>BSBM01000918.1:15000000-20000000 GCA_027924585.1 Larix kaempferi
AAATGCATTGTTTGTCTTCCCTCTCAATCTTACATTCTGCACATAAGAGCTTGAGAGTTTTGTACTTAGATAAATAATCTTGAATGCATGAAAAGTCACTTGGATTTAAAGAAATCAACTCATTTTCGAGTTGGTGACCCCGAATTTCATTGTGTTTACCAAACACAGATTCCAACTTGTCCCAAGCAGCATTAGGTTCATCAATTCCAGATATGTGGAATCGCAAATCAGTAGAGATTGACATCCCAATCAATCCACGAGCTTCATCACATCTATTTGCCCATTTTATTTTCTTATCATCATCAGTGGGTTCTTTTTCTTTCCCTGTTGTAATTCTGAAAAGTCCCCTACTTCGTATAACATCCTCCATACGAGATTTCCATGAGAAATAGTTGGAACTGTTAAGTAGAATATCACAAAGGGCGGCCATATTTGTAAATTAATGGATGTAAAAGTAGAAACCAATAGTCTGGATGTGAAGAGATCGAAAAAATAGGCGGTTTCAAAAAAAACGGCATTGAAAACGGACTCTGCATGATGAAGTTATGCTTGAACAAAGAAACTGTTGAAGATGTCCCAAATAGTGACGTGGCAGCTAGAGAATGTCCAGCAAAAAAAGAACCCCCCTCTTCCCAAGATGAACCTTTTGACAATCACTTTACAAAAAAGCTGCTTTTAAGTGAATCACTTTTGTAAAATAAGTGATTTCACTTTTACAATGATATTACTTTTAAATAGTGCAACAATAAATAAAAAGCTTAAGTGACTCACTTGTATTTTTATTTTTTATTATTTAAGTGAGATGCACTTTTACAATAAAGTAACTTGAAAATAGAAATTGCATGCACTTTTCTTTTTAAAAGCAACTTCCTAAGACTTGAACTCAAGACCTATTAAGGAATAAAGCAACTTTGAACCAAGTGAGCTAGATTAAAAGGTATGTAAAATATGGGAATGAGGAAGGGGGCTCTTTTTTTTTTTTTTTTTTACTCTTCTTGCTCGGTTTGCGTGCTTGCCATTTTTCCTACAAAACAAACCACAAAACGAAACCAAAAAAAACTTTTCCACACTTGTGGAGTTAGATCTTGTTAGCTTGCCCGAAAAGTCTACGTTTTCTCTCTGTTTCTGATTTGCCGAGATCGCGCAAGGTGCACGGCAAAGAGCATACGCAGCCGAGAAAAACCATTTCCCTTTCTGTTTCTGATTTGCCGAGATCGCTCAAGGTGCACGGCAAAGAGCATACGCAGACGGGAAAGCAACAATCCGAACCCAAAAAAAATCTAACAGTAAAAAAAAAATGAAATATGAGATTTTTTCTTATTAAAAAAAATGCGTCACTGTAACATTATACCTTCAGATCTGATGAAAAACGCGTTTCTGGAGCAACCGGGAACCGTTTTCGATCAAACGAAACTATTTCCCAATGGAAACGACGCTCCGGACGCAATGGAACACCTCCCACAGCCCATAAATGCACAGAAATACCAGAACTAGAAACCCTTTCGAGTTTCGGCAACAACAGTTCAAGATCTAGATCATAACCGGAAGCGGCACTTCATAAAAGCTCTGATACCATGTTCGGGTACACAGGGTACTACCAAAGGACCGAACACCAAGAGCAACCACTTCACACAAACAGATCATAGATCAACACACCGATGTTTTGACGTGGTTTAAACCCTCTTGAGGGAAACACTCCACGGCCCCGACCAAATAGCTTCTACGAGACAATTTATTATGCAAAGAAAGAAAGTTACAAATGAGCTTCTCATAATCGATCAACTAAACAATGACCCTCCATGCTCTTTAAATAGAGATCATGGACCAATCGGGTGTTAAGCCACGGATCAAGGTTAGGTTTGATCTAAGAGAAGTTGAGCCGTCGGATCACTCTATGTCGGAAACATATCGTGACCGTTGGATTAAGTATTTACAAATGCATACTAATGCATACTAAAGAAACACACTATCCCTAACGGATATATTACACAAGTTGATCTTAACTAACTCCTAAGTGTCTAAATATCCTAACAGTGGAATGATTGCAATTATTGCTGGTAGCTGTAACAGAGATTAGCTCTCCTTTCTGGTAAGTTTATCATTGCATCTTGAATAGCTATAGCAGAGTGGTGTGACAGTCGACTGTGTAGGACAATTTACTTAATTTGCATGTGTGTTTTAAATCAGCTGTGACAGCCAAGTTCAATTCCAAATTATCTTCTAGTAGTTTATGCTTTCTAGGATTCCCATTAATTATCAGTTAGGAGTTCAAGCTTGTGTTTTAATTCTGGTTGCTGTTGTATCTCCAATTACATTTAGAGATTAGGAAATTAATGGTAGAATTATAGTAGCTACTGGATAGCTCATTTTGGTAAAGGTTGAGTGTTGTAGCTTGATATTTATAGGATTTAACTTCTTGCAAAAGTAATCTCATTTCATTTCATCATTAGATCATTAACTTGCTGGATTGATTCATGTAGGGAATTTGTTTCATTTGGATTCTTAGATGTGTGAATGAGATTAGTATTCTTAAGGAAGGAATTGGCTGGACACATAGGTAGGATCAGCATTTACATTCAGCAATCAACTGCTTAATCTGTTTGTGCATAGACTGTGCTTATTACCTTTGAAATAAAATACCTTCCTGGGTTTGACAATTTATATTGATCATTCTGTGTGTTAGCTTTAATTAACTGACATATAGGGTGACCAACAGGGGTGAGTTCCATCATGGTGGAGACAAATTAGATCCATTTTTTTATGTTTAGGTTGAGGGGAGGCTTTCTTCCCACTGGGTTTTCCCTCTTTCCTCACTTAGCTTATTTTCAGCATTTTTTGGATTATTGTATTGGGGTGACCTTTGGTCTCAGTAACCAGGGCCCTACATTTTATTTTTTACATCATAGTATAGCTTGAGGGGGGATGTTAGTATATATCATCATTCAGTATGTACTTTGCATGCATCCACATGCTGCCCAATCACCAGTTTGATGCCTCGAGCACCTATTCCCTATTCTTCCAACACCTGGGAGCCACTTTCCACTCTGTTTTATCCCTCCTAGTCAGGGAGGTGCCCACTTCTCACCCACCGCTTGAGAAAGGCGCCTTTTTTATCACCTACCAGTCCACTTCACTTCAGTTAGCTAGTTGTCTTTCCTTGATTTGAGGATAGACTGACTCCTCACTGTTGTTATCACTCCAATTGACCTCTAATGAGACTTGACTACCTATTATGAGTGCAGATAACTCCTCATGCGCCCTCCACTAAGCCTCTGTCCCTACATTAGTGCCACTTACCATCAATTACACTTATTACACTCAGTTAGACTCAGTTTGACACATGTCTGACAGTGACTTATGCATTGATGACCACCACTAATTGATGATGAGGAATCCTAGTTGGAGCCAAGCTACAGCATGCAGTATATTCGAATGACCTCCTTGGATAATTCGAAATTTCTCACTCATTGTGACAGTATTGTATTGTAATTCTACCATTCTGGATTATAGAGCACCGATGCATCTCTCTTGCATAGTTTTTACTCCAATTTGTTTTACATCATTGTGATTGATTTACTTGTTCAATAGATCTGTTGTGACTAATTTTACAGATTCCTCATGGAAATATTTACAAGGTATGCAAAAGGGAGTTACTTCTTCAACCATGTTGGTTGAATCTAACTGTTTGGGTGGTCTCTGCTCATAAGGAGGAGCCTTCTTCTGCTAGCTATCTTGGTTTCATTTTGCGGGAAATATTTGTAACTGAGAGAGGTGGGAAGCATGTGTCTTTTCCATATTAACAAACCTATTTTGTATGGAAGTCATTTGAGCAGTGTGGTTTGCTACTAAGGTTTTTATAATATCAGTCATTTATTTCATTGCATATTTTAAGGAATCCTTGGCTTCAGTTTCAATAGCTTTTCCTTTATCCTGATGTTTAGGGACAACATGCATTCCTCTTGTAAAGCCAGGTAAATTAGATTTCCTTGATGATTACATGTTTTCATCAATTTTAGCAGCTAAATCCTGGGCAGCTTTTAGAGTTTTAGGCTCTTTGTCTCTCAGCATGGATTTCAGTTCACCACTCAAAGCTTCCATACAATAAACAAGGATGGAATTGTCTGGGGGTTTGAAATCAACATGAATGTTGGCAACTATAGTTCTGAACTTCTTTTTGAACTCCTCCATGGATTCATTCTCATTTATTTTAATTGAATGGAGGGAATTTAGCTAATAACGAGGCTCTTTCTTGTCACCAAATATTTCTAAGAAGCCTTTTGTGAAAGCGTCATATGTTGAATAATTGTTTTCATCTAGGCCTGTAAACCAATCATAAGTATATTTATCTAAAGTTAAGGCAAAGAGCCTCATGTAAACATCTTCCTGATTTTGATCCGTTGTTTGGCACCATACTAGGTTTCTTGCAAATTTGGTGAGGTGAGATGTGGAAGTAATAGCATTATTGCCTGGGAACATCGACAATTTCTTGATAGCCTTGTCAGGTAATTCATGTGGATAGCCTGCTATCTGAGTGAAATTAAGGGGTTTGAAATTTTTTTCCATTGGATCTAAGAAATTATTACTAAGGTTATTGTTTTCAAATAAGTTATAGATGTCTTCAACAGAATCGGATCCTAAGTTTTCAAGGATCCTACAATAATCGAGCCTGGTCTGCCTCATTTTGTAAACCCTTTCAGGTTCAGGAATGAAACTGACCAAACCGTCATTTGTCCTTCTCGTAGGATACCTTGTTGAGTTTAAGTTTAGTGGAGTCACCAGATGGATTAAGTAAAATTTTATTGATTAAACTAAATGCATCAAAATAAGTTAAAACAAAAAGGTTAATGTCATACCCAGGAATACAAATATTTATCCCCAGCAATAGCGCCAAAATATGTTGCCGCCAGAACACGCACCTGAGGGTTATCGCAGCATAAATATTCAAGTTGCTTAGGTGTGTTCCTTGGGGGAAAGTTTCAAGTTGAGATACTATCACTCAACACTCAACTCCTCCATTTAGGCATAAATCCTAACGAAGCCAAGGGGGGTAGTCCCTATGAGTTGCTAAGGTTGATTAAGCTTTAGGTTTATGATTGGGTAAGTTGTTTAGGAGTATTGGAATAGATTGACTGAAAGCAAAATGCACTTGCAAAAATTAGATTAACAACATAACATAATCATATAACACATAAGATCTTATTCAAGGATTGAAATAAATATAAACAAGATCAGTGCCAATAATGGAGTCGAAATAGTGTGTGGTTGTATTGTAAAGGATTTGCGAGTGCTTCTTGGTCAGTTTTAAATTATTATGAGATGGGATTTGATTACGGGAAGGGGGAGCTCCATATATACTGTGAGGTACAAAGAGTAATGTCCGGAAGTTAATTAATCGTGGCTACTCATGAATACTTGTGGTATGGATTGAGTCTCGAGGGTTGTGTTCAACACTACACCAATAAGGGTGTAGTCTAATTGTGCCCTGAGGTCACTTCCCAGTGGTTCTTGCTTCTCCTGATAAATTTCCCCACACAATAATAAATTTCTTAGTGTCGGATTTTCACTATGTTCAGGGTAGTTGATTTTATTAGGATGATTTTTTATTAGATGTGAAGAACTATGGAGTAGTTGCAACTCTTTCTAATTTCCCATAGGCCCAGGAAAATTTCCGCAAGGGGAAAGAGCATACTTTGAGTTGGAAACTAAATATTTGTTCCATTTTCATTGCAGAAAAGACAAATAACTTAAAGTAAAATGTTATGCTAATTAATACATGCAAAGAGTCTCTCATATTATCATCCTATCACGTACTTAGGCAAATCCCTTTATGTGATAGCGAGAGCATACTTCAGGAAAGCAATGCCAAGTTCGTTTACCAAAAAAAAAACAGACTGAAAGTAAAATGTTAAACTAATTACTACACCACGAATATCTTTTCCCTTTCAGTGCTTCGGTAGAGCGTGGTGGGTTAGTATTTATTTTATTGGAAAACAATACTTGAAATAATGAGATCTACTTGATATGTAAAGTATACTACCTGCAAAAAAATAGAAATTAAGTGTTCCTACATCCTAAGTGATTTTGAAGGCCTATGTTTGGACCAGACACTTCAAACGTTGAATTTTAGTACTAGATTGTTTTATTTAAATAGAAAATAAAAAATGTTAGAAAAAATCACTCCACGAAAAATTTCTGAATTCCACCAGGGGGATGGAGTGTGGGTGTTGGGTATCCCACTTGATCTTCTTTTTATTTATGATATAAAATAAACTTGGAATAAATAAATGCTTTGGATATTTACAGATCTAGATCCAAAAGCTTACAAAAATACAAGTGTAAATTGCCCAATGAAATTAGGAAGCTCCGAGAAGCTTTGGTTTGGCTTCAAACTTGATTTTTTGCCACTAAAGTCCAAAAACATGCTAAAAACAAAATTAGGGCAGTGAACGAATTAGTGTTAAAAAGTGCCCAAAATCACTTTAAAAGTGATTTGGGCAAGTTAGAAAATTTTCTAAAAAATTACTATGTTAAAACTAGATCTAGGAAAACAAATAATTAAGACAAGTTGGACTATGAAACCAACTCTTTTAGGGTCTTGGACAGCCTTTAAAATGAATCCAATGAAGACATTTAGAATGCCAAATTTATTTTTAAACTTAAAGAGACTACTTAATTTGCAAGATTTAATATTTAATTGAAAGCAAGACTTGCAAAAAAGTAAAAGCTTTTAAGCTAGATCTTCTTTGTAATGATAAAACTTTGAATAAACTTGAGATTTAAGCTACGAAAAACTTATAAATTAGATATAATAGTGATTTGTAATTTAAAGAATAGATTTATAAGCTTATAATGTAACCAAAAGTAGATAGCTTGTTTTGAAAGGAGAAGGAGAAGGAGAAAAAGGACCGATGCCGGAAAAGAGTTACTGTAGAGGCTTCTGGTAGAATGCTATTGGACTATGTTGCATGAATTTTTGGAGTGAAAAATTAACAAACTTGTTTAAGCTCCTTTCCACGGTTAGCTGTAGCTATTTAGACACTCTTGTAAAAAACATTGTGAGATATAGTGACATATATATGAAATATTAGAGCAACATGATAATAAGATTATTAAAATGCTAAATCTACAAATTTAAACATACATGAACAAGAGAAATCAAGTAATAAAATTATTAAGAGATTCTTTCCTATCAATTGAGAACAATCTTATCAAGGCAAGATCCACAATACAAGCATGCAAAAGAAACTATACTATATACAGGTTACCTCAAACATGAGCAATAATGGTCATCCAACAAAGAGCATTACACCATTAAGCCTCCAAAGCTTTCTCTTTTATTCCAACAATACAAAAGTGATACAATGATACAATGGCAAGCCCTCTTCTCATGCAACTCTAACTAGTTTGAATGAGGAGGAGAGATCATTTATATAGAAAAGGATAGCACATGAGGGGCACACTAGCTCAAGGAGAAGAGAGTGCATCATAGGAGAAAAAGAGGGGATTGATATCCTCTTGATTGAGAAATAAGTGGGATTTGTGTGATGAGGTGGGAGCCACCTCTACAAGAGGTGCGCCCCCTCTCCTTGGAAACTCCATCCAAAAAAATGAGATTTACCCACTTCAAGTCACACAAGCTTTTTGGAGATATGTGCCTCCTCCCTTTGAGGGATAACTCGACATCATCATACTTGATTTGGAATCGCGTGATTTATGGTTGATGAGGTGGGTCCCACCTCAAAGGGAGGTGTGCCCCCTCTCCTTGTTTTCTCCACCCACCAATTCAAATCTCCCAACACATGAGATGCATCATCCTCATGGGAGGGGTGTATTATTAACTTGAGATGATTCGAATATCCCTTGATTTGACATTTTCACATGTGCCTTTATCTCTAATGAATTGTCTTTCATATTATGTGGCATGCCAAGTCATTTGGCACATGCCCATTGACTCTTTTTTTAATAATTTTTATATTTCCTTTGGTGCAGTTTGGGTTTTTTTAGCATTAAAATGTCATTTTGTCGCATCTTTAAGGAATAATGCTCCAAGAGAAGACGTAATCAACAGGAACATGGATAAAGTGGGTCCTAGGTTAAATAGGATACTCTGAGTGTGAAAAAGAGCATCCCCACACCAAAACATGCCTCCAGGACATAGTTTTATTACAATTTGAATTTTTTCATTTAAACCATTAAAAAATGGTCTAGTTTTACGGAAAACAAATTATTTTATTCAGAAATTAAAAAAAACTTAGGGGGACCTAGTACATGTCCATACGACACAATTTTAATATCTAGCATGGTAATATACATTGATACTTGAACTCTAATAACCTCCTAAGACCGAGAAATAATGTCGACCACCCCAACTTTGGAGGTATGAGTGAAAAACTCAAAAATTATATGTCGTTTATTCAACAACATATAACTGACAAGGGAAAAAACACTCTGGCCTAGTCAGACTAATAACTAAGTCCTAGGAAAGCCGAGTCCTTTACAAAACCATCATGCTATGACATTATTTACAATTTCCCCACAGGGCATGGACATGTGATTTTTTCTTTTAAAGGCCAAGGTGGCTTGCTAGGACTTCTGATCCTTTGACTATGAACAATTAAACTTGTTCTATCTTCACAGGCTCACTTGAAATCACCTAAGTGAAACTTAGCTGATAATAGGGCACACACAGGTTGTCCCGTCGTTGGGATTGAAATGCCAACCACATTGTAGTTCGTGTCATGTCCCTTCCCTAGTGGCCTTGGTCAAGACTTGGATCCTCCCATCCCTAGGGGGGCTAATAAAATTAATTAATAAGGAATAATTAATGGAGGTAAATTTTGAGGCACAAATACCATAGTTATGAATTAATTATTAATATGTAGAGTTTTGAATTATTTTTATAATAAATGCATCATCATTACTAATTAATTTTGTGGAGAAAATTAATGATGACATGGCTAGGAAGGCGCATAGAGTCAATGTGGACCTCACATGCCTAAGTGGAAAAGCTCAGAAAATCAAGGAGTTAGCTAAAGGAAAGATGGAAGCAAGAGAAAGTGCAAACTGTCAGAAGAAAGAAGAAAAACAGGAAAAATCACAAAGCAGAAAGTAAAAAGAAGGAAAGTACATAAAGCAGTCAGTTGGAAAAGCAAGCAACACTCATAAAATCCCAAGCAAGGCATGCTTGCCAATTTCAGTGAGAAGACACAAAAACATAAAAGTTTGTAAAGCAAGCAATTTCTAATTCATTCAAGGAATGTTCCCTCCCTCTCTGACATGTTTGGGTGACTTGGAAATGAAGTTACCTCATCTATAGAAGAATGCTTCCAACTCCCATTCACATCTTTTGGTTAATTATTTTTGTCAACGAGAGCTCTTGCTACTTACCTGTTCAGAGATGTGCTTCAACCCTGTTCTTGGGAGATGAGACCCAAGTCCTTTGATGTTCCAGCCAAATATTGATCATCTCCATAGATTTGGATTACTTATATTCAGATCCATATCAGTCCATAGTTGAAGATTCATAAGCATCCAGAGAGAAAACTACAGTTCCAATGCCATTGGAGCTAGTTTTGGAGAAGATCATCCAGTAGAAGGAAGCCATTTCAGTGAATGTGCCCAGGATAGTTTAGGAAGACCATTGCACCTTCATATTCATATATTATACATGTTTACAATCAAATATCAGAGTTACATTCTCTTCTCTCACTCTTACATTCATTCTCTCTCAGTGTGTAAGATTTTCCTAGCCTTGGAGGCTCTTGTAATTCTGAATGTAATGAAATATCAAATATGTATTATGGAGTTCAAATTTTGACCTGTATCTGATTATGAACATTTATCAGAACCATTTAATGCTTCAGAACATGTTTTTGTAAGCCTTTAAGGTAGTTTGGGGACAAGAAATGCAAGACTAGCTCAATGAGAAATTTTAATTAACTAGTTTTTCCATAATTGCTATAAATATTTATTTGTGCTTCAGTTTTAATACATGTAAGTTGTGTGAGTATCTTAATACAGTATACAATCCATTCCAGCACATCCCCTGAGTTTTTGGAATTATCTAACACTATTTGGAGGAATATGTATACCTCCTAGTTGAGCAATCCTCAGTAGCTCCCTTGACTAGTTTGCCTCCAAATCCACCTGTAACCTATCAAAATCGCATGAAATATAATCCAATGTATTTTAATGAGTTTAATGAATTATATAACCCCTACTTCCATCCATAATAAACTCCCATTCTAGTATGCATATGTTGGAAGGCCCAAGAAACTTCGAAGTAGGAAACAGACTTATCTGTTGTTGAAAAGTAAAAGGTTCCAATACCTTGTGCATAGGAATTAGTGTTTGTCCCTGACTTACCTTGATGATTCACATTCCTCATATAAAAACCAGAATCAAAATTCATTCCCATCATCCTTGACCAGTGAACCAGTACTCAGCATTAACACCCTGCACACCATAAAAAAATTGTTAAAAATTACTAGTTACAATTCTGAATAATTTGGAAGTTTGGAGTTAATATTCTAGCCTATTCTTGAATAGGATATTACAGTGGTATCATATCATGGCCCTCTTAACCTTCTCTTTAATTTGCTTATGATTCCTAAGAGAATACCATTCCCCAAAGGAAAGAACCCTGAAGAACCTTATGTGGAAGAAGAGGTAGAATCTACTGGGGGAAAGAACATGTCTGATCTAGATGAGAAGGAAGAATTCAGAATTTTTGTACAAAGTATGTTAAAGGAGATGCAAGACATATCTCATAACATCATCCAATCTGGGAAAGACACCAGAGAATTATCAGCTAAGCAGTTGGGACATAAAGATGTAGAAGGGAGCAATAGTGGCTCTCGTAATTATGAAAGGAAGATCTCTAGTGGGTTTATATTTTCAGAGACTGGGCCTCATAATAGGCCTAATGAGTTCAAATATTAATTCAAGGATCAGCCCCGACAGACCATGCCCAAGTTCCTTGAGTAACACAAGGAGTATCCTGAAGTTCCAATTGAATCAGTTGCTTTATGGGAGGATCGGTATGTAGAATTCCAAACTTTGAGTGAAGAATGCAGAAGGGCATTTCCTTTCAAGGATTTTTGTGAAGCACGGTATAAAAATCAGCCAAGATGAGGTCATAGGCATCCAACACATATTTATGAGCCGAGGAATCCAATTGGTAAGACCCAATTACCCTTCTTTGATAGGTCATCAATGTGTACGGCTAGCTCCTGGGTGCAGAAGCTAGACACTTATTTCCAGTTGAATGCAATGGTTGAAAGGGATTCCATCAGAATGGAAACTTTGCATTTGGAAGGTGAGGCTAATGACTGGTGGTTCCATGGAATGAGGAATTTGGGCCATGACCAAGTGACTTCCTATGCAGAATTCACTAAGAGACTAATGGAGAGATTCGATAGAAGAGACCCTGAAATCTCCTTCAGGGAATTAACACATGTTAAGCAAACTGGAACTCCTGAACCTTACATATCAGAGTTCCAAAAGCTAGAAGTAATGGTCACTGACATATATGAAGTCCGCTTGATCCTCCTGTTCACAGAAGAATTAGAAGAACCATTGAAAGGATTGGTTAAAGCATATCGACCAGCTACCTTACAAGAAGCAGTGAGCAGAACAAGGGATTTGCAAGATACAATCCCAAGGACCATATATCCACCAAAGGTTAATGCACCTGCTAAATTTCAGATCCAAAGACCACCATTCAGAAATGTGTCTACCCCAAACAAGAAGGAATACTCATACAAAGATCGAGATGAGTTAAGATGGAAAAAAATCTGTTTTTCTTGCCAAGAACCTTGGGTTCCGAGGCACAAATGTGTTAAGGGGAAATCCCACTACATTGAAGTTTTTTCAGAAAGTAATGAGGAATAAATGCGAGCAGAATCACCAGCAGAAGATGGGTGTGAGACAACAGGAGAAGAGCAACCCTCGCAACCAGAATGCAAAATTGCAGTTTTAAGTGGAGTTCCCCGCTACCACACCATGAGATTCAAAGGGGTTGTGCAAGGGAAAAAGGTATCAGTTTTCTTCAATGGGGGTGCCACCCATAAATTTATTGATGTAGCCATGGTAGAGAGGATGAAATTACAAACATAAAATTTTGGAGGTTCTACGGTTATTATTCCTGGAAACAACACTATGCAATGTGACCGGTGGATTCCAAAACTTCAAGTGACTATTGGAGACCATACTATGACTAATGGTTTTTATATTGTTGATGTCGTTGATACCAATGTGGTGTTGGGAGTGAAATTGTTGTACTCCATTGGTGATAATTTGGTAACCTACCAAGTACCCCAGATGTGCTTCAAAGATGCTGAAGAAAAACAAGTGATTTTGAGAGGTGTCAACACCTACCCAAAACAGGTAATTTATGCACACAATATGAGGTCAATTTTGAGGCATGGTGATATTGAGTGGGATGTTGAATGTTTTTTCACCACTCAAGGGACTTCCATTGATGTATCACATCATCCTAAAGACATCCAAATATTTCTCCACAAACACAAAAAAGTGTTTGAATATCTACCACATGGAAGGCCTCCTGACAGGGATACTGAGCATTGGATTGAGCTGGAACCTGGTACTTTCCCTATCAAAATCAATCCTTACAAACACCACAAGAGATTAAAGGATGATATTTAGAAAACCATGAAATATCTTCTTGAGATGGGGTTCATAAGACCAAGCTCAAGTCCCTTTGCTTCATCGGTGGTCCTAGTAAAAAATAAGGATGGAACAATGCGCATGTGCATTGATTATAGGGCTTTGAATATGAAGACCATCAAGAACAGATATCCTATCCCAAGGATTGATGAACCGATGGATGAGCTGCATGGAGCTAAATATTTTTCTAATATTGATCTTCGTTTGGGATACCACCAAATCATAAGGAAAGATGAAGACATTTAGAAAACTGTTTTTCGGTGCCATTATGGGCATTTTGAGATCCTTGCCATGCCTTTTGGCTTGACTAATGCACCATAAAATTTCCAATATTGCATGAAATTTTTTTTCAGTAAGAAGCTACATAAGTATGTCCTTGTATTCTTTGATGATATTTTGATTTATAGTAAGACATGGGAAGAGCACTTTCACCATTTGGACAATGTCTTAACACTCCTTGCAGAACAGTCTTTTTATGCTAAATTGTCAAAGTGTGAGTTTGGTATGGCAGGCATCCTTTATCTTCGTCGCCTCATTGGGAAAGAAGGAGTCAAAGTACATATGGAAAATATCAAATCCATCCTTGAATGGCCAAGCCCAAAGAACATAACAATCCTAAGGGGATTCATTGGTGTTTGTGCACCTACTACAGAGAATTTGTAAAAGGATTTTCTAAGCTCACCTCCCCTTTGACAGATCTCACCAAGAAGGGTGCTTTTTGTTGTTCAGATGAGGATGAAAAATATTTTAACATAATGAAGGAATTCATCAGCAGACAGCAGCTGCCCAGTACTTGCACTTCCTGATTTCACTCAACCTTTCATATTGGAGTGTGATGCCTCTGGTGAAGGCATTGGAGCACTGTTAATGCATAATATGCATCCTATTGCTTATGAGAGCAGAAAATTGAAGCCACATGAGAAGAATTATTCAATATATGATAAAGAGATGTTGGCCATCATGCATGCCTTGGCCAAATTCAGACAGTATCTACTGGGAGGAAAGTTCATAGTCAATACCGATCACAACAGCTTGAAGCATTTCTTAACCCAAAAAGAGTTGAATGACGGAATACAGAAATGGGTAAGTAAAATTCAGTGTTATGAATTTGACATAGAATATAAAAAGGGTAATTTGAATGTGGTGGTTGATTCCCTCTCTAGGAAACCTTCTTTTTCTTTGCTGCAAGTTCCTACTGATTGGAAAGTTCAACTAGTTAGAGAATATTCAAAAAATCAGTTTGTTTGTGAAGTATTGGATAAAATTATTCAAGATGGTTCCTACCAAGTCATCAATGATATTATTTATTACAAAGAAAGAATTTTTCTAACACCTGGATCCAAGTTAAAAGAACAGATTTTGGTGGATTCCCACAATGCACTAGCAGCAGGTCATCCTGGATTTCTAAAAACTTACCGGAAGGTGAGAGAGAGGTTCACTTGGAAGGGCCTCAAATATGATGTGTTAAGGAATGTAAGGGAGTGTACTACATGTCAACAGAATAAGGTGGAACACACTGATCCTGTTGGTCTCTTTCAACCCCTTCCAATTCCAGAACAGAAATGGGAAAGTGTGTCCATGGATTTCATCATAGGACTACCAAAATATCAGGGTAAGGATAGCATCTTTGTAGTAGTTGATAGATTGACTAAATTTTCTCACATTTTTGTTGTCACATCTACTATTACTTCGAGACAAGTAGCTTCACTATTCTTTAAATAAATATTAAGATTGCATGGTATTCCCAAGACTATAATCAGTAATCGAGATAACAAGCTTACTAGTGCTTTCTGGAAAACTATGTTTGAGCTGGTTGGAACTAGTTTGAATCTCAGAACAAGCTATCACCCTCAGACTGATGGAAAAAATGAGAGGGTAAATCAGTGGTTGGAAGGTTATCTTAGAAATGATGTTACCGGAAAACAAAAGGCATGGGTCAACTAGATACATTTGGGAGAATTCTTCTATAATGCAACATTCCATATGTCCATCGGAATGACCCCATTCAAATATCTGTATGGATATGACTCCCCTACTTTTGCAGATATGATTTTTGGGGATTGCGGAGCACAAAAGGAAAAGGATTGGCTACAAGAAATCCAAGATATACTCAAGGCACTCATGGAAAACTTATAGGTTGCACAAAACCAATAGAAGGTGAATGCATATAAGAAGAGAACAAATCGAACCTTCCAAGAAGGTGACTTGGTTTACTTAAGGTTGCATCCCTACAGAAAATCTACTTTGAAATCAAAGGGGGGTGTGAATTTGTTACTAAGGTTCTATGGGCCTTACAATATCACAAGGAAAGTGGGTGAAGTTGCTTATGAATTAGATATGCCATCAAGAAGCAAGATACACAAAGTTTTCCATGTGTCATGCTTGAAGAAATCAGTGGGCCAACAAGTTACTGTATCATAAGTATTTCCTCCTCTTGATGATGAAGGAAACATGTTCTTGGAACTAGAAGATATTTTGCAGGTTATAGAGAGGAAGTTAAGGAGCAAAATCATTAAAGAATATTTAGTGCAATGGAAGGGGTTTCCTAGTGAAGATGCAACCTGGGAAGATGAACAGATTCTGCAACATCCTGGTTTGAAACTGCTTGAGGACAAGAAGTCTTGGGGAGGGAGGATTGCCATGTCCCTTCCCTAGTGACCTTGGTCAAGACTTGGATCCTCCCATCCCTAGGGGGTCTAAGAAAATTAATTAATAAGGAATAATTAATGGGGGTAAATTTTGAGGCACAAATACCATAATTATGAATTAATTATTAATATGCAGAGTTTTGAATTATTTTTATAATAAATGAATCATCATTACTAATTAATTTTGTGGATATAATTGATGATGACATGGATAGGAAGGCGCATAGGGTCAATTTGGACCTCACTTTCGTAAGTGGAAAAGCTGAGAAAATCAAGGAGTTAGCTAAAGGAAAGATGGCAGCAAGAGAAAGTGGAAACTGTCAAAAGAAAGAATAAAAACATGAAAAAGCACAAAGTAGGAAATTAAAAAGAAGGAAAGTAAATAAAGTAGTCAGTTGGAAAAGCAAGCAGCACTCGGAAAATCCAAAGCAAGGCGCACTTGCCAATTTCAATGAGAAGACACAAAAACATGAAAGTTTGTAAAGCAATCAATTGCTAATTCACTCAAGGAATGTGCCCTCCCTCTCTCACACATGTGGGTGAATTGGATATGAAGTTACCTAATCTATAAAATAATGCTTCCAACTCCCATTCACATCTTTTGGTTAATTATTTTTGTCAATGGGAGCTCTTGCTACTCAACTGTTGAGAGATGTGCCTCAAATTTGTTCTTGGGAGATGAGCCCCAAGTACTTTGATGTTCTAGCCAGCTATTGATCAAATACATATATTTGTATTATTGATATTAATATCTATATCAATCCATATTCGAATATTCATAAGCATCCAGAGAGAATACTACAGTTCCAATGCCATTGGAGCTAGTTTTGGAGAAGATCATCCAATAAAAGGAAGCCAGTTCAATGAATGCGCCTAGGACAGTTCAGGAAGACCATTGAACCTTCATATTCAGATATCATACATGTTGAAATTCATATATCATATTCAGATCATATTTACATTCTCTTCTCTCACTCTTGCATTCATTCTCTCTCAGTGTGTAAGATTTTCCTAGCCTCTTGTAATTTTGAAGGTAATGAAATATCAAATATGTATTCTGGAGTTCAAATTTAGACCTATGTCTGATTATGAACATTTATCAGAACCATTTAATGCTTCACAACATAGTTTATTAATCCTTTAAGGCAGTTTGGGGACAAGAAATGCAAGACTATCTCAATGAGCAATTTTAATTAACTAGTTTTGCCATAATTGCTATAAATATTTATCTGTGCTTCAGTTTTAATATCTGTAAGTTGTGTGAGGATATTAATACAGTATAAAACCCATTCCATCCCATCCGATGATTTTTTGGAAGCATATAACACTATTTGGAGGAATCTGTAAACCTCCTAGTTGAGCAATCCTCAGTAGCGCCCTTGACTAGTTTGCCTCCAAATCCACCTGTAACCTACCAAAGTCAAATGAAATCTGTATCCTCCTGGTTAAGGGTACATTCAGGTGGCAAGTTTAATATCCTGCGGGATCTTCTTAAAGTTTGGTCAACCAAGATGGCTGAAGCAAAACTTCTCCTAAAAGTCTCCTAAAAAATAAAAACACACTTCAAGACCTACTCAAGCTAAAGCCACATGCAAATTGTGTGATAGATGGGATTCAAAAGTCTGGAACCTCACAAGATATGATCAAGGCATTGCAACTCGTGATATACTACAGGGTCCAACAGTTATACTCAGCCCAATATTTCAGAGCACTAACCATGGAGGATTAGGACCATACCCTTGACCGTATAACCCGACTACCTAGAAATACATGCGTAGTATCTCCCTGAGTGTTGTTCTCAGTGTATTTCCACACCAAGATGGAAAATGGTTAACTCGGATGGTTTCAAGAATCCTAGTGGGGTATCCCAATATATTCAAGGTACGTGGGAGCCCCAATCCGTAGTGGTGTTGTCTAATGCACAACCGCACGATAGGAGCCTTCTGTACTATTGAGTACATGAAGTACCTTTCTATATAACTGAAGGTACATGAAAGGTTGTTCGATATACCGACTGGTACGTGGAATAAATACAAGCCCTCAGGATGCAATGCAGGAAAATAACGACAGTTGCCATGCTTAAAGACATTGGAACACTTCTCTAACCTAGCACATGAGTTTCTATACAATTTAACCTAGGCTACCTACCGCTTGATTTTAAGTTGTACGATTAGGTGAATCCATGAAGTGAAGACTTGGAATTTAAACAATATGCAGATCCGACCTATATGAAAATGCATGTCTTTCTTTTTCTCCTCGATGAAAACTAGTTACAGTAAGGAGAAATCTTTTTTGTTTTCCGATAATAAAATGAACAAAGTACCTCTATACTTTTACTCAAATCAACCAAAAGACTAAAAATAACTATTTTCAATAATCCAACAAAAAATGAGAATAACACACCAAATCCAAATATTTTTTCTTTTCTCTTTTCAACTTAAGTGAATCCACAAAAAAATGAAAAGATGAATTTCCGTTTTTGGATGCAATAACTCCTAATTCCGAAATAAGAATAAAAAAGTGGGAAGAAAATAAAAAATGCAAGAATTCTCACTATCTTTGAAATACTTTGAGAAATCCAAAATGTGCTTAAATTTTCAAGGAAATGATCAATGACTTTTCAAAACCAAGAAAATGCAAGCAAATAACAATCTTTTGATCTCTTTCAAAAATATTTTAAACACTCATTCCGAAACATAAAAACTCTTTACAACAATTTCAAGTAATAAGCTTGAAATGAAGATAATAAAAAACTTTGATTTTATAGCTAATATACACAATAGATCTGATAATTATACCTCTTCCAACCTATCTTCAGATAATCATAGAATGTATGCTACTTCAAACTTTATTTGATTGGAATTCTCGAAAAAATTCAATCACCCAAAATCTCAAAAACACACAAAATTGGGCAAAAATCACAACAACTAACTAACAGAGGGCTTAGAAGTCAGATCGAACAGTTCAGATAGACTAATAAGGAGTCCCAAGACTGAATGTGCTCATGAGGGATTGAAATTTATCACTACGAGGGATACACTCGCTTAACTAGCTAGAACTCTAATCAAACACAAAATTAGAAAATAAGCCAAGGACAAAGTTTGTTGTGTATGTATAGGAGGTTCTATGACTGTGAAAAGCAACACACGGAACTCAAAAATCAAGCCAAAAATCAATTGGGAGTTTTTTACAATTGTGTACCAAACTATGAAGGGTGATGTGCCCTATAGGGATACACCAGAGTGTTGGGAGTCCCAACGATGTGCTTTGTTCACTAAGGAAGTGTGTCAACGACGCAGGCTATAAACTGATGGATAGCGTCTGTGACGCAGGTTGCTTCAAGAAAAATCGCATCAGAATTATAGTGATGTAGGAAATGAATTGCCCAGGTGCGTCTTTCGTGATCCAAGTAAGAAAAATAAAAAATATGAAAGAATAAAAATATAAAAGGCTCAATAAAGATCCCAAACAGAGTCTAGATGGCCCATAAACTCTCTTATGGTTAGATCCAATGAATAAAGAGGCAAATTAGAGGTTAATTGGAAAGAAATGAAAAAAAAAACAAAAATTGCAATCAAATCAAAACTATGGATTAACCTCCCCAATATGGTCACGAATTTTGTTTACGGACAATCAGTAAGGGAGGACACAAATGGATCTCCCTAGTATGAATGGTTCAGATCTAGAACAAAACAAGTACATAACACAAATAACTTTCCTAGATTGATTGAAATGCAAGATAAGTAAAGGGATGGCTTACCTTATAGATGCAGTTCATTTCTCCTCGCTTGATCCAAGTCCTTGGTCTTCACATATTTGGCTGCAAAAAAAGATAAAACGTGTGGAAACAAACAAGTAGTGAAAGCACATGATTTTGAATCAATCTAGATCAACAGTCAAAGAGGTCAATCCTAAACATTATCAATACAACAAGTTTATGGAAATCATTTGTATTAAAGGTAATAGAAGAAAGTACAAAGAGATAGGTGTTACAACCAATGATTTGAAGTCATAAATACCTTCCAACAATCCTATCCTCAAAGGATCAAAGCCTAGCCTCCTTATGGATGAAAAGGATATCCTAGAAAAATTCCACCAGCATGTGGGTACTCTATCCTACCTCCCTAAAAATGGAGAGGGGGTTCATATATATAGGGATAAATGGATATGATAGGTTAATGATTTAGGGGAGAGGCTTAAGGGATCATCCCACTAGGTGAGGGGACCGAATGCAACCTTCCCAGATATGTAGGGATAAGTATCCACAGCATCTAAGCTTCGAGAAGTCGCTCGAAGCTTCTCTTTATCCGTTTTAACCAACAATGACACACTTCGCACAAAGAAAACTCGCACCAGAGGAATGGTGATGCACCTTGTGCAAGAGCAACGAACATCACCGATGCACTCTGCTAAGGTGCAGAGTGCATCACCTTAAGTCTGACGCACCTTTCCAGAGATCAGGGTGCATCGGGGTGACAACATAAAGTTAAAGGGATAAACCTCAACTCCTCTTTTGGTGTTTTATCCCAGATACTTTAGGAATCAGGGCATATAGAGGACACATGACTCTGTTTGATCAAGTACGTGGAGCGACGATATTTTCGAAAATAGACTTGAGATATGGATATCATCAAGTCAGGATAAAAGATGAAGACATCTTTAACACTGCTTTTAGAACCTGTTACAGGCATTACGAATTCGTAGTTATGCCTGTTGGGATAACTAACGCTCCAACAGTTTTCATGTGTCTAATGAATAATGTTTTACATAAGTATTTGGATAATTTTGTAATTGTTTTCATTGACGACATTTTAATCTATTCAAAGACTAAGGAAGAACATGATGAACACTTACGAATAATTTTACAAGTCTTAAGAGAACATCAACTATACGCTAAGTTTAGTAAGTGTGAATTTTTCAAAGATAAAATACAATATTTAGGTCATGTGATATCCAAGGATGGAATCTCAGTTGACCCGGATAAAATAAGATCAATTAATGAATGGCCTGTCCCTAAATATGTGATAGATGTACGATCGTTCATGGGAATCATAGGTTACTACCGGAATTTTATAGAAGTATTCTCAAGAATCGCAAATCCCATAACCTCTTTACAGAAAAAGGGAAAGAAATTTGTTAGGGATCAAAAGTGTGAAGAAAGTTTTAAGAAATTGAAAGAACTACTAACTATTGCACCTATTTTAAAAATTGCAGATCCAAACAAGGACTTTGTTGTATGCACTAATGCATGCAATGATGGACTTGGTGGAGTCTTAACACAAGAAGGTCACGTAATAGCGTATGAGTCAATAAAGTTAAAAATTCATGAGAAGAACTACGCAACCTACGATCTAGAGTTGGATGTCGTGATACATGCTTTAAAGATGTGGCGCCATCATCTAATTGGTAGAAAGCTTTCATTAATAATAGATAATAAAGGTCTAAAATATTTCTTGGATCAACCAAATCTAAATGCAAGGCAAGCTAGGTTGTTAGCTTTCCTTAGCGAGTATGATTTTGAGATCCAACACATAAAAGGTAAAGAAAATAAAGTGGTTGATGCCTTAAGCATAAATGCAAAATTAAATTTTGTGGCAGCAATCAGTACTTATAAAACAGATTTAGAAAATCAGTTTGAAGAAGGGATAAAATTGGATAAGAATTATCTGAAATTACAAGAAAACGTTGCTGAAAATATAATAACAGATTACAGTTTGAATGAAAAAGGTCTAATGTTGTATAAAAATAGACTTTATGTACCTAATGTACCTGAAATTAAGTTGTTGATTTTAAATGAAGTACATAAAAGTCCTGATTCAGGACACCCTGGTTACCAAAAGACAATAACAATGTTAAGAAAACATTACTTTTAGCCAAATATGAAGAATGAGGTGGTTGAATACATAGCTAGGTGCTAAGAATGTCAGCAAGTTAAAGCTAAGCATCAACACCCAGCTGGTTTATTACAGCCATTACCAATTCCAGAATGGAAGTGGGAAATTATTAGCATTGATTTTATAACTGGTTTGCCTACAAATAAAAAGAAAAATGATTCAATAATTGTAGTGGTAGATAAGCTCAGAAAAGCAACTCATTTTATACATGTTAAAACTACTTTTAAGGATGCTAACATTGTTGATGTGTTTATGAAGCAAGTTTTTCGTTTGGATGGAATCCCTAAGGTAATAATTTCTTATCAAAATTCTAAATTTACTGGAAATTTCTAGAAATCATTATTTAAGGGTTTGGATACTAAATTAAATTTCAACACACCTTTCCATCTACAAACTAACAGACAAACTGAAAGAGTAAATCATATTCTAGAAGATATGTTAAGAATGTATGTTAAAGATCAGCCAACTAAATGGGAAGACTATCTGCACTTAGTTGAATTTGCTTATAATAATCACTATCGAGGTTCAACTAATCTTAGTCCTTTTGAAATTTTGTATGGTAGAAAGTGTAATACTCCTATCTCATGGTGTGAAGCACCTACAACAATTAATTAATAAGAATATGCGAAATAGCAGAAATGACAGAACTCAGAATCACTTTTATATTGATCACAAGCCACTTCGAGGGGGAAACCTCCTTTGAGCAAGCTCAATACAAATAACTTCACAGTGCCTTCATAGGCCTCAACACACACTTATATACTAAGTTTAGGTGCCAATACCATGGGTCAATACCATGTGTCAATACAAACCATGGGCCAATACAAAATATAGATCAACAATTATTACGGGTCAAAACCATGGGCCAATACCAACTATGGATCAACAAAACTATGGGCAACTTACAAAGCATATGCGCCAACAACAATAACACAAACTATGGATCAAAAAATACTACGGGATGACTTACAAAGCATATGTGTCCAACAACAATATACTAACAAAGTAAAGACATGGGTTCCTAACATCCCCTCTCCCTTTGAAAAAGCTTTGTCCTCAAAGCTTTAGATGTGGAAATTGATGCAGAATCTGAAGGAGTGGGTCCCCTATAGCATCCTCGGGTTGCATTCTGAGCCACTGGCGCCTTTTGAGTTTCAGGGAGGATTGCATGGAAGGCTGTAGACGAAGAAGAACCATATCAACGACGTGAAAAGTGTGCGTAGAACAGTGTTGATCAGCTTGTTGTTTCAGTCGAATTCTTTCCATGTGAAGATTGTCCTGTAGAATGAGAAGAAGCTAATCGCGGTTTCGAAGAATTGAGTCAATTGCCTGAACTGGGGAGATGTTGAAGGTGTATGGAAGAAGAACTGGCAGTGCCTGTCCAGAGACTGCTTCATATGGTGTCCTTTTAGATGTGGTACTATACCACTGGAGCACTTCCAAGAAATCCATAGAAATAGTTGTCCAAATCTGTGTAGGGATGGGCAAGGGTTCGAGCAGTCCCGAAAGGAGGGTCGTTTCACCCTTGTTGACCTAGAAAGTATCACAATCAACCACCATCCGTTCAATTGTCATTTTCAATCCCTGCCAAAAGAAGTTACATTGTTCTTGGTCATACATTTTAAGGAACCCAGAGTGCCCTGCTGATGAAGAAGCATGGAGTTCATAAAGAGATAACCCCGTTGAATAGATTGCAACCAATTTGGAACAAGCAGAGAAATAGCTGTAAGAGAAACTGGGTCATCAAATGTGCGAGAAGGATCATCTGCCACCATACTGTCCTTACCCTTCTGGTAAGTGGTCACATAGTCATAACCCATGAGTTGGAGAACCCATTTCAGGTGTGTTGGGGAGGAGACCCATTGTTCTAGGAAAGTTTCCAGACTCTGGAGATCAGTCTTGATGGAGAAATAATTCCCCAATAGGGATGGTTTCCACTTCTGTACTGCATGCAAAATAGCCATCATGTCCTGCTGAGATGTAGATGTGGAAAAATGCTTACTGGAAAGGTCTCGTGAAGGCAGCAAGCCCACTGGTGCAACAAAGACACCTGCATATCTATCCAAGGAAGTAGTAGAGACCGTTGGTGGGTGCATCTGAAGGGAATGGAGTTGAGCAATGACACCATGTGAATTGTTCTTAAGGATATTTTACAAGCGATGTGAACTGATGATGTAGAGAGACCCTGGTTGTAAGCCCATAAATTTTTGTTGTGTCCCATTGACTAAAAATTGCATCCAAATTTCATCAAAATCCCATAAGATGGGGCCAAGTGTGAGTAACCATTGAACGCTCAAAACTACATCACATCCACCTAAGGACAAGGAAAACGTGTCAGAGTGCAGGTTATAATCTTCCATAGAGATACACACATTATGACACTTCCCCTTGCAAGGTAAGGTTCCCCCATTGGCAACCATGACTTCAAAGTTGGAACAAGGATGGACAAAACAATCAGCCTGCTTGGCAATCCGAGGGTCAATGAAGTTATGAGTGCTACCAGAATCAATGAGTATGGTAAGAGGGAGCTTCTTGAAGTATCCTCTGACTCGCATTGTTTGTGGGGTGGTGACGCCAGTTACAGCATGGAGAGAGATCTCGGGTGGGTCGTCTTGAGATGGGGTGTCAACAAGCGGGTGCTGAATGTCGACCTGAACATCTACTGTATCTGGAGCTTCTTCACCAAGTTTTGAGGCAGGCGGAGAATCCAAATCCAAGAGATAGAGCTTTTGTTGAACACATCTATGTCCCCAAGTGAATGTCTCATCACAATTATAACAAAGCCCTTTTTCTCGACGTGCTTGCATCTTTGTTTCAGACAAATGCTTGATAGGAGTTGTTCGAGGAGCAGGCGTGATGGGAGTTCGTTGGGAACCCATATTTCTGAAGGGAACAAAGGTGGGTTTGGAGAGTTGTTGAGCTACGATCTTGTCCTCTGCCAACTTAGCCAACACTAGGACTTCCATCATTGTGTTGGGACAGAACATTTTGACTTCTGAGCTGATTTCATCCTTGAGACCATTGATAAAACAACTCCTGTAGAATTCATCAGACAATCCTTCTATGTGATTGGCCAGTTTCTCAAATTTTGTCTGATACTCTCTCACTGTGCCAATTTGGTGAAGTTTAGTGAGTGCTCCTGTGAAGTCATCAAAAGCACTAGGACCAAATCATGGCAAAAGGAGTTGGAAAAAATCTGTCCAGTTTGGCTCGGGATGAGCTTTGATGTACCAACGGTACCATTGAAGGGCTTCCTGTTCCAAATGAAAGGATGCAAGTGGAACTTTCTAGACATCAAAAGTATTATGCAGAATGAAATATTGTTCTCCTCGATATATCCATCCAGTCGGATCAGTACCATTGAAGCAAGGAAAATCAAGCTTCGGCCCACGAAAATTGCTGGAAGAAGAGAACCCAGTGGCTGTAGAAGATTCTGGTTGTTGGTTATTGTTCATGGCTGAATGCTGAAGATGGAGGCTGAGAAAATTTTCATCCAGATCTTGGAGTTTGGTTTGGATGGCTGCAAGTGCTTCCTCCATGGTTTTTTCTCCTGTGCGAGTGACAACCATAACCAGGATTTTTTTTTTTGTGGGGGGGGGGGGAATGGATAGAAAAACACAAACACAAGCTTATTTAGTAAGGGGAAATTTGGATTTGGGAAAAACTAGGAGGGGTAATTGGGGTTTGACTAGGTTTTCAACACTTTTTGAGGGACAGGGAAGCAAAAAATGGGGATTTCAGAAGCAGGAAATCTATGGTAAAATTTGAAGGCAATCGGGTGAAAATTGAAGAAGTTATGGCAAACCCTAAAAATAGACAAATGTGGGATTTCTGGTCTTGGGAAGTGGAATTTGGGATAGGGTCTTCAGGAATGAAATATGCAGAATGGGATTGCAGGGATGTCAGTGAATTTTCAGGGAAAACAGAGTTGAAACAAGGGATATATGGCTAAAAAAAATAATGGATCAGCAACAGCGGCGTGGAAGGGATCCGCAACAGATGGATCTGCAACGGTGCAGAAGGGATCAAAAATGGTTGGATCTGAAATGGCGACTGGATCTAGAACGACTTTCAAAATAGATCTGAAATGGCTGGATCTGGAGCGGAAGTGATCGGCAACAGTTCAACTGAAAATAGATATGGACCCCAGGTATGTACGGCTTACTAATAGTTTAGGTGTTTCACTCAGCCACCAATGCTGTCTGACGGCTTGCGTATTGGGGCAGTACCCCTCATTCCACAGCTCAGGTAAAACTGATAACCGCTTTGCCACAAACGACAGCTCTTGGTTTACCTCACGGGTGGGAACTAGTCAATCAGGTAGGGGTCGTTTCCCTTTTCCCTGGCAGGTCCTCTCAATGGGCCAGCTACTTTGGGGTTCCTGTGGTACTCCTCACAGTGATTTTTAGGGATTATGCCCAAGTACTTCCCATAGTTAAGCGGATAGGGATTATTCCCAAATCTGAAGCTGCAACAGATGCGAAAACAATTTGGCAAAAATTCCACCCAACGAGCCCAATAAAGTGTTCTGATACCAGATGTGAAGCACCTACAACAATTAATTAATAAGAATATGCGAAATAGCAGAAATGACAGAACTCAGAATCACTTTTATATTGATCACAGGCCACTTCGAGGGGGCAACCTCCTTTGAGAAAGCTCAATACAAATAACTTCACGGTGCCTTCATAGGCCTCAACACACACTTATATACTAAGTCTAGGTGCCAATACAATGGGTCAATACCATGTGTCAATACAAACCATGGGCCAATACAAAATATAGATCAACAATTATTACGGGTCAAAACCATGGGCCAATACAAACTATGGATCAACAAAACTATGGGCAACTTACAAAGCATATGTGCCCACAACAATAACACAAACTATGGATCAACAAATACTACGGGACGACTTATAAAGCATATGCGTCCAACAACAATATACTAACAAAGTAAAGACATGGGTTCCTAACACATGGAGTAATCCAGTTGATAGATTGATGCTAGGACCTGAATTGTTGAAATAGATGGAACTAACAGTGAAGCAGGTACAAAGCAATTTAAAAATTGCACAAGACAGACAAAACAGTCATGCAGGTCTGAAAAGAACTAAGAAAGAATTCCAAGTAGGTGAGCATGTTTTTGTCAAGGTAAAACCCAAGAAAATCTCTTTTAAGCTTGGGAGTTGTGCTAAATTAGCACCTAGGTATTGTGGACCATTTGAAATACTATCAAGAATTGGACCAGTGGCATATCAGTTAGCCTTACCACCTAATTTGAAAATACATAATTTATTTCATATTTCTATTTTGAAAAAGTATGTACATGATGCTACTCATGTAATCGATTGGAATGACATACAGGTGGAACCAGAAGGATATTTTCAGGTGGAACCAGATTGTATCCTCGACAAGAGGGAAATTTTACTTAGGAATCGCACCATTGGACAGGTAAAGGTGCAATGGAAGCACCTTAGTCCAGATGAAGCAACCTGGGAATTGGAAAGTCATATGCGGGAAGCATATCCAATTCTGTTTTAGGAAGACTCTGATGAAGAGTAAGCAGCATCGAGGACGATGTTGAACTTAATAGGGGGTGTTTGTAACCTACCTAGTACTTGAAACATTTGATGTTTGTGGAAAAACATTACTTTAAATTTTATTGTAAAGTTTTATATTAATGACCAAGGATGGTCAAGGATGACTGTAAATGAATAATATTATTGTTTAATAAATTAAAATAGGAGACACTCACCCAAAGATACTGTTGAAGAGTGTTCACTGACCCACTAGGAGCAATGAAACTGGTGTAGAAGGAAATTGACAAGTGGCAACATCTACACTCACTTACTAGCTGTTGCAGGGGGAAACTTCCCTAAAAATGTGGTCATGTTCCCCAAGGATGGTGGAACTGTGCTGTGTTGACTCAAACCCAGTCGACAGGGGTTCCCATCGTTGTTGACACCAACCCACCGCGATGTCCCTGAGCACCGGCCCAGACAGGTTTTACCCCGTCCAACAACACTTGCGAAGCAGATGAGGTCTCACCCAAGATGTTCAAGGGAGAGTCGACAAAACCATGTTTCCGCCGAATGAAGGAGGATGTTTGCGGAAATGATCACTTAAACTTATTGCAACATTAAGAAATATATCTATGCATTTAACTTCGGCAACATTGTATCCATAGTATTATTCAACAGAAACATTCATCGCGACAAGTATAACAGTAAAGCATTAATTGCAGCAAGAAAAGATAGCATTATTCATATATAGCAACATGCATTACCATAAGTGAACAAAAAATGCACAGGGATTCCGCAAAACAACTCTTTCATGTCATATTAACTTAGCCAAACCCATATACAATATCTCCACAAAAACACAGATCTCACCAGTATCTCTTGATCTCAGATACAAACTCAAAGATGTACACATCCAATATCTAAGGATCCGTACTCAGATTATTCAACACTTACAACTTATGTTTATATATAGGCTTTTGCCCTTACAATGCTTGTCCACTTTCTAACAACTTTCTAACTGACACTTTTAGCAATTGACCCAAAATCTAACTGACGTGCTCCAAATGACCCAAAAACCCGCATACTACGGTACAATTTACCCAAAATTACATAACATACAGTCCAAATGACCCAAACCCCACCAACTACGGTACAATTGACCCAAAAATACATAAAATAATCTTCTTTACGCCCAACTCTCTGCCTTTTGCGATACCTTCTGACTTGTCGCATCATCAGCAATGCTGCGATGTTACCTTACCTAACTGCCTACCAACAGGCCCCCAACACAATCTTGTGGCTCTCTCTCGAGTCACGTCAACTAGACATGGTGTATTCACTCGTCTTGACTCTGTTATGGCTGAACTATACTTATGCAATTGTTCTTGCTATCTGGATCGCGCGGTGTTGTCCTACTCCTTCTGCTACACTGATCATTGACTCGATGTCATGTACTTCTCACCCGAAAGTGGACAATTCCCAGCTTGCTGTCATGGACCTTGCAAACTTATCCTCCAGTATCGAGGGATCAATTGTAGTCGGAGGATAAGTTTACGAACTACACTGAGGTGCAAAACAGGCCAGGGGTTCTGGCACATCTATTTTGCACTGGTAAGCACATGCTACATGAACTAGGGGGCTGCCACCCCCATCCTTTTTGTGGTCACAAGGACCAAGAGACTTTGAACTATCACTAAATACCCAGACATCTCAGAAGGAACTTCATGCATTTAACCCTCGAGTGTCTGCGGCGCGGCTTGCTCCAGGCGATCATGCACACTCGTCATTCGGTCCCTCAGCGCGCCTGGTGTGCTAACACATGAAATGAAATGAATCATTTCCACAGCCTCCTTGGAATTCCTAACTTAGCTAGATTCCTGACCCTCTCGCATCATAACACCTCTCGATTGGAAATCCTCTGTGTTCTACTATCCTCTGGTTCCTATATTTATACATCGTCTTCAGCCGGTCGTCTGCCTCAACAATCATTTGCACCACCCGTTCACGTTAGATATGACTCATATCATTCCATTGTGTTGTGTGAGTATGAACCAGACTTCTGACGTGCGGTGTGGCAACCATACTGTCGTTAGTTTCCCTTCATGCCAAAGAGTGCAAACCATCACCCAAGGTGTCGTCGGCCATGCTGCCATGGTGTACTCCTCGTGCCAAACGTGCATGCTTCTGACGACAAGTCGAGTCGACTAATGATCATACCTGCCTAGAAGGAAAAAAATTTGTTTTCTAATGATTCATAATGATTTCTGATTTGACCTAGTCGCGACGATGCCACTATCATGGATTGCTCCTAACTTACGGCACAAGCCTCCCTTCCTGTGCATTCTCGTCTTTGTCGGTGCGCCATCCTGCCACCGATCAACCTGTATTTTTTTTTTTTGCCGATGCAACTCAGGCATCGCGCTGCTCCAAGCCCGACTGATAGGGGTTAACTGCTGCAGCTGTACTGCGCCTCCTGAAGTGATGCTACTGATGCAATATGGGCCAAGCCAATGCATCTGCAATTTTCCTGGATGTTTCATAAACTTGTTGTCATACAACAGCACAAAGTCACCTTGTTGAAACTATTTTTTTTATGTGGCGATCGTGCCAAGCCTTCTGGCGATCCTTCTCCACACTTTGGTGGAATCCGACAATAAAGCGATCTTCCTCCATTTGTACTAACTGCGCTAGACGTTCTTCTAATGTTGCTGCAGCATCCATACCAGTTGTTTCCGCGATGCACAGACTTGGAACGATGTACTCCATTGGCATAATCGCTTCTTGTCCATACACCAGCTTGAATGGTGTCTGTCGCGTCAACCTTTTACACGTGGTGCGATACGCCCACAACACTGCTGGCATTTTCAGATCCCAGTCATCGCGGTTCGCATTGCACACCTTTGTCAGTGCATGCTCCAATATCTTGTTGAAAGCTTCACCCATTCCATTTTCCTATGGATGACATGGCATACTCTTCTTATGCTGTATCTACAGTTCCTCTGTCAATGTGTTGATGATGCAATTGAGAAAGTGGTTTCCTTGATCACTTAGCAATATCTTGGGGCAACTGAAGCGAGTGGCAATGTTGTCAAACAAAAACCGCGCAGCCCTGGCTGCGGAACAATAAACGACTGGTGTCGCCTCTGCCCATCTCGTCAAATAATCTGTCGTCGTGATGATGTATCTTGCACCAGTGCACTTCCCCGGTGTATTTATTGGTCCCATAAAATCCACTTCCCATTTGTCGAATGGTTGTAGTGTTAGCTGAGGAATCATCAGCATCTCATCTCTCCTGGATGGATTCCCGGTTCTCTGACAAACATCATAGGACCATGCATAGTCGGTCGTATCATTGTACAGCGTGGGCCACCAAAGCCCCACACGAAGCACCTTCATGGTAGTCGCACGGCTGCTACAGTGCCCTCCAGCCACACCTACATGTGCTTCTGACAAGATTTGCGCTTGCTCATGTGGCAAGACACACCGTCGCAATATCTCATCTGTGTTCATCTTGTATAACTCTCCTTCGATTAGCTAGAAATATGCAACCTTTACTACCAACTACTTCTTTTGACTAGTGGTGAATTATTCTGGTGCAGTACCTGTCGCCAGAAACTGAATTATTTCTTCAAAATCGCCATCGGCTACTTAAACCTTAAACAGCTTCGCATCAGGAAACCCATCTTCAATGTTAGTTGGATCCTCTCCTATTTCAATCTGCGATAGATGTCAAGGCCAGCATTCAACTGCCCTGGCTTCACAATTACTTCAAAATCAAACTCTTGAAAGAGAAGTAGCCATCGACATATCTCCCCCCCCAACACAGGATTATTGACCAGGTATTTCAACACGGAGTGGTCTGTGAACATCTTAAAATGGCCACCCAACAAGTAATGTTGAAACTTCTGCAGCGCATAGACCATCTCCAGACCTTCCCTCTCGGTAGTGGTGTAGTTCCTTTCTGTGGATGACAGCTTCCGACTTGCGAAAGCAATAGTGTGATTGAGATCCCCCTCTCCTAGTTGCGCTATCACTACACCTAGTGCAATCGACAATGCATCGACATGGACATGGAACTCCTTACTCTAGTCTGGAAATACTAATATCAGTGCCGAAGCCATCTTAGCCTTCAACTGATCAAAACTATCCTGACATTCAGGGATCCATTGAAATACTGCATACTTCTTCAATAACTTCTCCATAGGGAAGGTGATCGTTGCATATCCCCTGATGAACTTGCGATAATACCCAATATGCCCCAAAGTCGCCCGCAATTGCTTAACATTATTCGGTGGTGTTAAGCTCAAAATGACCGCAATCTTCGCTGGATCAACTAACAACCCTTGTTTGCACACAATGTGGCCTAGCAATATCCCAAATGGTGCACAAAAGATGCACTTCTTCAAATTCAGCAATATCTGATGCTGTTGGCATCGCTCTAGCATTAACCGCAGATTGGCTAGATGATCATGGATCAAACTATAAACTGTCCAATCATCCATGTATACCTGCAAAAAATTCTGAATAAAATCCCGGAACGCAACAAAAACAACCTGCAAGAAGATCGCAGGTGCGTTCTTCAACCCAAACGGCATCACGGTGTACTGAAAATGGCCCCATTCTATCACAAAAGTTGTCGTGTGGCGGTCTTCCTTCGTAATGCAGATCCGATGATAACCCGGGAACCCATCCGTGAAAGAATACATCTCCTGGATGCCCACACCTTCGAGTACTTCATCAATAAACGGAGTCAGAAATGGATCATGCAAGCAAGCGTCATTCAACTTCCGCAAGTCGACACAAATGTGCACCTCGCCATTCTTCTTGTCCTGCACCACCATAGGTCTAATCCATTCCGACTCTTCGAGCGGTTCAATGATACCAGCATCCAACATGTGATCAAGTTCTACCTTGACCTTCTCCTTATGTCGCAGATTTAGCTGGTAAGGTCGCTGCCTGATTGGTTTAGCATCTAGTTTCAAGGGCATCTTCATGTCACCTAAATCACCCAAGATACCTTTCATCTTAGAAAACTTCATAGGAAAGAGGTCTTGGAATTCATGCAGCAAATCAGTGACCTTTCCCATCATCTCATCATCCCAATAATCTCCAACATTCGCGAACTTGGAAGTGGCCTCTATCCCAATATTGATCTTACGGAGCTTCAATGGTTGGCTGATCGGATCACTTGGCGCATCAGGTGCTATCACATCGTGACTCCTTTCAGACTCGGGAATATTGACATTCCACGGATCATCACCATCTTCGGGCCCACCAGTGATATTATAATATTCCATCAAGGATTGCATCTGATAGTGCGTATGTGGATCCTCAGGATATGCTACCAGGACAACCTTCAGAACCACATCGTGGATGAGCTTCAAAGTGTTATTGACATCAGGGTTGGCATCCCTGAAGCTGAACGTATGAGTGAAGCATACGGTCAACTCCACCCAAGTGGTAATTTCTCCTCGCAACTCGGCTGTAGTATACCAGGATCGCGGCATCTCATCTAAAGTATGGATAAAGGCATGGACCCACTCATCTCGCGGTCGCGATGCCCACAATGTCTAGCACTCCCTTAGATGACTTCTAGGATTATCCCGACCATCATATTTCCTTGTGTGGTAGACCTCAGTATCGCCGAAGTGAACCGCCATCAATCTCCTACACTGCGACCATTTATTAATTGATTGCTTGTGTGTCTACCACCAACGTACTGGAGCAGGCTTCAGTGCTTCCTCCAATGCCAATAGTCGCTATGGTGCGGAAACTCTTTCCTCAAACTCCGCCAGAAAGTCAGGCAGACCAGGAAACCCCTCATATATTGGTAGTGTGATCGTTTCAGTCGCAACGCGGCATAACGATTGCATGACTAATCCGCACTTCTAGAGTGATACCTCGTGCAAGAGGTTATGCCAGTGTTCTAACTCATCATCAGAGTCAGAAGATGCAGAGCTCTCATTGCGCCATCCCAGCTCACCATTGGTAGTCAGATGAATATACTCTTCCGAAATATTGAATGCATGGTCCCATCCACTGGGATCTTCGACCTTCACTGGATCAATGTATCTACGTCCTTCACATGGATCCAACGAGGCTATGAGTCTGAGATCGTGGTTTTCAAAAGTCATCATCCGCTGCTTGAAGTTGATTACCGCTCCACTGTCATTATCCCATCCGATCCCCAGCAGCGCGGGATACGAGCTTCCTCCCTCAACCACTTCGATGACGTCAAAGTCAGCATAGGTTTTCATGCCCTCAATGTCCACCACCAAGCGTGGGACTCTCCCAATCGATGTCAACTTAGCTTGATTAGCTAACCGGAGCTGTACAGGAGACCAGCTCAATGGGGGGCTCCCCATTTTCTACCATGCCTGCTTGGTTAAGATGTTGACATCTGAACCAAGGTCCAGAATAACTGAATGAACATCATAGTCCCCAATTTGTATGTTCATGCGCATTTCCTTATCGGTCTTTCATCGCTGTAAGCAGTTGACCGCAGACTCTTGCTGTCCCCTAGTTGGTCACTGCAGTAATCCCTCGATCTCAGCTAGAGCAGTAGGATCCCTTGCTAATAATAAGTAGCTCTCAAAAAATTTCTCCAAGGATCCAGATAGCGCTGATGGACCTGCTTCTGAAGTAGCATCAAAAACAAGGGGCATGTCGTAGATGATGGCTTTACTGTGATCCTGTTCCATCGCACGACGTGCCTAAAAGAATGTATCACGCTCGGACTCAACGTCGAATGATACCTTCTTCTTCCCAACCAATCGAATGAGTGGTTGTGGATTGTATCCTCCTGTTATTGCACCTCCCTAAGTGATAACTGCGACAACCGCATCCTGTCGTCTTGGCTCCGCAGAAATTGTTGCAACACTCGCACCCTGATTCTGGTTCAGCGGTGGATTCCCCAGTTGGTTCACATTCTGACTAGCATTCGGGTTGGGGCGTTGATTCTCTGGTTCTACGCTAGTTTCTGCACCTGATTCCGTACTAGCTGCTGCGCCTAATTGTGATTCTACAATTGTGGAACATTCCCTTCCTGCCATCGCACAATCAAATGTGGGCAGTTCTCTACTGTATGGTCTGTAAAAAAGCAAAATGTACACTGCGTCTATAATAGTGGGAAATCTCACTGGTAACATCCCCATACCACACAGTGATAGCATTGTACAAGTCTGCGACCTCCTCGTCCTCCTCCACGACCAAATCCTCTGCCACTTCCACCCTGGAATCCGCCCTGTTGTTGGTACTGCGGTTGGTTGTACTGTTGCTGCATAGGAGTTGGTTGCATGCCCTGCCCTTGCAGCGCATATTACGATTGTTGAACGTTCTGTGGTTGTTGTGGAGCCATTTGCATCAGAGCATATTGCAGCATAAACTATTATGGTTTCTTCTATGGTACAAACTGTACCTCCGATTGAGGTAGCGACTGGCCTGCCTGCGGCTGCGGTTGCATTTGTTGTATGTCACGTTGATCATCCTTTACATAGAATGCATCATACGTTCTCTCATGAAGCAACCCATATGCCCGACAATCTTTGTTGTCATGTCCCACAGATTTACAGAATGTGCAATACAGATTCATCGGTTTGGTGACCATCTTCTGCATGTATGGACATTCCTCATGGCGATGCCCATATACATGACAAACGCGACACCATGGCATCCCACCACCACTCAATGGGTTTGGTGCTCCTGAAACCAGATAATTGCGGAAGTCAGGGGAATTGTCCTTAGTATGCCCTTCTCCTCGACATTGCGTACACCATACTTCTTCACCCTGCTCCTTGCCCTTCTTTAGATCTTGTCACTATATGGTCAAGTTAGCCAGATGTGTCTGTATCTGCGACATCCTAGCTGCATTTTCACCAATCGGCGACACCTCCAATCGCATTGCAATCTCCAGAGATTCACTAGGTGTTGTAATGTTCTGTTGCATCAATGGTAATCGAATGTACGGTAGCAGTGTCGCGATGAACCACTCTTTGTGTTGGACAGTGCTCATATCAAAACTAACCCTCGCCAACAGCATCTTAAATCGCTAGTCAAAATCCCACAATGTCTCATTGGGACACTGCTTAATCTCTTTCAATTATGTAATATACTATGCTTCAGACTTGGGTTTTCTGAATTTTGCAATCAAACCGTCCCTGATGGCATCTAGTGTCTTCTCCGGAGCTCCTATAGGGACTAGAAAAAATTTCATAAACATTTCTAATGCGCGACCTCATAGAGTAGTCGCTAACTGTCCTTTCTTAGCATTATCATCAGTGATCTATTTTACGGTCCATACTGCTTCAAACAAAAACCAGTACTGCTCTGGGTTATTTGTCCCACTCCCGTGGAACAACGGTAACTTAGCATCCTCGCCCGCCATCCTGGGCTTCCTTCCTGCAGTCCTTGAACTACTAGCAATCAATTTTTGTTGACCCAGTGGGGTCAAAGTTGTGTTTCTTACTGGTTGACAGATAGTGAGCAGAGGTGTGGGTACGTTTCCGTTGGGGTTTGGTCCTACCTCTATCCTGGGCGTAGCCTAGTTTTCCTTGTCCATCCTGTGAGGTCACTTCGTCCTGTGTGGTCTTCCTTCGTGAAATTGCGATTCGATCATAGCAGGACCTTCTCCTATTCTCTACCTCTTTTCTTGTCGAAACCTCACTCCTCCCCTTGTAAGACCACTCTCTTCCTCGGCTTCGCTCACAGTCTCGTCATGACCTGCACCCATCTACCCCTTATCTTTCCATGTATCGCCCCCCTGTCGTCACGATACCCACGGCCTCCTCCCACCAGGTTGTTTACTGATCTAGATGCATCTTCAATATACCCTTCTCACAAATAAGCATCTTAATGGACAGTTGAAGCGACAGCAGAAACCTTCCCCGGGTTTTGCGGAAGAAATATCTTTCAGCTTCACTATAGGACTTTTGCGTATCAACCACAAATTCAGTGATATACCCCTCCAAGATGCTATCAAGCCACACTTTGACAGCTTGCGACGCTTTGTTGTCAACTTCTTGCAGTTCTTGGATCAACTCTGGGATCTAGGTCATCGGTTCACCGCCTTGGAAGTTCCTCTTCTGGAAAGTCAACTTCGCCAATGACTCGTACAAAATGACTGGGAATTCAAAGAAAAACCATTCGTGCGGACCGTCGTGAATATATCTATCCACCTACTGATCTACTATCAGTCGAGTGTTCCGACTTTATTCTTCAGCAAATTCCTTCAACTTCTGATCAAACCATCTTTGTATCTTCGACTGCATCAAATCCCACAACATATCCTCCTTTCACTTCGCACACGGTCCCGGCAATGGAACCATTTGTTGACTCAAACCTAGTCTACAAGGGTTCCCATCGCTGTCAACATCAACCCACTGCTATCTCCCTGAGCACCGACCCAGACAGGTTTTACCCCGTCCAGCAACACATACAGAGCAAATGATGTCTCACCCAAGATGTTCAAGGGAGAGTCGATGGAACCATGTTTCCGCCGAATGAAGGAGGATGTTTGCGGCAACGATCACTTAAACTTATTGCAACTGATACAAACCGTTACACCAAAACCTCGAGATGTTAGTGAAGGCCACCCACTAGGATCTTAACATCCCACCACGCTTCGCAGTCCAGACTCTGGGCTGGATGTGCGCCCGTACGGTGGTGTCCCCTTTGCGCCGTACGAGCCCCGGGCGAACACTGCAATGCCGACGTTTCCACCCACTCTGTGACTTGAACCTTGGTGGAGGCTCTGATACCAAATGATACGAACCGTTACACCAAACACTCGAGATGTTAGTGAAGGCCACCCACTAGGATCTTAACAGCAACATTCAAAAATATATGTATGCATTTAACTTCGGCAACATTGTATCCATAGCATTATTCAACAGAAACATTCATTGTGACAAGTATAATAGTAAAGCATTAATTGCAGCAAGAAAACATAGCATTATTCATATATCACAACATGCATTACCATAAGTGAACAAAAGATGCACATGGATTCCGTAAAACAGTTCTGTGATGTCATATTAACTTAGAAAAACCCAAATACAATATCTCCGCAAAAACACAAATCTCACTAGTATCTCTTGATCTCAGATACAAACTCAAAGACTCACACATACAACATATACGGATCCATACTCAGATTATTCAACACTTACAACTTATGTCTATATATAGGCTTCCGCCCTTACAATGCTTGTCCACTTTTGAACAACTTCCTAACCGACACTTTGAGCAATTGACCCAAAATCTAACTGACGCTGTCCAAATGACCCAAAAACCCACATACTGCGGTACAATTGTGACCCCAAATTACATAACATATGGTCCAAATGACCCAAAACCCGCAAACTGCGGTACAATTGACCCAAAAATACATAAAATAATCTTCTTTACACCCAGCTCTCCGCCTTCTACGATACCTTCTGACTTGTCACATCATCAGTGATGCTGCGATGTTACCTTACCAAACTGCCTGCCAAAAGGATGATGGCTCATTGAATGCAAAATTGACCCAAAATACCTAGGCAATCTTTTATAAGCCATCGAATTGAGCAGAGGCTCACAACCTTTTCCTTGTGGTGTTAGAAATGATCCCACAAGAGATTATTAGATGAGGGGAATCTAGGTAATGAGTTGCAGAGTAAGATTGTCTTACTGCTAAGTTGCAGAGTGCTATGTATGCAAGTCTATATGATTGTTGAAGTACATAAGTATGATATGTATGCAAGTCTTCATGATTATTGAAGTACATATGAGTCATTTGTATGAAAGTCTCCATGATTGCTGAAGTACAAAGAGAGTTTGTATGCAAGTCTTCTTGATTGCTGAAGTACAAACAGAGTGTCTTGCTTCTACACAGTATATTTGTCCTAGTGGTTCAGTGAACAGGCTCGGGGGTCCAAAAGCAAGTGATCTTGGCTGCTTTCTAGAAAACTGTATTTATATGTTAACATAGTTTTTCAGATGTTTTTCCTAGATATCAGTTAACTATTAGAAGTGATAGGTTACTGAACTGATAGATTATTTCTGTACAATGCATGGATGAATAAAGATTGGATCAATATAGAATGATGAATAGATTTCTTCCTGTATTTTTCCTTTCACCATAGGTGATATACTCTAGTATAGGAAGATGTTTAATTAACATAGATTAGAGAAAATAGATAGATTATAAACAAAAGAATAATTCTGTATAATATCTACGTTATAGAATTCATTTTTTTTTACTGTTTCTCATCAGAATATATATATATATATATATTGTTTATGCACGAACAATTGATTTTGAAATTCAAGTAGCAGGGTTCTTATTTAAAATCAACATAGTTTTTACACATAAATACATTATAAAACCTAGATGTGTAAATATTTCCATATAATCTATTATTTATACACGGGTCGTTTATCTTATACATAAATTGAACGGCATACATTAGAAGAGCTTGTAGTATCGAAATCTTAAAGAAGTTACAATCATAAATACAAAAGTATTATATTACTATTTCAATATCCCTATCGAACTATACATAATCATTATAACATAAACAAGCATAATGTACAGAGCTCATATCTACTTTATAGAAGCACGATATTTAAATATCTTTTGAATTTCCTATTTAAACCCTACAGGTATCGTATTATGAATTTATAAAACATTGACAGGGTTTAGGGTTTAAACCCTGTAGCAAACCAAAACCATTAAACATTATAAACTCAAAATCGACACATTAAAAACTGAACGCAAAATAAAGCTAGGGCTTGGCCCAAAAGAGTTACACGATCATTATTTTTAACTATCGAATTTAACCATACTGTAATATTTTCAAAACAGTTGTGAAATTCCAACTAAAGGATTCAAGCCAAAACATAATCATATTAAATGGCCAAGAGACAAATAGTATCAGTCTCGACAGAGACTTAGATGCATATAGAAAGAATCCTAATGCCTTTGTTTTTCATTTAAAATGTTGGTTGAACCCAACTCCATTATGTACAAGCTACTAAACCTTTCGAATGCCCACAGGATTACAACTTTATACATACCAAACACCGATAGTGAAATAAAATACGTTGAGAGAGGAGACTTCGTGGTGAAACCGAGGGCTTACCGTGGTATTAAGCCACTGGGGGTTTCCTTTAACCCAGAAATGACATAGCCGAGAGCACAAGAATCAAACCAGAGAACAAATGGAACCCTCCTACCAAATAAAAAAGAAACGATTAGTCAAAGTATGAAATCCATTTTATAAAAAGAAGAAAAGTTTAAATTTACAGCGCTACCAAATATTACCTGTTCAAGAAGATGTCGCAGTAAGCATTGCTCTCCTTCCTCGACTGAACCCAAGAAGGAAAAATTCACAATGACAACCTTACAGACCGATAAGCCACCACTACCAGCAAGATTAGTGTTCTCAGACTGTGTAGGGTGTTCCAGAAAGGCCATGGTGGCTGAGGGAGAGCTCGTCTCTCCAACCCTCGGGATAACAACAATAACAATGTTAAGACCAGCGAGGAGATAGGGCTTTGTCCCTTACATGGTAGATCTCCACAAACTTCACGTGGCTCATTAATGAACTTGGTTTTCATCCACTACTCATTCGATACTTAAACGTAACCCTATAGTTGAAACACTTTGGTTGCCATCAAACTTCAATGCACTAATGCACCAAATACCTTGGTTAATGATATAAACACTAATGTTATATTATAACTTTTATCACCATTGTTAATTGCGCCTTCACCATAATAGAATCCAATAGGGATAGACCATCCAACCCATAGTTAGGGTTATAACATTGATTTCCATGCAAAATAAACATATAGCTAGGTTAAAAACCTTAATCTTTGAAATATTATGATATCTTAATCCAAATTGTGCATGAGAAGTCCTACCTGTAACCTGGATAGAGTAATGTAACATGCATTAGCTGTAATAGCTAAGTAATCCCAGGGTTGCAACAGAGCTCTCTTTCCAAGCAAAAAGGATTCACACATAATCAATATTAAGATAAAAACATATTCGACATAAGAATTGCAAGCTAAGTATCAAACATTAATAATGAGAGATAATATACGACTTGAAATATTAAGCATTGAATATCAACTCAATTACATTATGAATCATTGTACTTAATAACGAGACAATCAATGGATTATAGATAAAGATACAACTGAATTCATAACTACTCACAAACAGTAAAAGGGACTCATAGTCCTACTTCCATACTTCAAGTATAACAAAAAATAAATGACCAATTCATGAATATCAGAATAGCATCGATGAAGATATAAGACTTTTATACAATAATAATTCTGCAAAAATAATGTTGTAAATCTGGACAGAATAATATTAACTTCAGACATAGGATCACATATCTATCTAAATGTTGTTAAGACACTTTTAATAATCGACGACAGTTTGTAAACAAGTAAATGTCGCATTTAAGAGTTTAGTTAAGTAGTAAACAAAGATGTTAAACATACACATTTATACTTCTGCATAGTAATTAATAGCGATTAGACTGCTTAGAAAAAATATATTTTTTTATGAAATTTGGGGATGTTACATGTGGTATCAGAGCGCAAGCTCAAACACTAGGCCTGAAAGTGGCTCACTCGCGCAAGAGAAAAATTTAAACAGAAAACATAGTTACTGATTTTTGTTTTAATTTGTTTCTGTACATAACATTTGGTGTTCAATTTGTTGAGCTATGGAAGGACCAGAAGAATCTGTTGAGGACAGATCCCAGCATAATAATCAGAATAATAATGAACATGAACATGTTAACGAAGAAAATATTTACGTAGAATTAAATGATAATTCATATGAACTTCTTCGCACAGTTAAAGATTTAAAAACTGAAATAAAACTGTTAAGGAAGAGAATGAAAGAATATTAAAAGCACAAGAAGAATTGAATCATATTTTACTGGATAAATTTCATAATGACGAAAAAGAGAAAAGAACAGAATTTATATATGAATCTGGAACCATGTCCTATCAACACAAAGGTAAGAAGTTAAAATTCTCTAATGATGATAGTAGCTCTTCTAACAAAGTTAATGTTAAAACACATAAAAAGAAACATAAGTACTCTAGTGACAGTAGTGAAAGTGACTGTAGACCAAAGAGGAGAAATTATAAACCATATGAACATATTTTAGGGGATTTCAAGAAGATAAAACCCCCAACGTTTAATGGTGAAAATGAAAAGGGAGAAGCATCCGAAGCATGGCTGTCAGGTATGAAGAAATACTTTCAAATTTATGATTATTCAGATCAACTGAAAGCTAAGATGGCCATTTATAATCTTACTGGGAAAGCAGATATTTGGTGGCATGATATAAAGAGGGTAAAAAACATTAAGGAAAATAGTGTAACTTGGAGTACATTTAAGAAATGTTTTAAGAAGAAGTTTACGTCTGAACAGTACTACAAAGAAAAACCTAAAGAATTCTATGATTTACAATTGGGCTCTATGAAGAAGTTTATGTCTGAAAAGTACTACAAAGAAAAAGCTAAATAATTCAATGATTTAAGCAGTAAATTTCTAAGTCTGTTAAGATATGTACCTTACATTGTGGACGAGAAGCCTAAAATACAAAGATTTATGAGTTTCTTACATTTTAATATAAAAGACAGAATTGAGTACGACAACCCTAAGACTCTTGAGGAAGCTATGAGAAAGGAAAATTTATGTTTTGAACAAAACAGAAAAAGAGAACGAGTGTCTAGCTGGAAGAGTAATAAACCAAACAATTTCGAACAAAGAAAGAAAATTTTTAAATTTAATAGGAGTGCTGGAAATAACAAGCGAAATTTCCATAGCAGAAATTTTCAAGGAAATAATTTTAAAAGCAATGCACCGCCGAATTGTATAGCTACAAAAAACATGCCTAATAATTATGCTAGAAATAATGAACAAAAGGCACCTATTAAATGTTATGAATTTCAAGGACCACATTATTCAATAAACTGTCCTAACAAGAAAAGAACAGTCAACAACATTCATACAATGTAGGAAGAGCCAACAGTTGGTGACTTAGCGAGGGAAATGCGCAGGATCAATGCATCCTTGGAAAATCAATAGGATGATCATCAAACTTCAATTGTCGAAATCGAAGGTATGCTACAAAACAAACCTATCTCTATTTTATTTGATCCAGGTGCAAGTTTGAGTTATGTATCACCTGATATAGTAAAAAGTTGTAAATTGAAAGTAGAAAAGTTTGATAAATCTTGGCTGGTGTAGTTAGCTACAGGAACAAAAAGGAAGGTAGTTGATTTTGTTAAAAATTGTGATTTTCTTATGAGTCAGTTAAAGACACAAGTAAAGCTGACTGTATTACTCTTAGGGTCTTATGATGTCTTAATCGAAATGGATTGGCTGGAAAAGCATAGGGTAGTTCTGAATTGTTTTGAAAAGACATTTACATTCTTGAATGATAAAGGAGAAACGGAAACAGTAAAAGGAATCCCTAGAAAAACTTCAGTTAGACAGATTTATGCTTTGCAAGTGAAAAAGGTTGTACGAAAAGGATGTAAAATGTTTGTTGTAAATGTAATTAATGATGAACACACAACCAAATAAGATAAGTTAAAACTTGAAGATATACCAATCCTAAGAGACTTTTCAGATGTATTCCTGGAAGAAATTCCAGGATTACCTCCGAAAAGAGAATTGGACTTCACCATTGAGTTAGTACCGGGTGCTGTACCAAACTCAAAATCTCATTAATGGATGAACATCCTAGAGCTTAACGAATTAAAATCACAGTTAAAAGAATTAATCGATAAAAATTACATAAGACTAAGTGTGTCTCCTTGGGGATCACCTATCATCTTTGTTAAAAAGAAGGATGGTACCTTGCGTTTATGCATAGACTACCGACAATTAAATAAAATGACGATTAAAAACAGATATCCTATGCCCCGCATAGATGATCTGTTTGATCAAGTATGCGGAGCGACGATATTTTTTAAAATGGACTTGAGATATGGATATCATCAAGTCAAGATAAAAGATGAAGACATCTTTAAAACTGCTTTTAGAACCCGTTACGGGCATTACGAATTCGTAGTTATGCCTTTTGGGCTAACTAACGCTCCAGCAGTTTTCATGTGTCTAATGAATAATGTTTTACATAAGTATTTGGATAATTTTGTAATTGTTTTCATTGACGACATTTTAATCTATTCAAAGACTAAGGAAGAATATGATGAACACTTACGAATAATTTTACAAGTCTTATGAGAACATCAACTCTACGCTAAGTTTAGTAAGTGTGAATTTTTCAAAGATAAAATACAGTATTTAGGTCATGTGATATCCAAGGATGGAATCTCAGTTGACCCGGATAAAATAAGAGCAATTAATGAATGGCTTGTCCCTAAAGATGTGACAGATGTATGATCGTTCAGGGGAGTCACAGGTTACTACCGGAAGTTTATAGAAGGATTCTCAAGAATCACAAATCCCATAACCTCTTTACAAAAAAAGGGAAAGAAATTTGTTTGGGATCAAAAGTGTAAAGAAAGTTTTAAGAAATTGAAAGAACTACTAACTACTGCACCTATTTTAAAAATTGCAGATCCAAACAAGGACTTTGTTGTATGCACTGATGCATGCAATGATGGACTTAGCGAAGTCTTAACACAAGAAGGTCATGTAATAGTGTATGATTCAATAAAGTTACAAATTCATGAGAAGAACTACGCAACCTACGATTTAGAGTTGGTTGTCATGATACATGCTTTAAAGATGTGGCGCCATCATCTAATTGGTAGAAATTTTTCATTAATGACAGATAAGAAAGGTCTAAAATATTTGTTGGATCAACCAAATCTGAACACAAGGAAAGCTAGGTGGTTAGATTTCTTTAGCGAATATGATTTCGAGATTCATCACATAAAAGGTAAAGAAAATAAAGTGGCTAATGCCTTAAGCAGAAATGAAAAATTAAATTTTATGGCAGCAATCAGTGCTTATAAAACAGTTTGAAGAAGGGATAAACTTGGATAAGAATTATCTGAAATTACAAGAAAAAGTTACTGAAAATATATCTGTAAATATAATAATAGATTACAGTTTGAATGAAAAAGGTCTAATGTTGTATAAAAACAGACTTTATGTACCTAATGTACCTGAAATTAAGTTGTTGATTTTAAATGAAGTACATAAAAGTCCTTATTCAAGACACCCTGGTTACCAAAAGACAATAACAATGTTAAGAAAAGATTACTTTTGGCCAAATATGAAGAATGAGGTGGTTGAATACATAGCTAGGTACTTTGAATGTCAGCAACTTAAAGTTGAGCATTAACACCCAGCTAGTTTATTACAGCCATTACCAATTCCAGAATGGAAGTGGGAAATTATTAGCATTGATTTTATAACTGGTTTTCCTCAGAATCAAAAGTAGAGTGATTCAATAATGGTAGTGGTAGATAAGCTTAGAAAAGCAGCTCATTTTATACATGTTAAAACTAATTTTAAGGCTACTAACATTGCTGATGTGTTTATGAAGCAAGCTTTTCATTTGCATGGAATTCGTAAGGTAATAATTTATGATCGAGATTCTAAGTTTACTGGAAATTTCTGGAAATCATTGTTTAAGGGTTTGGATACTAAATTAAATTTTAGCACACCTTTCCACCCGCAAACTGACGAACAAACTGAAAGAGTAAATCAGATTCTAGAAGATATGTTAAGAATGTATGTTAAATATCATCCAACTAAATGGGAAGACTATCTGCACTTAGTTGAATTTGCTTATAATAATCACTATCAAGGTTCAGCTAAACTTAGTCCTTTTGAAATTTTGTATGGTAGAAAATGTAATACTCCTATATCATGGAGTAATCCAGTTAATAGATTGATGCTAGGACCTGAATTGTTGAAAGAGATGGAACTAACAGTGAAGCAGGTACAAAGAAATTAAAAAATTGCACAAGACAGACAAAGGAGTCATGCAGATCTGAAAAGAACTGAGAAAGAATTCCAAGTAGGTGAGAATGTTTTTGTCAAGGTAAAACCCAAGAAAAGCTCTTTTAAGCTCGGGATTTGTGCTAAATTTGCACCCAGGTATTGTGGACCATTTGAAATACTATCAAGAATTGGACCAGTGGCATATCAATTAGCCTTACCACCTAATTTGAAAATACATAATGTATTTCATATTTCTATTTTGAAAAAGTATGTACATGATGCTACTCATGTAATCGATTGGAATGACATACAAATGGAACTAGAAGGATATTTTCGGGTGGAACCGGATTGTCTCCTCGACAAGAGGAAAATTTTACTCAGGAATCGTACCATTGGACAGGTAAAGATGCAATGGAAGAACCTTAGTCCAGATGAAGCAACCTGGGAATTGGAAATTCATATGCGGGAAGCATATCCAATTATGTTTCAGGAATACTCTGATGAAGAGTAAGCAACATCGAGGATGATGTTGAACTTAAGAGGGGGTGTTTGTAACCTACCTAGTACTTGAAACATTTGATGTTTGTGGAAAAACATTACTTTAACTTTTATTGTAAAGTTTTATATTAATGACCAAGGATGGTCAAGGATGACAGTAAATGAATAATATTATTATTTAATAAATTAAAATAGGAGACACTCACCCAAAGAGATTGTTGAAGAGTGTTCACTAACCCACTAGGAGGAATGAAACTAGTGTAGAAGGCAATTGACAAGTGGCAACATCTGCACTCACTTACTAGTTGTTGCAGGGGGAAACTTCCCTAAAAATGTGGTCATGTTCCCCAAGGATGGTGGAACTGAGCTGGTGGCTCATTGAATGAAAAACTGGCCCAAAATACCTAGGCAATCTTTTATAAGCCATTGAATTGAGCATAGGCTCACAACTTTTTCCTTGTGGTGTTAGAACTGAGCCGACAAGAGATTCAATGAGGGGAAGCTAGGTAATGAGTTACAGAGTAATATTGTCTTACTGTTGAGTTGCAAAGTGCTATGTATGCAAGTCTATATGATTGTTGAAGTACATAAGTATGATATGTATGCAAGTCTTCATGATTGTTGAAGTACTTATGAGTGATTTGTATGCAAGTCTCCATGATTGTTGAAGTACAAAGAGAGTTTGTATGCAAGTCTTCTTGATTGCTGAAGCACAAACAAAGTGTCTTGCTTCTACACAGTATCTTCGTCTTGGTGGTTCAGTGAATAGGCTTGGGGGTCCAAAGCAAGTGATCTTGGTTGCTTTCTTGAAAATTGTATTTATATGTTTACATAGTTTTTCAGATGTTTTTCCTAGATATCAATTAACTGTTAGAAGTGATAGGTTATTGAACTGATAGATTATTTTTGTACAATGCATGGATGAATAAAGATTGGATAAATATAGAATGATTAATAGATTTTTTCCTTTATTTTTCCTTTCACCATAGGTGATGGACTCTAGTACAAGAAGATGTTTAATAAACATAGATTAGAGAAAGTAGATAGATTCTTCTCAAAAGAATAATTATGTATAATATCTCAGTTATAGAATTCATTTTTGTTTACTGTTTCTCATCGGAATATATATATTGTTTATGCACAAACAGTTGATTTTGAAATTCAACTAGCAGGGTTATTATTTAAAATCAACATAGGTTTTTACACATAAATACATTATAAAACCTAGATGAGTAAATATTTCCATATAAGCTATTATTTATACACAGGTCGTTTATCTTATACATAAATTGAACATCATACATTAGAAGAGCTTGTAGCATAGAAATCTTAAAGCAATTACAATCATAAATAAAAAAGTTTTGTGTTACTATTTCAACATCCCTATCGAATTATATAGAATCATTATAACATAAACAAGCATAATGTACAGAGCTCATATCTACTTTATAGGAGCACGATATTTAAACATCTTTTGAATTTCCTAGATAAACCCTACAGGTATCATTTTCATAAATAAGGTTTTATATAAAAATACCAACTCAAAACAGAGTTTTGGAAAGATGCATTCACATAAACAGTTAACACAACTGATAAATTATATTATGGAATTATTGATATTGTTCGGGATCAACATACATTATACATTTATAAACAAAGAGCTTATCAAGTTCCAAGGATAGTTCGGGGTCGAAACCTTGTAGACATTTGTTCATCTTAATATCATACAGTCGTAAGACTGTAGTACAAAATTATTTATTTATGCCATAAAGAAATACGATTATAATAAATATCAAAACAACAGAGTTACTACAATCTCGTAATAAGGGTTCGAGACCCGTAAGGGATCATCCTAAGTTCATTGAAATATTATGAACCGGGTTTAAACAACCCCAGGTTTTGCCAAACCAATTAAATACAGTGGGTCTCGGCATCCATTGTATAAGCTTTAAACAAATAAAAACTTAACCATTATCCTAATACAGTCGAAACCACTGTAGTGTTACAGAATGCAATAGGAACAGAGCTCGATGTCATATAATGGATGCATCGTGGCCATCTTAATTAGATTGTTATCAAAAGAATACTTAATTAAGAGGTCAAGGGTTCGAGTCTCAAGAGTGAGCTCGCCCGGTCGTATTATGAATTTATAAAACATTGACAGGGTTTACAGTTTAAACCCTATAGCAAACCAAAACCATTAAACATTATAAACTCAGAATCGACACATTAAAAACTGAACGCAAAATAAAACTAGGGCTTGGCCCAAAACAGTTACACGATCATTATTTTTAACTATCGAATTTAACCATACTATAATCTTTTCAAAACAGTTACGAAATTCCAACTAAAGGCTTCAAGCAAAAACATAATCATATTAAATGGCCAAGAGACAAATAGTATCAATCTCGACAGAGACTTAGATGCATATAGAAAGAAGCCTAATGTCGTAGTTTTTCATTTAAAATGTTGGTCGAACCCAACTCCATTCTATACAAGCTGCTAAATATTTCGAATGCCCATAGGATTACAACTTTATAAATACCAAACGCCAACAGTGAAATCAAATACGTTGACAGAGGAGACTTTGTGGTGAAACCGAGGGCTTACCGTGGTATTAAACCACTAAGGGTTTCCTTTAACCCAGAAATGATGTAGCCGAGAGCTCAAGAATCAAACCAGAGAACAACTGGAACCCTCCTGCCAAATAACAAAGAAATTATTAGTCAAAGTATGAAATACAATTTATAAAAAGAAGAAAAGTTTAAATTTTTAGCGCTGCCAAATATTACCTGTTCAAGAAGCTGTCGCAGAGAGCATTGCTCCTCCTTCCTCGACTGAACCCAAGAAGGAAAAATTCACAATGAAAACCTTACAGACCGAGAAGCCACAACTATGAGCAAGATTAACGTTCTCAGACTATGCAGGGCGTGCCAGAAAGGCCATGGCGGTCGAGGGATATCTTGGTTATCCAACCCTCGGGAAAACAACAATAACAATGCTAAGACTAGCGAGGAGTTAGGGATTTGTCCCTTACGTGGTATCTCTCCACCAAAACTTCACGTGGCTCATTAATGAACTTGGTTGTCATCCACTACTCATTCGATACTTACCCATAACCCTATAGTTGAAACACGTGCTTGCCATCAAATTTCAATGAACTAATGCACCAAATACGTTGGTTAATGATATAAACAATAATGTTATATTATAACGTTTATCACCATTGTTAATTATGCCTTCACCATGATATAAGCCAATAGGGCTAGACCATCCAACCCATAGTTAGGGTTATAACATTTATTTCCATGCAAAATAAACATATAGCTAGGTTAAAAACCTTAATCTTTGAAATATTATGATATCTTCAACCAAATTGTGCATGAGAAGTCCTACCTGTAACCTGGACAGAGTAATGTAACATGCATTAGCTGTAATAGCTAAGTAAGCCCAAGGTTGCGCCAGAGCTCTCTTTCCAAGCAAAAAGGATTCACACATAATCAATATTAAGATAAAAACATATTCGACATAAGAATTGCAAGCTAAATATCAAACATTAATAATGAGAGATAATGTACGACATGAAATATTAAGCGTTGAATATCAACTCAATTACATTATGAATCATTGTACATAATAACGAGACAATCAATGGATTATAGATAAAGATACAACTGAATTCATAAGTAATCACAAATAGTAAAAAGGACTCATAGTCCTACTTCCATACTTCAAAGATAACAGAAATAAATGACGAATTCATGAATATCAGAATAGCATCGATGAAGATATAAGACTTTTATACAATAATAATTCCCCAAAAATAATGTTGTAAATCTGGACAGTATAATATTAACTTCAGACATAGGATCACATATCTATCTAAATTTTGTTAAGACACTTTTAATAATCGACGACAATTTGTAAACAAGTAAATGTCACATTTAAGAGTTTAGTTAAGCAGTAAACAAAGATGCTAAACATACACATTTATACTTCCGCATAGTAATTAATAGCGATTAGACTGCTTAGAAAAAATTTAATTTTTGATGAAATTTGGGGATGTTACACTAGCACCCACTAGAAGGAGGCTACAACGCCCTGGCTTTACCAGCACCAACTAGAATGAGGCACCAACCCCTTTATTTTTCTTGCACCAAATGGAAGGAGGCACTAACCTGAAAAATACTTCGATCTCATGTCCTTGCCTCGTCCATACACGCTAGTTCTCCAGCACCAACCGAAAGGTAGCACCAAATACCTGAGATCACAGGCACCAACCTGCCCTAGAACAACCATGCCGCCCTAATATGAATAGGAGTGTCAACTTGTCACTATCATTGTCACTGTCATCATCACTATCACTATTGTTAGTCTTAAAATTTCCACCCCAATTGTTTATATTTATCCCATTCTTGTGTAGGCTTGAGTATCCTTTCCTTTTAATCTTACCCTGTAATTGTTGTCAATTGGTATATTCAATGTTTACTCTAGAGTTATTTTGGTTTTTGATTGAATGTATTTATTTTTAAATTAATGGTCATCACTCAAGAGTTACATTGCTATATAGTCTTTTCTAGCAAAAATATTGCATAATAATGTTTTGCAGGTCATTAAGGGAAGTTATTATATGGATTTTAAGTTTTCGTGGAAGTTTCCAAGTTCCGACACCGAATTAACCTTTGTTTCTATAACTAACACCATCAGAAATTTAAAAGGCCATAACATGAGATCATTCATATACAACTAAATGCATTCCAAACTTAAATATCAGCTATAGTTAAAGCGTTACAGGAATTTGGAACTTCTGACAACACCCTCAATACAAAAATTTCAAAAAGCGTTGTCATAAATTATGTAGGAGACTGTTTTTGTAGTCAACTTTCAATGAATTTTCTAAGCAAATGCAGCTGAATTTAAAAAATATAAAACATGGATTTTTGGGGGGAACATGCCCAATTAGGTGAATTGTAAGTCAATTTCCTGAATAATAAACATTTTAAGAGATGTGGGAAGATATTTGAAGGGTATTTTTCCACATTTCGCAAATTTTGATCACAAGAAAAATGCGTATCCACCTCATCAATTTGACTTGAGAATCAAATATTTTCCCATTCTTGATCCACCTATTAAAAAATCATGATTTGGCTGAATATCTACTTGTTGTGGGATAATATATATCCATATAACCTCTTCCCTCTTATGAAATTTGTGTATAAATATGAGACATGAGTTCTCTAAAAGGGGCAAGGGGGGGTTCAAGAGTGCAAAGGATCGAGAGACAGTGGTAACTTTGTAAGGAGAAATTCATGTTGCTCAATAACATGTGATGATTAGAAACTCTTGTAGCTTAATGAATGGGCTATGAAACTTTGTAAGCCAGGTATTTTTCTACTTATTTGACTATAAATACAGTTTTAGCTTAGCTAGATTGTCTTCAGATTATGGAATCCTTTACAATAAAATGTTTATTGTGAATTCCCATGGTCTATTTTCAGTATTTAAATACATTTGATCTCTTCTTTTAGAATGTCATTCTAAATGGGAGTAATATTTTCATGCATTTATAACAGTGAATCATCTGTTAACTTTATATTTTCATTTCTTTCTTTTATTTCTTGATACAAATATATTTAACTTGATGTATTTTCCTCAGGTTCCTTGCTTTTGATATCTGAAGTATTACAGAGTATGATGTGATCAATGACTAATATTTTCCTACCTTATCCCTGAACCCATTGACCTAACCTTAACCAAATCCATGCAAATCCTTGTGATGCCTAAACTTTTTCATTATTGCAATCATGTGCAAACTTTACGACTAACATCTTTTAGCACCATTGCCAGGGACAGAAGTGAAAATTTACCTGGGTGTATGACCAAGATCAGATCTTACTTTGATGGTTAACAAAGACTAGATACAGAACTAAGACTGCATATCATTCACGTGGAGACTCCATAATCAAAGACTCCATTAGAAGATGAGGTTTGTTGACGGAAAATGAAAACACGACATCGGAATACCAGCTATCAAGTTATGATTTGTTTCCAAGAACTTATATTGTTTTTCATCATATCATTCATGTCTTTTCTCTTACATGTGAAGAGAATCATCCTTTGATTTGTATATTCCAACAATCATAAGCCTTCAATTGTATACCCCTCATTGGAACAAGAAAATATGTGTCTTCTTCTTGCATATTTGATCTTCATCCGATTTCTATATCTGAAACACATGAGAAAAATGATGTACATATCACAATTTGTCCTGGAGATCACCATTCATGTCAACCTAGAAATTATAAAATTGATATATTATCTCCTACAATTAATGTTGCACCTTTCATTCATCCCACTAAAGTTCAATAAAGAATTAAAGAATTTTTCAAACCTCTCAAGCTACCATGTATCATAAATGATTATCCTCCCAAGTTTTTTAAATATCTTCCTATGTTCAATGGAGAATATCATATTGCAGTTGAGAAGCACATGGAAGTTTTTTAATGTTTCACAGATAATTTTGAAATCATTCATGAGGATGTAATTATGAGAATAGTTTGTAAATCTTTATATGGGGAAGCTAGACTGTGGTTCAAACATTTGGAGGCTTATTCAATAGATTCATGGAATGAATTTCATAATACATTTTTGAGATATTGAGGTGAAATAAAATCATATAATCAGTATATTTATGATTTTTATTCTTTGAAAAGGAAGAAGCATGAAGTTGTTAATAAGTTCAACAGAAGATTTCATAGCTGTTATCTTAGCATGCCTAAAGACATTCAGCCTTCCAAAGTTGTCGCCATGTTGTATTACACAGTAGTTCAACATCCTGATTTAATTCTTTATCTTAGAGAGAGTAAATCTTCATCCTTAGAACTGATGTTTATTGATGGTAAAGAGATTGAGGACAACCTTCAGGCTTGTGGAAAGTTGTCAAATCAGTTTTGGGATGAAGGTTTGAATGTAGAAGAACAAGAGAAAGGATATGAGCAGTAGATATCATATCCGGATTTTCATTTGTGTCAGTATGATTATTCTTCATCTTCATATTTTTCTATAGTTAGGGATGGAGAAAATTAATATGCTCTTGATTTACATAAGCAAGATGAATTTATTTATGCAGTAGAAAAAATTTCCAATTATGAACATAAAGATGATCTTACAATGAATTCTCTTGATGATTTTCATAAAGTTGATTATGCTGATGATTATCATGAGAATGATTTTGCAAAGGGAACTAATCAATTTGTTGAAGAGGAAGATGTTGTTTCGAAATACCTTGGTGCTAATATAACTGATCAAAAACCTTTGTTTGCTTATAATGACATGCTATCAAGTTCTTTTCAAGAGTTTTTTCGAAACCAAGGTTGTATTGATCATCTTAATTTTCGTTTCCTTGAAGTTGGTAAAGATGTAAAAGAAGAATCACTTTCACATGAATGTTTTTCCAATTTTTCTATTCAACAAGAAAGAGTTTATGATGGTCTACATGATGATGAAATTGGTGATGAATGTCAACAGTTTCCAAGAGATCTTGTTTCCCCTAATTGTTATGATGTATTTAGTATTTATGAATTGTTTTTATCAGAGCAAGAGGATAACAAAGTTGTTAAGGATGCATATTTAAAACATGGATAGTTATGTCTTTTGGATTAACCAAAAATTTCCACATCAACATGCACAAAAGCTTATAGTGGAAAACCAGTATATCAATGTTATAAAGCGGAATTTGAAGAAAGCATTGAAATTTTTTATCAGGAGATGAATTCAATTCAAAATTTCAAAAGAAATGGAAGCAGTTCGTAGCTCTTCCAAATTCAATCATAGAATTTCAAAAGGAAGATATTGCCATCATCAATGGATTAGTGCCTACAAATGATACTGAGAGGCCATCCAATTGTTAGAAAAACAGGATCACGGAGCAATAAAAATAAACAAGATGCAAATATAAATTACGTAAAACAAATTACAAGAGAGACACCAATATAACGTGGTTCACCCAATATGGGCTATGTCCACACAGAAATTGCCATCCCTTATTATTATATCATCCAACAAATGAAGGTATACAACCTGTAGCACATCTGCTGCAACTTCCTCTTCACTCTCTCACAATCTCTCTTACACAATCATAGATATCTTTACAATGCTACAATACACATCCGTATTACAGCGCATTCATTTTAAAGAGCGATTACCATGGGAAAATACTATGGAACACCCAATACCATGGGCCCATAAATCACTCATTATTGACCAAGTCATGATTATGAAATTACAACATTTTACAAGGCATTTTATCCAAAATTTTCATTATGGGGACGCTGCCTGATCCAAGTGGATATCGGTGGCTTCCCACCTCTTCCAACTGTCTCAAAACAGTCTTCTGGCAATTTTGGTAAATTACTATTTTTAGCAGTTTTTCGGGTCCTGAACTTCCGGAGCCATTTTGAGGCCCTAAACGACATTTTTTGGTGATTTGGGGGGCCAAATGGTTGTCAATGGCATGCATTTGGGCCCAGTTGAAAGTTGTAAATCTCGGTTAGACCTTTCCGACGGGCTACCGAGCGCCCTAAACGGAGATCGTATGCAAAAGTTATGACCCCGGGAAGTTGACTGTTCAACTAACCACCTTGGGGCCGCAAACTTTATGACGGTTCATCTTCTAGGGTTAGGTTTTTGGATGTTTGGGATTCTTTCCCTCATGCTTATGATAAATAGGCCCTTTTGGCCTCTCTTTGTATTCATCTTGGCACGAATGAGCATAGCGGCCACATCTCTTCTCAGAGATAGCTACCACCATTCCAGCTATTGTATTTTACAGTCTGTTCTATTTCCGCTCTTTAATAGAATATGTGTTTACTGTATCACTGTGTTATTTGCAATATATCTCTGTGTATGCTATATTTTGTTTCGTTCCCACATAAATCCGGATCACTGCCCCCGAACCCCCTCCAGGGAGGGATCCTAAAAAGTAGTCGTCACCCCCCTGGATCCCCCATGGCGACTATTTTGGGGGGGAAATCCCCCCAAAACCCCCCTGTCATGGGATGGGATCCAAACACAGATGAAACACAACCTTTGAATAAGGAAGATCAGGCTCCACAACAAACAATCTCCCACTTGAAGACTGATCACATCAACTCCACCGTTGTTGGACTATGCTCTAAACCTTGGATCTAGAAAATTTCTCATCTTCACCTTCATGCTTGAAGGCCAACTAAAACTGAGCAGGCACTCAGTTTATCTCTGGTTACTACCTTTGTCAACATGTATGCAAGATTCTGGCCAGTTTGTATCTTTTCCAGCTTCAATAGTTCATCTTCCAAAATAGACCGTATGAAATGGTACTTGAGTTGTATATTTTTAGTCTTAGAATGGAAGGCTGATTCCTTTGCAAGATGAATGGCACTGTGGATATCATTGTACAACCTACTATTCTCCAGCTTCTTACCCAATTCCTCCATGAACCTCTGTAACCAAATAATTTCTTTACTAGCCTCTGTAGCAACAACATACCCTGCTTCTGTTGTTGAAAGTGCAACAACCTTTTGTAGTTTCGAAATCCAAATTACTGGTGGTCCACCTATAGTAAAGACATACCCTGTGGTGCTCCTCCTGGTATCTTTATCACCTACCATATTTGCATCAACATATCCCTGTAGAACAATGTATGAACCTACAAAACATAATGCATGAGTGGTAGTACCTCTCAAATAACTTATAATCCATTATACTTCCTTCCAATGATCTTTACCTGGATTGTTCATATACTTGCTCACAACTCCCACTGCACGTGAAATATCTAGTCTTGTGCACACCATGGCATACATCAAGCTACCAACTGATGATGAATAGGGAACCTTGGACCTGTAATCTATATCTTTCGGTGTCTTGGGACACCTCTCATTACCTAGTTTGAAATGGCTAGCCAAAGGTGTACTAACTAGTTTTGCATTCTGCATTCTAAACCTCTCCGACAACTTTTGCATGTACTCACCCTAAGACAATGTCAATTTGCAATTTTTCCTGTCTCTTTTTATTCTCATACCAAGGATTTGCTTTGAATCACCCAAATCCTTCATCTCAAATGAATTAGATAACTTCATTTTGAGCACATTTATATCATGCATGTTAGACCCTAAAACAAGCATGTCATCCACATACAATAACAAGATAATATATCTTCCATTATCTAGCACCTTGAAATGGAACTGATCAAAATGACATCTACTATAACCTTTTTTGTCATAAAATTTGGGGGTCGATGTGGGTTGTAGCACGAATCCTATTATGATCAGACAGTAGGGATGGTAGCTCCGATGAGCTTGAACTGTCTACCTGCTGTGTAGACATTTATGTAGGGTCCATGAGCAAACAATGGCCCGCTTCGCTGGAGACTAGCGTGGGCATCTGTGTTTCCTGTATCGACGTGGGGTTAAATTTCAATGGGGTGCTACTTGGTGTGCAGATAATGGACAAACAGTAGAGTTACGGTGGAATTTAAATATATATTTATCCAGTGTATTGAAACTTTGCTTGTAACCTGACTAGTCTGAATATTGGCCCTTTGTGAAGCTCGATATACCTCCTAGTCACTAACAGATATACTTGTTGAAAAATGGATGTTAGTCCCCAAACTGAAAGGGACAGCCTATCAGATGAATGGGGTGTGCTCAAATATGATGAGGAATACAAATCCTTGTTACATGCCCAGACAAATAAGGACTTCATGCCTTGTAATGGGGGTTTGGCGGACATTATCACTCCCAATGCAGTGGGGGAAAGAGACATCACTGCTACACAAGTGGGAAAAACAATTGTGTCGAGGAATGGTTCTACAGAGCATGTGAATGTGCCACCACCTAATGTTGGTCTTGATTTCAATAATGGAGGGAATACTATATAGAATATAATGCGGAACACAAGACCTAGATTCCGTAATGGAAAACTGAAAAAACGGATGGATGGTCGAAACATGCTATTGGACAAGAACCTAGGATTGGAAGGTATTGTAGCCCTATCTTTCAAGGCTCTTGTGGGTAAGTTAGGTTATAAAGCAATGAACCAAAAAGAGATTGAGATTTGGGTCGGTGGTGTCTAGGCACCACTGGTGGGGTACAGACCCGAAATTATCATTTTCTCCAACGGGTGGTACTGTTTTATCTTCAGGAAAGAAATACATGCATCTCTTATATTGGAGAAAACATGGATTAGAGGAAATGGTAGCTTGATGCTAAAAGGATGGTACATGGGGTTTGATCTTGTGAAAGAAATGATTAGATATAGACATATTTGGGTTCTTTTGCCTAATTTTCCACTTCCAATGTGGAACAGACAAGCGTTTAAGGCTATCGATGACCTGGGTCGTTTCCTACATATATCTAAGGAGATTTTGTCTGCTATGGACTGACGAGTGGGGTGTATGCTGGTGGAAATTGACATGCAAAGGGGTCTTCTGGATACACTTGAGATCTCCTGGAGAAACAAGACATACTGTCAATCCCTTGACTATTGGGGTCTCCCATTCAGATGCTCTCGATGTAGGAAGGTTGGCCACCTCTAGAGATAGTGTCACTCTGGCAGCTCGAGATCAGATCCCGATGTCTTTGCTGATGATGTGTAGGCTTGGTCATCAGAGGACATCCTCTCCTTGGAGGAGGAATTGGAGACTAGACATGTCAGTTTACCAGTGATTTCCCCTCCTCTGGCAGAAATGGCGTCTTCTTCTACACTCTTTGGTAAGTTAAAGTCTCATGACCCTCAATTTGTTTCACATTTATATGAGGAAGAAATAAAATTCATTATTTCTTTAGAGATGAAGGGAGACCAGCTGGGGGAGAACTGTATAGGGGGAGGAACCTATTTTTATTTGGGAATCAAGAACCCATTACCTGATCCACCTATGGGTGTATTGATGAATCCTATCACCGTTCCAGTCCCAGCCATGAGGGGTGACACTCTTCCTGGCCCATCTGTGGGGATTGAACATTTTCCTATTCAAACTGAATGGGATGACACCTTTCCCTCTTTTCCTACTGTTCCTCATTCCCATATGTCGTCCTGTCCCACCTTTCTCGAGGAGCATGGTGATGGTGGCTATCCAAAACTGGACATCACATCGGCCTCCCCTCCAACTCTTTCTCAAGAACATTCTATTAACCTTAGTTATGTGGAATCTTCGATGGGCATACTAGGGGCAGTGAAAATTCCAAAGTTTGTGGACTCGGCTGGTCTCTTATCCCCACTATCTGACTCACCATTGTATGCCGAGATCCTTAAAAAATCCCCTCTATGTACATATATTGGAAACTGTCCTGTTTCAAAGGATAAGTCATCGGTGTTGGAATGTGCTAGCGATATAAATACATTGGAGGCTAAAGTTACAAAGGGTGTTTGGGTGGGGGGTTTGGCCAAGGACTTCTCTCCCATTAAAACTCGAAGTTCTCGGAAAAAAAAGGTTGATCCGTTACCTATTGGCAGTTCTGAGGAGACTCTTTCTATCAGTTCATCTTCACAATCCAGGGCGCTTAGAAGCTTGAAATCCCTTGCAAGGGTTAAGAAATGATCTTCCTCTCCCTAAATATCAGAGGGATTGGGGGACCTCAGAAAAGATATGCCCTTAAGAGACTTCTCGATGTTACAAATCCGGATATTCTGTTTTTACAGGAAACTATAGCGAGTGTTGATAAAGCTCGTCATTTCTTCATGAGTCTGAAAAAGGACTGGGTTATATGTTCAATGGATGCTGTTGGGAAATCGGGGGGTTTACTTTGTACTTGGAACCCCTGGGTGTTTGCATTGGGGGCACATCATATCCCATTGGGGATCTTACTGGTTGGTCAGATTACTGGTTTTATTGAGAAAGTTCATATGATCAATGTATATGCTCCGTATGAGAACAGGAAGTTATTTTGGACTCGGGTTATGGATGAAGGTTATTTGAAATTAAGTAACCTCCTTATGGCTGGTGACTTTAATCTTGTGCTAAGTGATGCTGAAGTGTGGGGTCTGTCTGGTAAACTTGATCCCCTATGCAATTTTTTTATGCATTCCTTCTCGGCGGCTAGTCTGCTAGACATTGCTCCAATTACTAAGGAACCTACATGGAAAAATGGACGTGTTGGTGATAGGTTGGTGGCAAAGCGCCTGGATAGATTTATGATGGTGGAGCATCTGAGGTTCTCTCTTTTCCGTTTTAGATCCTGGGTGGAATATGATTCAATCTCAGATCATCTTCCTATCTACTTAGAAATTGACTTTACCCGGGGAAAAAATTCATACCCTTTCAAATTTAACCATCACCATTTGCAAGTAGATGGATTTAATGATCTTGTTAAATTGGTCTGGATGGCTGAAGTAACAGATCCAAATGTGTCCCCATTGTATAGTCTGGTTAAAAAATTGTCCAATTTGAAGGTGCAGGTTTGGTCATGGGATCGTCAGATGAGGAATACTGAGGCTGTTGTTTTAGGCGAAATTACTACAAAGATGGAAACTATTCACGAGGCCATTATAGCCGGAAACTCTACAATGAAGCAACTTGATTATTTCCAACAATTGGAAAAAAGAAGAATTGGTTTATTAAAGCTTGACGAGGCGAAATGGCGATTAAAGAACCGGGTAATATGGATTGCCCTTGGGGACCAAAATAATAAATTTTTTCATAATTTTGCTCACAGTCGTCAGATAAATAACTCCATTTGGTCTTTAAAAAAGGGGGATGGAACACTTATTGGTTCTCAGCAGGAATTACTATTAGCTACCCATACACAATTCCAGGCATACTACAATGAAGACTGTGGGGTTTCTATAAATGATCAATTCCAGGTTATTAGAGAACTTTCGAGGTTCTTCACTGAATCTGAAGGTAATGATACTTTTAAGCCGGTCACTCTGGAGGAAATACACAAAATTCTGCTGGGGTTTGTTCGAGACAAGAGCCCGGGTCTAGATGGCTAGACCGTGGAGCTGTTCTTGGAGTTCTTCGACATTATGGGTTCTAATATTTTGGCAATGGTTGAGGAAAACAGGCTTACGGGTCAGGTTTCGGTGGCTTTAAACTCTACTTTCCTAACAATCATACCTAAAACCTCATCACAAGATTATTTTCAAGACTTTCGCCCCATCGCTCTATGTAATTTAGTCTATAAAATTATTGCAAAAGTATTGGGAAATCGGTTAAAGCCTATCCTATCGAGGGGTATTTCTGCTGAACAATCAGGCTTCCTGGAGAATCGACAGATTCTTGATGCCATTGGCTTGGCTCAGGAAACTTTCCACAGTATTAAAGTCAAGAACCTACATGGCATCGCATTCCAATCAGACTTGGCGAGGGCATATGTTAAGGTTCACTGGGGATTTCTCCGGTTAGCACTCATACAGATCGGTTTTCCATGGGATACTATGAAGTGGATTATGGGGTGCATCTATTCAGTTCATTATGGCGTGATCATTAATGGTTCTCCGACAGAATTCATTGAAATCTCTCGTGGCCTTCGGCAAGGATGTCCCTTATCCCCACTACTTTTTTTGATTGTCATGGATGGAATTAGCAGGTTGCTAAATAAGGCATTGGAGAATAAGGTAATTAGCGGTATCAGGGTATCAAAAAACTCAAGGGTTACTCATCATCTCTTTGTTGATGACATCATGCTCTATGGGAATGACTCATTGGAGGAATGGAAGGCAATCAAAATTATCCTTGACTTGTTCTACAGGGCTACCGGGATGGTTATAAACATTTCAAAATATGTCATTCTGAAACATAATATTGAAAGAAAGTTACTTGAAGATATTGTTAGATGTTTTCCTGTGCAGGTGAAAGACCTGGCGGATGGAACTATTTATTTAGGCTATCATTTAAAACCAAATAACTACAGAACACGAGATTGGTATTGGCTTTTCAGGTGTTATGACAAGAGAATACACTTGTGGAGCTAGAAATGGCTCTCGATTGGAGGTAGAGTAACCCTGGAAAAGTTTTTCCTTCAAAACATGGCAGTTTACTGGATATCTTTATGCAGGGTCCCAAAGTCAATTATTTCTGGCATTAGAAGGAAAATTATGAATTTCATATGGGCTGGAATGGACAATTCAAAGATACATCTGTGCAATTGGAAACGTATCACTACTCCCAAAGAATATGGTGGATGGTCACTGAAGAACTTATATGTATTTGTAGATGCCCTCTGTGCTAAATCCCTGTGGAGAGTTCTATCAGTGGATTGCATCTGGCGATCCGTCATCAAAGATAAATACTTCAAAGGAATGTCGACGATTCAGTGGCTGAGATTGGTTCATGGTCGATGCAATGGCACCTCTGCAATTTGGTCGGTCTTGGTATCGGCCTTGCCTATTATCGCTCGGTGGATAGCATGGAAACCTAGTAATGGTAGATCCATCAAACTTGGTGAGGACCCGATCATAGTGGGGCCATTAAAATTCAGATTATCTCCCTTCTTACTTGCTTTTCTTCGGGCCAATGGCTATTACCGGCTATCACATGTTGCAATTCATACTCCTCTTGTTATTGGTCCAACTGTTTGGATGAGCGCGGATCAGCTGGGACTCGTGGGTGGAATGGTTTGCATATCTGGATGGCCTGAGCTACTGTTTCCTTCAGTTATTGGAATAAGACGATATTCTGTTGTGGTCGTGGAATACCCTCGATGGTCGGGTGTCGGCCAAACTAGCATATGATTCTATTATGGCATCCACACAGGGTATTTCTCGTTGGTGGTACTCTGCCTGTTGGAATTGGCATTTACCACCAAAACTAAAAATATTTATTTGGTTGACACTGGAAAATAAGTTACTCACATGGGACAACCTTCTCAAGCGGGGGTTTATTGGACCAAATTACTATTTTTTATGTGGATCTGAGGCAGAAACTATCACCCACATTTTCTGTCATTGTTCATTTGCGGTCAGCTTGTGGAATGATGTTCAGGCCATTCTTTCTGACATGGGAGTGTGGATTGGGGACTCCATCCACCTATGTTTACAGAATTGGATTAAGTTCAATCGAAAGTATACCTCATTGGCTGTATTTATTCTGTGGGAGATTTGATTGGCTCGGAATCGGCTTATTTTTTATGGGAAGACGACCTCCCTTACTTGGCTGGCGCGAAAGGTGGTTGCAATATTCTCGGCTGCTTCGGACACCTCTCTGTTGTGCATTGAGAATCAGGTAAGTTTACGTGATCCTATCTCCTTGCGATTTGATCTTTTAGCCTTCTTTGATGGGGCTTCACAGCTTGGTGGTGCCATATGTGTGTCTGGTGTTGTGATTATCATTGATCAATATCATTCCTATAATATCTGGATGAATGGAAGTATGGGATCAAACACAAGAGGTGAACTTCTTGCTCTGTGGATGACCCTATTTTTTTGCCAAGCGAAAATCAATACCGCTTAAATAGATTGTTGGGGACTCCATGACGATTATTGACTAGGCGTGTGGCCGCAACTCTCTACATTCATTGGCACTCTCTTCTTAGATGGATATGGTGGCATCACTCTTAAATGATTTGTATCCTTTGTCGATCGACCATATATATAGGGAGCACAACATGAATGCTGATTTATTATCAAAGTGGGCTCTTTCAGTGGTTGGCGAATGTATTCATTATGAGTATTGGTCTCACTCGATACTCTATTCTTGTGGGAGTATATCTCTTTCTGCGTCCATTGTTTGGTGGTGGGGATTTTTTTGGGATGTGGGGGTTTCTTTTTGCGGCTTTATATTTTAGACGTCTTCTTTTATTTTCCTCCTTTTGGCATTGTTTTTTGGTCCTTTCTTCCCATAAGAATGACGTGGTGTGCCTCTTGTGGTTTATCAGCTCTCATGTTTGATTGGATCTATGTGGACATTGTGGACATATACTGTTGGATCGTAGTTTATCCTTGGACTTTGTTGGTTGGGATGTGACTATCTCCTTATGGAGGGTTGTATGGAATTTTTCATATATATATTTTTATAATAATATAGCTATTTTCTGTTTGAAAAAAAACCTGTCAAATTTCAAATACCACTGCCTTGGAGCTTGCTTCAGGCCATACAATCTCTTCTTCAACCTACAAACCAAATTCTCCTTCCCTTTGAACTCGTATCCTTGTGGTTGTTGCATATAAATCTCTTCCTCCAAATACCCACGGAGAAAGGTTGTTTTTACATCTAACTGTTCAAGATGCAAATATTCTACCACGACTAGACTTAAAATAGTTCTAATTGAATTCATTTTAACAACAGGAGAAAATATTTCATCAAAATCTATACCTTTCTTTTGTGCAAACCCCTTTCAAACAAGTCCGGCCTTGTACTGCTTCATTCCTCCATCTTCTTCCTTCATCCTGTATACCCATTTATTCTGCAATGTTCTTTTACCTGCAGGAAACTAAACCAAATCGCAAGTCTATTTTCTTACTAATGAATCCATCTCCTCATTCATGCCTTGCTCCCACTTATTTCTAGTTTCCACCTGCATTGCTTCTTCATAAAATTCTGGTTCACCAGAATTAGTCATCAATAAATAATACAGTGGAGGAGAGAACTGTTCAAGGGGTCTACCTAACCTATTATATCTTCTAACACTTGTAGGAGTTTCAGGTACCTGCTATTGTTCTTGATTTTCTGGCACCTTTCGAACTTCATTTTCTTTGATTTCATCAAGCACTATGTACTCTATGTTTTCATTTTCATGTTTCTTTCCCTACAACTGATCTTTATGCATGACATTTTCATTGAATACCACATCTCTACTCCTAATGATTTTTTTATTTTCATAATCCCATAAGTGATAACCAAAATCATCAACCCCATATCCAATAAAGGTACATTTCTTGGATTTAGACTCAAGCTTTATTCTATTTTCTTTATCAATAAGGACAAATGCTTCACAACCAAAAGTTCTCTGAAAAGAGTAGTTTACCTTTTTACCTGTCCATGCCTCCTCTGGAATACCACCATCCAAAGCACTTGAAGGCCCTCTATTTATTAAGTAAACAACAGTATCTACAGCATCTTCCCAAAACTGTAAGGGAAACCCTGCATGCAATCTCATACACCTTGCACGCTCCATGATTGCTCTATTCATCCTTTCTAACACACCATTTTCTTGTGGTGTTCTGAGACTCCTTCTCTCTACGAATCCCATGGTATGAAAAATAACTATCAAAATCCTTGCCGCGGTATTCACCTCCATTATTAGATATGAGACACTTCAACATTTTTCCTGTCCCATTCTCAACCAAAGCTTTCCACTTCTTAAAAGTAGAAAACACATCATATTTTTGTCTAATGCAATAAACCCAAGTTTTTCTAGTTGCATCATCAATAAAAGTAACATAATAACGAGAGACACCAAGAGATTGTACCTAATCCGGTCCCCATACATTTGTATGCACAAGCTCTAACTTTTCACTCGTCTTTTGTTTCCCAACCTTGAGAAATATGACTCTCTTTTTTTTTCCATAAACACAGTTCTCGCAAGATTCCAAACTTACCTGCTTTAGATCTAGTTGCAACTTCCTTGAGTGGAGAATTTGCATCCCCTTCTCACTCATGTGGACAAGCCTATGATGCCACAATGTTGTATATGTTCCTATGGAAGCTAAAGATATAGAAAAGTTAGTATTCTGAGGACATAAATACAATGTACCTATCATGTCTCCTTTTTCTATCACCATTGATCCTTTAGTGATATTCCACCGCATTTCTTCAAATGTAGATAAATAGCCACAATCTCCCAACTTCCCTTTTGAGATCATATTTATTTTCATAGCGGGAATATGCCTTACATCTTTCAGCATTCATTCACCATTCTTTAACTTTATCCGTACCTTACCCATTCCAACAATTTTACATGGTTCATCATCACCCAATAAAACATGTCCAAAATTGCCTGGAACGTAATCATGAAAGAATTTCCTATAGGGTGTAGCATGACATGAAGCCCCTGAATCTACTACCCAGTAATCAATAGTATTATCTAATGCAAGAATCAAAGCATCTTGTAACACATCACCTGCTACATTTACTTCCCGATTAGTCTCATGTTGTCCATCTCCTTTCTTCTTTAGATATCTATAGTCTTTCTTTAGATGTCCTTTCTTTCCATAGTTCTAACACTCTATCTTTCCTAGTCTTGAATTGGATCTGCCCTTCCTGGACTTGTTGCGATTACCTGGTCTCTTTCCTCTCTCCCTTCGTCTTCCCCTGCTCTCCATGTTCAATGCATTACCTGATGTCTCACCTGTGCTTTTCTTTCGCATTTCCTTGCTAAGAATAACACCAACAACATCATCAAATTTCAAAGTGTTTAAACCTAAGACAGAGTTACTTACAGCCATGACCAAGTCGTTCCAACTTTCTGGAAATGAACACAAGATTAGAAGAGCCCTAACCTCATCATCAAAGTTCACTTTTACAGAACTTAGTTGATTTGTAATCATATTAAATTCATTTAAATGATCAGCAACAGATCCACCTTCTGACATCTTCATATTAAATAAACACTTCATTAGAAATACCTTTTTGGAGGCCGAGGTTTTTTCATGCATCTTACCCAATGCGCTCATCAAACACTTCTTTTTTCTTTTCTTTTGAAATATTGAAAGCCACCAATGAATCTAGGCACAGCCGTATTGTTCCCAGTGCCTTTCTGTCAAGAACCTATGATTCTTCATCCTTCATAGTCGTTGGTTGTTTTTCTTTTCCTCCCAACGATAGGAATAGATCCTTCTGATACAGATAGTCCTCCATTTGCATCTTCCATAACTAGTAATTTTGGCCATTAAATTTCTCAACCTTAAATTTTCTTTCTTCCACCATTGCTCCCACTCGAACCAGGAACCCTTCTTTCCTGCGAATTTATCTACCAAATAGACCATTGGATCTGATACCAATTGTTAGAAAAACAGGATCACAAAGAAATAACAATAAACAAGATGCAAATGTAAATCACATAAAACACATTACAAGAGAGACACCAATATAATGTGGTTCACCCAATATGGGCTACGTCCACACATAAATTGCATGTTCTTTTATTATATCATCCAACAAATGAAGGGATACAACCTGCAGCACATCTGTTGCAACTTCCTCTCCACTCTCTCACTGTCTCTCTTACACAATCATAGAGATCTTTACAATGCTACAATACATAGCCGTATTACAATTCCTTCCTTTTAAAGAGCGATTACCATGGGAAAATACTATGGAACACCCAATATGATGGGCCCATAAATCACCCATTATTGACCAAGTCATGACTATGAAATTACAACATTTTATAATGCATTTTTTCCAAAATTTTCGCTACGAGGGGCTCCTAAAATGTAGTCCCCCCAAACCCCCTGTCATTGGCTAGGATCCAGATACAGCTAAAGCACGAAATCTGAATAAGGAAGATCAGGCTCCGCAACCAACACCAATTAGTCGAAAAATGAAGAGAATATTTTCATTAATATTATTCCATACTTTCGATGATCCTGTAGCAGATTATCTTGAAGTTTTAAGTGGTATAAACTTAACATTCTTGTTATAAAGAGAAAATGGATCAGATTATTATTTGGGTTCATATCTTTTTATATCATTGTTTAGTTTAATAATCATTAATGTGGAGAGGATTCAATTGGTTTCTCATGTTATGGAATGGTTGTATTGGAAATTTCACATTGCTTGATTAAGCAAAATAGATGAGCTAGTTAGAGTAGGAAATGTATATAAGTAAGCTCATTTTTTCGAGCACTGGTGCATAGTAGGTAAGTGGAATAAGACTACATATCCCAATGGAGAAGCATTAGTGAAGATTCAAGTTATTATATTTTTAGATCAATGGTTGAGTGTTCAGTTTATTTCCATTTGAAGAAGTGATTTTGGGTTTACAACATGCAGAATAGCTTCAAGAGTATGATGGTATTTACAGGTTGTAATCTTCAGGAATTAGAATCAAGGCACATGGTCTGTTGTTCTTGGTATCTCACAAGGAGAATACCATCCCAATTGGAGCCAGATGTTAGTCTTAAAATTGCCACCCCATTTTTTTCTATTTCTCCTATTGTTGTGTAGGTTTGAGTAGCCCTTCTTTTTAATGTTACCCTGTAATTACTGTCAATTGGTCTATTCAATGTTTAGTCTAGAGTTATTTTGGTTTTTGCTTGAATGTATTTATTTTTAAATTAATGGTTGTTTGTCAAGGCTTACATTGTTATATAGTATTTTCTAGAAAAACCATTGCATAATAATGTTTTTTGGGTCATTAAGTGAAGTTATAATCTAGAGTTTAATTGCTTGTGGAAGTTTCCAAGTTCCGACAGTGAATTAACATTTGTTTCTATGACTAGCACTGCTAGAAATTTCAAAGGTTGCAATAGGAGATCATTCACGTACAACTAAATGCATTCCAAACTCAGATATTAGCTATAGTTAAATTGTTACAGGAATTTGGAACTTCTAGCAGTTCCCTCAATACAAAAATTTCAAAAAGTGCTACCCAAAATTCGATAGGTGATTTTTTTTGTAGTCAACTTTTAATGCATTTTCTGAGCAAATGGAGCTAAATTTAAAAAATATGAAACATGGGTTTTGGGGGGAACGGGCCCAGTTAGGTGACTTGTAAGTAGATTTCCTGGAATAGTAAATAGTTTAAGAGATGTGGGTGAATCTTTGAAGGGGATTTTTCTAAATTTTGCAAATTTTGATGACAAGAAAAATGCTTATCCACCTCATCAATTCGACTTGAGAATTAGATATTTTCTCATTATTGATCCACCTATTAAGGGATCATGATTTGGTTGAAGATCCACTTGTTGTGGGATAAGATATATCGATATAACCTCTTCCCTCTTATGGAATTTGTGTATAAATATAAGGTGTGAGTTCTCTAAAAGGGGCAATGGGGGGGTTCAATAGTGCAAAGGATCGAGAGCGTGGGAACTTTGTAAGGAGGAATGCATGTTTCTCCGTAATATGTGATGATCAGAAACCCTTGTATCTTGATATATGGGCTACGAAACTTTATAATCCAAGTCTTTTGCTATTTATTTGAATATAAATGTAGTTTTAGCTTAGCTATATTGTCTTCAGATTATGGAATCATTTACAGTAAAATGCTTATTGTGAATGCCCATGGTCTATTTTTAGTATTCAAATATTCAATCTCTTTTTTTAGAATGTCATTCTGAATGGAAGTAATCTTTTCATAAATTATAACAGTGAATAATCTGTTAACTTTATATTTTCATTTCATTCTTTTATTTATTGGCACAAATATCTTTAACTTAATGTCTTTTTCTCAAGTTCCTTGCTTTTGATTTCTGAAGTATTACAGAGTCTCATGTGATCAGTGACTAAGATTTTCCTAACTTATACATGAACCCATCGACCTAACCTTAACCAAATCCATGCAAATCCTTGTGGTTCCTAAACTTTGTATTATTGCAGTCATGTGCAAACTTTAGGACTAACAATTGTCACTATCTCTACCACTGTCCATGTCACTGTCTTCACACTATCACTATCATTGTACTATCACAGTCACTATATTGTCACTATCAATGTCATTGTCATTGTCACTGTCACTGTCACTGTCACTGTCACTGTCACTGTCACTATCGTTGCCACTATCATTTCCAATATGTACATGTTTCAAATTTGTCCTCCAAATCTTCAAGCAACTTCTTCCAAGATAGTCTTCAAATCTGCAGACAACTTCTTTCAAGACAGTCTTCAAATCTGCAACAAAACCCTCTTGTGCAAGGCCAAAATATGTCTTCCACATCTTCATAAATAAGGATGAAATGTGTCCTTCAAATATGCAATTAAATCCTTCATGAAGAATACCAAAACATGTATGCAATATGAACTCCAAATATGCAACAAATTAGCCCTTCAAATCTGCAATAAAATCTTCATAAAGAGGACCAAAACATGTCTTCCAAATATGCGATAAAACCTTCATGAAGAGGACCAAAACATATCTTCTAAATCTACAATGTAACCTTCATGAATCAATCATCCATAAACTTCATCCGTTTGCCTCTCCAGACCCTTACCATCATCACCATCTTCAAATCATAGGTCATTCAAAGAGAGGAACCCTAGATCATGACAATAACATCACCATAGTCCATACCAATAACATCACAATAATATATGGCAATAACATCACCATAATATATGCCAATATCACCATGATCTATGCCAATATTGTTGGTCACCCTATATGTCAATTAATTACAACCAACATACAGAATGCTCAATATAAATTGTCAAACCCAGGGAGGTCTTTTATTTCAATGGCAATAAGCACAATCTATGCATAAACATCTTTCAGTAGTTGATCAAGTAATTGGGGATAACAATCCTACCTATCTGCTTAGCCAAACTCATTCCATAAGAAAACTAATCTAACTCATACATCTAGGAAATTAAAGTACAGCTACCTTCTTACAGAAATCGACCTAGCAATTATTGATCTAAGAATATAAATGAACTAGATTACTTTTGCAAGAAGTTAAATACTATAATTATCAAACTACAGTATTCAATCTTTACCAAAATGATCCATCTAGTAGCTATTGTTACTCAATCACGATATGACTACTCTAATGAATTAAATGAAGATACAACAGCAACCATAAATTAAACATAAGCTTGAACTCTAAATTGACAACTATTGGAAATCCTAGAAAGCATAAATGACTGAAAGGAATGGAGCTGAGCTTGGCTGTCACAGCTTTTGAACACACATGCATAATCAAACTAACCTACACAGTCAACTGTCACACCACGTAGTTACAGCTATTCATATGCAGGAGTTAAACTACCAATAAAGAATTCAATCATAAACTCACTGTTGCAGCTATCAGAAATACACCTAATGCAATTCCACAACACACAACAGGAAATGAATAAATCTAACTATCTAACTAAATTGGCAATCTCTGTGAGAAGGTGGGCCCGACCTTCTAACAGAGACGTCGTGAATCACCATGAATTAAGACACGGAAATGGAAGTAACTTTGCTCTTCATTAAAAGATGGAAATTCATAGTCTCAAACTCTGTTACAGCCCGTACAACAATTGATGATTAACCAACCCCATGCATGGAAAGCCTTCCCATATTTATACATACAAAATGCAGTTCATGATCCACTAATCTCATGCAGCAACTAAGATCTATGATCGACATGATGCAAAGTCACAGCTAACTGTTACATCCGCATTGAATGAGGTTGTTCATTCATAAAAGATGTTGTTATGCTGGCGAGCAATAGATCAACGGATTAGCAATCTGTAAGGCGACCTGTCTGCCGCAGCTATATTATGTTACAACAATCTGTTACAACTCATGTGAAGAGATGCGATGTCCCTTGAAAATATGAGGAATCAAGCTAAAAGAGTAACAACTGGCGCCACGTATGATTTCTTCCAAAGCATGGTAGCTGATACACCTGTGCTTTGAGCTTTGACTAAATGAAACCACACAAGTTAGCATAATTCAAAGGCTAGAATCTTGAACTATAACAATCTTAGGCGTTTAATTAATTGAAACAATAATGATGTATACCTTGCCAGGATTGCTGATTAAACTGGAAAAAGGCATGTATATGGTTTATGAAGGTAGAATGTAACTGGGAAAAAAGGTGTAATAGATATGGTAAAAAAGGGGCATTTCCAAGGCCCAACATCTCCCCCCAACTATCCAATTGCATTTCCTCATGCAACAACCTCCACTAATCCAAATCTAAGTCCACGATGTATCTGTGAAGATTGGTGAGACCGTAGGCAGGTTCTAGTGGTTCCCCATAAGGCACAAATCCATAGCAGGTTGTCCATTTATCCCAACACATCTCCTCCTCTTCCTTATTTAAAACATAGATGTTCCTATAAGGGCTCACAGGAAGCCATATGAGGGGAAATCTGAATCTCAATCCAATCCACCAAGGTCCACATGTTTTCATGCACTGCACATACCCAGGAATCCTTGTCGGGGCTTGCTTGAAATTTTCAAAGTCGTATGCATCCCCTTCCCTCAGAGATGAAGAAGAATATAGCCATCTGTATTCACTACCTTCCAGAGCACTCTATTGCATATTAAAAATCATCGGGACACAGGTTGTGAGGATTTTATCTCACAAAATTTCAAAGTATTGGGCAATTGCAGGAACCCTGAGAGATCCAGCATGATTTGCTATGAGTTCTTTTGGATCCTGAGGCTTGTCCCTAATCCAGAGAGTAGAATTTTCTTCGTTCTTTGTGATAGTTTGGAAAGCATTTATCCATTCTACATGGTTGATGACAAAAGAGGCAAAATCCCTCAGCTGAACATCCCCCAAACAAGGCAAAGGATTGGAGGGAGATTCAATGTAACACGCCCTATCATGTAAATATAATTCACATAACAAATGTTGATCCTCAAAATCACTCCCCAGAAAAGTTTCTAGAAACTGGCTAGCTGTTGCTAGATCAAATGATCTTCCTTTCTTTAGAGCCCTCAATTTAAATAAAGTGGTCTGCTCGTGAAGAAAGACAGGGTAAGAGGATGATGGAACCCTGCAACTTAATAATTCTAAGGAAAGAGTATACATTTGATCTTTTTCTTGTTGCAGGGTTTTGAGTTTCTTCAATTCTTCCAACCTTTCTTGAAGTTTTTCCCACCGGATTTTCTAGAAGAATAACTCCTCAGCCCATTTTTCTCTCAACTCCCTAGTGATATTTCTATGTTCATGGAGAGAGATCATCCATGTCCTGCACTGAGCAATGAATTTCTGCCATTTGTCTAACTCAAGATTCAGCCAGAGAATCTTCTTCTCTAATCGTTGAATTCTCCCATTCTCCACATCCTTTTCATCATCAGAATCTAAATAAATGATGCCTTGAGAAGGTAGCATTCTTACCTCATCACCAGATGTTCCAGCTTCCACTTTGTGGATTAAAGGTGCAGTAGCCCCATCTTCCATTGGTGTTGTAGTGACCTCTTCTTGTGTTGAAGTTTCAGTGGTTGCTTTTGGGGATGTTGGTTCTTGTGTAACAGCATCCTGTCCCTCCAGTTTTAATTCAGCAACATCAGTTTGAGTTGCAATCTCAGTGGTTACTTTTGGGGATGTTGGTTCTTGTGTGACAGCATCCTGCCCTTCCAATTCCACCTCAGCAACATCAGTTTGAGTTGCAATCTCAACAAAAAAATTTGAAGACGTTGGTTCTTGTGTAGCAGCATTCTCTTCTTGGATTTTTCCTTCAACAACTTCATTCCAAGTTGCAACTTCAATAAGCATCTCCAAGGATGTTGGTTCTTGTGTAACAGCGTCCTTTTCCCTAATTTCTCCAAGTTGTTGAAAAGGTTCCTGGACTGTCTCAATGTCTGCTTGTTCTATGAGTAGTTCTGTATCTCTCGATGGTTGAGTTTGTATATCTCCTTCTTCTTCTGGTTCCAAATCCAGGATTAAGTCCATTCCTGGTTCATCTTCCCTCATCAACTCAATTGTTTGCACTTCTCCTCCTTGCGTTGCTCGTTTAGGTGATTGTGCAACAAGATCCACCAGTATGACTTTATGCCCTGCCATTTTATATACATCTCCACATTCTGGGCATATCACTTTTCCCTTCTCCTCATAACTCAAATCAGGAGATGAGTTATCCACTTGATCTGTAGCCTCTACCAATATATCCAGACTCCTCTTTGCTTGTTTCCTGCTTATTTCCTTCCATTTCTCCAAATCATTCCGAAGTGCTTGCATTTCTTCTTTTAATAGTTCACTTCTATACAGGATATTTTCAATCTGATATTTGTTCACAACAGGTTCCTGTATGTCAGCAGGAGTTTTGGGGTTTAAGATAGGGATTTATATGACTGTCCCAGTTACACACTCTGCTTCTGCTAAAGGTACTTCACTATTTTCCCCAATTCCTCCTGCTGTCTCAATTGAGGGTAATTCCATATTTGCCCTAATTTCTCCTGTTGTTTCAGCTGCTGCCATAGATCTACTCCTTCTTCTTTTCACCCCTTCTGATGGTTGTTCAACACTGCTTGCTGCCACTGAAGCAGCTCTAGATCTTCTCTTCTTCTCTATTGAAGTAGCTGTCTGGCCCTTGTTCCCTGTTCTTCTTCTTTTCTTCTGTGATACAGGAGTCTCCAAATTTCTAGAGGGAGAATCAAATTCCTCCTCTTCCATGATAGTACCCCTGATTTATGAGGAGGATGCAATATCCAACACCGCTATATTTCCTTCCTCTACTGCCTCTGCCTGGTGCTTGCCTTCTTGCATACCTCCTTCCACGGTTACAGCTTCAACATCTATTCCAGTTCCAGCCATCATTATCTCCTCGATGACAGGGTTTGCTGCTGTCGCGGCTTCCCCTATGTCAACTTCTTCTTCCCTTTCATTTAGATTTTCATCCTCCCCCCAACTGGATTTGAGGAACTCCGGTCCTCTTCTTCTTCTGCAATACCCCCCGATTCCAGTGTAGATCCTCTAATCACCCCAGCTCTAGCAAGAAATTGATCCCAGGTCAAATTCTGATGTGCAATGGCCCTCAAGATAAGTAATTTAATTAGGCCATGGTTAGTGAGGGAGGAAGCTAGGTGTCGGGTCATTCCCGCATAACTGGACATACTTTGTAGGGTCTTAAAAAGATAAAATGGCATATTAACTAGGTTTCCATGGCGCATATGAGATAACAGAGGGAATTCAGAAAGATAGACAGTCTGGTACCTACCTTCACAGGAGATATACTTCTTCAGAAAAACTGCCACTTGATCCCATGGACGAGGTAATGAGTTCAGTGCAAATCCATGGCCTTTTGGCCGAACATTCTCCCCAACTACGAGAAATTACTTTATTGCAATTGAATTCGGCACCTTCCTTCCAAACAGTTTCTTCCCAACCTGGGGTAAGCCATTAATCTCAGATATGATGGATTCTGTAACCTCAATGCATACCCCCTTGACTTCAGAATGAGTATCAGTCAAGTTAAAAACGAACTGTAATGCCGTTTCAGTATGGAAACCGTTTAGACATTGGAAATATTCAATCCACCCTGCTGATGCAAAAATGGAAAACACATCTGCATTGGCATGCAGAGATTACGTATTTTCAAGTTCATGCCTAACGGGTTTACCCATATCAACCTCCTTTAAATTCAAATAGCAGATACAACCCTTATCAGTTTAGACGTGGAAGTTGCAGCCTTCGAACATTCATGGGAATAGCCAGGATTTGAAACTTGGTTTTCTAGGAAAGATGGTGCAGTTTTCCACTTTACGATAGATGATACAGTTAAGGAAAAATGGCGAGATTAGGAAATTTTGGTACGAATCAGGTAAAATGATGGTCAGGTTGTTACTCCGACACATTCTTTGATGATTAAGTGTAAACAAAACGCTGATGGCGACAAAAGACAAGATATGCTCATAATTCATCACAATTAATTTGGTGCTTAATCATGATTATAGTTAGAATCCGTACCTTCAAAAATTGAATGCTCAAGACGCCATTCTGTCATGGCATGATATTCACAGTCGCATCTTGGTAGAATACGCGTGTGCCAAGATGAGTTGGGCACCATCAATCAAATTAATATGTGCATTCATGCTGACAGGTTCCTTGGCAGACTATGATTCGAGCTGTGGAGTAATCATTCAGATTCAAGCCGGGTCAGATCATTGACAGTGAGACTGTTCCAAAAGACAGACAATCTAGCGGAGTTGCATAGGATTGAGAAGAGTTCAGTGAAACATGGCAGAGTTCCAACTGCAAAAATTTAGAGAAAAGGAAAAAATAGCGGAATAGTAGCTGCTAGACTTGGCAGAATAGGAAAAAGTGGTGGAATCGAAGCTGCTGGCAAAGGAGAAAATGAAGTGAAGATAGCGGAGTCACAGTTGCTGAACTTAGCGGAATAGGAAAAAATGGCGGATTCGCAGATGCTGGCAAAGAGCGAAAATGAAGTGGAAATAGCGGAGTTGCAGCTGCGAGACTTAGCAGAATAAGCAAGAATAGCGGAGTCGCAGTTACTGGAAAAAAGAGAAAATGAAATGGAAATAGCAGAGTCGTAGCTACTAGACTAGTGGAATAGGCAAGAATAGTGGAGTCGCAGCTGCTAAAAAAAATGAAGTGAATGGAAAATGGCAAAGTTACAATTGCGGAAATAGGAAGAATGGGCAAGGTAAGGAGTCGCAGCTGTGCAAAAAAATGAGTAATAGGCGGACTTTCAGCTGGCTGTTGAAAAACTAACGAATCATCCATATTTTTCAAAGAGCTTTATTAAATCAGGAAACAATGTAAGGTGCCTACAATCGTCTGGCCCAGTCATGACTGTTTTTCCTCCAATTAATTCCTGCACACAATTCTTCAAAACAAACTGATCAAGTGCAAAATGAAAAATAGATAAAATACAGAATGAAAAATAAATTATTTATGTACAAATGATGCGGAAGTTGTAGTTCTTAAAAATTCACAGGGGTGGAGAAAACTCCCTGCCCTGGCGTTAACTGATAATCTGGATCTGGTGCAACCTGTGAAACGAAAGCATCCCTTGAGATCGGTTTGTGATACAGTCGCAGCCGATGACCATTTGCGAATAATGGTGTATTGTTTTCATCAATGGTGATCAACCGAACTGTTCCATTGTCAAATACACGATCTATTTGATAAGGTCCCAACCAACGAGTGCGTAACTTGCCTTTGAAATCCCTCTTAAACCGTGAATCATATAACAGAGCCCAGTCTCCTTCCTGGAATACTTTCTTCTTTATGAATCTGTCATGCCACTTAGAGCGCTGCTGTTGGATTAAAGTTGTATGATTTACTGCTGTTGTGCTCTTTTCATCCAATTCATTAAGTTGATTTAGTCGATTCCTCTATGCTTCTGGTAAATCCAAATTTGCTTCTACAGCTGTTTTCAAAGCCCTGATTTCAAATTCAATTGGGAAAACAACATTCTTACCATACACTAACTCATATGGGGAAAAACCAGTGGTGTTACGCCATGTAGTGCGATAGGCCCATAGTGCCTCTGGAAGTCTCTTAGCCCAATCTTTACGATGGATTTTCACTGTCTTTGTCAAAATATCCTCAATAACCTTGTTTGAACTCTCCACTTGGCCATTGGCCTGTGGATGATATGGAAAGGTTATTTTGTGCTGAATATGAAATTTCTATTACAGTGCTTCCAGCTTGTGAGACACAAACTGCGGTCCACCATATGTGACGATTTCCTTGGGTACTCCAAACTGAGTGAAAATTTCTTCATACAGGAAATCAATCAAAGCCTGATCATTAGCCTTAACCAAGGCTACAACTTCTACCCATTTGGTCATGTAATCTGTACAAACCAAGATGTGAATTTTCTATTTTGAGGGAGGTTTGATAGGCCCTACAAAATCTAGAGCCCATCTATCAAATGGTTCAACCACGAGTTGTGGCTGCAAAGGAATTTCATCTAATATGTTGGGTTGGCCCATCCTTTGGAAGCTATCATATGCCTGAACATACTTCTTTGCGTCCCTGAACAATGTGGGCCGGAAATAACCCATTCTCAAGACTTTATGACCTGTCATTTTGTCAGCAAAATGTCCCCCACAGGGCTCATCATGGCAAGCTTTAAGAATACTAAAGATCTCATCTTCTCTAACACATCTTCTGATCTCTAAATCAAGCCCTGTGTAGAAAAGATGGCCATCAATCCAGTAATACCTAGCACTCTGTTGTATGATATTTCTTTTTTCTCTCTTCGATGTTGATGTATTTGTAACTTCATAATGTATTTCATATATGTATATTGTATTCCTATAGAGATGTTATTATTCCTCTATACGGAAGTGTCGGCATTTATATTGTAAGTGTTGTAACTTATACTTGATGGGTTATTAGACCACCTTGATGGGGTCGGCCATGTATAAGTCATGTGGGTTAAAGGGTTATTAGACCACCCTATTGGGGGTCGACCCTGTCAGCATTATGTTATATGGTTAAGTTGAGGCCGACCTTGTAAGGTTATTAGGCAAGTCAAGTCAAGTATAAATAGATTGCGGGAGGCACTCTATTGATCATTCACTTTCTCACGTATACACTCATTGGAGAGTGGCGCACTAGTGGAGGAGGAGAAGTTGTTGCTAGGAGACTATCTCTTATGCTTGGGTTTTGTATCATTGCTCTATCTATCTTTGAGGAAGTTATTGGGGTTTTTCACCTTATTGGTTTTCCCCAAGGAAACTCTGTGTGTCTATTGTCTCTTATGATTGATTCTTTTGATTGATATGATGTACATGTTATTCTCTCAATAAAGATCCTAGATCATATTGAATTGATGCTCAAAAGTTAACATGGTATCAGAGCTAACCCGAGAAGAAGACACTGTGCAGTTGCGGAAGCTAGGGCTTCTTGTTTTTTTGGGTTTCTCTCCACAGATCTTGAAAGGAAAGAGGCTAGATTGACTCTCCTCAGCAAGGCGCATCTTTCTGTCCAATCAAAATTCAATTCTGAGCACTTTCAATTTTGACCCTAAAAATTAGGGTTTCCACAAAAAGTGGAATTTCTTAAATCTGAGACCATGGCTGGAATCTCCTTGAAAAAATAGAAGTTTAGATATTTGGATCGAACTTTTTGGTTGGGTTAAGCTCCAGAAAAATCAAACCCTAGTTTGGGGTCCTGTCTAATGAAGCCAGAAATTAGGGTTTCTACAAAAGTTGGAATTTCTGAAATATGGGACCATGGCTGGAAGCTCCTCTGAAAAATCAAAGTTTAGAGACCAAGATCGAACTTTTTGGATGGGTGAAGCTATGGGAAAATCAAACCCTAATTCACGGTCCACCCAAGTGAATCCGGAAGTTTGAAAAGCAAATTTGAGGGGTGAAACTTTGCAGTTTTCAAATTTTGACTATACAAGCTTGATCAGCTCATCAAGGCGCATCTTTCTATCATTTCAAAAGTTTGAAATTCAAGGGTTGAATTTTTAGGGTTTCTCTAACAAACCCTAATCTAGCTCCAGATCCAGTTTTAAGCAAATCAAGTGGTAAGACCTAATAACCTTTGAATTACTTCTTAAGATGTCTCACCACACCAAGCTTGAGGATAATCTTGAAGGGGTTGATTACTTCCGAGCATGGAAGTATAGGATTGGATTAATCCTAGAAGAGAATGAGTTGGACACTTACACAAGTGAAGAGGTTCCAGTTCCAGAGGGAGATGAGACTAAGGCTTCACACAAGAAGAACTTGGTCAAAGACAAGAGAATCATTGCTGATTCTATTAACGACTATCTCATACCCCATGTGTCTTCCCTAAGGACACCTAAGGAGATGTTTGATTCCTTGACCAAGCTATTTGAAGGGAAGATCATAAATCGGAAGATGACATTGAGGAATCAACTAAAGAACATCCAGATCTTGAATGCGGAGACCATGCAGTATTACTCTTCAAGGGTCTCCCAGATAAAAGAACAACTTGAAGCTGTAGAGAATGGAGAAGTGGTAATGACCACTCTTAATGGCCTTCCTAGGTCATGGGATTCCTTCATCCAAGGAATTTGTGCTAGGAAGAAACTTATCTCTTTCAATAGACTGTGAGAAGAATGCTCACAGGGAGAAGCTTGGATTATAGCTCGAGAAGAAAAGATGGGGAATGAAGATCAAGCTCTCACAACACATAGCAAGGAGAGGACACTTTTCCTTAGATTGTCCTAAGAACAAAAGGAACAACAAATCTGACAAGTATGACTTACAGGTATGTTTTGAAATATGTTCATGATTAAGTTTATAATATGATTGTCTTCATGTTATTGAGTTTAGTAACAATCTTGTTTAATTTTAGACTTGTCTTATCACCCTAGTAAAATTATGAATGCATGATAGAAGACATTCATTGATTAGGGTTATGACACTTATGACTGTATTATGATTGTACTAATGCACTGTGGTGTTGTATGAGGAGAATGTTATCCGCTAACATGAAGGTACAAATCAAGTCCTAGATCAAGACCATAGTGACATGAAGACAAAGACTCATCCATAGTCATGGATCACATAGAGGTATGTATAATTTGGTTCTACAATGGTTAACTTATGAGTTATGCAGGTCATTGAAGAGAACAAGAAAAACATTGCTAGACATAACTAGCAAATATGATGACCAGGTATTTTTTTCCTATATCAAGTTAGAATCCTACCCTATGTAAGGATCTTATACTTTTGTATGATTGATAATGATTACTCATGAAGTTACAAGTTTGAGTAATCTAGGGTTTATGCATATTATGTCTCTTACCTTGATTGATGATATGGCTAACCAGAAGAGTTCTATGGTCAAATATGAATATGCATGAGTAAGAGAAGTCTTCCCTGAAACTTTGAATGCTAATGCTTATTATATGTGTTTGAAATTATCATGACTATACATGGTTAAGATTATTGTGTTTTGATAGTATTAAGATTATACTAATGAATGTATGATTATGTATGAGATCTCGAGGATAACACAATGATGATACTAGTAAGCATGCATAGTGATCGAGGATGGATATAAGTTCAAGGACATGTAATCCAGGAAGCAAAGATCAAGAGGGAGCACACTCCAATAGTTCCTGCAAGGAAGCAAATATTGAGAGGGAGTCCACACAACTATTGAACACACATGCATAATCAAACTAACCTACACAGTCGGTTGTCACACCACGCAATTACAGCTATTCATATGCAGGAGTTAAACTACCAATAAAGAATGCAATCATAAACTCACTGTTGCAGCTATCAGAAATACACCTAATGCAATTCCACAACACACAACGGGAAATGAATAAATCTAACTATCTAACTAAATCGGCAATCTCTGTGAGAAGGAGGGCCCTGGCCTTCTAACAGAGATGCCATGAATCACCATGAATTAAGACATAGAAATGGAAGTAACTCTACTCTTCATTAAAAGATGGAAATTCACAGTCTCAATCTCTGTTACAGCCCGTACAACAATTGATGATTAACCAACCCCAGGCATGGAAAGCCTTCCCATATTTATACATACAAAATGCAGTTCATGATCCACTAATCTCGTGCAGCAATGAAGATCTATGATCGACATGCTGCAGAGTCATGGCTAACTATTACAACCGCATTGAATGAGGTTGTTCATTCATAAAAGATGTTGTTATGCTAGCGAGCAATGGATCAACGGATTAGCAATCTGGAAGGCGACCTGTCTTCCACAGCTATATTCTATTACAGCAATCTATTACAACTCATGTGAAGAGATGCGCTATCCCTTGAAAATATGAGGAATCGAGCTAAAAGAGTAACAGCTGGCACCACGTATGATTTCTTCCAAGGCATGGTAGCTGATACACCTGTGCGTTGAGCTTTGACTAAATGAAACCACACAAGTTAGCATAATTCAAAGGCTAGAATCCTGAACTATAACAATCTTAGGCATTTAATTAATTGAAACAATAATGATGTATACCTTGTCAAGATTGTTGATTAAACTGGAAAAAGGCATGTATATGGTTTATGAAGGTAGAATGTAACTGGGCAAAATGGTGTAATAGATATGGTCAAAAAGGGGCATTTCCAGGGCCCAACAAATATCATCCCCATAATCTATGCCACTATCACCATAATCTATGCAAATATCACCATGATATATGCCAATATCATCACCATAATCTATACAAATATCACCATGATCTATGCCAAGATTATAACCATAATCTATGACAATATCACCAAGAGAGAAATCCTAATACATATGCAAGATCCATACGTTTTCCAAGATCAAAAGATGAAGAAAAAAGAGAGAAACCCTAGTCATGTTCCATGTCCTTCAGTAAAAGAAACCCTATATCATGTCCTCATGTATCCCTTACAGCAAACTTTCCAACGAGCTAAGAATTTTGTGATTATGATACCGTATGAGGAAGTTATACAAGTTTTCATGAAGATAAAGAATTAAGAAAAAAACCTTAGATCATCCTTCAAACTCTTCATAAGATCCTCCTCTTTTACCTTCTCATTATTCTTCTTATTCTCCGTAGAGTTGTGCATAAGAGATCACAAGCTTGAGTGAATAAAATTAAATGATTCAATTCTTATTTATACAAGTCCAATGTCACTTTTAGTTCACTTTAGGTTAGGTCGGCCCATAACTTATTACTAATTTTGTATTCCACATTATTGGGGCTTCTTCAATGGGTCAATGACCACTTCATGGATTCATCAAGGGGATTCTTGACCACTTCATGATTATGTGGACATATCATCATTACTTTAGGGGCTTCTTTACACTTCACATGGTCATGTGAACACATCATCATCTCTTTAGGGGCTTCTTTACACTTCACATGGTCATGTGGGCACATTATCTGACACTTTGGGGGCTTCTTCACACTTCTCATCATCATGGTCTTGTGGACACATCATCATTGCTTTGGGGGCATCTTCAATGGATTTATGTGCTTTCTCCATTTTTGTACCACTCAAAGTGGGCATGTGGAAGCATCGACATGTTATCTCATCCCGTGAGGGCCATGTTTAATAGCTACACCATAAGGGGACCACTTTGGAGTTATATACAGTTATGTCAAGGCTCCTTTAAAGATCTTCAAGGCTTCAAAAAATATCCCTTTATCACTTCCATATCATCATAATCATTACATTGGCACATCATCATTACATTGGCACATCATCATTAGCATTGTCACATCATCATCATCATTGCCACATTGACATCAATGACAACATCACTCAACAATATTATAAGCTCATGACACATATCTCTTCACCCTATTGACATCAATGATAACTTTACTCAACAAAACCTTCGCCCGTCCACCTCCGCTAGTGACCTCTTCTATAAACAAATGAATGGGATTTTTTATGCAATGTCCATAAAAACCTCCGCTAAAAGGTGTTTTCCTTGTAGCGTTAGCCTTGATCTAGAAACACCTCCCTATTAGATATCGATGACATATATAAATTGCATGAACGATGGATATCATCTATTTTTCTTATGCATATTTGTCCAAATTTTGATCACATGACTGCGTACTAGTGAAAGGACAAAGGGTATCCTTCTTGCATCAATACTACTCCAAGACTTCTTCCGAAAGCATTACATTCTAAGACAAAATTCTTAGTGAAATCAAGCATTGTTAATACTGGAGTAGTGCACATGGAATCCTTTAAGGATTGAAAATTCATCCTCAACTTCTTCTCTCCAGAAAAAAGGAATTCTTTTTAGTCAAAAAGTTAAGGGAGATACAATGCTTCCATAATTTTTCACAAACTTTCTATAGTAGTACGTAATACCTAGAAATCCGCACAAGCTCTTTAGGGTCTTGGGGCTTGGCCAGTTTTGCATAGCAGCCACTTTTTTGTGTCCACCCATACTCCTTCCTATCTCATGATTTGAAACAAGTATTCAACCCCATAAACCATGTAAACACATTTGGAATGCTTTACAAATAATTGGTGGTCCCTCAATAATTGCAAGGCACGATCGACATGATCTAGGTGGGATTCCCATGTTATTGGAACATCTTGTCCATGAGGCTTTGAAATATGAATGGAGAATTTTAAAGGCCAAAAGGAATCATTAAAAACTTATAATGATCTTCATGGGTGCGGAAAGTTGTTGCAGGGATGTCGGCCTCTTTCATCCTTATTTGGTGGTATCATGAATGAATTTAGTGAAAAAATTGACTCCATGAAGCTCATCCAAGAGATCATCAATGATTGAGATAGGAAATTTTTCCTCAATAGGAAAATTATTGAGAGAATTAAAATCAAGACACGCGCACCAAGCGCCTTCATTTTTATAATACTATAATCATCAGTGAGGAATAAGGACTTGTACTGGCATAAACAAGGACATCCCCCAACAACTCTTGAATGATATTTTCTATTTCATTATTTTGTGCAAAAGGGAACTTATAAGGCCATATATTGGGAGGTTGACTCCCTGAAATCAGTGGAATATGATGGTCATGCTCCCCATGGGATGGTGGTATATAAATATTTTTAATGTAAGAAACTAGAAACTAAACACAAGACAATTGAAATGAAATGTTGTAGAGTAATTTTTATACAACTTGACAAGAACTCTAAATAGTTCTCATTGTTTTATAGGTTGCGTATAGTGGTTATTTTTACCTCTGAATTGAAAAGTGATGCTACTGGTAGCACCCATTTTTTAGGGGGCTAAAAATTACAACTTTTTGGAAATCCCAACTGGTGTTGGTGCAAACAAAACCCTAAATCAACCCCTAAATCGAAAAACACTCCTCAAGAATCACCCTCGTTTTTTATCGGAGTTAAAATTTGATATTGTTTGAAATAGTGACCTTCACATCCGGAGCAATTGTAACGAAAATGTCAAAATCAAGCCCTACTCATAAATATGTACTACCCACGGCACTCCTTGCTTTCATTGGGTTACAATTGTAAGCATTTCGAAAACATGCATAGCTGAAAAAATATATTTTTTTTTTATTTTTTAAATCACTTCGAAAACAAAACAAAAAAACTCAATTACGATTAAAAACAAATTAAGATTCAAAAACAAATAATTTTAAAAAATATTTTAAAAAAAAAGTATGAATTAAAAATATAAAAACAAAAAAGCAAAAAAGACATTACAACGAAAATTAAAAAAAAAAAAAAAATAGTAAAACAAAAAATATAACACACAATCATCAAAACTAAAAAAACAATAAAACTGAATTTAAAAAAAAAAAACTAAACAAAAATTTTTAAAATTAAAAATAAGAAAAATAAAAAATAAAACAATATTAAAAACCAAAAAACTATTTAATTTTTTTTAATTATATAACAAAACAACGTATAAAAAATCTATAAAAAATATTTAAAAAAAAAAACATAGAACATGTATCCAAAGCATTGCCGCCTCAGCATGGAGCCCCCACCAAGGGGGCAATAACATTCATATAATAACACACTCCAACTACAATAACATTCATATAATTCAATCAGATTAGCGCACTCCTCCAATTCAAAAAACCAGTCATGATTAATACGCAATAGCAAGCAAATTAGAATGGTCGCTATGAAATGTAAAAGAAATTATATCAGTCATTCTCGGGTGCCATTTCTGGGTTGGTTGTAATTTACTCCCAAATAACACAAGCGCAGCATACCATCAATGTTAAATCTGACCCGAAGGCTGAAAGAGATTCCCTCAACATTGCCATTGCTGGGTCATTTACGGCGACTTGATCCTCTCATATCAAACTCTTCGTACCGAATTTTACCCTTCCAATCAGGAAGGATATAATTTATATCAACATTTCAAAAAAAGGCAACATTAAAATCACCCATCCATTTAATTTCAATTTTTATGTTGAAATTCTTATGCTATAAAATATGACTTCTCATTCAAAATATTGGAAATATCATAAATTATAATCACTCACTCACTCATGTTACACACTATTGTTTAGCTATGCAAGATGAGGAGTGACGATTGAGAGGCACTGGCCACTGTGATTTGACTCTGGCTCCCAAGTCACTTTGGGTTGAGATCTAAGGTGTGACAATTTGTCAGCTACGACAGTCGAAACAACAGAGAACCACTACTAGTCTACTACTAGACCCAAAATGAGCCCGAAAGTTTGTGCCTACTACCTATGTGAACCTAGCTACCAATGTCCACTCATTTTTCGTCAAAATGAAATTCAAATGGTCTATTTGATGAGTCCTCCTCTACAAGACTTCATTCCTTGCATGAATGTTACGGACTCACAACAACTCTAAACAACACTCAATGGCATGGAACTACAAATAATGGCATGCAGCTAGGACCACAAACTGTGCAGAGGGCGATTTATGCATTGATATAGAGAGGTCACACTGGGCACACGATATGGAGAAACAATGAGTAAGAAAAAACATTTGGACCAAAGCACCACAGTGGTTATTAATAAAAAATTTAAAAAAATGGCCCAGGAATAGCCTTCAATTTGATGGGTGGCATGATCATGATGTAATCTCCCTCCATCCTTCCAAACATATGTGGTTTCTCACCACATTTGTCTTCGGCGCTCGCCACCAAAATACCTATAAAAAGTACATGTATTTACATCATCTTCTCTTTAAATCCTCATCTCATAGTCATAACCAAGGATTATTATGCATGCACATCCTCACCTTATAATATCAATTGGGTGATGGCACAGAGACAATCAATGTGATCTTCTTATCACTCCTTACCGATGTGATTGTAAGGCACTCTTTGAAGGTGAAGTCCATAATTTTAAGTCTCCTTCCTCATTTTCATGCCTTTTGGTAAGACAATAAGGAGGGTAGTGGCCCACATCAGCATTGAAAACGGTTCGACATGGAGGTAGATACATTAATTATTTTCCTTACATAGCTAAAATTTCATGTCAGTGACTGCAATTCACCAAATCGTGGTTTGGTACAAAAAAATCAAATTTTAGAGCTTCAAGCTCTTAACTACTCACATCTATAATTTTCTCAAATCGAGCCATTAACAAACTTCTTTTGGTGTCCTGGTTCAATTTAAAAGGCAGATTGGCGAGACTCAAACATGCAGCGAGTTGCAAGGCTCCAGTTGACTTAGGCTTGATTCCATTTCCCCTCCACCCCATAAATGTATGTTGTTGCGACAAGTGTTGAACAACAAAAGTTGATGCCCTAGCCCTTGTGATGCTCGCGTTGCTAACTTGCTTCGTATGGAGGAATTTTTTAATGTTTTATATGGAGTATTATTTCAATGTTTTCTAAGCTATGTATTATTATTTTTTAGGCTCCCAATGCCCATCATTTTTACATCTCTCGGACTTGAATGGCTGCCATCTCTCTAGTTTGAATTAAGTTTTTGGTTGGTTTTATATGTATTTTTTGGTTGTAGGTTTATTATAGCCTCGTTTTGCTTGGTGGATTTCTTATTTGTTTCCAATCCTTCAGATAGAGTTGTATGTTCAGAGCTTTTATAGGTTACGAGGGAGAGAAATAAGTAGGAGCGGAGAACTCTATTAGATTTTTTTTATTCATAGATTGTCGGTAAGTCAGTTAAAGTTTTTATGGCCCTGTCTTGCTATGTGATATGGCTGATTTGGTTATCAAGAAATAAAACGATCTTCCAAGGTTTTGATTTTACTCCACCACAAATGACCCAGATTATTGGGAGTGGTTGCAATAAACACTAGTCTTCCTCCAAGGAAAATCCAGTCAAAGAATTAAAGGAACCTAAAATTGATTTTGAATAGAGTTGGGGGTACTTTGATGGGGCATGCGGAGGTGTCCTAAGGATGTGTGGGGTTGGAGCAATTTTATATTTGAATCGAAAACACTTAATTAAGCTAAAGTTTGCAGTAGGGCTAAGCACTATTAAAGAAGCAAAACTTGATGCCATGTGGCTTTTATTGAAGAAAACTATAAACAATGATGTAAAAGATTACAATTATTTGGGGAGAAGTTGAAAATAGTTTGGGAAAATCGTATATGCAAATTAAATAACTTATTGTTGGAGCATATTCTGAACCAGTTCTTGTAGGTTGAAGTGAGATTTGAAGATATACCATTTGCACATGTATATAGAGAATTCAATATCCTGGCAGACCAGTTAATAAACTAAGTTGTTTAGCGGGAGAAAGGGACTCAATGAACACGAGTTCAGAGAAAGGTTTCTGGTATCAAATTCAAATCTTGCTTCGGTTTAAATCATAGGGCAAATTTTAAGCCACTTTATATGATTTTTTTTTTGTATTATATGGAAAATATTTTTTATGTATGTAGTAACTGGACTTTTTGGAAGTAGAACAATAGAATCATAGCCATTTTTTGTTTAAATAGGTTTTGATGTTCCCAAATAGTTTTTTCTAAATGCATTTTGATGTTACCAAATACCTTTTCATAAATGCGCTCACACACATCATAGTGTATGTTCAAAATTTGACTGTCGGAAATAGTGAATATATATATCCATCCAAAATATCACAACCACAAACGCTAGGGAGACAAGAAGACACACAAAGAAAAAACATTTGCCTTGCTGTCAGACTTACTAACGCTCAGAGTTTCAGGACTTTGGTGATAAAAGTATATGGTGACTCGAAAGTTATTATTGACTAGGAAAATGGTTTGAACTCTATGCAGTCTTTGACTTTGTTCAGCTAGATGGGGAGAGTGAGATTATTAATTCAGCATTTTGAAGTCATCTCTTTCAATCACATATATTGTATTTTCAATGAGGAGACAGATGTCTTATCTAAAGAATCTATTAGGGAAATGATCGGGTATCTTCAGTTCTCTGAATTTCTGGAAGGAAATATGATTGATGCAAGTTCATATAATGTATTTTGAGAATCAAATGGCAGTTATGTTTTTAGTTTTACTATGTTAGTTTTTTTGTTTTGAATGAGCGACCTTTTTGTAAAAGGTTCAGCTGGATTTTGAGCTTTGTTGTAGATGTGATGGAGGACAAGGAAGTACTTTGTTAGTAGGTTGTCCAGTATTTTGAGGGAGCTCTTATGTTTTTTGTATGATTGTTGGAGAAGGAGGAGGGTTTAAATGTAACTTTGATTCCTTATATGAATAACAAGTTACAAGCTTTTTCTACTGGAAAAAGGAAAAGAAAAAAGCATTTTCCTCGCTGCAAGAGTTTTTGGACAAGAAGATATACAAAGAAAAAACGTTAAGTAGCTTTTGGACAAGAAGATATACAAAGAAAAAACGTTTCTGACTTAACAACGCTCCGAGTCTTAGGACCAGATGACAATACGAAGGAAAGAACAATTTCCTTGCTGTAAGAGTTTTCGTATTTTTAGGACAAGAAGACAATACAAAGAAAAGAGCAATTTCCTTGCTGTAAGAGTTTTCGGAGTTTTAGGACCAGAAGACAATACAAAGAACAAAACAATTCCTTGTTGTAAGAGTTTTTCGACACTTGGGAGTTATAGAACAAGAAGACTCACAAAGAAACATATGAGCTTTTTGACACTTGGGAGCTATGGAACAAGAAGACACACAAAGAAACATAAGAGCTTTCTGACACCTGGGAGCTATGGAACAAGAAGACACACAAAGAACTAGACTACAATGGAGCAGATAGTCTATTATCAGAAGCAATTTATAAAGAAGGCTGAGATATATGAGAAATAAGCAATTTATAAAGAAGGATGAGATATATGAGAAATAATTTACAAGGAAGGCTGATATATATCAGAAGTAATTTATAAAAAGGAATGTCAGGCGTTGTCAATTGTATGCAAAAACAAGTAAATTGAAGAAACGTGGGATTATAATGGCTGTGACTTTCATTTTTGTTTTACGGATGATTTGTTTTCCAAAGTCCCACCCTATTAATAATGGTCTTATGTTTGTTTGACGGATGCTCTATTTTCCAAAGTCCCACCATTTTCCCTCTCTCTCACGCAGAGCCAACAAAGAATAACAAGAGAAAATGTTTGATTGTTTCAAATTCGTGGCATGAAAACGCACCGGGGTTGGGAATGTCCAAGGTACTTTGGGTGTTTCCAAGGAGAAGGTTGCTCAAAATCGTGGACTAGCGAAATGTGGGAATGCTTTGGCCCCCCCTTCTCAATCGTGCGACATTGCCTTGCTTTTATCGTTGGGGATTGACTTGGTCACGACTACTCACAAGAAAACTATGCCTCCTCGTCTAGAGTATGCCCATAACTCCATTGCCAAACTACAAACGTTAGATCTACAACAAGCACTCGACAATCATGCCACTACTTAATGTACACTCACATCAGCATGAGTAAACATTCACAACACAATACAAGACACGTGACACCCAAGTCAGGTGCCCCGAGGTTTATATTATTGAATTCCACATATGAGTACAATGGGTGGACTTACCAGTGTTGGGACTCTTTTGCAGAACATAAGACAAGCTGATCGTCTCCACCTCGCTTGTCAACTAACCCTTGATGCACCCACGAGTCTGCCTCCTATAGATCTCAGTCTTCAACACCTTAGGCTATTGCAACAACCTCTTCAACAAAGAGTCGATTACCCCAAGCACTTAGCTCCGCCCGGATGATCCACCTTTGGTTTGCATCCTCCTTTTATGGAAGTGGACGCACTCACACATCGTCCAACACTCAATGGACACAATCGTTGCAATAGTCTAACCAACCACGTTGAGAATTACAACTGCCTTTGTGAACTAGGGAACGCGCACTACGACTATCCCAATCGTCGAACAACTCTAATTGGTTCCCAGTGCATCCATTCACATCAACTTATTACTACTACTAGAACATCTATCAAAATTTCTAACAAAATGTTCATAAAAACATCAGTTATTTTCTAAATTGCTTGAAATCGTGACTCCATTATTATAACAGAATGAGCAAAGTGTGCAATATTGCTCAAATTCCTTTTTCCATCAAATTCATATCACATAAAACAAATACCAAAGTATTATGCTCTGAGTGCACACGTGTTTTGAAAATACCAAGTCTCAAATATCCCCTTCCCCACCTTGAGGTTGGTGGTAGTGTGTATTGGTTCCAGTGAAGCATGACTCGGCCAAGACTCGTGAGTACCTGCGAGTCTTCCCGAGTCAAACCTCAAAACAAGTAAAGATTGCATACTTGGCGTGGACTCAACATACTCGACACTGACTCGTCTACTCGCCAAGACTCGCTTGTACTTGGCACAGACTTGGTTGGACTCGCCTGAACTCCCCCCGAGTCAAATCAAACAAAAGGACAAATTTTCATGAAAATCCAATTATTGCTAATGCCATTTCATTGTTTGTATCCTGACAAATTGTTCGTCATATGGTAGACGATTGTCATCAAGAGATGAGGTGGTATGTAACAATTAAAAAACAATTTGGATTTGTTACTTACATATGATATGCGTTTCAATAAATAACCTTAAACTTAGTAAAAAAACAAAGAAAGTGAAGAGCAAAATGTTCGATCAAACTTGATTCTAACTTTTTGGAGTCAAGATACAAGCGAAAGTTCTAAGACAATTTCCATTAAATTAGACACATTAGCGTGCGTTCGTTCGACAATTAAACATAAAGCTCAATTGTGTGAGGGCATTGTTTTAAGAATAATCCACTATGATCTAGACCTTTACATGCAGAGAGAGAGAGAGCTATTTTAGATGTTGCCATGACTAATTTAAATTTTTGTGTACAAAAATCGATTGTGTTATGTTGTATTATCATAGTTTACGAGATGATGTTATGAATTGTTGCATAGATTGTAGTTTTATAACCTGCATGGATTGGAAATGCCATTAACCTCTTTTTTGTGCCCAAAATTGACCATATTTTAAGTTTTTTCCTATTTTCCAAGGCTCGTCGAGTTTGTCTCGAGTCGATGAGTCACATGCCAGTTGAGTATTTTCTGAGTCTCGCCGATTTTGTCCCGAGTCGACGAGTCGCATGCTAGTCAATTCTTGTCGAGCCTCGCCAAGTTTGTCCCGAGTCGCATTCCATTCGACTCTTTTCCGAGTCTAAGTTGTGCAACATTGGTTGATTCTCAAAACGACACGGTTTGGGAAACAACACTGTAAACACCCTTGGAAGGTTGTTCAAGAGGAGGATGGGGATGGAAGCTCGGGTTGCGTTTAGGTCCCTCAAACAGATAGGATTATTAAGGTTGATCGACGACGTTAAGGGCATTAATGAATTGACCATGATAAGATATGCATGATTAAATGCACAAATCCTTTGAAAACAAAAGTGTTAGTCCATTAATAAAACTAAATGCAACCTATCTAAGCATGTATGCATCTATTATGAAGATGTAAATAATTGACCAATTAAATGACGAAAATGAATAAATTCAAAATATTTTACAAAATGCGTTGTGCAATTAATTATCTGAGAAAAACAAGCTTTAGTCATTAGTATGAGAATGCATGGACGATTAAACTAAGTTGTTCATGACTTCTACGCATTTAGGAAAGAGAAGGAAGACTGCGTTAACTAGTTTTTTAACTCAACGTTTCGAGCCAACCAGATGGGATCATATTCGGGAGAAAGGCATCTCATAAAACTATTCTGCCGCGTAAATAAATTATGATAGTTGCTTGCAATGCATGCAAGAAAATATGCAATTTCACTTCATTTCAAAAAATTTTAATGCATCCAAAGGTCAAGAATCAATTAAGGAAATTATTTATGAGAGAGTTTCTGGAAAACCTTTTAACCATTTTCTTCCCAACGTTTCGGACTTCTAATGTGAGTCCATCCTCGGGGGGATCACAATACAATTGATTGAGATGGTTCAATTTAATGCATCAGAGCGTGAATAAATATTTAATGATAAGAAATGAATAAGCATGTCGACTCGTTTTATCATTAATTTATGTGTGGTTTAATTTTATTTATAATTGTTTTCCATGTGACGCTTAATCTCAACCCATCGTCTCTATTTAGTGTATTCGCTTGTTTCTCAATTAAAACTTCTTCTTTTACTCCTCTATTTAGATAGTGTTCCTCCTTAACGATCAATTATGTGTTTTCTATGCATATGTAGTGGGACGAGATGTGTGAGTGTTTCGCGAGGGCTGACTTTGAGGCTCTATAGTTTATTATGTCAGATGCATGCTCTTTTAGATGAATTTGAACTATCATTCCACTTTCTTCGACATGAATCTTTCCACACGAGCAGGGTATCGAGTATACTCCTTTTTGGATTCTTGGGTCCACATGATCCTTTGTCGAGTCAACCATCCATCAGATAGTGTTTGGTGGGGTGAAGGCCACTGGGATATTTTGATTTTTGAGGATGTTGGCAATATGGCCCATGGTGCCTTTAATGTAAGGCAAATAGATCTTAGGGATGTCCCTTGTATGACATGTATGTATCCCTTTCTGTGTTTGTTGGCTAGCCCTATTAATATGATTTATGAGATAAATATTTTTCACAAAAACCATTCGGAGGTGGTCCATCTCTTGTTTCAAATGCCCGGCATCTGATATTCTTGTGGCCCTGGTTGCAAGGGTTTTTCTGACTCCTATTTTTTGGTTTGTATGGTGGTGTGAATATGCATGCAAGTATCTGTTGGTATGAGTTGTTTTCCTATAAACCCGATGCCCTAGCTTCCCATCCTCCTTTTCTGTGAGAAGAACATCTAGAAAAGGTAATTGGTTGTTTTCTTCTATCTCAATGGTGAACTTGATCTTCTCTGAGAGGCTATTGAGGTGGGACACAAATTCATTCAGCTTCTCCCTCCCATGTCTCCATTTTTCAAAGACGTCATCTATGTATCTTTTCCACTCTTCCAATGTTAAAGGGAAAGAGTTAAGAGCTCGCAATTCGAAGTGTTCTATGTAGATGTTTGTGACCACCGGGGATAGTGGTGATCCCATGGCAGTGCTATTTACTTGCTCATATATGACTCCTTTATAGCTAAAGTATGTGGAATTTAGTCATAACCTCACCAATCTTGTAGCCTCGTTATCCATTATGCCTTTTATTATTGCAATGGATTCATCTACATGAATCTTAGTGTAGAGGGAGACAATGTCAAAACTAACCAGAATGTATTATTCCCTAAGCTCTTAGTTCTTGATCCATTCTACGAAGGATGAAGAGTCTTTTACATATGAGGAAGTGTTGTCGAGCAGGGGGCGAAATTTATGAGCCAAGAATTTTGGTAGATGATAGGTTGGAGAACCTATGGTATTAACCATCGGCCTTAGCGGGACACGTACCTCATGAACATTTGGGGAGACATAAATTCTCGGCATTATGGCATTGCTTAGTGTAGTCTGTTTCTTTATTGTGTCATCCAAGGATGCGCATTTAATACGTTTTGTCACCTCATGCAAAATCTTGTTTCATGGTTCCTTATTGATAACTTTTTAGCTGCCACCCAATGAGAGGTGATCCAACCTCTTAGACTAACGAATTTCTGGAAAACCAGTTAACAGGTTTTCCAGAAAACTCGTTAATGGTTAACAGATTTTCCAGGAGCTCGCTCTTAAATTCATGACCTATAAAATGAATTCTCGATCTTTTCTCTAAAACTTATTTATGTTGAATAAAGCGGGAACGTAGCATTTATGTCGTGATTAGAGAAATGCATTAATATTTTGTATTTGTTTTACGACTAAGTAGATTAATGAAGCATCTTTTAATGCGTAAAAAAAAATATTTCGTTCTACTCAATTCAACAAATCGAAACCATACTTAAATATTAGTTCTATTAAAGACTAATTTTCATTAAACGAAATGCAACTTTTGCACCTAATCGTTCTGCTTAAAATAATGCAATAAATTGTATTATTTGCATGAAATTACAGACTATGAAAAGCAATGTGCGGCATCTACTTTAGCTTAAAAAATGCAGGATCAGAAAAGCTAATGTCTGAAGACTAAAAATAGATTGTTATGTACATGTTGTGAAAGAAACATAAAATAATATTTAGACAATTAAATATGCCCTAATACAAATGCAACAAGTCCATGCCCAAACCAATACCAATGGTTGATAGCCTGACATTAGTATTCACCTACACAGTTTCAAATGAAAATGGTAAACCAATCATTAGATATACTATAGAAATTAGGTGATAATGCACAGAAATGATATAAATAAAATGATTAGACAATGAAATCTGCCCTAATACAAATGCAATAAGTCCATGCCCAAACCAATACCAATGGTTGATAGCCTGACATTAGTATTCACCTGCACAGTTTCAAATGAAAATGGTAAACCAAACATTAGATATACTATAGAAATTAGGTGATAATGCACAGAAACGATATAAATAAAATGATTAGACAATGAAATCTTCCCTAATACAAATGCAACAAGTCCATCCCCAAACCAATACCAATGGCTGATAGCCTGACATTAGTATTCACCTACATAGTTTCAAATGAAAATGGTAAACCAATCATTAGATATACTATAGCAATTTTGCTAGATGATAGGTTGGAGAACCTATGGTTTTAACCATCGTCCTGAGCGGGACACCTACCTCATGAATCTTTGCGGAGACATAAATTCTCGGCATTATGGCATTGCTCGGTGTGGTTTGTTTCTTTCTTGTGTCCTCCAAGGATGTGCATTTAATATGTTTTGTCACCTCATGCAAAATCTTGTTACCTAGGTCCTTATTGATAACATTTTAGTTGCCACCCAATGAGAGGTGATCCAGCCTCTTAGACTAACGAATTTCTTGAAAACCAGTTAACGAGTTTTCCAGAAAACTTGTTAATGGTTAACGTATTTTCCAAGAACTCGCTCTTAAATTCATGACCTATAAAATGAATTCTCGATATTTTCTCTAGAACTTATTTATGTTGAATAAAGCGGGAACTTAGCATTTCTGTCATGATTAGAGAAATACATTAATAATTTGTATTTGTTTTACAACTAAGTAGATTAATGAAGCATCTTTTAATGCATAAAAAAAAATATTCCGTTCTACTCAATTCAACAAATAGAAACCATACTTAAATATTAGTTCTATTAAAGACTAATTTTCATTAAACGAAATGCAACTTTTGCACGTGATCGTTCTGCTTAAAATAATGCAATAAATTGTATTATTTGCATGAAATTACAGACTGTGAAAAGCAATGTGCAGCATCTACTTTAGCTTAAAAAATGCAGCGTCAAAAAAGCTAACGTCTGAAGACTAAAAATAGATTTTTATGTACATGTTAGTGAAAGAAACATAAAATAATATTTACCATCCAAATGTACATATGGTACAATTTTCCATAATTAAAAAAAAAAACATAAAAGGGACAACGAAGCTGAATGAAAATGATGGAGGAAAGACATAGATATGCCCAAAAAAGATTTTTTATTCATGGAATGGAATTTGACAGTCATCAAGTACAATAGGTCGCGTCTAATTCAACCCTTGAGAACAGGAGGCTTACGAGACCCTACGCAGCTCTCAACATTCTAGGTTCACATGAGTGAAACTGAGACAACGAGAGTACTTCCCGCTCAAATTGTGTTGACGGTAACCCACATGGATGAAAATATACAGGAACAAACGAATTACGTGGAGAAAAACATAATGTACCTCCGGTGGAAGGACACTTTTCCTTCACCCTAATGGATGGACCTGAAACATAGTATTACTTGCAATCGCCTCCTATTAGGCTCATGGATAACTGGGTATGAAAGGGGAAAATGTAGAAATTGAACCTAGCAGTACCCTCCTCTTACCTCAGGTGGAAGATTTTTTCGGTAGCTTCGTCGAGCTATTAAAGGTTGTCCGCGCAAGTGTGAGAAGAGTGTGAGGGAAGGTGAAGTGTTTCGGTAGCCATTCTTCCCTAATACAAATGCAACAAGCCCAAGCCCAAACCAATACCAATGGCTGATAACCTGACATTAGTGTTCACCTGCACAGTTTCAAATGAAAATGGTAAACCAATCATTACATATACTATAGCAATTAGGTGATAATGCACAAAAATGATATAAACAGAACTGTAAATCTCATTCCACCTCCAGTCGTATTGCAGGCTGAGTCTCATTCTCTTGACTACACAGTGAAATCTTCCCTAATGCAAATGCATCAATTCCATGCCAATAATAATACCAATGGCTGATAGCATGACATTGTTATTCATCTGCTCAGTTTCAAATGAAAATGGTAAACCAAGCATTAGATATACCATATCAACTATGTGATAATGCACAGAAATGATATAAGTGAACTGTAAATCTCATTCTGACTCCAGCTATATTGCGGGCTGAATCTCATTCTCTTGATTAGACAATGAAATATGCCCTAATACAAATGCAACAAGTCCATTCCCTAACCAATACCAATGGCTGATAGCCTGACATTATTGTCGCAATAACATTGTTGAATATTGTAACTTCTAAGAATATTATATTTGTACATTATTTATTCCGGAGATGTTCCATCCCTCCGATGTGATTTTATTATGTATCCGGAGATGTTTATTCCTCCGAAGAATTGTGGTAACTAGGGTTGTTAGACCCACCATGTGGGGGTCGGCCCTAAAGTTGGGTTTTAGGGGTTATTAGACTTCTCCAGGAGAGGTCGGCCCCATTAGGTATTTTTGGTGGTCAGGAGTGTGTATAAATAGAGGAGGTGAACTCCTCATTAGATCACTCACTCACTTGTGGAAAGTGGCGCACTTGTCTGGGAGATCTGCTAAGGAGGATTAGAAGGAGGGAGCACATCTTGTATTTTGGTTAATCATCTTATTGAGGAAAGCTTTGCTAGGTTTTCTACCCCATGAGGGTTTCCCAGGGTAAATATTGTGTCTATCTTGTGATTATGCTTCTTTCAGTGATCCTGCTAGTCTATTTGGTTTAAACTCAACATGGTATCAGAGCCATACTGAATAGGACATCTTTCACAAGGTAAGAATACCTCTCTCTCTCTCTCCAAGTGAAGTTAGGGTTTCAGCCCAAAGTTGGTATTTTTGAATTTTGGTTGCATGGCTGGATAGCCTTCTTCAATACCTTTTTTTTAAGCCCTAGATCGAACTTTTTGGTTGGGTAGAACTCCGGGAAATCCAAACCCTAATTCTACCAAAAGTGCGATACGTCAGATTTTGGTTTCAGAAAAAAGTTGGAATTTTTGAATTCTGATTACATGGATGGATATCCCTTCTCAAGAGCATTCTTTTGAGCTATAGATCGAACTTTTTGGTTGAGTAGAACTCCGGGAAAGTCAAACCCTAATTCTACCAAAAGTGCGATAAATTTCTGTTCCAGATTCCAGAAAAGTGAAAAGTAACTTTTCAGGTAAGTCTACTCTGTCTCTTGGACTCCCCCAAGAGAAGATGGCTCCAAACACTAAGCTTGAAGACAAGCTAGAAGGTATAGAAAATTTCCGGGCATGGAAATATAGAATTGGTCTCATTCTTGAGGAGAATGATCTTGCTCAGTATATCAAGGAAGAAGTTGCAGAACCAGAAGGAGATGAAGCCAAAGAAAAGCATAGGAAGGATTTGATTAGGGCAAAGAGAATCATAGCTGATTCCATTAAATACCACTTGATTCCCCAAGTGGCCTCCAAGAAGACTCCAAAGGAAATGTATGATGCCCTAGGAAGAATGTATGAAGGAAAGAACATTAATAGAAAGATGAACCTGAGGACTCAATTGAAGAGTACCAAGATGCACAAAGGAGAATCCATTCAAGACTACTTCTCAAGGGTTTCACAAATCAAGGAACAAATAGATGCAATTGGTGATACCCTTGATGAGGATGAACTTGTGATGACTGCTCTCAATGGTCTCACTAGATCTTGGGAGTCATTTATACAAACCATCTGTGCCTGGAAAGAAAGCATGAAGTTTGCCATAGTATGGGAGGATTGTGTTCAAGAAGAAGCTAGGGTTGCAAACAGAGAATCTCTTCTCAAAGAGGATGACCAAGCTTTGGCCACTCATACCAAAAGAAGAAGAATGAGTCATCTCAAGAGAGTTGACCACAAAGGATCTCAACACTTCTCTAGATCTAACAAGAGAAGAGGACCCAATTCAGCAAGAGATATTTCCACAATAGAATGCTACAATTGTCATAAATTAGGACACATCTCCATATTCTGTCCTTCTCAAAAGAAGAAGTCTTTCCACAAAAGACATCATGTTCATATGGCAAAAAATGATAGTGAAGAAGAAGAAGAGGAAGAAGATGAAGAAGAAGAAGAGGTGGAGGTAAAGCCTAAAAGGAAAAGAAGTAAGGTGAAGAAAGAAGATCCAGAAGAATATGTTCTATTCTCTGCACTCTCTGGATCTGTATCTCCTGGAGAAGATACATGGCTCATTGACAGTGGTGCTTCCAAGCACATGACAGGTCAAAGGAATACATTCTCAAATCTTGAAGAAAAGACTTCTTCACAGAAAGTATCTCTAGGAGATGACTACCAATATCCCATCAAAGGAATTGGTGAAGCTAGCTATAAGCTAGATTTTGGAACACCCTTGAAGATGAAAGACATCTTATATGTACCAGGATTAAAGAAAAACCTTCTCTCTATTTCAGCACTAGATAAGAAAGGCTTTAGAGTAGCCTTCATAGATGGACAAGTACTCATGTGGTCCAAAGGAAAGACAATTAAAGATGCAGTTGTTATTGGTGAAGAAGAAGGAGGTCTCTATAAACTCAAGGGTCATCCAGAAGCTGCCCTTGCACATGAGATCTCTAGTCCCAGTGAGCTATGGCATAGAAGATTAGCTCACATCAACTTTAAATCCTTACCCTATGTAAGCAAGGTAGTCATAGGATTACCAGATTTGAAAGCTGATCATGATGGCTCATGTAAAGGGTGTAAGAAAGGGAAAAATATCAAGAACCCCTTTCCAAAGAGTGAAACAAAGACTAAGAACATTTTAGAACTAATACACTCGGATGTATGTGGACCAATGCCCACCACTTCTCTAAGTGGGTTTGAATACTATCTTTCATTCATTGATGATTATTCAAGGAAAACTTGGATATACTTCCTGAAAGGTAAGAATGAAGTCTTTGGAAAATTTAAAGAGTTCAAGGCTCTAATAGAAAATCTATCAGAAAAGAGAATCAAGATTCTCAGAACAGATAATGGCGGAGAATTTACCTCAAAGGAATTTGAGGACTTTTGCAAAGAAGCTGGAATCAAAAGGGAACTAACTACTCCTTATAACTCCCAACAAAATGGGGTGGCTGAAAGGAAAAATAGAACAATCATGGAAGCTGTGAAGACCATGATACATGATCAAGATCTTCCCATGTATCTATGGGCTGAGGCAGCCAAGACAGCAGTATATGTGCAAAATAGATTATCTCATAGTGCTCTTGAGTTCAAAACTCCAGAAGAAGTGTTTACAGGTAAGAAGCCGGAGGTAAGTCATCTTAAAATATTTGGGTGTCCTGTGTACATCCACATTCCAAAAGAAAAGAGAACAAAGTTGGACCCTTCTGGTAAGAAGGGAATATTTGTTGGCTATTGTGAAACATCCAAAGCCTTCAAAATTTACATTCCAGGCTTTCATCACATAGAAATAAGTAGAGATGTAACATTTGATGAAGAAGCAGCTCTCAAGAAATCCAAGAAGTGCCAACTTGATGAAATCTATGAAGAAGATACTTCTCCCAGAATCACAGAGGCTATTCCCATGCCTGAAGATGATTCTCCATAGGATCATGACATGTTGGAACCACAAGAGCCTCCTATTACAGACTTATCCAAGAAAAGAAGGCCAGCATGGGCTAGAGATATTATTCAAGGGGCTGAAAGATATGGAGCTCCTGAAGGCTCCACTAGAGAAAGAAAGAAACCAAAGCTAGTGTCCAACTATATGGCCTTGATGTGTGATCTTGTGGATCAACTACCCACTAGCTATGAAGAGGCAGCTCAGAAGAAAGAATGGGTAGAAGCAATGACAGAAGAATATCAGTCAATAATGAAAAATGATATTTGGGATATAGTTCCCAAACCGAAAGATAAGAGTGTGGTTTCTTCCAAATGGATTTTCAAAATAAAACATGCCGCGGATGGAAGCATCGAAAAATATAAAGCAAGATTTGTAGCCAGAGGATTCTCTCAGAAAGAGGGAATTGACTATGAAGAAACATTTGCACCAGTTGCTAGGTATACTTCAATCAGAACTATCATGGCACTTGCATCCATGATGAAGTGGAAATTACACCAAATGGATGTTAAGACAGCTTTTCTGAATGGTGTAATTGAAGAAGAAGTATACATAGAGCAACCTCAAGGGTTTGAGGTTAATGATGGAAGAACTCATGTATGCAAATTGAAGAAGGCATTATATCGGTTGAAACAAGCTCCCAGAGCTTGGTACGGAAGGATTGACAATTTCCTAACTAGCATGGGCTTTACCAAAAGTAAAGCTGACCCAAATCTTTATCTCAAAGTGATGGATGATGAACCAGTTATATTACTGTTATACGTAGATGATCTATTTCTAACTGGAAATGAGAAACAAATTATTGAAAGCAAGAAGAAGCTTTCTTCAGAATTCGAGATGAAAGATCTCGGTTTAATGCATTACTTCTTAGGCTTAGAAGTATGGCAAGAACCAAAAGGAATCTTTCTAAATCAAGGTAAGTATACTGTGGAGATTCTCAAAAGATTTGATATGTTGGAGTGTAAAGCCAAGGCCACTCCCATGGACTCCAACTTAAAGTTATTAGTTAATGATTCATCAGAATTAGTGGACATAACTCTATATAGACAGATCATTGGATCATTAATGTACTTAACCAATACTAGGCCTGATATATGCTTTGCTGTAAATACCCTAAGTCAATTTCTAGTAGAACCCAGAAAGGTTCACCTAATAGCTACAAAGCATATAATGAGGTACCTAAAAGGTACATTAGATTTTGGCCTATTTTATCTTGGAGGTCATGAACTCAAACTACATGGTTACTCAGATTCTGATTGGGCAGGTAATGTCTCAGATAGAAAAAGTACTTCAGGCGGATGTTATGGTTTTGGATCTGCCATGATCTCATGGTTCAGCAAGAAACAATCTAGTGTGGCCCTCAGTACTGCCGAAGTAGAATATATAGCTGCCTGCTCTGCCAGCTGTGAAGTAGTATGGCTTCGGAAACTTTTATCTGGATTGTTTGACTTAGAAATGGATCCCACTGTGATCATGTGTGATAATCAAAGCTGCATCAAGATGACTGAAAATCCTGTATTTCACGATAAGTCAAAACACATCGATATCCGTTACTTTTACATACGAGATATGGTGCAGAGAGGAGCTATCAAGCTCGAGCATATAAGCACGGAGGATCAAATTGCTGATATCCTGACGAAACCTCTATCTCGAGTAAAGTTTGAACACTTCCGAGACAAGCTTGGTGTAGTTCAGAAGGACCTTCCTCGAAAGGGGGAGTAGCACAGTATCCGACATCAAGTCTATCTCATCAATGATGAGGTTACCTATTTACTGCACTTAGTTACCTAGAACTATTTAGATTTAGGACTCTTATAATCTTTCTTTTGATGATAGTTTTGATGATGATGATACATGTTATGGTTATACATGTTTTGATGATGATGATACATGTTATGGTTATACATGTTTTGTTGATGATGATACATGTTGTGGTTATACATGTTTTGTTGATGATGATACATGTTATGGTTATACATGTTTTGTTGATGATGATACATGTTGTGGTTATACATGTTTTGTTGATGATGATACATGTTGTGGTTATACATGTTTTGATGATGATGATGCATGTTGTGGTTATACATGTTTTGATGATGATGATGCATGTTGTGGTTATACATGTTTTGATGATGATGATACATGTCATGGTTATACATGTTCTGATGATGAGGATACATGTGAAGGGATTGGATCATTTCTGGACTTCAGTCTGAAAGAAGAGCCGTAGACGTATGTCTTCGAAAATGAAGTTCTTGGTGAACATGTGAAGGGATTGGATCATTCCTGGACTTCAGTCCGAAAGAAGAGCCGTAGACGTATGTCTTCGAAAATGAAGTTCTTGGTGAACATGTGAAGGGATTGGATCATTCCTGGACTTCAGTCCGAAAGAAGAGCCGTAGACGTAAGTCTTCGAGAATGAAGTCCTAAATGCACTGTTGAAGGATTAAGTCATCCTTGGACGTAGGTCCTAAATGCACGGTTGAAGGATTAAGTCATCCTTGGACGTGGTCCTAAATGTACGGTAGAGGATTAAGTCATCCTTGGACGTGGTCCTAAATGTACGGTAGAGGATTAAGTCATCCTTGGACGTGGTCCTAAATGTACAGTGGAGGATTAAGTCATCCTTGGACGTGGTCCTAAATGTACGGTGGAGGATTAAGTCATCCTTGGACGTGGTCCTAAATGTACGGTGGAGGATTAAGTCATCCTTGGACGTGGTCCTAAATGTACGGTGGAGGATTAAGTCATCCTTGGACGTGGTCCTAAATGTACGGTGGAGGATTAAGTCATCCTTGGACGTGGTCCTAAATGCACGATGGAGGATCAAGTCATCCTTGGACGTGGTCCTAAATGTACGGTGGAGGATTAAGTCATCCTTGGACGTGGTCCTAAATGTACGGTGGAGGACTAAGTCATCCTTGGACGTGGTCCTAAATGTACGGTGGAGGATTAAGTCATCATTGGACGTGGTCCTAATTTCACGGTGGAGGATTAAGTCATCCTTGGACGTGGTCCTAAATGTACGGTGGAGGATTAAGTCATCCTTGGACGTGGTCCTAAATGAACGGTTGAGGATTAAGTCATCCTTGGACGCTGTCCTAAATGTACGGTAAGGATTGGATCATCCTTGGACTTTGGTCCTGTAAACTGAGCCGTAGACATGTGGTCTCCGAGAACATGATAGGACTGGATCGTCCCTGGACTTCGGTTCAAAAGGTACATGACTGGACATAGAGAACTGCTGATGATCGTGCGATGACGATGCTGATGATCGTACGATGACGATGATGATGCTGATGCTGATGATCGTACGATGACGATGATGATGCTGATGATCGTGTGATGATGATGTTGATGATCGTACGATGACGATGATGATGCTGATGATCGTGTGATGGCGATGTTGTTGATCGCGTATTATGACGATGCTGATGATTGAGTACTATCAACTCTGATGATGTTGATGTTCCAGTAACTAGTCAAGTTACTGATGATGATGAATTGAAGAAAGCTTCCGATGATATATAGATGATGTAGTAAATGACTCCTTGGTCCTGCAGATGTTGTTATAATATCCTTCTCGTTAAGGGGGAGTGTTGAATATTGTAACTTCTAAGAATATTATATTTGTACATTATTTATTCCGGAGATGTTCCATCCCTCCGATGTGATTTTATTATGTATCTGGAGATGTTTATTCCTCCGAAGAATTGTGTAACTAGGGTTGTTAGACCCACCATGTGGGGGTCGGCCCTAAAGTTGGGTTTTAGGGGTTATTAGACTTCTCCAGGAGAGGTCGGCCCCATTAGGTATTTTTGGTGGTCAGGAGTGTGTATAAATAGAGGAGGTGAACTCCTCATTAGATCACTCACTCACTTGTGGAAAGTGGCGCACTTGTCTGGGATATCTGCTAAGGAGGATTAGAAGGAGGGAGCACATCTTGTATTTTGGTTAATCATCTTATTGAGGAAAGCTTTGCTGGGTTTTCTACCCCATGAGGGTTTCCCAGGGTAAATATTGTGTCTATCTTGTGATTATGCTTCTTTCAGTGATCCTGCTAGTCTATTTGGTTTAAACTCAACAAACATAACATTATTACAGCTCGAATGGGCCTAACGGTTAAGAATATGTGATTATTCCTTGGAGGTCACAAGTTTAAAAGGGAAGGGGATAGAGTATGTACACCTCTGTATAGAATTTAAATAGCTAAACAGAAGGATACCTCATCCACCATTATGTGTATCACTTAGCTGAAAAGAAGGGTGCCATAATTTCGTAGCACTTATCCCAAAAAACTAGGATCCAGCTCTTCCTTCAATGATTTTAGGCCTATTCCTTTATTCAATTTGGTGTATAAAATGGTATTCAAAACTATTGTCAACGGGATAAAAGTAATTTTTTCTAGTGCAATCTCTGAAGAGCAATTCAAATTCCTCTCCAACAACCAAATCCACAATGCCATGGGAACTACTAAAGAACTCGTGCACTCAGTCAAAACGCAAAATCTTCCAACTGCGGTGATGAAGTGGGATCTTGCTAAAGCATATGACGAGGTAAATTGGCCTTTTATAATATTTTTGTTGTCACAAATGAGCATGAACTTGCAAACTATGGAACGCAAAATGGGTTATCTTTCATATGCATCTTTCATTGTTCTTCTAAATGGGTCACCCACAATTGTTTTCAATGCTTGTAAAGGGTTGCACAAAGGATGCCCTCTCTCCCCCTCCCCAAAATGGGTTATCTTTCATATGTGTCTTTTGTTGTTCTTCTAAATGGGTCACCCACAATTTTTTTCAATGCTTGTAAAGGGTTGCACAAAGGATGTTCTCTCTCCCCCTCCCCATGTTAGGCTAATAGTGGGAGGCTTGAGTATGTTTTTCAACGATGCAATGAGAGGAGGGTTAGTAAGAGGAGTGAAAATTTGTGATGATATGGCCATGTCTCGCTTTTTGTTTGTGGAGGACATCGTGATCTTTTTTGGGTTTATAAGAAAGTCAAGAAGTACCAAAGAAATTTTGGATATATATTGCAAGACCGCGGGAATAGAAATCAAGATGATGAAGTCCTCGATGATGCTAGACGAGGTGTCTGAGGGAGAAAAGGTTCAAGTTGTAAAAATATTTCCTATGGATGTCTGGAATTTAGATCACGGGTTAGAGCACCTAGGTTTTAACATAAATCCTAACAACTATAGGTTTGAACTTTGAAGACCGGATGTGGTTGTATACAAAATTGAAGCTAGGGTTTCTCTATTGTGTAAACTATAGTTACCTAGAGGAGGAAAATTAGTCTTGTTCAAGGTGGTATTATAAAGCATTCATATCTACTAGATGGCCATCTTCCATATCCCTGAGGCATTCAAACTAAAATCAGGAAAAAATGCTTCAGCTTTTTGTGGACTGGAAAGAGGGAAAAAGAAGGAATTAAAGTGGAAAACTATAAAGACGTGGGGAGGTTGGGGCCTAAAAATATATGCATTTATTTAGTTTCTCTCTTGCTACAAAAATTTTATGGAAATTTGACTACAGACTACGGGGCAAAGTCATGGAATTTAGATACTTGAGAAAATAGTCTATAACATAGTGGTTCAAACAATAAAGGAAGAATGCAAGTGGTGGATCCATAGCTTGAAAAGCTTCAGTGAAAGACTTTCCCTCTGGAAGGAAGTGATTAGCATGGAAGATTGGATTAGGGAATAGAATGACGAAGGGGAAGACCCTTAGATTGGATGCAAAGGCAACTTTAAATTGTCTAAGGAGTTGTTAAGAGATCTCCATTGTTTAGGATTTTTGTCCCTAGAAAATGCAACATATCATATGATATTAGGAATGTGTGGTCTCAGGGCTAGAAGAAGGTAGAAGATTTGAGTTTTTAGGGGGGAATGCTAAAGAGTGGAACCATTATGTGGGAAGCCTATTTTCCAACACTATAAAGCTCTCAAATCAAGAATATTTGTTGAAGTGGTTAGAAAATTAGGGGGCATGAGAATGAAATGCAAGCTTGGGTTACAAGGCATCAATAGAAGAAGGCTTTGTGGGAGAAAGATCTTAGTGGTGGTCCATAGTTTGGAAGTTATATTCTCCTTTGAAAGAATTTTTCTTTTCTTTGGAAAGCTTTAGGAAATAAAATCCTAACTCGAGATAATTGCCAAAAGATAATAAACTTGGACCTAGGAAGGTGTATCTTGTGCAAATTGTGAATCACCTTATTTGTTTCCAATCCTTCGGATAGAGTTGTATGGTCAGAGCTTTTATAGGTTATTGGGGAGAGAAATAAGTGGGAGCAAAGGACTCTATTAGATTGTTTTTATTCATAGATTGTCGGTAAGTCAGTTAAAGTTTTTATGGACCTGTCTTGCTATGTGATATGGATAATTTGGTTATCAATAAATAAAACGATCTTCCAAGGTTTCGATTTTACTCCACCACAAATGACCCAGATTATTGGGAGTGGTTGCAATAAAAATTGGTCTTCCTCCAAGGAAAATCCAGTAAAAGAATTAAAGGAATCTGAAATTGATTTTGAATAGGGTTGGGGGTACTTTGATGGGGGATGCAGAGGTGTCCTAAGGATGTGTGGGGTTGGAGTAATTTTATATCTGAATTGACAACATTTAATTAAGCGAAAGTTTGCAGTAGGGCCAAGCACTATTAAAGAAGTTTTGATGCCTTGTGGCTTTTATTGAAGAAAACTATAAACAATGATGTAAAAGATTACAATTATTTGGGGAGAAGTTGAAAATAGTTTGGGAAAAGCGTATATGCAAATTAAATAACTTATTCTTGGAGCATTTTCGGAACCAATTCTGGTAGGTTGAAGTGAGCTTTGAAGATATACCATTTGCACATGTATTTAGAGAATTCAATATCCCGGCAGACCAGTTAATAAACTAAGTTGTTTAGCTGGAGGAAGGGACTCAATGAACACGAATTCAGAGAAAGGTTTCTGGTATCAAATTCAAATCTTGCTTTGGTTTAAATGAGAGGGAAAATTTTAAGCCACTTTATATGATTTTTTTTGTATTATATGGAAAATATTTTTTATGTATGTAGTAACTGGACTTTTTGGAAGTAGAACAACATAATCATAGCCATTTTTTGTTTAAATAGGTTTTGATGTTCCCAAATAGTTTTTTCTAAATGCATTTTGATGTTACCAAATAGCTTTATGTGAATGCGCTCACGCAAATGGTAGTGTATGTTTAAATTTGACTGCTGGAAATAGTTTATATATATATCCATCCAAAATATCACAACCACAAATGCTAGGGAGACAAGAAGACACGCAAAGAAAAAACATTTGCCTTGTTGTCAGACTTACTAACGCTCAGAGTTTCAGGACTTTTGGTGATAAAAGTATATGGTGACTCGAAAGTTATTATTGACTGGGCAAATGGTTTGAACTCTATGCATTTTTTGACTTTGTTCAACTGGATGAGGAGACTGAGATTGTTAATTCAGCATTTTGAAGTCATCTATCTCAATCACATATATCGTATTTTCAATGAGGAGACAGATGTCTTATCTAAAGAATCTATTGGGGAAATGATCGGGTATCTTCGGGTATCTTCGGTTCTCTGAATTTCTGTATGGAAATCTGATTGATGCAGGTTCATATTATGTATTTTGAGAATCAAATGGCAGTTATGTTTTTAGTTTTACTATGTTAGTTTTTTTGTGTTTTGAATGAGCGACTTTTTTGTAAAAGGTTCAGTTGGATTTTGAGCTTTGTTGTAAATGTGATTGGAGGACAAGGAAGTATGTTGTGAGAAAATCTCCCTACGGATAGGTAGATATCCCCTTGGGATTAGAAAAGGCCCCTAGTTGCCTACCCAAGACAGAGATGAAACAAATAGACATTATAGTCCTCCTATATCTAGCTCACACATCAGCTAACAAGCTATGGAAATACAAAGCAAGTAGATGGCATACCTTACTTTCATGGTTTTCCTGCTGCTCCTAAGTTGCTACAGCTCCAGCCTTTGATTATGGACTTATGAACCTGTTCACAAAGGAAACACAACACCTTCTCCAACGGAATATATGTATAAACAAAGATCTAACTATATAAATAGAGACAATTTCATGCATTCATCATTAAAGACATGAAAATGAGAGGAATAGGCTAAGTTATATTAATGATAAGAAAGCCAAAAGAAGCTGATTACAATGTTATACCTTGATGTCCAAAGTAGTAGCACCTCCTTCCAAGCTCTCCAACATCACCCTTGCAAGACTCATAGGATCATAGGTTTAGTGTTTCCAAGATCACTCCCCCTAGCTCATGGATGGCTCTCTTTAAGTAGGATTTGGGAGGCCAACCACTAAGAGGAGATTATGGATCTAAGTGAATAATATGTGGATCAAAGATCTAAATCATTCCAAGGAGGGAAAGTGAGATGGGATTTGAAGGGGTACCTCATCCCAAGAAAATCTCCATGAGATCCAACATCCAAAATAAAAGGGATAAGCCTAAACCAAAACTACCGCTACCCTATAACTAAGCAAAGCACGGTAGTACCACTCCCCCATAGGCATGCAGGACGCGGTAGTTTGACACTACCGCTCCCCCATAGGCATGCAGGGCGTGGTAGTTCCAGAAGACTTAATTTTTGGAGGTGGTTAATGTGGGTTTCGACCCCTTGCTTGTTGTATTTTCTTCCAAGTGTGACTAGGGAAGGTACCAACATTAGAATAAAGGGTCCTAACACCCTTAGGAGGCATAAACATCATGTTTTCCATGGTGGTGAAACATGTATATTCTCACTCACACATGGTGTGGCAATTTGAGGTATAACAGATGCCCCCTAAAGTGTGAGGTCAGAAGGAATCTGATAGCCGAAACACTTTACAAATAATAAGTCTGCAAGGATATCTGAAGGAGAGTTGGAGAAGAGCTGCAAGCAAATATCGACAATATGTCTAACGACCTCGAGGTGGGCATACCCATGCTCAGAACAACTGACTGAAAGCATGGCTTCCGACCAATACATTGCAGATCCATGATAATACTGACTTAACACTGACTGGAGACAAATCATGGCTACTAGACTACAAGCATAGATCCATGAAAAGACAATGACACAGCCACGACCAATACAAGAGTGGATCTGTGTGACAGTACATCAATGAGGTCACCAACATAATATATATGTGGGAACCTACTCAAAAAATATCCATCGCAACCTAGATGTGATAAAAATATTTCAGAACTATCCATGGTCTTCTACTCGATCCCAAATCAATACGAATCTAACCATGTGATTACAAGGTGTTGAAGTCAAACATGGTAGAAACTACTTGATTACCGGTCAATGATTGAAACCGTTAACAAGTGCGAGGGAAATCACCAATGATGAAAATGACTCCCAAGGTATCAAAGTACATCTCGACGAAATGTGAATAGATGAGTTGATGTCGAACATCCGCGAGATCATTTGATCAGAGGTCAATGATGAAAACGTACTGTCGAATACAAGGAAACCTGCCATTGAGGCATGCACGTACCAAGGTACTAAGGTTGGTTTCTAAGACTAATTCCTGGATAATGAGTTGAAGTCGATAGGAATAGACTCATCGAAGGAGGGCCATAATGGATCCCACATCATCGACACGAAACTGACATAGGAAAGTGATATGAAGTAATGAATCAGATGAGTATGGACTGACACAGGGATGTAAAGGCTAACAATATTGCAGAGTATGACTAAGGTAAACTTCCCTTGAACATGAACGGCATGAAAATAATGACTCGGCAGCATTGACTCAATGAGGCAGAGACCAAGACATAATGTAATGATGACTGAGGCATTCTTCAGATGATTTGAAGGAGCGGGACAACTCATAGAATTGGCATGACTCAGAGATAAGTAGATTACCCGACTGTATGACGAGACGCAAAAAGGTGCCATGTTCAAGGGCGACACACGCTGCCATGAATCTTTCTAAAAGAAACTTAACTTATTCCTCCCCAATCCCCATCATGTTTGATGAGTACCTCTTTTTTTTTTAATGAGCTTGAGGAGGATAACAGATGCTCGGTATAGCTCATCCTTTGGATGAGTCCAATCCAACATGTTTTACGAACCTGAGAAAGGAGGGGTTCGGTCCCAAAAGGGTCCTTCGATGTTTGATTTTACGAGTCCAAGGAAGGAAAACTCAGCAGTTTTTCATGTTTAGAGAGTCTAAAAAGAACTAAAGAAGACTCCAACGGTCCTTTTTCGTAAAGTTAGCCTCATCGCCCGAAAAAGGTTAAAACCACGCGGGAGAGGACTCTTCCAGTCATGATTGGCTGGAGTATTCCTTTTTCGTAAATAGTACTTCCTGGTCCGAAAAAGGGGTAAACTATCACCAGAGAGACGATCATTCAAATGATTTTACAAGCGTGAAAGCATCATGTTCGCTTGGCAATCTTTTCCTATTTATGGAGTTTGAAAAGAGCTTAAAGAGGACTCCATGTACAACTTTGTCATGGTTGATGACCAAGTACGACAAAGGAAAAGTAAAATCGGCACAGTTCCTTTTCCGTAAATAGTCTAGCGAGGCCGGATAAAGTGATAAACCTATACTCGTTAGACACATCTTTTTGCTCAATTTTTAACGAGCACGACAATGGTATCAAAAGCACTCGAAATCTTTTTCATTTTTGGATCCAGAGCACGAAAAAGGAAAAAGTAAGCTCAAACCACTTTTCATATTTTAACCAGAGCAGGAAAAAAGTGAAAAGTAAGCTCAAACACCATCTTACTATTTTTAACGAGCTCGAAAATAGGATGGAAGAATGCTCATGATGTATGCTTCATTTTTTAACGAGCTTGTAACAGAAAATGAACTATGCTCAGAATAATTTTCATGGTTTAATGAGCTTGAAACCTAAAAAGGAAAGTATGCTCGAAAATGTTCCCAATGGTGAACTTCTTCCCATCATGAAATCCAAAGGTTGGTACATGCCCCCAGCATGATTTCTAGAAGTAAGTGACTTAGCTCCAACGTGGTGTGGAGAGGCAATCGAGTTGACTTCAACGTAACTTCCATAGGTTGAAGACATGCCCCCAAGCTTCATTTCATTCTCCTAAAGTATAGGCGAGTGAAAAGAAGGTTCAGGTACTAAGTCTACGAGGAGACTCGACTCAAAGGGAAAGGATATGTTTCATTTTTTAACAAGCTTGACACAGGAGTAGAACTTTGCTCAGAATACTGGTTTCATTTTTTAATGAGCTTGAAGCCAATGGTAAACTCTGCTCACAGTTAAGTCCCATTGACGGGTTCCTTCCCAACATGATGACCAGAGGTTGGTAAATCCCCCTAGCATTATTGCTAACGGCTAAACATGCCCCCCAAGCTTCGTTTCGTCTAACTACTCTTCTTCCTTACCCAAAAATCCTGGCTACTAATCCGAATGTGTTCACCAGGGGGGGTAGGGAGAACCAGGATCAAGTGACCCAGGCAGATGAAATGAAGGTTCAAATCCTAACTCTAGCGAGAGACTCGAACAAATGGAAAGGAGATCTATTTCATTTTTACACAAGCTTGAAATAGATAATAACAATGCTTGAAAGGATCCTTTTTATTTTTTAATGAGCTTAAAATAGAAAGAAATTATGCTCGAAGGTAGTTTCATTTTTACACAAGCTTGAAACCGCACGTAAACTATGCTTGGGATTGGTTTCGTTTTTACACAAGCTCAAAACTAACGGTAAACTATGCTTGAGGATCAGTTTCATTTTTTAATGAGCTTGAAATAAAGAATAAACTATGCTCATAGGTAGTTTCATTTTTATGCAAGCTTGAAACCAAAAGTAAACTATGCTTGAAATGATGGTTGGTTTCATTTTTACACAAGCTTAAAACCAAAAGTAAACTATGCTTGAAATGATGGTTTCATTTTTTAATGAGCTTGACATCGGAATAGAACTTTGCTCCAACGTGGCCCCCTTAGGGAGAAGAAACCACTAAAACATGTGGAACATTTAGGGAATTCTGGTGACTAGGAGTCATGCGATGAGTGGGTGTCACAAAGGAAAGTTGATCAATGGTCACAACATGCCCATGATGGGGAAAATACATCACTCAAAAGAGTGAGGACACTACATCCTTCATTGCATAGACGTAATCACGTCCAAGGAGTAGATTAAAATATAAGGGACCTTGGACGACCATGACATCAATACAGACAGTTTTCCCTCCCAAAGTGATAGGTAACTAAGGAAGGGACCCTAAAGGTCCAGTACGCTTTATATTGAAAGCCAGTATCTGGTCAATGACGGGCACAAGTCGAGGAGAACCTAAGGCTTTCCAAGTAGTTGAGGATAGAATACTAACAGAAGCTCCTTCATCAACTATCGTACGAAAAATTTCTTTATCAGAAACTCCTACATATATTTGAAAAGGAACGCTTGAAGGAAGACGATATTATGTTAGACCATTCCAATCAAAGGAAATAACCTCAGTACTTGGAGGGGGTCTTGCGGAAACGGACAGGGTTTCCCCTTGCCGAGGACATTCTGAACCAATAACGAAAACATCAGTGGTTTCCAATTCACTCTCGCTTGGAAGATAAGAATGAGACGAAGATTGTGTCAAGGTGACTGCTTCAGTCTGGACTTTCTCCAATGAAAGAGCGAGATCGAGTGGGGATGACAGCGACTCGATCACTTCACTCTCGGGAGGGAGAGTGGGATCAATTGCAGATGAAACTGAATTGATCACTTGGTCAACCAGCGGGGGGTCGAGGGACAACTTACTATCATTTGTTGGAATCACCAGTTGAGAACTAGTAATATCTTCCAACCACTACGAAGCTTCATCCATGCTTGGACAAAGGAAAGTACGGTGCATACCCTTGCATATCAAATAGGGATATAGGACTTTACCCTTCCGACCCTTCACCAAGGGGTCACTAGTTGAGGGAGTGTCATCGACATGATGGTCAAAGGTCGACGATACAATTGGTTTGGGTTTTTTAGACCACACTTCTGACACACAGGAAAGACCATGGCAATCCTTGAGAATGTGATCACCCTTGCAGAGTTTGCATGGGAACTTGGGCTTACGAGGTGTTTTCATAGAATGAGTGCCATTAGGTGCAACCGGTTTACGCTTGGTCTCTTCCTTATCCTTCTTCTTCTTAACTTTCCTTTTCTTCTTCTTCTTATCCTCCCGATTACTAACACTATTGCTTTGATTGGGCGAGGAAGAAGGAATGAAAGAAGATTCATCCGACGAAGAAGGGGAAAGATTAGTTTGGGATTGACTCTCTCGTGGTGGAGAGTTAACATTCGAAACATTGGGTGTAATCGGAATTACCGGCTTGAATAACCATACCGGTAATCCTATGGTTGATCCAAGAAGATTTAACGTGGCAATAAAGGGAGGACCAATATATTCAACTGGAGGAAAACTAAAAGGTACCCCTTGAAAAGGGGTCTCTGGATTGGTAGTCCCAGAAGGAGCATGGGTGCATGGCGGTAGATTCTCCATGAAACAAAACTAAGTGATGTGGACGAAGTCTTGTTAAAAAGAACTCAAAAACCTTAGGCAACCGAACGTGCGAAAGGGGAGCTAGGAAAAGACAAGGCTCATAGGCCAAAAGAGCAAGCTCAAAAAACTATACTGAGGCCGCTGCCACAGTAAGCGAGCTATACAACAAAACGGCCAGAATGCCAACAAGCATCCCTACAAAGAAAAAGACCCTCTACAAGATAGCAAGCAAAACCTCCTAACTAAGAGCTGGAGACCTCAACAAATTGTATCCTTCGCAAGGTGATGAAATCCAAGTCGAACAATACAAAATTTGAGACCAATAATGGACGGATATCCCTCTACCGAAAGGGATCCTGGGTAAAGAGCCCTAGAAGAAAATTCACTAAGCTACCTCATTCATGACACGTTGGAAAAGGTTTTCCGCGCTTCTGCCTTATCACCCTTGCATTATTATGAATACAAGGAAGACAATGATCGATGTTTCCTTAGGGCTAAGTGGAGTGCGGCATTCCATAGAGTCCGTCCGATTCTCAATCTCACAACGGTTTAACCCATGAAAGTGTGAAACAATCAAGAGGCCCCTCCACAAACTGGTGTATGACCGTGTCAACAAATACTAGAGGATTTTAGTTCCCTAAAGACAACGACTATGTCTCAGATGAAAAATGACAAGGGGGAATTATTTTGATGCCTATCCCCGGTGTCCTACCTAACTACCAAATTCTTTTGATTTCCTCAAGTGAGGTTAATATTGATTTAGTTAGGGAGATTAATTTTAGAGGCTGTCTTACACAATTGGGTTATGGAAGTGCAACTTGACGGTGTTGTGACGACTCAAACCATGCAAATGAAGATGAATCGAAATGATCATTTCTCTTCAATGAACACTAGCTAAAGTAAGAAAGAATTCTTTCCGTTCCCAATATGTACAACCCAATGCAAATGCAATTTTATTTCTTTCAAAATGATAAAAAGAGGTAAAAGATGTACCCAAAACTAACCCAAAGCAATAAAAAAGTTCTTTATATGAACACCAAATATAATAATTATAATATGTTTCCTATCTCTTTACACTTGAAAAAGACACATCTAATCTATGGAAAGAAGGACTCCACAAACGCTTCCAATCAAATGCAAGACAAAGAGAATCACCTAATAATATTTTCTAACTCAAATGCACATAAATATGAAACAAGCCTTTCTTCTTCTCATGAATGTAAGATCAAGAATGTCAAATGATTAAATTAAATCAAGAATAATGCTTATGTTTTCCAATTTAATGAATATAGCAAAAGAGTGACAAAATCAAGATTTCCTTTGAACAAAAAAAATGGAAACAAGGGATCTATCTATTCCAACGACCAATAAATAGCTAAAGATGCAAAGGAAACAAAGCGCAAAACCCAAGAAAATGACTTCAAAAGACAAGGATGTCCCAAGTTTTTCAAAGCCAATCTAATCAATCCAAATGATGCCAAACCAAACAAACCTTTGGAATATCACACTAAAGAGATTTCTGAAAAAAAATGAATCCAATCACAATCCAATGGCGAGAAGAAGTTTTAAAAACCAATGCAAGCTATTGGGGCTTGAAAAGAATGAAAATTCTACCCAACAAGCAAACAAAGCACTAATCTGACTCAAGAAACCAAACAAAGGCTTTGATCTTCCAAAAGATGCAAAGAGTTTCTAAAACAAGCTAAAAATGAATTGTATCAGTCCAAATTAGTCATGTAATGGTCACAAAATCACTGATCAAGAGACTCTATATCAGAAAAATTGAAAACGTACACAAGGGATCAAGTTAACCCAAGGGGATTTCAACTTTCCAAGATAGAACCTAGTCTTCCAAACAAAGAAAAAGGGGCACAAATCTTCCCAAATGAGGTTTGGAAGGGTTCAAAGTTATGTTAAAGAGATCCTAAAGTAACTGGAAAGGTACACTTGACTCCCAGAACTAAAAAATGGCTCAAAAGACTCAAAATTGACCAAATGACCTCAAAGATGCCAATGAAGGACTAGAGACAAAAATGTGGATGAAAAGGACTTAAAAGAGACTCAAATCTCTTCAAAAATGTGTAAAAAAGAAGGCAATTGACCATATGGAGGCACCCCAAGAGTTTGGGAGCTAAAAACCCAAGGGAACCCCTCCAAATAAGCTCAAAAATGACCAAAACAATGACATTGCCGCCCCCTAGAACACTGTGGGGGAGCGGTAGTTGGAGAATACCGCGCCCTAGAACACTGTGGGGGAGCGGTAGTTGGATAGTACCGTGCCCTAGAACACTGTGGGGGAGCGGTAGTCTCCTATAGGATTAAAAAATCAAAGTTTGGCCAAGATCCGAGCAAGGATAAGGTCCTAAGTTTAAAATGGTCCTCAATGATGATCAAAGAGGATCTAAGGTGATGAGAAACAACACTTAGAAGAGGATTTGATGATCTAAACAAGCAATCAAAGGTGAAACTAGGGAAGAAAAGCTCCCCAGTATGGTCACCAGGTTCAAAGTGAGAAAATCTCCCTACGGATAGGTAGATATCCCCTTGGGATTAGAAAAGGCCCCTAGTTGCCTACCCAAGACAGAGATGAAACAAATAGACACTATAGTCCTCCTAGATCTAGCTCACACATCAGCTAACAAGCTATGGAAATACAAAGCAAGTAGATGGCATACCTTACTTTCATGGTTGTCCTGCTGCTCCTAAGTTGCTACAGCTCCAGCCTTTGATTATGGACTTATGAACCTGTTCACAAAGGAAACACAACACCTTCTCCAATGCAATATATGTATAAACAAAGATCTAACTATATAAACAGAGACAATTTCATGCATTCATCATTAAAGACATGAAAATGAGAGGAATAGGCTAAGTTATATTAATGATAAGAAAGCCAAAAGAAGCTGATTACAATGTTATACCTTGATGTCCAAAGTAGTAGCACCTCCTTCCAAGCTCTCCAACATCACCCTTGCAAGACTCATAGGATCATAGGTTTAGTGTTTCCAAGATCACTCCCCCTAGCTCATGCATGGCTTTCTTTAAGTAGGATTTGGGAGGCCAACCACTAAGAGGACATTATGGATCTAAGTGAATAATATGTGGATCAAAGATCTAAATCATGCCAAGGAGGGAAAGTGAGATGGGATTCGAAGGGGTACCTCATCCCAAGAAAATCTCCATGAGATCCAACATCCAAAATAAAAGGGATAAGCCTAAACCAAAAATACTGCTCCCCTATAACTAAGCAAAGCGCGGTAGTACTGCTCCCCCATAGGCATGCAGGACCCGGTAGTTTGACACTACCGCTCCCCCATAGGCATGTAGGGCGCGGTAGTTCCAGAAGACTTAATTTTTGGAGGTGGTTAATGTGGGTTTCGACCCCTTGCTTGTTGGATTTTCTTCCAAGTGTGGCTAGGGAAGGTACCAACATTAGAATGAAGGGTCCTAACACCCTTAGGAGGCATAAACATCATGTTTTCCATGGTGGTGAAACATGTATATTCTCACTTACACATGGTGTGGCAATTTGAGGTATAACAAAGTACTCTGTTAGTGGGTTGTCCAGTATTTTGAGGGAGTCCTTATGATTTTTATATGAGTGTTGGAGAAGAAGGAGGGTTTAAATGTAACTTTGATTCCTTATATGAATAACAAGTTACAAGCTTTTTCTACCAAAAAAAGAAAAGAAGCATTTTCCTCGCTGCAACAGTTTTTGGACAAGATAATATACAAAGAAAAAACGTTTTTGACTTAACGATGCTCTGAGTTTTAGGACCAGAAGACAATACGAAGGAAAGAACAATTTCCTTACTGTAAGAGTTTTCGTATTTTTAGGACAAGAAGACAATACAAAGAAAAGAGCAATTTCCTTGTTGTAACAGTTTTCGGAGTTTTAGGATGAGAAGACAATACAAAGAACAAAACAATTCCTTGTTGTAAGAGTTTTTCAACACTTGGGAGTTATAGAACAAGAAGACACACAAAGAAACATAAGAGCTTTTTGACACTTGGGAGCTATGGAAAAAGAAGACACACAAAGAAACATAAGAGCTTTTTGACACCTGGGGACTATGGAACAAGAAGACACACAAAGAAACATCAGAGCTTCTTGACACCTGGGAGCTATGGAACAAAAGACACACTAAGAACTAGACTACAATGGAGAAGACATTCTATTATCAGAAGCAATTTATAAAGAAGGCTGAGATATATGAGAAATAATTTACAAGGAAGGCTGAGATATATCAGAAGTAATTTATAAAAAGGAATGTTAGGCGTTGTCAATTGTATGCGCCAACAAGTAAATTGAAAAATGGTGGGATTATAATGGTTGTAACCTTCATTTTTGTTTGAGGGATGCTCTGTTTTCCAAATTCCCACCCTATCAATAATGGTCTTATGTTTATATAAGATAGAACAGAGGAGATGATTGCAGTGAACACTCTGTCACAGAGAACATACAAAGAATAAGAAGAGTACTCTCGGGTGAGAGTCGAGCATCAAACCTACTAGACCTGGCATTGGCCCTATCTCTCGCAGAGCCAACAAAGAATAATAAGAGCAACATGTAATCCCTCGATCGCAGCAGCAGCCAACAGTAGTTATTTTAGTGGACTCGCTATCTAATTTGATTTAGTTTTTGTGTGGAGGCCGATTCATAGTGGATTGATGTTGTTGTTGACTTCACATACGAGGTGGGGTGTGACTAGGAACTGTTGTGTTGTCGCAGTGGTGGTTCCAGTTTGAAGACAACCCCAAGACACATTGTAAGTTGGTGTTTTTATAATGCCAGAGAGATAAAACCCATCCACATTTTGAATTTTAATGAACCCCCCACAGAGGAAGAGAAATATCTCACAATATGCTTTTGGAAGTTAAATGTAGGTGCACACACAGGCGATAGCCCAAAATTCTAATTACCGTGACTACAACCAGCATAGGACAGCTAAAAACATTGTTTTGAAAACTAGACTAAATTCAAGTTATGTATTGTATTTTAGAAAATGATATTTAATCATCCCAACCCAACATTATCTCTTTCGCACAACAAACAAAGCATATAAAAATGGCTCTCCCTCTCTCATGCAGCAGAGCAGAGCGAAAAGAGAATAACAATACCTCCCATTTCCATTCCGATCGAATGCATGCAGCAAATTGAATAGCATCTTAATCCTTTCTTGGCAGCTCCTCTACTCTCAACTACTGGTCGGTCATTAGATGGAGGAATAAGTGGAACCGCACAAAAGGGTGTCATGTGACCACTGTGGAAGCTTTTGATGTGTTATTTGACTTAGGTTTCTAGTGGAGGCCGCGAGCAGGAAGCTTGCTGTATTATTTGGATTAGGTTTGTTGTGGAGGTCGTGCGAACACGAGCCTCCTCTGCCACAAATTATGATGTGCACTCTGCTTAGTGGGAGATGCTAGATAGACCCCCCTCCCAAATACAATGGAGGTGACCTTCCTAGGCCATCGACCTTCCTGATCATCGATTGAACTCGCCCAGGTAAGTATGTTTTCCAAGCTTTCCTTTTCCCCACTTATGCCCTTCCCTTTCATTCCTTCCATCCCCACTTTCCATGTGGGATATGAATCCGCTATTCCAAAACAATACTTTACAACCATGCTCTCTCTAAAATCCGATCCTTCCTCATTATTATTGTCAAAATATCATGTAAGTAAGTTCGAAGACGCTTTCTTGGTCAGTGAAAGTTTGTAGTTAGTATTATAGACCTCAAAAGTCATTCCAGTGCTTGTACTCGCCCTTGTGGATGTAGCCCAAAACACACATCGATAACTAGGACCAGGGGAAGGGTATGGCTGAATTTGGCTTACACACAAAATATGCATTGCGTAAGCAACCACAATCAGAAAAACTCGGTGACTTGCACGTGCCAAGAGGGATATCACAAACTATAAATTCCAAGCCCCTGGGGATTTACAATTCCAAACTAAAACCATTCATATGGAAATAGGCCAAAGCATAGAGAGCAAAAACAAAATCCAATAGCCAGCTCGTCATAATAAACATAGACTCTCAAGATTAAGGAAAAACAACTAATTCAATCTCTGGAGGAGGCCCACAATCATCTGGGCGTGGGCCCCACCCATTAATTGGTGTCCCGTCAATAGCCAGAGCAGGGTCCCATCCATTATCATCATGTTGTTGAAGGTGCTTCTACATTCAAATAACTAGTTCCATTCAAGGGAACTTATCATTCTTGGGTTGAGAAAGGGGTGGCTAGTGGTGATGCTCACCACTTCGGCTTCGATGCTTATTGAGTTCCCGAACTGTGTGTCCCACTCTGTGCACGGCACACTACCTTATTTGTGAGAGTAAGTAGAATCAACGAGGCAATGAACCTCCATGCGAACCCAATTCCGCTATGCATGAAAACAACCCCGGGTATTCTAGAAGACACGTGAGATGTGTTGCCTCCAGGTCCACTTTCCCATTTTGGACTTCGATTTGCAAGTGAAGGTGTGCAAAGGTTAAAGCTCCAGCATCGTAGGTAAACTTTTGAAATGAACATTTTTGAAATCGTTCATTTAGTTTATTCCATATCAAAAATACAATCTCCAAACTACCGTGTTGCATGAAATTGCATTGCCCTTGATATCTTATTAATAAGGGGAGAAAATATCTAGGTTATAGACATGGGGAAGAGCTGTTACAATAGGTCCGAGGCCCATTCTCACAACAACTTAGAAAAGGTACAAAGCAAAGAAAATGTTTGATTGTTTCAAATTCGTGACATGAAAGCGCACCGGGGTTGGGAATGTCCAAGGTACTTTGGGTGTTGCCAAGGAGAAGGCTTCCCAAAATCGTGGACCAACAAAACGTGGGAATGTTTTGGCCCTCCCTTCTCGATCATGCGACATTTCCTTGCTTTTGTCGTTGGAGCTTGACTTGGTCACAACTACTCACAAGCAGACTATGCCTCCTCGTCTAGAGTCTGCCCATAAATCCGTTGCCAAACTGTGAAGGTTAGATGTACAAAAAGCACCCGAAAATCATGCCAATACTTAGTGTACACTCACATCAGCATGAGTAAACATTCACAACACAATGCAAGAGACGGGGCACCCAAGTCAGGTGCCCCAAGGTTTATATTATTGAATTCCACATATGAGTACAATGGGGGGTTTGGCTAGTGTTGCGACTCTTTTTCAAAACAGAAGACAAGCTCGGGCACAAGCTGCTCACCACCACCTTGCTTGTCAACTAACCCTTGATGCACCCACAGTTCTACCTCCTATAGATCTCAATCTTAAACAACATAGGCTATTGCAACAACCTCTTCAACAAAGATTCGTTTACCCCAAGCACTTAGCTCCGACTGGATGATCCGCCTTTGGTTTGCATCTTCCTTTTATACTTCGCGAAGTTCTTAACCAACTCCTCAAATTGGACACACTCACACATTGTCCAACACTCAATGGACACAAATGTTGCAATGTCTAACCAACCGCGTTGAGAATTGCAATTGCCTTTGCGAACTAGGGAACGCGCACTACAACTATCACAATCGCCGAAAAACTCTAATTGTTTCCCAGTGCATCCAGTCGTGCTGACTTATTACTATTACTAGAACATCTATCAAAATTTCTAACAAAATGTTCGTAAAAACATCGGTTATTTTCTAAATTGCTTGAAATCGTGACTCTATTACTATAACAGAATGAGCAAAGTGTGCAATATTGGTCAAATTCCCTTTTCCATTAATACATATCACATAAAACAAATACCAAAGTATTATGCTCTGAGTGCACACGTGTTTTGAAAATACCAAGTCCCAAATATCCCCTTCCCCACCTCGAGGCTGGTGGTAGTGTGTGTTGGTTCCAGTGAAGCATGACTCGGCCAAGACTCGCTAGTACCCATGAGTCTTCCCAAGTCAAACCTCAAAACGAGTAACCGTTGCATACTCGGCGTGGACTCAACATACTCGGCACTGACTCATCTACTTGCCATGACTCACTTGTACTTGGCACAGACTCGGTCGGACTCGCCTGAACTCGCCCCGAGTAAAATCAAACAAAAGGACAAATTTTCATGAAATACCAATTATTGATAATGGCATTGCATTGTTTGTATCATGGAAAATTGTTCGTCATATGGCAGACGATTGTCATCGAGAGATGAGGTGGTCTGTAACAATTAAAAAACAGTTTGGATTTGTTACTTACATATGATCTATGTTTCAATAAATAGCCTTAAACTTAGTAAAAAAACAAAGAAAGTGAAGAGCAAAATGTTTGATCAAATTTGATTCTAACTTTGTTGGAGTCAAGAAACAAGCGAAAGTTCTAAGACAATTGCCATTAAATTAGACACATTAACGTGCATTCGTTCGACAATTAAACATAAAGCTCAATTGTGTGAGGGCACTTTTTTCCAAATAATCCACTATGATCTAGACCTTTACATGCAGAGAGAGAGAGAGAGAGAGCTATTTTAGATGTTACCACGACTAATTTAAATTTTTGCATACAAAAATCGATTGTGTTATGTTGTATTGTCATATTTTATGAGATGGTGTTATGAATTATTGCATAGATTGTAGTTTTATAACTTGCATGGATTGGAAATGCCATTAACCTCTTTTTTATGCCCAAAATTTACCATATTTTAAGTTTTTTCCTATTTTCCGAGTCTCGCCGAGTTTGTCTCGAGTCGATGAGTCGCATGCCAGTCAAGTCTTTGCCGAGTCTCGCTGATTTTGTCCCGAGTTGACGAGTCGCATGGCAGTCAATTCTTGTCGAGCCTCGCCGAGTTTGTCTCGAGTCAACGAGTCGCATGCCAGTCGAGTCTTTGCCGAGTCTTAGTTGTGCAACATTGGTTGATTCTCAAAACGACACGGTTCCTGCAACAACACTGTAAACACCCTTGGAGGGTTGTTCAAGGGGAGGATGGGGATGGAAGCCCGGGTTGCCTTTAGGGCCCTCGGATAGATAGGATTATTAAGGTTGATTGACGACATTAAGGGAATTAATGAATTGAGCATGATAAGATATGCATGATTAAATGCACAAATCCTTTGAAAACAAAAGTGTTAGTCCATTAATAAAACCAAATGCAACCTATCTAAGCACATATGCATCTATTATGAAGATGTAAATAATTCACCAATTAAATGACGAAAATGAATAAATGCAAAATATTTACAAAATGCTTTTGCAATTAATTATTTGAGAAAAGCAAGCTTTAGTCGTTAGTATGAGAATGCATGAACAATTAAAACTAAGTTGTTCATGACTTCTACGCATTTAGAAAAGAGAAGGAATATTGCGTTAACGAGTTTTTTAACTCAACGTTTCGAGCCAACCAGATGGGCTCATATTTGGGAGAAAGGCATCTCATAAAATTATTCTACCGCGTAAATAAATTATGGTAGTTGCTTGCAATGCATGGAGGAAAATATGCAATTTCACTTCATTTCAAAAAATTTAAATGCATCCAAAGGTCAAGAATCAATTAAGGAACTTATTTATGAGCGAGTTTCTGGAAAACCTTTTAACCATTTTCTTCCCAATGTTTCGGACTTCTAATGTGAGTCCATCCTCGGGGGGATCACAATACAATTGATTGAGATGGTTCAATTTAATGCATCAAAGCATGAATAAATATTCAATGATAAGAAATGAATAAGCATGTTGACTCGTTTTATCATTAATTTATGTGTGCTTTAATTTTATTTATAATTGGTTTCAATGTGACGCTTAATCTCAACCCATCGTCTCTATTTAGTGTATTTGCCCGTTTCTCAATTCCAACTGCTTCTTTTACTCCTTCTTTTAGGTAGTGTTACTCCTTAACAATCAATTATGCGTTTTCTATGCATATGTGGTGGGGCGAGATGTGTGAGTGTTCCGCGAGGGCTGACTTGAGGCTCTATCGTTTATTATGTTAGATGCATGCTCTTTTAGACAAATTTGAACTAACATTCCACTTTCTTCGACATGAATATTTACACACGAGCAGGGTATCGAGTATACTCCTTTTTGGAGTCTCCGGTCCACATGATCCTTTGTCAACTCAACCATCCATCTGATGGTGTTGGGTTGGGTGAAGGCCGCTGGGATATTTTGATTTTTGAGGATATTGGCAATATGGCCCATGGTTCCTTTTATGTAAGGCAAATAGATCTTTGGGATGTCCCTTGTATGATGTGTATGTCTCCCTTTTTGTGTTTGCTGGATATCCCTATTAATATGATTTATGCGATAACTATTTTTCACAAAAACCATTCGGACGTGGTCCAGCTCTTGTTTCTTATGTCTGGCATATGATAATCTTGTGGCCCTGGTTGCGAGGGTTTTTCTGACTCCTATTTTTTGGTTTGGATGGTGGTGTGAATCCGCATGCAGGTATCTGTTGGTATGAGTTTTTTTCCTATAAACTTGATTCCCTAGCTTCCCATCCTCCTTTTTTGTGAGAAGAACATCTAGCAAAGGTAACTGGTTGTTTTCTTCTATCTCAATGGTGAACTTGATCTGCTCCGAGAAGCTATTGAGGTGGGACACAAATTCATTCAGCTTCTCCCTCCCATGTCTCCATTTTTCAAAGACGTCATATACGTGTCTTTTCCACTCTTCTGATGTTAAAGGGAAACAGTTAAGAGCTCGTAATTCGAAGTGTTCTATGTAGATGTTTGCGACCACCGGGGATAGTGGTGAGCCCATAGCAGTTCCATTTACTTGCTCATAGCTAAAGTATGGAATTTAGGCATAACCTCACCAAGCCTGTAGCCTCGTTATCCATGATGCCTTTTATTATTGCAATGGCTTCATCTACATGAATCTTAGTGTAGAGGGAGACAATGTCAAAACTAACCAGAATGTATTATTCCCTAAGCTCTTAGTTCTTGATCCATTCTACGAAGGATGAAGAGTCTTTTACATATGAGGAAGTGTTGTCGGGCAGGGGGCGAAATTTATGACCCAAGAATTTTGGTAGATGATAGGTTGGAGAACCTATGGTATTAACCATCGGCCTTAGCGGGACACGTACCTCATGAACATTTGAGGAGACATAAATTCTCGGCATTATGGCACTGCTCAGTGTAGTCTATTTCTTTATTGTGTCATCCAAGGATGCGCATTTAATATGTTTTGTCACCTCATGCAAAATCTTGTTTCATGGGTCCTTATTGATAACTTTTTAGCTGCCACCCGATGAGAGGTGATCCAGCCTCTTAGACTAACAAATTTCTGGAAAACCAGTAAACGGGTTTTCCAGAAAACACGTTAATGGTTAACAGATTTTCCAGGAGCTCGCTCTTAATTTCATGACCTATAAAATGAATTCTCGATCTTTTCTCTAAAACTTATTTATGTTGAATAAAGCGGGAACGTAGCATTTATGTCATGATTAGAGAAATGCATTAATATTTTGTATTTGTTTTACGACTAAGTAGATTAATGAAGCATCTTTTAATGCCTAAAAAAACATATTGTGTTCTACTCAATTCAACAAATAGAAACCATACTTAAATATTAGTTCTATTAAAGGCTAATTTTCATTAAACGAAATGCAACTTTTGCACGTGATCTTTCTGCTTAAAATAATGCAATAAATTGTATTATTTGCATGAAATTACAGACTGTGAAAAGCAATGTGCAGCATCTACTTTAGCTTGAAAAATGCAGCGTCACAAAAGCTAACGTCTGAAGACTAAAAATTGATTTTTATGTACATGTTAGTGAAAGAAACATAAAATAATATTTACCATCCAAACGTACATATGGTACAATTTTCCATAATTAAAAAAAAAACATAAAAGGGACAACTAAGCTTAATGAAAATGATGGAGGAAAGATGTAGATATGCCCAAATAAGATTTTTTATTCATTGAATGGAATTTGACAATGATCAAGTACAATAAGCCGTTTCTAATTCAACCCCTGAGAACAGGAGGCTTACGAGACCCTACGTAGCTCTCAACATTCTAAGTTCACCCGGATGAAACTGAGACAACGGGAGTACTTCCCACTCAAATTGTGTTAACGGTAACCTGCGTGCATGAAAACATCATTAACGAAAATATACAGGAACAAACGAATTACGTGGAGAAAAACATAATGTACCTCTGGTGGAAGGACACTTTTCCTTCACCCTAATGGATGGACCTGAAACATAGTCTTACTTGCAATCACCTCCTGTTAGGCTCATGGATAACTGAGTATGAAAGGGGAAACTGCAGCAATTGAACCTAGCAGTAACTGCCTCTTACCTCTGGTGGAAGATGCCTATTCTGGTAGCTTCATCGAGCTATTAAGGGTTGTCCTCGCAGGTATGAGAAGCGTGTGAGGGAAGGTGAAGTGTTTCGGTAGCCGTTGAGAGACCAACGGTCGCTGCGTCTTTTGGCATTCTATTTTTTATGCTTGTCCAAATGAGGAAGATGGCTCACAAGTAACTGACATCCACCTTCCTATACCAAAAGGTTCCATGAGCATGATCGTTGAGGTTACATTATGCCTTGATAATATGTCAGCTTGTCTTCATATGTACAAGTTTAGACCAAGTGTGCAGATTCTTTCATCTATTTTGCGAACTTCAAGTTAAATAACTCATTTCTAAAGCAATACTTCAGATTTTGAACCTGATTTCTGAGCAACTTTCGCGTTGATCGGTTTTTTATTGATATGCAAGATCCCGATTCTGAAACTCTTTACTCACGATGCCATATGCTCTCAAAATTGTTCCAAACCATCATTGAGTCTTCCTGGTGTGTTTTCCACTCTCAACTTTTCTTTTTCAGTGTTCAATGAGTAGTAATGACTCCGGGACTAGGCCTTTAGCAGTTGCATTCTTTTCAGGAGTAACTTTGTTGTGAATAACTTAAGAAAAGAGCTCTTCTCCAAGAACATTATCTCTGCCTTCAACTCAAAATATAAATTACCTAAGGAATCTACCCTCTCAGACTTATGTGGACAAGGGTTAATTATGTATGCTTGTAGTGAAATAATTAAAAACACAGCTTTGAGCTATCAGTTGTTGCCATGGCATATCCTGCATTTCATCTTAACACCTATCTGAGTGGGCTCCTCTCAACGCTTTTTATTAGTGTTTGGTGTCTTGTCAAACATGGGCCGAGAGGATTTCTTCCCTATCTCAAAGAGGATGATAAGTAAGTGAGAAGGTAGGGGGTATCTCTCATCTCAAGTTTGATGACCAACATGTTGTCTCATAATAAACCTGACAGACAGTGGATAAGATCACCATTTTCAAATGAATTATACATCCCTCATAGACTTCGTAAAGTACTAGTTAAGCCTTGCGAATTAACCACAAAGACTAATTTTGGTGTGAAGGGATTTAAGGATCACCTCTGTGTGCTTGTTGGCTTGTCGTGATGTTCACTGCTTCTCAAACTATTTTTTATTTTTCATCTACCATCGACAATGGAGGTTCCTTGTTGCATGTTGGATACATTTTCTTGTACATGTTACGTTGCGACCTTGTTCCGCCTGGCTATGTTTGTGTTGTTCCTAGCTTGGCTCTGCCCGCGAGCTCACTACGTCTGTGTTCACTTCATTATCGCCTATTGTGCGTTTCTTCCATCTCAACAATTTTTCCTGTGAATTCCATTATTGCATTATGTCCATTTGGTATGTATCCACTGCAGATTCCACCCACATGTCATTTTTGTGACCGCATGATTATGCTAATCGGCCTATGTGCATCCTGCGTTCTATCTGTTTTGCTAAGTGGATTTCGGTCGTTCATTGGTCTGCAGACACCTCTCGTTCACCTGTACGTTGGTCGTATGGTGCATTTTATGTTGGTGGGATTAAGGATTAGGGTTTGGGATTCATCCATTTCGGCTTTTGTTTTTCTTGCAAAGCCTGCTGCATTGTTGGCTAATGTATTCGCTCAGGTTCCCTCTTCCATACTCCTGCATTCTAAATGTATTTTTTGTTTGGCGGTGCGGGCTTGGTGTCTTTTTTTGTCTTACTGCTAGTCTGCGCCTGGCTATCGCGTGTGATTGCCATTCTCCTGCATTCTTGGAATCCTTATTCTTTGTCATTATGCATCCCCCTAGTGTGAACCTGCGTGCAACATGGCTTTTTATGACTTCCAACTCGACGGCCAGGTTGATCCTTCCACTGTCTCTTGCTATTGGTCTTTCCTTTTTCATCAATTTTTATATATAATTTTTGCCTTGTTAAAATCCATGAAAAATTGGTCGTGGGGAACTTTAATGTAATGTGTGCTTTTTTATTTTTCATTATTTTCGAAGAAACAGAGCAGGGAATAGGATCATTTCGGAGATGAGGGATTTACAAGTCCAAACTAAAACCATTCATATGGAAATAGGCCAAAGCATAGAGAGCGAAAACAAAATCCAATAGGCAGCTCGTCATAATAAACATAGACTCTCAAGATTAAGCAAAAACAACTAATTCAATATCTGGAGGAGGCCCACAATCATCTGGGCGTGGGCCCCGCCCATTAATTGGTGTCCCGTCAATAGCCAGAGCAGGGTCCCGTCCATTATCATCATGTTGTTGAAGGTGCTTCTACATTCAAATAACTAGTTCCATTCAAGGGAACTTATCATTCTTGGGTCGAGAAAGGGGTGGCTAGTGGTGATGCTCACCACTTCGGCTTCGATGCTTATTGAGTTCCCGAACTGTGTGTCCCACTCTGTGCACGGCACACTACCTTATTTATGAGAGTAAGTAGAATCAATGGGGAAATGAACCTCAATGCGAACCCAATTCCGCTATGCATGGAACCACCCCCGGGTATTCTAGAAGACACGTGAGATGTGTTGCCTCAAGGTCCACTTTACCAGTTTGGACTTGGATTTGCAAGTGAAGGTGTGCAAATGTTAAAGCTCCATCATCCTAGGTAAACTTTTGAAATGAACATTTTTGAAATCGTTCATTTAGTTTATTCCATATCAAAAATACAATCTCCAAACTATCGTGTTGAATGAAATTGCATTGCCCTTGATATCTTATTAACAAGGGGAGAAAATATCTAGGTTATAGACATGGGGAAGAGATGTTACAATAGGTCCGAGGCCCATTCTCACAACAACTTAGAAAAGGTACAAAGCAGACAAAATGTTTGATTGTTCAAATTCGTGACATGAAAGCGCACCGGGGTTGGGAATGTCCAAGGTACTTTGGGTGTTGCCAAGGAGAAGGCTTCCCAAAATCGTGGACCAACGAAACGTGGGAATGTTTTGGCCCCCCCTTCTCGATCATGCGACATTTCCTCGCTTTTGTCGTTGGAGCTTGACTTGGTCACAACTACTCACAAGCAGACTATGCCTCCTTGTCTAGAGTCTGCCCATAAATCCGTTGCCAAACTACGAACGTTAGATGTACAAAACGCACCAGAAAATCATGCCAATACTTAGTGTACACTCACATCAGCATGAGTAAACATTCACAACACAATACAAGACACGGGGCACCCAAGTCAGGTGCCCTGAGGTTTATATTATTGAATTCCACATATGAGTACAATGGGGGGTTTGGCTAGTGTTGCGACTCTTTTTCAAAACAGAAGACAAGCTCGGGCACAAGCTGCTCACCACCACCTTGCTTGTCAACTAACCCTTGATGCACCCACGGGTCTACCTCCTATAGATCTCAGTCTTCAACAACATAGGCTATTGCAACAACCTCTTCAACAAAGAGTCGTTTACCCCAAGCACTTAGCTCCGCCCGGATGATCCGCCTTTGGTTTGCATCTTCCTTTTATACTTCGCGAAGTTCTTAACCAACTCCTCAAATTGGACACGCTCACACATCATCCAACACTCAATGGACACAAACGTTGCAATGTCTAACCAACCGCGTTGAGAATTGCAACTGCCTTTGCGAACTAGGGAACGCGCACTACAACTATCACAATCGTCGAAAAACTCTAATTGTTTCCCAGTGCATCCAGTCGTGCTGACTTATTACTACTACTAGAACATCTATCAAAATTTCTAACAAAATGTTCGTAAAAACATCAGTTATTTTCTAAATTGCTTGAAATCGTGACTCTATTACTATAACAGAATGAGCAAAGTGTGCAATATTGGTCAAATTCCCTTTTCCATCAAATACATATCACATAAAACAAATACCAAAGTATTATGCTCTGAGTGCACACGTGTTTTGAAAATACCAAGTCCCAAGTATCCCCTTCCCCACCTCGAGGCTGCTGGTAGTGTGTGTTGGTTCCAGTGAAGCATGACTCGGCCAAGACTCGCTAGTACCCGCGAATCTTCCCAAGTCAAACCTCAAAACGAGTAACCGTTGCATACTCGGCGTGGACTCAACATACTCGGCACTGACTCATCTACTTGCCATGAATCACTTGTACTTGGCACAGACTCGGTCGGACTCGCCTGAACTCGCCCCGAGTAAAATCAAACAAAAGGACAAATTTTCATGAAATACCAATTATTGATAATGGCATTGCATTGTTTGTATCATGACAAATTGTTCGTCATATGGCAGACGATTGTCATCGAGAGATGAGGTGGTCTGTAACAATTAAAAAGCAGTTTGGATTTGTTACTTACATATGAGCTATGTTTCAATTAATAGCCTTAAACTTAGTAAAAAAACAAAGAAAGTGAAGAGCAAAATGTTTGATCAAATTTGATTCTAACTTTGTTGGAGTCAAGATACAAGCGAAAGGTCTAAGACAATTGCCATTAAATTAGACACATTAACGTGCATTCGTTCGACAATTAAACATAAAGCTCAATTGTGTGAGGGCACTTTTTTCCAAATAATCCACTATGATCGAGACCTTTACATGCAGAGAGAGAGAGAGAGAGAGAGAGAGAGCTATTTTAGATGTTGCCACGACTAATTTAAATTTTTGCATACAAAAATAGATTGTGTTATGTTGTATTGTCATAGTTTATGAGATGGTGTTATGAATTATTGCATAGATTGTAGTTTTATAACTTGCATGGATTGGAAATGCCATTAACCTCTTTTTTATGCCCAAAATTTACCATATTTTAAGTTTTTTCCTATTTTCCGAGTCTCGCCGAGTTTGTCTCGAGTCGATGAGTCGCATGCCAGTCAAGTCTTTGCCGAGTCTCGCTGATTTTTTCCCGAGTCGACGAGTCGCATGCCAGTCGATTCTTGTCGAGCCTCGTCGAGTTTGTCCCGAGTCGACGAGTCGCATGCCAGTCGAGTCTTTGCCGAGTCTTAGTTGTGCAACATTGGTTGATTCTCAAAAGGACATGGTTCGTGTAACAACACTGTAAACACCCTTGGAGAGTTGTTCAAGGGGAGGATGGGTATGGAAGCCCGGGTTGCCTTTAGGGCCCTCGGACAGATAGGATTATTAAGGTTGATTGACGACATTAAGGGCATTAATGAATTGAGCATGATAAGATATGCATGATTAAATGCACAAATCCATTGAAAACAAAAGCGTTATTCCATTAATAAAACTAAATGCAACCTATCAAAGCACGTATGCATCTATTATGAAGATGTAAATAATTCACCAATTAAATGACGAAAATGAATAAATGCAAAATATTTACAAAATGCTTTTGCAATTAATTATTTGAGAAAAGCAAGCTTTAGTTGTTAGTATGAGAATGCATGAACAATTAAAACTAAGTTGTTCATGACTTCTACGCATTTAGAAAAGAGAAGGAATATTGCGTTAACGAGTTTTTTAACTCAACGTTTCGAGCCAACCAGCTGGGCTCATATTCGGGAGAAAGGCATCTCATAAAATTATTCTGCCGCGTAAATAAATTATGGTAGTTGCTTGCAATGCATGGAAGAAAATATGCAATTTCACTTCATTTCAAAAAATTTAAATGCATCCAAAGGTCAAGAATCAATTAAGGAACTTATTTATGAGCGAGTTTCTGGAAAACCTTTTAACCATTTTCTTCCCAATGTTTCGGACTTCTAATGTGAGTCCATCCTCGGGGGGATCACAATACAATTGATTGAGATGGTTCAATTTAATGCATCAGAGCATGAATAAATATTCAATGATAAGAAATGAATAAGCATGTTGACTCGTTTTATCATTAATTTATGTGTGCTTTAATTTTATTTATAATTGGTTTCAATGTGACGCTTAATCTCAACCCATCGTCTCTATTTAGTGTATTCACCCATTTCTCAATTCCAATTGCTTCTTTTACTCCTTCTTTTAGATAGTGTTCCTCCTTAACGATCAATTATGTGTTTTCTATGCCTATGTGGTGGGGCGAGATGTGTGAGTGTTCCATGAGGGCTGACTTGAGGCTCTATCGTTTATTATGTTAGATGCATGCTCTTTTAGACGAATTTGAACTAACATTCGACTTTCTTCGACATGAATATTTACACACGAGCAGGGTATCAAGTATACTCCTTTTTGGAGTCTCCGGTCCACATGATCCTTTGTCAACTCAACCATCCATCTGATGGTGTTGGGTTGGGTGAAGGCCACTGGGATATTTTGATTTTTGAGGATATTGGCAATATGGCCCATGGTTCCTTTTATGTAAGGCAAATAGATCTTTGGGATGTCCCTTGTATGATGTGTATGTCTCCCTTTTTGTGTTTGCTGGATATCCCTATTAATATGATTTATGCGATAACTATTTTTCACAAAAACCATTCGGACATGGTCCAGCTCTTGTTTCTTATGTCTGGCATCTGATAATCTTGTGGCCCTGGTTGCGAGGGTTTTTCTGACTCCTATTTTTTGGTTTGGATGGTGGTGTGAATCCGCATGAAGGTATCTGTTGGTATGAGTTTTTTCCCTATAAACTTGATTCCCTAGCTTCCCATCCTCCTTTTTTGTGAGAAGAACATCTAGCAAAGGTAACTGGTTGTTTTCTTCTATCTCAATGTTGAACTTGATCTGCTCCGAGAAGCTATTGAGGTGGGACACAAATTCATTCAGCTTCTCCCTCCCATGTCTCCCTTTTTCAAAGACGTCATCTACGTGTATTTTCCACTCTTCCGATGTTAAAGGGAAACAGTTAAGAGCTCCTAATTCGAAGTGTTCTATGTAGATGTTTGCGACCACCGGGGATAGTGGTGAGCCCATGGTAGTTCCATTTACTTGCTCATAGCTAAAGTATGGAATTTAGGCATAACCTCACCAAGCCTGTAGCCTCGTTATCCATGATGCCTTTTATTATTGCAATGGCTTCATCTACATGAATCTTAGTGTAGAGGGAGACAATGTCAAAACTAACCAGAATGTATTATTCCCTAATCTCTTAGTTCTTGATCCATTCTACGAAGGATGAAGAGTCTTTTACATATGAGGAAGTGTTGTCGGGAAGGGGGCGAAATTTATGAGCCAAGAATTTTGGTAGATGATAGGTTGGAGAACCTATGGTATTAACCATCGGCCTTAGTGGGACATGTACCTCATGAACATTTGGGGAGACATAAATTCTCGCCACTATGGCACTGCTCAGTGTAGTCTATTTCTTTATTGTGTCATCCAAGGATGCGCATTTAATATGTTTTGTCACCTCATGCAAAATCTTGTTTCATGGGTCCTTATTGATAAATTTTTAGCTGCCACACGATGAGAGGTGATCCAGCCTCTTAGACTAACAAATTTCTGGAAAACCAGTTAACGGGTTTTCCAGAAAACACGTTAATGGTTAACAGATTTTCCAGGAGCTTGCTCTTAAATTCATGACCTATAAAATGAATTCTCGATCTTTTCTCTAAAACTTATTTATGTTGAATAAAGCGGGAACGTAGCATTTATGTCGTGATTAGAGAAATGCATTAATATTTTGTATTTGTTTTACGACTAAGTAGATTAATGAAGCATCTTTTAATGCCTAAAAAAACATATTGTGTTCTACTCAATTCAACAAATAGAAACCATACTTAAATATTAGTTCTATTAAAGGCTAATTTTCATTAAACGAAATGCAACTTTTGCACGTGATCTTTCTGCTTAAAATAATGCAATAAATTGTATTATTTGCATGAAATTACAGACTGTGAAAAGCAATGTGCAGCATCTACTTTAGCTTAAAAAATGCAACGTCATAAAAGCTAACGTCTGAAGACTAAAAATAGATTTTTATGTACATGTTAGTGAAAGAAACATAAAATAATATTTACCGTCCAAACGTACATATGGTACAATTTTCCATAATTAAAAAAAAAACATAAAAGGGACAACTAAGCTTAATGAAAATGATGGAGGAAAGATGTAGATATGCCCAAATAAGATTTTTTATTCATTGAATGGAATTTGACAATGATCAAGTACAATAAGCCGTTTCTAATTCAACCCCTGAGAACAGGAGGCTTACGAGACCCTACGTAGCTCTCAACATTCTAAGTTCACCCGGATGAAACTGAGACAATGGGAGTACTTCCCACTCAAATTGTGTTAACGGTAACCTGCGTGCATGAAATCATCATTAACGAAAATATATAGGAACAAACGAATTACGTGGAGAAAAACATAATGTACCTCTGGTGGAAGGACACTTTTCCTTCACCCTAATGGATGGACCTGAAACATAGTCTTACTTGCAATCACCTCCTGTTAGGCTCATGGATAACTGAGTATGAAAGGGGAAAATGCAGCAATTGAACCTAGCAGTAGCTGCCTCTTACCTCTGGTGGAAGATGCCTCTTCTGGTAGCTTCATCGAGCTATTAAGGGTTGTCCTCGCAGGTATGAGAAGCATGTGAGGGAAGGTGAAGTGTTTCTGTAGCCGTTGAGAGATCAACGGTCGCTGCGTCTTTTGGCATTCTATTTTTTATGCTCGTCCAAATGAGGAAGATGGCTCGCAAGTAACTGACATCCACCTTCCTATACCAAAAGGTTCCAGGAGCATGATAGTTGAGGTTACATTATGCCTTGATAATATGTCAACTTGTCTTCATATGTACAAGTTTAGACCAAGTGTGCAGATTCTTTCATCTATTTTGCTAACTTCAAGTTAAATAACTCATTTCTAAAGCAATACTTCAGATTTTGAACCTGATTTCTGAGCAACTTTCGCGTTGATCTGTTTTTTATTGATACGCAAGATCCCGATTCTGAAACTCTTTACTCGCGATGCCATATTCTCTCAAAATTGTGCCAAACCATCGTTGAGTCTTCTTGGTGTGTTTTCCACTCTCAACTTTTCTTTTTCAGTGTTCAATGAGTAGTAATGACTCCGGGACTAGGCCTTTACCAGTTGCATTCTTTTCAGGAGTAACTTTGTTGTGAATAACTTAAGAAAAGAGTTCTTCTCCAAGAACATTATCTCTGCCTTCAACTCAAAATATAAATTACCTAAGGAATCTACCCTCTTAGACTTTTGTGGAAAAGGGTTAATTTTGTATGCTTGTAGTGAAATAATTAAAAACACAGCTTTGAGCTATCAATTGTTGCCATGGCATATCCTGCATTTCATCTTAACACCTATCTGAGTGGGCTCCTCTCAACGCTTTTTATTAGTGTTTGGTGTCTTGTCAAACATGGGCCGAGAGGATTCCTTCCCTGTCTCAAAGAGGATGATAAGTAAGTGAGAAGGTAGGGGGTATCTCTCATATCAAGCTTGATGACCAACATGTTGTCTCATAATAAACCTGACAGACAGTGGATAAGATCACCATTTTCAAATGAATTATACATCCCTCATAGACTTCGTAAAGTACTGGTTAAGCGTTGCGAATTAACCACAAAGACTAATTTTGGTGTGAAGGGATTTATGGATCACCTCTGTGTGCTTGTTGGCTTGTCGTGATGTTCACTGCTTCTCAAACTATTTTTTATTTTTCATCTACCATCGACAATGGAGGTTCCTTGTTGCATGTTGGATACATTTTCTTGTACATGTTACGTTGCGACCTTGTTCCGCCTGGCTATGTTTGTGTTGTTCCTAGCTTGGCTCTTCCCGCGAGCTCACTATGTCTGTGTTCACTTCATTATCGCCCATTGTGCGTTTCTTCCATCTCAACAATTTTTCCTTTGAATTCCATTATTGCATTATGTCCATTTGGTATGTATCCACTGCAGATTCCACCCACATGTCATTTTTGTGAGCGCATGATTATGCTAATCGTCCTATGTGCATCCTACGTTCTATCTGTTTTGCTAAGTGGATTTCGGTCGTTCATTGGTTTGCAGACACCTCTCGTTCACCTGTACGTTGGCCGTATGGTGCATTTTATGTTGGTGGTATGAAGGATTAGGGTTTGGGATGCATCCATTTTGGCTTTTGTTTTTCTTGCAAATCCTACTGCGTTGTTGGCTAATGGATTCGCTCAAGTTCCCTCTTCCATACTCCTGCATTATGAATGTATTTTTTGTCTAATATCCCTTTTTAAAATTTTATTAAAATGCCCAATTTTCCACTTTTTTTCCCAATTTCGACCTTTGACTAGTTTTACTGTTTTGACCTCCAAATCAACCCAAATGCTCCCAAATCTTCTGTAGGAGTGTATGAATAGTATTTAGACTTGAATATCAGATTCAGGGATTTTTTATGGCCCTCCAAATACTACTGCAAACTTGATTTGTATTCTGATCAATATATGTAATTTTGACTAGTAATTGTGCATCAAATCCCCCCGGGGTAACACTACAAATGGCCTTCCAAATGCATCCAAACTCCCACAAATTTATGAACAGATTTATATAATGTGTTAAGTATGTGATTAAGGTCTCATATGCACCATTAATTGATTTTTACTACTTTTATAACTCTCTCACATTCAACAGCAAAAACCCCCAATTCGACCCTTAGGGAAATGGCACTATTTCACCTCCCAATACAACTAAACTGAGTAAAAATGCTTCAAATGCTCAAGTACAGTACATAAAAATTGTAGAATACATCCATGGTAGTATATTGATCACAAATATATCAGATAATCATCCATCCATTCGAAATAATTAACATTATAGTGGCATACATCAATGCATTGGGGAAATGGACATTGTTTGCTCATTTATCAATAGTTTTGCATACAACTAGTGGGTATTTTGACCTGATACTTTCTGAATATCAATAACAGAGGATATGAAGCTATTACAATTAGAAATATATAATTAGAATCTCTCTCAAGAAGCACAAGTGCTCACCAAAAACGCCCTCCCTCAAGGAGCATGAATATGCCTTCAAAACTGGAAACGGTGGAGAGAAAGTGTTGCACTAACCCAAACCATGAAACTTCCTGTAGATGCTACCTGAAAATACAAACTCCATTAAATTACCATGAAATACCTGAGTGGCCTCTCCAAACACCAACTTGGATGGGAATCTTTCACCCTCGAAATTGTCTAAGGCAAGAACTAGTCATCCACTAGCTCTCTCTTCACAAATGCAATTTTTCTCAAATCATCAAAAGCCATTCTCATACTTCATTTCTACATTTTATAACCAACATTAGCCTTCTAAGGGTCGAAATCCTCTCAATAGATTCAATAGATTTCCATTTAGGAAATATTCCACATTTGCCACTTGTCTCCTAGTTCCAACCTTCCATCTTCTCCCAAATTCGAATTTGAGTCTCTTTGGCTTCTCCAACTCCCATGAGTGGCTTCCTTGAGCCTATTTTTGGGGCTGACATGTCATAGTGGTTAGATGTCAGAGGTCAGGTCTGCAATTTGTCATAGTTTTCATAGATGCTCCATCATTGGTGTCATAGGGGCTAGGGAATCTAGCCCAAGTGTCCACAAATTTCCAATTTGACTCTTTATCTTCCATGGAGGTTACCAATCCTTCCCAATTCGACCTAAGATGCTCAATGACATGTTTTATGACTTACCAACTCACCCAAGAGTGTTCAACTTCTCATTAATTCGAATTTGCAAGGGAGAGATACCATGTATTATGAAAAATCAAGCTAGTGTGGGTCCCACATCCTCCATATGTCTCCAAAACCATTTGCCATCTAGAATTTCTCTTGAATTTATTTATTCACTCTATTTATTAAATAATTGAACCCTTCTAATGTATAAACATCATTTATTAGCTTCCTTATTACCATTCCACATGTGCCCATCCAACCTAGGAAACTAGTAGGATTGATGGGATTGTCTTACTATGAAATTATTTGAATGGGGACATTACATTTTGTTTGGCGGTGCGGGCTTGGTGTTTTTTTGTCTTACTGCTAGTCTGCGCCTGGCTATCGCGTGTGATTGCCATTCTCCTGCATTCTTGGATTCATTATTCTTTGTCATTATGCATCCCCCTAGTGTGAACCTGCGTGCAACATGGCTTGTTATGACTTCCAACTCGACGGCCAGGTTGATCCTGCCACTGTCTCTTGCTATTGGTCTTTCCTTTTTCATCAATTTTTATATATAATTTTTGCCTTGTTAAAATCCATGAAAAATTGGTCGTGGGGAACTTTAATGTAATGTGTGCTTTTTTATTTTTTATTATTTTCGAAAAAACGGAGCAGGGAATAGGATCATTTCGGAGATGAGGGAAAGGGATCTTAATAAATTTAATGGGAATGGGAGAAGTAGGAGGATAAAGGGGAAAGACTGCTTTTGTGTTTTTTTTTTTTTAATTTTAAACAATGGGAAGGAGGAATTGTAAAAAGGTAATTTTATAGTAAATGGGACAAGAGGTTCAAGAGGGGTTTTATTTTACAAAAAGGGGGATGTTTTTTATTGTTTGAAAATCGGGGACATTGATTTTTTTGCGAGATGACAACCAAGGGGAAAGACTTTTACTTTTCGATCAAAGGTGTAATGAGATGAAACTAGTAGGCACGACCGATGATTTTATTGATGGATGCAAACTTGCTGTAATTTTAATTGACAATGTGCAATACCTCCAACAAGGAAAAACTTCGGTTGAGTGTCGGAAGTGTCAAACGAACAAGGAATTAGCCAAACGAAATATAGACAAGATAAGTGCTGCAAGACAAACACAATGATGATTACTTCCCGACACCACGAAGTATAATGCGAAAAAGGACAATCTACCAAGACTTTGACCTGGCCATGTGTGAAAATCCTCACAACAAATCTAAGAGATGATGTATACCTCACAAGAAAGTAATTGATTAAGCAAGAAAATAGAAGAAGATTGGTCAATGCAATATAATGAGCAACAAAATAATAATACAGTAGAACTCGAATAGAAGCAAAAATACTTCACACACACAAATTAATTAATCACAATATGGAAAAACAAATAGTACAATGCATGAGGATTCAAATGCCTAAGGTGGCAATTCGAATTAGCCTTCATGGAGTGATCAAAGGATCACTGGAGTGTCATTGGAGCACAACTAGTAGTCTGTCTCATCATCAGTGGAGTCATCAATGCTCAAGTAACTATCAACCAGCAGTCAAACTGAGTCTAACTGAGTGTGGTAGGTGTAACTGAGTGTAACTGGAACTAACTGAATGAAGGAGGCTCAGTGGAGGGTGCATGAGGAGCTAACTTGAGTCAGAATGGGCAGTCAAGTGTCACTGGAGGTCCATCGGAGTGATACAGTCAGTTGAGAGTTAGTATAGCCTTAAATCAAAGAAAGAACTGAAGATAACTGAATGGTAGGTAAGGAAGGGCACCTTTCTCATGCAGTAGGTGAAATGAGGGCGCACTAAGCTCTAGGAGGGCTGAAACTGAGTGGAAGGAAGCTCCGAGGGCTGGATAACTGAGGGCTAGGTGCTCAGACTGATGACTGGGATGCATACAAACCCTAAATAATGCATGCAAACCCTAAAAGTGCATGCATGACTGAAAATGAAAATAATGAAAATGTTGCTAGGAATAGGATGGAGTATAGGAATATCCTAATACCCCCCCTTAATCCATCCTAGGCCCTGGTAACTAAGACCAAAGGTCACCCAATACAATGAATAATAACAATCAATAAACCGAGAAAATGGGGAAAACCTCACGGGAAAAATACCCCCCCTCAAAATAGATTGTAAGGCACACACAAAAATAAATGCTCCAAACTCAAGCAGGTGTGATGCTTGGTCATATGTCTGGAGGTATCTTCTTCTTGGGAAGAAGTGGATCATGCTCAGAAAGCATGTGCTTGTACTTTCTCTTCAGATCGAATGTGATGAGAACAAATCCAAAAGTATGAGGATGATCCTTGAACCTGTGATTCGAATCAGCTGAGGTAGGATCAAATCTATGAATGTGCAGATAGTCTTTTGTCTTCTCCTTCGAACCATCATGGGTGAGATTATGCCAAAAAGAACCATCAAATAATAATGATTGCTTAGAATCCAAATCAGCTCCAAGACTTGATAAATGGTTTCTTGAGATCTCCTTTGAACCAGCAGGGGTGAGATCAAAACCATCATATGCATGAGAATTTATCCCAAGTAGTAATTGCTTAGAATCCAAATTAGATCCAAGACTTGAATCATGGTTTCTTGAGATCTCCTTTGAACCATAAGAGGTGAGATAAAAACCAGTAAGTGCATGAGAATTTATCCCTAGCGAATGGCAATGGTTTCTTGAGATCTCCTTTGAACCAATAGGGGTGAGATCAAAACCATGATGTGCATGAGAAATTATCCCAAGCGAATGGCAATGGCCATATTCTTCAATAACCTTCTGAAAGCATGGAATAATGATCATATAGTAGTAAATAAGAGGTGATTGCTTGAGGAAAGCAAATGCATTACCTCCAATAGCTTATTTGACCTCTGAAACATTCAATAGATCATGATGCATACCAACAGACTCTAGTGCAAGAGAGGATTTAGGACCTTCTGCAATATCTAGAGTGTGAGTTGGCACAGAAAGAGAATAAATTTGGAGCATGAATGTAGAATCTGTAAGTTCTTCTTCTTTGTGGACAAATTCAATATGAGATGTGTTTGATACTGGTTCATGATCAATGAGATCATCAAGGAGGGTGAATGCATCACTTTGCTTGCTCTTGAAGGGGTTTGGACCAAATCCTTCATTCTGTTTGCTGAATCTTTCATCCAAATGGGCCCATAGCTCTTTTGGAGTTTCAACATCATCAATGATTTGGTATAACATGTATTCAGGCAAAGCAAGCATCATTCTTCCAAAGGCCATGTCACCTTTATTCAACCAGTCAATGTTCTCTTTAGAGGATTCGAACTCGCTTTCAAAATAACAATCAAAGAGATCATGGCTCTTCAAATATGCTATCATTTTTGGTTTCCGTTCGATGAATGGAGAAAGAAGAGGAATTTCTTCTGAATTCATTGAAGTTGTAGAAGACCTGCAAAAACAATAGAGAATATCTGCAACTGCTACTGCTGCATAAATGCAGAAACTGCTGCAACTGCTGCACTCGAAATCTGGATAATAACCTGCAAAAAACTCTCAAGAATGGAGATAAACAATACTCTCAACATGCTCTGATACCATGTGAAAATCCTCACAGCAGATCTAAGAGATGATGTATACCTCACAAGAAAGTAATTGATTAAGCAAGAAAATAGAAGAAGAGTGGTCAATGTAGTATAATGAGCAACAGAATAATAATACAGTAGAACTCGGATAGAAGCAAAAATACTTCTTACACACTAATTAATTAATCACAATATGGACAAATAAATAGTACAATTCATGAGGATTCGAATTCCTAAGGTGGAAATTCGAATTAGCCTTCATGGAGTGATCAAAGGATCACTGGAGTGTCATCGGAGCACAACTAGTAGTCTATCTCATCATCAGTGGAGTCATCAATGCTCAAGTAACTGTCAACCATCAGTCAAACTAAGTCTAACTGAGTGTGGTAGGTGTAACTGAGCGTAACTGGAACTAACTGAATGAAGGAGGCTCAGTGGAGGGTGCATGAGGAGCTAACTGGAGTCAGAATGGGTAGTCAAGTCTCACTGGAGGTCCATCGGAGTGATACCATCAGTTAAGAGTCAGTCTAGCCTTAAATCAAAGAAATAACTGAAGATAACTGAAGATAATTGAATGGTAGGTAAGGAAGGGCACCTTTCTCATGCAGTAGGTGAAAGGAGGGCGCACTAAGCTCTAGGAGGGTTCAAACTGAGTGGAAGGAAGCTCCGGGGGCTTGCTAACTGAGGGCTAGGTGCTGGGACTGATGACTGGGATGCATGCAAACCCTAAATAATGCATGCAAACCCTAAAAGTGCATGCATGACTGAAAATGCAAATAATGAAAATGTTGCTAGGACTAGGATGGAGTATAGGAATATCCTAACACCATGACTTGATGCATATGGCGGAACTTGGTAGGCTTACCTGTTAGTTTTTCAGCATTCAATTCAATCTGATCTAGGATCTTAATTGAAAGAACAACATGTACAGCATATCAAGCATAAGAGACAAGAGACACAAAACATTTCACTAGGGAAAACCAAGAAGGTGAAAAACCCTACAACTTCCTCGGAGATAGAATAAGCACCAATACAAAGATCACAGATATCAAACACAAAAGATAGATGACTGCAGCAGCTACTTCTCCTCCACTAGTGCACACTCCTCCTCTCTCTCACTAATGCGAAGTGAGTGAGTGAGTGAATGTGTAAAATGAGAGAGACACACTCTCTATTTATACACTACTTCACTTGTTTTTTAACTCTAACTAGGTCGGCCCCAACTTAACCACTTAGCATAATGTTGACTGGGCCAACCCCCACTAGGGTGGTCTAATAACCCTTTAACCCACATGACTCATACAGGGCCGACCCCATCAAGGTGGTCTAATAACCCATCAAGTATAAGTTACGACACTTACAATATAACTTGCGACACTTGCAAGTACAACTAACGACACTTCCAATCGGAGGAATAATACATCTTCGTTGCGAATACAATAAAGTACAAATACAATATACAAGTGAATATCTTCGAAAGTTACAAATACATCAACACTCCCTCTTAACTAGGAAGGTATTCTCTTGACACAAGTCATCAATACATATAGGCACAAGTCTTCAATTCTGGAGCTAGATCATCATCACTGTTGTTGTACTCGTCATCTCGATCACTGGTGCTATCTCTCAATTATTCTCGTCATAGGAAGTTCTACAGAGCTAGCCCTTTTTCATGCTGGATGTAGGCCTAGCCTCCTGTAGGTCTTCATCATCTTTGGCCATACTGTGGATCCCAGGACTAATTAGGTGCATCAACAAAACCTCGAAAGAGTATCCCAGGATCCTTTATGTGCCTAAGCACGATCAGAAAGATCTCCCAAGGAGCTATTACATGTGAACACCACAAAACCTCGAAATAGCATCCCAGGACTGATTACGAGCACACAGCTCAACCTATCAGATCTCCCAGGGCGCTATTACATGTGGTCATGGCAAAACCTCGAAAGAGCATCCCAAGACGGATTACGAGCCCACAGCTCAACCTATCGGATCTCCCAGGGCGCTATTACATGCCATAGGACAAAACCTAGCAAGAGCATTTTCCAGATCTCCCAGGGCTCTATTATATGCCATAGGAAAAACCTAGCAAGAGTATCTGCAAATCTCCCAGGGTGCTATTATATGTCCTCCCAAGCAAAACCTCGAAAGAGCATTTTCCAGATCTCCCAGGGGGCTATTATATGCCATAGAAAAAACCTAGCAAGAGTATCTGCAAATATCCTAGGGTGCTATTATATGCTTATCTACACAACCTTTCCACGGCCAACTTGTAGCAAAACCTCGCAAGATCATCCTAGCACAGACTATAGGATCTCCCAAGGATCTATTACATGCTACCTGCACAATCTATCCGCAACCAACCTTTAGCAAAGCCTCGCAAGAGCATCCGAGATCAGACTATCAGATATCCTAGGGAGCTATTACATGCTACCTGCACAATCTATCCATGGCCACGGAGTATCATCCTGATGCTCATGATCATACTGATCATCATCATACAGTACATCGTCCTGATGCACATCATCATCACATGATCATTTTGATCATCGTCATAGCATCATCCTGATGCATATCATCTGGAGCATCATCCTGATGCTCATCATCATCACATGATCATCCTGATCATTATAGTAACGTTCTCCTCAGATAATCTCATCATCCAAGGATCACATCCCAGATGCACATCATACAGCACTTACACCACCAACATGGGAGAACACATCTACCACCATGTGAGAATGGCTCAACAATTACATCACGACCATGGGAGAACATATCTACAACCATGTCAGAAAATCCCATGTCCATCTGCATCTTCCAGACTCATCACTTCCTCTTGGAAGGAACCTCAATCTGAAGTACTCAAACTTCACTCTGGCCAGCATCTTGGTCAATACATCTGCACTCTGCTCGTTCGTCGCAACATACAAGAGCTTCACTGCTCCTCTCTGCACCATATCCTTGATATAGTGATATTTGATCTCGATGTGCTTCGACTTGTCATGGAACACTAGGTTCTCTAACAACTTCACAGAACTCTGGTTGTCACAACAGATACAAGTAGCATCCAACTGGAGATCAAATAAATTAGACAGTAGCTTCCTTAGACATACTGCCTCACACCTAGACGAACAAGCTGTGACATACTCTGCTTCGGTTGCACTCAGTGCTACACAGGACTAATTCCTGCTAAACCAAGAGACCACACCTGATCCCATACTAAAGTAGCACCCCAAAGTTCTCTTCCTATCCACAGCACTTCCTACCCAATCTGAATCGATATAACCTTCCAGGTTAAACCTTTGATTCTCCTCATACTTGAGCCCATAATCAACCGTACCCTTCAGGTACCTCAGAATATGATTTACAGCAATCAGGTGAACATGTCTAGGATCTGTCAAAAACTATCTCAAGGTGTTCACCGCAAAGCAAATATTTGGTCTCGTGTTCGTCAAGTACATCAAGAACCCAATCATCTAACGATACACCGTGACATCAACCAGCTCAGATGAAGCATCACACAATAGCTTCAGGTTCGATGCCATAGGTTTGTCATGGCCTTGCAGTCCATCATCCTGAACCGCTTCAGGATCTTTACTGTATACTTCCTTTGTCCAAGGAACATTCCATATGTACTCTTCCACACCTCCATACCTAGAAAGTAATGCATCATACCCAAGTCCTTCAACTCGAACTCGGTAGCAAGCTTCCTCTTTGTGTCGGCAATCAATCTATCCTCACCTGTCACAAACCGTTCATCCACATACAATAGAAGTATCCCTGGATTTCCTTCCTCAACCTTGTAGTAAAGGTTGGAATCCGCTTTACTCTTGGTAAATCCCAATATGGACAGGAAGTTGTCTATCCTACCGCACCATGTCCTAGGAGCTTGCTTCAAGCCATACAAGGCTTTCTTCAATCTGCACACATATGACTCCCTGTCATGTGTCTCAAAACTGAGTGGCTGCTCCACAAACACTTCCTCTTCGACTACACCATATCCATCCGGTGTATCTTCCACTTCATCACTGCAACCATACAAGTATTGTTCTGATGGAAGTGTATCTAGATACAGGATCAAAACTCTCTTCATAATCTATCTCCTCTTTATGGGAGAAGACACGAGCCACAAACCTTGCCTTGTATTTCTCTATGATGCCATCTGCAGCATGATTGATCTTATCGATCCACTTGGAAGTCACAACAGACTTCCCTTCTGGTCTCCGGACCACATCCCAGACATCATTCATTATGATCAACTGGTATTCCTCGATCATGGCATTCTTTCGTTACTGCATCCCAGATCCTGGGAACTTCAGATTCTTCAATATCTTCAATAGATAGTTTTCTTTGAACTTCTTTGTTGGAACAAATGATGTAGTCCTTCTTTTGTAGGTGATGGTACACGGTATTTCCTACAAGACAAGGTCAATTGCACGATTAGAAACATCTTATATATTTCAGAACAAATTATTACTCATAAAGACATATGTCATACAGTGATGCAATTATCTTAGCCAATGCTTCAATACAACATTTATCCATATCCCGTAACTTTCTAGATGCCTTCCATCTCTACCAGAACATTGTTAAGAGTGTGCATAACTACCAACATGTCAGCAAATAGGTTTCATTCTAGATAAGTAGCAATGGAATGTTGTACAGTACCATAGGCCACTTACCCATTACTTGCATATTAGTGGTATCTTCTTCATTGATGCAACTTTTCTAAAATGCATAATATACATCCTAAATCATAAGTATGTACATGATTGAACAACATCATTTAAGTAATCATATATATAGGAAATAACAATTCAAATACTTATCTTTGTTTGGTTGTTGGGTGGACTCCCTCTCGATCTTTGCTTCCTTGCAGGAACTACTGGAGTGTGCTCCCTCTTGATCTTTGCTTCCTTGATTATCTGTCTTTGAACTTATATCCATCCTGGACCACTATGCATGCTTAAGTGTGCATTAGTGTCATCATTGTGTCATCCTCAAGATCTCATACATAATCATACATCCATTAGTATAATCTCAATACTATCAAAATATTATGATTCTAAATAATATTAAACATGTATGGTCATGATCATTTCATACACAGGTAATTTATCACAAGCGTTAGTATTCAAGGTTTCAGGGAGTACTTCTTTTACTCATGCATATTCTTATTTGACCATAGGACTCTTCTGGTTTTCCATATCATCAATCGAAGTAAGAAGTATAATATGCATAAACCCATGATTACTCAAACCTATAACTTCATGAATGATCATAATTAATTATACAAAAGTATACTTATATGAGATCCTAACACAAAGTAGGAATCTAACTCAATATAGGAAAACATACCTAGATTATCATGCTTGTCTAACATACCCAAACAATGTCTTCTTTGTTCTCTTAGAGACCTTGTGCTAGCAACCTGCATATCTCATAAGTTAATAATTGTAGAACCAAGTTATACATACCTCATAAGTAGAGCTTCTATGTGATCCATGACTATGGATGAGTCTTTGTCTTCATGTCACCATTGTCATATGTTCTTGATCTAGAACTTGATTTGTACCTTTCATGTTAGCAGACAACATCATTCTCATACAACACCATAGTGCATTAGTACAATCATAAGTGTCATAACCCTAATCAATGAATGTCTTCTATCATGCATTCATGCTTTTACTAAGGTGATAAGACAAGCCTAAAATTAATCAAGATTGTTACTAACCTCAATAATATGAAGACAAATATATCATAAACTTAATCATGAACAAATTTCAAAACATACATGTATCTCTTCAAGTCATACTTGTCGGGATTGCTTGCGGCCTTCTTATGTAAGGCCTTAGCCTCATCTTCCTCTGGAACTGGAACTTCTTCACTTATGCAGGTGTCCAATTCATTATCTTCCAGGATTAACCCAATACACTTTGATTTGTTGAAACTGGATATGGAGTTGGATTAGGGTTTGTCAGAGAAACCCTAAAAATTCAAACTTTGAATTTCAAAATTTTGATTGGATGAAAAGATGCACCTTGCTGAGTTGATCAAGCTAGTATACTTCAATTTTGAAATCTCCAAAATTTGACCCCTCAAAATTGCCTTTGAAATTTTCAGATCTTCTAGTCAAAATCCCAAACTAGGGTTTGATAATGCCCAAGATTCTGCCCAGCCAAAAGGTTCGATCTTGTGCTCTAAACTTCAATTTTTATGAGGAGCACCCACCTTTCCAATCAAGATCCCTAACTAGGGTTTGATAATGCTCAGGGTTCTACCCAACCAAAAACTTTGAACTTGGTCTCTAAATTTAGATTTTACTAAGGAGATTAATCCTATGCTAAGATCACTCCAAAATTCCACTTCTGTCAAAAGCCCTAATTTCCCGCAGCGGTGACAAGCCAAAAATGAGAAAGCTTAGAATCCAATTCTATTTCACAAAAATATGTTCCTTATTGTTTCTGGTGCATCTCTGAAATTTAGGATCCATGGGGTCTGAAACTTTGGCCTATGGTAGCCTGACCTGTCATATTTCCAAACCCATAGGTCTGACCTCAAAGGGATTCTCTGAGAGAGAGATATGCCAAATGTCGCAGCGTGACCTGTTTATGGGATTAAACAGTATAGCGAACTTGTACGGAGTGCCACGTGTCATTGTTTCCACTTCGGCCTATGAAACCTGGACCTGTGAAACGAAAGTCTGTGCTATTACTATCACTTTTTATGGAATTCCTTTTGGAGCTTCCTATCCCAATATATGACATTTTTTCCTAGGTCACCTGTTTAGGACTGCATTTTGGAAGAGGCAGAAACCCTAACTTGTACGGATCATATCTCACAAATTACAACGAATCGAAGGTTGTCCTTCAGACACAAGGTACATGGACGTTTCATTTCCGACCTATACAAGTTTCAGATCCTGAACCTTCGTCAAAACTGAGTTATAGCGAAAGTTCCACAATGATTGGTTTTTACCATACCAAGCCCTAGCTTCCAATTTGTCGCAAGTGCAACAAGTGTCATAAATGCCATACCATGCCTTCCTTCAGGCTAGCTCTGATACCATGTTATTTTTTCATCATTTAATTCAATCTGATCTAGGATCTTAACTGAAAGAACAACATGTACAGCATATCAAGCATAAAAGACAAGAGACAAGAGACACAAAACATTTCACCGGGGAAAACCAAGAAGGTGAAAAACCCCACAACTTGGTCTCTAAATTTAGATTTTACTAAGGAGATTAATCCTATGTTAAGATCACTCCAAAATTCCACTTCTGTCAAAAGCCCTAATTTCCCGCAGCAGTGACAAGCCAAAAATGAGAAAGCTCAGAATCCAATTCTATTTCACAAAAATATGTTCCTTATTGTTTCTGGTGCATCTCTGAAATTTTGGATCCATAGGGTCTGAAACTTTGTCCTGTGGTAGCTTGACCTATCATATTTCCAAACCCATAGGTCTGACCTCAAAGGGATTCTCTGAGAGAGATATATTCCAAATGTCGCAACGTGACCTTTTTATGGGATTAAACAGTATAGCGAACTTGTACGGAGTGCCATGTGTCACTGTTTCCACTTCGGCCTCTGAAACCTAGACCTGTGAAACTAAAGTCCGTGCTATTAATATGGAATTCCTTTTGGAGCTTCCTATCCTGATATATGAACTTTTTTCTAGGTCACCTGTTTAGGACTGCATTCTGGAAGAGGCAGAAACCCTAACTTGTACGGATCATATCTCACAAATTACAACGAATCTGAGGTTGTCCTTCAGACACAAGGTACATGGACATTTCATCTTCGACCTATACAAGTTTCAGATCTTGAACCTTCGTCAAAATTGATTTATAGCAAAAGTTCCATGATGATTGGTTTTTACCATACCAAGCCCTAGCTTCCAATTTGTCGCAAGTGCAACAAGTGTCATAAATGCCATACAATGCCTTCCTTCAGGCTAGCTCTGATACCATGTTAGTTTTTCATCATTTAATTCAATCTGATCTAGGATCTTAACTGAAAGAACAACATGTATAGCATATCAAGCATAAGAGACAAGAGACAAGAGACACAAAACATTTCACCGGGGAAAACCAAGAAGGTGAAAAACCCCGCAACTTCCTCAGAGATAGAATAAGCACCAATACAAAGATCACAAAGATCAAACCCAAGAGATAGATGATTGTAGCAGCTACTCCTCCTCTATTAGTGCGCACTCCTCCTCTCTCTCACTAATCGAAGTGAGTGAGTGAGTGAATGTGTAAAATGAGAGAGACACACTCTCTATTTATACACTACTCCACTTGTATTTTAACTCTAACTAGGTCGGACCCAACTTAACCACTTAACATAACGTTAATTGGTCCGACCCCCACTAGGGTGGTCTAATAACCCTTTAACCCACATGACTCATACAGGGCCGACCCCATCAAGGTGGTCTAATAACCCATCAAGTATAAGTTACGACACTTACAATATAACTTGCGACTCTTGCAAGTACAACTAACGACACTTCCAATCGAAGGAATAATACATCTCCGTTGGGGATACAATAAAGTACAAATACAATATACAAGTGAATATCTTCGAAAGTTACAAATACATCAACATTACCGAAGGGGTTGTAAAGAAGCGAAAGTAGTGAAACAATATATGGACACAACAAGCACATTGCCCTGGACACGATGGTACATACGGAATGATCTTGTTAAAAATTAAATAGGTTCTCCTCTAACGTCATGGAGATCCGGACAGGTAGAGTTGTGTGCTCGTAACAACATGGGATGCTCTTTCGAGGTTTTGCTATAGTTTCCCATAGAAAAGATCCTGGAGATCCGTACAGGTTAAGTTGTGTGCTAGTAAAAGATCCTGGGATGCTCTATAGAGATCTTGCAGGTTGCAAGATGCTCTTTAAAGGTTTTTTGAAAGTTCACATAGAAAAGATCCTGGAGATCCGGACAGGTTAAGCTTCGTGCTAGTAAAAGATCCTGGGATGCTCTATAGAGATCTTGCAGGTTGCAAGATGCTCTTTAAAGGTTTTATGAAGGTCACATGTAAAATATCTCGGGATGTCTGGACAGGTAGAGCTATGTGCTCGTAACAGCTTGGGATGCTCTTTCGAGGTTTTGTTGACGCATGTAATTAGTCATGGGATCCACAGTATGGCTAGAGATAATGAATACCTACAGGACGATAGGCCTACACCAGCATGAAAAAGGGATGGCTCTGTTGAACTTCCTATGATGAGAAGATTTCAGTGATAGCCCAGTGATCGAGATGTTGAGTACAGCAGCAGTGATGATGATGATGCTCCGTGATCCAGTGATGATGATCCAGCTCCAGAATTGAAGACTTGTTCCTATATGTATTGGTGACTTGTGTCAAGAGAATACCTTCCTAGTTAAGAGGGAGTGTTGATGTATTTGTAACTTCGGAAGATATTCACTTGTATATTGTATGTATTCCGTTTGTAGTTTATTGTATCCCCAACTGACATGTATTATTCCTCTGATTGGAAGTGTCATCAGTTGTAATTGCGTGTGTTGCAAGTTATATTGTAAGTGTCGTAGCTTATACTTGATGGGTTATTAGACCACCTTGATGGGGTCGACCATGTATGATGATAGTTTTAAACCTTAATAGTGCAGTAAAAACTCATACAGATTCTTAACCATAAACAGAAAATACACAATGGCACACTCATAACACAGAGATTTTCACCTAGAAACCCTTAACCGGGAAAAAACCAGCAAAACTTAGAGCCACACAACTCTTTTCATTTTATATGTTTTCTTAACCATTTGCAATACAATATATAGTATTCGCGGCATCTAAAACCCTAATCCCTTTACCTGGATTAGAAAGAATACAATGGGTCGAAACAGCAAAAAAGAAAAAACAACCCAAAAAAAATTTGTGCTCTGGTGTCGTTTCAGAACCTAATGGTCTGAAATGAAGGGGGGGGGGGGGGGGCTGGCGGGCTACCCCCCCCCTCCTGTGACTACTGGGGAGGGGATCGTGGTGTACACGCACCCACCATGTGAAGAGATATAACACACCCAACATTCTCCCACTTGTTGTTCTCTTCACATACAAGAGAAATTTATGACTTCAACAGTCCAAGGCAACAATGCCCATGTTCTTTTTACAACAAGAGAACTTCTGAGTACTCACAGACTTTGTCAAAGAGTCTGCAACATTTTCCAAAGTATCAACCTTCTCCAGCAATACTTTTTTTTGTTCAACCATGTCTCTGACGAAATGGTACTGCACATCAATGTGCTTTGTCTTCGAGTGATAAGCAGGGTTCTTTGCTAGAAAGATTGCACTTGAGCTATCATAGCCTATCTTCACTGCATTCTGAACAAAACCGATACCTGAACACAACCTTTGCAACCATACGGCTTCCTTACTTGCATGGGTAGTTGCCATGTATTCAGCTTCTGTAGTTGAGAGTGCAACTACAGCTTGTCTTCTACTCATCCAGCTGATTGCTCCTCCAAATAGTTTAAAAACATAGCCACTTGTAGATATTCTGTGATCAAGATCTCTAGCCCAGTCAACATTAGCAAATCCTTGTATATCTATCTCTCTGTTTAGTCTGGGTTTTCCTTGGTAGCAGATTGCAAAATCTGTAGTTCCATGCAAATACCTGAAGACTCTTTACTGCAGTCCAATGTTCCTTTCCTGGTTTTGACATATATCTGCTCAAAATGCCCACTGCATGAGATATATTTGGTCTAGTACAGACCATAGCATACATCAAACTTTCAACAGCACTAGCATAGGGAACATGATACATGTCCTCTACCTCTTCTTGTGTCTTGGGACACTGTTTTGCAGATAACTTTACACCTACAGGAATGGGCACCTTCACTGGTTTGCTTTCCTGCATATTAAACCTCTTCAATTTTGTCTCAACATATTTCCTCTGATTCAACCAGAGTTTCCTGTTTTCTCGATCTCTTTTTATTTCCATGCCCAAAATAAAATTTGCAGCACCAAGATCTTTCATGTCAAATTCAAATGACAACTGATTTTTTACATCCTTGATGATTTCCTTGTTGTTTCCAATTAGCAACATATCATCAACATACAATATCACATAAATAAAATGATCACCAATTAGTTTGAAATAAACACAGTGATCAGATTTGCTTCTTGAGAATCCAATTCCCAGTATATAAGTATCAAACTTTTGATACCACATTCTTGGAGATTGTTTCAGTCCATAGAGGAACTTTTTCAGCTTACAAACAAGCTCCTTTTTACCTTTCACCACAAACCGTTTTGGTTGCTTCATATAGATTTCTTCATTAAGTTCTCCATGTAGGAATGTCATCTTTACATCCATCTGCTCTACTTCAATATCAAAAGCAGCAGAAATAGATAAAAGAATCTAATAGAAGTCAATTTGCAACAGGTGAGAAAATCTCACCAAAATTGATGCCCTCAATTTTGGAATAACCTTTCGCTACTAGTCGAGCCTTGTACTTCTCCACTTTACCTGCTGCATTTAACTTCTTCTTGAATACCCATTTGCTTCCAACAGGTTTTCTTCCTTCTGGAAACTCAACCAGATCCCATGCCTCATTTTTGTCCAAGGCATCCATTTTTTCCATCATGGCCTTCTTCCATAGTTTACTATCTTCTGAATCCATTACCTCTCTAGCAATTCTAGGATCATCATCAGTAATAGATAACACAAAATTAGAGCGAAAATCAGGTGGAATATACCTTTCAGCTTGCCTTCTTACTCAGTTATATCTCCTCAAGACCAGAGTCTGTGGTTCTGCCTCTTCATCTGATTCAAACGAATATGCCTCTTCATCTGATTCAGACGAATCTGGTTCCTCAAATGAACCACCTCTTTCATCCTTAATATCAAACTGTAGTTTCTCTGGATCCTTTTCCTTTGGTGCATCTTCAATCCTGGAAGTGTTTTCAACTTATTTGAAGATCACATCTCGACTATAAACTACTTTCCTTTTCACTGGGTTCCACAGCTTGTAACCTTTCACTCCATCCTTGTAGCCAATGAAGATACATTTTTCTGCTTTATTATCCAACTTGCTCCTTTTTTCCTTTGGAACATGCACAAAAGCATCACACCCAAACACTCTGAGATGCGAGAGAGAGGGTTTCTTACCAGTCCAAGCCTCGTGAGGTGACTTGTCAACCAACGTGTGGGTGTCCTATTTACCAAGTAACACGCAGTGTCAACAGCTTCTGCCCATAATTGTTGTGTTATCCCTGCACCACTAAGCATACTCCTTGCCTTTTCCATCAACGTATTGTTCATCCTTTCTGCAACCCCATTCTGTTGAGGTGTGTATGGAGTAGTCTTTTGCCTTTCTATTCCACACATCTTACAGAACTCCTCAAATTCATTTCCACAGAATTCTCCACCGTTATCTGTTCTCAGCACTTTTATTTTCTTTTCAGTTTGATTCTCTACAAGAGCCTTAAATTCTTTGAATCTATTAAAAACCTCAGATTTCTTACGCAGGAAATATATCCATGTTTTTCTTGAGAAATCATCTATGAATGAAACATAATACACAGATTTACCTAGTGATGGAACAGGCACAGGTCCAAACACCTCACTTTGTATTAACTCTAAGATTACTTTAGCTCTTACAACACCAGATGAGAATCTTACCCGATTCTGTTTACCATATAAGCAATGTTCACAGAAATCAAAATCTAGTGTGTAATCAGACATGCCTTCAGCCATACTTTTACCTTGTAATAGTTGAAGACCCTTCTCTCCAATATGTCCCAGCCTTCGATGCCATAGTGTTGTCTTCTCACTTGAGACAGTAAGGACTCTGTCTCCTTCATTTTTACCCTCAGGAACAATAGTATTGTTACATCCATTATTAAAAGTGCTTCCCAACAACTTGTATAGAGTTCCAATCCGAACTCCCCTCATCAGCACCATTGATCCTCTATCCATCTTGCATGTGTTCTTCTCAAACATAGTTTTCACACCTGCATCATCCATTTTACTTACAGATATGAGGTTTCTAGCTAGTTTTGGAATGTGCAAAACCCTGGGAAGAGTTCTAACCCTTCCATATTTGAGTAGTAGCTTGATCTTTCCTCGACCTATTATTTTCACCACCGAGTTGTCTCCCAGGAATACATCACCTCCATCATACTTTTCATATTCAAAAAACCACTCCCTGTGAGGAGTCATATGAAAAGATGCACCTGAGTCAATCAACCACGAATCATGCTCTACATGTGTGCTTGAAGATGCCAAGTACACATCTCCTCCTTCCTCTGTAGATTCTTTCCCATCTGTGGATGGAGCATCATTAGATCCTCTGCTTTTATCAATATTTTTGGATTTACAATCCTTCTTGTAATGCCCAGCTTTACCGCACTTCTATCATTTTCGTACAGAAGGTCCTGTAGATTTAGATCTCCCTATAGATTTAGATCTGCCACCTGAAGACTTATTTTTAGATCTGTCTCCAAGGAGACCTCTCACAAACAAGGCATCCTTGGTTGAACTGTCCATGGATTTCTGCCTCATTTCCTCCGATAGAAGGGATGCAACCACATCATCAAATATTAGGTTGGTTGTGTTACTCCCAACATCTATAACCAGACTATCCCATGAATCTGGTAGAGAGGACAACAAGCTAATACATTTTTCATCATCAGTAATCGTAATACCAACAGATGTCAACTGACTTACCAAAGTATCGAATGCATTTAGATGTTCTGACACAGAGTCTCCTTCATTCATTCTTAGAAGGTACAGTTTCTTTCGAAGAAATAACTTATTTACCAGGGACTTTGACTGATACAGATTTCCCATCTTATCCCACAGTTTCTTTGCACTTTCTTCTCCAGATACGTTCACCAACACCGAATCTGAGAGGAAAAGTCGAATCATGCTCCTTGCTTTTCTTTCCAGCTTATCCCATTCTTCTTTTGCCATACCAATGGGCATGGTACCCGGATCTACTGCGATCCATTGTTCTCTATCTACCAGAATATCTTCCATCTTGAGCTTCCATAGCTCAAAGCTCTAACCGTTAAATTTCTCAATCTTGATTCTAGAAGTGCTTACCATTCTTTCTACAAAAGAATCACAGCTGCAAAGCTCCCACTGAAACCAGGTTTATCACAGATCCAAGATCGAGCCAAACCCTTGGAAACAAAGGCGTCCCTCTGAACCCAATAATGCTCTGATACCAAATGATAGTTTTAAACCTTAATAGTGCAGTAAAAACTCATACTATTCTTAACCATAAACAGAAAATACACAATGGCACACTCATAACACAGATATTTTCACATGGAAACCCTTAACCGGGAAAAAACCAGCAAAACTTAGAGCCACACAACTCTTTTCATTTTATATGTTTTCTTAACCATTTACAATACACTATATAGTATTCGCAGCATCTAAAACAACAAAAAAGAAAAAACAGCTCAAAAAAATTTTGCGCTCCACGTAGACTCGGGGGGCCTAACGGTCTGAAACGAAGGGGGGGTGGCCTGGCAGGCTACCCCCCCCCCCTATGACTACTGGGGAGGGGATCATGGTGTACATGCACCCACCATGTGAAGAGATATAACACACCCAACATATGATTCATGTGGGTTAAAGAGTTATTAGACCACCCTAGTGGAGTCGGCCCAGTCAACATTATGTTAATTGGTTAATTTGGGGCCGACCTAGCAAAAGTTAAAAGACAAGTAAATTAGTGTATAAATAGAGAGTGTGTCTCTCTCATTTTACACATTCTATTATTCACTCACTTCGCATTAGTGAGAGAGAGGAGGAGTGTGCACAAGTGGAGGAGGAGCATGCTGCTGAAGATATCTATCTCTTGGGTTTGATCATTGTGATCCTTGTATTGGTGCTTATTCTATCTCTGAGGAAGTTACGGGGTTTTTCACCTTCTTGGTTTTCCCCGGTGAAATGTTTTGTGTCTCTTGTCTCTTGTCTCGTATGCTTGATATGTTGTACATGTTGTTCTTTTAGTTAAGTCCTAGATATATTGAATTAAATGATGAAAAACTAACATGGTATCAGAGCTAGCCTGAAGGAAGGCGTGCTATGGAATTTATGAGACTTGTTGCACTTGCGACAAATCGGAAGCTAGGGCTTTATATAGAAAAAACCAGTCATCGTAGCACTTTCGCTATAAATCCATTTTGGTGAAGGTTCAAGATCTGAAACTTTTACAGGTCGAAGGTAACATCCCCATGTACCTTGTGTCTAAAGCACGACATCTGATTCGTTTTACTTTGTGAGATATGACCTGTACAATATAGGGTTTCTTCCTCTTCAAGATCTCAATCATAACTGGTGACCTAGGAAAAAAGGTCACAACTTGGGCTAGGAAGCTCCAAATGAAATTCCGTAAAAAGTGACACGTGGCACGTCATACAAGTTCACTCTCCTGTTTTATCCCATAAACAGGTCACGTTGCAATACTTGACATAACTCTCTCTCATAGAATCCAATTGAGGTCAGACCTATGGGGTTGGAAAGATGACAGGTCAGGCTACCACAAGCTGAAATTTCAGACCCTATGGATTCGTAATTTTAGATATGTATCAGAAACAATAAGGCACATATTTCTGTCAAAACAAAATTGGATTCTGAGCACCTTCATTCTTGGCTTGTCACTGCTGCGAGAATTTAGAGCTTCGGAGAAAGTTGGAATTTTTTGAATCGGAGACCACGGATGAATGCTCCTCATCAAAATCGAAATTTAGAGACCAAGATCGAATTTTTTGGTGTGGAAAAAGGTCAGGCTTGATCAAACCCTAGTTCGGGATTTTGATCTGAAAGGTGGAAAATTAGGGCTTTTGCAAAAGTTGGAATTTTTTGAATCTGTGACCATGGCTGGAAGCTCCTCAGAAAAATCAAAGTTTAGAACACAAGATCGAACCTTTTGGATGGGAAGTAGATCGAGCTTTTTCAAATCCTAGTTCAGGATCTGTCTAGAAGATCTGGAAGTTTCAAAGGCAATTTTGAGGGGTCAAATTTTGCAGTTTTAAAAATTGAAGTATACCAGCTTGATCAACTCAACAAGAGACATCTTTCCATCCATTCAAAATTTGAATTTTTAGGGTTTCTCTGACAAACCCTAATCCAGCTCCAGATCTAGTCTCAGCAAATCAAAGTGGATTGGGTTGATCCTAGAAGAGAATGAATTGGACACCTGCATAAGTGAAGAAGTTCCAGTTCCAGAGGGAGATAAGGCTAAGACCTTACATAAGAAGACTACAAGCAATCCCGACAGGTATGACTTGAAGAGATACAGGTATGTTTGTGAAATATGTTCATGATTAAGTTTATGATATGTTTGTTTTCATATTATTAGTACAATCTTGATTAATCTTAGACTTGTCTTATCACCTTAATAAAAGTATGAATGCTTGTAGACATTCATTGATTAGGGTTATGACACTTATGATTGTACTAATGCACCATGATGTTGTATGAGGTTGATGTTGTCCGCTAACATGAAAGGTACATCAAGAAAGACAGATCAAGTTCTAGATCAAGAACATATGACCATGGTGACATGACGACAAAGACTCATCCATAGTCATGGATCACATAGAAGCTCTACTTACGAGGTATGTATAATTTTGGTTCTACAATTATTAACTTATGAGTTATGCAGGTTACTAAGCACAAGTCATTGAAGAGAACAAGAAACATTGTTTAGGTATGTTAGTCATAACTAGCTAACATGATATTCCAGGTATGTTTTTCCTATATCAAGTTAGAATCCTACCTTGCATTAGGATATTATACTTTTGTATGAATGATAATGAAAGTTAGAAGTTTAAGTAATCAAGGGTTTATGCATATTATGTTTCTTACTTTGATTGATGATATGACTAACCAGAAGAGTCCTATGGTCACATAAGATTATGCATGAATAAAAGAAGACTTCCCTGAAACCTTCAATATTAATGCTTGTGATAAATTACCTGTGTGTGAAATAATCATGACCATACATGTTAAGTTATTTAGGATCATAATGTTTTGATAGTATTGAGATTATACTAATGGATGTATGATCATGTATGAGATATGGAGGATGACATTAGTGCAAACTTAAGCATGCATAGTGGCCTAGGATGAATATAAGTTCAAGGACAGGTAATCTAGGAAGCAAAGATCAAGAGGGAGCACACTCCAGTAGTTCATGCAAGGAATCAAAGATTGAGAGGGAGTCCACCCTACAACTAAACAAAGATAAGTATTTGAATTATCATTTATTATATATATGATTATTTAAATGATGTTGTCCAGTCATGTGCATACTTATGTTCCTAGATGCATATTAGAAAAGTTACATTAATGAACAAGATACTACTAATATACAAGTAATGGGTAAGTGGCCTATGGTACTGTACAACATTCCATTGCTACTTATCTAGAATGAAACCTCTTTGCTGACATGTTAGGAATAGTGCAAACTCTTAACAATGTTCTGGTAGAGATGGAAGGCATCTAGAAAGTTACCATGTGAATACGGGAAATGGATAAAAGTTGTATTGAAGCATTGGCTAAGATAATTGCATGACTGTATGACATATGTCTTTATGTATAATAATGTGTTTTTTTGAAAAAAAAGCTATGAGAAGTTTCTAATCATGCAATTGAATTTGACTTGTAGGAAAGATCGTGTACAATCACCTACAAAAGAAGGAAAACAACATTTGTTCCAGCAACGAAGTTCAAGAAAATTATCTATTGAAGATATTGAAGAATCTGAAGTTCCTAGGATCGAGGAGTACCAGTCGATCATGAAGAATGATGTTTGGGATGTGGTCCCAAGAAGAGAAGGGAAATCTGTTGTGACTTCCAAGTGGATCTATAAGATCAAGCATGCTGCAGATGGTAGCATAGAAAAATACAAAGTGAGGTTTGTGGCTCGTGGCTTCTCCCAGAAAGAAGGGATAGATAATGAAGAGAATTTTGTACCTGTAGCCAGATACACTTCCATCAGAATAGTACTTGCTCTGTCTCTAGTGATGAAGTGGAAGATACACTAGATGGATATGGTGTAGTCGAAGAGGAAGTGTATGTAGAGAAGCCACTCGATTTTGAGACACATGACAAGGAGTCACATGTGTACAGATTGAAGAAAGCCTTGTATGGCTTGAAGCAAGCTCCTAGAACTTGGTATGGTAGGATAGACAACTTTCTATCCAGTTTGGGCTTTACTAAGAGTAAAGCGGATTCCATCCTTTACTACAAATTTGAGGAAGGCAATCCAGTGATACTACTATTGTATGTGGATGACCTGTTTGTTACAGGTGAGGATAGATTGCTTGCCGATACAAAGAGGAAGGTTTTTGTTGAGTTAGAGAAGAAGGACTTGGGGATGATGCACTAATTTCTAGGTATGGAGGTGTGGCAAAGTGCAGATGGGATTTTCCTTGGACAAGAGAAGTATGCAGTAGAGATCCTGAAGAGGTTCGGGATGATGGACTACAAGGCCATGGCCACACCTATGGCATCGAACATGAAGCTTCTGTGTGATGCTTCATCTGAGCCGGTTTATGTCACGGTGTATCGTCAGATGATTCCCTCGGCAAGGAAATGATTGGCATGGAAGACTGGATTAGGGAATAGAATGACGAAGGGGAAGACCCTTAGATTGGATGCAAAGTCAACTTTGGATTGTCTAAGGAGTTGTTAAGAGATCTCCACCTTTTAGGAATTTTGTCCCTGGAAGATGCAACATATCATATGATATTAGGAATGTGTGGTCTCAGGGCTAGAAGAAGGTAGAAGATTTGATTTTGTAGGGGGGAATGCTGAAGAGTGGAACCATTATGTGGGAAGCCTATTGTCCAGCGCTATAAAGCTCTCAAATCAAGAAGATTTGTTGAAGTGGTCAAAAAATTAGGGGGCATGAGAATGAATTGCAAGGTTGGGTTACAAGGCATCAATAGAAGAAGGCTTTGTGGGAGAAGGATCTTAGTGGTGGTCCATAGTTTGGAAGTTATATTGTCCTTTGAAAGCATTTTTCTTTTCTTTGAAAAGCTTTAGGAAATAAAATCCTAACTCGGGATAATTGCCAAAAGATAATAAAGTTGGACGTAGGAAGGTGTATCTTGTGCAAATTGTGAATCACCTTATTTGTTTCCAATCCTTCGGATGGAGTTGTATGGTCAGAGATTTTATAGGTTACCGCCTACCGAGGAGAGAAATAAGTGGGAGCAAAGGACTCTTTTAGATTTTTTTTATTCATAGATTGTCGGTAAGTAAGTTAAAGTTTTTATGGCCCTGTCTTGCTATGTGATATGGCTAATTTCGTTATCAAGAAATAAAACGATCTTCCTAGGTTTCTATTTTACTCCACCACAAATGACCCAGATTATTGGGAGTGGTTGCAATAAAAACTGGTCTTCCTCCAAGGAAAATCCAGTCAAAGAATTAAAGGAACCTGAAATTGATTTTGAATAGGGTTGGGGGTACTTTGATGGGGCATGCAGAGGTGTCCTAAGGATGTGTGGGGTTGGGGCAATTTTATATCTGAATCGACAACACTTAATTAAGCTAAAGTTTGCAGTAGGGCCAAGCACTATTAAAGAAGCAAAACTTGATGCCATGTGGCTTTTATTGAAGAAAACTATAAACAATGATGTAAAAGATTACAATTATTTGGGGAGAAGTTGAAAATAGTTTGGGAAAGTCCTATATGCAAATTAAATAACTTATTGTTGGATCATATTCGGAACCAGTTCTTGCAGGTTGAAGTGAGCTTTGGAGATATACCATTTGCACATGTATATAGAGAATTCAATATCCTGGCAGACCAGTCAATAAACTAAGCTGTTTAGCTGGAGGAAGGGACTCAATGAACACGAGTTCAGAGAAAGGTTTCTGGTATCAAATTCAAATCTTGCTTTGGTTTAAATCAGAGGGAAAATTTTAAGCCACTTTATATGATTTTTTTTTGTATTATATGGCAAATCTTTTTGATGTATGTAGTAACTGGACTTTTTGGAAGTAGAAAAACACAATTATAGGCATTTTTTGTTTAAATAGGTTTTGATGTTCCCAAATAGTTTTTTCTAAATGCATTTTGATGTTACCAAATAGCTTTTTGTGAATGCGCTCACACACATCGTAGTGTATGTTTAAATTTCACTGCTGGAAATAGTGAATATATATATATATATATATATATATATATATATATATATATATATATATCCATCCAAAATATCACAACCACAAACCCTAGGGAGACAGGAAGACACGCAAAGAAAAAACATTTGCCTTGCTGTCAGACTTACTAACGCTCAGAGTTTGAGGACTTTTGGTGATAAAAGTATATGATGACTCGAAAGTTATTATTGACTGGGCAAATGGTATGAACTCTATGCAGTCTTTGACTTTGTTCAGCTGGATGAGGAGAGTGAGATTATTAATTCAGCATTTTGAAGTCATCTCTTTCAATCACATATATTGCATTTTCAATGAGGAGACGGATGTCTTATCTAAAGAATCTATTGGGGAAATGATTGGGTATCTTCAGTTCTCGGAATTTCTGGATGGAAATTTGATTGATGCAGGTTCATATTATGTATTTTGAAGATCAAATGGGCGGCTTTCAGTTATGTTTTTAGTTTTACTATGTTAATTTTTTTGTGTTTTGAATGAGCGACTTTTTTGTAAAAGGTTCAGCTGGATTTTGAGCCTTGTTGTAGATGTGATGGAGGACAAGGAAGTACTATGTTAGTAGGCTGTCCAGTATTTTGAGGGAGCTCTTACGTTTTTTGTATGATTGTTGGAGAAGGAGGAGGGTTTAAATGTAACTTTGAATCCTTATATGAATAACAAGTTACAAGCTTTTTCTACGGAAAAAAGAAAAAAAGCATTTTCCTCGCTGCAAGAGTTTTTGGACAAGAAGATATACAAAGAAAAAACGTTTTTGACTTAACTACGCTCCGAGTTTTAGGACCAGAAGACAAAACGAACGAAAGAACAATTTCCTTGCTATAAGAGTTTTCGGATTTTTAGGACAAGTAGACAATACAAAGAAAAGAGCAATTTCCTTTCTGTAAGAGTTTTCGGAGTTTTAGGACCAGAAGACAATACAAACAACAAAACAATTTCTTGCTGTAAGAGTTTTTCGACACTTGGGAGTTATAGAACAAGGAGACACGCAAAGAAACATAAGAGCTTTTTGACACCTGGGAGCTATGGAACAAGAAGACACGCAAAGAAACATAAGAGCTTTTTGACACCTGGGAGATAAGGAACAAGAAGACACACAAAGAACTAGACTACAACGGAGCAGACAGTCTATTATCAAAAGCAATTTATAAAGAAGGCTGAGATATATGAGAAATAATTTACAAGGAAGGCTGAGATATATCAGAAGTAATTTATAAAAAGGAATGTCAGGCGTTGTCAATTGTATGCACCAAGAAGTAAATTGAAAAAACGTGGGATTATAATGGCTGTAACCTTCATTTTTGTTTGAGGGATGCTCTGTTTTCCAAATTCCCACCCTATTAATAATGGTCTTATGTTTATATAAGATAGAACAGAGGAGATGACTGCAGTGAACACTCTGTCACACAGAGCATACAAAGAATAAGAAGAGTACTCTCGCGTGAGAGCCGAGCATCAAACCAACTAGACTGGGGCATGCTGTAGTGAACAAGACCTGGCATTGGCCCTCCCTCTCACGCAAGAGCCAACAAAGAATAACAAGAGCAACATGGAGTCCCTCCATCGCAGCAGCAGCCAACAGTAGTTATTTTAGTGGACTCGCTGTCTAATTTGATTTAGTTTTGGTGTGGAGGCCGGTTCACAGTGGATTGATGTTGTTGTTGACTTCACATACGAGGTGGGGTGTGGCTAGGAACTGTTGTGTTGTCGCAGTGGTGGTTCCAGTTTGAAGACAAACACAAAACACATTATAAGTTGGTGCTTTGACAATGCCAGAGAGATAAAGCCCATCCACATTTCGAATTTTAATGAACCCCCCACAGAGGAAGAGGAAGATCTCACAATATGCTTTTGGAAGTTAAATGTAGGTGCACACACAGGCGAGAGCCCAGAATCCTAATTACCGTGACTACAACACAGCGGAGGACAGCTAAAAACATTGTTTTGAAAACTAGACTAAATTCAAGTTGTGTATTGTATTTTAGGAAATGATATTTAATCAGCCCAACCCAGGGTTAGCTCTTTCGCACAGAAAACAAAGCATACAACAATGGTTCTCTCTCTCTCTCACGCAGCAGAGCAAATTGAATCGCATCTCGCATCTTGATCCTTTCTCTGCAGCTCCTCTACTCTCAACTACTGGTCGGTCATTAAATGGAGGAACAAGTGGAACCGCACACAAGGGTGTCATGTGACCACGAACTATCCGGACTGAGGAAGTTTGCTGTGTTGTTTGACTTAGGTTTGTTGTGGAGGCCGCGAGCGGGAAGCTTGCTGTGTTATTTGACTTAGGTTTGTTGTGGAGGCCGCGTGAACGCGAGCCTCCTCTGCCACAAATTATGACGTGCACTCTCCTAAGTGGGAGATGCTAGGTGAACCCCCTCCCAAGTGCAATGGAGGTGGCCTTCCTAGGCCATCGACCTTCCTGATCATCGATTGACCCCGCCCAGGTAAGTATGTTTTCCAGGATTTCCTTTTCCCTACTTATGCCCCTGCCTTTCATTCCTTCCATCCCCACTTTCCATCTAGGATATGACTCCGCTATTCCAAAACTAAACTCTACAACCATGCTCTCTCTAAAATCTGATCCTTCCTCGTTATTATTGTCAATATATCCTGTAAGTTGTAAGTAAGTTCGAAGACGCTTTCTTGGTTGGTGAAAGTTCGTAGTTAGTATTATAGACCTCAAAAGTATTGCCAGGTACATGCCAGTGCTTGTACTCGCCCTTGCGGATGCAGCCCAAAACACACAACGATAACTAGGCCCGAGGGAAGGGTATGGGTGAATTTCGCTTACGTACAAACTATGCATTGCGTAAGCAACCACAATGAGCAAAACTCGGTGACTTGCAGGCGCCAAGAGGGATATCACAAACTATAAAGTCCAAGCCCTTGGGGATTTACAAGTCCAAAATAAAACCATTCACATGGCAATAGGCCAAAGCATAGAGAGCGAAAACAAAATCCAATGGGCAGCTCGTCATAATAAATATAGACTCTCAAGATTAAGCAAAAACAACAAATTCAATCTCTGGAGGAGGACCACAATGATTTGGGAGTGGGCCCTGCCCATTAATTGGTGGCCCGTCAATAGCCAGAGCAAGGTCCCCTCCATTATCGTCATGTTGTTGAAGGTGCTTCTACATTCAAATAACTAGTTCTAGTCAAGGGAACTTATCATTCTTGGCCGAGAAAGGGGTGGCTAGTGGTGATGCTCACCACTTCGGCTTCGATGCTTATTGAGTTCCCAAACTGTGTGGCCCACTCTGTGCACGGCACACTACCTTATCTGTGAGAGTAAGTAGAATCAACGGGGCAATCAACCTCCAGGCGAACCCAATTCCGCTACGCATGGAAACACCCCCGGGTATTCTAGAAGCCACGTGAGATGTGTTGCCTCCAGGTCCACCTTCCCAGTTTGGACTTAGATTCGCAAGCAAAGGTGTGCAAAGGTTAAAGCTCCATCATCCTAGGTAAACTTTTGAAATAAACGTTTTTGAAACTGTTCATTTGGTTTATTCCATATCAAAAATACAATCTCCAAACTACCATGTTGCATGAAATTGCATTGCCTCTGAGATCTTATTTACAAGGGGAGAAAATATCTAGGTTATAGACATGGGGAGGAGCTGTTAAAATAGGTCCGAGGCCCATTCTCACAACGACTTAGCATAGGGACAAATCAGAGAAAATGTTTGATTGTTTCAAATTTGTGACACGAAAGCGCACCGGGGTTGGGAATGTCCAAGGTACTTTGGGTGTTGCCAAGGAGAAGGCTGCCCAAAATTGTGGACCAGCGAAACACGAGAATTTTTTGGCCCCCCCTTCTCGATCGCACGACATTGCCTTGCTTTTGTCATTGGGGCTTGACTTGGTCGCGACTACTCACAAGCAAACTATGCATCCTCGTCTAGAGTCTGCCCATAACTCCGTTGCCAAACTACAAACGTTAGATCTGCAACAAGCACCCGACAATCATGCCAATACTTAGTGTACACTCACATCAACATGAGTAAATGTTCACAACACAATACAAGAGACGGGGCACCCAAGTCAGGTGCCCCAAGGTTTATATTATTGAATTCCACATATGAGTACAATGGGGGGTCTGGCCAGTGTTGCGACTCTTTTGCAAAACATAAGACAAGCTCGGGCACAAGCTGCTCGACGCAACCTTGCTTGTCAACTAAGCCTTGATGCACCCACAAGTCTGCCTCCTATAGATCTCAGTCTTCAACAGCTTGGGCTATTGCAACAACCTCTTCAACAAAGAGTCGTTTACCCCAAGCACTTAGATCCGCCCGGATGATCCGCCTTTGGTTTGCATCCTCCTTTTACACTTTGTGAAGTTCTTAACCAACTCCTCAAAGTGGACGCGCTCACACATCGTCCAACACTCAATGGACACAATCGTTGCAATAGTCTAACCAACCGCATTGAGAATTGCAATTGCCTTTGCGAACTAGGGAACGCGCACTACAACTATCCCAATCAACGAACAACTCTAATTGTTTCCCAGTGCATCCAGTCACGCCGACTTATTTCTACTACTATAACATCTATCAAAATTTCTAACAAAATGTTCATTAAAACATCAGTTATTTTCTAAATTGCTTGAAATCGTGACTCTATTTTTATAACAGAATGAGCAAAGTGTGCAATATTGCTCAAATTCCTTTTTCCATCAAATACATATCACATAAAACAAATACCAAAGTATTATGCTCTGAGTGCACATGTGTTTTGAAAATACCAAGTCTCGGTATCCCCTTCCCCACCTAGAGGTTGGTGGTAGTGTGTGTTGGTTCCAGTGAAGCATGACTCGGCCAAGACTCGCGAGTACCCGCGAGTCTTCCCGTGTCAAACCTCAAAACGAGTAACCGTTGCATACTCGGCGCGGACTCAACATACTCGACACTGACTTGTCTACTCACCAAGACTTGCGTGTACTTGGCACAGACTCGGTCGGACTCGCCTGAACTCGCCCAGAGTCAAATCAAACAAAAGGACAAATTTTCATGAAAATCCAATTATTGCTAATGGCATTTCATTGTGTGTATCGTGACAAATTTTTCGGCATACGGCAGATGATTGTCATCGAGAGATGAGGTGGTGTGTAACAATTAAAAAACAGTTTGGATTTGTTACTTACATATGATCTATGTTTCAATAAATAACCTTAAACTTAGTAAAAAAACAAAGAAAGTGAAGAGCAAAATGTTCGATCAAATTTGATTCTAACTTTGCTGGAGTCAAGATACAAGAGAAAGTTCTAAGACAATTGCCATTAAATTAGACACATTAGCGTGCATTCGTTCGGCATTTAAACATAAAGCTCAATTGTGTGAGGGCACTGTTTTCCAAATAGATCTAGACCTTTACATGCGGAGAGAGAGAGAGAGAAAGAGAGCTATTTTAGATGTTGCCATGGCTAATTTAAATTTTTGCGTACAAAAATCGATTGTGTTATGTTGTATTATCATAGTTTATGAGATGATGTTATGAATTATTGCATAGATTGTGGATTTATAACTTGCATGGATTGGAAATGCCATTAACCTCTTTTTTGTGCCAAAAATTTACCATATTTTAAGTTTTTTCCTATTGGTCGAGTCTCACCGAGTTTGTCTCGAGTCGACGAATCGCATGCTAGTCGGGTCTTTGCTGATTCTCGCTGAGTTTTTCCCGGGTTGACAAGTCGCATGCCAGTCAAGTCTTTGTCGAGTCCGAGTTGCGCAACATTGGTTGATTCTCAAAACGACACGATTCATGCAGCACCAATGTAAACACCCTTGGAGGGTTGTTCAACGGGAGGATGGGGATGGAAGCTCGGGTTGCGTTTAGGGCCCTCGGATAGATAGGATTATTAAGGTTGACCGACGACGTTAAGGGCATTAATGAATTGAGCATGATAAGATATGCATGATTAAATGCACAAATCCTCTGAAAACAAAAGTGTTAGTCCATTAATAAAACTAAATGCAACCTAGCTAAGCATGTATGCATATATTATGAAGATGCAAATAATTGACCAATTAAACGACAAAAATGAATAAATGCAAAATATTTACAAAATGTGTTGTGCAATTAATTATCTGAGAAAAGCAAGCTTTAGTCGTTAGTATGAGAATGCATGAACGATTAAAACTAAGTTGTTCATGAATTCTACGCATTTAGAAAAGAGAAGGAAGACTGCGTTAACTAGTTTTTTAACTCAACGTTTCGAGCCAACCTGATGGGCTCATATTCGGGAGAAAGGCATCTCATAAAACTATTCTGCCACGTAAATAAATTATGATAAATTATGATAGTTGCTTGCAATGGATGGAAGAAAATATGCAATTTCACTTCATTTCAAAAAATTTAAATGCATCCAAAGGTAAAGAATCAATTAAGGAACTTATTTATGAGCGAGTTTCTGGAAAACCTTTTAACCATTTTCTTCCCAACGTTTCGGACTTCTAATGCGAGTCCATCCTCGGGGGGATCACAATACAATTGATTGAGATGGTTCAATTTAATGCATCAGAGCATGAATAAATAATTAATGATAAGAAATGAATAAGCATGTCCACTCGTTTTATCATTAATTTATGTGTGCTTTAATTTTATTTATAATTGGTTTCCATGTGCCGCTTAATCTCAACCCATCGTCTCTATTTAGTGCATTCGCTCGTTTCTCAATTCCAGCTGCTTCTTTTACTCCTCCCTTTAGATAGTGTTCCTCCTTAATGATCAATTATGCGTTTTCTATGCATATGTGGTGGGATGAGATGTGTGAGTGTTCCGCGAGGGCTGACTTTGAGGCTCTATCGTTTATTATGTCAGATGCATGCTCTTTTAGACGAATTTGAACTGGCATTCCACTTTATCCGACATGAATCTTTCCACATGAGCAGGGTATCGAGTATACTCCTTTTTGGAGTCTCGGGTCCACATGATCCTTTGTCGATTCAACCATCCATCCGATGGTGTTGGGTGGGGTGAGGGCCACTGGGATATTTTGATTTTTGAGGATGTTGGCAATATGGCCCATGGTGCCTTTTATGTAAGGCAAATAGATCTTAGGGATGTCCCTTGTATGACGTGTATAGCTGGATAGCCCCGTTAATGTGATTTATGCGATAACTATTTTTCACAAAAACCATTCAGAGGTGGTCCAACTCTTGTTTCAGATGTCTGGCATCTAATATTCTTGTGGCCCTGGTTGCGAGGGTTTTTCTGACTCCTATTTTTTGGTTTGGATGGTGGTGTGAATCCGCGTGCAGGTATTTGTCGGTATGAGTTGTTTTCCTATAAACCTCATGCCCTAGCTTCCCATCCTCCTTTTTTGTGAGAAGAACATCTAGCAAAGGTAATTGGTTGTTTTCTTCTATCTCAATGGTGAACTTGATCTGGTCCGAGAGGCTATTGAGGTGGGACACAAATTCATTCAGCTTCTCCCTCCCATGTCTACATTTTTCAAAGACGTCATCTACGTATCTTTTCCACTCTTTTGATGTTAAAGAAAAAGAGTTGAGAGATCGTAATTCGAAGTGTTCTATGTAGATGTTTGCGACCACTGGGGATAGTGGTGAGGCCATGGAAGTTCCATTTACTTGCTCATATATGACTCCTTTGTATCTAAAGTATGTGGAATTCAGGCATAGCCTCACCAAGCCTGTAGCCTCGTTATCCATGATGCCTTTTATTATTGCAATGGCTTCATCTACAGGAATCTTAGTGTAGAGGGAGACAATGTCAAAACTAACCAGAATGTATTATTCCCTAAGCTCTTGGTTCTTGATCCATTCTACGAAGGATGAAGAGTCTTTTACATATGAGGAAGTGTTGTCGAGCAAGGGGCGAAATTTATGAGCCAGGAATTTTGCTAGATGATAGGTTTGAGAACCTATGGTATTAACCATCCGCCTTAGCGGGACACCTACCTCATGAATCTTTGGGGAGCCATAAATTCTCGGCATTATGGCATTGTTCGATGTGATCCATTTCTTTATTGTGTCATCCGCGGGATGCGCATTTAATATGTTTTGTCACCTCATGCAAAATCTCGTTTCCTGGGTCATTATTGATTACTTTGTAGCTGCCACCCGATGAGAGGTGATCCAGCTTCTTAGACTAACGAATTTATGGAAAACGTGTTAACGGGTTTTCCAGAAAACTCGTTAATGGTTAACAGATTTTCCAGGAACTCGCTCTTAAATTCATTACCTATAAAATGAATTCTCGATATTTTCTCTAGACCTTATTTATGTTGAATAAAGCGGGATCTTAGCATTTTTTTGGTGATTAAAGAAAGACATTATTATTTTGTATTTGTTTTACGACTAAGTAGATTAATGAAGCATCTTTTAATGCGTAAAAAAAATATTTCGTTCTACTCAATTCAACAAATAGAAACCATACCTAAATATTCGTTCTATTAAAGACTAATTTTCATTAAACCAAATGCAGCTTTTGCACGTGATTGTTTAGCTTAAAATAATGCAATAAATTGTATTATTTGCATATGCAATAATGCAATAAATTGTATTACTTGCATATGCAATAATGCAATAATGCAATTAAAAAAAAAAAAACATAAAAGGGACAACGAAACTGAATGAAAATGAAGGAGGAAAGACACAGATATGCCCAAATAAGATTTTTTATTCATGGAATGGAAACTAACAGTCATCAAGTACAATATGCCGCGGCTAATTCAACCCCTGAGAACAGGAGGCTTACGAGACCCTATGCAGCTCTCAACCTTCTAGGTTCACCCAGGTGAAACTGAGACAGCAAGAGTACTTCCCACTCAAATTGTGTTGACAGTAACCTGGAGTAAAACATAATGTACCTCCGGTGGAAGGACACTCTGCCTCCACCCTAATGAATGGACCTGAAACATAGTCTTACTTGCAATCGCCTCCTGTTAGGCTCATGGATAACCGAGTATAAAAGGAAAAAATGCAACAATTGAACCTAGCAGTACCCACCTCTTACCTCTGGTGGAAGATGCCTATTTCGGTAGCTTCGTCGAGCTATTAAAGGTTGTCCGCGCAGGTATGAGAAGCGTGTGAGGGAAGGTGAAGTGTTTCGGTAGCCGTTGAGAGATCAACAGTCGCTGCGTCTTTTGGCATTTTGTTTTTTTATGCTCGTCCAAATGAGGAAGATGGCCCGCAAGTAACCGACATCCACCTTCCTATACCAAAAGGTTCCAGGAGCATGATCGTTGAGGTTACATTATGCCTTGATAATATGTCGCCTTGTCTTCATATGTACAAGTTTAGACCAAGTGTGCAGATTGTTCCATCTATTTTGCGAATTTCAAGTTAAATAACTCCTTTCTAAAACAATACTTTAGATTTTGAACCTGATTTGTGAGCAGCTTTCGCGCTAATCGGTTTTTTATATTGATACGCAAGCTCCCGATTTTGAATCTCTTTACTCGCGATGCCATATGCTCTCAAAATTGTGCCAAACCATCGTTGAGTCTTCCTGGTGTGTTTTCCACTCTCGGCTTTTCTTTTTCAGTCTTTAATGAGCATTAATGACTCTGGGACCAGGCCTTCAGCAGTTGCATTCTTTTCAGGATTAAATTTGTTGTGAATGACTTGACAAAAGAGCTCTTCTCCAATAACATTATCTCCGCCTTCAACTCAAAATATAAATTACCTAGGGAAGCTAGACTTCTGTGGACAAGGGTTAATTTGGTATGCTTGTAGTGAAAAAATTAAAAACACAGCTTTGAGCTATCTGTTGTTCCCATGGGATATCCTGCATTTCATCTTAACACCTCTCTGGGCGAGCTCCTCTCAACGCTTTGTATTAGTGTTTGGTGTCTTTTCAAACATGGGTCGATAGGATGCCTTCCCTATCTCAAAGAGGATGATGAGTAAGTGAGAAGGTAGGGGGTATCTCTCATCTCCAGCCTGATCATCAACATGCTGTCTCATAATAAACCTGACAGGCAGTGGATAAGATCACCATTTTCAAATGACTTATACATCCCTCATAGGCTGCGTAAAGGACTGGTTAAGCCTTACGAATTAACCACAAAGACGAATTTTGGTGTGAAGGGATTTAAGGATCACCTCTGTGTGCTTGTTGGATTGTCGTGATGTTCACTGCTTCTCACACTATTTTTTTTATTTTGCATCTACCATCGACAATGGAGGTTCCTTGTTGCCTGTTGGATACATTTTCTTGTACATGTTCCGTTGCAACCTTGTTCCTAGCTTGGCTCTGCCCGCGGGCTCACTATGTCCGCGTTCACTTCATTATCGCCCATTGTGCATTTCTGCCATCTCAACCATTTTTCCTGCGAATTCCATTATCGCATTATGTCCATGTGGTCTGCATCCACTGTAGATTCCACCCACGTGTCGTTTATGTGAGCGCCTGCTTATGCTAATCGGCCTATGTGCATGATTGTCGTCCTCCTATTTTTCCTAGCGTTATTCTATGTTGGTATTCTCTGCATGAGTATGATGGACAACGCCTTCTATCTCTGCGGAGTATCCTGCATTCTATCTGTTTTGCTAAGTGGATTCCATACGTTCATTGGTCTGCAGACACCTCTCGTTCACCTGTACGCTAGCCGCATGGTGCATTTTGTGTTGGTGGGATGAAGGATTAGGGTTTGGGATGCGTCCATTTCAGCTTTTGTTTTTCTTGCAAAGCCTGCCACGTTGTTGGCTAATGGATTCGCCCGTGTTCCCTCTTCCATACTCCTGCGTGCTCAGTGTATCATTTGTTGGGCGGTGCGGGCTTGGTGTCTGTTTTTTGTCTTACTGGTGGTCTGTGCCTGGCTATTGCGTGTGATTGCCATTCGCCCGCATTCTTGGATGCATTATTCTTTGTCGTTCTGCATCCCCCAGTGTGAACCTGCGTGCAACATGGCCTGTTATGACTTCCAACTCGACGACCAGGTTGATCCCGCCGCTGTCTCTTGTTGTTGTCTTTCCTTTTTAATTAATTTTTATATATAATCTTTGCATTGTTAAAATCCATGAAAAATTGGTCGTGGGGAACTTTAATGTAATGTGTGCTTTTTAATTATTATCGAAAAAGGGAGCGGGGAATAGGATCATTTCGGAGATGAGGGAGAATGATCTTAATAAATTTAATGGGAATAGGAGAAGTAGGAGGATAAAGGGGAAAGATTGCTCTTGAGTTTTTTTTTTTTTTTTTAAATCGTGGGAAGGAGGAATTGTAAAAAGGTAATTTTCTAGTAAATGGGACAAGAGGTGTAAGAGGGGTTTTATTTTTACAAAAAGGGGATGTTTTTTATTGTTTGAAAATCGGGGACATTGATTTTTTTGCGAAATGACAATCAAGGGGAAAGAATTTTACTTTTCAATCAAAGGCGTAATGAGATGAAACTAGTAGGCACGACCGATGATTTTATTGATGGATGCGAACTTGCTGGAATTTTAATTGACAATGTGCAATACCTCCAACAAGAAAAAAATACGGTTGAGTGCCGGAAGGGTCAAACAAACAAGGAATTAGTCAAACAAAATATGGACAAGATAACTGCTACAAGAGAGACACAATGATGCTTACTTCCTGACACCACGAAGTATAATGCGAAAAACGACAATCTACCAAGACTTTGACTCGACCATGACTTGACGCATATGGCAGAACTTGGTAGGCTTACCAAAGGGGATGTAAAGAAGTGAAAGTAGTGAAACAAGATATGGACACGACAAGCACATCGCCCTGGACACAACGGTGCATACGGAATGATCTTGTTAAAAATTAAATAGGTTCCCCTCTGACGTCATGTTCCGACACTTTGGAATCATGTCGATGTTGAGCATCGACAATATGAGGCATAAAGTGATGCTTTTTGTTTAAAATTGAGAAAACATCATAGTAGAAACCTCCACAAGCACGTCAAGAAACGTTTATTATAACGACTGCTAGAGCATCTATCAAAATGTCTAGAAAACCTTCTTACCGTATGCCAATAAAAATGTATATCAAAGTTTCAAATTTCTAAATTAGTTGCGATTGTGACTTTATTAATGTCAAAGATAGTGTTAGGTACTTTGACAATAACATCTACATAGATTTTTAATTTTGGGTTGCAAGGGAGTCTCATCAAACTAATTTGGCCAAAAAATATTAAATGGCAGGAGAGAGGCCCATCATCTCCCATGAACTACAATTAAATACAAATATTTTATGCAATTAATTAACCATTATTTAACCTGACATCATTACTTAATGAAGCATAACTTGTATTTATTTTTTTCCTAATTTATCACAATAAATTAATCTAATTAAGCAAATCAATTTCTTGAAGGATCGTGGCGATTTTAAAAATAAAATTTGTCCTTACAAAATATAAAAATAAAATCAACAAAAAGAAATGAGCACCAAAAGAAAACAATGGAACACACTTGTTTAAGCCAAAAAATAACAAAAATTCTATTTTCAATCAAATACTCCTTTAGAATATAGTACAAATTTTGTGATATAGTATCAAATCATGGAAAATGGATTGAGAGTATAAAAAACACTAAACATTATCGCTTTATCTAGAGTCCAAGAAATGGACAAAGTGACTACATCTCCAATCATTTTTTGATCACTTTCCAATACTCTGCTCCAAGTGCAATGACATATAACACTTCGGTTGGATTTTTTTTTCTCAAAATATAAGCTTCCCACAACTGCTTGAATTTGAGTTCTCATCAAATAAACATCTTTCCATATTCATATATAAAAGGTTGAAAATCAATGTTTATTGTTGCATGTGTGCACATCAAATGAAAGAAAGAATTAGTTTATTGTATGATCTTAAGTTAAACAGTAACTTACATTGAGTTTTGATTGGGTCGATTAGAAGTCTCTAAGTGGATCAACAAATAGAGTCAACGCATTAAAATCATTTCCTCTTACACCCTATAATTCCACATGACAATGGATCAAGGTCAAATCATAATGTTATTATATCTGTGTTTCAATTGTTAATATGCAAATGTGGAGATATGGATATGAGCAGTTATGACTTACATGAAAATCCTTTGAGTCTTCTCGATACAAAAGAGTGTGTAATGGATTGTAGACCAAAAAATGGCTTATTTGCAGTACGAGTCCAATATAGTTAAGAAACCTTACAATTTGGTATCGAATCGAGTACTCCACTAATACAATTAGGTTGGCAGATGGAACCAATACAAATGAGGTTGTAACCTCTACAATCCTAGACTATAAGGAAACACAATGACTCTAAAAAAGTTACCGATGCATCCCAGATGATTAACTATATTGTTTGACGGTCTGAGATTGGGATTGTTTTATGCAATCCAATTCAACTAATGTTTAGTATGGTTCTTGCACCTACGATGAGGTGGACATGCAACATGATGGGGATTATATGTTGATGGAGAAGGAAAGCCGCATATTTAGTTCCAAATCACTAATAAAAAACGATACATTAGATAACATATCATATTCAAATTTTATTATGTCTTTATTGGAATTCTCAATCAATTGTCTAAGCACTTATTCAAGTGATGGTATATATTGTGTCTTGACTCGATGCCCAACTTCTTAAGCGAGCACGAGCCTTACAATATGTTATTCTTTGCACCTTCAATGTGTATTATGAATATTGTGTGGTTTCCTCTTAGCCTAATGCACATCCTATGAATTTATAATGCTTTAATCAACTAGATAAAAAGGTTATAGGATGGAACATGGCATGGAGGAAATAAAAGTAAGCACAAAGTAATCGTAATTACAAATTACAGTAAACCCCTTTGCCACCAATTAAGTGAGTTGTTTCATACTTGTTTCAACCTTTGTAATCTGTCAAGTGGCGTCTTCTAGGAGGCTCGGCTCACCACCAACTTGCATTAAGAAGTGAGGATGATATAAATAAGCATGCACACAACATCATATTGCTTATCAATCTCCCACTATCACCACAAGGTTTTGATTTAGATACCACCAAAATTACAATCAAAATTTGTGACACCCTTCATGATTAATGGGTGTTAATCAATACAGTTATCTAGCTAATTTTGTTTGTTTAACGATCTTCTGAATTTTCGATTAGCATTCATATTTTTATTTATTTATTTTTTGCACAGTTTCTAACTACCAATTTAGCAGCTCAACTGCCATTATATCTACATAATTTAATAGCCACAATTTATCTACTATAATTAATCCATTTTGATAATTAGAGTAGATGTTCATAATAATTTATACAGCTTACTTAAAATGACTCAATCAAAGCAAAGTGGTGGTAAATTAGCTCTGAAACTAACTAATTTAGCAATCCAATTCCTTGGCAACTCTTTAAATCAATCAAGTGTTGCCCAAACTACGACTTGTCCTCCTAGCCAACTAGGTGCTCATGTAATTTCCTAGCTCTAGGAAATTAGTGGGTTTCCTAGCTCTCTGTGCTCGTGCCTCTAACAAAGCAACATCTAGCCAGTAATCTTTTAGAATTCCTTAGCAATAGCTCTCAGATCAAGCTCAATGCTACAATTCGGTATCCCGCTCTCAATGTTTTCCCCTTCCAAAATCCTCAACCTTTCTTTAAAGATCTAACCCCTTATCATTCTCCAATGTTTTACTTTATGCCTTTCTCCCACATCCTTCCTAGCCTCGGGAGAAGAGTGGTTGCCCCCTTTCCTAGGAAGGTCCCATAATAATCAAATAATATCTTCTTTCTTCAAATCCTACCTACAACTAAGTTAGGTGTAAAATTCAAATCAAATCAAATACTTTGTAAGATGTATGAATTCAATATTCTAATGAAATGGACCTAATTAAATCCTAGATACAATGTAACTGTATTCTATAATAAAACATAAATTAAATCCTAAATGAAAGGTAACTTATAGGCATACAATTAAATTTATTTTTCAACAATAAAAAACGTGTCTCTTGTTATTCATGGAGAATCAAAGAGTACATAAACTTCCAGTTTTTTTACATCTTCCAAAAAGAAAGAGTCAATCATAAAGCATCATATCAACCTACTGTCATATCATACTGCCATACATCCTTGTAGCAAAATGACTATCAACAGATCTGATGAAAGATCAATAAGCAGATATCCCTATGCATTGCACTGTCCAAATATACAAAAAAGTGCACATAAGACTGCTAACATATAGCAGAAGACAAACTACCTACTTAAAAAAAAACGAGAGTCTTAGTAGGTGAGACAGTATTCAATATATTATTCCCAATAAAGAAAACCTCCAGCTTCCCCAAGAGAAAATTTAGAGAGTCCATCATGAATCAAATCATTGATAATATTAATCAATAAGTAGTGTATTTTTAAAACAATACTAGTGCACATGTGCAAGGTATGTATGCGAGGCTAGCGGGCGCATAGCTTGTGCACGTATTAATAATAATAGTCACTATCTCTAATGCATAGTGCATGTATGTTCACAACCCGACATGCAAGACAATAAATTAAATAAGCACACCATTCAAGAGCCTTTAAGTAAGTTGCATTAATTCAATATGAATTGGATTTTAGCACCAAGATTGTCATAAATGAACCATGCAAGTATTCTAAACAAGGTAGGAACCAAGTACAAAACTAATGTGGCATATCTAATTCCCAAACAACAATCTCAACTAACTTTGAACCATCCTTCCTCACTAACCAACTTCCATCTTCCACGTTAAAATCTGCCTCAGTCTGCCTTGTTTTGTGGACAATTCCCAAACCTCTCAACTACATCCCTGTTTCCATTAGTATAAAAGGTCTTCAACCTATTTATGTGTGTGTAAAATATTCTCTTGGAGAGCCGGCGGCCTAGGGAAATTTGATTGTCCCCCACTAAATAAATAAATTAGTGCTACCCAATCCTGGATGGAAGTTGATCTGTAGAACATCTTGAGAACACCCTTCTCTCGTTAAAGAATTAAACGTTCCTTTTTAAATGCAGTGGCCTATGAATTTCAATGGAAACTTCCTTCCACCCATAATTCTGTAACATAAATGCACAACAGAGAGCTACTCTTCAATTCGCCATGACGCTTGCTCCGAGGGTTTGAAGAGAACCCATAGAAGAAGGATGGATCCTTCCAACCTTCATGTAGCTCACAAATATCATGCAATTCGACATCGCTTCCAGAATATTTCTACAATGTGACGATTCTTCTTTCACTGCTGGAGTTCTCGCCTTCGAGGCCTTTGTTCATGAAGCTGCAACGATAAAAAACTATGCAAAGGATAATAAGACACGACACATAGAGGGGAAAAACCCATACATTTGAGGATTAGGGTGTTTAGAGATGCCACGCGCAGAGGGAACGAAGCTCACAGGAGGTGAATTCAAATACTAGATAATCCATAGGAGATGGATATGCAGAGGGGATGAACACAATGCTAATGAAACTCGGTTCGTGGGAAGTGTGTAGAATCTCCCACAGAACACCACGCACAAGAGAGCCAATGGTCGAGCTCCGATACCGCTTGGAACACTAAGAACTAAGTTAGGCAAAGATAAGTGTGAATGCCCAATTTCGTTGAAATGATACACATATACATATGATGTGACGTGACTTTTGGTTTCATTTTCCAAGTTGTCTCTTGGACTCCAAGACGACTTTTCTTATCCACCTATGACTCTTGAAGCGAAAAATAGAAATATTACACAATATACTTGTACACCACCCAAAGTATGAGGTTGGTGGTGAAGATTGGAAATTGATTATTTTATAGGCACGTATACCCTTGCAGTGATGTGTGACGCCCACTGAGTTGTGGAATTACATCCTTCTTGATGAAATAAGGTGACTCTATGGCATATTTACTCTTAGACTATGTACAATATCTCGATAAGGTAAGCAAAGCTACAAATGCGTAGCAAATCGGGTTTATCAGGGACCATCATCATAAAACTCATGAGATAAATTGTTGAATCATATTTGGAGGGTAAACGATTTTGGTACCAACTTCCGCGTATGATAATTCTTTTTTGCCACTAAAACTTGAAGAGATTATTAAATATTTCTTTTGACATATTGCCACAACAACCTACTCAACATTGCCAGGTCATTTATGGCGGCTTGATCGTCTCATATCAAACTCTTCGTACCAAATTTCTTCGAATAATTTTCGAACCATTTCCATCCCATTCAGTGTTCAAATTCCGGGCCATTCCAAAGGGTTCGGCCCTTCCAAAGGGTTCTAGCTAGAACCCTTCCTAGAAGTGTAAAGTTAAAATTGTCCTTAAAAAAAATTTAAAAACCGAATTTTATCCTTTAGGACATAATTTATATCAACATTTTAAAAAAAGGGAAACATTTGAAATAATCCATCCATTTAAATTTCAATTTCTATGTTGAAATTCCTATGCTATAAAATATGACTCCTCATTCAAAATGTTGGAAATATCATAAATTATAATCACTCACTCACTCATGTCACGCACTCACTGCTTAGCTATGCAAGATGAGGAATGATCACTGACGACTGACTACAAGGCATTGACCAGTGTGATTTGACTCTGGCTCCCAAGTCACTTCAGGTTGAGATCTAAGGTGTGACAATTTGTCAGCTACTACGGTCGAAACAATAGAGATCCACTACTAGTCTACTACTAGGCCCAAACTGAGCTTGGAACTTTGTGCCTACTACATATGTGAACTTGGCTACCAATGTCCACTTGTTTTTCGTCAAAATTAAATTCAAATGGTCTATTTGATGAGTCCTCCTCTACAAGACTTCATTTCTTGCATGAATGTCACGGACTCACAACAACTCTAAACAACACTCAATGGCATGGAACTGCAAATACTGGCATGCAACTAGGACCACAAACCGTGCAGAGGGCGATTTATGCATTGATATGGAGAGGTTGCACTGGGCACACGATATGGAGAAACAATGAGTAAGAAAAAACATTTGGACCAAAGCACCACAATGGTTATTAATAAAATTAAAAAAACAATTTTTGGCCTAGGAATAGTCTTCAATTTGATGGGTGGCATGATCATGATGTAATCTCCCTCCATCCTTCCAAACATATGTGGTTTCTCACCACATTTGTCTTCGGCGCTCACCACCACAATACGTATAAAAAGTACATGTATTTACATCCTCTTCTCTTTAAATCCTCATCTCATAGTCATAACCAAGGATTATTATGCATGCACATCCTCACCTTATAATATCAATTGGGTCATGGCGCAGAGACAACCGATGTGATCTTCTTATGACTCCTTACTGATGTGATTGTAAGGCACCCTTTGAAGGTGAAGTCCATAATTTTAAGTCTTCTTCCTCATTCTCATGCCTTTTGGTAAAACAATAAGGAGGCTAGTGGCCCACATCAGCATTGAAAACGGTTCGACATGGAGGTAGATACATTAATTATTTTCATTAAATAACTTAAATTTCATGCCAGTGACTGCAAATTCACCAAATCATGGATTGGTACAAAAAAATCAAATTTTAGAGCTTCAAGCTCTTAATTACTCACATCTATAATTTTCTCAAATCTAGCCATTAACAAACTTCTTTGGTGTTCTGGTTCAATTTAAAAGGTAGATTGGCGAGACTCAAACATGCAACGAGTTGCAAGGCTCCCATTGAGTTAGGTTTGATTCCATTTCCCCTCTGCCCCATACCTGTATGTTGTCGTGACAAGTGTTGAACAACAAAAGTTGATGCCATGGTCCTTGTGATGCTCGCGTTGCTAACTTGCTTGGTATGGAGGAATTTTTTAATGTTTTCTATGGAGTATTTTTTCAATGTTTTCTAAGCTATGGATTTATTTTTTAGGCACCCAATGCCCATCATTCTTACATCTCTCGGGCTTGAATGGCTTCCCTCTCTCTGGTTTGAATTAAGTTTTTGGTTGGTTTTATATGTATTTTTGGTTGTAGGTTTATTATAGCCTCGTTTTGCTTGGTGGATTCCTTTTGTACATAGTTAACTGTAAGTAATTTTCTCATGGTTCCTGTTTTAATTTAAGACTATATCTAGTTACAACGTACCGCACTATGCATAAGATCATGCGGATGTCCCAATATGGTTATTGCATAGCCCAAGTAGTTTTTATGTATAATGAAGTGTGCTCCAACCCGGAAAAATACAACATAATAGTTGTTATTTTGATGAACTGTAAAATTAATGTTACATATATGTCAAATTAATATGTTCAAATTAGGTTTTAATTGAAAAGATACCATTTTTCATGTAGATATTAAGGAGTGCTCAATTGTCTAAGATTATAAAAATTTTGGATGAGCAATATTTGTTTCTTGCATTATTCATAAGAATGATTTAGTTAATTTATACTTGTTAATTAAACTACAATCATTTATATTGTCCTTCATCTTTGAAAGACTCCCGAAACAAATACCCTTCCAATTGAAATTAAGACCTACCCTTCAAATTGATCATTGATTTCAATTTCAATTCAATATTATATACATTCAATGCTGAATAAATGCATAATAAATATTGTTGAATTTGTCCGTCAACAGTTTGACCATATCAATAGGCACCATTTGGGTGAAAGCTAAAGTAGAGTTTCACTTAAAATGCGAAGGTCATTTTCTTGGATTCTAAATATCAAATGGAAACATAACATCATTTTTTTTTACAGAAACGGGTAAGAAGCATTGTATTAAAAAAAGGTAGGACTGATACAAAAAATGGGGAGACTGTACCCCACAAAATGAGGGAAGAAGACACCTCTTAACCAGTCTTTACAATTCATAGAAGTAGCTAACCGAACAAGGAAAGGAGACATTCAGCTTTAACTGCCGATTACATATTTAGGATAGATGAAAACAAGAAGATTCCAATGCTCATTTGTCAGTTGAGCGTCTAGTTTTTTTCTTGCCACTTGCAGCTAAGTTTTCATTTTCCTCCATGCCCATGATCGAAGAGGGGCTATTATTCTTACTAGTTCTAATACAGTCAATTTTGGCTTCAACGATCCTAAGGCAAGTGTGCATGGATTCCACTTTACCAGCCAAACTTACAAGTTGTTCCTTCGTGTTGCTGTTGGAGATTCTAGCATCAGAGATAGAAATTTCCACAAGGGTGGTGAGGTTCGATAGAGCCTTTTTCAGGTCTTTATTTTCTCCTTTCAAACCACATACCCAAGCTTCGATGTCCCGTAGGTGAGACAGTACGCTAGGGGGAGGACTTTCCGGTCCTTGAGGTGAGTCCAGATTCACAACACCAGCCGAGTCGTCCACCAAAATCCATAGTTTGTTAGAGCCTGAGTCTCCGTTGCTGCCATGCAATTGCTGCAACGCTCCACGTTGCAGAGGAACGCCAAATTTGCATTGGTGCCAAACTCTAAGGGGCGGAAGTTCTTCCCAAAACCAAGTTCAAGACCTCGATGCACACCAAAGGCGAGATTCCCATTTCCCAGTCCCGCGTCCTGGTGCAACCACCCTCTACCGGGTTCAGAGGTTATTGGATGTCCATGGAGGACGTGCTTCATCTTGCCGGCAAGAGAACCCTGCGCGTCTTTCTCGCTGAGCCTGTTCCCCTGCACCACCTCAAGGGCAGAGAGGTAACTCTTGAGACCAAAGCCCTCGGAATTTACCTAGATGTGGGTCTTACATTAACTGCATTGCAGATCCGGGAGGTAGAGCCCAGCGTTGCCACAGTTATTTCCACAATCCATGCTGCACCTGAATTCGAAATGCCTGAACCTGAAACACTGAGAGCTTCTGAGAATGTAGAGAAGGGTTGAGTGTAAAATGTTGTCGCCTCTGGTCTTGAAATAATCGCAGACAATCCTGCCACCAGCGCACCATAAATTCTCGCATGCGAGACAGCAGGGACCAACTAGAAGGCGTCGTCGTTTGCGTCTTGGAAACGGGAGACAGGATTGGGTTGAGATTTTGATCGAGACCCTTAATAAATTCATCCAACCATTAGTAGAGACCATTGATAATCCAATGAAACTATACCAAGAAAGTAGTATGTTAAGGCTGCTTGCAAAGTTAGGGTGGCCCAAAACCTTAAGGGACCCAATTTTTATCAGTTGTGTGCCCATTTTTTATCATTATACCGCAGTTTAACCCCGCTGCAACATTTTCCATGGTGTCGGCTAGATTGTTGTTGTTCCTTAGAATGTGGTAGAGTAAAATAGAGTTTAAATCCTTGATCCTGTGGATAAGTGATAATGATACTTGGAGGAAGGAGTACGAACCTTTTTAGCTAGAGCCCTGGATTCTTGAATCACAAGGAGGGAGTCTCCAATGACTACCAAATCCTGAATATGATTTTCCTTAGCAATATCAATGCCTTTGAGCAAGGCCAACCATTCTGCAGCATTGTTTGTCTGTCTTCCTATCCCCCAGGCGTAATCAGTCATTTTGTTTCCATCGGAGTCCATTAGAACTCCCCCCGCACCTGCCAACCCAGGATTTCCCTTCGAGGCTCCATCGAAGAAGAGAGAATGACTTGAACAATTTTTCTTCTAGTTCTGAAACTCAGGAGGCTCTAATTTGATCTGCCAATTTTAAGTCCTTGGTCTTTTGATGAGGATGTTTGAGGGAGAAAGGTGAGGATCCAGGAGATCAACGACCCAAATTTTCTCTTCAACACTAAGAGGTTCTTTTGCCAGATTTTTCAACCCTCACGTCTTGAGAGAGCCTACCCAGAGGGCTTTGGCTAATACAAGCACCAATTATGGGGAGGTTCTTCTTTCCTCAAAGATTTCCTTGTTCCTGACATTCTAAATCTTCCAGCAGAGGAACTTGGGGAATGCCACCCAGGCTCTTTTAAATTCATGTTTCCTGGAAAGCGAGTTTGAATAGAAAAGATGCCAGCTAGAAAGAAGATCATGCTAGTTGGTGGGGAGGATAAGATCCGGCTGAACAATATGAAGGGCCTTGTGCCAAACTTCTTTGGCAAAACTTCAGTCTAGAAAGAGATGTTCACTTGTCTCATCAACGTTTTTATAGAGAATACATCTCGCTGGACCAGCAATACCTCTCTTCCTTAAGTTGTCCACTGGGAGGATCTTTCGATGTGCCAGTAACCAATTGAAAAGGTTTACTTTTGGTAACCCATCCTTGTTCCAGATTCTTTCCCATTTCTTGTCCTTTCTGCACTGATTGCTTATTGAGTCTAAGTAGTTGTAACCTTCCTTGACAGAGTAGGAACCATTTTTTCCCCAACAGCGTTGATCTTTCATGGACAGATGAATTGGAAGAGCCCCATGGAAGAGAGAAAGGAGAATGTTGTAGTCCTGAGAAAGATGGTCCAGGAGGACCAGTGACTTCCAGCCCGTCCACCTTCCCAGAGAAGACCACGAGGACAGATCATGAAGGGTGTTGATCCTTGCTTGCTCCATCCAACGTTTTAATTCACTAAAGGCATGAGGATAGTTCATTGGAGGAGTTGAGCAAAATTTATCCTTCCAAATTTTGATTTGTTTGCCATTGTTGGGGGACCAAGAGAGGTTGTTTTGAATTAAAAAGGCTACACGCTTACAGAGATTCCAAATGGGAGTACCCTTTTTTTCCAGATCGATGTTTTCCACACATCTTTTTCGAGTTCTCGGCATGTACTTTTTGTGGATTATTTCTTTCCACTAGGCCTTCTTACCATAAATGAGTCTCCACGGGATTTTGGCACCTAGTGTAAGATTCATCTGAGATGGATCTTTGATTCTTGTTCCTCCATACATTTTAGGTCTGCAGACAGTCTCCCAGTTGATTAGATGAAATTTTTTGGCATTGTTGTTTTTCCCTCCCTGCCACAAAACTTTTCTGAGTTCTTTGGTGATTCCCTTCATCATCGACTTTGGGGTGAGCGATATGGACCAAGCATAAATAGGATAGGCAGAGAGAATGGACTTGATGAGGACAAGTTTACCAGCTGGTTTAAGCCATCTAGAGCCCTAGGCATTAATTTTGGTTTTAAGTTTATCAATTAACCCATGCCAGTTAGCCACTTTCTTGTTCCCTTTGAAAATGGGAATGCCAAGATAGATGAAGGAGCTCCAATCCTCCGATCCATCAAAGCCAAGAATCCGAGAGATTCGCGCCAGGGTTCCCGAGGAGCAGTTCCAACCATAAATTTTTGACTTATCAATGTTAACCTTTCCGTCATAATCCCTGAGGAAGGAAGAGAGTACGAGATTGAAATGTTCAGCGATAATTGTTGAGGCACCCCCGAGCAAAGTTGTATCATCCGCGAACTGAGAGTGATTGACCGGTTTGACTCCTAGGACAACCCGAATGCCTTTGAGATTGCCCGACACTTGGAGAGCATGAAGCTTCCGGCTCATAGATTCAGCGACCATCAGATAGAGGAAGGGTGATAATGGGAAACCTTGGCGCAAGCCTCTAGATGCCATGAAAAAATCAGTAGGTCTTCTATTGATGAGAGGTGCAATTCAAGGGTTATGAATGCAGGCTTTGATCCATCTTACAAAACTATTGGAAAAACCAAACTTGAGCATGATGTCAAAGAGAAATTTGTGATTCACTCTATCAAAAGCGTTGGCCATGTCTAGCTTGATGGCCATTCCTTGATGCTTCTTCTCAATGCTGGAATGAATGGCTTCTTGGACTAAGATAATATTGTCTAGGATTTGACGTCCTGCAAGGAAGCCCCCTTGGGATTCAGAAATAAGTTTCCCCATGATTTTCTTAAGTCTGGAAGCAAGGATTTTTTAGAGGAGTTGCAGAGAGAGATCAGTCTGAAACGGCTCAGGGTGTTGGGGGCATTTCCTTTAGGAATGAGGGCTAGAAAAGATGAGTTGGTTTCCCCACCAATTTTATCTTTTTTCCTGGTCCAATTGAGCATTCTTTTGAGATCATCTTTTATGATTTCCCACGCAGCTCTATAAAAGTTGATGGTGAAGCCGTCGGGTCCGGGGGCTTTGTCGATCTGCAGGGTCCAGATGGCGTTGACAATTTCATTTTCCAGGATTGGTTTAGATAGCTCTTTGTTGATATTGTCCGATATCAAGTTGGGAATGCCTTCGAGAATATCAGCCTGGGCTTCGGGATCTGTTTCTCCACTATCCGTGAAGAGCTCTTTAAAGTGATTAAAGGCATGAAGTTGAAGATTATCTTGACCGCTAATTTTATCTCCGAGGCTATTCTTCAGTTCTCGGATTGCATTGTGACTGCGGCGAGCTTTGGCTTGGTTGTGGAAGTAATTTGTGTTGCTATCCCCCCCTTTGAGCTAGAGTTATCTTGATTTCATTCTCCAAGTTTCCTCTTCATGTCTTGCAGCGATGAGAATTTTTTGTTCAAGAGCACTTTCATAACTTAAGAGAGAGGGAGAGATTTCTTCGGTTTCCATTCTTTGATGAAGATTGGCAAGCTCGGCTTGACAACGCAATTTGGAATGACTGGGGTTTTGAAAAGAGGACTTAGCCCATCGTTTGAGGGCTAACTTAACAGCACGGAGCTTAGACTCCCAAATGAAGCTGGGGGAGCCAGAGAAAGTCCTGGACCATGCTTTGGAGACAATGTCAAAGAAGTCAGGATGTCGAATCCAGAGAGGGTTGAGGCGGAAGGGAATGGGTCCAAGATTTTCCGCGGTGGAGATAGAGAGGCAAATAGGCTTATGATCAGAGGTAGCACAGGGGGAGGAGAACGCCGAAATCACAAGATCAGAGCTAAAGAAAGAGGAACTTACTAGAAAGTGATCCAGTCTGGCAGCAATGTGACCAAATCCACATCTTCTATTAGTCCTGGTGAATTTTGCATTTTTGAGTGGGATATCAATTAGATCCAACTCAGCAAGAAGGTCCTCTAACTTTTCGCCAAAGGGATCACGAATTATGCTGCCACCTCTCTTTTCCTGTCGAGACTTGGTGACATTGAAGTCGCCAGCAACAATGAGATTTTTCCCAGTCATGTTGTCTTTGAGATTGCTAAGATCATTCCAGAAGTTGATCTTGTCCCTGTATTGATTCGGTCCATAGACGTTGCAGATGAAAAGGGATTCGTTGTTGTCATTATCTTTTATTTCTGTAAGAAGCCAGTGAGGATTCTCAGAGGTTGAAATAAGTGAGAATTTCTGAGAGAACAAGGTAGCAATACCACTGGATGCCCCTCGAGCATTGATAGCAAATCCTTGGCAATATTTCCATAAAGAGCATGTGAGAGCCAAGATCTCCACGTCTTGCATCTTGGTCTCTTGGAGTAGCATAAGGTCTGGTTTATCGGATTTTATCATATTTTTTAGAGCTGCCATTTTATTCGATCCTCCCATGCCTCTGCAGTTCCAAGAGACGATTAACATTACTTCTTAGTGTTCTGAGGTCCTACTCGGGACCTTCCTTCTTTGGGACCGGATTGATTTTTTTTGTTTTGTAATAGCTTCATATCTTCCAAACTTTTTTTCCTGCCCAGTTCTAATTCTCTTTCGGCTTCGAGCTCTCTGAGATACTTGTGGGACTTTCTTCCTCTGGTGTTCGGGGGCTGTACCTCTTTTGTTTCATCCAGGGATTCCGATGAGAGATCTAAAGAAAAGGATGAAGGGATAAATTTACTTTTGACCTTGTCTGCCCAAGATTCGTCAGGTGTGGTGGAGATCCCAACATTAGAGATGACTAAATCCTCAGAGAGGGGGGGGATGGGGGAGCTAGTATCTTCCCTTTCGGGTTCTACTGTTTGTTTTGGAATGTCTATTTCACCTTCTTCTGTGGGCAAGTCTTGGAATTTATTGGCGGTAGCAATCTCCCAAGGTTCAGTCGAGATTCTAGATGAGACAATTGGCTGAGATCCGTTCATGGGAGGCTGAATCGGATTGCTTTTTTTTCCCTTTTTGACTTGTTGCCACCCCACTTCAGGAACTTTCTCAGGGATTTCTTGCACTGACTTGGGACAGTTTTTTATGAAGTGGCCGTATTCATGGCATTTCTTGTACTTGAATGGCAGTTGTTCATAGTCTACCTTCTGAAGGTGCTCCCATCCATCCGTGAAGAGATTTACTTCCTCTGGTATACCTTTTTCTAGATCAACTTCCACACAAATTCTAGCACAAGAAAAAAGAGGTCCTTTTGGTTCAGCCTTGTCAATGTATTTCCCAAGGGAGTTTCCAATGGCTTGGAGGGTGTCATCGTTCCAACAATGGAGCGGCGGATGGGGAAGACAGACGCATACAGGAACAGCAGAAGGGACATCCTTCTCCGAATCAAAAGATAAGCTCCAACGATTCAGATATAAACCACGAGGTCCCATGAAGTAAGGCCACTTCGAAAGATAAGATCCCTATCAACCTTTTTCAAAGAGAAAAGTGAAGAAACCCTTACCACAAAAGCAGTGTTGCAGACCACCAGAAATCAGAGGCATCCAGTTCTTGTTGATCCATGCATCCATGGATTTTGGTGACGGCCAAATACCAGTGAACTGTCCAATCAATCCACGTTCATTAAGCGCTAGAGCTTTTAGCTTTGAAGTTGCCGACAGGATCTGAATATGGGGGGCGGTGGCTCTTTTGATAAAGCTGAGATCCGTCGGGTCCGAAGCAGTAGGAAGAGGGGGGGTGGAGTCAACAAGAGCACGAAAGGCGCCGTCCAGCAAACGCCGGCGATCCTCAGGAGAAGGGGGGGCAGATTCAAATATGCCATCACAGAGAGAGCCTGTTGAGGGCAGGAGACCCACAGGAGGCAGGAGAAGCCTACAGGAGCCGAGCTCAAACAGGCTCACACAGAGCGCAGAGCGCTAGGGCGAGCGCTAGGGTTCTCCATTCGGTAGATATGTAAAGTACAATATGGAAACATAACATCATTAACATAAAAGCTTTTATACATTATTTTTATGGTATTTTTTATTTTTTGAAAATGCAAGTACAACACATCAAATATACTTTTTTCTATTTTTTCTGTGTATATCATACTTAATTGAACGTAAGCTAACGTCTTCCATCACATATTATTGTGTTTGTGTTATGTTTATGGACTATGTTAAGTAGATAAGGTTAATACTAATTAAGTTAAATTTAAAAATATTTTAAATTATTATTATTATTAAAATAAAGTTAATATTTATTGTTTATTATATATATATATATATATATATATATTATATAAATTTTGTTTTTTATATTTTATAATAGAGGTTGGAAAATAATTGTTTAAATTTTGATTAGGTTTGTTTTGATGATAATAATATTAAGAAAACTTTTTTATAATTTTTTTTTTAATTACATAAATGAAATTTTAAAGCAAATCAACTAAATTTTTAATATTTTTTAAAAAGTTTAATAAAAATTAGTTATTTTTATTTTTTAAGTAATAAATGAAGTTTTAAAGCAAATAAACTAAATCTTTAGTATTTTTCTTAAAGTTTAATAAAAAATAGTATAAATAGAAAGCAGCCATTAGGTTCTTCAGCTATGTTACCGGCGTGATATGTTACTGGTATGATAGGGTTCGTGAACTGATCAATTCCTTTTCAAGAATTTATTTCACTCACATTTACAGGTTACACAACTCAGCCGCAGATTTCCTATCAAAAAACGTTGTTTCTTGTGAAGAAGGGAAGCTATAGTTTGAAGAGTATATTAATGGTCTTCTTTCCTGCAATGGGGTTTCAGATTTCCTCTAGTTATTGTGGTGGATATTTTGCTACTACCTATCTTAAATATTTGTCGATCCATTTTTTATATATTTTGATATTTCGATGGTGATGTAATATGGATTTGGGACATATATCATTTGGTATATTGTATTTCAAATTGAACAACAGTTGGTTTTGTGGATCTAGTATGACAAAACTGTTTTTTTTGTTAAGTATGACAGAATTGCTATTAATGTAAAAGTTTTTTTTTTTTTTTTAATTCTATGAAAGCCAGAAAAAAAAAAAAAAATTCCTCCAAAAATGAATAGCAATCATCGTCACCATTACCATTAAATATTTGATTACATTATAAAAAAAACTGTGGAAAAAACAATAACAAAATATGAGTGAAAAATAAGAATAAAGTTTTTTCCTCCATCACCATTACCATTAAATATTTGATTACATTGTAATAAAACTTTGGAAAAAATGATAAACAAAATATGAGTGAAAAATAAGAAAACGGTGATACATTATCATCTTACAACAAAAGTATTAAAGTTATATGTTATCACTAAGGGGTAACATTTTTTTACATGTTATATGTTTTTTTTATATGGTTTATTTATATATATATATATATATATATATATTTTGTTTTTGGTATATGTTTTGTTTTGTTTTTTTATATTTTCTTTAAATGTTTTTTATTATTTTTTTAATGTTTTTTTATTATTTTTAAATGTTTTTTATTATTTTTTTGAATGTTTTTATTTTTTTTTTAAATGTAGTTTTGTTTTTTCTATTATTTTTTTAATTTTTTTTGTTTTATTTTTATTTTTTTAAATTCAATTTTTTTTAAAATTCGTTTTTTAATGAAATTTATTAAAAACTAATAATTTTAAAGATTATTTTGTTTTTAATTAAAATTGTATTTTTTTTGTTTTTAACCAAAATTGTTTTTTATGAAGAGATTAAAAAGAAACAAAAATTAATATTTTTCTTCAGCCATACATCCCCTCGAAATGCCTGCAATTGTAATCTGACGAAAGAAATGGGTAACACTGGTAGCACATCTTTTCGATTCAGGGGTTGATTTTGACATTTTCATTATAATGATTCTGGTTGTGAAGGATGTGGTTTCAAACATTATGAAATTTTAGCCCTGATGAAAAATGAGGGTGATTTTGGAGGAGCACTTATTCAAATCTGATTTAGGGTTTTAATTACACTAACACTAGTCGGAGTTTCAAAAATTTGTAATTTTAGTCCCGAAAAAATGGGTGCTACCGGTAGCAACATTTTTCGATTCAGTGGTTGTTTTTGGTGTCTTTGACACAAAAATAGTTTCTATGGCTAGAGTTCTTGTTTTGAGTATAAATTTCTCATCAAGTTGTATAATGTGTTTAAACCCTTGTTTTACAATAATCCAATAAAAAACAATGTTCATTTGCCACTTAAGGTCGAGAAACCTTTCACTTGAGCCAAGCTCCAAATACAACAATACTTGACAAAACAATCCATAGCCTCCTAGCTCTTTAATTAGGCTTCAGATACCGAGAACCCTAACTATTTGTGGTTCCATAATTAATGAGCACCAACTACCTAGTGCGCCTTAATTAACAGAGAGACTATTTTTGCATTAATTAATTATCCACTACTATCTAATTGGTCTTATTCAAAGGATATTTCTACATACGTTAATTGATTAACTCCTATGTAGCCTATTACTCCCTAGATTCTTTGCAGGACACTCTACTAGATGTGCCAGAGAGGAGGATCTTTTTTCCATTGTAAAATGCCAAGTTGGGGCTTGTTTATGTAAAAGTTTTGGTCTACCGGGGCTAAAGACCCTTGGTCCGTTCATGGAAGGTTCTCTTGGTCCTCATGCAAAGGAGTGATGGCCTAGGGGCTTTGCTAACTACCATTTGATGAGTTGAAGTCCCACATCATGTTGGGAATTTATGCCCTGGATGGGTGTCTAGTGCACCTTGGGATAAATCCATTAAGACACATGGCTTGGGGATCCTAGCCACACTTATTGTTTATGATTTATAAAAGGTGATTGCGCTTGTAAGGTTTGTCATGCCTTCCTTAACACACCTCATTGTTATATCACTCCTCCCCCTTGTTAGGATATTTAGAAACTTAGGAGCTAGTTAATATCAAGTTATAATATATATGTTAGGTAAATTGTGTTTCTTTAGTATGCATTTGTAAATATGTAGGCTGATGGTCACGATGTGATCTTGACACAAAGTGATCCAACAGTTCATCTTCTCCTCGATCTTAACGACCATTGATCTGTGGCTTAACACCCAATTGGTCCATGACCTCTATTTAAAGAACATGGAGGGTCATTTGCTAGTTGATTGATTATGACAAGCTCATTTGTCATATTATTTCTTTTGCATAATAGTATTGCCTCAAGTAGCTATTTGGCTGGGGCCGTGGAGTGTTTCCCTCCCAAGGGTTTAAACCACGTAAAAATATCGATGTGTTGATATGTAATCTATTTGTGTGAGTGGCTTCTCAAGGTGTTTGATCTTTTGGAAGGATCGTGTGATAGTCGAACATGGTATCATAGCTCTTATGAAGTTTCGCTTCCGTTGTTGATCTAGATCTTGAACCAGTGTTGTTGAGGTCATGAATGGATTTCTGGTTCTGGTATTTTTGTGCATTTTTGGGCTTTGAGAGGTGTCCCATTGCATCCAGAGCACCATTTCCAACCAAAAACACTATTCGTTTCACTGAAAAATATTTTTGTTTTCCCAAGATACAACCATTTTATCAAATCCAAAAGCATATTGCTTACAACTACACATTTTTAATTTTTTTTTCTCATATTCTTTACCTGTTTTTTGTTTTATTTATGAGCTGCTACCTTTTCAATATATGTATGCTCTTTGTCATGCACTCTGTGCAAACTCGGCAAATTAGAAACATAGTGGAAAGAGTTTTCTTTACTACATATGTTCTTTTCTGTGTGCTTTGTGCGAACTCGGTAAATAAAAAACAATGCATTTTCGGGAAGGATAACCAAGGACTAACCCCAAATATGAACATTTTAGTTTCAAAATCTTGTTTTTTGTTTTTGGGTGGTTGTTTAAAGTTCCTTGCAGACCAAAAGGCACGGTTTTTTCGTAGGCACACTCTCCCAACAACAACAACAACAAAAACACTCCATTCTCCTCCATAATATTACTAAATCTTTTGCTTAGCTCACTTGGTTAAAATTTACTTTAAAAGGTAAGAGTTCTTAGGTTCAATTCCTTCTTTTTTTTAATTTTTTGTAAAAAATCATGTAACTTTAAGTTATAAAGTAACCATATTGTAAAAAGTACTTCCAACTTGTTTTATAAAAGTGGGTCGCTTATTATGAAGCAACGTATTTGTAACAGTGAGCTAATAGAAAAAAATAGTGGGAGGGATATTTACTGAATTTTTTTCTCTCTACCATGTGGATCAACCTTTTCCTTCCACATGGCCCTTTGGTTCCATTTTATGCCTTTCTTAAAAAGGGCATAACTTCCTCATCCAGAGTCCGTTTTCAATGTCATTTTTTTAGACCGTCTATTTTTTTTGCATCTAGACCATTAGTTTCTATTTTTGTAGCCTGCATATTCTAGTATGGCCACCCCATGTGATATTTTGCTTGACAGTTCCAACTTCTCATCGAAAGCCCATATGGAGGATGTCCTACGAAATAGGGGACTTTACCAGATTACCTCAGGGAAAGAAACTGAACCTGATAATGATAATAAGAAAATAAAATGGGAAAATAAATGTGATGAAGCTCCTGGATTAATCGGAATGTCCATTTCGCATGACTTAATATTCCACCTTCAAGGAATTGATGATCCAGAAACAACGTGGGAAAAGTTGGAAACTGTGTTTGGTAAACAAAATGAAGTTCGAGGTCATCAATTTGAAATTGAGTTGATTACCTTAAATCCAAGGGAATTCTCTTGCATACAATACTATTTGTCTAAGTACAAAACTCTTAGAATCTTACTTGATGAATGCATCATAAAAAGGAAAGACGAGCAATTTATTTTTCATGTTCTTTCCCAGCTTGGACCTGCCTATTCTATTTTTGTATATACTTTTTACTCCATGAAAAAATATTTTGGGATTCACTATAAAAATCCCACTTTTGAATCTTTTTGTGATTCCTTGATTAGAGATCAAGATAAGCTCATACATATTGGATTAATTAGCAATGCAGATACATCTAGCAAAGCCGTAGTGGCACAACAAAAAGATAATTCTAAGCATGCCAAGAAATAACATTTTCACAATAATAATCAAAACAAGGATCCCGAAGCCTCTCATCCAACTCATCCTTCTAAAAATGACAATGAAACCAAATCAAAAGGTAAGAAGATTGATCGTCATTGCAAATTTCGCGGGAAAGATAATCATGGTGAATCCAAATGTTTCAAGAATATGGCAGCCTTCGAATTATCAATAAAGAATGACAACATCAGCCTTGATTTGTCTTCAGAATCTACATCTCACGGACATGCACTTTCTACTTATGGTTTTTCCTTTAATGCATCTTCTTCTTCATCTTCGATTGAGTGGCTCATTGATTATGGAGCATATTATCATATGGATATGGATAAAGCCATATTTTATACTATCAATGAATGTAACACCAAACAAATATTTATTGGTGATGATAGATATCTTAGTTTTGTAGGATCTGGAACAGTTCAACTAGAAGATGGCCAGTTTAATGATGTACTATGTGTACCAAGAATTTCCTGCAATTTGTTACCAATCTATCAAATTACTCATTCTACTAAAGGTAAGACTATAATTTTTACACCTAACCAAGTTGTAATCAAGGATTTCAAAGATCCTAAGCATGTCCTTGCCACTAGAATTGTTGATGATATTACCAGGTTGTACAAATTTAACAACTTTGGGTCATCACCTTTTTAGATCAGATTTGTTGCTCAGAGCGATGACTTGAGCAAACTTTGACATGAGTGAATTGGTCACTTAGATTATTGCTCATTGCAACAACTATGTAAATAAAATATGGTGACAGATATTTCGATGGTATCTTGCAGGGATGGTGTTTGTTTTGGTTGTGTACTCGAAAAACATCATCGGGACAATTTTGACAAACATGCCTCTTGGCATGCCTCAGCCCCATTGGAGCTTGTGCATAGTGACTTGTGTGGTTCTCTTCCATCTACTTCCTTTTATGGTTTCAAATATTTCTTAACTTTCATTGATGATAACTCCAAATGCACTTGGGTTTATTTCCTAAAAATTAAGAGCGGAGTATTTAACATGTTATTGGCCTACAGGGCCCTTGCTGAAAAACAATCTGGTCATCAAATTCTTAAGTTAAGATCAGATAATGGGGGAGAATACGTTAACAACAAGTTCACTACCTTTTGCACTGAACAAGGAATCCAACAACAACACAATGTTCCATATACACCACATCAAAATGGTGTAGTTGAGTAGAAGAATCGCACCTTAAAAGAAATGGCTAATTGTATGCTCCAAGATAAGTGACTAAGTCTTCAATTTTGGCATGAAGCCATAAATTATGCAAATTAGATAGTTAATTGCAACCCCGCCAAATATTTACAGGGTATCGCACCGGAAGAAACATGGAGTAAAATTAAACCAGATGTAAGTCATTTCCGTGTGTTTGGCAGTGAAGCATAGGCTCATATTCCAGATGAAAAACAGTAAGCATTACAGTCTAAAATTGAAAAGTGCATATTTGTTGGATACTCTGAAGAATTAAAAGGTTATAGACTTCTTCAGCCACATTCTCATGATATAATTATTAGAAGATATGTTAAATTTGATGAAAATATCTCAGCCTGTGAGCCTAGTTCAACATTTGTGCCATCTATCGCCTGTAAGCCTAACCCGACGCTTGTGCCATCTTCTACTCCCAAATTCATTGATAGCATTCCTACTCTAGTTTTTTATGATGATTGTGAGGATGAAAATCCACCTCCACTTTCTCATTTTCCTCCAGTTGCACAAGTACAACAATTTCCTCAATGGGGATGGGGATATTTACTAAAAAAATTTCTCTCTACCATGTGGACCAACCTTTTCCTTCCACGTGGCCCTTTGGTTCCATTTTATGCCTTTCTTAAAAAGGGAATAAATTCCTCATCTGGAGTCCGTTTTCAATGTCATTTTTTTAGACCGTCTATTTTTTCAATATATTTGCATCTAGACCATTAGTTTCTATTTTTGAAGCCTACATATTCTAGTATGGCCACCCCATGTGATATTTTGCTTACCAGTTCTAACTACTTCTCATGGAAATCCCATATGGAGACGGGATGTCCTACGAAATAGGGGACTTTACCGGATTACCTTAAGGAGAGAAACTGAACCTGATGATGATAATAAGAAAATAAAATTGGAAAATAAATGTGATGAAGCTCCTGGATTAATCAGAATGTCCATTTCTCATGACTTAAGATTCCACCTTCAAGGAATTGATGATCCAAAAACAACGTGGAAAACGTTGGAAACTATGTTTGGTAAAAACAATGAAGTTCAAGGTCATCAATTTGAAAATGAGTTGATTACCTTAAATCCAAGTGATTAATCTTGCATACAATACTATTTGTCTACTTACAAGACTCTTAGAATCTTACTTGATGAATGCGGCAGAAAAAAGGAAAGATGAGAAATGTATTTTTCATGTTCTTTCCAAGCTTGGACCTGCCTATTCTGTTTTTGTATCTACTTTTTACTCCATGAAAGAATCTTTGGGGATTCACCATAAAAATCCCACTTTTGAATCTTTTTGTGATTCCTTGACTAAAGAGCAAGATAAGCTCATACATCTTGGAATAATTAGCAATGCAGTTACATCTAGCAAAGTCGTAGTGGCACAACAAAAAGAGAATTCTAAGCATCCCAAGAAGTAACATCCTCAGAATAATAATCAACGCAAGGATCCCAAAGACTCTCATCCAACTCATCCTTCTAAAAATGACTATGAAACCAAATCAAAAGGTAAGAAGATTGATCGTCAATGCAACTTTCGCGGGAAAGATAATCATGGTGAATATAAATGTTTCAAGAAGATGGAAGCCTTCAAAGTCGCAATGAAGAAGCACAACATCAACCTTGATTCGTCTTTGGAATCTACATCTCATGGACATGCACTTTGTACTTAAACCTTCATTTAATGCATCTTCTTCTTCATCTTCGAGTGAGTGGCTCATTGATTATGGATCATATTATCATATGGATATGGATAAAGCCCTATTTTCTACTATCAATGAATGTAACACCAAACAAATATTTATTGGTGATGATAGATATCTTAGTTTTGTAGGATCTGGAACAGTTCAAGTAGAATATGGTCAATTTAATGATGTACTATGTGTACCAAGAATTTCCTGCAATTTGCTGCCAATCTATCAAACTACACATTCTACTAAAGGTAAGACTATAATGTTTACACCTCACCAAGTTTTAATCAAGGATTTCAAAGATCCTAAGCATGTCCTTGCCACTAGAATTGTTGATGATATTACCAGGTTGTACAAATTTAACAACTTTGGGTCATCACCTTTTTACCTCAGTTTTTGTTGCTCAGAGCGATGACTTGAGCAAACTTTGACATGAGCGAATTGGTCACTTAAATTATCGCTCATTGCAACAACTATGTAAATAAAATATGGTGTCAGATATTTCGATGGTATCTTGTAGGGATGGTGTTTTTTTTTGTTGTGTACTCGGAAAACATCATCAAGACATTTTTGACAAACATGCCTCTTGGCATGCCTCAGCCCCATTGGAGCTTGTGCATAGTGACTTGTGTGGTTCTCTTCCATCTACTTCCTTTTCTAGTTTCAAATATTTCTTAAATTTCATTGATGATAACTTCATATGCACTAGGGTTTATTTCCTAAAAATTAAGAGCGGAGTATTTAACATGTTATTGGCCTACAAGGCCCTTGTTGAAAAACAATTTGGTCATCAAATTCTTAAGTTAAGATCAGATAATGGAGGAGAATACGTTAACAACAAGTTCACTACTTTCTGCACTGAACAAGGAATCCAACAACAACACGATGTTCCATATACACCACATCAAAATGGTGTAGTTGAGCGGAAGAATCGCACCTTAAAAGAAATGGCTAATTGTATGTCCAAGATAAGTGACTAAGTCTTTAATTTTGGGATGAAGCCATAAATTATGCAAATTACATAGTTAATCACAACCCCACTAAATATTTACAAGGTATTGCACCGGAAGAAGCATGGAGTAAAATTAAGCTAGATGTAAGTCATTTCCGTGTGTTTGGCAGTGAAGCATGGGCTCATATCCTAGATGAAAAACATAAAGCATTGCAGTCTAAAAGTGAAAAGTGCATTTTTTTGGACACTCTGAAGAATTAAAAGGTTATAGACTTCTTCAACCACATTCTCATGATATAATTATTAGAATATATGTTAAATTCTATGAAAATATCTCAACCTATGAGCCTAGTTCAGCATTTGTGTCATCTATGGCCTGCGAGCCTAACCCGACGCTTGTGCCATCTTCTACTCCCAAATTCATTGATAGTATTCCTACTCTAGTTTTTTATGATGATTGTGAGGATGAAAATCCACCTCCACTTTCTCATTTTCCTCCAGTTTCACAAGTACAACAGTTTCCTCAATGGGGGGGGATATTTATTGAATTTTTTGCTCTCTACCATGTGGACCAACCTTTTCCTTCCACATGCCGGCCCTTTGGTTCCATTTTATGCCTTTCTTAAAAAGGGCATAACTTACTCATCCAGAGTCCGTTTTCAATGTCGTGTTTTTAGACTGTCTATTTTTTCAAGATATTTGCATCTAGACAATTAGTTCTATTTTTGAAGCCTACATATTCTAGTATGGCCACCCCATGTGATATTTTTCTTACTAGTTCCAACTACTTCTCATGGAAATCCCATATGGAGGATGTCCTACGAAATAGGGGACTTTACTGGATTACGTCAGGAAAAGAAACTGAACCTGATGATGATAATAAGAAAAAATAATGGGAAAATAAATGTGGTGAAGCTCCTGGATTAATCAGAATGTCCATTTCTCATGACTTAAGATTCCACCTTCAAGGAATTGGTGATCCAGAAACAACGTGGGAAAAGTTGGAAACTGTGTTTGGTAAACACAATGAAGTTCGAGGTCATCAATCTGAAAATGAGTTGATTACCTTAAATCCAAGTGATTTCTCTTGCATACAATACTATTTGTCTAAGTACAAGACTCTTAGAATCTTACTCGATGAATGTGGCATAAAAAGGAAAGATTAGAAATGTATTTTTCATGTTCTTTCCAAGCTTGGACCTGCCTATTTTGTTTTTGTATCTAATTTTTATTCCATGAAAGAATCTTTGGGGATTCACTATAAAATCCCACTTTTGAATCTTTTTGTGATTCCTTGATTAGAGAGCAAGATAAACTCATACATATTGGAATAATTAGTAATGCAGTTACATCTAGAAAAGCCGTAGTGGCACAACAAAAAGAGAATTCTAAGCATCCCAAGAAGTAACATCCTCACAATAATAATCAAATCCAGGATCCCAAAGCCTCTCATCCAACTTATCCTTCTAAAAATGACAATGAAACCAAATCAAAAGGTAAGAAGATTGATCGTCATTGCAACCTTCAAGGGAAAGATAATCATGGTGAATCTAAATGTTTCAAGAATATGGCAGCCTTCGAAGTAGCAATGAAGGAGAACATCATCATCCTTGATTCGTCTTTGGAATCTACATCTCATGGACATGCACTTTGTACTCATGGTTTTTCCTTTAATGCATCTTCTTCTTCATCTTCGAGTGAGTGGCTCATTGATTATGGACCATATTATCATATGGATATGGATAAAGCCATATTTTCTACTATCAATGAATGTAACACCAAAGAAATATTTATTGGTGATGATAGATATCTTAGTTTTGTAGGATCTGGAACAGTTCAAGTAGAAGATGGTCAAATTAATGATGTACTATGTGTACCAAGAATTTCCTGCAATTTGTTGCCAATCTATCAAACTACTCATTCTACTAAAGGTAAGACTATAATGTTTACACCTCACCAAGTTGTAATCAAGGATTTCAAAGATCCTAAGCACGTCCTTGCCACTATAATTGTTGATGATATAACCAGGTTGTACAAATTTAACAACTTTGGGTCATCACCTTTTTACCTCATTTTTTGTTGCTCGGAGCGATGACTTGAGAAAACTTTGACATGAGCGAATTGGTCACTTAAATTATCGCTCACTGCAACAACTATGTAAATAAAATATGGTGACAGATCTTTCGATGGTATCTTGCAGGGATGGTGTTTGTTTTGGTTGTGTACTCGAAAAACATCATCGGGACTATTTTGACAAGCATGCCTCTTGGCATGCCTCAACCCCATTGGAGCTTGTGCATAGTGACTTGTGTGGTTCTCTTCCATCTACTTCATTTTTCTGGTTTCAAATATTTCTTAAATTTCATTGATGATAAATCCATATGCACTTGGGTTTATTTCCTAAAAATTAAGAGCGGAGTATTTAACATGTTATTGGCGTACAAGGCCCTTGTTGAAAAAAAATCTGGTCATCGAATTCTTAAGTGAAGATAATATAATAGGGGAGAATACGTTAACAACAAGTTCACTACTTTCTGCACTGAACAAGGAATCCAACAACAACACGATGTTGCATATACACCACATCAAAATGGTGTAGTTGAGCGGAAGAATCACACCTTAACAGAAATGGATAATTGTATGCTCCAAGATAAGTGACTAAGTCTTCAATTTTGGGTTGAAGCCATAAATTATGCAAATTAGATAGTTAATCGCAACCACACTAATTATTTACAAGGTATCACACCGAAAGAAGCATGGAGTAAAATTAAACCAGATGTAAGTCATTTTCGTGTGTTTGGCGGTGAAGCATGGGCTCATATTCCAGATGAAAAACAGAAAGCATTGCAGTCTAAAGTGAAAAGTGCATATTTGTTGGATACTCTGAAGAATTAAAAGGTTATAGAATATAATTATCATGATATAATTAGTAGAATATATGTTAAATTTATTGAAAATCTCTCAGCCTGTGAACCTAGTTCAACATTTGTGCCATCTATGGCCTGCGACCCTAATCCGGCGTTTGTGCCATCTTCTACTCCCAAATTCATTGATAGCATTCCTACTCCATTTTTTTATGATGATAGTGAGGATGAAAGTCCACCTCCACTTTCTCATTTTCCTCTAGTTGCACAAGTACAACAGTTTCCTCAATGGGGTCATTCAACATGCGAAGCGGCTGATGATCTTGTCAGTGATCACATATATCAGTGCCAAACACATTCTCATTTATAGAGAGCCACTTCTCTTTTGGCTAAAGTTTCATAGAATCATGATCCAAAGACATTTGTAGAAGCCATTTCCCATGTCTCCAAAATGAAATCCATCTTCCTTATTCTTGCCCCTGAGGCCTTACATAAATGGGAGGTTCATCAAATGGATGTCAAGTCCACCTTCTAGCAGGGGGATTTGCAAGAATAAATTTACATGGAAAAACCACCTAGCTATGTTCAAAATGACTGTAGCCTTGTCTATTGCCTTAGAAATCCTTATATGGCCTTAAGCAAGCTCCTTGAGCCTGGTATGCCAAAATGGATAGATTTCTCCTTGAAACTGGTTTTTCTAGTTGCCATTTTGACCCCAATGTCTATACCAAGAAATTAGGAAACCATCTCATCATCCTTGTTCTTTATGTTGATGACCTTACTCTTACTAATATTGACCATAAAATTTTGACCCATGTGAAAACCATCCTTAAGAAGAAATTTGAAATGACATACATAGGAAACTTGCATTATTTTCTTGGCCTACGAGTCTTACAAACCAAAGAATGAGTCTTTCTTTCTCAGTCTAAGGAAGATTGTAAACCAGCCCTGTCTCCCTTCCAGTCTGGAGTCAAACTTTTTTCCACTTTCACTTCACCTGAAGTAGATGCCACCTTGTATCGTCAGCTTGTTGGCAGTCTCCTATACTTGACTCATACTCATATTGATCTTTCTTTGTTGTTGGTCTTATTGCCTTCTATATGCAAACACCCCATGAAATTCATTTTAAATCAGAAAAGAAAAAAGAAAAAAAAATGATACTTCGATATATTCGGGGTACAATTCAGTTTGGGATTCATTACATTTCTAAGGGGACCCTTTTGTTGGGTGGTTTCACCGATTCATATTGGGCTGACGATATTGATGATCGGAGGTCTACTGAAGTTTATGTTTTCAGTCTTGGTCCTAGACTTGTCATTTGGGATTGTAAGAAAGAAAAAGCTCCTACTCTTTATTCAATGGAAGTAGAGTATCCAGTCACAGTTAATGCCATTTAGGAAGCTTGGTGGCTTTGACAGATCCTTTCAAAGTTTGGATTCAAGCAACAACATCCAACTACCCTTTGGTGTGATAATCAGAGTGCCATCAAGCTCGCCAAATATCCAGTTCAACATCAGCACAACAAGCACATTAAAGTACATATGCGCTTCATCAGAAATTGTGGTCATGATCACCTTCTCAAAGTGCTCTTTTTCCCTACAGATGATCAAGTTGTAGACATATTCACAAAGTCTCTTACATAACCAAAGTTTTCTAAACTTTGATCTATGTTAGGAGTTTAGTATTTTTTCATAAAGGGGGGATAGGCTTTGATGCCTCCTTCCTTATCATATAGTGTGACTTTTGTAAATCCTTCAATCATATCCCAAGTTGTTATTAAGGGGGTCTGTTAGGATACTTAGACACTTAGGAGTTATTTAAGGTCAACTTGTTATAATATAAATGTTAGGTAAAGTGTGTTTCATTAGTATGCATTTGTAAATATGTAATCCAATGGTCATGATATGATCTTGACATAGACCATGGTTTAACACCCAATTGGTCCATGATCTCTATTTAAATAACATGGAGATTCATTTGTTATTTGATCAATTATGATAAGCTCATTTGTAATATTCTTTCTTTTGCATAATAATATTGCCCTAAGTAGTTATTTGGCTAGTATTAGTTTTTCAGAATTTAATTCAATATGATCTAGGATCTTAACTGAGAGAACAACATGTACAGCATATCAAACACAAGAGACAAGAGACACAAAGCATTTCACCGAGGAAAACCAAGAAGGTGAAAAACCCCGCAACTTCCTCAGAGATAGAATGAGCACCAATACAAAGATCAAAAAGATCAAACCCCAAGATAAGAGATAGTATCCTAGTAGCTGCTCCTCCTCCACTTGTGCGCACTCCTCCTCTCTCTCACTAATGCGAAGTGAAAGAGTGAGTGAATGAATAGAATGAGAGACACACACTCTCTATTTATACAATGACTTGACTTGCCTTTAACCCTAACTGGGTCGACTTCCTAAGGAAGCCTAATAACCCATCCACATGACTCATACAGGGCCGACCCCACACAGGTGGTCTAATAACCCATCAAATATAAGTTACAAAACTTACAATGTAACTTGCGACAGTTGAAAATACAAATGACAACAATTCCAACCGGAGGAATAATACATCTTCGTTGGGGATACAATAAAGTACAAATGTAATATACAAGTGAATATCTTCCGAAGTTACAAATACATCAACACTCCCTCTTAACTAGGAAGGTATTCTCTTGACACAGGTCATCAATACACATACGCACAAGTCTTCAATTCTGGAGTTGGATCATCGTCACTAGATCACGGAGCATCATTATCACTGCTGCTGTACTCATCATCTCGATCGCTCAACTATCTCTCAATTCTTCTCGTCATAGGCAGTTCTACAGAGCCATCCCTTTTTCATGTTGGATGTAGGCCTAGCCTCCTGTAGGTCTTCATCATCTCAGCGAGCTGTCCATCCTGTGGAATCCTCAGTGCTGATTACGCGCGCCAACAAAACCTTGAAAGAGCATCCCAGGACTGATTACGAGCTTACTGCTCAACCTATCGGATCTCCCAAGGAACTATTACATGTGACCTCCACAAAACCTTAAAAGAGTGTCTTGCGATCTGCAAGATCTCTAAAGAGCATCCTAGGACTAATTATGAGTTTACTGCTCAACCTATCGGATCTCCAGGACTGATTACATGTGGTCTGTTAAAACCTCGAAAGAGCGTCCCAGGACTGATTACGAACTTACTGCTCAACCTATCGGATCTCCCAGGGAATTATTACATGCCACGGATAAAACCTTGAAAGAGGCTTTTCCATATCTCCCAGGGAGCTATTATATGCCATAGGAAAAACCTCGCAATAGTATCTGTAAATCTCCCAGGGTGCTATTATATGTCCCTCCAAACAAAACCTCGAAATAGCATTTTCTAGATCTCCCAAGGAGCTATTATATGCCATAGGAAAAAACTCGCAAGAGTATCTGCAAATATCCTAGGGCGTTATTATATGCTTATCGCACAACCTATCCACAACCACGGAGTATCATCCTGATACTCATGATCAACCTAATCATCCTCGCACGGAGCATCATCCGGATGCTCATGATCATACTGATCATCATCATACAGTACATCATCCTGATGCACATCATCATCACATGATCATCCTGATCATCATCGTAGCATCGTCCTGATGCATATCATCTGGATCATCATCCTGATGCTCATCACACATGATCAACCTGATCACTATCATACATAGCAACATACGGAGCATCGTCCTGATGCTCATCACTCAGCTCTTACATCCACAGCCATGGGAAGGATCCTCCTACCACCATGCTTGGAATGGCTCCTGCAAATGTGTCCCATCACTTCCTCCTTGAAGTATCTTCTATCTGAAGAATTCCAAGCCTCTCTCTGAAGTACTCGAACTTCACTCTGGCTAGTGGTTTGGTCAACACATCTGCAATATGCTCATCCGTCGCAACATACTGGAGCTTCAATGCTCCTCTCTGCACCATATCCCTGATATAGTGATATTTGATCTCGATGTTCTTTGACTTGTCATGGAACACTGGGTTCTCTAACAACTTCACACATCTATGGTTGTCAAAATAGATACAAGTAGCATCCAACTGGAGATCAAATAAATCAGACAATAGCTTTCTTATCCATACTACCTCACAACTAGCCGAACAAGCTGCGACATACTCTGCTTCGGCTGTACTCAGTGCTACGCGGGATTGCTTCCTGCTAAACCAAGAGATCACACCTGATCCCATACTGAAGCAACACCCTGAAGTGCTCTTCCTATTTTTAGCACTGTCTGCCCAATTTGAATCAACATAACCCTCCAGGTTAAACTTTGGATTCGCATCATACTTGAGCCCATAATCAATCGTACCCTTCAGGTACCTCAGAATATGCTTTATAGCAATTAGGTGAACATGTCTAGGATCCGTCAGGAACTGGCTCAAAGTGTTCACCGCAAAGCAAATATCCGGTCTCGTGTTTGTTAGTTACATCAAGGACCCAATCATCTGACGATACATTGTGGCATCAACCGACTCTGATGAAGCATCACTCAATAGATTCAAGTTCAATGCCATAGGTGTGGCCATGGCCTTGCAGTCCATCATCCCGAACCGCTTCAGGATCTCTATTGCATACTTCCCTTGTCCAAGGAAGATTCCATCTGCACTCTACCACACCTCCATACCTAGAAAGTAATGCATCATACCCAATTCCTTCATCTCGAACTCGGCAGCAAGCTTCCTCTACGTGTTGGAAATCAACCTATCCTCACCTGTCACAAACATGTCATCCACATACAATAGGAGTATCACTGGATTTCCTTCCTAAACCTTGTAGTAAATGTTGGAAACTGCTTTACTCTTGGTAAATCCCAAACTAGTGAGGAAGTTATCAATCCTGCCGTACCAAGTCTTGGGTGCGTGCTTCAATCCATACAAGGCTTTCTTCAATCTGCACACATATGAATCCCCGTCATGTGTCTCAAAACCGAGTGGCTACTCCACATACACTTCCTCTTCGACTACACCATTCAAGAAAGATGTCTTGACATCCATCTGGTGTATCTTCCATTTCATTATTGCAGCCAGAGCAAGTACTGTTCTGATGGAAGTGTATCTGGATACAGTTGAAAAAGTTTCTTCATAGTCTATCCCTTCTTTCTGGGGAAGCCACGAGTCACAAACCTTGCCTTGTATTTCTCTATGATGCCATCTGCAGCATGCTTGATCTTGTAGATCCACTTGGAAGTCACGACAGACTTCCCTTCCACATCCCATACATCATTCTTCATGATCGACTAGTACTCCTCGATCATGGCATCCTTCCATTACTACATCCCGGATCCTGGGAACTTCAAATTCTTCATTATCTTCAATAGGTAGTTTTCTGGATTTGTTAAGTCTTCGTCGCTTGTTCTTCGAAACAAGTCCAGTTGCATGATTAGAAACATATCATAGATTTCAAAACAAATTCTTACACATAAATACATATGTCATACATTCATGCAATTATCTTAGCCAATGCTTCAATACAACATTCATCCATATCCCATATTCATACGGTAACTTTCTAGATGCCTTCCATCTCTACCAGAACATTGTTAAGAGTGTGCACTACTCCAACATGTTAGCAAAGAGGTTTCATTCTAGATAAGTAGCAATGGAATGTTGTACAGTACCATAGGCCACTTACCCATTACTTGCATATTAGTAGTATCTTGTTCATTAATGCAACTTTTCTAAAATGCATAATATACATCCTAAATCTAGGAACATAAGTATGTACACGACTAAACAACATCATTTAAGTAATCATATATACAGGAAATAACAATTCAAATACTTATCCTTGTTTGGTTGTTGGGTGGACTCCCTCTCAATCTTTGCTTCCTTGCAGAAACTACTGGAGTGTGCTCCCTCTTGATCTTTGCTTCCTTGCAAGAAATACTGGAGTGTGCTCCCTCTTTATCTTTGCTTCCTTGCAGAAACTACTGGAGTGTGCTCCCTCTCAATATTTGCTTCCTGCATTATCTGTATTTGAACTTATATCCATCCTCGACCACTATGCATGCTTAAGTGTGCACTAATGTCATCATTCAAGATCTCATACATAATCATACATTCATTAATATAATCTCAATACTATCAAAACATTATGATTCTAAATAATTTTAAACATGTATGGTTATGGTCATTTCATACACAGGTAATTTATCACAAGCGTTAGTATTTCAAGGTTTCAGGGAGTACTTCTTTTACTCATGCATATTCTTATTTGACCATAGGACTCTTCTGGTTAGTCATATAATTAATCAAACTAAGAAGCATAATATGCATAAACGCATGATTATTCAAACCTATAACTTCATGAATAGTCATTATCAATCATATGAAAGTATACTTATATGAGACCCTAACACAAGGTAAGATTCTAACTTGATACAATAAAAGAACATACATGGATTATCATGTTTGCTAGTTATGTATAACATGCCCAAACAATGTCTTCTTTGTTCTCTTCAATGATTTAGAAACCTTGTGCTAGTAACCTGCATATCTCATAAGTTAAGCATTGTAGAACCAAATTATACATACCTCGTAAGTAGAGCTTCTATGTGATCAATGGCTATGGATGAGTCTTTGTCTTCATGTCACCATGGTCATATGTTCTCGATATAGAACTTGATTTGTCTTTCTTGATTTACCTTTCATGTCAGCAGACAATATCATCCTTATACAACACCTCAATGCATTAGTACAATCATAAGTATCATAACCCTAATCAATGAATGTCTTCTATGCATTCATACTTTTACTAAGGTGATAAGACAAGTCTAAAATTAATCAAGATTGTACTTAATAATATGAAGACAAACATCATGAATAGATTTCAAAACATACATATATCTCCTTAAGTCATACCTGTCGGGATTGCTTGTAGTCTTCTTTTGTAAGGCCTTAGCCTCATCTCCCTCTGGAACTGGAACTTCTTCACTTGTGTAGGTTTTCAAATCATTATCTTCTAGGATTAACCCAATCCACTTTGATTTGTTGAAACTGGATCTGGGGCTGGCTATAGTTTGTTAGAGAAACCCTAAAAATCCAAACTTGGAATTTCAAACTTATGTATGGAAAGGGAGATGCAGATGACTGAGGCAAGCAAGCTGGTGTGCTCAGATTTTGAAAACTCCAAAAATTGACCTGCGAGTTTCGGATCTGCAGCTTCTGTCAAATTCTGGTTTTCTGGTCAAAATCCCGAACTAGGGTTTTATAGAGCCTGGGGTTCTACCCAACCAAAAACTTTGATCTTGGTCTCTAAATTTTGATTTTGATGAGGATCATCCAGCCGTGGTCTCAGATTCCAAAAGTTCCAACTTTTGCAGAAACCCTAATTTCCCGCAGCAGTGACAAACCAAAAATGAAAGTGCTCAGAATCCAATTCTGTTTGGACAAAAATATATGCCATTTTGTTTCTGATGCATCTATGAAATTTCGGATCCTCGGAGTCTCAAACTTTGGCCTGTGGTAGACTGACCTGTCACCTTTCCAACCCCACAGATATGAGATTTAATTGATTATATGAGAGAGAGATATGCCAAGTGTCGCAACGTGACCTGTTTATGGGATGAAACAACATAGAGAACTTGTACGGAGTGCCACGTGTCACTGTTTCAACTTCGTCCTCTGAAACCAGGACCTGTGAAACTAAAGTCCGTGCCCTAACTATCACTTTTTATGGAATTCCATTTGGAGCTTCCTATACCGAGATATGAACTTTGTTCCTAGGTCACCTATTTAGGGATGCATTCTAGAAGAGGCAGAAACCCTAATTTGTACGAATCATATCTCACAAAGTACAATGGATATGAGGCTGATATTCAGACACAAGGTACATGAACATTTCATCTTCGGCCTGTAAAAGTTTCAGATCCTGAACCTTTGCCAAAACTGTGTTATAGCGAAAGTTCCACAATGACTGGTTTTTACTATACCAAGCCCTAGCTTCCAATTTGTCGCAAGTGCAACAAGTGTCATAAATTCCATACAATGCCTTCCTTCAGGCTAACTCTGATACCATGTTAGTTTTTCATCATTTAATTCAATATGATCTAGGATCTTAACTGAGAGAACAACATGTACAGCATATCAAACACAAGAGACAAGAGACACAAAGCATTTCACTGGGGAAAACCAAGAAGGTGAAAAACCCCGCAACTTCCTCAGAGATAAAATGCACCAATACAAAGATCACAAAGATCAAACCCCAAGATAAGAAATAGTCTCCTAGCATATGCTCCTCCTCCACTTGTGCACACTCCTCCTCTCTCTCACTAATGCGAAGTGAGTGAGTGAGTGAATGAATAGAATGAGACACGCACTCTCTATTTATACAATGACTTGACCTGCCTTTAACCCTAACTGGGCCGAATTCATAAGGAAGCCTAATAACCCATCCACATGACTCATACAGGGCTGACCCCACATAGATGGTCTAATAACCCATCAAATATAAATTACGACACTTACAATGTAACTTGCGACACTTGCAAATACAAATGACGACACTTCCAACCGGAGGAATAATACATATCCATTGGGGATACAATAAAGTACAAATGTAATATACAAGTGAATATCTTCCGAAGTTACAAATACATCAACAACTAGGGTCGTGGAGTGTTTCCCTCTTGAGGGTTTAAACCACGTAAAAATATTGGTGTGTTGATCTGTGATCTGCTTTTGTGAGTGGTTGTTGAAGGTGTTCGATATTTGGAAGTATCTTGTGATAGTTGAACACCTCTTGGTCATCTTGGTCTTGAAGAGAAAATATTCCATTTTCCAAGGAAGCTTAAATAGGTCATACCAACCTAAGAAGGAGGGCGTTGAGGGAAAAAGACACATGTTGGGGTTAGATGGACCATGATGTCCTCCTTCCAAGCTCAACTCTTCATCGTGTTGAAGCATTTCATCATTTTTATCATTATTTTATCTTTTATGAGGTTTAGCCCCTAGAATGTGGGTGACAAACCTTAAAAAAATCATTAAAGGCCAATTTAGAGACAAATTAGATAGGTTGTCTCAAAGGTGGGATAAATTTATCCTTTTTTCTTATAAATAAGGTATCCCTTCCTCACTTGTAACCAAGATCATGGGATCAAATAAGACAATATTTATTTTTCTTCTTGTGTACATGAGCAAATAAGTGGTGCATACCTCCTTTATTGGTCAATTTTAGGGTTTCAAGTTTCAAGGTTGATGCATGAGGTTTCTTTACTATATTTCAAGGATTTTCTAATGTGGAAGGATTCTTGAGACGTTAATCTCTTATCATTTTCTCCTCAATTGTGGTAGGATCTCTAAGTCTCTTGTCTTGCATTGTTGGAGGCATCCAAGGTAAGAGTGACCAAGGGTTTTTACGCATAATAGTATAGTCTTCATGTAAGTGAGACATCTCTCTTAAAGGGTCGCTCTTGTTTAGGCCTTGTCATCTTTCTTTTCCCTAACTAGGTGAAAGGCTAACACAACCTAGGGTTTCTTAGCCTTGCCCTAGCTCATTCAAATAATTGTCAATTCTTAGGAGAAACATTAACCCCAATTTATGGATGCTCGGAAGGAATAAGACCTAGGTATAATTCCCTCATATTCACCAAAAACCATTTTTACAAAATTCCTTGTATTATATATTGGAAAAAATACAAAAAAAAAAAAAAAATTAACCTAAAAAACAAAAAAACAAAATTAAACCTAAAAAACAAATATTTTTGAAAAATCCAAAAAATATGTTTTTTGTCATTGCAATTCTTTTACTTGTCCAATTCTGAAATAGTTACTACTGTTGTAAATTTATGAGTTGATTATATCGCTGAAAAATCCATAAAAAAAGGTTAAAAATCCATTAAAAAGTTGTTTTGCAGCTAAAAAACCCTAATTTTGGGTGACGACAGCCCTAGGGAGGATGATGTTACTCTCTAAAGGTTGCAGAGACCTTGTTTAAGACCTAGTATAAGTGTTTTGTAGGTCCATTTTGACAAGAATATCAAACCTTGGTGATAGGGAAGGGTCCCTACTTTGTCTCCAAGTCTCGGTGGTTGACCCTAGTGGGTTTTGAGGTGCCAAATCAAGCCTTTCAGCCATTACTGTAGGTTATTACAGATCTGAGGGTGAAATCAATCCCAAGTTATAGTATTCATTCGTCAAAACAAGTGTACCCTGGGAGGGATTGAGTCTCCTTTGGTTGGTGATCATCGGAAGTTATTTTTTGTGGCATTTTCACGATTTATTTTGAGTATTCTTACAAGTTTATGTTGTTGGGTTTTACTGCAAAAAATCGATTCATCTTATTATCCATCCAGTACAATTTAATGTTCTCCTAAACCTTCCTAGTCGTTAAGTATTTATTGAATATCTTGTTGACTCCATTAAGGCATTGGTCTACTAAGTTAGTGGGAAGGTCTTGTAGAGATAGAAATGTTCTTGCTGCATATATTACATGTCTATTTCTACCAGCATTTGGGATGCCTCCCATGGCCCAAAGAGCGGGCCTAAGGAGAGAGGAGAGTGCATTGAGATGACAGTGGGTGCATCTCCTAAAAATTCGTTGATCTTAGCACCATCCCTCATGACCTAACCTAAAGGGTGTTAATCTATGAGGTAACATTTGTTGACATCATTGTCGGGGACGCTTGAAGATTGTTGCATAACAGTTGGGGCGCATTGCTTAGATCAAATATTTTATCTCCCTAGCATGAACGATAGATATTAAAAATACAACAAAAAGGCACACTTCAAGGCAAAATCTTAGCTAATGTCGACATTGTTGGGTGTAAAGGTGAGCAGATCCATTAGTTGTAAAGAACAAATCATCTTGGCGACTCCACACATTTTTTGGATCGATAAAAAGATGATATGGCATTTTATAATGAACCATGGATGGATAATTGGTTTGGTCCATTGGATTTCTAGGGGATCACGAGATATCCTAATCAATTCAATTATGATGGAGATTTAAGTGCATCCCAAAATTTCATGGGCATAAGAATTTTGTTGGTTGGCACCTTACATCATTCATGTAGGGTATTTCAAAATTAAATGTGGTCCATGAAAATTGTTAATATGAATATGTTCATGTTGTCTCTCCATATGGAAAATGATGATATAGAAATATGGTATGATGGGCTTCCCATGAAAGGAATTTTTATGCTCAAAGAGTTTATCAAGGTTTTTTGTGAGAGATGGGATCTTTTCTTCATAGGGAATATAGGGTGGCTCATTAATGAAGACACTTGTAGTCCATTGCTTGAAGAAGAAGATGCCCTCAAAGAATGACATGACGAATATCAACCACTAAAAATACTCATGAAGAAGCCATTATTGAAAAATCTCTCATTAAATATTTCTTTAAAGAATTCAAGGAAGATGACATCTCGAGCCCTATGCTTGAAGAGGATGGCACTTTTGAAGATTAAGATATAGATGTTCAAGGAAGTAAAGCCAAGGAATTTTATGGTGAAGATCTAAAAAGGGAGCTTGAAGAAGAAGCACATGAAGACCAAGAAACCCTAATTGAATGAAGTGAAGAAATGGTGATTTCTTCTTACTATTGTTTCGAAGATTCCTATGATATATTGTACCTTTTGGAAGAAAATGGCAGGATTCATTTGCATGATGAAGAAGACAATGATTATTGGATATTTCATGGTCCTCCCATATATGACTCTTCAAGGCCTAGGAGTGTTTTACTTGAACCTTTGGTCCATACATGTTTTGAGAAAGATGTCCATGATATTTTCCTGTCGCGTAGAAGTGAACAGAGTATCAATTTGGATCGCCCAGAGATGGTTTTTTATGCAGATCTGTAACAAAATGAAGAAGCTCTTGAAAATCCATTACCTAATGAGTGTTGGCTTAATGGATTTAGTGACTACCCCTTGATGAGTGGAAGTCCCTTATCATGTTGGACATGTATTCCCTAGGTGGGTCTCTAGTGCACCTTGGGATGAATCCATTAGGACACATAGCTTGGGGCTCCTAGCCACACATGGTTTATGCTTTGTATAAGGTGATTGTGCTTATAAGGGTTGTCATACCCACCTTAGAACACCTCATTTTACCCCCTTGGACCTTATTTTGTTGTATCATTCCTCCCTCTTCGTCATCTTCGTCTTGAAGAGAAAACCATCCACCATCCAAGCAAGCTTAAAGAGGTCATACCAACCTAAGGATGGAATTGAGAGCAAAAGATGCATGTTGGGGTTAGATGGGGCATGACGTCCTCCTTCCAAGCTCAATGCTCTATCATGTTGAATCATTTCATCATTTTTTATCATTAATTTATCTTTTATGAGGTTTAGTCCCTAGATTGTGGTTGACAAACCTTAAAGAAATCATTAAAAGTCATTTTAAAAACAAATTAGAGAGATCGTCTTAAAGGAACGAAAAAGTTAGCATTTTTTTCTTATAAATAAGGAATCCCTTCCTCATTTTTAACCAAGATCATGGGATCATAGACATTATTTATTTTTCTTCTTGCGTACATGAGCAAATAAGTGGTACGCACCTCCTTTCTTGGTCAATCTTAGGGTTTCAAGGTTCAAGGTTGATGCATGAGTTTTCTTTACTATCTTCCAAGGCTTGTCTAATATTGAAGGATACTTGAGACGTTAATATATTTTCCTTTTTTTCCTCGATTGTGGTAAGATATCTGAGTCTCTTGTATTGTGTAATATCCCTCCAAAGGAAAATGCTTGGGTTCACCTTGTTTTAACTCTAGGGTTGTAGTTTACAACTGGTTCCAAACACCTCCAAATGCTTTCGAATTTGGGGAGGAAGGTCTTGATGGGGAATAGGACACATTAACACATCTATCAGACACCCAAACAATGGATATACCCATCCATGGTCTGAAATTTACAAGGAAAGAAGTTTCGGCACAAGACTTGTTAACTTGAGAAGTGGAAATCCCCCCTAGGTCTTCCATTAAATGATTTTCCAAACACTGTACGACCTTCACTAATTCTTGGTCTGGGACTTGGCTCTGTTATAGGAAATTAAGGACAATATTTGTGCAGCATTAGATTTTTTTTTAGGGTCGAATAGGTATCCCAATGAACAACAACTTCTATAGTCTAGGATTTGTGGTGAAAATGGTGGACAAGGTGTCTCAAATTTAATCATAAACCATAGTGACACTTTAGGGGCCTCCAAACATAATTTGGGACATCAAATTAACTTCATATACATCGCATAACATGGATAAATATCTCAGAAAACTCTGATACAAAACAGATACAACATCATTCCAAATTCACTATGCAAATGTTATGGGGAAAATGGCTCGAATCTCTTTCTTGATAAGAAATATCACTTGAAATACATGGTGTTTTGAGTTGTGTCTCTCATGATATGATTATTACAGATATATGCAGCAACTAACATGTTCATGAATTTGTAATGACCCTTTTTCAAAATTCTATTAAAATGCCAATTTTTTCACTTTTTCCCCAATTTCGACCTTTGACTAGTTTAACTGTTTTGACCTCCAAATCAACCCAAATGCTCCCAAATATTCTGTAGGAGTGTATGAATGGTATTTAGACTTTAATATCAGGTTCAGGGATGTTTTATGGCCCTCCAAATACTGCTGCAAACTTGATTTGTATTCTGATCAATATAGGTAATTTTGACTAGTAATTTGTGCATCAAATCCCCCCCAGGTAACACTGCAAATGGCCTTCCAAATGCCTCCAAAATCCCACGAATTTATGAACATAGGTATATAATTTGTTAAGTATGTGATTAAGGTCTCATATGCACCATTAATTAATTTTTACTATTGTTCTAACTCTCTCACATTCAACAGCAAAAACCCTCAATTCGACCCTTGGGGAAATGGCACTATTTCACCTCCCAATACAACTAAACTGAGTAAAAATGCTTCAAATGCTCAAGTACAGTACATGAAACTTGTAGAAGACATCCATGGCAGTATATTTATCACAAATATATCATAGAATCATCCATCCATTCGAAATAATCAACATTATAGTGTCATACATCAATGCATTGGGGAAATGGACATTGTTTGCTCATTAATCAATAGTTTTGCATACAACCAGTGGGTATTTCGACCTGAGACTTTATGAATATTAATAATAGATGATATGAAGCTATTACAATCAGAAATATATAATGATAAGCTCTCTCAAGAAGCACAAGTGCTCACCAAAAATGCCCTCCCTCAAGGAGCATGAACATGCCTTCAAAACTGGAAACGGTGGAGAGAAAGTACTGCACTAAACCAAACCATGAAAATTCCTGTAGCTGCTACATGCAAATACAAACTCCATTAAAGCACCATGAAAGACCTGAGTGCCTCTCTAAACACCAACTTGGATGGGAATCTTTCACCCTCGAAATTGGCTAAGGCAAGAAACTAGTCATCCACTAGCTCTCTCTTCACAAATGCAATTTTTCTCAAATCATCAAAAGCCATTCTCATTCTTCATTTCTAAATTTTATAACCAACATTAGCCTTCTAAGGGTCGAAATCCTCTCAATATATTCAATATATTTCCATTTAGGAAATATTTCACATTTGCCACTTGTCTCCTAGTTCCAACCTTCCATCTTCTCCCAAATTCGATTTTGAGTCTCTTTGGCTTCTCCAACTCCCAAATTCGCCTTCCTTGAGCCTATTTTTGGTGCTGACATGTCATAGTGGTCAGATTTCAGAGGTCAGGTCTGCAATTTGTCATAGTTGTCATAGATGCTCCATCATTGGTGTCATAGGGACTAGGGAATCTAGCCCAAGTGTCCACAAACTTCTACTTTGACTCTTTATCTTCCATGGAGGTTACCAATCCTTCCCAATTCGACCTAAGATGCTCAATGACATGTGTTATGAATTACCAACTCACCCAAGTGTGTTCACATTCTCATTAATTCGAATTTGCAAAAGAGAGATACCATGTATTATGAAAAATCAAGATGGTGTGGGTCCCACCACCTCCATATGTCTCCAAAACCACTTGCCACTTAGAATTTATCTTGAATTTATTTATTCACCATATTTATTAAATGTTTGAACCCCTCTAATGTCTAAATATAATTTATTAGCTTCCTTATTACCATCCCACATGTGCCCATCCAACCTAGGAAACTGGTAGGATTGATGGGATTGTCTTACTATGCACTTATTTGAATGGGGACATTACAGTCCTCCCCACCCAAGATTGTTTGTCCTCAAGCAATTTCAGATTTGGATGCTGAAAAATATTCTCCTCTTCCCATGTGGCATCTTCATTTGGTAAGTCCCTCCATTGCACTAAATATTCTTTGATGATTCTACTCCTCAACCTTCTTTCCCGTGTCTTCAAAATCTTTTCCAGAACAAGTGTGAGCTGACCTTCATCATCCAAAGGAGGAAGTATTTTTGAAGTGATGATTTGCTGACCAAGAGCTTTCTTGAGACAAGAAACATGAAATACATTGTGGATTTTACTCCCTTCCTGAAGTTCTAGTTCATATGCTACTTCTCCAACCTTCCACACTACCTTGTATGGCCCATAGTACCTTGGTTTTAATTTTTCTGCTCCATTCTTTTTTAGAGATGTTTGTTTATAAGGCTGCAACCTTAAATATACTAAATCATTGACTTGAAAGGTTATTTCTTCTCTATGCCTATCAGCATTATGTTTTTGTTGAATTTGAGCAACCTGCAAATTGTCTTTCAAGAGCTTTAAAATTTCTTGGCTCTCTTCCACCCAATCTTTAGCCTTTGGGGCTCTACTATCACCAAATATAATGTCAGTAAATGTAATTTCATCATAACCATATAATGCTTTAAAATGAGACATTCCTATTGACATATGATAAGTGGTGTTGTAGCAAAACTCACCCAAGTGTAGCCATTTTGCCCATGCTTTTTGCTGCCCTCCCACATAGTTTCTTAGGTATCCTTCCAACCATTGGTTTACCCTCTCTGTTTGTCCATTAGTTTGTGGATGATAGCTGGTACTTGGAGTCAATTGAGCGCCTACCAATCTAAAAATTTCTTGCCAAAAAGCACCCATGAATCTACTATCTCTATCACTGACAATGCTCTTGGGGAGCCCATGCAATATGAAGATTTCTTTGAAAAAAATATCAGTCACTTGTGCAGCACTAAAAGATGATGTAATAGCAAAGAAATGAGCAAATTTTTTCAACCTATCAACTACCACATAGATGCAATCCTTACCCAAGGATTTAGGCAATCCGGTGATGAAATCCATGGAAATACTGTCCCATTTTTGCTCCGGAATGGGCAATGGTTGTAATAGGCCGGCTGGACATGTAAGTTCTGATTTGTTTTGTTGACATGCTTTACATTCATTCACATAATTCTGAACATCTTCCTTCAGCCCCTTCCAAAAAAATCTTTGCCTCAACTGTCTATAAGTTTTGAAGATCCCCGGATGGCCCGCTAGTGGAGAATCATGTGCTTCTTGCAAAATTCGGTACTTGAGCTTGGAGTTATGAACTAAATAAATTCTTCCCTTATAATATATCATCCCATTCAAAATCCTATAATTATCATCCCCTTTGATTCCATCCAACACATCACAAGCAAATTTGTCTTTGGCATATTCAACTAGTAGCATGTTTTTCCAATCCTTGGAAATATCCATGAGAGAAAAAGAAGGCCTTCTTGACAAAGCATCTGCTACTATATTATTCTTTCCTTTGACATATTCAATATCAAAATCATAAGCTTGAATCTTGCTTACCCACTTTTGTTGCCTTTCATTTAGATCTTTTTGGGTGAGAAAGTGTCTTAGACTATTGTGGTCAGTTTTCACCACAAACTTGCTGCCCACCAAGTATTGTCTGAATTTGGCCAATGCATGCATAATGGCCAGCATTTCTTTATCATATATGGAGTAAAGTTTTTCATGAGCCTGCAACTTTCTGCTCTCAAAGGCTATGGGGTGTTGGCCTTGCTTTAGGACAACCCCTATTCCTCCACCTGAAGCATCACATTCCACAACAAAAGGGTTAGTAAAATCAGGAAGTGCAAGTATGGGACAACTACTCATTACCTCTTTCATTTTTTGGAAGGCCTTTTCAGCCTCTTCATCCCACTTGAAAGCATCCTTCTTAGTCAAATCAATGAGTGGAGAAGTCAACTTGGAGAATCCTTTCACAAATTTTCTGTAGTAGGTGCATATGCCAATAAAGCCTCTCAATTCGGTAATATTTTTTGGTGATGGCCATTCCAAGATAGCCCTGATATTTTCCATGTGTACCTTCACTCCTTGCCCAATAATGTGCACAAGATACAGTAGTTCTTTCATCCCAAACTCACATTTTGATAATTTAGCAAATAAGGACTCTTCTTGCAAGATTTTCAACACAATCTCTAACTGTTGCAAATGCTCTTCCCATGTTTTACTGTAAATGAGAATATCATCAAAGAAAACTAAAACAAACATTCTTAGTTGCTTGCAAAATATCCTATTCATACATGCTTGAAAGGTGGTTGGAGCATTAGTTAACCCAAAAGGCATGACAAGAAATTCAAAGTGGCCAAAATGACATCGAAAAGCGGTCTTTTGCACATCTTCATCTTTCATTCGAATTTGGTGATACCCTGATCTAAGGTCAATTTTTTAGAAGTATTTGGCCCCATGTAGCTCATCCATGAGCTCATCAATCCTAGGAATAGGATACCTATTCTTGATAGTCTTTTTGTTCAAGGCTCTAAAATCTATGCACATTCTCAATGTTCCATCTTTTTTCTTCACTAGCACTACTGAAGAAGCATAAGGGCTAGAGCTTGGTCTAATGAGTCCCAACTCTAGGAGTTCTTAGATAGCTTTTTCAATCCCATCTCTGAACTTTTTAGGATGTCTATAAGGTGGTATCTGAATGGGTGAAGTGCCCTCCTCCAAAATAATATTGTGCTCAACCCCCCTATCCGGTGGCCTACCATGTGGAAGGTCTCTAAAAACCTTTTCATATTTTTGCAAAAGTCTCTCTATCTCCTTTGGGTGTTTGACAATATTTATAGTTGGCTTGGGAGATGTGATATGACATTCAGCAGCCCATTCTATATCCCCATACCTCAATATAGATCTCATACTATTGCAAGTTACTACTCGATTTGGATAAGTGTGTTGCCCTCTCACAATTCTTTGTACTCCTTTTGAATCTTGGAATTTCATTTCGGGAATTTGATAATTTACTGTATGCTCTCCTATTGAATACAGCCATTGCACTCCCAAAATCACATTAGTATCAGCAACATCAATCACATAAAAACTATCAACAAAAGTATAGTTACCTACGGTGACTTGCAGCTTTGGAACCCATGTTTTGCATTGCATTGTGTTGTGACCGGGAATGACAACTGTGAAGCCATCAAATGGTTCAATAGGTATATTTCTTTTCTCTACCATCTCTGCATCAATGAAGTTATGAGTGGCTCCTCCATCTACCAAAACTGAAGTTCTTTGTCCTTGTACCACACCTTTGCATCGGATAGTATGATAGCGAGGTACTGCTGAAAGCACTGCCATTCTTGCTTTGTCCGGTGAAGGTTGATTTTCTTCTTGTCTTTCCTCTTCTACTGCTGTCTCATATGCCTCTTCTTGATCTGAAATATGTCCATCTTCATCCATGCCCCCATCATACCCCTCATTGTCAGAAAATATTTCTATGTATTGAGCCTTTCCTTTGGTACATTTGTGCCCCGGTGTCCATGCTTGGAAGCATGTGAAGCACAATTTCTTTTTTCTAAGTTCATCCCTGTTTAGTCCTTCTTTTTTATTCCTCTCAAATGACTCTCTTTGCCAAGGTTTCTTATCATATCCATCCCTTTGCCAAGGTTTCTTTTCAAATTTGTAGCTAGGCTTAGGAGGAAATCTCGTTCTAGGAAGCACATTTTGGAGATCCCTAGTCAAGCTCATTGCATCTTTTAATGTAGTTGGCTTGTGGGCTTTGACCAAACCTCTTAAGGGTTCAGCCAAACCTTCAGTGAACAGCAATACTAATCTTCCCATAGATACATCAGCCACCTTGACAGATAATTTTTGAAAGTCCAACATATATTCGGTAGGGGACCCAGTTTGCTTCAATTGAGCTAGTTCTTTGAAAGGCAATTCTGGATCTTTTTGTTCAAATCTTTCTAGTACCCTCTCAACAAATTCTCCATATGTTTTAACTTGATTATGACCCAAGATTTTCAGCCCATGAAACCACCATTCATTGGCATCTCCTTCCAAATGCAAAATGGCCATTTTTAATGCATCATCTTCCAACATAGGATTCAGCTGAAAATATACATCCAATTTTTGCACCCAAGTGTTAGCAGAATTTTGAGAAGAACCATCAAAAGTAGGAAGTGACATTTTTCCAATAGCACTATTCAATTCTTTGTTTTGGAATAGACTCCTATTGTCTCCCTTCATTTTAATCTTTTGCATAGCATCAATGTAGTCACTGAGTGGTACACCTCTTTTACACTCTTCATTCAAATCATTCCAATCATTTACTAGTTTCTTGTAATCTAATTCAAGATTGGGCTCTTCTTTGGGTGTGAGAAATTTAGGTGCAGTATGCCTTTGTGTGCTTTGAAATTCATCAGGTCTATTATGAGGTCCTGTACTTGAGAAAATATGATCATTCTTTTTCATCTTTTCCCCTGAGTGTGAACCACTATTATCTCCTATCATCCCTTTGCCTGAAAGTTGGCTACCCAACAATTCGAAACCTTTCATCATTTGTTTATTCATATCTAGCATAACCATTGTAATTCCTTCAAAACATGGTTTTAAGGCTTCAATAAATTCCTCCTTATGTCTTAATTTTTCCTCCTCCTCTCTACCCATTGTTTTAGAAAAAAACTCTTTTTTTGCTACTATCTCTTCTTCAACCAAAACTTCTTCAACTACTGATAAAAAGGGTGGTGTTTTATTTGTTTGGATTCTTGTTAATACCATCAGGTTCCAAGACCATGCTCTGATACCACTTGTAATGACCATTTTTCAAAATTCTATTAAAATGCCAATTTTCCACTTTTTCCCCAATTTCGACCTTTGACTAGTTTAACTGTTTTGACCTCCAAATCAACCCAAATGCTCCCAAATATTCTGTAGGAGTGTATGAATGGTATTTAGACTTGAATATCAGGTTCAGGGATGTTTTATGGCCCTCCAAATAATTCTGCAAACTTGATTTGTATTCTGATCAATATAGGTAATTTTGACTAGTAATTTGTGCATCAAATCCCCCCCGGGTAACACTGCAAATGGCCTTCCAAATGCCTCCAAACTCCCACGAATTTATGAACAGAGGTATATAATGTGTTAAGTATGTGATTAAGGTCTCATATGTACCATTAATTGATTTTTACTACTATTCTAACTCTCTCACATTCAACAGCAAAAACCCCCAATTCGACCCTTGGGGAAATGACACTATTTCACCTCCCAATACAACTAAACTGAGTAAAAATGCTTCAAATGCTCAAGTACAGTACATGAAACTTGTAGAAGACATCCATGGAAGTATATTTATCACAAATATATCAGATAATCATCTATCCATTCGAAATAATCAACATTATAGTGTCATACATCAATGCATTGGGGAAATGGACATTGTTTGCTCATTAATCAATAGTTTTGCATACAACCTGTGGGTATTTCGACCTGAGACTTTATGAATATTAATAACAGAGGACATGAAGCTATTACAATCAGAAATATATAATGAGAAGCTCTCTCAAGAATCACAAGTGCTCACCAAAAATGCCCTCCCTCAAGGAGCATGAACATGCCTTCAAAACTAGAAACGGTGGAGAGAAAGTGCTGCACTAAACCAAACCATGAAACTTCCTGTAGCTGCTACCTGCAAATACAAACTCCATTAAAGCACCATTAAAGATCTGAGTGGCCTCTCCAAACACCATCTTGGATGGGAATCTTTCACCCTCGAAATTGGCTAAGGCAAGAAACTAGTCATCCACTAGCTCTCTCTTCACAAATGCAATTTTTCTCAAATCATCAAAAGCCATTCTCATTCTTCATTTCTACATTTTATAACCAACATTATCCTTCTAAGGGTCGAAATCCTCTCAATAGATTCAATAGATTTCCATTTATGAAATATTCCACATTTGCCACTTGTCTCCTAGTTCCAACCTTCCATCTTCTCCCAAATTCGATTTTGAGTCTCTTTGGCTTCTCCAACTCCCAAATTCGCCTTCCTTGAGCCTATTTTTGGTGCTGACATGTCATAGTGGTCAGATGTCAGAGGTCAGGTCTGCAATTTGTCATAGTTGTCATAGATGCTCCATCATTGGTGTCATAGCGCCTAGGGAATCTAGCCCATGTGTCCACAAACTTCTACTTTGACTCTTTATCTTCCATGGAGGTTACCAATCCTTCCCAATTCGACCTAAGATGCTCAATGACATGTGTTATGACTTACCAACTCACCCAAGAGTGTTCACATTCCCATTAATTCGAATTTGCAAGAGAGATACCATGTATTATGAAAAATCAAGATGGTGTGGGTCCCACCACCTCCATATGTCTCCAAAACCACTTGCCACTTAGAATTTATCTTGAATTTATTTATTCACCATATTTATTAAATGCTTGAACCCCTCTAATGTCTAAATATCATTTATTAGCTTCCTTATTACCATCCCACATGTGCCCATCCAACCTAGGAAACTAGTAGGATTGATGGGATTGTCTTACTATGCACTTATTTGAATGGGGACATTACAGAATTCAAAATAACAATCATCCACTAACTATATGCAACAAGAAGTGTGCCCTTGCACATTTACATGACATTAAGAGAAAGATAGTAGAATAGGCATAGAGAAGAATGAGAGAAGATGAACTCGAACTCAATTTGGGTTTGAACCTGCATCAAAACATCTCCATGAAGCTCTGTTAAGAGGTCTGATTGGCCTCTCCATAAACCAACTAGGATGGGAATCTTGCACCCTTGAAATTGGTTCTAAGGCAGGGAGGATGAACATCTATCGTGCAAGGACAAGCTAAGCTCTCCAAATTTTACCAAATGAGAAATGATAAAAAGCTGGTCTCCTTCTTTTTTCTTGTCTTTTATTAACCTCCCAAGGCATCCATGGCTCGAATTCCCTCCAAGAGCTTCATCCCAACTCGAATTAAGGAGATATTTCCATGAGTGCCACTTGTCCAACACTTCCTAGCCTTCCTCTTCCATCAATTCGAATGGGGGGGATCTTGGCTGCCATAACTCCCCTTGTGCACCCTCTTGGAGGCTATTTAGCCCTGACATGTCATATAGGTCATATGTCAGCAATTAGGTCTAATCTTTGTCATAAGTGTCATAGAATATTCATCATTGTTGTCATAGAGGTTAGGGAATCTAACACCAAGTGTCACAATACTTCTAAGATGCCTCTTTCTCTTCCACTCTAATTTGACCCTCCTTGATTCATGCCATGAATAATTCCTCTCCACCTTGGATTTGAATGGGTGAGAATAGGATTCCATGTGGCATGGAGAATCTTGCCTTGTGTGGGTCCCACACCACCTATGCACCTTCATGACCAAGTGCCACCTTATTTTCTTATTATTATTATTTATTTAGCCCATTTAATGTATATTTATCAATCTAATGTCCATTTGGGGTCTTATAGTTCCCTTATTCCAAGTCTAAATGTTTCCAACCCAGCCTAGGGAACTAGTAGATTGGTGTAAATTTCCCTTCATGTGATTTATTTGGATGGGGACATTACATATTGCATTGTTGGAGGAATCCAAGGTAAAAGTGACCTAGGGTTTGTATACATAATCATATAGTATTGTAAGTGAGACATCCCTCTTGAAGGGTCTCTCTTGTTTGGGCCTTGGAATCTTTCTTTGCCCTAACTAGGTCAAAGGCTAACCCAACCTAGGCTTTCTTAGCCTTGATTTAGCTTATTCAAACATTGAATTGCCAATTCATAGGAGAAACTTTAACCCTAATTTCTCAATTCCTAGAAGGAATAAGACTTTAGTTCTAGTTCCCTCATCTTCACCAAAAAAAAAATTTACAAAATTCCTAATATTATATATTGAAAAAATACGGAAAATATCAAAAAAATATTTAAAAAACCTTAAAAATCAAATATTTTTTAAAAATCCAAAAAATATTTATTTGTTGTCGCTGCAATTCTTTTAGTTGTCCAATTTTGAAATAGTTATTGTTGTTATAAATTTCCAAGTTGATTATATCGTTGAAAAAACCATAAAAATGTAAAAAAAATCCATTAAAATTTTGTTTTGCAACTCAAAAATCCCTAATTTAGGGTGACACCATCCTTAGGGAGGGTGAAATCACTCTCCGAAGGTTGTTTCATCCTTGTTGCAGATCTGGTATAAGTGTTTTACAGGTCCATTTTGACAAGAATATCAAACCGTGATGATTGGGAAGGGTCCCTACTTCGTCTCCAAGTCTCAGTGGTTGACCGTGGGGGATTTTGAGTTGCCAAATCAATCCTTTCATTCATTACTCCAAGTTATTACATATATGAAGGTAAAATCATTCCCAAACTATAGTATTCATCTATTAAAACAAGTGTGCCCTAGGGAGGATTGAGTCTCCTTTGTTATCGTCGGGAGGTACCTTTTGTGACATTTTCACATTCTATTGTAAGTATTCTTGCAAGTTTATGTTGTTGGTTGTTGCTGTGGAAAATCGATTCATCTTATTATCCAACCAATACTAAGTTAATTTTATCCTAAACCTTCCTATTCGTTAAGTATTTATCGAATATCTTATTGACTCCATTAAGCCACTAGTCTACTAACTTAGTGGGAAGGCCTTGTAGAGATAGGAGTGTTCTCGATACATACATTACAAATCTATTTATACCATCATTTGGGAATCCTCTCGTGGCCTAAAGAGAGAGGAGTGTGCAATGAAGTGGCAGTGGGTGCATCTCCTAAAAATTGATTGATCTTAGCACCATCCCTTGTGACATAACTTGAAGGGTGTTAATCTATGAGGTAACATAGCCTAAAGTGGGAGGTTGGAGTACGACCCTAGGGGGGTTTAAGGTGCCAAATCAATCCTTTAAACCATTACTACAATTTATTACATTATGAAGGTGAAATCAGCCCCAAACTATAGTATTCATCTGTCAAAACAAGTGTGTCGTAGGGGGGATTGAGTCTCCTTTGATTGGTGATCATCGAGGGGTATTTTTTTTGGAATTTTCATGGTCTATTTTGATTATTCTTGCAAGTTTATGTTGTTGGTTGTTACTATGGAAAATCGATTCATCTTATTATCCAACCAATATTAAGTTTATTTTCTCCTAAACCTTCCTAGTAATTAAGTATTTATTGAATATCTTGTTAACTACATTAAGCCACTGGTCTACTAACTTAGTGGGAAGGTTTTGTAGATATAAATTTTTCTCGATGCATATATTACATGTCTATTTCTACCATCATTTGGGAATCCTATCATGGCCTAAGTAGGCCTAAAGAGAGAGGAGTGTGCACTGAGGTGACAATGGGTGCATCTACTAAAAAGTTGTCGATCTTAGCACCATCCCTCGTGACCTAACTTAAAGGGTGTTAATATGTGAGGTAACATAGCCTAAAGTGGGAGGTTGGAGTATGACCCTAACAAAACAATATCTCTATGTGCAATGATTTCCCTCTATGTGTTGTTGTTTTGTTGTATTGGCTTGCATCTATGATTTAATGAAGATATTGTGTAATTCTAATCATTGTCAGTGAGTGTTAATAGTGAGTCATTTTTTATGAAGATTGTAGATTTATTGCATTGATTGGTTCTCCCTATCTAATAGAGGTTACAACATCTCTATTCCTTCCACTATTGAATGTATTTCCAAGCTAAGAGATCAATGGCTACCAACTTGGAGTTGTTGCACTTCCATAGGAATATTACAAAAAAAAATAGTCTTGTTGATTGTTGGGGGTCTTACACATAGTTGGGCGATTTTTTTTTTGGCCTGGGAATATTCCCTCTCCCCTGGGTAGTATGCACCCCTTGCTAGGAATTTTTACTTATTTGTTGGGTGTTTTACCTAATTGCTAGTCATTTTCCCTCTTGGATCAACATAATACCTCTCTGTTAGGCCGTATGCGACACTTGTTGAGAATACCTTTCATTGTTGGGTGTTTCCTATTTGTGTTGGGAAAATTTTCATTGGTTGGTTATCCTACCATCTTGTTGGACATCTCATTCTCTTGAATAGACGTTGCTTACTGGAGAGCAACCACGGGATGGCTCATAACATTGGCGGCTTATGTTGTGTGTTGGATGTAATATGAATAAAATGCCTTGGCTTGGAGAAAGCATGCTCCCTCGAAGATGGCCTACTATACAAATTGGACACACTATGCATACTACAAGACAGAAAGATTCAACGAATGAGTAGACCAACTTCCAAGATTGTTGGGCATTTTGGAGTGGCAAAGACAGTGGCAAGTTTGTAGAGGTATGTGCGCTAGGAAAAGATGTAGAAGCAAGTGGCGAGATTTGTTAGAGGTTGTGTTCTTTGCAGCAACAAGCAAGCCAAGCAACCAAAAGCTTAGGCTATATATGCCATTGCCAACACCAAGCAAGCCTTGGGAGAGCATATCCATCGATTGCATTGGAGAATTTACCCATGTCTCATATAGGCCATGACTGCTTGTTTGTCTCGGTAGACTGCTTCAATAAGATGTGTGTGCTCATTCTTTGTAAGAAGGAAATCTCTAGATGAGAGGCAATTGAGTTATTCTTCAATTATGTTTGGGTAGATTTTGGATTTCCCAACTCAATCATATATGATCAAGATAGCAAGTTCTTGGACAAGTTTTGGACAACGCTTTGGGAGAGAATGAATACCAAGTTGAGGTATTCCACTACATTTCATCCCCAGGCCAATGGACAAGTAGAGGTTGTCGACCTGAAATTGGTATAATGGTTGAGAGGTTATAATAGCAAGCATCGAAAGACATGGGATGAACAACCAGTGTACATCCAACTACAATCAAACATTTCATTCCTCTGCCAACAAATCTCCTTTAGAAACCTATTTTGGCTATTTATTTCCTTTACCATTTGACATTGTGTATGGACAATGGAAGCAGAAAATATAGCTACAAGGAGATAACAAGAAAGCAAGCACATATGTGGACAAGATCAAGCAGATACATCTAAATGTACAAGGGAAGCTTGAGAGAAGCCAATAGCGATATAAGGTCATACATGACTAGCATAGAACAGATCATGACTTTCGTGTTAGAGATAAGGTGTAGCTTCATTTATGCAGGAAGCAATTACAAGGAGCAGTGACGAAGCTCAAGCCCCTGAAGCACAAATCGTTTGGCATTTGTTGAATAGATGAATAAGAATGCCTTCATATTAATACCCCCTTTGTATGTCAATTAGTTCAATGGTGACAATGGAGTACTTGAAGTTGTTCAAGCCCTCCATGTTGGATGGAGAAGAGGATCGTTAGGTTCTCCCCACTATAGAAAACTTTGCACTACACACATTTGAAGAATTGAAGGAAGATATAGTTCTATAGTGAAAGGAATGGGTAACTCACAAAGGACAATAAGAGATTTGTCAAATTGGCCTCAAGTAATGGACTCCAAGGAAGACAAAATAGTATGAGAGAACTAGATTGAAAACAAGTTCCTTCCCCTATCCTTGCCAGAATTTGGGGACCAAAATCCTTCTAATGTGGAGGTGTGATCCGAATTGAATCCACACAACCACACTTGGCTTCATGGAATTCTCGATGATTATCGACACATGAAAAGTTCAAGGCTATGGACAAGTTAGGAGATAAGGTTGATGGCATGAAGGGCCCCAAGCCATACCACTTGATGTCCACCTTCGCATTAATATAGTACTCTAATGTTAGCATGGGAAATGAAAAGGTTGAAAGAAAATGTTTTAGCATCCATCAAGAACCCAACTCATCATCACATCACTACTAAGCCATCCAAATTTCCAACAATATGTAAACCCCTGTTGAAACATGTGATAAAATTCACAAGTAAACACCCATGCAAAATGGGGGGTAACATTTGACTCTAACTATGGGACATGTACGCTCATGAGAGTGCTCGAGAACCTCAAAATATCTTAAATGCACCAGCTGGAAACGACCATCAATGCAATAAACCAAAAACCGTATGACAAATGGATAACTTCAACATCCTAAACACCACATCACATCCAGAAGTTCTACCATCATCATTTTTTTTCATTTTTCAGTGGCTTCACAAGTAAGACACAAGCCATAAATGCCAAAAACACGTCAACATATTTTCATGTTTATGCAAGAGTTTATTCATTATCTTCACTACCTACTCTAGCATATGAACAAGACCATGCTAGGTAAAGTAAAAAATCCAATGAAGCCACCTTAGCATCTCATCCACACCATAGTATTTTTCCTTGTGCTTGGTGATGGACCAAGACAAGACAACATCAATCATAAAATGAGTACATGATATAATCTCCATAACAATAAGATTGAACATGAAATTGAGATCATAAGCATGTGAAAAAATATCAACATCCTCAAACCCTTTCTGAAAATGGAAAGTCTCCCCATAAGCTCTCTCTATCCAAAATTGAATAGGGCTTGTATAAAAGTCTCCATCATGGGTCTGCCCATCAAAATCTGCAATATCAACATGAAAACCCTCAAGGAGAGAGAGCTTAGGCTTCTCCAACACCACATTAGATCCAAAAAAGAAAATGAAAATGAAGAAGACTGATTCGTATGCTTGAACATGAACATGAAATCAGAAGTAGATGATTGGAAATGACTGTCAAAGAATGAGATAAAAATAGTTTCTTGCCCCGTGTCATTTCCATCACCTAAACAAGAGTGATTAGCTGAAGAACTCCATGCAAATTCTAGAAATTTAGATGTGGAGGGAGGATGAAAAATTTTACCTTTTAATCACTAATGTCATATATATTTTTAGCCTTAACAACATAATCAATTCTCGATTTTCTATTCATTAATTCATCATTCAACAAAAGGCTTAAAGAATGGAAAATTTATGAGTTATTCACTTACCAAATAGCCTTGGAAAATGAGAAAAGTCAGCAATATAACATGAAAAGTATCGTTGGAAATACACCCTAGAATGCAACTTTAAACTTGCCTTAGGAGAGGGCAAGCAAGGCTATCCCAAAATTGCCCCTAAAGAGAGCAAACAACGTTGCCCAAAATCTGCCATAAAAACATCACCATGCTCAAGTCCTTAAACCAGCACTAATAATTGAAAAAGGAGGTTATAAATGATGGCCCAAATTTTCCCTAAAAGAAGACAAACAAGGTTGACCTAAATCTGCATCAAAAACCTCTTTAGGCTGCTCCAAATCTACAATACTAAAAAATGTACATGGTTGAAAATGGTCATGACAGATATATTCAAATCAAAAAATTGTTGTTCAATGGGTTCGAAATCCACACTCTCAACTCTATAAGTATCATAAATAAAATCCCCTAAAGATCTCCAACAATCTCCATTAAAATTATGATCTACTTCTAGAAGATGTTCATCAATCATATAACATCTTTGATCATCATCATCAAACAAAGAGAAAAATACATTTTCAAATACATGATCACCCAAAGGTTTGTCTTCTTCAAAAAATTTCCTAACACCATCATAAGATACTTGAAGAACTTCAAGATTTTGAAAAGAAAAAATCACCAAACCCTCATGTTTATGAGGGGAAAAGGTGCAACCACAATCTCATCTTCAATAATGGCCTCTTCATGCACTTGAACTTCAAAGAAGTCTTTATGGATATGCACATGCTCTTCTTCTTGATCCTCAATCGAGTTAAGGGAATCTTCTTCATGGATATGCATGTACTATTGAAAAAACTCGTGCATTTTATTCATAAGTTCTTTTTTGCCTAGAATACCACACTTTTCTTTCGCAACATCAACAAAATATAGCAACGATTCTTCTTGGAGTCTTGATCTCACTTAAGAGAATCTTTGAAGGGTTCATTTTATATTTTTGCATCATATCTGTAATCTTGTTTTTCTTTTCTTCATGAATATAAACCAAAAGAGATGCATATTTAATCCTTCCCATTGATCTTTTATATCCATCCAACATTTTTGAAAAACTATAAGCAAAGCACACAATGAATATATCTTCTTTCAAAGAAGATTATAGCAACATTACCTTGCATACTTCTTTATAGAAAGAGCAAACATCCTCAGTTTCATCCTCATGAACCAAGTTATACTTTACAATAAAATCCATGAAACATGTAATAAAAAATAAAGGTTCATTACCACGACTTCTATAGAATCTTGGAGCATGCTTTTTCCATAAATCATATTGGCACTCATGTGGAAATCTCGAAATGCATGAACTTCAAATCAGAATTCGTACATAATTTGCATACATTTTATAGCAATGCCATGCGGTGGATTCGTCAAGGCAAGCCTTCAAATGCCTTCACACTTGTTAAATGTGCTCACCTAAACACTCAACAATGCCATTTCAAAATCTCCAAGGAACAAGGGCTTTGTTCCTTCATGGAGTCACCATATGAGCAATAGTTTTTCAAAAACATGCACTCATAGATGTCATATGTGGCAAGACTACAAATTTTCAAGAAATTGACTTCTTCCCCGGAAACAACGCCAAAATGTTACCACACAAACCATCATCTCAAGATTGAAGCCCTAAAATCAATGATGGCTTATGGATAACCAAGAGGGAGGCCAATCTCACCACACCTAACCCTATTTTTCTCTTTAGGCTAGCTCTTATCGAGCTCAAGGGAGGAGTTCCTATGATAAAATTACTAGAGTTTAGTAATGGAGCACAAGGTAAAATTGAAGAGCAACTATAGCAAAACAAAGTGTTTTGGTTTTTATAAAAGATAAAGAGTGATGAAGAGATTGAAGACCAATGTCTTATCCAATGGACAAATAGGTCAATCAAGGATCGCATGAGGCTTTCTTTAGAAAGATTAGAAAAGTCTAGGGTTGTAATGCACAAACCTACTTCCTCTCTCGTGGCTGAGCCGATTTAAAAAATCAAACAAAGGGAAACTTATCAAACATAAAATTTCAAATGGACTTGAGAAGGAAAGCTATCATGGAAGGCATTGGAAAACACATAACTTAGAGAAGAAAAATGTGCACCTAGACTACACTTCCAACTAATAAAAAACATGTAAAAGATAGAGAGCCTATTCCTTTATTACCTCAAAGCCATTGACATTTTGATAATCCATTAACCAACCAAGCATATGCAATATGAAAGAACTTCAACGGAGCGCTAGCATCAACCATCCATAAGAGCCAAAAGATGTTTCATTAAGTTTAATGGGATTTCTTCCCCAATCTAGACATGATTACAAATGAAGAAAAGACCCTTATATACAGAGATGAGATCACCTTCCTTTACAATAAAAAAGTAATAGATCTACCAAAACCCTAGATCTATCCTAGGGAGGAGTAAACAAATCAAAAACTACTTCTCTAACCCTAACAAACTCCAACAAGATCCATGAAATGAGGTGGTCAAAGCCACAAGTACAATATCCAAGAGAGAGACTATGACACCTCAATAAATGAGGACAAATATTAGTCCAAAACCATAGTGTGAAGCCTCCCAAAGCTCCCAAGGTGGCACTCCATGAGATAAGGTCCAATAGGCATGCATAAACCCTAGATATAGGGTTTGACCAAGCAACTTCCATCATAATTACAATGTAATAGCTCCAAAGTGGACCATAGCCATCAATTATGTGCCAAGATAGAGCCCTCCAATAGATAAGTCATAGATGCACCAACCTCCAAGTAGAGCGCTCCAACGAAAGGTCCACAAAGTGTACAAGGAAGTGGATGCACCCTAGATCTATCCTCAAACAGCCGAACAACCTCCATAAAGTGTGCAACAAATCCGCCAAAGTGTGGGCACTACCTCAAGAGATGATGAAGAAACCCTCTCCAAAGTGAATGCTCCAACAAGAAAATGTCCACAATGCAACCTGTTATCACCTATTTTGTACAAATAGTTGAAACCTTATTGAGCCGCCAGTGTTGAAACACATCAGTGTTCACTTCCAGAGTATCTGGGTTTCAGATATTTGGGTCTAGCCAGTTTTGGCTAGCCGGTTTTATTTTTGAGTCGACATGACCATGGCCCCATGGGGGTTTGTAACGAAGTGTGCTAGTAGGGTCTGAGTGGCTCGGTTCCCCATGACTTGATTAAGCAACTAAGGTATTCCAGGGATTTTTTTCCCTTGTCAATTATACTTTGCTTAAGGCAATATATATTCGATGAGGTTTTCTCCTGCTTCCTCCAAAGCTGGAATGCCCGATTTTGAAAATTTGAGCCGTGGGGGGTTATTAGAGTCCAACTAATATGTATAAACCTACTAGACACTATTAGAATAGGTTTTGGTCATGTCCTAAGTCTCTAGGACCCCCGGAAAAAATTTCGAAAAAATTTTACCGGACACGTCGGATTTGGGGTTTTTAATTTTTTAATTATTTTTAAATTTTATTTAAATTTCCCTATAGTTTAAATAGAGAAATTTGGGTCTGTAATATGTCAGTCATCCGGAGTCCGAATTTAGTGATTGATGGTTCGTTTCATAAGCCAAAAATCACACATGACCCATGGACCAGCTAAACCCAACTTTCGGATGTCAATTCAGCCTCATAATTAATATTTTCTCTAAAAAGTCATTTACAGAGATATTATTAATTAAAATAATAAAATTGAATATTTTGGAGATAATCCAAATCTCTCCAAAATTAATCAATTTGAATAAAATAAAACGCTGAATGACATGGCAATAGACATTTATGAAGATTCCAATCAACTCCAAGTGGCTTAAGTCAACTATCCAATCACCAGCAAGAGATCCACTTAAGCTAATTCGCCCTTCTTCACACAAAAGTCGATTTGGTGAGTTGTCAATTGTTAAATGGGTTGGTGGTTTTGCATTTAAGTCTAAGGTGGGCGCCCTCATGACTCATCAAATCACAAGCTTGGCTCTCCTTTGCAATTCGAGTTAGTACCTACCTTTCACTCCACTTGTCTCCTTTCAACCAACTCGCCATTCCTCATTAAACTCACGCCCTTGCCTAACTCCTCACGTGGATCCTTGTGGGAGATTGTTTATTGGATGGTGAAGCTTCCCATGCATCACCAAAGGGCGATTTTGCCACCTATCCACTTGTCACCTACCACAAAAGTTGAGTTGTGCCACCTATCCATTCATACCTACCAACAAGTCGAGTTGTCCATTGAGTTAGCTCTCCAAGCTTGGGTTTGATTGGAATTCGACCTTCATGTCTATGCCAAACTCGACCTAGGGTTTTAGCTTTTAGTTTTACTATAAAGAGAGGCCCATTTGGGTTATTATTTCATGGAATTTTTGTGCACCATTACTCTGGCAAATTTGTACTAGATCATAGCAATTGCTATCTTGAAATAAAATTCGACTTTGGAGGTCCATGCGATTTGTGCAACATTGATGAATGCTTCTCTTGTGAGGTGACTTCTTTCTATGCTTTCAGCTTAATGCTTATGTGATTGATCAAGTAACTAGCTTTAGAAGTATATATTCTAGAACATAAGATCTACCATTTGTGGCTTTCAATTTGGTTTATTATGCAATGTTGATCAATGAGTTATATGAATAGGACGTACTCAATTATACTAGCATTGATATAACCTTGGTTTTCGTAGCATACTAGTCATATATTTGATCTCACTTTTGCATTGAGTTGTTTGTCTTTGAATAGGTTTTTCCAGGTGTAGGAGGGTGTGAGCTCGGCTGCATCTAGCCCATCTTCATCATCACAAGTGATTTTTAACATTGTTGTCTTTTTAGGATCTACAAGGGTTGAGGTTGTTCCAAGAAGAAGCACAAAGAGATTTTGCTCCAAGATCCATCCTTAAAACAAAATCATTTAAAAAAAAAAACTTGGTTACTTTAGGCTTCTTTTCTTCAAGCCCTCTTGTCTTCTCCTTGAAACCCTTCTCATTTGACTTGCTAGCCTATTCTTCCATTGCCCTAGCCCCATCTACCTCCTTCTAGCTTTCGTCCCACCTCCTTTTTGGGCCTCTTCCCCTCTCGTTTTTTTTGCCTCTTCTATCCACTCTTTTACTCTCGTCTCTAGCCATTTAGTGCCTCTTTCCTCTTCTCTTTAGCCCTACCCTCTCCTTCCTTTCGTCCCACCTCTTTACCTACCTACTTCTAGCTCTCGTCTACCCTAGGAAAGCCTTCAAACCCTTCCTCTCGTCCCATTCTAGCCTTCTCTTCTTCTCCATTCGCCCCATCTCTTTGCTACCTCCTCCTTGCATTCGTCCACCTCCATTCATTAGCTCCTTCACCTCTTCGTTTGCCCTTAGGTTTGTGCCCCCTTCCCTCTCGTCCATCCCCCTCTTTGGCCCTAAAACAACAACAAAACAACAAAAAAAGTGTTAGTCATAGTTAGTTTTGCATTTAGGCATCTTTAGTTTAGATCTCACTTGAGGTTGTTTTGATTTTTGCATTTAGGATCTTGCATGTAGATTTAGATCTAGGACTTAGCTAGTTTCAAATTCTATTATTGTTTTATTTAACATTAAAGGGTGTCTTGTTAGATGATTTGAATTGGTGTAGGTGTTTTCAAAGAAGAAGAAAGTCAAGAAGCTAATACAAGAAGCCATCAAAAAGACAAGAGGGTAATCCAAACCAAGAGACTAGTATTTATCCTTTTGTAATAGCTCTTAGAAGCTTATTTCAAGTATTTTTACAAGTTACATCTCTCAAAGTCCTTCAAAGGGTTAGAAACCCAAGGCAATTGTAAAGGCTTAATAAAAGTTAAGTGGAGGAGGCCTCCACTTTTTTGGGTCTTCTTCCCCATTTGGGGAAGAGTGTCGTGTTTGGTTAGCCTAGATCTCTTATTTCATGCTCTTAGATTAGTTTCCATTTCTATAAGTTGTGTTTATTATAAATTTCCGATTTACTTACCCCCATGCTCTCCCAAGTACGGTCTTTGACCTGAAAGAGATTCTTGGGTAGATTAGACTTTATTTTCTGTTTAGTATCTTATTTTCCATATTTGTCTTTTCTCTTCCAAACCTTGACCAGAGTAGAGCTAACTTTGGGATCGTATCCCAAAGGCCACATAACTTTGTGGTAGCTGCTTGTTCCCCCATCAGCTTCTTGTGGACATCCAACTAGCTGGAAGGTTTCCAATACTGGTGGCTTCTAGTGGTTGACCTTGTTCGGAGGTTGATCCCACCTATTAGATTAAAATTTGTGTGGTAGAACACTAGATTTTTCAGTTTCATTTTATTTGGCAAGTAGCATTGTTAGCAAATGTTTCATATATTCTTGATCTATCACATTCTTTAATCATTTCAAGTTGAATCATTTTGTTTTTACAACTACTTTCTGCTTCTTAAAACGAACCAAAGTCTCTTGAACTTGGCCAAATCCAAGTCAAGAGCACTCTCTATCGGAGAGCATTATTAGTCTTGCATCATTCCCTGCATTAGGCATTTGTTAATTAGCAAGTCTCTTGAACTGTGGTCATAAGATCAAGTCAAGAGCGCTCTCTGTCGGAGAGTTGAACAAAGTGCTCTAATAATAAAACTTTCCAACCCATACACCCCTTTAATTAATTTATCTTGGTTTTTGTCCTACACCCGTATGCTCTGCCAACCAGAAACGGTTGGGCTAGTACTCAGAAAGGTGTAAGACTTGTTAAGCTCACAAGTGAAAACATTAATTAAAATTTTACCCAAAACCCCAACCAAGACAAAATCACTGAGTACTTCCTCTAACAGGTGGTGCCGGGAATCCACTGTCAGACTCGAGGGCGGTCAAGCCGTAAGCACACTTGCCCTCTTTGCAATCTGGATGCTCCCGACCTATCACCTAAAAGGTTGCCAGCGGTTCGTCTTGGTTAAGGTTCCACTCCTTTTGATACCTTTGTTCTTATAGCCATAATAATCAAGACCACTAAAATCTTAAATTTACCAAGATACGCTGCAAAACGATCTCACGAACTCTTCTTTCGAAACACTTGTATCAAACACTTCAATCACTTATACATTTTTGACTCCATAAGGCACTGGTCCTTAATCACAATATTTTATTTGCTTAATATCAATATTGGAGTACTTGTTTTAATTGTTGTATAAAGAGTGATTCATACTTGATCCAGTGTATCTCCTATCTTTTCTTGCAACGTGGATTGCGTTATCTTGGTCTTATTTAAAGTGTTATTGTGTCTCTCACCTTCAAAAAACTCCTAAACAACACCCATCCGCATCACAACACTGAAATACATTTTAAAACACATAAGAGCCTTAGACAACTCTTTTTTAGGGACTACCCCCCTTGGCTTCGTTAGGAGTTTGCCTAAACGGAGGAGCTGGGATTCAGGTGACAGTACCTGGCTCATTATTTGCCCCCAAGGCCACACCTCTCTCACTTGTAGTGAAGAGACAGCTTTCGAAATATTTCCGCTGTTGGTGTGCAATCTGGCGGACAACACAACCAACAAAACCCAAGTCTAAGGTTTAACACCTTAGACCTCCATCAAATGCAACGACTTCCTCAAAATAGGGCATGGATCAATGTAGTAAACTCTAAAGTAGACAAATCAAATGAAAAGGCCCTAAAGAGGGGAATGTTAGACCCAAAGGAGTGAATGCCCTCCTTAAATGTGTGCCAAGGATCCTCCAAATGGGAGATTGCTCCAACAAAATTCCTAGAAAGCTAAACGCACCCTTCAATAAGGCATGAAATAAAATGAAGGCAACCTCTAAGAGTGAAAAGTCTCCTCAATGCTGCCACAATTTACCATCGCTGTCACATATAGTTCAAACTTTCATGGCTGGAAACACATCCTAAAACAGTCCACTGATCAGCACAAGGCACATCAGATATATTCATGTGCACTACTTGAAGATGTTGCTGGAGTAACCCTCAGAATTTCAGCATGCGAACAAATCTACACAGGCCCCATATGCGATTTCAACTGCACTTTATTATTTCTGCCATGGAAAGACAATCTGTGATGGTATTTCAGGTTCAATATGTGGCCTCGTTGTATCTTTCAGTATAATTCATAAATCAGCACCATCCTAAACTTCTTTATGCTAGGGCTACCACCACCAGAAATGAATTTAGAAAGGGCCCTCCAATAGACTGTACAGGGATAAGTTTGGAACAAGGCATTTCATCCTCAAATCCATTCTTAAGCTTGAGCTCTACACAAAATATTTCTTGTTATATGAAACAGGTAAATTTTTCAATCCTTTTTTTCCTGTAGCTTTTAGTGGATAGTGGCCGGCCTGGTGCAAACTGACTTCAACATCTGACACTGCTGTAGAAAAGACTGCTCTGAAACTACTCAAAAAGAGGCATGGAATGACCCCACAACTAACTTTGGGCAGTGCCGCGGATCTGTTGCTTGTAACTGTGTAGATATAACAGAATTTTAAAAACTGTAACAGCCCTCAAAGGACTTTAACTGGTAACTGAAAATCATCATAAACTGTCCATGAATGTGAAATAAATCAAAGGCTCTAGTGCGCTCTTAAGGGAAACCAAAAATAGATCATCCACAAGTGCAATCCACCTCCAACCAACTAGAACGTGAGTATACGCCATGAAACATATGCTAGAAGGAGGCCGTTCCATGTGAAATCGGCCATCAATCCTCCATAAAATTAAAAGGCATCATCTGAGCTAGAGTGCTCTAAGGAGTATCAACCTTAAGCCATCCATGCATGTGAAATACATCCAAAATGCTAGAGCATTCAATGGAAAACCACAACATATGTCTTCACGATGCCATACCAAACCACATATGAGGGCACTCTAAATGATAAGAAGCTCCATGCCATGAAGGAGATAGAACAGCCCCAAAAAGATAGAGCGCTCAATTCACAAGTGAACAATGTGTTATCAATACATGAGTGAAGTGTACCATCAAGCAAATCATATACGGCATCAGCATAACTCTAGCATCCATCAAGAACCCAAGGCATTATCACATCACTACTAGGCCATCCAAATTCCCAACAAGATGCAAACCCATGCTGAAACATGTGATGAAAACCACAAGTAGACACCCATGCTGAAACATGTGATGAAAACCACAAGTAGACACCCATGCAAAATCGGGGTAACACCCCCCATAGATTCCGCCGCTCTTCCCCTGTTTTTATGAATGGAGGATGGTAATAACTGCCAACAAAAACACTGGCTAGCCGAGACCTCTATGAACTTTCCCACAAGATCATCTCCCAATTGAGCTAACCCTAGGGGCTTATATGAAATATTAATGTGTAATAGTAATATATGTGTGGTAAATACTATATAATACTCGTATACCTTAACCTGCAGCTCTTAACTAAATCTAATGGACCAAACTAAAAGGCACTGTGGAAAACGTTGTACATATGTCACTCATAAATAAGGTAAGAAAGAACAGTGAGGGAATGTGAGTGGGTGAGAGATTCACATCCCATCCTTACCTCCAATGGTCATGTCAAACCAAATCCAAATCTCACAAGCACAAACATAGGCACAGACTGTACTCTTTAACCACCCAGATCTTCTTCCTCAATGAATTCAGAATTTCACTTAGTCCCTATCCCAAAATATGTAATACATCAAACGTTGCCTTCATAAATTTGTTTATTTCAGATATTCTGGTTCTAATACTTCTTTCCTCGTGCCTTCTAAATCAATTTCATAATTTTACAGTGTGACTTCACCCTCTCGAGCGACATTAATTTGCCACACTTCATCCATTAAGAGAGACATGTTTTGCAGCGACTCCTATAGTTTGTTCAACCATCAACAGTGTAATTATGAATCTTAAAAATTACTTAAAAAATCACTCCTCTGCAACACTATGAATTGGTTGGCTTGAATTGAATAGGAATAAGAAGTAAAGAAAGCTATTATGGATTATTGTTATTGCCACAAATTCCATTTCATTATATGAAAAGATAGGTAGATAGCAATAGATCTTGCACCAAAACATACCATGAATGCATTGCAACAGTAAAAGAAATACATGCACCTCTTCCAATTGTTGTTGTTGGATGGGTTATAACAACTTTGCTTACAAAAGAAGAAAACAACCCGGAAAAACCAACCTCGAGGTGTCCAGTTCTTGGCACCTGTCAGCAATAATTATAAAAGCATTACAAAGAGTTATATTACCCTGTACAGCATTCCAATCCCTAACAACCTGTAAAAACAAACTCAACGTGTCCAGTTCTTGGCACCTGTGAGCAATAACTAAAAAAATATTACAAAAAAGTTATAATACTCTGCACAGCATTCCAATCCCTTGCAACCGCACTTATACTTTAGAGAGAGACATTGTCACAACATTGGTTAACCATAGCCCCAAGCTTCGCTTAATCTGCAAATAATAAGAAAAAAATCTTCCGAGAGGAGATTCATAAGCACTAAGAAACATTGGTCCGTGAGTGGCATGACGTCATAAATTATACTGATAAATAATAATTTATTTACCATTGATGTTGATGGCTATAACTTGTGACCAATACTAGAAGATGAATGTACTAGTGTAAATGTTAATAACATGCATGCCATGGAATCTGATTAAAGTCTAAAGATGATTAGATCTATAAAATCTTTATACACTATACTGCTCTCCAATATGTTCTAGCATTTTAAGTCACTTGATTCTAGTGATTTAAGAGCTGCATTTGAACTGTTCAACCAATGATCTCATCCCCAAAATTTTAATGCAGTATACTGCTATCCAATAAGTTCAAACTTAAAGCAATGGACTCTAGTGAATAAGAGCTGAATTTGAGCTGTTCAACCAATGATCCTATCCACACAAGCCTATGCACTAAAGTGCTCTTCCATAAGTACAGAGTTATAATGTCACTGGATTTGAATACGCTGCATTTAAGTTGTAGAACACTTCTGCTTTTATATTAAACCACCTGAGCCTTAACTTTACTCATATGACCAGAAACCATGATTATAGGCAGACCTTTAATTTGTAAATAGTTGTTGCAATAGGACCTTCAGCTGCTACTTGAGGGAGACCTCTCAAGAGCTATCCAACCAAACTTTCCTTTACGAAAGTCATGCAATATACGGTAAGCAGCTTGATTCACATCTCCCTTGAATAAGCGCTGCCCTAAAGCCTTCACATATCTGTTAATAGATGCAGGTAAAGATGTGCACTAATCAGGGAATTTAACAGAACCAAAAATTTGATAGATATTCAAGGAACTAGTAGTGAAAGCTTACGTTTCTCCACAGCAATCATCGGCGTCTATCTTATAACGCTTTTTAAGAACTGTTGCTCCTGCGTCAGTTATAATCGGCATCTTATCAATAAAGATATATATGAATTAGATCTATAATAACTATACTATATTTGTGTCTCATAAGAACAATCTTTGGGAGGACAAATACAAATAAGGAGATTTACATAAAAGAAGAAAAAATGCAATCAGATAAATGCCTTCTCATGGCATGCGCATGCCTTAGCACAATATAAAATTGAAATTAACCAGCATAAATCCATCTTAACTCTGGCTCTACCAAGCACCGAGAGGGATCAAATCTCTTGAGGTGCAAACCCCCCCTTTTAATTTACAAAAATGTCTAATAAGTATTCCTACTTGGGAGGGATGTGGACTAAGTAATTTCAAAATAGGGTAAATATCCAGCAGAAGAATGAGATGGGTAATATTGGATTTAAATCCCATCTTTCTAAATTGGATTGGAATTTTAAAGACATTTTTTATTTTACCATCAAATGATGGTTTTAACCATATAATAATCATATATATAATCAAACAGATTTCCGAAAATTACTTTACTAGTTTTTCTTTAAAACTAATAATGAATATTGAGAGTAGTTAATGAGTAAAATTTAAATAACCCATACAAAATTCTAAAATCTAGATTTCCAGAATAAATTGGAACTTGAAAAATATTTTACCATCAAATGAAGATTTTAAACATATATCCAAATGTTTTAGAGAAATTACTTGTTTTTCTATAACTACCAATGAACATTTACCTCTGCTTAGGTTCAAGTCAACTGAATTTTAAATTGAAATTTGATATATAATTACATAAATGTGTTTTACAATTTAGGTAATTTAAATTTCGATTCTATATGTCCTTGGTTTTATAATTTTTCTTTTTTAATACTTTATTTGAGCCGACATGTGAGTGTTACAGATGTGACACGTCTCACTCACTTGGGCTGTAAAAAGCACCTCTCGTCACAATCACAGATCACACAATTTCATGCCTTCAAAATGATGTTACATGAAAATAGGTACTTTTTTTCATAATCAAACACACCTTGACACTTCCGCAACTTCCTCTCATATAAAAATGTCTGATAGTGATAGGACTAGATGAATATTTTCCACATTCCTTTTTAACGACTACAAACTAAATTGACTTACACTGTCTCCTAACCATAGTTCCATTAAAAAAATTAAAAGATTGCCATTGGAAAGAAATTAAGAATGAAGGAGTGGTAAGCTTCATTTCTTAAGAGAATTTTGAAAAACATTACCAAGGAAATCCCATAAAATGTTCTTGTGGATGTGATCTTCGACAGTTGGCAGTCAAATTGGATAACACCAAGGTTATGATCTTCAATAGGGCAAAGAATGTCCTCTCAAACTTCCAAGGGTTGGAGATCGAGATCACCACATCTTACACATACTTGGGGGTTCAATTCTCAAGGCTTAGATTTGGTTTGGAAAAAGTTCTCCAGCCCCCAAATCAACAAGGGCTATGGCTCCATGGTAATAAAGAGGCAGTAATTTCAAAACCATTTTCAGGATATATCACCCAAGATGAACCGCATGACAACATTATTAGACCCACAGTGATTTACGACTCTGAGGTTTGGGGACCTAGTATACTAGAGTCGGGCTGGGCCATGACAAAGAGTTCAAGTTCTCATTCTTCACTGCATTATCAGAAGCAAGACAACAGTCCCCATCCCATCATTCAGGCAAAGTTCAAAGCCCACCACTTCAAGATTTTGAAATCATTTTTGGATGGATCTCTCTTCAACGTTGTGTGCAAAGCTTTGCTGACACAACCACAAGAAGGGATCGTTATCCTTATCTTGCATACTCGTCCTCTTAGGCCATCACCTCAATTAGTCCTCCCAGGTAGATTCGCTACTTGTTTGCGGATGCCACATGTCTACTACAATCAATCAATATCTTAGTGGACCATGCATACCTCCATAAAGATATTCCGTCGATTGCCACGGTCAACTCCTACCAACTAAGCAAGAGTTGGATATGTTAAATTTTAACATAGATCTGATTTGATAGCCGTAACAGTCATTTTAACTTCATAGCAGACTTTAAAACTTGTAATTCTGAGATGATGTAGCAGTTAAAGAACAGTAGCAAAATAAAATCAACCATCCACAAGAGACACAGTTTTACCCTGGGGAAAACCTTTCAAGGTATAAAAACCCCAGCAAAGAATATCTTCCTTAATATGAGATGACTGAATATTACATGAGCTGTCATAAAGAGCAGACTTTTACATCAATCTTGCCTCTAGGGCATACATACCAAGAGAATCTGCCTGTGGATGAAAAACTGTACAAGATGACCACTGTCATCAAACCCTAACCATGCCAATTGCTGAACTGAGATGAAAGTTGACCAAAGAAGAGAACCCTGTAGCTGCCGTTGACTTTTCTGAGTCTGATTTTGACTGAAATGAAGCTTCTGTTGACTGTTTAGGACTGCCACCGTCTTTCCTAAGCCCTAACAGGGCTGCACTGTAAAACATAGGCCCTAACTAGGGATCGGTTGCATAGAATAAGCCCTAACAGTGCTCGGCTGCATGGGACAGGCCCTGGGCAAGGCTCGGCCTGCTCCCAATTCAATGATCAGACCTGCGGCTGAGGTAAAACAACCCTAACAGGACTCGGGTCAGCTGGAAGCAACCCTGGCAGAGTTCAGGCTGCAAAGGAAGGGCCCTAGCAGGACTTAGATGGACATGAACCAGCCCTAGCAGAGCTCAAGTAGCAGCAGCCCTGTCCCAGCAAATTCGGCTGCCTTAGAACCAAGATCAGACCTTAAAAAGAAACAAAAATCCTTGCTGTTGAACTGGTACATGCAGAGAGAAGAGGAAGCCCCACGAATTTTTCTTGCTGGATCAGAGATGAAGTTTCCATGAGTGTGATTTCCAAATGAGAGTGCTCCTCTATTTATAATTCACCTTTGAGAAAAATTTCCATTCATTTAGGAATAAACAAATAATGACAATTCACTTCGTTAGGGCTATATTATTTTTTAATTTTCACTTTTAACTTGGACTTTTGGTCCTTCACAAGTGGGCTCTTGGTCCTTCAAGGGGTTTCTTGGTCATCCATTGGGGTTCTTGGACCATCAATGCGTCTCTTGGTCATCCATTGGGGTTCTTGGACCATCAATGGGTCCCTTGGTCATCCATTGGGGTTCTTGGATCATCAATGGGTCTCTTGGTCATCCAGTGGTCCACATGTGTCAATTCAAGTACATCATCATATATAGGGAAGATATTCTTTGGTTGCCTTGTTCTCCTCATTAACACCAAGATCATGTGCTAGGTACTTCAACAAGAGGTGGCCTGTCCTTTGAGAAGGTCCCATAACCCACTGACGAAGGAGAGGAGTACAACACTTGTCTAGATCCAATCTAGGTCTTCACGTTGATTGAATCAACATCCTTGTCCCAGATAAAGTCCCGGTCCCTAACCAGGTTCTTCAGCCCCAGGCTGAAGGTTGACCGAAGTCAACATCTTGGTAACAAACTAAGTGCCTCCATCCTTAAAGAATGGCTCTTAGCCCCAAGCTGAGCTTCAGTCCCAGACTGAATTATGTTGATCAACCCTGGTAACTGACTAGGTGCCTCCATTCTCCTGGAGAAGGAGAATGGCTCTCGATGTTGATCAAAAATCAACACTCCTTCTCAACGAGAGAGGCGTTCTCTGCAAGACCAAGCTTATCTCGGAAGTACACAAACTTCATCAATGATAGAGGCTTGGTCAATACATCGGCAATCTGCTCATATGTACGAATGTAGTGAAGTCTTGTTATCAGATCTATGTTAGCTGGAGCTACCATACTGCAAACTGTGCGGTCGAGGACCGCACAGTACTTTTTTTTTCCAGATCGGAGATCAGCCGCCTTCAGACGAGGCAGTTTTGTTCAGACTTCCCCTAGCAGATATATCAGAGGGGACAGACAGTTGTACAGTGCTACACACATTATCACTTACCATCTGCCACAGGGTCACCTTTCCTTGCCAGGCTTTGACACAAGCCCATTTGAGACAGTTGCCTAGTCTTGTTCTGATCGAGATTATCACAATACATTGTTGGTTTATTATATGCCCGGATTCAGCAGAGATCCAGCTCAGAGATAGGTTCAGTAGCAGCAGGTATATGGTGCAGCAAGTATTGCATTTGATGATTATTGCTCATGTTGTAGATTAGACTTATTTATACTTGTTAGTACACTAACTTTGCATGAGATGATATATTTGGTGATCTAGCTATTATATGATGTGGTTGGGCCCTTGATGATGTCAGTCCACCCCTCCGGTTAGACTTATGTATATGCACGCTGAGTCATGTCCTCTATACTTGGCACAGACTTGATCACTTAGTCCCTCTCGATAGCTGACTTTAGCTCCATTATCACTCTCCCCATCCATCTGATTCATCCATGATACTTGTTCCCGACTTGGATTCTGATTTGTGATCCCGAGGACCCCTTTCCCCACTGATCTCTGAGTTTGCCATGACTCCCTGTTTATTGTGCCTCATCTCTTTAGTGTGTGAGATACACGGTTAGACCTGGGATTTGCTCCTGTTGGTTGCCCCCGATGTTGTAATGCAGTTAGGATTGTGTAGCCTCACCGGGTGTTCCCCATTGGTCATCGAAGCATGTATTGCTCACCCCCATTACCTTTGCAGTATGAGCACCATGTTTATATCTTTTGAGATATGTATGTAGCCCAAGAGGGCCTTGATGTAAATGAAGAAATGAAGAAATGAAATGTAAATCAAGCTAAAAAGGCCATTATGTTGTAAATGTAAAATCTAGCCAAAAAAGGGCTAAGTATGAAACTCATTGTAAAATCCATGCAATGTGTTTATGAACACACATGGATTCAGGTCAGCCATACATGTCAGCATTTGTAGTGTTTATTCCTCACCTAGTCCCGCGGGACAAGGAGGTGAGAGGGAGCAAGGGACAAGCTCAAGATTGCCCCCTAGAGTCTCAAGTTACGGTTTGTCGGACACCCAGTTTGGCGGCTCTAGAAAAGAACCTCACGGAGTCTTCGGATACGGATGTGACTTGTGGGATACTTGTTAGACGACTAGTGGTGGTTTCCCTGCACTATACCCATTTGTGAGGCACCGCCCTTCCCCGTGTTCTGTCATGGCATACTTACCTCAGTGGACCCCGCTTTCCCGAGTTGTCCAAAGGGTCACATGATCTTCATCCTTGTCTTCCCGTGTCCTTTGCCTTGTTGTCCACATCACCTAAAGTCAGCAAAGTGGTCAATTCTATAGATGTGCACAGCATTTTAGCCTTTTGGAGGTGGTGGGCCCACTTCACTGGGGCCTTGTATTATCTCGGGATTTAATGTATTTTTGATCACCATGTCATCATTATATTGCTTAGTAATGTACTAACTCGTATAATTGAGCCTTGTCACTTCATGCTTGCATACAGGGATTCAGCTAGCACTATTGTTGACCAGATTTGACTTGGTCAAACTGGTTGACTAGGGCCAAAATGGGCCCGAAAAAATGTTGCGATCAGAATTTTGATTTTGATCAATTATTATCTACAGGGATCCCATATGAGCATGCAAGTGTCAGAATTGCAAAATACTGAAGCGTTTGAGAAATTTTTTATTATTATTGGTCAACTTTGACCTGTTTTAATTAAAAATTATGGATTTGGGGCAAATAATGCCAAAGTGATGGATCGGGGTCGTTCTAGTGGTCATCCCTACTACTTTTTGGGTCCACGATCGCGTTGCAGCAGACGGTTCGGCAATCCGAGCAATAAAAGTGGGTCAAAAGCCCAATTTTCAGCTTCAGCCATATAAACCAGCAAAAATTACATGGAAAATCAAAATTCGACTAAGGCAACTATAGGCAAATGGCAAAATCAATGGTTGGCAAAGGTAAAGGTAATCTCCAAGGTAAAATAGTAATGTTTGGCAATGTATTTGGGCATTGTGGGGCCCTCCATTTGATAGCTCACACTAGAGGTCGAATTGCCCATGAGGGGCGTTTTTCTCCACCTTGGCAAATTCGATTTCATGGTTTTGTTGTATGTGGGACCATGTGTATAGTGTTGGGGGGATAAAACCCCATATAGACACCCCCCAACATGGTTCCTTGTATTGTATGGACCCCACTTGGGTCCCCTCTCCTCCACATGTGCGCTTCTCTTGGGGCAATTCACACCCCCCTCCATAGAGCCATCTCCACCACTCGATTTTGATGGTTGGGGATTGATCTCAACCCTCCATTTTGGGGGGAAACCTATTTTCAGTTTGAGCCATCTCTATAAGAAAATGGACTCTCTCCATTGTACTTCTTGACATTTTAAGATTTGCTATTGAGCTCTTGAGAGACATCTTCTTCACCTTCTTGTGCATATGTGTTGTGGAGTGTTTTGATGTGGATTATTAGCGTATTGTTGGAGTATTGTTGAGTGATAGTGAGTTATTCCCATTTCTTTTCTTGTCCAAGCTAACTTGCAAGTGAAATCGACCACTAGAGAGAGGCGCAGCCATTGAGCCAGCAGCTCCACGTTGGGTTTTCTCTCCGGATTTCTGCAAAAGGGAAGTAAAACTTATGCTATTATCTTGCTTTCCTTCATTATTTGTCGTTATTTGCTTGTATCTCTTTGTTATTTGCCTCAGTTACTGATTTGTGTCTCTCTTTACCAGGTACAGGAGCGCACTTGGACAACTGGCTGCTCCAAAACGCTCAAGGGAAAGGCACTGTTGCTCAACACTTGGCATCCAGCGTTCGTTTCCTCATCAAACTCTCCATCTCCTTTGCTTCAGGTAGGCAATCACTGCTGATCTCTCTTGTTCTCATTTTCTTGTAAATGTTAAGCTGCAAAAACATAATAAAACCCCTAAAAAATTAATATCTTCATTTTCAACCGTCAAAAATCTTAGTTCTTTAAAACCCGCTAATGAAATGTCATCAAATAGCCATATCTAAAATTTCATTGCATTTCAACTCCATATGCCCATAGAACCAGGCACTAGTCCATCATTGATTTCGCCCTACCTGGGCAAAACTGCCAATCACGCCTTTGGGTCAATTTATGGGTTATGGGTACTTGATAATCTGTTTCATAACGTCTTTTTACCATAGGATATCACGTGTCGTTGGCTGGAAGTGAGTTTAAACGCATATTTTTCATTGCCCTAGGTCTATTTGTCCATTGTTTAACCCATTCCCCTAGGGTTGTTCACTTCACTTCTTGCTGATCCATTTTTCCCATTCTAAATCAGTCAAGTAATCATTCTATAATCACTAGAAGACGTGCTTAAATTGCTTGATTTGTTTCTGCCATGCTTGAGTAGTCACCATATGCTTCATTCCCCCATAGGCAGAATTTTCGGCCACTCTTCTAGTCATTTTCTATTTTCTGATTTAGATTCCAGCCTTAAGATCTTCCAATTGTTCATCATTATAATCTTTTATCGGATCTGATTTCATCTCCCATAGACTATCTTCTCATTTCAGGATCCTGATTCTACTAGGCTGGAAGTAATCTCACCTTCATTCATCCATCTTGCTTATTGTTTTGATTATCTTTTGGGTTTAGGGTGTTTGATTGTTGAGTCTCAACCTTCACCGGTTGAGTGGGTCTCCCCCTTGACTTGGCTTTGAGCCTGGTCTAAAGTGACTGTAGCCTTGTCCGGTGTGACTTTTGTCCCTTGGACAGAGGACCTGGCTACTGTTGGTTACACCTTCCTAGTTGCTCATCCTCTACCGTCCCTGTTGGGATATCCCTCTTTAAGCAACTAGAGTTTGTGTGATAACAAGTCTCATGGCACCTCTCTGGACCATATCTCTGATGAAGTGATATTCATCTCAATATGTTTCAATCTGTCATGAAACACTGGATTCTCTAAAAGCTTCATGCAACTCTAGTTATCACAATGGATGACAGTTGGCTCAAGCTTTCCACCAAACAAATCATATAGTAGCCTTCCTAAGCCACATTGCTTCTCTGCAGGCATCACTGGCAGCAATATATACAACTTCTGTTGTGCTTTGAGCTATGGAACCCTGTTTCCTACTGAACCATGAGATCATGACTGATGCCATACTGAAACAATACCCGAATGTGCTTTTCTGGTCCACTGCACCGCCAGCCCAATCAGAGTCTGCATAACCAAGTAACATCACTCCACTGCTGGAAGTGTATCTGATTCCATAACCAATAGTGCCCCACAAGTATCTAAGCACATGCTTCGTAGCAACCCAATGTATGTGCTTAGGCTCAGACATAAATTGACTTACTGCACTCACTACATAACAGATATCTAGTCTAGTGTGTACCAAGTACATCAATGATCCAATAAGCTGACGATACAAGGTAGGAATCACTGACTTTGAACAAGAGGCTGACTCATGTAGCTTCTGCAGGTTTGACACCATTGGTGTGTTCATGGGCTTGCAGTCTTGCATCCCAAATCTTCGCAATATATCAACTGCATACTTTCCTTGTGCAAGGAAGATCTCATCTGGCTTTTGCCATACCTATAGACCAAAAAAATAATGCATAAGACCCAGATCCTTCATCTCAAATTCTGAAGTAAGCTCCCTCTTACACTGAGCTATCAGTTGTTCCTCTCTAGTAGGGAACAAGTCATCAACATATAAAACCAAGATCAATGGATGCTTCTGAACAACCTTGAAATATAAATTTGGATCTGCAGTACTCTTGGAGAAACCCATGCTATGAAGGTAACTGTCAATTCTTGCATACCAGACCCTTGGGGCCTGTTTCAGTCTGTATAAAGATTTGTTCAGTTTGCAGACATGGGATTCCTTCCCATGGATCACAAAACCTTTTGGATGTTCTAAGTATACTTCTTCTTCAATTTTTCCATTGAGAAAAGTTGTCTTCACTCTTCACATCCATCTGTGAAGTTTCCATCCAAAAACTGCAGCGAGGGAGATAATTGTTCTGATGGTGGTGTACCTGACAACTGGAGCAAAGGTTTCATCATAATCTATAGCTTCCTTTTGAGGGAAACCACGAGCTACAAACCTTGCTTTGTATTTTTCAATGCTCATCAACAGCATGTTTGATTTTGTAAATCCACCTAGAAGTCACTACAGACTTCTCCTTTGGTCTTGGGATCACTTCCCATACATCATTTTTCATGATGGAATTGCACTCTTCTGTCATTGCATCTTTCCATGTTAAATTTCATACATTCATAGCATAAAACATAAATGCATTACCAAGATCACTAGAAGTAAGACAAAGCACAAAACAACACAGAGTTTACCCTGGGAAACCCAATAGGAAGAAAACCCAGCAACCTTCGCAGAGAGATGATAATTCTGAGATCAGAGTACAAATGAAGAAAGAGAGAGAATGTGAAAGTATCTTCCACAAGTAAACAACCCAAATAAGCCTCCTTCTTCTAGTGATGCGAAAATCTGCTCCTCCAAGTGATGCGCACTTCACAAGTGTGAGAATGAACAAATGAGGAGCACTAACCTCATATTTATACAAGTGCTGAATCCAGAAAATCCCTTATGGGGTCGACTTGTCTTGGGGGCAATAAATATTTTATTTTTAATCTTTTAATTAATTCCTTTTGCACCCCAAGGCTTACATTGATTATTTCATGTGTTTACATAATTGATTACATAAGGTTCTTCTCCCTTAGGAGGTATAAACAAGTACAATAAAATATAATGAATAATATCTTCCAAAGTTGTACAAAATCCAACACTCCCTCTCAACAAGGAAGGTATTCCTTGGTTTTTATCAACATCACGATCATCTGGGTTTCATCTTGTACTCTACTCTGTCTCCATCATCTCTATTGCATATTGAAGGTTGTCCACTCAATCTCTATGCATCATCATCACCAGTCCTTCGGTGAGTCCAAGAGAATCACTCGATCCTAGATCCAGGAGAATCACTCAATCCTGGATATCTGAGATATACAGCTATACCATCTCTGCTATACAATTTGCTACCTGTCTGTCTCATATGCCAATGGGGTCCTCCCATACCTCGCTGAGATCTCAGACGAGCAAAAGGGCACAGCCATCTACTGACTGTCCTACTCTTATGCCTATGAGATTTCTCCCATATCTGGCTGAGTATCTGGACTGTAGAGGCACTTGTGCAACCACACGGCTAACTGCTGACTGTCCTACTCATCTGCCTATGAGATTTCTCTCATATCTGGCTGAGTAACTGGACTGCAGAGGCACCAGTGTGAACCCGACCAACTGCTAACTGTCCTACTCATCTGCCTATGGGATTTCTCCCATATCTGGCTAAATAACTAGACTGCAGAAGGTACCTGGGTGAGCTCGGCCAACTGCTGATTGTCCTACTCATCTGCCTATGATATTTCTCCCATATCTGGCTAAGTAACTGGACTGCAGAGGCACCTGGGCAAAGCAGGGAAAGCATCTCATCTTTCCCTCTCAAGGAGGGAAGCGTTCTCTTCGACTCCAAGTCTTCCGCGAAAGTATTCGAACTTCACTCTAGGAAGTGCCTTGGTGAGAACATCTACAGTCTGGTCGTCTGTCGACACGTACTGTAACTCGACCGCACCTTTCTGCACCATATCACGAATGAAGTGATATCGAATCTTGATATGCTTCGACCTGTCGTGAAAAACAGGATTCACTGACATCTGCACACAGCTCTGGTTATCACAGTGAATCACGGTCGGCTCTGGAATCTGGCCGAACAATCCTGCCAAGAGTTTACGAAGCCACACTGCTTCTCGAGCTGCTGTGCTAGCAGCCATGTACTTGGCCTCTGCAATACTGAGTGCTACCGAGTTTTGCTTCCTGCTGCACTAGGAAATAACTACAAAACCCAAACTGAAGCAACATCCAGAAGTACTCTTCCGATCTGCAACACATTCGGCCCAATCTGAGTCTGTAAACCCCTGCAATATCAGTTCACCATCTGCATATTTCAATCCATATCCCACAATGCCACATAAGTATCTGAGCACATGTTTTGCAGCAATCCAGTGAATCTGGCTCGGTTCGCACATGAACTGACTGAGGGCATTCACAACAAAACATATATCTGGTCTGGTGTTGGTCAGATACATCAATGACCCAATCAACTGGCAATAAATGGTGGGATCAAACAAATCAGACTCTGAAGTAGAATCTCTCAACTTCTTCCAATTTGCATCCATCGAAGTAGCCATGGACTTGCAGTCCAACATTCCGAATCTCTTCAATATATCGATGGTGTATTTTCCTTGTCCTAGGAAAATCTCTTTTTGCCTCTGCCATACTACTTCTAATCCCAAGAAGTAATGCATCAAACCAAGGTCTTTCATTTCAAACTCAGAGGCAAGATTCTTCTAACACCATACAATGAGTTTCTCATTTCCAGTGAGAAACAAGTCATCAACATATAATACCAAGATCAGTGGCTCGTCATCTACAACCTTGTAGTAAAGGTTGGGGTCTGCATCACTCTTGGAAAATCCCAAGCTCACCAGGAATCTGTCTATTCGTCCATACCAAGCACGGGGTGCTTGCTTGAGGCCATACAATGCCTTCTTCAGTCTGCATACATGAGACTCCTTACTTTGGACAATAAACCCATCTGGTTGTTCGATGTAAACTTCTTCCTCAATAACACCATTGAGAAAAGCTGTCTTCACATCCATCTGATGCAACTTCCATCCCATAGCTGAAGCAATCGCGATAATGGATCTGATGGAAGTATATCGGGCCACGGGAGCAAAAGTCTCATCATAATCAACTCCCTCTTTCTGAGAGAATCCTCTGGCTACGAATCTGGCCTTATATTTCTCAACACTGCCATCTGCTCCATGCTTGATCTTATATAACCACTTAGAAGTCACAACTGACTTCTCCTCAGGTCTCGGCACAACCTCCCACACATCATTCTTTATGATGGATTGATATTCTTCCATCATGGCATCCTTCCAAACTTGATGTTTAGATGCTTCTTTGTAAGTGGTGGGTTCTGAATCAATAATGTTGCTCATCAGTGCCACATAGCTGGAGAATCTCTGAGGTCTTTTACTTTCTCTGAAAGTGACATGTGGAGCATCATGCCCCTCTGCATCCTGCAGTGTCTGTTGTGCCCATCTAGGTCTTTTGCGACCTGTCACATCTCTGGGGATATCAACTGGATCTATGGGATCGATAGGTTTATCCTTTTCTACTGACTCCCTCTGAACTGGAGGGGGAGATGATCTCATCTCCTTTGGTTCTAGCATTTCTGCATCATCGATCTCCATATCTGATCCTCTGCTTGACAGATTTTCAACTTGTGCTTTAAACTCTTTGAACTTGCTGAGTACTTCCTCGGATTCTTTTGACTTGAGAAAGTATATCCAAGTCTTTCGTGAGTAATCATCAGTAAAGGTGATATAGTAGTGATAACCACCTAATGACACACAACTGTCATGGGCCCGCACAAGTCAGAGTGTACTAGATCCAAAATCCCTTTGGATCTACTCTCACTACCTGGAAAAGACTTCTTGGCATTCTTGCCAAGTGCACATCCTCTACATGTTCCATCATGGTTTACCTAGAGCCCTAGCAAACCTGTCACAATATTCTTTAGAACTGGGAGAGCTCGATAGTTCAGATGAGCTAACCTTCTATGCTATAACTCGCCCATACTTGCAGCATCATGTATTAGGGCTTGAACTGGAGAAGTGTTTAGCCTATACAAGCTCTCTTCTCTTATGCCAATAACCTTGGCTGAGCTCATGCTTGAGTTCTTGTGCCAAGCAAGGACTTTCCCTTCTGAGAAAGCTACTTTATAACCCTTGTCCTCCAATGCTGAGATGGAGACAAGATTTCTTTTCATACCAGGTACATAGAGTACATCACTTAAGTGTAATGTATCATTTGATTCCAATTTAAGGGTGGTGGCTCCAAATCCCTTCACAGTGTAATTTGCATCATCTCCAAGTACAACACGGAGATGTGAATCTTTCTCAATTAATTCTGAAAGATTCTCTCTATACCCAGTCATGTGTCTAGATGCACCACTATATATGAGCCAAGTGTCACTAGTGGTAGGAATAGTACCTGATAGTGCTGATATGAATAGGAATTATGTGTGATCTTCATTCTTTTGCTTCTTGTGATGATGATCTTCTTCTACATCAGCAGTGGACGCTTCATGCTTCCTTTTGATTTGACTTCGACAGCTACTGGCGTAATGTCCATACTTTCTGCACCTATAGCATTGAACTTGAGATACATCCTTCTTCTTCTTTTGTTCTTGACGAGGACTTGATCTCCTTTCTTGGTGCTTGTGTTTATGGAACTTCTTTCCTTTTCCCTTACCATTCTTGGTATGAGAAACAAATGCTTGAGTCTCTTCGGTTTGATTGCCATGGATTCTTTGACATGCTACGATCCTTGTCTCCTCCTGAGAGCAATCTGCCCAAAGCTTGTCAAACTTTGGTAGTTTAGATCTACCACTTATGCTTTGGATGAAGGACTCTCATGATGGTGGAAGACCATTTAAGGTGTGGAGGACAAGCTCCTTATCGCCAATAGGATCTCCACTAGTGCTAAGCTTGTCTCTGAGTTCTGCGATCCTCATAAAGTATGAGGCAATGGATTCCGACTTCGCTATCTTCATATTTGAGAGTTGGTTTCTCAAAGTCATGGATACATTTAGACTAGTGTGTTCAAGCAATTTCATAATGGTCTTGAACATCTTCCTAGCATTCTTCTTACCTGAGATCTGAGGAACCAAATGATCTCTCACGGAATCCACAAGAACCCTTCTTGCTTTAGCATCATTCTTCCTCCATCGAGATTTATCTTCTTCGGCTTCTGGTTCGAGACCTTGTCATTTACATATAGGAGAAGATCATTTTCCTCTAGGAGTAGAAGAACCCTAGACTTCCAGGAGATAACGTTTGTGGCTCCTTCCAACCGATCTTCAAACTTCATCCCAATCATCTTGATTTGCGGATCTGGATCAAAAACCCTAGCAGGAGCTAGGTCAAAAATAAAAGTTCTCGAAATTTAATTCCGTCTTCACCAATGGATTGGACTAGCCAAAAACGAAATCCTTATGGCTCTTTTTCTTCAAAATAACGAGTGAAGACTTCACAAGATGAAACCCTAATTCCGGCAGGGTTCCGACAATGCTTCGACAATGGCTTCTTCTAGAATGGCTCTGATACCATGTTAAATTTCATACATTCATAGCATAAAACATAAATGCATTACCAAGATCACTAGAAGTAAGACAAAGCACAAAACAACAACACAGAGTTTACCCTGGGAAACCCAATAGGGAGAAAACCCAGCAACCTTCGCAAAGAGATGATAATTCTGAGATCAGAGTACAAATGAAGAAAGAGAGAGAATGTGAAAGTATCTTCCACAAGTAAACAACCCAAATAAGCCTCCTTCTAGTGATGCGAAAATCTGCTCCTCCAAGTGATGCGCACTTCACAAGTGTGAGAATGAACAAATGAGGAGCACTAACCTCATATTTATACAAGTATTGAATCCAGAAAATCCCTTATGGGGCCGACTTGTCTTGGGGGCAATAAATATTTTATTTTTAATCTTCTAATTAATTCCTTTTGCACCCCAAGGCTTACATTGATTCTTTCATGTGTTTACATAATTGATTACATAAGGTTCTTCTCCCTTAGGAGGTATAAACAAGTATAATAAAATATAATGAATAATATCTTCCGAAGTTGTACAAAATCCAACATTCCATACCTGTTGTTTGGTTGCTTCCTCATAAGCGGAAGGTTCTGCATCAATGAGGTAGCCCAACTGAGTAATAAGACCAAAGTACTTTTGAGGCTTCTTGCTTTCTTTGAAAGTTCCTAAAGGAGCTTTATGCTTTTCTGCTTCCTGCAGAGTTTCAAAAAACCAAGCAAGGCTTCTTTTGGAGGGAGGAGCCTCAAGCAATTCTTCAGTAAGCATCTCTAGTTCTATCGCATCATCTTGAATTGGAGGCTCATCTTCCTCCTCCCTCTAATCATCTGAATGAAGAGAAACTAGGGCTTCTGCAGGAGGAGAATCTAAGTCATTTGGAAGCTCTTTAGATCGGCGGAATGCAGCTTCTTCATGAAATATCAAATCTCTACTACTCAATGTATCTTTGACCTGGAACATAGATACGATAGGCTTTTGAGCTTTCACTGTAACCAACAAACATACCTTTCTTTCCGGAAGGCTCCAACTTTGTTCTCTTTTCTTTTGGCACATGGATATAGATTGGATTGCCAAAAATTCTCATGTGACCAACTGCAGGTTTCTTACCTGTGAACACTTCCTCTAGAGTCTTTCCCCCCAAGATAGCATGAGGGATTTTGTTTTGCAGGTAGACAACAGTTCTGGTAGCCTCAGACCATAGAGATAAGGGAAGATCTAGATCACATAACATAGCTCCGCCAGCTTCACATATTGTTTTGTTCTTCCTCTCTGCAACCCCATTCTGTTGAGGGTTGTAGGGCACAGTTAGCTCCCTCTTGATCCCTGCTTCTCGATAAAGATCATCAAAATGGTGATCATTCAAACTCACCCCCATTAGCTGACCTCAAGATACGAATGTGCCTTCCTATCTGATTTTCAACCAGTGCCTTGAATTCTTTGAATCTATCAAAAGTTTCATTCTTAGCCTTTAGAAAATATATCCAGGCTTTGCGAGGGCAATCATCTATGAAAATCACATAATATAAACAGCCAGTCATAGAGGGTGAAGTCATAGGACCACATATATCTGAATGGATTAGATCCAAAATCCCTTTAGATCTACTGCTACTGTTAGAAAAAGATTTCTTAGAATGTTTGCCAAGAGCACAACCTTTACAGACACCATCATGTTCATAAGAGAATTCAGGCATACCTGTCACCATCTTTTGTAGACCAAGAAGAGATCTGTAATGAAGGTGCCCAAACCTTCGATGCCATAACTCACATGGGTTGATTGTGCCATGGACCAATGCCTGAATGGAGTGTCTGGATGCTTTGTAAAGTCCTCCCTCTCGAACTCCAATCATCATAGCTGAACTCAACTCTTCATTCTTTGGCCACAAGAGAACTTTTCTATCCATGAAGATTACTCTGTAACCTTTATCTTTTAAGCATGCAACTGAGAGGAGATTCTTCTTTAAGCCAGGAACATACAATATTTCTTCAATATGTAAGATAATCCCTGAGTCAAGCAAAAATGATGTTGAACCCACTCCTTCAATGTCATAGGTGGTATCGTCCACAAGTTCCACCTGAGCAGTGAACTTCTTCTTTCTGAAGTTCGTATAGCTTCTGGAAATCCTGTCATATGTCTGGAAGCTCCACTGTCTGCCAACCAAGACTTAGCACTATTTGTAATGGATCCTGGGAGGGCTAAAATCAAATAGTACTCTTTTCTTGGCTCTTGATCTTTGGTGGACTTATTATTTTTCTTCCTCTCAAGTTCTTCTTCTTCTGCAGGGGATGCTTGAAATTTCCCTTTGAACTTTCTCTTTGGCTGCTTACAATCTCTGGCATAATGTCCCATCCTGTGACAATTGTAGCATTCAACTTTTGACAAATCAAAACGCTTACCTTGAGGCTTCTTACCCTTGTTCTTCTGATGAAAGAATTTCTTGCCTTTCTTTGTATTGGCGGCAAGAGCAAGATTCCCTTCCTTAGAGCCACCATTTCTACTTTGCATTCTTCCTTCTTCTTGCAAACAGTCGTGCCATAATCTTTCGAAATCTAGTTGGACTTCACGACCATTTACGACAGATAGAAATGTTTCCCAAGAGCTAGGAAGACCATCAACTGCGGTTTGAACAAGATCGTCATCATCTACCGTAATACCAATAGCTACGAGTTGATCCTTTACCTGAGAAATCTTCGAAAAGAATGAAGCCACACTTTCATCCTTTTCCATCTTCAAGGTGCGGAGTTTGTTCTTCAAAAAGCTTTTATGGCTAGGAGCTTCCTTTTCATATAGTTTAGTCAAGGTATCAAAACACTCTTTCGCAGTCTTCAACAGAGTTATGACAGGAATCAAGTTTTCTTTGACTGAATCATAAATGATTCTTCTTGCCTTGGCTTGCTTCTTCTTGAATGCTGCCCTCCCTGCAGCTGAGGTAGGTTCATCTACAACATGGGTGACTAGATCATCCAAATCATTTTCTTCTAGTCTAGCCAAGATCCTTGCCTTCCAGGAGTTGAAGTTAGATGATCATTCAAGTCTGTTCTCTAGCCTGAAAGAGACTGAAGCCATTGGTGTAGACTGCTGAAACAAGTCTGCAAAATTCTTATCCTACTCAGATTTGTATTAGGATCACATAGGAAACAATAACCTGCTCCAAAACTGTGCTCTTCACGTCCAAAGCTCTGAAACCATGTTAAATTTTAACATAGATCTAATTTGATAGCAGTAACAGTCATTTTAACTTCATAGCAGACTTTAAAACTTGTAATTCTGAGATTATGTAGCAGCAAAAGAACGGTAGCAAAATAAAATCAACCATCCACAAGAGACACAAAGTTTTACCCTGGGGAAAACCTTTCAAGGTATAAAAACCCCAGCAAAGAATATCTTCCTTAATATGAGATCAGATGACTGAATATTACATGAGTTGTCATAAAGAGCAGACTTTTACATCAATCTTGCCTCTAGGGCATACATACCAAGAGAATCTGCCTGTAGATGAAAAACTGTACAAGATGACCACTGTCATCAAACCCTAACCATTCCAATTGCTGAACTGAGATGAAAGTTGACTAAAGAAGAGAACCTTTTAGCTGCCATTGACTGTCCTTGACTTTTCTAAGTCTGATTTTGATTGAAATGAAGTTGTTGTTGACTGTTTAGGACTGCCACTGTCTTTCCTAAGCCCTAACAGGGCTGCACTGTAAGAAATAGGCCCTAACTAGGGCTCGGCTGCATAGAATAATCCCTAGCAGGGCTCGACTGCATGGGACAGGCCCTGGGCAAGGCTCGACCTGCTCCCAAGTCAATGATCAGACCTGCGGCTGAGGTAAAACAGCCCTAACAGGGCTCGGGTCAGCTGGAAGCAACCCTGGCAGATTTCGGGCTGCAAAGGAAAGTCCCTAGCAGGACTTATTAGATGGGCATGAAACAGCCCTAGCAGAGCCCGAGGGGTTTCTTGATCATCCATTGGGGTTCTTGGACCATCAATGGGTCCCTTGGTCATCCATTGGGGTTCTTGGACCATCAATGGGTCTCTTGGTCATCCATTGGTCCACATGTGTCAATTGAAGTACATCATCATATATAAGGAAGATATTCTTTGGTTTCCTTGTTCTCCTCATTAACACCAAGATCATGTGCTAGGTACTTCAAGAAGGGGTGGCCAGTCCCTTGAGAAGGTCCCATAGCCCACTGACCAAGGAGAGGAATACAACACTTGCCTAGATCCAATATAGGTCTTCACGTTGATTGAATCAACATTCTGGTGGCCAGTCACGTTGATTGAAACCAATCATCACATCACACAGGCATACATAATTTGCCCTCTTCCATCTTGAAGAGATTGAGACAAAGGATTTCTTTATTCTTCCATTGCCCCATCTATGATGAGGCACATGATCGGTATTATTTCCTTTTTAGGAATCTCAGAACTCCCTCTCCACCTGCTTTTGATGTTTAAGCCAGCAATGCTTAGCCTTGTTCATGAGGGAGGCACCCAAACTCTGATCTCACTCACTCTGGGAAACAACCCCACCCACTTGCCCATTGTGATTGGGCACTACCAAGGTGATTACATCGTCATTTTTGGTGCTCCCATGAGAGTTAGGTAGCCAACATCGGCATGTTAGCAACCAAATCCATGAGACCCCAAGAAGCAATATGTGATCCATCAACAAGACCCTTACAGAGAAGTCGTCTCAAATTCCAAGACAATTCAAATAGCACCAGCAGACAACCAACTACCTCTAGATCTTGGTAGTGGGATGCAGCATCTAAATAGTGAGACACACCAGAGCCCAACTATTTTGACCAATCATCTATCAGGAGTTTCTTTTCTACAACCTTGGATGTTAAGAGTGATATAGATACTAAGATTCTTGGCTCAAGGGAGAGAAGTCATCCCTCCTCATCGTCTGGTGACAACATCAGGGGGCATTGAGGTTCCCTTCCATGTACTCTCATGCAAGGCTTTCATCTAAGGATTTTCGTTCTCAACAATGCTAGCACTTTTGTAGTTGCATTTTTGCTTTGGTTCGGATTTTATTCTTTGCTTTTAGATTCTAGATTTTAGATTTTATAGGTAAGATTTTCTTTTATTGGAGCAGCCTTTGCACTCCCACTTTGTAACGACATTGATGTGCTTAGCAGTCCCATTGACCTATTTATGGTCATTTGTTGGACACTTATAAATTATCTTATCTTACTTTAAGACACATGATAAAGAAGACATGGAACACCAAGGATAAGAGTTGTGATCTTGTTTTTTGGACTTTAGAAAGTCATTTGAGACAATCCTATTGGAAAAACTATGGGAAGGCTAGTGGAGATGGAGGCTCTAGACAAGTGGAGAGAAATGGTACCTATGTTATATAAATAGGTTAGCACCAAAATTATAACTCAAGCACTATCAAAGAGTTTCAACTATGTAGAAATGAACCAAGGCTGCCCCAACTCCCCCACATTGTTTGGGGCTTTACCTAGATAAACTAGAAGGTTGGATTGACAAGAAATGAAGTGGAGTAAATATCACAAGAATTATAATAAAAAACCTACTATAAGTAGATGATGTATTTCTAATAGTAAGTACTAAGAACATTAGGCAACCTAGAGGAACACCTATCAATGCTAGAGACTTTTTGCATTGAAGCGGGTATAGATGTGAACACATGCAAGACTGAGGTGCTTGGTGGTGTCATTTTTGTTTGAAAGGAAACCAAATCAGTCTCAAAGCAACTTCAAAAATAAGTCCCTTGAAATCACCAAGAACTATTAATCCCTAGGGTTGGAGTTCAATGAAAAGCTAAAATTAGAATTTAGAAGGAATGCACAAGGAAGAGAATACAAAGTGGATAGAAGGCACCTTCCTACTTCCAAATAGGTGTAAGACAAATGATATCCAGGATTGAAGCTTGATAAGATCTCTCTTCCAAACACACATAAATTCAATGTTATTATATAGATGTGAGATATGGGGGCAAAGCATCACAAAAAATAGATGGATTATAGAAAGAGGATAGAACCACATTGTAACAACCTTCCTCAAAATAGTGGAAGCAAAATACTTGTAAGTACCATAAGCTTCACAAGATCGGGAGAAGGGCAAGTCGAATTTTCAATAGTGACGTTTGTGTCTATGGCTAGGGTTCACAGAAGAACTAGAGAAGAACAAGTTGAATTTGCAACGGCAACATGTGTGCCTATGGCTAGAGATCACCCTAGCTGCTTCATTCTCCCCGGAATCGTCAACAATGTAGTCAAAGCTAGCTAAGATAGTCGTGATTCCACCAGAGGTGATAACAGAGAGTAGCGCAACCTAGGATACTTGCAAACCATCTCCTTGGGCTAACTTTGAGCTTGCCAATGATAATGGTGCAACACGCCTATCATGGATGAGTCCAATCGCAAAATAGTGAATGTTAGCTTTCGTGATTATAATGGAAGTGTTTGCACCATGCTTGGGAGTGCTTCATGTGATATGGGGTGCAAGGTGTGTTGATAAACCTTTGTTGACTGTGATGGACATATACATTAGAGTTAGCTTGCTCATTGATTGCCAGACCTCATCTTGATGCTTGTGTGGCATTCTTCCTAGTAACGTTGGAGAACTATGCGGCTAGTGGCTTTCTTCATGGGGCACACACATGGAGGTTTGTTGCTCACTTGGGAGGACAAATTGCCTTGGAGGAGGAGCATTGGGCATCTTGTAGGAAGGTATTGACCCTACATGACATGGGAACACTTAATTGAGTGCATAGAGGGATGTACTTGACTTGAGGACAATTGGGTTGAGGAATGATCATGTAGGTAGGGTGGATCCAAAAGTACAATGGCCTTGGAGGGAGTGTGGAGCATTGATGGAGGAGGAGTGTTGGACACATCTAGCCTCAGACCCTTGCTTGTTGGGAGTGCTTCCCTTGGGGCATGCTAGGACAGGTGTAGTTGAGATAGCTTTCTTTAATTTGGCAAAAGATAATTCACAAGCTTTATCCCAAACAAATTTCACGTCTTTCTTCAAAAGAGAATTTAGAGGCTTAGCTAATTCCGCTAGGTTTGGAATAAATCTTCGGACAAAATTTATTTCACCAAAGAAAGATTGAAGGGAAACAACATTATGAGGTGGAGGGATAACATTAATAGCCTGGACACGTTCAGGGTCAATTTGAATCCCTCTTTAGATACAATGTATCCCAAGAGTTTACCTTCATCTATTCCAAACGTGGATTTTTTCGGGTTTAAAGATATACCAAACTTCCTGCATCAATCGAAAATTTTCCTCAGATGTTTTACATGGTCATCTCGTTCTTTGGAGAACATTGTTAGATCATCTTGATATATAACAATGATTTTTCTGATGAGGTCACTAAATGCTTGATCCATGGCTCTTTGAAAAGTTGACCCAGCATTTAATAACCCAAAAGGCATCCTTATATACTCATAAGTTACCCAAGGAGTTGTGAAAGTTGTTTTTTCTCTATCCTCTTGTTTAATACGGACTTGATTATATCCTGAAAAAACATCCAACATTGACAACATTCCAGCCCCTGTGACACTTTGCAACAAATTTTCCATATTGGGCAAAGGATAGTTGTCTTTTAAAGAGGCTTGATTCAAATTTATGAAATCTATGCATATCCTTATTTCTCCACTTTTTTTCCTCACAATTACCGGATTTAATACCCAAGTAGTATGTCGGACTGTACGTATGATCCCAGCTGCTAACATCCTTTCAAGTTCTTTTTTGACCAAGGGAGCTAACTTAGGATTTATATTTCACAGCTTTTGTCGATAAGGTTTTGCCCCTTCATTTAAAGGAATTTTATGTTCAATGATAGTGGGATCAAAGGTTTTGAGATCATCATATGTCCAAGCAAAAACATCCTTATACTTTCTAATTAGATTTTCAATGGCGTTTCTCTCCTTTGGGGAAGCATTCTTTCCAATTTTAATCATTTTAGGAGCAACTGGAGATCCTATGTTAATCTCTATTACCTCATCTATGGGTTCAGATCTTCTTCCTTTATACTCATCATGTCTACTGAAGTTTTTCTCTAAAGGAATCGATAATTTCATAATGTCAATATCTTGCATAGACAAGTCCTTTATTTTATCTAAGTCAACCGTGCAATTTTGAAAATTGTCTACACAATGCAAGAATGAGATAATCTGGGCATCATCATCAAAAATTTGCCAATGGTCTTGATTATCAGGAACAGATGGTTTGAACAAAACTTCAACCTTGAAGTCTTTTTTTTTAGATGATCTGGGACTTCAAAAGTACATGCTGGTACCGACAATGCATCAGCCAAACCGTTTTCTTCTCTTGGAACAACTTTGATTGAAAATGCATCAAACATCTCAATGGCATTCCATACAACATTCCTATAATCCCTAAGTTGATTGTTTTTAGCTGCAAATTGATGTTTGACCTGAGACACAATTAGATCTGAGTCCCCTATAACGCTTAAACACTTAATTTTTTGATCTCTGACAACTTCTAATCCTAGAAGTAATGCTTCGTACTCAGCCACGTTGTTAGTGCATTCAAATTCAAGGCAGAAGGTGTATATTTTCTCTTGACCAGAAGGTGAGGTTAGAACAACACCAGCTCCTACACCATGTCGAGATTTAGCCCCATCAAAATGCATTTTCCAGATTTGACTAGGAGGAAAAGGATGTTGTAGAATTCCTTCCCAATAATTTGCCAATACCATATAATTTCCAACCTCATCTGTAGGGCGCATAGCTTCCTCAAAAAGATAGTCAGGAGTTTCTACATGTTCAGACATAGGTTTTTCATTTATGAGCTTAAAATAGGCATTCCCTCCAATCGGGATGGTTGCAAATGAAAGATCCATTTGAATACTTCCTCCCAGTTTAGCGGCCCATTCTCTTGATAACCACATTCCCCAAACATCAGGTATATCCAAAACAAGAACATTTATATTTATTTCAATCTTTGGATATGTTGCTAGTTTCATTTTCAGATTCTCAATTACTCCCTTAGATGTCACAGGTTGAGAGTCCATGCCGCATACGTTTTTAAACTGTTGTGACGGCTTTAGCTCTAGTTGTTCCATTACTTTAAGAGGGATAATATTAACTTCTACTCCTGAATCCAACATGCAATTGTGTAAAATTAGCTGGTTTATTTCCAAAGCTACATAAAATGGTGGATGACCACTACCGTTATCAGTTACGCTTTGAATCATGACAGGAGGGTCTTCCTTTATAGTCAATTGCTTTGGAATTTTAGTTTTAGGATTAATCCCTAAGAATTCTATAGCTTGGTTGAAAAGTGAAGGAATCTTCATAAGTTCATCAAGGGGCTAGGTTTGGAAAAGAAGCCATTCAGATCAACCTTCAAATTACAGGGGTTTTCCATGTCCTTAGCACTTGCTTTTAACCCTAACAAATTCATAATCTGTGCTTTGACAAAGGGAATAGTTACTAGCTCTTTCAAAGAGACCATAATCGATGATCCTGACAATTTTCCCAAAATGTTTGTGTTTAGATTTTCTTGAGTTTGAGACACTATGGGAGAAGGTTCTTTGCTTACTTGTTTTCTTTGTATCACTTCTTTAGTTTGAACCTTGACAAGATTAGGTCTAACTGCTTCCTTCACGGGTTGAGGCATTGTCTTTTGAGTATGACCATTATCCTTTAAAATACCCTTGAGAGGAGGATTTAGAGATTGAGGTGGAACCTTGTCAGTTGATTTGTGTATAATTTTCCTTTGAACAAGGGAACTTTCTTTTGCAGGAGGTTTGGTAGTATCATGAGTCTTTGGACTACCTTTTAATTGAGATCTTGTCACTACTTGGTTATCTGAAGGCTTTCTGATAGGTTTAGGTTGAGGATAATCATTGGTATAAACATTTTTTGACAATTTGTGAAGGTATTCATCACGTCTCTTGTTTTCCTCTTGTTGATCTAACACTAAACCATAAAGGCTTTGCATTAACATTATCATTTGAATCATCATCTTGATAGTCATATCAGTTTCAAAATCAGTATTTTCAGGATAAGACATGATTAATGGAACTTAAGATTATATGTTGGTTTCGTTCCTCAGTAGAGTCGCGGGGTGGAGTCGCCAGGTGAACCACACAAGTAATTCACCAAAAAGGTAAATGTCGTAGGAGAGGTGAGATGAGTGAATTAAGATGAGGTGAGATGAGTGAATTAAGATGGTGATTGGAATAATTAAGCAATGAGAAAATACAATCACCAAACCAAAATACCGGATGTGATAAGATATAAGATAATGCACAGACACTTGCAGACACCGAAGGTAAGCCTCTACCTCCTCGGCAACGGCCAAAATTTTATCACACAACTTGTAGTTGCCCCAAATAGATGATCCTATACAGGACGGTAGAGGGGGTGGGCAACCAAAGAGGTGAACCAAGAGGGCCTCGATTCCCAAGATGGATTGGTTGTCACGCCAATCGAGGCACTCTTCACTTTATGAAATCCAAGCCCTAGATAACAATGGGGGAGACCCAGATCAACTCCCAACAGGAGAGATCTAACCAGAACACCAGATCAAACCAAATAAAAGAAATACGTAAGGTGTAAGGTATGATGAACCCTAGATCTATGGATGAAGTTACAGGATGAATTAAGGTTGGATCAAGAGGATTAAAGGATAAAAATATTGACCCAATGTGTAAGTACAAGTGACTTATGAGTTTTGGAGAAAGATCCAGGATCAAGGCACTAGCAAATGAGATAGATTTCTCGTGCCTTGCGAAACGTGTCCAAGGTAGAAGGGTTAAGATCGAGATGAGGCTATCTAGTACCTTTAGATGAGACTTGATAGAGGGTATGACAATATCTAAGCTCACAAGTCAAAAACCGGCATCAAACAACCCAAAAATTGGCCAAGTCTAGAAGTGCACATGGGTTAGAAGAGCAGTGCCTAGGGAATTGGGCAGGATGGAATCCCTTAGGGGTGACGCCCTAGGAAACCCACCTGGGGCTAGGCCTTAAGGTTAAAACCCAGAAATTGTTCGCCACTATTTTAATTTGTTTGAGCTAGAGAACTTTTAGAAGTTTCGGTAGTTAGGGTTTTAGCAGAAAATACAAATGGCCAATGGTTTGGAACTTCAAATAAATAAAACAAGTGTAGATCTTACTCGGAAAATCTTGCAGATGCCTCAATGATGATGATCTACTCCTTCCCGATCAATTTGAGGTGATACTATCAAATGGAAATCAAAGATAAAAGATACTATTGAAAACCCCCTGATATTAGTTGCTTCAGGAGAACGAGTTGAGGAGCCCCCTGCAAAAACGTCCAAGTGAAATCGCCCTCCTACAGTTAACACTGTTTCCACAAAATATTTTTTGGATCCACAACAAATTCTCAAATGCTAGGAGAAACAGACTTTCCAATCACCATCTAAGAACATCCAACAAAGAAAATCCAAGAGTCTCTGCAAATATTTCTTCTATTATCAAATCCCAAGAGCCAAAGTCCTTTTACAATGAGGGGGGTCTCTCCTTTAAATAGGAATGATAGAGACCAAAACCCTAACCACCTTTTTAACAAGTGGTTGAGATAAAACGATACATCAATGCTAATCAATGGCTATGATGAGCCCAAATACAATACACATGGATCAAGTCGCCCTAGGGGGGAACGCACCACATAAAAGTGACTAGAAATCATAACATAAGCACATGGTGGGGCTAGGAGGTGTAACTATACTTCTCTAGCATGTCCCCATGGCACAATAACATATGATAACTCAATAATAATAACATACTATGACCTCGTGGCCAAATCGTGCCCCCTCAATGACATAATAAAAATCCAAAATAATAGTCCGGAGTGTGTGTGGACCAAGGTTTTAAAAACCGGAACCGGGAATCAAACCGGTCAAGGGTCAACTCGGACCGGAACCGGAACCGGTAATGAACCGAAGCGGTTTGATTTCAATGAACCGAACTACTAAAAAATACAAAAAAAATTACAATTTTAATCATAAAAATTATATTTAACATTCCAAGCTATATTTCAAAGCATTAGACACATAATATATATATTTGAAACCATTAGACACATAATATGTAAAGTCTACTCATATAAACTTTCAAATTTTCAATATGATAGAAAAAAGAGCACATCACAATCTTGAATGCATCTTGTATTTAGGACCTAGAAAGGATAAAAAACCATAAGTATTCGAAATATTTTCACTAAATAAAGACATACACATCACACATACATCCACAAATCCATGACTTTAATAGCAATAATACCAGCCAGTAAACATTCTCGCTGCTGAGTTAATTTTAAATTTCATAGGCTGTAAGGTAATTTTTAATGTAAATTTCTTGCTTGGGATATATCATTAATATTGTAGGAATTCATGCTATATGAGTTTTTTAATGTAAAAATTGAAAAACCTGATTTTGGGCCCGCGGGCGTGTTTTTTAGCTGGCCGGCCGGTTTGGTAATGAACCAGTCCGGTTAGATCCGGTTAGGTCCGGTTTGGTAATGAACCGGTCCGGTTAGGTCCGGTTTGGTAATGAACCGGTCCGGTTAGGTCCGGTTCATTACCAAATCGGACCCCCGGTACGAGTTGACCGTCGGTTTGGTGCTGCATTTCCTTTGGCCGGTCAAACCGGCCAGTTCCGGTTCGAACCGGACCGGTTATTAAAACACTGGTGTGGACCCCACTGAATGTTGTAAGCTATGCCGGAAGGTGTGGGATGCATCACAAAAATCCTCTGAACAAACCTCATGCCATTTCTTTGCCTCATTTGCACAAATCGATTTCCTCGGTAACCATTTTCACCATTTTATATCCTAAAAAAATCACCTGTAAAGGAATAAAATGCATGTACCTCACTGCTTGGTGCCCCGGGCCCAAACCAAATCTAACAGTACCAAAATGTTTGGGAGCATGGTAATATGGTAATAACAAGTGGTTGGACCCCATACTCCCTTTGTAGCGCCCTAGGTGAACCAAAATAATCTAAAACTGTGCTAATAAGCCATTTTATAGCGCAAATATGCAATAAAGTGATAAACTGATCATGATCTCATCTGAATGTGCCTAAAACTGATATTTGAGTGTACCAATGGACTCAGAAGGCCCAAATATAGTAGAGATGAGTACTCATACACCATATAACCACCTAGATAATCATCTGTAACCTCAACCATGCCCAAACAAATAAAAATAATGGTCTGTAAATAATAATAATAAATAAAAATCCATTAAACCATCATACAAAACCTGTGTCTGCTGCATGGAACCATCAAGTGGGCATCATGGTACCACAACTAATCAATCTCGAACATCATAGGTCCAACTCATCTCAGATCCTGCGGTTGACTTGGTCAAACTAGGTTGACCAGTTCAAAACTGATCAAAATAATGACCCAAGCTCAATCTGACTGATGCTGCAAGTGCAAATGGATAAGATATGCTCTTCTAATTATTTCAATAGCAAGACTAAAGTACAAAGTAGCATTTCATTGGCGAATAAGCAATAATACATCAAATATAAGTCTGGATTAAGATAATCAAATACTAAGAAAAAGACCCTCAAGTGTATACTCAATTTATGGACTTGACCATTTTGCTAGGAATGGGTGAAGGTGGAAAAAGCAAGGCTAGGTGAAGGGAATGACTTAACAAACTTCAACACTATGACACTTCGGATAAAGGAAAAGGGGAACACCCCTAAGCATATGTTGGATAAAAAACACATAGGGAATGGCGATGTCTCACAAATGGAATAAGTTGATTTGAGGAGTGCCTATTCACTTTAACAAATGTCTACAGCTCACATCCAAGCTGAAACCAGCTCCGTGAGGATCTTCTCTAGAATCTCCGTGACTAGGTGCACAACTAACCGTAACTTGGGGTTCTAGGGGACACTTAGAATTAGTTGTCCCTTACTCCATCTCACATCCCAACCCGTAGGCTCCGTGAGGAATTAATGATTACAATTTCCATGGTTCCATGGCCAGCAGTCTTTAGATTTAACATACATTCAACCACTGCTTTTTAGGCCTTATGTCCCTTTGGATTTTGCATGTGCTTAGAAGCACAACTAATCGCAGCTTTTATCCAGGGAGTGTTTCATTTAATTTCATAGCCCTCTTTCATTGTGTTTCAAGACATAGTTTCATTTCATAATCATGGGCTTGCATAAAGGATATACATATAGTAATACATGCATGTAATGATGGTAGTACATTTTGTTTCAAGTTTAGTCGACACAACTCAAGCAACTGGGGGAACTATCCACAATCACGACCAAACATCGGGGGCAACCGACAAGAGAGGTCGAGGCTTCAAATCCAACTCACCTAAGCTCAGGAACCAACACCAGCGGGTTCTCCTACCCCAGAAGGATCAAGGCTTCGGTAAGTTCTGTTGCACAACTCAGAGCCGAGACACAAAACAACAGGGAGTCTATCCAACATAGAGGCATAAGTGGGGAAGTCCTTAGTATCACTCGCTGAATTGTAAGTCAGGATAAAACCAAGTATGGAAGAGAATGGATGGATGGGGAAAGGTGAAAGGTGATGCCATAACTAGCAAGCCATAAAACGGTGGGAATGACCGAGTCCATACTACTAGAGAGGGTGAGACCAACTAGTATACACAAGAATTTCTTTAATCCTAGTAATCAGATAAATTCAATTCCAGACAATCAACCAATAACCAAATATATAAATATATAATCGCCAGATCATGACCAATAGATACATAGTCAAGCTACCAAGATACGCAAAAGAGCAAAATAGGACTATCCAATGCACATCCATATACCTGCTAGGTCATATACCTGTATATACCATCTGAACCATCCATTGTCACTAGAATACTGCTGTTGTACAAATCTGGGCACTATCACACTGCTCTGTATGGAAGAAAATGGCTACATCGGTCATCAAATCTGAACTCACGAGGCTCAGTCATGGCATAAGGCTGTAATGTATGCTCTGGGGTTGCTGAAAGTATGTGTGATCCTGGAACAAATGCTCATCAACTGTCGACCTCAAGCATCTCAATGTAAAGGACTGGCTAAGAAAAGTATTGGAATCTAATCTAAATATATGGTAGCCCCGACAAGTGTTATAATATCCGGTCTGGTTCGAACCAAAACCAGCCGGTTTGACCGGCCAAAGGAAATGGAACAATGAACCGGCGGTCAACTCGGACCAAGGGTCCGGTTTGGTAATGAACTGGCCCTAACTGGCCCGGTTCATTACCAAACTGGCCCTAACTAGCCCTAACCGGCAGGTTCCGTAATAACCCGGCCGGCCAGCTAAAAGAACAAGCCATCAAAAATATTGCTAATACAACAACTGGAGCTGAAGTCACAAGGAGCTTCACTGTAGTCGATTTTTTCAAAATGTTATCACAATCTTTCTCTGTCAAAAGATCTAGATTACGAAAATCCTCCTCTTGCTTGGAATATGTCATATGGTTCTGATCAACTCTTGTATCATACTTTCGAACAAAAGGCATAAGCATAAATGCAACAGCAGAAGGAACAAACGCTGCCACTAGCAGAAACGAAGAACCATCCTTATGTTGGGCCTTTGGAATGACATGCCAGAGTCTTGAAAGTACGACACTACTCAAACCCAGGCAACCCTTCATCAATCCCAACACAATTCCTCTATTGGCAGGGAAATTGTTGACACAAGTGACTATAGACGTTGTGTTGTAGTATGTCTGACTATTTATGGCAAAGCAGATCTTTTTCATTTTTCACTATATACTTAGATTGTCTATGCAGAAAAGTCCCTCTCTTGTATATATATGATATTATGAGTAGACTTTACATATTATGTGTCTAATGGTTTCAAATATACATATTATGTGTCTAATAGTTTGAAATATAGCTTGAAATGTTAAATATAATTTTTATGATTAAAATTGTAATTTCTTTTGTATTTTTTAATAGTCTGGTTCATTGAAATCAAACCGCTCCGGTTCATTATCGGTTTCGGTTCCGGTCCAAGTTGACCCCTGACCGGTTTGATTCCCGGTTCCGATTTTTAAAACATTGGCCCCGGCTACTATAAATGTGATAACAGTTACATGGGGACACATTCCCCAGGGTTGGGGGCGTGCCCCCCTCACTCCCTGTGCCTGGGGGACTTTGGGGCTCTTGGCGAAACATTTATCCTTGTCCCCAATTTGACAAAACTTGAGGAAACACAGAGGGGAGCTCGTCCCCCTTGTTTTGAAGAGCGCGCCAGTCAAGGGGGCGATGCCTAGGTGCTCCTTCCCGAAAATGGGGGGTGCCTGGACACCAGATAGACCTCAAAAGAAGAACGAATCAGGGAAAATGCGGTGTGCTTGCTTGCTAGAGGTGTTCAATAGTGATGGTGATATTAAATTCTTAAAGTAAAAGTGGTATCTTCCTTATCTTTCATTTTCTATCATTTTACTTGAATATTTAACATTATCATTAATTGTTTCATGATGTTTTAGAGTGGTTCCAACCTCATCGGAGTTCATATGCAAAAAGTAGAATTTTAGATCCAATTCAAAATTCAACAAACTTGACAGTTTTCAGGAATTCAGGATTTCAACGTTTCCACCAGATTTTATCATGTATGAGGTTAAGGCATTGGCATTTAATCAAGCACATCAACCTCTTTATGTACCTTGATGTTTGGTGGTGCTAATTGTTGAACTCCGCTATCATGACCATAATCAAAATGTACCCTTTAGTCAAGCAAAATCACTTATTAAGCATGGGAATTTTTTTCTAATTCTACCTTATTTTAATGCTTGGTTTAGGAAGTTTCATCAAAATTGTAGGGTGTTGAGTAATGTCCTTCGGAGATCAACTTCAAGATTCGAGGTAGAGGCAAGGGCTAAGAGCCTAGAGGAGGGGGGCATAGGGTGCTATTGATGAATAGGATTAATAGCTCACTCTTGCATAATTGTACGTTGGACTTCAAAGCCTCAAATAATGTAATGCCCTCTAGAATCATGAAGAAATAGGGTCCTCTAGTCACATTTCCCCATTACAACATCTATGCCGTGGATTCACACAATGTTAAAGTATTTTGAACGATTGAAGAATTACAAGTAAGTTTTTCTACTTTTCCAAAAACATCCATGGTTATGGATGTTATGGTTGCTAATGCACCAGAGGCTTGGGGCATATTGTTATCATGTGAATGGGCTGCTATGGTGGGTGGATCCATAGAGATGGACATATCTTATGTTGTGATCACTTTGCCTAATCCTCAACAAGCAATTGTTATTGTTGGGATTTATAATTTTTATGACCCAGACGTCCGCTCGTCCCCCCCCCCCCCCCCCCCCAATTTCCCTAAACTTTGGTGGTGGTCTCCACACGTCCCCAATGTGCGTTTCCCCGCTCCCACGTCCCGGAAACTTCGAGGTACATTGTTATAAAGGTAGGTCAAGATAGAGGGTTTAGACACACATATACACAAAAATGAGTTTTGTCAAGAAGTGACTAAGCTCATCAGTTGAGCAGGTTATTGATATTTTGACCAAGCCCTTAGCAAATGGGAAGTTTGAAGCATTCAGAGACAAAATTGGGTTGGTCCAGAATTCATTCCTCACTAAGAGGGAGTGTTGAAGATTGTAGCTCGAACAAGAATTTCCACACAAGTTTAGTGTTAAACGTGCTAAAAGTAGTTCGAGTCAAATCTATTTTATAATTCACTTTAGTTATAAAGTGAAAGTCTTGTATGTAGCTGTTGAGTTTAATAAAGTGTATTTTTCATACAAAAGTGATTTAAACTAATTTCAATCATACATCTCATTGCGAGATTAGGATTTCATCTCAAAGTATAAAGGCAAGTCAAAGTAGAGGGTTAAGATACACATTCATTTCACTCAGACAAATTTTGTCAAGAGGTGATTTTATTCATCTCTGGAGCAAAGTTAGAGCATTGGAGAGGAGCCAAAATCAACAATCAAGCAGAGAGCAGCATGCAGCATGCAGGTCCGTACACTCATACAGTTGTATGGACAGGTTGTACAGCAGGCAGCAACCAATGGCCAGTTTTCTCGTATTTTGGCTAGCATTTTTTCCTCAGTAAGTGTGCAGATCTGTTTTGTTTTGGGTGTATTGTACAACTGTTAGTTTGATAGATGTGGAGGTTTCCTTGTAAACTTTGAAATGTTAATGAAAAGTTGACTTAGAGTAAATTATTTGTGTATTGTGTTTATGCTTCTGCTGTTTATTTTCCACAATATATGTGATTACTGCTATGTGAAAAAATTAATTTTTGCAATCAAATAACAGTTTTGTTTAGTTGAGAACATAAGGATAGTAGTCTCCTAGGGTTTGGAAAATTCACATTATTTAATTACATAAATTAAATTCTTCAGATAACAGTAATCACATATATAGCTGGAAAATAAACAACGGAAGCATAAACACAATACATAGATAATTACTCCTTCAAACCAGCTTTTCATTAACAAGTCAAGGCTGACAAGGAAACCTCCACATCTGTCAAACTAACAGTTGTACAGTACAACCAAAATGAAACAGTTTTGCACACTTACTAAGGAAAAACTGCCTACCAAAATACAAGAAAACAACATGTTGTATGCTGCCTATTGTACGGCTTGTCCATACAAGTATATGGACTTGTTCCGTACGGCTGTACGGATCTATCCGTAAGAATGCATAGAATTTGATGTACAGACCTGCTCACTGCTTTCTGCACGTTGTCTGACTTTGGCTCCTCTCTGATGCTCTAACTCTGCTCCATAGATGAATAAAATCACCTCTCAACAAAATTTGTCTTTGAGTGAAATGAATGTGTGTCTTAACCCTCTACCTTGACTTGTCTTCATACTTGAAATGAAATCCTAATCTCACAGTGACATGTATAGTTGAGATTAGTCTAAAGCACTAATATAAGAAAATACACATAATTAGACTCAATAGCTAAATATAAAACTTTCACTTTATAACTAAAGTGAATTCGAAATAGACTTGACTAGAACTACTTCCAGCATGTTTGACACTAAATCTATGCGGAAGTTCCTATCCAAGCTACAATCTTCAACAGAAGTATAGCTCAGATGGGAACTTCTGCACAAGTTCAAAGTGAACGTGCAAGAAGTGGTCCAAGATATTTGAAAAGTAATTCTATTTTGTAATTCACTTTAGGAATAAGCGAAGATTCTTATATTTAGTTGAGTCTAATAAAGTGTATTTACTACATTAATGACATAGACTAGGATTAATCTCAACCACACATCTCAATGAGAGATTAGGGTTTTGGTAGATTAGGGTTTCAACACGATTATAAAGACAACTCAAGATGGAGAGTTCAAATACAATTTTGTCGGACAAGGACAGCAACTGAAGGAGAGAGACAGCAATGCACATCAACCGAAAGGAGTCGTACAATGCAGATGTAAAACATATCTGTATAGTTGTATAGATCCATACAGCAGGTTTTATCGTACCATACAACAAGTTGAATAACAGCTATTGTTTTCTCATTTTGGGTGCAGGTCGTACCTCTCTTCAACAAGTTGTACACCTCAAGTTGGGGCAGATTTGTTTACCGTGTCGGCATGTACAGCTGCTAAGTTTTAGTAGCTATGGAGGTTTCTTTGTAAGCTTTGATTAGTTGAATGATAAGTTGATTTGAAGGAGAAATTCCCTATGTATGTGTGTAATTGTTTTACGCTTCCCCTATTAACTTTCCAGTTATTATGTGATTGTTGCTATGTGAAGAAGTTAAATTTCTGCAATTAAACAATAGATTTGTTTGGTTGAAAACATAAGGACAGCAGTCATCTAGGAAAGGAAAATTTACATGGTATCAGAGCTTCTCTAATTGAGGATCTAAGAATCTGAAGAGTTTACAGTAGTAGATCAACTGTCAAAATCAACTATCAGGAACTAGGGCCAGCAATCAGGAGGTTTAAGAGATAGTGCTTACTCACCTATCCGATTTGGGAGTTTGTGTGTTAGATCTCAAAGATGGCATCACCTAGCCTCAAGTTTGAGGGCAAATTAGAAGGTACCCCAAATTTCATATCTTGGAAATTCAGGGTAACTCTCTTATTGGAAGAGAATGATCTTTTTGATATCGTCAAGAATGGAGTGACTCCACCAACAGATCCGCAAGAGTTGGCAATTCACAAGAAGAAGTGAAAGTGAAGTAGATGATCATGGATGTTATACAAGATCATTTGATCCCTCATATATCCGAGAAGAAGACAGCGAAGGATATGTTCGATGTACTAGTTAGCCTTTACCAGAGCGAGAACATAAACATGAAATGATATTGCACAACAGACTCAGATATGTAAAGACGACCAAATCAGACATAGTTATCAGTTACCTGATGAAGGTCACATATATTTGTGATCAACTTCCAACGGTTGGGAAGAAGATTGAAGACAAAGAGGTAATAAATAGGGCATTGAATGGCTTCACAACCCAATGGGAAATATTTGTCCAAGGTATTTGTGCTCGTGAGAATCTTCCCTCCTTTGAAAGATTGTGGAATGCTTGTATCTAGGAGAAGACTCAGATGGAGTCAAAGGCCAACAAGCAAGGAGGTGATAGTGACCATGCCCTATTTTGTCAAACGAAGAAGGGAAGAGGTAAAAAACCCAACAAGGGTAAGGGAAAGAGTGAGAAGTCAACCTCATAGCCAGAGAAGGACTTGAGTAAAATCAAGTGCTTCATATGTCATAAGCACAGAGATTATGCATCATAGTGTCTAGACAAGAAAGGTAAAGGGAAGCAACAACAGAATTAGGTAGTAGCCTCTACTGAAACTCAAATGAACGAGTTTGCCACCAAGTTTGAGAAGGATTTATTGATGGTATATCGCCTTTCTTCCAACACAATTCCGAGGAATGCGTGGTATGTGGATAGTGGGGCATCTCGACATATGACATCAAGAAGACAACAGTTTTCAAGCCTAAAAGAGAAAAACTCAAGAGTTCAGGTTGAGCTTGGTGATCATGCCAAGTATCCAGTAGCAGGAGTTGGTCTTATTCCCTTCCAACTCCAGCCCAGTAACTCTTTATATTTTAACAATGTTTTGTTTGTTCCAAGTTTTAAGAAAATTTTGCTTTTAGTTTCGGTTATGGAAGATAAGGGCTTTGTAGTAGAGTTTAAGAACTAGCAAGTCCTTATTCGACCAAAGGAATCTAGCCCAAAATCAACACAAATGATTAGTATTGGGGAAGGAAATTTATACAAGTTACAAGGTAAACTTGTTCGAGCCCTAGTTCATAACAGTGACAACTTGTGCAACTTGTAGCACAAGAGGATGGGGCACCTACATCATAAGGAATTGCCTATTCTGAGGGAGATGGTCACAGGTCTTCCAGAGTTTAGCATTGAGCAACAAAGAGTATGCAAAGGGTGCACGCTTTCAAAGCATGCCAAGGCTATTTTCCCAAGCAACAAGCATAGGTCTAAGGAGATTCTAGACCTAGTACATTCAGATGTTTGCGGACCAATGTCAATAGCATCAATTTTAGGAAGCATGTACTATGTTTCCTTTATTGATGATTTCTAACACAAGACTTAGATCTACTTCTTAAAGTCCAGAGATGAAGTCCTTAGCAAGTTTCAAAAGTTCAAAGCTCTAGTTGAAAACCAAACAGAGAAGAAGATCAAAGCCTTGAGATCAGACAATGGGGATAAGTATACCTCCAAGGAGTTTGAGGATTTTTGCAATGAGGTAGGATTCAAAAGGGAGTTTATCGTTCTGTACAACGCACAACAAAACAAAATCGCAGAGAAGAAGAATTAATCCGTCATAGGGGTTGCTAAGGCCATGATACATGACCAAGATTTGTTGATGTTTCTATGGGCAAAGCATGCAACACGACAATCTACATATAAAACAAGTGTCTTCATAGCATCTTGGAGGACAAGACACCAGAGGAGGCATTCACCAATGTGAAGTCAAAAGTGAGTCATTTCTATATCTTTAGTTGTCCAATTTGTGTCCATGTGCCAGTGGAGAAGAGGACCAAGTTGGAGCCTTCAAGTAGGAAGGGTTTGTTTGTTGGTTACAATGAGACTTCAAAGGCCTATAGGGTCTTTATTTCATAGTAGAGAAAGAAAGTGGTAAGCAGGGATGTAAAGTTTGAGGAAGATAAGATAAGATAATATAATTATATTAATGTCCAACAAATGACCACAAAAGTAGGTCAATAGGACTATGAGGTACCAAGGTGTCAATACAAAGTAGGAGCTCTAAGGTAGCTCCTATAAAAAGCAAGAAGCAAGACTCTAACCCAGAAATCAAAAGGAGCTAACGCCACAAATGGAGAGCCGATCCAAAAGAGAAATATAGTGGATCTGAAAGCTATGATACAGAAATGGTGAGTCCATCATGGAGCACTGGAAGTGGAAGCATCTCTCCTACCATCTGAGGTCGACTGAAGGAATCCATTAGAGGAAATTTCATCTTAAAATGGGCCTCAGGAAAATCCATGTCATAATGTGTAAGCCAATCAAAATCCTTTAAAATTTAAAAGATGTGCAGGTATAATTAAGCACCTTAATATTACATGGCAATTTTTAATTATTTAATTTGAGTATATAACAATATATAATAATTCCTAATAAACAACATATATAATAAATCCTCACAAAATATAACTAAATCCTAACAAACTATAACTAAAAAGTCAAAATACATAATATAATATAACTAAAAAGTAAAAATATATAATATAATATATTATATAGTACCATATAATAAACTAACCCACGGAATATGTTATAGACTAACTATTTGTTAAAATATGTGTTGGCATTGATGTCAATATGCCCGCAAGCAAGCAAGGGGAAATGCCATCAAGCAAGCAAGGGGAGATGCCCGCAAGCAAGCAAGGAAGAGAAGCCCGCGCAAAGGGGGAGAAGCCCGCAAGGGAGGAGAAGCCCGCGCAAGGGAGGAGAAGCCCGTGCAAAGGAGGAGAAGCCCGCAGGCTTGAGAGTAGGCCCGCAGGCTCATATACATGCCTGCAGGCACATATCCATGCCCGTAGGCTCTACGAAATGATCGAAAGTTTTAATTAATAATTAATTAAAAATCAATAATAAACAAAGATTTAAATTAGAAGTTAATAAACAAAGATTTGGAAAGGCACGAATTGGAAAGACACAGAATGGAGAGGTGCGACCTAAAATATAAGAGGTATTTAAATAAAGTTTTGAATTAGAAGAAAGCGTCTCAAAAGTGTAGATCGTAGCAGCAGTAAGAAAAGAAGAGACCAAGAAGCATGAAGAATTTCCAGAGCCAGAATTGATGAATTAAGAAAAGATTGTGAAGTTATAAATATCAAGGAGGCAGGGTGGTGTTGGGGGCAAGTTGAAGCCTGTCAAGGAGGTTGTAGCCTCCTTCTAATAGTAGCTGGAAAACAGGGGTGTTGTATAGCATCCTTATCTGTTGGTGCAAATAGAAAACTAGGATGTTGATGCATCTTTTCTGTTGTAGCATAAAAACAATTTCGTAGAAATCATTTTATTAATGAGCTTGATTTTGTGGTTTGATTTTGTGGTTTGCTCTTTGAGGTTTCCACAATAAAATTCTCTCTCGTTGCTTGTTTGATTCATAGCATATTTTGTTTTAAATACTAATTGTTTTAATAAAAGAAAAAGAAGGCAATACTGATTCACCCCCCCCCCCCCTCTCAGTATTGCTGGATAAACCAACACTATTACAGATAAACTGAGGGCGGATTCCCATATAATGTAGTATAGTAATTTAAATTAACTAACTAATTATAATAATATATAATATAACATTAAATATAGTAATTAGTATATAATATACTAACTAATTCATTACTATTTACTAATTAACTTATTAGTTAACTACCTAACTTATTATTATTTTTAATTCTCATTGCATAATTTAAGATCATCTTAGCTTACATGATAATGTGATGTGGCATACATGGCTTTGATGTGGAATTTTCCTTAGGAGGCCCATTTTAAGTTGAATTTCCTCTAATGTCAGAAGAGTACACTATTTGGGGGGAGAGCTGGAAGAGGAGCTATGATGGGTAGTACGCCACTGCCTGGAGTGGGGAGCCTACTGTTGTGTCTCGAATGAAGTCATATAATTGTTGGGATGGGGCCAAGACTGGCCACGACGCTAGAGTCAAGCGAAAGTGGAGGTGGTCCTATGTGTCCTAACTGATCTATGGTTAAAGTCAGCACCGCCATCCGTCTGTCACTTGGTGCCCCTATACGAAGGAAGCATCAAAAAGAAGTGATACACTGAGTGGAGGCTAATCCTGACTAAGAATGTCACTGAAGGGTGAAGTAACGAAGTCAAAGGACCTCCTGCAAGTATAAGGCCAGACATCTATGATCGACATATCTGAAGAATCTAGTCAAAGTCTGAAGCTCCATGAGAAGGTCCCTTAAAAGACAATGGAATCGCCCGTGGATCTCGTAGTAGATAGGGCACCGAAAGATGAAAAGCTCCTTGGTCTCAAGCTCTCGGAGGTGACATACCTAGCGGATCCTATATGACCAGTCAATCTGGTGTCTACCTCTACCCTGAGACGATGAGAACCTACTTTGAACTAGCCTAAAAGAATACATAGAGCATGTGCCCAATGGCGGACTGTGTGGGGTTGAACAATGAGACTGTCCCTCATATCCATGAAGTGCTCAGCATAGAAGACCATCTTTAGACATAACCCACCCTGAGGGTTGATCCAACTGACCTACACAAACTATTTATAAATGTCATCTCTAGTGATTATGTTTAACTCCTACTTGGTAGGTAAGAGGTGGACAGGCACATCCAGAGAATGACGGGATGGAGGAATCTGATCCATCGCAATACCAACAAATGCCAAAAGAGTTGTAGCCCCTACATACCAGCATTTAGTGCGGCTTGAAGGGCTAGATGAGGTGATGAACTCTAAAGAGAGATAGGACAAATATGGGTACCGATCATGCTTCTTGATCGAGTCAGTGAAGCTTTGAAGGCAATGTAAAAGAGAGAGAGAGAGAGAGAGCCTTCAGGTGAAGAGGAGGAGACACCATCTCCTATCAATTCTATCAGGAGACCTCAATGTTTCACGCAGGCAGTGATGGATGCTCAAGAGCATGATGAGGCTCCTAGAAGCATATTCAAGGAGGGCAGGTCTCCGAAGAAGTTTCCAAACTATTTGGCATTGATGAGAAACATCATAGATTCTGAGCCTTTCAATTTTCATGAGGCAGCAAACTAGTAAGTTTGGAGGGATGCCATGGTGGAGTACAGCTCCATCGTAAAGAATGATGTATGGGACACAATGCCAAGACCAAAGGGGAAATTAGTAGTGAGTTCTAGGTGGCTTTACAAGATCAAGCATGCGGCAAATGGTAGCATCGAGAAGTCCAAAGCAAGGTTTGTGGTGAGAGGGTTCTCCCAGAAAGAGGGAGTGGACTACAAGGAGACTTTTGCTCCAGTTGCTAGGTACACTTCCATTAGAGCAATTATGTCTTTAATTTTAGTTATGGGATGGAGGATACATCAAATGGATATGAATACACCTTTCCTCAATGGGATTATTGGGGAAGAAGTGTACATAAAACCAATGTTGCAAATATCGTGTCAAGGAATACATCGTCGAGAGTCTAGAAAGAAACTTATTGGAAACATCGGGGAAAATATTGGGAATTATCGAAAAATACCGAAAAAAATAAACTGACCTGAAGAATCATGAAAATATCAGACAAATGGGCAACACAAAAAACTTGGGAAAAATCATAAATATCGAGAGAAATCAAAGATTTGCAACGCTGCATAGAACAGCCTCAAGGCTTGGAGGTAAGTGGGAAGGAGTCCCATGTTTGCAAGCTAACAAAGGCCCATGGACTCAAGCAAGCATAGAGAGCAGGTTATTCCAGGATCGATGGGTATTTACAGAGTATAGGCTTTACCAGAAAAGAAGCAGATCCTAGCCTCTATTTTATATTTGTTGGGATTGATTGACTTATTTTGGTGTTGTATGTAGATGACTTGTTTCTTAAATGTTCAAAGAATCTCATTGCATGGTGCAAAGAAGATATGGTAGTTCAGTTCAAGATGAAGGACATTGGCATGACGCATTACTTCTTAGATTTGGAGGTTTGGAAGAGACCATGGGAGATTTTTCTTAGGCAGGGTAAGTATGCAGTTGAGATCCTGAAGAGATTTAAGATGGAGGACGGCAAAACTATGGCCACGCCTATGATCACTAATCTTAAGAAGGTAATAGCTTCAAATTCAGAGATGGTGGACCCTACGTTGTACAGGTCGTTGATAGGTTCCTTGATGTATCTGGTCAACACTTGACCAAATATATGTTTTGCAGTGAACACCTTGAGTTAGTTCATGGTGGAATCAAGGCAGGAGCATTAGGTAGCAGCAAAACATGTGCTCAAATACTTGAGATGTCAATGGAGTATGGGATGAGATATCTTGGAGATGGTGAGGTAAATCTACAAAGGTATACAAACTCAAATTGGGAAAGCAGTGGATCAGACAAGAAGAGCACCTTAGGGCGCTTCTTTAGCTTGGGATGAGCAATAATATCTTGGTTCAACAAGAAGAAGACCTTTACGGCACTTAGCTCAACAAAGGGAGAGTATATGGCAACTAGTACTGCTAGTCATGAGGCCATCTGGCTTCACAAATTGCTTGTAGGATTGTTTGATCCAGAGTTGGATTCCACGGTGATTTCCTGTGATCATCAAAGTTGTATCAAACTCTATTACCTCCCAAACTAACATGTTTGATTAAAGGCTCGAAGAAGCAAACTAGCCAAGGGGAACCAAACGAGAAAGGCCAATGTCACCACACCAATCCCCTTCCAACTTTTGGCTGGTTCTTCTCCAACTCAAGGGGGTAGTCCCTAAGAGAGGATTACTAGGGCAATGACAATAAGGAGCAAGGTGATTTGAAGAGGTTTCAAAAGCAAAATGTTTGTTGTTGTAGTATAGGAATATATAATAGGTGATGGGAGTATAAAGGCAACAACTCCAACGACTAGTGCCAATCCAATCAAGGGCAAATGGAGTCAAAGGATCAACAATAAAAATGGACTTTCCAAATAGGTCACCAAGAGAAGAGAATTGCATCCACTAATCCTAGTCTATCTAGTGGATTGGAAACAAATTAGGGTTCACAAGGGAAGGGATTGAATGAAGTATACACTTCCTTTCAAGATTTACCAATGCACCCTAAAGATAAAGGTTTTATGGCTACACCATCCAAATTAAGGCAGATATGCAGCACATAAATTCGTATAAATAAGATGGCAAGAAGAATGAAATAGAACTTAACTTACAACATCTTTCTCCAACTACATAGTACTATGATACTATCCTTTCAATGGCCCAAGCAAAGCATAGAAATGACTTAATGTAAAACACCCAACAATCTTTCAACCATGAAGCTCCAAGCAAGAGAGATGCACCACAAATGAATTAGAAGGGAACCCTCAATAAAGAGAACTCAAAAAATCCAAAAGACAATTAACTCCATGAAAAAGATATGTCAATTAGGCTCAATAGAAAGAGAACTCCAAAAATCCAACAAATGAGTACTTATATAGGAGAGCTCAACTTCCTTTACTATAAAATAATCATAAATTCATAGATCTAGCCTAGGGTGGAGTAAACAATGAATAACCTCCACTAAACCCTAACAAACTCTAACAATATCCATAATATGACATGGTCATACCACATGTACAATGTCCAAGATACATGAGGCCCAAGAAGAAGGGCACCTCCATCAAATGGGGAAAGATAACAAATAGATGTCCCAAACATATCCTCCAAAGGGTCTCCAAAAGGTAGCACTCCAAGGAAAAGCCCTAAAAAGGTGGAGCGCTTTCTCAATGAGGTAAATGCTCTCCATGAAAAGCATCCAAAAGCACACGGGGCAAAAATACTGTGCCGCTCTTTAAATGGCAGTTCTGGAATTTCTAACTTCCTAAATATATATTGGATTTTCTATTATAACCACTTTTCGGAAATCCCATAGACACTCTGCATCCAATGGTTTTGGGATGGCACAAATCTAGCCACTTTATCAAAAGATATATGCTTCTTAAGTTAGGATTACATAGCAACAATCATATCATGTAATCCTCCAAAGTTGTACCAGATAGGCCGCAGCACATTTAAAATCAATACAAATATCATCATTATTGTTTCAACTTTCTTCATAATAAAGGTAGCCACTCTATATGAGATTCCTGCTGGAAAAAAAGTTTATACACTGTAGAACTAGAGGACATAAGGAATTTGATATTATATGGACAAAAAATGATGGACGTGAACAGCAAAAAAATAACCAACAATATCAGCCAAAAGGTCGTTTAAAGAAAAAAAACATGTGAGAGCTACAATGTAGGAAGTGGTTTGAAAGCTGAACTATAGTGGAGGAAAGCTACCTGGTAGCTAAAAAGAAGCTGAAAATTCACTTACAAGCATGCTGTAGAAATGATAAAGGGAAAGGAAATGCTAAAAGGAAGCAGCAGCACTACATAGACAACATCAACAACAAAGATGAAATCAAAGTACAAGAATACCTGAAAATAAACATCCGTTGGAGAGAAAAACATATATTGGCCCACCACCCAATTAGGCACAATGTGAGACCATGAGATGGAAGGAAGCAAAGGAGGAAAGGAGAGCAAGACATGTCAAGTTTGCAGGGTTGGGTTTGTGGTAAAGGAGAGGTGGAGATTGAGCAACACTTCCTACTTCTTTGTGAGGCATATAGCCACATCAGGAAGGGGGCGACATTAGAAGACAGCAGTTGGGAAGAAACATTTTGGCAGGCATAGGTAGGGGGAAAGTAAAATGGGTATCAAGGATGATGCAGTTCAGAGGCAGGGTGCTGAGAACCAACCCACTCAAAGTAGGTGACCCACCTATAGGGGCACAACCAGATAAGTAACACAACAATTTACTGATATCTGCCTGTGGGATATTATCTCTTTTTCACATTTCTATTTTCTTAATTTTGTAGAACAAATGTTACAATGAGATGTAAGCTGCTCCATCCCATAGGCTAGTCGGCCCCATCGACATTTTTTTTGAAACCTGATATTCTTCTCTCTCTCTCTCTCTCTCTCTCTCTCTCTCTCTCTCTCTCACACACACACACACACACATTTCCTCATTTAAAAACGAACCTTATAACACATTAAAAAACAAACAGCAAGATAAGATACCTGCAGTAGGAAGCCGCTTTATCATCTCTATGAGAACAGCAGCTACACCATCAATTTCATATGATCTTTCTCCTATGTCATCACAAATTGCAAGCTTCGTTGCAGCAGCCTGATCACTAAACCGCATTGGCAATATTCCAGGGGAGTCTAATAAATCTAGGTCTTGCCCAATTCGCACCCACCTTCAGACAAAAAAAAGTGAGTATCATTCAAAGAAAGTGGGAAGTTATCTTCACATACCTCATACCAAAAAAAGGAAGCATTTACAATTGATTAAAGAACAGAACATCCTTGATAGTAAATACAGCAATCTGAAACTACCAGAGTAGAGTTGAGTAGTTATTAATGTGGGAGACTAGAGAAATTATTAATTTGAAACAAAATTCGACCATAGGGATATGCCCCTGTAGTAATACAAGAATGATTTAACACACTAATGAACCAGACATGCATGTAAAAAACAGGCTGTGAGAGAGAGTCGACATAATATTATTGCAATTATCCTCAAATCTAGTCAAAAGATGGAACAACGCACTTCAATACCCGAGTGACCCCTGGTCTAGGTGCTGCTTCACAAATCCTCCGCTTAAACAGTCGATTGATTAGCGATGACTTTCCAACATTGGGATACCCAACTACTCCCGCTCGGATCTGCTTTAATCTAAAAAGAGACCATGCTAGGACAGAATTAGCGTTCTTCTTCTCTCTCCCTCTAGACATTTATGGATAAAAACAAAAAGGAAAGCAACAATAAATAGATTTTCATTAACTGACAAATCAAAGTAAAAACTTTAAAACTACTTGAATGCAAAAGGCAGCTAAAACCTCTTGAAGAAGATAACTCATGTGTCACATCAAACCTATTCTTCAACAGCTAAGGTGCCAAACACAAGAATGAAGGAAAAGACAGGAGCAAACAGAAAGATGTTTTGCAGAATACAGACAACATATTATTCGTTGTTAAAAATTTAAAATGCATAAGCATATAGAGAACCTGAAGGAGACAAAGAAACCCTTCCTACATGAAGATGCAATCAATGAAGATTACCAAGCATGGTATGTGCTATAAGTTGCAAGATAGCACAGAACGACAAAATGCAGTAAAATCACTTAAGCCTGGAAACAAAACTGATTTTAAACAGCATCCTTCTTGTGCATAAAGCATATTGTACATATGTATATTTCTCCCTATATTTTCATATTTTAAATAGTAGCTCCATTTGGGGTTCCAAAAAAGGTCTCACGTCTTTCATTCTCCTAGATTAGTAATTGATATCTACTACATTAGTTCAACAGAATAGAACACGGGCCTAGTGTAAATTTTTGAAGTATCATTAATCACACACACATAGGAAGTGCAAACATTGACAAACAACCTGTACATTCAGAAGTTCAGTAAACAAAGAATGAATTAACCTTGACAGAAAGATAGCATAAACCATGAACTATTTACAATTTTAAATGGTAGCTTGTGTTTCCCCAATATGAATTTTATTCTTTATCTATTTTCAGTAATTACATTTATCAATGATCAAGATATAACTCATGCATCGTTTAGCAGTGAGTAAGAAGAATAGTTAATGGTGGATCATTCATGTCAAAAGTCATCTATATACTAGAAAATACACGATGGAGCATAATTTTATATTGACAAGAAGCTATGTATCCCAAGAATTAGGAAACATGAAATGGGAAATGTCAGGAAATGGGCTTCTGCCAACAGGAAAAGCTGGGGTCCACTGTTGGCTGGAAAATTTAGGTAGACATTTATAGCAAATGGTAAGAAAGGGAGAACCGATAGAAAATAAGGAAACAACACAAGATAAGGGAGAAAATGAGAAACGAAACATCTATCAGAAAACAAGAAAATGTGTCTTGGAAAAAAGAAGTTTCAAAATAGTGAATATTACATTACACAAACAGAAGAAACTCTCTGCAGAATCATCTGCTACTGCAATCCAGGCTGTTCTGTTCTCTTCTGCTTCTGCTCTCCTGTTTTCTTCAGTTTCCTCATCCTCACAAGAATGGTTTTCTCTCCTGTTGATGCCTAATTTACACCCTTGTGTTACAGGCATTAATATTTGCAGCAATTGCAGGCATTTGGTCTTGCTATTACAAAATTTTCTGGTGGGTGTTACTCAGGGTTAGTCAATTCAGTTTGCATGGATTACAAGGATTGGGTTGCAATATTTTGGATGGGGTAGCATAAAAAGCTCCTCACCTTTTACCCTGCATTATAGCAGTAAATTTAGTGAACCATGGTCAACCATGTCAGCTATCGTGCATGGAGGCATCAGCTGCAGCATTGCTGATATGTGGTGAGGAAGAAACAGCATTTGTTTTGTTGAGCAAGTTCAGGTGGGGTCACTCATTTCTGTCTTAGAGCACAGAGCTTTTGAAAGCATATTCAGAAGTGCTTTTTTTAATAAACTCTGCTGCTATAATTAGAAAAAGGCATTCTTTGTTGGGGCATTGCCTTAACCCTGAAGGATGTGCTCTGGTCTTTCTAGACAAGAACACTGTCTTTCTTCTGATTTAGTTATGGATAATTTTTTAGGGTGGTACTGTTTTTGTGACTAAACCTTGTTGGCATGTTGCTAACATTGGAACAGGGTGTTGTTCTTGGGGTAGACAAAACTGCTGATAATTTTGTTGAGTTTCCTGCTGTTTGGATACATGGAGATCCCTGCCTTGGTGGAGAGGAAAACTCCTAATTTCCGAGTAGGAGTATTGTTGTTCTATCTCTGGAAAGTTGTGTTGCTGATTTTAGAATGAAGACGCTGTCTTTCTCATGGACAATTATGCTGTTTCTATTGGAGAGGGGCACCGCTTTTCTCCTGGATAGCTAACTACTGATTTTCGACAAAGCTGTTGCTGTCTATTTTTTAAAAGCTACTTTTGTTACGCCTGGAAAGTGTCCTAATTAAGATTTTCAAGGAGCAGAGGAAAATCAAAAGTATAGTTTCAGCAATGAAGAATGGATTTATGGATCCTTTTGGCTTGGTTCCATTCATGGGTTTTAACAGTTGAAGTGCCATTCTTTGTGTTCTATCACTATGTGTATCCATTGATTCCATTCCTTTTATCTCTTTTAACTTCAAGTTAGTTCAAACTTACAGTGCTACAGTCGGAGGACTTACAAGAGTCAATTTGTCATGTTCTGTTTAAAATTTTGTTCATCTTCCAAAGGTTTAGGATTCATAGGAGTTGAAGTTGTGATGTTTGCCTGATCCCTGCATACTCCTTGTGATTGGAAGAAATCAGGAGTTGAATTTTCAGACAATGTTGTACTCAAACACTTCTGAAATAAAGAGATGACTGATTAATTTCAATTACCTGCCTTTTTCAGTGCTTTATGATTATTTATGGAGATTCTTTTCATTCATTACCCCATTTAGCTTTGTATTTCCAATCTGAAATGTACTATTTGGTGGGCTTTTTTGTTTATCATTGCCCTATCAAATTTCTATCCATGTGAGTTGTTTAATGGCAATAGGTTAGCCTCCCTATTGAGCAACGAGTGTTAGCTTCTCCTTTTTTCTCCCATACCTTGTTTTTGAGCATTTTGACTCCATGCCCAATGGGTACAGGCACAATCCAATAATAGATAAAAATAGTTGAAAAATCTTATAAAACCTTTTATTTTCTAGTACTACAACGAGAGCTTAATTGAAAGACCAATCACGTGAAAGCTTCAGAAAAAATCCAAAGACATTGTAAAGACACCACCCTTGAATCAGAAAAGCACTGATTCCAAAGTGAGGGATCACGTCTGTGACAGAGGCACAATGCCTACACTGCCTTTCGAGGACCTCTTAAAAAACATTCTCACTTGGCAATTTTTCAGGGGGGTGGATTTGAAAGATAATAATTTTTATATTACTGTCAGGGAGCAAAGCCCTATTCCCAATGGATGACAATTGCTGCAACTTATTTGTGTGCATAGTGAGAGTAAGTCAGTAGCCGTTCACAAGGCACTAAATCTCACCCGAGGACTCCTTCAGGGATCAGCTCATTTTGACCAATGGCACAACCAGGATGGACATCAGACAAGTATGCCCCATGGATTTCACTGCAATACCTGGGCAGCGTAATGCAATTTTATCAGAACTGGACTGATCGAAATTGCAGCCTTAAACCGGAAATGGCCAGATCCATACCAAAACTGGCCAGTTCAGTAAGGGTTCAACCAGTTTACATGCCTAACTAATCCAAATCACGGCCTTGAACCAGAGATGGCGAGTTCCATACCAAAATGGAACCGACCCGCCTTAATTACCTAAACCAGCCAGTTTTGTACAGAACCGGCCAGTTCGGTACAAGTGCATATGCCGACCATGAAAATGAAAATAAAAACTAAAACCTAAAACTAACCCTAGACGCTAGTAATTATTAGTAATAATAAATTCTTAAAGTAAAAGCATAGAAAATGAAAGATAATAAGATAATATCTTTCATTTTCTATCCTTTTACTTAAATTTTTCACACTACTATTGATTGTTTTAGGATGTTTGAGAGTGGCACCAACCTCATCAGACTTCATATGCAAAAAGCAGAATTTTAGATCCCATTCAGAATTCAACAGACTTAACAGTTTTCAGGATTTCATGATTGCAACATTTCCACTGGATTTATCAGATATGAGGGTATGGGATTGGCATTTAATCAAGAGCATCAACCCCTCTATGTACCTCAATGTTGGTGGTGTTGATTGTTGAACTCCTCTATCGTGATTTTAGCAAAAATGTACCCTTCATCAAGCAAAATCACTTATTAAGTTATTACTTATTAGGCATGGGAAATTTTTCTACCTTATTTTAATGCTTGGATTAGGCAGTTTCATCAAAATTGGAGAGGTGTTTAACTAATATCTGTTAGATTTTCACAATTTAATTCAAGATTATCTAGGATCATATCTGAGAGAATAACATGCACAACATTTAAACACAAGGGACAAGAGACACAACTATTTTCCTTGGGAAAACCATAAAGGAGAAAACCCCGCAACTTCCTCAGAGATAGAATGAGCAACAATACAATAGCAAAAAAGTAAACCCCAAATATAGAGATGGTCTTCAGCAGCTTCTCTCTTCTCCACTTCTGCGAACTTGTCCTCCTTCTCACTAATGCGAACTTGATGAGTGAGTGAATGAATGATCCAAATGAGAGAGGCACCCTCTCTATTTATACTTTAACTTTCACTTGACCTTTACCCAACTAGGTCGGCCCCTAGTTGTACCTGACTAGGCCGACTTCTCTAGGAGAGTCTAATAACCCATTGACCACTTAACTCTGGGGCCTAATGCCCCGACATACAATGGAGGGTTAACCTCAATGACTTTACATGACCCAAATACAATAATGACTTCTCCGAACGGAGGAATAAACATCTTCGTTGGAGATACAATAATAAAATACAAATACAACGTAAAATATACAAGTGAATATCTTCCGAAGTTACAATTACATTAACACTCCCTCTTAACTAGGAAGGTATTCTCTTGACACAGTCATCAACACAAGTCTCCGTCGCTGGATCAACAATGTTGGAACATCATCATCAACACTGGATCGTCGTCGTCACTGTTGCTGCAATCCTCGTCATCTCGACCATCGATTGGTGCCATCTCTCAGTTCTTCTCATCATAGGAAGTTCTACAGAGCCATCCATTTTTCATGCTGGATGTAGGCCTAGCCTCCATATAGGTCTTCATCATCTCTGCGAGCAAGCCATCAAGTAGGTACATCTCAGGACTTATTACATTGCCTCTGCAAAAACCTGTGTACATCTCAGAACTGATTACATTTCCTTGCAAAACTTGTGTACATCGCAAGACTGATTACATTTTGCAAAACCTGTGTACATCACAGGACTGATTACATTGCCTTGCAAAACCTGTGTACATCGCAGGACTGATTACATTGCCTTGCAAAACCTGTGCACATCGCAAGACTGATTATATTGCCTTGCAAAACCTGTGTACATTGCAGGATTGATTACATTGCCTTGCAAAACCTATGTACCCTACTGTCGCCTCATCATGTCCAGATCATCTCAATGTCAACAGAGCACAACCCAGATGCACGTCACACAGCACTTACATCACCCGACATGGGAAAACAAATCTACCACCATACAGGAAAGGCTTCGGCCCTTACGTCTACACCATGGGAGGACACACCTACCACCATGTGAGAATGGCTCATGTGCATCTGCGTCTTCCGGATTCATCACTTCCCTCTGGAAGGAACCTCGATCTGGAATGCACCAAGCTTCTCTCTGAAGTACTCAAACTTCACTCTGGCCAGTGGCTTGGTCAATACATCGGCTATCTGCTCGTCTGTCGCAACATACTGGAGCTTCACTGCTCCTCTCTGCACCATATCCATGATATAGTGATACTTGATCTCGATGTGCTTCGACTTGTCATGGAACACCGGGTTCTCAGACAACTTCACACAACTCTGGTTATTGCAATATATACAAGTCGCATCCAACTGGAGATCAAACAAATCAGATAGTAGCTTCCTCAGCCATACTGCCTCACAACTAGCCAAACAAGTTGCAACATACTCTGCTTCAGCTGTACTCAGTGCCACGCAGGACTGCTTCTTGCTAAACCAAGAGATCACACTTGATCCCATACTGAAGCAGCACCCCGAAGTGCTCTTCCTATCAGTGGCACTGCCTGCCCAATCCGAATCAACATAACCATCCAGGTTAATCTTCTAATTCGCATCATACTTGAGCCCATAATCAACCGTACCCTTCAGGTACCTCGGAATATGCTTTGCAACAATCAAGTGAACATGTCTCGGATCCGTCAAGAACTGGCTCAATGTGTTCAAAGCAAAGCAAATATTTGGTCTCGTATTCGTCAAGTACATCAAAGATCCAATCATCTGACAATACATCGTGGCATCAACCAACGCTAATGAAGCATCACTCAATAGCTTCAAGTTCGATGCCATAGGTGTGGCCATGGCCTTGCAGTCCATCATCCCGAACCTCTTCAGGATCTCTACTGCATACTTCCCTTGTCCAAGGAAGATTCCATCCGCACTCTGCCACACCTCCATACCTAGAAAATAGTGCATCATACCCAAGTCCTTCATCTCGAACTCGGCAACAAGCTTCCTCTTCGTGTCCACAATAAGCCCATCCTCACCTGTCACAAACAATTCATCTACATAAAGTAGAAGTATCACGGGGTTCCCTTCCTCAACCTTGTAGTAAAGGTTGGAATCCGCTTTACTCTTGGTAACGCCCAAACTAGTCAGGAAGTTGTCTATCATGTCGTACCACGTCCTGGGTGCCTGTTTCAAACCATACAAAGCCTTCTTTAATTTTCACACATGAGTCTATGTGTCTCAAATCCGAGTGGCTGCTCCACATACACTTCATCTTCCACTACACCATTCAAGAAAGTTGTCTTGACATCCATTTGGTGTACCTTCCATTTCATCACTGCAGCCAGAGCAAGTACTGTTCTGATGGAAGTGTATCTGGCTACAGGTGCAAATGTCTCCTCATAATTTATCCCTTCCTTCTAGGAGAAGCCACGTGCCACAAATCTTGCCTTATGTTTCTCTATGCTGCCATCTGCAGCATGCTTGATCTTGTAGATCCACTTGGAAGTCACAACAAACTTCCCTACTGGTCTCGAGACCACATCCCAGACATCATTCTTCATGATCAACTAGTACTCCTCGATCATGGCATCCTTCCATTCCTTCCTTTCTGTCGCTTTTTCATAGTTGGCAGGTCCTTGTCAATGATGTTGCACAGCAGGGCTACATAACTGGAGTATGGCCTCGGTCTCTTGCTTTCTCTGTGCATTCCTTCTGGAGTGCCATATCTCTCTGCATCTTGAATTGCTTCTCATACTCATGTTGGTTTCCTCTTGTGAGAATTCTTCTCACGGGGTGGATCTACAGGTTCCTGTGGGTCTTCCATCTCGCGGTCTTCATATTCTTCAGGAATTACTCCTTCAATGTCTTCTTCTTGACTTCATAAATCTTCTAGCTGAATCATCGTCACTTGTTCTTCAAAACAAGTCTCTCTTGTAGTACACGATCTTTCCAACAAGTCAATTTAGTTGCGTGATTAGAAACATTTCATAATTTTTCAAAACAAATTCTTATGCATAAAGACATAGGTCACAGTCATGCAACTATCTTAGCCAATGATTCAACACAACATTCATCCATATCCCGTATTCATACGGTAACTTCCTAGACGCCTTCCATCTCTACCAGAACATTGTTAAGAGTGTGCACTACTCCCAATATGTCAGCAAAGAGGTTTCATTCTAGATAAGTAGCAATGGGATGGTGTATAGTACCATAGGCCACTTACCCATTACTTGCATATTAGTAGTATCTTGTTCATTAATGCAACTTTTCTAACATGCATGATATACATCCTAAATCTAGGAGCATACGTATGTACATGACTGAACAATATTATTTAAGCAATCAGATATACAAGAAATGACAATTCAAATACTTATCTTTGTTTGGTTGTTGGGTGGACTCCCTCTCAACCTTTGCTTCCTTGCAGAACTACTGGAGTGTGCTCCCTCTTGATCTTTTGCTTCCTTAACCAATGCTGAAAATGGATTAGAGGTCCTTCCATAGATTATTTATCTTTATTTGTTTTTCGGAGTCCAACTCTGCAGTAGCTTCTTCTACTCCTTTCATGTAATACTGAAATTCATCTCTAGTTACACCTTATGAGGTGGAACCTTCTGAATGAACCCATGTAACCGGTTACCTTCATTACAATACATATTCTTCATCACTTGAAGAATCTTCACTGTCTTCTTTGGTTCTTTTCCTTGGAGGTTCATCATCCTCTGCAGTGTGGGCATGATGTCTTTTCTTGTCGGTCTTCTTCTTGTTGGAGCCACTTCTATTTCTGGGACAATCTCTGGAGTAGTGTCCCTTCTCATCACATGTATAGCATCTAATGTTAGATAGATCTTTTCTAGATCTTCTAAAGTTCTCCCTCCGATTCTGGTGTTGATGAGGATGCTCCCTTTTGTTGTTATTCTTCCTGGTGTGTGTTGTGAGAGCCTGGTCTTCATTTCCCATCTTCTCTTCTCAAGCTACAAGTCGAGCTTCTTCTTGTGAGCATTCCTCCCACAGCCTACTGAATGTGATTAACTTCCTTCTTGCACAAATCCCTTGAATGAAGGAATCCCATGACCTAGGGAGACCATTCAAGGTGGTCATCACAATTTCTCCATTTTCTACATCTTCTCCTACAGCTTCAAATTGCTCCTTGAGCTGAGAGACCCTTGTAAAATAGGACTGCATGGCCTCTGCATTTTGTATCTTCACATTCTTCAACTGGTTTCGCAAGGTCATCTTCCGATTTATATTATTTCCTTCAAATAGCTTGGTCAAGGAATCAAACATCTCTTTAGGTGTCTTTAGGGAAGACACATGTGGGATGAGGTGATCCTTAATAGAATCAGCAATGATCCTCTTGGCCTTGACCAAGTCCTTCTTGTGTATAGCTTTAGCCTCATCTCCCTCTGGAACTGGAACTTCTTCATTTACATATGTGTCCAATTCATTCTCTTCAAGGATTAGCGTAATCCTATACTTCCATGCTCGGAAGTTATCAGCCCCTTCATGCTTATCCTCAAGTTTGGTGTGGTGAGACATCTTTAATGAGAACCTCAAATGGAAATACAAAAGATTTAGATCTTACCAATTTGAGATGCCCAGGCTGGATTTGGAGCTGGTTGGCCTAGGGTTTGTCAGAGAAACCCTAAGTTTCCAAAGTTGGAATTTGGAACTTCTGGTTGGACAGATAGATGTGCCTCCTCAAGGTGAGTTGTCCATTGTACTCACTTCCCTAAATCTGTGAACAGAAACCCAAAATATATGATGCCCTAGTTTTCCTCTGGCAATAGTGACGAGCCGAAAAATGAAAATTCTCGGAATTGAATTCTATTTTCACAGGAAGATGCACCTGGATGAGGCGAGTATGCTTGTACACTTGGTTTCTGAAGATTCCAAAAATTCACACTTGAAAATTGACTTGCGAATTTCAGATCTGCAGTTTCTGGCTTTTTTTGGTTTTTCTAGTCCAAAGTCAAATTAGGGTTTGACTTTCCGGGAGATTTACCCAACCAAAAACTTCGATCTTGGTCTCTAAATTTCGATTTTGTTGAGGAGCACCTTCCTATGCTGATGGCACTCAAAATTCCACTTCTGTGAAAAGCCCTAATTTCCCGCAGCAATGACAGGCCAAAAAGTGAAAATGCTCAGAATCAACTTCTGCTTCGACAGAAAGATGCGCCTTCCTTAGGGGAGTTAGCCTAGCCTCCTTTTGCTGATGATCTGTGGAAAGAAACCCAAATATTAAGAAGCCCTAGCTTCTGCAGCTGCACAGTGTCTTCTTCTCAGGTTAGCTCTGATACCATGTTAGATTTTCACAATTTAATTCAAGATTATCTAGGATCTTATATGAAAGAATAACATGCACAGCATTTAAACACAAGAGACAAGAGACACAAATATTTTCCTTGGGGAAACCATAAAGGAGAAAACCCCGCAACTTCCTCAGAGATAGAATGAGCAAGCAGAAAAGTAAACCCCAAATATAGAGATGGTCTTCAGCAGCTTCTCTCTTCTCCACATCTGCGAACTTGTCCTCCTTCTCACTAATGCGAACTTGATGAGTGAGTGAATGAATGATCCAAATGAGAGAGGCACCCTCTCTATTTATACTTTAACTTTCACTTGACCTTTACCCAACTAGGTCGGCCCTTAGTTGTACCTGACTGGGCCGACTTCTCTAGGAGAGTCTAATAACCCATTGACAACTTAACTCTGGGGTCTAATGCCCCGACATACAATGGAGGGTTAACCTCAATGACTTTACATGACCCAAATACAATAATGACTTCAACGAACGGAGGAATAAACATCTCCGTCGGAGGTACAGTAATAAAATACAAATACAACATAAAATATACAAGTGAATATCTTCCGAAGTTACAATTACATTAACAATATCCCTAGAGGATCGACTATGAGATTTGAGGTAGAGGCAAAGGCTACAACCTAGAGGAGGGGGGAAAGGGTGCTATTGATGAATAGGATCCCAATATAGGCAATGATTTTGATGATATGTAGGTTTTGGTTGTAGCATGATGTTTTTTGGACTCTAGAGGTCATTTAGAGTGTCTTTGATTATGTTTTTTGGTTCAAATATGGATTGCACTTGGTCAGTGTTATCAGAACTGATTCTTAAAGTAAAAGTGGTATTCTCCTTATCTTTCATTTTCTATCATTTTACTTAAATTTTTAACATTACCATTGATTGTTTCAAGATGTTTGAGTGGTTCCAACCTCATTGGACTTCATATGCAAAAAGTAGAATTTTAGATCCCATTTAGAATTCAACAGACTTAACAGTATCCAAGGTTTCAAGGTTGCAACATTTCCACTGGATTCTATCATGTATGAGGGTAGGGGAGGCATTCAATCAAGCGCATCAACCCCTCTATGTACCTCAATGTTGGTGGCGTTGATTATTTAACTCCTTTGTCATGACCTTAGTAAAATTGTACCCTTCACTCAAGCAAAATTACTTACTACGCATGTGAAGTTTTTTGAATTTTCTACCTTTTTTAATGCTTGGATTAGGAGGTTTCACCAAAACTGTAGGGTTTCTACTATGCACAATTAGAGTCTAGACTAGTAGTACCATATGATCAGATTGACACTAGACTAAAGTTATTGATTAGTACTATGCTTATTTTTGGACTCTAGGGGGGCCATTTAGAGCCTCTTTGTTGAGGTATTTTGATTCAGAGATGAATTGCACTCAGTGTTATTTTAGCTATATGTATTATGCACCCATAGTTTTTGGTCAACCGGTTTTTTGGTCCAGTTTTTTTCCGATTCCAGTCCGGTTCAAATTTTTGGGCTCTGTTGGTTCGATGACCGGTCAGGTCCTAATAACATTGCACTCAGTGCTATTTTAATTATATGCACCATTTTAGTTATATGCAACCTTACTTGCTATATACATGAGAAAACTTTGAATATTTGTGTTTAGTAGTTTGGATGTACATGAATACTTAGTTTTTTAATCAAAAATTGAATATTTTTTATTTTTTTGGTCAGCCGGTTTTTTTCCAGATTTTTTCAAGTTCCAGTCCAGTTCCGATCAGTTTCTAGTTTTGGGGGTCCACCTGTTCGGCGACCAGTCTGGTTCTGATAACATTGGCGTAATGCACTCCCTATTGGCAACGGATACTATAAGTTCCTTACAAAATTTCAAGGTTTTAATGATATTTCAGTTGATGATCATCTTGATGCCTATCATAAATTTGCTCATGATTTCGGTTTTATTCATAGAGATGTCTGCATGAAGTTGTTTGTCCAAACATTAGAAGATGATGCTAGGAGATGGTAAGAGTTTCACTGCAGATGAAATCACAACCAATGTTGAAAAACTCGCTGAAAAATCGACGACCTATTAAAAAATCGCGATTTTTTCCATAAGCCGAAAAATCGACGACTTTTTAAAAAATCGCGATTTTTTAAAAAAGCATGACAACACGACTTTTTGGTAAAACTCGTGGGTCGATGGAAAAAGTTGCCCAGGGCACCCAATCTGCGATTTCAGAGGGGGAAAGTCACATTTTTTTTGTCATTTGCTTGATCTGATTGTTGGAGAAAGCGTGAGAAGGGCAAGAGTGTTGAAAGTTTAGCTATTTTCATAAATTGGTAATTATGAGAGTAATTTTAGAATTTTCTTTAGCATAATGAAAGTATCAACTATATGTATGAGCAGTATAACTTAACCAGATGTAATAGTAAACAAAATAGAGCAGGAATACATCACATCACAACAATCATGCACAGTGGACACCATAATTTACCCTGGGAAAACCCTCTCTCCTTCAGAGGGAAAAACCCAGCAACCTTTCTTATGATAGATAGAAGAACAAGTATACATAAAATGACCATGAACAACAAAAACCCTTTCACACATAAGGGTATACAGAAACAGAGAGACCAAGAACTTATCTTTTCATTTAGGACATTTAGCTGCATTGCCATGTTGGATCACATTAAGGACTATCATAAATTTCTTGTCTCGCTGTAGGAGCTAGAGCCTCTATCTCTCCAACACGTGGTGCCAACCTTTATCCACACATATACAAGACAAGGCAGATCTAATCTAAGATCTCAACTGTAGCATGAAGAGAGCACTTCAAAGATAACATCAGCCCATGAGAAACAAAGATGAAGTTCTGTGATAGCCCGTTTCAAGATGAATATAGCCTGAATCAAATTTCATAGCCTTTGCAGTAGCCCTGCTAGATGATGAAGTTAACCATGAACAAGATGACCGTTGCAGCCAGTCAAACTGATCCAAATCCCAACTTCTGCCAATAACTGAACTAAGGCAACTGTTGACTGAATTGAAGACCTCTGCCAGCCAGTCATCTTCAAAATGAAATGACTGAGTTTTACAACAGCAGGCTAAGAATAAGCCTCTTCAATAATTGAAAAGTGTTCCACTGACCAAGGAGAAAAATATCAAACTTCTATTGACTGCCTTGAGTCTGAGTTTGACAGAGAAAGAGTTATTGTTGGTTGTAGGTGCCTGAACTTGATGGGCTACAGATCTGTGTGACCCTAACAGAGCTGTTCTGAATATAGTAAGCCCATACTAGGGCTTGGCTGCAAGAGAAAGAGCCCAAGACAAATCTCAAACTATCCCTTCCACACTGACATAAATTTCGGCCTGTCTTACTGTACTGAAATAGATCTGTAGCTAATGTAAGAGACCAGCAATGTGAAGAGAGAACCCAGCAGTAAAAATCACCCACAAACTGTCTTTTGGATCAGTCAAATGATACCCACGAACTGTCTCACGAGCTGTCCTCAAAACACCACGAGTTGTCACTTTAAATGTTGAGTTTTCTTTCTTATTTATAGTGGAACGAGTGGCAAAAATAATTCCACTAATATGGGGCCGACCTGCACCTTTTTATATATATATTTCCATTCAATAATTTAATTGAGGCCGACTCTTCAATATATACATAATATATATATATATTTTTTCAAAAAATAAATATATATTATTTTATTTGTGCTTTTAATCCTTCATAAAAGGATTTGACTTTTATCTTGGACTTTTGGTCCTTTACTAGTGGGCTCTTGGTCCTTCATTGGGTTTCTATGACCATAACCCCTTAACCAAGTCGTCTTAGACTCTTCTCTTGGTCAAATGTGCCTTAGAACCCTTAGGGTCTTTTAGAACCTTCTAGCTTGAGTCCTTGTGACTCAACCATTAAGTATTGGTCCTCTTTTCAATGGTCAACTTGTCTTCTAGAATCCTCATCATAAGAAAGGTTTTCTAAGAGATCTCATGTTATCAATGTGTTGGTCCCTGACCAGGTTCTCAGCCTCAGGCTGATGCCAATTCTCCTAGAGAATGGCTCTCGATGCTGCCCAAAAATCAACACTCCCTCTCAGCGAGAGAGGCATTCTTTGTTAAGCAAGCTCATCACACATTGATGCATCTCACATGTCATCAATGTCCCGGTAACTGACCAGGAACCTCAGTTCAAGGCTATATCCATTCTCCCAGAGAATGGTACTAGATGATGTAATCATCTCTAGACAATGTGATCATATCGTTCTCCCTACTAACACCAAGGTCATATGCTATTTACTCCAACAAGGGGTGGCCAGTCCCTTGAGGAGGTCCCTTAGCTCAAATGGCCAAGGAGAGGAGTACGTCACACATCACCTGCCTAGACCCAGTCTAGGAATTCTCATGTTGATCAACGCGCTGGTCCCTGACCAGGATTATCAGCCCCAGGCTGAAAGTTGACTAAAGTCAACATCTTGGTAACTGACCAAGTGCCTCCATTCTTCTAGAGAATGGCTCTCAGCCCCAAGCTGAGCTTCATTCCCAGAGTGAATTAAATTCCTGGTAATTGACCAGGTGCCTCCATTCTCCCAGAGAATGGCTCTCAGCTCCAAACTGAGCTTCAATCCCAGACTAAATTAAATTCCTGGTAACTGACCAGGTGCCTCCATTCTCCCAGAGAATGGCTCTCAGCTCCAAGCTGAGCTTCAGTACCAGACTGAATTAAATTCCTGGTAACTGACCAGGTGCATCCATTCTCCCAGAGAATGGCTCTCAATGTGTGATGCTCATCACTATTCTCAGCAAGTGATCCATAGGGCAATGATCCTCCATCCCATAACTAGAGACTGACTCCCTCTTGTTTTCTTCCAAGGAGAAACAAGTCATCACTGAGATCAACAACCTGTCTCATCTACATTTTATCAGGTATCTACAAATACCATACTTTGGGAGTCTACAAGGTACACATAAATCTACCTCTGAATTAGAGGAACCAATTGTCTCTGCTACATAGATCACAACTCAAGTGATCCTTCAACCATTGGTGATACCTCATACAGATCAAAATGATATGAAAGGCCTTGTGCTCTCCTTCTATCACTAAATGGATTTTCAGGCTCCCTCTGAGCCCAACAACAGACTGTCTTGGCAACCTGTAACCAAAGCATTTCAGTACTTTGTATACTGAACCAAACTGATAAGGAAGGAGATTCACACATCCAATTAGATGTGATCTTAACTCATTATTGCACATCCGAAGTGTACTGGGAACATATGATCCTTCATAGTCCACTCCTTCTGCGAGAGAGTCCTCTCAATGCTGCTCACTGACTAATTTAAGGAGTAATCCTAGATTCCAATCTGAACTGCATCCTTAATACTAGCTCTTATAGAGTAAATACTGCCTCTCATACAAGTCTCCATCAATGTGGACATGAACTCATAGTCTACTTAGTACTATTCTGAATCTCCTCGGGTCCTCAACTTCTTTTGTCTCAGGAATAATTCATTAGCTGTCAGGCACATCTAAATCCAACGGATAGTACAACAAGTTCAGATGCTCATCTCAAACAGGGACCAACTCCCTCTGCATCTGGTCACTCGACTCATTCTGAATACAAGTACCCTGTACTAAATCATCCTGTACACATAATGAATCCAGAGTAACATATTTCTGTCATCAATTGCTGGAAATACAATGAGTGTAAACTTAATCCAAACACAATGGAGGATTGTTCTGCTGCTACCACAATCTAATGCAGGTTGGTTCCATCAAATCCATTTGAGGGGTACTACTATCCTCTGAACTCGTAACTCATCATTTGCCACATGCCATAGGCATTACGAAGGTGCCTCTAAGATTAGCTCTTCACAATCCTTCGATGCTTTTGATAATCTTCAACAAACATAAGACAATAACTATTGTCAATACTTGTACAAGAATCACTTTAAATAGCTTATTTGCATACATAAGTGTCTTTTATGATCACGCCGATCACACTTTTCTTGTTATGGCAAATCCATCCAACTCAAAGTTGGAAGCACTTTAAACTTCATTTACCAAAGAACACTTTACAATTGGTCTTTCTTGATCATAAAATGATAAGAAAGCAGAGCACCAACTAAATGATACTTCTTTACACCCTAGCTCAAAAGGGTGAATAGATAGCACTTATCATTGTGTCCACAAAGCATATTATCAGCAAACCTTCTCTCAAAATGGTAAGTGTCTGATTCAATCTCCTCCATAACATATTTCAACTCCACGTCAAACTGGGTGTGAAGAACAAGGGATCCTCTGATGCAAGAAGTAATTGATTATAGATAGCAGCAAGCCTTCTTGCCATGCACGATCACCCTATCGAAATAAAGACTGATTTGAATCCTATTAAAATAATCTGCAATGGATATATCAGGTCCTTTTTATGAGTATGCTGAGTTGAGCTAAGGTGACAGTCTTTTCCTTCAAGCAACAATGTAGCATGATCCTTCTTGCCAACTAAACTTGTTTTGTATTCTTCACATCTCCTTTATACACAGGAAACTTCAATCATGCACGAACAACTCTTCAGCTTGAAGGGAATGTGCCATTATGTGCCACACATTACACAGAAGTGATATGGGAAGCTTCACAAGTTTTAACCAAGCAATGTGATCTCTATGCAAAAGTCAGATAAAAAATTCAGCGCCTTTATTCAACTAATGTTGCACAATTTTGGGGTCTTTCTTCATGGAATTCACATGCTGTCTTGCATCAACACCCACAAGCATGTGGGTTGTGGACCAAACCTGTAATGGCCTCCTTCAGTAACAGATTGCCACTTAGCATGCAATCGCTAATGGGTGCTTTAAATTCAATTGCCACTGGTTCCTACCCTTGCAGATCAATACCCATGATTAGATTGTCATACACTTGAGCAGAATGATGAACTTCTGCAGCAAATTCAAAAAAACATTTCCTGAGGGAGGTCAACTTCACAATCTGCTAAGGTCCAATACTTCACCAAGCATCCACAAATTGGTACACTGCTCCATATCCGGGATCTTTCCTGCGTCGGTCAAGGCAAAAACATCAGAACCTCGCTCTGATACCATGTTGAAATTTTAGCAACTTTCATAAATTGGTAATTATGAGTGTAATTTTAGAATTTGCTTTAGCATAATGAAAGTATCAACTATATGTATGAGCAGTATAACTTAACCAGATGTAATAGTAAACAAAATAGAGCGGGAATACATCACATCACAACAATCATACACAGTGGACACCATAATTTACCCTGGGAAAACCCTCTTTCCTTCAAAGGGAAAAACCCAGCAACCTTTCTTATGATAGATAGAAGAACAAGTATACATAAAATGACCATGAACAACAAAAACCCTTTCACACATAAGGGTATACAGAAACAGAGAGACCAAGTACTTATCTTTTCATTTAGAACATTTAGCTGCATTGCCATGTTGGATCACATTAAAGACTATCATAAATTTCTTGTCTCGCTGTAGGAGCTAGAGCCTCTATCTCTCCAACACGTGGTGCCAACCTTTATCCACACATATACAAGACAAGGCAGATCTAATCTAAGATCTGAACTGTAGCATGAAGAGAGCACTTCAAAGATAACATCAACCCATGAGAAATAGAGATGAAGTTCTGTGACAGCCCTTTTCAAGATGAATATAGCCTGAATCAAATTTCATAGCCTTTGCAGTAGCCATGCTAGATGATGAAGTTAACCATGAACAAGATGACCGCTGCAGCCAGTCAAACTAATCCAAATCCCAACTTCTGCCAATAACTGAAATAAGGCAACTGTTGACTGAATTGAAGACAACTGTTGACTAAATTGAAGACCTCTGCCAGCCAGTCATCTTCAAAATGAGATGACTGAGTTTTACAACAGCAGGCTAAGAATAAGCCTCTTCAATAATTGAAAAGTGTTCCACTGACCAAGGAGAAAAATATCAAACTTCTGTTGACTGCCCTTGAGTCTGAGTTTGACAGAGAAAGAGTTACTGTTGGTTGTAGGTGCCTGAACTTGATGGGTTGCAAATCTGTGTGACCCTAACAGAGTTGTTCTGAAGATAGTAAGCCCATACTAGGGCTTGGCTGCAAGAGAAAGAGCCCAAGACAAATCTCAAACTGTCCCTTCCACACTAACATAAATTTCGGCCTGTCTTACTGTACTGAAATAGATCTGTAGCTAATGTAAGAGACCAGCAATGTGAAGAGAGAACCCAGCAGTAAAAATCACCCACAAACTGTCTTTTGGATCAGTCAAATGATACCCACGAACTGTCTCACGAGCTGTCCTCAAAACACCACGAGTTGTCACTTTAAATGTTGAGTTTTCTTTCTTATTTATAGCGGAACAAGTGGCAAAAATAATTCCACTAATATGGGGCCGACCTGCACCTTTTTATATATATATTTCCATTCAATAATTTAATTGAGGCCGACTCTTCAATATATATATATATATATTTCAAAAAATAAATATATATTACTTTATTTGTGCTTTTAATCCTTCATAAAAGGATTTGACTTTTATCTTGGACTTTTGGTCCTTTACTAGTGGGCTCTTGGTCCTTCATTGGGTTTCTATGACCATAACCCCTTAACCAAGTAGCCTTAGACTCTTAGACTCTTCTCTTGGTCAAATGTGCCTTAGAACCCTTCGGGTCTTTTAGAACCTTCTAGCTTGAGTCCTTGTGACTCAACCATTAAGTATTGGTCCTCTTTTCAATGGTCAACTTGTCTTCTAGAATCTTCATCATAAGAAAGGTTTTCTGAGAGATCTCATGTTATCAACGTGCTGGTCCCTGACCAGGTTCTTAGCCTCAGGCTGATGCCAATTCTCCTAGAGAATGGTTCTCGATGCTGCCCAAAAATCAACAAAGAGGACACCATCAACCACTTTGGAGGCATCCAAACACCATCTATCATCACCGTTAAGAATTTTTGTGGAGAAAGGGTTCAAGAATCAAAACATTTGCCAATCAACCAATTGAATCTTCCTCTCACAGGTATGTAGTGTTTCTTCTATCTTTTCCATGGTTGTTTTTGCATGTTTGCTTGCATATTTTCTTGCCTATCTTCCTCTATTTTTTTGCCATTTTGCTAATGATTTCCATGTCCATAAATATTAAAAATAGTCACAATGTTAAGGGAGTTTTAGAATGGAATAGCAGGCTTGTTTCTTAGATCTTTAGCCACTCTCTTGTTATCATTTTTCATGGCTAAAAATATATATTTAGAGGTCTGATTTTTTAAGCCAAACTGCTGCAATTTTTTTCAAATGGGGTTTAATGCATTTGTTTGTATTTTTTGTGCCCTAGGCTTGCATTTTGAGGCTGTCATTCCATTTGCCAAAATGCCAAAGCCATTGGAGCCATTTTGGGAGTATGGTGAGCCCGAGGATGGAACAAACAGGCAAAATTTGAGTTGCAAATTATGTGGGCATCGCATGTCGGGAGGGGTTAACAGGTTGAAATACCATCTAGCTAAACTCCCTAGGCATGATGTTGGCCTTTGTACTATAATGACCGGAGAGATCATGAGATCTACCCATGACTCAATCCATGAAAAAAATAGAAAGAAGGATGAGATGGCCACAAACAAAGTTGAGCTTGCAACTTTTGGCCTAACAAGAAGTGCAGGGGCATCACTATCTACCATTATCGGTGAGGGTAGTGGGAGGAGCTACAAAGATTCACCTACTGGGAGGGTGGGGGCCTCATACTTTTTTGCTCCACGAGCAGGAGTTGGAACACAACTTTCTATCAAGTCAATGGTAAAGAGAACGAAGAAGGTAGAAGCAGACAGGGTGATGGGGAGGTGTCTTTACTGGAGTCACATACCTCTCAGCATCGTAAACAAAATCCATTTTGGCAGTCGATGTGTGATGCCATTGCAGTGGTTGGACCCAATGTTATCGGAACCGGACCGATCATCGAACTGGCGAAGCCCAAAATGTGAACCGGACCGATCATCGAACTGGCGAAGCCCAAAATGTGAACCGAAACGGAAACCGGACCGGAACCGGAAAAAAACCGGGTAAAAAACGGGTCGACTAAAAAATACATAAAATATTCATATTTTGTAAAAAAACATATACATTCATGTGCATACATATGAATCCACACCATTAATACACAAATATGCAAAGTTTCTCATATATATAGCAAGTATGGGTGCAAATAACCAAAATAGCACCTAGTGCAAATGCAATACATCTCTGAGGTTAGAAGCATCAATGATAAATACATTTTCTCCAATACAAAGGATGGCCATTTCTTAATGAGGATAATAAATGCACTGCAATATAATGAACTGATAGAACTATTTTTGTTCACATATAATCTGGAGAGTTAGCATTCCCACTTATAGGAACAAATAAATAGGTACAAAACAACTTCATTTGTTTTGCCCCTTCACATTATATATTAAACTGTGTCAGAAATAGTAGAACAAGCAAATTTAAGCCCACAATTCAGATTCAAATAACCTATTTTAACTATGATATTGTGGACTAATGAAATAAAGCCCATGTGGAATCAGATACCAATGTTCCTTCCAAGCTTGATAACACCACTCCGAAGACAAATGGAATATTTTGAATTAGCAAACATCAATAATGATGTGAATATGTCCATAAAAGTGGACAATGCAGCTGATGCAAAAAATGGTACCCAGCACTTCAACTCAGGAAACTGAGGAAAGAGGAGGGCCTCTAAAGCACAAGTTGTATAATTTATCATTATCAATAAACAAAAGAAAACACTAACTTAATCATAAAATTGTTAAAATTATGGTGGTGATCATATTGCAAATATGGCAATCATGATTCAGAGCATGCGAGCACATCTAGAATTATACTAGCAGCTTACCTCAAAGATGTATTGACCAGTTAGATTAGGTTAGAAGCATAAGATAGTTCTTTTTCTGTGTTTTAAAAAAAAAATTGAGTTCTGTGGGCACAGTATGGACCAGCTGGTTCCATACGGACCGGCCGGTCCCGTACGGAACTGGTCAAAACCGGCCAGTTCGACCGGTTTTGACCGGTTCCGTACGGAACCGGCCGGTTCCTTGCCCGGTTTGGAAAAAAATCCGGCCCAACCGGTTTTTTGCTCTAACCGGACCGGCCACCCCTGTAAACCGGTCGGACCAGCCGGTTTTGCCAATTCCGGTCCGGTTCCGATAACATTGGTTGGACCAGGGTATAAAAGTGCCACCTTCGAGGAGTTTCGGGGCCCAATCCTTCAAGCAGAAAAGAAGGACATCAGTGCTAGTTTGGGGGAGTTCAGGCAGTCATGGGAGAGCATTGGATGCACAGTCATGTCAGACGGTTAGTCAGATGGTAAGGGTGGATCCCTTATCAACTTCTTGGTACATTGTTCTAGAGGTACCATTTTTATGAAATCAATCGATGCATCGGCATATGTAAAAGATGCAACACTCTTATGCGAGTTTATAGATGGGTTCCTCCAGGATATTGGGGTGCACAATGTTGTGCAAGTTATTACGGATAATGCAGTTAATTATGTGGTTGCTGGCAGGATGCTTATGGAGAGGCACCCCACTTTGTTTTGGACTCCATGCACTGCTCACTGTATTGATTTGATGCTAGAGGATATAGGTTAAATTCCCTTCATCAAGGTGGTGATTGATCAAGATAGGAGCATCCCCAAGTTCATTTACAACCATACTTTTGTTCTCAACCTCATGAGGAGGCACACCAAAAACATTGAGTTGAAGCATCCCACAATCACGTGTTTTGCCACCACCTTCATTACTCTTCAGTCTTTGCTTCAATGTCAATTTGAGTTGAAGCAAATGTTTGTTTGTGATGAGTGGTGTGATTGTGCTTACAGCAGGAGAGAGGATGGGAGAACCATTGCCAAGTTGGTGTACACTGACTCCTTTTGGGAAGGAGAGGAGGAAGTGTGCTCGATGAGTGACCCTTTGGTAAGGGTTCCAAGACTTGTTGATGGTGATAAGCCCGCAATGGGCTATTTGTATGAGGCCATGTATAGGGCCAAAGAGGCCATCCGAAATTATTATGTGGGCAAGGGTACCCCGGGGCACAATAGGCACATGTTGTTATGGGAGTTGATTGATAGTAGATGAACCAGGATGCTTCATCGAACCATTCATGCAGCAACACTCTTCATCAACCCCGCATTTTCCTACAAATGCAATTTTGATTTTGATAGCGAGGTGTTGGAGGGGCTCCTCACTTGTATTCAGAGGATGGTACCTGATTATGAGACTCGCAATGCAATCAATCACGAGATAGAGGTGTATCGGGATGGTACTGGAGTATTTAGCTTTGGTGATGGTAATCGTGACAGGACCCATTTCATGCCAGGTAAGTTATTAAAGTGTTTAACTTTGATTTGAAAGTTGAATTATGATTTATTTATTTCCTATTTCAGTTTTCCAATGCAATGAAATGTAAATTAGTTCTCTTTCTTTCTTATTTGTTGTAGCTACTTGGTGGCAAACCTATGGTGTAAGGACACCAAATTTACAGAAATTTGCCATCAAGATTCATAGCCAAACATATACCGCTTCAGGATGTGAGCGGATTGGAGTGTGTTTGAAAAAATACACGCAAAGAGTCACAGAAGGTTAGAATTTCAAGAAATCAATTGCATTTAATGTAATTTATGAATCTATGATCCTTTAAGCTCTAACATATTATAATTTATTAATTTTTGAACCTCCAAACTCATAATTTTTTATTACCTCTTACAGGTTGGAATTCACACATCTCAATGTCTTCTACGTCCATTACAATCTCCACTTATGGATGAGACAGATAGAGAAAGGAGATTGAGACTCCTATCATGGAGGAGTCACCTACATGGCTAGAGACAGAGGAGGGGCAGGAGGAGGAGGAGGAGGAGGGGGAGGTCGGAGACACCACAGAGGGTGATGTGCTAGCATCGCCACCACCTTCTACACCGATTGATATAGCTAGTCCTCCATCCATCACTCATCGTCCGATATTAGATGCAGGGCCAAGGCCTTCTGCTGCTATTACTGTTAGATTTTGTACAATTCTAGCAGTATAATTAATTGTAGATAATAAAATAGGATCACTAAACGAATAACCAGGCACAGAAACAATAGACACAGAATTTTATCCTGGAAACCCAACAGGGAGAAAACCCAGCAACTTTCGTATAGAGATAAATAGTTTAGAGATCAGTGTACATCCAGATATCAAGAGTCAGAGAGAGAAAGAGAAACTTCTCCAAGTGTAGAAACCCCGAAAAGTCTTCTCCTAGTTGCAAGAGTGAACATCTTCCTCTCTAGAGCGAACTTGCTTGTGTTTAGTGAATGACTAAATGAGAGGTGCGACCTCTCTATTTATACTAGTCACAAAGTGTTTTTTTCTTAACTGGGCTGACTTGTCTTGGGAGAATACAAAATTATATTTATTATTGATTTCTTTTGGGTAATTCTCATCCAAGGTTTACATTGATTCTTTCATGATCTTTTACATGATCAATTCCATTAATAAATGTTCCCGAAGGAGGTACAACAATAATATAATAAGGTACAATAAGAATAATAAAATACAATAAGAATAATAAGGCCATAATCATACTCGTGCAAATCTTGTATTCTCTTATGCGATTGGGTATATCATTATGATTATTATGTATTGGGTTTTATCATAATAATTTTCTCACCTAACTCTAACATGCTACCTTGAGGATACATGGCAATGCCAACTCAATGACTTGCTACCTTCAACATGAGGATACATGACAATGTCAACTCAATGGCTAGTTCTAGGTGCATCTAAAGGGAATAGAAACAGAAAATAGTTCAAGTTGATAGCAGATGGTTCAAGTGTTATGTTTCTTCTTCTTTGTAACAAATGACAAGGCTTTGTAGTAAGTGGGGTGAGAATAAGATCCACTTTCATGTTAAGTGGGGTGTGAAAGTAGTTACATGAAAATAAAGTTAATATAATAAGGGTCACAATGACCAAGTGATCCAGCCTAGTGTTAGTATGTTAGTGTGTTTAATAAAGGTCATAATGATCCAACTTTGTATTAGTGTTTATTATTAGGGTCATTTTAGATGTTAATGAACCTCTTTTAATATTAAAAGGCTAGTGAAGACTGGTAGCCTAACTATCAGGTACATGAATAAAAACAAAGACTCACATACGAGAAACGAGAAAATAAAAATACACAATTCTAGCATCTACTTCTCTATTGTATATATAAGCATCCTCTGTAATTTAATAGCATTTGGGCATTTCATAATACATTTATTGCAGTAATAGAAATGAACATGGTGTCAATTGGGTCTAGCTTGGGTGGTTATGAGGAGCGTTATCCTCCCCAAGCAAGTTTAATCCCCACAAGTGACATGTTGATCTCTTAGTGAGTATATTGTTGTAAGGGCCTTCAGCCCTATGTTGACAAAGCCTTGAGCTTATATAGAATCCAGTTTACCCTGAGTACCATCCTCAGAATGAGGAGAAGTGCCCAGCAGGTTTCCCCAAGATATGCATTTCACAAAAAAAATGGTATAAAAGTGACAAAATAATTTAACCAATGAGCACTATGGAAAAATGAAGTTCAACAAGTTCCCACCGCACGAGGAAGAAGTCCTTTGGCCCTCCGCTTGTCGTTCACATTACTAGCCAATGATTTTGCCACTCTTGCCAACTTCATCGTCCCCTGTACTTCCATGTTTTTAATAACGAAATGCATTAGAAGATATAATTTGCAGCTCCATTACATTACTTACAAAATGAAAATTTAAAACAATAATGTGTAATTGTGCTATCAAATGTGGTAGAGAACAGGTAATAACTATGTGCATAGTAATAGATATTATATAATTTACCATTCCAAGCTGGCCATTGGCCAAGACTACTGTTAATCCCTGTCTAGAGAAATATGTAGCCCATGCATTCTTGTCTGCAGTTGAGACCATGTCTACTCTATTCAAGACTAAAATTTTCTTTTTAGCACCAATCCATGAATCCATCTGTTGAAATTGTAACATATTAGTGTGCATAAATAACATGACCACAGCAATAAATGGACCAAAGAATAAGACAATATGAATTCCCTACACGATGAGTTCAAGCCTTGAAACAATAGGTTGCAATTAACATTCGTAAGTGTTTACTAGCATAATAATCTGCATCTCAAAGTGGAGCACTTTACCTCTGGATGTCCAGTGGCCATAGGTATCCTTGCATCCCGTACTTCTATAACAACATCCATCAACTTTAGTTGTTGTTTTAGTTCTTTTTCTGCCTTTGCAATATGGCCTGGATACCACTGCCAAGTTAAGATCAAATTAATAAAGTGAACAGCAAGAGATCATCGATTTCACTGAAGGAATATTATTACTTAAGCACATTAACATCGTGACTTTAACGCATTAACATCATGCATGATGTTTGAAAATCCTGCTTTAACGATTGCACCTGAACAACCCGTGAAGACCTTAGCCAGCGATTGATATCTAAATCAAAGTCTCCATGTACAGTTTCCGGCTTAAGAATGGAATTCCTATTTGAGGAAATATTCAAGTTCTCATCTACCAGCCAGTTTGGAACCTTTCTTCCTTTAGCCTGTCAACCAGAATGAAAATCAATTTTTCAATGCATTTCTCCAGATGTAGAAGAAACAAATGATCCAACCAGTTCAGCACCTACACTAACATCGAAAATCATAGATCAAAGTATATCAAGCAGAACCCATCATTAGATATAATATACTATTGCATCAAAAATAAACTATTAATTTCGTTACTGAGCTGTTTATTTGAAAACACCAGAAATTACATGAGAAATTAAGGATTTCAGGTTGGCAGTTCTCCTAGGGTATAGCGAGTAAGGATATGAGGAGCAAGTTGACTCTAGTACAATTCGTACTGTTTGTCGAAACTTGTAAATCCGTCCTCATCGTTATTACTGGATAGTGGCTACTGGATAATATACTATTGCATCAAAAATCAAAACTCTTAATTTCATTAGTGAGGTGTATACTTGAAAACTCCAAAAATTACATGAGAAATTAAAGATTTCAGGTCGGCAGTTCTCCTAGGGTATAGCACGTAAGGAAGTGAGGAGCAAGTTGACTCTAGTACAATTTTGACTGTTTGTCGAAATTTGTAAATCAATCCTCATCATTATTACTGGACAGAGGTTACTTAAATGTCCAGCTGTGTGTGTGTAATCTGCCTTTAGGCAGATTGATTCCCCAATGTGGCAGAGAATGGGCTTACTAGTCATTCAGACACTGGCCACTCTTCAAAAAACTGCGTGTAAAAAAGCGGTGTAGACCTGTATTATCAAACAGAACTGTGTTGAAAAAAACGGCGTGGGCCTTTTCACCCTCTTGTCGAACTAAGACGGATGATATTGAAATGAATGTCTGTCTGGTCAAGCATGGGAATGACAGTACCTACCCCGTTTATTTCTGCGTTTGGTGCCTCGGAAATTGCAGCACAAGCTCTTGGAATGTGAGATGGTTTCGGCCACCTGGTTCTGGTTGTGGCATGGTTTCCTCTGCTGCTGCTCCACTTCCAATTATGTTCCTCCTTAAGGAAGTAGAGGGAAATTAAAAAAGGAGGTTGCTGCTGCCGATAAGTGGCTACTGGAGAAGAGTTTAGTGGCGATGATGTGCAAATGGGAAGAGAACAAGGAGACATTGTAAGCACCCAGTACAACCAAAGATACAGAGGAAATTGGGAGTGGGAGTGGGAAGACGAAACAGATTGAATGCCCGAAACTTGGGAACCATCTTATTTATGGCAAAGTTGGTATTTTATATATGGTGGCAAAGTCTATCTTTACATGGTCGAAAGAGGAGGGTGAGTGGAGGGGGTACGGGGATTGTGAAATAGCTTATGAGTGGAGGAGGTACGGGGATTGTGAAATAGCTTGCTTTCCACGCGATGGGGAAGTGGTGGTATTTGTTATGAACATGGTGTAAGGGTTTTTTATGAATATATGTTTGTGTTTTTAAATGAATGTGAATATAAGTGGGGAATGTTTTGTATATAAGGAAAAATTCCATATGGATATAAAGGATTTGGATGGAAACATTATCCATTCTTAAAAAGATTCGGAAGCATAGCCAGTTTACACTTTAGTCAATTTTTCAAAGACTTAGGGTCCAATAATAGTGTAGAACAGAACAAATGAAATGATTAATATTTTTTCTATATTTCTTTTTCCTGTGAAGAAGGATTGGCCATTGGGGGATCCTATGTCCTTAGCAAAAATTGAAAGGGTTCTTAAGCAATTTGCAAAAGATAAGAGTCCAGGACTAGATGGTTGGCTCGTGGAACTCTTTATATCCTTCTTTGATATAATGGGGGAGGATATTCTTCAGTTGGTGGAACAATCTAGATCGGAAGGTTTTGTATCTGGAGCTATAAATTCAACTTTCATATCATTTATTCCTAAATGCAATAAGCCAAATAGTTTTAATGATTTTAGACCTATCTCACTGTTTAATCTTGTCTATAAGATTATCACAAAAATCATATCCAATAGGATCAAGCCAAAACTTGCAAAGATGATGTTCAAGGAACAGTTTGGCTTCCTAGCAAATAGACAAATTTTGGATGTTGTGGGTGTAGCTCAAGAATGCATACGCACTATCAAAGTGAAAGATCTTGATACATTACTACAAAAAATGGACTTGGTAAAAGCCTATGATCGGGTCAACTGGGTATATCTTAGGCTTCTTCTTTTATAGATTGGTTTGCTTATTTCAGTCACAAACTAGATAATGGCATGTGTGACCTCTACCCATTTTGTTGTCTTGGTGAATGGATCCCCTACAAAAAAATTTCAAAGCTCAAGGGGTTTGCTTCAGGGATGCCCCCTTTCACCTCTTTTGTTCCTTATAATTGAGGGGCTTGGTAGAATGATCATCGCAGCTAGAAAGGAAGGGAAATTGAAAGGAATCGACATTTCTCCATCTATTATCATTACGCATTTATTATTCGTTGACGATGTGGTTTTATTTGGTAAGGGAACAAAGGAGGAATGGCATTGTTTTGCTGAAATTATTCAGCTATTTTGTGTAGCATCAGGGATGGAGGTTAGTATCTCCAAGTCAAATTTTAACAATCATAAAATGGAGGAGGAAAAGTTGGGACATATTACAGAAATTCTTCCATATCAGGTGACAGACTGATCTGTGGACTTTAAATATTTGGGTTATTTTCTTAAACCAAACTGTTATAGGATACAGGACGGGTTTTGGTTGGTGAAGAAATTTGAAGAAAATATCAACAATTGGACTTATAGAATGTTGTCCTTGGGTGGCAGACTGACTTTTTTAAAGGCAGTTTTGGTTGGTATTCCAGTGTATTGGTTTTCCTTAGCGCAAGTACCTCATAATATTATTAAAAGGATTAGAAGTATGATGTTTAAGTTTTTATGGACGGGTAACAATGATGGAGGTAAGATACATCTTGCTAGTTGGGAGAGACTGTTGTGAGACTGTCCAAACCAAAATTCATGGGTGGTTGGGATATCAAGAACCTGCATTGGTTTGGTATGGCTCTAAGTATGAAAAGTATGTGGCATGGACCTTTTGGAATTGGTTTATTGTGTGAATTCCTTCATGTTAAGTATCTCAAAGGTAACATGTTGGGGTGAATAAAAAATCCCAAGAAATATGTCAGGAATGTATCAAATTTCTGGTGTAGATTTGTCAAGTCCTTCCCATGGATCAATGAAGGATTGGCTTGGAGAGTGGGTTCAGGAACATAGGTATTGGTGGGGATTGATCCTATTATTGGTCATGATGAAAATTTCTTACTGTCTTCTTACCTCCTTGATCTTCTTGTGGAGTTTGGTTTTCAATATAAAATTGCCCACATTAAAAGACCTCATTGGCTTCCTCCTTCAAATTCCTATTGGTTGACTACTAAAGCTCTTGGTTTAGGTGATACATGGGCTTCAGAATGGTCTGGTTATATTAGGAATCTAAACAGGGCTGGTATGAGTCTGAATTCTACAAAGGATGAACTGTTATGGGTGGTAAACCAATCATCGGGTTAGGTATCAGCAAAAGAGGCATATTTTGCAATTGATAGGAGCTCTACTATAATGTTCCCAAGTGGTGGTTTGAAAAACTTTGGAAGTGGCCTATTCCTATGAAATTGAAATGCTTCATATGGTTAACTTTTGAAAATTGTTTATTGACTTGGGATAACCTTCAACATAGGGATTGGGAGGGGCCAAATTTCTATCTCGTATGCAAGTCTGATAATGAATCTGCTTTCCATATTTTTGTTTTGTGTTCTTTTAGTAAACATCTTTGGAAGTTTGTATGTGAGTCTCTAAATATCACTCAGTCATGGGGTCATGATTCTATTGAAGCAAATTTTCTAAGTGGTACAAAAATAACATGGAACATAGATTTCTCTCAGCTTTTATTTCTTGGGATATATGGAAATCAAGGAATTATTCTATTTTTTAGGAGAAACCAATGAATATTTTTGCTAGTTGTCTGAGAATTATAGGTATGTATAAAGACTACTCTTCTTCAAAGGTAAAATTGAAGATAAGGAGGAAGATAATCCCTCTCCCAATCTTCGTTGTGGCTACAGGTTTCTTTGATGGTCTAGCACAAGATGGTAAGTGTGGTGCAGGCATTTTTTTGAAGATCAATGAGGATCACTACTTCGTGATGAAGATGAATTGTGGTTTGGGATCCAATACCAAAACCAAGCTTATGGCCCTCTGGTGTCTTTCAAAATTTGCTTCATCTCTTGGTATAAACATAGTAAATATATTTGGATATTCATTGGTTATTGTGAATTGAGTGAAGAAATTATACTCTTTGTCAGTCATATCCCTCCATCAATGGTGTTGTAGGACAGAACAACTGCTGGACTCTTTCCATATTTTGAATATTGATCATATCTTTAGAGAATAAAACACCATTGTTGATTCCCTTTCGAAGGAAGCACTGCTTGAGCAAGAAGGTTATTTGCATTGGGAAGAGTATGTGGAGGAATCTCTTGTATATAGAGATTCTCTCTTCTATTTAGATTGAATCTTTGATGTATGCGATTGACATAATATGTTTGTGATGCTTAAGATTGACAGTTCTTTTTTGTGTTTTAGTCACTTGAGATAGTTCAAGATTTTGATGTTGGAAAACTGCTTCTTTCTATAACCACTGGGGAAGATTACACCCGTGGGTGTAAATGGACACTTCCTGGTTTTTGTATGAACAAGAAGTTCATACTAAGGATTATGTACTTTCTTATTCTAAGGAATAGCAAAAGTATGGTTTTTTCTGCTTAAAAAAGAAGAGATTTTTCTTTAGCTATATTTATATTTTTATATATTATTAAGTATAGAAAAAATGAAAATTTTAGATGTTTAAAGATGGAGTTAACATGGAGTTATGTTGATTTAGTTTGTTTTTAAATTTTATTATTATGATGATTCATTTATTTATTCACTTTTATAATATTGTATATTTTTATTTTTATTTATTACTACTTTTTAACGAAAACGGTTACTTTGTATTGTAAATAATTGAGATATTGTAAACAATTGAGAAAACAACTTCAAAGAGTACAAAACAGTAGTTCAAATTATATCTAATAGTGTTTCACATAGTGCTTTCAATGCCCTTTATAGTCCTCCAAATTTTGAAAACTATTTCAAAATGACTTAGAATAACTATAGTGCTATATATTTTAACAAACTAGCCTAGTAGTTTTTGACAAAAATGAAGCATGCAAGCTGAAAATTATACTGCACTATCATCACTTTTCATGACCTGATCTTCTACTTCTTCTTCTTCTCTGACATTGGCACAAGCAATGTAGACATCTTCTTCTGGCTCTGCTTCAGCATCTTCACTTGAACTTGAGATATCAACATGGGAAGGTTGACGAACAAAATGTCCAAAATTGTTCTCACTTTCAGAATTGTCACCAATTCTAGAGTTCTTTCTAGCTATAAAATATTCATGTTTAGCCAAAGTTAAAGAGATTTCTTTTACTTGAGTTGATGACAAACCTGCTCTATTTCATCTACGTGATTATCCAAAATTGGCACATGGTTTGTAATATTGTGAACTGCTGCTATCAACCCTTTCATTTGGGCCTTCAACCATCGCATTTGTTGCCTGATGTCTTGAATATCGTCTTGAACAACCTCGATTCTCCTTAATATTTATTCAATCTACTTTTCCATAGCTAATCCCAAAAGAACTTCACCTGAAACATAATTCAATATTAAATGCCTTAAGTCCCGAACAATCCAATTACTTGTTACAATGAGGTCTACAACCTGCACATGAATTTCTACAATATTCTCAAAGACATCTACACAGAATAATCGGTTTCCAAAGGGGGAAGCTAACTCTACTTCCTTCCCAACTCTTTCCACAATTATCATAGAAATTTCCTCACATAACTGCCAATCCTCATAACCAAACAACAAAATAATTGCTTCAAAAACTGACCCTGAATCCCAAACTCTCTAGACAAGTGAGAGGGGAGAAACTAAACGATAATTGATTGAATATACCTAACTATTGATGCCTACTTCGAAGAGAATTAGCAGCCACTCTCCCAATGCATAGGATGAGACTACATAATCCAAGAAAATCCAATCCATCATTCAAAAATTCTTGCTCTTGCTCTCGTTGAACCAAATCTCTCCCCTGCGAATTACAAATTGGAGATAAAAACTCAGTCTTGCCTTCATTCCTAAGAATACACTCTATCCAACAGTACCGCCATACTCACCAACATTAATCCCGTCTGTGCAATTTCTTGGAGCTCATGGAATTTTAGATACCGAGAAGCCTTTCACACTCCACATGGCCAAAGACAGTTCTGAATAAATGACGCAAACCTATTGTCGAGATTGATCCATAAATGGATGAGTTGACATACTTATGAATCAGTTGAATGCACTTCTAACATTAGGGGAGCCAACAAGATTTTATTTTTCTCCCATTTTCTAGTGAACCTCCACGTTGAAGATGCAAAGCTACATTTGCGAGTCGATCTGCTTTAGATTTGTGTTCCCTTCGAACATAATAGAACTTTATAGAGGGAATTTGAGGGAGAAGACCAATTATTATTTTATGAAGCCTTCCGGCTATTTGATCCACTAATTCCTGACGATTCCTAATTTGAGAAAGAATAAGGAGAGAGTCTCCAATTACCACTAGAGAACGAATACATAGTGCAACTAATTGCTTCAAGTCCAAGAATAAAGCATATCTCCTTGCCTGATTATTTGTGTCAATCCCTAATCCACAATCATATCATAAAACTATATTTCCTCTGGGGTATAACCCCGCCCCCCAACACTTGCCTTTCTAGATTTTTATTTATTACTATTATCTTACATTACAAATCTCGTTTATAATAATAGGTTGCATAGTCCTTCTACCTTCTGTAAGTGTAATAAAAAGTTAAATATGTTAAAGAACTAGTATGCCCACAAAACGAGGGAAGGGAATTGTAAAAGGAAATATGTGATGTATATGTTTTAGAATTTTAGAGGGAGTGTTTTCATTGCAACGTGGAGCTATAATAATGGTTAATGTGGCTTTCATGGATCTTCTTTTCAAAAAGTTATGTGCATAGTTTTTCAGACTTCAAAATCAACTCTATGTAATTTATTAATATGTTAGATCTATTAGGCTATATGGGTTTTGATCAAATTACATTGTAATTCTCATTATAAGAATAGAGGTATATTGGGTATTATATGTTTTACTACTTGCACAAGTTGTTATATGTCCCTTTGACCTTAAAATCCATTATATTTAATAGTTTTCTGAGTTTAGGATACTCGATGGATTGGACTCTTTACATTTTTGTAATGCCCCTTTCCGAATGATCACTCCAGGTAGACGAATTATTAGCCTAGATTTAATTCATGTTGGCTATAGTTGGTGAACAATGGAATTAATTAATTATTTAGTGTCATTTGGGCGGAAAAAAAGCAACATTAAAAGTGCCATCGAGTAATTAAATAAAAAGGGGACTTTATAAAAGTCACTTTTAATCAATTAAATGCATAAAAAGGTAAAAAGGGGGATAACAGAGGAAATCGACCCATTCTCTCTGTTATCACTCCAGGAAGCTCTCTTAGGTTGTATTTCAGAGATGCCTGGTAACTTAAACTTGTCTTGAAAGAAGGGATTTATTTTGGATCAAGTTGGATGATAGGAATCAAAATCTTACACTCTCACAACATGCATGTGGACTCTCAGATAGACAAGGCTTTGACTATGTTTGTTCAGAGGGTTGATTTAAAATAGGGGGTATGAATCCTTGTCGCTTTTAACAGATTCATACACAGCAGAATGTATATAAATGACTAAGCGCAACAAAACAACAACATATATGTTCAGTTCTTAAACACCATGACAGGATAACAGTTGTCTCGGCAATTAAAGTGAACATACAAGAAATACATCATTCACAGCAAGTACAGAAACACGAGAAACATAAATCTACCAGCCAATAATAAAAGAAGCTTGTATAATCTAGAAAGTTAAAGAAGTATGAGAATACAAAAGTCGATTCTTCTCTCCAAAGTCGAACCGCTATTATACTTCAGTCCTCGGCTTTATAGCCATTACACAGTTTTTAGATCCCCAAAAGATGGATCGAATATACTAAAAATAACAACTGAAAACAGTAAATGATAGAAGTAACAGTGCGTCATGATCAAAGTAACTACTCTTTGCAGGTGACACTACGCTTGAAAGTTGAGACGAGCATCTTGGAGCTGGGGCCAGGTGTGAAAATGCTATTCTATAGAAACCTGTAGGGGTGTTTTCCAAAAATAGGCAGGAATATTTTTACTGTTGAATTTGCCAGTGCTCTCAGTCTGCGAACAGAGGCGATCGTGGTGCACTTGAACGCTTGTCAGTCTTCTGGAAAACGTCCTCAAGATGTTAGGAAACATACCAAAAAGGTTTGATGACTACTGATATATCTGTGTGTTTATTTTAGTTTTCGGTAGCTAACAAAACTGGGCTTGAAGGTGACAAGCAACCGAAAGCCTAACGTTCGGTGATTAATGAATCATAGTAACGCTTCGCCTAAACCACCGAAACGCTTGAGGGTGCTGGAAAACCTTATCTCTTTTTCGGTATCTGGGAGGACGTCGCTTGCACACAATAAGCTACCAGAACGGGATTCGGCAGCTAATGAACAGTTTTGGTGTTCGCCCAAGCTGTCGAAAACCATGCATGATTCAACCTGCAAAAAATGGCAAAACCGTGTTCCCATCCTCATGTTACCTGGATGTTTCTTCCTCCTGGGCCGAGGTCAAAGGATTGGCAAAGTCAATCGCAGCAGCAGCTAAGGTCTCCAGGTTCAAATGTGCCATGGGCTAGGGACTTTGAGCTTCTCCCTTACCTTCTAAAACTTCGACCTTCCTCCTCAATCGGATGTTTTCCTTGATAAGCCTAATGTTTCTGCCCCTCATTTTTCCATGTTTCTTGGTCAATCCATGAAAAGATCTGTAAAGCTCGTTATACCTCTCTATCAACCTTTCATTTTTCTCTTTAATGACCCTCTGGAGCAACTCGCGTTCATAAGCTTACTGGAGGAGCTGGTTGATTTTCTGTGAAGCTGAAATCTTTACATTTTGGATTGGTCTGTCGGCCACCTGCTGACTTTTTTCCTCCACGGGTGTAGGGGAGGGTAAATTCACACAGTCCAAGCCTTGCTCTTCCATAGAGGCAAATGGAGGCAAATTTATACAGTCAATCTCCTGCTCCATCAGGGCTGGGGCTTCTTCCTGGGGTACCTATTAGGTTTTCTCCTCGTCAAATTCTGCTTCAGCTTTCTGCAACTCCCCCTCCTCTTCAGAATCAGTGTAAGGGAGGTTTAAAAGATTTGTACTTCTCGAAGGAATTTCCTCTGAAACCATCCCCTCATCCTCAGCCTTGTCATCAAATGTCAGCTTCCTTTTGGTTTTCTTCGTCGGTGGAGCTGAGGAAAGGGGTTTGACTGAATTTGGGGGAAGAGCCCTCCTTCTTCGTGTTCCACTTCTGGGGTTTGAGGATTTCTTTCCACCTTCTGGCTGTAATTCAGTTTCGAGCCCACTCCAGAAGAGAAAGAAAATCCATTTCATGCCTTTTCTCTGCAATAACTCAGATACCAAAAGTTTAATCAGGCCATGATGGAACAATCTCCTTGCAATTTTGGAGGGCTGAGCCTTTACTTGATGCGCCATTTTGGTGAGGCTCTTGTGGAGGTAGAAGGGGAGATTTAGAGGGCTCTTGCCCGTGAAATGATCCAGCAATCTGAAGTGATAGATTAACACCCTGTTATACCTGCCCTCACATGTTATATAGGCTAGGATGGACTTCAATAACAACTGCCAATTATCTTCCAGGTGTGACATAGGGATGTCCTTTTTCCAAACTTGATTCCTATGCTCCGGTTTCATATATGATTTAAACTCGAAATCCTTCTTAACAGTGGTCTTAAACCAACTCTCCCTGGTTGTGGGCAATTCTGTTACCTGGGCAATGAGGGCCTCGCTCACCTGGAACTCTTCCTTGCCTATTACTGCCTTTTATCCTTCATATGTGAGGGTGAAAGATTCGGCCACCTGTTGGTGAGAGACCTGAAGCTTTTTACAGAAGTTATAGCAACCAACATTCTTAAAAAACTAACCTACCTTGGGGTGTGCCTCCAAGTAGCAGGTGTCGCTTAATTCTTTTCTCAAGACTGCTCCTCCCCCTTTCGGCATCGATGACCTGCTTGGTGGCGCTTGTTTCTCAAACCCGGACTGAGAGAGCGACAGGAAACAGGGAGGAAATGGGCTTAATCGACACGGTGGGGGTGAAAATGGGAAGGTGGTGTGGCCTTTCAGGAGCTGACTCCGAGGGTATGCAAAGGTGGGCAATCATGAGGGTGAAATGATGGTGGCTGAGACATGATTGCACCAGTGGAACGGAATTTGAGAAATGCTGTTATGTGGATGGAAAAAGAGGTCCGTCTGGTTAGAATTATGGCGGTGGCGTCCGAACTTCCCTAGGGGTGAGTCAGAATTTTATTGAAATGACCCTTTCGGCGGCTTAAACCATGATGCGTTCCCTGAACCATGACCCCGAACCCTCGATTTGACAGGTCCGTCAATTGACGTGGCTTCCTTTTCGGCAGCCGACAATTCACCTTCAAACCTGCTACGCCACCGGAAAACAATTTTCGCTACTGTCTTTTTGCTTTCGGCGGTCAAAACTAATCCATCCCATTGGATGGCAAGCTGCGGGAAGTATGCCTGACTTTCGGTGGCTAATGAACATCGTTTTGTTCGCCCAAACCCCCGAAACGGCTTCGTGAATGTTGGCATGACTTTTTCCTTTCGGCAGCTAGGGAAGGTTTTTAATTTGCCCCTCGAGCTATGGAAAACGCTTGATCTTTCGGTGGCTAATGAACACCGTCATGTTCGCCCAAGCCACCAAAAATCGTCCCTCCATTTTACGCTGTAACTTTTCTGCTTTCGGTGGTTGGAGTGTTCTGTTTTTTACACCATAAACAGCCGAAAACCTAGCTTTCGGTAACTAATGAGCCAATACCAGGCCCGCCTAAGCTACCGAAACCTGAAACTTTGCCTTCGAAAGGAGGCCGACGTAAAAAATATCAATTTGGACTTCGTTACCTTCTCAGACCTACCGGACTAGAACTCAGACATGTGTAGACAAGAAACAAAAATAAAAGACTTCCTATCGCCTAGATGACTTGACTAGTCTATGTTTATTGGGGAGATAACATCTGACTCCTACTCGGGGATGGAGGCCTCCCAGCGAGGCTCCAAGAACCCAGACCAAACACCTTTCCTAAAAATAAAACACACAAGACTCTAACCCTAACCCCTAGCGTTCCATTGGGCATGGAGTTATTTGCAAACAAACACAAAAACAAAACTGAAAACAAAATGATATTTACAATGACCAGGCCGTGAAGCCTTCAGACGAAATAAAGTTTCAGGAAACGCCCATTTACTGGGCCACCAAACATCTCTTGCCCTTCCAGACTCTGCAGTTTGAAAGTATTGTTCTGATTTGCTTGAGTTATCACGTAAGGGCCTGTCCAGAGAGAGTCAAACTTGCCATGCTTGCCTTTGTCTTTCCTAGGGGCATCCCACTTCAAAACCTAGTCCCCCACTTGAAAAACATCAGTCTTGGCCTTCTTGTCAAAAATACCTTTAATCTTTTCTTGATGAGCTTTTGACCTTTCCACTAGCTATTCGTTGGTTTGCTGTAGTTCAACCAAATCCAGCATCCTTCTTACCATAGCATTCGGTTCATCTTGTTCCTCCTGGATGAATTTAGTCACTGGAAGGATTAATTGAACTGGGAAAATGGCATCAGTGCCATAAACCAAACTGAAAGGAGAAGTGCCTATGGTTTTCTTGTTTGTCACCCTGTCATCCCAAAGAGCAAATTTCAGCTTTGAATCCCAACTCCTTTGATTTTCCTCCAATAGCTTTTTGATGATCCTGACTAGGCTTTTGTTGGAAGATTCGGCGAGACCATTGCCTTGAGGATAGTAGGGAGTGGAGTGAACTAACTGAATGCCCGTCGATTCACACATATGGACTAACTCTTTGTCTTTGAAAGCAGGTGCATTATTAGTCACTAGCCTTTTCGGGTAGCCGAATCTAGTGATGATGTTTTCATACAGCAATTTGATGATAACCCGATGGTTAGCATTCCTGGTAGGAATTGCCTCGATCCATTTGGTGAAGTAGTCCGTGGCCACTGGGATCCATTGGTGCTGACCGTTGGATGAGGGATTGATCTCCCTACGAAGTCGAGGCCCCATTGCTGGAAAATACCGTTTACCACAATAGGCTTCAAGGGGATAGATTTCAGCTGTTGTTTTCCCATGAATCTTTGGCACTTGTCACAAACTTTCACAAAAGTGTATACGTCGGAGAACAGACACGGCCAATAGTACCCAGCCCTTAGAATCTCATGGGCAGTGGTTTTCCAGTAGTGATGCCCCCCACATATGCTGGAATGGAAATGTTGCATGCCCTGCCCTGATTCTTCTTTATCCAAACACCTTAACAGAACTCCAGCAGGATCTTTCCAGTACAGTAAATCACCACTTATGCAGAATTTTGCAGATTTAAGCTTGAGAGACCGTGCTTGAGTTGCGCCAAGTCCGAGTGGAAATTCTAAATTCTACAGGAAATGAATGATACCCGAATACCACTCGCATGCGAGCAGATTTTCACCCACTTGTTGGCTGTCAGGTTGTCCAGTTGCAGTTGTTTCTGTTGGCAGATTTTCAGAATTTGTTCCGACGAAGTTGATGTCTAACAGTTTAAAATTCTCTTCAGCCATCAGTTTGGCCAGACCTTGACCCTTTATCAACCTGGTGGGTTTCACCTCTATGTCAAATTCGATCAGCTTGGCGATCCATTTGTCCCTCTTGCCGTCAATGTCGGGCTGAGTTAGGACATCCTTCACAGAAGTTGAAGGGACATAAGCTATAATCTTCGCGTGCAGGATATAAATTCTGAAAGCTTTTAATGATTTTACCAGAGCATATGCCTATTTCTCTATGGGATCGTATTTCAGCTCAGCATCCCTCAATGTTTTGCTGAAGAAGGCGATTGGATGATCAAGCCCTTCGTCGTCTTTCTGTAACAAGACTGCCGCCATTGTATCATGGGAAGCAAAAGAGAAAATATAGAATACCTCGGTGTAATCTGGGCTAACCAGAGTAGGAGCCTCCGTGATGGCTTTGAAAGAATGTCTCGCCTGATCAGTCCATTTTGTTTCAGCTCCCCTTTTCAGCATAGAGGTTATATGTTTTACCAACTTAGAAAAATTCGGGATAAATCTTCTGACGAAATTTATCTTACCAAGGAAAGATTGGATATCATTTTTTGATCTTGTTATAGACAACTTTCAAATCGCTTCGACCCGAACTGGATCAATCCTTACTCCTTGCGCTGAAACTATGTGGCCCAGGAGCTTTCTCTCCTCAAGACCAAACTGTGACTTCTTGGGATTCAAAGAAATTCCAAACTGTCTGCATTTCAGGAAAACCTCTTTTAGGCGCTGCAAATGCTCCTCGTGGCTGTTTGAGTATACTGTGATATCATCGAGGTATATGAGGACAAATTTATCCTTGATCCCCACGAACGCGATATCCATGGCCCTCTGAAAGGTGGCCCCGACGTTCATCAATCCAAATGGCATCTTGGCGTACATGAAAGTACCCCAGGGAGTGGTAAAGGCTATCTTTTCCTGATCGTCTGGGTGCACAAAAATTTTATTATAGCCTGAGAATCCATCAAGAAATGACATGACCGTAGCCCCCGACACTCTCTGCAGTAAGTGTTCCATCTTAGGTAGAGGGTAGTTATCTTTTTGGGAGCCCTTGTTTAGGTTCCTGAAGTCAACACACAGCCTGACTTCACCATTCTTCTTCCTTACTATGACCAGATTTGCTACCCATCTAGAGTACCTAAGCGGGATTATGATCTTGGCATCAAGGAGTTTTTTTATTTCCCTCTCTATTACAGGTAACAAAAGAGGGTTGATAGGCCGTAGCTTCTGTTTGAAAGGGGTAATTCCCTTTTCCAATGGAATTCTGTGTTGAATGGTGTCTTCATCATAGGTCTTCAGGTCACTGTATTCCCAAGCCAGGATGTCTGCAAAATTCTTTACCAGGCTGCAGTAAACTGACTGCGGATCAGCTATCAATTCTGTGGACAGGTTTATGAATTTGGGGTGATCTTGGATGCCTATGTTTTGCTCATGGACATCTGGGTCTTTCTCTTCATTCACGGGTTTAATGGGGATGTCATTATGGTAAAAAAGCCTCTCAAGAGGTACCAGCCCCCTGGGTATATGATTTCCTGGCAATTGGACAATGTCATGATGGCCTATTTTGCCCTTCAATTTGGATTTCTAGGACTCTTCTACATACAGGTTCTCTTGGTCAATGTGCATATCAGAAAATTTGTCAACAACCTAGAGGAATCTGATGAGCTCATCATCGTTCTCAAAAACCTTCCAGACTTTGACGTTATCGGGTAGGGATGGTCTGTACCTAACTTGGATATCATATTTCAACTTTGGAGGCATGGGAGGAAGGAATGTGCTGGCAGAGACAGCTAGGGAATCAACCAGATGGTTCATGGCTCGTGGAATATAAGAAATTTCGAAAAACATGAAGGAATCCCGGAGTTTCCATACCTCATATCTGTATGACTTCAGTCTAACGTTCTTTGCTTGATAGTTCCCATTCACCTGCTGTATGATGAGCTCTGCATCCCAAAAAAATTTCAGGCACATGATTCCCATTTCCTTTGCAGCCTTGACTCCTAACAACAAAGCCTCGTATTCTGCTATATTATTCGTGGCTTTAAATTCCAGTTTATAAGACAGATGAGTAACATCCTTCAGAGGAGAGATCAAGACTACACCTGCACCCGCTGAAGCCTGGGAGCTGGCACCATCAAAAAACATGCTCCACACAGCAGTGGTTACCTCCTCGGGTTGTTGACCAGTGGGCTTGGTGAGTTGCAAAGGGGCTGGATGTTCATCGTCTATTTGCAGGATACATGCTCTGAAATCTGTATCTACAGCATAGATGGGGTGGTTCACGGAATTCTTCTCATTACTGATAACATAAGCCAGCCGGTTTTCCCTGTAGAGCCTTTTAGTTTCGCCTCCAAACATAGGAATGGTGGCATAAGTTAGGTCCATCTGCAGAGTCCCCCCTAATCGTTTGCTCCATGATCGGGACAGAAGTATACCAAATTTCGGTGGGATGTCAGAAACCACTATGTCCATTAACATGCTCTTTGAAGGCAGCTGAGTTAAGTTTATGACGAGATCCTTGATGAGGCCCAGACATTTAACTTTTCTGGAGTCGAATGAGAAGAGATCATGGTAGGGTTTTGTGATGCTAAGACCAAGTTCATCCATCACAGCTTTGGGCATGAGGTTGTGGGAGGCTCCTGAGTCGAGTAAGCAATTGTGAAGGATTTTGTCATGGATGTTTAAGGATATGTAAAAGGGTGGGCATGACCCTTCATGTTCCTCAACCATGGGACCTAGGGTCACGGTAGGCTTATCGTCTTAGAGGTTCACAAAGTCAAAATCGATGGATGCTTTTGGCTGGAGGGACTTCAGTATGGATGAATTGAAAGAATCGTTTTTCATCAGCTCGATTAGGGGAAAAGGGATTTTTATTTTCTGGATCTCAGTCTCAAGATTGAAGGAATAGGGAAACTTGTCACGGCACCTTGTCTCTTGGGCTAGAGCTGTAAGTTGGACAGGGTCTGGGGTAGCTGGCTGGGATGTTCTCTGCTGCTGTTTTGCAAGAGCTGTAACCTGCTTTGTGGGAGCAGCAGTTTGCTGTTTTGAAGGAGTGACAGACTTTTTTGCAGGAGCAGCGGGCTGCTTCGTGGAGGCAGGAGTCCTCCTTGCATGAGCAAGGTTTAAAGGCTTCTTAGCAACAGTCCTGGACCTCAAGTCATAGCTCCTCTGATCGTCAACTTGACATAGTGTTTCCTCGGTGATTTGTTCGGTCATGAGGGCTTCCTCATATTCAGACTGTGTCAAGAAGGCGAGGTCAACCTTATCCTCTATGCAGTTGACATCATCCTCTTCTTCTGCTCCTCCCTAAGTAAGCTCCCGCTCTTCTTCCTCTCATACTGCATGTTGGAAAGGAGCTCTGATTCGTTATTCTTCAGCGGGATTCCTGTCTCTCTAAAGAGTCTGAACTGGCGGGCCATTTCTTCTGTAAGGGGGAGCGTTTGTATTCTTGGGGATAAAATCATGTGGACCTTTACCTCTCATGGATGGAGAGCCTTGCACTTTCAGCTTGGACATTTCGTAGGTCAAGCTGTCTAGCATTTTGGCCATTTTTTCCAGCTTAGTTTCTGACGAGGAGGAGGAATCTGGGGTTTGCCTTTTTTTATCAATCTTCCCTTTGAGGATTTTGGATGCGACCATATTTGAATCCACTTCGAGCACAACATCTTGCATGAGCAGTAAAGAGGCAGCTCTTCTTTCTCGGAGATGAAGGCAAAAATCAGGGTCGAAAGCATTGGCATACGTGATCTTGGCAGAGGTATCTGTAGGCTTAATCTCAGCAGGGATTTTGCCAAACATTTTGTTAAACCTCTTTGTAAAAGCTGCCACAGACTCACCATTTTCTCTCTTCAAGTTATCGAATTCCATGAGATAATATAGGTGGTCTCTTCTTTCCCCCCAATGTTTCAGAAACAGTTCATCCAGTGCCTCGATGTCATTTATTGACCCAGCAGGTAGTTCTTTAAACCACTTTCTCGCCTGACCATCTAAGCTCTGCACAAACACTCTAGTCCATACATCTTCATGCTCGATATCGATGTTCTTGGCATAGCTGTAAAATGCCTCCAAGTGCTCCTCGGCTGTAAAGTCCCCCTCCCCGGTGAATTTTGGCATATATTTATGATAATCTCCGGTAGGCATAGCAGAAAGAGGATTAGGAAAATTTAGAGGGGCATACCTAGCAAGGAGGATTTTCTCCATTTTGGTTAGAGGGACAGCCATTGTAGGTGTGGGTATCAAAGGGATGGCAGAAAGCAATTTGAGTATGGGCTGTGGCTGAGGAGGCACAGGCAACGATGAAAGTGGAGGTTTTGTTTCAGTAGAGTCGCCAAAAGTGGGGGTGAAACAGATTGATGGCTGCTCTGGGCAATCAGTCTTCTCACAGGACTGTGCAAGTAAAGAGGACAACCTTTGCTCACGCCGGTCTAAAAGGTCCTGGAATATATTTTCTATAGCAAGTACGTTGGTGTAAACGAAGGGAAATTTTTTGTCTGGTTCGGTCAATGTGGGCTGCAGGTAGGAGGAACAACCTTCCTCTTTGACGGATTCTAGGACTTCTTTTCCTAGCTTAGTTCGTGTAGCAGGATCAGGGCTAGGGACTTGGGCAGCAGCAACAGATGAAGATACTTGGGCCCATAAATATTCTGCTCTACTTATAGTTCCTTGTGGATTGTCTGTTTCAAAAAAAGGAGATTCAAAAGGAGACTCATATGATGGGACAGAAGAAATACCTCTGGTAAGGCCCGATGTGGTCCTTCTAATAGATCTGGAAATCTGCCTCTGCGTGGTCCTTCCTCTCCTTATAATCTGTTCAGGATCCGAAACAGGTGTTACTAGTGGCCTTTGAGGATTCAATCTGGTACTTGGTCTTCTCGAAGCCACTTCGTTCTAATGGAGTCGCCAGATAGATGATTACAACCGAAAAAGTGCCCAGGCTTTGTCTATCATCAAAGATGCAACTGTGTTGTCTCCCAGGGAAGCTGCCGCTTCAATAATCTTTCCCTGGCAACAACGCCAATTTGTTATCACTCTAGGAAGCTCTCTTAGGTTGTATTTCAGAGATGCCTGGTAACTTAAACTTGTCTTGAAAGAAGGGATTTATTTTGGATCAAGTTGGATGATAGGAATCAAAATCTTACACTCTCACAACATGCATGTGGACTCTCAGATAGACAAGGCTTTGACTATGGTTGTTCAGAGGGTTGATTTAAAATAGGGGGTGTGAATCCTTGTCGCTTTTAACAGATTCATACATAGCAAAATGTATATAAATGGCTAAGCGCAACAAAATAACAACATATATGTTCAGTTCTTAAACACCATGACAGGATAACAGTTGTCTCAGCAATTAAAGTGAACATACAGGAAATACATCATTCACAGCAAGTACAGAAACACGAGAAACAGAAATCTGCCAACCAATAATAAAAGAAGCTTGTATAATTTAGAAAGTTACAGAAGTCTGAGAATACAAAAGTCGATTCTTCTCTCCAAAGTCGAACCTCTATTCTACTTCAGTCCTTGACTTTATAGCCATTACACAATTTTTAGATCCCCAAAAGATGGATCAAATATACTAAAAATAACAACTGAAAACAGTAAATGATAGAAGTAACAGTGTGTCATGATCAGAGTAACTTCTCTTTGCAGGTGACACTACGCTTGACAGTTGAGATGAGTATCTTGGAGCTGGGGGCAAGTGTGAAAATGCTATTCTGCAGAAACTTGTAGGGGTGTTTTCCAAAAATAGGCAGGAATATTTTTACTATCGAATCTTCCAGTGCTCTCAGTCTGCGAACAGAGGCGATCGTGGTGCACTTGAACGCTTGTCAGTCTTCTGGAAAATGTCCTCAAGATGTTAGGAACCATACCAAAAAGGTTTGATGCCTGCTGATATATCTGTGCGTTTATTTTAGTTTTCGGTAGCTAACAAAACTGGGCTAGAAGGTGACAAGCAACCGAAAGCCTAACGTTCGGTGATTAATGAATCATAGTAACGCTTCGCCTAAACCACCGAAATGCTTGAGGGTGCTGGAAAACCTTATCTCTTTTTCGGTATCTGGGAGGACGTCGCTTGCACACAATAAGCTACCAGAACGGGATTCGGCAGCTAATGAACAGTTCCGGTGTTCTCCCAAGCTTCCGAAAACCATGCATGATTCAACCTGCAAAAAATGGAAAAACTGTGTTCCCATCCTCATGTTACCTGGATGTTTATTCCTCTTGGGCCGAGGTCAGAGGATTGGCCAAGTCAATCGCAGCAGCAGCTAAGGTCTCCAGGTTCTAATGTGCCATGGGCTGGGGACTTTGAGCTTCTCCCTTGCCTTCTAAAACTTTGACCTTCCTCCTCAATCGGATGTTTTCCCTCATAAGCCTAATGTTTCTGCCCCTCATCTTGCCATGTTTCTTGGTCAATCCATGAAAAGATCTGTAAAGCTCGTTATACCTCTCTGTCAGCCTTTCATTTTTCTCTTTAATGAGCCTCTGGAGTAACTTGCGTTCATAAGCTTGCTGGAGGAGCCGGTTGATTTTCTGTGAAGCTGAAATCTTTGCATTTTGGATTGGTCTGTCGGCCACCTGCTGACTTTTTTCCTCCCCGGGTGTAGGGGAGGGTAAATTCACACATTCCAAACCTTGCTCTTCCATAGAGGCAAATGGAGGCAACTTTACATAGTCATTCGCCTGCTCCATTAGGGCTGGGGCTTCTTCCTGGGGTACCTATTATGTTTTCTCCTCATCAAATTTTGCTTCAGCTTTCTGCAACTCCCCCTCCTCTTTAGAATCAGTGTAAGGGAGGTTTAAAAGATTTGTACTTCTCGAAGGAATTTTCTCTGAAACCATCCCCTCATCCTCAGCCTTGCCATCAAATGTCAGCTTCCTTTTGGTTTTCTTCGCCAGTGGAGCGAGGAAAGGGGTTTGACTCAATTTGGGGGAAGAGCCCTCCTTCGTTTTCCACTTCTGGGGTTTGAGGATTTCTTTCCACCTTCTAGCTGTAATTCGGTTTTGAGCCCACTCTAGAAGAGAAAGAAAGTCCATTTCATGCCTTTTCTCTGCAATAACGCAGAGACCAAAAGTTTAATCAGGCCATGATGGAACAACCTCCCTGCAATTTTGGAGGGTTGAGCCTTTACTTGATGCACCATTTTGGTGAGGCTCTTGTGGAGGTAGAAGGGGAGATTTAGAGGGTTCTTGCCCGTGAAATGATCCAGCAATCTGAAGTGATAAATTAACACCCTGTTATACCTGCCCTCACAGGTTATATAGGCCAGGATGGACTTCAATAACATCTGCCAATTATCTTCCAGGTGTGACATAGGGATGTACTTTTTCCAAACTTGATTCCTATGCTCCAGTTTCAGATATGATTTAAACTTGAAATCCTTCTTAACAGTGGTCTTAAACCAGCTCTCCCCGATCGTGGGCAATTCTGTTACCTGGGCAATGAGGGCCTCGCTCACCTGGAACTCTTCCTTGCCTATTACTGCCTTTTCTCCGTCATATGTGAGGGAGAAAGCTTCGGCCACCTATTGGTGAGAGCCCTGAAGCTTTTTACAGAAGTTATAGCAACCAACATTCTGAAAAATCGACCTACCTCGGGGTGTGCCTCCAGGTAGCAGGGGTCGCTTAATTATTTTCTCAAGACTATTCCTCCCCCTTTCGGCATCGATGACCTGCTTGGTGGCGCTTGTTGCTCAAACCCGAACTGAGAGAGCGATAGGAAACATGGAGTAAATGGGCTTAATCGACGCGGTGGGGGCGAAAATAGGAAGGTGGTGTGGCCTTTCGGGAGCTGACTCCGAGGGTATGCAAAGGTGGACAATCATGAGGGTGAAATGATGGTGGTTGAGACATGATTGCACCAGTGGAATGGAATTTGAGAAATGTTGTGATGTGGATGGGAAAAGAGGTCCGTCTGGTCAGAATTATGGCAGTGGCGTCCGGACTTCCCTAGGGGTGAGTCAGAATTTTATTGAAATGACCCTTTCGGCGGCTTAAACCATGATGAGTTCCCTGAACCATGACCCCGAACCCTCGATTTGACAGGTCCGTCAATTGATGTGGCTTCCTTTTCGACAGCCGACAATTCACCTTCAAACCTGCTATGCCGTTGGAAAACAATTTTCGCTACTGTCTTTTTGCTTTCGGCGGTCGAAACTAATCTAGCCCATTGGATGGCAAGCTGCGGGAAGTATGCCTGACTTTCGGTGGCTAATGAACACCGTTGTGTTCTCCCAAACCCCCGAAACGGCTTCGTGAATGCTGGCATGACTTTTTCCTTTCGGCAGCTAGGGAAGGTTTCGAATTTGCCCCTCGAGCTGTGGAAAACGCTTGATCTTTCGGTGGCTAATGAACACCGTCATGTTCGCCCAAGCCACCGAAAACCGTCCCTCCATTTTATGTTGTAACTTTTCCACTTTCGGTGGTTGGAGTGTTATGTTTTTTACACCATAAACAGCCGAAAACTCGACTTTCGGTAGCTAATGAGCCAATACCAGGCCCGCCTAAGCTACCGAAACCTGAAACTTTGCCTTCGAAAGGAGGCCGACATAAAAAATATCAATTTGGACTTCGTTACCTTCTCAAACCTACCAAACTAGAACTCAGACATGTGTAGACAAGAAACAAAAACAAAAGACTTCCTATCGCCTAGATGACTTGACTAGTCTACGTTTATTGGGGAGATAACACTCTCATTATTCATGATTATTTGATAAAATCGATTTGGAGAGCTCTTGTGACTTTTGCGGGTTCTAGGCTTGAAACCCTTGGACGAATTGGTTTCAGTGGTGAAATGAATCCACCCTAATGGATCAAAAGGAAATATCACATAGATCTTTCATTATGCTTCAATGTTGAAGAAGGAGATCAAGCCGTTTCATAGATTTGTGAAGGATTTCAGGGTTTCCAGGCATTTTGAGGAGGGTATATTTGCTAGGAGGGGCGTAGAGCATATTCTCATCTCCATTTTGTATTGTTACTTCATATAATAGAGAAAGAGGGTGATTTATCTTTGCTAGTTGAGTTTTATTGTGGGAAAGAAAGGTGCAGCCCATTTTACTATTAGTGGTAAGGGTGCTCTGCTCTTGAGGGTCGTTTTCACCTTGGAGAGACATGGAGATCATACCATTAATCACTGCTCTTTGTTTCTACTAGTTTATGCAGCTGAAAGAAGGGCCATTAATCTGCTGAGTTTTATCTCTAAGAACGCTTCATATTTACCGTTCCATTGCTTTCTTGTGTTGGGCGCATTTACCATCTTGGAGGGGCGTAGGGACAAAAATTCCTTGTCATTCATTTTGTTGTCCAACAGTGTTGAGAAGAGGGTGAACTTTGAATATTATACAAATGTTGAGTTGTTGAATATTTGGTTGCACTTTCTTCAGGCAAGTCATGGCAACTAAGGAGGCAATGCACTATAAAAAAGGTAGCTGCAACCTACAACCATCTACAGATCTGAAGATACTCTGTACATCTAACTTTATTACCTCACTGTGTCGTTGTTACAACAGAGGAAAAATAACATCCATATACATGTATTCAAATGTGGTTTAAATCTAATTCAATTGCCCCTTTTTGTATGGTTATTATAGCATGTGTGAGATGTATTTTATGACCATTGAATGTAATTATGTACCATGAGCAATGAATGCAATTTCATGTGCTGAAAATATTGTGGGATTATGTTAAGAGTGCATTAATGAATGGATTTGAAACATAAATATCACAAAAACCCAAACAAAATCCAACCATACAAGTGTGGAATATTACAATGGTATCAGAGCTGGTGATTCTGCCAACGTGTCAGTTGCATGATTTTTTATGAATCCGGAAGAGAGTAGATATATCACACATAGGAGAAGAAAGAAGAGAGGGTCTGAAAACATATTTCTATCAAAATAAGTGGAAGAGGACCAACTAGAATCAGAAGAAGAGGAATACATGGGGGATAGGAATGATCCAAACAGGAATGAGCCACCTAAGGGAAGTACTATGATCATCTTGAATGATCTGGAAAGGGGGAAGGAGCAATTGGTCCAATTTATGACTCAGCTTACCACCAATACTCAATCCAACCAAAACAATAATGAACGCAATGTGAATCATGCAGAAGGGAACAACGCTCATGTGCCCGCACAAAACAACACTCGTACAACAAACAAATTGGCTCCTAGATGTCTTTTACCTCGGTTCTTGGATGGGAAACAAGATGGAAATCAGGGGCATCCAGGACAAGGTGACAATTTTAATGATTATTTGAGGGAGTATTAGTCTCTTGGTGAGGGGTTTCAAGTAGCTATGTCATTACACGATTTATGTGTCATCACATACAGGAATAGATGAAGGGACTACAACAAGGACCAACATAATATGGATATTCAATGGAAGGTTGGGAAATTATTTACCCCTTCCTTTGATGGCTCTAACAAATTCACTTACAGAGCTTGGGTCCAAAATTTGGACACATATTTCCAATTGAACCCCATGAGGGAGATAGAGGCCATCATATTTTCTACAATACATTTGGAGGGAGAGGCTCACGATTGGTGGTACCATGGGTTAGTCACATTTGGGCATGCTAGCATTACCTCGTGCCTGGACTTCACACAAAGGTTGATTGACAGGTTTGATAAGAAGGACCCAAAGTTGCATTTCAAAGAGTTTACACAACTCAAGCAGACAGTTGCAACAGATGCCTACATATCAAAGTTTCAAAGGATTGCAGTCATGGTGACAGATGTGTCGGGGCATAGGCTGATTATGATTTTCACCAAGGGACTATCCGAACCTATACACAGTTGGGTTAAGGCCTTCAAACTAGTTTCTCTACAGGATGTTATCATCATAGCACAAGACATGAAGGATGCAATACCAAAGAATAAATTTTAGTTCAAATCCTTCATTCATCGAAAAATCAAAGACAAGAAGCCCTTCTAGAAGGAGTAGTCCATGAAAGATAGGTTGGATGATGAGACTCAAAAAGACTTGAGAAGAAAGAATATCTATTTCAGCTGCAAGGAGTCTTGGGAACCAAGTCACAGGTGCATGGGTAAAGGTAAGGTTCATTACATAGAGGTGATATCAAACAGTGATGAGGAAGAGGAGGCAGGACAGACTCCGGGTGGTGAGCATAGTAATGAGGATATTGAGCAACCACGTGTAGGGACTCAAGGTGGAACTATTGCTACTCTATCAGGTGCTCCTAGATTTCACACTTCCAGGATTAGGGGAGTATTACAAGGACAACATGTCACTGTTTTGATTGATGGTGGGAAGCCCACAACTTTATAGATTTGACTTTCGTGGCTAGGAGAGGCATTCCTACAAAGGACTTTGAGGGATTTAGCGGTGTGGTAGATGGTGGCGCACTATGGCATGCATGCAAAAGGTTTCGTGATTGAATGTGATGTTGGGAAACTATAGTATGTTAGATGATTTCTATGTGGTTGAGATGACAGACAATAATGCAATCTTGGGTGTTCAATGGTTTAGTACTCTAGGAACAATTTCATAGAACAATCAAACAATGGAGATGGGATTCACTGCAATGGATGGTAAGAGGGTAGTTCTGAGGGGCATGTACAATGGTGCTCCAAGGATTGTTTCAGGAAAGTGAATGGAAGCCTTATTCAGGCATGGGGATGTAGCATACACAACAAAGTCTCTGATTACAACACATAAATATTCAGATAGAAACCAACCTTATCATGTAGACATTCAATCATTGTTGAGTAAACATGAACATGTTTTTGGAGAGATACCTCCAAGAAGACCTCCCAACAGAGGTTTTGAGCACACCATTAAGTTAGAAGAAGGGGCCAAGCTCGTGATTACTAATGGATCCCAACATTAGGTAAGAAAAGGCATCTAATTCCTTCTTCTATCAACTATTCAGGACCTTAAAGAGAAGCACCATGTTAACAAGTTGATGGATAATGTGTACATCCTAGTTAGAATTATAAAAGATTCCAATTTATCTATTTAGATGTTGTAGTCTTCCTTTTTCCTAACTAAAATGCATATATGACACTAATGGGGTTGATTGCCAACAACAACTTTTTGACGTAGTCTTAGACTGACACATTTTTGGCACCTGAAGACATTAAGCCATTTTTGTTCAAAGAACAAATGATCACAACAGTTCACTCTAAGTTCCAACCATTGGTGAAGTTCGAGTTGATCCAAAGAAGTTCCATTTTTGTAGCATTTTGTTGTGTCCCAATGCACAAATCAAGCATAGTATCAGGTAGAACCACAATTACTTGGATGTCGATACCAGTGTTCAACGAACTCCAACGCTACATCAAATCGAGGCCTAGTCCCCGAATACTGAGTGTGGCTCAACAAACTACCACTAATCACATTGTTTTGCATGACCATTTCCTCAACCATGGCGCACTTCACTCAACCATGGCACATCCACTGAAAGAAGAACTAGTAGTTTCTTCCTTTCATAGATTAGGCAAATAAATATTTAAGCTATATGTCCTGACTTGAAAAGCAATGCCCATTTTTTATAATGACATTATTATTCTTTGTAATCGCATTTTATTGAGAGAAAGACATAGACCATTTACTGTTACAATTCTTCATATTTTTAATGAAAAATACTTTGATCTGCATATCTACTTGAATTTCTTAGCGTTCTTGGATTTCCTTGGATCAAGGCCCATCCAAGGCAAAGTACAAGGACTCATTTGTTAAGATAGTTTTATGCATTTACATACATTTCAGTAGAACATAATATTATTTACACATTGTAGTTTTTCTGTAAATTATAGCAGTTATGAGTTATTAGAGTAAAATGCATTTCCAGATTTTTTATGAAGAATTTATTGAATGTTTATTTCATGCATTCGCACATATGAGATTATTTCCTTCCACATAAGATCTTGTTTTATATATTTGGTAATAGCCATAATCCTCTACTTGTTATGAACACTTGTATGAAGCATCAAAAGCGACTAAACACCTAACTTTTGCAACAAGAAGGTAGAGTGTTAAAAAGGTTTTCACTAACATTTATAAACTAGGTGAGAAATCTTAAAATGCATATCTTTGATGATTGCTAGATTAGGAATAAAGTGCCTAGATAGGAAGTTAGATCTCATGCCCTCACAACCCTTAGTTAAAGAAACCAATTCCCTTTTTACTGTTTTGATTAAAGTTATATTTACACACGACCAACCATAGTTAGTTCCCTTGTAGTTGTATATATTGTGCAGGTCCCTCATAAGTTTGTACGGATCCTCGGGTTGATGTTTAAAGTAGTGTTTTAGATGCATCACTCTTGCTATTGTCTTACTCCAACAAGATACGATATTACTGTTGATTAATTAAGCTCTCCACTTTTTGGTGTTGTTGTCGAGGAGGCATTCCAAACCTTAAGGAAACTTACAATAATAATTAGCTATTTTCTTTTATGTTTATCAAGTTATAGTTTGAGGAGAGCAAGTAAACATGAAGTAGATGTGTTTCCAGGTAGGTCTCTCTCTTACATATTTCATATCCTCATACCGAAAAGCAAAATAAAATAAAAACAGAAAAGAAAAAATCACTAAACATTAAAAAGTATAAAAAAACCAAAAATACAAACACCGCCCTTTAGTATGAATGCTTAGAGTGATGGACGAATTTGGCCTATTTATACCAAAGACACTTATTCCATCCAACCATAGCACAAGTAGTAGGAGAAGGTAGGAATAAAATTATGAACAAAACCCTGAGAACCATGAAGTTAACTCCCCTCTTTTTCATTCCATGAGAAGAAGGAGGATTGGGCTCTTTCAATCTACTGATGATAGCAATGACTCTTCATCTACTGACCTAGAGGCCGAAGAAGAAAACGAAATGGTAGATGAGGAACAAGCCGAGTTATTTGACTTTCCCATTTGGGGAGTCAACAATGAAGAAGCAAAAATGAAAAACATTAACCCAACAACTTTACCCAATTTCCATGGCTTAACATTTGAGGATCCAGACACCTTCTTGTTTGAATTTTGTAGAACCTATGACTACATCTTGGATGCCCAGAAGATCAAGCTCTTTCCATCCACTCTAAAGGAATTTTCCCCATGATGGTTCATGAGCCCAGAGGCCAACAATATAACCTCTTGGGCTCAAATGAAAGACACCTTCATAGAAAAATACAAAGACTATTGTAAAGCCAGGTAGACTAGAGATGAGGTCTTTAGAATACAATAAGGAGATAATGAATCATTAGAGGATTACGAGGAACGATTTCAACTTAGTTATAAAAGATATCATAATTGTACCCTTGATGACGAATCCCTTAAACTTGTACTCCTTCGAGGAGTTAGGGAGGAACTCTTAGAGACCTTGAACCTCCTATCCAATGGTGATATCTACCAGTAGGATTATGAGGAGATCAAACAGATTTTCAGAAACCATTCTATGTCTATTTGGAAGAGGTCAAGAGGGATAAACCTCCATTTTCAAACATCAAATCCATCTAGTTCAACCCTCACCAATTATACCTAGGTATTATGCTCAAGGACATGAAATCGAATATCCTGCACTCCATGGCATTACAAATGGATTCCATACAAGATAAATTAAAAAAAAGAGGAAGCATACATAGCTTTGGTTATCTTCTGTCCGGATTGTAGAAAGAAACATAAGAAAAATGAGTGCCCACTAAACCTATTGCAAGTCAACGCAAAAAAGGTTGAATGTTTTGGAATTTGTTCTAATAAACACCTCACAGATTATTGTCCCTACCTAGGATCTATTAAGGCTAATCTTTACGAGGCATGGGCGGCCCCAGAACCTCTCTGTTACATAAAACCTAGGAGGTTAGGATCATAGAGGCATTTTCAACAGCCCTACATTCAAGCACAATATCAAAATTTCCAAGGGAAACAACCTTACCAAACATATACACAACCACCTTACCAATAGTCCCAAAATCAACCACCATTTCAACAGAACTATGGGCATCAACCCTTGATGAACCCATATGGGAAACAACCTTATCCTACACCTAAATGGACACCTACTGGGCATAGTCAATGGAAAAAACCTCAACTAGTACCATCCACATACGAACAAAGTTTTCCTTCCACGAGATGGAGGTCAAACCAATAACTTCCTTCTCTTATGCCTCCACTAGTAGCTAATCAGCCACAAGCTCAAAATCCTACCCTTTCAGCACCAAGACCACCTATGCCGACACAACCAACCCCCAATCCCAATAATAGACATCCTCAACCTATATGCAATAGTGAAATGGCCAATTATCCAGCATATACTTTGGAAACAGTAGAGGCCAATGACCTAAATCTATGGTCTGGAAAAACAGTAACACAACCTTCTATCTCTGGCAATGTAGAACATACAAACCAACCTAATTCTCCCAAATAAAATCAGCTTCCTAACGAGCTACCTGGATAAGAGGAAAGGAATATAGGGGATCCTTTATCTCCTATTCCTCCTTATCCTTAGAGATTACAACCTAAGGATATACAAAAACCTGAAAACCCTATTTTAGAGGAACTAAAGAATCTATGTGTCCAAATATCGCTCCTATAGGCTATCAGAAATCACAATTTTTAACCAATACATCAAGAAACATGTATAAGGAGACAAGGGAGAAAAAGGAAGGATCCTGCCACCATTAACGTAGTAGGACAATCAACAGACTTAATGCTAGGGAATTAATAAATCCAAAATATGTTGATATAGGGAGTCTTGTAGTGGATGTGCACATTGGGGGTGATATAATCCAGAACACTCTGATTGACTTAGGTGCAACAATAAATTTCATGACCAAAGACACAATGTTAGGACTCAACATTCAACACCTTCTCAGACATACGCCTATTGTTCTACAATTAACAGATGCTTCTACAGTCTGCCTTGAAGGTATGTTAGAAGACATCATGGTTTTCATAGACTCCTAACAATACCCTGTCGATTTCATTGTCCGACGTACTAAAGCTAGACTCAGTGGATACCCACTTATCCTTCGTAGACCTTGGCTTGCAATACCTAATGCCCATATTAGTTGTAGCCAAGGGGATATGATCATTGCAAATGGTTCAGAGACAAATATTTTAAACCTCTATGCCCCTGCCAAACCTCACTTAGACAGTATCAAACCTCTATTGGAGCTAGGAGAAGATGACTTTGATCAACCTATACATCATGTGCTGACCATAGACACCGCCTCAGCCCTTAAATCACCACAAGAAGATACAATCATTTCTAATTTCATCCAAAAAATTTATAACAATCCTATTTTGCTAGGGGATCAGTTCACACTTCAAGAATCAGAGATCATAGGATTACAGGAACATATGTGGCAAAATATATGCTTTATGCAAGAAACATAAACAACTGCCAAAACAATATACATTGATCCTGACATAACATTGAAAATCAACAACCATTTATTACCACAACAAGAGGAAAATTTGATCCATCTCTTGACTAAATACCAAGCATCCGTTACATGGAGTTATCCCGACATGAAAGGGGTCAATCCCACCATTTTCCAACACCACACATACATCAAAGACGATGCAACTCATGTTAGATAGCCTCAATGTAGAATGAAGCCATCCCTTAGAGATATTGTCAAAACATAATTGTAGAAACTCCTTGATCTGGGATTCATATACCTTATCTCAGACACTGAGTGGGTATCACCATTGGTGATTGTCCCAAAGAAAGGAGGAAAATGGAGAGTCTGTATAGACTATAGAGAACTGAACAAGGCTACAAAGAAAATCCATTTCCCATTACCATTCATTGATCAAGTATTGGATACCCTAGAAGGAAATAATTTGTTCTCCTTCTTAGATGGCTTCAGTGGATATAATTAGATACAAATCCATCAAGCGTACAAAGGCAAGACTACATTCACTTTTCCATGGGGAACCTTTTCCTACAGAGTCCTTCCTTTTGGACTTTGCAATGCTCCAGCTACCTTCCAAAGAATAGTCTTGAGTATTTTGGTTGACTTTATCCATGACTGCATGGAGATATATATGGATGGCTTCACCCCTTGTGGGGATGAGTTTGTAGAGCCCTCACTAACTTGGAAAATGTTCTTAAAAGATGCATTGAAATGAACCTCTATCTAAGTAGTGAAAAATATCAATTAATGATGGATGAAGGAATAGTTCTAGGCCACTATGTATCTTCTAAAGGAATTACACCAGGCCTTGCAAAAATACAAGTCATAATCCATCTGCCTCCACCACAAAAACAGAGAGATGTTAGGAGTTTCATAGGTCAATTTGGATACTATAGAAGATTCATTTAAGATTATAGTAAAATAGCTTCTCCTATGTTTTCATTACTAACAAAGAATGCATAATTTCAGTGGGACAATGACTGTCAAAAATCATTTGACCACATCAAAGAGAAAATTATGGAAGCTTCTTTCTGGCAAGGACCTTATTGGGAAATCCCTTTCCATATTCATTCTAAAGCATCAGACAAAGCAATTGGTGTAGTACTAGGCCAAGAGGAAGACAAAAATCCCTATGCAATCTACTACATCAACAAAAACCTTACAGGAGCAAAGTTGAATTACATAGTCACAGAGAAAGAATTATTGGCAGCAGTCTACTTAATTAACAAGTTCAGACACTACATCACCGGGTATCAGGTATTTATCCACACTAACCATTCAACAATTAAGTATCTCATGAATAAATCAGATGTATGTTGTAGAGTGATCATATGGCTTTTATGTTTACAAGAATTTGATATAACTATCTTAGATAAGCCCGAAAAACATAATGTGGTAGCAGGTTTCTTATCCAGACTAACTCGTGTAGCAGATAAAGAGCTAGTAGATGATGCATTCCCTGATGAATAGCTTTCTTCCATTTCGACACATACTCCATGATTTGCTGACATAGCAAACTATTTGGCCATTGAACGTTTTCCTCCTCATTTCACATACAAAGAACGATGCAACATACTGAGGAAAAGTGTTGCATTCTCATGTATTCAAGGATACCTTTTCAAGCAAGGACCAAACCATATCCTAAGAAGATGCGTCCAGGAAGATGAATTCTATGGCATTCTTCATGCATGTCATGATGAATCATGCAGAGGGCATTATGTAGCCAAGAGAACAACATATAAGGTTCTACAAACAATATATTATTGGCCAAAATTACACAAAGATGCAGCAACTTCTCTTTCCAGGTGCGATGATTGCCAAAGAATGGGAAAGCCAACGTAAAGAGATGAAATGCTTCTCCATCCCCAGGTAACCGTAAAAGCTTTTGAGAAATGGGGGATAGAATTTATTGGACTTATAGATCCTCCATCCAACATGAAACATCACATATTAGTCTGTAGAAACTATTTAACAAAATGGGTGGAAGTAAAAGTATTAAGGTTAGCAAATTAATAATCAATGGCAAAATTTATAACAAAAGAGATCTTCACCAAATTTGGAGCACCTAGAGAACTAGTTACTGACCGAGGTGCCCAATTCACATCAAACTTGATAGAAAGCATCCTAAAACTTAACAAGGTGAAGCACAAACAATGAGCATCCTACCATCTGTAGGCCAATGGCCAAGCAGAAGTGACCAACATAGAGATAGAGAATATATTGACAACAAAAATGCAGATTCATAGAAGAGATTGGGAAAACCGACTTCATGAGGCATCATGGGCATACAACGCTACTTGGAAAACCACGAGAAGGTTAACACCTTATGAACTGGTTTATGGAAAAAGAATCATGTTTCCCATTGAATTCGAGCTCAAAAATTTGAGAACAACAGTAGCGATTAATATGGAGCTATCAACAACACAACAAGAGAAATTACTTCAAATTAACCAACTAGATGAACTCAGACAACAGGTCGTTCATCACATAGAGGTGATCTGGGGTCAATGAAAACTATGGCATGACAAATTTATAAAAACCAAGGATTTCAAAGGAGACTGGGCCCTGCTATATGACTCAAGGTTCAAGGATTTTAAAGGCAAGTTAAGAACCATATGGTTGGGACCCTACTAGGTCGACATCATCTACGACAATGGATCTGTTAGAATATAAACAATAGACGGAGACCAAGTACCAATGCTAGTAAATAGACATGCTAAAAATCTATAAGAAGCCACTAATTGGGACATAATTTACCGAAACCATATTTAGTTAGAGAAAAAAAAGAAAAAAATACAAAAAAAGAGAAAATAGAAAAAATTAGAAATAGAAATAGAAAAATAATTATTTTTTTTTAAAGGAGGAAATTTTCTTAGATGAATACTTCTTCCGAGGCATCTGAGACAGCTCTAAAAAAAAAGAGAGACAAAAAAAAGAGAGGATGGGACTAATATTTTCAAAAATTAGAAGGATGTCATGAAGGATTAACTAAAGAATTTGCCAAAAACATGAAGAGGATCGATGATGACAACTGTATAACATAAGTAAGAGGGGTCTTTATTGAACTCAATGAGGAGATACTTAGTAGAGTCACTGGTCTTCCCAAGGGTATAAAGTGGGATAAGGATGACATAGAACTTTCCCAGAAGGACAAAAATCAATTCTTTCGTTTCACTAAAATATATGAGGAAGTTAAAGGGAGCATAAAGAGAGACTCGCTACCTGAACCATGGGGGGAAGTAGCTCTAATAATTATGAGGTACATTTTCTGTGATGGACGGTGTTAGCACTAGAGGATGTCTTATGACTGTAAATAGGACATGCCTAGCACATTTAGGTTTGTGATGGAATTGATGTGAACGGTTTTCAAGATTTATGAAATGGTAGATTAGGGAAAGGTTACAAGGATATGGAAAATTTAGGATTTAGGGTTTATACATGTCCAATACTTAGGATTAAATTTCAAGGTTTTTTTGCATTCTACTCAAAAAACAAACTGTACAGTAAAGGAAACAGATAAAAGTAAGTGAACAATAGGTAAGGAAGCTACTTGCACACAAACTTGATTCAAGTTCAATACATCATTCACAAATATGAAAATATATACTCAAATATAGCCTTTAAGTCTAAACAATTAATAGGAAACTATAACTGCTCTTTGATCTGAACAAGAAAGGATCACTGATTGCATTGCAATAATATTTTTTGTAATTGAATAAAAGAAAGAAAGCATAAATAAGAAGAATTTCAGTCTATTAAATAAGTAAATGATCATAAAACAAGAAACTTCACCATTGTATTAGATATTAAGCAAAATACATGGATAAGTATCTCCCTGTATTCTCCCTCTCGAACCCTAATTCCTTCTAAGAGGAAGAACTTTTTATTACCTTACAAATGATAGTGTTTATAAGAAAAATACATCATATGAGCTAATGTTCACCTTTTGGAAACAAAATCTTTCAATATCTCAGAATTAATTAATTATGGAACTAATTAGAAGATATCTAGATGGGATGAAGTAAAATATATTTTCTTATCTCAAAAGATTTATTCAATGATTTATTTTGAAGATAACATAAATCCTTTTAAATATGGCATGTTCTTTACTGCCGATCTCATGCCTTACAATCTAGTGATTTTCCTTGACTGTTGCTGGAAATCTGGAATCAATCGTTTGATCGATATCATCAAATCTTTGAAATGCTAAATGGTTGATATTCTGCGTTAAAATTTGGGATATGCGATCAATTTTGCATTCAAAATTTTCCTTTTCCTTATTGGATCTATGTTGAATATGGTTGGGCGTCCAGTTGTAGTTGGTTTAACTTTATTGAGTGATGATTGGGCGGTTGAAAACTGGCCGCAAAGATATTCTGGAAAATTATGTTCTGATCAGACGAAATTTTCTCCCAAATTGTTACGAAATTCTGAAAACTGCCTATGATTGAGTTAATGGACCCATTTTGGAAGTGGGTTTTTAACAGTTTTGGAGGATTCTTTTTATTTTGATCGGAAATGGAGCCCAAAATGATCTTCCTAGACTAATGATGGAAATTAGCATATTGCACATATCTTAAACCATGAGCTTCTCTTTTACATAGGTTGATGGTTATGATTACTGACTTCAAAGGGGGTGACTCAATCATGGTTGAATACGAATCTTATCAATTCGATGAGATTTTGTATCATTTTTCATTGACCCTCATTCTGTAGTGCACTTTAATTATAAACATTGAACTTTTGCTACAGAATTGAGTTTTATTCTTTAGAGCCTTCTGCTACAAAACACACTTTATTTTGTAGCACCGAAACATAAAGAGTAATAAACTTTCCCTGAAGATTGAAACCTCACTCTGCAACACTGATACATTAGGAACTTCAAAATTTCACTGCAGAATCATGAAATTCTCGCAAATTGGAATAACAAAGCTTGCTTTAGGAGAACCATCTTGCAAATGATCATAGCATAGCAAAACATCCTAACAGAGTGAAAAATATTCAAAGTAATGCAATCAGTCAACTTATAAAAAACAAAAGAAGCTAAAGAGAAAATTAGCAAATACCAATTAGCAAATACCAATTAGCAAATACCAACAAATCAGGTAGTAAATTGAAATAGGATTAGAAGTTTGCTTGTAAGGAGGTCAGAAGTTTGGCTTTTAAAATGGATACCAAGGGACTTTGTATTAGGAAAAATAGGAATTTTAGGTAATAAATTTCAGTCCTAACTGTGAAAATCCTCACAGCAAATCTAAGAGATGATGTATACCTCACAAGAAAGTAATTGATTAAGCAAGAAAATAGAAGAAGAATGGTCAATGCAGTATAATGAGCAACAAAATAATAATACAATAGAACTCGGATAGAAGCAAAAATACTTCACACACACTAATTCATTAATCACAATATGGACAAATAAGTAGTACAATGCATGAGGATTCGAATGCCAAGGTGGCAATTCGAATTAGCCTTCATGGAGTGATCAAAAGATCACTGGAGTGTCATTGGAGCACAACTAGTAGTCTATCTCATCATCGGTGGAGTCATCAATGCACAAGTAACTGTCAACCGTCAATCAAACTGAGTCTAACGGAGTGTGGTAGGTGTAATTGAATGTAACTGGCACATGGAGACACTAACTGAATGAAGGAGGCTCAGTGGAGGGCGCATGAGGAGCTAACTGGAGTTAGAACAGGTAGTCATGTCTCATCGGAGGTCAATCGGAGTGATAACAGCAGTGAGGAGTCAGTCTGGCCTCAAATCAAGGAAATACTGGTGGCTAACTGAAGTAAATTGGACTGGTAGGTGAGAAAGGTGCCCTTCTCATGCAGTAGGTGAAAGGAGGGCGCATGACAGGCGGGGAGGGCTGAAATTGAGTGGAAGGAAGCTCCGGGGGCTAGCTAACTGAGGGCTAGGTGCTGGGACAGGTGACTGGAATGCCTGCAAATGCATGCAAACCCTAAATGATGCATGCAAACCCTAAAAGTGCATGCATGACTGAAAATGTAAATAATCAAAATACTGGAGGGAATAGGATGGAATATAGGAATATCCTAACACCCCCCCTTAATCCATCCTGGGCCCTGGTAACTAAGACCAAAGGTCACCCAATACAATGAATAATAACAGTCAATAAACCAAGGAAGTGGGGAAAATTTCATGGGAAAAATACCCCCCCTCAAAACAGATTGTAAGACACACATAAAAAATAAATGCTCCAAACTCAAGCAGGTGTGATGCTTGGCCATATGTCTGGACGTATCTTCTTCTTGGGAAGAAGTGGATCATGCTAAAAAAGCATGTGCTTGTACTTGCTCTTCAGATCGAATGTGATGAGAACAAATCCAAAAGTATGAGGATGATCCTTGAACCTATGATTCGAATTAGTTGATGTAGGATAAAAAACATGAATATGTAGATAGTCTTTTGTCTTCTCCTTCGAACCATCATGGGTGAGATTATGCCAAAAGGAACCATCAAATAATAATGATTGCTTGAAATCCAAATCAGATTTAAGACTTGATGAATAGTTTCTTGAGATATCCTTTGAACCAGCAGGGGTGAGATCAAAACTATCATATGCATGAGAAATTATCCCAAATAGTGATTGCTTAGAATCCAAATTAGATCCAAGACTTGAATCATGGTTTCTTGAGATCTCCTTTGAACCATAAGAGGTGAGATCAAAACCAGTAAATGCATGAGAAATTATCCCAAGCGAATGGTCATGGTTTCTTGAGATCTCCTTTGAACCAGCAGGGGTGAGATCAAAACCATGATGTGCATGAGAAATTATCCCAAGCGAATGGCAATGGCCATATTCTTCAATAACCTTTTGAAATCATGGAATAATGATCATATAGTAGTAAATAAGAGGTGATTGCCTGAGGAGAGCGAATGCATTACCTCCAATAGCTGATTTGACCTCCGAAATAATCATGTGATCATGATGCAAACCAACAGACTCTAGTGCAAGAGAGGATTTAGGACCTTCTGCAATATCTAGAGTGTGAGCTGGCACAGAAAGAGAAGAAATTTGGAGCATGAGTGTAGAATCTGCAAGTTCTTCTTCTTTGTGGACAAATTCAATATGAGATGTGGTTGATACTGGTTCATGATCAATGAGATCATCAAGGAGGGCGAATGTATCACTTTGCTTGTTCTCGAAAGGGTTTGGACCAAATCCTTTATTCTGTTTGCCAAATTTTTCATCCAGTTGGGCCCATAGCTCTTTTGGAGTTTCAACAGAATCAATGAAGTGGTACATCATGTAACGAGACATAGAAAGCATCATTCTTCCAAGGACTTTGTCACTTTATTCAACCAGTCAATCTTCTCTTTAGATGATTCGAACTCTCTTTCAAAATAATAATCAAAGAGATCATGGCTCTTCAAATATGATATCATTTTTGGTTTCCATTCATCGTAGTTGAATGGAGAAAGAGGAGGGATTTCTTCTGAATTCATGGAAGCTGTAGAAGACCTGCAACTGCTACTGCTACAAAAATGCAGAAACTGCTGCAACTGTTGCACTCGAAATCTTGATAATAACCTGCAAAAAACTCTCAGGAATGGAGATAAACAATACTCTCAACATGCTCTGATACCATGTGAAAATCCTCACAGCAGATCTAAGAGATGATGTATACCTCACAAGAAAGTAATTGATTAAGCAAGAAAATAGAAGAAGAGTGGTCAATGCAATATAATGAGCAACACAATAATAATACAGTAGAACTCGGATAGAAGTAAAAATACTTCACACACACTAATTCATTAATCACAATATGGACAAATAAGTAGTACAATGCATCAGGATTCGAATGCCAAGGTGCCAATTCGAATTAGCCTTCATGGAGTGATCAAAATATCACTGGAGTGTCATCGGAGCACAACTAGTAGTCTATCTCATCATCGGTGGAGTCATCAATGCACAAGTAACTGTCAACCGTCAGTCAAACTGAGTCTAACTGAGTGTGGTAGGTGTAACCGAATGTAACTGGCACATGGAGACACTAATTGAATGAAGGAGGCTCAGTGGAGGGTGCATGAGGAGCTAACTGGAGTCAGAACAGGTATTCATGTCTCATCGGAGGTCAATCGAAGTGATAACAGCAGTGAGGAGTCAGTCTGGCCTCAAATCAAGGAAAGAATGGTGGCTAACTGAAGTAAAATGGTCTGGTAGGTGAGAAAGGCGCCCTTCTCATGCAGTAGGTGAAAGGAGGGCGCATGACAGGCTAGGAGGGCTGAAACTGAGTGGAAGGAAGCTCCGAGGGCTAGCTAACTGAGGGCTAGGTGCTGGGACTGATGACTGGAATGCATGCAAACCCTAAAAGTGCATGCATGACTGAAAATGTAAATGATCAAAATATTGGTGGGACTAGGATGGAGTATAGGAATATCCTAACACTAACAAACATCATGCCCTGGTGCATGCCTATCACTTCCACATTCTAAATATTTTATGGAAATTTAGGTGGAAAAGGGTAGGAAAGAACATTAGACTCCCCTAGTTCTTATTCAAAACCCTCTCCTCCATGATCATCAAGTACCAGTTAGGGAAGCCTAACGCTTTGTCTCACCATGGGTTTGTCAAATTAATAATATGCGACACATTGAAAAAATAATAGACTCCCTTGACTTGGGAAACATTTTTGAAAATTAGTAAAGTTGCGATACATGGCTTCCACAGAAAGGAACGTGTACATCCTGATGAACAAACAACTCCCTAGATACAAAGATCATAGAAGCAGACAATACCAAAAGCAAAAACATCTAAGAAGAAGGCCTAATCCAAAGGTAACCGAGGGAAAAATGGTCACATTTCACAAAGGAAAAGAGCTAATTGAGGAAGATAAAGAAGAGGCTAAGGAGGATAAGGAAGAAGAAGCAGTCGTAGATACCCTCCTCCACCTAGGAGAGAAAGAAGAAAATTCTTCCAAGAAGGGAACCCTATTAACCAACAAACAAGAAAATTATAAAACTAAGAGGAAATATGAAAAGTAGAAAATTTTGCATTATTCACTCTCGGATACAGATTCTCCTCAGGTACAACAAGCCTCAGACTCATATAATGAGGATGTAGAGGAGATTTTTCCCAAGAAACAACAAGAAGAAAGGGAAATTTCTCCTAGGAACCAACAAGAAGTGGATGAAATTTTTCCTGAAAACTAGCACAATGTAGAGAAAACATAAATTCAAGAAGGCATGCTTGGTTCTTTATCAAATGATAAAGTATACAACAAAAGACTCCATGAGATACTCAGTGAGAAAGACAAGGAAATATTAAAGCTATAGAATCAACTCAAAGATATGGAGCAAGAAGTTTTGAAGTGGAAAAATATTGCCCACACTGTAGAGGCTCTGAAGGCTTCCAATGCACATGGGCATAAGTAGTATGAGATGCACCCCTTGGAGGAAAAGCTCCAAGTTTCCAAGATGCAATATTCAGAAGAGAAGCAGTTGGTAATTGAAGAAAATCTCGCCCTCAAAATATATTTACAGAGTTGCGAAGCTGAGTTGAAATATGAAATAAGAGAGAAGGCCAAAGTAGAAGAGCGATGCAAGAAAAGTTTTAAAATCATGAAATAGATCATATGTTGTAGGCCACCTTCAAGGGTATACTCAGTATTTATAAAATAAATATGTTTATGGTACCAAATTAAGAGGTTACAGGGAGGACAATCAGAGCATTTAGATACTCCCAAAGCCTTCATAGAGACCTGTCATGGAGTTGGGGAGTTGGGAAAGGACCAACTTAGTGAGTTTTATTTACATAATTACATCTTACCATACCCCTACAAGTGGTTGCAAAATACTTACGTGGGGGATGTACAACTCAGATCCCTATGCTCTTGGCTCTTTGATGAAGATAGAAGAGTCACATAATTGCTCCACTATTTTGAAACTGAAAAATATGCTCAATTATGGATCAAAGTAGAAGCACCCATTGTGGACACAGTTCTCGCCTCCCATCAACTATTGATTCATGATGATGACATGGAACCGGTTCTAAGGGAGAATCAAAGTGCTTCCAACACTCAATTCAAAGACTTAGTAGCAGAAGAAAACAAAAATATAATCATGCAGCTCAATACAAGAAGATGGAAGGATATCCCTCATGAACTACAAAAGATTGAAATATATTCTCCATCTAACCTAGAAAAGGAATTCTTTCGATCCTCTTTATATGTCTCCACAATGGGAAAATTAGGATTGCAGTGGATTGGCTTGAGATATAACCCACCATTACTTATATCCAGTGACAATCAAGATTGGAATAAGGAAGAGGAGGCAACAAAATGGGAGCAGATTAGGGAAAATAGAGGATTCCATCATATAGGGGCTATGATTAGTTGTTATGCTTGCATGATCAGACTAGCAGAGAAGCTCGAACCCACAAAAGACGCAGAATGAATAGTTGATTGCATAAGGACGTGCAATAGGGTAGTTGGGGGGAGATGATGGCTTTGAACATTAGGTAAGAAAAGGCATCTAATTCCTTCTTCTATCGGTCATTTGGGACCTAAAAGAGAAGCACTATGATAACAAGTTGATGAATAATGTGTACATCCTAGTTAGAATTATATAACATTTCACTTTATCTATTTAGATGTTGTAGTCTTCCTTTTTACTAACTAAAATGCATATATGACACTAATGGGTTTGATTTCCAGCAACACCTTTTTTCCACAAGCTTAGACTGACACATTTTTGGCATCTGAAGACATCAAGCCATTTTTGTTCAAAGAACAGATGATCACAACGGTTCACTCTCGGTTCCAACCTTTGGTGAAGTTCAAGTTGATCCGAAGAAGTTTCAGTTTTGCAATAGTTTGTTTTTTCCCATTGCATAGATCAAGGAGAGCATCAGGCAGAACCACAGTTGCTTGTATGCTGATACCAGTGTTCGACGAACTGCAACACTACATCAGATTGAGGCCTAGTCCCCGAAGACTGAGTGCCACGCATGGTACACTATTGGCAGGGCATCCTGGATACTTCAAAACTTACAGGAAGATTAGAGAGAGGTACTCATAGAAGTGATTCAAGGGCGATGTGTTGTGACATGTGAGAGAGTGTATGACTTGCCAACAGAAAAGTTAGAGAAAACTCATCCATAGCAAAAGTGGGGAAGTGTGTTGATGGATTTCATCATGGGTCTACCGAAGGTCCAGGGAAAATACTGTGTAGTTGTTGATCAGTTGACCAATTTCACACACTTCTTTGCAATTTCATTGGAGTACAAGGAATCACAGGTGGCCGAGTTATTTTTCAAGGAGGTGTTTAGACTCCATGGGTTGCCTAAGTACATTGTCAGTGATCAAGAAAATAGGTTTCTCAGAGCATTTTGGTAGGATTTTTTTATATTGGCAGGCATAGAGTTGACCCCCAGTACCAGTTATCACCCTCATACAAATGGCCAGAAAGAGATTGTGAACAAATGGGTGGAGGGGCATCTATGTAACTATGTGTTAGGACAACAGAGGGCATGGATTAAATGTTTGCAACTAGGAGAACATTGCTACAACACCACTTACCATATGTCCATTAGTATGAACCCATCCCAAGCATGGTATGGATATGATTCTCCTTCATTTGTGGATATGACATTTGGGGATACCAGGGCTCCCAAAGCCAAAGGTTGGATACAAGAGAACTAAGATAACCTTAGGGTCCTTAAGGATAATTTACACACAATGCATAACCAAAAGAAGATGTATGTAGATAGACGCAGGGAGTGCAATTTCGAAGTAGGAGACTTGGTTTTTATGAGATTGCAGCAATGCAGACAATCTTCATTGAAGAAAAGTGGTGTAGAGAATTTGAAACCACACTTTCACGGTCCCTACAGGGTGATTCCGAGAGTTGGGGAAGCAGCTTACGAGCTTGATCTGCTAGAGGGGAACAATATCCACAATGTTTTTCATGTGTCATGCCTTAAGAAGGCATTGGGATAGCAGGACACTACTTCGAAAAGTTTACCCCTACTGGATGAGGAGGGCCAGTTGGTACTAATACCTGGGGATATTTTGGATGTTAAGGAGAGGAGATTAAGGAGCAGATTGATTAGAGAGTGTCTTGTAAGGTGGAGAGATTTTCCAATGGAGGATGCTACTTGGGAGGGAGATAAGATTTTGCAACATCCTAGTTTGATGTTTCTTGAGGGTAAGCAATCTCTGAAAGGGAGGACTGTAATGTCCCTTTCTAAATGATCACTCTAGGCATACGACTTATTAGGCTATAGTTGGTGAAAAAGGGAATTAATTAACTATTTAGTGTCATTTGGGCAAAAAAGCAACATTGAATAATTAAATAAAAATGGGACGTTATAAAAGTTATGTTTAATTAATTAAATGTGGAAAAGGTAAAAAGGGTGGAAAAAGGTAAAAAGGGGGATAAAAGAAAAAATTGACCCATTCTCTCATTATTCACGATCATTTGGTATAATATATTTGGAGAGTTCTTATGGATTTTTGGTTTTCCGGGGTTGAAACCTTTGGACAAATTGGTTTCAGTGGTGAAATGAATCCACCCTAGCTGATTAGAAGGAAATATCACACAAATATTTCATTGTGCTTCAATGTCGAAGAAGGAGATCAAGCCATTTCACAAATTTGTGAAGGATTTCAGAGTTTTCACGCATTTTGAGGAGGGTGCATTTGTCTAGGAGGGGTGCATAGCATATTCTCATCTCTATTTTGTACCGTTGCTCCATACACCAGAGAAAGATGGTGATTTATCTCTGTTGGTTGAGTTTATTGTGGGAAGAAAGACGCAACCCATTTTACTATTTGCGAGAAGGGCACACTATGCTCTTGAGGGGTGTTTTCACCTTGGATGGGTGTGGAGCTCAAACCTGTTGGAATCTATTTAATACTGAGAGGTGGGGTGAATCAGTATTAGCACGGTTATGAACATTTTTTGCTTCTTAACTTATTAATCTAGAACTTTAAATTATGCATCCATCATAAATAAAACATCCATCCACATATGCGCAAAACACATAACACACATAATTTTTTACGTGGAAACCCAAATGGGATAAAACCATAGAATGCTCTCTTATAATATAAATATTACATTCAAGGAAGCACCAACTTCCTAAGTTCTCCGGCACCAACTGGAAGGAGGCACCGACCCCCTGGTTTTACAGACACTGTAATATTCCGATTTGACCCCATTGCATTAAAATGTACATGATGTAATATTGTTTTAAAATCGTGGTGAGGAGCTCAAGGCCAAGGCCCCGCCATCGATTTAGTGATGCACATGGTTTGCGTGCTATCTAGGCACAATGGAATTACAAATATCATGTAAATATGCATTTTAATAAAATGGGAGGGCAACAAGAGATGGGGGCATGATTTTACAAAGAAATGGGAGGGAAATATTCAAACCCTTGGATCCAATCAAGTCAAGCCAAGTGTTAATGAGAGAACCCATAAACCCTCAACTACCCATGTTGACTTTTGTACCCAATCATTTATTTCTTACAAGAGTTGGTTGAGGTAGTTAATTCCTTGGGGAATGGGGAGGTATGGTTGTCCAAATTCGAGTATGGGCAAGCCACCATTTTGGAAAAATGTGTTTTTGCTTCTTTGGCAAGAAAACACCCACGAAATTGCTCCCCAAGCCATTATTCACCATTGCCTTTGCTCCCTCACGTAGTCTGAGCTAGCTGGGGCGTTTTCTTCCCCACAACAATGGAATCCGTTTTTGTGTTGCAGAGTTGTGGGGAAGAAAATAAATCCGATTTGGGCATCCTGGGAGGTCGTTTTCGCCATTTAAATGCCCCTATATCTGTGGAGATTGGAGCTGTTCCCTGTGGTCATTTTTTCCCCTCCCCATAAGTCGTTTTGTTATGCCACGATTGGGGAAAACCCATGGACATCATGTTTTGTAAATCCCCGTGTTAAAAATTGGTATCCATGCCCAATAATTGAGCTTGTTGTGTATGGGTTGGGTATCCATTGTTTTGGATTGAGCTTGAAAGCAAGCATCTAAAAATAGAAGGGTTCACATTGGCCTGATAAACCCAGCTGTGTACTGGCTTGGCTTAGATGTGAATTTTCCTTGGGCTGTGATGAGCTTGAGAATCCCCTTTTCCTTGTAGAAATTATGCCCAACTCAGGGGTCACAGTTGTGTTGAGAGATTGATGAACACAACTGGCCTATGGTTGGTTTGAACGTTGCAACAACATAGCTAGTTTCTTGGGACAACATTACATCGAGATAAGTATTCTCTCTATGCATATTTTACTTCTGCAATGTTTTAATTAATTATGGACTGTTATGTTTCTGATGTTAAATGCATGAAAAATGTGTGTGGATAGTTTAATTCTGCTGTGCATGTCTATGCTGATTTGCATCTGCACACATTTGTTTTTATTTGTATGAATCTAATGAAGCAGGCTAAGTTTTTGGTAAAAATCCCAAGATCTATAGTCATGTTCCCTTCCTTGCGTTGGATCGACGGGAGGGGATGTGACAGGCACTGACCTGAAGGAATCTCCAACTCCTTGATTTACCAGCTACAACTGGAAGGAGGCACAAAACCCCTGCTCCTTGACCCGTCCTGCCGCCCTGATATATAAGAATAAGATATTGCTCCATTGTTCTTCTTATCCGCACACTATTATGATAAAATATTGTTCATTGTGCTGTGTGCACCTTCTGCAATCTTGAGATCTTGAAATTATTGTTTTGTATCACTAAATTCACTTGAACACTTCATCACATTACCATTGAATTTGCACTTTACAAACTGTGTGTTGCTTCATCATATTCTACAATATGCACTCAGGTTCTATGTGCCTTTATGCTTCTTCCCTACTGCACTTCAACTGATACTACGCATCAATTGATACTACGCATCAATTGATACTACGCATCAACTGATAAACTACTATTCTAACTTCGAGCCTCAGTATCAGAGAAGTTTGCACACCTTCTGAGATATTTCCATTCTATCTTGGTGCAACAATCTTTATATCATCTGTGACACTTTGTGCATCATCTACTATTCGGCCTTTCAGTTCATCTGCACTTGTCTCAGGTCATTCTTATCATAATGCACATCCTTTACTGTGCGTCAATTTTGTCTTAGCTATTCAGATAGACTTCTTTACTTCGCACAAAACAAAGTGCACTAAAGTTAATTTTCGCGACTCTGTCTTAGATCATTTGTGACTTTCTGTGTGCTATCTATGATATTGTCATTATGTTTTCACGCACTTGCGCAACCTTTTTATATTTTCATCTCTGTCTTCACGCAACTATCACAAAATAGACTTACATCATACTGTGCACCATCAACAATTCCATTCTTCTGTTCGTGCACATCGGATCTTTTCTAGGTCATCTGTTTTGGTTCCATGAGCCCTTGATGCCCCAAAAATTAGAAGCTTGACAAATCTGTATCTTCCAACTTTCCTCCTCCAAGCTTCCTCTTCCAAGCTTACTTCTTCAACCTTAACAAATACTCCATCTTGGATTCTTATTCATACTTGATCTGCGTAGATGGTGATGTCCATAAGTTGGTTGTGGCTTCCTTCTTATTTGATTCATGATTCACGCTTCCACCACTTGTCATGATCTACGCTATTGATGTGTCTTCTCTTGTGGATCTTGCGCATACTTGGTCCTTGCCTTAGTGGGACTTGTGCCCTTGCGGTGTGGTATTGCGCCCTTGATGTACCATCGCTTGTGGGACTTGCGCACTTGAATTTTACAATCGGCACATCCTTATTGGTACTCTTGTGTTCTTTAACCACTTGTATGCTCCTTTTGATTGGCGTAACTAGCGCACTTTCAGGACTTGCATACTTCTTCTGATTGGTGTATTTTGTGCACTTCTGAGACTTGCGTAACTGTTTTACCACTTCTTGTCTCCAAGCCACTTGCGCACACTCGAACCTTGTCCAACCATTAGTTTGGATTTTCCTTTAAGTAACCTTACTAGGTGTACTTGATATTTGCATATGTACTTCTTCAAACTCGATATGCTTGATGTACTCTTGAAATATACTTCTTATAAATTTCTTCAAACTGGATTCCATATATTTCACCAAACTTGCTTACATATACTTATTCAAAGTGGCTTTCATGTACTTCTTCAAACTGGAACAGGAATAACGATTCCTCTTTGACATTAGTTGACATCAATGACAACCAAAGTTCAACAAAACCTTTCATTATTGCTCTTTTTTTCTACTAATTTATGTTGCTGAAAGGAGGGTGACTAATCTACTAAGTTTTATCTCCGAGAATACTTCATATTTACTATTCCATTGCTTGATGTGTGGGGCATATTGATCATCTTGGAGGGGCATAGGGACATAACTTCCTTGTCATTCATTTCATTGTCCAAAAGTGTTGAGAAGAGGGAAAACTTGTCTGCTATACATATGTTGAGTTGTTGAAGAGATGGTTGTACTTTCTTCACGCAAGTCATGGAAACTAAGGAGCAGTCCATTGTCAAAAAGGTAGTTGCAACCTACAACCATCTACATGTCTTAAGGTACTCTGTAAATCCGCGTTTATTACCTCATTGTGCCATTGTTACAACAAAGCAAAAATAATAGTCATCTACGGGTATGAAAACGTGGTTTAAATATGTTTTTATTGCTCCTTTTTATATGGATATTATAGCATGTATGAGATATATAATGAACATTAAATGCAATAATGTATCATGAGCAATGAATGCAATTTCATGTGCTGAAATTTATTGTGGGCTTATGTTAAGAGTGAATTAATGAAGGGAGTTGAAACATAAATATCACAAAAACCCAATAAAAATATGACCATACAAGTGTGGAATATTATAGTTTTATAACTTGAACAAATAATGCTCTAGATTTTACCCACATATTCACTCTATTTTATAACTTTTGGGGGTTTTTATACTCACTTGGATTGGAATACTTCTATTTTAAGAACTGCAAATATTCTCCCACAAACTTGACCCTAAATCAAAGTAGATTTATATCACTTTAGGTTTCAAGGGTAGACCAAGGGCTCTAGTGGCAGGGGTATAGGGCATTAATAAAGGGTCGCATGGCAAGCTCAAAAGAAGTGACATCTGCATTGAACTCCTTGTGGGAACTTTTTGTTTGATAAATTACCCCATAGAACTGCACCAGCTAAGAACGCATCTCAAGGAAGCATATAAACAGCATCAACGGATACCCGAGCTTCAGGGCGATTAAAGTGCTCGGAGTTTGTTGCTGATGCAACATGATCCCCATATTTTTCCTAAAAAATATAGGGCCCCTCCTTTATTTTTTAGAGAGTTTCATGGTCCCTTGAAAGCTTGGTTTCTTACTCTTTAAGTTGTTCCCTTTCTTCGAGAAAAGGTTGTTTTTTGGCTAAGGCAAACTTCACTTTTTTCGCCAAAACTGGTTGCAAATTTTTAATCTATTTTTCGCGACCAACGGTTTTTGTTGTTTAAGTGGTCGCAACCTTTAAGTCTAACTTTGCCGACCAGTCGCAGTACCTTGGCTTACCTTGCGCCGACTGTTGCGCCATCATTTGGCCTAATTTTCATCGACCGGTCGCAACTTTCTTACTTAGTTTCCACCAACCGTTGTGCATTGTTTAGACTCATTTTCGCCGATCGATCGCTTGTAAGAGGGCCTTGTCTTGTATTTTGCTCGCGGAGTTTAACATTATTTTTGTCGACCGTGTCGTAGTTCGTAATATTATCTTCGTCGATTGGTCGCATTGTTTAACATTAACCTCGCCGACCATGTCATATTCTTATTTTTGTCCCTTCGTCGATCCGCGTCGCAACGCCCGGTTGCAGTTCGTAATATTAATTTCGCCGACCATTGCGTGAAGACTAAATATAATTCACCGACCACTCCGCTCCGCGCAGTCCGTCGTCCCCATCGACGCAGTTTCTTTTGGGAAAGCGTGTTTTGGGACCGGTGGGACTTTAATTGAACCCTCGTGCGAATTTATGTGTTGGTCCATCGAGCCCCGTGCACCATTAATGTTCCCAAATGCCGACCCCACGGGACTTAAGTGCTCCGTTTTACATATATATGCAACGGGGTTTTGGGTTTTCCATCCCACCTTTTGCAAAACTGAGAAGCATCGTAGAGCGCCATTGGGAGCAGCAAGTTGTCGCCAATCAGAGCTCACACGCACTCCAGCAACAAACTTCTCCAGTGCTAACAGGTAGGTTTTCGAACCCGACCCGTTTGTTTTGTTCACTTAGGACCTCGGTTTAGCTTTCGGGTTTTTTTTAAAAAGTTGTCTGTGTTTGTTAGTAGGGCCTAAGTTCTTTGAGAAACCAGACCCTCCTTGACTTTCATAACACCGAAAAAACACTTCCGCCCCAGCTAGTTTTACCCATGCCCGGTATCCCTGTCGACGTGAGTTTCTTGGTCAAGTCTGGTCTTTCGCAGCCTTTCACTTCGAAGTTGGTCAAAGTTTGAGCCCAATACCCACTAGGAAGTTTCTTGTCCTAAGCGCAGTAGCTTTGCAGTCAATAAACCTCGCCCAAGCTCTAAACCCTGATGACCACACTGTTTGTCATCCCAATATAGTCGTTTTAGACCGAGAAGAAGTTGAACGGTTTTCACACAGTCGTTATGCTTTGCTTTGTTTCACGCACACACACACTCGCAGTCATAAAATTCAGTTAAGCTATAGTCGCATGCATAGTTATTTTTGTTTTGGTGAACTGGCCACGCTAATGCTTCATCCATCACCTTTTTTGTTGCTCAAAAGATAGTTTGCACAAACATTAAATGCACTGGTTTGCTTGAAGGCTTGTCTTCTTCCGCGGTTTAAATACTTCGCGTTTTGATTTTCTAAAATAATGTCGATAACCCTTGCTTTCTCTTTGATTATAGTAATAAGAGATTGTCAAATGATCATCAACAACGCTTGTTTTCTATTTATTTGAACTGTTGTATGGATAAATTTTGTGTAAATGTTTGGCCTCATTGTTTTCAACCTTAATGGGAAGTTTTAAATGGAAGCTAACATTCATGTTAATTCAAGTTCTATTTTAATATCATGAATAGGAACACTGTATTTCCCATAAACAATTGAGATCCCTCATTTGTCCCTTCATTGGCATCACAGGTTTGATATGCACAAGTGATCCGCTAGGAAGAGAGCCAAGTTAGCCGAGTTGGAGTCAGACATAGAGATCCTTTTGGACACCTCACTTGAGATGGTGTTCAACGAAACGAAATCCATCACAGGAGCTGCCCCAGAATATCAATGGGGCGAGCTATACAGAGATGTAGAAGACCAAAACTTCCCTGAAGCCTGCTTGGAAGAGCTAATGGTTTATAAGAACATCAAAAGGTCTTCTCTCCATAAAGCGACCACTCGCCCAGAGCTGTTCCCATGCTCGGAGGTTATTGGTTGGATACTACCCCAGGTGAACACTAAAACCAGATTCATCACAGATGTCACCGGGATGAGTCTTGCTTCTTTTGCACTAGATCATATCACGACAGCGTACAAATTCCCCTACCCTAATTCCCTACTGAATGATGAGTGGATATCAGGGCTAAAGATGGACCCTTTGGAATACGCAGGGAAGATGACAATTACCGAAAGGCAAATAAGGTCAAGGATCAGTGGAGAGTATGAGATTCAACATCTCAGGACTCCGTATAGGCTCATTGCCCTGATGTTGAGTCGAGTTTTCGGCATGCCGAATGGAAACACATATAAACTCGGCTGGGTTCCAGTGATGTTCCATGTGGCCACACATGGTACAATATTCATTTAGGCTAATATCATCTCAGATTACATGGCTTCACATATAACTGTTGCCCAGGGAGGATTGACACAAAATAAAGCCGATTTATTCATGTCCTCTTATTTGGTGGTCTGTTTATTCATCAAGCACCCTTTCCCTGATTTGAGATGCATCTGGAAGAGCAAAGAGTCTGCCCTCCATGTGGCTTATCAGATAATGTGGGCACACAAGTATGCAAGCCACTACACGTAGATTTGTGAAAAGTTCATTATGCCCCTATATCAACTACTATTCAAGGCAGAACCAAATTGCGTATTAGAGAATGCTGTGCCGATCATAGAAGCATTCAGAGATTACTAATTCTCTTTAGAGGGAAGATACATCAGAATGGATGGAGGGAGTCGACCCCCGTCCCTATTGCCCCGGTATGCCACTGATAATGTAGTGCATAAAGAAGCCATAAGGAAATTCTTTATCGATGGAGTTAGTAAGGTGCTCCATGACAAGAAGAAGGTTGCATACCCGTCGATGCCTTTTATCATTGGAGCTTACCAACTCCCCAAGGCAAGAGATGGTATAGAATTTGCTCAGGACTTAGAGGCCTTCCATTTTGGAATGAAGATCTTCAGAAGGCATGACCCCCAAGGTAAAGTCGTTGAACATTGTTCTTCCCACACTTTTGATTACGCGCATCTTTTTGACAAAGATGAAGAATTCTTTTGAAGTGCCAAGAACATGACTGAATTGGGAAAGCACTACTGCCCCAAAAGCGGAGCTAGTTCTAGTTCCAAAACCAAAGCTGACAAGGAAACCAGGTTAGTGCAGTTAGAGGAAGCTGAAAGGAAGAAGAGAGAAGAGGCAGATAGGATCCAGAAAGAGCAAACTGATGGGATCAAGAAGGAAGAAGCAGATAGGATTCAAGAAGAAAAAGCCGAGAAGAGTCGACAGAAGCAAGCTGAAAGGCTACAACAAGAAGAGGCAGAAAGAGTTCAGAAGGAAGAAGCTGACAGACTCCAACAAGAGTTAGCTGAGAAGCTCCAGAGAGAGGAGACTGATAGAATCCAAAAAGAAGAGGCAGAAACTGTCAGAATTCAGCAAGAGCAAGCTGAGAGGATTCAAAAGGAAGAAACTGAAAGGCTTCAAAGGGAGGAAGCAAATAGACTACAGAAGGAAGAAGCCGAAATAATAAATAGGGAAGAGGCCAAAAAGTTGCAGGAAATAAAGGAGAGAGCGAAGAAGGAAGCAACAGAATTGCAAAGGCAAAAGGAGGAAGTAGAGGAGTCCAAGGAAGCTGTGGAACAAGGGATCTCAGGCGCACAAGATATGGACGTGGATGTATCAATGACAAACCCGTCAGAGGCAACCATTGAAGGACATGTCTCAACTCAGGAGCTCTCTCTCACCCCATTCACTCCCTCAAAGCAATGCCAAGTGGCAAAGCTAGATTCCATCTTTTTCGATAAAAGCAGAAGGCTATCGTAAGAAAATCGGTAAAGAGGGTGAAAACTCAAGATGTCCAAGATGAAGTCACAATAACAGAAGATCCAATTTTCCATGGGACTAATAACGACCCTCAGTTCACGGCAGCAGCTAGTGTGGCTTCGGCTCAGGCAAGTGTCGATAATGTAGACCTGTTGGTAGAAGAAGTGAGAAAATATAAATACAAGCTCTTCAAAGTGAAGGATAATCTAGTGAATGAAGTGCATAAAGGTAATGAGATGAAAAGAAAATATAGTGTGCTTCAAGAAGAAAAGGGGGAGATAGAGGAACATACCCAAAAGCTCGAAGATGAAAAGGATGCACTAAATGCTCAACTAGTAATCGTGGAGGGCGAGAAGAAAGAACTAGAAAATCGCATAAAAGAGTTAGAAGAACATGAGGCCAATAGCAGGGAACAACAACTAATAACCACAGAAGGTGAGAAGAAAGAACTAGAAACTCACATAAAAGAGTTAGAAGAACATGAGGCAAAAAACATGCAATAACTACTAATAACCGCAGAAGGCGAGAAGAAAGAGTTAGAAACTCGCATAAAAAAGTTAGAAGAACATGAGGCCAACAGTATACAACAAATCAAGTTTTATAAGCCTCAGTTCAAAAGGATGACGAAAGAAAAGGAGTCTCTGTTAGAGCAACTAAAGGTTGCAGTAGAGAAGAAGGAGGACTTAACCCTGTTCCATGAACAAGCATGCAATATACTAAGAAAAATTCATCAGTCACTTGAGCTGATCACAGAAGAGGTCTGTAAGATGAAGAGAATGATTGAAAGGATGAAAGTAATTGATGCTAATGCACTAAGACTCAAGAAAAAGTATGTGTGCTTTTTGGAGGAAATCAATAGATAGATTGAATGGAGAAAAGGAAGATTAGGCTTCCCAGGGAACATACCTCTCAAATCCGAAGAGGATTCACAGCTTGATTTAGGACTCCTTGAGTTTTGTAGAGACTGTGGTACAAAAATAAGTAGTGGAATCCAGAAGACCATCGAGAAATGTATCAGCTTCTACTTAAAGATCTGGGAAACCCATGAGAAATGCCATATGGTTTTTCCTCAGACCATACATGATTTTCCTGACAAAGATCAGCGTTTGTCTGAGCTGAATTCAGAAATAGAATACCTAAAGAAGATAGATGTCTTGACACCAGAAGACCTCCACCGGTTTATCGGGCAAGCTTCTATTCATGCTTATTTTCTGTAGGACATCGCCTATGTGACAGTAGCAGGAGTAGCAAGCATTAAAACTAATTGTCTAAGCATGAGATCTCACTAAAAATGATGGTTTCTGCATGAGGCAATTTTATTATACGAGAAGCTGGCATGTGGACCAGTTACATTGCTGAAGTGGATGGGCTTGCTGAAGTGGACAGGCCAGCTTAAGTGAACAGGCCAGCTGAAGTAGACAGTCCAGTTGAAAGTTAATTTTGTTTTTTATTGTAAATCCTAAAACACAGCTGAAAGCTGATTTATTGTATAAACATTTAAAAAACAACTGGAAACTAATTTTGTCTTATATGAGCACTAGAAGACAAACTTTTGTGCTTCCCTAGGGTTAGGGTTGGGGAAAGACATTTTTGTAAAGTTATAAATAGAGGAATATAATAGAAGGAAGGGACTTTTTGCAGGTGAAAGGACTGATTTGTCTTGTACGTGAACTATTTTGCTGCATTAATAAAGGAAGCTCCATTTTCCTAGGAAAAGCTATCACTGTGTTTTGCTTGGGGATGTGTTGAATGTCCGTTGAATTATTTCTGCACCATTCATGCATATACTGTGAGATCATTCCTAACTATTTTGAATTAATTCTCTATTATGAATGCTTTCATTTCTTGTGCAAATATTATGTGTTAAATGAGTAATGGAATGTTTTAATTCCGTCAAAGCCAACTTTGATATCCTTCAAATTCTGCTGTAAATGCATCATTATTATTAAACAATTACCTGTGAGATTCTTTGGTGTATTTCCAGCGTATTATTCATATTTCAGTTTTGCTCCATGCAACGATATATTAGATTAGATTAAGCAGTACATATTTACTTAGATTAGATAGGTTATTTTTGATTAATTTAGATTTCATGCATTTAGGTAGGCCACTTGCACATCATCTTTAAAAAATAAATTACATACACGGTGGATCGGGCCGCAACTGGTGAGCACTCATTTTAAAATGACATACGGTAGCCGGGCCGTTAACCGAACGGATTCCCCACACCAAATGGTGAGCGATCTAATTGGGCTTGCATACCGGGGAGAATCCCTAATTGTAGGTGTTGCAAATTTCGGGGCATCAATAATTTTTGGCTCTAGAAGGAGGGCCGCCAATGCATGGCTGGCAGAGGAAACCCATTTGTTAGAAGAAATTCCTCTGAAGACCCACTTGAAACAGCTATTCCAGAATATTTCTTACTGGAATTACAAGATCAGTAAAATCCCAATCCTGAAGGTGAACATCAAGAACCGTTATACGTTGTTCATTTTGAAGAAGTAGAAAATTTCAGAAGGCATACCCGTTCTTATGTTAGGAGACTTGGAGGGTTAAACATAATTCCCTTATTACCCAGAAGGAGAGCTCCTAGGAGACAAACACAATTCACTAGAGATTCAGTTCTTGTTGAAAATTTAGAAGAATTATTGGATTTATCTTTACAGGAAATCACAGAACCTCTTAGTGAGATTAGACCCGAAACTCCTCTAAATCAGGAAGAACGACATATTCCGCCACATACCCCACCGCACTCTCCACCATGATCACCACCACGATCACCACCACGTGCTCCACCGAGAATTATGGCTATACCTGCGTGGAGAGCCAGAGGGGCGCTTAATTTGGCTGCACCTTTACTTGACCTGCCCAAGAATCCATAAAAGGTATTACGCAAGTACGATCATGGAAAAGGTATTTCTGTTGAAGATCACCTTAAGAGATTTTATTTAGCGTTGAATCTTCTCAATGTAGAACATGAAGATGTAGTCTACAGACATTTTCCCTATACTTTTGAACCCAAAGTATCTTCCTGGTACTTTAGTTTACAAGCTAATTCAATATTAAATTGGGAAGATTTCGAAAAATGTTTCCTGAGTAAATATGGAAATCAGAAAACAGTCGCTACGATGATGAAAGAATTGTTGTCTAAGAGGATGGAAAAGAAAGAAAAGGTTCAAGAATTTAATCAAAGGTTTAATACATTGTTGAACAATTTATTGCTGCAACAAGACCCGTTGAAGAATCTTTAGTGGAATATTATACCACAACACTTGATCCACCCATAGCTATGTTTGTTAAAAGAACGAAGCAACTTACATTGGTAGAGAACTTCGAAGAGGCTAAGAAAGTAGAAGCTGAAGCGGATAGTATTGCCAAACATTCCCTTGATTTGGAAACAAAACCATCGACCAACAAGAAACCTTTGCTGCTAGCTAGACCCAAGGAAGAATCATCTAACGAGTTAGAAAATGTGGTCAAAATGATGCAGAAGTTGTCCAATAAAATCGTAGATCTGGAGAAAGGTAGAGAGCACTTCTAGGAAACCATTCAAACCTTTCTACAAGAAAAGGGATGAAAGTGGGCAGCCTCTTCCGCCTACAAACAATTCTGTTGTCTTAAATTTAAATGAAGTAGGCATGTATCATTTCTGCACTTTTCACCAAGAACAACATTCTGAAAAGAGCTGTCCGTAGTGGATAAATTCAATGAGCTTGGTTATGAATCAATTGCTGGATGCTCAAGTAACAGACCAAGAAGATCCCCAAGAAGAGCAGGCACTTGAACAGGAAGAACCCGCTCCAGACACCACAATGGTATTATGGGATTGGGTACCCTTAACAAAATTGATTGAAGAAGACACTGACGAAAGTCAAGTTTCAACCGTAAATATTACTACTCGGAGTAAGGGTCCGGTCGATGATCCAAGCCCGGTTGTCCCCAAACCTAAAGTTGCGAAAGAAATAACCAAGAGGCACATTACTGTCATTCCACCACGACCTAAAGTAAACCCCACAGTGGTCAAAGAGACAAGCCCAGTAATTAATGAAATGCCAAAGCGACACATAACTGTCATTCCACCACAACCTAAGGTGGATCCAACGGTAGTAAGAGGATCAGACCTAGAAATAAATAAGCAGCCAAAGGTTACAACAAACAAAACAGAGAATCATGGAAAAGGCTCAAAAGAGTATGACATGGGATACAACATCATTGAAGATATCAAGAAAGTGAAAGAAAATATCTCTATATTTGAAATGTGTAGTCTTACCTAGCAAAGGAAGAAATTGTTAGAATATTTTGAGCCACAATCTAGCACTTCAGTAGAAAACACTGAGGAAAATCCTAAGATAAACGAAGCTAGCATTGGCGGGAAATCTAGATCTCAAACGTTTCAGTTTCTGTTGACCTTTGAAATTTTTAATCATAATGTACACAACTGTTTGGTAGATTTCGGGGCTTCTTCGAATGTCATGCCATTCTCGATCTGTAAAAAAATTAATGGAAAACCAATACCATCCCCATCTCAGATCATACAGTTGGATAGGATTCCTGTTAAAGTAATTGGAGAAATGAAAGATGTGCTTATTAGATTATCGACAGATCCTAGAGTGTGTCAATTTATTGATATCATGGTGGTAGATATACCAGAATCCTATGGGTTAATTTTGAGCAGGGACTAGTCTACGAAATTGAATGGTTATTTTGCAACAGATTGGTCCCACTTATGGTTGCCATACCAAAACATGCAAAATCAGATCATAATACTGAGAGAGCCCAACATGAAACAAAACGTAACTCAGTTGGAAGAAAAGAATGAGGCTGTAACTTTTTCGTCTTCAGTATTGGAAAATGATTTCTTAGAGATTGAACTTGGGAATTATCAATCAACAGATGCTGGACAGGACTCAGAAGAACAGTCTGATCTCCTTCATTTTTCACGGACTGATGATATTGATTGCAACATAGTAGAATTAGTCACTGACTTAGGTAGTGACAACACTAACTTAGTTAAAACGGAAATCACATTTTGGATTTTGTACTTCGATGGTCCCAAAACCCAAGAAGGATCTGGAGCCGGTTGTGTTCTTATTGAACCTGAGAAGAACAAGCATTTCTTATCTTGTAGACTAGAGTTTGAATATACAAATAACACAGCTGTGTATGAAGCTCTAGTTCAAGGATTAAAAAAAGCTATTAGTTTGAATGTCAAGTACTTAAAAGTCTTTGGTGACTCAGAAATAGTTTTCAGACAGGTAAGGGATACAATTCATTGTCTTTCTCCACACTTAAAAGGTTACCAATCTGAAGTTTGGAATCTGATTTCACACTTAGATGCTTTTAATGTAAATTCTATTCCTAGATTACAAAATGCCGCGGCTGATTTGTTAGCTACTTCTGCTTCCAGGTTAGTGCCTACAATAACAAATGCTCCATTGAATTGATTTTCAGGTCATCTCTTCCTGATAATATCACAAATTTAAGAGTGTTTGATGATGATGACCAAATTATCAGCTTCTTAACTAATGAAGTTGCTTTTCAAGAATCTATAATCGATGAAGAAGAGCACGATTCAGATTTGCAGAAGAAAGATGCAGCTAAAGGAAACTTCATGCCAAAAGGAGTAAGGACTGTAGAAGGATTGTTTGATCTGCAGAACAAGCTCAAGAGGCCAACGAATGTCAAAACTAACAGCTCCTCCATGCAGCATGAATTGGTAAACCTGGGCACAGAAGCTGAACCAAAATTCGTCAATCTTGGTAAATGTTGCTCGCTGGGCGAAAGAGATAAGTTCATCATACTGTTTCAGTAATATAAAGATGTTTTTGCATGGACTTATAAAGATCTGAAAACATATGATACTCGCATCATACAACACATAATACCAATGAAGCTAGAGGTGAAGCCTTTTCAGTAGCAATTGCGAAGGATGCATCCGATGCTTGAACCATTAATATATAAAGAGTTGAAGAAGTAGTTGGATGCTAAGATCATTTTAAGGTCCAACATTTTGAATGGGTTTCTAATCTAGTACCCGTGCAGAAGAAGTCGAGGGAGATAAGATTGTGTGTGGATTTTCGGAACTTGAAGAAAGCTTCCGATAAATACAACTACCCTGTGCCACTAATGGAGCAAATTTTATAGATGGTGTCATGATCAGAACTCTTCTCTCTACTAGATGGTTTTTCTGGATATAATCAAGTGCTAGTAGCGGAAGAAGACCGACTCAAGACCACTTTTCGTACAAAGTGGGGAACCTTTGCATATCGCATAATGCCATTCGGTTTGATAAACACAAGAGCTACCTTTCAAAGAGCCATGGACATCGCTTTTCGAGGATTGGTTGGCCACTGTGTGGTAATTTATTTAGATGATGTGACAATATTTTCAAAGAAAAGAGAAGACCATGTTTTCCATTTGAAACAGATTTTTGATCGCTACAGAAAATATGGCATATCTCAAAATCCCAAGAAGAGTATTTTCGTTGTTCTTGAGGGTAAGCTTCTAGGTCATATCATCTCAAAAAAGGGGATCTCAATAGATCAAGAGAGAGTGCAAGATATAAGCAAGATTCCCATGCCCCATAACAAGAAGGCTATGCAATCTTTTATGGGCACAATAAACTTTGTTCGAAGGTTTGTACCAGATTTCACTCAAATTGTGAAACCTTTGCAGCAAATGGTAAAGCAAAGTGTGCAATTCAAGTGGACTGACATAGAGAAGACTACGTTTAAAGACATTAAGACTGCCATAGTTAACGCACCTTCTTTGAGAAGTCCAGATTTTGAAAAGGATTTCATTATGTACACTTTCACTTCAGATAACTCTCTCGCAGCTGTGCTCACTCAGAAGGGGGAATAAGGAGACGAGTATCCAATATCCTTCATGAGCACTGGTTTGCAGGGTGCTGAATTGAATTATCTAGTCGTAGACAAGCAAGCATATGCAGTATTTAAAGCGGTAAAACAGTTCAGACCGTATATCCTAAAGAACAAAACTAAAGTCATAGTACCTCACTCCGCTGTTAGATCTCTGTTTGTACAGAAGGAATTGGGTGAAAGGAGAGGAAACTGGGTCACTGCTCTTCAGGAGTATGATTTAGAATTCAAACCGGCCACCATTATAAAGGGCCAAGGGGTGTGTAAATTACTCACTGAAAATCCAGTTGATGAAGAGCGAGAATGGGAGAATGAAGCCGAACTAAATATGATTGAGGTATGTCCTATTTTCACCGCTCCTGAATCTTGGTATAGGGACCTAGTGCATTATTTGCAGCAAGGATATTTGTTGGAGCACTGGAGTTCTAGGCAAAGAAGGGCACTCGTCTGAAATCAACATCCTATCAAATAATTGATGGAATAATTTTTAGAAATAATTATGATGGGATATTTCTCAGATGTCTTGAGAAAGAGGACTCTGATAAAGTAGTCAAATAATTACGTGATGGCCCTGCCGGGGGACACTATTTTGGAGATACCACGGATCATAAAATACTCAGAGCAAGATACTATTGGCCCACTCTATTCAAATATGCTCATGCCTATGCTAGGAATTGCGATGTATGTCAAAGGAGCGTTGGAAGATTGCCGAAAGCATTAGGACCGTTGCAGCCAATTATTATTTCTAAACCATTTGAGCAATGGGGGATAGATGTTACTGGAGAGATAAATCCGAACTCTTCGCTGCAGCACAGGTATATTCTTATGGCTATGGACTATTTCACCCAGTGGATAGAAGCTGTTCCGTTGCGCAAAGTGAATGAAGACGCGGTTATCAAGTTCTTGGAAGAAAACATCATAACCAGGTTTGGGGTTCCAATTTCCCTAGTCTTTGATAATGCAACTTATTTTTCGTTTGTGAAATTAAATGAATTTGTTTATGAGAAAGGAATTAAATTGTATTATTCAACAAATTACTACCCCCAAGGAAATGGTCTAGCTGAATCCACAAACAAAAACCTCATCCGAATTCTTAAGAAAATCGAAGTTGGCATATAACCCTCCCAAATGCTTTATGGGAAGACATAGTCACCCCGAAGAATTCTTTAGGAGTTTCCCCATACACTCTAGTCTACGGTAAGGAAGCCATACTACCTCCTAACATACTACTTCCATCCTTACAATTAGACCAAGCCTCCCAAGGTTCCAACATCAAAGTCCTACAATCGGGAATTGATACCCTGCTGAAGCTTGAAGAGTCACGGCAGAAAGGCAAAGACAAATTCCACCAACACCAAGACATTGTCAAGAGGTGGTTTGATAAGCGGAAATATGGAAAAAGAAGTTTTGAAATAGATGACTTAGTTTTGAAGTGGGATCACCCACATGGCGACAAGGGAAAGCACACAAAGTTTCAACAATTATGGCTTGGCCCTTACCAAATTTCTGAGAAGCTTGACCCGTCGACATACAAACTGAAAGACCTACAAGGGGAGGAAGAGAACCTCCCTGTCAACGGCCTTGCTTTAAAGCAGTATTTCTCGTAGTTCTAGGGACACTTTTGTACATAAATAAACATTGTTTTGTTTTTGATAAGTTTACCTTTTCTGTTTGTTTTGTTTCAAGTTGTTCTTTTCTTTTCTTAGATTCTTTAGTCTGTTTTGTTTGAGTGTTTTCATGTGACCTTTACCCTGCTTTTTGTTTGAGTTCTTTATTCTTTAATAAATCCCATCCCAACTTCTTGGTGTAGTTGAGAGACAGGGCTTTGAGCGAATCTCAAATTCTTGAAAGGCCAGAATCTACTTATAAATAAAATTTCTCTATGTGACTTTGCTTTTGTTGACTAGTTTCTAGAATAAGGGGATCATTTTCCGTTTTATATTTAGGTCATAGTAACCCCTGTTAAATAACTGAGACTTATGATTTCTATGTTACTATCTTGGGGATCCATCTACTCTCACATTAATGACTGTCTCAAGAAGTTCACTACAATGGACCCACGGAGAGGAAGCATGTCTCACAAATGTATGGTATTTAAAATGATCCCATGCTGCAAATCAAAAGCCAAAAGAGCTTATATCAATGAATCTGTTTTCCAGAAATTCTTGCCTCCATTAAAGCATGGTTGAGAAAAGAAAAGGCATTCAATCAAGAAATCTGTTCTAAAGGTCATCCCAGCAAGGTTCTTCTCCGTCCGTGAGCATGACAATCAAATAAATATCTTTCTCACACAAAAGGACATTTTGGATTGAAGAACCCAAGTTAAATGTTGGAGATTGAATAAAGTTATCATGGAAGGCTTAGACGACAAAAGTCGTAAATAAATAAAGTATCCAGAAGGATGCTAACAGCATGGGAATGAGGAACAAACGAATATTTCTGTGGGATGTTGTTACGATCCTGTGGAGTCCTATTTTAGTTGGCAACTGAAAGACAAATTTTAAAATGAACCCCATATTTTGACCCTAAGAGAGTTGTAGAGAAGTTTGACTCAAAGTTGCCTTCTCCCCAATGACCATTATGATGAAAGTGATCACTCCTTTTGGCAGAGACTGGAATAGGTAAGCAAGTTGTTACATAAGGGGCCAACAACTCGTAAGTTTTTCTGACCTTGGAAAGAGATTAATATAGAGATCTGTGTTCACCAACGAATCGCCAATTGTTGTTGCTGCAACCTGATCCCCATATTTTTCCTAAAAAATATAGGGCCCCTCCTTTCTTTTTAAGAGAGTTTCGTGGTCCCTTGAAAGCTTGGTTTTTGACTCTTTAAGTTGTTCCCTCTCTTCGAGAAAAGGTTGTTTTTTGGCTAAGGCAAGCTTCACTTTTTTCGCCAAAACTGGTCGTAGATTTTTAGTCTATTTTTTGCGACCAACGATTTTTGTTGTTTAAGTGGTCACAACCTTTAAGGCTAGCTTTGTCGACCAGTCGCAGCACCTTGGCTTACCTTGCGCCGACCGTTGCGCCATCATTTGGCCTACTTGTCATCGATCGATCGCAACTTTCTGGTTTAGTTTCCACCGATCGTTGCGCATTGTTTAGACTCATTTTTCGCCGATCGATCGCTTGTAGGAGGGCCTTGTCTTGTGTTTTGGTCGCGGAGTTTAACATTATTTTTGCCGATCGTGTCGCAGTTGGTAATCTTATCTTTGACGCCCGGTCACATTGTTTAACATTAACCTCTCCGACCATGTCGTAGTCTTATTTTTGTCCCTTCGTTGATCCGCGTCGCAACGCCCAGTCGTAGTTCGTAATATTGATTTCACAGACCGTTGCGCGAAGACTAAATATAATTCGTCGACCACTCCACTCCGCACAGTCCGTCGTCCCCATCGGCGCAGTTTCTTTTGGGAAAGCGTGTTTTGGGACCGATGGGACGTTAATTGAACCCCAGTGTGAATTTATGTGTTGGTCCATCGAGCCCTGTGCACCATTAATGTGCCCAACTGCCAACCCCGCGAGACTTAAGTGATACGTTTTACATATCTATGCAACGGGGTTTTGGGTTTTCCATCCCACCTTTTGCAAAACTGAGAAGCATCATCGAGTGCCATTGGGAGCAACAGGATGTCGCCAATCAGAGCTCACACGAACTCCAACAACAAACCTCTCTAGTGCTGACAGGCAAGTTTTCGAACCCATCCCATTTGTTTTGTCCACTTAGGACCTCGGTTTAGCTTTCAGGTTTTGTTTTAAAAGCTGTTTGTGGTTGTTAGTAGGGCCTAATTTCTTTGAGAAACCAGACCCTCGACTTTCATAACACTGAAAAAACACTTCCGCCCTAGCTAGTTTTACCCATGCCTGGTATCCTTGTCGATGTGAGTTTCTTGGTCAAGTCTGGTATGTCGCAGCCTTTCACTTTGATGTTGGTCAAAGTTTGAGCCTAGTACCCACTAGGAATTTTCTTGTCCTAGGCGCGGTAGCTTTGCGGTCAATAAACCTCGCCCAAGATCTAAACCCCGACGACCACACTCTTTGTCATCCCAATAGAGTCGTTTTAGACCGAGAAGAAGCTGAATGGTTTTCACACAGTCATTATGCTTTGCTTTGTTTCATGCACACACGCGCTCGCTTCTATCAGTTGCTCCTAGTCATAAAATTCAGTCAAGCTATAGTCGCATGCATAGCCGTTTTTTGTTTTCGTGAACTGACCACGCTAAGGCTTCATCCATCACCTCTTTTTGTTGCTCAAAAGATAGTTTGCACAAACATTAAATGCACTGGTTTGCTTGAAGGCTTGTCTTCTTCCACGGTTTAAATACTTCGTGTTTTGATTTTCTAAAATAATGCCGATAACCCTTGCTTGCTCTTTGATTATAGTAATAAGAGATTGTCAAATGATCATCAGCAACGCTTGTTTTTTGTTTATTTGAACTGTTGTATGGGTAAATTTTGTGTAAATGTTTGGCCTCATTATTTTCAACCTTAATGGGCAGTTTTAGATGGAAGCTAACATTCATGTTAATTCAAGTTCTATTTTAATATCATGAATCAGAACATTGTATTGCCCATAAACAATTGAGATCCCTCATTTGTCCCTTCATTGGCGTCACAGGTTTGATATGCACAAGCGATCCGCCAGGAAGAGAGCCAAGTTAGCTGAGTCGGACTCAGACATAGAGATCCTTTTGGACACCTCACTCGAGACGATGTTCAACGACACAAAATCTATCACAAGAGCTTCCCCAAAATATCAATGGGGCGAGCTATACAGAGCTGTAGAAGACCAAAACTTCCCTGAAGCCTCCTTGGAAGAGATAATGGTTTATAATAACATCAAAAGGTCTGCTCTCCATAAAGCGATCACTCGCCTGGAGTTGTTCCCATGCTCAGAGGTTATTGGTTGGATACTACCCCAGGTGAACACTAACACTAGATTCATCACAGATGTCACCGAGATGAGTCTTGCTTCTTTTGCATCAGATCATATCACGACAGCGTACAAATTTCACTACCCTAAGTCCCTACTGAATGATGAGTGGATATCGGGGCTAAAGATGGACCCTTTGGAATATGCAAGGAAGATGACGATTACTGAAAGGAAAATAAGGTCAAGGATTAGTAGAGAGTATGAGAGTCAGCATCTGAGGACTCTGTATAGGCTCATCGCCCCGATGTTGAGTCGAGTTTTCAGCATGCCGAATGGAAACACATATAAACTCGGCTGGGTGCCAATGATGTTCCATGTGGCCACACATGGTACAATATTCAACTGGGCTGATATCATCTCGGATTACATGGCTTCACTATAATTGCTGCTTAGGGAGGATTGACACAAAATAAAGTCGATTTATTCATGCCCTCTTATCTGGTGGACTGTTTATTCATCAAGCACCCTTTCCTTGATTTGCGATGCATCTAGGAGAGCAAAGAGTCTCCTCTCCATGCGGCTTATCAGATAACATGGGCACACAAGTATGAAAGCTACTACACTTAGATTTGTGAAAAGTTCATTACGCCCCTATATCAACTACTGTTCAAGGCAGAACCAAATTGCCTATCAGAGAATGCTATGCCGATCATAGAAGCATTCTGAGATTACTACTTCTCTTTAGAGGGAACATACATTAGAATGTATGGAGGGAGTCGACCCCCGTCCCTATTGCCCTGGTATGCCATGGATTACGTAGTTCATAAAGAAGCCGTAAGGAAACTCTTTATCGATGGAGTTAGTAAGGTGCTCCATGACAAGAAGAAGGATGCATACCCGCCGATGCCTTTTATCATTGGAGCTTACCAGCTCCCCAAGGAAAGAGATGGTATAGAATTTGCTCAGGACTTAGAGGCCTTCCATTTTTGAACGGAGATCTTCAGAAGGAATAACCCCCAAGGTAAAGTCGTTGAACACTGTTCTTCCCACAGGATCACTGTTGATTACGCGTATCTTTTTGACAAATATGAAGAATTCTTTCAAAGTGCCAAGAACATGACTGAATTGGGAAAGCGCTACCGCCCCAAAAGCGGAGCTAGTTCTAGTTCCAAAACCAAAGCGGCCAAGGAAACTAGGTTAGTGCAGTTAGAGGAAGCTGAAAGGAAGAAGAGAGAAGAGGCAGATAGGATCCAGAAAGAGCAAACTGCTGGGATCTAGAAGGAAGAAGCAAATAGGCTTAAAGAAGAACAAACTGAGAAGAGTCGACAGGAGCAAGCGGAAAGGCTACAGTAAGAAGAGGCATAAAGAGTTCAGAAGGAACCGGCTGACATACTCCAACAGGAGTTAGCTGAGAAGCTCCAGAAAGAGCAGACTGCTAGAATCCAAAAAGAAGAGGCAAAAACTTCCAGAGTTCAGCAAGAGAAAGATGAGAGGATTCAAAAGGAAGAAACTGAAAGGCTTCAAAGGGAGGAAGCAGATAGACTGTAGAAGGAAGAAGATGAAAGAATAAAGAGGGAAGAGGTTGAAAAGTTGCAGGAAATAAAGGAGAGAGCTGAGAAGGAAGCAACATAATTGCAAAGGAAAAAAGAGGAAGCATAGGAGTCCAATGAAGCTGTGGAACAAGGGAGCTCAGGCGCACAAGATATGGACGTGGATGTATCAATGAAATCCCCGCCTGAGGAAACCATTGAAGGACATGTCTCAACTCAGGAGCTCGCTCTCACCCCATTCACTCCCTCAAAGCAACGCCAAGTGGCAAAGCTAGATTCCATCTTTTTCGATAAAAGCAAGAAGGCTATCGTGAGAATATCAATAAAGAGGGTGAAAACTCAAGATGACCAATATGAAGTCACAATAACAGAAGATACGATTTTCCAGGGGACTAATAACGACCCTCAGTTCACGGCAACAGCCAATGTGGCTTCGGCTTAGGCAAGTGTCGATAATGTAGACCTGCTGGTAGAAGAAGTGAGAAAATATAAAGACAAGCTCTTAAAAGTGAAGGATAATCTGATGAAGGAAGTGCATCAAGGTAATGAGCTGAAAAGAAAATATAGTGAGCTTCAAGAAAAGGGGGAGATAGAGGAACATACCCAAAATCTTGAAGATTGAAAGGATGCACTAAATGCGTAACTAGTAATCGTGGAGGGCGAGAAGAAAGAACTAGAAACTCGCATAAAAGAGTTAGAAGAACATGAGGCCAACATCAGGCAACAACAACTAATAACCATAGAAGGCGAGAAGAAAGAACTAGAAACTTGCATAAAAGAGTTGAAGAACATGAGGCCAACAACAATCAACATCAACTAATAACCGAAGAAGGCGAGAAGAAAGAGTTAGAAACTCGCAAAAAAAGTTAGAAGAACACGAGGCCAATATTATATAGCAAATCGAGTTCTATAAGCCTCAGTTTGAAAGGCTGATGAAGAAAAGGAGTCTCTGTTAGAGCAACTAAAGGTTGCAGAAGAGGAGAAGTAGGAATTAACCCCGTTCAATGAACAAGCATGCAATATACTGAGAAAAATTCATCAGTCACTGGAGCTGATCACATAAGCGGTCTGTAAGATGAAGAGAATGATTGCAAGGATGAAAGTAATTGATAGTGATGCGCTAAGGCTCAAGAAAAAGTATGTGCGCTTCTTGGAGGAAATCAATAGACAGATTGAATGGAGAAAAGGAAGACCAGGCTTCCCATGGAACCTACCTCTCAAATCCTGTTACACAGAAATCTTCCACCCTGTGAGCATCAACATTTTTTGGCCTGTAGGATCCATTTTAGTGATTCAGATCCATTTTTATCCTTCAGTGATACCACTTTGCCCTATTTTTATTCCTACCCGCCTGTTGCATCACTATAGCAGGCGTACCCGCGAGTTGCATCCCTATAGCATGCGGGTAGCATGTAAAATGGTAAAATATTAATTACTTTTTACTCCCAAAAAGCGGTCATTGGGTGAACTTCAGCTCTCCATCTTCCCGAGTAACGCCTTGATGTGTCCTTTCACCTACCTTTGAGAGGACTATATATTGAGCACATATGGCTTATGGACGAGAGGAAGAAGAGAATAGTAAAGGAACTCTAGTGGTTTTTTGCCCTATCTTGAGTCTGCACTCATTGATCCTTGTAGTTGTGAACCCCTTATGTTCACCTTCCAAACTCCTTCTAGTTTGAGTTTGCCATTCATGGAGGATTGAAGTGGTGGAGGCACAAGTGGATTGATCTAGATCTTGGTTCAGATTGGTTGCCGGAAAGAGGTCGTATCACTTTGTACTTCTTCTTGTTCATTAGTAGAAATACTCATATTCTCGTCCATTCATGGTGTGAATGTCATTTATTATACATTGGGTTACATTTGCTTATGATATTATGGACCATTGTTATTGATAATGTTAATGTCAATTATATATTATATGCACTTGTTGGATATTGGCTGTCAAGACTAATTTTGTAGATTACAAGTGCGTGGATTGAAAGCTCCAACGGGGATCTACATCAAACGTTGGATCGAGGTTGGTTACATTTCTCCATTATCTTAACATTGTCATTTATAATAGCATTGCTTTGAGAATTGAGTAGATTTTTGGTAGTCATCTGTCTGTTGTGGTATTCCCAAGCTGAAGGATCATCTTCAAGATAAAGAGCAAAGCTGAAGGACGCGGAGGAATTTGTAGTGGAAAATTCATCATCACGGGAGTTGGAAATTTTAGAAGTAGAATCAAACTCATCGGGATCACCGATTTGCGGATCTATAGGAGAGTCTAAAGACTCATCACTATGGAAATAATACTTTAATGTCAAACCGGGGCTAGACAAAACTATGCCTGGATCAAAATGTATGGCAGACTGTATTCTAGACTCATCTTGTTCAATAAGATTAAGGGTAGGAGGGGAATGAGATTTGTGATAAAGATCCCCCCACAGCTTGTCATTACCATTCATGGCCTCAATAAAAACTTCATCTGAAGGTAGAATACCATCAAGGAAATCACGAGAGCAAGACGAGTTGGCTGCCCAAACTGGCAGCGTAACGGGATCTTCTTCAACTATTTGGGAAGAAGAGAGATCCGAATCTATAGTGGTTTGTTGGATATGATCGTAAGCGAGCTCCGCTACAGATAAGGGCATGGACATCCCGACATGCACGATGTCTCCAGACGTGGAATTCGTGGATGGTAAAATCCACGGACCATTTGAATAGGAGGTCCGGAATAACATATTATTCGAAGGAGGAGATGCATTGTCGGTAATGGTTCCAATAAAATTCACAGGTGCAGAATGGTTAAAAGTTCCCATCAATGAGGGGTACATTCCAACACCTATGTTCCTAGTTGCCGGTTGAGAATTAGAAACTTGCGGGACTACGGATCCCGTGGATGCTGTGGAAGGAGTGCCAACATAATCCAACTGATCGATCATCACAATCTTGCCTTCATGGGGAAAGCAGATCACTCTAAATACAGTAGACGCGACAGCCTTCATAGTGTACATCCAGTTCCGACCCAGTAAAAGGTTGTAGTCGATGGGCGCATCAACCACTTCGAATTCAATAGGCACAGACTTATCTCCCAAGGAGAAAACAAGGGAAGGGATAATTCCATGTGGCGTAAAAGATCTACCATCGAATGCAGTGAGTGTAGTTCTAGACGCGAGTAGAGGAGGAGAGCCAAGAGATTTCCAAAAGCCATGTGGTAAGGTAAGCGAGGCTGGACATCAGTAGTATCGAACTTGATAACACTAGGATTTCCTCCATCCTGAACTCCTAACGCCTTCAAAAGGGCATGCTTCTGAGAAGGACAGGCTTGCAAAACCTCAAGAGCCGACATGGCACACGGAGTTTGGCCCAAATATTCTATGATGGAGTAGTTCTGGGCGGCTCGAGCATTAGGATTATGTGTGGAGCGCTTGAGAACACCTTTCGTTATCCGCGGCATAATGGAAGGCTTCTCGATATGCAAGGAATTGTCAGGAGGAGGTGGAGGCTCATTCCCCAAATTCGGTTGTGGTGCACCATAATCGCGTTGACGAGTAGCAACACAAACCTCCGACTGAACCATATTCACACATCCATAACCACTAGTATTGGAAGAAGACGTGGTCGTTTCATTAGTACCATAACCAGTGGTGGGAGCATGCAAAGCCATGTTTTGATGATGAGGAAGGGGATCCGTCAACACAGCTGTGCTCTATGCCAAGTGCTTCGATGCTTCTTCAATTCGAGGACATAAATGAGTAAGATGATCCTCCCCACAAAGCTTGCAAGGGAATTTCACCTTACTCCTAGGCTTATGATCCTCGCCAGCATTACCGCCTTCCCGAGGAGGGTTGGCATTCTCTTTACGAGGAGTATTACGATTGCTATTGTTATTACTTCCATTGTTTCCACCCCTACGATTATTTCTCCCCTTTTTCTTACCACCAGGTTGCTGGTTACTCGACGGTTTTCTTGATTGCACATTGTGTACATCAGACGACGGAGTGGAAGTGGACAAGGTGTGAACCTGTCCGAGAGCAGACTGGTTTAGCGACAAATTTTGCATTTGATTAGCTACCAAGTCTACAGGGGAGTGCATGCAGACCCCACAATGCCATAGACATGTGGTCCGGGAACTGACGTAGGCTCATGTATTGCTCTCGGTGCATCATGAATAATGTCATACAAAATGCCAGACTGAGAATAAAGTAGATCTAACTGCTGGACTTTCAAGATAGCTTGTTCCTCAGTCACAATGCCGGACATCGAAACATCCTTAGCAATGTATGGGAGTAAAGACTTAAGGAACCATTCCAATAGGAACTCTGGAGGAATGTTGGCTTTCACTAATCTCTTCCGCCGACGCCACTCTTGAACGTGGTCAGAAATATGTGTGGCCTTATTCTGACGGAAGGTGGACAACAACTCAGTACCAGTATCATAATGAACCGGCAACCGGAAATGGTCTAAGAAAACCAAATCAATTTCGTTGAATCCCTTATAGGTGTTCCCAGGCAACTCTACATACCACTTTGCGGCTGCCCCCATGAGGGTGCGTTGAAATAGTCGTAATAGAATGGAATCATGATTCAAAGAGTTGGAGGAGCACCAAAGATGAAACTTCGTGACATGATCTCCCGGGTCCTCACCACCTTTCCCATCAAACTTCGGAATGTCCGAAGGGAGCTTGGTAGGGACCGGGGGCCAAGTAGGGTCATGACACACTGGATCATTCGTGAGCTTCGAAAGATCCAGTAGATTCAAGCGTGCAAGGAACAGGAGCTGCGGCTGGAAAGTTGGATTATAAGCTCCCATAAAAGGTTGGTTAAACGAAACTGTGTTATTAGATGGACCAAAAGCTTGACCATGAGGATTAAACTGCTGTTAAGGACCTGACGGACCATAAGCTTTCCCATGGCCATAGGATTGATAACCTCCTCCTGCCTGACCCATTTGAGAGTAAGCAGGTATATGTGTGTTTTGGGCACCATATTGGGGTGGTGGGTGATACTGGTGGCCAGCACCGACTGTGTTGTAGTAAGGGTTGCCACCATGAGTATGGGGCATGCATGTACTATTCATAGCGGGAACCGTGTTGTAATGACCGTAATGGTATGGTATGTTCCCACCCCCAGCATTAGGATTAGCTTGAGCAGTCGTGTGGTGACCAGAAGCATGAGAAGCATTCCCAGCTCCAATATGGGCATGACTAGTAGCAGGGTTGGTGGTGTGATGTCCATGTGGATAGGAAATATTCCCACCCCATACATTAGCATTACTAGTGGCGGCAGTGGATGCAAAAGTATGCGGTATGTGTCCACCCCCGTGGTTGGGAGGAATGGTATCATGTGCAAAAGTAGTCCTGGGTTGACGAGTAGCGGCACGTGTATTAGGTTCTGGATAACGAGTAGTATTTCGAACAACATTCCGGTTAGGTTGGGTATTCCTAGGAGGTGGGCATGTTCCAACATTAGCATTGTTAGGAATCTGGCCAGTCCCCATACTATGTGAGTGGGTGGACAACGTAGTGCCCCCAGCGAGGGTAGTGCCCCCAGTGGGTATAGTATGGCTAACACTTTGAATAGTGCCAGCGTGAGTACCAATCGTAGTGGAAGGTTCGACAGTACTATGACTAGGCATACCAAAATAGAGTGCGGTGGGGTTGATCGTAGGGCCAATGTCATCATGAGTCTCAGGCCTCCCGTATCTATAATGGCGTGGAAATGAAGGAACGAAAGGCTCGTCTTGTTCTTCCTCATCGGGTAAGTTGGGCATTCCGTAAAGATAATTATCCGGATTCGAAGGATCAAACGGATCCCGGTCAAGTGGATTAGGCCAAACAGAACTAGGTTGAGTCTCAGGTGGATCACCTCCCCAATACTCAGGAGTATGGGGATCGGAAGTATGTTCAACTCTACCCGAAGGAGTGGAAGGATCTTGCCCAATATCGGGATGTGCAGCCATGTAGTCTTCAACGTAAGTCACGTAAGAATCTGAAGACTTAGAGGGAGCCCTCCGACGTCCTCTAACAATACGACGTGTAACCTCGAGTGGCTTTAAAACAACCAATCGATGGGACCGAAGGAGAGTAGGGATCCGCGCCACGTTATCTTCGGAGAGAGTCACAACGTCTCCTAAAGGCCAACTATCGATCAAAAACAGTAAATCAAAAGCACAAACCTAGAGAAACTACAACCAAGAGCAGACAAACAGAGAGGCTAAATGAGCTCCCGACATTAGAGCCGGTATGTCTCGCCTAGGAGAGGCTTGAGACTCCCAAACTATAGCCAGAGGTAACATAATCAGTTATAGAGACACCCAGGCTTCACTGTGTCGATAGGGTCAAGTCCACTGCACGAACACAACTATGCTGTCCAATCCCTATTTGACTCAGGACACAAACAACATAACCACTGCAAGTACCCTGTGCGATACCTAGGTAAGGCAACTATGTTCACCGCAATATAACCAATGCTCAGGGGGACAGTCGCAGGTGGGACTCGTCGTATGGGTAGGGTAGATAAGCCCGAAGCACAAGAGGACGAACCTCCGGTACCCCCAGATACGAACAAATCCTGGATATATCTCCCATGTTCAGCTGGTATCAGAGGGATATCTCCTCAACCAACCTCCCATGACCTCGTGCTTAACTCTGGATTGAGTAGAGCTTCCTGAGAACACCGATCTATACCATGGATTCCTCCACTCCCTGGTCAAACACCTAATGTTTCGTCTATTAGTCTTGGATTGTTAACTCACAATGATCTATTCCAAGACTCTAAACCTATGCTAGTTGGTGTACCCTATAAATAAAATCGGTCTAATCAATTTTAAGATTAAGCGTTAATTTTAGTGGTTGTGATTACTCAAGGGATATGATCGTGAAACTAGTGATGTGTAGACTCAATAGTATGCAACATCGTCCAATCCTAGACTCATCTATCCAATAAAACAATGTCACTAATATGCAAAATCAACCAACAATTCCGAAATAAAGATGCAATCTTTTATCTTTTCGATGCACAAGCAGAACCTAAAATGAAGGCAACAAGTACTCAATGCAAGATGCAGTACATGGAAATAAAATATTTTTGTATTTTCGCTTATAAAAAAGAAGGAAAATGCAGAAAACTAAATGAATATTTTTGTATTTTTTCAATATAAATGGAATGAAAAAATGCAAGCAAAATCCTACTATTCAGTAACTGAAGTGCCGAGAAGATCACTAAGACAACCCAACAGATCCTAAACAACAAGACTCAGCCAAAGGAATGAGCTCAAAAGGAAGAAACCAAGAGGCTAAAACCAAAGATTGGTAAAAAACCAAGAAGGCTCAACCAAGAGAAACGAAGAGATCTGTTGACAACCAAGGCATGAAACAGTAAAGAAAGAGGCCAACAAAGACTCAGGAACCAACCAAACTCACCCAGCAACAACCAATAGCCATAAACCAACAAAAGCCAGATTTACACGCTACTGTCGAAGGAAATCCTGCGGTACCCGCGAGCAGTAGAGTAAACAAAGGCGGGTAGACGCGGGAAGAGCTAAGCTAACCCGCGGGTGAGGAAAGGAAAATGGGAAAATAAAGAGTCCAGAGGCTCAGAAAAAGAAAGTTTTCTACAGTGTATCTTAACGGCCAATCAGTGACACAGAGCTTTGATAAACAACAACTCTAATTATGGACTAATGCTCAAATTTTTTCCCAAACATGGATGTTTTCCCCAGAGGAGTCGCCATTTCTGTATTGGAGAAAACTCACTATGGCTTGGGAATACCACAACAGACAGATGACTACCAGAAATCTACTCAATTCTCAAAGCAATGCTATTATAAATGACAATGTTAAGATAATGGAGAAATGTAACCAACCTCGATCCAACATTTGATGTAGATCCCCGTTGGAGCTTTCAATCCACGCACTTGTAATCTGCAAAATTAGTCTTGACAGCCAATATCCAACAAGTACATATAATATATAATTGACATTAACATTATCAATAACAATGGTCCATAATATCATAAGCAAATGTAACCCAATGTATAATAAATGACATTCACACCATGAATGGACGAGAATATGAGTATTTCTATTAATGAACAAGAAGAAGTACAAAGTGATACGACCTCTTGCCGACAACCAATATGAACCAAGATCTAGATCAATCCACTTGTGCCTCCACCACTTCAATCCTCCATGAATGGCAAACTCAAACTAGAAGGAGTTTGGAAGGTGAACATAAGGGGTTCACAACTACAAGGATCAATGAGTGCAGACTCAAGATAGGGAAAAAATCCACTAGAGTTCCTTTACTATTCTCTTCTTCCTCCCGTCTATAAGCCATATGTGCTCAATATATAGTCCTCTCAAAGGTAGGTGAAAGGACACATCGAGGTGTTACTCGGGAAGATGGAGAGCCAAAGGTCACTCAATGACCGCTTTTTGGGAGTAAAAAGTAATTAATAGTGGTTTTTACCATTTTACATGCTACCCGCGGGCTATAGGGATGCAACTTGCGGGTACGCCTGCTATAGTGATGCAACAGGCGGGTAGGAATAAAAATAGGGTAAACTGGTATCACTGAAGGATAAAAATGGATTTGAGTCACTAAAATGGATCCTACAGGCCAAAGAATGCTGATGCTCACAGGGTGGAAGATTTCTGTGTAACAAATCCGAAGAGGATTCACAGCTGGATTTAGGACTCCTTGAGTTTTGTAGAGACTGTGGTACAAAAATAATTAGCGGAATCCAGAAGACCATAGGGAAATGTATCAACTTCTACTTAAAGATCCGGAAAACCCATGAGAAATGCCATATGGTTTTTCCTCAGACCATACATGATTTTCCTGACAAAGTTCAGCATTTGTCAGAGCTGCAAGGCGAGCTAAATTCATAAATAGAGTACCTAAAGAAGATAGATGTCTTGACACCAGAATACCTCCATGGGTTTATTGGGAAATATTCTATTCATGCTTATTTTATGGAGGACATCGCCCAGGCGACAGTAGCAGGAGTAGCAAGCATTAAAACAAAACTGTCTAAGCATGAGGTCTAACTAAAAATGATGGTTTCTGCGTGAGGCAATTTTATTATACGAGAAGCTGGCATGTGGACCAGTTACATTGCTGAAGTGGATGGGCTTGTTGAAGTGTATATGCCAGCTAAGGTGAACAGGCTAGCTGAAGTGGACAGGCCAGCTGAAGTGAACAGGCCAGCTGAAGTAGGCAGGCCAACTGAAAGTTAATTTTGTTTTTTTATTGTAAATCCTAAAAGACAGTTGGAAGCTGACTTATTGTATAAACATTTAAAAAACAGTTGAAAATTAATTTTGTCTTATATGAGCACTAGAAGACAAACTTTTGAGCTTCCGTAGGGTTAGGGTTGGGGAAAGACATTTTTGTAAAGTTATAAATAGAGGAATAAAATAGAAGGAAGGGACTTTTTGCAGGTGAAAGGACTGATTTGTCTTGTACGTGAACTATTTTGCTGCATTAATAAAGGAAGCTCCATTTTCCTGGGAAAAGATAGCACTGCATTTTGCTTGGGGATGTGTTGAATGTCTGTTGAATTATTTCTGTACCATTCATGCATATATTGTGATATCATTCCTAACTATTCTGAATTAATTCTCTGTTATGAATGCTTTCATTTCCTGTGCAAATATTATGTGTTAAATGAGTAATGGAATGTTTTAATTTTGTCAACGCTAACTTTGATATCCTTCAAATTCTGCTGTAAATGCATCATTATTATTAAACAACTACCTGTGAGATTCTTTGGTGTATTTCCAACGTATTGCTCATATTTCAGTTTTGCTCCCTGTAGGGATAGATTAGATTAGATTAAACAATTCATATTTACTTAGATTAGATAGTTTATTTCTGATTAATTTAGATTACATGCATTTAGGTAGGCCACTTGCACATCATCTTTAAAAAATAAATTACATAAACGGTGGATCGGGCCGCAATTGGTGAACACTCATTTTAAAATCACATACGGTAGTCGGGCCGTTAACCAGACGGATTCCCCACACCAAATGGTGAGCGATCTAATTGGGATTGCGTATTGGGGAGAATCCCTAACTATAGGTGCTGCGAATTTTGGGGCATCAACAGAGTTTAACACTCCTGAGACGCCCCTGAAGGAAAACCGCTACCTACACCTGGCAGCCCCAGGTGTGGTAAGGGGCCGAAAAGTAGTTTTCCTAAACCACTTTCTCGGAGCCCTGGAAATACTAAGGGATTCCACAGTGGTTTGTCCAGCTACGGGCCGCCAGTAAGATAGCCATTAGAAGAGGGGGGGGTGCCTCATAAAGCTGCGCCCGTTGGGTGCGCATCTCAAGGAAGTATCGACAAAATATCGATGATTTTTGGTGCTTCAGGGACATTAGGATGCTCGGAGTTTAGTGTCCCAAGAGCGCCCCTAAATCAAAACCACCCTTTCCACGTGGTGGCTTCACATTGAGTCAGTTCCCAAAACCAAGTCTTCCTAAACTGCTTTATCGGTGCCCTTAAACCACTTATGGTTTGAGGTTTACTTCTTCCCTCCACAGTTCATCCCCCTCTTTTTTCTTTAAGCCACCCTTAAATGGTCACAACCATCACCGTTTAGGAGTAAGCATCTCCCCGCATTTAAGTAGTCAGCTACCTGTAGCTATTAAGCCAGTCTCCCGAGGCCATGCATACCTCCCATTAAACCCCTCCAATTTACAAATTTCCCCTATAAATACGTCCTAGGGAAACCACCGGGCATTTTACTTCCCTACTCTAGTTCTCCTAGCTACCAAAGCTTTTCAGTAACAACATTCCCTGCTCTACCTCGGCATTTCCATGGCCTCTACATCTACCCCTGAATACCCTGCCGCGTCCACAGTACTCATTCAAGATGATAATCTTGGCAGTGAATTATTCGATGTTCATGATTCTGTCTCTTCCTTCCCGAACCTGCATAAATTAGACAGTGAGGCAGAGGAGAGGGAAAAGAGTGGCAGTGACATATTTAACTTATGGAAGTATGGATTGGCTAAGATGATTCTACTGCAATCTAGGATCTTTCCTGAGTTAATACAATGGTGTGTTGAACGGTATGCACCAGAAAGAAGGGATACCATTTCTTGGTTTGGAAATGTGGCTGCCCAATCAACAAGGAGTTCATCATGGTGCTAACAAACACCAACGAAGACGCCTCAAGGATTTAATTTGACGAGGAGGTCATGATAAGAAAAATTCAGGAACTTTCCCCGGAAAACAGAGATGCTTCAATCTAGATGATAATCTCACCTGAGATCAATATACCCAGCACTCAATATATGTTCAGTTTGGAAATGTTTGAGGGTTCTTCTAGACCCGTAATATCAATGATATGTCAGGTCCTTGGTTACGACCATGACATGGTGATCGATGACGCTGCTTTGGGTATGTTGTTTCTCATGAACATGTCCCAGCATGAGATCCCTATCTTGTTAGATTTTCCAGCTTTCTTGCTCAATCCATCCACCTCCAAATAAAGAGCTTCTCATCCAAGAATTTGTTCAGATTATGTTCACTGCTCCTATACATGATATTCTACCACAATAAGGGTTTATTTACCAAAAGTGACCTTGATAGATCAGTCATCTCGGCCCCTCCACAAAAGGATTTCTCTAAATTTTTAGACACCATTGTTTCCAAGATTGACTCAGTGTTGTTTGATGCTCCTCCTCCCAGAATTTTCCATAATGCAAGCAATTACTCCATCTTAACCAAAACGAGGTTGTTGGTGATTGGCTTTGTTTTGAAAATCATACTGAAATCAGGGTATATGGGGCAGAAATAGCTCCTTACAAGCTCCCCATATTATTAACTCCTCGGTTTTTTACATTAGAGTACATATGGAAAAGATTCAATTGTGATGATGTACACTTCATGAAAGGAAACAGTGTCAGAACCTTCAAGGTCCCCAACGAAGTTGGACCATTGAAGGTCAGGAGCAGGGCTGCTCAGAAAGAAGTGGAAGAGCTACTAGCATCATTTGGATTCCCATTAAGCCTAGCTCACAAGTATGATTCGAGAGGGGTCATCTCCCAAAAAAGGCAAGTTGCTTGGTCTGCAGCTTACTCCCACGAACCGCATCCATTGTTGGAAAAAATAGACAACTTAGATAGTTGGGAGCAGAGCCAAGCGGGGTTGGATCCTAGCAAGGATTTCGGAGCACCAGTCATTCCAACACCTCTCAAGTTGGACACTTTGGGAAAAGGGGGCACATCAGATCCCACATCTACAACTGAAAAAAGAAAGATCAAGGAGTGTGGGGTCAAAGATTAAAAGATTGAAAACAGAAGGAACGTCCAGTGCGACATCAAAAGTCGTTCCATCACCCACCCCCTTGACACCTTTCATCCTGGAAATCTTTCCATCTGCAACGTGGCCCCAGGAGCAAGAATCTCAGTCCACAGAAGGCGCATTGGTTACCATGTCGCCTATTAAAGCGGTTTTGTTCGGGCTATATGCACAGATTAAAGACGATAACATCGACCTGGAGAAGTAATTGTTCCCAAAGAAGGAGATTGAAACAGGGAAGCAATCTAGGATGTTGTCGGAACTCAATTTGAGGTAGGGATCCCTGAAAATGGCAAGCCTAGAACCATTGGTGCTCGGGGGGAATAAAACACCCCCGAACTTCAAAATGTGATGAGCTTTTCAACACAAATGAAAAGCTAGTTCGAAGAGAATAGGTCATCTCGGAGCTGCAACAATCCAATGATGAACTATGGGGTGAAGTCCAGGAATTATCCAGGAAGCTGACCGGTAATCCTTTGATAAAGAGTGCCAAGTATACAGTATGGGAGCAGGTGGTATCTTTGATTACCTCTCAGTAGTGTCATTTCAGCAGAACCCAAGAGGAAGCTGAAATTGCTGAAACCACCACACACGATGCACGAGCAAAATGGGGAACAATGTAAGTAAGAAGATCAAGGTAGCCAAAGCAGCGATTGACTTCTTAAATGAGAAGACCTTTGAGGAGATTCATACATATTATGTCTGTGATCGAACTAAAATCATCATGCAAGCTAATAAGGTTATTACCAACGGAGTGTTGGCCCAGAATGTTGCTAACATGGCTGCTCAGTTGAAACAGGACGTACACTCGTTCAAAGAACTGTTTAAATCAGTTTTTCCTCTTGGCCTTCCTTCCTTCTGGGATGGACATGGAGACCTCTATCCAAAAGAGAAATACAATTCCATGATGGTGGATGCAAGGAAATCAGAAATCCAACTGACAGATACTTTGCAAGAACTCAATGGGAGAGAGATCGTGAACAGGCTGCACGCCAATTTTGAGATGCTCAATCACCTTCAAACTATTTTCAGAAATCTGCCGAAGGATACTTTTGAGCGATACACTGATCTGGACTCATCTCTTAGAGAACTCAAATTTTTCCAGTATCCTATGGGAAAGGATTGGAAAAGCATTACTAAATTTCTCCAAATCCAAAAATTAGAGCAGGCAACAAAAGCACAAGCGATAGTCGCAGCTTCACAGTCACAGTCAGTAGCAGGGACTTCTTCCACACAGCAGGACGTCCCTCCACCTCAGCAGGGTGGACCCTAGCCACAACAACAAACAAGCCAACATTAGTCTGAGGGAATACTTTTGTAACCAATTTTGTTATAAATTGTAAACAAAAACATTAAGCCATTGAGATGTAACAAACTATTTTGTAAGGCCAGTGAAAGCTATATATAGCAACAACGACAAAGGGCATAAGGTCGACTCTTTTTGTAAGAAGTATAACTTTTGATATTTTGTGGTCTGATCAAGTTATAAAGAAGAAATTCTTTTGCCCCATCTTGGTGTCTTGTGGATTCAAACATTTGATATGTCCAGTTAGTATTTTCTTCTCCTATTAATTCATCTCTTTCATATAAATTCATGATTGGCAAAGTTTTTTCGGATTAAAATATGAGTGCTATCAGCTTGAATTATTGTTTCTAAGATGGTTATGATGTGAAGTATTTATGCTATGTTGTATGGTTATGATATCCTCACACCATTCAGATTTAGCTTTGTAATCATTGTTGTTTAAACTACTGAATTCCTCTTTCGGCTCAATACGTTATTCATACACATAAGATAAAGATTTACTTCCATTGATGTACATTTTCTTGTGTCATTTCTTCTACAACACCCTATTCAAATTTTTCATTGGCATATTGAAGTGCTTCCCACACTACTCCAAGTTTGGTTGGCTGCATTATACTCAAGTAAAAGTGATTTTGATTAAGCAAAGAACACAACAAATTTTATAGATTCCCAGGCACAGTTCTAAAACAACCTTAGAACGTCTCTGGGACTAACATATTTTCTGGCGTTGTTTCCGAGGAAAGCAAGCAAGAATATAAATCTTCCCTGGGAAAATGACAAATTATATGCTCCTAATTTCATAGTCGATGAAACTAGGTTGTAGGTTGTAATCCACTTGGCGACTCCACCAAAGCAAACCTGGCATTTGGACGAAGACATACCCTCCAGAACCCCAGCCACGAAGAATTTGTGGCTTTATAAGATTTAGTGTCCTGGAGACATAGACGTGGAAAATATCATTCTACTTCACCAGGACACCGGCGAATTTTCTCCCCACCTCTGTTTGGCCCTCAATTCCTTGAATCCGAATTCATTGTCCAAACCCCTGAAAGAGAACCTTCTTCCCAGAATCCCCACACTCCTTGTGGTTTACCTAGCTCTCAAACGATTCTTTCTACAAGTGGAGAATATTTAGCTCTTATAAATCCACTCAAGTCCTTCATTTCTCCTCAAGCCAAGAAGCTAATCGCCAACCACCTCATGTCAGGAGGAGGAGGAGGAGGAGCACCACCACCACCTATAACACCTTGGTGGGTGGCTAGCCGACATGGGCCTCTGCAATTGCCAACACCCCTAAATGATATGCCTACCCACTATTTGAAGTTGTTTCCAAAATATGATGGCAGTAAGGGAACATCTGCACAATATCATGTAGATCGATTCTAGGATTTCACTGACAACTTTCTGATCAACCATGATGATGTGTTCATGAGATTTTCCACTCATTAGTTGGAAGGAGAATCCAGAAAATGATTCAGATCACTACCCAATGCTTCCATCAGCACTATGGAAATTCTGGAAACCACCTTCATCAAGAAGTGGGGAATTGAGCGTGATAGTATTTATTATTTAATAGAATTCTCCGCCCTGTGAAAAATCAATTATGAAAATGTGGTGGATTTCACTGCAAGATTCAACAAAGTATATTTCAGAATCCCTGAAGATATCCGACCTACTGAAGCCACGGTTAGATCCACATATGTGGGATCTTTCCCCTCATATTTTTCCATCATGTTAAGAGAAGGAAGATCACTTTCACTTAGCGTAATGCAAGATGATGCTATAGACGTTGAAGGAAATAGGAGGGCAGGAGGTAAGATAATTAACCAATGAGGTTGAAGAGAAATACAAAGGGAAGGCCAAAGAAGAGAGTGGCTCCTCAGGAGTAAAAGACTCTCAAGAAGAAAATATTAATGAAATTACTCGCATTATAAAGAATCCGTCAAATAAATTTACCAGAATGGAATTAGAAAGTAGCAGTCCCAACAGACAATCTCCTGATCGACCTCCTACTCAGTTCCAAAGGCCTTATAAATCTCAAATGGCATACAAAGAAAAAATAAATGATGAACAACCACTAAGGCCACCTGTTCGGGATAATGAGAATAACCTGATGGAAACTCCAGAGGAAGAAATCTATGTAGAATTCGAAGAGCATCTTAATTGGGTAGAAGAATATTCCTATCTTATGCACCTCACTAAAGATGATTATGAGAACTCACTCCCATTTAATCAGACAAGTCGAGATCTTATGAACTCTCAAGAAAGTGATTCATTCCCTGGTGAATATCCATTATTCCCAAATTCTCAACCAGATAAATCACAAAGGAAGTATGACTTGAGACCAAGACTAGAATTGGAAAATAGACAGAATGATGTTCCTCCCAAGAACTCTCCCAAGAAGTCGGCTCAAGCTAAGTTTCCTCAAGCATCCCCCCTGTTAAAAATAAAAATCCTACCAAAGGATATAGCAAATGAGGCCATAGTCCCAGATAGCCAAACTAAGCCATGCATAATCCCCCATAAGAGAACAGAGCCAAATCCCAAAGAGGGATCTAACCCTTTCAATTTGGAACAAGAATTGAGCAAATTAAAAATAGTTGTTCCCCTGACTGAATTAATGAAGAACCCTATGTACCAGAAACATATTGATAAGATGTTACACATAGTTGAAAACATTGACTAGTAGGATTCTATAAATCTAAATGATGAGGCCCCAAATTTTCAATGTGGCCCTCACATTGATGATAAAGAAGATCCCATCGCTCCTTTTTATGTTACCCTGAACGTACATGATAAACTCCTTCACAATTGTATGATGGAATCTGGAGCATCTCACAATTTGATGCCCGAATCTATCATGGAACAATTGGGACTAGAGATCACTAGACCATATCATGATCTCTACAATTTCGACTCCAGGAAAGTAAAATGCATGGGTATGATAAAGGATTTGGTAGTCACTCTTGCTGAAATACTAGCCAAAAGTGTAATGATGGATGTGGTGGTAGCAGACATCCCAACAAAATATGGTATGCTTCTATCAAGAAACTGGGCTAAAAAATTGGGAGGCACCATGTAGATGGATATGAATTACGCTACAATACCCGTATTTGCAGGGGAGACTAGACGATTAAACAAAGAATCTATGTTCGCTTATGTAATAAGTGATCAAGACAGTCCTATGAATTATCCCATATATGCAGCTGATGAAGATATGGGATATTATATGTTATCGTTGGGTGATACTTATGGAGAAGAAATTGTACAACCTGAAGTTCCTAACCTATTGTTGAGGATAGTCGAGATCAAATATGGAATATATACTTTGATGGAGCCTCGGCCAAAGACGAGTCCAGAGCTGGTGCAGTACTATCATCACCAACAGGGGAAGAGATTAGCTTGTCTTGTAAATTAGATTTTGATACTACAAACAATGCTGCTGAATATGAGGCTCTCATCCTCGGCCTTCGAGATGCTAAAGATTTGAAAATCACTAAGTTGGCAGTCTTTGGGGACTCTGAACTGGTGGTGAAATGGATTAAAAGCATTTATCAAACTAAACATGCAAGACTTGGATCATATCGAAATCTTGCATGGGATCTTATTGATAATTTCTTTGACGCTTTCAACATTATCTTTGTCCCTCGAGAATTCAATCAACATGATGATTCATTGGCCTTGATTACTAGTTCCTTCAAAGATCCCAAGAGGCCGAAGCTGAAATATGAGGTCGAAATATGATATCGCCCCTCTATACTTGATAATGTAAAAATTTGGTAGGTCTTTGAAGATGATCAACAAATCAAACGCTTTCTGCAGCTTGTGGATGAATTTTCAAATATTAATATAGATGGTCATGAAGGAGAGGCGGAAGAAAATATCCTACAGACAGAAGATGAAAAAACCCTTGGGTTGACACAACAGATTGCTGGCCACAAGATTCTACAACTAAAGAATAACTTTATTCCTAAAGGACTGGTTCCTCTAGAACAATTGTTCGACAAGAACGAGATCCCAGTGAAACCAGTAGTGCATCCAACTACTGAGGTTGTACAAGAAGTGAATCTTGGTACCCTGAAAGAACCAAATTTCGTGAAACTTTCACAGTCTCTTACAATCGAGAAAAAGAAAAAGTATGATGACCTATTTAAATAATACATAGATTTTTTTGCATGGAAGTATGAAGACCTGAAAACTTATGATACAACTATCATACAACACAAGATCCCACTAAATCCAGAGGCTTAACCAGTAAAGCAAAAGTTGAGGCAAGTGAATCCTATCTTACTCCTCGTAATTGAAAAAGAAGTGAGAAAGTTACTTGATGCAAAAATAATCATTCCCCCCAGATATTCAAAGTGGGTGGCTAAGTTGGTACCAGTCAGTAATAAGAATGGAGAAATTCATTTATGTGTTGATTTCAAAAATCTGAATAAGTGCTCTTTAAAGGACAATTACCCTAATCCTATCTTACTCCTCATAATTGAAAAAGAAGTGAGAAAGTTACTTGATGCAAAAATAATCATTCTCCCCAGATATTCAGAGTGGGTGGCTAAGTTGGTACCAGTCAGTAATAAGAATGGAGAAATTCATTTATGTGTTGATTTCAAAAATCTGAATAAGTGCTCTTTAAAGGACAATTACCCTTTCCCAAAATGGATCACATTTTGCAAACAATTGATTGAGATCCCAAGGAATAAAAAGGAGGTGCAACCCTTTATTGGAAAAATAATTTTTCTACGTAGATTCATCCCCAACTTTGTTGAAATAATGAAATAAATTACTGACAGGCTAAAAAAAATGCCGAGATCAAATGGACCACAACTGCAAGAGATTCCTTCAAACAAATAAAAGAGGCCTTAGGAGAAGCATCGGTTTTGACTAGTCCCGATTACACAAAATAATTTATTATATTCTCCTTTTCCTCTGAGGTTACCATTGCAACAGTCCTCTTACAGAAGAATAATGAAGGACATGAGAAACCCTTTTCTTTTTTCAATCGAGCATTGAGATATGTGGAGATGCAATACAACACGATGGAAAAGTAGGCTTATGCATTAGTCAAGGCCCTAACGTCATTCAGGAATTATGTCCTACATTCCAAAATCATAGCCTATGTCCCAGGCAGCACTATCAAGGATATCCTGTGTCAGCCAGAAAATGAAGGGAGAAGGGGAAACTGGATCTCCAAAATCCTAGAATATGACATGGAAAACAAGCCTACTAAACTGGTGAAAGGACAAGGAATAACTAAACTCCTAGCCGAGTCAAATTATCAAGCTCTAGAGATCAAACTGATAGATCGACTTCCGAGTCAGGAAGAAGAAGGTATTCAACAAAATCTTCCTAATAATGTGTCTGAGAAGTTTGCTTGTTCGGAATGGTATTTTTTATTGCCTACAACATCTTACTTGTCCTCCCAATCTAGATAAATCCAAAATGAGATCTCTTAAACTCAAAGCTGTCAAGTATTGTATTCTAGATGGATATCTCTTTTGGAAAGATCCTCTTAGTGTTCTGCTAAATTGTATTGTTGAAGAAGAAACAAAATGCATGATAATATATTTTCACAAGGGAATGTGCGGAGGACATCATGCATGGAGAGCGACCGCTTACAAGGTCCTACGAGCTGGTTATTTCTAGCCTACATTTTTCATTGATGCTAACAATATTGTCAGATCATGCAAGGAAGGTAAATTATTTGTTGAAAAGCAGAAACTCAAACCATTACCACTTAAACCAATCAGATTTGAAGCACCCTTCCAACAGTGGGGCACTGATTTTATAGGAGAAATAAATCCTCATTCCAGTGGCCAACATAGATGGATTCTCACATCCACTGACTATTTCACAAAATGGGTGGAGGCAATTCCAATGAGAAATGCCAATGATACTGTCATAATAAATTTCCTGGAAGAGAATATCCTGAAAATATTTGGCCTCTTGAGAAAGATCATTACAGACAAGTCTCAAGCTTTCAAGTACAACCGAATGATGACCTTTTGTCAAAGCTATAACATTGAATTGATTAATTCAACTGCCTACTACCCCTAGGGAAACGGTTTGGCTGATTCCTCTAACAAAATTTTAGTGACTATCATCAAGAAGATACTAAATATGAAAAAAAGGTCCTGGGATTCCCAGCTAAAATTTGCATTGTGGGAAGATAGAATTAGTGTCAAACGTGCTATAGGCACTTCACCTTTCCAGCTGGTCAATGGAAAAGAAGTAGTTCTCCCCGTACAGTTGGGTCTCCCAGTAATGAAACTTTTACAACCAGAGCATGAAGAACCAAATGACATGGAGAGAAGGATTCATCAACTAATAGAAATACAACAAGTTAGGGAGTAGCTCGACGAAACCTCCAAGATTCACCAAGACAAGATTAAGGCAACATTTGACCGAAGGGCCATCGCTCGAGATTTTCAACGTGGAGACCTTGTTCTGAAATGTGATCCTAGAAGAGAAGAGAGAGATAAACACAAAAAATTTGACAACTTATGGCTCAGCCCATTCAAAGTCATTACAGTCCACGACAAAACAACATATGAATTGGCTCAGCTCAATGATGAAATATTTGGAAATCCTGTAAATGGGAGATTCCTGAAACGATTTTTTCAATACTGTCTCTATCTTGCTCTACCAAACGATATTTTGTATCATATATGTAACATATATTTTTTCCTTTTTCCTTCTGGAAAAATTTATGCTCTCATATTACTTTTCTATCTCACGATTCTCTGTTAATTTTAGAAATAAAAGACAGATATGACTCCACAACCCAATGGACTTAAAGGCATTAGTCTGCTTTTCTCAGCCTATTTCGAATAAAAAGGTTTCCCCCACTGAAGCTAATGTTAGTATTAATATCAGCAGCCTGATCGTCCAAAGGCATATCCACTATATGCTATGATGATGAAGACCGTCGGACGAGAATCTGGAGCGGAAACGACACAGATAGAACGAGTTTTAGATCACCCCCTGGCGAAAGATCCACTTTGGAAGTTATAAGGGCCATTTAAGTAAAGATAGCTAATTGATTTCAAATCAACGAATGGTATTTCATTAAGGGTGACAAAGTGCTCGACGTTTATCAAGCTCAGAACGCCCCTGAATGAAAACTGTCGCAAGCATGTGACAGCCCCAGGATCGTTCAAGGGCCGAAAAGAAGTCTGGTTGAACTACTTACGCACAAATATGAAACAACTAAAGTTTTCCACGGTGGTTTCTAGTCGCACATCGCCGAATAGTTGAGCCATCAAAAGAGGGGGGGCGCTCCACAGAATTGCACCGACTGGGCGCCCATTTTAAGGAAGCATATAAGCAACATCAACGGATACCCAAGCTTCAGGGTGATTAAAGTGCTCACAGTTTTTAACACTCCTGGGATGCCCCTAAAGGAAAACTGCCACCTACACGTGGCAGCCCCAGGTGTGTTTAGGGACCAAAAAGTAATTTTCCTAAACCACTCTTTCGGAGCCCTGAAACTACTAAGGGCTGCCACAGTGATTTTTCCAGCTACGGGCCACCAAGAAAATAGACGTCAGAAGCGGGGGGGGGGGGGGGGTGCCTCATAAAGTTGTGCCCGCTGGGTGCGCATCTCAAGGAAGTCTCAACGGAAGATCGACGACTGCTATCACTTTAGGGTGACTAGGATTCTTGGATTTTAGTGTCCCAAGAGCGCCCCTGAATCGAAACCACCCTTTCGATGTGGCAGCTTCACATTGAGTTAGGGCCCGAAAAGAATTCTTCCTAAACTGCTTTATCGGGTCCCTTAAAATACGTATGGTTTGAGGTTTACCGCTTCCCTCCGTAGTTCACCCCCCTCATTTTTCCTTAAGCCGCCCTTAAACGGTCACTACTGCCGCCATTTAGGAGTAAGCGTCTCCCCGCATCTATTAATCTAGTGTCCGGAGGCCACGTATACCTCGCATTGAACCCCACCAATTTCAAAATTTTCCCTATAAATACGCCCCAGGGAAACCACTAGGCATTTTTCTTCCAGTGTTTCAAGATCTCCCTTTGTAACTCCCTGCTCCAGTTCTCCTAGCTCCCAAATCTTTTCAGTACCAACATTCCCTTCTCTACCTCGGCATTACCATCGGCCTCTACATCTACCCCTGAACACGCTGTCGCGTCCACGGTCCTCATTCAAGATGATAATCTTGGAGATGAATTCTTCGACGTTCATGATTCTGTCTCTTCCTTCCCTAACCTGCATAAATTATCTAGTGAGGCAGAGGAGTAGGAAAAGAGCGGCAATGACATATTTAACTTATGGAAGTTTGGATTGTCTAAGATGATTCTACCGCAAGATAGGCTCTTTCCTGATTTAATACAATGGTGTGCTGAACGGTATGCACCAGAAAGAAGGGCTATCATTTCTTGGTTGGGAAACGTGGTCTGCCCAATCAGCAAGGTGCTCATCATAGTGCTAATAGACACCAACAAAGACGCATCAAGGATTCAATTTGATGAGGAGCTCCTGATAAGAAAAATTCAGGAACTTTCCCTGAAAAACAGAGCTGCTTTCATCCAGATGATAATCCCACCTGAGATAAATGTACCCGGCACTCAATCTATGTTCAGTTTGGAAATGTTTGCGGGTTCTGCTAGACCCGTAATATAAATGATATGTCAGGTGCTTGGTTACGACCATGACATGGTGATCGATGATGCTAATTTGGGTATGTTGTTTCTCATGAAACTATCCCAGCATGAGATCCCTATCTTGTTAGATTTTCCATCTTTTCTTGCTCAGTACATCCACCTCCAACTAAAGATATTCTCATCCAAGAAGTTGTTCAGATTCTATTCACTTCTCCTGTACATGATATTCTACCACAATAAATGTTTCTTCACCAAAGGCGACCTTAATAAATCATTCGTCCCGGTCCCTCCACATAAGGATTTGTATAAATTTGTAGACACCATTGTATCCAAGATTTACTCACTATTGTTTGATGCTCCTCCTCCCAGAATTTTTCCAGAATGCAAGCAATTACTCCAGCTTAACCCAAACGAGTTTATTGGTGATTGGTTTTGTTTCGAAACTCATACTGAAATCAGGGTGTATGGGGAAAAAATATCTCCTTACAAGCTCCCCATATTCTTAACTCCTTGGTTTTTTGCATTAGAGTACATCCGACAAAGATTCAATTGTGATGATGTACACTTCATTAAAGGAAACAACGTCAGGAACTTCAAGGTCCCCAACGAATCTGGACCATTCAAGGTCAGGAGCAGGGCTACTCAGAAAGAAGTGGAAGAGCTACTAGCATCATTTGGCTTCCCATTAAGCCTATATCACAAGTATGATCCGAGAGGGATCATCTCCCCCAAAAGGCAAGCTGCTCGGTCTGCATCTTACTCCCATGAACCGCATCCATTGCTGGAGAAAATAACCAACTTAGACAGTTGGGAGCAGATCCAAGCGACGTTGGATCATAGCAAGGCTGTAGGGGCACCAGTCATTCCAACACCTCTCAAGTTGGACACTTTGGGAAAAAGGGGTACATCAGAGCCCACATATGCAACTGAAAAGGAAATATCAGGGAGTGTGGGGTCAAAGGTTAAAAGATTGAAAAAAAAAGGAACGTCTAGTGCGACATCAAAAGTCATGCCGACACCCACCCCCTTGACACCTATCATCCTGGGAAGATTCCCATCCGCAACGTGGCCCCAGGAGCTGGAATCTCAGTCCACAGAAGGTGCCTTGGTTACCACGTCGCCTATTAAAGCGGGTTTGTCCGGGCTATATGCACAGATTAAAGAGGATAACATCGACCTAGAGAAGTCCTTGTTCCCAAAGAAGGAGCTTGACACAAGGAAGCAATCTAGGATGCTGTTGGCACTCGATTTGAGGTAGGGAGCCCTGAAAATGGTGATCCTAGAACCATTGGTTCCCGGGGGGAAGAAAACACCGTCGAATTTCAAAACTACTTAGGTGACAATAAATCTGGACGCATTCCTGTCCAAAGACATCATGGAACTTCACTGAAAAAATAGGTGAAGGAGTATACCGAGATGTGAGAAAGTACACTATGAGCAAAAACAGGCTACAGGCCGTGGTCTAGAGGCTGGAGAAGCAATTGAAGTGTTAGTACTGATATCGTCAGCAGGAGCGGCCATAGGTAGCTTAGCTACGCTATAAGAAGATCGTCACCTTTGAGTGAGAGTGTGGAAAGGCAGTGGCATGGGCAGAAAGAAGAAAGCGGTTTACCCTGTGGCAATAATGGACTGAATGAGTGATAGGGGAAACTGAGGTAAAGTGACCGTTTAATACCAAGATCGACAGCTGATATTGCCAGTGCGTTGAAGGTGCTCAAATTTTATCAGGGTAAAATCATCCCAGATTGAAAACCACTGTAAACACATGGCACTCCCAGAACAATTCAAGGCCCGAAAGCAGTCTGGATAACCCACTTTTAGGGAGCCCTGAAACAGCCAAAATCCACCACAGTAGTTGTAGCTACACCACCAAACATCCAAGTCGACAGGACAAGTGGGCCCACCTCATAAAGTTTCACAAGCTAGTGTGCATCTTGAGGAAGCAAAGGTAAATCATCAATGGACGTGCGACTTTCAGGACGTTGAAAGTTCTCGGAGTTTAACACTCTCAAGACACCCCTGAAAGAAAACCGCCATCTACATGTGGCAGCCTCAAAATCGTTTAGGGGCCGAAAAGTGGTTTCCTTAAACCATCTTTTCAAAGCCCTGAAACCTCTAAATACTGCCCTAGTGGTTTCCCCTACCATAGGCTGTTGGACAGTTGACCGACAGAGGAAGTGGGCTCCACCCATAAAGATGCACTGGGAGCGCGTGCATCTCAAGGGCGTTAGGGCATAAGATCGACGACTGGTTTGACTTCAGGATATCTGAGATGCTTGGACATTAAGATCCCAAGACCGCCCTTGAAATAAAACCACCATTTACACATGGAAGCTTCTTGTTGAGTTAGGACCCGAAAAGAGGTCTCCTTAAACCGCTTTATCTGGATACTGAAACCACCAATTGTTTACAGTTCACCATTTCCCATCACAGTACATTCCCCCTTCCTTTCCCTTAAACCATCCTTAAACAGTCATTACCCCCGTCATTTATGAGCAAATGTCCCCCAAAATTTAAGAAGCTAGCTACCCCTTAACCAACAGGCTAATCCCAGAACACAACGTGAACCCTGTATTAAACCCCTCCAGGTTCAAATCTCTCCCTATAAATACTCTCCCAGGGAAGCCATTGAGCATTTTTATTCCAGCTCCAAGCTCTTCAGTCTTCATTCTTTGCACCTGTTTTCTCCAATATCCCTAAGCAATTCAGAACCAACGTTCCCTGCTCTACCCCTGTGTTAGCATGGCCTCTGTACCCACTCCCAAAGTCGCCACCGCATCCACGACCAAAAGTCCAGAGGACCATCTCGGTGACGAATTATCTGTCATTCATGACTGTATCTATTCCTTCCCAAACCTGCAACAATTGGATCTCGAGGTCGAGGAGAAAGCAAAGAATGGAAGTTATTTATTCAACCTATTGAAGTCTGGGATAGCTAAAATGATTCTCCCTCCTGCCAGACCGTTTCCCAAGTTAACATAGTGGTGCGTGGAAAGTTATGTACCAGAGAGAAAGGCCAATGATTTCTTGGATGGGGAATGTGGTCTGCCCAATTAATAAAGGGCTTGTCATGGAATTGACAGACACTAATGAAGATCCCTCAGGGCTCTGTTTTGATGAATAGTTGTTGATAGGTAAGATTCATGAGATTTCCCCAGAAAACAGGGATGCCTTCATCCAAATGCTATTTCCACCTGAGAGTAGTTTGTTCAGCACTCAATCAATGTTCAACTTGGAGACATTTGCAGGTCATGTTCAACCGGTATTGTTGATGATATGCCAGTTCCTCGGGTATGATCATGACATAGTGATCGACGACGTCGTTCTAGGTCTGTTGTTTATCATGAACATATCTCATCATGAAACCCTTATCAGGTTGGATTTACCAGCTTTCCTTGATCATTCCATCCACCTCTAGTTAAAGAGTTTTTCATCCAAGAAGATGTTTCGGTTCGGCTCGGTACTCCTATAAATGATCTTCTGTAATAACAAAAGTTACTTCAACAAAGAAGATCTTGATAGGTTAGTGATCCCCGTTCCCCCACAGAAGAAGTTCTCTGCATTCGTAGATACCGTCGTAGCAAAGGTCTATACACTATTGTTCGATGCTCCCCCACCGATAATTTTTCCAGAGTGCAAACAATTGCTCCAGCTCAATCCAAATGAGGCCATGCGCAATTGGTTTTGTTTTAACACTCATACCGAAATCAGAGTGTATGGTTCAGAGTTATCTCCATACAAACTCCCCATATTCTTGATTCCTCAATTGTTTGTACTAGAATTCATCTGCCAAAGATTCAACTGTGACGAGGTGCATTTCATGAAAGGGAACAGTGCTAGGAATTTCAAGGTCCCCAGTGAAGCTGGGCCTTTTAAGGTACGTAGCAGAGCTTCTTAGAAAGAAGTTGAGGAACTACTAGCTTCATATGGTTTCCCTTTAAGTAAAGTACACAAGTATGATCCCAGGGGGATCATTTCTCAAAAAATACAGGCGGCTCATTCTGCAACATACCTCCACGAGCCGCACTCCCTGTTAGACAAGATGGTGAATTTGGATAGTTGGGAACAATGTCAGGATGCTTTGGAACCCATCAAGGCTTCTGTATCACTAGTTGTTCAAACACCCCTTAAGATCGATACATTGGGGAAAAGAGACACGTCAGGGCCCACGTTTGCCGCCGGAAGGGAAGGATCAGGGAGTATGGGGTCAAGGACCAATTAGTTGAAAGTAGAGAGGACGTCCAGTGAAACGTAAAAAATTGTGACACCCACCCCCGTGACACCTGTCATCCTTGAAAGCTTCCCTTCTACAATGTGGCCATAGAGTCAGGAGGCTCAGGCCACAGAAGGAGCTTTAGTTACCACGTCATCTGTCAAGTCAAGTTTGTTCTGGCTTTATTCTCAGATTAAATATGACAACATCGATCTAGCGAAGTCATTATTTCCGAAAAAGGAGCTGGATACAAGAAGGCTGTCCAGGATTTTATCAGCACTGGATTTGAAGCAGGGAGCCCTTAAAATGGCTATCCTAGAGAAAATAGTTCCAGGGGAAAATAAGATGCCCTCCAACTTTAAAGCTACTTAGGTAACCATAAACCTGGACGTGATCCCATCCAAATATATCATGGAACTACATCGACAGATGGGAAAAGGAGTGTATAGAGTCGTGCGTAAGTACACTATGAGCACGAATAGGTTGCAGGCTTTGGGCACGAAAAGGAGTGTATAGAGTCGTGCGTAAGTACACTATGAGCACGAATAAAGTTAAGCAGTTGAAGATAACTGACTTAGAGTAGCAAATAGTAAAGATGGTGCAAAATCCTGGAGATGTTGCTCCATTGCAAGCCGTGTTAAAAGAGAAGGATAATGAAATTGCATCCCTGAAGAAGAAGTTCAACATTCCTATGACTGAGCATTCACAGACTGCAGAGGTAGTCGTAATACAGACAGAGTTGGAAAAGTTGATGATCGACGGTCAAACACTCAAGGAAATGATTGTCTCATTGGAAGGTGAGTTGGAAGAGGCTAGGAAGCTGAATAAGGACATCCTCCAACATAAGGCCATCACACTTCAAGCCTCATCAACTTCAGATCCAACTGACCAATTGGCCTAGGCAGTGGCCAAAATGAGTATCAAGGATGCTTAGTTGAACCAAGTGCCGACTCAGTTGAAGACAAAGTGCGATGAGATTTTCAATGCAAATGAGAAGCTGGTAACAAGAGATCAGGTCATCTCAGAACTCCAACAAACTGTTGATGAGCTCCAAGTTAAGATCCAAGAGATATCCAAGAAGCTCATCGTTAAACCTTTGATCAGAGGTGCCAAAGCTTCATTATGGGAGTAGATGGAGGCTCTGATAACCTCTCAGTGGAGTCATTTCAATGTAACCCAGGAAGAATCATAAATAGCTGAAACTGCCACACTTGATGCACGATCTCTAATGAACAGTGTAAATAAGAAGGTTGAGTTAGCCAGGGCAGTAATCGACTTATTAAATGAAAAAAATTTGAGGAGATTCGAACATATGTTGTCCAGGACCGAACCAAAGTAATCATGGAAGCAAACAAGATGATCACCAAAGGGGCGTTGGCCCAAAATTTTGCTGACATGGTAGCCCAACTAAAGCAGGATGTTCACTCCTTCAAAGAATAGTTTAGGTCAATATTTTCCCTCGGTCTTCCCTCTTTCTGGGATGGAAATGGAGACCTATATCTAGAGGAGCATTATATTGCCATGATGACAGATGCAAGGAATGCCGAGATTCGCATGAAGGATACTTTGCAGGAGCTTAGCGGAAAGGTAGTTGTGGATAAGATACATAAATTTTTTGAGATACTTAACCGCCTCCAAACTATTTTCAGAATCCTCCCAAAGGATTCCTTTGAGCACTACACCGATCTTGATTCATCTCTTAGAGAGCTCAAGGTCTTCCATTACCCTTTGGGTAAAGATTGGAAAGGAATCACTAGATTCCTTGAGCTTAAACAATTATAGCAGTCCACCAAAGAACGAGCCGTAGCCGCAACTTCATCAGCACATCCAGAAGCGGAGGCCTCTTCCGTGCAGCAAGGCGTTCTTCTACCTCAGCATAGTGGACCCCAATCTCAACAGCAAGCTCATCAGTATTAGTCAGTAGGACTGTTTTGTTACAGATTTTGTTGGAAATTACAAACAAGAATGTATAAGCCGGTGGGCTGTAACAAACTCATGGTAACAAATTATTTTGTAAATGTCTGTAAAGACTATATATAGTAGTAAAAGTAAAAGGCCAAGGGTTGGCTCTTTTTGTAAGAAGTATAACTTCTGATATTTTGCAGTCTGATCAATATATAAAGAAGAACCTCATTTTTCCCAATATCGGTGTCGTGTGGATTCAAAATTTTGATATGTCTAGTTAGTATTCTTTCTCCTGTTAATTCATCTCTGTCATATTGTTCATGATTTATGAAGTTCATTCTGGTTTCAATACCAGTGTTGTAAGCTTAAATTATTGTTCCTAAGATGATTATGGCGTGAAGTATTCAATTTAGGTTATCTGGAAATAATATCCTCATATTGTTCAGGCTTAGTTCTGTGATCATTTTTGTTAAAGCTATTGAATTCCTCCCTTAGGATCAGTACATTATTCTCAAACATAAAACAAATATGTACTCTCTTTGAAGTACCTTTGTTTTGTTCCATTCCATTTAACATCAACTCATTCAAATTATTGTCATTGGCATATTGAAATACTGCCCACATTATTCCAAGATTGGCTATCTGCATTATTTTATGGTGAATGTGATTTTGATCAAGCAAAAGAACACAGTAAATTTTATTGATTCCCAGGCACAGTTCTAAAAGCATCCTTAGAACGTCTCTGGGACTAACATGAAGAATGAAAAATTCTCTAATAAAGCTAAGCAGTTGAAGATAACTGACTTAGAACAACAAATTGTGAAGATGGTGCAAAATCCAAATGACATGGCTCCATTACAGGCCATGCTGAAAGAAAAGGATAAGGAAGTTACAACCTTAAATAAAAAGCCGTGCATTCCCACGATTGAGCATTCACAGACTGCAGAAGTAGCTGCAATACAGTCAGAATTGGAGAAATCGGCGATCGATAGTCATGCCCTCAAATAAAGGATTGTCTCCTTGGAAAACGAGTTGGAAGACGCGAGAAAGTTAAATCAAGACATCCTCCAACAGAAGGCCGGTTCACTCCAAGCCTCATTGTCTACAGATCCTACGGGAAAGCTGGATCAGGTAGTTTCCGAGATGAGCATCAAGGACGCACATCTGAATCAAGCACAGGACCAGCTGAAGGCCAAATGTGATGATCTTTTTAGCACAAATGAAAAGTTGGTTCGAAGAGACCAGGTCATCTCGAAGCTGCAACAATCCAATGATGAACTTTGGGATGAAGCCCATGAACTATCCAGGAATATGACCTGTAAGCCTCTGATAAAGAGTTCCAAGTCTACAGTATGGGAGCAAGTGGTAGCTTTGATTACCTCTTAGTGGTGTCATTTCAGCATAACCCAAGAGGAAGCTAAAATTGCTGAAACCGCCATGCAGGATGCACGAGCAATGGGGAATAATGTAAGTAAGAAGATTGAGTGAGCCAGAGCGACGATCGACTTCTTAAACGAGAATACCTTTGAGGAGCTTCATACATATTCTGTCCATCATCGAACTAAAATCATCATGGAATCTAATAAGGTGATTACCAAGGGAGTGTTGGCCCAGAATGTTGCTGACATGGCTGCTCAGTTGAACAGGACGTGCACTCGTTCAAAGAACTGCTCAAATCAGTTTTTCCTCTTGGCGTTCCTTCCTTCTGGGATGGACATGGATACCTCTATCCAAAAGAGCAATACAATGCCATGATGGTGGATGCGAGGAACTCCGAAATTGTTATACCTCAATATTACACATTATGTATTAGTGTCGCATCCTTGCACTAGCGACCTAAACGACAGTTTCCCTTAAAGATCATCTGAACATTCAGAGTGAAAAACACTGACTGAACACTGAAAGCAAAACCTTTTTCTGCCATCTGCCAACCCAACTTAGCCCTGTTTGTGAGCACTACCGCTCCCTGCACATCTACAGGGGCGCGGTAGTCAGCACTACTGCGCGTTGCTCCTTCTCTGGGGCACGGTACTACCGCGTTATGCACAGTGGTAGGGGCGCGGTAGTCCGAAATTAGCCTTTTTGCCTTGGACTTTGGGATCTCAATCTTCGAGGAGATTTTGTTGGGATTAACACCTTTGGTTCGATCCTAACTCCTTCTTTGTTTAGCTGGCCTGATCCACTAAACCCTCCATAGATCCACACTTCTCTCTTGTTGGTTAACCTTCCCATGTGATATAAGAGAGAAGCTTTCCATGGGCCAAAGGGAGGACTTTTGGGGCATCAAACCTATGATCTTCAGACTTCTGCAGAGATAGCTAGAGGAAGCACTTGGAGCTGGAGGATTGGCTTGGATATCAAGCAACCTTTGTAAGCACTCTTCAAGTTTGTAATAAAAGATAACTTGTCTTGTTTTTCCCATTTCATGTGTATTGTATGGATCTTCAATATGAAATGTATCTAGTTTAGATTTGAACTTAATATTTGCTTCAAGGTATTTGGAAGCTTGCATGCTTGTCCTTTGTTTGATTTCAACAAGTTCTACATTGGAGCTTCGATATCAAGAGCTAGAAGCGGGACAAACGTCGAATTGGAAGGTGAGTTACGTATTTCATCCCTTCTAAATGCATTTAATCTTGTTGTGAAGATTAGTTCAGGAACTCAAGGTAGCATTTGTTTCCTTTTTGTCTTAGTTTAGAGTCAGTTAAATCTAGTTTAACCTAATAGAGTTTCTACCTATCCGTAGGGAGAAATATTTGCAACAGAAATCCACCTGATAGATACTTTGTAAGAACTCAATGGGAGAGAGATCATGAATAGGTTGCACGCCAATTTCGAGATGCTCAATCGCCTTCAAACTATTTTTAGAAATATGCTGAAGGCTACTTTTGAGCGATACACTGAGTTGGACTCATATCTCAGAGAACTCAAATTTTTCCAGTATCCTATGGGAAAGGATTGGAAAATCATTACTAAATTTCTCGAGCTCCAACAATTAGAGTAGGAAACAAAAGCACAAGTGACATTCGCAGCGTCACAGTCACAGTCAGCAGCAAGGACTTCTTCCACACAGCAGGACGTCCCTCCACCTCAGCAGGGTGGATCCCAGACACAACAACAAACAAGCCAACATTAGTCTGAGGGAATACTAGTAACCAATTTTGTTATAAATTGTAAACATAAACATTAAGCCATTGGGATGTAACAAACTATTTTGTAAGGCTAGTGAAAGCTATATATAGCAGCAAAGGCAAAGGCCATAAGGTCGACTCTTTTTGTAAGAAGTATATATTCTGATATTTTGTGGTGTGATCAAGTTATAAAGGAGAACCTCTTTTGCCCCATCTTGGTGTCTTGTGGATTCAAACCTTTGATATGTCCAGTTATTATTTTCTTCTCATGTTAATTCATCTCTTTCATATAAATTCATGATTTTGAAAGTTATTTGGATTCAAATATGAGTGCTATCATCTTGAATTATTGTTTCTAAGCTGGTTATGACGTGAAATATTCATGTTATGTTGTCTGGTTATGATATCCTCACACCATTCGGATTTATCTTTGTAATCATTGTTGTTTGAACTACTGAATTCCTCTTTTGGTTTAGTCCGTTATTCATACACATAAGATAAATATTTACTTCCATTGAGGTACCTTTTCTTGTGCCATTTCATCTACACCACCCTATTCAAGTTTTTCATTGGCATATTGAAGTGTTTCCCACACTACAAGTTTGGTTGGCTACATTATACTCAAGTAAAAGTGATTTTGATTAAGCAAAGAACACAATTTTTTTTATTGATGCCCAGGCCTAGTTCTAAAACATCCTTAGAACGTCTCTGGGATTAACATCATGCATTTCAATAAGCCCGTTTTTTGCAAATTTATACTTGTTTTTTACTAAATGTTGTTTGAAAACTTGCCATCTTGGCATATTCATTGTGGGAAAATGACCCATCATTTTAGGATCTAAAAGAGGTTTTTGTGAACAATTTAAATAGTTTCATACCTATGGTTTTACTTTCAATTATTGACCAATCTATATATCGTGGCATGCATTTTAGTAATCTTGTTTTTGCAAATTTACACTTTGTTTTTTACTAACTATTGTTTGAAAACTTGCCATCTTGGCATATTCAATATTGTGGGAAAACGGCCCACCATTTTAGGAATCTGAAAGAGGTTTTTGTGAAAAATGTATCTATCTTTAGCCCTATGGTTTTAATTTCAATTATTGACCAATCTACAGAATGTGGCATGCATTTTACTAAGCACATTTTTTCAAAATTACACTTTGTTTTTACTAACTTTTGTTTGAAAACTTACCATCTTGGAAGATCATTGTGGAAAAATGACCTATCATTTTAGGAATCTGAAAGAGATTTTTGTGAACAATGTATCTAGCTTCAACCCCATGGTTTTACTTTCAATCATTGACCTATGTATAGACTATGGCATGCATTTTACTATTCCCATTTTTTCAAATTTACACTTTGTTTTTATTGTCTGTTCTTCCAAAAATTGCCAACTTGAAAAATTCATTGCGGGAAAATGACCCATCATTTTAGGAATATGAAAGATTTTTTTGTGAACAATGTAACTAGATTCAGACTTGTGGTTTTGGTTTCAATTATTGACCAATGTGCATACCATGGAATGCATGTTATTGAGCCCATTTTTGCAATTTTACACTTTGTTTTTTTACTAAATGTTGTTTGAAAACTTGCCATCTTAGCAAATTCATTGTGGGAAAATGACCCATCATGTTAGAAATATGAAAAAGGTTTTTGTGAAAAATGGATCTAGCTTCATCCCTGTGGTTTTACTTTCAATTATTAACCAATGTATAGACTGTGGCGTGCATTTTAGTAAGCCCATTTTTGCAAATTTACACTTTGTTTTTTACTGATTATTGTTTGAAAACTTGCCATCTTGGAAGATTCACTCTAGGAAAAGGACCTGTCATTTTATCAATCTGAAAGAGGTTTTTGTGAACAATGTATCCAGGTTTTAGGAATCTTTTAGTTTCCTAAAATGATGGGTCATTTCCCTGCAATGAATCGACCAATATGGTAATTTTTCAAATAAATTATGCTTAGATTCAAGTTATGAACTGCTTAGTAAAATGCATGCCACATTCTGAACATTAATGTTGTATAATTTGTCAATGTCATCATTGACCAATGACTACTATCAAATTCCTTTGTAAGTAGAAGACATAGTTTGTATTCTAAACCCCAGTTTGTATTCTTAACACTAGAAACCCTAGTTTGTAGCCTAAACCCTAGATTGTATTCTAAACCCTAGAAACCCTAAATTGTAGCTCCCAATGCTATCATTAACCAATGACTAATATAAAGTGCAATGTATTTCCCTAGTTGACCCCTTGTGTATAAATTTCATTGCTTCTTGCCGATCAAAACCCTAGTTGTTGGAATCGTCAAACAAGACAAGTTCTACGCCATGGACCCATGTGGGAGAGGTACCCCTTGCACTATTTTGTTGTCACAAATCTAATGGAGTTGAATTTTCTCTAATATGAGCCATGGTCATCATTCCATTGCTAGTTGTGAGTCATAGCCTAAATTATTTTAGGGAAACATGGTGAATCCGAGCTCGAAGAATATAACTCGAATCGAGCAGCAGAATTGAGTTATGTCAACTCCTATAGGTGTGTTTTGGTAGGGACCACGTGGGTACACTACCCACAATCTCTTGGTTGAGGTATTTCCTAAGTTGACCCCTTAGTGCAAAAATTGCATTACCTCTCACTAACCAAAACCCTAGCTTCTAGAATCATTGAACAAGACAAGTTATGGGCCATGGACCCATGGGGGAGAAGCACCCATAACACTATTCCAATTTCATGAATCCAACAGAGTTGACAGTTCACTGATATGGTCCATGGTCATCATTCTAAGGCCAGTTGCAAGTCGCAACCTAAATCCTTTCACAGACACATGGTGAATATGATCCTGGGGCATAGAATTTGAATTGGGCAGCAGAATTGAGTTTTGTTAGCTCCTACATGTGTGTTTGGTAAGGTCCCACATGGGAATGCTACCCATAAGCTCTTGGTTGATGTATTTCCCAAGTTGACCCCTTAGTGCAGAAATTATATTGCCTCTCACTAACCAAAACCCTAGCTTCTAGAATCGTCACACAAGACATGTTTTGGGTCATGGACCCATGGGGGAGAGGAACCCCTAAAAATATTCGATGTCATTAATCTAATAGATTCGATGGTTCGCCGATCCAATTTGTATTCATCATTCTATGGCTAGTTGCAAGTTGCAACCTAAAACCATTTAGGCACACATGGTGAATCCAAGCCCGAGGCATAGAATTCGAACCTGGAAACATAACTGAATTTTGTTAGCTCATGTAGGTGTGTTTGGGTAAGTTCCATGTGGGTGTGCATTTTACTAATCATTTCATAGCTTGACTCTGAGCATAATCTATTCGAAAAACTGTGCAAATGACCCCTCATTTTAGGAATCTGAAAGAGATTTTTCTAAATAATGTATCTAGCTTCAGACCTGTGGTTTTGTTTTCAATTATTGACCAATTCATAGACTATGTCATGTATCTTACTAAGTATTTCATAGCTTGACTCTAAGCATAAGTTGTTTGAAAAGCTGTCATCTTGGAAAATTCATTGCGGGCGAAACACCCATCTCTTTAGGAATTTGAGAGAGGTTTCTCTAAATAATGTATCTAGATTCAAACTTGTGGTTTTGTTTTCACTTATTTATCAATGTGAATACTGTGGTGTGCATTTCAATAAGTAGTTCATAGCTTCACTCCGAGCACAAGTTGTTTGAAAAAATGCCATCTTGGTAGATTCATTGCGAGCAAATCACCCATCATTTTAGGAATATGAGAGAGTTTTTTCTAAATCATGTATCTAGCTTCATACCTATGCTTTTGTTTTCAATTATTAACCAATGTGAAGAGGGTCGCGTGCATTTTACTAAGCAGTTCATAGCTTCACTCTGAGCATAAGTTGCTTGAAACAATTTCATCTTGGCAGATTCATTGTGAGCAAATCACCCATGATTTTAGGAATCTAAAAAGGGTTTTTGTGAAATAATATTATAATGCAAGAAGCCTTTCACTACCTATATATTTTTTTTATCTATGAACTATTAATTAATTGATGAAAACCTACAAGAAAACATCGAGTAACAAAATTGAAGCTTTTCTATAACACCATAGAGAAACCAGTTCATTCCATTTAATATTTTATATTCATGTATAAAGAGAGATGGTTCATTAGATATTTTTATAAAGACAAAGGTCAATCATGAAATACTAGTGTCTATATTCCCAACTTTACATATAGTTATTGGAAAAAATTAAAATACAGGAATCATTCAACAATGAAATATTGGCACCAATGAAGTATTAGCCATGGTAAGGCTTCAAGGGAAACAATAAAATATCTAGGCATGTGATAAATATATGGTGATGACTATGAGGTTGCACACAACATGGATGGTTATTATAACTTAATCAATGGTTAAGGATGTTAGGGGTTTTTCATATTGGTTTAGAGTAAGGTAGGGTTTATGTTCTCAAAGGATGTGTGAATAGGGGTAGGGGCTATGGGATTAGATGGTATGCAATTAGGGAGTTTGAGTGTATAATGGTATTATGGGAATTAGGTTAGTGAGTATGTGGTTAGTGATATGGATTAGGTTACAATGTGTATATGTACAAATCTATGTAAACATCATAGGAAATTTTTGTCTTCCAAGCAGGTTATGGTTGGTGTTTCAAGATGTTTAACTCTAGGGATGGTTCATGGTAAAAATTCAAGGTATAAATCCACAAAAAATTACACTAGGCATCATGTTGCATGCCTTATTCCCTAGACTACCACATAAGCCATACAAAAGGAATATTTAGTGTATATATGAGAAAAGGTCAACATATTGAGGTATAGAATGAAAAGGATGGTTACTTAGGCCCATTTAATTGTATATAAATAAACTAAGGATCTAATTCAAAAAATTTCTCTTGAGTTCATGATCTATGTGTAGGTCCTCTAAACATGATGTGCGCCATCCATAGATAATATTTATCCCTTGAGTGGGATATAATGTCAATTTTAAGGTTTAGAAAATTGGGATGGTTCTCGATGATCAATACATGGTTCCATGAGAAAATTTAAGTTATTGGACCATATAATTTTTTTAGGGTCTCACAAGCCATCTATGTGTCCTCAATTCACCATAAAGGACCTTAAAGGAGGATTTTTGTCATGTGAGTTTAATATAGTGGTCACTCTAATATTTATCACAATAAGGATCCTAGATGATTGGAATGCAACATTGTATGCAAAATGGTGAAATAAATCCTATGATGCAATAAGCATTTCTTATAATCTTTCCATAATGAAAAACTATTTTATTGTGGTATCATTTATGTTACATGTGGTTACATTTATGTTACATTTTTTTTTCAAAGGAAAAAAAATAAGAAATTATAAATCACATTAACTACATCAAAAGAATATACATTGTTGATAAATACTTATATAACAATAAAACTTTGATTGTATTTACATCTTACATCATATATACAGAATGTTATTCTAGATATCTAGTATGCTTAAGAGGTTTTTCCGAGCACTCCTCTTGAGAAGAAGAAGAAATTTACACTTTTTTTTATTGAATGTTGTTGGAAAACTTGCATGGCATTTTACTGGTCTTAGTTTTGCAAATTACTGGTCTTACTAGTCTTAGTTTACTGGTCTTAGTTTACCAATGCAGAAAAAGTGGCGTGAATTTTACTGGTCTTAGTTTTGAAAATTTACACTTTGTTTTTACCGAACGTTGTTTCAAAAACTGCCATCTTGGTAGATTCATTGCGGGAAAATAACCCATTATTTTAGGAATCTGAAAGAGGTTTTTGTGAAAAATGTTACTAGCTTCAACTCTATGATTTTACTTTCAGCCATTGACAAACATATAGAATGTGGTGTGCATTTCACTCATCCCATTTTTTGCAAATTTACACTTTGTTTCTACTGAATGTTGTTCCAAGAATTTCCATCTTTGCAGATTCATTATGGGAAAATGACCCATCATTTCAGGAATTTGAAAGAGGTTTTTGTGAAAAATGTTACTAGCTTCAGCTCTACGCTCTTACTTTCAGTCATTGACCAATGCACAGGCCGTGGTGTGCATTTTTCTGAGCCCATTTTTGCAAATTTACACTTTTTTTTTACTTAATGTTGTTTCAAAAACTGTCATCTTGGTAGATTCATTGCAGGAAAATGAACCATAATTTTAGGAATCAAAAAGAGGTTTTTGTGAACAATGTATCTATATTCAGCCATGTGCTTTCACTTTCAGTCATTGACCAATGCACGAACTATGGCATGCATTTTATTGAGCCCATTTTTCTCAAATTTACACTTTGTTTTTATTGAATGTTGTTTAAAAAACTACCATATTGGCAGATTCATTGCAGGAAAATGACCCATCATATTAGGAATCATAAAGAGGTTTTTGTGAACAACGTATCTATATTTATCTCTATGCTTTTACTTTCATTTAGGTCAATGCACATATTGTGGCGTGCATTTTAATGAGCCCATTTTTGCAAATTTATACTTTGTTTTTTACTCAATGTTGTTGGAAAACTTGGCATCTTGGAAAATTCATTGTGGGAAAATGACCGATCATTTTAGGAATCTAAAAGAGGTTTTTGTGAACAATGTTACTAGATTCATCTCTATAATTTTTCTTTCAACCATTGACCAATGCACAGGCTATGGAAAGCATTTTACTGAGCCCATTTTTGTAAATTTACACTTTGTTTTTATTGACCGTTGTTTCAAAAACCACCATCTTGGGAGATTTGCATAAAAATGACCCATCATTTCAGGAATCTAAAATAGGTTTTTGTGAACAATGTATCTAGTTTCATCCATGTGCTTTCACTTTCAGTCATTGACCAATGCAGAGACCATGGCATTCATTTTACTGATCCCGTTTTCACAGATTTACACTTTATTTTTACTGAATGTTGTTTCAAAAACTACCATCTTGGTAGATTCATTGCAAGCAAATGACCCATCATTTTAGGAATTTGAAATAGGTTTTTGTGAACAATGTATCTAGATTCAGCCCTATCCTTTTACTTTTAGTCATTAACCAAATTATAGCCTTTGGTGTGCATTTTACTCAACCCATTTTTGAAAATTTACACTCTTAGTTTTTACTGAATATTGTTTCAAAAACTGCCATCATGGAAGAATCATTGCAGGAAAATGACCCATCATTTTAGGAATTTGAAAGAGGTTTTTGTGAACAATGTAAATAGATTCATCTCTATGCTTTTACTTTCAGTCATTGACCAATGCACATACTATGGCATGCATTTTACTAAGCCCATTTATTTAAAATTTGCACTTTTGTTTTTACTAAATGTTGTTTCAAAAACAGTGCCATCTTAGCAAATGACCCTTCATTTTAGGGATATGAAAGAGGTTTTTGTGAACAATGTATCTAGATTTAGCCATGTACTCTCACTTTCATTCATTGTACAATGCAGATACTGTTGCATGCATTTTACTGAGCAAATTTTTTCAAATTTACACTTTGTTTTTATTGAATGTTGTTTAAAAAACGACCATCTTGGCATATTCATTGCGGACAAATGACCCATCATTTTAGGAATCCAAAAGAGGTTTTTGTGAACAATGTATCTAGATTAATTTATCCCTATGCTTTTACTTTCATTCATTTTCAAATGTGAAGACTATGGCGGGCATTTTACTCATCCCATTTTTGTAAATGTACACTTTGTTTTTACTAAATGTTGTTTCAAAAACTATCATCTTGGAAAATTTATTGCGGGAAAATGACCCATCATTTTAGGAATATGAAAGAGTTTTTTGTGAATAATGTATCTAGATTCATCCCTATTCTTTTACTTTCACTGATTGACCAATGTATAGACTGTGGAATGCATTTTAGTAATCCCATTTTTGCAAATTTACACTTTGTTTCAAAAACTGCCATTTTGGCATATTCGTTGCAGGTAAATGACCCATCATTTTAGGAATCTAAAAGAGGTTTTTGTGAATAATGTATCTAGATTCATGCATGTGGTTTTAATTTCACTGATTGACCAATGTATAGACTGTGACGTGCATTTTAGTAAGCCCATTTTTGCAAACTTACGCTTTGTTTTTATTAAATTTTGTTTCAAAAAATGCCAACTCGGCAAATTCATTATGGGAAAATGACCCATCATTTTAGGAACCTGAAAGAGGTTTTTGTCAAAAATGTATCTATATTCATCACTATGGTTTTACTTTCAATCACTGACCAATGCATAGACCGTGGTGTGCATTTTATTGAGCCCATTTTTTCAAATTTACACTTTGTTTTTAGTGAATGTCGTTTGAAAAACGGACTTCATGAAGCAGCATGGGCATACAACGCCAGATGGAAAACCACCACAGGGATAACAACCTATGAATTGGTTTATGGAAAGAGAATCATGTTTCCCATTCAAGGGAACCCACAGATCATTCAAGGCTATTTAGAAATCCCAAGGACATAGAATATTTCCAAGATGCAAGCTAGGTGCAGTACTTCCAGAAACTTGATGGGTTTTGATGAGTCCATGGTATAGGTATTCCTTAGACTACATTATGCCACACCTTAGCAATGGAATGATCATAAAGCACTCCTTTATGTAGGGGAGAAGGCAATTTAATTGATAATGATATGAAATGATTTAGTTATTATTCTTTCTTATGTTTTAACATATTTTATTTAAACTAATCATATGAACAAACCATGTGTGGACATAGCGCAGAAATAGCAGGGATAGTGGCAGTGTCGAGCTCTAGATTGAATACCACAAGGATCACTAGAGACACAACACTCTTTTTTCCCCTGATTTGTAGGGGATAATCCCCTAAATTTTGGATCGTTGTTTCCAATGCAGAACTAGTATAGAAGCTGTGATAAATAGAGACACCTGAGTAGCAAGGGGTCTGCAACATATTTTGGAGAAACAATCTTTTAGCATTTTCGCAGCTCAGACATTTTAGTTTTACATTTTTTACAAACCATGATGGGATTTATGAATTTATAATGAAACTCCAACGTTTTTCTGATTTTTGTGAGTTTATAAGTTTCCCTTACTCCTGTGATACGTGTTGGGGAGGGCCCCCTCAATACGTAGCTCAGAAGTTCTTCGGTTTATTTCAGGTATTTTTCATGCATTCAGTTATTTATTTCTAGTATAATTGTGTGTGGATTAATTTCAGCATCTCATTCAAACACCAGATTTTGGTTTCAGCATGAACGTTATTCTATCCATAGTTCTTTAGTATTGCGTCTCTAATTCTGAAATACACTGTCTATAGTCTTGTAGCTATCATCCGCATGAGCGACTTTTAGACCTTAATTTCCACTTTTTATGCAGCAATCTCAAATGAGATAAGATCTATATTTTTGTACTTTGAAAAGGATGATTTGTGATTACAGTTAAATGGATCTTTGCTCCCTTCAGATTGAGTTTATATTTCTTAGGTTAACTTCTCATACGCTTTCATTTCCTGCTTTGATAAAATATATTTATACGCTTTCATTTCTTGCTTTGATAAAATAGATTTATACGCTTTCATTTCTTGCTTTGATAAAATAGATTTATACGCTTTCATTTCTTGCTTTGATAAAATAGATTTACATGCTTTCATTTCCTATTTTGATAAAATAGATTTACATGCTTTCATTTCCTGCTTTGATAAAATAGGATTTACATGCTTTCATTTCTTGCTTTAATAAAATAGGATTTACATGCTTTCCTTTCATGCTTTCTGTCACATCCCCTTCCATCAATCCGGTGCAAGGGAGGGAAACATGCCTAACATACCAGGGCTTAATTGGTAATTTCGGCCCCCATACATTACTCACTAGTTCATAACAATTAAAAAATTCTGTGTGCAGAATCATATTCAATTTAAACACAGCAGAAGTAAACATATTTACAAGCACACAAACAGTAATGCATCATCATATCTACCACAGGCATATGATGGCTCATCATGCAGAGAATTCAATATCGTTCTCATGCTATGCACAGACTTCATCTCGATTTCATTAAGACAATCATTTCGTTTCATTAACATGGGCAATTAACATTCCGAATTAACACACTGCAAAACATATAATGCATATAATGTAAATCACAGAGAACACTTATCTTGAAGCTGAAGCTATCCCAACAACTGGCTATGTGATAGCAATGTTCCACCCAACCATATATCTCCGTCCATCCTATATTCTTTCAACTGAGAGATCATCCCCGAGCTGGGTTGTGTATCCACTAAGGAGGAACTAGATAGGCTCACTCACATCCATGGTTTCACTCAATAGCTATGCTAAGCCAACTCACAGTTGGTTTTATCAAGCATACAAATGACAAATGAGGAGGATGCTAATCCAGTGAGCTCATCCACAGAGCTACAGGCATCTCAATCAAACTCAACAGTTATGGCACCCATAATACCTACCACACCCAACACAAGGAAGGTCCCATTCTCTGTTGCACAGTCTCTCAGGTGTCCCTTCCCTCCAGTGCTCTTCAGGGTGGGCATAGAAAGGTCTAGCTGCTAATTCCTTTAGATTCTAGCCTTCACTGGGTTTATCAAGCAAACCCAACCTCTGCTCATTCATTCACACTTGGATTTCCCACAGTTCTGTTATCCAATAACTCAATCCCGTCACTTCATTTCTGGGCTGTAAAAACTGGGTTTTCCAATGGATATCTAATACTCTCAAATTCGCCCCAAGGTTCATATCTATGGATCCCCCATTCGATTTCACTATCAAATACCAAATCTGGGCATTTTTGGCTCTTCAAAACGTGGGTTCTTGCAAAGTTGCGATTTGTGCTTTTGCTCACTATTGGCAATTCGTTTTTGGATGGATAATGATGCTGGGATCTTCCACATTGGAATGGGAATGAGAAAGAAGAAACCATAATGAGGTAGGGTGACTTGTGGTATAAGAAAACAGAGCCCATACTCTCCCATATGAATTTCTGGGCTGCCCATGCTCCATTGAAGCCATGGACTGAAATCTTCAACTACATCCTTACAATAGAAATAAATGTCATCAAGGAAAGTCAAATGGGTTCTCAAAATGACATTTGAGAGCATATGGTTTATCCCCACAACCCCCTCACCACTCCCTAGTGGATACACATGGCCCCTTCTCATTCGTTGCTCCCATAGCCAGCTTTGGTATTTTCTTGCAATATTAAATATTTACATCAATTTACAATATCCCATGGCTTAATAGCACATGGGCAACAAAATTTCAAATGCTTGTCCATTTTAAATAAAATCCGAACATACACTAGTGGTGCCTTGGCTTTGAGCTCCAGGCTAGGAAAACATACATCGCATGTATACAATATTTACACTAACAACCAATATAACATAAGGGTCAAAATTAGGGTATTACATTCCCCTCCCCCTTAGAACAACACCGTCCTCGGTGTTTTCAAAACTGAACAAAAATGGGAATGCCTCTCTCATGGCATCCTCTAACTCCCATGTAGCCTCATCAAGACTAAGGTGCTTCCATTAGACCTTTACCTGCCCGATGGCTCTGTTCTGGAGCAAAGTGACCTTCTTGTCAAGATGCGCATAGGCTCTACTTGGAACTCTCCCTCGGGTTCCACCTGTATCACATTCCAATCAATCATATGATTAGGATCATGTACATACTTCTTAAGCAAAGATACATGGAAAACATTATGAGCTCTTATGTTAGCAGGAAATGCAATTCTATAGGCAACTGGTCCTATCCTATCTAGGACTTCAAATGGCCCACAATATCTTGGTGGCAACTTGGCACAACTCCCCAACTTGAGAGAACTTTTCCTTGGTTTCACTCTCAAATAAACATGATCCCCAATCTGAAATTCCTTATGCACTCTTTTCAAATCTGCATAACTCTTCTGCTTGTCTTGAGCTGCCTTTAAATTCTACCTGATCTTAGCAACTTCCTGTTCCATTTCCTTGATCATCTCTGGCCCAAGTACTACCCTGTTCGCTGGGCTGTCCCAATTCACTGGAGTCCTGCATCCATTGCCATACAATGCCTCAAATGGACTCATCCCCAATGATGCATGATGTCCATTATTGTATGTAAATTCTACCAAGTGTAGGTAATCTTCCCACTTGGATGGTTTATCCACCACATACATTCTCAGCATGTCTTCAAGAACCTGATTCACCCTCTTGGTTTGGACATCTGTTTGAGGATGATATGCTGTACTGAAATTCAATTTAGTTCCCAATTCCTGAAATAAACCTTTCCAAAAATTGGAAGTGAACTTTGTATCACGATCATAAATTATTGCCTTAGGCAATCCATGTAACTTGAATATTTCTCTCATGAAAATATTGTCAATGTCATTAGCCTTGTGAGTGGACTTGACTGGAATAAAATGAGCTACCTTTGATAGCTTGTCCACCACAACCATGATTGAATCATGCTTCTTCACTGTCATGGGCAGACCTGTTATAAAATCCATAGAGATCACTTCCCACTTCCATTTCGGAATGGGTAAGGAATGCAACAATCCTGCTGGATGTTGGTGTTCTTCCTTGAATTGTTGGCACTTTTGACACCTAGCAATGTACTCAGCTATATCTTTCTTCATACCATGCCAAAAGTATTGTTTTCTTGCTGCTGTTATAGTCTTCTGATATCTTGGATGTCTAGAATATGGCATTTGATGTATTTCATCCATCACAAGCTTTTTCAAATCTGCACTATTTGGAATGTACAATATTTCCTTATAGATGAGGATATCATCTTCACCAAGCTGATATCCCGCATACTTTTCATCCACATTACCTTGCTGCAACTTCTCTTTAATTTGAAGGTAAGTTTCATCACTGTTTTGGGCTTCAAGAACTCTTGTCTTCAAATCTGATTTACACACACTCAATGCTGCAACATGAAATTTTCTGTTAAGAGCATCTGCAACCTTATTCTCTTTCCCTTTTACATGCTTAATTTCAAAATCAAATCCACAAAGGAATTCCATCCATCTAGCTTGCCTAGCATTCAAGTTTGGTTGGTCAAACAAATACTTCATGCTCATGTGGTCTGTTCTAAGCTCGAATCTTCTTCCCATCAAATAATGTCTCCACATTTTGAGAGCATGTACTATGGATGCTAATTCTAAATCATGTGTGGCATACTTTTTCTCATGTTCTTTTAACTTTCTTGACTCATAGCAAATCACAACTCCTTCTTGCATGAGCACTCCACCTATCCCTTCAATGCAAGCATCTGTGCATACTACAAAATCCTTCTTTGGATCTGCTATCTTCAAAACAGGAGCGCTGGTAAGTAGCTCCTTTAACTGCTGAAAGCTTTTCTCACATTTTTTAGACCATACAAACTTGGTAATCTTCTTCTGCAATGAAGTGATTGGGTGAGCTATCTTGGAGAATCCTTCAATGAACCTTCTGTAGTAACCAGCAAGACCCATAAAAGATCTAACATCTGAAACATTCTTTGGAGTAGACCAATCCATGATGGCATTAATATTTTTTGGGTCCACTGCAATTCCTTCTTCAGAAATGACATGACCCAAATACTGAATCCTCTTTTGGTAAAACTCACACTTGCTTAACTTGGCATACAACTGGTGTTCTCTAAGAACTTGCAACACCATTCTTAGATGTTTCTCATGTTCTTCTTCATTCCTTGAATATACAAGAATGTCATCCAAGAGCACAATCACAAACTTATCCAAATATTTGCTGAAGACACTATTCATGAGACACATGAATGTAGCAGATGCATTGGTAAGACCAAATGGCACCACAGTGAACTCATAATGACCATATCTAGTTCTGAAAGTCGTCTTGTGAATGTCTTTTTCCTTAATCCTTACTTGATGGTACCCCGACCTCAAGTCAATCTTTGAAAACACCTTAGCTTCCTTCATTTGATCAAACAAGTCATCAATCCTTGGCAATGGATACTTATTCTTGACTGTCACTTTATTGAGCTGCCTGTAATCAATACAAAGCCTCAAAGTCCCATATTTCTTCTTAACAAATAACACTGGTGCTCCCCAAGGAGACACACTAGGCTTGATATACCTCTTGTCCATTAATTCTTGTAGCTGCATCTTCAACTCTACCAATTCCGGTGTGCTCATTCTATAAGGAGATTTGGAATTCGGTGCTGCCCCTAGAACAAGATCGATGGTAAAATCAATATCTCTCTTTGGTGGTAGTCCCGGTACCTCATCCAGAAATACATCTTGGAATTCTTGCACCAATGGGAAGTCTTCTATCATTGGTCCTTTGTCCTCTGACGAATCTAATATATGGAGTGCATATAATTGACAACCTTTCTTATAAGACTTTTTCGACTGTAAGGCTGAAATTTGTCTTACTGAAACTTGCTTGGGAATTCCTTTTACCAATCTTGGTCTTCCCTCTTCATCAATGCTTCCCTCTTCATCAATGCACTCAAGTGCTTTCTCATAATAGTCCAACTTGGCTCTATGCTTTTCCAACCAATCCATGCCAATTAAGGCATCATAAGATCCCAATGGTAGTACATTTAAATCTGTATGTGTGTGGAGTCCATTCAATTCTATGGGGCACTCCACCACTATTTCACTAACTTTTATCTTGGTCCCTGTGGCTAATTGAACTAGCCAAGACTTATTATGCTTCACTTTTCTAAGAGAACAACCTTCAACCACTTTTGGAGAAACATACTTATGAGTAGATCCTGGATCAATCAAAAACAAAAACATATTGCTTAGCAATCTTACGTTCAACTTCCACCACCGATGATTGATGATTTTCCTGATGATTATCCAACGCTGCATAAATTCGAGGCGTTTCCCTTGCCATGTCCTCCACTGTAGCTTCCCCCTTTAAGTTGTTCAACCTTCGGGGATTATCCTTCCGATGTGGACAGTCCTTTAGCATGTGGTTCTCTCCACATCCCCCACATTGAAGTGGTCCTTTTGATGCTTTGTCTGCTGCTACTGCCGGCTTGAATCCACTCCTTGCTTGTTGCCACTGTGGAAAGGTTCTGGGCCGACTTTTGAATGGTGGCTTGAAGCCACTCTTCTTTTGATCAAATATCCCTCTTGGCTTTCCCTTCCATGCTGGGTTAACTTCTAATTTTCCTTTATTCTGCTCATAGCAATGCATTGCCATCCTAATGGCCTCATCAAGACTTGGTGGATTAACAAACTCAATTCTATCTCTAAAACTTAGAGGTAGACTTCCAAGGAAGCATTGTATTTTTATCCTCTCATCTTTGATATAGTCCACATACGTCAACAATTCCAAAAATTTATGGACACGTTCTTCCATAGATTTTTGTCCTAACCTGAGTTCATTGAACTCTTTTCTCTTACTGTCATAATACCCAGCAGAAAGGTATTTTTCCTTGAAGTAATTCTTAAACCTTTCCCAACTGATCTTCTGTTCGCTAATCCCTTTCACTTGTAAGAGATTGTCCCACCAGATTGAATCTCTGCCATTTAGATTGTAAATGGCAATTCTGGCTTTCTCATTTCCTGAGTAGTCCTGAATTCTGAAATATTTCTTCATTCCAAGAAGCCATGCCTCTGCCTCTTGGCCAGTCTTACCTTCCCCATCAAATGTGGGATGTCTTGTCTTCCGGAATTCTCCCTGTGGGATGCCCTTGAAATTCTTTTTTCCATCAAATCTCTTAGGCACATGCCTTGGAATTCTTTGAGAATCTCTGGGTTCGCATGATCTGCTGGAAGAAGATCTAGAGGAAGGTGTTCTATGCTTCTTCCTCACTGAACTCTTCCTTGGGTTTGGAGTCCTCTTCTTTGAACGACCTCTAGAACGGATCTCTGCATCTCTTCCTTCTTCACCTACATGACTTGGGTTGGACCCACGATTTATCTTCTGCTGCATATCAGTGAGGCTTTGCAAAATAATAGCATTGAGTTGGTTTTGTTCTTCTTGAGACTTCATCAACCTTTCATTGAAGCTTACCATGGTCTCAACCAAATTGTGAAGAGTTACTTGCTCCCTTCTCCCATTAGATTCCGTCTCATCATTCCCTTCTTGCACATTCTCTCTTAGAACATTTTCTTCATGCTCATAAGGATCCCAAGCATCGTTTATGGTCACCATTTTTCTTTGGAGACTCTCTTCCCTATATGTTACTTCTGCTATACTATTAAATCTTATGAGCTGCAAGCATTGTGCATTATGGAAATACTTGTTAGAAATCATAAGAATGCATATAGAAACATAAACAATCAATATTTAACATAATAAAACTCATGGAATAATTCACATAGCTGCTATGCATTCATTTCTTTTGCTCATTCATGCAATTCTGGAAATTGCCCATATTGTCAACAATTTGACAAAACAGTCCTTATCTATGATGTAAGATCGTCCCAATCAAATTATGGTTATGTTCCCTTATTCCCTGCTGGATAAGCTTTCCAATTCCTATCCCCGTGCTCCATTCCGACATCGGGTGTACAAATTACGTTACTTCAAAAATGACAACTTTCTCCACAATTCTGCACATTTTTACATAGTTGTAAAATATCATGAACTGCCAACTTCAGCCACATGTGGAAGCAAATCTATAGAGATTCAGAAGAACTTTTCTACTGGGAAAAGTTGGTCCATATAGCAAGGAACACTCAACAACTCGCGGATCTCTGTTCCGATGCTCCATTCATCTTCTATAAAATTCTGGGTTTGACTACTTTCCACTTTTCACATTTTTCCAAAATTCCAAATTTTGCGCCAAAAATGGCTATTTCCCAAACGGTGCATTTCTGGGAAATCTTTGTCTAACGGAATATGTCCGGTTTACTGTGAATATGAAATGCTGAGTTCAGTAATTTTCTTGAATCCGAATTATAGGGTCACCTTCAACTACTGCAAGCTTTTCAAAATTCCAAAAACGTGGCCTGGAATAGTGCTTTTTGGCCTTCTTGCACACCCCGACTCCACATCCTTTGGATTTTGGCTCCAAAACTCCAAACTTAACACCGTGCCTTCTCCATGACTGCTCCATATCAGTTTCGGCTCAATCCGACCTTCTGTCAAGCGTCGGGACACCGTTTTGTAAAAGCCATTAATTCCAATTTTGTGCCAAATTGGAGCATAATGGGCTCGGGATCTTCACTGGTTCATTCATGGCCTCCATCAATGGCCTCAGAATGCCACTGAACTCATCAAATTATGACCTTGCATGCTCCTGTAATCCAAAAATCAATTTTTGGGCTCTATACTTTTTTTTTAACCCGAAACGCGGGATCGGGATTGCGGAAACCGAAACGCAAATTTTTCAAAAACGCTGCGTTCCCGCAACCCGCATCCCGAAACCCGAAAAGCGGAATCGGGATTGCGGAAACCAGAATGCGAATTTTCTAAAATGTTGTGTTCCCGCACCCCGCAACCCGAAATTGTGGAATCAGGATTGCAGAAACCGGAACGCGAATTTTCAAAAACGTTGTGTTCCCGCAAACCGAAATTGCAGAAACCGGAACGCGAATTTTCAAAAACGCTGCGTTCCCGCAACCCGTAACCCGCACTGGGGCAACCCGAAATTGCGGGTGCGGGATTTCAGAACTCCAATATCTAATTTTTTTGGAAAATTGCATTTCCGAAACCCGAAATGCGCAACCCTGGAACACCTTCGGCCCTGCAACTTCTGGGGTTCATAACTCCTTCGTCCCTTGGCTAAATGAGGTGAGTTTGGTACCATTGGAAAGATGTTGGAGATCTCTATGCAATGGTGTGATCCTCTGCCACATCTGAGAAATCTGACCCTACCATTTTTCCATCCCAAAATGACGCCCCAGACTTCATCAACACTGCGTTAAAACCTTCTATTACCTACCTATAATTTAGAGTTTGGCCCAAGCAGCCTCAGTGCTGCAAGCTGGGCTCTGATACCACTCTCTCACGTCCCCTTCCATCAATCCGGTGCAAGGGAGGGAAACATGACTAACATACCAGGGCTTAATTGGTAATTTCGGCCCCCATACATTACTCACTAGTTCATAACAATTAAAATATTCTATGTGCAGACTCATATTCAATATAAACACAGCAAAAGTAAACATATTTATAAGCACACAAACAGTAATGCATCATCATATCTACCATAGGCATATGATGACTCATCATGCAGAGAATTCAATCTCGTTCTCATGCTATGCACAGACTTCATCTCGATTTCATTAAGACAATCATTTCGTTTCATTAACATGGGCAATTAACATTCCGAATTAACACACTGCAAAACATATAATGCATATAATGTAAATCATAGAGAACACTTATATTGAAGCTGAAGCTATCCCAACAACTGGCTATGTGAGAGCAACGTTCCATCCAACCATAGATCTCTGTCCAGCCTATATTCTTTCAGTTGAGAGATCACCCCCGAGCTGGGTTGTGTATCCACTAAGGAGGAACTAGACAAGCTCACTCATAGCCATGGTTTCACTCAATAGTTATGCTAATCCAACTCACAGTTGGGTTTATCAAGCATACAAATGGAAAATGAGGAGGATGCTAAGCCGGCGAGCTCATCCATAGAGCTACAGGCATCTCAATAAAACTCAACAGTTATGGCACCCACAATACCTACCACACCCAACACAAGGAAGGTCCCCTTCTCTGCTGCACAGTCCCTCAGGCATCCCTTCCCTCAAGTGCTCTTCAAGGTGGGCATAGAAAGGTCCAGCTGCTAATTCCTTGAGATTCTAGCCTTCACTGGGTTTATCAAGCAAACCCAACCTCTGCTCAGTCATTCAGACTTGGATTTCCCACAGTTCTGTTATCCAATAACTCAATCCCATCACTTCATTTATGGGCTATAAAAACTGGGTTTTCCAATGGATTTCGGGGTATCTAATACTCTCAAATTCGCCCCAGGGTTCATATCTATGGATCCCCCATTGGATTTCACTGTCAAATACCAAATCTGGGCATTTTTGGCTCTTCAAAACGTGGGTTCTTGCAAAGTTGCGATTTGTGCTTTTGCTCACTACTGTCAATTCGTTTTTGGATGGATAATGATGCTGGGATCTTCCACACTGGAATGGGAATGAGAAAGAAGCAACCACCATGATGTAGGGTGACTTGTGGTACAAGAAAACAGATCCCATACTCTGCCATACAAAGTTCTGGGCTGCCCATGCTCCATTGAAGCCATGGACTGAAATCTTCAACTACTTCCTTACAACAGAAATAAATGTCATAAAGGAAAGTCAAATGGGTTCTCACAATGACATTTGGCAGCATATGGTTCATCCCCATAGCCCCCTCACCACTCGCTAGTGGATACACATGGCCCCTTCTCATTCGTTGCTCCCATAGCCAGCTTTGGTATTTTATTGCAATATTAAATATTTACATCAATTTACAATATCCCATGGCTTAATAGCACATGGGCAACAAATTTCAAATGCTTGTCCATTTTAAATAAAATACGAACATACACCAGCGGGGCCTTGGCTTTGAGCTCCACGCTAAGAAAACATACATCGCATGTATACAATATTTACATTAACAACCAATATAACATAAGGGTCAAAATTGGGGTATTACACTTTCCGGTTTCCATAGAACAATACTTCCTGCTTCCTTAGAATATCCTTTAGAATACATAGGACACTTAGAACGACGAAGATTATCTCATAGTGCACATACAGTGCTGAGTACCTCTCAAGTTTGTATGCTCCTTGGTCGATATTTAAAGTATACTTCTGGTATATATACCTCAATAAGTTACACATTGTTGGAGTCCACCACTTTTTGGTGCCGTTTCCAGGGAGGTGCTTAAACTATAGGAGACATCTTATTAAAAAAATCATAAAAAATTACCATGAATGCCTTGACGAAAGAGGGATGAATTTGTACGTTTTCTGCCTAACCTCCCTATGAGAAATAACAGTTCTGGACAGTCTCAATTTGAATTCCTCAACTCTGACAAAGAAGATGATTCCAGGTACAATCCAAACCGTGATAACTTCTTCGCTAGCTCTAGCTCAAACAATACTATTGTAGAGGAGGAAGATGAACACAAAGAACTGTTTACTTTCCCTATTAGTGTACCTTTTGGGGATGCTAGAATGAAAAATATCAATCCCAATAATCTTCCAAACTTCCATGGCCTAACCTCAGAGGACCCTGACACATTCTTATTTGAATTTGAAGTAGTTTGCAGGTCCTTTGGTTATACCACTGATGCACAAAAACTGAGACTCTTTCCTTATACATTAAAAGATTTATCCCTCAAATGGTTTATGATTCCGGAAGGAAACAGTATCTTCACATGGAACCAGATGAAACAATCCTTCCTGGAAAAATATAGGGATTATTGTAAAGAAAAATACACAAGAGATGAAATTTTCAGGATGCAACAGGGAGAAAAAGAATCCCTAGAAGACTATGCACAACACTTTCAACTCAGTTATAAAGGGGATAGTCACTGTACCCTGGATCAGGAATCATTGAAACTAGTACTTCTTAGAGGAATCAAGGAGGAATACCTAGAAGTATTGAACCTGTTAGTGGGTTTATTAGGTAGTGGGTTTATCAGGAAAACAGGGACATCAAGGGATGCATTGCTAAGCTAGTGAGCTTAACCATAGAGTTGCAGGCATCTCAACACTCAGCCGACCTAACATCCACATTACCTACTGCATCCAACACAAGGAAGACCCTCTTCTCTGCTACATAGTCCCTTAAGGCCTCTTCCCTTCCAGTGCTATTCCAGGATGGGCATAGAAAGGTCCAGTCGCTAGTTATATGATATTTTAGCCTTCACTGTGTTTATCAAGCAACTCAACCTTATTCCACAGTTCAACGAGCTGACTCGTTCCAGGCTTGCGGACAGGGCTCTGTTCCGCAATCTATCTTCTGCGATCCAAGGTCAGGCTCTCTCCCGGTTTCTCTTCACTGTTCCCGCTTACAGTTTCCTCACGGGTTCTTACCACTCTGTCATGGACACTTTGGCATGGAGCACTCTATCACCGGTAGACTGGGTTCGCACACACACTGTTCTCATGGATATCAACCCTCTGGTATTTTCTATCACATAGGGAAACACGATTATCTTCAGGTTATACCACTCCGTTGACTCTGCGTATCCATAAATGTATGAGCAAGCTCGCTCTCTGGGGCGATGGATTGTGAATGGATAGTGCGTGAATGGATCGTTGATGAATGAATGAATGTGGTCGTTGTTTCCTTCCAACCACGGGTAGTCAAACAGGATCTATCAGTTTCAGGTGTTGAGTGTCTTTCTGAACAAGCAACCAGAGTCATGCCTTGCCATACGAAATCGCAGGCAGGCTCCATACTCCATCGACTTCAGCAACAAGGTTCTCAACCACCCTCTGCAACCACATTAAACGTTAGCAGGGAGTTTAGACGGGTTCACAGTCGGACATGTGGAAACATGGGTAACCAATCCCATAACCCCCTAAGCTCTCCCTAGTGGATACACGTGGCCCCTTCTCATTAGTTTCCTCCTTAGCCAACTTCTTGGTTATTTTATTCAATAATAATAATTACATCATTTACATTTATTCATGGCTTAACGACCCATGAATACTCAAACTGTCCAATACTTACCTAAGCAATAAAATTAAACATCCACTAGTGGGCCTTGGCCTTGAGCTCCACACTATGGCAATACACACACTGCATATATAAACAGTCTTTACATTGAGGCCAAATATCATCAAGGGAAAAATCGGGTATTACAACTCCCTCTCCCTTAAAATAACACCGTCCTCGGTGTTCTCAAAACTGAACAAAAATGGGAATGCCTCTTTCATGGCATCCTCCAGCTCCCACGTGACCTCTTCTGGACTAAGGTGCCTCCATTGCACCTTTACCTGTCCTATGTCCCGACTCCGGAGAAAGGTAACCTTCCTATCGAGGATGCATGTAGGCTCCACCTGGAACTCTCCCTCTGGTTCCACCTGTATCACATGCCAATCAATGATATGATTAGGATCATGTACATATTTCTTAAGCAAAGATACATGGAAAACATTATGAGCTTTCATGTTAACAGGAAATGCAATCCTATATGCAACTGGCCCTATCCTATCAAGGACTTCAAATGGCCCACAATATCTTGGTGCCAACTTGGCACAACTTCCCAAATTCATGGAACTCTTCCTTGGTTTCACTCTCAAGTAGACATGATCCCCAATATGAAATTCATTATGCATTCTTTTCATATATGCATAACTCTTCGGCCTGTCCTATGCTTCCTCCAAATTCTTCCCGATCTTCACAATCTCTTGCTCCATCTCCTCAATCATTTCAGGTCCAAGCACTACTCTGTTCACTGGGATGTCCCAACTCACTGGAGTTCTGCATCCTTTGCCATACAACACTTCAAAGGGACTCATCTTCAATGATGCTTGATGTCCATTGTTGTAATCAAATTTCACTAAGTGTAAGTAGTCTTCCCACTTAGATGGTTTATCAATCACATACATTCTTAACATATCTTCAAGGATCTGATTTACTCTCTTAGTCTGACCATCTGCCTAAGGATGATAGGCTGTACTAAAATTCAACTAATTTTCCAACTCCTGGAACAATCCTTTCCAAAAATTAGATGTGAACTTTGTGTCACGATCTGAAACTATTTCCTTGGGCAATACATGCAATCTGAATATCTCTCTCATGAAGATATTTGCAATGTCATTAGCCTTGTGGGTGGACTTGACTGGAATGAAATGAGCTACCTTTGATAAGTTGTCCATCACCACCATGATTGAATCATGTTTCTTCGATGTCATTGGAAATCCTGTTATAAAATCCATAGAAATCACTTCCCACTTCCATTATGGGATGGGAAATGGCTGCAACAATCTTGCTGGATGTTCATGCTCTGCCTTGACCTATTGACACTTCTGACATCTAGCAATGTACTCAGTTATGTATTTCTTCATACCATGCCAAAAGTACTGCTTACTTGCTGCTGTTATAGTCTTCTGATATCATGGATGTCCTGAGTATGGTCTTTGATGTATCTCATCCATCACCAACTTCTTCAAATCTGCACTGTTTGGAATGTAAAGTCTGGTGTTTTGATAAATGAGAACATTACCCTCACCCAGCTGATATCTTGCATATTTTTCCTCTATAAGATTCTGCTGCAATTTATCTTTAATCTAAAGATAGACTTCATCACTATCTTGAGCCTCTAAAATTCTTGCCTTCAAGTCCGATCCACACCTACTTATTGCTGCAATATGAAATTTATTGTTGAATGCATCAACAACCTTATTCTCTTTACCTTTGACATGCTTAATCTCCAAATCAAACTCACAAAGAAACTCCATCCATCCAGTTTGTCTTGCATTCATATTTGGCTGGTCAAACAAGTATTTCAAACTCATATGATCAGTTCTGATTTCAAATCTTCTTCCCAAAATATAATGCCTCCATCTCTTGAGAGCGTGAACTATGGCTTCTAGCTCTAAGTCATGGGTGGAATAATTCCTTTCATGCTCCTTCAGCTTTCTTGACTCATAAAAAATTACAGAACCTTCTTGCATTAGCACTTCATCGAGTCCCTCAATGAAAGCATCAGTGCATACCACAAAATCCTTACTCGGATCTGCAATGTTCAAAATAGGTGCACTAGTAAGCAACTCCTTTAACTGCTGGAAACTTCTTTCACATTTTTCAGACCATGTGAATTTGATGTCCTTCCTTTGCAATGAAGTGATTGGATGGGCTATCTTGGAGAAGCCTCCAATGAACCTCATGTAGTAACCAGCAAGGCCCATAAAATATCTAACATCTGCTGCATTCCTTGGAGTAGACCAATCCATGATGGCCTCAATCTTCTCTGGATCCACTGCAATGCCCTCTGCTGATATAATATGACCCAAATAATGCACCTTCTCTTGGTAGAAGTTACATTTACTCAACTTAGCATACAGTTGGTGCTCCTTAAGGACTTGCAATACCATTCTCAAATTCTCATCATGCTCTTCTTCACTCTTGGAATACACAAGAATGTCATCCAAGAACACAATCACAAACTTGGCCAAATATTTGTTAAAGACACTATTCATGAGACACATGAATGTAGCAGGTGCATTGGTGAGACCAAATGGCACCACTGTAAATTCATAATGACCATACCTAGTCCTGAATGTTGTCTTATCAATGTATACTTCCTTTATCCTTACTTGATGGTACCCAGACCTTAAGTCAATCTTTGAAAACACTCTAGCTTCATTCATTTGATCAAATAAGTCATCAATCCTTGGCAAGGGATAATTGTTCTTGATTGCCACTTTATTGATCTTCCTGTAATGAATACACAACCTCAATGTTCCATCCTTCTTCTTAACAAACAACACTGGTGCACCCCATGGGGATACACTCGGTCTAACATATTCCTTATCCATCAATTCCTGCAGCTGCATCTTCAATTCTACCAACTCTGGCGTGCTCATTCTATAAGGAGATTTGGAGATGGGTGCTCCTCATGGAACACGATTAATGGAAAAGTCAATATCTCTCTTGGGTGGAAATACTGAAACCTCATATGGGAACACATCCTAAAACTCCTGCAATATCTGGAAGTCTTCTATCCTGGGTCCTTTATCTTCTGCCCAGTCAGATATATGCGCAGCATATAGCTGAAAACCCTTTTTATAAAACTTCCTCAATTGCAGAGCTGAAATCTGCCTTATTGAAACATGCTTTGGAATTCCCTTTACCAGCCTTGGATTGCCTTCATTATCAAGGCATTCAAGTGCTTTCCCATAACAATCTATTTTGTCCCTATGCCTTTCCAACCAATCCATGTCAATTAGGGCATCATACGATCCCAATGGTAAGACATTCAATTCTGCATGCGTGAGGAGTCCATTCAATTCCATAGGACACTTTTTTACTCCTTCACTTACCTTTCTCTTGGTGCCTATGGCTAACTGAACTAGCCAAGCCTTACTATGCTTTACTTTACCAAGATAACAACTTTCAACTATCTTAGGAGATATATAACTATAAGTGGACCCTGGATCAATGAAAACAGAAATAGGCTGCTCAACAATCTTACCTGCAACCTCCACCACTGTTGATTGATGGTTTGCTTGATGATCATCCAGTGCTGCATAAATCCTAGGTGTTGCTCTTGCCATTTCCCCTACTGTAGCTTCTCCTCTAACATTGTGCAAGCTCTTGGGTTTCTTCCTTGAAGTTGGGCAATCTCTGAGCATGTGGTTCTCCCCACAACCCCAAAACTAAAGTGGCCCCTTTGATATTCTATCTGCTGCTACAGCTGGCTTGAATTCTCTTCTTACTTGCTGGCCTTGTGGAAATATCCTAGGCTGATTTATGAATGGTGGTTTGAATTCACCTTTCTTTTGATCAAACCTTCCCTTGGGTTTACCTTTCCACGCTGGCTGCACCTCTGCTTTACCTTTACCTTTCTCATAGTAGTGCTCTTCCATTCCAATGGCTTCATCCAAGCTTGGTGGGTTTACAAACTCTATTCTATCTTTGTAGCTCTGTGGTAGACTACCAAGGAAGCATTGCATTTCACTCTTTCATCCTTGATGTAGTCTACATACCTCAGCAACTCCAGAAACTTGTGGACATGCTCATCCATGGTGTTCTGTCCAAGTTTGAGTTCATTGAACTCTTTTCTATTTCTATCATAATACCTAACTGATAGGTACTTCTCCTGGAAGTATCTTTGAAACTTTTCCCAGCTGAATCTTATTTCACTGATTCCTTTCATTTGCATGAGGTGATCCCACCAAATAGAAACTCTTCCACTAAGGTTATAAATAGCAACCTTATCCTTTTCATTCTCTGAATACTCATGCATTCTGAAGTACTTCTTCATTCCAAGAATCCATGCCTCTGCTTCTTGACCTTATTTGCTTTCACCATCAAAAGTGGGAGGCCCTGCCTTCCTAAATTCACCCTGTGGAATACCTCTGTGCTTCTTCCTGCATTTACTCTTGCTGGAAGTGGGTCTTGGGCTCCGTTGAGAACCCTCAGAATCATTTGACATGCTAGAAGAAAACTTAGGAGAGGGTGTCTTGTGCTTTATGCTCACAAAACCCCTTCTAGGTCTTGGAGTTCTTCTCATGGAACTGCCCCTAGACTGACTTTCTGCATTTCTTTCCTCTTGGCCTCCATGGCTCGGGTTAGAACCACTGTTAATCCTTTGTTGTAAGTCCATAAGACTCTACAAAATGGTCGCATTGAGTTTATGTTGCTCTTCTTGCGCTTTCATCATTTGGTCATTAAATCTTACCATAGTCTCAACCAATTTTTGGGGTGTCACTTGCTCCCTTCTCGTATCAGACTCGGCCTCTGTATGTGCTTCTTGCACGTTCTCACCCAACACATCATCTTTTGGCCCAAACGGGTCCTGTGCATCATTTAAGGTGACCATTCTTACACCGTTCTGTGCGCTTCCCTGTAATACAATCTATCTTATAGCTACTACTATCTCTGTGCATGTCAGAGACATTCTATTAGATATCACAAGCATATAATAAACTCTATCATACCCATTCAAATATGGAACTATTCATTTGAACAATCAATTAATCAAATAGTTCATCAAAACCACGCCATGGGCGCATCTCACGACCAAAAATTCATGCATGTTCCGACCCAAACAGCTCGCAGTGTTGCAACTGAAGCTCCGATACCACTCTGTTACGTCCCCACTGAACTCCTTAGGCCACGGGAGACCCTGATCCATTTTTTTTCTCTCTCTTCACACACAGTTGAAATAGCTTGGGTCCGCAACCCGCAATTTCCAATCCGCAATACGCAATCTGCAACGTCAGATATGCGATCCGCAATCCGCTGTTGCGGATGCGGAAGTGCCAAACTTCATAACTAGAAAGCTTACCTTTCCGCAATCCACAATCCGCAACGGCGGACCCGCAATCCACTATCCACAATTGCAGATGCGGAAGGTCCAATCTCGACTCCCGACAACGGTCACTTCCGCAATCTGCAATCTTCAATCCGCAATGGAGGATCCGCAATCCATAATCCACAATTGCAGGTGCAGAAGTGCCAAACTTCAACTTTCGACAACGGTCACTTCCGCAATCCGCAATCCACAATTGCAGATGTGAGCATGCGGAACCATACCCTCTGTCATGGTAACTCTCCACCCAATATTCTAAGGGGCATAAATTCTCCATCCTTAGTCCAAATGAGATGAGGTCGGTATCGTTGGAAATATCTTGGAAATATTTATCCAATCGTGAAATCCCTGCCCCATCTGAGCACTTTTACCATGTTAAATTCCCCACTGAATTTCTGTCCATAACCCTGCCCAAAAAGGACTTCAGGCTTATCCTTTCACGACTTCCCTTTTCACCTGAACCATAGAGAGGTTCTAAAACACCTCCAGGGAATTCCCCTCCTTCCCAAGGATCAAATGTAAGCATATAACTCATTCACAAGTAAATCAAACATATTATAACATATAAAATTCATAGAGTTGGATCTAACAAAGAATCTACCACATACAAGACTTATAATGCATTAAACTCATGCAATACGATGCTATACATATAACAATGAGCTAAGCCTTTTAATCAGGTCTGCACATGAATTCCTTGTTAATCAAATTTATATAAAAATTCATTCCACAATTCCTCAATTGAACCTAAGCAACTATTTCATAACAATGAAACACCATAATTTAACATAACCATAAATACTTATCTTCAATTTCCGAAGCAATTGGATAAGTGAGAGCAACGTTCCACCCAACCTTAGATATCTATCGAACCTGTACTCTTTCAGTTGAGAGATCACCCCCAAGTTGGGCTGTGTATCCACTAAGGAGGGCTAGCAGGTTCTCTTACAGTCAAGGTTCCATCCCAATGCTAAGCCAATATGTAGTTGGGTTTATCAAGCATTCCAGGGCACCTACCCAGGCTAAGCCAACCTACAGTGGGTTTATCAAGCATTCAGGGACATATTGTTCATGCTAAGCCAACTTCCAATTGGGTTTATCAAGCATACCAATAATAGGGTCATGCCAAGCCAACATACAGTTGGGTTTATCAAACATACCAGACTAGCTGATTATGCTAAGCCAACCTATAGTGGGTTTATTAGGAATACCAAACAATACAATCATGCCAAGCCAGCATACCGTTGGGTTTATCAAACATATCAGACCAGCTGATCATGTTAAGCCAATCGGTAGTGGGTTTATCAGGCCAACAGGGACAACAAGGGAGGCATTTCTAAGCCAGTGAGCTCAACCACAGAGCTGCATGCATCTCAACACTTGACCGTCCTGGAACCCACATTACCTACTGCATCCAACACAAGGAAGACCCTCTTCTCTGTTGCACAGTCCCTCAAGACCTCTTCCCTTCCGGTGCTATTCCAGGATGGGCACAGAAAGGTCCAGTCGCTAGTTCTATGAGATTTTATCCTTCACTAGGTTTATCAAGCAACCCAAATTTCTTCCACAGTTCAATGAGCTGACTCGTTCCAGGCTTGTGGACAGGGCTCTGTTCCGCAATCTATCTTCTGCGATCCAAGCTCAGGTTCTCTCTCGGTTTCTCTGCACTGTTCCCGCTTACAGTTTCCTCATGGGTTCTTACCACTCTGTCATGGACACTTTGGCATGGAGCACTCTATCACTGATAGCCTGGGTTCACACACACACTGTTCTCATGGCTATAAACCCTCTGGTATTTTTCTATCACATAGGGAAACACGCTTATCTTCAGGTTATACCACTCCGTTGACTTTGCGTATCCAGAAACGTATGAGCAAGCTCTCTCTTTGGGGCGATGGATCGTGAATGGCTAGTGAGTGAATGGATCGTTGATGAATGAATGAATGTGGTCGTTGTTTCCTTCCAACCACGGGTAGTCAAACAGGCTCTGCCAGTTTCAGGCGTTGAGTGTCTTTCCGGACAAGCAACCAAAGTCATGCCATGCCATACAAAATCGTAGGTAGGATCCATACTCCATCGATTTCAGCAACATGTTTCTCAAACACCCTCTGCAACCGCATTAAATGTCAACAGAAAGTTCAGATGGGTTCACAGTCGGACATGTGGCAACACAGGTAACCAATCCCATAACCCCCTCACCTCTCCCTAGTGGATACACGTGGACCCTTCTGATTAGTTTCCTCCTTATCCAACTTCTTGGTTATTTTATTCAATAATAATAATTACATCATTTATATTTCTCCATGGCTTAACAACCCATGAATAATCAAACTGTCCAATACTTGCCTAATCAATAAACTTAAACATCCACTAGTGAGACTTGGACTTGAGCTCCACACTAGGGAAATACACACACTGCATATATATACAATCTTTTTATTGAGGCCAAATATCATCAAGGGAAAAATGGGGTATTACACCAACACAAAAACCAAGAAGCAAAATTAATACAAGCAAAACAAAAAAATCAAGCGAGCCAACAAAAGAACATCATAGCAGCGCAACTACGGATATACCAAAAAAAACTATTGACAAAGAATCAATCAACTACAAAACTCCACTCAACTACACACTATCCACACCATCAAATTCAGGTATGCTAAAACATGAAAAAGGTAATCACTAGATCTTTTGTCTCCATTATCAGTCCAATTAAATTCTACCTACAATAGGAATTATTCCGAGCTGAGGACAACTCTTTTCAAAATGATGTCGGCACATGGTTCAGAGCAACCATACTGAATAATGATTACCAGCTCCAATTTGAAAATGGCAACCTCCATATGCCCATATCCGATTCATATCAAACCGCCAGAACTGCATAAAATGATGAATGGATAAGGCGAAACAACAGGAAAGATGGGGGAATAAAGACAGAAAGCGGGATATGAATAAGGACACAAATCCAACCGAAAGATACATAAGCTTTATATCTTCAGCAAGCGAGCATAGAAAGAAGGGTTCGATTGTTAGTTTTTCACAATTTAATTCAATATGATCGAGGATCTTATCTGAGAGAACAACATGCACAACATATCAAACATAAGAGACAAGAGACAAAGCATTTCACTGGGGAAACCATAAAGGAGAAAACCTCGCAACTTCCTCAGGGATAGAATGGGAAATAATACAAAACCCCAAAACAAGTAGATGGTCTCCATCAGCTTCCTCCTCCTCCACTTGTGCGAACTTGTCTCTCTCTCACTTGTACGAATGAGTGAGTGAGTGAATGAATAAATGGAGAGGTGCTCCTCTCTATTTATACTTTACTTTCACTTTCCTTTTACCCTAATTGGGCCGACTTCTCCTAGGAGAGTCTAATAACCCATTACAATTTAACTTTGGGCCGACCCCACTAGGGGGAGTCTAATAACCCTATTAAATACAATAATAACTTTCCCGATCGGAGGAATGAAACCTCTCCGTCGGAAGTACAATGACATATGAATACAATATAAAATATACAAGTGAAATATCTTCTGAAGTTACAAATACATCAACCCGAACCTCTTCAGGATCTCTATTGCATACTTTCCTTTAGGCCACATAAGAACTTGGCCATCTACAAATGCAACCCTCATACCTTTTGCATCCAATGCAGATATGGAGAGAAGGTTCTTCTTTAGTCCTGGTACAAATAGGACATATTTAATCTTCATAGACTTTCCAGAGTCTAGCTTATAAGAGGCTTCACCACTTCCTTTTATAGGATACTGGTAGCCATCCCCAAGTTTCACTTTGTGGGGTGACTCATGTTCAGATAGGTTCATAAAGGATTCCTTGAATCCTGTCATATGCTGGGAAGCCCCACTATCTATGAGCCAATCATTGCTACCATGTGTAACAATTCCTGTGAGGGCAGAGATCAAAACATACTCTTCATCGCTTGAAGAATCTTCACTTTCTTATGTGGTTCTCTTCCTGGGAGGTTCATCATCCTCTGCAGTGTGAGCATGATGTCTTCTCTTGTTGTTCTTCTTCTTGTGGGAGCTGCTTTTGTTCTTGGGACAATATCTGGATAGTTTCCCTTCTCATCACAAGTATAACATCGAATGTGAGAAAGATCTCTCTTGGGACCTCCAAGGTTCTCCCTCTGATTCTAGTGGTGGTGTTTACCCTTCTTGTGATGATGATGCTCCCTCTTGTTGTTGTACTTCCTGGTGTGTGTTGTGAGAGCCTGGTCTTCATTACCCATCTTTTCGTCTCGAGCTACAATCTGAGCTTCTTCCTGTGAGCACTCCTCCCACAACCTACTGAATGTGATGATATTCTTCCTAGCACAAATTCCTTGAACGAAGGAATCCCATAACCTAGGGAGACCATTCAAGGTGGTCATCACTATTTCTCCATTCTCTATGTCTTCTCCCACAGCTTCAAGTTGTTCTTTTATCTGAGATACCCTTGCAAATTAGGACTGCATGGTCTCTACATTTTGAATCTTCACATCCTTCAATAGGTTCCGCAATGTCATCTTCCGATTTATATTCTTTCCTTCGAATAGCTTGTTCAAGGAATCAAACATCTCCTTGGGTGTATTTAGAGATGACACATGCGGTATGAGATGGTCCTTGATAGAATCTGCAATGATCCTCTTGGCCTTGACCAAGTTCTTCTTTTGTAAGGCCTTAGCCTCATCTCCATCTGGAACTGGAACCTCTTCACTTATGTAGGTGTCCAATTCATTCTCTTCTAAGATTAACCCAATCCTATACTTCCATGCTCGGAAGTTATCATCCTCTTCAAGCTTATCCTCAAGCTTGGTGTGGTGAGACATCTTTAAAGAGTACGTCAAATGGAAATAGAAAAATATTTAGGTCTTACCACTTGATTTGCTGAAACTAGATCTGGAGCTGGCTAGGGTTTGACAGAGAAACCCTAAAAATCCAAACTTGGAATTTCAAACTTCTGTCTGGATTGAAAGATGCCTCTTGCTGATACAAGCAAGCTGGTATACTTGGATTTTGAAAATTCCAAAAATTGACCCCTCAAAAGTGACTTGAGAATTTTGGATCTACAATTTTTGGTTTTTCTGGTCCAAAAATCAAACTAGGGTTTGATAGATCCCGGGGTTCTACCCAACCAAAAAATTTGATCTTGATCTCTAAATTTTGATTTTGTTGAGGAGAGCAATCCTATGCTGAGAGCACTCCAAAATTCCACTTATGTCAAAAGCCCTAATCTCCCACAGCAGTGACAGGCCAAAAACTGAAAATGCTCGGAATAAAATTCTGTTTCAACAAAAAGATGCGCCTTCCTTAGGAGAGTTAGCCTATCCTGCTGCCCTTGATGATCTGTGGAAATAGACCCAAAAATTAAGAATCCCTAGCTTCCGCAGCTGCACAGTGTCTTCTTCTTAGGTTAGCTCTGATACCATGTTAGTTTTTCACAATTTAATTCAATATGATCTAGGATCTTATATGAGAGAACAACATGCACAACATATCAAACATAAGAGATAAGAGACACAAAGCATTTCACCGGGGAAACCATAAAGGATAAAACCCCAGAACTTCCTCAGAGATAGATTGAGCAATAATACAAAACCCCAAAACAAGTAGATGGCCTGCATCAGCTTCCTCCTCCTCCACTTGTGCGAACTTGTCTCTCTTTCACTTGTACGAATGAGTGAGTGAGTGAATGAATAAATGGAGAGGTGCTCCTCTCTATTTATACTTTACTTTCACTTTCCTTTTACCCTAACTAGGCCGAATTCTCCTAGGAGAGTCTAATAACCCATTACAATTTAACTCTGGGCCGACCCCACTAGGGGAGTCTAACAACCCTATCAAATACAATAATAAATTTCCTGATCGGAGGAATGAAACCTCTCCGTCAGAAGTACAATGACATATGAATACAATATAAAATATATTAGTGAAATATCTTCCGAAGTTACAAATACATCAACATTGGTGTTCAGTTAGCAATCAACGTCTGAATTAGAAGTAAGCAAGTAAGTCATCTATCCTCAAGTTTTATACTATTCAGTAATTTCAGAAAAATGACAAAAGGGTTTAAAAGGATTGAACCAGATGAGCATTCACCCATCTATGAAAAACCCAAAGTATTGGCCATACTCCGCACAACAGGGTGGATTCCATTCATTACTAGGCTAAGAGGACATAACACCGAAATAGCCATGGAGTTCACCCGAAACTTGAAACACATAAAATAAGAGCAGTATGTAACCAGGGTGAAGGGGTTACGAATTCGTTTGGATGAAGAATCAATTGCAGCACATACAGGCTTGCCAATGGGGTTGCATTAGGGAAGAGACGATAGAGAAGCCAATCTGAGGGAAAAAAGCGACTTTCTTTGGACAGGGTGAGAGCTATGAAGAGGATAAGAACGGTTTCAAAAGAGATACCATGCCAAGACCATGGGACGAAATAGATGTTGTCATCCTCAAGTATATTTCCTGCTCGGGAAGGCTCAACTACATTCCGACATTTCACTTTAGAATTTTGGACCTCTTGAGGAATAGGCGGCATATAAGGTTGAACAACAACATCAGCATCCCCTTCTTCCTACTTCAGTCCATCTGGGAGATGAGTAGAAATGTGATACAGGGAAAGGAGGATGCGTTGGCCCATCACGGATTAATCAAGCTGATCATCTGCAAGGAGTTCAAGATCCAAGTCCCTAAACTCTCATGGGAAGAGTTTGTCCTTGTATCGGCTAAAGATGTCCAGGGGATGAAGGGCACTCCAAGTGTGGACATAACCCTAGTCTCAGACGAAAAAGAGGAAAAATCAACCACTAAGTCAGGAGCCAGAAGAAAAATTGACGTAGAAAGCAATAATGAGGTGGTGGCCGATACCCTTGTCAAGATAAAACACTCCCGTGATACCTCCCGCCAGAAAACCACAGGGGAACCTGCTAGCACGCAAGGATTGAGGCGACAGAGTAGAAGGCTGAGGCAGGGGATCAAATCCATGGAGGAGAAGATCAAAGAAAAAGAAACAAGCCCCATACCACAAGACCTGTTGGACTCTAAGGATGACTAGGCAGACCAAGGAAACCCTTCTACACCTGTAGAGGAAGACACACCACCCCAGACCTTTGAAAATGAAGAAATGAAAACCGTAAAAGATGATCAACTGGTCGAAGGATTGTTTGAGTTGGCAAAGGTTAGGGAAGAGCTGGCCACCATGAAAATCGAGGCACGATTCCACAAAATCCAGGCCGTGTCACCTGTTGCGCCATCAGTCATGAATGAGAAGACCCAAATCCTAAAAATGCAGCACACAGGCCAATTAAAACAAAGGGAGCAGCAGAACCTAGCATTGGAAGAAAAATTAAACCAAGATCAGAAGGAATTGGCCCAAAAATATCAACAAATCATGCAACTAGAGGACACTCTAGCCACGACTGCCAAGATATATGAAGAGATACTGGGGTACAGGCCTCCATCCCGAGTCTACGCAGTCTATCTGAAGGAAAAATGGTGTCGGTTTTAGTTGCAAAGGATAAAGCAGGGTTTACCCTTGGATGTAATAACTCATAAGATGTTCATAGATACTTACCTGGAAAGCACGGAGCTAGAAAATGACCAATTGAGTGAATTATTTGTCCACAATCTAGTTGTACCTAACTCGCCGAATTGGTCACCAAACCCCTATATGGGTGATTTCCAACTCAGGGCATTGTGCTCTTGGATGAATCATGAAGTGGAAAGGTCCCAGGATGTTCACCTCTACCAAGTGGAGGAATGGAAGAATACGCTATGGATAAGGTATGAAGCTACACACCTAGAGAAGATGGTTCAGGATCACTCTGCTATAAATTTTGATGAGGATATGATCCCAATAGTTCTCAAGAAGCAGCAAGAAGCAATCGCACACTTCTACAACACCACCCAGTGAAAATTCAATGAAGTACAGGAAGCTATCAGTGATCGACAGAAAATAATTTCAAAAGACTTGAAAAACCGAGAACCTCACTCCCCCACAGGCTAGAGGTTTCACTAACTAAGGAAAGGCTGTACAAGGAGTCCTTGATAAAGAATCAAATCGAATGGATAGGAATGAATTTAAGCCTGTATTTCTTTCTTCCTCTTGTTATTAAGGAACACATTGATGAGGATGAAGAGAGAAGGGCCTGGGCCAAAGAAGAACATATATAAGGCTATTACAGACAGGCAGGGACTCCTAGAGTTGTTGCATGGGATATCAGAGAGGCCATTTTGGAACAGGATGAGTCACCCAAGGATGGGTAAAACCTTCAAGTTCAAGGGAAATGATGAGTCCCTGATATAGTTATTCCTTAGAATACATTATGCCACACCTTAGCAATGGAATGATCAGAGAGCACTCCTTTATGTAGGGGAGAAGGAAATTTAATTGATAATGAGATGAAATGATTTAGTTATTATTCTTTCTTTTTTTTAGCATATTTTATTTAAACTAATCATATGAACAAACCATGTGTGGACATAGCACAGGAATAACAGGGATAGTGGCAGTGTCGAGCTCCAGATTGAAGACCACGAGGATCACTAGAGACACAACACTCTTGGTTTTTGTTTTTATTTTTTTTTATTTTTTTATTTTTTTATTTTTTTATTTTTTTATTTTGTAGGGTATAATCCCCTAAATTTTGGATCGTGGTTTCCAATGCAGAACTAGGATAGAAGCTATAATAAATAGAGACACCTGAGTAGCAGTGGATCTGTGACATATTTTGGAGAAACAATCTTTTAGCGTTTTCGCAGCTCAGACATTTTAGTTTTATAGTTTTTACAAACGATGATGGGATTTACAAATTTATAATGAAACTACAATGTTTTTCTGATTTCGTGAGTTTATAAGTTTCCCTTCCTCCTGTGATACGTGTTGGGGAGGGCCCCCTCAATACGTAGCTCAAGAGTTCTGCATTTTATTTCAGGTATTTTTCATGCATTCAGTTATTTATTTCTAGTATAATTGTGTGTGGATTAATTTCAGCATCTCATTCAAACATCAGATTTTGGTTTTAGCATGAGCGCTATTATATCCGTAGTTCTTTAGTATTGCGTCTGTAGTTCCGAAATACACTGTCTGTAGTCCTGTAGATATAAGCCGCATGAGCGACTTTTAGACCTTCGTTTCCACTTTTTATGCAGCAGTCTCAAATGAGATCATATCTATATTTTTGTACTTTGAAAATGACGATTTGTGATTACAGTTAAATGGATCTCTGCTCCCTTCATATTGAGTTTATATTTCTTAGGTTAACTTCTCATATGATTTCATTTCTTGCTTTGATAAAATAGATTTATACGCTTTAATTTCCTGCTTTGATAAAATAGATTTATATGCTTTCATTTCCTGCTTTGACAAAATAGATTTATACGCTTTCATTTCCTCCTTTGATAAAATAGATTTACATGCTTTCATTTCTTGTTTTGATAAAATAGATTTACATGCTTTTCGGTTTCCATAGAACAATACTTCCTGCTTCATTAGAATATCCTTTAGAACATAGGACACTTAGAACGACGAAGATTATCTCATAGTGCACATACAGTGCTGAGTACCTCTCAATTTTGTACGTTCCCTGGTCGATATTTAAAGTATACTTCTGGTATATATACCTCAATAAGGTACACATTCGTGGATTCCACCAAGTTTCATGAAGGAATGACTAAGGAGTTTTCTATAAACATGAAGAAAATAGAAGATGAAACCTTTAAAACCTCAGTGAGAGGGGTTTCAATAGATCTAAATGAAGATGTCCTCAGAACGGTCATTGGATTTCCAAAAAGAATGAGATGAGATAAAGATGACAAAGAACTTGCTCAAAAGGATAAAAATCAATTCTTTAGGATTACAGAGAAATATGAGGAGGTTAAAGGAGGTGAAAAGAGGTAGTTACTCCTATATCCATGGGGCGAATTTTACTTGATTAGCATGACGTATATAACCTACGATGGGAGCATGCCCTGGTACAAGCTTATCATTTTCGCATTTGAAACCTCTCGAGGAACCTCCAATGGTAGGGACTAGGGAAAAAAATCAACCTCCCATGGGTTTTTTTCAAATCACTTTCCTCCATGAGAATTAAATACCAATTATGAAAACCTGACGCCCTATCCCATCATGGGATGGTTAAATTATTGATCTGTGACAGGTTGGAGAGAGAATGTGCCCCTATGTCATGCAGGACATTTCTCAAGATTATCAACAGATAAATACAAGTATTTCACAAGAAGGCGAAGCAATAATTAGAGGATCCAATGTATCCAGAATCATAATCATCTCTAAATAAGGACCAATTAACTCCATCTACAAGGAGAAACACCAATGGAATTTCCCTAAGAAATAGGGGTGCCATAAAAAGGATGATAGAACAAGGAAAGAAAGAAGACCCTAAAAAGAATGGAGCAGAAAAAGAAGTTGTAGACACCTTAATTCAAGTGGGTGAAGCTGATAAGACTCCTTCCAAGAGAGGGTCACTAGTGTTTGTAATCCAAGAGAGTGAAAGTGAAACCACCAAGAGATGAAATCTACATAAGCAAGGCTCATACAATATGGTGCAAATATCTATTTGAAATTCAGATACCCCTGAGGCTCAACAAATTTCAGACTCAGATGCCCATGAGGCTCAACAAAACATCCATGAGCTACTACAAGAAAAAGATCAATAAATCGTAATATTACAAGATTATCTAAAAGAGTAGGATTGAGAAATATTAAAGTGGAAAAATATTGCTCACATAGTCAAAGCATTGAAGGATTCTAATGATATAAATTCCCAAGGTCTCCAGGAGTATGAACTACATCCACTAGAGGAAAAGTTCCAAAGTCATCAAAATGCAACACCTTTGGGAAAAACAGTAGTTAGAAGAAGAGAACCTCCTCCTAAAGCATGACTCACAAAAGTGTGAAACAAAACTAAGAGATGAAATAAAAGAAAAGGTAGAAGTGAAGGAAAAATTAAAGAAGTGTTTTAAGTTGATGCGATAACTCATCCATTGCATACCACCTTCTAGTTTAAATGTAGTGTTTTTGAAAGAAAGATGGATGTGGTACCATTTGAATATATTGTAAGACCGAAAATCTGAACATATGGATACTACCAAGGACTTCATTGATACTTGTCAAGGGATGGGGGAAACAAGAAAAGATCAATTGAGTGAGTTTTATTTACACAACTACATTTTACCTTGTCCTTATAGATGGTCACCAAACCATTATATCAGATATTTCTAACTTATATCCTCGTGTTCTTGGTTCACCAATGAGGACACGAGAGCCACTAAGATGATCCAATATTTTGAGACTGAAAAGGTCTCCCAACTGTGGATCATGGTAGAGGGCCCTACCCCTGACACTATCCTCACTTCTCACCAGCTTCTAATACAATATTTTGAGTTGGCACCAGTCCTAAAAGAGAGGCAATCAAATTCCATATCCCATTTTAAAGAAGAGGTAGCGGGGGAAACTAAGGGTATAATAATTCATCAAAATGCTACAAGATGGAACAATATCCCTTCCACATATCACCTCTTAGAGATCCACTCTCCTTCCAATTTAGAAAAATAATTATTTAGACCTTGATTTTACATTGATGTACTATAGAGAAGATGGGATTGTAGTGGATTGGGCTTAGGTTCAATCCTCCACTCCTTCTACCTAAGAAAATAGGATTGGAGTGAAGAAGAAGAAGAGGCCAAATGGGAACAAGTTAGAAAATATAAAGGGTTCCACCCATCATGGGAACTGAAAAAATTTATTTACTTTGAATCTTAGACTACCATAATATACTACACCCACTTGAAGGAATCAAGGCCAACCCCTTGATTGCACAAGGATGTGCAAATTGGTAGTTGGGGGGAGATGATGGCCCCCACTTTTGGGTAAGAAATCCATCTTTCTTCTCCATCATTTCAAGCCTTTAGGGCCTAAAAGAGAGTATCATGGGAACGACTTAATGAATGAATATACATTGTATCTAGGATTATAGGAATATTTCAATTATTTATTTATATGATGTAGTCTTTATTTTATTTGACCAAGTTTCATGTACAATATTGATGGATTGTTTTCCAGTAGTACCTTTCGAAGACACGGGTTTAACTGACACCTTTCAGCATAATGAGATATCAAGCCTCAGTTTTCATCATTCGGTACCTAATAAAAAAGTCCCAATAACAACTGTTCACTCCTAGTTCTGATTTTGATAAGTTCAGTTCGTGATTGAAGAGTCCTAGTTTTTTCCAATTCACTTTATGTGAATCATAGTTTGGCACAGGTTTAGTTAGTTGAAGTTTCATTGGCATAAACATATAGTAGTGTTCGACGATCCAAAAATCTCACACCAAATGGATTCCTAGTCCCCAAAGACCATGTGTTTCCTAGTAGCTGCCACCATGCATGAAACTATGCATGATCACCTTCTATGCATGAGCATTCTGTTGGGTATGTTATATCTCTTCACATGGTCGCTGCGTGTACAACACGATCCCTACGACACTAGTGATTCGCCTGCGCCGGGCGCGTCCGGAGGGGGGGTAGCCCGACAGGGCCCACCCCCTTCGTTTCGGACCGTTAGGTTCCGAAACGACACGGAGGGGGCCGTTAGGCCCCCGGAGTCCGCGCGGAGCGCAAAATTTTTCGGGTTGCTTTTTTGCTTTTTCGCGATTTTTCGACCCATTGTACTCTATCTAATTCCGGTAAAAGGAATTAGGGTTGTAACCTAATTCGGGTAAACGAATTAGGGTTTTAGATGCTGCAGAATACCATTTATTGTATTGTACATGTAAAATAAACATATAATGAAAAAGGAGCTATGCGGCTCTAAGTTTTGCTGGTTTTTCCCGGTTAAGGGTTTCCAGGTGAAAATCTCTGTGTAATGTGTGTGCCATTGTGTATTTTCTGTAAATGCTTAAGAATCGATATATGTTTGTACTTCACTGTTAAGGTTTAAAACTTTCATTTGGTATCAGATCATTTTTTGGGTTCAGAGGGACGCCTTTGTTTCCAAGGGTTTGGCTCGATCTTGGATTTGTGATAAACCTGGTTTCAGTGGGAGCTTTGCAGCGGTGATTTATTTATTTTTCTTTAAAGAATGGCGAGCAGTTCTAGATTCGAGATTGAGAAATTTAATGGTCAGAGCTTTGAGCTATGGAAGCTCAAGATGGAAGATCTTCTGGTAGATAGAGAACAATGGATCGCAGTAGATCCAGGTACCATGCCCTCTGGTGCGGTAAAAGAAGAATGGGAAAAGCTGGAAAGGAAAGCAAGGAGCACCATTCGTCTTTGCCTTGCAGATTCGGTATTGGTGAACGTATCTGGAGAAGACACTGCAAAGAAGCTATGGGATAAACTGGGAAGTCTGTATCAGTCAAAGTCCCTGGTAAATAAGTTATTTCTGCGAAAGAAATTGTACCTTCTGAGGATGACTGATGGAGACTCTGTTTCAGAGCATCTAAACGCCTTCAATACTCTGGTAAGTCAGTTGACATCTGTTGGTATTACACTTGATGATGATGAAAAGTGTATTAGTCTGTTGTGCTCTTTGCCAGATTCATGGGATAATCTGGTCATAGCTATTGGGAGTAATGCAACCACGCTAAACTTCGATGATGTGGTTGCATCCCTACTATCGGAGGAAATGAGGCGGAAATCCATAGATAGTTCAGCCAAGGATGCCTTATTTGTAAGAGGTCGCCCTGGAGACAGATCTAAAAATAAGTCTTCAGGTGGTAGATCTAAATCTAGAGGGAGATCTAAATCTCCAGGACCTTCTGTAAGAAAATGCTGGAAGTGCGGAAAAGCTGGGCATTACAAGAAGGATTGTAAATCGAAAATTACTGATAAAAGTAGAGGACCTAATGACGCTCCATCCGCAGATGGGAAAGAATCTACAGAGGAAGGAGGAGATGTGTATCTGGCATCTTCAAGTACACATGCAGAGCATGATTCGTGGTTGATTGACTCAGGTGCGTCTTATCATATGACTCCCCATAGGGAGTGGTTTTCTGAATACGAAAAGTATGATGGAGGAGATGTATTTCTGGGAGACAACTCGGTAGCGAAAATCATAGGTCGAGGAAAGGTCAAGCTACTGCTCAAAGATGGAAGGGTTAAAACTCTTCCCGGGGTTCTACACATTCCAAAGTTGGCTAGAAACCTTATATCTGTAAGTAAAATGGATGATGCAGGTGTGAAAACTCTATTTGAAAAGAACACATGCAAAATGGTTCGAGAGTCATTGGTGCTGATGAGGGGAGTTCGGATTGGAACTCTATACAAGTTGTTGGGAAGCACCTTCAAAAATGGATGTAACAGCACTATTGTTTCTGAGGGTAAAAATGAAGGAGACAGAGTCCTTACTGTCTCTAGTGAGAAGACATCGCTATGGCATCGAAGGCTGGGACATATTGGAGAAAAGGGTCTTCGACTATTACAAGGTAAAAGTATGGCTGAAGGCATGTCTGATTTCACATTAGATTTTGATTTCTGTGAACATTGCTTATATGGTAAACAGAATCGAGTAAGATTCTCATCTGGTGTTGTAAGAGCTAAAGGAATCTTAGAGTTAATACACAGTGATGTTTTTGGACCTGTTCCTGTTCCATCACTTGGTAAATCTATGTATTATGTTTCATTTATAGATGATTTCTCAAGGAAAACTTGGATTTATTTCCTGCGTAAGAAATCTGAGGTTTTTAATAGATTCAAAGAATTTAAGGCTCTTGTAGAGAATCAAACTGAGAAGAAAATAAAAGTACTCAGAACAGATAATGGTGGAGAATTCTGTGAAAGTGAATTTGAGGAGTTCTGTAAAACGTGTGGAATAGCAAGGCAAAAGACTACTCCATACACACCTCAACAGAATGGGGTTGCAGAAAGGATGAACAGGACATTGATGGAAAAGGCAAGGAGTATGCTCAGTGGTGCAGGGCTAGCACAACAATTCTGGGCAGAAGCTGTTGACACTGCGTGTTACCTAGTGAATAGGACACCCACATCAGCGTTGGTTGACAAGACACCTCATGAGGTTTGGACTGGTAAGAAACCCTCTCTCTCTCATCTCAGAGTGTTTGGGTGTGATGCTTTTGTACATGTTCCAAAGGAGAAAAGGAGCAAGTTGGATAATAAAGCAGAAAAATGTATCTTCATTGGTTACAAGGATGGAGTGAAAGGTTACAAGCTGTGGAACCCAGTAAAAAGGCAAACAGTTTACAGTCGAGATGTGATCTTCAGAGAAGTTGAAAGCAATTCCAAGATTGAGGATGTACCAAAGGAAAAGGATTCAGAGAAGCTACACTTTGATATCAAGGATGAAAGAGGTGACTCTTTTGAGGAACCAGATTCGTCTGAATCAGATGAGGAGGCAGAATCGTCTGAATCAGATGAAGAGGCGGATCCACAGACTCCGGTATTGAGGAGATCTGACCGAGAAAGAAGGCAAGTTGAAAGGTACAGTCCCCCTGATTTTCGTTCTAATTTTGTGTTATCTATTACTGATGATGATCCTAGAACTGCTAAAGAGGCAATGGATTCAGAAGATAGTAAACTATGGAAGAAGGCCATGATAGAAGAAATGGATGCCTTGGACAAAAATGAGGCATGGGATCTGGTTGAGTTGCCAGAAGGAAGAAAGCCTATTGGAAGCAAATGGGTATTCAAGAAGAAGTTAAATGCAGCAGGTAAAGTGGAGAAGTACAAGGCTCGACTAGTAGCGAAAGGTTATTCCCAAATTGAGGGCATCGATTTTGGTGAGATTTTTTCACCCGTTGCAAAATTGACTTCTATTAGATTTCTTCTATCTATTTCTGCTGCTTTTGATCTTGAAGTAGAACAGATGGATGTAAAGACGGCTTTCCTACATGGAAATCTTAATGAAGAGATCTATATGAAGCAACCAGAATGGTTTGTGGTGAAAGGAAGAAAGGAGCTTGTCTGTAAGCTGAAAAAGTCTCTCTACGGTTTGAAACAATCTCCCAGAATGTGGTATCAAAAATTTGATACTTATATACTGGGACTTGGTTTCTCAAGAAGCAAAGCTGATCACTGCGTTTATTTTAAGCTGACTGGTGATCATTTTATTTATGTAATATTGTATGTTGATGATATGTTGCTAATTGGAAACAACAAGGAAATCATCAAGGATGTCAAGAATCAGCTGTCATCTGAATTTGACATGAAAGATCTTGGTGCTGCAAATTTCATCTTGGGCATGGAAATAAAAAGAGATCGTGAAAACAGGAAACTCTGGTTAAATCAGAGGAAATATGTTGAAACGATATTGAAGAGATTTAATATGCAGGAAAGCAAACCAATGAAGGTTCCCATTCCTGTAGGTGTAAGGTTATCTGCAGAACAGTGTCCCATGACACAAGAAGAGGTAGAGGACATGTCTCATGTTCCCTATGCTAGTGCAGTTGGCAGTCTGATGTATGCCATGGTCTGTACAAGACCAGATATAGCCCATGCAGTGGGAGTTTTGAGTAGATACATGTCAAAACCAGGAAAGGAACATTGGACTGCAGTAAAGAGGGTCTTCAGGTATTTGCGTGGCACTGCAGATTCTGCAATCTGCTACCAAGGAAGACCCGGTCTAAACAGAGAGATAGATATACAAGGATTTGCTGATGCTGACTGGGCTGGAGATCTTGATCACAGAAGATCTACAAGTGGCTACGTTTTTAATCTATTTGGAGGAGCAATCAGTTGGATGAGTAGAAGACAAGCTGTAGTTGCACTCTCAACTACAGAAGCTGAATACATGGCAGCTACCCATGCAAGTAAGGAAGCTGTATGGTTGCAAAGATTGTGTTCAGGGATTGGTTTTGTTCAGAATGCAGTAAAAATTGGTTGTGATAGCTCAAGTGCAATATTTCTGGCAAAGAACCCTGCTTATCACTCGAGGACAAAGCACATTGATGTGCAGTACCATTTCGTCAGAGACATGGTTGAACAGAACAAAGTATTGCTGGAGAAGGTTGACACTTTGGTAAATGTTGCAGACTCTTTGACAAAGTCTGTGAGTACTCAGAAGTTCTCTTGGTGCAAAGAGAACATGGGCATTGTTGAAGTCATAAATTTCTCCTGTATGTGAAGAGAACAACAAGTGGGAGAATGTTGGGTATGTTATATCTCTTCACATGGTCGCTGCGTGTACAACACGATCCCTACGGCACTAGTGATTCGCCTGCGCCGGGCGCGTCCGGAGGGGGGGGTTTAGAGGGGGGGTAGCCCGACAGGGCCCACCCCCTTCGTTTCAGACCGTTAGGTTCCGAAACGACACGGAGGGGGCCGTTAGGCCCCCGGAGTCCGCGCGGAGCGCAAAATTTTTCGGGTTGCTTTTTTGCTTTTTCGCGATTTTTCGACCCATTGTACTCTATCTAATTCCGGTAAAAGGAATTAGGGTTGTAACCTAATTCGGGTAAACGAATTAGGGTTTTAGATGCTGCAGAATACCATTTATTGTATTGTACATGTAAAATAAACATATAATGAAAAAGGAGCTATGCGGCTCTAAGTTTTGCTGGTTTTTCCCGGTTAAGGGTTTCCAGGTGAAAATCTCTGTGTAATGTGTGTGCCATTGTGTATTTTCTGTAAATGCTTAAGAATCGATATATGTTTGTACTTCACTGTTAAGGTTTAAAACTTTCACATTCAACTCAGTGCATGGTGCACTCTCTAAGTAGACTAGCAGTTTCTTGTTTCGTAGGTTATAAATATTTTGTATTTAAACTAGATGGACCCGTAAGATCAGTCTAGTTCCCTTTGGATATGGAATTTCTCTTTATTGTAGTGGTGACTATTTGAGATGAAGCTTAATGGTGCATATACTTTCTACATATTAATGAAAAGTGTTCTAAATCATGTATTTTTATGAACTACCTTTCATTCTTGTATTTCCTTGGATCAGGTCCCATCCAAGGTAAAGTATATGAACTTGTTTTGTTAGGTTAGATTATCGTTTGTATGGTTTTCGGTTAAACATAGTAGTTATTGTAGGATTCCTGTAGTTTGTAAAATCTCTGCATTTTCTCAGTAAAGTGTTATTTCCATATTTTTCATGCATACAAGTTATCATTGTTTTGTTTCATTAAATGCGAATTGAAAATGTATCTAGTTAACTTTTAGATCCGTATATAGATCTTTGAAATAAACTATATGGTTAACGATGTATGCAAAACAAATTGTTGATATCATATTGGTAAAAAAACGTAGAGGGGTCTACAATGTACATGCTTAGTACAAAATATTTTATCAAATGATTTTAAAACTGATCCTCCATAAAACATAAACAATGGCATGCTGAGTTTCACTTACATGCAATTTTTAGTAAATGGCCAAACAAATGTTTCAAGAGGTGTATTAAACACATAAGATTAAACAATGTCTATGATCAAAAGTTTCAATCTTTAACTACAAATTTTTTATAAAACTATGTCTAGATGTAATTACAAATATTCAATAAATCAAGCATTCTTAGATGATACTTCACCATTCAGTTCACTAGTCACATAGTTCAATGTCATCCTTATGCCAAGGAATGAATATCTATAAATCCTCTTCTAGAGTGGTTAATGAGAGTTTGGGACGAGGGAGAGATAAAATTCCCTATTCGGGTTTTAAAATATCCATGAGATGCACAACATAATATCCTTTCCCAAGATGGAAACAAAGGATCATTGAATTTGGTTCGGTCTTATGTATTGTCCCTCTTGCATATTTCACCCAAGAGTTTAATGCAATGAGATAACACTTCTTTCCTTCCAACCTTGCTTGGGAAGATGATGTCTCTTGATCCTGCCAATAAATGAGACAAAGTAAGATGCAATGAAATAATAATTTAAGTAGTGGCAATCCATGATTGAATAATTACAAAACTCACTAATATTGGGGATTTAATTTTGTCATTTTGATGTCTAGTTGGAGGCATTGGGGTTTTCTGCACCAAATGTTCATCATATTTCGATCCACGACTCTGCACCCAATAGAGAAATATTTGCAATATATTGATAGAATAAAATAAAGTGGAACTAAATTACAAAAATTTACAGAACTTACCATGGATGAATCAATATGTTGTGTAGTTAAATTTGTTTGTACTTTTTTGTCCATAGGGGTTGTTGTCTCCCTTGTATTACTCTGCCAATACAATAAAATATATTACATACATTGGAAAGATGATAATAAAATTTTCTTCAAAAGTATATTTAGACAAATAACCCCAACCACAAGAATAACTTTAACCTGGATATTTTGTATAGTAGGTATTATAATTCTATGGTTTTTATACCACGTAAGAATTTCTACAGGCCAAGATCTTGAAACAGAGAAGTCCTCACTAAAATATTGCTCAAATATTTGCATAATTAAGAAGAAAAAACTAAGCATAAATATGTGAGACCGAACACAATTAATGTCAATTCCATGATTATATTCATGAATTAGAATACAATAAATAATACATCTCAGGAGAGAATATAGAATGAGTAGAAGGCATGTTTAAAATCTCACAAAAGGCGGGCTTACTAAAAGCTAAAAAAAAACCAAGGTAGCAAAAGCACCTTCCAAATCAGTCAAGATGCTCACGAATTAGATAAATAAGGTATGGAAGGTAGTGAGTGATGAAAAATGAATGTGATGATGAATTTTGGAGAGAATTAAATAAAGGAGGGGCAAGTTGGCCAAGTAATGATAGTTTCCTAGTTAAACTAGCTTTACCTTATCCACTAGAAAGCAAAAAAAGCAGGATAAAGATGTCTAAAGCAGGGAGGCACAGTTCTAAGCCAGGAATATAAATAAATTAGAAAGAATTAGGAAAGATACTATCCATAATCTATCCAAGTGTTCCCTAGTGAATCATTATGGCATGTGGTGGCACTAGAAGACAAAATATGGCCAACTACCTAGTCTAAACTTAGGAAATTAATAAAAAATGATTAATATAATATATCCTAAGTATAAAGTGGGTTTTTAATGTTCGAACACCCCCCCTTAATCCTAAATTAGAGTGATTTAAATATGTGTAGGTACCAAGTAACATATTCTTATGGTCACCCCATTACAATTATTATGCCCAAGTAAACTGAGGAAACATGGAAAACCTCATGGGAATAAAACCCTCCCTAAAAAATGGACATGTGCACACCAAAAAATGATGTTGCTGCTAAAAAATCAAGTAGGTGTGAACTTTATAATATGTATGGAGGTATCTTCCTCTTCGAAAGAATTGGATCATGATCCAAAAAATGTGCTTGAATTCTCCATCGGTGGATGCAAGCGATTCTGGAATCTCTCTGAACTTTCTCTTGAACAGAACACATCCATGAATATGAAGACCATTCTGGAACTTAAAATTCAAACCAACTGAGCTAGGATCATCTAAAATCATATATGATAGATGATTCCTTGATATCTCCTTTGAACCAACATGGGTGAAATCAAAACCAAAATCATAAAAATATACCTAGGACTTGAACTCAAGCAAATCTGAATTGCCTTGAAACCTTGAACTATAAAAGGTTGTAGCAGCTCTAAGAGTGATGAACAGAGGTTCCAAAATATATTTGGACATGAAATAAGATTTAAAATAATATCCAAAACAAGTGATATCAGTTCCAAAAGTAAGGAACAAGATTTCACAGAGTGCCAAGACAATGACAGTATCTCCATCTTTAGTAGAACAATGAGGGAGTGCGCTAGTCTCCTTAGAGGAATAAGCAGAAGGATTCAGATCAGGAACAGAGATTGCATGTGCATAAATATTATATAATGATACAGACTTCAAAACATCCAAATGATCATCATAGTGTGCACCATATTCATGAGAAGTGAGCACAGGATCAACAAAAACTAGTAATGTATCCTTAAAATCAGCATTAGAAGATTGATAGGAGATCAATGAGTGAATGAAATATTATTCAACATGTGCTAGTCGAATGTCTTCTTCATGTGAATCAGATTCATGAGAATGACATAAATCATATCTGATTTAAAATTCAAGAGCAATAGAAGAAACATAATCAATTCGAACTGGATTAGTTGTTGAATTTTCTGCCATTTCTTCTTCTTCTTTCACAACTTCAACATAGAAACTTGATGTAGAGACATTAGTGACTTCAATGAGTAGATTTGAGGAGTTATATATGATGTATTTTCTCTCCATATGGATGATATATTCCTCGTTAATTAGATTTCCAAATTCTCTATCCAATCTGTTCCAGATATCACTTGGGTATTCTGCTTCATCAACAAGGTAGCGCATTCTAAGAGGAATTGCCAAACACATTGCTCCAAAAGCTCTAGCATAGTCATTGTACCAAATTTTCTTCTCTTCATCAGATGTAGGCTCTTTCACAGCTCCAATTGACACATCAAATATCTCATGGCTCTTGAGATATGTAACCATCTTCAATTTCCACTCAGAATATTTGAATGGTAACATAGGAGGAACTGCTCTTAAATCCACTCTAGAAGTTGTACCTACAAAAAAAACTTTGAAACTTATACAAGAAGACTCATGTGAGTCTAAGCTATGAGATCCATGAGATTTGATACCATATTATAATTCTATATTTTTGATACCATGTAATAATTTCTACAATCCAAGATCTTGAAACAGAGAAGTCCTCACTAAAATATTGCTCAAATATTTGCATAATTGAGAAGAAAAAAAAAGCAAAAATATGTGAGACTGAACACAATCAATGCCAATTCCATGATGATCATATTAATTAATTATAATACAATAAATAATACATCTCAGGAGATAAAATAGAATTCCTAGAAGGCAAGTTGAAAAGCTCACAAAAGGCAGGCTTACTAAAAGCTAAAAAAACCCCAAGGTAGCAAAAGCACCTTCCAAATCACTCAAGAGGCTCACGAATTAGCTAAATAAGGTATGGAATCTAGTGAATGATGAAAATGGATTGTGATGATGAATTTTGGAGAGAATAAAAGCAAGGAGGGGGATTTGGGAAAGTAATGACAGTTTCCTAGTCAAACTAACTTTACCTTATCCACTAGAAAGAAAAGAAAAGTAGGATAAAGCTGTCTAAAGTAGGGAGGCGCACTTCTAAGCCAGGAATAACAAGAAATCAGATAGAATCAGGAAATATCTGATCCAAAATCTATCCAAGTGCACTCTAGTGATTCATGATGGCATGTGGTGGCACTAGAAGACAAAATATGGCCAACTACTTAGTCTAAACTTAGGAAATTAATAAAAAATGATTAATATAATATATCCTAAGTATAAAATGGGTTTTTGATGTCCCAACAGTAGGAACCTAGTCATATCATAAATATGATATTATGATTTAAATCATTCATGTGAAAATATGTACATTGGAAAAACAGTAATCAATTTGAGACTAACACTTTCATTGTTGACTACTTTTTCCCTCTCCACGGCTTCTACTCTCTTCATGAATTTAGATATTGCTTCTTTTAGAGATGATATTTCTTCTGCATTTTATTTTACTATAGCTTGGCTTGTAGCTAGCGCCTCCTTGTATGGATGTGTGCCAAACTAACTAGTTGGTGTAACTCCTAGTCCAACCCCATGACATCGTCCCCTCGTATCAGGCCCCAATACCTTAGCAAGGGAATCATCCTTAATTGCAAACTCTTCAAGTGAAACTTATACTTGTGCCTCTTGATTTTTTTGTTGGCATTTTCATGCAATTAAAGAAAATCATATTAGAAAACATTTTGAACATGTAAAATAGAATTCTAATCATCAGGTAAATTAAAAAGTTGAGAACACATTATAGTTTCTGCTGCAACTGGTGTGATTGGAGTGCCATCCTTCTTTTGATGGCACTTCTTCCATAGGTATTCCCTAGTAATGGGTGTAGTTGCATCATCGAAGGATATAGATTTTTTCTTGTTACATCAAGTAAAATAGTATGGTTAAGTTGTGACTTTACAATGAATCCCAGCTATGCTAATATTTGTGATATAAATAAAATATAATGCATCACAAGTACTTATGATATCATCTTCAACCCTTTGATATCCTCTATGTCCATAGGTATGGAAGTCCCGCTCCTTGTCTCTATTTTCCTTATTTTCTCTGCTTATATCCTATAAATGAATTGAAACATAAAAATAATATGCTAACATTACAAGCCAATGGACATTACAAGTAACTTGATTATATAATATGTGAACTTTTTGTTTACATTGAATTCGGTGGTGCTATGTGATAGGAAGAACTCTCTCCAAAGTGTCTCACTTATTCGAATTGGAGGAACATTTTTTAATCTTTCCTCATTTTCTTCATAAGGATCAAAATATGTTTTGCACAACTGGTACCTATGAACATTTTCCTTATGGACTATAGATTGCATACAGTAATCTTTAAGGATTGGAGGCATTATGAATTTTTCCTGCAACATATAAGAAGTGCATTATTAGATGTCATACATTGTTTGAAATTAAACATTTAAATCATGCAAAAATAAAAATGTTGAGAACAAATACACATAATGTCTAATGCTCACATTAATGATGTTCCACAAGTCCTCCTTTAGCTGATGTGGAACCTTCCTCCAATCAAAATATGTGTTTGGAACCATTTCCCTAGCGAGTACACCTAGCAATGAATCTAGCTTCACAGATCTTGGACCAATGTGTTGGTTCCTTTCATTAACATGAATTTGAATATTTTCCTCCATGTTATTAATGTATGCACATCTAGTGGTCCTCTACACTTCTTCTTGTCTTTCTTTGTTGATTCTTGTGTAGAGGGACCATCCACTTGTACACCAATATCTTCATGGCATGGTTGTTCCTAAACATCTTCTATAGAAGAAGGGGCGTAAAGGTGTTATGGATTTATTAATATAAAAATTTATAGTAATCAAGAAGTTAAAATCTATGAATTGATTGGCATACCATGTTCTTCACGTTGCACCTCTTCCAGGAAAGAAGGAAATGTCTCTTCCTTGTTTCTTGCAATGCTAGGACTAATAGAGTAATTTAAGGGCACAGAAGGTGTAATCTTGCTTGATTATGTTTGGATTTTCCTCTTCTTATTCAATATAGCCAAGAACGTTAGTAGACATATATATAACACCATCATACAAAAAAAAGAATTATATTGCATAAGGAAATGAACTGCTGTGTTTCTAAATCTTTAACTGCCCCCATTTTATCCCTTTGATGTGTTCTTTTTGAGATTTACACAATTAAATTTCTTTGATTTCGTGTCATAATTTGCTTTTTCTGTTTTTTTCTCAAATGGATTAAATTACTGCTTAGACATATCTTATTAGATTGTTAATAAAGTACAAGATAATATTTTCTAACCATGAAAATGTCATGAAAATAATGATATAGTTCAATCACATAAAAATCACTTACATCCATATATGCACATGGACAAATCCTGCATAACAAAAAAAGATTATATCATCATAATAGTGGTATAATCATGCTGATTTATTCATCATGCATTGAACAAAGGTATATTATAGTACAGATCAACATACATTCATGTTGGTTAATCCTATTTTGTTGAGTAAAGTACACATTAAATTACACTCAAATTCTTTAGAAACTAATTTTTTAACATGCCTATGACAACACATCAACTCCCAGAAGGCACAATTTGGGGCATGAAAGATTCTCACCTTGATTTATAAAAATGCTAGCAATGTAGAAAAATATAGAAATGAATATATATGATTGATTTTGAAATAGAATTTTCCCATTCACGTTCTCACTGTAACTTCAGAGCATGCATCCATATTCTCTGTCCTTGACACTGTATAGAAAGATATTTGGGAAAATACCATTCCATAACCTCCATTTGTGCAACAATTTCCTTGTTATATGTTAATATAGTTGACACCTACAAGATTCTTACCCAAAAGAAACACCTTGCATGCAATATACAAGTTAATATATTTTTCATCTACATAATTCTTATCCAAATATACCCTACATATGCAATCTACATGATATGAAAATCATTTGCTACAGGTTCTTAAAATATTGAAAAGTTCAAATTGGTGGGAAATGTTGAAATCCATTGTGTAGGATGGTAAAGAAACATAGAACTATTATAGGGTAAACAAATAATGGATCTTATCTGGAAGAAAAAAACACACTACAAATAAATTGGGAATAAATGATCACTCGATACAATCCAGAAAAAATGAACTACTACAGGATGGTATGAGGTAACCCTTCCTCAAGAATATTGACGAGAACACTATTCTACTGGAATGCCTTGCAATCAAATGACCACGCAGGATCTAGGGATCCACCAAGACACCTCTAGATACAGGGGTGTTCTGCAAATCCATGGAAGGAACCATGGAGGGGAAATATGTGTATTAAAAACCAATCCTTCAACATGAATTAAACAAGTACGAAAAACCTTCCAAATTTGTAGAGGGAAATTACAAGGTGTGGTGGGAAGGTGGATGAAAATGAAATTTTCCCATGACTTTGAATTTTCCCATGACTCTGAATTTATGAAGTTTCTAAAGGGTTTTTGGCTAGAACAATCATATTTGAAATGTCCACGAGTGCTATAAAATTTCATCCTCTAGTTCCATTGTCTAGGTTGCTTGCATTGTCTAGGTTTTATAATGTGCATGAGTTCTGTAGGTTCATGGGTCTAGGTTGATTTCATTGTTCATGTTTTATAACACACATGAGTTATTTCATATACTTGATCTTCAAATTAATTCTATCTTAAGCTCCATTTTTTCTCCAAGATATCATGTAGAATGAACATTTTGTGTTTTCTTAACTGCAACTAACTCCCATGAATTCAAGCCTAAATCAAAACAAATTTTATATCATTTTAGTTGCATTGACAAGGGAAAGGTCACACAAAATATCAAAGGATGCAATGTCATCATGATTACATCATCATTGTTGACATGTCAATGGCATGCACCAATCATATCTTATTACTTGGAAGTGTCATCATTAGCAAAAGGGTATATTCTTACATGACATGTTGTTTCTTAAGTTTTTGTCACCAATGGGATGTAGTAATGTAATTTCCTAATGGACCAAGGTGTTTTTTCTTTATTGTTTACTAACTACATTAACGAGTTGGTATGATTATGCAATTGAAATGGAGGAAACATCTATGTATTTGATATGATTATGTGATTGAAAGGAATAATTGATTTGCATGGGGTGTGTTGAATACTAAGATAATTTCAAGTTATGTTATAGTGTTTTGTGTTGACTCATATGGGACCCGCTATGGGAAAAAAGGCACATATAAGGAAATGTCATGTACGAGGTTCATGCTATGTCTTTTGTATCTTCACAGTGGTTATTGAGCACCATCAAGTAGACACCATTCAAAACCCTAGTTGAAAATGTGCAAGAACACCCTTACATATAAAATGGCCACCCAAAGGAAATTAAGCCTCCCAAGGAGCAATGGGTAACATGTCACTAGGAGGGCTTGTTCAAAGATATAAATACACTATCCTATTAGGCATAAACCTCAATGTTGGATGAGGGAATTTTTGGTGGATGTAGCAGGAAAATCAATTGCAACTCATGGAGAAGAAGGTGAAAGCTGATTGTTTGAATTTCCACATAGATATGGTCCATGAGGCAATGAAGCCATAACATTGTTGGAAGAAGGATAAATGTAAGTGTTGTCAGTTAAAATGGCTCACCCTCTAATGTCTGGTATTAGTCTTTTTTTTACATAGGATATGGGACCCACCTTGGGGAAAAAGGAACATATAAGATAATGTCATGTTTGGAGGTTCATGATATGTCTTCCGTATCTTCAAAGTGGTTACTGAGCACCATCAAGTAGATTGTTGGTTGTGGAGCCAGATCTTCCAGTATCATAGATGATATTGTCTTAGTCATGCACCCAGAGGACTGTACACTCATTCCCCCACCTTGGGGTTCGGGGGCAACGCCCCTAAGAATTTTTTTTTGGGGCGGTTTTCGTCAACAATTTATGGGCCCATGGTTTTTGGGTAACCCGTTGTATTTTCCCATTGTATTTCCCTTATAAAAGAAAGACAATGTAATATGGCTAGGGTTGATGTATTAGGTATTATGCATTGTAAAGATCTCTGAGATCAGAAGAGAGACTGTGAGACAGTGAATAGGAAGTGCAGCGGCTGTGCTGTAGGTTGTATCCCTTCACTTTGCTGGACGAAATAATAATAAGGAATGGCAACTTCAGTGTGGACGTAGCCCAAGTTGGGTGAACCACGATATATCTGTGTCTCTCTTGTAATGTGTGTGTGATTATATTTGCATTTCTGTTTATTGTTATTGCTCTGCGATCCTGTTTTTCTAACAATTGGTATCAGAGCCAAAGGTCTATTTGGCAGATAAACCCGCAGAAAGCTAGGGTTTCTGGTTCAAGTGGGAGAAATGGTAGAAGAAGGAAAGTTTAAGTTCGAGAAGTTTAATGGCCAAAACTTCCAGTTATGGAAGATGCAAATGGAGGATTATCTGTACCAGAAGGATCTATTCCTGCCATTGGGAGGAAGTGCAAAGTAGTCGACGGCCATGAAGGACGAAGAATGGGAGGTTCTTGACAAAAAGGCTCTGGGAACAATACGGCTGAGCTTGGCTTCATCGGTGGCTTTCAATATATCAAAAGAAATGACAACGGAGGGTTTGATGAGCGCACTGGGTAAGCTGTATGAAAAACCCTCGACCTCCAACAAGGTATTTCTAATGAAGCGTTTATTTAATATGAAGATGTCTGAAGGTGGATCTGTTACTGATCATTTAAATGAGTTTAATATGGTTACAAATCAACTAAGTTCTGTAAGTGTGAACTTTGATGATGAGGTTAGGGCTCTTCTAATCTTGTGTTCATTGCCAGAAAGCTGGAATAGCTTGGTGATGGTTGTAAGTAACTCTGTCTCTGGTTCAAACACCTTGAAATTTGATGATGTTATTGGTGTTATTCTTAGAGAGGAAATGCAAAGAAAAAGCACAGGTGAGACATCAGGTAATGTGTTGACCATGGAGAGCAGGGGAAGACAAAAGGAGAGAGGAAAGAGCCAAGGTAACCGTGGGAAGTCTAAAATGAGAAGATCCAAGTCCAGACTGGGAAAAATAGAGTGCTGGAACTATGGAAAGAAAGGACATCTGAAGAAAGATTGCAGATCTCTAAAGAAGAAAGCAGATGGACAGAAGGAAACTATCCAGGAAGTAAATGTAATAGGTGATGTGTTGCAAGATGCTTTGATTCTTGCATTAGATAGTACTATTGATTATTGGGTAGTAGATTCAGGGTCTTCATGTCATGCTACACCCCATAGGAAATATTTTCATGTTTATGTTCCAGGCGATTTTGGACATGTTTTATTGGGTGATGATGAGCCATGTAAAATTGTTGGAATGGGTAAGGTATGGATAAAATTTAAGAATGGAACTGGCTGGCTATTAAAAGATGTTAGGCATATTCCTGCTATGAAAAGAAATCTGATCTCAACATGGCAGTTGCGAGATGGCGGTTGTCTATCTACATTTGGAGAAAAGTGGTGGAAGATCACTAAAGGATCAATGGTGATAACAAAAGGAGATAGGGTAGGTACGTTGTATTTATGTCCTCATAATACTGACCATTCTATCTCTTTAGCTTCTACAGGAATAGATACAACATTGTGGCATCATAGGCTTGGACACATGAGTGAGAAGGGGATGCAGATTCTCCACTCAAGGAAGTTGCTGCCAGATTTGAAGCAGGTAAGTTTGGAATTCTGTGAGAACTATGTTTATGGAAAATAGAAGAGAGTCGGATTTCTCAGGGTTGGGAAATAGAAGAAGAATGAAAAGTTAGAGCTAGTGCATACATATGTATGGGGACCAACTTAGGTACAATCTCTTGGTGGCTCTCATTATTATGTTACATTTATTGATGATGCAACTAGGAAAACTTGGGTTTATTGCATTAGACAGAAATATGATGTGTTTGCTACTTTTAAGAAGTGGAAAGATTTGGTTGAGAATGAGACAGGAAAAAGGTTGAAGTGTCTAAGATCTGATAATGGAGGTGAGTACTGCGGCAAGGAGTTTGATAGTTACTGTTCATACCATGGGATTCATAGAGAGAAGACAATCCTAGGAACACCACAAGAAAATGGTGTGTCAGAAGGGATGAAGAGAACGATCATGGAGCGTGCAAGGTGTATGAGACTGCATGCAGGGTTTCCCTTACAGTTTTGGGTAGATGCTGTAAATACTGCTGTTTATTTAATAAACAGAGGACCTTCAAGTTCTTTGGATGGTGGTATTCCAGAGGAGGCATGGACATATAAAAAGGTAAAATACTCATTTCTGAGAACGTTTGGTTGTGAAGCATTTGTCCATATTGATAAAGAAAATAGAACAAAGCTTGAAGCTAAATCCAAGAAATGTACCTTTATTGGATATGGGGTTGATGATTTTGGTTATCGTTTATGGGATTATGAAAATCACAAAATCATTAGAAGTAGAGATGTCATATTCAATGAAAAGGTCATGTATAAAGATCAGTTGTAGGGAAAGAAACAGGAAAAGGAAAAAATAGAGTACACAGTACTTGATGAAATTACAAAAAATCAAGTTCCAAAGGTGCCAGAAAATCAAGAACAACAACAAGTGCCTGAAACTCCTGCAACTACAAGAAGATCTACCAGGTTAAGTAGACTCCCTGAACGATACTCTCCTTCAATGTATTATTTATTGATGACTGATGCTGGTGAACCAAAGTGTTATGGAGAAGCAATGCAGGTGGAAACTAGAAAGAAGTGGGAGCAAGGCATGAATGAGGAGATGGAATCATTGGTAGGAAACCAGACTTGGGATTTGGTTCAGTTGCATGCTGGTAAAAGAGCATTGCAGAAAAAATGGATTTACAGGTTGAAGGAAGAAGAAGGAGCTAAGAAGCGGTACAAGGCCAGACTTGTTGTAAAGGGGTTTACACAGAAGAAAGGTATAGATTTTGATGAAATAGTTTCCCCTATTGTTAAGATGACTTCAATTAGGAATATTTTAAGTCTAGTGGCAGTAGAAGATTTGCATGTCGAACAGTTAGATGTAAAAACAACCTTTCTCCATGGGGATTTGGAGGAAGAGATATATATGCAGCAGCCATAAGGGTATGAGGTCAAAGGGAAGGAGAATTTGGTGTGCAGGTTGAAAAAGAGCTTGTATGGCTTGAAGCAAGATCCAAGGCAGTGGTATCTAAAATTTGACAGGTTTATGACATAAAAAGGTTATAGTAGATGCCATTCTGACCACTGTGTTTATTTCAAGAAGCTAGACCATGAAAGATATATTATCTTGTTATTGTATGTGAAGGACATGCTTGTTGCAGGGTCTAACATGTAGGATATAAATGTACTCAAAAGGAATCTAGCTAATTCATTTGCGAAGAAGGATTTGGGTGTTGCAAAGCAAATCCTTGGTATGAGAATAATGAGAGACAGGAAGAATCGCAAATTGACATTGTCTCAGAGTGAGTACATACAAAAGGTGTTGGAGAGGTTCAGAATGCAGAATGCAAAACCAGTTAGTACACCTTTGGCCAGCCATTTTAGTCTAAGTAAGTAAATGTGTCCCAAGACACAGGAAGAGACAGATTACATGTCCACGATTCCCTATCAATCAACAGTTGGCAGCTTGATGTATGCCATGGCGTGCACAAGACCAGATATGGCACAAGCAGTGGGAGTTGTGAGCAGATATATGAATGATCCAGGTAAAGAACATTGGAAGGCAGTACAGTGGATTCTCAGGTATTTGAGAGGTACTACCACTCAGGCATTATGTTTTGGAGGTTCAGGCACTGTTCTACAAGGATATGTTGATGTAGATATGGCAGGTGATAAGGATAGTAGGAGGAGCACCACAGGGTACGTGTTTACTGTAGGTGGAACAACAGTAAGTTGGATTTCGAGACTACAGAAGGTTGTTTCACTTTCAAAAACAAAAGCAGAGTATGTTGCTGTTACAGAGGCTAGTAAAGAAATGATTTGGCTGCAGAGGTTTATGGAGGAAGTGGGTAAGAAGCAGAAGGATAGCAGGTTGTATAGTGACAACTAGAGTGCCATTCATCTTGCAAAGAAATCGACATTCCATTCCAAGACTAAACATATATAGCTCAAGTACCATTTCATACGCTCTGTTCTGGAAGATGAACTGTTGAAGTTGGAAAAGATACATACTAGATAGAATCTTGCAGACATGTTCACAAAGGTAGTGACCAGAGAGAAACTGAGTTCCTACTCGGTTTCAGTTGGCCTTATAGCATGAAGGTGAAGAGGAGAAAGTTGCAAAGTCCAAGGTCCAACAAGTACAGCAGCGGTGGAGTTGTTGTGATCAGTCTCCAAGTGGGATATTGTTGGTTGTGGAGCCAGATCTTCCAGTCTCATAGATGATTTTGTCTTAGTCGTGCACCCAGAGGACTGTACACTCATTCCCCCACCTTGGGGTTTTCGCCAATAGTTTACAGGCCCATGGTTTTTGGGTAACCCGTGGTATTTTCCCATTGTATTTCCCTTATACAAGAAAGACATTGTAATACGGCTAGGGTTGATGTATTAGGTATTATGCCTTGTAAAGATCTCTGAGATCAGAAGAGAGACTGTGAGACAGTGAAGAGGAAGTGCAGCGGCTGTGCTGTAGGTTGTATCCCTTCACTTTGCTGGATGAAATAATAATAAGGACTGGAAACTTCAGTGTGGATGTAGCCCAAGTTGGGTGAACCACGATATATCTGTGTCTCTCTTGTAATGTGTGAGTGATTATATTTGCATTTCTGTTTATTGTTATTGCTCTGCGATCCTGTTTTTCTAACATAGACATCATTCAAAACCTTAGTTGAAAATGTGAAAGAACACCCTTACGTATAAAATGGCCACCCAAAGGAACTTAATCCTCCCAATAAGAAATGGGTAACATGTCACCAGGAGGGCTTGTTCAAAGATATAAATCCACTATCCTAGTAATTAGAAATCTCAGTTGTGGAGGAGGGAAATTTTGGTGAATGTAGGAGGAAACTCTATCGCTAGATTAATGGAGAAGAATGTGAAAGATGATTGTTTGAATGCCCACATAGAGATGGTCCATGACGCAATGAAGCCATAAAATTGTTGGAAGAAGGAGAAATGTAAGTGTTGTCAACTAAATGGCTCGCCTTGTAATGTCTAGTCTTAGTCTTATTTTTTACATATGATATGGGACCCACTTTGGGAAAAAAGGAACATATAAGAAAATGTCATGTACGAGGTTCATGATATGTCTTTATTATATTCATAGTGGTTATTGAGCACCATAAAGTAGACACCATTCAAAACCCTAGTTAAAAATGTGCAAGAACACCCTTACATATAAAATGGCCACCCAAATGAAATTAATCCTCCCAACGAGCAATGGATAACATGTCACCAGGAGGGATTGTTAAAAGACATAAAGTCACTATCCTAGTAGGAATAAACCCCAGTTGTGGAGGTAATTTTTGGTGGATGTAAGAGGAAAATCTATTGCTACACTCATGGAGAAAAAGGTGAAATCTGATTGTTTAAATGTCCACATAGAGATGGTCCATGAGGAAATGAAGCCATAACATTGTTGGAAGAAGGATAAATGTAAGTGTTGTCAGTTAAAATGGCTCACCCTCTAATGTCTAGTCTTAGTATTTTATTTACATAGGATATGGGATCCACTTTGGGAAAAAAGGCACATATAATAAAATTTCATGTAGAAGGCTAATGATATGTCTTTCGTATCTTCAAAGTGGTTATTGAGCACTATCAAGTATATACCATTAAGAACCCTAGTTGAAAATGTGCAAGAACACCCTTACATATAAAATGACCACCCAAAGGAGATTAAGCCTCGCAACGAGCAATGGGTAACATGTCACCATGAGGGATTGTTAAAAGATATAAAGCCACTATCCTAGTAGGCATAAACCCCAGTTGTGGAGGAGAGAACTTGTGGTGGATGTAGGAGGAAAATCTATTGCTACATTCATGAAGAAGAAGTTGAAACCTTATTGTTTGATTGTCCACATAGAGATGGTCCACGAGGAAATGAAGCCATAACATTGTCGAAAGAAGGAGAAATTTAAGTGTCGTCAGCTAAAATGGCTCGCCTTCTAATGTTTGGGCTTAGTATTTTTTTTACATAGAATATAGGACTCAATTTGGGAAAAAAGGCACATATAAGAAAAAATCATATATGAGGTTCATGATATGCCTTTCATATCTTCACAATGTTTATTGAGCACCATCAAGTAGACACCATTCAAAACCCTATTGAAAATGTGCAAGAACACCCTTACATATAAAATGGACACCCAAAGGAACTTAAGCCTCCCAATGAGAAATGGGTAACATCCCATCAGGAGTTTTTTGTTCAAAGATATAAAGCCAATATCCTAGTAGGCATAAACCCTAGTTGTGGAGGAGAGAATTTTTGGTGGATGTAGGAGGAAAATCTATTGCTACACTCATGGAGAATAAGGTGAAAGATAATTGTTTGAATGTCCACATAGAGATGGTCCACAAGGTAATGAATCCATAACATTGTCGGAAGAAGGAGAGATGTAAGTGTTGTAATCTAAAACGGATCGCCCTCTAATGTTTGGTCTTAGTATTTTTCTTTTACATAGGATATGGGACCCAGTTTTGGAAAAAAAGGCAGATATAAGAAATTTCATGTACGAGGTTCATGATATGTCTTTTGTATCTTCACAAAGGTTATTGAGCACCATCAAGTATACACCATTCAAAACCCTAGAAGAAAATGTGCAAGAACACCCTTACATATAAACTGGCCTATTGGGCTTGGCCCAAGTGGGGCAATTTTGAGCAAGAAGGAGTTTTGGAACTGCGGGGTTGAGTGCAGTTAAGTTGAAACATTTTTGTATAATTTTTTGGGATGCTGAGAGGTTGCGCGCAGTGCAGCATTGGAAGAGCTGCGAAGATCAGTACTGCGAGGAGGTAGTGCTGCAAGGTGTCCAATCTACATGGATTCGGCAAAGCATAGTGTTGGACGAAATATGGCACAGATTCCGGTTAGAGTAGCGGTGGTCTATTTTTGGTAAAGATGCTCCAGGAGTACCAAGCGGTGGGTAGGAGCAAAGAGGAAAGAAAGCGACTGGTCGCACATGCGAAAGAACCACTACCTGAACCAATCGCATGAGACTGTTAGAGGAAGAATGGCTCGGTGAAAGTGACCTGTTGGAAAGCGTGCGACAGGAAGGCCGATAGAGACGTGAGGCATGCGCTGAAGGCAGCCATGATGGAATATTTGCTACAAGAAGCCTACAAGCTTGATGATCTGGAAACTGTAACAGTTTTGTAAACCTAGGGGTTTTAGCCTTCGAACTGTAAAGACATGACCTACGGGCATGATCTATAAATAGGCATATTTTTGTATGGGAAAAGGTTAATCTTCATTGTTGATATTTTGGGTTAATGAAGACTCTCATTTTGTATTGTTCTCATTGCTGAGTGGATAAATATTTGTGAGGAACATTTTGTAAAGGCTCTGCAAGCTGTGTGCGCAGAGGCCGAGAGAGAGAGAAGAAGGTTTGCAAGCTGAGTGCGCAGACAAAGAACTGTTGTACCCTTCCCAAAGACTAATATAACAACAGTTCTTGTGGACGTATCCTCCATCCAGGGGGTGAACCACGTTAAATACTGTGTAGTGTGATTGTTTGTGTGTTTACATCTACGTATTTGCTTACATTGGATGCTTGGATTCTCATTTATCAGTTGGTGTGTTAATGCTTTTATATGTATTCGCCATAGGAGAAAGATGGGAATGATATGTTAAGTATTGATGGAATGGATGAATGTTGAGTGCGCAGTATTCCAAGTCTGTAGAGGTATCATTTCATTGAATAATCACATGTGTAGGTAACATTCAGATTGTATAACTCTTCGACGTGCAGCATCGGGTGCGCGCAACACTGTATGTTTCGTCTACTTGCATTCGTTATAAGGCTAATAAGGCAGTAGATGAATGATTAAGTGTCAAGTAAAGTATCCAGTGGTTAAGTTTGGAAGAGGAATCGTATAACTCTGTTGCACTGTCCTATTAATTGTATCCTGTTCGAACCATGCAGCCCTTGGGTGTGTTGATTGCGCAGTGGTTAGTTTTGTAGAAGTGCAGACCGTGACGTAGTCCATCGTCGCCCAGTCCCAGCTTGCAGCACAGGTCTTATAGTGCACTCCGCAGTAGTCCTGTCCAAACAAATCATCACTTCACTGTGGAAACCTGATTCCATAGTGCCCCCATAACTACACCTCGGGTGAGACCTCATCCTGTTCGCAGGCTGTTGTCGAAAGGGCCGGTGAGAAGGGGTTTTGTTGGTTCCTTGAACCGCTAAAAAACCTGGGTCTACATTGGAAACCTCTAGATCAGTACTTAAGCCAACAAATGGTTCTGTTGTTGGTCTAAGAATCCATGATGAGTTGAATTCATGATGTGCGAAGTAGAAGAAGTTTAGGTGGGTGTCGACTTCTGGTATCCAGACAAGAAAGAAATCTGGGCGTGGTGTGACGAGACAGAGAGAGACTTCGCAAGGAAAGAAAACAGAAACCCACATCTCTCTGACATTGAGTGGTTGAATAAGTACCTGTGGAAAGACGTGCATGAAGTTTTCTGGGCGTCTTTTGGATGTGAGCTACACAAGTGGTTGTCAAGACTCGTAGAGCACAGAAATTGTATCCCGCGAAGCGCACCGACCGAGTGGAAATCAAAGCTTATTGAAAAACTCAAAGCACTAGACAGTCCATTCGTACGAGCAATCGAATTCTGGGTTGACAGTACATTGCAAATTTTTTTGACAGAGTTTGCTGTGGACATGCTAAATTCCTACAACGCAACAGAACGATAATTTTTCAAGGGAATCAGAGGTAAGTATCTGAAAAATCTCAGTTTATATATTAAAATGCTTTTAGCCGAGAAAGGTGTTTTTAGAATGCGGTAAAATACTTGCATCTATCATGGTAGACAGTATATATAGTGGTTCCTACGAAGAAATTCATATCCTGAGAAGTGGAAAGAGATACAAGTTCATCCTTGAGCAAACTACTAGTGGACCTGGACTCCATGTAGACATACATTCAGAAGCTGACCTTGATAGCCAAACTGCACCTCTATCTTCCACCTGTTATCCTAATACACCAAAAAATCCTCCGGTTGCACATACCGCGCCTCCCTTATCTCAGAATCCATCCGTCCAGAACCCACTGGTTGTGAGCACCGCACAACCCGCACCGCAGAACATTAGTACTGGTAACACCGCAGGAGCAGGTGCCTAGGATATTCCGAATCAACCTAGTCAGTCTCAGGTTGTACCACTTTAGAACGTCCAACCTCAGATTATTCCTCAGAATATTATCCCTAGCACCACTCAGAGAACCACGCCACCTAGAAGGAGAATGGCCGATGATATCAAACTGTCCATATTCAAAGGAACGGGTCTAGAAGACCCTGATTAGCATTGGTTTCTATGTGAATCCGTATGGAGTGTAAAGCAAGTACAGGATGACGCTATGAAGCAAGCGCAGCTCGTCACCACATTTAGATACCGAGCCTTGCACTGGTTCATGAAATATTCGCAGGGACACCAAAGAACCCTGGCAGAAATCAAGGCTGCACTCTTAGCAGAATTTAAGAAGCCGAAGTCAGAGTCACAGTGTATCACAGAGTTGAAAGAGATCAAACAGAAACCTAATGAAATAGTCTGGGAGTTAGATCAGAAATTTAAGACACTACTGGACCAAGTAAGCTTTGATATTCCACTACAACAGCATAAGGAGTGGTTTATAGCCGCGATGTTACCCCATATTAGACAGTCGTTGATGCAGCAGAAAGTGGATTCGCAGCCATAAGCGTTGAAGATAGCGATGAAGATGGAAGTTTCACATATAGGAGAAACTAGCACTGGGATGTCGTAGATTCAGAACCACTTGGCTACCCTAACACTACAATTGCAAGACATAAAGCAAGGAAAGCAATTGAGAAAGGAATTCTGGTGTACAGGCTGCAAGGGAGAAGGACACACTAAGGATCATTGTCCTTTATTATAGGATTTCCTTAACATGGGTGGACCAAACCCATTAAATCCACATCTAGGGCCATGGTGTGAAATTTGCAGAACCAAAGGACACCAGCCAGAAGACTGCCATATGATACAGAAATATGTGAGAACACCTAAAAACCTCTATTGTAATTTCTGTAAGTCAGTAGGGCATGACGAATCCAATTGTCACACATATGAGCTCATGCTATAAAGAAAGAAAGATATTGAGCATATGTATGGAGGAATGTACAGAGTCCAAGGAGAGACTCCTCAGAAACAAGAAAATGCACAGCCAGATCAAGGAGAATATAGAGGTCGCGGAGGATACCGCGGGAGGGGAAGGAATAATGGCCCGACATAGGGACGAGGCCGAGGCCAAGTAATCTGTTATAACTGTGGCCAAGCAGGCCATGTGTCTCGAGTTTGTACCAACCCATGCACTACATGCAGTTATTGTCAATCATTTGATCATGTCATTGAAGACTGCCCAGTGTTGGAGGTAGAAATGCAGAAGAGAAAATGACCGGAGCCACCGACCCCAAATATCCAGTTGATCGCAGCAGAAAGGAGACCTGTGCATCAAAGTATTAACGTAGTAACGTGTAGTGGTGCTGCGACAGGGTGAGATAGAGGAGCATAAGCTTTGAATTCTGGGGGTTTTGATACCAAGCAGACTCCTCTTGAAACGATATGGATAAGGAAAGCTACTGGGAAAGCACTTGCTTTCGACTTGAAGAAAAACAGAGAAGTATTTGAAGAAGCACGGGATATCTTCAAAGAGCTAGCACTAAAATTGCCGAGAATCCCGTTGCGTAGCGAAATACCGCATATGGAGGATATGCTGACTGCGTACGACAGAACGAGCACCACAGCAGAGAGATGCACCTATGTTGCACATTTCCTCAGGAGCTGCATGAAGTTTCTAAAGAGCGCAAATGTGATAACAGAGTTGCAGAAGGTGATAGACCAGTATGAACCACGCAATGAAAATGAAACTACTGATAGCGTAGTTCATCATATTAATAAACACAAGAGAACATGTAGAGAAATGAGACTCAGTGCATAGATAAGATATTATGAAATGGATGAGATCATTCTTGATCTGGGATTAGAAGTAAATGTCTTAACCAAACAAACATGGCAGCAGATGGGGAGACCAAAGTTGTTATGGTCACCTATCTAGTTGAGAATGGCCAATCAGGAGAAACTCATACCCTTTGGATGGTTATCCAACGTGATTGTTAACATTGATGGAGTGCAGAGCCACGCATATTTCGAGGTTATTGAGATTGTGGATGATAGTCATCCTTTTCCTGCGCTGTTAGGAATTGAATGAGCTATCTATAACCTTGCCATCATAAACTTGAAGACAAGGAATATGATCTTCGAAGGAAAGCATCTCAGGGTCATTGCACCATTCGACCTTGCAGATGGAGACAGGTACAACGAACCAATTCAGGAAGAATCCAGAGCTCAAGATTTGGACCGACTATATAAGATGACCGCAAACCAGGAATATTACATTAATCCTACTGCAGATGGAACACTTAGTTGGAGATGCGACAACTCTTGCATTTCAGACTCTGATGCAGGATTGGAGAATTGGCAAAGTCGCATGCACGAAGTATCTGCGAGGAGATGTGCGTCGATTACAAAGTCATTGCACTGGATTGGAAAGGAGGTAATCCCAATCCCTACATATGATGGTTCATCTAATGTTTACTCATTTATCAAATATTATACTGCAACAATTGCAGATGAGCATCGTTTACCAGCATTAGATATGGCACTCCGCAAGACACCTACCAGATGGTGGGCTGCGCATAAGCAGACATTGACCACATGGGATCAATGCAGAATGAAGATGCAGATCAGGTTTGCTGACAAAGTTACCCTATATTTTGAGAAATACAATGGAAAGACATATCCAAGACAACATATTATAGTCTGTTCACAAGCATGGCAGGCGAGACCAAAGATAGAATGGGTACAGTTGTTTGTGCACACACTGGAAGAAGAGATTTCGAAGAAATGGTACTTGGACATGGAGTTGCGCAGGGAGACTAAGGATTGGCCTACACTTACTGTGAAATTCCATAAGAGTTTCAGTTTTGAAGATGAGATCCCTACCATAAACGATGCGCTACAGATTATTAAAGAAAGAATATTCAGGCCAGAATGTCCACATAGAAATATGACCCTAGAGGAATTCTTTGGAACTGACAACGTACCTGAATTACTACAGACATAATGGAAGGAACAGGTAGAACATGCCATGGAATGTTACAGCTTAGCTGAAGAGGCTAAAGAAAAAGAAGACAGTGATGAGGAGGACCCGCGCAACATTAAGATACCTGAGTCAGAAGGTGTGCGCGAGGTAGAGGGACCTCCACTGGAAATTCTAGATATGAGCAGACCTGTGAAAATAAAGAAAGTAAATATTGGCACCAGCGAAGAGCCAAAGTTCATGTCTATTGGGGACTACTGGGATGATCAGACTGTGACGGAGATCGCGGATATATTGCAGGAATATCAGGAGTTATTCTGAACAAAATTTATAGAGATGAAGGGAATCTTGGGGGACTTAGGAGTTATGAAAACACCTCTTAAGCCAGGTGCAAAGCCTATTAAGAAAAGACCATATCGCTTGAACCCGCGATACAAAGAAAGAGTGAGAGCAGAGCTGGATAAGATGCTCGATGTAGGGATTATTGAGCCAGTTGAAGATTCTGAGTGGATAATCCCTATGGTTGTCCAAGATAAGAAGACAAAAGGTGAGATCAATATTTGTGTGGATCTCAGAAAGCTGAACGATGCTTCAATGCATGACCCATTTCTTACTCCCTTCACGGATGAGGTGCTTGATAATGTTGGAGGAAATGAGGCCTATTCCTTTACTGATGGTTTTTCGGGATATCACCAGATAAGGATTGATCCCGCAGACAGACATAAGACTACCTTTTCCACAGAATGGGGCTCGTTCTAGTACATGGTGATTCCATTTGGATTGAAAAACATGCCTGCCATCTTTTCCAGAGTTGTCATCGTAGCGTTTAAATATTTTATGCATAAGTTTTTAGAATCCTATTTTGATGATTGGACAGTATTCGTGTTGCTGAAGAACCATGGTGCAAACCTCAGACTCATGCTAGAAAAGTGTAAACAGCACCAAATCTCTTTGAACTTAAAGAAGTGTGTTTTCTGTGTTCCTTAAGGGATTCTATTGGGACACATTATCTGTAAACAGGGTTTGATGGTTGATCCTGCAAAGATCACAGTCATTGTAAACTTTCCAACGCCAAATTCAATCAAGCAGCTGCATACTACATTATGGCATACCGGTTATTACAGGAAGTTCATAAAGGGGTATGCGCAGATAACCGCAACCATGGAGAAGCTACTAAAGAAAGATGCGGCATTCATTTGGAATGTAGAGTGTGAGCAAGGTTTTGACACCTTGAAAGAAAAAATGGTCACTACGCCGATCCTAGTTTTTCCAAAATGGGGGAAGCCATTTCATGTACATGTGGATGCATCATGTATAGCATTGGTAGGTGTCTTAGCACAACCAGGGGAGGGAGGTATTGACCATCCCATTGCATTTTCGAGCAGGAAGCTCTCATCTGCAGAAAAGAACTACACCACTACTGAGAGAGAAGACCTTGCGGTGGTCTATGCATTGCAGAAGTTCAGGCACTATTTTCTTGGTGCGCACTTCTTGATGTTTACTGACCATTCTACTTTGAAATACATGGTCAATAAGCCAGTGTTAGGGGGGTGAATCTGCAGATGGTTATTTCTCTTTCAGGAGTATGATTTGGAGATCGTAGTCAAGCTAGGCAGATTAAACTTGGGACTTGATCATTTGTCAAGGATCGAGTCAGGAGAAGAGCCTACCAATATTGAAGACAATCTGCCAGATGCGCAGTTGTTTGCTATCCAAATAGCTGACGATTACTATAAAGACATCATAGACTTTCTAACTACTGGATTAGCACCCATGGAGTTCACTACGTAGCAAAAGAAGCAGCTGGTAGTGCGAGCAGCAGACTTCACCATTATCACAGGTTAGTTATACAAATTGGGACCGGATGAAGTACTGCACAGATGTGTATTAGAGCATGAGAAGCTATTCATATTGGCTTATGCACACTCAGGAGCAGCAGGAGGTCACTATGTGGGAAGGGCCACTGCGCAGAAGATATTGCACGCAGGGCTATGGTGGCCTACAATTCATAAGGACTCAAAGTAACATTGCCAGAGCTGCGATGTCTATCAGAGGATAGGAAAGCCATCACGAAGAGATGAGATGCCATTGAATCCACAATTGACATTACATGCATTTGAGAAATGGGCAATTGATTTTGTGGGACCTATAAACCCACTAGGAAAAAGAACTGGTGCGAGGTACATTATTACTGCAACTGATTACCTCACCAGATGGGCGGAAGCAAAGCCGATAAAGGACTGTAGCGCAGGTACTACTGTGCAGTTCATTTTTGAAGACATCCTTACAAGGTTTGGATGCCCTAATATTTTGATGAGTGATCAAGGAACTCACTTTTTGAACAAAACCATTGAGGCATTGACATACGAATTCCGCATTCATCATCAGCGAAGTATGCCTTATCATCCACATGCGAATGGAACAGTTGAAGCATTCAATAAAGTACCGGAGAATGTGATGACCAAGGTATGCAATGTGAATAGGGATGACTGGGACCTGTGCATTCCCGCTGTGTTATGGGCGTATAGGACCACATGGAAGAAGTTGACAGGACATACACCGTTCGGGTTGGCTTATGGACAGGAAGCATTTATGCCTATGGAGTACATTGTTCCTAGATTGAGAATAACTGCGTTCATAGGAATGGAAGATCGAGACACACTGGAAGAAGGAATTATACATTTGGTTGGCCTGAAGGAGGATTGCTTCATCGCAGGATTCCACCAACAAGTGCAGAAGGAAAGAGAAAAAGCATGGCATGATCACCACATCAAGAACAAGTCTTTCTAGGTAGGTGATCTAGTCCTCCTGTATGATAGTAAATTCATGAAATTTCCTGGAAAGTTTAAAATGCATTGGCTTGGCCCATATACTATTTTGCATGTTACTAATGGTGGCGCAGTTCATCTAGCCACATTAGCAGGAGATAAATTTCCAGGTCTAGTCAATGGAAGCAAACTAAAACCCTATCGGGATAGTCCCACTTCGCAGAATCTGTGATGATCAAGAAGAAGGAAATTTCTAAGTGCCAAGTACGGTTGGAAATGGGCACTAGAAATATGAAAGAGTCTTTACAAAATGTATGATAAGGAACGTGTATATACCACGCAACATTCTTAGGATGTGCCGTTGCGCCCGAAAAAAAAATAAAAAAATGAGGAACTGCGCTGTTGTGAATTCCAGAAGGCAATTGCGAAGAGCAAGTGAACAAGGAACGATGTTAAGTTTAGAAGAAAATAGTCAGGCACCGCGAAGTAACTGCGCAGGAGCAATGAACATCTGTCGCGCAGTTTGATGCAACACTCCATAAAAATAGCCGTTACAATGTCGGTCGGAAAAATAACCATTATACAGTGATTTTCCAGCGACCGCTTGGGCATTTAACGCATAGATAGCCATTCTGAACGAGTTTATGAAGGAAAAGACCGTAGGATCCACCAGATACCAACATTAATGCTCATCTAGCCGTTAAAGGGTGCAAAGGAGATCAGCTGCGCCTATACGTAATGCCGCATTCAGACTTGCGGGCGTTACCAAACACTTAGAATTTTCTTGCGCACATTACTGTGTGAGCTGTTTTCAGTAAGCTATCCAAAACTTTGAGTGGTCCACCATTGAAGAAGAAGTCACAATCTAGGAGACTGTGAAGGTATTTCAATACAGAGGGATTGAAGGGTTAATGAGAACCCCATCCAAGAAGGGCGTCTTAGAACTAGATCAAGCATCAAGAAGATCACCGAGACACAACCCAAAAATGCAGGACAAAGGAAAAGATCCAATGCAACCAAGAACGTAGGTACCAAACATGGCTTCGACAGTGCATAAGCCATCAATAGATGATAAGGATATACCTTTGACAATGACCCCAGACTATATTTCACCGCGTGCACTGGACGCAACGGTTTTCAAGTTGATTAAGAATTCCAAATACGACATCCCGCTCTCGCCAATTTCAAAGCATGTCGATGTCGATAAGAATTTGCTGGGTAAAATTCCAGAATGCAAATGGGAAGATTATGATCTACTCCAAATGCAGAAGGAGGAACCCAATGAACCTAGGTTCCCACAGTTCCATCCTGACCAGTACATGTGCTGGAAGAAGGATGCAAAGGGTGAGCTTAACCTGGTCGTCGAGAGTTGGTTATTTGGAGTAGTCAAGTCGAGACTGCTCAATTTGCTCAGGCTCCCGCATTTTGACAAATCACCAGAATTAAATGTCGTGGTGCGAACACTGATGGCACACATTCACCAGGGATTTTTGTGGCTGGACCTAAATGTCGACCCGACCATTGACATTGTCCACCGTGTCACCGGGTTGAGTAAAAGGGGAAAAGACCTGAAGCAATTTTTCCAAGGGAAAAACAAGGACAAGGAAGCCGTGGCGAAAATGAAAAAAACCCAAACTGTCGTCAAAGGAAAGAGGGGCTTTCAGACAGAAGACATAGATGATAAATCCACATGGTTTATCACACAGCTGCTAGCCGAAATTTTTTTGAGAACATGCAGGCCACTGGAAGTACCTACGGGTGCAATACTACTTGTTGCCACGGTCGCAGAGGGAGAGCAGTTCAACTGGTGTCAATACCTATTGAACTAGTTCCTGGAGGAACTTAATGACACACAACTCAATGGAGGAAATTTCCATTTTACCTGGCTGATAGTGTTGATCACCTTCGTGGGGTGGAAGGAGCCCAAGGATTATGTGGGCGTAATCACAAATACCAATGATTGGAGAGGAGCCCGCTATTCAAACCTTTGGGAAAATATGAAGTCGCAGAGACAACACGCGACAATTGAGGTTTTCTATCAATATTATAGCCAGCTGCACGATGCAATCATGAGCATGTCGTGGATAACAAAGTAGGTAAATAGTAAGTACATTCGCAGTGTTGATTTTTATGTTGACATACGTAGTATCCAAATTTCATCCAAAGCACAGAAGAGGAACGTGGAATGGTTCACAGGAAACTACCACATGTATGAAGAGGATATTGATAATATCATGAAGGAATGGCTTGCCGAGTTTAGAGTGGAAATTGTAGATGTCCCAAGTGACTCCGGCGAGGACGAACCTATTCCATGTCCTATTATTGAAGAGAAGGAGACGAGAAAAAGGAAAGAAGATGAGAGCCCAGGACAGAAAAAGGGACCGAGGAAGAAGCAGAAGGCTGATAAGAGCCAGTCAGACCCAGTCCTCCACGATGAAGATTATGAAACAATCGTCACGAGGGTCACAGAGTCAATGGAAGATTTGATGACCGATAAGGAGAAAAAGGACAAGGCGATTCAGGAAAGTCTGCAGAAGAATCTGAACACATTGCAGGGGATTACAAATAAAATAGAAGAAGTACACAAGAGATTACCCTTGCCGCGGGACTCAGAGTCTGAAGGGAAGTTGGGAGGAACTTTGCAATAGAAGACACCGCAGCTAGCCATGACCATGCCTGCAAAGTCCCGTATTGTCCACCTTGATCCGTTAACTGTAAGCCTGCCACTTCCAGAACAACTACTGTTAGACACGAAGGATGTCGAGCGTGTGGAGCTCGATATTATGAAGATACCACCGCATGGTCTACACTATTTGCATCTACAGGTTGTCGAAGAAATGCATGAGAGAACCATTGACGCACTGAAAGGAAAAGCTGAGATGCAAACAGCTAATAAGTAGTTGGAGGAGTCTAGCTCACGCAGAGCTATGGAACTACAGGATGAGTATGATCATCGATAAAGACTAGAGTCCACGATCACTGCAGTCGCAGACGAGATAGAAGAATTTGAAGTGCAGGTAGACCCCATGGTCACTGTCGTTAAGATTGGTGAGCTGGTTACCCATCTTAGGACAGAGATGCAAGACATGGAGATTCTCCATGAGGCTAGTGTTGCTTCCTTGAAGGAACATATCAATCCACACACTCCAGCAGATGAGAAACAACTAAAAGCAAAGGAGGTGAAGGCCACAATAGAGAATATTGTTGTCGAAGTGGCTAAGTGCCAGAGTATGTTGGAAGCGACGTCGAAGGCATTCACTGCCCTCGAAGAAGACCCGGGATTGCTGCAAGTAAAGAATGCAGTTAAAGATAAGCAAGCAACACTAGAGAAGTTGGATGCATAAGTAAAAGCTCTACTACCAATAGATAGGCTTTATAAGTACAGAGAAATCAATGCGCTAAAGAAAGAGGTGCAAGCTTTAAGGGAAAAAGAAACTGAAATGGGAGACAAGTCGCAACCCTTACTGGAAGACACCAGCACGATCTCACAGGAGATCTAGGAGAAGTTAAAGGAGTTGCGCGAGAATCAAGAATAGGTGGAAGGCCAGGTCAACGATGAGATAACACCTGATATGTTGGAAACAGTCAATCTAGTTGAACAAGACACGAAGGACGCAATCGAAAAGTTGATTGCTACATACAATGAGTTCGCTGTGAAGCTAGCTACACAGTCGGAGGAACAACCTGGAGAAGTCGCAGGTGGCTCTGGGAAGAGCCACATGTAAGTGTTAGGGGCCTGTTGGGCGTGGCCCAAGTGGGGCAATTTTGAGCAAGGAGTTTTGGAACTACAGGGACAAGCATAGTTCAGCTGAAACATTTTTGTATAAGTTTTTGGGATGCTGTGAGGTTGCGCGCAACGCAGCGTCGGAAGAGCTGCAAATATCAGTACTACAAGGAGGCAGTGCTACGAGGTGTCCAGTCTATGTGGATCCGGAAAAGCAGAGTGTTGGACGGAAGCCAACACAGATTTCGGTTAGACCAGCGGTGGTCTATTTTTGGTAAAGATGCTCTAGGAGTACCAAGCGGCGGGTAGGATCAAAGAGGAAAGAAAGAGACTGGTCGCACATGCGAAAGAACCACTATCTGAACCAGTCTCACGAGACCATTAGAGGAAGAATGGCTTGGTGAAAGCGACCTATTGGCAAGCGTACGACAGGAAGGCCGATAGAGACGTGAGGCATGCGCTGAAGGCATCCATGATGGAATATTCACTACCAGAAGCCAACAGGCCTGATGAGCTGGAAACTGTAACAGTTTTGTAAACCTAAGGGTTTTAGCCTTCGAACTGTAAAGACATGACCTACGGGTATGATCTATAAATAGGCATATTTTTGTATGGGAAAAGGTTAATCTTCATTGTTGAACTTTCGGGTTAGTGAAGACTCTCATTTTGTATTCTTCTCATTGCTCAGTGGATAAATATCTGTGAGGAACATTTTGTAAATGCTCCTCAAGCTGTGCGCGCAGAGGCCGAGAGAGAGAGAAGAATGTCTGCAAGCTGAGTGCGCAGACAAAGAACTGTTGTGCCCTTCCCAAAGACTAATATAACAACAGTTCTTGTGGACGTAGCCTCCATCTAGGGGGTGAACCACGTTAAATACTGTGTAGTGTGATTGTTTGTGTGTTTACATCTACGTATTTGCTTACATTGGATGCTTGGATTCTCATTTATCAGTTGGTGTGTTAATGCTTTTATATGTATTCGCCATAGGAGAAAGATGGGAATGATATGTTAAGTATTGATGGAATGGATGAATGTTGAGTGCGCAGTATTCCAAGTCTGTAGAGGTATCAGTTCATTGAATAATCACATGTGTATGTAACGTTCAGATTGTATAACTCTTCGACACGTAGCATCGGGTGCGCGCAACACTGTTTGTTTCGTCTACTTGCATTCGTTATAAGGCTAATCAATCTAAGGCAGTAGATGAATGATTAAGTGTCAAGTAAAGTATTCAGTGGTTAAGTTTGGAAGAGGAAGCGTATAACTCTGTTGCGCTGTCCTATTAATTGTATCCTGCTCAAACCGCGCAACCCTTGGGTGCGCTGATTGGGCAGCGGTTAGTTTTGTAGAAGTGCAGACCACAACGCAGTCCATCGTCGTGTAGTCCCAGCTTGTAGCGTAGGTCTGACAGTGCGCTGCGCAGTAGTCCTGTCCAAACAACTCATCACTTCACTGTGGAAAACTGATTCCACAGTGCCCCCATAGCTACACCTCGGGTCTGACCTCAACCTGTTCACAGGCTGTTGCCGAAAGGGACGATGAGACGGGGTTTTGTTGGTTCCTCGAACCGCTAAAGAACCTGGGTCTACATTGGAAACCTCTAGATCAATACTTAAGCCAACATGGCCACCCAAATGAACTAGTTATTTCATTATGCTATCATTATGATTAGCATTAGTAACTGGTTGTTTAATTATGCTATCATTATGATTAGCATTAGGAACTAGTTGATTTATTAAGCTGTCATTATTTTATTAGGAACTAGTTGTTTTATTATGTTATCATTATGAGGTAATTTAGATGTATGTGAGTGTTCTTGATAAGGATATATTTGTTTTATTATTCTATCATTATGATTAGATAGAGTAGGATTTTCCTCCTCATTAAGTACCTTCCTAGATCTTAAATGGATTTCCTACAATTCCATGGGAGCAATCAAGTACGTGGGAAAGGTTTGTATTTCAACACTATGAGCAAGTTGAACTGCATTATTATTGGGATTTGCAATTGGTTGGGAAAGTATCTTTGTAGGTTGTGGATGGGGTTGATTAGTGGATAATTGAAAATGTTATGGGTAGGTGACTTGTGGTTGTTTAGCTTGGGAAAGGTATGGTTGTTGGACTTGTCAAGGATATTGTAAATGTTGTTGCTATGGTGGAAAAGGAAAGGTAGGAATGTTTTCATAAGGATGTCCATGCCATCCTTATTTCCAAGGTTGGTGTTGAACATCAGGTTGAGGATGCCATGCCTACCATGGAATAGGGGCATTCCATACTAGGGAACGATATTGTTGGCCAAAATAAGAAGGAAATTGGTGTGCAGGATTCTGAACCATATGTGTTAACCAAGGTTTCCAAGGTCTTTCTGATACCATCACATAGAGTGTATTTATTGCCTTGTGTTCTCGTTGATAAGCTATCTTAATCCTAGACAAAGAAGGGAAGTTTTTGGTGGAGTGGTTTTGCTCATAGATGTTGCAAATTTCAATGTTATTTAATGGACAACCCTCAAGGGATGTTTCTTCCTACACTTAGAACAAAATATAGATAGCGGCTAGCTCTTCTTGCTCATATTTCTTCTTGACCTGCAATGTGTCAAACTGTGAACTCAAAGAACTAAAGATGTTAGTTTTGAAATTTTCAATAAAGTTACCAATTTTAGCTCATGTGACTCCTCTTGTGGAAAATTTTGTGAAATTGGTAGTAATGTCTCTTGGGTATTTCCTGGCCTTTGAGTTTCCTCTTGATAACATTTACATAAGTCGCATATTGTAATATCCCCAAATAAAACAATTCGAATTTGTTGATGTGATTATTTGATTAAATTATTAGTCAAGAATATTTTATGGCCAACTTTGAAAGATGCCAAGTGTTCGCATATGGACAAATGTAATAAAAACATTTTTGAATTGATAAAAGAAATGGATTTAGTGAGGACAACCACACTGAAAGAGGAAATCATGTATCTTAAGGGTGGGGTACAAGAAGAGTTAACGTCAGGAAGTCAAGGAAGTGTTAAGAGTGCATTAATGGCACTGGATACACTCCCTAAAGAGTAGGGATCACAAAAATCATGCAATTATGAAGGAATCAGCTGTTTGCAAAATACCTAGGAAAAAACAATAAAAAAGACATATGCGTGAGGCAGGACGTTGCTTAGTATGTCACATAGATGGAATGAATTGATGTGTGAGCGCATTGGTGTTAGGAAAAGTGATTTGTTGTGTGAGCACATTGGTGTTAGGAAAAGTGATTTGTTGTGTGAGCACAATGGTGTTAGGAAAATGAATTGATGTGGGAGCACAATGATGTTAGGAAAAGGGATTTGTTGTGTGAGCACTTGAATGTTAGGAAAAAACAAACTGAGACTTGACATAGGTTAACTAGTTCCCACCCTTGGATGCACGATTTGGCTCGGGGGTGATTAGAGTGTGTCAGGTGACAGCTCTAGATCTGCGTTTGGGAGGAGCGTGGTTGTTCCTACCTCATTCAGAATCAAAACTATTGTCAAGTTTCATTGGTATTTTCATTTCGTAGGATAATTGAAATGATTTAAAGCTGCGGATAAATCTATTTTCTATGCCGATTTGAATATTACATTGTGTAACGTTTCAGAGTTCCTCTTATAAGTATATTCCGCTCATTATTTTAGATCTGTTATTAGTATCAAAGAGATGTGATTTCTCTGCATTGGAGTTTAATATGAAGTGCGGAATCTGATCATTGTTCATTGCATCAAACTATTGTCAGATAAGAATTCCTGATTTCATTTTTAAGTTGTTTGGAAAGGGTTTACATATGTGGTCTCTGCCTATGCGTTTATTTATGAATGGCGATCCTTGTGAAAAATAATTGCTGGAATAACGTTGAATTCTTTGTCTAGGGCATGCGATATTTTTTTTCTCTTTTGATAAGGAATTTTAGGGCCTGCATTACTATGCTTTTCCAACGTAGAAGACAAGTTACTTGGGCATTTAAATGATAGGGATGGATCCCATATCTGCTTTGTTTTTGAAGTTTTGCATGGGCCCTAGATCCTCTTTGTTTCCAAATTTCTGCAAGGATTTCCAAATCCACAAATTTTGAGGTCCGCAACCCGAGTTCTGCAATGCGAAAATCGGGAATGCAGAGACAGTTGTAGACCAGTCCTTAAAAGTTGGGTTCTGCAATCTGCAATTCCGTAATGCGAAATTCGGGATTTGGAACCGTCGAAACCCTGTCATTAAAAAATTGGGTTCCGCAACCCGCAATTCCGCAATGCGGAAGTCGATATTGCGGAACGATCGAAAACCATGTCGTTATTTTTTTTCGGTTCTGCAACCCGCAATTCCGCAATGCGAAAATCGAGATTTTGGAACGGTCGAAACCCAATTTCTAAGATTTAGTGTTCTGCAACTTGCAATTCTGCAATGCGGAAGGTGGGATTGCAGAATAGATTGAAAACTCCACCAATAATTTTGCAGTCCCGCAACCTAAAATCTGCATTGCAGAAATCGAGAATGTGGAGACTGTTGTAACCCATCCTGAAAGTTGAATTCTCGCAACCCGAAATCCGTGATGCGGAAGTTGGATTGCGGAAAACCTTTGCAAACTCATCCTTGTATTTGAAGGTTCCGCAACCCAAAATCCGCAATGCGGAATTCGGGATTGCAGAAACCTACCACATGTGTTTTTGGCATTCTCTAATTGGTTGTAGATTGTGTTTTGATGACCTTTCTTTATATTCAGTCATTCATGAGATTAATTCAATGATTTATGTTGTACTTATATAACATTTTTGAACATATGAGAGTATGATGGTAAATCATAGGAGTGTAATATACAATTATAGAATTAACATGCTTGATATGGAGATGTTGGGCTTAGTCATTAAAGAAGAACTCTTACTTTAATGTATTTTCATGCCTATTGATCTTATGTGAAAAGGAATGCTTATTCTTTATATATTTAATTCCTTGGTAGGAATGATAGAATTCCTTATGTTTCCATTACTTGAATAGTAGATAGGTTATTGAGTTAAAAATGAGTGGATTTAGACTGCTACGATGCTCAATGATTGTTAAGTATGCTACTTTAAATTAAGTAGTTTCATATATATTATGATGGTTTCCGATATCATAGAGAATTATTAATATGAAGGGATGGGAGTACCATTAGGAGAAGAATATTAGAAATTGTGTAAAGGTGTTTTGATTATATGTTATATTTTTAAGTGTTAAAGGAGGTGATAAGTAGAACAATATCACTTCATGAGGAAAAGAGAACAACCTTAGCTTTAACTATGCTCTTAAGCATCTTAGGATAAATAATTTCTTAAATACGTATTTGACCTTAAGAGATTTATGGAGAGGCTAACCTAATGGTTAAGTGTAAATGATACATAGTCTATATGGAAGAATCATCATTTCATGAAGAGACCTAAGTTAAATGTATTTATTTATAATTAACATGTATGAGTAACTATGAAACTAATTGTAAGTGTTTAATGGGTATTCAAAGGAAAAAAAAAAATTGTACCCCTTTTCCCTTATATTTCTAACTTGGAATTATGGGTATGTTACATATGGTATTAGAGCCCATCTACAATACTGCGGCCTTTCAAGAATGTACCTTTGATGAAAAATTGAGATAATATTCTAACCAATGAAAAAATTTTGTTGCTTACAAATTTATTGTCAGGATGATACAAACCAGATTTAAGTTATGGCTTCCGACAACAAAGGTAATGAAAATCCGGAAGAAAACAACCACACAGATAATGCACAACCAGATCAAAGCAAATCCAAATCCAGTCAAGTGTTAGAAACCACGAGACATATGATTGTCAAAATACAGATTTATAAGGAAGAAAATGAACAACCGAGGAAAGCTTAAGAGAAACAACAGGAGATAAATGAAATTCTGCTTCGCTGCCTACATGAAAGAAACTTGGAAGGAAATCAAAGAAGAGAAGAGAAGGCTGGTAAAAATACCACTGAAAATTGTGAATAGAAGTATAGTTCTTCCAATGATACCCAGAAATCAGAACATCAAGCAAACCCAGCTGTGAAGGCGAATTTAAAAAGATTAAACTGTCCACTTTCGATGGGGAATCCAAGACTGGAGAGGAGGCAGAATCCTGGTTATTAGATATTAAAAAATATTTCAAGTTCTATAATTACTCTAGCAATATGAAGGTCAGGATGGTGGTTTATAATTTAAAAGGGAAAGCCAGTATCTGGTGGTAGGACCTAAAAATCGCACAAGGACTGAAGGAAAAATATTTGGAATGGTCTGAATTCAAGAAACTCTTTAAAAAACAATATCTGTCGAAAAACTACTACAAAAGAAAAACCAAAGAATTCTATGAATTAAGGCTCCGACAAATGACCATGGAAGACTTAATCAATAAATTTCTGGATCTACTACGGTTCGTACCTTACATCAAGGATGAAAAAGTAAAGGTTCAAGGATTTTTGAGATGTTTACCACAGTCGTACAAGTACCACATATAATTTGACAATCCAAAGACGTTAGATGAAGTGTTGAGGAAGGAGAGACTTTGTTATGAATAATACAAGAAAAGGAAAGAAACGCCTAAGGCTTGGAGAGATGAAAAGAAAGATCAACTCAACCAGCACAAGAATGGCTATAGGCCACCTCCATACATAAATATACCAATATTTAAACAGGGGAATAATTACCCTAGTAACAGGAAATCGATGCAAAATGACAACAGACTCGCACATCTAGGCCCGAAAGGAGTTATGGGAGCGGCTAAGGGTCCACTGTAGTGCTGGGAGTGTGGGGAACCCCATTTACAGTGTAATTGTCCACAGATCAAAGGGATAAACCGAAATATCCACAATGTCCAAGATGCCTCAACGGTGGGAGAGATCGGCAAAAGCATACACAGAATACATGCAGCTCTGGATAATAGACAGGAAGATCACCAATCCGCCATCATGGAAATTGAAGGTAAAATTGATAATCAATTTTTTTTGTATTGATTGATCCAGGAGCTAGATTGATCTACATCACGCCCAAAATGGCAGAGGTATGTCACCTAACCAAGGTAAAACATCAAAAGTATTGGCTTGTCCAACTAGCCATGGGGGCTAAACGAAAGGTAACAAATTTTAATGTTGATTGTGAATTTGAAATTTAGGAGCATAAGAATAGAATCAATTTGAATATATTACCTCTAGGGTATTATGACATGATAATCGGCATGGACTGGTTGGAAACAAATAGAGTTGTCCTATATTGTTATAATAAAACTTTAACATATACAACAGAAGATAAAATCATTAGGACACTGAAAGGAATATCCAAGCCTGTTTCAATGAGACAAATCTCTGTAATGCAACTAAAGAAATGTAGGAGAAAGGGTTGTCAGATATATGCAATCCGGGTTACAGACTTACTGAACAAGGACAAAAGTATGAACCTGAAAGAATACCCCGTATTAAGTGAATTTACAGATGTGTTTCCGGAGGAAATTCTCGGACTACCTCCCCAACGAGAGATAGATTTTTCCATAGAGATCATACCTGGATCTGCACCTGTGTCCAAAATACCTTACCAAATGAGTATTTCGGAGCTAATTGAATTGAAAATTCATATTCAAGAATTATTGGACAAAGGATATATAAGACCTAGTGTGTCAGCTTGGGGAGCACCGGTCCTATTCATCAAGAGAACAATGCGACTGTGTATTAATTATAGACAGATAAATAAAGTGACAGTTAAGAACAAATACCCATTGCCTCGGATAAATGATTTATTCGATCAAGTAGGTGGAGCTAAAGTATTCTCGAAGCTATATTTACGGTATGGCTACCACCGTATCATAATTAAAGAAGAAGACATCAATCAGATTGATTTCTGAACAAGATATGGACACTACGAATTTGTAGTAATTCCATTTGGTTTGACAAATGCTCCTGCCACTTTTATGCGCCTTATGAATAATATTTTCAACAAGTATCTATATCATTTTGTACTAATATTTATTGATGAAATTTTGATCTACTCAAGGACAAAAGAAGAGCACGAACAACATTTGAGGATAGTGTTACAGACATTAAGAGAGCACCAGCTTTATGCCAAATTTGAGAAGTGTGAATTCTTCAAAAAGAAGATACAGTATCTAGGCGATGTAATCTTAGAGGAAGGGATTGTGGTATACCTGGAGAAGATAAATGTTATTCTTGAAGGTCGGTACCCAAGGATGTGAAAGACATTCGTTCCTTCATGGGATTCACCAGGTATTATCGACGATTCATCGAGGGTTTTTCCAAAGTAGCGTACCCAATCACTTCACTGCAAAAGAAAGGAGTAAAGTTTATATGGTCTCCAAAATGTCAAGAGAGTTTCGAGAGATTAAAGGGGATACTAACGACGAAACCAATTCTTAAAGTAGCTGACCCTTATAAATATTACACGGTTTGCACCGATGCAAGTAAATAAGGTCTAGGAGGAATACTATCCCAAGAAGGACACATAGTGTGTTATGAATCGCGTAAAATCAAGGAACATGAATGGAATTATGTGGTCCACGACCTAGAACTGGGCTCGGTGGTACATGCCTTAAAAGTGTGGCGTACTAACTATTAGGAAAAATGTTTTTATTATTGACAGACAACACTGGGGTAAAACACTCATTCACTCAACCCGAGCTTAATGCTCGTCAAGCCAGGTGGATGACCTTCTTGATTGAGTTTGATTTTGAATTAAGACATATAAAGGGCAAGGAGAACAAGTTAGCTGATGCACTCAGCCAAAGGAATCATGAAATTTACAAGATAACTATGAGTCGGCCGAAGAGTGACCTCAAGATCAAAATTAAAGCAACAAGCACTAACGATGCAGATTATGTGATAGTATTGAATAAAATGTTAACGGAGGAAGTAAATATAAATGGAACTGAATTCAGGGTGGACCAGGACGGCCTCTTGTGGTTCAAAAATATGCTATACATGTACCAAATATAGAAAAAGTAAATTTGTTGATTCTGAATGAAATGCATAAACAACCTTATGTCGGTCACCCTGGTTATCAAAAGATGATGACATCCTTGAGAAAATAGTTTTATTGGCCAAGTTTAAAAGCATATTTAATTAATTATTTGACTAAGTGTTTGGAATGTCAACAGGTGAAGGTTGAACAGAAACACCCAACAGGTTTGTTGCAACCTCTTCCAATTCCTGAATGGAAATGGGAGGTCATATCTTTAGATTTCAGCACATGTTTTCCAAAAACACAAAATCAACATGACTCTATTATGGTTGTAGTAGATAAACTAAGCAAATTTGCACATTTTATTCCTGTAAAGTCAACTCATAAAGCTGTGAATATTGTAGAGATATTCAAATTACATGGAGTACCGAAAATGGTGATTTTCGACCGGGATGTGAAGTTCACATCAAATTTCTGGAAGTCCTTGTTTATTGGACTATAAACCAAACTAAATTTCAGTACTAGCTACCACCCACAAACAGACGGACAGACAGAACGTACCAACCAGATCATCAAAGATATGTTAAGGATGTACGTCATGGAAAAACCCACTAAGTGGGAAGAGTATTTTCACCTCGTAGAATTTTCCTACAATAATGGATACCAAGCCTCATCAAGGATGAGCCCATTCGAAGTTCTATAAGGAAAATGTGTACTACCCCAATTACTGGGATAGTCCAGTGGACCGTCTTATGGTAGGACCAGAATTATTACATGACACCGAACATATTGTACGCAAGGTACAAAATAATTTTAAGGAGGCACACGACCGCCAGAAAAGTTACGCTGACTTAAAAAGGAAGCATACAGAGTTTGTAGTTGGAGACCATGTGTATCTTCGAGTTAAACCAAGAAAGAGTTCACTACGATTGGGGAACTGCAAGAAACTAGCACCACGGTTTTGTGGACCTTTCCAAGTTCTGGAAAGAATTGGACCAGTAGCTTACCGACTTGCACTACTGGCACATTTAAGAATTCATAATGTTTTTCACATTTCTTTATTGAAAAATTATATCCATGATCCTACTCACATAGTTGAATGGAATATGGTGCAGGTGGAACCAGAAGGCGAGTTTTAGGTGGAACCTCTGCGCATTCTGGAACGGAAATAAATAGCACTTCGGAACAGAGTCATCGCTCGGGTAAAGGTGCAATGGAGGCACTTTATCCCTGAGGAAGCGACATGGGAACTGGAGAAATACATGTAAGCAAAGTATCCATATTTTTTTCCAGAACCAATGGAAGAAGAATAATAACACTGAGGATAGTGTTTAAAATAAGGGGGTGAAGATGTAATATCCCCAAATAAAACAATTCGAATTTGTTGATGTGATTATTTGATTAAGTTATTAGTCAAGAATATTTTATGGCCAACTTTGAAAGATGCTAAGTGTCCGCATATGGACATATGTAATAAAAACGTTTTTGAATTAATAAAAGAAATGGATTTGGTGAGGACAACCACGTTGAAAGAGGAAATCGTGTATATCAAGGGTGGGGGATGTTGGTCACCCTATATGCTAATTAATTACAACTAACACACATGATGCTCAATATAAATTGTCAACCCAGAGGGGTATTGTATTTCAATGGCAATACGCACAGTCTATGCATAAGCATTTCAAGTAGCTGATTTAAATAAGTGGAGATAAATAATCCTACCTATCTGCTTAGCCAAACTCACCTCATAACTAAAACTAATCTAACTTATCCATCTAGGAATTCAAAGTACAATTACCTTCCTACAAATATCAACCCAGCAGTTACTGATCTAGGAATAAAGATGAACTAGATTACTTTTGCAAGAAGTTAAATCCTATAATTATCAAACTACAGTATTCAATCTCTACTGAACTGATTCATCTAGCAGTTACTGTAACTCAATCACAATCTGTCTAATCTAATGAATTCAGGAAGGATACAACAACAACCATAAACTAGAAATAAGCTTGAACTCTAATTTGATTAATATTGGAAATCCTAGAAAGAATAAATGACTGAAAGGAATTAAAGCTGAGCTTGGCTGTAACAACTAATCTAACACACCATGCATCAAATAAACTAACCTACACAGTCGACTATCACACCACACAGTTGCAGCTATTCAGGATGCAATCATAAAATACCAGAAAAGAATGCAAGTATCGATCTACTGTTGCAGCTTGCAGTAACACCTCTAATGCAATTCCACACCACACAACATAAAGGAAATTAACTACCTACTTAACTCGGCTGTCTCTGTGAGAAGGCGGGCCCTGGCCTTCTAACAGAGATGTCGTGAACTACCAAAAATTAAGACATAGAAATATGAAGAACTCTACTCTTTATATTAAAGATGGTAATTCAAAATCTCAACTCTCCGTTATAGCCCATACAAAATGATAATTAACCAACCCCAGACTCTGAAAGCTTTCCCATATTTATACATGCAAAATATAATTCGTGGTCCACTAATTTCGTGCAGCAATGAAGATCTTTGATCTTCATGCTGCGGAGTTACAACATAGCTGTTACAACCATCTTGAATGAGGTCGTTGGACATGAAGGATGTTGTAACTCTGGAAGTCAATGGATCAACGGATTAACCAATTGGGAGGCGTCCTGTCTGTTGCAGCAATGCTCTGTTGCAGCGAAGTCCTGTTACAGTTCCACGTGGAGAGGCGCGTTGTTCCCTTTTAATGTGAGGAACTGAATCTGAAGAGTAACAACTGGCACCACATGTGATTCTTTCCCAAGGCTTAGCGGGTGATACACCTATGTCTCTTAATGCTTTGATCTTGACTTAGTGAAATCAACACAAGTTAGCATAAATCAAAGGCTAGAATTCATAACCATAACAATCTTAGGCATTAAATAAATGAAGCAATAATGAATTATACCTGTCAGGATTCATGATTGATCTAGAAGAAAGGAATATATATGGTTTATGGAAATATGGTGTAACGGGGCAAAATGATGTAATAAGTGTGGTAAAAAAAGGGCAATTCCAGGGCCCAACATCTCCCCCCAACTATCCAATTGCATGTCCTCATTCAACAGCCGACTAGTCTGAATTTGAATCTGATCCTCGTTCATATTGTGCAGATGAATTGAAGGGAATAGCAGGTTCTTGACCTGCACCCAAGATTTCATTAAAAACAAACCAACGCCCCTATCACTATTTTCTCCTCTGCTTAGCCAATGTGTAATTATACCTTTATTGTTCTGCTGGCCATCCAATGAGCAGGAATTGAACTCGAGTCTCAACTAGTGAATTCATCGTAATAGTTTCTCCTTCTGTCAATATTGTAGTAGCCTCTGTCTATATTTCAGCTTTGACATTTAATCATTGGAAACGCTGGTTCTTGTGTAACAACATCCCCCCATCCTTAGCAGCTTCATACTGTGTTGGAATTCAACAGTTTTTTCAATAATGTTGGTTCTTATGCAACAACATCTTTCCTTTGTATCTCAATCTCAGCATCTTCTATTTGAGTTGTATTTCCAACAAATTTTTCGAGGACACTGGTTCTTGTGTAACAACATCCTGTTTCCTGATTCTGTTTAACCTGCTGAGGTTGATTCAATGTCCTCAAAAGAATGAGACTGATCCTAGAAATGGTTCCTCTGATTGTTTTACTCCTGCAGATTTTTGTACCACTAATTCCAACACTGTAACTTTATGCCTTTCCAATTTAAATATATCTCCACATTCTAAGCATATCATTTCTTTCCGTCCTTCATTCTCTAGAACGAAAGATAAATTCTCCACCTGGTTTGCAGCCTCCACCATTTTATTCACATGCTTCTTTGCCTGCTTCCTGCATGTTTCCTTCCATCTCTCTAATTCTTCGCGAAGCATTTGCACCTCCTCCTTTAACAACTCATTTTCAAAAAGAAGATTCTCTATTTGAGTTTCTTCTACAGCAGTTTCTTGTGTATCAGCAGGTGATCGAGGTTTTAAGATGAGAGTTCCAATATTTACCCCGATCGAGTAAACTGCTTCTGCTGCAGTAACAGTTTCAATTCTTCTCTTTTTCGCTGGGCTAGACGCCTAGCCCTTGCTCATTAGCCCTTCCCTTCATCTTTGAATCAAGGAAAATATTATCACTTCAGGAACAGGGGAGAATCCTTCCTCTTGAATTAAAGTTATTCTTATTTCAGGGGAGGATTCAACATCCAGAACTTCTATGCCTCTTCCTTCCACTGCTTTTGTTTGATGTTTCTCTTTTGCTATTTCCATTTTAGTTTCTCCAGTTTCAACCTCCTCTATATCCATATCCTCTTCATCCTTCAATTGAACTTCTGGTGTTCCAACCCTCCCCCCAACTGAGTCTGAGGAACTCCAGTCCTCATCCACTATTTTTGAAGAAAGTTCACGGGGTACCCCTGGCCGAACCATAAATTGTTCCCATGTCAAATTATGGTGTGCAAGGGCCCGTAAGACTAATAGTTTAATTAGCCCATGAGTTGTGAGGGATGATAAGGGGTGTTGAGCACCTTTAGCATAGTAAGCCATGCATTGCAGAGATTTAAAAAGATAGTATGGCATATTTAACAGCCCGCGATGACGTAAATGTGATAGGAGGAAAAATTCATAAATGTAAACAACACTGTACCTCCCCTCACATGTGATGTATTTCTTCAAAAATATTGCAACTTGGTCCCAAGGAATTGGAAGGGTCTCCAACAGTGTTCCTCTGCCCTGTGGTTGAACACTTTCTCCTGCTGCCAGAAAATCTTCGGTTGCAGTCAAATGATGGCGCTTCCGACTAACCAGTGCTGCCCGGTTCTGGGGAATCCCATTACCTCTGCCAGGATTGCCTCTGAAACATCTATCCTTATACCTCAAACCTTTGAATGGGTGCAAGTCATATTTTGAGCAAATTCAAGGGTTGTTTCCTCGTGAAAACCATTCATACGTTGAAAATAATCTATCCACCCTGCTTCCTGAAAGATAGCAAATAATTCTCTGTTCTCATACAGAGATTCTATTGTTAAAGGCTCATATCTCACAGGGATACCCATACTGCTGAGATTTTGCGAAATATTCTAGCGAGTGCACCAGTTACAGTTTCAAATGTCGAGCTAACTGCATGCAAACACGGTTGATGGATAGTTGAAGTTTGAATTGAGCATTTTTAGAAAGGTGGCACAGTTAGTTATGGAATAAAATTCATGGCAGGATTATCGCACAAGTCGGGTAGAATGACGGTCATAATCATAAGTATGAGTAACAACTTAAACATGGTTTTGGTTTAGTTGATTGGATGCGGATAGATGACAGGGATAAACGACAAATATAACCATTATTTCTTGCGACGTCAGTGTATGCCTAATCATGATTATAGTTAGATCCTGTACCTTTAAAATTAATTCTCAAGCCGTCATTCTGCCATGGTGGTTCTATCTCACAGTCGTATCATTGGTAGAAAACTAAATACACACGTGCCTTCATAAGTTGGCTATCATCGATTGAACATATAAGGTATGTCAATGTTGATGTCAATCGATAAGAGTGCATGGTGATTATAGAGCAAGCTAACACGGGCTGGCAAAGATAAGTTGAAATTGTAGGATTAGAAGAGTCTGACGAAATATGGAGGAGTCACAACTGCGAAAATTGGCAGAATGGGCAAAAGTAGCGGAGTCACAGCTGCAAAAATTGGCAGAATGGGCAAAAGTAGCGGAGTCACAGCTGCGAAAATTGGCAGAATGGGCAAAAGTAGAGGAGTCACGGTTGCGAAAATTGGCAGAATGGGAAAAAGTAGCGGAGTCACAACTGCGAAAATTGGAAGAATGGGAAAAAGTAGCGGAGTCACAACTGTGAAAATTGGCAGAATGGGAAAAAGTAGCGGAGTCACAGCTGCGGGAAAAAGGCGAAATGGATGAAAAATATCAGAGTCACAACTGCATGAAAAAGGAAAAATGAGAAGGGTATGGAGTCGCAGCTGTGCAAAATGGAGTAACAGGAAAATTCTTGGCTGACTGCTGAAAGCCGATGAATCATCCATCTTCTTCAAGGAGCTTATTCGATCAGGAAAACAAGATAAGGTGCCTGCAATCGTCTGGCCCAGTCGCGACCGCTTCTCCTCAAATCACTTCCTGTACACATTTATTCAAAACAAACCCAATCAAGCGTAAAAGAAAAATAAAAGAAAGAAAACAATTTATTTATATACAAATCTATGTGTAAAAATTGCAGTTTTAAAAATTCACAGGGACCGAGAGAAATCCCTGCCCTGGCGTTAACTAATAATTTGGATCAGCTGCAAAATGTGAAATGAAGGCATTCCTTGAGATTGGTTTGTGATACAGTTGCAGCCGATGACCATTGGAAAATAATGGTGTCTTGTTTTCATCAATGGTGATCAACCGAACTGTTTCGTTGTCAAACACTCTATCTATCTAGTAAGGACCCAACCAACGTGTACGTAATTTTCCTTTAAAATCCTTTTTAAACCGTGAATCATACAGCAGAGCCCAGTCTCCCTCACGGAAGACTTTATTCTTTATAAATCTATCTTTCCATTTAGAGCGTTGTTGCTAGATTAAAGCTGTATGATGCACTGCAGTTGTGCGCTTCTCATCCAATTCATTAAGTTGATCCAGTCGGTTCCTCTGAGCTTCTGATAAATCAAGGTTTGCTTCTATAGCTGTCCTTTAAGTCCTGATTTCAAATTCAATAGGGAAGACAACATTATTTTCATACACCAATTCATATGGGTAGAAACCAGTAGTGTTGTGCCATGTAGTACGGTAAGCCCATAGTGCCTCTGAAAGTCTCTCATCCCAATCTTTACAGTGGCTCTTCACTGTTTTTGTTAAAATAGCCTCAATAACTTTATTTATACTTTCCACTTGGCCATTGGCCTGTGGATGATATGGTGAGGTTATTTTGTGTTGAATATGATACTTCTGTAATAGAATATGATACTTCTGTAATAGAATATGATACTTCTGTAATAGGGCTTCTAATTTGTGTGACACAAACTGTGGTCCTCCATCTGTAATTATTTCTTTGGGTACTCCAAAACGGGTGAAGATCTCTTCATACAAGAAATCCATTACAGCTTGATCAGTAGCTTTGGCCAAAGCCACAACCTCCACCCATTTGGTCATGTAATATGTGCAAACCAATATATAAACTTTCTGCTTTGAGGGAGGATTGATAGGCCCTACGAAATCTAGAGCCCATCTATCAAAAGGTCCAACCACAAGTTGTGGCTGAAGAGGCATCTCATCTAATTTGTTTGGCTGTCCCATCCTTTGGCAGCTGTCACAGGCCTTAACATATTTTTTCACATCTCTTCACAAGTAGGCCAAAAATATCCCATCCTCAAAACCTTATGACCTGTCCTTTTGTCAGCAAAATGTCCTCCACAGGGCTCATCGTGGCAAGCTTTCGGGATACTGAAAATTTCATCTTCTCTTACACATCTTCTGAATTCTAAGTCAAGACCTGTGTAGAAAAGATGTCCATCAATCCAACAATACCTAGCACTCTGTTGTATAATATTTCTTTTTTCTCTATTCGACAAATGTGCTGGAAGCTTACCTGCAGCCAAAAAGTTAGCAATATCTGCGTACCAGGGGGAATGAACTGATACTGCAAACAAATGTTCATCAGGGAAGGAATCTTCGACTGGTAAATTGTCATCACTGTTAGTAAGTTGAGATAAAAAGTCCGCAACAAAGTTTTCCTTCCTTGTCCAATCAATAATTGTGATGTCAAACTCCTATAATAGTAGTAGCCATCTAGTTACTCTAGCATTCGTGATTGGTTTATTCATTAAATACTTGATGGTTGACTGATCAGTGTGCACAAAAGTGGAATATCCAATAATGTAGTGTCTAAATTTGTTGATGGCATAAACTATGGCAAGGAATTCCTTCTTTGTGATAGTATAGTTTAGTTCAGCATGGGATAGGTTCTTACTAATGTAATAAATTGCATATGGGGCATGACCTTCCTGTTGTCCTAAAACTGCTCCAATGGCAGTGTCTGAAGCATCTGAGGAGATATGAAAAGGAAGGGCCCAATTGGGCCCTCGTAAGATGGGTGTTGTAGACAACCTTTTCTTAAGTTCAGTGAACGTTGTTTGGCATGCATCATTCCAAACAAAATGTGCATCCTTCATTAACAGAGTAAATAAGGGAGAAGGAAGTTTGGAAAAAATCTCTATGAATCTCCTTTAATAACCAGCATGCCCTAAGAATCTACGTACATCTTTTTGTGTTCCAGGAGTTGGTATATTTTCAATTACCTTGATTTTGGATGGGTCTACCTGGATACCATCAGAAGAGATGAAGTGCCCTAGAAATATGCCCTCGCTCATCATCATATGGAACTTTTCAGTGCTTAAAGATAGTTGGCTTTGTTCACAACATTTCAAAACATTTTATAAATTTTTCAATGCTTCTTCGAAACTACTACCTTATGGAGTGAAGTCATCCATAAAAATTTCCATGCAGTCATTTACCATCTCTGAAAAGATTCCAATCACCGCTCTTTGAAATGTGGCTGGTGCATTGCACAACCCGAAAGGAAGTACCATGTATGCAAAAGTGCCCCAGGGACAGGTGAAATTGGTTTTGTTTTGGTCTTCTGGAGCAATCTAGATTTGGTTGTAACCACTAAAGCCATCCAGAAAGGAAAGATACTTCTTCCCAGACAAGGTATCAAGGACCTGATCAATAAAAGGTAGGGGAAAGTGATCTTTCTGCGTTGCTTTGTTCAATTAGCTGTAATCCACACAGACCCTCCATTTCCCATTCTTTTTTGGCACAATCACGAGTGGAGAAACCCACTCACTGTCTGAAATTGGGTATATAAACCCTGCTTCCAAAAGTTTTTGGATTTCCTCTTTCACTATGTCCCTTAGGTTTGGGTTCATCCTCTGTTGTGGTTTGCACACTGGCCTGGAGTCGCTCTTGATATAAATGTGATGGGTACAAAGATTAGAAGGAATACCCTTCATATCTGTGCACTCCCATGCGAAAGATCCCTTGTGTTTTTTGAGCAAAGTGATTGGGCCCAAGATTTGGATTTATGTTCAATGTTTTTCCTAGCTCAATTTCTACTGGGACACTTTTTGAATTTTTAAGTACTGGAATTATGTTGGCATCACTGACTAGAGTTTCTTCTGTTAAATTTTCTTGTTCTTTCTCGTCTAAAGTACTGTTCAGGATCTGGTAAACATGTTTGTTGACAGACGTGGGCTCACTGATGAAAATACTAATAGTATCGTCCTCTGTTTCATCCTTAAAAGTTAAGGCTCTCCCTATCGTTAACAATGGCTGAATGCCTTCCTCCTCCTCCAAATCCACCCAAAGTGGAGTTTCAGCTTCTAAGCTTGGTTTGGCTGGAGGATACAAAGTCAGGATTTCAATATCGGTCCCGTCTGAGATAGTCATGGACCTAGAATGACAGCTGATACAGGCATCTGCTGTGGCTAACCAAGGTCTTCCCAAGATCAGCAGGTGTCCCCCCAACTGCGACTTCAGCTGTAACACCAAAAAGTTCGCAGGGTATTCCCATGAGTCAACAAAGATTACCAGGTCATTCAGGATTCCCTTAGGCTTGATCGTTGATTTGTCAGCAAGTTCTAAAATGGTAGGGGTTGGTCGAAGATTAGCGAGTCCAAGTTTCTTCACAGTTTCTATGGTCATAACATTGATAGCCGTGCCTAAGTGTACCAATACGTTGGGGATTTGCGTGTTTCCTATGTAAATTGTAACAATAGGATTTCCAGGATCATCATATTTTCCACAGGAGTCTTCCCCATTATTAATTCGGAAATCTTTCCCAATACATGGGCAGTGGGAGGATCCCTAGGCTTCCTTCCTGGTTTCTTTACACATAAATCCCTAACGGACTTGGCATAAATGGGCACGTCATGGAGGGCTTGCAACAGTGGGATTTTAACATACAAATTCTTCAATTCAACTAAGAGATTGAATCGAGGCTGTTCCACTGTTTTCTGTAAGGCCAATCGTTCAGGATATGGTGGTTCTCTTATCGACTATGTAGGATGTTCTTCATCGTGTGTTACTTCCTGAGTTTCAGCTATTGTTTCAGTAGGAATGTCAACATCCTCAATGATTCACTCAAGTTTCAGTCACTGGGGATGGAACATCCTCAGTGATGATGGGTTCCACTACCCTCCCTAATCATAATTGTATGTCATTGTAGGAATTTGGGAGATGGAATACGCAAGCATGTTGGCAGTCTCAAATTGATGAACTGCTTTATTATTCGGGTTTGGGTTAGGTTGTGCAGGTAGTTGTGGTGGTGCATTCATAGGTGCGGTGTTGTTTTGGAATTGGATTTGTGGCTGCTGATACGGTTGGTGAGGATACTATTGAGGAGGGTACTATTGATATTGAGTCTGGTGATGAGGAAAGCTATTTTCTTGGTATGAATTTCTCTAGTTGGGATTCCAGGGAGCTTGCTGGTTCGATTGTTGTGACCATGGTGTCCAAGAGTTAGGATTTTGCATTGGGTTTTGAGATGGATGCCACTGGTTATTAGAATAATGTGAAGGGAATTGTGTATTCATATTATTCATACCATTCATATTATTCAAGAAAAATGATGGATCTGGAATCATACCTTGATTTCGAGGCTGCCAAGGTTTCTTCTATGCAATAAAGTAAGCCTGTTCCACATCTGAAGTGGATGCCTGTAGGACCACTTTGACTTTGGGTAATGAAGGACGTTCCTTGGTATCATGCTCCAATTCACATATCCTACATATCTCTGCCTTGTCCAGTGGGCATTCTTTCAGTGGGTGCTTTCTTCTGCATTTAGGATAAAATACACCGAGTGTAAGATATTCTACTGCTTGCCTCTATTTTGCTCTCAAAACATCTAACTCTAAGGAAATGGAGCTCATCATATCTGTTTTAAAATTCTCTAGTAAGTTTCCTATTTCTGCTCGAGTGGCTCCACCACTAGCTGACTTCTGTGTCCTAGTGAAGACATCCTGATCTCAATCTTTGTCATGTTTGTTAGTTCTAGAGGATCCCCTTGAATACCTTCGATATAATTCAATGATCTTCTCAAAAGGTTCCTTTGAGATATCCCCTTTCCCCAACAAATTCAACATATCAAGGCAATCTTCTCTAATTCCCCGCAACAAGATAATCTTGAGTACATCTTTTCCAATCGCAGTGTGGCCAGACCTCTGTAAATTATACAACAATATTTCAACAAAATATTCCAAGCTCTCCTCTTCCTTCTGAACCATTTTAAACAACTCTTTCTTTCTATCTTTGGTTCTACAATATTCTTGATATTTAGAAAGAAAAGGTTTGTTTCATTTGATCCCAAGTAGTAATGGTCTCACGACCTAGACTCATGACCAACGTAGAGCATTTCCTTTCAAGGTGGCTGGGAATAGTTTCAGCTTCTGAGCACTGGAGGTATAGTCATGACTGCGACAGAGGATGTCGAACTCAAAAATAAATTCATCAGGATCTTCAGAGGACTTACCATGGAAATTTGGGAGAATTGATGGTGAAATATTTTTCATAGGAGCTTCCCCTGGTGTCTGGAGGATAGGGAATTCAAGTGTGACCACAGTGTCACCAGGCTGATTATCTTCCACTTCCCCTTCATGGTTATCTTGGTGTTCATTCTATCCTTCATGTTCTCTATTAGTCAGGTTGGTCCAAAATTCAATGGATTTCTTTATTCTTTCTTCCTCTGCTTTTGCTTCTTCTTCTTTCCTCCTTTCTTCTTATCTCCTTCTCTCTTCCTTTGCTTCTCGGCAAGTCTCCAACCACACTTCTTTAGTAACTCTGGTCTCGTTAATATGATGGATCTCCTCTCTATCCGGTGCAACCACAACGCTTCCCTTGTCTACAGGGGGTTTCTTCTCTGTAATGGGAGTAGAGGGTCCCGTTGCGTTCTCCACGATTGATGATGAATTATCAAGATTGGTAGGAACATATTTTCCTCTTCATGTAGACGTCCGTGGTAGTCTGGTAGAAGAATCAGCTCTAGCGATTATATTGTCGATAAATTTTTGTCTTCCCAGACCTGTGTTACGGCCTCGACCTCTTCCACCTACAATGTTAGTATTCGGATGGGGTTCCCGATTTGTTTTTCTTGTATTCATGCATGCTTCAGATAATCAAAACTAAAATGAAATCAAAGAAATCAACTACTATCTATGCCTATAAATTACCATCCCCCGCAACGGCGCCAAAATGTTGGTCACCCTATATGCTAATTAATTACAACTAACACACATGATGCTCAATATAAATTGTCAACCCAGGGAGGTCTTTTATTTCAGTGGAAATACGCACAGTCTATGCATAAACATTTCAAGTAGCTGATTTAAATAAATGGAGATAAATAATCCTACTTAGCTGCTCAGACAAACTCACCTCATAACTAAAACTAATCTAACTTATCCATCTAGGAATACAAAGTACAATTACCTTCCTACATATATCAACCCAATAGTTACTGATCTAGGAATAAAGATGAACTAGATTACTTTTGCAATCTCTACAGTATTCAATCTCTACTGAACTGATTCATCTAGTAGCTACTGTAACTCAATCACAATCTGTCTAATCTAATGAATTCAGGAAGGATACAACAGCAACCAGAAACTAGAAATAAGCTTGAACTCTAATTTGATTAATATTGGAAATCCTAGAAGGAATAAATGACTGAAAAGAATTAAAGCTGAGCTTGGCTGTAATAGCTAATATAACACACCATGAATCAAATAAACTAACCTACACAGTCGACTGTCACACCACACAGTTGCAACTCTTCAGGATGCAATCATAAACTACCAGAAAAGAATGCAAGTATTGATCTACTGTTGTTGCTTGCAGTAACACATCTAATGCAATTCCACACCACACAACATAAAGAAAATTAACTACCTACTTAACTCGGCTATATCTATGAGAAGGAGGGCCCTGGCCTTCTAACAGAGATGTCGTGAACTACCACAAATTAAGACACATAAATATTAAGAACTATGCTCTTTATATTAAAGATGGTAATTCACAGTTTCATCTCTCCGTTACAGCCCATACAAAATGATAATTAACCAACCCCAGACTCTGGAATCCTTCCCATATTTATACATGCAAAATACAATTCGTGATCCACTAATTTCGTGCAGCAATGAAGATCTCTGATCTTCATGCTGCGGAGTTACAACAGAACTGTTGCAGCCGTCTTGAATGAGGTCGTTGGACATGAAGGATTTTGTTACTCTGGCAGTCAATGGATCAATGGATTAACCAATTGGGAGGTGTCCTGTATGTTGCAACAATGCTCTGTTGCAGCGAAGTCCTGTTACAGTTCCACGTGGAGAGGCGCGTTGTTCCCTTTTAATGTGAGGAACTGAATCTGAAGAGTAACAGCTGGCACCACGTGTGATTCTTTCCCAAGGCTTAGCGGCTGATACACCTGTGTCTCTTAATGCTTTGATCTTGACTTAGCAAAATCAACACAAGTTGGCATAAATCAAAGGCTAAAATTCATAACCATAACAATCTTAGGCATTAAATAAATGAAGCAATAATGAATTATACCTGTTAGGATTCATGATTGATCTGGAAGAAAGGCATATATATGGTTTATGGAAATAGGGTGTAACAGGGAAAAATGATGTAATAAGTGTGGTAAAAAAGGGGCAATTCCAATGCCCAACAGGGGACAAGAAGATTTAATCTCAGGAAGTCAAGGAAGTGTTAAGAATGCATTAATGGCACTAGACACACTCCCTGAAGAGTAGGTATCACAATAGTCATGCGATTTTGAAGGAATTGGCTATTTGCAAAAGACCTAGGAAAAAACAATAAAAATGACATATGCGTGAGGCAGGACGCTGCTTAGTATGTCACAGAGATGGAATGAATTGTTGTGTGAGCACATTGGTGTTAGGAAAATTGATTTGTTGTGTGAGCACAATGGTGTTAGGCAAATGAATTGTTGTGGGAGCACAATGGTGTTAGGAAAAGTGATTTGTTGTGTGAGCACTTGAGTGTTAGGAAAAAAACAAACTGAGACTTGACAGAGGTTAACTGGTTCCCACTCTTGGATGCACGATTTGGATCGAGGGTGATTAGAGTGTGTCAGGTGACGGCTCTAGATATACGGATGGGAGGAGCGTGGTTGTTCCTACCTCATTCGGCATCAAAATTATTGTCAGGTTTCATTGGTATTTTCATTTCGTAGGATTATTGAAATGATTTAAAGTTGTTGATAGTTCTATTTTCTATGTCGATTTGAATTTTACATTGTGTAATGTTTCAGAGTTACTCTTATAAGTATATTCTGCTCATTTTTTTAGATCTATTCTTAGTATCAAAGAGATGTGATTTATCTGCATTGGAGTTTAATATGAAGCGCATAATATTATCATTTTTCACTGCATCAAACTATTGTCAGATATGAATTCCTGATTTCATTTTTAAGTTGTTTGGAAAGGGTTTACATATGCGGTCTCTAACTATGCGTTTATTTATGAATGGCGATCCCTGTGAAAGAGAATAGTTGGAATAACGTTGAATTATTTGTCTAGGGCATGTGTTCTTGTTTTTCTCTTTTGATAAGGAATTTTAGGGGCTATATTACTATGCTTTTCCAACGTAGAAGACAAGTTACTTGGGAATTTAAATGATAGGGATGGATCCCAGATCTGCTTTTTTTTGACGTTCCGCATGGGTTCTAGATCCGCTTTGTTTTTGAAGTTCCGCGAGGATTTCCAAATCCGCAAATTTTGAGGTCCCGCAACCCGCGTTCCACAATGTGGAAATCAGGAATGCGAAGACAGTTGTAGACCACTCCTTAAAAGTTGGGTTCTACAACCCGCAATTCCGCAATGCGGAAGTCGGTATTGTGGAATGGTCGATTCTGCAACCCACAATTCCGCAATGCAGAAGTCGGGATTGCAGAATGGTCGAAAACCCCGTCGTTATTTTTTTTGGGTTCCGCAACCCGCAATTCCTCAATGCAGAAATCGGGATTGCAGAACGATTGAAACAAAGTTTCTAATATTTAGGGTTCTGCAACCCGCAATTCCACAATGTGGAATTCAGGATTGCGAAATGGATTGAAAACTATGCCAACAATTTTGCAGTCCCGCAACTCAAAATCCACAATGCGGAAATCGGGAATGCATAGACTGTTGTAATCCATCCTATAAGTTGAAGTCCCGCAACCCGAAATCTGCGATGCAGAAGTTGGATTACGGAAAACCTTTGGAAACTCATCCTTTTATTTGAAGGTTCCACAACCCGAAATCCAATATGCCGAAACCTACCACATGTGTTGTTGGCATGCTCTAATTGGTTGTAGATTGTGTTTTGATGACCTTTCTTTATATTCAGTCATTCATGAGATTAATTCAATGATCTATGTTGTACTTAGATAGCATTTTTGAACAAATGAGAGTATGATTGTAAATCATAGGAGTGTAATATACAGTTATAGAATTAACATGCTTGATATGGAGAATCGAAGATGTTGGGATTAGTCATTAAAGAATGACTCTTACCTTAATGTATTTTCATGCCAATTGATCTTATGTGAAAATGAATGCTTATTCTTTATATATTTAATGCCTTGGTAGGAATGATAGAATTCCTTATTCTCTATGCTCATTGATTGTTAATTATGTTTATTCTTTATATATTTAATGCTTATTATCTATGCTCAATTATTGTTAAGTATGCTACTTTAAATTAAGTAGTTTCATATATATTATGATGGTTTCCGATATCATAGAGAATTATTAATATGAAGGGATGGGAGTACCATTAGGAGAAGAATAGTAGAAATTGTGTAAAGGTGTTTTGATTAGATGTTTTATTTTTAAGTGTTAAAGGAGGTGATAGGTAAAACAATATCACTTCATGAGGAAAAGAGAACAAACTTAGCTTTGACTATGCTCTCAAGTATCTTAGGATAAAGAATTTCTTAAATAAGTATTTGACCTTAAGAGATTTATGGAGAGGCTAACCTAATGGTTAAGTGTAAATGATACATAGTCTATATGGAAGAATCATCATGTCATGAAGTGACCTAAGTTAAATGTATTTATTTATAATTAACATGTATGAGTAACTATGAAACTAATTGTAAGTGTTTAATGGGAATTCAAAGGAAAAAGGAATTATTGTACCCCTTTTTCCTTATATTTCTAACTTGGAATTATGGGTACGTTACACATATCTCTCCATATGTTAGTTGGGAAACATCCCCAAACCCCATCAAATTCATGAGGTCCGAGCATTCTTCTTGAGTTCCTTTCAGCAATATTGTATGTAAGGTTTTCTTACCCAACTGACCTTATTTTGACCTTTGGAGATTGTATTGGAACCATTCCACATAGTCTTCCAAAATCTCATCCTCTTTTTGTGTCATTTTAAATATTTTCTCTCTAATTCCTGTGGCCTTATAGTAGTCTTGTTATTTTTTCAAAAATACTTTCTTCATTTCATCCCAAGTTTGAATGTTATTCCCATCAAGGACCATAAACCAATGGAGTGTTGTGCTTTTCAAGGTGGCAAGAAACACTTTTATCTTATGAGCATCAGTGGAATAGTCATGACTTCTACAAAGAACATTGAATTTGAAAAGGAATGTGTTTGGGTCCTCACTGGCCAGAGCATGAAAATTTGGTAGAGCATATGGTGGAATATTCTTCATTTGTGTTATTCCTCCTAGGTTTCTGATTGGGAACTCAAAGGTAATAGTGTCCTCTTGGTTGGAGCCCATTGTTAGAAACCTAGCTCTAATCATAAAGTCCTAATTAGCTTAACAACCTCACTGTTACGGTTGAAGTTAGTTACTTCTAAAGATTGTATTTAAGCCATGTTCATGTGAATAATAAAGTTGCTTGGGCTTATGCCCTAATTCCGCCATCTTCTTTCTCGTTTTCTTGTTTATTTAATGTTTATCATGTGGTATCAGAGCAGCTGTAATTATTTTGAATGGTATGAGGACATGGAGTCGCTGATGGCGTCAAAATGCAACTTTGTCTCTCCCTTTTTAGGTTTCCAATCCTTGTTACTTAGACCCGAACTTCAGATCCTCCTTAGACTGAAAATATGTGGATGGATGACTCAATGGTCCTTGCACTGATATGCTATATGGAATTTGTAGTTGGAGGCATCGTGAGAGGAAAATCTATGGTAATGCTTGGATATATTTGATGCAACTTCTTGATGAGAGACAACATATGCCATAGATAATTGGTGCAACAGATCTATGAAAGGCAACTTGTAGATCTGGATGTCAATTTGTAGATCTGGATGTTATCCAATGAAACCATCAACGCGGATGATTTTTCCTTCAAATATGGGTGAGTGATAGGCACAACTTCACATAGTGACAAGGGATTTTATCCATTCTCCAACGTATTTTTCAAATAGAAAAGCCATATCGATGAAAACTGGGTCAGGAATACAACTAACATGAATGATAAATGAATGGAGATCTGGTCCTTTTTAGGGATTTTGTTAAAAATTAGTTACTTATCTAAACCAAATATTTACCATATAGATACCATACAACTAAAATAATCTTCATCTTACAGATTTAACATCGGATATTTTATGTAGATTTCTTTCTTCACTGTCTCAATGCCAGTTTACACGCCCTCGAAGATAACACGCCACCATAGAGATATTTGATGAAACCAAACACCATATGTATTATCTCCCTATCAAAACTTGCTTAATGTGGCCTTCATAGTAGTTCCTCCTTTCTCACACAATCTGTAGTGATAAGAAGAACAACCATGTTCATGGATCGAAAGCATGCTCTGATACAACTATTAGACAACACATCATGATAAATATACAAAGAAGATAAATAAAGACATGAAAACCAACAATGGTAGAAAAGGCATAATCATTATTGAACAATTAAGCTATCTTCCATATGTACATAGATGTACGTATATAATACAAAAACACCATAACTATCATGTAACGGAATAATAGTTAGGTAAACTAACGAACTATGATTAGTCTTTAACAGCCCCCCTTAATCATAAGTTTGTTAGTGCCTGAAAAACTACGACTACTTGACAATCAACAAAGTGTCAAGAAAATTCAGAGAGTAAAAAAGTCAAGAAAGTAAGCTATCTCTCTGAAACAAAATCTAACAGAAATGAATGCCATTGTCATACTTGTAACATGAATTCAACAATTAAAACTTAGATACCTCTTTAATGCCATCTCAGAACCATCTGAGAAAGAACTCTTCATCATGTGAATCTCCAACACAATAAACACACATATCTCCAGAAATTTTGACATGGTCGCAAGCTATGGATCAAAGGAAGCAGAATAACATATATCCAAATCAAATTTGAGAGCAGTGTTGACTAAGATGTGATAGAATGAGCACCCTTTCATATCTGATAGCTGATAGCCAGGCTCATTGTCTAGGGTTAAAGGAACACGGAAATTCAAAGAAAAATATGTAGAATTTGCTTATGCCTGTCTGTTTGAATGGAAAGTGTTAGTGATAATGAAGCCAAAAATAAAATAAAATTGGAAAACGAGCGGTGTGAGGCTCCAAGATTACAGCAAGGTATTCTCCACTGAACTCTACCAAAGAATCTAGTTACTCCATTCAAATGTGTCGTAATATAAAGAGAACGTGGCTAGAGAAGGTATGCTTGGGAATTGGATACACAAATGTTATTGAAATATGGAGGTTTCAATACATGTGATAGTTTTAAAAAAGTAATTCTTTAGAGTTGGGTGAGTTTTTAGGGGTTTTTTCAAAGGGGAATAAGGAATATGTACATTTTTATGAAAAGGTGATATAAGGTAATTTATGAAGTCAATAAGGGAGTTTGTATGTTTTTATATTTTGAAAACAAGGGGTTATAAGTATATTATTTGTGAAGAAGGTGTATATCACTTTTGTAATGGGGTTATAAAAGTATTTTTTAATACAATGTAATTAAAGGGATTTGTTCTTCGGATTTATAAGGGGATATTTATTTTGTTGTCCTTCAAAATTGTAATTGGATTTCTAAGGTATTATTGCATTTTTTGGAGTTATAAGGTTGATAAGGTGTTTTTGGAGTTATAAGGGTTCATTTTCATAAAGAATATATAAGATTCATCTTAATTAATAATTTTATTTTTTGTTTTCAAGTCCTAGACTCACCCGAAATTGAATAAGGGGGTCTTAGGAACTGTGTACATGTGTTGCGGTAACTAGTGGTCTTTTGACTTGGGTTTTAATCACACTTAATATTCTCATTTTTTTCAAAGGACACAATTAAAAAGTACACAAGATATAATTAAAATGATGGACAAAATTGAAGATTTGTTTCATCAGCTACATTCATTAATTGTCACAACTCCAGGACCCACAGTTTCACTGTGTAAAGGAACTCTTATGTCTATACTTACTTGTCTACAAGTGATGTATAGAAAGATGGACATGTTAAAAGTTGAAAATAACTTGTTAATATATGAGCGACATCAAAAGGATGATTTCAAACTATTTCAGAATAATTCATTGTCTGGTTGTGAACCAAATGATGGAAATGATGTCAACACGTATTCAAACAATGAACACATAGCTGTTAATTATGAGAACTAGTTTAGTGTAGATTTGACTGATGACATTAACAACAAAGAGGATAAAGTGGATGATTTAAAGAATGACCATAAGGAACAACATAATTGTGTTCGACCTTGGGAAGAGGTTCAATTTAAACAAAACAAATGTGGTTTAGGCTATGAAAAGGTTGATGATGGTCTTTCTCATATTCCTAATTATACAAAACCAATCAAGTTTGCAAGTGGTGGATTTATGTTTAATGCTAATGATATGGAACAGGTACAGGATGATATGGAACATGAACATGTAGAGGATAATGATACATGTATAGAGGATGATCATGATGATGATTTGTTGAACTACAAACCTAAACAGTGCCAACACTGTCATCGGTTTGGCCATGATGAATCAAGTTGTTTTGATATTCACCCATGCAGTTTTTGTGGGAAGAAGAATCATGTTTCAAATAAGTGTTGGAAGCAACCAAAAATTAAGAGGAAAATGATGCATTTTGGTTGGTTATGTACTTGGTGTTGGTTATTGGAAACCAAGTTATTGGAACAATCTTACAGTCGGATCCATACAAAGGTACAAACATGTTTGATTGGAGATATTACTACTGCATATGGACATGAGTTTTTTTATTTAGGATTTGATGATACAGGGCATGACCGGGGCCCACACTTTGTTCTATAGTCCTTTGAGTTGGATATTGAGTCTTGAGACTTTTCTCAAAGACAGTTTGATTATCCCTTTCCACTTTCAGGGGGGCTGCTTCAGGACTTCTCACCTTTCAGTTGACAGGGGGGAACATTGATGAGGTTGTCGACTTCAAGTTTTGAAGTCCAATTTTGAGGATTGTTTACAGGTTATCATGATTGGGGATGGATTATGGTTTTAGGATGATGGATTTAGGATTGATATTTTATGAATTCGGATTATAAATTTGAGATAGTACCCATGATTCACCTGGTTTACTACCCATGATACTTTTATGGATACAGGTTTTGGATGCCTTTCGACACTTTTTTTGTCAACTGATTATTGACAATTTTTTATGTGTCAATTTTTAGAGTTTTTTTGTGAAATTTTTGTTCACTTACAGGGATGATGTTTGGATCTTGCATCTTTGCTTGACACATTCATATTTGTCAGGCATTTTTAGGTTATGAGCTGTGTTGGAATTTGAAGCCAACTCAGTTCTCTTCAGGGGTTTCTTCTTTCGCCGGTTTTTGGTTTCGCTTCAGTGAACATCTGCAGGTTATCACTTGGTCTTGGCATTCATTTGGTGCATTTTCAGGCGAATATTCATCGAAATCCATGAGGTTTCAAACCATGGGTTACAGATTGAAGACATGGACGTGATATTAGCTCTTACACTAGTTTTTTGTTGCTAGTTGGTACTTTTGTACAAACTTATGATTAAGGAGGGAATTGTTAGAAACCTAGCTCTAATCATGAATTCCTAATTAGCTTAACAACCTCATCGTTACTTGACGGTTGAAGGTAGTTACTTGTAAAGATTGTATTTAAGCTATGTTCATGCGAATAATAAATTTGCTCAGGCTTATGCCCTCATTCCGCCATCTTCTTTCTAGTTTTCTTGTTTATTTAATGTTTATCACCCATTACTTCTTCTTTTGCCATTTTGTACAAAGGAACTTCTTCCATTTTGTAAAGAGGATTAATGAGAGTTGGCCTTCCTTATAATATAAATTTATCATAGGAAATAGTTGTTGCTGAGAACTTTGGTTCTTGTACCAAATTTTTCTAGGAGTTTGTATCGGGCTTCCCACTAATTAATTCTTATGTATCTATAGTAGAAGGAATAAATTATGCTTTTGCTGAGGAAATCCCTTCTATCGTTTGATAAATTGTAGGATCTTTCTTGAGTCCTTTGGCTCTTATCCCTGAAATTTATCCTCCTTCAGATTTTCCTACCAGTTGGTTAGTAAAGTGGGTGGTTCTTATAGCACCACAGAATGAAGTAGTTGGACTTGCTTTTCAAGTTTCTCTAAGAAACCTACCTTTGTTGTCTCTAATCTTATTCATGCAATCCTATCATTCTTTTGAATACATTGAAATAGAAACCCACTTCTTGTTTTATTGTTTCTATCCCTGTATGTTTAACAGAAAGTACTTATTTTTTGTGTTTTCCTTGTAGCATGCAAACTTCAAATTATAAATTTTTCTAACCCAATTAACATTTCCCTTGAAACAATGCCAAAAATTTCAGTTAGTTTATATGTCTTCTTCAAACACTTAAACTTTGTTACATTAAATCATCAATCCGAGATCATACACTTGTGAAATGCAAGCATTGTACGTGCAAGATTAGCTCAGTGTCAGTTTTTATTTTAATGAAATAATTCCATTACTAAAATTATTCAACTATTTAGAAACAAACACAAGTAAATCCAAATAGAAATAAAAGACCAGCTATGATATTAAAGTACTACATAAATATTTCCAAGCAAATGAATTATCTTATACTAGAATTGCAATTGTTGAGATCACAGGTTACAATCTTTCATTCAACTCGAGAGATTAGAATGTTAGTTTAAGTGTACCCTCATAAAATCATTCAAGGGTAATCAAAAGATGAATATTACATGCAATAAATTCACCAGCTACAATCATATACTCCAAATCAAAGTATTGGATAACACATCACACAAAAAATGAGAGAAACAAACTAGATAATAAATGAGAGAAACTGTCCAAGCAATAAATGAGAGAAACTAATTAACAGTGCAGTGCATAACAAAGTATGGAGCCCTTCCTATCTTGGAATACATTGTAGGACACAACTACGGTATTAATCAACTATCAAAACACCATATTCAATACCAATAGTCTTTGTATTAAAATATGGAAATCAAGTTCAACAAGTCACAATAGTTATATGCATAAATTCCTCTGTATGTCCTCTCATCTATCTTAAGCCTTGTATTTATAATAGATACAAGTTGTAAATAGAGAACTAACTAGATATAACCCAATCCCATGGCACTTCGGGGTTGTGACCAAGGACGGAATCAAGCGTACTGATGGCGGTGCCTGGGGTTGGCCGCCATCGGCTGGGCCTGTAGGTGGATGTACAGGCCTTTGACACTCTCTGATGGCCCTTTCTAGCAGGTGACGCTTGGCGGTGATGGCAAGGATGACGTTGGCAAGATGCCTCGGTATTTGTGTCAGGTAAGGGTTATTTTTTGACCTTCCCGAGGGTGTATTGTTTTTACCTTGTTTTCATTTTTTATCATTTTTACTGCTACTATCGTCGCCTACAATGGGGTATGAGGATTTGTTGGATTATGGTAGCGACCATCTCGAGGCTAGTGAGATTTGGGCCTCACCAGGTGGAGGTCTGCAAGCTGAGGTGGAGGCGGGATCACTGTTGGGTGCAATGGATGATACTGGAAACCGGTTGATGTTACCTTATTCAACTCAATTTTCCTATGTGGGTAGCAAGTATTATGTTAGGTCACAGGAACATTTAAAGGGGCATTTTTTTCCCAGTGGGGAGTCGGCGGCGGTTTCTTTGGGTGTGGCTTCGTGGGGTTTTGAGGGGCCTCATTACCCACTGTATACCTCTTCTGCGGCGCAAAAAAATCCGGGTTAATCGTATGCTTTTTTCCATGAAGAGGGGGTCGGTTTTTGTCAAGGTTTGGACAATTTTGGATGGGGTTTGTCAGCAACATTTGATGATTATGCGTTTGGCTCTGTTTCTCTGAGTGATTCTAGTTTTTTGGAGGATATTTTGGGCACCTATGAACAACAGGGCTGTTCGAGTCCTCCGGCATGCAGGGTTTTAGAATCGGCTCACAGGTCGGCTGGGGGTCTTGATGGTGGGGATTCTTGTTCCAGGATGAAAGTTTGCAGGAAGTGGTTGAAGAATAAGGGAAAAGGGGTGAATTATACCTTGGGGGAGGACATTGGTTTTCATCAACTATTGGAGATGACTAAATTAACCCTGGTGGGTAGAGCTTACGATCGTTCTTTTGCTTTGAAGTCGGTGGTGGGGTGGGCTGAAAATCACTGGTTGGGCCAGCTTGGCTATGTTCCAGAGGTGGTGGTTCTTTCTTGGAATTGGTTTAGATTTAATATTACCCAGGAGGAAAATGCGTTATGGGTTCTAAGTCGGAACTAGAACTTGTACCATGCACCCTTTTTTCTCAAGCACTGGGATCCTCGTTTTGATGCAAGTTGGGAGCAGATGGATACAATTCCTCTTTGGGTGAGGTTGCTGGGGGTTTCCACTTCAATACTGGTCGGAGAAACATTTTGTGAACATTGGAAATATACTGGGCACCTATCTTGAAGTAGACTACTCTTTTAGGGAATCAAAACAACGCAAGGTTGCTCGGATTTTGTTAAGTATTAATGTACGGGATGGATTACTGGAGGGAATGGATTTACGTTGGGGTTCATATGTCTTCCCGTAGAGGTTGGACTATGAGAATGTGCCCTTTTGATGTCGAAGGTACCATGAATATGGGTATCTTGTTACTGAGTGTTCATTGTCGTTGAGGACTATTGGTGGCTTCCGTCGGAAGCATGGTGGGGTGGATAAGGCTTCTCACTCGGCCCCGGTTTCACCTCCACAGGGGATCTCGCCCCAGGTTTAGGATGAAGAATAGGAGCCTCCCTCGGATAGTATTCCTTCGAAACAGCTTGAGGAGGTTGTTGGTGGACTGCGCTCGGCTCAAAGTCTTCAGGTGCCCTCCTTTTCGGGTATTTATTTTCCCTCCCGCACTCAGTATTTTAATTTTTTCGTTAAAAATGTTTCTGTTCCTGGTCCTGGCTGGCTTGAGGGTCTTCGGCATTTGAAAATATCTTCCCATTTACCATCGCCTATCTCCACTTCTCCCTCCCCTTCATCACTGAGTAAGGCCATCATGTCTCCCTTATCGGTTGCCTTCCCCCTTGATCCTAATCCTAACCTCTCACTGTTTGTATCCTCTTTCCCTCCCTCTTCACCCCCTGACTCCTCTAGATCCATATATTTTCTTCGCTCCTCGACTAAACTATCCTTGGGAGGTCTTGAGAAAGGTGAAACGAACAAAAGGCGTATGTCGTCAGTCTTTCATCTCTAAGGCACAGACTAAATATTTCTCAGATGTGCTAGAAGGGAAACAACTTTCTATTGAACGAGCACTTAGAGCGGTGCGAGCCCAAAAAAAGGGCAGAAAATGAAAATTATGTCTTTTAATTGTAGGGGTCTTGTTGGTCCCCCGAAAAAATCAGCGCTGCAAAGGGTGATCAATCTTGAACACCTTGATATCATTTTGCTACAAGAGATGATGGGTGCTGGGAATGTTGTTGCTTCTTGGTTGCAAAGTTGGTTTCCGGGATGGAATTTTGAGGCCTCGGATGCCAGGGGTCGGTCTGGGGTACTGGATGTGGGATGGAATGAAGCGAGGGTAAAGGTTACTAATATGTGGGGGATGGAGTCTGTTTTGGGTGGGACTTTTTTGGCTTTAGACATTGTGGGTGAGTTTGAGGTTATTAATGTCTATGGGTCGTATCTTGAGCGTATCCCCTTCTGGGATTCACTCTTTTCTAAATCTATGATTAATTTTGATTCTGTGATTTTGGGTGGAGACTTGATGATGGACGAAAATGTGTTAGGAACCTAAAGTCACTTACCACGCACTTTACTTGGATTGCTCACTTTAGATTGCTGCCACAATTGGCTCTTTCTTTCCAAATGTGTTGGTTCTACTAAACAAATCTCAAAACGACATGCACTAAGTTTCTTGTACGTTATAGACCTTTCTCTATTGTGCGCTATTCTAAAAAACAAGATTTCAGCATTATCACAAATTTGAAATTTAATGTAATGAAATTCAAACGCTACAGGTTTAAACCCTGAGCATGGAACAGGTGCTTGGAGCCTTGGTCATATTACGTTACCTATGGCTCAATAAATCACTTATATGTTTGCGTGCAATGTGCAGTAAGAACTATAGGTTCTCAATTTTTCCAAAACGATGGGATTTCACCCATTCACCGATGAAGAATCTTTTACCCTGCGCCTACGACAATGGAAAACATGCTGCTTCTTCCAGATTCGATTTCAGAACTCAACCACAATGAATAAACTGGGCTTTATATCTATTGATTTCATATTCTTTCCAATAATGCTTGGATACGTGCCGATTATGGTTTGAACTCAATTCTATACGTAAAACCCTCATTTGACCGTGAAACTAAAAAAAATGACCAAATTCCAGAAACTCAAACACTTCTGCCTCTATAATACGAAGTCTGCAACGAGTTCAGGTATTGAAGAGAACACCAAACCGTTCTCAATTTATTCACATAGAAAAGTACCTGATCATCCCTTCAACAAATTTCTGGAACTCATCATTTATTCTTTGACAGTCGATTCCCCCCCCATAGGGACCGAGAGCACAAGTTTTTCTTCTTTTTTCCATTATAGTCCGTCTCTCTAACCTACTTCCCGAGAGTTACCAAATTTCTCTCCTCCTTTGTTTCCCCCCCCACAGACTCAACTAACTCCCCTTTCTTTTCTCGAACTGCCACTGACAAGATTCTACACTAACAGACACCCCACAAATTTAGGGATTCTTTTTAAATCTATCTAACTAAATCCTAAAACTTGTAACGACTTAACTAGATGGCTTAATCTCCTTGCATGGAGTTGTAGTTAGACATTTAATTCCTATTCAACTCTTTAATTGATAGAAATACCATCTAACTCTAATTATCCATTTAAAATAAACATTCAAGTAGACTTCAACGCCTCCTTAGTTCAACTTCCAGCCATAACATGTGACAATAATGATCACATTGTTGGCCTTAGTCGGATGCTCGTACATCAGAATCCTAGGGTGAAAAGCAATGAAACCCTGTTCATCAAATCGACAACAGAAAATCCTTTAGTCTCTAACTCTACTGCACTCATCCAAGTGGCATCCTCTACAGGATGTGCTTTCCACTTGACCAAATGCTCCAGATAGTCCTTCTGTCTGGTACGCTTAGCCACTCTAGTGTCCAAGATCTCTTCATCTTCTAATGTCTATGCTACTGGAATTTGCTTTAGCCACTGCAAGTCTTCATCATCAGGATCCTTGCCTCTTGTAATCTGTCCAGTATCACTTGCTACAAAAGGATAAATGTCAACAACATTAAAAATAGGATATATGCCAATCCCTAATGGCATTTCCAGCTCATAAGCATTAGCATAAAACTTTCTGAGGATTTTGCATGGCCCAATATTCTTCATTTTTAGTTTGTTGTACTCTCCTTTAGGAAATATTTCCTTTCTCAGATGGGCTAACACTAGGTCTCCTACCTCATAATTCTTTTATCTTCTTTTAGAATCAACTCTTGCTTTGTAATTTGCATTACTTTTATGTAGCCTTTCCTTAACTTCCTCCTGTAGCTCACTGATTCTAGCTGCAAAATCTTCTCCATCTGCACTCCTCTTTTCCAACTGTCCCAAATCTCGCAGTTCATACACTCCTCTAGGATGCATACCATACAGAATTTTAAATGGGATCATCCCTGTGCTTCTGTTAGGTGAGTCATTATAAGCAAATTCTGCTTGTGCTAATACTTTATCCCACTGTTTTGGATTCTCTCCAACCAGGATTCTTAACATGTTTCCCAGACTCCTATTGACCACTTCAGTCTGCCCATCAGACTGAGGATGATAAGCTGAATTCAAGTTCAACCTAGTACCTAAGTTCTTCCATAATGTCCTCCAAAAATGACCTGTGAATCTCACATCCCTATCAGAGACAACACTTTTTGGCAAACCATGCAGCTTCACCACTTCATTAAAGAACAAATTGGTTATATGAGTGGCATCACTTATCTTAAAATAGGGAATAAAATGTGCCATTTTAGTAAATCTATCAACCACTACTAAGATGTAATCATTTCCGTTCTGATTCTTTGGCAATCCTAAAATAAAGTCCATACTCACAAAATCCCAAGGCCTGGTAGGAATAGTAAATGGTGTATATAAGCCTGTGTTTTGGCTTCTTCCTTTGGCATGTTGACAGATTCTACATCTGCTCACAAACTTGTCAACCTCAGACCTCATCTTGGGCCAGAAGTAAAAATTACTTAGTTGTCCATAAGTCTTATCACTTCCAAAGTGACTAGCCATTCCACCATTGTGCTTCTCTTGAATCAGGTTTTCCCTCATTGAGCAACTTGGGATACACAGCTTACTTTTCTTGAAAAGTAATCCATCCTGCAACATATATTCATTCCACAATTATCTTCCCACTTCTACAGGGTTCTTGCAAGCTCTGTATGCATTCTGAAAATCATTGTCAGTCTCATACAAATCTCTAAGATATCCAAATCCTAAAACTTGTACCCGAGTTTCTTGTACAATTAAGGTTCTCCTGCTTAATGCATTAGCTACACGATTTGACTGTCCACTAATATGCTTCAACACAAAAGTGAAACTCTACAGGAAGTCCACCCATTTGGCATGTTTCTGATTCAACTTAGGCTGATGCATTATGTACTACAAAGCATGATTGTCAGAATACAATAGAAATTCCTTAGGAATCAAATAATGCCTCCAATGTTTCAGGGCTTGGACTATAGCATATAATTCCTTGTCATATGAGGAATATTTCTGTTTTGCATCATTTAGTTTTTCACTAAAATAGGCCACTGGTTTATCTTCCTGACTGAGCACTGCCCCAATGGCTACTCCACTAGCATCACATGTAACTTGGAATGGTTTTCCAAAATCTGGTAACCTCAAGATTGGCTGCTCAGTAATCTTTCTCTTCAATAGTTGAAACTTACTTTCTGCCTGTGCTGACCATTTAAATGGCTGCTTGTCTTTCTTGATGGTCTCAATAATTGGAGAACAAATACCACTAAAGTGCTTTATAAATTTCCTATAAAAACTTGCTAAGCCATGGAAACTTCTCACCTCAAAAATGCTTCGAGGTGAAGGCCAATCCACGATTGCTTGCACCTTCTCCGGATCCATCTTCAAACCATCTTTGGAGATCACAAATACCAGATATACCAACTCAGATTTCATGAATGAACACTTCTTGATATTCACCAACAATTTCTCTGATTGCAACTTTTCCAAGACACATCTCATATGCCTTAGATTCTCTTCTTTTGACTGGTTGAAAATCAGTATATCATCCAGGTAAACTATCACAAATTTACCTATGAAATCCCTCAGGACTTCATTCATTAATCTCATGAATGTGCTTGGAGCATTTGATAATCCAAATGGAATAACCAGCCATTCATACAGTCCTTCATTTGTTTTCAAGGTTGTCTTCCACTCATCCCCTTCTCTAATTATGATCTGATGATATCTACTTTTCAGATCTATCTTAGTAAAGTACACTGCTCCACTTAGACAGTCCATTATGTCATCCATCCTGGGCAATGGGAACCTATATCTGATGGTTATTTTATTAATGGCTCGTGAGTCCGTGCACATCCTCCATTCACCACCCTTCTTTGGGCTCAACACTGCTGGTACTACACATGGGCTCAAACTTTTCTTAATCAACCCCTTATCCAATAGTCCTTGCACTTTCTTTCTGATCTCTTCATTCTCCTGAGGTGTCAACCTATAGGCTGCCTTGTTGGGTAAGCTAGATCTCAGAATGAAGTCAATGTGATGGCTGATATCTCTCTTTGGTGGCAACTCATTGGGTAAATCATCCACTACTATGTCACCAAATTCAACCAACATTCTTCGAATCCCTTCAGGCATATCTGAAATAGTAGTCTTCATCATCACTACCTTGGGCTTGCACATCGCAGCATAGTACACTTCCTCCTCCTCAAACTGTAGTAAATACTTTTTGCCGGTCAACATCAAGAATTTTGCTACTTGCTGCTTTATTATACTACCTTCTTGCAAAGGAAGTAAGACATGTCTCATTCCATCCTTATCAAAACTATAGTAGTTCCTCCTACCATCGTGCACTAATCTCCTATCAAATTGCCAAGGTATCCCCAAAATAACATGACAGACATCCATGGGCATAACATCACATATTATTTTGTCTTTATATGTACCTACTTGCAAATCAAATTCAAACTGTTCACTTACCAGGATTTGATGTCCTTTGTGCAACCATGATACCTTGTAGGGAACTGGATGTTTGTTCTTCTTCAAGCTTGGCTTCTCCACCATATCTGTGGAAACCAGATTGTCAGTACTCCCACTGTCAATCACCATCTTGCAACATTTTCCTTTGACATTGCACATAGTCCTGAACAAGGCTTTCCTCTGAGCAGGTTCTGCACTTTCCTTCTCAGGTTTCAACAAGACTTTGTTCATCATCAAAGCCTCTCCAGTCTCATGTAAATTTTCAGCTACTAGCAACTGCTCTTACTGATGCTCATTTTGAGCTACATAGGCCCCTCTCTGTCCTATGTTTTCCCTATTCAGGCATTCAAAAGATCTATGACTCAATTTGTTACATCTGTAACATCTAAAGATAGTTTCTTTGCCTCTTCCTCTACCTCTACCTCCTTGGTAAGGTCTTCCTCCTCTTGAGTCATTGCCCCTGTTTTGCTGCTCTTGCTGATTTGAGTTGCTGGACTCTCTGTTGGCTCGGTTTTGCAACCAAGCTTAGTGCTATGGGCACCTACTAACTAGTAGTAGCAGTTTCAATAGAAATAAAAACAATAAACTAAATAAACAATACTTTTCATGGATCTAAACAAGAATCTAAGCAAATAATGTAAACATTTCAAAATCAAGAACAAGAAACATAATAAATAATTTTTTGTATTGAAAAGTGGGGGGCAAGCAAGTGCTTGCGATATTACCTTCAATGGTGAAGGTTGATGTTGAGCAACTCCCAAGATGAGTAGCTCCAAACTCCAATAGGTCTCTTTCTCCAAGGTTGCTTCAATGGCTAAAAGTGCTCAGGGGAGATTTCAGCAGCATAAGGATGAGATAATGGAAGGATGTGAAATGAGGAGCCCCTACCACCTTTTTATAGTTTTTGGTGGTGAGGAATACCATTTGTGGTTTTGTGGAAACCAATGGTATTGACCAACATAGTTTAGGTATTTTTCCCTCCTTTTTCCTTTTTTGAATAAAAATAATATTTTAATTCCCTTTTTAATATTTTTGGGAATTTGGACCCTTTTTGAGGGTTTTTTATGATTTTCTTGGAAAAATAATCTTTTTTAATGGAAAAAGGGGTGTACCAAGGTCTTTTGGTGGCCTTTTGTTGGTTTCAGAGGCTCAGATGGTGGAAAAGTGGACAAATGGGTCATGTGAGTAAGGGAATGAGCTAGTGAGCACTTTTTAGGTGTTAACAGATTGCCCCCTGATGTGTGAGGGCAGGAGCTCATCGTATGGCCGATAGACATCATAGTTCTTTTGTCCTTTTTCTGGGTTTTAGGGGAGAGAAGAGACCGTTTGGAGACTGGAGCCACGGCCCTTGGAAGCTGCAAAAACAAAAAATATTACATGGCCTCAATATGAATGAGGTATAATCTCTGATAAAGGACGAGGCGGGCATTCCCATGCTCGTATCAAGGCATATACAAAACAATTAGTCCCAAGAAGGGGGATCTAATACGTGAAGAAATATATTGGTACATCATAATGGTCCAGAGGGGACATGATTGTGGGATATACTCATGATCATGAATGATCGCAATAACTGATACACTGGATCAACTGTGGAACTTCTGAAACTGAAGGTGTCCAACATCTGTAGGGACTCAAAGACTGTGAGCCATCTCTGAGAAGTATTTGTATCTGTATACTCGAGGGAGTAGAAAACTGGGGTACACTGAATACTGTCGCCATACGCAACCCGGATATGTATAGAAAAAATGTAACTGGTTGTATCCATAGGTAGACTCTCAAAAGTGGAGGAGTCAGGTGGTATCCGGGGTCTTCGACTAATAACTGAACGAACCAATACCCTGTGCGAGTCTCAACGATGCGATCAAGGTGTTGAAGTCGAGCATGTGAGAAACAACCATTTGGAGAGGCTGTAAGGATTCCTCTCGAAATGATTCGTAGGCACTCATCATAAATGGTAATGAGTCCAAGACACAGGGACCTCTAAGTCTATCCTCTGGAATCAATGTGGTTGTCGTCGACAGAGGGGGACCAGCAACTAACCAGGCAATGATGTTTCCTTGATAGGAGCACGAGGTGTAGAACTGAAGTGATGTAGTACTGCTGGTAGGACTGACATACTTGTGGGGATGGGAAATAACTGGGTCAAAAAATGGGTAGACTCAAAACTTCCTTTGTTCAGAGCATGATGACATGGTTGACCTGGCAGGGTAGGGAACTGACTTGTAGGTGCAGGGATCATAGCTTTGACTGAATGGTATATATTGACTCTGGGGGGGGGAGGACAAGCTGATGGTAGCTGTCGAGAGAGTTTCAGGGTGACATACTGCAGAATACTCTGAACAAAGGCGACCAAAAGGGGAAGCTGTTAGCGAGTAGATATGATCTGTCGTGGCGCCAAGAGGCACCCTTCTTCCTTCTTCATAGTTTTAATGAGCTTCAAGAAGGGATAAAAGTGTGCTCTGAAATGGTACGGTCCTGTGGATTTTGTGAGCCCAGGACGGCGCATGCTCATGGTTGTTTTCATGTTTAGAGAGTCTGAAAACAGTAAGTGGACTCTGTTGGTGTTTCTTTTTCGTAAGTTTAGTCTCCGAGGCCCGAAAAAGTATAAAATGATGCGGATGGAGAACTCTTCTAGCCGATGTGACTAGAGTATACCTTTTTCGTAATTAGTCTACGAGGTCCGGAAAAGGGGTAAACTTATACCAGGTAGACGCCCTTTCAGATACGTTTATCGAGCATGAAAGGAAGCAAGATTGCTCGGCGATCTTTTCATTGTTTTAGGAGTCAGAAAAGAGCTTAACAGAAACTCCCTAAGTGCCTTTTTCGTAAAAGGGGTTGCTCGGCCCGAAAAAGGGGTAAAATCATACCGAACAAAAATGGATTGACGAGGATGAGAAAATGTCTCAAGCATCGTCATCTGTGCGGAAAACTGGATCCGGCGACATAAGATATATCGAAAACGGAGAACGGCCGATGTGGCACGCAAACCGAGGCGACGAGGGGGCGTTGAAAAAATGCCCGGAAAATCTAAAGGTGAGAGCGAGAAATGGTCTCTAGCATCATCAGGGGCGCGGAAAACTGAATCCGGCGATATAAGACACATCGAAAACGGAGAACGGCCGATGTGGCACGCAAACCGAGGCGACGAGGGGGCGTGGGAAAAAATGCCCGGAAAATCTAAAGGTGAGAGCGAGAAATGGTCTCAAGCATCATCAAGGGCACAGAAAACTGAATCCGGCGATATAAGACACATCGAAAACGGAGAACGGCCGATGTGGCACGCAAACCGAGGCGACGAGGGGGCGAAAAAATGGTCATAAATGGACCCCGGGAAAAAACGGGAAACGGAAGGAACCTCTATGAAGTTCTCGCTGTGCTGATCCCAACGGTACCAACGGTTTGAGAAATGGACTTCGTATGACACCGCAATGGTTGTTTGAAATTTGTGGAATTTCTATAAATAGGACGTGGGGCCCAATATGACTTGTCATTGTCACGTGCGAGTTTGATAGAGCAGTCAGAGCTATTTCTCGATTTCCGGGAGATTTCACCGTTGGTTTTCGATTTAGCGAGTTGCAGGTAACTCTATTCGCCTTAACCTAGTCAATTATGTCTTTTTTAGTTGGCGGTGGGCCCCCGAAAGCCGCGAATCTCCACGTTGACTCTCCAACGTGGAACCGCGCGGGTTTCGGGGCGGAACCCGCGATGAACCGCGCGGGTTTTAGACTCACAGTCGCGATGTTCATCGCGACTGTGAGGTCGGAACCCGCGATGTTCATCGCGTGTTCATGGGTGACAGTCGCGATGTTCATCGCGACTGTCTGGACGAAACTCGCGATGTTCATCGCGGGTTTTTTCATGGAACCCGCGATGGTCATCGCGGCTTTTGTGGAAAAGCCGCGATGGTCATCGCGGCTTTTTGTGAAAAAGTCGCGATGAGATTTTTTTTTCAAAATTTTTTTATGCTGGGGCTAAAATTTTCTGTGTTTTCTTGGCAGGATGTTGCGGAGGGCTCAGTCCGTATGGCGGGAGAGAGATATTGATGCCGAGATTGTGGCGAGGATCGAGGATGATGGGGGGGTGAGACAGACTTTAGCCATGAGCGGACTCTTGAAGTTCGCTCAGATACCTTATATCCGTTCAGTGAGGAGACTCCTGAACAAGCTCGTTCAGTGGTGGGTGCCGGCAGAGGGTGCCTTTATTATTGGTGGTGAGAGGTTGGAGATTACTCTCACTGATGTATATTTTTTGACCGGTTTGCCTCGCTTGGGTGAGGTGGGTGATATCTCTCCGAGGTTGCCTCCAGGCGTGGATATGGAGGACCTCTTACAGACCTTTTGTGGGGATGACGCTGTTTTGGTAAACAGCTCTATCAGTCTGAAGTTCCTACGTGAGTGGGATATGCGGGCCGTTGGTGCCTGCGTTCTGAGGGTTTTGGGTGCTGCTGCACCACATCGTATGTCTGGGGGGCAGACGGTGATGGTGGACTCCGTTTTACGGGGGTACTTACTATGCTTGGGCTCAGATGTTCTTGGCCGGTGTCCGGAGAGATCTGGACAAGGCCGTGAGAGAGGGAGGTGAGTTCTGTTACGCCTCATTTTTATGTTGTTTTTTCTTTGAGCGGGTGCCGACCCTACGGCCACACGTACCGGTTCGTGCTGGTCTACCTAGCGAGCCTCGTATGATGAGGTGGGGGCAGATGATGCCTCGTGCTGGCGGTGGTATCCGTGGCTTCTTTACAGAGGATTTTTTCCAGCAGTGGGAGCAGATGCCACTGGTGATCGAGGACTATCCATACGCTGGTATGGACTACCGGGGAGACCCGGAGATGCCACGTGCCCCAGGACAGGCCTGGAGCTTAGACGGTATGTTTTTGTGTCCTATGTGATGTTTATACCATATGTATTATGTTTGATCATGATGATGTCTGTTGTATAGTATCTGATGGTTCTACTTGCTTTGTGCAGATATTGGTCCGGTACCACCACCTGACTATGTGGCTCGGCAGGGGCGGGCGATAGTGGTTGCGCGTCCTCCAGTACCTGTACGTCCTCCTCGTGGTGGAGGATTTGGAGCCCGTGGGCGAGGGGTTGGCCCTCAGGACGATGCTATAGATGGTGTTCGACGGACTTTGGCCCGGATCGTAGCTAGACTTCCGGAGGATGGCTGGAGGGACCTTGATCGGGACATTTTGCAGGGATGTCTCGGTGCACCGCCCGAGTGGCAGTCACTGTTGTTGAGGGCAGCGGTGCTTGCTGCGAGACACGGGGGTGGTGGAGGAGATGCTCCGGCAGAGCCGGCACCGGGGAGGATACGTCTGAGGGACGACCCAGCAGGGCCAGCCGAGCGGCGAGTTCGGGGTCGTCGTGACCCGGCTGGGCCAGCGGAAGTGGAGTCGGAGGAGGAGCCGGAGGAGGATCCTGAGGATCCGGAGGATCCTGATGATTAGACGTCATTGTACTTGCCCCCAAATGCTCATGAGCATATGGGGAAGCATTTTTGTATGACAGATGTATTTTGTGTATATCGAGTGCTGAGGGCACTTATGACATGTAGACCTTTTTGGTTCGTATATATATGTGGATATATATTTTGGATATTTTGATGTGTATGCACGTGGATGCAGTGTGTTTGTAGATTTATATATGCCCGTGGAGGCACATGCTATGCACATGGATGCATTATTTTGGTTTGTTTTATGCCCGTGGAGGCACATGTTATGCACGTGGATGCAATATTGGTTTTTTGTATATGCCCGTGGAGGCACATGTTATGCACGTGGATGCAATATTGGTTTTTTGTATATGCCCGTGGAGGCACATGTTTTGCACCTGGGTGCATGTTTGTTTATGGATATGACATGATGTGATTGGTGTGCCAGTCGAGGACACTGTTGGCCATATTATCTGCTACACTATTGAGGTGTCTTGGGACATGTGTGAATGTAATGGATTCAAACTGTCTAACCATTTGTTTAGTGCGCAGGAATTTTCTGAACAGACAGGGATCGCGTACCTGGTAATCATTGTTGAGCTGGGAAACTAGGAGCTGTGAGTCCAAGAAAACGTTGAGGTGACGTATGCTCATCTGGAGAGCAGCGGCCAGGAGACCGGTCACGGCATCGTATTCAGCTTGATTATTGGTGGCGGCACCTAAACATACTCCATCGATGTGAATTAACTCATGTGAAGGGGAGTATATTACCCAAGCTGCGGAGGCGAGATTGGGAGACCAACAGCTTGCACCATCAGCGAAACCGATATGGCAGAGTGGAAGAGGCTCCATCTGTGGTCATGCAGGGAAAACAAATATTTTAGGTTTTTTGAAAATTTTTTGTGAACGAAAAACGTATGCCTATACTAAAAAGTGGACGATGGTGTCCATGAGATTTTCTATGGGTAAAATCTTTTAAGGTACAACCCGTTGCGTGGGTTGCGTAAGGTGTTGCCTTCTGAGTCGGTCAGAATGTATGCCCCCTGCCCGAGGCAGGTGTGTATGATGTATGGGCCTTGCCACATAGACACGAACTTCCCTTTTCCGGTTTTATCATGAGCTTGATCGTAAGCGAGGACAAGGTCTCCCTCCGAAAAGGTTCTTGGGTGGACGCGTTTGTCGTAACTTAGTTTCGATCTTTGTTTAGCGGCTTCCATGTTTTGAATGGCTGTGCGCCGATCTTCATCGGCCTGCTCTAGGAGCAGTAAACGTTGCTCGATCGGGGAAGTATCTGGTAGGAGCTCAACGGCGATGTGTAAAGCTGGGATCTGGCACTCAATAGGGAGGACAGACTCGACACCGTGAACTAAATGGAAAGGGGTAAAACCGGTGGCGGTTTTGGTTGATGTGCGGTAAGCCCAGAGTGCTGGGAAAAGCATGTGATGCCAATTGGACTTGTGCTTGTCTACAGTGCGTTGGAGAATGGTCTTCAAGATTTTATTGATCGCTTCGACTTGGCCGTTTCCTTGGGGGTAGTAAGCGGAAGAGAAATGGTGTTCGAATTTCAACATGGTTGATAATTCTTTCCAGACGGCATCTTCGAAGTGAGAGCCGTGGTCAGAGACTAGCTGTTGTGGTACTCCGAAACGAGCGATGACGTGGTTGAAGAAAAACCGCGCCGCGGTGTCGGCTTTGCAGTTATAGGTTGGCATGGCTTCTGCCCACTTGGTGAAATAATCTACGGCCACAATGATGTGTTTGTGACCGCCGGCTGACGGGGGGTTGCAGTCGAGGAAGTCTATGGCCCATTTGCAGAATGGTCCAACAGTGATGACTGGATGAAGGGGGGCAGGGGGGGTTCTTGCCTTGGGGGCAAAGAGCTGGCAGTTCTGGCAATGCTTGACTGCGGTGATGCAATCAGTAAACAACGATGGCCAAAAATAACCTGCCCGAATGATTTTCTGGGCGGTAGCCATGCCGGAGAAATGGCCTCCACAGGCACCGCTATGACAATCATTGAGGACGTGTTCTGCCTCACTATGGGATAGGCAGCGGCGTAAGATAGTATCAACGCCGCGTCGGTAAAGTACATCTCCAATAAGTAGGTATCGGGGTGCGTGGTGTCGTATGCGACGGCGTCCATCACGATCGATGTGTGGTCGGAATTTTTGCGTACGGAGGTAAGTCAAAATGTCTCCGTACCAAGGGTCGTCCGACGAAATGACGAAGATCTGCTCGTCAATCAGGTCCGTATGGATAACGGGTGATGTCGAAGAGGACGGGAGATCTGTAATTAAGTGAGCAAGCGCGAGGGCTTTGGTGCTTTTGGGGGTCTTGAAAGTAAGGTCATATTCCTGGAGGATAATGACCCATTTAGCGACACGACCCTGAAGGAGTCTCCTGGTGAGGAGGTAGACCATGGGGTTAGAGTCGGCTACGACCGTGGTATGACTAAGCAAAATGTAGTGTCGTAGTTTCTGTACGGAAAAGACTACAGCTAGGGCTAATCTTTCCTCATATGGGTAACGTAGAGGTGGGCCAGACAAGGTCTGGCTGACGTAGTAAATTACATGCTCTTTGTGGGAAGCATCTTCTTGGACCAAAACTCCGGATACGGCATGTTCGGATGCCGAGACGTAAAGGGTGAAGTCTTGGGAAAAATCCGGTGGGGATATCAAGGGGGCTTGTGTGAGAGCCTTCTTGAGGGCTTCGAATGCCGTGTCTGCTTGTTCGTCCCAGACAAAGGGTATGTGGGTACGAAGTAAGCGTAAGAATCCATGGACTTTGGTGGCGTAATCAGGAACAAAGCGCCTAAGAAAATTGGACCGACCTTGCAAGCTCTGAAGCTGGCGAAGCGTGCGAGGAGGGGGAAGTTCTAAGATGGCTTTGACTTTCAGGGGATCAACGGTGATCCCGTCCTGAGAAACAATGAAACCCAACAACCGGCCTGCCGGGACGCAAAAGACACACTTGTGTGGGTTCAAGCGGATTTTATATTTACGACAACGCAGGAAAACTTGCCGGAGGTCGCTAAGGTGGTCTGATCGTTTTCGGGAACGCGCTGTGAGGTCGTCAAGATAGACCCGCAGGATATGGACCAAGTCGTGAAAGCAGTAGGTCATGGCTCGCTGGAAAGTGGCACCAGCATTTTTAAGGCCAAAGGGCATGACTCGATAGGCAAAGGTGCCCCATGGGGTGGTAAAGGCAGTCTTGTACTGATCCTCCTTGCGGATGTGAATCTGGTTGTATCCGGAAAACCCGTCCATGAAGGATAGGACCTCATGGCCCGCACACTCATCAATGAGTTGGTCAATGAATGGCGTGGGGAAATTGTCTTTTGGACAAGCGTGGTTTAGGTCGCGGAAATCAGTGCATACTCTAAGGGTGCCTTGCTTTTTGTTGACCGGGACGGGGTTCGACACCCATGTGGTGTACGGAATAGGGTAGATGAAACCTGCTGTTCGAAGTTTCTCGACTTCAGCCTTGACAGCGGGGAGCTTGGCAGGGTGAATAGGTCGCTGTTTCTGACGAACAGGGGGTACTTCCGGCCATGTATCGATATGGTGTTTAATGATGGCGGGGTCGAGACCAGGCATCTCGGTATAGGACCAGGCGAAGACGTCTCGGAACTCTTGAAAGAGTTTTTTGTATGCCTGAGTTTCTGCTTGAGTGCATGATGCGCCCAGCGAGATGAGCTCAGGTTTCCCTGGTGTTATGGAAATGTCTATCTGTATGGTGGGGGAAATGTTGGACATGTTCCCTTCTTCAAAGGCATCCGGTGCTGGGATGGGGTCCTTTAACCAATCGACCTTAGCAGGTATGAAGTCTTTCGACTCGACTGATAGCTGGTTGGATGCGGTGGAGGTAGATGCTTCCGGGAGGAAGTACGAGCGATGATGCATATCATCCCAAGGGTAGTCGGGTGCAGTGAGTGTTTCCAAAATCTGCTCGTCAGTATTGAAGTAGTCAGACCATAAATCAAGGGGTTCTGGTTTGAAGGTTGTCGAAATCATATATATCGTATTGACTTCTTCTGACGAGGATGATGGTGGAGGGTGAATCTCCTCGATGAGGGGAGGAGATATCTCTAAATCGGCATTGTTTAATTCGTACAGCGCTGCTCTATAGTCTGGTAGATCAGGGCAATGGTGTGAGTAGTGGCCGTAGACACTGCATATAGCACAAGGATGGTTAGTGCGCAGTGATTTGTCGCGAGGCTGTAGAGGTGGCTCTAATTTGACTACTGGGATGCCGATGTCATCCTCCAACATATTCATATGTTCTTGGAGTGCCGGTAAATGTGGGCATTGATGAGTTGGATGGCCAATTTCATCGCATAATGAACATTTGGGGGGAGCTCGAAACACCGGTGGAGGTTTGGCTGCCTTAGGAGGTGGTATGGCAGTGTAGGGTTGTGGACCTCTGCCCCCAGTGGGCTTAGCAAGGAGAGGGGGATCCTTTGACGTCGACGCAATCGTGAGACCCGGAGGAGGTTTCATTGACGACGAAGGAATATTGAGGTTAGGAGGAGGTGTCGTTGCCGACGAAGGGATCGCGACGCCAGGGGGAGGTTGATTTGTGGTAACAATAGGTTGTACCGGTTGGAGGATGACGTCTGGTGTCGGTAATCGAACGGGAGGCGGAATATACCACACGGGTAATCCCAATGTTAGCCCGGGTAGGCTAAGGGTAGCCATAACCGGGGCGCTTACTACGCCCGAAGGAGGAAATAGGAAGGGGATGGTGTGGATGGGTGTAACACCGATGTGACTGGGGATCAATGGTGGTTGACCGCCGGGTGTTTGTGTATTCTGCGAAACAGTACAGAGGTTTGCGACTTGGGTCTCCGGTGACGGTGGTGGAATGGCCTGGAATGTAGAGGTCATTGGTGTATTTGAATACAGTCCGGGTGCCACAGAAGACACAAAGGAGGTAACAGCACTAGAAGCGGGTTGTTCAATCATGGGGAGAACATTCTCCGGTGCTGCAGGGGCGTTGGGGTCATAGTAGGTGAGCTGGTCAATTTTGACCACGCGGCCCTCATGGGGGAACATCATGGTGCGGAAGACGGAGGAGGCGACCGCTTTCATGGCATACATGTAACTGCGGCCAAGTAAAAGGTTATAGTCTAGTTGGGCGTTAATGACCTCTATGTCGATGAGCACGGTCTTCCCACCTAATTGGACGGGTACCTTGGGTAATAAACCGTGAGGTTGAGCTGACCGGCCGTCGTAGGCCCGCAATGCAGTGGTGGATTGCTGGAGAGCAGGGGAGCCCAACTTTTGCCAAACAAAAGTGGACATGACGCATGTGGAGGCACCCTCGTCGATGATACATCGATGGATGACAAGATTCCGAATAGAAACGGAAACTTGGACTGCTATGGTAGAAGGCAGCCGTGGTTCAGATTGGTCTAAGTCAAAGGTCATCAAGTTCGAATCATTTGGGTCAATAGCCCCAATGGCGGAAAGTAAAGTCTTGCGCTGAGAAGGACAGGTTTTTAAGACTTCTAACGCAGACATGGCTGCGGGAGATTGAGCTAAGTCGTCTACGATGTTGTAATTGGATGCAGCTCGTGCATTGGGGTTGTTGTTGATTCGGCGAAGGGGGAAGCGAGGTGCTTTAGAAGCGCCATCAAGTGGAACCTGAGGTATACGCAATGTCTGATCAGTGGGATTAGCAGTGGTATCCTTTTCGGCGGGGGGGGCTTCAGAAGTCGGTCCGTATTGATTTCGACGGGTTTGGACATTGACGTCAGCGGTGGACATCATCAATAAGTGGTGGGTACCTGAATCAAACATGGGTTGATCAGGAGCTGCGTAAGTTATTTGTTGTGGTTGCACGTTGCCCTGTTGGGGGGCTAACGGCTGGGTGTTTACCACTCCTTGTGTTGGAAAGGGGTTTTGGAGAACCAGAGGTTGTTGTGGAGGTGGTGGGGGTTTGGGTGGTGGCTGAGGAGCCGCCTGCCCTTGACGATGGGCGTCATTTGTCCATAGTTGTCGAGCTCGCTCGAGATGTGGGCAAGCGTGGGTATAGTGGCCATAGACATTGCAAATGGAACAAGGATGGTTTGTCCGTAAATTAGCATTTTTAGGTTGCTTAGGTGGCCGATCAGGATTCTGATGAGCGGGCGCCGCGTTATTGTTTTGCGGGGGCTGGGTAGGTTGTGGAGCTTGGTTGCGGTTTTGATTGTTTCCACGGTTGCGTCCTCTTCCGCGGTTGGGTTGTCCACCCTGGTTGCGCTGGTTATTTTGATATTGGGGCTGCTGTTGTTGTGCGTACACATGCCCTTGAGCATTGGGGGGATTCTGAGGAGCCGCAGGTGCGGGAGCAGGTTGCGGTGGATAGTATGCAGGTGGAGCTGGAGGTGGTCCAGTTGCCTGTTGGGGATGTTGGTACCCCTGCGCTGGTGGAGGTGTGAGGTTAGCCGGTGCAACCGGTTGTGGGTAATGCATGGGCTGTTGTGGAAACTGCATGGGGTTTTGTACCGCAGGTTGAGCATAGTATGTAGGAGGTACATATGCTGATGGCGCTTGGCCATAACAATGTTGTGGACAAGAGGGTCCATGAACATGATGGGTCTGGTTTATTGGAGCATAAGAAGTTGTCGCTCCGGAACTGGATGTAGCCCTAGAAAGGTCTGGGGCGGGCATGGTGCTCACCATACTGAAAGGTTTTGCTTGCGGTGTAATTTGGCCAATAATGCCATCAGCGGCATGTGATGCCCCCGGTGTGTCACCGCGTGCAGAGTCGCCTCGTGGGGCGTCAGGTATGATGGTGTATAGGTAACCTGACTGGGCATAGATAAGGTCAAACTGTTGGGCCTTAAGGATGGCCTCCTCTTCAGACTGGGGTCTTTCAGAAGCTACATCCTTCGCAATGAGGGGAAGGAGGGATTTAAGGAACCAGTCTAAAAAGATTCGGTCGTCTAATTTGATCTTGCATAGGCTTCGGCGCCGACGCCAATCATGGATATGGTCAGTGATGTGCGTGGCCGTGTTCTGTCTGCAAGACAGTATGATTTCGACGCCCGCATCATAGCGGACTGGTAGCTGAAAGAACTGCAGGAAGGTCGAGGCAAGGGAGGTAAATGAGGAATGCGTCCCATGGGGTTGCTCGATATACCATTTGGCTGCAGAGCCAGTGAAGGTGCGCTGTAATAAACGAAGGCGGACAGAGTCGTCCACTATGGAGTTGGAGGAACACCATAAATGGAAGGACATGATGTGGTTCTGGGGGTCTTCTCCGGCCTTTCCCTCAAACTTAGGGATGTCAGAGGGAAGCTTAGTGGGCATATGGGGCCAAGCAGGATCATGCCTAATGGGGTCATTCGTAAGCTTAGCTAAATCTGGCAAGTTGAGACTTGCCATGTATGGTAGACTAGCGGATGTGGCGATTGAAACGGGGATTGGCCTAGCCATTGTGGTATGGTGTAGGGGTCCAGTAGCTCCTATAGGTATGCTAGGTATGGCGGGTATGTGCCCTCCAACAGGTGTGGCCTGATATGGGTTAGTACTCCCAAGTGCAACTTGGGTTACACTTGGGTTAGGAATCGCACTAGGGATTCCTGGTATATTACTACCGAGTGCAACGTGGGTTACACTTGGGTTAGGAATCGCACTAGGGATTCCTGGGATAGCATTCCCAAGTGCAACAGGAGTGACACTTGGGTTAGGAATCGTACTAGGGATTCCTGGGATAGGGTTTGTGGAAACCGAAGGGGGTATGACCCCCATGTTGGGCATGCCCATGACAGGTTGTGGTCCTGTGCTAGGCATTCCTAAATGTGGAGTGTTACCCATATTGGGCATACCCAAGGGGGTGGGTGTTGTCATGGATGGTATCCCCGCAGAAAGGTCTGCGGATGTCTGACCTATGGTTAATGTAAATTGTGGATCTTCTGGTGTTCCAGACATAATTGTGGTAGGTAGTAACTCTGTGGGGTTTTCGGATTCTACCTCCAAATCAAAGGTGAAGTGGGGTATGTCAGAATCGGATGACCGTCTAGATGATCGACGATGTGTCGAATCAAGGGATAATGCTCTGCGTCTGTGACGTGGAGAGCCAAGTGGACTAAACTCTGGGAGTTCGCCCTGTAGACGACGAGAACGTCTAGAATTCTCAATGGTGAGAATATGGTTTTTATGTAAAAAATTGTTTTAAGTATCAGGTGGTGATATATATGTAAAAGACTCAAAACCCTAATGCAACCAAGGGTGCAAAAAGGGGAGTGAAAAAAGAAGGCTCACAGGCCAAAAAATCAATCCTCAAAAAATGCACTTATTCTAGCAGCTGTGCTACAATAAGTGGAGGAATGCAACAACCGGTCAGAATACCAACATGCAAGCGGCTCCTAGAAAAAATAGGTGTAACTAGACTCAAAAGGTGGTAAAGATCATGCAAACACCTAATCTAAAAGTATTGTGACTCAAACAGACGATATCCCCTGCAAGGTGATGAAATCCAAGTCAGACAATATGAATGTAGAGACAACGGCTAGATATCCCCCTACCGGGAGGGACACCGGGTAATCAATCCTAAAAAGACAGGCTACTAGGATACTCCGTTCATGACGCGTCGAGAAAAGGTAAATCTGCCGTTTGGTCCTTTGATCGCAATATCCCAATACAGGGATATCCCGAGAACTGCGAATGGTAGCCCTTCGGTTACTGAATGGGTTTCGGTATCCCACTCAGGCTTCCGGAACCATCCTCGCGACTTCAACCCTCCTAGGGGAGAGGCCTTCCCACAAACCGGTTGTGACCGCGCCAAAAAGTACTAAGAGATTTTAGCTCCCTAATTGGACAACTTCTATGTCTCAGATGTATGAACTGAGGGGTGTTATTGGAACACCTATCCCCCCAATACTACCTAGCTACAAGAATTCTTTTTGTGTTCCCCAAGTGGGGTTAAGAGTGTGTTCAAATTAGGGTAAGTTTTAAGTCTTAGTTCAATTAAGTGATCGTGTGAGTGCACGTGAGGTGTTGTAAACTGAACTTGAAAAAATTAAATGCTTTAAGGGAAATTTTTCAAAAAATAAAGGACTTTTCGAAAAATAATAAGCAAATATTTAAGACTTTTTTCACTAAAAGAAATTAAATTGCTTTTTCAAAAATAACTCGAAAAAATAATGGATTTTTTGGATTTTTGAAAGCAAATAATAAACTTCTAAAAGAAATAAATGGATTTCTTCGTTTCAATAAAATTTGCTAAGGGCAAGATTCTAAAGAAGTAAACAGGAAAAAATTTGAATCTAGATAAAGAATGCAAAATGAATCTTTCTTTCACTTTCTTGAAAATTTTTAAAAAGATTTCTATGTATGCACTTTTAAATAGTAAAAAATTTTTCTAAATCTGGAAAATATGCAGAATTTGATACTGTAAAAAATGTGCTATGGGCAGAAAGTACAGTAAAAAATATTTTTCAAAATCGGGATGGCCGAATGAAAAAATTCAGCCGCGCGGGTTTTGGACGAACAGCCGCGATGGGCCGCGCGGGTTTTGGCCGAACAGTCGCGATGGACCGCGCGGGTTTTGGACGCACAGTCGCGATGGACCGCGCAGGTTTTGGGCGCACAGTCGCGATGGACCGCGCAGGTTTTGGGCGCACAGTCGCGATGGACCGCGCAGGTTTTGGGCGCACAGTCGCGATGGACCGCGCAGGTTTTGGGCGCACAGTCGCGATGGACCGCGCAGGTTTTGGGCGCACAGTCGCGATGGACAGCGCGGAAAAACACAGAACAGTCGCGATGGACCGCGCGACTGTCTGGAAAAAGGCCGCGATGGACCGCGCGGAAAAATGCAGAAAAGTCGCGATGGACCGCGCGACTGTCTGGCAAAAAGCCGCGAGGCGGAAACCGTGCACGGAAAACGAGAAACGAACTCGAAAATTTAAAATTTAGGGCTGTTTTTTGGGGCCAAATCTCAGAACAGCAATGGATCTGCTGTCTAAGATGGCAGATCTATGGATCTAATGGTTAAAAACTCATAAAAACTAAGATTTAATGGCAAAGCTAGAGATCTAAAGTTCAAACCAAAGCGGAGTCGCCAAAACTGTTGGCTCGGTTTTGCAACCAAGCTTAGTGCTATGGGCACCTACTAACTAGTAGTAGCAGTTTCAATAGAAATAAAAACAATAAACTAAATAAACAATACTTTTCATGGATCTAAACAAGAATCTAAGCAAATAATGTAAACATTTCAAAATCAAGAACAAGAAACATAATAAATAATTTTTTGTATTGAAAAGTGGGGGGCAAGCAAGTGCTTGCGATATTACCTTCAATGGTGAAGGTTGATGTTGAGCAACTCCCAAGATGAGTAGCTCCAAACTCCAATAGGTCTCTTTCTCCAAGGTTGCTTCAATGGCTAAAAGTGCTCAGGGGAGATTTCAGCAGCATAAGGATGAGATAATGGAAGGATGTGAAATGAGGAGCCCCTACCACCTTTTTATAGTTTTTGGTGGTGAGGAATACCATTTGTGGTTTTGTGGAAACCAATGGTATTGACCAACATAGTTTAGGTATTTTTCCCTCCTTTTTCCTTTTTTGAATAAAAATAATATTTTAATTCCCTTTTTAATATTTTTGGGAATTTGGACCCTTTTTGAGGGTTTTTTATGATTTTCTTGGAAAAATAATCTTTTTTAATGGAAAAAGGGGTGTACCAAGGTCTTTTGGTGGCCTTTTGTTGGTTTCAGAGGCTCAGATGGTGGAAAAGTGGACAAATGGGTCATGTGAGTAAGGGAATGAGCTAGTGAGCACTTTTTAGGTGTTAACACTCTCCCTTTTGGGCTGCAAACTTCTCCCTTCCAGCTATTTTCCCTCTTCCTTTGGCTGAACCTCTTCCTCTATTGAAGTTCTGCTTCCTTAATAGCTTTTCTTCTGCTCTCAAGGCACATTGGTAGGCCTCTTCCATTGTCCTAGGTGATATCATGCTAATTTCATCTTGGCTCTCCATCCTCAAGCCATTTACATACCTGGAAACCTTCTCAGCTAATTCCTCCACATAACTAGCTCTCAAATTTACTTTGTAAAATTCCTCATTGTACTCTCTCACATTCAGCAATCTTTGCCTCAAATTCTGCATTTGCCTATACAGAGTTAGCTAGTAATCCTTGGGTAAGAACTTGGCCCTCATCTTGGCGACCATCCTATCCTAGCTCTTAATTAATGGCTCATTCTTTCTTCTCCTCGCAGCTTGCACACTATCCCACCATAGGGATGCATGCCCTTTCAGCCGTGTCACTCCCAATCTGACCTTCTTGTTCTCCTCAATCTCATCATACTCAAAGTATTTGTCTAGCTCACTGATCCAGTCAATGAGGTGTTCAACAGTGAGGCTTCCCTCAGATATAGGAAACTCAGGCTTTGGCCTTGATGTGGTTCCTAAAATGGATCGAAGACATCTCATTTCAGGTGTCTCTTCCATAGGAGCTGCCTCCTCTTCGTGTTCCTCCTCTTCAGGCTCGCTCACATCTCCTGCCACTGGATCTCTCTGTTTGCCCAACTCCATAGCTTCCATACGTGCTCTTAGCTCTCTCATCTCCTCCATAACCTCTGCATTTGTTGTCGGTCGTCCTCTGCCATGACCTCGATCTCTACCAACACGAACAACCATGTCTTTTCTCTGTTATACTGAGAAAAAATCCTTGCTCTGATACCAAAATTGATGGACGAAAATGTGCTAGGAACCTAAAGTCACTTACCACGCACTTTACTCGGATTGCTAACTTTAGATTGCTGCCACAATTGGCTCTTTCTTTCCAAATGTGTTGGTTTTGCTAAAAAAATCTCAAAACTACATGCACTAAGTTTCTTGTACGCTATAGACCTTTCTCTATTGTGCGCTATTCTAAAAAACAAGATTTCAACATTATCACAAATTTGAAAGTTAATGTAATGAAATTCAAACGCTGTGGGTTTAAACCTTGAGCATGGAACAAGTGCTTGGAGCCTTGGTCATATTACGTTACCTATGGCTCAATAAATCACTTATATGTCTCCGTGCAATGTGTAATCAGAACTGTAGGTTCTTAATTTTTCCAAAACGATGGGATCTCACCCATTCACCGATGAAGATTCTTTTACCTTGTGCCTGGGACAATGGAAAACACGTTGCTTCTTCCAGTTTCGATTTCAGAACTCAACCACAATGAATAAACTGGGCTTTATATCTATTGATTTCAGATTCTTTCCAATAATGCTTGGATACGTGTCGATTATGGTTTGAACTCAATTCTATACACAAAACCCTCATTCAATTGTGAAACTAAAAAAAATGACCAAAAGCCATAAACTCAAACACTTTTGCCTCTATAATACGAAGTTTGCAACGAGTTCAGGTATCGAAGAGAACGGCAAACCATTCTCAATTTATTCACATAGAAAGCTACCTGATCATCCCTTCAACAAAATTCTGGAACTCATCATTTATTCTTTAACAGTCGATCCCCCCCCACAGGGTCCGAGAGCACAAGTTTTTCTTCTTTTTTTCTTTCTTTTTTCAGTTACAGTCCGTCTCTCTAACCTACTTCCCGAGAGTTACCAAATTTCTCTCCTCCTTCGTTTTCCCCCCCACAGACTCGACTAACTCCCCTTTCTTTTCTCGAACTACCACTAGCAAGATTCTGCACTAACAACCACCCCTACCAATTTAGGGATTCTTTCTAAATCTAGCTAACTAACTCCTAAAACTTGTAACGACTTAACTAGATGGCTTAATCTCCTTGCAGGGAGCTGTAGTTATCCATTTAATTCCTATTCAACTCTTTAATTGACAACAATACCATCTAACACTAATTATCCATTTAAAATAAACATTCAAGTAGACTTCAACTTCCAGCCACAACATGTGACAACAATGATCACATTGCTGTCCTTAGTCGGATGCTCATGCATCACTTGAATTTCACTTTGGGACATGCAAAAGTCTGGGGTCCTCATGCTCAAATTGATGCTCTTTTAGATCACTTTACATTGAGGTTGGTTGAGAAGAATTTGATTGACTTGGAACCAATTCGTATTCGACCTACCTGGAGGAATAACCAAGTTGGTGATAGCCGGGTGGCCAAACGATAGGATCGGTTTCTGTTGGCGGAACACATGGTGGATAGGTTCTTCCATTTGAAGCAGTGAGTGGGTTGTGGTAGATGTTTTGATCACTTTCCTATTTTTTTAGAAACTTTGGATGGACCCTGTAAACTGCCTAGTCCACTCAAGTTTAACAAGGTTTGGCTGAAGGATCTGTCTTTCTTTGATGTGATAAAATCGGTTTGGATCCCTTTCAGTGAGGGGGGACCTTCCTCTGCGGCTTTTCAGTTTGCCGCAAAAATCAATAGATTGAAAAATCGTATTAAGCAATGGGCCTTTGAGAAAAGGCAGCGGGAGGATTCTAAACTTAAATTGATTGAAGGAGAGTTGGCGCTACTCTATGTTGGTGATGGGGGGGGGTTATTGAACCAGGTTTCAAAGGAATCATTGGTTCGGTTGGAAGGGCACAGGAACACTATTCTTCTTGACAAAGAGGATACTTGGAGGCTGAAGAGCAGGGCCATTTGGATGGAAAGTGGTGACGAAAATTCCAAGTTTTTTCATGCTTATGTGAAAGGAAGGCGCTCATCCAATACTATTTGGAGCCTGGAAAACCAGTTGGGTGAACCCCAGCATACCTTTGAAGGTATGGATGAGGCAGGGGTCAATCATTTCCGTAATATTTTTAAGCCTAGTGAGCAGGTTTCTATCGAGGAAATAATTCGGGTGGCACAACTCTTTCCTCGGTTTGTGGATGAGGAGGACAATCGGGTTTTGCTGGGTGCAGTCACGGAGGACAAGCTTAAGGAAGTGGTCTCTAGCTTTCATAATGATAAAAGTCCCGGGCTTGATGGATGGACGATTGAATTCTTCCTTGAGCTCATGGATTTTTTTGGAGAAGATCTCCTGAAAGTGGTTGAAGATACTCGGATCTCTGGAAGGATCCCAACTTGCTTTAACTCTACTTTCATCGCTCTAATTCCAAAATCTGACTCTCCTGTCTCTCTGAACGATTTTAGACCTATCTCCCTGTGCAATGTCATTTACAAGATTATTACCAAAACCATTGCTAGACGCCTCAAGGGGATACTGTTTAAACATATCTCCGATGAACAGTTTGGCTTCCTGGAATGCCGACAAATTCATGAAGCCATTGGAGTGGCACAGGAGGGTTTGCATAGTATGAAAACACAAAAGTTGAAAGGGGCTATGCTTAAAATTGATCTATCCAAGGCCTACGATAAGGTAAGTTGGCTATTTCTCAGGATTCTTCTTACTCATCTTGGTTTTGACATTGGTTTTATTAGATGGATCATGAGTTGCATTTCCACTATTTCTTTCTTCGTGCTCATCAATGGAGTTGCTTCCCCATTTTTTCACTCGGGCCGTGGCCTCAGGTAGGGATGTCTGCTTTCTCCATTGTTATTTTTGTTAGTTGTTGAAGGTCTTAGTCGTGCTATTCTGGACATCAGGAGGAGTGGGGTTTTCAACGGGATTCGCATTGCCCATGATTTCCATATTACACATCTACTGTTTGTAGATGATGTCCTTATTTTTTGCTCGGGCTCTGAACAGGATGCTCTCCAACTCAGGGAGATCTTGGAGCTCTTTTCCAAGGCTACTGGGATGGAAATCAATATGGGAAAATCTACTATCACTACTCATTTTCTCTATGACATGGAGGTGGTTTCTATCCTCAAGTATTTACCATATACCCACCTCCAGCTACATGATGGATTGAAATATTTGGGTTTCAATCTGAAACCAAATGCCTACACAACTCTGGATTGGAAGTGGCTTTTTGAGAAGTTAGAAAAGAGATTGAATTGTTGGAGTCATCGGTGGATTTCTCGGGCGGGGAGGATGGTTCTGGTAAAGTTTGTATTGGAAGCGATTCCTATCTATTGGATGTCTCTCTCTTGGATCCCAAAGGGCAATCTGGAAATTGTTCGTCGTCTTTGCTCTCGTTTTCTGTGAAATGGAAAAGATGATTCTTTTGTTACACCCTGGGTTTGTTGGGGCAAGGTTGTGACTCCAAAGGATTTGGGGGGTTGGGGTCTAAAGAATATACATTTTTTCTCTAACGCTTTGGCTGCCAAGGGAGGACGACGGTTGATCAAGAGTGGCGGTCTTTGAGATCAGGTAATGGTTAAACAATACATAGCTCCCGAATCGTTGGAGAATTGGATCAGAATTCCGGGGAGATCTTATTCGAGAGGGTCGATTATTTGGAAAGATATTGTCTCGTCCTTTTATCTCATTGAAAAGGATTTGGTTTGGAATGTGGGAAATGGTCGTCGGGTCTGCATCGGTCTGGACCCATGGGTCGGATGTGAAAACCACCACCTGTTACCAGTGGAGGCGGTGGAGACCTTGCGACATTTTGGCCTGGTGTATCTTTATCAGCTTGCTGCTCCAGGGGAGGTGGTTTTGGGTTTCCAAGATTGGCATCCGGTTAATTCTTTCAGTCTACCTATGGAAGTGGAATGTTTGCTTTCCAGGCCCATATCAGGTTTCTTTCACGTGACCATATCTGTCTTGATGAGGATGACGATGTGCTGGTTTGGGACGTGGATCCGACTAGGGTTTATACTCCCAAGAGGGGGTATCTGAAGCTTACTGAAGATCAGGCTCTGGATGAACCGTCCTGGTAGTGGAAGTCTCTGTGGAAGATTAAGAGCCCTCCAAAGACTCGTTTGTTTATGTGGTGTGTTTTGGAGAATAAAGTCCCAACCTGGGATTTTCTCCAGAAGAGGAACAAACAGGGGTCAGGCTGGTGTATCTTGTGCAAAATGAATGGGGAATCTGTCTGCCATCTTTTCCTTTTTTGTTCGTATATCATCTCGATTTGGTTGGAATGCTCTCGTTTGCTTAATACACCTTGTCATTGGGAGGGGGTTTTTGTGTTAATTGCTTGGAAGAATTGGTACGATGATCCCATGCTCAAAGATTTCAGAGCTCTTCCACTGTTGGTGTTGTGGGGAGTTTGGATTTCCCGGAATCAATGCTTATTCAATGAAAAACTCCGAACTCTTGCTATTACTACAACAATATGTTGTGGTCTGTTGCCCTGCTTTCGTGCCAAACTGGGTCATCAAAGGGTGCGGGATATCCAACCTGTGGTTATAAACAGAACTCAACCGTGGGTTTTTTTATGGTGCATCTCAGTTAAATCGGTGTGGGGGTGGGGATATCCTGTTTCTTGCTGAAAACCATTTTTTCGTGATGTCTTTGGGCCTTGGGGCTGGAAGTAACAATGTTGCTGAACTTTTGAGCTTGAAATTCCTTGTTTTTTTTGCTTATGAGAAGGGATGTCGAAACATTGCAGTTTATGGGGATTCTCTGAATGTGGTCAATTGGATTTCTGGCACTCACTTTTTTCAAAACCTTAGACTTGCAAACATTTTAAACACTATCCGGGTGGTATTGAACACATTTGATTCCTTTACTTGCATACATGTTTTCAGGGAAAATAACCAAGAGGCGGACAGGGCGTTGAAGGCAAGGTTGCAGCTGGCTTGGGGTTTATGGAAGATAAGGGAAGTCGTTGATGGGGATGAACATGAGTACTATCATCGTCCTTTTATAGAGGAAGATGTCTTGCTTCCTTAATCTTGGGACACTTTACACTTATGGTTTATTTCATCTTTTTATTTTTGCTACTCATGTCACTGTTTATATTACATGTTGTTTATTTTTCTGGTGCCTCTATGAGGTTTTTTGTATAAAAATGAAAGTTACTTTTACTATCTTTGATCATGAACAGAAAACGGTTTATAGACAATATTATATGAGGTTCAGGGTTTGAACCTGTTTTTTGATGGATCTGCGTTGTGCCACAACATTACACTTTTTTACTTTTGAAAAAGTGAGTACCTACAGAATGTAATTTTGCTCTCGAAAGATGAATCGAAATTACGCTTTTTTTTCAAGGAAAAAAAAAGAACCCAATCCCATATTTCAAGGTCCATCAAATCTAATATAGCTAATTAAAACTACATTCTGAAACAAGGGATAAGGCTTCTCTACCTTGTAGACCATGCTTGACTATCTCCACAAGGAAATCGATAGGATGTATATTCTTCACTAGTATATTCATGACATTTATGCATGAAATTACTACCCTTTGCAATCTGGAATGCTTCCTCCTCCTTACGGTTGTTGGGTTTGACTTTGAAGTTGACAACTCTCTAACGATCTCCTAGTTTAGAATTATAGATATGGAATAGGAACCAAACCATGTATTGAAGATTATGAATGAACTCCAAGTGGAATATTTGATCATGGAAGAGAATTACTATGCAAAACAATGACGAATTACAAGAACCTGTAATTCTTGTAACTACCAGTTAGTAATCCAACTCTTAATAACATTTAGTTTATCAAAACTAGGAATTAAGGAATAAAAGATAAATCAATACCTTAAATTCGGTTTTCATGGTTCATCCTATAGAAATCATAAGGAAGTTGTCAAAAAGGGTAATCATGAGGACAAAAATGGAAGAAAGAGATTTGTAATTGGTTTAATTGGAAGTACAAATAGCATCAAAATGTAGTCCCAAGAAACCTCGTGTGAGTTTTAACTTTTTATGTTTCTCTATAAATGGTCATCTAGTACTTCACCAATGTTTTTTCTTTCATTTAGGACATGTCGTAGGTTCCAACTATTGGGAGTTATCCATTGGGGAGGGGGGCATGGAAAATTTTAGAGGCTAATCTTAGCCCATGGGATTAATTTAGGGGTTTTCAATTTTTAATGGGCTAATTTTTTATTAAACACTCATTAGGTATGATTAGCCCACATTTTATGTATTTATTTTTAATGAATAGGAGGTTAGCCCCATCGAATTTAAAAAGTGGAGACAATATCAAACGAATTTGCCCCTCCAAAAATGAATTTAAACCTCTATTCGCCCAAAAAAATTGTTAGGAAGCTCCCATTCACCCCTGATTTCCAGAAATGGAAGTTGCTCGGCATTCTTTCTCCTTCTATCGATCATGGAAATTGGAGCCATAGTTACATTTGTATAGATTTTATGGGTTGAATCTTGTTTCACAAGTTGCTTAATGTCCACATGAGAAGGGCAGTTGTTATTTACTGTCAAGTCTTATAGACACCCATTTGCATATAGGAGAGTTTTAAATCCCATCACCTCAGATCCAAAGTTTCCTAAAGAAACATGGGGATTGTGAAGCTTGCGATTTGGCAATGCAACAATAACATTTTTGTGGGTGTTTGGGGCATCATGCATGGGGGCATGGACTTCATTCATAGACGCATATTTGAGCATGTAGAGGGGCATGAATTTTCAAGGAGAAACTTGTCGAAAGATTTGCCAAGACTTCACAAGGTTTATAATTTAGTGAAGGATTCGCCAAGATTATATAATTCAATGAGAGATTCACCAAAAAAATTATATATCATATAATAACATTGATAGAATAGCCTTCATAATTTCCTATATATCAAGGAGATTCGCCCATTTATTATACATAAAAATTCAGGGGGGGTTCTTAAAATTTTCCCTGGAGGGGGGGGGGGACAAAATCCTTGCATAGGTGGAGATCCCAGATTCTTTGTGGGTATATATCCTCCTTTTCATAACACCACCATTTTTAACAGTGTCATGATGGTGCCTTTTGAGTGCTTGTTGACCATTGATGTCATAATTTAGAGTAAATCTAAGCCATTAGTGGCTCCTCAAACTCCTCTTATCCATGATCAACCTTGCTCCTTCAAAGCATTGTGATCCTTCAATCAAAACTAGCGAGGTGAATCTCAATCATTTGTGTGATTTGTTTTATCAAGTTGACAATTCCCCTTTCTCCCCATGATAAATTTTCAACCCTAGATTTGATTTGGTGAGGCTAAGATCTATCATTTAATGTGCCTTATACTTTTAGGGCCCTAATCAACCTTCCCCCCCGCAAAGCATTGTGGACCATTGATCTTGTCTAGTGGATTAAGATCCACCATTTGCAATGCCTTCATATTTTGGGGGCCCATTAGACTAAGCCCCATAAGGTGTTTTGAGTTGTTGATGTGAACCATGGGGTGAATCTTGAATGTTCACGATACTTTAAGTCATAATGCCCCCTAGCATGGTCCTACCTATTTGCAAGAAGATACATGTTGTCGACCAAATATAGAAGGGTTAATCTCAGTTGTCCGTGGCCCTTTGGAATTTTTTAGGCCTTGATGAAAGTACTCCCCGCAAAGAGCTACGGATTATCAATTTGATCTACCAAGATGCTTATAGACTATTGGTATCTTTTCACTGATATTTGGGCTTGTGTTCCTCCCTTCCCATGAGAGTGAATAATGTCTGTTGATATGGATTCTACAATGGTTTTCTCAATTGTTTATGACACTTAAAAGACCTTATTGAATAATATATTTCCCTTAGTCAATCTTACAATGCTTACAATCTCAAGGGGTTTCTTGTGTAGAAAGGGGGATCATAAGGGGCCCAAGGATTTCTTATGGGTATGCTCTTAGATGGAAGCCAAGGGAGAATTTGAGGCATATTGGAATGGTGAGAAGATAAAAAAGTTGCCCCTATATGATGAATTTTCAAGCTGAGATATAGGAATGAAGTGCGATTGGACAAAAGTTAAATGGTAGGGGTCTCCACGAAGGACAACAAATGGAATTTTGTCCCATTTTAAGGGAACCAAGATTGGGGTAAAACTTTTACCTCATCAAGGTAAAATGAACTTGACATTAAAGTTGATTTTGTCCATTTAATAGTAGTCTAATTATAGTGTTTGTAGATACAATGGAAAATTGATAGGTAACACTAACTCACAACCCTGATTTTGGATATATAGATCTTATATATTGTATTAATAGTATTGAAAACTATCCTTATTAAAATTTACTTTAAATATTATGGTGAAAATATATAATTCATCAAAAAAAATGACTACACTATTATTTATTTTTCTTCTATTTAATCTTCATGTAATAATCAATGCAAATTGAAGTTAACAATATTAACACCATTGAAATAATAAGATATCACAATTTGAGAATTCAATATTCAAACTTTTGGATCATATATGCACGTTATCAGATTCTGATATCACACTTTGAATCAAATATGTAGACTTTCATGATCAAATATTCATACTCATGTACATTTTCATTATCAAATATTCATACTTTTATTTATCAACTTTGGGAACCAAATATTGATACTTTTAAATTTAATATTCACAGAATTGGAATCCGATGTTCACGCTTTCAAAAAATTAATTTACTATATTCAAAATATATATACATAAGCGTAAATCCAAATTAACTTTGATAAAACAAGAAATCAGGATAGGCTGTTAAACATGAAAGGTGGTTACTTTATATAAATAAATAAAAGATATCATTTGGCTTTAGTTTTAATTACATATACAATTTAATTTAGTTGTGCGGGTACAGTGAATCATTTGTAGTTAGTGCCTTGACGAAACATCTCATAAATCATTTGCAATTAGTGCCTTGCAGATACTTCTCCGTAGACTTCACGAGCGTGTCATGTTCTTGTTCCAAACACAAGAACCTCGTGTCAACTTCAGTTTTTTATATTATTACTTTTCAAAGTTACATAAACATATCAGCAACCATTTTAAGCCCACATGGATTTTAATAATAACTTTGCTTATGATTATTTATGCATTATGATTTTGTATTTTTTTTTGGGATAGTGGACAATCTTAGACATTAAATGCATCATTTGCCTCTTAACATAATTCACATGAGATTTTAATAATCAATATACTAGAATAATTTAGACTTTTCAAACTTATCTATTATTAATAGATCAACCAAATAAAATAAAACAATATGGATTATAGTTCACTTGAAAGACTAATGGCTAATAGTTAATGCTGAAGGACTTAAATCAAACTTATGTACCATTAAAACATCAAGCAAATAAATAAAATAATCAGTTATTATAATATAGATTATAGTCCATTTGAAAGACTAATGGTCAACAATTTAAATCAAACTTATGTACCATTAAGATATCAAGCAAATAAAATAAAACAACTAGTTATAACAATATGGATTATAGTCCACTTGAAAGACTAATGGCCGACGACTTAAATCAAACTTATGTACCATTAATACATTAAGCAAATAAAAAAAACAATCAATTATTACAATATGGATTATAGTCCACTTGAAATACTAATGGCCAACGACTTAAATCAAACTTATGTACCATTAAGACATCAAGCAAATAAAATAAAACAACCAGTTATTACAATATGGATTATAGTCCACTTGAAAGACTAAAGGCCAATGACTTAAATCAAACTTATGTACCATTAAGACATCAAGCAAATAAAATAAAACAACCAGTTATTACTATATGGATTATAGTCCACTTGAAAGACTAATGGCCGACTTAAAATCATTCACAACTAACATCCACTACTTAATGTACTATATGCTACGTCTCAAAAATTTCGCTTACTTATTCCTTTCTTTGGATTCTACATGTAAGGAATTACATAACAGTATAGTCAACATGCGTTAAAATAGGAACCCATAAGCAATCAACAACATTAAATGCACTATTGTCAACAACATTAAATGCATATTGTTAACTTTTGAACTCAAAATAAGTAGCTTCTTACAAAGACAATACTCTGGAAACGTTGATCTTAAAATATGAATATTTTAAAAAGTTTTTAATAAAATCTCTATATGCCAAGGAAAAATATGATAAGAAGTGCAATAATGGATGGGGATGAAGATAAAATGATCAATACTGATTTTATTGTGTATTTTTAATAATAATAATGTTTATTTTTTAATAGAAATAATTTGAATAAATAATAAAAAATTGATAAACATAAATTATTCACATAAATAATTGAAATCAATAAAACATGACCATATACCCCAATCAAAATGAAAATGAACATAGACATATTACCTTAAAGAATATATATTATTCTTTACACTTATTTTCAAGGATGTGAGTGACACGAAGAAATCATGTTTATATGAAGGAATTACCTATTTTTACTATTTGGGAGGTATGGAAAGCCAAGAATAATCTCATCTTCCATAATATTAATCCATCAATTGCTCATATTAGTTTAAAATTGGTTGCCTTATTTTATGAATTTTGTAAGGGCCATGCTATGAAGGTACCAAGGTTAGTCTCTAGTCCAACATTTGATTAAAATCATATCATTGGTCTATTCGATGGAGCAGAACAACTAGGTATGTGCGAAGTAGGTATGATGATTCAATTGAGTCACAACCAAGTGATAAAATTATGGATGGGAGTAGGCAGCGGTACAAATACTCAAGCATAACTCCTTGCTCTCTGGGGATTGTTGTGGTTTTCTAAAAGACGTGGTTTGCTCTCTATTCAAGTTGGGGGAGACTCAAAAGCTATTATTGAATGTGTTAATGGTAACTCTACCTTACACTCTTTGTGTTTGGAGCATTGGATGGACATAGTGAGGATGTTGATCTTGGACTTTTCTCATATCACTTTTCAGCACATTTTCCGCGAATATAATGAAGTTGATGACGATCTCTCCAAAAGGGTAATTGGAGAAATGGACGATCGATTATGTTATGAGGAAATTAGGGATGAATTTATTCTAACCTATAGGTCACTGATTATTTTATGTTTCTCTTGGAGAACTGGTATTCAACAGTAGACTAGTATGGTACTTGAATGCAGTTCCAGTAGTATTGATATCTTGATGTTTTTTTTATCCCTTTTGGTCTAGATTTTTGATCCCCATATAGTTGGTTTGTACCTACTTTTTTGTAGACTGTATGTGTTTTGGTATATGGATGATACCATCCACTTTGTATCTTGGTTGTAATGCTTGATGCAACTTTGATTCCATGGAATGACAAGTTGTTTTTTTTCGGTGTGAAAAAAATCTATAACATATATCCAATTATAATTAATATAAAAAATATTATATAGGTTTACAATTAAAATTATATATATATATATATATATATATATATATATATATTTCAAACATAAATATAATTAATAAATAAATTTATATTAAATCTTACATTGTAATATTGAATAGATTGTAAGATCCACCCCCATATGTTGGTCTAATAGTATATCTTATAAAACTAAAAAATAAAGTATTAATAATAATGTTCGAATCTCATTGTTGTTTGTATTCAATGAATTTGTAAGTCTAGAGCATTGCACACAGAGTAAGTAGGTGTAGGCATTGTACATAGAGTAATTTGGTCTATCCAACCTTAAAGAAGGTAAGGAATCACTTGGTTTTCTTTAGAATTTTCTTTATGTGCTAAAAAATATTTGAGAGAAGCATTCCTAAATCATCGTAATTGTGATGAGTTAAAATCTTAGGAAAGTTTGTATTGTAGCAAATATTTTGAAATTGCACTCTAATGTGGGTATACACATGACATTCTATGAGAAAGTGATTTTGAACTTCAAACCTCTTAGTATCACAAATATGACAAATTATTTCATCCCACGATATTTTAGGAATCATCAAGTGCCATATTTCAATATGGAGCTTATGAGAGTTTGTTATTATTTTAGCAATGTTGGTTTTCTTCTTTACACTAGTTAAAATAGAGAGATACTTTTGATATTATAGATTATGGTTGATCGCCTCTTTATAGTATCTTAATTTTCTCTTATCCTCAATTCTTTATTGGATCACAACTTTCCCTTAAATTTAAATGTAATAATACTTTTACTATTATCACTATTTTGTAGAGTGACATCTTCCTCAATTAATTTACGCCAACCTCGCTTTGGCCAGAGGTGGTTTTGACTAGAATATGAAGAAATCTTAGGAATCATTTTGTCTCCCATGTTGTTTTATATTGTTCTTGTACATTAGGTACCTAGTCATAATCATTCTCTCAATGGGGGAGACACTTGCTTCTATGGTGGTGATAGGATAGGGTGTATTTGCTTTAATTTTGAGATTATATGTTATAAAATGCTTCACATCCATATAAATATAACATGAGTTATGAGAGTCTTAAAGAGGAGTTTCTTCTTATCCCAAATTCAAAGGTCTGTTGATTTGCCATTGCTTTCAACTCCATAATAATATTTTTTCCCTCCATTAATATTTTTCTCAATGCTATATAGTCCCAGTTAAGCTTGTGATGAAGATTGATTATGAGATATTTGTATGAAGTCAATGCCTCCAAGTTGTTGTTGTCATACATGAAATTAGCATGGGTGATCTTTTGGAATTTGATTATCATAACCTTTGTTTTGTCATTGTTGATAGTCATACATGTACTAAAAGAAAAATCCTCAAGAATTTTTAGTTGCATGTCGAGATCATAGGGGATATTTTTTATAAGAACAATATCATCACTATAGAGAAAAATGATGATGACTATACCAACCAAAGTTGTGCCACCACAACCCCTGTATTCCATGTTGATTTATTTGTAACTTCGGAATGTATTCACTTGTATATTTTATATTGTATTTGTATTTTATTGTTGTACCTCTGATGGAGATGTTTATTCCTCCGGTCGGAGAAGTCATTATTGTACTTGGGTCATGTAAAGTCATTGAGGTCCATCCTCCCATGTATGACGGGGCATTAGAACCTGGAGTTGTGTCTTTCATGGGTTATTAGACTCCCCTAGTGGGGTCGGCCCAGTGTCAAGTGGTAATGGTTTGTTAGACTCTCCTAAGTGAGGTCGGCCCAGTTAGGGTAAAAGGCAAGTAAAGGTAAAGTATAAATAGAGAGGAGCACCTCTCTATTTATCCATTCACTCACACATCCAACTCGCATAGTTGAGAGAGAGGAGTGCGCACAAGTGGAGGATGAGTAGCTGCTGGAGACCTTTATCTTTTTGTGCTTATTATATCTCTGAGTAAGTTGCGGGGTTTTCTCCTTTATGGTTTCCTCGGTGAAATGCTTTGTGTCTCTTGTCTCTTGTGTTTGATATGTTGTACATGTTGTTCTCTCAGTTAAGATCCTAGATCATATTGAATTAAATGATGAAAATCTAACATGGTATTAGAGCTAGCCTAAAGGAAGGCATTGTATGGCATTTACGACACTTGTTGCACTTGCGACAAATTGGAAGCTAGGGCTTGGTATAGTAAAACTAGTCATTGTGAAAATTTCGCTATAAATCCATTTTGGCGAAGGTTCAGGATATGAAATTTTTATAGGCCGAATATCAGACATGGATGTACCCTCTGTAAAAATTCCAGCCTCAGATTCGTTGTACTTTGTGAGATATGATCCGTACAAGTTAGGGTTTCTGCCTCTTCCAGAATGTATCCCTAAACAGGTGACCTAGGAACAAAGGTCATATATCGGGCTAGGAAGCTCCAAATGGAATTCTATAAAAAGTGACAGTTAGGGAATGGACTGTAGTTTCATAGGTCCGAGTTTCAGAGGGAGAAGTTGAAACAATGACATGTGGCACTCCGTACAAGTTCGCTATGTTGTTTCATCCCATAAACAGGTCATGTTGCGACACTTAGCATATCTCTCTCATGGAGAATCCACTGAAGCTCAGATCTATGGGGTTGGAAAGATGACAGGTCATTCTACCACAGGATGAAGTTTCAGACCCTGAGGATCCGAAATTTAAGAGATTCACCAGAAACAATATGGCATATCTTTCTGGTAAAACAGAATTGTCTGAGCATTTTCATTTTTGGCTTGTCATTACTGCGGGAAATTAGGGCTTTTGACATAAGTGCAATTTTGGAGTTCTCTCAGCATAGGATTTCTCTCCGCAGTAAAATCGAAATTTAGAGACTAAGATCAATTTTTTTGGTTGGGTGAATCTCCGAGAAAGTCAAACCCTAATTTGACTTTTAGACCAGAAAAACCATAAAACCAGATTTTGACAGAAGTTGCAGATCCAAAATTCGTAGGTAATTTTTGGAGGGTCAATTTTTGGAGTTTTCAAAATCTGAGCACACCAGCTTGCTCACCTCAGTCAATTGCATCTCCTTGTCCAGACATAAGTTTGAAATTCCAAGTTTGGATTTTTAGGGTTTCTCTGTCAAACCCTAGCCAGTTTCAGCAAATCAAGTGGTAAGACCTAAATCTTTTATTTCCATTTGAGTTTCTCATTAAGATGTCTCACCACACCAAGCTTGAGGATAAGCTTGAAGGGGATGATAACTTCCGAGCATGGAATTATAGGATTGGGTTAATCCTAGAAGAGAATGAATTGGACACCTACATAAGTGAAGAGGTTCCAGTTCCAGAGGGAGATGAGGCTAAGGCCTTACATAAGAAGAACTTGGTCAAGGCCAAGAGAATCATTGCAGATTCTATCAAAGACCATCTCATACCACATGTGTATTCTCTAAAGACACCCAAGGAGATGTTTGATTCCTTGACCAAGCTATTTGAAGAGAAGAACATAAATCAGAAGATGACTTTGAGGAATCAATTGAAGAACGTCAAGATACAAAATGCAGAGACCATGCAGTCCTACTTTACAAGGGTCTCTCAGATAAAAGAAAAACTTGAAGCTGTGGGAGAAGATATCGAGAATGGTGAAATTGCGATGACCACCTTGAATGGTCTTCCTTCATTCAAGGAATTTGTGCTAGAAAGAAGCTCATCACATTTAGTAGACTATGGGAGGAATGCTCACAGGAAGAAGCTCGAATTATAGCTCGAGAAGAAAAGATGGATAATGAAGACCAGGCTCTCACAACACACACCAGGAAGAATGACCACAAGAGGGAGCCTCCTCATCACTAGAAGGGTCAACACCACCACCAGAATCAGAGGGAGAACTTTGGAGGATCCATGAGAGATCTTTCTCACATTCGATGTTATACTTGTGATGAGAAGGGACACTATTCCAGAGATTGTCCCAGGAACAAAAACAACTCCCACAAGAAGACGAACAACAAGAGAAGACATCATTCTCACACTGCAGAGGATGATGAACCTCCAAGGAAGAGAACCAGGGAAGACAGTGAAGATTCTTCAAGTGATGAAGAATATGTATTGAATGAAGTTTTACATGAAAGGAGTAGAAGAAGCTACTGCAGAGTTGGACTCCGGAAAACAAATAATCTATGGAAGAACCTCTCATCCATTTTTCAGTATTGGTTAAGGTGCACACTATCAGAGACTCCAGTACCTCCTGCAAGGAAGCAAAGATTGAGAGGGAGTCCACCCAACAACCAAACAAAGATAAGTATTCAAATTTTTATTTCTTGTATATATGATTACTTAAATGATGTTGTTCAGTCATGTACATACTTATGTTCCTAGATTTAGGATGTATATTATGCATTTTAGAAAAGTTGCATTAATGAACAAGATACTACTAATATAGTAATGGGTAAGTGGCCTATGGTACTATACAACATTCCATTGCTACTTATCTAGATTGAAACCTCTTTGCTGACATGTTGGGAGTAGTGCACACTTTTAACAATGTTTCAGTAGAGATGGAAGGCATCTAGAAAGTTACAGTATATGGATAAATATTGTATTGAATCATTGGCTAAGATAATTGCATGACTATATGACATATGTCCTTATGTGTAAGATTTTGTTATGAAAACTATGATAAAGTTCTAATCATGCAATTGAATTTGACTTGTAGGAAAGATCGTGTACAATCACCTACAAAATAAGGACAACGACATTTGTTCCAGCGACGAAGTTCAAGAAAACTACCTATTGAAGATATTGAAGAATATTAATTTCCCAGGATCAGGGATGCAGTAATGGAAGGATGCCATGATCGAGGAGTACCAATCGATCATGAAGAATGATGTATGGGATGTGGTCCCGAGACCAGAAGGGAAATTTGTTGTGACTTCCAAGTGGATCTACAAGATCAAGCATGCTGCAGATGGTAGCATAGAGAAATACAAGGCAAGATTTGTGGCTCGTGGCTTCTCATAGAAAGAAGGGATAGATTATGAAGAAAATTTTGCACCTGTAGCCAGATACACTTCCATCAGAACGGTACTTGCTTTGGATGCAGTGATGAAGTGGAAGATACACCAGATGGATGTCAAGACAACCTTCTTGAATGGTGTAGTCGAAGAGGAAGTGTATGTGGAGCAGCCACTCGGTTTTGAGACACATGACAGGGAGTCACATGTGTGCAAATTGAAGAAAGCCTTGCACGGTTTGAAACAAGCACCCAGGATGTGGTACTGCAGGATTAATAGCTTCCTGACTAGTTTGGGATTTACTAAGAGTAAAATGGATTCCAATCTTTACTACAAGGTTGAGGAAGGAAATCAAGTGATACTCCTACTGTATGTGGATGACCTGGTTGTGACAAGTGAGGATGGGTTGATTGCTGATACGAAGAGGAAGCTTGCTGCCAAGTTCGAGATGAAGGACTTGGGAATGATGCATTACTTTCTAGGCATGGAGGTGTGGCATAGTGGAGATGGAATCTTCCTTGGACAAGGGAAGTATGTAGTAGAGATCTTGGAGCGTTTCGGGATGATGGACTGCAAGGCCATGGCCACACCTATGGCATTGAACCTGAAGCTATTGAGTGATGCTTCATCAGAGTCGATTGATGCCACAATGTATCGTCAGATGATTGGGTCCTTGATGTACCTAATGAACACAAGACCAGATATTTTCTTTGCTGTGAACACATTGAGCCAGTTCCTAACAGATCCTAGACATGTTCACCTGATTGTTGCAAAGCATATTCTGAGGTACATGAGGGGTATGGTTGATTATGGGCTCAAGTATGATGCAATTCAGAATATTAACCTGGAGGGTTATGTTAATTCGGATTGGGAAGGAAGTGCCATTGATAGGAAGAGCACTTCGGGGTGCTGCTTCAGTATGGGATCAGGTGTGATCTCTTGGTTTAGTAGGAAGCAATCCTGCGTGGCACTGAGTACAGCCGAAGCATAGCATGTCGCAGCTTGTTAGGCTAGTTGTGAGGCAGTATGGCTAAGGAAGCTACTATCTGATTTGTTTGATCTCCAGTTGGATGCTACTTGTATATATTACGACAACCATAGTTGTGTGAAGTTGTCGGAGAACCCAGTGTTCCATGACAAGTCGAAGCATATCGAAATCAAGTATCACTATATCAGGGATATGGTGTAGAGAGGAGAAATGAATCTCCTGTATGTTGCGACAAACGAGCAGATAACAGATGTGCCGACCAAGCCACTAGCCAGGGTGAAGTTCAAGTACTTCAGAGAGAGGCTTGGTGTTCTTCAGATCAAAGATACTTCCAGGAGGAAGTGACGAGACACAGATGCAGGATCCCTTCCAAGCATGGTGGCAGGCGGGTCCTCCCCATGGTTGTGGATGTAAGTGATGTGTGATGAGAATTCGGACGATGCTTCGTCATGAGCATCCATATGATGATGATCTGTATGATCATGAGAATTTGTATGATGCTCTGTATGATGATGATCTGCATGATCATGAGCATCTGTATGATGCTTCGTATGATGATGATTTGTATGATCATGATCATCTGTATGATGATGATCCGTATGATCATGAGAATTCGTATGATGCTCCGTATGAATATGATCCGTATGATCATAAGCATCTGGATGATGCTCCGTGGCCGTGGATATCTTGCAGGTTGTGCAGTAGCATGTAATCATGCTTGGGAGATCTTGCAGGTTGTGATTGGTACGTAATCAATCCTGGGATGCTCTTTCAAGGTTTTTCTTGTTAGCATATAATCAACCCTGGGAGATCTTGCAGGTTGTGCTTGGCACGTAATCAGTCTTGGGATTCTCTTTCGAGGTTTTGCTTGTTCGCATGTAATCATCCCTGGGAGATCTTGCAGGTTGTGCTTGGCACGTAATCAGTCCTGGGATACTCTTTTCAGGTTTTGCAGATGAACATAATCAGTCCTGAGATTCCACCGGATGGCCCACTCATAGAAATGTTGAATACCTACATGAAGGCTAGGCCTACATCCAGCATGAAAAAGGGCTAGCTCTGTAGAACTTCCTATGACAAGTAGAATTGAGAGATAACACCAGTGATCAAGATGACGAGTGCAACAATAGTTACGATGATGCTCCAGTGATCCAGTGTTGATGATCCAACTCCAGTATTGAAGATTTGTGCCTATATGTATTGATGTCTATGTCAAGAGAATACCTTCCTAGTTAAGAGGGAGTGTTGATGTATTTGTAACTTCAGAATGTATTCACTTGTATATTTTATATTGTATTTGTATTTTATTGTTGTACCTCCAACGAAGATGTTTATTCCTCTGGTCGGAGAAGTCATTATTGTACTTGGGTCATGTAAAGTCCTTGAGGTCCATCATCTCATGTATGACGGGGCATTAGACCCTAGAGTTGTGTCTTTCATGGGTTATTAGACTCCCCTAGTGGGGTTGGCCCAGTGTCAAGTGGTAATGGGTTATTAGACTCTCCTAAGGGAGGTCGGCCCAGTTAGGGTAAAAAGAAAGTAAAGGTAAAATAGAGAGGAACACCTCTCTATTTATCCATTCACTCACACATCCAACTCGCATAGTTGAGAGAGAGGAGTGCGCACAAGTGGAGGAGGAATAGCTGCTAGAGACATCTATCTTTTGGGGTTTCATCTTTGTGATCTTTGTATTGGTGCTTATTCTATCTCTGAGGAAGTTGTGGGGTTTTCTCCTTTATGGTTTCCTCGGTGAAATGCTTTGCGTCTCTTGTCTCTTGTGTTTGATATGCTGTACATGTTGTTCTCTCAGTTAAGATCCTAGATCATATTGAATTAAATGATGGAAATATAACATTCCAAACAACCCTTTATCTTGTCAATGTATATATAAAAAAAGGTAGGCGACAGGGGACAACCTTGCTTGATAGACTATATTACAATTAATTTCTTGTGACTAGACCTCGTATTTTCGAAACTTGGCAACAACCTTCTCCTATAGCCTTATCACACCAACTTTCAACTTGAAAGTGACTTTTACCTTTTCTAATATATTCCAAAGGTTAGTTATTGGCACTATGCCAAATGCTTTTCTAAATTCAACAAAGGAACACAAGAGATTGGTTTCGTTATTATGACACTCCTTAGCAATTCTCCTAAGCATAACAAGGTGGCCCACATTTGAATGATAACTCCAAAATCCTGTATGGCCTTTAGCTCTTTTTTTGTGAATCTCTAGCCATATGTTGATTTTATTTTCCAAAATAATTACATCTAACTTGGCTAAAAGAGGGCACAACGGTCTTATAATTAGATCCATGTTTCATACATGCAACATTAATAAATTATCGTGTAAATGTTTCTGGAATGCACTATGTTGAAGTTTAGAACCCAACGTTACGTGTAGACACTACACCCATCTTCAAGGGAAAACAAAAGCTGAAATATATTGAGAAATAGAGTAGCCAGGAATTTAATAAATAGTGTCAAGGGAATTAGCCGTTAAAATTAAAATTATTGAAGTCTTAAATGAGGTCAAAATAAGGAGTTTTTTTTTTCTTTTTAAAGAATTTGATAAATTAAAAATAGAGAAAAAAAGAAAGGAATTTTAAAATAAAAAATTTATGATGGATCCAAGAACTAATAGGAATAGCTTAATTAATTAATTAATTAAAAAATTAAATACGAACTATAGATATTTTTTTTTGAGATGAATTATTTAAATTTTTTAATAAAAATATATAAATATAAGAGTTGAATGGAAAAGTATAAAATAAAATTTTTATTTTAATAATTGAGTTAAGGGTATAAGCACCAATTACGATGACATACTTTCATTAAAAATGAATTAACAAGAACAAATATGAAAAATGATTTAGAAAAATATATAAGATTGGAAGGGATAAGGTATTAAAAAGAAAGGAATAAACTAATTCATTTTATAATTAATTATTTGGCTTCATGGCCTTGACTCTCTTTATCAATTTTTCAACCACTTTAATAGTATTTCTCCTCATATTCAATTCACTATGGAAATCCATTTTTTTTTTCCAAGAAAAAAAAGCGTAATTTCATTCATCTGTAGAGATCAAAATTACATTATGTAGGTTCACCATAAATAGTGAATTCTTCAAGATCATATATTCCTATGATGGAACTGTTATGTCTTCTTTCAGTTTACAAAAATGAGCATACTATGATGCTGTATAGATAAGTAGATCAGCCCCGTAAAGCATATTTCATAAATTATTTCTGTCTGTGTTTCTGGACTTCGTCACATTAAGAAAAACCAGTAGAATACTAATAAGCTTTTACAGTGTATCAAAAAGCAGGAACTGTATCATAGATAATGTGCTGATATATTTCATAGATTCTCTATAAATGGCCTATGATAGTAAGTCTGTGTTTGGCCATTTAAAATTTATTTTACATGCCATGTGCCAATGTCCCTCGAGAGCCCCTCCTTGGATGCGGTGTCCGCTTCTTTGTGGTTATTCCTGTAAACATGCCGGCAAGAAATATTGTCAAACCGCAAAAGGATCATCCTAATGGATGAGAGTATATTCACCAGCCGCAAATTTCTGCATTCTTGTATATGTTCGATCCAATTTATAACATTCATTGAGTCCCCGAAGCAATTCAATGTGTTGCAACCTTTCTCAAGAGCAAAGATTAATAATAGTTTCAAGCTCTGCAATTCGGCAAAGTTGTTTGAGCCCTCTCCTAATCCCATAGAAAGAGTGAATGAATGCGATTCTGATAAATGAAGAACCGCGCCACCCCCACACAAATTATGTTGTGCGGCCCCATCGAAAAATGCCCATGGCCAAGAGCGATCAATCTCCACCTCCAGATTCCTTCTTTGATTGGCTGCCCTTATATGCACAGGTAGTGACTTGATGATACCGATAGTTTGTGCTGCAGTTATCTCTGGAAGGCATGGCTTTTCATTGAAGATAGCATTGTTCCGTGCCACCCATATCCCCCAGATAACAAGCAGAGGTAGGTTCTTATAAGTCTTAACTGTGTTCATTCTCCACCATGCTTCCCATGCTACCCCAACCGAATCTCCATCCCATTGACAAAGAAACCCCACCAAAACAGTGCACTCCTTCCAAACTGCAACAGAATAGGGACATGTAAGGAATAGGTGAGAAGCAGTTTCAAGTTCCCTTTTGCATAGCACACACCAGCTTGGCCCATGAAAGGACCTCTTCTGCAAAATATCCCATGTAGGTGCTCTGTTCTCGAGTACACACCACATAAAAAGTTTTGATTTAGCTGGGCATTTTAACTTCCAGAGAGACTTCCACCACCAGGCTACCTCCCTCTGTTCCTCCTCTGAGCTTAATAAAATATAACCTGCCTTGGGAGTGTACTTACCTTCCGGATCCGCCTCCCAGACCAGGGAATCCTCCTCATCATTCAGCAATACATTTGCCACTTCCAAATGGTGGATATAAACCTACAAGATAGCCGACTCCTGTTCCTGAAGCCCCAAAGTGTTTGCCCTACACCATCTCTGTCTCCAAGACTCCACAGGTCTCGGAATTGCCAACTGATTCAGTGTGTAAATCCCTCTTCTTCCAAGTGCCTCAATAACATGGCCAGGTAGAATGTGTTCATGTGTACATCCCATCCAAGGGTCCCTTCCTACCAGCAGCTTTTCACCATTCCCCACATTCCAAGCTAGATTGGATTCAATCAGGCCAAATGATTTTACCACAGCCTTCCAAATCATTGATCCCCCCAGATGGGACTTCCTAGAATTCCTAATCCAATCTTCAATGCTTTCATCGGCCAAGTATTTCTGCTTGATGAACTTGGTCCAGAGACTAGTAGTCTTCACCAGCCTCCACCCCCCCTTGGCTGCCAAAGCCTTTGAAAACAAGAAAATGTTCTTTATCCCCCAGCCCCCCATGCCCTTTGGAGCTGCAAGTCTCTTCCAGCTTACCCAAGGGGTGACCTGTACGTCCTTCTTGCCGCTCCAAAGAAACCTAAAACAGATCCTCCTAATGCTTTCAAGGATTCCTTTAGGTATCCAGGCTAATGACATCCAGTATACAGGAATTGCTTCCAGCACTGCTTTGACCAGGACCAGTCTACCTGCTCGTGAGAACCACCTGTGGCTCCAGACCATCAATCTCTTCTCCACCTTCCCAATCAACCAATCCCAATCCCTCTTCAAATATAAATTAGCTTTTATCGAGAACCCGAGGTATTTCAGACCATCCTCTAGTCCCGCAGTATTGAAGGGAAAGAACCTAGTGAGTTCTGCCTCCTCTTCCGGTCTCAACAAGTGAGTGGATAAGGTAGACTTCCCAGCATTAATTTCCATACCAGTGGCCTTAGAAAACAGTTCCAATATCTCTTTTAGAATACGGGTATCCCCTCTGCTTCCAGAATAGAAGATTAAAACATCATCCACGAATAGCAAATGTGTAATATACAGATTTGGAGCCACCGAAATCCCCTGAAACAACCCTTCAGCCTTTGCCCCGCTAATGGCCCTACTGAGTCCTTCAGCAACCAACAGAAAGAGCAGCGGGGATAAAGGACAACCCTGTCTAAGTCCCCTTTCAGCATGGAAAAAAGTCGAAGCCGCTCCATTGATAAGTACAGAAAAGGAGACAGTAGTGATGCATGACATTACCCATCTAATAAAAGCAATACCAAATCCCAGATGGGTAAAAAGTAGGCGAAGATACAACTAACTCACTAATTATCATAGGCCTTTGAGAGATCAATTTTAAGTATGGCTCCCTTCAGATTCTTGGTCTTCAAACTATGCATCCCTTCCTGAGCCACTCCAACAGCCTCATGAATTTGTCGACCCTCCAAAAACCCAAACTGTTCTGCAGATATATGTTGTGAGAGGATACTTTTTAGTCTTCTGGAAATAACTTTTGAGATGATCTTATAGATACAATTGCACAGTGAGATGGGCATGAATTCATTTAGGGTCATTGCATTATCAGACTTAGGAATGAGGGCGATAAAAGTAGAATTGAAACTTGCCGGTATTTTCCCTGATTCTCTGGAGTCTTCAACAACTGCCATGAGGTCATTCCCCAAAATCTCAAAGAGATCCAGGAAGAAATCTATAGTCCACCCGTCAGGGCCAGGGCTCTAGTCTTTTTGAAAGCTTATGAGTACCTTCTTAAGCTCCTCCTCCGTTAATTCCTTCATCAGCTCCCTGTTTCCTTCATCGTCAAAAAAACTAGGAAACATCTCTGCCACTTTAATCACCTCATCAATAGTAGACTGATTTGGTGCCCGGAACAAATTCTTAAAATGTGTTACCCCACACCTGGCCTTATCATCAAAACTGATATGTGTGTTTCCATCATCATCCTTCAGACTCCATATGGTATTAGCTGTTTTTCTCCCTCTGGCATAAGCATGGAAAATTTTTGTATTATCATCCTCACACTCCAGCCAAATTGCTCTGCTCTTCAATCGCCATGTCTCCTCCATTTCACATAACATAGTGTTCTGCCGCCCTTCCAAGCGGATAAGAGCCTCCTTGGATTCCTGAGAGATCAGTCTCCCCCCTTCACCCTCATAAATCTGCTGTAGCTCATCCTCCACCTGTTTCAATTCTGCATCTTCCCTACATCTCTTAGCAATAGCCCAGTCTTTGACCAATCTTTTCATCTTTTTAATATTATCTGCAAACTGAAAGGCAGCTGATCTATCAAAATCCCTATCAAAAGGTGTCCAGTTTGTAAGAAAGAGATTTTTAAATGTCTCATCTTGTAACCATAATTTATTGATTTCAAGGGGCTCGGAGGATTTGCAGGCCCCTTATGTATCTCAAAAAAGATAGGAAAATGATCAGAGATACCTCCATTACCAACCCACTGTCGAACTTGAAAGAATCTGTCCACCAACTATTCAGCCACCAGAAAACGATCAATCCTTTTCGCCACCCTAGCATCCCCACTGCGTTCATTTCGCCATGTCGGTTTCAACTTGAGAGGCTCTATATCCAGCAAACCCTTCACCATTAACTTCTGAACAAAGTATCCAGCCAAAGAATCCACTTGTGCATGTGGTCCCCATACCTCATTCAGACCCAGAGAAAAGTTTAGATCCCCCCCGATGATCAGTGTGTCACTACTCAAGAGGGGGTTTCCAAACAGTGAGTCCCAGAACTCAATTCGATGCATGTAAGGCCCATAAATATTAATCACCTTAAAAATGTTCCCCAATTCAACCGACAAAACATCAACACAAAGAACATAATCCATTCCCCACGAATTCACAAGCTTAAAATTACATTGCCTCCATCCCACAGCCAACCCCCCAGAACGTCCCTTTACATCCAAAGTGAGAAAGGACCATCCAGGCAGCCAGCTCTCCAAACGATTCTTAATAACATCTCCTACACCTAAGGTCTCTTGTAGCAGGATCACATCCGGGTGTTCAAGAGTAAGCACCCTTCTGAAGGCTGATTTCTTGTTGGGTCCAGCCAGACCCCGGCAATTGAAAGACATAATCTTCATGTACGCCCTTTCTTCAAGGCATTCCCCGCTCTAAGTGCCTTAACAATCGAAATTTGTTTCCCTTCCAGGAGATCTACCCTTGCCTTGGATTGTGCCTTATGAATATTTGATTTTCTACCCCTTCCCTTACGAGCAGGAGTAGTGACTTTCCCCAGCCCCGCAGAGGTGGTTTTCATACAGGAGCGTAGGAAATAACCTGAATCTTGTGATTCCGTGGGAGAGAGGTAATCCTCCTCTAGAGCATCTCTGGGATCAGGGTCAAAAAAACCATGAGGGGTATCATCCACAGCACCTATACTAGCAGTAACAGGTTCCAAAACCGGTTCCAAAGAGGGAGTAATCAGGACCGTTGCTTCCTTCTCACCATCGTGATAACCAGACCGAGACCCCCCAGGACCCAAGTTGCTCGAGAGATAAAGGTTGTGCAGACCCTCCACCCAATCATGCCTCAATAAAGTAACAGAGTTCATAAATAAATTGACAGTATGGGGTAAAGAGAGAGAGGAGATACCAGGGAAGACAGGTCCCCGAAGTACATCTTCAATTTGATGTGTAGTCACCAATTCCATCTGTTCTGCCGTAGTCTTCTCCACCACTGGACACACCTGACTAGGTTCATCTCCGGACGGCACATTCCCAAGGTCATCTGAAGAGGATTGGACAAAGTCAGAAGAACCCGATCCAATTTCCGTGTAGCGCACCTCAGCTCCTGAAGGAAGTTTTTTCCGCCCCCCAACTGGTTTCGAAATGGAAGGCTGCAATCGGATACGGGGTGTCCATAAGCGTGACAGCGCCGGCACCTAAACGGTACATTTTCATAGTCCAGAATTTGTGTGATGATCTCCGGTCCCCATTCCAGCTTTATTTCTTCTGCCAGCCCCTCTCTGATATTGATGTTAACCAGAATGCGCGCAACCTTTTGGCATAGAGTCTCCAAAAATGACATATCCGCCTCCAGGAAGGTCCCCAATATATCCCCAATCCGTTTGAAATGATGTAGTTCCCAGAAGTGAAGTGGTAGGGCTGGCAAACGGACCCAAATCGGAACTACATCCACCCTTTCCCGGCTGGCATCGAACAAAGAGTGCCATGGCTTCAGCAGCACCGAAGTGTGATTGAGATGCTAGTTCTTATTCAAAACCCGCTGCAGCTCCTCCTCTTTAGAGAATTTGAATGCGAACCACCCCCTGTTCAGCTCCACCACCACCGGTAATTGACCCACCAGGTCCTTCCAATTTTCCTCAACCCAATCTGCCACCGTCTTCCTTGAGAAATTGCGTCCCATAACCCTGCCAACAAGGGTAAAATGTGCCATCTGCAACACATTACCCCATGCTATGTCTTCACCCACTGCATAGTTCTTAACCACTTTAACCTTAATCCAACTCTTCCTCCGCTTCTTCACAGGGCCGCCGCCACCCTTCTTCGATCCAACTGCAACATCAACGGTCTCCTTCCCCCAACCCCCGTCCCACTCCGGAGAGCTAAAACCCCGCTGCTCTGCAACCCCTGGGGAAACCCTTCGTTCTTCCTCTGACGAGTACCCACTTGAACCATTGCCCAACCGACCATGTCGAGCCACTCCTTCCGTCGCAACCCTGTCAAAACCCACCGCCTCCTCAGACCCACGCTGCGCCGTTTCAGCTGGAAACCCTAGGGCCTTTGAGAAAAAAACCCCTGCTTCCCTCCAGCTCGTATTTCTGAGCAGATCAACCGACTGCTGTTCCACCATAGGGCCCTTCATTATCCCATGTGTTAACTGCTCCGGCGAAGTGAAGAAAGCAGACGGAGAAAAGTCAGTAGAAAAGTTTATCGACTCCAACCCCGCCGGCTGAAGCATCTCAGTTTCCAGCATCGAAAAATCCACCAGCTCTTCTAGATCCCTACCACATGGCACCCCCCATCCATCACGACCATCCAACCTGTCACTTACATAAACAACGGCATCCTGATATTCCATGGCAGTAGAAAAAGGTTCACCAAAACCGTAACAGTCACCAATCTGCTAAGCTCCAAACCCTAGGAAAACCAAACTGCCCTCCTGCCAAAACAATAAAAAAACTACCATACCCCCTTGGATGGGGAGTAGTTCATAATCCAGACACAGTCTCAAGTCAATGCAGCGATCAAGGCTAACCGATCCCTGACAGGGATGGCCCTCCCATACCCCTCAAGGTCCAGTTCGCCGTCTCCAACCTGTCGCCGTCCATCCTTCCAAAAATCCAAAATGCGGGATCATGGCACTTATGTGGCAACTATAACCAACCCTGGAAATCCATTATGATAACTCTTTTTCTTTTCTAAACATCCTAATTACCCATCAACACAATGGCTCCTTATACCACCAAGTTCACCGCAAAAATACCTAAACTAACAGATACCTTCATGCCCAATCCCACCACCACCTTGCCTGAAAATCTATTGTTCTAAAAAATCTAGTAACTAGAGCGATCCGCATATCCGACCCTCAACATTTTGATAAAGAGAAATCCCACCTCACCAATTCCCTCCTAGCCAATGGTTATTCTCTTAACCAAATCAACGAATCCTTTCATTATGTTCTTTGCCCCATACCCAAACGCCCCCCTCCTAATTCTCATTCTCTTGGTTTAATCTCTCTCCCTTATATCTCCGGTGTCATTGATCGCTTATCTAGAATTCTATCCAAAAAGAATATCAAAACATTCTTCAAACCCTTCAAAACACTTAAGCAATCATTTAGAAGTGTAAAATACAAATCTGACCCTTTTCTTTCTCAAGGCATTTACCAGATTCCTTGCCGATCTTACGACAAATCCTACATTGGACAAACTAGTAGGACTATTCAAGCTCGTCTCAAATAACATATTGTAGACACTAATCATAATCGTCTTAACAAATCTACCATAGCTGAGCATTCCATCAAATTCAATCACCTCATTTGTTTTGATCAAACAAAAATTCTTGCTTCCGCCACTCATTATTCATCTCGCTTAATAAGAGAAGCTCTTGAAATCGAAAAAAACCCCTTCAATTTTAATCGCAAAGATGGTTACAAGTTAAGTTTTACTAAAAACCTTTAATCCACCTTCTAAAAAAGTAACTTGTCATACCTTCGTCGCTTCGCTTCTCATTCTCACCCTTTCCTTAATCTTCAATAATACCCCTTCCCCACTCTTGTCTTTTCATTCCTTTTTAACCCATTGCCCTTTTCTCTTAATAAGTTACTCTAATTTCCCCTCTTTTGTAATTATGTTTTTATCTATTTCTCATCTATTATTCTTTCTCCATCTTTAATATCTTTAATATATTAATTAATCATCTTTTTGTTTCATTTTTAATTCTCCTGTTTTGTTTGCTTATTCTATTGGTATATTTTTCATCTTATCTTCCTTAATTTTATAATTAATTTATCATACTTTATTAATCATTTATATATATTTAATTAATTATTTTTACATATTATTAATTAATTAATTAATTAAATAATATAGATGAGCATTACTCTATACTCTTTTAAAATATCTTTAATTATAAAATTAATTATTATTTTTTTAATATTTTAATTTTATATATTCTCAATCATTTTTTTTTTCTATTTTATTCTTATTAATTTCTTTTTAACTAAAATATGTTATAATATAATTGATGCTTATACCATGTAGTATAATTTTATTTTATACTCTTCCATTTTATTTTATTAATCATTTATTTATATATATATATATATATATAAATTAAAAAATTTAATTCATTCATCTCAATTTTTTTTATAATTTATATTTAATTTGTTAATTAATTAATTAATCTATTCTATTAGTTGTGTGCTTCTTCATAAATTTTTATTATTTTAAATTAAATTTTAATTTTACAAATTTTTTTCTTATTTTTAATTCATCATATTCTTTAAAAATAAAAATAAAAATTCTATTTTTTATCTCATTCAAGATTTCTTTAAAACTGTTATTCTTTTTGTTAGTGTGAAAACATCCATTTTCACATTAATAAATTAAATAGCAAAGAAAAGTGACCTCTCAAAAATGAAAAAATAAAAAAAATAAAAAAATCACTATGATAAATAAATTAATGTAGATCCGTCTTTAACTCCTAAGCTATTAAACTCACAAAAAAAAACTAATTCCTTAAAATACAATTTTTTTTCTCAAATTTTATACTTAAAAAAGATTTATGTTTAAAATTTGATCCAAATAAAATTATAATTAAAATATATATATTAATTTAATCACATACTCATGGGAAGTGATTTTGTGGAGGATTGGAAGGTTTATAAGGATATCATTGAATTGTTTTGTAAAGCCTCTGTTATGCGGGTGAGTGTGAGAAAGTCTTGTTTATTTGAAAATTTGGTGGAGGAATCTCGGATGTTGGATATCTTGGCACTTTTGCCTTTCCAGTGTCTCAAGGTTAATGAGGGCTTCAATTATCTTGGTTTTAGACTTAAACCCAATGGCTATCTTGTCCAGGACTAGCAGTGGCTGGTAAAGAAATTTGAAGATCGTATCTCCCATTGGATGTATAGGCTTCTCTCCATTGGAGGTAAGCTCACATTGGCAAAGTATGTCCTTGTTGGGACCCCTGTCTATTGGTTTTCCTTGCTTCCGGTGCCATGTTCAGTCATAAATACCCTGCGTAGATTGTTGTTCAATTTTCTATGGACTGGTGGATTTAAGAAGACAGGCTTAGTTATGGTCGGCTGGGAGAGAATTTCTCTTCCAACGTCGTCTGGGGGCTGGGGGATTCTGGATGTCTCTGTTTTCAGTGCGGCTCTTCGACTAAAAAACTTCTGGAGGGTACTAACAGGTTCTTCTTTATGGACTTGGGTGATTCATGACAAATATATTAAATGAGAACTCTCACATTGGTTCAGGAAATCTCAGAAGCTGGTTCGTGGTGTCTCGCCTATCTGGAATGGTTTTATGAAGGTTTACTGCTGGCTTGTATTGGAGCTGTGTTGGATTATTGGTAATGGACGGGATGTGGCCATAGGTATTGACCATATCCTGGGTCTGTCTGGTGATTATAAGTTATCTTCAAGCTTATTATTGAGATTGAATGCAGCTGGGAAGTATACGGTGGACTCTATTGTTAAAAACAAGCTTTCGGGATATTGGCTGGACTCTGTGGACTTAAAGTTGCCCCGTGATGTTGCTGGGGAATGGGACGCATACCTTCATGCACTAAACTCTGCAGGGGTTCGTGTCTGCTGTAATTTGGATGTGCTTGTTTGGGCCGGGAACATGTCTACTGGACAGGTGACAGCTAGAACTGCTTATAAGTGTATTATTAAGTGCTAAAAACTTGGAATAATCTTATGTTGTTGGGTTGGCTTGGCCCCAGCTGGTGTATCTTATGTAAAGCTTCATCTGAATCTGCTGTACACTTGTTTTTGAAATGCCCTTTTATGTGCAGTTTGTGAGCAAAATTTGTATCTATTTTGGGCATTTCTAGAAGCTGGAGTGGGGAGAATCTGGATACCTCTCTTAAGCTATGGATTTCATCCAATAGTCCACGTGCTACTCTTCCTATCTTCCCGTGCTGGACTGTCTGGCGTTTGAGGAACAAGGCTCTGTTTGATGGGATTCTTCCGAACTTGGACTCTGCTTATTACTCTACATTGGGCCATTATTTATTATACCAGAATGATCATAACACTTTGGCTCAACGAAATATTGGGAGTTTTCTTTTAAGGGTTGAAGACCCGGTTCTTTTCTTTGATGGTGCGGCAAATAATGGTGTTTGTGGAGCTAGTGGGGTTGTTTATATTGGGCTAGATAATTTTTATACTTTCAAATTGCACTGTGGGAGAGGTACTAATATGTTGGTTGAACTTCTGGCGTTATGGTGTGTTGCTCGAGTGGCAAATCTTATGGGTCTTGGGAGGGTGCAGATCTTTGGTGACTCTCGAGTCACTATTAAATGGGCTCGAGGGGAATGCGACCTGAATGTTTTGAACTTGACTTATTGGTGCAATCGTACCAAAGCTGAACTGGGTATGTTCCTCAATGTCTCATTAGAACATATTTATCGAGAACATAACTCCCAGGCCGATTTGCTGTCAAAAGCAGCTCTGGAATGTGACGAGGGCTTCTTATTTTGGGAAGAATTTATGGCAGATCAGCGGACTGATTCTGGCCATTTGTATTTTTTGGGCTAGGTTCGACTTTATCTAGTTTGTATGGATGGACGGATAATCTTTGATTTTGTACGGGGGCTTTTTTGATTGACGACATATATGTTCTTCATGTGCAGCAACATTTTTTATCATCTTTTGATATTATCATGTACTATTTGATTCACCATTGAATATCAATAATATGCTTTTTTTTTCGCGAAAAAAAAATAATTGTAAAATACTTCAATATTTTTAATAAAACGTAATTTATATACCTACTTTTTATTCTCCTTTTCTTCCTTTAATGATTGTCATCTTTAGATTATATAATTACACTTTATTTTTTAATAATTTTATATATTAGAAAATATTGACGCATTCAATGGATGCACTAATCATGGAATAGCTAAGAAAGTTGATGAAAGTTGGTAGGTAGCATAATTTCTCTTTTTTGACATTTGGCCAAAGCAACTATTCCACCTTTTTGAAATTTGTGGTTCAAAGTCTCCTTTTTCGTTCCCTCCACCCAATTTGACTTCCAACATGCTTTACAACAAGAGACCAAAGTATATTTAAACATATAATTAATTATATCATCTAAAATCGTTGCACCTCTTAATTCGAGGCTAAAAATATTAAAATATAAAATATAAAAGTGGTTAAAATGACGGGGTAGTTTATTTCTAAAAGGGAAAATGATGACTGTGCATATTGACAAAAATGTCACAACAATATTTTGAAAGCTTGTTTTATAATAATGTTCAAAACTTTAAAAAAAGCCAAAACTTCTAATATGAAAACACCCTAAATGCTAGATGAATATGAATATGAGGTGTTAACAAAGGAGCCCGGTTAAAATCATGATTTTGGTTTTTTTTATCTTTTTTAGTTTTTTCAATTAGAAAAAAAAGTACCTTTATTATTAATAAAATAAAAAAAGTACATCTCCATACACAGCCATATGAAACACAGTTTGTAACAACATCTATACCATTACAAAATGACCAAGTAACCCAAGATTGACAACCAAAAACTAATTCCAAAAAAGACATAAGCATAACTGGTCAGTTCTATCATCTTCAAAAAAAAAAGTATATTAATCTTCAAAAAAAGAAATGGATCCCTGAAATTCCATCTTTTCATCAATCCATTCTTCCCACTGGAGGAAGCCCTCTTGCATAGAGAAAGCATCCTTGGACAAGGCATCGACAATATCATTGTGCTCCCTATAAATATGATCAATGGTCCAATAAAAAATGGAGGATAAAAGAGACTCAATTCGCATACACCAGTGTTGGAAGGAGAGAATCTTTAGCCTGTGTATTTTTTTGCCCAATTAACAACCATCATCGAGTCACCATAAATCCTCGAAGTATCCACACCAAATATGAAGGCAATTTTAAGCAAACATTATAGTCCCAGAATTTTAGCCAAAGAGTTTGTGCCCACGCCAATATTTAACTTGAGTTTGAATTAATGGTGTTTGTTGATGATTAGATAGACGCCTGCTGCACATATGCCTTCCATAGCCGCACCAACAAAAAATCTTGTAGCAGTACTTGACTCTTCAATGCCAATTATATGCCGCACACAACTTTTGGAGAACCTCTATTTAGACTCTTCTTTAGCTTGTTTGTAAAGAAAATCACCATACTAATTCAATTCTCTGGCATTGGGCAAATATGGGGAGGCCTTAAAAAGTGCACTGTAAAATCATCACCCAAACCTTATCAATATCAAGAGCATTTCTACAATGGTTATATGCATGGTCACCTGAATCATGAAGGATCAAAGAAAATCCCTTTCTCCCCAAACTTAGCCCAACAAAAGGCTCTTGAGATCTCCTCCAAGTTCATTAAATGCTCCAAATCCGAAACAAGCTACTCCTGAGAGGAATAAAGGAATTGCAAATATTTTTGGCAAATCTAAACAAATTTTTCGTATGTTCATCACATAATATTTCCATATCCCAATATACACAATGACAGATAGCTTCTAGAAAGAACGGGCCAGAAAATATGATATGTGCCCCAGCCACACCTTCATAACTCCAAATACCATGATTAATTATCATACCGATGGATTCGTCAGTGAATCGTCTATCCATTGACATATAATTTACGAGTTTTTGAGTTCATATGATAATTCTTTTTTATTTTCTTTTCAAACTTACACTTAAAACCATGTCCACAACTACGAATCAATGCAAAGAAAAATCAACAACATACAAAGTACACAACCAAAAAATTTCAAAAAAACTATATGTCCCACATCAACATGTAGTCTTCAAAAGAGTATTTTTTTGTTTTTCGATCTTTGTAACCAATAAAAAAAAGTTTACGTTCACACATATGTACAAAATGCGATTAAAATTTGTAACAGTCAGTTTCGAAAATTAATAAAAAATATATTTTTCCAAAATAAATTAAAAAATATGTGCGCCCCGGTGCATTTTTTGTAGATTATGTTTATATATATATATATATATATATATTCATAAATTATGCATTTATCACTAAATTATTTTATGTGCACACAAACTATTTGTTAAAACTTTTCCTAAAATTTACAAGAACAAAAATATCATTAAATGCAATTTGGCATATTAAATAATATTATTATTAAAAAAAAGGTGGAAAGACAACATAATTCCCTACAATTTGAGTTTTTGTAGCATGTCAGAATTCACAAAGCATATATGAGTTTTGAGATCTTCAATTTAATATATGAGTAAAAAATCGAATTTTCACCATCACTTTTGGCCAAAAAGTGTTGTACCCATCTTCATAAATTCACCAAGGTGAATGCACTAATCCAACATTGTAAAAGGTGAAAGATTGCTCATAGACATGATCACCTAAAACTATGTAGAATGTGTTAATCCATGTCATTGCCTTGTTGAACAATTTGGGTTCCATTTAAATGTAATTTATCAAATCATTAACAAAGTGACTATTAAGAACTCCCTTGCCACCTAGGTTTTGAATGCCTAAATCATCCCATGCTTCTTAATGACTTTTGGAAAATATCCAAGAGCATCAACATACAACAGATAGTGGTTAGGACTATGTACTAGTGAATTAACTAGGAGGTGTCAAGTTTTTACCTGTTTAGCATAATAACATTAAACAATAGGATCACTAAAAGAAAGGCAAGCACAACAACACAAAGAACACACGAATTTTCCTCGGGGAAACCACAAGGGAGAAAATCCCGCAAAAATTCCTCAATATAGAATTCACCAAAACAATATAAAACCCCAAGACAAAACAACTTTTCTCCTTCACCAACGAAGTTCTTCTCTCTCTCTTATGCAAACTTGAGTGAGTGAGTGAGTGAGTGAATGATGCAAATGAGCAACTCAACCTCTCTATTTATATTCTTCAGTTGGGTGAATTTTTGCCTCAACTAAGACGACTTATCCTAACTGACTGGGCCGAATTCACTTAGGGAGACTCAATAACTTATTTAATATAACTCTTGAGGGTACTATTGACCCGACTTACAAAGGAGGGTTTACATTGAATCTTTCAATGACTCTTACATGACCAATTACATTAATGACATCTCCAGAAGGAGGAGTAATAATATAATAAAAAAATACAGTTATAATATCTTCTACAGTTAAATTTCTTTAACACTCCCTCTTAACTAGGAAGGTATTCTACATACATCAACATCAACAACTTATTGGTGAAACTATGTACGTCACAGGAAGTTTTGGAACAACATCATATATCTGGGGTATCATCATCAATATGGAACTGCTAGATCGTCATCATCAACATCATCATCAGTACATCATCATCATAGTCATCATCAGCGGCAAGGAACTGCTGGAGCATCATCAACATCATCAGCAAGGAATTACTGGTACATCATCAACATCATCATTAGAATATGAATACTAGAACATCATCATCATCATCATCATGTGAATACTGGAACAACAACATCATCGACAACATGTGAATGCTGGAACAACATCATCATCACTAGCATGTGAATGCTGGAACAACATCATCAGTAGCAACATGTAAATGCTGGAACAACATCATCATCATCAACATGTGAATGATGGAACATCATCATCATCATCAGCATGTGAACGCTGGAACAACATCATCATCATACATCTAGAACTGCACTATGGTGGGTACTGTTGTAGATGAAAAAGGCCTTGTCTGACTTACTAATCATTTCGGACCAAACAAGCCTAGTCAGACATACCAATCTACTTGGGGACCAAGCATGCCTTGTATGACTTGCTAATCCTTTCGAACCAAACAAGCCTAGTCAGACATACCAATCCCCCTAAGATCAAACAGGCTTTGTCAGGTTGACATACCAATCCCTTTCGGGATCAACCAGGCCTTGTCAAACTGACATACCAATCCTAGATTGAGCTGCCACACCAAGGATCCATGAAACCAAATCATTGTCACTCCATATTTCGAAGAAGGTCCTTTCGTACCACACCAAGCTTGTCTCAAAAGTATTCAAACTTTATTCGAGACAAAGGCTTAGTCAATACATCAGGAACTTGTTCCTCTGTAGGAACATACTTGATCTTTACAGCTCCCTTCTGCACCATATCCCAGATGTAGTGATACTTTATTTCTATATGCTTCAATATATCATGGAACATCAGATTTTCTGACATCTTGATACAACTCTGATTATCACAAAGGATATCAGTCACATCTATCTCGGTATCAAATAATCCTTCCAACATCTTGCGAATCCAAACTGCTTCGCTATAGGATGAACATGCTGCCATGTATTCATCTTCTGTCATACTGAGTGCAACACTGGTCTGCTTTCTACTGAGCCATGAGATCATACCTGATCCCAAACTAAAACAACATCATGAAGTGCTCTTTTTGTCTTTGGGATTTCTTTCCCAATCTGAATCTGTATATCCGTGCAATTTGAAATCACTATATGATACATATCTGAGTCCATAATCCAATGTACCCTTTAGGTACTTCATCACATGTTTTGCTGCAACCAAGTGAACATGTCTAGGATCTACCATATACTGACTCAAGGTGTTCATAGCAAAACATATATCTGGTCTTGTATTTGTTAAATACATCAACGAGCCAATGATCTATTTGTACAATGTAACATCCATTGTTTCTGATGAAGCATCATTTAAGAGCTTCAATTTTTCGTCATCGGTGTAGTCATAGCCTTACAATCCATCATCCCAAATCTCTTTAGGATCTCAACAGTATACTTTCCTTGATTTAGGAAAATCTCGTCTGGACACTACCACACCTCAAGACCTAAAATGTAATGCATCATACCAAGGTATTTCATCTCAAATTTTGCAGCAAGCTTCTTCTTACATTCAATGATGGGCTTGTCTTCTCCTATCAAGAATAGATCATCCACATATAACAGTAATATCATGGGTTCATCATCTACAACATTATAATAAAGGTTGGAATCTGCTTTACTCTTGGTAAAGCCCAAGCTCATCAGGAAACCATAAATTTTTCCATACCACACTCTGGGTGCTTGCTTCAACCCATACAATGACTTCTTCAATCTACACACATGTTTTTTCCTGTCATCTGTTTCAAAACCTTTTGGTTGTTCAATGTACACTTCCTCTTCTATCTTACCATTAAGAAAAGCAGTCTTTACATCCATCTGATGTAATTTCCATTTCATCTTAGCTGCCAAGGAAAGGATGGTTCTGATTGAAGTATATCTAGCCATTGGAGAAAAATTCTCCTCATAATTAATTCCTTCCTTGAGAGAACCCATGGGCTACGAATATTGCCTTGTAATTTTCAATGCTTCCATTTTCTGAATGTTTTGTTTTGAAAATCAACTTTGAAGATACTACTGACTTGTCTTTCGGTCTTGGTACCACATCCAAAACATCATTCTTTATGATGGATTGGTATTCTTCAACCATGGCATCTAACCATTCCTTCTTCTTTGCTGCTTCTTCAAAACATCTAGGTTCTTCATCAATGAGGTTGCACATCAAGGCTACATAACTGGAGTATGGCCTTGGTTTCTTACTTCCTCTATATGTACTTTCTGAAGCACCATACTTTTCTGCATCCTGAATTATTTCTCGTGCCCAAGCTGGTATTATTTTTTGTGAAATCATCTCATGAGGTGTCTCCTCAGGTATTTGAGGTTCAATCATACCGCGATCCTATGGTACACATGCTCTTCTTCAATATTTCTTACTGGAGTGTTGTTAGTTTCTATAGCTCTATGAGCTTCATGCTCCTCCTCACTCTCATGAGTCCTTTTAGACTTGATAAAAGCTGGATCCTCATCAAATGTAGCATCTCTACTAAGTTCAATCTGACGATATCATGAGATGTAGATTCGGTAATCCTTTGATTGCTCACTGTAACCTATAAATACCCCCTTCTTTCCTGAAGCGTCCAACTTTGATCTCTTCTCTTTGGGAATATGAATGAATACCGGTAAACCAAATATTTCCAGGTGACTGACTTCATGCTTCTCACTAGTAAACATCTCTTCTGGAGTCTTGTTCCCAAGAGTACTGCGGGAGATTCTTTTTTGCACATAGACTGCGGTTCTAGCGGCTTTAGCCCATAAGTGAATAGGTAGATCTTGATCATGGATCATGGCTAAATTACTGCTTCCATGATAGATCTATTATTTCTTTCAGCCACACCATTTTGTTGGGGATTATAGGGAATGGTAAGCTCCCTCTTAATCCTAGCTTCTTTACATAAATATTTGAATTCACTTGATGTGAATTCTCCTCCATTATCTGACCTTAAGATCTTGATCCTCTTTTCAGAGAGGTTTTCCACAAGAGCCTTGAACTCCTTGAAATTTCCAAATACTTCATCTTTATTCTTTAAGAAATAAATCCACGTTTTGCGGGAATAATCATCAATAAAAGAAGCATAGTAAACATACTCGCTTAGAGAGGTAGTTGACATTGGTCCACAAATGTCTGAATGAATAATATCCAATATGCCTTTCGCCTTACTGTCACTGCTTAGAAATGGATTCTTTGAATTCTTTCCTTGTGCACATCCTTTGCACACTCCTTCATGATCAACATGGATTTCTAGTGATCTTGTCACCACTTTGCCCACTATTGGTAATGCTTTGTAATGTACATGAGTGAGTCTTCTATGCCACAATTCACAAGGATTCATGGTACTTGCTATTAAGGCTGAATGTGCACGTCCCTTCAATTTGTAGAGTCCTCCTTCTTCAACTCCAATCACAACTGCATCATCTATTTTTTTTCCCTTTTGGCCACATGAGGACTTCATCATCTACAAAAGCAACTTTGAGACCTTTCTTATCTAAGGCTGAGATAGAAAGGAGATTATTTTTCAAACCTAGGACATATATAGGACTTCCTTCATCTTCATGGACTTTCCAGAATCCAACTTATAAGAGGCTTCTCCCATTCCTTTGATCGGATATTGGTAATTGTCTCCAAGCTTTAATTTGTGTGGAGAGTCTTTTTGCACAAGCTGTGAGAGAGAATCTTTGTAACCTGCCATATGTTTGGAGACTCCACTATCCACAAGCCAAGTGTCACTTTCATGAAAAATTGAACCAGTGAGGGTTGAAATTAAGACATATTCTTCACTAAAATATTCATCTTCTCTAGTCTTCTTTTCATCATCATGTTCATCATCTTCGGCTGCATGAGCATGAAATATTGTATTCTTCTTCTTGAATTGTTCAGCTTTAAGGGGTCAATTTCTTGCAGTGTGTCCCATCTTGTGACAAGAAAAACATTCAAAGGATGAAAAGTCTTTCTTAGTCATTTTTTTCTTTTGAAATATTTGAGTTCTTCTAGGAGAATGTTCACGATCCTTCCTTTTGTTCTTTCCTTTGGTATGATCTTCCAAAGCTTGGTCTTCATTGTTATTTAACTTACCTTATATGACTGCTATTCTTTCCTCTTCTTGTACACATTCTTCCCATAATTTTTTGAACTTGATTAATTTCTTTCTAGAGCATAAACCACGAATGTCAGGTTCCCAATCCCTTGGGAGACCATTTAAGGTGGTCATCACAAATTTTGCTTCTTCTATCATATCACCAATAGCTTCTAATTGTTATTTAATTTGGTATACCTTAGTGAAGTATGACTGCATGGTCTCTGATTTTTGAATCTTCACACCCTTGATTTGATTTCTCAAGGTCATCTTTCTATTGATGTTCTTTCCTTCAAATAAACTGGACAATGCATCAAACATTTCCTTTGGAGTCTTCCTTGAAGACACTTGAGGAATCACGTGATCTTTGATAGAGTCAGCTATGATCCTCTTGGCCTTGATCATATCCTTCTTGTATTTTGCTTTGGCCTCATCTCCTTCTGGTTCTTCAACTTCCTTTTTTATGAAACCTTCTAGGTCACGTTCTTCAAGAATGAGCATGACTCTATATTTCCATGCTCTAAAATACTCAACTCCCTCAAGCTTCTCATCAAGCTTGGTATTGTTTGTCATTTTGATAATATGAGAACCTCAAATGGAAATAGAAGAGAGATAGTACTTACCATTAATGTCGCCTTTCCAAAAGCTGCTTCTGGCTTGACTTAGTGTTTGATAGAGAAACCCTAATATTTCAACTTGGAGATCTTGAAGAACTAGTTGGATGAATAGATGCGCCTCCCTAAGGCGAGTTGAGCAATGTACTCATTTTTCCAAATCTATGTGCAGATCCTACAAAAACTTAATGCACTAGTTCTCCAGGTTGTAGTGGTGGGCCAGAGATGAAAATTCTCAGAATTGAATTCTGCTTCGACAGAAAGATGCGCCCTAGTGAGGCGAATTGAATGCACCCTCTTTTTCAACTGATATGTGGATAAAGCTCCCGTAAATAGAATCCCTAGTTTATGTACTTGCAACAACTACACAATGTTTTCTTTTAAGCTGCTCTGATACCATGTTAAGTTTTTACTTGTTTAGCATAATAACATTAAAAAATAGGATCGCTGAAAGAAAGATAAGCACATCAACACAAAGAACACAAGAATTTTCCTCAGGGAAACCACAAGGGAGAAACCCCGCAAAACTTGCTCCATATAGAATTCACCAAGACAATATAAAACGCCAAGAAAAAACAACTACTCTTCTTCACCAACGAACTTCTCTCTCTCTCTCTCTCTCTCTCTCTCTCTCTCTCTTATGCGAACTTGAGTGAGTGAGTGAATGATGCAAATGAGCAACTTGACCTCTCTATTTATATTCTCTAGTTGGGTGACTTTTTACCTAAACTAGGACGACTTATCCTAACTGACTGGGCCAACTTCACTTAGGGAGACTCAATAACTTATTTAATATAACTCTTGAGGTTACTATTGACCCGACTTACAAAGGAGGGTTTACATTGACTCTTTCAATGACTCTTACATGACCAATTACATTAATGGCATCTCCTGAAGGAGGAATAATAATATAATAAACAAATACAATTAGAATATCTTCCGCAGTTACATTTATTTAACATGAGGACCAATGATGTCTTGCCTAGTAGGAGTAGACGACCAATGAGACATTGCATAGCAGGCTTTGGTGAATGACAACATAATTAACAATGTGATAGATTATGCATGTTGTTTGTGGTAAGGCAACAATGTTGATAAATACATTGAAAATATGTAAATATCTGATAAATCAAAGACATATTCTTCATAGACTATCATGTGTTGGCCTAGATGGACAACAACATGATCTCAATATTGATAAACTATACTTAACTTGAGAAAGCGACAAGAGGTAATCTATAGTTGAGTTATAACAACCCCATTGTATAATTTATGCAAGTTGATGAAGAATAAATAAAAAAACCATTAAACAACAAGCGCAGGAGAATCTTGGCCTTAACAATCCTTCTGCATAATAAAATGTTCAACCTGGGTAACTTTGATCTCGACGTGGTTGTTTGGAATTTCAAAAGGTCTTAATATCTTTGAGATTTTCAATTCTTTTAGAACTTAAAATTAGGGGGGAAATCTTACATGCATAACCATGGTTAAATGAAACCCAACGTAACTAGAAGTTTTGTGAAATTGCGAGGCCGTGATGTGAAATTGATAATTGGTTTGGTCGTTTAATAATAGGTATGGGCATGGGCATGGGCATTGGTTTGTTTAAATTGGGGAGACTGCAGTGCCGATGAGGTTCGGAGGTAATACGATAAGTTTGAGGACAGAAAATCGGCGGGAATCGTGTCCATAACGAATATGTGGCGGGCCCCCTCGTTAAGTACGTCCATACCGTTTTTATCGCTGCTAAAGACTGCCAGCCACGGCGACCGACAGAAGGTGATATGCTGGCGTGGACTTCAACGTGGGCACCCGCGTCCCGTCGCTACACCTATTACCGGCCTAGGGTTCCGGCTCACCGAAAAAAAGAAGGCGATGATAGCCTGTATTTGAATTTCCAAACCTAGCTGCCTCAGAGATCTAGAGTCAAACAACTGGACGGCTACCGGGCCCGGCACGCTGCTCTGTTTGTTGGCGCGGCTTTTTGAGGCGTTGTAGGCTCTCTTGATAATTTGGTATCTTTTACTGCTCTTCCTTGTGCTCCAGCCGCCGCCTCCTGGTTTCGGCGAGGATTATGCAGCTAAGGAAATCCCAATTCCATCAATTGCTCAGGTCTCTACGGTATGATTGTCCTCCTTGCCAATTCTTGAAGATCTGTCAGCAGCGGATTCAAATTCTTAAGCGATATGGTAAGATTTGCTTAATTCTTTATGTTTTCTAAGGTTCGGTTCAAGTTTCTTATTTATGAGCTTTGGAATCAAACGGAATAGTCGACGCTCAATTTCTAGTGGATTTTAATTGTTTTCAAGCATCTCTAATTGTTTTCAAGAATTTCTAACAGTTCGAGTTATTAGACACGTATTTTTTAAGAATTTGGGCTCTATGAGACTTGTAGAGAAAGAATCCGCGAGGAATTTCTCCAGCTTCGCAGAAATTTAGAGTTTTTAAGCCGTGGCTTTGCGAAAGATTAATTTTAGAAGTTGGAGTCTCTGCTTAGCTAGATGTGGAATACTTCTTGAAATCGAGCCATGAATTGTAAAGTGTTTTCGTCGACTTTGTGCAGTCGTCAGCGAAATTGGACATCTTTAGTTAAAATTTTAATTAACAAACTATGCAGCGGCCAGCACAGAAATTTGCACTGTAGAGGTTTCATGTTTTTAGCTGTTTTGATTTGTGAAAATTATAAAATAAAAGATCTGGTTATAAAATTCCCAGTTTTCATGTTTTTAGCTGTACGGATTTTTGAAAATTTCTACGATCTTGTTATAAAATTCCCAAAGATTTTGAATGTTTCATTAGACTCAGACTGTCTTCAACATATTCTTAACATCCTTACCATCTTGACTGCAATATACACTAGCATATTTGGAATATCACTGGATTTTCCTTTCAAGTTGTTGAAATTTCATAAATTGAATACCAGTAGTTTTGCTTTCAAGTTGTAATTTCATAATTTAACCCGTACATATAAGTAAACTAAGTAAGGACCTCAAGTTTTACACTTTTTCTTTATAAACTCTAATTAAATCTTCAAAGAATCAATTTCCTTTTCATGACTTTTAAAGGACCTATAAAGCTGGACTCCTTCAGGCAAATTGGAAATAGTTTAAAAGTATGAATCTTGAAATATACAGCTACCGGACCTTAATTAAATCTTCAAAGAATCAATTTCTATTTCATGACTTTTAAAGGACCTATAAATCTGGGACTCCTTAGCCAAAATTGGAAATAATTTATAAAGCAAGCACTCCTTGAATTTCCCTCTTTATGGCTCTTAAATGTTTAAGCTCACATCAGGATTTCTGAAATCTAAGCACGATCTCCAGAATTTGTGGAATTTTCTGCCACCTATCTACCTCCTATCTACCTTATATTAAAAAAAATGGAAATTAAGTTTTTTTTTAAAATGGAAATGAAGCTATCTACTTTTCAAATACCCTGGACTAAAGCTTTTTCATGATAAAATTAAAGCTTTTTCTTGATAAAATTACTTGCTGCACGCTGCTGAACTGGTTCCCCAGCTTTGGGCCTTTTCTAGGGTCATCTTGGCGCTTTCTCGATGCTTGGGCATGTAGGAATTTGGAAACCTAATTTGTGACAAGTCTCCGGCGGTCCTTCATTTCCTGTCCCAGTAATTCGCCTTCTTACGCTCTAATTCTTCTTACTCTACTTTTTATTTGCCAAATAGAACTCCGCAGATAAAAAAAAATTGGTAGTAATAGGCGTGTCTTTTTTTTCCCCAAAATTAGAGGGAGTAAATATCTATACTTTTCGTACACCTAAAATAATATGAAACTTCTTGTGTGGTGTTTACAGGTGGGATATGCTCTGTGTCCCTCGCTTCCAAAACCAACATGGTTAGAGACACTGTTGACTGATAAATTCTTTGTTCCCTGTTCGAAGCATATTGAACAAAAGAAAAACGAAAGCAATATTTTTTGCATCGATTGTAGCAAAAGTATCTGTCAACACTGTCTTCCCAAGCATCGGTCGCACCGGCTTCTTCAGGTTTTCTTCACAAAGTTGCAATTAGCTCGTCATAATATAAAACAAAGCAGCAATTACATGCCTTTCTTGCGAAAATTTCCAAGAGTGAGTAATATCATTTGTCTCTGTGGTGATAGGTGCGAAGATATGTGTACCACGACGTTATCCGGCTGCTAGACTTGCAGAAGCTTCTAGATTGCTCGCTAGTGCAGGTGTGGCATTTGCTGTACTGAAATGAAGAATCGATTATCTGGATAAAAAACAATTTTGTGTCTAATTAATTGTTTTATTTGTTGGCCGGAAATTTGCAGACATATATCATTAATAGTGCGAAGGTCGTATTTTTGAACCAGCGGCCCCAGTCCAGGCTCCCCAAAGGACTGGGAAACTCTTGCCAAACTTGTGACAGAAGCCTGCAGGAATCGTACTGTTATTGCTCGGTTTCGTGCAAGGTCACATGCCTGCCTCGGCTACTCTGTTCCCTTTTTTAAAACTCTCATTATAATCATCCCATAAGTAAATTATAGCAATAATCTGCTCATGTTGCAATCACACTTTTACCGCTTCATTTTTAGCTTCTTTTTATAAAAATCAAGCTATACAATATTCAAGTAGGTATGGCATTGGGATTGATGGTGCAGGTAAATGCTGTGTTGAATAAAGAAAAGGATTTATCTACATTACTGTACCATTGCAGCTCACTTCCATTTCCTGATATTTTTTACTACTCTCCGAGAGAAATTTGTTACAAGAATAGAAAGTTTGCAGAATTGGGAGAAGAATTTTTGGCTAGCAGTGTGTTAGAAGAGACATGTTCAGGCTCCAACGCTAACGATGTGCGTTGGATGTTGACATGTTCGGAGATAGACATGCCTTTAGTAAAGAAAACATGCAGGCGTCTTGCTGCACCCCACTCTATTGCCCGGACATCAACTAGCAGGAGAAAGGGTATTCCCCACAGATCGCCAATATATTAATTAATTATAGTTTATTTTTAATAATTTATTTTGAATGATGCTTAACATTCCAAGAGATCTGTATTGTGCACACCAGCGGAATTTTTGGGTTGGTCTGTTCTCGATGACAGTCAGTTTACAAGGTTTTCTGTACTACAGAGTGCGTATATTTAACGTCTATGTTAGGCGCCCAAAGCTTATCATTACCCGTAGCATTACCTATTACACTGTTTTATATTCATCGATAGTGTTTTGATATTGTATATTTTGTTTGTCGTACATTGTGCATATCTTTCTAAATAGTCATCAAAATCAAACTAGGTCACACGATACAACGTTATAAGAGTTAATAATTCTGTGTGATCATTGTGCACGCTCCACTTCACTTATTTTAAACGCACGATACTGATGATAGTTGTGTGTCAATTTTTCTAATGCTCTATTTAGATATAAACTTTAAATTTGAAACACAGCGAACCCCGTCAATTCTTCTTGTGAAAAATATGAAAATTTGGGACTGGACAATTAAACTCCTCCGCTACTGAGTTCGCAATTAGTGGCCGGCATCTCGTGACGGTAACCTCTTTCCTCGCAAGTCACCAGGGTGTCAGCTTGAACCTCTGGCAAGTTCCCCTATTGCGTATGGCTGGCCTTAAAATGTCTACCATAATCCATTGATTGCCATTAAGGGTGTTCCACTATGTCTCCGTAAATTTCAATTGCGTGGTCTCCGTGAACTCCACTCACCATCACTCCACCCGTAGCAGTCGCCCAGCTTGATGGCAATTTCTGCCCTCTAGTCTTTATTGTGGGCCCTTAGCCTGCTTGGACCCCATGCTGCTCCCTCGATCCATTACGGAAACTCCTTTCCTTCTCTATAGTGCTTTATGGAATTGCCTAACATTATAGATAGGAAAGATCCATTTTCCCCGGTATTTAAGTTAATTTTCAGTGCATTTGGCAACTGGCCATAGTACTCAATGGAGAGTAGTGTATATATGCAGTTATATTATATTTATCTTGCAGTTATATTTATCTCACAAGTAAAGCATTAAAACATTATATCAAGTTCATGGTACTCAATGGAGAGTAGTGTATATTTATCTCACAAGTAAAGCATTAAAGCATTATATGCATTATATCAAATTCATTGGATTAAGAAAATAATAATAAGAAGAATTTAAATATTGCAATTATTCAAAAGTTAACATCACTGGAACACACTTAACCACAAAACACAATCATCCAAATATATTTGTTGAGTATTTTTTTACACGTTATTATTTTTTATAATAATGTGTAAGATTATTGCACCTAGTGAAAGGAGGTGCTTTACAATCTAGTATGGAGGAGATGTTGTAACTTGTGTGATGTAACAAAATAATTAAAAAAATTCATGTCGGCTTATAAAATAAAAATTTATGAAAAGTATTTAAAAAAAATCATGTTAGTTCATAAAATAAAATATTATGAAAAGTAATTAAAAAATAGATGTTTGTTTATAAAATAAAAACTTAAAACTTAAAACTTAAACCCGGATCTATCAATCAAGAGAGATCAAATTTCTTGAGTTTAAATTAAAAAAAAAAAAACACCTCAAAAAATTGGATCCCTCTCAATGCTTAATAGATACGGGTTTAAGATAGATCTATACCGGTTAATTTCAATTTTATTTATTTAATTTTTCTTTATATGAGATCATTTAACAATTGTTACATTGATTTCAAGGTTTCACTCTTTCCTTTGGAACACTAGATTTGAGTTTTAAATATTTTTATTTATATATATATATAAATGAATCATTAAAATATTAATATTATAATTAAAATATTTATTAAATTTAAATATATATTTATATTTATAAATATAAAGATAATGCATCAAATTTAATATTTAATTATTTTTTATTTATAATAAATATTGAAACTTGTTTGTTATGAAAAAATATTTTTATAATTGTTTTACCATAAAAAAATGGAAATATATATATTAATGAAAATAATTTTTTTATGATTTTTTTTTAACCACAAGTATAGGGCATGGGTAAGCTCTAGTGATTTGAACTCGTGACCTCCATTTACAATATTTCCTTCATATCAAGCTAATCGTTAGTTAAAGTACACTCGTGCAAACACAAATTTTTTATAATAATTATCATCTTATTATTATAAAACAAAAATATATAAATTTCATTTATTATGATAAATATATAATATTGACCTTTTAGATTTAAAAAATATAAGAATTAAAACATATTAATCAATCACTATAAATTATAATGCATTATTATATATATATATATATATATATATATATATATATATAATGCACTTATTGTTTGTTTTGACGTGAATCGTTGGTGTCCAAAGAATATAAAAGACAAATCCGGACAAAGATTCATGTTCTTTCATCTTTACAATCCTAACTCCCTTTTGAGCATTGTTGCCTTTTTGTAGGTCAGTGATAAATTCAACAATGTTTTTTATATATTTTTTTGTAAAAACAATGGTTTGTACATTAAAAAACTTTAACACATAGTAATAGTAACTATGAGGATATACTTATAAGGATATACTTAAATGTTTAATATTTTAAAATGCTAGGTTCATTTCTGAAAATAAGAAAGAGACTATCTTCAATATTATAAAACCTCGTCTATTTTTAAGGAAAAAGCTTGGTATATAGAATCTACATAGTAACAAAGTAAATCAATCTTAAAAGACTTTGAAAAATAATTTTAGATATTTCAAAATATTTATCCATAATTCAAGCTAGATTTTTTTAGTTTTTTATCAAATAAAACAAATGAGTAAAATGCACAATAACACTACCATTAGTTTGGACAAACAAATGCAAAATCAACAACATAATCTTCAATAACAATGCTTAGCTAAAGAGAATAATCTTCAAAACAAAAAATTACAATATTTAGTAATAATGTTTAATTAAAGAGTATAATCTTCAAGACCCGAAAACAATGCATACATAGATGGAAAAACCAATGCATATTTAGATGGCCACATGCATATAGAGTGGAGTAAGGAAATTAACAAGCAACAACAACATGTCCCTCATAATTATAAAAATATTATCTATGGAATAAGGAATCTATTATCAATGATGTAGTAGAAAAAATAAAACTACTAAATCATATTACATTAATCACAATACTTTTTATAAGATGTATTTTGACTAAAATGAGAGTAATAAATGATAATGCAATAAACCCAAATATTTTTGTATACATAAGCACGAGCTCAAATCACTTTCCATACATAAACACTAACTTGCATAATTCCGAATCTCTTTATCTATACACGAGGAATAAAGAAACTCAAAACCCCTTATAAATTCAACTAAAATAAACTAAAAAACAAAACAAAATAAATAAGATTTAATTTAAAAAAAATATGAATATTTTTAATTAATATGATTATAAAAATTCAATAATAAAAATATATTTTAAAAAACAAATAATCCAAAATACTTTTCAAACTAAAATTGGTTACCTTAAATTGTATAACAATATTCACATTTAGGTTTTGTACTAGTTCTTCCATACTCTCCAAAAGAACTCTCCATACCATCCAAAAGGAAGTTGAGGTTGTCCCAACTTCATTGGTGGAAAATGCAAAGTAATTTAGAAGCATACTAATGAGTGTACATAACTTATATATGAGAGTTTAATTAGTGGAAATACAAAGCCATTTGGAAGCATATTAAATGATCAAAAGCTTAAGTTTGGATTCCTTCCATATTCTTCTTTTTTTTCCTTGCATCTGGCATGGAAGAATAATAATTAATGATGATAGTTAGGATTCAAGATTTGAAGTCCTATTAAACAAATAAAATAAAATAAAATCCTCAAACTATTAAATTAACTATTCATTGGTTGTCGTTTGACGTGACCTAATTGTGTCTAAATTGAGAGATCTTAAACCTCAGTGATCCTACTTATTCACTGATAACAAAATGGTGATCATATTTGTTCACCAAATTAGTAGAAGACACCATATTTTTCTAGCTAAATAAGGGAATGCTCAGACATGATAGTTGTTCACTTCAAAAATTTCAGCTCATTCAAAATTCAACATCTATAGTGACAAATTTTTGGTCATATCTTCATCGAAGCTCAGTTCAGAATTTTCAAATTGAAGATGATGCCAGTGCTTGTTACTTTATTGGTATAATTATTTAGACTTGTGATTGAGGGGGGAATGTTAGACTATGAGTCCCTATGCAATCACAAAGTCCTTTTTTTTTAACAAGAACGGTTAAATTTTATTGATGAAAACACGATTGGGATTACGCCTAATCAACACATCATACATTGCCAATGATCATGAAATTCAGAGGAATCTAGATCCTTCAATTACATTATTCAAGGAGCAACCATCTTACGGGATGGGAGACCATGTAGGAATGCCATCATTCTGTATCAAATCTGTTGGAGCTAAATGACAGCCTACATTGGCCCTAGAGTCTTCATCCCGATTTAGACTCCGAAGGATGTGGAAAAAGAAGACAGAATTGAATTTTTGCAGCCAATTCCGTACACGTTGCAAAGTCTTATTTAAGATTGCATTATTAAAATGGTCTTCCGTGGCTAAATGTCTAATTAGAATTTTCGAGTCTCCAAAAATCTATATATCAAGATCACCATTTCCATAAGCTATTTGACAAGCTTTGAGCAGCCCTAAAATTTCAGCTTGGTTATTTGTACCCTGCCCTAACCCCCAACTGAAGCTGCCTTTAATATGACCGTCAGGAGAAAAGAATACCCCTCCGGCTCCAGCTCTCCCCGGATTTCCTTTAGCTGCCCCATCGAAAAAAATAGTGACTTTACCTTGAGTCTTCCACCACTGCTGAAATTCTGTGTCGTTAAGACGAATCCGCCACTCAGGGTTGCTGACAGGTCTAGCAGAATTTTTAGTCCTAGTCCGCAGCGAAGGTTCTCCCAACCAGCTGTTCTCTTCAGGAAGTAGCAGATTATTCTGTTTAAAGGAGTGATTTTCCAATGTTTCCAAAAGTAACGCCTTGGCTTTTGCAACCACCACTGCAAGGGTACTCACTTTGTCTTGGAAAATGCCCTCATTCCTGGCTATCCACACTCCCCAGCAAAGGTATTTTGGGATTGCATGCTAGATCTTGGACCATAAAGTTTTTCCCTTGATCGCACGAGGATACCCCTCTGTCCAATTGGAAAATAGGGAAACAATATTGCATTGAGAAGGGGTATGAACATCGAGACCTTGCAATGCCAGCTGCCACACCTCCTGCATGAAAGGGCATTCAATGAACAAGTGTTCGATTGTTTCCTGGGATGCATGACAGAGTTGACATCTAGGAGGTTCGAAAATTCCATGTTTAGCAAGATTCTCACCAGTCAAAATTCTTCTGTACATGAGAACCTAGCTAAAAAAATTAATTTTTGGAATACTGAAAGTGACCCAGACCTGCTTCCACTTAACTGTAGGCTGAACCTGTGGCTGCTGTGGTTGAAGGGCATCAAAACCCAAAGCTACAGTATATTCGCCTGTCTCTCCCCATCCCCATTTATCCCTTAAACGCACATGAACTGGAGCTAATCCTGACAGGGTTGTGTTTAGTAATTTCATCTGGGTTAGCATCATGTCAGGCAGCCTGGGGAGGTTCCATTCACTCCAATTTCCTGCTTGATCCCATTTTGAAATATCAACTAATTTAGTGATGCCACGCTGTTTTAGCCAGCTTCTTAATTCCTGGATTTCCTCATTCTGTCTGAGTGGAATCTACCCCATTATATTATCTTCCCATAATAGAATGCGTCTTCCATTTCCAGGTATGCGGTAAAGGTATTTTTTAAAAAATTCCCAACTTTGCAGGCATAATTTCCACAACGTTGTGGAGCTTTTTTTTTGAACAATCGCTTCATCCATACTGGAAATGGAGACTCCCTTCAGATATTTGTTAATAAGAACCCTGTTGACAGGATGTCTAGGCGTGGAGAAAATCTTCCATAGCAGCTTTCCACCATAAGCTAGATTCGTGAGTCTAGGGTCTCTAACTTGCAATCCGCCATCAACAAACGCTTTTTTCACCACTTCCCAGCCCACCAAATGGAACTTATGCTGAATTCCCTTACCTCCTTTCCACAAGAAGGATTGAATTAGCTTAGCTATTTTCTCTGTAATCGACTTAGGTGCTAATAAGAAAGCAGCCTGATAAAGAGGCAGAGATGAGACAACAGATTTTATGAGTATTAAATCTCCAGATTTGTTTATCCATCGACCTCCCCAAGCTGCCAATTTTGATTTTATTTTTCTTATAATCTCTATCCAGTGAGGAGCTTTTGTGTTGCCCAGAGTTATTGGCAAGCCGAGGTACTTAAAAGTTTCCCAATTAGCAAATCCTGTGTATCCTAAACAATTAGCAATACGTTGAATTGTAGCCAGATTCACATTCCAGCCATAGACAACAGATTTTCTCTTGTTAACAAGGGCTCCTGAGACCTTGCAGAAGCTTTGAATTACAGCATTAAAACCTCTTGCAATTTTGATCGAAGCTCCTCCCAGAAGGAGTGAGTCATCTGCAAATAATGCATGCTTGATGGGGATAAGGTATTTCATCACTCTAATGCCAGGAATTGTTCCTACTGCCTTCTCTGCATTCAACTTTATGCTAAGGGAGTCCACCATCAGTATATATAGAAAAGGGGATAGCGAGCATCCCTGTCTTTTACCCTGAGTGCTTTGGAAGTAATTTGATGGCCTTCCATTCACTAACGGAGCAATCCATGGCCTTCCTATACATGCTTTGATTAGTCTTACAAATTCATTGCTAAAGCCGAAAGAAATAAGAACTTGAAACAAAAAAGAATGTTTTACCCTATCGAAGGCATTTGCCATATCAAGTTTTATGATCATCCCCTGTTCCTTGCGTTAATGACTGGAGTGAATGGTTTCCTACACTATAGTCACATTATCCATGATATTCCTACCTTTCACGAACCCACCCTGACTGGAGGAGATAAGGTTTCCCAGCAATGGCTTGATTTTGTTGGCCATGAGCTTAGACATAATTTTATATGAAGAATTGTAGAGCGAGATAGGCCTAAACCTATCGAAGGTCCCGGGGTTTGAATCCTTTGGGATTAAATCTAAAAAAGTCGAGTAGATGCTGCCACCTACCTTGGCCTTTTGTTGGAATCCCTTGATCATACGGACTAAATCCACTTTGATAATCTCCCAGCAGATTTTGTAAAAGTTAATGGAAAAGCCATATGGCCCTGGGGCTTTATCCTGTTCCATTGCCCAAATAACATTGATGATTTCTATTTCAGTGAAGGGCTTCATGAGACTTGCATTATCATTCTCTCCAACCAGTCTTGGAATGTTTGTGAGGAATTCTGTAAATTCTTCCTCCTTCTCCATTCCTTTTTTAGTGAAAAGATCCTGAAAATGATGAGTTGCTGCATCTTTTAATTGAGCTATATCTTTGTGGACAGTCCCATCATTGGCTGTGATTTCAACCAGATAATTCTGCGAAAGGCAAGCTTTGAATTGTTTATGAAAGAATGGAGTATTCCTGTCACCCGCTTTCAGCCAGAGACTTCTCAATTTGAGCCTCCAATGTTCTTCCTCTTTCCTGTAGGCTCTAAAAGTACTTAGCTGGGAAGCTTGTTCTTGTTGAATAGAAGAATGGTTGATATCTTTGGTTTCCAATTTGAGCTGCAAGTCAATTAGCTGACTGGTTGACTACTTTCTATTGCTCGTTGGAGATGTAGAGGGATTTTTTATCCAATTTTTTAGAGCCACCTTTGTTGCCTTCACTTTCTGCTCCCAAACATAGCTGGGCAACCCATTAACTTGAACTCTCCAAGCATTGTTAGCAATTTCCATAAATCCATTTCTTTCAACCCAGAGAGGATTAAACCGAAATGGAATGGGACCCAATTTTTTTTCTTCCTCAAATTATAATAAAATCGGTTTATGATCTGATGTCAATTTTTGCAAAACTTTGGTTGAGATTATCTTATTTTCAAGCAGAAAGGTGCTCTGAATTAAAAATCTGTCCAGGCGGGTAGAGATGTGGTGTACTCCAACTCTATTATTGGTCTAGGTATATTATCCTTTCTTAGGCTTTATATCTATTAGGTCCCAATTCTGAAGAAGTTCTTCAACCATGGGAAGAAACTGATCACGATTGTTGTTTCCTCCACGCTTCTCTTTTGGTTCAAAAACGAGATTAAAATCTCCAGCAAGAATAATATTATGAAGGGATCTTGACTCAAGGAAGGAAGCCAGAGTGTGCCAACACTCTCTCTTTTCTACATAATGAACATGTACATATAAATTGACAATAGCAAAGGACTTCTTACTCACTTTATGCCTGAGATCTGTGTAAATCCAGTGCTGAGACTCAAAGGAACTTTCGAGCAGGAATTTATCCTCCTCCCACAGAGTAGCCAGCCCTCCGGAGGTGCCCCTTGCACTTACAGCTTTCCCAGCATTCTTATTCCAATTCAATTTACTTAGCAGAAGGAGGGTTTCCCCTTCAATTTTAGTCTCTTGGAGCATGAGAATCTTAGGAAACTCCGATTTCACTAAATTTTTTACTGCTTCAGCTTTTGAGGGGTTCCCCAATCCTCGGCAATTCCAAGAGACTAGTCTCATCACTTGCTGGCTGATGGGGGGACCGCTCCTCCCTTGGGAGGTCTGTTTCTGGTATTTCTGCCGATAGACATTTCGATCGTTGTTTGACTACCTTTCATTTTTTGCCTCTCCGCTTCTTCTGCCCTTGTTTCTTTGTGAGATTTTCTCCCAACTCGTTTTGATGGCCTCTCAAATGTCTCATCTTCCAAAGAGCCTGAGATTTCTGGGGATTTCTTTCTTATCATTTCAGCATAGGAGAGAGGGCTCATTGCTCCAGTAGGGATTCCCTCCTAGATAGTTGCAGTTTCTTCTTGGTTTTTGTCTTCATCTATTATAATGGGCTGCTGGTCAACTTCTTCAACAACTGATATTGAGGGCTCCTCTGGAATTCTGAGTGTTTCAAACTTATTTGTCTCCCTCAATGATGGCCCTGAGCTCCCTTCACCTTGTGGCTTCCCAGAGGATGGACCTTCATTCCCTATAGAATTTCCTTTGCCTTTTGATCTTATGGCTTGTTTTGCTCCAATTGGCTTCTTGGCTAGGATCCATTGAATGCCTTTTTCTTCCTCACTCTCCTCCTCTCCCTTCTTTTTGCAATGTCTGGTAAAATGTCCATACTCATGGAAAAATATACACTTAAATGGCATTTGCTCGTAGTCTAGTTCTTGTATATAATTCCAATCCGCCACTTTGAGCTTCATTGCTTCAAGAAACCCTACTTCCAAATCCACCTCCACGCAAATTCTAGCGCAGGTATACTGATCCTTTCTCTCTGCCCGGTCTATGTATTTCCCCAATTTATTACCTATGGCTTCCAAAGATTTAGGATTCCAGCAGTGCAAGGGTAGATACAGCAAACGAACCCAAACTGGGACCGCCGAGCACATCTTGCGTCGTATCAAAATCCAGTGTCCATTTGTTCAGATATAGACCTTGAGGGCCCATAAAATAAGGTCCATTCCGAAAGATTAAGTTCCTATCCTCCACATTGGAAAAAATGAAAACAAAGAATCCCTTACCCACCAGATGACTGCTGATGTTGTCTTGGGTCAATGATCTCCAGTTTCGTAGCACCCAAGTATCCACTACTTTAGGCAAGGGCTAGAGGTCGGTGAACTACCCTATGAGCCCTCTTTCTACTAGATTCAATGCTAATCTTCACGGATCTTCCGTCGGGAGGTCAACAGTGGGGATGTTGCCCATGCGTTTGACGAATTTCTGTTGTTGTTCACTAGGAGGTCGGAACCCACAGGCTACCACCAATTTCTTGAACGCAACAATCTCAGGCAAGGGAGGAAAAGCGTCGGGCCCCCCTCCAGCAGCCATTACAGCGCTAAACCCTGTCACCTGGAGATGGTCCAGACTTCGTTCTGCTTGAGAATCTTGATGGATCGTTATTAATTTATGTCCCACAAAAACATTCTGGGGATCCTCAGGGTCAAGATTCACTCTGCTCCCATGCAAGAAAGAACTCCAAGAATCAGTCCTCACAAGACAAGGTAACTCGGCTCAATGGAGTAGCTTAGGGAGAAGCAAATCCTCCAAGAACTCTAGAACTCGGCTCCAGGGGATGTCACTCTCCTCCGAATCTATAAATTGAACTGAAATTCTTCTTGCCAATCTTCAGCTCTCCCAAAAGAAGTTCCAAAAATCTATTCTTGCACCAATAAAACTACGGATCTAAAAAATCCTGTTCTTCAACTGTTGAATCAATGATACCTCCTGTGCACCCACTCCTCCAAGAGCTCCAAAAAGAACCTGGAGATCAGTTTCAGAGGATCACGTCTCTCCAACTCTAAATTCCTGCACTGTAACCCTTCTCGGCCATGCTCAGCTCAGAATCAGTTCTTGGAGCGATTTTTTTTCAAAAAACTTGCTATCAGCTAAAAAAAAACCACTTCTAGAATCATGCAATCACAAACTCCTAGATCACCTCTCATATGAGTTGTTATTCTTATCACTTTATGAATTGTTATATCTATCCACTTATGAGTTGTCAGTGAGATCTAAATATTGAAGTGACTACGATCATTGTAATATACAATACCATTGTTGAAGATTGCTAAAGTCTTTCTTCTATTTTGTGTCTCTTGTTTTCTTGCTCTATAGTTTAACAAATAAAAAGTGCAACATTTAATCATAACTTGCTATGCTAGATTTTCATTTTTGTTCCAACACCAATATAATTCTAGAAAATCTATGAGACATGTATGTTAAGCTTACATAATTGTGTTGAGAAGCGCTTTCTACAACCCAAGTCGATGAGATGTGTCATGTATGTAATGCATGCCGGCTCAAATAAATAAATTAATATAAAACAAATCTAAATATGATGCCTCCTAATAAAAAAATAAAAAGATATATGTTGGCTAATATAACACTTTACAAAACTAAAAAATAAAGTAATAATAATAATAATGCTCAAATGTATTATTAGTTAGGGGAACCCTCTTTGGTACTTTTATTGATTATTTTCTCCCAACCCACATTATAAATGTTGATTTGCTTAATAGAAGAATATCTATCTATGTATATGAGAGAGAGAGAGAGAGAGAGAGAGAGAGAGAGAGAGAGAGAGAGAGAGAAACACTAGAATTTTTAATTCATTTCAGAGACGTGGACTGATTTTTTTTTAATTATTGAAAAAATCCAATTGACTTTTTTCCACATGGAGTAGGAAAAGTAGGAAATATAGGTATGAAGGTTTCACTTTGTTGTTTTTATTCAACGTATTTCATATGGTACATCATAGTAATGCACACTTAGGAAGTATTGGTATGCATGTTTGTCTTTGTTGTTTGTAATCAATGTATTTCATATGGTACATTAGAGCACTGTGTATAGAGTAACATAAAAAAATTGAAATAAAAAGTAAAGTGACATCCCTAAAATGAAAAAATAGCTCACCATAATAATAGATGTAGGACCCATGTCCTAATTTTACTAAGTTTATAAATAAATCCATGTTTATTCGTTTTCACATTGTTTCAAGTCTCCGTTTTGATTTTCTAACTTATGTTTTAATTGGGATTTTCATGCCTGTGTAGTGCAACATATTTACACCTACCAGTTTCTCTCTCTCTCTATATGTATGTATTTACTGTTTTATCTACTTCTAACCATTTCTGTTTTTGTAGGTGTAACAACATACAATTTTTGTTTCCATAACTTGAAATAAAATATGACAAGGGTAGAAATGATCATTATACCTATAGGATAAGTACCTGTAAACAGTTAGTAGATCCCCCTTTGTTGTTTCTGCCTTTTGTTGCCCTGCTTGTTGTATGTCCTGTTGTAGCCCTGCAACCAAAATCTTCCCCAAGCCTTGAAACTCAACCGAACAGACAAGTATGCCACCCTGCCAACTGGAAAGGTATCGCCGAACACTCAGCTCCAAAGGCACCCCTTTGGACCCCCGATCCCAAACCGAGTACAAGCCAACCATAGTATCCCCCTTCTGAAATTTCTCCAACCAAACCCCTTCTCTTCTGCTTTGAAATTTTCCGACTTCTCCTAAAAATCCAAACATGCAAAAAGAATAGCTCATTTCCTCACAATTCATCTTTGCACTTAACCCCCCTCTTCCTGCCGACTCTATGCTCCCCATTACTACCCTTATCCTCCCCATTAAATTCCAACTAACATGTCAGTCCTCGTTTCTTTCCTTCCTCGAGACATGACCACATTCATTAATACTATCAATACATTAATTTATTAGATTACCAATGAATTATAAATATTATCTTTTTTTTTTAATTCTTGATGCAAATACCATATGTAAAAGTCAACTAAATTATTAATGCGGTTCCAGCGCCATTGTCTTTTCAAGTTGTCATAATTACAATTTAATTTATGTAATTATCACCCTCATGTTTTACAACAGTTTCTATTATTTAATCATTATAATAATATATCATTATTTCTTTTGTTCAACATCCAACTATTCGTAATATTTATTTAATTGATAATGATCTATCAGTTAATTAATTACTACTAATTGTCATTGATTAATTAATAACAACCTAGTCATTTAACTAATGATTAACACACTTCTAATATGCTAATTACCTTTTTTTTTAATTATAAATTCAACTAATCTTATTTATCAATTATCAATAATTATCCTATCAATATAACTCACATCATTATAAATGTACATTTATATTAATTAATTAAATTAACTAAGACTTAATCAACTCCTTCACCTAGTTCCATATTAATTGCACCCTAGTTTATAATTAAACTAATTAACAACCTTTGCTAATGATAATGATAGTTTTACTGTCCTCAATTAACATTATTAACATATAATTAATATTAACCGAACAATTTAATATTAACCTAATTTCCATGATAATTACATTTAATATTTTAAACCTTAGTCTTGACTAGATAAATTTAACAACAATCAATCAAGCATTACTAATTAATTGCATTAGTTATTACCTAGGTTAACCATAGCTCGTTTATTAATCAACAATAATTACTTATTAATCGACAATAATTAACATTAGTATTCAACAGTATTTCACGCAATTTATAAATATGTAGGCGAGTTATGTAAGCGTCGCTACTGCATACATACCTCGCGTAAGTACACTAACAGTAATAAATCACACACATTAATCATAATCACGAAATTGATTGTTCACTGGCACATGTTTAACATAGTTTGCAAGGTACAGTCTTTTACCTAACTGCATCTTATTAAGTTATGAAAATTCATACATTACTGAGTTACGACACATAATCAATCAAGGGTTTTCCACCTACATAGTTAGATCTCATTTTCATCCTGACTTCAAGCTACACCTATCTACCTACATCATCTACCTAAATCACAACTAACTTCCACATCGTATCCTTTCCTCTGCTGGACTACCCTGAAGTGTCAAGCCATGACTAGCTCCAGCTAGAACCCGTAAGCGAAAGTGTCGACTACATCGACCAAGCTTCCCCAGCAGGAAACCACCAGTCATCATCACACACCTTAGGGAGCACACCGCAACACAGCCCTCCCATGACTCTAGGTTTCGGGGATAAATGGTGGGTAAATCCTCCACCCCCCTAATGGAACAAGGGACTATGTATACCCGACATAATAACTGTGTTGCACCTGTACTCAGTTTGTCATCGTATAACCAATCTGGGTTGATGAGTTTCCTAAAACCCTACCCCACCCATACACCATAATAAACAACATAATAATCATGCGAAAGTAAATAATGTAGCACTTGCATACCATTTATCTTTTGCAGTCCATGTCCTCGAGGCTCTCCGACCTCGTAGGATCCAGCTATAACTTATCCATTTTAACATGTAAGTCAGTCCTCGACATAAAATCTAGAATATCGTGCACAATCCTCAACATGTACACATACATTTTATCATAACATAACAACAATAATCAATTCATTATATTCACCATGCACCTGGTATAACATTCATTCATTCAACATATAACTTTAACGGTATCCACGTACCCGTCATTCATTAACTTGCATATCTGAGACATATCTAAGACATGATAAATATCCGACATGACTACATACCCTAATACTAACATCACACACACACATATATATATCGGCAAAATAATAGAACCATCTGTCCACAGTGTTGTCAAACCGACGAAGTCTCACAATCAAGAAAATACAACATATAATAGTAGTTCAGGTAGTAATGTCAAAATGGGGTGTTACAATAGACAACTAATAAAAAAATATCATTATGAAAAAATAAACTAGCATAGATCCATCTTAAAACTGTATCGATCAAGCACCTAGAGGAATCATTGGGGTCCAACTTCAAATATCAAATTAAACATGTTGGAAGCTATTGGGAAACAAATTCAAAGAAAGAAAGGTATATAATTGGTGAGAGCATGTGGTAGACATTCTAAAGACTAACTATGAGGAATGTTACGAATCAAGCAAATCTATTAGACACTCAATGCTATTGATTTGGACTTATATGTCTGAAATATTCCCAATTGGGAATTTTTGTTTTACATTACCAAACACACCAACCATGTGGAACTTCCTATAATTTTCATTGAAATGGGAAGGTTGAAATAAAGGTTCTTACACCATAGTACATGTTTGAAAGATGGATCACGTTACTAAAATCATCTTGTAATAGATGGAGAGTACTACAATGCATATGAATAAACCTATCACTAACGGCTCATATTTAGTTGGGATTATATTTTACTAAAGTATGGTACACATAAGGAGTAAGTGGTTAGCCTATTGAATTGGAATATTTCCCAACAATGAAAGAGGTTTTTGAAAAAGTTTCAAGATAATCCAACACTATTTACCCAATATCACCAACATTGAAGTAGATGAATGTCAAATTGAAGTAGATGAATGTCAAAGTGATTACACCTTTCCAGTGGAGAATTGGAAGATGAGAATGAAAAAAAAATATTTACAATACATTTTGTTACACAAATAGGCACCTCAACTAAACCATTAGTAAAAAAGAGGAAACCGAGACAAAAGAAATAACAAGTTGAGGTCGGATTGGTAATCCAGACGATGACTAAGAATGAATTAGAAGTTTTAATACAAGGAATAAAATAACTAGATTTTGAATATCCCCAATTTAAGAAGAAATTGGATGAAGTAGCCCAAGACGTACTTACTGCATATGAGGAAAGAAAAGGTAAATTCACATGGAAACAAAGAAAGAAGAAAAGGAAACAAGTATTATAATTAAGCATGGGACTAGAATATGTAGAGGAAAAATATAACAAAAGAGATCATATTTGAATCTCCTTAAAAATAAAATGGCAGTTGACAAGAAGTTGCAAGTAAACTAAGAAAGATTGTGATAATAAAAGGAACAAGTAGTCGAAGATGCAACAAAGCAAGGAAAGAAGAAAAATCTTGAAAGAACAATACAATCAAAGTACTGAATCAATCCCAAATCATGGATACTGCAACACAATAGAGCCCCAATGCTTTGAGAAAGGCCCCATCATCACCAAAAGGAAAACTAATCATAAAAGAAGCTGAAACTTAGTACAGAAAATAAGAAATTAATGACAACTTTGTATACATGGATGATACAAGAGGACAAGAAAAAGACCAAGTCAACCATCATAAATCAACTACGGAACTGTTTGACTCGTAAAATGACTATGAACTAGTTGACTTGACAACTAACTACAAAGAAAACAAATTCACAAACAAAGAGTATACCAACAAAAACACCACAATAGATTGAATCGCAACAATAGAATGAGCTAGATAGAAGCAAAATATAAGAAGAAAATAAAAAAAGTAGTGGTCCAATAAGTTGAATCATGCCAACGAAAAGGGAAATAGTCAACCAATGTGGAAAATCACAAACATGGCAAGAATGGAGATGAAGAAAAAAGTAAAACTAGAAGAAACAATATTCACCACTTTCAAACTCTAAGGATAAAAACACAGAAAAATAAATGTAGCATTCAACCGAGAGAATACTTCTAACTAAAAAATATAGAAATTATATAAATAAATGAGTAACCAAAGGAACCAACGATGGAGTAGTTTGAAAAATACATTAAATAAAAGGATAGAAAAAGAAGGAAGTGTATGGAACTCTTGTAAGATGCATATTGAAAAATCAATGGGTGTCACCATCACTGACCCTATTAATGACCCATTTGACCAAGAAATCCTATTCATTAACCTTGTTCATAATAAAAAATAGTTGCAAACAAAAAACCATAAGTTAAAGACCAACCAAATCACTACTATGCTGAAGAATGAACATGAAAAGTTTGAGGAAAAAAAGGAGAAGATGGAATACATGAGAAAAATGGACCAAATTATGGGCATTGTGATAAATAATTGGCTAACTTATTTTTCCCATACTTGCACTAAATTAAAAGTAACACAAGCATTCATTGAAAAGTTAAATAGTTGATGACAGGTTATAACAAATGAAAAAAGTTGGCACACCTTGAGATCTCAAATTAAACAAGAAAAATAGAAGGATGCAAAGTTACATGCACAAGAACATGAATGGTTTTAAAAAGGAATGGATACATAGTGAACATCAATCTCATCAACTAAGAAAACATTGGAAGTTCACACCAATAGGTCATTCAAATGTATAAACAATAAAATCTAGACTTAAAGGCACTAAAGGATGCATCTTTGGAGGATAAAATGGTGTACTTATCTAAAATGAGGAAAATGAACATTACTACATAGCAAGATTTCGATGATTGGATAGATTTTGAAGGTTAACTGAAGAAAATCACACTTCACATATTTAAAATCTATATATATGTAATTAAGGATCCTCTTCTAGCACCACCATGATAGCTTCAACACCTCACCCAAGATTTGGTTTTTTAGCCCCAGTGGATTAATGAACCAACCATTGGTAGAACCTCAATTAAGCGAGATCAACAATATACAACTCAAAAAACCATGACTACTAATAATTAAGAACTTTTGCAAAAATAAATAAATATTTCATATCTTCCCTTCTTTGGGGAAAATAAGAGTTTGAGGTTAGGGGAGATGTTGGAGGAGCCTAGTCAACTCAATCAACTGGGAAGCATATTCAACTAAGTAGTCAAGTTGATCGATCGACTAAGGTGGTTAAAGAATTTATAACTACCTCCTCTAATTGAAACCATATATAAGTGATGCAAAAAAGTTAGTTTATTGATTATAATATGAAAACTACTTGTTTTTTGAGCCACTACTACATTCTCTCTTATCACCCTCTATTTATGTTTGCTTGTATATTTCTTTGTTGTATAATATTATTGGTTAATTACACTACTAGTAACTTATTATTATGTAACCCCGTAGATTACAACACTTCCTAAAGGGGTGTAAATTATCCAGTGGGATATAGGTGGCCACTTAAATCTACCTCCAACTTAAAAATGGTCCTACCCCTTACCAATCCTACCCATGTCCTAATTTTACTATATTTATAAATAAATCCATGTTTATTCGTTTTCACATTGTTTCAAGTCCCCGTTTTGATTTTCTAACTTATGTTTTAATTGGGATTTTCATGCCTGTGTAGTGCAACATATTTACACCTACCAATTTCTCTCTCTCTCTCTCTCTATATATATATATATGTATTTACTGTTTTATCTACTTCTAACAATTTATGTTTGTGTAAGTGTAACAACATATAATTTTTGTTTCCATAACTTGAAATAAAATATGACAAGGGTAGAAATGATCATTATACCTGTAGGATAAGTACTTGTAAACAGCTAGTAGATCCCCCTTTGTTGTTTCTCCCTTATGTTGCCCTGATTGTTGTATGCCTGCTTCCTGTATGTCCTATTGTATCCTTGCAACCAAAATCTTCCCCAACCCTTGAAACTCAACCGAACAGACAAGTATGCAACCTTGCCAACTGGCGAGGTATCACCGACCACCCAGCTCCAAAGGCACCCCTTTGGACCCCCGATCCCAAATCGAGTACAAGCCAACCACAGTATCCCCCTTCTGAAATTTCTCCAACCAAACCCCTTCTCTTCTACTCTGAAATTTGTTGACTTCTCCTAAAAATCCATACATGCAAAAAGAATAGCTCATTTCCTCACAATCCATCTTTGCACTTAACCCCTCTTCCTATCGACTCTATGCTCCCCATTACCACACCCATTACTACCCTTATCGTTCCCATTAAATTCCAACTAACATGTCAGTCCTCGTTTCTTTCCTTCCTCGAGACATGACCACATTCATTAATACTATTAATACATTAATTAATTAATTTACCAATGAATTATAAATATTATCCTTTTTTTTAAATTCTTGATGCAAATACCCTATGTAAAAGTCAACTAAATTATTAATGCGGTTCCAGCGCCATTGTCTTTTCAAGTTGTCATAATTACAATTTAATTTATGTAATTATCACCCTCATGTTTTACAACAGTTTATATTAATTAATCATTATACTAATATATCATTATTTCTTTTGTTCAACATCCAACTATTCGTAATATTCATTTCATTGATAATGATCTATCAGTTAATTAATTAATACTAATTGTCATTGATTAATTAATAACAACATGGTCATTTAACTAATGATTAACACACTTCTAATATGCTAATTACCTTTTTTTTAAATTATAAATTCAACTAATCTTATTTATCAATTATCAATAATTATCCTATCAATATAACTCACATCATTATGAATGTACATTTATATTAATTAATTAATTAACTAAGACTTAATCAACTCCTTCACCTAGTTCCATATTAATTGCACCCTAGTTTATAATTAAACTAATTAACAACATTTTCTAATGATAATGATAGTTTTATTGTCATCAATTAACATTATTAACATATAATTAATATTAACCTAATTGACATGATAATTACATTTAACATTTTAAACCTTAGTCTTGACTAGATAAATTTAATAACAATCAATCAAGCATTACTAATTAATTGCATAATTAATTAGTACCTAGGTTAACCATAGCTCGTTTATTAATCAACAATAATTAATTATTAATCGACAATAATTAACATTAGTATTCAACAGTATTTCACGCAATTTATAAATATGTAGGCTAGTTATGTAAGCGTAGCTACTGCTTACATACCTCGCGTAAGTACACTAATAGTAATAAATCACACACATCAATCATAATCACGAAATTTATTGTTCACTGACACACGTTTAACATATTTTGCAAGGTACAGTCTGTTACCTAACTGTATCTTATTAAGTTACGACAATTCATACATTACTAAGTTACGACATGCGAAAATAATGAATGTATTTAGTTTTATTTATACAAGTATAAACAACGTATTTTTTTTTTTTTCCGACCGACGAATTTTGTTTGCGTTTGGTTGTTCGGCCGAATAAACTTTGTTGTAAATAACGGTTCCGTTACGGAAAAAGGTTATTCGGATGAATAATTATTTGGTTGAATAATTATTCAGCCGAATAACCTTCAGATCCCTTTTGTACTCAAGAATATGATGATCCATTTTCTAAGGAAATTTATGGCATGACAATTACAAAGAGCCAAGGAAATGAGGATTACATTGAATTTTGGTTGCAGACAATCATCAAGCCACAACATCACTCCACTTTTCAACATTTATTAGCATCATCTTCACTAGAGAAGCTGGCCACTCATATCATGATGTTCATTAATGTATAACTTATAGATTTGGATATGATCAGTTTAAATGATATCTTGTTACATGAATGGATGCATTGGAAGTATTCCTAAACTTGAAAGAGATTTATTTTTTGAGTAGAATAGGATAGCATAAAAAATAAATGAATAAAATAGTAAAGATATTAAATAAGTCTAACTGTGAAAATCATATTTCTAGCATAGTTATACATGAGCCTTTCTTGAAAAATAGGTTTATAGCTAGAAAGGTTCGCAATAAATTGTGCATATTAATGTGGTACAATCCTTTAGTGAATGTTCTTCAAATCCTTTTGGTTTTCTATATTTTGTGACTATGGAAACCTGTAGCAATATGTGATGATGATATTTATCCTAATAAAGACAAAGTGAAGATGGACAAAGCAATGCATATCTTCTATTCTCTAGCCTTTCAGAAACATCAGCAGTTCCATCTCATAAGTCAAAAAGTAAAAGGTTTACTTTCAAAGATATTTTTTGGTTTTCCTCAGTAGGAATGAAACTGGATATGTATGGCACATCTTCTTGAGAAAATGGAATCGGGATCACTGGTATCGTTTTTATTTTATTGAGATATCAACACTCTCTCAAATTCTAGCATTACACTAATGTTGACAAAAGATGAAATTGCTACCAAAATTTTCCTCCACTCCAAACCAAGTTAGTAAAGTTTCTAAAACAACCTTTGAAACTTCAAAAGATGAAATTGCTACCAAAATTTTCCTCCACTCCAAACCAAGTTAGTAAAGTTTCTAAAACAACCTTTGAAACTTCCAAAAAGGTAATGTGGATGAGGTACATTTCTATGTATAATAGAATTACTAAAACTTGGGAACTAAGCATAAAAACTTGCATAATTATTTGAAGATGTAATGCACCTTTTTAGAATTACATTTCCTATTCTACTATCATTTCAAATGTCATGTTTTAATTAAACTTACCACTCCTTGAGGCATTTTATATCATAATCAGCTAACATGATATAATCATATTTTCCCTTTCCAAATTATATCTCATTTATTAGTTTCCTTTCAAATATCATGATTTTAAACTTACCACTTGATATCATAATCCACTGACCTGAATAATCAAACTTGCACATGAGTTTGGATTTGAATCATGTTAGGATTCAAATCCATAACTCGACCATTATCGCCATTTCCAAATACGGTATAAAAATCCCAATACATCACCATCATTACAAAGCTCTTACATGATCCACCTTCCATCTTGATTTATGATTACCATGATCCAAACCTCAAATATAAACAAAGTGCCTGCCATCTTGATTTATGATTACCATGTTAGAACTTTCAAAACTCTAAATTAAGACCCTTATTTTTTACATCTCCCATTTCGTTTCTAAACCTCTACAACCTCTACAAACCCTTTTCCTCCTTCTCGTTCCCCTGGAATTATGAAATTGTATTTGATATAAGGTAAGACAAATCCTCGAAGGAGGAGAAGGATACCATGACAGGAGGAATTGTGATTCGATGAGAATTGAATGGGGTCAAATATTTTAAATCCCATCTTGAATGTGAGAAGTTGTTCTAGAAGGTGGGGTGCTTATTTTTCTATGAAATATTACAAGGGTGCAACGACAAGGCTACTAAATCCTTTGCAGAAAGCTTTGATGGAAAAAAAGATCAAGTTGGGAATATTGTGCTAACAGTCTCAGAAGACTCTATAGTAGCGGCAACATGGTTATAGCAAAAAGGAAAATATTGGTTCAAAGGAATGAGGATAAGTGGGAAAAATTGGAATGGATACATGCTATCGAAACACCAAGACCTTGACTAGAGTAAGGGTATCCCTCATGCATGGGTAAGAGAGGGATGACGTGATGTTTTACTGATAGTGCAAAATTTTAAAACTTGTGAGGGGAGATATGTTACTACTTTCCTTTATCACAAAATATTTTTGCTGCATTTCTAGAATAAGTGGAGGATCAATATCCCCTTCTTCTTACTAAAGAGTTTGACTAAGATGTCCCAATGTTAGATTCTATCAACCTAGAATGTTGATTTTTTCATCACCAACTCATTAAGATACTCGTCCATGATGAATTGAAGAGGTAGGACAGAACCTGGAACCATTTCCTCTTTCGGAAATGGTTCCCAATGAAGTCTTGTAAGGTCACTAACCTACATTTTGAGATGAATTCCCAAGTTTTTAGTAATTTCTTGGATGAGGAATTTACTTTGTCTTACTATTACTTTAGGTGGTCTACTTTATGATGGAAAGTACAGGAAATCTGGTAGTAGTTTAGTTGAATTTGGGTTGCTACATGAATTATCGCTACAAAAATATGGTAGCACTTTATTGATTCTCATACTTGCACTATCGTGAAGCTAAATCTAAAACATGGGTTTTGTTCGCCTATACCTTCATATGGTATTTTGTTCCTTAAATTAGGTCTACCTCCAACTCAACAAGAAAAGATGGGATGGTCAAACCTATGGAAAACTTTCTTATAAAACTCCAGTAATGATGTGGTTCTTGAATGAGAAATGATATTTTCATGCATTATGTCATGAGAATATCTCATGATCTTATTTGAAAACTAAATGATATTTTCATGCATTATGTCATGATCTTATTTGAAAACTATATTTAGTATAGGGATCAAATTTGTATGATTGTATCGTGATAACTATGGGTTTGTAGTTACACAAGAAAAAGGGCATTGGTTGTCTTGTAAGCAGTCCCTATAGCTTTAACATGTAATCTGATTTAAAAAGGGGAGGTAGCAAGAATAACTAGGGAGGGGGGATGATGGGTAGAAGGAAATCATTTGTAAGATAGAACTGAGAAAATGAGACTTGTAACTATGATGTAAATTTCTGCATTTCCTTTAATATAATAAAAAAATTTCTGATTTTATTTCGTAACAGACCATTATGTGGTAGTTTCCTTTGCAACACAAGTCAGTAGGAAGGCCCCACTATCTAGTTTGTGTTGCAAAGTTATTTTCTTTTAATGTAGATTAGTAGATAGAATTACATTTTTGTTTAGTAGATTAATATTTCTACTTATTGTCATTTACATTTTTGAATGGTTATATCATTTTGAATTGCAAGTATGGTTTCCCTACAAAGTCAAGCATTGAAGGTTGAGTTTCTATAAGTGGTCACAAAACTAGTTGATGTTTTTTATGACCAATCAAAGGAATGTGATTAACTAAAATATAATTCCAGTGACCAAATTGAACTCTTGTAGCATTTTGATTTTGTTTGCCAATTGAATTTTATTCCAAGTGTGTCCATAGCTTAAGCACTAATATTGCACATATAGTGTTTGTATCTCACAAGCTTATGAGAATCTAGATTGATAACTTTTTTTTTTGTAATTCTGCACAGTATATTAATTAAGAGAAAAGAAAGGAAATTACAGAGCATGGCAGCCTTTGAGGCAGTCTGGGATAATGGAACCATCCCAATCTAGCAAAGATAACAAAACTATTACAGAGAGTTTTGGGGGCCATACAAAAAAAAACCTCTTAGGGCGAGGCCGAGTGAAGACTATCTGAGCATAGTGTGCACTATAGATGAGATAATTGCACAAAAAAATCTTGAAACAACTAAGGAAAAAAAGATGGAAGGAGCATAGACAACCGGTCTTCCAAGCAGTATTCTGAGTTGACATGAGGAGAATTATTCAGGAGGGAATTCCTCCAGGATTGGGCAGCCACCCAGAAATTCATCCTCAGGCAGCTTGACAGGGAGAGGAACTCATTTACGAGTGCCCAAGAGATCAGGTTCTGCTTGGATGCATAATTCCTTGTTGGGCGGAGAGCCGATGGTGGACGATATCGGGAATGGGGCAGGAGGAGCTAGAGGAGCCGCAGGCCCTTCCGAGGGTGCACCACTGACAGGAGTTGGAGCTGGAGGAGCCGCAGGCCCTTCCGAGGGTGCACCACTAACATTCTGGATGTCGGAGACACTACCACCAGCAACCTGGACAACCAAGGTACCACCACTTCCTGTGACTATCGGACCGCGACCTCCGAGGGAGAGCTAGTTCCAGGAGAAGGTGGCATCCAAAATTTTCAAGCATTCATCCATCTCAATGAGTTTGGATCTGGTAGCCAGCACCAGATTTCTCGCAGAGCCCCAGTTGTTGAGCATGTCGTCCATGAGATTTCCTAGCATGTTCTTCATAATCCAATAATGGTTAATGTTTTTTCCATTGTTTCCCGAGGCCAAGTGGTTTGCAACGATCTTCCCTTCCCACTCGTTAATCAGATTGTGAACCGTGAAGGATACGTTAGTATTATAACCATCGCCAGTGTTAGGGGGGACTGGGTTTTTCCTCGGATCCCACTTCCTCGACGAGGAGTGCCACATGACCTGGTCATGGAGGAAAGCACTAAGTGAAGCCACACCTAAATCTACAGGTGAGAACGAAAAGACACAAAGAAAAACCAGCGCCGAGGAGGAGTGATGAGAATGCAGTCATAGTTGCTCGCAGGCCCATTTAAGGGGCAATAATACTAGCTCGCACGAGCCATTTCAATGTGTCGAGAGACGACTTGAATGCATAGAGGGCTGACTTGAATGCGCAGAGGGACAAAGTGAGGGAAGAGTGTACCAGGATCGCTTCCAGCCAGCAGGTGAGGGTGCATCTAGGTGAAGCTTCGCTAAGGAGCCATTAATCAACAGGATGGAGAGGCACGCCGATATTTATGTGCATGGGGAGCTTGGTGCCACGTCTCAGGCTCCCATGCCGAGGATCCTCCAGCACGTTCCCCTTATGTGTCTTGGTGGCCAATCTAGATTGATAAATTAGTGTATATCAATTTAAGCAATTAAATTGCTATACAATAGCCACGATTTAACTACTTATAAGAGTATGTTAGTATCCACCATAAATAGATAATGGATGTCCTTTAATTTGCAGCAAATTTGATCATTCAGATGAATTATTGTTGGAGACAAGTCCAGTTAATTTTTTAACATTTTCGTGGAACAATATTTTTCTTCTTGTAGTTTTCTCTAATATTTGGTTGATACATAGTTTCTTGTAGCCACATTTTTCTTCTTGCTTCTTTTCCATTTTCTATCTTGTATAAATTTCTTTGTTATTCATGTACATGTTCACATTCCTGCATCTTTTTTATCTATTTGAGACCCTAACAATTAGCTAGTTCTTCAAAATGCAAGTTCCTTTTATTTTGGAAAGAAAATGGTCACTATAGTAACTGATAGGACTAAGTTTAGATAACAATAATTTATCCCTTCATCTTAGTACTCGAGACTTCTTGGTTCCAGTGAAAACCAGATTTGGGGATTTTTTTGTCCGGTTCAAACTCTAAATTGGTTTTGGACACTTTCTTAAATAAACCAATCAATTTGGTTAAGAATTGGATTATTCAAATAAGAATTGGTTGAACTCCTTGAATTGGATCTTAGCTCACTGGTTTGGTACCAACTTGACATAAAACACAAAGACAAAAAACTAAAATAAAAAAAATATAATCCCCCCTTGTTTTCTTTGCACTCATCATTAAGTGTTCATGATTATTTGAAGACTTTGAAAGTATATAAAAAAGAGTTGATTTAGAGATAGATTAGAGTTGATTTCGAATTGTTTGTGGACTTATTTTAGTGAATAACTAATCTAAATTGGTGGTCTTTGTGTAATACAAGCGTTAGTAAAACCACAACCAATTGTAGAGGAAAACGCGATCCCGCTATCTTGGTGAAGATTGGCACTCCTTATGTTAATCTAGGATGAGGATGGTGATATAAATGTTAACATTGATGGGGCTTTTGATCTAGGGAATTATTTTCTTGGAATGGGGTGATTTGTTTGTACTATGCAATATGATATTTTTTTACTCTACAAGCCATTTAGAGCTTCAATTTTCATTTATTTTCATTCAAAATGTCAATTATATGTATCACATATAATTTATATCTATATTTATCTTTACACATCATATACATGAGAAATTCCATGGGATTCAAACATGTTTTTGAAGAGGAAATGCATGTGCTTAAACATCAATCCCACTTAATTTACACAAATATTTTATTTGAATTTTATTCTTTCAATATATACAATGTTTTTTTCAATAGATTTTGATTTGGTTTTAATTTTGGTTCGTGATTTAAGAAATTTTAATCTAGTTCTAGTTTTGACTACTTTTCTCACTCTTAATAGGCCAAAACCTTGCCTCTAATAGGAGAATGAGATGGGGAGCCTTACTCTTCACTTTAAATTTTTAAACTATAAAACACTTTTAAATTTGTTCATTTTTTCTCCAAATTTCCTTAAAAATATTGAAACATAAACTTCATAACCATAGATACAATATTTATTAAATAAAACGTAGTTCAATTATATTTAGGAAACCTCTAATATATGCGAAAGTTTTCATACGAGAAGTACTTCTTGTTGAAGTTCTATCATGCATATTTTTTCCCTTTTTCCATATTCTCAAGAATCAAATTTTAATCTACTTATTTCTTACTTTTAAAAATACAAATATTTCATTTTTCTTGTATATTTCTTATTTTCTAAATTATATGGGTTGGTGCAAGGTAATGCTACCCAATTATGACACATTAGTTGCAATGGAAACTTGGAAACATATAAATATGATAACTAAAAATAAATATTAGAGATATTTCCACAACTTTCTAGAACACGGTGTAAAAAGATGAAACCTAGACATTCAAGTTACCTTTGAGAATATCTAACTTTTATTTATTCAAAAATACTAAACTCCAAAAAAATGGTGTTCTCCTAAGCTTGGTGTGTTATTGTTTTTCTAAAACATAATGCATATGTTCAGGTTAGGCCCCGAGTTTAGTATGTAAACACTATTTTTTTTTTAAATTGCAGAGTTGAAGTTAGCAGACGGTTCTTGTGCAACACTATTTTTCCATAATTTTTAATGTTAATTTTATATTTTTTTTAATTATGAAAGTGAGTGAAGCCCCAGAATCAGAAGGTTTAGCATTAGGGCCCTACTATGAGGGTCTTCACACAATCATTAAACTTTTTTTTTAGTGTGTAGGTATTCATCTATACTTGTGTGGGTTCTAGTTTATTTTCAAAATAGGTGAACCAGTCAAAAAGTTACAGAGAAAATAAGAAACCTATTTTTTTTAGTAATTTGACATATGACCAAATAAAAATAAAGAAAAAATATAAAACAATATTGTCTTCCTCAAGAAAATATATATTTGGAATATGCACATAAATCTCTATAAGTTTGTGTATTTTCATTAGCAAAAAACCATTCTAGCATATGTAGATTCGAGGTTGAAAAATAAGGAAATGAAAAAATGGATTTGTTTTGTTAGTTGCAGGCCCAAACCACAGTTTGATACTTGATCTGAACCTAAAACCAAAGTGGAAAACTCATCCACCACGCAGGTGGAAAAAGTCATTCATGCCAAACTGTTGTGAAATTAGAAACATGCAGGTGTTAATAACGCATGTACGTTCTTACACACACAAAAAAAGTGTGTGCATTATTAACATGCACATGTTAATAAACGTGTGTGCGTGTTATGGTTCCCGATATTTTAATTTCTAAATGAAGGTAAACCACAATAATCACCAATAACATTAAATGAAAATATTAAAATTTTTAAGTAAATTGGCATTCTCATTATATTTCATTTTCTAACCTTTTACGATTACATTTTTAATATTACCATTAATTGTTTCAGGATGTTTGAGAGTGGTTCCAACCTCATCAGATTTCATATGCAAAAAGTATAATTTTAGATCCCATTCAAAATTCAATAGACTTAACAATATATTTCAGGGTTTCGAGATTGCAACGTTTCCATTGGATTCTATCATGTATGAAAGTATGGGATTGGCATTTAATAAAGCACGAAAACCCCCTCTATGTACCTCGATGTTGGTGATGTTGGTTGTTTAACTCCTTTGTCATGACCTTACTAAAAATTTACCCTTCACTCAAGCAAAATTACTTATTATGTATGGGATGTTTTTTCTACCTTTTATAATGCTTGGAATAGGAGGTTTCATCAAAATTGTAGGGTTTTAACTAATGTCCTTGGAGTATCAACTTGGAGAATCACAATAGATGAAAGGGATAGAGCGTATAGGTGGGGTGAATAGGGTTCTATTGATGAAGAGCATCCCAATATAAGCAACGATTTTGATGATATGTATTTATTTTCTATAGCATGAATTTTATGGATATATATCAAATTCAGGTCTTTGTTTATGTATAGATCAATGAAAAAATACTGATATATATCTCCCCCATGATACTTCCCCTCTCTCCTTTCCCACATATATCTCTCTCTTAACCCCCCTTTCTATTCTCTTGTCCCTAACACCCCACCTCTCTCTCTCTCTCTAACCCCATCTCTCACTCTCTCTCTATCTCCACCCCACTCCTCCACCTACCCCTAACCCCCACCTCTTTATCTCTTTTCCAACAACCTAACACCCTCTCTCTCTCTCTCTCTCTCTCTCTCTCTCTCCCCCTAAACCCCTAACCCCCCGTCTCTTTCTCTCTCCCCTCTAATCCCCTTAACCCTAAACCCCCCTCTCTCTATGTCTCTCATAATCCCCCTCCCCCTACCACAAACCACCCTCCCATATATCTCTCTATATACCCCTATACACCCCCCCTTCTCTTTAATTTTCCTCTTGGTCCCTAAACCCTAACCCTCGATCTCTATCTCTTTCTCTCCAACCAACCCCCCTTCTCCCTACTACCCCTAATCACCTCTCTCTCTCTCTCTCTATATATATATATATATATCTCTAATGTCCCCTCCATGAGAAATCCATGACTATTCTACTACTGAGACAAACCCTAAATATTCTGGGCAAATCCTAACATGCGGGGGGGGGGGGGTCAATTTCGATGTATTAATTGCCAAAGTATTTAATTTTTAGACTTAGGATTAAAAGTGCTATGTTATATTGTAAATATTTTTGATAATATTTATATTTTATAATAAGTGTATTTGATATGTGGCCAAGGAGGGTGCATGAGGTCCTATGGACCCAATGAGTTTTCATCTGAAATAGCAACTAGAATAAAATCAAGAAAAATCTACAAAGCCACAAAAAGATGGAAAGCAGCACAAAAGGAGCAAACTCAAAAAAGAGGAAAGCTGGCAGAAAAGGAAGGAAATTCCATAAAGTAGGAATAAGCATAAAAGAAAGCAAAATCAAAGGAAAATCATAGAAAATCCAGGAAAAGCGGGATGTTTCCAAAAGCAGAAAAGCAATCCAAAGAGAAAAGGCAACAAAGTAGGGATAGAGTAGGAAAAAGCATTTAGATACTAAAACAAATCAAGGAGGGAAAATTAATTATGAGGGTGACCAAATTAAATGAACCTAGAGGACATATCATCCTATAAAATAAGAGGAACGCACCACTCTCACATATTTTGAAAGTTTAATGTTTGCTTGAGAGCTTTGAATCTCATCAGGACTTGGGAGATGTGCCCCGAGTCATAGATGGGAGATGTGCCCCTGCTAATATCTATTATACTTGTGGATTCAATTATTTCATGTGGATTGAGGCTACATCCCTGTTCTCTGATTCAATATGCAGATCTGATCTAGTACAATCCAATAATTCATTCATCCAGTATTGAAGATCTCATCCTTGGTGCGCATTCTTCAGTAAATGATATTAATCATGCTTATGGAGGTTGGTTGAGGTTCTATGGATACTAATGGTGCTTCTTATGATATGTAATGTAATGAATGATCTTTAATTATTCAGTCTCTGATGTGGCTATCACTTCTGTAAAATATTTCTACACATAGTAATGTCTTCTCTTGACCTATGCTCAATACATGGTTCACATTGACTAGTTTTACAGAATTTACAATTAGATGATGTTTGGTTGTTCAATTATCATTATGTAAGATTCCTCAGGCCTATAAGACTTGTATTTATCCATCCATATCCTTAAATAGGAAATCTGTGACCCTCTAGAGGTGTTTGGAATCTTCTGGAAGTAGACTAGCTATGCAATCCTAGGTAGTGCACTTGATTGTGTATCCTCCAAACCATAACAAATAAATTCTAAACCTCTATATGATTGATGTATCAGGTTGGGGAATATTCCATATAGTCTACCCCAGGTTTTATTACTTCCAGTAAGCACCAGAAGCTTTGGGTTTCCACAGAAGTCCTGGGTCGTCCCAGGCGTGAAGTAACCATAAAAGTTTCATTGTCAAAGTATTGGTCTGTTTTTCATGCTAATTTAATTCTTATAAGGTCATAAAAATAATCTTTGTATAATTTAGGAATATTTTAAGGTTGTTTGAATTTTTTTGTTTGAATCCTGGTCAAATTAGCTAGTTTTTGTCCAAGCAATCTACTGTTGTTTAATTTTTCAAGTTTTTGGAGTTAATGTGCCTTTAATCATATCCGGTACATCACATTGGTGTCATATCATGGACCTCTAAAATTTATCTTTATTATTTGTGATGAGTCCCAAGATAATTCCACCACCAAAAGGGAAAGGTTCTGAAGAACCTCTTGTTGAAGAGGAGGTTGAGTTCACTGGAGGAAAGCTTCAAGGAGGAAAGGATGTGTCTGACATGGATTAAAGAGAATAGTTTAGATACTTTGTTTAAAGAATGTTGAAAGGCATGTAAAACATATCCCAGAACATCATCAATTCGGGTCAAGAAACTCAAGAGTGTCTTTCCAAGCAGATGGTGAGCAAAGATAGAGAAGGGAGCAGCAGTGGCTCCCAACATGAAGGGAAGAAGATCCTTGGAAAGAATTTGTTCTCAAAAAATGGGCCTCACAATAGGCAACATGAATTCAAGCATTTTTCAAGGCCTACTATGCCCAAGTTCCTTGCGCCCAGAACAGAGGAACCTGAGATGCAGTTTGAAGTAGTTGAATCCTTGGAGGCTCAACAAGCAGAATGCATGGCTTTGGGAGAATATTTCTAGAGACATTTGACCTTCAAGGATTACTGTGACTATTAAGACAGAGCTAAACCAAGAGGAGTTTACAAACCTCTCAATCAATACACTCAAAATTTTTATTTGCATAGAACCATTGGTAAGATCTTACTTCCCTAATTTGATGGATCCACTAAATGCACTGCTAGATCTTGGGTTTAGAAGCTAGATACTTACTTTCAATCAAATCATATGGCGGAAAGGGATGCCATTAGGATGGCCACCTTGAATTTATACGGGGAAGATAAGTATTGGTGGTTTCATGCATTGAGAAATTTGGGGCATGATACTATGACCACCTATGAGGAGTTCACAATAAGGTTGGTGAATATGTTTTATAGGAGAGATACTGAAATGCCATTCGGAGATATTTCCCAATTGAAGCAATATGGAACTCCCGAGCCTTACATTTCAGAATATAAAAAGGTTGCAGCCATGGTGAATGATATATCTGAAGCTCACTTAGTTCTTGGGTTTACAGAAGGACTAGCAGAGCCACTCAAGGGGCTGGTTAAATCTCATCAACCTGCAACATTGCAGGATGCCATGGACAAGACTAGAGATCTGTAAGATGTTATTCCATGAACTAGATCCCGAACTAAGAGTATTTTTCCTCCTAATATGAAGGATAAGATATCCTTTCAAAAGGGTCCATTGAAGTGCAAATTTCAAGAAGGACAACTTTTTCAAAGACCAAGATGAGCTAAGGAGAAAGAATTTGTGCTTTCCATTCCAGGAGCCATGGGTTCTAGGCCATAAATGTGCTAAGGGGAAGGCACACTATATAGAGGTATTTTCCAAAAGTGAAGAAGAAGAATATGAAAACGAAGGGCAGCCAATAATTCAAGAAGAATATTATTAATTGATAGAAGAAGAGTAGCCACAAACGAATTCCGGAAAGATTGTTGTTAAGTCTGGAGTACCAAGGTTTCATACTCTCTGATTCAAGGGAGTATTCCATGGCCAAAGGGATACCATTTTGGTGGATGGAGGAGACACACATAATTTTTTGATGTTTCAATGGTGGAAAGAAGAAATTTTCCCATCGAATCTTTTGATGGATTCACTGTCATGATCCCCATGAACAATTCCATGGATTGCACAAAGTGGATTCCCAGGATGCAAGTGACTATTGGGGATTATACAGTGACAAATAATTTCTATGTTGTGAATGTGGTTGACAAAAAGGTATATTTTTGGGGTTTCAATGGTTATTTTCAATCGGTGAACATACACTGAACTACAAAATTCCAGAAATGAGATTCAAAAATGCTTATGGGAAACAAGTAGTTCTAAAAGGTATGAACACCTCCAAATCAAGTGGTTTCTTCCCACAACATGAAGTATATACTAAGACATGGGGACATAGAGTGGGTTGTTGAATGTTTTATTTCTGCACAAGGATCAGCCATAGACATTTCAGAACATCTGGATGATATAAGGAAATTACTTAAGAAGTATGAGAAATTCTTTGGAGACCTTCCTCCCAGCAGGACACCAAATAGAGGAGTTGAACATGTGATAGAGTTGGAGGTAGGATCACTTCCTATAATGAAGCGGCCCTATAAGCATCCCAAAAGGATCAAAGATGAAATTGAGAGGGACATAAAGGAGCTTCTTGAGTTAGGATTGATTAGGCCAAGTACCAGTCCTTTTTCTTCCTCGGTAGTATTGGTAAAGAATAAAGATGGAACTATGAGGATGTGCATAGATTACCAAGATTTGAAAAAGAAGACTGTAAAGAACTGGTACCACCACTACAAGAAAAAAGGTCATTGGTGAGGGTCAAAAAATGTCACCATAAGCTCATTGGTGATGGTCAAAAGGGGTTCTGTCACCCTGAGCGTTTCCAAAGGCATCGTCATTGAAAATGGAGGGTATGTGGTGACATTCAAGGTTCGCCACTAATAATAATTATTATTCCAGGTTGTGACCGTCACCAATCATTATGAAGTGTTGGTGATGAACCTATTTTGGCCCTCACCATTTGAGCATATATGGTGATGATCAATGACTGATCATTGGTGAGGGTTGAGACATTCCACCATAATCTCATCGGTGATGGTGAAAAGGGATGACATCACCAAAATTTGAATGCCACCAACGACAGTGTCCCCAAAAGTAGAGGTGGTGTGGTGACATTCAATGTTCGTCACTAATAAGGATTATTAGTGACAAATAGTGACCCTCACCAATTTATATGAAGTTTTGGTGATGGACCTAAGGGCCTCCATCACCAAAAAAATTGAACGTCGCCAATGAAATATGATGAGGTCCTTGCAATGACCCTCACTATTGAGGATATTTCCATTAACATATCAATGGTGACAACCACTATGAGATTGTCACCGCTTTTCATTTTGAAAATATTTTAATGACGCAACATAAAGGATCGTTTCCATTTCAATTAACATTGTAAAAAAATTAATTATAATGGTCCTTAAAGGATAATGGTGAAACGTCACTATTGCTTTCCAAAATGGTGACAATATTTGGTATGTATGAAGATGGATAGAAGCAATACATTCAAGTATCAGAGCTAAGAAAAATCTCATAAAAAAATCTTCTTGCCTTATTTATAAATTTATATCCATATCGTCTAAGCCTTAATATTTTGTTCTTGCTACAATGGTTCCCACTAATAATGATTTGTTATCCCTTCTTCCAGTCCTGTTGACTTATTGTGGTTTCTTGTGTACATTACGATATTTATTTATTTCTATTTTGGAAATATCAAAGAGGCAATGGGATAATAATGTATTCTATGAGATGAGAATGCCAATAGATATACTGCCAATATACTTGTTAGTAAAGAGGTGGCAAGGGATGATCCATAGCTATGGCTTTCAACAAAGCTTAGTGGTAGGCCTCATACCATATGCCACATAGATCATACACCCCCAAGCCCAACAAACAATTTCTTAGAAGAGAAGTATGTCCAATCATTGTTGATAGAGCACCTTCCTTGCTGTTATGGGCGTCTTTTCAATTCAACCTACATAGATTTGAAGGGATAGTTTTATGTTGTGTTGACTGTTACTTACAAAGACATATTTCTGATTTTGTTGGTTGTAGTTTACAGGGGCAATTTTCTGAGTTGTTGGTTGTACTTGGCAAGGGAAGATTTATGTTCTTGTTGGTTGTACTTTAAATCATAGGAATTGTTACCTTGCATGGATTAGTTTCAGCAGGCCTATAAACTTGCTTGCAAAAAATAATGCAATAGGCCTATACATATTTTAACACTAAACTATGGTAATTAAAAATGTTCTCTAACTATGATTACATCATGCCTATTAAAATTCCTGGATCATAATTCTCTTGGCCATCATTATTTAAGATTTAAGCAAATCCTAGGGACATAAAAATTTACTATCTAAACTTAGTTTCACATGTTCCTTCAAAAGAGAATTTTGGAGAATGGATTCAATATGTTGGAACTCATTCCAATATATTGATTAAAAAACATGCTTGTACCTGCTATATAATTTCATGTTGAATAACCTGCCAGTATTAAAGACCTCTTTTCAACAAATCCATCTAAACATAATTTTCTTCATAGTGGATTTTATATGACATATTAGGTACATATGCCCCAAACTGGATGGTGTGGACCTCCCAAGATGGTCAATGCATACCCCCTAAGCCATAGTGAAAATGTGGGGACCTAAAAAGCAGAGAGACACATTTTAACCCTAAGATTTGCCAACAAATAATCAATTTTTTTTTGTAGAGTCCAAGATATATAATAAATTAAATGGTTTAGTAAAGGAGGCTATGCAAAATATAGAGCCTCCATCTTTAATTTGTATTTTTTTTTTCTGATTGTAATACTTGAGAATTTTCTCTTTATAATTGTCATGTTCCAAAATCCAAGCATTAGTTTCAGTAGGTATATAAACGTGCTTGAATAAACAACAAAGTAGCATATCTTGTGAATTATCGATGTTATCTCAACTTACATGCATTTTTTAATTCTCATATATAACATAAATGTAGAGCACCTATAAAAGTGCAAAATTCCTAAGATTCATATTAGCATGAAATTACACATTTTTTTTGGGAAATGCTTCAAGAAACTTCCTCTGATGGGTTACATAGGGTAGAATTTCTTTGCTTACCTGTCCAATATGAGGTGTAGCTATACCCATCAAAATTTCTTGGGACTAGTACCCGACCTCATCCATTTTAAACTCATGTCAGTCAAGTGGAGCAAGTCACAAGAAGAATGTAACCCTAGTAGATGGTGATGACCATTGGCTTGCTGGAATAAATTGAACATTTGGTTATTATTATTATAAAATTTTACTAATTTGAAAAAGCAAAAATATCACATTGTTATAAGTAAAGTAAATAGAACGTATTCACTAACCTGTTTACACAATAACTAAAATAGATATATAAGCTTTTTTAATCATATGGAAACAAGAAAGTAAAAGATGATATAAAATGTTGTAACAACAGTTTAATAACGTATATCTACAGGCTTGTCCTAAGCCTGTAAGATGAGTTGTTTTTACACTTACAGATGCACAAATGGAAATCAGACATATGGGCCTTCTTTGGAATCATGTCACCCAACTCATCCTCCCGTTTCTTCCTCCAAGTTTGTTCTAATGTTAACTGAGGAGCGGATTTATTGTAGACTGGTCACAGAACAAAGGAAGCATAGTTTATGCTTTCGTTGTGATGAAATTTTAATGAAGGTCAATGGAAACTAAACAAGCACTATAAATCAACACTATTGACAACAACAAAAGCACACGAAACTATTCAAAAATCTATCAAACAACTTTTTTGAACTCCAGTGAAAAACATGAACCATATCTCAGTCATTATTTATGCCAACTGCTTGACAATGACCTCATTATTAGGATTGCCAACATTGAAAATGTGACTGTTTTCCCTAGAAGGAATTTCCTGAAAAATGAAATAGGTAAGTACTATAAATATATAATCACCACACAAGATTAGTATAAATCCACCAAGGATTGTTGTTACTTACAATCATCAAGAGAACAAGTTAGCTAGCATATTGTGTCCCATATGTTTAAAGATTGTTTATAAAATTCCAAGCATGCAAAACCAACACAGAACAACACTAATTTTTTTCCTAAAGAAATCTATTGTGGAATAACTCCAAGTCAATGATTTAAAAATGCAAAACAAATGCAAAACACAACCAAAAATACACCACTATAAAATGATATAATTCCATACCCAAGTTAACACATCTAGAAAGTCAATATGAAGCAATTACAACCACATAGCAATCCACTTATTTTCCAAGAGAATAATTAAACATAAAGGACGAGTTATAAATAATCCACTGGATAGTCCAAGAACATCTTAATTCAGTCCAAGACAAAAGATCAAAACTAGCATTTATCAAGAACATCATTCATTCAATGTAAATCCAAACCATTAGTGACCCAATATGCAAAGTTTGCAAATGTATATACCATGTAAAGGTGAATATAGCATAATCGATATGTTTTATTGTTTAATATTCTACCATATTCCTTCACAATGTGAATGGACATAATCCACGCTCACGTCAACGTCGACGTCGACATCGACATCAACTATATCTTCTTCATTTACACATTTTGCTTCTTGAAAGTCTGTAACCCTTGACAAATCTGCATACTCGGGTTCATATGATGTACTATTTCTCAATCCTTTTGGAGGACATGTTAACACTACATACCAGTCAATCTCAACTGGATCTTGTACATAGAATACATGTTTAGCTTGTGATGCTAGAATAAATGGATCATCTTGCCAATGATTCTAACTTAAGCATTTCTTCATATTCACCATTGTAAAACCCAAATCATCAGTTTTAATCCCTCTCTTATTGTATACATCGACCCGATTACATTTGAACAATGTGTAATCCATACAAAAATAGACCAATGTAATTATTTCTTCTATTACTCCATAAAATGTTGTTTTCTGAAGTACAGGGTTTTGATCTTTGGAACTTGACCTTATCATTGTTTCGGCTTCCAAACACACACCACTATTTTGGGTGGTTCTCTCATTATCCATTCTTTTTGTATGGTATCTATAACCATTGGTTAGGTATCCCTTATACTTATTCACAAATTTCCTTGGGCCCCGTGCTAGCCATTTAAGTGTATCAGACACCTTTCCATCTCCTTCCACCTACATATTTTCAGTTTTTTGAATGTAGTTAGAACACATACATCCAACCTATGATAAAATATTTAAGTTTGTACATGACAATATTCAACATGTAATGATTTTTAAGTACTTATAATATAAATAGTATAAAGTCACTTGTTTTTTAAGCCAACTAGAAAAATGTTGGGTGTGAAGTCTCTGCAATAGAGCTTCATCTTTTTTGGTTTGGGTAAATGAGTTGAGAATCTCCATTTTGTGCATCCTAATTTGACAATTATGGATAGTAAAAATGGTTGTTAATGTGTTTTGATAAAATATTAATAAAAATAATTTGAAATGTCAAATACATTATTCTATCCATGGATCTGTGTTTTGTTAAACCACAAACAAACAAAATTTTGAAGGTCAAACATGTTACTTACTCTATCCATGGATCAACTTCATTTGTGTGAAATAGAACCCACCTATGGGCTTGTTCCCAACTAATGTTATCCAATTATGATGGATATGAAGCAAATAATGGATTTCCATCAAGAATTACTTCTTCAACTTCGTCATCCCACACTTCATTTCGACCATGTGTGGTTCCAATAGCTTCCATACCTTTCAATAATCCTCCACAAAACTTTATTGATTCCTCCACATTGTAGATTTCAGCGATGCATCCTTCAGCCCTATTTTTTTTCTTAACATAACTCTTGTATACTTTCATACACCTACAAAAAGAGCATTTTTTTTAAGTAATGTCAAAAGCTTTGAATAAATTATTCTTCTTGTGGTTCTTGATACCAAGTAAATTTTCATGTAACTCTCAAAGGGGTACATCCATCTATATGAAACTGGGCCACAATATCGAAGCTCACGTACCAAATGTACATTTAAATGCATCATTATATCGAAAAATGAAGGAGGGAAGTACTTTTCAAGCGAGCACATTGTCTCCACGATATCATTTTCCAACTCGTCAAGGCTCTCTACTGAAACCGATTTTGCACAAATTTGCCTATAAAAGTAACAAAGCTTGCAAAGCTTCTTTCGAACAACAATTGGTAGCACATGGCGTAGAGCTACTGGGAGAAGTTGTTGCATTAGAACATGGCAATCATGTGCTTTCATTCCATGGAACTTAAGCTCTTCCATAGATATATGATTTTTTGGATTAGAGCTATAACCATCTAACACTTTTAATGTGAAAAGAACATGACATAGGGTCTCTTTCTCTTTCTTTGAAAGAGTATGCGATGCAGGTGGAAGGACTATTTTTTTCCTTTAACTTCTGGCCACAGTGATTTTCTCAAACCCATTTTTTGAAAGTCATCTCGTGATTGCTTTCCATCTTTGGACTTCCCTTTTATATCTAAAAGAGTTCCAAAAATGCTTTCACACACATTCTTCTCCACATGCATTACATCTAAATTGTATCATTGTAGGTGTTTCTGCATTCCAACACATTGAGAATATTGAAAAATCATTTAGTATGGAGGAAATCATAAACAATGAATTCAATGAAGACATCTAAGCACAATGGCATCATATAAGCATGTAATGTATAATAATTAGGAATGGTTGATGTCTCTACATACCTCCCAATATTGCAGATTGAATAGGATTGATTGTTTCTTCCACACCACAACATTAGTTTTTTCACCTTTTTCCTTATTTCTTTTCCTTTTGTTTGATTCACTCTTCCCCCAAACTGTTTGGTTTCCCTTTGTTTCCTTAAAAATATCTGACACTCTTACAACTGGAGGGGCATAACGAAGCTCCTCCTTCCCATTAAATGGTCCCTTCTGTGAGCAAAACTTATGATTTTGAGGAAGAAATATCCTATGTCCCATGTACACACATTTCTTGCTACAATTGAGGTACTCTGATTCTGTGTTCTTTCCACATATGGGGCATGCATTATAGCCTTTTGTTGTGCAACCAACCATATTCTCATAAGCTGGAAAGTCATGAATCACCCACATAAGAATCGCCTTCATGTTAAAGCATGTCTTATTGTAAGCATCATATTTCCATACGCCTTGGTCGCATAATTCCTTTAGTTCATCTACCAAGGGTTCCAAATACACATCAATGTCATTACCTGGTTGCTTGGGACCAGGTATTAACAATGTTAACATACAAAAATTCCTTTTTGTGCACAACTATGGTGGGAGGTTGTATGTAATCAACACTACAGGCCAAACACTATTTGTACTGCTTAAGTCTCCAAATGGATTAAATCCATCTGCTACCATTGCAAGTCGTACATTGTGGGGTTCGCTTGAAAAACCAGGCCATTTTTCATCAATAGTTTTCCATGTTGGGCTATCAACAGGGTGGTGCATATGACCATCATTGCTTGCATTCTCATGATGCCACCTCATTTTTTGTGACATGTCCGCAGAGCTAGAACAACAAATAAAATATTTCATTTATATATAATATTATCATATAATAACACTATGAAAAATGATAAAGATAATACAAGAAGGTGAAAAATTGAATACAATTATGGTGTTGAAAATCATACCTATACATTCTGTTTAGCCTCGGTGCTATGGGGAAATATCTTAACACCTTTGCAAGAACACCTTGACGCACCTTTTGAGATTGAGCATCCACCTTCCATCGATATTTCCACATGTTGGGCATTCATATTTACTTTTGTTACTTCCTCGATATAAAATGCAATCATTGGGACATGCATGTATCATATCATAGTTTAATCCCAATGATTTTATCAACTTTTTTGCAGCATATGCAGAATTTGGAAGTGTGTTATATCTAGGAAGTGTATTTTTATGCAATTTTAACATTTGGCCAAAACTTCTATCAGACCATCCACTATTCACTTTGAGATTGTAATATTCCATGGTTGTGGATAGTTTTGTGAAATCAACACAACATGGGTACAATGGCCTCTTGGCATCTTCGATTAACTTCCTATATTCATTAACTTCATTTAGTACATTTGTTGATGCGAACCCCACATTATCACAACCTTCATTTAGGTTTTGATCAAGACATGGATAAGCATCATTCACCATATGAAGCACTTGATCACCAAAAATGGTTGTATCATCATCCTTTTTGAGGGGATCATTATCATTTTGAAACGATGTTCCAGGCTCATCAACCTGATTATCGTAATGGCATTCTCCATGTCCATAACCCTATTAATAAGAAAATTAAAATTCATGTCAGTGATTTTATGGTTTTTATGAAAATTAGAATGAATAGAAATTGGTCAAATAGGGGCCTTTACCAATGCAAATTAGCTTACCAATTGAGATGATATATGCTCTATAACTTCATGTGGCTCATTTTCAGAGCGTTTCCTAGCCTCATCAATAACAGATGGAATCTAAAGGTGAGAGGAAAACATAATTTTGCACATATAAATATAATTGATATCTTTATTGTAATACAAGTAAGTTTGAAACTAGATCAATTCATTTTTTTCAAGATACCTGTCTGTGAATGCTCTCTCCATGAAAATACCAAATTTTATATTGTTCTATTATTCCATCACAAATCAAGTGCATGCGTATTTTATCAAATGTTTGTACTTTGACTATGCCACATTTATTACATGGACATTTTATGGACATCTTATTCCTTGAATGCACCTCGACAAACTTTAAGAATTCCTCAACCCCATCTCTATATTCTTTTAGTGTCCTACACATAACCAATTTCCATTAAGTCACATAAATTTAATTGAGAACAAGTTAGCACTTATATATTTTTTTGGTATATCACTATGAATAATCAAATATAGAAACTATACCTATTTTTCAAGTTCATCCAGTTTCTTTTGTCCATTTGATAATATGTTCCAAGCTCCTTTGAAATTATGTCTACAATGAACTAAAAAAGTTATTCGATACTAAACCTCATATATGTTGAAAACACACAACTTTTCACTAACAACTTGCGGTCAAACAACTGCATAAACCCACATTTCTTATTAAGAGGTATTCTGATATAAAAAAACGCCCTAAACTGTTCAAATATTTGACTTAGATCTTCTGGAAATAATATTTGTGGCTTAATGCATTATTGTAATTGTCTCTTTACATGTCATTTTGTAGAACCACTGAAATTCGAACCAATATGGCATCTAACTTCGAAGAAAGTAGAAGCCATAAATATTCTACCCAGACTCAAAATTAATTCCAGGAAGCCCTTCAATGCAGAGTGTTCAACATCACTCTTCTTCATACTGAGCGTAATTCCAATGTAGTCAACACTCAACCTTAGATCTTAATTCAACCTTAAAATTAAAATGTATCCCAATAGAGAGTAACACAATTATCATATAGAGGATTCAATTCATTCCATTGAATTGAAAGTCCTCTCTTCAAGAAAATATTACAATCCTCCTTATAAGAATATAGTATTCCTGTAGCTACATATCACAGAAGGCATTCGACTTTGAACTCTTGTCCACGTATAAATTTAATCTCATGATTAATATAGGGGAGTATTGGATATATATGCGCAAGGTTGTTAACATCAAACAACATGTGTACATAATCTACCATTATGCCCAAACATTATTTCCAGTATTTGAATACGTTGCAATCCTTAAACACCTTCACACAAATCTAGACAATTTCAATCTACAGCTCATACCTAAATCATGTACAAATTCAATTGAACCATCATATACGGTCATTCACACAGCTTAACTGTTCTTCCTACTATAGTTAGAACACAAGCTAACTAATTCATTTCCTGGTTAGCTTGTATATTCACCAGATTTCATCAATCACACAGACATATATGAAATCAGCACACATCATCATGGCAAATAATCCTTTTCCATTTATTACTTGGAAATTTACAGGCTCATAAACAAACTCTGACCTATCCTTTGTTTTTCTTGCCTTGATTCTTACATTGTATAGCTAACCCTCCTAACCATCATTTTTCAAGCCTCTCTCTCTAACCTCTAATGCTCGCAGGCATACAAGATATACTTGGAAACATAACTTGTAGCTAAACAAAAAAATTCCTACATTTATGGACTTAAATCCTAAATTTCTTGTAAAGTTATTGTAATTTTAATTGTCATTATTATGTTAAAAAAATTGATTTTCATCCTTAAGACAATTTAATAATGTATATATACAGGATTGGCCTAAGCCTGTAAGTTGAGTTGTTGTTTATACTTACATATGCACAAATGGAAACTGAACACATGGGTCTTATTTGGAATCGTGTGACCTAGCCCATTCTCTTGTTGGTTCCTCTGAGTTCATTCTCATGTTACCTGCCGAGCGGATTTATTGCATATTGGTCGCGGAACAAATGAATCACTTTTTCTGCCTAGATTAGAGGATCTGTCGATTCTTTGAATCTTGACAGATCCTCCCTGATTTGTTATGATGTAATTGCTCTTTTAATTAAGTTGCATAAGATCGAAGAATATCGATTATATTCACATATTCCCTTTTCTTTCTTTTTTGTTTCCTTAAAGGGTGGAACTCCTGGTTGAGCCTAAAGGCAAGAGGTCTACTTATCATATTATTTCTCTCCTCCATTTCCATATATTAATGCTCCATTCTTGTTACTCTTTTTTAATTTTTTAACTTGCAAGAGAAATGGAAAAATATCATTTAACAATTCTTGTGGCCTCTATAGCAAACCCTTACATACGTTGCTGCATACAATAGAATTCCACCGCATAATCAAACCAAGCCACCAGTAGCTGTGGACTCATTAATCAAGACACAGATTAACCCCAGCATATGGTGGTAAGGAATATCATACGTCAACAGTCCCTCCTCAGGCCACGGCTCAGCAGATCAGGCCTCAAACAAACTCACATTCAAAGTTTTAAATTTTTGACAGACCATGAGGTCTTGTCCTTAAAACAAGGAGGGGTTCAATGTAAAAATCTTGTAAATGTTCAATAGTTTGCAAGGTTAATCTAGAAGTTTCCAAGTGTGATGAGGTGTCAATGATGAGTCATCCTTTAGGATAGAGATGAACTCCTATTTAGAGAGGTAGTTACAGAAATATAGAAAGGTCGTTATGGTTAAACTGTTAAATTGATTCTTCATATATACGATTATAAGCCTACGTGCCATGGCATAGGTAGAGCAGAGGTGAAGCAGAGGCAGAGAGGATAGGAAAATAGAGAGGAGAGGACCAGGGTAGAATACTCCCATATTGTGTAATCAGGTCACGGAATTTTGAGTAATTGAATTTGATAAATGAAAGCATTTTATATGCATATGGACTTGTGAATATCTCTTTCTATTTATTTTTTATGAAGTTCATTGTCTCTATTGAATGTAATGGTGTCTGGCTGAAAACATAAAGTCATTTACTCTAGAATTTGTATGTAATTCCTGCAGTGAAATATGAGTACATAGGATTTGTTAATTGGCCGACTTCCTGACAGTAAGCAACTACAGGAATATGCGATTTCTGTGAAGGATTTGGAATTGGAAGACCCTTCTGAAAAATGACTCGATGTGATTGTTTATGACTCGAGTGTCCTTATGTTATGAGATCTCAGGTTATGCAAATTGGAAGGAAGTGAAGCGATTGAAGTTGGAACATCAAGTTAATTTAATTATATTGTTTAAGGTACATTCTGCATTAAACCCTAACCCTAAACAAAATTTAACACTGAAGGTAAAATATTGGAGATTTTAGCATTTGTTTAACATTTTTATAAATGTGTTGGGTGAGAATCTACGCTGAAGATAAAATATTGGAGATTTTTGCATTTGTTTAACATTTTTATACATAGATTGAGTTGTGGAATTGATAGCCAGGTTCCATATTTCAGGGTTAGGGTTTGAGTATTTGGAAGGGTGTTGAAGGGTAGTAGTTATTTTTTTCCACTTGTTCATGAAAAACTAAGTTTCTCAAATGTTGAAACAAACCCTGAAGAAATGAATGCCGACCTGGAGGAAAAATCGTGGCAAATTGTCAATGTGCACAAATTTGAATATCCAGGTATACTTTGTTTGGGAATTGAACTCCATTTTAGATTCCATTTGCGTACGAGCAACAATAGATCATGGCCCAATTGTAATCAAATTATTAAAGGGAAAACGCCATTTGTGAACAAAGAAATTGAATTTATACTCAAGGTAAGAGTTCAAGAATTTGGGGAAGTGTTTTTTGTTGAAATTGCAGGTGGTTCCTACATAAAAAATAAAAAGAAGAGTTGCATGGATAGAGTTGGAACTTGATTTCTGCAGTTCGTCTCACTCCCTTTCCTTCCGATCGTCACCTATGTTTATCGCTCCATACGCGGTTCAACCCAACATCATTTCATTCTGATTTTTTGTCTATCTCTCCATGCACGTGGTTTAAACCAGAGCAAATCATTCCCACCCTTTCATCTGGACCAATATTCAAAAATTGAATTTTTTAATCTTTGAAAATTGTATAAAATTGTATCTTTTGAGTCTTTCGAATCTTTGAAAATGAAGGGATTATTTATTGATGTAATTTAATTTACAATATACAAAGTGACAAAGTGTTACCATTATTGCAATTTATTATTTAAATATTTTTGAATGATTATTATTGTAGTTTGTTTATTATTGATCTCCCCATGGATTTAATAAGCTATTAATTTAAAATGGTTTATTTAACCAATTAATTAAAAAAATTCCTCGGATGGGGTGTCTCTTAGCCACGTGGAGGAGGGGAAAAGTGCCACCCACGAGAATGTTTCTCATGGCAATCACGCGGGCGCACAACCTCCCCAACCCACAACCCAAGCGCAATTATATCCCCTCTAGTTTGATGAGATGGGAATGTTATTCCATTATTATCTCCTGACTGAAACTTGACACAGATGCTAGTAAATGATCATTCATCATCGCACACACCATCAGTTGCTAAGAAATCGCAATGTGCAATTAGAAATCTTCATGGTTTTAAAGGAATCCATTATGATGGATAGAGTTGATGGGAGCAGGAGTCAATGGGTTCTGTCGATTATGGATCAAATCACCATTTTAAAGTTTCTATCAATCAATTTGGGCCTGGTTGAAACTGTGTTTGTGAATTCTCGGTGTGGAAAGGTTTTATGGCACGGGAAGGTGGTGACCGATATGGTTCGAGAACAAAAATGGGGCGTTCCTCTACGTGGTCGACAGTTTGGTTAATATTGGGCTCTATGATGTGCATGATGCAAATTATAGCATGGGAGAGGATACTCACATTCGACTTTGCGAGATGGAGGTGCAGGTTCAAAGCTTGTCCAAGCTCTTGGAAGACATTGCGAGTACCCTGAACGTAACTACTACTCTAAAGGTGGAGGCCTATGCGAAACTATTTTCTAAGGGATCCATCCCCTGGCTCAATGGCGTTGGAAAATTCTATCATCTCTCTGACTCCTCTCACTTTTGTTTCTAGCATTAAAATGGAGATGCCCTCTCCATTTCATGACACCCTCCTCCTATGAAAGTGTCTTCATATATAATGCAAAACAACATTATATAGGTGGTTCTTTCAAAGCTATAATGCAAAACAACATGCTTATGTTCCAACTTCATCCCTAGATATGAGGGTAGCTATAGCAACAGTAAGCAAATAGGATCACATGTATATAAAAAATGCACAACTACACAACATGTATCATGGGAATCCCTCACGGGGGAGAAAACCCAACAACCTTTCACTGTGATAAAATCCACAAAATCAAGAGTCATGCATGACTTCACAATGTCTCTTGCCATAAACCCTAGGTGAATGCATACTTGGTGGGAGACCATGCGTTATACATCAAAGAATACATGAGTATAACTGCTCTACTATAGAAGGATAGTGAGCTAGAGAATAACGAACCCCAATCATAAGCACAAGAGGAAGACCAAGTTGATAGAACATGATGAGAACATGACTCTCTCATATATATAGAGGTCTAGGGGTGAACCTCCAATAATTATATGATCCCACACAAGACCGACTTAACCAACAAGTTAAGTTAGGGGTCACACATCATGACCAATATTCCAACGTTAGGTGAGAGGCTCGCAACCACATAAGGACTTCTCTATACTTATGACACATGGAACACCCATCAAGGAAACCAACTAAATCCACCATCATTAAGTGCTACCACCATCAAGGGATAAAATAGGTGAGGGCCAACTATTTGCTGAGGGATCCATCCCCTAGCTATGTGGCGTTGGAAAATTCTACTGTCTCTCTGACTAGTCCTCTCACTTTTTTTTCTAGCATTAAAATGGAGATGCACTCTTCATTTCATGACAACCCTGCGATGGGTGGGCCACACCCTCCCGTGAAAGTGTATTCGACTATAATGCCAAAAAACATTATACAGGTGGTTCTTTCAAAGCTATAATGCAAAACAACATGCTTTCGTTCCAACTTCATCCCTAGATATGAGGGTAGCTATAGAAACAGTAAGCAAATAGGATCACATGTATATAGAAAATGCACAACTACACAACATGTATCACGGGAATCCCTCATGGGGGAGAAAACCCAATTACAACCTTTCACTGTGATAGAATCCATAAAATCAAGAGTCATGCATGACTTCACAATGTCTCTTTCCATAAACCCTAGGCGAAGGCATACCTAGTGGGAGACCATGCGTTATACATCAAATAATAAACGAGTATAATTGCTCTACTACAGAAATATAGTGAGCTAGAGAATAACGAACCACAATCATAAGCACAAGAGGAAGACCAAGTTGATAGAACATGATGAGAACACTCTCTCCATATATATAGAGGTCAAGGGGTAAACCTCCAATAAGTATATGAGCCCACACAAGACCGACTTAACCAACAAGTTAATTTAGGGTTCACACATCATAACCAATATTCCAATGTTAGGTGAGGGGATCGCAACCACATAAGGACTTCACTAGACTTATGACACATGGAACACCCATCAAGGAAACCAACTCAATCCACCATCAAGTGCTAGTACCGCTATCAAGGGATAAAATAGGTGAGGGCCAACTATTTGTTGAGGGATCCATCCCTTGGCTCAGTGGCATTGGAAAATGCTACTGTCTCTCTGACTAGTCCTCTTACTTTTGTTTCTAGCATTAAAATGGAGATGCACTCTCTGTTTCATGACAACCCTGTGATGGGTGGGCCACACCCTCATGTGAAAGTGTCTTCGGCTATAATGCCAAAAAACATTATATAGGTGGTTCTTTCAAATCTACAATGCAAAACAACATGCTTTCGTTCCAACTTCATCCCTAGATATGAGGGTAGCTATAGAAACAACAAGTAAATAGGATCACATTTATATAGAAAATGCACAACTACACAACATGTATCATGGGAAGCCCTCATGGGGGAGAAAACCCAATCACAACCTTTCATTGTGACAGAATCCACAAAATCACGAGTATAACTGCTCTACTACAGAAGGATAGTGAGCTAGAGAATAACGAACCCCAATCATAAGCACAAGAGGAAGACCAAGTTGATAGAACATGATGAGAACACTCTCTCATATATATAGAGGTATAGGGGTAACTCCAATAAGTATATGATCCCACACAAGACCGACCTAACCAACAAGTTAAGTTAGGGGTCACACATCATGAACAATATTCCAATGTTAGGTGAGGGGCTCACAACCACGTAAGGACTTCTCTATACTTATGACACATGGAACACCCATCAAGGAAACCAACTAAATCCACCATCATTAAGTGCTACCACCATCAAGGGATAAAATAGGTGAGGGCCAACCCTCAACATTGTGAAGGTGTCCCTGGACATCTCAAGGCCTCTACCCACTATGTCCTCACCAACTGAGAGTGGGACTCATCACGGGTGTGTCATAAGACAATGCATGGATACTACCCATTAATGTGTCCTCATTGACAAGGAGTGGGAATCGTTAGGGGCTCTAACCACTATGTCGACATCGACAGGGAGTGGGACTGATCATCACATAAAAACACAACTGTTATAATGTCCACCGACTCTTCCAGTGCAGGAAGAGATGCACCATTCTACCAGTCCGTGGAGAATGTATCACCGATCCTGCAAACATAAAAAAAATAAACAGTTTGAGGAATGCATCCATATTATGGTTCATTTGATTCAAGCCATCTATGTGGTTACAATAGTCTAATAGTAGGTGAAACACCAAGGTTAAAATGCATGTTTTTTTTTTGCATTTGTAAAGGTGTTAATTCCTCAACGTATAATCATATTAATGGATAGGGTATTTTTAGAACAGTGATAATTGCAATCCATGAGAAGAACCTTGGATCACACATTTTGGTTTGATCTTATATTAGGCATCACTCATGTTTGATAAAGGAAGCAAATCACTAGCATGGATGAGGGTGAGAATTTACTCAAGAGACCTTTCGCATTACTAACCGAGAATTTCCACATATTTAGAGGTAATTTTTCATATTTGAAGGCATACCTCACCATTGAGGTTCATATATATGTTTTTAAATGTCTTTTCTTAGATGGTATACTAGGTCTTAGCACCTCTTTTATGGTGTGAGAATGTGTTGTAGGCAATGAAGTTTAAATAGATCCATTTCAACTTTATTTGATTGTTGCATTAGCTTTTGTAGGAGAAGGGTTAATATTAATAGAAAACCAATGCATTACACTCACCATTACAGACTTTTTTTTCACACCATTAGTTTGATTGAGAAATTATATTGTTTGACTGATGATTTTACTCTTGTACATGTGAAGATGCTAACTTTATGTTTTTTCAAATCCATATGCTTTCCTTCTAGTTGTACATTTTTTTAGTGGCTTGTGTATCTTCTATAATCATGACTACCTGGTAAAATTTTAAGGATCCATACTTAAAAATGTATAAGTCTTGGCAAATCCAACCAATTCTTAAATTCTAACTATAAAATATTTGGTGATACTTTTCTAATTTCTAAGTATTTTATGTACTTTATATAATAATTTGGCGAAAATAGCAACATCTATAAATGGAAATAGGAACATCTATTGTCAAAAAAAGAATGTTGGATTTATATTTCCCTCCATTGTTTTTAGTGTTTAGATTTCCCTCCAAATTTTTATTCATTTTGTAATATAAATAGGAACAAAGCTCATCTCTATTCAACAATATTTTAATTGAAAATATTTATTGCTTGGCGTTGGAGTTAGAAAGCTATGAAGACTAGAGGAAATGAGAAGCAATCTCTCTTACAACAGGAAATCTTAACCCGCGGAAACAAAAAGAGGTACGATTGCCTTGTACTACTGCTTGTACTATATTGCTAATACTATTGTTTTGTCCTTACTGTGCCTTTCCACTAGATGAATTATGATGAGTATTATGATGGATATTTCAAAATTTAATAGTATTTTAAAATCCATATTTGCAAATGACATTTACCATGGATAATTGGCCTTTTGCAAAGACATTTTTTTTTATCTTGTCACTTGTTTTTGTCAATTCATGAACTAGATATTCAAATACATTGGATCATCAAATTGGGGATTTGAAATAAGTAGGACAACATGCGTTTTTATCCCAAGTCAATTTTGAAAACACATGTGGTGCCACCCTTGTTTCCACCCGTTTCCACCCTTGTTGATGCAGGAGATAGGCAGACCTGCTCCATTCCCTAATCTCGTAATATTAGACAATGTTCAAATACATGCTTTCCATCAACTCCTCTTAATATTCATTCAAAATGGAAGAAAATAAAATCTCACCATAACTCTCTTGCAATATTTCATGTGTAAAATTTCACAGGCCTGGAAAGATATGTACTACAGGAATTTGGTAGTTAAAGAACTTCCAGTAGTTTTTTCCACGGGTTAGCTTAGAATAGGGTTACCAGAATTTTACAGAAGTATCATTACTATAAATCCACTTACTCACAAATCCAAACAAAAAATGCAGATTCGCTCTTTCCAAAAGTTACAGACATCTTCTAAACACCTGAGTCAGTCTCTCCAACATTTAGTTAGCAAAAATCGCAGAATTCCTTCAAGGAAAATGATTGGAATCTAACTCATCTATGAGATTTATATAGATGCTTTTCTTTTCAGTCTTTCTTGGCACAAACCACCTGAAACCATTCTTGACTTATATTCCTTTAGTCAATGGTTCTAGGCCCTGATCGAGAATATACATAACACCATTTTATTTTTATTTTTCAGCGAAAAAAAGCGTGCAATTGTTATTCAATCCATAATCAAATGGTACAACAATGTTCATGTTCAACATAACATAATAGCTTCATAAAGCTTACAAAAATAGATTTCTACAATATTGCATCCTTCATATTTAAGCATTTATCCAATCATTTCAGCTACTATTGAAGAAGTAGCTATACCAAAAAGGAAACATGATCTCAAAATTGAAAAGTATTAATCAAACAAACAAGTCACTCCCATATCCAGAACATGGGAGTCCAGAATTTCTACCCAACTTAAGTAGCCTTCCTCTCCTTCCAAATCCTGTTTCAAAAGATTGTCAGCCAAGGAATTATGTTCCCTATAGATGTGTTCAAAGGAGATACTGTTGCTCAGCTTGATTTCAGTTCTAGTTCAATTGCACCAATGAAGAAGCGAAGTCACCTTTAATTCATAGTCTCCACATGCCCATTTTATAGTAACATGTGAATCTCCAAAAACTTTAAGATTCAACAGACCAAATATGTTGGCTACCCTAAGAACACACCAGAGTGCCAGTAATTATGCCTTCATTTTGGTACCTTGTCCATAGTTTAGACACAGAGAAAAGTAATGTTCTTGATTCAGGTAACTCACTCCGCTAGAAACACAAAGACCATTAGATGCAACCCCATCAAAGAAAAGGATTGGACAGTTATAAATTGGAGAAAATAAACTAACTCTAGTTGTTTTCTGTGTCTCCTTCTCATCCTTGAAAACAAAATAAAGTTTCAATGCCATCACACCAACCGATTGGATATTTGGAATCATGTCATGGAAAACAACACAGTTTTTGGCATGCCATATTGCCCAAGCAATGAAAACTGGGAGTAAATGGTGATATTTACAGATTCTAAACCAGTTAAGCAAATTTATATCACAATTCTCATAACCCCACATCTTCTCAGTATTTAGAGTTGTGCAGCATAATATCCAAACACCTTTCATGAATTCGCAGTCCAGGAGAAGATTTTTTGTGGTTTCAACATTCTGCATACACAAACAACATCTGCTAGGACCAATCCAACCTTTTTTAAAAATATTTTCCCATGTCTTGAGACGCCCCTGTAGTACAAACCAAACAAAACATTTTAATTTTAAAGGAATCTTCCAATTCCACAATCTCTTATACCACCAATGATTCGGGTAGATGCATTTACCCGAAATAATTATTTTGTATAGTCACAATACCAGTGATCGAATTTCCAGTCAAAATAATCTTGTCTCTTTCTTGAGAAATTCTACATCCGGAAGAATTCAGAAACCGAATATACAAATCCCATTCCTATGCAGTACTACCAGAAATCCCTAAGTCCTTGGAGTTCATCCAATAGCCATTCCTATGATCAATACTTCCTCTTTTCATAATCCTGTTCAGGGTAGTATAATCATACCCTTTTAAAATTTCAATCAACCCATCTAACAGACGATAAGTCTCCTCTAATCCTAAAATTGGATCAACACCAATTAGGATTTCCTTTCCCGATCCAACTTGCCAGAAAATATCCTTATCCATCCAGTTATAAATCTTAAGAAAACCCCTCCAAATCGGAGAGACATTTCTGGAAGTTTTTCTTGGATTCCTGAACTAGTTAATAACATTACATTTCATATATTTTTCCTGTAAAACTTTTGACCATAGAGTATTCCCAAAAATCCCCCTCCAGAAACGTTTTAGCCTCAATGCTATACTAAAGGTGTTCAGATCTTTAATACGCAACCACCATTGCTTTCTGATATGTATCTCACTAACTCTTTGAGGACATAACAACACTTTATGTATACTACTAAACAATACTTTTTTGTATTATGTATTCTATATTTTAGTATACAATGTTAGACATTTTATTGGGAATGAGTTAAAGATATTTGTATAATTTTCATAAATACTATTTAATTTTCAGGATTGTGTTAGTTGGCTTGTTTCAACGATGTGTTAATAAAAATGATTTTTTTTGTTATGCAGTGTATTTGTAGATGTCCATATCAATTTAAGACATTATTTTTTTTGTTTGGGACTTCAATATTTTTTAATAATTATTGTCCTTTCTTTTATACTTTAAAATTGTCTAACTTTCTTTGAGCAAGAGTTGCAATCCATATTCGTAGGGAGCTAATAGGATTAAATTAAGACGTTGCAATACATCATTTTTAACAAAGCCAGGTCGCATTACCAAAAGAAATGACAATGTTATATGTGGCACAAATTCAGGTAAATATTTTAAACATGATGGTAACTTATTATTTATTTTTTAATCAATAAACAATTGTATTAAAAAAATTCATAATATACTTGACCATTGGCTCTAAGATGGGAAACAAATTCCCACAAAATATAGCATTGGGATCCACTGTCCCATTACAAAGTGAATCTACTTGCTATAGTGTCAACAACAATTATAATGCACATATTCTTGAGAAAGATGTGAAAGAACCACTGGAAGGTATGATCATTTCTAAACAATTTTTGTCCTATACAAGTATTTCAAGATTTCCTATTAACAATTTCATATTGTCATTGTCTCAAGAGGGGTACTGGTTTGTTTTTCCAGAAAAATTTCAACGGGAACCAGCACAACAAGATCATGTTTTGGAGCAGAATCCACCACAACAAGAGCATGTTTTGGAGCAGGATCCACCACAACAAGAGCATGGTTTATAAGATGCAAATGCATCTACCCAAGCTAGTATTGCAATAAATGTGAAAAGAAGGGGTAGAGGACCAACAAAAGATATCTTTGGAACCACTGTAGAGGGAATTGCATTGCCTGAAATTCAATTTAATGAGAGGGGCCAACCTATTGGTCCACATTAAGAGAAATGATCCTCATTTTTAGGTGTTCTTGCAAGGGAAATTCTAGGCATCAAGCACATGGAATGGAAAAAAGTGTCTGAAGTGCAAAAGAAAGACATGTGGAGTGCAATCAATGTGAGCATCAACTTATTCTAAACTTTATTGATGCATATTGAGCATGTGCATGATAGGTTTAGTTTCAAATAACGCTTGTATCTAATAATGGATTGTTTATCTATTGTAGCGTAACTAATGAATAGATCCGTCAGCAGAGCAATGGTGTCATAAAGCAATATCTCAGCGCTTGAGAACCTATAGATATAATTTGTATAAGAAATACTATTTGAAATACGAAGCAGATGAGGAGAGGATTGCAAACCTTCCTATTGGAGTAAATGAAACTGATTGGATTAAATTTGTTAGATTATGATCTGACCCTAAATTCAAGGTAAAAGTGAAAGACAAATTTGAATGTTATCATCACTGATTTTGAATCCTCTCATACATTCAACTATAATATTAGCATCTATTTTTTTATTGAGTTGTAGGAGAAGTCAAAATCAAATAAGGAAAATAGGGAATTAGAACAAGAGACCCACACTTCTAGCCGTAGAGGTTACTTTAGGGTTGAAGATGACCTCGTAAGTTGTAACCAATTCTATTATTTGTTCACAATTAACAACTTTAAATATAGTTAGCTAGATTGTTGTATTTGTTGATACTAGAATCAATCTCGTGGTCCGAATGATAATCCTATAACTAGGGTTGATGTGTGGATGAAATTCCATAAAAAGAAGGATGGAACTCCAATGTCATCATTAAATGCGGAGAAAATAGTAAGTTCCAAACCTATTCTTGTATCATTTATGCTATTTTTTTAGATTTAATGATGTTTCTTATATGAGTTTGTTGAAATGTTGACATTGCTAGAATCAAATTGAATTGGCACAAAATGCGTCAGTGTCTCCTGCATATGCTACAAAGCAAGATGCCTTGTGGCTATAGTTTTGGGGCTTGAGAGGAGGAGTTGTATACGTGGGGTTGGATTCGAAGTCACTCCAACTGTATTATTTGTAAAAGAGCGTTCCTACAAGAAGGAATTGCATAATACTGAAGAGAAATTAAGAGAAAAATACAAGGAACTCGGAAGATTGAAAGAAGCCGTTGAAGAATTAATTGAATGGAAAGCTGCCATGGAGGTGGGGAAAGAAAGTGGCAGAGTTGTTCCAAAATCCAATAGTGTAAGGATTGCATGTGTAGACTTTAATTTTTTATGTAGGCCATCTTTGAAGTTTGGTATTTCAAAATCATAATGCTAACATGAACATGATCGTATTGTTGTAGGGTGTGTAATATATGAATTATTGTTTTTGCATCCTAACCCTTTATCTTCTGATTTCACGATATCTCATGCAAACTATTATATTGGAAGAGTAATATTGCCATGTCATATGTTGCATCAAATCGAGGACCTCGGCAATTGTCACCTCTTAATCCAGTCACCCCAATCCATGTAGTTTTTTAAACCAACTCTTATTTTTTCCATTTTTATTTTCCATTCTTTGAAAATTGCTCACAAGTATTTATTTTTTAGGAGAGTCTCCAGAATCATCCTTGTCAAGGTTCATTGGAAAAAATTACAATGGCTCCTAGACCATCTAATACATTTCATACTCCAAATTCTAATACATTTCATACTCCAAAGTCGACGGTGAGTTTTGAAACTATTTAATATTTAGTGCAATGTTATAATCATTATTTCACTCTATATTACAAGTATTTATTTACTAACAGGATTCTCTGAATCCTAATCATGCTTTGCCAAAACAAACTCCATTGACTTCAGGAGAACATAATCATGACCCAATTGGAAAATCAATACAACAGGTAAGTTCTAAGCCTGTTTATTTTTATGTTTAATATTCCCTTCTTATTCCGAGGAATCTCATAGGAATTTGTTTATTGGTAGGTTCAACCGCAATTACCATCTTCAGATGCGGGATCGAATGGAAAAAATGTTTACTGACATATTTTAATGGTCAATCGAAGGTTGCAAAGGGTTACATAAGAAGAATTGAACCAAACTTTTTCATGCCTAATGGGGAAGAATTAGGCGAAGGATATTATATTGTGTGCCCACAATCAATTTTGGTTGATCCTGATTATGAAATCAAGCTTAAGCATATAAGTAATCAATGCAAGTATTTAGCAGATGCAATTAACAGTTTTATACCTTGGAAAAGCAATGACATTGAATTGATCAAAGATTGAGAAGAATGTCAATGAACATTTTTATTCCTACTAGAACAAGTTCATACATTGTTGTCTAATGTCTTACTATACTCCAGTTGTAGTTTTTGTGAGTAACAATTGTAATGAGATAATTTTATGTGTTCAAGGGAATAGAGATAATGAGACAAAGTGGACATGTGGTATTGTTTGCAAGGAACTTGTCAATGTACTCCAAGTGAAAGGTAGGCTCATAGACAATTAGTTGTTGTAGCTTTTCATCTATTTGGTCATCCCCAAGACACATAACACACCTGCAACAACACACAAATAGATCTAGGCTATAGACAGCTTCAATCTTTGTATTCTCTTGCTGCTACATAGATCTGGGCTGTAGACAACTTCAATCTTTGTCTTCTCTTGCTACTACATAGATCTGGGTTGCAGACAGCTTCAATTCTTCCCCTTTAATTCTCTGACTCTTGTTATGCACTTCTTCTTTGTGCCTCTTCAAATCTCTGTTTATTACTGATTTAAATTTATAATCTATTTATTGTTGTTTTTAATTATTTATTTATTTATTTAAACTTTGTTTGCTCATCTTCAAGCATGCGGGCTACTTTCATCCTCCTGTGGGCATATTCCAGGCTCTTGCGAGCTTCTTTTTTAAGCCCCTGCGGGCATATCATAACCCTCTGTGGGCTTATGATTCTTTTCCATGCGCGATTATGCCTTAAGCACCTCGCGGGCATGGCTTAAGCCTTTGCAGGCTTATCTCCTTTACCTGTGGGCATAGACTTATTCCTTTGCGGGCTTAACCTTAAGCCCTTGCAGGAATATTCACTGGCGGGCTAGCCTTGAGCTCCTTTGCAAGCATAGATTATACCATTGCGGGCATTTAAGCCTCTGCGGGCTTTTCACAAGCCCTTATGGGCATCTTTAGCCCTTGCAAGCATCCTTAGCCCCCTTTGCGGGCATATTAAGCCCCTTTTGTAGGCATTTACACTTTCCTACAGGAATATGAGCCTACGGGAATACTCCTTAGCCCTTGCGGGCATCCTTAGTCCTTGCAGGCATTCTCCTTAGCCCACTTGCGGGCATATTAAGCCCTTTTTGCGGGCATTTACAATTTGCCTGCGGGCATAAATTCTAAGCCCCTGCGGGCATCTTCCTAAGCCCCTTGTGGGCATAACAAATCTCTTTGTGAGATTTTATCCCTTAAGCCCCTTATGGGCATAACAAATCTCTTTGTGAGATTTTATCCCTTAAGCCCCTTGTGGGAATAACCAAACCCTTGCGGGCATAACCCCTTCTTCCGTAGACAAATTTCCTACTAATTACTTGTCAGTTATGTTGTTTTCATTCCGTGGTGCTTTTGAGAGTAGTTTTCCTTGTTAGTAAGGCAGTTTCTCACCTTACATGTGATTGGTCTTATTGATAAGTTTTCAAGAGTAATTTTGATGTAGCTCTACTATCATTTTAACAAATTCATCAGTAGACCTGTGAATGAAGAAACACTTGACGGTCAATACATTGAAATGGAGAAAATAGAGTAAAATGGTCCTCATCCAACCAAAGATGGGAATATAATCGAGACTCTTCAATCTTATACAAATTAATTAAAAGAGCAATTGCATCATAACAAATCAGGGAGGATCTGTCAAGATTCAAAGAATGGACAGATCCTCTAATCTAGGCAAGAAAAGTGATTCCTTTGTTCTGCGACCAGTATGCAATAAATCCGTGATAAGCAAGGTTGTCATTGATGACACCACATTAATGACAAAGGTGAATGGAAATGGAAAAGGAAAATACATGGCAGAGGACAAAGAGAAAGGACATAGCATGGTAAAGGACAAAGTATGACAAGCATGGACAAGCATGGCAAGCAAGCTGGAGGACAAAGACATGGAAAAGGTGACATGTAGGATTGATGACAAAGACTTGACTAGACAATGAAGGACAAGACAAAGACATCAAAGAACATGACATGGAAAAGGTCAAACAAGCATGAAGTTGATGACTTGGAAAATGACAAAGATTGAGGACTTGGAAACAATGAAGTTGATGATGACAAGAAATTAGGACTGAGGACACTTTTTGGGCATCACAGTGAGCATTTTCTAAGGGCCCCGCAGGCATATTTAAGAGCAGCCCGCGGGCATAATTTAAGGGCATTCAAGAGCCCTTGCGGGCATTCTTGAAGCCCCCTTGCAAGCATTTCAAAGTGCTCATGCGAGCATATTTTAAGGGTTGTCGGGCATATCCTAGAGCCGTGGGCATGTTTGAAGTAAGCCTCTGCGGGAATTTATGAAAGCAGATTGCAGGCATTTCTAATGGTGCCTTTGCGGGCATTGTATAATGCCTCTGTGTGCATTTGAATCCCCTTGCAGGAATTGTATAAAGCCTCTGCAGGAATTTGAAGCCCCTTGCAGGCATTGTATAAAGCCTCTGCGGGAATTTGAATCCCCTTGCAGGCATTGTATAAAGCCTCTGCGGGAATTTGAATTTCCTTGCGGGCATTGTATAAGGCCTCTGCAAGAATTTTTTGGAGCCCCTTGTGAGCATTTTATGGGAGTTATGAGGATCCCTTGCGGGCATCTGGAAAAGGACCAACTACATCCATATGAGGACATGAAGATAGGCCCTTGCGGGCATCACAAGAATGAAGTTGATTTGTGCAAAGAAGATGATTTCCATATGGCAAGCCAAGCTTAAGGTCTCTCAAATACCTTAGGTACACCTTGAGTTCATTGTTGGAGGATGGACTCAAAGGTATATGGTGGTCACTAAGAAACAGGTCCTAGGATCGGATTGCTAACATTAAGAGAAGGAAAACAGGTAGGGATGAAGTTGGTAAAGTATGAAGTAATACAATTTGGCCCTATGTGACTCAAGGAAGATGCATGTTGATAAGGGGAGCTTGAAATGCTTAAAATAGTTGCAGAAGTATACTTTGAAGAGAATATTACTCAACCTGGTTTGAAAAGGAGTTTGATGACAATGATATGATTGATAGGGGGGGTATGGATAGCAAATTAAGTGAATCAACAAGTTGATGGTTGGAAAATTGACGCAAGCTTACCTTTTATGAATTTACTAGATGTTTGTTGTAAATGACTTCCTCCAGCCTTGGATATGATTGACAGAAATATCTTCACCTGTCATTGGTATCTGATTGTATGACCTAGTTTGTTGTATCAATCATCAAGAAGACACCTTTTAAATGTCCCAAGGAGAACATCTAGCTCGAAACTAAGGAAAATGAAAGAATAACCTACAACTGATGAAAGTAAGCAGTCTAGAGAGTTATGTCAACAAGAGGATGATCTCTATAGGAACTCTATAAATCTAAGAGCAGAATTGAAGAATTGTTTGAAGCATTTTTTTTGGCACAATAATTTGTGAATGCATTTGAGAACTGTTCTAAGGCATATTTGAAGGCTTTGAAGCTATTTGGGAATGTTCTAGTAATGCCATAAATAGTGAAGAATTAGCATGTGGATATACAAAAGTATTGACAATAGGATGATTGAGTTCAAGCTTGATCAAGGACAATATACATCAGAATGAACTCGGAGCAACCAACAGGAAGATGGGCTAGGTTACACGATTCCAAATAAGACCCATGTGTCTGATTTCCATTTGTGCATATGTAATTATAACAACAACTCAACTTACAGGCTTAGGACAAGCCTGCAGATATACGTTATTAAACTGTCTTAAGTATGAAAATAAATTTTAAAATAATAATGACAGTTACAATTACAAGAACTTTAGGAGTTAGTTCCATAAGTGTAGGAAGTTTTTTATTTAGCTAGAAGTTATGTTTCCAAGTATATTTTGCATGCCTGCGTACATTAGAGGTTAGAGAGAGAGAGGTTGGAAAAATGATGGTTAGGAGGCTGGAATCTTTATGGGTTCTACTTTCTTAGAAGGAGAATATAAAACACATATATGTGTGTGAACAATCAGGAATCATGTTGGATTAGTGCAAATCTGTTAATAAACAAATTAAGCATAATAAACATAATAGATTTCTAAAAGTTATTACAAAGTTACAATGAAAATTTCTATAGCATAATAAGCATATCTGTGTGTGAACATTTCTATAGCATAATAAGCATAATAGATTTAAAAGTGATTAAAAAAGTTACAATGAGCCTTGATCTTTGATGTCAAAAGAAAGGTAAATAACGATAGAGTAGGTTAAAGGACATTTCAGAGGACACAAAAAGGGTCAAAATAAGGGTTAAAACGTAGACAATTCAAGCACCAAACATCTGCCCTAGAAGGAAGTTGTTGCATGTCCCTATGCAAATTATTCCCCCCATAGTAAATTCTGATGTAGCTTGGTCCAACTGTAAGATTGGTGACTTGCTTCATTCTTTCCCGAAATCCTAAATGACGATCCACTTCCATCCATGAAGAGTTCTCTGCAAAATCATACCACTGCCCAGTAACACTGTACTCATTTTTGTTGCACCAGAGCAAAAGAAAATGGAACCTTAACCCAAGCCATTGAGTACCATTTATTCGTAGAGAATTCACATAAAAACTTATTCTTGAAAAGGAAACCTGGAAAAAGGGGTATCCCATGGGGTCCCGTTGTTTGAGTATTGGAGGAAGCAAATTCCAACAGGTCTCTGAGGTCTACAAAGCGACCAAAGTCCCACAAGATCTAAGTTCTTCAAAACTCTGTAACGTTGATATCTGATTCATTCTAAATTGTTTCACCCTCATAGGATCCCTGAGGAATTCACTATGACTAGAAAAGGCTACTTCAAGATCTAGATGCTCTCCTCTGACGTGAAGTTTAGACTGGAATTCCAACTTATAAAATAATTTCATCCCTATTTCCCACTTAATTTGATTCTGAATAAAATATGAAAAGGCTCGTAACTGAATATCTCCTACTACAGGATTGGGATTCCATTCCAATTCATGGTCTAGAAAGAATTTAAACTGATAAAGTTCACACAACAAATCCTTTTCCCTTGTAGACGAGTCATTATAAATATCCACAAAGTCATCAACATTTCCTATCATGAACTTTTTGTTATTATTCAATCTCATCATCTAAAGGCCTACCCATTGTTCATGCAGGTACATTAAATAAATTCTAGCAGGACTTCTACAAGAAATGGCTTGCTCGGAAAATTGAAACATTTGCCTCTTTTCTTCTTCTTTAATCATTAATTGCTGCTGTAAAGACTGTATTTTGGACTTCCACTTTTGTTCTTGAGCCAAGTAAGCAGAAAACCAAGTTTCCTGCATACGTTGTACTTCAGATTTATATCGTTGTTGATAAATAAGGCCCAAGTCATATAATTCATCATTTCTTCCAGTCCATTTAACAGTATTTACTTCAGCTGATTCTAAATCCAGGGTATTAGTCCATACATCATCAAGAATTTGATTAAAAAACTCATAGAGAACTTTTGTGACTTTTTCTTTATCTTCAAAACTTTTAGAGGAAGAAGGAAGAATGCTTTTTGCAGCTGTTGTAGCCAATAATTCCAAACTTGTATTATCGTCAGCCAATGGTACTGATTTCTTTAGAATTGATTTATCTCTAAGCAATTTATTTTGTTTCCTCAACCTTTTGTTTTGCAAACTCCATCGGTGAGCCTGACTTCTCAAAATTTTCAGTATTTTCTTAAGAACATCATTCTTTCTCTGTAATTTTCTACTCCTCTGTTTTAACTTTTCATTTTCATTTTTAACATATCTATCCAAAACTTGAAATTCACGAACTTGCTTCTTAAGTTTCTTAATCCTCTTCTGTAACTTACTTGAAATTAAACCAGGAGAATCGGGCCTTGCCACTTGATTAGATTTGTATTCTTCCCTCTGAGCTTGGTTTTGAAATTGAGTAGCTTCCAATTATGGCTAGGGTTTTGACTCTAAATTATGTCTCTGTTTATAACGAGTTCTTCGATGTTTTGGTATTGTGGATAACATATCTTCAGATATTCTAACTTTTTCAATACCTTGTTCAGAAATGCCTTGCAACCTTGCAGATCTTCTTCTCGCTATACCTGAAATTTTATTAACCTCTTCATCATATCTATGCCTATTTGGAGATGGTTGGGTTTGAATTGGTTCTGAAAATGTTGGTGTTGGATCAAATTCTGTCCGAATTGCTAGAGGGGGCGATACAGAATCTTGAGGATCATCATTAACCTGCTCCTGAAACCCTTTTTCCACTAAAAATTGTTCCCACATTAGGTTTCCCTTTTGTAATTCCTCCACGATCAACAACTTAATTAATCCATGATGATACAAGCTATTACTGAGTCGCTGATCAGGCCGATTTTGGGTAGCTGAAGCCATTTTAGACATGATCTTCCACAAAAAGTATGGAATGTTCATCAATTATTCTCCTTTAATGTGAAGGAGAATCTGAATATGATAAAGAAAGACAAGGCTATATCATCCTTCACTAGTCAAATATTTCTGCAAAATAAAATGACATTACCCCATTCAGCAGTGAAATAGTTACGTTCAGCTCCCTTCTTCCAATGAATACTAGAATTAGCCACTTTCACAAACTGTTTCCAAGAGTCAGGGTTTTTCAAACGACCAACTTGAAATCATCTTTCCCCTATTTGTGGTGAGCCTACAGTGAGTGCAATGGACGTTTCTAAAACTGGAAGCAGAAACCCCCGAATGTTAGAACAAGCTCCATTGAAATTGAGAGCAAATTCCTTGGTCACATCTTCATTGTGCCCTTGGAATTTAATAAAAAATGCATACAATCCAATTTGTTGAAAAATCCTCTTACTAGAGGGATTTTCATCCAACAGTTCAATGGAATATGGCTCCTCCCTATGTGCAACAGCCATGCCAACTGAAACTTTTTCTGCTGAAAGGAAGTTAGGCGATCAAACTGGTATCCTTTAACCCAAATTGGTATTTTCATGCAAACTTATGCATAACAAAGAAAGACAACTTTCAAATCAGGTATAAATATAATTGTTCAGACATGGGACAAAAGGATAGAGCTAATGAAAATTGATCGGGTCAAATCAACATATACCCATTCGTCCAAAAAGCAATGAGTTAACGGTCATTCCATTTATGGAAATTATTTGAACAACAATACTTGGTCTGACAGGTCACATTATATAATAAGCCATGAAATGACCTTGAAAATCTAATTGAAATGTATACAAATCATTCTTATATTCCAGAATTTATACACATTATTAAGAAAAATATATTGAATTTAACCCTACCAAAACAATACTTGTGCAGATTCAGCAAAGACATTGAATAGCATACCACATAGGTAGGGGATAAAACCGAGATCCAATCCTTCCAATCATGCAAATACAGATCCTCCATGGATTTTAAAGATATAATTTTGTTGGAAGAAATCATTATATCTGCAACTTGAAAAGAAAAATTCCAAATAGAACTAAAAGTTTGCTTGTACTGGGAGGGTTGAATCCAAGATAGTATCAAGGTTCTATTCATTTTCAGGATTCCCTTCCCCATACACGAGACATTCCATTTTACCAACATTCTGTTCATCTCCAGGATTTTACTGAAATATTTAAAAAACACAGAAACTGGAGATTCTACAGGCTTGATCCAAGCCTATAATTGTCTACTAAAACATGTTGAACAACAAATTCTTCAACCAACCCATTCGTGATGCAATCCAAACAATGTAAATTAAGATGTTGGATTAGAACATGGATGGATATATGCATTCGTCCAAAAAGCAATGAGTTAATGGTCATTCCATTTATTGAAATTATTTGAACAAAAAGACTTGGTCTGACAGGTCGCGTAGTATAATAAGCCATGAAATGACCTTGAAAAGGTAAATGAAATGTATACAAATCATTCTTATATGCTAGAATTACACATTATTAGGAAAAATAAATCGAATTTTACCCTACCGGAACAATACTTATGCAGATTCGGAGAATACTTTGAATAGCATACCACACAGGAAGGGGATAAAACCGAGATCCAATCCTTCCAATCATCCAAATACATATCCTCCATGGATTTTAAAGATATAACTTTGTTGGAAGAAATCATTATATCTGCAACTTGAAAATAAAAATTCCAAATAGAACTGAAAGTTTGCTTGTACTGGGAGGGATGAATCCAAGATAGTATCAAGGTTCTGTTCATTTTCAGGATTCCCTTCCCCATACACGAGACATTCCATTTTACCAACAATCTGTTCATCTTCAAGATTTTACTGAAATATTTAAAAAACACAGAAACTGAAGATTCTACAAGCTTGAGCCAAGCCTGTAATTGTCTGCTAAAACATGTTGAACTGCAAATTCTTCAACCAAACCATTCGTGATGCAATCCAAACCATGTGACTTAAGGTTTTGGAGTAGAACATGGATGAGTAGACATCCCTCCATTAATGCCAATGGGTGTCAAAGAATCGAAGTACAATCTAATAGGATATGAATCAATTTTGTTGATGTTGAATACCCAAAAGATCAGATTGCTTATGGATCCATTTTGGAATGGTACTTATAAATTGCTAGTGGTTTCTTATGGAAAACCACTAGAGATTGCTTATAGACCTTATGAGTGGATATTGTGACTAGTATGACCTTAGAAACATATTAATTACAAAGAATCCATAATAATACTAGTCTTAAACCATTATCTTTTGTCGAAAAATATAGCAACGCTCACATAGTGTCATCAAAAACCAATTATAATGATAATTGATGACAAACATTTTCTACACTCACCAAAAGTAAAATAAATAAGTATGAGTGAGGACTAATAAAATATTGTCACCAGAAGTGTCACCAAAGAGAGAATCAATAATGGGCCTTTAACAACCCTCACTAAAAGTGTCACTGGAAAGGGATTTGGTGACGAACCTTAAAGGACAATCTGAAAAGGAACCTATAACGACGATGTTTTAAGGACCGTCATCATATGTGACATTTGTGACAACCCTTAAAGGTTCGTCACATGTAGGACCCTCACCAATGACCTTTTTTCTTGTAGTGCCCATCCCAAGGATTGATGAGTTGATGGATGAGTTGCATGGGTCCAAGTTATTCTCCAAGATTGAACTTCGTTCTGGGTACCATCAAATCATAATGAGGGAAGAATACATACAAAAGACAGCCGTATGTTGTCATTATGGTCATTTTGAATTCTTAGTCATGTCATTTGGCTTGACTAATGCACCTGCAACATTTCCATCTTGCGTGAACATAGTGTTTAGTAAGCAGCTCCGTAAGTATGTGCTTGTGTTTTTTGATGATATCTTTATTTATAGTAGAATGTGGGAAGAACACTTGCAACATTTAGAGGTCATACTAACTATTCTTGTAGATCAACCATTGTATGCAAAGTTGTCCAAATGTGAATTTGGAATGACTCAGCTATTGTATCTTGGCCATGTGATTGGAAAAGAGGGGGTGAAGGTCCACATAGAAAAAATACAGGCCATTCTTGATTCTCCAAGCCCCAAGGATGTCACAGAATTGAGAGGGTTCCTTGGGATCTGCACTTACTACCAAAAGTTTGTCAAAGGATTCTCTCAGCTGGAAACTCCCTTGACTAGTCTTACCAAGAAAGAAGCTTTGTGTTGGTTAGAGGAATCTGAAAGCGTTTTAAAAAATATGAAGGAAGTCATGAGAAGTTTCCCAGTTCTTTCTCTTGCAAACTTCACTTAGTCATTTGTGTTTGAGTGTGATGCCTCTGCAGAAGGAATTGGAGCAATTATGATGCAAAATAGACACCCAATTGCTTTTGAGAGAAGAAAGTTATAGCCACATGAAAGACACTATTCCATCTATGATAAATAAATGCTAGCAATAATGCATGCATTAGCCAAGTTCTGACAGTATCTGGTGGGTAGCAAGTTTGTAGTCAACACTGATCGCAACAGCCTGAGGCATTTCTTGACTCAAAAGGAGTTGAATGACAATCAGCAAAAATGGGTGAGTAAAGTTCAATCTTATGACTTTGATATAGATTACAAAAAGGGAAAAATGAATGTAGTGGCAGATGCTCTTTCAAGGAATCCAACCCTCTCCGCAATGGGGGTTCCTATGGGTTGGAAGGAGCAACTAGCCATAGAGTACTCTAAAAATCCATTTGCATGTGAACTGATAGATGGATTAATTAGAGATGATTTGTATAAAGTGTTGGATGGAGTCATCTATTACAAAGATAGAATTTACTTAGTACCAGGATCAAAATATAAGAAGAAGATTTTGGAGGCTTCCCATGATTCACCTCTAGCAAGGCATCCCGGTTACTTGAAAACTTACTAGAAATTCAGAGAGAGATTCTTTTGGAAGGGACTCAAAAATGATGTGTTGAATAATGTAAGGGAGTGTAGCACATGTCAGTAGGATAAGTTTGAGCACACACATCCAGTTGGGCTACTACAACCACTCCCAATCCCAGATAAAAAATGGGAGAGCATTTCAATGGATTTCATTACTGGTATGCCCAAGGTATAAGGTAACAATTGTATATTTGTTGTAGTAGACATAATTACTAAATTTTCACACTTCTTTGTTGTTTCTTCAACTAGCTCGGCAACCCAAATTGCCGACCTTTTCTTTAAATAAGTGTTCAGATTACATGGGTTTCCAAAAACAATAATAAGTGATAGAGATAGTAAGTTTACAAGCGCTTTTTGGCAAGAATTATTTAATTTGGTGGCGAAATATTTGGATCTCAATACAAGTTACCAACCTCAAACTGATGGCAAAACTGAGAGGGTCAATCAGTGGTTGGAAGGATATCTCATAAATTATGTTACAGGGAAAAAAAGACTTGGATTAGATGGTTGCATTTGGGTGATTTATGCTACAATACTTATTATCATATGTATATTGGCATGTCTCCCTTCAAGGCCCTGTATGGATATGAAGCTTCCACCTATGTTGATCAGATATTTGGATAGAGCAGAGAACCAAAGGAAAAAGAATGGATCCAAGAAGGCCAAGATATCTTGAAAGAACTCAAGGATAACTTACAGACTTCTCAAAACCATCAAAAAATGTATGCATACAGGATTAGAACATAGCGTAGATTTCAAGTGAACAACTTAGTGTACTTGAGGTTGCAACCCTACAATAAATCATCCTTGAAAATTAAAGGGGTTGAAAATTTAAAACCAAGGTTCTATGGTCCGTACAGAGTTGTGCGGAAGATAGGAGAAGTTGCTTATGAGTTGGAACTTCCAGAAGGAATCAAGTTGCATAATGTGTTTCATGTCTCATGTCTCAAGAAAGAAGTGGGGCAGTAAGTGATAGTTTCAGCATAAATTCCACCATTGGATGATGAAGTAAAATTGATCTTAGTACCAGAAAGGATTTTGCAAATAAGAGAAAGAAACCTAAGAAATAGGACCATCAAGAAGTATCTAGTTTTGTGGAAAGGACTACCCAGTGAGGATGCCACATGGGAGAAAGAGCAAGTGCTGCAACACCCCGGGTTTCAATTGCTTGAGGACAAGCAATTTTGATTGGGGAGGACTGTAAAGTCCCCTCCATGAGAACTCCATGACTATTCTACTACTAAGACAACCCCTAAATATTCTGGCCAAATCCTAACATGTGGGGGAGTCAATTTTGATGTATTAAATGCCAAAGTATTTAATTTTTAGACTTAGTATTAAAAGTGTTATGTTATATTGTAAATATTTTTATAATATTTAATTTTTATAATAAGTGGATGTGATAGGTGGCCAAGGATGGTACACGAGGTCTTGTGGACCCAATGAGTTATCATCTAAAATGGAAATTAGGATAAAATCAAGAAAAATCCACAAAGCCACAAAAAGATGGAAAGCAACACCAAAGCATCAAACTCGGAAAAGCAGAAATCTGGAAGAAAAGGTAGGAAATTCCATAAAGAAGGAAGAAGCATAAAAGCAGGAAAAATAAAAGGAAAAGTGGAGAAAATCCGGGAAAAGTAGGATGTTTCCAAAAGCAGAAAAGCAATCCAAAGAGGAAAGGAAACAAAGAACGGATAAAGCAGGAAAAAGAATTAGATACTAAAAACAATCAAGGAGGGCGCATTCAAGATGAGGGTGATCACATTCAATGAAACTAGATGACATGTCATCCTATAAAATAAGAGGAGTGCGCCACTCTCACATCTTTTGATAGTTTAATGTTTTCTTGAGAGCTCTGAAGCTTCTCAGGACTTGGGAGATGTGCCTCGGGTCATAGCTAGGAGATGTGCCCCTGCTAATCTCTATTCTACCCTTGGATTCGAGTATTTCATGTGGATTGAGGATACATCCATGTTCTATGATTCAATATGTAGATATGATCCATTACAATCCAATAATTACTTCATCTAGTATTGAAGATCTCATACTTGGTGTGCATTCTTCAGTAGTTGATATTGCTCATGCTTCTAGAGGTTGATTGAGGTTTTATGGAGACTAATGATGCTTCTTATGCTCTGTAATGTAATGAATGGTATCTTATTATTCAATCTATGATGTGGCTATCAATTCTGTAAAATATTTATGCACATATTAATGTCTTCCCTTGACTTATGCTCAATACATGGTTCAAATTGACTAGTTTTATGGAATTTACAATTAGATGATGTCTGGTTGTTCAATTATCATTATATAAGTTGTTGCAGGTCCATAAGACTCTGATTTAGTCATCCATATTCTTAAATCTGAAATTTGTGACCCTATGGAGGTGTTTGGAATCTTCTGGAAGTAGACCAGCTTAGCATTCATAGGTAGCACACTTGTTTGTTTAGCCTCCAAACCCTAAAAATTCACATCTAAACCTCAGTATGATTGTTGTAGCAGTTTGGGGTATATTCCATATAGTCTACCCCAGGTTGGATTACTTCCAGTAAGCACCAAAAGCCTTGAATTTCCACATAAGTCTTGGGGATATTGCCTCAGATTCTTTGGCTTTGCCAAAGGGTCAGCCCAGGCGTGAAGTACCCATAAAAGTGTTTTTGTCGAAGTTTTAGCTTGTTTGTCATCCTACTTGCAGCCTTAATAGTTTATAAACATCCTCTTGGGATAATTTAGGAAGAGTTTAAGGTTTTTTGAATTTTTCTATTTGAATCCTAGTCAAATTAGCTATTTTTTGTCTTAGCAATCTATTGTTGTTTAATTTTTGCAATATTTTGGAGTTAATGTTCCTTTAATCAGATATGGTACATTACTCTCTCTCTCTCTCTCTCTCTCTCTCAACCCTACTCCTCCCCCTACCACTACCACACACCCCTCATCTCTCTCTCTCTCTCTCTCTCTCTCTCTCTCTCTCTCTCTCCATAACTCCCCCTCTCTCTTTGTCTCTCCTAATCACTCCCCTACCACTAATCACCCCCACCCACATCTCTCTCTCCCTAACCCCCTCTCTCTCAAAGACAATGTCTAATTGCGATGGGTATTTTGTGGTCGTGACCAAGACCTATCTGCATTGCCACAATGGATGAAGACGACAATGAATGAAGAATGGGGAAAATGTGGCCCACGAACATTTAGTTTATATTATTTTGAAAATAAGAAATTATATATGTAGAAACATAAAATTAACATATCATAACAATGTAGATCTCTTCAATACCTTTCCAATTAGCTACAGAACTCCAAAAATTGATGCTTGGATAGAAAGTTATAACCAAAATAGTAGTAGTATTTATATAAACAATTAAGCGTGAGTGTCATTTTTTAGAGCATGTGCACATTATTTTTTAAAATGCACGCACATTATAGAAATGCACATATAATGTGTGTGTGTGTGTTTCTATAATGCGCACATTCTTGTCCATGTTATCCATCTTGCATGGAGGTTTGGTAATTACCAAACCTCTACAAAAAGCAATGTGCAGGTGTTTTTGTGAATGCGCAAACATTTTTACAATTTTAGCAGTTGCGCATTGTTATTGCAATGGAATTGAGTGCCAATTTCGTGTGGGTACCCATATGGAAGAAATTTGATCACCCATAAACAATAATATTTTTCTAGTAAAAGTTTTGACTAAGTTTTTTATCTTTTATTTTTGAAATAAAATACATATATTTTTTCTAATGAAATTTTTGTAGGAAAGGCACTTGCATGCCCAAGAGTGGATTATACCTACAAATCCTAATAATGGACGAAGTCCTCTCTGAATGTCCTCAAAAAGTACTATAGGTTGATTGATTGACATGATAGACAACAAGACAAGCATAAGATCCATGTTTATAAAAGAGGGATTACATCCCTAACTTGTGGTCAAAGTTATCCTTCAAGATGGACTATAGAATGATTAATTTATTTGGTCCTAAATCAAACAAAGAATGTTACAAGTGTCATTCCTAGTTAGTCATTCCATGAACTAATAAACTCTATGTTGACAGCCAACTTCATGACAAAAACAAACCCTGACATAATCTAATGAAAATGCTTCTAAAGAAACATAAATTTACCATAAAACCAAAAAAAACTACCATATTTCCTTAATCTTGAATCTTTAAGCATTAAAATGTTTTCATTCAAAGTTTCATAAATTTACCATAAAACCAAAAAACACTACCATACTTCCTTAATCTTGAATCTTTAAGCATTAAAACGTTTTCACTCAAAGGTTCTTGCTCTTCTAGATGCTTATCAGGTTTGGAACAATAATAAATCACCAAAGCCTTGAACTAAGCCAATTTTAATATTTTTATTGTCAACAATTAAAGAAAGGCACAATGTTTGTTTTGTTTAACCACACTTCTAACTTCTTGCATGTGTACTTCACATTATAACTTATATTATTTTTCAAAATTAAATTATCTAACTATACATATATTTACATTGTTTTTGTTTTTTTTTACATTTTTCACATTTAGCATTTTCTACACTTCATTAAGCTTCATCAAAAGCTTTTAATCACTTTCACCTTACCCCTTATTACGGCATACTTTTTACACCATAGTTTGTAGAATTCAATTAAAATTTATACATCAATATAACAATTATTTTCAAAATTCTCTCTAAAAAAATAATAAATAAAATATTATAATGAAACAAAGTGCAAATATCTTTACCTATTTTCATTTAAAATAGATATAATAATAATAAATAAATAAAATATTATAATAAAACAAAGTGCAAATATCTTAACATATTGACACACAAAATATAGAAAGTCATCCCATTGAGAATTTAAAAAAAATATTACACTTACCATGCCATCTAAGTTCCAAAGTTGTATAGCGTGGAGTCTTAGCATGATTTCTATCATTGAGGATCTCCAAACTAGCTAACCTCGGCAAACACGGTTGTAAAACCATTCAAACTTCAAATTTTTTACAGTGCCATCTAAGTTCCAAAGTTGTATGGAGTGGAGTATTAGCATGATTTCCATCATTGAGGATCTCCCAAGAATTTAGAGCACGTAGCTAACCTCGGCAAACACGGTCGTAAAACCATTCATTCTTCAAATTTTGTTTGAAATTGAGAAAAACAGAAACGAAAACACAATTTGAAATTGAGAAAAACAGAAACGAAAACACAAGGTATTGTAATTGCATGGGCCTCCAAAACATTAATTATTTATGCACATTAAAGAGAAAAGACGAGTAAAGCCCTTTCTTTTGATGCACGATGGGTGCCCATTCGCACACATACATTTCTTTGAAATTCCTATCCCATTATCTTGTCATGGAGTTCGGTTCAATTATGTAGGAGTAAGTTCTCCATCCATTCACACTACATCTTTATATCGGAAAGAAAATTGGAAAAAATAAGCGCATACCATAGACTTCAAGTAGGCGGTGGCTGTAAGTTGAAACCCTCGCTCGACTGTGAGAGTAAACCGAGGGAAACTGCTACCACCGATATGACGGAAACTACAACAACTAAGATCTTCGTTGAAAAATCCTTAGACAAAGTACTCTTTTTATTTGTCTTTTCGGAAAACTTGAGCAGATCACTGACAGCTACAGTTGGAATGGTATCAATTATTTCCTTGGCTCTTAGATCGGGTAAACCTGATGCAGCCGCCTTAATCATGGAAACTGCCAGTTCGAGATCGCTCGAAATAGCTCGTTCTTCATTATTAATCTTATCTGGCACTTCCAACTGCAGAGAAGAATTTCGAAGTTTGAGACTAGAAAACATTAAATTTAATTTCTTATTCCTGATTAGTTCACAATAAATCTGTTAGCGGGTTTCCATCACTTTACCTTAGCAGAGACCACTTTCTCGCTATCGATGTGGCAAAGTTGAGGTTCAGACTCAAATTGTGTGATTACTGTTTCCCAGTCTTGTTTGCTTTGCCCCAAATTGACATTCTGATTTTCGTCAGTTATCGGGATCTTTACCGGGGCAAAATTGTAAGCCTCCAGGGTGCCGAATATGTTGCTGTCATTTTCCGTCCTTTCTTTTGCCAGCTGGTGCTCCTCAAGAAGCTGCGATTCATCTTGGAATGATTTCAAGGCTGACTCGTCAGACTGTGAAATGGAGAGTGCAATCGGTGGAATAACAGCTACTACCTTCTCGTTTGCTTGAAAATCGGATATCATTAACAGTTTCTCGTTATTTCTAACGCCGTGGTCATTCGCAGCAGCATTTGTGACTACACTTTTAGTATCCGATAAACCGGGGTAGACAGATGCATCAAAAACCACTGCTTTCTCTACTGTGTCGACATTTTCTTCACAGTTCTTCTCCTCCTTTCCGTTGATGCAAGCTTTTTCGGCTGAAGCTTTCTGCTTTTCCACAATATCAAGAAAAGCAATTTAAATTTAAAGCATTAACAATTAACTTCGCATTGTTTGCCAGGGGTTACGAATTATGCAGTATGAATGCAAATACTGAAGAGATATCAGAGATCAATATCGCTTTTACAAGTAACGTCAATGCTTGCTGCGCCCTGTTTTGGCAGAATAGTACTTTCTCACATAATTGAAGAAATGTAAAGCGGAAGGTTTGAAAGGTTTACTTGAGGATTGGATGTCCCTCTCTTGATGATCTCGTTGCCGCGGACGGTTGCCATTACAAGATTCCCGGCTGGTTTTTTAACTGCATCACGGCCGAATTTCACCGATACTTTGGGAGCTGAGGAACTGCTTTTAGATAATTTGCTCATTTAATCGTGCCTGCCTGAACAACTTGTGCTTTAACTAGCTACTTTCAGAGGCAATTTAGACGTTTCTTCTTTCCTGTGTTCACGATTTAAAAGAAGTTTAGATCTGATGAGGTAAGTTGACCGTAACAATCATATCAATCATGGACATAATAAAAACTTATGTTTTAATTAGTGAAAGGAAAACTAAGGAGTGTAGGAAGATTAGAAGATCAACCTTTGTAGCAAGGAATACGGAACAGCAGTTTAATTCTGTGAATTGAGGCGAGCCGTGCGCTGCATCAATCTGGACAAATAAAGATCAAACTTTCTTGAATTTTAATGCGCAAACATAAAGATCAAACTTTCTTGAATTTTAATGCGCAAACATAAAGATCAAACTTTCTTGAATTTTAATGCGCAAACATAAAGATCAAACTTTCTTGAATTTTAATGCGCAAACATAAAGATCAAACTTTCTTGAATTTTAATGCGCAAACATGATTTCACTTAGCAAAGCATTCCATAATTTCTTCTCCATGATTGCTGAAACATATTTCTTCTCCATGATGCCTGAAGTTTCAGATATTCTATGCAGAAGTAGGAGAGGGTTATTACTCACCCGGTATGTTCGAGATTCAAAGCCCGCGGCTATGCTCCATCAAAACATATTCAATTATTCTCATACATTGAATAATAAGGGGATTCCTTCATTCCCCCTTACATGAGAATTGGAAAGAGCCAATAGGGGTAAAGAGTTATTATAATCACAAGAAGAGAAAGATTAAAGAATTATTTCCTCAATGTAAGCAGGGATCGATTTTGAAATTAATTCCAACATCAACCGCCAGCTAAGAAATTTGACCTGCTCATGTTGTTTATGTTAGCCAAATTATCTTGAGTAAATTCGCTAATCATTAATTAGATGATCCATATTAAATTAACGATTCTGTATAATATTAAATCATTAATAAATGAGATGATATATGTATAATATTAAATATTTAATTATGAGATGATTTTATATATTAAAAGGTATATTTTGTGTGGGAAAGTTTTAAAATAAGGAGTATATAGGATGATAATAGTTAACGTTCACTTAGATTAATTTTGGTTTATCAAATCTTAAGAGTGTTTTTAAATTATTAAAAGATTAAGAGAAGATCACGGGTGATTATGGTTAGGGAGAAGAAGCGGTTTGGGGTAAATAAAGAGATAATTGGGTTTGGGGAGAAGGGGACAGTTAGAGAGTAGAGGGGGTAGGGAGAGAGAAAGAGAGACTAGGGGTAGTGGGGAGAAGGGGGGTTAGGGGAGAGAAATAGATAGAGATAGAGATCAGGGGCTACGATTTAGGGAGGACCAGGGAAATTAGAGAGAAGGGGGGTAGAGAGAGAGAGGGGGGGGGGGGGTGTTCCTAAATTAATATAATTTTGATGAGATAGAAGGTTAAGCAGGTTTGTATTGTAACAAAAAAATTTAAACTGGGATTTTATGTGGGTGTACATAGGGAAATCTAAAAGGAAGTGCTTTTCATCCTGAACATTCATAGTCTCACAAAGATGACAAATCCTTTCAGCTCACAGAGTTTTAGGAGGTCCAACACCCTATTTCACTATGCATCTCATGATAGTGTCTTTGTTCTTACTTTAGCTATGTGGATCTTCTTCTTTACACTAGTTAAAACAAAGAGATATTTTTTATCTTCAAGAATAGGGTTCATGACCTCCTTGTAATATCTTAATTTTCTTTTATCCTCTAAATTTTCATTTCACCACATCTTCTCTTTGAACTTTGAAATGATAATATTTTTAATATCATATATATTTTGCACAATGGCATTTTCGTTAATCCCCCACATCTTTAACCAGGACATGGCATCTTTATGCCAACCTTGCTTGAGCCTTAGGTGGTTTTGACCGGAATTTAAAGCAATTTTTGGAAGTATCTGGTCTCCCAAGTTATTTAATTTTTTCGTGTACATTAGATAGCTAGTCATGGCTATGCTCTCAATGGGGGAAAGACCCACTTCAATGAGGAGAATAGGATCTGGTGTAGTACTTTTAATTTAAGATTTTAAGTCATAAAACACTTCTAGATTTTCTCAATCCTTCTCCAATATTTTCTAGAGAGGTTGCAGTTTCAAAATTCACACCCATACATGAGAACGAGAATGACAAGAGTTTCAAAGAGGAATTTCTTTTTATCCCACATCATAAGGTTTGTTGACTTACAATTGTTTTCAAGACCAAAATAAGCTTTCCACCCTACATTGATCTTTTTTCTCGATGTTATAGTTCCAGTTTAACTCGTGATGGATGTTGAGATATTGTAACTTCTAAGAAAATTATATTTGTACTTTATTATTCCGGAGATGTTTCATTCCTCTGTGGAGACCCTGTTGTATATCCGGAGATGTTTTATTCCTCCGTAGAGAATGTGGTAACTTGAGTTATTAGACTTCCCTAGTGGGGGTCAGCCCTGTATGAGTCATGTGGGTTAAAGGGTTATTAGACCACCCTAGTGGGGTCGGCCCTGTCACATATGTTAAGTGGTTAAGTTGGGGTTGACCTAGTTAATGTAAAAGCCAAGTCGGAGTAGTGTATAAAAAGAGGAGGTGTGTTCCTCATTTATCACACTCACACATTATTCACTCACTTGTGAATGGCGCATAGGTGAGAGAGAGAGATCTGCTATGGAGGAGAAGGAGCTCATGTTTGGGATATATATCTCTGTATTGTTGATCATCTATATTGAGGAAGCTTTACTGGGTTTTCTACCCCATGGGGGTTTCCCAGGATAAATCTGTGTCTCTTGTGTTTATGTTGTGCTTGTTGTTCTTTCAGTGATCTTGTATATGCTATTGTTTTGAAATGGAATGAAATGCTGATATTTTATGTCTTAGCATATTGAATCTTAACATGGTATCAGAGCTAGCCTAAAGGAAGGCAATGTATGGCACTTACGACACTTGCTTCACTTGCGACAATTTGAAGGTTAGGGTTTTGTATAGCAAAACCCAATCATCGTGGAACTTTCACTATAAATACATTTTGGTGAATTTTAAGGATCTGAAACCTTTACAAGTTGTAGATAACATCCCCATGTACCTTGTGTCCAAAGGAAATCCTCTAATTCATTGTACTTTATGATTTATGATCAGTACAAGTTAGGGTTTCTGCCTCTTCGAGATCTCAGTCATAAACAGGTGACCTAGGAAAAAAGGTCACAACTTGGTCTAGGAAGCCCCAAATGAAATTTTGTAAAATGTGATAGGTAGGGAACGGACTGTACTTTCACATGTACGATTTTCAGAGGCCGAAGTTTAACCAGTGACACGTGGAACGTCGTACAAGTTCGCTCTCCTATTTTATCCCATAAACAGGTCACGTTGCGACAGTTGGCATAACTCTCTCTCAGAGAATCCAATTGAGATCATACTTGTGGGGTTGGAAAGATGACAGGTCAGGCTACCAAAGGCTGAATTTTGGATTCGTAATTTCAAAGATGCACCAGAAAAAATCAGGTGCATATTTCTGTCAAAACAAAATTGGATTCTGAGCACCTTCATTCTTGGCTTATCACTACTACGGGAATTTAGGGCTTCGGAGTAAGTTGGAATTTTTGGAATCGGAGTCCACGGATGAATGCTCCTCAGAAAAATCAAAATTTAGAGACCAAGATCAAAATTTTTGGTTGGTCAGAAGGCTGGGCTTGATCAAACCCTAGTTCGGGATTTTGATCGGAAAGGTGGAAAATTAGGGCTTCTACAAAAGTTGGAATTTTTGAAGTCTGTGACCACAGCTGGAAGCTCCTCAGAAAAATTGAAGTTTAGAGCTTTGGATCGAACCTTTTTATTGGGAAGAAGGGTGGGATTTATCAAACCCTAGTTTGGGGTCTTGTCCAATGAATCCAGAAGTTTCAAAGGCAGTTTTGAGGGGTCAAATTTTGCAGTTTTCAAAATTGAATTATACCAACTTGATCAGCTCAGAAAGCCACATCTTTCCATCCATTCAGAAGTTTGAAATTCAATGTTTGAATTTTTAGGGTTTCTCTGACAAACCCGAATCCATCTCCAGATCCAGTTTCAGCAAATCAAAGTGGATTGGGTTAGAAGCAATCATGACAGGTATGACTTGAGGAGATATAGGTATGTGTTGAAATCTATTCATGATATGTTTGTCTTCATATTATTAAGGTTAGTACAATTATGATTGTTTGATAATGAATGCATGTGAATGATAGAAGACATTCATTGATTAGGGTTATGACACTTATGATTGTACTAATGCACTTGTGGTGTTGTATGAGGATGATGTTGTCTGCTAACAAGATACAGGTACATCAAGAAAGACAAATCAAGTTCTATGACCATGATGACATGAAGACAAATACTCATCCATAATCTTTGATCACATAGAATCTCTACTTACGAGGTATGTATGACTTTGTTCTACTATGCTTAACCTATGAGATATGCAGCTTCTAGCACGAGATCTCTAAATCATTGAAGAGAACAAAGAAGATATTGTTTGGGTATGTTAAGACATAACCAAGCTTGATAATCCAGGTATGTTTTCCTATATCAAGTTAGAATCCTACTTTGTTAGGATCTTAGGTAAGTATACCTATGTATGAAATGATCATGACCATGTATACTTAAGATTATTTAGAATTATAATGTTTTGATAATATTGAGATTATACTAATGAATGTATGTTTGTGTATGAGATCATGAAAATGGCACTAGTGCACACTTAAGCATGCAGAGTGGTACAAAATGAATAGAAGTTCAAAATACATATATAGATAAAGCGATAGGCAACCACACAAACATAAAAGATAAGTATTTGAGTTGTTATTTGAATCTCTGAAATAGTAATGATATTTCTTGTAATAGTTGCATGCATATTTGTATTCCTAGAATATATCATGCATAGTGTAAGCATTCATATAACATTGAACAGTATACTACTAATATGCATATGATTGGTAAGTTGGACAAACATTCAATTGTTGCTTGTCTAGAATGAAACCTCTTTGCTGACATGCTGAGAGCTGTGCACGCTCTTGATAGTATGTTCTGGTAGAGATGGAAGGCATCTAGATAGCCACTGTATGCATATGGGATATGGAAAAGTGTTGTGCCAAAGTATTGGTCAAGATAGTTGCATAACTATGTGAATCATATCTGTATGCATAATAGGTTATCATGTCAACATGATTTGATGATTATGAAGTATTATTAATCATGTAATTAACTTTGATTTGTAGGAAAGACCATGAAGGATGATGAACACCTGTTCCAAAGAACAAGTGATGGATGTTCAAACAAGAAGACTTACAAATCAAACATACTATAGAAGGCTCGTGGCTAGAAGATTCTCTTAGAAAGAGGAAGAGGATCATGACAAGATGTTTGCTCCAAGTAGCTACATAATACTATTCTCTCAATGGTGTGATTGAAGAAGAAGTGCAAATCGAGAAAACTCCCAGGATTCAATTGAAGAAAGCTATGTACGGGTACCCAGGATCAATAGTCATTTGATGAGCTTAATGATCACCATGGGTGATGTGGATTTCAATTGTTGCTACAAGTTTGAAGATTGTTTCTATATACCGATGACATTCTTCTCTTAGATGGATGCAAGAAGGAACTCATCACAGAGTTCAAATGATCTTGAGGCTCATACCAGTAGAACCATCTGACGGGAGATGGCACAGATAGATATGCAGAAGATCACTCAGAGTGGGAATGATGTTCAGTCACAGAGGGAGAATTGACAGTTTCTTGACAAGCTTGGGCTTTACCAGAAGTAAAGCTGATCCTAACCTTTACCTTAAGGTTATGGATGATACTATTACTATATGTGGATGATCTCTTTCTGACAGGGAATGAGAAATAGATCATGGAAAGCAACAAGAAGCTAGCTACAGAATTTGATCTCGGATTGATGCATTACTTCCTAGGTCTGGAAGTATGGCAAGGCTCAGAAGGAATCTTTCTCAACTAGGGAAAGTATGCTGTGGAAATCTTGAGAAGATTTGATATGTTGGAATGTACAACCATGGCCACTCTCATGAGTTCCGACTTGAAGCTGTTAGTTGATTACTCATCAGAGTTAGTGGATGTAACTCTGTACAAACAGATTATTGCGTCACTAATGTATCTGAAAAACACTAGGCTAGATATATGATTTGCTGTGAACACCTTGAGTCAGTATCTAGTGGAACCTAGACGTGTTCACTTAATAGCTGCAAAACATGTGATGAGGTACCTGAAGGGTACGATAGAATTTGGTCTATATTATCTTGGAGATCATGACTTTAGATTGTATGGCTACACAGATGTTGATTGGGCAGGAAGTGTATCAGACAGGAAGAGCACATCGGGCAGATGTTATTGTCTGGGATCTACCATGATCTCATGGTTTAGCAGGAAGCAATATAGTGTGGCTCTCAGCACAACTGAAGTGGAATACATAGCTACTTGCTCTGCTAGTTGTGAAGTGATATGGCTTTGAAAGTTGTTATCAGGATTGGTTGACTTAGAGATGGACCCCTTTGTAATCTTGTGTGACAACTAGAGTTGTATCAAGATGGCAAAGAATCCAGTGTTCCATGATAAGTCAAAGCACATAGAGATCCGATATTTTTATATACAGGATATGGTGCAGAAAGGAGCTATCAAGCTCAAGTATGTGAGCACTGATGAACAAGATGCTGATGTATTGACCAAACCTCTGTCTCCAGAAGAGTTTGAGTATTTCCGAGACAAGCTTGGTGTCATTCAGAAGGACCCTCCTTGAAAGGGGGAGTGATATGGTCGATGATAATATTTGGATACTGGTATCAATGTGGATACCTATATCGATGATGAGATTGCCTATATTGACAGTAAGGTCAATGATGAGGATACTGTTGATCGTGATGGTCTAGATGATGATGTTGTTGATCGTGATGGTCTAGATGACGATGCTGCTAATTGTGATGGTCTAGATGACGATGCTGCTATGAAGCACCTGCAACAATTAATTAATAAGAATATGTGAAATAGCAAAAATGACAGAACTCAGAATCACTTTTATATTGATCGCAGGCCACTTCGAGGGGGCAACTTCCTTTGAGCAAGCTCAATACAAATAACTTCACGGTGCCTTCATAGGCCTCAACACACACTTATATACTAAGTCTAGGCGCCAATACTATGGGTCAAAACCATGGGCCACTACAAACCATGGATCAACAATACTACGGGCGACTTACAAAGCATATGCGCCAACACCAATAACACAAACTATTGATCAACAAATACTAAGGGACGACTTACAAAGCATATGCGTCCAATAACAATATACTAACAAAGTAAAGACATGGGTTCCTAACATCCCCTCCCCCTTAAAAAAATCTTTGTCCTCAAAGCTTTAGATGTGGAAATTGTTGTTGAATCTGAAGGAGTGGTTCCCATGTAGCATCCTCTGGTTGCATGTTGTTCCATTGAATTAAGACCTCTGTGATAGAGGGAGAGCAAAGCTAACGAGTGCGCCAATTGAGGATGGCCTCCAGCTCCAAAAGGATGGATCCTTCATTATCCATTTCAGGTAAAATAGTTTGTCCACCGATGTTGGTGCCAAGAACTTTCTTCAGATAAGAGACATGAAATATTGGATGAATGCGGGAAGAAGGAGGAAGTTCCAATTTATAAGCAACGGACCCAATCTTCTGAAGAATCCGATATGGCCCATAGAACTTTGGAGCGAGCTTATGACGCCCTTTGACTTTCAAGGAGGATTGCTTGTACGGTAGGAGACGAAGAAAAACCATATCGCTTGCTTGAAAAGTGCGCTCAGAACGGTGCTAATTAGCTTGTTGCTTCATGCGATTTCTTGCCATGTGAAGATTGTCCCGCAAAATGAGAAGAATCTGATCGCAGTTTCGAAGGACCATGTCAACTTCCTCAACTGGTGAACTGTTGGGGGTGTATGGAAGAAGAACTGGAGGTGCCTGACCATAGACTGCTTCATATGGGGTCATTTTAGAGGCAGTGTGGTAAGAGGTATTGTACCACCATTCAACGAGAGGGAGCCACTTTTCCCACTGATGTTGTTGTTCAGAGGTGAAGCAATGGAGATAAGTTTCCAAGCATTTATTGATCATTTCAGTCTGACCATCTGTTTGTGGGTGATACCCTGAACTCATCTTCATTTTGGTGCCAGTTTGGCGAAATAGTTCTGTCCAAAAATGACTGGTAAAATTCGCATCACGATCCAAGACAATGGAAGAAGGGATGCCATGAAGACGAAAGATCTGATCCAGGAAAATTTGAGCGACTGAGGAGGCTGTACAGGGATGGTTGAGAGCACAAAAATGACTATATTTGGAGAGGTGATCAACCACAACGAGAATCATTGTCTTCCCACCATATTTAGGGATCCCTTCAATGAAATCCATAGAAATATCTGTCCAAATCCGTGTAGGTATGGGCAAGGGTTTGAGAAATCCTGGAGGGAGTGTTGTTTCACCCTTATTGCGCTGGCAGGTATCACATTCAGCCACCATCTGTTGAATTGTCCTTTTCATGCCCTGCCAAAATAAGTTACGCCGTGCCCGTTCATACTTTTTGAGGAACCCAGAGTGCCCTGCCGATGGAGAAGCATGGAGTTCATAGAAGACAACTTGTTGAAGATCTGTGCTCTGGGGAAGCACCATACGACCCTTGTATCTCAGAGAAGAACCATCCCAAGAGTAATGTGGTACAACAGAAGGGTTGTTGGTCAAGCGTTGGATGATTTGAGATAAGGAAGAGTCATTGACATAACCCTATTGAACAGATTACAACCAATTTGAAACAGGCATAGAAATAGGTGAAAGAGAACCTTGGGCATCAAATGTGCGAGAAAGAGCATCTGCCGCAATATTGTCTTTATCCTTCTTGTAAGTGATCTTATAGTCATAACCCATGAGTTTGCTAACCAATTTCTGTTGTGCTGGGGAGGAGACACGCTGTTCCAAGAAATATTTCAGACTCTGGTGATCAGTCTTGATGCAGAAATGATTCCCTAATAGGTATGGTCACCACTTCTGTACTGCATGCAAAATAGCCATCATTTCCTTCTCATATGTAGAGGCAGCTAAATTCTTACCTAAAAGGGATTTGCTGGTGAACGCAATGGGGTGTTCATCTTGAAGGAGAACAGCACCAAGTCCATTGCCGCAAGCATCACTCTCAATAGTGAAGGGCTTGTAAAAATCGGGCATAGCTAGAACAGGTGTAGTACACATAGCTTGTTTCAGTTTGTCAAATGCACACTGAGCAGCATGTGTCCATGTAAAAGCATCCTTTTTCAATAGAGCAGTTAATGGAGCTGCAATCTTCCCATAATCCTTGAAAAACTTGCAGTAGTATCCAGTCAACCCCAAAAAACCACGGAGGCTCTTGAGTGTCTGAGGATGCGGCCAATTGTTCATGGCATCAATTTTGGCAGGATCCACACGAACCCCTTGTGCTGAGATAATGTGTCCGAGATACTCAACTTCCTTCTATCCAAAAACACATTTAGACTACTTGGCGTGGAGATGATGGTCAGAGAAAAGTTGCATGACAAGATCCAGATGCTAGAGATGTTCATCCCATGTTTAACTGTAGATGAGGATATCATCAAAGAATACCAGAATGAATTTCCGCAAGTAGGGCCGAAATATTTTATTCATTAAGGCCTGGAATGTAGAAGGAGTATTAGTGAGGCCAAAGGGCATGACCAAAAAGTCATAATGGCCATCATGTGTGCAGAAAGATGTTTTAGGGTTATCATCCTCATGAACCCGAATTTGATGATACCCAAAATGAAGATCCAACTTGGAGAAAAATTGAGCCCCATGAGGCTCATCAAGAAGCTCATCAACAATAGGAATTGAAAACTTATCCTTGATGGTGAGATGATTAAGTGCTCGGAATTCAATGCAGATGTGCCATGACCCATCTTTTTTGTGGACAAGAAGAATTGGAGAAGAAAAGGAACTAGTGCTTGGGCGAATAATACCTTGCTTCAATAAGTCCCGAACAAGCATTTCAATCTCCGTTTTTTGGTGAAATGGGTAGCGATAGGGCCTGATGTTGGGAGGAACACTGCCAGGAAGGAGCTGAATACGATGGTCTTATGTCCTTGAAGGTGGCAATCCCACTAGTTCAGCAAAGACACCTGTATATCGATCCATAATTTGTTGTAGATCCAAAGGAGTAGTGGAGACCGTTGATGGTTGCATCTGAATGGAATGGATCTGAGCGATGACACCATGTGAATTCTTCTTGAGGAGTTTTTCCATGCGATGTGAACTGATGATGCTGAGAGACCCTGGTTGTAATCCTGTCAATGTGTGTTTTTGTCCATTGAGGGAAAACTACATCCAAAGTTCAGCAAAATCCCATAAGATAGGGCCAAGTGTGCGTAGCCATTGAGTGCACAAAACCACATCACATCCGCCTAAGGTCAAGGAAAACATGTCAGAGCGCAAGGTATAATCTCCCATAGAGATACGCAGATTTCGACACTTCCCTTTGCAAGGTAAGGTGCCCCCATTGGCAACCATGACTTCAAAGTTGGAGCAAGGATGGATAAAACAATTAGCTTGTTTGGCGATCCGAGGGTCAATGAAATTATGAGTGCTACCAGAATCAATGAGTATTGTAAGAGGAATATTCTTGAAGTAACCCCTGACCCACATTGTTTGGGGGGTGGTGATTCTAGCTAAAGCATGGAGAGATATCTCTGGCTAGTCATCCTGAGATGGAGGGTCAATAGGCGGTTCCTGAATGTCGACCTGAGCATCCACTGTATCTGGATCTTCATCACCAATTTTAGAGGCAGGTGGAGAATCCACATCCAAGAGATAGAGCTTTTGCTGAACACATCTATGTCCCCGAGTGAATTTCTCATCACAATTATAGCAAAGCCCCTTTTCTCTGCATGCTTGCATCTCTGTTTCTGTCAAACGCTTGATAGGAGTTGGTCGAGGAGCCTGAGGTATGGGTGGTTGTTGAGAACCCATATTTTGGAAGGGAACAAAAGTGGGCTAGGAGCACTGTTGGGATGCAATCTTGTCTTCTTCCAACTTAGCCAACCCTAGGGATTCCATCATTGTGTTGGGACAGAACATTTTGACCTCAAAGTGGATGGCATCCTTTAGACCACTGATAAAACAACTCTGGTAAAAGTCATCAAACAATCCTTCAGTGTGGTTGGCTAGTTTCTCAAATTCGGTTTGATACTCTCTCACAGTGCCAATTTGGTGAAGTTTAGTGAGGGCTCCTGTGAAGTCATCAAAAGCACTAGGACCAAATCGTTGCAAAAGGAGCTGGCAAAAGTATGGCCATTTTGGCTCTTCATGAGCCTTGATGTACCAACAGTACCATTGAAGAGCTTCCTGTTCCAAATGAAAGGATGCAAGCGGAATTTTGTTAACATCAAAAGTATTATGCAGACTGAAATACTGTTCTACACGATAGATCCATCCAATTGGATCAGTACCATTGAAGCGAGGAAAATCAAGCTTCGGACCACGAAAATTGCTAGAAGAAGAGAACCCATTGTCTGATGAAGACTCGACTGCCGTTTGTTGTTCATAGCTGAATGTTCAAGATGGAGGCCGAGAAATTTTTCATCCAGATCCTAGAGTTTGGCTTGGATGGCTGCAAGTGCTTCTTCCATGGTTTTTTCTCCTGCGCGGGTGACAACCATAACCAAGAGTTTTTTTTTTTTTGGTTGACTGGGTAGAAAAACAAAAACAGAAACTGCTTCAGTAAAGGAAAATCTGGATTTGGGAAAAAATTTGAAGGGTAATTGGGGTTTGACTAGGTTTTGGACACTGTCGAATAGACATGGAAGAAAAAAATGAGGATTTCAGAAGCGGGGTGAAAGAATGGAAAAATTTGGCAGAGGGGGACAAAGAAGCAGAATTCGGAAATGAACTCTGTGGTAAAATTTGAAGGTGATTGGGTGAAATCTGAGGAAGTTATGGCAAACCCTAAAAATAGACAAATGTGGGATTTCGGGCTTTGGGAAGTGGAATTGGGGATAGGGTCCTCAGGAATGAAATATGAAGAATGGGATTACAGGGGTTCCCCAGAAGTTTCAAGGGAAACGAAGTGAAAACAAAGGAGATATGGAGAATTGACAGTTTTTTTTTTTTTTTTTTAGTAGTATGGATCGGCTACAGCTCGGAAGGGATCTGAAATAGATAGATCTGCAACAGCCCGGAAGTGAGCGGAAATAGAGGGATCTGAAACGGCACCGAATGGATTGAAAATGACTGGATCTGGAATGGCTTTCAGAATGGATATGAACGGCTGGATCTGGAACGGCTTTCAGAATGGATCTGAACGGCTTTCAGAATGGATCTGAACGGCTCGATCTGAAACGACGCAGCAGTGATCGACAACAGTTCAGATGAAAATAGATATGGACCCAAGGTATGTGCGGATTCCTAACAGTTCAAGGGTTTCACTCGGCCACCAATGCTGTCTGATGGCTTGCGTATTGGGGCAGTACCCCTCACTCCACGGCTCAGGTAAAACTGATAATCGCTTTGCCACAGACGACAGCTCTTGGTTTACCTCACGGGTGGGAACTAGTCAATCAGGTAGGGGTCGTTGCCCTTTTCGCTGGCAGGTCCTCTCAATGGACCAGCTACTTCGGGGTTCCTATGGTACTCCTCACAATGATTTTTAGGGCTTATTCCCAAGTACTTCCCACAGTTAAGCGGATAGGGATTATTTCCAAATCCGAACCTGCAACAGATTCAAAAAAAAAAATTGGCAGAAATTTCACCCAGCGAGCCCAAGAAAGTGCTCTGATACCAGATGTGAAGCACCTGCAACATTTAATTAATAAGAATATGCAAAATAGCAAAAATGACAAAACTTAGAATCACTTTTATATTGATCGCAGGCCACTTTGAGGGGGCAAGCTCAATACAAATAACTTCACGGTGCCTTCATAGGCCTCAACACACACTTATATACTAAGTCTAGGCGCCAATACTATGGGTCAAAACCATGGGCCACTACAAACTATGGATCAACAATACTACGAGCGACTTACAAAGCATATGCACCAACAACAATAACATAAACAATTGATCAACAAATACTAAGGGACGACTTACAAAGCATATGCGTCCAACAACAATATACTAACAAAGTAAAGACATGGGTTCCTAACAACTGCTAATCGTGATGGTCTAGATGATGATGATGTTGATCGTGATGGTCTAGATGGAGATGTTGATGATCGTGATGGTCTAGATGATGATGTTGTTGATCGTGATGGTCTAGATGACGATGTTGTTGATCAAGTGATCTAGATGATGATGATGTTGATGTTCCAGTATTGATTATGTTCCAGTAATTGAATGAGTTACTGATGATGATGTATAAAGAAAGCTTCCAATGATTTATAGATGTATCATGTATCATGTAGTTGATGACTCCTTGCTCGTGCAGATGTTGTTATAATATCCTTCTCGTTAAGGGGGAGTGTTGAGATATTGTAACTTCTAAGAATATTATATTTGTACTTTATTATTCCAGAGATGTTTCATTCCTCCATGGAGACCCTATTGTATATCCGGAGATGTTTTATTCCTCCGTAGAGAATTTGGTAACTTGGGTTATTAGAATTCCCTAGTGGGGGTCGGCCCTGTATGAGTCATGTGGGTTAAAGGGTTATTAGACCACCCTAGTGGGGTCGGCCCTGTCACATTATGTTAAGTGGTTAAGTTGGGGCCAACCTAGTTAATGTAAAAGACAAGTTGGAGTAGTGTATAAATAGAGGAGGTGTGTTCCTCATTTATCAGACTCACACATTATTCACTCACTTGTGAATGGCACATAGGTGAGAGAGAGAGATTTGCTATGGAGGAGAAGGAGCTCATGTTTGGGATATACATCTCTGTATTGTTGATCATCTATATTGAGGAAGATTTGCTGGGTTTTCTACCCCATGAGGGTTTCCCAGGATAAATCTGTGTCTCTTGTGTTTATGTTATGCTTGTTGTTCTTTCAATGATCCTGTATATGCTATTGTTATGAAATGGAATGCAATGCTGATATTTTTTGTCTTAGCATATTGAATCTTAACAATGGATATCAATGCTAAGATATTTGTAGGAAGTCACTTCCTCCAAGTTACTATTATCATACAAAAATGATCGTAAGTGGCCTTATTAAATTTTATCAACATAACTTTGGTTTTGTCTGTATTGATGGTCATGCCCATACCAGAGAAAAAATCCTTGAGAATTCTTAATTGCTTATCAAAGTTAGAGGGACATCTTTCCAAAAGAACAATATCATCGGCATCAAGAAGGAGTATGATGACAATTCTCGCTAGCATTATGCCAATGCAGCTTGCCTCTACTAAACAACCTTCTAACTTATTAATATATATACCAAAAAGGATAGGGAAGAGGGGGCATCCTTGCTTAACTCCTATATTATAATTAATATCTTTCGACAAACCCTCAGTTTCCTTAAACTTGGCAATGACATTCTTGTACAACCTTATTGTAGTGGCTCTACTCAAAAGGAACATTTAACCTTTCTAATATTTTCCACAAGTTATTTTTAGGCAATGTATCAAAAGCTTTCCTGAAGTCCACAAAGTAGAAAAGGATATTGAGCTTATTATTGTGGCATTCATATGCAATGATCCTGAGAGTAATGAGGTGGTCCATGGGAGAGTGATACCTTCTAAAACCGGTTTATCATTTATCCCTTTTACCTTGACTTTCTAGCCATAAGTTGATCTTATTTTTGTTGGGAATGTTATATCTCTTCACATGGTGGCTGGAGAGTGAGCGCAATTTTTTTTTGGGTTGTTTTTGCTTTTTCGCAATTTCGACCCATTGTACTCTATCTAATCCTGGTAAAAGGGATTAGGGTTGTAACCTATTTCGGGTAAACGAATTAGGGTTTTAGATGCTGCGGAATACCATATATTGTATTGTAAATGGTTGAATAAACATATAATGAAAAGGAGCAGTGCGGCTCTAAGTTTTGCTGGTTTTTTCCCAGTTAAGGGTTTCCAGGTGAAAATCTCAGTGTTATGTGTGTGCCATTGTGTATTTTCTGTTAATGCTTAAGAATCAATATAAGTTTGTACTTCACTGTTAAGGTTTAAAACTTACAATTTTCCACACAATATAACTTGGCTAAGAGAGGGATAATCATAATGGTCCTATAATTAGAGGGGTTATTTTTATTGCCGCTTTTAAAAATCGGTATAATAAGGCTATGATTCCAAGGTTTAGGGAAGCCTTGCTTGAGTGCTAGATTGAAGAACTTGTGGGTATGAGGGATAAGGATAGCACCCTGATTTTTAGGATTTATGCTTGGTAGCCTTCGATGTCCTTATCTTTCTCATTCACGATGCGCTTAATCCCAAAATCTATATCTTCTTAACAAAATTCATCCTCCTTAAAAATGGGTTGAATGTTTTCCACGACATCATGTATTCATAAATATTCTTAAGATAGGAATTCCAATCATTCAATACATTCATATTAATCTCTTTAGTTTTGCAAGTTATATTTGTCTCCACAATTTCTTAGGATCCATCTTAGATAGGTGTAAAAGCTTCTCCTGCTTATTATTTATATAGGCCCTTTTTTCCTATTAATGAGGGATTTGAGAGGATATTTCCTTCATTTATTAAACTAAAAATATCATGTTCATGGCCATTATAAGGACAAGTTTGATCTAAATTGTTCTTCTTATAAAATATGGAATTTATAGGTGCAAAATAACAAATTGCTATAAATATTTTTTAGCATTAATATCGGTAATCTCCATCCATATGTATTGGTTGAATGGATCTTTCTTATAAATCCTAGCATGAGGGGAGATGTTCTTCCTAAAGTAACAAGTTATGCCTTGTTGGCCTGATTTTGTGAATCAGAGCCAATAAAGAGGTTTTATCCACACAATCAACTTAAAGCAGCGTCCGGTGTGTTTGGATTAACAAGACCTCGCAGGTTATGGTCCTGCTACCAGCTAGTTTGTCTCTTAAGGAAACCTTAAAACTAGCAAAATCTAACCTATTCTAACGTTTATCCTATCTATATATCTACAAATGTCCTAAGGTTGCTTTCGTAAGGAAAGACTTCGATTTTTGGGAAGTTTTCTAAATGTGAAAGCTTACTTACAGTATGCAGAATGATTTAACAATGCTTACTTACTTCGATTTTTGGGAAGTTTTCTAAATGTGAAGTTTTCTAAATGTGAAAGCTTACTTACAGTATGCAGAATGATTTAACAATGCTTGATCAATGATAAAATAAACTTTAAAACTAATTAATCTATCTATCCTATTTAACTCTATCTCAGCTGAGAGCAAAGTTGAAACTATATTAATTATTAATCAACAACAGAAAACTGAGATATGCTCTAAATAAACATATTTAAATCATAACGAAAGTAATTCTGCTATGTAATAATAGAAATGAGATTTAACCTATGCATACACAGTCAAATTCCACTTCCAAAAAAACTGATTAATAATTAATTATCAAGACAGTCATTTGAATTTGAAATGATGCTCATTTAAAATTCACCGTTAACATACAAATGAAATTTTAAATAAACAGGAAAGTATATCATTAAAACTGATGTTTGTAGTGAACACACTAATAAACAAAACCATAATGAAATATTTATTCAACAACTAACTTGAGATGATAAAGTGAGAAACATATTTAAACATCAATGTGTCACAGCACACAGAGTTCACGTATAAACAGAAGATGACAAACCGAAATATATGTATATATATAAAAATCCAAAAATGAATACCAGTCACAGTATCATTCGCAGATATCCAGTATCATCCACATGAAAGCTTCAGCTTCAAGTCTGATGTAGTACTAGTAATAAAATATATTTCAACAAGTTTTCTTCCACACTCCATCCCCTCCCGAGTTCATCAAAAATTTCCATTCATATACTACTGAGAGTCAGTTTTGCTATAAATGTTGCATGCAACATTATAGGAACTTATTTAACCAAAAGGGCATCTAATTACACCTACTACTAAAAATAAAATCGACTAGCCTGAGTCGAGGCATCTCAGAAAGTTCTTGCCCATTCACAAAACTCCAGCTTGTAACAAATCAGCTACATTTCCATGCCATCGCATCAACCACGTCCTGTATTCTTGGAAGAAGGCGGTGATAAAACTACCTGCATTAAATTCAATCAATGCATTATATTAAAATTAATTTAACACAGTCAACAGAAATATTAAAAATTATAAATGCATGCCTGTTAAATCTCCGATTTTACAGGCATGCAAAATCGAAATAACCATTACCTGTTATGCTGTTACATAAGAGAAGAGAAAACTATTAAGCCTCATTATGAAGAGCGACTACTCTTCTAGCTTCGGCTAATTTAGCCTTCAACCTGATAATTTTAACATTTTGTTTTTCAATTCGTTCCAATAGCAGCTGATTCGTTTTTAATATTGATTTCTTGGATTTCTTGAGTTGATTCTTCTTCATGTTGGCCCTTTTCCACCTGTCAATCCATTCTAGCAATTCTTTCCTGAAAGTTTTGTTTTCTTCTTCCAATAAGGCTGTACACTGTTTACGCTTTCCTCTGGACTCTGTTTTTTTATCCTGATAAATATTTCCTAATACCTGTTGCAGAGTTTCGTTTTCTCTAGTTACATGAGGAGAACGAGGACTGTCACAATGCTGATTGTGTAATGGTTCAAGTTCTACAGTGTCAACGTTTATTTCTGGTTGATTGCCCTCGACCTCACCTGATTGCACATCACTCCCCTGCGCAGTAGCGGAATTCCCTACATCCATTGTGTTAGGGACAGGCATCGGAATATCATCCTCAATATTTACAACTGTAGGTTCAGTAGCTGTAGATTTGGAAGTCTGTGGATCAGACCTATATCTTGGAATCGAATGGAGATTATGCATGCTTCTAGTGACTCTACGCGAAAACGATAATTTTTCAACATTCAACCCTTCCTTGTCACAACAAACCTGAGCCAAATGGTTCAACTTATGCATAGAATTTTTATCACATTCATCAGGTTTAACAATTTCGTCTTCGGCTGATCCTTCTTTTAATTTTGCAGGGTTGCCATCATTATCACCAGGTTCGGGTTCTTTTAATATTTCCCTAAAATCGCAGGGAACTGAAACCCTATCAGCATCTTCATTTATCTCATCATCTATGGGCATGTTTACGACCTCTGGTTCCTTAACCTCTGAGCTATTAACCTCAGGATTTATGATTTTTCGTCTTCTACGAGCTCGAGGAGATGGATTAGGCCAATACTGTGTTGGCCCCAATTGACAATCAACTAGAAATTTATCCCAAGACAGACCTTTTGCGGATAATTGGAATTGCAGTAAAATTTTAAGCAATCCATTGTGACACAGACTATTGTCAGGGTTATTGAAATTCCTTACAGACTGTGACATTTTCTTAAGGCTTTGCCAAAGATAGAAGGGAAAATTAAGTTTATAACCCCTTACTGCTAAAAACAACCGTAAATGATACAAGTTCAAGTGGGAAAAACGTCCACAACAGGTTACGTACCTTACTAAGATTTCATAGTAAGCTCTCCATTCGGGCTTTAGAAATTTTACAGGTACGCCTATCCTCAATTTCGTTTTATCTGGTAAAGGCATTAACAAATCCAAACACTTCTTCTTATCAACCATAGTGCCCTTGAACCAGCATTCTCCCACTTGGGGAAGTTTCGTGGCTTCAGCAATTTTGTCTTCATTGATAACAAATTCGAAACCCCCAATTCGCACCCTGTCATCTTTAAAACTCATTGCAAACATCTTGGTAATCTCCACATGATGACCATCAAAGCTTTGAAAGAAATGTGTCCATCCCATTTTCTCGAATCTCTGGGCAACCCCCTGGTTGGCTTCAATAATTTCAAACCCTGAGATCTCAAAACGATTCAGAGGAGACATGGTTTCTTCAGCACTTTCTGGGCTTGGTCGTGAAATGAAAGGGAAAGTGAAAACAGAGGGAATAGGTACCCACACACACGACATGATAGAAAATCTTCACATGCTTCAAATCTGATCAGAAATCTAATCTCTGAACCTACCATTTTAGCGGGATTTCGGACATTGATAAATGTTACAACTACACACTACACCATGATTTATGCCAATCTATCTACGTTTGACCATGCCTGTTAGTGATAACTACTTAACTTGGCGAACTAGCGATACGAATACTGATAGAATCATCATTACAGTCATTGATTATTGACAGTCATTCATAATTAATAGGTACAATGGCGTAATTTGAAATGACTGTGAACATTTAACACTGTCGACACGATTTAACCAAATGCATACAACTGTCGATTCTGTCAAGGGGTGAAAGCCATGTTTTCATACCAGCTCATCGATCCAAAACGTTTATTGATTTAACCATTGATTTATTGCATGGACAATTCATCAAACAATCATCCCTGTTTTATCATGTTACGTAGTGCTATGAAGAATATAAAAAAATCGCACTTTAATGTTAAGTAGGCATTAATCAAATGGCTAGCTTAATGTTTATTGTATGTATATGTACAAAGCTATATATATATGTACAACACTAAGTTTTTTTAAAACCTTTATACATCCTATTGACACATTATACTATCATATAGGGTATTTATCATATGTAAAAAGTTTCCTATACAAATCTTATCTATCCATTAACTATGATATTTACAAAGTTCATAATAGGGTATTCCTTACGATGTTAACTTCCGAAATTCTCTTAGTCTTAGGACTAATAATACCCTAAACAATGTGTTTTATGATATTTCTCTTGGCACAAATCCCTTAAGTCACATAAATTCATTTTGATGTTTTAAATAGCTTTAATGAGAATTTACGAAACTTATATAACATTCGTTTAAAAGCCAAGTTTTATGATCAAGTTCCTATCAGCTCTAGAATCATTAAATTGCTTTTCTTTGATTAAGAGTACCTTCAGAATCAAAGATTCTGAAGGTGCTCTAACATAATTCTTTAATTGATAAATCACATAAAGAGCTGATCTCTCTTCATTTTGTCAAGAAATGAAGAGGTTGTTGCTGGCTGCCAACAAATGGCGACGACCTGGGTGAACCAGTTATCTCTGCTTAAAACAAGATGGTCAAAATGAAATCTTAGAAATCTGTTAAAAATAATCAAAATCCTTTATTCATGTCAAACCTTTATTTATTCAGATTCATAAGTATAACTCAGAAATATTTCATCTTTTTGAAACAAACATTTGATTAGAGATAGGCTTACAAATATCTTCATCGAAACCAGTACTTCTTAGTAAAGATGATCTTACCATCAGCATCGAATACTGTTCCTCTGAAAACTATCTGGAACCTGTTCCATGGTATAGTAATTTTCTTGTTTCTTGCTTTGTTGTTCTTTTTAAAATAATAATTCTGTCTGAAGACTACTATTTGGGTTTGGTGTCCCAATGTGATAGTATCATTCATGAGAGTTGTCTGAAATAAGCAGGCCGACTCGTGATGAGATCTCCTGTCTTTTAATTTAAAATCAAAAGCCATCACACTGGTGATCAGAAATGAAGTTATTCCAGGCAACACTGATGATCATGATTAGGCCGGCTCATTACTGAGACCTCCTATTCTTCAGGCAAAAGTTGTGTTTTATTGCGATTTTCATTAATTTTGTTTTAACTAAAATGAGAGATCATCACCTAGCATGGTAACCAAATGGTAATGTCAGTCATAAATATCACCAGAAAATGAATCAGCTGGCTCGTGATGAGACCCCTTATCTTTTGGTTTCAAGACCAAAAGCCATTACCAGTTTCCTAATAATGTCATACCAGTGATATTCATGATTCTGATCAGACCGGCTCATTACTGAGACCTTCCGTCTCTCACTTTAGCCCTTATTAACTGGAACAGATGCTAGACAGTTCTCAAATGACAAAAGTTTTCTAAAACTGATGATAGAAATCTATAAAGATTTTTCAAAAGTACAAGCTTCGAAAAAGATATATAATAAACTATCCTTATTTAAGAAAATAACCAGATGAAGGAAAATCCGAGAAACACTTATAAATAGAAATAACGAAGGTTTTTTTACAAATTGAAGAAATTTTGATCAATCTAAACAAATTTTAAAAGATTTCAGTCTAAATCATCATTTTAAAGACTGATGAGTAAACTGATCCTATTTATTTATACTAATTACAGTTGTTAATTACATATTTCTGTTTAAAGACTAGTTATATACATAAATTTTAACAATCTGAAATATTTGATATTGACAGAAATTTGATTCATATACAGTTTGCTAGTTTATATACAAAAATACAAATTATTTACAAACAGCAAATAAGTATATACATTTTAGACAGCAAATTATTAACAGAAATATTTCTTAAGAATCAGTCCATTCACAGGGAATGTCTCGGACTGTTTTTCAAGTGTTTGCAATCGAAAGGTACTTGGACCAATTTTTTCAGAAATAACAAAGGGACCTAACCACAGTTTTTGAAACTTAGTATGACTACCCTTATCTTCATGAGCTTTATCCCATTTTAAGACCAAGTCTCCTACCTGAAATTCGCGATCAGAACTAAATGATTGGTCAAACCATGACTTAACGATCTGTTGATGTTTGTTAAAGTGTTGTTTTGACTTTTCTCTATCTTCTTCTAATTTTAGCAATGCATTAATTCTTTTTTCCATTGTTGGGCATTCTTCTTCTTGGACAGACTGAGCTAATTGTAATGAAGGTAAGAACAAATTTGGCGGAATAATAGCCTCAGTTCCATACACTAAGAAAAATGTTGAATTACCTATTGCAGCTTTTGGAGTTACTCTGTCTGCCCAAAGAGCATTGCCCAATTCTGTATGCCAATTCCGATGGTGAACTGAAACAGTTCTTTTAAGAATTTTCAATAAATTTTTGTTTGTTGATTCAGCTAGACCATTCCCATGAGGATGGTAATTAGCTGAATATCTGATTCTTATTCCTTTTTCTAAAGCAAACTGAGTCAATTCATCTGATGAAAAATATGATGCATTATCGAAGACCAAAGAATCAGGAACACCAAATCTTGTTATGATAAAGAACTCCAAAAATAATATAACTTGATTAGTATTCACAACTTTTAATGGTGCAGCCTCAGCCCAACGAGTGAAATAATCAGTTGCAATTATTATATACTTGTGTTGCATTGATGAGGGAGGGTTTATTGGACCTACTATATCGATACCCCACTGCTGAAAGGGTCTTTCAGCTGAAACAGGTTGTAAAGGGAAAGCAGATTTTTTAACTCTTCCTGCGGCAAGTTGACACTCTTGACACCTCCTAACGAAAGTATAAGAATCTCAGAACAAGGTAGGCCAATAATAACCAGCCCTAAGAATTTTATGAGCTGTGGTTTCTCCACCGAAATGACCTCCTGCTGGTCCAGAATGCAATTCTTTCAGAATTGTTTCTGTTTCATCTTTATCTAAACATCGAAGGTATACCCCATCTGAATTTTTCCGAAAGAGGACATTATCTATTAATAAGTACGGGGCAGATTTCAACCTGAGGGCTCTTTTCTTTTTCGGGTCTAAGTAATCAGGGGCAGTCCCTGTTTCCAGAAGTACTCGTATGTCTGTGTACCAAGAATCTTGAGGTGGTGGATAAAAATAAATTTCTCTGGTAAGTAAATCTTCATTAATGACAATTTCAGTTTTATCATCAGGCAAATGAGCAGCTTCAGCAGCCAGTTTACACAACCCTTGTCCTTTAATTATCGTTGATGGTTTGATTTCTAAGTCATATTCTTGAAGAGCTATCATCCAAGGTGCCCTTTTTTCTCCTAAATCCTTTTGTACCAACAAATTTCTTACTGAAGAATAAGGTACAATTACTTTTGTTTTAGATTTTAACAAGTAAGGACGAAAATGTTTTACCGCTTTAAAAACGGCATAAGCTTGTTTATCCACTTCATGATAGTTTAGTTCAGCACCTTTGAAATTCGAACTCATGAACGAAATTGGAACCTCATTATTTTGTTGATTTAATTGGGTTAATACTGCTGCATACGCAATATCAGAAGCAAAGGTATATAATATAAAATCCTTGTTAAAATCTAGACTTAGAAGACTAGGAGCTTCTGAAATAGCTTCTAAAATTTTCTGAAAGGATTCTTTTTCAGTTTGTCCCCAATTAAACACGACATCTTTTTTAATCATTTTCTGCAAAGGACGAACGGTCTCAGAAAAACTAGGAATGAATCTCCTAACAAAATTAATTTTCCCTAAGAATGACTGCATTCCTTTCTTGCTGGAAGGGAAAGTAATCTTCGAAATAGCTTGTGTTCTTTCAGGATCAATCATGATTCCATGTTTTGATACTACACATCCTAACAAGATACCTTCTGAAACAGCAAATATTGTTTTCTTAGGATTTAAAGATATTCCAAATTTTCTACATCGTTCAAACACTTTTATCAAATGGTTAAGATGATCAGGCCGATGTTTAGAGTAGACAGTAACGTCATCCAAATAGACAACGACTGAATGCCTTATTAAGCCTCTAAAGGCAATATCCATTGCTCGTTGAAATGTTGCTCCTGCGTTGATTAACCCAAAGGGCATCTTACGGTATGCGTACGTTCCCCATGGAGTTCTAAAAGCTGTTTTTAATTGATCATCCGGGGAGACTAGTATTTGGTTGTACCCTGAGAAACCATCAAGGAGAGATAGTATCTCAAACCCAGACACTTTCTGAAGTATTTGTTCCATGGGTGGAAAAGGGTAATTATCTTTTTCAGAAGCTTTATTTAAATTTCTAAAATCGACACATAATCGAATATCCCCATTTTTCTTTCTAACTGGAACTAAGTTTGCTACCCATTGAGTGTGTCTAACAGGGAAAATGATCCTGGAAGCTAACAATTTATTCAGTTCTTTTTTAACTGTTGGTTCTAATGATGGGTGATATTTTCTTAACTTCTGCTGAAAAGGTTTTGATTCTTGTTTAATTGGAATTATATGTTGCATGACTTGAGTATTGAATGTTTTTAAATCATCATATGTCCATGCAAATATATCTTTAAACTCCTTGAATAATTTTATGAAAGTTGTTTTTTCTACAGGGTCACAATCTATTCCTAGGTTTATAGTTTGGGGATTAGATTATGTTCCCAAATTGATGGTTTCATATTTCATGCAAGAGCTATTTGTTTTACAATTAGGAACTGACTTAAACTTATCCTGCAAATCAAAAAACTTTTCTAATCTTAATACTGAGTTGGGAACGGGTTTTACCTGTTCGAAAGCTTTCTCAATTGAACAGAAATCATTAATTACCGAAAAATCTCGTAAATTGTCGTCGTGAGTGATTTCATCTATCGCTGAATCTTTAAAGATTCCATCATTTGTTAGAAAATGCAGTACCTGTGTATCATTGTGAAACACACGCCAATTAAAAATGTTATCCGGTACGGAGGGCCTAAAAATTAATCCAACAGAAAAGAATTCTGGTGAAAAATTTTCTGAAGGAATCAACTTGGAAGCTACATTTGCCAATAAGTCTGCTTCTTGATTTTGACTTCTAGGAACATAATTTATGTTAAATGCATCAAAATATGTGATAAGATTCCATACCTCTTTCTGATAACTTTGTAAATGTTCAGATAAACAATGAATAGAATTACGCACCTGTCTAACAATGATCTCTCAATCGCCATAAACCACTATCTCTTTGATGCCCAAATCGATTGCTTTTTTCAATCCTTGAATCAAAGCTTCATATTCAACTATATTATTTGTACAACTAAATTCTATTCTACAAGCTATACAAGTCTTATTTCCTTGGGGATCTATTAGTAAACAACCAACTCCTGCTCCTTCTTTAGATTTTGCACCATCGAAATAAAGAGTCCAAATAGAATTATGTACAATCACTTTAATTTCTATGATATTTACAATATTTACATTATTTTCATCACCAATGGTCTCCTTAAGGGAACAATTAGGAGAAATAACTGTTACATTACAAATCTCAGATTGCTTGCTATTTTCAGAAAGAAGAGAGTTTTCAGCTTTGAAATTTCCAAAACCTAATTCATACATATAGTTTCCCATAATAGAATCAGAAAATAACACAGGTTCACTAGGATCATGTAGTTCTGTAACAGTATGTTTCATGTACCTTTCTCTATGTATCTTTATCTGATTTGATTTTCCATTTTTTGGTAACCACAAGGTTGACCAATCAGTGGCAAAGAAACCATTTAGTTGTTGAGACCAATCCCTACTTAAGAATAGTCCATATGCATCTGGAATATCAGCAATTACGATGTCTATGATTTGATAAACTGAAGGATTACAAGCAATCCTAATTAAGACATCTTTCATCTCTCCGACAACCTTAACGTTTGTTCTGTCTAATTGAGTTATTTGTGCATTAGATGGAACAAATTTTCCATTTAATTTCTTGCACACAGATAAAGGCATAACATTAGAAGATGCTCCTGAATCTACCATGCAGTTGTGGACATTTCTATTAAAAATTTCAAAGGTAAGTAAGAATGGAGGTGTAGTTGATTTAGAATTCTTACCTATCAAAGAAGCTTTATCGGTTGATGTTTTCCCTTTATCAGTTGCTGTTGGATCATTGCTTGAACTGTTTGCAGCAACATTTTGCTTTGTATTAGGGACGATCGAACTTACTACAGGATTAATAATATGACTATTAGGTATTGGATAGATTTGAAGGAGATTGTACATACTAATGTTTGCACGTGTCTTCTTCAAATCCTCAATTATGTCATATTGTAAATCCAACTTTAGAGCGTTTTGAATGGTTTGGGTACCCTTATTTGGCTGAGTTTGCTTGCCGGATTGAGTTTGTTTGTTTAGTTGTGAGTTATTATTTTCAGTGTTTGAAGTGGAGCTTGAAGCACCAGGAGTATTTGCAATTGCTTTACTACGTGTATTATATGCGTGTTGTCCTGAGGGTGGACTTCTGTTCTCATGTTTTTTCACAAAATTATCCCAGAAATGACCATTAATTTGTTGAGGTTCTTCTGATTCATCCTCATTTTCAGATTCTTCATCTTCTTTATTTTCATTTATCTCTTGACTGGGTGTTTCAGACAAAGATAGAACAGCTCGAATTGTATTAAAGATCTCTTCATTAGCAGCCACATCTGGGGGTGTATTCTTATTATTCGTGTTTGGGTTTTGTCTAAATTGGTTTCTGAAGTAATCCCTAGAAGGAGAAGCTTCAGAACTAGTCTTTTTTAACCCTATAACTTCATTGGTTAACGTTCGAATAGCGTTCTGTAGTTGTTCTACATCGAAAGCTTTATCTTTATCTGAACTAGATTTTTCTACTTTCCTTCGAGGAAAAGAATCAGATTTACCACTTCTCTCTGGTTCATAAGACATGAAATCCTTTTCTACTTTAATTGCTTCATCAAATGTTTCTATCAGCGTTGTTTTTCTAGCTCTCTTCACAAACATTCCGGAATTCCTAGGTAAGGCTGATGTATAATTTTCAATGATTATATCTTCCGGAGGTTGAGAAGCAATTGGAATTTTATTTTTCAATGTTAAAAACCTTTGATTAAAGTCTTTAATCCTTTCTTTGGGTTCCATTTTAATTCTAGATAATTCTAGGGCTAAAAGAGCAGGTGTTTTATCTTCCCCGAATTTATCTAAAAAAACTTTATTAAATTCCCCCCAATTTGTAATAGATCCTTGTACTAATGAAAAGTACCAGGTAGAAGCTCTTCCCTCAAAGGTGAGAGGAAACAATCGACAAACAACATATTCATGCTGAACATTTAAAGTTTGAACAGCCAACATGAATTTATCAATATGTACCTCTGCAGGTTCTTTGTCATCTGGGTTAAACTTAGGAAGAATTTTATCTGAATGTTTTGGTAATGGGTGTTGTACCCCAGGAATTGCTACAGCAGCTGCCCTTAACCAAGGGAGCTATGGATTAGGTGGAGGGGGTGGAGGATTACCTCCTCCTCCTGCATTTCCTGCCATTGGACTTCCTTGAGAACTAGAGGAACTCTCTGAATGAGAAGATCTTGGACTATTGGGTGGTGACTCAGGAGGAGAAGGTGGCTGATCAGAACCACTTCCTGAGATTAACCTCCTTGTGGTATTGGTTTGTGTAATCTGTCTTTGATAACTTTCAGCTTGATGTTGAGGAGTACTACCAGTTATCTCCAAATCTTCTGTAACTATGGTCAATTGTGGGTTGTGTCGCTGTTGTCTAGGAAGACCATAATCTATTGGAGTAATACCTAACTGATTAGCGTAATCTCTAGTAAGGATATGTCTGGATTCTTCTAGAGTTTTAGCACTTTGTGCAGGAGTAAAGGGAGAAGTAATAGGATCAAGTTCAAGGATATTCCTTACAGTTTCGATAAGAGGTGATCTACTAACTTCCGAAGATTGTTGGCTGGTTGGAAATGTTTCATTAGTTTCACCTGCCATTACTTAATTCAGGCCCTCCTTCTAGCGCCATTTGTTGGCCTGATTTTGTGAATCAGAGCCAATAAAGAGGTTTTATCCACACAATCAACTTAAAGCAGCGTCCGGTGTGTTTGGATTAACAAGACCTCGCAGGTTATGGTCCTGCTACCAGCTAGTTTGTCTCTTAAGGAAACCTTAAAACTAGCAAAATCTAACCTATTCTAACGTTTATCCTATCTATATATCTACAAATGTCCTAAGGTTGCTTTCGTAAGGAAAGACTTCGATTTTTGGGAAGTTTTCTAAATGTGAAAGCTTACTTACAGTATGCAGAATGATTTAACAATGCTTACTTACTTCGATTTTTGGGAAGTTTTCTAAATGTGAAGTTTTCTAAATGTGAAAGCTTACTTACAGTATGCAGAATGATTTAACAATGCTTGATCAATGATAAAATAAACTTTAAAACTAATTAATCTATCTATCCTATTTAACTCTATCTCAGCTGAGAGCAAAGTTGAAACTATATTAATTATTAATCAACAACAGAAAACTGAGATATGCTCTAAATAAACATATTTAAATCATAACGAAAGTAATTCTGCTATGTAATAATAGAAATGAGATTTAACCTATGCATACACAGTCAAATTCCACTTCCAAAAAAACTGATTAATAATTAATTATCAAGACAGTCATTTGAATTTGAAATGATGCTCATTTAAAATTCACCGTTAACATACAAATGAAATTTTAAATAAACAGGAAAGTATATCATTAAAACTGATGTTTGTAGTGAACACACTAATAAACAAAACCATAATGAAATATTTATTCAACAACTAACTTGAGATGATAAAGTGAGAAACATATTTAAACATCAATGTGTCACAGCACACAGAGTTCACGTATAAACAGAAGATGACAAACCGAAATATATGTATATATATAAAAATCCAAAAATGAATACCAGTCACAGTATCATTCGCAGATATCCAGTATCATCCACATGAAAGCTTCAGCTTCAAGTCTGATGTAGTACTAGTAATAAAATATATTTCAACAAGTTTTCTTCCACACTCCATCCCCTCCCGAGTTCATCAAAAATTTCCATTCATATACTACTGAGAGTCAGTTTTGCTATAAATGTTGCATGCAACATTATACGAACTTATTTAACCAAAAGGGCATCTAATTACACCTACTACTAAAAATAAAATCGACTAGCCTGAGTCGAGGCATCTCAGAAAGTTCTTGCCCATTCACAAAACTCCAGCTTGTAACAAATCAGCTACATTTCCATGCCATCGCATCAACCACGTCCTGTATTCTTGGAAGAAGGCGGTGATAAAACTACCTGCATTAAATTCAATCAATGCATTATATTAAAATTAATTTAACACAGTCAACAGAAATATTAAAAATTATAAATGCATGCCTATTAAATCTCCGATTTTATAGGCATGCAAAATTGAAATAACCATTACCTGTTATGCTGTTACATAAGAGAAGAGAAAACTATTAAGCCTCATTATGAAGAGCGACTACTCTTCTAGCTTCGGCTAATTTAGCCTTCAACCTGATAATTTTAACATTTTGTTTTTCAATTCGTTCCAATAGCAGCTGATTCGTTTTTAATATTGATTTCTTGGATTTCTTGAGTTGATTCTTCTTCATGTTGGCCCTTTTCCACTTGTCAATCCATTCTAGCAATTCTTTCCTGAAATTTTTGTTTTCTTCTTCCAATAAGGCTGTACACTGTTTACGCTTTCCTATGGACTCTGTGTTTTTATCCTGATAAATATTTCCTAATACCTGTTGCAGAGTTTCGTTTTCTCTAGTTACATGAGGAGAACGAGGATTGTCACAATGCTGATTGTGTAATGGTTCAAGTTCTACAGTGTCAACGTTTATTTCTGGTTGATTGCCCTCGACCTCACCTGATTGCACATCACTCCCCTGCGCAGTAGCGGAATTCCCTACATCCATTGTGCTAGAGACAGGCATCGGAATATCATCCTCAATATTTACAACTGTAGGTTCAGTAGCTGTAGATTTGGAAGTCTGTGGATCAGACCTATATCTTGGAATCGAATGGAGATTATGCATGCTTCTAGTGACTCTACGCGAAAACAATAATTTTTCAACATTCAACCCTTCCTTGTCACAACAAACCTGAGCCAAATGGTTCAACTTATGCATAGAATTTTTATCACATTCATCAGGTTTAACAATTTCGTCTTCGGCTGATCCTTCTTTTAATTTTGCAGGGTTGCCATCATTATCACCAGGTTCGGGTTCTTTTAATATTTCCCTAAAATCGCAGGGAACTGAAACCCTATCAGCATCTTCATTTATCTCATCATCTATGGGCATGTTTACGACCTCTGGTTCCTTAACCTCTGAGCTATGAACCTCAGGATTTATGATTTTTCGTCTTCTACGAGCTCGAGGAGATGGATTAGGCCAATACTGTGTTGGCCCCAATTGACAATCAACTAGAAATTTATCCCAAGACAGACCTTTTGCGGATAATTGGAATTGCAGTAAAATTTTAATCAATCCATGGTGACACAGACTATTGTCAGGGTTATTGAAATTCCTTACAGACTGTGACATTTTCTTAAGGCTTTGCCAAAGATAGAAGGGAAAATTAAGTTTATAACCCTTTAATGCTAACAACAACCGTAAATGATACAAGTGCAAGTGGGAAAAACGTCCACAACAGGTTACGTACCTTACTAAGATTTCATAGTAAGCTCTCCATTCGGGCTTTAGAAATTTTACAGGTACGCCTATCCTCAATTTCGTTTTATCTGGTAAAGGCATTAACAAATCCAAACACTTCTTCTTATCAACCATAGTGCCCTTTAACCAGCGTTCTCCCACTTGGGGAAGTTTCGTGGCTTCAACAATTTTGTCTTCATTGATAACAAATTCGAAACCCCCAATTCGCACCCTGTCATCTTTAAAACTCATTGCAAACATCTTGGTAATCTCCACATGATGGCCATCAAAGCTTTGAAAGAAATGTGTCCATCCCATTTTCTCGAATCTCTTGGCAACCTCCTGGTTGGCTTCAATAATTTCAAACCCTGAGATCTCAAAACGATTCAGAGGAGACATGGTTTCTTCAGCACTTTCTGGGCTTGGTCGTGAAATGAAAGGGAAAGTGAAAACAGAGGGAATAGGTACCCACACACACGACATGATAGAAAATATTCACATGCTTCAAATCTGATTAGAAATCTAATCTCTGAACCTACCATTTTAGCGGGATTTCGGACATTGATAAATGTTACAACTACACACTACACCATGATTTATGCCAATCTATCTACGTTTGACCATGCCTATTAGTGATAACTACTTAACTTGGCGAACCAGCGATACGAAGACTGATAGAATCATCATTACAGTCATTGATTATTGACAGTGGTTCATAATTAATAGGTACAATGGCATAATTTGAAATGACTGTGAACATTTAACACTGTCAACACGATTTAACCAAATGCATACAACTGTCGATTCTGTCAAGGGGTGAAAGACACGTTTTCATACCAGCTCATCGATCCAAAACGTTTATTGATTTAACCATTGATTTATTGCATGGCCAGTTCATCAAACAATCATCCATGTTTTATCATGTTACGTAGTGGTATGAAGAATAAAAAAAAATCGCACTTTAATGTTAAGTAGGCATTAATCAAATGGCTAGCTTAATGTTTATTGTATGTATATGTACAAATCTATATATATATGTACAACACTAAGTTTTTTTAAAACCTTTATACATCCTATTGACACATTATACTATCATATAGGGTATTTATCATATGTAAAAAGTTTCCTATACAAATCTTATCTATCCATTAACTATGATATTTACAAAGTTCATAATAGGGTATTCCTTACGATGTTAACTTCCGAAATTCTCTTAGTCTTAGGACTAATAATACCCTAAACAATGTGTTTTATGATATTTCTCTTGGCACAAATCCCTTAAGTCACATAAATTCATTTTGATGTTTTAAATAGCTTTAATGAGAATTTACGAAACTTATCTAACATTCGTTTAAAAGCCAAGTTTTATGATCAAGTTCCTATCAGCTCTAGAATCATTAAATTGCTTTTCTTTGATTAAGAGTACCTTCAGAATCAAAGATTCTGAAGGTGCTCTAACATAATTCTTTAATTGATAAATCACATAAAGAGCTGATCTCTCTTCATTTTGTCAAGAAATGAAGAGGTTGTTGCTGGCTGCCAACATGCCTACAATGCCTCAGTGACACAGGTCCTCTTATTCCATGTCGATCATAAGACAAATCTTTTTATTGTAGGGACCTTAGATTCCTCATGCTCCCAAGTTTCAACCAAAAATATAATGTCAATTCCATTCAAAATCCAACTCAACTTGGGACCTATATTCCATGGAAATACCTAGCAGTTCCAAGAGAGGATCCATAAAACAATTCTAGATTTTCTCAGACCTTCTCCAAGATTTTCTAGAGAGGTTGCAATCTTAAAATTCACACCCATATAGGAGAAAATGAGTGACAAGAGTTTCAAAGAGGAATTTATTTCTTATCCCACATCATAAGGTTTGTCGACTTACAATTTTTTTCAAGACCAAAATAAGCTTTCCACCATCCACTTATCCTTTTCTCGGTGCTATAGTTCGATTTAAGCTCGTGATGGATATCAATGCCAAGATATTTGTAGGAAGTCACTTCCTCCAAGTCACTATTATGATACAAAAATGATCATAAGTGACCTTATTAAATTTTATCAACGTAACTTTGGTTTTGTATGTTTTGACAGTCATGCCCATATAAGAGAGAAAATACTTGAGAATTCTTAATTGCTTATCAAGTTAGAGGGACATCTTTCAATAAGAACAATATCATCAACATCAAGAAGGAGGATTATGACAATCCCCGCTAACATTATGCTAGTGCATCTTGCCTCTACTAAACAACCTTCTAACTTATTAATGTATATACCAAAAAGGATAGGGGAGAGGGAGAATCCTTGCTTAAATCCTATATTACAATTAATATGTTTCAACCAACCCTCAATTTTCTTAAACTTTGCAATGACATTCTTGTACAACCTTATTGTAGTGGCTCTCAACTCAAAAGGAACATTTAATCTTTCTAATATTTTCCGCAATTTATTTCTAGGCACTGTATTAAAATCTTTCCTGAAGTCCACAAAGTAGAAAAGGAGATTGAGCTTATTATTGTGGCATTCATCTACAATGATCTTGAGAGTAATGAGGTGGTCCATGGTAGAATGATACCTTCTTAAACCGTTTTTTCCTTTATGCCTTTTACATTGACATTCTAGCCATAAGTTGATCTTATTTTCCAAAATAATACCATATAACTTGGCTAAGAGAGGGCTAATCATTATGGTCCTATAATTAGAGGGGCTATTTTTATTATCGCCTTTAAAAATGGGTATAATAAGGCTATGATTCAAAGGTTTATGGAAGCCTTGCTTGAGTGCTAGATTGAAGAACTTGTGGATGTGAGTGGTGGGAATAGACCCCCAGATTTTTAGGGTTTATTCTTGCTAGATTTTGATGTCCTTATCTTTCCCATTCACAATGTGCTTAATCCCAAAATCTATATCTTCTTAAGAAAAAAACTTCATCCTCCATAAAAAGGGGTTGAATGTTGTCCATGACTATTGGCTTGGTTTTGCAACCAAGCTTAGTGCTATGGGCACCTGCTAACTAGTAGCAGCAGTCTCAAATATTAAAGCAAAAACAATTGTAAATCTAAAACTAAAACTAAATTAAACTAGCATGTGCATATCATAATAAGCTTTTTGAATTGAAAACAAGAACAAGAAATAGAAAAAATAACTTTGTATTGAAAATGGGGGCAAACAAGTGCTTGCAATAATAATACCTCCAAGTGATGAAGGTTGTTGAGTAGCTCCAAGGGTGAGCAACTCCAAACTCCAAAGGGTCCTTTCTCCAAGGTTGCTGCAATGGCCAAAAGTTCAAGGGAGATTTTGGCAGCATGAGGATAGGAAGATGGATGGATGTAAAGTGAGGAGCTCCTACCACCTTTTTATAGGTTTTGGTGGTGGGGAATACCATTGTGGTTTTGGGGAAACCAATGGTATTGACCAACATGGTTTAGGTACCTTTTCCCTCCTTTTTCTTTTTTTGAATATTTTTAATATTTTTATTCCCTTTTTAATATTTTTGGGGATTTTGGACCCTTTTTTAGGGTTTTTTATGCTTTTTTAGGAAAAATACTCATTTTCAGTGGAAAAAGGGGTGTATTAAAGTCTTTTGGTGACCTTTTGTTGGCTTTAGAGGCTCAAATGGTAAAAAAGTGGACAAATGGGTCATGTGAATAAGGAAATGAGCTAGTGAGCACTTTTTGGGTGTTAACAGATTGCCCCCTGATGTGTGAGGGCAGGAGCTCATCGTATGGCCGATAGACATGATAGTTCTTTTGTCTTTTTTCTGGGGTTTGGGGAGGAGAAGAGACCGATTGGAGACTGGATCCACGGCCCTTGGAAGCTACAAAAATAAACAAATATTACATGGCCTCAATATGAATGAGGAATAATCTCTGATAATGGACGAGGCGGGCATACCCATGCTCGTACCAAGACATAATAAACAATTAGTCTCAAGAAGGGGGACCTGAGAAAATACATAAAAAATATGTTGGTACATCATAATGGTCCAGAGGGGACATCATATTCGGATGTACTCATGATCATAACATGACTGATCTTAATAACTGATACACTGGAATAACTGATGAACTGCTGAAACTGAAGGTGTGCAACATCTGTAGGGACTCAATGACTGTGAGCCACTCTGGGAAGTATATGTAACTGTATACTCGAGGGAGTATAAAAATGGGGTACATCTGAATACTGTCGCCATGCGCAACCCAGATATCTATAGGGAAAGTATAACTGGTTGTATCCATAGTTAGACTCTCAAATGTGGAGGAGTCAGATGGTATCCAGGGTCTTCGACTAATAACCGAACGGACCAATGCCCTGTGCGAGTCTCAACGATGCGATCAAGGTGTTGAAGTCGAGCATGTGAGAAACAACCATTTAGAGAGGCACTGAGGACTCTTCTCGAAATGATTTGTAGGCACTCATCATAAATGGTGATGAGTCCAAGACACAGGGACCTCTAGGTCTATCCTCTGGAATACATTTGGTTGTTGTCGATAGAGGGAGACCAACAACTAATAAGGCGATGATGTTTCCTTGATAGGAGCGCGAGGCATAGAACTAAAGTGTGGTAGTACTGGTGGTAGGACTGACATACTTGTGGGGATGGGAAATAACTGGGGTCATATAGTGGGTAGACTCAAAATTCCTTTGTTCAGAGCATGATGACGTGGTTGACCTGGCAGCATAAGGAACTGACTTGTAGGTGTGGGTATCACTGCTTTTAAGGACTGAAGGGTAGTATTGACTCTGGGGGGGTCAAGCTGATGGGTTCTGTCGAGGGATTCTCAGGGTGGGATAGTGCAGAATACTCTGAACAAAGGCGACCAAAATGGGGAAGCTGCCCTATGAGTAGACGTGATCTGTTGTGGCACCGAGAAGCACCATTGGGTCCTTCTTCGTAGTTTTAATGAGCTCCAAGAAGGGATAAAAGTTTGCTCTGAAATGGTACTGTCCTGTGGATTTTGTGAGCCCAGGACTGTTCGTGCTCATTGGTGCTTTCATTTTTAAGGAGTCTGAAAACGATAAGAAGACTATGCAGTGGTTATGATTACTGTCATGTTGGTTTTACGAGCCCAGGATGGTGATTGCTCGTGGTCGCTTTCATGTTTAGAGAGTCTGAAAGCGGTAAGTGGACTCCATTGGTGTTCTTTTTCGTAAGTTAGTCTCCAAGGCCTGAAAAACCATAAAATGAAGCAAATGGAGAACTCTTCTAGCCGATGTGACTAGAGTATTCCTTTTTCATAATTAGTCTACAAGGTCCGGAAAAGGGGTAAACTTATACCAGGTAGACGCCCTTTCAGATACGTTTAGCGAGCATGAAAGGAAGCAAGATTGCTCGACGATCTTTTCATTGTTTTAGGAGTCATAAAAGAGCTTAACAGAAACTCCCTAAGTGCCTTTTTCGTAAAAGGGATTGCTCGGCCCGAAAAAGGAATAAAACTATACCGAAAAAGGGATTGATGGGAGCGAGAAAAGGTCTCAAGCATCATCATGAGTGCGGAAGACTGAATCCGGTGACATAAAGATTGTCAAAAAGGGGCAACGGCCATTGTGGCATGCAAACCGAGGTGTGGGTGACATTTTTTTTTTAAAAATGCCTGAAAAATATGGAGGTGAGAGCAAGAAATGATCTCAAGCATCATCACGAGCGCGGAAAACTGAATCCGATGATATAAGGCTTGTAAAAAATGGATGACAACCGATGTGGCACGCAAACCGAGGCATTGAGGGGGAATGGAAAAATGCCCTAAAAATCTGGGCGTGAGAGCGAGAAATGATCTCAAGCATCATCACGAGTGCGAAAAACTGAATCCGGCGATATAAGGCATGTCAAAAACGGACGACGGTCGATGTGGCACACAAACCGAGGCGACAAGGGGGCATGGAAAAATGCCCTAAAAATCTGGTCGTGAGAGCGAGAAAACATCTCAAGCATCATCACGAGCGCAGAAAACTGAATCCGGCGATATAAGGCATGTCAAAAATAGACGACGGTCGATGTGGCACGCAAACCGAGGCGATGAGAGGGCATGGAAAAATGCCCAAAAAATCTGGGCGTGAGAGCGAGAAATGATCTCAAGCATCATCACGAGCACGGAAAACTAAATCTGGCAATATAAGGCTCATCAAAAACGGACGCCGGCCGATGTGGCATGCAAATCGAGGCGACGAGGGCATCCGAAAAATGGTCAAAAAATGGACCTGATGAAAACAGGAAAAGGGAAGATCTATCATGAAGTTCTCACTATGTTGATTCCAACGGTACCAACGGTTTGAGAAACGGACGTCGTATGACACCGAAATGGCTGTTTGAAAAATGGTGGAATTTCTATAAATAGGGCGTGGGGCCCATATGACGTGTCATTGTTACGTGCGAGTTTGGCAGAGCAGTCAGAGCTCTTTCTTGATTTCCGGGAGATTTGACCGTTGGTTTTCGATTCTGCGAGTTTCAGGTAACCCTATTTGCCTTAGATTTTTCAATTATGTCTTTTTTGTTTAGCGGTGGGCCCTCGAAGGCCACGAAATTGCATGTTGGCCTTCCAACGTGGAATATCGGGGGTTTCGAGTCTTTTGCCGCGATGGACATCGCGGGTTTGAGGCTGACAGTCGTGATGTTCATCGCGACTATCAGGTTGGAACCCGCGATGTCCATCGCGAGTATGGGGGAGACAGTCGCGATGTTCATCGCGACTGTCTGGCTCGTACCCGCGATGTTCATCACAGGTTCTATTATGGAAGCCGCGATGATCATCGCGGGTTTTGATGGAAAACCCGCGATGGAATTTTTGAAAAAAACAATTTCTGGTGCTAAAAATTTCTTCTGTTTTTTGGCAGGATGTTGAGGATAGCATTGACTTCATGGCGAGAGCGGGAGATAGACGAGGATCTGATGGAGAGGATTCGGACTAATCAGGGGGTCCGACAGACCCTGGCGGTGAGTGGACTTTTGAAGTTCACTCAGATTCCACCAATACGTTCAGTAAGACCGTTACTGAACAAGTTGGTGAGTTGGTGGGTACCTACAGAGGGTGCTTTTGTTGTTGGGGGTGAGAGGTTGGAGATCACCCTCACAGATGTTTATTTTCTTACTGGGTTGCCTCGCTTAGGGGAGGTGGGGGATCTTCTACCGAGGATCCCGGCAGGTGTTGACATGGAGGATCTCCTGGAGACTTTCTCTGTCCCTGGGTCGATTTTGCAGAACAGCGCGCTGAGTCTAAGGTCACTGCGAGAGTGGGACATGCGGGCTGTTGGGGCCTGTGTTTTGCGGGTGCTGGGTGCCACGGCGCCACATCGTTTGTCAGGGGGACAAACGATGATGTTGGATTCAGTGCTGAGGGGGACTTATTATGCATGGGGTCAGATGTTTTTAGCTGGTGTCCGGAGAGATCTGGACAAGGCCAGTCGGGAGGGGGGAGAGTTCTGTTATGCCTCCTTTCTTTGTTCTTTTTTCTTTGAGTGGGTACCGACTTTGCGACCACGGGTGCCCATTCGTGATGGTTTGGTGAGTGAGCCGCACATGGTGCAGTGGGGGCAGATGATGCCTCACGGTGGTGATGGTATCCGGGGGTTCTTCTCGCAGGAGATGTATGAGCACTGGGAGCAGAAGCCCCTAGTGATTGAGGACTATCCATATGCTGGTATGGATTATCGAGGAGATCTAGAGATGCCTCGAGCCCAGGGACAAGCCTGGGGTTTAGATGGTATGTTTTTTGTTTTGTTCTCTACTATATCATATGTTTGTAGATTTATTAGCTATGATTATAGTTAGATATGTATATGATGGATGATGGTTTACTTGCATTGTGCAGATATTGGTCCTGTACCACCGGCTGACTATGTGGCTCGCAGGGGACGGGCGATGGTGGTTGCTCCACCTCCGGCAGCTGTACCGCCTCCACCTGGTCGAGGATTTGGGGCTCGTGGTCGAGGGGCTATCCCTCGAGATGATGCTGTCGCTGGTGTCCGAGAGACACTGGGTATGATTGTAGCAGGGTTCCCAGAGGAGGGGTGGAGGGATCTGGATCGGGAAATCGTCGAGCGATGTTTCGAGGTGCCTCGTGAGTGGCGCTCGATGTTGTTGAGAGCGGCGGTGATGGCGGCTAAGTTGAGGGATAGGGATCGGCGAGATCAGGCAGGGCTGGCGGAGGGCAGGATCCGTTTACGGGATGATCCAGCGGGGCCGGCAGAGTGGAGAGTTCAAGCTCGGCATGATCCGTCAGGGCCGGCGGAGGAGGCACCAAGGGAGCCCAGGGACCATGATGACTAGATGATATGTACTTGCCCCCAAATGCTGATGAGCATATGGGAAAGCACCTTTTTGTGCGGCTGATGTATTTTTTGTATATTGGGTGCTGAGGGCATCTCTGACATGTATTGACTTATACGGTGATGTATATATATATATATATATGATGTTGGTATATAGTCGTGTATGCACATGGATGCACTTGTTGTCTTTTCGTTCGCCCGTGGAGGCATGTTTGATTTTCTGTATGCCCGTGGAGGCACATGTTATGCACGTGGATGCAAAATTTTGATTTTTTTTGTTTATGCCCGTGGAGGCACATGTTATGCACGTGGATGCACATTTTGTTTTGGTATAATGCGATTAGTGTGCCAGTCTAGAATGTTGTTGGCCATATGGTTCACTACACTATTGAGGTTTCTTGGGACGTGTGTAAATGAAATTGATTCAAACTGTCTAACCATCTGTTTAGTGCGCAGGAATTTTCTGAAAAGACAGGGATTGCGTACATGGTAATCATTGTTGAGCTGGGAAACAAGGAGTTGTGAGTCCAAGAAAACGTTAAGGTGACGTATGCTCAATTGGAGAGCTGCGGCCAAGAGACCGGTCACGGCGTCGTATTCAACTTGGTTGTTGGTGGCAGCACCTAAACATATTCCGTCGATGTGGATCAACTCATGTGAAGGGGAATATATTACCCAAGCTGCGGAGGCCAGATTGGGGGACCAACGGCTTGCACCATCAGCGAAACCGACGTAGCAGAGTGGAAAATGTGTGTGAACGGGATCAATGGAAGGGGCCGACTGGACAGAGGGGTATCTAGTGGAGATCGTATAAAGGGCGGGGTCAAGGCCAGGCATTTCGATATCTGACCAAGTAAAGACATCAGTGAATTCTTGGAACAGTTTTTTGTATTCTCCAATCCCATTCTCACTGCGGGAGGCTCCTAATGTAATGGTATGAAGGGAACCAAGTGGGTCAGAGATGTCGATGTGGATGACGGGATAAATATTGGCCATGTTATTTTCCTGAGAGGCATCAGGAGCAGGAATAGGACCTTTAAACCAGTCGACTTTAGTAGGAAGAAAATCTTTGGACTCAACCACGAATTGGGTAGCGGTGGGGGATGAGGTCTCTTCTGGGAGGAAGTATGAACGATGGTGCATGTCTTTCCATGGGTAACCAGGGGCAGTAGGAGCCTCGAGAATCTCTTCATCATTGCGGAAGCTGTGAGTGGTCAAGTCAGTTGACGAGGTTTGGGTAGTTGAAGAGATCATATAAATGGTGTTAATCTCTCCGGATGAGGATGATACAGGAGGGTATATTTCCTCAATGAGGGGAGGATATATTTCTAAGTCGATGTTATTCAATTCGTACAACGCTGCTCTGTAATCTGGGATATCAGGACAGTGATGTGAGTAATGACCATAAACACCGCATATGGCACAAGGGTGGTTGGTGCGCAGTGACTTATCATGAGGCTTGGGGTTTGGGTTGAGTTTGACCACCGGGATGTTGGGGTTGTCGTCCAGCATTTGCATGTGTTCCTATAATGCAGGTAACTGTGGACACTGATGGGTTGGATGGCCTAACTCATCACACAACGAGCATTTAGGAGGAGCACAGAACACGGGGGGAGGTTTAACTGCTTTGGGTGGGGGTACCGCAGTGTATGGTTGTGGGCCTCTGCCCCCAGTGGGCCTGATGAGAGGAGGGGGATTCGTAGATGACGAAGGAGTAGTGATACCAGGAGGTGGTTGGGTAGAAGTGACAATGGGTTGCACTGGTTGCAGGATGACATTTGGTGTCGGTGGGGGAACGGGAGGCGAAATATACCACACGGGTAATCCCAATGTTAACCCGAGGAGACTAAGGGTAGCCATAACCAGAGCGCTTACTACACCTGAGGGAGGAAATAGAAAGGGGATTGTGTGGATGGGTGTAACACCGATGTGGCTAGGGACCAATGGTGGTTTAGGGAACAAGGGTGGTTGATTATCGGGTGTTTGTGTATTTTGTGAAAGAGTACAGAGGTCTGCGACATGGGTTTCCGGTGACGGTGGTGGAATAGATTGGAATGTAGAAGTCATCGACGCCTCGGAGTAAAGTCCGGGTCCCACGGAGGAAACAAATGAAGTAGTTGCACCACAAACAAGTTGTTCAACCATAGGGAGAACATTTTCAGGTGCAGCGGGGGCCTTGGGATCGTAATAGGTGAGTTGGTCGACCTTGACCACGCGTCCCTCATGGGGGAACATCATGGTACGAAAAAAGGATGAGGCAACCGCCCGCATGGCATACATGTAGCTGCGACCAAGTAAGAGGTTATAATCAAGTTGGGCATTGATGACCTCTATGTCAATGAGCACGGTTTTACTAGCCAGCTGGACGGGGACATTAGCTAGGAGACCTTGGGGTTGAGCCGAACGGCCGTCATAGGCTCGCAACGCAGTGGTGGACTGTTGGAGAGTAGGAGATCCCAACTTCTGCCAAACGAATGTGGACATAACGCATGTAGAGGCCCCTTCATCGATAATGCACCGATGGATGACAAGATTCCGAACGGAAACGGAAACTTGGAATGCTAAAGTGGAAGGCAAGCGAGGTTCGGACTGGTCTGAATCAAATGCCATTAGTTGTGAATCATTGGGGTCAATAGCGCCAATGGCAGAGAGAAAATTCTTGCGCTGTGAAGGACAGTTTTTTAAGAATTCTAAAGCAGACATGGCTGCAGGAGACTGGGCTAAGTCATCTACAATGTTGTAATTCGACGCAGCACAAGCATTGGGATTATTGTTGATGCAACGAAGTGGGAAGTGAGGTGCTTTAGAAGCGCAATCGAGTGGAGCCGGAGGTATACGTAACGTCTGATCGGTGGGATGAACGTTAGTGTTCTTGTCGGTGGGAGGGGCTTCAGGGGTGGATCCATATTGGTTCCGGCGGGTTTGGAGGTTGGCATCTGCGGATGACATCACCAACAAGTGGTGGGTATCTGAATCGAACATGGGTTGATCAGGAGCGGCATAAGTGATTTGTTGTGGTGGCCCGTTGCCCTGAGGGGGAGCTAACGGCTGAGTGTTCACTACGCCTTGGGTTGGAAAGGGGTTTTGTAGCACCAAAGGTTGACGTTGAGGTGGTGGAGGGTTGGGTGGCGGCTGAGGAGCCGCTTGTCCTTGACAATGGGCATCGTCAGTCCAGAGTTGCCGAGCTCGCTCCAAATGTGGGCAAGCATGTGTGTAATGGCCATAGACGCCGCAAACAGAACAAGGATGGTTTGTTCTGAGGTTATTGTTTTTGGGATGCCTGGGATTACGATCCGGATTCTGGTTGGGAGGAGCAGCGTTGTTATTTTGCGGAGGATTGAGAGGTGGAGGACCTTGATGTTGTTGTTGGTTGTTACCGCAGTTACGTCCTCTTCCACGGTTTTGTTGCCCACCCTGGTTGCGCTGGTTGTTTTGGTGCTAGGGATGGTTTTGTTGTGTGTACACTTGCCCCTAAGAAGTGGGAGGATTTTGGTTCGCTGCAGGTGCGGGAGTAGGTTGTGGTGGATAATAAGCTGGTGGGGCTGGAGGTGGTCCAGTTACCTGCTGGGGTTGTTGGTAACCCTAAGCTATTGGAGGTGTTGGGCTAGCTGTCGCAGCTTGTTGTGGATAATACATTGGTTGAGGTGTGGTTGGGGGGGCGTATGCAGGTGGTGCATGACCAAAGCACTGAGGTGGACATGAAGGTCCGTGGGTATGGTGGTGATGTGCCATGGGAGCATATGAATTGGTTGCTCCAGATTGAGATGTAGCCCGCGAAAGGTCGGGGCCATGGCTAGGATGTGCAATGGAAAAGGGTTGGGGATGTGAGGTCATACGACCAATGATGCCATCTGCGGCATGGGATGCCCCTGGCGCATCGTGTTGGGATGACTCACCCCAAGGGGCGTCTGGTATAATGGTATACAGATAACCCGATTGGGCGTAAATGAGGTCAAACTGTTGGGATTTGAGGATGGCCTCTTCTTCAAACTAGGGTCGTTCGGATGCCACGTCCTTGGCAATGAGAGGGAGGAGGGATTTGAGAAACTAATCTAAGAAGATACGATCGTCTAACTTGATTTTGCAGAGGCTTCGGCGTCGACGCCACTCATGAATGTGGTCAGTGATGTGGGTGGTCGTGTTCTGTCTGCAAGACAGTAGGATCTCGACTCCCACATCATAGCGGACAGGTAACTGAAAGAACTTCAGGAATATCGAGGCAAGGGAGGTAAAGGTGGCATGGGTCCCATGGGGCTGCTCGATATACCACTTAGCTGCAGAGCCAGTAAAGGTGCGCTGTAACAGACGGAGGCAGACAGAGTCATCCACTATGGAGTTGGAGGAACACCATAGATGGAAGGACATAATATGGTTCTGGGGGTCCTCACCTGCCTTGCCCTCAAACTTAGGGATGTCGAAGGGGAGTTTGGTGGGCATGTGAGGCCACGCAGGGTCGTGTCTGATAGGATCATTGGTTAACCTGGCTAAGTCTGGTAAGTTCAGACTCGCCATGTAAGGTAAGCTAGTAGATGGATGTGGCATAGTGACTGGGACATGACTAGTCATGGTGGTATGATTTAGTGGTCCAGTAGCCCCTAAGGGTATGCTAGGTATTGAAGGTATGTGTCCTCTAACAGCTGTGGTCTGGTATGGACCAGCATTTCCGAGTGCAACATGGGTTACACCGGGGTTAGGAATAGTAGTGGTGATTCCTGGAATCTGGGTTGTGGTAATCAGAGGGGGTGTGACCCCTATGTTGGGCATACCCATAATAGGAGGTAGTCCTGTGTTGGGCATTCCTAAAGGTGGAGTGTCCGCCATATTAGGCATACCTAGGGGAGTGGTGGTTGCCATGGATGGCACCACAGTAGAAGGGTTTGTGGATGTGTCCCCTATGGTACTGGTAAACAATGGGTCGAATGGTGTTCCAACCATAAGGTTGGTTGGGAATAACGCAGTAGGGTTTTCGGATTCTGCCTTAGAATCAGATGTGAAGTGAGGCATGTCAGAATCAGATGACTGTTTGTTTGACCGACGATGTGTCGAGTCAAGGGATAAGGCTCGACATCGGTGATGTGGAGAGCCAAGTAGACTGAACTCTGGGGTTTCACCCTGAAGACAACGAGAGCATCTAAAATTCTCAATGGTGAGAAATAAGTTTTTGTGTAAAAATCTTCTGTGTAATATGGGAATGTATAAAAAACTCAAAACCCTAATGCAACCAAGGGTGCAAAAAGGGGAGTGAAAATAAAGGCTCTCGGGCCAAAAAATCAACCTCAAAAAGCACTTATTATAGCAGTTGTGCTATAATGAGTGGAGGGATGCAAAAAATGGTCAGAGTACCAACAGGCAAACAGCTTCTAGAAAAAAGAGGTGCTACTAGACCAAAGGTGGATTGTATCATGCAAACACCTAACTAAAAGTATTGTGAATCAACAAACGATATTCTCTGCAAGGTGATGAAATCCAAGTCAGACAATATTGAGTGTTGAATCAATGGCTAGATATCCCCCTACCGGGAGGGACACCGGGTAATCAATCCTAAAGAATGGAAACTAGGATACTCCGTTCATGACACGTCCATAAAAGGTAAATCTGTCGTTTGGTCCTTTTACCACAATACCCCCATACAGGGATATCCCGAGAACTGCGAATGGTAGCCCTTCGGTTACTGAATGGATTTCGATATTCCACTCAAGCTTCCAGAACCATCCTCGCGACTTCAACCCTCCTAGGGGAGAGGCCTTCCGATAAACTGGTTATGACCGTGCCAAAAAATACTAGGAGATTTTGGTTCCCTAATGGACAACAGCTATGTCTCAAATGTAATAACTGAGGGGTGTTATTGGAACACCTATCCCCTCAATACTACCTAGCTACAAAGTTCTTTTAAGTGCTCCCCAAGTGGGGTTAAAAGTTGGTTGAAGTTAGGGTAAATTTTAAGGCTCAGTTTAAATTATGTGTTTGAGTGGGTGCACATGTGGTATTTTAAACTGAAATTGAAAAAGTAAATGCTTTGCAGAAAATATTCAAAAAACAAAGGATCTTTTGAAATAGGAAAGCAAATAATATAACTTTTTCAAGAAATAAATGGGTTTCTTTTTCAAAAATTGCTATGGGCAAAATATCTAGGAAGTAAACAACAAAATTTTAATCTAGATAAAATGCAAATAAATCCTTCTTTCAATTTCTGAAAATTTTAAAAAAGACTTTTTCAAAGGTGCATTCTAAATAGTAAAATTTTTATATGGCTGTAAAATATGCAGGAATTTTAATACTGTAAAATGTGCTATGTGGGCAGAAAATACAGTAAAAAATTAATTTTTTAAACGGATTGGCCAAATGGAAAAAATTGGCATCGCGGGTTTTGACAGAACAGCCGCGATGGACCGCGCGGGTTTCAGTCGCATAGTCGCGATGGGCAGCGCGGGTTCCAGCCGCGATGTGCAGCGCGGGATTTCGTCACACAGTCGCGATGTGCAGCGCGGAAAATGTCCGCGAAGCCGCGATGTGCAGCGCGCTAATTGGCCGCGAAGCCGCGGTGAACCGCGCGGAAAAGAGCCGCGCGACTGTTGGGCAAAAAGCGGCGAGGCGAACGCCGTACGCGGACGCCGAAAAATGAACCCGAAAATTGAAAATTTCGGGCTGTTAATGGCAATGAAATGGGCCAAGATCTAGAACAGCAATGGATCTGTTGTCTAGGGTGGCAGATCTATGAATTAAACTGACTAATACAAACAAAAACTAAGATCTAAAGCAATATTTGAGATCTTAAAGTTCTAAGCCAACGGAGTCACCAAAAACTGTTGGCTTGGTTTTGCAACCAAGCTTAGTGCTATGGGCACATGCTAACTAGTAGCAGCAGTCTCAAATATTAAAGCAAAAACAATTGTAAATCTAAAACTAAAACTAAATTAAACTAGCATGTGCATATCCTAATAAGCTTTTTGAATTGAAAACAAGAACAAGAAATAGAAAAAATAACTTTGTATTGAAAATGGGGGCAAGCAAGTGCTTGCAATAATAATACCTCCAAGTGATGAAGGTTGTTGAGTAGCTCCAAGGGTGAGCAGCTCCAAACTCCAAAGGGTCCTTTCTCCAAGGTTGCTACAATGGCCAAAAGCTCAAGGGAGATTTTGGCAGCATGAGGATAGGAAGATGGATGGATGTAAAGTGAGGAGCCCCTACCACCTTTTTATAGGTTTTGGTGGTGGGGAATACCATTGTGGTTTTGGGGAAACCAATGGTATTAACCAACATGATTTAGGTACCTTTTCCCTCCTTTTTCCTTTTTTGAATATTTTTAATATTTTTATTCCCTTTTTAATATTTTTGGGAATTTTGGACACTTTTTTAGGGTTTTTTTTATGTTTTTTTAGGAAAAATACTCATTTTGAGTGGAAAAAGGGGTGTATTAAAGTCTTTTGGTGACCTTTTGTTGGCTTTAGAGGCTCAAATGGTAAAAAAGTGGACAAATGGGTCATGTGAATAAGGAAATGAGCCAGTGAGAACTTTTTGGGTGTTAACAACGACATCATGTGATTCATAAAGATTCTTAAGATAGGAATTCCAATCATTCAATACAATCATATTAATCTCTTTTTGCAAGTTAGAATTTGTCTCTAGAATTTCTTAGGATCCATCTTATATAGGTGTAAAAGAGTATCCTGCTTATTATTTATATAGGTCCTTTTTTCTATTAATGAGGGATTTGAGAGGATATTGCCTTCATTTATTAAACTAAAAATATCATGTTCAAGGCCATTATAAGTACAAGTTTTATCTAAATTGTTCTTCTTATAAAATCTGGAATTTATAGGTGCAAAATAACAAATTGCTATAAATATTTTTTTAGCATTAATATATGTAACCCCCATACATATGTATTAGTTGAATGGATCTTTCTTATAAATTCTAGCATGAGGGGAGATGTTCTTACTAAAGTAACAAGCTATGCCTCCAATGCCTCAGTGACACGGGACCTCTTATTCCATTCCGAGCATAAGACAAATCTTTTTATTGTAGGGACCTTAGATTCCTCATGCTCCCAAGTTTCAACCAACAATATAATATCAATTTCATTCGAAATCCAACTTAACTTGGGAACTATATTCCATGGAAATATCTGGCGATTCCAAGAGAGGATCCATAAAACAATTCTAGATTTTCTCAGTCCTTCTCCAATATTCTCTAGAGAGGTTGCAGTCTCAAACTTCACACCCATATAGGAGAAAAGGAGTGACAAGACCTTCAAAGAGGAATTTATTTTTATCCCACATCATAAGGTTTGTTGACTTACAATTGTTTTCAAGACCAAAATAAGATTTCCACCATCCACCGATCATTTTCTCGATGCTATAATTCTAGTTAAGCTTGTGATGGATATCAATGCCAAGATATTTGTAGGAAGCCACTTCCTCCAAGTTACTATTATCATACTTGGGTTTTGTTTGTATTGACAGTCATCCTCATACCAGAGAGAAAATTATTGAGAATTCTTAATTGCTTAACAAATTTCGAGGGACATCTTTTCAGAAGAACAATATCATCAGCATTAAGAAGGAGTATGATGACAATTCCCTCTGACATTATGCTAGTGCATCTTGCCTCTACTAAACAACCTTCTAACTTATTAATGTATATACCAAAAAGGATAGGGGAGAGGGACATTCCTTGCTTAACTCCTATATTACAATTAATATGTTTCGACCAACCCTCAGTTTTCTTAAACTTGGCATTAATGACATTCTCATACAACCTTATTGTAGTGGATCTAAACTCAAAAGGAACATTTAATCTTTCTAATATTTTCCACAAGTTATTTCTAGGAAATGTATCAAAAGCTTTCCCGAAGTCCACAAAGTAGAAAAGGAGATTGAGCTTATTATTGTGGCATTCATCTACAATGATCTTGAGAGTAATGAGGTGTTCCATGGTAGAATGATACCTTCTTAAATCGGTTTGTCCTTTATCTCATTTACCTTGACTTTCTAGCCATAATTTGATCTTATTTTCCAAAATAATACCATATAACTTGGCTAAGAGAGGGCTAATCATTGTGGTCCTATAATTAGAGGGCTTATTTTTATTGTCGCTTTTAAAAATGGGTATAATAATACTATTATTTAAATTTTTATGGAAGCTTCCTTACTTGAGTGCTAGATTGAATAACTTGTGGATGTGAGGGGTGAGGATAGACCCCCAAATTTTTAGGGTTTATGCTTACTAGATTTTGATGTCCTTATATTTCCCATTCACAGTGTGCTTAATCCCAAAATCTATATCTTTTTAAGAAAAAACCTTCATCCTCCATAAAAAGGGGTTGAATGTTTTCCATGACATCATGTGATTCATAAATATTCTTAATATAGGAATTCCAATCATTCAATACAATCATATTAATCTCTTTAGTTTTTCAAGTTAGAATTTGTCTCCAGAATTTCTTAGGATCCATCTTAGATAGGTGTAAACACTTCTCCTACTTATTATTTATATATGTCTTTTTTTCTTCTATTAATGAGGGATTTGAGAGGGTATTGCCTTCATTTATTAAACTAAAAATATCATGTTCACGGCCATTATAAGGACAAGTTTTATCTAAATTGCTCTTCTTATAAAATTTGGAATTTATAGGCTCAAAATAACAAATCTCTATAGATATTTTTTTAACGTTAATATCGGTAATCTACATCCATATGTATTGGTTGAATGGATCTTTCTTATAAATCCTAGCATGAAGGGAGATGTTCTTTGTAATGTAACAAGCTATGTCTCCAATGCCTCAGTGACGGGACCTCTTATTCCATATCGAGCATAAGACAAATATTTTTATTGTAGGGACCTTAGATTCTTCATGCTCCCAAGTTTCAACCAACAATATAATATCAATTTCATTCGAAATCCAACTTAACTTGGGACCTATATTCCATGGAAAAACCTAGCAGTTCCAAGAGAGGATCCATAAAACACTTCTAGGTTTTCTCAATCCTTCTCCCAGATTTTCTAGAGAGGTTACAGTCTCAAACTTCACACCCATATAGGAAAACGGGAGTAACAAGAGTTTCAAAGAGGAATTTTTTTTTATCCCACATAATAAGGTTTGTTGACTTACAATTGTTTTTAAGACCAAAATAATCTTTCCACCCTCCATTTATCATTTTCTTGATTCTATAGTTCCAGTTAAGCTCATGATGGATATCAATGCCAAGATATTTGTAGGAAGTCACTTCGTCCAAGTTACTATTATCATACAAAAATGATCATAAGTGAACTTATTAAATTTTATCAACATAACTTTGGTTTTGTCTGTGTTGATGGTCATGACCATACCAGAGAAAAAATATTTGAGAATTCTTAATTGCTTATCAAATTTAGAGGGACATCTTTCCAAAAGAGCAATATCATCGGCATCAAGAAGGAGGATGATGACAATTCCTGCGAACATTATGCCAGTGTAGTTTGCCTCTACTAAATAACCTTCTAACTTATTAATTTATATACCAAAAAGGATATGGGAGAGGGGGCATCCTTGATTAACTCCTATATTACAATTAATATATTTCGACCAACCCTCAATTTTCTTAAACGTGGCAATGACATTCTCTACAACCTTATTGTAGTGGCTCTCAACTCAAAAGGAACATTTAACCTTTCTAATATTTTCCACAAGTTATTTTTAGGCAATGTATCAAAAGATTTCCCAAATCTCACAAAGTATAAAAGGATATTGAGCTTATTATTGTGGCATTCATCTACAATGATCCTGAGAGTAATGAGGTGGTCCATGGTAGAATGATACCTTCTAAAACCGGCTTTTCCTTTATCCCGTTTACCTTGAATTTCTAACCATAAGTTGATATTATTTTCCACACAATATAACTTGGCTAGAAGAGAGGGATAATCATAATGGTCCTATAATTAGAGGGGTTATTTTTATTGTCACTTTTAAAAATCGGTATAATAAGGCTATGAGTCCAAGGTTTAGAGAAGTCTTGCTTGAGTGCTAGATTGAAGAACTTGTGGGTGTGAGGGATGAGGATAGACCCCCCAATTTTTAGGGTTTATGCTTGGGATCTTTCGATGTCCTATCTTTCCCATTCACGATGCGCTTAATCCCAAAATCTATATCTTCTTAACAAAAAAATTCATCCTCCATAAAAAGGGGTTGAATGTTGTCCACAACATCATGTGATTCATAAAGCTTCTTAAGATAGGAATTCCAATCATTAAATACAATCATATTAATTTCTTCAGTTTTGCAAGTTAGAATTTGTCTCTGGAATTTCTTAGGATCCATCTTAGATAGGTGTAAAAGCTTCTCCTGCTTATTATTTATATAGGTCCATTTTTTTTTCTATTAATGAGGGATGTGTACATGATTATCTTGTAATCTTTTAAGGAATCTTCAATAGCTTCTTTGATTTATCTTCTTGTGATTTTACACTCTTTGCCACACCAAGAGATAGTCAATCTATTTCTATTTTTATACGACACTTCAATAGAGAACTTGTTAATGGAAGAGGAAAGGGTTGTAGAGAAATTATGATAAATGTATTCTATATTGCCCTTACTAGAGAGAGGAAACAAATTATTATTTAAGCCATTTCAAAAAAAATTAGCTTTAATTTGGTTGAAGATTAATCAATTTTGACTCTGAGAATTTGTTTCTATTGCACCATGCATAAAAAAGTTGAGAATTAAAATTAAGGGTCTATGATCCAAGTCAATTTCATGGTCATTTAAAATGACTAAATTTATCATTTGGTTGCTTAAAGGATTATTGGAAATGACATAGTCAACCACACTACTTTCAATCCCATGAATGAAATCCATTTGGCTAGAATTAGGCCATTTCATAAGACCATTGCAAATAATTAGATCTTGAGTACTATAGAGCTTGAGTAGCGCAGAACCAAACAAATTTCCTCATAAATATTTAGAAGAACTTTTGTATTTTATAGCTAAAGCAAGGCCTTTGTGAGACAAGGAAAAATCCTCTTAGTTTAATAAATGAAGGCAATATCCTTTTTTTCTATTAATGAAGCAATTTGCTTATGTGAGACGAGTAGTTTCAGTTTGTAACTTATTATGTAGTTTTTCTGAGACTACAGCTAGTGTATCATTTTCATTCTCCTCCATTAAACTGAAAAATTATGAGGTTCAAGGCTTGTTTGTTACGCTCATGGTCTAATTCAATCAATTTATTTATTCTTATTTGATATCCAATTTACTTTCAAGACTATTTAGGGTTAGATTCTTATTTACCTTTGCTTCTAGTATTTTAATCATCTCTTCATCTCATAATTTTTTGAATTATCAATCTCTCCTTGTTGGGTTTGTTGTTTTGTTTCTTGGCTTTGATTTTCCATTTATTGTAATCTAATCTCTATTGTGTGCAACTACACTCCAATACTGTGAGCTTAATATTGTCTATTTTTTTTAAATCTTGTCTTCAAATGATGAAAATGTATTATCAAGGATAGCCTGTAATTCAATTTGAAGTTCATATTCTCTTCCTTTCACTGCATTTCTCTAAAAACTCTATATAATCATAAAGAATCTGTAGGGAATTTATGTTAAGTCTCTATATAATATGTTTAATATTCTCATTGTTGTATGATTTTTTCTCATATATATATATATATATATATATATATATATATATATATATAAAAGTGTGTTTTCAAATTTAAATTAATTCATTATTAATATATTTAAGATTCAAAACTTAAGTACTAAATCTTTGATATAGACATAAACTAAGGGATTTTTCAATGTAAAATTCAAATTAGGAAAAAAAACTAGATAAGTTTATATGAATTCATTTTATTCTTTTATAATTAATTTAAATTATTTGAAATTATTTGTTTTATTTTTTATGCTTTTGGAATTACCTCTCCATCCTTTTTCATATTTATGTATGTCAAATTTCAACACCTATACCAAGTTTTATATAAAATCAATAAAAATATTTTATTGCACCAAGAGTAGCGAGGTGCTTACAACCCAGTATGGGGGAGATGCTGTCAAGTTTGTCACATTTGTCATGTTTGTCACGTTATGTTTCCATGTCGGCTCAAAACTTATCAAAAATAAAATAAAATAAAAATAAAAAAAACCATGTCGACTCATAAAATAAAAAATTAAAAGTGCATCTTAAACTCTATTAAGCACCAAGAGGGATCAAATTTCATAAGGTGTAAACAATTTCTTAGTGTGTAAAAATTAAGATAATTTGTTTTCTTCATATGTAAAAAATTTAAGATAATATTTTTTTCTTAATGTGTAAAAAAATTAAGATAAAAGAATTTACACCTCATGTTGCTGGTGTTTTCATGGTGTTTTCACACCAGCACGTGCAAAGATGCACCTACTAAGGGTTGTGCTAAATTTATTAGAGTCTCAATGTAAAATAAAATAAACAAAACAATAAATTAAACAACTAAACTAATCAAACATGCAAACTGTATTTAAAATAAATCTAAATTAATCCTGTTGTTTGCACTTGTTATCAAGCAAACAGATAGAAACATCTTTTAAAGAATAAAGAATGTGCTTTCATTATGTAAAAAATTCCTTTACAAGGATTTAATATCACCTCGAAGTTATAGTAGGAGAGGCCCCTACAGCTGTCTAAGAGGGTTCGCTTGGTCTCCTTGCAATCCACGGTTCTCCGGCCACACGTCACGTACACAATCTCTGGAAGATTGAGAATGGACACAAAGGAAGTTTTGGTCTCATGGAGATTTTTGCAGAGTAACGGCTTGAGTAATGTACGAAGAATTGGTGTTGATTGATGGACCTTGATGGTTCATTTATCGGCATGACGGATAGATCTAGGATAAGGATAAGGCTTTGATTTTTTTATTTTTGGATTTTGGATTTTGGTTTTTAATTTTTGGCTTTTGCCTTTTTTTAATTTTTGGCTTTTGCCTTTGATTTTGTGCCTTTCACCTTTTTATCATTTTTCCAAATTGGGGTATCATAGGTGTCATGCCAGGTTTCTTCTTTTCGTTGAGTGATAAAAAGGAGAAAGATCTGAAAAACAAGTCAGGGCATAAGTTGCTCATTTTTTAGATAATTGAACAAATTAATTTTGTAAAATGGCCCTTTTATGTGAGACTTTGTTTTTTTTGTTTTATCAAGGTAAAAATAATGGAAATAGAATGTGGTAATGATGTATAGGTGTGATGGGGCTAATGACAAGGTAGGTGGGCAAAAGTTAGGCGTTAACACCTAAAAAACAAGATCCCTCTCAGTGCTTAATATATCTAGGTTTAAGATGGATCTATGCTGGTTTTTATTAATAATATATTGTTTGGTGATGATACAAGGCATAGGTGTAGGATTAGTGTTTAAAAGGACAAATATGCAAGGATATTTTGTAAACTCTTGAAGAACCTTATAACCACTCCGGATATTCCAGAAACTCTTGAAGAACTTTATAATAATGTTTCAAAAGCCGTTTATATTTTAAAATTATTTTTCATTTAAAAAAAAATTATAATTATCTCATACACAATTGTTGTCCATGCCACTATGCACAACACAAAAAATTGGTTTATGATAATTTTTTTAGTATGGGAATTGTTAACTATGTCGGGATTACCTTGGCTAGGCCCAAGTTCAAATCCAGCAGTTGACACTAGAACCCCAAAAGTATACCCAACAACCCACAACCTAAAGAAGGAAACCTAGGACAAGTTTGAGATATATCAAAAGAATCCTCACAAGAACCCTTACATTTATATATTGGATTAGTATATATTGATATAACTATAATTATTTTTTAAATAGTAATTCACGTTGTGTGTTTTGACCTACTTTACGTAGTCCCTTAGGGTTGTAAATTAATTATTGTTGTTTTATGGGTTTATATAAGGATTATGGTATATTGTAAATATAAGGTTATTGTGCAATAATTATGTGAAATGGATTTAAAAGTCACGGGTTCTACCCTAACTCACCTTACTTTGGACTACATAGGAGTTAATCAAATTATGTGTGAAAAAAAATTCTTTGAATAAGGTTGAGTGGTTAGTAATGGATAATTAATGTAAAAATGGTCTATGCTTTAATTAAGGCCCACTAAGTATTTTGGGTTTGTTTCCAATAAGTAGATATTGTTTTGGCTATTGAAAGCATATTTAAGGAGTTTAGAGGCTATGGATTGTTTAGTCAATAGTTGTTGTATTGGAGCTTTGTTAAAGTGAAAGGTTTCCCAACCATATGAGGTGAGTGAACATTGCTTCCATAATTTATTTTCATAATAGAAGAGTTAATTATGCCCCATCTTTCTTATCTATTTCCTTTGGTTAAGTTAATCTGCATTATAATTTTTGGTATTTTTCATCATTTATCTATGTTTATCTTGTAAATGGGTCTAAGAACTAGGGTTAAGAACAACATAGAAACTCAGAGGTCACTTGAGATACTATTTATACATGATTCACATTAATGCAAATTAATCCCTCTTTGGATTTATACATAACTGTCAATGGTGTATGAGCCTTGGATTTTCATAAATCCATGATTTCCTTGAGGCTATTGTAACATATACCCTCTCAACCTACTACCTTTTCATGTTGTGTAGTTTATCCGATGTGTATTTTCATTCCAAGTCCATGTCTACTTGGTTGTTTCTACATCCTAAAAACTTGGGTGTTATCTCTCATATGTGTGTGTTCTCTTTGGTATTTGTTCTGCAGATTACTTCTATGTACTACCTTTCATTCCTTTTCATGCTGTGTTCTCTACATTGTGGTGATCCATAAATGGTTGTGGATATTCCATTGGATCAATTTATCACAATGAATCTTATAACTTAGTTCATTGTGTTTATTTAATTATTTAAAATATTAAATACAATGGAACTAAAAGAGAAACTAGAGAAAATAAATAAACAATCCACACAATAACACAATATATACCCTTGGAAAATCCCAGCCATAAATGAGGACTATGCCTTGATCTCCATATCAAAATGAAAATACAAAGGAAATGGTACTCTCTATGGAGTTACCTATGAATCTACGACCATAATGGCTATTACAGAATCTTTTATCTCCTTTTCTCTACTCTAACATCCACTCCCATGTTGTTTCTAAACTATGGAACAATACAATACATCAAAAGAATGGCTCCCCTTCTTCTTATAGTGGCATGATATTTAACATAGCTTAACAACCGTCTAGGTTTAATTTTAGGGTTTTTGCATGCCTCAAATATTGATTAGGGTTAGGTTTTTGGTACTTCTAGAATTTCCTTGAAGGACCACACGTGACTAGCTCCACATGTGTGTAAAATGAGGGCTGACGTGGCATCCACTCGGTACCATGGCGATCAATTGGATAGGTCAACTTACGGGAGGCATAATTTTTGCATATGGACTCCAATTGAGGCAATCTTTGAACCGTTGGAAATCTATCAAAGTGTAGAATCACCTCATGGATAATTACACTAGATATAGGTTGTTTTACCCCAAATTTTTCCTTTTATACCCTCAAACAGGCGCTAGAAGGCTCTAGACCCTGAATCTACAAAATGACTCATGCCCATAAAATGGGCCCTACAAGTCAATTCATCCAATATTTGGACCCAAAAAGATCCAAGTAGGTGACAAATTATATATTAATACATTTTGGGAGGATTTTGGTCCTCAAAATATTTTACTGAATGAGGTGAGGAAATTTTTCCTCTACCTTCTCCTTGGAGTACCATTTAGCCTTTCCTGTAAGTTATTCTTTCTCCTGGAAACTACTGGGATTTATTGTACAGCAAAGTATGCAATATTGAATACAAATACTAGCCATTGTTTAGTTAATACGCGAAAAGAATGCATGTAACTCAGTGTACCTTGCCATAATTTGTCAATACAACTATATTGAGATTTCTCAAAACCTACCCTTCCATAAAACATTCATCTCAATTATTTTCACTTAACAAAATCACTTCATCCATTGTAACTTCGCCCAAAATCATTTCCACTTCCTCCTTTATAACTCATACACGCATATATTTTCTTCCTTCTACCCTCACCACAATCTACTCTAGCCCCTACAGTTCTACCCTTCGCTCCAAAAAACCTCCATATAATCCTTCCCAAATTGGTATTCCATTCCCTAGAGCTCCACCATTATTTATCTCCCTCCTTTGTCCTCTTCTCCATCCTTTTAATGGAGCAATGCATCTTCAAAACTTTATGTTAAGTGCAATTGAGCAATTAATGCAAAACTAAAATCTTTTTCAAAGAAGGTTTCTTGGATCTTAGCCCTAGAATTTTCAGCCATATGAATAATGTAAATTATATTATAAAATAGAAACAAAAATATCACAATAATTACTTCAAACAACCCCGCAATTCACACCAATTCAAGGAGAACAGATGCCAAATAATGAGATAGGTTTCCACCCCTTCTAAGGCAACTTATTATCCAATAACTAGATCTGAAAACGTACTCTTATAGCAGTAATTACAACAATATATAATCATGTCAGTATATTCTTCATTACATGTCAAAACACATAACAATTTTCCCCTCCACTTATGTCAAATCAACAAGACATAATAGTTGTAAATAACAATGCATAAAAAACATATATATCTAAAATTCATATCTAAAAATTGCTCAAGATATGACAGATATAAACTTTATATATAAGCTCAAGATGAAGTAAAGTACATACCATATCCTTATGTCAAGGATAGTACAAAAAATCCAACTATCCAAAAATCCCTAGGTGGGGTAAATCAACAAGCCCTAGCTCCAGCAAGAAGATCCAAGTGCTAGAATCTCTATAATGCAACCTCCCAGGAAATACATCATCCTCCTCTTCTCTTCTTCACCAACCCACCCTAGGTTTTTCCCTCAAAAACATAATCTCCAATCTCCAATGGATAAACCCTAACCCTATAACTCCGAGATGCTCCAAGAAATTCCAAAAAGACCAAGAAACCATGCCTCCTCGAGAGAGAAATATAAACCAAGTACAAGTGAAGACCCTATGAGAGAGATTGGGGGACAAGTGCATTCCTCTTCTAGGTCACATTTCTACATAAGAGTGAATAAGAATGAACATACAAGTGATATGATCATCTCCACCATCTTCTCCATTGGATAAAACCCTAATCAGACGAATCAAGCCCCAATAAAGACATATCCTCTAGACTTCATAACTCCTCCTAAGGTTCATAAGGAAACCCTAGTGACTCCTAAGAAGTTAGGTACAAATAAAAGAGTAAAAATTATTATATGAATGGAATACTATGTCATTTCTCTACTTATGTGAGAGGTATGGGATCCCAACAATATTATGTTAGCACAAAACCTTATAAGCAACCTACATGAGCCTTATAGGCCAACACAAGTAAGATGTCCACTCTAAAGTATGTGTGTCATGATCCAATGTGATATTATACAAAATAATGGCTCCAAGATGATGTATCTACAGAAGGAAATCCCACATGCCTTCGTCACAAGCCTCCAAAGACTGTGTTGATCCTCCTAAGCAATGTAGTATATCGGGTCAACCCTAGTGTTATAGGTCAAATCTGCACTTCTCCGTTTGTGATCACATTGCTCTGTTGATCACACAAAAGGACACTATGGATGGAAGAGCTAGGTTTACTTGGATGAGTTATTGTTGAAACTACACTCTTCAGCTAAAAAACTTATTTTTTCTACAATTTTCATGACATGTGCACTACTAGTGCCACAGTGATCTAGCGTTCTAAATGCTACTCTGCTTGAAGACAACCAGCGCACATCCTTCAAATGTTGCAAACGCTGGTTTTAAAGTGCAAAAGTTTCCTACTGTGCGCTAGTCTAGTTGTATGAAACCTGTGCACATCTTAAGATGAAATGAAAAAATATATTAAGATTACGAATTGGGATTAGTTGAAGTTGGTTCTGCAACTTCCCCAACCTCCCAATTCAACCACCTCTCGAATTCAACTACCTACCTTGTCCCATAAATACAAGGGGGGGCCATGAGAGAGGGACCTAGGAGGAATGCTTTAACTACTGTTACGGTGGAGGAATTACCAAGTCATTGTGAAGAGCAGGAGCCTAGGACTCGGTTGCAGAAGTGTCTGGACAGATCAGGTATATCTGTACTTATCTACATTTCTTTGACAATAAAAGGTGGAAATACCCTTCCCGTCCCAAATTGAATGTCTATTTGATTGAATGTTTATTTGGTTAAATATGTGACTGTACTTAATGTTAAGTTGTTTTTGATTTCATCATATTTATTACAATCAAGATACGTCGAGGGAGGTTAACTTTGTTTTATAGGTTCATCATAGCGGAAGATCAAGCGAAATCTAGGACCAGCCATCATTAAAAAGGTACAACTTTCGATATCTTGATCTCTTTCCATTTGTAGTAACTAATGCAAGACAATGAATGTATTTACCTGTCACCCCACCCAGGTTGGCAGTGTCGTCTCCCCACTATAAGGTATTTTTCCTGCACAACAGACTGGCGACTCCACAGGGGATTAACCAGTTTTTTTTCTACTCTAGGAGACCTTGTTAGCTTTTCTTCCAGTTTATTCAGTATTTTGTTCTCTGAGAGGTTTTATAGGTTATTTTTGCCTATTCTTTCTATCTTGATTCATCTCAGTTTGCTTCAACAAAGCCTGTTTGTATGCTTTAAGTCTCTGTGCACTGGGTTTTTGTACTTACAGTAGCGCATTTTTTGTCATGAACGTTGCTTTGTCTCAAACACAGTAGTGCACTTCCTGTGACAGGCGTTGGTTTCTATACCACACAGTAGCGCACTTTTCCTGTAGGTTCAAACCTTTTATTAGGGTTTGATTTCCATATGTTTGGGCCCACTTCTAGCCTTTTGCTTTGCTTCTTTGAATGACTCCTGAGACTTGTATGTCTCTTTTTAGTCTTGTTTGCTTCTCTAAAGTCCTATAGTTTGCCTTTACTTGCTTTAGTACTTGTATAAGGTGTATTTTCTTCTTTTTAAACCCTGTTTAAATTTGTGCGCTACTCCCTGCTAGAGATAGCTACGTACTTTTTTCCCTAGACGCTTGTTGCATTTATACAGACTTGCGTTCTAAACGCTTGTTGTCTGTGGCAACAGCTGCGCACTTTTACTGATTCTTTTCCTTTTGTTAGGGTTTGATTCCAATTTGAGTTTGTAGGATGGATTTGAAAGGTTGTTTGGTCTAGATACCTTCTGAATATCTATTTAGATCAGTCTAAGTGAGTTAAAGCTTTCTAGTTAGATTTTATTTTGAGTCGGTGTGTTGGTAGGGTTACTTTTTGGTTTCCTTACCTACTCCTTTGTTTGGTGGGTGTTTTCTTAGGTTTTGGTGCTTTGGAGCAGCCTTTTAGGTCTGTCTTTTCCTTGCAGGCATCTTTTTTCCTATCTTCTTTTACACTTTGTTCCAAACCTAGAGTTTTTTTCTGTCGAAACAACTCGGTAGGTGGAGTATTTCTCAAGTCTTTTTGATTTGATTGTTTAAGCCATCAGGTTGTTTGTCTCACCCACACTTTGTGTTAGGCCTTACTTGCTCCTTTCCAAGTTCTTTTTCTTTTGCAACTATTAGAAAAGACAAAAAGTGAATTTGGTTTCTTAGTAGTAAGATTCATCATCTTTTTCGAAGTAGCATAGATCGTTTTGAAAAAACTAAAAGAAAATTACAAAAAAAAAATTATTTAGGATTGCCTAGTTTCAGTTTTGAAGAATATAAACGAAAAGAAAAGAGTCTTTTATGAATTTGAATGCATTATTTCTTTACGCACTTTGCTTTCTGTCGAAACCATTCCACACACTTCACTACCCTTATTGAGTAAAAAGTATCCCTTAAAAAGAAATATTAATAAAATTAACTAGCAACTTTTTCTTTTTACGTATACACATCATCAACTAGCTTAGGCTAGGGTTTCAGGTTTAAATCACCTTAAACTACCCGAAATCGGCTTCATTACTCAACAATCGTAGTAAGACTATGTATTAGGTAAATCCACCTCTATCAAAATATTCTGGGAACGCTCTACTCAAACCAGAGTTAAGCATGAGGCCATGTGCGACTGGAACTGCTGAGGATACCCCCTCACTTTCCTTTCAAACATAAACCAAAGTTGATTCGCATACAGGGGTCCACTAGTACTTTTAAGTGATTTTGGATTTCGGGATTTGCTACCCTGCCCATGCGTCTTGGCTAGGCTGACGATTGTTCCCCTAGGTATTTTCGTATTTGTGGTATCCTTAGTATCTTAACCCTAGGGCTCTCCACAGGTATAGTGGAAGGATATTTCCACTGCACCTCGTATAGACACAGAAGGCAACCCTTTGCAGTAAGCCTGGGAGGGAGATTTGGTGATTCAAATGCTTGAACCCAGAGGACCTCCATTGAATTCCATGTAACTGACCGTCGATACTCTATTGGTTTGTTTTGGGCCCTCACCATCCCAGACTTGCTTCTAAGATTATTAGCTTTATTTTCCTGGTTTTGATCATTGTAGGACATTTTTAGTGGTGTGCTCTTTGTTCCTCTTTTTTTTTTTTTGGCCTTAGAGATCTCTGGCTCATTGAGTCGGAAACTATGGATAACATCCCAATGGGAACCAATCAAGGGACCCTCTATTCAAGGGGCTCCTTGTGATTTTCCATTCATTGGGAACATTGGTACTCCCTTAATGACTACCTTGAATATTCCTTGGATTCACTATAGGGCTACCGGTTTGGTTGTTTTCCACTCCGAACGCCTTGCATGATCCTGATGCTTCTCAAGTAAGCAATTCACATCAAGAGCATCAAAACGCTATGCCTTCTTCGCCAGTAACAACTTCTCCTCCTCCTTCTACCTCATGTGGTGAAAGTAGTAATACTAGTAACCAACAATATAAAAGGAATAGACGGAAGAAGAATAGGAATAATATGCAAAAGCAAGGGGGCATCCACCCAACCTCTGGAAGTCATGCTGGGGGAACCTACCCAACCTCTGGTGGTCATGTTGGGAGAACTCACTCAGTCACTGTAAATCATACTAAACCCACCCACCCAGCCTCTGAAATTCATGTTGGGGGCACCCACCCAGCCTCTGGAAGTCATGTTGGGGGAACCTACCCAACCTCTGGTGGTCATGTTGGGAGAACTCACTCAGTCACTGTAAATCATACTGAACCCACCCACCCATCCTTTGAAAGTCATGCTGGGGGCATCCACCCAACCTCTAGAATTCATGCTAGGGGAACCTACCCAACTTCTGGTGGTCATGTTGGGAGAACTCACTAAGTCACTGTAAATCATACTGAACCCACCCACCCAGCCTCTGGAAGTCATGTTGGGGGAACCTACCCAACCTCTGGTGGTCATGTTGGGAGAACTCACTCAGTCACTGTAAATCATACTGAACCCACCCACCCATCCTTTGAAATTCATGCTAGGGGCATCCACCCAACCTCTAGAATTCATGCTAGGGGAACCTACCCAACTTCTGGTGGTCATGTTGGGAGAACTCACTAAGTCACTATAAATCATACTGAACCCACCCACCCAGCCTCTGAAAGTCATGCTGGGGGCACCCACCCAGCCTCTGAAATTCATGATGGGGGCACCCACCCAGCCTCTGAAATTCATGCTGGGGGAACCTACCCATCATTTGGAGGTCATGCTGGGCACAAACTTTCAGTCATTGCAAATCATACTGAAAGCATGTCTTCAACCATTGTTGGTCATGTTGAGGATGTGTCACTAATCACTGCTGGTCATATTAATGACAAGTCACCAGTTACTATGATTCATACTGGAGACACTGGATTAGCCACTGCAAGTCATGCTGAGAAATTTGACATTGTCAAAAAACCTAATAAATAGAAGCTTAAGTTCCCTTGTAAGTTTTGCGAGGGAGACCACCTAACCTATTTGTGCCCTGTACTTCCAGAAGTGCAAAAAGTTTGGTCCATAGTTCAAAAGTATTTTGCTTCTGAGCAACCAACCATTGCAAGTCATGCTGGGGGCAAGCTGTCAGCCAATGCTAGTCATGCTAAGAGTATTGTTGTTGTAAAGGAGTCTAAGCTTATAGGACGCAATCCAAAGTTCCCTTGTAAACTTTGTAAGGGAAATCGCCTTACTCACCTGTGCCCTGCTATTCCAGAGGTGTGGAGAGTGTGGTCCATGTCTGAAATATCCTCTGCTCCTGAATTGTCTATAGATTCCCAACATCCTGATCAACCTTTGGTTGATGAAGTGGTTGAACCAATGCAATCTTTGGTCAACCCCACTCTTCCTTTGGAGAGTGAAGTGATCGAATCAATGCAATCCTCGACCGATCCCATCAGTCCTTCAGAGACTGATGCACCTGTCCGTGAAGTCTTTTGCATTACCAGTTCGGATGTTTCTGAAAATGGGGGCACTACATCTGTGTTGAGTGAACCCATACCAATCTATGGGGTCATTTCCTTTGATTGGAATAGTCTAACTAGGCCTCGCCTTCCTTCTTCTTCACCTTTCCAGATAAAAGTTGATATCGGAAACCATGCGGTTCACCAATGTATTGTAGATGAAGGAGACTCTGTTAGTATCTTATCCCCTTATGCTTGGAGAGATTTAGGTTTTCCTAACCTTGTTCCAGCTGTTAATTGGCCATTGAACTTCGATAGAAGACCTAGTGAACCGGTGGGATTCTTCCCTCAAGTACCTGTCACTTTGGCTGGAAAAACAGTCTTAGTTGGTTTTATGGTTTTAAAGGATCCTATGGATTTTGATATGATCCTCGGGCGTGATTACCCTATTGGGGGTCGGCCCATTCATCATTATGTTATGTGGTTAAGTTAGTGCCGACCTAGTTGAGTAAAGGTCAAGTGATGTAGTGTATAAATAGAGAGTGTGTCTCTCTCATTTTACACATTCTATTGTTCACTCACTTCGCATTAGTGAGAGAAGAGGAGGATGTGCACAAGTGGAGGAGGATCATGCTGCTGTAGATATCTATTTCTTGGGTTTGATCATGGTGATCATTGTATTGATGCTTATTCTATCTCTGAGGAAGTTGCGGGGTTTTTCACCTTCTCGGTTTTCCCCGATGAAATGTTTTGTGTCTCTTGTCTCTTGTCTCGTATGCTTGATATGTTGTACATGTTGTTCTTTTAGTTAAGATCCTAGATCAGAATGTATTAAATTCTGAAAAACTAACATGGTATCAGAGCTAGCCTGAAAGAAGGCATGGTATGGCATTTATGACACTTGTTGCACTTGCAAAGCTAGGGCTTGATATACAAACAACCAGGCATCGTAGCACTTTCGCTATAAATCCATTTTTTCGAAGTGTCGGGATCTAAAACTTTTACAGGTCGAAGATAAGATCCCAATGTACCTCATGTCCAAAGCACAACTTCTAATTCGTTGTACTTTGTGTTTTATGATCTGTACAATCTAGGGTTTCTACCTCTTCCAGATCTCAGTCATAAACAGGTGACCTCGGAACAAAGGTCACAACTTGGGCTAGGAAGATCCAAATGAAATTTCGTAAAACATGACAGGTAGGGAACGGACTGTACTTTCATAGGCCGAAAGTGAACCAGTGACATGTGGCACTCCCTAAAAGTTCGCTCTCCTATTTTATCCCATAAACAGGTCACATTGCGACACTTGGAATAACTCTCTCTCAGAGAATCCATTTGAGGTCAGACCTATGCGCTTAGAAAGAAAACAGGACAGGCTAACACAGGAAGAATTTTTAGACACTGTAGATCTGAAATTTCGGAGTTACACCAGAAACAATCAAGTGCATATTTCTGTAAAAACATAATTGGATTTTGAACACCTTCATTCATGGCTCTGGGAATTTAGGGTTTCGGAGAATGTTCGAATTTTTGTATCAAAGACCATGGCTGGATGCTCCTCATAAAAATAAAAATTTAGAGACCATGATCGAATTTTTTGGTTGGTTATAAGGTCGGGCTTGATCAAACCCTAGTTCGGGACTTTGATCGGAGAGGTGAAACATTAGGGCTTCTACAAAAATGGGAATTTTTGAAATCTGTGACCATAGCTGGAAGCTCCTTGGAAAAATCAAAGTTTAGAGCTTTGGATCAAACTATTTGGTTGGGTGAAGCTCCAAGAAACTCAAACCCTAATTCAGGGTCCTCCCTAGTGAATCTGGAAGATTGAAAAGCAAATTTGAGGGGTGAAACTTTGTAGTTTTCAAATTCTGAGTATCCCAGGTTGATCATCTCATCAAGGCATATCTTCCTATCCTTTCAGAAGTTTGAAATTCAAAGTTTTAATTTTTCAGGGTTTCTCTGACAAACCCTAATCCAGCTCCAGATCCAGTTTCTGCAAATCAAGTGGATTGGGTTAATCCTAGAAGAGAATGGATTGGTCACTTGCATAAGTGAAGAAGTTCCAGTTTCAGAGGGAGATAAGGCTAAGGCCTTACATAAGAAGATTACAAGCAAACTCGACAGGTATGACTTACGGGTATGTTTCGAAATCTGTTCATGATTAAGTTTATGTTTATCTTCATTAAGATTAATACAATCTTGATTAATTTTAGACTTGTCGTATGAAATTAATAAAAATATGAATGCACGATAGAAGATATTCATTGATTAGGGTTTTGACACTTATGATTGTACTAATGCATTGTGGTGTTGTATGAGGTTGATGTTGTCCGCTAACATGAAAGGTACATCAAGAAATACAAATCATGTTCTAGTTCAAGAGCATATGACCATGGTAACATAAAGACAAAGATTCATCCATTGTCATGGATCACATAGAAGATCTATTTACGAGGTATGTATAACTTGGTTCTATAATGATTAACCTATGAGATATGCAGGTTACTAGCACAAGTCATTGAAGAGAACAAGAAGACATTATGCGGGTATGTTAGACATAACTAGCTAGCATGCTAATCCAGGTATGTTTTTACTATATCAAGTTAGAATCCTACCTTGTGTTAGGATCTCTTATATAAGTATACATGGCATGATTGATAATGATTATTCATTGAAGTTAGTAATCATGGGTTTAGGAATATTATGCTTCTTACTTTGATTGATGATATGACTAACCAGAAGAGTTCTATGGTCAAATATGAATATGCATGAGTAAGAAAAGTATTCCCTGAAACTTTAAATGCTAATGCTTATTATCTGTGTTCGAAATGATCATGACTATACATGTTTAAGATTATTGTGTTTTGATAGTATTAAGATTATACTAATAAATGTATGATTATGTATGAGATCTCAAGGATAACACAATGATGATACTAGTAAGCATGCATAGTGATCGAGAATGGATATAAGTTCAAGGACACGTAATCCAAGAAGCAAATATCAAGAGGGACCACACTCCAGTAGTTCCTACAAGGAAACAAAGATTGAGAGGGATTCCACCCAACAAACAAACAAAGATAAGTATTTGAATTGTCATTTCTTGTATATTTGATTGTTTAGATAATACTGTTCAATAATGTATATACTTATGTTCCTAGACTTAGGTTGTGTATTATCCATAGAATAATTGCATTAATGAACAATATACTACTAATACGCATGCAATGGGTATGTGGCCTATGGCACTGTACAACATTCCATTGCTACTTATCTAGAATGAAACCTCTTTGCTGACATGTTGGGAGTTGTGCACACTCTTAACAATGTTCTGGTAGAGATTGGAAGGCATCTAGAAAGTTACGGGATATGGATAAATGTTGTATTGAAGCATTGGCAAAAATAATTGCATGACTGTATGACATATTTATTTATGTGTAAGAAATTGTTCTGAAAACTATGAGATGTTTCTAATCATGCAATTTAACTTGTCTTGTAGGAAAGATCGTATACCATCACCTACAAAAGAAGGACTACAACATTGGTTCCAGTAACAAAGCTATCTATTGAAGATATTGAATTTCCCAGGATCCGGGATGAAGTAATGGAAGAATACCATGATCCGTCGATCATGAAGAATGATGGTTGGGATGTGGTCCCAGACCAGAAGGGAAGTCTGTCGTGACTTCCAAGCAGATCTATAAGATCAAGCATGCTGCAAATGGTAGCATAAAGAAATATAAAGCAAGGTTTGTAGCTCGTGGCTTCTCCCAGAAAGAAGGGATTGATTATGAAGAGACTTTTGCTCCTGTAGCCAGATACACTTCCATTAGATCAGTACTTGCTCTGGCTGCAGTGATGAAATGGAAGATACACCAGATGGATGTCAAGACATCTTTCTTGAATGGTGTAGTTGAAGAGGAAGTGTATGTGGAGCACCCACTTGGTTTTGAGACACATGACAGAGAGTCATATGTGTGCAGGTTGAAGAAAGCATTGTATGGCTTAAAGCAAGCTCCCAGAACTTGGTATGGTAGGATAGACAGCTTTCTATCCAGTTTGGGATTTACCAAGAGTAAAGTGGATTCCAACCTTTACTACAAGGTTGAGGAAGGTAATCCAGTGATACTACTTTTGTATATGGATGACCGGTTTATTACGGCTAAGGATAGATTGATTGCCAACACGAAGAGGAAGCTTGCTGCCGAGTTCGAGATGAAGGAATTGGGTATGATGCACTACTTTCTTGGTATGGAGGTGTGGCAGAGTGCAGATGGAATCTTCCTTGGAAAAGGGAAGTATGAAGTAGAGATCTTGAAGAGGTTTGGGATGATGGACTGCAAGGCCATGGCCACACCTATGGCATCGAACCTGAAGCTTCTATGTGATGCTTCATCTGAGCCGGTTGATGCTACGATGTATCGTCAAATGATTGGGTCCTTGATGTACCTAACAAATACAAGACCAGATATCTGCTTTGAGCCAGTACTTGACAGATCCGAAACATGTTCACCTGATAGCTGCAAAGCATATTCTGAGGTACCTGAAGGGTACAGTTGACTATGGGCTCAAGCATGAGACGAATCAAAAGTTTAACCTGGAGGGTTATGTTGATTCAGATTGAGCAGGCAGTGCCATTGATCGGAAGAGCACTTCGGGGTGCTGCTTTAGTATGGGATCTGGTATGATCTCTTGGTTTAGTAGGAAGCAGTCCTGTGTGGCACTGAGTACAGCTGAAGCAGAGTATGTCGTAGCTTGTTCGGCTAGTTGTGAGGCAGTATGGCTTAGGAAGCTACTATCTGATTTGTTTGATCTCTAGCTGAGTGCCACTTGTATATATTGCGACAACCAGAGTTGTGTGAAGTTGTCGGAGAACCCAGTGTTCCATGACAAGTCAAAGCACATTGAGATCAAGTATCACTATATCAGGGATATGGTGCAGAGAGGAGCATTGAAGCTCCTGTATGTTGCGACGGACGAGCAGATAGTCGATGTGTTGACCAAGCCGCTAGCCAGAGTGAAATTTGAATACTTCGGAGGGAGACTTGGTGTACTTCAAATCAAGATACCTTCAGAGGGGAAGTGATGAGTCTGGAGACACAGATGCACACGAGCCATTCTCACATAGTGGTAGGAAAGTCCTCCTATGGTGTATATGTAAGGACTGGGGCCATTCTTACATGGTGGTAGGAAATTCCTCCCATGGTAAGATGTAAGGGATGGGGCCATTCTTACATGGTGGTAGGAAAGTCCTCCCATGGTAAGATGTAAGTGCTGGGCCATTCCTACATGGTGGTAGGTTGGTCCTCCCATGGTCGTTGATGTAAGTTCTGGGCCATTCCAACATGGTGGTAGGTTGGTCCTCCCATGGTCATTGATTTAAGTGCTGTGAGCCTTTCCCGGATGGTCAGAGGAAATTCCTTCCATGCCGGTGAGTGTAAGTGTTGAGCCTTTCCCGAATGGTGGTAGGAAAGTCCTCCCATGTCGGTTGATGTAAGTGTTGTGTCTCACATGCTAGTAGGAAATTCCTCGCATGTTGGTAGACTGGGTCTCGTATGGTGGTAGGAAATTCCTCCCATACTGGAGACATTTTGTGTGTGCATCTGGGTTGTGCTCCGTGGACGATGACGATGATCTGAAGATGATGAGGTGACAGTATGGTACACAGGTTTTGCAGAGGCATATAATCAGTCCTGAGATGCTCTTGCAGGTTTTGTAGAGGCAGTGTAATCAGTCCTGGGAGATCTTGCAGGTTTTGCAGAGGCAGTGTAGTCAGTCCTGAGGTGTAACTACTTGATGAATTTCTCGCTGAGATGACATGATCAATATGATCATGAGTATCAGGATGATACTCCATGGTCGTGGACAGGTTGTGCAGTTTCATGTAAAAGATCCTGGGAGATCCAATAGGTTGAGCAGTGAGCTCGTAAAAGTCTTGGGATGCTCTTTCGAGGTTTTGTTGACACACGTAATAAGTCCTGAGGATTCCACAGTATGGCCAGTGATGATGAAGACCTACAGGTGGTGGGCCTACATCCAACATGAAAAAGGGCTGGCTCTGTAGAACTTCCTATGACGAGAAGAATTATGAGATAGCACCAGTGATCGAAATGACGAGTACAGCAGCAATGACGATGATGCTCCGTGATCCAGTGATGATGATCCAGCTCCAGTATTGAAGACTTGTGCATATATGTATTGATGACTTGTGTCAAGAGAATACCTTCCTGGTTAAGAAGGAGTATTGATGTATTTGTAACTTCGGAATATATTCACTTGTATATTGTATGTATTACATTTGTACTTTATTGTATCCCCAATGGAGATGTATTATTCCTCCGATTGGAAGTGTCGTCATGTGTACTTGCAAGTGTCGCAAGTTATATTATAAGTGTCGTAACTTATACTTGATGGGTTATTAGACCACCTTGTTGGGGTCGACCCTGTATGAGTCATGTGGGTCAAAGGGTTATTAGACCACCCTATTGGGGGTCGGTCCAGTCATCATTATATTATGTGGTTAAGTTAGGGCCAACCTAGTTGAGTAAAGGTCAAGTGATGTAGTGTATAAATAGAGAGTGTGTCTCTCTCATTTTACACATTCTATTGTTCACTCACTTCGCATTAGTGAGAGAAGAGAAGGATGTGCACAAGTGGAGGAGGAGCATGCTGCTATAGATATCTATCTCTTGTGTTTGATCATGGTGATCATTGTATTGATGCTTATTCTATCTCTGAGGAAGTTGCGGGGTTTTTCACCTTCTTGGTTTTCCCCGGAGAAATGTTTTGTGTCTCTTGTCTCTTGTCTCTTATGCTTGATATGATGTACATGTTGTTCTTTCAGTTAAGATCCTAGATCAGAATGTATTAAATTCTGAAAAACTAACACAATTAACGTTGGAATTGTGACGTCCCACCAACATCCGAAGGTTTTGGTGGACCGATGCCCAACTAACATCCTTTCTATACCAAGGACATCATGGACATCACTGTGACTTCAAAATACCAATGTAAAACCTCAATGGGACATTGAAATGACATTCAAATTATTGTTTCAAATATATGTCGGTAATCTATCAATATCAATCAGATGACCCAAGGCACAACTTATTGTTTTGGATAGTGTAACCTTCTTCAAAGTTGTCAAAGACAAGCATAGAATGAATTCACACGTTGTAAGATAATTGGAGACAATGAAAAGAACAGATGTTGTCAAATGCCCATTAAAATATATTGTTTGTGAAAACATACAAAACATTCAAACTTACTCCTATAAGGATCTGCAACAAAAGTGGGAGATGTGGGTTAGATGGTTTGAATTCCATATAATTATTTTCTCATATAAGTCACATGTAAAACTCAAAATATTAAACCAACCAAACTAGTAGTAAAAGTGAAGTAAACTACATATTATAGCCACAAAAAGACATTTTGTACATAATATACTTTAGAAGTTTTATATATATATATATATATTGCATGATCGAAAAAAGAGCCTAAAAGAGTAGCCTGGCTAGGAAATGTAGAGTACACATAGAAGAAAGTGAGATTATAGGAATCTTATGTGTCTAGTGTGATAGATTGGGTGCATTAATAAACTATTGACTACAATATCAATGTAATAAGACCTTACCTAAACTACGGATGTTTTAAGGAAACTATATTCCTTTATTACCATGGTAATAACTTTAAACATGGAATGTGACGAAGAGGAAACTGCATTCAAGTTCAATATGGATGTATACGAGTATCAATTAATTGCAAATTCATTAGATAGCTTGCAACCATAAAATGAAAAAATAAGAGTTGAGACCATAAAATGAAAAAATAAGAGTTGAGAAAATAATTTGGAGAAGTGATAGCTTGCAATGTAAATTAACTCTTGAAACAGGAGAAATTGAAGGAATTATCCTATACTGATAATTTTAAAAATAAAAAATAAAAAAATCTCAAACTTCGTGGAATCCAAAACATAAACTAATTTTTAATTTCTAATTAAAGAATGTGACTTTTAAGGAAAATGTGAACAATGCTAACCAAAAATTTCCTCCCCACTTTTATTTTATTAAATGTTGAGGTGAACATGGTGAATGTAAAATACTGTGTTTTTAAAGATGCATGCATAATGTAAAAGATTAAAAAATAAAAAATAGACCTTTATGAAATTATATTCTAGTTGTATACCCAACCTTAGCTAACCATCTTTCCAGTGCTTTGCAAAGAGTGGGCAAAAGACAATGTCCAAATTAGCATGGTATCAAGGTGATATCAACCATCAACCATTTGGATTCAAGGTACGTGAGAAAGCCCAATAGAGAATAAATGAATGAAAGAAATGCATTTTAAAAGGCACGTTGGTTGTATACATTTAGTTGTATTGACTTTTTTTTATACTCAGAAGAATTGAAAAGGTATAATTTGTAGAAGAAATGAAAAGGTATAATTTGGACATAAAAATATGGGGAAAACAACCATTCATGGTTTCTTTTAAGTATATGAAAATGAAATATTCTAAATAAGGTTATAAACAAATTAAGGTTATAAACAAATTGGATTTTCCTAAAAAAAATGGTTGTATACAAAATGTGAACAAAAGAAAGATTTAATGCTCTAAGAAATAAATTGATAAACTAAAGAATTAGCATTTATTACAAAGTAAATTTGTCAATAAATTGCATCTAACTTTGATAACAAGCATATGGCTAGGAAACTAACAATGGTCATAGACAACAGAAAACAAAGGAAATGGTGCATGTTCGGACATTAAAAATTATTATTTTCATTCTACTATGAACATTAATATACATATTAGACATAACAATTATTATAAAATTGACAAACGAAAGATGTATAAGAGATAAGAGAGGATACTTACCCATTTCTAGTTGCCTTCAATTAAGAACCACCATTTCTAAGCAATTAGAGCATATCAATGTAAGATGCATTTCCAAGAAAATTCCAAAACAAAAATAAAAATTAAGAACGTGCCATATCTCATATTCGACCCTACCTACAAAGTAGTCATTTAGGAAAATTAGGTATTTGGAATAAAAGTACACATTTTTCTTCCTGTATAACACCAAGGATGATTTGGAGTATTTATAAATGTTGTCTGGGATTAGATGTCACCTTATTTATGTGATTGGTTTATTATGTGTTTAAATCATTTGCTTAATTCATTTAGTATAATATTAGTATAATGTTTAATTCACACTGGAATATTGTGTTTAGTTAGTAATATGGTTAAATGTTATGTTTACTTTATTACTGTCTTGCATGCTTGGTTATGATCACAAAGAAATTATGGATTAGAATATGTGATGGTTATTGCACTGAGAGTAGCGAGGTGCTTACAACCTAGGATGGGGGAAGATGTTGTCACATTTGTCACATTTGTCACGTTATTCACGTTACGTAACATAATATTCTCATGTTGGCTCATAACTTATAAAAAATAATTAGTAATTAAAAAATTTCATGTCGACTCAAAATAAAATCATCATATATCCATCTTAAATCTGGATCTATTAAGCATATCCAATCTCTTGAGGTGTAAAATTTTTCTTGATGTGTAAGAAATTTAAGATAAAAAAAATTACATCTCAAGAAATTGGATCCCTCTCGGTGCTTAATAGATCTGGTTTAAGATGGATCTATGTTGGTCATTGGTACATGTGCAAGCTATATGTACACTAGTTATGTTACATACCTTGCACAATACACTAGTATCATTCTATGTATTAATAATTAAAATGGCATTGTTAATGATTGATGCATGGAAGGTGTCACAGGAAACTAATTGTATGCTTTTGTTTTAACCTTCATGTGGGATTAATTTACTTTCACTTAGAACTTAGTTATATTTAATTAGTAAAAGAGTAAACTTCGTTTCATTTGTAATTTAGTCTTATTAGATAAGATTATGTCAACTTGATAGATCTTAAGCTTATGTGGTCCATGGTAATATGGAGAATAATTTCAAGAGATGTTGCATAAATGATTGCAGAGTCGATGTTCTGGACCTTATAGCTAGGTTAATCATTAGGACTGTGTTGTAGAGATTTCTTCCTACGGATAGAAAGAATCCCTCTTAGGTTAAAGCAGGATAGGCTGACTCTTATCTAAGACAAAAGTAAAATAAATGATACCTTGAATCCTAGATCAAACAAGCATTTCAAGATTCCAGTATTGGAGAATATGAGAGAAAATGATTAGCCTTTCACTCTGATGTTTGTCCCACTTGTAGTCCAGATCTCGAATTCCTCGCGATGAACCTGTTAAGATCAGACAATATACAAGCATATACGATTCTCCAAGTACCTTGAATTACAAGTTAGAATCTAAATCTAGCTAGATACAAATCATGTAATTGAATCATAATCAACATACACAAATTGGGAAACAAGACAAGTTATCTTTATTGGAAACTTTAGAATACTTACAATGGTTGCTTGATGTCCAAGCCAACTTTCAGCTCCAAGTTCCTCCTTTAGCTATCTCTGCAAAAGTCTCAAGATCATAGGTTGGATGCCCCAAGTAGTCCCCCCTTGGCTCATGGAATGCCTCTCCTTTATAGTGCTTGGAAGGGTTAACCATAAGGAGAGTGAGGTGGATCTAATGAGTGTTTAGTGGATCAGCCAAACTAAACAGGGAGAGGCGGTTGGGATCGAATCAGGACTAATAATACCAAGAAAATATCCCGAAGGATGAGATCCATGATCGATGGAAAAAGGCTAAAAAGGGATTTTTGCGCCCCTAGGTCTGAGCATAACGCGAAAAATCATCTCTATTTTCGCACCCGAGGGAAAGTGCAAAATGCGAAAACCATAATTTTCGCTACCCAGCAGATGTGCAGAGCGCGAAAATATATGCAGATAGGGTCAGCTGCTGTGACACGTGGCAGATAAGGTCATGTCTCGGCATTCAGTCAATAAATTTTGCTCCTAGGTGTCCAGATGAGACCAAGGAGGGAGCCAATAATGTGTGACGGTTATTAGGGAGAAATGTCACTAGGTCACATGGTACAAAGACGCGACACTAGAGCTCGAAGTGTAACTTTGAGGTATAATAGATGCCCCCTAAAGTGTGAGGCCAGAAGAGACTAATGGCCAAAATACTTTACAAATAAATTTCACGGAGATAGCATCGAGGGAAGCAACGAGGATCTGAATAGAAACAATATGTCAAAAATATCACCGAGGCGGGCATACCCATGCTCGGAACAACTGACGCAAAGCATGGCTGCCGACCAATACACTGCAGATCCATGAGTACTGAGATGATATAGATTGTGGATAAATCATGGCTATTATGAACAATCGTAGATCCATGAGACGATAATGACACAGCCACGACCAATACAATAGTGGATCTGTGTGACAATACAATACTGAGGTCTTCAACATGATGTGTATGTGGAGAACTACTCAATAATCATCATCGCAACCTAGACGTGCAAACAGTATCAGAAACGTCCAGGGTCTTCTAACCGAAACCATACGATACAAATCTGACCATGTGATTACAATGTTTTGAAGTCGAACATGGCAGAAACTACTTGATTACCAACCAATGATGTAAGTTGTTAACAAGTACGAGGGAAATCACCAATTATGACAATGATCCCCAAGGTATCTCTAGTACATCTCAAGGGAATGTGAATAGATGAGTTGACTTCGAACATTCATGAGATCATTCGATCAGAATTCAATGATGAAAACCTACTATCGAATGCGAGGAAACCTGCCATTGAGGCATGTAGGTACCAAGGTACTAATTGTTGATCCCTAAGCCTAATTCCTGGATATTGAGTTGATGTTGACAGGAATAGACTTGTCGAAGGTGGGCCATAATGAATCCCACATCATCGACACGAAATTGGCAGGAAAGATATGTGAAGCAACGGTCTGAAAGGATATGTACTGACACAATGGAAGGTTTGACATAATAGATGACTTGAAGCAATGCAGACCCTTTGAACATGTAACAACATGAAGCTGTCACGTCCCCTCCCATCATACCAGCTAGATGGAGAGGATCATGATGTTAAATCGGGCATCCAGCCCCATGAACTATTATGTAAGCATTCATATAATATAAAAATACATATGAATGTGCAAAATTATTTTAAAACACAGCGGAAGTAATTTCAATACACATCCATCATACATTCCATATTTTTATGCCATTCATCAATTTAAGCAATATCAAATTTGCAAATGAGAATACTTATCTTAAACCAAGTAATCCCTGAGAAACCAGCTACGATTCTGCAACGTTCCACCCAACCGTAGGCCAGTGTGCTCCTTAATCTCTCAGCACCACTGCCACCCCCGAGCTGGGCATGATCTCCACAAGGAAAAAGTGGTAAACAGGCTCTCACATAGCCAAAGATACGCCAGAATCAGCCAAGCCAACCAGCAGTTGGGTTTCTCAGGCTGCTAAGAGATGGGTAGAGGTGAATTACTAGGCTACTGGCTCAACCATGGAGCTATGGATACTTCATTGGCTCATCAAGCCAAATATGTCCTCTTCCACTCTTGAAGCTCCTGCTCACAGGTTCAAATCCAAAACGAGATGCACTTAACAACAAAACCACAATTTCTGGGTGTGAGGAAAACATTTTCCACACTGGGATGCATGAGATGGGGTTTCAACTAACTCTAAAAAACGTGGGAACACACAAAAACGAAATTGGAAGATGGGAAGCCAAATCCATTTTTAGAAAAACGTCCTTGGACATTCGGGGGCAAAAACGACCTCCATACAGTCACCAAATCGTGGCCCTTCTCTCCCAAGCTACTGTATATGCAAAAATGAACTCCCAGGCATGGAAAAATGCAGTATTTGGATGAAAAACGTGTAGGGGAAAGACCCAGCTAGCTCCAACTGCGTGAGTGCATGAATGCCATGGGTGAAGAATGGCTTTGGGCATAATTTCGTGGGGGTTTTCTTTCCCAACAAGCCAAAACTCGATTTCCCAGGTTGATGTCTTGCCCATACACGAAAATTGATAGCCATACCTCTCTCATCCCAAGGCATTAATTGTCTCAACCAATTCTTGGAAGAATTAAATGATTGGGTGCATGGGACCAAATGGGTAGTTGAGAGTTCATGGGTTTCCTCAATGAAATGGCTTAACACCATGGCTCAAGGGTTTGGTTAATTTCCCTCCCTATTCCTTGTAAAGATCATGCCCCCATCTCTTTGTTGCATCGCATAGCTGGTTGTGGGTTTTTCATTTAAAATTGCATATTTACATGACGTCCGATTTTACATTGTGCACAGCTAGCACAAGAACTATATGCATCTATTCTAATCACCGATACATAGAACGATAAATCAATGGCGGGGCCTTGGCCTTGAGCTCCTCACCATGACTAAATAACAATATTTACATCATTTACAATATTAATGCAATAGGGTCAAGATGGGGACATTACATTCCCCTCCCCTTGGAATAACACCGTCCTCGGTGTTCCAACACTTCGGAAATAAATACCCACTTTACATATGTCCAAAATTCACAAAATGTGGTAGGTTTGTCCTGCATTTCACCCTCTACTTGGGTTTTTCAGGACTAAGTCCTTTGGTCTTTACAACCTGCTCTTGTTGGCTGGGACCTTCTAGCTCTGCATGAGGACATCGTTCCAAAACAATTCCTTCCTTTTCTTTTCCTTCCAACTGGTCCACGAACCTGGGGAATTTATGGTTGCTACCCCCTTGATATTCTCTTGTTGGGCAGTCACGGAGGCAATGATTTCCTCCACATCCCCAACATTTCATTGGCGGATTTACCTTTTCCCGGTCCATTTCCTTTGACTCTTCCCACCTGGGACGTTTCTTAATCGGACGATTGGATGAATGCTTCTTCATTGACCCACTTTCCTTTCCCTTGCTAATTGCTCCCAAAATATTTTTTACCTCTTTTTGCAGACGAATAGAGTCCTGCAAAGCCTCATGGTTTATCTCATTCTGTTGCCTCTGTAGCTTGAGCATCTCCCCAAGATTCTCTTGGGTCCTAGCAATTGTTTGAAGAAGACTTTCAGCCAACTCTAGTAGCCCTCGGTCTGCTGCCATGGTCAATGGGCACAACTGAACACACCTTGCTTACTAGCAACACTTTCTTGTGCCGGCTGCAACCAATGGTTTCACTTTCTTACCTGTGAAATTCATCATGGGAATTCTTTGTTAGGACAAGCATAACATAAACATTAAGATTAGTCAATTATTTTCCCAATTGACATGGAATGTCCATGCTTTATTCATGGGACTCCCATACTTTCATGCTTTCCCAACATACACATGAACTCATTCATGTTCATCCTTTCATAGGAAATTTACTATTTAAGCATTCACAATTCATCTCAAGCAATTAAACACAATCTATTTTCAGCCATGATATGCACTCCACAATCTTTTGTTTTATAAATGCAGCAATCAAAAGGAAAGAGAAGAGTAGGGGTTTCTCCCTCTTAGTCTTGTTCTATTATGGAGCTACACCATCGTTGTGGTTTCATGCTCCTTAGTCTCTTTCACTTCAATGTGAATGCTTTGACTTTCCTTTCTTGGCTATGACACTTAGTGTCTAAGGTCTGCATATGGATTTTCAACTAGGGCACCCTTCCCATTATTTCCTACAGAACCTTGGGTTGCTAGGATCCACTTGTATCCACTAGCACCATATTTCATTACTGCTCATACTGATCTCTTTAGGACGGTCACAGGTCCACATGCATCTCTAGGATGCCTTCATAATCCTTGCTTCCAGCAATACCTACACTCAAACATTGAATCAATTCACAGGTCTAGTTCATTTTCATAGGGTTTTTCTCTAAACAAGAGTTTAGGAAATCATAACCAAATCATATACACACGTATATTCATAAGCAAGAAGCTGCAAGGTAATGAAATACTTATCTGTATTGGATGTCTTCACTTTATTCCACGGGATCCTTCTCTGCTTTCCAAGTATTGGATTTCCCGTGGATACAACAATGAAGGTTGGGCCAGTACGCAGGCTACCCCACAACCATTCGAATAGGCAATGCCAGGCCAGTACGCTGACTGGTTTTATCAATTTTTTTTTAAGGGAACGTTTGGCCAGCACGCCGGCTGCTCCACAACATCAAGTGGTTAATGCCCAACTAGTCACTTTCTAGACTTACCAAGAACTTTACAGCGTTCAACCAGCTACTCCCTGGATTTCTTAATAATTTATATCGCCCACTCATTTACTCTCTGGATTTACCAGCAATTTATATCGCCCAGTCATTTACTCTCTGGATTTACCAGCAATTTATAGTCTTTCAAGGTCTTTCCTTCCTGTATTGTGCGTTTCCCCTCTGGTCCACAGGATCCTGCTTCGCTTTGCAAGCCTTGGGATCGCCTATGGACTTGGATATAGTTAATGCTTAACCAGTATGCCTCCCCATCGGCTGGATTTACCAAGAATTTGGTGGTGCCCAACCAGTCCCATACCTGGTTGGCCCTCTCCAGTGTCGAGCCAGCACATTCGCCTGGGTCATCAACCAATGGAAGGAAACTGCGCCACCAACCATTATAGGTCAAGGCTTACTATGGAGCCATAGGTATCTCAGGGTTTCCAGTCAGTCTTCGGCACCCGCCCTCCCACTGCTGTCCCATCAGAGATCTCAGGGTTTTCAGTCAGTCCTCGGCGCCCGCCCTCCCACTGCTGACCTAATAGAGATTTCATGGCTTTACCAATGTCACCACACCTCTTGCACTGTAACCCTTCACACACATCAACTCTTGGTTTATACAAAGGACGCCACTCCTTCTCTTGTGCAAATCGGTGGTTCCTTTTAGGAAATTTTATAGGTGACTTTCTTGACTGCAGGTTAACATGACCCCTACTCACACAAGGATGATACCTTCTCTTATTACACAGCTCTTCGGGCCTATCCATCCCATCTGGTAATATTTCATGTAGCATAGAAAGGTTTCCAATTCCCATATAGTCCCTTTGCACACCCTTCTTCACTTTGCCCTTTAATGTGCAGTATCAATCTGCATCTGTGTAGGCTAATAACACAAGAAGGATAAGCAAGCTCATCAGTATGGCTGTTCAATTCTTAACCATATTCCATATCATTCACTACCAAGTATTGAAACACCAGGAATGCGTCCATTCCCTTAGGGTGTAGTTAATATTGAAAACCCTATCATGACCCAGTACCAGAAAAGGTGTGCACCCCCTTTCCGATGTGCGCCATGTAGGCCCTAATCATACTCAAGCAGTCTACAATGATATAAATAAGATAGAGCATGCTCTGCATATTAACCCTAATAATTTAGACATGAATGTTCTTGTCTAGGGTCACAGAATACTCATTCATTTTGCAGATGTGTCTCACATGCCTTCTGGGCATAGCTTTACCATTTCACTTTCATGGTTTACCGACATGCGGTTTGGCTGAGACATTATCAATGGCGTTTCACCCGTAACCCATTTTCAAAGCATGGGATCCTTCCCATCTAGTTTGGCTTCTGCAGGCCATCACGCATGGTCTTCCTGCAATGTGTCATCCTGGCACACTTCATCAAATAACCAAACAGTCAGCAACATTTAGCAATAAGCTTCAAATATGATTGTTTCATAACCAATCAATAATATTAATAATTAAATTCAACATGAATTTTACAATTCTGTCTCCTACAGAAATTGATTTGCTTAGCAATGAGGCTATCCTCATATTGTTTGGCTCTTGTTCACGGTAGATTCCAATCTTCATCATGGACTTATCCATATTTGCCATGCCCAAATCAATCTACCTGAAATATGAAACTTCAATCAGCCAAATGCTTTGTAAGTTTTTTATGCATATAATAATTTCATTGCTGCCACAGTCACGGAAGCATTTTAATATCACCAAAACCATCTACTTCCCGTGAATTATTACCATACTAGAGTTGCATGGTTTGATTTCATCATTTTATGCAATTATTCTCTTGATCTTAAGATTGATAATAGTTCACCATTCCATCTATTATCTAATTGCAATGAAACATACATCACACTCATGCATTCTCACAATGTATCTCATCATGTGCACCTATATCTATGCGTGCACATTTACATCACTCACATAATATTTTAATGTGTATTCCCTCAATGCATAACCACAAGATTGTGCATAATATCTTAATGCACATTTCCTCAATGCTACCTTGCATTAAGTCATGAGTACTATGCTTTCAACATAATTCAAACATAGTTGAAGGAATCTTACCAAATCCTCTTTCCTCATTCATTGCAATTTATGCACCAATAACCATTACCTGTATGGTTACCATTAACATCGCCTGATGTTACCTGATCAGTTGGCCTCTTACCAAGGCTGCTCAGTCCTTTTTCCAACTTTATGATCATAGATTTATTGCACCATCCTTTCTGCATAAGGTTGTTGACTTCATGTAACAACATCCTTAGCACATTTAGCCATGCTCTTTGTTATCTTTGGTCCTACAACCAATACCAACATCAATAGTGATTGTCAACCACAATATTCTCCATTAGTGGTTCATTGCATATGCAGACTCCATTATTCTACCAATATGCAATATTCCATTTATGCACAAGCATTTCCATATGTACTATGCAATGTTTGTTAAGATGCCATCTAGTGCATATACATCTATGTAATCCTTTTCATTTTTAACATTTTTATGCCATATGACAATTTCATAATTGTAAGTATGATAACAAACAGGGGTTTAAGGAATTCTACCCTTTTCGATCCCTCCTCGTAACATGGAATTCCTCTTCCATATCATGCAATTGTAGAAATTGCCCATATTGACAACAAAATTTGTTTGTCAAAACAGCCGCTGGCACTCTTCTGCACTAAATATCTATGATATATGTAGACCTCATTCAAACTCTGGTCATGCATCATTGTTCCCTGCTGGACAAGATTTCCAATGCCTGTCTTCATGCTCCATTCCGACATCGGGTGCGGGAACTACATCTTTTCAAAAATGGCAACTTTCACTCCAATTCTGCACATTTTACACAGTTGCATTTTGGTCCCGAATGCCAACTTTAGCCACCTGCGGAAGAAAATCTATGAGGAATCACAAAAACTTCTCTATCGAACGAAGTTAGTCCATATAACAAGGAGCACTCAGCAATTCACGAATTTCAATTCTGATGCACCATTCATCTTCTATGAATTTCTGGGTTTTACTACTTCTCACTTTTCACATTTTCCCCAAAATTCCAAGGTTTTGGCCAAAAATGGCTATCTCCCAAACGGTGCATTTCTGGAAAATCTTCGTCTTATGGAAACTGTCCGTCTTAATGAGAATATGAAATGTCTAGTTCAGTCATTTTTTTGATTCCCACATCTAGGGTCACTTTTACTGTCCACAAGCTTTTCAAAATCCCGAAAAAGTGGCCCAGAACAGTGCTTTTTGGCCTTCTTGCTCACCCCGACTTCACATCCCTTGGAGTTTGGCTCCAGGATTCTGAACTTAACATCGTGCCTGCTTCATGGCCGCCCCTGATCAATTTCAGGTCAAACCAACCTTCCGTCAAGCCTTGGGACTCCGTCCTTCAAAAGTCACTATTATCCATTTTCTGTCAAATCGGAGTGTAATGGGCTCGGGGTCTTCACTGGTTCTTTCATTGGCTTCGTCAATGGCCTCCGAGACCCACAGGAATCATTCGATTCTGAGCCCGGCTGCTCCTTCGACGAATGCTCCCGCAATTGCGGAGCCATTCGGCGAATGCTCCCACAACTGCGGAGCCATTCGGTGAATGCTCCCGTTGCGGAGCGATTCGCCGAACGCTCCCGCAATTGCGGAGCAATTCGTTGAAGCCTTCCGCAATTTCGGAACGACTCGCCGAAGTCTTCCGCAACTTCGGAACGACTCGCCGAAGTCTTCCGCAACTTCGGAATGACTCGCCAAAGTCTTCCGCAACTTCGGAACGACTTGCCGAAGTCTTCTACAACTTCGAAATGACTCGCCGAAGTCTTCTGCAATTTCGGAACGACTCGCCGAAGTCTTCCGCAACTTCGGAATGACTCGCCGAAGTCTTCCGCAACTTCGGAACGACTCGCCGAAGTCTTCCGCAACTTCAGAATGACTCGCCGAAGTCTTCCGCAACTTCGGAACGACTTGTCGAAGTCTTCTGCAACTTCGGAATGACTCGCCGAAGTCTTCCGCAACTTCGGAACGATTCGCCGAAGTCTTCCGCAGTTGCGGAACGATTCGGCAAAGTCTTCCGCAGTTTCGGAACGACTCGCTGAACTCTTCTACGTTGCGGAACCACTTCGCGGAATCCTTCCGCAGTTTCGGAAGGGAATTCCTTCTGCCATTTTCGGAAGAGAATTCCTTCCAAAATTTCGGGGCGGTTCACGGAACTCTTCCGCAAATTTCGAAACGATTTCCCGAATTCTTCCCGAAACAGACTTAAACAAGATTTTTTTCAAAAACTCTTGAAACAATTTCTGAATTCTTCTTTCCTTGTGACTGCAATTGGATTTGGCCCATAGAGGCCCAATGCTGCAACCAGCAGCTCTGATACCATTCTGTCACGTCCCCTCCCATCATACCAACTAGATGGAGAGGATCGTGATGTTAAACCGGGCATCCAGCCCCATGAACTATTATGTAAGCATTCATATAATATAAAAATACATATGAATGTGCAAAATTATTTTAAAACACAACGAAAGTAATTTCAATACACATCCATCATACATTCCATATTTTTATGCCATTCATCAATTTAAGCAATATCAAATTTGCAAATGAGAATACTTATCTTAAACCAAGTAATCCCTGAGCAACCAGCTACGCTTCTCCAACGTTCCACCCAACCGTAGGCCAGTGTGCTCCTTAATCTCTCAGCACCACTGCCACCCCCGAGCTGGGCATGATCTCCACAAGGAAAAAGGGGTAAACAGGCTCTCACATAGCCAAAGACACGCCAGAATCAGCCAAGCCAACCAGCAGTTGGGTTTCTCAGGCTGCTAAGAGATGGGCAGAGGTGAATTACTAGGCTACTGGCGCAACCATGGAGCTATGGATACTTCATTGGCTCAGGTAGCCAAATCTGTCCTCTTCCACTCTTGAAGCTCCTGCTCACATGTTCAAATCCAAAACGAGATGCACTTAACAACAAAACCACAATTTCTGGGTGTGAGGAAAACGTTTTCCACAGTGGGATGCATGAGATGGGGTTTCAACTAACTCAAAAAAACGTGGGAACACACAAAAACGAAATTGGAAGATGGGAAGCCAAATCCGTTTTTAAAAAAACGTCCTTGGACATTCGGGGGCAAAAATGACCTCCATACAGTCCCCAAATCGTGGCCCTTCTCTCCCAAGCTACTGTATATGCAAAAATGAACTCCCAGGCATGGAAAAATGCAGGATTTGGATGAAAAACGTGTAGGGGAAAGACCCAGCTAGCTCCAACTGCGTGAGTGCATGAATGCCATGGGTGAAGAATGGATTTGGGCATAATTTCGTGGGGGTTTTCTTGCCCAACAAGCCAAAACTCGATTTCCCAGGTTGTTGTCTTTCCCATACACGAAAATTGACAGCCATACCTCTCTCATCCCAAGGCATTAATTGTCTCAACCAATTCTTGGAAGAATTAAATGATTGGGTGCATGGAACCAAATGGGTAGTTGAGAGTTCATGGGTTTCCTCAATGAAATGGCTTAACACCATGGCTCAAGGGTTTGGTTAATTTCCCTCCCTATTCCTTGTAAAGATCATGCCCCCATCTCTTTGTTGCATCGCATAGCTGGTTGTGGGTTTTTCATTTAAAATTGCATATTTACATGACGTCCGATTTTACATTGTGCACAGCTAGCACAAGAACCATATGCATCTATTATAATCGTCGATACATAGAACGATAAATCAATGGCGGGGCCTTGGCCTTGAGCTCCTCACCATGACTAAATAACAATATTTACATCATTTACAATATTAATGCAATAGGGTCAAGATGGGGACATTACAGAAGCAGAACTTGGAAGCAGGGATTATAGATAGCAAAGAACAACCACAAGGTGAGTGGACTCATGGCCAAAGAGACGACTCGGGACTATGATTATAACTCAGCAGGAAAAGATGAATACCCACAAGAAGACAAGGTGCAGACGCATGCCATGCTCAAAGGTGACGACTTTCTAGCTGCCAGAAAGGGTAAACTTGACTCATTCCCCATTTTTCCCCCATCATAAATGACGAGTACCTCTTTGTTGTTTTATGAGATTGAATAGGATAAGAGATGCTTGGTATAGCTCATATGACATATGAGTCTGATCTCACATGTTTTACGAACCTGAGAAAGGAGGGGTTCGTCCCAATGTGGGCCCTTCTATGTTGAATTTTAACGAGTCCAAAGAAGGCAAACTCAGCAGTTTTTCATGTTTAGAGAGTCTGCAATAACTTAAAGAAGACTCCAAAATGGAATTTTTCATAAAGTTAGTCCCTCAGATCCGAGAAAGTGTAAAACAATTCCTGAGAGAACTCTCCTAATCAAAAAGTTGACTGAGGTATACATTTCTCGTAGCTAGTCTAGACGGGCCGAAAAAGGGGTAACCTATCACCGAATAGATGTTCTTTCAAATACTTTTACAAGTGCGAAAGAGACAAGTGCACTTGGAGATCTTTTCATAAAGAGGGAGTCCGAAAAGAGATTAAAGAGAACTCCAAAGGTCTTTTTCGTAATTTTTAATCACTTTGGTCCGAAAAAAGAATAAAATAATACCAAAATGATACTTTTCTCATCGTTTTACAAGCATGAGTAAAGTCGACTAAGCTCGGCACCATTTTTCTAGGTTTTAACAAGCACGACTAAGGTGTGAAAAGAGCTTGAAATATTTTTCATGTTTGAATCCAGAGCACGAAAAAGCAAAAAGTAAGCTCAAAATGAAGGTCAAAAAAAATGTCTCAACACCCATGTGAACAACGTAAAAGATCCTGCCAAAATTTGGTCAACCACCTTGGAAAACAGGACATTAGTAATATGGAAAATTTGACTCAAAAAGGTTTTTACAATAAAATAATGAGTAAAAAATGACTCTTTAGATGTATAAAAGGATGGCAAAAGAGGAAATTACTCATTTTACCTTGGCCAATTCACCCAAAGAGGAAAATTACCTTGGAGACGGAAAATCTTCCAGCGGAGATATCCGAAGATCCAGGGCACCATTTCGACCGTCGTCTGAACCAGGGGTTTTGATCTTCTCTTTCCTTTCATATCAGCATTTATCAATTTCAGGGCATTTTTTCTTTTCTGGGAAAGAGCCTAGGGCATCATTTTCGCCCTCAGAAATTTTCACGTTGTCCCCATGTCGGGAAATGCGATAAACACTTGATTTTCGTGTAGCAGGGTAAAGCTGGAACACAAAAATTACCAGTTTCCGCGCAGCTCCAGACCTACGTAGTGCGAAAATCGATAGAAAAGAAAAATGTTCAAGTGTTTTCAGTTGCTAAAGATGAAATCAGGTTTCCATCTTCTAATAGATGCTTTCTTCGACTTGTCTCAGGGTTTTACAACTTGTGTGAGCAAAGATGGTTGATTGGAAAGAGAGGGAACATGAAGATGATGACCGATTGGCTTTGAATGATCAAATGTCACTGACCGCACTGCGTGAATGTGGGTTACTCAAGTTCTTAAAGACCAAGGGTATTCGGAAGCAAGGAATACTTTTGAAGTATATAATCCAAATGTGGGACAATGACATACAGGCGTTCCGGATCGGGGAACAAACCCTCAAGATTGAGCTCAAGGACATCTACTTCCTCACTGGCCTCTCCAAGAGAGGGGAAAGGGTTAACCTACCTGGGCATAAGGCCTCAGAAGAGATCACAAATGATTTGGTTGCTCACTACTACAGACAGGGCTCCCGCAATTCAAGTGGGAAAGTGCCCATAAAAGAGGTAATAGAACTTCCGTTGAGAACTGTGTTGTTCACCATTACACGAGTAGCGGTAGTGTGGGTCTCCACCATGCAACACGAGGACAAATGACTCTTGTTGTAGAGTGCATGGCACCGACACTATTCAACTGGTGCGAAGGGGTCCTAACTAATATCAAGGAACAAGTCACCAAGTGTAGAAATGGGGACACTCACCAGTTTGGGTACGGAAGTATCCTGGTCACCTTCTTCCTGGAGAGGGTGCCATTGTTGCGCCCTCAAGTAACCATGCTTATCCACCCTGCGACCGATCCTCGGATGGGGAGATGGAGTGATTATGCACGACGGCTCAGCGGGCCACAATTCTTAGCATTCGGTGAATATTTATTCTCATGGCTCGAGGAGCAGATCATTATGATCGAGGACAACCCCTATGAAGGGGTGGATTTTCGTGAGGACATTGACTTAGCACTGCCTGAGGATGTGGACTGGGACAATTCAGGTATATGACCTTCACCGTTGTGGTTTTTGATCATTTTTAATATATGATTTTTAGTGATTTTTCGATGTGTATAAAGATCTAACGTATGTACATGTTCATGTTGCAAATCGTGGACCAAGGAGGCCAACAGGCTACTCGCCACTACACCGAGGAGGCATTCAGCAATGTGTCGTTAATGAGGATGAGGAGGAAGAAGAAGCAGGAGGGATCCACGATGTAGAGCGGAACCTTCAATGTTTGACCATGGGGGTTCCTTCTATGAGGATGGATGATATCCCTCTTCATCTCCAGAGGCATACTGTAGGTGTGCCAGGGCGTATCGGCCGACTGCTTCGTCAGGTAGCTAGAGCAGTAGTATGCTGCCATGAGCATCACGAGGATGATGATTAGTGTTTTAGATAACAGTATTTTTTTTAGCGGAATGTACATGATATGTAAGCCAGAGAGCCAATTTTTGTATGGGACGAGGTCCCAAATTTTGTCTTTGGACACATCTTATTATATGTATTCAGAAAAAACATTTTATATTTGATTATATACATGTGGACCTATTTATATGACTTGTTTATTTACAGGGGCTTGTGTGTTTGTTTATGATGTATTTTATGTATGAGCTAGATGCCAATCCAATATGTAGTTAGCCAATGAGTCAGCTATAATATTGAATTCTCTCGGTACATGTTGATATGAAATATAATCAAATTATCAGTCCAAGAGGCGTAGCCTTCTAAATAAATGAAGTAACGTAGGATCGCGGACAGTGTAGACATGGTTCATATGGGATACCGCGAGTTGGGAATCCAAGTAGACCAAAAAGGTGTGGATTCCAAGGGAAGAAACTTCAGTTAAGAGTCCGATGACTGCATGGTACTCTGCAATGTTGTTGGTTGCAGGGCCCAATCAAGTGCCACCTGAGGATATCAACTCACCAGTAGGAGAATAGATAACCCATGCTGCGGAAGCAAGGTTCCGAGTATGTCGACTAGTGCCATCTGTGAATCCGTAGTAAGCTGACATCTGCGCATAGAATCACAAGTCAAGGTAAATAAAGGTACATGAAACAAAATCCATGCAAACACACACAAAAAGAAATAAAACTGAAAACAAGCTAAGTACATTATGTACAAGATGTATCACACAGGGTAAACCTACGCGTAGAACCGTTCGAGGTACATCCCGTTGTGGGGTCGTGCCAAAGGTGTGCCATCAAAGTCGATGAGCTCGTAAGCTCCTTTTTCCAATATGCATTTCACGATATAAGGACCATACCACATTGACTCTAGATTTCCTTTTCCTAACTTATCGTGCATTTGGTCGTATGTAAGGACAAGGTCTCCCTCGTTAAAGATCTGAGGTTGAACGAATTTTTCATATTGTGCTTTGACGCATTTCTTGTGGGATTCATTAGACAGAGCGGCATTGCGGCAAGTCTCATCTAGCTTGGCTAGATACAGAAACCGTTCTTCCTCATAGGTTGTATTGGGAAGTAGCTCAATGGTTATCTTCAGTGACGAAATTTCACATTCAATTGGTAAAATAGCTTCCAGACCATACACCAGTTGAAATGGTGTGAACCCGGTTGCATTTTTTATTGAGGTTCAATAGGCCCACAAAGCCGAAAAGAGAGCTAAGTGACAATTTGACTTCTGGGTACCTACAGTGCGTTGAATCATGCGCTTTAAGACCTTGTTTATGGCCTCTACTTGGGCGTTCGCCTGCGGGTAATACGGGGTTGAGTTTTCATGACAAAAACCCAACTTGGCACTCAATTCTCCAATCATATGGTTCCTGAAATGGGAACCATGATCAGTCACAATAGATTGTGGAACTCCAAACCTAGCTATAATATGGTTGAATATGAACTATGCTGTTGTTTTTCCATCTTCTGCAAAAGTAGGCATCGCTTCAGCCCATTTTGTGAAATAATATACGGCTACTATGACATAGCCATGCCCCCGGCTGAAGTGGGCTTACAATACATGAAATCGATGCCCCATTTGGAAAAGGGGCCGATGGAAACAACAGGATGAAGTGGAGTAGGATGTGAGCACTTCTTGCTATGGAAGAATTGGCAGGGTGGACACTTCTTGACCGTCTCAATGCAATCCTTGAAAATCAAGGGCCATAAATATCCAGGGCGTAAAATCTGTTGGGCTGTAACCATCCCAGAGAGGTGACCACCACATGCTCCAGAGTGGCAGTCATTGAGAACGTGTTCAGCCTCGTTTCAAGTTAGACAATGTTGTAGAACGGTGTCAACACCACGTCGATAAAGAGTATCACTAATGATAAGATAATACTTGGCATGATGTCGAATGCATCGATGTTCATCCCGATTGAGTTCGGGCCGAAAGCGTTGGGTTTGGAGATACAAAATGATATCCCCATACCAAGGATCAGACATGCCAATGAGAAATAATTATTCTTCTGGGAGAGAATCGATGGGCTCCGGTTGCTCAGTGACATGGGGAAAGGTACAAATCAGATCTGCGAAGACCAAAGATTTCTTGGATTTTGCCTTGGAAAATTCCAATTCAAACTCTTGAAGGACAACAATCCAACGAGAATATTTTACCCCAAGCACTTGGCATGTGAGGATGTAGTACGATTTAATTCTGCTATGACAGTGGTCTTGCAAAGAAGAATGTAATGGCGGAACCTCTGGACAGAAAAAACTGTGGCCAGAGCTAGCTTTTCCACATGCGAGTAGCGGGTTTCGGAGTCGAGAAGACTCTTGCTGAGATAATAAACCACATGTTCTATTCCGTTGGCGTCTTCCTGGACTAACACCATGCCAATGGTGGAAGTGGAAGCTGCGAGATACAAGACGTAATCTCGTGTATAGTTGGGGGATTGAATTATGGGATCCTTAGTGAGGGATGCCTTCAAATTTTCAAAGGATTGTTGGGCTTCGTCGTCCCAGATGAAAGGGATGTCCTTTTTCAGAAGCCTCATGTAGCCCTTTGTGATTTCTACAAAATTGAAAATGAAACAGCGTAGAAATTTTGCATGCCCTTGCAAAATTTGGAGTGTTGGAATGTCAATGCGTGAAGGCAGAGCTAGAATGGCTTCTACCTTCGTTGGGTCTAGGCGTATGTCATCCTTGGAGATAATGAATATCAACAGTTTTTCGGCTTCAACACAAAAGACGCATTTGTGTGGATTTAAGCGAATATTGTAGTGGTGACACCTTGAAAATATGGCGCTCAAATGATCCGGATGATCATCCCGAGTCTGAGAATGGGCGGGAAGGTCATCGAGATATTGTTCCACAATATGTTTAATGTCGTGAAATGCGAACAACATTGCCCATTGGAAAGTTTCCCCGACATTTTTAAGGCCAAAGGGTAGCTTGCGGTACGCGAAGGTCCCCCATGGACAAATGAAGGCTGCCTTATGCTGGTCTGCAGGGAGTATCTGTATCTGATTATAGCTAGAGAATCCATCCATGAATGAGAAGATGACACTCCCGGCACAGTTATCGATAATTTGGTTGATAAACGGAGTTGGATAGTTGTCTTTTGGACAATCCTTGTTCAAATCTCGGTAATCGACGCAGACCCTAATCGTACCCTGTTTCTTTTCCATGGGAACGATGTTAGACACCCAGTATGTCAATGGGACGGGATAGATAAAACCACCACGTAGAAGTTTTTCAATTTCTGCCTTGATAATCGCTGCTTTGCAGGGATGAACGGGCCGGAGTTTCTACCGAACAGGTCGGGCACCAGGAAAAGTTTGGATTTCATGGACCACGATTGATGGGTCTATTCCTGGAATCTCTTCATAACTCCAAGCAAACATGTCGTGGAATTCTTTGAATAAGGAAGTATAAAACTCCACCTCAATGGGAGTGCATGTCTTTCCTATGTGAATATTTTCCACGACACCAGGTTTCACCAAAATGTTAATAGGAGTGGTTTCCATGATGTTGGCCAAGTTTCCTTCAGAGAATATATCGTCGAATGAAGTGGGAAACTTGGGTTTGACAACTTCAAGTGAACTACTAGATTTGGTATCTTGCTCGATCGCCTGGATAGTTGGGAAAGAAGACCGATGATGGTAATCTTCCCAAGGTGGCTCATCGACGCACATGACCTCCATAATTGACTCATTGGAACAAAAAATATGTGTGAGAGGTTCAATAAATGGAAATGATGGACCAACCTCAGACGATAATTGTGCCACTGCGTGATGTGTAACAGAATCAACTCATTCTGTGGCTGAATGGATTGCCTGGTAAGTCGCGAGGTTCTTGTTCAATGGCATGGAACTGCCATAGGTTTCAAGCTCTGTAGGACTCGGTATCACCCATGAATCAGTAGGTTCGTTGGATGGAATAACACTCGATGATATCACATTTATGGCAAAGACAGGGGTTCTAAGTTTCGGAAATACCCCTATGAGGGAGGATCCCTTCATAAGACCAACGCCAATATCTTCAAAACGGTGGTAGGATTGAACCAACAACGGGACATTGTGGGCGGAGTTCTGATGAATGTCCAGAGTACAGAAATCCAACGGATCTATAGTAACAATTTTTCCTTGATGAGGAAATTGTACTAGTCGAAAGACGGAGGATGCGACGGCGGTCATGGAATAGAACCAGTTCCGACTTAGTAGAAGATTATAGTCTAATGGCGCATCTATGACTTTGACGTGTATAGATATTGTCTTTCCCCCTAGTTCAACTGTAAGTGCAGGGATGAGTCCATATGGCTGAAAACCATGTTCGTCAAACGCTTTAAGACTAGTAGGAGAAGGTGTAACCTCAGGTGAGCATATGGCTCTCCAACAAGTCAAGTACATGATCGACGTGGAAGCACCCTCGTCTAGGACAATGAGATGAATGTTGTTCACACGGATCTTCGTCTGGATCTGGAAGGCTAACTGGTGGGAAATCCTAGGCTTAAAATACTCCAAGTTAAACATAATCGTGTTAGAATTATCCGGGTCCACTGCCCCTAGTGATGAAAGTAAGGTTCTGCGTTGTATGAGACAGTGGTGTAGGACCTCGAGAGTCGACATCGCACATGGTGCTTGAGCTAGGTCCTCTAAAATATTGTAATTTTGGGCGCTCGCGCGTCAGGGTTAAATGTTTCCATTCGGATAGTGCCCTTGGGTGGGCATAGCACCGTGTCAGTGACAGGTCTCTCAATATGGAGATGACCATTGGGGGGAGGTGTGACAGGAGGATATTCAAGAGGAGTCTTGCCATGGCCTGTCTCCGTTTTGTTTGAACTTGGAGGGGTATCGTATGTCCTTGCTCGAGTGGATATATGGATGTCCTCATTACTCACCATCAAAATATCATGGTTTGCGGATGTTTCTCCACGGGGTGGGTTGTTCGGATTTCCCCCTTGCGGGGGATCGTGAGTAACCATTTGTTGTTGCTGATGGGGGAAAGGATCGGTTAGCACTGCTGGGCAGGAATGACCTTTTATGAATCTGTTGACTTCCTCTTTGTAAGTACAGTCTCTAGTGTAATGGTCTTCCTAAGAGATGAGGCAGGGAAACTTTTCTTTCCGTCTAGGCTTGTTATCGGTGTTGGTCTGTTGTGGTCTAGGATTTTCCTGCTGCGTAGAATTTTTCTTGGATTTTCCTCTGTTGTTTTTATTTTTTCCTCTGGATTGTTGTGACGAGGATTGAACAGCATTCACCTTAGAGGACTGAGCAGGAGAAGTAGAATCCTTGGGTGTAGCCTGCGTTGGATATGGAGCAGCAGTAGTTTGTTTCCCACTCGATTTGGTTGCAGGCTGGGCCTTTATTGAACCGACGATACCGTCAACAGGGGGTTCAAAGGTAGGCTTGGTTGGATCAGTGGTGGTGCGGGAGGTGTGAGGAATAAGCTCGTATAAAGTTCTAGATTGGGTATATACCAAATCCATATACTGAGCGCAATAAATCGCTTGTTCCTCCGTGACAGGTCCGCCCATGGAAATATCCCTGGCGATGGTAGGCATAAATGACTTAGTGAACCAATCAGCGAGTAATTGGTCCGAGATGGGTGCCTTGATTAACCTTCGGTGTCGATGCCACTCATGGATATGAATAGATATATGCGTGGAAGTGGTTTGACGCAGCGAAGTCAACAAGTCTGTTCCAGTCTCGTATCGGATGGGGAGCTAGAAATGTGTCAAAAAATGCATGGCCAGGGTATTGAAATCTCGAAAGGAGTACTCTGGCAGCTCGATATACCATTTTGTTTCTGTGTCGGTAAGTGTGCGCTGGAAGATCCGTAACCGAATGGAGTCATCCATCAATGATTTTTATGAACACTAGAGATGGAAAGTCATAACGTGGTTCTTGGGGTCTTCCCCGAGATTGGCATCGAACTTTGGAATGTCCGATGGTAGTTTGGCCAGGATGGGTGGCCAGTGTGGTTCATGCCATATTGGATCGTTAATGATTCTAGAAAAATCAGGAAATTATAGCATGGCCAAGAATGGATGTTGCCGATTAGGATATGGGAATGAGTAATAATTGTAGGTTGAAGGGATACCCGTGGGACCCTGCACAGCATATTGTACCCATACATGTTTCCCGCAGGATACTGCTAAAAATTCTGAGGATAGTAGACCATCTGGTTAATCGGTGGTGTATTTGGAATCATAGGATTTACTGTCTGATTTGGAATCAAAGTAGTGACTGGTTGTTAAATGTTTTGCTGGGTGGGGATAATGGGTATAGTCCCCTGGGATTGTTGTGTTCCAGGAATGTTTCCAATTCCTTGATTGGGTATAGTCCCCTGGGATTGTTGTGTCCCGTGAATGTTTCCACTGCCTTGATTAGGTGGTGGATTTACCATACCTATGTTGGGGGGTGCCTGAAAGAATGGAGTCCATGGAATGTTGGTTCCACCCTGATTAAGAGGTGGAGGCTGAAGAGGTGGGTTCCATGGAGTATTTGCGGCGGTGGGATAAGGAATTTCGGTGTTCAAGTTAGGGGGAACGAAAGGTTGATGTTGGTTAAGTTCCCCCCCAGCTTGATTCCCGTTTTTGAATAAAGAGTACCCCCCACTCTGTGGGATTTGAGGTCCCCAAGAAGGAATTGGACCTGATGAGGGAATTTGAAAATTAGTTCCGGTTGGGATACTAACGTAAGGTTTTCCACTTCCAGGTGGATTATATGTGCCCCACTGAGAAGATGATGCTGATGGAGGGGGTTTTTGAATGGTTCTAGTTGGGGCGTTAACGAGTGGTATACCTCCAAAAGATGTGGTATGTGGGCCCTGCTGAGACGATGGAAAAGATGGAGGTGTTTGTTGAGTAGCCCTGGTTGGGATGGTACCAAGCAGTTGTCCTCCAACGGGTGTGATTGATGGTCCGGCCAGAGGAGGTTGGTTACTGGGACCAATGGTTCCAATAGACGGTTGTCCTCCGGAAATGGTATATATGGTGGTTGAAGATGGACCTCCGGTCATAATAGGTGATCCAATAGTATGGATAGATGTTCTTCCAATGATGACACTAGAAGAGTGAGGTAGTGCAGATTGACCAACTGCACCAAAGGTGTCGACTTGTGAAGAGGATCTTCCGCGAGTTCCTGATGGTGACGGTGAAAATATTGGGTTATCCCTCATAAGGGGTTCATCCCCTGAAGTTAGGCCGAACATGTTGTGTGACAATAAGTGTGGGGAGTATAAGCGAGGACTTTCAGGCGTCACGTCCATAGGGATTGGAATGGTGCGAAGATCATCGAGGGCTTGGCCCGGATTTGTATCCCATAAAGTTGAGGCTGGATCAAAAATGTGAGTTGTCTTATCGGGATCCGGAAGGAGTTCTGGTATAGTCCAGTCTGAGGGTCCAAGCCGATCTACGTATGATTCATGATATTTCGTGCTAGATGGAGGTAGGGGAGCTCGGAAACCAGGAGGATGTGTCATTTGAGAGGTACATGCAGGGGGGTATTGTGAAGTCGGTGTGAGCATTTGGGTTGTATCACGTCTAAAGCATTCTGATGCTAGGGGTGAATTGGCTAGACTAACCATACTAGATTGGATTGATGCCATGATCTCATGTCCTGAAGGGAGATTAGGGAAGGACACACTAAACGGTATGTTACTAGAAGAGCCCGTTTCATAAGTATGGATACTTGATGATGTAGTGGTGGCAGGTGGAGGTTCCACCTGTGCAGTAGGATATTCAAAATCAAAATGAAATGGTGTAGGAGGTAGTTCAGTTTCTTCAATGATTTCAACACATCCGTCAGGGACTCGAATCGAGTTTTTCGTGTCTTCGTCGGATCCTTCAATGGTTTCAATGTACCCTTCAGGGAAATCATATAATGTGGCCGAGTGTGGTGTAGTGCTAGTCTCCGGGAAGGTGATGCCTTCCATCCTAACATCATGTGAAGTACTGACTTCAGAAGCTAACATAGTGTCCACTGTGGTGTGAATTTATGAAACAGCGGTGGATTGTGGCACAACATGAATCTCGGGTGTACTACTAGTTTCAGTGACTGTAAAAGGTTCTGAGATAATTTTGTGGTCTACGGGTACAGAAGCAACTGAATATGTTGTACAAGTAGATGGTGGAACGGTCCCCCAACAAGCTCTGTGGTCGGCGGGGGCAGGGATACGTGATGTAGGCGGACCAGGCTCCCTGTTGTCTCTGGGATCTCCTTTGATCAACCATGATGATGGGATTACAAGTTTCGGGGACAGTCTGGTGAAAAAGAACTCAAAAAACCTAAAGCAGCCGAGTGTGCAAAAGGGGAGCTAGGAAAAGACAAGGCTCGCAGGACAAAAAAGCAAGCTCAAAAAACTATACTATGACCGACGTCACAGTAAGCGAGCTGAAACAAAAGTGTCCAGAATGCCAACAAGCAGCACTAAAAAAGAAAAAGACCCTCTAAAAAGGTGAAATAGCAAGCAAACTTCCTAACTAAGAGTTGGAGACCTCGATAAATCATATCCTTCGCAAGGTGATGAAATCCAAGTCAAACAATACGAAATGAGAGACCAAAGTGGAAGGATATCCCTCTACCGAAAGGGATCCTGGGTAAAAGAGCCCTAGAAGAAAAGTCATTAGGCTACCTCGTTCATGACAAGTCGGAGAAGGTTATTCAACACTTCTGTCTTTGAGCCCCTGTATCACCAATACGATAGAGTACAAGGAATATAATGGATCGATAGCCTTAGGCGATAAGTGGAGTGCGGCATTCCACAAAGTCCATCCGGAATTAATCCTCGCGGCTTAACCCCCGAAAAAATGGGAGGCCCCTTCACAAACTGGTCGATGACCCTGTCAACAAGTACAAGAGGATTTTATCACCCTAGAGGACAATGACTATGTCTCAGATTAAAATGACAAGGGGAAATTATTTGGATGCCTATCCCTAGTGTCCTACCTAGCTACCAAATTATTTTTCTCCTCAAGCGAGGTTAAATTGTGTTGAGTTAGGGAGTGTAAATTTTAATGGTTGTATTACTCAATCGGGTGATGGAAGTGCAACTCATGGTGTGATGACTAACTCAAACCATGCAAATGAATATGAATCAAAACAAGCCTTTCCTTTCAATGAATGCTATCTAAAGTAGGGAGAGAGTTCTTCGATCAAATGCAAGCATGAACTTTTTCAATGGAATGGAAAAACCACTCAATTTTTTTTTTCTTTTTTTATTATGCCAAACTAATGTAATTTCTTTCAAGATAAAACTGATCTACAACTAACGCTACTTCTAATGAGTATAATTATGTGACAAGCAATCAAATGAAGATATGCTTCCAAATGCAAAAATGTGACTTTGATCTTTTCAACAAAAAGGGAAAGAGTGTTTCAGAAAAGGTCTACAATATCAATTTTGATGAAAAAGATGAGATATGATTTCAAAACGACTAACTCTTTCAATATTGTAATCAAGGAATTCAAATATAAATGCTCATAAGACCTTGACTATTTCATAAATGAACAAATCTTTGCAGACTGTAGTAAGGAGGCAAGTAAACTAGTGTCGATATCAAAAACTCATAAAATCCAAGTTCAAACAGTAAATGAAACAAACCAAGAACACTTTTGAAATTCTCAAATAAACAACAAGGGAATGAAGTACAAGAGAAACTCAAAAATGCGAGTAGTGGACTGTAACCATAGGTTACAGAATTATGACAAAGTGTCAGCAAACCAAGCAGGAGCAGAAAACCAAAAAATGAAACAAAAGCAACCACTCAGAAAATCAAAAAAATGAAAATCTCAGAGAATTTTCACGGGGTTGTATGGAACCCAGCAGCTAAAATACCAAATTTTCTCATTTCACAGAGTACTGGGGGCGCGAAAATGTGCAGAGACCAAAATGAAGGGCGAATTTTTTTAAGAAAAAAATTGATTTTCTAGGGTTTTCCAACCCAAGGAACCAGGTACTGAGGTAAAAATGAAAAACAATAATCCAAAGCAGAGAAGCCGGGTGTGAAAGTGGGTGAAAGGACCCAATTTCACATTGAGATTGAATGAAATTAAAAATAAACTTCACAATCAAATGAAAAAATGGATTACGTCCCCAGTGGAGCCACTAGTTTTTGTTGTAGAGATTTCTTCCTACGAATAGAAAGAAGCCCTCTTAGGTTAAAGTAGGATAGACTGACTCTGATCTAAGACAAAAGTAAAACAAATGGTACCTTGAACCCTAGATCAAACAAGCATTTCAAGATTCCAGTATTGGAGAATATAAGAGAAAATGACTACCCTTTCACTCTGATGTTTGTCCTGCTTGTAGTCCAGATCTCGAATTCCTCGCAATGAACCTATTAAGATCAGACAAGATACAAGCATATACGATTCTCCAAGTACCTTGAATTACAAGTTAGAATCTAAATCTAGATAGATACAAATCATGTAATTGAATCATAATCAACATACACAAATTGGGAAACAAGACAAGTTATCTTTATTGGAAACTTTAGAATGCTTACAATGGTTGCTTGATGTCCAAGCCAACTTTTAGCTCCAAGTTCCTCCTCTAGCTATCTCTGCAAGAGTCTCAAGATCATAGTTTGGATGCCCCAATTAGTCCCCCCTTGGCTCATGGAAGGCCTCTCCTTTATAGTGCTTGGAAGGGTTAACCATAAGGAGAGTGAGGTGGATCTAATGAGTGTTTAGTGGATCAGCCAAACTAAATAGGGAGAGGGGGTTGGGATCAAATAAGGACTGATAATCCCAAGAAAATATCCCGAAGGATGAGATCCACTATCCATGGAAAAAGGATAAAAAGGGATTTTTGCGCCCCTAGGTCTGAGCATAACGCGAAAAAAGCATCTCGATTTTCGTGACCCAGGGAAAGTGCAAAACGTGAAAACCCTAATTTTCGATACCCAGCAGATGTGCAGAGTGCAAAAATCTATGCATATAGGGTCAGCTGCTGTGACACGTGGCAGATAAGGTCATGTCTCGGCATTCATTCAATGGATTTTTCTCCTGGGAGTCGAGATTAGACCAAGGAGGGAGCCAATAATGTGTGACGGTTATTGGGGAGAAATGTCGCTAGGTCACATGGTACAAAGACACGACACTAGGGCTTGAAGTGTAACTTTGAGATATAACAGACTGAGAGAAGTCAAAGAAGAGGAAATCTAATCGAGGGTAATAAATAAGAAAACCATGTAGGGAAAGAGGGAAAAATCAAAACGGACAGGTCAGCTAGATCAAAAACTAGGTCGAGGTGAGAAGGGAAAAAGGAAAATTAAAAAGAGAGGAAACATAAAAGCATATAGAGAAAGAGGGGGGGATTAAAATAAAATGGAAAAGAATGTAAATAAACTAAGAGCATATAAAAAAAAATGGTAAAAATAGGATTAAATATATATATATATATCAATTCCATGATAGTATAGATATAAAAGAGATAATAATAAAAAAATGTATAATGTAATACATATATAAACAACAATAAAAATATTAAAAAAAAAAAAATTATGAAAATGATAACATTTAAAAAGAAGATGAACCTCATAAACAGAGAGTGAAAGATACAAAGATTCAATCCAAAATATGAACCAAGGAGTATCAAGAGGAAGAGAAGACAAGAAAAGGGAAGGGAAGGAGATGGACAAAGGGAAGGATTTGACCAAGGCTATCAAGAGAGAAGAAATGAAATAAATAAAGGAGACGAAAAAAGGTGGGGGAAGAGGAACAAACAAAAGGAGGAGAGGGGAAGGGAAAAAGGGAGCAAAGGGAATGCCAAGGGGAGGAACAAGGGTTTAAAAAAACAAAGAAAAAAACATGAAAGAAAAAAGAAAGGGGAGAGAAATCTAGTGCCAACGTCACTATTGATATTGCTAACTCTTGAGGAAGTTCTAGTTCTATGGAGTCATAACAGGATCCATTTATTTCTAATATCCTGACTCCTATCTCTATTGAAAGCAACCATATGCTTAACAATCTTAATAGTTTCTATAAATTTACATTTAGAGTAGTTTTCCTCCTTAACCAAAACCTTCATTGATCAAGTAATAATAGATGTTTGGTCATGTGGGAGTGCTCTGAAAGGGAAGAAGTATGAAACCGATCAAGTCAAATATCTACTTCATGCTCCTTGATCCTTAACTAGAACGAATGTCCAGTTTCACCAATATAAGATTTATAAATATTTGATTTGGATCATATTTAATCTTATATTGTTGAGTGGCTTGACGGGTTATTAATTTTTGGTAGATGAAATCATATTTTATTATATTTGGACCTTCCTAGGGCCTTTCTCAAAGGGATAGGAAGGAGGTGGAAAAATACATAAAATATAATTTGGGAGAGGGGTTGGGGGTTCGTTCTTTTGGAGAGAAGGGAACACTTTGAGTGGAGGAACAGTGAACTTTGGAACCTTGAGCTTGAAAATTTGGGCTTGGTTATTATTGTGTTGTTTTGTCAAAGTTACAGGCATGGAGGGATAGGAAATCCACGAGTTTACTAAAACTAGATTGCAAGATAAGTTGTCAATTGGATAGGACGATTAATCCAATTTGGGTAACCCTTAATTCATCAAATTACAAGGATTGGACTGGATTTATAAGGACTTGACTAGAAGGAGACAACTAGTTTTTAGAGGTATTTCACTACTTTAGTGTTTTGATTGAGTTGTAATTTGCAAATTTGAATTATTTGTTAAATAATTTTGATTTTTTTCAATGGAATACACATCACAGGAAACCCTCCAAGCACTTCCTTTCATTTTGAGGATGGTACCTGGGGTAAGCCATTCAGTTGTAGTTTTGGCAACCTAACCCAGTAAGGACATTAAGTAAGGCCCTTAGCATTCACATAGATAGTCATCCCAGGGACTTGAACCGATGACCTCCTACTTGCAGCTCACAACACTCAACCACTCTATCTATCCCACCAAGCTAGATAGTTATGAATTTGTACTTAGTAATTGACCTATTATGTTATTAGAAAGCATTGAAATTAATTATATTGTTAGATGTTAACTTAACATTTATATTGTTGAAAAACAAAAGAAATTTGATATGTCCATAACTTATTTAGTTGGTTTAATGTTATCAGAGAAATGAAGTTAATAAATTAGATGAAATCAATTAATAAACACTTATTACAATTATAAAGTATTACACATGGTATCATAGCCCAGTTCTAAAATGGGAACCTTAAGGGCCTAATTATGTTGAATAGTAAAAATATGAAATAGTGTACAAATTGAAGCTATAAAAAGCTTGTATTATAGTCCTAGAAATAAGTAAATCAAACTATAACCCAGAAAAATAAAATGGTAACCAAAAATTAAAGAAAAAATCATAAAATATATTAAAAAAACTTGGAATAAATATATTCCCAGAAAATAAAGTTTTTTATTTATAAAGTAAAATAAATCAACTTATACAATTTACCTATCACATAAGAAAATCCAACAAGTGAAAGAAGGTTCCCAATGAAAGGTTTCTTTAAGATGAAAAGATAGTCATAGAGTAAATTGAAGCCTTCATCCTTTTATAAGCCTAACTAATCTAATGAGAGGTTTCTTTAAGATGAAAAGATAACCATAGAGTAAATTGAAGCCTTCATCCTTTTATAAACCTACCCAGTAACACATGTGACTAAAATAAAATAAAAATCTCCATATATATATATATATAAAGGAAAACATTGTTACCTGCAACAAAGGGAAAGAGGAATGAGGTTAAGGCTTTTGAAAATCTCTTAAAAAATTCAGTGTTTCTATTTATTTCAAAAAAACAAAACAAAAAAATAATATTTATGAGTTTTTTTTAAAAGGATTAGGTAATTTTTTTTAATAATAAAAAATATGTATTTATATCCTTGATTAAATAAAAGAATTAATTATAATACATTTTTAAATAAATAAACAAAAATATTAATTAAAATACTTTTCTTAATTTAATAAAAAAATTGTTTGCGGGTTGTCACATATGGTCGTGCAAGCTGCATAGTCCATGGGTCGCATAGGCCATCATGATCATGGTCAACCCCGAGGGGCCTTCACATGGCCACAGTGACCATGTCATTTGTGGCCGTGATTACCACAAGGGAGGGGTTAGAGACCTAAGGGACACACCCCCATTCAAAAAACAAAAAAATTGTTGGAACAAGAAAAGAAAAAAAATTTAAACTCTTGTATCAAAAAATGGAATGTTAAGAAAGCAGTAGGGAAAATGCGACAAATTTCACTTGGAGTTAGATTGGATATGACGATGTCTAAGATTCATATTTGTTCACCAATTGAATAAAAATGAAGGGGGGGTGGGGCATAATAGGAGGATATGCCCTTGAAACTTGAAACCTCTACGTTGGTAAGCCAAGAGGACATTACCACCAAAACTTTAGGAAGAATGAAAGAAGTAAAGCATCAACATAATCATATCCTGAAGACATTAAAGCCTTAGAAATCTAGTGGAGAAACCATCGAAACCTATCAGAGAGACCGGGCCATAAATTTTCATGAGAAAAATGAATGGAATGAAGAGAGGAGAGAGTTTTGTATTCCCATTTTTCATTTTAATTTAATAAAATATTTGAGAAAAATGAATGGAATGAAGAGAGGAGCAAGTTTTGTATTCCTATTTTTCATTTTAATTTAATAAAATATTTGGGAAAGGTGGATGGAACCCATGAGGATGTGTGGATGCAAGGCCTATTTAATTGATTTAATAAGTCTAATAAGCTTTCCCTAAGTTTAAATTTTTTAATTTATTTATTTTAAAATGATCATATTAAAAAAATTATTTATTTAGATTATTTTAAATGTTATCAAACATATGGTAATAAATTAAATTATATAGTTATTATATTTCACATTTTATTAATTGTCAACTATTCAATTTAATTTTAATTAATGATTAAATTTTAAATATAAACAATTATGTGGTAAATTAAATAATTAATTAGTAAGGTAATTATTTAATTATTTTTAGAATTTAAATATAGTTTGGTATTATAGTAATCGATTAAGTGATTATGTGTATCAAGGAGTTTCAATATGACCTTTAGTATCTAGCAAAGTGGTAGAGACGATGTAGTACCTAAGGAAAGATCAGAGTTTTGTTATTTTTTGGACCTCCTCGACCTATAGTTACCTTGCCTTAAGTGATATGCTTGTTACAAGAGAATGTAAAAGAAACTTACACCTACACATACTTATGGGTACGTGCATATAGATACTTTATCAATATGACTTGATCCTTTATTTCATGAACTTTATGTTGTGATGTAGAGAATCAGTATGGTTAGGACATGTGGAAATCAGGGTCAGGAAATACCGTCACATGGTTAGGACACATGGAAATTAGGGTCATGCAATACCATCGCTTCGTCCACCAACGTCAACACTATCAGCACCCTCACCAAAGATGGATACCATGATGTGCTCTCTTGAGGAAATACGTGAGATGCTAAAGAGACTTCTAGTAGTGGCTCATGTTAAAGTAACTCGAAGGTAACTCAAAGGTATCAATGAATTTAGAGCAATAACCTCCTCCCCAATACACCTCTAAGGATCTTAAGAAGATTAAGCTCCCATAGTTTTTTGGAGCAATGTTGAGGAGTGTATCGAGGCTTGGCTAGAGGACATGATGAGGTGTTTTTCATTGAGAGAGTATACACACAACTAAAAATCCAATATAGCTATCTTCCAACTTAGAGATAGTGCTTTAAACTAGTGGGGAAACCTAGAGAGGAAGTTACATCTCACTTTGGATAATGTCTCTTGGGATTTGTTTGAGGAAGGGAAAATTTTAAGGACCCATACATATTTAAAAGTGTATAAACATTGGTGAATCTTATCAATTCTTAAAATGTCAACTATAAAATATTTGGAGAGATTTTTCTAAAATTATTTCAATTTCTAAGGATTTTATATAGTTTATATAATAATTTGGCGATTTTTAGAGTGAAAAATTATTACCCTGTCAAATTTGGGCGAAATGGGACTTCAAAAAATGAAAATTGGCAAATCTTTTTTGGAAAAAAACATGGAAAAATAGTCCATGGGCTAAATTTTGCCCCTAAAATTATCCATGGTTTGAGGAGATGTTTCAAAGGAAGTACATACCTTCTTTCTTTAAAAAGTAGTAAGAAGGATCATTCCATGCTTTGATTCAGGGAAATCAAATGGAGTATGAAATTAGATTCGTGGAGCTAATAAATTATGTATCATGCATGGAATCATATCAACGACATGCAAATCACTTTGTTTATTGGATAAATTATAAAATGAGGGCCCTTGTACGGATGTGCAAACCCATTTCAGTGGCAAATGTAGTCGAATGTGCCCAATATGAAAAAGAGAATCTTAGCTCTAGAGGAGACAAGAGAGTGGACATAAAATCAACCAGACCACAACATTTAGGATATATGTGAGAAAGGTGACATGGATCATTTTTAGGAGAGGGTACTCTAGGCCATCTTCTTAGAGCGATAGAGATCCCATAGAGTTGTTGTAACAAATGTTCCATTGGAGGCAAGTGCAATATCCCATCCATCAACAGGGACTCATGAGTGTCTAAGGCATTCAAGAGTGGTAGTTATCAGGGTTTGGGTTTCGAAGGGATCGAACTCATCTCAGAGATCTATGTAGATTAGCAATCAGAATCCATCCCATATTTCTAATTGGGAGTGCAAGGATCCTCGTTTCCATCATGATTGTCCAAAGTTTCAAGTAGGCATCATGCACCTAGAAGGTAAGGCCCCTATAGGGAATTCAAGCAACAATCACTAGATCTATGCAATGGTTGATAACCATTGGGACCATTGGGTCGAGCATCAATCCATTATCATGGAGTCTTCAGGTAATAAACAATGTTAAACTTAAAATCTTATTTGATCATAGCGCAACATATAGTTCTATTTCTCCTTTTCATTAGATAAATGTGGGTTGACACCCTATGAGCACGACAATTTTAAACTGGTTGAAATGGATACAAGGATTAAAAAATTAATATGATCTAGTGTTGAAGAGTGTTTTTTGGTTTATGTGACTAAGATAAAAGTGTGTGTGACTACCCTAGGTACTTATGATCTCATTATTGGCATGAACTAGCTAAAGGCTCATTGAGATTTCTTAGACTGTTATTAGAAGAGAGTGATTTATTTATATGATGAAGAGAGAACAATTTAAATATATTGTATTAAGAGGAAGGTGTCCCTATGTTTCATCTCAATGATGAAAGTAAAGAGTTTCCTAAGGCAAGGATGTCAATTGTGCATAGTAGAGGCAGTAAGTGGAGAAAAGAGACCCTCTTTGGATAAGTACGTTGTGTTATCATAATTCAGGGATATCTTTCCTACGGAGTTACTAGGGTTACCTATGAAAAGAGAACTATATTTTACTATCGAGTTAAAACTACACTCGGAGCCAATATCTAAGACACCTTATAGGATTATGGTCTGTAAGAAAAATAGGATCGCAGAGCAATAACAATAAACAAGATGCAAATATAAATCACATAAATACAATACAAGAGAGACACAAATATACGTGGTTCACCCAAATTGTCCTACGTCCATGGATAAATTGCCAGTCCTATATTATTATACTATCCAACAAATTAAGGGATACAACCTGCATCACATCTCCTGCAACTTCCTCTTCACTCTCTCACGGTCTCTCTCACACAATCATAGAGATATTTACAATGCTACAATACCCAGCCGTATTACAATGCCTTTTTTTTTAAAGAGCGATTACCATGGGAAAATACTATGGAACACCCAATACCATGGGCCCATAAATCACCCATTATTGAGCAATTCATGACTCTAAAGTTACAACATTTTACAAGGCATTTTTTTTTAAATGTTCGCTACGGGGGGCGATGACTATTTTGGGGGGGAAAGACGCCCCATACCCCCCCATCATGGTTTGGGATCCAAACATGGGTGAAACACGACTTCTGAATAAGGAATATCGTGCTCCACAACCAACAATCTCCCACTTTGAGATTGATCACAGCAACTCCACCATTGTTGGGCTATGCTTTGAACCTTGGATCTGTAAAATCTCTCATCTTCACCTTCATGCTTGAAGGCCAACTGAAACCGAGTAGGAACTCAGTTTATCTCTCGTTACCACCTTTGTTAACATGTCTGCAGGATTTTGGCTAGTGTGTATCTTTTCCAGCTTCAACAGTTCATCTTCCAGAACAGACCGTATGAATGGTACTTCAGTTGTATATGTTTAGTCTTAGAATGGAAGGCTGATTTCTTTGCAAGATGAATGACACTCTGGCTGTCACTGTACAACCTTATATTCTCCTACTTCTTACCCAATTCCTCCATGAATCTGTTGAAGTATATGTAACTTCGGAATGTATTTCATATATATATATTTATTGTACTCCTGTAGAGATGTATTATTCCTCTATACGGAAGTGTCGTCATTTGTATTGACAAGTGTCGCAAGTGTGTTAACTTGTCGATGGGTTATTAGACCACCAAGTGTGGGGTCGGCCCCATAAGAATTTTAGGCAGGTCGGACAAGTATAAATAGAGATCGAGATATCTCTATTTAGATCATCTCATTACTCACTCTTCTATCACTTGGAAAGTGGTGCACATTGGAGGAGGAGGATCAGCACATAGGAGAAGTCTATCTCTTGTACTTGGGTTGTACTTGGGTTGTACTATTGCTCTATCTATCTCTGAGGAAGTTGTGGGTTTTTTCACCTTAAGGTTTTCCCCACGGAAACTCTGTGTGTCCATTGTCTCTTATGCTTTTGCTTATTTCGATGCTTGACATGCTTGATATGATTGTTATGCATTGATATACTGTACATGTTATTCTCTCAGTAAAGATCCTAGAGTATATTGAATTAATGTTCAAAATATAACATGGTATCAGAGCTAGCCTAAGAAGAAGACACTGTGCAGTTGCGGAAGCTAGGGCTTCTTGTTTTTGGGTTTCTCTCCACATATTTTGGAAAAGTAATATAATATATTGACTCTCCTCTGCATGGTGAATCTATCTGTCCAATCAGAATTCAATTCTGAGTTGTTTTAGTTTTGACCCTAAAAATTAGGGTTTTCACAAAATTAGGAATTTCTGAAATCTGAAGACATAGCTGGAAGCTCCTTGGAAAAATCGAAGTTTAGAGAGTTGGATCGAGATTTTTGGCTGGGTAAATCTCCCGGAAACTCAAACCCAAATTCAGGGCTCTCCTCAGTGAATCTGGGAAGACTAGAAGACATTTATGAAGGGTGAAACTTTGCAGATCTGAATTTTTTAATATACCGGGATGATTAGTTCATCAAGGCGCATCTCTCCATCCTTTCATAAGTTGGAAATTCAAAATTTGAAATTTTAGGGTTTCTCTAACAAACCCTAATCCAGCACCAGATCCAGTTTTCAGCAAACTAAGTGGTAAGACCTAAATCTTTTCTATTTCCATTTGAAGTACTCTTTAAGATGTCTCTCCACAACAAGCTTGAGGACAAACTTGAAGGGGCTGATAACTTCCGAGCATGGAAGTATAGGATTGGGTTAATCCTCGAAGAAAATGAGTTGGACACTTATATAAGTGAAGAGGTCCCTGTCCCAGAGGGAGAAGAGGCTAAGGCTCTTCACAAGAAGAACTTGGTCAAGGCAAAGAGGATCATTGTTGATTCTATCAAAGATCATCGCATACCCCTTGTGTCATCCCTAAAGACACCAAAGAAGATGTTTGATTCCTTGACCAAACTATTTGAAGGCAAGAACATAAATCGGAAGATGGCCCTGAGGAATCAACTGAAGAATATCAAGATCCGGAATGCAGAAACTATGCTCATATTTCTCAAGGGTCTCCCAGATAAAAGAACAACTTGAAGCTGTGGGTGAAGATATAGAAAATGGAGAAGTGGTGATGACCACTCTTAATGGCCTTCCTAGATCATGGGATTCCGTCATCCAAGGAATTTGTGCTAGGAAGAAACTCATCACATTCAGTAGGCTGTGGGAAGAATGCTCACAAGAAGAAGCTCGAATTGTGGCTCAAGAAGAGAAGATGGGGAATGAAGATCAAGCTCTCACAACACACTCCAAGAAGTATGATGATAAGAAGGGACATCACCACAGTAAGAAAGAAAAGCACCACCATCAAAATCAAAGAGGTAACACCAAATCTCAAAGACACATGTCCTATGCTCGTTGCTATACATGTGATGAAAAGGGACACTATTCCAAAGACTGTCCCAGAAATAACAAAGATGGTTCTCGCAAGAAGAAGAAATTCAGAAGAAAACATCATGCTCATGCCACAGAGGATGATGAACCTCCCAGGAAGAGGGCTAGAGAAGATAGTGAAGATTCTTCAAGTGATGAAGAATATGTTTTGATTTCTGCTCTCACTGGAACCATTACTCATGGAAGTAATGATTGGCATATAGATAGTGGAGCTTCTAAACACATGACAGGATTAAAAGAATCCTTTTTGAATCTATCTGAACATGATTCACCCCACAAGGTGAAACTTGGGGATGACTACCAGTATCCAATAAAAGGGAGTGGTGAAGCCTCCTATAAACTAGACTATGGAAAGTCTATGAAGATGAAAGATGTACTTTATGTTCCAGGTCTAAAGAAGAATCTACTCTCCATATCTGCATTGGATGCAAAAGGCATGAGGGTTGCATTTGTAAATGGCCAAGTCCTAATGTGGCCAAAGGGAAAGACTATAGATGATGCAGTTGTGATTGGAGATCAAGAGGGAGGACTATACAAACTGAAGGGCCAACCAGAACAATCCATGGGCCATGACTCAATAGAGCCAAGTGAACTTTGGCACAGAAGGCTTGCACACATGCACTATAGGGCATTACCAATTGCAAGAAAAGTTGTAGAAGGTCTTCCTGAAATATAGACAAAGCATGAAGGAATTTGTAAAGATTGTGCAAAGGGAAAGAACACAAAGAATATATTTCCAAGCAGTGAAAGCAAGGCAAAAAGAATCTTGGAAATTATCCACTCTGATGTTTGCGGTCCAATGTCATCCAGTTCTCTGAGTGGGTATGTGTACTATGTCTCCTTTATTGATGACTTATCTAGGAAGACTTGGGTCTACTTCTTGAAGAACAAAGATGAAGTGTTTAACAACTTCAAGGAATTCAAAGCCTTGATAGAAAAGCAAACTGACATGAAGATCAAGATTTTCAGATCTGACAATGGCGGAGAATTTACTTCAGGAGACTTCAAGAAGTTATGCAGTGATTAAGGGATTAAGAGGGAGTTGACTACTCCTTACAATCCACAGCAGAATGGGGTTGTCGAGAGGAAGAATAGAACAATCATGGAAGAAACTAGAGCAATGATCCATGACCAAGACTTACCTATGCACTTATGGGTTGAAGCAGCAAGGACAGTTGTATATGTGCAGAACAGAACACCCCATAAGATACTTGACAACAAAACACCAGAAGAAGTGTTCACTGGTAAGAAACCAGAAGTTAGCCATATTAGAATATTTGGTTGTCCAGTATACACCCACATCCCAAAAGAAAAGAGGTCAAAGTTGGATCCTTCAGGAAAGAAGGGTATATTCGTGGGTTACAGTGAAAGCTCGAAAGCTTACAGAATCTACTTCCCTGGATTCAAGAAGATCGACATCAGTAGGGATGTAACATTTGATGAAGGTTCAACATACCTCAAACCAAGAAAGACACCTATTGAAGACAGTGAAGAACCCAGAATATCCAAAACACAAGACACCACTATGAATGAAGCAATTCCTAAAGAAGATAGAGAAATGGAAGATCCACAAGAACCTGTGGATCCACCTCGTGAGAAGAATCCTCACAAGAGGAAACCAACATGGGCTAGAGAGCTCATCCAATATGCAGAAAGATTTGGCATTCCAGAAGAGGAACACAGAGAAAGGAAAAGAACAAGATCACATACCAACTATGTTGCTTTACTCTGTGACATTATGGATAAAGAACCTTCCAGTTATGATGAAGCATGGAAGGATGCCATGGTCGAAGAGTATCATTCAATCATGAAGAATGATGTTTGGGATGTGGTCCCAAGACCAGATGGGAAGTCTGTGGTGACTTCCAAATGGATCTATAAGATCAAGCATGCTGCAGATGGCAGCATAGAGAAATACAAATCTAGGTTTGTAGCTCGTGGCTTCTACTAGAAAGAAGGAATTGATTATGAAGAGACTTTTGCTCCTGTGGCCAGGTACACTTCCATCAGATCAATACTTGCTCTGGTTGCAGTGATGAAATGGAAGGTACACCAGATGGATGTCAAGACTGCTTTCTTGAATGGTGTAGTTGAAGAGGAAGTGTATGTGGACAAACCACTCGGGTTTGAGACACATGATAGAGGAACTCATGTGTGCAAACTGAAGAAAACCCTGTATGGTTTGAAACAAGCACCCAGGACCTGGTATGGCAGGATAGATGGTTTCCTATCCAGTTTGGGCTTTACCAAGAGTAAAGCGGATTCCAACCTTTACTACAAGGTTGAGGAAGGCAATCCTGTGATTCTACTATTGTATGTGGATGACCTGTTTGTAACAGGTGAGGATAGATTGATTGTCGATACGAAGAGGAAGCTTGCTGCCGAGTTCGAGATGAAGGACTTGGGTATGATGCACTACTTTCTTGGTATGGAGGTGTGCCAGAGTGAAGATGGAATCTTCCTTGGGAAAGGTAAGTATGTAGTAGAGATTCCGAAGAGGTTCGGGATGATGGACTGCAAGACCATGGCCACACCTATGGAATCAAACCTAAAGCTTCTACGTGATGCTTCTTCTGAGTCGGTTGATGCTACGATGTATCATCAGATAATTGGGTCCTTGATGTACCTGATGAATACGAGACCGTACATTTGCTTTGCGGTGAACACCTTGAGCCAGTATCTGACAAATCCGAGACATGTTCACCTGTTAGCTACAAAGCATGCTCTGAGGTACCTGAAGGGTACAGTGGATTATGGGCTCAAGTATGAGGTGAATCAAAAGTTTAACCTGGAGGGTTATGTTGATTCGGATTGGGTAGGCAGTGCCATTGATCGAAAGAGCACTTCGGGTTGCTGCTTCAGTATGGGATCAGGTGTGGTCTCTTGGTTTAGCAGGAAGCAGTCCTGTGTGGCACTAAGTATAGCCGAAGGAGAATATGTCGCAGCTTATTCGGCTAGTTGTGAGGCAGTATGGATTAAGAAGCTACTGTCTGATTTGTTTGATCTTCAGTTGAGTGCTACTTGTATATATTGCGACAACCAGAGTTGTGTGAAGTTGTTGAAGAACCCAGTGTTCCATGACAAGTCGAAGCACAATGAGATCAATTTCCACTATATTCGGGATACGGTACAGAGAGGAGCAGTGAAGCTCCTATATGTTGCGACAGACGAGCAAATAGCCGATGTGTTGACCAAGCCGCTTGCCAGAGTGAAGTTTGAATACTTCAGAGGGAGACTTGGTGTACTTCAGATCGAGATGCCTTCCAAGGGGAAGTGATGAGTCCGGAGACACAGATGCACACGAGTCGTTCCGACATGGTGGTAGGTTAGTCCTCCCATGGTCGTTGATGTAAGTGTTGGGGACGTTCCCACATGGTGGCAGGTTAGTCCTCCCATGGTCGTTGATGTAAGTGTTGGGGTCGTTCCGACATGGTGGCAGGTTAGTCCTCCCATGGTCATTGATGTAAGTGTTGGGGCCATTCCGACATGGTTGTAGGTTAGTCCTCCCATGGTCGTTGATGTAAGTGTTGGTGCCGTTCTGACATGGTGGCAGGTTAGTCCTCATATGGTCGTTTATGTACGTGATGGGGTCGTTCCGACATGATGGAAGGTTAGTCCTCCCATGGTCGTTGATGTAAGTGTTGTGAGCCTTTCACATGGTGATAGGTTAGTCCTCCTATGGTGAGTGTAAGTGTTATGTGTGTGCATCTAGGTTGTGCTCCATGGACTATGTGATGATCTGAAGACATTGATGTGACAGTATGGTACACAGGTTTTGCAGAGGCATATGATCAGTCCTGAGATGCTCTTACAGGTTTTGCAGAGGCAGTGTAATCAGTCCTGAGAGATCTTGCAGGTTTTGCAGAGGCAGTGTAATCAGTCCTGAGGTGTACATACTTGATGGATTGCTCGCAGAGATGATGATGATCAGGATGATCATGTGATGATGTACATCAGGTTGATGTATGGTGAGTATCAGGTTGATACTCTGTGGTTGTGGATAGGTTGGGCAGTGGCATGTAAAAGATCCTGGGAGATTCTATAGGTTGGGCTGTGTGCTCGTAAAAGGCCTGGAATGCTCTTGCGAGGTTTTGCAGACGCACGTGATGAGTCCTGAGGACTCCACAGTATGACCAGTGATGATGAAGACCTACAAGTGGTGGGCCTACATCCAGCATCAAAAAGGGTTGGCTCTGTAGAACTTCCTATGATGAGTAGATTCATAGATTGGACGAGATAGTAGCAGCTGCATCGATGACGATGATCCAGAGAAGAAGACTTGTGCCAGATGATTTATGTCGAGAAATACCTTCCTAGTTAAGAGGGAGTGTTGAAGTATATGTAACTTCGGAATGTATTTCATATATATATATTTATTGTACTCCTGTAGAGATGTATTATTCCTCTATACGAAAGTGTCGTCATTTGTATTAACAAGTGTCGCAAGTGTGTTAACTTGTCGATGGGTTATTAGACCACCAAGTGTGGGGTCGGCCCTGATTATTGTAACTAGGGTTTATTAGACTTAAGTAGACAAGTCGATCCCATAAGTATTTTAGGCAGGTCGGACAAGTATAAATAGAGATCGGGATATCTCTATTTAGATCATCTCATTACTCACTCTTCTATCACTCGAAAAATGGCGCACATTGGAGGAGGAGGATCAGCACATAGGAGAAGTCTATCTCTTGTACTTGGGTTGTACTTGGGTTGTACTATTGCTCTATATATCTCTGAGGAAGTTGTGGGCTTTTTCACCATAGGGTTTTCCCCACGGAAACTCTGTGTGTCCATTGTCTCTTATGCTTTTGCTTATTGTGATGCTTGACATGCTTGATATGATTGTTATGCATTGATATACTGTACATGTTATTCTCCCAGTAAAGATCCTAGAGTATATTGAATTAATGCTCAAAATATAATAGAATCTGTGTAACCAAATCATCTCTTTACTAGCCTCTGTATCAACAACATACTCCACTTTCGTTGTTGAAAGTGCAACAACCTTTTGCAGCTTCGAAATCCAACTTACTGTCGTTCCACCTACAGTAAATACATGCCCTGTGGTGCTCATCTTGCTATCTTTATCACCTGCCATATATGCATCAACATATCCCTGTAGAACAGTGTCTAAACCTCCAAAACATAATGCATGAGTGTTAGTACCTCTCAAATAACTGAGAATCTACTGTATTGCCTTCCAATGTTCTTTACTTGGATTGTTCATAAACCTGCTCACAGCTCCCGCTACATGTGTAATATCTGGTCTTATGCACACCATGACATACATCAAGCTGCCAATTATTGATGAATAGGGAACCCTGTACATGTAGTCTATCTATTCTTGTGTCTTGGGAAACATATCCTTACTTAGTTTGAAATGGCTGGCCAAAGGTGTACTAATTGGTTTTTCATTCTACGTTCTAAACCTCTCCAACACATTTTGTATGTACTCACCCTGAGACAATGTCAATTTGCGATTTTTCTTGTCCCTTGTTACTCTCATACCAAGGATTTGTTTTGCAATAGCCAAATCCTTTATCGCAAATGAATTAGATAACTTCCTTTTGAGCAAATTTATATCCTTCATGCTAGACCCTGCAACAAGCATGTCATCCACATACAATAACAAGATAATATATCTTCCATTATCTAACCTCTTGAAATAAGAATAGTGGTTAGAATGACATCTACTATAACCTTGTTATGTCATAAACCCATCAAATTTCAAATACCACTGCCTTGGATCTTTCTTAAGGCCATACATGCTCTTTTTCAACCTTCATACCAAATTCTCCTTCCCTTTGACCTCATACCCCTGTGACTGTGCATATAAATCTCTTGCTCCAAATCCCCATGGAGAAAGGTTTTTTTTACATATAATTGTTCAAGATGCAAATCTTCTACCACCACTAGACTTAAAATAGTTCTAATTGAAGTCATTTTAACAACAGGAGAAAATATTTCATCAAAATATATACATTTCTTCTGTGCAAACCCCTTTACAACAAGTTCGGCCTTGTACCGCTTCTTTCCTCCATATTCTTCCTTCAACCTGTAAACCCATTTATTCTCCAATGCTCTTTTACCAGCGGGAAACTGAACCAAATCCCAAGTTTGGTTTCTTACCAATGAGTTCATCTACTCATTCATGCCTTGCTCCCACTTCTTTCTAGTTTCCACCTGCATTGCTTCTTCATAGCATTTTGGTTCACTAGAATCAGTCATCAATAAATAATACAGTGAAGGAGAGAATCGTTCAGGGGGTCTACTTAACCTGGTAGATCTTCTAACATTTGCAGGAGTTTGAGGTACCTACTGTTGTTCTTGATTTTCTGGCACCTTTGGAACTTCATTTTCTTTGATTTCATCAAGCACTGTGTACTCTGTGTTTTCCTTTTCCTGTTTATTTCCCTGCAACTAATATTTATACATGATCTTTTCATTGAATACCACATCTCTACTCCTAATGATTTTGTTATTTTCTTAATCCCATAAGCGATAACCAAAATTATCAACCTCCTATCCAATAAATGTACATTTCTTGGATTTAGCCTCAAGCTTTGTTCTATTTCCTTTATCAATATGGACAAATGCTTCACAACCAAAAGCTCTCAGAAAATAGTAGTTTACCTTTTTACCTATCCATGCCTCCTCTGGAATACCACCATCCAAAGCACTTGAAGGGAGTTTGTTTATTAAGTAAATAACAGTATCTATAGCATTTGCCCAAAACTGTAAGGAAAACCCTGCATGCAATCTCATACACCTTGCACGCTCCATGATTGTTCTGTTCATCCTTTCTGACACACCATTTTCTTGTGGTGTTCTTGGGACTGTCTTCTCTCTACGAATCCCATGGTATGAACAATAACTATCAAACTCCTTGCCGTAGTATTCACCTCCATTATCATATCTGAGACACTTCAACCTTTTTCCTGTCTCATTCTCAATCAAATCTTTCCATTTCTTAAAAGTAGCAAACACATCAGATTTATGTCTAATGCAATAAACCCAAGTATTTATAGTTACATCATCAATAGAAGTAACATAATAACAAGAACCACCAAGATATTGTACATGATCAAGTCCCCATACATTTTTATGTACAAGCTCTAACTTTTCACTCTTCTTTTGTTTCCCAACCCTGAGAAATATGACTCTCTTATGTTTTCCATAAACACGACTCTCACATAATTCCAAACTTACCTGCTTCATATCTAGCAGCAACTTCCTTGAGTGGAGAATAATCATCCCCTTCTCACTCATGTGGTCAACCCTATGATGCCACAATGTTGTATATGTTCCTGTGGAAGCTAAAGAGACTCGAACAGTCATTATTATGAGGACATAAATACAACGTACCTATCATGTCTCATTTTTCTATCACCATTGATCCTTTAGTGATATTCCACCATGTTTCTCCAAACATAGATAAAAAACCACCATCTCCCAACTGCCATGTTGAGATCAGATTTATTTTCATAGCAGGAATGTGCCTTGCATATTTCAGCATTCATTCACCATTCTTTAACTTTATATGTACCTTACACATTCCAACAATTTTACATGGTTCATCATCACCCAATAAAACATGTCCAAAATCGCCTGGAACATAATCATGAAAGAATTTCCTATGGGGTGTAGCATGACATGAAGCCCCTGAATCTACTACCCAGTAATCACTAGTATTATCTAATGCAAGAATCAAAGGATCTTGTAACACATCACCTACTACATTTTCTTCCTGAGTAGTCTCCTGCTGTCCATCTCCTTTCTTCTTTAGAGATCGGCAGTCTTTCTTCAGATGTCCTTTCTTTCCATAATTCCAACACTCTATTTTTCCCAATCTGGACTTGGATCTGCCCTTCCTGGACTTGCTGCGATTACTTGGGCTCTTTCCTCTCTCCCTTTGTCTTCCCCTTCTCTCCATGGTCAATGCATTACCTGACGTCTCACCTATGATTTTCCTTCGCATTTCCTCGCTAAGAATATCACCAACAACATCATCAAATTTCAAGTTGTTTGAACCAGAGACAGTGTTACTTACAGCCATGACCAAGCCTTTCCAGCTTTCTGGAAATGAAAAAAATATTAGAAGATCCCTAACCTCATCATCAAAGTTCACTTTTACAGAACTTAGTGGATTTGTAATCGTATTAAATTCATATAAATGATTAGCAACAGATCCACCTTTTGACATCTTCATATTAAATAAACGCTTCATTAGAAATACCTTGTTGGAGGCCAAGGGTTTTTCATACAGCTTACCCAATGCGCTCATCATACCCTCCATTGTCTTTTCTTTTGAAATATTGAAAACCACGAATGAAGCCAGGCACAGTCGTATTGTTCCCAGTCCCTTTCTGTCAAGAACCTCCCAATATTCGTCCTTCATAGTCGTCGTCTATTTTGCTTTTCCTCCCAACGGTAGGAATAGATCCTTTTGATACAGATAGTCCTCCATTTGCATCTTCCATAACTTATATTTTTGGACGTTAAATTTCATGACCTTAAACTTTCTTTCTTCCGCCATTGCTCCCACTCGAACCGGGAACCCTTCTTTCCTGCGAGTTTATATGCCAAATAGACCTTTGGCTTAAATGCCAATTGTTAGAAAAACAGGATCGCTGAGCAATAACAATAAACAAGATGCAAATAAAAATCACATAAATACAATACAAGAGAGACACCAATATACATTGTTCACCCAATCTGGGCTACGTCGACAGATAAATTGCCAGTCCTTTATTATTATACCATCCAATAAATGAAGGGATACAACCTATAGCACATCCATTGCAACTTCATATTCACTCTCTCACAATCTCTCTCACACAATCATAGAGATCTTTACAATGCTACAATACCCATCTGTATTACAATTCCTTCCTTTTAAAGAGCGATTACCATGGAAAAATAATATGGAAGACCCAATACCATGGGCCCATAAATCACCCATTATTGACCAAGTCATGACTATGAAATTACAACATTTTACAAGGCATTTTTTCCGAAATTTTTGCTATGAGGGGCGGAAACTATTTTGGTGGGGGAATCTCCCCCAAAACCCCCCATCATGGGCTAGGATCTAGACACGGCTGAAACACAACCTCTGAATAAAGAAGATCAGGCTCCATATCTTTGTGAGTTGTTTATGCAGTTGAAGGAGCTATTGGACCTAGGACTTATCAGACCCAATATTTTCCTGGGGATGCACAAGTAATATTTGTCAAAAATATGGATGGTTATTTGCATATGTGCATTGATTACAAATATTTGAACATATCCATAATGTAGAGTAGGTGACCTATACCTCTAATTTATGATCTCTTCATCAAATGAAAGGGGAGGAAATTTTCACAAACATTGATATGCGATCAAGCTATCACCAACTTAGGATTAAGGAATTTTATATACCTACAACCAACTTCCGGAAAAAAATTTAGGAATTGTGAGTTTATAGTGGTTCCATCTGGTTTGACCAATGCACCAATTGTAGGCGTTCTTTCTTTCAAAAGGATATTTGTTATATTGGTCACATTATATCAAGGGAAGGAATTTTGGTCAACCTTGACAAGGTGAAGGCCATCATGGAGTGGTCAATTCCAAGGAATGTTCACAAGGTGTGAATCTTCACGGGCTTAGCCGAGTAATATTGAAGGTTTGTGGAGTGGTTCTAAAATATTGCAAAACCCATCACTACTTTGCAACACAAAGAAACGCCACATTCTAAGCTTAAAATATTAATAACCAATGTGCCAATCCTACAAGCGCCTAATATGGAAAAGGACTTTATAGTTTGCATATATGCCTCGAAGCAAGGTTTGGGTATTGTGTTAATGAAAGATGGTGGATTAATATCTACTACATAAGGAAATTGAATACTCGTGAAGATATTTAAGCCACACACAATTTAGGGTGGGAAACAACGATATTAGTACTAAAGCTTTGGACATGTTATCTTGTAAGGTGAATCTTTGTTTTCAAGTATGATCATGAAAGATTGGAGTATCTCTTCATGCATAGGGATTTAAATGTTAGGTAGAGGAAATGGAGTGAAATTATGAATGATTATGATTTTGGAATTTTGTACATCAAAGGAAATTAAGATGTAGTGGTTGATGTCATGAGAAGAAGACCAAAGATATTATTTTTAGTACCCTTTAAGGTCAATTTAAGGGATCAAGTGTTAGGACAACTTCTTGGATATGCTTGGTACTTAAAGGTTACGTCAAAACTTCTGAATGGGAAGCAGTTAGAATCTAAGTTAGAGGGGCATGTCCTTGAAGTACATGGATTGTTTTTATTCAATGGAAGATATACATCCAAGAAGGATATATTAGAAGCACTATCCTCAAGGGATCCCGTAGAGACCTTTATTGTGCACATCATGGTGTGAAGAAGATGTATGCAGACATGAAGAATCTCTTCATCTAGGCAAACACAAAATGTGATGTAGTCAAATTCATTGCTAAGTGTCTTGATTGTAAGCAGGTAAAAGTATATCACCACCACCCAGCAAGTATCTAACAACCACAGGAAATTTTTATGTCCAATTTGAAAGTTAGTGCCATGGAATTCATTGTAGTATTTCCCCTTGCATCTCAATGGCATAATGCCATTGTGGTCATTGTTGGTAAACTGAACAAAAGCAGTCATTTTATTCTAGTGGGGGGAACTTATGACATCAAGGGTGTGGCGAGGGAATTTATAAGTGAGATTATTCATCTTCATGGGTTTCCCAAGAAGATCATCTCAATTAGAGACTCTTGGTTTTGTTAGTATATTCCTATACTCCATCCTAGTCCCACCAGTATTTTGATCATTTACATTTTCAGTCATGCATGCACTTTTAGGGTTTGCATGCATCCCAGTCATCAATCCAGCACCTAGCCCTCAGTTAGCCAACCCCCGGGAGCTTTTCACTATTCAGTTTTAGCCCTCCATTTGCTTAATGCGCCCTTCTTCCTTGATTTTAGGAAGCAACTTGCCCTTCTTCACCTACTAGTACAGTTGTATTCAGTTTATACTCAGTTACACTCAGTTGCACTCAGTTACACTTAGTTACACTCAGTTACACTCAGTTACACTTAGTTACACTCAGTTACACCTACCAGACTCAGTTTGACTGATGGTTGACAGTTACTTGAGCATTGATGACTCCACTGATGATGATGAAGACTTCCAGTTGTGCTCCGATGATCATGAGGACACCTAGTTGTGCTCCGATGACACTCTATTGATCTTATGATCACTTTGAGAGGCTAATTCGAATTGCCACCTTAGGCATTTGAATCCTCTTTACCATTGTACTATTTATTTGTCCATATTGTGATTAATTAACTAGTGTGTGTGAAGTATTATTGCTTCTATCTGAGTTCTACTGTACCATATTATTATGTTACTCATTATACTGTATTGTTCACTCTTCTTCTATTTTCTTGCTTAATCATAATTACTCTTGTGAGGTATACATCATCTCTTAGATCTGCTGTGAGGATTTTCACATGGTATCAGAGCATGTTGAGAGTATTGTTTATCTCCATTCTTGAGAGTTTTTGCAGGTTATTACCAATATTTTGAGTGCAGCTGTTTCTGCATCTTTGCAGCAGTAGCAGTTGCAAATATTCTATATTGTTTTTGCAGGTCTTCGACAGCTTCAATGTATGATTTAGAAGGAATTACTTTTCTTTCTCCATTCAACTATGATGAATGGAAACCAAGAATGATAGCATACTTGAAGATCCGTGGTCGTTTTTATTGTCATTTTGAAAGAGAGTTCGAATCCCCTGACGAGAAGATTGATTGGTTAAATAAAGGTGATGGAGCCTTTGGAGCAATGATGCTTTCTTTTCCTGCATACCTTAGATTCCATTTCAAATACCGTGATGGTGTTGAAACTCCAAAGGAGTTATGGACTCCAAAAGAGTTATGGGCTCACCTGGATGAAAATTTTGGCAGAAAGAATGAAGGACTTGGTCCTAACCCATTCGAAAGCAAGCAAAGTGATGCATTCACTTCTCTTGATGGTCTCTCAGATCATGAACCAGTATCATTTCATATTGAAGTTGTTGACAAATAACTTGCAGATTCTCCACTCATGCTCAAACTTTCTTCTCTTTTTGTGCCAGCTCGCACTCTAGATATTGCAGAAGGTCCTAAATCCTCTCCTGCACCAAAGTCTGTTGGTTTGCATCATGATCACATGATTATTTCGGAGGTAAAATCATCTATTGGAGGTAATGCATTCGCTCCTCTCAAGCAGTCATCTCTTTTATACTACTATATGATCATTAATTCATGCTTTCAGAAGGTTATTGAAGAATATGGCCATTGCCACCCACTTGAGATAATTTCTCATGCATCCATTGGTTTTGATCTCACCTCTTATGGTTCAAAGGAGATCTCAAGAAACCATTGCCATTCGCTTGGGATAATTTCTCATGCATATGATAGTTTTGATCTCACCCCTGCTAGTTCAAAGGAGATCTCAAGAAATTATTCTTCATGTCTTAAATCTGATTTGGATTTCAAGCAATTATTATTTGATGGTTCTTTTTGGCATAATCTCACCCATGATGGTTCAAAGGAGAAGACAAAAGACTATCTACATATTCATGATTTTGATCCTAACTCAGCTGATTCGAATCACAGGTTCAAGGATCATCCTCATACTTTTGGATTTGTTCTCATCACATTCGATCTGAAGAGCAAGTACAAGCACATGTTTTTTGAGCATGATCCACTTCTTCCTAAGAAAAAGATACCTCCAGACATATGACCAAGCATCACACCTGCTTGAGTTTGGAGCATTTAATTTTTTTGTGTGCCTTACAATCTGTTTTTTGAGGAGGGGGTATGTTTCCCATGAAATTTTCCCACTTCCTTGGTTTATTGACTGTTATTATTCATTGTATTGGGTGACCTTTGGTCTTAGTTACCAAGGCCCAGGATGGATTAAGGGGGGGTGTTAGGATATTCCTATACTCCATCCTAGTCCCACCAGTATTTTGATCATTTACATTTTCAGTCATGCATGCACTTTTAGGGTTTGCATGCATTCTAGGGTGAGCATGCATCCCAGTCATTAGTCCAACACCTAGCCCTCAGTTAGCCAGCCACGGGAGCTTCTCACTATTCATTTTTAGCCCTCCAGTTGCTTAATGCGCCCTTATTCCTTGACTTTAGGAAGCAACTCGCCCTTCTTCACCTACCAGTCCAGTTGTCTTCAGTTTATACTCAGTTACACTCAGTTACACCTACCAGACTCAGTTTGACTGATGGTTGACAGTTACTTGAGCATTGATGACTCCACTGATGATGATGAAGACTTCCAGTTGTGCTCCGATGATCATGAGGACACCTAGTTGTGCTCCGATGACACTCTATTGATCTTATGATCACTTTGAGAGGCTAATTCGAATTACCACCTTAGGCATTCGAATCCTCTCTACCATTGTACTATTTATTTGTCCATATTGTGATTAATTAACTAGTGTGTGTGAAGTATTATTGCTTCTATATTAGTTCTATTGTACCATATTATTATGTTGATCATTATACTGTATTGTTCACTCTTCTTCTATTTTCTTTCTTAATCATAATTACTCTTGTGAGGTATACATCATCTCTTAGATCTACTGTGAGGATTTTCACAGGTTTATGTCCAAGGTTGGACAAGCTTGTATTCAACATTGGAGACTCAACTAAACTTGAGTAGAAATTATCATCCTGAAACAAATTGGTAGATGAAAAGAGTTGATCAGGTAATGGAGAACATGCTTAGGATTTATGGTGTGGGTCAATAAACCCATTGGGGAAAGTGACTTTGGTATAATTTTATGAGAATAACAAATACCAAAGCTCAATCAAAATGCCAGCTCATCAGGCTTTATATGGAAGGACATGAAGGAAACCATTGAGTTGGGAAAAGTTAGAATACCAAGTGATTATATAGATAGAACTTATTCAAAATATGGAACAATAAGTAACTCAGATTAGACAATGATTAAAGGAAGCACGGGATAGGTAGAAGAGTTATAGTCGATGCACATAAAACTTAACCAAATTTATAATGTTGGAGATGGGAGTTTTATTCATATTACACAAATAAGAATACTATTCGGTTTGGAAATGGGACAAATTTACCGTATGAAATCCTCGGAAGTGATGATTGATGCTATGCAATTCATTTTGCGAGTCGCAATCCCACTTCTTAACCCCCTATGAGCATCACTAGATGATATGAGTACTAAGTGGTATATTCAAAAACAATGAGAAATTGGTCAGTTGTGACTATACTCATGGGATATGGGTCATATGTTAATGACTTACACTACGCAAATGATCCCAAAAATTATATATCATATGTTGGACTACGAAAACCCCCCTATAATTAAATAAAAAGATTCAAGGGAGCTCTCATTGAATGGTTCATAAGGAATAGCAGTTTCTAAGGTTATGAAATTGGGGTAGCAAGCCAAGTGGGCTTGATTGTGGGGAAAACTCCATAGTTAAGAGCGCTTCATCCAGAGAAGTCTTGGGTTGGGTGACCTCCTGAGAATTCATCATTTATCGAGTGCGGGCCCTAGTAGTGATGATTGATAATATGTGATTCATTGCACGAGTCTCAATCCCATTCTTCACCCCTGTGAGCATCGCCCGATGTAATGAATGTTAAGTGGACTATTCAAAAACCATGAGAAATTGGTCAATTGCGACTATACTCATGGGATATGGGCCATATATTAATGACTTACACTATGCAAATGATCCCAAAAATTATATATAATGGGACAAATTTGTCACATTGATTTATAGGGCCATTTGAAATTCTGGAAATAATTGGACGAGTTGCATATCATCTTGTACTACCATCCCATTGGCATAAACTCAAGATATTTTTCACGTAATTGTATTACAACATTATATACATGATGAATCTTATCAAATTAAATTGGAAGGAATAATATATTTTGTACAAGAGAACCATCATGGTTGAACCATTAAGCATACTAGACAGTGGGTTCCAACAACTCAGAATTCTTGATGGATCGGGTTAAGGTCTAGTCAAACAAATATAGCCCAAGATATAATGCCTAATAAGATGAAAATACCATGTGTCATGATTATCCCACACTTTTTTTACTGTGAATTTGAAATGAAGTTTCCCAAAGGGTGTGTATGTAATGCCCCATATTTTGAATTTGACAACTAAATTATATTACGACATTTTTGTAATTCTTTGCTTATTATCTATTGAACTCAATTCAATTGACAAAATTATATTAGTGAATTTATGGATCCACCTATCTCCTAAATTTAATATGTTTATGTTTATTTTTTATGTTATTTGTAGTGTCCCTTTTTAATAATTTGTAAAAAACTAGGAAAATTACAATTTTTGGTCAATTCAACCCTTAGACTAGTAATTACTCAACTACTTCCAAATGGCTCCAAATGCTTCTGAATGGGATCTGAATGAGTTTGGAAGGTATTCATACATATAAATTAGGATTATGTATCATCAATTAGTTCCTATGGCCTTCTGCAGCTCCATTAAATCATATATTTATATGCAAGTCTTCACATAGGGGGGAAGCTAGTAAATTTCACCATATGTTATGAAATTCGAAATTTAGGTGCCAAAGACTTGTTCCATGTTAATGAAACTTATTAAGAACATTAATTATACTCCATACATTAAAAAAATCATAGATAATGATTGATACAATTCGAAATAATGTCTCTTCAAGCTCCAACAACAAGATATAGGGAAAATGGCATCATTTATGCATTGTTTGGTATTTTTACATAGTTTCACTTTGAATTTCGACCTGAGAGTATTCTAAGAAGTAAATATAGATTATATATAATATAATACAAATAAATTTATATTCTTGGACTCTCACAAATAGATCAGCATCTCACCAAAGGCACAATTCCTCCAGGGGCCCAAATATGCAAGAAAATGTGAAAGAGATGCAAGAACAAGTTGTAGATGAATGAACCGCGAGTTGCACTGTAGCTTCAACCTGTAACTAAAGAATCCATTGTAGCTCCAAATTAAAGGTCTAAATGTCCTCTCCAATTTCCAATTAGGATGGGAATCTTTCACCCTCGAAATTGGTGCTAAGGCGGTAGATTAGCTCTCTACTAGCTCTTCTCTCCAAATGAAAAATGTAAAATGATCAAAAGCTGGTCTTCTTCTTTGTTCCTGAATTTTATAAAATTCCTAAGTCTTACCTAACTTGAATTACATCCATGAGATTCATGCCAACTCCATTTGGGAAGAGATTCCAAAGTATGCCACTTGTCCTTCCAATTCTAGCCTCCTCCTTCCCTCAATTCGAGTAGGTGTCTCCTTGGCTTCCATAATTCCCTTGTGAGCATTCTTGGAGGCTGTTTTTATCCATGACATGTCATGTATGTCAGATTTCATCCATCAGGTCTGATTTTTTCATAAGTGTCATAGGCATCTTCATCATTGGTGTCATAGAAGCTAGGGAATCTAGCCCAAGTGTCCCACTAGCTCCAAAATGCCTCTTCCTCATCCATGGGAGTTACTCTTCCTCTACATTTAGACCTCATTGATTCATGCCAAGTATTATTCCATTCCAAATCCCCCAATAATATTGGACTCCGCCTTGGATTCGAATGGGTGAGAGTGGAATGCCATGTGGCATGGGAAATCTAGCTTTGTGTGGGTCCCACACCATCCATGTGTCTCCATGACCAAGTGCCATCTTATTTTCTCATAATAAATATTGATTTATCCCATATTAATATATTTATGTCAAGATAAAGTCCATTTGGGGTTTATTAGTATCCTTATTCCAATTTTAATGTCTCCACCCAACCTAGGAAACTAGTATATTGGTGGAATTTTCTCCTTTTAGAATTTATTTGAGTGGGGACATTACAGTCCTCCCCACTCAATATTGCTTTCCCTCAATCAATTATAAATTGGGATGCTACAAAATTTGTTCTTCCTCCCATGTGGCATCCTCACTTGGAAAATCTTTCCATTGTACCAAATACTCCCTTATGGTCCTGCTCCTCAATTTTCTTTCTCTTGTCTTCAAAAAAATTTCTGGAATAAGGGTGAGTTTTCCTTCATCATCTAATGGAGGGATGGTTTCTGAAATAGAGATTTGTTGACCAATAGCCTTCTTAAGGCATGAAACATGGAATACATTGTGAATTTTGCTCCCTTCCGGAAACTACAACTCATAAGCCCCTTTCGGAAGCTCCAACTCATAAGCAACCTCCCCAACATTTCGAGCTATCTTGTAGGGACCAAAGTATCTTGGTTTGAGATTTTCTGAACCTTTCACCTTCAAGGATGTTTCTTTAAATGTATGTAGCCTCAAATAGACCAAATCATTTACTTGAAAAGTTATTTCCACTCTATGTTGATCTACATATTGTTTCTGTTGATTTTGGGAAACCTGCAAATTGTCTTTTAGGAGTTTCAAGATCTCTTGACTTTCCTCCACCCAATATTTAGCCTTTGGGTATCTACTATCACAAAATATGTGCTCAAAAAATGTAAGTGCTTCATAACCATATAGTTCTTTAAAAGGAGACATGCCAATGGACATATGGAAAGTAGTGTTGTAGAAAAACTCACCCAAATGTATCCATTTCACCCATGTTTTCTGCTGCTCACTGACATAGTTCCTCAAGTACCCTTCCAACCATTGATTCACTCTTTCTGTTTGGCCCTCAGTTTGAGGATGATAGCTTGTGCTTGGAGTCAATTGAGTGCCAACCAACTTGAAAATTTCTTGCCAAAAGGCACTCATAAATCTGTTATCTCTATCACTCACAATGTTCTTGGGGAGTCCACGCAATCTGAAAATTTCTCTAAAGAATAGATCAGCCACTTGTGCAGAAGCAAAGTATGATGTAAAATCAAAGAAATGAGCCAATTAGTGAGTCTATCCACCACAACATAAATGCAATCCTTACCCAAATCCTTGGGAAAACCTGTGATGAAATCCATGGAGACACTTTCCCATTTTTGTTGTGGAATGGGAAATGGTTGCAATAGACCAGCAGGATGTGTATGTTCAGATTTGTTTTGCTGACATGACTTGCATTCATTCACATATTTTAGAACATCCTCTTTCATCCCTCTCCAAAAGAATCTTTCCCTTATTTTCCTATATGTTTTGAAAAAACCAAGATGGCCTGCTAAAGGAGAGTCATGAGCTTCCTTCAAAATATTGTGCTTGAGATTCGAACCATGAACCAAATATATTCTATCCTTGTAGTAGATGATACCATCCAAAACCTTGTACCTATCATCAACTTTGACCCCATATAACACACCAAAAGCAAAACTATCTTTGGCATATTCAACTATTAGCATATTTTTCCAATCTTTTGAAATGTCCATAAGAGAAAATGATGACCTTCTACATAATGCATCTGCTAAAATATTATTCCTTCCCTTAGCATATTCAATGTAAAAATAAAAATCTTGGATTTGCTTACCCACTTTTGTTGCCTTTCATTGAGGTCCTTTTGTGTGAGAAAATGCTTCAAACTGTTATGGTTAGTTTTGACCATAAACTTGTTTCCCACCAAGTATTGTCTAAACTTGGCCAAGGCATGCATGATGGCTAAAATTTCTTTGTCATAAATGGAATAGAGCTTCTCATGTGGCTGCAACTTTCTGCTCTCAAATGATATAGGGTGTTGATTTTGTTTTAGGACAACCCCTATCCCTTCTCCCAATGCATCACATTCCAAGACAAATGGTTTAGTAAAATCAGGTAATGCAAGTACTGGACAACTACTCATTACCTCTTTCATTTTTTGGAAAGTATTTTAATCCTCTTCATCCCACTTGAATGCATCCTTCTTGGTCAAATCAGTAAGTGGAGCAGTCAATTTAGAGAACCCTTTCACAAATTTTATGTAGTAAGTGCATATTCCAATGAAGCCTCTCAATGTTGTCATGTTTTTGGGTGATGGCCATTCAAGAATAGCTCTTATTTTTTCCAAGTGTACCTTCACTCCATATTTCCCAATTATGTTTCCAAGATATAAAACTTCTTTTAGCCCAAATTCACACTTAGACAACTTAGCAAACAAAGATTGATCATGCAAAATTTTCAAGACAACTTCTAGATGGTGCAAGTGTTCCTCCCATTTTTTGTTGTAAATTAGAATGTCATCAAAGAAAACCAAAACAAACTTACGGATTTGTTTCTTGAATATTTGACTCATGCATGATTGAAATGTGGCTGGAGCATTGGTCAAAACAAAAAGCATGACAAGAAACTCAAAATGGCCATAGTGACATCGGAAAGTTGTTTAAGGCACATCCTCCTCCTTCATTCGAATTTGATGGTAACCAGATCTAAGATCAATTTTTGAGAAGAATTTTGCTCCATGTAGTTCATCCATGATCTTATCTATTCTTGGGATGGGATATCTATTTTTTATTGTCTTCTTGTTGAGGGCTCTAAAATCAATGCACATTCTCAAGATCCCATCCTTCTTTTTCACCAAAACCACTGAAGAAGCATAGGGACTAGATCTAGGTCTAATGAGTCCCAACTCCAAGAGTTCTTGAATAGCCTTTTCAATCTCCTCTCTTAACTTTTTTGGATTTCTATATGGTGTAATTTGTATTGGTGAAGTTCCCTCCTCCAAAACAATGTTGTGCTCAACCCCTCTATCAGGTGGCCTTCCAGAAGGGAGGTCTCCAAAAACCTTTTCATATTTGTGTAGTAGCTGCCTTATCTCCTTTGGATGTTCTGAATATTTATTTTTGGTTTGGTTTAAGTAATGCAACATTCAGCATCCCATTCAATATCTCCATGTCTCAATATAGACCTCATAGTGTGGGAAGTCACTACTCAATTCGGATAGGTGTGTTTCCCTCTCACAACCCTTTGTTTTCCTTCCGAATATTTGAATCTCATTTTAGGAATTTGATAGTTCACTATATTCTCCCCTATAGAGTACATCCATTGCACTCCAAATACCACATTAGTATCAACAACATCAACCACATAAAAGCTATCAAAAAAAGTGTAATTACCTATGGTGATTTCTAGCTTTGGAATCCATGTTTCTCCATAGTGTTGTGACCTGGAATGATGACTGTGAATCCATAGAATGGTTTAGTAGGTAGATTCCTCCTCTTCACCATGTCTGCATCAATTAAGTTATGTTTGTCTCCTCCATCTACCAATACCGAGACCCTTTTCCCTTGTAACACTCCCTTACATCAAATAGTGTGAAAACGAGGCACTGTTGAAAGTACTGCCATACTTCCTTTGTCATGTGAAGGATGATTTTATTCTTGTTTCCCTTCTTTTGTTGTATCATATCCCTCATATTGGTCTGATATATTTCCTTCTTCCTCAATACCCCCTTCATACTCCTCATTATCAAAAAACACTTCAATATATTGTGCTTTCCCCTTAGCACATTTGTGCCCTAGTACCCACGGTTGGAAGCATGTGTAACACAATTTATTTATTCTAAGTTCTTCCCTTTTTGGTCATTTTGTCTTATCCTTTCCAAATGTATCTCTTTTCCATGGCTTCTTTTCAAATATGAACTTGGAAGGGAAGTTAGGATTGGGAGGAAACCTTGTCCTAGGTAGCACATTTTGTAGGTATCTTGTCAAGTTCATGGCATCCTTCAATGAATTAGGTTTGTGGGCATTAACCAAACTTTTAATGGTTCATCCAAGCCTTCAGTAAAGAGAAATACTAATCTTACCATAGATATATCATACACCTTAACTGATAATTTTTGGAATTCCAACATATACTCAGCAGGGGTTCTAACTTGCTTCAATTGGGCTATTTCTTTGAAAGGCAATTCTGGGTCTTTTTGCTCAAATATTTCTAATACACTGTCAACAAATTCTCCATATTTTTTAACCTGATCATGTCCCAAGGTTTTCATACCATTGAACCACCAATCATTAGCTTCCCCTTCTAAATGCAAAATAGCCATTTTTAAAGTATCATCTTCCACCATTGGATTCAGCTGAAAATAAACATCTAGTTTTTGTACCCAAGTATTTGCAGAACTTTGGGGTGAGCCATAAAAAGTGGGAAGGGGAATTTTACCAATGGAACAATTCAATTATGTATTCTGAAATGGATTCCTGTTACCTTCCCTCATTTTGATTTTGTTTGATACAGTAAAGAATTGGTCAAATGGTAGAGTCCTTCTACAATCTTCACTCAACTTTCCCCATTCTTTTACCACTTCCTGCATATCAAATTAGGTGTTAGGTTCTTATTTGGCCTAAAGAAATTTAGGTGTAGTAGGCCTTGGTGTACTCTGAAATTCATTAGGTCTTTTATGAGGTCCTGTCCTTGAGAAAAAAATTTCACCCATTGCCTTCTTTTCCTCGAAAGAAGAACTACTGTTGCCTCCTATTGCTCCTTTGCTTCCAAGTTGACTAGCCAACAATTCGAACCCTTTCATGATCTGTTTTATCATGTCTTCAAAGAATGGTTTCATGAATTTAGTAAATTCATCTTTATCCTATGAGGTTCCCTTCTCATCCCTAGCCATACTTTCAATAGAATACACCTCTTCTCCTTCTTCTTCCTCTTCAACAAAAACACTTTCAGTTTCAGATTGTAAGCATGGGAGCTGATTTATTTGTATTCTTGTCTTCACATCCACATAAAGTGCAAGGACCATGCTATGATACCACTTGTAGTGTCCCTTTTTAATAATTTGTAAAAACTAGGAAAAATTACAATTTTTGGCCAATTCGACCCTTAGACTAGTAATGACTCAACTGCTTCCAAATGGATCCAAATGCTTCCGAATTGGGTCTGAATGAGTTTGGAAGGTATTCATACATATAAATGAGGCTTATGGATTCTTAAAAACCTTTAAAAACCTTCTGCAACATTCATTTACAATCTGGACAAAGTAGGGAAATGTACTAGTCAAATCGAGCTTCAAAACCCCCAAGGGTAGTGGTCAAAGATGCCTCTCCAAATGCTGTTAAACCCTTAAAAATTTTAGAACAGGGGTATGGTAATAATAAATGGCTTTAATTATCTCCCCAATGTATCATCAATTAGTTCCTATGGCCTTCCGCAACTCCATTAAATCAGATATTTATATGCAAGTCTTCACATTGGGGGGAAAGCCAGTGAATTTCACCATATGTTATGAAATTCAAAATTTAGGTGCCAAAGACTTGTGCCATGTTAATGAAACTTCTTCAAAACATTAATGATACTCCATACATCAACAAAATCACAGATAATGACTGATACAATTCGAAATAATGTCTCTTCAAGCTCCAACAACAAGATATAGGGAAAATGGCATCATTTATGCATTGTTTGGTATTTTTACATAGTTTCACTTGGAATTTCGACCCGAGAGTCTTATGAGAAGTAAATACAAAGTATATATATCAGAATACAAATAAATTGATATTCTTGGACTCTCACAAAGAGATCGGCATCTCACCAAAGGCGCAATTCCTCCAGGGGCCCAAATATGCAAGAAAATGTGAAAGAGATGCAGGAACAAGTTGTAGATGAATGAACCACGAGATTCCTTGTAGATTCAACCTGTAACTAAAGACTCCATTGTAGCTCCAAATGAAAGGTCTTAATGGCCTCTTGAATTTCCAATTAGGATGGGAATCTTTCACCCTCGAAATTGGTGCTAAGGCAAGTAGACTAGCTCTCTACTAGCTCTTCTCTCCAAATGCAAAATGTAAAATGATTAAAAGCTGGTATTCTTCTTTGTTCCTGACTTTTATAAACTTACGAAGGCTTCCCTAACTCAAATTCCATCCATGAGCTTCATGCTAACTCCATTTGGGAAGAGATTCCCAAGTATGCCACTTGTCCTTCCAATTCTAGCCTCCTCCTTCCCTCAATTCGAGTAGGTGTCTCCTTGGATGCCCTAAATCCCTTGTGCACCTTCTTGGAGGCTATTTTTAGCCCTGACATGTCATGTATGTCATATTTCAGCCATCAGGTCTGATTTTGTCATAAGTGTCATAGGCATCTTCATCATTGGTGTCATAGAAGCTAGGGAATCTAGCCCAAGTGTCCCACTAGCTCCAAAATGCCTCTTCCTCATCCATGGGAGTTACTCTTCCTCTAAATTTCGACCTCATTGAGTCATGCCAAGTATTATTCCCTTCCAAATCCCCCAAGAATAGTGGACTCCACCTTGGATTCGAATGGGTGAGAGTGGAATGCCATGTGGCATGGGAAATCTAGCTTTGTGTGGGTCCCACACCATCCATGTGTCTCCGTGACCAAGTGCCATCTTATCTTCTCATAATAAATATTTATTTATCCCATCTTAATATATTTATGTCAAGCAAAAGTCCATTTGGGGTTTATTAGTCTCCTTATTCCAATTTTAATGTCTCCACCCAACCTAGGAAACTAGTAGATTGGTGGAATTTTCTCCTTTTGGAATTTATTTGAGTGGGGACATTACATTATTAATGATGACAATTACATGATTTAATTCCATCATGCAAATCGAAAGGGAATATTGTGGTACATGGATACCAGTTGCAATTATATTTAAATAAATAATTGTGTGCCATGCTCATGATAAATCACTTAGTTTGTTTACATCGTTTATCAATTGATAACTTGGTAATCACTTCAAAATAGTGTATAATTATGTATGATATTGAAATATTAACCAATGAGTTAGATGGGCTAAGTAATTGTTGAACACTTTTGGTAATAAAGTGAACCTAATATCATTGGCATTGAAATAGAAAAGGGTATACTATGGATCATCAATTCATGAGTTAATTATTGGTTTGATACATTGTTATGATATGTGGGCCACTACATTTTTTTACAAGAAACATGGTTTCCCTAAATAGCCATTCGATCGTGTAACTCTAAGAACAACATTAGCAACGCGCTATGATTATAATAGGGTATTGACCCTAGTTCCATTAGGAGGGTGGAGGTATTAACCATCGTTTATCTTTTGAAACCTAGAATCGTAGGAGGGTCATGTTAATCCACACTCCACAAGATGTGTGATGATGATTACATGTTCCTTGCTGGGGAAGTTAGGTTGATGCAATTGGCACTTCCTCTTACAAGCTATATTTAGAGTTAGGACAATATAGTTGATGCTCTAGCATATTTCAACAACACCAAAAAAGGATAGGATGTGAAAACATGGAAGTAGGTTAGAAAGGAAGAATTATTTGAAGAAATCATAGATGTTGTTTTGGAATTAGATGTGTTATTTTTGTTTTGTGCTTGGTTTCTTTCACATTTAAATCATTTGTTTGATTAATTCAATATAATCTTATTATAATGTTTGTTTATGATCGTATAGGAATTATACTATTAGAGTTGGTGATAGTTATCGTTAGTACATGAGAAAACTATGTGTACACTAGCTATGCATACATACCTTGCACATGTACACTAATATTGCACAATATATTAATGATTAAAATGGTGTTGTTAACGGTTACAGTGAGGTGTCATAAGAGGTTAATTGTATACTTCTAATTTAACTTTCATTTGTGATTTAGTTTGATTTATAATTTAGTTATACTTAGTTATTAAAAGAGGAAAACTACATTTCATGAAATTTAGTTTCATTTCAATAGAAAATAAGATTTTGCAAACTTATCGAGATTTTATTTGGATTAGATTTTAGTTTATCTTGCTAAGTGGGTTGTCAAGTTATTAATGTTGGGTAGGTGCATTAATATTTAGTTATATTTTGACCTTCCTGGGGTCCTTCTCGAAGGGATAGGAAGGTGGTGGAAAATGCATAAAAGATAATTTCTTTGTGAAATATATATGTAGGAATTTGAAACACTATGGTAATTTATATTTTCCTTCCCGTAACTAACTAGATTGGTTAGAGCCTCAGAAATAAAAGAGAAACAATTGGTTTAATGCTTAAATCCTACCTGATATAGAAATTGGCCAAATGTACAATCATACAAAAAATCAACACAACTACACAAAGGCTGGAGGCATTCAAGGCCCAACCAGAAGCACATGTTGCATTCCTTAATGATTATCTTCCACGTGGCTACAATCATGGGTTAATGGATAATAGCCTATCTTTAGTTCTCATTCAAACACTTGAAGATAGCTTATTGCTAGATTCTAAATTTCCAAAATAAAATTTTACTATATTCACCAATCAAATCCATCATTTATGCTCACTAACAAAGGTATTGCCAAACTAGTAAAATCTAGGGTTTATGCCCACCAACAAAGGTAATTAAAATATTTAATCATGAATTAAAATAAATTATATATAGTGATACATTATCTTTCTCAAGACATTTGACATCTCCTCTGACTTATTCGTGTCCCTTGTGTGGGTTCCCAGCTTCTTCTTCACCACCTTCAAAACACACGTATCCTTCCCTACCTTCGAAAAATCGATGATCCACTTCTCATAAAGGGAGAATCCCACTGCTTCCCTTAACAACTTCCTCACAAAGTCTATTCATTTTCTTTTCTTTTGAAAAATTGAAGACAACAAAACCCTAACTCAATATATAATCACTACATAATAATACTCAGCTATAAGACCAAGAGAAAAAACCTAGATGTGCATTGAAAGAAAGAATGAAAAAAGTATTTTAATAAGCTTGTGGGCTTTTGAAACATCTTTACGCCTTTGTTGGCATAAGGGTGAGGCATCTATATACCTAAATTAACATGAACCCATTTCACCTATTTTCAAATTTTAAAAACAAAAAAGAACAAGTCGAATATGAACCCCTCAACCTATTTCAAATTTGAAAAATACCGAAATCAAAAAAGAACAATAGATTAAAATTCACTAAACTAAATCCAATTCAATGCCAAAAAATGTATCAAGTTATTAAAAAATTAAAAAATCAATATAACCCAAAAAAACTTAATAAAACAAATTTAAGAATCACTATCAAGATTTGCAGTGGTTGTTGTTGAAACAGCTTAGAGTATTCCCACTTTGCAACTGAGCTTATGATATTAGGGTCAATTCCTATTAAGATTGTGTATCCTTATTGTTCTTGGGATTTAACCATATAGAGATGCTTTCCCGAGAGGAGCCAAATGATGAAAAATGTGTTATTTATTTAAAATATATGTTTGTTATTTATTAATATGCTTTTTACCTTAAGATGTTCAATTTTTTTTCTTTTAACAAAATTAGAGCGACAATGAAACAAAGTTTCTTTTTAATTTTTTTGCTTTCATAATAATAGCAACAATGAAACAAATTAGTCACATTTGTGTCCATTGGGTGATTACCATTTTTTTAAATATAATCTTTTAATTAATTAAAAATATATATTTTTCAATTAAATAAAATAAAATAAATGCTTACTTTTTTTAACTATTATATAACTTCAAAAAATGATTTAGTAAGATCCAAATAATTTAAAGAATAATAATCTCATATACACACTAAAAATTATATATATATATACATATATATGTGTGTGTGGTCATGGGATTATTTTTTAATTTTATATATATATATATATATATATATATATATATATAAGTGTGGTCATGGGATTATTTTTAAAAATAGGCATTTATGCGAAGGCTGGGGTGTAGATGAGTGAGATTTCCCCTCACACCACTTTGTGTATTATTGGCCGATGAGCCCATCCCCGATTTAGGACTAGTAAAGAGATAGTTAAGTGCTCAAACTTATGGTTTTAACCCATGTTGAGGATTAATAGAAAGTGTGATCCCCTTTGGATCCCCTTTCATACAACAATTTCAAACATTATAATTGATTTTTCCCACAAGTGTCAAAAATTAATGTCAGATTTTGCACCAAATATCATAAGTGTCGAAAAATAATGTCAGATTTCGCACCAAATATAGTAGTGTCCTTGATGCAAAATGCCCATCATCCTCATTAGGGCACTCTCTAAACAAGTGACTCCATGTGGCCATCATGAAGGGTGTCCACCAAAACTACCAAGAGATCTGCAACGCCTAAAGGAAGAATATCCAGTTTGCAATCCATTGAGTTCAAACATCCACTGAGAAAACTATCAACTATGCATATCCATCACATACCATCTCTCATGCTGCAATCCATCTCGGGCTATCCAAAGGTTGAACATACACCATGTATCTTGAATCTCATGAAGCAACTCCAAACATGGTGTAAATAATTTCAAAGTAACCCAAAAATATAACATGCTTCCTTTACGAAGACAATGTTTACACCAACACTTATTGGTTCTCTCCAAAACTCCACCAAATCCAACATATACTACTACGATCTCAAAATCAACCGTTGTCATCTATAACAAGATTGTCAACCAAACTATCACAACATCTCGATCATCTAATGAATGGAAATATCTCCGTGAAGCAACAATAACCTACCAACCTCAATCATCATCCAAGTCAACATCACATACCAACATCAATGAACACCACAGCATGATCTCTCCAAGACATCCTACAAAGACAATAACATCATACAACATCAAGACATCCTACAAAGACAATAACATCATACAACATCAAGACATCCTACAAAGACAATAACATCATACAACATCAAGTCAATCCTCGATGTTGGAAACATTGATCCTTTCTGGTTAATATTATTATATTATCGTATTTACAATTCACATGAAATGAATACCAAGAGTCACACTGAATAGGAATAGCCATGAAGAGTCCAAAATGTTGGCAGCCATTAATTCCTTCACCGCCATAGACTGAAAAGTCATCCACCGCCGAAATGCTGAAAAGCCAAACCACCGCCACACCGTTTTGATTATGTCTTGATGTCACAGTTTCATATGGGCAGCACACCATAGTGATTTCTGAAGAAGCAAGGAGCCGTTTTTGAAGAGTCATTCACTGATATGTTTCAGTTGGTCAGATGTTAAAGGAGCAGCGTAGGACATCACCGTTGCAACACAGGGACATTCACTTGCTCTGCAGCAGCCTGTCAAAGATCGAAGGGACATCCAACATTCCTTTTGCAACACATGAAAGGGCAGAAAATTAATTAAATTCTGAACAGTAAATTTTGGTGCAGCGAAAGGTCATGTTGAATTAAATGACTGACTATATTTTCTATTGTATAAATACCGATGTAGTATTGGTTTTGTAACAGAGTGAAATAGAGAGAAATGGAAGAAACATAGTGGAATACAATGTTTAGTTAAACCCAAAAAAATTCTGTGTGTTTCTGTTACACTCTGTTGTTTGAGTTTGAAAACTCATATTTATTTCTGAATTTGTTTTTTGTTGTACCATGATAATTATTTGAGCTGGAATGTTTAGTTTTGTTGTAGCAAGTTGGATTTCAGAATTTGCTGAAATAGGGTATAGAGATGTTAAATGTGTTTGATTGTTGAAACAGAGTATGCTGAAACAGTCAAATGTTATGAACGCAGGGGTTATCTAAACATAGCTGAAACAGTCGTGTAGTTTACTATTAGCTAAAACAGTCCTGTAGAATACAGTCAGCTCTTAATGTTTGTTGTGACTGTGCTGAATATTACAGTCAGCTGCGACTGTGCTGTAGATTGCAGTCAGTTGCAACTCAGCAGAGACAGTCCTGTAAGTGAAAATTTGTGAGCTTAGTGATCTGTCTGTGTTGCTGAGAATAAGAGCAACGCCCCCCTGCCTTCCCACACAAAATACGCCTTGGAATGTGAATCCAAGGGTCATTCTCAATGTATTAATATATACATATGTTAATGAGAAAAATGCATTAACGCTTATCCATTTTCTAGTTTGTGCGGTTCTTGTCTTTGTTGTCCATTGTTCCTGGGCTCTCCAACAATGCTATCAGAGCTGCCCTATAGTTCTAGGGCTGTATAGAGCATTGCTATGCAAATTTTGCTATTGTTGGGCGTTTTTTCAGACTGCTCTGCTTTTTGTCCTCCTACAATCTGCTCCAGCCTACCAGAGTCTGCATGAGCCATGTGGTGAGCACTAGTGCTCCCACTTAGTCTGGGCGTACGTTGTTTGCCCGCCGCAATTCGCGAGAGATTCTCCTTCCAGCATTGTCCTCTACACACCCCAAAACTCTCTCCCCTTCTAGCAGTTATGTGTAATCATCTTCATATTTGTGTGTTTTATCTCTATGTATTACCTGGTGGTCTTTACATGAAAGCTTAGTGTGTAAACTTTGTGCATGGTTCATATCCATATGTAACCCTAATCCACATTATTATCACCTATGATCTACATGGGATTCCTCTCTCCACCCTCGTCATGTGACTCTTAATGAAGTGATTCCTTGAAGACACTGGACGTGATTTCGGCCACGGAAGGGAAATCCAACAGCTCATCGGAGGGTCTATAAGTTTTCTCCATGGAAGTTGAATTTCTAGTGATCTAATCCATGGCGACGCAGGCCAACTTCTCCTTCATGTCTCATATGACTCCTCGTTTTGCGTTGGTTATGATGGGGTAGCCTCTTTCCCTCATGAGTGTGTTCGTCAGGTCACGGCCTGCAAATCCAATCTATAGATGGCATGCCGGAGAACGTAACCTTTGTAGATGGGCACCACGTGGGTAAACCCATCTCTAAAATCCAACACAAATCTTGTGGTTCGTCCACATGCATACATCGAGAGCACCGCTTGATTGCAATATATGTGGCATGGGTGTCAAATGTTTCGAACATGATTTCGATCATCTTCTCACGGTTGACCTTGGGATTGAGAGGACGCTCCGTGATCAGAATAGGGTAATCTTCGGGAGCTACTCACAGCTCGTTGTTGAATGTGTGTGGTTTGTGTTTTGCGAGATTCAGAGGGTTGTTAAGCTCATGAACAAGGTAAAATCGCAGTGCAAAGAAGCCCATTTCAATTGTGTTATAATCGCGGGGGACAATACACAGAGACTTGCTGTTAAACTGTTGTGTACCTGCTCAATCGGTAGCAGCCTTTGGATTTTCGAGTGATGATCACATCCCAGCACCTCTCACTCCGTGAAGAGCTCGAGTTGGTTTGGTTGGTCTAGTTAATGTGGTGGTACCCCTTGGAAACATTGGTTTGGAATTATGCCTCCTCACGGAGATTAATGTCTACTTTGACAAAGACACCAACAACCTCAACGTTTTTGTCGAAGACATAACCGCCTGAGTAAAGAACACAATTACCATCAACGGTCCATTTTCCCTAACAGTTATCTTGACAATGTGAAAGTTGGTAATTTTTCAGCTATCTTCCTTCCAAAACTCCAAAGGAATAAAATTTGTAGTTTAATTGCCCTGTGGTCTGATATTCTCAGTTTTTCATTGCACTCTACATGTTTGATTTCGATCGATATCTTTATTGCTTTCCACGATTAAAGTCGACGACTTAACAATTATTTTTAGCTTAGCAAGGCCTACTTACAAAAGAATGCGTGGTGATTTTGGAGATGATTACTACTATCTGCTTATATTATTGTTATCTTGCTCCTTAAAGAATACCTTCCTTGTATATTGGTACCTCCTTCCATAGAAAAATAGGTGACTCTCCATCTTGATTAAAAAAATAGATGACTCTCTCATACATTGATAGCTCCAATCATAGCTTATTGTGTTGTTCAAAGGTAAATAGATGACTCTCCATCTTGATTAAAAAAATAGATGACTCCCTCATACATTGATAGCTCCAATCATAGCTTATTGTGTGTTTGAAGGTTTAAAGGCCGTATCTCAAGGACCGTGTCTGAAATTCTGAGAGATTAATTATCTCTTGGTTATTAGTTTATCAGCATTGTGTTGATAACATTCCCCATATTATTACTAGCATTCAAGTCTAGAGCCAACTCTCGCTTGCATTTATTGTCACAAGTTGTTGGGGGACCAGAGATTAAAGGTGCATGGGATAAGAATGGGCAGAAACAACAATGGTTGGATTAATTATAGCCACAGGCTTTTGAAAGTGATATGTAAACAAAATTAGTTGATGAGAAGTGGTTGTGTGTGAACTAAGTGAAGTTTGTGGTGTTGCCACCATTTGCTCCAAACTACAAGGAGCTCTCTTCTCAAATTGTATTGTTGCAAAGACAGTAAGCTTGTTGAAGAGCTTGTTGCTTAATGTACATTCCAGAGTTGCTTCACAAAATTATATTGCAGTAAATCTTGTTTTAGAGATTATTTTTTGTAGAAATTGTAAAGAAAAGAGGTTGTTGGTGGACTACACTATAGAAGAAGCCTATGTGTTTATGTGGCCTTGGCACCATAGTTGAGCATCATCAAAGAAACCAGAGCATTCAAATACAGATGCCTATTTGCATTTACAAAGGTAAAGCATTATTTTTTAAGATCAACTCAATTTCAAATTCAGCGTCAAAATTGTAACTTGCAAACAATGAATTTTCTATAAGTTCACTTGTATTTTGGTCCTTGCAATTTTTTTCTATGAGTGCCAAAACAAAATAGAGCTTATTTGTAATCAGGTGCATTCTCGGTTGTATTTGATACCCTTTCACCTTTTGAGTCTAGCACTTCAATTGTTGAGTCTGTTTGTAAAAGGGTAGAGTTGCAAGAAGTCATTCTTTATTTGAGTGAGTCTTCAATCACAGTTTATCAATGGCTTGAATCAATGGTCTAGTAGAGTTACAAAACACTCTACTTCTCTCTTCTATTGACAACACTATCATGGTCGACAAAACAACTCTCACACGTATTCGAAATTGTGTACAAGATTCACAAGAAACACTTGAGTTTCTACAGCTTGAGTCACAACTTCAACCAGAAGAAATACATTATGAATGTGTTCTTGTTCATAACAATCTTCTTTTTGGTTCCTTTCATCAGCCTGCACATAAGGACGCCACTTCAGAAGCACACAATCAAATCAGTGGATCCACTTCAGAAGAAAAAGAAAAAGAATATGATATTTCCCATATTACACATGTTCAACTTGTTCTTTCCAAGCCCATCATCAAACATTGGGAAGAAATTGTACACAAGCACATAACCGATCTTGGATACAACAAAGAAGTGACATTTCGCATTCCTTATTTCTCCAAGCCAATCCAGTTTCAGAGTGTTAGGTTCTTAAAAGAAAGCTCATATTCATCTACTCCAGTTTAGAATTTGAAATGCCAACATTGTGATCGAGTTGGCCATATGAAGATCATTGTTTTGAACTTCACCCTTGTAAGCATTGTGGAAAGCATACCCACTCTTCAGATAGATGCTTCATGTTGAAGACACCTACAAGAGAAAAAATTCACTATGGTGGATTGCTTCTTGGAAATGGTCATCAATAGCCAAGAAGATATATATGTCAAACCGAAGAATTCGTTCACGAGTAATGACACATCTTGCAGTTGTGAAATCTTCTCATCACCTTGTTCCTGACAAGGTGGATTGACTAACAATCAGAAACAAGCAAGTGAGAACAAGTGAGATGGAACAAGTGAACCTAAACTAGTGCCAATTCCATAGCCAAAACCTTGAGCCAATTACTAAGGCCTCAAGCCAAAGCCACCTATATAGAGTCAGAGTTGCAGCCAGAGCTAGAGTCAACACCATGTTCCATTGATCTTAATTTGGTTTGTGGTCATCCTAAAACCACCCATTTAGTAGAAGACATCATATTGCCTCTACTAGACACCAATTTGTGGCGGTCCTTAAACCACCATTTTCCACAAGGAATCATTGATCCCTAGAGCCAAGTTCCAATGGGAACCGTTGAGCGCGAACCAGAGTTATCGCCAAGTTCCAAAGGGAACTGTTGAGCCAGAACCAGAGTTATCGCCAAGTTCCAAAGTTTGTGGTTATCCTAAAACCACTCATTCTGTAGAACACATCATCTTCTGCTAGCTTTTGATTCAAAGAGTACCTTCAACCATTAGTAGTTATCCTTCTCCAGATTTCGGCTCTTTGCTTGGACTCATATACTCCCCTTCGAATTAAAAGGGAAATGTTTAAAATATTAATCCTTTAGGGTTAATATTATTATATTATTGTATCTACTATTCACGTTAAATGAAGACCAAGAGTCACAATGAATAAGAACAACCATCGAGAATCCAAAAGATGCCTTCAAATGTGAATCCAAGGGTCATTCTCAATGTATTAATATATACATATGTTAATGAGAAAATGCATTAACGCTTATCCATTTTCTACTTTGTGTGGTTCTTATCTTTGTTTCCCATGTTTCTAGGCACTCCAACACTGGAATACAAAGCTCGTAGTGTAGTCATCAAACTATATAGGGTCATCATCAACCTATCAACATGAGAATCCCTCTCATGTACCTCAAATCATATAGTAACGAAACCATCAACCTAAAGTAGGTCACTTCCCTCATCACAAGTCTTGAACGGTAACATCAAGGGAAAATCCTATTTAAGAGAATCTATAATGCATGGCTTTGTACTATATAATGATACCATTAGTTGAAACACTGGAATCAATCTCAAAAACATCCTCCATTGAGCTATCCCCTCTTCTCTAATGAACCATTAGAAGGCTCATGGATGAAGTCAATCTCATCATCATGCCTCTCCTCCTCTATAAAATGGAAGTCTCACAGATGGAAGAAACCAAGTCATATCTCTTATAATGTACACTCACTCCTATACACCCTTGAATCTCTTAATCTAAAATAGCATTGAAGGAAAACCCTATGAAATGAGTGATCTCACATCCTCATTAACATGAGATGCAATTAGAGTATCTAGAATCAAAATTGTACATGGCTCTCTGACCTCTCACCACACATGGTGCAATGTCTAAGTCAACCATCTCGGCCACCTACAATTTAGAGTAGGTAAAAGCATATCCAAAAATCAATCTCACCTAACTCCCTTTGAATCCAATTCATCACGATATCTAAATCAATATCTGGAACAACAACCTCTACATTATCCTCAATCACTAAAAGAGAATCATGCAAACTAGAAGATCTCTCATCTTCATCAAATATCGCATCTCTACTCACTGCAGTCTCCCAATGTGCCAAAATATTGATCTTGTAAGTTGTATAGGTATCATTATATCCATCACAAGATGCAATCACAACATTTTGAATTCTAGAATCAATCAATGAATCCACCATAGGTTCTAAACTTATCTATTGTTGGAATTTGTGCAACTTCGGAAGATATTATTATTGTATTTTATTATAATTGATTGTACCTCCTAAGGGAGTTGAACTTGATGTAATTAATCATGTAAACCCTAGAAAGAACAATGTAAACATTGGGGTGAAAAGCAAGCAAATGAAAAAATAAAAATAAAAATATTTATTGTTCCCCAAGAGAAGTAGGCCCAGTCAAATTAGACAAGTCGGCCCAGTTAGGGAAAAGGTCAGTTTGGCACTTGTATAAAAAGAGGGAAAGTTCACCTCATCATTCACTCATCCACTCAAGTGAAGTTCGCATCACCTAGAGAGAGATTCGCACCTGTAGCAAGGAGAAGACAAATTTTGGGGTTTCTACTTGGAAAGTATTTCCATCCTTTCTCTCTCATCATCGTACTATGTTCTCGGAATTATCATCTCTATACGAAGCTTGTTGGGTTTTTCTCCCATTTGGGTTTCCCAAGATAAACTCTTGTGTTATTGTTTATGTGCTTTGTCTTTCTTCTAGTGATCCTATTGAATTTATGCAATTGAATTATTATGCTATAATTGTATGAAAAATCTAACATGGTTCCAGAGCCGTACTAGAAGAAGCCATTGTCGAAACTAGGGTTTCATCTTTCAAGGCCTTCACTCAAAGTTTTGGCAGAAAAAGAGCCTTGGGAATTTCGCTCTAAGAAGGGCGCATCTTTTGGTGAAGGCAGACTTCAATTCTGAGAACTTTCAATTTTTTGACCTAATTCTGCAACTGCAGCAAAAATTAGGGTTTTAGTTTTTTACCTACTTTATCCACAGATTTAGCTCAACCCCACCTCTTCTCAACTCGCCTTGCTAGGTCGCATCTCCCTATGGAGTCAATTTTCCAAGATTCCAACTTTCATTTTTGACATGGCTCCTGCTAGGGTTTCTCATCCAGATCTACAATCAAGATTAATGGAATGAAGGTTGAAGATTGTCTGGAAGGGGCTTCCAACTTCATCTCTTGGAAGTCTAGGTTATTCTCCTAGTAGAAGAAAATGATCTCTTGCAGTTTGTCAATGAGAAGGTCCCAGAACCAGAAGCCGAAGAAGACAAATCTCGCTGGAGGAAGAATGATGCCAGAGCAAGAAGGATTTTGGTGGACTTAGTTAGAGACCACTTGGTTCCTCAAATATCAAGAAAGAAGACTGCTAGAAATATGTTCAAAACCCTAAAGAAGCTATTTGAACATAGTAGTATCAATGCGACACTCACATTGAGGAACCAACTATCAAACATGAAGATGACCAAGTCATAATCCATTACCTCATATTTCATGAGGATCACAAAACTAAGGGACAATCTTAGTACCTGTGGAGATCCCATTGATGATAAGGAGCTTGTCATCACTACTCTAAATGGTCTCCCACCATCTTGGGAGTCCTTCATTCAAAGTATAAGCGGTAGATACAAGCTACCCAAATTCGATAAGCTATAGGAAGATTGTACTCGGGAAGAGACGAGAATAGCAACAAGGCAAATACTTCATGGCACTCAACCTTAGGAGAATCAAGCAATCATAGCCCATGCCAAGAAAGGCAAGGGAAGGAAAATAAAGTTTCACAATCACAAGCACCAAGGTAGGAGATCAATTCCTCCCCTATATCAGAAGAAGAAAAAGAAGGATTTATCTCAGATACGATGCTACAAGTGCAAGACATATGGCTATTACGCCAGTAATTGTCGAAGTTCAAACAAAAGGAAGCATGAAGCCTCAACTGTTGATGTAGAAGAAGACCATCTTCACAAGAAGCAAAGGAATGAAGATCGTACAGAATTCTTCTTCATATCAGCTTTATCAGGTACTGTTTCCACCACTAGTGATACTTGGCTTATAGATAGTGGTGCTTCTAAACACATGACAGGATATAAAGAAAATCATTCAGAATTAGTTGAGAAAGGTTCTCATCTCCGTGTTGTACTTGGAGATGATGCTAACTACACTGTGAAGGGATATGGGGTCACCTCCCTTTAGCTAGAGTCTAATAATACACTACACTTGAGTAATGTGCTTTATTTGCCTGGTATGAAAATAAACCTTGTCTCCATCTTAGCCTTAGAAGAAAAGGGATATAAAGTAGCATTTTTAGATGGGAAAGTGCTTGCTTGGCACAAGAAATCAAGCATGGATACAACCAAGGTAATTGGTGTGAGAGAGGAGAGATTGTACCGACTAAACACACCACCATCTCAAGCCCTAGTCCATGACTCTACAAGCATGGGTGAGCTATGGCACAGAAGACTAGCTCATCTAAATTATAGAGCTCTCCCAGCATTGAAGAATATAGTGATAGGTTTACTAGTGCTTCAGGTAGACCATGATATAACATGTAGAGGATGTGCACTTGGCAAGAATGCCAAGAGATATTTCCCAGATAGTGAGAGCAGATCTAAAGGAATTTTGGATCTAGTACACTCTGACTTGTGCGGACCCATGACAGTTGTTTCATTGGGAGGATATCATTACTATGTAACATTCATTGATGACTACTCATGAAAGACCTGGATATACTTCCTCAAGACCAAGGAAGTACTCAGCAAATTCAAAGAATTCAAAGCACAAGTTGAGAATTTGTCAGGAAAGAGGATCAAGATCATGAGATCAGATAATGGTGGAGAATACACCTCTACAGAATTCAATGATTTCTGCAAGGAAGTGGGAATTAAGAGGGAGCTCATAGTTCCCTACAACCCCCAACAAAATGGGGTTGTTGAAAGAAAGAATAGAAAAATTGTGGAGGCAGCTAAATCCATGATACCTGACCAGAGTCTACCTATGTTCTTATGGGAAGAAGCATCCAGAACAACTGTATATGTACAAAACAGATGCCCACATAAGATAGTGAAGAACATGACTCCGGAAGAAGCTTTCACAGGAGTAACACTAGAAGTGGGTCACCTCCGGATCTTTGGTTGTCCAGTCTATATACATGTGCCCAAGGAGAAGAGGACAAAGATAGAACCTTCAGGCAAGAAGGGAAATTTCCACGAACTTTCGTGGGATACGGTAAATCTTCAAAGGCCTACAGGATTTATATCCCAGGATCCAAACAAATCGAAGTCAACAGGGATGTGCCCTTTGAAGAAGAAATGGCTATCAGAAAAGGCAAGGGATCAGACATGGAGATCGATGATGAGGAGATGCTAGGATAAAAGGAGATGAGATCATCTCCCCCTCCAATTCAGAGGGAGTTAACAGAGAAGGATGAACCCATCGATCCCATTGATCCAGTTGAGCCATTTGATGTTCCCAGAGATATTGCAATAAGCCAGAAAAGGCCTATATGGGAACAACAGACTTTTCAAGATGTAGAGGGGCATGAAGCTCCACATGGTACTTTCCGAGAAAGTAAAATACCTCAGAGGTTTTCCAGTTATGTATCATTGATGAGTCACATCAGTGAATCAGAACCTACCACTTATGAAGAAGCATCCAAACACAAAGTTTGGGAAGATGCCATGGTGGAAGAATACCAATCCATCATGAATAATGATGTGTGGGAGGTTGTGCCGAGACCTGAGGGGAAGTCAGTAGTGACTTCCAAATGGTTATACAACATCAAGCATGGAGTAGATGGGAGTGTGGAAAAATACAAGGCTAGATTTGTTGACAGAGGGTTCTCTCAGAAAGAGGGAGTCGATTATGATGAGACATTTGCTCCTGTGGCCCGATATACTTCCATCAGATCGATCATTGCTATTGCATCAGCTATGGGATGGAAGTTTCATCAGATGGATGTTAAGACATCCTTTCTCAATGGTGTTATTGAGGAAGAAGTATATATTGAGCAACCAGAAGGGTTTATTGTCCACAACTCATAATTCCCACACTCCAAACTCCAACAACAACAACCTTCCGGTTTAGTTGCCGAAGCTGTCAAGTGCACCGTTGTTAGGTCGCAAGATAGATCTTAGTCGGGTGGCAAGAAGATATATATGGGCGGTAACAATTGAAAGACAGATAGGTATCAAGATAGATCTCAGTCGGGAAAGTAGCAAGATATCGTATGCAGATTGAAGAAGGCCTTGTATGGACTCAAGCAAACACCTCATGCTTTGTATGGACGGATAGACAGATTCCTGGTGAGTTTGGGATTCACCAAGAGTGATGCAGATCCCAACCTTTACTACAAGATTGTAGATGATGAGCCACTGATTTTGGTCCTTTATGTTGATGACATGTTTCTCACTAGAAATGAGAAGCTTATCGTATGGTGTAAGAAGAAACTTGCCTCTGAGTTCGAAATGAAGGATCTTTGATTGATGCATTACTTCTTGGGATTAGAAGTATGGTAGAGGCAAAAGGAAATTTTCCTAGGTCAAGGAAAGTACACCATAGATATACTGAAGACATTCGGAATGTTGGACTGCAAGTCCATGGCCACTCCGATGGATGCAAATTTGAAGAAGCTGAGGGATTCTGCTTCAGATTCAAATTTGATTGATCCCACTATGTATCGCCAGCTGATTGGGTCCTTGATGTATCTGACGAACACCATACCAGATATATGATTTGTTGTGAATGCTCTCAATTAGTTCATGTGTGAACCAAGGCAGATTCACTGGATTGTTGCAAAACATGTGCTCAGATACTTGCATGGAACTGTGGAATATGGCCTAAGATATGCTTCAGAATGTGACTTGAGATTGCAAGGGTTTAGAGACTCAGATTGGGTCGGATGTGTTGCAGATAGGAAGAGTACTTCCGTATGTTGCTTCAATTTAGGTTCTGCAGTGATTTCTTGGTGCAGCAGGAAGCAGAACTCAATAGCACTCAGTACTGCAGAGGTCGAGTATATGGCTGCTAGTACAGAAGCCCGAGAAGCAATATGGCTTTGTAAACTCCTTGAAAGATTGTTTGGCCAGATTCTAGAGCCAATCGTGATTCACTGTGATAACTAGAGTTGTGTGCAGATGTTAGTGAATCCTTTATTTCACGACAGGTCGAAGCATTTAGATATTCGATATCACTTCATTCATTATATGGTGCGGAAAGGTGCGTTCGAGTTACAGTATGTTCCTAGAGATGACCAAACTGCAAATGTTCTCACAAAGCCTCTTTCCAAGATGAAGTTGGAATACTATCGTGGAAGACTTGGAGTAGTAGAGAACGTGTCCCTCCTTGAGAGGGAGATATGACATAGAGATGTTTACCTTGCTTTCACCCAGGCGCCTCTACTCGTCCAGGTTCTCAGTCAGGTATGGGATAAATCCCATCGGCAGATGAGACGGACAGGCAGTGGATGGTCGGGTTACACACAGGTGCCTCTGCTCGTCCAGGTTCTCAACCAGGTATGGGAGAAATCCCATCTGCAGAGGAGACAGACAGGTAGTAGATGGTCGTGTGATGATTGCACAGGTACCTCTACTCGTTCAGGTTCTCAGTTAGGTATGGGAGTACCCCATCGGCAGATTAGATGAACAGGTAGTAGATGGTTGTGCACCTCTGCTCGTCTATGTTCTCAGCCAGGTATGGGAGGATCCCATCGGCAGATGAGACAGATAGGTAGCAGATGGTAAAGCATATCTCTCGGACATCCAGGTAGGATGGAGAGACTCTCTTCGACTCACTGAAGGACTGGTGGAGTTGATGCATGATGACGCTTCTCGAAGGACTAAGACTGTGTTGACAACCTTCAATATGTATACATATGATTGAGACAGTATAGATGTATAGATGAAACCCAAATGATCGTGATGCTAATGAAGACCGAAGAATACCTTGTTTAGAGGGACTGTTGGAATTTGTGCAACTTCGGAAGATATTATTATTGTATTTTGTTATAATTGATTGTACCTCCTAAGGGAGTTGAACTTGATGTAATTAATCATGTAAAACCTAGAAAGAACAATGTAAACCTTGGGGTGAAAAGAAAGCAAATTAAAAATTAAAAATAAATTATTTATTGTTCCCCAAGAGAAGTCGGCCCAATTAGGGAAAAGGCCAGTTTGGCACTTGTATAAAAAGAGGGAAAGTTCACCTCATTATTCACTCATCCACTCAAGTGAAGTTTGCATCACCTAGCGAGAGATATGCACCTACAACAAGGAGAAGACAAATTTTGGGGTTTCTACTTGGAAAGTATTTCCATCCTTTCTCTCTCATCATTATACTCTATTCTCAGAATTATCATCTCTATAAGAAGGTTGTTGGGTTTTTCTCCCGTTTAGGTTTCCCAAGATAAACTCTTGTGTTATTGTTTATGTGCTTTGTCTTTTTTCTAGTGATCCTATTGAATTTATGCAATTGAATTATTATGCTATAATTGTATGAAAAATCTAACATCTATGTGGCAACCACCCATGCATGCCTCCTCAAAACTAGAAGGTCCATCCAACCTACCATCAAAACATATAAGTGTTGGTAAATCACCAACCTACCTATAAAGGCCACCCTACCTCACCCCTGTAGACAAATTCCTCGGACTAACTCATATACAATCTCTAATAGTACAATGGTGTCCCTCAAAAGCAACTTTACAATGTATATATGTTACACGAGACATGAAAAGAAGATGCTTCTTCAACCCAAGAACAAACAAAACGAAATCCAACTCATGAACATCGTGTGAAGGCATTTGAAATGAAATGGATCCAACTCCTCTCACAGAGTAAATGGCAGCATCACCAAGCTCCACAATCATGCCTCTTGCTTGCTCCTGAAATCTACAAAACAATGATGCCATATGCCATATGTATCAAAGCTCCACCGTCCACAAACCATCCAACACTAAACAAGATGTTAAGAGGATAAGCAAGAGACCAAATCCTTATCCATCCTAAAAAATCTACAATATGATGAAGATCCTCCACCTATCACACGTATAAACCAAACTGGCATCTACTGAAACAAGCCAACCACCTATCACAAGTCCTCTAGAGTATCTCACCTACTAAACTCAAAACCGTGTCAGTCAATAATCACATAGATCTACCATCTATCAATGGAAGCCACAAGAAAATATGCCACCTATCACAGGTCAACCTAGGAATCACACCAACTAAAGCTACATCTATAGCAATCATCAAAGTAATAGATCCATCATCTCTCATCATGAAAGAAACCCATCAAATCATATCACATGTGCAAATGCTTATATCAAACACAAACTAACAAAATGAGGAAAAAGAACCCTTCCAAGTGTTAAGGTGTTTCTCTCAAGCAACCTAGGGTTTCACATCGAATGACCTCAGCTGGGTCAAGTATATATGCTAGGTGTAATTCAACTGAAATACAAACTCCCTCTTACTCAAGCATGATATCAACCCTAGCAAGCTTGAATGCCATGTTCAAGTGTCGTGCAAACGAGCAATTAATGAAAAACTGAAATTTCACCTTCTTCCAAGAAAGCTTCCTGAATCTTAGCAATAGAATTTTCATCCTTGTGACAACAAATTCAAGTGTATTAAAAACAAATCACAACACTTTACTTCAAACAACCCCACACTTCACAACAATTGAAAGAAAAAACATAACAAACAATTAAATAAGTTTCAACCCCTTCTAAGGGAGGAATGAAGTCAGTACGAGGAATGCCTTCTTAATTTATGGAAAGATCAGTCGAGGTTGGAGGAGTATGTACGAGTTGATAGATATGAGTGCTAAGGATCAATCTTGTTGCACAGGGTGCAGCTCAGAGGGGTGGATAATCTGTGAAGTGATCATTGTATTAAATGGTGAAATCTCTCACATCCCCTTAAATCCTCCATTTGTTATGTGTTGTGAAGCACCTATATGTCTGAGTGCCATGAATTGTAAACAGCGGGTGGAGGATATTTCAATTGTTGCAAGTTTAGATAGAGAAGGGTGCAAAAGTATGGAGCCAAGCAGTGGTAATGCCAAAATGGCTCAGATTGGTAGGTGTCGATCCAATCGCAAACAATTGAGAGCTGCTCAGGCGGCTTGGCTCTTCAAAGCAACGACTCTGCAAGAAGTTCAAGAATAAATTGAAGAGACTGAAAAGGATTTATGGGTTGAGTTGGAGGTTGCCAAACCTGTGGAGGAGTGAGAGGCATTGGTAAATTGGATTACAAACCGAGGATCTACTTGTGAGAGACAATCGTTGTATGACCGAACTGTCTCTTTGTACTGGGTCATGAAAGGCATTTTGGCTCGAGTGCTTCTGAAGAGGGAGGAGAAGGATAGAGGCGACAAAGTTTCGCTCCAATGCTGGAAGGAGCATCATGCATATTCGAGATTGATGCACAAAAAGATTGACGTAATTTCCAGTCACCTAGGTATTCCTTTTCTGCCAAGAGATCCTAGTTGGAGCAGTCTCAATGGCTCTAGTGGATAGACTGTGCGGGAAACGCCAATGAGCATGGATGTGCAGCACAGGGTAAGCCAGATTCCCTAGCTTTTTTCTTGGTTTATGTGTCTGACTTTGTCAAGAAAAGATAGTACAAAGCGAGGTCCTCCATTTGTGGGTAGTCATGCTAGTTCGGTTCATGTCGTTACAAGTCTGAGTAGTATGAAAGTAATGTCTATTTTGTGCACTCTGATAAGTAAGGAAATAAGTTGTAGTTTAGGTTGATTATTCTGACAGTGTAGTTGTTTTAAGAGTCCTGCTAAGTATGGTGTCAAAGTCAACTAGTAGTATTAGAACTGGCATTTGCCTTGTTTTCCCCATTGAGGAGGGGCAATTTTGATATGGTTTTGGAATCTGTGGTTTGGGGACGGGGTTATGGAGGCTCACACAGTTTGGGTTGACAAACTTCATATGTAATCTTTTTGTTTATATTTAATGGTCTTTTTACTTACAAAAAAAAAAGACATAAATAAATGTAAATAGCAATGCATAAAGAATATAACTTAAATTCAAATCTAGTAATTCACCAATAGTTATGTAAATCGCCTTGTATCCATCCCACAATGATGGATTTGACTCAAATGCATGATGTTTTTTTTCTAGCAAACTATTTCACTATATGGCAGATGTGGTAGCAATCCAAAAGTGGTTTTTTTGTTGATTAATGTCTTCACAATTTAATGAGCATTGTGTTCAAGAGATTCTTACCCTTGGATTTTCCTTACTGAAATAAAGCTTGTTGATTTACTTTAGCTAAAAAAAAATTATTAATTGAAATTTTCATATTTAAGGTAAGCATAACCTTAAGAGTAGACTATTATATATACTTTTATTTCATTTTAATTTTATATATGATAGTTTCTAATAATTCATTTCTTATGCAATCAAAATCAAAAGAGAAAAAATACAACCTAGAAAAGCATCACTACTGCATAACACGTAAGTTAAAGGTAACATATTTCAAAACCTTATTCAAAGTGAAACAAAGACAACGTCTATATGAAAAAACATATAAAAAAAATAAGGTAAAGTGTTTTCATAACGAAAATTAATTAGTAAGTTGATTATTATGTGGTGTACATGTTTAAAAATACATATATATATATAAATTACAAGTCATCAAAGAATATAAAAAATAAAGGAAAGGTAAATATTGTTGAAAAAAATTATTAAAAAATAAGGAAAAGGTAAATATGGTAGGAACAAAAACATCACTTAAAGCGTCATTGAAATCTAATTTTGAAATACAAAAGAGGTGTTTTTTATCTATACTCGTGAAAAAGTGAGTCCTTCGAATTACCCACCATTTTTTTATAATAAAAGTAGGTAAACATCGTTGTAACCTCATTAGGGCAAAGAGATTTGAAAAAGTAACTTATAAAAGAGCAATTTTTAAAAGTGATTTATTTTGAAGAAAAAAAATTAAACATGGATTTTAACAAGGAAAGTTTAAATATGAATGTTTTAAAGATGGCATCATAAAATATCAAAGGAATTATTAAAGAAATATAATAAATCAAAGGAATTATTAAAGAAATATAATAAATCAAAGGAATTATGAATCACATGGCCAATCAATTAATGATTTTTAAAATGAGTATAAAAGAAAAGTTTAAATTAAAGAAAAAAACAATATAAAATAAATGATTTATTATTGTGAATTAATGATTATTAATGATTATACTTTCATATCCAAATTATGAGTTATGTTTAAGTTTGCCTTGAGTGGAAACACTAGGTACTTCCATCTTAAACATGAAGAAATAGTTTGACATTCTTCTATAAAAATAAAAAAAATAGCATTGTCAGGTGGTACAATGAAATCCTCAATAGCACCATCATCTAAAGACCCAAAGGACATATCATATGTGATCCTTCAAGAGAGCTAAAAATCAACACAAGAGTTCCAGGGGCAACCAAAAGAATTTGACAAATTTATCACTGAAAAAAACAAATTTTCCGCGTAAAAAATAACAATCAAAAACTACTTGTACAAATTAAGAAGTCAAAGGACGCGAAGCAATGCAATCATAAATTAGAACAAGAGAATCAAGATCTCAAGAAGTTTTTAAAAAAATGAAGGTAATAGCCCAAGGAACCTTAATCAAAAATTGCTTGAACATATCAAAAGATTAAAATATGAGTAGCTAGAAAATCAAGACCTTAAGGATAAAGTATGCAAACTAGAGAACGATGAAATGCTTTCGTTCTTAAAGTTTCATAATCAAAGTTTACTTACACATATTAAGAAGCTAAATAATGATAAGAAGTCGCTACATAACAAGTTAGAGCAACTTACCCACCAGCATAGATCCATCCTAAATGCGGATCTATCAAGCGCCAAGAGGCATCCAATTTCTTGAGGTGTTATTTTTTTAAATACTTTTTATTTGGTTTTAACTTTTTATTTTATGAGTGCATATGGATTTTTTTAATTATTTTTTATTTGGTTTTCATTTTTTATTTTATGAGCCGACATAAAAAATATTTTATGAGCGCATATGGATTTTTTTAATTATTTTTTATTTGGTTTTCATTTTTTTTATTTTATGAGCCGACATAAAAAAAAATGTAATTACTTTTTATTTTTCGTACAAAACGTGACATTGTTACATAACGCTACACATCTCCCCCATACTGAGTTGTAAGCACCTCACTACTCTTGGTGCAACAAGGAAGCATTGTTCAATCATGAATCACTAGTTGACAAAGAAACAATGACCGATCTAGTTGAACTAGGAAATTCATCAAATGTAAAAATCGAGACATTGGAGGAAAGAACTAATACATATCCATATTATTAAGGTCATCAACAAGAGACACAAGAGACAAGGATGCATTATCGTCATCCTAAATTATAAAGGTCATCAACAAGTCAAAATCAATAGTGCCAAGCTAAATAAAATATCATACTATATTGAAGAGAAGTTCAAATGTGGAATCTTATTTGTTTCCAAATCACAGATACCGTTACCACAGAATTTTGGAGAAAATTGAATTGGTGTGGTCTAACCCATTCACAATGAGACAATTCTTCTTAATGCTTCGCAATTCATATCATCTTGTATCATCAATGATCACGGCTATAAATAAGAACAAAGGATCATGAAAAGACATTACAAACCAGAACAAGAAATAAGTATTTTCCATAAATATGCTTTGAAGACAGCATTTTTAAAGGGGAAGGCAATGTAATGTACATAAGTATATATAAATAAACATCAATTAATAAATAATAATAATAATGAAGTCACACCCTAATGAAGGGACATGATCTATCATCCATGGTGACCAATCAATGCGTATATAAGTATACTGTCCCATGGCATTGTAATCCTATCTTATTCTATCATTCATTCATTGTATATTTTGATTACTGTCCTATATGGATTTTTGTTCTCTGTCCTTATGTTGGATATTTGTTAGTAATTGAACCTTGATCATTTCAGATACCTTGATAGATGAATTCCATTACCAATAGGCAATAGAAAATTGAAAATTGAGACTACAGTCCATCAAGGCCCATAGTAAATGAATGAGAACATTCCCATGATTTGTTGACCGCCTGTAATCAACGTAACACGCAATGATTGCACTAGTTAATTTACATGATTTGCATTGAAAATCTTATACCATTTCAAAATACTATATCAATACACAGGTTTGATGCCTTGCTCAACTCGAAAACCACTGATATGAAATGTGCTAACCTAGTCAGCATGCAAGTGCCTCTTTCTTCTACGGCACCTATAAACATACCACTTGGCATGCATCTGCAAGCCAAGCCCAACAATAACTTTTAAGGTTGCTAACATGAAATACGTCACTGAAAGATGCAAAGCAATCCAAAGCCATCTCCACCAAAATGGGCCGTAGGGAAGATGTGCAGCATAAATAGGTGTCAAAACTCTGATAACCTGTAAAAACATAGACATTGTACAATTTCAGATATCTTCTGGAAGAGAAGCAAGTGATCTTATTTCCATCCACTCTTTTCAATTGATCACAGAGGCAATCTTATTTTGTTTGATTTATTCAAAATAATTATATTTGGAACTGCAGCAGCATAATAACTAAGCCAGCATACATATGGAGTATAAAAAGTGAAAAATTACTAAATGGAAGGAGATGTCATACCACACATGCTGGTGCAAGAGGTATAAAAGTCAATGTCTTATCGACTTCATCTGATTGGCTGTTTAATGTCTGCAAACATTAGACCAAAGAAATGATCAGTTTATTAAGAATTAAAATAAAGAAATACAGTCCAAAAGTAGCAGAGGGTAACTTGGTAGTCACATAACTGACAATTGTCCCATTTTCTTCTTACCATGATGTCCTTTTATGGGTTGGTCATCATTTAAATGAATAAATAATATAATTTTACAATAGTTTCCATCAAGGTACCATAGTTGAGGCACTTGATGTGGTATCATGGTCTATACCTGTTTGCAGAGAGCTTCCAGAAATTCTGAATAAGCATACGGCTTTATCTCATTAAATTTTGCAAGAAATGCATGCTTAATGACATCCACGAGAATTTCACAGCACCATATCATGCATGCGTTCTGGACCCATGAGTCAAAATTAGAAATTGAAAATGTGAAGAAATGAAAACAAAATTGTCACCCTACTCAATAGTCATCAGATATACTCACAAAGTACCATTTTCCCTGTATTTTTATTCAAGCACTGTTAAAGATAAAAAATATCATGACCTCGGAGTTCAGTCAACAATCTTACCATTGCAAAACTCCAAACCCATGCATTTTCTGCTTCCAAAATATTTTGAGCCAATACAAATATGATGTATGCCATGATATGGAACCTCTCCACAGTATCTGTTAAGAAGAAAAATAGAACAGTAAAAGAGTCATCTCTGTATAAAATCTGCCCGTGAATGATAGGAAAAATAGTAAAATAAAGCCTATTTCTCTCCGGCTGGTGTAATGCATGGGCAGAGAGATAGTACATCAGTTGTCATGTTATTACGAGACTCTACATAAAAAAAGGAAAAAAATTAGAAGCTTCTACACATTGGCAGCAATATGAGGTTCTGAGTTCAACTCCCGGTTCCGAGTTTTAAAACATTGGTAAAAACAGCAGCAAAACAACCCTTATGTTCTCCAATTACAATGTTAAATGATTTAACATGATTGCCATTAGTTGATGTCAAATCAACAAGGCATGTAGCTAGAAATTACAAACCATGAAGAACATAGAATGTTGAAAATCAAATCTGCAATTTACATAGGTATTGGACAGTTGAAAACTTCATTACTATGCATAAGATGAAATTCATGTACATACCATAGCCTTATCATAAGGCTAGTACAATCTACTGGCTCTCCAAAAGCCTAGATAGGGAAAACAATGAAAATCCTAGCTCAACCAAAGAGATCCAACAAACATGAATCACTCAAGCTAGTCCTCCAAGGCAAGATGTCTCCTCCCCTTCTTTTTCTTCAAAAATACAACCTAAGGTTTCATCTCAAAATCTCCAAATGATAAATCCTAACCCTAGACTTCAAGATTCTCCAAGAAGATCAAGAAACCCTAGTGACTCCAAAAGAGATAGAGATCAAGTACAAATGAAAATATAGGAGAGAGAAGATGAATAGTGCACTCGTAGTCACATCTTTACATGACTAAATAAGAATGATGAGTGATATGAAAAATGAGTAAAGGACTTCTCCTTCCTCTATACATGTGGGAGGTAAGGAAGGCCAACATCACAACGTGGGCCAATACCCTTACAATAATCACATGTAGGCTCTCACAAGTGGAGCCCTACACTCCAAGGGTACACATGTCAAGCTCCAAGGTGATGTCGTACACAATGAGGGCTCAAACAAAGATGATGTAGCTAAACAAGGTGTGTCCACACTCCACCACAAGCCAAGCCTACACAGCCTCCATCACTCCTCCTAAGCCATGTACTCCATTGGGTCCACTACCCTTACATGAACATTGTCACAACCCAGGAGTCCCCAAGCCAACTCCAAGCCTCCAAACAGGAATCCAAGCTACCTCATGCTATCTAGGGCCTAATGTCATCCTCTAAGATGCACAATGCTCCTCCTACTATGTAGAGCATTCTCCAAGAAAATGATCCTCTCCATGTGACCAGCATGAAGAACATCACCTAAGTTGTCAAGAGAACTCCAACACCCAAGGGAAGAATACCAAGCAAGCTCCCAACTAAGGTCAAGCAACCACTGAGTAAGCCATCTCCAATATGCAAATCCAACATAAACCATCTCCCCAATCCATCACGGACCATCTAGGGGCTGAACATACACCATGTACCACAAATCTCAAGAAGCACCCCCAAACATGGTGTGAACACTTTCAGAGTAACCCAAAAGCTAATACTTCATTGTGTGATTATGAATTTTATTGTGCTTATTTAGGGCTGCATATGCATCAATAGCACCAATTTTGAACAAATGTTTTGGATGCAAGTTTTAAAATTAAATTCACCAAGCATGGCTACATGCTATCATAGTTGGTGTCTAATCTTTAGGGGCCCCTTTCTTCTTGTAAAATAGCCATACAGACATACAGATCCCCCCCCCACACACACAGATGAAAGCTACTTTCCAAAAAAATGAAATTGACCATAAGATGATTAACACTTTCCCTCATTTTGTATTGGCAATAACATATGAAATTTTTAAAAAGTGAATGCAAGTTAGTTTCTGCCCTACTGATCAAGTGTTTCTTCCAAGTCAGTCCTGTAGGACCATCACTAATCCTGCCCTCAGTAACAGAGATAGATCTTATGTTCCACTGTGAGAACAATTGCGCTTATTAGATACCAAGATTACTAGGCAGGAATGACAAACTATGTTTGCTATTTCATTTGGCAAAGAACTGATATCTACCTTTATTATGGCAATATCTTTTGAAGAAGAATCATAAACAGAGCACAACTCACATCTTAAGGTCATCTATAAATATTCTGGAAGCTCTCATACTTCCAATGATCTAAAAGAATTATAACAGAAGGCTTGCCCCTGTGCATTATTTATATAATTGTGTGAAGTATGCAAATTATGTATTAAAGAAAACAACAATGTCATTATATAATGATGTATGGGACAACTCACCATAATATGCCATCTTGTGTAGATTCTCTTTGCTCACGCGTTTGAAAACATTGCTCTTAATCTCCGCAAAATTATTTGACACAAGTAATGCCAACAAGGCATTGTTATGAGATATGATTGCAGCTGATAGGGTGATTGCTTGGGCAAGAATGATGCAGGAGTGGGCAAGTAAGAGCAGTTAAGGGTATTACATTGATAATGGCAATAAGAGCATAGAAGAACTATCAACACTTGTTACTGAAATGAGAATACAAACAAATATTTCTTATCACTAATTATAACTAAACTGGGCAGTCACTCTGGAAAAGGATATTGAATGCAACAACAGCTATCATTTGGTCCAGAATGAAACGTGCCATCTCAAATGCCATAGATTCTTTAGAGCTACTTGCAACTCCCTCTGCTGAATTGAATAGCACTTGAAGCACATCCCCTCCAAACGACTGGCAAAGTTTATCAAATATCTGTTTTCACTGGCATATATATCAATTAGTACACCACATACTAAGAAAACTACAGTAAGATATGATCAACTATGAACGAATGCAAATTCATTAGAACAAATCCTGCACATTCTATATACAGCTGAAAATCTTACCGCACCTCTAGTACATTAAACACCACATAAAGTTTGACTGTGCCTTGTCCTCGGATAAAATGGTAGATGAGACTAATATCTGTTTAAGAAAGATAAAAAAAAACAGGGCACTCTTAAGTTACAAATAAAGGTCATAATAAAAAGTTACTTAGATGCAGTCTGCCAACCAGACCTGCAACTTGTCTATAAAGATAAGAACTTTAGCCTCCTAGTCATAGCCACATTATGGACATGGTAACTGATCTCAACTAAAACATTACCTGTTACTTGTAGAAGTGCCACTCCACAAATCAATATGACTAAGCACCCTAAGTCAGAAAGCTCATCAGCACATGGCCTCTGGAACTGCCTGCCCATTTCATTATCAGATCATCTGGTACCGTTATAGATGACAAATTATCATTACAAGTATGTTCAAAGTTATCATAGTTAAAGTAACAATGAAAAGGCAATATAGAATTATATTGAAGGAATTCCAATATTTCACATAATAAGATGCCAAAACTCAGTATCATTCCGTAAAATATAGAGAATCGGCAACTGTCATGCTTTGGAAGCAAATATTTATTTGCCTCTGCTAGAACAATCATCTTTCTGGTAATTTCCAGATATAAAAAAAGACAAGGCATTGACTGAACATTGTGCACCGACCTGACCTTCAAGCATCTCCATGTAAATGCCAATATCTTTGCTGGCATGATAGTCAATAATGACAGAAAGGAATCGAGACACACAAAAAATCCTACATCAATAAGCTGCATCAGCATGGATGAGACTCGTTAGGTACCATGGTAAAATCTAAAAGTCCAAAAGAACAAAAACAGTTCATACATCCAACAAACAATTATAAAATACTGCTGAAGTATTTCAAAAAACTCTCCTGAAGCTCACTATCCACAAAATTTATGATGCTTTTTACAGTCAAATCTGAATTTTCAGCATAGGCATTTGAAAAGTAGTTCTGCACAAGGCTGATAATATCCTAATCAGTTATAAGCCTTCTAACCGTCTTAGATAATGACCATGTTGACTATAAGTAGTTTGGAGACCAGAATCATCATAGAAACAATTTTCAAAACACAACATTAAATTTGATAAATTCTTGCAATATCTAGTCTTGATCTTAATCAAGACAACTAGGCTCTGGCTTCAAGGTTTCCCGAGAAGAAGCTTCTCGAAGTGGATGACAGTTCTTCAAAACAGAGTATGAAGGAATAGCAATACTTTGAAACAGAGTTGAATAACAAAAAGCTGCTCACCAATTCACATCTCCAGGGAACATGGAACATTGTATTGTAAACCCTCTGTCTCTTCTTATCATTTCCAACTGATGTTGTGCTTCGCAGAGAATTGCCTCCCTTTATTTCACGCAAAAAATATTGGAATGGGGACATCCCATCATATGTAGGATCTGAGTAAACAAAAATCCAAGACTGACTTTAGTATGAAGTATCAATGACCAATGGAAACTATAATCAGTACAAGTTTATCACAATTTTTATTTGTTGTCCTTGTGCAGAAAAGACTGGTAAAAATATATTCATAGCAGGAAAATTTACAAAGTTCTCAGATACTTAATCCTAATTTTCATTTCAAAGACCACTGAAATTTACTTCTGTTGTTGATTCTAGAGGGAGATATATCTTCTACATTGTATTACTTAATACAGCCAAAACCTGTCCCCATTTTTTGAAATGGGCAGATTGATACATCTTATATGTGCAGGTACATATGGCAATTGGCTTCAATCCATCTACGAGCCAATTCACTCTAGCAAGCCAAATCTAAAAGGAATCCAGTAATTGCACCTCCACCACCAAAAATACCCATCCAAAACACTTTAGAATACAAGAAAAACCTTCAGCAGCACAAGTTTTATGAAGAAACCAATGAATCACAAATTGCATTTATTCATAAAAACTAAAACTTAACTAAAGGAAAATGTTATTATTCCTAAGTACTGGAAAGAAATGCATAAAGTAAATGCTCACTTTGAGGAGCTTATTTTCTTATTCTAAGCATGATATAAAGAAAAATGCTAAGTGTAATCAGAAATCCAATGTAACCATCTAAGCATTTCATCAATATAATAATTTTTTACCTTGTCTTTGGTTACCAGCCAAAGCAAGGACATCCTTATTAGAAAGTGCAAACCTGCATGGATATTCTGGATGGGAGGGCTGGATGGGAGATTATAAGCATGTACTAAATCTTTGAAGTGCTTCCCCACTTGCAGGCTTCTTCTATCCATGACTGGATAGGGCTGAGAAAAAATTCTGAATGATAAGGCAGACCAACTACCTCATTATATTGATATGAAGGGCTCTTCAGATAGTAACTTTCTGTGAAAGCATAAGCCCCAAGCTGCTCCAAATCATATGGAACCTCTGTATGCAGAGAAGATGGCTGAGACTGCTCTTCGATAAGCTGTGTCTGATCTGATTCTTTACTACACTACTTCTTCGGGTCTTCATTGTTGATGCTCATGCATGGCTCATACTGATTATATAAAAAGATTTCATGCTCCTTCTCCATGCAAAGATATCCCAAGGTCTTAAGGTCCATGCTTCCTTCTTTGAACACCACATAAATGGGATTTTCAATAAAATCATCAAGAGCTTCTAACTTAAACTCTCTTTCTTCAGATATGTCATATATGGGATTCTCAATTATGCTCTCAAAGAATTATGGCTCATCATTTACTTCTTCAGACATGGCATAGATGGGGTTCTCTATAAATGTTTAGTTATCATCATCAACATCTATATCAGTCATGAGGGACTCTTCATCACTCATATCATGATCCAGGCTATATCTGTCGTCTTCATGCTCATAATCCTCCTCTTCAGAAAAAAGGTCATAAGGAAGGAAACCTTCCAAACTATCATCATTATATACATTGCAAACTTCTTCATGAATTTCAATATGGGCTTCTGCAATGGTTTCTTCTGGAGGTGGATCAGGAGTACAAATGTGCTCATCATCACTGAAATAGCCTTGAAAAAATTCCCACTCTTTAGCATTTTCTGTTGAGGTAACATGAGGAGAGTCTTCAATAATATCTTCAATGAATGGTTCCTCATGCTGTTCTTCAATGGGATCAACATGAGTCTCCGAAAATGGCGTGCCATACATCATGTTGACATTGGATAACTCAGGCTCTTCCTTATGAAATTCTTTTGAAGGAAAAAGTAAGCAAGAGTGTTTCTAATGTATAATTCAACATCAAATAACCCCATATGATCATAAATATGCCACTGCCTCAAAAATGTCTCAAAGAAGTTAACAAGGGAAGTAATAGTTTTATCAGGAAGGCCCTCATAAAACCAAAATGAAGCATCCAAACATCTACATCATATGATCTTCATGGCGTATGTTATATTCGTTCATTCGTGAAAGGAATGCCATAACATGGAATCTGGCTGAATAATCCCCATCGCGAGCATAAAACATAGGAAGGGCATAAGATGTCTTTTCACCCTCAAACTGATTAGGAAAGCCTGGAATTCTAAAGTAATCAATGGGTGGATATGCAAGGGAGATCCAAGCAGCAGTTTCTCTTCTCTTAATATCCATATCAAAGTAAATCAATGACCTTGGTTCAACCATGAGCCTTTAAGATTTGATGTATTTGTATGGGCTCATCTACACATAAGAAGTCTCAACAATATATATGAGATACAAGGGTTCTATCCGTTCAATGGACTCCTCACGTGAGAATAAAAAATATACCTTTTAAGATACTCACAGAAATTTCTATTTTTTGCTTTTCTTTGAATTTTTATAAACAGAAAAAAAGTTAGTGGAGTCGCCAGATGAAAATTAAAGATATATTCTAAACATTCATCAAACAAAGCAAAAACAAAAAGGAGAAAACAAAAGTCGTAACCCGGGAATAAAAAGATTTATCACCAGCAACGACGCCAAAAATGTTGCCGCCGGATACACATGTTGAATTTTGTACCTAGGAAGGGTTCCCCTAGGTGACTTTTGCCTTAGTCACTAAAAAGGGGGAAATAAAGTGACTCTTGCATTAAATGACTTGAGATGAGCATTTAATGTGAGTTTAGTGATTAAAGTCACTTTTAATAAATTTAAGTGAGTGAGTGAATTTAATTTTTATGAGATTTAAATGAGAGCATTTAATCTCATCCACCCCTCTGATCTAATCTCAGCCATTGGATTAGATGGCCCCTCACTTACCTAGGGTTTCAATAAAAAAGCAAGGGAAAGGCAAATGAGAATCACTTTCTGCTGAAGAGAAGTGGAGAGGAGAGCAAGAGAAAGTGTGGCACGATTTTCGAGGGAGCTTAGTTTTTTACGGCAGCACGATTTTCGAGGCAGCACAGATTTCAAGGAGAGATTTCCGTACAACACATTTCCCAAGGCAACATGTATCATTCTGGCACAGAAATCGAGGCCATACTTCTGCATTAATTGCACAATCCGTACAGCATGAATTTCGAGGAAGTTCTGGGCACATTTCCCGAGTTTTTGGGCACGATTTTCGAGGACTGTACTTCAAGATTAATTAATGTACCGTACAACAGTTTGAGCATAGCTTTCGAGGTGGTTGGGAACAGTTGTCGAGGGTAGGACTAAGTTATTTATGGCACGAATTTCAAGGAGTTTGCATAGAAATCGAGGCAACATTTGCACAGAAATCGAGGCAGCCTTCTGGGTGATTTCTCATGGTTGAGATAAGTGTGACTTGACTGAAATTTTACTGTACTGAAATTATTTGACTAAAGAAATAAAAATCTCTCTCTCCAAACAAGTTTTCCCCTTATGGGTTTTTCCTAGGGTATTGACCAGAAATTTTGAGTCTGAAATTATTTATGGTGTGCATGAATATTTAATTTTCTGTCATTAAATGTGATTTTCAACAGTGTTTTAAATGTCTGAAAATTTAGTGTAATTTCCAGCCAATACACAAAACTGGGTTGGGCATTAAACTATGAAAATTTGAAATAAAACCGAGTGGTTGAAAATCTCAGAAAATTTTCATGGTATCAGAGCTTGGTGGGCAGAAATCTTAATTTTTTGCAGACAGACAGAAATTTCCAGAACTCAGTATATTTCTTTTGTCAGTGGGCAGCACCTTGTTGAGTTGCCAGTGAGATGGCTACAGGACTTGGGTTGGAGGATAGGCTAGATGGGACAGGGAATTTTGTTCCATGAAAGGCTAGGATTATGTTGATTTTGGAGGAGAATGAATTATGGGATGAAGTGGTAAACCGTACAACAGCAAACCCTATTCACATTCCCGCTGCTACAGATGCAGCAACATTATCAGCATTCAACAAGAAGGACTGTAAGGCTAGGAGAATTGTTTTAGATGCAGTTAAAGACCACATCATTCCCCACATTTCAGGTAAAGACCGTGCATTTAAAATGTGGGCATCCTTGACTAGTTTATACCAGAGCACTAATGAGATCCGGAAGATGGTTCTAAGAGAGAAGCTGAGGGTATAAAGATGAATAATGGAGAGGCAGTGACATCTTACCTTACCAGGATATCTCAGGTTAGAGATGAGCTAGCAGCAATTGGGGAGGTGGTTACAGCTATTGAGCTTGTGCGGATAGCAGTGAATGGGGCTTCCAAGCCTTGGGCAGCTTTTGTGCAGGCTATAGTGGGCAAGGAGAACTTACCTTCTTGGGATAGGATGTGGGATGATTTTGTACAGGAGGAGACCAGGAGAGGTCTTGTGCAGGGCAGCTCTTCACAAGGTAGGGAGGATGAGGAGAATGTGGCATTGACAGCAAAAGGCAAGAAGAAGAAGAAGAAGGGTCCCAAGCAGGGTGGGGCCAAGCAGCAGCAGCAGCAGGGTGGGCAGAAGAAAGACTTGAGTAAAATCAAGTGCTATGCTTGTCAGGGATTTGGGCACTATGCTTCTCAGTGTCCAAAGAAGAAGAAGAAGCAGCAGACAGCAGCCTCAGCGGAAGTTGATGATTTTGGAGAGAGATTTCAAAAAGAGTTTTCTCTTTGTGCTGAACATGTTGAGAGAGAGAGCCTCTAGTATTACCAGCACTGATTTGGATACTAAGATGGAGTATTCTTTGTTGACTGGCCATCAGATGGGTGCATCCACCACTAGCACTTGGTATATTGACAACGAAGCTTCGAGTCACATGACAGGTGCTCGAGAGATGTCCTCTGAGCTTTCACAGACAGGTGTAGATATGGAGGTTGTACTGGGAGATGACACCATTGTCAGAGCAGTTGGTCGTGGGACCATTACCTTTCAGAGGGAGTCCATGAGTCCTATGATTTTGATGGATGTGTTGTTTGTCCCTAGGCTGAAAAAGAACTTGGTATCAGTTTCCACTATTGAGGATAGGGGTCTTGGGGTTTGTTTCTTGGATGGACGTGTGCAGGTATTCCCCAAGACTACAGGACTATCTACCTCCATGGACATTGGGGTTAGATGCGGGAAACTATACAAGCTCTTATTTCAGCCTCAACATGCGTTGGCACACAGCAACAGCAATGAGCTTTGCGAGCTATGGCATCGAAGGATGGCCCATTTGCATCATCCAGCTTTGAGATTGTTGAGGGGTATGGTTACAGGTTTACCAGAGTTCAACACAGAGCAGAGTGATGTATGCAGGGGGTGTGCTTTGGGAAAGTACACCAAGACTGCTTTCCGAACAGTGACAGCAGGTCAGCAGGGGTACTTGATTTGATCCATACAGATATATGTGGTCCTATGTCATCAGTTTCCTTGCCAGGATTTGAGTATTATGTCTCTTTCATCGATGACTACTCCAGGAAGACCTGGATCTACTTCTTAAGGAGCAAGAAGTCACCTTTAGTCTTGAGGATCTTCCAAGAGTTCAAAGCTCTTGTGGAGAATCAGACAGGGAGGAGGATTCGGGTCTTGAGATCAGACAATGGGGGTGAGTATACCTCCAATGAGTTCGATGAGTTTTGCAGACAGGAGGGCATACGGAGACAGTTGACAGTTCCATATACTCCTGAGCAGAATGGAGTGGCTAAGAGGAAGAATAGGGCTATTGTGGGAGCAGCGAGAGCTATGCTTCATGATCAGAGTCTCCCTTTCTTTCTTTGGGCAGAAGCTTGCAGTACTGCAGTTTACCTGCAGAACAGGAGTCCCCACCGTGCCTTGGGGAGGAAGAATCCTGAGGAGATGTTCACAGGCAAGAAGCCTGAGGTTGGTCATTTTCGTATATTTGGTTGCTTGACTTACTCTCATGTCTCTTCTGAGAAGAGGACAAAGTTTGATCCCACTGCAGAGAGAGGCATCTTTGTGGGCTATGATGAGACTTCGAAGGCTTACCGCATTTATTTTCCTGGCCAGAAGAAGGTTGTTGTGAGGCGGGAAGTGAGATTTGAGGAGGAGAGAGCCTTTAGAAAGTCTAGAGAGTTGGAGCATGGGGAGCCACCGGCTTCCACACCTCAGGTGACACAAGGATCTTCAGTGCAGATCACAGGTTTCCGGAGTGACTGGGCCACAGGTTACAGGAACGGGTTCTACAGGTTCAGTGGTTCAACCAGCAGGTACTCCAGGGACAGGTTTTGGTTCTCAGGTTACAGGTTCACCAATGACTAGTTCACGGGCTACTGGTCCACAGGTTGTTGGACCATCTGCTTCTGGCAGTGCTTCAGATGAGGAGAGACCAATTTGGGAGGAGCCTTCAAGGAAGAAGAAGCCTAAATGGCTTCGTGATATCTTGGAGGAAGCAGAGGCATTTGGTAGGCCCCAGCAGGAGGTCAGGACAGTTGTGATGCCGAATAGATTGGGCATGGCTCTAGATGCGAGTCTTCGTGATTCAGAGCCTTCCACATTTGAGGAGGCCTCTCAGCATCAAGTTTAGAGAGATGCCATGATGGAAGAGTACCATTCCATCATGAAGAATGATGCATGGGAGATTGTACCGAGACCAGAGGGGAAGTCTATTGTGACTTCCAAGTGGATCTACAAGGTGAAGCATGTTGTAGATGGCAGTGTGGAGAAGTACAAGGCTCGTTTTGTGGCACGAGGGTTTTCACAGATAGAGGGAGTTGATTATGATGAGACCTTTGCGCCGGTTGCTCGTTATTCTTCCATTAGAGTAGTGATTTCTATAGCAGTAGAGATGAGTTGGAAGATCCACCAAATGGATGTGAAGACCGCATTTCTCAATGGTCTTCTGTAGGAGGAGGTTTACTTGGAGCAGCCACAGGGATTTGAGATTCATGGGAGAGATTCTCATGTGTGCAGGTTGAGGAAGGCCTTGTATGGACTGAAGCAAGCTCCTAGAGCTTGGTACTCCAAGATTGATGCGTATTTGACATCGATGGGTTTTCAGAAGAGTGAGGTTGATCCCAACCTTTACTACATTGTGGTTGGTGGAGATCCTCTCATTCTTTTGTTATATGTTGATGATTTGTTTATCACTGGGGAGAAGCATCTCATTGCACTTGCAAGAGAGATCTTGCTTCAGAGTATGTTAGGAACCCATATCTTTACTTTGTTAGTATGTTGTTGTTGGACGCATATGCTTTGTAAGTCGTCCCGTAGTATTTGTTGATCAATAGTTTGTGTTATTGTTGTTGGCGCATATGCTTTGTAAGTCGCCCGTAGTATTGTTGATCCATAGTTTGTAACGGCCCATGGTTTCGACCCATAGTATTGGCGCCTAGAATTAGTATATAAGTGTGTGTTGAGACCTATGAAGGCACGGTGAAGTTATTTGTATTGAGCTTGCTCAAAGGAGGTTGCCCCCTCGAAGTGGCCTGTGATCAATACAAAAGTGATTCTGAGTTCTGTCATTTCTGCTATTTCGCATATTCTTGTTAATTAATTGTTGCAGGTGCCTCACAGAGTACGAGATGACAGACATTGGGTTGATGCACTATTATATGGGGATGGAGGTTTGGCAAGAGCCTGGTCATATTTTCCTGGGACAGGGAAAGTATGCAATCGATATTCTGAGGAGATTTCGGATGGAGGATTGCAGGCCGATGTCCACACCTATGATCACCAACTGGAGGAAGCTTCATGCTTCTGAGGGTAAGTTGGAGGATCCGACTCTATACCGTCAGCTCATTGGGTCATTGATGTATCTGGTCAACACCAGGCCAGACTTATGTTTTGCGGTGAACACTCTTAGTCAATTCATGGTGGAGCCTAGGAGTGTGCACTGTGTAGCCGCGAAACATGTGTTGAGATACCTTGCAGGGACAGTGGACTATGGTTTGGACTACAGGGGTTCGGGTGGAGTCAGTTTGGTTGGTTTCACAGATTCAGACTGGGCAGGCAGTGTGATGGATCGGAAGAGCACTTCCAGTTGTTGTTTCAGTTTGGGCTCGTCAGCAGTGTCGTGGTTCAGTCGGAAGCAAAAGTCCGTTGCTTTGAATTCTACTAAGGTTGAGTATATGGCAGCCAGTCAGGCTACTTGCGAGGCATTGTGGCTTCGTAAGTTGTTAGTTGATTTATTTGATCAGGAGTTGAGACCTACGGTGATTTACCATGACAATTAGAGTTGCATCCAGCTCTCTGAGAATCCAGTTTTCCATGACAGGTCTAAGTACATAGAGATCAGATACCACTTCATCCGAGACTATGTTCAGAGAGGAGTTGTGGAGTTACAGTACATTTCCACTGATGAGCAGGTTGCAGATATTCTGACGAAATCTTTGGGGAGGGGCAAGTTTGTCTTCTTCAGAGACAAGTTGGGAGTGGTGCAGAACACCTTCCTCGGTAAGAGAGAGTGTTGAATTTTTTACCTAGGAAGTGTTCCCCTAGGTGACTTTTGCCTTAGTCACTAAAAAGGGGGAAATAAAGTGACCCTTGCATTAAATGACTTGAGATGAGCATTTAATGTGACTTTAGTGATTAAAGTCACTTTTGATAAATTTTAGTATGAGATTTAAATGAGAGCATTTAATCTCATCCACCCATCTGATCTAATCTCAGCCATTGGATTAGATGGCCCCTCACTTACCTAGGGTTTCAATCAAAAAGCAAGGGAAAGGCAAATGAGAATCACTTTTTGTTGAAGAGAAGTGGAGAGGAGAGCAAAAGAGAGTGTGGCACAATTTTCGAGGGAGCTTAGTTTTTCCGGTGGCACGATTTTCGAGGCAGCACAGATTTCGAGGAGAGATTTCTGTACAACACATTTCCCAAGGCAGCGTGTATCATTCTGGCACAGAAATTGAGGCCATACTTCTGCATTAATGGCACAGTCCATATAGCATGAATTTCGAGGCAGTTTTGGGCACATTTCTTGAGTTTTTGTGCATTGTTTTCGAGGACTGTACTTCAGCATTAATTGTTGTACCGTACAGCAGTTTGGGCATAGTTTTCGAGGTGGTTGGGCACAGTTATCGAGGGCAGGACTGAGCTGTTATTTTTGGCACAAATTTCGAGAAAGAGTTTGCACAGAAATCGAGGCAACATTTGCACAAAAATCGAGGCAGCCTTCTAGGTGATTTCTCATGGTTGAGATAAGTGTGATTTGACTGAAATTTTACAGTACTGAAATTATTTGACTAAAGAAATAAAAATCTCTCTCCAAACAGGTTTTCCCCTTGTGGGTTTTTCCTAAGCTATTGGCCTAAAATTCTGAGTCTGAAATTATTTATGGTGTGCATGAATATTTAATTTTCTGTCATTAAATGTGATTTTTAGCAGTGTTTTAAATGTCTGAAAATTTAGTGTAATTTCCAGCCAATACACAAAACTGGGTGGGGCATTAAACTATGAAAATTTTACATAAAACCGGGTGGTTGAAAATCTCAGAAAAATTTCAACGCACCTTGGGGGAAAGCGGGTTAGTGTGGCAGAAATCTTCAAGCCAGTGGATGCGTTTTTGGGGGCAAGCAAAGGGTCGAAATACTGTCACTCAACACTCAACTCCTCCATCTAGGCCAACTCCTAGCGAAGCCAAGGGGGGTGGTCCCTATGAAAATAAACTATGGCCTTTAAGCCAAGTTAAAGAAAGAAAATGATTCTAGGAGTTTGAAGACAATTTAATACTGAACCAGAAATTGCAAGTAGTATTTAGATCAACAGCATGAAATTAAGATAAGTCCATTTAACACATTGATTCACTTAATGTTTGATTCTTTGTAGATTATACAAGTGCCAAATGGAGTCACATAAGTTGGATTGTTGTTGTGTTGTGAAAGTGTTGCAAGTCTTGTTGGTCAATTTTAATTGATTTTATTAGATGTGTGAATTAAGGAATGGGTTAGTTCGTGGTTTGGCCCAATTCCAACTTAGGCCTTCGAACTGAGCGTAGTGACAACTAAACCAAGGGTCCAACTGGGCGAGGCATAACCTGCTTAAAGTAGCCCACTGACTCTGTAGTTAATTTCACGCGACCTCCCGAGTTCTAGAGCTCAAGTTTTCGTTGGATTGCCCTATTAAACTAGTCACTCAAGTCCCTTTCGGATTGACCAACTGATCAGACTAAGCTACCGAGGCCAAGAGCATACTTGGAACTTTAAGCCTTGGTCAATTTTATTAAAACAAAAATAAAATAAAATTTTGTGGCCGAGAATCTCTTTTCACCTATCGAGGATAAACCCTTTCAGTTTACTTCGGGAATACACGGCCTTAGATTTTATTGTTAATAATGTATAAAAATTGTAACAACAAAATTATTAACGGCTGAGAATCTCTTTTCCCTTTCGGTACTTCGGGAATGCACAACCAAATTTAGTTTTTGATGTTCGTTAATTGTAAAGTACAAGATTGTAAAAGCAAGGTTGTAGCAACAAACAATAAAACTAACTATACAACCCGATTGGGGCAGATTGTGTGCACGTGAAAATAAAATAAAGAAAAATTAGAACAAAAATATTGCAAACCACAAAATTGAGCCTGCGAGATCCCCCCAGGGGAGATTAGGTGTGGGCACTGAAGTAGCCCACTTGCCTTTATTACTTATTTTACAATATCAAGGTGGATGCTTTTGGTCCTTATAGATCTGGATTCAAAAGGTTACAAGTTTTCACAAAAAATTTAACTTCAAGGCACGGAAAGTGCTCCTAGGGTCTCAGATGTCTCAGATCTTCAAATTTTCGGCAACACTTCCTCCTACCAGCTCATAAAAAGTGAAAAAACAGCCACCAACTTTGCATCTAATATGTTGATTTAAGACATTAGAAGCACAAAAAATTTCAAGTACCTGAAAGATTAAAAAAAAATTGCAATAAACTAAGTACTTGAAAGATTAAAAAAAAAATCCAATAAACTAAGTACTTGAAAGGGACTAGATCTACAAAATTACGGCTTGAATAACCAAATCTAGCTTATAAAAACATACTTAAAAGAAATCAGCTTATGATCTTCTTGAAAGAAACTAATTAATATTAAGCATATAAAGAACAATAACCAGAAAAGAAATTTAATTTAAAGAAGGGAGAGAAAGTAGAAAGCCAAAGCCCTTTTGAACTTGGCCAATGGAGTTGTTTTGGCTACGTATGATCTTCTTGAAAGAAACTAATTAATATTAAGCATGTAAAGAACGGTAACCAGAAAAGAAATTTAATTTAAAGAAGGAGAAAGTAGAAAGCCAGAGCCCTTTTGAACTTGGGCAATGGAGTTGTTTTGGTGGCGTTGAGAGAGGCTATGTCCTCTTCACAAAGAATTCGGAGAATGAAGCAATCAAACTAGTTCCTCCATCAATCCAAATTGAAACGCTTGTAAAAGAAACCCTTACACTTGCAAGACAACTTGTCAAATCCATTAGTAAAACTCAAATCGAAGATGAGAAGAGCATACATAAAAACTATTAAGCATGTAAATTCCCTATCTTAAACATAAGTATTTTAAATGAGAAAAGAAACTTCTTTACTCACCCCTATCGATTAATACTAATCCTTCCAAGGCTAATAACTGACAAGTAAAGCAAATGCAAAAGAAACTCTATAGTTACCTCAGAAAACACATAAGACAATGATCATCAAACTTATAATATCCCAAACTGATATTTTTTTCTTTTTTGTGTTGTCTAGTAGGTTGATATCTCAAACAAGTATGAAAGTGTATATTGATCTTTGCATGCATGCAGTTGCATGTGGATCTATAACCCAAATATGCCGAAATGCTATAAAATAGGAGGAATTAATGCATGTACATACCAGTATATAGATCAACTGATGTAGATAAGAATGATCCCCGCATGCGGGAATTGTGACGATGGAATAGGAAGATAAGCTAGACACCCTCTATAGAAGAATGCGCCCTCCTCCAATACTAGAAATGCTCCTCAATAATAAATGCTCCGCAAATGAAGCTCCAGAAGATGTGTACTAGGGTAATAGTACTCTTCTGGAGAAGATGGAAGCAGCATGCAGAAACTCTGATGGCTCAATAGCCTAAAACGTGAAGATCCTCCTTGGGAAAGTCACCCCAGTCATGCAAGACGTCCTCCAATAGTGATGAGTGTTGAGAACTCTCTCAAAGGTCCAACTGAGAAGCCCTTCTTCCAGGGGAAGGGTAATAGGGATGCTCTGAGAAGGATGGAAGCAGCATGAAGAAGTTCTGCTCCCTGTAGACTGGAATGCGAATGAGTATGTCTTTGAGCAATGCACCCAAGCAAGGAGAGCGAATTCCCCCAATCCAGTAAATAACTCAATCTCCTGAAGCAACTGATGAATAGAACCTGATGATGAAGCAATGCTGAATCTGAATGATCCAACCTGATGGTGACTAGGGCAGATAGATTTCGCTGCCGAAATACACTAGTTAGTTGAGTGCATGCACTCAACCCCAACTTAGCTCGCTGAGCTCTCCAATTCGAATCCTCAAATCAATAATCATATAACCATGTATTTTCCATTAGCTTTACCTTTCTTTTATAACTTTCACCTGTCAAACCTAACTTTGACCTAATTAGGTCACTTTACCTTCTAATTCACAGTTGACTTGCATGCAGGTGTCTGGAGACTCAATCAGGTGCATGCATCATGAAATAATGCTCGGATGTCATGCATGCAGGTGGCCTTCGGATCTGGTGGCCCCTGTCTACCTACTGATGATATAATACCTATGCCAGAGACTGCATAGGGCATCAATCCTCGGTTGATTCCCTGAATGTCAGTGCCCGCTCGAACCTATGGGAATCATATAGGTTATCGGGATGGTCCTCGGTGGTTAAGCAGAAGAGGACATTACAAAGACGTCACAAGACAAATTGGAGACCAAACTTAGAAGAATGGCGTTGATTTTGGCATGATTGGAGACCAAACTTATGGGAGTGCGCCACCTCTCCATGAGGTAGGCGCCTCCCTCCTTGAAATCATCACATCCAACAATGAATCGCCATGTGGAGAAGATGCCCACGTGAGAGAGGGGCGCATATCTAATTTGATTTTCAAACATTTAACCTCTAATTCAAATCAAATGTGACGCTTTAGTTTAGGAGTGAAGTCGCTCTCCATGAAAGACAAAATTCGAAATCGTTTGGCACATGCCAATTGATATATATATATATATATATATATATATATATATATATTTACTTTGGTGCATTTTGTCGCGTGCTTAGCATTAAAATGCCATTATGTTGGCCCGATAAGGAAAAATGCTCTGAATGATAATTTAATCATCCAAAACATAGGAAGACTGGGTCCTGGGGTAAAGAGGGCGCTCTAAGCGTGAAAACGAACACCCCCGCGCCAAATTCTGTCTCCAGGCCATACTTTTATTACATTTTGAAATTTCCCAATTAAACCATTAAAAATGGTCTAATTTTACGGAAAAAAATATATATATATATTTTTGCCGGAATTGACTCAAACTCCTAGGGGACCTAGTGCATGTCCATATGACTTATTCTTTATGACTCGCATGTAAAAATTTTAAAATACATAGACACTTAGGTTTTAATAACCTCCCAAGGTTTGACTATCAAAGAAAATACCCCAGCTTTGGAGGTGTGAGTGAAAAACTCATGAATTATACATCATTGAAACGCAACGCATAATTCCTAAGGAAAAAACACTCTAGAGTATCCCCTTGACAAATAAACCTAAGGTAAGCCAAGCCTGTTACAAAAAGACAATGCTTAGACCAACTTATTACAATTCCCCATGGGGGTATGGACATGCAATTTTTTTGAAAAAGTGACCAGAATCTGGCTTGATGGATCGGGGAACACTGATGATGAACAATTTGATTGTTCAAGTCTTCGATGGTTCACTCGGAATCCACTAAGTGCCATTTAGTGGATAACAGGGACCAAGTGGGGGGGGGCGACCTTGGGGAACACGTCCCCGTGTAGTGCTGGTGTTCTTTGTGCCTTATATCAGCTGAAGGTGCAAATTTATATGCAAAATGTTCAAGGCAATTTGCAGAGCAGATTTTCAATGAAGGAGGTGATCTCATGAAAGAAAATTCTGTCCAAGGGACAAATTAATTGAAATTGAAAAGATGTATTTCTCATTTCTTATGTCTTCCCTTATTCTTATCCTTTACTCAGCTAGTTACAATATCAGACAAACAATTTACTACATGACAGTCACTGTTATCATGGTGCAAAATGTTAGTTGAGGTGAGGAGTAAGTATTTGTGGCAGGATGGTTATTCTGGTAGCAGAGATGTTTGTAACGCTGTTGAAATCACCATCAAAAAGATATCTTGCAAGACTGTCAAAGTAAAGAGAGGACCCAATTGTACACAAAGGCACCCCAAGCAGATAAAGAAATTGACAGATGTGGAGCAGCCACCCAAAAAGAAGTAGAAGGCTATCCAAAGGACCAATGCAATGACCCAAACTGAAAATATCAATGGCTAAGATATATCCGTGGAAAAATAACGATTTTGATTATATTAATAAGGTAACGATGCTGCAATAAAAGTGCAAGATATGTGGACAGCACACCACATGTCCAAGAACTACCGAGGGAAGCAAACTGTTTTCCAAACTACAACATTCTCTTCACTGGGAGTGAGGCCAGTGAAAAGAACACAAGACAATCTAAAACACTATTAATAAGTGATCCCCACTAAATGCCAATAAATACAAAATGACAGTTCATATAATTAGAAACCCTACCTGGCATGCCTTTATTACATATCGCCCAGCTGTTAACCAATAACCAATAAGATCCTCCTCTTAATGTTGTGCTCGGGACACAACATGCCCCTCCTGCTTAAGATGTTTGGCCTTTAAAGTGAATAAGGGATTAGATTTTAATTCCCATGAAGCGATCAATGCCAAAAGACCCTTACATTTGACTTTGTACCATGTGAAGTTGGTTTTACATAATAGTTTTGGTTCAGAGAGCACAATGTCCTACCCCTTGGGAAAGCTTCGCCCCCAGAGAGGACCAGAGAGGTGGTTTTGCACGAATCTTCTTTCTCATTTACTTCTCTACTATGGACATCTAGTAGACCATTTCCCCATGAGATTGTACACCTAATTTTATGATGGAATTTATGTTTATTATTGTTAATACCTTAGTCACCACATTCAACGATTCTTTTTCCAAAAAAATGAATTTCATCTGATCTCAAGGAGTGGCAAATTTAATTAGTCAAGCAGATTTTTTATGAAATTCTTTAAAATGTTAAACATTCATTTTAATTTTTATGTAAAACTTTAAACATAGAAATGTTAATTTTTGGGTTAGGTTAGGGTTTGATGCAGAAAAATCAAAGTTTCTATACTTTAATGCAAAAATAAAATACTAAACAAGTACTAGAAACAGAATAGTACAACTGTAACAAATCAGGATAAAATTAAAACATAATTTTCATTTGTTTCAACTTTAACACTCCCAAAGAGGTCCCTGTGTTAAAGTTGAAATCTTCAATAACATGTAATCAGCAGCAGTAGTAAACTAATTAAACAAAGTCATAACAGTAGTAAAGTATGAAGTATCTAATGAACAAGTCTGATAACTTACCTGGAAATTAAATCCTTCCTTTGTACTCAGAAAAATAACTTTTAGAACAGACTGTGTCTCTCAGAGGCAAGTCAATCAATAGGAACAATCTGACCCTTACCTGAGGGTTAGTACAAACCTGAGAGAGAGAGATGATGTAATATCCGTATCCGGATATTCTCATGTTTGAAAGTTTTTGACATCCCAACCCGGTTTCAAGCTTTAGAAGCTTCTCTGCATAGTTTAATGCCCAAACCCCAATGTGCACAAATTTTCATAAAAATTTGACTTCAACTTAAAACACATGTGATTTTTTTCACCATTAAAATTCAGAATATTAATTTTTCAGTCAATAACTTCAATCTCATAAATTTAATGACAATCATTCAACCATTAAAATGACACAGGAATTTGTGGCCAATAGCCCAGGATAAAACCCCGAAGGGAAAACTTGTTTGGGAGAGAGAGAGATTTTATTTCTTTCAGTAAAATTTACAAATTAGAACAGCAGTACTTATCTTTGCTTTTCTTCTCGAAAAGCGTGCAAGCAATCCACTAACATCCAGCTGTACAAAACCCTCAAAATTTGTGCCAATCTGCTCACATGTGTGACTGTACGGCCTGAGCAGCAATAAATGTTGTACCTTTCTCCTCGATTTTTGTGCCCAAATCTGCCTTGAAAAACATGTTGTACTTTCCTGTCAGAAATCCGTACTCTACGGATTGTACGGACAGCCTGTGCATAAATCTCGAAATCTATGCTGATGTACAGTCACTCTGCTGTACAGTTTTGCATTGGGAAAGATGCCCAGTCTCTCCTTCTCGAAATTCAAGCCACCTTCCTTCTCTGAAATTTTCTGGTTTGGAATCTCTCCAAAACCTTCTTTCTTTCTCTCACTTGCTTCTCCTCTTCTCTCCAAAAATTCTCTGTTGGATGTGAATAATGAATGAGAAATGCCTTGCCCTAGCCCTTTTTGTTCATCATAACTTCATCTTCCAATCCAATGGTCAAGATTAAATTAGATGAGAGGTTCTCGTTAAATACTCATTTAATTAATTAATAAATGACATTTAGTGCACCTCATGTCATTTAATAAAGTATGAGTCTCTCTTCTAATTAAATACTCACTTGACTTTATTAAAAATATGAACTTAGGATAATATGACTTTTTTAACTTTTAATGAAGTCACTTTAAAAATATAAAGTGCCTTTCACTTCATTAATTAAAAGTGACTAGGGGTCACAACTTTAAAGTGTCCTTGTCCACCCCAAGGCACTACTAGGTGAACAAACACTTCCTAGGTACTTTTTCAACACTCCCTCCTACCGAGGAAGGTGTTCTTCACCACTCCCATCTTGTCTCTGTAATAGACATGCTTCCCTCTACCCAAAGACTTCGTGAGAATGTCTGCCACCTGCTCATCAGTAGAAATATACTGCAATTGTACTGCTCCTCTCTAAACATAATCTCTAATGAAATGATTCCCGATCTCAATGTGTTTAGACTTGTCATGAAATACCGGATTCTCAGAGAGCTTGATGCAACTTCGATTGTCACAATGTATCACAGTGGGTCCCATCACCTGACCAAATAAATCAACCATCAACTTGCGAAGCCACAAGGCTTCACAACTGGCCTGACTTGCAGCCATATACTCAGCCTCTGCAGAACTCAATGCTACGGACTTTTGTTTCCGACTGAACCAAGACACAACTGCTGAGCCCAAACTGAAACAACAACCGGAAGTGCTCTTCCGGTCCGAAACACTACCTGCCCAATCTGAATCTGTAAAGCCAACCAATCCCACTCCATCAGATCTCCTGTAGTCCAAAACAAAATCTACTGTACCAACAAGGTATCTCAACACATGTTTTGCAGCTATCCAGTGCACTCTCCTGGGCTCCACCATGAACTGACTGAGAGTGTTAACTGCAAAACTCATATCTGGCCTGGTGTTGGCCAAATACATCAACGAACCAATCAACTGACGATATAAAGCAGGATCCACCAACTCTCCCTCAGAAGCATGAAGCTTCGTCTAGTTGGTGGTCATAGGTGTGGACATGGGCCTGCAACCCTCCATCTGAAATCTCTTCAGAATGTCTACAGCATACTTTCCCTGACTCAGGAAAACATTTCCATTCTCCTGCCATACCTCCATCCCCAAATAGTAATGCATCAATCCAAGGTCAATCATCTCAAACTCTGAAGCAAGATCTTTCTTACATGCTTCAATCAAGTGCTCTCGTCCTGTAATGAACAAGTCATCAACATATAGCAAAAGAATGAGCGGAACACTACCAACCACAATGTAGTATAGGTTGGGATCTGCCTCACTCTTCTGAAACCCATAGATAGCAAATGAGAATCAATCCTGGAATACCAAGCTCGAGGGGTTTGCTTCAGACCATACAAGGCCTTTTTCAGCCTGCAAACATGTGAATCTCTCCCATGAATCTCAAAGCCCTGAGGCTGCTCTAGATATACCTCCTCCTGTAGAAAACCATTCAGAAAAGCGGTTTTCACATCCATCTGATGAGTCCTCCAACCCATCTCTGCCACAACGGAGATCACTGCTTTGATCGAAGAAAATCTAGCAACCGGTGCAAAGGTCTCATAGTAATCAACTCCCTCTACCTGTGAGAATCCTCGTGCAACAAACCGAGCTTTGTACTTGTCAATGTTGTCATCCACAGCACGCTTGATTTTATAGAGCCACTTGGAAGTTACCACTGACTTCCCCTCTGGCCTCGGAACAATCCCCCACACCCCATTCTTCATGATGGATTTGTACTCTTCCATCATGGCATCTCTCCAAACCTGGTGTGGGTTAGCCTCCTCAAATGTAGTAGGCTCAGAATCACTCAAGCTAGTCACCATCGCCATATAACTAGAAAATCTCTTTGGTGCTTTGCTCTCCTTGACCTTCCTCTTGGGCGGTCCCACAAACTACTCAACTTCCTTCACAAGATCCTTAAGCCAACTTGGCTTACGTTTCTTGGAAGTAGCTTCCTCCTGTAGGTACTCCTCCATAACCTCCTCATCAGACATCTATCTACTTGAAGAAGTACCTGTGGCCTGAGATCCTGTACCTGAACCACTCGAATCACATGAAGGTGAAACCTATGAACCTGTGACTCGTGAACCTGTCCCTGTGCCAGAAGTCCCTGTAGATTGAGTCCCTGAAACTGATGAACCTGTAACCTGTGACCCAGTCACACCTGAAACCTATGACTCTGTGCTCTGACTCTGTGAACCTGTCACCTGTGGAGACACAATCTGCTGCTCATCCACCTCTAAATCATAAGACTTCCTGAAGGCTTTCTCCTCCTCAAATCCGACCTCCCTCCTAACAACAACTTTCTTATGTGCAGGAAGGTATATGCGAAAAGCCTTCGAAGTCTCATCGTATCCAACAAAGATGCCTTTCTCCACTGTAGGCTCTAACTTCGTCCTCTTCTCAGAAGGGACATGAGAGTATGTAAGGCATCCAAATATGCGAAAGTGACCTATCTCAGGTCTCTTTCCGGTGAACATTTCCTCAGGAGTTTTACACCCCAATGCTCAGTGTGGACTCCCGTTTTGAACATAAACAGCAGCGCTACAAGCCTCTGCCCATAGAAAGAAAGGAAGACTCTGATCATGCAACATAGCTCTAGCTGCTCCTACTACCGCCCTGTTCTTCCTTTCCGCAACTCCATTCTGCTATGGAGTGTAAAGAACTGTCAACTGCCTCCTGATGCCCTCCTGTCTACAAAACTCATCAAACTCCTTGGAGGTGTACTCACCCCCATTGTCTGACCTGAGTGCCTGAATCCTCCTACCTGTTTGGTTCTCCACAAAAGCTTTGAACTCTTGGAACATCTACAAGACTTCCTAAGATTGTTTACTTCTAAGAAAGTAGATCCAAGTCTTCCTAGAGTGGTCATTAATGAAAATGATATAGTACTCAAAACCTGTCACTGAAGTTGAAGACATCGGTCCACATAAATCTGTATGAATCAAATCCAGTATCCCACCTGCTCTAGTGTCACTGCTCGGAAAAGCAGTCTTGGTGTACTTTCCCAAAGCACACCCTCTGCACACACCACCCTGCTCTGTGCTGAACTAAGGCACACCTGTCAACATCTCCCTCAACAATCTCAATGCCGAATGATGCAGGTGACCCATCCTCCTGTGCCACAACTCATATGTCTCGATGCTACTGCTAGTATGGGCTAATGCATGATGAGGCTGGAAGAGAAGCTTGTACAATTTCCCACATCTCACTCCAATGGCACATGAAGTAGATGGTCCTGCTACTCTGGGAAAGATATGAACTTTCCCATCTAAAACACATACTCCAAATCCCCTGTCCTCAATAGCAGAAACTGAAACAAGGTTCTTCTTCAGCCCAGGGACATACAAGACATCCCTCAATGACATAGGCTGCATGGACTCCCTCTCAAAAGTAACAGTCCCTCGCCCAACTGCTCTCACAACTGTGTCATCTCCCAATACCACCTCAAGACTCAAGCTTGTCTCAGTCATCTCTGTGAATACATCACGTACACCTGTCATATGGCTCGAAGCCCCACTATCATTGTACCAAGTGGAAGTAGTAGTGGTAGCACTAAAAGAATGGCCAACGAATAACGAACACTGAATCGAATCCTCCATGTCATTCTCCATATCACTACTGGTGAAATATGTCCTCTCTGTACATCCAACATATAGAAAGAACTCTTCCTCAAACTGTGACGAACTGCCCTGTAAGTATCCTCTACGTGTCTCCTCCTGTGTGAAATCATCCCACAGACGATCCCATGTAGGCATGTTCTCTCGACCAATAATAGTTTGCGCGAACACACTCCTCTGCTGAGTCACGCCATTTAAGATTGTACGCACCATTTCAATGCCCTGTATAACCTCACCTACAGCTACAAGCTCATCCCTCACCTGTGTAATCTTGGTGAGATAGGAAGCCATGCCTTCCCCTTTGCTCATATGCACATTCTTCAACTTCTCCCTTAACACCATCTTCCTATTCTCATTAGAACTCTGGTAAAGGTTGGTCAAAGAAGTCCACATCTGAAAAGCATGATCCTTCGCTGAAATATGTGGGATCACATGATCCTTCACGGCATCAAGTATGATCCTCCTTGCCTTTACATCTTTCTTCATGAAAGTTGCCTTATCAGTAGCATCGGTAGGTACCGTCACAGGATTTGTTGTTGTACTGTTGACTATATCCCATAGCTCATTCTCTTCCAGTATCAACTTAATTCTAGTCTTCCATGGGCTAAAATTTGTAGCCCCGTCTAGTCTGTCCTCAACTCTAAGTCCAACCACCATGGCTACAACCTGTAATGTTCAACTAACCTGTTCAAGAACTTTTTCTGAATTCTGAAAATTTTCTTCAAAACCCTAACTTCTTCAAATCTGAAAATTTTTCACAAACCACCATTTTCTTCAAATTTGAATTTTTTTTCTTTTCTGTAAACCCCTGTTTTTCTGAATGTTTAAATTCTGAACTTTAAATGCGCTCTAATACCATGAAATTTTTTGACATCCCAACCCGGTTTCAAGCTTCAGAAGCTTCTCTACATAGTTTAATGCTCAAAAACCCCAATGTGCACAATTTTTATAAAAATTTGACTTCAACTTAAAACACATGAGATTCTTTTCACCATTAAAATTCAAAAAAATAATTTTTCAGTCAATAACTTCAATCTCAGAAATTTAATGACAATCATTCAACCATTAAAATGACACAAGAATTTTTGGCCAATAGCCCAGGATGAAACCCCGAAGGGAAAACCTGTTTGGGAGAGAGAGAGAGAGAGAGATTTTATTTCTTTCAGTAAGATTTACAAATCAAAACAGCAGTACTTATCTTTGCTTTTCTTCTCGAAAAGCGTGCAAACAATCCACTAACATCCAGCTGTACGAAACCCTCGAAAACTATGCCAATCTGCTCACACGTGTGATTGCACAGAATCAGATTTTTCGACTTCTATGCCCAAAAATCAGTCTTGAGATTCGTGCATGTTGTACGGCCTGATCAACAATAAATGTTGTACCTTTCTCCTCGATTTTTGTGCCCAAATCTACCTTGAAAAATGTGTTGTACTTTCCTGTCAGAAATCTGTACTATACGGATTGTACGGATAGCCTATGCATAAATCTCGAAATATGTGATGTTGTACGGTCACTCTGTTATACTGTTTGGCATTGGGAAATGTGCCCATTCTCTCCTTCTCAAAATTTGAGCCACCTTCCTTCTCTGAAATTTTCTGGTTTGGAATCTCTCCAAAACCTTCTTTCTTTCTCTCTCACTTGCTTCTCCTCTTCTCTCCAAAAATTCTCTTGGATGTGAATAATGAATGAGAAATGCTTTGCCCTAGCCCTTTTTGTTCATCATAACTTCCTCTTCCAATCCAATGGTCAAGATTAAATTAGATGAGAGGTTCTCATTAAATGCTCATTTGATTAATTAATAAATGACATTTAGTGCACCTCATGTCATTTAAAAAAGTACGAGTCTCTCTTCTAATTAAATATTCACTTGACTTTATTAAAAATATAAACTTAGGATAATATGACTTTTTTAATTTTTAATGAAGTCACTTTAAAAATATAAAATGCATTTCACTTCATTAATTAAAATTAACTAGGGGTCACAACTTTAAAGTGTCCTTGTCCACCCCAAGGCACTACTAGGTGAACAAACACTTCCTAGGTACTTTTTCAACAATGTTGTGATCGTGTTCGAATCACAATAAGACTATTCAAGTGAATAGTCAACCAATAGAAAATAACTCCATTTGGAAAGAATAAATAATATATTGAATATATATTGATGAGAGATTATTACATTACAATTTGATGGGCCATTTAAATATGGTCTTATGTGCATTTTCAATGGAAAGGTACGTCTCTATCTATTCGATTAATTACATATCAATTTTATTTAATATTTGTTTAATTACTTTTCTGTTATTATTGAATTATTTGTTTATTGATATGTTTATATATTATTTTATTTGTTACATGCCTTCCTCTTCAAAATGCTTTGTCCTCGAAGCATTAGTGATGAAGGTCACATCTTTCTTTGTAAATACCTTATCAAATTCGTTTATAATTTTAATATACTTTCATAAAACCATGTGTAGTTGTGGTTTCATAAAACCATGTGTAGTTGCGGTTTCATAAAACCATGTGCGGTTTTATGAATGCTATTCTTTAACCTTTTTTTTTAATCTTTATTTTTTTATTTTTTTTCTCTTGCAGATAATTCTTTTTTTTACTTCTTTGTAATATTTTTTTTCTTACTTGTTCTCTTCTTCTTATTTGCAACGGAAATAATTACTTTTTTTTTAATTTTCCTTCTTGTATTCTTGATTTACAGTTGTCTTTGAATTTTGCAGCGGAATAATATATATATTTTATTAACTTGATTTTCTTCAAAGTTGAAACTGAATCTTATTTGGGCCAAAAGCCAATGTGGATCAAAGATCCTTAATCAGAGAAGCTCTGAGAATGGTTTGTGGCCAAAGGTCGGATCAAGTCCAAGAAGGGGCTCTGATACCAATGTAATATCCGTATCCAGATATTCTCATGTTGTGATCGTGTCTGAATCACAATAAGACTATTCAAGTGAATAGACAACCAATAGAAAATAACTCCATTTGGAAAGAATAAATAATATTGAATATGTATTGATGAGAGATTATTACATTACAATTTGATGGGCCATTTAAATATGGTCTTATGTGCATTTTCAATGGAAAGGTACGTCTCTATCTATTCGATTAATTACATATCAATTTTATTTAATATTTGTTTAATTAATTTTCTTTTATTATTTAATTATTTGTTTATTGATATGTTTATATATTATTTTATTTGTTACAGATGATGTGTTGTAGCTTAGAACAGTCAATTGGTACAAATGGCAGCTTCAAGCAAAATCAAAGACCCAAATAGACTTTAACACAGTAGGTGACAGTCACCAACAGGTAGGTCCCAGCCTAGACAGTCACTCAACATATTAGACTTCAAATCTTTGCTAAACAAGTTTACAACAGGTAGTGTGATCTGATGTGGCAGCCTTAATCAAATAGGTCTAACACAAGGCAAGTATCAAAAGTTTAGATCTGACTCATCAACACATAAATCTAACCCACAACAAGCATAATCACATAGATCTGACCAAAGGTAGTCTCAACATGTAGCGACCTTCACAACAAGCTGACCACAAGGTACGACCTCCAGGCTGATCACAAGACTATCACAGGGGTGCGGCCCTCACACTAAATCCTCACACAGGATGCGGCTTCAATAAGCAACCCATAGCTCAATCTAAAATTGCCCAAACAGACTGCGGCTAGCTCAACAAACCCCAAAAAGGTCATGGCCTTCTCTAACAAGCTCACGACAGGCAGGATCAGACCAATAAGGCTCACGGCTTCCACAGGTTGGCTCACGGTACGATATGTAGACCTCAATAGGCTCACGGCTTCCTCTAACAGGCTCACAATAGGCAGGATCATACCAGTAAGGTTCACTGTATGTTAGATTAGACCAACAAGGTGACAAGAAACAAGTTACAAGGGCAGCGGCCCTAACAGATCTAACCCAAGACAGTCAAGAAAGTCCTCAAAAGTCACGGCCCAGTCACAAAGGCAGCAGCGGACCCTAATAGCAACATAATATTCCTTGACGTCAACCTTAGAAGTGTGCCACAAACCCTAGAATCAGTCCCAATCAAATCAGATCTGAGAAGTGTGATAATGATAACCTTCAATGAGGAATTTTACTTCATTTATAGATTCTTAATGATTTCTAGAAGGGTCACACTCTAATTCTTTATTGAGTTAGGGTTCCATTAATTAAGGAGGGTTACCAACTAATAAGGGTTAAGACACCAAACAATAATAAGGGTCACCACTTACAAGAATATAAAATATAATTAAGGTTCCTTTTAGTGGTGGGTACTAACATACATTAAGGAAGGTCACCAAACATATAAGAAATAAATTAATATTATAATGTTCTTAGGTGAGGATACTAAGGTCATGGTTAAGGGTAGGGTGACTTAGCACAAAGACCAACAAATGGTCAACACAAGACTACACCAACACAAGTCAAACCATAAAACAAGGAATGGTACATGACCCTTTAACCATAAGACCAAAGGTGTAACGACAAGGTGGGTAAACAACCATTTTACCCATAAGACCAAAAACATCGAAGTGGTAAAGAGTAAGACAACTCAAGGTGGGTAGACAACCATACATCTCTCTCTCAAATGTACAAGTGTTCCATACACTAACTGAAAGTTCATCATCACTGTATAAGGAAGGTCCACACTAGATGATGTGATCCTGTGGTCCTCCAAATTACTCCCGAGGTCAAGTGCTAGTGACTCCATCAAGGGGTGGCCAGTCCCTTGAGAAGACCATATAGCTTAACCATCTTGAAGACCTATGAGAGGAGGTCATCACACATTATCATCTTGGTTAACTGACCAAGATCCACCTGGTTAACTGACCATGTATGTACCTGCAGGAACTACTTGGTCCTAGACCAAGAATCTGCCTGGTCCCAGACCAAGATGTCTCTGTCTCAACCTGTAGGATCTGCTTAGTCCTCGTGACCAAGAAACTATCTGGTCCCAGACCAAAATACCCTAGAGACAAATAGGGGCCCTTGCCACATGCTAGGGACTTTGCCATGGCATCAACTTGCTCAGTCCCCGACCAAGAACCCTAGGAGACTGTTGGGGGCCCTAGGGTACCTTCTGGGAACTTACTCTGCCTAGTTAACTGACCAGGAACCCTAGTTAACTGACTAGGGTACCATCCTCCCTGAGAATGGGTCTCGCAGCTGCATTAACTTTAACAATAAAAAGAAGCAATATATGCATAACATGTTTTTGAAAAACATAAATGTTCTAACATTTTTTTAATTATGGCATTTAATTTGATGTATTTTTCTATCAAGTTTGAAGTTAAAAAATGTGTATTTGATTTTTGTTGAATAAATGAAATTATAATGAAATTCGCTTAGTTCTCTTTATTGAACTTAATGGTGAATTGTATCATTTACATTTGCAAAAGCTAACCTTTTTTTAATTTCATGATCCTTGAATTCGAACACAAACATAAATCAGGCAACTTAGGTTAGTGTTATGTCTGTATGACCATAGTCTTCTAACTCACTGCATGATATAGGAACAAATTGGGCACTTCACATCATCATTTGCGTCATTCAATATCAAAGCAAGGTTGAAGCTCTAGGAGAAAGAACAGCCATAGGAAGTGCCCAAAGAAAGAGGTAGAATGGCAATAAACCAAGCACTACATGCATTAAGCTGAAGGATAGAATTGGAGAGTAAACAGAAAATCAAATGATGAAGAAAGTCAACCAAATACAAAAGAAGAAGAAGAAGGTGAAAGTGGAAAAAGGAGATTGTTATATCCCAAACTGGTAATTTTCTTTTTTTCTTTGTTTGCTATGTGATCTTGTGTATCAACTCAGGAATGTATGATATACTAATCTAATATTGCATGCGCCGCGTGCAACCCTAATACCCAGATAATCATAAATGCTATAAAATAGGAAGAATCAATGCATGTACGTACAAGTGGATAGATCAGCTATGTAGATCAATATAAACCCGGCATGCAAGAATTGTGTCGGTGGAATATGGAGATAAGGCTGGACGTCCTTCAGAGAATGCGCCCTTGGTATAAATGTGCCCTCCTCAAGCTCAGTATGCTCCTCAATAAATAATGGTCAGCAGATGAAGCCCCAGACAAGGTGTACTACGGTTATAGTACCCTTCTAATGAAGATAGAAGCAGCATGCAGACCAACCGATGGCTCCAAGCCCTAAAATGTGTATCCCTCTCTTGGAAAGTCGCCCACATGCAGGAGGACGTCTTTCCGAAGGTAGATGTGTTGAGAAGTAGCTGAAGACTCAAGCTAAAGAGCCCTTCTTCCAGACGAAGGGTAATATCACTACTCTGAAGAGAATGGGAGTAGCATGCAAAAGGTATGAGCTCTGTAGACTAAAATGCGAATAGGAAGGTCCTTGGACAATGCGCCCATGCAGGAGGACGAATTCCTCAATATATCATAAACTAGAACTCTGCAGAATATAAATAATGGTAATACCTGATGATGAAGCAATGTTGAATCTAAATGATCCCACCTAATAGTGACTAGGGAAAATAGATTTCGCTGCCAAAATAAACCAGTTAGTTGAGTGCATGCACTCAACCCCAACTTAGCTCATTGAGATCTCCAATTCGAATCCACAAATCAATAATCATATAAGCAGGTCTTCTTCACTAGCTTTACCTTTCTTTTATAACATTCACCTGTCAAACCTAATTTTTGACCTAATTAGGTCACTTTATCTTCTAATTCTTAGTTGACTTGCATGCAGTGCTTCTAGAGATTTAATTAGTGCATGCATCATGAAATAATGCTCGAATTTCATGCATGCAGGTGGCCTATAGTTCCTATGGCCCCTGTTTACCTCCTGATGATCTAATACCCATGCCAAGATCTTCTTAAGGTGCATATGGCATCAATCCTCAGTTGATTCCCTGAATGTCAGTGCCCGCTTGAACCTATGGGAATCAGATAGGTTAGCGGGATGGTCCTCTGTGCTTAAGCAGAAGAGGACATTACAGTCCTCCCCGCTCGAAATTGATTGTCCTCAAGCAACTGTAATGCTGGGTGTTGTAATACCTGTTCTCCTTCCCAAGTGGTTTCTTCTATAGGCAGATCCCTCCATTGAACCAAGTAGTCTCTAATGATCCTATTCCTCAGTTTCATCTCTGGCACCTCCAGGATGCGCTCGGGAATCAGAATCAATTGCCCCTCGTCATCAAGTAGGGGCAGCTCGGATGATGTAACAATTTGTTGACCTACTGCCTTTTTGAGGTTAAATACGTGAAATAGTTTGTGAATCTTGCTCTCTGGGGGTAGTTCTAGCTCATACGCTACCTCTCCGACCTCTCGGATTATCTTGTAGGGACCATAGAAGCGAGGTTTGAGCTTCTCTACTCCTTTCTTCTTAAAGGACGATTGTCGGTAAGGTTATAGGCGTAAATAAACTAAGTCTCCCACCTCAAAACTGCGCTCAATCCTGTGCCTGTCTGCATATATCTTTTGCTGATTCTGAGCAGCCTGTATGTTTTTTCTTATGCTAAGGATGTCTTGACTCTCTTGAATCCACTCTTTGGCCTTGGGGACCCTGCTATCACCAAATATCAGGTCTGCAAAAGTTAAGGCATCGTATCCGTACAACGCTCTGAAGGGAGTCATCCCAATGGTCATATGGTGGGTGGTATTGTAGCAATGCTCACCTAAGTGCAGCCATCTGATCCACGTCCTCTGCTGACTTGCTACATAATTCCTCAAGTATCCCTCAATCCACTTGTTAACTATCTCAGTCTGTCCATCGCTCTATGGATGATAACTTGTGCTCATAGCTAACTCGGTTCCCACTAACCTGAAAAGCTCCTGCCAAAAGGCTCCAGTGAATTTGCTGTCTCTATCACTGACAATGGTCTTGGGTAACCCGTGGAGTCTGAATACCTCTCTGAAAAATAGTTCTGCCACATGTGCTGCTGAATAATCTGAAGGAATGGCAAAGAAGTGAGCGAACTTGGTCAACCTGCCCACCACTACGTACAAGCAGTCTCTTCCCTGAACCTTTGGAAACCCTGTAATGAAGTCCATGGAAATGCTTTCCCACTTCTGCTCGGGAATAGGCAATGGTCTTCGTAAACCGACCGAGTGGGTGTGCTCTATCTTGTTCTGTTGGTACAAGCTACACTCTCTAACATGTTGCATCACATCATTCTTGAGGCCCTTCCATGAGAACCTCTCTCTAATCTGCCTATAAGTCTTGAGAAACCCCTAAAGTGCTGCTAATGGTGAATCATGCGAGGCTTGTACAATCTTTTTCTTGAGGGAAGACTCTGGAACTAAGTAGATTCTGTTTTTGTAGTATATGATGTCATCAATTATCCGGTACCTGTCGTCCTGAATCTGTCCATCCAATAGTTCGTAGGAAAATTTATCTTTGGAATACTCAACCAAAAGATGAGATCCCCAATCTAACGAGATGCTCATAAGGGATAAAGTAGTTGGTCATCTAGAAAGTGCATCTGCCACCACATTGTTCTTTCCCTTTATGTATTCAATCTCGAAGTCATAGGCCTAAATTTTGCTCACCCATTTCTGTTGCCTCTCATTTAGCTCTTTCTGCTCTAGGAAGTATTTCAAGCTGTTGTGATCCGTCTTAATCCTGAATCTGCCACCCACTAGGTATTGCCTGAACTTGGTTAGTACATGGAGAATGGTTAACATTTCCTTATCGTATATCAAATAGTGGCACTCATAGTCTTTGAGCTTCCTACTCTCAAATGCAATGGGGTGATTGTTCTGCATCAATACTGCCCCTATTCCCTCTCCTGAGGCATCACGCTCTAACACGAATGGCTGAGAAAAGTCTGGTAGAGCTAATACTGGGCATGAACTCATTACTTTCTTCATTTTTTCGAATGTTTGTCCTGCTATCTCTGACCAACTGAATGCCCCCTTCTTGGTAAGATCGGTGAGGGGTGCGGTCATTTGTGAAAACCCACTGACATAACTCCTATAGTAGGTGCAAAGGCCCAAAAAGCCCTTCAGTTCTCTCACATTTTTGGGTGTAGGCCAATCCAATATGGCTTGAATCTTCTCTAAGTGCACCTGGACCCTGTTGGCCCCTATCACATGCCCCAAATATAACATCTCCTGCATGCTGAACTCACACTTGGACATCTTGGCATCTAGTGATGGCCCCTGTAAAATCCCAAGTACTTCATCTAGATGTCTCAAATGTTCTTCCCAAGTTCTACTGTATATCAATATGTCGTCAAAGAATACCAGAAGATGCTTGGGTAACTGAGCCTTGAAGATATTGTTCATGCATGACTGGAAAGTGGCTGGTGCATTAGTGAGCCCAAATGGCATCACTAGAAACTCATAATCTCTGTAGTGGCAACGGAAGGCGGTCTTTGGAACATCCTGTTCCCTAACCTGAATCTGATGGTAACTTGAGAGGAGGTCGATCTTAGAAAAGTATTGTGCCCCTTGTAGTTCATCCATCAACTCATCAATCCTGGGGATTGGATACCTGTTTTCTGTAGTCTTCTTGTTGAGTGCCCTGTAATCGATGCACATGCGTAAGGTTCCATCCTTTTTCTTCAATAGTACTACTGAGGATGCAAATGGACTAGAGCGAGGTTTAATGTACCCTAGTTTGAGCAGTTCCTTGATTGTACTCTCTATTTCATCTTTGTACCTCTTGGGGTGTCTGTAAGAAGTGGTGATAACGGCTTGAGTCCCCTCCTCTAACTCAATAATGTGCTCAAATCCCCTATTTGAAGGTCGACCTGTTGGAAGGTCTCTGAATACTGCTTTGTGCTTTTGCAGTAAGGCCTCTATATATGTTGGATGTTGTGTGGCCTTATCTAGTGGTTTCCTGAAGGTAACCAAGCACTCTGCTGCCCACTCTATATCTCCCTGTCGGAGTACTGCCTCCATCCTGTGTGATGTCACTGTTGTGGGAGTGTAGGTATTCATCCCTCTCAATACTACCTTCTGGCCCTCCGTTCCCATGAACTCCATCTCCATAGTCTGGTAGTTCGTAGAATACTTCCCTATGGAATAAAGCCACTGAACTCCCAATACCACATTTGTGTCAAGTACGTCTACCACATCGAATGTTTCTATCACTATATAGTTCCTAAGTGTTACTTTCAATTTTGGAATCCTCTGACTACACACCATGGTGTGGTGACCTACTGCAACTACTGAAAATCCATCAAAACTCTCAGTCTGAATGCCTTTCTTTTTAACCCATGCAGCATCAATAAAGTTGTGGGATGCCCCACCGTCTATCAATACTCCTACTCTGTTGCCCTGTATGACACCTCTGATCCGGAGAGTGTGGAATCTAGGGACCCCCGACAATGTAGCAATGGCACCTCCTGGTGACTGTACCTAATATGTTGTCTCATGTGCCTCTCCCTGCTCCTGATCCTGATCCTGATAATCCTCATCCTCCCCACTGTCGGAATAGACCTCTATGTGGTGGGCCTTCCCCTTCCCTGAACACCTGTGACCTAGTACCCATGGTTCCTGACAACTGAAACATAACTTTTTTCTTCTAAGGTCCTGGCGGGTATCATTGTCCATCCATTCTTTCTTGGGCCATTCTCTCTGGAAGGGTTTCCTCTCTTTATCTTTAATAGGGAAATTAGTTCTGGGAGGAAATCTATTCTTTGGGACTGCATCATGTAAGTCTCTAGTCCGCCTAATGGCATCAGCTAGGGTGGTGGGTCTATAAGCCTTGACCCATCCACGTAAGGGCTCGATGAGGGCCTCGGTAAATAACATAATCAACCTACTCTCTGAAATATCTGTCACTATGACTGTTACCCTCTGAAACTCTGAGATGAAAGTATCTGGACTACCTGTCTGCTTGAGCTGTGCCAGCTCTCTAAAATGCACCTCAGGGTCTTTTCTTTCAAATCGTTCAATGAGCCTCTCTGTAAAATTTGTGTATGAGGCGATAGTATTGTGACCCAATGTCACCAACCCGTGGTACCACCACTCATGGGCCTCCCCGTCCAAATGCAAGGTAGCCAATTTAATGGCATCTGTCTCAATCATCAGGTTGAGTTGGAAGTATGTATCCAAGTTGTGTACCCAATTCCACGTTGGGCCACCTCGGGTCCCCTCAAAGGTAGGAATAGTCAGTTTCCCTATTGTGCGTTGTAACTCAAAGTTCTGGTTGAAAGGCCTATTGTATGCTCAGGGCCTGTTCTTACTTTTAAAGTGGCAAAAATTAGTGAAGGTCATGGCTGACTGGAAGTCATCACCCAATGCTCTGTACTCTCTCAGATATGCCCCCATGGGCTCTTCTAGCTCTACCTGTACTATGGGCACTGCGGTAGGGCTATCTAAGAACTGAGGTAGGGTAGGTCGGGAGGACCTGTTGTAGATATGGGGGTGGCTCTGCATGTTGGTATGTAACTGTTCCCCACTACTACTTGTGGATACCCTATCACTGTTGGGAAATAATGGACTGTGTGGGGTGGGCCCGTTTTTATCTGTCATCTACCTGATGGCACTCACCATCTCTTTTTGTCCAGTAGTAAGATCCTTTATAGCTGAAAGGAGACTATTGAAAGTTATCTTATCATCATCTGCCATTGCTTCTTTGCTTTTTCCCTTTCCAAACTGAAACTCTATATTCCCCAAATCTATATCCTCTAACTCCTCTTCTTCTCTCCCACTCTTCCTAAACCTCTGTCTCCAATAAGTAATGTTGTGATCCTCTGAATTCATTTACTGTTCAAAATTGCATGTTCCCACAGCTGGCGAGGAACATGCTCTGATACCACTGTAATATCCCAAACTGGTAATTTTCTTTTTTTCTTTGTTTGCTATGTGATATTGTGTATCAACTCAAGAATGTATGATGTACTAATCTAAGATTGCATGCGCCGCATGCAACCCTAATACCCAGATAATCGGAAATGCTATAAAATAGGAAGAATCAATGCATGTACGTACCAGTAGATAGATCAACTGATGTAGATCAATATAAACCCGGCATGCAAGAATTGTGCCAGTGGAATATGGAGATAAGGTTGGAAGTCCTTCAGAGAATGCGCCCTTGGTATAAATGCGCCCTCCTCAAGCTCAGTATGCTCCTCAATAAATAACGGTGAGCAGATGAAGCCCCAGACAAGGTGTACTAGGGTTATAGTGCCCTTCTAATGAAGATAGAAGCAGCATGCAGACCAACTAATGGCTCCAAGCCCTAAAACGTGTATCCCTCTCTTGGAAAGTCGCCCACATGCAGGAGGACATCTTTCTGAAGGTAGATGTGCTGAGAAGTAGCTGAAGACTCAAGCTAAAGAGCCCTTCTTCCAGACGAAGGGTAATATCACTGCTCTGAAGAGAATGGGAGCAGCATGCAGAAGGTATGAGCCCTGTAGACTAAAATGCGAATAGGAAGGTCCTTGGACAATGCACCCATGCAGGAGGACGAATTCCTCAATATATCATAAACTAGAACTCTGCAGAATATGAATAATGGTAATACCTGATGATGAAGCAATGTTGAATCTAAATGATCCCACCTAATAGTGACTAGGGCAAATAGATTTCGCTGCCAAAATAAACCAGTTATTTGAGTGCATGCACTCAACCCCAACTTAGCTCGTTGAGCTCTCCAATTCAAATCCACAAATCAATAATCATATAAGCAGGTCTTCTTCACTAGCTTTACCTTTCTTTTATAACATTCACCTGTCAGACCTAACTTTTGACCTAATTAGGTCACTTTATCTTCTAATTCTCAGTTGACTTGCATGCAGTGCTTCTAGAGACTTAATTAGTGCATGCATCATGAAATAATGCTCGGATGTCATGCATGCAGGTGGCCTATAGTTCTTGTGGCCCCTGTTTACCTCCTGATGATCTAATACCCATGCCAAGTGTTATCACATCTATGTTAGCTGGAGCTACCATACTGCAGACTGTGCGACGAGGACCGCCCAATGCTTTTTTTTTCTCCAGATCAGAGATCGGATGCCTTCAGAGGAGGCACACAGTTTTGTTCAAATTGCCCCGAGGAGATGTATCAGAAGGGACAAATGGTTGTACAGTGGTACAGACATGCTACTTAGCATTTACCACAGGGTCACCCTTCCATGCCAGGCTTTGATATGAGCCCATTGAGACAGTTGACTAGTCTTGTTTTGATTGAGACTATCACAGAGTATTGTTGGTTTACTTTTTGTGCCCGGATTCAGCAGAGATCTAGTTCAAAGACAGCCTCAGCAGCAGGTATATGGTGCGGCAGGTATTGCATTTGATGTATATTGCTCATGATTGTTGCTTAGACTTGTTTATACATGATAGTACACTAACTCTACATATGATGATTGATTTGGTGATCTAGTTTTTATGATATGTGATTGGGCCCTTGGTGATGTCAGTCCACCCCTTCCTAGTAGGCTCCTATTATATGCACACCGGGTTACACCCCTACTTTTGGTATAGACTTGGTCATTTAGTCCCCCTAGGCAGCTGACTTTGGATCCACCTTCACCTTCTCCATCCATCCGACTCATCCATGATAGTCTTTCCCGACTTGGATTCCGATTTGTGACCCTGAGGATCCCTTTCCCTTTCCTGTCAGTTGCCCCCGATGTTGCAATGCAGTTAGGATTGTGTAGCCCCACCGGGTGTTCCCCATTGGTCATCGAAGCATGTATTGCTCACCCCCATTACTTTGCAGTATGAGCACCATGATTATATCTATTGAGATATGTATGTAGCCCAAAAGGGCCTTGATGTAAATTGAAGAAATGAATAAATGTAAAGCAAGCCAAAAGGGCTTTTTGTAAATGTAAATCTAGCCAAAAAAGGGCTAAGTATGAAACTCATTGTAAAATCCATGCAATGTGTTTATAAACACACATGGACACAGGTCAGCCATACATGTCAGCATTTGTAGTGGTTATTTCCTCACCTAATCCTGCGGGGCAAGGAGGTGAGAGGGAGCAAGGGACAAGCTCAAGATTGTCCCCTAGAGTCTCAAGTTACGGTTTGTCGGACACCCAGTTTGGCGGCTCTAGAAAAGAACCTCACAGAGTCTTCGGGCACAGATGTGAGTTGTGAGATACTTGTTAGATGACTAGTGGCGGTTTCCCTGCACTATACCCATTTGTGAGGCACCGCCCTTCCCCGTGTTTTGTCATGGTATACTTATCTCAGTGGACCCTACTTTCCCGAGTTATCCAAACGGTCACATGATCCTCATCCTTGTCATCCCTTATCCTTCGCCATGTATTCCACATCACCCAAAGTCAGCTAGGTGGTAAAGTCTATAGGTTGTGCATAGCAGTTGAGACTTTTTGGATGTGGTGGGCCCACCTCACCTAGGGCCTTGTATTTCCCGATATTTAATGCAGTTTTTTATCACCATTTTATTATCATATTGTTTAGTAATGTACTAACTTGTATAAGGAAGCCTTTCGCTTCATGATTGCATACAGGTATTCAGCTAGCACTATTGTTGACCATATTTGACTTGGTCAAACTAGGTTGACTAGGCCAAAAATGGGCCCGAAAAAAATGTTGCGACCGGAATTTCGATTTTGGTCAATTATTATCTACAAGGGACCCATATGAGCCTCCAAGTGATAGAATGCAAAAAGATTGAGGCGTTTGTGAGATTTTTAATTATTATTGGTCATTAATGACCTGTTTTAATTAAAAATCATGGATTTTGGGCAAATAATGCCTAAGTGATGGATCGAGGTCGTTCGAGTGGTCATTCCTACTATTTTTGGGGTCCACGATCACTTTGTAGCAGACGGTTCGGCAATCCGGGCACTCTAGGTGGGTCAAAAGCCCAAATTTCATCTTCAGCAATAAAATACATGGAAAATCAGAAATTGACAAAGGCAACTATAGCAAAGGGTAAAAATCAATGGTTGGCAAATAAAGGGGTGATTCCTAAGGTAAATTGGTAATGTTTAACATGGCATTTGTACATTGTGGGTCCCTCCATTGGGCTAGCTCACTACATGGGTCGAATTTCCCCATTGGGGGTGTTTTTCCTCCTTAGCATTTTCGATTTGATGGATGATGTGTATGTGGGACCTCATTGTATTTAGTTGGGGGGATAAAACATCCTATAGACACCCCCCAACATCACCTTATGTATTGTAGGGGACCCCCTCTCCACATGTGCGCTCTCCTTAGGCAATTCGCACCCCCATGAGGAGGCATCTCCTCCATTCGATTTGATCATGAGAGATTAAATCCCAGCCCTCCATTTTGGGGGGAAACTTGTTGTGAGAGTGGCCTCTCTCTATAAGAGAAGGCACTCACCTATTGTACCTCCCTCTCTTGGCATTTTTGGAGTTGGAATAGAAGAGAAAACGTTGTTGCTCTTGCTTGCTTCTTGTGTGGTACTCTCTTGGTATTGTTAATTGCCATACTATCTTGATGCACTAGTTGTAGTTTGTGGATGTTTCCAGCACTGTATTGCTCACCATTGTTTGCAGCAAGCACAAAGTCTTGGAGGAGGGTGCACCATTTGGCTGCCACTGCTGCTCCATTCTCCGGATTGGTAACACAAGGGAAGTGTTTTTGCTATTTCAGCCAAGCATTTTCTCTTATCTTTTATTTGTATTGCTGTAGATTTCACTTGCTTATCATACTAATTTGATTTCTGTCCATTGGTGTTGGCAGGCAAGGAGGACGAGTTGGTGGGGAGAGAGCAAGTCGATTTCAGTAGGGGACTTCTACAACCGCTTCTATTTGATCTTCGGGGCGTACAACCTCAACAAAATCAAAGATATCAGCTGGTTTCAAGTAGGTGTTTCATCTTCTTCTCTTGTATTTCCATTTCTAGCTTGTTGAAGAGAGTAAATTCACATTAAAACCCTAAAAATTAAAATCTTAAAAATCAACCGTTAGAATTAGTTTTCCTTCAAAACCCACTAATGATATATGCTTAAACCCCCATATCTCAAGTTTCATTTAATTCCGACCCCGTTTACCCTTAGAACTAGGCACTGGTCTCCCGCTGATTTCGCCCCCTTGGGCATTTTAGCTAGTCACACTGTTGGGTTATTTTCCGAGTTGTGGGTATTCTTGATTCGAGTCTAGAACGTAGTTTTATCATAAGAAATAAAGTTTCGTCGGTTGGAAGTGATTAAAAAACGTTAATTTCTCGCTGCCTTAGGTCCATTTGACTCACTGTTTAACCATTTCCTTGGGCAGTTTTACTTCAACACTTCACTTCCATCTTTGGTAACTCCCTAGACTATTTCAGCCATTAAATCACTAAGCTAATCCTATTTTCTAATCACACTTGATTGCTGGTCATTTATTACATCACTGTTATTTACCACTTGTGTCCATCAGTTGGCTAAATTTAGACTTAGAAGCTCACCTACACTCATTCCTTGTTTTCATCTCTTTTTCTTTTGGGTTTGGGTGTATTTTTGTTTCTCAACCATTACTGGTTGAGCGGGGTCTCCCCCTTGACTTGGCTACGTGCCTCGTCTAAAGTGACAATAGCCTTGTCCGGTGTGACTTCCGTTCATTGAGCAGAGGACTTGGCCGTTGCTGGTTACACCTTCCTAGCTGTCCATCCTCTACCATCCCTGTTGGGACACCTCACTTCAATAGCTAGAGTTTGTTTGATAACACCAAGATCTTCTTAAGGTGCATATGACATCAATCCTCGGTTGATTCCCTGAATGTCAGTGCCCGCTTGAACCTATGGGAATCAAATAGGTTAGCGGGATGGTCCTCTGTGCTTAAGCAGAAGAGGACATTACAGAGATGTCACAGGAGAAATTGTGACACAACTGAAAAGTTTAAAAAAAAATCTGTGAAGATTGAAATTTCCTGCTATGGTGGAAGCTTGAAAGCAGAGGAAAAAAGGACACAAGGCATTTGAGTTGACACACAAAGAAATGGTGCACATAAATGAATAAAAGACTGAATTGGTGCATGGGGAATCTTCGATAAACAGAACAACAATTGCAACAACAATAGAACAAGGTATGAACTTGATGATGATGTACAAAGGGATGATTGCACCAACGAAATAACAGACTCTATAGGAAGATCCATGGTTGAGGAAGCACATCTTCAAGACAATGTGCAAGTCTAAAGGTAAGTGTTGTAAAATCATTATTGATAGTGGTAGCATAGAGAACAATGTCGCAGTGGATATGGTAGACAAGCTGAGCTTAGCACAACAGAAGCATCCATGACCATATAGACTGTGGTAGCATAGAAAATACCATCATAGTGGAAATGGTAGAGAAGTTGAGTTTTGCACAACAGAAGCATCCATGACCACATAGACGGATTTTGTGTCAACATGGTTATGAACTCATGGTGATATATCAGTGTTGGGTGTCATTTAATATAGGAGAATACCAAAACAACATTATACCCATGGATGCTTTCCACTTGATGTCGGAAAGGTCACAGCAATATGACAAAAGTGCAATAAACAATGAAAGGAGGCATACCTACACCATCACCAAGGATGGGATGAAATTCCATCTGTTGCAAATCCAGGATGCCAAACTGAAAAAAGAGTTATTGTTGTCAACCAAGAAGTCTTTTTTCACAATAAAGGAGACTAAGGAGTTCTATGCCTTGTTGTCCTAGGCACTGTGCAGATTTATGTTGATTTTTGTAGCATCGAAAAGGTACTTCCACGTGGACAATGTCTAACAGGTGGAAGGCGTCATTATTGACTCTCAAACTTAGGAGATTCACCTTAGTAAAATGAACTATTAAAGTGAATGTACTTTTGTAATTACTTTATGTAAAGTGATATAGAGGGCCCATGGTATTGGCCCAAGGTATTTGCATATTGTAATGTTATAAAAGGCAGCCTAGGTGAGAGGATGTGACACAACAATCACACAGAGTGAGTGATATCTCATTGATTGATTGGAGATGGACTTTCAGCCAAGTGTGTAGGTGCAAGGGCAGGGTCAGAGGAAACGAGCAAGGGGCAACCAAGGGCTAGCAACCAGCAAGATCGAAGGATTGATCTTGAGGTGTAAAGACTAGCATTATGTCATTGTAATTCCTCAGTGGGCCATTTTCCAGGAAGGGAGCCCAGGATTATTATAGTTAATAAAAATCATCTATTTGTTGGTTTTTCCCCGGTTTTTCCTATGTATGTGTAATTTCCTATGTTTTTCCTCTGCATAATTAGTTAGGATCTCGGTGTCTTTTCAATTAATAATTGCAGTAAATTATTAGAGATTGATAAACAGATCTGGAATCAAGTAAAAACTAACATGGTATCAGAGCCTGGCTAAGACTATGAGCAGGAAATCATTTGGTGGGGGTTTACAACGGAGAAAAAAAAATACAGTTGTACGGTACGGCCGTTGTACAGAACATATGGACGTCGTATGGCCGTGTCGCAGGTAGCTATAGAAAATCTGAAATGACTGTGGAGTGGACCACAACAGAGGATCAACATGTTGGGACGTGCAGGCCCGGAGACAGTCAACAGAGTTTTGGAGCAGCAGCAGTAAGCCAAGAACCAGACAAAATTCTATTGGAGAGGACAGGCGGGGCTTGAAGGAGTCGTCAAGCGCTAGAGTTAGCGGCTGATGGGTGGCTTGGTGACAAGGGTAAAAGGGAACCGCATGGTGGAGTCCGCTGCACAAGCAGTGAATTGAGCATCTAGACAGAGCTAAGTGCGGTGCGACACAGGCTAGCAAGGCCAACCACCAGACAGCACGTGATGGCAGCAGGACACTACACACGAAAGATGCAAGAGGCAGCTGGTGGGCGGTGTGAGCTAATTGTCGACTGTGGAGAAAGTGGAAACCCATGGGCGATAGTGACAGTTGCCAAGTGATCCATACACGAGAGCTTCATAGAGAAGCAACCGCCTGAGATAAACGGTGGGAGGCAAGCAGCGGAGGCATGGAGGAGCAGAGCGCAACTCAGTCGGACGGGTGATGTCGAACCAACAAGTTGCAAGCGACACAAGAGGAAGTGGAAGTTAGGCGGAGTAGAAAGAGTCATCGGGAGATGACGCGAGAGCAGGTCGAGACGAGCAAAGTCATGGTGTTGGGAGCAAGCATAGACGAGAACTCGTGCAAAAGTCTTGGTCGTCGACAGGACTACAGTCGCATCCACAATCGCCAAGTAGTCGCCAGCCAAGAAAAAGATGCAGCAAACAACCGTTGACAGGCCAGCAGGGTCACCAGTCAACCAAAAAGCTTACGGACAGCAACAAGACAGGTAGCAGAGATACCGTTGCAACCACCAAAAGAACCCCGAACAAGGGAAAGAAACTACCAATCAACACCCAAGAGAATTTTGGGCAAGCCAAAACAACCTTGAAACAAGACCGAGCAATGAGCAAGGGTCTAAGGAAGCCCAGAACAAACCCCAAGCAGTGCCCATGGAGGCTCAAGAAGCCCAGTTAATGATTGGGCAACAAGCAAAAAAAGACCGGGCAGCCCATAAAAGAGCCTAGGCAATCCAGGCAGCAGAAAAGGATGTAGGCAACTACAGCAGCAAGTTGAAGATGCCTGCAACAAGGATTTGATACGAAGACATGTTGGAGGGTGCCTCCAACTACAGCCCTTGGAAGGAAAGGGTCATGTTGGTTCTCATGGAGAACAACCTATGGGAGTTTGCAAGCACAGGGGTAACCACGCTGAAAGATCCTAATGAATTGACCAGTTCACAAGTTGAAGGATGTGAAGACCAAGAGGACTATGTTGGATGCAGTGAAGGATCATTTGATCCTTCACATAGCTGAGAAGAAGTCAGCCAAGGAGATGTGGGATCCTCTGACAAGCTTATATCAAAGTAAATCAAAACAAGAAGATGGTGTTGAAGGAGGAGCTCGAAAGCACCAAGATGTCCAAGGTTGATACTGCAGCTTCTTATCTCACTAGGATCACACAAATTCGTAGTAAGTTGGCAACAACTGAGGAGATAGTGACAAATCCAAAGTTTGTGAGGATTTCCCTGAATGGCTTCACTAAGCCATAGGCACCCTTCGTCAAAGGGATCGTTGCATGGGAGAAACTCCCTAACTAGGGGAGTTTATGGGATGACTTCATCCAAGAGGAGATTTGGGAGAAGTCTCTATCTGGAGGCCAACAAGGAGAATGTTGCTCTTGCCAGTCAGGAAAAGAGAAGCCGGAACAGTACAACTTCACAGGGGATGAAGAAGGACATGAGAAAAGTCAAGTGCTTTGCATGCCACAAGTGTGGCCATTATGCTTCTTAGTGTCCAAAACAGAAGAAAGAAAAGAGCAAGTAGCAGCAACTATAGAAGCTCAGGTTGATGAGTTTGCTGAGAAGTTCGAGAAAGAGTTCTCGTTAGTCTCTTGTATTTCTAGCACAGCTTTCAACAATGCCTGGTTCGTGGATAGTGGGGGATCTCATCACATGACGGGGACACATGAGTTGTTCACCAGGTTGTCAGGGACAAACCCAAATTTGCATGTGGAGTTTGGAACTCATGCCAAGTGTGCTATTAAGGGAGTTGGAACAATCAGATTTCAACCAAAGTTGGGAGGATCTATGGAGGTGACAAACATGGTGTATGTACCAGAGCTCGGGATGAACTTGGCCTCAGTTTCGACATTGGAGGATAGTGGATACGCCATCTCTTTTGAAAGGGGACGAGTTCGAGTTCGACCGATGGGATCTAGCATAGACTCAACACGAGTTCTTGGTGTCGGAGAGGATAAAGTTTACAAGTTACAAGGCAAGCCAGTAGTTGGATCCAAGGGGATCTTGGATCATGGATCGATGTCAGTGACAGAGGCCAAGGAGCATAAGACTTTGAAGGGTGAGCCGATGCAACGGCCCCATTCACCCAATCCAACCAATAAGAGGGGACATTAACTAATTACAGGCTTCTAATTTCGCCCCATAACCATAATTACAAATTCATAAAATGAAAATATGTGTGCAAATGCAAAATAAAATACACAGCGGAAATAAACTATCCACACACATCTAGCATGCATATACCAGCATAATCATTACAGACATCAATTAAAAACATTGCACATTCATATACAAGGAAATACTTATCTTTAAACGAAGAGGATCCAAGCAACTGGTTGTGTAAGAGCGGTTTTCCACCCAACCATAGGCAGTCTGTCCAACATATATTCTTTTCGCTGAGAGACCACCCCCAAGCTGGGTTATGAGGCCACCAGGGTGGATGAAACACCTAAAGGCTTCTCTCTCAACCCACAACCCGTTTATCTCACTACGCTTAGCCAAACGCTCATCCAGAGCTCTACATAGGTCTCACTCAGCCATCATAGCCATGGCACTCCTTCCAACTGCCCCACAGAACGTAAGGAAACCATTTCCCTTCACTAATCTACAGTTCCCTCGGGAAATCCAACCCTTACAGTGCTTATCAATGTGTGCAATAAGAGGACAATCTGTTGTATGTTGTTGGAGAACCTCCTATAGCATAAATTATGGCTTCTTAGGCATTTGTTGTTGATTTTTGGGCAACATCCAGAGCCATTCTCCAGGAGATTGGCATCAGCCTGGGGATGAGGACCTAATCAAGGACTAGGATGTTGATGTTACTTGATCTCCTCAAGGAGGAGACCACATCAACATGAGAAGACCTTTCTTATGAAGATTTAAGAAGACAAGTTGACCATCGAAATTTGAAAGAGAACCCAGTGTAAAGTACTTAATGAGAAATCAAGCCAGATGCATTTAAAGGACCCTAAGACACATCTCCTGTGTTGAATAGACCCCTACTCTCCTAGAGCACATATTCTAAGGGTTTTAGGCTAAGTCACCGGACATGACCATATAGGCCTCCGTGTCCCATGTCATCGTGTCGGAACAAACACGTCCTGACACGGTGTCGGACATGTGTTTTGTACATGTCCTGTTTTAGGACACGTCCAAAAAACGTGTCTAACACCGTGTCAGGACGTGTCCCAAAAACAGGACACTGTGTCCCTAAAACAGGACACTTCTAACCCAAAAATATTGTAAAAAACCAATTTTACCCTCATTCATTCACATTTTTCAGCGAGGCTTGAGCTCTAAGAGGGGTTTCTTTTGCAGGTGAAGAGCATTAGAAGGTTTTCCATCTTTATCTACCCCTTCTGTATTTGCCAGTGGCATTCTGACATCTATGTAATACATTTTGATTTCGATGACTTAATGACAAATATGATTCTGACATCTATGTAATACAACATTTTTATTTTGATGACTTAATGGGAAATTTTATGAGTCTGTAAGAATCCACTGCACCGATGGAATTATAGCCCCCCATGTTTGTCATCCTTCTCCATCTGCAATTTGTGGTGTGTTTTTATTATTCTTCCATATACATTTACTTATTACATTGTTTGATTCTTAGTTATGATGTATTTTTATTATTCTTCCATGTACATTTAGATATTACCTAAGTTGCCAGGGTACCCGTACCGGGGGGTTGGGCACCCGTACCAGTACCGGGTACCCGTACCGCCATACCGAGTACCGGGACTGGTACCTCTGGGAGTACCACGTAAGTACCGGGTACTTCACCCAAGTACCGGGTACTTGGTCACGGATTTTAGGGTACTTCCGGGCATGAAATTGAAACGCAGACTGGAAATTTCACGGTTATTAGTATTACTTATTACTTATTAACTTATTTTATTACTAATTACTAATTACTAATACACTATACAGTAAATTTGTTAGCCTAATGCATGTGAGTCATGACTCTTATTTTCAATGAAATACAAATTTTAACTTCACATGACGAGATGTTATTTTACTATTATTATGGAAATTATGATATATTTACAGTATGTTTCGTTGTCAAACAGTGTTATCTATTCAATGTGTTATCCTAATGCAAAACTTATCCAACTGAAACACCCTGGATGATAGAACAGATTTAAGACAAAGACAAAGACAATGCACAGAAACTCATGTTCCAAGCATAACAAGCACTGCTAGCAGAGGATCCTTTTCAAGTTCAGTAAGACTTACTGATAAAATGAGATATATCACCAACAACATACATCAGGGCCAAAGAACACTTTTTGAATAACAAACAGAGAAAAGACACTCAGGCAGCTCCAGTTTAGAAGTCTGGACAATCAGCTATATATAACCCTGTACATGATGAACATACAAGGACACAAGGACTTAGCATACAATTATATGGTAACTATCTCAGTTTGCTACTACGCATACAATCATATGGTAACTATTTCAGTTTCTTATTACGCATACAATCACATGATAACTACTTCAGTTTGCTACCTGTTACCCCCCATTTTGTCATGGGTGTCCACATTCACACACGTTCAGCAGGGGTTACAGGTTGACAGAGCTGATATATGTCTTGGGTACTTGATTCATGTAATGATATCCTAGTATTGAATGATGGTGGATTTTCATAATATATTAGGGATAGTAGCTATGGGATGTCTACCTTTCTTTGTCTTAATTCACTTCCAGTGGGTATAACAACCCCTTTATCATTTATGAAAAAGGGAAAATAAGTACCCTTAATACCAATCAGCAGAGTATGTTAAAAGTCTGTAATACTAATAGTCTAATTTAAATTTTAAATTTTCTGTTTCATTGTTTTAAAGTTTTTCAATTTTAAATTTTTTCGTATTAATAATTAATAATTTTAATTTAGATTAATTTTCAGTTTTATTAATTATATTTATATTTAATTATAAATATTTTTTTTTCCTTGGAAAAAGTCGTAATTTTATTTCATTAATGAACAATATTTAATTATAAATATATTAATATAATTATTAATTATAAAATTATATATATATATATATATATTTATATATATGTCTACAGTACCCCGACGTACCCAAGTACCCTATTTCAAAAAGTGGCGTACCCGTACCCGTACCCGTACCCGTCCCAGTACCCTGGCAACTTAGGATATTACATTGTTTGGCTCTTAGCCTCTCAAATCAAGTCAGGGCGCATGCCAATAAGTATTTTTTGAGGACATATTCCACAAACAACATCACAAGGGAATTCATTTCACATTGGGGAAGTTACCCCTTATTTCTATTCTACCCATGACATTCAATCTTTAAGTGGCATCATCAATGTGAGTGGTATAATCTAAAATATAAAGGGTGTTTAGTAACGGGAAAAGATAATAATAGGGTGTGGCCCCCATCCGTGTAATCTAATCAAATAGAAATAGTCCTATTTTGGTTGGATTTCTTATACCTCCCGCATGCATCCAACAGTGGGGGCAATCACCAGCCTTTTTCCCTTGTTTCAATAGTGGAATGAAGCCTATCCCTTTCCGGTAATGGGGGTTTCCATTAGGTCTATCATTGACATATGCATTGTGATTTGTGAATGTGTAATGTGTATTGATTGTAATTTCTATTGAATATTTGTAAATTTTCTAGTTTCTACAAAACTTTGTGTATATATATATATATATATATATAACATGTCCTCCATGTCCTAATTCTGGGGGTCACCGTGTCCATATCGGACACTCGTATTCCAGTGTCCTCCGTGTCCCGTGTCCTTGTGTCGGGTGACTTAGGTTTCAGGGCATGTGTGGACCATGAAGACCAAGAGAAGGACTAAGACATTACCCAAAGATGACTTGCCTAAGAAGAATGGGTTAATAGCCCAAATAAAATGTCAATAGCCCTAATAAGGTGCTAAATGCCCAACATAAAACTATAAGGACCCTAACTACGCATTTTAAATTATTTTTTGGTTCCTTGACTTTTGGAACTTACCCCTTATGTTACTCAATGATGAAATATAAACAAGGAAGCTCTCTCACATGAAAAACATACATCCTATCATTATCATCTTTGTCCAAAAGAATTCGTGGGGGTTATGAGCTACTTTTTTCTCTCTCTCTTCAACGTGGAGGTCTCGTTCAGTTCACAAGGCAAAGAAGGGCTAACGGCAGGCTGTATAAGCCCTTAGAGGGCACAATATAGATCACTAAGGGCCTACGGCAGGAAGGAAAAAAACCCTAAAGGGCTCGGATCTCCTACTGCAGCACATAAAAGGCTGACCGCAGGCTTGGAGGGCTTGGTTAAGGTCTGGACAGACCCTAGAAGGACTTGATTAAGGTCACGTTGGCAACCACAGGTCTGGACAAACCCTAGAAGAGCTCGACTCAGATGACTGGGGGCTGACGACAAGCAGGGAAAGACCCTAGAAGACTCAGATCTGATCCTTGTAGGTTGTGGCAGGCTCGATAGCCCTTAAAGGGCTCAACGCAAACCCCAGGAAGCCCCTAGAGGACTCGGTGCAAGTTACAATGGGCAGCCTGAGACGAACAAAGTTCGCTCTAAAGAAATGTCCACTGTAAATAAGACAGAGAACAAAAATCCATATAAGAAAATATATATTAAATGTAAAATAATGAGATGATTACAAGTAAGAATGAGGGATCATATACATACCCACGCAGGGGTACCCCTTCGTAAAGAGACATGACCTTTCGTCAGGAAGGTGTCTCTTCATCACATATTAGTTTACTAAATATTAATTATTGATTTAATATTTATTTATATTTATATATTATCTATATTTTGTTTATTACATTGCCTTCCTCTTAGAGATGCTTTGTCCTCAAAGCATGATTATGGAAAACTTTTATCCCTTGTTCTTGCCCGTAACGCCTTCTCATAATCTTCGGTGTTGGTAGCTACGACACTTGACGAAACAAGACGGTACGTTCTTTTAAACATTGAGTGAAAGTATTGCGTCATTTGTGAAGTGGTCCATCCGAGATCTACCTTCAATGTTTGTTGATCGATTGTTCGGATATAACTTCTCATTTTCTGCTTCCATACAAGTTGTTGATTTGTCAGTAGGAATAATACTGTTTATTTTCCTCATGACTTTGTCGTCAATCATAACGACTCTTGTGATTAGGATGGCGATAAGGAACTCGAGTTGCTTGCCGAGTGTTTGTAGAAACTTCAATTTTTGGTGCTACTGGCGATTTATTGGTCGATACCTTTTCAATGTGAGCATTTTCAGGAATTTGAACATTGATTGGAGCTGTACTGGTTCCTTTTTTTGAGTTTTGGATTTGTATCTCGGATGATGTCGCTACTTCAATAATTTATGTCATTGTTTCTTTGTCGACCTTTGATTCTTTGTTAGTAAGTTGCTCTACCCTTTTTTGTAACGACTTCTTATCAATCTTGAACTTCTTAATTTGTGTAAGTAAATCCTGATTATGTCTCCTTAATCATAAGGCTTCTTCCTTATAATCCGACTTTTCGACTTCATTTTAAGCATCTTGATTCTCTTGCTCTCTTTCTCTTATCGGTTTTATTTTCTCTAACAATTCCTGATTAACCTTCTTCAAGGAGAATTTTATTCAACTTTTCCTGATAATTTTTGTTGAAGATCTGAATCTCTTCTTCTAACTTTTTATTGAATTGTGTTTTATCCTTCATCTTCTTGATTTGAAGCAGCAATTCCTGATTATGATCCCTTAGACAAGATATCTCTTCATCTTTTTCTAGTAAACTTTTGTCAGCTTTCTTCTTGAAATCTTCATTTCCCTTAGTAATTTATGATTGCGATCAATGTTGCACGACTCGGACTCGGCAAAGACTCGACTGGCATATGACTCGTGGACTCGGGAAAAACTCGGGAAAGACTTGGGACAGAATTGGCAAGACTCAGCAAATAGGAAAAAAATAAAAATATTGTACATTTTGGGCACAAAAAAGAAGTTAAAAGCATTTCCAATCCATATAAGCTATAAAACTACAATTTATGCAATAATTCATAACATTGTCTCATAAACTATGATTAGACGACATAACGCAATCAATTTTTGTATGCAAAAATTTAAATAGTCATCATAAACCATAATGTTCATAAACCATAAATCATAACTATAAACATAAACCATACTGATTTAAAAATCAGATTGGTGCAAGTTCAAAATACAGTCTGATAACAGAAATAGAAAACCAAAATAGACAATGTTTCCATATACTCGAGTTTCATGCCTAACCACGAGTACGCCCACAATAATCCTTCGAGGAGCTAGTGCCAACATCGGCAGACTGAAGCAACTGTGAAGCAGGTGTATTTGGAGTTTCCATTACAAAAAATTAATAAATATAAATTTAAAACATATAACATAAATAAAAAATAACAGAAATGAAATAAAATCAAAATCAAAAATATATAATAAAAAAAATCTAACAAAAAATATCTAATAAAAAATATAAATAAAAAAAACTGCATATGCATATATATTATATATGAAATATATAACAAAAAATAAATAATAAATAATTATATAACAAAATATAAATAAATATATATATATAACAAAACCATAAAAAAACTATATAATAAAATATTAAAAACTATATAACATTAACAAACCAATATAAATATATATAATTTAAATTTTATATTACGTAAGATAAAAAAAACTACAGCACAACAGACTTAGCTGGAACAGAAGCCCGGCCCGAAGTCGAAGTCGAAGACTGCAATTGAACCCGACAAGCAAGAAGCTTGGCCCGAATCCGTCCATGGCTTTTTTCCAGCTGCCCCGACAAGCAAGAAAGCTTGGCCCGAATCCATCTGTGGCTTTTTGCCAGCTGTCGAGTTCCACGAGTAAGCAGTCAAGATCGCCGAGTGTATGCCGGTTCCGGCGAGTGGGGTGAGTCCACGATTCCGCTACCGAGTCTCTGCAAGTTAAGCGGTGTGGGAGGCTACTCGGGGAGACTCACGAGTCCCCGACGAGTGATGCTTCACTAATTGCGATAATTCTCATTTTTTAATTCCATGATTTGAGTGAGCAAATCCTTATTCTTCTTTTCTAAATAAGAATTTTGTTTCTTTACTATCTCACATAGTATAGATTCACATTAAATAGATTCCATTTTATTTTTGACCAATTCCACTGACAAATAATAAGCTTCAATGTTTTTTTTAATACTTCAAACTTCCTTGACGTACCTTAATTCTTTACTTGAAGTATATACCCCTTTTTAATTTCTTAAATAAATTAATCCTTGAAACTTTTAAAACCTTTGAAGGTACTTATTCTTTGGTATAAATTTATTAAGTCTTTTGTATTTTTGTATTTTTAATTTTTTTCAAAAATGCTTAAATATTTTTTTTTGGAATGGATTTAAGGTATTATATTTACAATACCTCTTGTATTCTTTTCCACCGAATTTGAATTAAGCACCTTGAAAAACTTTGATAACCTTTATTTTATAATATAATAATAAAGAATTCCCTTTGATTGGTTATCAACTTAGAACAAGTACCCCTTCATATCAAACTTGGATCCTTAATATTAATATACTTATTTACCCTTAAAAAATTATAAATGTATGGAATTATATATTCCACTAAGCCAACCTTTAATGTTAATATGATGTTAGTCCCTTTATTCCTTATATTCGCTTGTATAAAAGTATCCCTTATTTCTTTTTTAAATAAACCTTTCTTGATCTTCGAACACGTTAAATTTTTTCTTTCCCTTTGTTTATTTCTTACTCTTCTTTCAATTTTAATACGCCTTGCTATTTAATTGATTGGTCATGACTCATGTATTAAGGGTCACCGCATATGGTATTCACGTGTTTATCCAATGCAATTACACCGTGGATTCTTTCACACTTTCTGCTATCAAGATTTCCTCCACAACAGGACCTGCGATGCCTGGTAAAGACAACAACAACAACAAAAAATGCTACGAACAATTTGATGGTGACAAGGGAATTCACAAAACTCGACGTCCAATCAAAAACCTCACAAAAGTATTCCGAAGTGCACAAAGTTGAGTTCGGCTGCTACGACTTGACGTCTAGGATTGTTCCAAACTGCTATAAAGGTGGCAGTTATACTAGTGATGTATGATAATGCTTTCGATAGCAAGTTAGGGCACTGTTTCTGTTAGCAGCTACCTATTTCTAGGTGTTTTATCTGTGAAATTCTTCTCCGGATTGTCACGGTTCCCAACATAATTATATATTTATTTATTTAAAAAAAATTCAAATTTTTTTTTCAACCGAAAAAAAACGTACTATTGTTATTCATGGAATCAAATAGTGCAAAGATAATCAACCTTATACAGCAATGTTTTAGCATCATGTTCTTAAAAGAAATTCAAATTTGCAACAACTGTTCTTAAAAATTCTATTTTTTTTAATGGCTAAAATCCTAGATATGGTCGAGAACCTTGATCAACTTTAATAATTAAAGATTGTGGCCAAAAGCCAAGTATTCAGAGAAACCATGAATCGATCAAACAAGGTCTGATAAGGGTGTGGCCAAGGGCCGGTTAACCGGAATCATAACCGAGCTCTGATACCAAATGAGACGAACAAAGTTCGCTCTAAAGAAATATCCACTGTAAATAAGACAGAGGACAGAAATCCATATAAGAAAATATATATTAAATGTAAAATGATGAGATGATTACAAGTAAGAATGAGGGATCATATATATACCCATGCAGGGGTGCCCCTTCGTAAAGAGACATGACCTTTCGTTAGGAAGGTGTCTCTTCATCACATATTACTTTACTAAATATTAATTATTGATTTAATATTTATTTATATTTATATTTATATATATTTTGTTTATTACACAACCACAGCTCAGTTAAGGCCCTAGAAGGCTTGATCAAATCAACGTAGGCCATATCAAGCAATCAACAGGCGGGTTAAGGATTGGATCAGATCACAGTGGGCAACATCAGAACACAAGAATGGTTGTGTTAGCAGCAGTCATCCTATTGAGGGCTGACGTCATCATTTGAAGGATCTAGGAGGGCTTACATCAGCTGAAAAGATAAGTACTTGGTCTCTCTAATTATATTTACCCTCATGTGTGCGAAGGGTTTGATTTCATGGTCATGATGTATACTTGTTCTTTATTAATGAATCTTCATAAGAAAGGTTGCTGGGGTTTTCTCCAAGGGTTTCCCCAGGGTAAAATCATGGTGTTCATTGTGCATGTCTATTGTGATGTGATGTGTTTATTTTCTGCTCTATTTAGTTTATTGTTACAACTGGTCAATATCATACTGCTCATAAGTAATTAATATGGTTGATACTTTCATGTGTAATTATGCTAATTGAAAATGCACTCATAATTACCAGCGTATGGAAGTAGTTAAAAATTCAACATAGTATCAGAGCGAGGTTACTAATTATTGCCTTGATTGGCAGCAGGATTTTTGTTGTGGCAGTGAAAATAATTTCACAGTTTCAGTAGATGGGGGCTCCTAAGCAGAAATGGACGCATGAAGAGGAGGCTGCTCTTAGGAATGTGGTGGAGAAATATGGTCGTAGTAAATGGCGTGCTATTGTGAGAGATCCCACCTTGTTAAGATTCAATATGCTAAGACAGAAAATAGCAGCATTACATTCCATTTCACATTAATAGCATATACAGGAACACTGAAGAAACAACAAGCATAGCATAAACACAAGAGACACAGATTTATCCTGGGAAACCCTCATGGGGTAGAAAACCCAGTAAAGCTTCCTCAATATAGATGACCAGCAATATACAAAGATGCAAACCAAAGACATGATCTCCTCCTCCACCATAGCAGACCTCTCCTCCACAAGTGCGCCTCTCTCAAGTGTGTGTGTGTGTCAAATGAGGAACACACCTCCTCTATTTATACATTACTCTGACATATCTTTTACACAAGTACACGTAGGCTCGTATTTAACCAATGGATTAAATACCCCACTACAACTGACTGGGCCGACCCCTCTAGGGTAGTCTAATAACCCTTTGACCCACATAACACATACAGGGCCGACCCCCACTAGGGAAGTCTAATAACCCAAGTTACCACATTCCGACGGAGGAATAAACATCTCCAGATATACAATAAGATCTTCACGGAGGAATGAAACATCTCCGGAATAATAAAGTACAAATATAATATTCTTTGAAGTTACAATATCTCAACACTCCCCCTTAACGAGAAGGATATTATAACAGCATCTGCATGAGCAAGGAGTCATCAACATCATACATGATACATCTATAAATCATTGGAAGCTTTCTCAACATCATCGGTAACTCAACCAGTTACTAGAACATCTTCAATACTGGAAACATCAACATCTTCAGTACTAAGTCTTTATCTTCTGCAGCACTCAAACAGCTACAGCAACATCAATATCTGAATCCTCATGATCGTCAGCATCTTCATCACACGATCATCAGCATCGTCATCACACGATTAACATCGTCGTCTCCTCTCGATCTACAACATCTGGTTCATCACGATCTACAGCATCTGGATCATCACGATCTACAACATCTGGATCATCTCGATCTACAGCATCTGGATCATCTCGATCTACAGCATCTGTATCATCTCGATCTACAGCATCTTGATCATCTCGATCTACAGCATCTGGATCATCACGATCTACAGCATCTGGATCATCTCGATCTACAGCATCTGGATCATCTCGATCTACAGCATCTGGATCATCTCGATCTACATCATATGGATCATCACGATCTACAGCATCTGGATCATCTGTATTAGTATCCACACCAATACATCTATCATCAAAACATGTATTCTTACTAATACATATATCATCAAAAACGTGTATTCTCATTAATACATCTATCATCAAAAGCATGTATTCTCACTAATACAGCATGTATTCTCACTTAATACATCTATCATTAAAAGCATGTATTCTCACTAATACATCTATCATCAATAGCATGTATTCTCACTAATACATCTATCATCAATACATGTATTCTTACTAATACATATATCATCAAAAACGTGTATTCTCATTAATACATCTATCATCAAAAGCATGTATTCTCACTAATACAGCATGTATTCTCACTTAATACATCTATCATTAAAAGCATGTATTCTCACTAATACATCTATCATCAATACATAGCAGCATACCCTGCAACACACACGATCATATTACAGGATGATCAATCCCGCTCTCTTTAGGACATAGGTCCATGGATGATACAATCCAGATCAAGTTCCAGGATGATCAATCCTTATCACTTTAAGACAAGTCTCATGTCTAGGGACGATGCAATCCCATCATGTACATTTTGAACCCAGTTCATGGACGATGCAGTCCTCTCACGTACATTTTGAACCGAGGTCCAGGGACGATGCAGTCCTATCTTCAATTCTCGGAGACATCAGTCTATGGATCAATTCTGGGACCTTAGTCCGGGGACGATGCAATCCCCTGCCTGTTCATTCAGGACTTCATTATCGGAGACCCAGTCTACGGCTCTATTCTGGGACCTCAGTCCGGGGACGATGCAATCCCCTGCCTGTTCATTCAGGACTTCATTATCGGAGACCCAGTCTACGGCTCTATTCTGGGACCTCAGTCCGGGGACGATGCAATCCCCTACCTGTTCATTCAGGACTTCATTATCGGAGACCCAGTCTACGGCTCTATTCTGGGACCTCAGTCCGGGGACGATGCAATCCCTTGCCTGTTCATTCAGGACTTCATTATCGGAGACCCAGTCTACGGCTCTATTCTGGGACCTCAGTCCGGGGACGATGCAATCCCCTGCCTGTTCATTCAGGACTTCATTATCGGAGACCCAGTCTACGGCTCTATTCTGGGACCTCAGTCCGGGGACGATGCAATCCCCTGCCTGTTCATTCAGGACTTCATTATCGGAGACCCAGTCTACGGCTCTATTCTGGGACCTCAGTCCGGGGACGACGCAATCCCCTGCCTGTTCATTCAGGACTTCATTATCGGAGACCCAGTCTACGGCTCTATTCTGGGACCTCAGTCCGGGGACGATGCAATCCCCTACCTGTTCATTCAGGATTTCATTATCGGAGACATCATGTCTACGGCTCTATTCTGGGACCTCAGTCCGGGGACGATGCAATCCCCTACATGTTCATTCAGGACTTTATTATCGGAGACATCATGTCTACGGCTCACTTTAGAACATGTGTTCAAGGATGATGCAATCCCTCTTCTTTCTCGGAGACACCTGTCTACGGCTCACTTTAGAACATGTGTTCAAGGATGATACAATCCCTCTTCTTTCTCGGAGACACCTGTCTACGGCTCACTTTAGAACATGTGTTCAAGGATGATACAATCCCTCTTCTTTCTCGGAGACACCTGTCTACGGCTCTCTTTAGGACTGAAGTCCAGGGATGATCCAATCCCCTCATGTCCACCAAGGACTTCATTCTCGAAGACATACGTCTACGGCTCTCTTGAGGATGATGCAATCCTATCATGTCCACCAAGGACTTCATTCTCGAAGACATACGTCTACGGCTCTCTTGAGGATGATGCAATCCTATATGTCCACCTTAGAACCTGTCTAAGGACCATCCACCAACCTCTCTGTCGGCATCACCAATATAGGTATTCACATCATCGACCTCACTGTCGATGCAAGAAATCTCATCATAAGTGATCACATCACTCCCCCTTTTGAGGAGGTTCCTTCTGAACTATATTAAGTTTGTCTCGGAAAACTTTACTTGAGGTAGAGGTTTGGTTAGTACATCAGATCGGTAGAGGTTTGGTTAGTACATTGGTAACTTGTTACAACTACGAACTTTAATCTTGTAAAATAGAAATGCCAAATCTCTATGTGCTTTTGACTTATCATGGAACACTGGATTCTTTGCCATTTTGGTACAACTCTGTTTGTCACATAGGATCACAGTTGGGTCCATTTCTAAGTCAAACAATTCTAAAGCCATATCGTTTCATAATTAGCGGAGCAAGCAGCCATATATTCCGCTTGTGCTGAGAGCCACACTTGATTGCTTCCTGCTAAACCATAAGTTCATGGCTGATCCCAGACAATAACATCTTCTCGATGTGCTCTTTCTTTCTGATACACTTTCTGCTCAATCAATATCTGTGTAGCCATCTGAATTCATGATCTCCATAGATCAAAGTCTATTGTATCCTTTAGGTACCTCATCACATGCTTTGCAACTAACAGGTGAACACATCTAGTTTCCACTAGATACTGACTCAAGCAAAGTATATATCTGACCTAGTATTTGTTAGACACATCAATGACTCAAAAATTTGTCTGTACAGAGTTATATCCACTAACTCTGATGAGTCATCTGCTAAGAAATTCAAGTTGGAATTCATGAGAGTGGCCATTCCAACACATCAAGTCCTCTTAATATTTCTCAGCATACTTTCCTTGGTTGAGAAAGATTCCTTCTGAGCCTTGCCATACTTCCAGACCTAGGAAGTAATGCATCAATCTGAGATCTTTCATTTTTCATTTCTGCAGCCATCTTCTTCTTTCTTTTCATGATCTGTTTCTCATTCCCTATCAGAAAGATATCATCTACATACAATAATAGTATGATCCATAACCTTAAGGTAAAAGTTAGTAACAACTTTACTTTTGGTAAAGCCCAAGCTTATCAAGAAACTTTCAATTTTCCCTTTGAGACTGAACATCATTCACACTCTTCATTGAATGATCTTCTGCATATCTATCTGTGCCATCTCTCGTTAGATGGGTCTACTGATATGAGCTTCAATATCATTTGAACTCTGTGGTGAGTTCTTTCTTGCACCCATGTCATTTGTGTATAGAAACCATATTCAACCTTGTAGCAAAGGTTGAGATCCATATCACCCATGGTGATCATTAAGCTCATCAATTGATTATCGATCCTGGGAACCCATACAGAACCTGATTCACACTTCTTCTTTAATTACATCATTAAGAGAATGGTCAAACATCTCATCATGATTCTCTTCCTCTTTCTAAGAGAATCTTCTAGCCACAAGCCTTGTATAGTGTGTTTGATTTGTAAATCCATCCATCGCTTTTTCGATGTTCATCATTCTTACATATTAAAATTAAGTACATGATTAGTAATACTTCATGATCATGAAATCATGTTGACATGATAACCTATTATGTATACAGATATCATTTACATAGTTATGCAACTATCTTGACCAATACTTTGGCACAACACTTTTCCATATCCTGTATGCATACAGTGGCTATCTAGATGCCTTCCATCTCTACCAGAACATACTATCGAGAGTGTGCACAGCTCTCAGCATGTCAGCAAAGAGGTTTCATTCTAGACAAGCAACAATGGAATGTTTGTCCAACTTACCAATCATATGTATATTAGTAGTATACTGTTCAATGCTCTATGAATGTTTACACTCAGCATGATATATTATAGGAATACAAATATGCATACAACCTATTACAGACAATATCATTTACTATTTCAAATAACAACTCAAATACTTATCTTTTATGTTTGTGTGGTTGCCTCTAGCTTGATCTCCTATATGTCTTTTGAACTTCTATTCTGTACCACTGTGCATGCTCAAGTGTGCACTAGTGTCATCCTCATGATCTCATACACAAATATACATTCATTAGTATATTCTCAAAACATTCTAATTCTAAATAATCTTGAATATGTATAGTCATGATCATTAGTATTCAGGGTTTCAGGGAAGTCTTCTTTTACTCATGCATATTCTTGTTTGATCATAGTACTCTTCTGGTTAGTTAAATCATCAATCAAGATAAGAGACATAATGCGCATAAACCCTTGATTAACTTTATTAATAAGCATAACCAATCATACCAAGTATACTTATATAGGGGATCCTAACACAAGGTAAGATTCTAACTTGACATAGGAAAACATACCTGGATTAGTATACCTGCTTAGTTATGTACAACATACCTAAACAATCTCTTCAATAATTTAGAGATCCTGAGCTAGAACCTGCCTGTCTCATAGGTTAAGCACAATATATCAAAGTCATACATACCTCGTAAGTAGAACAAAGATTATGGATGAGTCTTTGTATTCATGTGGAACTTGATTTGTCTTTCGTGATGTACCTGAATCTTGCTAGCAAACAACATCAACCTCACACAACACCATAATGCATTAGTACAATCATATAGCCCTAATCAATGAATGTCTTCGATCATTCACATGCATTCATACTGTTACTAGGGTGATAAGATAAGTCTAAAATATGAAGACAAACACATTATGAATTTAATCAGGAATCAGATTTCAAGACATACCTGAACCTCCTTGAGTCATACCTGTCGAGACTTCTTGTAGTCTTCTTATGTAAGGCCTTAGCCTCAACTCCCCCTGAAACTTGATCTGGAGCTTGATTAGGGTTTGCTAGAGAAACCCTAAAAATTCAATCTTTGACTTTCACACTTTTGAATGGATGGAAGGATGTGTCTTGCTAAGCTGATCAAACTAGCATACTTCAATTTTGAAATCTCCAAAATTTGACCCCTCAAAATTGCCTTCGAAACTTCTGGATCTTCTGGACAGGAACCCGAACTAGGGTTTGATGAAGCCCACCTTTCTGTCCAATCAAAAGGTTCGATCCAAGGCTCTAAACTCTTATTTTTCTGAGGAGCTTCCAGCCGTGGTTACAGACTTCAAAAATTCCAACTTTTGTTGAAGCCCTAATTTTCCATCTTTCTGATCAAAATCCCGAGCTAGGGTTTAATCAAGCCCGGTCTTCTACCCAACCAAAAAATTCGATCTTGGCCTCTAAATTTCGATTTTCCTAAGTAGCATTCAGCCATGGATTCCGATTCCAAAAATTCTAACTTTCTCCGAAACCCTAAATTCCGGAAGCCATGAATAAAGGTGCTCCAAAAATAATTATGTTTTGACAGAAATATGTACCTGATTGTTTCTGCTATAACTCCGAAATTTTCACTCCACAGGGTCTGAAAACTTTTTCTGCAGTAGCCTGACCTGTCATCTTTCCATCCTGACAGGTCTGACCTCAATTGGATTTTCTGAGAGAGAGTTATGCCAAATGTCGCAACGTGACCTGTTTTGGGATAATACAGGAGAGCGAACTTGTACGGCGTGCCACGTGTCACTGTTTGAACTTCGGCCTCTGAAAACTTTTCCTGAGATAGCTCTCCCTGTTATCTTTCCATCCTGACAGGTCTGACCTCAATTGGACTCTCAGAGAGAGAGTTATGCCAATTGTCGCAACGTGACCTGTTTATGGGATAAAACAGGAGAGCAAACTTGTACGGCGTGCCACGTGTCACTGGTTCAGCTTCGGCCTCTGAAAACGTTTCCTGAGATAGTACAGTCTGTGTACTACTTGTCACTTTTTACGAAATTTCATTTGGAGCTTCCTAGCCCAAGTTATGACCTTTTTGCCTAGGTCACCTGATTTTGACTGAGATCTGGGAGAGGCAGAAACCCTAACTTGTACTGATCATAACTTACAAAGTACAACGAATTTGAGGGTGCCCTTTGGACACAAGATACTTGGAGATGTTATCTACAACCTGTAAAGGTTTCAGATCCTGAACCTTCGCCAAAGTGGATTTATAGCGAAAGTTCCACGATGACTGGTTTTTGCTATATAAAACCCTAACCTTCAAATTGTCGTAAGTAAAGCAAGTGTCGTAAGTGCCATACCTTGCCTTCCTTCAGGTTAGCTCTGATACCATGTTAAGATTCAATATGCTAAGACAGAAAATAGCAGCATTACATTCCATTTCACATTAATAGCATATACAGGATCACTAAAGAAACAACAAGCATAGCATAAACACAAGAGACACAGATTTATCCTGGGAAACCCTCATGGGGTAGAAAACCCAGTAAAGCTTCCTCAATATAGATGACCAGCAATATACAAAGATGCAAACCAAAGACATGATCTCCTCCTCCACCATAGCAGACCTCACCTCCACAAGTGCGCCACTCTCAAGTGAGTGAGTGTGTGTAAAATGAGGAATAAACCTCCTCTATTTATACACTATTCCGACTTGTCTTTTACACAAAACATGTAGGCTCGTATTTAACCATTGGGTTAAATACCCCACTACAACTGACTGGGCCGACCCCTCTAGGGTGGTCTAATAACCCTTTGACCCACATAACACATACAGGGCCGACCCCCACTAGGGAAGTCTAATAACCCAAGTTACCACATTCCGACGGAGGAATAAACATCTCCGGATATACAATAAGATCTTCACGGAGGAATGAAACATCTCCAGAATAATAAAGTACAAATATAATATTCTTTGAAGTTACAATATCTCAACACACTTGAAGCTCGTGCTTGACATCGCAATCTAATATGGATCTGAAGGATAAATGGCGGAATATGAGTGTTACTGCAAATGGTTAGGGTTCAAGGGAAAAGGCAAGATTGGCACTCAAAAGAAGCAAAAGCATTGCAAAGCAATCTGGCTATCTCTACCTTGAATGATACTCACGTCTTTCGTTTGGTTCAGCTATTACTAACAATATTACATGCATAGGGGATCTACAATACCTGGGCCTCACAGACTAGAGAGATGGCTTTGGCATTTGCTTCCTGCAGAATACCACCTGTCTTAAAGACCCAAGCTGGCATTTGTTCACCACTAATCAGGCTATTGCATGGAAATTGAACCTTCAAGAGCAAAGGATTATGGTAAGATTAAAAGGAGCTTGGATCCAACTACAGAAGCCAAGAAAAAGTTACGAGGAGATAATCAGGAGTGTTCTTGTTGCAGCACATTTTCTTCATTTTGCAAGGAGAAATTTTGAGGCTTCGGAGAAGGCACATTGGGACCATTTACACGAAGTCTTTAGTATGGTTGATTTCACACCTGCAGACAGTGATCTATTGGAATATTTTTCTCTGATTGAGGGTATGCACCAAAGAGACCAGAAATTGAGAAACTCAGACGAAAGTTCCTGGATATGAAGCAGTGTACCAGTTAATGAATGCTTTGGACGATGAACATCGGAGGCTGAGCGTAGGAACTCAACATACACAGTAGTTCGTGATGAAGACCTCCCTCAGAGGGTGCTATTTGGGATTTGCAGTAGCGCAAGGAAGGAAAAGCTAGGGTTTACCTAGCAAAAGTTATACACTAAGGTGGTCAATGAGTAAGGGTTTAAGCACAGTTTGAAAAATAGGCCAAACCGGAATCGGAATCGGCCGATTCACCAGTTTACTACCCGACCGGTTCAAACCGGTGATGAAATCGGACCGGTGACCAGTTCGGTACCGAACCGGCCGGGTTCAAACACCGAATCGCCGGTTCGGTACCGAACCAGTCTGCTCGGCCGATTCAAGCCAAAAAACGACCGGTTTTGATGTGGACCCCGCACTAAAAAAAAAGGGTTTTTTTTAATTTTTATTCCAATTTTAATGTTTTTATCCTAACCGAAGGCAACCCAACCCGTGACCTAAACCCGTGATCATCAGCTAATAACCCAACTCAGACCCTAAAGTTCATTTCATTGTGTTGGTTGAACAGTTGAAGTTCAAGTTGTTGGCATCGTGGAGTCTGGACCAGTGCTGGAAGTTGGAACCTTTGGCGGCCTGTGGAGTCGTGCACTGTGCTAGTGTCAAAGTGTGCAGTCGTGAGGGGACTGTGAAGTGGACTGAATTCATCACAGTAAGTTATAAGTAATGTCAAATATAAAAGTTTAATTGCATCATCTAAGCAATCAAAAGTCTCATGTGATAAAAGTTTGCAGGAAGGCGCCTTTTTAATTTTTACCATCACACGAAAGCACACGTATGTGCTCAGGAATGACAACGGATTCTTGAAATCAACCAACATTAAGAAGAAAAACAAAGAAATCCAGTAAAACTTAGTTTAAAAGAAAAAAATTCTAAGAAAAAAATGTTTGTGATAGAGCTAAAAATAACATCAGAGCAACTCGACTGTTCTTGTATAAGCACCATGGCCATATTATCCCAATCACACATTCAACTCACCGAACATTGAACAACAATATTTGATAGTGTTGTGACTGTGAAATTGGATCCTCCAAACAAGAAATCCGAGGAACAAAAGTGCCAATGCTCCAAAAACACAATAGCACCAAGAATGAAAGAAACAAATGTAAAAAAATGACGAAAAAATATTCAGCTACTGTATAAATGTTTTTAAACTTTGATTTTTGTCTATTTTGTACAACAGACAAAACTGTGAGATAGCGTGTGAAAGGGTGGTCACTGTTAACAAGTTGAAAGGCTTCACCAAACTCCAAACTGGTCTGAAGAAACATTGCAAGTTTGCAACCTATGACACAACTTAAAAAAGAAGTTGCTTGGACAGTTCTTGCTCTGTCAAAGAAGTTTTATGCTAGGACAGGTTCACTGGTCTCCTAAAACAGAAGTGAAATTTTATGCGAGGACAGTTTACAATTTACATTGAAAATTGAAAGTGAAATTTCCCCTAAAATTCAAACATTTAACTATTAAACAGAAACAAAATGGCAGAACCTATAAAAGTTCATTTTTTTCTCATTATATTTGCAAGTTTGTTATTATTTTTATCATGTGCATGTTCATATCATGTGCATGTTCATAATTATTAATTTTGCTATTCATATTGTCATGCACTTCTTGACACCTTTACAATGGCCCCGAAAGCAAAAGATCCTGCATGGATCCATGCAGATGTTGTTGATGGGGAGATGTATTGCAAGAAACTGATCGAGGGGGGAGGAATTTACAGGCATAAACAGCACTTGGCTGCCATCAAAGGCCAAGTTAAGGCATGCGAAGCTCCATTAGATGTTATTGGACAGATTAGAGCTAATTTGCAAGAACACTTTCAGAAGTCTGAGGAGAGTAAGGCTAGGCAGAAAGAGATAGAGGAAGAAGTAGGGAAGAAGAGGAGGCTTGCTGAAATGATGGGTGGGACTGGGGCATATGCTCCTAATTCAAATGAAGGCTCTTCATCTATCCCTTCTACCACTCTTATGGATCATTTCCAGTATATTCCGCCCTCCGAGACTACACAAGATAAGGGCAAAGCCAAAAAGAGGGGTATCATTGAAAGCTATTTCACACCTCCCACGGTCCACCACCTCTGTCAATGCCAATGCTTCTCAATTGTAGCATCCAACACAAATTCAGCCCATCTTAGATGACCACTGGAAGAAGCAGTACAAGAAGTTTCCCATGAGTACATAGAAAGATGGTGGTATGATGCTGATCTCCCCTTCAATGCTGCCCGCTCTTCTTATTACCAGCCTATGTGTGATGTCGTTGTAGCTGCTGGTAAGGGCTTCAAAGGCCCTAGTATGCATGACTTGAGGGGATCTTTTGCAAAAAGAGATCAATTCCATAGATGAATACCTGAAGGAATTCAAAGCTTCATGGGTACACACAGGATGCACTATCATATCAGATGGGTGGAAAGATGAGAAGGGTCAGCACCTTATAAACTTTCTTGTTTCTTTCCCACAGGGAACCATGTTTTTGAGATTATGTGATGCATCCGATCAGGTGAAAGATGCAGATCTGTTATTTCATCTTTTGGATGAGATTGTTGACGTGGTGGGGTCAGCTAATGTTGTGCAAATCATCACAGACAATGCCTCTAACTATGTTCTTGCCGGTAAGATGTTAGAGGAAAAACATAAAACCATATTCTGGACTCCATGTGTGGCACATTGCATAGACCTCATGCTTGAGGACGTAAGCAAATAGGACTGGACCAAGTACACTATAGAGTATGCCAAATGCATCATCAAGTACATCTACAACCACGGTTGGGTATTGAGCTTGATGAGGAGACATACACAAGGCAAAGAGCTTGTTAGACCTGCGATTACTAGATTTGCAACTCACTTCCTCACGTTGCAATCTCTCCTTTCTCAAGCACAGAACTTGGAGCAGATGTTTTCAAGCAATGAATGGAATTCATCTCATTGGTCATCTCATTGGGCCCGCACACAAGATGGAAAAGAGACCAAGAAGAGAATTAAAAGCTCTTCATTTTAGAAAAAAACAGCAGAGGTTGTGGCAATTACTGAGCCACTTGTTAAGGTCTCGGTTGGTGGATGGGGAAAAATTAGCCATGGGCTACATTTATGAAGTTATGGATCAGGCAAAGGAGCAGACAAAAGCAACATACAAAGATAGAGTAGCCAAGTATGGGCCTATTTGGGAGATCATTGATAGGAGATGGAACAATCAACTACATCACCCTATACAGGCAGCTGGGTATTTCCTGAACCCAAGGTATCATTATAGAGATCACATTGATCAAGATCCGACTTGGGAGGTATCGGATGGATTGTATACTTGCCTTGAGCACATGGTCCCAAATGAGGCGGACCAATTGGAGATACACCGACATATCAACTCTTTCAACGCCGCCACAGGTACCTTTGCCAAAAATGTGGCTAAGATTGCAAGAGAGGTGGACCAACCAGGTAAACAATTCCATTGTTTTATTAAATTATGTTGTTTAACTTTAAAGTTTAAACTTTAAATTGTAATTTGTAAATACCTCAATTCTTAGCCAAATTCACAATCTAATTTGTTGAATTAAGTATTAAGTTATTAACTGCCTTGACTCTTCGCATTTGCAGCACAATGGTGGAAGGCATTTGGTGGTTAATGCAAACAATTGCAAAAGTTTGCAATTCGGGTCTTGAGTCAAACCTGCAACGCTTCTAGGTGTGAGCGCAATTGGTCTTTGTTTGAGCGGATTCACACGAAGAAGAGAAATCGTTTAGAGCAAAAACGATTAAATGATCTAGTCTTTGTTCACTACAAACTGTGACTTAGACGCAACCAATTGATGAACAAAAGACCTGATACGGATCCCATTGGGTAGTGGAGACCGCAGAGCCAGAGTTTGGTGATGATCTGGATGTTGAGATGGAGGACTTGTTGGAGCCTCGGTTAGATGTAGATCCTTTATTGTTGATGCCATCAGTTCATATAGGTGTCAATCCCGAAATTCCAGACATGGAAAGCACTAGTCGACAAGGACCTCGTACTTATAGGCGACGACGACGTAGGCATTCAGCCAGTACTACTACTGCAGTAGTAGATGACCTTGAGCCTAAGGAGCCCGAGATTGAGCCAGATGCTAATGCCTTGATAGTCCTTTTGGTTCTTCTTGTTCTAGTTCTACTTCTACTTCTACTTCTATTTCTAGCAGTGGTGATGAGTTTGATCATGATGAATGATCAGTGATGATGTATGATGGACATAGTTGACTATGTAGTCAATACTCAATAGTAGTCACACTCACTATTATGTAGTTGACTATGTAGCATGTTGTTTTTTGGACTCTACAGGCCATATAGCCTATAGGCCTCATGGATTATGTATTTTGTTCCAGTTCCAGTCACCTAGATATGTATTGCACAGTACACTTTGTGCCATTTTGATATATTGACTCTTATATGGTATATACATGAGCAAACTTTGTATATTTTGTCTCTAATGCTATGGAATCATGGATTAGAATCTTGAAAATGTTGTTTTACTAAAAATTTAAATATTTTATGTAATTTTGAGCAAAACGATTCATTAAATTCAAATCGACCAATTTATGACCAATTCATTACAGATTCCAATTCTGATTCGGAGTTGACCCTCGATTGATTCCGAGTTAGATTTCAATTTTTCAAACTATGGGTTTAAGTCAGTTGCCCTTGCAGCTAGAATCCGAAGATTTATATATGTGAGCTATGCACTGCTCACATTCAGTTTAGCATTTGAGGACAAAGGTTGCTTGATGCCTTTGAGGATGGACAGGTTCTTGCATAACCTGGGGATCAGACATAGAGACTTGTGTTCGAGAGGGAGGATTGTACAGTTTGACAGTATGATCAATTTTGGCTTTGATATATGACAGTATTAGTACTGTGAGCTATGAGATGTGCTCACTTATAGAGTTCCTCTAGTTATTAAGGAGGATGGTAACAACTTGATCAGAGTCTTAGAGAAAGCATGACGAGACAGATCATTATGAGATCTGTTATGGACAGTGTCAATCATTTTTGAGCTAGTCTAGTCATTTGTATGCAGTCTTCCTCCTTGGAATGGTTCCTAGTACTGCATGTCAGTTAGTGACTCTTCTCCTGTATGACTTTGAGATTCATGAGTCTGGGACTCAGAGGGAGAACCTGACATATTCCCAGATCAGATCAGATGACAGTATCTCCTGAATTTTCTGACTCTGCCTAGGTGCAGGGATGATGAGGAGTGGTTAGTTATTTATCTCCCTCGTCTTTCAGAGAATTGGTTACCCCTGAATAATTCAGTAAGACTTCAATATCCTGCAGATTCTACTCTCCTCGAGAAAGAGTTAGATTGAGATTGTCAAGTTGTTGTCCTGATATGTTGGTAACCTTCAGGAGGTCCAGAATCTCACCTAGAGAATAGTAATGGGGAGCATAAAGCTCCAAAGAATGTGATTTACTATATTCACTCTTCTGATAGTCAGAGGGAGCCAGTAGAGCACTCTGAGTATATGATTATGGGACTGTTGTGATCATAGAAAGGCTTGTATAGCCTTGCTTGCTGCTGTCAATGGACTTTCTGGGAAAGTCTTTGAGTTTATATGTGACAAATCACTAGTTTTGAAGTCCTTCAATTGGTTGGTATGTTTTGATAAATGAGAAGTCCATGAGACTTCCATGATACCCTTATGAGACTGAGCATGCAGTAACAAGCAGCATTGAAGAGGACTCTCTCTCGGAGGGAGTGAACTATGAAGAATCATATGTCCCGGTACACTTAAGATGTACAATGATGAGTTGAGATTACATCTAATGGATGTGTGAACCACCTTCATCAGTGGTTTAGTTCAGTATGCAGAGAACTGAAATGCTTTGTTTGCAGATTGCTTAGACAGTCTGTTGTTGGGCTTAGAGGGAGCCTGGAGATCCATTCAATGATAGAAGGAGAGCACGAGGTCCTTCATATCAGTTTGATCTGTATGAGATATCACTGATGGTTGAGGATCACTTGAGGTATGATCTGTGTAGCAAAGACAGTTGGTTCCTCCAGTTCAGAGATAAACTTATGTGCACCTTGCAGACTCCCAAAGTATGGTATTCTAGATACCTGATAAATTCACTAAGAAGTAATGTGGATGAGATAGTTCATTGATCTTAGTGATGACTTGTTTTTTCTTTGGAAGAAAACAAGAGGGAATCAATCTCTGGTTATGAGATGGAGGATCATTGCCCTATGAATCACTTGTTGAGATTAGTGATGAGCAACACATACGAGAGCCATTCTCTGGGAGAATGGAGGCACCTGGTCAGTTACTAGGAAGTTGATTCAGCCTGAGAGCTGAGGCACTTGGTTACTTACCAAGATATTGACATAGGTCAACTTGCAGTTGAGGACTAAGGCACCTGGTCAGTTACCAGCAAACTTGATTCAGTCTGAGTACTAAGGCACTTGGTCGGTTACCAAGTTGTTGACTTTGGTCAACTCGATGCAGCTTGAGGGCTGAGGCACCTGGTCAATTACCAGGACGTTGATGCAGATCAACGTGAGAAGTCCTAGACTGGGTCTAGGCAGATGATGTGTGACGTACTCCTCTCCTTGGTCAGTTGAGCCTTGGGACCTCCTCAAGGGACTAGCCACCCCTTGTTGGAGTAATTAGCATATGACCTTGGTGTTAGTGGGGAAAACGATATGATCACATTGTGTAGAGATGATTACATCATCAAGTACCATTCTCTGGGAGAATGGATGCAGCCTAGAGCTAAGGTACCTGGTCTGTTACCAGGACATTGATAACACGTGAGATGCATCAATGTTGTGTGGTGACTCAAGCTACTTCTTTGATATGTCTCTGGTTAGAACGCTTGGAGTTTGCTTGACAGAGAATGCCTCTCGCTAAGAGGGAGTGTTAATTTTTGGGCGGCATCGAGAGCCATTCTCTAGGAGATTGGCATCAACCTAGAGCTGAGGACCTAGTTAGGGACTAGGATGTTGATGTTACTTGATCTCCTCTAGGAGGAGACCACATTAACATGAGAAGACCTTTCTTATGAAGATTCAGGAAGACAAGTTGACCATTGAAAAAGGAAAGAGAACCCAATGTAAAGTACTTAATGAGAAATCAAGCCAAATGTATTTAAAGGACCCTAAGACACATCTCGTGTGTTGAATAGACCCCTACTCTCCTAGAGCACATATTCTGACGGCTCTAGGGCACGTGTGGACCATGAAGACCAAGAGAAGGGCTAAGACATTGCCCAAAGATGGCTTGCCTAAGAAGAATGGGTTAATAGCCCAAATAAAATGTCAATAGCCCTAATAAGATGTTAAAAGGCCAACATAAAATTATAAGGACCCTAACTAAGCATTTTAAATTATTTTTTGGTTCCTTGACTTATGGAACTTACCCCTTATGTTACTCAATGATGAAATATAAATAAGGAAGCTCTCTCACATGAAAAACATACATCCTATCATTACCATCTCTGTCCAAAAGAATTCTTGGGGGTTCTGAGCTGCTTTTATCTCTCTCTCTCTTCAACGTGGAGGTCTGGTTCAGTTCACAAGGCAACGAAGGGCTGACAACAGGATGTATAAGCCCTTAGAGGGCATGGTATAGATCACTAAGGGGCCAGGGCTGACGGCAGACAGGGAAAAACCCCTAAAGGGCTCGGATCTCCTACAGCAGCACATAAAAGGTTGATCACAGGCTTGGAGGGCTTGGTTAAGGTCTGGACAAACCCTAGAAGGACTTGATTTAAGGTCACGTTGGAAACCATAGGTCTGGATAGAACCTAGAAGAGCTCGGATCAGATGACTGGGGGCTAGCGATGGGCAGGGAAAGACCCTAGAAGGCTCAGATCTGATCCATGTAGGTTGTAGTAACCTAGATATCCCTTAAAGGGCTCAACGCAGACCCTAGGAAGTCCCTAGAGGGATCGGTGCAAGTTATAGTGGGCAGTCACTGCTCGGTTAAGGCCCTAGAAGGCTTGATTAAATCAACGCAAGCTATATCAAGCAATCAACAGGCTAGTTAAGGTTTGGATCAGATCACAGTGGGCAGCATCAGAACACAAGAAGGGTTGTGTTAGTAGTAGTCATCCTATTGAGGGCTGACGTGATCATTTGAAGGATCTAGGAGGGCTTACTATTAATTTTTCATGGACTTAGGGTTTTATGCAGAAGAATAACAATTCAATATACTTTAATGCAAAAAATACATTTAATAAACAATTACTGAAACTGAATATGAAATAGTACAATAGTAATCTCTAACATAACATAATTTTCATCTCTTTCAACTTCACACCTTTAACACTACCAGTTAGGTCACTGTGTTAAAGTAATCTTCAGTCCTTTAACACTACCAGATAGGTCATTGTGTTAAGGTAATCTTCAGTAACATGTAATCAAAAAAATAACATAACCAATTTGTTTATTTAACAATGAAAGAGATAGGTGAAGAAAGTTACCTGTGTGGAGCCTTTCCTGTTATATACTCAGAAATGTTACTTTCAGACAAAGACTGAGCCTCTCAGTGGCTAGTCAACTCTAGGAACCAAATGACCCTATTAAAGAGTTAGTACAAACCTGAGAGAGAGATGACTGGGCTGAGATATAACCAAAAATCTGTGACAGTCAGAAACACAGATAAAGTCTCAAGCAGAACAAGGCACAGACTTTGACACCACGGGTCAAAGTAGGATATCAATACTAAAGATCAGATTTCAACAGTAGATCAGGTCTAAAGATATAGATCGAGTCTCAGAAGTCTAGATTCAGGTTTAGTGCACTTTATGAAACATAGATCAGGTTTAGAATGACCAATCAGAAGACCCCAATCACCACGACCTCCCAAGAAAAGCTCAGATCAAATTTGAAGCAGGCTGAAAATAGACCCTAAGGCATTACGACCTCCACCAGCAGACAGATCTAGAACCTGTAGGGTCATGGCCTTCCAAACAATCAGGTGTCGAGAAGATTAGAGATCTTAAACAGTAGATCAAACCTGTGAGGTAGCTCAATGAGCAGATCGGACCTCTATGACTTCAAGCAATTAGATCGGATCACCAAGAAACCCTAATAGACCTCAAGAAATTCACGGGTAGCAGAAAAGAGATGTGAAAAGCCTTCAACAGACCCACGTTACAAGTGGCAGCATGCTATAAACCTTGACGCCAACCCTAGTAAACAAAAAAAATTCAGATCTGAGATGTATGGTGAGGTTCAACAGAAAGGTGGCTTCAACACAGGTATGCAAACAACAGAAAATACTCGTAAACCTTTGGTGTCAAGCAACAGAACAGATGGACCTGAAATCTTGTGATAAAGTTGATTACAAATGAGGAGTAAGGGACTCCAATAAATAGGCTTTAGATCTTTCTAAATAAAAAATAAAATTTGAATTAGTTAGGGTTCCACTTAATGAGGAGGGTACCAAAATAAAAATTAAAAATTAAAAATATAAATTAAAAAAAATAAAAATGAAAAATGAAAAATATAAAATATAAAAAATAAAGAGTCACATTAAAAGAATCATAAGTAGGATACTATTAGGTGGGTACTGGGTTCAAAGTTATAGGTACAAACGACCAACAAGATGGTACAACAAAGAATAAGGATGGGTACATGACCCACAACCCCTAGGACCAAAGGATATACCACAAAGGTGGGTAACCAACCCTAAAAAAGACCAAAACATCAAGGTGGTACAAATCAAGAAACAACTCAAGGTGGGTAAAGGACCCTACTAACCACAAGTCAAAGACAGGGTACCACAAGACCAATAATCAACAAGGTGTAAGGACCAAAAGTAAAAGAACCAAGGTGGAGAAGGGTACAACCAATCATCTTTCTCTCAAATGTACAAATGTTCCATATACCTGAAAATTCATCATCACTGTATAAGGAAGCGCCCACACGGATGATGTGATCACGTGGTCCTCTAGACTACTCCTAAGGTCAAATGTTAGTGGCTCCATCAAGGGGTGGCCAGTCCCTTGAGAAGACCATCTAACTCAACCATCTCGAAGACCTAGGAGAAGAGGACATCACACATCATCATCATCTTGGTAACTGACCAAGAACCTCCATTCTCAAGGAATGGCTCTCGACTCAAAGTTGAGCTTCAGTCCCAGACTAAGTCATGTTGATCAACCCTCTGGTCCTTGACCAGGTCCTCCATTCTCCCAGAGAATGGTCCTCAGCCTCAAGCTAAATGTTGATCAACCACCTGCAGGACCTACTTGGTCCTTGACCAAGAATCTGCCTGGTCCTGGATCAGGATGTCTCTGTCTCAACCTGCAGGATCTGCTTGGTCATCATGACCAAGAAACTGTCTGATCCCAGACCAGAATACCCTAGAGACAAATAGGGGCCCTGGCCACATGCTAGGGACTTTGCAATGGCAACAACCTGCTTGGTCCCTTGACCAAGAACCCCAGGAGACAGCTGGGGGCCCTAGGGTACCTTTTAGGGTCTTACTCTTTATTCTGCCTAGTTAACTTGACCAGGAACCCTAGTTAACTGACTAGGGTGCCATTCTCTCTAAGAATGGGTCTCGCAACTACACTAAAAATTAACACTTACATGAGCTGAAAAGATAAGTACTTGGTCTCTCTGATTATATTTACCCTCATGTGAGCGAAGGGTTTGATTTCATGGTCATGATGTATACTTGTTCTTTATTAATGAATCTTCATAAGAAAGGTTGCTGGGGTTTTCTCCCGTAAGGGTTTCCCCAAGGTAAAATCATGGTGTTCGTTGTGCATATCTATTATGATGTGATGTGTTTATTTTCTACTCTATTTAGTTTATTGTTACAACTGGTCAATGTCATACTGCTCAAAAGTAATTAATATGGTTGATACTTTCATGTGTAATTATGCTAAAGAAAAATTTTAAAATGCACTCATAATTACCAGCTTATGGAAGTTAAAAATTCAACATCTATGAGTAGCAAAACTCAATGGGTAAGGGTTCCTAGCTTGCCCAACCTCTGTGCTCACCTACAGCCATCTTATTTTCCCCTCAAATTCACAACTCTCTCTCTAAATTTGAATTTCTGGGTTATACACAATCTAGTAATGATCATGGACAGCAATAGGAAACTCTACGTAATGTAGAAATCTGCATGAGAGAATGATAAAATGAGTGTTGACTCCAAGGTATATGAGATTATGGTGAAAAGACAACTGAAATAGCTTCTGACCATAGAAAAAAGGACTTCTGACAGCTAACAAAATTATCACCACCCCCATGATTCAATAACTGCATGAAGTGACTTTTCCCACCAACCTCACACATGCAATCAATGATTGTATTTAACAGTCAAAAGAGGCTAATTGGCTCATTTAAAGCACATGGTAAAATTTGGATGAGTTCTAAGGTTAAAACTTAGTAGCAAAGGATTTAGTTTCCATAGGCCCCCTTACATATTTCCCTCTAGTGGAATCATAACCCCTCTAGTGCTCTTTACACAACCATCTTGGACCATTCTATTATTTTCAATGTTCCCCCAAGGTTCCGAGACGGCGGGACGCAGGTGCGGGGAGACGCACATTCGGGACGTGTGGAGACCACCCCCAAATTTTAGAGAAATTCGGGGGGACGGCGGGACGCGAGAGTTATAAAAATTTTAAAAATATGCAAAATATAAATCCCAACAATAACAAACCATCCCATGCAAATTAGTGAATTACTAAACACTACATTCATCATTGTGCAATCATGCAATGTAAATGCAAAGTTCAAACAAATTACACGATTCATCATGATTATATTAATATATGAATCTATGATTAACATGAACATCATATTTCATGTTTGTCACTTTTGAGTCTTTGTCATTTGATATTTCAGTTTTGAGTCTCGCCGGAGTTTCGGAGTTTCGGGCGGGACACCCACAAGTCTCGCCGGAGTTTCGGAGTTTCGGGCGAGACGCCCACAAGTCTCGCTGGAGTTTTGGAGTTTCGGGCGGGACGCCCACAAGTCTCGCCGCCCACCGAAACGTTTCACTGTGCGTTTCACCAAGTTTCACCCAAAGCGAGATGTCCCGAAACGTTTCGCCTGGAGTTTCAGAGTCCCTGGGACGCAAGAAACGCCGAAACGCGTCCCCGACCCTTCGGGACACGTCCCCGTGGAACACTGATTATTTTCCAACATAATCTTTACATATATTTCAAATTGGCATGATAAGCCAACCATACGGTCCAAATAAAAATATATACATCATACATGCCTAGCCATTCACTAGTTATACCTTTGCCTTGCACTCAGCACTAGGAATCCATACTAACATATTTACATCATTTACATAATTTTGATTAAATACATTCCAAGTCAAAACTGGGGGTATTACAGCGGAGTTCAGAGACTTCTAGTATGGGGAGTAAACCTTCAAAGGGGAAAAGGGTGTTGGCCCCTTCCAGCTCTACTATGAGACCTAGTTGGTACGAGATGACATTGATGGATGCTCAGGAGAAAGAACAAGCTTCTAGGAGCACAATGAGGGAGAGGAGACCTTTGACGAAGTTTTCCAATGTCTTGGCACTAATGTGTAGCATGTGTAGAGTCATTGATTCTATGTCTTCCGGTAAACAATGAGCAGCTAACTAACAAGGATGCAGGAATGCCAGTATGCAGGATGATGTGAGCAACAACATGCTAAGGTCAAACGAAGAACCAATTACAAGTGGCTCTCAAATAAGTACCTTCCTCACTAAGAGAGAGTGTCGATTTTTGTCATTATTAACTCTCAGACTTGGGAGATTCACTTTAGTAAAGTGAATGAACTTTTGTAATTACTTTATGTAAAGTGATCCAGAGGGCCCATGGTATTGGCACAAGGTATTTGCACATTGTAATGTTATAAAAGGCAACCTAGGTGAGAGGAGGTGACACAACAATCACACAATGTGAGTGAGATCTCATTGATTGGTTGGAGACAAATTTTCAGCCAAATGTGCAGGTGCAAGGGCAAGGTCAAAGGAAACGAGCAAGGGGCAGTCGAGGGTTAGAAACCAACACGATTGAAGGACTGATCTTGAGGTGTGAAGGCTAGCATTCCGTCATTGTAATTCTTCAATGGGCCATTTCCCCAAGAAGGGAGCCCAAGATTTTTATAGTTAATAAAAATCATTTGTTTGTTGGTTTTTCCCCAGATAGGGTTTTCCAAGGTAAATATCAACTATATGCATAATTTCCTATGTTTTTTTGTTGCGTAATTAGTTAGGATCTCTGTGTGTTTTCAGTTAATAAATGCAATAAATTATTAGAGTGATAACCAAATATGGATCGAGTAAAAACTAACAATTTAAAGGTTCTTAACGAAGTGAAGAAGTCATTGGAAGAGTATAGTAGCACACAAATTTGCAAGAAGGATTGCCACCAAGGAGGATAGTGCACAAGATAAACTTGATTCCAACTGTAATTTTTTGAATCAAGTAGCACACAAAATGAGTACAAAGGGAAGCATGAAATTGAACATGCAAGTTGGAGAGTTGTTGAAATCATTCATGGAGAGCATGAGCTCATTTCCGGTTCCTATGTTGATCACACCAAAGAAGGATGGATCATGGAGAAAGCCTAGACTCTCAAGCATTGAATAAGATCACAATCAGATACAAATTCACATTGCCAAGAACGGACAGTTTGATTGACAATTTGAGTGGCACCAGATATTTTTCAAAGATAGACTTTAAGAGTGGATATCCCCATATCCCCGTATTAGGTCGACCCAGGAGGGATTACACTCAATTAAATTAAAGAAGATGTCAGCAGGTGTTATAAAGTTAGATCTGGAAAAAGCTTACAATAAGGTAAGTTGGACATTTCTTAGGTTGGTTTTATTCCAAATTGGTCTTGGTTTGGAAGTGGTCAACTGATCATGAGTTGTGTTTCCTTGGCTATTTTTGTTGTGCTTATTAATGGGTCTCCTTCAAAGTTTTTCAAAACCTCTCGAGGCCTGAGACAAGGATGTTCGTTGTCTCCTTTTCTCTTTCTTCTAGTCATGGAGATTTTAAGTAGATTCTTACAATCAACAAGGTTAGAGGGCTCAATTAAAGGAATCAGGGTCATTGATCAAGCAATTTTGACCCATCTCTTGTTCATTGAGGATGTTCAATTGTTGGCGAAGGATCGATTCAGTGGAGGACTTTCAAGAGACTTTTAAAGGTTTTATGTGCTACTACAAGGATGGAGATCAATATTGATAAATCTCTTACTCTATTAATGAGCTCTTGATGGAAGTGGAGGCGCAAATGCATCTTATGTTTCTTTTTAAATTCAAGTCTATTGACAACGGATTAAAGTATTATAGGGTGGTTGATTGGATGTGGTTGCTCACGAAGGTTAAAGACGGGGCTAGTTGTTGGTGTGACAGGAGGCTTACTTTGGGAGGCAAGCTTATGTTGGTCAAAGTAGTTCTGGAAAATATCTCGGTCTATTGGGTCTCTTTGGCACATGTGCCAAAGAGTATCTTAGATAGAATAAGAAGACGCTGCTTCAACTTCTTCTGGTCTAACAAAAAGCAAAAAGATAGCATTCCTTTCGTTAAATGGAGTTCATTCACTAAGCCAAAAAATAGAGGAGGTTGGGGTCTGAAAAATGTTTATTTGTTTGGATAGGCATTGGCGGCCAAGAGTTTATGGAGGCTTCTCTTCAATGAAGGGTTATGGTGTAAGTTAATGTGAAGTAAATATTTTCCTTATCTCAATGTGGAATAGTGGATAAGATCTAAGCCAAAGTCACACCGAGGGGCTTCAAATGTTTGCAAAGGATTGGCATGTGCCTTCCTTATCCTTGGTTGTTGGGTGGCCTGGAAAATTGGTAGAGGTAATAGGGTAAGACTTGGGGAAGATCCACAGGTGGGTGCAAGTGGCAATTATATTCTTACTCGGGGTTTAAGAACGCGATTAAAGGATTGAGGTTATTGTTTTCTTGTTGATGTCGGGGTTTATGAAGTGATGGGCAATTGGAGGTAGAACTGGGTTTCGGTGAAAGAACTTAATTTGCATGGAGATATGGCTATGTAATGGAGAGCCTTTACTCAACTCCTTATACACAACCCTGTGGTATTACAAGATGAGGACGGAGAGTTGGTCTGGACTTGGAACAAGGTCAATGCATTAGGAGAAATTTGGGGTCTAAAATGGGCCTCCTAAGGAAAATAATAAAAAAACGCCACATCACACTACAAATATGCCATGTCACACTAAGTTAAAGGCGTTATCTAGTGAAGGTCAACCTATACTATCTCATTAATGGTAGTTGACAAGTATGTTGGGTTAGTGTAGAGTTAAGAGATGATGGTTGAAAATAATAATGAAAAGTTTAGAATCTTGTGCATACACAATAAATGATATAGTGGTAAATTTTTTAAATTTATATTATAATTTGTTTAATATTTTTTATAAATGTACCACTACTTCTTTTTATATAGTTAATAAAATCTAAAACTTAAAAAAAACTAAAATTATAATGAAAAAATATAATTACAATAATACTAAAAATAAACAATCACTATTTTTATTTATTTTATATTATCACTACTTCCAAGTCCTTTAAAATATAAATCTCACATTAATTAAGATGATAGTGGAGTACCTGGGCTGGCAGTTGCGGGTGGAGTCTTCTTCGACTCTGATGGAAACAAGACAAAAGACTATGCTTGGGGAATCGGAAGAAGGTCAAACAACAGTGCAAAATGGTTAGCTCTAACAAAAGGTCTGGAGATTGCAAGGGAGGAAGGTCTCACAGATTTAGTTGTATGTGGCGATTCAATGTTGGTTATCAGGGATGCTAGGAATCTGATCACTAACAGAAAGAGTCTTGCTTCTAAAGTCCACACTCTTCTTAATTGTCTTGTTAGCGAATTCAAAACAATAAATTTCCTTCACATTCTGAGATCCAATAACCAAGAGGCAAATGTGATGGCAAACAATGGAGTAAGACTCGACCGTGGAGTTCTTGACAGCAATCATAAGGTGAAAGTCAAGGTTTGGATCTCTTGACTCCTCTAAGCCCTACCTCCGAGAAAGAATCAACATGTTTTCAGCACTTGAGAAACGACCACTCTCGGGATGAAGTCCTGAAATTACCACACGCATTCTTAACCAATTTCATGATTTGCAACACATACTCGATTTTGAATTTTATCCCATAGTCCTAAACCCGCAATGGAGTTTCGAAAAGAGGGACGGTCACTCGTATGAATCACATGGCCTCCACATGGGCAACATGCAAACATTTAAACCGGGAGGAACTCGAGGCTTGAGGTTATTTAAGGAAGGGTGTTGTGAAGGTTGGCAACATTGTTGCTTGATAGAGCCTGCGAAGATGGCAGATTCCGGTCTTACCTCCAATTGTCTCCTCTACAAGGAGACTATCCCTCATCATGGAGGCACTGAATTACCGGATTTCAGGAAGAGATTCCCCTCGATGCTTGGGGGTCAAGGAGGTACGGCTTGCATGCAACGCAGCGAGCAGGTGGATGGTGGTCAGTCTTAGGATTCTCTGCTCTTTGGTGGTTGTTCTGGTGAAAAGCGGGACAATGTTGGTACCCACAAAGCGGTCGAGGAACATTTGGCAATTCTGGATGCTCAAGTCCGCGTGCTGAGAAATGAGACTTACGAACTAAAAAAGGCCCTGCAACATATGATAACCTTGGAGCAGGCAGCTCGCCTAGAAGCCCGTGAAAGCAACAGCAAGCTCAGCGAGAAGGTGGATAGCCTTGCGGTTGTCCTAGACAATGGATGCCCCTGTTCAGTTAACTTGGATGCCCAAATCAGGGCGGTTCACTGCACTGCCAGAATTGTAGAGGGAAAGGTCGACTGCATGCGAACCGAGATAATGGACCTGAAGCAGGAGTTGCAGAACCATGGCGGCATAGCTGGAGGCAATGAAGCAGAGTTCCGTCGTTAGCATGCAGGCTCAGTGCCACCTTAGGTTTTTTTGGGACCTTTTTTGGTTAGGTTGTGTAATTTCTCTATTTTTTGGAGCATTGTATCTTGCAAAAGTCGATTTGGCTCTCAACCCAAAGACGTCTTAAATTTGTATAAGTTTTTGTCTGTAGTTTCTAGGGAAGTTTATTCGCATATATAGTTCTCCTAGGGGTAATTTTTGTCGAGAAAGTCGTAGAACTGTCAAAGATGAATGTAGAGTCATGGCAGTTCTCCATTGTCGGGGAACAGGTGTGCTCTAACACTATGTAACTCTGTTTCTCCTCTCTTTTTATATATAAAAGCTCTTACCCATTTGTGTTAAAAAAAAAAAAAGATGATAGTGGAGTAATTTTGAAATTATAAAAACATTTATATAATTAATCTCTTAAAAATAAAAATAAATAATATTTAAAAAAGTATCATAAATAAGAAAATAGGAGATAAAGTAATATTTCGCTATTTTTGCGATAACTTTCTCCTCCAGACTCGGAATTTGACGTTATTGGTACCGTTGGAAAGGTCTCAACGAGAGTTAATTTTAGCTCTCGTCGAGACCTTTCCAACGGTACCAATAGCATCAAATTCCGAGTCTGGGGGAGAAAGTTATCGCAAAAATCGCGAAAGATTATTTTATCTCCTATTTTCTTATTTATGATACTTTTTTAAATATTTTTACCTCTCATCGAGACCTTTCCAACGGTACCAATAGCGTCAAATTCCAAGTTCGGGGGCGAAAGTTATCGCAAAAATAGCGAAAGATTATTTTATCTCTCACATATTTTCTTATTTATGATACTTTTTTAAATATTACTTATTTTTATTTTTAAGAGATTAATTATATAAAAAAATTATAATTTCAAAATTACTCCACTATCATCTTAATTAATATGACATTTATATTTTAAAGGAATTAGAAGCAGTGATAATATAAAATACTCTATATTTATTATTTCAAGTATATTTATCATATTTTGAGATGAACTTTTCAAAATCTTAACCAAGGTGAGGTTTATATGAAGTTAGTTATTGTCAAATAAATTATGACACATAAGCATCTTTGACTTCTATATGTCCAACTCAACCATAATGGTTGACCAAAGTTATTGAAATTCTATTGGTTTGAGAAATCCAACTCAACCATGGCATATTTTTTTATAAGGCCCATTTTAGACCCCAAATTTCCTCTAATAGGTCACTCACTACAAAATTGGGGTATGAAGCCTTATCTTAAGATGGTAGATGGTGAAGACAATGGGTGGTGGTCATTATTCTAGAAATGGAAGAGTCCTTTGAAAACTCGTATCTTCTCTTGGCTAGCGATGGTGAATAAGATCTGGACTTGGGATAAGGGGAAAAATAGAGGGTGGCAAGGCCTGAATAGATGTGTTCTCTGCAAGACCAAGGAGGAATTAGTGGATTAACTTGTTCCTTTATAGTGTAGGTTTGGAGATAAGTCTTTCAGTGGTTAAATTGTCCGGGTACCTAAAACACGAGTTGTTTAGAGCTTTGTATGAGGTAGTGGGTAAGAGATCCATTAATAAGATCTTTCATAGACCTTCCCAGCTATGTGCTGTGAGGAATATGGCTTCAACAAAACCAACCCTTGTCTAATAATAAGATTGGAAACCCAGGGCTAGGTTCTCATAGAATCGAAGTGGACTATAAGGAATTAAACAGAGCAATTGTATATAAATTGGATAGGCCTACGAGAGCTCCAGTGTTCAATCAATCTGTGGCTTGGAGTTTTTTTTATAGTTCCAATCAAGCTTCTCCAGGGCCGTGTGGTGCAGGTATGGTTCTGTATCTCTCATCAGAGCATTATTATTGTTAAAAGTTAGGAGTTGGGATTGGAACAAATTCACAGCCTAAGTTGATAGAGCTTTGGGCACTCCTAATGTTGTTATCGATAAAGGAATTCGGCAACTCCATGCGATAGGGGATTCAAGGGTAGTAGTGGATTGGTTTCAAGGAAAAAGTCACCCAAGTCGTCACGTTCGTGGATTAAAGGCTCAAAAGTGATTTTTTTTGGTCATTTGTTTCATTTGGCTGTTGGAAGAATGTGAAGGGCAAGAGGGCACCATCAACTACTTTGGAGGCATCCAAGACTCCAAACAACATATAAGCTCACCATTGTGAATTTTTGTGGAGAAAGGGTTCAACTTCAAGAGGCAAAACTTTGCCAATCAACCAATTCGTCTCACAGGTATGTAGTGATTCATTTTCTTGTATTTTTTTATGATTTTTTTGCATATTTGCTTGCCTATATTCTTTCCTATATTCTTTTTTTTTTTGCCATTTTTCCAATGATTTCCATGTCCATAAATATCAAAAAGAGTCAAAATGTAAGGGGGTTTTAGAATGGAATAGCATGTTTTCTTTCTTAGATCTTTAGCCACCCTCTTGTTATCATTTTTCATGGCCAAAAATATAAATTTAGAGGTCTGATTTTTTAAGCCAAATTGTTGCAATTTTTTCAAATGGGGTTTAACTTATTGTTTTTGTATTTTTGTGCCCTAGGTTTGCATTTTGAGGCTGCCATTCCATTTTTCAAGATGTCAAAGCCATTGGACCCGTTTTGGCAGTATGGTGAGCCCGAGGATGAAGGAAACAGGCAAAATTTGAGTTGCAAATTGTGTGGGCATCACATGTCGAGAGGGGTTAACAGGTTGAAATACCATCTAGCTAAACTCCCTGGACATGATGTTGGCGTTTGTACAGCAGTGACCCCAAAGATCATGAGATCTGCCCATGACGCAATCCATGAAAAGAATAAAAAGAAGGATGAGATCGCCGCAAACAGAGCTGAGATTGCAGCTTTTGGCCTAGCAAGAAGTGTGGGGGCAACAGGATCTGCCACTCTCGATGAGGGTATTGCGAGGGGTTCCACAGCCAAGGGGGGGGGCCTCATACTATTTTGGTCCACGAACAGGAGGTGGATCACAACCTTCTATCAAGGCATTGATAAAGAAAAATGACAAGGTAGAAGTGGACAAGGTGATGGGGAGGTGTCTTTACTGGAGTCACATACCTCTCAGCATCGTAAAAAACAATCCATTTTGGCAGCCGATGTGTGATGCCATTGCAGCATTTGGCTCGGGGTATAAAAGTGCCACCTATGAGGAGTTGCGGGGTCCAATCCTTCAAGCAAAAAAGGACATCAGTGCTAGGTTGGAGGAGCTCAAGCAGTCATGGGAGAGCACTGGATGCACAATCATGTCAGATGGTTGGTCAGATGGTAAGGGTAGATCCCTTATCAACTTTTTGGTACATTGTCCTAGAGGTACCTTGTTTGTGAAATCACTCAATGCATCGGCATATGTAAAAGATGCAGAGCTCTTATGTGAGTTGTTAGATGGGTTCCTACAGGATATTGGGATGCACAATGTTGTGCAAGTTATTACGGATAATGCAGCTAATTATGTGGTTGCTGGCAGGATGCTTATGGAGAGGCACCCCACTTTGTTTTGGACTCCATGCGCTGCTCATTGTATTGATTTGATGCTGGAGGATATGGGGAAAATTCCCTTTATCAAGGTGGTGATTGATCAAGCTAAGAGCATCCCCAAGTTCATTTACAACCATACTTTTGTTCTCAGCCTCATGAGGAGGTACACCAAAAACAGGGAGTTGAAGCATCCCGCAATCACGCGCTTTGCCACCACCTTCATTACTCTTCAGTCCTTGCTTCAATGTCAGTTTGAGTTGAAGCAAATGTTTGTTTGTGATGAGTGGCGTGATTGTGCTTACATCAGGAGAGAGGATGGGAGAACCATTGCCAAGTTGGTGTACACTAACTCCTTCTGGGAAGGAGTGGGGGAAGTGTGCTCGGTGAGTGAACCTATGGTAAGGGTTCTGAGACTTGTTGATGGTGATAAGCCCGCAATGGGCTATTTGTATGAGGCCATGGATAGGGCCAAAGAGACCATCCGGAATTATTATGTGGGTAAGGGTACCCCGGGGTACAATAGGCACATGTTGTTATGGGAGTTGATTGATAGTCGATGGACCAGGATGCTTCATAGACCCATTCATGCAGCAGCACTCTTCCTCAACCCTGCATTTTCCTACAAATGCAAATTTGATTTTGATGGCGAGGTGTTGAAGGGGCTCTTCACTTGTATTCAGAGGATGGTACCTGATTATGAGACTCGCAATGCAATCAATCGCGAGATAGAGGTGTATCAGGATGGTACTGGAGTATTTAGCTTTGCTGATGCTATTCGTGACGGGACCAATTTCATGCCAGGTAAGTTATTAAAGTGTAACTTTTATTTGCAAGTTGAAATTTGAAATTTTGAATTATGATTTATTTATTTCCTATTTCAGTTTTCCAATGCAATGCAATGTAATTTAGTTCTCTTTCTTTCTTATTTGTTGTAGCTACTTGGTGGCGAACCTATGGTGTAAGGACACCAAATTTACAGAAATTTGCCATCAAGATTCTTAGCCAAACATGTACCGCTTCAAGATGTGAGTGGAATTGGAGTGTGTTTGAAAAAGCACACGCAAAGAGACGCGGAAGGTTAGACTTTAAATTTTCAACAAATCAATTTCATTTAATATAATTTGTGAATCTATTATCCTCACATATTATAATTATATTTCATTAATTTTTGAAACTTGAACCTCTAGACTCATACAAAAAAATTATTTTCCTCTTACAAGTTGGAGTTCACACGTCTCAATGATTTGGTCTACGTCCATTACAATCTTCGCTTATGGATGAGACAGATAGAGAAAGCACCAGATGTTGATGCCATCGCCTTAGACAATATTGATATATTGTCTGAGTGGAGGGTGGAGATTGAGACTCCTATCATGGAGGAGGAACCTACATGGCTAGAGGGAGCGGAAGGGCAGGCGGAGGAGGAGGAGGAGGAGGTCAAAGCCACCACGGAGGGTGATGTGCTAGCATCGCCACCACCTTCTACACCGATTGATACAGCTAGTCCTCCATCCATCACTCATCGTCCGATGTTAGATGAAGGGGCAGGGTCTTTTGCTGCTACTTCTAGTGCTAGGGGCAGGCCTGACAAACGGCCCATGACCTTTTCCCGTAAAAGGGGAAGAGGGCATTGATATTAGATAGATAGCTACTAGTTTTCCTGAGATACATTTATATATGTGATGCCATTTTGTATTGGTTATCTACTTTTGAGTCCTTGATTGGACAACTATGGTGTTTCAAACTTTCAAACTTTCAGGATTCAGTATCGACTTTAATGTATCATTTTATATTTGACATGACTACATGATGATGATATATATCAGTGCTTTCTACATATTTATGTTCCAATGTGTTTATCTGATGTTATTGTTGCTTTATATGTTTAAAATTCTGAAAAAAAAATGAATGTATTTTGTATTTTTTAATGTTTGCCGACTTTTTCCGATTTTTCCCGATTTTTTTGCCGATGTTGCCGAGAAATTGTTTTCGGGACCCTTGCCGACTTTTTCAACATTGGTATATTTTGATTTCTTTTGAAAGAGCAAATAGATGGATTCTTTTTCTCAAAATTTAAACCAAAAAATAAATCTTCATGCTTTAAAGATAATAAGCATAAGGAAGACTTGCATAATAAGTAAAACCAATTTGTTTTTCACTGATCTTATATATTCAGATTCTATAGTTACTTCTTGTACATCATAAATCATTTACCATCTAATTGGAGTAACTAATAAATTTCTACAATTTAGAATTACACATAAGTGCAAATAAACCAGATTATAAATGATACTTGGTAGCTCCAAGTATCTATTTTTTTATCATTATTTTATGAGTTACATTTCTGTATTTTTGCAATAAATTCCAGTAAGTTATTTCATATTTTATTTGCAGATTTAGCTAAGTAGAACACTTATCTTTCAAGCACAACTTTCATGATTTGCTTATCAATTGGGTTTAGCTCAAGCGGTTTTGGGATGTAAAATTAACTTGCCCACCTAGGTTCTATTCCCCTAAGTGACATGTTAAGCTCATAATGAGTATATTGTTGTAATGGCTTCGAACCCTATTGTTGAATGGCCTTGTGCCCTGAAGAATCTAGGGTTTACCCCGGGCACCATCCTCAAAATGAGGGGAAGTACCTGGGGGTTTGCTCTAGGATATTTACCTGGAAAAAAAATCTTTAACGATTTACTTAGCATTTAATTTTGGAAAATAGTTTTAAATTTCTGCAATTTTTACATTTCCATAATTGGTTCTCTTGTTAAGTCCAATACTTAAGTACATATTTGGGGCGGCAAGTGCAGGGGGGTGATTTTCTGCCCCGACAGACAACAAGAATTAACATTTTCCGGGGGCAACGGCACCAAGACAAACAATCAAGTGGAAGTCCTTGCTGTTCTCCAAGGATGCAAGCTTCTCCAGAACCTTCAGGCCAATGAGGTAATAATTCTAGGAGACTCAGCTCTCATAATCAAATATTTGAACTCCTCGATCCTTCCAAAGGACATTCACATCAAGCAAGTGATCACAAGAGAACTCAAACCCATTGCTGATGAAGCAGCCTCGCGTGCCGTCCAACTTAGCTTGGGTGAGCTCAGAATAAACGATCTCCAGCCCTCCTGGACTCCCATACCATGAAATGGAGCAAACACCACAAAGCAATCTCATTCCTCCACGGGTTTTTATGGAAGGACAAATGTATAATGGGCCATTTATGGTAAGGATTAGCAAAATGATGGACCAACTTATTCGCATGAGGCTCCCAGTATGCAATCTATCTGAGAGTGTGGGAAGCAAACGGATCATGACAAAGCTTGATACCATGTCTGGATTTGACACCCATGCTATCACTGCCAAAGATGGGAAGGAGGCTACAAATTCAAATTGGTTCCTCTACATTCTCATCGTCGACAATCATGAATGGTTCACTGAGTGGCCAAACTTTGGCCTTAAGAAGGAATCCTCAGGAATGATGGCAAACAATGGGCATAATAGGGGATGCTGCATCCACGAAGGTCTAGCCAGGCTTGAAGAGGATTGAAGAGACAATGCCAGAAAACTGAGACACCACATCCAGGGAATGATGAAGATTTTGGAGAATTGGAGAACCGTTTAAATCTGGAAGTCCAAGACCAAAGCAGATTGAATGTCTTGAGTCGACAAAAGGAACGAGAAATGCAAGCAGAGCTAGAAGCGGAACGAAACAGGAGTGCAATTCTCGAACATAGAGTTGAAATGTTGGAAACCTGTGTGGCATTCCTTGTGGAGAAAAACCAGGAAGGAAGGTCCCTCACTGCCCAAACGCCTCTCAACGGTGTTCCCTTGGCTGCTGCTATGGACAATACCAAAGAAGAAACGCAGACGATTGAAGGACAGTCTGAAGATGCAGGTTTTCATGGTTTTTACAATTAAAGTTTGCTAATACTATCAGTTTTCCTCCAAGTTTATTCTATATACTATAGTTTAAGTGTACAAAGAGCTGCAATTTTGAATTTTGCTACCCTAGCACTCTGTTTAGATCAGGCTTTCAATGTAAAAGTACTATCAGCATGTTTTTTCTGAAAGACAATTCTCTGAATCAAGGCCTAGGGGCTCTTTGCAACTCTCCTACTGTATTTACCAGCAGCTCTTTTTAAATAAAATCTCTATCCGTTTCTGTAAAATAAAAAATACTTAAGTAAATATTCAACTCAAGAGAAAATAATAGTGATTATAACCACTCTCCCTTGAGAGTAATCAACAAGTTTAACATAATTTAATTGCATGTACATTCACTATGCTTTATTATTTTTCTTGCAATTGAATTTATCTAAGTTGTGGTTATACTTAGCAATTTTAAGCCATTCAAGTTTTTCTTCAAGTTCATTTTTTGTCTTATTGGGTTAGCTTTGTAAATCTGACATGTATCTTACATGTTTTATTCTTTACATTCAGATTTGTTGAATGAGTAAGGCATTTATCTCATTTAATTTAAGCTAATCATCCTTAAGCCTATTACAAGCTCTAGGGGGCTTGTCATAAGCCTTGGACTTATTGTTAATTCATACACCTAATTGGTATATTCACTAGTGGATTAATAACTAATCTTGTATATGCTTTTTTGCTCTAAAATCCACATCTATTAGGAGCATCTCCTTTGAATCTGGTGTTAATCTATTTGAACATTCTTTATTTGGATTCATTGGTTAGCTTAAGCACATATTGCTATTTTCAATATCTTTATGGTGTTTAAGCTTTTACTAAATGCAAGTTATTCCATTGGTCATACCTTTATATTGTACTTAATTAGTCTAGACAACTCTAAAATAATAAAATATTTTCTAGCCTGGACCATGAAATCATTAATTCATTAGGGATACCCCACTCGGCTTTGGATTAGGGAGTTAAGCCTAAAGTGAGAGGTCGCGTGTGTTGAGGTGACAGCGATATCCAACCTTTGTTGCCATCTAGGTTGTGCTAGTGAGTTGAGACCTTTCCCACTCACTTACAGGTTGGGCGATAACACCTTCAGTTGTTAATTCTGCCCGGATATGGGCTGAGGCCTCTTTATCCATTTTTTCCCTGCCACCCTCTCAAAGAAATCTACTTTGTTACGGGACAGATGACCCTGAGTTGTAGAGTTTCATGCTGCTTGGTAGCTCATTAGAATTGTGATGGACACAATGGCTCACTGAGAGGGGGGGTGAATCAGTGAGCTTGCACTTAATTCCAATTTTTCAATTTCTTCTAACCCTAACATATATCATTTACATTACCACTTTAGCATGTAGACAGAGATCATCATTTATACTAAGCTATACAAAGCTCCTCATTAAACATGTCATTCATCACAACGATTCACACCATTAGAGACACAAGATATAAGCTTTGTAATCTTTTTATATTTGGTTCAATCGGCTACAACGGTTAGGCATTACCAGCTACAACTGAATCAGAAGCACCAACTCCTATTCCAAGACACAGCTTGGTCTTTTTCTCAGATCCAACTAAGAAAAATGGTACAAGGCCCAGCTTGTAGTTACATACAAATTCCATCCTTGTCACATTACATCAATTTACCCTTGTCAACACAATCATGTCACATGTTATCACTGTCATAACCTGCTGCTAATTAAACAAGCACATCATCGTAGTTCTGTCCACAATTACATCATCCCTATCTTGTTCATGTTACCATTCTGGTGCCTTATCATGTCTTCAATCAATCTGTCATTACTGTTGCTCTATCATCACTCTGTCCAAGCACTTCATCCTGTTCATAAACATATCATTTAACTGTCCATAGTCACATCATCATTCAGCACATCATTCTTTCCATAGTCAGTTATATCATTAGCATCTCATTCTGTCCATATATCATGTCACCAATCTGTCAATCATTCAGTGAACCCCGAAAAATCAGAAAAGATAAAAAGCTTGATTACTGATTTGCTGCTCCTTGAATCTGCTGCTACTGCTGCCCACAGAATTCACCTAAGACTTCTCCTCACCCCTGAAAATCAGACCTCTCCTTCACTCATCCGAAATCTTCCACATTCTTCTCACACTTCAAAATAAAACTTGCCTTCTATTTATACTTTTCCTTTCCATAACTTGTGGAGGCCGACATGTCATTATATTTTTTATTTTATTAAATTTGTTTTTTATTTGCATATAATCCTCTTCAAAAAAATATATATTTTTGCCACATCATCATGGATTTCTTTTATCTTTTCCATGTCATTTCTTTTTCTTCCAGAATGCCCGCATGTCTTCCTTGAAATGCCCGCAAGGGGCCTTTGCATAAGCCAACGGTATGATGCCCGCAAGGGTCATCAAAAATGCCCACAAGGGCCTTAAACATGCCCACAATTGCCTTCTAGAAATGCCCGAAGCTGACCTATGTTATGCCTGCAAGGCCTCATGAAAATGCCCGCAAGGGGCTACTTGAAATGCCCGCAAGGGCTTTCAAACATGCCTGCATTAGCCTCCTTAGGATGCCCGCATGCTACTCCAGCAAATGCCCGCAAGGGCTTATCAAAAATGCCCACAAGGGCTATTTTAATATGCCCACACAAGCTTCATAAATATGCCTGCAGGCTCCTCTATAAATGCCCGCAGGTGACCTTTTCAGATGCCCGCACAGGGCCTATTAATTATGCCCGCAATTAACCTTTGGAAATGCCAGCAAGGGGCTCCTTAAATGCCCGCACTGCCTTTTAAGATATGCCCGCAAGACCATCAAAATGCCCGCAGGCTGTCCTAGATAAAATGCCTGCAGAGGGCCTTTTCTTGCCCTTTTATGATGCCCGCATAGGCCTTCAATTATGCCCGCAAAACCCTTTATAAATGTCCGCGGGGTGCTTTATAGGATGCCCGCAAGGACTCCTAGTTATGCCCGCATGAGTCCTCCATCAAATGCTTGCTTGCCATGTCATCAACATTTATCTTGTCCTCCATTCATTGTGCTTGCTTGCCATGTCAAGTCGTTGTCATTGTCCTTTTCCATTTGTCATACTATCAATGGTTGTCATCATGTCCTTCATGTCACCAATTTAGCCTTTGTCATTAATGCATTGTCATCAATGACAATCATATTCACCAAATTGAAGTTTATGATCAAGAAAAAAGGGAATGATATTTTGTTTAATCAAGCCGTAGTTGAGAAGATTTTAACATCCAAATAATAGTGCAAGCACAAAAGATGAGTTACATATGACACACTTGAGCCAACTCCTAATTACTGGAGAGTACCATTACCAGAGAGCCTCCTACTGCCTCTTCTACTCAATCCTAGTTGTCACAATGTAATGAGGGAAAACCTAGGCAAAGAGCTAGTTGTATTGTGAGGGAGAGGAGAGAGCATCGCCACAACGGGCCACACAACCCTCCTACACAGCCATTAAATGACAAATTCTTGACTTTCCAGCTAGCGATTTCTGAAGAGGAAAAGCAAATTAAGAATGATGACTGGATAATGTTGTCCCTGACATGAAACCGTCGAACAAGGGATGGGGACCCCAAAAAAATGACAAGTATGATCCTCCATGTGATACAGGATCTGATTCAGGCATTGGCATAGTTCAGTCTCTTTATTGTTTGACTTTTGGTGTTGTGTATTTTTGTGCCTTAACGGCAATTTTTTTGGAACACTCGACTTATGTTTTGTATTGCAAAATGGAACTATATTTAAGAATTGAGACAGATGATCTAGGGCTCTTTTGTAAATAGTTACGACTTTTAAGGCTTTAAGCCAAATATGCTTATGCTTGTGGTGGCCACTAAAGATAGATGATCTAGGGCATTTTTGTTACCAGTTACGACTTTTAAAGTCTTAAGCCAACTACGCTTATGCTTGTGGTACTGGTGGCCACCCTTGTGGCCATCACAAACTAGCATGAGAATTATGAGTAGCAACTCCTGCCAGAAATAAGAAGGCAAGTAATAAGATATTTTAACAGTAAGGGCAGTAACTAAGTGAACAAAAGTATGTTTGGGCTCATTGCCAAAATACTTTCCAACTTATGCCTTGACAAATTTGGTTATGGCTGCTAGGAATTCCTGCTATGAGGGGAATTGCTAGGAAGTCTCTACTGGGGACCAAGATAGGTTAAACAGTGACTTTTCGAAGGAAGAGCTCTTTCCTGCCCCTTGCTTGATGCAAAATGGTAAATCCCCGGGTATGGATGGTTTGTCTTGTGTGTTTTATAAGGCAATGTAAGACATGGTAGGGGATGATTTTTATTGCTTGATATCTGAAGTCTTCTCCTTGGGTCATTTTGTTAATTTTTAATGCAACTGCGAGACCCATTCTCAGAGAGAATAGTACCCTAGTTAGTTAACTAGGGTTACTGGTTATGTTAACCAGGCAGAGTAAAGAGTAAGACCCTAGAAGGTACCCTAGACCCTAGAAGGTACCCTAGGGCCCCCAGCTGTCTCCTGGGGTTCTTGGTCGAGGACCACGCAGGCTGATGCCATGGCAAAGTCCCTAGCCTGTGGCTAGGGCCCCTATTTGTCTCTAGGGTATTCTGGTCTGGGACCAGACAGTTTCTTGGCCACGAGGACCAAGCAAATCCTGCAGGTTGAGACAGAGACATCCTGGTCTAGGACTAGGCAGATTCTTGTTCAAGGACCAAGTAGGTCTTGCAGGTGGTTGATCAACATTCAGTCTAGGGCTAAAAGCTCAGCTTGAGGCTGAGGACCATTCTCCAGGAGAATGGAGGACCTGGTCAAGGACCAGAGGGTTGATCAACATGATTCAGGTTGGGACTGAAGCTCAGCTTTGGGCTGAGAGCCATTCCTCGAGAATGGAGGTTCTTGGTCAGTTACCAAGATGATGATGTGTGATTTCCTCTTCTCCTAGATCTTCAAGATGGTTGAGTTAGATGGTCTTCTCAAGGGACTGGCCACCCCTTGATGAAGCCACTAACATTTGACCTTAGGAGCAGTCTAGAGGACCACATGATCACATCATCCGTGTGGACCCTTCTTATACGGTGATGATGAACTTTCAAGTTATATGGAACATTTGTACATTTGAGAGAGAGATGATTGGTTGTACCTTCCACACCTTGTTGATTATTAGTCTTGTGGTACCTTGTCTTTGACTTGTGATTAATAAGGTCATTTCCCACCTTGAGTTAGTTTTTATTTATACCACCTTTGATGTTTTGGTCTTATGGGTACTATAGTTGTTTGTCCACATTTGAAGTACACCCCTTTTGGTCCTAGGGGTTATGGGTCAAGCTACCCACTCTTGTTTGTATGGTTTTGACTTGTACCATTTTTTATTAGTCATAGTACCCTACTTATGTTTTATGTGACTCTTTTATTTTTATTTTTTATTTTATCTTTTATCTTTTATCTTTTATCTTTTATCTTTTATCTTTTATTTTATTTTTTATTTTTATTTTTATTTTTTATTTTATCTTTTTTTATTTTATTTTTATTTTTTATTATTTTAAATTTTTGCGGTAACTTCCTAACTTAATGGAATCCTAACTTAATCAAAGGATTATTTTATTAACCTTTCTAGAAGGCTTTTTATCCTATATATATCTTGGTTCCTCACTTAACTTAATCAATCGTTCTATCTCTATCTCACAGACTGCTTCTTCATCTGCTTGACGTCAGGGTGATCTCAGCTGTCTTCTGTTGAGTTTGATTGCCGCCCACCTGCTGATTGAAGTTTGACGTGAAGGTCCTAATCTTGCTGCCATCTTAACCATGACTCCTGTTAAGACTCGGTATACCTATTACAATTCTGTTTGAAGTTCGGATTGCTGATAAAAGGACCTGATCTGCATTTTTTGAGGCCTCGATCTGCTGCTAGAAGATTCTGACCTGTCTGTATGTGAACCAATCTGCTACTTGGAACCCGATCTGCTCCTTTGTGCCTTGACTGTGATCCGGTCTGCTGAATGTGATTGGACTGGAGTCTGATCTATTGTTTAAAGCCTGCTTGGGGTTCAGTTTTACTTTTGTTGCTCTACTTGGAACCCGATCTGATCATTGTAGTCCTGTTTGGGGTTTCGTTCTGCTATTGATGAGGTCTGATCTGATATATCAATGTTTGTTGAGAGGCCGTGACTCTAATCTCAGCTGTAAGCTTCATTCTGGTCCTCGATCTGCCTATTTGTGGAGGCCGTTAGGCCCTACGGTATAATCTGTTCTACAGTGTGTACACCTGTGGAGATCGTGGGTTCTAAACCTGTGTGTGATCAGATCTACTGCTAAGATTTGCCTCTGACAAGATCTATATTTTTTGAGACCGGATATTTTTGCTAAGACCTACCTAGGGTCTGATCTCTAAATTAAAGTTCAACAGGGATCAGATCCCTTGTACTTCATGCTTGAGGCCTTATTTTTTGCTTGAGGTTCATTTCTGTTTGTACTGTGTTTTTTACTGTCTTTGACTGCCCTTGTTTGACTGTACATGAGCCCATTCATCTATCTCTCCCTGGTTTGTACATACCCTTTTGTAGGGTCAGCTGGTTCCTAGTATGGACTGGCCTCTGAGAGGCACAGTTCCTTTTCTGAAAGTAACATTTCTGAGTATATTACAGGAAAGGTTTCACACCCAGGTAAGTATCTTCACCTATCTCTTTTATTGATAATTAAACAAGTTGATTATTTTATTATTGATTACATGTTACTGAAGATTACTTTAACACGGTGACCAAAGTGGTAGTGTTAAAGGTGTGAAGTTGAAAGAGATGAAAATTATGTTAGAAGTTACTACTGTACTATTTCATATTTAGTTTCAGTACTTGTTTATTAAATCTATTTTTGCATTAAAGTATATTGAATTGTTATTCTTCTGCTCTAAAACCCTAACTCTATCAAAAATTAACACATTTTACAAGTCCTTTAACTAGGGGTTGATTAAGCTGATTCCCAAGAATCCTTCCAGAGAATTCATAAGGGGATGGAGACCCAAGGAGAAGGCCTACAAGATCCTAGCCAAGGCTATAGCTCTTCTGGGGGTGGCCTACAAGATCCTAGCCAAGATTATAGCTCTTCTGCTTCGTAATGTTTCCAGGAAGATTATTCAGAGGAAACAAACAGTGATCTCAGCGTGAGAGGCCATGGAGTGGGCTAGGGAGTCTGATCAGCATGCCCTCTTCTTGAATATTGACTCTGGCAAGGCCTATGATAAGATTTGGCCCACAGTGTGTCGGGATGGTGAACACACTTTTCTCCAGTGCCTCAGCTTCTGTATTAGTGAACAACTCTTTGTCCCCTCATATTTTGTTTCATCAATCCATTCAGCAAGGGTCTCATATGGCCCCTTACCTTTATGTGTTGACAGCAGATACTTTGGGCTACCTGCTAGAAGTTGCTCACATTCAATGCCGCATATGAGGTATATCTCTTCCAGATAGTTTGGAGATGGGAAATAACCATTTTGCAGATGATTCAATCCTTTATGTTCACGCATGTTAGTGTTGAGTTGATGGAGCCAAGGAATTTTTGGCTATTTTTTGTGAGGCCTCTGAGGTAGTAGTTAGTGATCACAAAATTGACTATTGGTTAGTTGGTTTGTCCACCCAGGTGTTGATGTGCAATATCTTGGTAACCCTTTTGGTGTGGGGCTCTCCCCAATTGGCATGTGGAGTTGGTGTCTCCAGCAATTACAGTGTAAGCTTATTTTCTTGCAGAGTAAGGACCTCTAGTTTGTCGAGAAATTAACTATTGTGGAGAGGATCCTTCGGGTCTCTCACATTTATTATATGTCATGTTGGCTACCCAGCAGAGCTTAGTTTCAACACTTGGAGCAGATGTTGCGATCGTATTTGCGGTCTAAGTATGGTGAGGCTCGGGCCTGCCAATGATGCCTTGGGATGTCTACATCATGCCCAAGGATGAGGGAGATCTTGGTTTGATAGATGTGGTGACTCAAGGGAGCATTCTTGCATCCAAATGGGTGGTTCATTGTCTGGAGGGGTCTTCCCCATGGCAGGTTTTGTTGAGACGCAAATTGCCCATAGCTTAGCATATTGGGGCACCTTTGCTCTATGTGATATTATTTCAACGCCCTAGAAATTTCAGATGGTAGACACTTTTATATTCAAGAGTATTTGGTCTGCTTGAAGGAAAGTGGCAGGGTTGGTCAGGTGGCAAATCGCTGACAATTGTGCAGGTGGGATTTGGCCAAACAGCCAATTTGGAGCTGGAGGATTCAAGACACCTGCATTGTTGATCTTTCATGCTTTCAGGTGTGCATCTAAGCAAGAAGGGTATATTTCTTTAGAGGTACTTGTGGCATGCAAACGCTCGCTCTTGGAAGGACTGGTGAACTTTCGCATGTGAGTATGCACTATTCTCTACAGATCAGTCCACAACTATGGAGATTATTGGCCTCATCCCACAAGAGGATATGTTCAAAATGAACATTGATATGCCGAGACATATATGACATGATTGGGACTAGAGTTTTCGAAGTACATTATTTCAGTATCACTCGCATAAGTTGCACTCTATTTTGCATCAGGGTCATGAGCTTGGCCCTGTACTTAATGCACAGTGGGTATCCTTTGATGTTGAAGGTCCATGGATTCAGAGGTTGTAGAGTGTCTAGTCAGTGCGGGTGTCTTATAAGCTCAATGTGTTTGCATGGCTGGGTATTTATCAGGTCATTCCTTCTAAGGCTCGGTTGTCACTCTCTGATGGTCTTTGCCCTACCTGCCACCATTCTGAAACGGTGAAGCATATAATGTGGGATGGCCATTGGCCAAGAGCTGTTGGGATCATGTGCAGGCCCAACATGCAGCTATTCCTCATGGGAGGATGGATTGGCATGCAGCCTTGATCGTTGACTCCAGGTCTCTGCTTTGGTGTAAATATGTTTTTTGAGATTGAGGTTAGCTCTTTGTCTGCCTTTTGTTATATGTGGAGAGATGAGATACGCATGCAACTTTTAGAAAAAGGTTTTTTGCTTGTCAAAGATGCCAAGTTGTCAGAACCTACTGCCTATTCAGAGTTTATTTATTTTTATTAGCATTGTGAAAGAGGATTTAAGTGCCATTGTAAATACCCTTCCACCTTGATGTAACGATATTTATGTGAATATAAGACGTATTATTTCAAAAAAAAAAAGGAATGGTCTTCAGGACAGCCACACACAGGAAAACAAAACAGAGCAAGATCATGCATTGCTCTTTTAAGAATAAATTTTTAAACGAGCATGCATCTCCACATGCTGATAATGCAGGTAACATGTAATAGTCTGTTCGTCGAGAAGAGGACTAGCTATCAAGAACAAGCAACCTGAGGGGATAGCATCTTGAATCCCCAATTATTTGTCAAAGCATTGAAATTATCAACATCCAGCCACTAAATGGTGTCTAGCAACTTTACAAATTTTATTTTGTAAATCTATCGTCTTATATGGCTAAAGGGCATGGATTTGCACGTTTTCATTTCAGAGTTCAGGTGTAGGAATCGAGGATGGATTGATCATCTAAGAAAATTTCACCAGCAAATCCACTTATTGTGCTAGGGCAATGGACTGACTGTAAGAAGTTTGAAAACTGAAATCATTGCCATGAATGAATGACAGGCAAATTGAAACCAACTAACTACAAGACCAGGTTCGTATGAAACATAAATACTTACATTCGGAGCTGTGAGCCATCACACGCTCCCAATCCAGTTGTGCCTGGGTATCTCCGAACCTCACACTTCGCTTCTTTGAATCCGTGTCAGGTTGTTGCTGCTGCTGCGAACCGCCACTTGGGCTAGCGGCCCTATTCAAATCCTCCCCTTCAACTATTTCATTCTCAGCCATTTCATTCTCAACTATGCATTTCATGCAAGAGTTGGCCTTTACACTCAAACTCGCACTTACAGTCCGTTGTCTCAACTCAGGAGAACCCCAATTGCTGCACATATTCGAAACATCTTCAAGATTTGATCGCGTATTCACGACGATCGAACTATCTGCATCTGGTAAAAAAACTGAAACCCTGTGCTCTGGGTCGGCCGAATCCATTTGATCCATACCAATAATTCCATTTGAATTTGCATCCATATCTGTTGCTTGCCGGAAAATCATAGAATTGATCGTATGCGTGTGTTCTATCTGGTTATCCAGGGTAACTGGCGCATCCTTGGTGTTATTATTATTATTATTATTACCATCTCCTAGCAATAGCAATACAGTGTCCTCCGCATGGCATGAAATTCCCCCGTTCCCCGATTCAGCTTGCTCTGAAAATCCTGATTCGGATCGTTCCACGGTGTCTTTCGTGAAGCATCCGGTGTCCGGAATGCTGGTTGGGGGATATAGGGAATTATCTGCGACATTATTTCCATCGATTTGACCATTGTCCGGGACGGAAAAGCGTACTAAATCTGGGGCACTTATCTTTAAACCCTTATTTCTACGTCGTCTGCCGTGTGGTTTAACGGTAGCAACTGAGACATTCCAGCTGGGAATTCCAAGCTTGGCATTGCCGTTTCCATTAACAAATTCTCCCTCTTCTTCTGCATCCCCTGAGCTATCGTAGCGGAGAAGATCGAAGGAAAGCTTTCTTCGTATGGCCATTCTGGGAGGTCCAAGAGATTTGAGCCTGCGACTTTAAGATCTCCCGACCCAAGAGAAGGCCTCGGCTGGAGGTGCATTCATTCGGGGATGTGGAATCACATAGACGGATTGATGCATTTACAAATGAATTGAAGGTGCTTCTTCCTTCTGGTGTGTGTAATGTCAATGTTCAATGCTAGAATATTTGACAATTACCCACGGGATACGATGCGATCTCAAATTTGCACGCAATTCGCAACTTTAAAATGCAACCGCCATGCCTTTAAAAAATCAAAACGTCAATTACAATACAAATGTCGATCTCCTTTGGATCGTTGCCGTCTCGCTCAGAGTTTAATTGGAATGATAACAGACGCAATCCTCTAAATCACTATCACCCTCTTAATCTTCCTTTCTCAGAATGCTAGAAAAACCACACCGTCACTTTATATGTGCATGCCGCGAAAACAGCGTGACACATTGAGTGACTTTTCTTTTCTTTTTTGAGGGAAATTACATTCATGTTTAAAAGTTAAAATATGCTTAAATTGTCTTTATTTTAAATTTTGTATATGCTTAAATTGTCTTTATTTTCAATTTTTTATATATAAAAACATACTTCTTATGATGATTTGGATGATTTGGAGGTAGAAGAGGAGGAGTCCTCTTACTAGATTGAAGGAGAAGCCAGACAAGTGTATTGTGCAGATTTTTATGATGATTTAGAGGTAGAAGAGGAGGACTCTTCTTACTAGATTGAAGGAGAAACAAGACAAGTGTATTGTTTAGATTTGTCTCATTGACATTTTTCTTTCTCCATTAAAATATATATATATATTGAATTCAAAAATAGAATTTTCATCATGACAATAAAGAAAGGGGTATTGTATGGCAAATAGTGGTTGTATGAGGCAAATTTTCCAATGACCAATGCACAAGATGGCTACAAAATCAAGAAACCCATGGCTGAAGGTTATCCTATCAAATGCATGTAGACTTCTTTAGTAGTTTAGATACGCTCCATAATGGTTTTATCACAGATTGTTGCTATATAATGCATGCTGCTACAGGTCTACCAATGTTGCTACAGATCCATAGGGCTTCTACAGGACATTTATTTGAGATCAACCAAAAGATCATGCCCAACAACTACATGAAGAGGACAAAGTTGCATACAGCCAAAGTATTTGATGAGGATACATATTTTAATTATTGTTATTGATATACATGAAATAGTCACGAGAGGTACCCCCATGACGAGTGCCTTGATAATGCAGACATGTGCAGGGAGTCATCGCACCAGGTGTGATGTCAGGTGTAAAGGGAACAGTGGGCTGACAAGATGCAGCCACCACCTTGCAAATATTCATGGGATCAATTGGTTCATAATGGTTCATATGTAGGAGGTGTACCATCCTTGGCTTGGAGTCCGAGTTGCAATACAGATCTTGATTTGGTTTTCTGTGTGGCCTTTCATCGCGTTAAGTGACAACTCTTTCCATGATGAGGGAATTATTTGCGATAGGGAAAGGTGCCCTCTTGGGAGCAGATTTTACAGGAGCGGTTTTCGCGTCCAAGTCATTGAGTTTTGTCGTCTTTCAGAACTATGGAAGAAGCCATCCTCTGTGAAGCGCCTGGTAGTATTCCTCATCTGGGCGCAGTGGTCCTAGGGCTGGTTCTTCAAAGAGGGGAACCAAGGAAATAACATAATGGTTAGAACTAAAACAACGATGAGGAAGACTACTAATGGGCCCAAACGCTCACATATGGCTCGTGCTTGGAAGGAAATGGAGAATGCTAAGGGGTTTTTTGAAAAGAGGATCAGTCCTTGGGCTCGAGCTCGAACTGAACATCTGGAAAAGCAGTTGAAGCAAAAGCAGCAATATCCCAAGGCTCAATGTTTGATGGAAGAATTTGATGGTATGGTGGAAAATTCGAGTTCAACCAAAACTCGTGAAACCATGCGCACCAAAACCCTGGGAATGTTCTAGACAATGAAGTCCCTCTTCATCCTGGCCATGGAGGAATGTGTGACGGGTAAGGGTTAGAATGGAACAGAGGCTCTTTCGATAGAGGCTCGTTTGGACAGTCTGGAGTTGGGCTTGACCCGCCTCGCCTACAATCAAGTCATTGTCGACGCCCATATCAGCAGCAAACTTGATGCTATGGCCTGCGAGATTACGGGGAAGCGATTTAGCAAGCTTGGCCCATCTCGGCCTTCGGACAATCAGCTGGTGTTCAGGCACTGTCCAGTTGTGGTAGCGCAGGCGGCCAAACTTGAATACCCAAGTGTCGGACCTTCTGTTATTATCATTTCTTATGAATATTAGTTTTGAATTTCTCTGTTCTAGTCTCAATCTCTGTAGTGGATAGTTTTGCCTTCCCTCATTTTAAATTCTGAGGCCATAATCCCCGACCTATGGGGGATCTTTCCCCTCATCCTTGGCATGACTCATTAGACTCTGTTAGACTTTCTGGTTTTAGACTGGTTTTGTTATAGGTTGTTGATTTGAAACCTTTGTTTTGATTATTCCTGGACTCAATATAAAGCCGAGAATATGAAATGATTCCTTGCCCCGAATCTGAAATGAATGGTTGGTAGTTGAATTGTTTGGTATTCCCCCACCAGTTCTATATATGTACACCCCTTATTGTGATGAAATAGAACACATAGGAGAGGAGGTTGTGAGTTCTCGTGTTGAAGTTGTAGAGGTTGAGTGAAGCATGGAGTTTCAAAGAGTGCCTCTGTTGAATGTAATATGGGAGCAGTACATCTTCAATAAACAAATATTTTAGAATTGTGATTATCTCTATGAATATGTGTGGGTTCTATCGATGTGCATTTTTGTTTTTAATTTTAATCCTATGTGTGGATAGTTCTGTTGTACATCTTTTTGTGTAGAGTTGAGTTTCTCTGTGCATAAAGTGGTATCAGAGCTGGATGAACTTACGGTGGGGAGGACCATAGAAATTGTGGTTGTAAATTGAGTAATATGTGGATGGTGTTGAAGTGGGGAGCATGCAAAAATTGATCTCAGATAATAATAAAAGTGATGGCAAACAGAGGAAGGGTTCTTGGAAGACTTAGAAGCCCTGAGGTTGTAGAAGATATGAATGAGCTTGCAACAATGAGGACAATGATGGCTAGAATGGATGTTGTAAATGAAACCCAAAGGAGAGGTACTGCACATGTGGTGCAAGACAACTGTTGACACAAGGTCTTTCGACAGGGGTTCACACTGTCATCAACAACACCAACAACCCCTTATTCATCGGCCCAGAAAGGAGTTACCCTTCCCAGCAACACCTGTGAAGCAGGTGACGTCTCACCCGAGGCGGATAAGGGTGCTGCAGGAACCAAGATTCCACAGTGGCGAGGAGGATATGCTCTTACAGCTAGAATCCACACTATCGCACGAACCAGAGATAACTAATTCTATGATTAACTATTCATATATCATTCGCATCAGAAGCAATTCGCAGATTTATCATAAACCATTCACATTAACCAACTCGTCCTACTTAATCATACTAAGCATCATCAAAACCACAATATCATAAACATACTCAATTGTTCATCATTTTAAAAGACAGGAGATAGACCTCATAACCGAACATCTCCATGCATTCATTAAACACTGTGGAAAAACCCATCGCAGAAACAATCAAAACATAACACCGTGAATGCCGAATAGGTCCCAGTTAGGATTATCATTCAAAACTTCGATGCCCTTAGGCTTACAATTCACTTATATTTATATGCTTCTATCCTATTACAAAATGGTTCATTTGACCGACTTAGCAATTAAGTATTCTAAACTATTCTTGCGCTTCCTTGGACTCCGCGATGATTCCTTCTTTCGCGGGATTTGGCTTTCGCACCTGTCGGCTTTCGCACTTCCTGCGGATCTATCCCGTGCTAACAGGTCCCCAACACAAACTTGTGGCTCGTCCCGAGCCACCTCAGCTTGACACTGCTGTTTTGTGCTTGCCTTGTGTTGTGCTCGGTTTCTTAAACTGTTCTTGCTGTCTGGAACTCACTGTCATGTGTTTCTTATCTCCATCCGTCGATCACGGGTTCGCTGTCATGTACTTCTTGCACTCATCCTCCAGTCTCTTGAAACCTTGATCATCTATCTCTCTGGATTTTGTTGGTTCGATCCACATTCGTTCCTGCCTGAGATGTCGGTTATTGATGTCGCCAAGGTAGAAAACAGGTCGATTACTCTGGCACATCTGTTTCACACCTTGGATTGCTTCCTACTAGGTCCAGGGAGCTGCCCCCCTGTTCTTCTGGTGTTCACTAGGACCATGAAGCTTCGAACTACTACCATATACTTAGACATCTCGAGTGAAACCTCGTCGTTGTGACCCTCGAGTGCCCTGGTTTCTTTCTGCTCAAGGCACTCATGCACACTCGTCATTCGGGCTCGCAGTGCCCCTGGTGTGCTATTGCAGGAAATGAAATGGATCATTTCCACAGCCTCCTTGGAATTCTGAACTTATGCAATGACCTGACCCGTTCTTAGCATGTATTTCTTGCTTTTGGTAACTATCTCGGTGCTTCGCTTAACCTCTAATGCCCGTATTTATGCTCTTCCGTCGTTCAGGACATCTGCTTTGAACAACCCTCGCGAATATATTCCCCTAACGCGTTGATTCTGTCATCATTTCCCCTATGTGTGGTGACCGGGCTTCCTATGTGTGTGATGGGTGACTATACTGCTCCCAGCTGTTCTGCATGTTATCCCTGTGCGATCTATCATCCTTGGTGCCCCTGACCATGCTTCCATCACGTGTTGATGCATGCCAAGCGTGCCTAGCGCCAGCGTCGATCCTGTCCAACTGATCAAAAACTTGGCATCCCAAAAAACCCCACGATGTTGTCTTAGTCCACATCCCTAGCTGCGGTATAACTCATCCTTGTGCGTAGTTGCCTCCGGCTGATGTGCCATCCGTTATATATATATATATAATTTTTTTTATTTTTTATTTTTTATTTTTTAACTGTTGTGTCGGATCACAGCAATAGAGCTTTAGCTTATTTCCATTCACCATGTGGGGCAACAATGCCCCATCTAAGGTCTGTAGCTGCGTTGCACCACCATTAGTGACAAAATTATGATATAGGGTCCTAACCAGTGCATTTGTAATTTACCCGGGTGTTTCGTGAACTTTCTATCGTATAGCAACACCATGTCTCCTTTCTGAAAGTATTTCTGCTTAATATGACGGTCGTGCCATGCTTTCTGGCGATCCTTTTCAACCTTCTGGTGGAATCCCGCGATGAACCGATCTTCCTCTGATTGTACTAATTGTGCTAGTCGTTCTTCCAACCCACCATCATCGCTCATGTCTATGGCCACTGCGATACGCAAGCTTGGAACGATGTATTCCATCGGCATAACGGCTTCTTTAACATAGACAAGTTTAAATGGAGTTTGGCCAGTTAATCGCTTGCATGTGGTTTGATAGGCCCAGAGGATCGCTGGGATTTTAAGGTCCCAATCGTCTCGATTCATGTTGCATACCTTCGTGAGTGCGTGTTCCAAGATTTTTTTGAATGCTTCTACTGTCCCATTTGCTTGAGGGTGGTAGGGAGTACTTTTCTTATGTTGAACCTGAATCTCCTCCGTTAGTGTTGCGATTGTCTTGTTCACAAAGTGCACTCCTTGGTCGCTTAGCAAAACCTTTGGTCATCCGAATCTGGTGACCACGTTGTCAAAGAGGAATCTAGCGGTCGTTGCTGCGGTACAATCCTTGACTGGCACGGGCTTCGCCCAATGTGTCAAATACTATGTCGCAGTTATGATGTAGTGTGATCCGGTGCGTTTTCCTGGAGGGTTAATGGGCCCTACAAAATCTACTGCCCATTTGTCGAATGCTTGCAACGTAACCTGGGGTACTAATGGCATCTCGTCCCGTCTTGATGGTTTTCCTATGTGTTGGCAAACGTTGCAGGTCTTGGCATAGTCAGTGGCATCGCTATGCATGGTTGGCCACCATAACCCGGCCATCAGGATCTTTTGCGCGGTGGCCCAGCCTCCATAATGTCCTCCCGCAATGCCATCATGTGCCTCGGCTAAAATCCTTTCCTACTCATGTGGGAGAACGTAGCGGTGCAATATCTCATATGGGCCCATCTTATACAATTGTCCTGCAATTAGTTGGAAGTCCGTTGCCTTGACAACTAACTGGTGGTGAACTCCTCTAGTGCCTTTCCTGTTGCTAGGAACTAAATAGTTGGTTCATAGTAGTCGTCGATCATTTCAATTCTGAAGAGTTGAGCGTACGATAATCCTTCGTCGATGCTTCGCGGTTCCTCCCCCAACTCAATTCTTGACAGGTGGTATGGTCCTGCATTCAACAGTCCTGGCTTCACAATGATCTCAAAATCAAATTCCTGAAAGAGTAGTAGCCAACGACAAATTCCCCCCCCATCACGGGCTTGTTCACCAAATATTTCAGCACTGAATGGTCGGTGAACATTTTGAAGTGCCCCCCTAAAAGATAATGTCGAAACTTCTGTAAGGCGTAGACCATCGCTAGTCCTTCTTGTTCAGTGGTTGTATAGTTCTTTTCTGCTGTCGATAGCTTCCTACTTGTGAAAGCTATCAGATGGTGGATGTCACCTTCACCTGGTTGGGCCAAGATAACATCGAGTACAATGGACGACACATCAATGGACATGAAACTCTTTCTTCCAATATGGGAAGGCAAGGATGGGTGCTTCCACCATCTTTGTCTTCAAAGCATCTAAGCTCTTCTGGCATTCTCCATTCCACTCGAACTTCGCATCCTTCTTTAGTAGTTTCTCCATGGGTGATGTGATTGCGGCGTATCCTCTTATGAATTTGGGGTAATAGCCTGTGTGGCCCAACGTTGCCCTGAGTTGCTTAACTGTTGTCGGGGGTGGAAGGTCAACGATGATGGCAATCTTTGCTGGGTCAACTAACAGGCCCTCCTTGCAAACAATGTGTCCCAGCAGTATCCCGAATGGGGCACAAAAGATGCATTTCTTCAAGTTAAGAGATCTGTCTATTGGTGGTGGCGACATCGTTCTAACATCAGTCTGAGGTTCGCAATGTGGTTCTTGACCATCCCATATACTGTCCAATCGTCCATGTATACCGCGAGAAACTTATGGATATAGTCTTTGAATGCTGCAACTACTAGTCGTGAGAATATTGCGGGGGCATTCTTCAGACCGGATGGCATTATGGTATATTGATAACACCCCTATTCCGTGACAAACGTGGTCTGCCTATCCTCCTTCGCAATCCTAATTTGGTGGTAGCTTGAGAACCCATCCGTAAACAAATAAATTTCCTGACCGCCAATCCCTTCGAGTACTTCATCTGTGAAGGGTGTCGGGAATGGGTCGTGTAAGCAGGCATCGTTCAACTTCCTTAAGTCGACACAAATTCTTACTTCATCGGTTTTCTTATCTTGGACGACCATCGGACTAATCCATTCTGACTCTTCTACGGGTTCAATGATGTCGGCTTCCAGCATCCTCTCTAGCTCAGCCTGTACTCGTTCCTTGTGTCGCGGGTTTAAGCGATATGGTCTTTGTTTAACCGGCTTCGCACCAGGTTTCAGGGGAATCTTCATTTCACCAAGATCCCCGGAGATTCCCTTCATTTCTGAGAATTTCGTTGGGAACAAGTCCTGAAACTCGTGCAGCAAATCTGTCATATTCGCGATAGTCGATTCGTCCCAATAATCTCCAATGCTCGCGAGTTTCGGGTTTTCTTCTGACCCGATGTTTACCTTCGTAATCTTCAGCGGTTGGTTGTACTTGTCGGATGGTAGCTCATGTGCCTTTACGTTGCGATTGCCTTCGGACTCCGGCACATATGTGGCTCTTGGGTCGTTGTCATCATTCGGCTCCCCTGAGACGTTGTAGCAGTCCATCATCATTTCGGGGTGTCATGGTCCATCGGAGTTTTGATGGCTGCACTGTCGATTCCGCCTCGAAAATCTTCTTCTTGATTACCAAAAGTGCATTATGGATGAAGGGATTTTCATCTTAGAAGGAGAACGTTTGGCTAAAGCCAATTGTTAACTGATCCCAAGAAAGTGTACCGATTCGCAGCTTCGTTGCGACATACCAACTCTGCGGTACTTCATCCAACGTATGCACAAAGGCATGCACCCACTCCTTCTCCAGTCACACTGCCCATTGGTGTTGACAAGCCTTCACATGTTCGTTTGGGTTACCATTGCCATCGTACTTTTGTTCGTTCCATGTTGTGGTGTCGCCAAAACGTACCTCCTTGACTTATGGCTAGTTTGATATCCTTGACTTATGCGCTGCCCACCAGCGCGCAAGGGTAGCCTTCAAGGCTTCCTCCATGGCCAAGAGTCTCGGAGGTTCCGTTAACCTTTCTTCGAATTATGTTAAGAAGGTGCTCAAATTTGGTAATCCTTCGTACGTTGGCAGCGCGCACTCCTCAGTAGCTACCCAACGCACCGACTGTGTAATCCTTGCACATCTGCGAAACAACACTTCATGAAGTCGGTTTTGTCAATTTTCCAATGCCTCATCTGAGTCCGAAGATGCTGAACTAGAGCTGCACCATTCTAACTCCCCTTCATCAGTTGGATTGATATAATCTTCAGAAATGTTATACAGGCTATCCCATCCTTCCGTATATTCATCTTTGGTGGGCTCCGCGTATCATTGTCCTTCCGCAGGATCTAGTGGCACGACAACCCTTTTCTCCCGATCTTCAAATGACATGATCCGCTTCTTGAAATTAATGATCGCCTGATTTTCCATGGCCTAGTCGATACCCTATAGTGCTTGATACGGACATGTGTTATCTATTATTTCTATAACATCGAAATCAACATATGTCCGAAGTCCCTCGATTTCGACGGGAATTTGACACACTCGGCCAAGGGGGGTGACTTTGCTCTGGTTTTCCAATCGTAGTTGTACCGGTGACCAGGTCATTTGTGGTTTTCCCATCGTTTCCCATGTTTTTTTTGTCAGAATGTATCTGACCCTAAATCCAAAATAATGGAGTTGACATCGAACGCTCTGATTTGTGTTGACATCCTCATCTCTCTACCTGTCTTCCTTTTCTTATGTATGCGATGACCTTGAGCTCTTGGAATTCACCCTCCCGTCGATTCAGTAGGTTGGATATCTCCTCCATTGCCTCCTCATCCTTTGCTAACGCTGAGCAGCTCTCTAGGAAGGCTCTTAAGGTAGTTTTCTTTCTTCTCGACTTCGTCCGGTCGAACGTCGGTGGCATATCATAGATTTCTGCTTGAAGAGGTACGTTCCTCATCTGTCGCAGCAGCTCCTGCTACACTTTTAGGAAAGTGTCTTTTTCTTCCCCTATGTCAAACGTAACATTTTTCTTTCCTGTTGGTCGGACAATGGGCTGTGGTCTATCAACTCCCGTTACTGCTCCTCCTCGTGTCATTATTCCTATTGTCGCGGAATGTCTCCTAACTTCTACTGATATTTTCTGTATCGCTGGTTGGTTCTGGTTTTGATTTTGGTTTTGGTTCAACGGGGTTGGTAGGTTCTTTGTTTTCCATTTGGCGATGAGCTATGGGAAATCCTCTACATCATGGTCTGTTCCGCTGCAATACGTGCACTGCGAGGCTTGATTTGGGCAATCCCTTGCGAAATGTCCTTGTTGCCCACAATTGTAACATGTAGGAGGTCCTCGACCTCGTCCGGCGGCTCCTCCTCTTCCTACGCCACCACCACGTCCTCTACGGAATCCTCCACCAAATCCTCCACATGGCGGTCCGTACTGCTCCTGCTTATACTGTGGCTACTGATACTGCGGTTGTGGGTATTGTTGATACATCGGCTGCTGGTACTGCGGTTGCAGATACTACATTGCGTTGTACTGTAGTTTCCCGTACTTTCCTTGGTCAAATTACTATGTCTGAATAAATTGTGGTTGTGGCTGGGCGTACTGCAGCTGTTGTAGCCTCAGTTGTTGCGCTTCTCCCTTTACCAGGTATGCATCCATGTTCGGTTCTTGCAACAAATCGTGGGATCTGCAATCCTTTTCGTCGTGCCCCACTGATCGACAGAATTTACAATACAGACCTGCCGGTTTCGACTCTATCTTCTGTAAGTATATGCAGTCCTCCGGTCGATGCCCCCTGGCCTGGAAAATGATACACCATGGCAGGCCTTCCTGGCGAAGGGGGTTCAGCGCCCCGAATTCAAATACTACTGAAACACTGAACAATTATCCTTATGGTGGCCTTCCATCCTGCATCTGGTGCACCATACATCTGCGCGGGTATCTTTTCCTTGCTTCATATCCTGCAGTTGGAGCATCAACGTAGCCAGTTGTGCTTGAATCTTATCCATTCCAGCTCCAGTCTCTCCGATCAGTGAAGCCTTTAGCTTCATTGCGATTTCTAATGCTTCAGCTTGATCCACAACCTTCTGCTGCATCAATGGTCCTCAAATATGTGGTACCATCCTAGCGATAAACCACTCTTTATGCTGCAGGTCGTTTATTGGAAAACTTACTTTCACTATCAGTGTCTTGTATCTCTGATCGAACTCCCATACCGGCTCGTTTGGGTATTTCCTAATCTCTTTGAGCTCAATAATGTACTGCGCTTCCGACTTTGGTTTTTTAAATTCTTGAATCATCGTTGTTTTAATTTCTGCCAACGTTTTTCCCGGAACCTTGGTAAACTTTATGAACCAGTCTAGCGCATGGCCCCCAAAGGTTGTCGCCAACTTCCCCTTTTTTATGTCTTCATCTTGGACCTACTTCATGGTCCACACTACTTCGTATAAAAACTAAAATTGCTTGAGATCCTCTGTCCCGTCTCCTACAAAACTCGGCATCTTTGTATCATCTACCATCGTGGTGTTCCTACTGTTGTTACTTACTGATGCGCTACTTTTTTCACTACATGTGGGATAGCTCTGTGAATTATTTGTGGTTTTTCCTTTAAATTGATAAGTGGTGTGTGGGGTTGAAGGTATGTGGTAGCTTACGATCCGTCCTTCTTCTGGGGTAGCCTGGTCACTGCCTTCCTCTTCGTGATAAGGGAGCTCTGTCCTCTGTGGCTATGTTGCATAGTCTTCCCTTTTAGTCCTCTCAAGGGACTCTTCCTTATTCCTCCTCCTCTTATCAGGATGCCAGAATATCGTTCCACTTCTCAAGGTGCCACAGTCTTCCTCAACTTCCCTTAAAAATTTGCCGTCGCTCATGTCCATCTACCCTGCATCTTTCCTAGCAGATCTGTAACCATGCGATACCTACAACCGCTGCACACCGATCCGTCTACTCATCGAAGGTCATTTTCAACATGCCCTTTCCGCATACTAGCATCTTAATCCACAAGTTTAGTGACAGGACGAACCTTCCCCTAGGTCCCCTAAAAAATCATCTTTCCGCGTCGCTGTAGGAACTGTTGGTATCTACCGCGAATTCAATGATGTACCCCTCTAGGATACTATCGACCCAGAAGTCAACAGCCCTTGATACTGTATTTTTGACTTGCTTCAGCTGTCGAATTAATTTTGGAGTCCACTGATCTTATCTAATACTCTAGTTGGTATGTCCTCTGAATGTCAACTGCGCGAGCCACTCTTGTAGTATTATTGGAAACTCGGCGAATAATATCTCATGGATATCCGAATATATGTGCTTTTGTAACCAACTTTCTACTATCTGTACTGGGTTCCTCCTTTCTTCCTTCGTGAACTCTCCTGCTTTCTGATTGGACCACTATTGGATATTTGGCTTCGTCAGATGCCACAACATATCCTCTTCTCTCTTCTCATGGTCTCGGCAATGGAACCATTTGTTGACACAAGGTCTTTCGACAGGGGTTCACACTGTCATCAACAACACCAACAACCCCTTATTCACCGGCCCAGAAAGGAGTTACCCTTCCCAGCAACAACTGCGAAGCAGGTGAGGTCTCACACGAGGTGGATAAGGGTGTTGCAGGAACCAAGCTTCTGCAGTGCGAGGAGGATATGCTCTTACACCTAGAATCCACACTATCGCACGAACCATAGATAACTAATTCTATGATCAACTATTCATATATCATTCGCATCAGAAGCAATTCGCAGATTTATCATAAACCATTCACACTAACCAAATCGTCCTACTTAATCATACTAAGCATCATCAAATATGCAATATCATAAACATACACAATTGTTCATCATTGTAAAAGACAGGAGATAGACCTCATAACCGAACATCTCCATGCATTCATTAAACACTGTGGAAAAACCCATCGTAGAAACAGTCAAAACATAACACCGTGAATGCCGAATAGGTCCCAGTTAGGATTATCATTCAAAACTTCGATACCCTTAGGATTACAATTCACTTCTATTTATATGCTTCTATCCTATTACAAAATGGTCCACTCGACCGACTTAGCAATTAAGTATTCTAAACTATTCTTGCGCGTCCTTGGACTCCGCGATGATTCCTTCTTTCGCGAGATTTGGCTTTTGCGCCTGTCGACTTCCACACTTCCTGCGGATCTATCCTGTGTTAACAACAACAATGATGATGAAGCATAATCAAAGACTACAAGAGAAGAAACAGAGGAGAACATGACAGTGGAAGATATAATGATCAGAGCTATCAACGATATTGGAGGTAGACCTAAACTTGATACTCTTGTCTATTTTGGAAGTTTAAATCCCGAGGAATTGATAGGTTGGATAGGGGAAATGGAAAAATTCTTTGAATTTGAATAGATTAGATATCCTATGAGGGTTAGGTTTTCTAGCACAAAATTGAAAAGTCGTGCTTATTTGTGGTGGGATAAGCTACAACTGAATAGAGAATGTAGTGGTAGAGGGAAGATCAAAACTTAGGATAGGATATTGTCGGAATTGAAATGTAAATTTTTACCTATGAATTATGCTTTGAATCTATTGAGAATATTGAAGAAGCAACTAAAGATGTCATTAAAGGAGTACGCAGAGGAATTTTACAAGCTTTTTGTAAGGTCTGGATAGAATGAAGAGAGTCCATAATCAATTTCCAAGTATGTGAATGGTTTAAGTTATGACATTCAAGACGATTTTATTGTTTTGAATTTCCATTCAGTAGTAGACGTTTATCAAGTAGCCTTGAGAGTTGAGGAGAAATTGTTGAGGAAACAACATAATGTGAATAAATATCTGGGATATGGAAGAGGGCAGCCTAAAGGAAAGCAAGTTGAAGAAGGTGAAATCAGTTCGAGTGTTGTGGACCAGCCTGTTGGACGAGGATATGATGTTGATAGAGGACGAAGTTGATCCGCAAGAGGCAGAGGTAGAGGCACATTTGAAGGCATTTGCTTCAGATGTGGGATGCAAGGCCATAGGGAATTTGAATGTCCAAAGTCGTGAAGGATGGAAGAAGGAAAGAAACGAGAACACACCTTGCTGAAACTGAACCAACAATAGCAGCAAGGGAACCAAAATAGAGGAAGACACTCTTTAGGACAAAATGTAAAATAGAAGGTAAGTGTTGTGATTTGGTTATTGATGGTAGAAGTTTTTGTTAAGTTTTTACTTGTCTAGCATAATAACGGTAAACAATATAATCATTGAAAGAAAGACAAGCACAACAATCACAAGGAACACAACATTTATCTCGGGGAAACCATAAGGGAGAAAACCCCGACAAAACTTCCTCAATATAGAGTTCACCAATACAAGATAAAGCCCCAAGACAAAAACAACTTATTCTCCTCTCCAACGAACTTCTCTCTTCCTCTTATGTGAACTTGCACAAGTGAGTGAGTGATACAAATGACAAACTCGGCCTCCCTATTTATATTGTTCAGTTGGGGTGACTTTTTCCCAACAGGGCTGACTTGACGTAACTAACTGGGCCGACTTGTCAAATACATAATAAAATATCTTTTTTTTATTCTTCTAAGCCAACACAACTTCTATGATTTACATTGACTCTTCCAATGACTCTTACATGATCAATTACATCAATGACATCTCCCAAAGGAGGAATAATAATAATATAATAAACAAATACATTTATAATATCTTCCGCAATTACATTTCTTTAACACTCCCTCTTAACTAGGAAGGTATTCTACAGACATCATCATCAACATCAAGAATTGTACAACTGACTGGTGAAACTCTGTATGTCATAGGAAGGTTTGGAACATCGTCATATGTCTAGGGAATCATCATCGTCATCAAACTAGATCTACTAGATCATCATTATCAGCATCATTATCATGGTCATCATCAACATGGAACTATTGGAGCATCATCAACATCATCATCAACAACAAGGAACTACTGGAACATCATCAACATCATCGTCAGCATCGTCGGCAAGGAACTGTTGGAGCATCATCATCAACAGCAAGGAATTGTTGGAACATCATCATCAGCAAGGAACTGTTGGAACATCATCGTTAGCAAGGAACTGCTGGAGCATCATCATCATCAGTATGTAAATACTGGAACAGGAACATCATCAATCATCAACACATAAATATTGAAATCAACAACAACATCAACATCAGTATATAAATACTGGAATCAACAACAACATCAACATCAGTATATAAATATTGAAATCAATCATGAGTAAGTAAATATTGGAACAACATCAGCATGTAAATACTGGAACAACATCATCAATCATCAGTATATAAATACTGGAACAACATCATCAACATGTAAATGTTGGAATAACATCATCAACCGTCGGTATATAAATACTGGAACAACATCATCAACATGTAAATGCTGGAACAACATCATAAACCATCAATATATAAATACCGGAACAACATCATCAACATGTAAATGCTGGAACAACATCATCAACCATCAATATATAAATATTGGAGCAACATCATCAGCATGTAAATGTTGTAACAACATCATCAACCATCAGCATATAAATACTGGAACAACATCATTAACCATCAGTATGTAAATATTGGAACAACATCATCAGCATGTAAATGCTGGAACAACATCATCAACCATCAGTATATAAATACTGGAACAATATCATCAACCATCAATATATAAATACTGTAACAACATCATCAACATATAAATGATGGAACAACATCATCATCATTTGGAATATGCACTGTGGTGGGCACTCTAGTAGATGATGCTGACTTACTAATCCTTTCGAACCAAACAAAACTAGTCAGACATACCAATCTACCTGGGGACCAAACAGGCCTTGTCTGGCTTACTAATTCTTTCAGACCAACCAAGCCTAGCCAGACATACCAATCCCCCTAGGATCTAGCCAAACTGGCATACCAATCCTTTCGGATCAACCAGGCCTTGTCAGACTGACGTACCAATCCTAGACTGAGCTGCCACACCAAGGATCCAGGAAACTACTCCCTATTTCGAGGGAGGTCCTTTCTTTCCCATCATCATCACTCCTTCTTTCAAAGGATGTCCTTTCGAACTCATCATCATCATTGCTTCTTTCAAAGGAGGTCTTGTTGGACTCATCATCATCACTCCCTCTTTCGAGGGAGGTCCTTTCGAAATGCACCAAGCTTGTCTCGAAAGTTTTCAAACATTACACGAGACAAAGGCTTAGTCAACACATCAACAACTTGTTCCTCTGTAGGAACATACTTGAGCTTTACAGATCCCTTCTGCACCATATCCAGGATGTAGTGATACTTGATTTCGATATGCTTCGATCTATCATGAAACACCGGGTTCTCTGACATCTTGATACAACTCTTGATTATTGCAGAGGATATCAGTCACATCTATCTCTACATCGAACAATAATGCCAATATATTGTGAAGGAAAACTGCTTCGCTACAAGCTGAACATGTTGCAATGTATTCAACGTCCACTGTATTGAGAACAATATTGTTGAGCCATGAGATCATACCTGATCCAAAACTAAAACAACATCCTAAAGTGCTCTTTCTATCTTCAGCAATTCCCGCCCAATCTGAGTCTGTATAACCATGCAATCTAAACTCACCGTCTGATACATATCTGAGTCCATCATCCAATGTACCCTTTAGGTACCTCGTCACATGTTGTGCTACAACCAGGTGAACATGTCTAGGCTCCACCATATACTGGCTCAAGGTGTTCACATCAAAACACATATCTGGTCTAGTATTGGTAAAATGCATCAATGAGCCAATAATTTGTCTGTACAATGTAACATCTATTGCTTCTGATGAAGCATCATTCAAGAGCTTCAAGTTTGTCACCATCGAAGTAGGCATGGCCTCATAGCCCAACATCCCAAATCCTTTTAGGATCTCAACGACATATTTTCATTGATTTAGGAAAATCTCATCTAGGAACTGCCACACCTCAAGACCTAGAAGTAATGCATCATTCCAAGGTCTTTCATCTTAAATTCTACAACAAGCTTCTTCTTCGTGAGGGGAGACATACGGTATCACTTTGAACATATCTTTGAGATAACGAGGTAGAGTGACCTTCTCCAACTATATTGTAGTCACTCCCTTTGAAGCAGATCTTCCCTGCTCCCTCTCTAACTAAGCATTATCCTCCCTTTGCATCTTGTACTCTCTACATCGGGACATTCTACATTGGAGTGACTGGTAGTCTTCTCTTATGTTAATCTTTTGGGTATACATCTATGTCATATCTCTAGGTCACTAGATACCTAGATCTCGAACTCTGGTGCAAGTTCTCTCTTGCACCCATCCATGATCTCCTCATCTTCAACCTTTTAGCAAAGGTTGATATCTCATCACTCTAGGTGATCATCCTATCCCATGGGTGCCTTCTGAGCCCGTACAAAGTCTTCTTCAATCTGCACACATGTGGTTCTCTGTAGAGAGTCCTGAGTCCTAGAGGTTGCTCGATATCTTCTTCTACTTCGATTACACCATCTATCTAGCGTAATATCCACCACTTAGGAAGTGTGTTTGGCCACTGGAGCAACGTCTCATCATAGTCGACTCCATCTTTTCGAGAGAACCCTCGCTTTGTACTTATGTAGTATGCTTGATTTAGTAAATATTTTTGGATTTTATCATCGTCACTTGTTTTACGGAACAAGTTTCATCATTCTTCATTTGTAGGTGATAGTACATGATCTTTCCTAAAGTCAAACTAAGTTGCATGGTTAGAAACATTTCATAGTTTTCAAGACATATTGATAATGATAAATTCTTATGCATACAGACATAGGTCACATAGTCATGCAACTATCTTAGCCAATTCTACAACATTCATCCATATCCTGCATTCATATGGCAACTTTCTAAATGCCTCCCATCTCTACCAGAACATTATTAAGAGCGTGCACTACTCCCAATATGTTAGCAAAGAGGTTTCATTCTAGATAAGTAGCAATGGAATCTTGTACATCGCCATAGGCCACTTACCCATCGCATGCATATTAGTAGTATATTGTTCATCAATGCAATCACTCTAACATGCATAATGCACTTCCTAAATCTAGGAACATAAATATGTACACAGTTGAACAATATCATTTAAGTAATTTTATATATGGAAAATGACTATTCAAATACTTATCTTTGTTTGTTTGGTAGGATCTCTCTTGATCCTTGTCTTCTTGTAGAAATTATTGGAGTCTTTGACAGCGTGCTCTACTCCATCTTCTGATTCTAAGGACTTGTTCCTTTCTTGCTTATGACTGACAATGTTGAACAAGTCTTCTATACCACAACTCACAAGGACTCATGGTCTTAGCTATTAGGGATGAGTTTGCATGTCCCTTCAATTTGTAGAGTCCTCCTTCTTCAATTCCAATAACAACTGCATCCCTTCTTATCCAATGCTGAGATAGATAAGATGTTCTTCTATCTTCCTGGTTTGGATTAAATTACATACTCCTCATCATTTGAGGAATATTATTTGGCCTTCCTTTCATCATCATGTTCATCTTCTTCAACTGCATGGGCATGAAATATTTTATTCTGCTTCTTGAATTGTTCAACTCTGAGAGGACAATTTCTTGCAATGTGTACCATCTTGTGACAAGAGCAACATTCAAAGGAGGAGAAGTCTTTCTTGACCCTTTTATTCCTTTGAAATATTTTAGATCTTCTATGAGAATGATCATGAGAACGTATACTATTCCTCCTTTTGTTTCCTCCTCTGGCATGGGTTGCCAAAGCTCGATCTTCATTATCATTTAGCTTCTCTTCTCTTACTGCTATCCTTTCTTCTTCTTGCACACACTCTTCCCATAGTTGTCTGAACTTGATCAATTTCTTCCTAGAGCATATGCCACGAACGAAAGGTTCCCAATCCCTTGGGAGACCATTCAAGGTGGTCATCTCAACCTCTACTTCTTCTATCATGTCTCCAATGGCTTCTAATTGTTCTTTGATATGAGATACTCTAGTGAAATATGATTGCATGGTCTTTGACTTCTGAATCTTCACAGCCTTGAGTTGATTTCTCAAGGTCATCTTTCTATTGATGTTATTTACTTCAAATAGATAGGTCAATGCATCAAACATTTATTTTGGAGTCTTCTTTGAGGACACTTGAGGAATCAAGTGATCTTTGATAGAGTCAGCTATGATCCTCTTACCCTTGATCATATTCTTCTTGTGTTTTGCTTTGGCCTCATCTCCTTCTAGTTCTGAAACTTATTCCTTTATGAATCCCTCCAGGTCATGTTCTTTAAGAATGAGCATGACACTATATTTCCATGCCCTGAATTTCTCAGCTCCTTCAAGCTTCTCATCAAGCTTGGTAGTATTTTTCATTTGATAATATGAGAACCTCAAATTGAAATAGAATAGAGATAGTACTTACCAGTAAAGTTGTCCTTTTGAAAACTGCTTCTACCTTAACCTAGGGTTTGACAGAGAAACCCTAATTTTTCAACTTCGGGATCTTGGGAAACTGATTGGAGGAAAAGATGCTCCTCCCCAAGGTGAGTTGATCAATGTACTCTTTCTCCCAAATATGTGAACAGATGTTCCAAAAACTTGATGCCCTAGTTCTCCGAGTTGTAGTGGTGGACCCAGAAAAGAAAGTTCTTGGAATTGAATTTTGCTTTGACAGAAAAATGTGCCCTAGTGAGGCGAGTTAGATGCACCATTTTTTCAGCTAAACTATGGAGAGAGCTCCCAGAACAAGAAACCCTAGTTTCTGCAGTTGTAGTGGATGCACAATGTTTTCTTTCAGGCCTTCTCTGAAACCATGTTAAGTTTTTGCTTGTTTAGCATAATAACATTAAACAATATAATCACTGAAAGAAAGACAAGCACAACAATCACAAGGAACGCAACATTTATCTCGGGGAAACCACAAGGGAGAAAACCCCGGCAAAAATTCCTCAATATAGAATTCACCAATACAAGATAAAGCCCCAAGACAAAAACAATTTCTTCTCCTCTCCAACGAACTTCTCTCTTCCTCTTATGCAAAATTGCACACGTGAGTGAGTGATACAAATGACAAACTCGACCTCCCTATTTATATTGTTCAATTGGGGTGAATTTTTCCCAACAGGGCCAACTTGTCAAATACATAATAAAATATCTTTTTTTTTTTTACATTGACTCTTTCAATGACTCTTACATGATCAATTACATCAATGACATCTCTCGAAGGAGGAATAATAATAATATAATAAACAAATACATTTAGAATATCTTCCGCAGTTACATTTCTTTAATAGTTCCGAGAATTTGGTGTCTACGGAAGTTGTTCACCAATTAAAATTAAAGTGTACACCTCATCCAAAGGCATATAGGGTGTCCTGGTTACAAAATGGACATAGGGTCACTATAAAAAAGCAATGCTTGGCTAGTTTTAATATCGGGGATTGTAATGATAGCATTCTATTTGATCTTTTTCCCATGGATGCATGCCACATTTTGTTGGGGAGACCATGGCAATTTGACAGGAGGGTGATGCATGATGGGAGGATGAACACCTATCAATTTGATAAAGATGGGAAGATAATTAAAATTACATCCTCTTAATGTCGAAGTGGACAAGGTTGGAAAGGGGAAAATCTTGGCATATGTGAAGGGGGTGGAGCAATAATAACGTGTGTAGCAGTGGACTAAAGAGAATAAAGATCAGATCCTAAGTGCTACAGCAGCAGAGGAGGAGCAAGTGGGAAATTCTCATTCTCATAATATTTTGAGTGGTTGTATGTTTGCATAAAATGTAGCAAAGAAGGTGGGAGTTGTGGCTAAGAGGAGGATAGATGAAGGTAACGTTGTCAGAGAAGAGAATGATTTATTTATGCAATTAGTGAAGTGGGAAATGAAAATGGTCCATAAGAGGGAACACTTCCAAGCAATAAGCACTTTTGAGGTAAAAGAAACTGAGGTAGCACAAATTTGTGGAATGGATTCACAAGACAAGGAAGAAACATTAAAGGCTAGGGTAGGTGAAATACAATGGTGTGTTTGAAGGTTGAGGGAGATGTTGTGGATATTAGCAGCAGAGATGGGCAAAGGAGTATGTCCTGTCTACATATGTTTTTCATCTACATTTTGAGCAAGATGCTCAAATTTCCAAACAGGGGAGTTTGATGCAGGAGCATCCCTGGTGCAGAAAGCTATCATGCATGTAGATTTATTCAGTAGTTTAGATATGCTTCATAATGGTTTTATTACAAATTGCTTCTATAAAATCCATGCTGCTACATGTATACAAAAGCTACTACAACCATAATGCTACAGATCCATGGGGTTTCTACAAGACATTTCTTTAAGATCAACCAAAAGATCATGCCCAACAACTACATGAAGAGGACATAGTTGCATACAGCCAAAGTATTTGACGAGGAGACATATTTTAATTATTGTTATTGATATACATGAAACAATCACAAGGAGGTAATATATAAATACCCTAAAATAATAAAGTCAGGAAAATGAAATGATTCCTTGCCCCAAATCTGAAATGAATGGTTAGTAGTTGAACTGTTTGGTATTCCCGCACAAGTTCTATATATGTACACTCCTTATTTTGATGAAACATAACACATAGGAGAGGAGGATATGAGTTCTCATGTTGAAGATGTAGAGGTTGAGTGAAGCCTGGAGTTCCAGAGAGTGGCTATGTTGAATGCAACCCAAGAGCAGTACATATTCAATAAACAAATATTTTAAAATTGTGGTTCTCTATGTGAATATGTGTGGGTTCTATCTATATGCATTTTTGTTTTTAATTTTAATCGAGTGTGTGGATAGTTTTGTTGTGCATCTTTGTGTGCAGAGTTGAGTTTCTCTCTGCATCAGTTATGATTTAAAATTGCTAATTGTGGTTAGGTGGGATATTATCATGCAACACATGGGCCGTAGTGGAGCATAAATCTAGATGGAGCAATCCGGTTATGATGTTAAAATTGTTGTGGTAGAGGAAGCAACAAAGCCACAGATATTCAATCTACTTAAACAAAGGATTCTCCCATGCAACAACTTCAATCGAGTCTAGAGAAAAGTGCATGATTGTAGTTGAAATTCAAGAATCAGGTATGCCACACAGTTAAGAGGTTTATGGAATTGTTTTATAAATCAATGCATGATGTTTTATAATTGTTTTAGTTCCACAAAAAGTGATTTCTTCTGCTTCATCTTTCAATGATATCCTTTGAGAATCCATAAATTGTGGGAGTGATAGTATTTGTTGATGTCTAGTTCAGACTCTCAATTGCATTTTTTCCTTTCCATTTGCATCTCCCTGCAAAGTTTCATCACAATCCCTCCTTGGTTAGTTCTTTGTGTTTAAATAGCTTCCTTAGTACGACATTTTTAATGTTAGTGCAGTCTCGATCTATCCATGCACTTAAAGTTTATGGGTGCAACTTGTTTTAGTTGGTTGATTATGCCCGTCTCGTCTTCTTCTTACATATTTTGATGAGCCCTTACCATTGATCTTCCACCTAACCACTCACTTATGGAAAGAAAACAAAAGGTTTGGTCTATGTAGAATAACACATATATACTTGTTTTCATCACCAATTTATGCATGCATTATTTTTAGAAATTTGATATGGGTCTTGGCTATTTTATGGAAAATATGAAAGCCCTACAACTTTGTTTAACCTTGATATTGTCGTGGTCACTATGTTATCATTTCACCATTTTGTGTTGCTTATTAAAGCCCAACTTGCTCTCCCATGATGGGAACATTCAATTTGAAGTATCTATGGCTCTTTGGATGTGAATTTGATTCCATTTGATGATTTTATTTTGTTTACCTATTATTATTTTCAATACATGCAAAGTTCTTTTGATATATAACACATATGGATTTTCATTGTATTTCCCTTGTTGAGGTTGAACATGTGACACTGCTACATGTTTTACTTCTCACATTCATTTGACTTTTATTTAGAGTCAACTTAGTGATGGCTACATTTTCCGACTACATAAATGTTTGGAAACAAGTGGATTCAGTGTCATAGCTCTACTATTTACTCATACTAAAAGAATACATGTCCCTATTTTTCAATGGGTTTTAAGGAACCCATGGCTCTGTTATTTGACTTTGGCGAAGTGCATGTTGCAATTTTTGCAAGTGAAAAATATTATTATGTCATGATTGCAATTGCACTTTCTTCGCTTATTTGTTAACCAAACTCCTACATTAGAGTAAGTCATTTGTTAAGTAATTATTTGGTTTCATGGAGAATTGTGTTTCACTATCTAACTTTGGTTTTGAAGAATGTGTGTTGTTCATACTCTTAGCATGTACCCATGTTGTCTATCCTCTACTAAGAATTACATTATGGTTTGAATGATTGGATGCATTTTCTATACACAAAGGATTTCATTGCATTTGTTGTTTGAATATGGAGTTTATATTTGCTCCATGCATGATTTGAGGAGCAAACTATGTATTCTACACTCAACGTAAGGAACAAGATTATATTGACATCATGCATTCTCATGCTATCAAATACAAATAGAAATATTTATGTGCAATCACAATATGTTGTTACGATAGAAAGGCTTGATCTGCATGAATTTTAAACTACCTGTCTGGTTCTAGAATTCTCTATGTCATTCAAAGGATGATTGTCTGTATGCAAACCATTACACTTCATCTACGATTACATGCTCGAGCTTGATTAAATTATACACCACAAGGATGGAGTAGATGATTCATCTATGGATGATGAGATGCAATTCATCGACTACTATGAGGATACCCTTATAGGATATGATTTTCATCTCACCCCCCTTGGTGAATGTCCTCGAGGATAGTTTGTCAAGCGTTGTGGGGGGTTTAGTGGCAATAATGAGTAGCAACAAAATTATTTGGTTTGTAGGTTTGGGGATGATTTTGTGGTACTATCGGAACCTCTTTTATTAGAGTCCCATTTCGAGGGTATGGTGACAAGAGTTAGCTACGATGTGGAGTTTTATGCTATGTCCCCTTTACATGGACTAGAAATCTCGAGAGAGTTGGGTGTGTGTTCAGTCAAACATGACTTCTTGTGGGGTATCATCTAGGCAACTTTACTCCATTTTAGCCACGAAAGGTTAATTTGACTTCAATGCTCGTGGAAGCTTGTTAGTGAAAAAATCTAGTGTGTAGAGTTAAATAGTTATTATCTTGATACTGAGTCGGTGCAACAAAGGAAGAAACATCAAGACATTGGGTTGTGAGGTGGTGGTATATCCTTGGTGGTTGGGAAGGATATCAATGTGTCCCAAATCACAAAATTGAAAGGTCAAACATTGGTTTGACAATTTTGCATGTGTAGGGTTTCTATGGATTCTCTAAAGCATTGGTCGCATAAAGAATGGGTGTCATTCGTGGGTTATGGTCCTATCATTCATTTGTTAATGTGTAGTTTTCTGGGATTCATATTTCAATACAAAGAAGATGCATTACGTATCCTCAAAGGGTGTTGGTTTAGGGACAAGAATTTTATATCCATCAAATGGTGGCATCTGTTATTTGATGCTTGGGAGGAGTTTTCCTCTAGTACTTCAGTGTGTGTAAAGTTGCCCCAACTATCTATTGATTTTTGGTCAAATCCTTGGTTGAAAGATATCAAGGATACACTGGGCAAATTTGTCACAGTCGATGATAGCTATCTAAGTTATCCCTATCATTTAGTGGCCCGAAAATCGAGATTGATACACGACAAGGGTTGTTTGAATCTATGGAACTGTAGGTAGGGGGTAGACTTATACACAACCCATGGGTTACCTTAATATTCCCTTCCAGCCTACATGATGTCACTAATATGGCCGTATATTGTCCAATCGTGAGAAGAAAATCTGGAAGTTCGAGGTTTCGGGGATGGTGGTTGGTGTAAGTTCGTCTCACAAAAATATCAAACTTTGTTAAGGGATATTGTTGATGTAAATGTAACTTCAGAAGATATTCAATTGTATTTTATATTGATATTATTGTATTTTATTTGTACCTTCGACGGAGATATTTTCCCTCCAGTGTCATTATTACATTTTTTCATGCAAAGTCATTGAGGTAAAACCTCCATTGTAAGTCGGGGCGATAGATCCCCTAGAGTCAAATGTAATAGGGTTATTGAGTCTTCCTAGAGAAGTCGTCCCATTCAGGTTTAGTTGAGGCCAACTTAGTTAGATAAAAGGTCAAGTTGAAAGTAGAGTATAAATAGAGATCCAGGCTCTCTCATTTGGACACACTACTCACTCACACAAGTTCGCATAGAAAGAGAGAGAGAGGACAAGTTCGATGGTGAAGAAAAGAGAGAAGTTGCATAAGACATATTTTGGGTTTTTCACTTTTGGTTTGATATTGTATTAGTGACGAAACTATCTTTGAGGAAGTTGTGGGGTTTTCTCATTTATGGTTTCCCCGAGGAAAACTATTATGTCTCTTGTGTTTTGTTGTGCTTGTTATTCTTTAAGTTAAAGATCCTAGATAATATTGAATTAAAGTAGAGAAACTAACATGGTATCAGAGCTTGCCTAAAAAGAAGATAGGTTGAGAATGCATTGTTTCCCTCTGTAAGGGAAATAATTAGCCCCTATTTGGGAGAAGAAATACAAGTGGTTCGATGATTGTGTGGGCCCAAAGATGTACCTAGAATCTGGTGAACTCCGTTATCAATTTGGTTTGCGTATTAATTTATGTGCTTGCTTGTTTCAATTCAGTTTTTGAATATTGATTTTAATTATTAAATGCCAATTTTCATGTTATTAATGGAAAATTGAGATTCACGTTAAGCATCCTATGATGGAGAAAAGTAAGGTTTTTCATGCCCATTTTCGGATCACCATGAGACCCCATCATATGTTTATATAGGTAAATATTCACCACCACTGCCATAATCTATCCAATTTTAAAAGAGTATAGACCCTCTTGAGAAGAAACAATAGCTTCATGAATTTTATGACCAACTAAGAACCCAGATTTCTCATCAGATATATAATCATATAGAACATGTTTCAATCTAAATGCAAGTATTTTTGATATGATATTATATAGAATGCTACGAAGAGATGTTGGTCAAAACTCCTCGAAAGTCATTGAGAAGTCAACCTTAGGAATCATAGCTAAGAAAGTGGAATTCATGCTCCCAGGAAATTCACTAGACCTACGAAATTCTTCCACCACCCTCAGTAAGTCATCTTCCAAATAATCAAAGAAGTCAATATTGAATTCATCTATCCATCTTTTAGGTCTCGTCTTCGATCCTTTTTAAAGGTACTCATAATTGATGCCACCTCCTCCTTGATCATAGGTGGAAATAGTTTTTCACATACCTCATCATTCACCATTTAAGGAAACAAGGAGACTACCTTTACTATATTAGCAATTTTAATATGATCTAGAGCCTTATAGACTTTAGAAAAATATGAGGTACCCAAGTCTGCTAAGCTCCAAAAATGTCTAACCATATCCCCATTTTGTTGAGGAATCTTCCATATGTTTTTTATATGTATCATGTGAGAGGAAAAATGATGAAATACGTCATATTATCATCACCCACATCCACTTAGGTCACATGGATTTTAAGCCTCCATTATTGTTACCCATCAATAAGTAATTTCGCCTTCTTGGATTCTAATTGTTCCAGAGGAAGAAATTCAAATTCACTAAGGATTACACCCTCCAATCCAGCTACTAGATTCCGTAGAGGCTCCTCCAACTCCTTCCTTGAGTTGTTTATATGCCCACCCTAATGCTTTTACCTTAATTGAATTAAGCACCATCACAAAGTAACCACATGTCGATGCGTCTGCCACTGGGACATAAAAATTCCAATTATCTTTAACTAAACATTGAAAATATTCTTCCAATGCCCATCTCAGGTTATATTTAAAAGGAGCAGTAGGTTTGTTTCCCCCAAAATCCATTCTGAGATAGATAGGGAAATAGTTTTATATTCTATTAGTGCCCGTCCAAGTGTGCAAACATCTAATCACTTTGATGTGTCATCAGGTCATGCTATATTATTTTGCCAAGTCGACTTCATCTCAGTGGGTTCAATATCAATCAAATTTTCAACTTCCAAATGTTTTTCAAAGAAACCCCCCAAGCTATCTACTCGAGCGTGATGACCCCAAATATATGCCCTATGTAGGGTAAAATTTAGTGACCTCCAATCACCAAATTTTAAGAGGTAATACACTGTAGGATTAGCAAATGTTCCAAGAAACCATATTGTCCTTCATAAGGACCAAAATATTTACTAATTTGATAGAGAATCCCAATCTATGAATCTAGAAATAAGTGCACAACCTTGAAGGAAAAGAGAAAGAATTTGTGAGAGTAACATTGTCACTCCACCTAGTAATAAGAACACCTGATAAACCACATGAATCGACAGCTAAAAAATTCCAACCACACAACACTTTACCTAGATCATCAATCAAAGGAGATCCCAACCCCATTGTTCCTTGAAGAATGAAAATATTAGGTTTTTTACTTTCCATTAGTCTCTTAACGGCCAATTGTGTGGCTTATCCCCCCAACCCACTTATATTAAGGGAGAAAAATGTTCACAGGGTCACTTTGGATGGGATATTTCTCCCATGTTAGGATCAATAAATATTTTTGTCCCATTAATGGACCCCCTAAATCCTTCATAGAATCAAAACCCAACTCCCTGAATGGACCTGGGTCTAAGTGATAAAATACTTTCTTTGGATGGAGGAAGTAATGTCCTTGACCTCTTGAGTTCCCCCCTAGAAGAGATTATCCTCAGTTCTTGAAACATAAATATATTGGAGGGAGGGGTCTAAGACCTCCTCCAGGCCCATATATAAAACTATAGAATCACACAATGTACTAGAAGGTATACCTCCCATCCCCAACCTTATAAGAGCATTGGTATATGACAAAGTAGGATATTTCCTATATATTCCCCTCAAAGTAAATGGCCCTAAATAAATTGAAAGGGAGAAGATTTAATATTACCTAGAGAATCCACAACAATTATCTCAAAGGAATAATTGCATGGGCCTTTTAATTCACTAGTTGGAGAGAAATATGATTGATACATGTCACTTCAAAGATATCCATTTGCAAGTGTTGAAATCTACTCTCCACTAATAAGTGGAAAAGACTAGTCTCCAACTTAGATGGTAAGAATACCACTGTCACCTGGGAAATCCTATTCATGGGACCCAACCAACATGTCCATCTGATTCCACTCCTCCATACATTGTTGAGAAACCTCATTTTCATTCCAGGAAGGATCGCCAGAGATGGGCTCCCTCACCAAGCAATTTTGATGCCAAACTTCTCAACGATAAACCTTTGAGCAGTTCGATAGAATATTCCCATATTCATGGAATATCGCATAACAAAATGGATTATGTTCATCGTCCAAAGTCTCTGAGTATACCATCTCTCCTATGACCAAGTTCAATGATTCAAATAGCCGTCGGCGCACATATGACGCCAATAGAACCCTAGAAACTAACCTCTATGATATTTCCACGAACCTACCAGCAAAGAGTAAAATATTCCCCAAAAGGTCATCGATTGCAGAGATCGCATTGATAGACCAAAACTCCATAGGTAAACTTGGTAATTTGACCCACACCGAGGATTGTTCCATGGAATCCAAACTAGCATCAAACAAGTGATCCCAATGTTTTAGGGCTAGGAAGGAATTGTCTAAGAACCAAGACCATATCATGATCCAGTAAGTATCCTTCTTTTATTTGAATATAAATCGACACAAGCCCCTAGTCAATAGGTGTAAAAATGACCAATAACCCAGTAATGGAAACTAATTTTGAAAGATCCATGAGTTTAGAGAATCCACCGAGACTCATTTCCTTGAAAACTTACCTACGAGTGTAGTGCCAGAAAAAATGAAGGATTTGGTCAACCCAAAGGTCCTCCACAACAACCAAAGAGATCCCATCACCGCGACTCAAAAGCACCTTATGCCTATTTTTAATTGTTCCCTGAGGATTACGGTTTTTTATCTCCCTTTGCAATGATGAATGATCTAGAGCTAGTCTGATAAAACCATCCTGCCAAACCAGTGCAGTCCTCCCATACAAACCAAATCTTGGATCATAAGAGTAAAGCGATTTTGGGTCCGAGAAATCCTTTGAGGGATAGAATGAAACAAAGTTCAATGCAACATCAGAGATAGACTCTCGACTATGCTTATCCAACAAAAAATTCCCTTCCACCATCAATGAAACAAGCAAATGCCAAGTCTTTACCGACCATGAGAGGTAGAAATGGAGAATTTAAAGGTTAAGGGGTGGAGGGATACCCTTTATTCCATTCCCAAAAGATGGAAATCAATATTGTTTGTTAAAAAACCTAACTCCCCCACAACCATCTAGATCTTGGAAAGATCTATCAATTGATTGTACACACAGACCAGTCCCTTTAGTATTAATGAATCCATAAATATTAGTACCTAGGTGATATACCAAATCTTCATTAAGTGTCTTAGATATTAAATTGACTAAAGTGTCGATACTACGGGGAAAACAAAATATATATTTTTTACATCTCATATTTTGAATAATAAACAAGGGGATCATACCAATCAATATGGAAGATGAAAAGGGCCTCCCCACCAAGGATGATTTAGAGTTTCTACATATATGAAGTCCTTCATCTCCCACCTTAAACCCTAGCCTTTCCCAATCCATTCATATAGTATACAACCACTTGGAAGATATACTATTTATACAATCCAATATTTGATAATTGGGAGTTAGCAACAAATTTATCTCCTACTCCACTTCCGTCTTAGGAGGTAACACTTTACGATCAATTATTTGTATGCTAGAAGTAATGACAATAGATCCATTGGTCCTTTTGTACCTAATAGGATATAACTATGACTTTATTAGGGTTTTAAACACCCACCACTTAGTTATTGGGGGGACACCCTCCAACTTAGACATCTTCACGTGGATTTCCCACCAAGTTTGGGCATGGACCTATAACTTCATTCGAGCAATTGGAATATTTTTCTCTTGTCCTATGTTACGAACACTAAAATAACCTTCTAACTATTTCCACCATTGATTCACATAAGAACAAACATCTCATTGTGGTAGGATACAATGCCCACTTTTGCTTCTACTTTAAACAAAGATAGGGAAGAAATTATGGAATTGGAACTTGGTCCCTATTTATCCATATCCTTTTCTACATCTTCATTATCTGTATATTTTTTGTCCTATCTAGTGTCTAAGTTAGAGCCGTGAAACTCCCTAAAAGTTCCAAATTTATTCTCAAGATTTGCCATGAGAATGGCCAAGCTATGAGAGATGTCAGTGACTTGTGGTTCTAACATTGGAAATCTATCATTTGACTCATCTATTAGATTCGTATTACGGTAAGCATCCTCCATGGCTAGGATTATGAGATTTCATCGTTACACGAGTTCCTATATCCTCTAACTTGGAAACAAAAACCCCAAAGAAAAATTTGAAGATACTAATATGATATGTAAAATGTAGTGGATATTCCATTAGAATAGTTCCTAACAACAAATCTTCTAATATTCTACTATCTCTTATTATGGAGTTCTTTATTTTAGATTGTAGATTTAATATGACTAGCTTAATGTTGAACTAAACGAAAATTGAAATGAAAGAAGTAAGAAATTAACACACTATCAACACAACAAACATAGAGGTACCTTGGGAAAATCCAATATAGGAAAAACCTAGCTAGAAGGTGAGGTCTTTCTTCTCAATTATGAAATGCAAGTACAAATAAAGTGCACTCACTATGGATTTTCCATGGATAATGTGGTTTGAATGGATGTTACATGATCTTTTACTTCCTTTTTCATGCTTCAATATCCCACTCGTAAATTCTCTCCTCAAATATGAAACAATAAACAATATACTAAGTTTGGAACCCCTTATTTCCTACCGGCCCAATGTTTAACATAGCTTGATAGTTGTATAGGGTTAGGATGAGGTTTTTGCATGCCTCAACCCCCAATTAATATTAGGGATTTGGAGCCTCTAGGGTCTTATTAAAAGTCAACACATGACTAGATACACATGTGTGAATAATAGAAGATGAAGTGGCATCCACTTGTTACCATGGTGGTTAACGTGATATGTAAGCTTGTGGGAAGCATAAATTCCACATATTAATTTCAATTGAGGTGATTTTTGCATTATTGGAAATCTCTCCACATGTAAAAAACCTTCGAGAGGGTGAGATTTAAGCTCAAAAAGACCCAAAAATAGTCATGTAGGGTGTCAAAGGAGCTTTGTAAGGTTCCAGACCCTAAATTTCCAAAATGGGACCTACAAGCCAATAGATCCAAATTTTCCACCCAAAAAGTATAAAAATAGATGAAAAATTATGTAATTATCCTTTATAGGTCACACCTACCTAATTAGAGATACTGTTGGTCCCAAAAATATTTTATTTAAGGAGGTGAGGATTTTTTTCATCTACCTTCTCTCAACAATAATATCTAGCCTTGCCTTAAAGTTGTATTTTCAACCTAAATTGGTAGAGTTCATACTTCCCATGTTTGGTTGTTTTGGGCTTCTCATGCAAAACTATATTTTCTAGTAAATTTGCATGAGCTTTTGGTGCTAAGCACTCTATGGTAGGTAGGAATTTCTCATTAGTTTCCTAGTCCAACATGGAAGTCTCACAGAGTTTCAATTTTTTTACATTCACTATTGAGTAAATGTGCATATATGGGGGGTAGGTTGAGTCTGAAGGAATTGTCTCCCACCTTCTCCAACACTCCAAAAAATAATATCTTAGAGCCTTAATCTTTTTAAAATGACGCTGTAGTCTTTCTTTATTTAGATGAAACCAAAGTCTATCTCCTAGATTGAATGTTTTCTCAATTATGTACTGATCATGTTAGGCCTTATACTTTTCCTGTGACTTCGTCAATGTCCCCTACACTTGCAAATGAATTTAACTTATCTTACTAACATTTTTTTTATCCTTCAATGCTTCTCCTATGTTGTCTACGCTCAATCCTTGCTATCAATATACAAAATCTAATGGCGAAGGAGATGAATAACCAAAGTAATTTTCTAAATGTGACTTACTAGTAAATTGTGGGTTGATCTATTATTAGAAATCAAATTTTCATCCTAAGTCCTTGGAATATTTTGATTGTAACACATCAAAAGTTGAATGGGTGTCTTAATGACTACTATCTACCCATCACTCCGTGGGTGGAAATTTTTACATCTCTTCAATTTAGTGTCCATCTTCTACCAAAGTCTAATTGAAAATGCATAGAGAAATATGGTATCTCTATTTGAGATTATGCTCCTCGATTTCCCAAATTTCACCTAGACCTTTTCAAAGAACATATTTGTTGTATCTTGTCCCTCAATAGTCTTTTTGCAAGGCTCAAGAATGCACATGTTGGTAAATTTTCCAACTACCACAAGCAATTAGTCATTTATTTTCCTTGATCTTTGTAAACCACCCTTGAAATCCATGGAAATTCTCTCCCATGGTGTAGTAGGTACAAGTAAGGGATGATATAACCCTTTCCTTTTGTTACTCAACTTTCTAGTAAACAAAGTATGCATCCTCTAATAAAATTGGCTACATCTTCTTATATTTTTGGCTAATACACAAACTTATGTAAGTTGGGTAATTATTTTCCAAACACTAGAATGACTTGAAACTTTAGAGGTGTGAACCTCTTTACTAAGTTGTAATCTTTCACCTTTCAAAATTTAGAGCTTGTCTAGATTGTAGAGAAATCCATCCTAGAGATCATAGTCATCTTATTGTCACCTTCTTCTACACAATCTTGTCCTGGCACCTATTGAAGCACCTATTTGAATTCCTCATCTTCTGTGTATGCCTATTTATATGCTTCATAGGTGAAGGATCCATGTGCATGAGAGTTATTTAAGTTGTGATATTGGATTTAGATGGAATTGAGAGAATTTATTCCAACTTATTAGTGTTTTCCTTATTATATTTGATGATTAAATGTAACTATTGTAAAAAAACACACCCACTTCTAGTGTTTGGTTTGTTGACGCTTACTCTAGGCCTCCAAATGCTGCAATGGATGGAGATCATTATGGATGATGGTCTCCTTTCCCATCGAGTAGTGCTTCCATTTCTTAACAACTTGAACCAAAGCATAGAGTTCCTTGTCATATGTTGGGTATTTTAGGAATCCACTATGAAGCATTTTAGAATGATAACATACTAGCTTACCTCCCTACATCAAGACCACACCCAAAAAATGTTCACTTGTATTAGTCTCCACTTCAAAAGGATTTTGAAAATTTGGAAAATAAAGAACCAATGGTTGAATGATATTTCATTTTACTTCTTTAAAAAAAGTTGTTGATTCTTTCCCCATTTAAAATAAACTCTCATTGATGGATTTTGTGGCATGGAAAGGTGCACTAATGGCTAAACATGATACTATAAACTTCAGTAAGTATTGTGCTACCTCAATAAATATTCAGACCTTAGTGACATTAATGAGAGTTGGCCACTTCATGATGTTCTTGATTTTTGTAGGTTATATTTTGAGATCCCCTCCATCAATCACGTAACACAAGTACACTGATGATTGTTGAGAAAATTCACATTGTGATGTCTTCTGGATTAAATTGCGTTAAGAGTTTACTTATCTCGATGTTTCCAGTGGACACTCTACCCATCATCAGAGGTCTGTTCAAATCTTCAAGAAAGATAGAAAATAATGAGGATAAGATGAAATAAATAGTAGATTGACCATTAAGTATTAATTAGGGTTTATGAGAAGAAAACAATTAAAAAAAAGAAGGGATAAGGATGAAAAGATGAATAAAACAATAATTTAATGAACTAATAATGGAATAAATGCTTTCCAATAACTCAATAAGAATGAGGCTTCAGTGAAAAATACGAGATAAGGTTAATGATCAAGGTGGATTAGTTAGGAATGGGGGTTGGGGTAAATTAAAATAAGAAAATAAAATAATGAAAGGAAAAAAGGTTGAATGAAATAATAAAGTAATATAGGTAAAAGTGATAAGAATTTAAGAAGGGGGATGGTGGGCAGTGATGGAAGATGGTGAAAAAATAAGAGAGTGAGATAATTGATGAAATTAATAATTATTAAAAGTAGGCAAGGATGGGAGGTTGAGAAGATAAATGAAAATGAGGGTCATTAAAGATAACAAGAGACTAGAGGCTAGAACCTAAGGAAGAGAATGATATAAATATGAAGGAAGATATGAGAGATGATGGTAACACATACAAATGAGGAACATGAAATCGAAAGGGATATGCAATACCTAAAGGAAACAAATTGGGAGGGGGATGAGTTCAAATGATTGAGATAATATGGGTGGGATTATAGACAAAGTAAACACATCATCCATCATCTTTTCTCAAATCATTCCCCTTGATATTGAACCCCTTCCCCCTTTATTAATATTTCCTCCTTTCCCTATAATCCCACCCATATTATCTCAATTATTTGACCTCATCCCCCTCCCAATATGCTTCCTTTAGATATTCAATATCTCTTTCACTTTCATGTCCCCCCTTCCTATGCATTATCATCATATATCTTGTATATTCCTCTCTCTTTCTATCATTCTCTTCCTTAGGTTATAACCTCTAGTCTCTTGTTATCTTTCATGAGCCTCAATTTCATTTACTTGCTCAACCTCCCATCCTCACTTCTTTTTAATATTTCCTAATTTCTTAATTTTCATCAATTATCTTTCTCTGTCATCTTTTCGCCAGCTTCCATCATTTACCTCCATCCGCGTTCTCATCTTCTCGTCACTTTTACCTATATTACCTTATTATTTTATTCATCCTTTTTTCCTCTCATTCTTTTTCTTTTCTTATTTTAATTTACCTCAACCTCCAATCCTAACTAATCCATCTCGATCATTAACATTATCTATTGTTTTTCACTTAAGATTCATTCTTATCAAGTTGTTGGAAATCATTTATGCTATTATTACTTCATTAAATTATTTTTTTCTTTATCTTGTCATCCTTATCCCATCTTATTTTAAATTATTTATTCTCATCAACCTAACTAATCCTTAATGGTCACTTACTTTCTCTACTATTTTTTCACCTTAGCCTTATATCTTTCACGAAGCTTTCAATAGAACTTTGATGATGGTTGGAGTGACCACTCAAAATTTCAGGAGAGATAAAATCTAACATAGTTTAATTAAGACGATATCACAATATGTCCAACTGTGGAAATCTACATTCTAAAATTCACATTTTTTAGGGTTTTCCAACATTTGATTCTTTTTAGGGTCTTTAAGACTTGCATGATATGTGAGATATCCCCTTACTAGGTAGCGATATAAACCAATATAACATCAATGTACACTATTACAAATGAATCTATAAAGGGATGCAATACATCATTCATCAAACACATAAATGTAGTGGGTTCATTACATAAACCAAAGAGAATTACAAACCATTCATATAGATCTTGCCTCACCTTAAAGTTAGTCTTCCAAATGTCTTGTTATTTAACTCATACACGGTGTTATCCTGAATTGATATCCAACCTAATGAATTAATTGGCATGTTGTCGCCGATCTAACATGTTCTCAATTCTAGGTGTCGGCACAAATTTCAAACCCAAGGTTTGAGAGACTTTACCAGCAAAATACACCATAAGCATCGACATATTCAACATTCATTATATTGATAAGGTCTTATGAGACACTTATGAGAATTACTGGAATAAATATATTAAGAATTACATGAATTCAAAACAATAAGCTATAATATAACCATTCACCTAACAACATTCACATAAAAGAATTCATAAACAACACATGAAACTCATATAGAAGGAACCGATTAACATATCTTTATAGTGATTCATGAGCCAATTCAATACATCATCTCAGTCTAAAGGATTTGTTACATTCACTTGGTCATACCCCTAAGTAGTTTCTCATAACTCCCTAACCATCTCAACCAGAACCACACCATCATCAATCCACTTTTGTTGTACAAAACCCTTTTTATAACAATGGGTGACAGTTACCAGATAGTTACAAGTCTTAAAACACGTAATAAATTCTTCAAAATGTCGAGCTCTTCATTACAATACAATACGTCACACATTACACAATATTCGTGCATGTGACACAAAACTCTATGTGCAAGGCGCAAAACACTTACGGGTGACAAATCTATTGTGTGAAATACATTATCTCGCGTGCTTCTCAAAATTGGTAACTATAGCACTAACACTAGGTAGAGGGTAACAATTCTTTAGGGATAATTTTATTCAAAGCTCAATACTAGATAAGTATTCTCTAGGTGTCATCCTTCTTGGGTACTATAATGATAGGTTACTTGTAAGGTTAGGCGCTTGGTCAAATTATTCCCTTCTCCGATAACTGCTACAATTGTTTCTTCGCTTCATTTGCTTCAAAGATGGGTTGTCTGTACAACCCAATATCTATAAATGCGGAGTCAATCAACAACTGTATCTCTTGCTCCACTTCCCTCTTAGGGGGTAACCATTTAAGCTATTTCAAGAATCCACTATGAAGCATTTTAGAATGATAACATACTATCTTACTTCCCTACATCAAGACCACACCCAAAACATATTCACTTGTATCAGTCTCCACTTCAAAAGGATTTTAAAAATTTGGAAAATAAAGAACCAATGGTTGAATGATATTTTATTTTAGTTCTTAAAAAAAAGTTGTTGATTCTTTCCCCATTTAAAATAAACTCTTGTTGATGGATTTTGTGGCATGGAGTGGTGCACTAATGGCTAAACATGATACTATAAACTTCAGTAAGTATTGTGGTACCCCAATAAATATTCAGACCTTAGTGACATTAATGAGAGTTGGCCACTTCATGATGTTCTTGATTTTCGTAGGTTATATCTTGAGTTCCCCTCCATTAGTCACGTAACACAAGTACACCGATGATTATTGAGAAAATTCACATTATGATGTCTTTTGGATTAAATTGCATTAAGAGTTTAGTTATCTCGATGTTGCCAGTGCAAGTGCTACCCATCATCAGAGGTCTATTCAAATCTTCATGAAAGATAGAGAATAATGAGGATAAGGTGAAATAAATAGTAGATTGACCATTAAGTATTAATTAGGGTTTATGAGAAGAAAACAATTAAAAAAAAGAAGGGATACGAATGAATAGATGAATAAAACAATAATTTAATGAACTAATAATGGAATAAATGCTTTCCAATAACTCAATAAGAATGAGGCTTCGGTGAAAAATACGAGATAAGGTTAATGATCGAGGTGGATTTGTTAGGATTGGGGGTTGGGGTAAATTAAAATAAGAAAATAAAATAATGAAAGGAAAAAAGGGTGAATAAAATAATAAGGTAAAATAGGTAAAAGTGATAAGAATTTAAGAAGGGGAATGGTGGGAAGTGATGGAAGATGGTGAAAAAATAAGAGAGTGAGATAATTGATGAAATTAATAATTATTAAAAGGAGGAAAGGATGGCAGGTTGAGAAGATAAATGAAAATGAGGGTCATTAAAGATAACAAGAGACTAGAGGCTAGAACCTATGGAAGAGAATGATAGAAATAGGAAGGAAGATATGAGAGATGATGGTAACACATACAAATGAGGAACATGAAATCAAAAGGGATATGCAATACCTAAAGGAAACAAATTGGCAGGGGGATGAGTTCAAATGATTGAGATAATATGGGTGGGATTATAGACAAAGTAAACCCATCATCCATCATCTTTTCTCAAATCATTTCCTGATATTGGACCCCCTCCCCCTTTATTAATATTTCTTCCTTTCCCTATAATCCAACCCATATTATCTCAATTATTTTACCTCATCCCCCTCCCAATATGCTTCCTTTAGATATTCAATATCTCTTTCACTTTTATATCCTCCCTTCCTATGCATTATCATCATATCTCTTGTATCTTCCTCTCTCTTTCTATCATTCTCTTCCTTAGGTTATAGCCTCTAGTCTCTTGTTATCTTTCATGAGCCTCAATTTCATTTACTTGCTCAACCTCCCATCCTCACTTCTTTTTAATATTTCTTAATTTATTAATTTTCATCAATTATCTTTCTCTCTCATCTTTTGGCCAGCTTCCATCATTTACCTCCATCAGCCTTCTCATCTTCTCATCAGTTTTACCTATTATTACCTTATTATTTTATTCATCCTTTTTTCCTCTTATTCTTTTTCTTTTCTTATTTTAATTTACCTCAACCTCCAATCCTAACTAATCCATCTAGATCATTAACCTTATCTATTGTTTTTCACTTAAGATTCATTCTTATCAAGTTTTTGGAAATCATTTATGCTATGATTAGTTCATTAAATTATTTTTTTCTTTATCTTGTCATCCTTATCCCATCTTATTTTAAATTATTTATTCTCATCAACCTAACTAATCCTCAATGGTCACTTACTTTCTCTACTATTGTTTCACCTTAGCCTTCTATCTTTCACGAAGCTTTCAATAGATATTTGATGATGGTTGGAGTGACCACTCAAAATGTCAGGAGAGATAAAATATACATAGTTTAATTCAAACGATATCACAATATGTCCAACTGTGGAAATCTACATTCTAAAATTCACATTTCTTAGGGTTTTCCAGCATTTGATTCTTTTTAGGGTCTTTAACACTTGCATGAGATGTGAGATATGCCCTTAATAGGTAGAGATATAAACCAATATAACATCAAAGTACACTATTACAAATGAATCTATAAAGGGATGCAATACATCATTCATCAAACACATAAATGTAGTGGGTTCATTACATAAACCAAAGAGAATTACCAACCATTCATATAGATGTTGCCTCAGCTTTAAGTTAGTCTTCAAAATGTCTTGTTATTTAACTCATACATGGTGCTATCCTGAATTGATATCCAACCTAATGAATTAATTGGCATGTTGTCACCGATCTAATATGTTCTCAATTCTAGGCGTTGGCACAAATTTCAAACCCAAGGTTTGAGAGACTTTACCAACAAATACACCATAAGCATCGACATATTCAACATTCATTATATTGATAAGGTCTTATGAGACACTTATGAGAATTACTGGAATAAATATATCAAGAATTACATGAACTCAAAACAGTAAGCTATAATATAATCATTCACCTAACAACATTCACATAAAAGAATTCATAAACAACAGGTGAAACTCATATAGAAGGAACCGATTAGCATATCTTTATAGTGATTCATGAGCCAATTCAATACATCATCTCAGTCTAAAGGCTATGTTACATTCATTTGGTCATACCCCTAAGTAAATTCTCATAACTCCCTAACCATCTCAACCAGAACCACACCATCATCAATCCACTTTTGTTGTACAAATCCCTTTTTATAACAATGGCTGACAGTTACGAGATAGTTACAAGTCTTAACACGTAATAAATTCTTCAAAATGTCGAGCTCTTCATTACAATACAATACGCCACACATTACACAATATTGGTGCATGTGACACAAAACTCTATGTGCAAGGCGCAAAACACTTACGGGTGACAAATCTATTGTGTGAAATACATTATCTCGCGTGCTTCTCAAAATTGGTAACTATAGCACTAACACTAGGTAGAGGGTAACAATTCTTTAGGGATAATTTTATTCAAAGCTTGATACTAGATAAATATTCTCTAGGTGTCATCCTTCTTGGGTACTATAATGATAGGTTACTTGTAAGGTTAGGCGCTTGGTCAAATTATTCCCTTCTCCGATAACTGCTTCAATTGTTTCTTCGCTTCATTTGCTTCCAAGATGGGTTGTCTTTACAACCCAATATCTAGAAATGCGGAGTCAATCAACAACTGTATCTCTTGCTCCACTTCCCTCTTAGGGGGTAACCATTTAAGCTATTTTAAGAATCCACTATGAAGCATTTTAGAATGATAACATACTAGCTTACCTCCCTACATCAAGACCACACCCAAAACATATTCACTTGTATCAGTCTCCACTTCAAAAGGATTTTGAAAATTTGGAAAATAAAAAACCAATGGTTGAATGATATTTCATTATAGTTCTTTAAAAAAAAGTTGCTGATTCTTTCCCCATTTAAAATAAACTCTAGTTGATGGATTTTGTGGCATGGAATGGTGCACTAATGGCTAAACATGATACTATAAACTTCAGTAAGTATTATGCTACCCCAATAAATATTCAGACCTTAGTGACATTAATGGGAGTTGGCCACTTCATGATGTTCTTGATTTTCGTAGGTTATATATTGAGTTCCCCTCCATCAGTCACGTAACACAAGTACACCGATGATTGTTGAGAAAATTCACATAGTGATGTCTTTTGGATTAAATTGCGTTAAGAGTTTAGTTATCTCGATGTTTCCAGTGGACACTCTACCCATCATCAGAGGTCTATTCAAATCTTCATGAAAGATGGAAAATAATGAGGATAAGGTGAAATAAATAGTAGATTGACCATTAAGTATTAATTAGGGTTTATGAGAAGAAAACAATTAAAAAAAAGAAGGGATAAGGATGAAAAGATGAATAAAACAATAATTTAATGAACTCATAATGGAATAAATTCTTTCCAATAACTCAATACGAATGAGGCTTCGGTGAAAAATACGAGATAAGGTTAATGATCGAGGTGGATTGGGGTAAATTAAAATAAGAAAATAAAATAATGAAAGGAAAACATGTTGAATAAAATAATAAGGTAGTATAGGTAAACGTGATAAGAATTTAAGAAGGGGGATGGTGGGAAGTTATGGAAGATGGTGAAAAGATAAGAGAGTGAGATAATTGATGAAATTAATAGTTATTAAAAGGAGGAAAGGATGGGAGGCTGAGAAGATAAATGAAAATGAGGGTCATTAAGGATAACAAGAGACTAGAGGCTAGAACCTAAGGAAGAGAATGATAGAAATATGAAGGAAGATATGAGAGATGATGGTAACACATACAAATGAGGAACATGAAATCGAAAGGGATATGCAATACCTAAAGGAAAAAAATTGGGAGGGTGATGAGTTCAAATGATTTAGATAATATGGGTGGGATTATAGACAAAGTAAACCCATCATTCATCATATTTTCTCAAATCATTCCTTTTGATACTGAACCCCCTCCCCCTTTATTAATATTTTCTCCTTTCCTTATAATCCCACCCATATTATCTCAATTATTTGACCTCACCCCCCTCCCAATATGCTTCCTTTAGATATTCAATATCTCTTTCAGTTTCATGTCCCCCCTTCCTATGCATTATCATCATATCTCTTGTATCTTCCTCTCTCTTTCTATCATTCTCTTCCTTAGGTTATAGCCTCTAGTCTCTTGTTATCTTTCATGAGCCTCAATTTCATTTACTTTCTCAACCTCCCATCCTCACTTCTTTTTAATATTCCTTACTTTATTAATTTTCATCAATTATCTTTCTCTCTCATCTTTTGGCCAGCTTCCATCATTTACATCCATCCGCCTTCTCATCTTCTCATCACTTTTACCTATATTACCTTAGTATTTTATTCATCCTTTTTTCCTCTCATTCTTTTTCTTTTCTTATTTTAATTTACCTCAACCTCCAATCCTAACTAATCCATCTCGATCATTAACCTTAACTATTGTTTTTCATTTAAGATTCATTCTTATCAAGTTGTTGGAAATCATTTATGCTATTATTACTTCATTAAATTATTTTTTTCTTTATCTTGTCACCCTTATCCCATCTTATTTTAAATTATTTATTCTCATCAACCTAACTAATCCTAAATGGTCACTTACTTTCTCTACTATTTTTTCACCTTAGCCTTCTATCTTCCACGAAGCTTTCAATAGACCTTTGATGATGGTTGGAGTGACCACTCAAAATTCCAGGAGAGATAAAATCTAACATAGTTTAATTCAGACGATATCACAATATGTCCAACTGTGGAAATCTACATTCTAAAATTCACATTTCTTAGGGTTTTCCAACATTTGATTCTTTTAGGGTCTTTAACACTTGCATGAGATGTGAGATATGCTCTTACTAGGTAGAGATATAAACCTATATAACATCAAAGTACACTATTACAAATGAATCTATAAAGGGATGCAATACATCATTCATCAAACACATAAATGTAGTGGGTTCATTACATAAACCAAAGAGAATTACCAACCATTCATATAGATGTTGCCTCAACTTAAAGTTAGTCTTCCAAATGTCTTGTTATTTAACTCATACATGGTGTTATCCTGAATTGATATCAAACCTAATGAATTAATTGGCATGTTGTCGCTGATCTAACATGTTCTCAATTCTAGGTGTCGGCACAAATTTCAGACCCAAGGTTTGAGAGACTTTACCAACAAATACACCATAAGCATCGACATATTCAACATTCATTATATTGATAAGGTCTTACGAGACACTAATGAGAATTACTGGAATAAATATATTAAGAATTACATGAATTCAAAACAATAAGCTATAATATAACCATTCACCTAACAACATTCACATAAAAGAATTCCTAAACAACACATGAAACTCATATAGAAGGAACCGATTAGGATATATTTATAGTGATTCATGATCCAATTCAATACATCATCTCAGTCTAAAGGCTCTGTTACATTCACTTGGTCACACCCCTAAGTAGTATCTCATAACTCCCTAACCATCTCAACCAGAACCACACCATCATCAATCCACTTTTGTTGTACAAATCCCTTTTTATAACAATGGCTGACAGTTACGAGATAGTTACAAGTCTTAACACGTAATAAATTATTCAAAATGACGAGCTCTTCATTACAATACAATATGTCACACATTACACAATATTGGTGCATGTGACACAAAACTTTATGTGCAAGGCGCAAAACACTTACGGGTGACAAATCTATTGGGTGAAATACATTATCTCGCGTGCTTCTCAAAATTGGTAACTATAGCACTAACACTAGGTAGAGGGTAACAATTCTATAGGGATAATTTTATTCAAAGCTCGATACTAGATAAATATTCTCTAGGTGTCATCCTTCTTGGGTACTATAATGATAGGTTACTTGTAAGGTTAGGCGCTTGGTCAAATTATTCCCTTCTCCGATAACTGCTACAATTGTTTCTTCGCTTCATTTGCTTCCAAGATGGGTTGTCTATACAACCCGATATCTAGAAATGCGGAGTCAATCAACAACTGTATCTCTTGCTCCACTTCCCTCTTAGGGGGTAACCATTTAAGCTCCTGGAACACTTCTTTGTATGCCCACAACAATTCTTCTAATTGACATTAATGCTTTTTAACACCCCATTTTTTACCCCAAGATGTAAATGTGATGTAATTATGCAAAGGATATATGCAAAACTTATATGGTCTAGAATACCATGGATATTGTAAATGATATATATGTTTTTAATATAAAAATCCCAAACAACTGCAAGTGAACAAGGATGAAAAAGAGATGGGGGGATATGATTCTACAAATGGGGGAAGTGAGAGGGGCTAAGGGGTGATAACTCTAGATAATGCCCTAAACCTTTATTAATATTTTTAATGAAAATTCGTTAACCTTGGTGTGTCACTCAAATTAATTATGGGATTAATTATCCTAAGTAAGATTAAAAAGTGGAAAGTGGATACTTTTAGGGATGCCACTTTCCAAGCCATAAACATGCATATATCTTGTTCGGAATTCATTTTGAAGTTCATCATTCATTATTGATTCATTATTTTTGCCATGGAGAGGGATGCATTTTTCCATTTAGGAAGAAGGATAATTGGTCATTGAGTCTACCTTCACACTCGAGGAAGAACCCTGATAAATTGTCATATATTACCGTGATTAAACAATGCATTTGGGTTTGGTGCCCCTATTAGAGAGGCTTGGTCTATAGTTGGACTACTTGGGACCCCGACATGAAGACTTCCTAGCCGACCTATGCTAGAGCACTATAAGGGTATGGGGATAGACTGAGGGACTGTGGATCAAAGAAGGAAGCTCCATCTCTTGTGTTGTGCAGGATAACGGGGAATAAGTGCAGGGGTGGGAACAACCGTGGAGGGGGTTTCTGCACCTTAGTGTAGTGTGTGAATCCTTTGAGTTGAGTTAGTGCCTTCGGTTTGGGTGTCACTACATTGAAGAAAGGAAGCATAATTCGTGCCTTGTGGACTAATAGTCCCATCTCAGGGGTGGCATTTGTCAAAGAAACAGACGGCTTGATAGAGTGCATATGGTTGGGAGGAATGTCCTTTGCTTGCAACTGGTTGGACGACTTTCATAAGATAAGTGCCAATTGTGTATGAATGACATGAATTTTAGTTTTGTTATATGATGTTTCAATTATTATTTTGGAATTGATTCTATGTATGGATTAACTGAGCATGCTTTGATGCATTCATTCATGTTAGGAATGATTATATAATTAAAATGTACAATTTTAGTTTAAAAATTTGTTATATATATATATATATATATATATATATATATATATATTTCACTTCAAGTGTTAAAAATCTGTATTATAGCAAGCCATTGGAAAATAAGCTCATAATTGGAAGCAAGAGTAGAATTTATACACATATTTGAGTACCCCATGGTATCAATAGAGTAAAGAGGCTACTGGGTATGTGAAAATGTGGTGTCAAAGCTCATGGTTGCATCACTGGGACTGCATGGGCCATTTTTGAATTCTAGAGGCAGGATTATAGGTTACACGAGAAGTGTTTGACAAAATGACTCCCTGATAGAGTCGGAAAAAAATTCCATGATTAATATTCCAAATGGTGAAATTCAAATGTGTAATAGTTATTTAAATGGTTTCTTGAATGGTTGGGCCATAAATAAGAGGGTAACAAGAGACAAAGACGGAGTTTTAGTTGGTATTGTGAATTATGGGTGAAAATTTACAGTTTGCAAGCAAAATGTTTGTTGGAAATTCTCTATGAAAATTCATGGTTTCAAGTGCTAAGGTTTATTCATAGAATCAACATGAGAGATAGTGATAAAATTCCGTAATGGAAGAATTCAAGTTTGAGAAATTTTGGGCATAATTTGAACCATGGTAAAGAATATTACAGTTCTGTTAATTGCTGAAAATTATCGATTCTATTGATGGATATAAATTACTAGTCCTGTTAGTCAACGGAAAAATTTACAGTTGAAGGAAAGGTGATGCATAATTTCTTTTTGGTAAAGTGTAATTTCATATTTTCCACTTGTTAAAAAAAAATAAATTGAAATTTAAGTATTTATGAAAATTTGAATTTTTGGGAAATGTTTTGATGTGGACCCCACTAGTGCCATGTGGGTAGGGGATGATGATATGGACCGACCATGTGGAATCTATATACAAGTGGCATCGACAGACTAGGGTCAATTGCACAAGGGGAATCCATGTAAGCAAATGAGAAATCCAATTTATGATATGGATGGCCCAGATTAGATCGGGCAAGTCAGATCCTTAGATCTGGGCCATTTGCTCATAGAGAGGTGCTCGTACCTTATCTTAAGTGTTGGAATGTGTAATGATGTCTAGTGGTCTCATTTATTGTCGTACACGCCTAGATAAAGCATTTTGTGAACACAACGAGTCCTACCTAGAAGAAAAAGGCATAATACTCGTCATAACTCTCTATCTTATGAAAAATGAGTTTTCCCACATGCATCATGGAGTAAAATTATCCTATTACCACTCTTTATGTAAGAGAGGTGGAAAAACATTTATCCCACATGTATTGTGAAATATGAATATCCATTCCTCTAGCATACATAATAGAGGTGAAGGAGACCCTTTAGGTACATGAAAATTATTGTGAAATATTGTGAAGTTGTGATGTAAAGCATATGTGGGGGTGCTCAATATTGTAAGAGTGACAGTTTCCCGAATAATAAGAAGATCAACCCTTTAGTGGATGTTCCCCATTTGATGTTTTACCACGTAAATTGGCCCTCTCTTCTCTTTCTCGTCTTGCATATTCTATTTGATTATTTGGTGTTTGTGCTAATAGGAAATTAGACTAGTGAGATTCCAGTTATTGATTTACATATCGAAAATATATTGTTATATGTTAATGCATATTTCTCAATTCTAACATCATATCATAGTTGGTTACGAAGATTGACCTCCTTTAGTAAATTTCTTTTTCAAGCATCAAATTTCTTCAGTAATTTTTATTGGGCCCTCCTTTTCTTGTGGATTTGCAATCAGACTTGGACAACCACTTAGGTTTATACCATATTCATGCATTTCTCACATTTATGTGCATTGTTTTCAAGATCTAACCTCACCATTGTCTCTTGAATAGAGGAATTAGTCAAAATTGATTGTTCGTTTGTCAAATTTGGCTTCTGTTCGCTCAAAATTGAATTAATTGGCCTAGCTTAGCCTAATTTTTTTTTTTTTTTTTTCCATGTGGTTCACTTTAATCGGCTTAGCCGACCGCTACATCCACGAAATAATTTCCGACGGACCCGCCCCGAAGGGGTTTCCGCCCTGCGGCCGCTGCGTGCCTAACCCCAAGAGGGTCTATGAGGATGGATCCCGTGACCTCGCATGCTGGGAGGCCTAACTTCCGAGAACACAACCGATCGAGCTAACTCTTGGGGCTAGCCTAATTTTGTTTTAACCTAAGGTTTTTGGGAATTATTTAGGTTTAGAAATTACCAAGCCTATTTTTTTAGGTTTAGTAATTACCAAGCCTTTTTGTTTTCTTTTGAAGTTGATAACTTTTGATCTGAGAGGTCTATCATAGTGTTTTTTTTTGCGAGGGAAAATTTTCCCAATCTTGCTATCATGTTGCTTCTTTCCCCTTACTATGCACCGTACAGACTCATATGAATGCGTTTCCTACAATTTTTTGTTGGCTGGGAAGATTTTCTTCATGCCCGAGTGTTCCTTTGAGAGTTTTCTCCTCTCTTTCTCCTGGTTGGGCATTTTTTGTGAGGGTTTTCTTTGTTGGAGGGCGAATTTCTTATTGGAGGGTCTTTTTACTTGTATGAATGAGCGTTTTCTGCTATTTTTTGCCTCCTCGTGGCCTGTAAGGACGTGTTATTCCTCCTTTTCCTGCCAATTTTCCCTCGGATTGTACCTACACATTTTACTAGTATGTTGTGCATTCCTTCTCTGCTCACGACCGTAAGGCCTCATTTTCTGTGTTCTTTCGATCATATGAATGCCATATAAGCCATATGACTCTCTTATGGATGTGGGATACTGCTTTTCTCTCATCTATGCAAGTTTGAGGGTTTGATCTTGGCCCGTAGTTTTATATTTTTGCCTATAGCAAAAACAATTTTTTTTTAAATTTGATAAAGAACATGCATTTTTTTAAAAAATATATTTAATTAATTTTAAAAATCTTCAAATTCCCGTCCAAAATTTGCATAATTATGTATTTTTAAGTTATATATATATATATTTATATAAATATTTCCTATAAATAATTTTAAACTTGTTTTTATGTTATTTAAATGTGTCCTATATAAATATTTTATAAACTATTTTGCATCTATAAATATTTGATAAATATTTATATAAATATTTGATAAATATTTTTAGAAATATTTTGCTTATATAAATCCTTTTGATATAAATATTTTAATAAATAATTTATAGGTTCATAAATATGTATTGGTTTATAAATATTTTTATATGTTAATCATTTATGAATATTTATTTTTTCCATAAATATTTTGCATCAATAGTTTGATAATACTTATATGTTAGTTTTTGAGAACTAAAGGTGTAAAGCATGATCTTATAGCACATGTGGCCCCTTGTATTCTTTGTTTATTTGCATCCTTGAGGAATAAGTGGCTCAATCCTTATCCTTGTTTTAGAAAGTTCAAAGTTGCTTATTTGAATCATACTAACTCATTAGCTTTTTGTTTTCATTGCATTAGTTTCTTAGATTTAATCATTATGATTTTAGAGGTTGCTTTTGTTCCTAAGTTAATTGGTACCAACTATTTTGTTTGGAAGAGAAAGACGAATAGCATTCTCAGGAGCAAAAATATCAGCACTTAGTCACTATGGTGAACATCAGAAACCAACTGATGCAAAATACTTAGCTATATGGGAAGGTCGTTGTGATAAGGAAAAATGACTCATTGGTCAAACTATATTAGATGGTTTACAGGTACACATTGAGGCTGGATATAGCCCAATTGAGGTATGGAAAAATGTAGTTTCTTTCTATGATAAATCTGATGATGTTTCAACTTATTATATTGAAGCCAATTGAGTTATGGAAAAATGTAGCTTCTTTCCATGATTAATCTGATGATGTTTCAATTTATTATATTGAAAAGAATATTCATGAGCTTGATCCTAAATATTTTGATAGAATTGAGTCATTTTTTGTTGAATTAAAAACTTATAATTGCCTTTCTTATTCTTGTAGAGAAAAATTTACCTTCCGCCTTTGATTCGTTCATCCAAACTAGGAATAGAGCTATTGAAATGTCTAAGGGTTCCATAAATTCCACATCTGAATATTTTTGTAAAGGTTTGATTTGTTATAAAGATATATCGATCTCATCAATTCAATTAGTTATTGGTAAAGCTCTTATGGCACACAAATACACATAAAGTTTTTAACAAGAACCATAAACCACATACTAGGGGTCCATCCCATCACAGTTCTAATGATGCTACTAAAAATAAAGTATTTAATCCTTGTAAGTATTGTAGAAAAACCAACCACCCTAAGAATAGTTGCTTTAAAAAGGAGAAATGAACTTACTAAACCCAAGAAGAAATCCTCCAAGGAACAAGTAGCTCTTTGTACCTATTTTCTTCACCCAAGTAATTCCTCTTATTTTATGGAATGGATTATGGATTTAGGTGTTTCTAATCATATGACTGGTACTGCTTCTTTGTTTTCATCTTATGACACTAATAAGCATATAACACAACAAATTACAGTTAGTAATGGTAAACAACTTTCATTCATAGGTTCCGGTGTAATTAAAGTTCCTAATGGTACATTGAAGCTATTTTTTTATGTTGAAGACATTCCCATCAATTAGCTTTCTATTTATTGTACTTTTCAAAAATGTTATAAATTTGAAGAATGGCCAGATAAATACGTTCTTAAAGATATCAAAAATAACTTCAAAGTTGTTTCTTAATTCCAACCTTGTTGATCATGAAGTTGATTTATTTAAATTTACTAATTTTAATTCACCTAAAAATCAACCATTTTATTCCTATGTTGCTCATGCTGATGAAAAAAGTAAATTATGGCATGAAAGATTAGGTCACTTGAATTATGGTAAAATGCAATTGTTATCTAAAATGGTACTTGGCTTACCTACAATTTATTCCACTAAAGGTGTTTGTAAATGTTGTGTGTCTGGTAAACATCATAAGGACAAGTTTGATTAGGCTAAAGCCTCATGTGCTAGAGAACAATTGCAATTAATTCATAGTGACATATGTGATCCTCTTGAAACCCCTTCTTTATCTCATGTTTTCTATTTCATTACTTTTATTGATGATTATAGTAGGAATACTTGGATTTATTTTTTGAAACATAAAAATGAAACTTTTCTTATATTTCAAGAATTTAAAGCTTTGGTGGAAAATGAATCTGATAAGAGTATTAAGACACCGAGAACTGATAATGCAGGGGAGTAAAGTAAAAATGACTTTACTACATACTTATCTAAACATGGTATTCAACATCAAAAGAATGTTCCTTACACACCTCAACAAAATAAAGTTGTCGAAAGGAAAAATAGAAATTTAGTTGAAATGGCTAGATGTATGCTATATTCTAAAGGATTATAGAAAATATTTTGAGCTAAAGCAATTTGTTGTGCCACCCATATTTTGAACAAAGTTCCTATTGAAGCATTTTTTTAGGTTACGCCTGAAGAAAAATGGAGTGCAAGGAAACCAAATATTAGTAACTTTAATATATTTGGTAGTGAATGTTGGGCCCGTCTTCCTAATGAAAATGGAAAAATTTAGATCCTAAATCTCACAAATGTATATTCATTGGTTACAATGAGGATTCTAAAGCTTACAGATTGTTTGATCCATCTATCCAAGGTGTCATTATTTGGAAAGATGTTCAATTTAATGAAGTTGCTCCTCCACTTGAGTCTATCGAACCTTATGTTACCTTTAATTTTCCTTGATATTCAGATGTTCCCATATCTGTTACCCCTTCATCTAGATATATGCATGATCTAGATCCTATTTCACCTACTTCTTCAAGTGAGCCACCTACCCCAGTTCGAAAAACCATGCACATACAAGAATGAATGGGCAGAGGCTCGTCAGCACTCCTAGCCATCAATTATATTTACCCTTTGAGCTATCATTCTAATCCCTTTGCTTACCATTTTACAATAACTCTTAGTGTTATTCAGTTGTTGTCAGGGCACAAAATAGATGTGCTGTCGAACACATGCATGATAGGGAGTTGGTTTTTTCTCCTACCTCTGGCGGGGGGGAAGGTACGAGTGCAGAGGAGGTCAAAATAGTGGAAAGGGTGAGATGTCTATCTTTTGATCTTGAGATGTTAGGCAATATAGATATGTTAGGTAAACTTCTTCTTATTGTGTCCAATAAATCAATCTTCGTAAAGTCTCTCTATCTCTATATGTTTTTCAATTCTCTATCTCCCCATCTTATTTTGGTTGTTTGTTCGCCCCCAGAGGGAATCAAACTCTTAAAGCCTCAAGGGTATAAGCTTTTGTCCCATTACTATTCTTCTTCCAGTTTGGACCCAAAAAACACTTGAATTCACATGTTATGAGGTTGGTTATCCATCTGACACTCGACATACTAGATCTGATTTTTCTCTCATGAAAAAATTATTAGCCATAGATGATCCATCCATATATGCTCAAGATAAAGGCAAACTAGAATTGGGAAAATAAATGACTGCAGAGTATGAATCCTCAATGAAGAACAAGACTTGGAATCTTGTTCCCCTTCCTCCTGGAAGGAATTTAGTTGGTTGCAAATGGATTTATAAAACAAAGTTTACTACAGAAGGGGAGATTGAAAAGTATAAGGCTTGGCTAGTCGCTAAAGGTTTTTCTCAGCAAGAAGTATGGATTATACTGAAACCTTTGCTCTTGCTTCTAAAACGAATAGTATAAGAACTATAATTTCTCTTTCTGCATCTTTTCAATGGGAAATTCAGTAAATGGATGTTAAGAGTGCCTTTTTAAATGACGATCTTTGTGAATAAATGTATATGCAACAACCACCAGGTTTTATCACCTTTGAAACTTCAAGTTTGGTATGCAAATTGAACAAGTCTTTATATGGTTTTAAACAGGAACCTAGAGCTTGGTATGAGAAAATTGATACTTATTTCTTGAAGAATGGTTTCAAGTATCTGATCCAAATATGTATGTTAAACGTTTTCATGATGATGTTCTCATTGTGGTTCTTTATGTGGATAATATAATCCTTAATGAAAACCAACTTTCATTAATTCATGAATTGAAAAATGAACTTAAGCAATGATTTGAAATGACAGATTTAGGCCTATTGCACTATTTTTTGGGTCTTTCGATCTGGCACATGGATGATGGGATCTTCATTTCTCAGCCTAATTATGCTTCTAACTTACTAGCATGATTTTATACGAGTGATTGTAAGCCCTCACCAACACCATTTCAGTCTGAAGTAAAATTAACTGTTGATTGTGACACTCCTCTTGTTGATGCCACTCTTTATCATTAGCTTGTAGGGAGTTTGAAATACTTTACACATAACAATTTGATCTCTCTTTTGATGTTAGCATGGTCTACAGGTTTATGCAAAATCCTCATGGAAGCCATTGGAAAGAAACCAAGAGATTTCTCAAATATCTTCAAGGGACCTTAAATTATGGTGTTTTCTATTCTAGTAGGGATTGAATTTCACTTCTTGGTTATACAAATTCTAATTGGGTAGGGGATGCTACATATAGAAGGTCTACTATAAGATACATCTTTAAGCCTGGTTTAGGTTTGATTTCATGGTCTAGTAAGAAGTTGAGAACTCTTTCTCTTTCTTCTTGTGCAGCTGAGTACAAGGTAGATAAGGAAGAAGCTAAAGAAGCAATGTGGATCTGACATGTTCTTACTAAGCTTGGACTGGTTCATAATTCTCCTACCGAGTTAATATGTGACAATCAGAGTGCAATTTAGCTTGCTTATAATCTAGTGTATCACTTTAAAACCAAACACATTGACCTTGATACTCATTACATTCGAGATATTGTTGCAGATGGTGTTGTTTGTTTGGAGTATTGTTCCACAAAACAACAAGCAGCATATATCTTCACCAAATTCATCATAGAGGCGAAGTTTGAACATCTTCAAAACTTATTGGGAATGTGATAAGTTGTCATCAAGGGGGAGTGTTAATGTAATGACATATTCCTTCATTTTTTTCCCTCATCATCATGAAGGGGGAATGTGTAATGATGTCTAGTGATATGTCATGATGCTTAGTGGTCTCATTTATTGTTGTACAAGCTTAGCTAAGGAATTTTGTAAGCACAACGGGTCCTACCTAAAAGAAGAAAGCATAATACTCTTCATAACTCCCTATCTTATGAAAAAGGAGTCATCCCACATGCATCATGGAGTAAAATTCTCCTATTACCATTTTTATATAAAAGAGGTGGAAATTGTTTATCCCACATATTGTGAGATATGAATATCCATCCCTCTAGCATATATAATAGAGGTGAAGGACACACTTTGGGTTCATGAAAATTATTGTGAAATATTGTAAAGTTGTGATGTAAAGCATATATATGTGGGGGTGCTCAATATTGTAAGAGTGAAAGTTTCCTGAATAACAAGAAAATCAAGCCTTCCGTAGATGTTTTTCCTTTGGGGTATTACGACATAAAATTGGTCATTTCTGCTCTATTTCCTATCTTGCATATTCTATTGATTATTTGGTGCTTGTGTTGATAGGAGATTACGCTAGTAAAATTCTAGTTATTGATTTATATGTTAGTAATCTATTGTTGTATGATAATGCATATTTCTCAATTCTAACACCAAGGGGGTCCTTCACAAATGGATAGGATTGAACTGTGCAGATTTGATCATGGGATCGTGACAATTCATGCATAGGGAGTGTTAATGTAATGACATATTCCTTCATTTTTTTCCCTCATCATCATGAAGGGGGAATGTGTAATGATGTCTAGTGATATGTCATGATGCTTAGTTGTCTCATTTATTGTTGTACAAGCTTAGCTAAGGAATTTTGTAAGCACAACGGGTCCTACCTAAAAGAAGAAAGCATAATACTCTTCATAACTCCCTATCTTATGAAAAAGGAGTCATCCCACATGCATCATGGAGTAAAATTCTCCTATTACCATTTTTATATAAAAGAGGTGGAAATTGTTTATCCCACATATTGTGAGATATGAATATCCATCCCTCTAGCATATATAATAGAGGTGAAGGACACACTTTGGGTTCATGAAAATTATTGTGAAATATTGTAAAGTTGTGATGTAAAGCATATATATGTGGGGGTGCTCAATATTGTAAGAGTGAAAGTTTCCTGAATAATAAGAAAATCAAGCCTTCCGTAGATGTTTTTCCTTTGGGGTATTACCACATAAAATTGGTCATCTCTTCTCTCTTTCCTATCTTGCATATTCTATTGATTATTTGGTGCTTGTGTTGATAGGAGATTACGCTAGTAAAATTCTAGTTATTGATTTATATGTTAGTAATCTATTGTTGTATGATAATGCATATTTCTCAATTCTAACACCAAGGGTGTCCTTCACAAATGGATAGGATTGAACTGTGCAGATTTGATCATGGGATTGTGACAATTCATGCATAGGGAGGTGCTCATACCTTACCTCGAGGGGGTCCTCCACGAAATACTGAGATTTAATCACACATGTTCCATTGTGCAATTGTAACTGTTTGCACTAAAAAAGATGATTGTACCTTATCCATAGGGGTATTCCTGCAAACAAATGAGATTTAATTGCACATGTTGCATCTTGTGATTGCGGTGATCATTCACACATAGAAAAATAGTACCTTATTTTCAAGGGTATTTCCACACACAACTGATATTTAATAACACATATTGCATCATGCGACCGTGACCGTTTGTGCATGAAAAGAAGACCGTACCTTATCCCGAGGGGTATCGCCACGAATGAACTAGATTTGATTACACAAATTAGATTGACGAATCAGATCTCATCGTAAAAAAAGGTTAATATATTGTCGTGAATGGACATGATTCATTAGAAAAATAAAGGTAGTGGTTTCAACACTTGGTTTCTAGGTACATGAAATTGGAAAATGTCGCCAATCATAGTGCAAGATTACACGAATCAAAATATTTGAAAAAAAAAGAGGGCACTCCCCTTCGACCTGCCCTAAAGTAGCATCCACAAGGGGTTAAGCCCCCTTGACCCCCGTTGTTCTCCCTGAGACATCGAGCACTATAAGTATTTTATATTTTATTTTATTTTAAATCTTCAAGTATTTACAAGTATGAAATCTCAAAGATGCTAAGTATTTGACAAAATACATAAATGAGATTTTTATTATTTTTGCCATAAAATCTTCATGCACAACATTCAAGAAGCAAGTATAGTGGAGGATGTGGCTAGAGACATTCCTAGAATCTATGCAACGTTGGATAAAAAACGTGCAGAGCACTAGTCCAATATGATTGAGGTTGAAGGTAATATTATCAAACAACTTATTGCCATTTTAATTGATTCAGGGGAAATTCATAGTTATATTGCTCCCAATCTGGTTGACAGATTTCAGTTAAAGACAAGTAATAACGATAAATCATGGTTGGTTCATTTGGCTATTGGAACCAAAAGAAGAATCAACGAGATAATAAAGGGTTGTCCATTGCATATGAATGGATTCCATACATGTTTATATTTGAACATAATACCTCTTAGTTCTTATGATGTGCTTATTGGGATGGATTGGTTGGATGCACACCATGTTATTTTGGATTTCCATAACAAGACTCTCACTTGTATTGATGAACAAGGAGAGAAGAAGATAGTGAAAGACAATCCAAGGCCTATTTCCATAAGACATATTTCAGTTGTACATTTAAAAATATGTTTAAGGAAAGGATGCTAGATATATGCAGTTCATGTGGAGGAGCTAGAAAAGGGTAAAGGCCCCAACCTGGAATATTTTCCAATATTATAGAAATTCACATATGTGTTTGAGGAAATACCAGGATTTCCACCTAAAAGAGACATTGATTTTTCTATTGGACGTGGTACTTGTAGCTGCCCTAGTTTACAAAATTCCATACAAAATGAGTACATCTAAGTTGAAGGAATTACAGATGCAACTGGAATAACTATTGAAGAAATGTTACATGCATCCAAATGTGTCTCCTTGGGGAGCACCAATACTCTTTGTAAAGAAGAATGATGAAACATTGAGGTTGTGTATTAACTTCAAGCAATTAAACAAAGTCACTGTGAAGAATACATATTCTTTTCCCAGAATTGATGACTTGTTTGATCAGCTGAAGGGAGCAAATATTTACTCAAAGGTAGATTTGAGATTAGGTTATCATCAAGTGAGTATAAATAATGAAGACATCAAGAAAACAACTTTCAGAATCTAATACGGTCATTATGAGTTTGCAGTGCTTCCATTTGGGTTAACAAATGCAACAATTACCTTTATGTGCTTGATGAATGACATATTTAGAAAATATTTGGATAAGTTTGTCATTGTATTCTTAGATGACATTCGTATTTATTCAAAAATAGAAAAAGAGCATGAGGATCATTTGATATTAGTACTACATGTGCTAAGAGAGAATCAACTTTATGCCAAGTTGAGTAAATGTTCATTTTATTTGAAGCAAATTCAGTGTTTGGAACACATCATATCTAAGGAAGGGATAGCGATAGATCCAAGGAATACTGAAGCTATCATGGGATGGAATACACCCAGTAATGTATTTGAGGTAAGATAATTTATGGGATTGGATGAATATTATAAAAAAATCATAGAAGGCTTCTCAAAATTAGCACACCCTTTTACTTCATTACAAAATAAAGGAGTTAAATTTGAATGGACTCCGTAGTGTGAAGAAAGTTTCCAACAATTAAAGATATTGCTCAATAGTACACCAATGTTCAAAATTAATGATCCAAACTAATTTTGTTGTTTCCATAGATGCTTGATAAGAAGGAATTGGTAATGCTTATGAAAAATGGGCATGTGGTTTTCTATGAGTCTAGGAAGTTGAAGGAACATGAGAACAATTATGTTACACATGATTTAGAGTTGTCTTCTATAGTGCACGCCTTAAAAATGTGGAGCTAATTATCTCATAAGCAAAAAGATTGAATTAAGGACATATCATAGTGCTTTGAAGTACTTATTTGAAAAACGAACTTTAAATTCCAGTTAGACAAGATGGCTAGAATTTATTTATGAGTTTGATTTTGCTATCAAACATATAAAATGGAAAGAGAACAAGGTTCAGATGCACTCAATAGGAGAGTACATGCAATGCATGTTATAGCCATTAGCATGTGTAAATCAATTTTAAGAGCCATAATTATTGAGGATTCTATCTTAGATGAACATTATCTAGAGGTAAACGAATGATTGCTATGGGAAAATGTACAATAGAAATATGAAGGATACATATTGGAAGATAATGGACTTCTTATGCATAAATAGAGAGTTTATGTTTCTAATTCTACCAAATTAAGGAAATTGGTAATGAATGAGATGCATAAGGTTCCATATGTAGGACACCCTGGATATCAAAAGACAATTGTAGTAGTGAGAAGTCAATATTTTTTGGCCAGGAATGAAGAAAGATGTTCCTGAGTATATAGCCAGATGCATGGAATGTCATAGAGTAAAAGTGGAGAACAAACACCCAACGGGCTTGCTACAACCACTACCAATACCAAAATGGAAATAGAATGCGGTGACCATTGATTTCATCACTAAATTGCCCAGGACAGTAAAGCGACATGATTCCATCATGGCAGTGGTGGATAAGTTAACGAAGGCTTGCCACTTTATTCCAATCAAGTCAACACATAAGGAAGCTAACATAGCGGATATTTATATGAAAGAGATTTCCAGATTGCATGGAATACCAAATACCATTGTTTTAGACAGAGATCCAAAGTTCACTTTGAAATTTTGGAAAGGGCTATTTAAAGGATTTGGAACAAATCTCAATCTAAGAACAACATATCACTCACAATAAGATGGGTAGAATGAGAGAGTTAATCAAGTTATTGAAGATATGTTGAGAATGTATGTGATGGATCAACCATCTAAATGGGGAGATTATTTTACTTGGTGGAGTTTGTATACATAAATGTGTATCGTGCTTAACTAAAGATGAGTTCATTTGAAACTTTGTATGGCAGAAAATGTAATATTCCAATCAATTAGGACAATCCAGTAGACTGATTAGTAATTGGGCCATAATTACTTAAGGAAATGAAATAGTAGATTGCAAATATCAGACAAAATTTAAAGATGGCACATGATAGATATAAAAGTTATGTAGACAAGGGAAGAGTAATAAGAGAATTCAGGTGGTGAACATGTGTATTTTGAAGTCTGGTCGAATAAGAATTCATTGAAACTCAAATTTTTCCTAAGCTAGTGTCTAGAAATTGCGGGCCATTTGAAATATTAGCTAGGATAGGGCCTGTTGAAATGATATTGCATTGCCCAATTGCATAAAAGTGCTTAATGTGTTTCATGTGTCATTATTGAAAAAAGTATATACCTGATCCTAACCACATTATTGATTGGGATATGATTCAGGTGGAATCAGAAGGAGATATTCTAGTGCAGCTAGTATGCATCCTTAAAAGGAAGGTAACATTACTCAAGAACAAATCCATAGGATAGGTAAAGGCCCAATGGATACATTACATCCCTAAAGAAGCAATGTGGGAATTAGAGGATTATATGCGGGAGGCATACTCACAACTATTTTAACATATTTTTGTTGTAATATTTTCGTACATATACATAGTGCTAATATGCACCAAGGACAATGCATAAGTTAAGGGTGACCGAAATGTAGCACCCCATTTTAACCCCAAGATGTAAATGTAATGTAATTATGCAAAGGCTATATGCCATAGTTATATGGTATAGAAGACCATGGATATTGTAAATAATGTATATACTTTTAATATAAACATCCCTAACAACTGCAAATGAACAAGGACGTAAAAGAGATGGGGGGATATGAATCCACAAGTGGGGGAAGTGAGAGGGGCTAAGAGATGATAACTCTAGATAATGCCCTACACCTTCATTAATATTTTTAAATAAATTGCCTTAACCTTGGTGTGTCACTTAAATTAATTATGGGATTAATTACCCTACGTGAGATTAAAAAGAGGAAAGTGGATACTTTTGGGGAAGCCACTTGTCAAGCCATAAGCATGCATATATCTTGTTAGGAATTCATTATGAAGGTCATCATTCGTTATTGATTAATTCTTTCTATCATGGAGAGGGATGCATGTTTCCATTGAGGAGGAAGGATAGTTGGTCACTTAGTCTACCTTCACAGCCATGGAAAAAACCTGATAAACTGACATATATTACCTTGATAAACTGGTGCATTTGGGCTTGGTTCCCTTGCTAGATATGCCTAGATTGCAGTTAGACTATCTGGGACCCTAACATGGAGACTTCTTGGGCGGCCACTGATGGATCACTATAACTTGTGTTTTGTAGAATTGGGGTTAAATTAGAACTTGTGAATGGGTTGTATGTCGATAGATATATGCAAGTTTATATTTGAATGGTGAAAATTGGAGGTGGTGGAGGGGCCTTGATAGAGACACTAGTTTCTCCTACAAATCGAAAGAATTTGATAAAGGAAACAAAATCAAACAAAATAGACACTCTTAATGTTGATTATGAAATAAACATATAGAAAATCAAAGAGGAATTGAAAAAAGATAAAGAGAAACTTGTGTGAAAATATGTCTCGTTCTTCAAGTTGAAAACCTTTTATCAGAGACTTATTAAGAAGGTTAAGAACTTATAAGATAGAAAAATATCACTCAAACAAAGTATGCCAAATAAACAAAAAAAAGAAAAAGATCACATAAGCATTCACCACCTTTTTAACAATATTAAGAATGAACCTGATGATGAACCTGCTTGAAAGGTTCGAAACTGTCGAGTTTAAAAACTTCTTCCGCAGTCTTCCTTCCTTCACTAATATTAAGAATGTGAAAAGTATTTACAAGAAGAATTAGATCATAAATGAAGTGCCAAAGTAATTCTTGAAATTGACTGACTTTTTATTGATTATTGGTGCTATATTTATATAAAAGGAGATGATTGTTGGAGTTCATATTCCAACAATACCGTTGGAGTGTAGGGAGACTATTCATCTTTCATTATTTATTTACATTATTTACAAAAACCTAATCCATTCAAATTAGGTTTCTAACATTCCCCCCTTAATCCGGAGGGGTGTTCATGAGTCTGAGCATTTTTCTACTTTGTTCGAATTAATGTTGTCATTGATTTCAAACGAGAGATTGTTGGACTTAATGTTGTCATGGATGAAAAATGGGAGATTGTTGGACTGAATGTTGAGGTTGTTTATGAGAATATTTGAAGCTAGTTTGAAGAAGTATATATAACAAGGCAGTACAATGTCAACGCAATGACAAGATACCAACAACAGTTACCATCAAAGTGTGCAGTGGTACACATATCAAAGCATATGCAAATAGTTGGAGTGTGCAAACAATTAATACGTCAAAGCAAGTTGTGTGTCGAAGTGTTCATGTTGAAGTACACAGATAATAGACAACTCAAAGTAAATACAGAACAAGCAAGTGGTGCGTCGAAGTGTGCATGTCAAAGTATGATTGTTGAAGTGCGTAGCACATTTGACAAGCCGACGAAGTATTGAAGAAGTATAGGGTACAAACCCCTCGTTGTGGTGCAAAGCCTTATTCTTCGGATAGTCGTTGTAGTCAATTGATTAAATTAAGGTAATGAAGCAAACATGTCGGCTCTCATGTGGACATAATAAAAGCTATAAATAGACAAGGACCAATGCACTTTGAAAACGAGGTGTATGACTTATGGAAGTGTGTGCGACCATGGATTATCATAAGTTTTAATTTTCGTGGTTTTGAAAGGGAATAAGTGGCTAGTTGATTCAAAGAAGAAGCAGAATCTGAAGTAAGCGTAGGAACAAGTTGCACATCACAGTACAAAATTTAGAATCAAGTCGCATGTCGCAGTTGGATAAGTCAGAGTAATTTACAGTCAGGAAGAAGTGAAAGACCACAAATTTTTTTGAAGCAAGTACAAAATCAATTCGCACATCGCAGTTGGATAATTCGAAGCTAAAGAGAGATTGCAAAAACTAGTTGATACATAGAAGTTTGAGAAAGTCGAGATAGAGTTCACTGAAGTATAGAGCTAAGTCGCAACTGACCTAGAACCGACTAATTAACAGAGACGGTGACAATGACAAATTAATTCTCTTATTCATATCATGGTGGTAGGATGGGGAAAGGACATGAGATTGAAGTCTCCTTTAGGTTGGAACTTGTAAATCAGGGGGTTGGAGCCTCCTTCCAGTCGGTGCTGGTAAATTAGGAAGTTGGAGCTTCCTCAGGTTGGTGCCTGAAATCAGGGGGTTGGAGCATCCTTCTAGTTGGTGCTAGAAAATTAGGGAGTTGGTGCTTCCTTCCATTTTTTTTTTTTATTTTTTTTTTATTTTTTATTTTTTATTTTTTTTTTTTTTTTTTTATTTTTTATTTTTTATTTTTTATTTTTTATTTTTTATTTTTTTTTTTTTTTTTTTTTTTTATTTATTTTTTATTTTTTATTTTTTATTTATTTTTTTTTATTTTTTTATTTTTATTTTTCTGCCATTTGGGTTTCCACGTTAAATCTCTTGTGTACTGCGTATGGTGTATGTGATGTTGAATGACATTGTTAATGGTTAATGTTTACATGATATAATTAATGTTTGAAATGGTAAAAATTGTGAAAAACTAATTCACACCCCCTCTCAGTAATTGGGATTAGAGCAGGTTCCTTCAAGTTACGATTTAATTATTGGAAGGAAGATCCATGGAAAGACATGAAGGGATGTCATCAAATATAATTCCACCTTTTGATGGAAGCAATTATGAATTCTGGAATCACAAGGATGCGTGCATATCTAATGTCTATAGGACTCCAAGTTTGGCTTGCCATTGTCAATGGATACAAAGTTCCAGAATATCCTCCTACTGATGTTGACGGGAAGAGGCCGTATCATAATAATGCAAGAGCCATAAATGCTATCTTCAGTGGTTTGTCAGAAATAGAGCTAGTAAAGGTCATGCATATCACCCTTGCAAAGGAAACGTGGGATAAGCTCAAGAATATATATCAAGGAGATGATGGATTTAGGAAATAAAAGATGCAAGTACATAGGGGACAATTCAAAAAACTTCATATGAATGAAGGTGAAAATATCGAAGCATATTTTCTTCGCGTTGATGAAGTAGTAAGCTCCATAAGATGACTAGGAGAAGAGATGAAAGAAAAGGTCGTCTTACAAAAGGTAGTTAGATCCCTTCCAATGAAATTCGACTTAAAGATATCAGCCATTGAGGAAGCTCGAGACCTAGATGCATGAACGTTGGAATAATTACAAGGAATCCTTACAACATAAGAGATGAGGATAGACAGAGGCAAAGGAACTTCGTGACATGAAGCAACATTCAAGGCTACCAAGAAGACAAGAACCCGAGGATGCAAATCAAGTAGCAAGTCCGACATTGAGTCAGACGTTGAAGATACAAATTTTGTGCAAAAACTCAAAAGAGGATCAGGAAAATTCAGAGGTAAGCTACCCTTCAAGTGTTTCAATTGTGGAAGAGTCGGTCATTATGCTTCAAAATGTCCACATGGAAAAATGGAAAATAGTGATGATGAAGATAAGTCTTATCATAAAAGAAAGGAAAAGAATTACAAGAAAGAAAGTCCTAGAACCAAATAGTCTCACAGACAAAAGAAGATTTTTTATTCAAAAGAAGATAGTAGCTCATCTGATGAAGAATATGACAGTGACGATGACTCGAGAAAAATGTTGTTTATGACAATAGTAACTCCAAATGAAGATCAAGGAAACATCGATAGTGAATAAAAACCTGAGGAAGAAAATGAATAACGAAGAAGCGGAAGTAGATATTGAGGGTGAACTTATCAGTGCACTTAATGACCCGAAAGTTTCTAGGGAAAAAAAGAAAGCAACTGAAAGAGAAAATAGTTCATCTCAAAGAAGAAATCATAAAAACAAAGGAAAATGAGAACATCATCACAGAACTAAAAACCCAACTTGAAGAAGCAAAAAGAGTAGATGAAGCATTGACAAATCAATTGGAAAGCAAGAAGAAGATGAGCGAAGATATGGAAATTGAAAGTGCTATGTTAAGAAAGGAATTACAAGAACTGAAATCAGACTATCAATTACCAAAGTCAGGGGTTAGCAATCAAGGAGAAAAGTATCAAAAGGAAATTAAAAGAATAAAAGGGGATTTGGAAACAAAAATCATGTTTCTTAAATGGGAGGTCCAAAAAATTAATTCCTAGTTAAATTGCCAGTCAATATATAAAAATAGCTCCAAGACTCTGGACGAAATCCTAAACAATTAGAAAACATAAAACGACCGAACATAACTAGGGTATGAACCTAATAAGGATTCAAAGGAAACAAAAACATAGAATGTATCGAAACTTGGAATCTATGAAGATGCAATTAAGAGATCTATTGACAATGAACTCAAAAGAAGGAATGACATGCTAGAAGCAAAAGCTTTTCGCAAAATCAACAAAAGTGATGAAGCCGAAATATCAAAGAGACAAATTAGGTATCAATGTTTCTTCTTAGGACATTGTTTTATATGCAAAAAATTCTAGACATAAAGCAGTTGATTGTAGGGCATATTAAAATAATAAGGTCATTTGTGAGAACACTAGAAATCGTTACGAGAATAAAACTAGTTAGCCAAATTACCTCAAAGGCAAAATGATAATTCATTTTGACCTCTAAATATTGAAACTGAGTGTTACAAATGCAATAAATTCGGTCACACCGCACTCAATTGTAGACTCAAGGTTGATCCTTTTCAGCAAACAGGATCACAAGGAGGTGTTTTAATACCCCAAAGGGAAAATAACATGAGTTGGAAACCAAAGTCAAAAGAACTACATATTGAAAAATGTGATATGGCTCTGCATGCTCAAAGTAGAGAAAATAGATTGTATGTTGATAGCGAATGCTCTAAACACATGACTGGAGACAAACACATATTTCTAAATTTTGAAAAAGGAAAAACAAGTAGTGTTACTTTTGGAGGAAATGGTAAAACAAAGATGTTGAGATATTGTAACTTCAAAGAATATTATATTTGTACTTTATTATTCCGGAGATGTTTCATTCCTCCGTGAAGATCTTATTGTATATCCGGAGATGTTTATTCCTCCGTCGGAATGTGGTAACTTGGGTTATTAGAATTCCCTAGTGGGGGTCGGCCCTGTATGTGTTATGTGGGTCAAAGGGTTATTAGACCACCCTAGAGGGGTCGGCCCAGTCAGTTGTAGTGGGGTATTTAACCCATTGGTTAAATACGAGCCTACATGTCTTGTGTAAAAGAAAAGTCGAAGTAGTGTATAAATAGAGGAGGTGTATTCCTCATTTCACACACACTCACTCACTTGAGAGAGGCGCACTTGTGGAGGAGAGGTCTGCTATGGTGGAGGAGGAGATCATGTCTTTGGTTTGCATCTTTGTATATTGCTGGTCATCTATATTGAGGAAGCTTTGCTGGGTTTTCTACCCCATGAGGGTTTCCCAGGATAAATCTGTGTCTCTTGTGTTTATGCTATGCTTGTTGTTTCTTCAGTGATCCTGTATATGCTATTATTGTGAAATGGAATGTAATGTTGCTATTTTCTGTCTTAGCATATTAAATCTTAACAAAAGATTCTTGGAAAGGGTACAATTACTCTTTGTCACAAGGATGTGGAAGAAAAGAATGTGCTATTAATCGAAAACATGAAACATAATCTATTAAGTGTAAGTCATATGTGTGACCAAGGACATACTCTCATTTTCAACTCTGAATAATGCTAAATAATAAGGAAAAACTTAGGAAGATCGATATCCAGAGCACCCAGGACCTCCAATAATGTGTACATGTTAGATGCCATGCAAAAGGAAGAATGTTATATGGGACAAATTGATGAAAGTTGGCTTTGGCATTGAAGAATGGGACATATTAATTTCGACAATCTAGTAAATATTTGTAGGAAGAAAGTCGTAAGAGACATGCCTAAGATTGTAAAACTGGATAGTACTATGTGTAAACCATGCCAACATGGAAAGTTGACACTAACAAGATTCAAGACAAAGAATATTCAACTACAAAAACCCATGAATTAATACACACTAACCTTTGTGGGCCAGCAAGAACAAAGACATTCAATGGCGAATATTATTTTATGTTGTTCATTGACGATTACACTAGAATGGGCTTGGATATGTCTTCTCAAGAAAATTTTTGAAGCTTTTGAGAACTTTAGAATATTTAAGAAGATGGTCGAAAATGAGATTGACTTAAGGATCAAATGTTTGCATTCAGATAATGGGGGAGAATACATTTAAGATGATTTTGAAAATTTCTGTGAAGAAAACGGAATCAGAAGACAATATACAACTGTTGGAGCTCCACAACAAAATGGAGTAACTGAAAGGAAAAACAAAACCCTACAAGAAATGACTAGAACAATGCTTAATGCCTCGAATCTATCTAACGCTTTTTGGGGACAAGCCATTCACACCGGTGTCCACATATTGAACAAGTCTCAACTCAGAGTAAATAGTGATAAGACTCCCTATGAACTTTGGAAAGGAAGACCAGCCTCAGTGAAATACTTCAGAATATTTGTAAACATATGTTACATTAAAAGAGTTAATGATGACTTGGGGAAATTTGATTCAAGGGTAGATGAAGGCATATTTTTGGGGTATGCCTCTAGACGCAAGGAATATATATATTATAATTTGAGAACAGATAAAATAATTGAAAGCGTAGATGTAAAATTTGATGAAACAATATTTAACAAACCAAGAAAAGAAAAAACCGGGACAAAATCATTGGTAGAATTAGAAGAAATTTTGTCAGAAAAAGAAGAAGAGGAACCAGACAATGAAGAAAATGAATAAAAAACCAGACATGACACCTTCCAAAAATGTAAAGAGAAATCATCTTGATGACTTAATCATTGGTGATAAAGGTACAAGAGTGGAAACCAGAAGCAAAAAATTATTAAAAGTATCTGAAGAAGTATATTTTGTTCTATTATCATAGATCGAACCTAGCTAGTTTGAAGAAGCTAGAAATGACAAACATTGGGTTAAATCCATGAATGCAGAATTGGATCAAATTGAAAAAAATGAAACATGGGAACTAGTTCCTAGACCTAAGGATAAGAATGTGATAGGGACTAAGTGGGTTTTCAGAAATAAACAAAATGAAAATGGACAAGTAGTAAGAAACAAGGCAATATTGGTATGCAAAGGATATGTGCAAATTGAAGGAACTGATTTCGAAGAAACATTTGCACCTGTAGCCAGAATAGAGGCTATAAGAATGTTTCTATATTTGGTGTGCCACAAAAACTTCAAGGTTTATCAAATGGATGTCAAATCAACATTTTTAAATGGAACATTAGAGGAAGAAGTCTATATTGAACAACCAAAAGTATTTCAGCTTTTAGAAAATGAGAACTACGGATGCAAACGTAAAAGGGAATTGTATGGTTTAAAGCAAGCACCGAGAGCCTAGTATGCGAGACTGGACAAATATATGCAGCAACAAGGATTCAAAAGAGGAGTTGCAAATAACAACATTTACATTAAGGTGGAAGATGATGAAATGATTATTACGGTAGTATATGTTGACGATATTATTTTTGGAAGTAGCAATAATGACCTGAGCAGAGGATTTAGTGAAAGCATGCAAAATGATTTTGAAATGTCGATGTTAGGAGAACTGTCGTTCTTCTTGGGATTACAGATTGTGTAGCTAGATAAAGGTATATTTATATCCTAATCCAAGTATGTTCATGATATGCTCAAAAGATTTCATATGGATAACTCCAAGCCAGTAAGCACTCCAATGGTTACAAGTTCCAAACTAACAAAGGACGATGAATCTACATGTATGTAACTGCGACTAGGCCCGATATCATGCAAGCTATTGATGTGGTAGCCATATTTCAATCCAAACCAAAGGAGACTCATCCTCATGCAGTAAAAATAATACTTTGTTATTTGAAAGGGACCTTGGAATTCGGCCTATGGTATCCCAAAAGAGAAAACTTCACTTTAACAACATACTCTAATGTAGATTGGGTAGGATGTGTCGTTGAAAGGAAAAGTACTAGTGGCTGTGCATTTTTCCAGGGAAAAAGTTCAGTCTCGTGGATAAGCAAGAAACAAGCCTCTATTTTACTATCCACTACCGACGTTGAATACATTGCAGCAACTGCTTGTTGTACATAGGTTTTCTGGATAAAGCAAACCTTGCAAGAAATACAAGTTTTAATGGACCAACCAATATCGATATTCTACAACAACACAAGTGCAATTAGTATATACAAAAATCCAATAATGCATTCAAAGACAAAACATATTCCCATCAAATATCACTTTCTAAGGGAATAGGTTGAAATCCAAAGTGTGAAACTGGAATACGTACCTACAAAAGAACAAGTAGCATATATCTTTACAAAACCACTTCCTAGAGTAGCTTTTGAAAGTCTTAGACAAAATCTAGAATTAATATCCTTACTGGACCAGTAAGGGGTGTAGAAGGAACACTTTTCCATTGACGTCAAAGGGGGAGAAATGAAGATAGTGGGAGGAAACAATAAGTAATGAGAAGCCCGCGGTAAGGAGGAGCACAAAAGTAGAAGAGCATAACAACAAAAGAGTCGAAGTGTTGTCATCAATGACAAAGAGGGAGATTGTTGGACTTAACGTTGTCATTGATGTCAAACGGGAGATTGTTGGACTTAATGTTGTCATGTATGCCAAATGGGAGATTGTTGGATTGAATGTTGAGGTTATTTATGAGAATATTTGAAGCCAGTTTGGAGAAGTATATATAACAAGGAAATACAATTTCAGCGCAGTGACAAGACACTAGCAAAAGTTACCAACAGAAGTGTGCAGTGGTACACATGTCGAAGCATATAGTCAGAGTGTGAAAACAGTTGATATGTCGAAGCAAGTTGTGTGTCGAAGTGTTCATGTTGAAGTACACAGATAATAGATAACTCGAAGTAAATACATAACAAGAAAGTGGTGCATCGAACTGTGCATGTCAAAGTATGCTTGCCGAAGTGCGTAGCACATTTGACAAGGCAATGAAGTATTGAAGAAGGATGGGGTACAAGCCCCTTGTTGTGGTGCAAAGCCTTATTCTTCAGATAGTCGTTGTGGTCAATTGATTAAATTAAGGTAATGAAGCAAACATGTTGGCTCTCATGTGGACATAAGAAAAGCTATAAATAGACAAGGACCAATGCACTTTGAAAAATAGGTGTGTGACTTGTGGAAGTGTGTGCGACCGTGGATTATCTGAAGTTTTAATTTATGGGGTTTTGAAAGGGAATCAATGGCTAGTTGATTTGGAGAAGAAGCATAATTTGAAGTAAGCACAAGAACAAGTTGCATGTCGCAGTTGGAAGACCACAGGAGAGATTGAGGAAAGTTTAGAATCAAGTCGCATGTCGTTGTTGGATAAGTCAGAGTAATTTATAGTCAGGAAGAAGCGAAAAAATGCAGCATAATTTGAAGCAAGTACAAAATCAAGTCATACATTGCAGTTGGATAAGTCGAAATTAAAGAGAGATTGCAAAAATCAGTTGATACATGGAAGTTTGAGAAAGTCAAGGTAGATTTCAGTGAAGTATAGAGCTAAGTCACAGCTGACTTGGAATAGGCTAATTGACAGAGGCAGTGATAGTAACAGATTAATTCTCTTAATCATATCAGGGTGGTAGGATGGGGCAAGGACATGAGATTGAAGTCTCCTTCAGGTTGGAGCCTATAAATCAAGGGGTTGGAGCCTCCTTCCAGTCGGTGCCAGTAAATTAGGAAGATGGAGCTTCCTTAGGTTGTTTCCTGTAAATTAGGGGGTTGGATCCTCCTTCTAGTTTGTTCTAAAAAATTAAGGAGTTGGTTCTTCCTTCCATTTGGTGCTGGTAAATAAATTGAAAGAAATCTCGAATATATAAGAAAAGCATTTTTGGGTTTTTCTTCCATTTGGGTTTCCACGTTAAATTTTTTTTGCACTATGTATGGTTTATGTGATGACGAGTGACATTTTTAATGGTTAATGTTTACATGATATAATTAATGTCTGAAATGGTAAAAATTGCGAAATACTGATTTAGCCCCCCCCCTCCTTAGTATTTCCAACAAACCTTTCTCTTCAAATCACTTTGGTGAATATGTTTTCAATTTGCTCGTTCATGCAACAATGTCGTAAATGGACTGTCTTGGCATCTACATGCTGTCGAATCAGATGATACTTCGTGTTGATGTGCTTGGTTCAAACATGGAATCTGGGACTCTTGGCCAACTTGATTACATAAGAATTGTCGATCAGTATGGGATGTTGTGGAACCCCTTCACCTTGAACTATAGAACATACAAGCAAAAAGCAGAAGGGAACAATATTTCAAGAAGAGAGGTGGTATCTAGAGATACTGTCACAACACTTAAGCACAACGCATTGTGATAAAAACATCACAACACATTATCACAAGTCTTACAACTCGATTCAATTCAATATCAACACAACCCATAGGGTCATTATTTTATAGCCTCCAAATCTAAAGAACTCCCCTGAAGTGAGGAAGATCTAGTCCACAAATAGGGGTCATTGGTTCTAACAATTTCCACAAAATCTGCAACGTCCCATAGTTTAGTAATCTATTGTAGTCAAGTTGACCACATCCTCGTCGACCATTGAGTCGAGCCTTCGACTCTCATAGTCAACTCTCCAGTCAACTACTTTGCTAGTCGATTTTTGTCTATCGACTAACTATATCCAAAATATCCAGGAGTGTGATGAACCTTCATAACCTTAGGTTCCAACACCCCCCATCAACACAATGCACTAGAGATTCAAGAGATGTAATTATGTGGAATGAACACCCCCCCATAATTGCAGCTTCTTGAAGCTTGATCGTAGCCAAAAGTTTCACAAACTTAACTTCTGGGAATTACATTGTAAATATATCAATTATTTGATCATCTGCCCTGTAATAAACAAGTGAGACAACATTGTCCTGCACCAACGTTCGCAAATAATGAACATCAAGTTCAACATGCTTCATCTGGCTATGAGAAACAAGATTATCAACAACCTGTATCATAATTTGATTGTCATAATGAATAACAATTGAAGTTTGAACAGGAAACTCAATCTCTTCTAAAATATGATGGATCCAAACCTCCTTTGTACCTATTGACAACACCACAGTACTGAGCTTTTGTAGTCGAAAGAGAGACTGCCTTTACTTTCCTACAAGACCAAACCAAAGGTCTAGAACTCAGTCAAAACACATATCCAAAAGTGGACTTGTGGTCGTCAATGTCACCTCCCTAGTTAGAATCAGTGAACTTGACTAGCGATTCTGTACTGCGACAATAATTAATACCATAATGATAAGTTCATTTAATATAACAAACAATTCTATTTGCATATTTCCAGTGGATTTCTCAAGGATCTCATGAACTAGGAGACCACACTAACAATGAAGGAGAGATCCAATCGACTATGAGTTAAGTAAAATAAGATACCTACAACTGTTGATAAAGAGTGGCTTCGACTTGCGAGAGTCATAGTCTTTCAACAATTTCACACCATACTGATAAGGTGTAGCACAAGACGTACAGTCTTCCATATTGGATCATTTCAAAAGAACCAAAGCATATTTAGGTTGAGAAAGAATGATACCATCATTCATTTGCAAAATTTGAATGCCTAAAAAGAAATACAATAGATCAAGATGTGTCATTTCAAAGGTATCTACAAGTTGTTTCTTCCAATCCAAAATCAAATTGACATTATTTCCAGTTATGACTAAATCATCAACATATAATTCCACAATCAAGGTTTCACCATGACCATGTAAGACATAAACATTGTGATCAAATTCACAATGTTTGAAGCCAACATGGACAAATAAATGATCAATCTTCTCATACCAAGCACAAGGTGCCTATTTCAAAGCATATACAACGACTTCTCGAGTCGAAAAACAAGGCTAGAATTTGTCACAAAACCATGAGGTTGCTTCATATAAATTTATTCAATCAAATATCCATGAAGAAAGGAACTTTTAACATCCATATGATGAAGTTTCCATCCAAAACGAGCAACAAGGGAAAGGCTCATCTTTGCAACAAGAACAAAGGTTTAAGTGTAGTCAATTCCTGCTCACTGAGAGAAACCCTTGGCTACCAAGTAAGCCTTGTGATGTTCAACAACACCATCAGAAGTAAACTTGGTCTTATAGACCCATCGAAAGTTCACAACATTCTTTCTTTGCCGTCGAGGAACAAGTTCCCAAGTCTAATTCTTCTTGAAAGAATCAATTCCAGTAGTCATAGCATTTTACCATTCTGGCATACCTTGAGCATCAATAAGTGTCAGGATCGCATGTTTCAAGAACAAATATCATCAGTTTAACACTTCCATGTTATTTCTGACTGCGGATTTGTCATCCAATACTAGCATCTCCAACATTCGGTCCAACAACTTCAATTGTTTTAGCATCCCACTGAGGTAAACGATTCGGTGGTGATTCATGTCGTTGACTTTTAGTTGAATGAGTTGGTGTATTGATGTCTTCAGTCAAGGTGGTTTGAATACAAGTTGAATCAGGAGTAGAATTCATCAATCCGGTCGAAACTCCATAAAAGGGTACAATCAATCCAAATTCTTCAAGACTATCAAATAGATCACTATGTAATTGACCAGGGGAGGAATTCAACAAATTATTACCTGAAATATTCTCATCAAATATCACATTTATTCTTAGAATGATCTGTTGTTTGACAGGGTCAAACAAACGATACACTTTCGATTCATTAGAATATCCCATCATGACGCAAGTATGATTATTTGCATCCAATTTCTTTCTACAATTATCACTGATATGCGCCCAAGAAACTAAATTAGCTCTAGTCAATACAACTGAATTATCCTTATGTTCCACTTTTTGACTGGAATCTTGTCGGCGACAGCTCTAGTCGGTACAAGGTTCAGGAGATAGTTTGAATAATAAACAACTTCTGCCCAAAATTTCGTCGGAAGATCTTTGGTCTATAGTAGCCATCGGGCCATTTCCACCAAAGTATGATTCTTCCTCTCTGTGACTCCATTCTGTCGAGGAGTGTGAGGGAAATATATCTACCAAGAAATACCATTCTACAAGAGATACTCATCAAACTGTCAACTCACATATTCACCACCATTGTCTGATCTCAAACATTTGAATGGTCGGCCACATTGTTTTTCAACCAATGCCTTAAATTCATTGAATCTTTCAAAGACATGGCTCTTACTCTTCACGAAATATACCCATGCAAATATAAATAAATCATAAATGAAGGTCAAATATACTTCACACTTGCTAATGAGGGGTCTTTCATGAAACATAGATCACTGTGAGCAAGTTCCAGTCGGTTTTGTGCTCACCATGCTTTCCTTGAATCAAAGGGTGCCTGATGATGCTTTCCAAGCGCACATCCTCTACAAACTTCATTAGGTGGAGAATTCTTTGGGAGACCAATAACCATATTATGAGTAACCATCATCTTCAAATTTTGAAAGTTCAGATGCCCAAGTCATTCATGCCAAATTTGACTTCTGTCGTCGATGTGAGCAATGAGTGCAATTGGTCCAGTTGTTCTGGTTGGTCTAGTAGCCAGGGAAAAATTAATGGGAGGATCTCGGAACTTGTAAAGTTCATCTTTTGGATCTAAATATCCTAAAGAAACAGTCCCCCCCCCAAGTTTCATATCCTTTACGATAAAGCGATCTGACAAAAATTCAACAATCTTCTTAGTATGTGTAAGTTGAGCAACCAACAATAAATTTGCACTGAAGATAGGCACATGATAGACATTGGATATTCAACCATGTGGCATTCAACATTGCCACTTCTAGCAGCCGTGAGAGCGCAATCATCAAAAACATAAATCTTCCATTCTGGACCTCCACTTAAGGAAGATAATAGAGAAGCATCCTTAACCATATGAGGACAACTAAAATTGATTGTCCATTATGTCTGAGTGGTACATGCATGTGATGCCTGTGAAATGTTAACAGAGAAGGTGAATCTTTCAGCAAGTTGGTTGATCGACTAACCAGTTGACGCAATATCCTAAATATGTTTGACCTTTCCTTCCAAGTCCTTCATCTTCTTCCAACAAATTTTCTTGACATGTATAACTTTTCCACAATAACAACATGTTTTCTTACTCGATGACTACTCTTCGGTATTTCCTTTATTAGGTTGGTCAATACATTATGGTCAATACATTCTAGTCTACGAATAGGGGTTGTTGGTTCTAACCGTTTCCACAAAATATACAATGTCCCAGAGTTTATTCGACTGATTTAGTTGAGCCACCACGACCTCGCTCACCATTAAGTCAAGCCTTTGGATCTCATAGTCGATCCACTAGTCAAATTCTTCTCCGATGATGACTCTTCAGTATTTCCTTTATTAGGTTGGTCAATACATTCTAGTCTACGAATAGGGGTTGTTGGTTCTAACCGTTTCCGCAAAATCTACAATGTACCAGAGTTTATTCGACTGGTGTAGTTGAGCCACCACGACCTCACTGACCATTAAGTCAAGCCTTTGGCTCTCATAGTCGATCCACTAGTCAACTTCTTTCCTAATCGATTGTTGTCTATCGACTATTACTATCTCTAGAAGATCCAAGAGTGTGATGAACCTTGATAACCTTAGGTTCCAATATGGGGGTGGATATCTCTTGTTTCTCCTATAAATATTCAAGTATCTTCCTTAGACACACAATTGCCTTCGTCGCTTCTGCATCAACCACATATTCTGCCTCTGTTTTTGAATCTACTGGAACTTATTGTTTGTGTGATCTCTAAGAGATAGATGTTGATCCAAGACTCATGAGGCAGCTAGAAGTAGACACTCCTGTCTCTTTGTCGCCATCAAAGTTTGAATCAAAGTACCCAATAAGTTTGAAGTTGTCCACCTTAGAACACTTGAGTCCAAAGTCTTGAGTTCCCTTCAAGTATCTTATAACTCTTTTGGTAGCATAAAAACGTCCTTCACAAGGTTTTTACATGAACCTTGAAAGGATGCCAAAATAAATGGAATATTTGGTTTGGTGGTGGTAAGGTAGATAACGCTTCCCACAAGTTGTCGGTACTTGGTCGCATCCTCAAATTCTTTTCCTTCATTAATGTGAGATTCAACTTTTGTTCCATTAGAGTAGAGAGAGGGTTGCATTATGTCATGCAAAATCTATTCAATAGTTCTCCAACATACTTCTTCTGGAAGATGAATGTGTACTTAGGATGTTCAGTCACTTCAATTCCAAGTAGTAGTGAAGGTGTCCTAGATATGTCATCTCAAATCCCTTCTTCAGTTCTTTCTCTATGGATGCAATATAGCTTTCATTGTTCCCCGTCATAAAAAAATCATCTACATACACCATAAGATACATAACAAATCTTCCAACTTTCTTTACAAACATTGTTGCATCATCAAGATTAAAATGTTTGAAATTGAACTTTAGAAGATACTTGGTTAGCTTTTCGTACCATGCATGAGGTGCTTTTTTCAGGCCATATAATGACTTGATGAGCTTACAAACCTTTTGTTCTTGTACTTTCATAACAAAGCCTTCTGGATGAGACATGAAGACATTCTCTTTCAAGTATCCATTCAAGAAAGTAGTATTCACATCCATCTAATGAACTATCAACCGATTATGTGTAGCCAATGATAATAAGGTGTGGATGGTAACCCATTTTGATGTGGGGGAGAAAGTCTCTTCATATTCAATCCCTTCCTTTCGTGCATAGCCTTTCACCAAAAGCCTCACCTTATGCTTTTCAAGTTAGCCATCTGATATGTATTTGTTCTTGTATACCCACTTGCATCCAATTGGTTTGGTTGCAAATGGAGGGTCCACCAGCTTCCAAGTTCCATTCTTCATGAGCACATCATACTCATTCTCCATGGCTTCAGTTCCACCCATCACGAGAAACAACTTCTTCAAAGGAATTTGGTTCAAGGTTAGCTAATAAATTCAATTCACAATCATACGAGACATCCATGTCTTCTACATCACCTGAGTTTGAATTAACTGCATCTCCTCCATTTTCTTGTCTAGTTGAACTTCTTGTTCCCCTCTTTCCAACTTCATCCAGATGGACACTTTCAAGTGTCTTTGTGACCCATTTCAGAACTTTTCGTGAAATCCCAAGTTGATCAACTGGTGGTGCTTCATTCTCTTTAAGATGTGATCTTTCAATCCTCTCAATCACATCATCCAATTGAACCTCTTGTTTAGGTGAAGTGACATGAACTTCTTCTTCATGAGGGGGTGTTGGTGCTTCAAAAGGAAATTCTAGAGATTAATCCAAGATAGGGATATCCCTTCAAGACGTGGAATTTCATTATCAACTTCATGAAAGGTCTTTACACGGGCAATTTTTTCTAGACGATCAAGTTGTATTTCAATGGACTCATCATTTTTATTCATTTCAAGAAAAATGAAGTCTTTGGAAAGAATAAACTTTTTTTTACCTCATCGTAAGGACGATATGCCTTGGTGCCTAGTGGTGTTTGAGTACCCCAAGAAAATTCATTTTTGAATTCAAGCACCAATATTGTCTCTTTGTTCCTTTGGTATCAAGGCATAGTAGGTGGAACCAAAGACCCTAAGATGCCTCACTGAAGGGATGCGGCCATACCACATTTCATACGGATTTTTGTTTCCAAGAGCATGAGTTGGACTTCAATTTCGCAAATAGATTGCACATAAAACTGCATCACCCCAAAACATCAATTTGACATTCTTAAAAAACAACATGGAGAGTACCATATTTATGATAGTTCTATTCATTCTTTCTACCACACCATTTTGTTGAGGATTTATGGAATTGTAATTTGGTGCGCAATCCCATGTTGACGAAGATAGTCTTCAAAATTATTAGAAGTGCATTATTTTCCAATGTCAGTATGAAGTGTGACAATGTGAGATTATGCTTCATTTTCTATCCATACATGAAAATTTTTGAATGTTTGAAATGTTTCATATTTTTTCTTTAATAAATATACCCAACACATTCTGGTGTAGTCATCAACAAAAGTCATGAGATATTTATTACAATTGGCAGAAGGAACATGCATGGGGCCACACAAGTCAGAGTGAATTAGCTCTAACTTTCTACATGCTCTAAATTTGGACTCATGAGATGGCTACTTACTATGATTTCCTAGTATACATGCATCACATTGGTTCATCTTCTTAGGAATGGTGGACAAACCAAAAACACCATTCTTTTTCAACAAGCAAATACTTTTATAGTTTAAGTTTCCATATTTAGCATGCCATGAAATATTGAATGGCAAATTACCTTCTTCATGCTGAGAGAGGCAGACAAATTTTTGAACTCTTGTAGATGATCCTTTCAACTTCAACAACTTTCCATCTTCATATCCGATCATGATGACTTGGTTGTTAGAGGAATTCCTTATCTCTACTATTCCATCAAACATGTGGATGGAATGGCCTTGCTATCAAATATGCACCAGGGACAACAGGCTTCTCTACAACTCTGGAAGTTAGAGAACAATGTGCAGCAAAAAGTCAGGGAATCAGGAAATTTGAGCCTGATGGAACCAAATCCCTTTGGTTTGAGGCTGGATTTGTCTGCAAAGTATACTATGTCATCTACATTGACATTCAATTCTTCAAAACAATATTTTCTAAATGTCATGTGGGATGTTACACTGGTATCAGGCAGCCAAGTATCTTTGTAAGATGAAAATGATGTGATTTCATTTATTCCAATATTACAATGTGCAATAATACAACGAGAAAATTCAGGAGCTTTACCAGACTATTGGCCTTTACCTTTGTCTTATTTATTCTAATTATGCCTCTCTTTGATGGTATTCCAAGGGGCCCAACACTATTTTGCTTCACGTCCATTCTTCCCATAACATTTACAATGTAAATCTGGTCTCTTATTTGTGTTGTTTTTGCCCCCTTGCCTTTGACATTATTTATTCCACGTCCTCTCTTTTTTTCCTCTCCCTTGGATGAGTCTTTTGACTGGTTATTTTCTTTATGATCAAGGGAAAGGGTCTCTCTAGTGGGATGAAGGGTCTTCTTTCTAAAATATTTATCTGTTTTTTATCTTCTCCACTAGAGAATCGAAGGTGAGGTCCTTCAGTTTGTCACTAGCTTGAAGTGATTCAAGGTAGTGTGAGTGTGTGGGATAGAGGAACTTGACAAAGGAAACCAATCAAAGGTCTGGCTGCATACCAATGGTTTTGATCTTATGCATGATTACTCTGATCTCAGATGCAACAATCATGGGGTCATTGTATTTCACTTCTAGATTGAACATCTTTAACAACAACTAAATTAGCTCTAGCTCAGAATGTGAGTCATATAGGTCCTTCAATCTTTTTAACGCATCAAAACAAGATGTTGTAGGTAATATATGATGACTCACCTCTTCAGTTAATATTACAGTAGTTAATGCCAATGCCTTTTTGTCTCTAGTCTTCCATATAGCTCGTTCTTTCTATGTTGTTGGTAGTTTTGGGTCAAATGTCAGGGTGTCATCTTTTGTTTCAATGGACACTCTTTCACATATGCCATCCCACAGGTTGTTGTAGATAAATGTGGACTTTCTATTCCTCAGCCACTCTGGATAGGCTTCTTTTCCAGTGAGCACTGCTTCTACTATATAATCCAACGAATGCATCTTCGGAAACTGGTAATGTAATTTAACCTTCAAATTAATAGTGTTTTGGAAACTAGAAAGAAGGTGTAGGTCTACGTCTCTGCCACCTATTACAATATTCTTAAAATATAAATATTCTCAATAATTTGCAAGACTGCATAAAAGAGTCACTTTCTGTTATAAAATAATGAATTTATGATATCAATTCCAACGTAGCAATAAGTGGAGACACCAACGATATCAACAAAACCAATATGTAGCTATACCAAATGTATTCAACATGCAACTCCAAATTATGCAACAACAAACTTGTCTTCAACAAATTGAACTGGTCTAAAAATGTGATACCAGTGTGCTTGCTCTAGGTAGTTCCATGTCTTGGAAGAGGTCTCACCTACACACAAATCCAATGCAATCAATGAAGGAGAGGTAGTCTCGATCAATGAGGGCGTCCACCAACATAAATTAGGTTCAACTCCATGAAGCCTTCACGAGATAATATTAATGCAAGCAGTCTTCAAAAAATGTGAAATGCACATTAGTTTGCAGCTTGTGGAGAGGATTTTCTTCGTCTTCATAAGGTTAGGGGGTGTCAATACCATCAATACTTGGGGAGGTAAGGAAGGAGCCGCACACAAATGGAGGTTTGGTAGTTCCAGACATTGGTAAATGGTCACAATTCGATGGAGAATGCACCCAATGCTCCACGTAGTCAAGAGTCAGGGTTCACGCAGGAATGGAATTCACATTGTCCAAGAGAGAGTATGCAAATGCAATTAGGTTTCAAAGAAGGACGCTCGCGGGTGCTTGGAGAAGGCATCCAATGGAGAGAAGGGAAAACATGAAGAATGAGAGCAAACTGGTTATGAAGACATTGTGGAAGGGATCTATGTTTGCGTTTCAAATGAATGAGGACATTGCATAATGTCACGACATGTGGGGAGATACAAATTAGGGTTAGTGTTGCCTATGCATACAAGAGAGGAAACACATGTTACCTACAAAACTAATGGTTGCAAACACTATGCCAGAAGATGCAGGGAGCAGAGAAATGGAAAGCATATTATCCAGGAAAACAAAACACACAGAGCAAAACTGGCAGGCTAGCGGGAAAGCATGAGTTAGACATTGCTCTCATACCACTTGTCAGAGTAACTCCTCAAATTGATTGATTCATTATTGGATATTGGTGCTATATTTATACAGGAGGAGATGATTGTTGGAGTTCATATTCTAATAAGTCAGTTGGCGTGCAGGGAGAGTATTCGTCTTCGAGTATTTATTTACATTATTTAGAAAACCCTAATCGATATTGATTGAGTTGTCATTGATGCCAACATGGACATGCAGTGACCCTTTCAGTAGTCATTGATGCCACCAAGATCCCCTGCAGTGGACAAGCTTGATGGATAGGTATGGACTTAATAATGGATACCTGCACATATTCATGTTATCTCTTGTGGGGTACTTAGCTCAAGTTGGAGTCCTCTTCCCACACACAGTATCAAACTGGATGATAGCATTCACAGGTGTTAGCATGATTGTTGCATGGTACTAGAACCCTCACATGTGGTACCTTGGCCCTTGGATCCCATACATAGATGGTGTGTGTTAGACTGGTGTTGTAGTGCAATGCACAAGCAACGCCCGAGAGCCCCAATAACAAGCTATTGTGAGTGGGCCCTCCCACTAAAAAACTACATTTAATATCATGTGGTTCTATGAACCATGTATCAGATATTAAACTGATAAGAACATATACTACACTTGATCTTAGCCAAAAGGCTGAGAAAGGTATGCTTTTCCCCTTCCATCTCTCTCCCTTTTCTACTACCCCTCCCTCCCTTATCGCACATGTTAATGCATGTGGTATATATTATTTTCATTTTTTTCAAAACATACCATTACATATTTTCTAATTCTCCAATAATACTTCAATTTTAAATGTCCAATCTCATAAATATTCTTCTCCTGTTCGATCTCTCTCTTTACATGAGACTCCTCATAACACCCAATGATTTCTCACTTAGGTATCCCATGCGGTGAAAAGAAAGAATGGAACACTCAGAACATAGTGGGAAATGAGGGACATATGCACTATCATTGAAAGTTCGTCCAAGCCTACGTCCAAATATATGACAAATTGGGATGAGTCGACTATATGAGGTCCAAAATTACTCATGTTTTTTAGAAGAAGCTAGAAGTTGAGAAATATAAGAAACTTTTCAAATATTGAACACAAAGGCAAACCTTGATGCAATGTGTGTAGGCGAGTTCCATATTACCAATCTTAGATACGAAGGGTAATGCTTTTTCCCACCACCATGGAGAGTTCCATTAAATATGCGAGACAAACACAAAGAAAACAATTCTCAATTCAGATGTGTCGAACCTGGTCTACAAAAATAGGACACGGATTTTCACGTTCACGCATATGCTTCTATTGCCGCTACTGTGACCCATGCTACCGTTCGAACCCTCTCGACCATTCTAGTAACTTTGGGCAACTTGGTGCGAATTTGGGTTTTTCACTTTTGGTGTCATTTGTAGGCATCCAACATTATTTTTGGCCCCAAATTTTTGTGTGTATAAAGTACTGTAATACCCCAATTTTGACCCTTATGAAATATTGGCTTTTAATGTAAATATTGTATACATGCGATGTATGTTTCCCTAGCGTGGAGCTCAAGGCCAAGGCCCCGCTAGTGTATGTTGGGATTTATTTAGAATGGACAAGCATTTGATATTTTGTTACCCATGTGCTATTAAGCCATGGACTATTGTAAATTGATGTAAATATTTGATATTGCAATAAAATACCAAAACTGGCTATGGGAGCAACGAATGAGAAGGGGCCATGTGTATTCCACTAAGGAGTGGTGAGGGGGTTGTGGGGATGAACCATACGCTGCCAAATGTCATTGTGAGAACCCATTTGACTTTCCTTGCTGACATTTAATTCTGTTGTAAGGAAGTTGTTGAAGAATTCAGTCCATGGCTTCAATGGAGCATGGGTAGCCCAGAAATTCGTATGGTAGAGTATCGGCTCTGTTTTCTTGTACCACAAGTCACCCTACCTCATGGGAATGGGTTCTTCCTCATTCCCATTCCATTGTTGAACAACCCAACATCATTTTTCATCCATTACAAATTCCCAACAGTGAGAAAAACCAGAAATCGCAACTTTGCAAGAACCCACGTTTTAAAGAGCCATAAACTCCCATAATTTGGTATTGACAATAAAATCCAATGGGGGATCCATAGGTATGAACCTTGGGGCGAATTTGAGAGCATTAGATACCCCGAAATCCATAGAAAAGCCCAGTTTCTATAGCCCAGAAGTCCAGTGACGGGATTGAATTATTTCATGACAGAATTGTGAGAAATCCACGTGTGAATGACTAAACAGAGGTTGGGTTTGCTTGATAACCCAGTGAAGGCTAGAATCTCAAGGAATTAGCAGCTGGACCTTTCTATGCCGATCCTGAAGAGCACTGGAGGGAAGGGACGCCTTAGGGATTGTGCAGCAAAGAAGGGGACCTTCCTTGTGTTGGGTGTGGTCGGTATTGTGGGTGCCTTGGCTGTTGAATTATCTTGAGATGCCTATAGCTCTGTGGATGAGCTCACTGGCTTAGCATTGCCCTCCTCTATCTTTTGTATGCTTGATAAACCCAACTGTGTGTTGTCTTAGCATAGTTGCTGAGTGAAACCATGGCTGTGAGTGAGCCCATCTAGTTCCTCCTTAGTGGATACACAACCTAGCTCGGGGGTGATCTCTCAGCTGAAAGAATATAGGCTAGATAGAGATCTATGGTTGGGTGGAACATTGCTATCACATAGCCAGTTGTTTGGACAACTTCATCTTCAAGATAAGTATTCTTCGTGGTTTAATTTATATGCATTATGTGTTACTTCTGAATGTTAATTATTCATGGTAATGGAATTGATATGAAGTCTGTGCACAGTATGAGAAGGGGATTGATTCTCTACATATTGACTCACCCTCTGTTTGTGATAGAAGTGTTGATGCATTACTAGTTGTGTGTGTGCAAATGTGTTTTAATTCCGCTGTGTTTATATTGAGTTTGAATCTACACACATAATTTATTTATTTATTATGAATTTATGAGTAATGTTTGGGACTGAGTTTACCAAATAAGCCCAGTATGTTAGTCATGTTCCCTCTGTGGTTTAGTATTGATGGAAGGGGACGTGACACGTACCCACCCCCTTCACCTGGTTTTTCTCATCGAGAACTTTTGTATGAGATTTGGACCTAATTCTAATTTCCCGTGCAATAGTTATGGCCTTGACAAGTTGACCATCGGTTTTTCACCTCAATGTCACTGACTCTTGGCCTTCCATGCCTCATCTCTTCACCTTCTTGCCTTTTCATTTTTGGAGTTCATCTTAAACAAAGAAAAAATATTCTCACCTTTTGCAGAGAGTTTGCACATGAGAGTAGCTAAGCATCTCTTCTTAGAGATTGCCACCACCATGCAATCGGCCATTGGATGATAATACTTGCAATCTTCTACAAAGTGTGTGTGTGCATTTCATTCTATTTACTTATTTCTACAACCATGCTTAGTTAATTGTTGATATACACATTAACTTCCACGGATTAGTGTGTGTCAACCCATATTCTGACCTCATTCTAGACCAACAGTGTTAGAGCCTTGTGTTGCCCAATGCATGCCCCTCCAAAGAGGGTAAGGTAGAAGTAGCTAGTAACAACAAAGGTGGGATCGATGAGAGCAAAGATCAACATAAGAAGAATTGAAATAGTTTGGTTTGACAAGTAAAAGGCCAACCGAAAGTGAGCAAATGCTACCTAAATCAACGAAAATTAGTTCGAGTGGCATAAGATTGATAGGATGTAAGTCTATGAAAGCTAAGAAGATAAGCGATAATGATAAAGCATTAAATGGAAGTATAAATATCAAAGAAAGTAGTCATTCCAGTAATAAATGAGGTAAAAAGAAATAAAATACTATTAAGAAGAAATTCACAAAAGTTCACCATGTCCACAAGAAACACCAAATAATCTAGATCGAGAGAAATCCATTAATCTAGTACGGATCAATAAAAGTGGTAGTGATATTGAAGAGATGGGAATTGTGCCGGAGAGAGAAGGTGGTAAAGTAATAGGACCATGCATCATAGAAAGTCGAGCACAAAACTAGATTCCAGATCATTAATAAATTAAAGATAGATGAACTAGGCTGGGTTGCACAGTTGAAGAGATATAAAGCTTGGTGCAACACAAGTGAAAAGGATAAGTGGGCAGATCGAGTAATAAAAGATTTTACAAGTAAAAAACCATAGGGTTTTAAACATGGGCTCGTTGATGTAATTTCAAGGCTTGAAAGAAGAGTCAACAAAGTTTAATGTTAGAATGTACCGTAATGAGGAGACATAGTAAGCGAGAGTTATCTCAATCAATGCAAAAATGATTCACACCTTAACCATGTTTCCAAAATAAGGGTTTCTTATGAAGAACATCATAGCAATCTTAGCACATATGTTGGAGAAGTTTTCACAAGATGGAAAAAATGAAATTCCAAAGGTTTGTCACTCATCAAAGCTACATACAAGTTTGGGTTGTTTGATTTATTCGATTAACTTATCTATTATTCTTCTTTCTGTGATGTTGGCTATTTCAGTTATATGCCCTTCCATATGACTCGGATATTTTGAAGTGATGAGCTTAATTGCATCTCTCAGGATTTGTTTGCTACAACTAGACGAATTCCTGCGCTAAGTTTCAACTGCCTCGAGATTTCTGTTCAGAAAGGTATTCACAGGCTCTGCCTCACATCAATTGAACTAAATGAATTAGCTGATTGCACAGTTTTACCATTCTTTGTAGATCATCTATCACCAAGTCAAAGAAACCTACAAAAATATATGTTAACCAACCGTGAGGCTTGGCGATTTTTGTTTTTTTGAAAGAGCTCCCGATTGTTTTTATCTCCTCCATAGACACCTCTGCCTCCAAAGCTATATTCATTTCATTGGAAATAACTTAATGATCGTCATGAATCAACATCTCTTGGGACGGATCGTTTCTAATGGCGTTGGGCCAAACTTCAAAGCAAATTCAATTCACTCCAACCCATTCCTCTCGTATTCTGTTAATGGCATTAGGCCAAAGCAAATTCTATTCACTCCCATCAACCAAAACAATTCCTCGTTTTCTTTTTCAGTGTTGTTGGGGTGCGCCAGGCTGGTGCTGTAGTGCAACGCACAAGCGTCGCCCGAGAGCCCCAATAGCAAGCTATTGTGAGTGGGCCCTCCCACTAAAAATATACATTTAATATCATGTGGTTCTATGAACCACGTATCAGATATTAAACTGATAAGAATAGATACTACACTTGATCTTATCCAAAAGGCCGAGAAAGGTATGCTTTTTCCCTTCCATCTCTCTCCCTTTACTACTACCTCTCTCTCCCTTATCGCACATGTTAATGCATGTGGTATACATCATTTTCATTCTTTTCAAAACAGACCATTATATATTTTCTTATTCTCCAATAATACTTCAATTTTAAACGACCAATCTCATAAATATTCTTCTCCTTTTCGCTCTCTCTCTTTACATGAGCCTCCTCATAACACCTAATGATTTCTCGCTTAGGTATCCCATGCGGTGAAAAGAAAGAATGAAACACTCGGAACATAGTGGGCAACGAGGGACATATGCACTATCATTGAAAGTTTGTCCAAGCCTACGTCCAAATATATGACAAATTGGGATGAGTCGACTATATGAGGTCCAAAATTACTCATGTTTTTTAGAAGAAGCTAAAAGTTGAGAAATATAAGAAAATTTTCAAGCATTGAACACAAAGGCAAACCTTGATGCAATGCATGTAGGTGAGTTCCATATTACTAGTCTTAGATACGAAGTGGTAATGCTTTTTCCCACCACCATGGAGAGTGCCATTAAATATGCGAGACACACACAAAGAAAACAATTCTCAATTCAGATGTGTCGAACCTGGTCTACACAAATAGGACACGGATTTTCATGTTCACTCATATGCTTCTATTGCCGCTAATGTGACCCATGATACCGTTTGAACCCTCTCGGCCGTTCTAGCAACTTTGGGCAACTTGGTGCGAATTTGGGTTTTTCACTTTTGTTGTAGGCATCCAACATTATTTTTGGCCCCATATATTTTTGTGTATAAAGTACCCACCCCCTTCACCTGGTTTTTCTCATCGAGAACTTTTCTATGAGCTTTGGACCTGATTCTAACTTCCCGCGCAATAGTTATGGCCTTCACAAGTTGACCATCCGTTTTTCACCTCAATGTCACTGACTCTTGGCCTTCCATGCCACATCTCTTCCCCTTCTTGACTTTTCATTTCTGGAGTTCATCTGGAAGCATCTCTTCTTAGAGATTGCCACCACCATGCAATCGACCATTTTATGATAATACTTGCAATCTTCTACAATGTGTGTGTGTGCGTTTCATTCTATTTACTTATTTCTACAACCGTGCTTAGTTAATTGTTGATATACACATTAACTTCCACAGATTAGTGTGTGTCAACCCATATTCTCACCTGATTCTAGATCAATGGTGTTAGAACCTTGTGTTGCTCAATGCATGCCCCTCTAAAGAGGGCAAGGTAGAAGCAACTATTAACAACAAAGGTGGGATCGATGAGAGAAAAGATCAGCATAAGAAGAATTGACATAGTTCGGTTTGACAAGTAAAATTCCAACCGAAAGTGAGCAAATGCCACCTAAATCAACAAAAGTTAGTTCGAGCGTCATAAGATTGATAGGATGTAAGTCTATGAAAGATAAGAAGATAAGCGATAATGATAAAGCATTAAAGGAAGTGTAAATATCAAAGAAAGTAGTCATTCCAGTAATAAATGAGGTAAAAAGAGAAGAAATTCACAAAAGTTCACCATGTCCCCAAGAAACCCCAAACCATCTAGATTGAGAGAAATCCATTAATCTAGTATTGATCAATAAAAGTGGTAGTGATATTGAAGAGATGGGAACTGTGGCGGAGAGAGAAGGTGGTAAAGTAATAAGACCATGCATCATAGAAACTCGAGCACAAAACTAGATTCCAGATCATTAATAAATTAAAGATAGATGAACTAGGCCGGGTTGCATAGTTGAAGAGATATGAAGCTTGGTGCAACATTGAGGCTATGGAAAAGGGAAAAGGATAAGTGGGCAGACCGAGTAATAAAGGATTTTACAAGTCAACAACCATAGGGTTTTAAACATGGGCCTGTTGATGTAATTTCAAGGCTTGAAAGAAGAGTCAACAAAGTTTAATGTTAGAATGTACCGTAATGAGGAGACATAGTAAGCAAGAGTTATCTCAATCAATGAAAAAATGATTCACACCATAACCATGTTTCCAAAATAAGGGTTTATTATGAAGAACATCATAGCAATCTTAGCACATATGTTGGAGAAATTTTCACAAGATGGAAAAAATGAAATTCCAAAGGTTTGTCACTCATCAAAGCTACAGACAAGTTTGTGCATGTTGGATAACAATATCATTTTAGTCTATCTCATACTCACATGTAGGATCTCTAATTCCCCTTTCCATTTCTTAGACACCAGAGTGATATTGTTCGAAAAACAAATAAATAAGCAATAAAACCGATTGCACAAATGAACAATAAACATTGATTTACAGTGCAAAACCTTAACAGGAAAAGCCATTGCCTTAAACATTCTCACCCCTTCTGTATTGCTTAAAAAATGATCGTAGTTCTCTCTTCTCTTTACAACAGTAGTCTCGTGACATCAAGGTTTTCCTCTCCCCTTGCTGTAGGCTCATTACTCAGGTGTGCCCCCCTCATCCAATCACAACATTATAATATATGTGAGATCCAGATGTCGATCTAAGCTCAACATTAGACTAAATGTGAGCCATTGATTTATCCCAAACATGTAACTTGGACTTCAAATCTATTTAGCATCAATGTTCCAACAAGCTAGCTTGATGTTAAATGGGATTTGATGATACTTAACAATGGGTTACCTTCCAAATTTACGAAGACGAGAGTCCTTATATTCTAAGAGTAAATATGCCATAGAGTCACCTTCTTTCATCAAGAAGGATGCAGTTCCACAACTCAGTGGGTGCCACGCATCACTGCAAGGGTAGACGTGCATGTAAAATAATCAATTGCCAATCTTCACCACCACTGTTTGGAACCTAATACTTTGGGTGGTGTAAAAATATATTCCATAATATTTCTACTTTTCACGTCAAGAGTCATAGGTGGATAGGAAGAGTTGTCTTGGAGTCCAAGAGACAGCTTGGAAGATGAAACCAAGCATCACATCACATTGTATTTTTTCCAGCAAAAAAAAAACTACTATTGATATTCAAAATAGAATCAAATAGTACAATGAAGCTCATGATTCAACAGTCGAATCATATAATAGTGTTCAGTAAAACCAACCAGATCATGTTCTTTTCTAACATTCAAAAATACCATTATGGCCCGAACAGCTTTTATCATCTGTACATGATAATACTACATATATGCAAAATACAAAGCGTGAACCCAGCAACTCAGAAACTTTCCTGAGGAAACACATATAGTTCAGTCAAAAAAATATAAGGACCCACAGTCCTGGAGGCTACTATCAAACCATTCTTCCCAAATCAACTGCCCTTCTATACCTGATAATGCTTGTTTGGAGAGCTTGTCAACAAGCGTGTTATGATCTCTAAATATATGCTCAAAGATGATATTCTGCTGCTTTGATATCTCATGTTGAGTTTGGAGAGCCCAATGTCTCAAATTCAGAACGTTGAGGTTGAATTCACCCGCTGCCCATTTAATGGTAACCCTGGAGTCACCATAAACCTTGATATTAACAAAACCAAAGATATTGGCAACTTTAAGTATGCACCAGAGGACCATTAATTCTGCTTTCATGTTAGAACCAGATCCACAGTTGAGTCTAAAAGAGAAAAAATGAGACTTGTTCAGGTATATAACGCCTCCCACAACACATAAACCAAGTTGTGAAGCTCCGTCGAAGAATAGAATAGGTTGATCCACTTTAAGATTGAATAGGCTAATTCTGTCTGTCTTTAATTTGTGCTCATCATCCTTGCATGATGCAAACATATTTAAAGTAGTCATACTACAATGCATGAAATCAGGAGCTTTGTTCTGAAAGATGGCGCAGTTTCTGGAGAATCAAATTTCCCAAGGAATACATATAGCAACATAGAAATGTTGCTTACAATGTCTATACCAATTCAGTAAGCACTTGTTATAATCTCCAACATTCCAGCACTGTGTAATGTTCAATGCAGATGAAATCACATCCCAGATTTTGCTAGTGAAATCACACTGGACAAAGAGATGTTGTTTAGTTTCTGCTTCTTTTTTACAGAGAATACATAAGCTTGGTCCACTCCAACCACGTTTGCACATATTTTACCATGTCTTCAATTTATCTTGTAATAATAACCAACAGAAGCATTTAAGTTTAAGAGGAATAGACCAACGCCAAAGCCTCTTATACCACCAATCTTGAGGATAAATATATTTGTCTTGAACAATTCTGGAATATGCAGAACGTGCAGTAACACACCCAACAGCAGGATTTCCTCCCCAAACTAGATGATCTGGCTCCTGATTCAAACTGACACCCGCAGAATTCAAATTTATAATATAAGTATCCCAAGAACGGGCTAAAAAACCAGAAAGACCCAGATCTCTAGAAGACATCCACTTAGTATTATGCTCATAACCCATACTGTGCAGATGTATTTTGTTCAAGGTATTCAAACCTAAGATCTGCAGATATTGAGTGATGGAAGAAGGTAGAGAAAAGTTATCTTCCATTCCAATGATAGGGTCAATCCCAACCCGAATCAATTCTCCTGATCCAACCTGCCACACAAGATCTGATTTGATCCAATGAAAAATCTTCATAAATCCCCGCCACAGAGGAGAGAAATTCCAACTAACTAATTTTGGATTTCTAATCCAGCAGAAGACATCCATATTGATGTATTTGCAATGTATGAGCCTAGTCCAAAGAGTATTTCCGAACAGACTTCTCCAGAGACTTTTTAGTCTAAGAGCAATGTTGAAAGTGCCCAAATCTTTAATACCCCAACCACCAAATCTAAAAGGTCTAGATAAAGCATCAGCAACTACCATGGGGATTTGATCACTGTTAGCTGACCCAAACCAGAGAAAATTATAGCAATCTCTATTGATGGTCTTAATAATAGATGATGGAATTGCCAGCAAAGAAAACCAGTATACAGGTATACTGCAAAGTACTGACTTTAATAATATGAGCTTACCCCCTTTGGACAAATATCTGAAAGACCAATGAGCTATTCTGGCCTCAATTTTCCTCAACAACCAATACCAATCCTTGATTTGGTAATTGTTTGGATTAAGATAGAAACCCAGGTATTTAAAGCCTTGGTCCAGGTGACAGCATTTATATGGCAGAATCGAAAAAATGTCACTTAGATGTCCATCATCAGTAGTTAAATGATAAAAATTGGATTTACCTGAGCTGACTTTCATGCCTGATGCACTGCAGAAAGTCTGGATAATTTCTTTGTAAGTAGACCACTCCTCGATAGTGTCTACACCCGCCACTAAAACATCATCTGCAAATAAAATTTGTGTAATCACACAATCTTTTGTTATCTTAATACCTTTAATCTGTCCACCCATTAATGCCTGATTGATCATTCTGCTGAAGCCGTCCATGACCAAAATAAATAGAAGAGGAGAAAGTGGACACCCTTGTCGAATTCCCCTGGAGCATCTGAAAAATTCACACGGACTACCATTTACAAGCACAGAGATGTTCATGGAGGTAATGCAAGCCATTATCCACTTAATGATCAAAGGAGGCACACCATTTTTGATGAGAATCAGTCTTAGAAAAGACCAGTTAACCCTGTCATAAGCTTTCTCCAGGTCCATTTTAAGTAGCAGAGCTTTCTTCTTATATATCTTAATACTATGCAGCAGTTCCTGTGATATGCCTATAGCATCGTGTATCTGTCTACCAGCCAGAAATCCAAATTGCTCAATGGATATATGCTGAGAAAGAACTGACTTTAACCGATCAGCAATAATTTTTGAAATGAGTTTATAGAGCAAATTACAGAGAGCAATCGGACGATAATCACCAAAAAACTTTGGCTTATCAGTTTTGGGAATGAGGGTAACAAAGGTGGAATTTAAACCTCCAGAGATAAATCCATTGAGTCTAGAAAAATTCACCAAATCTTTAAGTTCTCTCCCCATCAGATCAAAAAAATGTAGGTACAGCTCCACCGGCCACCCATCAGGCCCGAGGCTTTTCTCTTTAGCGAATATCTTCACAGTCTGTTCTATTTCTTCCAGAGAGACCTCATCTTGTATTCTATCAGCTTCTTGCTCATTGAAAAAATGAGGATATAGAGAGGCAATTTTAATATGCTCTGCTAAACAGCAATCACCAGGGTCACTATAAATATGACCGAAAAAAGATGCAGCTTCAACTTTTATATTATCAATCCCAGAATGTTGCATTCCTCTATCATCCTCAATTTCCCAAATATATTTCGAGTTCCTTCTGGCAGAAGCAAATGAGTGAAAAAATTTTGTATTCTTATCGCCATGAGATATCCAGATGGCTCGACTTTTCAGTCGCCATTCTTTTTTAGCTTGTATAAGTAGTTCTTCTTTCTTCTTCTCAATCTGTCTCAAAACCTCAAAGCCATCATATGATAAGGAACTATAAATATTAGCAGAGATAGAGTCCTGTAATTTCTGTTCTAGAAGTGTTAATTCCTTTTTATCTGCCTTCTTTCTATCTCTGATCCATTTGGTCACAGTCTCTTTTATACCTTTTAATTTATGACAGAAGTTCAAAATCGGATTTGTACCTAAAACATCACAGTTGATCCAAAAATTTCTAACCATGATGCAAAAGGAGTCATCTTCCAGCCAACTAGAATTGAACTTGAAGGGCGAAGCCAGATTCTGTCCCAAATCATCAAGCTGTAAGATAATGGGCCAATGGTTCGAAAACTTATGATCAAAAACCCAAGACCGATGTTTATGAAAGGTCCTCAACAACTCAGAGCTGACGAGGAATCTATCCAGACGCTTATGAACACCATCCTTACCAAACCTGCCATTTGTCCAGGTAGGAACCAACTTATGTGGTTGGACATCCACCAAGTCTGAATTCACAATTAGCTGGTTAAAAAAATCTGCTAAATCATCCAACCGAGCAGATGCTCCCCAAATTTCAGAAGCATGACAAGTAAATTTAAGATCACCTGCAATTATCAAGTCGTCCAAGTTCATAAGGCCAGAACCCTGGAGAGAAGTCCAAAAACTCTGTCTCTCCCTATAGGGAGCATAACAATTGAGAATGGACAGAGTGTGCTTATTTCCACAGAAAGATCCCTTTAAAAGAATTCCCCATGGTGTAGTATAGGCCTTTAAATCAAATACTTTTGGATCCCAAGCCACAGCTAAACCCCCAGATAAACCACAGGAGCTAACAGCAGACACTTCCCAAAAGGTAGCAGTTTACAGAGTTTGTGAATAACAATGTTTTCTTCACACATAATCTCTTAGAGTAATATAAGAGCAGGGACAGTAGAATTGAAGAGATTGGCTAAAGCTTGTGCCCTAGACACCTTAGCCAGTCCTCGCACATTCAGAGACAAAATAGTCTCTAAATAACAGTCAAATTGGGGGACGACGCTCTAAGCCCCAAAGAAACATCAGGAACAGACCTATCAACCTCCACTAGCCTTTGAGAAATCGGAGTATAAGAATCTGATGGAGGAACATTTTTATCTTTGTTTTTTTTCTTATTGCCCTTCCTCATGGTGACATTTTGGAAGTGTAATGAGTGAACAGGTCTAGTTAAAGACCCACTCCCCAGGTTCTTAGAGAATGATGGTAAAGGAGGAAATTCCTCACCAGCTGCCGAAAACTGATAACCACTTTCTGCTAAAATAGCAATATCTCCCAAAGTGGAAGTGTCAGCTGTGCAATCTAAAGGATTATGGGTAACCAAGTTCTGTCCAACTTCACAACCCATATTCACAGAATTAATAGTAGAAGAACCAACAGGGGGAGAAGGAGTAAGCATAGACTGCTGATGCAAGATGATAGTGGGTGAAGACTTGTCAAGTGTAGGGTTTGGAACATTTTCTGCAGATCGAGGCGAAGAAAACCCTAAGCCAGAAGATTCAACTACAGAGTCATTAAAAAGCTTACGACCAGCTTTTGGACAGAGGGAATTTTTCTTCGAGCTGACAATAGGTAACCCCGTCACCAGGTCATGTCGCATTTGAATTTCACCCTTGGAGATCCGACTAGAGAGTAATTTTTCAGAACTTTCAATAAAAACAAGATCATCCGGTGTTAATTTAGGATAATGGATAGGGGTTTTGCATAAAAACTTACCCGAACGGTCCGATGATGGTTGCCGATCAGAAACCCTAGGAGAGGAGAGCTCCAATGCAGAAGAACCCAAATTCTTACTGCTGTAAGGGCAGAAAGCTCGAACATGACCAAGTTGCTTATAAGAAAAGTAGCGAAAAGGAATTTTGAAGTAGTCAAGTGTCTGTTTCCATACTTTAGCCCCCCAGGCAATTTCAATTTCTGCCGGCAGACCACCCCGAGTATCAATCTCCACCATGAATTTTGCATAACGGCGATCCATTCCATAGAGGTTTTGTTTGTCGAGGTGCACAAATCTCCCAACAGCATTAGCAAGACCCATGAGAACATCTTCTATCTAGAGCACGATAGGGAGGCCTGGAATAATCATCCAGAGGTGCCTAATAGGTTGATATTCATGCAGCGGATTGAAATTAAGATGCCATCTCTTAATGTATAAAGAACCCTGTTTAAACTCCCAGAAACAAGACAATATCTTGTCGATATGAGCTGCATCAGAGAAGGTGAACAAAATCCACCGATTCATGAGGAGATTAATACGAGGAGCCATCCCTGTAAGAGGAAGCCAATGCTTAGAAACCCACTCCATAATTTCAATTTTGCTACCCGAAGTGAACTCCAGCCTACCCACCAAATCCCGTTCAGCCAGAATGCCTATTTTATCAAGATTGTAATTCTCATCAATGTCAAACCGGGTGATATCCGCTCTGGCTTTAAAAGTCTTGTGCTGCCTTCTGGTTTTAGCCTTTATCCCATGGATCTTGCCGCAAGAAGGAACAACAGCCCCAGCCCTATCATGTAAATCACCCAACACAGTCGACGAAGGATGCAATGGAGGGTTTGGGGAAAAGGGAGACTCCCCCATAATGAAAACCCCCGCCAGCTATTGAAAAGAGAACCCCCAGCTGTCGGTTATATGTCAAAAAGAATAGGACAGCTGCCAGGGCAAGTGGAGCCAGCTCCTGGGCCAAGAAAAGCCAAATAAAATCGCCAATAATAGGAGGAGACCCCTAAAATTGGAAGGGGCCCATTCTAATCAAAAGACGTAGCCAAAATTAGACCTGTAACTACCAGAAAAACCACTAAATCAAGAAAAAGTCCCAAAGTCAGCCAAATAATGTAACCAAATAGTCTTTATGCAGGAAACCCGAAAAATCAAGTTGAAAGATGGAGAGGTAGCCTACGACCTTAAAGTAAATTCCCACTTTTTTTAACCTTGGTTGGTACTAGACCGATTCTGCGAATCGGCTGGACTCCAAGTCGCCGTAGGCCACACACTCGATCAATCAACTATCAAGATCAGGAAACCCTGCAAAATCGCTAAAAAACCCTAAAAATCTTCGCTCCATCTCCTTTAATCTTTTTCCACAACACATCGTATTTATATGTGTATCATTTCAATGAAATTGGGCATTCACACTTATATTTTCCTATCTTCATGGTATGGGAGCTCGGCCATTGCCTCTCCTGTGCGAGGTGTTCCATGGGAGACTCTACACACCTCCCACGAAACGAGCTTCATTAGTTGTGTTCATCCCCTCTGCATATCCATCTCCTATGGATTATCTAGTATATGAATTCACCTCCTGCGAGCTTCATTCCCTTTGCGCGTGGCATCTCTAAAACCCTAATCCACAAATGTATGGGTTTTTTCCCTCCACATGACGTGTCTTATTATCCTTTGTGTGGTTTTCTATCGTTGCAGCTTCATGAACAAAGGCCTCGAAGGCGAGAACTCCAACAGTGAAAGAAGAATCGTCACACTCTAGAAATATTCTGGAAGCGATGTCAAATTGCATGATACTTGTGAGCTACATGAAGGTTGGAAGGCTCCATCCTTCTTCTATGGGTCCTCTTCAAACCCTCGGAGCAAGTGTCAAGGCGAATTGAAGAGTATCTCTCTGTTGTGCATTTATGTTACAGAATTATGGGTGGAAGGAAGTTTCCATTGAAATTCACAGGCCACGACATTTACAAAGGCGTGTTTAATTCTTTAACGAGAGAAGGGCGTTCTTGAGACGTTCTACAGATCAACTTCCATCCAGGGTTGGGTAGCACTAATTTATTTATTTAGTGGGGGACAATCAAATTTCGCTAGGCCGCAGGCTCTCCAAGAGAGGATTTTCCACACACATAAAAAGGTTGAAGAAGTTTTATACTAAATGGAAACAGGGATATAGTTGAGAGGTTTGGGAATTCTCCACAAAACAAGGCAGACTGAGGCAGAGTTTAGTTGACACGGGCGAGTTTGTAGGAACATGCAACTTGCGAATAATGCAGTGTAATTAGCATTCACAGTGCTCCAAGAGCTTGTGAATATGAAAGGTCAAAACACTACACGAAGTTGAATAAATGTTGGGAGGCTGAATGTTAAAAGATTGCACGAAGTTGAAAAGACATGAAACACATGACAGTTAAAAGCATTTTAGGATTTCTTGTTGAAGGAGTGGAGCTCTAGAGTTGAGAAACTGATAGACGAAGAGAACAAAGGAAAGGTGCCATTTAACATTCGGAGGATACCATTGCAAAGCTCGAGAGCCTTCACAATGATGACACCGATCTTACAGTTGCAGCTGCTTTGAACGATATTGTGAAATTATATTTGAATCTTGGCTTCTCCAAGAAGGCCGTTTGATGCTTCATTAGGGCTCTGCTCATCAAAAACATAACCGAACAACAACAACCACGCTCTTCTTCTGATCTTAGAGAAGACGAAAACAACAAGAGAGTAAGTGAAAACTCCAATGAAGTCGCAGGCAGCGAGCCGTATACCTCCTCAGAGAAAGTGGCCTTGGCACCATAGTTAAGCATCATAGAGGAACCCATAGCATCCAATTGCCGACATTGTCATCCAATGCCGACACTGTCATCCAATTTCCCACTTGGAGGATCAATGTTTTGATCTCGATCCTTGTCATCATTGCAGGAAGTATAACCGTTCTTTAGACGGGTGTTCAACCCCAAAGAAACTTACAAGATTAAAGATTCACTATGGGTGGATCATTTCTCGGCGATGGTCATCAACAACCATGAAGATAGATCAATATTACAAAATAATCCTATCTCGAGTAATGACACATCTTGGAGTAGAAAGTCTCCCTGCATCTAACCTTGTACTTGACACGGGGGGATATCATGTTTTGAAAGTCAGGTTTCAAGTTTCGAATCCCTATGAATCAGATACATTTCTCAATAACTAGACTTATACACTATAGGAACAAGCAAGCTTGAGCCATAGCTAGTAGTTAGAGCCTCAAGCCAGAGCCAGATCCAGAGTCGAAGATGTATCCAGGAGAGACAGACAGAGCCTCGAGCTAGATCCAGAGCAAGAGTTGGAGTTGTAGACAGGAGACATAGATAGAGCCATGTTTCATAGCACCCAATTGTTTGTGGTCATCCTAATACCATCACTTGGTTTGTGGTAATCCTAAAACCACCACTTGCTTTGTGATCCTCCAAAAACCACAATTTAGTAGAAGATATCAGCGTCTCGAAACCACCTCTTGGTTTGCAGTCATCCTAAACCACCATCTAGCTTTTGGTTTGCGGCCATCCAAAAACCTCCATTTAGCAGAAGACAACAACTTTTGCTAACCACTGGTTCGTGGTTATCCTAAACTACCATCTACCGGGTTTTTGGTCATCCAAAAACCACCATTTAGTAGAAGACATTAGCTTTTGCTAGCTATTGGTTTGTGCTCATCCCAAAACCACCATCTCAGAGAGCACTTGAGTAATGGATTCAGCCATTGGCTGTTGTCCACTTCCAAATCTCGGCTCCCTTTTAGAAAATTTCTTGGACTCACAAACACCCCTTCGGATTAAGGGGGTGATGTTGGAAACCTAATCCTTTGGGTGATGTCAAAGAATAGTATCTATTATTATTAATATTGACGTCAAGATTCATGGGTGAATAGGAAGAGTCATCTTGGAGTCCAAGAGACGGCTTCGAAGATGTTCAACCAAGCATCACATCACATTGTATTTATATGTTGTACCATTTTAATGAAATTGGGAATTCATGCTTATATGTACTTATCTCCATTCCGAGTGTTCCAACAACCACGAAAGTAACGGTTCCAAAAATCATGGTCAACTCTCCTCAACATGAAGGTGGGAGTGCCAAAATAAGAAACAAGGGGACTCCTTTCACCCCTAGGATGGGAGTGACTAGCTATAAACATGGTCACAACCAACTTCTTGCATATTTCAATGCAAGGGGATGATTCATTCCATGAAGCATGATCATAGTCACATCCAGCTTCTTATGGATTCTTCCATAAGGGGAGGATCGATGTATTAACATGTGGGTGGACCATACTCACATGCTCATACAATACTTCTTTGTTTCTCACAATGCCTTTTGACAAAAAAAATAATTATGTGGCATTATAATGCCTCAATGTATCACGATGCCATGACACAACATGATCTAATATGGTCTTACGATTACCATACCTCTAGCGCTTACACGATCGATTGCAATGGGCTAGAACATACAAGTTACTTGTGCTACAATATAAATGCCACCTAGGCTACAACAAGAAGGTCATTTTGGCTAAGATAATAAAAAAAAAACCTCATACCGAAACCAAGGGATTGCTTCCCCACATTCATGGATGGCATCCCTCGTAAACCCAACAACATAGACTAGTTCACCTCATCCAAGGAGATTTGATTCTGGCACCTGCTATCGTGGAACTTGCCAAATGACTAGTAACATTCGCAACAATAGGTTGAGGTAACCCCTGGGATTATTTATATTATCCAAGGAAAACCTCACGAGGAACCCTCAAGCACTTCCTTGCATTTCATGGATGGTACCTTGTGTAAATCTCTCATGTTTATTACAACGACTACTCTCAGTATAGACAATGAGTGACACAAACAACAAAGGTAGCCAACTCAATGGATCGGCCCAAAGACCTCTTGTATGAAGTTCAATCCACTCAATCAATCGAGCTAGACCACCCAATTAGCTAGCTACAATAAATCAATCAAGCAATATATGTATGTATGTATGCATGTGTGTAGGTATGTATGTATGCATGCATGTATGTATGTATGTATGTATGTAGTTCAATATTCAAATTCCTAGAATAATAGTTGACTATTTTTAATGTTGTTGTAATGGTCCATTGAATTGGATATGAAAATGTGTAGCTATGGTGAATAACTTCCAAAATTCAAAGCAAAAATGAAGATTGAGGAGCTAAATCCTTAACCATCTATTCAAGATGTCCAAAGTTTTGTAACAAAAATCTAGGAGGAACTAGAAGAAGAATTCCCTAATTTAGAAGAAATCTTGGCTCATTATGGACAACTAGCTCTCAGAAAGATAGATAGAAAAGAAAAGTATAGAGATTATTCAACAGTTGCAAAACACCACAATGAGCTCCTATCGATGAAAAATATTTTGAAAGTTGTTGTAGTTTAAATCCACAAGCATTTTGGCAATCTGCTAAAGAATATTAGAAATAAAGACATTTTCGAAAGCAAAGGCCTCTAGGAAAGCTATCCCTATATATCCTGCAAACAAGTAGACATGGATGAAGCAATTAAGGAATTGCTCAAGAACAAACCCATCTACACCTTTAATTCAAATTTTATCCTCCATCCTTCACGGTCAATAAACACAATGTAATGAAGAGAGGAATAAACACAATGTAATGAAGAGAGGAAATAAACAAATTGTAATTAGGTATATACCATTACATGTAACGCAATCAAATTCAAGTATCATATGCACCACAAAGATACATTATGAACCCATTTGATTGATATCGGGATTTATAACAAGTTTGATGACAAAAGTTGGCTTTGCCATATCAAGACAACACTAGAAGACGTCCAAAAAACAACATTCATGGCCTCTCAAAGTTAGTATGAATGGTTAGTCATGCCAATTGTACTTTGCAGTAGAGGAAAGGATATGATGCGGAAGATGGAAGTTGGTTAGTGAGGATGGATGGTTCAAAGTTAGTTGAGATTGTTGTTTGGGAATTAGAGATGCCACATTAGTTTTGTACTTGGTTCCTACCTTGTTTAGAATACTTCCCTGGTTCATTTATGACAATCTTGGTGCTAAAATTCAATTCATATTGAATTAATGCAACTTAATAAAGACTCTTGAATGGTGTGCTGATTCAATTTATTGTCTTGCATGTTGGGTTGTGAACATACATGAACTATGCATTAGAGATAATGGCTATTATTATTAATGCATGCACAAGCTATGCGCCCGCTAGCTGCGCATACATACCTTGCATGTGTGCACTAGTATTGTTTTAAAAATACACTACTTATTAATTAGTATTATTAATGATTTGATTCATGATGGACTCTCTAAATATGCTCTTGGGGAAGCTAAAGGTTTTCTTTATTGGGAAGAATATATTGAAGACTATCTCACCTACAAAGGCTCTGCTTTTTTTTTGAAGGAGATAGTTTGTCTTCTGCTATATGCTAGCAATATTATGTGCACTTTTTTGTATATTTGGATCTTTGGACAGTACAATGCATAGGGATATTTGCTTATTGATCTTTCATCAGATTTGTTGATAGTCATTTTTCTACAAGGATGTATGGCAACATGATATGATAGTAGGTTGATATGATGCTTTATGATTGACTCTTTCTTTTTGGAGGATGTCAAAAAAAATGGAAGTTTATGTACTCTTTGGTTCTCCATGAATAACAAGAGACATGTTTTTTATGCTTGAAAAATAAATTTAATTGTATGCCTATAAGTTACCTTTCATTTAGGATTTAATTTATGTTTTATTATAGAATAAAGTTACGGATTTAATTAGGTCCATTTCATTAGAATATTGAATCCATACATCTTACCAAGTATTTGATTTGATTTGAATTTTACACCTAACTTAGTTGTGGGTAGGATTTCAAGAAAGAAAATATTATTTTATTATTATGGGACCTTCCTAAGAAAGGGGGCAGCCACTCTTCTCTCGAGGCTAGGAAGGATGTGGGAGAAAGGCATAAAGTAAAACATTGGAGAATGATCAGGGGTTAGATCTTTAATGAAAGGTTGAGGATTTTGGAAGGGGGAAACATTGAGAACGAGATACCGAATTGTAGCATTGAGCTTGAGCTGAGAGCTATTGCTAAGGAATTATAAAAGGTTACTGGCTATATGTTGCTTTGTTAGAGGCATGAGCACGGAGAGCTAGGAAACCCACTAATTTCGTAGAGATAGTAAATTGCATGAGCACCTAATTGGCTAGGAGGACAAATCGCAGTTTGGGAAACACTTGATGTATTAAAGAGTTGCTAAGGAATTGGATTGCTAAATTAGTTAGTTTCAGAGCTAATTTACCATCACTTTTGCTTTTATTGAGTCATTTTAAGTAAATTGTATAAATTATTATGAACATATACTCTAATTATCAATATTGATTAATTATAGTAGATAAATTGTGGATATTAAATTATGTAGATATAATGGTAGTTGAGGCGTTAAATTGGTAGATAGAAACTGTGCAAAAAATAAATATATAAAAATATGAATGCTAATAAAAAAATTAGAAGACCGCTAGACAAACAAAATTAGCTAGATGACTATATTGATTAACACCCATTAATCATGAAGGGTGTTAATTTTGATTGTAATTTTGGTGGTATCTAGATTGAAACCTTGTGGTGATAGTGGGATATTGATAAGAAGGACGATGCTGTGTGCATGCTTATTTATATCATCCTCACTTCTTAATGCAAGTTGGTGGTCAGTCAAGCCTCCTAGAAGAGGTCACTTGACATATTACAAAGGTCGAAACAAGTATGAAACAACTCACTTAATTGGTGGCAAAGGGGTTTACTGTAATTTGTAATTATGATTACTCCATGCTTACTTTTATTCCTCCATGCCATGGTTCCATCCTATAACCTTTTTATCTAGTTGATTAAAGCAGTATAAATTCATAGGATGCACATTAGGCTAAGAGGAAACCACACAATATTCAAAATACACATTGAAGGTGCAAAGAATAACATATTGTAAGGCTCGTGCTCGCTTAAGAAGTTGGGTATCGAGTCCATACACAATATATACCATCACTTGAATAAGTGCTTAGACAATTGATTGAGAATTCCAATAAAGACATAATAAATAATTGAATATGATACGTTATCTAATGTATCGTTTTTTTATTATTGATTTGGAACTAAATATGTGGCTTTCCTTCTCCATCGACATATAATCCCCATCATGTTGCATTTCAACCTCATCATAGGTGCAAGAACCATACTAAATATTAGCTGAATTGGATTGCATAAAACAAACCCAATCTCAAGCCGTCAAACAATATAGTTAATCATCTGGGATGCATCCTTAACTTTTTTAGAGTCATCGCGTTTCCTTATAGTCTAGGATTGTAGAGGTTACAACCTCATTTATATTGGTTCCATCTTCCAACCTAATTTTATTAGTGGAGTACTCGATTCGATACCAAATTGTAAGGTCTCTTAACTATATTGGACTCGTACTACAAATAAGCCATGTTTTGGTTTGCAATCCATTACACACTCTTTTTTATCAAGAAGACTCAGAGGATTTTCATGTAAGTCATAACTGGTCATATCCATATCTCCAAATTTGCATATTAACAATTGAAACACAGATATAATAACATTATGATTTGACCTTGATCCATTGTCATGTGGAATTATAGGGCGTAAGAGGAAATAATTTTAATGCATTGACTCTATTTGTTGATCCACTTAGAGACTTCTAATCGACCCAATCAAAACTCAATGTAAGTTACTGCTTAACTTAAGATCATACAGTAAACTAATTATTTCTTTCGTTTGATGTGCACACATGCAACAATAAACATTAATTTTCAACCTTTTATATATGAATATGGAAAGATGTTTATTTGATGAGAACTCAAATTCAAGCAATTGTCGGAAGCTTATATTTTTTAGAAGAAAACAAATATCCAACTGAAGTGTTATATGTCATTGCACTTGGAGCAGAGTATTGGAAAGTAATAAAAAAATGATTGGAGATGTAGTCAATTTGTGCATTTCTTGGACTCTAGGTAAATCGATAGTGTTTAGTGTTTTTATATTCTCAATCCATTTTCCATGATTTGATACTATATCACAAAATCTGTACTATATTATAAAGGAGTATTTTATTGAAATTAGAATTTTTGTTAGTTTTTGCTTAAACAAGTTTGTTCCATTGTTTTCTTTTGGTGCTCATTTCTTTTTGTTGATTTTATTTTTATATTTTGTAAGGACAAATATTATTTTTAAAATCTCCATGATCCTTCAAGAAATTGATTTGATTAATTAAATTAATTAATTGTGATAAATTAGGAAACAAATAAATACAAGTTATGCTTTATTAAGTAATGATGTCGGGTCAAATAATAGTTAATTAATTGCATCAAATATTTGTATTTAATTGTAGTTCATGGGAGATGATGGGCCTCTCTTCTCCCATTTAATTTTTTTGGCCAAATTAGTTTTTTGAGACTCCCTTGCCACCCAAAATTAAAAATCTATGTAGACGCTATTGTCAAAGTACCTAACACTGTCTTTGACATTAATAAAGTCACATTCGTAACCAATTTAGAAATATGAAACTTTGATATACATTTTTATTGGCATACGGTAAGAAGGTTTTCTAGACATTTTGATAGATGCTCTAGCAGTCGTTATAATAAATGTTTCTTAACGTGCTTGTGGTGGTTTCTCCTATGATGTTTTCTCAATTTAAAAAAAAAGCATCACTTTATGCCTCATATTGCCGATGCTCAACATCGACATGATTCCAAAGTGTTGGAACATGACTCCAGAGGGGAATCTATTCAATGTGAATCCCACTGCGTAGATACACCAGTGGATGATGAATTTGTTGGTAAAGCTGCCGTTGTAGCAGCCTGTGATGATAAATAAACTTTGGTGAATCCAACAATAGATATTGTTGATGACATTAACTTAGTGAACCAAACAAAGTTTGTTGATGACAATTCAGTTGAAGATAAAACTTCCCATGTAGCAGTATTTGATGAGAAACAAGATGAATATTTTGTAGAGTGTTTGGAGAGTCCATTCCTACACATCGAAAAGATGCTTGAAGCATCAACCGAGACCAAAGAATCTCATGTTTTTGGAACTGAAAATTTGTGTGTGTTTGGAGAGTATGCAGGTACTATCAGAGAAGAACAACACTTGGATGTAGTGCTAGCAGATTATGATGAAGAGTTGAGAATGCTAGAAGAATGGATAGAAAATTGAAGGATTTGTGAAGACATGAACAAGAATATTGTAGCAGATGAAGAATATGAAAACATTAATTTTCAAGAATTTGAAACTAGCATTGCAGAAATGCTGCATGAAATGAAGTTAAGCAACATACATTTGCAAGGAATAGTGCTGAACATTGAGGTAGAAGGATTATGGAAGTGTTTGCGGAATATTTTTGAGTGGAGACACAATGAGACAAAGAAGATAGTCAACCACAAAGATCAGTTGACTGAAGATACTATTGAAAGCAAGGCAAGAGGACGACAACAACATCAGATTTGGGATCCAGGTGAACATTCTATCTTTGAAGATGAAGATGAAAGAAATAGGCCTAAGTAGCCTAATCTGAACCCAATTTAGTTTTTGAAATTTTTGTGAAGTGTTTGTAAGCTTGGCTGAGACATAGACCAGCAAGCATTTGCATTTATGAGATTTGCATTTTAGCAGTTTTAGAGTATCAAAATTAAGAGGGAGTGTTAGTAAGAATGTAACCCTTGAGATTAAGAGGGAGTGTTAGAAGTAGTAATATCATTAGTTAAGTTGTTAGTTACATTCTGTTATTCAGTTCTACGATATTTTAGCCGGTATTGCCTTAAATCGTCAAAACATGTACCATATATATACAATTGTGTAATATTAAATAAGCAGTTCAACAGTTTGTGCTTGTAACTCTTTTGTTTATGTCTTTGCCCATATTTTGAACATGGGGGACAAAAGTTGAGTTCTTTGGCCTACAGAGGATTGGAAAAGAATGGAATGGAAAAGGTGAGATTGAAAAACTGATCGAGCAGTGGTACATGTCTGAGCTCGACAAAGAATAAGTCAGGATGAAATACTTTCAAAAATAGCCCACGAATGAGTGCATACTATAACGCTTCAAGCCGTTATGATTAAGGGTCTTTTATCCAAGACTAGAATTTCAACGATACATTCGTTGGAAATGGAACGCAATACTGCAGAGGTCGTGGTCAGAATACACGACAAGTAGACTGCCATCCAAACAGGAATTGGAAATGGTATATTATTGACAGGAAGAAAAAAACGCATGGAATGCAAAAATAAGAGTAACGCCACAATAATAAGGTTATGTATAGATAACCAAATTCTTAGTCGGAGAAGAGTAATACAATCCATAATTAGCCTTTGTAGGTGAATGTTCATGCATAAGGAGTGTAGAGGAGTTATGGCAGAGAATATTGCAGAATGAGGAGGACATAGGCAAGACTCAGGTGGACAGAACCTGAGGGATATGATACCACTGTAAGGTGCCCCATTGGGCACATAAACAATAATTCATGAAGACAAGAAAAATAGGAGTGAACGCACACTATCTTCTCATTAATTAATGTACATATATACAATGAGAAATTACCCTTGGAGTTCAAATTCCAAGTGGTATCTTGGACTCCTGGGTGACTCTTGGTCTAACCTTAATGATGTTAGTTTTTCATAAATTTCAATCTGATCTAGGATCTTAACTAAGAGAATAACATGCACAACATATCTACAACATATCAATCATGGACAATAATGCAAGCACACAAGAGACACAGAGTTTCATCGGGGTAAACCAAGAAGGTGAAAAACCCCGCAACTTCCTCAGAGATAGATAGAGAAATGATTCAACTCAAGTACAAGAGATAGTCATCCTAGCAGCAACTTCTCCTCCTCCTCCACAAGTGCACCACTCTCCAATGAGAGTATGAGTCAGAAAGTGAATGATCAAATAGAGTGCCTCCCGCACTCTATTTATACTTAACTTGACTTGCCTAATAACCTTTACTAGGTCGGCCTTAACTTAACCACATAACATAATGCTGACAGGGTCGACCACCAATAGGGTGGTCTAATAACCCTTTAACCCACATGAATTATACAGGGCCGACCCCAACAAGGTGGACTAATAACCCATCAAGTATAAGTTACGACACTTACAATATAAATGACGACACTTCCATATAGAGGAATAATAACATCTCTATAGGAATACAAACACTTCCGTATAGAGGAATAATAACATCTCTATAGGAATACAATATACATATATGAAATACATTCCGAAGTTACAAATACATCAACAAATGACTATTCATCTACTTTGCACGTGAATGGTGAACACCAATCCTAACACCAAGGATTCAACTCCAACATTTTTAATTTCTAAGAGAGAAGTTGAACAAGGTTAGTAAGCTCTTCCATGAAATGTCCAACAAAAACATATGGCCCAATGTGTTAACATTAATCATGCCTATTGATAGGCTATGTAAAGAAGGAAACTTGTAGGAGGCTAGAGCAAATGCAATGGGTTGACTATTTAACTTTGTTCAAGTAATTATTTCCCAAGAAATTATTTCAACAAAATCCTTGGGTAAAGGGTTGATAAATGTTTGAGAGCATTTTTTGTCCTGTAGTTGTTGTGAATTGTTTAAAGACACTAAAACCTGGGTTTGTATAAATGTAATATCCCGATTTTGACCCCATTGCATTAAAATGTAAATGATGTAATATTGTTATAAAATCGTGGTGAGGAGATCAAGGCCAAGACCCCACCATCGATTTAGTGTTAAAATTGATGCATATGGTTTGCGTGCTAGCCATGCACAATAGGAATCGTAAATATTATGTAAATATGCATTTTAATAAAAACACCCACAACTAGCTATGCAATGCAACAAGAGTATGGGGCATGATTTTTACAAGGAATTGGGAGGGAAATATTCAATCCCTTGAACCAATCAAGTCAAGCCAAGTGTCAATGAGAGAACCCATGAAATTTCAACTACCCATGTTGACTTTTGTACCCAATCGTTTATTTCTTCAAACAATTGGTTGAAGTAATTACTATTTTGGGAAATGGAGAGGTATGGCTGCCCAAAATTTGGGTATGGGCAAGCCACCATTTTTGGAAAAACGATTTTGGCTTCTTGGGGAAGAAAAGGGCCATGAAATTTCTCCCCAATCCATTCTTCATGCATGGGTTTTGCTCTCGCACGAGTTTGGAGCTTGCTGGGCGTTTTTCTCCATGAATTTTTTGTGTTTTCCTTCATTCTTATCCGGGAGAAGGACATTTTTGTGATATAGAACAATGGGAAAGAAGAGGAAACTGATTTGGGGTCCCCGAGGTTTCAATGAGGCCATTTTTGGCCATTTGGATGCTCAAATACCCATGGAAAAATGTTTCTCTCCCTGTGTTCGATTTTCCCCTTCCCACAATCCGTTTTTGAATGGCCACGATTTGGGGAAAACCCATGGACATCTTGTTTGTGAATCCCATAGTAAAAACGTTTTCCCTGTGCCCAACATATGTATTTTGCTATGTGTGGGAGAGAAGGATGTGGTATGAGTTATGGGTATCCATTGCTTTGGCTTGAGTTTGAGTGCAAGCATCCAAAAATAGAGGGTTCAGATCTGGCTTGATAAACCCAGCTATGGACTGACTTGGCTCAAATGTGATGTTCATTTTGCTGTGCATGGGTTTGTAGGTACCCATTCCTTGTGGAAATAATGCGCAGATCGAGGGTGGAAACTATGTTGAGAGACTGATGAGCATAGTTGGCCTATGGCTGGGTGGAAATGCAGTTGCGTAGCTAATTGCTTGGGGAAACTTCACCATCAAGATAAGTATTCTCTATGTGTTTTACTTCTGCATTGTTTTATTTGATGCATGTTATCAATATGTTGGAAATTGCATGATATATGTGTGTGTAGAAGATATAAGTATTTCTCTATGTGTTTTCAGAAGGTATTCTTACCAAAGACCAATGTCATGACTGCAGATCTGCCAAAAGTACTTGGCAGATTACGAGGAAATTCAATTTCTCCAAGCAAAAGAGAAATGCAAAATATCCATAAGTTTTTCTGCAAAAGAAGTCTATAAAATCAATAGAATATAAATTCTAAACTTCGGCTATTGATGAACATGCAAGAAATTTTAACCATGTTTCTAAAAAGGCATTTATGCTATAGAGAATTTTGGAGAAATATACAAATATATGTAAAAAAACAACAAGGAAGTTTATTTAGTAGTGGGGGGAGGATTATTGACCTTGATACAAGTGCATGTCTTTAGCTTAGATGCATATGTATACCCATTTCAGTATGTGTAGCTAGGGTTTTACCCCTAGCTTGTGCAAATGAGAACCTACTAAGGAGAAGGGACTCCTTAGTAGCAGTTCAGTAAATGTAAATTAAAATGCTAAAACAGAAATATAAATTACTCTACACATGTGCATGAAACAGAAAAAATAAGATGTAAAGAATGACTTTTGTATTAATTTTACCTCCAATGTGAAGGTTGGTGAAGCTCTTGCAATGCTCCAAGAGGGTTGCTCCAAGCTCCAATTTGCTCCTTCTCTTTCTCCAATGGTGGGAATGGGCCAAAAGGGGCTCTCAAGGTGAAAGTAGCTCAAGGGTGAGCTAGGGTTTCAAGAGAGATTTTGGCAGAGTAAGGGTGCTTACGATTGTGGATGTGGAATAAGGGGTCTCCATCACCTATTTATAGTTTTTTGGTGGTGGAGTGCTGGCCCATGGTTTTGAGAACCATATGGTTTAGGGCAGCTGTATAGGGTTTTTTCCTCCTTTTCCTCATTATTTTATATTTTTTTATTCCCTTTTTAGAGGGATTTTGCTATTTTAGAGGAATTTTGGATATTTTTGGAGGAAAAAGGGGTTTTTTAGCCTTTTCGAGGCTTTTTTGATGGTTTTGTGGCCTTTTGGAGGCATTTTAGGCCTTTTGGAGGCTTTTTAGTGGGATTTTTAGAGTTTTTAAGGGAAATATGGTAGGAAAATGGACAAATGAGCCATGTAATGGGGTAGATGAGGTAGTGAACACTTTTTGGATGTTAACAGATTGCCCCCTGATGTGTGAGGGCAGAAGCTCATCGTATGGCCGATGGACATCATAAGTCATATATGGTTTTCCTGGGGTATGGAGAAGAGAAGAAACAAACTGAAGCCCGGAACAACGATCCCGAACAAACTGCAAGAACTAAAAGTACATAACCTCAATAATGGGTGAGGAATCATCTGATCATATGGATGAGGCGGGCATTCCCATGCTCGTATCGGGATATAACACAATAATAACAATGGGGTCCAAAAAATGGGGACCTGACATATACATAGCCTCAAACAAAGAATGAGGCAGAATCTCAATATATGGACGAGGTGGGCATACCTATGCTCGTATCAAGATACATAAAAAGAACTGTGAGGCCCGAAAAGAGGGACCTGTAAGATACATAGAGAACCACTGTGTACATCATAAGGGTCCAGAGGGGACACAAATATGGGACATACTGCTGGGCTGACCATGTCTGAGTTGAAGAACTGATACACTGGAACAATCAACAATGCTACTGAGTGTGGTACCAAAGGAACTGATGAGCTGCTGGATCATAGTGACAATGGGTCATGCTCTCAATGGTATACTGAACTGGGTACTCAAGGAAGCATATAACTGGATGGCTTCCGAATACAATCGCCAACGTAGCCCGGACATCCACGGGACAATATAACTGGTTGTTTCGAAGTGACTCACCAATGTGCTAGGGTCGGGGGAAATCCGGGGTCTTCGACACAAAAATGGAGGGGATATCAACCCTGCGCGATTCTCAACGATGCGATCAAGGTGCTGACATCGAGCATGTGAGAAACAACCATTCAGAGAGGCAATGATGACTCCTCTCAAAATGATTCGTAGGCACTCACCACAGATGGTGATGGGTCCAAGGCGCAGGGACCTCTGGGTCTATCCTCTGGAATAGAGGGGCTGTCGTCGGCAGAGGGAGACCTGCAACTAGCAAGGCAATGATGTTTCCTTGATAGGAGCACGAGGTGGAGAACCGAAGTGTGAGAGTACTGATGGTAGGACTGACAAACTGTGGGGGATAACTGGGCAAGTGGAGTGGGTGGACTCAAACTTCCTTTGTTCAGAGTATGATGGCGGGGATGATCGGGAAGCATATGAGACTGACTGATGGGAAAGGGATCATAGCTGTAATGGATCAAGGATAGTGACTGGGATGAGGGAGACTCAAGCTGGTGTAAAATGGCAGGAGACTGCAGACTACTCTGAACAAAGGCAACCTGATTGGGGGTGCTGCCGAGATGATCGATCATAGTGCCAGGAGGCACGGGCGGACTTCTTCATGGGTTAAGGAACTAGAAGAAGTGGGTGAAAAAATGGTACTGTCGTGTGGATTTATACGAGCCCAGGACAGTTCATGCTCGTGATTGCTTTCAATTTTAAGGAGTCTGAAAGCGATAAGAAGACTTTGAAAGAATGGAATGGTACTGTCGTGTGGATTTGTACGAGCCCAGGACAGTTCATGCTCGTGGTTGCTTTCAATTTTAGAGAGTCTGAAAGCGATAAGAAGACTCTAGGGGGTTGCTTTTTCGTGTGTTAGTCTCCAAGGCCCAAATAAGCATAAAATGATGCAATGAAGAACTCTTCTAGCCGGTGTGACTAGAGTATTCCCTTTTCGTAATTAGTCTATCAGGTCCGGAAAATGGTTAAACTTATACCAGATAGACGCCCTTTCAGGTACTTTAACGAGCATGAAAGGAAGCAAGATTGCTCGGCGATCTTTTCATTGTTTTAGGAGTCATAAAAGAGCTTAACAGAAACTCCCTAAGTGCCTTTTTCGTAAAGGACTTGTTCGGCCCCGAAAAATGGATAAAATTATGCCGAACAAAAGGAATGGTCAGGCAAGGAGGAAGTGCTCAATCAAGGGACATTTATGATGACCAAGAACGAGGGTAGGGGGGAAACACTAGTGGGCCTCCTTGCGGGGTAATGAACGGTGGCAAAATAACGAAATAATTGCAGTATGACAGGACTGAATGGCTCATGTAAAAATGTCGAACAATCCGATGGCGGTCGATGGGTGCGCAAATCGAGGCAGCAAGGTGTCGGGACACAATGTTGAAATTGTACCAGTTGAGAGCGATAAATGATCTCAAGCATCATCATGAGCTTGGAAAACTGAATCCGACGATATAAAGAGTGTCAAAAATGGATAACGGCCGATGTGGCACGCAAACCGAGGCGACGGGGGGTGTTTTGAAAAAATACCCAAAAACTCGGGGGGGGTGAGAGCGAGAAATGATCTCAAGCATCATCACTGGCTCGGAAAAATGAATCTGATGATATATAAGGTATATCAAAAACAGGCTACGACCGATGTGACATGCAAACCGGGGCGACAAGGTGTCGGGACACAATGTTGATATTGGTCCTGGTGAGAGCGAGAAATGATCTCAAGCATCATCACGAGCGCGAAAATATGAATCCGGCGGTGCAAATGGTGCAAAAAATAGGTCATAAGGACTTCGGAATGGTCAAAGGAACTAACTAGGTTAAAAAATGGTTGCAAATAAAGGTGATCCCACCAAGCCAAGGATGCAGTGGTGGGGAGAAATGATGACCCATGGGGGAAGAATACTAGGTGTGTCAAATCAAATCAAATCTACAAGTGATATGTGACCTCAAAAATGGTTGAGATCACAAGTGTGAAAAAGTGAGCAGGGTTAATGACTTGCCCCCATGCTATGTACATGGGGTTTGTGATTATGGATCACATATGTGTGGGTTTGAACAATGGGTTCATTGACGTGCTGAGATAGATGTGATGGGGAAGGTTCAAAATGATTGATCATGCCCCCTATCCTAGGGTCGAGGGAATCTATTATGCCCCTTGACTTAGAGGTGTCAAGGTGGTGCTCTATGATGGCGGAGTCAAGACCGGGCACTTCGGTATAGGACCAGGCAAAGACATCATGGAATTCTTGGAAGAGTTTTTTGTACTCCTCAATCTCATGCTCACTGCAGGAGGCTCCTAAAGTTATGAGTTCAGGTGTACCTCCTGGGGAAGCGATGTCAATTTGGATGACGGGTGAAATATTGTCCATGTTACCTTCCTCAAAGGCATCCGGAGCAGGAATAGGGTCCTTAAACCAGTTGACCTTGGTAGGAAGGAAATCTTTGGACTCAACCGCGAATTGGGTAGCTGTGGTGGAGGAGGAGTCTTCTGGGAGGAAATACGAACGATGGTGCATGTCGTCCCAGGGATAATCCGGGGTAGTTAGAGCCTCTAGGATATCCTCATTAGTATGGAAATTGTGGGTTGTCAAATCGGTTGACGAAGGAATGGTAGTTGAAGAGATCATGTAAATGGTGTTGACCTCCCCGGATGAGGGTGGGATCGGGGGGTGAATCTCTTCAATGGTGGGTGGTGCCGTCTCAAGATCCAGATTGTTCATCTCATAGAGAGCTGCTCTGTAATCGGGGAGATCGGGACAGTGATGTGAGTAATGCCCGTAAACACCGCATATGGCACAGGGGTGGTTAGTGCGCAGGGATTTATCGCGAGGCTTAGGGGTGGGATCTAGTTTGACAATCGGGATATTGGGGTCATCGTCAAGCATCTGCATGTGTTCCTGTAATGCCGATAACTGTGGACATTGATGAGTCGCATGGCCTAACTCATCGCACAACGAGCATTTGGGAGGAGCACGAAACACGGGGGGGTTTTTGACTGTCTTGGGAGGTGGTACGGCAGTGTAAGGTTGGGGGCCTCTGCCCCCAGTGGATTTGAGAGGAGGATGGGGATTCATGGAGGACGAAGGGGTAGCGACACCGGGGGGTGGCTGAGTGGTAGTAGCCATGGGTTGCACCGGTTGGAGGACGACGCTTGGTGTCGGCGGGGGGATGGGAGGCGAAAGATACCAGACGGGTAATCCCAAGGTTAACCCAGGGAGGCTAAGGGTAGCCATAACCGGGGCGCTTACTACTCCCGATGGAGGGACTAGGAAGGGGATTGTGTGGATAGGTGTAACACCAATGTGGCTAGGTACCAATGGTGGTTTAGGCAACAAGGGTGGTTGATTGTTAGGTGTTTGGTTATCGTGGGACAGGGTACATAAGTCAGACACTTCGGGCGTAGATGACGGGGGAGGAATGGATTGGAAGGTGGATGTCATCGGCGGGTCTAAGTAAACTCCAGGTCCCAAGGAGGAAACAAACGAGGTAGCGGCACCATTAACAGGTTGTTCAACCATGGGGAGAACATTTTTGGGTGCAGCGGGGGCATTTGGATCATAGTAAGTGAGTTGGTCGATCTTGACCACGCGTCCGTCATGGGGGAACATCATGGTACGAAAGACAGAGGAAGCTACCACCCGCATAGCTGCGACCAAGTAAGAGGTTGTAATCAAGCTGGACGTTGATGACCTCGATGTTAATGAGGACGGTTTTACCACCTAACTGGACAGGGACATTGGCTAGGAGACCTTGGGGCTGAGCCGAATGACCGTCGTAGGCGCGTAATGCAGTGGTGGACTGCTGAAGGGTAGGGGATCCCAACTTCTGCCATACGAATGTGGACATAACGCATGTGGAGGCACCTTCATCGATGATGCACCGATGGATGACAAGATTCCGAACGGAAACAGAAACTTGGAATGCTAAGGTGGAAGGCAGGCGGGGTTCGGACTGGTCCAAATCAAATGCCATCAAATTCGAATCATTTGGGTCAATAGCCCCAATGGCTGAGAGTAAAGTCTTGCGCTGGGAAGGGCAGTTTTTCAAAACTTCTAACGTAGACATGGATGCGGGGGATTGGGCTAAGTCGTCTACAATGTTGTAGTTTGACGCAGCGCGCGCATTGGGGTTATTGTTGATACGATGAAGTGGGAAACGAGGTGCTTTGGAAGCGCCGTCTATTGGAGGGGGAGGTATACGTAATGCCTGATCAGTGGGGTGAGCATGAGTGGTTTTATCAGTGGGAGGGGCTTCAGAGGTGGAGCCATACTGGTTTCGGCGGGTCTGGAGGTTGACATCAGCGGATGGCATCATCAACAAGTGGTGGGTACCTGAGTCAAACATGGGTTGATCAGGAGCGGCGTAAGTAATCTATTGTTGGGGTGGCGCATTGGCTTGAGGGGGAGACAACGGCTGAGTGTTCACTATGCCTTGGTTTGGTAAGGGGTTTTGCAGCACCAAAGGTGGCTGCTGAGGTTGCGGGGGGTTGGGTGGTGCTTGAGGAGCCGCATGCCCTTGGCGATGGGAATAATCAACCCAAAGTGGCCAAGCTCGCTCCAAGTGTGGGCAAGCATGTGTGTAGTGGCCATAGACCCCACAAATAGAACAAGGATGATTTTTTCGCAAATTGGGGTTTTTAGCCTGCTTGGGCAGGCGATCGGGGTTTTGGTTAGCGGGGGCCGCATTATTGTTGTCTGGGGGATTATGCGGTTGACCACCTTGGTCTGTAGGTTGGTTGTTCCCACGATTACGGCCCTTGCTGCGGTTTTGTTGGCCTTGGTTGCGCTGGTTGTTCTGGTTTTGCTGCTGATTTTGTTGGGCGTACACTTGCCCTTGGGCAGCAGGTGGGTTTTGGGGTTGTGCAGGTGCGGGAGCAGGCTGCGGTGGATGATATGTAGGTGGAGGCTGCGCAGGTGCGACACCTTGAGGGGGTTGCTAATATGTCTACGGTGCAGGTTGTGGATTTGCCGCAGGGGCTGCCTGTGGTGGGTAATAAGTGGGTTGGGCCTGGGAAGGCGCAGGAGTTGGTGCAGCCTGCTGGTGGTAATAGGCGGGTTGGGCCTGAGAAGGCGCAGGAGCTGGTGCAGCCTGCTGGTGGTAATAGGGTTGAGGTGCGACCGGGGGGGGGGGGGGCGTAAGTGGGGGGCGCATGACAGAAGCACTGAGGTGGACAGGTGGGTCCATGGGAATGATGGTGATGTGTCATAGGAGCATACGAGTTGGTGGCCCTAGACTGTAAGGTAGCCCGCGAAAGGTCGGGGCCAGGGGTAGGACGTGCTATGGAAAAGGGTTGGGGATGCGAAGAAACACGACCGATGATGTCGTCCGCAGCATGGGATGCCCCCGGCGCATCGTGATGGGAGGAATTGCCGCGAGGGGCGTCAGGTATAATGGTATAAAGGTAACCCGACTGAGAATAAATGAGGTCGAACTGCTGTGCCTTAAGGATGGCTTCTTCTTCAGACTGGGGTCTTTCGGAAGCTACATCCTTAGCAATGTCAGGAAGAAGGGATTTGAGGAACCAATCTAAGAAGATACGGTCTTCTAATTTGATCTTGCATAAGCTACGGCGTCGACGCCACTCATGAATGTGGTCCGTGATGTGGGTAGCCGTGTTTTGTCTGCAAGACAGGAGAATCTCGACGCCCGCGTCGTAGCGGACCGGTAATTGGAAGAACTGCAGGAAGGTCGAGGCAAGGGAAGTAAAGGTGGCATGGGTCCCTTGGGGTTGCTCGATATACCACTTAGCTGCAGAGCCAGTGAAGGTGCGCTGTAACAGACGAAGGCGAACAGAGTCGTCCACTATGGAGTTGGAGGAACACCATAGATGGAAAGACATAATATGGTTTTGAGGGTCCTCACCTACCTTGCCCTCGAACTTAGGGATGTCAGAGGGGAGCTTGGTAGGCATGTGAGGCCATGCAGGGTCGTGTCAGATAGGATCATTAGTTAGTCTGGCTAGGTCATGCAAGTTGAGGCTAGTCATGAATGGCAGACTGGAAGCAGGATGTGACACAGTAGTGGGTTGGACCAAGTTGGGGCCAATGCCCCCAAGTGGAGGGACAAGGTTTGGGATGTTTCCCCCAAGTGGGGGAACTAAGGTATAGGAGGGTCCTGCACCACCATGGGTGGTGTGAGTCACTGGTGGAGTGGTGGTAGGTATGCCAGGTACGAGAACGGGTATGGTGACCGGAATGGTGGACGTGGCCCCCATTGAGGGCATACCCAAAACAGGTGTGGTAACTGGTGTAGTGGTGGATGTGCCACCAATGGTCCCTACAAGGAAAGGAGTGGAAGTCATGCCAGCCATGGGGCTAGTAGTGGCAGTGTAAATGGGGTTCTTAGACTCTTCCTCAGAATCGGAGGTAAAGTAAGGGGCGTCAAGATCGGGTAACGGAGTCCTATGCCATTGACGAGTGGAGTCAAGTGACAAGGCTCGAGATCTATGATAAGTGGTATCAAGTGATGATGATCTGTGTCGATGACGGGTGGTGTCAAGTGAACCGTGCTGTGGGGGCTTGCCCCTGAGGCGCCGAGAATGTCTCAGGGACTCAATGGTGACAGATGGTGTCAAATATCTGTGGGTTGAGGTGAGTAAAAAAAAACTCAAAAACCCTAATGCAACCGAGTGTGCAGAAGGAGAGCTCAAAAAACAAGGCACTCAGGCCAACAACCAACTCAAAACACCTACTGTAACAGCTGTGCTACAATAGGTGGAGTGTCAACAGAAATGGTCAGAATACCAACAAGCAGCAGGTTTCCTAAAAATAAAAAATGGTGGACTCACTAGACCAAAAGGAGGTAAGGGAGCATGCAAACACCTAACTAAAAAGTATTCTGACTCAACTAGACATATCCTCTGCAAGGTGATGAAATCCAAGTCAGACAATATGAATAGGAAAGCCAAGTGGCTAAGATGTCCCCCTACCGGGAGGGACATCGGGTAGTCAATCCTAGAAGAATGGCAACTAAGATACCCCGTTCATGACACGTCCAGAAAGGTGAATCTGTCGTTTGGTCCTTTTACCGCAATACCCCTATACAGGGATATCCCGAGAACTGCGAAAGGTAGCCCTTCGGTTACTGAATGGAGTGCGGTATTCCACTCAGGCCTCTGGAACTAGTCTCGCGACTTCAACCCTCCTAGGGGAGAGGCCCTCTGGTAAATTGGTTGTGACCGTGCCAAAAAGTACTAGGGGATTTTGGTTCCCTAATTGGACAACAGCTATGTCTCAAGTGTAAGTAACCGAGGGGTGTTATTGGAAGCCTATCCCCTGATCCTACCTAACTACAAATATTCTTTTGTGTTCCCCAAGTGGGGTTAGAATATTGGTTGAGTTAGATAGTTTTTAAGGCTCACTTGAATTATGTGACAGAGTGTGTGCTCATGAGGTGATGAATCCAAAATAAAAGTGCCACAAGGGGGACAACTTTCTAATTAACAATACTGAAATTTAACATGCAAAATTTTCTGAATTAAAATACTAAAATTTTAAAAAGATTCTGTAAAGGGTACATAAATTATGTTGCAGAAAAGGATGTAGGGAAGGATGGCTGCAGGTAGGACAGATGGCTGTGCAGATGCAGAAAATATTGCAGCAAAGGGGGCTGGGTTCAAAACTGTAAAAATATGCAGAAATCAGACTGCGGGTCTGTGGCGAAACTGAGCAGTCGGACCGCGGGTTTGAGGGAAACAGGCGCGGACAGGACGCGGGTTTTTGGCAGACAGACGCAGTCAGGACGCAGGGAATAGGTAAAACGACGCAGTCGGGTCGCGGGAAAAGAGCTGACAGACGTAGTAAAGGGGTTGAAAGCCGCAGTCAGGACGCGGGAAAATGGCCGACAGGCACAGTCAGATCGCAACAAACAGGTTGATTAGCCGCGGTCGGATCGCAGGTAACAGACTTGAATCCGCCGGCAGGGCGTCGGAAACAGTCTGAGAGTCGCGATCAGGTCGCAGGTAAAGGCCTGAAAGACGTGGTCGGGACGCGACTGCAGAGGGAAAAGATGCGGTTTACGGCAGCCGAAAGGGACAACCGAAAGGAAAAAAGGGGAAAGTATTGCAAAAAGCTAAAATTTTTTAAACTAAAACCAGAAATTCAAACCCAGCGGAGTCGCCAAAACTGTAGCTAGGGTTTTACCCCTAGCTTGTGCAAATGAGCACCTACTAAGGAGAAGGGACTCCTTAGTAGCAGTTCAGTAAATGTAAATTAAAATGCTAAAACAGAAATATAAATTACTCTAAACATGTGCATGAAACAGAAAAAATAAGATGTAAAGAATGGCTTTTGTATTAATTTTACCTCCAATGTGAAGGTTGGTGAAGCTCTTGCAATGCTCCAAGAGGGTTGCTCCAAGCTCCAATTTGCTCCTTCTCTTTCTCCAATGGTGGGAATGGGCCAAAAGGGGCTCTCAAGGTGAAAGTAGCTCAAGGGTAAGCTAGGGTTTCAAGAGAGATTTTGGCAGAGTAAGGGTGCTTATGATTGTGGATGTGGAATAAGGGGTCTCCATCACCTATTTATAGTTTTTTGGTGGTGGAGTGCTGGCCCATGGTTTTGGGAACCATATGGTTTAGGGCAGCTGTATAGGGTTTTTTCCTCCTTTTCCTCATTATTTTATATTTTTTTATTCCCTTTTTAAAGGGATTTTGCTATTTTAGAGGAATTTTGGATATTTTTGGAGGAAAAAGGGGTTTTTTAGCCTTTTTGAGGTTTTTTTGATGGTTTTGTGGCCTTTTGGAGGCATTTTAGTGGGATTTTTAGGGTTTTTAAGGGAAATATGGTAGGAAAATGGACAAATGAGCCATGTAATGGGGTAGATGAGGTAGTGAACACTTTTTGGGTGTTAATAGTATGCAGATCATAGGTTTCCATAACCGAAATTGTTTGCTTTCCACCATTGCTGCACAACGGAAATTGATTTACATTTTCCTTATTAGTGCAATTATGCCATTGCTGGAACATTAGGTAAATATAAATTGCACGTTTGGGAAAGTCTAGCAAGCATGGTATGGATACAACCAATGTTTTTTTTTTTGCACATTGCTAAAACAACACTATCTATTGCATATGTGAAAACAACTAAAGATTATAGTGACTTTTAAACCAAGAAAATTTACAATCTGTATAGAGTTCGAAACTTTTTTTTCTATATTTCAAAGGAGAAGACACGAGAACAATAAAAAGTTTCACATTTACCTAGTTGATGGTGATTGTTTACACATGTTGAATCTAATATATCTCATTGCACTTCAATTGAACTCAGCTGACATCGTCCAGGATCCATATTTTCTCTATTGCGTTTAGGCCATTTTGCAACCCCAGATAGCATGTTTAGAAATAGAACTATTGCTATCATTTGGGAGAGATCCATTCTATCTGAGATTTTGTTATTTAGACAATTACAATAATCAATTGCTTTGCTAGTATGCAAGTTGGATATTTGATAATAGTAGTGTGCAAAGCATTAGGCACACCAACAGTGTTCAATAAACTAGTGACCATTTTGCAAATGGAACTTATTCTTCACTATTTGCCAGAAAACTATGAAACCCAGATCTCTCTAAACGAAACTAGAGATTGCAATCTGCAATGTGTAAATATGCATATTGGTGCTTCAGTTTACACATTTTGCAAAGAGTATGTTGCTATAAGTACATAGGTCTATGATATTGAAAATAATGTTATATATTCACAAGGCTATGACGCAAGATGCCGCCATGGATTCATAATGAATATTGAAAATATGAGTAAAACCAGAAATTGCAACATAAACGCATGGTCTATCAGGTTAAATCGGTAACTACTAACAATATTTGCAATCCAACCATTCATAGTGAAATATAATCTACAAGTTGCAAATGGGGAAATTGAAATCCATAATCAAAATCAGAGAACATAGGGCCTAGTATCTATAATGGAAATAAAAAACGATAGTGTAATATAATAGTCTTGCATATATAAGTATATAGAAATATACAACCAGTATTATTATTGCAGTCTAAGTAGCAATATCTTTTTTTAGTTTTTTTTTCCAGAAAACTGCAAAAAATTTATAAGTTGTAAACAAATTTCCATTGCATAGGTCCATTAATATTAACATAGTTTTTTGGCTTGAGTAATAGCAAAACTATGAGAAAACAAGTTAAGATCCACGCAGAACTAGTTGCGAACAACTGATTTCCCAAAAATGAAGGCTATTTTTTTCCCGACGTACTGACTATTCCCTAATAGTATTTGGACCATTGCAGGGTTTGTATGTAATGATCACAGTTTCTTGACTTCGATAATGTTGTTGTCCATTGTTAGTGTGTAAATCCCTTTTTGACAAAGATTCCGCAAGTAGTGAATAGTGGAAGAAATGTGTTTTTTGAGTAATTTGCAAAAGAAATTTTAGAATTTTTTTTTTTGACAACATTCCTGTAGTGATGGATTGTGCAACACACATTCAATTGTCCCATCATCTATTTCCAAAATGCACTCAACATTATGCTCACATCTAGTTTCTGTTGCTTGTTTTCAAGTTGTGCAAATTGAGAGGCTGTCTGCGATTGGCTGATTGCATTTAGTGTAGATTTGTTTAAACTATGGTGCAAAAGGGTTTTTTGTTTTCAAAAAACCTTCTATCTGCATTTTCAAACATGTTTTTACTACTTATCTATGTTTTCTTTTTGGAGTAGGAGGAGATACAAGAACAAAAAAGATAAAAGGAAAAGAGTTGCTTGTACAATTGATAAAGAAATACTGTAATCTAGAGTAAAAACAACTAGTTACCTTAGTCTTACAATAGAAAATTTGAAGCAGAGTTTCTTTTGCATATTCATCATTAAGAACATATATGAATGTTGATGCACATAGGCATATTTCTTGGCCTCCTTTCGGACCATTTCTTATGATGTTTTTGAACAAATACAATGTTGGAATGTTAGATGCAAGTTGCTCTTATATTTGCTCTACCAGATCTTTGTAATGTTCGTTGACTTATAGTTGAAACAAGTTGGAGAGTACTCATAGCATAAGTTGAATGAATCATCAACATTCTAGTTATTTGAACCTTAAGCAAGAGCAATAGTGAAAGTACTTGCAATTAGGCCAATAGGGAAATAGCTTTTGTAGAAGAGGGAGAAGACTTACAATTGTAATGCCATAAGTTGTTTCCCCGTCTTTGATGCAAACTTCATATTTTCCATTGTTTTGATGGCATCCAATTATGATTGTTGCAACAAATCCAACCGAATAAGCTTCATTCGATGTCACTAGTTGATTTATAGTGATGTCTTGTAAAAGTTTGCGGTATGTGCAAACTTGTTGAATATTTTCAACTTTTGTCTTCTCAAGAAGGACAATGCAATATTTTGCATCACCTCTACGATATGGTCCTTTTTTCTTTATGCCAAAGTAGGATATCATGAAACTAGCTCTAGGAGGGAAATGATCTAAAAAACAAGGGATCATACGATTCTTAATATCTATTGTTATTGTCATTTGCCCATCCTTGTCTACCAAGTCAGCATGAACTAATTGCGTCTTTGTAGGCGAATTTTGGCCCTTGCTTTGGCTAGGGCCATGCAATGCCATGACATCGCCTTCAAATATCTTGTTATATATCGATGAACATAGTTGAATTATGGTTGATGGTTCAAGTGAAGGTTGTTTAACATTGTAGTTGTAGATTGATAGGATACATCAAGATAACATTGAATCTATATTAGAAATAGCATTGAGTGGACACAAATTTTTGAAATGAACTTTTGTTCCTATGTAGACCGTTGAACTAAAATTATTACATAAAATCCTATATAGTTTAGCACTATGCAAGGCACAATAAGAATGTTATTTTAACTTTTGTTTATTTCGCTACTCAACATTTTCTCTGCTTTGGTTTCTAGCTTCTTGGTATTTCTACTAGAAAAAATTTGTTTAGTAGTTTGTTAAGTTCTGTGTGGACGTGACAAAAATAGTATCCTAGCAAGATGTTAAATTTTCTTGCAAAATGGCTTAGCACAATGCAAGGGAAAACGATAATGTTTTTTTTACCTTTTGTCTATTTTTCTATTCGATGTTTTTTCCATTTTCGTTTTGAGCTTCTTGATATTTTTTCCAACAAAGATAATTTGGAAGCTTGCTAAGAAATGTATGGCTTCCACGAGAGTAATATGCTGGCAATCTCCTTTTTTTTTGAATAATATTTGCAACATTATTTTTTCTTTAGAGTTTTTTCTTATTGCAACCATAATTCAGGAACTAGTTTTAGATAGTGTATGTATAAACATAACAATAGGAGCAAGGAATAATGATCTTTTTTCACATAGTCTAACTTAGGATTTTATTTCAAGAACACACTAAAATGATATGTCAATCTATGTCTGCAAGGATTGCAGGTTCTAGACTACAATTATCAAACAAATTGAGACTTTCACAATATAATAAACTTTGATAGCGAAGCAAAAATACAATTTCAGAATGCATATATGGACAACTTACTTAGGGGCAAAAATATATCCTCTTTCTGAATTCATGGGCTAGTGTAGACAAAAAAATATTTACATAAGAGCACATTATCCAATTGCTAAATCATAATGAAAGTGGTGAAAACAAAAAGCATTGAGATAAAAGCATTATGGATGATACTAGTGGCATTATCATTAGGTAGAACACACATGCACTATATGTTATTTTTTCTATGAACAATTTTATCACTTTGCTTCTTCAAAAAAGTGGCAAAGATTTTGAAAGGGTGGAAATGCAAAAAAATGGATAGGGAAAAATGATATGCACAACTGCACTTGCAATTCAAGTAAGCTAAGTCCATGGCCTAGCCGCATAGCCATTTTACACTTAGTAACATGGTATAAGTATAAAGAAAAATAGTTACAAAGTCAAAGGTGCATTATCATTGATTTGTTGTTCTGAATTTGCAACAATGAAAAGTGCTCATTTTGCTTCATGCTAGTTAAATGCAGGTAGGTGACATAGATTTGGAATAGGTTTTATTCCAACTCTAGCTTCAACAACTATATATATATATATATATAAACATTGAAACAATTCAACCAAAGCAATTGATTTCCAATGGTTGTGTATAGTTGCATAAAACATGCAGACTTATAGTTGCTAGGGTAAACATATATTATTGTTCATTTGCTTCTTTTGTGTTGGGAAGATGGAGAAAAGTAAACTAGACTTGATATAGACTTTATTTTAATTGCATTTTCAAGAACAAGTTAGAGAGTTCTGTGTTCTTTAGCCATACAACTCTAGAATAATTTGATTAGAGTGAAAGGTCTCCAGCCTTTGAGTGGAACTGATAGAATTATTTTTCCCATTGGGCCTAATTTTCCATGGGACCAAGTCTATGGAATTAGTATTTGTTATAACTTCTAACTATATCCCAATCAAAGGAAAGGAACTCACCACAAGCAACTATGAAAGGAGTATTAGAGCCTTCATTAGTAAGGCATAGGTCTAGCAAATGAAACAAATATTGGTTTTAGGTTGAGGCAATTTCAGACGAATGGAACTATACAATTGTAGATGTAACTTGACCAAAGTAGTGGATATGCAGGCCTTGCATAGAATCCGAAGGACCATTTCCCTATTGTGTAGAAGGTGTTAATATACCCAGACAAATGCAAAGCTGGCCTGGTTTTCTATTGAAGTAGGGCAGTGGAAATGAATTTTGACAACATTTCCAATTATATCTAAGAAAAGCATATGGAAATTGGTCACGAGCAATTACAAATGCAAGATTTAGAACATTTGTTGAGAAGACACAGATTAAGCATCCAGGGAAAATCTTGGTTGCAAATTGGAAATAGATCTAGAGTAGTCAAAGTTGTTAATTCTATTGGTACAATTGCTTATGCCAATTTGTCTTAAATGTCGAAGCAATTCAACAACAATATTATCTAGCAATTTCAATTCAATATGTAGACATATTGTGTAGCAATATTGACATAGATGTTGTGCCAAAGCAATTTTTCTTTCCAAATGCTATTGTAGACAGGATCAATAACTTTTATAAATATTTCATAGCTGTATTTTTTTGGAGTGAACATGTTCTGATTCTAGTATTAGGTTTGAAGAATAAAAAAAATGCTTATGTTGTTGCAAAAGAAATTGAAAGGCAACTTGCATAATGATAATTCCAATAGGCATTAAAGGTGAGAAAGGCAATATCTACATCCCCAAGGTTTGACCAAAAGTGATCAAGCATGGAACCGTTGTCTGTTGTTGGTGTAGTTGTATGCAATATAAACCCATTGGATTTCATCAATGATTCTATTTTTTTTAGCTGTACTGCTTTGCAACATATCAATGTTGAAATCTCCAGTAACTATACTATGTTTCCCTTGCATACTGTGGAAGAGAATAGAGTTTAAGAACGAAAGAACGAAAAAAGGTGTCAATTGGAGCATCTAGTCTATTGTAAATATTTATTAGTTTGAAACAATTGTTGTTAGCTTGGAATTCAGTTACAACTGCTTCCGTATAGTTTGTCATATGGTTTTCAAAATTGTTGATTATTATGTTTTTTTAAGCAGCTAACAATGTCATGAATGACAAATGTTGTTAAGCAGCTATATTATTTCGTGAATGTGGTATTTTCAGGAACTTTGTGTGCATTCGGTTCTGGGAAGCATAAAATGTATGATTGCATCATCTCTTTGCATATTTTCTATATGCAATGATAGGCTTCATGTGTTCAATGAGCATATGAACAAACTACTATTTTTTCTTATTGGATGCAACACATATTCAAACTGCAAATGGGCATATGTCTGCCGTCTATTTATTTCAACTACAACTTTTTCACAAAGCGAGGAATTTGTTTCCTCTAGTTTGTTTATGAGATAAAGTGATTCAGTGTTCCTAACGCGGGAAAGTGCAGTATACACAAGTCCGTGTTGTCTTATTCCCTTTGGGTCAAAAGCAATTGTGTCCATTGTTAAGCCTTTTGCCCTATGAATTGTTCGTGCACATGCTAATTGTACAGGAAACTATTACCGAATGAGAGGTTTCTTATTTTCAACTGTGGTCTACATATAGATTCTTGTAATAGGTGTCCAATTAGGCATAATGCTTGGCACAAACCACCGCAGAATATAATATCCAAATTTCCAAACGGAATTGTTGGTGTGTGCATAATTTTCCAAAGTATTCTATCTATGCTATATAGCATTTGCGAACCAATGGGTGATGCTTTGTCTATAAGAACTAGACGAAGATGTTGATATTCTTTTGTCAATAAATCCAATGCGTTTTATCTTAGTGGGAGCATGTTTGCCGAATTCAAAGGAAGATGTAAAGTTGAATGCACTGTAATGCCATTTCCATTGTAAGCATCTTTTCTAGTGAATGCAACTGCCATACCTTTTTTTTTTCAATGGGTCGCTTTCAATATCTTTGTTGAAGAAATGCAGTAAGCCATTATAAAGTGCTGTTGCGGTGAAAGTTTTCCCAGTACCTATTCCTCCAGTTAAAAACATATAGATAGATGTAGTTGGATTCTTTTATTTATTTATTATGACCTCTTTCATTATTGATTATTGTTCTTCATCAAGGCTTCTTCTAATTGCATAATACTCAGGTATTTTTCTAGGACAAATGGTTTTTTACTGTATTGGAAACTAGAACATTGCTCCACACGTTGAAATTGAAGGCTATGCAGAAGGTCATGTTGGAGATTCTATTATTTTGAAACATGGTCAAATGATTCTTCTTCAAGAGAATGCATCGATGCAAATATCTGCTCAACATTAGCGTAAGTGTTTCTGAAGCAGTTTCAATATTACCCCATTTTCCCCCTATTTTTGCTACAAATATTTGTTCAATATCAATTCTTTTATCCATTCAAGGCACATATGTTTCAAGCCATCTTTCATGGTTTTCTAATAAGGTAATTTCATTTTCTCTATGTGGCAAATACAACATCATTTTTTCTCAGTATAAATTATCTGGATCTTTTTCTTTGTTGTATCAGACATATCGTATGATAGATGGTCACTTTCTTGCTTTTGCAATTGTATTTGTGCATATGTAGCATGCAACATAATCTTCTAAACATATTTGTTCAAGTTTGATCGATAAACATCTATATTTTTCTATATTTGAAGCACATAGAATGTTGTCAGAGTCATCGGGTTCTTGCTGCAATAACAATGGTACCTTTAGTACATATCTCTGTTTGTCTTCTGGTGAATTGTTAATGAAAATTGTTTTCATTGATGCAGAGTGCAAAGGCAAGGAAAGCATAATGTGAACAACAAGTTTACTAGACATTTGTTGCATATTTAAAAGTACGTTCCCAAGTTTCTGAATTGTTTCTATTTTTACATCATTGCTAGAAATACATTTCTCTTAATTTTTTTAATGCATTGGTCATTCATTCTATCCATCTTTGTTTTGTAAGAGCTGCGATATGTTGCTGCAGCATATGCATCTAGAATGAATTGTGCATTTGTATTTGCTTGCAGAGCTCTGGAACTATTTTAGCAAATGCGTTTAACCATATATCAATTGGACTCCTTTTTAACAAAAGAATAGCGCATGTTAAACAAGAGCACATAAGAGAAATGTATTCCATTCTAGTAATTGTTAGTTATGATAAGAAGATCGCAAAGGAAATGTCCTTATATAATGCTAATTTTGTCAACAATGTCTTCCGCTATATGTTTTGATGGATGTAGAATGCTAGTTTTATCCAATGGAGGAAAAGGAAAATTGAATATACAGATAGAGTATCGATGTTTTTTACATGTTTTTGTGTGATGATGAGTTTGAAACTGAAGAAGGTTTTCGTTAAGCAATGATGAATCAATAGATATATATATACTGGTCGACGAAGGCTATTATGTCGTCACCAGAATTATGTCCATAGATTGGTGCAATTTTTACCAAAAGCAATCTGTGCTCATGATCGCTGCCTCTATTCTATAAATCTATTATAAAAAAGTAGTCTTCCACTTTTTCAAAGAAGTCATTATTGTTTAGGATCAAGGATCTAAAAGCTATTATTCTATGCCTCTAGTATTGAATACAAATGACATGATATTTTCTAATTAATGAATCAATGTTTTCTTCTGGAAAATTCTCATAATGTTTTTTTGGTTGTTAGCTATCAATTTGTGCATTGCATCACACAATGTAGTCCAAAGATGTTCAGCACTCGTAAAAGTCAAGAAGAATGTAGAAGGACCAAGCTGGGATATCATAACAAATACGTCATTTTTCACGTTTTCAAAGTAATCAGGCGATGTCCGTATTACTTTCAAACAACAATAAGCAATTAGTGATTTAAGGATTTGTTCAAGACTTTTTTTTGCTTAATATCTTTTTTCCATGAATTTTTTACCTTTTAGTTCTCCTTTGTGAATAGATATCCATGCCGAGCTTGAAACATGTTTTATAATAGTACGAATTGACATGTTTTGGTCGCACATTTCCATATAAGTAGGCATTTTTGTATTCCAACTTTCTTTTTAGCATTACAACAACTGTCATAGTGTCAGATAGATTCCTTGGCAATGTTGTTTAGACTTTATCCAAATCTGCAAGGATATTGATTATTGTTCGGGTGAGTTCAACTTGTGCTTTTTTGTAACCAAGTTATCTTATCTATGCTAAAGCCATTCTTGGCGGCACTAGGAGTTCTTCCAATGGATTCAAAGTTGAGACAAAAGGTATTTTTTTATCATGACGAATTTCTATGTATTTTGGCAATTGTTCATCGGATATTGATTTTTTGCATTGTGTGCAATTTGATCACGGAGTCTAATTACTTTTGTAGCAGCCAATTGCGGTATAACTGAAAGCCAAAATGATTTCAGTATCAATTGGATGTATGCATTTTTGGAAGTGCAATCACTCACATACAGAACATGCATCGGTTGGTGTATCCTAAATTGAATCCAAATATGAAACAATCCTAATAATTGCTTTTTGTCGAATGGATTTTCCATGTTTCCGTATTTCCATTTTTAATCGATGCAATGTTTCGATTTCGTTACCAAGGACCTTTTCTTGGATATCATGAATTGTTGAATCAACAACCTTTTGCAAGTATGGATCTTGCATTTCTGTCGTTGCATCTTTTGTTAATATACCTCTTTTTATGTTTAGTTTGTTGCTATCTATATAAGTTGTTGTCATGATAATTGCTTTGTAAAGTGAATTTTTATTAGTGCTTTGTTCTCTGATATTGTTCTTTGATTCAAGTTTTTGATTCTCTTTGCAATTGTTAGAGGAAATATGGGGATTAGGGATTGGAATTCCAGATAATATGGTTGGACAAAGAGACATGATATTTTTTTAGCAATGGTTGCAAATGAGACTAGTCTAGGAAATTACATGTTAGGTACAAAACTTTTGAATAATTATATGTTGGATGGAACTTTAAGTTATTTTTCTTTAGTTCAATTTTCCAAATGTATATGTTAACACCTAATAACTCACACAACCACCGTATTCCAAATGCATTTCCTTATCTCTTACCATGCCTATATGGATTTGACATATTTACAATATATCCTTCGAAATCAGAAACAAGAGGGTTTTGTCTAATTGTTATTTCATCGAGGTATTTGTTCAAGCAATTGATTGCTCGCATGTCCTTTGCAAGAAAGCAAAATTATAGAATGTTTGTGCCATTGCTTTTCTCAATGTATAGACATTGAACAATGAAGTCAATTTGCAAATAGATTCAAATAGTGAATCATGGCGATCACTAGTTATAGATCCAACAATACAAAGATCTTGTTCTAATAATGTTGTTTGAACAAATAACAGGCCCATTGCACTATTTGAGCATGTGTTGTTCCATTTGTTGATAGGAACTATGGCTACAGGTTTCTCCATGTGGTCCAAAGTTTGATATGATATTAGTGGTGCCCAAATGAAGGGATTTGGTCATGGAACAAAAGTTTGTATCAATATTCTTTATCTGTAGCATTTAAATGAAGGTACCATGTTCCTTTTTCCAATGACCACACATAAATTGGGATGTCTAGCCATTTGCTAAACCATTTGGTGCAGAAAATATTGCCCCATAGCCCTTGTCCATTGTGTTGGCTCGACTGTGAAGAAAACAAATGCATTCGATCCAAGTATATAGTAACATCTCTTACATTATGTAGTTTCGATAGAAAGTCAATAGCCAAGTCTATTCACATTGACGAAAGAGATATTGGGTATTTGTGTTCTAATAAAGCACGAAAATGATTCACAATCCCTTCTCTTATCTCAAGTGACGTGTAAAGCAAGTGCAACATCATAGCTAAGGAAACAAACAAGCAGTTTCCTTGTTCATAGTAGAAATTGTCTAAATGAAAGGAATTTGGCTAAAGTGCGATCAATTTCTTCTGCATTTGAATCATGTAATCAGAAGCAGGTTCTCGTATTACCAAAAAATGCCTCATTGGAAATTTGGCTTCTTGTATTTACAAAGTCCATTATACAATGACCAACTTTGATATGTAGGGTAACTAGCGAAGATAGCCTAGGTAGTTGCACTTGCTACACCGTGAAGGAAATGAATTTAGGCCAATTAACAAATAGAGCTTTAACATAGCTCTCCGAGCTACACAAAAACAATTAGCTAATGGAACATGGAACACTATAAACCAGCTTTCGAGTAATTCTATTTAGGCAAGGTGTTATTGAATTATATTTGAATAAAAAATCCATTTTAGGTTTCTGATCTACAATTTAGTTTTACACATATAAAAGCTATTGTAGAAGGAAAACAAAGTTAATTTATTTTGAGAACGAAATAGGAAAATAATGCTTTGAAACATTGTCAATATTGTCAAGGAAGCCACCCTTTTCCAAAACTTGGTCAATAGATAATGCTTTATTGGGCATTGTTATTTTGCAATTTAAAGCTCTCTTATAGTTCATTATCATTTTGGGAAACTAAGAAATAGATGGCACCTAGGCCTCCATGGAGAAGAGTTCGTAAGCATGTAAACAATCTCAATGGCAACAAGTTTCTAACCACAACAAAACATGCAATGTTGACAAACACTATGGCAGAAGAAATTGCATGTCTAGGCAACCATTACGAAGCCATTAGTCAACCAACCATACCCATTAATGAAAATAGCAACAAAGAAGTTTTGGACGAGGACAAAGGAGCAAAATAGAGTTTTGATTACATAGAATATAAGCCAGTGACCTCATCTTAGAGGGATACCAGTTTCTGTCATTGCATTTAATTAACCTATGCAAGGATCCTAAAATTATTTCAATACCAAATGAATATCTTCAAAGAATCTTACCAATACTACAAGATAGACTAACATAGAGATTTTGTTATTCCGCTTTGTTTTTTTTTGTCGCATGCATCAAATATTGGCCAGTTGCCAAATTGTTTATCAATCTATACATTGTAGCTAGTATTACTTTAATTGTTCATAAAATACATCATATTAGACCAAAAAAATGCCAATCAACAATGGGAAAAGCAAATAGAGAAAGCCATGAAACAAATGAATTTGCAGAAGAAATCATCAGGAGATTGGAATACTACCATAAGAGTATGTTTTTTTAGTTAAGGCATTAATAGCATGCAATTGAAACTACATAATGACATAGGCCTCTAATCATAGACATAGATCCAAGACCAATGCCAAGGAAAATCTAGCAACATTTTGCTATCAAGTAAATGCTCAAGTCAAGAGTCAATTCGGTCAATTGCAAACAATGACGACATTGTCCATCTAAAGTAATCATGAACTAGTTGGAAAAAAAGCTACCTTAGCTTAAGCAGGTGGTATGGATCTATGTGTTACAAGTGTTATTTCAATTGTGAAATACAAATCCCTTAAATATAAAGTCAACAAATTCAAAAATAGGACACAAACAAAGCAACTTTCACCAAAAAATTAGATACAACATTCTCACAACAATCAACATACACAACCAACATTTGTTCGAGGGAAAGACATGATAGATTGGACAAACACTGTTATTTGCAAAACAAACTAACTTTGTAACAAACACAATGATCATTGTCATTTAACCATTGTATCAATGTTTCAATGTATAATAGTAGATCGAACAATATCAAAAACTTTCTTATAGCAAATCGGAAACAACTTATTGCTTTCAACATTCTTCATATCCAAGATATGCCACAATTGGGAACCATATTTCTATTACAGACATTGTGAGTGCAACATAGGCAATATGAAACAAATGCTTGATATATTTGTTTATTCCATTAACATGGTTAAAACTGGTGCTCATAGCCAAAAGCATTTCCAAGACACAGTATGCAAAGCACACAACAAAATCTCCAAGTAAACCTTCACAAAAATTCTGACATAAAATTCTGAAATAGATTTTATGTTATTCAACTCCCATAAAAGAAAAAGCAATAGACGGTTCTTATTTTTTTATATGCCAAAGCATGAAGCAATTTCCTCAATTGCACAGGAAAAAAAGGGGAGCAGGCGGGCAGGGAAGGCTCCATAATTGTAAATATTCAATACCATAGTCAAAGCAGTGTACTGCCACCAGTGACACTAATGTGAATGCAAAATAACAATGATAATGATTGAACAACAACACAAGTAGAAACCACTTGTATAAAGTGTCTGGGAATCTATAGACTGTATTAATGATCACTATAATTATCCATAGGAGAGCTGATGGAAAAAAAATCAACAAGATGTAAATTATCGACAGAAAGGCAAATAGTCCAGGCCATGGAACAAATGGATTTATAGAAAATCTCAATAGGACATTGCAATACCATAATATAATGAGACTATGCTTTGAAAGATTCATACGAACCATTGATAAAGTTTGCAATACACAGAACATAAAGAGCATAAACATAAATGGGCATATTGATTGCCTTCTCATTGTTAAGCACACATATATATAGTTTCTCATAGGACTCAAAACCACTGGATAATACTATGGGCCACTGTAAACCATGGGTCAACTAATGTCTTAGTCAACAACTAACTCAACTAACTTAGGACCATTGACTCAACTAACTAACCAACTTGACACATGATATTACAACTCTTAACACACCCCCTTAATCTCAAGTGGGATGGTGTGGTCATCACTATCAATGCCTAAGTGCTTCCTCTGAAATTGAAATGTGGATGTTCCCAAGGGTTTGGTAAACATATCAGCAAGCTGCTCCTTAGAGCCACAAAACAACAGATTGATCTCTCCATTATTGACTAACTCACGTATGAAGTGATAGCGAGTGTCAATGTGTTTACTCTTCCTATGAAATACATTATGCTTAGACAATTGTATAGCAGAACTGTTGTCACAATAGATGGTAGTTGGTTCTGTTTCTGTCTATCCCATGTCCTTCAAGAGTCTTCTGAGTCAAACTGCATGGCATGCTGCTGTAGTTTCTGCAATATATTCTTCTTCTGCTGAAGACATGCTCACAATAGGCTGCTTCTGAGAAGCCCAAGAAATAAGACTGGTACCAAGATGGAAAGCATGACCAGATGTGCTTTTCCTATCATCAATACTACCTACAAAATCAGTGTCTGTGTACCCTGTGAGAGTACAGTTTTGTGAATGAGTGTACCAAAGTCCATAATCAATTGTACCTGCAACATATCTCAGTATTATTTTTCCAACTTTCCAATGAGAGTCTTTGGGAGATTCCATGAATCTAGAAATAAGACTGACAACATACATTAAATCAGGTCTAGTAGCAGTTAAATACATTAAGCTGCCTACTAATCTTTTGTAAAGTGTAGAGTTTACTGCTGGTTCATCATCATTCTTGCTTAACTTGGTTCTTGTAGAAATGGGAGTTTCTACTGGTTTACATTTGTCCATTTTGAATCTCTACAGAATGTCAGTAGCATACTTATGTTGACAGATGAAGATCCAATTTTCAATTTGATCAACTTCCAGACCAAGGAAAAAATTCATAAGACCAAGATCAATCATCTCAAACTCCTTTTTCATGACTGTCTTAAACTCTTCTAGCATCAAATTTCCAGTACAAATCATATCATCAACATAAAGACAAACAAGTAGAATGTTACCTTCCTGATCAGTTTTGACATACAGAGTGTGTTCATTGTTGCTTCTGTTGAAACCATTTTTGATGAGGTAAGAATCAATTCTGCTTTACCAAGCTCTTGGAGCTTGTTTGAGACCATACAATGCCTTTTTGAGCTTACATACCTTGTGTTCTTGACCTTTGAAAACATAACTAGGTGGCTGATCTACATAGAATTCTTCTTCAAGTATGCCATTCAGAAAGGCAAATTTCACATCCATTTGGTAAACAGGCCACTGGTTTTGAGCTGTTATTGCAAGTACAGCTCTGATGGTGTCCATCCTTGCTACTGGAGAAAATGTTTCTTCATAGTCTACACCATATTACTATGCAAAACCTATTGCAACAAGCCTTGCCTTGTACTTTTCTATCTCTGATTTTTCATTCAACTTGGTCTTATAGACCCATTTTACACCAATGCAGCTTTTATCTGATGGGAGATCAACTAGATCCCAAGTCTGATTCCTGTCAATAGAATCAATCTCTTCATTCATTGCTTGGATCCACTGTGGATCTTTTGCTACTTCTTCAAAACATGTTGGCTAAGATTAAAATAGAGCATACTGTAGCTGCTCATCAATGACAGGAGTCTGATCATATAACTCCCTTAAGATTCTGGTTCTCTGGTTCTGTTGTGGACTGTCTGCTGGTGTCCCTTCTTGCTGCTACTGCTGCACCTCAAGTCTGGGCATTTTGAGTGGTTCTGGTGGTACTGGAATGTCAGTATACTGAATGTCTGCTGTATTAGTCCAACATTTATCTTCCAGAAATTTGACATCTCTGCTCACCACTACTTTCTTGGTGACAGGATTATACATCTTATAGGCTTTCTGTTGTTCACTATAGCCTGTGAAAATACACCTTTTACTCTTCTTGTCCAACTTCTTTCTTAACTCATCAGGTATGTGTGCGAAAGCAACACATCCAAAGATCCTGAGATGTGAGACACTAATTTGAGTGCCACTCCATGCTTCTTCGGGTATCTTGTCTTTGACAGTTACTGTGGGATACCTGTTCAGTAGATATACTGAACATGCAATTGCTTCTTCCCAATAATCATCGGATAACTTCTTGTATGACAGCATACTTCGGGCCATGTTCATGATGGTATGATTCTTCCGTTCTGCAACTCCATTCTGCTGTGGAGTGTATCTGGTGGTGTATTGATGTTGGATTCCATGCTGCTTACAGAACTCTGCAAAATCATGAGAGACATACTCACCTCCACCATCTGATCTGAGTATTCTGAGTGGTTTACTTGACTGCTTTTCAGTCAATTCTTTGAACTCTTTGAATCCGGAGAAGGCTTATGACTTATGTCTGAGAAAGTAAATCCATACTTTCCTGCTATAGTCATCAATAAATGTTAGGAAATACAGACTACCTCCTATAGACTAGGCTTGCATGGGTCCACATAGGTCTGTGTGAACAAGTTCCAGGTGTTCTTTGGCTCTATTAGTAGGTGTGGAAAAGCTGTCCCTTTGGTGTTTCCCTAAAATACAGTCTTCACAAGAACTTGATTGTTCATTCATGACTGGTAATCCTTTGACCATGGATTGTTTTTGCAGATGAGAGAGACTCTGAAAGGGTAGATGACCATACCTACAATTCCAAAACCAGGTTTCGTCTTGACTAGAGACAGTATGAGCATATGACTGTGACGGGATAGCACTCCTCAGGTTGAGTGGGAAAATTCTATTCTTGGTCATTTCTACTTTGGCTAGGAGTCTTCTACTAGGGGCTTTATCATAGACAACACAATAGGAATAAATGAACCTAACATCATACTTATTCTGAATCAGTTGACCCACACTGATCAGATTGACCTTAAGATTTGGAACATAGAATACATCATTTATGAACTTCTTCTCATTCTGTTTGGTAAGTATAAGAACGGTACCTTTGCCTTGAGCTGGAACGAAATGATGATCACCCAGTTTGATCTTTGAATCAACAGATGGATCTATATCAGAAAATAATGATTTGTTACCTGTCATATGATTGCTGCATCCATTGTCTAGCAACCACACATCTGATTGATGTTCTTCTTCAGTCGCCTGGTATGACAGAAACATAACTTCTGACGAATGTTCTTTAACATTAGAGACATGTGCTTTGCCATTGTTTTGATCTGCTTGCTTCTTTCTGCAGTCACATTCATAGTGGCCATATTTCTTGCAGTAGTTACACTGGACATTGGACCTTTTAGTCCATCTATTGTCTCCTCTTCCTCTCTGGTTCTGAGGGTTATGACTGTGCTCACAGTGATCTGTGTGTTCATGGGAAGTGCTATCCTCTATGGAATTAGAACTCCTTTCTCTTCTGCCTCCTCGACCTCGACCTCTGTTGAAAGAAGTCTGAGTGCTAAATGCATGAGACAGAGACTCGTCTTCCTAACTGAGTTTAGCTTCATGAGACAAAGCGACCTTGTTAACTCTTCTAGAGTAAACGTCGACAAATCCTTAGATTCTTCTATGGCAGTAACCACCATAGAGAATTTCTTAGTGAGGCATCGAAGTACCTTTTCAACAATACCCTTCTGCTCTAGGGCTTCACCATAGGTTTGGAATTGCGTGACAATCCCAGAAACCCTAGTCATAAACTGATCAACAGTCTCTATGTCTTTCATCTTAAGAATTTCAAATTGGAGTTGAAGGGTTTGGAGTCTTACCGTTTTAACTCGATCTGTACCTTTGTATGCAGATTGGAGGAGATTCCATGACTGATGTGCGGTCGTAGCTCCAACAATCGGCAGGAAAATGGACTTCTCAATGCAACTTTGGATCAACCACTTCGTAGTGAGATCCCGATCTCTGCTTTCGTCGAGGGTCTTCTTATTTGCGTTCGACATAGCACTGACAGTAGCTGCCGTCGGTTCCGTGAACTCCATTTCGACCATGACCCAACACTTATTGAGCTGGAGAAAGGTCTGCATCTTGATAGACCATAACTCATAATTCTTGCCGTTCAGCATTGGACCCGAGATCAGCTTCATGTTCATGCTTGCCATGGATTATGACAACAGTTAAACTAACTGTCGCAGTCTACTAACTGACACAGTGTGTTGATGGGGTGCACTTTTCCTTCTAGCAAGGTGCGACAGCGTTGCAGTTTGTCTTCAGGCAGGGTGAGACACTGTCACAGTCTGTCTTCAAACAAGGTGGGACACCTTCACACTTTTCCTTCAAGCAGGGTGAGACGTCGCACTTTTCTTTTAGGACAGTGCGACAACCTCTTTTCAAGGGTTTTTTCCATTGATTTTTTTTTTTTTTCGTTGGACTTTTTTTATTTTTTATTTTTGTTGTGGCCCGAGTGTTCCGTCTTCGTCCTGTGCTGCAAATTCCAACCGTGTGTGTGTGCTCTCCAACTTCTGAAAAGCCTTACCCAAAAAGCAAGATCGAAGGATCAGACCGTCAGCTCTAATACCATGATAAAGTTTGCAATACATAGAACATAAAGAGCAGAAAGATAAACATGCATATTGATTGCCTTCTCATTATTAAGCACACATATATATAGTTTCTCATAGAACTCAAAACCACTGGCTAATACTATGGGCCAATGTAAACCATGGGTCAACTAATGTCTTAGTCAACAACTAACTCAACTAACTTAGGACCATTGACTCAACTAACTAACCAACTTGACACATGAGATTACAACTCTTAACAACCATGACCTGAAGCACAACTTTACATACTTACAAACTTGGCATACATGAGAAAGAAATATATAACATACATATATCTAACGCAAGTGCCGATAGATCACAACAATAGATGACACCAATGGAAATGCAAAACGAACATGACACTGGATATACAACATGCTAAACATCAACCGCTGTATGCAGAATCCATTAGATGTAGAATGTTTAATATCTCTGTAAAAAAATGCATCGAAGGACGCTAAATATCTCTATAACTATAACTGTATGCGGAATGCATCATGGGAGATTGGAAAAAATGCTAGAGAACAATGGAAAAGCAAATGCAAAAATCCATGCAACAAATAAATCCACTAAAAAAATGACAACATGCAATCACAATATTAAAATATAATAATAAGACTATGCTTTTGCAGCTAAAATATTTCTGGCAACCAGAGCCTAAAGCACAGTTCAATATATTTGCAATAGAAGGCATACATGAGGAAGACTTGTAACAACATGCATACATCCAACAACACTGTCAAAAGATCTCATAAATATTTGAATACCAACTAAATTTTCATTACCACGGCCAAAATAGGGAAATGCAATCGACAATATCAATGCCAAAGAAAAATAATCAAGACATTGGTTCCACTAAAAGCTATCTTTGCTAAACCAACTTCAATGCAACTTTGGAAGAATTGTCCTTGTATTAATATACATGATTTCAAAATATGAAACGAAATCAAACTGCTACCTAAGAGAGAAATTGCACTAGGCTAGGAATCCCTTCTACGAAATGTCCAAGAGAAACATATGGCCAAGTAGTTTTTACATAAAGTGTACACATTGATAAGCTATGTAGACAAGGCAAGTTGCACAAGTCCAGCAAGCTCATTTGTGAAATGCCGAAGATGGACACATGCCCTATGTACTCACATACAATGCATATATTGATGATTTGTGCAACCAAGGGAATTTGCAGCAGGCCACAAAATTTATTCCTGAAATCTTGAACAACGGATGCAATGCAAATACTATCACATACAATGCTCTTACCAATGGTCTTTCCAAAGAAGGAAGCCTTCGGGCAGCTCCAGGACTATTAGATGTTATGCCAAAAATAGGCATTATCGCCAATCAAATAACATACAACATATTCATAGCTGAGTTTACCAAGATAGGTAATTTAAAGAAGACAATCAAGCTGTTCTAGGACATGTAGTAGAAAGATTATACGACTAACCTAGCTAATGTCAATACACAAATAAATGGACTCTCCAAGGATCACTATATAAACAAAGCTGAAGAAGTCTTCTATCAAATGAAAGACGATGGTTTCAACGCCAATGTTGTGACATACAACACATTGATGAATACACTCTTCAAACTGGGAAATCTCGAGCAGCTAATAAAAGTATTTAAATAGTTGAAGGATTCAATGCATGTGCCTATTGTCATCACATGTTACCACCATGGATACAATATTCAAGCAAGGAACATTTCAACATGCCCATACACTATTGTACTATCAAAACAATCTACAAATCTAGCTAACAATGATACACCAATAAATTGACTGTTTAAGGATCACAACATAGACGAAGCCTAGCAAGTCTTCTATTAGATGCAAGGCCATGGTTTCAACATTGGTCTTGTCACATGCAACACATTGATGAATGCACTCTTCAAACTGGCCAATGCTGAGGAGGAAATAAAGTATTTAAACAAATGATCATTACTCTATCTACGCAACACAACCCAAGTTTCCCAACAAATACAAAAATCAAGTGCAATGCAGGCATATCATACATGATTTCAAAATATGGAAAATAAATAGAATTGGCACCTAAGTAACAAGTTGGTCGAGGTTACTATGCTCTTCTATTATACATTGAACATAAACACATGGCGAAATGTTCTCATGTAAAATGTGACTATTGATGGGCAATGCAAGGAAGGAAAATTGCACAATGCCAATAAGCTCTTCTGTGAAATGCTCAACAAAAACTTATTATTTTCCATGAAATGTAGAACATAAACATATGGCCCAATGTTGACACATAAAGTGCATCTAGTGAAAGGTTATGCAAAGAAGGCAACCTACACAAGACAAGCTCCAATGCAACTCTAGAGAAAATTTCCTTGTAGTAATATACATCATTTCAAAATATGAAAGTAAATCAAACTGTCACCTAAGAGACAAGCTGCATGAGGCTAGCAAGCCCTTCTATGAGAACTCCAAGAGAAACATATGGCCACATGTTTTGACATAAACTGTGCCTATTAATAGGCTATGTAGAGAAGGCACATTGCACAAGGGTAGCAAGATCTTCTGTGAAATGCTGAAGAGAAACACATGCCATGTTGTACTCACATGCAAATGAATGCACGTATTGATGATATGTGCAACCAAGGACAATGGGTGTGTGCGTATGCGTGTGTGTGTGTGTGTCTTCTCTATAGGATGCTTGTTATAGGAGTGCGCATATTCATGGTTCTTAAGATTTGAACTAGTTCATGATAGCCTTTCAAAATCTTATTTACAATCCCCATGGTAAATTTTTGCCTCTTTTCATATGTACCTCAAACAATAGTAAGGGTTTCAGTTTCATTTTCGTGAATAAATTTACTAACCCTTGCTTGTTATTGGCATACATAATGGAGATCTCCTCTCTGGGTTACTTGTCATGTGGCCATCGTGGAATCTCATGGATTTTCTCAGTATGTACATTGAACTCATTGCTTTTGGCCTCTTCCCATTCGGATGATCTGAAAACAATCCTTACGTCTTGTGTTTAGAATGTACATTCTCTACAAAGTTCATTCGTAGGTTTTATTTATGTATTTCCCCAGAAATTTACTGGTTCGTATCCTTCGATGTATATATGCAAGTTCTACAACTAAAACAAGCCTCATAAGGCTGTTGCTCCATTTTGAGTTTTACGCTATGTCGAGCTAATTGTAAACAATGTATTTTAAAGAGTGAAACTCCTTCCTTAGACATTCGGCTCGAAATTCCATTTTGAATACTATGGTAGATTTTGGATTGTTAGTTTATAATCGAACAATAGTTTCCATGAGCAACTTTTGATCAATAGTTTTATCCGAGTTATTAATATAATATTAGCATATTTAATAATTCTTTGAGTAATATGATATTGACGATTTCGAGGCCCTAGACTTTACTATATATATATGAATGATTTGTTTATATGGTTAATCATACAATTTGTTCTCTTTCTACTTCTAGCTTTCATTTTAGATTTTAAACTAATCTTTTATAAATAAATTTTGACAGTGCTCTAAATAATTTTTTGTGTAAAACGTTTAAGCATATAAACACTTCTATGTATTAAGGAAAAGGCATTCTCCCCACTCTAAAAGCAACATGAACATTTTATAATAAAACTTTTTATTTTTTTAATAAAAAAGCTTGAAATGCTATTTTGAATGAAAGGATAACACTATTTCACAATTTTAATTATTTAACTACATGTGTATATATAATAAATGTAGATCTTTAGTTGCATCTTTAGTAGTACTCAACTTTTTACAATTTCAAAGTGTAAATCTCTAATAATAATCAGTTAAATAAATATATAAATCATTTTATGAGAAAATGTTTAAATGTTGAATATAAGATGGAGATAAAAATCTAGCATATTTTTTTTAATCTGGAAATATTGGGAATTGCTGGCATAGATTCACCATCCACCCAACCGTAGGCACATTCTCATAGCAATATCCACCCTCTAGCTATTCGTACCGCCAAGGATTTGCAAAATGACTTTCTTCTAGTTATACCCAACACTCTTGGCAGTGTTATCTCAATATACCAGTATGCACACATTCAAGCTCACACGTTCCTCTTAGTGCTTCTTGTATTGTAACCCCCTTGAAGGCGTCACTTCTCTCTTTTTAACCTTTCTCCAGCCTTTATCCATCAATGGAGAAGTAATTTGGTTTTCTCAGGGGTTCCTTGATTTAATTTTAAAACAATTAATTTTATTGAGCTCAACATGTGGCAAAATGAGAATATAATAATTTTCCTTTTCTTTCCTCATCTTGTACGAATATATTACTCTTGTTGGTCTCTCCAATGTCTCTTCCAAAACTTATATTAATCAAATATGCAAATACATAAGTTACTTTCTCAAAGTCATACAAGTATTATCCACCAAAATAATTTGGTGTCCATGTCTCATAATTAATTTTTTTTCCAAATAAAATGCAATAATAAAATGATTCACTCAAACTTAGGGGATATTACACAAATGAATAAGTAATGAGTGAAAATACGACCATGTGATCCAGAAATATCTCCTCAGTCGATAAATGCAAAAGATCTCCATTGTTGTCGAAGTTGTCCGCACAACAAAGAGCTTACAGATATTTTTCCAACACAACTTGAACGAGGTTAAATGGACTTCGTACGTGGAAGATATCGCTTGTTGAATTTTTGGACAAAAAAGATAAAATAAACAAATAAAATGAGATAAATAAATATTTAAGGACTATATGCTTTGTATTTTTCCTCTCAAAATGTAATGAGGAACTAATGGAAAAGATACATAGCATTCTAGTTTCCTAGTCTCATGGTAGAATTGAGATATTCATAGAGAGTTGAGATCTTCATTTCTCTCATCTTATCCCTTGAATTGTGCTTAGATCCTAAATTATGGGATCTTGATAAATATTTTCTCCTTGATACATTGAAGTAGTTCTCAACCATGTAAAGCTATATAAACCTCTCATTTGGAGAAGGAAGTAGGCTAGGGATTATAAGTGTCTTATGAGAGAACTTTTGTAAAACCCATATTGGGAAAATGAGCTCCTTATTGGGAGAAAGAGCCACTTGAAGTGAGAATAAATTATTTAACTTTTGAAGTTGTAGGCTTGCTTGAGAGAGATGAGAATGGATATTTTCCCTTTGCAAAGGAGAGATAGCAGGTTGTAAGCTTGCTCTAGAATGCATTGTTTCCCTTTGTAAGGGAAAGAATAAGCCCCTAGGTTCGACGATTGCACGAGCCCGAAGATGTAGTTAGAATCTGGTGAAATTTGTTATCAATTCGGTTTGTGTATTACTTTATGTGCTTTCTTGTTTCAATTTAGTTTTTCAATGTTGAGTTTTGATTATTAAATGCCAATTTTCATGTTATTAATGGAAAATTGAGATTCATGTTAAACATCCAGTGATGGAGAAAGTTGAGTAAGGTTTTTCATGCCCATTTTCGGACCAAGATTGGTATCAGAGCCTCAAGATCACAAGTTGAGTTTAAAGACTTGAGCAGTAAGCTACATTTTCACCATTTGTTCTGAGCTCATTTGCAGGGTGATGGATATGAGTCTGGCAGTGTTGACAGTGTTAATCTCATGCACTAGGCATTAAAGTTCAACCAAGTGCATCGCAAAAATATACATAACCTGTAGAGGTATTCATGTTGAGTCATAACATCGTTGCTGCCTATATTTGTTGTCTTCTTGCTTCAAGTGGACTAAGATTCTCTAGAATAAAGTCCACACTTCCACATCTCTGTAGATCGAGGGTATTAGATGATCTACTTAACACTAGGATGTGATTTCCAGCCAATGAGCACGTGGTATGGTGTAGAAAGTCTCCATGCACACGTAGATTTGGTGACAATCGATTCGATCTGTAACTTTGAAGCCAATATCTCGGCTTTTACATGTCAGTATGGACAACCGAATTGCTAGGTTCAATTTATTCTTTTCTTGGAAGACCATGCTACCTGATTTGTTGAGATCACCATCAGTGGAACGAAAAATCAGATCGTTGTATTAACGGATCCATTGAGGTGTTACCTACTGTTGTCCTTGGATAAAGCCCCATGAGCAGCTTGTTGCTGTCGGATCGCGCACATGGTTAACACAACAAAAATCTATGCTACTACTCAGTGCGCCCTTGGGGGAAAGTCTCGAGTCAAGGCTGTCACCTGATCTTGACTCCTACGTTGAGGACAAACTCCTAATCGAAGCCAAGGGGGGTAGTCCCTACAGAATGTTTCTAAGGCAATTAGAATGTTTTAGTGAATTGGTTAACGATGTTGTTTAAGGAGTTTTTTGTGATTTGAAAAAGGTTTCCAAGATGATTTGCAAAATAGTTTATAAAAGGTACTTTCACCAGCAAGAATGAAATGACTATCAATAAATAGCACAACAATGATATGATATAAAGCAAATACATAAATAATATGTTGTAGACCAGTGCCTTATGGAGTCAATATAAAAGATAAACAATGCTGCTGAAAGGGAAATGTTTTGCGATTGCTTCTTGGTTACTTTTAGATTTAATATGGTTTGAAATTTAATAGGGAAAAAAGGGGGACTCCCGAGATACCGTGAGGTACAGGGAGGAGTGTCTGGAAATAAAGAATTGGTGTCTCCTCACGAGAACGTGTGGGATAGAATGAAGTCTCTAGGGCAGTGTTCAACACTACACCAACAAAGGGTGTAGTCTAACTGTGCCCTAAGGTCGCCTCCCAGTTGTTCCCGCTTCCTCTGAGAATTTTCCCCACACAAATTTTAATTATTTGTAGTGTCGGATTTTCACTATGTGAGGGGTTGCATATTTTATTAAATGAGTTATTAGCTTAAATGTGGAAAATTAAAAAGTGGCTACAATCGTTTCTGATTTCCCACAGGCCCAGGCAAGATGCCCGTAAGGGGAAAGAGCATACTCTAATATGTAAACCAAATATTTATTCCAATTTGTAATAGTTGTAGAACAATTGTACAAAAAATTATAAGGAAAGTAATTTTTTTGATCATCCACCACTAATCGGAAAATCCTTTGTGTGGTGGTGAGAGCATACTTTGTGGCAACGACGTTTGTGTTATTTCTAGATTTACGCTTGCAAAAATGAAAGTGAAATAAAAGCAAAATATTAGTTCAAGTATACACCTTTCAAGCTCAAAGTGTGTGTGTGTTTGTTGTGTTGTTAGAAAAAATTATTCACAAAATTTTTACAAAGTACAAATCGCCCCAGGGGGGATGGGGTGTGGGCGCTGAGTATCCCACTACTCTCGTTTAAATATATTACAATATTTTACTCAAATGAATGGCACTCTAGTCCATTTTACTTGGATATAAGAGCTTACAATATTCTAGAAATGAAAACTTGAAGGAAGGGGGTCCACGGAAGGTCTTTTTGGCACTTTCTGGCAGAAAACAACCAGAATTTCCTTATGTATTTCCTTGGACCTACTAAAAAATAGCAAGTTAATATTTTTAGAATATGATAGGAAACAAGAATAAAAAAGAAAAAATGATTTTTTTTGTACTTGGAAAAATATTTGAAAATTTTAATGCAAGTACAAGATTTAAGTCTAGATCTAGTGAATAGAAAATGCTTCTTGAGAATGCTAAGATCTAACTTTTTAAAATATGCTTAATGATAATTAGATCTGAAATAGTTATGCATGAAAGATTTAGATCTATTTCTTAAGCATGTAACAAAATTCAAAGAGAAAGAGAGAGTTTTGTTGTGAGAGAGATGGATGAATATCTTGATCCCAAGCTCTTTGAAATGCTCTTGAGAGGTATTTGTAAACAAAAGATATTAGAGAAAAAATGGCTTCCCAAAGAGAATAAGAAGAACTGAGTTCCAATCCTCCTTGTAGCCTGTGATCTCTAGCTTAAAACACAAAACTTGCAACATAAAACAATGAGATCTAGCCTGTTAGAATAGAAGGAAATCAAAAGAACCTAAGTATAGCTGAATATTGTCGGTTACTTTTAAATCTCTTTAGATCCAAACACAAGTAAACAAGTTATCAACTGTAAATGCTTGCTTCTATATCACATAAACTAGATCTAACAATTAAAACAGAAGCAAGACATGCAATAATAATCAACAATATCACCTCATAAGCTCCACTCCAACATCAAATGCACAAGATGGACCTCCAAAGTCTTACACAATATATTTAAATAGAAATGCTTTATAATCGAGTAGAGGTTCAATGCATCCATGTATAAATTTGGATCATGAACTTGCTTTTATAGAGAAATGAGAGGGAGAGGGCAAATCTGAAGAGGAGGGCGAATTCATTGAGTGGGGAGCCAAGTGTTTGATCAAATCCTTGATTGATCCTTTGATTTGTGTGATTGGAAATGACTGGGATGCCACCTAAGGGGGGTGCCCAAGCCTCAACATTGGGATGATCTCCCCTCTCTTGGATGAATGCCACCTCAAGGAAAGTCGCCCAAGTGAAGAAGGCACACTTCCCAAGAGAGGACACATCATAACAATCCAATCCTTGATTGAAATATCCAAATTTTGATTGGAATATTCATTAAATACCTATGCCAACTCAACTGGGCCTTCACAGAGACAAATTCCACTGATATAGGAATTTGATTTTCTCTCATATTTATTATTTTTTAATTAAATAATTCCTCAAAAATAGTTTTGAGAGAATTTTTGTTTAAGTGAAAATTAATCACTTAGAAATTAGAAAAAAGTGGGTTTAGGGGTTTTATGGGTGCTCTGGGTTAGAAAACGAGCACCCCCATGCCAAATTTAACCTCATAACCACACTTTTATCATCTTTTGGTTTTTTAATTAAAAAATTAAAAAAACATTAAATGAGAAAAAATATTTTTCTTAGAATGACTTGAAAATCCTAGGGGACCTAGTGCATGTCCATATGACTCATTATTGATGGCTAGCATGTTTAAAATACATATACACATAGGATTTAATAACCTCCCTAGGCTCGACCACCATGGAAAATACTCCAGCTTTCGAGGTGTGAGTGAAAAACTCAGGAATTATACGCCACTGAAGAGCAACGTATAATTCCTAAGGAAAAAACACTCTAGAGTATCCCCTTGATGGAAAAAACACTCTAGAGTATCCCCTTGATGGAAAAAACTAAGGTAGGCTAATCCTTTTACAAAATAATCATGCTTAGAAAAAATTATTACAATTCCCCCGCGGGGGTCTAGACATGCAAAATTTACAAAGGGCCAAAAGATGGCCCGATGAACCTCTGAACTCTGGAAATGAACAATGTAGGTTGTTCAAGTCTTCGACGATTCAGAAGGAGTCCACCTAAGTACAAATTAGGTGGTAACATATGGCTCCAACTGCGGGACGTGTGCTCGATCTGGCCTTCAGGCAAGGAGAGGATATGAGAACACCAGAATCTCCAGTTTCTACAACTTGTAAAAACATCTCAGCTTGACAAGAAAAAACCTTTAGTAGCACAAGTTTTATGAAAACGCCAGTGAACCACCAATTGTATTTATTTGAAAAACTAAGAAAAAATTCCTAAGTTGACAAAGGAAATACTGAAAATGAATGCAAAAAGTAAAAAAATGCTCGCTTTGAGGAGCTTATTTTCCTACTCTAAACATAATATAATAAAATGCTAAGTAAAATGAAAAATCCAATGTAACCATCTTAACATTTCATCAATATAATCATTTTTTACCTTGTCTTTGGTTACCAGCCAAAGACAAGGGATTGTCCTTTATCAACATCTATGTCAGTCATGAAGGATTATTCATCATTAATATCATATTCCATGCTATGTATGTCTTCTTCATGCTCATAATCCTCCTTTTCATAAAAAAGGTCATAAGGAAGGAAACCTTCCAAACTATCATCATTATATACATTGCAAACTTCTTCATGAATTTCAACATGGGCTTCTGCAATGGTTTCTTTTGGAGGGGGATCAAGAGTACAAATGTGCTCATCATCACTGAAATAGTCTTGAGAAAAATCCTAATCTTCAATGTCTTCTATTATGGTGGCATGCGAAGGGTTTTCAACAACATTTTCAATAACCAGATCTTCATGAATCTCTTCAATAGGGTCACACTGTGCATGTAAGTCACCAAGAAGGGCAAATTGTACAAGTGATGACCTCTTAGAACATCACTTATTATGCAACATAATTTTATGTCTTTGTTGATAATGTGAGCAACAAAGAGAATGAAAACATCAACCTCAAAGAGAGAGAGAGATCTAAGTTGTCATTATAATGGACTAAGCTGACTTTTGGTGGACCAAAAGTTTCGTTTGTGGGGAGGTTTGATCTAAGAGGATCTCCTCAGTTGAAAAATACAAAATATCTCCATTCTTGTCGAAGTTGTCCGCACAACAAAGAGCTCACATGGAGTTTTCTGACGCAACTTGAACAGGGTTGAATGGGCTTCGTACGCAAAATATATCGCTTGTTGAATTTTTGAACAAAAAAAAAACAAAATAATAAAACAAAATGAGAAATAATTTTTTAAGGACTATATGCTTTGTATTTTTCCTCTCAAAATGTAATGAGGAACTAATGGAAAATATATGTAGCATTCTAGTTTCCTAGTATCATGGGAGAATTGAGATATTCACGGAGAGTTGAGATCTTCATGGGGATGTTGAGATTTTCTCTCATCTTATCCCTTGAATTGTGCTTAGATCCTGAATTATGGGATCTTTAGAGATCTTTTCTCCTTGATATGTTGAAGTAATTCTCAACCATGTAAAGCTATATACATTTGGAGAAGGAAGTAGGATTGGGATTGTAAGCCTCTTATGGGAGAACTTTTGTAAGCCCCATATTGGGGAAATGAGATCCCTAATTGAGAGAAAGAGCCACTTGAAGTGAGAATGCATTATTTCCCTTTTTGTAAAGGAGAGATGGAAAGTTGTAAGCTTTCTTGAGAATGCATATTTTCCACTTGAAGTGAGAATGCATATTTCCCTTTGTAAATGAGAGATGAGAATGCATATTTTCCCTTTGTAAAGGAGAGGTAGCAGGTTGTAATATTGCTCGAGAATGCATTGTTTCCCTCTGTAAGGGAAATAATTAGCCCCTATTTGGGAGAAGAAATACAAGTGGTTTGATGATTGTGTGGGCCCAAAGATGTAGCTAGAATCTAGTGAACTCCGTTATCAATTTGGTTTGAGTATTAATTTATCTGCTTGCTTGTTTCAATTCAGTTTTTGAATATTGATTTTGATTATTAAATGCCAATTTTCATGTTATTAATAGAAAATTGAGATTCATGTTAAGCATCCGATGATGTTTGAGTAAGGTTTTTCATGCCCATTTTTGGATCACCATGAGACCCTATCATATGTTTATATAGGTAAATATTCACCACCACTAACATAATCGATCCAATTTTAAAAGAGTATAGACCCTCTTGAGAAGAACCAATAGCTTCATGAATTTTATGACCAACTAAGAACCCAAATTTCTCATCAAAGATATAATCAGATAGAACATGTTTCAATTTGAATGCAAGTATATTTGATATGATATTATATAGAATGCTACAAAGAGAGATTGGTCAAAACTCCTCGAATGTCCTTGGGAAGTCAACCTCAGGAATCATAGCTAAAAAAGTGGCATTCATGCTACCAAGAAATTCACTAGACCTATGAAATTCTTCCACCACCCTCAGTAAGTCATCTTCCAAACAATCAAAGAAGTCAATATTGAATTCATCTATCCATATGTTAGGTCCCGTCTTCGATCCTTTTTAAAGGTACTCATAATTGATGCCACCTCCTCCTTGGTCATAGGTGGAAATAGTTTTTCACATACCTCGTCATTCACCATTTAAGGAAACAAGGATACTACCTTTACTATATTAGCAATTGTAATATGATCCAGAGCCTTATAGAATTTATAAAAATATGAGGTACCTAAGTCTGCTAAGCTCCAAAAATGTTTGACCATATCACCATTTTATTGAGGAATCTTCCATATGTTTTTATATGTATCACGTGAGAGGAAAAATGATGAAATACGTCATATTATCATCACCCACATCCACTTAGGTCACATGTATTTTAATCCTCCATTCCCATACCCATCAATAAGTAATTTCTCCTTCTTGGCTTCTAATTGTTCCAGAGGAAGAAATTCAAATTCACTAAGGATTACACCCTCCAATCCAACTACTAGATTCCTTAGAGCCTCCTCCAACTCCCTAATTTGAATATCTCTTTCCTTGAGTTGTTTGTATGCCCACCCTAATGCTTCTACCTTAATTGAATTAAGCACCATCACAAACTAACCACATGCCGATGCATCTGCCATTGGGACATAAAAATTCCAATTATCTTTAACTAAACATTGAAAATATTCTTCCAATTCCCATCTCAGGTTATATTTAAAAGGATCAGTAGGTTTATTTCCCCCAAAATCCATTTTGAGATAGATAGGGAAATAGTTTTATATTCTATTAGTGCCCGTCCTAGTGTGCAAACATCTAATCACTTTGATGTGTCACTAGGTCCTGATCTATTATTTATCCAAGTCGACTTCATCTCAGTGGGTTCAATATCAATCAAATTTTCAACTTCCAAATGGTTTTCAAAGAAACCCCCCAAGCAATATACTCGAGTGTGATGACCCCAAATATATGCCCTATGTAGGGTAAAATTTAGTTACCTCCAATCACCAAATTTTACGAGGGAATACACTGTAGGATTAGCAAATGTTCCAAGAAACCATATTTTCCTTCATAGGGACCAAAAATATTTACTAATTTGATAGAGAATCCCAATCTATGAATCTAGAAATAAGTGCATAACCTTGAAGGAAAAGAGAAAGAATTTGTGAGAGTAACATTATCACTCCACCTAGTAATAAGAACACCTGATAAACCACATGAATCAACATCTAAAAAATTCCAACCACACAACACTTTACCTAGATCATCAATCAAAGGAGATCCCAACCCCATTGTTCCTTGAAGAATGAAAATATTAGATTTTTAACTTTCCATTAGTCTCTTAAGGACCAATTGTGTGGCTTATCCCCCCAACCCACTATATTAAGGGAGAAAATTTTCACGGGGTCACTTTGGATGGGGCAATCCCAACTCTAAGAGCCCCGGTGATGAGTTTGTGTATCCCCTGGTTGAATTCTAAGATATTATTCTCCCATGTTAGGATTGATAAAGATTTTTGTCCCATTAATGGACCCCCTAAATCCTTCATAGAATCAAAACCCAACTCCCTGAATGGACTTGGGTCTAAGTGATAAAATAATTTATTTGGATGGAGGAAGTAATGTCCTCGACCTCTTGAGTTCCCCCCTATAAGAGATTGAAGTATCCTCAGTTCTTGAAACATAAATATATTGGAGGGAGGGGTCTAAGACCTTTTCCAGGACCATATATAAAACTATAGAATCACACAATGTACTAGAAGGTATACCTCCCATTCCAAACCTTATAAGAGCATTGGTATATGAAAAAGTAGGATATTCCCTATCTATTCCCCTCAAAGTAAATGGCACTACATAAATTGAAAGGGAGAAGATTTAATATTACCTAGATAATCCACAACAATTGTCTCGAAGGAATAATTGCATGGGCCTTTTAATTTACTAGTTGGAGAGAAATATGACTGATACATGTCACTTCAAAGATATCCATTTGCAAGTGCTGAAATATCCTCCCCACTAATAAGTGGAATAGACCAGTCTCCAACTTAGATGGTAAGAATACCACCGTCACCTATGACATCCTATTCATGGGAACCAACCAACGTGTCCATCTGATTCCACTCCCCCATACATTGTTGAGAAACCTCATTTTCATTCCAGGAAGGATCGCCAAAGATGGGCTCCCTCACCAAGCAATTTTGATGCCAAACTTCTCAACGATAAACCTTTTAGAAGTTCGATAGAATATGCCCATATTCATGGCATCTCACATAACAAAATGGAATATGTTCGTCGTCCAAAGTCTCTGAGTATACCCTCTCTCCTATGAACAAGTTCAATGATTCAAATAGCCGTCGGTGCACATCTAACGCCACTAGAACCCTAGAACCTAACCTCTATGATATTTCCATGAAACTACCAGCAAAGAGTAAAATATTCCCCAGAAGGTCATAAATTGCAGAGATCCAACTGATAGACCAAAAATCCATAGGTAAACTTGGTAATTTGACCCACACCGGGGATTATTCCATGGAATCCAAACTAGCATCAAACAAATGATCCCGATGTTTTAGGGATAGGAAGGAACTGTCTAAGAACGAAGACCCTATCATGATCCAGTAAGTATCCTTCTTTTATTTGAATATAAATCCACACCACCCCCTAGTCAATAGGTGTAAAAATGACCCACAACCCAGTAATGGAAACTAATTTTGAAAGATCCATGAGTTTAGAGAATCCATCGAGACTCATTTCCTTCAAAACTTACCTACGAGTGTAGTGCCAAAAAAATGAAGTATTTGGTCAACCCAAAGGTCCTCCCCAACAACCAAAGAGATCCCATCACCACGACTCAAAAGCACCTTATGCCTATTTTTAATTGTTCCACGAGGATTACGGTTTTTTATCTCCCTTTGCAATGTTGAATGATCTAGAGCTAGTCTGATAAAACCATCCTCCCAAACCAGAGTAGTCCTCCCATACAAGCCAAATCTTGGATCATAGGAGTAAAGCGATTTTGGGTCTTGGAAATCCTTTGAGGGATAGAATGAAACAAGGTTCAATGCAACATCAGAGATAGACTCTCAACTACGCTTATCCAAAAAAAATTCCCTTCCACCATCAATGAAATGAGCAAATTCCAAGTCTTTACCGGGCATGAGAGGGAGAAATGGAGAATTTAAAGGCTAAGGGGTGGATGGAGACCCTTTATTCCATTCCCAGAAGCTGGAAATCAATATTGTTTGTTAAAAAATGTACCTCGCCACAACCCTCTAGATCTTGGAAAGATCTATCAATTGATTGTACACACAGACCATTCCCTTTAGTATTAATGAATCCATAAATATTAGTACCTAGGTGATATACCAAATCTCCATTAAGTGTATTAGAGATTAAATTGACTAAAGTGTTGATACTACGGGGCAAACAAATTTTATTTTTTTACATCTCATATTTTGAAGAATAAACAAGGGGATCATACCCATCAATATGGAAGATGAAAAAGGCCTCCCCACCAAGGATAATTTAGATTTTCTACATATATGAAGTCCTTCATCTCCCACATAAAACCCCAGCCTTGCCCAATCCATTCATATAGTATACACCCACTTGGAAGATATACTATTTATACAATCCAATATTTGATAATTGGGAGTTAGCAACAACTTTATCTCTTACTCCACTTCCGTCTTAGGAGGTAACACTTTATGATCAATTATTTGTATGCTAGAAGTAATGACAATAGATCCATTGGTCCTTTTGTACCTAATAGGATATAACTATGAATTTATTAGGGTTTTAAACACCCCACCACTTAGCTATTGGGGGGACACCCTCCAACTTAGACATCTTCACGTGGATTTCCCACCAAGTTTGGGCATTGCCCTATAACTTCATTCGAGCAATTGAAATATTTTTCTCTTATCTTATGTTATGAACACTAAAATAACCTTCTAACTATTTCCACCATTGATTCACATAAGAACAAACATCTCATCGTGGTAGGACACAATGTCTACTTTTGATTCTACTTTAAACAAAGATAGGGAATAAGTGATGGAATTGGAACTTGGTCCCTATTTCTCCATCTCCTTTTCTGCATCTTCATTATCTCTAGATTTCCTGTCCTATCTAGTGTCTAAGTTAGAGCCACGAAACTCCCTAAAAGTTCCAAGTTTATTCTCAAGATTTTCCATGAGAATGGCCAAGGTATGAGAGATGTCAGTGACTTGTGGTTCTAACATTGGAAATCTATCATTTGACTCATCTATTAGATTCTTATTATTGTAAGCATCCTACATGGCCAGGATTATGAGATTTCATCCTTACATGAGTTCCTATATCCTCCAACTTGGAAACAAAAACCCCAAATAAAAATTTGCAGATACTAGTATGATATGTAAAATGCAGTGGATATTCCATTAGAATAGTTCCTAATAACAAATATTCTAATATTCTACTATCTCTTATTATGGAGTTCTTTATTTTAGATTGTAGATTTAATATGACTAGCTTAATGTTGAACTAAACTAAAATTGAAATGAAAGAAGTAAGAAATTAACACACTATCAACACAATAAACATAGAGGTACCTTGGGAAAATCCAATATAGGAAAAACCTAGCTAGAAGGCAAGGCCTTTCTTCTCAATTATGAAATGCAAGTACAAAGAAAGTGCACTCACTATGGAGTTGCCATGGATAATGTGGTTTGAATGAATGTTACATGACATTTTACTTCCTTTTTCATGCTTCAATATCCCACTCCTAAATTCTCTCCTCAAATATGAAACAATAAACAATATACTAAGTTTGGAACCCTTTATTTTCCTAGTGGCCCAGTGTTTAACATAGCTTGATAGTTTTCTAGGGTTAGGATGAGGTTTTTGCATGCCTCAACCCCCAATTAATATTAGGGCTTTGGAGCCTCTAGATTCTTCTTAAAAGTCAACACATGACTAGATCCACATGTGTGAATAATAGAAGATGAAGTGGCATCCACTTGTTACCATGGTGGTTAACATGATATGTAAGCTTGTGGGAAGCATACCTTTCACATATTAATTTCAATTGAGGTGATTTTTGCATCATTGGAAATCTCTCCACATGTATAAAACCTTTGAGAGGGTGAGATTTAAGCTCACAAAGACCCAAAAAATAGTCATGTAGGGTGTCAAACGAGCTTTGTAAGGTTCCAAACCCTAAATTTCCAAAATGGGACCTACAAGCCAATAGATCCAATTTTTCCACCCAAAAAGTATAAAAATAGATGAAAAATTATGTAATGATCCTTTATAGGTCACACCTCCCTAATTAGAGATACTTTTGATCCCAAAAATATTTTATTGAAGGAAGTGAGGATTTTTTTCATCTACCTTCTCTCTAGAGTAATATCCTTCTCTCTAGAGTAATATCTGGCCTTGCCTTAAAAGTTGTCTTTTCAACCTAACTTGGTAGAGTTCATACTTCCCATGTTTGGTTGTTTTGGGCTTCTCATGCAAAACTATATTTTCTACTAAATTTGCTTGAGATTTTGGTGCTAAGCACTCTATGGTAGGTAGGAATTTCTCATTAGTTTCCTAGTCCAACATGGAAGTCTCACAGAGTTTCAATTTTTTTACATTAACTATTGAGTAAATGTGCATATATGGGGGGTAGATTGAGTCTGAAGGCATTATCTCCCACATTCTCCAACACTCCAAAAAACCATATCTTAGAGCCTTAATCTTTTTAAAATGACCTTGTAGTCTTTATTTATTTAGATGAAACCAAAGTCTATCTCCTAGATTGAATGTTTTCTCAATTATGTACTGATCATGTTAGGCCTTATACTTTTCCTGTGACTTCGTCAATGTCCCCTACACTTGAAAATGGATTTAACTTATCTTACTAACAATTTTTTTATCCTTCAATGCTTCTCCTATGTTGTCCACACTCACTCCTTGCTATCAATATACAAAATCTAAGGGAGAAGGAGACGAATAACCAAAGTAATTTTCTAAATGTGACTTACTAGTAAAGTGTGGGTTGCTCTATTATTAGAGTGCTCCATAGAAATCATTTTTTCATCCTAGGTCCTTGGAATATTTTGTTTGTAACCCATCAAAAGTTGAATGAGTGTCTTAATGACTATTATCTACCCATCACTCTGTGGATGGAAAGTTTTACATCTATTCAACTTAGTGTGCATATTCTACCAAAGTCTAATTGAAAATGCATAGAGAAATATGGTATCTCTATTTGACATTATGCTCCTTGGTTTCCCAAATTTCACCTAGACCTTTTCAAAGAACATATTTGTTGTATCTTGTCTCTCAATAGTCTTTTTTCAAGGCACAAGAATGCACATGTTGGTAAATTTTCCAACTACCACAAGCAATTAGTCATTTCATTTCCTTGATCTTTGTAAACCACCCTTGAAATCCATGGAAATTCTCTCCCATGGTGTAGTAGGGGGATGATTTAACCCTTTCCTTTTGTTACTCAACTTTCTAGTAAACAAAGTATGCATCCTCTAATAAAATTGGCCACATTTTCTTATATTTTTGGCTAATACACAAACTTATGTAAGTTGGGTAATTATTTTCCAAACACTAGAATTCCTTGCAACTTTAGAGGTGTGAACCTCTTTACTAAGTTGTAATCTTTCACCTTTCAAAACCTAGAGCTTGTAGAGAAACCCATCCTAGAGATCATAGTCATCTAATTGTCACCTTCTTATACACAATCTTGGCCTGGCACCTATTTAAAGTCCTCATCTTCTATGTATGCCTATTTATATGCTTCATAGGTGAAGGGATCCATGTGCATGAGAGTTATTAAGTTGTGATATTGGATTTGGATGGATTTGAGAGAATGTATTCCAACTTATTATTGTTGTCCTTATTATATTTAATGATTAAATGTAACTATTGTTAAAAAACACACCCTCTTCTAGTGTTTGGTTTGTTGAAGCTTACTCTAGGCCTGCAAATGTTGCAATGAATGGTGCTCATTGTGGATGATGGTCTCCTTTCCCATCGAGTAGTGCTTCCATTTATTAACAACTTGAACCAAAGCATAGAGTTCCTTGTCATATGTTGGGCATTTTAGGAATCCACTATGAAGCATTTTAGAATGATAACATACCAGCTTACCACCCTACATCAAGACAACACCCAAAACATATTCACTTGTATCAGTCTCCACTTCAAAAGGATTTTGAAAATTTGGAAAATAAAGAACCAATGGTTGACTGATATTTCATTTTATTTCTTTAAAATATTTTTGTTGATTCTTTCCCCATTTAAAATAAACTCTCGTTGATGGATTTTGTGGCATGGAATGGTGCACTAATGGCTAAACATGATGCTATAAACTTCAGTAAGTATTGTGCTACCCCAATACATATTCAGACCTTAGTGACATTAATGAGAGTTTGCCACTTCATGATGTTCTTGATTTTCATAGGTTATATCTTGAGTTCCCCTCCATCAGTCATGTAACACAAGTACATCGATGATTGTTGAGAAAATTCACATTGTGATGTCTTCTGGATTAAATTGCGTTAAGAGTTTAGCTATATCGATGTTTCTAGTGGACACTGTACCCATCATCATGTTAGGATATTCCTATACTCCTTCCTAGTCCCACCAATATTTTGATCATTTACATTTTCAGTCATGCATGCACCTTTTAGGGTTTGCATGCATTCTAGGGTTTGCATGCATCCCAGTCATCAGTCCAACACCTAGTCCTCAGTTAGACAGCCCCCAGGGGCTTCTCACTATTCAGTTTTAGCCCTCCAGTTGCTTAATGCGCCCTTCTTCCTTGATTTTAGGGAGAAAATCACCCTCCTTCACCTACCAGTCCAGTTGTCACTCAGTTACACTCAGTTACAGTCAGTTACACTTAGTTACACTCAGTTACAGTCAGTTACAGTCAGTTACACTCAGTTACACTCAGTTACATTGAGTTACACTCAGTTACACCTACCAGAGTTAGTTTTACTGATGGTTGACAGTTACTTGAGCATTGATGACTCCATTGATGATGATGAAGACTTCCAGTTGCGCTCCGATGATCATGAGGATACCTAGTTGTGCTCCGATGACACTCTATTGATCTTATGATCACTCTAAGAGGCTAATTCGAATTGCCACCTTAGGCATTCGAATCCTCTCTACCATTGTACTATTTATTTGTCCATACTGTGATTAATTATTAGTGTGTGTGAAGTATTATTGCTTCAATCTGAGTTCTACTGTACCATATTATTCTGTTGCTCATTATACTGTATTGTTCACTCTTCTTCTATTTTCTTGCTTAATCATAATTACTCTTGTGAGGTATACAGCATCTCTTAGATCTGCTGTGAGGATTTTCACACATCAGAGGTCTGTTCAAATCTTCATGAAAGATAGAAAATAATGAGGATAAGGTGATAATTATTAAAAGGAGGCAAGGATTGGAGGTTGAGAAGATAAATGAAAATGAGGGTCATTAAAGATAACAAGAGACTAGAGGCTAGAACCTAAGGAAGAGAATGATAGAAATAGGAAGGAATATATGAGAGATGATGGTAACACATACAAATGAGGAACATGAAATCGAAAGGGATATTCAATACCTAAAGGAAACAAATTGGGAGGGCGATGAGTTAAAATGATTGAGATAATATGGGTGGGATTATAGACAAATCAAACCCATCATCCATCATCTTTTCTCAAATCATTCCCCTTGATATTGAACCCCCTCCCCCTTTATTAATATTTCCTCGTTTGCCTATAATCCCACCCATAATATCTCAATTATTTGACCTCATCCCCCTCCCAATATGTTTCCTTTAGATATTCAATATCTCTCTCACTTTCATGTCCCCCCTTCCTATGCATTATCATCATATCTCTTGTATATTCCTCTCTCTTTCTATCATTCTCTTCCTGAGGTTATAGCCTCTAGTCTCTTGTTATCTTTCATGAGCCTCGTTTTCATTTACTTGCTCAACCTCCCATCCTCACTTCTTTTTAACATTTCTTAATTTATTAATTTTCATCAATTATCTTTCTCTCTCATCTTTTGGCCAACTTCCATCATTTACCTCCATCTGCCTTCTCATCTTCTCATCACTTTTACCTATATTACCTTATTATTTTATTCGTCCTTTTTTCCTCCCATTCTTTTTATTTTCTTATTTTAATTTACCTCAACCTCCAATCCTAACTAATCCATCTCGATCATTAACCTTATCTATTGTTTTTCACTTAAGCTTCATTCTTATCAAGTTGTTGGAAATCATTTATGCTATTATTAGTTCATTAAATTATTTTTTTCTTTATCTTGTCATCCTTATCCCGTCTTATTTTAAATTATTTATTCTCATCAACCTAACTAATCCTCATTGGTCACTTACTTTCTCTACTATTTTTTCACCTTAGCCTTATGTATTTCACGAAGCTTTCAATAGACCTTTGATGATGGTTGGAGTGACCACTCAAAATGTCAGGAGAGATAAAATCTAACATAGTTTAATCCATATGATATCACAATATGTCCAACTGTGGAAATCTACATTCTAAAATTCACATTTCTTAGGGTTTTCCAGTATTTGATTCTTTTTTAGGGTCTTTAACACTTGCATGAGATGTGAGATATGCTCTTACTAGGTAGATATATAAACCAATATAACATCAAAGTACACTATTACAAATGAATCTATAAAGGGATGCAATACATCATTCATCAAACACATAAATGTAGTGGGTTCATTACATAAACCAAAGAGAATTACCAACCATTCATATAGATATTTCCTCAACTCAAAGTTAGTCTTCCAAATGTCTTGTTATTTAAATCATACATGGTGTTATCCCGAATTGATATCCAACCCAATGAATTAATTGGCATGTTTCCGCTGATCTAACATGTTCTCAATTCTAGGTGTCAACACAAATTTCAGACCCAAGGTTTGAGAGACTTTACCAATAAATACACCATAAGCATCGACATATTCAACATTAATTATATTGATAAGGTCTTATGAGACACTTATGAGAATTACTGGAATAAATATATTAAGAATTACATGAATTCAAAACGATAAGCTATAATATAACCATTCACCTAACAACATTCACATAAAATAATTCATAAACAACACATGAAACTCATATAGAAGAAACCGATTAGCATATCTTTATAGTGATTCATGAGCCAATTCAATACATCATGTCAGTCTAAAGGCTCTGTTACATTCACTTGGTCATACCCCTAAGTAGTTTCTCATAACTCCCTAACCATCTCAACCAGAACCACACCATCATCAATCCACTTTTGCTGTACAAATCCCTTTTTATAACAATGGTTGACAGTTACCGGTGGTTACAAGTCTTAACACGTAATATATTCTTCAAAATGTTGAGCTCTTCATTACAATACAATACGTCACATATTACACAATATTGGTGCTTGTGACACAAAAATCTATGTGCAAGCCGCAAAACACTTACGGGTGACAAATCTATTGTGTGAAATACATTATTTGGCGTGCTTCTCAAAATTGGTAACTATATCACTAACACTAGGTAGAGGGTAACAATTCTTTAGGGATAATTTTATTCAAAGCTCGATACTAGATAACTATTCTCTAGGTGTCATCCTTCTTGGGTACTATAATGATAGGTTACTTGTAAGGTTAGGCACTTGGTCAAATTATTCCCTTCTCCGATAACTACTACAATTGTTTCTTCACTTCATTTGCTTCCAAGATGGGTTGTCTGTACAACCCAATATCTAGAAATGCGGAGTCAATCAACAACTGTATCTCTTGCTCCACTTCCCTCTTAGGGGGTAACCATTTAAGCTCCTGGAACACTTCTTTGTATGCCCACAATAATTCTTCCTATTGACATTAATGCTTTGTAACACCCCATTTTTTACCCCAAGATGTAAATGTGATGTGATTATGTTAAGGATATATGCAAGAATTATATGGTCTAGAATACCATGGATATTGTAAGTGATATATATGTTTTTAATATAAAAATCCCAAACAACTGCAAGTGAACAAGGATGAAAAAGAGATGGGGGGATATGATTCTACAAGTGGGGGAAGTGAGAGGGGCTAAGGGGTGATAACTCTAGCTAATGCCCTAAACCTTCATTAATCTTTTTAACTAAAATTCCTTAACCTTGGTGTGTCATTCAAATTAATTATGAGATTAATTATCCCAAGTAAGATTAAAAATGGAAAGTGGATACTTTTAGGGAAGCCACTTTCCAAGCCATAAACATGCATATATCTTGTTAGGAATTCATTTTGAAGTTCATCATTTATTATTGATTCATTATTTTGTGCATGGAGAGGGATGCATGTTTCCATTTAGGAAGAAGGATGATTGGTCATCGAGTCTACCTTCACACTCGAGGAAGAACCCTGATAAACTGTCATATATTACCGTGATAAACCAATGCATTTGGGCTTGGTGCCCCTGTTAGAGAGGCTTGGTCTATAGTTGGACTACTTGGGACCCTCACATGAAGACTTCCTAGCTGACCTATGCTAGAGCACGATAAGGGCATGGGGAAAAACTGAGGGATTGTGGAGCAAAGAAGGAGGTTCCATCTCTTGTGTTGTTCAGGCCGATGGGGAATAAGTGCAGGGGTGGGAACAACCGTGGAGGGGGTTTCTGCACCTTAGTGTAGTATGTGAATCCTTTGGGTTGAGTTAGTGCCTTCAGTTTGGTTGTGACTACGTTGAAGAAAGGAAGCATAATTCATGCCTTGTGGACTAATAGTCCCATCTCAGGGGTGGCATTTGTCAAAGAAAAAACCGGCTTGATAGAGTGCATATGGTTGGGAGGAATGTCCTTTGCTTGCAACTGGTTGGACGACTTTCATAAGATAAGTGCCAATTATGTATGAATGCCATGAATTTTAGTTTTGTTATATGATGTTTCAATTATTATTTTGGAACTGATTCTATGTATGGATTAACTGAGCATGGTTTGATGCATTCATGTTAGGAATGATTACATAATTAAAATGTAAAATTTTAGTTTAAAAATTTGTTATATATATATATTTCACTTCCGGTGTTAAAAATTTGTATTATAGTAAGCCATTGGAAAATAAGCTCATAATTGGAAGCAAGAGTAGAATTTATACACATATTTGAGTACCCCATGGTATCAATAGAGTAAAGAGGCTACTGGGTATGTGAAAATGTGGTATCAAAGCTCAAGGTTGCATCACTGGGACTACATGGGCCATTTTTGAATTCTAGAGGTAGGATTATAGGTTACACGAGAAGTGTTTGACAAAATGACTCCATGATAGAGTTGGAAAAAAATCCATGATTAATATTCCAAATGGTGAAATTCAGATGTGTAATAGTTATTGAAATGGTTTCTTGAATGGTTGGGCCATAAATAAGAGGGTAACAGGAGACAAATATGGAGTTTTAGTTGGTATTGTGAATTATGGATGAAAAATTACAGTTTGCAAGCAAACCGTTTGTTGGAAATTCTCTATGAAAATTCATGGTTTCAAGTGCCAAGGTTTATTCATAGAATCAACATTAGAGATAGTGATAAAATTCCATAATGGAAGAATTCAAGTTTGAGAAATTTTGGGCATAATTTGAACCATGGTAAAAAATATAACAGTTCTATTAATTGCTGAAAATTATCGATTCTATTGATGGACATAAATTACTAGTCCTGTTAGTCGACAAAAAAATTTACAGTTGGAGGAAAGGTGATGCATAATTTCTTATTAGCAAAGTGTAATTTCATATTTTCCACTTGTTAAAAAAATAAATAAATTGAAATTTAAGTATCTATGAAAATTTGATTTTTTGGGAAATGTTTTGATGTGGACCCCACTAGTGCCATGTGGGTAGGGGATGATGATATGGACCAGCCATGTGGAATCTATATACAAGTGGCATCGACAGACAAGGGTCAATTGCACAAGTGGAATCCATGTAAGCAAATGAGAAATCCAATTTATGATATGGATGGCCCAGATTAAATCGGGCAAGTTAGATCCTTAGATCCAGGCCATTCGTACATAGAGAGGTGCTCGTACCTTATCTTAAGTGTTGGAATGTGTAATGATGTCTAGTGAGATGTTGAGATATGTCTAGTGGTCTCATTTATTGTCGGACAAGCCTAGATAAATCATTTTGTGAACACAAAGAGTCCTACCTAGAAGAAAAGGGCATAATACTCGTCATAACTCTCTATCTTATGAAAAATGAGTTTTCCCACATGCATCATGGAGTAAAATTATCCTATTACCACTCTTTATGTAAGAGAGGTGGAAAAATATTTATCCCACTTGTATTGTGAATTATGAATATCCATTCCTCTAACATACATAATAGAGGTGAAGGATACCCTTTGGGTACATGAAAATTATTGTGAAATATTGTGAAGTTGTGATGTAAAGCATATGTGGGGGTGCTCAAGATTGTAAGAGTGAAAGTTTCCTGAAGAATAAGAAGATCAACCCTTTAGTGGATGTTCTCCATTTGATGTTTTGCCACGTAAATTGGTCCTCTCTTCTCTTTCTGTCTTGCATATTCTATTTGATTATTTGGTGTTTGTGCTAATAGGAAATTAGACTAGTGAGATTCCAGTTATTGATTTACACGTCGAAAATATATTTTTATATGTTAATGCATATTTCTCAATTCTAACATGGTATCATAGTTGGTTACGAAGATTGACCTCCTTTAGTAATTTTTTTTTTCAAGCATTAAATTTCTTCAGTAATTTGTATTGGGCCCTCCTTTTCTTGTGGATTTGCAATTAGACTTGGACAACCACTTAGGTTGTTATGTGGAATTCTGCCCTACGGATAAGTCAAAACTCCCTTAGGCTAAAGTAGGATCTAACTAACTCTAGGCTAAGAACAGACAAAACAAATGCAACCTTGAATCCCTAGATCTAACATACATTTCAGTATTAAAATGCTGAAGAGAGCAAAAGGATTTTAACTGACCTTATGTCCAAGTGCTTTGTCTTTGGTGTTTGCTCCAAGCTCCAAGTCTTCACCAATGAACCTGTCAAAGAGTAACCAAAATACAAGTATGCACTATTCTCTAGCAATCTGAAACATGAGTTAGGATCTAAATCTATGAAAGATACAAATCATATGATTAAAACAAGATTAACACAAATGATTTGGGAAGACAAGACAAGTTATTCCATTACAACTTGAAGATTACTTACAAAGGGTGCTTGATGTCCAAGCCAAACCTTCAACTCCAAGTGTCTTCTCCTCTAGCTATCTCCACAATGCTGCAAGACCATAAGTTTGGTGCTCTCAAGAGTCCTCCTCCTTTCCAATGGCATGCCTCTCTTTTATAGTGAGTGGTGAGGTTAACCAACAAGAGAGATAGGTGGATCTAAGGAGGGATAAGTGGATCAGGGTTTCTAATCGAAGGAGATGAGTTGGGATCGAATCAAGGAACCCAATCTTCCATCATCTTCGAAAATCCAAGATCCCACAAGCCAAGGGCAAAAACTATTAAAAGGGTGCCGCGCTTTGCATATGCTACAGGGCGCGGCACTGTGCCGCGTTTTGTCAAGCTGGCAGAGCGCGGTAGTGTGTGGAAATAAAGTCCAAGGTGGGTCAAAAATTGCCAGGGTGGATTTACCTTCAAGGTTGACTCATCATCTGTCTCTTCTGGATGGTTCAAAACAGTAGGGAAAGTGTCGTCGAGATGTGTTGTGATGGGGATGCGACACTGTGAAACATAGAGGTATAACAGATGCCCCCTAAAGTGTGAGGTCAGAAGGGACTGATGGCCGAAAGACTTTACGAAAATAATGTGCAGAGATAGCATCGAGGAGAGCGACACGGAGCTGAAATAGAAACAAAGTGTTAGATATACCACCGAGGCGGGCATTCCCATGCTCGGAAACAAATGACTCAAAGCATGGCTGCCGACCAATACATTGCAGATCCATGAGTACTGAGATAATGTAAACTGTGGACAGATCATGGCTACTATGAACAATCGTAGATCCATGAGACAGTAACGACACAGCCATGACCAATACAATAAGTGGATCTGTGTGACAATACAAGAGACATCTCCATCGCAGCCTGGACGCAGTCAAGATACAGTGATGCACCCAGGGTCTTCTACCCGATCGCATAAAGATACGAATCTAACCATGTGATTACAAGATGTTGAAGTCGAACATGGAAGAAACCATTTGATTACCGGTCAATGATGAGGACCGTTAACAAATGCGAGGGAGATCACCAATAATGACAATGATTCCCAAGGTATCAATAGTACATCTCAACGAAATGCGAATAAATGAGTTGATGTCGAGCATCCGAGAGATTGCTTGATCAGAGGTCAATGATGTGAACCTACTGTCAAACACGAGGAAACCTGCCATTGAGGCATGCAGGTACCAAGGTACTAATGGTTGATTTCTAAGTCTAATTCCTGGATAGTGATTTGGAGTCGACAGGAACAGACTTGTCGAAGGTGGACCATGATGATTCCCACATCATCGACACAAAATCGGCACATGTGATAGGATGATGAAGTAATGGGATATGTACTGACACAGTGAATGACTCGATACAATGCAACCCTTTGAACATGTAACGGCATGTAACAAGACTTGGCAGCAAGAATTATTGATAAATAGAGGATAGACGTCAGATGAGTGGACTCGTGGCCAGGGAGACGACCCATGATGATGACTATGACTCAATGAAAAACGGACACCCAAATATAGACAAGAGATGGACACATGCCATGTTCAAAGGTAACGACTGACAAGCTGCCATAGATAAACTTGACTTGTTCCCCCATATTTCCCCGACATGATGGACGAGTACCTCTTTCTTGTTTTACGAGCTTGAAGAGGATAACAGATGCTCGGTGTAGCTCATCTTGTGGATGAGTCCAATCTCACATGTTTTGCGAACCTGAGAAAGGAGGGGTTCGTCCCAAAGTGGGTCCTTCGATGTTAATATTTTAACGAGCCCAAGGAAGGAAAACTCGGTAGTTTTTCATATTTAGAGAGCCTAAAAAACTTAAAGGAAGCTCCATAATGTACTTTTTCGTAAAATTTAGTCTCTCGATCCCGAAAAAGTGTAAAACGATTCCCGAGAGAACTCTCCCAGCCGAGATTGACTGAGGTATACCTTTCTCGTAAATAGTCTAGACGGGCCGAAAAAGGGGTAACCTATCACCGAATAGACGACCTTTCAAATACTTTTACAAGTGTGAAAGAGTCAAGATCACTTGGCAATCTTTTCAATTTTAAGGAGTCTGAAAAGAGCTTAACTATGGACTCCCGTGGTCTTTTTCGTAAAAATTAATTATTCTGGCCCGAAAGAAGAATAAAATACAACCAGGATAATACTTTCCTCATCGTTTAACGAGCATGAGTAAAGCTGACTGTACTCGACACCGTTTACTTGCGTTTGACAAGCACGACACAGGTGTGAAAGCGCTTGGAATCTTTTTCAAGTTTTAAATCCAGAGCACGAAAAAGATAAAGTGGGCTCAATATGAAGGTCAAACCACGAACAAATACCAGTATGAATGCATTCCATTTTTTACCGCAGATCCTGTCAATAAGTGCTCAAAAATCGGGTATTAGTAATATGAACAAGGGTTTATTAATTTTGAAATAGTAATTAATTAATTAAAAAAAATGTGAAAAAATGCTATATAAAGCATGGTAAAAATAGAAATTACCATTCATTTGTGATTTTTACCCAAAGGAGACATTTTTACCCATTTTGGAGCAAAATTTCGAGGATCGATACCGAGAGTTCTGGGACACCATTTCGACCGCCGTCTGTGCCAGGTAAGGGTGCTTGAACCCCTCTTTCATTTCATGCAAGAAATTTTCACTTTCACCAGGGAAAAATTAATTTTTTGGCAAGCCCTTTTGGCAAGAATCGCCTGCCGTACTGCCGCGTGGGGCCCCTATCGTGAAACGTGGCACTGTTCAACAGTGCCGCGCTGTAACCTCAAAATGAGGCGCGGCACTGTGGACTGCCGCGCGGCAGGGTGCCCTCCAGGCGCGGCACGTGCGAAAATTAAGTTTGAAAAATCAATTTTTTCTCAAATTTTTGCTAGAATCAAGTTGTTAAATAGTCACTAATTACTTTGTTTACCTTTTTGCAGGGATTTGCAACTTGTTTGAGGCAAAATGGTGAGTTGGAAAGAGAGGGAGCATGAAACGGATGATTTTAGGGCCGAAAATGACTTACCCACCGTGACCGCATTGAGAGAATGTGGTTTGCTAAAGTTTTTCAAGACTAAAGGGATCCGCCAACAACCTAAGCTCCTTACTCACCTTATTCAATTGTGGGACCCTGATATCGAAGCTTTCCGAGTGGGAGAGCACGTGCTTGAAATCCAACTTGAAGACATCTACTTCCTCACGGGTCTCTCGAAAAGAGGGGCCCGGCCGAACCTTACCGGGTACAGTGCTTCAGACTCAAGCACGGATGATTTGATTGCTCGATATTGTCAGGTGGGTTCGAGTAAGAAGAGTGGGAAAGTGGCCATAAAAGAGGTCACAAATCTTCCTTTCAAAACTTTGCTATTCACTATTACACGTGCAGCAGGAAGCGTGAGTCCACATCAGGCAACCCGCACGCAGGTAAATCTCGCAGCAGAGTGCATGGGAGGAACGGTCTTCAACTGGTGTGATGCAGTGCTGTCCCATATGAAGGAACAGGTGCACAAATGTAGAACTGGGAAAAATACCCAGTTTGGCTATGGGAGTATCTTGGTCACTTTCTTCCTGGCAAGGGTGCCATTACTGCGTCCGCAGATATCTATGCATCCTCGCCCACCTACTGAGCCATGGATGGCTCGATGGAGCGACTATGCCGGGCGCCTTGGAGGGCCTCAGCGGCTAGCTTTTGGAGAGGACTTCTTCTCTTGGCTAGAGGAGCAGATAGTCATGATCGACGACTATCCCTATTCAGGGGTAGATTTCCGCGAGGATATTGACTTGGCTTTGCCAGAAGATGATGACTGGGACAACTCTGGTATGACCTTCATGGATATGTATTTTTCTTTTTGAATATTTAATTTTTAATGCTTTTTTAGAATGTGTAAAATACTTCTAATGTATATTCGTATGCATGTTGCAGACCGTGGACCACAACGACCAGCTGGATATTCACCACTACGTCGTGGCGGTGTAGATCGTCAAGCTGATCCTGTCGAAGAAGAAGATGAAGATGAGGCAGGAGGTGTGCGGGATATTGAGAGGAACCTGCAGGGATTGACCCATGGGATCCTTGCTATGCGGATGGACGATGTCCCCTATCACCTCCAGAGGCATACTGTGGGTGTGCCTGGACGTATTAGTCGACTTCTTCGCAAGGTGGTTCGAGCCGTGATGTGTTACCACCATCAGCGGGAGGAGTCCGATGAGGGACATGATAGGTCCCCTAGATCTCCATAGATGGTCTTTCGATCTTTTTGCGGCATGTACACGATATGTAGGCTTTGAGGGCCAATTTTTTGTATATGGGATTTGATCCCCAATTTTGTCTTTGACACAAACTTTATGTATTTTTGGAAAAAACACTTTTATATATAGTGATATGGACCTATTTATGATCTAAATATTTACAATGACTTGTGCGTTTATTTATCTTTTATGATGTGTTTATGTATGGGCAAGATGCCAGTCCAAAACGTAATTGGCCAATGAATCGGCAATATATTTGAATTCTCTCGGTATATGTTGATATATGATAAAATCAAATGACCGTTCCAAGAGACGTACTCTTCGAAATAACCGAAGCAATGTAGGATCGCGAACTGTGTAAACACGGTTTAGATGAGAGACCACGAGTTGGGAGTCTAAAAAGACCGATAAGGAGTTAATCCCGAGTGAAGCAACCTTTGTCAAGAGACCAATGACTGCATGGTACTCTGCGATATTGTTGGTTGCGGGACCTAAACAAATAGCTCCTGAATAAAACAACTCGCCAGTGGGGGAATAAATCACCCATGCTGCGGAAGCGAGATTCCGGGTATGTCGGCTTGCACCGTCAGCGAATCCAAAGTAGGTAGACATCTGCGCATAAAAGCACGAGTCAAAGTAAGAGTAGATACATAAGATCCACGCGCACACTAAAAATAAAGCAAAAAACAAACTAAGTACATTATGTACAAGAAGTAACCCGCGTGGGGTAACCTCATGCGTAGAAACGCTTGAGGTATAGCCCGTTGCGGGGCCGTTCCAATGGCGTACCATCACAGTCGACTAGTTCATAGGCTCCTTTTTCTAAGACACGTTTTATGATGAAGGGGCCGTACCACATAGATTCAAGCTTGCCTTTTCCAAGTTTGTCATGCATCTGATCATATGTAAGTACAAGGTCACCCTCATTAAAGATCCGAGGTTGAACGGATTTGTCATATTGAGCTTTGACGCGTTTTTTGTGAGCTTCATTAGCCAAAGCGGTGTCGCGGCGGGTTTCATCTAGCTTGGCTAGGTATAGAAACCGTTCTTCTTCGGAAGTAGTGTGTGGAAGTAGCTCTATGGCTATCTTGAGTGATGGAATTTCACATTCAATCGGGAGAATGGCTTCCAGGCCGTACACCAATTGAAATGGTGTAAACCCAGTAGCACTTTTCACTGAGGTTCGGTATGCCCACAGTGCTGAGAACAGAGCTGAGTGCCAATTGGATTTTTGGGTACCCACAATGCGCTGAATCATTCGTTTCAGGACCTTATTGATGGCTTCAACTTGGCCATTGGCTTGTGGGTAATACGGGGTTGAGTTTTCGTGGCGAAAACCCAGTTTGGCACTTAGTTCTTCGATCATATGATTCCTAAAATGGGAACCATGATCGGTCACAATAGACTGTGGGACACCGAATCTAGCTATGATATGATTGAATATGAACTGCGCTGCTGTTTTGCCGTCTTCAGCATACGTAGGCATCGCTTCAGCCCATTTTGTAAAATAGTCCACAGCTACTATGACATAGCTATGCCCCCCGGCTGAAGTGGGCTTACAGTGCATAAAATCAATGCCCCATTTGGAGAAAGGGCCGACGGCAATGACAGGATGGAGTGGAGCAGGATGCGAGCGTGCTTTGCTATGAAATAATTGACATGGCGGACACTTCTTGACTGTTTCAATGCAGTCTTTGAAAATCGAAGGCCAGAAGTATCCCGCTCGCAATATTTTCTGGGCCGTAGCCATCCCAGAGAGATGACCACCACATGCTCCAGCGTGGCAGTCATTGAGAACGCGTTCCGCCTCATCTAAGGTCAAACAGCGTCGAAGGACAGTGTCGACACCACGCCGATACAAAGTATCGTTCACTATAAGGTAGTATTTTGCGTGATGTCTGATACGTCGTCGTTCATCGCGGTTGAGGTCGGGACGGAAGCGTTGGGTTTGGAGATATAAGAGAATATCCCCATACCACGGATCGGACGTGCTAATGAGGAACAATGATTCGTCGGGAAGAGAATCAATGGGCTCGGATTGCTCAGTAGCACGGGGCAAGTGACAAATTAACTCAGCGAAGACCAGAGATTTCTTAGACTTGGCTTTGACAAATTCCAAGTCAAACTCTTGAAGGATGACAATCCAACGGGAGTACTTGCCCCCAAGCACTTGTCGTGTGAGGATATAGTACATTGGATTGAAATCAGCGATGACGGTGGTCCGACGGAGTAAGATGTAGTGACGGAATCTCTGGACAGCAAACACTGTTGCCAGAGCCAGCTTTTCAACATGTGAGTAGCGAGTTTCAGAGTCGAGAAGACTCTTGCTGAGGTAGTACACCACATGTTCTATGCCGTTGTGATCTTCCTGGACTAACACCATGCCAATGGTGGAAATCGAGGCTGCGAGATAAAGGATGTAGTCCTGTGTGTAATTGGGAGGTTGAATCACAGGATCTTTGGTTAAGGCTGCCTTTAAATTGTCAAAGGAGCGTTGGGCTTCATCATCCCATATGAAGGGAACATTCTTCTTGAGAAGCCGCATGTAGCCTTTTGTTATCTCAGACAGATTACAGATAAAACGGCGTAGAAAGTTTGCATGCCCTTGCAAACATTGAAGTTCTGGAATATTGGTAGGTGAAGGCAGGGCTATGATAGCTGCTACCTTTGCGGGATCTAGACGTATCCCGTCTTTGGAGACTATGAAGCCCAACAGTTTTCCGGCTTCTACACAGAAGACGCACTTATGCGGGTTCAAACGTATATTGTAGCGCCGGCACCTTTCGAAAATGGCACTCAAGTGATCTGGATGTTCTTCCCGAGTTCGAGAATGAGCGGGAAGGTCATCGAGATATGGCTCTACGATATGTTTGATGTCATGGAATGCGTAGGACATCGCCCGTTGGAAAGTTGCCCCGGCATTTTTGAGGCCAAAAGGTAACTTCCGATATGCAAAGATCCCCCAAGGGCAGATAAAGGCCGTTTTGTGCTGGTCAGCTGGGAGGATATCGATCTGATTATAGCCAGAAAAGCCATCCATAAATGAAAAGATAACACTTCCGGCACAGTTATCGATGATCTGGTCGATAAACGGAGTTGGGTAGTTGTCCTTGGGACAAGCTTTGTTCAAATCACGGTAATCAACACAGACTCTAATCGTTCCCTGTTTCTTGGCTACAGGGACGATGTTGGATACCCATTCTGTCAATGGGACAGGATAGATAAAACCAGCACGCAAAAGTTTTTCAACTTCTGCTTTAATGGCGGCTGCCTTACGAGGATGAATGGGTCGAAGCTTTTGCCGAACAGGTCGGGTGCCAGGGAAAGTTGGAATTTCGTGGACCACAATCGATGGGTCGATTCCTGGCATCTCTTCATAACTCCAAGCGAAAACATCGCGGAAAGTTTTAAAGTAGGCATTATAGAACTCCGTCTCGAGAGGAGTACATGTTTTGCCAATGTGTACGTTTTCCACGATACCAGGCTTTACTGAAATGTCGATGGGAGTGGTTGCCATAAGATTGGCCAAGTTGCCTTCAGAAAATACTTCGTCGAGGGAAGTGGGGAACTTGGTTTGAACCATCCCAAGTGAAGCACTGGATTTGGTGTCAGGCTCAAGTGACTGGATGGTGGGGAATGAAGATCGATGATGAAAATCTCCCCATGGTGGCTCATTACCGCACATAACCTCTATGATTGATTCGTCAGTAGGAAAAATCAAGTTGAGAGGATCAAACAATGGTGGGCGTGTATGAGTTTCAGTCGAGAGCTGTGCCACTGTGTGATCAGTAGAACAGTCGACCCAATCTGTGGCTGATTGGATCGCGTCATAAGCTGCAAGGTTTCGGTTCAAAGGCATGGAATTACCATAGCCTTGGATCTGAGTAGGACTCGGGATCACCCATGAATCATCGGACGGGGTGACATGTGATGAAATCATGTTGACTGGTTGAAGATGGTGACATGTGATCTCCATTTGATGTTTTGCCACGTAAATTGGTCCTCTCTTCTCTTTCTGTCTTGCATATTCTATTTGATTATTTGGTGTTTGTGCTAATAGGAAATTAGACTAGTGAGATTCCAGTTATTGATTTACATGTCGAAAATATATTTTTATATGTTAATGCATATTTCTCAATTCTAACATGGTATCATAGTTGGTTACGAAGATTGACCTCCTTTAGTAATTTTTTTTTTCAAGCATTAAATTTCTTCAGTAATTTGTATTGGGCCCTCCTTTTCTTGTGGATTTGCAATTAGACTTGGACAACCACTTAGGTTTATACCATATTCATGCATTTCTCACAATTATGTGCATTGTTTTCAAAATATAACCTCACCATTTTCTCTAGAATAGAAGAATTACTCCAAATTGATTATTCGTTTGTCAAATTTGGCTTTTGTTCGCTCAAAATTGAATTAGTTGGCCTAGCCTAGCCTAATTTTGTTTTAACCTAAGGTTTTTGGGAATTATCTAGGTCTAGTAATTACCAAGGTCTAGGAATTATCTAGGTCTAGTTGGCCTAGCCTAGCCTAATTTTGTTTTAACCTAAGGTTTTGGGGAATTATCTAGGTCTAGTAATTACCAAGCCTTTTTTTCTTTCTTTTTTATGAAGTTGATAACTTTTAATTTGAGAGGTCTATCATAGTGATTTTTTTTGCGAGGGAAAATTTTCCCAATCTTGCTATCATGCTGCTTTTTTCCCCTTACTATGCACCGTACAGACTTGTATGAATGGGTTTCCTACAATTTTTTGCTGGTTGGGAATATTTTCTTCATGCCTGAGTGTTCCTTTGAGATTTTTCTCCTCCCTTTCTCCTTGTTGGGCATTTTTTGTGAGGGTTTTCTTTGTTGGAGGGCGAATTTCTTATTGGAGGGTCTTTTTATTAGTATGAACGAGCATTTTCTGCTATTTTTTGCATCCCTGTGGCCTGTAAGGACGTTTATTCCTCCTTTTCCTGCCAATTTTCCCTCGCATTATACGTACACATTTTACTAGATGTTGTGCATTCCTTCTTTGCTCACGACCGTAAGGCCTCATTTTCCGTGTTCTTTCGATCGTATGGATGCCATATAAGCCATATGACTCTCTTATGGATGTGGGATACTGCTTTTCTCTCATCTAGGCAAGTTTGAAGGTTTGATCTTGGCCCATAGTTTTATATTTTGGCCTATAGCAAAATCAATTTTTTAAAATTTGATAAAGAATATGCATTTTTTTATTTTTTTTAAATATATTTAATTAATTTTAAAAATCTTCAAATTCTCGTCCAAAATTTGCATAATTATGTATTTTTAAGTTTTTTTATATATATTTATATAAATATTTCCTATAAATAATTTTAAACTTTTTTATATGTTATTTAAATGTGTTCTATATAAATATTTTATAAACTATTTTGCATCTATAAATATTTATATAAATATTTGATAAATATTTTTAGAAATATTTTGCTTATATAAATCCTTTTGATATAAATATTTTAATAAATAATTTACATGTTCATAAATATGTATTGGTTTATAAATATTTTTATATGTTAATCATTTATGAATATTTATTTTTTCCATAAATATTTTACTTATATGTTAGTTTTTGAGAACTAAAGGTGTAAAGCATGCTCTTATAGTACATGTGGCCCCTTGTATTCTTTGTTTATTTGCATCCTTGAAGAATATGTGGCTCAATCCTTATCCTTGTTTTAGAAAGTTCAAAGTTGTTTATTTTGCTCATACTAACTCATTACCTTCTTGTTTTCATTGCATTAGTTTCTTAGATTTAATTATTTTGACTTTAGAGGTTTCTTTTGTTCCTATGTTAATTGGTACTAACTATCTTGTTTGGAAGAGAAAGATAAATATCATTCTCAGGAGCAAAAATATCGGCACTTAGTCAATGGTGAACATCAGAAACCAACTGATGCCAAATACTTAGCTATATGGGAAGGTTGTTGTGATAAAGAAAAATGACTCATTGGTCAAACCATATTAGATTGTTTACATGTACACATTGAGGCTAAAGATAACCCAATTGGGGTATGGAAAAATGTAGATTCTTTCTATGATAAATCTGATGATGTTTCAACTTATTATATTGAAAAGAATATTCATGAGCTTGATCGTAAATATTTTGATAGAATTGAGTCATTTTTTGCTGAATTAAAAACTTATAATTGCCTTTCTTATTGATGTAGAGAAAAATTTACCTTCTGCCTTTGATTTGTTCATCCAAACTAGGAATAGAGCTATTGAAATGTATAAGGGTTCCGTAAATTCCACATTTGAATATTTTTGTAAAGGTTTGATTTGTTATCAATATATATTGATCTCATCAGTGCAATTAGTTATTGGTAAAGCTCTTATGGCACACAGTAAGAAAAATATACATACAGTTTTTAACAAGAACCATAAACCACATAGTAAGGGTTCATACCATCATAGTTCTAATGATGCTACTAAAAATAAAGTATTTAATCCTTGTAAGTATTGTAGAAAAACCAACCATCCTAAGAATAGTTGCTTTGAAAAGGAGAAATGAACTTGCTAAACCCAAGAAGAAATCCTCCAAGGAACAACAAGCACCTCTTTGTGCCTATTTTCTTCACCCAAGTAATTCCTCTTATTTTATGGAATGGATTATGGATTTAGGTGTTTCTAATCATATGATTGGTACTGCTTCTTTGTTTTCATCTTATGACACTAATAAGCATATAACACAACAAATTACAATTAGTAATGGTAAACACCTTTCATTCATAGGTTCTGGTGTAATTCAAGTTCATAATGGTACATTGGAAGCTATTTTTTATGTTGAAGACATTCCCATCAATTAGCTTTCTATTTATTGTACTTTTCAAAAATGTTATAAATTTGAAGAATGGCCAGATAAATACGTTCTTAAAGATATCAAAAATAACTTCAAATGTGTTTCTTAATTCCAACCTTGTTGATCATGAAGTTGGTTTATTTAAATTTACTTAATTTTAATTCACCTAAAAATCAACCATTTTATTCCTATGTTGCTCATGCTGATGAACAAAGTAAATTATGGCATGAAAGATTAGGTCACTTGAATTATGGTAAAATGCAATTGTTATCTAAAATGGTACTTGGATTACCTACAATTTATTCCACTAAAGGTGTTTGTAAAGGTTGTGTGCCTGGTAAACATCGTAAGGAAAAGTTTGATTAGGCTAAAGCTCCGTGTGCTAGAGAACAATTGCAATTAATTCATAGTGACATATGTGATACTCTTGAAACCCCTTCTTTATCTCATGTTTTCTATTTCATTACTTTTATTATGATTATAGTAGGAATACCTGGGTTTATTTTTTGAAACATAAAAATGAAACTTTTGTTATATTTCATGAATTTAAAGCTTTGGTTGAAAATGAATCTGATAAGAGTATTAAGACACCGAGAACTGATAATGCAGGGGAGTACAATAAATATGAATTTACTACATACTTATCTAAACATGGTATTCAACATCAAAAGACTGTTCCTTACACACCTCAACAAAATAAAGTTGTCGAAAGGAAAAATATAAATTTTGTTGAATGCTATATTCTAAAGGATTATAGAAAATATTTTGAGCTGAAGCAATTTGTTGTGCTACCCATATTTTGAACAAAGTTCCTATTGAAGCATTTTTTTAGGCTACTCCTGAAGAAAAATGGAGTGGAAGGAAACCAAACATTAGTAACTTTAATATATTTGGCAGTGAATGTGGGGCCCGTATTCCTAATGAAAATGGAAAAATTTAGATCATAAATCTCAAAAATGTATATTCATTGGTTACAATGAGGATTCTACAACTTACAGATTGTTTGATCCATCTATCCAAGGTGTCATTATTTGGAAAGATCAATTTAATGAAGTCTCTCCTCCACTTGAGTCTGTCGAACCTCATGTTACCTTTAATTTTCCTTGATATTAAGTTGCTCCCATATATGTTACCCCTTCCTCTAGATATATGCATGATCTAGATCCTATTTCACCTACTGCTTCAAGTGAGCCACCTAACCTTTATGAAGATACTAGAGTGGTTCCCATTACTATTCTTCTTCCAATTTGGACCCGAAAAACACTTGAATTCACATGTTATGAGGTTGGTTATCCATCTGACACTCGACATACTAGATCTGATTTTTCTCTCATGAAAAAAGTATTAGACACAGATGATCCCTCCACATATGCTCAAGTTAAAGGAAAACTAGAATGGGGAAAATAAATGACTGCAAAGTATGACTCCTCAATGAAGAACAAGACTTGGAATCTTGTTCCCCTTCCTCCTGGAAGGAATTTAGTTGGTTGCAAATGGATTTGTAAAATAAATTTTACTACAGAAGGGGAGATTGAAAAGTATAAGGATTGGCTAGTCACTAAAGGTTTTTCTCAGCAAGAAGTATGGATTATACTGAAACCTTTGCTCTTGCTTCTAAAATGAATAGTATAAGAACTATAATTTCTCTTGCTGCATCTTTTCAATAGGAAATTCACTAAATGGATGTTAAGAGTGCATTTTTAAATGATGATCTTTGTGAATAAATGTATATGCAGCAACACTAGGTTTTATCACCTTTGAAACTTCAAGTTTGGTATGCAAATTGAATAAGTCTTTATATGGTTTTAAATATGAACCTAGAGCTTGGTATGAGAAAATTGATACTTATTTCTTGAAGAATGGTTTCAAGTGGTGTATATATGATCCAAATATGTATGTTAAATGTTTTCATGATGATGTCCTCATTGTGGTTCTTTACGTGGATAATCTAATCCTTAATGAAAACCAACTTTCATTAATTCAAGACTTGAAGAATGATCTTAAGCAATGATTTGAAATGACAAATTTAGGCCTATTGCACTATTTTTTGGGTCTTTAGATCTGGCACATGGATGATGGGATCTTCCTTTCTCAACCTAAGTATGCTTCTAATTTACTAGCATGGTTTCATATGAGTGATTGTAAGCCCTCACCAAGACCATTTCAGTCCGAAGTAAATTTAATTGTTGATTGTGACACTCCTCTTGTTGATGCCACTCTTTATCATTAGCTTGTAGGGAGTTTGATATACTTCACACATAGCAATCCTGATCTCTCTTTTGATGTTAGCATGGCCTCCAAGTTTATGCAAAAGCCTCATGGAAGCCATTAGAAAGAAACCAAGAGATTTCTCAAATATCTTCAAGGGACCTTACATTATGGTGTTATCTATTCTAGTAGGGATTGTGTTGGTTGTGGAGCCAGATCTTCTAGTCTCATAGATGATATTGTATTAGCCGTGTTTGTACCCCAGTTCTATATGATGTGTAGGTGGACTGTACACTCACCCCAGCGGGGGGCCCATCCCCCCTGGCTGGGGTTCGGGGGCAACGCCCCCGAAGAAAATTTTTGGGGCTGTTTTCGCCAGCTGTTTTGCGGGCCCATGGTTTTGGGTATCCCGTGGTATTTTCCCATTGTATTTCCGTTATAAAAGAAAGACATTGTAATATGGCTAGGGTTGATGTATTAGGTTTTATGCATTATAAAGATCTTTGAGATCTGGAGAGAGACTGTAAAACAGAGAAGAGGAAGTGCAGCGGTTGTGCTGCAGGTTGTATCCCTTCGACTTGCTGGACGGTAATAATAATAAGGACTGGAAAATTCAGTGTGAACGTAGCCCAAGTTGGGTGAACCACGATATATCTGTGTCTCTCTTGTAATGTGTATGTGTGATTATATTTGCATTTCTGTTTATTGTTATTGCTCTGCGATCCTGTTTTTTCTAACAATTGGTATCAGAGCCAAAGGTCTATTTGGCAGTTAAACCCACAGGAAGCTAGGGTTTTTAGTTCGAGTGGGAGCAATGGCAGAAGAAGGAAAGTTTAAGGTCGAAAATTTTAATGGCCAAAACTTCAGGTTATGGAAGATGCAAATGGAGGACTATCTGTACTAGAAGGATCTATACCTACCGTTGGGAGGAAAAGCAAAGCAGCCGACGACTATGAAGGACGAAGAATGGGTGGTTCTTGACAGAAAGGCTCTGGGAAAAATACGGTTGAGCTTGGCTTCGTCGGTGGCTTTCAATATCTCAAAAGAAACGACAACAGAGGGTTTGATGAAAGCATTGGGTAAGCTGTATGAAAAACCCTCATCTTCCAACAAGGTATTTCTAATGAAGCGTTTATTTAATATGAAGATGTCTAAAGGTGGATCTGTTACTGATCATTTAAATGAGTTTAATACGGTTACAAATCAGCTAAGTTTTGTAAGTGTGAACTTTGATGATGAGGTTAGGGCTTTTCTAATCTTGTGTTCATTGCCAGAAAGCTGGAATAGCTTGGTCATGGCTGTAAGTAACTCTGTCTCTGGTTCAAACACCTTGAAATTTGATGATGTTATTGGTGTTATTCTTAGCGAGGAAATGCGAAGAAAAAGCACAAGTGAGACATCAGGTAATGCATTGACCATGGAGAGCAGAGGAAGACAAAAGGAGAGAGGAAAGAGCCAAGGTAATCGTGGAAAGTCTAAAACGGGAAGATCTAAGTCCATACTGGGAAAGATAGAGTGCTGGAACTGTGGAAAGAAAGGACATCTGAAGAAAGACTGCAAATCTCTAAAGAAGAAAGGAGATGCACAGAAGGAAACTACCCAGGAAGCAAATGTAGCAGGTGATGTGTTACAAGATGCTTTGATTCTTGCATTAGATAATACTAGTGATTATTGGGTAGTAGATTCAGGAGCTTCATGTCATGCTACACCCCATAGGAAATACTTTCATGAGTATGTTCCTGGCGATTTTGGACATGTTTTATTGGGTGATGATGAGCCATGTAAAATTGTTGGAATGGGTAAGGTATGGATAAAAGTTAAGAATGGAACTGATTGGTTGTTGAAAGATGTTAGGCATATTCCTGCTATGAAAAGAAATCTGATCTCAACAGGGCAGTTGGGAGATGGCGGCTGTCTATCTACGTTCGGAGAAAAGTGGTGGAAGATCACTAAAGGATCAATGGTGATAGCAAAAGGAGACAGAGTAGGTATGTTGTATTTATGTCCTCATAATACTGACCATTCTATCTCTTTAGCTTCCACAGGAACAGATACAGAATTGTGGCATCATAGGCTTGGCCACATGAGTGAGAAGGGGATGCAGATTCTCCACTCAAGGAAGTTGCTGCCGGATTTGAAGCAGGTAAGTTTGGAATTTTGTGAAAACTGTGTTTATGGAAAACAGAAGAGAGTCAAATTTCTCAGGGTTGGGAAACAGAAGAAGAATGAAAAATTAGAGCTTGTGCATACAGATGTATGGGGACCGGCTCAGGTACAATCTCTTGGTGACTCTCATTATTATGTTACATTTATTGATGATGCAACTAGAAAAACTTGGGTTTATTGCATTAGACAGAAATATGATGTGTTTGCTACTTTTAAGAAGTGGAAAGCTTTGGTTGAGAATGAGACATGAAAAAGGTTGAAGTGTCTCAGATCTGATAATGGAGGTGAGTACTGCGGCAAGGAGTTTGATAGTTACTGTTCATACCATGGGATTCGTAGAGAGAAGACAGTCCCAGGAACACCACAGGAAAATGGTGTGTCAGAAAGGATGAACAGAACGATCATGGAGCGTGCAAGGTGTATGCGACTGCATGCAGGGTTGCCCTTACAGTTTTGGGCGGATGCTGTAAATACTGCTGTTTATTTAATAAACAGAGGACCTTCAAGTGCTTTGGATGGTGGTATTCCAGAGGAAGCATGGACAGATAAAAAGGTAAACTACTCATTTCTGAGAATGTTTGGTTGTGAAGCATTTGTCCATATTGATAAAGAAAATAGAACAAAGCTTGAAGCAAAATCCAAGAAATGTACCTTTATTGGATATGGGGTTGATGAATTTGGTTATCGTTTATGGGATTATGAAAATAACAAAATCATCAGGAGTAGAGATGTGATATTCAATGAAAAGGTCATGTATAAAGATCAGTTGCAGGGAAAGAAATAGGAAAATGAAAGCACAGAGTACATAGTGCTTGATGAAGTTAAAGAAAATGAAGTTCCGAAGGTGCCAGAAAATCAAGAGCAGCAGCAAGTACCCGAAACTCCTGCAACTGTAAGAAGATCTACCAGGTTAAGTAGACTCCCTGAACGATACTCTCCTTCAATGTATTATTTATTGATGACTGATTCTGGTGAACCAGAATGTTATGAAGAAGCAATGCAGGTGGAAACTAGAAAGAAGTGGGAGCAAGGCATGAATGAGGAGATGGACTCATTGGTAGGAAACCAGACTTGGGATTTGGTTAAATTGCCTGCTGGTAAAAGAGCATTGCAAAACAAATGGATTTACAGGTTGAAGGAAGAAGAAGGAGGTAAGAAGCGGTACAAGGCCATACTTGTTGTAAAGGGGTTTGCACAGAAGAAAGGTATAGATTTTGATGAAATATTTTCTCCTGTTGTAAAGATGACTTCAATTAGGACTATCTTAAGTCTAGTGGCGGTAGAAGATTTGCATCTTGAACAATTAGATGTAAAAACAGCTTTCCTCCATGGGGATTTGGAGGAAGAAATATATATGCAGCAGCCACAAGGGTATGAAGTCAAAGGTAAGGAGGATCTGGTATGCAGGTTGAAAAAGAGCTTGTATGGCTTGAAGCAAGCTCCAAGGCAATGGTATCTAAAGTTTGACAGGTTTATGACAGAACAAGGTTATAGTAGATGTCATTCTGACCACTGTGTTTATTTCAAGAAGCTAGACAATGGAAGATATATTATCTTGTTATTGTATGTGGATGACATGCTTGTTGCAGGGTCTGACATGCAGGATATAAATGTACTCAAAAGGAAGCTAGCTAATTCATTTGCGATGAAGGATTTGGGTGCTGCAAAGCAAATCCTTGGTATGAGAATAATGAGAGACAGGAAAAATCGCAAATTGACATTGTCTCAAAGTGAGTACATACAAAAGGTGTTGGAGAGGTTCAGAATGCAGAATGCAAAACCTGTAAGTACACCTTTGGCTAGCCATTTCAGTCTAAGTAAGGAAATGTGTCCCAAGACACAAGAAGAGATAGATTACATGTCCAAGGTTCCCTATCAATCAGCAGTTAGCAGCTTGATGTATGCCATGGTGTGCACAAGACCAGATATTGCACATGCAGTGGGAGTTGTGAGAAGATATATGAACAATCCAGGTAAAGAACATTGGAAGGCAGTACAGTGGATTCTCAGGTATTTGAGAGGCACTACCACTGAGGCGTTATGTTTTGGAGGTTCAGACACTGTTCTACAGGGATATGTTGATGCAGATATGGCAGGTGACAAGGATAGCAGGAGGAGTACCACAGGGTATGTGTTTACTGTAGGTGGAACAACAGTAAGCTGGATTTCGAAACTACAGAAGGTTGTTGCACTTTCAACAACAGAAGCAGAGTATGTTGCCATTACAGAGGCTAGTAAAGAGATGATTTGGTTGCAGAGGTTTATGGAGGAGTGGGTAAGAAGCAGAAGGATAACAGACTGTATAGTGACAGCCAGAGTGCCATTCATCTTGCAAAGAACTCAGCATTCCATTCCAGGACTAAACATATACAGTTCAAGTACCATTTCATACGCTCTGTTCTGGAAGATGAACTGTTAAAGTTGGAAAAGATACATACTAGCCAGAATCCTGCAGACATGTTCACAAAGTTAGTGACCAGAGAGAAACTGAGTTTGTGCTCGGTTTCAGTTGGCCTTCTAGCATGAAGGTGAAGAGGAGAAATTTGCCAAGTCCAAGTCCAGCAAGTGCAGCAGCGGTGGAGTTGTTGTGATCAGTCTCCAAGTGGGAGATTGTTGGTTGTGGAGCCAGATCTTCTAGTCTCATAGATGATATTGTATTAGCCGTGTTTGTACCCCAGTTCTATATGATGTGTAGGTGGACTGTACACTCACCCCAGCGGGGGGGCATCGCCCCCGAAGAAAATTTTTGGGGCTTTTTTCGCCAGCTGTTTTGCGGGCCCATGGTTTTGGGTATCCCGTGGTATTTTCCCATTTTATTTCCCTTATAAAAGAAAGACATTGTAATACGGCTAGGGTTGATGTATTAGGTTTTATGCATTGTAAAGATCTTTGAGATATGGAGAGAGACTGTAAAACAGAGAAGAGGAAGTGCAGCGGTTGTGCTGCAGGTTGTATCCCTTCGACTTGCTGGACGGTAATAATAATAAGGATTGGCAAATTCAGTGTGGACGTAGCCCAAGTTGGGTGAACCACGATATATCTGTGTCTCTCTTGTAATGTGTATGTGTGATTATATTTGCATTTCTGTTTATTGTTATTGCTTTGCGATCCTGTTTTTTCTAACAGATTGAATTTCACTTCTTGGTTATACAAATTCTGATTGGGTATGGGATGCTATAGATAGAATGTCTACTATAAGATACATCTTTTAGCCTGGTTTAGGTTCGATTTCATGGTCCATTAAGAAGTTGAGAACTCTTTCTCTTTCTTCTTGTGAAGCTGAGTACAAGGTAGATAAGGAAGAAGCTAAAGAAGCAATGTGGATCTGACGTGTTCTTACTAAGCTTGGACTGGTTCATAATTCTCCTATTGAGTTAATATGTGACAATCATAGTGCAATTTAGCTTGCTTATAATCTAGTGTATCACTCTAACACCAAACACATTGGCCTTGATACTCATTACATTCGAGATCTTGTTGCAGATGGTGTTGTTTGTTTGGATTATTGTCCCACGGAACAACAAGCAGCATATATCTTCACCAAATTCATCATAGAGGCGAAGTTTGTACATCTTCGCAACTTATTGGGAATGTGATAAGTTGTCATAAAGGGGGAGCGTTAATGTAATGAAATCTTTCTCCATTTTGTTCCCTCATCATCATGAAGGGGGAATGTGTAATGATGTCTAGTGAGATGTCGTGTTGTTTAGTGGTCTCATTTATTGTTGTACAATATTAGCTAAGGCATTTCGTAAGCACAACGAGTCCTACCTAAAATAAGAAAGCATAATACTCTTCATAACTTCCTATATTATGAAAAAGGAGTCATCCCACATGCATCATGGAGTAAAATTCTCCTATTACCATTTTTATATAAAAGAGGTGGAAATTTTTTATCCCACATATTGTGAGATATGAATATCCATCCCTCTAGCATATATAATAGAGGTGAAGGACACCCTTTGGGTTCATGAAAATTATTGTGAAATATTGTAAAGTTGTGATGTAAAGCATATATATGTGGGGGTGCTCAATATTGTAAGAGTGAAAGTTTCCTGAAGAATAAGAAAATCAAGCCTTCTGTAGATGTTTTTCCTTTGGGGTATTACCACGTAAAATTGGTCATCTCTTCTCTCTTTCCTACCTTGCATATTCTATTGATTATTTGGTGCTTATGTTGATAGGAGATTAGGCTAGTAAGATTCTGGTTATTGATTTATATGTTAGTAATCTATTGTTGTATGTTAATGCATATTTATCAATTCTAACTGTTACCGGACAATCTATCGAAAGCGGACTTAAGGCATGATCTCCCTAGTTCAATGCGAATCTAGAATAAATATGACAGGATACAAATATACCTTCCTACATGCAATTAGAGATTAAGAGACGTGGACATCTTACCTTTCAGATATGTAGATCTCTTTTTCCCTTGTCGCTCCAAGTTCCACGGTCGTCAGATCCAAAGCTGCAAGACCTGTCAGAACATGCAAGAGACAAACAAGTAGTAATAACACATCTACACAATAATCGATCTAAGTAAACATTTAAGGAAGTAAACTATAAATATCAATGCATAACAAGACATTTATGGAAAGAGTTTTGTATTGCTGTATAAAAAGTGGGAATACAAAGAAGAGTGAGGATTACAACCAAGCCCTAACGCTGCAATCTTCCTCCAACAAGCCAAGCCAATGCCTCTAAGGATAAATGGGTGCCTCCAATGGATGAATGATGATCTCCTAAGCTCTATTTCACCAACATATGGATGCCATAGCCTTCCTCTCTTTGGAATGGAGAAGAGATTCATATATATAGGACTAGGAGGATAGGATAGGTTGAGAAATAGCGGGAGAGGACTAAGGGATCCTCCCAAAGGGTTAGGGAACCGAATTCCAGCTCTCCTATGGGTTAGGGATAAAGATCCAAGTCACACGTCTTCGAGAAATGGCTCGAAGATGCCCTTTATCCACTTTAACTGACATCATCGCAGGATGCATTAGGACAACCTGTGCCGGTGCATGCTGCACAAAGGTGACCTGTGACGACCCAATTAGACTCTATGGAAACAGGTCAGTATCTCTTCCAATTTGACTTCCTAGTCATGGGAACTTCAAGGATGTTTACATTGAGTCTTATGGTGGAAATATTTAGGTGTAACAGAATTCCCCCCAAAGCATGAAGTTGTTGGAACTAGACAGGTGAAATGATTTGATAGAAGGATGGAAAGGACTTGTCGGATGGAAGATGTTGCTGCAGTACAACTAACTTTGAGAACACAGTATCGTATGATGCACAACATGGATGCCGACCAATACATTGCAGATCCATGGTAGTAAAAACCGACTGAACACAATCATGGCTACTAGACACAAGCATAGATCCATGATGGGATGATAAAAAAACCACGACCAATACAAAAGTGGATCCATGTAATATGACTCAAACAATCTCCATTGCAGCCTGGGTAAAACATGACTCCCTAGGGTCTTCAAGCCGAACCTGCAATGATACGAATCTATCCATGTGATTACAAATGTCTTGACGTCGAACATGGTAGAAACCACTTGATTACCGGTCATTGATGTATACCGTTAACAAGCATGAGTGAAATCACCATTAGTGTCAATGATCCCCAAGGTATCATAGTACATATCATCAAGCGTGAATGAATGAGTTGAAGTCGAACACTTGATGAAATATTTCAATCAAGAGTCAATGATGCAAACTCACGTCGAAAGCGAGGTAACCTGCCATCGAGGCATGCAGGCCCAAGGTACTCGATTAGTTCCTAGATTCATTCCTCGGATGATGTGTTGAAGTCAACAAGGATGAATCCGTCGAAGGAGGGCCATGATGAATCCCCCATCATCAAGACGAAACTCGATAGCAGATGTTTGGAGTAGATCGGATGGTACAGTAACATGCAAGACTGACTCAGAGTAGACCGACATGATAGAGGGTGTACTGACTGCAAATGATGAGCGGTGAATGTATTCTTGAACATGGGCATGACATGACTTTGCAGTATTGACATGACGAGAATGATGCCAACTTCCAATGCAACTAATGGTGGAAGCATTCTTTGGATGTCTCAAAGGAGTAACAAGACTCATGAAGTTAACAAGACTCGAGGACAAGTACTGAATGCAAATGCAAATGAGTGCCATGTTCAAGAACGACTAAGTACTGCCACTGGTAAAGGTGTAACACAAAAAAAAACTTTTTTCCCCATCATGACCGATGAGTGCCTCATGTGTTTTTGACAATCTTGATGAGGGTAACCAGATGCTCAGTATAGCTCATCTCATAGATGAGTCCAATCCCAAATATTTTCTGAACCTGGGAAATGAGGGGTTCGTCCCATGGTAGGCCCTTTAATGTTGAATTTTAACGAGTCCATAGAAGGTAAACTCGACGTCATTTCATGTTTAGAGAGTCTGAAAAGAACTAAAGAAGACTCCAAAGGTCCTTTTTCATAAGGTTAACCTCTTCGCCTGGAAAAGGGTAAAACAACGCGTGAGAGGACTCTTCGAGTCATGATTGGCTGGAGTATTCCTTTTTCGTAATTAGTGCCCCCTAGTCCAAAAAAGGGGTAAAATATCACCAGGAAGATGACCATTCAAATACTTTAACAAGCGTGAATGCGACAAGTTCGCTTGGTGATCTTTTCATATTTTGAGAGCCTGAAAAGAGCTTAAAGAAAGACTTCGGGGGGGTTCCTTTTTAGTAGGAGTTTAACGAGCCCTAAAAAGTGATAAACTATAACTCGATGACTTATTCTCATCGTTTTACGAGCACAAGAAAGAACAAAGAGTAAGCTCGGTGGGTTGGTAATTGAATTTAATGAGCCAAATAATGACAAAAAGACGCTTGAAGAGTTGTTCATACCTGATAATACTTATGAGATGATCATCACGATGAAGAATGGCATTAATTAGGCACCTAGATTCTCTTGCAGCTCAAAGACTAGGTCAAAAACAGTTAACCAAGCGTTTAAATGCAGTAAATAACCCAAACTATTGTAAAAAACCCACTAAAGCATCAAATTAAAAAAGGAATATTCCATTTTGGTTATAAAATGGGTGAAATAGTGAAAAAGAATTACAATTGTTTTTTACCAAGTTTGGAGAGTGTGAAGTGCCATTCGGAGCCAAATTTCATTTGTTGATTTTGGGAGCTACGGTCTATCGTTTCACGAGTTGTTAGAGACAGGTAGGCCTAAACTCAGCTATGCAACTTTTCAGTGGATTAGTTTTATGTTTTTTGCTTAACTTTTAGGGTTTTGAGTTTTTTTGGTGGGGGGAATTGCGCCCACGGGTTGGCGCAAGCCCTCCTTACGGGAACTGCGATGGCCATGCGCTGTCGCAAAACCCATAAGGGCCTTTTGCGCCGACGTCGCACTATCTGCAAAGACGTCCTGTGACGACGAAAATGCCCAACTACAACTCAACGCCCAACCCAAATGAAGTTTAGAAAGAGTTCTAACAGTGTTTATTTGTCCTTCTTAACAGGTTCACGGTGACAAACATGGTTATTGAGTGGCAAGAATGAGAGCACGAGGTGGATGATGCTCAGGCTGAAAATGACCCTCAATGCATTGCTGCATTGAGAAACTATGGGCTACTAAAATACTTTTGAGTGCCAGGCATGAGGGCCCATGTTCCGCTGTTGACACACATGATCTGATGTTGGGATCCGGCACAACAACACTTCGAGATCGGGGTGCATACACTAAGTATAGATGTCGAGGACTTCTACTTCCTGACAGGATTATCCCGGAGGGGAGAACTTGTATCTCTTACCGGATCACGAGGAGGTGATCAGACAGTGGACGATATAATTACTTAGTACTGCACTAGAGGCACTGCGGCTATTGGTGGGAAGATCCCCATCAAGGAAATTCGAGACCGTCCTTTACGTACTATGCTTTACACCATAGTGAGGGTAGGGGGGATTCAGTTTGCTCACCTCGTGAGCAAGTCACAGTTGATGTACGTGGAGGAGTGCATGGCTCCTAAGGTATTCAACTGGTGTGAGGGACTCCTTACCAACCTTCGGAGTTAGTTGACCAAGTGTCGGCGCGGGGCGCTGAAACAGTTCGGATATGGGTCCATGGTGATATCTTTTCTATTGGAGCAGGTATGTCATCTGAGTCCACAGGTGGAATTAGATGACCGAGATTCCAGGGATCCACACATGAGCCGATGGGCAGAGGTGATGGCCCGCCATGGTAGCGGGGGTCCCATAATAGGCTACGGTACAGGGTTCTTCACATGGCTGAAGGGATAGCTCCTCATGATAGAGGATTATCCGTACAACGGGACAGATTTCAGAGGTGATCTTGACCTGGTGCTTCCCGAGGGAGCACAATGGGGTGACATCGATAAGAACAACAACTTTTGTGTTTTTCATTTTATATATTTTATGATTTTTTTAGAGTAGTGCTAATGACTTGACATTTTGTGCAGACGTGGGTCCATCGCAACCAGTTGGAGTCTCACTCATTGCGAGGAGAGGATAGGTGCCAGTGGTGGGTCCCGTGATGCGGGATGCCATCGGGGAGGTGGAGGAGGTCTATGAGAACCTCCAAAGGCTGACACTGGATATCCCAGATCCGAGTGTTCATGATCTACCTCGGGGTTACCAGAAGTACACCGTAGGGGTGTCTACCCGTTTTGGCACGCTGCTGGCTAAAGTGGCAAGGGCCGTAGTATGCTATCATGAGCAGCCTAGGGATTAGGTTTCCGCTTGTGTATGTATTGAAAGCTTATGAGATTCATATTTTGTTAGAGATGACTCTCACTGAAAGCTTGTATGCTTCAGATTTTTGTATCAACACCATCATTTTGTATTGATTTATATATATATACAGACATTTTCGGTGGCTTTATACATTATGTGTTCTATGGATGATTAATGAGATCTTGTTTACATGTTTGCTTATACAATGGATTATTTACATATTATGTAAGCTTTTATATTTTATGAATATGTTATGTGTGTGCAATGTACCAATCTAGAATGAAGTTGGCCATCGAGTCAGCAACTGTATTCATGTCTCGTGGAATGTGCAAGTATTGAATAGATTCAAAGGACCTTTCTAGAAGACGGACTTGTCTGAAGAGACGAAGTAGAGTAGGGTCGCGGATAGCATAAATCCGGTTAAGATGAGAAACCACTATTTGCAAATCCATATGGATGACAACATGGTTCATACCCAAGGAAAGAGCGTTGGTTAGGGTTCCAATCACCGCCCGATACTCTGCGACGTTGTTGGTTGCGAATCCTAGACAATTTCATCCTGAGCTAATAAGCTCACCGGTTGGGGAATAAAGTACCCAGGATGCCGAAGTAAGGTCACGGGTATGCCGGTTGGCGCCGTCCATGAATACGTAGCAATTTTCCATTTGCACATGCAGACAGAACATGGTATAAGAAGCGAAAACAAGATCTAGACACACTAAAACAAAAGTGTCACACCACAAAAAACACACATGTTATGTACAATATATATAAGATATCTATGCGTGAAAGGCTCAGGCATAGTACCTCTTCAGGTAGATTCCATTGCGGGGATCACCCAAAGATATCCCATCATAGTCCTCTAGTTCATAGGCTCCCTTCTCCAGAATGCGTTTCACTATGTACAGTCCGTGCCACATGGACTCGAACTTACCTACCCCAGCTTATCATGCCTTTGGTCGTATGTGAGGACCAAATCACCCTCGTTATAGATGCGGGGTTTGAACGACTTGTCATATTTTTCCTTGATGCGCTTCTTGTGTGCCTCGTTGGCAAGAGCAGCATCGTGGCGGGTCTCGTCAAGTTTTGCTAAGTAAAGGAATCGTTCTTCCTCGGTAGAAGTGTTTGGAAGAAGTTCGACTACGAGTTTGAGTGATGGAATCTCGCACTCTATTGGTAGGACTGCCTCCAATCCGTAAACTAACTGGAACAGTGTAAATCCGGTGGCAGTATTAATGGAGGTCCGGTATGCCCATAGTGCGAAAAGAGCATGTTGTGCCAGTTAGACTTGTGCGTACCCACCATGCATTGAATCATGGTTTTCAAGACCTTGTTGATGGTCTCTACTTGTCCGTTGGACTTTGGGTAGTAATGGGTTGAGTTTTCATGACGAAAACCCAATCTGGAGCTCAATTCATCAACCATGTGGTTTTGAAAGTGAGATCCATGGTCAGTGACTATGGCTTGTGGGACTTCGAACCATGAAATGACATGATTAAACATGAAGAGTGCGGCGATTTTGCCGTTGTCAGTGTACGTAGGCATAGCCTCGGCCCATTTTGTAAAGTAATCCACAACTACTATGACGTAACCATGCCCCCTGGTCGAGGTAGGATTACAGTGCATGAAGTCAATGCCCCATTTCGCAAAGGGGTTGCAAAGGGGCCAATGACAATAACCAGGTGTAACGGGGCTGGGTGGGTGCGCTTTGTCATTTGAAAATGGTGGCATGGGGGACATATTTTAACGACCTTGACAGAATATTTAAATATAGATGGCCAATAATATCCTATGTGTAGTATCTTCTGGGATGTAGCCATCCCAGAGAGATGACTGCCACAAGCCCCAGCATAACAGTCATTCAAGACGTGTTCATCCTCCTCATGTGTCAGACAACGTCGAAGAACATAATCAATACCATGACGGTACAAGGTATCACTGATGATCAGGTAATACTTTGCGTGGTGGCGTATTCGACGACAATCGTCAGGAGACATTTAGGGGTTGAAACGTTGGGTTTGAAGACATGAGGTAATATCTCCATACCACGGGTCAGACGTGTTGATAAGGAACAATGACTCATCTGGAAGAGAATCATTGGGCTCAGATCCTAAATCAGCACGGGGAAGATTGCAAATGAGCTCGAAAAACACCAAAGACTTTTTAGACTTGGCTTTCTCGAAGAGGAGGTTGAACTCCTGAAGTATCATGATCCAACGTGAATACTTGCCCCCAAGTACTTGACGTGTTAAAACGTGGTACATGGGGTTCAAGTCTGCGATAATGGTGGTGGTGCGGAGTAGTATGTCGTGACAGAACTTTTGGACGGAAATGACTGCCATGAGAGTGAGCTTCTCGACATGTGAATAATGAGTTTCAGAGTGAATAAGACCCTTACTTAGGTATTAGATTGCATGCTCCTGGGCGTTGTTGTCCTCCTGTACCAAGACCATGGAGGTCGTGGTGGCAGAAGCAACAAGATAAAGAATGTAATCTTTGTAGTAATTGGGTTGTTGGAGCACAGGGGCATGCGTAATGGCATGTTTCAGACTATCAAAGGATTGTTGCGCTTGATCGTCCCAAATGAACGGAACGTCCTTCTTTAGTAGTTTCATATAACCCTGCGTCTTCTGAGCAAAATTACAGACAAAACACCGTAACTAAGTTTCCTTCCCTTGCAAATTTGGAGTTTCGTAACGTCAGTAGGAGGTGGGAGAGAAACAATGGCTTCCACCTTCAAGGGATCAATGCGTATCCCATCTTTTGAAACAATAAAACCTAGGAGGCGTCCAGACTCGATGCAGAAGATACACTTGTGAGGTTTCAGGCGGATGTTATACCTTCTGCATCTGAGGAATACAACCGTTAGATGATCTATGTGGAACTCACACCACCGTGAATGGGTAGGTAGGTCATCAAGGTAAGGTTCCACGAAGTCCTTCACATCATGAAAATCATATGACATGTCCCGCTGGAATGTGGCACCAACATTTTTGAGACCAATAGGGAGCTTGCAATAAGCAAATGTGCCCTAAGGGCTGATGAAAGCTGTCTTGTGTTGGTCGTTCGGGTGGATCTCAATCTGGTTGTAACCGGAGAAGCCATCCATGAACGAGAAGATGACACTTCCGACACAATTGTCTATGATATGGTCGATGAAGGGAATGGGGTAGTCGTCCTTAGGACAAGATTTGTTCAAATCCCGATAATCAACACAGATGCGAATGGTGCCTTGCTTCTTAGCGACATGGATGACATTTGAGACCCATTCTGTTAATGGAACATGGTAAATGAACCCAACCTTTAAGAGCTTTTCAATTTCTTCCTTAATCACCGTAGTTTTTCGAGGGTGTACCGGCCGTAGCTTTTGCCGGACTGGTTTGGCATCGGGATAGGTTTTGATTTTGCGTGAAACAATAGAAGGATCTATCCCAGGCATTTTCTTGTAGGTCCAAGCAAACACATCTCGGAATTGCTTGAATAAGGCCGTAAAAGTAGTAATCTCTTCAGGGGAACATTTCTGGCCTAAACGAATATGTTCCATTACACCAGGGGTAACCGAGATGTCAATGGGGGTGGTGGCTTCGATGTTTTCCAAGTTTCTCTTAGTGTCAGTATGACAAGTGAGTATCGGGGACTGAGGGTGAGGGTAGACATTTGGTGTAAAAATGGTGGTGATGTTGTTCTCTACAGAATCCCATGGGGGGAGGAAAGACGATCGATGGTGGAGGTCTTCCCACGGAGGGTCATCTGCACTCATAATCTCCATGATGGACTCGTCCGACGGAAAAGTCTGGAGCAGAGGATCGGGTAAGGATGACGTCTACTGTAGAGAATAGGATGCAGAGGCCACAACCAAGTGGTTCTCAGGGGTTGACTGGATAGCCTCATAAGTGAGTTCAACAGGTGAAAGAGGCATGGAGTCTCCAATCAGGTGCATAGTGGCTTCATCAGGTACAAGCCATTGATCGTTAGAGTTGGAAAAAGATGAAATCCCAGAGGAGATCATGTTCACCGTGGCAACATGATTAGGGGAATCCGGGGTTGGAAAGACACCCATAAGAGATGAGTCTTTTATGAGGCCGAACACCACGCTCTCATATAGCTGCGAAGATTGTCCAAGTAATGGGACATTATCACCGGGATGAGTAGCGGTGTCCGGTGTACAGAAGTCCAGTTGGTCGATAGTGACAATTCGGCCTTGGTGGGGGAATTGCACTGTGCGGAAGACAAATGACGCGGCCGCAGTCATGACGTAAAACCAATTACGACTAAGTAGGAGATTATAATCCAAAGGGGCTGCGACTACTTCCACATTAATGGTTTAGGTATTACACCCCAACTCGACTGCTAAGGCTTGTAATAGCCCATGAGGTTGAAATCCATGACCGTCGAATGCTTTCAAGGTAGTGGGAGAGCAGTTTAACTTGGGAGAACCAATGGATCTCCAACACAATATCGACATGACCAAGGTAGAGGCACCTTTGTCTAAGATAGTATGATGGATTGTCTTCCCAGCAACGTTCGTAGCAACTTGAAATGCAAGTTGGTGGGAAAGCCTCGGTTTAAAATACTCGAGGTGAAACATGATGGTATTAGAGGAATCCAGATCAACCGCGCCAATGGTAGCGAGAAGAGTCTTGCGCTGATTAAGACATTTCTGCAAGACCTCTAGCATCGACATAGCACAAGGAGCTTGTGCCAAGTCCTCTATAATGTTGCAGTTTTGAGTTTCCTAAGCATTAGGATTGAAGACGGATTTTTGAATCGTGCTCTTGGGCGGATGCAACACCGACTCTAAAGAAGGCTTTTCAATGGTGAGAGAAACGCGTGTCACGGTAAGGTCAGGAATAGAAGTGGAAGTTTTTTTAGGATTACTTCCAACAGGTTTCTTTGGAGGGACTGAGTCGTACGAGCGTGAATGTGTGTTCAAATTAACCGTCTCACTACGCATCATGAGAACATGCACGGTGGAGGATGCCTCACCGTGTGAAGGAGAGGTTTGAGCAATCAACTGTTGATTCTGAGTAGGGAAGGGATCAGTGAGAACTGCGGGAGTAGGGTTTCCCTTGAGAAACTTCTGTACTTTGTCTCAGTGAGGACATTCTTTAGATAAATGATCTCCACCACATAGTAAACAAGGATATTTCAACTTCCTCTTCTATTTGGTGTCTTGAGGGGTGCTCTTATTCTCCTGCTGGTTAGAAGATTTCTTAGGTTTACCTTTGTTTTTCTTCTTACCACCGGATTTATGAGATGAAGCTGATTGAACAGAATTCACCTCTTTGGTGGAGGCAGGAGTGGGTGAATTGGTGGTGCTGTTTCCAGCCTGTGGTGGGGATGGGGAAGAACCTTGGGGGTTCGATGGTCCACCAATTTGAGTAGAAGGCTGGGAGTTAAGGGAACCAATGATGCCATCGGCCTGAGGTCCCTTGGTTGGTTTCGCAGGGTCATACATAGGGTGGGGTGTGTTAGGAACAATTTCATACAACGTGCCTAATTGAGCATAGACCAAGTCTAAGTAATGGGCACGGGAAATAGCCTGTTCCTCAGTGACAGACCCTCCCATGGCCACATCTCAAGATATGACAAGTAAAAGAGACTTTGTGAACCATTCAACTAAGAGTTGGTTCAGGATATGAGCCTTAATGAGACTTCGTCTTCGGTGCCACTCATGAATATGGTCTGAGATATGAGTTGCAGTATTCTGGTGAAGAGAGGTCAATAAGTCCGTACCAGTATCATAGCGAATGGGAGACTGGAAATGGGTCAAAAAGGACATAGCGAGAGAGCGTAAATCTGGAAAAGAGTTGGGTGGTAATTCAATATACAACTTGGCAGCTGGGCCAGTGAGAGTCCGTTGGAATAACCTAAGATGGATCGAGTCATCCATCAAGGAGTTGGATGAACACCATAAGTGGTATGTCATCACATGATTTTTTGGATCTTCACCAGGTTTTCCATCAAATTTGGGAATATTGGATGATAGTTTCACCGGAATTGGTGGAAGATGGGGTCATTGGTTAGACGAGACAAGTCAGGTAGGTCCAAAGTAGCCAAAAAAGGCAGCTGTTGATTCGGCTGCCGGTATTGATAATACTGATATGGCATGTATGGACCAGTGGGACCTTGCATCAACTGGTTGTAGGGTGTTCCCAGAGGGAACTGGCCATAAGGGGGTGTGCTTCCCGGACCATATGTAGGTCCGCCGCCATAATAGGGTGGTACGTTACCATAAGGTGGGGGTCCGTCCCCACCGCCGAAAGGGGGTGGGCCTCCTCCAAATGGTGGGGATCCACCGCCGCCACCGAGATAATGTGGACCTCCGCTTCCTCCACTGGGATAAGTTGGTCCTCCACTGCCTCCACTGGGATAAGGTGGTCCTCCATCGCCTCCGCCAGGATAAGGTGGTCCTCCACCACCTCCGTCGGGAGGGGGTAGTGGTGCACCACCTATGCTGGAAGGGTGGGGGCCTCCACCACAACCACCAGAAGGGTACGGGCCTCCGCTACCACCTCCACCCAAATAGGGTGGTCTTCCACCACCACCACCGAAATAGGGTGGCCCTCCACCATGAGGTTGGTGTCCTCTGCCACCGGGAGGAGGTGGCCCTCCAACTCCGCCTCCGTCGGGAAGGGTAGGGCCTCCACCTCCGCCACTTGAGGGGGGTGGGCCATTGTTGCCGAAATGAGGTGGGACTCCACTAGAAGGTAGAGGTCCGCCGCCTCCGGAATTGAATGGGGGCCCACCACCTCCAGAGGGAGGTGGAGGGGGACCAAACGGGGGTGGTGATACCTGAGGAATGGTTGGTGAGAGTCCATTTTGTAAAAAAATTTGGTGACCCCATAGAGTGTATGGATTTCCGGGATAAGGTATCCCGTAGAGTGAGTTTTCAGGATTGAATATTCATGACACAGGGTTAAGATAACCTGGATAATCTTGACTCCATGACGGTTGGTTCGAATGGGATGGTCCCCCAACATGAGATAATCCCATGGTGGATGCTCCGGTGGGTAGGGAAGTTCCAATGGAAGGAACGATGGGAACTCCTCCTCTCGTATTATGGTTAGGAGACAGGGGTTTCCCCCCAGCTGCAATGTGTTGATCACTAATCAATGGTTGAACCAACGTGGTTTGTTGATTACCTACTACGGGATAAACATTACTCGTAAGAAAATTAGGGGGTAAAGAGTATCCTCCCCGCAAGTTTTGAGGTGGGGGAGGAGTGGGTAACGTTCTTGTAGTAGTGAGAGGAATGTTGGACTGTTGTCCTTCAATAGGTTGAGTCGTTTGGGGAATAGAACTGGTCTCCTGTCTAAGGGGTGTACTTGCAGGAAGTGAGGGTTGACCAGATTCATAAGTGGTCACGTTGTGGATGGATGGTTCCGGTGAATCATAAGATAAAGTGAGAATCGGGATCTGTCGATATGTGGGTAATGTCGGGTCTTCAACCCTTCATAAAATACTTTGTCTTCAAAAGTCCTCGCCCATGGAATGCACTCGATTCAAGTGATCACGAAAGGGTCCGAAAATCTCGTTAGAAGTGGGCCAATTGGGTGGGGATGTAGTGGAAAAATGAGCCACTTGTTGACGTAGAGAAGTTTCCCAAAAGGGTGCAGCTGGACCAAACACAGCTGATACAAGGTCGTCCTGGGGGGGATTTAACCATTCCAGAGATCTAGGCTCTCCCGGTAAAATGGGAGGGAGATGTACGTCTTGTGAAGTGGAATTTTCCACCTATTCACCCCTTGAGGGGTTGGAGGTGGGCGAATATGGAGGGAACATGTGTGCTCCAACATTCAAAGTAGGGTTTTCTACTTCAGGTGACACGACCGTGACTTGTGGGTCCATTCTTACCCTTAAAATTACCTCCTTATTAAGGGGATATTCGGGTGGTAAGTTCAAAATTCTGCGGGACCTTCTCTAAGGAAAGTCAGCCAGAGTGACTGAAATAGAGTTTCTCCTAAGAGTATTCTGAACAAAAGAAAAGCAATCTAGAAAATCCACACAAACTAAGGCCACAAGCAAACTTATGTGATAGGTGTGGATTCAAAAGTATGGAACCTCACAGGATTTTCAAGGCTTCGCAACTTGCTATATACCGCAGGGTCCAACAGTAAAACGTGACAAGGAGGATTGGGACCGTACCCTTGCCTGAATACCCGACTACCTGGATGATACGTGCGTAGTGATCTCCCTGAGTGCTATTCTTAGTGTATTACTCTGCCAAGACGGCCAAATAGATAGCTCAGTTGGTTTCAGGAATCCTAATGGTGTCTCCCGATATACACAAGGTACGTGGGAGATCAAATCAGTAGCGGTACTGTCTAATGCACAACTGTATGGTACGAGACCTTTCGATATACTATCGAGTACGTGAAACACCTTTCGATATACGCTAAGTATGTGAAGTTCCTTTCGATATACCCTAAGGTATGTGAAAGAGCCTTCGAGATATTGGTTGGTACGTGAAAGAGCTTTGATATACCGGTTGGTACGTGGAAGACTACAATACCCCCGAAATACAGTGTAGGCAAGTAACGACAACTGCCACGTTTTACGACGCCGGAACACGTATTTAACTTAACACACAAGGTACTCAAAACTTTACCCTAGTTCTACCGTTGATTTTATTTTGACGGTTAGGTGAATGCATGAGGTGAGTACATAAACGTAAGCATAATGTTAGTTTTTCAGAATTTACTTCAATCTGATCTAGGATCTTAATTGAGAGAACAACATGTACAACATATCTACAACATATCAATCATGGACACAATAATGCAAGCACACAAGAGACATAGAGTTTCACTAGGGAAAACCAAGAAGGTGAAAAACCCAACAACTTCCTCAGAGATAGATAGAGCCATGATACAAAACCCAAGCATAAGAGACATACTCCTAGCAGCAGCTTCTCCTCCTCCAATAGTGCGCCAATCTCCAATGAGTGTATGAGTGAGAAGTGAATGATCAAATATAGTGCCTCCCGCACTCTATTTATACATGACTTGACTTTCCTAATAACCTTTACTAGGTGGACCTCAACTTAACCACATAGCATAATGCTGACAGGGCCGACCCCTAATAGGGTGGTCTAATAACCCATCAAGTATAAGTTACGACATTTACAATATAAATGACGACACTTCCGTATAGAGGAATAATAACATCTCTATAGGAATACAATATACATATATGTGAAATACATTCCAAAGTTACAAATACATCAACACTCCCTCTTAACTAGGAAGGTATTTCTCTACACAGATCTTCTAGCACAAGTCTTCTTCTCTGGATCATCGTCACTGGATCATCGTCATCGAATCATCGTCATCGACACTACTGCTGCTATCTCAATCAATCTCAAGTCTACTCGTCACAGGAAGTTCTACAGAGCCAACCCTTTTTCATACTGGATGTAGGCCCACCACCTATAGGTCTTCATCATCAGTGGCCATACTATGGAACCTAGGAATTATTACATGCATCAACAAAACCTAGCTCAGACTATAGGATCTTTTACATGTTGACTGTCACAAAACATTAAAAGAGTGTATTGCATCCTGCAAGAACTCTAAAGAGCATCCCAGAACTGATTACGAGCTTACTGCTCAACCTATCGGATCTCCAGGATGGATTATATGTGACCCTCACACCACAAAACCTTTAAAGAGCGTCTTACTTCCTGCAAGTACTCTAAAGAGCATCCCAGGATTGATTACGAGCTTACTGCTCAACCTATCGGATCTCCAGGGTGGATTACATGTGGTTAGGAAAAAGCTTTAAAGAGCGTCTTGCTTCCTGTAAGTACTCTAAAGAGCATCCCAGGACTGATTACTAGCTTACTGCTCAACCTATCAGATCTCCAGGGTGAATTATATGCCTCTATTAGCAAAACCTCGAAAGAGCATCCCAGGACTTATTTATGAGCTTACTGCTCAACCTGTCCAGATCTCTATATCCCAGGATGTTACGAGCACACCGCTCTACCTGTCCGGATCTTGAGGATCTTTTCTATGCTACCTACACAAACTGTCCACAACCACAAAGTATCAACCTGATACTCATCATACATCATCCTAATGTAAATGATCATCCTGATCATAGCATCGTCCTGATGCATATCATCCAGAGCATCGTCTTGATACTCATCACAAATGATCATCCTGATCATCGTCACTGCATCGTCCTGATGCATATCATCCAGAGCATCGTCCTGATACTCATCACACATGATCATCCTGATCATCGTCACTGCATCGTCCTGATGCATATCATTTGGAGCAACATCCTGAAGCTCGTCATCCATGATCATCCTGATCATCATCACTACATCGTCCTGATGCATATCACCTGGAGCAACATCCCGAAGCTCGTCATCCATGATCATCATGATCATCCTGTGCATCCACCTGATGCATACCAAGTATCTACCTGATACATATAATCATACATAATCCACCTGATCATACAATGTATCCACCTGATACATACATAAATACATGATCCACCTGATCATACAATGTATTCACCTGATACATACATAAATAAATGATCCACCTGATCATATCAAGCATCCAACATAATGCATATACAAATGCATGATCCAACTTATCATATCAAGCATCCAACATGATGCATATACAAATGTATGATCCAACTGATCATATCAAGCATCCAACATGATGCATATACATACACATGATCCAACAAGCATCCAACATGATGCAAAGCAGTAACTGGAGCATCGTCCTGATGCTCATCATCCAACTCTTACATACACAACCATGGGAAGGATCCTCCTCTCACCATGCTTGGAATGGCTCCTGCAAATGCATCCATCACTTCTTCCTCAAAGTGTCTTCAATCTGAAGAACACCAAGCCTCTCCTTGAAGTACTTGAACTTCACTCTTGCTAGTGGTTTCGTCAACACATCTGCAACCTGCTCATCTGTCGCAACATACAGGTGCTTCACTGCTTCTCTTTGCACCATATCCCTGATATAGTGATATTTGATCTCTATGTGCTTCAACCTGTCGTGGAACACCGGGTTCTCAGACAGCTTCACACAACTCTGGTTGTCACAAAAATATACCAGTAGCATCCAATGGGAGATCAAATAACTCAGACAGTAGCTTCCTCAGCCATACTTCCTCACAACTAGCCGAACAAGCTGCAATATGCTTTGCTTCGGCTGTACTCAGTGCTACACAAGACTGCTTCCTGCTAAACCAAGAGATCACACCTGATCCCATACTGAAGCAACACTCAGAAGTGCTCTTCTTATCTGCAGTACTGCCTGCCCAATTTGAATCAACATAACCCTGCAGGTTAAACTTTTGATTCACATCATACTTGATCCCATAATCAATTGTACCCTTCAGGTACCTCAGAATATGCTTTACAACAACCAGGTGAACACCTCTCGGATCCATCAGGAACTGGCTCAATGTGTTCACCGCAAAGCAAATATCTGGTATCGTATTCGTCAGGTACATCTAGGACCCAATCATCTGACGATACATCGTGACATCAACAGGCTCAGATGAAGCATCACACAGAGGCTTCAGGTTCGATGCCATAGGTGTGGCCATGGCTTTGTAGTCCATCATCACGAACCTTTTCAGGATCTCTACTGCATACTTCCCTTGTCTAAGGAAGATCCCATATGCACTCTACCACACCTCCATGCCTAGAAAACAGTGCATCATCCCCAAGTCCTTCATCTCTAAATCGGCTGCAAGCTTCCTCTTGGTGTCGGAAATAAGCCTATCCTCTCTTGTAACAAACAGGTCATCCACATACAAAAGCAGTATCACTGGATTGCCTTCCTCAACCTTGTAGTAAAGGTTGAAATCTGCTTTACTCTTGGTAAAGCCCAAACTGGATAGAAAGCTGTCTATCCTACACCATACCAAGTCCTAGGAGCTTGCTTCAAGCCATACAAGGCTTTCTTCAACCTGCACACATATGACTGTCTGTCATGTGTCTCAAAACTAAGTGGCTGCTCCACATACACTTCCTCCTCGACTACACCATTCAAGAAAGCTGTCTTGACATCCATCTGGTGTATCTTCCATTTCATCACTGTAGCTAGGGAAAGTACTGATCTGATGGAAGTGTACCTGGCTACAAGAGCAAAATTCTCTTCATAGTCTATTCCCTCTTTCTGGGAGAAGCCATGAGCTACAAATCTCACTTTGTATTTCTCTATGCTGCCATCTGCAGCATGCTTGATCTTTGGAAGTCACAACAAACTTCCCATCTGGTCTTGGGACCACATCCCAAACATCTTTCTTCATGATCGACGGATATTGGTATTCTTCCATTACTTCATCCCGGATCCTAGGAACTTCAATATCTTCAATAGGTAGCTTTGTTGTTGGAACAAATGTTGTAGTCCTTCTTTTGTAGGTGATGGTATACGATCTTTCCTACAAAGAAAGTTAAATTGCATGATTAGAAACATCTCATAGTTTTTAGAACAAATTCTTACACATAAAGAAATATGTTATACATTCATGCAATTATTTTAGCCAATGCTTCAATACAACATTTATCCATATCCCGAAACTTTCTAGATGCCTTCCAATATCTACCAGAACATTGTTAAGAGTGTGCACAACTCCCAACATGTCCGCAAAGAGGTTTCATTCTAGATAAGTAGCAATGGAATGTTGTACAGTGCCATAGGCCACTTACCCATTACATGCATATTAGTGGTATACTGTTCATTAATGAAATTATTCTAATATGCATGAGACACAACCTAAGTCTAGGAACATAAGCATATACATCATTGAACAGTATTATTTAAACAAACAAGTATGCAAGAAATGACAATTCAAATACTTATCTTTGTTTGGTTGTAGGGTGGACTCCCTCTCAATATTTGCTTCCTTGCAGGAACTACTGGAGTGTGCTCCCTCTTGATATTTGCTTCCTAGATTACCTGTCTTTGAACTTATATCCATCCTCGATCACTATGCATATTTACTAGTATCATCATTGTGTTATCCTTGAGATCTCATACATACATTCATTAGTATAATCTTAATGCTATCAAAAACATTATGATTCTAAGTAATCTTAAACATGTATGGTCAAGATCGTTTCATACACAGATAATTTATCACAATTATTTTATTCATGTATATTCCTATTTGACCATAGGAATTTTCTGGTTAGTCATATCATCAATTAAAGTAAGAAGCATAATATGCATAAACCCATGATTACTAAATTCAATGAATAATCATTATCAATCATACCAAGTATACTTATATAAGAGATCCTATCAAAAGGTAGGATTTTAACTTGATATAGGAAAAAGATACATGAATTAATATGTTAGCTGGTTAAGTCTAATATACCCACATGATGTCTTCTTGTTCTCTTAAATGACTTGTGTTAGTGACCTGCATATCTCATAAGTTAACCATTGTGGAACCAAAGTATACATACCTTGTAAGTAGAGCTTCTATGTGATCCATGACTATGGATGAGTCTTTGTCTTCATGTTACCATGGTCATATGTTCTTGATCTAGAACTTGATTTGTCTTTCTAGATGTACCTTTCATATTAGCGGACAACATCATCCTCATACAACACCACAATGCATTAGTACAATCATAAGTGTCAGAACCCTAATCAATGAATATATGCATTCATAATTTTATTAAGGTGATACGATAAGTCTAAAGTTAATCAAGATTGTACTAACCTTAATGAAGACAAACATACCATAAAATTAATCATGAACAGATCTCGAAACATACCTAGATAAGTCATACCTGTCGAGATTGCTTGTAATCTTCTTATGTAAGTTCTTAGCCTCATCTCCCTCTGAAACATGAACTTCTTTACTTATGCAGGTGACCAATCCATTCTCTTCTAGGATTCACCCAATCCACTTTGATTTGCTGAAACTGGATCTAGAGCTGGATTAGGGTTTGTCCGAGAAACATGCACCTTTCTGAGTTGGTCAAGCTGGTATACCCAGAATTTGAAAACTGCAAGGTTTCACCCCTCAAATTTGCTTTTCAATCTTCCGGATTCACTATGGAGGACCCTGAATTAGGGTTTGAGTTTACCGGAGCTTCACCCAACCAAATAGTTTGATCCAAAGCTCTAAACTTTTATTTTTTCAAGGCTCTTCCAGCTATGGTCACAAATTTCAAAAATTCCCATTTTTGCAGAAGCCCTAATTTTTCACCTTTCCGATCAAAGTCCCGAACTAGGGTTTGATCAAGTCTGGCCTTCTGCCCAACCAAAAAATTCGATATTGGTCTCTAAATTTTGATTTTGATGAGGAGCCTCTAGCCGTGGTCTCCGATTACAAAAATGCCAACTTTCTCTAAAACCCTAAATTCCCGTAGTCATGAATGAAGGTGCTCAAAATCCAATTCTGTTTTGACAGAAATATGCACCTGATTGTTTCTTGCGTAACTCAGAAATTTCAGATCTACAAGGTTTGAAAATTATGCCTATGGTAGCCTGACCTGTTAAATTCCCAACCCCATAGGTATGACCTCAAATGGATTCTTTGAGAGCGAATTATTCCAAGTTTCACAACGTGACCTGTTTATGGGATAAAATAGGAGAGCGAACTTGTACGAAGTGCCATATGTCACTGGTTCAATTTCAGCCTCCGAAAATAGGAGCTGTGAAAGTACAATCCTTGCCCTACCTGCCACGTTTTACTAAATTTCATTTGGAGCTTCCTAGCCCAAGTTGTGACTTTTTTCCTAGGTCACCTGTTTATGACTGAGATCTGGAAGAGGTAGAAACCCTATATTGTACAGATCATAAATATGAAAGTACAACGAATTAGAGGCTCTCCTTCGGACACAAGGTACATGGGGATATTTTATTCTACCTATAAGATTTTCAGATCCTGAAACTTCGTCAAAATGAATTTATAGCGATAGTGCTACAATGACTGGTTTTTGCTATATCAAGCCCTAGCTTCGCAAGTGCAACGAGTGTCATAAATGCCATACCATGCCTTCTTTCAGGCTAGCTTTGATACCATGTTAGTTTTTCAGAATTTACTTCAATCTGATCTAGGATCTTAACTGAGAGAACAACATATACAACATATCTACAACATATCAATCATGGACACAATAATGCAAGCACACAAGAGACACAGAGTTTCATCGGGGAAAACCAAGAAGGTGAAAAACCCCGCAACTTCCTCAGAGATAGATAGAGCCATGATACAAAATCCAAGCATAACAGACATACTCCTAACAACAGCTTCTCCTCCTCCAATAGTGCGCCACTCTCTAATGAGTGTATGAGTGAGAAGTGAATGATCAAATAGAGTGCCTCCCGCACTCTATTTATACATGACTTGACTTGCCTAATAACCTTTACTAGGTTGAACTCAACTTAACCACATAGCATAATGTTGACAGGGCCGACCCCCAATAGGGTGGTCTAATAACCCTTTAACCCACATGACTTATACAGGGCCGACTCCATCAAGGTGGTCTGATAACCCATCAGGTATAAGTTACGAGACTTACAATATAAATGACGACACTTCTGTATAGAGGAATAATAACATCGCTATAGTAATACAATATACATATATGTGAAATACATTCCGAAGTTACAAATACATCAACACATAATGCAAGCCCTAACTACATGAAAAAATGCACTTTTTCTTTCGACGAAATCTATGTATGGGAGGGAGAAATCTTTTTTAAGTGGTTTTTACCAAAACAACAAAGCTTCAACAAATCTCAATTCTACCAAAAATGATGATCAAAGTACTCTTTTCCATTTTTTCAAGCAAAACATGAAAATCAACAACACATCAAATCTAAACAAAGCATTTTATTTTTGTCTTTTTCAATTTAGAATGAAACTAAATATGACGAAAAAGAGAGAATTTCTATCTAGAGCACACTAGCTTTTCAAATTTCACTATGGCAACCTAAAAGCATGAAAATCAAAAGCGCATGTAACTTTTCAAGCATGGAAACACTTTTGCAAAATTGACTATGCTTTGGATTTTTCAAGAAAATGAATGGCTCATAGTTCGAGAAAAATACAAATGATGAACTCTTTTTCAAACTTTCCAAAAAGATCTACGATGAATTCGAATGCATGAACCAATTTCTACAACAATTCTCAAATGCACTCGAAAACAGTAAAAATGAAGCACTTTTAATTTTTTCAATAATATTTCAATACCAAACTTTGAGAACAACAATGCTTTTAAGTGTAAATGATTGAAAAGAAAAAATTACTTGTAGCACTCTGATTACACAAAAATTCTCAAAGAAATGACAAGCACTCCAATGAATCGAAAACACACAAGACACCCAAAAAACAACCGGATGCAAGCAAAGCTAAATAACGTGTGCAAAAAGGGGTCTGGGATTAGATCCATTGCAAAGACTAGATCAGGTGGGGAGAGGAGGGAATGCAAGGTCAAGTGGATGAAGGTGGGGGAGACTAAAGTGTCCACCACTACCAAATCTCAAACTTGTTCAAAATGGAACCCGAAACCAAACCAAATAAATCCAAACACTACCAATGCAAAATCAAGAGATCTCTGACTGAAAAGTTCAACACAGAGAAGGTTTGCAAATCAAACAAAATCAAAATTTGGAGAGGAGATAACCCAAACACAAGGCTTGACTGCTCGACGCAGTCTGTGGTTAGGATCAGAGCGCCCGTCATAGGTGGAAAACAGGTGGTCTGTGCCGATGGCGCAAGATGTAAGACTGAGCTGAGTGCCAACGGCGTAGGTTGCAGAGCAGGAAATTACGCCCTAGAGAGGGCGTCACTCTTACTATTCTACCCAGGTGTGATGGGTGAAATCCCAATGCAAGGATGGAAATCTCTCCAAAAACGAGCAGCTAAAATGTTTGATGATCATACATATAGACTCAAAGGAAGTTAACAGACTCTTCAGAGAGAAGATCTGGTGGCGAAAGAGGCTCAGGACACAAAAGAAATGGCTCACAAAGAAATCAGAGAAAATGACTTTCAAACTAAAAACTTAAAACAATGCACGTAATCCCCCTGTATGGTCGCCAAATTTGTTACCAAACAATCTACTAAAAGAAGACTTAAGGCATGATCTCCCTAGTTCAATGTGAATCTAGAAAAAATAGGACAAAATACAAATCTACCTTCCTAGATGCAATTAGAGATTAAGAGACGTGGACATCTTACCTTTCAGATCTGTAGATCTCTTTCTCCCTTATTGATCCAAGTTCCACGGTCGTCAGATCCAAAGCTGCAAGACCTGTCAGAACATGCAAGAGACAAACAAGCAGTAATAACACATCTACACAATAATCGATCTAAGTAAACATTTAAGGAAGTAAACTATAAATATCAATGCATAAAAAGACATTTATGGAAAGAGTTTTGTATTACTGTATAAAAAGTGGGAATACAAAGAAGAGTGAGGATTACAACCAAGCCCTAACGTTGCAATCTTCCTCCAACAAGCCAAGCCAATGCCTCTAAGGAGAAATGGGTGCCTCCAATGGATGAATGATGATCTCCTAAGCTCTATTTCACCAACATATGGATGTTATAGCCTTCCTCTCTTTGGAATGGAGAAGAGCTTCATATATATAGGACTAAGAGGATATGATAGGTTGAGAAATAGTGGGAGAGGACTAAGGGATCCTCCCAAAGGGTTAGGGAACCGGATGCCAGCTCTCTAATGGGTTAGGGATAGATATCCAAGTTACACATCTTCGAGAAATGGCTCGAAGATGCCCTTTATCCACTTTAACTGACATCGTTGCATGCTGCATTACGACAACCTGTGTCGAAGCATGCTACACAAAGGTGACTAGCGACGACCCAATTAGACCCTATGGAAATAGGTCAGTATCTCTTCCAGTATGACTTCCTAGTCACGGGAACTCTAGGGATGTTTACATTGAGTCTTATGGTGGAAAGATTTAGGTGTAACACTAACACCAAGGGGGTCCTTCACAAATGGATAGGATTGAATTGTGTAGATTTGATCATGGGATCGTGGCAATTCACGCATAGGGAGGTGCTCATACCTTACCTCTAGGGGTTCCTCCATGAAATACTGAGATTTAGTCACACATGTTCCATTGTGCAACCGTAACTGTTTGCACTAAAAAAGATGAATGTACCTTATCCATAGGGGTATTCCTGCAAACGACTAAGATTTAATTGCACATGTTGCATCTTGTGGTTGCGGTGATCATTCACACATAAAAAAATAGTACCTTATTTTCAAGGGTATTTCCACACACAACTGATATTTAATAACACATATTGCATCGTGCGACCGTGACCATTTGCGCATGAAAAGAAGACCGTACCTTATCTTGAGGGGTATCGCCACAAATGACCTAGATTTGATTACAGAAATTAGGTTGACGAATCAAATCTCATCGTAAAAAAAGTTTAATATACTGTCGTGAATGGAAATGATTCATTACTATTGATGTATATGTAACTTCAGAATGTATTTCACATATATGTATATTGTATTCCTATAAAGATGGTATTATTCCTCTATAAGGAAGTGACTTCATTTATATTGTAAATGTCGTAACTTATTCTTGATGGGTTATTAGACCACCTTGTTGGGGTCGGCCCTGTATAAGTCATGTGGGTCAAAGGGTTATTAGACCACCCTATTGGGGGTCGGCCATGTGGGTCAAAGGGTTATTAGACCACCCTATTGGGGGTCGGCCCAGTCAGCATTATGTTATGTGGTTAAGTTCGAGCCTACATGAGTTAGGTAAAAAGGCAAGTCAAGTCAAGTATAAATAGAGTGCGGGAGGCACTCTATTTGCTCACTCACTTCTCACTCATGCACTCAAGAAGGAGTGGCGCACTTATGGAGGAGGAGGATCTACTGCTAGGTTATGTCTATCTCTCATGGTTGGTTGTATCATTGCTCTATCTATCTCTGAGGAAGTTATTGGGGTTTTTCACCTTTATGGTTTTCCCCAAGTAAATCTTTGTGTCTCTTGTGTGCTTGCATTATTGTCTCCATGATTGATATGCTGTAGATATGCTGTACATGTTGTTCTCTCAGTTAGGGTCCTATATCAGATTGAAGTAAATAGTGAAAATTTAACATGGTATCAGAGCTAGCCTGAAAGAAGGCATGATATGGCATGTATGACACTTGTTGCACTTACGATGGTTGGGCTTGATATAGCAAAAACTAGTCGTCGTAGAACTTTCGCTATAAATCCGTTTTGGCGAAGTTTTCGGATCTGAAATTGTTATAGGACGAAGATTAAATATCCAGGTACCTTGTGTCCAAAGGAAAACCTCTAATTCGTTGTACTTTGTGATTTATGATCTGTACAATATAGGGTTTCTGCCTCTTCCAGATCTGAGTCAAAATCAGGTGACCTTGGGAAAAAGGTCATAACTTGGGCTAGGAAGCTCCAAATGAAATTTCGTAAAACGTGACAGGTAGTACACAGAATGTACTAGCTTAGAAAAATGTTTCAGAGGCTGAAGTTGAACTAGTGACACGTGGCACGCCGTACAAGTTCGCTCTCCTGTATTATCTCATAAAAAGGTCACGTTGCGACACTTGGCATAAATCTCTCTAAGAGAATCCAATTGAGGTCAGACCTGTCAGGATGGAAATATAACAGGCCGAGCTATCTCAAGAAAAGTTTTTAGAGGCCGAAGTTGAAACAGTGACACGTGGCACGCCGTACAAGTTCGCTCTCCTGTATTATCCCAAAACAGGTCACGTTGCGACATTTCGAATAAATCTCTCTCAGAGAATCCAATTGAGGTCAGACCTGTCAGGATGGAAAGATAACAGGTCAGGATATCTCAGGAAACGTTTTCAGACCCTGTGGATCAAAAAGTTCAGAGTTACACCAGAAACAATCAGGTACATATTTCTGTCAAAACAGAATGATTTTTGAGTACCTTCATTCATGGCTTCCGGAATTTAGGGCTTTGGAGAAAGTTGGAATTTTTGTAATCGAAGACCACGGCTGAATGCTACTCATCAAAATAAAAATTTAGATACCAAAATCAGAATTTTTGGTTGGGCAGAAGGCCGGGATTGATCAGACCCTAGTTCGGGACTTTGATAAGAAAAGTGGAAAATTAGGGCTTCTGTAAAAATGAGAATTTTTTAAATCTGTGACCTTGGCTGGAAGCTCCTCAGAAAAATAGATGCTTAGAGCTTTGGATCAAAACTTTTGATTGGGCAGAAGAGCGGGTTTCATCAAACCCCAGATCAGGGTCACGTCCAGTGAATCCGAAAGTTTCAAAGGCAAAATTGAGGAGTAAAACTTTGCAGTTTTCAAATTCTAAATATACTAGCTTGATCAGCTCATCAAGGCGCATATTTATATCCTTTCAGAAGTTTGAAATTCAAAGTTTGAATTTTTGGGGTTTCTCTGACAAACCCATATCCAGCTCCAGGTCTAGTTCTTGCAAATCAATTGGATAGGTTTAATCCTAGAAGAAGATGGATTGGTCACCTGCATAAGTGAAGGAGTTCCTGTTTCAAAGGGAGATGAGGCTAAGGCTTTACATACGGAGATTACAAGCGATCTCGATAGGTATGACTCATCGAGGTATGTTTTGAGATTTGTTCATGATTAAGTTGATGGTATGTTTTTCTTCATGTTATTACGGTTAGTACAATCTTGATTTTAGATTTGTCGTATCACCTTAACAAAATTATGAATGCATGATAGAAGATATTCATTGGTTAGGGTGTTAACACTTATGATTGTACTAATGCATTATGGTGTTGTATGAGGTATATGTTGTCTACTAACATGAAGGGTACACCAAGAAAGACAAATCATGTTCCAGTTCAAGAACATATGATCATGATGACATGAGGATAAAGACTCATCCATTTTCATGGATCTCATAGAAGATCCATTTACGAGGTATGTATAACTTGGTTTTATAATGGCTAACCTATGAGATATACAGGTTACTAGCACAAGTCATTGAAGAAGAACAAGAAGACATCATGTGAGTATGTTAGACATAACTAACTAGCATGCTAATCCAGGTATGTTTTTTTTTCTATATCAAGATAGAATCCTACCTTGGGTTAGGATCTTATACTGTTGTTGATAATGATTATTCATGAAGTCTTAGGTTTGAATAATCACAGGTTTTATGCATATTATATCTCTTATCTTAATTGATGATTCAACTAACCCAAAGAGTCATAGGGTTGAGTAATTATAGGTTTAGATATGTTATGTTTCTTATGATTTGACTAATCATAAGAATCCTACATAAACCTTGAATAATAATGCTTACTATTTCTGTTTGAAATGATCATGACTATACCTGCTTGAGATTATTGTGTTTTAATAATATACTAATGAATGTATGATTTTATATTAGACCTAGAGGATAACACAATGATGATACTAACAAGCATGCATAGGGATCGAGAATGTATATAAGTTCAAGGACAGGTAATCCAGGGAGCAAAGATCAAGAGGGATTACACTCCAGTGGTTTATGAAAGGATGCATATATTCAGAGGGAGTTGTCCATCTCTCTACATTCCACAACAGAAAGGTGTAGAAGAAGCTACTGCAGATTAGGACTCCAGCAGCTCCTGCAAGAAAGAGAAGACTCAGAGGGAGTCCACCCAACGAACAAACAAAGATAAGTATTTTAATTATCATTTCTTGCATATGTGTTTGTTTAAATAAAATTGTTCAATGATGTATATGCTCATGTTCCTAGACTTAGGATATGTATTGTGCATATTAGAATAGTTGCATTGATGAACAGTATACTACTAATATACATGGGTAAGTGGCCTATGGAACTGTACAACATTCCATTGCTACTTATCTAGAATGAAACCTCTTTGCTGACATGTTGGGAGTTGTGCACACTCTTAACAATGTTCTGGTAGAGATTGGAAGGCATCTAGAAAGTTACGGGATATGGATAAATGTTGTATTGAAGCATTGGCTAAGATAATTGCATGACTGTATGACATATTTCTTTATGTGTAAGAATTTGTTCTGAAAATTATGAGATGTTTCTAATCATGCAATTTAACCTGTTTTGTAGGAAAGACCGTATATCTTCACCTACAAAAGGACTACAACATTTGTTCCAGCAACAAAGATATCTATTGAAGATATTGAAGTTCCCAGGATCTGGGATGAAGAAATGGAATGCCATGATCCGTCGATCATGAAGAATGATGTTTGGGATGCGATCCCAAGAGCTAAAGGGAAGTCTGTTGTGACTTCCAAATAGAACTATCAGATCAAGCATGTTGCAGATGGCAGCATTGAGAAATACAAAAGTGATGAAATAGAAGATGCACCAGATGGATTTCAAGACATCATGGTGTAGTCATATATGTGTGCAGAACTTGATATGGTAGGATAGACAGCTTTCTATCCAGCTTGGGCTTTACCAAGAATAAAGCGGATTCCAACCTTTTCTACAAGGTTGAGGAAGGAAATCCAGTGATACTACTATTTGGATGATCTGTTTGTATCAGGTGAGGATAGATTGATTGCCGACACGCAGCGGAAGCTTGCTGTCGAGTTCGAGTTGAGGAACTTGGGGATGATGCACTATTTGTTTTTGGCATGGAGGTGTGGAAGAGTGATGGAATCTTCCTTGGACAAGGGAAGTCTGCAGTAGAGATCCTGAAGAGGTTCGGGATGATGGATTGCAAGGCCATGGCCACACCTATGGCATCAAATCTGAAGCTTCTATGTGATGCTTCATTTGAGCCGATTGATGTCTCTTTGTATCGTCACATGATTGGGTCCTTGATGTACCTGACGAACACGAGACCAGACATTTTCCTTGCTGTGAACACATTGAGCCATTTCCTGACGGATCCGAGAAGTGTTCACCTGGTTGGTGTAAAGCATGTTCAGAGGTACCTGAAGGGTATAGTGGATTATGGGCTCAGGTATGAGGCGGATCAAAAGTTTAATCTACAGGGTTATGTTGATTCAGATTGGGCTGGCAATGTTGCAGACAGGAAGAGCACATCTGGGTGTTGCTTCAGTATGGGATCAGGTGTTATCTCATGGTTTAGAAGGAAGCAGTCTTGCGTGGCACTGAGTACAGCTGAGGCAGAGTATGTTGCAGCCTGTTCAACTAGTTGTGGGGCAGTATGGCTACGGAAGCTACTGTCTGAGTTATTTGATCTCTCGTTGGAAGCTACTGGTATCTTCTGTGATAAACAGAGTTGTGTGAAGCTTTCCGAGAACCCAGTGTTTCATGATAGGTCAAAACACATAGAGATCAAATATCACTATATCAGGGATATGGTGCAGAGAGGAGCTGTGAAGCTCCTATATGTTGCGACGGACGAGCAGATTGCAGATGTACTGACGAAGCCACTAGCCAGGGTGAAGTTCGAGTACTTCAGAGAGATGCTTGGCGTTCTTCAGATCGAGGACACTTCGAGGAAGAAGTGATGGACACATTTGCTAAAGCCATTCAAAGCATGTTGGAAGGAGGATCCTTCACATGGCTGTGGATGTAAGCGCTGGATGATGAGCATCAGGATGATGTTCTGGTTTCTGCTTGGATATGATCAGTTGGATCATTTTTATGTATGTATGTACGCATCATGTTGGATGCTGGATATGATCAGTTGGATCATTTTTATGTATGTATGTACGCATCATGTTGATTGTGGATATGATCAGTTGGATCATTTATATGTACGCATCATGTTGGATGCTGGATATGATCAGTTGGATCATGTGTATGTATTTTGTATATGCATCATGTTGGATGCTTGGACCATGTATCTGTATATGTATCAGGTGGATACATTGTATGATCAGGTGGATCATGTGAGGTGATATGTATCATGTATTTGTATCAGGTGGATACATGGTATGATCAGGTGGATCATGGATGATGATATGTATCAGGTAGATACGTGGTGTGCATCAGATGGATGCATTGACGATCAGGATGATCATGGATGACGAGCTTTAGGATGTTGCTCCAGATGACATGCAGCAGGACGTTGCAGTGATGATGATTAGGATGATCATGGATACATTAGGATGATGTATGGTGAAGTATCAGGTTGATACTATATGGCCGTGGATCAGGTTGTGCAAGATGAGCATGTAATCTGGTGCCCTGGGAGATTTGCAGATGGTCTTTCGTGGTTTTGCCTATGGCATGTAATTCGGTGCCCTGGGACATTTGGCAAATGCTCTTTCGAGGTTTTGCTCTGGAAGGACATGTAATTCGGTGCCCTGGGAGATCTGCAGATAGTCTTTCAAGGTTTTTCCTATGGCATGTAATTCGGTGCCCTGGGATATCTGGCAGATGCTCTTTCGAGGTTTTGTCCTATGGCATGTAATTCGTTTCCCTGGGAGATCCGATAGGTTGGGCTGTGTGCCCGTAATCAGTCCTGGGATGCTCTTGCGAGGTTTTGCCATGACCACATGTAATTCGTTGCCCTGGGAGATCCTATAGGTAGAGCTGTGTGCTCGTAAAAGCCTGGGATGCTCTTGCGAGGTTTTGTGGTGAGTTCACATGTAATTCGGTGCCCTAGGAGATCCTATAGGTAGATCTGTGTGCTCGTAACAGCCTGGGATGCTCTTTCGAGGTTTTGTGACGCACGTAATCAGTCCTGAGGATTCCACAGTATGGCCAGTGATGATGAAGACCTGCAGGTGGTGGGCCTACATCCAATATGAAAAAAGACTGGCTCTGTAGAACTTCCTATGACGAGTAGATTCAGAGATTGATTGAGATAGCAGCAGCAGTGACGATGATGATGACTCGATGACGATTATCGAGTGACGATGATCTAGAGAAGATGACTTGTGCTAGAAGATTTGTCCTGAGAAATACCTTCCTAGTTAAGAGGGAGTGTTGATGTATATGTAACTTCGGAATGTATTTCACATATATGTATATTGTATTCCTATAGAGATGGTATTATTCCTCTATAAGGAAGTGTCGTCATTTATATTGTAAATGTCGTAACTTATTCTTGATGGGTTATTAGACCACCTTGTTGGGGTCGGCCTTGTATAAGTCATGTGGGTCAAAGGGTTATTAGACCACCCTATTGGGGGTCGGCCATGTGGGTCAAAGGGTTATTAGACCACCCTATTGGGGGTTGGACCAGTCAGCATTATGTTATGTGGTTAAGTTCGAGCGTACATGAGTTAGGTAAAAAGGCAAGTCAAGTCAAGTATAAATAGAGTGCGGGAGGCACTCTATTTGCTCACTCACTTCTCACTCATGCACTCAAGGAGGAGTGGCGCACTTATGGAGGAGGAGGATCTGCTGCTAGGTTATGTCTATCTCTCATGGTTGGTTGTATCATTTCTCTATCTATCTCTGAGGAAGTTATTGGGGTTTTTCACCTTTATGGTTTTCCCCAAGTAAATCTTTGTGTCTCTTGTGTGCTTGCATTATTGTCTCCATGATTGATATGCTGTAGATATGCTGTACATGTTGTTCTCTCAGTTAGGGTCCTATATCATATTGAAGTAAATAGTGAAAATTTAACATGGTATCAGAGCTAGCGTGAAAGAAGGCATGATATGGCATATATGACACTTGTTGCACTTACGATGGTTGGGCTTGATATAGCAAAAACCAGTCATCGTAGCACTTTCGCTATAAATCCGTTTTGGAGAAGTTTTCGGATCTGAAATTGTTACAGGACGAATATTAAATCTCCAGGTACCTTGTGTCCAAAGGACAACCTCTAATTCGTTGTACTTTGTGATTTATGATCTGTACAATATAGGGTTTCTGCCTCTTCCAGATCTGAGTCAAAATCAGGTGACCTTGGGAAAAAGGTCATAACTTGGGCTAGGAAGCTCCAGATGAAATTTCATAAAAAGTGACAGGTATTAGATAGACTTCGCTATCTCAAAAAAAGTTTTCAGAGGCCGAAGTTGAACTAGTGACATGTGGCACGCCGTACAAGTTCGCTCTCCTGTATTATCCCATAAACAGGTCACGTTGCGACACTTGGCATAACTCTCTCTCAGAGAATCCAATTGAGGTCAGACCTATCAGGATGGAAATACAATAGGCCGAGCTATCTCAGGAAAATTGTTTAGAGGCCGAAATTGAAACAGTGACACGTGGCACGCCGTACAAGTTCGCTCTCCTGTATTATCCCAAAAAAGGTCACGTTGCGACATTTGGAATAAATCTCTCTCAGAGAATCCAATTGAGGTCAGACCTGTCAGGATGGAAAGATAACAGGTCAGGCTATCTCAGGAAACGTTTTCAGACCCTGTGGATCAAAAAGTTCAGAGTTACACCAGAAACAATCAGGTACATATTTCTGTCAAAACAGAATGATGTTTGAGTACCTTCATTCATGGCTTCTGGAATTTAGGGCTTTGGAGAAAGTTGAAATTTTTGTAATCGAAGACCACGGCTGAATGCTACTCATCAAAATAAAAATTTAGAGACCAAAATCAGAATTTTTGGTTGGGCAGAAGGCCGGGCTTGATCAGACACTAGTTCGGGACTTTGATTAGAAAAGTGGAAAATTAGGGCTTCTGTAAAAATGAGAATTTTTGAAATCTGTGACCTTGGCTGGAAGCTCCTCAGAAAAATAGAAGCTTAGAGCTTTGGATCAAAACTTTTGATTGGGCAGAAGAGTGGGCTTCATCAAACCCCAGTTCAGGGTCACGTCAGTGAATCCGAAAGTTTCAAAGGCAAAATTGAGGAGTAAAACTTTGCAGTTTTCAAATTCTAAATATACTAGCTTGATTAGCTCATCAAGGCACATATTTCTATCCTTTCAGAAGTTTGAAATTCAAAGTTTGAATTTTTGGGGTTTCTCTGACAAACCCATATCCAGCTCCAGGTCTAGTTCTTGCAAATCAATTGGATAGGTTTAATCCTAGAAGAAGATGGATTGGTCACCTGCATAAGTGAAGGAGTTCCTGTTTCAGAGGGAGATGAGGCTAAGGCTTTACATAAGGAGATTACAAGCGATCTCGATAGGTATGACTCATCGAGGTATGCTTTGAGATTTGTTCATGATTAAGTTTATGGTATGTTTGTCTTCATGTTATTACGGTTAGTACAATCTTGATTTTAGATTTGTCGTATCACCTTAACAAAATTATGAATGCATGATAGAAGATATTCATTGGTTAGGGTGTTAACACTTATGATTGTACTAATGCATTATGGTGTTGTATGAGGTTTATGTTATCTACTAACATGAAGCGTACACCAAGAAAGACAAATCATGTTCCAGTTCAAGAACATATGATCATGATGACATGAGGATAAAGACTCATCCATTTTCATGGATCTCATAGAAGATCCATTTACGAGGTATGTATAACTTGGTTTTATAATGGCTAACCTATGAGATATACAGGTTACTAGCACAAGTCATTGAAGAAGAACAAGAAGACATCATGTGAGTATGTTAGACATAACTAACTAGCATGCTAATCCAGGTATGTTTTTTTTTTCTATATCAAGATAGAATCCTACCTTGGGTTAGGATCTTATACTGTTGATGATAATGATTATTCATGAAGTCTTAGGTTTGAATAATCACAGGTTTTATGCATATTATATCTCTTATCTTAATTGATGATTCAACTAACCCGAAGAGTCATAGGGTTGAGTAATTATAGGTTTAGATATGTTATGTTTCTTATGATTTGACTAACCATAAGAATCCTACATAAACCTTGAATAATAATGCTTACTATTTCTGTTTGAAATGATCATGACTATACCTGCTTGAGATTATTGTGTTTTAATAGTATACTAATGAATGTATGATTTTATATTAGACCTAGAGGATAACACAATGATGATACTAACAAGCATGCATAGGGATCGAGAATGTATATAAGTTCAAGGACAGGTAATCCAGGGAGCAAAGATCAAGAGGGATTACACTCCAGTGGTTTATGAAAGGATGCATATATTTAGAGGGAGTTGTCCATCTCTCTACATTCCACAACAGAAAGGTGTAGAAGAAGCTACTGCAGATTAGGACTCCAGCAGCTCCTGCAAGAAAGCGAAGACTCAGAGGGAGTCCACCCAACGAACAAACAAAGATAAGTATTTTAATTATCATTTTTTGCATATGTGTTTGTTTAAATAAAATTGTTCAATGATGTATATGCTCATGTTCCTAGATTTAGGATATGTATTGTGCATATTAGAATAGTTGCATTGATGAACAGTATACTACTAATATACATGGGTAAGTGGCCTATGGCACTGTACAACATTCCATTGCTACTTATCTAGAATGAAACCTCTTTGCTGACATGTTGGGAGTTGTGCACACTCTTAACAATGTTCTGGTAGAGATTGGAAGGCATCTAGAAAGTTACGGGATATGGATAAATGTTGTATTGAAGCATTGGCTAAGATAATTGCATGACTGTATGACATATTTCTTTATGTGTAAGAATTTGTTCTGAAAATTATGAGATGTTTCTAATCATGCAATTTAACCTGTTTTGTAGGAAAGACCGTATATCTTCACCTACAAAAGGACTACAACATTTGTTCCAGCAACAAAGATATCTATTGAAGATATTGAAGTTCCCAGGATCTGGGATGAAGAAATGGAATGCCATGATCCGTCGATCATGAAGAATGATGTTTGGGATGCGATCCCAAGAGCTAAAGGGAAGTCTGTTGTGACTTCCAAATAGAACTATCAGATCAAGCATGTTGCATATGGCAGCATTGAGAAATACAAAAGTGATGAAATAGAAGATGCACCAGATGGATTTCAAGACATCATGGTGTAGTCATATATGTGTGCAGAACTTGATATGGTAGGATAGACAGCTTTCTATCCAGCTTGGGATTTACCAAGAATAAAGCGGATTCCAACCTTTTCTACAAGGTTGAGGAAGGAAATCCAGCGATACTACTATTTGGATGATCTGTTTGTATCAGGTGAGGATAGATTGATTGCCGACATGCAGCGGAAGCTTGCTGCCGAGTTCGAGTTGAGGAACTTGGGGATGATGCACTATTTGTTTTTGGCATGGAGGTGTGGAAGAGTGATGTAATCTTCCTTGGACAAGGGAAGTGTGCAGTAGAGATCCTGAAGAGGTTCGGGATGATGGATTGCAAGGCCATGGCCACACCTATGGCATCAAATATGAAGCTTCTATGTGATGCTTCATTTGAGCCGGTTGATGTCTCTTTGTATCGTCAGATGATTGGGTCCTTGATGTACCTGACAAACACGAGACCAGACATTTTCCTTGCTGTGAACACATTGAGCCAGTTCCTGACGGATCCGAGAAGTGTTCACCTGGTTGGTGTAAAGCATGTTCTGAGGTACCTGAAGGGTATAGTGGATTATGGGCTCAGGTATGAGGTGGATCAAAAGTTTAACCTACAGGGTTATGTTGATTCAGATTGGGCTGGCAGTGTTGCAGACAGGAAGAGCACATCTGGGTGTTGCTTCAGTATGGGATCAGGTGTGATCTCATGGTTTAGCAGGAAGCAGTCTTGCGTGGCACTGAGTACAGCTGAGGCAGAGTATGTTGCAGCCTGTTCAGCTAGTTGTGAGGCAGTATGGCTACGGAAGTTACTGTATGAGTTATTTGATCTCCCATTGGAAGCTACTGGTATCTTCTGTGATAACCAGAGTTGTGTGAAGCTTTCCGAGAACCCAGTGTTTCATGATAGGTCGAAACACATAGAGATCAAATATCACTATATCAGGGATATGGTGCAGAGAGGAGCTGTGAAGCTCCTATATGTTGCGACGGACGAGCAGATTGCAGATGTGCTGACGAAGCCACTAGCCAGGGTGAAGTTCGAGTACTTCAGAGAGAGGCTTGGCGTTCTTCAGATCGAGGACACTTTGAGGAAGAAGTGATGGACACATTTGCTGAAGCCATTCAAAGCATGTTGGAAGGAGGATCCTTCACATGGCTGTGGATGTAAGCGCTGGATGATGAGCATTAGGATGATGTTCTGGTTTCTGCTTGGATATGATCAGTTGGATCATTTTTATGTATGTATGTATGCATCATGTTGGATGCTGGATATGATCAGTTGGATCATTTTTATGTATGTATGTACGCATCATGTTGATGTTGGATATGATCAGTTGGATCATTTATATGTACGCATCATGTTGGATGCTGGATATGATCATTTGGATCATGTGTATGTATTTTGTATATGCATCATGTTGGATGCTTGGACCATGTATCTTTATATGTATCAGGTGGATCATGTGAGGTGATATGTATCATGTATTTGTATCAGGTGGATACATTGTATGATCAGGTGGATCATGGATGATGATATGTATCAGGTAGATACGTGGTGTGCATCAGATGGATGCATTGATGATCAGGATGATCATGGATGACGAGCTTCAGGATGTTGCTCCAGATGACATGCAGCAGGACATTGCAGTGATGATGATCAGGATGATCATGGATACATCAGGATGATGTATGGTGAAGTATCAGGTTGATACTATATGGCCGTGGATCAGGTTGTGCAAGATGAGCATGTAATCTGGTGCCATGGGTGATTTGCAGATGGTCTTTCGAGGTTTTTCCTATGGCATGTAATTCAGTGCCCTGGGACATCTGGCAAATGCTCTTTTGAGGTTTTGTTCTGGAAGGATCCCAGGCAAATGCTCTTTCGAGGTTTTGCTCTGGAAGGACATGTAATTCGGTGCCTGGGAGATCTGCAGATAGTCTTTCGAGGTTTTTCCTATGGCATGTAATTCGGTGCCCTGGGATATCTGGCAGATGCTCTTTCGAGGTTTTGTCCTATGGCATGTAATTCGTTTCCCTGGGAGATCCGATAGGTTGGGCTGTGTTCCTGTAATCAGTCCTGGGATGCTCTTGCGAGGTTTTGCCATGACCACATGTAATTCGTTTCCCTCGGAGATCCTATAGGTAGAGCTGTGTGCTCGTAACATCCTGGGATGCTCTTGCGAGGTTTTGTGGTGAGTTCACATGTAATTCGATGCCCTGGGAGATCCTATAGGTAGAGCTGTGTGCTCGTAACAACCTGGGATGCTCTTTCGAGGTTTTGTGACGCACGTAATCAGTCCTGAGGATTCCACAGTATGGCCAGTGATGATGAAGACCTACAGGTGGTGGGCCTACATCCAGTATGAAAAAGGACTGGATTTGTAGAACTTCCTATGACGAGTAGATTCAGAGATTGATTGAGATAGCAGCAGCAGTGACGATGATGATGACTCGATGACGATTATCGAGTGATGATGATCTAGAGAAGATGACTTGTGCTAGAAGAACTGTCCTGAGAAATACCTTCCTAGTTAAGAGGGAGTGTTGATGTATATGTAACTTCAAAATGCATTTCACATATATGTATATTGTATTCCTATAGAGATGGTATTATTCCTCTATAAGGAAGTGTCGTCATTTATATTGTAAATGTCGTAACTTATTCTTGATGGGTTATTAGACCACCTTGTTGGGGTCGACCTTGTATAAGTCATGTGGGTCAAAGGGTTATTAGACCACCCTATTGAGGGTCGGCCATGTGGGTCAAAGGGTTATTAGACCACCCTATTGGGGGTCGGCCCAGTCAGCATTATGTTATGTGGTTAAGTTCGAGCCTACATGAGTTAGGTAAAAAGGCACGTCAAGTCAAGTATAAATAGAGTGCGGGAGGCACTCTATTTGCTCACTCACTTCTCACTCATGCATTCAAGGAGGAGTGGCGCACTTATGGAGGAGGAGGATCTGCTGCTAGGTTATGTCTATCTCTCATGGTTGGTTGTATCATTGCTCTATCTATCTCCTAGGAAGTTATTGGGGTTTTTCACCTTTATGGTTTTCCCCAAGTAAATCGTTGTGTCTCCTGTGTGCTTGCATTATTGTCTCCATGATTGATATGCTGTAGATATGCTGTACATGTGGTTCTCTCAGTTAAGGTTCTATATCAGATTGAAGTAAATTATGAAAATTTAACAATTACAAAAATAAAGGTAGTGGTTTCAACACTTAGACATTATGTCTTTCCACCTAATGAAGCCCAAAATTCCTACTCAACTGAAGAATCAAGAAGTAGCCTAGAAATGTATTCAACCAGACATCATAAAAGAAGACACACGGAGAAAGAGTTGCAAGGGGAGCTTAGGAATATTAAGCCACCCACATTTGATGGTGAGCATAAGAAGGGAGATGATGTTGAAGATTGGTTATTGGGAATGAAAAAATATCGCTAGTTACATAGCTACTCCTCTAATATGGAAGCAAGAATTTTCATTTACAATTTACAGGGAAAGGCTTCCATTTGGTGGGATCAACTAGTCGAATATTTAAATCATATCAATGAAAAGAAGATCACATGGAACTAGTTCAAGAAGTACTATTTGCATAAGTATCTATCTCAATACTATTATGATAAGAAGATGGAGGATTTCTTTGAACTCAATCTTGGAAACATGACTATGGAAGAGTATGAGAGGAAGTTTTTGGAATTACACAGGTATGTAGGGATTCTTAAAGATGAGAAGGTAAAAATATAGATATTTTTGAGTGGATTACCTTCATTTTCAGTGACAAACTTCACCTTGATAAACCCAAGACCTTGGAAGAAGCAATTTGAAAGGTCAAATGCATGTATGTATAGAGAAAAGGCAAAGATGATTCACAGAATTTTTGGATAGATAAGAAGAGAGACAAGCAAGATCAAGGAAAAGAGAATTTAAGCCACCATTTTTTCAAGAATCAATTAAGTTCATATCAATAAATTAATCTGACTTAGTAGGGACCCATGATGAAAAAGTCTCAAGAAAAAGGAACAAAGAATCAACTCAAGTGTTGGTGATGTGAAGGAGATCATATGTACAAAGATTACCCTTGTAAGGGAGATAGAATGTGAACTGTGCACTGTTAGAAAAGTTAACTCTAGAGGTCCTCATGTTTTTGGTATGTTTTCCATGAGGGGAACTAAGTCATTATCCCTAGTCTTTTATTTATATAAAGTTGAGTTATGTAAATCAAGTGTTTATATTTCATAACTTAAGTGTGACTTTTAAGTCACGGGTTGCATGATTTTAATGAGCATTTAATTATTAGTTTGTATTTATTAATGTGCATTAAATATCAACCTTTGATCATTGGATCAAATCCTAACCTTTGAAAAAGGTAGTTAGGAAGTTGGGGTTAGTTTGGGATCAAGTGAAGTATAAAAGTGAACCTATGGATAGGAAAAAGACACCATTCATTCTCAATGTGTGAGATTCACATGCATAAAAGGTTTGAGAGAGACAAAACCTGAGATAGGTTTCTGAAGCTTGAGAAGGGAAGTTTCATCAAGCAAATAGTGAGCACAAATTCTAAGACAATCTAAAACGGTTTATTAGACCGTACAACCTCATTAAATGCAATGAACAGACCATACAGACATAGATCTCGAGGGTAGTTGCAGGCACAAAATTCAAGATATGATACATGCTGCTGTTTGGTGGCATGAATCACAAGATAGGCTGTTGTTGTTTAGTGGCATGAATCCCGAGGACAATTTGTTGTTGTTATTCTAGCACAGATATCGAGGTAACCTACATTTATTTTTGAGTTTTCTCTATATAGAATCCAAGGAAATCCGTACTACCACACGTGTGAATTGTTTTGGCTTGTTTTTCAATACAATGTTGAGATAAGTGGTTTTATGAAGTTTATGTTTGTATTAATGACTGTAACAAAAGTTTTGAATACTGTATCAATTTCCGATTTTTTCTCTTTGTAATAAAAGCTAATCTCTCTCACAGGTTTTCCTTTTTAAGGGTTTTTCCTGGGTCAATTGGACCAAAAATCACTATGTTAACTTGCTGATGATCAGTGTGTTGTGCTTAGCATAAGTATTTTAGATTTTATTTTATTTTAAATCTTCAAGTATTTACAAGTATGAAATATCAGAGATTCTAAGTATTTGACAAAATACATAAATGCTATTTTTATTATTTTTGCCATAAAATCTTCATGCACAACATTCAAGAAGCAAGTATAGTGGAGGATGTGGCTAGAGACATTCCCAGAATCTATGCAGCGTTGGATAAAAAACATGCATAACACTAGTCCAATATGATTGAGGTTGAAGGTAATATTATCAAACAACTGATTGCCATTTTAATTGATTCAGGGGAAAGTCGTAGTTATATTGCTCCCAATCTGGTTGAAAGATTTCAGTTAAAAACAAGTAAGCACGATAAATCATGGTTGGTTCCTTTGGCTATTGGAACCAAAAGAAGAATCAATGAGATAATAAAGGGTTGTCCATTACATATGAATGGATTCCATACATGTGTATATTTGAACATAATACCTCTTAGTTCTTATGATGTGCATATTGGGTTGTATTGGTTGGATGAACACCATGTTATTTTGGATTCCCATAACAAGAATTTCACTTGTATTGATGAACAAGGAGAGCAGAAGATAGTGAAAGACAATCCAAGGCCTATTTCCATAAGACATATTTCAGTTGTACATTTAAAAATGTGTTTCAAGAAAGGATGCTAGATGTATGCTATTCATGTGGAGGAGCTAGAAAAGGGTAAAGGCCCCAACCTGGAATATTTTCCAATATTATAGAAAGTCACATCTGTGTTTGAGGAAATACTAGGATTTCCACCTAAAAGAGACATTGATTTTTCTATCAGACTTGGTACTTGTAGTTGCCCTACTTTCCAAAATTCCATACAAAATGAGTACATCTAAGTTGAAGGAATTACAAATGCAACTGGAAGAACTATTGAAGAAATGATACATGCATCCAAATGTGTCTCCTTGGGGAGCACCATTACTCTTTGTAAAGAAGAATGATGAAACATTGAGGTTGTGTATTGACTTCAAGCAATTAAACAAAGTCACTGTGAATAATACATATTCTTTTCCTAGAATTGATGACTTGTTTGATCAACCGAAGGGAGCAAATATTTACTGAAAGGTAGATTTGAGATTAGGTTATCATCAAGTGAGTATAAAGAATGAAGGCATCAAGAAAACAACTTTCAGAATCTAATACGGTCATTATGATTTTGCAGTGCTTCCATTTGGGTTAACAAATACAAAAACTACCTTTATGTGCTTGATGAATGACATATTTAGACAATATTTGGATAAGTTTGTCATTGTATTCTTAGATGACATTCTTATTTATTCAAAATTAGAAAAAGAGCATGAGGATCATTTGATATTAGTACTACATGTGCTAAGAGAGAATCAACTTTATGATAAGTTGAGTAAATGTTCATTTTATCTGAAGCAAATTTAGTGTTTGGAACACATCATATTTAAGGAAGGGATAGCGATAGATCCAAGGAATACTAAAGCTATCATGGGATGGCATACACCCAGTAATGTATTTGAGGTAAGATAATTTATGGGATCGGATGAATATTATAAAAAAATCATAGAAGGCTTCTCAAAATTAGCACACCCTTTTACTTCATTACAAAAGAAAGGAGTTAAATTTGAATGGATGCCGTAGTGTGAAGAAAGTTTCCAACAATTAAAGATATTGCTCAATAGTACACCAATGTTCAGAATTAATGATCCAAACGAATTTTGTTGTTTCCATAGATGCTTGCTAAGAAGGAATTGGTGGAATGCTTATGAAAAATGGGCATGTGGTTTTCTATGAGTCTAGGGAGTTGAAGGAACATGAGAACAATTATGTCACACATGATTTAGAGTTGTTTTCTATAGTGCATGCCTTAAAAATGTGGAGATAATTATCTCATAAGCAAAAAAATTGAATTAAGGACGTATCATAGTGGTTTGAAGTACTAATTTGAAAAACGGACTTTAAATGCTAGTTAGATAAGATGGCTAGAATTTATTTATGAGTTTGATTTTGCTATCGAACATATAAACGGGAAAGAGAACAAGGTTTAGATGCACTCAATAGGAGAGCACATGCAATGCATGTTATAGCCATTAGCATGTGTAAATCAATTTTAAGAACCATAATTCTTGAGGATGCTATCTTAGATGAACATTATCTAGAGGTAAATGAATGATTTATATGGGAAAATGTACAATATAAATATGAAGGATACATATTGGAAGATGATGGACTTCTTATGCATAAAAATAGAATTAATGTTTCTAATTCTACCGAATGAAGGAAATTGGTAATGAATGAGATGCATAAGGTTCCATATGTAGGACACCCTGGATATCAAAAGACAATTGTAGCAGTGAGAAGTCAATATTTTTTGGCTAGGAATGAAGAAAGATGTTCCTGAGTATATATCCAGGTGCATGGAATGTCATAGAGTAAAAGTGGAGAACAAACATTCAGTGGGATTGCTACAAAAATAGGATGTAGTGATCATTGATTTCATCACTAAATTGCCCAGGACAATAAAGCGACATGATTCCATCATGACCGTGGTGGATAAGTTAACGAAGGCTTTCCACTTTATTCCAATCAAGTCAACACATAAGGAAGCTAACATAGTGGATATTTATATGAAAGAGATTTCCTGATTGCATGGAATACCAAATACCATTTTTTTAGACAGAGATCCAAAGTTCACTTTGAAATTTTGGAAAGGGCTATTCAAAGGATTTGGAACAAATCTAAATCTAAGAACAACATATCACTCACAATAAGATGGGTAGAATGAGAGAGTTAATCAAGTTATTGAAGATATGTTGAGAATGTATGTGATGGATCAACCATCTAAATGGGGAGATTATTTTACTTGGTGGAGTTTGTATACATAAATGTGTATCATGCTTAACTGAAGATGAGCTCATTTGAAACATTGTATGGAAGAAAATGCAATACTCCAATCAATTAGGACAATCCAGTAGACTAATTAGTAATTGGGCCAGAATTACTTAAGGAAATGGAAGAGTAGATTGCAAAGATCAGACAAATTTAAAGATGGCACATGATAGATATAAAAGTTATGTAGACAAGGGAAGAGTAACAAGATAATTCAGGTGGTGAACATGTGTATTTTGAAGTCTGGTCGAATAAGAATTCATTGAAACTCAGAATGTTTCCTAATCTAGTGTATAGATATCGCGGGCCATTTGAAATATTAGCTAGGATAGGGCCTATTCCAATGATATTGCATTGCCTGCTTGCATAAAAGTGCATAATGTGTTTCATGTGTCATTATTGAAAAAGTATATACCCGATCCTAACCAGATTATTGATTGGGATATGATTCAGGTGGAATTAGAAGGAGACATTCCAGTGCAACTAGTATGCATCCTTGAAAGGAAGGTAACATTACTCAAGAAAAAATCCATAGGATAGGTAAATGTCCAATGGATGCATTACATCCCTAAAGGAGCAATGTGGAAATTAGAGGATTAGATGCAGGAGGCATACTCACAACTATTTTAACATATTTTTGTTGTAATATTTCCGTACATATACATAGTGTTAGAAAAACAGGATCACAGAGCAATAACAATAAACATAAATGAAAATATAATCACACACACATTACAAGAGAGACACAGATATATCGTGGTTCACCCAACTTGTGCTACGTCCACACTAAGGTTGCTAGTCCTTATTATTATTCCGTCCAACAAAGTAAAGGGATACAACCTGCAGCACAACAGCTGCACTTCCTCTTCACTATCTCACAGTCTCTCTTCTGATCTCAGAGATCTTTATAATGCATAAAACCTAATAAATCAACCCTAGCCGTATTACACTATCTTTCTTTTATAAGGGAAATACAATGGAAAAATACCACGGGTTACCCAAAACCATGGGCCCGGAAATAGCTGGCGAAAACAACCCCAAAATGTTTTCTCGAGGGCTACGCCCCCGAACCCCCATTTTCTCGGGGGAGTTGCCCCCGAACCCTCGTAACTTGGGAGCGTTGCCCCCGCGCTCCTCCGGAACCCCTGGGGATCATGCCGGGATCATAACCAAACCTGGGGTACAGACACTATTGAATAATAATATCTCTGAATCTGGAGATCAGGCTCCACAACCAACACATAGTGCTAATATGCACCAAGGACAGTGCATACGTTTAGGGTGATCGAAATGTAGCACCCCATTTTAAACCCAAGATGTAAATGTAATGTAATTATGCAAATGCTATATGCCATAATTATATGGTCTAGAAGACCATGAATATTGTAAATAATGTATATACTTTTATTATAAATTTCCCTAACAACTACAAATGAACAAGGATGTAAAAGAGATGGGGGGATATGATTCCACAAGTGGGAGAAGTGAGAGGGGCTAAGGGATGATAACTCTAGATAATTCCCTAAACCTTAATATTTTTAAATAAAGTTCCGTAACCTTGGTGTGTCACTTAAATTAATTATGGGATTAATTATCATATGTGAGATTAAAAAGAGGAAAGTGGATACTTTTGGTGAAGCCACTTGTCAAGCCATAAGCATGCATATATCTTGTTAGGAATTCATTATGAAGGTCATCATTCATTATTGATTCATTCTTTGTATCATGGAGAGGGATGCATGTTTCCATTGAGGAGGAAGGATAGTTGGTCACTTAGTCTACCTTCACAGCCAAGGAAGAGCCCTAATAAACTGACATATATTACCTTGATAAACTGCTGCATTTGGGATTGGTTCCCTTGCTAGAGATTCCTAGAATGCAGTTGGACTATCTAGGACCCTAACATGGAGACTTCTTGGGAGGCCAATGATGGAGCACTAGAACTTGTGTTTTGTAGAATTGGGGTTAAACTAGAACTTGTGAATGGCTTGTATGTCAATAGATATATGCAAGTTTCTATTTGAATAGTGAAAATTGGAGCTGGTAGAGGGGCCTTGATAGAGACACTAGTTTCTCCTACACATCGAAAGAATTTGATAAAGGAAACAAAATCAAACAAAATAGACACTCTTAATGTTGATTATGAAATAAACATATAGAAAATCAAAGAGGAATTGAAAAAATATAAAGAGGAACTTGTGTGAAAATATGGCTCGTTCTTCAAGTTGAAAACCTTTTATCAGAGACTTATTAAGAAGGTTAAGAACTTATAAGATAGAAAAATATCACTCAAACAAAGTATGCCAAATAAGCAAGAAAAATAAAAAGATCAGATAAGCATAATCACCACCTTTTTAACAATATTAAGAATGTGAAAAAGCATTTACAAGAAGAATTAGATCGTAAATGAAGTGCCAAAGTAATTCTTGAAATTGATTGATTTTTTATTGATTATTGGTGCTATATTTATATAGAAGGAGATGATTGTTGGAGTTCATATTCCAACAAGACCGTTGGAGTGTAGGGAGACTATTAGTCTTTCATTATTTATTTACATTATTTACAAAAACCTAATCCATTCAAATTAGGTTTCTAACATTCCTCCCTTAATCCGAAGGGGTGTTCGTGAGTCCGAGCATTTTTCTAAACTTTGTTGGAAATAATGTTGTCATTGATTTCAAACGAGAGATTGTTGGACTTAATGTTGTCATGGATGAAAATGGGAGATTGTTGTACTGAATGTTGAGGTTGTTTATGAGGATATTTGAATCCAGTTTGAAGAAGTATATATAAGAAGGCAGTATAATGTCAATGTAGTGACAAGACATCGGCAACAATTACCATCATAAGTGCGTAGTGGTACACATATCAAAGCATATGCAGATAGTTGGAGTGTGCAAAAAATTGATACGTCAAAGCAAGTTGCGTGTCGAAGTGTTCATGTTGAAGTACACAGATAATAGATAATTCAACGTAAATACAAAACAAGCAAGTGGTGCGTTGAAGTGTGAATGTCAAAGTATGCTTGTTGAAGTGCGTAGCACATTTGACAAGCCGACGAAGTATTGAAGAAGTATAGGGTACAAACCCCTCGTTGTGGTGCAAAGCCTTATTCTTCGGATTATCGTTGTAGTCAATTGATTAAATTAAGGTAATGAAGTAAACATGTCGGCTCTCATGTGGACATAATAAAAACTATAAATAGACAAGGACCAATGCACTTTGAAAACGAGGTGTATGACTTGTGGAAGTGTGTGTGACCATGGATTATCATAAGTTTTAATTTTCGTGGTTTTGAAAGGGAGTAAGTGGATAGTTGATTCAAAGAAGAAGCAGAATCTGAAGTAAGCACAGGAACAAGTTGCACATCGCAGTTGGAGGACCACAGGAGAGATTCAGGCAAGTTTAGAATCAAGTCGCATGTCGCAGTTGGATAAGTTGGAGTAATTTATAGTCAGGAAGAAGTGAAAGACCACAAAAAAATTTGAAGCAAGTACATAATCAAGTCGCACGTCGTAGTTGGATAAGTCGAAGTTAAAGAGATATTGCAAAAACTAGTTGATACGAAGAAGTTTGAGAAAGCCGAGATAGATTTCAGTGAAGTATAGAGCTAAGTCGCAGCTAACCTAGAACCGACTAATTGATAGAGACGGTGACAATGACAGATTAATTCTCTTATTCATATCATGGTGGTAGGATGAGGAAAGGACATGAGATTGAAGTCTCCTTTAGGTTGGAACTTGTAAATCAGGGGGTTGGAGCCTCCTTCCAGTGGGTGCTGGTAAATTAGGAAGTTGGAGCTTCCTCAGGTTGGTTCCTGAAATCAGGGGGATGGATCCTCCTTCTAGTTGGTGCTGGTAAATAAATTGAATGTAATCTTGAATATATAAGAAAAACATTCCATTTTTTTTTCTCCCATTTGGGTTTCCACGTTAAATCTCTTGTGTACTGTGTATGGTGTATGCGATGTTGAATGACATTGTTAATGGTTAATGTTTACATGATATAATTAATGTCTGAAATGGTAAAAATTGTGAAAAACTAATTCACGCCCCCTCTCAGTAATTGGGATCATATCAAGTTCCTTCAAGTTACGGTTTAATCACTTGAAGGAAGATCCATGGAAAGACATGAAGGGATTTCATCAAATATAATTCCACTTTTTGATGGAAGCAATTACAAATTCTGGAGTCACAAGGATGCGTGCATATCTAATGTCTCTAGGACTTGAAGTTTGGCTTTCCATTGCCAATGTATACAAAGTTCCTGAAGATCCTCCTACTGATGTTGATAGGAAGAAGTTGTATCATAATGATGCAAGAGCCATAAATGCTATCTTCAGTGGTTTGTCAGAAATAAAGCTAGTAAATGTCATGCATATCACCACCGCAAAGGAAATGTGGGATAAGCTCAAGAACATATATCAAGGAGATGATGGAGTTAGGAAAGCAAAGTTGCAAGTACATAGGGGATAGTTTGAAAATCTGCATATGAATGAAGGTGAAAATATCGAAGCATATTTCTTTGCGTTGATGAAGTAGTAAGCTCTATTAGATGACTAGGAGAAGAGATGAAAGAAAATTTCGTCTTACAAAAGGTAGTTAGATCCCTTCCAATGAAATTTGACTCAAATATATCATCCATTGAGGAAGCTAGAGACCTAGACGCATTAACAATGGAATAATTACAAGGAATCCTTACAACATAAGAGATGAGGATAGTTAGAGGAAACGAAACTTTGTGACATGAAGCAACATTCAAGGCTACCAAGAAGACAAGAACCAGAGGATGCAAATCAAGTAGGAAGTCCGACATTGATTCAGACGTTGAAGATACAAATTTTGTGCGAAAACTCAAAAGAGGATCAGGAAAATTCAGAGGTAAGCTACCCTTCAAGTGTTTCAATTGTGGAAAGGTCGGTCATTATGCTTCAAAATGTCCACATGGAAAAATGGACAATAGTGATGATGAAGATAAGTCTTATCATAAAATAAAGGAAAATAATTACAAGAAAGAAAGTCCTAGAACCAAATAGTCTCACAGACAAAAGAATATTTTTTATTCAAAAGAAGATAGTAGCTCATCTGATGAAGAATATGGCAGTGACGATGACTCGAGCAAAATGTTGTTTATGACAATAGTAACTCCAAATGAAGATCAAGCAAACATTGATAGTGAAGAAAAACCTGAGGAAGAAAATAATAACGAAGAAGCGGAAGTAGATCTTGAGGGTGAACTTATCAGTGCACTTAATGACTCGAAAGTTGCTAGGAAAAAAATAAAGCAACTGAAAGAGCAAATAGTTCAGCTCAAAGAAGAAATCATAAAAACAAAGGAAGATGAGAACATCATCACAAAACTAAAAACCCAACTTGAAGAAGCAAAAAGATTAGATGAATCATTGACAAATCAATTGGAAAGCAAGAAGAAGATGAGTGAAGATATGGAATTTGAAAGTGCTATGTTAAGAAAGGAATTACAAGAACTGAAATCAGACTATCAATTACCAAAGTCAATGGTTAGCAATCAAGGAGAGAAGTATCAAAAGGAAATTGAAATAATGAAAGGGGATTTGGAAACAAAAATCATGTTTCTTAAATGGTAGGTCCAAAAAATTAATTCCTAGTTAAATTGCCAGTCAATATATAACAATAGCTCCAAGAATCTCGACGAAATCCTAAACAATTAGAAAACATAAAACGATCGAACAAAACTAGGGTATGAACCTAATAAGGATTCAAAGGAAACACAAACAGAGAATGTATCGAAACTTAAAATTTATGAAGATGCAGTTAAGAGATCTATTGACAATGAACTCAAAAGAAGGAATGACAGGCTAGAAGCACAATCTTTTCGCAAAATCAAGAAAAGTGATGAAGACGAAACATCAAGGAGACAAATCAGGTATCAATGTTTCTTCTTAGGACATTGTTTTATATGCAAAAATTTTTGACATAAAGCAGTTGATTGTAGGGAATATGAAAATAATAAGGTCATTTGTGAGAACACTAGAAATCATTATGAGAATAAAACTAGTTAGCCAAATTACCTCAAAGGAAAAATGATAATTCATTTGGACCTCTAAATCTTGACACTGAGTGTTACAAATGAAATAAATCCGGTCACACTGCACTCAATTGTAGACTCAAGGATGATCCTTTTCAACAAACAGGATCACAAGGAGGTGTTTTAACACCCAAAAAAGAAAATAACAGGAGTTGGAAACCAAAGTCAAAAGAACTACATATTGAAAAATGTGATATGGCTCTGCATGCTCAAAGTAGAGAAAATTGCTGATATGTTGATAGCGGATGCTCTAAACACATGACTGGAGACAAACATAGATTTATAAATTTTGAAAAAGGAAAAACAAGTAGTGTTACTTTTGGAGGAAATGGTAAAACAAAGATTCTTGGAAAGGGTACAATTACTCTTGTCACAAGGATGTGGAATAAAAGAATGTGCTATTAATCGAAAACATGAAACATAATCTATTAAGTGTAAGTCAGATGTGTGACCAAGGACATACTCGCATTTTCAACTCTGAAGAATGCTAAATAATAAGGAAAAACTTAGGAAGATTGATAGCCAGAGCACCCAGGACCTCCATCAATGTATACATGCTAGATTCCACACAAAAGGAAGAATGTTATATGGGACAAATTGATGAAAGTTGGATTTGGCACAGAATAACGGGACATATTAATTTCGACAATCTAGTAAAGATTTGTAGGAAGAAATTCGTATGGGACATGCCTAAGATTGTAAAACCAGATAGTACTGTGTAAACCATGCCAACATGGAAAGTTGACACTAACAAGATTCAATACAAAAGAATATTCAACTACAAAACCCCATGAATTGATACACACTAACCTTTGTGGGCCAGCAAGAACAAAGACATTCAATGGAGAATATTATTTTATGATGTTCATTGATGATTACACTAGAATGACTTGGATATGTCTTCTCAAGAAAAATTCTGAAGCTTTTGAGAACTTTAGAATATTTAAGAAGATGGTTGAAAATGAGACTGAATTAAGGATCAAATGTTTGCATTCAGATAATGGGGGAGAATACATTTAAGATGATTTTGAAAATTTCTGTGAAGAAAAAAGAATCAGAAGACAATATACAACTGTTGGAGATCCGCAACAAAATGGGGTAACTGAAAGGAAAAACAAAACCATACAAGAAATGACCAGAACAATGCTTAATGCCTCGAATCTATCTGACGCTTTTTGGGGACAAGCCATTCAAACCAGTGTCCACATATTGAACAAGGATCAACTCAGAGTAAATAATGATAAAACACCCTATGAACTTTGGAAAGGAAGACCAACCTTAGTGAAATACTTCAGAATATTTGTAAACATATGTTACATTAAAAGAGTTAATGATGACTTTGGGAAATTTGATTCCAGGGTAGATGAAGGCATATTTTTGGGGTATGCCTCTAGACGCAAGTTCTATATATGTTATAATTTGAGAACAAACAAAATAATTGCAAGCACAGATGTAAAAGTTGATGAAACAATATTTAACAAACCAAGAAAAGAAAAAATTGGGACAAAATCATTGGTAGAATTAGAAGAAATTTTGTCAGAAAAAGAAGAAGAGGAATGAGACAATGAAGAAAATGAATAAAAAACCAGACATGACACAAAGACACCTTCCAAAAATGTAAAGAGAAATCATCCTGATGACTTAATCATTGGTGATAAAGATGCAAGAGTGGAAACCGGAAGCAAAAAATTATTAAAAGTATCTGAAGAAGTAAATTTTGTTATATTATCATAGATCGAACCTATCTATTTTGAAGAAGCTAGAAATGACAAACATTGGGTTAAATCCATGAATGAAGAATTGGATCAAATTGAAAAAAATGAAACATGGGAACTGGTTTCTAGAACCAAGGATAAGAATGTGATAGGGACTAAGTGGGTTTTCAGAAATAAACAAAATGAAAATGGACAAGTAGTAAGAAACAAGGAAATACTGGTATGCAAAGGATATGCACAAATTGAAGGAACTGATTTCGAAGAGACATTTGCACATGTAGCCAGAATAGAGGCTATAAGAATGTTTCTAGATTTGGCGTGCCACAAAAACTTCAAGGTTTATCGAATGGATGTCAAATCAACATTTTTAAATGGAACATTAGAGGAAGAAGTCTATATTGAACAACCAAAAGGATTTCAACTTTTCGAAAGTGAGAACTATGTATGCAAACTTAAAAGGGCATTGTATGGTTTAAAGCACGCACTGGGAGCCTGGTATGCGAGACTGGACAAATACCTGCAGCAACAAGGATTCAAAAGAGGAGTTGGAAATAAAAAAATTTACATTAAGGTGGAATATGATGAAATTATTTAATTACGGTAGTATATATTGACGATATTATTTTTCGAAGTAGCAATAATGACCTGAGCAAAGGATTTAGTGAAAGCATGCAAAATGATTTTGAAATGTCGATGTTAGGAGAACTGTCATTCTTCTTGGGATTATAGATTGTGTAGTCAGATAAAGGTATATTTATATCCCAATCCAAGTATGTTCATGATATGCTCAAAAGGTTTTAGATGGATAAATACAAGCCAGTAAGCACTCCGATGGTTACAATTTCCAAACTAAGAAAGGACGATGAATCTGCATGTATGTAACTGCGACTAGGCCTGATATCATGCAAGCTATTGGTGTGGTATCGAGATTTCAATCCAAATCAAAGGAGACTCATCTTCAGGCAGTAAAAAGAATACTTTTCTATTTGAAAGGGACCTTGGAATTCGGCCTATGGTATCCCAAAAGAGAAAAATTCACTTTAACAACATACTCTAATGTAGATTGAGCAGGATGTGTCGATGACAAGAAAAGTACTAGTGGTTGTGCATTTTTCTAGGGAAAAAGTTCAATCTCATGGATAAGCAAGAAACAAGCCTCTATTTCACTATCCACTACCGACGTTGAATACATTGCAGCAGCCGCTTGTTGTACATAGGTTCTCTGGATAAAGCAAACCTTGCAAGAAATACAAGTTTTAATGGACCAACCAATATCAATATTCCGCGACAATACAAGTGCAATTAGTATATCCAAAAATCCGGTAATGCATTCAAAGACAAAACACATTCCCATCAAAATATCACTTTCTAAGGGAATAGGTTGAAAGCAAAAGTGTGAAACTGGAATACGTACCTACAAAAGAACAAGTAGCATATATATTTACAAAACCACTTCCCAGAGTAGCTTTTGAAAGTCTTAGACAAAATCTAGGAGTAATATCCTTACTGGACCGGTAAGGGGTGTAGACGGAACCCTTTTCCATTGACGTTAAAGGGGGAGGAAAAAATAATTAATGAGAAGCCCACGGTAAGGAGGAGCAAAAAAGTAGAAGACCATAAAAACAAAAGAATCAAAGTGTTGCCGTCAATGAAAAAGGGGGAGATTGTTGCACTTAATGCTGTCATTGATGTCGAACGAGAGATTGTTGGACTTAATGTTGTCATGGATTCCAAATGGGAGATTGTTGGATTGAATGTTGAGGTTGTTTATGAGAATATTTGAAACAGTTTGAAGAAGTATATATAATAAGGCAGTGCAATGTCAACGCAGTGACAAGAAACCAACAACAGTTACCAACAGAAGTGCGCAGTGGTACACATGTCGAAGCATAGACTCAGAGTGTGCAAACAATTGATATGTCGAAGCACGTTGTGTGTCGAAGTGTTCATGTTGAAGTACACAGATAATAGATAACTCGAAGTAAATATAGAACAAGAAAGTGGTGCATCGAAGTGTGCATGTCAAAGTATGATTTCCAAAGTGCGTAGCACATTTGACAAGACAATGAAGTATTGAAGAAGGATGGGGTACAAGCCCCTTGTTGTGGTGCAAAGCCTTATTCTTCGGATAGTCATTGTGGTCAATTGATTAAATTAAGGTAATGAAGCAAACATGTCGGCTCTCAGGTGGACATAAGAAAATATATAAATAGACAAGGACCAATGCACTTTGAAAAGTAGGTGTGTGACTTGTGGAAGTGTGTGCGACCGTGGATTATCTGAAGTTTTAATTTATGGGGTTTTAAAAGGGAATAAATAGCTAGTTGATTCATAAAAGAAGCAAAATATGAAGTAAGCACAAAAAAAAGTTGCACGTTGCAGTTGGAATATTGTAGGAGAGATTGAGGCAAGTTTAGAATCAAGTCGCATGTTGCAGTTGGATAAGTCGGAGTAATTTATAGTCCGGAAGAAGTGAAATACTGCAGCGTAATTTGAAGCAAGAACAAAATCAAGTTGTAAATTGTTGTTGGATAAGTCGAAATTAAAGAGAGATTGCAAAAATCAGTTGATACATGGAAGTTTGAGAAAATCTAGGTAGAGTTTGGTGAAGTACAGAGTTAAGTCACAACTGACCTGGAATAGACTAATTGACAGAGCCAGTGATAGTGACATATTAATTCTCTTAATCATATCAGGGTGGTAGGACGGGTTAAGGACAGGATATTGAAGTCTTGTTCAGGTTGGAGCTTGTAAATAAAAGGGTTGGAGCCTCCTTGCAGTCGGTGCTGGTAAATTAGGAAGTTGGAGCTTCCTTAGGTTGGTGCCTGTAAATCAGGGGGTTGGATCCTCCTTCTAGTTTGTGCTATAAAATTGGGGAGTTGGTGCTTCCTTCCATTTGGTACTGGTAAATAAAATTGAATGTAATCTTGAATATATAAGAAAATCATTCCATGGTTTTTCTTCCATTTGGGTTTCCACGTTAAATCTCTTTTGCACTATGTATGGTTTATGTGATGATGAATGACATTTTTAATGGTTAATGTTTACATGATATAATTAATGTCTAAAATGGTAAAAATTGCGAAATATTGATTCAGCCCCCCCCTCCTTAGTATTTCCAACAAACGTTTCAAACTTTTCTCTTCAAAGAACTTTGGTGAATATGTTTGCAATTTTCTCATTCATGGAACAATGTCGTAAATGGACTGTCTTGGCCTCTACATGCCGTCGAATCAGATGGTACTTCATGTTGATGTGCTTCGTTCAAACATGGAATCTGGGATTCTTGGACAAATTGATTACATAAGCATTGCCGATCAGTATGGGATGTTGGGGAACCCCTTCACCTTGAACTATAGAACATACAAGAAAAAAGCAGAAGGGAACAATATTTCAAGAAGAGAGGTGGTATCTAGAGATACTGTCACAACACTTAAGCACAACGCATTATCACAAGTCTTACAACTCAATTCAATTCAATATCAACACAACCCATAGGGTTGTTATTTTATAGTCTCCAAATCTAAAGAACTCCCCTAAAGTGAGGAAGATCTAGTCCAAAAATAGGGGTCATCGGTTCTAACAATTTCCACAAAATCCACAACGTCCCATAGTTTAGTAATCTATTGTATTCAAGTTGACCACATCCTTGTCGACCATTGAGTCGAGCCTTCGACTCTCATAGTCGACGCTCTAGTCAACTACTTTGCTAGTCGATTTTTGTCTATCAACTAACTATCTCCAAAAGATCCAGGAGTGTGATGAACCTTCATAACCTTAGGTTCCAACAGCCCCCATCAACATAATGCTCTAGAGATTCAAGATATGTAATTATGTGGAATGAACATCCCCCCATAATTGCAGCTTCCTGAAGCCTGGTCATAGCTGAAAGTTTCACAAAATCAACTTCTGGGAATGGCATCGTAAATATATCAATGATTTGATCATCTGTCCTATAATAAACAAGTGAGACAACATTGTCCTGCACCAACTGTCGCAAATAATGAACATCAAGTTCAACATTTTTCATCTTGTTGTGAGCACCAAGATTATCAACAACCTGTATCATAATTTGATTGTCATAATGAATAACAATTGAAGTTTGAACATGAAACCCAATCTCTTCTAAAAGATGATGGATCCAAACCGCCTTTGTACCTACATTGACAACACCACAATACTAAGCTTTTGTAGTCGAAAGAGAGACTTCCTTCTATTTCTTGCAAGACCAAACCAAAGGTCTAAAAATCAGTCAAAACACATAGACAAAAGTGGTCTTGCGGTCATCAATTTTACCTCCCCAGTCGGAATCAGTGAACTTGACTAGCGATTCTGTACTGCGACAATAATTAATACCATAATGATAAGTAATTCATTTAATATAACAAACAATTCTCTTTGCATATTTACAGTGGATTTCTCAAGGATATCATGAACTAGGAGACCACACTAACAATCAAGGAAAGATCCAGTCGATTGTGAGTTAAGTAAAACAAGCTACCTACCAATTGTTGATAAAGAGTGGCTTCGACTTGCAAAGAGTCATAGTCTTTCGACAATTTCACACCATACTGATAAGGTGTAGCACAAGACTTACAGTTGTCCATATTGGATCATTTCAAAAGAACCAAAGTATATTTAGGTTGAGAAAGAATGATACCATAATTCATTTGCAAAATTTGAATGCCCAAAAATAAATACAATAGACCAGGATGTATCATTTCAAAGGTATCTACAAGTTGTTTCTTCCAATACAAAATCAAATTGACATTATTTCCAGTTATGACTAAATCATCAACATATAATTCCACAATCAACGTATCACCATGACCATGTAAGACATAAACACTGTGATCAAATTCACAATGTTTGAAGCCAACATGGACAAAGAAATTATCAATCTCTTCAGACCAAGCACAAGGTGCCTATTTCAAAGCATATACAATGACTTCTCGAGTCGACAAACAAGACTAGAATCCGTCACAAAGCCATGAGTTTGCTCCATATAAATTTATTCAATCAAATATCCATGAAGAAAGGAACTTTCAACATCCATATGATGAATTTTCCATCCAAAACGATCAACAAGGGAAAGGATCAGTGGAATGGAGTTCATCTTTGCAACAAGAACAAAGGTTTCAGTGTAGTCAATTCCTGCTCATTGAGAGAAACCCTTGGCTACCAAGTAAGCCTTGTGATGTTCAAAAACACCATCAGAGGTAAACTTGGTCTTATAGACCCATCAAAATTTCACACCATTCTTTCTTTGTCGTCGAGGAACAAGTTCCCAAGTCTGATTCTTCTTCAAAGAAACAATTCCAGTAGTCATAGAATTTTACCATTTTGGCATACTCTGGGCATCAATATAAGTGTTGGGATCGCATGTTTCAAGAACATGTACCATCATTTTAACACTTCCATGTTATTTTTTACTGTGGATTTGTCATCCAATACTAGCATCTCCAGCATTCGGTCGAACAACTTCAATTGTTTTAGCATCCCACCGAGGTAAATGATTTAGTGGTGATTCATGTCATTGATTTTTAGTTGAATGAGTTGGTGTATTGATGTATTCAGTCAAGGTGGATTGACTACAAGTTGAATCAGGAGTAGAATTCATCAATCCGGTTGAAACTCCATAAAAGGGCACAATCGATCCAAATTCTTCAAGAATATCAAACAGATCACTACGTAATTGACCAGGGGAGGAATTCAACAAATTATTACCTGAAATATTCTCATAAAATATCACATTTCTTCTTAGAATGATCTGTTGTTTGACAAGGTCAAACAAACAATACACTTTCCGTTCATTAGAATATCCCATCATGACACAAGCATGATTATTTGCATCCAATTTCTTTCTACAATTATCATTGATATGTGCCCAAGCAACTAAATTAGCTCTAGTTAGTACAACTGAATTATCCTTATGTTCCACTTTTTGACTGGAATCTTGTTGGAGACAACTCTAGTCAGTACAAGGTTCAGGAGACAGTTTGAATAATAAACAACTACCCAAAATTTCATCGGAAGATCTTTGGTCTATAGTAGCCATTGAGCCATTTCCACCAAAGTATGATTCTTCCTCTTTGCGACTCCATTCTGTTGAGGAGTGTGAGGGACATATCTCTACCAAGAAATACCATTCTACAAGAGATACTCTTCAAACTGTCGACTCACATATTCACCACCATTGTCTGATCTCAAACATTTGAATGGTCGGCCACATTGTTTGTCAACCAATGCCCTAAATTCCTTGAATCTTTCAAAGACATGGCTCTTACTCTTCACGAAATATACCCATGAAAATATAAAGAAATCATAAATGAAGGTCAAAATATACTTCACACCTGCTAATGGGGGTTTTTTCATGCAACATAGATCACCGTGAACAAGTTCCAGTCGGTTCTGTGCTCACCATTCTTTCCTTGAATCAAAGGGTGCCTAATGATGCTTTACAAGAGCACATCCTCTACAAACTTCATCAAGTGGAGCAGTATTTGGGAGACTAGTAACCATATTATGAGTAGCCGCCATCATCTTCAAATTTTGAAAGTTCATATGCCCAAGTCATTCATGCCAAATTTGACTTATGTCGTCGATGTGAGAAATGAGTGCAATTGGTCTAGTTGTTCTGGTTGGCCTAGTAGTCAGGAAAAAATTCATGGGAGGATCTCAGAACTTGTAAATTTCTTCTTTTGGATCTAAATATACTAAAGAAACAGTCCCCCCCCAAGTCTCATATCCTTTACGATAAAGCTATCTGACAAAAATTCAACAGTCTTCTTAGTATGTGTAAGTTGAGCAAATGACAATAAATTTGCACTAAAGATAGGCACATGAAAGACATTGGATATTCGACCATGTGGCATTCAACATCACCACTTCCAACAACTGTGAGAGCGCAATCATCAAAAACATAAATCTTCCATTCTAGAGCTCCACTTAAGGAAGATAACAAAGAAGCATCCTTAGCCATATGACGAGTAAAACTAGAATTGAATATCCATTATGTCTGAGTGGTACGAGCATGTAATTCCTGGGAAATGTTAACAGAGAAGGTGAATCTTTCAGCAAGTTGGTTGATCAACTAACCAGTCGACACAATATCCTAAAGATGCTTGACCTTTCCTTCCAAGTCCTTCATCTTATTCCAACAAATTTTCTTGACATGTCTAACTTTTCCACAATAACAACATTTTTTCTTCTTCTAATCCTTCTTCGTCGATGACAACTCTTCGGTATTTCCTTTAGTAGGTTGGTTCATGCATTCTGGTCGATGATCCGGTCGACCATGTTCTTTGTAGTTTTTCTTGACCTTTCGTTTGAGAAAGTGAGCATGGTTTTTTATACCAATATTCTCTTCTTCAAGCAACTTTTATTGGTATTTAATCAACAAATCACATAAGACATCAAAGGTTAAATCCTTACTATATTGCTTGTGAGACACCCAACTGGCGCGAAAGGAGGAGCATAAGACATCATAGGGTGTCTTTAAATTCATCAAGACCATTTCAATGAGTTGTCCATCCTTCATCGGAAAATCCTTACTACATTCGCCCAATTTCAACTGTAGTTCCTTGATACGAGCTAAATAGTCCTCAATCTGGTCAAAGGAAAGAGGTTCCAGAGAGATCATCTCTTTCTCTATTTCCATAACTTGACTTTCATTAAACTTGTTGAACAACGACATAAGCTTATTCTAGATGACATGAGGACATTCGATCTCACTTGTATGAAAGCAAGTCTCCCTTGACATGTAGGTCATAATGACTCCAACAACCTCATCCTTCTTTTGTTCGATGATAAACTTAGAATTGGCATCTATTGGATCTAAAATAGAGATCTTTATGTATTTCCGCAGTCCTTTGTTCTTTAACAAAGTCTCCATATCTAACGCCATATTTCATAATTATGTCCATCTAGAAAAATAGGTTCTATCTTGGAAGTCATCCTTCTGATTAAGCAGATCTGACCAAAGTTCAAGAAGAGGTATCGATTGACAAATATTCAACCTAGAGTTGATCAACCCTAGATTTGATTCAGCACGATTCGTATACAAAAGGCTAGGTCAAAACCAATAGTTCTGATACCATGTTGGGGAACCTATTCACCTTGAACTATAAAACATAAAAGAAAATAGAATATGGGAACATTATTCCAAGAAGAGAGGTGATGTCTAAAGACAACATTACATCACTTAATCACAACACATTGTGATAAGAACATCACAATGCATTATCACAATTGTTACAACTCGATTCAATTTAATATCAACACAACCCATAGGGTCGTTCTTTTATATTCGCCATATCTAATGGAATCCCTTGAAGTGAGGAATATCTAGTCTATGAATAGGGGTTGTTGGTTCTAACCGTTTCCACAAAATCTACAATGTCCCAAAGTTTAGTCGACCGATGTAGTTGAGCCAACCATGACCTCGCCGACCATTAAGTCAAGCCTTTGGCTCTCCTAGTCAATCCACTAGTCGACTTCTTTTCATCGATTGTTGTCGATCGACTATTACTATCTCTAGAAGATCTAGGAGTGTGATGAACCTTCATAACCTTAGTTTCCAATAGAGGAGTGGAGCTCTCTTGTTTCTCCTATAAATAGTCAATTATCTTCCTGAGACACACAATTTCCTTCGTCGCTTCCGCATCAACCACATATTCTGCCTTTGTTTTCGAATATGCTAGAACTTATTGTTTGCGTGATCTCTAGGAGACATCTGTTGATCCAAGACTCGCGAGGTAGCTAGAAGTAGACACTCCTGTCTCTTTGTCACCATCAAATTTTGAATCAAAGTACCCAATAAGTTTGAAGTCCACCTTAGAACACTTGATTCCAAAGTCTTGAGTTCCCTTCAAGTATCTTATAACTCTTTTGGTAGCATAACAACGTCCTTCACAAGGTTTTTGCATGAACCTTGAAAGGATGCCAAAATAAATGAAATATTTGGTTTGGTGGTGGTAAGGTAGATAACACTTCCCACAAGTTGTTGGTACTTGGTTGCATCCTCAAATTATTTTCCTTCATTAATGTGAGATTCAACTTTTGTTCCATTAGAGTAGAGAGAGGGCTGCATTCTGTCATGCAAAATCTATTCAATAGTTCTCCAACATACTTATTTTTGAAGATGAATGTGTACTTAGGATGTTCAGTCACATCAATTCCAAGTAGTAGTGAAGGGGTCCTAGATCTGTCATCTCAAAGCCCTTCTTCAGTTCTTTCTCTATGGACGCAATATAGCTTTCATGTTCCCCGTCATAAAAAAATCATCTACATACACCATAAGATACATAACATATCTTCCAACTTTCTTTACAAACATTGTTGCATCATCAAGATTAAAATGTTTGAAATTGAACTTTAGAAGATACTCAGTTATCTTTTCTTATCATGCGTGAGGTGCTTATTTCAGGCCATACAATGACTTGATGAGCTTACAAATCTTTTGTTCTTGTCCTTTCAGAACAAAGCCTTCTGGATGAGACATGAAGACATTCTCTTTCAAGTCTCCATTCAAGAAATAAATATTCACATCCATCTAATGAACTATCAACCCATTATGTGTAGCCAATGATAATAAGGTGTGGATGGTAACCCATTTTGATGTGGGGGATAAAGTCTCTTCATATTCAATCCCTTCCTTTCGTGCATATCCTTTCGCCAAAAACCTCGCCTTATGATTTTCAAGTTAACCATCTGATATGTATTTGTTCTTGTATACTCACTTGCATCCAATTGGTTTGTTTGAAAATGGAGGGTCCACCAGCTTCCAAATTCCATTCTTCATCAACGCATCATACTCATTCTCCATGGCTTCTTTCCACCCATCACGAGCAACAAATTCTTCAAAGGAATTTGGTTCAAGGTTAGCTAATAAATTCAAGTCACAATCATACGAGACATCCATGTCTTCTACATCACTTGAGTTTGAATTAACTGCATCTCCTCCATCTTCTTGTCTAGTTGAACTTCTTGTTCCCATCTTTCCAACTTCATCCGGATGGACACTGTCAAGTGTCTTTGTGACCCATTTCATAGCTTTTCGTGAAATCCCAAGTTGATCAACTGGTGGTGCTTTATTCTCTTTAAGATGCAATCTTCCAATCCTCTCAATCACATCATCCAATTGAACCTCTTGTTTAGGTGAAGTGACATGAAATTCTTCTTCATGAGGGGGTGTTGGTGCTTCAAAAGGAAATTCTAGAGATTAATCCAAGATAGGGACCCCCCTTCAATATGTGGAATTTCATTATCAACTTCATGAAAGGTATTTACACGGGAAATTGTTTCTAGACGATCAAGTTGTCTTTCAATGGACTCATCACTTTTATTCATTTCAAGAAAAATGAAGTCTTTGGAAAGAATAAACTTTTTAGTTACCTCATCATAAGGATGACATTCCTTGGTGGTGTTTGAGTACCCCAAGAAAATGAATTTTCAAATTCAAGCACCAATCTTGTCTCTTTGTTCCTTTGGTATCAAGGCATAGTAGGTGGAACCAAAGACCCTGATATGCCTTATCGAAGGGATGTGACCATACCACATTTCATGCGGATTTTTGTTTCCAAGAGCATGAGTTGGACTTCGATTTCTCAAATAGATTGCACATAAAACGACATCACCCCAAAACATCAATTTGACATTCTTAAAAAACAACATGGAGAGTACCATATTTATGATAGTTCTATTCATTCTTTATGCCACACCATTTTGTTGAGGATTTATGGAACTATAATTTGGTGCGCAATCCCATGTTGATGAAGATAGTCTTCAAAATTATTAGAAGTGCATTCTTTTCCAATGTCAGTACGAAGTGTGACAATGTGAGATTATGTTTCATTTTCTATCCATACATGAAATTTTTTGAATGTTTGAAACGTTCATATTTTTTCTTTAATAAATATACCCAACACATTCTGGTGTAGTCATCAACAAAAGTCATGAGATATTTATTACCATTGGAAGAAGGAACATGCATGGGGCCACACAAGTCAGAGTGAATCATCTCTAACTTTCTACATGCTCTAAATTTGGACTCATGAGATGGCTACTTACTATGCTTTCCTAGTATACATGCATCACATTGGTTCATCTTCTTAGGAATGCTGAAAAACCAGAAACACCATTCTTTTTCAACAAGCAAATACTTTTATAGTTTAAGTGTCCATATTTAGCATGCCATGAAATACTGAATGGAAAATTACCTTCCTCATGCTGAGAGAGGCAGACAAATTTTTGAACTCTTGCAGATGATCCTTTCAAATTCAACAACTTTCCATCTTCATATCCGATCATGATGACTTGGTTGTCAGAGGACTTCCTTATCTCTACTATTCCATCAAACATGTGGATGGAATGGCCTTGCTATCAAATATGCACTAGGGACAACAAGCTTCTCTACAACTCTAGAAGATAGAGAACAATATGGAGCAAAAAGTCAGGGAATCAAGAAATTTGAGCCTGATGGAACCAAATCCCTTTGGTTTGAGGAGAGCTTTGTATGAAAATTATACTATGCCATCTACATTGTCATTCAATTCTTCAAAACAATCTTTTCTAAATGTCATGTGGGATGTTACACTGGTATCAAGCAGCCAAGTATCTTTGTAAGATGAAAATGATGTGATTTCATTTATTCCAATATTACAATGTGCGACAATACAATGAGAAAATTCAGGAGCTTTACTGACCTGTTGGCCTTTACCTTTGTCTTATTTATTATAATTATGCCTCTCTTTGATGGTATTCCAAGGGGCCCAACACTATTTTGCTTCATTTCCATTCTTCCCGCAACATTTACAATGTAAATCTGGTCTCTTATTTGTGTTGTTTTTGCCCCCTTTCCTTTGACATTATTTATTCCACATCCTCTTTTGTTGTTCTCTCCCTTGGATGCGTCTTTTGACTGGATCTTTTCTTTATGATCAAGGGAAAGGGTCTCTCCAGTGGGATGAAGGGTATTCTTTCTAAAATATTTCTCTCTATTTGTTATCTTCTCCACTAAAGAATTGAAGGTGAGGTCCTTCAGTTTGTCACTAGCTTAAAGTGATTCAAGGTAGTGTGAGTGTGTGGGATAGAGGAACTTGACAAAGGAAATCAATCAAAGGTCTGGCTGCATACCAATGGTTTTGATCTTATGCATGATTACTTTGATATCAGATGCAACAATCATGGGGTAATTGTCTTTCACTTCTAGATTGAACATCTTTAACATCGACTGAATTAGCTCTATCTCAGAATGTGAGTCATATAGGTCCTTCAATCTTTTTAACGCATCAAAACAAGATGTTTTAGGTAATATATGATGACTCACCTCTTCACTTAATAATGCAGTAGTTAATGCCAATGCCTTTTTTGTCTCTAGTCTTCCACATAGCTCGTTCTTTCTATGTTGCTGGTGGCTTTGGGTCATATGTCAAGGTGCCAACTTTTGTTTTAATGGCCACTCTTTCACATATGCCATCCCACATGTTGTTGTAGATAAATGTGGACTTGCTATTCCTCAGCCACCCTAGATAGGCTTCTTTTCCAGTGAGCACTGCTTCTACTATATATGCCAACGAATGCATCTTCTGAAACTAGTAATGTAATTTAACCTTCAAATTAATAGTGTTTTGGAAACCCCTACATCTATGCCACCTATTACAATATTCTTAAATTATAACTATTCTCAATAATTTGCAAGACTACATAAAAGAGTCACTTTCTGTTATAAAAAATGAATTTATGATATCAATTCCAACGTAGCAATAAGTGGAGACACCAACGATATCAACAAAACCAATATGCAGCTATACCAAATGTATTCAACATGCAACTCCACATTATGCAACAACAAACTTGTCTTCAACAAATTGAACAAGTCTAAAAATGTGATACCAGTGTGTTTGCTCTAGGTAGTTCCATGTCCTGGAAGAGGTCGCACCTACACACAACTCCAATGCAATCAATTGTTGAGATATTGTAACTTCTAAGGATATTATATTTGTGCTTTATTATTCCGGAGATGTTTCATTCCTCCGTGGAGACCCTATTGTATATCCAGAGATTTTTATTCCTCTGAGAGAATGTGGTGACTAGGGTTATTAGATCTCCCATGTGGGGTCGTCCCTGAGTTAGCTGTTTAGGGGTTATTAGACTCTCTTAGGAGAGGTCGGCCTAGTTAGGGTGAAAAGTCAGTTAGAAAATGAGTATAAGTAGAGGAGGTGTGTTCCTCACTTATCATTCATTCACTCAATTGTGTATTGCACATAGCAGAGAGAGAGATCTGCATAAGAGGAGAAGGAGATCTTGTTTGGAGACTACATCTTTGTATTGGTTGATTATCTATATTGAGGAAAGCTTTGCTGGGTTTCTACCCCATGAGGGTTTTCCAGGGTAAATATTTGTCTATCTTGTGATTGTGTTTCTTTCAGTGATCTTTCTTGTGAAATTAGGCTGAAATTAACATGGTATCAGAGCTATCCTAAATAGGACATCTTTCACAAGGTGAAAATACCTCTCTCTCCTCCTCCAGTGAAAATTAGGGTTTCTGCAAAAGTTGGAATTTTTGGATTCTGAGAGCATGGCTAGATGCTCCTCCTAAAAATCAAAATTCTGAGCCCTAGATCGAACTTTTTGAGTGGGTAGAACCCCGGGCTTTGTCAAACCCTAGTTTGACTTCTGGACCAGAAAACCAGTAAACTAGAAAAACTACACCTGTGCACCCGTGAACTAGAAAAAGTGCGAACCAGAAAACCATAAATTCTGTTGCAGATCCAAAAGTAGCTGATCAGATTTGAAAGGTGAAAAGTTGAAGTTACCAGAAGCAGAGTACACCAGTCATCTCAATTCAATCAAGCACATCTCCTGGTAAGTGTTATTCTATCTTTTGAGAAACTTCAATTTCCGTGACCTCCTAGATAAGATGGCTCCAAGCACTAAGCTTGAAGACAAGCTAGAAGGTATAGAGAATTTTCGGGCATGGAAATATAGGATTGGTCTCATTCTTGAAGAGAATGATCTTGCCCAATATATCAAAGATGAGGTTGCAGAACCTGCGGAAGATGAAGCCAAAGAGAAGTATAAGAAGGACTTGATTAGGGAAAAGAGAATCATTACTGATTCTATCAAGGACCACTTGATTCCCCAAGTGGCATCCAAGAAGACCCCAAAGGAAATGTATGATGCCCTAGGCAGAATGTATGAAGGGAGGAACATCAACAGAACGATGAATTTAAGAAGTCAATTGAAGAATACGAAAATGAATAAAGGAGAATCTATTCAAGATTATTTCACAAGGGTCTCCCAGTTCAAGGAACAACTAGAAGTCATTGGAGACACCCTTGATGAAGATGAACTAGTCATGACTGCTCTCAATGGTCTCACTAGACCTTGGGAGTCATTCATCCAAACCATGTGTACAAGAAAAGAAAGCATGAAGTTTGATGTAGTATGGGAGGATTGCATTCAAGAAGAGGCTAGGGTAGCCAATAGAGAAGCCTTGCTCAAAGAAGATGACCAAGCTTTGGCCACTCACACCAGAAGAAGAAGGAATCATTTCAACTCCAAGAATAATGGCCTTAAAATGTCTCATCCTCCACATAGATTTCAAAATAAAGAAAGAGTAAGTTCAGAAAGACACCTCTCCTCAGTTAGATGTTACAGTTGTCACAAATCGGGACACTTTGCTAGAAATTGTCCTTCAAAGAAGAAGAAGAATCTCCATAAAAGACATCATGCACATCTAGTAGAAGATGATAGTGAAGAAGAAGAAGAGGAAAGGCTTAAAAGGAAGAGAGCCAAAGTAGAAGAAGAAGATGCAGAAGAGTATGTTCTATTCTCTGCACTCTCTGGGTTAGTAACACCTGGAGAAGATACATGGCTCATTGATAATGGTGCTTCAAAGCGCATGATAGGACAAAAGAAGACTCTCTCAAGTCTGGAAGAAAATACCTCTCCACAAAAGGTATCCTTGGGAAGTTACTATCAATATCCCATTAAGGGAATTGGTGAAGCAAGCTACAAGCTTGACTCTGGAACTCCACAGAAGATGAAGGAAATCCTATATGTACCAGGTTTGAAGAAGAACTTACTTTCTATCTCAGCATTGGATAAGAAAGGTTATAGGGTTGCATTCATAGATGGACAAGTACTCACGTGGTCCAAAGGAAAATCAATTGAGGATGCAATTGTTATTGGTGAAGAGGAAGGGGGACTATATAAATTCAAGGGTCATCCAGAATCTACCCTTGTTCATGAGGCCACTAGGCCTAGTGAGCTATGGCATAGGAGGCTTTCTCACATTAACTACAAAGCATTACCTCATGTGAGCAAGGTAGTTATAGGACTACCAGATTTGAAGATTGATCATAAAGGCACATGTAAAGGATGTGCAAAAGGAAATAATATCAAGAACCCATTTCCAAAGAGTGAGACAAAGAATAAAATGACTTTGGAGTTGATCCATTCAGATGTATGTGGACCAATGCCCTTCACATCCTTAAGTGGATTTGAATATTACCTTACATTCATCGATGACTACTCAAGGAAGACTTGGATATATTTCCTAAAAGAAAAAGATGAAGTTTTTGGGAAGTTCAAGGAATTCAAAGCCTTGATAGAAAATCTTTCTGAAAAGAAGATCAAAATACTCAGGACAGATAATGGTGGAGAATACACTTCAAAGGATTTTGAATTCTTTTGTAAAGAAGCTGGAATCAAGAGGGAACTAACCACTCCCTACAATCCTCAACAAAATGGTGTTGTGGAGAGAAAGAATAGAGCCATTATGGAAGCAGTAAAGACAATGATACATGATCAAGACTTACCTATGTATCTATGGGCTGAAGCAACCAAGACAACAATCTATGTGCAGAATAGACTATCTCATAGTGCTCTTGATTTCAAGACCCCATAAGAAGTGTTCACAGCGAAGAAGCCTGAGGCAAGTCACCTCAAGATATTTGGATGCTCAGTATACATTCACATTCCAAAAGAAAAGAGAACCAAGCTGGATCCTTCTAGGAAGAAGGGAATATTTGTTGGATATTGTGAAGCATCCAAAGCATTCAGAATGTATATCCCAGGATTCTATCATATGGATATAAGTAGGGATGTGACATTTGATGAATAGGCAGCTCTCAAAAGATCTGGGAAGTGCCAGCATGAAGAAGCATATGAGGAAGTTGCACCTCCCAAAATTACAGAAGCTGCACCCACCCCTGAAGATATAACACCTGAAGATCATGACATGATGGAACCAAAAGAACCCCCTGCCATAAACATATCAAGAAAGAGAAATCCAGCATGGGAAAGAGACATTATACAAGGAGCAGAAAAGTATGGAGCTCCTGAAGGCTCCACTAGAGTGAACAAGAAACCAAAGACATTCTCCAAATATATGGCTTTGATGTGTGATCTTGTAGATCAAGAACCCACTAGTTATGAAGAAGCATCTCATAAGAAAGAGTGGGTGGAGGCAATGACAGAGGAGCACCAGTCAATAATGAAGAATGATGTTTGGGATATAGTTCCCAAACCAAAGGACAAGAGTGTGGTATCCTCCAAATGGATATACAAGATAAAGCATGCCACAAATGGTAGCATTGAAAAGTATAAGGCAAGGTTTGTGGCCAGGGGATTCTCTCAGAAAGAGGGAATTGACTATGAAGAGACATTTGCACCAGTTGCAAGGTACACTTCCATTAGAACCATCATGGCACTTGCATCCATGATGAAGTGGGAATTACACTAGATGGATGTGAAGACAACTTTCCTGAATGGTGTGATTAAGGAGGAAGTGTACATAGAACAACCACACGGATTTGAGGTTGAAGATAGAAGAACCCACGTATGCAAACTAAAGAAGGCTTTGTATGGGTTGAAACAAGCTCCCAGAGATTGGTATGGAAGAATTGATAGTTTCTTGACAAGCTTGGAATTTACCAAAATTAAAGCTGATCCTAACCTTTATCTCAAAGTTATGGATGATGAACCTGTCATATTGTTGCTATATGTGGATGATCTATTTCTGACTGGAAATAAGAAACAAATTATTGAGTGCAAGAAGAAGCTCTCTACAGAGTTTGAGATGAAAGATCTCGGATTGATGCATTACTTCCTAGGTCTGGAAGTATGGCAAGGCCCAGAAGGAATCTTTCTCAACTAGGGAAAGTATGCGGTGGAAATATTGAAAAGATTTGATATGTTGGAATGCAAAGCCATGGCTACTCCCATGGATTCCAACTTGAAGTTGTTAGTTGATGACTCATTAGAGTTAGTGGATATGACTCTGTACAGACAGATTATTGCGCCATTGATGTATCTGACAAAGACCAGGCTAGATATATGCTTTGCTATGAACACCTTGAGTTAGTATCTAGTAGAACCTAGACGTGTTCACCTGATTGCTGCAAATCATGTGATGAGGTACCTAAAAGGTACGATAGAATTTGGTCTATGTTATCTTGGCGATCATGACTTGAGATTGTATGGCTACACAGATGCTGATTGGGAAGGAAGTGTATCAGACAGGAAGAGCCATTGGGAGGATGTTATTGTCTGGGATCTGCTATGATCTCGTGGTTTAGCAAGAATAAATATAGTGTGGCTCTCAGCACAACTGAAGCGGAATATATTGCTGCTTGCTCTGCTAGTTGTGAAGCAATATGGCTTCGAAAGTTGTTATCAGGATTATTTGACTTAGAGACGGACCCCACTGTGATCCTGTGTGACAACCAGAGTTGTATGAAGATGATAGAGAATCCAGTATTCCATGACAAGTCAAAGCACATAGAGATCCGATATTTTTATATACGGGATATGGTGTAGAAAGGAGCTATCAAGCTCGAGTATGTGAGCACTGACGAACAAGTTGCTGATATATTGACTAAACCTCTGTCTCGAGTAAAGTTTGAGTATTTCCGAGATAAGATTGGTGTAGTTCAGAAGGACCCTCCTCAAAAGGGGGAGTGATATGATCGCTGATGATGAGATTGCCTACATCAACGGTAAGGTCGATGATGTGGATACTTGTATTGATGAGAATACTAACAAGGTTACTTATTCCAATGATGAGGTCGATGATGAGGCTATCTATTTTGACGATGAGACTATCTATTCCAATGATGAGGTCGATGATGAGGTTACCTGTTCCGACGACTAAGTCGATGTATGGTTCTTAGAATTTGTCTAAGTGGATGATAGGACTGCACAATCCCTAAACGGTTAATTCAAAATGTACGTGATAGGACTGCATCATCCCTAGACATGAGAGGTTTCTTAAATGGATCAAGGGTTGCATTGTCCCTAGACATGAGAGGTGTCTTAAATGGATCAAGGATTGCATCGTCTCTAGACATGAGAGGTGTCTTAAATGGATCAAGGACTACATTGTCCTTAGACATGAGAGGTGTCTTAAAAGGATCAGGATTGATCATCCTGGAAGTATATCTGGATTGCATCGTCCATAGACATGAGAGGTGTCTTAAAGTGAGAGGGATTGATCATCCCGTAATTGGATCATGTGTATTGCAGATTATGATGCTATGATGATACTGTTGATCGAGATGATCTAGATGATGATGTTGATCGAGATGATGATACTATTGATCCAGATAATGATGTTAATCGAGATGATCGAGATGATGATACTGTTGATCGAGATGATCCAGATGATGATGTTGATCGAGATGATGATACTTTTGATCGAGATGATCCAGATGATGATGTTGATCGATATGATCAAGATGATGATATTGTTGATTGAGATGATCGAGATGCTGATACTGTTGATCGAGATGATGATGTTGATCGAGATGATCCAGATGATGATACCGTTGATCGAGATGATCCAAATGATGATATTAACTGAGATGATCCAGATGATGCTGTCGATCGAGAAGATCCAGATCATGACATTACTAAAGCTGTTCGGATGCTGCAGAAGATGAAGACTCAATACTGAAGATGTTCTAGTATTGAAGATTTGAAGATGTTCCAGTAACTGGTTGAGTTACTGATGATGCTAAAGAAAGCTTCCAATGATTTATAGATGTATCATGTATCATGTAGTTGATGAATCCTTTCTCTTGCAGATGTTATAATATCCTTCTCATTAAGGGGGAGTGTTGATATATTGTAAATTCTAAGAATATTATATTTGTACTTTATTATTACGGAGATGTTTCATTCCTCCGTGGAGACCCTATTGTATATCAGGAGATGTTTATTCCTTTGAGAGAATGTGGTAACTAGGGTTATTAGATCTCCCATGTGGGGTTGGCCCTGAGTTAGATGTTTAGGGGTTATTAGACTCTCTTAGGAGAGGTCGGCCCAGTTAGGGTGAAAAGTTAGTTAGAAGATGAGTATAAGTAGAGGAGGTGTGTTCCTCACTTATCACTCATTCACTCACTTGTGTATTGCGCTTAGGGGAGAGAGAGATCTGCAATGGAGGAGAAGGAGCTCTTTTTTGGAGACTACATCTTTGTATTGGTTGATTATCTATATTGAGGAAAGCTTTCCTGGATTTTCTACCCCATGAGGGTTTCCCAGGGTAAATCTTTGTCTATCTTGTGATTGTGTTTCTTTCAGTAATCTTGCTTGTGAAATTAGGCTAAACTTAACATCAATGAAGGAGAGGTAGTCTCGATCAATGAGGACATCCACCACTAGAAATTAGGTTCAACTACATGAAGCCTTCATGAGATAATATTAATGTAGGAAGTCTTCAAAAAATGTGAAATGCACAATAGTTTGCAGCTTGTGGAGAGGAACTTCTTCATCTTTATAAGGTAAGGGGGTGTCAATACCATCAATACTTGGAGAGGTAAGGAAGGCGCCACACATAAATGGAGGTTTGGTAGTTCCAAACATTGGTAAATGGTCACAATTCGATGGAGAATGCACCCAATGTTCCACCTAGTCAAGAGTCAGGGTTCAGACAGGAATGGAATTCGCATTGTCCAAGAGAGAGTATGCAAATGCAATTAGAGTTCAAAGAAGGATGCTCGCGGGTGCTTGGAGAGGGAATCCAATGGAGAGAAGGGAAAACATGAAGAATGAGAGAAAACTGGTTATGAAAACGCTATGGAAGGGATCTATGTTTGCGTTTCAAATGAATGAGGACATTGCATAATGTCATGACATGTGGGGAGATACAAATTAGGATTAGTGTTGCCTATGCAGACAAGAGAGGAAACACATGTTACCTGTAAAACTAATGGCTGCAATTACTATTCCAGAAGAGGGAGAGAGCACAGAAATGGCAAGCATATTGTGCAGGAAAACAAAACACACGAAGAAAAACTAGCAGGATAGTAGGAAAGCATGAGTTAGACATCACTCTCATACCACTTGTTAGATTAACTCCTGAAATTGATTGATTCTTTATTGGATATTGGTGCTATATTTATACAGGAGGAGATGACTGTTGGAGTTCATATTCTAATAATTCAGTTGGTGTGAAGGGAGACTATTCGTCTTCGATTATTTATTTACATTATTTAGAAAACCCTAATCCATGTTGATTGAGTTGTTATTGATGCCGACATGGACATGCAGTGACCCTTTTAGTAGTCATTGATGCCACCAAGATCCCCTGCAGTGGACAAGCTTGATGGATAGGTATGGACTTAATAATGGATACCTGCACATATTCATGGTATCTCTTGTGGGGTACTTAGCTCAAGTTGGATTCCTCTTCCCACACATAGTGTCCAACTGGATGATAGAATTCACAGGTGTTAGCATGATTGTTGCATGGTACTAGCACCCTCACATGTGGTACCTTGGCCCTTGGAGCCCATACATAGATGGTGTGTGCCTTGGAGCACTTGGTGGTACAAATGACCTATTCTATGGTCATTTGTCGAAGATGGTGTGGCTCATGTACGTGTGAAACCCTTGGAGCCTTTGCTAAAAGTATCACTGTACATGGATGCTTGGGGATTGGGACCCACACACATGATGGTATAGTGCACATGATAGCTTGGCATACATGATTATTGAAGTCCTTGGTTATGATGCACCCATACTTGGTTTAAGTGTCCTTATGGATCATATTGTTGGTTGATGATGGAATCCTTGATGGTTGATAATGATATTGTCCTCGGCTCATATTAATGATGTGGAAAATATCTTAGAGAATTGCATTTGGACATTGGAACCAACACATATGGTGGTATGATATCTCTTGTAGATTTTATATTCTTCATGATGCTCTCACATCATTATGATTATGAAGACATGATGGAACCTTTTATGAAGAGCCCTTTGCACTTGAACGAAGCTCATGCTTGATAACCTTTGTGGTGGTGATGGTGTATTTGATGTGGTCCTTCTTCAAGCAAGTAACATTCCAACTAGAAGATGTTGATGTGTCACTTATGGTGTCTTAACATGGCTTACTTGTTTGATATGTTTCTTATTTTTGGTGGATTAACTTGGATTAAATGTGAAGTAATAAAGCAAGGTAACGTTTCTGGCTTGAAGGCTCATTTTTTTTAAAAGGGTGTAATATTGCTTATGAATCTCTCTCATGCCTAAAGGGCCCTTAACATGGCACTATGATTGTTTGAGTAAGGCCCCTACTAGCCCAGCTATTGAAATGGATGGGTTATTTACTATTTTGAATAAAAATAAACCCTCATTAAGAGATGTCGGCCCAGTAAAACAAAAATGATATACATTGTAAGTCGGCCCAACTTTGAAAGATAATTTTTTATTAATTAAAAAAGGGATATATTTATATCGCAGGTCGGCCCAGTCAATCTCCACATTGACACACACACACACATAGGAGTCTCTCCACTCCAAATGAGTTGTAAGGAATAAAAGAATATGCTCTGAAATTTCCGGATCAGTCTGAGGTAGCCGTAGGGACAACTCTGATCTTAAGATTAGTGACTGGTGAAATAGCAAAAGAATGAAGTTTGAAGTCAATGCTGATTATTTTGTTCTGAAATTCGGATATACAGTGAGGCAGCCGCAGTCAGGTTCTTTTCAAATCTGAATTTTGGTGGTGGAATTGCCCAGAAGCAGCCGCAGTCAAGTTTCTCTGAAGTTGGATAGCAGTAGAGCACTAAGGCATCTAAAATGCGTGTCTGGAAACTAACCACAGTAAGTTTGTTCATTGACTATAGATATACATCATATATGCCAATTCAGTTTAGCATACATAAAATCTTGTAAGACAGTGAAATTAAAACAGTGCTAGAAGTTTGTTATGGATTCCATTTGAAGTTAAAGATCAAGCTAAGTAAGTTTTGAAGTCATGGTTGTGATGTATTATCTTTGAAATTCGGATGGATATTGTGATAGTGAGTTATTGAATATCATATGTTGAAATGTGAACTTCGGGTAGCATGAAATAGTACCAAGCAGTTCGAATAGAAGTTTTTAACTCTAAATTCAAGTATCAAAGAATATACTAGCCACAGCCGCAAGATTTCTCAGAGATGCTCGCAAGTCTGATCTTCAGATTTCCACAGTGCTAAGGGTCTTAGTTTATGAGGCATCCGAACAACAGGTGAATTGGAGTTCTTAACCCTGTTTTGAAGTATTTTTGATCTAGCAGGTAAAGATCAATTTGAAGATGTCTACTCTGATTTAGGGCAAGTTACAACAATGAAGTTTATGTGAAGTCTTACAGAGATCTAATATTCAGATAAGAAGAAAGCATACAGAACATGGTTTGACAGTGAGAACATAAGTCATATGACGACAATGACAGATTTGATTATGACAGTAGTGACATGATGATGAGTTGATGAGATCAAAGAAACTATTTGGACATTCTCGATAGTGATACCACATGGTATTGAAAGTGACATCACATTAACTTAGATAGCAACATTGATATGGACATGATGTATGTGAAGTAGATGTGTGTGAGCAAACTCCTTGGTGATTTGGCATGAGCTTGAAGTCTTGTGTATGGGCAGAACTTGGTATGAGCATAAGCAGGCCTATGTTGAGTAGATTGATGGTAGTGGCAAATCTTTTGACATAATAGCAGACTTCCTTGATGAATAGGCTAATGATGAGGATACCTTTGGCATGATAGCAGACTTCAGATGACATGTGCAGAGGACCACTTGATGATTGGATAGCAACAACACCTTTGATGAATTATGTGCAGAACTCTTGATTACTTGGAGATTCTTGTGTAATAAAGCAGGTTGAAGATGAGTAGTAGTTGATTGAGTTGGGACAGTGGACAGAGTGGTTTCATATTGATATCAGATTTACAAGCAGTGTCTTGTACACTTGGGGATTGGATTCCTCAACCCTTTCTCAGTTGGAGCTGAGAAGACCAGGATGGCTCCTCGATTCAGAGTTGGTGCTCTTTGTATCGGTTGGTGCTGAGTTAATCGCGAAGATTGTAGTCTTCCATTGTACATCACATAAAACATAAATAAAGATTACCATACATATCTTGCTATGTCATTTGATGATGTGATTTTATGTTGATGTTATACTTATGATCCATTGTTGATCTAGCTGATAAATAACAATGATGTTGTTATCACTCAAGATTCTCCTGGGTTTCAGCAGAAGGGATCATGAGGTAACTGTTTCAATCCAAGCTTTGGTGGATGGAAACTAGCCTTTCCAACCACAGAGAGGGCTCTCTCTTTCACAATTCACTCGACACTTATGATATTATTTGCACAAGTAGGTTATAGGTAAAAGTGGTGGCTAGACCTTCAGATAATGACTTACAGGGATTTTTCAGCTAGTTGGGGTTAAGGACAAGAGCACCATTGGGGATGGAGTCAAGCTTTGGTGGATTTATAGTCATAAATGATTGATTTAGACCACAATTTTAAGAGGCAGAGGCAAGGTAGATGAGGTTTTTTCAAGTCAAAAGATATCAGCAGGTGTGTAACAACCCTCATATACGAATATAGGGAATATTTGATTAAATATGATATAATGTAATATAGTATAAGGTCAATAATAAAAAGAAACATGAAAAAGAAGTAATGGAAAGAAAATTTTGCATAAAGAAATAAATTAAATAAGAAATTAAGAAATTGGGAGAAGGAGGAGATAAAAGGAGGAGAAGAAGTGAAGAGAAGGGTCTTTTTTTGTCTTGGGCCATCTTGGAAGAGGAGCTCTGGAGGAGAGGAAAGCAATATAGCACTGGCATAGGGTTAATTGTTGGGGGCTCGGGGGCCTCAGCCTTTGGCTGGGGGTTGGTTGGGTGGAGAGTCGTCCCCCCACCTTCGGTTGCACTATTGGAGCTATCAAGGTAATGGTAGCTGCTAGGTCATCTATCCAGGTATGGCTCCTTAATTTTCATAGAATATTTTTTGTTATTATTGATTAGATCCACTTCCTTTTGTCATTCCTCTATGCATGTTGTTATGGTTGTCTCTTTCTTTTATATAATTTTACATGTTATTTAGTGGGTTTTATGAGTTTATGGTTCTTACATTTGGTATCAGAGCTTTGTTCAAACCCTAAAGACCTATGGGATTTTCTAAGTTAATATTAATTAATAAGGTGATGAGGCCGTTCAGGACGAGCTGCTTGAACCAACTGCCTCTGAGTTTGTTAGACGCGCCGGTGGGAAACTTTGTGCGTTGTCAGTGTGCCTTTGGGCCTTGGAAACCACCTGTTTGTACTTCAGATTGGGCCGTTTTAGGTTTATTTGGACAGATAACCAGACTGTGCTTCTCATTTTCTTCCTAATTGGCTCCCAATCGTGCCATTTCCCTATGAAATTATTTATTTTCCGCAGCCGAAATTTACCCTGTTCTGCTAAACAATCCTCGATCCGCAATGTTCAATCCACAATCCGCAATCCATAATGCGGGTTTCAGAACTCATAATTGCTTAGCGGACCTTGCCGAATTTCACTTGCGCAGTCCACAATCTGCAATGAGGGATTCGGAAAGGCGAAAACACAAATCGAGCTTCCTGAAAAATCATGCCCCCGCAATCCACATTCCGCAATGTGGGACTCGGAACTCGGAAAGTCAAACCTGTTTCTTTGGAGAAATCGCGCTTCCGCAATGTAGGTTTCGAAACTCGGAACGCCACCACACAACCTCGCGGAAATCACCTCAGCAATCTGCATTCCACAATGCGGGTTGCGGAAATCATAAACTTGAATATGCGCCCCCGGAAAAATCATGCCTTTGCAATCCACAATGCGGATGCATAAAGTCGGAACTTCGGAAAAGCGGAAAGCCTCCTAATCGGATGAGTTGCGGATCGCTTCTTAGACATAGATCTAGCTTTGCTTATTCAATCTCGACCGTTCAACCTCTATAGATTGCGGAAGAATTCCACGACCTTGTTTTTCCCAGTTTCTCACTATGGCTCGATCATTTGGCTTGATACTTAGCCATTTTTTGGTTTTCTGACTCTTTCTTTGGTGTAAGAGGTCAATGGGCATGCTTGGGGTTCTGTTAGGGAGGCGCACTTTCTTCCTTTGGAGGGAACATTGATAGGGGTGATAATAGTGGCTCCAACCGGGGATGCTATCCTCCCTGTGAGGTAGCAAGAACAGTAGACCAACTACCTCTTTTTCCTTTTTCCTTTTTTCAAACAAAACTAAAAAATGGCTAACTAAAACTCAACAAAAACGATATTGTACAGTGCAGGTGGGTCGACTGACTTGTTTTTCACTGGAGATAGTGCTTCAAGGACCGCCCATTGACGGGTCTGTTTCCCACTGGTTCACCATCCTCATCCTGTAAGAAGAAAGCGTTGTTTCCATGGTGAGCGATGACTATATATGGCCCCTACCAGAGGTTATCAAACTTTTGGGCTTGGTATTCCCTTCTAGCATCCCATTTCAACACTAGATCTCCCACTTGGAAATCATCAGCCTTGGTCTTTCTGTCAAAAGTCTTCTTAACCCTCTCTTGAGCTAGCACAGATTCAATATGTACTCTATCCCTGATTTCCTGTATCTCAATCAGTTGGTTAGTTCTCCTTAGCTCAGGGTTTGGATCTTCATATTTCTCTTTTAGTAGCCTAATTGCAGGCCCTTTGAGGGAATCAGGAAACATAACCTCTATTACATCTACCAATTTAAAAGGTGAAGTTCCAATGGACCTCTTAGAAGTGATCCTATCAGCCCACAGAGCAAAGGTCGGCTTGGTGTGCCAATCCCTTTTGTTTTCTTGCAACGGCTTCTTATGATCCTAACCATACTTTTGTTGGATGATTCAACCAGTCCATTTCCTCGGGGGTATTAAGCAGTAGAATGACCCAATTTTATGTGGAATTTGTCACATAATTTGACCATTTTCTCGGATTTGAAGGCTTGAGCAATGTCAGTGATTATTTTAACTGGGAAACCAAACCTGAACATGATATTTTCCTCTAGAAATTTGATAATGACTGTGTCTGTGGATTGCCTGGTTGGTATTGCCTCAATCCATTTAGTGAAATAATCAATTGCAGTCAATATCCACTTGTGTTTTCCATAGGAGTTGGGGAAAATTTCACCAATGAAGTCAAGCCCCCACTGTTGGAAAAGGGGCTTCTACAAAGATTGGTTTCAAAGGCAATAACAAGAGCTTCCTCTTCCCTTCAAATATTTGGCATTCATGGCAAGTAGCTATTTCCTTGTATGCATCTTTGAACATGGTGGGTCAATAAAACCATGCCCTGAGAATTTTGTTGACAGTAGCCTTCCAGTAATGATGACCCCCACAAACACCTTTGTGAAATTATTTCAAGTTTATTTTGGCTTCATATTCCACTATACAGTTCAGTAGAACAACTCCAGGGTCTCTCCAATAAAGGAAACCATTCAATATGCACAACTTTGCATCCTTCATCTTGGTTGACCTAGATTTGCTTTTACCCATCGCAGGGGGTGCTTATAAATTCTGCACAACATATATAATATCAGAATACCAAGGAGAAGACAAAAATTTGTTTGATACCTGTAACAGTGGGTCTTCGACAGTTTCTTCTAGCATGTGTGAAAGCAAGTTCACACTTAGTGAATCCCAATTTGATTAAGCCATGAGCCTGGCTAGTCCTTGTCCTTTGATAAGCTTTGTAGGTTTCATATCGAAGTCATATTCCAAGAGCACAACTATCCACTTATTCTACCCTTTGGATCAGGTTGTGTCAATATATCCTTTACAGCAACATTAGGAACATAAGCAACAATGTGTGAATACAGAACATAAACTCTGAAATATTTCAAAGTTTTAATCATGGAATATGCTTGCTTCTCCATGATGTTGTACTTGAGCTCAACATCTTTGAGAGCTCTTCTAAAGAAAGCTATGGGTTGCTCATCTCCTTCCTGATTTTTCTGTAAAAGCACTCCAGCTATGGAATGCTCAGAGGCAAACGAAAACATAAGAAACTCTTTGTCAAAATCAGGACTGATTAGTATAGGTGCTTCAACAATTGCCCTTTTTATGTCTCCAAATGCTTGTTTGTATTCAGCAGTCCACTTGATCTGAGTGTCCTTCTTAAGCATGTTTGTGATTGACCTCATGATCTCTGCAAAATTGGGGATGAACCTTCATAATAAATTCACTGTGCCTAAAAAGGATTGAACCTCTTTTTTACTTCTGAGGAGTTCAATTTTCTGTATTGTATCAACTCTGTCTAGGTCAATTTTGATCCCATCTTTAGATATTATGTGACCTAGTAGGTTTCCTTCTTGCATGACAAAGTTTGACTTTTTGGGGTTCAAAGAAATTCCAAATTTTCTGCACTTGGAAAGCACCTAATGCAAATATTTCAAATGATCTGTATCAGACTTAGAATACACAGTGATGTCATCCATGTATATGACTACAGGTTTGTCTTTCTCTTTTGCAAAATCTATGTCCATAGCTCTTTGGAAGGTAGCTCCTGCATTCAACAGACCAAAAGGCATCTTTGCATACATGAAGGTCCCCCAAGGTGTGGTAAAGGTTGTCTTGTCTTGGTCTTCTTGCTGTACCTTAATCTGATTGTACCCTGAAAATCCATCCAGCATGGACATTCTTGTTGCCCCTACAACCTTCTGTAAAATGTGGTCCATTTTGGGAAGGGGGCAGTTTTCCTTTAGGGACACTTTGTTCAGATTTATAAAGTCAATACACAGTCTGATTTCACCATTCTTTTTCCTCACTGGGACTATGTTGAATACCCACTTTGAAAACCTTAAGGAGACTATGATTTTGGCTTCATACAGCCTCTTCACTTCTTTTTCTATTAGTGGGAGCAACATAGGATTCATCCTTCTCAGTTTCTTCCTGAATGGTTTCTCCCCTGCCTTAACCGTTATGGTATGATGGATGATGGAAGTGTCATATTCTTTCAAGTCTTCATAGCACCATGCAAACACATAAGAAAAATTTCTCATTAAATCCACATAGTCATCTTTAGTACTTGGGGTTAAAGACTTTGACAGTTTGACAATTTTGGGCTCTTCATCATTTCCAATGTTACAGTCTTCCACTTCACTGTGGTTTGGGGAAACCTTGTGATTTTTGGCCACATCATTTTCATCAAAAAAAAATTCCAATGGTACCAATCCTTTGGGTATATAATTTCTCTTCAGCTGCAGGATCTCTTTATCTCCCAAAGTGGTTAGGAGCTTTGGTGGATCAGGTTCCCATTCATCACATGAAAAGTTCTCTTGATCAATATGGGTGTTGGAAAATTCTTCTGTAATATCTACGAATTTTTTGATTTGTTAATCAACTTCAAATATTTGCCAATGTTTAGTATTGTCTGGAACAAAGGGTCTACGCCTTATATTGATCATGTACGCTTTGGTAGGATAAGCAGGGAGTTGAAATCTGCTAGCAAAGCTGGCCAAAATGTCTGTTATTATATTTTTCTCTCTAGGGATGAAAGAAATATCATGCTCTATGAAGAAATTAGCAAACATACCCCAAACAACATATCTGTAAGCCCTCATTTTGGGATGTTTAGTCTCATAATTTCCATTCACTTGTTGGATTATTATCTCTGCATCTCCATAAACTTTGATCTTTTTAGCTCTCAGCTCTTTGAGTGCATTCAGACCCAACAATAGGGCTTCATATTCTTCCATGTTATTTGAACAATCAAACATTAGTTTGAAGGTATGCAATCTGGTGCATTCACTTCCTTCATCTGGAGGGATGATCCATACTTCTGGCCCAACTCCTTTATTCACAGCTCCATCAAATCTCATAACCCAGTGATCTTCTTTTTGGACTGTGGTTGTAGCTTCCATTTCTAATTCCGGTTTTTCATCCCTTCCTTTCTCCATTTGTTGAACACTGCCTTCTAGGTTTGGTGAGCGGTCAATGCATTGTATCTCTTGATCATTACTAGACGTATCATTTGTTTTAGGAGGATCAATAATTTTCACACCTTTCTCTTCTGAACCAAGATCATAACAGAAAATTGAGGTTCCTATATCAATGTCTACAGCAAAAATGGGATGATTATTAGGCTTACTCTTACTGCTTACCACACAGGAAAGTCTATGCTCCCTGTATAGCCTTTTGTTTTCCCCAAAAACAAAGATGGTAGCATAAGACATGTCCATCTATAGAGTTCCTTTTAATTTTGATTCCCAAGACCTAGATAATAGCATCCCAAATTTAGGTGGAATATTAGCCACTACCACATCCATGATTACATTCTTCTGGGGTATTTGAGTTAGTGAGACCACTATGTCTTAGATCAGCCCTAAACATTGGACTCTTTTAGAATCAAAGGAGAATAGATCTTTATAGGGCCTTGTGATTTATAACCCTAGAATTTCCACCACTGATCTTGGCATGAGGTTATGTGAAGCTACATAATCTAACATATTAGCATTGTTTAATATATGATCATGTATGTTTAGGATGATATAGCAGGGAGGAACATCATACTCTAGAGCACTTTCAACATGGGGACCAAATATAAGAGTGGGTTTGTCATCATGCAAATTGAGAGTATCAGGTTGCTTTCCTTATTCTCCATTCAATACTTTCAAAATCTGATCTTTGTAATTTGAGTTTTTGACCAACTCATTTAAAGGAATTGAGATTTTAATCTTAGATATTTCATTCTCTAAACTGAAAGCAAAATGGATATTTTCTATTATCTTTATATTACCTTCATCTCTCCCTTCTGGACCCTTTTTAGGAGCTTCTTTCCCCTTCTCAGGTGCCTTATCAGAGGTTACATTTTTTGGGTCACCCTTCCTAGAAGTTTATTTTCTCTATGGCTGGGAAGAAGATGACTTAACAATAGCCTTTCCTTGGTCTACTGTTACCTTCCTACCTCTCAAATTATGCTTCCTCTGAAATTCATAGATTGCATTTTGGAAGCCTATTTGGTATTGATCAGATTCTGATTCTTCTTAGTTACTATCTAACTGCAGGGAGGATTGGTCATGTTCCTCTTTAGTTAAATAAAATTGGGGGTGGATTTGATCATCAAGGTGTCCATATTCTTCTTTTCCTGCTATCAAATTGTCAGCAAAAGGTGGTACGATGGGATGATTATCAACATTTATAGGATCCCTTGGCTCTCTTAGTCTTCCCTGTGGGGCAGGAGGTCTCCTATAATTGTTACTTCAAGCTTGAGGCTCGGGGTTTTCTCTGGCAGGATGCCTATTGTCAAGGGAGATCTTATCCACCAATATTTCCATAGTCCTCATCATCTATTCAAATATGGTATCAATGGATTGGGATGTGGAAGGTTGGGCTGCCTCATTAGATATGTTTTTCTCAGCTTGAATTATTTGCTTCATTTTACCCGAGGCCATCAAATTAGCTTCTACTTCTACAACATCTTTTAATATATCAGGTAGAGTGGCATATCTCCTTTATCTCAACATGAGAGTGAAGTCACTCTCAAAAAAATTAGCATAATGAAGCTTGGATGCTCCCAGAGGAGGCTTGATGTCCACAAGGATAGAATTACACATTCTCATGAATCTAGCTGAAAACTCTTGGACAGTCTCAACATTGGTTTTCTTTGTGTTTTCATACTGAGTAAGAATTCATAGAGGATTTTGTTTATCCTACCATCTGGCCATGAAAGGTTGTTCAAATCTCTCATAGGTAGCAATTCCTCCATTTGGAAGGGCTTTGAACCACTTCTTCACTTCTCCTGCAAGACTTTGGGAAAATAACCTCATCTTGACATCATATTCATCCAATTCTTCTAGGTCTATAAAATCAGTAAAGTGGTCTACATGCTACTGTGTAGAACCATTTCCTTCCCCATCAAATCTCATGAGGCGTTGGGCATAGCCCACAAGTAAGTCATGGAGATTAGCAGGGAGAGCTAAAGGAGCAAATTTGTCAGCCATTGTTCTTAGATTTTGCTTAGGAGTAGGGGAAATTCTTGAAGTAGTAGGAGTAACAATAGGTGTTACAGAAGTATGGCTTGGAACAACGGGAGGAGTAATAAGGACTTGGGTGTTTTTGATGGCATCTTTAGTGAAGAGAAATGAATCACTGTTTTCTTCTTTAGCTTGTAAATTTTCCCACAAAGCACTCAGACAATGTGTTTGGAATTTTCTTTGGTCAAACATGGTTTTCTTTAGATCTGATTCAGATTTAGACCTAAATGAGGACTGTTCAATTTTTAAATCCCAAGAGACAATCTCTATAGCATGTGCCTCTTCTTTAGGTAGAGAAAAAGACCTAGTTAATGGGGAAATACCTGTTTGTTCTTTCCTTCCTTTCCTGATGATCTTCTCAGGATTTGATACAAACTTTGCTAGTTTAGGATCTGGCTGAATTCTGGTAGGTATCCTTCTGGAAGCTAGAATTCTTCCAATAAATTCGCCAATCTGAAAGTTGGAGTCGCTAGGGAAAATGTTACAACCTTGAAATTTATGATCCTTTGTTTTTCCCCGAAATTCTTGTTCTGGGAAAGAAGTCTTTTGAGTCCCCAGTATGGTCACCAGAATTCTATCACTCAAGATTCTCTTGGGTTGCAGTAGAAGGGATCATGAGGTAACTGTTTCAAACCAAGATTTGGTGGATGGAAACTAGCCTTTCCAACCACAGAGAGGGCTCGCTCTTTCACAAATTACTCAACACTTAGGATATTATTTGCACAAGCAAGTTATAGGTAAAAGTGGTGGCTAGACCTTCCGATAATGACTTATAGGGATTTTTCAACTGGTTGGGGTTAAGGACAAGAGCACCATTGGGCTTGGAGTCAAACTTCGGTGGATTTATAGTCACAAATGATTGATTTAGACCACAATTTTAAGAGGCATAGGCAAGGTAGGTGAGGTTTTTTCAAGTCAAAAGATCTTAGTAGGTGAAGGCAGAAAAGGAAACAAATTCCATCAGAGAGTTAGAGAATTATAAATGAATTCTAACCAACGACTTCAAGAAGAAAGGGTGGAATACATAGTCATATGCATGTGAAACATAAAATATGAAATTGAGACCATGTAGTCTTGATCTAGATACTACAGAGGCAAAAAATCAATGGAAATACAAATGAAGAACACATGCACAGGAAATAAAAGACATCAAAACACTCATCACAAAAATATTTGCTCCAGAATCGTGTCTTCTCATCAATTGAAAGGCCGAGTTCAACACATACGTAGAGCTTTTAATCTCTTAGCATCCAAAAACATCCAACCCTTTGGTTTAATTCAGAATCTGCCTTTATAGGCTTACAAAATATCAAAAAACTTCTAACTAACTGACAACAATCTTCAGGCCGAACTGCTCGAACCAACTGCCTCTAAGTCTGTTAGACGCGCTGATGGGAAACTCAAGGATGAGGTCGTTCAGGCCGAACTGCTCGAACCAACTGCCTCTAAGTCTGTTAGACGCGCTGATGGGAAACTCTATATGTTGTCATTGTGCCTTTGGGCCTTGGAAACCACTTGTTTGTCCTTCGGATTGGGCTATTTTAGGTTGATTTGGACAGATAACCAGGCTATGCTTCTCCTTTACTTTCAGATCGGCTCCCAATCGTGCCATTTCCCTATGAAATTCTTCATTTTCCGTGGCCGAAATTTACCATGTTCTGCTAAACAATCTTCGATTTGCAATGCCCAATCTGCAATCCGCAATGAGGGTTTCAGAACTTAGAATTGCTGAGCGGACCTTGCCAAATTTCACTTCTGCAATACGCAATGCAGGATTTAGAAAGGCATAAACACAAATTGGGCTTCCTGAAAAATCATGCCCCCATAATCCGCTTTTTGCAATGTGGGACTAGGAACTCGGAAAGTCGAACCTGTTTCTTTGGAGAAATCGTGCTTCTACAATCTGCATTTCACAATGCGGGTTTCAGAACTTGTAATGCCACCGCACAACCTTGCGGAAATCACCTCTGCAATCCACAATGCGGGTTGTGGAAATCGGAAACTTGAATCTGCGCCCCCGGAAAAATCATGTCTCCGTAATCCGCATTCCGCAATGTGAGTTGTGGAAGTCGGAAACCCAACTCTGCGCTCTTGAAAAAATACTATTTCGACTTTTGCAATCCGCAATGCAGATGCGGAAAGTCGGAACTTTGGAAGGTCGGAAAAGAGGAAAGCCTCCTAATTAGACGAGTTGTTGATCGCTTCTCAACCGTATATATGGCTATGCTTATTCAATCCTGACCGTTCAACCTCTGTAGATTGCGAAAGAATTCCACGGCCTTGTTTTTCCCATTTTTCTCACTACAGATCGATCATTTGGCTTGATACTTAGCCATTTTTGGGTTTTCTGAATCTGTCTTTGGTGTAAGAGGTTGATGGGAATGCTTGGGGTTCCGGTAGGGGGGTGCCCTTTCTTCCTTTGGCGGGAACATTGATAGGGGTGATAACAGGTGTAATGATGATGCACTCAATAACATAATACTTTGATAGACTCTGCTTAACTTGTAGAAGGGAAAAAGGGATTAATTTCTTACACACTGATTCACCCCCCTCTCAGTGTGACCATTGTGTCCAACAATCCATTCAAATTAGGTTTCTAACATGAACAAATATCTAGGAATGCTGAACAAGGAATATGTGAAATATCCCTATAGACTAATGAGGTCAAATAAAAAATGCAAAGTAGAATTGAATAAGGTTGGACTAAAATGATGGATATGTCACCTTTCAACATCGGAAGGAGAAGGAAGAAGAGCCACAAGGAGGCCATTAAGGATATTTGAAGAATACGAGATATAACTAGAGGAGGTAAAAGCCAAATTGGAAAACTCAACAAAACTATTTGACAACATTCTCTCCCAAGAAAATACAATCAAAGATCAAGCACAAATGCTAGAACATTTTACTACACTTGAAAGGAATATGGGTATAATATTGGTCAAAGGTGAAGGAGAACCATCAAAAGTGAAACCATATTTACATCTTCATTAGCAAGAAACGCTACAAGAAATACAACTAAATACATAACAACATTCTCAGGTCCAAAGAAGAAGATTGCAAAATCAACAACAATTATGATCCCACAAGTTTGGAATAGTTATGCACAAGAGATTAATAAGGACCAACAACTACAACAAATTAGTGAATTTACATCAATTCACAAAATCAAAATAAAAGAAACCATGCGACATGAAATTATCAAGGAATACAACCACCAAGAAACAATTATGCATGGATGGATGTATAATCATAATGGAAACAAGTAATACAAAAATTATGAGGAAACCTTATTACTTAGTTCCATCATATGTAAATCTCTGAACTATAAAGCTTTGAGGACAAATTGTTTCAAAGGGACAATGTTTATCACATATATTTATGTAAATGAAAATTTCCTTTGTTTTTATCCTTTCATTTCTTTCCTTTCTTGGAAATGATTCTTCTCATGATTAAGTGGTTTGGATAGTGTGTTGCTCATAAAATAGTTCAAGTTCAAGATTTGACAGATGTGGAGCCCCTTGTGTGTGTATGTGTGTGTGTGTGTGAGAGAGAGAAGGAAGTGTTGAAAATGGCGTAATTTTCATTTTCGAACAAGTCGACCTTATATTGTCATTAATTATACATTTAGGTTTGGTTAATATAAAACTTATACACATAGTCTCATAGCTTGTATTAGGGACAGTACTTGTTATAGTCTCATAACAAGGATATCCCAACTATAACCTAGAGGTGTTACACATTGTCACCTCGATAACCACATCTCTACTCTTTAAATTGGCTCTTCTCCAACTGAAGGGGACTTCCCTAGGGTTAGGATTGAAAGTGTTTTGAAGAGTTACCCCTAGAAATATAGGTTATTCTTTTGTAGTACATAAAGGGGTGGCCGGTGTGAAATTCTATGTCACAACATATCTAAGAGCTGAGTATACGTCACAAAGAAAGAATGAGCAGAAAAGTTGAATAAGAGTGAAAACTGCAGTAAAAAAGAGCAGAAGAATAACTATGCAGTAGAACTCAGATAGAAGCAGAATAATGTCACATTGTCCAATAATCAGTATAATCAACAATGATATTACAATGGAGATAATTCAAATCACCTAGGAGAATTTGAACCTTAGTTTGTTTAGCATAGGGATTATCACTACTGGAGTGCTCCAAAAGACTCAAAATCAACTGAACTGAACCTAAACTCATCTAACTGAAGTCACAAACAATTAACTGATTAAGGAGGGCGAAATAGTGAGTTTGTCATGCATGTCAATCAGAAAAGGGCACACACGGCCACAATCAATGCCATCTGGATCTCTAACCCCCATAAGAGCCAGTTAACTCAGGTGGATTGCACTGGAACATTCAGTAGGTTCCTATAAAATAGGGAACTGACTGAAGTGGTCCTAAAATGATGCATGTAGGGCTCAGAAGGTGGTAGATGGATCCTGGATGACATCTGCGCACCACTAGGTGGAAAATGACATTATCAACAACTAGAAAAAATAAATAATGCTAGGTAGGACAAGTAAATATCCTAACACCCCCCCTTAATCCATAATTTTGCATCCTGGGCCCTAGTTTCTAAGACCAAAGGTCATCCATACAATCAAATAAATGATAAAAAATAAAGAACAGTCCATGAACCAAAGAAATGGGGAAAAATTCATGGGAAACCCCCCCCCTCAAAATATACTGAAACACACCAAAAGATTAATTGCTCCAAACTCAAGTAGGTGTGATGCTTGATCATATGTCTAGAGGTATCTTCCTCTTGGGATGAAGTGGATCATGCTCCAAAAAACATGTGCTTGTATTCTCCTTCAGTGGATGCAAGGGAATATGGAGGCTTTCTGAACTTTCCCTTTAGACTGAACATGGTGAGAACAAATCCAAAAATATGAAGATCATCCTAGAACTTGTAATTCAAACCAGCTGAGGTAGGATCAAATCCAGGAATGTGTAGATAGTTATTTGATATCTCATTTGAACCAACATAGGTGAGATCATAACCAAATGAACTATGACATGATGGTTGTGGCTTGGATTTCAAATCAGCTCCAAGAATTGATAGATGGTTTCTTGTGATCTCCTTTGAACCGACAGGGGTGAGATTAAAACCAAAAACACCAAAATATGCTTGAGACTTGAACCCAAGCGAATGGTAGTGTCCTCCATCTTCAATGAAACTATGAGAACATGTGCCAATGATCGAATAGAAGTACATATGAAGCATGTGATCAAGGAGGGAGAATGCATCATTTACAAACTCTGATTTAACCTCCAAAACATTCAATAGATAATCATTTTGCACACCAACAGATTCATGTGAAAGAGAGGATTTAAGAACCTCTTCAGATTCTAGAGTATGAACTGGCTTATCTTGCTCAGAATTCGAAATAGAAGACAATGAGAACATGAGTGTGGAATCTACAGCTTCTTCTTCATCTTGAACAACTCCATCATGAGATATGATTGAGGACGAGACATAATGAGAGAGAACACTTAAGGAGGTATAACTGGGCTTGTTCTCCAAATAATTTGCACCAATCTCTTCATTCTGCTTGCCAAATGATTTGTCCAATTGGGCCCATAGATCACTTGTATATTCAACAGTTTCAATGAGGTAGCGCATACTAGGAGACATAGCAATACACATTGCTCCAAAGGCTCCGTCGCAGTCATTTAGCCAATCATTCTCCTCTTCATAGGAAGCAAAATATCTCATAACACCAATACACATATCAAAAAGACCCCATCTCTTTAGATATGCTATCATCTTTGGTTTCCACTCATCATAGTTGAATGGAGAGAGAGGATGAATTGCTTTCAGATTCATGGAAGATGTTGTAGAATACCTACAAAAACAATGGAAAATATCTACTGTTGCAACTGTAGAAAACTGTTGCTGCACTTAAAAACTTCGAATAACCTGCAAAAAACTCTCAATTTTTTGAGATAGACTACTGCTTAGAATTGCTTTAGGACAATAGGCACTTTTATCCGGATCCTTCACACTTAGCTAGACCTCATTGGATTTCTCCAATGAATTCAATGCAATGGCACCAAGATTTGCTGTGGAAATCCAGAGGCTTCTGGTGCACTACCGAACGCAGCTGAACCTATTTTCTCATGAGATATGATACCATGTGAAATTCTATGTCATAGCAGATCTAAGATCTTAGTATACCTCATAAAGAAAGAATGAGCAGAAAAGTTGAATAAGAGTGAAAACTACAGTAAAAGAGAGCAGAAGAATAACTATGCAGCAAAACTCAGATAGAAGCAGAATAATGTCACACTATCCAATAATCAGTATAATCAACAATGATATTACAATGGAGAGAATTCAAATCACCTAGGATAATTTGAACCTCGGTTGGTCTAGCATAGGGATTATCACCATTGAAGTGCTCCAGAAGACTCAAACTCAACTGAACTGGAACTAAACTCAGCTAACTGAAGTCACAAACAATTAAATGACTAAGGAGGGAGAAATAGTGAGTTTGTCATGCATGTCAATCAGAAAAGGACACATTATTCCACAATCAGTGGCATCCGGAGCTCTAACCCCCCACAAGAGTCAACTAAATCAGGTGGACTGCACTGGAACACTCAGTAGGTTCCTATAAAATAGGGAACTGATTGAATTGGTACTAAAATGATGCATGCAAGGCTTAGAAGGTGGTAGATGGATCCTGGATGACATCTGCACACCACTAGGGGGAAAATGACATCATCAACAACTAGGAAAAATAAATAATGCTAGGTAGGACAAGTATGGAGTATTAAAATATCCTAACAACCGGGGGCTCATGAAGACTAGTGGGCCAATCCCCATGGAAAATGGATTCAAAGGTAGAAATACCAATGAAGGGGAAAGTTCATTAAGAGTTAGATTAGATTAGATCCCTTTTAGTGCCAACTAATAAAACCCAACATGTGATGACAAGAATGTGGAAGTTACTAGGAGATCCCTTGCAGTGTCAATTCAAAAAAATGTTAACTAGGTTATGCTTTGTACAATGAAATATTACAAGTTCTTACTCTATAAACATGACTTGAAAACAATGTAACATTCATTCATAAAACATCGAAGGGAGATAGAGGAAATTAGTTCTCACATAAAACCGTTCCAATGAGACAAATTTTCCCATCTCTATGGCCCTATTTAACAAGTCTAGTTATTCCACCATCCATTAGCAACATCAAAAATGAGAACAAGAAACCACACTTACAAATATAGAAGAGACCCTTATACTTCAAAATGAACCATAAAATATATGTTAATTAGTTTCCAAAGCCTAGAGATATCTCTCAAAATCAAACTATGAATTCAAATGTGGAAGAGGCCCTCTCTTTATATAGGAGAGCAGCTCAACTTCTTTCACAATAAAATAAGCATAAATTCCTAGATCTAGCCTAGGGTTAAGACTCCACTAACACTAATAAAAAGCATAAAAGTGGCGGTTAATACCACATGTACAAATCTAAGATACAAAAGGGCTCCAAGAAAGAGCTAGTGCCTCCTCCAAATGAGAGAACAAGGTAAAGAATGTCCACATACAGGCCTCTAAAGGCCTCTTCAAGGAAGTGCTCCAAAGGACATGTCCACATATCAACCAACAATAGCCTAGAAGTTTCCCAAGTGCAAAATGTCCTCCATAAAGTCGGAAAAATATCCAAGAAAAGTCCCTAAAAGAGGGATGACCTCATCCAAAGTGACAAGGAATGGCCTCCAAATGTCAGCGCTGCAAAATGATGTCCCTCCAAAAAGATGTCCACAATATCATGAATGAGAAACATAACCAAGGAAGAACATCCTATATCTTAGGGTTTTAACCCTAGATCCTCTCCAAATATGAATCAGACTCCTCAAATTATGTGCAAGACAATATCTAAAGTGGGATGACCTTCCATACATCGCATAAAACTCCTCAAGGGTGGTCCACCAAATCCATAAGAAAGAACCTTCTCCAAGTGAACCCACTCTTCAAATCTTCAACAAAAATCCACATAAGGTGAACAATGTCTCAACTAGGGCACAAAAACTCTCCTCCAAAGGTTGGATGCTACTCCTTATAGGTTGGTCCTTGCACTAAATGGCACTCAATGCCCAATAGGATGCCTCCAATGTGTGAAGCAAGGACTCCAAAGGTGACGACCCTCCTCATATTAACTCCAAAGTGGAGCAATCCTATCAATTCTTGGATTTTATACACTTTCTAATACACAGAAAGACCGAATTGAGGCATAGGATGCTCATAATGCATCTAGACTCAGGAATAATCCCCTTTTGTCATTGTTTCATGCACATGACTGCCCGTATTTGTTGTTCACTACTATTACGAGGTGAAATCATGTCCAGGAGTGCCTAGAATGTGCCCATAACCGCTTCTTTCTACATTTTTGTCCACATATCTGCCTATAATTAGAAATAATTGTTGTTTATTGCTTCTTTCATGCACAGGAAGGTTAGGAACAATCTTAATTTAGACTTAACATGCTTAGGATTAGCCTAGATTCTCCCAAATTATGGTTATTAGGTTGTTTATTGTTGACCTTAGGGATACTGCATGAAAAATCAAGTCATTTGATTACCCATAATCCATTTTTCCCAACCTTGTTACAAGGAATGATGAAATTAGTACTTGAATCCACCCCATTTTAGAGGAAGTTCTGTGTTATTTTTACACAAGTTCTTTCTTCCTTCACTGGTTGCTATTTACAACACAAAATTCAAATATTACATGGTGATAACCATTTTGACATGAAGAGTAAAGGCAACATCCAAAATTATTATTGTTGAGATCCTTCAATATAGAATATGCAAGAACATCATCATCATCCACAATCTAGACCATCCATCCATCACGAGGCAAGTTACTAAACATAACACCATGATCAACCACAACATGAACATGTCACCCCCATTGAAAGTGTGATGCAAATCACAAGTGGACACCCATGCAGAATGGGGGGTAACAATTCCCTAACTCATGAGTTGGGTATTTATACACCCTCTCATGTGTAATTTACATCATATGATATGCATTCATCTTTTATCAAAGTGATTTTCCTAAGGGAATATATCATGTTGCAATCTATTGTGTATAGGTTTCTCTCTCTCTAGCACAATTTCTATTCGATTATTCTCTCTCTAGGATTGTACCCTACTTGGTTGCTTTCTCTTCAAATGTTGGACTACCCAAGTGCTTGTTTAGTGTCTCGTTATTACCGATTTTTTTATCTATGTTGGTTCTATTGGATCTTGTGCTCTCTCTCATGAGTGTTGACATGGTAGCAACATATGTGTGAACCACCCTTACTCAATTTAGTTGATAATCCAAATACTTCTTACTAGTGGCATTGCTTAAGGGCTTCAAAACTAAGGTTTTTGGATCATCTATTTTCTAGGGTTTCCTAGAATTTAAACCCTTCTTCAAGGATTGCGCTCCCTTCTTTAGCCATTGATCAAAAGTATTTTGGCTAGTATCATTGTTTAACAATTCTTTGTCACTACAAAACTAGGGGTTTTGGATCACTCTTTTTTAGGGTTTCATAAGGGTTTAAACCATGGACTTCAAAGGCTTACTTATCAGTTGATCCAAATATTTTTTGCTAGTGGCATCAATTAATGATTCTATGTTTCTATGAAACTAGGGGTTTTGGAATGTCTCTTGTTTAGGGTTTCTAAGGGCTAAGACTCTCCTTCAAAACCAACATGCTCTTCCTTGTTGTGCTTTGCAACAAGAGGTATCACATTGCATATTTTTTATAAGTTGGTATCTCTTTTTTCTTGGGCATATTATGACAATTTTTTGAATACTTTATGGATGCTTCTTTTTTATGATATTGTTGAACCTAATGGACTTCTCTTACAATGCACCTATGGCTGCATTATATATATTGGGCCTTATCATATTTAGGATGTGGTGATGTTATCATTGGCATTTCCAAGATTGGAGTTTCATGTTCTAAGAGTTGGACCAAATCTTCTTTCTATTTATCACATCACTAACAAAACAAATGTGTGTTTTTTCCTAGATTGATGGGTTATTAAGAACATAGATGATGGTTTTAAAGTGGTTATTTCAAGTACTTTGATGAAGTTCCTACTCACGGTCCACCATGATATTTTCCACTGCATATTATAGATGGAGTTTGTTGAGAATCCGCAGTAAAGGTTCATGGCATCTTGTGGAGAGTTTGCGGTAGATGAAGAAATGATGTTGATGTTTTGAGCCATCCTTGGCTTATCATCGGGACATTAGCGATGTCTGATGATGATTCTCAACATGTTTGAATGGATCTATCTTCTTCACACTATGATGTTAGATTTCCTCTTGATCCTATGAGTGTTTCCTTAAACACTCCTACAATGACTAGGCAGAGAGATGCTAATGACAAGAACTGTATTGATGACTTATCTAAGTCCCATCCTGCAGATGTATCCTCTTCTACACATCTTCTACAAGCCACCTTCACAAGCCTGTGGAGTCATATTGGTGTCAGATATTTTCCATTAAATGGGAATGTTATGCAACCATCATAGATCCACATTAACTATGGCTCTATCAAGTGCCGAGAGGGATCAAATCCCTTAAGGTGCAAACCCCTTTTAGATTCTTAAACTTGAGGAAAGTTTTGCACCTCAAGGGATTTGATCCCTCTCGGTGCTTGATATCCAGAGTTACTATGGATCTATGTTGGTTCCAATCGCAACAACAACATTAAACAATGTTGCTTAAAAACCAAAATTACCACATTTAAATAATTTTGTTACTCCATCCATTCAAGTGATTCGTTCTCTCTATGTTTTCTAACTTCTTGCCGCACTTAGCTTCTTAGTCCTTCAATCTCGTTATAATTAGTATTTTCATTAGGAGGAGACATGATTATATTGATTACCCTATAACATAGAATGAAACACTTAAATCAATGCACCATAGGAAGATATATAAGAATGAAATGCTTTAACCCATGCACCATAGGAAGATATATAAGAACAAAACATTGAAATCAAAACAATTCAAGAATGATATCAAACAAAATGTAATATCACTGAAATCAATGCATTCTAATGATACTATTATATCGTATTGCATTTCCCAATACATAAATTATATTGATTTCCTTTAACATAGAATGGAACACTTAAATGAATGCACCATAGGAAGATAATTTAAGAACCAAATATTCCCCGGATGCAGGTGATTTATACCACCTCAATGCAAGCGTGGGAGCTGGGAGGAGGACGCCATCTCCACACCACGTGGAATTCCCTTTGGCTGCTACTCATGTGAATTAATACCCTGTGGAATACAAGGTCAAGGCCATTTAATTGCTTGGCCTTTTGACCTTTGCTCTAGTTTATGCTCAGTACAATGGCAATCATGCTGATCCAATGTTGGATTTGGGCACCTTTGGTGGATGGAAACAGTTATTCTTTCTCTGTAAATCTCTGGTATTGGATTTGCTTTGCTTGGTCTCACTGTTGCGCTTCTACTCGACGTCTTCGTGAAGATAAATTCCTTGGGTGATTTATTCCTCCCCACTCTACGTGCTGCCATTCTACAGGGTCAATATCACTCTGTGCGAGACCGTATGTTTGATGGAGAAGCTCTAAATGTCTGCCTCCTGAAGCAACTATGCACAGAAGACTTCCCGCTACCCCTCAACGAGGAAGAGGTGGACGTGGTTGATCTGGTCACTCTAGAATCAGGGGTATGACGATGGATGGCTATGATAGCTTTGTTCCTAGGCACCTGAGGAACATGTTAGACGACTGGGAGGAAGAGGTTGTAGTACAACAGTTAGCTGGACAACGAGATCGGCTCGTAGGAAGCATTATTGGATAGTGAAAATCATGCTTGCAAAAGTCTTATTGCGCACCCCTGGTGGCTTGACAGAGAGTAGATCCTCCCCAACCTCTTCTCCTTCCACTCATGCTCCTTCTTTAGAGGGCCCTTCTATTGCACTTGTGCCTCCAAAGCACCGGGATCCGCAGCAAGGAAAGGCTCCCCTGCAAACTTATAATATGGTCGAAATTGGGAATTCTAGCTTTTATCATATGAAGCATGTTGAGCATCGAGACCTAGAAGGGCCCTCTTCTCTCCGTAAGCTCGCTCCTCTCACCATCATGGATCGCAAAGACAGTTCCACCAATTCAGGTACCTGTCTCTATCCAATGTTAGAGGGAAATCCAGAGGATGCGGCCACCAGTCACCCTCCTAAGTAAACAACGACTTACCAGTTTCCTCTATTATGGTTTTGGTTTTCAGTAGAAGCCATCTGGTAGATAGTTCAACTAGAATTTTGTGTATACCAACTGTTAGGCAGTCCATTTTTAAGTATTTTTGTGGTTATTGCATGCCTGGTTTCCCACTTATGGGCATGCTTTTAACTGTAGTTTTTGAGTGCTTGCTTTCCCTTACAAAGGCAGGCTTGTGGTTGATAGTGTCTGCCTCTTTTGGACTTGTATGGGGGCTTGTTTCTCTCCAGCTACTCTGATATCTTTAACTCTCTTGCTTGTATTTTGTTGTACAGTAATAGATTAATGCTTTAGAACTTACAAAAAAAAATTTAAGAACCAAATATTGAAATCAATGCACCATACAAACATATATAAGAACATAATGTTGAAATCAAAGAAATTCAACCATGATATAAAAATCTAGACAACATTAAGCCCAACCATATATAAAATATTATTAACCCTAATACTGCTAACAAATATTATTAACCCTAATATTATAAAAATTATTAACCCTAACCCTAATATTATTAAATATAATATTGTCGATTAATAATATTAACCCTAACATTATAAAAATTATTAATCCCAACTCTAAGATTATTAACCGTGATATTTACCCTACTATTACGGTCCAATATTAATAACCCTAATCTTATTAACCATAATATTCCTGACTAATAACCCTAAAATTATTCACTGTAACCCTAATATTGCATGCTAATATTATTAACCTGAATATTATTAACACTAATATTGGAAACTGATATTAGTAACCTTAACCTTAATATTGTTAATATTGTAGACTAATATTATTAACCCTAACCCTAATATTACAGACTAATATTATTAACCGTAATATTATTAATGTTCGTATTGATATTATCAACCCTACTATTGTCCACATAAACCTAAAATTATTAACCCTAATCCTAATATTGTTAGTCCCAATATTGTCAACTAATATTAATTAATCGTAACCCTAATATTTTAAAATAATATTATTAACCCTAATATTACATATTAATATTATTAACCCTTCTATTACAACTAATAACCCTAAAATTATTAACCCTAATAATATAAAAATTATTAACCATAACCATAATATTATTAACAATAATATTTCCTAATAATATCATTAACAATAATATTGAAGACTAATATATTAACCCTAATAATATAAAAATTATTAAAAATAACCTTAATATTATTAACCCTAATATTTTCAACTAATATTATTAACCCTAATATTTTAAAGTAATATTATTAACCCTAAAATTGCGTACTAATATTATTAACCCTAATATTGTCCACATAACCAACCTTAATGTTATAAAAGTTATTACCCTTGACCCTAATAACCCTAATATTATCAACTAATATTATTGACCTTAATAATATAAAACTTATTAACCCTAACCCTAATATTGTTGACTAATATTATTAACTCTAAACCAAATATTATTAACACTAATGTTACTTTTTTTCCTTTAAGCTGACCTGTTATATCATCAACTCTAACCCGAATTATTAATATCATCTAAACTTTTTTTTCTTTTGTATGTTAGTTTTATTAAATATTAATAACTTGAACCCTAATATTATTAACCCTGAACTAATATATTATTAACAATAATGTTTTTTTAAAGAGGACATGTTAATTTTATTAAATATCAACCACAACCCTAAATTATTATTAATATAATCTAAACTTATTATTTTCATTATATTAATTTGGTTAAATATTATTGAACATAACTCTAATATTATTAACCCTAATGTTATTTTTTCCTTGACATGTTAATTTTATTAAATATTATTAACCCTAACACAACTCTAATTAACACTATACTCATCTAATTAATAATATTATCTAATTATTATTAATATCATATAAAATGTTGATGGCACTTGATTCAATACTGTATTTTCTTATTCTTCCTATAATATTCCAATTGAAATTTTTGTCTGTTTATGGAGTTTTTGTTGCTTGCTAGTAGTCTTTAGGGCTCAATACTCGAAGTAAATATGAATGCATGTACTGAACTAGGCTTGCATGAGCATGCATGCAGATGCATGGGTTTGCCAACCCCTAAATAACCCAAATCATCATACATGCTATAAAATAAGGATAGAAAAGATGCATGTACGTACCAATAGATGAAGTAGTGGATGTATGGAAATATGAGACCAACATGCAAGAATTGTGCCAAGGATCGGATGAGATATGAGAGAGTCTCTCTCCAACAATGCGCCCTTGTAAGGAATGCGCCCTCTTGAGACTGAGAAGTGGTAAATAATGGCTCCAATGATGCTAGAATGCCGCAAGAAGCCGGGACTAGGGTTATGTTTCCCTTCTGACTGAGATGGGGTCAGCATGCAGACCATGCATGAAGCCTGAGCCCTAATGTGAGTTTCCTCCTCTAGGAAAAGTTGCCCATGCAGTAGAAGGCGTCCTATGAAAGGTGAAGTGGATGATAACTTGATCCTGGATCCAAATAGGGAGCTCGTCTTCAAGGATTAGGGTAATAGTGGTGCTCTCGGAAGGATGAAGCCAACATGTAGACAAAACTATCCCTGTGTGATGAGATATGACGATACCTCACTTGTGCAATTCGCCCATGCAGGGATTGTGAGTTCTCTTGATCATGTATAAAGATTGAACCCTACAGAATGTTGAAGAATGATACTTGATGATAGTAGTAATGCCGTATCTGGATGATCCAACCCTGATAGTGACTAGGGCAGATAGATTCCGTTGTCGAAATACACTGAATGGTTGAGTGGTACTCAACCCTAAATGGCTCACTGATCTATCCAAATCGATTTCTCAAATCAATAATCAAATAAGCAGGCCTTACTCACTCACTTTACCTTTCTTTTATAACTTTCACATGGCTTGACCTAACTTTTGCATGACTAGGTCGCTTTCTCTTCTAATTTCCAGTTGACTCGCATGCAGTGCTTCATGTGTGCATGGAAGCTCAATAAAGGTGTTCAGTGCATGCAACATGAAATATGGCCCGCATGCCATTCATGTAGGTGGCCCCTAGTTCCTGTGGCCCTTATTTATCTACTGATGATCTAATAACCATGATTAAGATCTTCTTATGGTGTAAATGGCATCAATCCTCAGTCAATTCCCTGAATGTCAGTGCCCGCTCAAACGTATGGGAATCAGATAGGTTAGCGGGATGGTCCTCAATGCTCAAGCAGAAGAGGACATTACAGTCCTCCCCACTCAAAATTGCTTGTCCTCAAGCAACTGTAATGCTGGGTGCTGTAATACCTACTCTCCTTCCCAAGTGGCCTCTTCTATAGGCAATTCTTTCCATTGAACCAAGTATTCTCTAATGATCTTGTTCCTTAGTTTTCTTTCTCGAACTTCCAGGATTCATTATGGAACCAAAATCAACTGCCCCTCATCATCAAGGGGGGGTAGTTCGGATGAAGTAAGAATCTATTGACCTACTGCCTTCTTGAGGTTAGACACATGGAACATGTTATGAATCTTGCTTTCTTGTGGTAATTTGAGCTCATATACTACCTCTCCCAGTTTCTAGATTATTTTGTACGGACCATAGAAGTGAGGATTAAGTTTCTCTGCTCCTTTCTTCTTAAGGGATGATTGTCTGTAAGGATGTAGATGTAAGTATACCAAATCCCCTACCTCAAAATAGCGCTCAATCCTCTGTCTATTTGTATATACCTTTTGATGATTCTGAGCAATCTGTATGTTTTCCTTGAGTATCTTGAGAATATATTGACTTTCCTGAATCCACTCCTTGGCTTTTGGAGCCCTGCTGTCACCAAATATCAAATCTGCAAAAGATAAGACATTATAAACGTACAATTCTTTGAAAAGAGTCATACCGATGGTCATATGGTGTGTAGTATTGTAGCAATATTCCTCTAAGTGCGGCCATTTAATCCATGTCCTCTGCTGACCTGCTACATAGTTACTCAAGTATCCCTCAATCCACTTGTTAATTATATTTGTTTGTTTGTCTCTTTGTGGATGATAACTCATGCTCATAGCCAATTCTGTCCCAACCAACCTGAAAAGCTCTTTCCAAAAGGCTCCGGTGAACTTGTTGTCTCTATCACTAACACTGGTCTTAGGTAACCGGTGCAATTTGAATACCTCTCTGAAAAACAACTCGGCTACTTGTGCGACTGAATAGTCAGAAGGAATGGCAAAGAACTGAGTGAACTTGGTCAACCTGTCCACCACTACGTACAATTAGTCTCTACCCTGTACTCTGGGCAACCCTGTAATAAAATCCATTGAAATTATTTCCCATTTTTGCTCGGGAATGGGTAATGGTTGTAGTAAAATGGATGGGTGAATATGCTCTATCTTATTTTGTTAACACAAACTGCACTACCTCACATGCTGCATCACATCATTCTTGAGGCCCTTCCATGAGAACCTCTCTCTAATCTGTCTGGAAGTCTTAAGAAACCCTTGGTGTCCTGCTAAAGGTGAGTCATGAGAAGCTTGTAGAATATTTTTCTTAAGTGCAGACTCGATGACTAAGTAGATTCTGTTCTTGTAGTATATAATGTCATCTATTACTCTGTACATATCATCCTAAATCTGTCCATCCAATATTTCACAAGCAAACTTATATTTGGAGTATTTGACCAAAAGATAAGATCTCCAATTTGATGAAATGCTCATAAGAGATAAAGTGGTTGGTCGTCTAGAAAGTGCATCTTCGACCACATTGTTTTTTCCCCTTAATGTATTCAATCTCGTGTTGTTCCAAATGTAACTTCGGAAGATATTCATTGTATATTATTATTGTACTTTTATTATACCTTCGTCAGAGATGTTTTTCCTCCGCTCGGGGATGTCATTATTATATTTGGTCATGCAAGAATATCTAGATAAAACGTCCATTGTAAGTCGGGGCAATAGTTCCCCAAAGGTCTAATGGAAAATGTATTTTTGAGTCTCCCTAGGACAGGTTGGATCAATCAGTTAGACAAGTCGACCCCGTTGAGGAATTATGTCACTCTCACTTAAAGTATAAATAGAGAGAGTGACTCTCTCATTTTATACACACACTCACTCAAGCAAGTTCTCACCAAGTGAGAGTGATCTGAAATTTTTAGGATCTTTTTAACCAAAAAAAACTTGCATGTGAAATTTGCTTGTAACATTCATAAAAATGGCTTAAAAGATGATTTTTAAATGCTTAAAATCAACACATAAGCAAATTAAAGAGAGATGCAAATTAGAAAATGAAGACAAGAATTGATAACGAATTTCACCCTTCTTGGGCTATCTCTCTGGGCCACTTCCAATGGAAAGGCCGATCTTATTAAGTCTTCAAAGCTTACAAAATGAGTGTTTTGGAAACACTTCTGAGTTTTGTTTGTTCTGCTTGCAAATAAGAAAATAGTACGGATTGTGTACGGATTCCACCTCGATATCCGTTCCCATTAATGGCTTGTGCCCCTCGAGAACTGTTCCCATACCCTGTCTTGATTCCTGTGCAACTTTGCGCTTTGTTGTTGGCTTTCGAACTCTGTCCCGTGGTTGAAAAGCATGGTTTTTTATAACGCTTGGGCGATTCAACTTCTTAAAATTTTAACGCCGTTGTTCACTCAACGGTGGGGCGGTGCCCCAATGGTAAAGCTCTGCGATATATGGGAAGAGGTCCCGGGGTCAATCCCGCGGGCCTTTCCTCCTTCCACGCTATTTTGGATATGGTTTGAATGTGGCGCATGTGGTATAGTTCCGCATTATACGAAAGTTGTGATATGGTCATATTTGGCATTTTATAATGTTTGCATTTTTTATATGGTTGTAATATGGTTATAGTTCGAGTTATGTTCCACGTTGCTGTGTTGGAATATAGTTCTAAAATCATGGGAGTCTCGGTGTTGACATGGGGTCCAGGGCTATGCCCTCCACCCCGCCCCATTTCAAAACATTAATTCATTTCAAACTTAAATAAAACTTTTGCCATATGTATGTTAAGTGACATCGGTGGAAGACTTCGATAGAAGAGATTTGTGGAGACTTTGGTGGGTTATGGAGGTAGACTCCATTCACCTTTTACCAATTATTATATAAACCATTTGTTTTTTCATTTAACCATTTATTTTATCATTTAAAACCATTTTTGACGAAATTTCAGATGTTGACAACTTCTTCATCCGGAGGTCGTTTCGCACGAAACAAGCATTGATGAAAAGCTAGCGATGAGCTCTTTACCACTGTAACCTTTGTTTTGTTGTTTGAAGACTTTTTAATTGATCGATCCTTTAATATCCTCCTGGATCAAAGAGAGAAGACAAGTTTGCTAGAGGATAAAGAGAGAGAGCTGCAGAAGACATCTTATATTTTGGGTTTTCCATCTTGTTTGATATTGTACTAGTGACAAATATATTTCTGAGGAAGTTGTGGGGTTTTCTCCTTTATGGTTTCCCTGAGGAAAATTCTTGTGTCTTTTATGTTTTGCTGCACTTGTCTATCTTTCAGTTCAAATATCTAAATAAATTGAATTAAAGTGAAAACTCTAACATGATATCAGAGCCAATATGAAAAGAAGGCATTGTGCAGCAACGAGAAACTAGGGATTCATAGTTTAAGGTCTTCTCTCCACAGATCATCAAGAAAAGAGGGCTAGGCCAACTCGCCCTAGGAGGGCACATCTTTTGGAGGAAGCATAATTCAATTTGAAGAATTTTCATTTTTGACCCAGTCATTAGTGTCGGGAGAAAACTAGGGCATCAAACTTTTGGGGTTTTCCTCCACCAATCCAAACAAAGGAGTACACTGGACAACTCACCTTGAGGAGGCGAATCTTCCTATCCAAACATAAGTTCAAAATTCCAAGTTTGGAAAATTAAGGTTTCTCTGACAAACCCTAGGTCAACCAACTCTAGAACCAGGTTGGGCACCTCAAATTGGTAAGATCTATTTCTTTGTTATTTCCATTCGAGGTTCTCATTTCAAAATGACAAATCACACTAAGCTTGAGGATAATCTTGAAGGAGTTGAAAAATTACGAGCATGGAAGTATAGAATCTCTCTTGTCCTAGAAGAAAATGATTTGGAAAAGTATGTCAATGAGGAGGTTCCAGAACCAGAGGGAGAAGAGGCAAAGGAAATCCACAAGAAGAAATTAGTCAATACCAAGAGTATCATTGCAGACTCCATCAAAGATCACCTCATCCCTCATGTATCATCATTGAAGACTCCCAAGGAGATGTTCGATGCCTTGAAAAAGATATTCGAAGGGAAGAACATCAATAAGAAGATGACACTTAGGAACCAACTCAAGAATGTGAAGATCCAACACTTAGAGACCATGCAATCTTACTTCACAAGGGTCTCTCAAATCAAGGAGTAACTTGAAGCAATTTAAGACAAAGTAGAAGAAGGAGATATTGTAATGACCACCTTGAATGGTCTCCCAAGATCATGGGACTCATTCATTCAAGGAATATGTGCCAGGAAGAAGCTGATCACCTTCAGCAGACTATGGGAAGAATGCACCCAAGAAGAAGCTCGACTAGTAGCAAGAGAAGAGAAGATGGGAGCTAATGATGACCAAGCTCTAATTGTTCACACTAAAAGAAATCACAACAAGAGGGAGGACCATCATCACAGAAGATCCAGAAGGCACCATGGACCTAGAAGGAATCTCTCCAGTATCATATGTTACACATGTGATGAAAAGGAACATTACTCAAGAAATTGTCGCAGAAATCAAGGATCCTCCAAGAAAATCAACAAAAGGAGGCATCATGCTCACACTGTTGAAGATGATGAACCAACAAGGAAAATAACCAGAGAAGAAAGGGATGATTCTTCAAGTGATGAAGAACATGTCTTAATCTCAACACTCACAGGCACCATCACATATGGAAGCAATGATTGGCTTATAGATAGTGGAGCATCCAAGCACATGATGGGGTATAAGGAATCTTTCATCAACCTATCAGAACATGAGTCATCTCACAAGGTGAAACTTGGGGATGATTATCAATATCCCATCAAATGAAGTGGAGAAGCTTCCTACAAGCTAGACTCTGGAAAAACATTAAAGATGAAAGATGTTCTATATGTACCAGGATTGAAGAAGAATCTTCTCCCCATATCAGTATTAGATGCTAAAGGAATGCGGGTTGCATTTGTTGATGGCCAAGTTCTAATGTGGCCAAAAGGAAAGACAATAAATGATGCAACAGTAATTGGAGAGCAAGAGGGAGGCTTGTACAAGTTGAAAGGAAAACCGAAACAAGCATTGGTTCATGACTCCATGGAACCAAGTGGATTGTGGTACAGGAGGCTTGCACATGTACACTATAGAGCACTTCCAATTGCAAGCAAGGAAGTTTCAGGACTATCATAAATCCATACAAAGCATGAAGGCATTTGCAAGGGATGTGCGCAAGGAAAGAACGTGAAGAAGACATTCCCTAGTAGTGAAAGAAAGGAAAAAAGAATATTGGAGATCGTCCACTCAGATGTATATGGTCCCATGTCTTCCATCTCATTAAGAGGGTATGTATACTATGTTTTTTTTATAGATGATTTTTCTCGTAAGACATGGATTTACTTCTTGAAGGGAAAAGATACAGATTTCAGCCAAATTCAAGGAATTCAAAGCCTTGGTTGAAAATCATGCTGAGAGGAAGATCAAGACCTTATGATCAGATAATGGTGGAGAATTCACTTCAGAAGAATTCAAATACCTTTGCAGAGAATCTATGATTAAGAGGGAATTGAGCACTCCTTACAATCCTCAACAAAATGGCGTTCTAGAATGAAAGAACAGAACAATAATGGAAGCAACGAAAGCAATGCTACATGATCAAGATCTTCCGATGCACTTATGGAAAGAAGAAGCAAGGACAACTATGTATGTACAAAACCGTACACCTCACTGTGTATTGAACAACAAGACTCCCAAAGAAGCTTTCTCAGGTGAGAAACCAAAAGTCATCCATCTCAGAATATTTCGCTGCTCGGTGTACATACACATCCCAAAGGAAAAAAAAACGAAGCTAGATCCTTTAGGAAAGAAGGGAATATTTGTGGGATACAACGACACATCAAAAGCCTACCGAATATACTTCCCAGGATTCAAGAAGATCGATATCAATAGAGACGTAAATTTCGATGAAGATTCAACATACAACAAATCAAGAAAATTACCTATTGAAGAAACTTAAGAACCTGAAGATCTCAAAACCAGATACACGGTTATGGAAGAAGCAATTCAAGAAGATCATGAAGACCACGACATGGCAGAACCAAAAGAACCTGTAGATACACCTCGTGAGAAGAACTCCCACAAGAGAAGACCAACATGGGCACACAAAGTAATACAATATGCATAGAAGTATGGTGCTCCGGATGGGATACATAGAGAAATCAAGAGACCCAGACCATACTCCAGCTATGTGGCCTTACTATGTGACATCATTGATACATAACATTCCAACTACGAGGAAGCAGCTGAGAAGAAGGAATGGAAGGATTCCATGATGGAGGAGTACCAGTCGATTATGAAGAATGATGTCTGGGAGATAGTTCCAAGACCAGTAGGGAAGTCTGTTGTGACTTCGAAATGGATCTACAAGATCAAGCATGCTGCATATGGTAGCATAGAAAAACACAAAGAAAGATTTGTGGCATGTGGCTTCTCCCAGAAAGAAGGCATACACTACGAGGAGACGTTTGCACCTATAGAAAGATACCCTTCCATTAGATCTATACTTGCATTGGTTGCAGTAATGAAATGGAAAGTACACCAGATGGACGTCAAGACATCATTCTTGAATGGTGTAGTTGAAGAGGAAGTGTATGTGAAGCAACCACTAGAATTTGAGACACATGAAAGACAGACTCATGTCTACAAGTTGAAGAAATCCTTGTATGGATTGAAGCAGGCACCCTGGACATGGTACAACAGGATGGACAACTTTCTGATGAGCTTAGGCTTTACCAAGAGTAAAGTAGATTCCGACCTTTACTTCAAGGTTGAGGGCGGAAGACTAGTGATACTACTACTATATTTAGGTGACTTGTTTGTAACAAGGGAGGATGAGCTCATTCCCGATACAAAGAGAAGGCTTGCCGTAGAGTTCAAGATGAAGGACCTGGGAATGATGCACTACTTCTTTGGCATGGAGGTGTGGCAGAGTGCGGATGGGACTTTCCTTGGTCAAGGAAAGTATGCAGTAGAGATTTTAAAGAGGTTCAGAATGATGGACTACAAGGCAATGGCCACACCAATGGAATCGAACTTGAAGCTACTGTGTGATGCTTCTTCAGAGACAGTTGATGACATGATGTATAGACAGATGATTGGTTCGTTAATGTACTTAATTGACATGAGACCAGACATATGTTTTGTTGTGAACACCCTGAGCCAGTTCCTGACAGATCCGAGGCATGTTCACTTGACGGCTGGAAAACATATATTGAGGTACCTAAAGGGTACATTTGAGTATGGGCTCAAGTATGAGGCGAATCCAAAGAATAACTTGCATGGTTATGTTGATTCATATTGGGTAGATAAGAAGAGCACTTCAGGATGCTGCTTCAGTATGGGATCCTGTATGATCTCCTGGTTTAGCAGGAAGCAGTTATGCGTGGCATTGAGTACAACCGAAGCATAGTATGTTGCAACTTGTTCGGCTAGTTGTGAGGTAGTATGGCTTCAGAAACTACTGTCAAATTTGTTTGATCTCGAGCTCGAGGCGACTTGTATCTTCCGTGACAACCAGAGTTGCGTGAATTTGTCTGAGAACCTGGTGTTCCATGACAAGTCGAAGCATATTGAAATCAAATATCACTATATCCGGGATATGGTGCAAAGAGGAGCAATGAAGCTCCAGTATGTGGCGACAGATGAGCAGATAGCCAATGTGTTGACCAAGCCATTAGCGAGAGTGAAGTTCGAGTACTTCAGAGAGAAGCTTGGTGTTATCCAAATCGATGTTCCTTGAAAGAGGGAGTGATGAGACCGGAAGACGCAGGTGCACCAGGGTTGTATCTCACATGGTGGAAGACGCATGTGGTCCATAGGGGCGTAATGCACCGAAGGTGCTCCTGGGATGTATCCACATTTTTGGAGGTGTTGGTAGGTCCACGGGTCATAAAGAAACCTGGGGTGCACCTAGGATGTATCTTACATGGTGGAGGACACAGGTGGTCCATAGGAACGTAATGCACCTATGCTGCTCCTGGGATGTATCCACATGTTTGAAGATGCAGGTTGACCGAGAGAGACGTAATGCACCTGGGGTTCTCCTAGCCTGTATCCACATGTTTGAAGACCTAGGTTGACCGAGAGAGATGTAATGCACCTATGGTGATCCTTGGCTGTATCCACTAAGTGGAAGACACAGGTGGTCTGATGGACATGATGTATGCACTTGGGTTGCTCTCCGTAAGTGATGATGCAATGATCCAGATACAATGAGATAGTAGTAGGAGACGTAGGTGATTGTTATGGAAATGTAATGTGTGGTCCCGGGCTATACCTACTCGATGGCTTGCTCGTGGATATGATGAGGACCTAGATGAGAGCTAGGCCTACATCCAACATGAAAAAGAGCTGGCTTCGTAGAACTTCTCATGACGTATAGATTCAAGAGATGTCACTAGTCAATGATCAACGAGATGAGGATTGTTGCAGCAGCGATGATGATGATCCAGTATTGATGATGATGTTCTAGCATAAATGATGATCCAATAATGATGACATTGTCCAGAGTTTGTGTCCAGAGTGATGATGACTGTGGTGAGAGAATACCTTCCTAGTTAAGAGGGAGTGTTGTTGTAAATGTAACTTCAAAAGATATTCATTGTATATTATTATTATTATATTATTATTGTACTTTTATTGTACCTCTGTCGGAGATGTTTTTCTTCCTTTTGGGGATGTCATTATTATATTTGGTCATGCAAGAAGATCGAGGTAAAACCTCCATTGTAATTCGGGGCAATAGTTCCCCAAAGGTCAAATGTAAAATGTATTTTTGAGTCTCCCTAGGGAAGGTCCGCCTAGTCAGTTAGACAAGTCGGTCTCATTGAAGAATTATGTCACTCTCACTTAAAGTATAAATAGAGAGAGTCACTCTCTCATTTTACACACACACTCACTCAAGCAAGTTCGCACCAAGTGAGAGAGAAGACAAGTTCGTTGGAGGAGAAAGAGAGAGAGCTGCAGAAGACATCTTATATTTTGGTTATCAATCTTGTTTGATATTGTACTAGTAACAAATCTATTTCCGAGGAAGTTGCGGGGTTTTCTCCTTTATGGTTTCCCCAAGGAAAATTCTTGTCTTTTTGTGTTTTGCTATGCTTGTCTATATTTGAGGTCAAAGATCTAACTAAATTGAATTAAAGTGCAAAATCTAACATCTCGAAGTCATAGGCTTGAATCTCACTCACCCATTTCTGTTTCCTCTCATTCAATTCTTTTATGTTCCAAGAAGTACTTTAGTTTGTTGTGATATGTCTTAATCTTGAATCTGCCACCCACTAAGTATTGTCTGAACTTGGTTAGAGCATGGAGAATGGATAACATTTCCTTGTCATATATTGAATAGTGGCGCTCCTAGTCCTTGAGTTTTCTACCCTCAAATGCAATAGGGTGATTATTCTGCATCAATACTGCTCCTACACCCTCTCCTGAAGCATCACATTTTAATATGAAAGGTCGAGTAAAATATGGTAGTAGTACAGGGCATGAACTCATTACCTTTTTCATTTCGTCAAATGTACGTCATGTTGCCTCTGACCAACTGAATGCCCCTTTCTTAGTAAGATCTGTGAGTGGTTCTGTCATCTGCGAGAAACCCCTAACATACCTCTTGTAGTAGGTGAAAAGGCCCAAAAATCCTCTCAACTCTGTAACATTTTTAGGTTTAGGCCAATCCAATATGGCTCTAATATTTTCCAAGTGTACCTGTACCCCATTTTCTCCTATCACATGTCCCAAATATAACATCTCTTGCATACTGAACTCACATTTGGACACCTTGGCATATAACGACTATTCTTTTAGAATTCCAAGTACTTCATCAAGGTTCTTTAAATGATCTTCCCAAGTCCGACTGTAAATCAATATATCATCAAAGAATACCAAAAGATGCTTGCATAACTGATCTTCGGAGATGTTGTTCATACATGATTGGAAAGTAGTTGGTGCGTTAGTGAGGCCAAATGGCATCACTAGAAACTCGTAGTGTCCGTAGTGACAACGGAAAGCGGTCTTTGGAACATCCTATTCCCTAACCTGTATCTAACGGTAACCTGATCAGAGGTCAATTTTGTAGAAGTGTTTTGCCCCCTATATTTCATCCATCAATTCATCGATCCTGGGGATTGGATACCTGTTTTTAATTGTTTTCTTGTTAGGCGCCCTGTAATTGATGCACATGCATAATGTTCCATCCTTCTTCTTTACTAACACCAGTGAGGATGCAAACGAACTAGAGATAGGTTTTATGTAACCTAATTTGAGCAACTCTTTGATCATACTTTCAATTCCATATTTATATCTTTTGGGGTGCCGGTAAGGGGTAGTGACGACTTCTTGAGTCCCCTCCTCTAACTCAATAATGTGCTCAAATCCCTGATTTGGAGGCCTACATGATGGAAGATCTATGAATACGTTTTTATGCTTCTGCAATAGTGCATGTATGTCTGCTGGATGTTGTGTGGCTCTATCTGGTGGCTTCCTAAAAGTAACCAAGCACTCTACTTCCCACTCTATGTCTCCTTGTTGGAGTACAACCTCCATCCTGTGTGATGATATTGATTTGGGAGGGTATGTATTCATACCTATCAAAACCACTCTCTGTCTTTCTATCCCCTGAAATTCCATCTCCATGGTCTGGTAATTTGTAGAATACTTTCCAATGGAGTAAAGCCACTTAACTCCCAATACCACATTCGTTTCTGGTATGTCAACCACATAAAATGTCTCTATCACTGTATAGTTCCCTAGAGTCACGCTCAATTTTGGAATCTTATGATTACACGCCATGGTGTGGTTACCTGCTACGGATACTGTAAATCCATCAAATCTCTCAGTCGGAATGCCTTTTATTTTTACCAAGGCAACATCAATAAAGTCGTGGGATGCCCCACCATCTATTAACACTCCAACCTTGTTTCCCCGTATGACACCTCTGATCCGAAGAGTGTGAAATCTAGGAACTCCAGATAATGTAGCAATGACACCTCCTTGTGTCCCCTCAGGAGACTGCTCCTCCTCTGTTGCATAAAGTGCCTCTACCTGTTCCTGGTCATCCTCATCCTCATCCTCTCCACTGTTGGAGTATACCTCTATGTAGTTATCCTTCCCCTTCCCTGAACACCTGTGACCTAGTACCCATGGTTCTTGACAACTGAAACATAGTTTCTTTCTTCTAAGGTCATGGCGGGTATCATTATCCATCCACTCTTTCTTGGGCCATTCTTTTTGGAAGGGTCTCCTCTCCTTATCTTTTATAGGAAAATTAGTTCTGGGAGGAAACTTATTGGGAATTGAATCCTGTAAATATCTGGTACGACTGATGGAATCTGACAAGGTGGTGGGTCTATAAGCCTTAACCCATCCACGTAAGGGTTCAGTGAGAGCCTCGATGAACAACATAATTAACTCGCTCTCTGAAATATCTGTCACCATGACTGCTACCCTTTGGAACTCTGATATGAATGATTCTGGACTGCATGTCTACTTGAGCTGTGCTAGCTCTCTAAAATGCACCTCGGGGTCTTTCCTGTCAAAGCGATCGATGAGCCTTTGTGTAAAATCTGTATAAGAGGTGATGGTATTGTGACCCAATGTCACTAACCCGTGGTACCACCACTCATGGGATTCCCCATCCAAATGCAAGGTAGCCAACTTAATGGCATATGTATCCATCACGGGGTTAATTTGGAAGTAAGTGTCCAACTTATGTACCCAATTCCACGCTGACTCATGCAGGGTCCCATCAAAGGTAGGGATAGTCAGTTTCCTTACTGTGCGTTGTAGTTGATAGTTCTGGTTGAAAGCCTTGTTATAAGCTCTCGACCTGTTCTTACTTTTAAAATGAAAAAAACATGTAAAGGTTATGGTTGAATGGAAGTCATCTCCCAGTGCTCTGTACTCTCGTAGATATGCCCCCATGGCCTCTTCTAGCTCTACCTGTATTATTGGCACTGATGTCGATCTATCCAAGAATTGTGGCATGGTAGGTTTGGAGGACCTATTGTAGAGATGAGGGTGACTCTGCATATTAGTATGTAATTGTTCCCCATTGCTACCTGTGTATAACTGGTCACTGTCGGGGAATAGAGGACTTTGTGGGGTGGGCCTTGATTTATCTTCCAATTTGTTGATGGCAGTCAATATTTATTTATGTCTTGAATTTAGTTCTTTTAAAGCGGAAAGGAGGCTAGTGAAATCCATTTTATCATCATCTGCCATTGTTTCTTTACCTTTACCTTTTCCAAACTGAGTCTCTATATCTCCCAGTTCTATATCCTCTAACTCCTCTTCTTCTCTTCTTCCACTGTTCCTAAACCTATGCTTCCTGTAAGTAATATTGTGTGGGTCCTCTGTATTCATTTAGTGTTCACAACTGCATGCTCCCACAGCTGGCGATGAACATGCTTTGATACCACTGTAATATTCCAACTAATATTTTTGTCTGATTATGGAGTTTATGTTGCTTGCTAGTCGTCTTCAAGGATCAATACTCGAAGTAAATATGAATGCATGTACTGAACTAGGCTTGCATGAACATGCATGGGTTTGCCAACCCCTAAATAACCCAAATAATCATAAATGCTATAAAATAGGGATAGAAAAGATGCATGTACGTACCAACATATGAAGTAGTGGATGTATGGGAATATGAGACGAGCATGCAAGAATTGTGCCAAGGATTAGACGAGATATGAGAGAGTCTCTCTCCAACAATGCGCCCTTGTAAGGAATGCGCCCTCTTCAGACTAAGAAGTGGTAAATAATGGATCCAATGATGCTAGAATGCTGCAAGAAGCTAGGACTAGGGTTATGTTGCCCTTCTGACTGAGATGGAGTAAGCATGCAGACCATGCATGAAGCCTGAGCCCTAATGTGAGTTGCCTCCTCTAGGAAAAGTCGCCCATGCAGTATAAGGTGTCCTCTAAAAGGTGAAGTGGATGATAACTTGATCCTGAATCCAGATAGGGAGCTCGTCTTCAAGGATTAGGCTAGTAGTGGTGCTCTCAGAAGGATGAAGCCATCATGCAGGAAGAAATATCCTTGTGTGATGAGATATGAAGATACCTCATTTGTGCAATTCACTCATGCAGGGATGATGAGTTCTCTTGATCCTGTATAAAGATTGAACCCTACAGAATGTTGAAGAATGATACCTGATTATAGTAGTAATGCTGAATTTGGATGATCCAACCCTGATAGTGACTAGGGAAGATAGATTTCGCTCCTGAAATACATTGAATGGTTGAGTGGTGTGCCCTCAACCCTAAATGGCTCACTGGGCTCTCCAAATTGACTTCTCAAATCAATAAACAAATAAGCAGTCCTTACTCACTCACTTTACCTTTCTTTTATAACTTTCACATGGCCTGACCTAAATTTTGCATGACTAGGTCGCTTTCTCTTCTAATTTATAGTTGACTCACATGTAGTGCTTCCTGTGTGCATGGAAGCTCAATAAAGGTGCCCAGTACATGCAACATGAAATATGGCCCGCATGACATGCATATAGGTGGCCCCTAGTTCCCGTGGCCCTTATTTATCTATTGATGATCTAATGAACATGATTAAGATCTTCTTATGGTGTAAATGGAATCAATCCTCAGTCAATTCATTGAATGTCAGTGCCCGCTCGAACCTATGGGAATCAGATTAGCAGGATGGTCCTCAGTGATTAAGCAGAAGAGGACATTACACTTCCCTTCTCATTGGTGTGTATATAATAATGTCAAATGTACTAAACTATTTTAAGAATATGTTGAAGTCGTTCCTAAAAGTTGATGGCAAATCCAATTTGAATTGTTTAGCAAATTTAAATATGAAAATCTAGTGACACTTTAATCCACCGCAAATTCTACCCATCATCAACTCTACTTTTCTAGAGAGAACTGAGTCATCCCATCTTAATGTTAAGAAATATCTAAATATCAATCTCTATAAATATCAGGGAGAAATAATGCTAACACATTGAAACTTTAATTATTTCATATGGTTTTTGCAAATATGTATGGGGTGTATTGTTTTCATAATTCATATGAACAACCTAGAAAAATTTCTATTTTGAAGACCAGCTATGATGATATTAAAACAAATGACCACACGACCTCTCATCTTGAATCACAAATAAGTCACAAAATTCATCAAGCAACAATGTAAACTGATGGTTAGATGGAAGCTTTTTGTTAATGTATAAATGATTTTTTGATAAAATAAATTATGTTAAGAATCTATTGAAAGGAACACAGATATATTCAAAGTAAAAAATATATATTCAAACTTATAAACGAACATAATACTCACTTACTAAGACCACCCATTATTGCAAGTAAAATATAAAATTAGACTCTTGTCAATCTAAACTTCGAGTCTCGGACTACTAAAATCTGAATTCCATCAACAAAATTCTGCATGAAAGGTTGACTCCAGCAACAACATGCTTTGTACCAAACCGAACAAGTGCCAAGACCTTAAAAAAGACAATTCACTGAAAGACACATTGATTCTATGGTTGTTGTTGTTCATCTTGTAAATTTGCTTGGCCTCCTATGTGACCACCCTGGAATTATGATTGTTGGCCTCTCGGAGAATAATTAACCCCAAATTAGAGAAAATGCTTTCCATCACATCGCAGGATTTGTGTCTCGCTCTTTGCCTGCATAGCTTTTGAAATTGATTGCCCAAAGTTTGAAATTAAAATGTGATAGTATATGTCTATATAAATGTGATTTTATATGGATTTAAATTTTGGAGTCAACTTGATTGTTATTTTACATGTGCCACGCCAATGTGACAGACGTGACACATCTCACCCACTCGGGATGTAGAAAGCACCTTGTTGCTGCCTAAAACGCACTTGACCGCGGGTAAGTCTCCCAACCGCTATGTGTGTTCTTGAGGGCAACTATGAGTATAGAACACAATGTCACCTCGATCCTAAACTCCTCCGTTTAGACCACAACTCCCAAAGGTCAAGGGGGGTAGTCCCTACTTACTAAGATTATTGTTAAAGTTTGTTTTATGAGTTGTAAATGATTAGATGTTCAAATGCCAAGTAGACGTGCAGAGATGCAATAGTTCAAATGACAAACAAACCTTTTTTAAGCAATTAACCAATTAAATGCAAGAGAGAAATAAAAATTTAAATAACAAGACCAGTGCCTACTTTTTGGGCTATGGAGTCACAAAATAAACTGGATTACCAAATATTTTCCAATAGCATTAAATCATTCATTAACCATGACAATCGAAACAATCACATTAAACACCAGTTTGTAGAAATGCACAATTTAGTGAACCAAAGATGCATATAACAAGATTGAACCAATAATGAAGTGCTTTCGAAGTAAAGCACTGTAAACAATAGTAATGCTGTGCAAATGGTCCTTTAAATTTTAGTTTATTTTAAGTCTCACTTCAACTTAGGGGTTATGGTATTGTGCAAGAAAACTAAGCTACTCTATGTGTCTACCTCAAGAAACTATCTCTTTCGATTTGAGAGAGATTGCCAGATGCTCAACTTTTGAGAACACAAGGTTTTCAACTAGCTCCACGGGTCAATCCCAAAACTTCGTGGGTGCTCAACTGGAGGACACAAAGTGCTACAAGGCTCCCAACAGCCTCTACCCCACTAGCTCCACAGGTTAAGTTCATTTTTCTTAATATCTAGTAAAGATGAATTTCTAAGTGCCGATTATTCTAGCTAACACAAATCCTTGCCCTTTCTTGTCACCCAGGATCGGTCGAACCAGCAAGGGGACTGAATACGGGGCAAGAATCAAGGCACAAATTGAGTTTTAACCTTTAAGGAAAAACCAAACCAATGAAAGCCAACATGATTTTACAAGGGAGGAAAATCCTTCTCACTTGTAAGGTGCGGGTGAAATTAAACACAAGCCAATGCGATTTCACAAGGGAGGAAAAGCCTTCGCACTTGTGAGGTGCGGGAAAAATAACTTAAAACAAAAGAGTTAGAAAATAAATTACAAGCCACCACGATTTTGCACGGATGGGAAAAGCCTCTTCTCATGCAAGGTGTGGGCAAAACAAACTAAAAGCCAACGTGATTTTACAAGGGAGGCAAAGCCTTCTCACTTGTAAGGTGCTGGCAAAGTAAATTAAAACAAAGGAAAAATGCTAAACCCAAGCCACTTACAATTACAATGCAAGGGTGGCAATGCCTCCTCTCTTGCATGCAATGGATAACAAATAAAACTAAGCACTTGAACTTGAAACAAAATATAAGAAATCAAGCCCAAGAGACTCTCTGGGGTTTGTTACAATGATATAAATTTCAGCACTTAATATTTTGAGAAAAAAGGGAGGGAAGAAGGTGATTTTGACTATTTTATTCCAAGTGGCCGAAATAGTAGCTTGTGGAGGCCATTTATGCTCGAAGATGGCCAAATTTGGGTAGCATAACACCTTTGAAATGTGCAAACCTGCTAAAAACCAGCAAACAAAAATGTTATAGAAAATTCTCAACATCACTCTTGGGCAATGTGAGTATATCATAAAAAATATTACAAAAAATTTCTGAGTGAAATTGCACAAGATAATAGCATGTAAATGAGATATGAAATCTAATTTTTATATGGAAAACATGTAGGAATTAAATGCAGAAAATTGAAAGGGAAGGGAAGAGATTGTGCTCTTTGCTCTTCCAATGCTTGGAGTAGCGGGATATCCGACCAAGGAAATCCACTCTTCATTCCAAGTAACCTGCAACTTGTAAAATGTTTGCTACACAACTAAAAGAAAATGTGAGAACCTAATGAAGAGGTAAGAAATCATAAACTTCGACCAACAAGCGTATGAAATTCTTAACTACTAAACATGAAACTCATAAAATCTATAGCAAAAACACTAAAAATATTATCAAAGCAAAATAGTTTGCTTGTTTGGCCTCCCCATGCTTGAGTAACTATGAAGTGCAAAATTAAACCATCATCACTGAGCAACACCAACACCAAATCTCCTCCAAAGAATTTTATTACTAAGCCAAATGGCTGAAAAATTACAATGGCCCAAAATGGGGCAAGATGGAAGCAAGAGAGAGTGAGAAAGAGAAATAGAGGAAGAACATGAGGCATTGTAACCCAAATGAGGAGGAGGAGCCTCCTTAAATAGGAAAAGAGAGAGGGGAGAGTTCCTTTACATGAATGGCATTTGTCACTTGGAGAGAAAGGGGACCCATGGAGGGGGGTTCACTTCCATGGCTTAAAAATAACAAACAATGGGGGGGGAAACCCCCCACTCATGTTTTATATTTCATTGCTAGGAAAATGGGAGAGAATCATGAAGGTGGGACCCCCCTTTTGGCTTATTTCAATTTATCTCATTTCCCATGGTGAGAGAGGGTTTCCCCCTTAAGGAGAAACTTGAAACTTGAAAAAAAATTTCTTGGGGGGGCCTTTTGGCCTTTAATTTTATCTTAGGCACATAATATAAACTTAAGAAATTTAAATTGGCCACCCCAAGTGACTTTAGGGACTTTTCCAAAATTTGTCTTACTAATTATTTGTCAATTTTCTTGATTTCCTAGACTGACTTAGGAAAATGTGTCCAAAACCTTAGCAAGACTTGTCCGAATGACTTTAAACTTTGTCCAAGGGTGTAGGGGATCTCATGCCATTGATTTTGAGTATCCATAACCTTATTTATGATCATTAAGTGCCACTTACCTCTCTTTTACATTACAATTTTTTTTTATGCTGAGGGACACTTTTTAATTACCAAACATTAAAAAATCGTAAGTAAAACTTAATGAAATTATATAATACTCTGGATAATGTCTAGCATGATAATATAGAACATTCTTAGGCCCCAATAACCCCATGGAATCGATCATTAGAACGCTTTTCACCACTTTGGAGGTATTTTTTAGTGAAAAACTCAAATAATTAAAATCAATAAAAATGAATTTTAATTATCCAAGTGAAAAAAACACTCGATGAAAAAAATTCTCCGATGATAAAGTCTTAGGAAACTAAGTTACACAAAAATTGACTCTCATGCTGACATATCATTTACAAAATCCTCCGTAGGGGTGCGGAAATTTCATGGAGAGAAGATAAGAAGAAGAGTTGTCTCGCTTGAAAAAATCATTAGGTACTTGTTTCTCATCTTCAAGGCACATTGAACATGCGCATGGTAGATCGTTTTCCACCTAGTTGGTTTTGGTGGTCAACATTTTGGCTCCAACTCGGGGATGTGTGCTTGATCGTCAGAAAGCATGCGATAACCTCATAATCTGTGATAAGAAAACTCAACATGCCAAACATAAACATGTGTGAAATGATAACAATAAATAAAACAAATTCATATATTACAAAACAAACAATGCTATATTACATAAATACATCTCAGTATATGTATATGCAACAAAAATACAACAAAATTAAAGAACAAATGAGAAAGGTTAGAGATACATTACAGAGGGTACCCCTTTGGGCACCAATAACTCCTCATCTGAAAAATAACTTGAGTTGTTTCCCATTCACTGGCAAGTTCATGGGTTCACCATCCAAATGGATGAGGTGGAAAGAATTTGGCCCTGCTCTATCCCTAATGACAAATGGGCCCATCCATAAGATGTCAAATTTTCCGTGCTTTCCTGGCTTTTCCCTTCTTTTATCCCATAACAAAACTGTATCCCAAATACTGAAAACTCTTTGCCTTGTTGTATTGTCAAATGCCCTTTTAACCTTTTCTTGGTTCTTATAATTCTGCTCACAAGCCTTCCTTCTACTTTCATCAAGTTCCATTACCTGATTAACCCTATTTTCCACTGCATCTTCACTTGAAATATATGTTTGAAGTGGACCATATACTGGAAGCCTACGGTGCACTGGTAACTGAACATCCAAACCATAAACCAATACAAAAGGACTGTTCCTTGTAGAAGCTTTCTTTGTTATTTTGTCATCCCACAATGCATATTTAATTTTACTATCCCATGCTTTCTTGTTTTCCCCAACAATTTTCTTGACTACGGTCATTAGATTTTTATTACTTGATTCTGTTTGACCATTTCCTTGAGGGTATTAATTTGATGAATGAGATAGAATAATGCCATATTCAAAACAAAAAGATGACATCTTTGCTGAACTAAAGGCTTTTGCATTATCTGTTGTTATCTTTGTTGGAACCCCAAATCTTGTTATTATTTTATCTTCTAGAAAATCCATGACTACTTTTTCAGTTGCTGCTTTGGTAGGAATGGCTTCAACCCACTTAGTGAAGTAATCTGTAGTTGTTAGGATCCATGAACAACCATTGCTTGAATTATCTTTAAATTGGCCTATGAATTCCAAACCCCACTGCTGAAAAGGAGCTTCTACAATAACTGGTTGTAAAGGAAAGGAGGCTAACTTTTGTTTACCAGTGAAAAGCTGACAAGGCTCACAACATCTCAAAAACTTGTGGACATCAAAAAAGATGGAAGGCCAATAGTAACCAGCTCTAAGGATTTTATGAGTTTTGTTTCTAGCTGCATAGTGACCTCCACACAACCCAACATGAAATTAATTTATGATACTTTTGGCTTCATCTTCATCAACACATCTAAGGATCAATCCATCCGAATTTTTCCATCCTAGTCCCATTTGAGTAATGACATACTTAGATGCTTTTAGTCTCAAGGATTTTGTCCCATGACCCACAAGATGATTTGGGCAAGTACCGTGCTTAAGATAGAAAATAATATCTGCATACCATTCAACTTGCTCTAGATTTTGAAGATTTGGGGAATATTCGGGTTCTTTATTTTGACAAACCATATATAAAGATTTTTCATAACTTTTAGTCAACATTTGAGCTAGACCTTGTCCTTTGACTAACTTTGTGGGTTTAATTTCTAAGTCATATTCTTGAATTTTAGCAACCCATCTCCCTCTTTCACCTAACCCTTCTACTGAAGACAATACCTCTTTGACCGCTGAGTTAGGAACATATCCAATTACCTTAGAATACCCAATAAAAGTTCTGAAATGTTTAAGGGACATAACCAAAGCGTATGCTTGCTTTTTCTATTACGTGATACTTCAATTCTGAGGCTTGCAGGGCCCTACTCATGTATGCAATGGGCTGATCTTGACCTTGATCATTAGTCTGAAGCAAGACACCAACAATGGTATCTTCATAAGCAAAGGAGAAAATCTTGAATTCCTTAGAATAGGCTGCGCTTACCAGGACAGGGGCTTTAGATATGGCAACTTTTATTTCTTTGAAGGCTTTCTTACCTTGTTCATCCCATTCAAATTTTGCATCTTTTTTAAGCAATTTATAAAGTGGCTTAGCTATTTCAACATAGTTTGGATTCTTGGAATAAACTTGTGAACAAAGTTAATCTTCCAATGGAAAGATTTGAGGGATTTCTTTGACGTGGGAAAATGAATCTTTTCAATTGCTTCAATCCTTTCAGGATCTACTTTAACTCCATCTTGGGAGACTATATGGCCCAAAAATTTTCCTTGAGTTACCTCACAAACTGATTTAGCTGGATTCAATGAAATCCCAAATTCTCTGCATCTTTCAAAAACCTGTTTCAAATGACCTATATGACTTTTCCCATTCTTTGAAAAAACTGTTAAATCATCTTGATATATTTTAATGATTTTTCCTATCAATCCTTTAAAAGAAAAATCCATGGTTGTTTAAAATGTAGCCCCGACATTAGTTAAACCAAAAGAAATTCTTAAATACTCAAAAGTGCGGCAAGGTGTAATAAATGTAGTTTTGTGCCTATCTTCCTTTTCTACCATGACTTGGTTATAACCAAAAAAACCATCAAGCATTGACATCATTCCTGAACCTGTTACTCTTTGAAGGAGTGTTTCCATTTTGAGAAGGGGATAATTGTCCTTATCACCAACAACATTTAGATTTTTGAAATCCACACATAATCTGATTGAATCATTCTTTTTCCTAACCACGACCAAATTTGAACACCAAGAGGAATATCTTGTTGGAGCTATTATTTTGGCAGCCAATAGTTTTTCTAACTCCTTTTTTACCAAAGGAGCCAACTTGGGATTAATTTGCCTTAACTTTTGATTAAATAGCTTAGCTCCTTCTTTTAGGGAAATATTGTGTTGAAGGACATCCTCCTTATAGACTTTAAGCTCATCATATGTGAAAGCTAAAACATCCCTATAATCCCTTAAAAGATTTATTATTTGTTCCTTTGCTTCATTAGGGGTATTTTTTCCAATTTTCACCATTCTAGGATCCTCACTTGTTCCTATATTGACTTCAATTTGATCACTTGGGTTCAAATTTTCCTTTCTTTCCTTTCGTGGCCATCATGTCTGTCAAACAGTTGCTCAAGAGAAACTATGCTTCAAGGACCTGGGTTAACTTGCTGATCACATTCTGGATAATTGCGACCCTCTTCTTTACAACTAACTTTAAAATCAACAAAATCATGCAAGTTGTTTAAGAAATTAATGACTTGTTTATCATCTTTGAAGACTTGCCAATGATCTACATTATCAGGAGCTGAATGCCTAAATATGATTTCCATTTTAATTTCTTCCTCAGCCAATTTTTCTGAAGGTTGTAAGGTAGAAGCAACAACAACGAGTTCATCAACTTCAGAATTTAACTCTCTTAGAATTGCAGTAAGGATTAATGCTTCAAAGAATTCCATATATTCCCATACCACATTCCTATATATTTTTAATCTTTTAGATTTGCATGCAATCTGAATTTTTACTTGTGACACAATCAAATCTGAATCCCTTTTAATATTCAACAATTTTATACCCATGCTCTTTGTAATGTCCCTTGTTAGGAATTTTATTAAAATTTCAATTTTCCACTTTTTTTCCTTGGTTCGACCTTGGACTAGTTTCGATCTCTAGGTCCCAAATTTGCCCCAAATGATCCCAAATCTTCTAAGAAGGTATATGAATGATATTAGAACATAAATATGTGTTTCAGGGATTCCTTTGTACCTTTAAAACACTTCTGCAAATACTCTTTCAATTCTGGTCAATGTAGGTAACTTTACTAGTGATTTCCCTTTGACTAGTATTGGTCTCTAAGTCTCAAATTGACTCCAAATGCCTTCAAATATTCAAGGAAGGTTTATGAATGATATTAGGAATTGAATATGATGTTCAGGGATAACATATATCCACCAAAAGACCTTTGCAAACTCTCTTAAGATTCTGGACCAAGTATGCAATTTTACTAGTAATTTGGGGTTCAAATCCCCCTAAGGTAAGTACTGAAAATGGCTTCCCAAATGCCTCCAAACCCACTCAAATTTATGAACAGAGGTATGTAATGTGTTAAGTATGTTATTAAGGTCTCATATGCACCATTAATGGTTTATTACAACTGTTCTCACCCTCTCCCATTGAACTGCAAAAATCCCCAATTCGACCCTTGGGGAAATGGCACTATTTCACCTCCCAATACAACTAAACTGAGTAAAAATGCTTCAAATGCTCAAGTACAGTACATGAAACTTGTAGAAGACATCCATGGCAGTATATTGATCACAAATATATCAGAGAATCATCCATTCATTCGAAATCATCATCAATACATTGGTTCACAACAAGGTAGTGGGGAAATGGCATTGTTCTTCCATTAAAAATGAGATTTATACATTTCTACTTGGAATTTCGACCTGAAACTTTCTGGAGATGAAGAACAGAGTATTTACTTCATATTACAAAATAAATGGGGCATTAGAAACTCCCCCAAAGAGTACAATAGCTCACCAAAAACGCCCTCCCTCAAGGATCAAGAATATGCCATCAAAACTGGAAATGGTTGAAGGAGCGAGCTGCAATAGAAGAAACCATGAGCTGCCCTATAGCTTACACCTGCAAATAAAGACTCCATTAAAGCTCCAAATGAAAGGTCTGAATGGCCTTTCCAATTGCCAACTTGGATGGGAATCTTTCACCCTCGAAATTGGCTAAGGCAAGAAACTAGTCATCCACTAGCTCTCCCTCTTCACAAATGCAATTGCAAATTCTACAAATGATCAAAAGCTATTCTCATACTTCATTTCTACATTTTATAACCAACATTAGCCTTCTAAGGGTCTAAATCCTCTCAATAGATTCAATAGATTTCCATTTAGGAAATATTCCACATTTGCCACTTGTCTCCTAGTTCCAACCTTCCATCTTCTCCCAAATTCGATTTTGGGTCTCTTTGGCTTCTCCAACTCCCAAATTCGACTTCCTTGAGCCTATTTTTGGGGCTGACATGTCATAGTGGTCAGATGTCAGAGGTCAGGTCTGCAATTTTTCATAGTTGTCATAGATGCTCCATCATTGGTGTCATAGGGGCTAGGGAATCTAGCCCAAGTGTCCACAAACTTCCACTTTGACTCTTTATCTTCCATGGAGGTTACCAATCCTTCCCAATTCGACCTAAGATGCTCAATGACATGTGTTATGACTTACCAACTCACCCAAGAGTGTTCACATTCCCATTAATTCAAATTTGCAAAAGAGATATACCATGTATTATGAAAAATCAAGCTAGTGTGGGTCCCACATCCTCCATATGTCTCCAAAACCATTTGTCACCTAGGATTTCTCTTGAATTTCTTTATTCACTCTATTTATTAAATACTTGAACCCTTCCAATGTCTAAACATCATTTATTATCCCCCTTATTCCAAATCTCAAAGCTTCCACCCCAAACCTAGGAAACTAGTAATTTTCCTCCTTGGCAATTATTTGACCCTTAACATCAATTTTACAAACTCTAATGAATATGGCTAATGTGATTAGGCCATTGTGACCCAATTACAAATTTGGGACATGACAAATCCTCCCTTCCCAATATTGCTTGTCCTCAAGCAATTTCAAACATGGGTGTTGAAGAACCTGCTTTCTGTATAATTCTTTGAAGTTGCCATTGAATTGCCAAACGTTGAGTCTTTGAGTTTCCATGAATATTTTAGAGAGGAACCACCATGCTTGATGCTGCACTACTCTGATTAAAATCACTTTATTAAGTGGGGAATCCATCTCCCATACTGCTTTCTTCCCCTAAAAAAATGAAACCAATGAGACAAAAATTATTCCAGGGTCCCATTGCTTGTATTGCACCCCAACAATTAAGAGTGCTCTCCAACCTACACCATTAGATAAGAGGATTCCTGGATCCCATTTTCTTGTATGCATTCTTCTAAACATCATGAGTACCAAATATATACCATCAAAGTACATAACAACATAATGAAAATGTACATCAAGGATATGCTTCATCAAAGAGTCATGAAAGTGCTTATACCTCCAAGCAAGTAGACCACCATTTTCCAAGTGCATACAAGCTTCAAGTGACCAATCAAATCTGCTCCAATGACATAGGTGAGGATCCCATGTCCTATAATGCTGCTCCAAAAGGATGTGATATGCATCAAAATATTCAGCCATGTATTCTTTCATCCAAGAAGTGAATGAATAATCTCCACTAGAATCTGAACCAAATAATGAGCAGAAAAAACAAGGAGACTTCAAATGACTCAAAGAAGTCTCACCCATACATCCATGAATGTGAGAATCATAAAGATGTAACAAAGTATGTGGTTGCCAACAAAAATGTTCTCCCATCATAAATCTATTCATCCAAGTGTTGGATGAAGTTCCTCTAACATCAAATGAACCCAGTGTTGAGTAAGAAAAACCATGAGTATTCAAGTGACTCAAATCCATATCATAGGTGCATCCATGTAGATGTGGATCATCATAAAGTGACAAATTATGCTGCTGCAAATGTGAATAAGAATGTGCTCCAACCATGTCATCATAAAGGTTAAATCTAGGAGTTCCATACTCCTCATGTGGCACCATCAAAAAGAACCCTTTCACCCATATTTCATTGAGACTAATACTGCAAAACATGGAATTGTAGGATGTAGGAGAATGTACTAACTCACCCAAATGATCAAAAAGTTCAGGAGTTTCATCATGGGAAGGATCCATGTGGGTAGTATCATGCAGCTCCTTCAAAAGTGTGAACTCTTTGTCATAGTTTGGTTCCAATGTAGAGGAATCATGCTCTTCTTTAAAAATTGCACAACCTTCATGAAGAGGCAATTCAAATTCCTCTTCCACCACATCAAGTGTTTGGATCTCTTCAAGTTCATCTTCAAACACATCAAGAACATTCAAATTTTCACATTTCTCATGATCCACCATGTCATGAGAATCCTCCAAACAATCTACCATTTGACAATCTGAAACATAGGAGGAAAAACAAGTATCTTGCAACTTTTCAAGAAGTTGCTCATTTTGAATTGTGAGTTTATGAATATCCTCATTATTCTTCAAGTATGCATCATGTAACAATTCATTAAGCTCAAACAAATGGTTTCTATCAAAAAGCAAAGACATGAAATTACCTTTGATGTGGCACATTGCTCTTTGAATCTTCTCCATATCTTCAAGGAAGGATGTTTCCTCCAATGAAGTAGCTCTCCAACAAGAATTTGACACCAATGCTTGAGTGTCATGGAGAATGCTGAGGGACTCTTGGATCTTCTTTTCATTCATCTTTAAGGACTCTTCAAGAAAATGAGGCTCTTGCAAATGAACCTCCTCATCTTCTTCATTTTTGCTTGGACCAACTTCATGAAGCTCAAGTGGTGATGGGGAAGTTGATCTTGGTTCTTCTTCAACTGCTACAAGGTCTTCATTATCATGCTTAATGGAACTTGGGATTGCAGCAACACTTTCAAAAGTGATCTCTATGGCACCAACATAGAGGTGTGAGCACCCATCAGTAGGTACTCCTTCATAGTTTAAGCATCCATCAGTAGATGCTCTTTGGTTCATGTCTAAGCTAGAAGGTGTCTCGAAATGATCTTCCATATTTTCAATAGAATCTTCTTCATGCTCGTGTGATGTCTCTTCATTTTTCTCCTTCAAGCAAACTGATTCATTTTGCCCCTTGTTTTCCTTAGGATCGGTATATTTGGAATCCCTTCTTGAATAAATCTCAAAAGCTCTCCTCAAGGAGGACATCATTTCATGCACACATATATGATACTCGCTCCAAGGGTTCTTACAAGAAGGGCATAAACCTTTCTTCACTAACTCCACATCTTCATTTTTGGGCCTATTTTCAAAAACATGTTCAACATAGTACTCAAAAGACATGGCATTTTGTGTATTTTTACTCGAAGCAAGATATTCTTGATATTTTTGATATTGTTGGGGCAAGGTTTTATATTTTGCTCTCCATCTTTGGAACTCACTCATAGAATTATCCTTGGTTGGTGTGACACATTCATATTCATAAGATTTAAATTCATAAGAATAATCTTCATTTCTCTTGAAATTGTAAGAAGTGTTGCATGATGGCACCTCTTCCTCATACCATTCACATTCTGCTTCATATTGCTCATAAGCATCTGCATATTCATCATAAGAATTGTACTCATAGGATTCATCATAATAGTAATACATGGCTGCCAATTATTCTTGAATGTATGTACCTAATACACAGGTGCAAGGACCATGCTCTGATACCACTGTAATGTCCCTTGTTAGGAATTTTATTAAAATTTCAATTTTCCACTTTTTTTCCTTGGTTCGACCTTGGACTAGTTTCGATCTCTAGGTCCCAAATTTGCCCCAAATGATCCCAAATATTCTAAGAAGGTATATGAATGATATTAGAACATAAATATGTGTTTCAGGGATTCATTTGTACCTTTAAAACACTTCTGCAAATACTCTTTCAATTCTGGTCAATGTAGGTAACTTTACTAGTGATTTCCCTTTGACTAGTATTGGTCTCTAAGTCTCAAATTGACTCCAAATGCCTTCAAATCTTCAAGGAAGGTTTATGAATGATATTAGGAATTGAATATGATGTTCAGGGATAACATATATCCACCAAAAGACCTCTGCAAACTCTCTTAAGATTCTGGACCAAGTATGCAATTTTACTAGTAATTTGGGGTTCAAATCCCCCTGAGGTAAGTACTGAAAATGGCTTCCCAAATGCCTCCAAACCCACTCAAATTTATGAACAGAGGTATGTAATGTGTTAAGTATGTTATTAAGGTCTCATATGCACCATTAATGGTTTATTACAACTGTTCTCACCCTCTCCCATTGAACTGCAAAAATCCCCAATTCGACCCTTGGGGAAATGGCACTATTTCACCTCCCAATACAACTAAACTGAGTAAAAATGCTTCAAATGCTCAAGTACAGTACATGAAACTTGTAGAAGACATCCATGGCAGTATATTGATCACAAATATATCAGAGAATCATCCATTCATTCAAAATCATCATCAATACATTGGTTCACAACAAGGTAGTGGGGAAATGGCATTGTTCTTCCATTAAAAATGAGATTTATACATTTCTACTTGGAATTTCGACCTGAAACTTTCTGGAGATGAAGAACAGAGTATTTAATTCATATTACAAAATAAATGGGGCATTAGAATCCCCCCCAAAGAGTACAATAGCTCACCAAAAATGCCCTCCCTCAAGGATCAAGAATATGCCATCAAAACTGGAAATGGTTGAAGGAGCGAGCTGCAATAGAAGAAACCATGAGCTGCCCTGTAGCTTACACTTGCAAATAAAGACTCCATTAAAGCTCCAAATGAAAGGTCTGAATGGCCTTTCCAATTGCCAACTTGGATGGGAATCTTTCACCCTCGAAATTGGCTAAGGCAAGAAACTAGTCATCCACTAGCTCTCCCTCTTCACAAATGCAATTGCAAATTCTAAAAATGATCAAAAGCTATTCTCATACTTCATTTCTACATTTTATAACCAACATTAGCCTTATAAGGGTCGAAATCCTCTCAATAGATTCAATAGATTTCCATTTAGGAAATATTCCACATTTGCCACTTGTCTCCTAGTTCCAACCTTCCATCTTCTCCCAAATTCGATTTTGGGTCTCTTTGGCTTCTCCAACTCCCAAATTCGACTTCCTTGAGCCTATTTTTGGGGCTGACATGTCATAGTGGTCATATGTCAGAGGTCAGGTCTGCAATTTGTCATAGTTGTCATAGATGCTCCATCATTGGTGTCATAGGGGCTAGGGAATCTAGCCCAAGTGTCCACAAACTTCCACTTTGACTCTTTATCTTCCATGGAGGTTACCAATCCTTCCCAATTCGACCTAAGATGCTCAATGACATGTGTTATGACTTACCAACTCACCCAAGAGTGTTCACATTCCCATTAATTCAAATTTGCAAAAGAGATATACCATGTATTATGAAAAATCAAGCTAGTGTGGGTCCCACATCCTCCATATGTCTCCAAAACCATTTGTCACCTAGGATTTCTCTTGAATTTCTTTATTCACTCTATTTATTAAATACTTGAACCCTTCCAATGTCTAAACATCATTTATTATCCCCCTTATTCCAAATCCCAAAGCTTCCACCCCAAACCTAGGAAACTAGTAATTTTCCTCCTTGACAATTATTTGACCCTTAACATCAATTTTACAAACTCTAATGAATATGGCTAATGTGATTAGGCCATTGTGACCCAATTACAAATTTGGGACATGACACTCTTGCAAATTTCCAAACCAAGCAACAAAGCTTCATACTTGGCTACATTATTAGTGGCATCAAATTCCAATCTATATGCAAACTTGAAGACTTAACTAGAAGGTGACTTGATGACAATACCAGAACCTTTTCCAGATCTAGAATGTGCACCATCAAAATGCATATGACACACTTTATTAACAAAATTTCTTTCATCTTTTTCTCCTATAGGTTCTAGAAAATTAGCAAGGATGGCATAATTCCCCAACCCATCTTCTTTATACTTAAATTCATTCCTTGGGTACTTGGGATATTCTATGTGATATCTTCTTTCTATTTCCTGGTTTAGTCTAACCATGGTCCCATCTGGAGTAGGAATCATAGCATATCTGAGGTCCATTTGTATATTACCACCCAAATCAACAACAATTTTTCTAGAGATTAGCATGCCCCAGGGATTAGGCACATCAACAACTACCACATCCATTGTCAACTGGATGTCAGGAAACAAAACCAAATGCACTTGCATATCTTTTATCAAACCACACACTTCCATCTTTTTACTATCCATGGAACAAATGTTATGGTAAGGCCTTGAAATTCTTAAGTTAAGTTGTTCCATCACCTTCTTAGGAATGACATTTGAAGTCGCACCAAAATCAAGCATACAATTGTAAAGGTGAGATCCATTCACAAGCAAAGTGATGAAAAATGGTTGATTCTTTTTATTACCCCTATCATCTACTCGCAAAATCATAGGTGCATCTTGGTAGGCTGTTACCCGTGGCTTTTCAAAATTCCTTTTATTATTCTTTGGCATACTAGCATCTCTTGGAGGGGGGTCCCCTATAACTTGGAAAATATTTTCCTTTTGACCCTCCATCTTCACGACCTCTAGAAAAGGAACAGGTACTTTTATATGACTTGCCCATTCTCCTAAATCAACATTTAATTCTTTTCTTGAGTGGAAAAATTCCTTAGGGGGAGAAGGTACCTTGGGGGTGCTTGCTTGTACCTTTTCTTGATTCCATTTTCCTCTCCTTTGGCAAGTGAGCCCTTTATGTCTTGCCATTTCTAAAACTTTCCCTTGAGTGGGATTTTGTCCATAGACTTCATTTACCTTATCAGCTGGGTCACTCACATAATCCACCCTACTTTGTTCCATCATCTCTAACCATTCATCTCTTGGCATAGGCTCTTTATCACTACAAACATTAATCTGCTCATTTTCTGATGTAGATGGCTCACCCTTACAAAGTTAAGGAACAATTGACAAGTTGACTCTTCGTGAAAATTCCCACAAGGTCTGCAATATGGAATGACTTGATGATCAACATAGTTGGCAGACTCTAAAAGGTTAAGGGGTCTTTGTTCTTGAGATGGAGGCTTCCTTGGCCACTTTTCATTATGCTTAGGATCATCTTTATTTGATTGAGACCTTTCCATGGCTATCAATATATTTTGCATGGCTGCCATTTGATTTGCATGATTAATATGCATTTACTTGATTCAGTCTGTGAGTTCTTTAACAGATTCACTTGGAGATTCGTAAACTTCATATTTCTTCTTCTTATCCTCATGAGGTTTTGAAGAAGTTCCCCTTGTAAAACCAAGAAGATTAGATTTCCCAGAAGTTTGCATGTTCTTATCAATTTTGATTGCCAACTTTTGTGCATCTCTTAGAGTTGTTGGTTCCTTATCTCTTAACTCATACACAATTTCTCCAACAAAGGATTCCATGTAATAAATCAAAATTGTGTCATCGGGAGGCTTGATATTTTGAGGCATACTTTTGACCAACTCATTAAATATTTTATTGAACTCTTCCGTAGTTTGATTTTCTTTTTTCTTACTTGAATGTAAATCAACCAATAGATAACGATTATCCTTTCTATCACCCCATTTATCATTAAAAGTAGTCAGGATATCTTGAAGATTCTTAAACTTATCATCATCTTGTTCAGTGAACCAATCAAGGGAATCCTCCTCCAAGGACAAGACAAAGAGTTTCATTTTTACATCCTCATAATTATGGGCATTGCACCACTTGCTAATACACGAGCTGAAATTCCGAATATGAACCTTTGCACTAACAACATTATTTCTCTGAAAAGAAGGCAATTTCTCAAGAGCTTTGTAAGGAATAGGATGAAGAAAACCATGGATAGATGAAAAATCACATGGGTCGTATATAACATCCATTGGTAAAGTTATTAAAGGATTGTTCTGAGCAAATAACAAATGTATATCAGAGATTGCTTCTTCTCCGAGATTTGCGAGGAGTCTACGAGGAGCTAGTCTGTTTAATCTCCTTCTATGAACCCTTTCAGGTTCAGGGAGGGGGCCAAAAACACCCCTAGAGTTGCTCCTAGTAGAATAACTTACATAATTTGAAAGTGGAGTCGCCACTTGAAGATTAAGCAATGCCTAATAACTTATGTTATAAAAAAAAATTTAATCCTTTTACAAAGTTAAAATTAAAATTAAAATTAAGAGTCAATTAACCAAGGACAAGAGATTTGTCCCCGACAACGGCGCCAAAAGTGTTGCCGCCTAAAATACACTTGACCGCGGGTAAGTCTCCCAACCGCTATGTGTGTTCTCGAGGGAAACTATAAGTATAGAACCCAATGTCACCTCGATCCTAAACTCCTCCGTTTAGACCACAACTCCCAAAGGTCAAGGGGGGTAGTCCCTACTTACTGAGATTATCTTTAAAGTTTGTTTTAAGAGTTGTAAATGATTAGATGTTCAAATGCCAAGTAGACGTGCAAAGATGCAATATTTCAAATGACAAGCAAACATTTCTTAAGCAATTAACCATTTAAATGCAAGAGAGAGATAAACAATTAAATAACAAGACCAATGCCTACTTCTTGGGCTATGGAGTCACAAAAAAACCATATTACCAAATGTTTTCCAATATCATTAAATCATTCATTAACCATGACAATCAAAACAATCACATTAAGCACCAGTTTGTAGAAATGAACAATTTAGTGAACCAAAGATGCATATAACAAGATTGAACCAATAAGGAAGTGCTTTCGAAGTAAAGTACTGCAAAGAATAGTAATGTTGTGCAAATAGTCCTGTAAATTTTAGTTTATTTTAAGTCTCACTTCAACTTAGGGGATTATGGTATTGTACAAGAAAAATAAGCTATTCTATGTCTCTACCTCAAGAAACTATCTCTTTCGATTTGAGAGAGATTGTTGGTGCTCAACTTGAGAATACAAAGTTCTCAACTAGCTCTACGGGTCAATCCCAAAACTTGCTGGGTGCTCAACTGGAGGACACAAAATGCCACGAGGCTCCCAACAGCCTCTACCCCACTAGCTCCATAGGTCAAGTTCCTTTTTATCAGTATCTAGTAAAAATGAATTTCCGAGTGCCTATTATTCTAGCCAACACAAATCCTTGCCCTTTCTTGTCACCCATGATCGGTTGAACATGCAAGGGGAGCGAATATGGGGCAATAATCGGGGCACAAATTAAGTTTTAACTTTTAAGCAAAAACCAAAGCAATCAAAGCCAACACAATTTTACAAGGGAGGCAAAGCCTTCTCATTTGTAAGGTGCGGGCGAAATTACACACAAGCCAACACGATTTCACAAGGGAGGCAAAGCCTTCTCACTTGAGAGGTGAGGACAAAATAACTTAAAACAAAAGAGTTAGAAAATAAATTACAAGCCACCACGATTTTGCATGGATGTGCAAAGCCTCTTCTCATGCAATGTGTAGGCAAAAAAAAATGCAAGGCAACACGATTTTACAAGGGAGGCAAAGCCTTCTCACTTGTAAGGTGCGGACAAAGTAAATTAAAACAAAGGAAAAATGCTAAACCCAAGCCACTTACAACTACAATGCAAGGGTGGCAATGCCTCCTCTCTTGCATGCAATGGATAGCAAACAAAACTAAGCAGTTGAACTTGAAACAAAATATAATAAATCAAGCCCAAGAAACTCTCCCGGGCTTGTTATAATGATATAAATTTCAACACTTATTATTTTGAGAAAAAAAAAGAGAAGAAGGTGATCTTGACCGTTTTCTTCCAAGTGGCCGAAATAGTAGCTTGTGGAGGCACTTTATGCTTGAAGATGGTCAAATTTGGGTAGCATAACACTTTTGAAATGTGCAGACCTGCTAAAAACCAACAAACAAAAATGTTACATTAAATGCCCAAAATCACTTTTGGGCAATGTTAGTATATCATACAAAATATTACAAAAAATTTATGAGTGAAATTGCACAAGATAATAGCATATAAATGAGATTTGAAATCTGATTTTTATATAAAAAACATGTAGAAATTAAATGCAGAAAATTGAAAGGGAAGAGACGAGATTGTGCTCTTTGCTCTTCCAATGCTTGGAGCAGTGGGGTATCCAACCAAGGAAATCCACTCTTCAAGCCAAGTAACCTACAACTTGTAAAATGTTTGCTACACAACTAAAAGAAAATGTGAGAACCTAATGAAGAGGTAAGAAATCATAAACTTCGACCAACAAGCGTATGGAGTTCTTAACTACTAAACAAGAAACTCATTAAATCTATAGCAAAAATACTAAAGAACTTACCACAACAAATCAATTTGTTTGTTTGGCCTCCCCAAGCTTGAGTAGATATGAAGTGCAGAAGCAAACCACCATCACAGAGCAACACCAACACCAAATATCCTCCAAAGAATTTTATTAATAAGCCAAATGACTAAAAATTACAATGGCCCAAAATGGGGCAAGACGGAAGCAAGAGAGAGTGAGAAAGAGAAAGAGATCAAGAGCATGAGATATTGTAACTCAAATGAGGAGGAGGAGACTCCTTAAATAGAGAAGGGAGAGTTTATTTACATGAATGACATTTGTCACTTGCAGAGAAAGGGGACCCATGGAGGGGGGTGCACTTACATGGGTTAAAAATAACAAACAATGGGGGGGAGGAAACCCCCCACTCATGTTTTATATTTTATTGCTAGGCCAAGGGGAGAGAATCATGAAGGTGAGACCCCCCTTTTTCGCTTATTTCAATTTATCTCATTTCTCATGGTGAGAGAGGGTTTCCCCCTTAGGGAGAAACTTCAAACTTGAAAAACAATTGCTTGGGAGGGCCCTTTTGGTCTTTAATTTTAGCTTAGGAACATAATATAAACTTTGGAAACTTAACTTGGCCACCCTAAGTGACTTTATGTGCTTTTCCAAAATTTGCCTTACGAATTATTTGCCAATTTTCCTAATTTCCTTGACTGACTTAGAAAAATGTGTCCAAAACCATAGCAAGACTTGTCTGAATAACTTCAAAATTTGCCCAAAGGTGTAGGGGGTCTCATGCCATTGATTTTGAGTACCTATACCCTTATTTATTAGCGTTAAGTGTCACTTATCCCTCTTTTACATTACAAAGTTTTATGCTGAGGGACACTTTTTAATTACCAAAAATTAAAAAGTACTAAGTAAAACTTAATGAAATTCCGCAAGACTTTAGATAATGTCTAGCATGGTAATATAGAACATTCCTAGGCCACAATCACCCCATGGAACCGATCATTAGAATGCCTTTCACCACTTTGGAGGTATTTTTGAGTGAAAAACTCAAATAATTAAAATCACTAAAAATGAACTTTAATTATCCAAGTGAAAAAACACTCGATGAAAGGAGTTCCCTAATGATAAAGTCTTAGGCACTAAGTTACACAAAAATTTACCCTCATGCTGACATATCATTTACAAATTCCCCGGCAGGGGTGCGGAAATTTCATGGAGAAAAGATAAGAAGAAGAGTTGCCTCGCTTGAAAAATTCATTAGGTACTTCTTTCTCATCTTCAAGGCACATTGAATATGTGGATGATATATTGTTGTCCACCTAGTTGGTTTTGGTGGTCAACACACCTTTCGCGCACAATGACTTTTCTATATGGCACTTATTAAACATAGAGGGGGGGTGTGAATCTTAGAATATAATCACATTGAGGGGTCATGTTGAAAACAGTGTAATAGTATTCATTTTCAGTCGCGATCGACCTTATAAGAAGTTGGGTATTAATACACCCACTCTCATTTGCATTTCAAACATGACCAACCTTATATTGTGTTGGGTATCTATACAATCACTTTCAATTGTATTCATCCTTTTCCTATGTGGCCCACCTATTCAACTTAAAGGGGGATGTTGAGAATGATGTAATATTCACTTTTAGCGACGACCAGCCTTATATTGTATAATTATTATGTTTTTAGGTTTGGTAAAGGCCAACCTTGTACACATAGGCTCATATTCCTATTGGGGAAAGCATCCTATCTATTGAGTTGGGTATTTATATGCCCACTCTCATTTGTAATTCATATCATGCGCTTAAGGGCACCTATCAAATGTTGTGTTCTCTCGCGGATGGATATCTCTCTCTCTCTAGTGCACTTGTTACCTCGAGCTATTTATCCATCTAGACTTGCTACCCTCTTGGATAATTTCTCTTCAACTGTTGGGATGCCTTACATTGGTTTATTTTCTCTTTATTGAAAAATTAGGGTCTATGTTGGTTTTTGTTCGATTCTCGCACCATCTCTTATGAATTGTGAATCTCAATGTGATGGTGTTTAACCTCCAAGAGTTCTTTTCTCCATCATCAAAGGAACTTAACACATATCCAACAAACCAAATTGGTTCAAGTGGATCTTAATATGACACTATCATTTTTATAAAAGAAACCAAAAAATATTTATCCTAACTTGAACTAAGGCAGGTTACTCACAATAATATATTATACAATGAAGTTCTATACTTTATTTAGAAAGAAAATACTTGATGCAAGTTGTATTAGCTAAAGGATTATGGACTATGCCTATAAAAAATTACCATTATGCCTATGCAAAATTATGGACTGCTCAGTATGCTACTACAAAAATATGAATGGATTGGTATTAAGGTTTTCTCCTTCCGTCATTATGTTGGTAGTGAACTGCAAAACACAAACTTCCACATTAACCCTACCTATTTATTATGAAATAATTGACATCTCTGAGTAGCTATTTGCATCATTGTAAAACTTGGTATGCTTTAAAGAAAAAATAATATTAAGAAGAAAGGCTTTGTTATCCACTAAATTGCACTTAGTGGATTCCGAGTGAACCGTCGAAAACTTGAACAATCCAATTGTTCATCATCAGTGTTCTTAGATTCATCGGGCCAAGTTTTGGCCCCTTTGTTAATAACCACATGTTTATATCCCCTTGGGGGAATTGTAATAAAATGTACTAGCATGGTATCTTTATGTAAAAGACTCGGATTCTTAAGACTTGAACATTAATCCGACTGGCCCAAACTATTTTTTTTTTTCCTTGAAAATTATTTGTTGTTGAACAACCGACTAATAATTTTCGAGTTTTTCACTCAATCCTCCAAAGTTGGGGTCGTCGACGTGGTGTTTAGGCCTCAAGAGGTTATTAAGGCCTGAGTGTCAATGTATTAAACCATGCTAGGCATTATTTTTGAGTCGTATGGACATGTATTAGGTTCCCCTAGGTTTTTTTTAAGTTCCGTTAAAAAAATATTTTTCCGTAAAACAAGCCATTTTTTAATGATTTGGATAAAAAAATGAAAAAGTGATAAAATTATGGTCTAGGGGTCATTTTGGCCATGGGGGTGCTCATTTTCTAACCTGGAGCACCCACATTACCCTTAAACCCACTTTCCTAAGTGTTTAGACACTTTATTTTTCATCTATTTTACAAAAAGTAAAACAATTCAAAAATGAGAGAAAAAATGCAAAAAAGTGAAAAATCATAAAAAAATCCAAATCCAAATTTGATGGGATTTGAGGTCAGATTTGAATCATTTATGTTTGTGGGCTTATAAGTGTTAGGATATTCCTATACTCCATCCTAGTCCTACCATCATTTTCATTATTTGCATTTACAGTCTTGCATGCATTTCTGCATGCATGCATGCAATTGCATGCATCCCAATCATTAGTCCCAACACCTAGCCTCAGTTAGCCAGCCCCCGGGAGATTCTCTGAGATCAGTTTTATCCCTCCTAGAGATTAGTGCGCCCTTCCTCCTTGATTTAAGGAAGCCACTCGTCCTCTCTCACATACCACTCAGTTGCACTTCAGTTAATTGAGTTATCATCAGTTCTTTCCTTGATTTAAGGCTAGACTGACTCTCAACTGACAATATCACTCCGATGAGACTAGACTTCCCATTTTGACTCCAGTTATCTCCTCATGCGCCCTCCACTGAGCCTCCTTCATTCAGTTAGTTCCAGTTACACTTAGTTACACCTACCACACTCAGTTAGACTGATGGTTGACAGTTACTTGAGCATTGATGACTCCACTGATGATGAGATAGACTTCTAGTTGTGCTCCGATGACACTCCAGTGATCTTTTGATCACTCCATGAAGGCTAATTCAAATTGCCACCTTGGAATTCGAATCCTCATGCATTGTACTACTTATTTTTCCATATTGTGATTAATGAATCAGTGTGTGTGAAGTTATTTTGCTTCTATCCGAGTTCTATTGTATTATTATTTTGTTGCTCATTTTACTGCATTGACCACTCTTAATCTTATTCCTAAATTCTTTCATTGTGAGATATACATCAGCTCTTAGATCTGCTGTGAGGATTTTCACATGGTATCAGAGCATGTTGAGAGTATTGTTTATCTCCATTCCTGAGAGTTTTTTGCAGGTTATCATCCAGATTTCGAGTGCAGCAGTTGTAGCAGTTTCTACATTTTTTGTAGCAGTAGCAGTTGCAGACTTTTCTATTGTTTTTGCAGGTCTTCTACAGCTTCCATGAATTCAGAAGAAATCCCTCCTCTTTCTCCATTCAACTATGATGAATGGAAACAAAAAATGATAGCATATTTGAAGAGCCATGATCTCTTTAATCATTGTTTTGAAAGAGTGTTCGAATCCTCTGAAGAAGAGAATGACTGGTTAAATAAAGGTGACAGTGTCTATGCATTCATGATGTATGCTATGTCTCGTTGCATGATGAACCACTTTGTTGATGTTGAATCTCCAAAATATCTATGGGCCCACCTGGATGAAAGATTTGGCATACAGAATGAAGGGATTGGTCCAAACCCTTTCGAGAGAAAGCCCAGTGATGCATTCGCCCTCCTTAATGGTCTCATTGATCATGAATATCTCATATCTCATATTGAAGTTGTCCACAAAGAAGAAGAACTTGGAGATTCTACACTCATGCTCCAAATCCTCTCTTGCACCAGAGTTTGTTGGTTTGCATCATGATCTATTGAATGTTTCAGAGGTAAAATTAGCCATTGGAGGTAATGCATTCGCTCTCCTTGATCACTCACCTCTTATGTACTACTATATGATCATTATTTATTGCATCATGATCTATTGAATGTTTCGGAGGTAAAATAAGATACTAGAGGTAATGCATTCGCTCTCCTTGATCACTCACCTCTTATGTGCTACTATATGATCATTATTTCATGCTTTCAGAAGGTTATTGAAGATAATGGCCATTGCCATTTGCTTGGGATAATTTCTCATGCACTTACTGGTTTTGATCTCACCTCTAATGGTTCAAAGGAGATCTCAAGAAACCATGTTTCAAGTCTTGGAGCTGATTTAAAATCCAAGAAATCACTACTTGGGATAATTTCTCATGCATATGATGGTTTTGATCTCACCCCTGCTGGTTCAAAGGAGATCTCAAGAAACCATTTATCAAGTCTTGGAGTTGACTTGGATTCCAAGCAATCACTGTTATTTGATGGTTCTTTTTGGCATAATCTCACCCATGATGGTTTGAAGGAGAAGACAAAAGACTATATGCACATTCATAGATTTGATCCTACCTCAGTTGATTTGAATCACAGGTTCAAGTATAATCCTCATATTTTTGGATTTTTTCTCATCACATTCGATCAGAAGAGAAAGTACAAGAACATTCCTTTTGAGCATGATCCATTTCTTCCCAAGAAGAAGATACCTCGACCAAGCATCACACCTGCTTGAGTTTGGAGAATTTATTTTTGTGTGTTCCTTATAGTCTATTTTGAGGGAGGGTATTTTTTCCATGAGGTTTTCCCCATTTCCTTGGTTTATTGACTGTTATTATTCATTGTATTGGGTGACCTTTGGTCTCAGTTACTAGGGCCCAAGATAGATTAAGGGGGGGTGTCAGGATATTCCTATACTCCATCCTAGTCCTACCATCATTTTCATTATTTGCATTTACAGTCTTTCATGCATTTCTGCATGCAACATGCAATTGCATGCATCCCAGTCATCAGTCCCAGCACCTAGCCTCAGTTAGCTAGCTCCCGGGAGCTTCTCTCAGATCAGTTTTAGCCCTCCTAGAGCTTAGTGCGCCCTTCCTCCTTGATTTAAGGAAGCCATTCATCCTCTCTCACCTACCACTCAGTTTCACTTTAATTAATTGAGTTATCATCAGTTCTTTCCTTGATTTAAGGCTAGACTGACTCTCAACTGACTGTATCACTTCGATGGACCTCCAGTGAGACTAGACTGCCCATTATGACTCCAGTTAGCTCCTTATGCGCCCTCCACTGAGCCTCCTTCATTCAGTTAGTTCCAGTTACACTCAGTTACACCTACCACACTTAGTTAGACTCAGTTTGACTGATGGTTGACAGTTACTTGAGCATTGATGACTCCACTGATGATGAGATAGACTTCTAGTTGTGCTCCGATGACACTCCAGTGATATTTGGATCACTCCATAAAGGCTAATTCGAATTGCCACCTTGGCATTTGAATCCTCATGCATTGTACTACTTATTTGTCCATATTGTGATTAATGAATTAGTGTGTGTGAAGTTATTTTGCTTCTATCCGAGTTCTACTGTATTATTATTCTATTGCTCATTTTACTGCATTAACCACTCTTAATTGTATTCCTAAATTCTTTCATTGTGAGGTATACATCAGCTCTTAGATCTGCTATGAGGATTTTCACAGTAATAAGGCATTTAGAAACTTTTTGGAGCAGCTATAAAGGTGGAAACAACTCCCCATTAAGGGGGGTGTATTTCCCCATGAGGGGGGCACATTTCCCAAGGGAGAGTGGCCAACTCTTTAAGGAATTTGTAGCTTGTTTTTAGCTAATGTTTGAGCTAATTTGGGTCTGATTTTTGGAAGCCAAATAAGAGGGAGGCAGCCCCATCTTCTCCCTAACTCATGGCACCACCCTCTCCTTGTTACACCAAAATGTCGTCACCCTTGTGCAAGTGTCGCAAGTGTCGTCATCCTGACTTAGTGTCGTCACCATGACCGTTGCAAGTATCATCCTTATGACCAAGTGTCGTCATCATGACCGTTGTGATAAAGTCGTCATCTTGACCATTGTGTAAACTCCATGCTCTAACCCCTAAACTCATTCCGGGCTAAAACACATCCAATTGAGATATTTTTCCTGCCTAGTTGACCTCTTTGAGTAGGCTGTCGCACTTCTCCTTCATCTAGGGTGCGACATCGCAGTTTCTGGTCAGCTATAGTGAGACAGTGTCGCAACTTGTCTTTCTACAAAGTGCGATGACCCCCTTTGTCGCTCTGTGTCCTCTACCAGGGTGCGACGAGGTTGGTTAAAGGCTATTTTGGGGAGTCTCAAGGTCTTTCTAGAATTTTGTTGAGGTGGAGGCCTATCCCTAGGCTCTAGGTGAGGTGGCATTTCGATTCCTAACCTTATGGGAATATCCCTTAACCATCTCCCCCTAATCCTCAACCTATCCTATCTCTTTAGCCCTATATAAATACCCACTCTCTCCATGGGAGAGAGGAAGGTCTATAGTATCCTTATGCTGATAGAATCCATATTGGTGATTGGGAATCTTGTACCACTTTGGAGGCTTGGCTTGGACATGTTGGATGGAGGATGCGACGTTGAGGCTTTGGTTGTAGCTTCATCCTTTCTATGTAATTCCTACTTTTATACAGTTAATATAATCTTTTTCCATAAACTATTGTCTCATTGATGATGTTTAGAGTTTTCTTTCTTAACCGTTAACTTAGATCAATCATATAAAATGTATGCTTTTACTGTTTGTTAGTTTCTATATGTTCAACAGGGTCTTGCAACTTGAGATCTGATGACGTTGGAGCATTGGATCAACAAAGAGCAAAGGGATTTGCAAATCCGAGGTAAGTTATCTATCTACTAGTTTGCACTTCTATTGATCTAGGAAAGTAGATCTATATTCTGTTTGATTTGTTCTAGACTTACGTTAAGCTAGGGAGATCACGCCTTAGATCTGTCTTTGGTAGATTGTCCGATAACAAATTTAGTGACCATACTAGGGATTGAACATAGTTTTAGTTTTCAATTTGAATTCCATTTTCAGTTGATTTCTTTTGCCAGCCATCTAAATTGCCTCCTAAGTCTCTTTCACCATTAGATCTTCACTTTGAAGAGTCTGATTACCTTCCTTTGAGTTTGTACTCCTCATTTTTAGATCACTTCATTACTCATTGTCTGAAGAATTGGTTCATTTTTGAACTTAGATCTCACCTGTCGCACCTAGTTAGTGACTCAAAGCGACACTGTGTCTTTTTTTATCTATGTTCTTTGTCTTGGCTTCTCGTCGCAACCCTTCCATTGGTATACTGTGACATCGTCGCACTTCTCGATTTGGTGAACTGCGACGTCGCACTGTGCACAAGCACAGAGTGCGCCGATTTGCCAAAAGTACCCTACAGGCACCCCTTCTCCATTTCTGATTTGAGTTTGGGTTTGTGTGCAGACTCCTCTACACTGTACCTTCCAGGAAGAGACCCTTTTTGTCCAGCAGTGTTTTTTGGCTTGTTTGTATTGATTTTTGGGCTTTTGATATTTGGATTCATGTTTGGCCCTTTGAGTCAAAACTAGTGTTTTGCTTGCATTTTTAGTGGTTCTGACCCCTCTCAAAGTTTTGAGATCATTGTTGGTTTGGCGTGACTAGCTTGTTTTAAAGATTTGAAAAGTGTGGGATACCCATGTCTTTTTTAGCCTCTTTCTCTTGGGTTATACATCCTGTTTCCTTTACATGCTAAGCTATATAATGGTTATTGGAAAATATTGTTTCTTTGTTTCCACTTTAGTTCAAAGAAAAGCTTGATTTTGTTACTCTTTTGCTATATTAAAACGTAAATATTCTTCTTACTTTATTTTTGATCATTTGATATTCTTGGTCTTACCATCATAAGAAGAAAAAAGGCTTGTTTTAGATTTGTGTGCATTTGAGTTAGATAAGATTGTTAAGTGCTTATCTTTGTCGTGCATTTGATTGGAAACGTTTATGGAATCCTTCTTTCCGTAGCTTATATGTGTCTTTTTCAAGTGTAAAAAGATAGGAAATCAGTTATAATTATTGCATTTGGTAGATTTTGAGCCTTTCTCAAGTGCCTTTGAGTTGTTTGGGTGCTTGCCATTTTTCTCTGGGAATTTCTAGATGATTAGAATGTTGTAGATATTCTCTCACTTTCTGTATATAGATATGAAAAGCGTTTAGTTATCAAATTCCATTTTTGGTACATGCATTTGAAAATTGAAAGTGCTTCATTATTTTGTATTATACATTGTTAAGATTAATTGCATCTTTCATTTTCTTTGCGCTTTTTAGCTGATTATTGCAGAAAGTTAGAGTTGTTGCACTCTAGAAAGGAATTCTTCTTTTCGCTACTACTTACGTATTTTTGGTTTCAAAAAAAAAAAATCTCTCCTTACCTTAAGTAGTTTTCATTGAAAAGGAAAGGAAAATGTGCATTATCATATAGTTGAGGATTGCATTATGTTTACATTTATGTACTCACCTCATGCATCCACCTAACCGTACAAGATAAAATTAACGCTAACTTAGGTTAAAATCATTTAGTAACTGTGTGTAAGTTAGAGACGTGTTTCAGCGTCGTTAAGCGTGCCAACTGTCGTTATTTGCCAGCACTGTATCCCGGGGGTATTGTAGTCTTCCACGTACTTATCGGTATATCGAGCTCCTTTACGTACCCACCAAGTACCATAATCCGTACTTGGCGTATATCGAAGGGTGTATCACGTACTCGGTAGTATATCGGAAGGTCTCTTTCCGAACGGTTGTGCATTAGACAGCACCACTACAGATTTGAGCTCCCACGTACCTTGAGTATATCGGGAGACACCACTAGGATTCCTGAAACCAAATGAGTTAACCATTTGGCCGTCTTGGCAAAGCAATACACCGAGAACAACACCCGGGGAGATTAGCACACACGTATTGTCCAGGTAATCAGGTATGCAGGAAAGGGTACTGTCCCAATCCTCCTTGTCGTGTCATATTGTTGGACCCTGTAGTATATAGCGGTTTCCGATGCCTTTATAATCCCGTGAGGTTCCAGACTTTGAATCCACTCCTATTCACACAGTTTGCTTGTTGCTTTTAGACATGAGTAGTGCTTGACTTGTGTGGTATTTTAGATACTCTTAGGAAGTTCAGATATGGAAGATTCTTCTGGGACTACCAACCAAGGCGCCCCTTTCCAGGGTGTGCCATTTGTTATTCCCCCTTGTGGAACTGTTGGTCCTCCCTTTATGGCTACTTTGAGTCTTCCTGGATTGACGATAAGATTATCGGTATGGTTATTCTCCAATCCAGTTACACCAAATGCACCAATTGTGTCAAACCTAGGTCCTTCACCACATAAGCATCAATCTCAAGGTGATCCTTCTCCTTCTACGTCAAAAGTTGAATCGGCTTCTGTCTCTTCCTCTTCTCCTACTGAAAACTCTAGCGTTAGTAATCAGGTGGAGAAGAAGAAGAAGAAAAGGAATATTAAGAAGAAGAAGGATAAGAAAGAGACCAAGCGCCAACCATCTGCCTCTGATGGCACTCATTCTATGAGAACACCTCGTAAGCCCAAGTTCCCTTGCAAACTTTGCAAGGGTGATCACCTTCTCTAAGATTGCCCTGGTCTTTCCCGTGTGTCAGAAGTATGGTCTAAAAACCCCAAACCACTTGTATCGTCAACCTTTGACCATCATGTTGATGGTACTCCCTCGATCAGTGACCCATTGGTGAAAGGTCGGAAGGGTAGAGCTGTAGACCTTTGCTGGCTATGCAAGGGCATGCATCGTACTTACCTTTGTCCAAGCATGGATGAAGCTTCACGGTGGTTGGAAGATATTACTAGTTCTCAACAGGTGCTTCCAACAAGCGATGGTAAATTGCCCCTCGACCCCCCGCTGGTTGACCAAGTGATCAATTCAGTTTCATCTGTAATTGATCCCACTCTTCCTTACGAGAGTGAAGTGATCGAGTCGATCTCATTTCCACTCGATCCCGCTCTTTCATTGGAGAAAGTCCAAACTGAAGAAATCACCATGACACAATCTTCGTCTCACTCTTATCTTCCAAGTGAGAGTGAATTGGAAACCGCTGATGTTTTCCTAGTTAGTTCAGAATGTCCTAGGCAAGGGGAAACCCTGTCCATTCCTACAGGACCCCCCCCAAGTACCGAGGTCATTTCCTTTGATTGGAATGGTCTAACAGAATCTCGTCTCCCCTCGAGTATACCTTTTCAAATATATGTAGGAGTTTCCGATAAATAAATATTTCGTACGATAGTTGATGAGGGAGCTTCTATTAGTATTTTATCCTCAACTGCTTGGAAAGCTATAGGTTCCCCTCAGCTTGTGCCAGTAATTGACCAGATTTTGGCTTTTAATAGAAGGCCTACCAAATGTTCAGGGATTGTCCCGCAGTTACCTGTCACGTTGAGAGGTAAAACTGTTTATGTTGATGTCATGGTTGTCCAAGGTCCTTTAGATTTCAATCTACTCCTTGGACGTGATTATGTCTATGCTATGAAAGTCGTCGTATCCACACTCTTTCAAGTGATGTATTTTCCCTACAATGGGAGGATTGTGATCGTTGATCAACTTTCCTTCGTGACACCCAATCATCGCATGAATTCCAGTCATCAGACTTCCCTAAATGTTACGCATGTTTTAGTGGTTTCTTCCCCCCTGAGGATGGGGGGTACGAGCATGGTTTATGTTATGTTTCAAGCTCGTTAAAAAATTAAACCAACCACCCTAACATAGTTTCCCTTTGGTTTCAAGCTTGCATAAAAATGAAACCAATCCACCAGAGCATAGTTTTATTCTAATTCAAGCTCGTTAAAAAATGAAATAGACCCCTCTAAACATAGTTTACCTTTGGTTTCAAGCTTACATAAAAATGAAGCTATCCCCACGAGCATAGTTTTATTCCATTTCAAGCTCGTTAAAAAATAAGATGGGCCCCCTCAAGCATAGTTATCGTTTATTTCAAGCTTGTGTAAAAATGATATAGATATCTCTCCCATTGGTTCGAGTCTCTCGCTAGAGTTAGAACTTGAACCTTCATTTCATCTGTTTCTTGTTTTCCCCCCCTTGGTGAACATTTTCATATTAGTAGCTAGGCTGGTAGTTGGGTTAGCAAGTAACATTTTCAGACGAAATGAAGCTTGGGGGGCATGCCACATGTCGTACCGTCAACAATCATGTTGAAGGAACACTACCATGTTAAGCTGCTAGCAATCATGCTGGGGGCATTTACCAACCTCTGGGCATCATGTGGGAAGAAATCCGTTAATGGGCCTTAACCCTGAGCAGAATTTACCTTTGGATTCAAGCTTGTTAAAAAATGAAACCAGTAGTTTGAGCATAGACTAGTCTTTGATTCCAAGCTCGTTAAAAAATGGAAGAGATCCCTTGAGCACAGTTCCCTTTTTGTGTCAAGCTCTTTAAAAAATGAAACAGGTCTTTTTGAGTAGAGTTCTATTCCTGTGTCAAACTCGTTAAAAAATTAAACATATCCTTTCCATTTGAGTTGAGTCTCCTCGTAGACTTAGTACCTGAACCTTCTTTTCACCCACCTATGCCTTAGGCAAATGAAATGAAGCTTGGGGGCATGTATTCAACCTCTTGAAGTTACGTTGAAGTCAACTCGATCGCCTCTCCACACCACGTTGGAGCTAAGTCACTTACTTCTAGCAATCATGCTGGGGGCATGTACCAACCTTTGGATTTCATGACGGGAAGAAATTCACCATTGGGAACATTTTCGAGCATACTTTCCATTTTAGGGTTTCAAGCTCATTACACCATGAAAATTATCTCGATCATAGTTCATTTTCCGTTACAAGCTCATTAAAAACTGAAACAGACATCATAAGCATTCTTCCAACCTATATTCGAGCTCATTAAAAATAGTAAGATCACATTTGAGATTACTTTTCACTTTTTTCCTTCTCTCCTTAAAACATGAAAAGTGGTTCGAGCTTAGTTTTTACTTTCTTGTGCTCTGGTTCAAACATGAAAAAGATTCTGAGTGCTTTTGATACCATTCTCGTGCTCGTCAAAAATTTGAGTAAAAAGGTGTGTCTAACGAGTATAGGTTTATCACTTTATCCGACCTCGCTAGACTATTTACAGAAAAAGGAACTGTGCCGAGTTTACTTTTTCCTTTGTCATACTCAGTTAACAACCATGACAAAGTTGTTCATGGAGTCATCGTTAATCTCTTTTTAGACTCCTAAAATAGGAAAAGATTGCCAAGCGAACTTGATGCTTGCACGCGTGTAAAAGCATTTGAATGATCGTCTTTCTGGTGATAGTTTACCCCTTTTTCGAACCAGGAAGCACTATTTACAAAAAATGAATACTCCAACCAACCATGGCTGGAAGAGTCCTCTCCCGCGTTGTTTTACCTTTTTTTGGGCAATGAGGCTAACTTTACGAAAAATGAACGTTGGAGTCTTCTTTAGTTCTTTTCAAACTCTCTAAACATGAAATGACACGGAGTTTTCCTTCTTTGGACTCGTTAAATTTTAAACATTAAAGGGCCCATTATGGGACGAACCCCTCCTTTCCCAGGTTCGTAAAACGTTTGGGATTGGACTCATCTATGAGATTATACCGAGCATCTGGTTACCCTCATCAAGCTCGTCAAAAACACATGAGGCACTCATCAATCATGATGGGGAAAAATGAAAGATTTTGTGTTACATCTTAATTACGGCAGTACATAGTCACTCTTGAACATGGCACTCGTTTACATTTGCATCCAGTACTTGGATAATCTGTTTTTCCTCGAGTCTTGTCAATTCCATGAGTCACGTCGCTCCTTTGGATCAGCGAAAGAATGCTTCCACCATCAGTTGCATTAGGGGTTCGTATCATTCTCATCATGTCAATACTGCCAAGTCATGCCATGCCCATGTTCAAGAGACATTTGTTACTCATCTTCTGCAATCATTATACCTTCGATCATGCTGGTCTACCTTGAGTCAGTCTTGCACATTACTCTACCGTTTGATCTACACCAAACATCTGCTATCGAGTTTCTTGTCGATGATGGGGGATTCATCATGGCCCTCCTTCGACAGATTCATCCTTGTCGACTTCAAATCATCATTCTAGGATTGAATCTAGAAACCAACTAAGTACCTTGGTCCTACATGCCTCAATGGCAGGTTACCTCGCTTTCGACATGAGTTTACATCATTGACTCTTGATTGAAAGATTCCATTAGGCGTTCGACTTCAGCTCATTGATTCACACTTTGATGGTATGTACTGTGATACCTTGGGGATCACTGACATTAATGGTGATTCCCCTCGCACTTGTTAATGGTATACATTAATGACCAGTAATCAAGTGGTTTCTACCATGTTCGACTCCAAAACATTGTAATCACATGGATAGATTTGTATCATTGCAGGTTCAACTTGAAGACCCTGGGGAAGTTCTTGCCTACCCAGGTTGCGATGGAGATTGCTTGGGACGCACAGATCCACTTTGTATCGATCGTGGCTGTGTTGTTAGTTCAGAGTTACATGGATCCACTTTTGTATTGGTCGTTGTTGTGTAATCATCTCATCATGGATCTACGATTGTGTATAGTAGCCATGATTGTGTTCAGTTGGTCTTTACTATCATGGATCTGCAATGTATTGGTTGACAACCATGTTTTGTGTTGTATGAGACTTGTGTATCTCATGTCATTTCTGTAGCAACTCCTTCCAACCAGCAAGTCCTTGCCATTTTTCTTATTACAAATCATTTCACTTGTCTCATTCCATCAACTTCATGCTTTGGGGGGCATTCTGTTACACCAAAATGTCGTCACCCTTGTGCAAGTGTCGCAAGTGTTGCAAGTGTCGTCATCCTGAATTAGTGTCATCACCATGACCGTTGCAAGTATCGTCCTTATGACCAAGTGTCGTCATCGTGACCGTTGTGATAAAGTCGTCATCTTGACCATTGTGTAAACTCTGTGCTCTAACCCCTAAACTCATTCTGGGCTAAAACACATCCAATTGAGAGATTTTTCCTGCCTAGTTGACCTCTTTGAGTAGGTTGTCGCACTTCTCCTTCATCTAGGGTGTGACGTCGTAGTTTTTGGTCAGCTAGGGTGAGACAGTGTCGCAACATGTCTTTCTACAAAGTGAGACGACCCCCCTCTATTGCTCTGTGTCCTCTACCAGGGTGCAACAAGGTTGGTTAAAGGCTATTTTGGGGAGTCTCGAGGTCTTTCTAGAAGTTTGTTGAGGTGGAGGCCTATCCCTAGGCTCTAGGTGAGGTGGCATTTCGGTTCCTAACCTTATGGGAAGATCTCTTAACCATCTCCCCCTAATCCTCAACCTATCCTATCTCTTTAGCCCTATATAAACACCCACTCTCTCCATGGGAGAGAGGAAGGTCTATGGTATCCTTATGCTGATAGAATCCATATTGGTGATTGGGAAGCTTGTACCACCTTGGAGGCTTGGCTTAAACATGTTGGATGGAGGATGCGACGTTGAGGCTTTGGTTGTAGCTTCATCCTTTCTATGTAATTCCTACTTTTATACAGTTAATATAATCTCTTTCCATAAACTATTGTCTCATTGATGATGTTTAGAGTTTTCTTCCTTAACCATTAACTTAGATCAATCATATGAAATGTATGCTTTTACTGTTTGTTAATTTCTATATGTTCAACAGGGTCTTGCAGCTTGAGATCTGATGACACTGGAGCATTGGATCAACAAAGAGCAAAGGGATCTGCAAATCTGAGGTAAGTTATCTATCTACTAGTTTGCACTTCTATTGATCTAGGAAAGTAGATCTATATTCTGTTTGATTTGTTCTAGACTTACATTAAGCTAGGGAGATCACGCCTTAGATCCGTCTTTGGTAGATTGTCCGATAACACTCCTCAACTAGTGCACCCTTCCCTCTCTTATTCTTCTATAAATATTGGGCACCTCTCTCATTCCAAACTAGTTAGAGTTGGATGAGAGAAGGCTTGCTCTTGTAATCTGATATATTTTTTTGCATTGAGAATAAATAAGCTTTGGAGGCTGAAATGTGTAGTGCCTTGGTGTGTGGATCAACATTGTGATGCTCTTCATATGGTAACTGGTTTCTTCTTTGCAAATTTCTTTCTTACTCTTGTCATAGATCATGATTCTGTTGAATTAATAGGAATAAGAAGTTGTAAGTAAGCTTACTTTCATTTTCTATTTCATGTATGATTGGAAATCAAAAATTTGCATGTTAAATAGGTTTATTTGCATGCTATTTTAATTTTTGATTTATATGTGTTTACAAGATCTCATGGGTATGCAAGTGTTTGTGATTTAGCTTTCAGGTTGCCAAGCTTGGAGGAGAATTGGATCAAGTTTGACTCCATTCCATCTTCAACGATCTTCATGAACATTGTCCCTCAACACTCCACAAATAAGCATTCTTAGTTTGATATTTTATGGCAACAAGCTCTCTTCTACTTTCTCTCATAAAAATAATTTCTTATTGGTTACTGTTTTTGGGTACTTTCAAATCTGATCTTCTTAGCAAGTTTATCATAAAATCAGATCTGATTTTTTTTATGCATAGATCCAAGATAGTTCAAAGTTATTACTTCATTGTTGGGTCTTGCTTGGAAAATAGGTCTTTAAATAAATTTTTAGTCAAATTTTTAGGATTGTTTAAAGATTTCTTTTTTTAAAAGTTTTAAGGTTCATATCAAGCAATTGAGTGCTTTATTGGATGGATTTTCAAGGATGTCCAAGATCCTAAGAGGTTGGCTTTTTAGCCAATCCATCTCCTTAGTTCCTTTTATCAAGTTAACTAGTTTTTTAACATAGAATGTTGTTAGTATTTTTTTTATTTTACCCAAATCACTTTTAAAGTGATTTTGGGCACTTTTTCTACTAATGTTGTTTGTTGGTTTTTGTGTTATGACAACAGATAAAAGGTTTTGAGGCACTTACTTTGATCAATTTGGATGATCCGGAACCTTCATTGAACCTTACCTTTCCTTCCTTATTTTCCTCTATCATTTGTAACCTCTTTTCTCCAGATCTATAAGGAGAAAGAGCAGTTCTTTCTTTTCCAATTCGGTATTGTAACTTGTAATAAAAATTATTTTGGAAGCAAGCTCACAAAGCTTGCTTCTCATCCCCCCGAGGGGATTGGTGTCGGTTCATTTTTTGTGATTGTTGTCATTTTTTCAAACCTAATCATTTTCACATTAGATTATATTAACTAAAATCAACCAAGTTAAAATAAAATCTAACGTTGTGGTCCAATCCAAATATTGGGCCATTGACTCTCTCAGGACCTCGAAACTTTTTATTTCATTTTTGCAGACCGTATATTTTTTCACGACAATATTTTTCATCTTTTGCAAAAAGTAAATCGGATACTAACCCACTATCTCGGTAGTGTAGTAATTAGAAAACATTTCATTTTTCAATTATTTACTTTACAAAAAACCCCCTTGCTTTCCCAAAGTACGGTTTCAGGATAAGGGCTTGCTCGAGTACTGGCCTGAAAATAGACTCTTGGGGCATAAAAAAATAAAATATTTGTTCCAATTTTAAAAAATAAAAATAAACAAGGCTCTGTCTCGAGTATGCTCTGGATCACTACAGCTGTGTCTAAACAAGTTGATCACCAGAAAGAGGCTTAGTGACTAGTAATTAGTTTAACACTCCCTAATAAACCTCTCACATACGAAAATACAACGTATCGTTTTTATTGGAATAGTTATTGTTTTTATTGGCATAGTGTGGGGAAATTCCTCAAAACAAGCGAGAACCACCGGGTAGCGACCTCGGGATACCATTAGACCACACCCTCATTTGATGTAGTGTTGAACACCTCCCAGAGACTCCGATCCAACCCACATTTCTGAGTGAGGAGCCACCTTGCCATAATCCTGACATATTTCCAGTACCTTACGGGATATTGGAAATCTCCTTTCCCCTAATAATCCACTCACTTTCACATTAATTTAAAATTGACCAAGAACATTTGCACAACATTTCATTTCCAACATTACAAACAACATTTCATTTTGACTCCATTTTTCAGCATTGGTCTCTCTTATTTATCATTGCAAATTATATTTAATTGCTATCATGTGTTGAATGAATTGATAATCATGTTTAATTTCTATGTTGTTTAAATATTTATGTTGTTATGCTTTCAAGTTATATTGCAAATCTCTTGTGTTAGTTTGGTCATTATAAAAAACTCCTAAAAAACTAACTCATCCACCATAACTAGCTTGGCTTAATCAACCTTAGCAACTTTTAGGGTCCATCCCCCTTGGCTTTGTTAGGAGTTTGCCTAAATGAAGGAGTCAAGATTCAAGTGACAATACTTGACTCGAGGCTTGACCCCAAGGACACACTTTGTGTCTTGAATATTTATGCCACGTTTACCCCAGGTGTGTTTCCGACGACAATAGGCTCCATGTTCCTTCAGACTCCCAATTATATTCTAGTGGTTATAATGCTCATAAAAGGGAATCAGTAAAACCTCCATGCTCACATGCCGGGTATTACCACCTAAATTAAAATTAGTTGGAATTTCAGTTGAGACTCCTAAGTGTGAACAAATTACTTGTTCCTTATCAGAGTTCAAAAGTCTAGCATGCCATTTTTGACCCATTTTTTATTTTTTATTTTTTATGCATGTTCATCACCCCATTGGGAGTTGTAATAAATGATGTAGCATGATGGATTTTTGTAAAAGGCTCGGCTTTCATAGGACTTAGTCATCAATACATTAATCTAGAGTATTTTTTCCTTGTTAATTGTATGTTGCTTTTCAACGACTTATAATTTTCGAGTTTTTCACTCAATCCTCCAAAGGTGGAGTCATTGTCTTGGTGGTTAGGCCTTATGGGGTTATTAAATAATAAAACCTAGTGTTAATGTATATTACCATGCTAGTCATTATTTTTGAGTCATATGAACATGTAGTAAGTCCCCCCTAGGATTTTTTAAGTTTCCGTTAAATAAAAAATTTCCCATAAAAAACATGATATTTTAATTGTAAAATTTCAATGAGTCATAAAAGTGGTACTAGGAGGAATTGTTTGGCATGAGGGTGATCGTTTTCTATCCCAGAGCACCCACTTTACCCATGTACCCACTTTGAGAGTGACATTAGTGATTATTAATCACTTAACTTCATTTTCTCTCGAAAAGTAATTAAAAAAGTCAAATTATTGACAAATTAACGGAAAATCGGGATCCCATCAATCAAGGAAACTTGTCTCAGACATGTTTTTAGTCAAACAGAGTGGTGGAAAAGCGATTGGAAATAAAATCCAAGTCAATAAAGGAGCCAAACATGTGAGTAGATTGCGATTGAAGATCCTATTGAAGGGGGGGCACATTTCTCCACGTAGGGGGTGCATTCCACTTGGCAGTGTGGAAAACAAAGAGTGGGATGGTGGCCTGTTAGTTTTTGTACAATTCTAGTAGTATAATTAATTGCATATAATAAAAATTTTTCACTAAAAGAATAACCAAGCACATAAACAATAGACACAATTTTAGCTTGGGAAACCCAACAGGGAGAAAACCCAACAACCTTTGTATAGAGATAAATAGTTCAAAGATCAGTGTACATCCAGATATCAACAAAGAGAGAGAGAAAGATAAACTTTTCCAAGTGTAGTAGCCCCAAGAAACCCTTCTCCAACTGCAGTAGCGAACCTTTCTCTCTCCTAGAGTGAACTTGCTTGAGTTGAGTGAGTGAACAAATGAGATGTGCGACCTCTCTACTAGTCAAAAAATGACTTTTTACTTAACTAGGCCGACCAAACTTTCCCTAATAGGGACGACTTGACTAGGGCAGTTCTGCCCATTGTTTGGGGAAGACTTCCCACTGTTTGGGGTAGACTGCCCATTGTTTGGGGTAGTTTACCCATTGGACCGACTTGTCTTGGGGGAATACAAAAAATACATTTAATAAATGTTTTCTTTGAGTGATTCCAACCCAAGGTTTACATTAATTATTTCAAGGTATTTACATGATCAATTACATCAATATATTCTCTCGAAGGAGGTACACCAATAATATAATAAAGTACATTAAGAATAACTTCCGAAGTTACATTATTTGCAGCACTCCCTCTTAACAAGGAAGGTATTCTTCGGACACGGTCATCATCAACATCACTGGACACGATCATCTGGATTTCAACTGTACATCCCATCTGTCTCAAACATCCCCATACATATAGAAGGTCGTCAACACAGTCTCAGTCCGTTGAGAAGTGCCATCATGCATCAACTCAACCCATTCCATTGGGGAACATGCACCAACTCAACCAATCCATCAGTGAGTCCATACATCATCTCAACAAATCTGCATAGTCCATCAGAGAGTCCATTATGCATCAACTCAACCCAGTCCATCAAGGAACATGCATCAACTCAACTAGTCCATTGATGAGTCCATACAAGAGTACCAGTGTGCACCAGCCTCTCCATCCCATATCAGGATGTCTAAAAAAATCCTCACTCTTTTCATAGTGATCGAGATAATGCACTAAATCTCTCCATGAGAGATCTCCTCAGTCCTTTCAGAGTGATCAGGAGTGCGCATTGGCCTCTCCATCCTTTCTGGATGTCTAAGAGATCTCCTCACTCCATCTCGGAGTGATATGGAGAATGATATGGCCTCTCCATCCCATCTCAGGATGTCTGAGAGATCTCCTCACTCCATCTCAGAGTGATCAGGAGAATGCAGTGGCCTCTCCATCCTATCTCAGGATGTTTGAGAGATCTCCTCACTCCTTTCAGAGTGATTGGGAGAATTCTTGGTCTCTATATCATCATCCTTACCTCTTAGCAAGAGATATAATCATCGAACCAATCTCCCCATTCCATCACAGAGTGTCAGGGAGTAAAGCCATCCTTCCCTCTTAGCGAGGGATTCAATCATGGGACCAATCTCCTCAGTCCCTCTCGGAGTAATAGGGAGAAGATACTTGCACACATATCAATTAACAAAGGCATCAAGTATATCGGGGAGAACATTTATATTTTTCCCCATTCTAGTCATGAAATGCAAATAAATGAAATAATAACAAATCACATGACTGAATTTATGCACCTGCATGGGAGAGTATCAGGAACCTAGTCTCCCCACCCTGTCACTGGGTGTTTGGGAGATCTCCCATCCTTTCTCTGAGTGTTTAGGAGAAAATATGGTATTGCCGTCGGACCACTCACCCTTATGCAAGTCACATGGCTAATAATTGTTCGATATTATAATCACGTCTCCTCTGTGTTAGAGCGTCCTACTCCCTTTACATATGAGCATCTTGCTCCCTCTCTGGAGCTATCCATAGGTAGGTCCATCAACCTATTACTTTGGGTGCCAATCTGAGCACCAACTTCATAGAGAAAAAGATCACAGTTCCGTACTAAAATGTAAGTATCCATCCTGGTGAAGACTAGGTACATCAAGGATCCTCTCAACTATCCATCTAAATCAACCAACAACACCATTAGTGTATCTAGGTACTCACCGTCATCATACTAGATCTACTCAGGATCTCAACTGTGTTCTTCCTTCACCTAGGAAGATCTCATCAGGTTTCTACCACACCATCAATAGGCCAAGATCCTCATCTCAAGGACTAATTTCCTCTATCTCGGTAAGGGATAGATCATTAGTATACAAAATCACGAACAAAGGATCATCGTCAGTAATATGTTCTGAATCCTAAGGAACAATTCTAACTGAACATATCACCTCCTTAGAAATCAACTAAGTAACTGTCGTCCTTCAAGACTAACATACTCTAATACTTTTGTCATGACTCTAATTGGAAACCAATTGATTTCCATAATCATTGAAGAACCGAACATCTGTAGTAGAGAGAGACCAACATCCGTTGGAGACTTCTACTCCCAAACACCAATATATATGAGATCCTTTGGGCCTGTGAGTCATGTATCAATTATAGCTGGATGTATCAGGTCCTCGTCTGTTCATTGATGCATAGTCACGACTTCCATCTAACTGCTTTGTCTAGGAGTCATCCTTCTAGACTGAGAGTCATGCTCCTAAAAGCTTCCTTCTTTTGATTAATCTGAACATCGATGGGATTCATGTGTCCACCACTTGTTCATCAGAACAAGTCTCATCATCCTTCTCTTGTAGGCCATATCATATGATCTTTTTCGTACAAGTCAAATCCCGTCAGAGGATTAGCGACATTGCATAATTAAATTTAAAAAATTTATATTTCAATGCAATGGAAATAGTTTACACATGTATGTGGGCATCTTAGCTAAAGCTTCAACACAACAATCATAAACATGTATCCCAAACACATATGGTATCTATCTAGATGTTTGCTATATCCACTAGAACATGCCATCAAGAGTGTGCACTACTCTAAGCATGTAAGACGGAGATATCATCTAGACTAGCTCCATCAAGTGTTTATGGAATATTATGCAGCTCATATGCATAACAAGTACATCAATAAGTGAACTATATCAAATGCTCAACGAAATTCTTGATAGATCTGCATACAATTTGTTATGAAAATATATAAGACAAAAGCAGATCCATGTGAGCAATAAATCCAAATACTTATCTTTTATTTTTTTTGTGTGTGGACTCCCACATCCTCCTTGTGGGAATTATGAGAGTCCTCCATTCTTCATTTTTCTTGCTGGGAGTCCATCGCAGTCTGGATCTTCATATCATCACCTCAACATGGTGTTAGATTTTCTACTTTTAATCAATATTTATCTAGGATCTTACTGAAAGAATATCATGCACAACATAACACAATATACACAAAGAATTTCCTCGGGGAAACCATAGAGGAGAAAACCACACAACTTCTTCAGAGATAGAATCGTCACCAATACAGTATCACAAAAGTAAAACCCCTAAAAAAAGATGGTCTTCTGCAGCTCCTCTTCTTTTCCTCATATGCGAAATTTTCCTCTCTCTCACTAATGCGAACTTGTGAGTGAGTGTGTTCTCCAAATGAGAGAGATCCACTCTCTATTTATACTTTATCTTTCACTTGACCTTTTCACTTACTAGGTCGGCCCCAGTTGTACTCGACTGGGCCGAATTCTCTAGGGGACTCAATAACCCTATTCTAACTGACTCTTGGGGGATCTATTGCCCCGACTTACAATGGAGGATTTACCTCAATGACTTTATATGACCAAATGTAATAATGACATCCCTGACCGAAGGAATAAACATCTCCGTCGAAGGTACAAATAAAATACAATAATAATACAATATAAAATACAAGTGAATATCTTCCGAAGTTACAATTATATTAACACTCCCTCTTAACTACGAAGGTATTCTCTTGACACAGTCATCAACACATCTGTACACAAGTCTTCGTCACTGGATCATCATCAATGCTGGAACATCATCATCAACACTGGATCATCATCGTCGCTGCTGCAATCCTCATCATGTCGATCATCGATTGGTGACATCTCTCGAATCTACTCGTCATAGGAAGTTCTACATAGCCATCCATTTTTCATGCTGGATGTAGGCCTATCCCTCATTTAGGTATTTATCATCTCTGCGAGAAATCCATCAAGTAGGTACAACCCAGGACCAGTCATTACATTACCTCTGCAAACACATGTGTCTCCTACTGTCACCTCATATTTTTCAGATCATCTCATCATCACACCAACCGACATGGGAGGACTTTCCTACCACCATTCAGGAAATGCTCAACACTTACATCAACCGACATGGGAGGACTTTCCTACCACCATTCGGGAAAGGCTCTGACACTTACATCAACCGACATGGGAGGAATTTCCTACCACCATTTAGGAAAGGCTCTGACACTTACATCTACCAACATAGGAGGAATTTCCTACCACTATACGAGAATGGCCCATGTGCATCTGCGTATTCCAGACTCATCACTTCCTCTTGGAAGGAACCTCGATCTGAAGAACACCAATCTTCTCTCTGAAGTACTCGAACTTCACTCTGGCTAGAGGCTTGGTCAATACATTGGCTATCTGCTCGTCCATCGCAACATACTAGAGCTTCACTGCTCTTCTCTGCACTATATACCTGATATAGTGATACTTGATCTCAATATGCTTCGACTTGTCATGGAACAACGGGTTATCGGACAACTTCGCACAACTCTGGTTGTCACAGAATATACAAGCCGCCTCTAACTGGAGATCAAACAAATCAGACAGTAGCTTCCTAGGCCATACTGCCTCGCAACTAGACGAACAAGCTACAACATACTTTGCTTCGGCTGTACTCAGTGCCATGCACGACTGCTTCCTGCTAAACTAAGAGATCATACCGGATCCCATACTGAAGCAGCATCCCGAAGTGCTCTTCCTATCTGCGACACTGCTTTCCCAATCCGAATCAACATAACCCTGCCGATTATTCTTCTGATTTACGTCATACTTGAGCCCATAATCAATTGTACTCTTCAGGTACCTCAATATATGATTTGCAGCAACCAGGTGAACTTGTCTTGGATTTGTTAGGAACTGGCTCAATGTGTTCACAACAAAGCATATGTATGGTCTCGTATTCGTTAGGTACATCAATGACCCAATCATCTGACGATACATCGTGGCATCAACTGAATCTGATGAAGCATCACACAATAGCTTCAAATTCGATGCCATAGGTGTGGCCATGGCCTTGCAGTCCATCATTGTGAATATCTTCATAATCTCCATTGCATACTTCCCTTGTCCAAGGAAGATCCCATCCGCATTCTGCCGCACCTCCATGCCCAGGAAATAATGCATCATACCTAGGTCCTTCATTTCGAACTCTGCGACAAGTTTCCTCTTTGTGTCTGCAATGAGCCCATCCTCCCTTGTTACAAATAGGTCATCTACATAAAGTAGAAGTATCACTGGATTTCCCACTTCAACCTTGTAGTAAAGGTTGGAGTCTGCTTTACTCTTGGTAAATCCCAAGCTCATCAGAAAACTGTCCATCTTGTCGTACCATGTCCTAGTGCCTGTTTCAATCCATACAAGGCTTTATTCAATTTGCACACATGAGTCTTCATGTCATGTGTCTCAAATCCGAGTGGCTGCTCCATGTACACTTCCTCCTCTAATACACCATTCAAGAACGAAGTCTTGACATACATCCGGTGTACCTTCCATTTCATCACTACAGCCAATGCAAGTATTGATATGATGGAAGTGTATCTGGCTACAGGTGCAAATGTCTCCTCATAATCTATGCCTTCCTTCTGGGAGAAGCCATGTGCCACAAAACTCACCTTGTGTTTCTCTATGCTGCCATCTGTAGCATGCTTGATCTTGTAGATCCACTTAGAAGTCACAACAGACTTCTCTTCTGGTCTCAGAACTACCTCCCAGACATCATTCTTCATACTCGACTGGTACTCCTCGATCATGGCATCCTTCCATTCTTTCTTCTCTGCCGCTTCCTCATAGTTGGCAGGTTCCTTGTCAATTATGTTGCACAATAGGGATACATAACTGGAGTATGGCCTAGGTATCTTGCTTTCTCCGTGCATCCCTTCTGGAGCGCCATACCTCTCTGCATCTTGTATTGCATCTCGTACCCATGCTGGCTTCCTCTTGTGGGAGTTCTTCTCACGAGGTGGATCTACAGGTTCTTGTGGTTTTTCCATCTCGCGATCTTCATTATCTTCTGGAGTCACTTCTTTCATTACTGCATCTCTGGTCCTGGGAACTTCAGGTTCTTCAGTGTCTTCAACAGGTAACTTTCTTGATCTTCGTCGCTTGTTCTTCGAAACAAGTCTCTCTTGTAGGTGATGGTACACGATCTTTCCTACAAGTCAAGTTCAATTCCATGATTAGAAACATCTCATAGTTTTCAGAACAAATTCTTACGCATAAAGACATAGGTCATGCAATTATCTTAGCCAATGCTTCAATACAACATTCATCCATATCCCGTAACTTTCTAGATGCCTTCCATCTCTACCAGAACATTGTTAAGTGTGTGCACTACTCCCAACATGTCAGCAAAAAGGTTTCATTCTAAATAAGTAGCAATGGAATGTTGTTCAGTACCATAGGCCACTTACCCATCACATGCATAATAGTAGTATACTTGTTCATTAATGCAAATATCCTAATATGCATAATACACAACCTAAATCTAGGAAAATGAATATGTACATGATTGAACAATATCATTTAAGTAATTAGATATACAAGAAATGACAATTCAAATACTTATCTTTGTTTGGTTGTTGGGTGGACTCCCTCTCAATATTTGCTTCCTTGTAGGAACTACTGGAGTCTTTGACAGAGTGTTCTTCTTCATTGTTTGATTCTGATGTCCTGAGCCTTCCTTGCTTATGATCAGAAATGTTGAGAAAGTATTCTACACTTGCTGGAGTAGACTTTGTGTGTCCTTTATTTTGTACCCTAATCAATGTTGAAATGGATGAGAGGATTCCATAGAGCATCGATCTTTATTTGTTTTCCAGAGTCCAACTCTGTAGTAGCTTCTCCTACGCCTTTCATGTAATACTGAAAGTCATCTCTAGATTTTACCTTATGAGGTGGAACCTTCTGAATGAACCCTTGTAACTAGTTACCTTTGTTACAATACATATTCTTCATCACTTGAAGAATCATCTCTTTCTTCTTCTCGGGTTCTTTTCCTTGCGGGTTCATCATCTTCCACGGTGTGAGCATGGTGCCTTTTCTTGTTGGTCTTCTTATTGTGGGAGACACTTATGTTTCTGGGACAATCTATGGACTAGTGTCCCTTCTCATCACATGTATAACATCTAATGTTGGATAGATCTTTTCTGGATCTTTTGAAGTTCTTCCTCTAACTTTAGTGGTGGTGTTTCTCCCTCTTACTGTGATGGTGCTCCCTCTTGTTATTATTCCTCCTGGGGTGTGCTATGAGAGATTGATCTTCGTTTGCTCCCATCTTCTCTTCTCGAGCTACAAGTTGAGCTTCTTCTTGTGAGCATTCCTTCCACAACCTACTGAATGTGATTAACTTCTTTCTAGCACAAATCCCTTGAATGAAAGAGTCCCGTGATCTAGGGAGACCATTCAAGGTGGTCATCACAATTTCTCCATCTTCTACATTTTCTCCCACAACTTCAAGTTGCTCCTTGATCTGAGAGACCCTTGTAAAGTAAGACTGCATGGTCTCTGCTTTTTGTATCTTCACATTCTTCAACTGGTTCCTCAAGGTCATCTTCTGGTTTATATTCTTCCCTTCAAACAACTTGGTCAAGGCATCAAACATCTCTTTAGGTGTCTTCAAAGATGACACATGTGGGATAAGATGATCCTTAATAGAATCTACAATGATCCTCTTGGCCTTAACCGAGTTCTTCTTGTGTAAGGATTTAGCCTCATCTCCCTCTGGTGCTAGAACCTCTTCATTCACATATGTGTCCAAATCATTCTCTTCAAGGACAAGTGTAATCATATACTTCCATGCTCGAAATTTATCAGCCCCTTCAAGCTTATCCTCAAGCTTAGTGTGGTGAGACATCTTTAATGAGAACTTCAAATGGAAACATAAAATCTTTTAGGTCTTACCACTTTAAGTTGCCAAAACTAGTTCTGGAGTTGGCATAGGGTTTGTCAGAGAAACCCTAATTTTTCAAACTTGGAATTTGGAACTTTCGATTGGACAGATAGATGCGCTTGACTGAGGTGAGTATGCTGGTATACTTGGTTTCTGAAGATTCCAAAATTTCACCCTTGAAAATTGACTTGCGAAATTATGATCTGCAGTTTCTGGCTTTTTCTAGTTTTCTGGTTTTCTGCAGTTTCTGGTCCAAAGTCAAACTAGAGTTTGACTTTCCGGGAGTTTTACCCAGTCAAAAATTTAGATCTTGGAGAGGCGCACCTCCCTATTCCAATTACACTCCAAAATTCCAATTTTGTGAGAAGCCCTAATTTTCCTCCGACAGCAGTGACGGGCCAAAAATGAAAATATTCAGAATCAACTTCTGCTTCGACAGAAAGATGCGCCCTCCTTAGGCGAGTTAGCCTAGAATCTTTTCGTTGATGATATATGGAGAGAAGTCCAAAAATTAAGAAGCCCTAGCTTCCGTAGCTGTATAGTGTCTTCTTTTCAGGTTAGCTCTGATACCATGTTAGATTTTCTACTTTTAATCAATATTTATCTAGGATCTTACTTAAAGAATAACATGCACAACATAACACAATAGACACAAAGAATTTCCTCGGGGAAACCATAAAGGAGAAAACCACGCAACTTCCTCAGAGATAGAATCATCACCAATACAATATCACAAAAGTAAAACCCCCAAGAAAAGATGGTCTTCTGCAGTTCCTCTTCTTTTCTTCATATGCGAAATTGTCCTCTCTCTCACTAATGCAAACTTGTGAGTGAGTGTGTTCTCCAAATGAGAGATCTCCACTCTCTATTTATACTTTATCTTTCACTTGACCTTTTCACTTACTAGGTCGGCCCCAATTGTACCTGATTGGGCAGAATTCTCTAGGGGGCTCAATAACCCTATTCTAACTGACTCTTGGGGGATCTATTGCCCCGACTTACAATGGAGGATACCTCAATGACTTTACATGACCAAATGTAATAATGACATCCCTGACCAGAGGAATAAACATCTCCATCAAAGGTACAAATAAAATACAATAATACTACCATATAAAATACAAGTGAATATCTTCCGAAGTTACAATTATATTAACACTCCCTCTTAACTAGCAAGGTATTCTCTTGCAACAGTCATCAACACATCTGGACGCAAGTCTTCATTGCTAGATCACCATCAATGTTGGAACATCATCATCAACGCTGGAACATCATCATCAACACTGGATCATCGTCGTCACTGCTGCAATCCTCATCATGTCGATCATCGATTGGTGACATTTCTCGAATCTACTTGTCATAAGAAGTTCTACAAAGCCATCCCTTTTTCATGTTGGATGTATGCCTAGCCCTCATGTAGGTCTTCATCATCTCTGTGAGAAATCCATCAAGTAGGTACAACCCATGACCAATCATTACATTGCCTCTGCAAACACCTGCATCTCCTACTATCGCCTCATTGTCTTCAGATCATCTCATCGTCACACCAATCGAGATCCCCGATCGGAGGAATAAACATCTCCGTTGGAGGTACAAATAAAATACAATAACATACAATATAAAATACAAGTGAATATCTTCCAAAGTTACAATTACATTAACAAATGGGAAGCACTAGAAGAAGAACTCCGTACAATCATCATTCCCTGACTTCTTGTGAGAAGTATCTTCATCAATATCTACAGTTGAGGCTTTGTGCTTGCTTTTATTTGAACTTCGACAATATCTGGCATAGTGGCCATACTTATTGCATTTGGTGCACTGAATATGAGAGAGATCTTTCTTCTTCTTATGATCTGGTGGTGGGATTAATCTTCTATCTTCGTTTCCATTATTATGAAACTTTCTTCCTTTTCCTTTGCCTCTCTTGGCATGAGATGTAAATGCTTGATTCTCTTCAGGTTGAGTACCATGTAGTTTATTCCGAGCTGCAATTCTTGTTTCTTCCTGGATGCAATTTGCCCATAATCGAAAAAATTTGGGCAACTTGGTTCATCCACTTAGACTTTGAATAAATGGTTCCCAAGAGGGAGGAAGGCCATTAAGAGTTGTTATAAAAATTTCTCTATATTCAAGAGGTTCTCCACTAGTTCTTAGCTTATCTCTTAGATCATAGATCCTCATGAAGTAAGAAGCAATGGATTCAGACTCTAACATCTTGAGATTTGATAGTTGATTCCTCAATGCAAGGGTACGATTTATGCTACTATGTTCAAATAACTTCTTCAGGGTTTTGAACATCTTCCTGGATGTCTTCTTCTGAGATATCTGAGGAACCAAATGATCTTTTATTGAATCTACTAATATTCTTCTTGCTTTGGCATCATTCTTTCTCCATTGAGTCTTGTCATCTTTTGTTTCTGGTTCTGGAGCCTTCTCATTGACGAACTTCAAGAGATCATTTTATTCTAAGATAAGAAGGATTCTAGACTTCCAAGATATGAAGTTGGAATCCCCATCAAGTCTATCTTCAACCTTCATACCAATCATCTTGACTGCAACCTGAAAACTGCTTCATAAACCCTAGTAGGAGCTAGGTCAAATTTGAAGTGTGGTAACTTATAAAAATGATTCCACAGGTAAATGTGCCCTCCTAGGGAGGGTTGAAAAGACCTCCTTTTCTCCCAGATCCGTGGACAAAACAACTCAAAACCGGAAACCCCAGTTTCCCGACTCCAGCAGAGAATAGGTCAAAAATGAAAAAAATGGATATGAAATTTGCTTATTTATCTCTCCGATAACATCTATACCCCACTGCTCAAAAGGCTCAAAGATAATCATCGTCTGCAATGGTCCTACTACCTTGGATAACTTCCCGGCACTTCTTTGACATACATCACAGTTTCGTGCATACGTGTGGGCATCTCGGAACAGAGTAGGCCAATAATAACCAGCTCTCAGTATCTTGTGTGTCGTCGTCTCTCCTGAATAATGTCCACCTGCGGGGCCATCATGTAATTCTTTGACAACTTTACTTGCATCTTCCTTTTCTAGGCATCTAAGAAGAACTCCATCATAATTCTTCCTGAACAGTATCCCATTAATGATTTGATAGGGTGCTGATTTCAAACGGAGTGCCCTTCTTTGCTTAGAGTTCCAGTGCTCAGGTAGATATCCCTGTTGTAAATAGTGCACCAGATCCCTATACCATGACTGGGGAGTTGTGAATATATGACACACTTCAACCGAATTTAACTCAGCTTCGTTCTTCCAATGTTGTTCTTCATTAGTCGAGTTTCCCGCAAGTAACTTGCACAGGCCTTGTCCTTTGATGATCGTGGCTGGTTTAAATTCTAAATCATATTCCTGAAGAGTTGTGACCCAATTCCCTCTCCTTTCTCCCAATTCCTTTTGAACGAAAAGGGATCTAACAGCTGGGTGGGGAACTATGACTTTAATTCTGTTCTTAAGAAAATATGGCCTGAACTGTTTGACTGCTTTGAAGACCGCATATGCATGTTTGTCAACCACGGGATAGTTCAGCTCGACCCCCTGCAGACCAGTTCTCATAAACGAAATTGGGTATTCGTCCCCCAGCTCCACCTTTTGCGTGAGTACAGCTGCGAGAGAGTCATCCAAAGCAAAGGTATATAAGATGAAATCCTTATCAAAATATGGGTTTCTTAAGGAAGGAGCCTTAGCTACAGCTGCCTTGATATCTCTAAATGTGTCCTTCTCCAAGTCTGTCCACTTGAACTGGATGCTTTGTTTAACCATTTGTTGCAACGGTTTAACAATTTGTGCGAAGTCTGGGACAAATCTGCGGACAAAATTGATAGTGCCCATGAAGGAATGCATAGTTTTCTTGTTGTAAGGCATTGGAATCTTATTAATAGCTTGGACTCTTTCTTGATCTATTGACACCCCCCCCTTTAAAAATGATATGACCCAAGAGCTTACCTTCGGGGACGGCAAATACGCTCTTCTTGGGATTCAAAGAAATACCGTATTTCCGACAACGATCAAAGATATGCCTCAGATGAACAACATGATCTTCCCTTTTCTTTGAAAATACTGTCACATCATCTAAGTAAACAGCAACACATTGCCCACCCAATCCTCGGAAGGCGATATCCATCGCCCTTTGGAATATAGCTCCTGCATTTATCGGACCAAATGGCATTCTTCTGTAGGCGAAAGTTCCCCACTTAGTTCAGAAAGTGGTCTTGAGACGGTCTTCTTCGGCTACTAATACTTGATTGTAGCCAGAGAAACCATCGAGAAGAGAAAAAAGTTCGGATTTTGACACCATTTGAAGGATTTGTTCCATTGAAGGGACGGGGTAGTTGTCTTTATCCGAAGCCCTGTTTAAATTTCTGAAATCTACACATAGCCTTATCTCTCCTGACTTCTTTCTTACGGGGACCAAGTTTGCAACCCACTCAGAATGCCGAACTTTGAAGATTATCTTAGCGTCCAGAAGCTTCTTTAATTCCTTTTGAATCAACGGTTCTAGAGTAGGATGCATCATTCTTAACTGCTGCTGAAATGGCTTGACACCCGCTTTCATTGGTATAACATGCTGGATAATGCAGACGTCATACGTTTTCAGATCTTCATAAGTCCATGCAAAAACATCCTTGTATTGTTTAAACAATTTGATGAACCTGTCTCTTTCTCCTGGTGAACAACATTTACCAAGGTTGACAAATTTTGGTTCTGCCTCGGTCCCCAAATTAACTAACTCATGTTGCATTGATGAGCTGTTAGTTTTGGTATTAGCTGGCCTTTTGAATTTATTTTGAAGATCGAACAACATTTCGAGGGACCTTACCCCCTTGGGAATGAAATTTCCTTTCTCCTCATCCTTCTTCATCAAATCAACATCGTGTTCTTATTCATCTATTGTAGCGCCTTGGAAGCTATCTTCGTTCATTAGGAAGCTGATAACTTGTTCATCATCATCGAAGACTCTGAAGTTTGTGATGTTATCGGGAACGGAAGGGATGAAAATCAATTCGATTGAGCATTTGTTATTTGATGGCACCAATCTAGAAGCAGATGTTGCTAACAAATCAATAACAGAATTTTGCAATCTAAGAATTGATTTTATATTGAAAGCGTCAAAATGCATAATTAAATCCCATACCTCAGCCTGATAACCCTTCAAATGAGGTGAGAGACAATGAATGGTGTCCCTTACCTGTCTTACAACTATCTCGGAGTCACCAAAGACCTCCAGGTACTTAACATTTAAGCCAATGGCCTTCTTTAATCCATGTATCAAAGCTTCATATTCAGCGGTGTTGTTAGTACAATCGAATTCTAATCTACAAGACAAAAAATACTTGTTTCTTTTTGGATCCATTAGAACACAACCATCTCCGGATCCTTCCAGATTTTTAGAACCATCAAAGTATAATGTCCAAAAGATATCTTTAGATTCAACTAAGTTAGTTTCTCTACGATGTAAATCAGTAACTAAGCGAACTATGTTACAATCAATATCGTCAGTCCGAGAGAAATGAAGGAGATCAGACTGTTTATCTGATTCATGGCTAATGGCTTCAGATTGATAATTACCCGGATCCATTTCTAAGAAATAATTCCCCAGAACCGAGGATGAGAAAGCTACAGCCTCATTTTTTTCTTCTAACTGAGTTACGTTTTGCTTCATATGAGGTTCTCTCAGGACTTTAATTTGATTATGCCTGTTCTGATAAGGCAACCAAAGATGAGACCAATCAGTAGCAAAGTAGCCACTCAGCTTGGTAGACCAATCCCTGCTTAAAATCAGCCCATAGGCTTCAGGAATATCGACCACCATTATGTCAATGAATTGACAGACTCTAGGGTCATCTGATAATCTAATGAGGACGTCTTTCATCTCCCCAATTACCTTGACAGCAGTCCTATCTAATTGGATAATTTGAGCTGGAGATGGCACAGGCTGCCCGTTAATCTTTTTACAAATTGACAGTGGCATAACGTTTGAGGATCCTCCAGAATCTACCAAACAATTGTGAACATTATGGTTGAAAATTTCAAAGGTCAATAGGAATGGCAATGTTTGAGATTTAGATTTCCCACCGATGCTAGCCTCATTAATTTCGGGATTGTCTTGAGAATCCGTTAATGGAGTGCCGATCTGGGGTTGTAGAACATGCAACAGTTTGTCTCATTGATGGGGCAAGCTGCACATGTCAAATATTGACACATTTGCTTTGACCTTCTTGATATCTTCAATAATATCGTATCCTATGTCGGATTCGTTCGCAATTCGAGTTGGCTGATCTGTTTTACTTGTTGTGACCTTAGGTAGATGAACTATGGTGTCAGCGCTTGGCTGCTTGGTCGCTGTTTGGATGACTTTTGGCTGTGGTGGGATAATTGTTATGTGCCTCCTAGGCGGTTCTTTTGAAGCTTTAGGCTTATGAGGAGCTGCGCTTGGCACAGGATCCGCAATAGGGCCTTTGCTGCGAGTAGCAACATTTACGGTAGAGGGAGAGCTTTCTATGGGATCCTCTTCTGCTAATTCAGTCATAGGTACCCAATCCCATAGCACCATAGTAGTGTCCGGGGTTGGTTCCTCTAACTCAGGGCTCGATTCCTCTGGAGAGTTATCTTGGTCTGGGATCTGTGAATCTAGCATTTGGTTCATGACCAAGCTCAAGGAATTAATCCATTGCGGGCAGCTCTTTTCCGAATGTGGTTCTTGATGAGAAGTGCAGAAATTTTCCATCCCGATTTCGTTCAAGTTTAAGACCGGAGAAGTATTCATTGGTGGATGAGTTTGATCACCGTCTTCCCTTCTTTTATAAAATGGCTTGAAAGGTTTCCTAGATGTGCTAGCAGCCTTGTCTTTCTTGAGATCTACAATTTTATTAGATAATTTCTACATCATCTTGACTACATTTTCCATGTCTGTATATGGCTCTTCTTTACCTCTAGTGAGCAGCAAAGGTTTTTTGCTAGCTGATGGTTTTGGTTCTACATCTAAGGCATGTTTAGCAATGCTATCAGCTTCTTCTTCTACCTTTCTAGCTTCCTCGAAGTTCTCTATCAAGGTAGTTTTCTTGGATCTTTTTACGAACATTGCTATTGGTCCTTCAAGAGTTGTTGTATAGTATTCAATCAGAGATTCCTCTGTTGGTTTATTAGCTTCACTGAAGTTATTTAACAGCGTTGTGAATCTTTGATTGAAATCTTGAACCTTTTCTTTCTTTTCCATTCTCATGGATAAGAGTTCTTTCATAAGTGTTGCCACAGTTTTTTGGTTTCCGTATTTCTCAAAAAAACATTTTTCGAATTCATCCCAGCTAGAGATCGAGCTGGGTTGGAGGCTAAAGTACCATGATGATACTTTTGGCTCGAATGTATATGGAAACAGCCTGCAGACTACATCTTCATGCTGTACGTTCAAAAGGTTCAGAGCTAAGTAAAAACTCTTGAGATGGTCTTCCGTCGAAATGGCTTTCCCTGGATCGAACTTAGGCAATACCTTTTCTGGGTTTTTCGGAAGATTATGGAATGGTCTAACTAGGTTCAGCGCTCCCCTTGCTCTCCAAGCAGGTACAGCCATGTTTGGATGTGGAGAACTTGGCGGAGAATTGGAAGGTGAATCTTGGGGAGTACTCTTTGGAGTAATTAGTTCCTCAAGGTTTTCTTGGTCTGAAATTTTTTTTGAGTTTTCAAGATCTGCCTTGTTAAGAGTGTCTGAAATTTCTTCCAAAGTCAAATTCACGAGTTCTTCAAAACTTTGAACAAGAATCGAATCTCGGGTATATTGTGGCTCTTTTCGAGGGGTAGTTTTCTTAGGGAGAAAATTCACAGCGTTTAAACCACCTAGCTGCCTAACGTAGGATCTGGTATGTCTTCTCAAATCCTTTATTTCTGTAAAAGGGACAGCGTATAAAGCTTCTTGAGGCTCAGGATCAGAAATGAGGCGTTCTTGATTTGATAATTCAAGATCTGGGCTGTTTGAAATGCTTTCTTTAAGCGTGTTTTCAGTGTCATCTATGGCAGTGGGAGATTTTCCTCTATCAGCCATGCACTTTCGGCCCTCCTTCTAGTGCCAAAAACTATTGATGCCTCGGATATCGTAGCATCAATCAGAAAGGGATTCTCCCCGAGAGATGATCCCAATTAGATTATCTCTCGTTTGGTATAGGGAATCCGTCCGGTTAGCGGTTCCAGCAACCGAGGATTTGGAGTTTTATTCCAATTGTACCGGTTATGGCCCAATCCACCTTTCTTTTGAGTTTTATGTTTTATAATGATATGCAAGTGCCTAGTTTATATTTAATCTAGATGCAAGACTAAGAAAACAGATCTAAGTCTAAAGCTGAAATATATCTAACTATCCCTGCAAGGAATGTATTTAAAATGTGAGCAATGAGCTGTAAGAGTTATCTTTAAAGAAAGAACAGACAACCATTGAATCTTGAAGATAAAACTACAGCCAGATAAAAGATCTCAGAAGGTAGCTTCTCATTGTAAATGACACATTTCATTACTCATCAAAGAAAGAAGCAAAATTATCTAATCTAGATGGAAAGAATGAGAGAAACAGATCTAAGTGTAAAAAAAACTGAAATAAATCTAATGATCCCTGCAAGGAGCAAATTTAAAGCCATGAACAATGAGCTGTAGGAGTTGTCTTAAAGAAAGAATGGATAGCCATTAAATCAGAAAGAGAAAGCTACAACAAAGATAAAGATATCAGAAGATAGCTTCTGATTTAATATAAAACACATTCACTGCTCATGAAATAGAGAAATCATTTGCACAGAAAGAAGCAAAATCATTTGTTGCAAAGAAATAGTTCGGATAACAAGAAAGATCTCACATTACAGTATGGAAGTCACCAGAAGAGTCCAATACACATCCATCTTTCATTCCCATGCAAAACGTCCATCTCCAGGCTTTTATTAGAAAACTCGATTTTCTTAGAACCAATACAAGATAGCTCGTACAGGTTTGAAAAATGATTCCCTGCCAAAAGTCCCGGTCATATTCTTCCTAGCTTCTATTTATAATTACAAAAATGCCCTTTGGGCTGCCACCTGGCCTTTTCCACTTGTCATCTACAGGAAATTCTCTCCTATAACAGACAAAAATGTGACTACTCCTTTTACAAAAATATTTAAAAAGAGAGAAAATGGACAGTTGTCCCATAGCTCACGCTTTACACCTTTGAGAGCTTAAAAATACAACATATCAGAAATAATGCTTTGAAATCAGCGATTTCACTCCTGTGCATGAGCTTCTGCTGGAAGAGGATCGACCAAATCAACTGATGCTGCTGATGTTGCCTTAGGAGAGGCACTTGAACCCATTGTTGTTGCTGCTTCTACTTGGGAAGAAGGGATTGAGCTGGCTGGAATTTTTGCCATTGATGGGGGAGAGGGAATCGAGCCCACTGTTGTTGCTGGAATGGCTGCTGGGAGAGAAGATTTTGGATTTGCTGTTGCTCCTGCTACTGCTAATGCTTTCTTCTCCTCCTCCGCTATGTAACTATACCATATACCTGTGTCCCTTATGACTATGTTTGCGGGAGCAGGGAGCAGGATTTTCTGTGAAGTCACATTTTTTCTAAGCTCTGCTCCGATGCCTTGAACTTCCGTTACTGCAGCTTGATGCACTTCTTTAAGCAAGTGGCTGTGGAATGATGACATTCCAATATAATGTTGGAGGTCGTCAATTGCTAGGACATCAATTTTCTTAACATATTCAGGTTGGATGCCTAGTTCTACTTTAGTTCAGCCAAGCGCCGTTCCTCACCCGGGAAATCATTGAGGGATTGCGGGAAATTCAATTTGCACCTGTCATGCACTCCCTGGATCCTTTGATACAGACCGTTGATCCTATCCCTTGTTCCTTTCACACTGGCTATTAGCTTATTGCCACAGTTTCTGCAAAAGTCCAAAAGGGCCACATCTTCATTAAAACCCTCCACAAATTTGAATGGGAGATGTGTGGGGAAACCTCCATTTCCTTCTCGCCATTCTATCTGGCTCAGGATATTTGCCTTGACACGGGTATGCTTGGCTTTGAGCCTATGGGCCTCCGCATTAATTTCTTTTAACCTGACCACCATGGCCTTGAGCTTGCAAACCTCATTAGTGATTAGCTCGTGAGTGTCATGCATTTGCTTCAGGATGCTGCAGGACAGCTCATGGAAGGGAGACATGTCCATCGTTCTGTTCTCAGCTTGCTCCAATTGCTCAGCTAATTCCAGCTTGTCTGTTTCAAGCTGGGACACTCTGGCTACTACATCATTCTTTTCTGCTTCTTCAATCATCATCAGGACTGATAGCTGCTCCTTCTCTTCCTCTAACCAGTTATATTTGTCTGACAGCTCTTTATGCTCGGCGTACAGGCAATTATACTTGTTCACCACAAGATCCCTGTAGACTTGCTCATTAGCCACGGTCTGTTGTAGCGTACGAGCTCTCTTCTTTGTCAATTCATTTTCTCTAACTATAACACCTACATTGTCCAGTGATGCTTTTGTTGTTTCTACAACTGCGGATGCCATAGCAAAGGGATCTTTATCTGTATTCCACATTACAGTGACCTCCCAGTGGGTAATGATATCCTCCTGGAAGAGTCTTTTGATCCTCTCTTCCGATTTAAGGACCATTGCTTTCCTTTTCTTGTCATAGACAAATTCATTCCACCTGGACACCGTATGTTTTCTCGATGGAGTGTACGGGACAATTGGGAGGTCCATAATGTCTATTTCTTCTTCAGCTGGTGGGGTCCGGCCTCCCTGCGCTAGATCTGTTCCCACATTTTGGGTACCAGAGTCAGCTGCTTGAGGTGCGTCTATTTCCATGTCTTGGACACCGGATCCACTTGCTTGGGCATCTTCACCTGCTTTCCGCTCTTCTTCTGCTTTCTTCTCTACCTCATCTTGTTCAGCTTGCAGCTGATCTTCATTCTCTTTTCGTTTCCTTTCATTTTCAGCTTCTTGTTGCATTCTTGCCACTTCAGCTTCCTACTGCAACCTGGCTTCCTCCGCCTCCTGCTGCAATCTGGCTTCCTCAGCCTCCTGCAGTATCCTTGCTTCCTCTCTTAATCTGAGCTCTTCCTGAGCTCGGGCATCATCAGCTTCTTTCTCCTTCTGCAGGTTGGTCTTCTAGATCTTGGTGGAGCTAGAACTTGCTCCACTACCTTGGCGAAAGGTTCGCAGCTTAGCCATGTTGCTGATGCCCCTGAATACCTCTTCCTCGGCATCAGGATAGTGAGAGTACTCAAAATGAGCATAGATTTCCTTACAGTGCTCGGCCACTTTTCCCTTCCTGTCATTCTTGTGGAAGATCACCTCACCGAAGTGGAAGGCCTTCAGCTCCTGAACAAACTCTTCGGCTGAGGCAACCCCCGAGAACTTGTAAGCACCTATGAAGAAAGGTAAAGGGGGAAAGGAAGCCTTATGATATTTGTGGAGCATTGCTCCAATTCCATCCAGGAAGATTTGTCTTACTGCTTCCTTAAGGACCACATAATCTGTGGCATACTGCGGCAAAATGTATGGAGCTTTAGTCCCTCCAAACATTCTGAGGTAGGTGCCTTGCTCTGAAAAGTAAAAATCCCCATAATTCTCAAGGACTTCCACAACGTTCTCTGACAGGAAGTTGGGCTCCTCCTTGAATATCTTCTCATATAGGGGCATGATGAACCCCTCACAGATGAGTTTGTAGCTAGGTTTGTAATTATGGGCCCACATCATCCTGAAAGCGGTATAAACCGGGGTGGTGGCCTTATCCCATGTGCAGCCCAATTTGGGGAAGTCCACCTTGGCCAAAATACAATCAATCAGATATGAGAACATGAAAAATTCTGCCTTCTTCAAGGCTAGTCCTTCTCTAGCAGCAACTATCATTGAGGCCAAACTATCTGACAAGAGAGTGGCCCAGTCAAACACAGTTCCTTTAAATGCCACGAAGTGGATGATAGGGACCCACTGAATCTTATACATGGTGCCATCGGGCATGCCGAAGATTCTGCACAGCATCAAGGCGATCAATCTGAAAAGAGGTCTAAGATTCTGTACGTCATATTCGTCATTTCCTTTCTTTCTCAAATGCTTGCCTGCGACTAGTAGCTTTTTGGCCATCTCAACGTTGTTCATTTTTCCCAACCATTCATCAGTCAGAGCTTGTTGGGAGCGGGGAAATTTATAGGCTGCGGCAATGTATGATGGGTGGAATGAGGCAATGGCTACTTTCCCGCTGTCATTTATCACCCTTGACTCCGCATCGGCATGTTGGAGTATCCATCCGATTACTTCAGCACACGGGAATAGTTCAGGGCGTGTAGCAGCTCTGGTTTTGCCTGAAGCTTTGATATTTAGATAAATCTGCCCCTCTTCTAATAACATATCCGGGACATCCTGGTCTCGGATCATCCTGTAAATGTCACCCCAGCGGATTTCTGGAGGAACACCGGTGGTGCACCTAGTATCCTGGAGTGTGGTCTCAGTTTTAAGTGGCGTAGACATCTTTTCTGTCATTTTAGCCTTCTTCTTACCACCTTTTGGCATTTTGACTTATCCTTGATACCACCCACATACAAGTCATTATGAAATTGAGCAACATACTGTGAGATTTTAACAAAGATCTTCATCGTTTTAATATGTGAATGAGATAAAACCAAAATGTGAAGCTGCATTTTAGGAAGCAAATACACCACTCCAATCTAAATTTAAACATTCTAATTCTTTTAAAGGGGCGGGTTTGGAATGTTCCTGCGAGGATAAGCGTGTTGCGGAAGCAACCTGCTTTTGGCCCAACATCTAGGAGGGATGGTATCTTTCGTCATGGTTGCGGTTCAAATGGCTAATGGCGGGGAAGTATGGGGTGAAATAACTCTATGACAGAATAAGGAGCCGCTTTTCAAATTTATAAGCTGACGAGGGTTTCGACTGCTATGGTTATCTGATAGCACTCGGCGAGGCGTTCTAAGGTAGGTTTTGAAATTTGAACAGGGGTTGCCGACGCCGAGAATGCGGGTGATGAAAAGTTTCAGGCGATCATAGGTTTGGCTTTCGGCTGATAGAGACGAGACCTTAATGGGGGTTGGCGGTTTTAAAAAATGACGAAGTACGCGGCTCGGGGAGGAAATTGGAAAAAATCTATCCGTCCAAATTGATGGTCTTTACCTACTATGCAAACGTTTTACAATTCCTTTGTTTTTTTATGACGGGAAATATGCAATTTAGATCGCTTGACGGGCAAAATAGCCCATGACGGGCATTTTTCCCGTCAAAATCCAACCAATTCCTATCGTCTTTAAAAAAAGAACACCCAAAGATAATCTGACGCATGGAAGACAAAATTTAACGGTTGGAATCCTACCTGGCACTGACGAAGATAACCGAATGAGGTGGACGAGAATCGTGGGCGAGTGAGCTGAGTTGGAGCGGTCGCGCGGCGTCCAACGTCGTTTGCCAATCGGAAAATAATGATATGTTTGGCTCGAACCCCCACCGTCTATTTAAATGAGCTGGCACGTGTGGGGTTTTAATACGGTGGGTGGCGCATTACAATGCGGCTTTAATACTGGTATGTTGGCGTCAAATCAAGTCGTCTCGGTTTGCGTGCATGACCGCCACCCACGGGACCGACTTGTGAATTCCCTCCGCCATTGCGGGAAGACATGCCGAAAGCTTCCGCGTCACGGACGAGAAATCCAAACGTTCCGCAAACTTCCGCCGTTTCTGGGGAAAATGGCGAATGACTCCGCAAAAGGTTTCCGCATCACGGAAGGGAAATCCAAACGTTCGCAAAGCCCAAATCTTTTGAAAGGATAACGCGGAAGCTTCCGCTGTTTCGGGAGGAATGAGCGAATTCTCTCGGTGGACAACTTTCGAAAAGTTTTCTAAGTCCTCGCGCGGCTTCGAAAAGATATGGTGAAGCCTCCCGCAAAAGACTTCCGCAATCGCAGAAGGAAAAACCGAACGGTTCCACAAAGTTCTCTCGGTGAGGCTTCGGGATGAAAACGCGAAGGTTTCCGCAGTTGCGGGAGGCTTATGCGAACAACTTCCGCAACTCTCGGGTGGAAAAGTCCAAAGGATTCCACAAATTTCAAAGAAAAACTTCTAAGTTCTTTTCAAAGTTTCGGGGAGATTTGGCGAATGGCGCCCGTCGTTTCGGGAGGGAAACTCGAGTGCTTCCGCAACCTTCCCATAAAAATTTCGAAGATTTTTTTGAGAGGCTTATGTGATTGGCTTCCGCAACCGCGGGAGGATAGCCCGAAAGGCTCCGCAATTTCGGGAGACAAAGCTGAATGGTTCTGCGGAGCTTCCTTGGCACGTTCCGCAAACTTTCAAAAAATTCTAAGTCCCTTTTCGGAAAGTTTATGCTAAATGGCTTCCGCTGTTTCGAACGGAAAATCCGAATTCCTCCACAACTGCGGAAAGTTTTGACGAATAGCTCCACCGTTTCGGAAAGAATTATCCAATGGCCTCCGCAACTGTCCAACGAAACTTTCTAAGTCTTTTCGGGAGGCTTATGCGAACGGCTTCCGCAAGTTTTCGGGCGGCTTCGTTGAATTCTTTCGCCGTTTCGAGAGGAATTCATCAGAAGCTTCCGCAATTTTTTAACAAGAACTTCCAAATCTTTTCGAGAAGTTTAGACGAACGGTTCCTGCCGTTTCGGGAGGAAAACCCGAATCTTTCCACAAAAAATCGAAAAGTTCTCTAAGTCCTTTTCGGATGTTTAAACAAAAGGTTTCCGCCACTGCGAGGCTTTATCAAATCGTTCCGTAGTTTCCAGGAAGACTTCGTGAAAAAAAATTCTGTTGAGAAACAAGATTTTCTGGCAGACTTGGAGTGGTTCATGGCAAGATTTTCTGTTGAAAAAAAAAGTTAACAGCTGAGGATGGCTTCTTAAGGCAGCCTTTCTACAAAAAATAGAAGGAGGGGCCCCAATATGTACAAAAATTGGGGGGGAATGTTGCTGCAACAATAACCCCCTAGTCCGAAAAAGGGGTAAACTATCACCAGGGAGACGACCGTTCAAATACTTTTAGCAAGCGCGACAAGTTCGCTTGGCGATCTTTTCGTATTTCGAGAGCCTGAAAAGAGCTTAAAGATAGACTTGGGGGGGGGTTCCTTTTCCATAGGAGTTTAACGAGCCCAAAAAAGTAATAAATCGTAACTCGACGACTTTTCTCATGGTTTTAAGAGCACGAGAAAGAACAAAAAGTAAGCTCCTCATCATTAAATAATTGAAATCTAACAGATGAAAAATAACAACAAAACTATTCAACGGGTTGTTCATACCTGAGATGATCGTTACGGTGTGAAAACTGCACAAATGGAACACTTAATGTCTCCTACATACTTGAAAACTAGGTCAAATAGTCAAGCGAGCATTCAAATGCAGTAAAATGATCCAAACTATAGCAAATAACCCATAAAGAATCGAAATTTGAAAAAGAATATTCTCTTTTTGTTTACAAAATAGAAAAAATGACCAAATATAGTTACCATTGTTATTTGCCAAATTCGGGAGAAGAAAGTGGCATTTGGAGCAGAATTTCATTCGTCGATTGCCAGAGCTACGAGTAACCATTTCACGAACTATTTGGAGCAGGTAAACCTAAATCTTAGCCAACAACTTTCTAGTGGTTTACAATTTCATTTTTTGTCCATTTTTTAGGTTTTTGGGGTTGATTTGTGAGGGGTTTTTGCGCCCTTGGGTCGTCGCAGGTCTCCCTTACGGAAACTGCAACGAACTCGGGTCATCGCAAAACCCTTAAAGGCATCTTGCGACGATGTCGCCCTGTCTGCAAGGACAGGGTGCAACTGCGGAAACGTCCATCTTATAAATCAAACCTAAGCCACAAGAAAAACTTTTGATGGTTTGGGTGAGGTCTAATGGTGTTTACATGCTTCCTTTGGCAGGTTTGTGGCCACCAACATGGTTCTAGAATGGCGTGAGCGTGAACATGAGGTGGAAGATGTGCAAGCAACAAATTATCCAGTGTGTGTGGAGGCATTGAGGAACTGTGGGCTACTGAAGTTCTTCCAGGTCCAGGGCATGAGAGCCCAAGTCCTACTACTGGAGCATATGCTTCGGAGTTGGGATGCATCGCAGCAGTACTTCATGATCGGGGAGCATATACTGACTAGAGATGTCGATGACATCTATTTCTTGATAGGATTATCCCGGAGGGGGGATAATGTATCATTCACCGGATCACGAGGGAGTGACCGGACGGTAGATGACTTGATTTCCCAGCACTGTACTCCACATGCCCGTGCCTCTAGTGGGAAAATTCCCATTAAAGAGGTGCAAAATCATCCATTGCGTGCTATACTCTTCACCATAGTGAGGATAGTAGGGAGCCAAGCGGCTCACTTAGCTATGAAGTCCCAAATTTTGTATGCGGAGGACTATATGTCTCCGAAGGTGTTCAACTGGTGTGAGGGACTCCTCACCAAACTTTGAGCTTAGCTGACCAAGTGTCGGCATGGAGAGCTCAAGCAGTTCGGGTATGGATCAGTAGCGATCTCATTCTTGTTGGAGCGGGTTCCCCTCTTGCGCCCGCAGGTGACTTTGGATGATAGGGATCCCAAGGATCCACACATGGCCCGATGGACGGAGGTGATGGCCCACCATGGGGGCGGGGGGTCCGATCATCGGGTACGGTTCCAGATTCTTTATCTAGCTGGAAGGCCATCTACTCATGATTGAGGACTACCCGTACAGTGGTACGGACTTCAGGGAGGATCCAGACCTCGTGCTTCCTGAGGGAGCAGAGTGGGGAGACATCAGTAAGAACAATGACCCTTGTACTTTATAATTTTGTGGATTTATAATTTTTTTGGATAGTGTTGATGAGTTAATAACATATGTGTGCAGATGTGGGTCCTTCACGACCGGTGGGAGTTTCGCTTCTCACAAGGAGAGGAGAGGAACTACCAGTAGCCCCAGCTATGCACGATGCCATTATGGAGATGGAGGACGTCTATGAGAACCTTACCAGGTTGACATTGGGCATTCCATATGTGGCAGTGCATGAGTTACCAAGGCCCATGTAGAGGTACACAGTTGGTGTGACCTTGCGCTTCAGTGAGCTGCTCCGCAAGGTAGCGAGAGTGGTAGACTGCTTCCACAGTCAACAAGAGAGAGCTGCGAGACCCAAAGGTGCACGGGCCAAGCGTTAGGCCTTGTGATGTTATTATGTATGTACTGAGAGCTTCTAAGCCTCATATTTTGTACTACTGAAAGATATAAGGCTTAAGATTTTGTATAGACTCACTGAAAGCCATCGTGCTTCAGACTTTTTGTATCAACACTACGTTATCTTGATTATATATATACAGACATTTTGACGGCTTTATACATTTGTGTTTGATATGAGATCTTGTTTATGTGTTTGCTTATATGATGAATTATTTACATGTTATGTCTACTTTTACATTTCATGAATATGCTCATGTGTGTGCAATGTACCAATCTAAAATGAAGTTGGCCATGGAGTCGGCAACTATGTTCACGTCTCGTGGAATGTGCAGGTATTGAATGGATTCGAAGGACCTTTCGAGAAGACAAACTCGTTTGTAGAGACGAAGTAGGGTGGGATCGTGGATGGTGTAAGCCCAGTTAAGATGAGAGACCACCAGTTGAGAATCCAAATGGATGACAATGTGGTCCATACCCAAAGAAATAGCGTTAGTTAGGGTTCCAATGACTTCCCGATATTCCGCAACATTGTTGGTTGCGAAACCTAGGCACATTCCTCCTGAGCTGATAAGCTCGCCGATGGGAGAGTAAAGCACCCAGGATGCCGAAGAAAGGTTACGGGTATGTTGGTTGGTGCCATCCGCGAATCCGTAGCAAGTTGCCATCTGCACACGCAGACATAACATGGTATAAGTAATGAAACAAGACCTAAGCACGCAAAAAAATCAAAGCGTCACACCACACAAAACACACGCCATGTACAGTATATACAAAGTACTCATGCATGAAAGACTCAGGCATAGTACCTCTTCAGGTAAAGCCCATTGTAGGGTTCACCTAAAGATATCCCGTCATAGACTTCAAGCTCGTAGGCTCCCTTCTCTAAGACGCGTTTCACTATGTAGGGTCCATGCCACATGGACTCAAACTTTCCTGCCCCCAGCTCATCATGTCTTTGGTCGTATGTAAGGACCAAATCACCTTCGCTATAGATGCGACGTTCTACCGACTTGTCGTATTGCGCTTTGATGCGTTTCTTATGAGCCTCGTTGGCAAGAGCGACATCGCAGCGAGTCTCGTCGAGTTTAGCTACGTAGAGGAAGCGTTCTTCCTCAGCAGTAGTGTTAGGGAGAAGTTCAACTGCGAGTTTGAGGGACAGAATCTCGCACTCAATCGGTAGAACTGCCTCCAATCCATAAACTAATTGGAAGGGGGTAAATCCAGTGGCGGTCTTAACGGAAGGTCGATAATCCCATAGTGCATAGAAGAGCATATTATTCCAGTTGGACTTGTGCGTACTCACCATGCGTTGGATCATGATTTTCAAGACCTTGTTAATGGCCTCTACTTGTCCATTCGACTATGGGTACTACGGTGTTGATTTTTCATGGCGAAAACCCAATCTAGTGCTCAACTCGTCAACCATGTGGTTCATAAAGTGAGAACCATGGTCGGTAACTATAGCTTGAGGAACTCCAAACTGCGCTATAACATGATTAAACATTAAGAGTGCGGCGGTTTTGTCGTCGTCTGTGTATGTAGGCATTGTGAAAATCCTCACAGCAGATCTAAGAGATGATGTATACCTCACAATGAAAGAATTTAGGAATAAGATTAAGAGTGGTCAATGTAGTAAAATGAGCAACAGAATAATAATACAGTAGAACTCCGATAGAAGCAAAATAACTTCACACACACTAATTCATTAATCACAATATGGACAAATAAGTAGTACAATGCATGAGGATTCAAATGCCAAGGTGGAAATTAGAATTAGCCTTCATGGAGTGATCAAAAGATCACTGGAGTGTCATCAAAGCACACCTAGAAGTCTATCTCATCATCGGTGGAGTCATCAATGCACAAGTAACTGTCAACCATCAGTCAAACTGAGTCTAACTGAGTGTGGTAGGTGTAACTGAGTGTAATTGGAACATGGAGACACTAACTGAATGAAGGAGGCTCAGTGGAGGGCGCATGAGGAGCTAACTGGAGACAGAATGGGAAGTCTAGTCTCATCGGAGGTCCATCGGAGTGATACAGTCGGTTGAGAGTCAGTTTATCCTTAAATCAAGGAGAGAACTAAATCTAACTGAAGTGCAACTGAGTGGTAGGTGAGAGAGGACAAGTGGCTTCCTAAAATCAAGGAAGAAGGGCGCACTAAGCTCTAGGAGGGCTAAGACTGATCTGTGAGAAGCTCCCGGGGCTAGCTAGCTGAGGGCTAGGTGCTAAGACTGATGACTAGGATGCATGCAAGACTGTAAATGCAAATAATGAAAATGATGGTAGGACTAGGATGGAGTATAGGAATATCTTAACACCCCCCCTTAATCCATCCTGGGCCCTGGTAACTGAGACCAAATCTCACCCAATACAAATGAATAATAATAACAGTCAATAAACCGAGGAAACGGGGAAAACCACATTGGGAAAAATACCCCCGCTCAAAATAGACTGTAAGGCACACACAAAAATAAATGCTCCAAACTCAAGCAGGTGTGATGCTTGGTCATATGTCTGGAGCTATCTTCTTCTTGGGAAGAAGTGGATCATGCTCAAAAAGCATGTTCTTGTACTTGCTCTTCAGATCAAATGTGATGAGAACAAATCCAAAAGTATGAGGATGATCCTTGAACCTGTGCTTCGAATCAGTTGAGGTAAGATCAAATCTATGAATGTGCAGATAGTCTTTTGTCTTCTCCTTCGAACCATCATAGGTGAGATTATGCCCAAAAGAACCATCACATGATAGTAAATGCTTTGAATCCAAATCAGATCCAAGACTTGAAGAATGGTTTCTTAAGATCTCCTTTGAACCATTTGAGGTGAGATCTAAACCATTGAATGCATGAGAGATTATCCCAAGCGAATGGCAACGACCATCATGCCCAAAAGAACCATCAAATATCAGTGATTGCTTGGAATCCAAATCAGATCCAAGACTTGAATCATGGTTTCTTAAGATCTCCTTTGAACCATTAGAAGTGAGATCTAAACTAGTAAATGCATGAGAAATTATCTCAAGCGAATGGCAATGGCCATCATCTTCAATAACCTTTTGAAAGCATGAAATAATGATCATATAGTATAACATAAGAGGTGAGTGATCAAGGAGAGTGAATGCATTACCTCCAATGGCTGATTTTACCTCCGAAACATTCATGGGATCATGATGCAAACCAACAGACTCTGGTGCAAGAGAGGATTTAGGAACCTCTGCAATATCTAGAGTGTGAGCTGGCACAAAATTCGAGATAGAAGGAATTTGGAGCATGAGTGTAGAATCTGCAAGTTCTTCTTCTTTGTGGACAAATTCAATATGAGATATGTTTGATACTGATTCATGATCAATTGTAAAATTAGTCACAGCAGATCTAATGAACAAGTAAATCAATCACAACAGATGAATATAGAAAATATGGTGTAAAACTGTGCAAAACATGCAGCAGTGCTCAATATCCCAGAAAGGGTGAATGAATTACAATAGAATACAATCTCTGTCAATGAGCAATTCGAATTGACTAAGTAGGCCATTCGAATCACTGAATGGAGTAGCTTGACTCCAACTAGGAGTCCTCATCATCAATCGGTGGTGGTCATCAATGCACAAGAACCAGTCATCCAGGTGTCAATCTGAGTCTAACTGAGTGTAATAAGTGTAACTGAAGTGTGTAGCACTGATTAAGGAGAAGGAGGCTCAGTGGGGGCGCATGGGAGGCTAACTGAATTCAGAACAAGTCATCTAGTCAATCTGGAGGTCCAACGGAATTGAAACAGTCAGTCGGGAGTGAAACTAGCCTCAAATCAGGGAGAATCGGAGCTAACTGAATGTAACTGAAGTGGAACTGCTGTGGTAGGTGAACAAGTGCGCCCTTCTCTGGCAGTAGGTGAGAAGTGGGCGCCTTTCAGCCTAGGAGGGCTAAAACTCTGTAGTAAGTGGCTCCCGGGTGCTAGAATGAGGTGGCTAAGGTGTTGGAGGCATCAAACTGGTGACTGGGATGCATGCCAATGCATGCAAACCCTAATTGCATGCAAGATCCTGAAAAAGATGATGTGGATATCCGAACACCCCCCCTCAAGCTAGACTATGATGTGCCAATAAAAATAATGTGGGGCCCTAGTAACTAAGACCAAAGGTCACCCCAATACAATAATCCAAAACTAATAACAGTCAATAAACCGAGGAAATGGGGAAAACCTCATGGGAAAAATACCCCCCCTCAAAATAGACTGTAGTACACCAAAATATTTAACTGCTCCAAAATCAGGTAGATATGTCTGGAGGTATCTTACTCTTGGATGTAAATGGATCATGCTCCAAAAACATGTGCTTGAATTCTCCATCAGTGGATGCAAGCGAATGTGGAGACTTTAAGAACTTGCTCTTCATACCGAAAAAGGTGAGAACAAATCTGAAAATATGAGGATGATCCTGGAACCTGTGATTCGAACCAAGTGAGGTAGGAATAGCTCCAATCGGATCAAATAGATCTTGAAACTTGAACTTCTTATCAATAGAAGTTAAATCAGCTCCAAAAATAGATGAATGGTTTCTTGAGATCTCCTTTGAACCAACAAGGGTGAGATCAAAACCAAAATCAGCAAAAAGTGCATGAGAATTGAACTCAAGCGAATGGTAGTGCTCTTCATCTTCATTAAAACTCTGAGAAACTTTGCAAATGATAGAACATAAGTCTATAAGAGGCATGCAATCAAGGAGGGAAAATGCTTCACCTCCAAAATCAGATTTTACCTCCAAAACTTCAAGTAGATCATTATTCTGCATGCTGGCAAACTCATGTGAAAGAGAGGATTCAAGAACCTCTTCGGAATCTAGAGTATGAGCTTGTTTATCTTGCTCAAAATTCGAAATAGAAGACTTTGAGAGAATGAGTGTTGAATCTACAGTTTCTTCTTCATCTTGAACAATTGTTGAGGCCAACACATGATCAGAAAGAACACATAAGGAGATCTCAATGGGCTTGTTCTCCAAAAGGCTAGCATGATCCTCTTCTTCCTGCTTTCCAAATTCTCTATCAAGTTGGACCCATAGATCACTTGGATTTTCAGCAGTCTTACTGAGGTAGCACATACAAGGAGACATAGCAAGACATATTGCTCCAAAAGCTCTGTCACAATCATTGAGCCAATCATTCTCCTCTTCATCGGAATCAAAAACTCTTGTATTACCAATGCACATATCAAAAAGACATTGTCTCTTCAAGAATGCAATCATCTTTGGTTTCCATTCATCATAGTTGAATGGAGTAAGAATATTTTGTGAAGAAGAAGTCTCCATATTTGCATTAGCGAATGCACATGGAGGAAGTAAGAAACCTGCAAATCACACACAAAAAAACACTATTTTTTCAGCCTTGCATGCACATGAGCGAATGCACATGAGATTTTGCATGCCGCTGCTGAAATATATTGGTGAGCAAAGATTGCTCTCTCTTCATGTAGAACACCTGTAGAAAAGAAATCTTGTCCCTGCCATGGCTCTGATACCATGTAAAATTAGTCACAGCAGATCTAATGAACAAGTAAATCAATCACAACAGATGAATATAGAAAATATGGTGTAAAACTGTGCAAAACATGCAGCAGTGCTCAATATCCCAGAAAGGGTGAATGAATTACAATAGAATACAATCTCTGTCAATGAGCAATTCGAATTGACTAAGTAGGCCATTCGAATCACTGAATGGAGTAGCTTGACTCCAACTAGGAGTCCTCATCATCAATCGGTGGTGGTCATCAATGCACAAGAACCAGTCATCCAGGTGTCAATCTGAGTCTAACTGAGTGTAACAAGTGTAACTGAAGTGTGTAGCACTGATTAAGGAGAAGGAGGCTCAGTGGGGGCGCATGGGAGGCTAACTGAAGTCAGAACAAGTCATCTAGTCAATCTGGAGGTCCAACGGAAGTGAAACAGTCAGTCGGGAGTGAAACTAGCCTCAAATCAGGGAGAATCGGAGCTAACTGAATGTAACTGAAGTGGAACTGCAGTGGTAGGTGAACAAGTGCGCCCTTCTCTGGAAGTAGGTGAGAAGTGGGCGCCTTTCAGCCTAGGAGGGCTAAAACTCTGTAGTAAGTGGCTCCCGGGTGCTAGAATGAGGTGGCTAAGGTGCTGGAGGCATCAAACTGGTGACTGGGATGCATGCCAGTGCATGCAAACCCTAGATTCTACATGCAAACCCTAATTGCATGCAAGATCCTGAAAAAGATGATGTGGATATCCGAACATCAATGAGATCATCAAGGGGAGCGAACGCATCACTGGGCTTGCTCTTGAAAGGGTTTGGACTAATCCCTTCATTCTGCTTGCCAAATCTTTCATCCAGATGGTCCCATAGCTCTTTTTGAGATTCAACATCATCAATGAATTGGTGTACCAAGCATCGAGACATAGAAAACATCATGGCTGCCATGGCTCTGTCACCTTTATTTAACCAGTCAATCTCTTCTTCAGAGGATTTGAACTCTCTTTCAAAACAATGATCAAAGAGACCATTTCTCTTCAAATGTGTTATCATCTTTGGTTTCCATTCATCATAGTTGAATGGAGAAAGAAGATCATAGTTGAATGGAGGAGGATAGATTTCTTCTGAATACATGGAAATTGTAGAAGACCCGCAAAAACAATAGAAAAGTCTGCAACTGCTACTACTGCAAAAGATGTAGAAACTGTTGCAACTGCTGCACTCGAAATCTTGATAATAACCTGCAAAAAACTCTCAAGAATGGAGATAAACAATACTCTAAACATGCTCTGATACCATGTGAAAATCCTCACGACAGATCTAAGAGCTGATGTATACTTCACAATGAAATAATTTAGGAATAAGATTAAGAGTGGTCAATGTAGTAAAATGAGCAAGAGAATAATAATACAGTAGAACTAGGATAGAAGCAAAATAACTTCACACACACTGATTCATTAATCACAATATGAAAAAATAAGTAGTACAATGCATGAGGATTCGAATGCCAAGGTGGCAATTCGAATTAGCCTTCATGGAGTGATCAAAAGATCACTGGAGTGTCATTAAAGCACAACTAGAAGTCTATCTCATCATCGGTGGAGTCATCAATGCACAAGTAACTGTCAACCATCAGTCAAACTGAGTCTAACTGAGTGTAACTGCCACATGGAGACACTAACTGAATGAAGGAGGCTCAGTGGAGGGTGCATGAGGAGCTAACTGGAGTCAGAATGGGTAGTCTAGTCTCATCAGAGGTCCATCGGAGTGATACAATCAGTTGAGAGTCAGTCTATCCTTAAATCAAGTAGAGAAATAAAGCTAACTGAACTGCAACTGAGTGGTAGGTGAGAGAGGACGAGTGGTTTCCTAAAATCAAGGAAGAAGGGCGCACTAAGCTCTAAGAGAGCTAATACTGATATGTGAGAAGCTCTTGTGGCTAGCTAGCTGAGGGCTAGGTACTGGTACTGATGATTGGGATGCATGCAATTGCATGCAGAAATGCATGCAAGACTGTAAATGCAAATAATGAAAATGCTGGTAGGACTAGGATGGAGTATAGGAATATCCTAACACCCCCCCTTAATCCATCCCAGGCCCTGGTAACTGAGACCAAAGCTCATCCAATACAAATGAATAATAATAACAATCAGTAAACCGAGGAAACGGGGAAAACCACATGGGAAAAATACCCCCCCTCAAAATAGACTGTAAGACACACACAAAAATAAATGCTCCAAACTCAAGCAGGTGTGATGCTTGGTCATATGTCTGGAGCTATCTTCTTCTTGGGAAGAAATGGATCATCCTCAGAAAGCATGTGCTTGTACTTGCTCTTCAGATCAAATGTGATGAGAACAAATCCAAAAGTATGAGGATGATCCTTGAACCTGTTATTCAAATCAGTTGAGGTAGGATCAAATCTATGAATGTGCAGATAGTCTTTTGTCTTCTCCTTCGAATCATCATAGGTGAGATTATGCCCAAAAGAACCATCACATGATAGTAATTGCTTTGAATCCAAATCAGATCCAAGACTTGAAGAATGGTTTCTTAAGATCTCCTTTGAACCATTTGAGGTGAGATCTAAACCATTGAATGCATGAGAGATTATCCCAAGCGAATGGCAATGGCCATCATGCCCAAAAGAACCATCAAATATCAGTGATTGCTTGGAATCCAAATCAGATTCATGATTTGAATCATGGTTTTTTAAGGTCTCCTTTGAACCATTAGAGATGAGATCTAAACCAGTAAATGCATGAGAAATTATCTCAAGTGAATGGCAATGGCCATCATCTTCAATAACCTTCTGAAAGCATGAAATAATGATCATATAGTATAACATAAGAGGTGAGTGATCAAGGAGAGCGAATGCATTACCTCCAATGGCTGATTTGACCTCAAAAACATTCATGGGATCATGATGCAAAGCAACAGACTCTGGTGCAAGAGAGGATTTAGGAACCTCTACAATATCTAGAGTGTGAGATGGCACAGAATTCGAGATAGAAGGAATTTGGAGCATGAGTGTAGAATCTGCAAGTTCTTATTCTTTGTGGACAAATTCAATATGAGATATGTTTGATACTGATTCATGATCAATGATATCATCAAGGAGAGCGAATGCATCACTGGGATTTCTCTCGAAAAGGTTTGGACCAATCCCTTCATTCTGCTTGCCAAATCTTTCATCCAGATGGGCCCATAGCTCTTTTGGAGATTCAACATCATCAATGAATTGTTGTACCAAGCATCGAGACATAGCAAACATCATGGCTTCCATGGCTTTGTTACCTTTATTTAACCAGTCAATCTCTTCTTCAGAGGATTCGAACTTTCTTTCAAAAAAATGATCAAAGAAACCATTTCTCTTCAAATGTGCTATCATCTTTGGTTTCCATTCATCATAGTTGAATGGAGAAAGAGGCTCATAGTTGAATGGAGGAGGATAGATTTCTTCTGAATACATGGAAGTTGTAGAAGACCTACAAAAACAATAGAAAAGTCTGCAACTGCTACTACTGCAAAAGATGCAGAAACTGCTGCAACTGCTGCACTCGAAATCTTGATAATAACCTGCAAAAAAACTCTCAGGAATGGAGATAAACAATACTCTCAACATGCTCTGATACCATGTGAAAATCCTCACAGCAGATCTAAGAGCTGATGTATACCTGATAATGAAAGAATTTAGGAATAAGATTAAGAGTGGTCAATGCAGTAAAATGAGCAACATAATAATAATACAATAGAACTCGGATAGAAGAAAATAACTTCACACACACTGATTCATTAATCACAATATGGACAAATAAGTAGTACAATGCATGAGGATTCGAATGCCATGGTGGCAATTCGAATTAACATTCATGGAGTGATCAAAAGATCACTGTAGTGTCATCAAAGCACAACTAGAATTCTATCTCATCATCGGTGGAGTCATCAATGCACAAGTAACTGTCAACCATCAGTCAAACTGAGTCTAACTGAGTGTGGTAGGTGTAACTGAGTGTAACTGGCACATGGATACACTAACTGAATGAAGGAGGCTCAGTGGAGGGCGCATGAGGAGATAACTAGAGTTAGAATGGACAGTCTAGTCTCATCGGAGTGATACAGTCAGTTGAGAGTTTGTCTATCCCTAAATCAAGGAGAGAACTAAAGCTAACTGAAGTGCAACTGAGTGGTAGGTGAGAGAGGACGAGTGGCTTCCTAAAATCAAGGAAGAAGGGCGCACTAATCTATAGGATTGCTAAGACTGATCCGTGAGAAGCTCCCAGGGCTATCTAGCTGAGCGCTAGGTGCTGGGACTGATGATTGGGATGCATGCAATTGCATGCATGCATGCAAAAATGCATGTTGCATACAGAAATGCATGCAAGATTGTAAATGCAAATAATGAAAATGATGGTAGGACTAGGATGGAGTATAGGAATATCCTAACACACCCCCTTAATCCATCCTGGGACCTGGTAACTGAGACCAAAGGTCACCCAATACAAATAAATAATACTAACAGTCAATAAACCGAGGAAATGGCAAAAATACCCCCCCTCAAAATAGACTGTAAGGCACACACAAAAATAAATGCTCCAAACTCAAGTAGGTGTGATGCTTGGTCATATTTTTGGAGGTATCTTCTTCTTGGGAAGAAGTGGATCATGTTCAGAAAGCATGTGCTTGTACTTTCTCTTTAGATCAAATGTGATTAGAACAAATTCAAAAGTATGAGGATGATCCTTGAACCTGTGATTCGAATCAGTTGAGGTAGGATCAAATCTATGAATGTGCAGATAGTCTTTTGTCTTCCCTTTCGAACAATCATAGGTGAGATTATGCCCAAAAGAACCATCACATGATAGTAAATGCTTTGAATCCAAATCAGATCCAAGACTTGAAGAATGGTTTCCTAAGATCTCCTTTGAACCATTTGAGGTGAGATCTAAACCATTGAATGCATGAGAGATTATCCCAAGCGAATGGCAATAGCGATCATGCCCAAAAGAACCATCAAATATCAGTGATTGCTTGGAATCCAATTCAGATCCAAGACTTGAATCATGGTTTCTTAAGATCTCCTTTGAACCATTAGAGGTGAGATCTAAACCAGTAAATGCATGAGAAATTATCCCAAGCAAATGGCAATGGCCATCATCTTCAATAACCTTCTGAAAGCATGAAATAATGATATTATAGTAGAACATAAGAGGTGAGTGATCAAGGAGAGAGAATGCATTACCTCCAATGGCTGATTTGACCTCCGAAACATTCATGGGATCATGATGCAAACCAACAGACTCTGGTGCAAGAGAGGATTTAGGAACCTCTGCAATATCTAGAGTGTGAGCTCGAACAAAATTCGAGATAGAAGGAATTTGGAGCATGAGTGTAGAATCTGCAAGTTCTTCTTCTTTGTGGAAAATTCAATAAGAGATATGTTTGATACTGATTCATGATCAATGAGATCATCAAGGGGAGCGAATGCATCACTGGGCTTGCTCTCAAAAGGATTTGGACAAATCCCTTCATTCTGCTTTCCAAATCTTTGATCCAGATGGGCCCATATATCTTTTGGAGATTCAACATCATCAATGAATTGGTGTACCAAGCATCGAGACATAGCAAACATCATGGCTTCCATGGCTCTATCACCTTTATTTAACCAGTCAATCTCTTCTTCAGAGGATTCGAACTCTCTTTCAAAACAATGATCAAAGAGACCATTTCTCTTCAAATGTGCTATCATCTTTGGTTTCCATTCATCATAGTTGAATGGAGAAAGAGGATCATAGTTGAATGGAGGAGTATAGATTTCTTCTGAATACATGGAAGCTGTAGAAGACCTGCAAAAACAATAGAAAAGTTTGCAACTGCTACTGCTGCAAAAGATGCAAAAACTACTGCAACTGCTGCACTCGAAATCTTGATAATAACCTGCAAAAAAACTCCCAGGAATGGAGATAAACAATACTCTCAACATGCTTTGATACGATGTGAAAATCCTCACAGCAGATCTAAGAGCTGATGTATATCTCACAATGAAAGAATTTAGGAAGAAGATTAAGAGTGGTCAATGCAGTAAAATGAGCAACAGAATAATAATACAGTAGAACTCGGATAGAAGCAAAATAACTTCACACGCTGATTCATTAATCACAATATGGACAAATAAGTAGTACAATGCATGAGGATTCGAATGCCAAGGTGGCAATTCGAATTAGTCTTCATGGAGTGATCAAAAGATCACTGGAGTGTCATCAAAGCACAACTAGAAGTCTATCTCATCATCGGTGGAGTCATCAATGCACAAGTAACTGTCAACCATCAGTCAAACTGAGTCTAACTGAGTGTGGTAGGTGTAAATGAGTGTAACTGCCACATGGAGACACTAACTCAATGAAGGAGGCTCAGTGGAGGGCACATGAGGATATAACTAGAGTCAGAATGGGAAGTCTAGTCTCATCGGAGGTCCATCGGAGTGATACAGTCAGTTGAGAGTTAGTCTATTCTTAAATCAAGGAGAGAACTAAAGCTAACTAAAGTGCAACTGAGTGGTAGGTGAGAGAGGACGAGCGGCTTCCTAAAATCAAGGAAGAAGGGCGCACCAAGCTCTAGGAGTGCTAAGACTGATCCGTGAGAAGCTCCCGGGGCTAGCTAGCTTAGGGCTAGGAGCTGGGACTGATGACTGAGATGCATGCATGCATGCAGAAATGCATCCAAGACTGTAAATGCAAATAATGAAGATGCTGGTAGGACTAGGATGGAGTATAGGAATATCCTAACACCCCCCCTTAATCCATCCTGGGACCTGGTAACTAAGATCAAAGGTCACCCAATACAAATGAATAATAATAACAGTCAATAAACCGAGGAAATGGGAAAAATACCCCCCCTCAAAATAGAATGTAAGGCACACACAAAAATAAATGCTCCAAACTCAAGTAGGTGTAATGCTTGGTCATATGTCTGGAGCTATCTTCTTCTTGGGAAGAAGTGGATCATGCTCAGAAATCATGTGCTTGTACTTGCTCTTCAGATCAAATGTGATGAGAACAAATCCAAAAGTATGAGGATGATCCTTGAACCTGTGATTCAAATCAGTTGAGGTAGGATCAAATCTATGAATGTGCAGATAGTCTTTTGTCTTCTCCTTCGAACTATCATAGGTGAGATTATGCCCAAAAGAACCATCACATGATATTAAATACTTTGAATCCAAATCAGATCCAAGACTTGAAGAATGGTTTCTTAAGATATCCTTTGAACCATCTGAGGTGAGATCTAAACCATTGAATGCATGAGAGATTATCCCAAGCGAATGGCAATGGCCATCATGCCCAAAAGAACCATCAAATATCAGTGATTGCTTGGAATCCAAATCAGATCCAAGACTTGAATCGTGGTTTCTTAAGATCTCCTTTGAACCATTAGAGGTGAGATATAAACCAGTAAATGCATGAGAAATTATCCCAAGCGAATGGCAATGGCCATCATCTTCAATAACCTCCTGAAAGCATGAAATAATGATCATATAGTAGAACATAAGAGGTGAGTGATCAAGGAGAGCGAATGCATTACCTCCAATGGCTTATTTGACCTCTGAAACATTCATGGGATCATGATGCAAACCAACAGACTCTGGTGCAAGAGAGGATTTAGGAACCTCTGCAATATCTAGAGTGCGAGTTGGCACAGAATTCGAGATAGAAGGAATTTGGAGCATGAGTGTACAATCTGCAAGTTCTTCTTCTTTGTGGACAAATTCAATATGAGATATGTTTGATACTGATTCATGATCAATGAGATCATCAAGGAAAGCGAATGCATCATTGGGCTTGCTCTCGAAAGGGTTTGGACCAATCCCTTCATTCTACTTGCCAAATCTTTCATCCGGATGGGCCCATAGCTCTTTTGGAGATTCAACATCATCAATGAATTGGTGTACCAAGCATCGAGACATAGCAAACATCATGGCTACCATGGCTCTGTCACCTTTATCTAACCATCCAATCTCTTCTTCAGAGGATTCGAACTCTCTTTCAAAACAATGATCAAAGAGACCATTTCTCTTCAAATGTGCTATCATCTTTGGTTTCCATTCATCATAGTTGAATGGAGAAAGAGGATCATAGTTGAATGGAGGAGGATAGATTTCTTCTAAATACATGGAAGTTGTAGAAGACCTGCAAAAACAATAGAAAAGTCTGCAACTGCTACTGCTACAAAAGATGCAGAAACTGCTACACTCGAGATCTTGATAATAACCTGCAAAAATCTCTCAGGAATGGAGATAAACAATACTCTCAACATGCTCTGATACCATGTGAAAATCCTCACAGAAGATCTAAGAGCTGATGTATACCTCACAATGAAAGAATTTAGGAATAAAATGAAGAGTGGTCAATGCAGTAAAATGAGCAACAGAATAATAATACATTAGAACTACGATAGAAGCAAAATAACTTCACACACACTATTCATTATTCACAATCTGGACAAATAAGTAGTACAATGCATGAGGATTCGAATGCCAAGGTGGCAATTCGAATTAGCCTTCATGGAGTGATCAAAAGATCACTGGAGTGTCATCAAAGCACAACTAGAAGTTTATCTCATCATCGGTGGAGTCATCAATGCACAAGTAATTGTCAACCATCAGTCAAACTGAGTGTAAATGAGTGTGGTAGGTGTAACTGGCACATGGAGACACTAACTGAATGAAGGAGACTTAGTGGAGAGCGCATGAGGAACTAACTGGAGTCAGAATGGGCAGTCTAGTCTCATCGGAGTTCCATCGAAGTGATACAGTCAGTTGAGAGTCAGTCTATCTTTAAATCAAGGAGAGAACTAAAACTAACTGAAGTGCAGTTGAGTGGTAGGTAAGAGAGGACGAGTGACTTCCTAAAATCAAGGAAGAAGGACGCACTAAGATCTAGTAGTTCTAAGACTGATCCGTGAGAAGCTCCCGGGGCTAGCTAGCTTAAGATCTAGGTGCTGGGATTGATGACCGGGATGCATGCATGCAGAATGCATGCTGCATGCAAGACTGTAAATGCAAATAATGAAAATGCCGGTAGGACTAGGATGGAGTATAGGAATATCCTTACAGGGATAGCCTTGGCCCACTTTGTGAAGTAATCCACGGCTACTATGACGTAACCATGGCCCCCGACTAAGATAGGCTTACAGTGCATGAAGTCATTGCCCCATTTAGCGAAGGGGCTAATGGCAATAACCGGGTGTAACGGGGCTGGGTGGGTGCACTTCTTAGTTTGGAAGTGCTGGCATGGAGGATACTTTTTTACGGCCTCAATACAATCTTTAAAGATAAATTGACAAAAATATCCTGCGCGAAGTATCTTCTGGCGTTGTAGCCATCCTAGAGAGATGACTGCCACATGTCCCATCGTGATAGTCATTTAAAACGTGTTCAACCTCTTCATGAGTGAGACAACGTCGAAGAATAAAATCAATACCATGACGATACAAAGTATCACTGATGATTAGATAATACTTTGCATGGTGGCGGATTCGACGACAGTCGTCCCGCGAGAGTTGGGGGCTGAAACATTGGGTCTGAAGATATAAAGTGATATCTCCATACCACGGATCAGCCGTGTTGATGAGGAAAAATGATTCGTCTGGAAGAGAATCATTGGGCTCAAAATCGACATCATCCCGGGGAAGATCACATATCATCTCATCAAACACCAAAGACTTTTTAGACTTAGCCTTTTCAAAAAGGAGATTGAATTCCTGCAGTATCACGATCCAGTGTGAATACTTGTCCCCAAGCACCTGACGTGTCAAAACGTGGTACATGGGGTTCAAATCGGCGATGATGGTGGTGGTGTGAAGCAAGATGTAATGTCAAAACTTTTGGACGACAATGACTGCCGCGAGAGCGAGTTTCTCGACATGTGAATAGCGCGTTTCGGTGTCAATGAGACCCTTACTTGCATAGTATATCACATGTTCCTGGGCATTGTTGTCTTCTTCGACCAAGACCATGGCGATCGTGATGGCAGATGCAGAAAGATAAATGATATAATCCTTGTAGAAATTGGGTAGCTGGAGCATAGGGGCATGCGTGATAGCATGTTTTAAGCTTTCAAAAGATTGTTGAGCTTGGTCGTCCCATATGAACGAGACATCCTCCTTCATCAATATCATGTAACCCTGCGTCTTTTGCGCGAAATTACAGACAAAATGCCTTAAATAAGTTTCCTTCCCTTGCAAACTTTGAAGTTTCGTTATGTCAATGGGAGGTGGGAGAGCAACAATGGCTGCCACCTTCAAGGGATCAATGCAAATCCTATCTTTTGAGACTATGAAACCGAGGAGGCATCTAGACTCGACGCAGAAGATGCACTTGTGAGGGTTCAGGCAGATGTTATACCGCCTGCATCTAAGGAATACCGCCGTCAAATGGTCAATGTGGTACTCGCGCTGCCATGAATGGGCAGGTAGATCGTCCAAGTAAGGTTCTACAAAGTCCTTCATGTCGTGAAAGAAATACGACATGGCCCACTGGAATGTGGCACAAGCATTTTTAAGACCAAAAGGGAGCTTGCGATAAGCAAACGTACCCCAAGGACAGATGAAAGTTGTCTTGTGTTGATTGGCCAGGTGAATCTCAATTTGATTGTAGCCAGAAAATCCATCCATGAATGAAAAGATGACACTTCCCGCACAGTTGTCGATGATTTGGTCGATAAAGGGAGTTGGGTAATTGTCCTTGAGACAAGCCTCGTTGAGATCCCGATAATCGACGCAGACACAAATGGTACCCTACTTTTTAGCTACAGGGACGATGTTTGAGACCCATTCTATCAACGGAACAGGGTAAATAAAACCAGCTTTCAAGAGCTTTTCAATCTTTGCCTTGATTTCCACAGTCTTTCGGGGGTGCACCGGTTGCAACTTTTGTCGGACTGGTTTAGCGTCAGGATAGGTTTGAATCGTGTGCGAAATAATAGCGGGGTCTATCCCGGGCATCTCCTCGTAAGTCCAAGCAAAAACGGCTCGAAATTGCTTGAACAAGGCTGTGAACGTTGTAATTTCTTCAGGGGAACATTTCTGGCCTAAACGAATGTGTTCCGCTACACCAGGAGTAACCGATATGTCGACCGGAATGGTAGGCTCAATGTTGGCCAGGTTTCCTTCAGAATCCGTTTGACACGTGAGTGTCGAGGATTTAGAGCAAGGGTAGACATCCGGTGTAAAGATGGTGCTAATGCTATTCTCCACAGTATCCAATGAAGGAAGGAAAGACGAACAATAATGGAGGTCTTCCCACGGAGGGTCATCCGTGCTCATGATTTCCATAATGGACTCATCAGAATGAAAATTCCAGAGCAAAGGATCGGGTAGGGATGATGTCCGCTGTAGAGAATGGGAGGTGGAGGCCACAACTAAGTGGTCCTCCAGAGCTGACTGGATAGCCTCGTACGTGAGTTCGGCGAGTGAAAGAGGCATAGTGTCTCCAATCACGTGTGTGGTGGCTTCATTAGGTACAATCCATTGATCAGTAGAGTTGGGGATAGATGAAATCCGAGAGGAGATCATGTTCACCGTGGCAACATGATTTGGGGGATGCGAGGTTGGAAAAACGCCCATAAGGGATGAGTCCTTGATGAGGCCAACCCCCACGTTCTCATACGTATGCGAAGATTGTCCAAGTAATGGAACGTTATCGCCCAGATGAGTAGCAGTGTCAGGTGAACAGAAATCCAGTTGGTCGACAGGAACAATTCGTCCTTGGTGAGGGAATTGTACTATGCGGAAGACATGATGCGACCGCAGTCATGGCGTAAAACCAATTACGTCCAAGCAGAATGTTATAATCTAACGGGGCAGCGACCACTTCCACGTTAATGGTTGCGGTCTTTCCTTACAGCTCGATTGCTAAAGCTTGTAACAACCCATGATGTTGAAATCCACGTCCGTCGAATGCTTTCAAGGTGGTAGGAGAATGGTTCAACTCGGGAGAACCAATGGCTCTCCAACAGGAAATCGACATGAATGAAGTAGAGGAACCTTCGTCCAAAACGGTACGATGGATTGTCTTCCCAACAATGTTTGTGGCAACTTGAAATGCCAACTGATGGGAAAGCCTCAGTTTAAAGTATTCCAGCCGGAACATGATGGTATTCGACAAATCCGGATCAATCGCACTGATGGCAGCGAGGAGAGTCTTGCGCTGGTTAGGACAGTTCTGCAAGACCTCAAGCGTCGACATCGCACAAGGAGCTTGTGTTGGGTCCTCTACAATATTGTAGTTCTGAGCGACCCAAGCATTGGTATTGAAAACAGATTTTCTAATCATTCTCTTGGGCCGACGCAACACTGACTCGAAAAAGGGCTTCTCAATGGTGAGAGAAGTGGACGGTAAGGTGACGTCGAAAATCGAAGTGGAAGTTTTTTCAGTATTACTTCCAACGGGTTCCTTCAGCGGATACGAACGAGAACGGGTGTTCAAGTTGACAGTCTCACTATGCATCATGAGAACATGCGCGATGGAGGATGCTTCTCCTTGGGAAGGAGAGGTGTGTGCGATTAATTGCTGGTTTTGAGTGGGGAAGGGATCGCTGAGAACTGCGATAGTAGAGTTTGCCTTGAGAAACTTCTGAACTTCGTCGCAGTGGGGACATTCTTTTGAGAAATGGTCTCCACCGCACAAAAAACAAGGATACTTTAACTTCCTTTTTTGTTTGGTGTCTTCCTGAGTGGGCTTGGGCTTCTGTGGATTAGAAGATTTCTTAGGTTTCCCCTTGTTCTTCTTCTTACCACCAGATTTCTGAGATGAAGCTGATTGTACAGAATTCACCTCTTCGGTGGAAGCAGGAGTGGTGGACTTGGAAGTGATGTTACCAGCCTGTGGTGGTGATGGAGAAGAACCTTGGGGGTTCGACGGGCCACCAGTTTGAATAGAAGGATGCGAGGCAAGGGAACCAATGATGCCATCAGCTTGTGGTCCCTTGGGTGGTTTCGCAGGATCGTACGTAGGGCGAGGTGCATCAGGAACAATTTCATATAATGTGTCGGATTGAGCATAGACCAAGTCTAAGTAATGGGCACGGGCAATAGCCTATTCCTCAATGACAGCTCCTCCAATAGCTACGTCTCGAGCTACGACGGGTAAAAGTGACTTTGTGAACCAGTCAGCTAAAAGTTGGTACGGGATATGAGCCTTAATAAGACGTCGTCTTCGCCGCCATTCATGAATATGATCGGAAATATGAGTGGCATTGTTCTGGCGAAGGGACGTCAATAAGTCCGTACCAGTCTCATAGCGAATGGGCAATTGGAAGTGGGTAAAAAATGACATAGCAAGAGATTGAAAATCGAGAAAAGAATTGGGTGGTAGCTCAATGTACCACTTGGCAGCTGGGCCGGTGAGAGTCCGTGGAAGTAACCTTCCATCAAGGAGTTGTATGAACACCATAGCTGGTATGCCATCACATGGTTTTTAGGATCCTCACCAGGCTTGCCATCAAATTTGGGGATATCTGATGGTAACTTAACCGAAATGGGTGGTCAGTTATTCCCATGGAAAATGGGATCATTCGTCAGACGAGATAGGTCAGGTAAGTCCAAAGTAGACAAAAAGGGCAGTTGTTGGTTTAGCTGTGGGTACTGATAATACTGATAAGGCATGTATGGACCGGTAGGACCTTGAATAGACTTATTGTAAGGTGTTCCCAGAGGAAACTGACCGTAGGGGGTTGTGCCGCCTGGATCGTAAGTAGGTCCACCACCATAAAAAGGTGGTCCATTACCATACTAAGGTGGTCTGTTACCATAAGGTGGGGGCCCGCCTCCGCTGCCGGGAGGGGGTGGGCCGCCTCTAAATGGTGGGGGTCTGCCACTACCGCTAGGATAGGATAGGCCTCCACTGCCTCCGCCGAGAGGAGGTGGTGGTCCACTGCCGCCACTGGAATAGGGTGGGCTTCCACCGCCTCCGCTGGGAGGGGGTGGTGGTCCGTCGCCGCCGCCAGAAGGGTAAGGGCCTCCTCCGACAGCTCCACCAGAGTAGGGTGGTCCTCCACCACCACCACCAGGATGGGATGGTCCTCCACCACCACCACCACGATAGGATAGTCCTCCACCACCACCGCTAGGGTGGGATGGCCCTCCACCATAAGGTGGAGGTCCTCCACCACCCGGGGGAGGGTGGTCCTCCGCCTCCGCCTGAAGGGGGAGGTCCTCCACCTCCACCTCCAGGAGGGGGTGGGCCATGATAGCCGGAATGAGGTGGTCCTCCACCAGAAGGTATAGGTCCGCCTCGTCTGGAGTTGTGTGGGGGCTCGCCGCCTCCAATGGGAGGTTGGGAGGACCAAACGGAGGTGGCGGGACTTGAGGGACTGTAGGTGGGGGTCCATGTTGTAAAACATTTTGCTGCCCCCATAGAGTGTATGGATTTCCGGGGTAGGGTACCCCGTAGAGTGCGTTTCCGGGATTGAGTTGTCCCGACACAAGGTTAAGATAACCAGGATACGCTTGATTCGATGGTGGTTGAATTACAATGGATGGTCCCCTAACATGAGATAATCCCGTAGTGGAAGGTCCGGGAGGTAAGGAATTTCCAATGGAAGGAACGATGGGAACTCCTCCTGCAGTATTATGGTTAAGAGACGGGGGTTTCCCCCCAGCAACAACTTGCTACCCACTAAGTAAAGGTTGACCCAACACGGGTTGTTGATTATCTACTATAGGATTAACATTACCGGTAAGAAAGGTAGGGGGTAAAGAGTATCATCCCCGCAAGTTTTGAGGTGGGGAAGGAATGGGTAATGTAACCATGGTAGTAACAGGTGTGTTGGACTGTTTTCCTTCAACAGGTTGAGTCGTCCGAGGTATAGGACTAGTCTCCTGTCTAGGGTATGTATGTGCAGGAGATGAGGGTTGACTAGATTTAGAAGTGGTCACGTGTTGTGTGGATGATTCCGTTGAATCATAAGATAAAACACGACTTGGGAGTGGTTGATGTGAAAGACTTTGTCTTTGAATTTCATCACCCCTAGTACGTAATCGTTCCAAGCAATCACGAATGGGTCCGAAGAGTTCTTCAGGAGTAGGCCGACTAGGTGGGGATGCAATGGAAAAATGGGCCACTGGGTGGCCTAGAGATGATGTCCAATAAGCTACTGCTGGACCAACAACTATTGCAGGGTCGTCCTGGGGTGGATTTAACCATTCCACCGATCCAGGCTCTCCCGGAAAAATGGGAGGTAAGTCTTGTGGAGTAGAAGTTTGTGCCTCTTCACCTTGCGGGGGATGGGAGGCAGGTGAATCTGGAGGAAACATATGTGATCCAACATTCAAAGTAGGGTTTTCTAATTTAGCTGACACGACCGTGGCTTGTGGGTCCATTCTTACCCTCGAAAATACCTCCTGGTTAAGGGGATATTCGGGCGGTAAGTTCTGAATCTTACGGGACCTTCTCCAAGGAAAGTCAGCCAGAATGACTGAAACAAAATTTTTTCCTAGGGCAAGCTAAACAAAAGAAAATCAATCCAAAAAAAATCCTACACAAACTAAGGCCACAAGCAAACTTATGTGATAGGAGTGGATTCAAAGTTTGGAACCTCACAGGATTATTAAGGCTTCGCAAATCGCTATATACCGGAGGGTCCAACAGTAAAACACAACAAGGAGGATTGGGACCGTACCCTTGCCTGAATACCCGATTAATTGGACAATACGTGCGTAGTAATCTCCCCGAGTGTTGTTCTCGGTGTATTGCTCTGCCAAGACGGCCAAATGGTTAACTCAGTTGGTTTCAGGAATCCTAATGGTGTCTCCCGATATACTCAAAGTACGTGGGAACTCAAATCCGTAGTGGTGCTATCTAATGCACAACCGTACGGCACGAGACCTTCCTATATACTACCGAGTACGTGAAACACCTTTCTATATACGCCAAGTACGTGAAACACCTTTCGATATACGCCAAGTACGCGAAGTACTTGGTGGGTACGTGAAAGAGCTTCAATATACCTGGTTAGTACGTGAAAGAGCTTCGATATACCGATAAGTACGTAGAAGACTACAATACCCCCAGAATATAGTGCTGGCAGTTAACGACAGCTGCCACGTTTTACGACGCTGAAACACATGTCTAACTTAACACACAAGTTACTAAAAATTTTACCCTAGTTCTACCGTTAATTTTATCTAGACGGTTAGGTGAATGCATGAGGTGAGTACATAAATGTAAACATAATGCAGGCCCTAACTACATGCAAAAAATGCACTTTTCTTTTGATGAACTCTTTATATGGGAGGGAGAAATTTCTTTCCAAGTGATTTTACCAAAGCAACATAATGCAACGCAATCCCAAAATCTACCAAATTTAATAAAAAATACTCTTTTTGCTTTTTCATTTTCCAAGAAAAACTCAAAAAATTCAACAAGCATGACAACCAAATCCAAACATTTTCTTTTGTCTTTTCGAATCAAAACTTTAAGAGATGAAAAGAGAGAAATTTCCTACCTAGAGCACTCTAACTCTTCAATTTCACTATAATGGCTTAAAAGCATAAAAAATCAAGAATGCATACAATTTCTCCAAGCATGGAATTACTTTTGTAAAACCTTGATCTCACTCGGATTTTTCAAAAAAATGAATGATTCATAATTCCCGAAAAGCACAAATGATTAATTATATCTCTCAAACTTTCGCAAAAGATTAATAAATGACAATTTCCAATGCATGAAGCAATTCCTACAATAATTTTCAAATGCTCTTGAAAATCAGTAAAAATAATGCACCTTTAATTTTCCAATAATATGCCAAGATAATAACTTGATGACAATGATATTTTTAAGCATAAAAACTGAAAAGAAGTTGATTTGCAGCACTCTAAACACTCAGGAAAATCTCAGAAAATGACAAGCACTCATATGGACTGAAAACACTTCAAAACACTCAATCAAACAACTGAATGCAAACGAAGCTAAATGACAAGTGCAAAAAGGGAGTTTGGGATCAGATCCAATGCAAAGATCAAATCAGGTGGGAAAGTGGGGATAACAAGGTCAAGTGGATGAAGGTGAGGGAACCAAAGTGTCTGCCACTACCAAACTGAAACTTGTTAAAATGGGACCCAATACAAATCCACACAAAAAGCAAAACACTTTTCAACACACGCAAATCAAAAAGAAGTCTCTGACTGGATCTTGCAACACAGAGAGGGTCTGCACACCAAATCAAAAAATGGAGGGGGGATTCCCTTATACCAATTCTAATAGATCGACGCAATCTGTGTTCATACATAGAGCGACCGTCGCAGGTCACCAATGCGGGAATTGCAACAATGTCGTAGAACACTAGTGGATAGGTTGCAACGAAAACCCAAAAGACAGAGAACATAGGTCAAATCAATGATCTGGTTGCACTGCCCAAGTGCGACGAGCGAGATCCAAACTCTAGGATCAACAAATCTCCAAGAAATGAGCAATAAAATGGCTTAAAAATAGTGAGTACAGACTCATAGGAGGACTACAGACTCTTCAAAGCGAAGATCTAATGGTGAAAAAGACTTAGGAGGCAAAAAGATGGCTTACAAAAGAAATCAACTGAAAATGGTATTCAAATTGAAAACTAAAACAAAGTACTTCCCCAGTATGGTCGCCGGATTTGTTTGACGGACAATCTACCGAGAGAGGACTCGAGGCCTAATCTCCCTAGCTCAACATAAGTCTAGAACAAATAAGACAGGACATAGAATACTTTCCTAGATCTAATTAGAGATCGAGTAGATAGATGCTTTACCTTTCAGATCGTTGATCCTTTCTCCTTGATGTTTGCTCCAAGCTTGATGGTCTTCAGATCTCAGCTGCAAAACCTGTCAAGACAACACAGAAACAAAACAAGTAGTAAAATGCACCTGAACAATAATAGATCTAAGTAAGCAGTTAAGCAGGAAAACTACACAAAAAATCATTAATGCAGTGAGATTTGGTGGAAAGCATTTATATTACTTTATAAAAGAGAAATACATAGAAGTGATTACAACCAATGACTTAACGTAGCAATCCTTCTCCAACCAAGCCAATGCCAAAAACTCCAAAGGGATGATGGATCTCTCAAGGGATGAGTAGAGATATCTCTTAAGCTAATTTCACCAGCGTATAGATACTATAGACTTCCTCCCCTTGGAATGGGAATGAGCCTCACTTATATAGGACTAAGAGGATAGGATAGGTTGAGATATGGTAGGAAAGAGATAGGGGATCTCACCCAATGGCTAGGGAACCGAATGCCAGCTCCCCTAAAGGCTAGGGATAGGGCTCCACGTCACTCAGCTTCGAAAATGGGCTCGAAGATGCTCTTTTATCCAACTATCTGACATCGTCACAGGCTGCATTAGGACAACCTGCAACGTCGCATGTTGCACAAGGGTGAACTGCGACAACCTTGAAAAGTAGGTCAGTTAAGCCCTCCAATCATGGGAAACTTTAGGGATGTATACACTGAGTCTCAGGGTAGCAAGATTTAGGTGTAACAGTTTTGCAGCCCCTTTTCTCTCTTTGTTAGTAACCCCTTTCATCTCCTCTTTTGCAGCCCCTTCTTCCCTTAGTTGGCTGCCCTCTTTCATCCTCTTTTTCCCTTTTTATTGTTGCCTCCCTTTCTCTCTAGCTTTTTCTCATCTTCTCTTTTCATTGTTTGCCTTCCACGCTCCTTCTTGTTAAAGTTTGTAACTTAGATTTATTTTGATCCTTGTTTGCATTTAGTTTTAAAGTTCCTATTTTACATTTAGTTTGAACTTCATTCTTAGATCTTAGTTTGCACTTTAGCTCATTTGTCATTCAGTTCTTAGTTCATAAACTTTTGCACTTAGTTTAATTTCAATTTGTTAAAGAATTTATACTTGCATGTTAGTCTAGTTCAATCTTAGTTTCATTTTGATTGTTATTTCACTAATCCCTTAATAAGCTTTTGTTCAAAGCTCTTACTTTCAGGTGAACAAAAAAGATCAAACTAAAACCAAACAAGAAGAGCACAAAACCAAAGACTCATTGAAAATCAATCCCCTTCTATTTCCCTCTTCTTCATTCCCTCATCTGTTCTCGTGCTTTCAAGTGGAGAAGAAACCAAAAACATTGTAAAAATTTAATAAAAGAGCAAGTGGGATAAAGGCTCCCACACCCCACTTCCCCCGTTTGGGAGAAGCTTGTATCGTCCCTTGTCCTTTTTTGCATTAGTTTAGTTTTCTTTTATCTTTGCAAGTAGCTTAGATTTCATTTCTAGATTAGTTTTCATTGTTAGATCTTAGATGCAAGCAATCTAGTTTGCTTTTGATTTTATCAAGGTTTTAACTTAGTTTTATTTTCATATAAACTACTAAAAGGAACATAAAATCTCTTGAATCTTGCCATAAGGCAAATCAAGAGTGCTCTTTGTCGTAGAGTTCTCTGTTGTTCTGATTTTACTAACCCCCTTGCTCTCCCGAGCACTGTCCTGGACTTGAAAGAGATTCTTGGGTAGTTTAGTTGTTTATTTCATTTCAGTATTTTATTATTTCATAAATCTCGCCATAAGGCAGATCAAGAGCGCTCTCCATTGGAGGGTCGATGGTTCTTGTTTCACACTTACAATAAAATTGGAATATACATTTACTATACTACGTATGCTCTACCCACCTGTGGGATACTCGGAAACAATATAGACTAATTAATTTTCCACATTTAATTCACTTTAACCATAATAAAACACTCTCCCATATAAACCAGCGAAAATCCGGCGTTGATCGCTAATAGTCAAAAGTGGGCAAATTATGCTTGGGGATGCGGGAAACCCTAGACCGAGACCTTAAGGGCACCAGTTAGACTACATCCTTGTTGGTGTAGTGTTGAACACCGCTTTAGAGACTCCGACCAGCCCACATGTCCTTGTACAGAGCCACTTAGACTATTATCCAGACATATCTCCAGTACCGCAAGGTATATCTTGGAGATCCCCTTCCCCATTAATAATCAACTTCACCCCTAAAACTTTACAATAAAATTTACCAAGAGCACTTGCAAAACATCTTCAAGCACACCTAAGACTTGTATTCAGCATCCCAAGCATTCAAAGACTATTGACTCCATTTTGGCACTGATGTTATCATTCAACATTTTTATTTTTTTTTATCTATCTGGAGTACTATTTTTATCTACTTAAATATATCATGTTGTGGATGCTTTACTTTTAATTGTCATTATCAGTGGTTGTGTATATTTACTTATTTTGCAAGTACATGCTTGGATTATTTAAACTGTTATTGTAAATCTCACAAAAACTCCTAAAAAACACCCATCTGCATCACACATCACGAAACACATTTAAAAATCAAGAGCCTTAGAAAATCTTTGTAGGATCTACCACCCTTGGATTCGTTAGGAGTTTACCTAAACGGAGGAATCAAGATCAAGTGACAGCACCTGACTCTTTACTTGCCCCCAAGGCCACACTTTTCCCACTTGGGAAACAACTTTCAAAAGATTTATGCTGCTAGTGTGCACATCGACGGGCGACAGTGTACATTGTAATCATTGTTGAAATTTGTTAATGGATTAAAGGCTTTGGAGATCTCATCTTATGTTTTTGTCTAATGTTGTTGGCTAATGTGTGGATGAACATTGCTTTGTTAATGAGGTAACTGTTATTTGCTAATTTTCTTGTATTGGTTTAGTTAGCTATGTACCTCCAAAGGGAGTTGTCTCCTAGTAGGGTAAGAGTTTAATCTAGCTTGATTTATTTTGTTATTTCTTGTTTGTTGTAGATCTCTTAGAGATGCATGCATTTTTGGTATAAATTTCATGCTTTCCAAGTTTCTGTTGTCGATAGCAACTTTGCGTTTAATCATTTCTTTGTGCAAGGATTTATGAGTAGTTGTAGGTGCCTAACTTGGAGAAGGAGTTGAGTGAGTAAGCATTCTCCTCGTCTTCAAGAACTTACGAAGAATCATAGTCCCTCTCATTTCCACTCAGCAGACTCCATTCGCCCAAATTCCAGCATCATGTCGGTCTCTTCTTTCTCTCATCATTTTTAGCTAAATTTTTCTCAGTTACCCTCTTGCTTACTAGATTCAAATTAGTTCTTAAATTCATATTTAAATCTAATCATCTAGTTTGAAATTTTAAAGTTATATCCAGTGAAGCATGACCCAACTGAGACTCACGGGTACTCGCGAGTCTCAACGAGTCAACCCTAGCCCCGGGTAATCGCCTCGTACTCGCCCACAAACTCGGAAAACAGTGGAAACTTGTCGGGACTCGCAAAATCGACGCACTCGGGTCAAACTCGGGCCATACTCGACCAGACTTGCCACGACAAGAAAGCAAATCCCCGCAAAAATTTGCCGGATGCGAAGCGATTATGCTTGTTGGTTGAGCATCAAAGCCCGTGAAGAGAGATTTTGGAGGGAAATGAGCCTGTGGGGAGGCTATAATGGGGCCCGTCCCTCTCGTTCATGAAGCACACAGTCAAGTGATTCAAGCACGGTCAAGCATAGTTACAATTGTTTCTCCTGGTTCGAGGTTGTGGTGGTCATTGTTATCACATCCATGTTAGTTGGGGCTACCATGATGCAGATTGTATGGTCAGAGACTTTTTCCAGATTTTTTGATCCATAGCAGAGATGAGATCAGATGCTTGTGAGCTGAGATTAGAGGGGGCATTATGTATTGTGATTGTGCATAGCTATTACTAAGCAGTGTTACAGAGCCCCTCTTCCTTTCTTACCTTTGCATGACCCCATTGAGAGGGGTAACTTAGTCATATTGTGATGAGGGCAGCACAGATCACAGCAGGTTCACCACTTCTTGCCCACATGCAACAGAGATTGGTCTTCAGATCCACTTATAGCAGTAGGTATATGGTATGGTAGGTATATGGTATGGTAGGTATATTATTTATGGTCATTACTCATGGTTTTGCTTTGAGGCTTGTTTATTTATATTAGTACATGGACTTGACATATGATGACTGACTTGGTGATCTCGTCTGTTACATGTGTGATACTTGTGGCCTCTGGTGAGGTCATTTCACCCCTTTCAGTAGAGACTCTTGTCTATGCACATTGGTTCCTGTCCCCTCTTTGGTATAGATTTGGCCATTCGGCTTATAAGAAGCTAGCTTTGGTTTCACTTGCCAATTCCATCCACTCATCCGACCCATCCACCATTGGATCTTTCCTCGACTTAGACCAGGATAGGTGGCCTTGAGGACCTATTCCCCCAGTGACCCATGAGTATACTATGATCCCATGTCTTGTTGTGCCTCGGCTCTTTAGTTTGTGAGATGCACTCTCAAACCTGGGATTCACTCCCTGCCAGTTGCCCTTGATGTTGTGATGCAGTATAGGATTGTGTAGACTCACCGAGTGCTCCCCATTAGTCTTTGAACCATGCACACTTGCCACCATTACATTGCAGTATGGGTATCATTGTTCTATCTGATGAGAAATGTAAATAAAGCCAAAAAGGCTAAATGTGAAATGAAATGTAAAGGGCCAAGCAGCGTAGGGACACATGCCATATCTAACTGAATGCATGGCCACATATGTATTTGAGCATGTAATGGTTATTTCCTCACCGATTTCAAAAAGGACTGGGAGGTGAGATGGAGTAAGGGATAACTAGTTCTAAGTGTCCCCTAGAGTCTCAAGTTACGGTTTGCCGAGCACCTAGTCATGGTGGCTCTAGAAAAGATCCTCACGGAGTCTGTTACAGGAACGGATGTTAGCTGCAAGGTGTGTGTTAGAGGCTAGTGGTGTTTTCCCTGCACTATACCCATTTTTGAGGCACCTCCCTTCCCTAGTGTTTCTCATGGTGTACTTATGTCATTGGGTCCCCCTTTTCCCCGTTTATCCGAAAGGTCACACAGTTTTGGTCTATGTCATCCCCTATCCTTTAGCCTTGTTGTCCACCTCACCCAAAGTTAACTCAATGACCAAATCTATAAGTTTGCATAATAATAGAGCCTTTGTTGAAAGTGGTGGGCCCACCTCACCCTAGGCCTATTTTTGAGATGTTTATTATAATCACCATATGTTCGCCATTTTATGCTTATAGTTATTGTACTAACATAAATAAGGGAGCCTTGGCATCCCATGTTGCATGCAGAGACATACACTTCAGCCATTGCCATTGTTGACTAGGTTTGACTTGGTCAAACTAGTTTGACCAAGCCAAAAATGGGTCACGGGAAAAGTTTGAACCAAAACTTTGATTTTGGTTATTCGGTATGTATTAGGATCCCATACAAGCCCCCAAGCTTCAGATCATGAAAAGACGGAAGCTAACAGGGCCAACAGGGCCCTGTTTTAATTATTAATGGCCAGCAGGGCCCTGTTTTAATTATAAAAGCTTGGAATTGGGAAAATTGTGCTCATATGGTGGATTATGGTTGTTCTAGTGATCACTATTAGTGGATTTGGGGCCTACGGTCACAGTGGAAAAGACGGTTCATCAATCCGAGCAAAAGAAGTGGACCAAAATGGAAAATTTCATCTTCAACAATAGAAACCAACAAAACTTAATGAAAAATATCAAAATTTGGCTAAGTTACACTTTGATATGGCTAATGCAATGTTGAGAAAAGGTAAAGAGGTTTCTATTTGGCATTTTCATATAGTTTAGACATGATTATATTGATGTGGGGCCCTCCATTCAGCCCAACCATTTGCATGGGGCGAATTTGGCCCAACATGTGCGTTTTTTACTATGTAAAACTTCCTATTTTTGCATTGTAATGTGTTGGAACTCTTTGTAAGGGTCCTAGGGGGTCAAAATAGTCTAAAGACACCCCCCTAGGTATTCCCAACTCACATTTAGATCAGCATTAGTGTGTGTCCCTCTCCCACATGGGCGCACTTGGGCACAATCGCCCCCCTCTTTGTAACTATGGAAGATATTTCATGTTTATGGATTCATCTCAGCCATTGATCTCTCATCAAGAGATCTAATCTCAACCATTCATCTCTTTGGCTAGGGATTGTGTATGGAGTTTCTCTATTTAGAAGAGAACTCACTCATTTGTACTTCTTCTTGGCACACTTACCATTTAGGGATTGAATAGAGAAAAACTATTTGCAACTCCATCTTGTGTACTTGTGGTGATTTCTTGAGGAGTTGATTTTCTTTGTTATCTCAATGCTATGAATATTTAATTAACATTATTAATTATAAATTAATAGTTTATTAGGTTGCTAATGAAAGGACGTAACCCTTCACTATGCTTCCTCAAGCCCTATAAAGGCCATCTTATTGTAATTTTATATTCATCATCTAATATATTATTCCTATTCATCATTCAATATGAGAGTCGGATTCGACTGTTAACAGTCCAACCGGATACAATTGCTACATTTGGTATCAGAGTGGAACGCTCCTCCATCTGAGCTCGGATTCGGCTCACTCAGAGCGAACTCGCTCCTCCTCAGGTGAGCTCGAACTCGGCTCATTCCTCCATTCCGCTGCATCACTCGCTCCATTCCTCCTGCTGCACTTCCATCCACGCCCCCCCCCCCCACAACCATCCCACTCCACGGGCTCCTCCACGCCCAACAAACTCCTCGCCTGATCTCTGTTCCCGCAACTTCGCATCCCTCCGCTGATCCCCATGCATTCCATATCCTTCTCCCAACTCGGTTTCCCTCCAATCGTCCCTTTCTTCCCCACACACAACTTTCTGTTCCATCCACTCTTCCACGCCTGCTCGTCCACCCACATCTTCCACAGGGCCGCTGCCTGCCCTACCCCACACCACATCCTTCCCTCGATTCCCAAACCGCTGCCACCGTCGCCATCCACATTGCAACCTCCCCCACGTTATCGTCCCACTGCTTCCCCCGCTTCTTCATCATCCGCCTCCTCCCCTTTGGCTACTCCACACTCACGCCAACCCACGCCACTACTTCTCCCATCCTCCACCGCGCCCAGCAACCTCCACCTCCATTACTCGCCACCTCCGCTGCTTGCTTCTCCCGTCCTCGACCACACCCTCGCGCAGCCCTCCATCCCTTTGTTTTCCACCTACGCACCCTTGGAAGCTTTCACCCCCTTCTCGCACAAGCTTCCACCCCCGATTCCTCCCTCGTCCACGCCGTCGCTCCGGCCTCCAATTCCACGACCTGCAACAAAATTAAAAAAAAACAAACAATATATTATATTAATTCAAATATATTGTAATATAATATATTTTATTATATAAAAAAAATCAAATATTATATTTAATATTATAATACTTGTTTTAAATAAAAATAAAAATAAAACTATATACAAAATATTATATAGTTTATGAAAAAATAAAAAGAATATTAATTAATTAATATATTATTATTCAAAATTTCACCTTAAAAGACCAAAATAGCGTTCTACAAACGTCCATGGCATCTTATAGTAAGAGTGATGAATTCATAGATCTCCTTGAGGAAATCCTTAAAGACATAGATGAAATAAAGAAGACTATGGACGAAACATTTAAAGTAAATGTAGATGGAGGTGAAAATCACGTAGAAAAAGACACCCAAGTTGATGAAAAAAAGGAAGATAGAGTAGGCCAGTATGTCACAATCACAAACAGACGAAGAACAGATATCATCACAAAGATGGCTATAAAGAACATCAAGGGAAGCAACTATAATATCTATCAGACACAAGATAAGACTGGTGTTCTTATGAGCATTATAAGCACAAGGAGCCCGTTCAAGGAAACTGACACAAAATGTGTTGGGGATAACAACATGAAAATAATTAAGGTCGTAATGTATGTTGAATATGTTCAATTGACGACAAACATAGTTAAAAGAAGCAATCACACAAATAGAAATAGCGTAAACAAAAATTCACCAAGTTCATACTTATTGCAAATACCAAGACATAATAATCAAAATGAGGCAATGGTCGTAATCAAAATCGCACCTCTCAAGTCATCAGTGCGACATAGAGCCAGAATCAAAGACGACATTAGGAAAATACTCAAGCTTTGAGGACAAAGCTTTCCTAACGGGAAGGCAATGCTATGAATATTTAATTATAAATTAATAGTTTATTAGGTTACTAGTGAAAGGGCGTAAACCTTCACTATGCTTCCTCAAGCCCTATAAAGGCAATCTTATTGTAATTTTATATTCATCATCTAATATATTATTTTTATTTATCATTCAATATGAGAGTCAGATTCAACTACTAACAGTCCAACCGGATACGGTTGCTGCACTCAATGCACTATGAGAGATTGTTGTTGTCTTCAACATTTTTGTTTCTCGCCATATTTGGTAGGCGAGGGTTCTTGGAGGAGGGCGCATCACTTGGACACCATTGATGCACCCCTCTCCGGAGTTGGGTTTCAACAAGGAGTGTTTTTGCTATTTATGCCAAGCATTTCCTTTCATTTTATTTACTTGCTATAGTTTCCTTTGCTTGTCTAGCAATTTGATTTTTGTCCATTATTTTGGCAGGCAAAGGGAGGCGAATTGGTGAACCTGGGTCAGTCGACTTCACTTGGGGACGTCAACAATTTCTCTTATTTGATCTTTGGGCTGCATATCCTCAACAAATCAGGCATTTCACCCGGTACCAAGTAAGTATCTCCTTTCTTTCTCTTGAGTTTCATTTTCTAAGTGGTATAGAGAAATATCTTCATAAGTTAATGACCATAAAAATTCACATCTTCAAATTTAACCGTAGGATTTTATTTATGTTTTAAACCCATTTTTGTTTTGCTTAGAAAACCTTAAATCCAAAACCCCATACTTTTTCGACTCCATTTACCCACATTTTTGGCACTGGTTGCTTGCTAGCCTACACCCTCCTTGGGCGTTTTTGGTCTCTTTCTCTTGGTTGTTTGGTTTTGGGTTTGTGGGTAGGCTTGGTTATTATTTTGCTTGTTTAATCGTCATCTAAAACAAATTTTTCATGTGCTAGAAGTGATTCTTAATCGCTGATTTGATTTCTGCCATGCATGCCTAATTATTTTGAGTCATTTTCCCCCTTAGGCATTAATCCGTTTTACACTTCTATCATAATTTTGGTCCTTGATTCAATTTCCAGCCATCTATTCCTTCAAATTTACTATCTTTATGCATAAATCGGATCTGAAATAAGTCAATTGAATGCTCTAATCTCATTCACAATTTCAGTCTTTTGGTTGGAAAGAGTCTTAGGACACTAAAGACACTTCTTCCTTGTCTTCTCTTGTTTATCTTGGGGTTATCGGTGTCTGATTTTGAGTCTCAACCATTGTTGGTTGAATAGGGTCTTCCCCTTGACATGGCCTTGTGCCTTGTCTAAAGCGACAAGCGCCTTGTCCGGTTTGACAACTGTTCCTAGAGCGGTGGGCTTGGTGTTTGCAGGTGTCACCAGCTTAGCTGCCCCTCCTCTACTGTCCCGGATGGGATACCCTTAGTGGCAGCTAGAGTTTGTGTGATAACAGTCACCACGTGGTAAAGCATTGTTTGTGGTTGGTCGTGGTGGTCAAGCATAGTGTCGTCATGAAGTTTTCTCCTGGTTTGAGGTCGTGCAGCAGGTCAAATCCTGGTTGTTTTCTGTCTGTGTGTCTATGAGTCGTGGTCGCCTACAGTACCAGAGTCTGAGTTCTACAACGACGCAACTTGCTCATCCCATCCCCGACCGTGTTCTACCAAACTGGTCTCCAGATTCACTGTGGTCTTCGACTCCTCTAGGTTAGTATACAGTCTCGAATCTAGACTTATATGCTGTAATAAAAATTTAATACATTGTTTTTGAATTTTTTTTTATAAATTATTAAAATTTTAAATTATTAAGTTTAAATTTGAAGGTTTTCAACTCTATATGCTGACTCAATATGTTGTAATAAAAAATTTATTGCATTGTTTTTTAATTTGTTTTTTTATAAATTATTAAAATTATAAATTATAAAGTTTAAATTTAAAGGTTTTAAATATATAATATATATATATATATATATTTTATTATTAAAATTTAAAATTTAAAGTTGAAGGTTTTAAACTATAGTTTTTTTTTTAATTTTGTTAAATTTTTATAATTTTAAATTACCTGAGTCATAATAATTATTATAATTATAATTTGTAACTGCTTTTAATTTTTTAATATAGTAACTATAAAATGTTGTATTTATTTAGTTTTGGATTATAAATTACTTTTTAATATAGTAAGTTTAGAATGCATTATGCAATATATTTTTTGGATTATAATTTATTAAATTATAGTTTTTTTTTTTTATAATTAATAATTATAAAAAATAGATTATATAATTCAATTTTCAACTATTTTTAAAATTAAAAATTAAAATGCAATTTAAAAAAAATGTGTTATAAATTATTAAATTAATAATTATAGCATTTTTAAAAAATTTCGGTTATAAATTATATAATTTCAATTTTCAAATGTTGTTTAATTTTACATTTTAAATATTATATTTTAAAATTCAAAATTCAAAATTAAACCACTTTTAAAAATTAAAATTATATTATAAGTTTTTTAGTTTAATTTAATTGTTATTTAATTTTAGTTTTATAAGTTTTTTCTATGGGCAATGGCATGTGCCTGAGTATCTCAACCACACAAGCCCTGTGGGCTGAGATACTCAGCCACAGGGCAGCAACATGTCATTTGCCATAATAAAAGAATTATAAAACTAGAATTAAACAATGGTATAAAAATATAGTAATCAGTGTTTTTTTTGTTAATTTTTTTCATTTTTTTTGTTAGAAATCTAAATTTAGATTCTTAGAACATTAATATAAAACATATTCTTTTTTGCAATCCATATTCCATGGCACCTAAGGCTAGAAGGCCTCTTGATCCGGCATGGAAATATTGTGTCCTAGTGAATCCCAATGATGACCACAAAGTCATTTGCAATTTCTGCTCCAACCAAATGTTTGGGGGCATAAACAGGATTAAGTACCACCTTGCAAGAATTGTTTGCAAAGACGTGGTGGTTTGTGACAAATTCCCCGATGAAGTCACAACGGAAATGGCAGCTGCTTTGAATGCCATTAGAGAACAAAGTAAAAAGAGGGCAAGATACAAGTTTGAAACTTCCATGATAGGTATATCTTCGATGGGACCACCGAATGCAAGTCCAAGCACAGGAGGGTCCACATCAGCTGTTGCAGCAAACAAAAGTGTAACTTCTTTGTTCTTCCTTCCTTGTAAAACTCCAGGATCTTAGCCATCCTTGGAGAGCTTTAATGAAAAGAAGAAGAAAGAGGCATATATGGCAATGAGGAGGTTTTGGTACCATAACAACCTTTCATTTAACTATTCCAGGTCTTATTTTTATCAGCGCATGGTAAATGCCATTGCAAGAGCTGGCCCTAGATACAAAGTCCCCTCCTATAATGCACTTAGGGGGAAAGACCTAGATGAGGAGCTCGAGTGTGTTAAGGAACAATTGGAGAGCATTAAAAAGTCATGGAAGTTTACAGGTTGCACAGTTTTGTCTGATGGGTGGATAGATCAAAGGGGCAGAACAATCATTAATTTTGTTATAGCTTCCCCTAAAGGAACCATGTTCCTAAGATCCATTGATACATCCTCGTATGTAAAGGATGCACATCTGATTTTTTCATTGTTGGCCAAAGTTATGGAGGAAGTTGGGGTGACAAATGTTGTCCAGGTCATCACCAACAACACTGCAAATTATGTGGCATCCAGAAGGTTGCTTTCGGCAAAATACCCCACCATTTTTTCGACTCCATGTGCTGCACATTGCATAGACTTGATGCTAGAGGACATCGAGAAGATAGAATGGGTGCAAGCAGTTGTACAAGAGTGCAAACAAATAACTAAGTTCATTTATAACCATGCTTGGGTGTTGAGCCTTATGAGGGAATACAGAGAGGGTGAACTCAGTCGCCTTGCTATCACACGGCTTGCCACAACCTTTCTTTCCCTCCAAATCCTTTTGAATGAGTACCAAGCTTTAAGACGGATGTTTTGTAGCCAAGAATATATCTTTTGGAAAGATAGCACAAAGCCAGATGCAGTTGCTGTGAAGCTTTCTCTCTTAGGAAATGGTTTGTGGGAGAAAGTCACTGAGATTGTCAACTTCACTGAGCCACTTGTGAAAGTCTTGAGGATCATGGATGGAGAGAAACCTGCAATGGGATACATCTATGAGGGCATGGATAGGGCCAAAGAGGCCATCAAGACTTTCTAAAAGGGGGATTCATCAAAATATCTCCATATATGGCAAATTATTGATTCCATGTGGGACAGGCAGCTACATTCAACATTGCATGTAGCGGGAGCATATCTCAATCCGAGCTTATTCTATCATCCAGATTCTAGCATTCAAAGAGATGAGGAGGTGATGAGAGGTGTCATGATATGCATTGAAAAGATGTTCCCGGATCCAGAAATTCAAGACAAAATCAACTTGCAGCATGATATGTACAAAGAAGCATCTGGAATGTTTGGATTCAACTCAACCTAGCATCTCAAGGACAAGAAAATGCCATGTAAGATTCAATTTGTAAAAAGTACTAAAAAAATAGTTAGAACTTAGCTTGTAAATTTGTTAGTTCTCTTTTTCAACTTTGGCATTGCAAAACTTGTAATCGTCGTTGTTTTGAACTTTTACAGCCCATTGGTGGATAGATTGTGGCTCTGAAGCACCACAATTACAAGAATTCACCATCATAGCTCTGAGTCAACCTTGCAACGCTTCAGGATGTGAGTGCAATTGGTCGGTATTTGAGCACATCCACAGCAAAAAGCGGAATAGGTTGGAGCATGAGAGGTTGGAAAAGTTGGTTTTAATCTACTACAACCTTCAGATGCTCACAAAACAAATGAAACCAAAGGACCTAGATCCAATTTTACTGGATGATATTGATTTAGAGTTTGAGTGGGTTGTGGAGGAGGAGTTCCCTGATGATTTGGCTTGGCTTGGCTTGGCTTGATGAGGAGACACAAGATCCCTCTAGTCTTCCATCTCAAATGGAAACTCCAAATACACCTGCTTCACAGTTTCTTTAGTCTGTCGATGTTGGCACTAGCTCCTTGATGACTTATTGTAGGTGTACTCGTGGTTAGGCACTCGAGTACATGGAGACATTGTCTATTTTGGTTTTCTATTTCTGTTATGAGATTGTATTTTGAACTTGCACCAATCTTATTTTTAAATCAGTATGGTTATGATTTATGGTTTATGAACACTATGGTTTATGGTCACTATTTAAATTTTTGCATACAAAAATTGATTGTGTTATGTCGTATATTCATAGTTTATCATGTTTATGAGACAATGTTATGAATTATTGCATAAATTGTAGTTTTATAGCTTATATGGATTGGAAATGCTTTTAACCTCTTTTTTGTGCCCAAAATGTACAATATTTTTATATTTTTTCCTATTTTCCGAGTCTTTCCTGAGTTTTTCCCGAGTCTACGAGTCATATGCTAGCCGAGTCTTTGTTGAGTCCAAGTCGTGCAACACTGGTTATATCTAAGTTATCAAAGGTTTTTATCTTTCCAAAGTCAATCTAGTTGTTAAATCTAGCTTGCAGTTCATTCAAAAGTTTATCATTCGGAACTTACAGCTAGTAAATTTGTATGCTTCTAATGTCTTATTTAGCACATTTGGTGCAAAGTTGGTGGCTGGTTTTACCTTTTTGATAAACAGGTAAGAGGAAGTGCTACCGAAAATTCAAGGATTCAGACCACCCAAGACCCCAAGAGCACCCTCTTTTGCTTGAAATCAATTTTATGAAACTTGTAAGCCCTGTTCGATCCTAATCTATAGAGGACCAAAGGCATCCACCCAAAATTGTAAATAAACACAAATAAAATAAGTGGGCTACCCAGTGCTCAATTCTCATCCCCCCTGCGGGGGTCCGCGTCATTTTCATGGAGTGAAGCTTTTTCCCATTTTCTACTTTTCATTTTATTTCAGTTACTAACCTTAGCGTAGTTTTCTTTTCATTAGTTAAAGTAGTTAGTTGTTTCATTTATTTTCCTTTTTCGCAACAATGTAATTGAACCTTTGTCATTTGTTCCTGAGTATGCTCTTGTGGTCACTGTGGGATTTCCTGAGCTGGTGGCCAATAATAAGAAGCGAGATACTTGGCAGTAGTTTAATAGGAAAATCCATGTGAAGCTTATTGTTGAAAAGTGAGAGATTGCATTGAACTTACCACGGAGTCAGAGGGGTGCCCAAAGCAGACTTTACGTCTCCCCCCGTTGGACACCTAGTATTGTTGCTTGGCGCTCACTTCTAGAGGATAACCTTTCAAGTGGACCAAACCAACAAATCAACCCACTCCTAATCAGTTCACCCATAATAAATTAAAACTGACCAAGAGCACTGCAAAACATTCACTTTTCAGCAGCATCCCTTTACTTTCTCGACACTGGTCTAATTAAAGATTATTTGCTTAAGTGAATTTAACATGTGATTGCTTAAATCATTCAAGTGTTTCTGGTTAATTCATTATTGCTACTCTTGCTTCAGTATTGTTTCTAACTCCTAGATTTAATTTTCTGTAACTAGTGTACTTAGCCTTAGTTATTTTATTAGGGACCTCCCCCCTTGGCTTCACTAGGAGTTGGCCTAGACGAAGGAGTCAAGTGTTAAGTGACAGCAAGCTTGACTCGTGACTTTCCCCAAGGATGCACCCAATAGCTTGAAGATAACCTTTCAAGTGGACCAAACCAACAAATCAACCCACTCCTAATCAGTTCACCCATAATAAATTAAAACTGACCAAGAGCACTGCAAAACATTCACTTTTCAGCAGCATCCCTTTACTTTCTCGACACTGGTCTAATTAACGATTATTTGCTTAAGTGAATTTAACATGTGATTGCTTAAATCATTCAAGTGTTTCTGGTTAATTCATTATTGCTACTCTTGCTTCAGTATTGTTTCTAACTCCTAGATTTAATTTTCTGTAACTAGTGTACTTAGCCTTAGTTATTTTATTAGGGACCTCCCCCCTTGGCTTCACTAGGAGTTGGCCTAGACGAAGGAGTCAAGTGTTAAGTGACAGCAAGCTTGACTCGTGACTTTCCCCAAGGATGCACCCAATAGCTTGAAGATTTCTGCCACATTACCCGAGGTTCATATTAGGCAGCAACACCTGGCATGAAATGATACTTTGAACAATAATGTGCACATTGCATATACTACATAATACAAACTATTTTTTTTAAATTACTGCTAGGTTCATATAATATTCCAATAAGTGCCTGTGCCATCTTTGTCACATTTTCAAAGTAAACATGATCAGGCTAGAAAACAAACCTGTTGAACTGTCAAAGGTATGGATTTTACTCCAGAATGGTAATGTAATACAAGTAAAAATGGACTGAAGTAGACAAAAGTTAATGTTACAACATAAGTTGTTAAAATAAAGAGACAATAGCAATATTGTAGGATGGGTTGGTGCAACGTACTGGGCTCGTTCCAGCAAAGTTATACTGCTGATGATGTACATTGTAATTAGCTACTGTCAAATAATAACAACAGAACTTGGTAGTATACTTTGTGAGTGCATATATGGCTCCAACATGGATATTAGTTGAAATATGTGCCACTAAGTTCTAACTATTAGTTTGCATCTCAAGTTGCCCTGCCATCTAGTTTGTTTCAACTTTCAAGCATTTCTTGAGCTGAACCAGACCATATAAAAGTATGTACAATGGGAATGCAGAGTCAAGTCTCGTTTCCTGCACAACAAATGCCAACAAGCTATAAAACCATGTACTTGAAAAAGCAAAAGAATTTTTAAAGCTGATTGTGCAATGGCAGAGGCAGCCGTCGAGTCTAATTTCTTTCATTTGCAGATGCCACAAAACAGAGAAAGCAGGCATTATGAAACAGTGAAAAGGAAATGTTTGAAAACATCAAATCTAAAGGCATCAACCCACCAGCAATTCAATATTTATTTTTAATATATAACCATTTCAATAAAATAACACTGATTATGAATTAAATATTTCATTGAATGCATAAAGAGGGTAAAAAACTGTTTCAATTGAACAACAATCCCTAACACACATCCACAGGCATCTCAGGTCTGTTGGTCTTATATATGCAATGTTCACAGAGATTGAGGATGAAGGATGCTGCCTTGTAAAACTTGAAAATGACTGGACATAGAGCATGAACAGTGACTACTATAAGAGAGCCTTGTTCACCATATGCCAAGAGGCATCTTATGCAATAGTTTTACGCTAAAAAGGAGTACACGTACATAATTGGCATACAGAAAACAATGGTAACTAGAGGTAAACAATGGTCCCTGCTTCAGATATCTTAAAGTACATTATGCAACAGAATTGAATATGCTACTTTATCTCTACCAGAAAGTAGGAGTCAGGACGACCAACACATGTAACTGTGTCTGGAAATGAGGTACTATAACTTCACAAATATTTCAATGGCATACAGAAAACATTGTTAAGGGATCCTATAGAGTCTAGAGGTAAACTGTTGATTTTTCTGAGCAGCATCGAGTGCCATTCTCTGGGAGAATGGAGGCACCTGGTCAGTTACCAGGATATTGACCCAGTCTGGGACTGGGAGCTCAGCCTGGGGCTGAGAGCCATTCTCTGGGAGAATGGAGGCACCTGGTCAGTTACCAGGATATTGACCTAGTCTGGGACTGGGAACTCAGCCTGGGGCTGAGTGCCATTCTCTGGGAGAATGGAGGCACCTGGTCAGTTACCAGGATATTGATCCAGTGTGGGACTGGAAGCTCAGCCCGGGGCTGAGAGCCATTCTCTGGGAAAATGGAGGCACCTGGTCAGTTACCAGGATTTCACTGTAAGCCCTAGACCGGGTCTGGGCAAGTGGTGTACTTCTCCACTTGGACTTGTTGACCACAGATGGGTGAAGTAAAGAAATTAAATATCTTCCTATGATGATGTACTTGGAGTGGACATGCAGACCCTGAAGAACACCTGGATGATTTATTATAGAACCCAAGCACTTGACTTGGTCCATGAACCCACAAGCTAGAAGAAGGAAAATAAATATTTATTTATTTATTTATTTTTGGGTCAACTCAATAATGGAGGAAAAGACAATTAAAATGATGGATGTTATGAAGAAATTAATATATATATGTTACATATATATATTGGAGGGTCGGCCACATTTAATTCATTAAATAAAACAAACATCTATGCAGGTCGGCCTCAACAAATTAAATTAAATTTAATGGCTGATTTATTGCAAGTCGGCCTCATTGTTTTAATGGGAAATTGATGCAAGTCGGCCCCACTTATTTTGCATGGAATTTCACTATATATACAAAAGCAAACTCATTATTACATAAGCAATTCGTATGAGGAAAAGAACAGCTCGTGTGGGCACAGTAAGACAGCTTGGTGATTAAGACAGTTCAGTGGTTATTGCTGGTTTATCTCTTTGTGACAGCTGGGTTCTATCTCCATATTATTGCTGGTTTATCTTCTTTGTTACAGCTGTGTTCTATCTCCATATTACAGCTGGGTTATCTCCTTGTTACAGCTGGGTTATCTCCATTGTTACAGCTGGGTTATCTCCATGTTACAGCTGGGTTATATCTCCATTGTTTGCTGAGTTATATCTTCTTATTGCTGGTTATTACTGTGCATTCAAAGGTGCAGATTATCTCCACGATTTGCTGGGTTCTCTACAGTGCAATGCTGGGTCATAAATCTTCTTACTGTTGGATATACTGATGTTACAGCTGGGTTCTATCATTGGTTCATGTTAGCTAACTTCCTGACAGTCATTACAGTCCCTGAAAAGGCCACAACTGACAGTGACAGGTGCAGGTTGGTGAAACAAAATTGAGACTGCTTCAGCTACAGGTCAACAGGGTTCTTCTTGGTCATTGTAACAATTCAAATTATTGAAAAGGCTTGTTTAGCCTGCTATTGTAAAACTCAGACATCTCATATTTAAGGAAGATATTTTGCTGGGGTTTTTATACCTTAAAAGGTTTTCCCCAGGGTAAATAACTGTGTTTTTATGGTTGCATGTTGTTCTAATTTTTTAGCTATCTCTGCATTTTGAAATTTACAGTCTGCTATTGCTATCAGTTTATGATTTTTAACATGGTATCAGAGCTCTGCTTGTAAAACACACAGTGTTTGGGCAACTGAATGTGTCTTACATAGACCTTGGGACAGTGTAGACAGATCAGAGATGGCTGCCTCTACCTCTTTCAGACCAGAGGACAGACTTGAAGGCTCAGCAAACTTTAATTCATGGAAAGCAAGGATTATGGCCACCTTGGAAGAAAATGACCTTGATGACTTGGTCATCAATGTTGTAGAAGAACCCACGTCAAACACAGGAAGGGCAGCATTCAAAAGGAAGCAAGCCAAGGCTAGGAGGATTATCTATGATTCAGTCAAGGAAAATATAATGCCTGCCATAACACCACTGAAGACAGCCAAGGAGTGTTTTGACACTTTGACAAATTTGTATGAGAAGAAAGCACCCAGTCAAAAGAGAGTCTTGAAAAATAGACTTCGTACATTGAAGATGGAAAAGGATGAAGGAGTGGCCTCCTTCTTCACAAAAATTGCTCAGGTAAGAGATCAACTTTCTGCTATTGGGGTTACGGTAGATGATGATGATCTGGTACAAACAGTTTTTGATGGTCTTCCAAGTTCTTGGGAAACCTTCTTAGCTTCTGTTAGTGGGCGTGAGACTCAGCCAGATTTTGAAAGACTTTGGCATGATTGTTTAGAAGAAGAAGGCAGAGTACAGAGTAGAACTAAGGGTCCTAAAGAAGGGAACCTTGCACTAGCAGCTAAAACTAAGAAGCAATTCAAAAAGCCTTTTCATCCCAAGAAGAAAGAGAACAAGCCACAAGGTAGGCAATTTGATATGTCTCAAGTTAAATGTTTTAATTGTTTCAAGATGGGACATTATGTTAGGGACTGTAGGCTACCAAAGAGAAGGCCCAAAAGAAAATTTGAAGCATCTACAGCTGAAGAAGAAGAACCAAAGAAGAAGAAAAATGCAAGGTCTTCCAGGCAAGAAGATTCAAGGAAAGAATACTATTTGATTTCTACCCTAGCAGGGTCCATCACCAACAGCTCAAATTCTTGGTTGGTGGACAGTGGAGCCTCAAGACATATGACAGGTTCCCGTGAAGCTCTTACAAGCTACAGAAAGAAGAAGTTTGACACTCAAGTAGAACTTGGAGATGACTCCACCTACAAAATAGAGGGAGTGGGTTCAGTCTCATTTCAACTTGATTCAGGGACCATGTTGCACATTGAAGACATACTATATGTTCCAGGTTTGAAGAAAAATCTCCTTTCTGTTGCTGGCTTAGAAGACAAAGGCTACAGAGTTATATTCATGGACAAAAAGGTTTTGCTTTGGTCAAAGAATGAAAGGTTAAGTGCAGCAGAATTGATTGGGGTTCGAGAGGGAGGCCTTTACAAGGCCTCTGGGCATTCTACTCAAGCATTGGTTCACAACACCATCAACCCTTGTGAACTTTGGCATCGCAGGTTTGGGCACCTTCACTATGAAGCCCTCCCTGGTCTTCAAAAGATGGTTACAGGTATGCCTGAGTTTTCTAATGAACATAGTGGTATTTGCAAAGGTTGTGCCCTTGGTAAAAATACCAAGAAATCTTTTTCCAAAAGTCACAGCAGATCAAAAGGTATTTTGGATTTGATTCACATTGACATTTGTGGACCTATGTCTTCACCTTCCTTAAGTGTTTGCTTATACTATGTATTGTTCATTGATGATTACTCTCGTAAATCTTGGATTTACTTTCTAAAGGCTAAGAGTGAAACTTTTGATAAGTTCAAGGAGTTCAAGGCATTGATTGAAAATCAGACAGGAAGACACATTCGCATCTTGAGGTCAGACAATGGAGGTGAGTTTGAATCAAATGATTTTGATGATTTCTGCCAAGAAGCTGGGATCAAGAGGGAGTTAACTGTACCTTACAACCCCCAACAGAATGGGGTGGCAGAAAGGAAGAACAGAACAGTTTGTGAGGCTGCTAAAGCCATGTTGTGTGATCTAGATCTTTCTTTGTCTCTATGGGCTGAGGCTACTAGTACAGCTGTCTACATTCAAAACAGAAGTCCTCATGCCATTTTGGGAGAGAAGACTCCAGAAGAAGTCTTTACAGGAAGGAAACCTGCCGTTGACCACATGAGGATCTTTGGCACTCCTGTCTACATTCATGTGCCAAAGGAAAAGAGATTAAAGCTGGAGCCTTCCGGAAAGAAGGGCACATTTGTTGGGTACAGTGAAAATTCAAAAGCTTACCGTATCTATGTTCCTGGTCAAAGGTATATTGAAATTAGCAGAGATGTGATATTTCATGAGGAAGCTGTTTTCCGCCACTCCAAAGAGCTTCCAAAAGATCCAGAAGGATCTCTTTCTGACATTCCAGACTCTCCTCATTCAGAGAATCAGAGGGAGGAAGAAAATGAACCTCATGCTTACTCAGAACCAGAAAGACCAACCGAAGAACTACTTGAAGCTCCTCCTTCCAAGAGAAGACCTACTTGGGCAAGAGAAATATTGCAAGAAGCAGAGAAGCATAAAGCTCCATCCGGGACATTCAGAGAAAGCAAGAAGCCCCAAAAATACTCAAGTCTTATGAGTAAGCTCATTGATGCAGAACCTTCTACATTCAAAGAAGCAGAGTCTCATCAGGTATGGATTGATGCCATGACAGAAGAATATAATTCCATTATGAAAAATGATGTGTGGGAAATTGTTCCTCGACCAAAAGGGAAGTCCGTGGTAACTTCCAAATGGCTCTATAAAATTAAGCATGCTGCTGATGGCAGCATTGAGAAATATAAAGCAAGATTTGTGGCACGAGGTTTCTCACAAAAGGAAGGCATAGACTATGATGAAACATTTGCCCCTGTTGCCAGGTATACCACCATCAGAACTATTATCTCCCTCGCTGTTGTCTTTGGATGGAAACTCCATCAAATGGATGTAAAGACAGCCTTTCTTAATGGAGAAGTTGAAGAAGAGGTCTACATTGAGCAACCTGAAGGTTTTGTGACACATGAAATGCAGTCTCATGTGTGCAAACTAAAGAAAGCTTTGTATGGAATCAAACAGGCCCCAAGGGTCTGGTATGCCAGGATTGATGGTTACCTTCACAGTTTGGGATTCTCCAAGAGCACTGCTGATCCCAACCTCTACTTTAAGGTTTTTCAGAACCATGTCTTGATCCTAGTCTTATATGTGGATGATTTGTTCCTCACTGGAGAGGAGCAACTGATAGCTCAGTGCAAGAGGGAGCTTACTTCAGAATTTGAAATGAAAGATCTGGGACTCATGCACTATTTCCTTGGTTTAGAGGTCTGGCAGAAGCCAGATGAGATCTTTCTGTCTCAAGGAAAGTATACAGTTGATATCTTGCAGAGGTTTGGGATGCATGACTGCAAACCCATGAGTGTACCTATGAAATCAAATCTGAAGAAGTTACGTGACTCAGCTACTTCTTCACAGGCAGTGGATCCTACTCAGTATCGACAACTTATTGGATGTTTGTTGTATCTAGTGCATACGAGACCAGATATCTGTTATACTGTGAATGCATTGAGTCAGTTCATGTCCGAGCCAAAGCACATACACTGGATAGCTGCCAAACATGTGCTCAGATATTTGCGAGGTACTATTACATATGGGCTCAGATATACCTGCAACAGTGGGGTAATGCTACTTGGATATGCTGACTCCGATTGGGCTGGCAGTGCTGTGGACCGGAAAAGCACATCAGGGTATTGTTTCAGTTTGGGATCAGCCATGATCTCATGGTCCAGCAGAAAACAGGGTTCCATAGCTCAGAGCACAGCTGAAGCTGAGTATATTGCTGCCAGTGATGCCTGCAGAGAAGCAGTTTGGCTTAGAAAGCTTCTCTCTGACCTGTTTGGTGGAAAGCTTGAACCAACTGTTATCCATTGCGATAATCAGAGTTGCATTAAGCTTTCAGAGAACCCTGTATTTCACGACAGGTCAAAACACATTGAGATGAAGTATCACTTCATCAGAGATATGGTACAGCGAGGTGCCATGAAGCTCCAGTACATTCGTACAGACGAGCAGATTGCTGACATATTGACCAAGCCCCTGTCGTTGACAAAGCTTGTGCACTTTCGAGACAAGCTTGGTATTGCAGAGAATGACCCTCTCGCTGAGAGGGAGTGTTGATTTTTCTGAGCAGCATCGAGTGCCATTCTCTGGGAGAATGGAGGCACCTGGTCAGTTACCAGGATATTGACCCAGTCTGGGACTGGGAGCTCAGCCTGGGGCTGAGAGCCATTCTCTGGGAGAATGGAGGCACCTGGTCAGTTACCAGGATATTGACCCAGTCTGGGACTGGGAACTCAGCCTGGGGCTGAGTGCCATTCTCTGGGAGAATGGAGGCACCTGGTCAGTTACCAGGATATTGATCCAGTGTGGGACTGGAAGCTCAGCCCGGGGCTGAGAGCCATTCTCTGGGAGAATGGAGGCACCTGGTCAGTTACCAGGATTTCACTGTAAGCCCTAGACCGGGTCTGGGCAAGTGGTGTACTTCTCCACTTGGACTTGTTGACCACATATGGGTGAAGTAAAGAAATTAAATATCTTCCTATGATGATGTACTTGGAGTGGACATGCAGACCCTGAAGAACACCTGGATGATTTATTATAGAACCCAAGCACTTGACTTGGTCCATGAACCCACCAGCTAGAAGAAGGAAAATAAATATTTATTTATTTATTTATTTTTGGGTCAACTCAATAATGGAGGAAAAGACAATTAAAATGATGGATGTTATGAAGAAATTAATATATATATGTTACATATATATATTGGAGGGTCGGCCACATTTAATTCATTAAATAAAACAAACATCTATGCAGGTCGGCCTCAACAAATTAAATTAAATTTAATGGCTGATTTATTGCAAGTCGGCCTCATTGTTTTAATGGGAAATTGATGCAAGTCGGCCCCACTTATTTTGCATGGAATTTCACTATATATACAAAAGCAAACTCATTATTACATAAGCAATTCGTATGAGGAAAAGAACAGCTCGTGTGGGCACAGTAAGACAGCTTGGTGATTAAGACAGTTCAGTGGTTATTGCTGGTTTATCTCTTTGTGACAGCTGGGTTCTATCTCCATATTATTGCTGGTTTATCTTCTTTGTTACAGCTGTGTTCTATCTCCATATTACAGCTGGGTTATCTCCTTGTTACAGCTGGGTTATCTCCATGTTACAGCTGGGTTATATCTCCATTGTTTGCTGAGTTATATCTTCTTATTGCTGGTTATTACTGTGCATTCAAAGGTGCAGATTATCTCCACGATTTGCTGGGTTCTCTACAGTGCAATGCTGGGTCATAAATCTTCTTACTGTTGGATATACTGATGTTACAGCTGGGTTCTATCATTGGTTCATGTTAGCTAACTTCCTGACAGTCATTACAGTCCCTGAAAAGGCCACAACTGACAGTGACAGGTGCAGGTTGGTGAAACAAAATTGAGACTGCTTCAGCTACAGGTCAACAGGGTTCTTCTTGGTCATTGTAACAATTCAAATTATTGAAAAGGCTTGTTTAGCCTGCTATTGTAAAACTCAGACATCTCATATTTAAGGAAGATATTTTGCTGGGGTTTTTATACCTTAAAAGGTTTTCCCCAGGGTAAATAACTGTGTTTTTATGGTTGCATGTTGTTCTAATTTTTTAGCTATCTCTGCATTTTGAAATTTACAGTCTGCTATTGCTATCAGTTTATGATTTTTAACATAAACAATGGTACCTATTTCAGACATCTTACAGTACATTATGCAACAGAATCGAATATGCACCCTTATCTCTACCTGGAAGTAGGACAGCCAGCACATGTAGCTCTGTCTGGAAATGAGGTACTATAACTTCTATGTAAAGTTTTTTCCAACTTCAGCATACCACCCCATAAAGAATATCAATCCATGATCTACATAAAAGGTGGAAGGAGACCTACATAGCTGACAGACAAGTGCCCGAAGTAATTAGAGCTTTGAGGAAGAAGAGCATGTGACTTGGGAATCTGATCCAGTAGTGTCATCCCTAATAATTTGTTAAGATATATTCCATACTCATAGATATCGTGCTGAGAGAGAATGTAAAAGGTGAAATTAATTGATGGAAATCTAAATTATTTGGAAGCAAAGAGGAAGCACGTAAGTACCACAATGCTGCAACTGGCAAAGTCTTATAACTATGTTGTGTATATCGCATGACGAACAGAAAAACCAACAATAAATATCTGCCTCTTCTTGAATGATTGTCACCACCACTACAAACCTTGCATAGCAGACTGCAGTCCCAGAATAAATGTTATATACATTAAAATTACAGAAAGCTGTAAGGAAATGTCTAGTATCCACTTGTCGCATATGATTCTGTGATAGCATTGTTGTCACACAATATGGTGATCTTCTTATCGGCAGAGAGTAATGATTGCTAGACCGGTGGAACCTCAGAACTCTGCCCCAAAGTGTCACGCCAGGCAGGGTCCCCTCTCTTTAGGTTTCCTAGATCCACAAAGAGTAGGTTCAGACTAACCACAGGAGATGTCCCCAGTCCAAATTTCTCGGAAACTTGCCAGTGGAACCATCTTTCTCACAGTAGTTGAAGAACCGATTTCTAAAGGAACATGGCACTTGAAGGTTTAACCAATGAAGAAAAGAGTATTCTGGAGGAATTCACTCTAAGGGGATGAAGATAAATGAAAAGCCAACTACAATCACCCCTAGAAAAATTAGAATAAGCAACAAAAAGATGGAAAAGCAAGAGACCAAGCTACTTGAAAGAAAACAGATAAAAAAATACCCAACAGGTGCCAAACATACAAGGCTTCAAACAAACAGACAACCTAAACGGTAATGGATCCACCAACCGGAATTGTGCCTTTCGCTAGCAGGATGGAATCAATTTTAACGATTTAAGGTCTCATGCCAGGTGCCTTTCCTGGTTTGGCAAATCCAAGGATATCCTAGACTCTAAGACACAATAAGATTCACTAGATTTGGATTTGATTATGGCTGTCCTAAGGGGGTTTAACTATACAAATGCGGACCATCTCTATAAGCTAAATATAGACAAGAGGACAAGGTACCTAAACAAGATTAAATGCTAGGGAAATTTCCAGCTCTTATAATTGTTGATTTTAGATAGGAATAAGACTCACAAATGGCTGAAAATGAAGTTTTTCTTAGAGAGTAAGGAGCTGGTTTGGCTTAGAAATGTATCCTAGCACAAAACAAGTTTGCTGTAACAAAAATCAGATCTGGAAATTACCTAACAGTAGACAAATACAAGCATGCAAGGGGATTTTGAAAGCAACTAAGTGGCTGAAATGGACTCTTGAAGATTAGTGCTTATTCCTAGTGTAATATCCCCTCTCAGATCTGCTGATATGTGTTTGAGTTTACTGCTGTTAGATCGGTGCTTTTTGGTTCATAACTTTTGTCAAACAGTTTGTCTACAGCTGCTCATAAACCACTGTAGTGTCCCTTGCTTTAGATGGCTGAGTTTTTGCTTGGGTTTTTAAGGTAGTTCTAATGATTTTGTTTCAGATCCATTCAACACAAATTTCGACAATAAAAATGCACTCCAAAATGTGTGTACTTGCATTAAATGTCACAAAGCAATCCACATAAAACACATAGAACTGACTGTAAATTTCTAACTATAACAGCAATACAGTATGACCATATAAATCATATTTACACTTTTATTTGAGATCTGTAGGTGAAAATAAGTGTTGCAGCTCTTTAAATGCCAAATCTGACCTCTCTTAGCACCCAAAATGGCTGTAGGTGACCACTTACAGTTGGTTGTTAGTGAAGGTTGCGCCCAGCAGTGAAAAACAGTCGCAATTAGTCTTGTACAACAGATTTATGACATCATAGTGGAGCAAGAAATGAGTCTTTGGGTCCTGTTATCCACTAAAATTGAACTTAGTGGATTCCGAGTGAACCATCGAAAACTTGAATAATCTAATTGTTCTTTATGAGTGTTCCGAGGTCCATCAAGCCAAAGTTTGGCCCCTTTTTAAATAATTTACATGTTCATAGTCATACCCCTTGGGTATATTGTAAAAATGTGCTAGCATGACAGTCTTTTGTAAAGAGCTTGGATTCCTAGGACTTAGAATCAATCCGATCATTCCATGGTGTTTTTTCCCTTGTCAATTACGCACTGCTGAATAAACGATGTATAATCGACGAGTTTTTCACCTGCTGCTCCAACAGCTAGAATGGTCGTCTTGGTGGTTAGGCCTTAGGAGGTTATTAAAGTTCATGTGTCAATTTCTATGAGCATGCTAGACATCAAATTGAGTAATTATGAACATGCACTAGGTCCCCTAGGATTTTTAGTCAATTCCGAGAAAATATTTTTTTCCTGTAAATGAGTCTTTTTTTAATGTTTTAATTAAAAAACCCAAAAATATCATAAAAGTGTGATCTAGAGGGAAAATTTGCCATGGGGGTGCTCGTTTTCTAACCCAGAGCACCCGTTAAACCCCTGAAACCAACTTTTCCTAAGTTTTAAGTGATTATTTTTCACTTAAATAAAAATTCTCTTGAAAATATTAAAAGAGAATTAAATAATTCAAAAAATAAAGATTTGAGAGAAAATCAAATTCCTAATTTTGAGGAAATTTGTCCAACTGAAGGCCCATTTGAGTTGGCAATTAGTATCGGAGGAGGATTCAATCAGGATCCATGTGATTTCCAATCAAATCATTGAAGGGCGAGTGTATCTAGTTCAAGAGATGCGCCCTCATCTAAAGGAGGGCGACTTGGCAATCTTAGAAGATATGGTTGTTCCCATCCCAACTGGAGAAGGTAGTAGTAGGAGTATTGCAAACCAAAACATACCATCTCCATTGGAAGATGAGGAAGATGAGGTTGTCATAAAAGATTTTTGGACTAAGGGAGAAACTCCCAAGTATATCATTCACCCACAGAATGAAGAACCAAAAGATGAACATCCAAGGAGAAGAGTGATTCAGGAAGTCCTTATTGGTAGGGTAGCCATTCCTTTAGAAGGTGGACCTCCCAGATTTGATGTAGTTCCTCCTAATAGGAACTCGAAGATAGTCACGCCCCAACCTCAGTGCAATTCTGATACCCACCCCATTCATATTCGCAATGTTGAAGCCATCCCTGAGTTGGTGAATCGTCGCAAGTTTTCATGCAGTGATAGGGTTGTCATTCCTAATGATATATTTTACATATTATCCAGGGGATCTGGTGATATTTGGGTTCGACCGCTCACTGTCGAGCGTTGCATTGAAGATATGTGTTTCCTCACTATTGGGACTGGGCAGCAGATCATGCTACCTATCAATCAGAGAGAGTTGATGGATTATATCCCTAACTTGACTTGAGCCAGGACTCCTCTTGCATGTGTAGAGTAGGTAGGTTTTCGAATAAGCTCCCTTGAGCAGTGGCATTTGTGTGCCTTTTTGCTTTTTCTGAGTACTGAGTATTACGAGTCTTTTTGCTTTTCTCTTTTGATGAGCCTTTGATTTTTCTTCTAAGTGCTTTTTCCTGTCGTTGAGTTGCCTGAGTGAGTTGATTCATGCTCCTTCCTAAGCCTTTCTCATCTCCTGCATCCACATTAATAAAATATAAAAATGTTAAAAAAAATTATGAGTTAGTATTTTATGCATTTCATTTTTGCTCTGGAATAGAAGCTTCATTTTTACAGTTTATTTTGGTTTATTTTTATCCCATACATGCATCACGTGGTATTTTGTTTTCCATGAATGCAAAAACAGGTACAAATAAAGAAAAGCAAAAAGAAGTTGAGTGTTGGATTGAAGACTGATGTAGTTAGTGTTGGGGACCAGAGATTCTAAGGTTCTCAAGCACTCTCTCCCTTAGAGAACTTGTCCTAGATGGAGCCAGATGTTATCACACACATAGTAGCTGGGCTACCATGTAAGCAGAGCAGATTATCTGCACTTTCTAGAGCTTCGCCTTTACACTTATTCAGTGAGATAAGCTATGATGAGCAGCATTATTTATGATCACTCACACATCAGAGCATCTTTATATCAGAGAGTTAGTAGACCTTATGCCAAGGCTAAGCCTTGAGACCTCAGATTTGATGACCGATATGACCTTTTGTTCCATACAGTTGCAGTGCAGTTTTCAATGTTTCAAATATAGTGTTCTTAGTGGTTATAGATGGTTCAGATTACAGATGTTGATATATGACCCAGTATATATGTGAAGTGCATTGATGTTATTACCTTGTTGTTTATAGGTCATTTTGATAGCACTGACTTGGTATATGGCAATTATGATCTGGCAGTATATTGATGTTAAAATGAAATTGGTTGTTATGGATTATATATATTGATTGTATTACTGACATTTGCAAACTCTTGTTTTATACTTGTTGGTCTTTACCTTCATATGAATGTGAACATGATCATTTAGTGTCTTTCTGACCTGCTAGCTTAGGCACCATTTTCACTTGTCTCCATCCATCCAATTGTCTTTTCCCCATTTATTGGTTTTTCTCCCTGACTTACGCCTTGACTTGTGATATGGAGGATCTCCCCACTTCTGCCTCTGTGTTGGACTTGCATCCATGTTTATTTTGTGTCTCGGCTCTGAGTTGGAAACAAAACTTGCCTTTGGTGAGTTGGATTTTATGCCTTTATCACTCTAGTAGGTTGCCCCGATGTGTGGTTTAGATTTGCAGAAGCCCCCTAGTTGCTTGAGTTGTGTTGGCTAAAACCTGAAGCAAAATTGTACTACATATGGAAATTATTGTTATATCTTGTACAACCCAATGGAAAGGGCTATGAAATTGAAGTGAAATTCAAATGCTATGAATGTAAATGCACCCCGGATGTAAGCTGCAATTAGTTGTGCTTATCAGCACATGTGAAATCCCAACGGGTCATATTAGGCCTAAAAAGCAATGGATAAATGTATGCTAAATCTAAAGATTGTTGGCCATGAAATGTAATTGTTATCACACCATAGTAGCTGGGCTACTATTCTTGTTGAGCAGATATCTGCACTTTTCAGAGCTTAGCTTTTACAGAGATCAGTTATGATCAGCAGAGTTATTTGAGATCATTCACAGATCAGAGTAGTATATATATGACAATGAGTAGACATTGTGCCAAGGCTGAGCCTTGAGAGCTTAGATTTGATGACCGATGTGACCTTTTGTTCCATACAGTTTCAGTTCAGTTCCCAGAGTTACAGTTGTATTGTTGCGGCAGTGTTTCAGTGGTTCTATATGATGGCTATTTATGATGTGCATTGATATGACCATTTAGACTTATGATTGTTAACATTGGACTATTATCTTGTTGTTTTAGTCATTTTCATAGAATTGACTTGGTATATAACTCATGATGTGGTAGTACTATTTAAATAATGAAATGAAATACCTTGGATGGTATGATAAATATAAAATTGGATGCATTACTTGCACTCTAAGGTTTTTTGACAATACTCATTGGTTTCATTACCCTCCTGTGAGCATGGACATGATTTTTCCTGACATCTTTGTTTGCTAGCCTAGGCACCACATTCACCTGACTCCATTCATCCATGACCTTCCTTATTTTGGCTTTCACCTTGACTTGCCTTCTTGACTGTTTGATATGGAGGACTTCCCCATTTCTACCTCTGTGTTGGATCGCATCCACGTTTGTTTTGTGTCTCGGCTCTGAGTTGGTGACAGAACTTGCCTTTGGTGAGTTGGATTTTATGCCTAGATCACTCTAGTCGGTTGCCCCGATGTTTGGCTTAGCACGGAATTCCCTCTAGTCACATGAGTTGTTGTTGGCTAAAACTGAAAGCACATGTACTACTTATATTGGAAATCTCTTATAAAAGCCTGTGAACTTAAAAATTCGAGAATGTGTTTCTCAACACACAATGAATAAAGGCTAAAGCAATGAAATGCTAAAATACCCCATGAAGGGTATAGAAAGGTCCAAAAAGCAATGGTTAAACAAATGCCAGATCTAAATATTGTTGACCTTATAAATGTAAATATCTAAGTTGCCAGGGTACTCGGGTACTGGGACGAGTACGGGTACGGGTATGCCACTTTTTGAAATAGGGTACTTGGGTACGTTGGGGTACTATAGACATATATATATATATATATAATTTTCAAGTTTAAATTATAATTAATAATTATATTAATATATTTATTATTAAGTTTATAAGTTTTCAACAAGTAACACACATTTGACATTGGTATTGTTGCTTGCACATTAATTCAAATTACATATATGATATTGATATTGATATGAATCATTAGCATAATAGCATGATATACGTCCATGACTCCATGAGTCCATTGTCATACTACATCCAAAATTTGGCCAATGGCATGCCTCATTTGCCATAGTTCCGAACATGAAATCAGAGATCTGAAATACAAAATAGCAAAATGAAAATAGTCAAATACTAAACATAAAGCAAGTAAACATCATAGTTGATTTGGCTTCCTCAAGCCATCTCTGCTAGGTCAACAACATCTGCAACACCACTGTCATCTGCATCAGCATCAAGGAGGTCCTCGGTCAACAAGCTCTCTAGGTAAGTATCACTATCAAGTGGAAGCTCCTCATCTATAGAAACGAGAGGTATGATAAACTCAATAGTTCACATGTTTATCAAAATATCAAAATAGTTCACATGTTTATGTATGATAAACTCAATTAATTTCCTAAGGAAGTACTGTGGCATGTCTGAATTGTCTTGAGATTATTCATCAAACACCATGTACCATCACATAGTGCTAGGGTCTTGGAAGATGCTATACATCATGTTTTTTTTGGTTTTTTTTTGCATCTTGATAACTAATCTCATATATATGTGTGATATATATATATATATATATATGAGAGAGAGATAAAATAATAGTCAATTAAGAGATAAAATAATAATTAATGGATTTTATTTTGTATTTATTGTCGACCTAGTATAATTAATAAGAGGAAAATAGAATAAAAATTTAGCATAAGCTCTTCTTATAAATAGAAGAAAGGATATTCAATTAACACATTCATGTAAATTCGTTTTGCTCTGAGTCGACGTGACCTAACTTCTATCGAATTACGTTGTTTATTTGGCATCTACGTTAGTTGCACTGGACTATAAATTCCCTGATCCTCTATGTGCGTCAAATTCGAGCTCTTTTGGCGTTTATCTGAAGGTTTTACTTTTAATTTCTATTGATTTTGTGGAGAATTGATCATGGAAGGCTCGAGTAGTAATAACAGTAACCCTGGCAGTGCAAAGCTGAAGGTGAGCGGCTTATGGTCAGGAGTAATTGAGGTCGATTTGGACTGGACAATACCCATGTTGAGAGCAGAGCTTGCCAAGAGTTCAAAGTGCCCGCCAAAGAATTTAAAGATAATCTATGCTGGCAAAATTCTGAAAGAGGAATTGGACGGGGTTAGTTTCATGCCCGGAAGTACCCGCGAAGTACCCAAACTCGTGGTACGCGGGCCCTTTTGAAGTACCGGTACCCTCAAATCAGTAACCAAGTACCCGATACTTGGGTGAAGTACCCGATACTTAAGCGATACTCCCAGAGGTACCTGTTCCCGTACCCGATACGACGGTACGGGTGCCCAACCCCCCGGTACGGGTACCCTGGCAACTTAGGTAAATATGCCCCGGATGCAAGCTACGATTAGTTGTGTTTTTTAGCGCATGCAAAATCCCAGAGGGATGATATAGGCCAAAAAGGCCATGGAAATTAAATGAATGATCCTAATGAACCTAGATCAACTTGATGTAGACATGATGCCTAAGTTGAATAAGCACTCTCTAAACAACTTATCCATTTGTGAGGCACTGCCATTCCCTTTGTTATTTTGTCCAACACATAGTGTAGCTTCCCCTTTCCCCGTCCAAAGTGTCACTTCGTTGAGTTGATCAAGTCATCTCTTTTGCCTAGCCTTGTCCTTAGCCTTCACCCTTTGCTTGCAGTTAGGCCATGTCCATTGGATGAGTATGTCTTTAAAGCTTTTGTGCAAATAAACTATAAACAATGTTGAAATATATATGTATTAACTGCCACTGAATGATGTTTATACTTTAAGTTAAGCTGTGAATATGATTAAAGGAACATGTCTTAGTCTTTTGTTATAATCTAGTCTTTCGTTGTATTTTGACCTAGTCAAACATAGTTTGACCATGGTCATTCTCGGGATCTGTGATGACATGGACCACATGTGCATATTGATGTTGATCTATGGTCCCACATACACCTATTGATGATTCCATATGTTGGATATATGCTTCAGATGATGATTGATGTTGTTCGTCAGTTTTATTATTATTTCTAGATCATCATATTTTACACTGTCCGGGTATGGTGGACCCTACAGATGACCCCACAGGTTATCATGTGGTGTATGAGTACTCATCTCAAGTGGATTTGGGTCTTTTGGATCCATTGAGACACTTATCTTTCAGTTCCAGGCACTTCTGGGCATGATAGTTGCAGTTATCCACTTGTTGACCAATTTGGGCATGCTGATCCAATCTGTCCAGTAGGAGCATTGGATGCAAGTCGTTGCCTAGGGCACTAAAGAGGAAGGGGGTGATCCAGCCCCTTGTTTTTACCATTATACCCCCCTTCCGGACATGATGACACCTTCAGTTTGACAACACAGGCACCCTAGAGGTAGTTTTGGCACTTTTATGGTTTTCAGGAGGATTGAAAAATGGAATAAAAAGGTCATTGAGGAATTCGATTTGGGCAATTGAGGCAAGGTTTTGGCACTTGGTCTGCTCTGAGATCATCCATGGTGAAACCCCCTTCTTCCAGATCAATTGGCACCAGTCAGTGGGGTCCACAGTGGCTATAGGAGGTCTTCTACTGCATGTCTCTCTCAGATTTTGGGGACAAGATTTGATCATTTGTGTTACTTGGACATGTCATAGACTTATATTTTATATTATTGTGCCATGGGGACATGCTAGTGAAGGATATTAATGCCTCCTAGCTCCACCACGTGCTTTAGATGTCTTGTCCATGTCATATGTTGTGGCTCCATGCTATCTAGCCACTCTTTAGGTGTGACGTCACCCTCCTTAGAGACATTTTAGGCATGACATCACCCTCCTTTTGAGTGATCCATGTGATATATTGTATTGGCTCATCTTAGCCGTTGATTAGATTGTTATATCTTTTGATCTCAACCAATAGTTTTAAAATGTGGTTTTGTGGTTTAGGGTTTTGGTTTTTGTTATCCTATAAAAGGAGGAGACCCCCCTGTTATCCCCCTTTTTTGGCAGGGGTGTCCACATAGCAACAGGGGAAAGCAAAGTTTGTTGTTTAACATGAAGCAGAGATCTCCGTTACAAAAACAAATTGAAAGCATCTTTAACCACTGTAAGGATGGATCCATGGTTTCAACAGCAACTGTAAAACAAAGTACGATTTATTTGCAGAACTGTGTAAGTGGTGGGCAAGTTGTATCGACTTCTGAGAAGGATAATATGCTAGTCTCTGAAACTGATGTATGAAGGAGCCGATTGAAAAGTTTGAATCCAGGTTACAACATTGGCATTCTAAGTGCTCACAGAGTCTCTAGAAATGGACTATGGCTGCAAATTATGTGTTGGACCCTGTACAATTCAAGTGGAGAGATATTATTATTGAAAAGGATGACAAAAGTTTAACCTGGAGGATACGAGCTGTTGCTATTTGCCCATCTAAAATTGACAGTCGGAAGCCCACCATTTTCAGCAAAACAGCAGAGTTAACATCAAATGACAGGGCAGTTGATGCAGTTGAGCAATTTCATGCAACTATGGAAACTGCAGAAGGCAGTAAGACGGGAAAATGTTTTGGCTGTTGGTGGCACAAATATCGAAGGTATCCATTCACAATCTCGAACAAGTCGAGCTGTGCACGTGGGTGGTAATGAGCCGACAGGTTTCCCCTCCTTCGTTGGTCGAGATTATGTCTACGATTGTTTGGATCGCTTCATCACGCTTGTCAAAATTTACGGGGAAGTTCCACGGAGTTTCAAAAGTCTGTTGATTGATGCTAAGTCGATTTCGGGGACAGCTGCTCGGGATTCAACAAATTAATTGGCACACGAACTGATTGGAGATCATGGTCCATCTTCGTTAGCAGCAAAATTTCGATGCAGAGTTCTTAAAAATCAAACGCCAAAGACTCTGGGCTTAGCAATATCATCAAGCACGCAGCAGCAGTTCTTCGCGAAAATTTCGGATCCACGCGTCATTTTGATAGCAAATGGATTGATGCGCAGTTGAACTCAATAAGCTCGGGGTTCAATGTAATTTTCAGCACGATTTCCTCACAGCCGATGCAGCTCCACGTCGTTGACAGCCGAGTAGAAGTCCATTTCATTTTAAGCCGATACGTGGTGTTGAACCCACAGTCTCGACTCTCACCTAATCACCGATTAGCGTTTGTTGATCGTATTCGGCGTTTGACAGCTGCCGATTTGGCAGTGATGGACAGTATGAAGAGGGCCAGCATGAGCTTTTCGAGACAGAAGAGTTGGTCGCCCTACAAATACGACAAGTGATCATGGTGGATCCACCTTTCTCCTTTAAAAAATTCGTGACAACATGTAAATCTCAGTCGGCGTCTCGATTTGTCGTGGCAAATAGGCAGTTGATACGAGCGCCAAAAAACTCCGATTTCAGCAAGTAATCAACATCGACAGGAGTCATATCTTTAATGAATCGGGCCACTGCTTGTGAAAAGTCGTGTTCATACTTCATACATGAAATTGACACCGGTGCTAGCAGCTCGGGGTTCAGCCAGATTTAAGCAAATTGGAGGGTTCCATTCTTAAAAGCCAAAGTCATGAAATTTGGCCGGACCCATGTTAGCAGCCTATCACAAACACGTGGTTTCCCACTTGCAGCCGATTTCATGGATCTTATTCGAAGTGGACCTGTGTGTAGCTATTTGGAGTAGCTACGTATCAATCATTTTTCGTTGGAAACGCCAATGCTTGGAGTTCCATAAAGTCGAAATTCTGGCAGCTTCTATAATGTGGCAACATGAAGCAGCTGGTCAGTTAAATGTTGAATTCATGCAAATGCAGGTGGAAAAGACTGTTCTGAGATTATCCTTTGGCTATTCGAGTTTTTCTCTTACTTGTCATCCGGTTAAAATCAGTTAGCACTAGCACTCGGCATACCTGGACCCCTTTTCAAACTTGAGGAATAGCAGACACAACCCTGATTTCTCGATTTGGCAACCTTGTTGGCTATGTTTGAGTTCTGGAGATAACAGATTTCCAATCTGTTGGCAGCCGAGACTGAGTTTCGAGTTAGCACGTACACCTAGAAGTTGACCCATTTAACTTTCTTTCTAGCACTTTTACAAAGCCCTAATCGGGGTGACATTGTATCCTTGGCTCTATTTAAGCCAACAGGCTTTCATTTGTAATGATGGAAAATTTTTGGGGTTTTCTCTCCCTTTCGAGCTTAATGAAAATATCAGCTGGGTTTTCTAGGACAGATTAAGTATCTTCATGTGGTGGTGCGATGTATTTTAAGTTGCAGAATAAATCTAGCTTGTGAGGGCTTTTTTAAGCACAATAGATTAGCCATTTAGGTTTAAGTTGGTTAATTATGCTTAAACAATTAGTATTTCGATAGACATCAGTATTCAGTTGCACGAAATGTTGATTAAGATCTGATTGTTTGGGCATTCTAGATTCGTCTCACTTTTATGAAGCACAAGGCCTCCATGAGTCCTCTTTTGACTTCATTTCCCCTTCTGGTACTGGCACTGGTCTTTTCTTGAGGATTAATCTTCCTTTCTTTTCCATCACCCATTTAAAAACTCATTTCTCTATTACCTGTGTTTCTCTAAGCTAGCCTCTTCAAATTCACCTTGCCCGTCACCGTACCTTCCTTAGCGATCCTATCTTAGGGATACCCCCCTAGAGTTGGAGGAGAGCAAACCTGAAGCGAAGAGGAGAGGAGTGTGGTGACATTGGCCTCTCTCCTGAGAGAGTTGTCATCCAGCTAGTGTGTTACATTTTGGGCTTCAACAAACACGCATGCCATCTCGGCAGACAACACCCCCTATTGTAAAAGCACCTTTGGAGCTCTTGAAGATTGGAATAGAATACTATTTTGTGGATCTACCTCTTTTGTCTTGATGGATTCTTTTGCAAGTTGAATTATAAAATCTTGTTCTTGTGTATCATTGTGGTTCTTGGGGCTTCAAGTCATTTTCTACAGGGAAGGCTGAATTGATGAGGAGGACGTTTTGAAGGAGGCTATTGTTGGGGGGACCCTCATATCTTGCTTTGGATTGATCCTTGTGACAAGTAGTATCATTATTGTATCTTAGTGACATAGTTGATGCTTTCTTTTACATCTCTTCATCATTTTCATCACTCTTTTGTTGGGCTTGTTTCTCATTAGATCTTGTCTTGCAGGAGGAGGACGATTTGGTCATCTTTGAGGGAGGATGTTTTGGCTTGGAAACTCTAGATCTCACTCTTGAATATAAACACGAGAAGGTTATCAATTTGCAAAGTGGACACAAGCATTAGAGGTATGTTCTACAAGGTATGTACCTACATCCAATCTTTCTTCTCCATTGGTCATAAAACCCTTAAAATTCAAAAACCTTATTTTACATTTTTTTAGATCTACTTGGATCTAGCTTGTCTTTGGGGATAAAATTAAAGACCCACCTCTATAGCATCCACGACAATTCAGATCTATAGTTTGGTGGTGATTGGCCTTCATTTGACCCACTTCCCAAGGCACATTGGTCTCTCCAAGGGAAGTTGCATTCTTTGGGAGAGGGTATTTTGCTAGTTCCAAGACGTGGGTAGGAGAGTTTGTTGCTTCATTGGATAGATCAGCCCCTAAAACCTACCCCTAGTGCTTCACCTTGTGGGCCCCATTCCTCATTTTGAGGGTTGAGCCCCACTTGGGTCACTTGGTGATGCATTTTCATTTTGAGATCTATGGAGATCTAGCCATGGCATGTACTTGATCTTGAAAACCCACCTTGCTTATCACCTCACTTGCCCCGATCTATAATTTGGTGGACATCCAACTCTATTTGGCCGTTGATCTAAGGCACTAGTCACCCTTGGGGCAATTCGCACTCCTTGGGTAGGTGGCCATTTGCTAGATCCCATACTTGGGTAATGTTATTTCTTCATCAAACCTCTAGATCCATGTCATAGCATACCTCTAGTACCATCTCATTTCAATTTAGACCTTATGGGCCCAACTTGGACCAATTTTCCACTTTTTAAGGAGTGGGTCCCACTTGGCTAATTTTCATGGTGCTAAGTGATTTTTTAGATCTATTGATTGAATCTCATAAGTGGCCCTTGTCTTTCATTGGTTGAACCACTTGTCACCCTTTAAGCCTCTTCAACCATACCTTAACCCTTGGGTCCACTTAACATTTCTAGATCTAACTCACCATTGACCTCCTTCTATCATTTTACACATTTCCCTAGGATTCTTTGGGCTAGCTAATCTTCATTGATTGGCTAGGGTCTCCCCCTTGATCTTGATTAGTCTTGATCTAAAGTGAAGAGTGCCTCGGTTATCGTGACACCCAGCTTGCATTGGGAACCGTGGCATCTCTTGGGTCACCTCTTTAGTTGTCCATCTCCTCTACCATCCCGGATGGGATATCTTTAGGGACAACTACAAGTTGTTTGATAACAGCAATGAAATGAAAGGTCCTAAAAAGCAGCGGCTAAATGTATGCGAAATCTAAAGACTGTTGACCTTATGTGAAACTTTCCTCATTAAGCCTACAGGTTATGATATGAGATGGAGCAAGGGACAGCTAATTCTAAGTGTCCCCTAGAACCTCGAGTTACGATTAGTCGGGCACCTAGTTCATGGCGGTTCTAGTAGTAGACAGTTTTTGCCAAGGTTAAATAAGCACTTCTCTGAACAACTTATCCATTTGTGAGACACTGCCATTCCTTGTGTACTCCTTGTCCAACACATGCTTAAGTGTGTAATACCATGTCCTTCATCCAAAGTATCACAGTGTCAAGTCCGTCAAGTCATCCCTTTCAGCCTAGCCTTGTGTCTTTAGCCTTCACCCTTTGCTAGCAATTTGATCATGTTTACAAACAAGTATATTCTTGAGATTATGCTTGGAAGTAAATTATTTAACTAAACATGATTATTTATTAACTGCTAGTGAAATGATGCTTAATACATTAGAGTATCGCTATGAAAATGATTTAGAGAGCATGTCTTAACTATTTGCACTTGCAACAGCTTGGCTTCTTTATCCAGGGTTATTTTTGATCAGTTTGATCTGTCAAACCTAGTTTGACCAAGGTCAACCTTGGGATCCATGATGAGATGGACCATTTGTATTGTATGATATTGATCTATAGTCCTTTACACACCTTATGATGATTCCATATGATGGGCACATGCTTCAGATGATGATTGATGCAGTTTTTCATGATTATTATTATTTCCAGATCATCATATTTTTACATTGTCCGGGTATAGTGGACCCTATAGATGATCCTACAGATTATCAGGAGCTGTATGAGTAGTCATCCCTAGTGGATTTGAGTCTTATGGATCCATTGAGACACTTATCTATCAGTTTCAGGCACTTCCAAGCAGGTTATGAGCAATTTTCCACCTGTTGACCAGTTTGGCCATGCTGATGTGGCCTGTCCAACTTGATGAGTGGAGGCCAGTCGTTGCCTAGGGAGCTACAGGGGAAGGGGGTGGTCCAGCCACTTGTTATTACCATATTACCCCCCTTCTGGACATGATGGCACAGTCAGTTTGATAGCGCAAATACCGGACAGTCATTTATGGGCAGTTTCAGGCTTTTCGGGAGGATAAAAAAATGGAATAAAAAGGTCATAAAGGAATTCGATTTGGGCAATTGAGGCAAGGTTTTGTCATGAGGTCTGCTTTGAGGTCATCCATGGTGTATCCCACTCCTTCTAGATCAGTTTGCAACAGTTAGTGGGGTCCACACAGTTAGCAGGATGTCTTTTGATGTATTTTTCTTTCAGATTGAGGGGGGCAGGATTTGATCATTTGTGTACTTGGACATGTCATTGAGTCTCATGTTATATTATTGTGCCATGGAATGATGACAGTGAAGGGGAATAATACCTCCTAGCCCCACCATGTGCCCCTAGTCACTTGTCCAAGTCATCCTATGTGGCACTTACATGTATTAATCCCCTTTTAGTCATGACGTCATCTCCCCCTAAACTCTTTTTAGGCATGACGTCATCCCTTTAGTGCGTGATCCATGTCATGTTATGTATTGGCTCATCTTAGCCATCGATTATATTGTTGTATCTTTTGATCTCAACCACTCATTCATAAAGTGGTTATGGTTTTGGTCTCTCTCCTACTATTTAAGGAAGAGACCCCCCTATTGTAAAGGCATCTAGAGATTTTTGGCTCTTGGCTATTGGAATAAAATTCTATCTTTTGGAGCAATGCTTGGATCTTGAAGAGGATGTTTGGTTGTGATGATTGTAAATGCCTTTTCCATTGCACTGGAGGATATCTTGTAGCTATCTTGTATCTTTTGCCATTCTTTGATTTACAGGTGAAGAAGACATCTTGGGAGGAACGCGCATTGGTGGGGCGGCTTGTCCTGCGACTTTCTTTCAAATCGTGGATCAAACAGGGAGTGGTTTTGTCTTTGTACCAATCATTCTTTGTTATCTATTTCTAGCTTGTATCTACCCTTGTCTTGTGGTTTTGTCTTTGTACCAATCATTCTTTGTTATCTATTTCTAGCTTGTATCTACCCTTGTCTTGTTTGACTGATTGAGCTTTGTCTCCTTGGTTTTTACAGGTACAGAGGGACACACGTTTGGGATTGGACAAATCGTTTTGGCAAGAGGGCTTCAAAATCTTCCATTTGATCTTTGGGAAAGTAATCCTCATCACAATTGGCATTCATCTCATTATCCAGGTATGCTTGAAAGGTTGGTATTTTTCTTCCTTGGCTTATCCATTATTTCTAGATCTCAAAACCCTAAACTTCAAAACCCTTGTATTTTTTATTTTTCAGATCTATGGATATCTAGCAACTTTTTGGGCTTAATAATTAAAACCCACCTCTACATTAGTCACAACATTCCCAATCTATAATTTGGTGGACATCCGACACCATTTGCCCCTTCATCTAAGGCACTAGTCCTCCTTGAGGCAAGTCACACTCCTTGGGTAGATGGTCTTTTGCTAGATCCCACATGTGGGTATTGCCAATTCTTCATTGATCCATTAGATCCACTCATTTGCAAACCCCCTAGTGCCTCTCTTCTTTGATTTTGACCTTGTGGGCTGCATTTGGACCATTTTCCACTTTTTAACGGTGGGCCCCACTTGGATCTATTATTTGGGCACTAGATCTATCCTCTTAACCCCATAGGTGGCCTTCATTTCTCCTTGGTTGAATATTCATCTTGCCTTAAGCCTCTTCAACCAAGCCCTAACTCATTTGGGCGCACTTATCCATCCTAGATCTAGATCTAATCTTGATCTTCCTTTTGTCATCATCACATATCCCTAGGAGGTCTTGATTTGATTCGCTAGCCTTCATTGGCTAAGCTAGGGTCTCCCCCTTGGTCTTGCTGAGGCTTGATCTAAAGTGAAGAGTGCCTTGGTTAGCGTGACACCCATCTTGCATTGGGAACCATGGCATTTCTTGGGTTACCTCTTAAGTTGTCTACACCTCTACCATCCTGGATAGGATACCTTTAGAGACAACTACAAGTTGTGTGATAACATTACCATAAGAAGCTGAGCAATGACTAGAGCATCTAATGCGATTTACTAATTCATCCTCATCTTGAGATTGTTCTTCCATGGATTTATCATTAAAATTCATATGAGGACAAATGAACGTTTTTATTGGATTGATCAAGGATAAAATTAACAAGTTTATTTACAACATCCTGATTATTTGCACAATGCTCACGTGAAATTACTTCAAAACAGTTTTGGATTATGCCCCCATTTTCTTCTCCTTTAAGAAGGTGACATGAAATTGAATGATCGTTAATGACAGAATGATTAAGGGGTTCCTCTTCAAGAGGATCCTCAATAGATTCGCTGATTAAAAGCTCAACCTTGGAAAAATCTCCAGGATCAAGACTAGGGATTCTTAAGAATTGATTTGAAACTTCATCATTCATGCAATGATTAGGGATTTGATCATAAAAAGGAATTTCAATAGACTTACAAGTAGAAGACTCATCCTCAAAAGAAGTTGGGTAGGAGGGGTCATCTCCGGATGATGACAAATCAATTGATATTTGATTATTAATTGTTTCGACAATAGGATCGGAAAGGGGGAGGCTTGGATCTTGGATTTGATCATCGTATTTGTTTCCCCATCTTTCTAAGAATTTATTTTCAACGATGTCATATCCAGAAATGCAATTGGTCGTCAAATTCAAAACCAGATCTCAACTCTTTCTTGGAAAGATGAGGCCAATAGTTTCATACACACATCCTCATGGGTTATGCATAATTCTTTAATAACTTCCCTGAAAAGTTCAAGGTGCCTTTTAGCAGATACCTCATGACTTTCGTCAAATTTAGACAACCTTTCATGGGCTTGATAAAATATTTGATGAGGATACCCAACAATTTTTGAGAAGTTAAAAACTTTCAATCAACCAAAAATCCTTGGCCACTCAGAAGCAACCATGGATAACAATTGCTAAAAAAATCAAGAGCTTAAATGCACCCCATGGTTTCTAGATATGATAGGATCGATCACCAATGGAGTCACTTTTGTGGAGTCGCCAGGTAAACTATTGATCTTGTTTACCAAAATATATGTCGTTAAAATAGCAGGGAGAGATGAGTGAAAATGGATGGTTATGAAAGATTTAGGAAAACAAATGATAGCCATCTAGTTTACAAGACCGGATGCGATAAGATATAAGTTACGCATGGATACTCGCAAACACCTGAGGTAAGCCTCTACCTCCCAGGAAACGACGCCAAAAATGTTATCACACAACTTGTAGTTGTCTCTAAAGGTATCCTATCCAGGACGGTAGAGGTATAAACAACTAAAGAGGTGACCCAAGAGATTCCACGGTTCCCAATGCAAGATGGGTGTCACGTTAATTGAGGCACTCTTCACTTTAGATCAAGCCTAAGCAAAACCAAGGGGGAGACCCTCGCTTAGCCAATGAAGGCTAGCGAACTCAATCTAGACCTCCTAGGGAAATGTGATGATAAAAAGGTAGAAGATCAAGATGAGGTTAGATCTAGATCTAGAATGGATAAGTGGGCCCAATGAGTTAAGGCTTGGTTGAAGAGGCTTAAGGCAAGATAAATATTCAACCAAGGAGATATGAAGGCCTCTTATGGGGTTAAAGTGATAGATCTAGATAGATCTAGTGCCAAAATAATAGATCCAAGTGGGGTCCAACCTTAAAATATGGAAATTGGTCCAAATGGGGCCCACAAGGTGAAAATTAATGAAGAAAGGCACTAGGGGGTTTGAAAATGAGTGGATCTAATGAATCAATGAGGAATTGGCAATACCCACGTTGGGATCTAGCAAAATGCCCACCTACCCAAGGAGTGTGACTTCCTCAAGAGAGGACTAGTGCCTTAGATGGAGGGGCAAATGGAGTCGGATGTCCACCAAATTATAGATCGGGAATGTTGTGACTAATGTAGAGGTGGGTTTTAATTATTAAGCCCCAATAATTGCTAGATCTCCATAGATCTGAAAAATAAAAATAAATGAGGGTTTTGAAGTTTAGGGTTTTAAGATCTAGAAATAATGGATAAGCCAAGGAGGAAAAATACTAACCTTTCAAGCGTACCTAGATAATGAGATGAATGCCGATTATGACGAGGATTACTTCCCCACAGATCAAATGAAGAATTTTGTAGTTTTCTTGCCCATACGTTTTGCTCAAGCCCACACGTGTGCCCCTATATTCCTGCAAAACCAAGGAGGCAAAGCTCAATCAGTCAAACAAAATGAGGGTAGATACAAGCTAGAAGTAAAAGACAAAGAATGATTGGTACAAAGACAAAATCACTCCCTGTTTGATCCCAAATTTGACAGAAGTTTGCAGGGCAAGCCTCCCCACCAATGCACACTCCTCCAAATCGGCCTCTTCACCTATAAAAACAATTAGTCGAAAAAGATACAAAATAGACAAAAGATATCCTCCAGTGCAATGGAAAAAGCATTTACAATCATCATAACCAAGCATCCACTTCAAGATCCAAGCATTGCTCCAAAAGATAGAATTTTATTCCAATAGCCAAGAGCCAAAAATTTCTAGATGCCTTTACAATAGGGGGGTCTCTTCTTTAAATAGGAGGAGAGAGACCAAAACCCTAAACCACTTTTGAAAACTAGTGGTTGAGATCAAAATATACAATAATATAATCAACGACTAAGATGAGCTAGTACAAATATGACATGGATCACTCACTAAAAGGAGGGCGCACATGACTAAGACGCCCTAGGGGAGATGGCGCACAACATAAGGATGGCTAAAATACATGTGTGCCACATAAGATGACTAGGACAAGTGACTATGAGCACATGGTGGGGCTAGGAGGTATTATTCCCCTTCACTAGCATCACCCCATGGCATAATAATATAACATGAGACTCAATGACATGTCCAAGTACACAAATGATCAAATCCTGGTCCCCTCAACTAAGAGAAAAATACATCAAATCACATCCTGATGATTGTGTGGACCCCATTGACTACTACAAACTGATCTGGAAGGAGTGGGATACACCATAGATGACCTCAGAGCATACCTTATGCCAAAACCTTGCCTCAATTTCCCAAATTGAATTCCTTTATGACCTTTTTATTCCATTTTTAATCCTCTTGAAAAACCATCAAGCTGCCCATAGCTCACTGTCTAGTGCATGCGCTATGAAACTGACTGTACCATCATGTCCGGAAAGGGGGATAATATGGTAAAAACAAGTGGCTGGACCACCCCCTCCCTCTGTACCGCCCTAGGAAACAAATAGCCTCAAATGCTCTAGCTAGACAGGCCACATCAGCATGGCCAAACTGGTCAACAGGTGGAAGACTGCTCAAATCATGCTCGGGAGTGCCTGAAACTGAAAGATAAGTGTCTCAATGGATCCAAAAGACGCAAATCCACTAGAGATGAGTACTCATACACCTCATGGAAACCTGTAAGATCATCTGTAGGGTCCACCATACCCGAACAAGTGAAAATATGATGATCTGGAAATAATAATAATCATAAAAAGCTGCATCAATCATCATCTAAAGTCTATGCCCATCATATGGAATCATCAAGAGGTATACAAAGGACCATCGATCAACATCACATAATATAACTGGTCCATCTCATCACGGATCCCAAGGTTGACCTTGGTCAAACTAAGTTTGACCGGTCAAACTGATCAAAATATGACCCTGGCCAAATAAGCCATGTTGTTGCAAGTGCAAATAGTTAAGACATGCTCTCTAAATCATTTTCATAGGAAGACTATAAAGCATTAAGCATCATTTCACTAGCAGTTAAATAATAATAATATGTTATTTAAATAATTTACTTTCAAGAAGAATCTCAAGAATATACTCGTTTGTAAACATGATCAATTGCTAGCAAAGGGTGAAGGCTAAGGATGCAAGGCTAGGTTGAATGGGGATGACTTGACTGACTTGACACTTTGATACTTTGGATGAGGGACATGGTGTTACACACTTAAGCATGTGTTGGACAAAGAATACACAAGGAATGGTGGTGTCTCACAAATGGATAAGTTGTTCAGAGAAGTGCTTATTCAACCTTGGCAAAAATGTCTACCACTAGAACCACCATGAACTAGGTGTCAAGCTAACCGTAACTTGAGGTTCTAGGGGACACTTAGAATTAGTTGTCCCTTGCTCCATCTCATATCATAACCGCAAGCTCAATGAGGAAAGTTTCACATAAGGTCAACAGTCTTTAGATTTGGAAGATTTAACCACTATTTTTTAGGACCTTTCATTTCATTCCACAAAATTTCGTGGCCAACAATCTTTAGATTTAGAATACATTTATCCATTGCTTTTTAGGCCTAATATGACCCCTCTGGGATTTTGCATGTGCTTATAAGCACAACTAATAGCAGCTTTCATCCAGGGTGCATTTACATTTCACAGCATTGAATTTCATTTCAATTTCATAGCCCTTTTCATTGCGTTATACAAGGTACAACAATAATTTCCATATGTAGTACAATTTTGCTTCAAGTTTTAGCCAACACAACTCAAGAAACTAGGGGGACTTCTGCAAATCTAAACCACACATCGAGGAAACCGACTAGAGTGATAAAGGCATAAAATCCAACTTACCAAGGGCAAGTTTTGTTGCCAACTCAGAGCCAAGACAAAAAATAAACATGGATGCAAGTCCAACACAGAGGCGAAAGCGGGGAGATCCTCCATATCGCAAGTCAAGGTGTAAGTCGGGGTGAAGATCAATAAATGGAGAAAGGACAAATGGATGGATGGAGACAAGTGAAAATGGTGCCTAAGCTAGCAGGTCAGAAAGACACTAAATGATCATGTTCACATTCATATGAAGGTAAAGACCAACAAGTATAAAACAAGAGTTTCCAAATCTCAGTAATACAATCAATACATATAATCCATAACAACCAATTTCATTTCAATTTAAATACACTGCCAGATCATAATTACTTTATACCAAGTCAATGCTATCAAAATGACCTAAACAACAACGTAATAACATCAATGCACATCATATATATATATATATATATATACTGGATCATCAATCAACATCTGTAATCTGAACCAACTATAACCACTGAGAACACTGTATCTGAAACACTGAAAACTACAATGCAACTGTATGGAACAAAGGGTCATACCGGTCATCAAATCTGAGGTCTCAAGGCTCAGCCTTGGCATAAGGTCTACTAAATGTTTGATACAAAGATGCTCTGATGTGTGAGTGATCATAAATAATGTTGCTCATCATAGTTGATCTCACTGAATAAGTGTAAAGGGAAAGCTCGGAAAAGTGCAGATATCTGCTCTGCTGACATGGTAGCCCAGCTACTATGTATGTGATAATAGTACCGAAAGGGAAAAGAGATTCTCAGTCGTTAATAAATTTACTTGTTACAATTTTTGTTCTTTTTTTTAATGAAAAATTTAGGCTGTGTATTCCGGAAGTAAACTGAAAGGGGTTTTACCCTCGGTAGGTGAAAAGAGACTCTCATCCTTCTAATAAAAACTTCAATTTACTTTGTTAAAACTAACCAAGGCTTAGCCTCCCTGTATGCTCTGGATCTCTGCGGTTCGTCCAAACAGTCGGTCACACCAGAAAGGGACTCAAGTGACTAGCTTAATAGGGCAATCCAACAATAACTTAATCACAAGAACTCGGGAGGTCGCATGAAACTTACTACAGAGTCAAGAGGCTACTTTAAGCAGGTATGCCTCGCCCCAATGGACACTTGGTATAGTTGTCATTGGACTCAGTTCGAAGGAGTAAGTTGGAGTTGGGCCAAACCAAGAATTAACTCACTCTCTAATCCACGCATCTAATAAATCAATTAAAACTGACCAACAAGACAACTGCGACACTTTCACAACACAACAACACTCTAAACTTGTGTGACTCCATTTGGCACTGGTACAATCTACAACAATCGCACTTTTTTCAATTAAGTAATTTCATGTCTTAGATGGATGTATCTATTGCATGCTGTTGATCTAAATTATGTTTGCAATCTCTGGTTCAATATTAATTTGTCTTCAAACTCCTAGAATCATTTTCATTCTCTAACTTAGCCTAAAGGCTTATTTTCATAGGGACCACCCCCCTTGGCTTCGCTAGGAGTTGACCTAGACAGAGGAGTTGAATGTTGAGTGACAGTATCTCAACTCTTTGCTTGCCCCCATGGAACGCATCCAACGGCTTGAAGATTTATGCCGTGCTAACCCCTTTCTCCAAGGCGCGTGTTTCAGAGGCAACAAGTCCCACGCGGCCTCCAACAATTAAAATGCCCCCTCTAAATCCAAGTGCACCCTTCCTCCAAGTGCCCACAAACTGCAATAATGGCTGTGCCTTCCTCTTTAATGAGTAATTGAGCGAACAAGGTGAGTCGCCCTCCTTTCTTAAGTGTGTGGATCAACATCTATGTCCCAAGGTTCGGGTTCGAGTTTGGGTTCGGCAAGTTTTAAGTTTGATTCGGGTTCGAGTTTGGGTTTGGCAAGTTTTAAGTTTGATTCGGGTTTGAATTTTCCGATGAGGTTCAGATGAGGTTAGCCATTAGATTCGACTATATATATTTTTCAATATATATACAACATTTTAAAATAAACATAAATATGAGCAAGAATAATATTAATAAACATATAGCGGAACTTAATCATAATAAAATAAAATCATCAATTGTTAACATGCTTCTGGTTGATAATTTGTTCCAATGCATTCCTTTTGACTATGCTGGAGGAGGGTCAATTCACACAAGCTTTTGTGCAGTAACACAAAGGAAAAACCTTTGTGCAGTCACACTTAAATGCACAGTCCCCACTATGAGTCCATCGTGACTCGTGTTGGGTCGAGGGTCGAGCATCATGCCATGACTGCCATCCGAAATCATGTTGGGTTGAGCCGTCGAGGGTTGTGGGCTATGCTGGAGGCAGGAGGCTAGGTCGCTTGATCGTCATGGACTCATGGGTTGTGCATTTATGTGTGGTTGATCGACGATCGAGGGTTGACTGGTCAAGCAGTACGCAAACGCCACCTGCGAGCAAGGGTTCAAATCCAAACTATGTGTTGAACTTGACTCGGAGGGAAAGGGTCGAAACAAATCCCGGTCAAAGACTAGAAGGGAGAGGGTGGAGAGTCAGAGATAGAGCGCAGAAGAAAACAACATGAGGAAAAAAACCCTAAAAACTATGAAATCAACGACCCAAAACGATTTTAATCCGCAGTTAAAATCCACTAGGTTTCGATTGTTATGAGGTTCGACGAGCCTAAATGCATTTGAAATTTTTTTGAGGTTCGACGAACTTCAAACCTGATGGTTCGAGGTCGCTAAACCCTGTGACATAGATCAGCAGTACCAAAAAAAGATGAAAGAAGCTCAATGCCCCTCCTAAACAAGTGCGCCCTCCATCAATAAGCTGAAAACTCTGCTAACCCTTCTCAAATATGCAAAATGATGTGATTTTCCTCCTCCACAATGAAGCACGGTGAATGATCTGAGTGATCTTACCTTCTTGATCAACTAAAGTGGATTAGTTTCACCATCGAACCCAATCTCTCTTAGGATTTTTGTCCCAAGAGCCAAAAGCCACAAGAGCTCTTCAAATTCGTTTTTTGAAATAACAAGTCATGAATCAATGAGAGAATGAGCCCCAACCTCCTTTTATAACTTCATGTGACTTTTCCACTCTCATTAAATAATATAAAATGACTTTATGAAGTATTTAAGTAATTTTTCCCCAAAGTCACTTTATAACACTCCTTTTTAATTTAATTACTCAACGTCACTTTTTAATGTTACTGTTATCACATTCATAGTAGTCGGGGCCACCATATATTTTTTCCAGATTTCGGTACATTTTTCAGCTAGTCCTTTACATTGAGATGCTTGAGATGAGCATTTATTTTTGGATCACTGCTATGATTATGAGCAACCAATATATTCCTTTGCCATGACCGAGTCTCAGGAAACTCAAATTTGATGACCGATGTAGCCATTTTCCATACAAAGCAGTATGCAGTGCCCAAGGTTGTAGCAGCAGGTTCCCAATAGACAGATGATGGTTCAGATGGTTTGCACAGGTATATGATCCAGCAAGTATCATCTTGTGTATTGGTTTATAATGCTTTTCTAGTCATTTTAGTAGCATGTTTAGGCATTTAGTATCATGATCTAGCAGTTGTTATTATGTATTTATCTAGTGTCCTACTCATAATTATGAAGTTCTTGTCTATACTCATTGGTTTCACCCTCCCTAGGAGAATGGAGGTGATTATTCCCACCATTATTTGGCTTGCTAGTGTTGGCATCATTTTCACTATCTCCATCCATCCGCTACCTTCCAATTATTGTTTTTACCTTGACTTACTACTTGACCTGTGATATGGAGGACTTCCCCACTCTAGCCTCTTTGTTGGATGAGCTTCCCTGTTTAACTTGTGTCTCGGCTCTGAGTTGCCTAAGTTGTGTTGGCTAGACCGAAACAGATAGTACTACCATCATTACATTGTATTTGGAAACTTTATTGTATATCTTAAATGAAAGCCCATTCTAGAATGTGTTTTTCAACACACGTGAATGAAAGGCATGTTGAAATGTAAATCCAAGAATGTGTTTTTCAACACACACGGATCAAAAAGCCTAATGAAATGAAATCCAAGAATGTGTTTCTCAACACACATGGACAAAGGCTATGGAAATGAAAAGGTCTAATTAAAGCAATGGTTTAACAAATGCTATATCTAATGATTGCTAACCTTATTTACATGTAATGATTTATTCCTCATTAGCCTGCGGGTTGTGATATGAGATGGAGTAAGGGACGACTAATTCTAAGTGTCCCCTAGAGTCTCGAGTTACGGTTAGCCTGACACCTAGTTATGGCGGCTCTAGAAAAGATCCTCACGGAGCTGTATCAGCTTGGATGTGAGTTGTAGACATTTGTCAAGGTTGAATAAGCACTTCCCAAACAGCTTACCCATTTGTGAGACACTTCCATCCCCTGTGTTATTGCTTGTCCAGCATATGCTTTAGCGTGTATCCCCTTTCCTACAGCCAAAGTGTCATAGTGTTGAGTCAGTACAGTCATCCCTTAACCTAGCCTTGCATTTATCCACCCTCACCCATCACTAGCAAATTGATCACAGCCATGAAGTGAGTATAGCCTTGAGGTTCTAGTCTGAGCTATTATTATTATTGAAAATCCTGAATATCTTGCTTTAGATCGCCAATGAATTTATTACTTTATGTTTATATTGTTATTGGAATGATTAATGAAGTATGCATTAACCAAATGCACTTGCAACACTTTGATGTTTATTGTTTGGATCATATTATGGGTCAGTTTGACTTGGTCAGACCCAGTTTGACCAAAGTCAACCATAGGACATGAGATGAGTTAGACCCTGGATGATAGCTATTGATGATATGTGGTCTATTATTGGTCACCAGATGGTTCCATGCAGCATTTACAGGCTCAAATAGTAATCTGTGGTATTTTAATGATTTTGATCATTTGCATATTATTATTACTTTTATTATGTCCAGGCATGGTATATTGATATTATATGATTATGCAGTCATCCATATGGTGTATGAGTATGCATATCTAGTGCATTTTGGGCTCTCTGAGTCCATTGCGACAGTTTGTTTTTAGTTCCGGGCAGTTTCAGTTGGGATTTCTCTCAGTTTATCACTTCAGTATAAATTTGCCATTAAAAATGGCCTGGCAGAGCAGTTTCATGATTTGTTTGGTTCACCTATGGTGCTACGGAGGGAGCATAGGGTCCAGCCACTTGTTTTTACTATATTGCCATACTTCCAGACATGTTGGTGCAATCAGATTTGGCCATGTTGGTGCAATCAGATTTGGCCCCGGATGACCAGGAAGTGAGTTACAAGCATTTTTATATTTTTCAGGTGATTTACAGAGGCATAAAAAATGGTAAAATTGGCTACAAAGGAAATCGATTTGGGCTACTGAGGCAAGGAAATGGAATAGGGATGGTTTTGATGATGTGTATGATGTCTCCCACACCTTCCACAACAGTTGCAGCAGTCAGTGAGGCCCACACATTTTTCTCGGGCACATTTTCATGGTTTTATGGTGTCTTTAAAGGCACACGATTTTGTCAATTGGGCATATTATTGTACTTCATTGAGTCATCTTGTATTATTGTGCCATGGGGACACACTAGGGAGGAATTATATCACCCCCTAGACCCACCATGAGCTTTATGTTATGTTCTCCTAGTCACTTGGAGTGGGACGTCCACCTAGGGCGATTTTGTCCATGATCTATTGTTATATTTTTGAGTTGATCCATGTACTTTATGTTGAGCTCATCTCAACCGTAGATTATCACTTATATATCTTTTAATCTTAGCCACTCATTAAAAAGGTGGTTAGGGTTTTGGTCTCTTCTATTTCTATTTAAAGGAGAGACCTTCTCATTGTAAAGGGACTTTTGGCTCTTGGCTTCTGGAATAAAGTATATTCTTGCCAATACTTGTGCTCTAGTTTTAGATGTTATTGGTGTTGATTGAAACTTCTCTTCCTTTGCACTGAGGGTATTGGTGATTATCTTTGCACATCTTTTCTCCATGTTTTATCTACAGGTGAAGAAGTCGATTTGGTGAGGAGGGCGCATTGGCTAGGGAGACTCTCCCTGCTCCTTTCTTTTCTCTTCGTCGGTTACAGGGAGTATCATTGTCTTAGTACCTCTTACTCTTTGTTATCATGTTCGTCATTTGTATTTCTTCCATTCTTGCTTGAACTGCTTGATCTTATTGTCCTTGGTTTGACAGGAAGAGGAGGGCGCACTTGTGGGGCTGGGAATAATTCGTGTGGGCAAAGAAACACATCAAACTCTCATTTGATCTCTGCGGGAACAATCCTCAACATCATAGCAATCATCTCCATGACTCAGGTACGCTTGTAAGGTATGTAAGTTATTCTTCTATACTACCCATCTGTCATTTCATGTTAAAACCCTCATTAAAATCCTTCGGAAAATTCTCTGGCCCAAACGAATTGATTTACTGGAAAACCATTTCTAAGTTATCTGTCTCTTGCATATCCCTAGGTGGGTTCTCCAAGGCGTCATCATTGGAGGACTCCATCTGCCCAAATCCCAAGGCACTAGGTCATCTAACCCTTGCTCATTCCTTGAGTGAGCCTGTTTGCATGTCGTTTGATCCTATTTCATGAGCTTGTTTTCCTTGATACTGTCATACCCTTCTATCAAGTTTTGCTAGAAAGCCTTAACCTTCAGATCCACTCTTTGGGGCACTTTCCCTGTTTTAAGGGTCATGTCTCCCAAGGCAGTTGAATTTGATCATTTATACTAGCACTTGAATCCTGGAATCACTTTTAATCTTTAAGTCACTATGTCTAATTAGCCTCTTACACTCCTAAAGCCTCCCCAGTGACCCCATTTCCTTAAATCTAGGGTTCTACACCTGTCACCTTACAAACCTGTTATCACATATATAGTAGACGAGCTACCATACATTATTTTTCTGATTCCAGTACACTATTCCGCCAGTTCCCTTGCATTGAGATGCTGAGATGAGCATCTATTATGGATCACTATCAGATTTATGGGCAACAGTTTTGTTCCCCATGCCATGACTGAGTTTCAGGACACTTAGAGAGATGACCGATGTAGCCATTTAGCCATTTATACAGAGCAATCAGTATTGCCCAAAGTTACAGCAGCAGTTTCAAAGGGCAGATGTTGGTTCAGATGATGTTCATTCAGGTATATGACTCAACAGGTATATTTTGGTGTTATGGTTATATTGCTTTTATATTCATTCTTATAGCATGTCTTAGCATTTAGTATCATGATGTGGCGATCATATAGATATGTGGACCTGGTTATATATATATATATATATATATATATATATATATATATATATATATATATATATATATATATATATATATCATTGTCCCCACTCAGACTTAGAAGTTCACTATCCATACTCATTGGTTTTGCCCTCCCTAGGGAGAATAGAGGTGATCATTCCCACCATACTTTGCCTTGCTAGTGTTGGTCTCATTATTCACTATCTTCAGCCATCCATGACCTACCCAGTTTGTTCATTACCTTGACTTACTACTTAACCAGTGGCATGGAGGACCTTTCCCTGCTGTAGCCTCTTTATTGGATGAGCTTCCCTGTTATTTGTGTCTCCGCTCTGAGTTGGTGACAAAACTTGACTTTGGTGAGTTGGATTATTTCCCCTAGTCAGTAAAGATGTTGTCGGCTAAACCTGAAACAGATAGTGTTGTCGGCTAAACATGGCATATATCATTTATTATTTCTATCACTGTGCAGGAGGAAAAGAGAACTTTTTCAAGCAGGCAATCTCAACTTGCACAGGCAGCCAAAAATAGAAATGACAACTAAAAATTCTTAAATGTATGCAGGAGAAGAGACAAGCTTAGGAAGGAGCAAGGATCAACTCAATAAAGAAGAAAAACAAGCAGACACTCCAAGCAGAAAAGAAAAAGGGACAATACTCAACACACAGAAAAAGAAAAATCACACAAATCCTACTGCTCAAGTGAGCTTATTCAAAAGCTACCTACTCTAAACAGGCAAGGCAAGGCATAGTATGGAAAATCAGGGATGATAATCCCTTAGCTCCCTCTAGTTGACAAGGAGTAAGATACGTTGGCCAGTCCCAGTGGTGAGAAAGCACATCTCACCCATGCAGCGCTCAACAGTGAGTGGTCCAACCCAAAAGTCACCTGATCCCCTGGATCGTATATAAAATAAATCATTAGGCATTACAACCTTATCACCAATTTCGAATCTTCGGTGATTTACAGATTGAGGGATGGTTTCAATAACACATTCAGGAATAGGTTGGATATCGGAATTGCATCGAGGTTGAGGTGTAACTATGCTTGAGTTCCTATTAGGAGGAATTGCATCAAATCTAGGAGATCCGCCGTCGTCTAAAGGTACAGCTACCCTACCAATCAAGACTTCTCTTACTATTCTCCTAGGAGGACTTTCTACTTGTGGGTGAATGATGTACTTTGGAGTTTCCCCCACAGTCCAAAAGTTTCTATCAACATCCTCATCCATTTCAGTATGGGCTATGGGATTTTGTCCCTCCTTTCTTCGTTGATATGTTTTATGGGGAAATTGACTACTACTACCAACTTGTTCAGTAGTATAGATGGAATGACCAGGGTTGGTTTCTTCTATGGACTCTTCTTCATGATCTATCAAAATCCTTCCGAAGTCCTTGTCTAGTTTTAAGTCATCAACCCAATTAATGTTCTTCGGAGAATCTGGAGTATCATCACCATGGATGGCATACTCAAGGTCTTCCAAATTTTGCTCCCCAAACCAGTTTATGATAGGAGGTTCTTGGTTCACAAGGTTTCTTCTATCACCTTCATTAGGCTTCTTTTGTTGATTCCAATAAGGTTTAGGGCCATAGGGCTGCCTGTATCTATCCCCCTCTTTGTTCTTAGCTAGATCCCTAGTTAGGAGAGTTAAGTTTTTCATCATTTCATGCATGCTCTCCATCATTTCATTGGGACCTTTGCTAGGTTCCTTACTCTTCTTAAACTTAGGCTCAGATCTGGAGGAGGAAGGTCCACTGATTAGGTCAAAGAAATTTTGTTTTCCCATGGAGGCAGCGTTTGCCTTAGCTTTCTTAGCATTATCTTGGGCTATTTTTAAACTACTAGGGTCTTTGTCTTTTAGATGGTAACCCAAGTATCCTTCATATGCATTGAGGTAATGAATCAAGATGGCTTGATCAAGGGGCCTTATGTTACTTGGGATGTTGGAGACAGTCTTATCAAAGCGTTGGTTAAACTCATGAACAGACTCATTCTCCTTCTTTTTGATGTCAAAAAGTTGGTGTAGAAGGAAGCGCCCATCTAACTTGACTGACCATTCTTGCTTGAGTTTATCGGTGAATACATCATATCCATTGATTGATGATGCAGCCAAGCGGTCAAACCATTTGCGAACATCACCCTCCAATGATGCAAAGAGACACCTTATAAACACATCTTCTTCCTCAACCCCATAAGCTTCCATATGAGCCCAGACATTGTCTATGTGGTCCTCAATGGAAGTGGCACAATTCCCATTGAATTTTGGGATTTTTCAAAGTACTTGTCTGGCATGCTATGGGGAGCACCGAAGATCTGAGAGAAATCTAAGGGAGAGGCCCTAGCCTTGTGTCCAAAAGCACGAGCAACAGGAGGATTATTTTGGTTGTTGTTACCGGAGTTAGATTGACTTTGCCCAGCCATTGGATTGACTGGGATTGAACTAGAGTTATGATTAGGAGATGAAGGAGGCACCGAATTGAACAAAGGGGATCCCAAGACACGGTTTGGAGAACCTGAGTTAACAAGTTTCCACAAGAAATTAGATGATTGGGCCTTAGGATCTCTCTTGTGATAAGTGAGTGGGGTTCCTTCCAATTGATTTGAATTTGATTTGCTTCGAGTGTTGTAAGGATGACTATGAGTTCGTTCCTCAGCGGAGTCACTATTAGGAGTCGCCAGGTAGATTTTTAAGCTCTACTACCAAGATGTATGTCGTTTGAGATGCAGGGAGAGAATGAGACACAAAGGTGTGTTGAACCAAGGTAGGCCTCTACCTCCCCGACAACGGCGCCAAAAATGTTAATGTTGGCAAAGAGAACAGGAGTAGAGCTTGAAAATATATGTCGAACTAGGGTAGGCCTCTACCTTCCCCGGCAACGGCGCCAAAAATGTTATCACACAACTTGTAGTTGCCCCTATTGGTATCCCATCCGGGACGGTAGAGGAGATAGGCAACTAAACAGGTGACCCAAGAGATGCCACGGTTCCCAATGCAAGGTGGGAGTCACGTCAACCGAGGCACTCTTCGCTTTAGGTCAAGGTGAAACAAGACCTAGGGGGAGACCCTATAACCAATCAAAGGTGACTGGACCCAAGCAAAGGTTCCTAGGGATGAGTAAATGGTAAGTTACGGAAACCAATGCAAGGTAAGTGGACCTAGAAATTAAAGTATGGTTGAAGGTGGTTTGGGGGATGATTAGTGTTTCAACCAATGTATGACTTAGGCCACTTGATGAGCTAAAAAGACAAGATCTAGTACCATGATTTACACAAGTGGGACCTACTTCCTTGGGATATGTGAGATGGCTTAAGGTGGACCCACAAGGTGAAGTTGAGGGATGCAATTGGTACTAGTGGATATGTGATGAGTAGATCTATGGATCTAAGTTGATTTTAGGGGTACCCATGTACCGGATCTAGAGTTTGACACAATTCCCAAGGAGTGCGACTTGCTTTGAGGAGGACTAGTGCCTTGTTGGATGGGCTAATGGGGTCAAAAGGTATGTCAAAGTGTAGATCGGGACACCTAGGATCCAAATCAAGTCGGCTAATTGAGATAGGATGGTTGGATCTTGCTAGATCTAGGTTTTCATGAAATGACCCTAAGTGGACCACAATCCCTTGAAACAAGGAATGCTACCCCCAAGGCAGATCGTCACAAAATGATACTCTAGACCTAGGTTTCAAGGTATGGCCGTTCCAATTCCACAAAAATCTCAACCACCCACTTCCTCAAAGTGGGCAAACTCACCTTCCCAAGGGAGTGCGACTTTGCTCAAGGAGGGCTAAAAGAGGGGTTAGGTGGACCAAATCAAGTCCAATGGCCACCAAACTGTAGATCCAAGTGGCTTGTGCCCCGATCTATGTAGATACCAGAAATCAAGTCAATCCAAGGGTTAGATCTTACTAGATTTGAGTTTTAAGGTGCCAAATAATTCAAAAGGGGGTTTTAATCCCTTAAAACGTGGAATGATGCCCACAAGGTAGAAATCACCAAAGTAAGAATCTGGGGATAGGTTATCAAGTGTGTAGATTGCAAATCAAGTGGGATCTCACCTACCCATGTGCTAGATCTAACCAAACAAGCCTCTCTTAGGGAAGTGCGATTTGGTTCAAGAGGGCTTTTTGCCTTGAAAAGTGTGTCAATTTTAACCCAATCACCACCAAACTATAGATCCAACTAGGGGTGGATGCTATAGAGGTGGGTTTTCAAGATCTTCTCAAAAGCAAGGCTAGATCTAAGTAGATCTAAGAAATACCAAAATTGGGGTTTTTAATTAATTAGGGTTTGAGACCAATGAAGATAGAATGGATGAAAGAGGCACATACCTTGTAGATCTTACCTCAATTGCTTGTGGCCACCTTGCAAATTGATAGCATTCTCCTATGTGTATATTCAAGAGTGAGATCCAAGAGCTCCAACCAAAACGTCCTCCTCCAAGATAGCCAAATCGTCCTCCTCCTATAAGACAAGATCAAAGAAACAAGTCAAGCAAGATGATTATGAAAATGATAGAAAGATGTAATAGAAAGCATCAACTATGTCACAAAGATACAATAATGATACTCCCTGTCACAAGATCAACCCAAGAGAGAATATGTGGATCCCTCCAACAATAACCCTCAAGGAATCGCCCTCCTCTCCACCAATTCGACTTTCCTGTAAGAAGATTAGTAGAAGCACCAAAATCCACAATGATACATAGAAGAGATACTGTATATTCAATATGCAAGAGAATCCACAAGACAAGAGAGATATGCTCCACAAAGAAATGTTCTATTCCAATATTCCAGAGCTCCAAAGGTGAGCTATACAATGGGGGGTCTCCTCCTTATATAGTATAAAGACCAAAACCCTATACCACTCTACAATACTACATCAAATGAGTGGTTGAGATTAAAAGATCTCATCATACAATCAATGGCTAAGATGAACCATAACAATATATCACATGGATCACCCAATATAATGATGACGTCATAGTATAAAATAACCATGGAGGGTGACGTCATCCACTAGAGGGGGTAAAAGTACCAAAACTCCACCTCATGATGACTGGGACATGACATAATAAGCACATGGTGGGGCTAGGAGGCATCAATCCTTACTAGCTCATCCCCAAGGCACAATAAAATAATAAAATATGTCCAAGATAATATAAATGATCAAATCTTTCCTCAAAATCTGTGACAGACAAACAGTAAAAGACCTCCTGTGATCGCTGTGGGCCTACCCACATGGTGAAAACTGGCTGGAAGATAGTGGGATCACCCTGGAAGACCTCTGTGAAAACCAAATGCCAAAACCTTGCCTCAATTGCCCAAATCGAATTCCTCAGTGACCACTTTATCCCATTTTTTAATTGCCTCGGTAACTGTGAAAATGCCAAAACTGCCTCCGAGGGCATCTGCGCTGTCCATCTGAACCCACCAGGCTCTCCAGAAGGGGGGGTAAATGGTAAAAACAAGTAGCTAGACCACCCCCTCCATTATCAGCGCCCTAGGTGAACTGGCCTCTCATGGCCCCTGCTGCTCAGGCTGGGAAATCAGCCCCAAATCTGGTCAACAAGTGTAAAACTGCATCAATCACTGTCAGAAGTGCCCGGAACTGAAAGATAAGGTCTTGTTGGATCCAGAAGACCCAAATCCACTAGAAATGTGTACTCATACACCATGGGTTACCCTATTGGGCCAGCTGTAGGGTCCACCATATATGGACAATGCATAGACTGCTGATCTTAAATAATGAATAAATCTGCTGAACTGCATCAATCATCATCTACATCATATGTCCATCATATGATATCATCATCAAGTATGTGGGACCATCAATCATCATCAATAGGCATATATATATGGCCCACATCATCACAGATCCCAATAATTTACAACCAAGGATAAATCACATCAGTAGACTAAGACATGCTTCTCTAATCATTCTCACAGCCAAGCTCAAAGTATAACATCCATTCAGTGGCATTAATCAAGTTAGCATGTTCCTTTGTTATATAAAATTACTTGCACAATAGTTCAAATGACAAACTCACCCATTGGACATGGTCAAACTGGTAGTGAAGGATGAAGGCTAGGAACAAGGTTGGGCCAAGGGGTTGACTTGTCTAACTTAACTCAAAAATACTTTGGACTGGGAGAAGGGGGAAACTACAAACTCTGTGCTGGACAAAATAACACGGGGGATGGTTGTGCCTCACAAATGGATAAGTTGTTCAGAGAGTGCTTATTCAACTTAGGCATCATGTCTACATCAAGTTGATCCAGGTTCATTAGGATCATTCAATTTCATTTCATGGCCTTTTTGGCCTACATAACCCTTCGGATTTCAGGTGTGCTGATAAGCACAACTAGTTGCAGCTTGCATCCAGGGCATGTTTTTTCAAATACAGATAAGGTCAGCAATTGTTTAGATATAACTTTTAAGAGCCATTGCTTTTTGGACCTTTCTTATACTCTTTGAGAAGTATTTTTAGCTGTTCATCGCTCTTGCCCTTTTTTTTAGTTTCCATGGGCGAATTTATAAGTTTCCATAGGTAGAACATGAGCTTTCAGTTTTAGCCAACATCTCAAGTGACTAGGGGGAGTTCGAGCCAATGCCAAACATCGGGACAACCGACCAGAATGATTTAGGCCTACAATCCAACTCACCGAAGGCAATTTTTGTCACCAAATCAGAGTCGAGACATTGAATATACAGGGATGCGGTCCAAACACAGAGGTAGAAAAATGGGGAAGTCCTCGGTATCAGAAAGTCAAATGAGACAAGTCAAGGTTTAAAGTCAAATAGGAAGGTCATGTATGGATGGAGTCAAGTGAATATGGAGCCTACACTAGCAGACAACTAGTGTCAGGAAAAACCATATCTATGTAAGGTGGAAAACCAGTGGGTTTTGTTAAATGACCTAAATGTGCGAGCAATTGTCCATTCAATGATTTATAGTTCATTTTAAAAAGTTTGCCACATCAGGAATAATATACCAAGTAGATGTTGTAAACATGATTAAATCAACAAGATAATAATCCACAGTCAGTGATAACATATCCATAGATCATACAACATCATCATAATAATCATCATGTACCATCTTAGACACTGCTGCAATACATCTCTAAGCACTGAACTGAAACTGTATGGGATAAAGGGTCACATCGGTCATCAAATCTGAACTCTCAAGGCTCAGCCTTGACACAAGGTCTAACATAAATCTAAATAATATACTGCTCTGATCATGAGTGATCCAAAATATATAGCCATGCTCTAGAATAATGGAAGCTCTGGAATGTGCAGATATCTGCTGAACAAGGATAGTAGCCCTGCTACTATAGTGTGATAACAGGACCCACACCCATCACATTTGGCATTTTATATTGATTTCTTGAGCCTCCTAAGGCTCACGACTTTCCCAGAGGCACGATTTGGTGTCTAGATTATTTATTTTTGGATATTGTGCCATGGGGATTGACCAAGGGTGTTGATAATTACCCCTTGGACCCACCATGAGCTAGATCTTATGTTTTATCATTTACTTTTGGTGTGACCCCCTCTCTTAGGGCGATTTGGTCCATTTGATGTATTATTTTATTGGTGATCCATGTATTGTATTGTTGAGTTCATCTCAATCATTGATTAGATCTTTTGATCTTTTAATCTTGGCCACTCATTCAAAAAGTGGTTAGGATTATGGCCTCTCTCCATCCTATTTAAAGGAGAGAGATTCTCATTGTAAAGGTGACTTTTGGCTCTGGATTATTGGAATAGAAAAATACTATTGCATCTCTCTGTTGTGTTGTGGTGAATGCTTTTGGAGTTCGTTCCTTGATTCTTCCTTTGCACAGGTTTATTGGAGATTTCTCTTGCTATCGATTTTGTTCCATGAATTTGTCATCTACAGGTGGAGGCCGAATTAGTTCAAGGAGGACGCATTGGTAGGGGAAGACTCTCCCTACTTCTTCTTTGGGTTTCTTTGTCGGTAACAAGGAGTATTACTGTCCTAGGACCTTCTATTTCATGTTATCATTCGCTTATACTTGTATTTCCCCCATACTTGATCATTCTGATTGAGTCGACTTTCTGTGGTTTGACAGATAGAGGAGGGAGCACATGTGGAGCTAGCGCATCAATTCAAGCAAGGCAAATCAAAGATCTTCCATTTGATCTCTACGGGAATCTTCCTCAACAAGAAGGCATCTTCATCCATCACTCAAGTATGATCTCAAGGTAAATTTCTCATTCCATGATCTATCCATTTGTCTAAGTGACTGAAAACCCTCATAAGTTAAAACCCTCATTTTACATTTTCTCAGATCCACTAAGATCTGCTTGGCTTTTGGGTAAAATATTTAAAACCCACCTCTATAGCATCCACGGCAATTTAGATCTATAGTTTTGTGTGGATTGGCCTTCATCCGACCCATTTCCCAAGGCAAATTAACCTCTCCAAGTGAGGTCGCACTTGTTGGACAGGTGAGTTTGGCTAGATCTAGCACCTGGGTAGGTGAGATCCCACTTGATCCTTAATCTCCACTATTGATAACCTACCCCTAGTGTGTCACTTTAGTGATTTTCACCTTGTGGGCCCCATTCCTCATTTTGAGGGTTGAGCCCCACTTGGGTCACTTAGTGATACATCTTAGATCTCAGATCTACTGAGATCTAGCCATTGGATGAGCCTAATTTTCAAGATCCACCTAGATTCACGCCTCAACATCCATGATCTATAGTTTGGTGGACATCCAACTCCATTTGGCCCACTTCCCAAGGCACTGATCTTTCTCCAAGCCCTCACGATTTTTCTATGTTGTTGAGTTTGCTTGTGGTTTGGTCTTTGTCTTCCTGCTTGAACACGTAAACACTGTCATATCCACTCATTGAGCTTATCTTTGGTACTAGTTAGCCCCAATTTGGTCCTTAACTACCCTACATTGGACACGGTTCCCAAGGCAGTGGATTTTCTCATCTTGGACTAGTACCCTGATCCTAGATCTTGTTTTAAATCTCCTAAGTCACTCACATAACCAAGTTGGACCAAATCTACATTGCTTAAACCTCTTGATCCAACCCATTACTCATCTTGTGACTTCATCCATAGATCTAGGGTTTACCATACACCTTACGTACTTCATCCATATTTGATTTGATCTGGTGTCTTGGTCTGATCTATCCTATCGGGAATAGATCTGGGTCTCCCCCTTTGTTGCCTTGGGCTAGATAACATAAAGTGAAGATTGCCTCGATTGGCGTGACAACCATCCATTGGGAGTCAAGGCTATCTTGGTTGCACCTCTTTGGTTTCCCATCCCCTCTGCCATCCATCTTGGATCCATCTCTAGGGGCAACTACAAGTTTGGTGATAACATTTTGGCGCCGTTACCGGGGAGGTAGAGGCTTACCTTCAGTGTCTGCGAGTGTCCGTGCATTAACTCTTATCTTATCGCATCCGGTATTTTGCCTTGGTGATTGCATTTCTAATTCCATAACTATTTCAATCACGAACCTAATTCACTCATCTCACCTCTCCTACGACATACTTTCATTTCGGTGAATTACTTGTGTGGTTCACCTGGCGACTCCACCCCGCGACTCTACTGAGGACCGAACCCAACGTATAAATCCTAAGCTCTTAGAACGCCTTAACCTTGAAGGATCCCCATTAACTTATATTCAGAACATAAGGAAAATCAAAGAAGGATCATCCAATTTCCTTTGGAAGATCTATAATCACTCTTCTTCTCCGAATCACTCTTTGGGATCTCCTTCAATTTCAACTTCAACTAATCCAATGGCCGGAACAAACTCTGGTGGAAATCAGAATGTTCCTCCTCCCCAACAGAATCCTAGGATCTTCGGAAGGAAGGCTAAGCCATCTCCTTTAGATTTTTCTCAAATCCAGGGAGCACCCAATTACATACCTGAAAAGTATTTTGAAAAGGTTCCCAAGTTTGATGGAGTATCTGCTATCTCCATTGAAGATCATGTTGATAAAGTCTGGGAACACATGGAGGCATATGGAGCATCTGAGGAAGATGTTTTCATGAGCGGTCTCCTGGCATCTTTAGAAGGAGATGTTCGGAAGTGGTTTAACAGATTGTCTGCCTCATACATTGATGGGTATGACAATTTTGTCAACAAGCTTAATAGTGAGTGATCCCACAAGTTAGATGGGAAATTTCTCTTACACCAATTGTTTGACATTAAGAAAAGAGAAAATGAAACAGTCCATGAGTTTAACATAAGATTTGACAAGACTGTGGCTACTATCCCTGAAGATATTAAACCAAAATATCAAGCGATTGTTATTCATTACTTGAATGCATTCGAAGGATGGCTTGGTTATCACTTAAAGGATAAGAACCCAAATGACTTAAAGACTGCCCAATTCAATGCAAAGATAGCTGAATAGAATGCAGCATCTATGGGGAAGCAAAACTTTTTCGATCACTTTACCCCATACACTTCTAGATCTGACCCTAAACTCTGGAAGCCCAAAGAACCTGTGAATGAGCCAAAGGAATCAAAGGACACGTTACAAACCATGCAAGAGATGATGAGACAACTAACTGTCCTGACTAAAAGTGTCGCAAGTTTAAATGATCCCGAGAGACATAGAAATCCTTATGGCCCTAAACCTTATTGGAACAACAATAGAAGGCTTGAGGGGGATAGAGATAGACGACGACCTAAGTACCGGGAAAATTCTGAGAAAAAGAATGTTAATTGGTGTGATGAAACAAAGGGAGAGCCTTCTGACACCAACTACCCTGATGACCAACCGGAAAACATCAACTTTATAAACGACTTATCTTATGATAAAGATTTTGGAAGAATCCTTCTAGAAGAAGAGCCATGGGAGCAAGAAGAAGAAATAATTGAAGAACCTAGCTCCTCATGTTGTGCCATAAATATCCCAGAACCTAAGGAACAACCAAACACAAAAAGAGTAATGAAGATGAAAAGGAAGAAGAAGATCTTGCTATGAATGATTATGATCTCAAAATTGATACGAAGAAAGAGTTAAGCAAGATAATGTGTAATATCCCTGTGACTGAGTTAATGAAGGTGCCCTCTGTTAGAAGCCAAGTAGAGGAGTTCTTTGATGGCATTGGCCAAGAGAAAACTTTTGAAGTTACCTTAGAATCCTGTCACATTCAAAACCTTAGTGGAACACAGCTTAGCAAAGTTGAAAAGGACCCACCAATAAAACATCCATTCTGCCATTTATGAGAGAAAGAACGGTGGTCACCCTCCCTTTTACCTTACCTTGCACATTCAGAACATGCTCCTCCACAACTACATGTTGGATTCTAGAGCAGCTATGAATGTCATGCCCTTACATGTTATGAAGGAAATGGGACTAGAAGTGACTAGACCTTATGGAAATGTCTGTGGTATAGATTCCCGTCGAGTGCAGTCCTATGGTTTGATCAAAAACCTTAGAGTTGATCTTTTTGCATGTTCAGACATTTATACCATGATGGATGTAGTAGTGATTGATTTGCCCCCAGCATATGGAATGCTTTTATCTAGGAACTGGGCAGCTGGCTTAGGTGGATACCTTATGATGGACTTATCGTATACTTGTGTTCCTAATTCTGATGGAACTTTGATTAGGGTGAACAGAGAACCTTGTTATAACGAACATTTGGAATCATTTGATGAAGGGATTAAAAACACATATGGGGATGAATTATTAAATAATGCAAAAACCAACTTTGTTAAGGATGAAAATGAACTTTGGGATGATCAAATTGAAAATATGTTCATGGTAATGGAAGATTCTGATTCCTCTTTTGAAGAAGAACAGATAGCTGAGTTAGCTAGAAGGATAAATTTGTACTTACTTAGAAATGAATTTGCTGAAGAAATAAATGAATTGAGAGTAAGTGAAAATCAACCTCAGGTTCAAGAACAAAATGTTGTAATAAGTCAAGAACAAGTCGTTGAAAATCAGAAACGTGAGGAGGCCATTGATGATTTAGATGATATAAGAAGAGGTGAACGTTTGCCCAGATCAGTCATTGAAATTAATGCACTCATTGATAATAATATAACACGACAAAATCAAGGTCTGGAACCTGTTGTCCGCCGAGATGCACACCAGCAGCATAAATCTTTCGAAAGTTGTTCCCTCACTACAAGTGGGGAAGGTGTGGCCTTGGGGGCAAGCAATGAGCCAAGTACTGTCACCTGAATCCCAGCTCCTCCGTTTAGGCAAACTCCTAACGAAGCCAAGGGGGGTTGTCCCTAACAAAGAGTTTTCTATGGCTTTGTGTTTTTAAATGTTTTAAGTGATGAAATGATGCGGATGGGTGTTGTTTAGGAGTTTTTTAAAGATGAGAATACTGTAAAACATGCAATCCACGTTGCAATTACAAAACACAATATCAAGATGAACAATATATGATGACTTTGGAAATTAAATAAGCATCCACAAGATAATTAAACAAATACCAAAGGACTAATGGTCCAACTCAAGGTGATACATATAAGTCTTGTCGACCAGTGCCAAATGGAGTCAAGAGGTGCTTGGGGTGCTATAAAGTAAGTCTCAATGTAATGTTCGTGAGATCGTTTTGAAATTGTTCTTGGTAAGTTTTGAAGTATTTTAAGTATTCTTGATTATTAAGGCTAAGAAAGCAAGGTATTGAAATCCAACCGAAAGAAATACTTTCAATGGCTCCTCTCGATGACCTGACGGACCGTCCAGTATTCTAGGCTAGGTGTCCAAGGAACTTAACCAGCAAGCTAGAACTCTATGACAACGGTTGATTCCGGCGTCACCAACAAGAATTTGCCCACTACCTAAGTATTTATCGCAACAACGTCGGTTCGTTGGTTATGGGGGTGAAGATTTTATTACGGTTATCACTTGTGAGATTAATCAAATCCAGTCAAAGTTCTGAGTAATAATCCAACTTCTTAGGGTTGGCAGAGCATACTTGGTGGTGGAAAGCAACGAAATAAATTTTAAAAGGGGGTGTGAGTTTGAAGTATTTTATTAAGAGCACAAGGAAAAACTCTCCGACAGAGAGCGCTATTGACTTCGTCTTATAACAGATGTTCAAGAGTCTTATGATGCACGGAATTAAATAACTGAATTGGAAATAAACTCTAATCTACCCAAGAATCTCTTTCAGGTCAAAGACCGTACTCGGGAGAGCATGGGGGTAAGTAAAAAACGAAGTAAAAGCAACTCTCCGACAGAGAGCACTCTTGATCCACTATTGGTGAAATTCAAGAGATTTCTACTTTAAACAGTTGTATTACTTGAAAGATGAAACTTTTTTGATAAAATAATAAACAACTAGCAATGAACTAATCCAACAATTAGTGATCTAAGAGAAAAAAGGAAACTAACTAACAACTCAACCAAGCAAAGAAGGCTACAAGGATTCCCCAAATGGGGGAAGTGAATATGGGGGCTTAAAAACCCCACTTGCAAGCTTTATTATAAGAGTACAAATGCCTTTGGGATTAAAACCCTTGGGAGGACTTTGAGGAAAAAAAAACTTAGAAAATACTTGAAACAAGCTCTTAAGAGCTATTACAAAGGATAATGATTATAATTAATGACTTCTTGGTTTGGATCATCCCTTTGGTTTTTTGATGCTCTTCTTGGTTTAGATCTTCTTTCTCTTCTTCTTGCTTCAAGACACCTTGAGTGTCTCTTCCTCAAATACCTATCACAATGATAAACTCTCAACCAACCATTAGCATTAGTTCAAAAACCAATATTTAAACATGAAACTACTTAGATCTAAAATGCAAAAGTGAAACTAGATGAGATCTAAATGTAAATATTGAAAGAAGCAAACTAGATGTAAACTAAAAAGTTGACAAACCAAAAACAATGCAAGTCTAATAACTACAATGAGATCTAACAACCTAATCAAAAAACTAAATGCAAAACAAAATACGAAGCTATTCTATATGCACAACTTTTTTGATGCAAGTTTTAACCTTTTTTAAAGAGATCTAAATTATTGAAACTTAAAAAGATAACAGAATGGAAACTAGCTATTAACCAAGTTTTGTTGTTTTTATGTCTTTTTTGCAGCGAACAGGGAATAAGAATGGAGGAAGGGAAAGGAAATGCTGCAAACAAGTAAAAGAGATGTCTGTAAATCAGAGATATAGAATACAGCTGACAGTATGAAAGGTGAATGTAAGCAGTGAAAGATAGGGATGAAGATACTGGGAAGTAGGACAGCGAAACAGTGAGAAAGTCACTGAAAATCAGTGAAGGAGCTGCAGTAGGAAAAGAGGAAAGGGATAAGATGAAAGCAATGGGAAAAAGGAAGGAGGATTTGAGGGCTAGCAAAGAAGGGAGGGACGAGAGCTAGAAGGAAGGATGGAAAAGGTAAAAGGAGAAGACAACTTGGGGAGACAAGAATTGAGAAGGTAGAGAAACAAAAGAGGAGGAGAGTAGGATGAAACGAAAGGAAGACTTGGGAGGAGAGACGAGTTGGGGACAAAGAGAAGCAAAGGAAAAACGAAAGGTAAGGAAGAGTAAAGAGATCTAGGGAAAGAACTAGAAAGATGAAGGCAAAATGAAAGGGGATAAAGGAAGGAGATGAAAGCTTAGAGAAGGAGGGAGACGAGAGCAAGCAGGAAGGCTTGAAGGTCAAAAACGAAAGGAGTGGAGGCTAAAAACGAAAACAAGTGATGTTTTAGGGCCTCCAATGTAACCAAGTATTTAAAGTAGTTTTTGTGATGGAAAATAAGGACTACAAAACCCCTTAGGCCTTCTTAAGATGAAAGACTTTGCCACTTTGTAGATCCTATAACACAATGAGTCAGATCAATCCTGAATGTGGAGCATGGATTCAATGCAGCTGAACTTTTTCCCTTCTCCACCTAGTAACACCTAATCAAACACAGATCTCAACAAACAAGTGAGAATGGAAAAAGATTTGCTAGAATACTCAAATAACAAGATTTAAATCAACATTTCATACAACCGAATACTAATGTTCGTCCAAATACTAATCATCCAAGCATATATAACCAACTTAGCAATTGTAAATGGCTAATCTATTGTGCTTCAAGAGCCTTCACAAGCTAGCAACCTTTAAACCAATAATCAAATGCAAAAGATGAGAGAGGGTTAGAGAAGATGTCACCTCAACAAGAGATGAAATCACATCAACATGCAAAGCTTATGGACCTCCAAAGTCGAAATCTTTATTCAATACTAATCAAAGGCTATTACAATTTTTTCAGAGTTTCTTTGCATAAATATCCATGAACAATAAGGAGGCAATGCCATCCTTTTATACAAAAACCAAGCCACACCCTACCCTAATTCGAATTGGCATCCAAAAGAGCCAATGGCACAAAATATCAATTCGAATTTCCAATCAAATCCAATCCAAACCAAGCTTGGAGTGCAGATTCATGAGACAACTCGTAGATGGAGTAAGTGTGGATGGGGAGGTGGCCTCCACCTTGGCAAGGCGCCCCCCATCCTTCCCTTGGAATAATCATCAAACCAACTTGCAAATGCCAAGTGGAATTCACGTGAGCTATGAGGAAAATGCGTGAATCATGAGGGAGATCACACCTTAAGCTGTAGTAATGGTAACACGAGTTAGAAGGGAGCCAAGCATGGTGAGATGGCCTCCATTTGAGGGAGGCGCCTACCATATAATTAATACCATACCACCAATCCATTAAAACCATGCCACATGCCAAATTTGTAAATCTTCATGAGGAGGGCGAATTCCTTTGGAGGAGATCTCTTGTAGTGACTGGATAGTTGACTGAATCCACTTGGAGTTGATTGGAAACTTCATTAATGTCCTGTGCCATGTCATTCAGCCGTTTACTTTATTCAATTTGGTTTATTTTGGAGAGATTTGGATTATCTCCAAAATATTCATTTTTAATATTTTAATTAATAATTTCTCTATAAATGACTTTTTTGAGAAATTATTAATTATGAGGCTGAATTGACATCCGAAACTTAGGATAAGTTGGTCTGGGGGTCATGTATGATTTTTGGCTTATGAATCAAGCCTTCAAACTCTGAAAACGAACCACGGATGACTGACATATTACAAATTTGATTTTTCCAATTAAATATTTGGAAAAATAAATAAAAACTCAATCCAACGCGTCCGTCAAAAAATTTCGGACAGTGTTTTTATTGGACGAAGACCCTATAAAATGACCATCTAAGACATACATGGTGTCTAGTAGGCTTATACACATCAGTTGGACTCTAATAACCCCCAAGGCTCAATTTTCAAAATCGGGCATTCCAGCTTTAGAGGAAGCGGGAGAAAACCTTGTCGATTATTACTCTGGCTATAGGCAAAGCATAATTGACAAGGGAAAAAACTCCCTGGAACACCTTAATTGCATAACCAAGTCATGGGGGACCGAGCCACTCAAAAATCCTACTAGCACACTTATTACAAACCCCGTGGGGCCATGGTCATTTTGACTAAAAATAAAAATTGGCTAGCCAAAGTTGGCTAATTATTGCAATTTGAACCCCCGATACTCTGGAAGTGAACACTGATGGTGTTCCAACACTGGCGGCTCAATGGAGATTCAACTATTGTACACAATAGTTGGTAACATCTGGCTCCAACTACGGGACAGGTACTCGTTTGATTTATGGATCAAAGAGAGTATTCGAGAATCCCAGAATATCAGTTTCCTACATAGAAACAAAAGTGTCTTAGCCCCATGTATATGATAAAAATGCCAAGTATATACCAACAGAAAGGAAATCTATTCTAGGAAAAATAAAGTACAACATTTTTTAATATACATGAAAATATAGTACAACATAAAATACAAGAGTATATGGTACAAAACTGTTATACAAAATAGAAGCATATAATGTACAACAAGAAAGGGTTTAGAAAAGCCCTGAAATGCCCTGGTGGGCATTTATAAGTCATTGTTGTAGAACAGCTTCAATTGCTATCCGTTCATGGGTAGGTTCAGCCTTTCTCCTTCCATAGTGTTAAGTATGAAGGAATTGGTGCCGACAAAGTCACATATGATATAAGGGCCTCTCCAGAGGCTGTCAAATTTCCCATGCTTCCCTGGTTTTTCCCTTCTTTTGTCCCATAAGAGGACCATGTCTCCAATCTGAAAGGATCTAGGCTTAGTTGACTTTTCGAAGGTTCCCTTCACGCTCTCTTGATGTCTCAACAGTTGGTCAAGTGATGCTCTTCTACTTTCATCAAGTTCTATAATCTAGTTAACTCTCTGTTCCATCTCATCCTTTTCTGGACTATAATCTGACAACATTCTGAAAATCGGAAACTGCATGCTAGTAGATAGCTCTATTGTGATACCGTATACTAAGTCAAAAGGAGACTTCCCAGTAGAATTCTATCGACCCATAGGGCATACTTGATTTTGCTATCCCATGATTTCTTGTTGTTCCCCACAGTTTTCTTAAGAATGTTCATCAAGTTTTTGTTAGTGGACTCAGCAAATCCATTTCCTTGTGGGTAGTAATCGGATGAATGGAATAAGATGATGCCATACTTGAAACAAAAATCATTCATTTCTTGTGAGCTGAAAGCCTTGGCATTATCAATTGTTATCTTGAGAGGGGTACCAAAACATGTGATGATTTTGTCCTCAATGAAGTCCATAACAACTGTCTCTGTGGCTTTTTTGGTGGGTATGGCCTCTACCCATTTAGTGAAGTAGTCAATTGCTGTGAGAATCCAGCAAAATCCATTGCTGGAATTATCTTTGAATTTCCCGATAAAGTCAAGGCCCCATTGCTGAAAAGGGGCAAGGACAACTACTGGTGTGAGGGGAAGAGCAACCAACTTCTGCTTCCTTGTAAAGAGCTGACACTCTTGGAAACACTTGACATGTTTGTGTACGTCTGCAAAGATGGTTGGCCAATAGTATCCAGCTCGAAGGATTTTATGGGCAGTTGTATTCGCTGCATAATGGCCCCCACAAAATCCTGAGAGGAACTCAGTCAAGATTTTCTTAGAATCTTGTTCATGAACACACCTAAGTATTACACCGTCTGGGTTCCTCCAACCCAAACCCTCCTTAGTGAGGCAATACCTAGCGGTTTTTAATCTCAGTGCCCTTCGTTTATGTCCTTTAAGGTGATCTGGGCAACCCAAGTGTAACAGGAAATATATAATGCCTGAGTACCAATGATGATCAAGCTCTTGTAATGTTGGTGTCATGCGTGAATTAGGTCCATTGTGTTCACAAATCATATCAATAGCCTCATTCTTTTGGGTTAACATCTTAGCTAGGCCTTGTCCTTTTACTAGTTTGGTCGGCTTAATCTCTAAATCATATTCCTAGATCTTGGATACCCATGTGCCCCTTGTTCCTAAGCAATCCTCTTGGGACAGGATGTCTTTCACTGCAGTATGGGGAACATACCCTATAACTTTTGAGTAGCCAATGTATGTTCTAAAGTGCTTTAGAGATTTTACTAAGGCATAGGCTTGCTTTTCCATGGTAGTATATTTCAATTCTGAATTTTGTAAGGCTCTACTCATGAAAGCAATAGGTTGCTCGAACCCTTCGAAGTTCTTCTGGAGCAACACTCCGGCAATAGTATCTTCTGAAGCAAATGATAAAATCATGAAATCCTTTGTGTAATCGGGGCTAACCAAGACAGTTGACTTAGAGATAGATTCCTTGATACCATTGAATGCCTCCCTTCCTTCATCATCCCATATAAACTTAGCATTCTTTTTAAGTAACCTTTGCATAGGCTTCATGAGTTCAGCCAAGTTAGGGATGAATCTCCTAATAAAGTTTATGTGACCATTAAAGGATTGAAGGGCTTGTACATTTTTGGGCAAGGGTATCTTCCTGATGGCTTCAATTCTCTCAGGGTCAATCTTGACCCCATCCTTGGATATGATGTGGCCAAGGAGTTTCCCCTCGTCGATGCCTAGGACTGACTTGGCTGGATTCAAGGAAATACCATATTCTCTTCATCGTTCAAACACCTTCCTAAGATGATCAATATGGTTGGATCTTTCCTTTGAGAAAACAGTTAAATCATCTTGATATATCTCAATGATTTTGCCTATTAATTCCTTGAAAGCATAATCCATGGCCCTTTGAAAAGTGGCCCCCGCATTTGTAAGACCAAAGGGCATTCTCAGATACTCAAAGGTTCCTGTTATCACACAACTTGTAGTTGTCCCTAGTGGTATCCCATCCGGGATGGTAGAGGAGATGGACAACTAAAGAGGTGACCTAAGAGATGCCATGAATCCCAATGCAGGTTGGGAGTCACATCAATCGAGGCACTCTTCACTTTAGATCGAGATAAGTAAGGACCTAGGGGGAGACCCTATAACCAATCAAAGATGATTGGATCCAAGCAAAGGTTCCTAGGGATATGTAAAAGACAAGTTGTGGAAACCAATGCAAGTTTAGGTAGACCTAGAAGTTGGAATATGGTTGAAGGGGGGTTAAGGAGTGATTAGTGTTTCAACCAATAAATGATTTAGGCCACCTGATGAGATAAGATGACAAGATCTAGTACCATGAAATACACAAGTGGGACCCACTTCCTCGGGAAATGGAAATGGCTCAAATGGGACCCACTAGGTGGAGTTAGGGGTGCAAATGGTACTAAGGGGTATGCAAAGAGTAGATCTAAGGATCTAAGGTAAAATTAGAGATACCCACATATGGGATCTAAGACTTGACACAACTCCCAAGGAGTGCGAATTGCCCTAGGTGGACTAGTGCCTTGATGGATGGTTAATGGAGTCAAAAGAGATGTCAACTTGTAGATCGAGACACCAAGGATGCAAATCAAGTGGGCTAATTAAGATGTGATGGTTGGATCTTACTAGATCTAATGTTTCATGATGTGACCCAAGTGGACAACAATCCCCTAAAACAAGGAATGCTATCCCCAAGGCAGATCTTCACAAAATGAGACACTAGATATAGCTTTCAAGGTATGCTCTTTCCAAATCCAATGGAATCTTAACTACCCAGATTCTAGAAGTGGGCAAACTAAATCACCCAAGGAGGGCTAAAAGCATGGTAAAGTGTGTCAAATCAAGTCCAATGGCCACCAAATTGTAGATCCAATTAGTTTAGGCAAGTATCAATGACTTTAGGCACATTACCAAAATTTGTCATTCTAATTAATGGCTATTTTTCCTGATTTTTTAGACTAACTTAGGAAAACATTCCCAAAACCTTATCAAAACTTAACGACTTACTTGAAACTTGGTCCAAGGATGTAGGGGGTCTCATGCCATTGATTTTGAGTAACCATACCCTTATTTATGGGCATCGAGTGCCACTTAACCCTCTTTACATTACAACTTTTTTATGCCGAGGGACATTTTTTAATTACAAAAAATTAAAAAATCCTAAGTAAAACTTAATGAAATTCCGCAAGACTCTAGATAATGTCTAGCATGGTAATATACAACGCTCTTAGACTTTAATTACTCCATGGACTCGATCATTGGAATGCCTTTCACCACTTTGGAGGAATTTTTGAGTGAAAAACTCAGATAATTAAAATCACTAAAAATGAATTTTAATTATCTAAGGGAAAAAACACTCGATGAAAGGACTTCCCTAATGATAAAGTCCTAGGAAACTAAGTTTTACAAAAAAAGACCCTCATGCTGACATATCATTACAAAATCCCCTATAGGGGTGTGGAAATTTCATGGAGAAGGAGTTAAGAAGAGAAAGAGGAAACGTTGCCTCACTTGAAAAACTTTGCCAAGTACATATTTCTCATCTCCAAGTGTAACATCCCTCCTTTTTGACCTAATAATTTGTATAAATGCAAGTAATTATGGTAATCGTCCTGGTGAGGAGCTCAAGGCCAAGGCCCCACCAGTAAACGTTGGATGTAATGGTTTTTATTTTTTAAAAATTGTAGACCTAAGGGGCGCAACTAAGCGACGGGCAGTAAAGCCACTAAGTAAAAAGGTGAAGGGGATGATAGCCCTCCAAACTCTAACAATAGATGTTGGATGACATCCTAGTGCCACGGGCACTTGAGGAGAGTGAGTTTACACGTAAAATCTTAAAGGTTTAAGTGTCGTCGTCATAAGTTGGGGAGAGCGGTTACTTGCCGCAATTTTCCAATGAAGTTACAGAGTTTATGTTATAGTTAGCATAAAGATAACTCTGATTTATTAAACCCTAGTAGACCTAAGACAAGTCATATAAAGGTGGTACCCTAACCTCGGTAAAATAACACCAAGGGAATGCGTTAGAAATCATTAATACTTTTTAGTAGTGTTACCAACTTATTTGTACCATAGTCGGATTATCTGAAGAGCCGCCATTTGACAAACATGATGAATGTTTGTACTCCAGTGTATCAGATGATCCAGCATTTGTGCCTAGTCAGTTTTTGTTTTCAGTCGACATGACCATGGCCCCATGGGGTTTGTAATAAAGTGTGCTAGTAGGATTTTGAGTGTCTCGGTTCCCCATGACTTGATTAAGCAACTAAGGTATTCCAGGGAGTTTTTTCCCTTGTCAATTATACTTTGCCTATAGCCGAGCTATAATTGATGAGGTTTTCTCCTGCTTCCTCCAAAGCTGGAATGCCCGATTTTGAAAATCTGAGCCATGCGGGGTTATTAGAGTCCAACTGATGTATATAAGCCTACTAGACACTATTAGAATAGGTGTTGGTCATGTCCTAAGTCTCTAGGACCCTCAGAAAAAATTTTACCGGAGGCGTCGGATTTGAGTATTTAATTATTTTTAAATTTGTAATAAATTTCTGTATAGTTTAAATAGAGAAATTTCATTTTGTAATATGTCAGTCATCTGAGATCCGAATTCAGTGATTGAAGGTTTCAACCGTAAGCCAAAAATCATTCATGATCCCCGGACCAGTTTATCCTAAGTTTCGGATGTCAATTAGGCCTCATAATTAATAATTTCTCAAAAAACCCAATTACAGAGAAATTATTGATTAAAATAATAAAATTGAATATTTTGGAGATAATCCAAATCTCTCCAAAATAAGTCAATTTGAATAAAATAAAAGGCTATTTGACATGGCACCTGGCATTTAAGATCATAGTGGAAAAAATCGGCGAAAAATCGGCGATGTCCCGAAAAATCGCGATTTTTTCTGGGTGCCGATTTTTCGGCCCGAAAAAATCGCGATTTTTAAAAAATCGGACCCTGGCAAAAATCGGGAAAAAATCGGGAAAAATCGGGAAAAAAATCGGCAAAAATCGGCTAAAAATCGGGAAAAATCGGGAAAAATCAGAAAAAATCGGGGAAAATCAGTAAATAAGTGAAAAAATCGGTAAAGTACAATTTTTGCATTTTTTAATGCTTTCCGCGGTTTGCCGATTTTTGCCGATTTTTTCGCCGATGTTGCCGAGAAGATGTTTTCTGGACCCTCGCCGATTTTTTGCCGATGCCGATTTTTTCCACTATGTTTAAGATGATTCCAATCAACTCCACTCAGCTTCAGTCAAACTCTCCAGTCAGCACAAGAGATTAACTTCAAGAGAATTCACCCTCCATGCATGCAAACTAGAAATAGTGATGTGGAATGGGCATTAAATGAGTTTTGGTTGGTGATTGAGTTGTATTTAATAGAGTGGGGGCGCCTTGCCTAGGTGGAGGCCACCTCCCACTCCCAACCACCAAAGATCTCAATCAAATTCGAGTTAAACACCAAGCACCTACCTCAAAGCTCACGAGTCTCCAAGCTTGCTCACGTCATACCTCTTTGGAGCTCGAGTTTACCACATGGCATGTGATTATTTGGTGGGAGATGTTCCCAATGTGGAGATGAGGGGCGCCTTGCCTAGCTGGAGGCCACCTCCTCATCTAATTAATTGAAACTCAACTTGTTTGGTAGAGATTAACTCCCAACTCGGCATTGACTTGGTGTGATTGAAGTTTAGATTGGAATTCGACTTGTGTCAGGTGCTATTGGCTCCATTCAAGCCAATTCGAATTAGGGTAGGCTAGCTCTTATGTTTTGCTATATAATGAGGCTCTTTTTCCTCATTCCTCATGGACTTTTGAGCAAAGAAACTCTGCAGATTTTGTAAACAATTTTGATTATTAATAAAGTTGAGAGTTTGGAGGTCAAAACGTGGAGGCTCTTGGTGGCCATTGCTTCACCTTATAAACGAGGTGATATTGTTTTGCATTTTTATTTGAGATTATTAAGTTGTAGATCTTGTTTCAAGAGGGTTAACAATCTAGCACAAGTAAACAATGTATCTAATTCTTTTCGCTTAAATATTCTTGTTTTACATATATTGCCCAAAGCTTAGGGTTCTTGCAGTTACATCTTCACTCCACATAAGGCTAAAGGAGTTTCAAGCTTTATGGACTTGAGAAACGAGAGGATCTAAATCTTCCCATCAACATTCAACAAACTTCTATTTGGTTACATTGTTCTCAAGGGTTTACCTCTTCAAAACCTTCTATTTTTCTCTTTGATCTCCATTTTTCCCTTGTCTTGCTAAGCCTTCTTCTTCTAGCCATTTCACCTCCCTCTTGCCTTCTTTTGTCCTCATCTTTTTCCCTACCATCTCTTACTTTCATCCAACCTTTCTCCCACTCATCCATCCTCTCCTTTTCCCATTCGTTTTTTCCTCTTCCTCTCCCATTCGTCTCCCTACTCCCCTACCATTTCCTCCTATTCGTCCACCTCCTCATCCCTTCTCCTTACCCTCGTTTTTCCTTACCTTCTTGCTTTCGTTTTTGGCCTTCTTCCATTCATTCCAACCTTGCTCTAGCTTTGCTTCCCTTTCGTTTTACCTTAGCCTTCCTCTTCCCTTTCTTTCACTGCTTCCCATTCGTCCACTTTCAAAAAAGACACAAGTAAACACAAAAAAAACATTAGTTTGGTTAGTGGTTAAGAGTTGTTTCATGCTTAGATCTTACCTTCTTCAATAGTTGAAGCTTTAAATTTTGCACTTGTTTATTAAAAGTTCATAGATCAGATCTTAATCTTAGCTAGTTTCAAAGTCCATTTGTTTTGCAATAACATTAATGGGTGCATTGTTTAACCAAATTTGAACTTGTGTAGGTCTTTCAAAGAAGAAGAAAGTCAAGGGACTTTGAGAAACAAGGAGGTCTTTACCCAAAGAAAACATCAAGTAAACCATAAGGAGATCCAAAACAAGTGAAGAGGATGATAAACATGAAGATCTAAAACCACTCTCCTTTGTAAAAGCTATCAAGAGCTTCTTAGTTTCGTTTCAGTTTATTTTCATTTCAAAGACCTTACAAGGGTAATTTCCCAAGGCAATTGTATCAAATTTATAAAAGGCTAAGTGGAGGAGTCCTCCGCTTATTTTGGGTTCATCTTCCCCATTTGGGGAAGAGTGTTGTGCTTTGCTTAGCTTAGATTTCTCTTTCTCTTTTAGTTCTTAGATTAATATTTCATTTTTGTACTCCATTTCAAAGTTTTGACTAGAGTTAGCAAACTTTGGGATTGCATCCCAAAGGCCACATAGCTTTGTGGTAGCTTCTCGTTCCCCATTAGCCTCCTTGCCGAAGTTCCAACTAGCTGGAAAGTCTCAAGGACTAGAGATTCTAGTGATCAACCTTGTTCGGAGGTAGATCCCACCTTTAAATTAATCTTGTTTGGTAGAACACTAAGTCTTTTACAGTTATTATTACTGCCATCATCTTGTTTCTTTTAAGTATCTGTCATTTCACTTTCAGTTTCTTAAGCTTCATTTTGTTCTTCAATTTACAACTGCTCCTACTTCATAAAAAGAACTAAAGTCTCTTGAACTTGGCTAAAATCCAAGTCAGGAGCACTCTCTATCGGAGAGCATTTAGTTGTTGCATTTTCCTTGCATTAGGCATTTAGATTAATTAATGTCTCTTGAACTTTGGTCTTAAGACTAAGTCAAGAGCGCTCTCTATCGGAGAGTTGAACTGTGCTCTAATAATAAAACATTCCAACTCACACCCCTTCATAATTAATCTATTTTGGCCGATTATCCAACACCCGTATGCTCTGCCAACCTGAAAGGGTTGGGCTAGTAACCTGAAAGGGTTGGGCTACTTCTAAATCCTTCTAGTTACTCTTCCTTGTTTAAAGGGTCATTACTCATTATAAATCATTGACCTCAAACCCTTTAGCAATTCCCTTAGGGTGCCACATTTTCCCCTTGTTAATTTTCAAAGGCACCTTGTTCCTTACAAATCGGTTTTGTGAGTACTGTGGGAAAGCTGGTTTCCATTGGTAAGTACCCAGAAAAGCTTGACCGGGGACACCTCCCGTGGTTAGGCTAGGTCTATCTTGGTGGATCTATGAAACCTAAAGAGAGAGGACCTTACCCACATGACACTTAGGCGTACTATCTCGAGGTTCCACTGGGTTAGCAGTGGATTACTCCTTGCAATACTAGGGCTGCTAAGTTGTGTGACAACACATAAATTAACTCCCTTGATTAACATTACTCGGTTTCATTTTTTTAGGGTAGCCTCCCTTGGGTTTTTTGGGGAGTTGACCTTAACTGAGAGGTTGAGTGTTGAGGTGACAGTGGCACTCAGCCTAAACTTGCCGACAAGTTTGCACTAGTGAATTGAGAATTTTCTCACTTAGGTGTGAATTAGGTGGCAACGCACCCCACTCGAGACATTTCTTGGAGGATGAGGTTGCTTGCCTTGCAAATAATTAACATGCATGATCTACTGTGACTTGTGAGAGATTCTGTCTTTGACATGACTTGTACTCCAAGATTTTTCCATGTTGACTTGCACTCTAAGCAAGATTTTTCCATGTTGACTTGCACTCTAAGCAAGATTTTTCCACGTTGACGACTCGAGTTTAGGTTGACTTTTACTCCAAGTAAGCCTCTATTCTAGGAGGTTTCCTTTGGTAATTTTTTCTTCAAGCAGGATTTATCTATTTAGAGGAGGGCTTTCACTTCAGTTGTACATCCAGTAGTGGGTTATGCTTAACTACAAATGTCCATTACAATAACTCGGTAGAGCAGGTAGATCAATCCATGGGTGATATATTTGGCATACTTTATGATGAATAGGATCATGGATTCAATCTTCAAAAGACATGTAGGTTATCAGCCTCCTTCAATATGATTTACAGAGAAGCCCCCAGTTTTTCCAAAAAGTGGTAAAAAATTATAAATTATTTCCAACACGAAAGGGATATCAAGTCATTGAAGCTCAGGAAATGTTATGAGATGCAAAAGCATTTAATTATTGAAAATGGAAGTAACAGGTAACAAATTAAATTGGCATTAGTGGAAAACAAATCCCTCATATGTAATGAATTCTGACATATATTTCAAATAAAACCCAAGAGGAAATAAATAAGCATTGGTTATCAGGAGACATGAATCTGCAAACCTCCTCGTAAAATCTTATAATAACTGATATGCCATCACTTATGCCAACATGACTTGCCTATCCACAGTGGCTGTGAGAGAAGGCCTGTGCTCTCCTTCATTCATATCATACATAGATGACATGAGATTCTGCAACAAGGAATCATTGCCAATGCAACATCTAATAAGAAAAGGCAATGCAAAATTGCAAATACATCTCAATACAGAAATATGAACTTTAAGAATGTGATATTTCAAAATAGTAATGAATCAAATAAAGAGTGCTTGTATCAAGTTTCTTGACATTCCAACAAGATATGAACTTGCTAATATGCGATATATCATGGTCCATGGAAGTACCTTTAACCATCCAAGCTTTAAACCATAACAAACAATGAAATATAATGCATTAGTTAAGCAGATGATGGTTTTGCCACTCACATTCTCTTCAAAATCAGGGCCAGAAAGATTTAATGAAAGATTCCTCATTAGCAGCATAATCTGCACCAACAAGTCATAAACAGAAGCTAAATTATCAAGCATTAGCTTTGTTCATTCAGGAATACACTAAAATGTGACAAATGGAAGATTTCTTTGAATCACCTCAACCTGCACCATAATACTTAATGCAAGAAACCAGTTTTGAGGAATGTATTAGATTTGGAATCCATGGTGGACAGAGATCAACAATTATTTAAGGGAAAAAAGAAAAGCTTAATCACTCTGCCATTTTGGAAAACAAGATGCACTCAAAAGGCACAATTAACATTTGGTCAAAATTCAGCGAGGAAAATACTCAAAAGATTGCAAGGTTCTTTTCAAGACATTTTGCGGCAAATGATGATTCGGGATTACAGTAATGTTGGCTAAGACAGCTAATGTTTTGTGTCAAACAAACCCCATTTCAGTGAATATTTTGTGTCAAGTGACACCTATTTCAGCTAATCAAAATAGATTATAGCAGACAATACAGATTCTATAAGCCATACAAGGCTTGAAAACTCTGAATGGAAACATAATTCAGAAACCAACAATCGTAGACACACTAATAATATGCCAAATAAAAGCATAAGCTTGGGATAAGAACCCTATAAAAATTCATGTCGCATAACAGAGGCTAAGAAACAAGTTCCATCAATGATGGGCATGTCAAGAAAGTATCTTTAACCACACATCTGAGTTACTCATTGAGACAGACAAAAATTATATCCCAATCGGGCATTGATAACAATTAAACCTAAGTATTATGGACTTTACACCCATAGCCAATATCACCAGCAAGACAAGAAGCAAAGAAAAAATATAAAATATAAAAAAAATTAATCCCCAAAAAGGAAACAGAAACAGAGGAAGTAAGTGGATAAAGTTGAGGAAATTATCAAATAAATAGAGGAAAATTTCCTAGCGAGCTAGGAGACACAAAATAAAATTTAAATACACATCATGGGGTTTGCTTAATATCTTATTTGAAATATTTTGCAAGTTTGAGGAATCCCCTGTTACCATCTATTTTGTACATTAGCTGATTTCTTATGAGCCGCCAATTTCATGAACATGTTCAATGTTCATCATCAGTGTTCAGAAGTTCAGAGGTTATTTTCAGGGCAATTTTGCCCCATTTGTAATAACTGCATGTTCATACCCCCATGGGGAAAATGTAAAAAGTTGGTCTAAACGGGGTCTTTTTATAAAAGACTCGGCTATCCTTAGATTTAGCCATTTGGGGGATACTCTAGAGTGTTTTTTCCTTAGGAATTATGCGCTACTCTTCTGTGGCGTATAATTCCTGAGTTTTTTACTCATACCTCCAACGTTAGAGTATTTACCATGGTGGTCAAAACCTAAGGTGGCTATTAGAGTCTTATGTCTAGGTTTTTTTATGTGTTAGCCATCTTGATTGAGTCGTATGAAGATGCACTAGGTCCCCTAGGAGTTTCGTTTGATTCCGAGAAGAAGAAAAAAATTCTCATAATTTAGACCAATTTTAAATGGTTTAAATGGAATTTTTCATGTTGTGATAAAAACCTCATCCGGAGGCGGAATTTGGCGTGGGGAGGCTCGTTTTGATGCTCAAAGCGTCCTCTTTACCCTGGCACCCTCATTCTTCAGATTCCAGGCAATTACATCGCCTCTGGGCCAGTTTTCGCTAAAGATGCTACATTTGGGCATTTAATTGCCAGAAAAGGGAGAAATTGCACTTTGACAAAAAAGCAAAAAAGTGACAAAATGATTATTTTTAAGATTTGTAAAGGTGGCATATGGTCTTAAGGAGGTGTACGACTACATAGAAGAGATAAACCACATGTGAAATTAAAGTTTGGAATTACGAATTGATTAGAATGGATGACGTGAGCGTGGGTCTCACGTGGACCTCTTCACGTGGGGGGATTCTCACGAGTTTGTGTTGGGCGATTTGTTCCAAGTGAGCGTGGGTTCCAATGGGGAGAGACTCCACCTCATCCCCACCAACCACAAAGCTCCGAGCCAATCACGTGAATCTCTCCACCGTTTTGCTCATTCACGCCTACCTCTCCACGATTCTCTCATGTCTATTGGTGTAACTCGATTTGCTTCGCTCTCTCATGCCATTCGAGTGGCTCTCTCATTATTGTATAAATATGGGTCTCTTCTCCCATATCAGAATGGATATTTTGATGTAAGATTACTCTGGAAAATTTTGTAATAACTTTTGCTTTGTATTGAAATAAAGAATTCGACTTTGGAGGTCCATGAGCTCTCGTTCCTTGTGGTGAATACTTCTATGGTTGAGGTGATCTCTTTCCAAGCATTTCTCTTTCAATACTTATATGTTGTGATTAAATGCTAGCTTTAGAAGTCTAAATTCTAGAACATTCTACCATTTGCAGTTGTCAACTTGGTTTATTATGCAATGTATGTCAAAGTTATATGAATAGGACGTACTCAGTTATACTAGTATTGATATAACCTTGGTTTTCTTATCATAATGGTTTATTTTGATCTCACTATTGTATTGAGTGTTTTGTGCTTTAGTTAGGTTTCATCAATTGAAGAAGGGTGTGAGCTCAGTTGCTTCTATCCCAAGCTTCAACAACTTCAAGATTTGATTTAACACTTTGTGATTGCAGGATCTACAAGGCTTGTGATTCTTTCATCTAAAGAAGGCTAAGAAGAGCTCTTCTCAAATATCTCATCAAAAAATTCACTTTAAAACTTTGGTCACTAGTTACTTCAAGAAGCCCTAAACTCTACAAGTTTCATCCTTTGGCTTATTCTCTCCTAGCCTTGTTTGGCTTGCTTTTCTTGTCTTTTTGTTTCATCCTTGCTCCTTCTTCTCTTCTCCATTCGCTTTTCTGTTCCTTCTTCTATTCGCACTCCCTTCTCTTCTCTTCATCCATTCTTCCATCCTTCCTTTCGCTTGCTCTTTGCTCCTTCTTTTTGCTCTCATTTTCCATCTCTTCTATTCGTTTTCTCTCCTTGGTATTCGCTGCCCTCTCATCTCTTTGTGGACTGTCTTTTACCTTTTTAACACTCAGATCTCCCTACCTTTTCTGCAGCCTGTCCCTTTTTATTCTTAGCTGTCCATTCACTTCTGTTTACAGCCTGTTCCTCTTCACACGCTGGTGGCTGCCCTTCCTATTTTCTGTTTGCTCTTCCCTCTATTTGTATTTGCCTTGTTTGCTTGTTAGATCCTAGAGCTTAGTTCATTCTAGTTTGTAATTTTTGTTTAGATCTTAGCTAGTTTTTTTTTAAGTAACTAGGGGAATCGGCAACTGGAGACTGGGCTGGTACTCGCGTGACACGGGGTCCAGGGATCCAATCCCGCTACCACTATACCCCCAAGTGCCCCACACACCCCGCAAGCATGGGACACAGGTAAAGCCGGGTGTGATTTGAACTCGTGACCTCCATTTACAACTGTGACTTCATAACAACTGAACCGCCAATGAGCCACACCCGTGCAGGCAATTTAGATCTTAGCTAGTTACCTGTTAAAAAAGTTTGCATTTACATCTTGCGTTTTAAAGTTAAACTTGGCATCATAGATCTAGGATTATTTTTTGCATTTCAATGTTTGAGTTCCTAGTTTAATATTGCATTGCATTTCAAAGTCTCATAAAAAAGTTAGTATTTGCTAAGTGTTCATTCTTAGATTTAGGATTAGCTTCCATTTTGATTTTTAACTAATGAATAATGGGTACTTGAAGTTTGCTTTGTTGTAGGTGCTTGAAGAGAAGTGCAAAACTCAAGAAGATAAAACCAAGAAATTTCTCTCCAAAGAAGAAGTGCAAAGCTAAAAAGAAGTGCAAAACCAAGAAGTGCAAAAAACCAAGAAGACAAACCAATCTCCTTTTTGTAAAAGCCACTAAGGCTAACCTTCTTCTATTTTTTCTAGTTCTCTTCGAGGGTTAAAATCCCAAGCATTGAAATATCTAATAAAAAGATCAAGTGGGATTTAAGGCTCCCACACCCAACTTCCCCATTTGGGGAAGTTTGTAGTGTCTTTGTTTTTTGTTTACTTCATCTTTAGCTTAGATTTCGTTTCAGTACTTAGATTAGTTTTCTACTTTTGCAAGTAGATTACTAATTGTTAGTTTAGTTTCACCTTTGCATCCTAGAATACTAATTGTTAGATTGGTCTTCTTTTATTTGAGCTATCTTGTTGTGTTTCTTACTTATATTTGTCAATCTTAAAAAGAAAACAAAAGTCTCTTGAACTTGTCATAAGACAAGTCAAGAGCACTTTCTATCGGAGAGCATCTTGTTGCATTGTATTTCTCATATAGATTAGATAAGACTCTTGAATCTCACCATAAGGTGGATCAAGAGCACTCTCTGTCGGAGAGGTTTGTTTCTTTGTGCTCCAAGCCTCCAAGTAAAACACTCACAACTCATCATTTCCCATAAAAATTAGAATTAATTATTTCCTTACCACGTATGCTCTACCCCTCCTTGAGAAAGGTTGGGTTACTCAGAAACGGTATTGGGCTTTTTAATTATTCACATTAATTCCAACTTCAACCATAATAAAATTCACCACCCCCATAACCAACGAATCCGGCATTGATCGATACAATACTCGAAAGTGGGTAAATTCCAAGTGGGGGCGCCAGGTAGCCATGTTTAGGTTCTAGTGGCTGGTTAGTTATTGAACGCCTCGCTAGAAAACTGGGTGGTTTGTCATGTCTTCGAACGAAGCCACTTAGAGTATTCCCGAACAGATTTCCAATACCTTGCGTATCGGTTGGAAATTCCCCTTAGCCATAATAATCAAGATCATCTCAAAATACACAATAAAATTTACCAAGAGCATTGCAAAATGATCTCACGACCATATCTTTGAGACTTGTATTTCAGCATCCCCACACATTTGTCTCCATATTGGCACTGGTCTTGAAACTTATATGCATCACCTAATTTGGACCATTTGTCCTTCATCTATCTGACTTATTTGTTTCTTGTGGATGCTTTTAAATTCAGTCATCATTGTTTATCTTATCGCGTGTTTTGCAACAGCAACTTGGATTGCTAATTGATATTGTGTATCTCATAAAAACTCCTAAAAAACACTCATTCACACCATACACCTAAAAACATCTAAAAACAAGAGCCTTAGACAACTCTTTGTTAGGGACTACCCCCCTTGGCTTCGTTAGGAGTTTGCCTAAATGGAGGAGCTAAGATTCAGGTGACAGTACCTGGCTCATTGCTTGCCCCCAAGGCCACACCTTTCCCACTTGTAGTGAGGAAACAGCTTTCGAAAGATTTCTGTTGCTGGTGTGCATTTCGGCGGACAACATCCCCTATTATGAAGCACTTACACATTTCCACAGTATGTTTGCATAAATTGAAGATTTTCAATAAAAATCACAGAACTTTCTTATTGGACTTTTATCAAACACTTTGACTATAAGTCTGATTTATAACTTTTCTGAACTATAAATTCATATAATGAAATTTCTGATAGGTTAAGCATAAATACCATACAACCAAACTCTTGAACTGAAGATGAAAGTAACACAAAAATTTAGGGCCAAGCCCAGGGCAAAACCTCACAAGAGGAAAACCCGGAGAGATATATTTTATTAAATGAGAACAAAATTGGAATTTCTCAAAACTCAGAAATTATTTCCTTCAGCAAGAAAAATCATAAATACTAATAAACCAACTTATCTCTGCAAAAATCAGACTGTTGTACAAACAGAGTACAGATTGCATCGAACTGTGTGCCAACAATAAACTGTACGGACTGTACAATTTTCTGACTGTTGTATGGTGTATGGACTGCCTCAAAATCTGTGTAAAAACAGCTGCCTCGAAAACTTTGCCAGCAATGTACAAAACTATGTACAGAATGCCTCGGTTTCTATGCCAGCAGAATGCCTTGAAAACTATGCTAGAAGAGGAGTACAAAATTGCATGGACCACCTCGATTTCTGTGCCACCAAAAGGTGTACGGATTGTTTGCAGAAACGACCTTGGGAACTGTGCCAATGTTTTTCCTTGGGAACTGTGCTCTCTTTCTCTCACTCTCTCTTTTATCTTGATGTCTTCTTCTTCTCTTTCAAAGTGTTTAAATAATCACTTAAACCCCTTCTAAACCCTAACTACCTTTAATAACCCTAACTTCCTCAATGAATGGCTAGGATTAAAAAGATCTAAAGGGTCATCATTAATTGCACATTTAATTCCTTTTTATAATCAATAAATGCACATTTACATAAGGGACCCACTTTACTTAAGTGAAACTCACTTTAAAAATATACAAGTCACTTTATTATATTTACAAAGTAACACTAGGAAAGATGACTTTGTCCCCCCCATGTGACATCAAAATCATGCAGAAGGACCTGTTATCACATCCATAGTAGTTGGGCTACCATGGTTGCAAAGCAGATATCTGCACATTTTTTAGCTTTTCCTTTACACATATTCAATGAGATCAGCTATGATGAGCAGTGTTATTTGTGATCACTCACACATCAGAGTAGCCTTATATCAGACATGCAATAGACCTTATGCCAAGGCTGAGCCTTAAGACCTCAGATTTGATGACCAAGATGACCTTTTATTCCATACAGGTACAGTGCATTGTTCAGAGTTTCAGCAGCAGTATTCTCAGTGGTTACAGTCAGTCCAAATTACAAATACATGTATATGACACAGCAGGTATATGATGTGCATTGGTTTTATTATCTTGTTGTTTGAGTCATTTTGATAGCTTGACTTAGCATTTAGTGATTATGATCTGGAAATATATATATATATATATATTAAAATGAAATTGGTTACTATGGATTACATAAATGATTGTATTACTCACAATTATAAACTCTTGTTTTACGCTCATTGGTTTTTTTACCTTCTTAGAAATGTGGACATGATCATTCTCGTCTTTTTGACCTGCTAGCTTAGGCATCACTTTCACTTTCTCCTCCTGTTGTCGCCCAAGACTAACATGCGTGTGTTGAAGCCCAAAATGTAACACACCAGCTGGATGACAACTCTCAGGAGAGAGGCCAATGTCACCACACTCCTCTCCTCTCGCTTCAGGTTGGCTCTTCTCCAACTCTAGGGGTGTATCCCTGAGGTAGGATCGCTAAGGCAGGTGCAACGGAGGGCAAGGTGAACTGAAGAGGCTGCCTTAGGAAACGATTGTAACAGAAAAATGTGTCTTGAATAAGTGATGGAAAAGACGGGAGGATCAGTCCTCGAGGAAAGGCCAGTGCCTGTACCAGAAGGGAGCATGGAGTCAAAAAGAGGACTCAAGAAGGCCTTGTGTTTCACATAGGTGAGATTAATCTAGTACGTTCCATAATCAAAGACGAGGAGAATATAAGTATAACCAACTACATTCTATTACTCCTATGATCTTCTGAAAAACATAACGTCAACAAGCAACTTGACAACCACAAATGCTTGCCCAATGGACTAGAGTATAGCCTTATATGCTAGATTTAGTCTACAGCTAATAATGAAACATACAGCCATGGAAGAGACGCCCAATCTACCCACAAACCTGACATGATTTTTTTATTCATTCAGCTCAATGGGAAAAAAGAAACTCCCAGAAAATTTTTCATGGTTACAAATAAAAGCTTGTTAGCTTAAATAGAGCAAAAGATGCTATGTCGCCCTGATTTAGGCTTTGCAAGAGTGCCAAAAGAGAGTGACAAATGTGTAAACAAACAACCACTCAAGTTGTTTTCCCCCGAAACTGAACTCCGAGCACACATCTGTCAAAAATCATTGCGTATCAATGACAACACCCCGAAGCAGCTGCCGAATATAGAGTGCGAGATCTTTGTAAATGCATCCAGTGCTTCAAACTCAGACATACAGCTGCCAGTTTTTTTTAAAAGAAACACAGAGTTTGATTGTGCCAAGTGTGACGTGCCAAGGTGGATGGATTCCACGAATCATGGCCCATTTGAAATGGCAACAATTTTTGTCCAATCGGCGACCGAGAGGAGTTGTCACGACTTCAAGGAAATAAGTGGTGGACCCATAAAAAATAGCCTGGCATGATGTTAGGTGGATTCGGCTTTTATTTCTCAGTTCACCAAATGCTTGTTAAGTGAAGCTTCAGGCTGGACGACCTGATTTATCATTTTCTACTCGTCGTGTCACCATAAATGTCTATTAGCAAAGTCAACTTCATCCAACGTTAAACTTTTATGCAAATGGTTGTCGAGAGGAAAAGTGGATCCAAGCTCCATGTGGAGGAGTCTATACAGTCTGGCCGCTTCATATCTTCATACTTAGCTCTATCGCCACTTAGCACTGCCTTGCCACATGTCCCAACTCAACAAAGACTCTGAAAAATTATGCTTAGTGAAGTCCAACATAACCACGATTGAGATTACATCTTCTTCTCATATTCTCGGGCATGTTCATAAAGCTCGACTGTCAAATAGGAAAAACACGGGTCACCATGTGCGTTTCGGCTATCAACATAGAACGCATACTTAACTCCAAGGCTCGGCTGTCGACGACGAGAACTCCGATAGGCTACCCCCGAATAGTTGTCAACACTGTGTGATACGAGCTGTAAGCAATGCCCACGACTCACTTCCTTTCTGATCTGCTGTCGTTTTCGACTACTTCTTTAAAGATTGCAACATGTTGGCCGTGGAAGAAGAACTCCTTCCGATCTTGACGGGTTTTTGAATCCGAAGTGAATACGACGATATGGATCACCAACGCCATCGGATCCCTCAAATCACGAGCTAACCACCCAGTTTTGCTTTGGGGCTCATCATGGATTACGACCTCATGGCCATCGTTAAGAGATGCCAAGCACGTTGTTGCTTATATTTTGAGTCTCGAACTCTGTTTATCAAATGGCCGTCACCAACACCCGATCAAATATCGAATGTTCAAAAATACTATGCGCCAATCAATCGGCTTCCCCAAAGAAAACGTAAAACTCTAGATCGATCCTTTTCACTGACAGCTATGGCATGGGCGGCTCCTCTATGGCAACTCGAAACCTTCACGATAATATTCTTTTGAACACCACAACTCTACATACACACTGATCCGGACCTTCATAGGTAACTTAATATGGGCCGACTTGTGGAACCACAACGGCTCCCCTTATTTGCTGGCAAATTTCTTTAGAGTATTGGTGAGAATCTTTACGGCTATATCAAATGGAAGCTAAAACAGATAATAAAAGCAATCAATTGATTTCCCTCCACGCAGGCAGATAGGCCATTTCTCATTTGTACCTAACTGTAAATACGAAAAAGTCCACGACTTTACTTGGAATTCTTCTTTCAGCTTTAAATCATTCAAGCCTGTCAGACGTTTGCCCCTTTCTAAAATTTTTGGTTTTATGTTATGGAAAATCCGAATCATCTATGAAAATCACAGCCCCGAACACTCTGCACCTTCTCCAACTGCATATTCTCCATCTGTTACCTCAAAATCACCTTGTCATATCCAATTGAAACCCTGTTTGAAATCCTGAGGTATCCGCCCAGACTATTTCTAGTCCATAATTCAAAGTGTTTTCAAGCAGAAAGCTTCAGTGGGTATTGCAGCTTCGTATATTTGGAAAGACTAGTTGCATTCTTCAACTCATCTTCATGCTACATGTATATTGAACCCCAGAAATTTCAACAGTACATGTATCTTTCCTGACCCTTTACAGCAATAACTAGGAAGTGGCAGGCTCATTCTTTGTGCATACCCCTGAAGGAGATTCTCACATAGTCCCGTATCATGCAATGGATTGAGGGCAAATTCCTTTTCATTTGCCTTTTTGAGCAAGTCCTCCAGAGCAACCTGTGTTGCAGCAGTTCTTGTTGAATAATGCGAGAGCATTTCTCATGTGGACACCCCTGTCAATATGGGGGGTAACACCACCCATCCATTGTCTTTCCCCATTATTGATCTTTACCCTAACTTACACCTTGACTTGTGATATGGAGGACTTCCCCATTCTTGCCTCTACGTTGGATAGCACCCCTGTTAGTTTGTGTCTCGGTAATGAGTTGGCAACAAAACTTACATTTGGTGAGTTGGATTTGATACCTTGATCACTCTAGTCGGTTGCCCCAATGTTTGGTCTTGATTGTGGAGAATCCCCATAGTTGCATGATTTGTGTTGACTAAAACCTAAAGCAAATAGTACTACCATCATTACATATGGAAACTATTGTTATATCTATTGTAAAAGCCCATGAAAGTGCTTTGAAAACTGTGCTTCTCAGCACAATGAAAGAAAGGATTTGAAATGAAATGAAATGAATTGAAATGAAAAGTGCCCTGGATGTGAGCTGCGATTAGTTGTGCTTCTTAGCACATGCAAAATTCAAAAAGGGTCATATAGGCCTAAAAAGCAGTGGCTAAACATATGCTCAATCTAAAGAACTGTTGGCCAAGGAAATGAAATGAAATGTAATGATTAATTCCTCACGAAGCCTACGGGTTGTGATGTGAGATGGAGCAAGGGACAGCTAATTCTAAGTGTCCCCTGGAACCTCAAGTTACAGTTAGCCGGGCAACCAATTCACGGCGGTTCTAGAAAAGATCCTCATAGAGCTGATACAGCTTGGATGTGAGTCGTAGACATTTGCCAACGTTGAAAAGGCACTTATCTAAACAACTTACCCATTTGTGAGACACTGCCATCCCTTGTGTATTCTTTATCCAACAAATGCTTGAATGTGTAATACCATTTCCCTTATCCAAAGTATCACAGTGTCAAGTTGATCAAGTCATCCCCCTTTGCCTAGCCTTGCATCCTTAGCCTTCACCCTCTGCTACCAAATTGATCATGTTTACAAATGAGTATATTCTTGAGGTTCTTTTTTAAAGTAAATTATTAATTAACCTATTATTATCTATTAACTGCAAGTGAAATGATGCTTAATGTTTTAAATTCTTGCTATGAAAATGATTTAAAGAGCATGTCTTAACTATTTGCACTTGCAACAGCAGGCTTCTTTAGCCTGGGTCATATTTTGATCAGTTTGACCGGTCAAACCTAGTTTGACCAAGGTCAACCTTGGGATCCGTGATGAGTTGGACCCGTTATGTTATATGATGTAGATCCATGGCCCTTGATATACCTGAATCCATATATTGGATAGAGGTGTCCGATGATGATTGATGTACTTTTTGTTGATTATTATTATTTCCAGATCATCATATTTATTTGTCCGGGTATGGTGGATGCTACAGATGATCTTACAAGTTACCATGAGGTGTATGAGTACTCATCTCTAATGGATTTGGGTCTTCTGGATCCATTGAGACACTTATCATTCAGTTTCAGGCACTTCCAAAGATGATATGAGCAGTTTTGCACCTATTGACTAGTTTGGCCATGCTGATGTGGCCTGTCCAGCAGATGCAGAGATGGTGAATTGTTTCCTAGGGCGCTATAGAGGAGAGGGGTGGTCCAGCCACTTGTTATTACCATATTACCCCCTCTCCGCACATGATGGTACAGTCAAATTTTGTGCCCGGGCACCAAGCAGTGGGTTGTGGGCAGTTTGGTGCTTTTTCAGGTGGAATAAAAAGGTCATTAAGGAAATCCATTTGGGCAATTGAGGCAAGGTTTTGGCATGAGGCCTGCTCTGAGGTCATCTATGGTGTATCCCACTCCTTCCAGATTAGTTTGCAACATTCAGTGGGGTCCACACAGTCACCAGGTTGTGTTTTGATGCATCTTTCTCTTAGTTGAGGGGGCCTGGATTTGATCATTTGTTTACTTGGACATGTCTTTGAGTCATATATTATATTATTGTGCCATGGGGTGATGCTAGTGAAGGAAAATACTGCCTCCTAGCCCCACCATGTGCTTCTAGTCACTTGTCCTAGTCATTTTATGTGGCACACTTGTGTTATAGTCACTTGTATGTGGTGCGCAACCCCTTAGAGCCCTCTTTTAGCTAGTGCGCACCCCCCTCATGTGAGTGATCCATGTTATTGTACTGGCTCATCTTAGTCGTTGATTGTATTATGTTTATCTTTTGATCTCAACCACTCATTGATAAAGTGGTTAGAGTTTTGGTCTCTCTCCTCCTATTTAAGGAAGAGACCCCCCTATTGTAAAGGCATCTAGAGATTTTTGGCTCTTGGCTATCGTAATAAGGAAATATCTTTTGAGCACACTTGGATCTTGAAATGGTTGTTTGGCTATGATGATTGTAAATGCTTCTCCATTGCACTGAAGGAAGTTTGTAGCCATCTTGTATCTTTTTCCACTAACTCAATTTACAAGTGAAGAGGCCGATTTGGAGGAGTGCACATTAGTGGGGAGGCTTGCCCTACAATCTTTTGTCAAATTATGGTTCAAACAAGGAGTGATTTTGTCTTTGTACCAATCATATTCTATCTTTTGTCTCTTAGTTGTATCTACCCTCATTTTTGCTATGCTAATTGAGCTTGTCTCCTTGGTTTTACAGGAAGAGAGGGACGCACTTGTGGACTAGGGCAAACCACACAAGCAAGAGAACTACATCTTCTTTCATTTGATCTGTGTGGAAAGTAATCCTTGTCATAATCGGCATCCATATTCATTTTCCAGGTACGCTTGAGAGGTACGTATTTTCTTCCTCTAATCTACTCATTTATTCTCTAGATCTAAAAATCCTCAAAGTCAAAACCCTTGTATTTTTTATTTTTCAAATCTATGGAGATCTAGCAATAATTTGAGCTTAATAATTAAAGCCCACCTTAATAATCATCTTAACATATCATATCTAAAATTTGGTGGGCATCCGACTCCATTTACCCCCTGATCTAAGGCACTAGGCCTCTCCAAGGGAGGTCGCACTTGTTGGGTAGGTGGCCATTTGCTAGATCCCAATCGTGGGTATTGCTCCTTTCCTCTCAAGTCCATATATCCATATCATAGCAAACCCCCTAGTGCCAATTCATCTTAATTTTTACCTTGTGGGCCCCATTTGGACCATTTTCCATATTTTAAGGGTGGGCCCCACTTGGGTACTTTTACTTGGCATTAGATCTCTCTACATCTACTACTCATAACCTATAAGTGGCCTTACATTTTGTTGGTTGAACAATTTGTCATCTCTTAAGCGTCTTCAACCAAGCCCTAACTCTTTGGGTCCACTTATCCATTCTAGATCTAGATCTATCCCTCTTGATCCCTTCACATCTTGTCTTTCACATTTCCCTAGGAGGTCTTGAGTGGGTTCGCTAGCCTTCATAGGATAGCTAGGGTCTCCCCCTTGGTCTTGCTTAAACTTGATCTAAAGTGAAGAGTGCATCGGTTAACGTGACACCAGCTTGCGTTGGGAACCATGGCATCTCTTGGGTCACCTCTTTAGTTGTCCAACGCCTCTACCATCCTGGATAAGATAACCTTTAGGGACAACTACAAGTTGTGTGATAACATTTTTGGCGTCGTTGCCGGTGAGTTAGAGGCTTACCTCAGGTGTCTGTGAGTATCCATGTGTAATTCATATCTTATTGCATCTGGTCTTGTAAACTAGATGGTTATCATTTATATTCCTAAATCATTCATAACCATGCATTTTCACTCATATCTCCCTGCTTATTCACGACATATATTTTGGTAGAAAAGAACCCAAGTCTACTTGGCGACTCCTAATCGTGACTCCGCTGAGGAACGACCTCATAGACATCCTCACAATCTCAGAAGTAGGGCTAATTTAAATCAATCAAAAGGAACCCCTCTTTTTTATCATAGAAGAGATCCCAAAGTGCAATCATCTAATTTCTTTTGGAAAATCGTTAATTTCGATTCTCCAAATCGTTTCTTGGGATCCCCTTCAACTAAGTCAGTTCCTCCTTCATCTCCATCTCATAATCTAAGTCCAGGAAATCAAATGGCTAGAACAAATCAAACTCCTCCCAAAAACAATCCTCAAACCAATCCGCCTGTCGTTCGTAGATTTTGAAACAAAGCCAAAACTTCAACTTTAGACTTTTCCCAAATCCCTGGTTCACCCCATGATATGCCCGACAAGCCCTTTGAAAAGATCCCTAAGTTCAATGGGAATTGTGCGACCTCCATTGAGGACCACATTGAAAATGTATGGGCACACATGGAGGCTTACGGGGCTGAAGAAGAAGATGTTTACATGAGGGGTCTATTTGCATCCTTGGAGGGTGATGCTCGTAAATGGTTTGATCATTTGTATGCATCATCAGTCACAGGATATGATGACTTTGCAGAAAAACTTAAGCATGAGTGGTTAGTCAAGTTGGATGGACGTTTTCTTTTGAACCAACTTATTAAAGTTAAGAAGAAAGAAAATGAATCTGTCCATGAATTCAACCTCCATTTTGACAAGATAGTGGCCAATATCCCTGATAATATTAGGCCTAAAGAACAAGTTGTGTTGATTCACTACCTCAATTCATTTGAGGGTTACCTAGGCTACCATCTCAAAGACAAAGACCCTAAAGACTTAAAAGCTGCTAAAGAGAATGCTAGAAGGGCTGAAGCAAATGCTGCCTCTATGGGGAAGCAAAACTTCTTTGATTCAATTAGTGCTTCGTCCTCTAGATATGAGCGCAAAGCCAAGAAGGGAAAAGAAACAGTAAAAGATCCCAAAGATATGATGGAGAGTATGCAAGAAATGATGAAAAACCTAACTCTCCTGACATAGGATCTAGCTAAAACTAAGAATCGGAAAGGTATAAGCAACCTTATGGACCAAAACCCTATTGGAACCCTCAAAATAGGCATAATAATGAGAATGATAGAAGAAACCCCATGAGCCAAGCATCTCGTGAACCTCCTGGAATCAACTGGTCAGAAGAACAGAAAGAGGAAGATCCTGAGTATCCCACTCATAGTGACGATACCCAGGATTCTCCAAAGAACATTAATTGGGTCGATAACTTAAATCTCGATAAGGACTTTGGAAGAATTTTGATTAACCAAAAAGAAGAGTCTGAAGAAAGTCCTAGTTCTAGTTTTCCCGTTTATGCCACTCAACATCCTGAAAGTAGTGGCCAAGCTCCTAGTAGGATTTATCAAAGAAGAAAGTGTTATCACACCATAGTAGCTGGGCTACTATTGTTGCTGAGCAGATATCTGCACTTTTCAGAGCTTTGCTTTTACAGAGATCAGCTATGATGAGCAGTATTATTTGGGATCACTTACAGATCAGAGCAGTATATATCAGACATTGAGTAGACCTTGTGCCAAGGCTGAGCCTTGAGAGATTAGATTTGATGACCAATGTGACCTTTTGTTCCATATAGTTTCAGTTCAATGCCCAAAGTTCCAGTTGTATTGTTGCAACAGTGTTTCAGTGGTTCTATACGATGGCTATTTATGATGTGCATTGATATGATGACCATTTAGACTTATGAGTGTTAACATTGGACTATTATCTTGTTGTTTTAATCATCTTCATAGCATTGGCTTGGTGTATAACTCATGATGTGGCAGTACTGTTTAAATAATGAAATGAAATATCTTGGATGGTTTTATAAATATAAAATTGGATGTATTACTTGCACTCTAAGGTTTTTTGACAATACTCATTGGTTTCATTACCCTCCTGTGAGCATGGACATGGTTTTTCTTGACATCTTTGTTTGCTAGCCTAGGCACCACATTGACTTGACTCCATCCATCCATGACCTTCCTTATTTTGGCTTTCACCTTGACTTGCCTTCTTGACTGTTTGATATGGAGGACTTCCCCATTTCTACCTCTGTGTTGGATCGCATCCACATTTGTTTTGTGTCTTGGCCCTGAGTTGGTGACAAAACTTGCCTTTGGTAAGTTGGATTTTATGTCGAGATCACTCTAGTCGATTACCCTGATGTTTGACTTAGCACGGAATTCCCTCTAGTCACATGAGTTGTTGTTGGCTAAAACTAAAAGCACATGTACTACTACTTATATTGGAAATCTCTTATAAAAGCCTATGAACTTAAAATTCTAGAATGTGTTTCTCAACACACGATGAATAAAGGCTAAAGCAATGAAATGCTAAAATACCCCATGAAGGGTATAGAAAGGTCATGTTACCACCTAAAGTTGCACTTTAGTTGGACTTCATTGAGCCGCCAGTGTTGCACAAGTCACTTGTGCTTATCAAAGTTCAAAAGTTGCAAGTTTGGCCTGTTCAAGGCCCCTTTTTTAATGTTTTGTAGTACATGACCATGCCCCACGGGGTTTGTAATAAGTGTGCTAGCATGGTGGTCTTTGAGTGACTTAGTTCCCTAGGACTTAACAACCAAAGAAGGTATTCCAAGGAGTTTTTTCCCTTGTCGATTATGCTTTGCCTTTAGCCGAGTATAATCGGTGAGTTTTTCTCCTGCACCTCCAAAGCTGGAATGGCCAAAGTGGGGGTTAGGCCTTAGGGGATTATTAGAGCCCATTTTGTAACATGTATAAACATGCTAGACGCCTTAATTTTATCGTTTTGTCATGTACTAGGTCCCCTTGAAGTTTTAGTCAATTCTGAGAAAAATAATTTTTTTGCATTTTTAAAGCCATTTTTTAATGGTGTAATTGAAAAAATTCAAATGGCGATAAAAGTGCGATCCGAAGTTGGAATTTGGCATAGGGATGCTGGTATTCAAGCTCAGAGCATCCTCTTTACCCTGCTACCCAGTTTTCCTATGTTTCAGGCGACCAAGGTGTCCCGTGGAGCAGTTTTGCCTATCAGAGCTACAGAATGGCACTTTAAATGCTAAGAGAGCATCAAATTGCACCATGGTTAAAAAGTTAAAATATTAAAAAATTGGATTTTGGCACATGCCATTTGACATGGCATTAGTCAAAGGAGATGAGCGACTATGTCCAAAGTACAAAGCATATATTAAAGTTTAGTTGGAAAGTCAAAATGTGAATATACTAATTCGCTCAACCTTCACGTGAATGTCATCTTCCTTCATGTCCGTGTATGGATTATGACTTGGCATAATATGGTGGGCGATTAAGATCAAACTTAAAACCATATATTATAATTCAAGGTGGGCGACTTTATTAAATAATCAAAGCATATGATATATGATAAAATTTTCTAAAGGTTGAGCAAATCGTATTTATTTCAAGTTCGCCCTCCCTCCTTCATGTGGGCCAGCTCCTTCAACACGACGACTATTGGATTGGCATGTGATCTTACAAGGAGGGCGACTATTGGATTGGCATGTGATCTTAAAAGGAGGGCGACTAAGTAAATAATGGCAAGGCATATATTACAAAGCATATGTTTTAAAGATAAGCGAGTTTCATAAGAAGAGGAGTGTGCCCACCATATTCATGTGGGCCATCCTTCATCCACGCAGTGCCAATTGGTATGGCATGTTATGTTATGAGGTGGCATAGGTCCATTACGATTTGATTTTTCATATTGCAACCAATCAAAATCCAACTCATCAAAGCTCTATCAAAAGTGGAAACATCATTCGCCATCCTCATCCACGCATGAGTTTCCTTCCACAATTCGGCATCTTCTATTTTGACTGGTTTTTTGCCATTTGAGTAAGGTTTCTCCATTGGTTGTAAGCTTGCTTGCTCTATAATCAGGGAGCTTTGTCTCCTTGGGGTTTTGGCACCCCAGGCTACTTGCCTTGTGCTATAAATTGAGCAACTTTGGTCCATCGTTAGGATCTGAAAGTGGAACCTCTCCTCGTTCATTGTAATATTTTTCTGAGTTTAATAAGAAGGATTTGGAGGCTAGCCTGGTGATTGTCTTTGGTTGGATCTTCATGCTTGTTACATTTGAGGTAAACTGTATCATGTTGCATAGTTAGTATTGTCGGGATTGTATGTCTTTTTAAAGGGAAGTTATCTTTCATAAGGAATAGTGAGTAATGCTTTATAGGTTGCTTACTTTTCTCAATGATATTAGAATTCTAGAAGTAGTATGATTTCTTGTTTGAATCTATTATTTCTCAAGTTTTATGTTGTTCATTTACACATATGCTAGTATCCCCTTGCTAGTTGTTTGCAGCTATTTACAGGTAGCCTAAGCTGAAGAGGTCCACAAACATGTTAGATCGTATCTTCATTCAGTAAATTCGAACAAAGTCTTGGTCCTACCGGTGCATCAGGGAGCTTGATTCCATCGCCCTTTCTTCAAAACGTTCAACCCCCAAGGGTTCCATTCCTCTGATCCATTCTTCTTTAACTATCTTCGGTCATTGTTACTTATGTTAGATCATAGTTCTTTCAAAGCATAAATTTCTGAAAGTAGATCTAAGTTTACAAGTTTTCCTTTTCAAGCTTGTTTTAATCGTAAAATCTAGAGTTCTTGATAGGAAAATCTTGTCTTGGTTGAAAAGTATATTTGGCTATTTTAAGAGCTTCTATTGGCTGCCCCAAAAGAGCAAGCCAAGATCCCAAAAAACGAACTTTATAGTTCGTGTTCTTGGTTCATTTTTATTTGTTTTTCGTTATTAGTTTTCATAGTTTTGTTTTGGACATATTTCGCAAGTGTGGCCAAATCACTTTCTGAGTGTTTTTGGCCATTACATGACAAAAAGAGCTCACTGGTTTTTTGGTTCTGCACATCAGAAAATTAATTTAAAGTTAGTTAAAGACTCAAAAAATTGCCCAAAAAACAAGTTTTTACACACTAGTTGCATTAGTTTTCATTTTTGCATTTTGTAGCATTGTCAAAACACTCTTAAAGTGTTCTGATTGTCATTTCTAATCAACTTTAACTCGCTGGTCTGTTTTATGTTCTTAGCAGGTTGGAGTTATAAAACTCACAGAAAAGTCATCCTGAAGCTCCGAGAACCACCCTGTGAAGCAGCTGCTCAAGCACTGCTTTACTTTTGCAGTAATTTGTAAACTGTCTTATTCCCTAAGTATAAAGGGCAAGCAGTGTTTCATATTGAGTTTCATGTTGTAATCGAAAGAATAAAAAGAGCATAGCAGGCAATTCCAGCACCTGACCCCAATCCCCCTAGGGGGGATTTCGCACCTTCCTTTTTCGCAACCTTTTCTATCTTTTTTCGTTTTAGATTAGTTTCATTTGAGCAGTAGTAATTAAACAACTCACTCAAGCACACAACGTCCTCCGAGGACTCATTTATCATTTGGTTATATGTTTATGTGTTTTGTTCAATCGTACAATTGTTCTTAAAATCTAACTCTAAAATTAACCCCTTGCTCTACCGAAGTAATCCATCACTTTGTGTTGCGAGGAAAATATATTCTTGGGTTGTAGTTTAGTTAATCATCCACTCACACATCCTAATAAAACGAACCACGCCCCAAGCCCAAAGTATGCTCTTGGCCACTGCAACTTAAGTCGAAACAGTTGGACCAATCAGAAACTGGTGAAAGGTACTTAGTTTAATAGGACAATCCAATCTCATCTTTCTTGGCGGATTCGGGAGGTTGCATGGGTGTATACAGTAGAGTAAGCAGACTACTTTAAGCAGGTTCATCTTCGCCTGGTTGGACACTTGGTTAAGCTGCTATAGCACTCAGTCCAAAGAGTTAGATCTGGTTGGGCCAAACCAAGAATTAACCCACTCCTTAATCCACTCATTTAATAATCATAAAATTTTCCAACTGAGACACTACAATACTTTCACTGAGACCACACAAGCAACCCTACACAACAGCAGTCGCACACATTTTACATTCTCGACATTGGTCATTAATTTTCCATGTTTTAAGTTTCAAATCTTGAATGTCGTGAATGCTTATCTATATTGTATGGTGTTAATTAATTGATTTAATTTTCAAGTAGTGCTTAATTGTTATTTTTCCATCTCATCATCTCATAACTCCTAGAATAGACTTTTATCTTTTGTTGTAGATTAAAAGCCTTAGATTATTTTTCATAGGGACCACCCCCCTTGGCTTCGCTAGGAGTAAGCCTAGACGGAGGAGTCATGTAATCAAGTGACAACACTTGACTCTCACTTGCCCCCAAGGACACACCGAGCAGCTTGAAGGTTTCCTGCCGCGTCCCCCCAGGTGTGTATTAGGGGGCAACAGGTCCAAAAAAGCAATTGGTTAAACAAATACCATATCTAAGTATTGTTGACCTTATAAATGTAAATATGCCCCGGATGCAAGCTGCGATTAGTTGTGCTTTTTAGCGAATGCAAAATCCCAGAGGGGTCATATAGACCAAAAAGGCCATGAAAAGTAAATGAATGATCCTAATGAACTTGGATCAACTTGATGTAGACATGATGCCTAAGTTGAATAAGCACTCCCTAAACAACTTATCCATTTGTGAGGCACTGTCATTCCCTTTTTTATTGTGTCCAGCATAGAGTGTAGCTCCCCCTCTCCCCATCCAAAGTGTCACTTAGTTGAGTTGGTCAAGTCATCCCCTTTGCCTAGCTTTGTCCTTAGCCTTCATCCTTTGCTAGCAGTTAGGCCATGTCCATTGGATGAGTATGTCTTTAAAGCTTGCGTGCAAGTAAACTATAAACAATGTTGAAATATATATGTATTAACTGCCACTGAAAGATGTTTATGCTTTAAGTTAAGCTGCGAATATGATTAAAGGAACATGTCTTAGTCTTTTGTTATAATCTAGTCTTTGGTTGTATTTTGACCTAGTCAAATATAGTTTGACCATGGTCATTCTTGGGATCCATGATGAGATGGACCACATGTGCTTATTGATGTTGATCTATGGTCCCACATACACCTATTGATGATTCCATATGTTGGATGTATGCTTCAGATGATGATTGATGCAATTGGTCAGTTTTATTATTATTTCCAGATCATCATATTTTACAATGTCCAGGTATGGTGGACCATACTGATGACCCCACAGGTTATCATGAGGTGTATGAGTACTCATCTCTAGTGGATTTGGGTCTTCTGGATCCATTGAGACACTTATCTTTCAATTCCGGACACTTCTGGGCATGATAGCTACAGTTATCCACCTGTTGACTGGTTTGGGAATGCTGATCCAGCCTGTCCAGCAGGAGCATTGGAGGCAAGTCGTTGCCTAGGGTGCTACAGAGTAAAGGGGTGGTCCAGCCACTTGTTTTTACCATTATACCCCCTTTTCCGGACACAATGGCACCTTCAGTTTGACAGCGCAGGCACCCTAGAGGCAGTTTTGGGCACTTTTAGGGTTTTCAAGAGGATAAAAAACTGGAATAGAAAGGTCATTGAGGAATTCGATTTGGGCAATTGAGGCAAGGTTTTGGCACTTGGTCTGCTCTAAGGTCATCCATGGTGAACCCCCCTTCTTCCAGATCAGTTTGCACCAGTCAGTAGGGTCCACAGTGGCCACAGAAGGTCTTTTACTACATGTCTCTCTCAGATTTTGGGGACATGATTTGATCATTTGTGTTACTTGTGTTACCAGCTATTTTGTACAATAGCTTAATTTCTTGTGAGCCGCCAATTTCATGAACATGTTCAATGTTCATCGTCAGTGTTCAAAAGTTCAGAAGTCATTTTCAGGGCAATTTTGCCCCATTTGTAATAACTGCATGTTCATACCCCCATGGGGAATTTGTACAAAGTTGGTCTAAACGGGGTCCTTTTATAAAAGACTCAGCTATCCTTAGGTTTAGCCATTTGGGGGATACTCTTGAGTGTTTTTTCCTTAGGAATTATGCGCTACTCATCAGTGGCGTATAATCCTTAAGTTTTTCACTCAAACCTCCAAAGCTGGAGTATTTTCCATGGTGGTCAAAACCTAAGGTGGTTATTAGAGTCTTGTGTCTAGGAATTTTTACGTGTTAGCCATCTCGATTGAATTGTATGAACATTCATTAGGTCCCCTAGGAGTTTCGTTCGATTCCAAGAGAAATATTGTTTTTCGTAATTTAGACCATTTTTTAATGGTTTAAATGGATTTTTTCCAAGTGTGATAAAAACCTCATCCGGAGGCAGAATTGGGCGTGGGGAGGCTCGTTTTGACGCTCAAAGCGTCCTCTTCACCCTAGCACCCTCATTCTTCAGTTTCAAGGCGATTACGTCATCACCTCTGGGGGAGTTCTAGCTAAAATTGCATCATTTTGGCATTTAATTGCCAGAAAAAGACAAAATGCACTAAGTCCAAAATTTTGAAAAGGACAAAAATGATTATAAAAATCTATGGAAAGGGTGGCTAAGTGATTTAGTGAAATGTACGACCCCACTCAAGTGATAAAGTCATATGTTATGAAGTCAAAATTAAAAATTGATTTAGAATAAGGGTGTATGGTTTCCCTCACGTGGGTCCTCTTCACATGGATTGGCTCACGTGTATGGGTGAAGGTTCCAATCATGAGTGTGGTGGGCATCTACAATAAAGTTAAAATGCACATGCTATTAAGGTTTGGATGTACGTATTGATTTATTGAGTAATTTGGATGTAGTAAATTTTGCCCATGGGGAAATTACTCAAAAAATCAAAAGCATGCACAGCAGAAGTTGAATTAGACATTAGTAAGCACTTCTAACACTTGAAAAATCTTGCTTTTGGATGACAAAGGGCAAAAATAAAAATAAACCAAGAGTACCCACAACCGAGAAAACCCCCAAGCAGCATGACAGGGCAAAATGCCCAAGGAGGGCGCAAGCAGAAATCTAACCAATGCCTAATGATGGGTGAAAGGAGTCGGAAAATGATGGGATTTAAGATTTAGCCTATTAAAATTAAATGTAAAGCGGGTTTGAAATAAAAATAAGATTTTAACGGTTAAATTTTTAAATGTAAATTTTTACTTGGTTTTTATGGTGTTTCAGCTCAGCAACAACTATGAAAATCTAAATGGAGAAACAAGCATAAGGAGCGTACCTGAAATGATGGTAGATGGATGATCTTTGCCCGAAGACTATCCCCACGGTTCAAATGTTGAGCAACCAGCGTTTTTCCTTAGCATTTTGAGTGAGCCAGATGACCAAGTGCGCCCCTGCAACTTGCCACGGAAGAGATAAATCAGAATTCTGTAGCAAATAACAAGTTAACACAACAAATAAAAGACAAATGATGAAGGAATTTGATAGGAAAAATGCAAGTTCAACTCCCTTGTTTTAATTCCGGAAAGGAAGAGCAAAATGGAGTTGTTGGCTCCAAGTATTGCGCCCCCCTTCAAGATGGTCTTTCACCTCCAAATCAAATCAGTTGATAATGGTGGAAGCGACAACTAAAATATCTCAACAATGCAATGGAAAATAGATATCAATCACAGCAATGAACATCCAAACAAACAAGATCTCAAGAGGAGTTGATTGGAAATATGAATCAAAATGAGCTTTGTCTTCGGAAGATCGGTATTGACCCTGATGATTTCCTTGACAAGTGTCCCTTATTTCATGCAGAATTGGGGATGACAATTTCATAAAATACTAAACACACCTATATCTTTCAATCCTCCGTCCCATCCCAACTCATGAAGTCAATGACTCTTTCTAACCTGATTTTGTTGCGCAAAGGGTTTGGTAAGGAGCCTTTAGAATGCCTAGGGGTTGATGGTAAAGCCTTTTATTTCCTTTTTCAGTCATTCTGGGTTAACCCTATTTTCCAAACTGATAGTCTTATTGATTGGTTGACTGAGAAGCTTTTCAAAGATCAATTTCATCTTTTTGCAATTTTTGAGCAACAAGTGGGAGTAATTCTGATCTTAGGTTCAGTAAACTTCAATTTGTCCCCACTTGGTCCTTTCATCAATCAAAGGATGAACGCCATTGAGAAAGCCAGCTTGATAGATGAGGAAAACACTCTGTCTCAAGAAGAGTTGAGTCAAATGTCATGTCACTTTCTTCCATCAAATTTAAAAGATAACTCACACCATTTCATGATCCTTTTTGCCTATTGATGGATGTGTTTTGCAAAACCCAATCTCAACCTCGGCATGATTCCATTTTGCACCCCTCTAACCCTTTTCCAATCTGTGAACAAGTCAAGAGAATTTTGATCTTAAACTCATTAATTCTTAATCCAGTCTTGACTTGTTTTGCTAAACAACATCAAAGAAGAACTATTGATCTATTGGATGAGTGGTTGCACTGGATCTATGATTTTACTTAGTCTTTGTCTAAATCGATTAGAGTAGGGTAGGTAAATTGAATAAGCTCTCGTGAGCAGTAGTTAGTTGTCCTTTTTTTTTTTGGTTTTTGTTTTTCTTACCTTTTGACACCATTTCCCTTTTTTTTTGGCTTTCTTTTCTTTGTTTTTCACCTTTTTACACCCTATGTATCAGCTTAATAAAATTTAAAAATGTTGTAGAGTTGATTTCATTATCGATATATTTTCAGTTCAGCATTGTCATTTTGTTTATTTCTGCTGGATTTTATTATATATATGATGTATGTCCTGACAAGCAGTCTGCAGAGATTGGTATAGCATCTGCATTTTACAGGGATAGGTACACATTGATGATGATGATGCAGATAGCATGCATGTGCATGCGCGTTGATGATGATGATGCAGATAGCATGCATGTGCATGTGCGTCGATGATGATGAGAGGGGTGCTACGGACCAGAGATTCTATGGTTCTCAAGCACTCCCTCCCTTAGAGCACTTGTCCCAGCTAGAGCCTGATGTTATCACATCTATGTTAGCTAGAGCTACCATACTGCAGACTGTGCAGCCGAGGATCGCATAGTACTTTTTTTCCCAGATCAGAGATCCGATGCCTTCAGAGGAGGCACACAGTTTTGTTTAGATTGCCCCGAGCAGATGTATCAAAGGGGACAGTTGGTTGTACAGTGATACAGACATGCTACTTAGCATTTACCATAGGGTCACCCTTCCATGCCAGGCTTTGATATGAGCCCATTGAGACAGTTGCCTAGTCTTATTTTGATTGAGACTATCACAGAGCATTGTTGGTTTACTATGTGTGCCCGACTTCAGTAGAGATCCAGTTCAGAGACAGCCTCAACAGCAGGTATATGGTGCGGAAGGTATTGCATTTGATATATATTGCTCATGAGTGTTGCTTAGACTTGTTTATACATGATAGTACACTAACTCTACATATGATGATTGATTTGGTGATCTAGCTATTTTTATGATATGTGATTGGGCCCTTGGTGATGTTAGTCCACCCCTTCCTAGTAGGCTCCTGTTATATGCACACCAAGTTACGCCCCTACTCTTGGTATAGACTTTGTCATTTAGTCCTCTTAGGCAGTTGACTTTGGATCCGTCTTCACCTTCTCCACCCATCCGACTCATCCATGATAGTCTTTCCCGACTTGGATTCCAATTTATGACCTTGAGGATCCCTTTCCCCACTGATCTCTGAGTATGCCATGATTCCCTGTCTATTGTGCCTCGGCTCTTTAGTGTGTGAGATGCACTCTCAAACCTGGGATTTGCTCCTGTCGGTTTCCCCCGATGTTGCAATGCAGTTAGGATTGTGTAGCCTCACTGGGTGTTCCCCATTGGTCATCGAAGCATGTATTGCTCACCCCCATTACTTTGCAATATGAGCACCATGTTTATATCTGTTGAGATATGTATGTAGCCCAAAAGGGCCTTGATATAAATTGAAGAAATGAAGAAATGTAAAGCAAGCGAAAAAGGCTAATGTAAATGTAAAATCTAGCCAGAAAAGGGCTAAGTATGAAATTAATTGTAAAATCCATGCAATGTGTTTATAAACACACATGGACACAGGTCAGTCGTACATGTCAGCATTTGTAGTGGTTATTCCTCACCTAGTCTTGTGGGGCAAGGAGGTGAGAGGGAGCAAGGGACAAGCTCAAGATTGTCCCCTAGAGTCTCAAGTTACGGTTTGTCGGACACCTAGTTTGGTGGCTCTAGAAAAGAACCTCACAGAGTCTTCGGGCACGGATGTGAGTTGTGAGATACTTGTCAGATTACCAGTGGCGGTTTCCCTGCACTATACCCATTTGTGAGGCACAGCCCTTCCCCGTGTTTTGTCATGGTATAATTACCTCAGTGGACCCTACTTTCCCGAGTTATCCAAAAGGTCACATGATCCTCATACTTGTCATCCCTCATCCTTCGCCATGTATTCCACATCACCCAAAGTCATCTAGGTGGTCAAGTCTATAGGTTGTGCATAGCAGTTGAGTCTTTTGGATGTGGTGGGCCCACCTCACCTGGGGCCTTGTATTTTCCGAGATTTAATGCAGTTTTTTATCACCATATTATTATCATGTTGTTTAGTAATGTACTAACTTGTATAAGGAATCCTTTCACTTCATGATTGCATACAGGTATTCAGCTAGCACCATTGTTGACCAGATTTGACTTGGTCAAACTAGGTTGACCAGGCCAAAAATGGGCCCCAAAAAATGTTGCGACCTGAATTTCGATTTTGGTCAATTATTATCTACAGGGGACCCATGTGAGCTTCCAAGTTACAAAATGCAAAATGATCGAGGCGTTTGTGAGATTTTTAATTATTATTGGTCATTAATGACCTGTTTTAATTAAAAATCATGGATTTGGGGCAAATAATGCCTAGGTGATGGATCGGGGTTGTTCGAGTGGTCATTCATACTATTTTTGGGGTCCACGATCACATTGCAACAGACGGTTCGACAATCCGGGCACTTTAGATGGGTCAAAAGCCCAAATTACATCTTCAGCAGTATAAACCAGCAATAAAATACATGGAAAATCAAAAATTGACAAAGGCAACTATAGCAAAGGGTCAAAATCAAAGGCTGGCTAATATAAGGGTGACTTGTAAGGTAATTTTGGTAATGTTTAGACATTATATTTTGTGTTGTGGGGCCCTCATTTTCCCAGCTCTCCATGAGGGGCGAATTGGCCCATGGGGGCGTGTTTTTCCACCTAGAGAAATTCATGATTTTTGTAATGTAATAGAGTGGGATCTTGTCGGTTGGTGTTAGGGGGATAAAACCCCATATAGACACCCCCTAACACATGTTCTATTAGTTGTATGGACCCCACAAGGGGCCACTCACTCCACTTGTGCGTTTTAGAGGGCAATTTGCACCCCCTCAAGGAGCTCATCTCCACCATTCGTTTTGCTTGTTGGGGATTCGATCCCAGCCCTTCATTTTGGAGGGAATTAGGGTTGAGATGGAGGCATTCTCTACTTAAGAGAGATGCTCTCCCATTTCTCCCTCTCTTGGACATTTTTCTTGTAAACACTTGGGGCTCAATAGAGAAGAAACTTGGAGAATTCTTGAGACTTTGTGCTTGGATGAGTATTGTTGTGATTGATATCTACTTGTTGATGTATTGCTGCATTAGTTAGTGCATTTTTCCACCATCTATAGCTGAAACGAATTGCAGGTTGAGAGATCACTTAAGGAAGGGCGCAATTTTTGGAGCGGGAGCTCCACACTTGGGTTTTTCTTCATGAATTTAACAAGGGAGTTGAATTTACTGTTTGTCTTTCAATTTCCTCATTTATCTTTCATTTTGCTGTGCAAACTACCTATTTGTTTCAGATCTCTGATTTCTCTATTTTTGTGGCAGGTAGCAGGGGCGCACTTGGTCTTTGGCTGGCTCAAACGCTTAGGGAAAACGTTGGTAGCTCACCACTTGGATTCGGCAAATAGTCTTCACCAATATTCAGCCATTCATCATTGTTTCAGGTACTTCTCTCTCGCTTAACTCTCTATTTAGATTTCTGATATGTTTGCCTGAAATTACATGTAAAACCATGGGAAAATTAAAAACTAAAAACTTAACCGTAGGAACTTAAATTTCTCTCCAGACCCGCTTATGATTTGTTCTTAAACGCTTAAATACAAAGTTTCATAGCTTTTTTTACTCCATTAACCCATAGATCTAGCACTGGTCTTTTTGCCAAAAACACCCCTCTAGAGCGTTTTTCCCTTTCAGTTGGTTTGGCTCACTTTGGGGTTCTGGGTACTCTGGATTTGGGTTTGTATCGCCATTTTTTCTTAAGAAATCAAGTTATCATTTGCTGAAAGTGATTAAAAACCTTAATTTTATGCTGCCCTAGGTCCACTACTCTTTGAATCAATCTCTCCCTTGGGCAGATTTTCATTTGTTAATCACTTCTAGCATTGTTTACATCCTTAGTTGATTTTCAGCCATCTAATCTATTTTATTCATCACACTTAATCGCTGGTCACATTTCATTTACGTGCTTATTTCATCCGTGTGTCAAACCGGTGGCCGAAACTAGACTTAGGAGTCCATTTACACTCATCTCTTGTCTTCATCTCTTTATCTTTCCTAATATTTTGGTGTATTTTGTCTCTCAACCTTCATCGGTTGAGCGGGGTCTCCCCCTTGACTTGGCCAAGTGCCTTGTCTAAAGTGACAGTAGCCTTGTCCGGTGTGACTTCCGTTCCCTGAACGGAGGACCTGGCTATTGCTGGTTGCACCATTCTAGCTGTTCACCTCTAACATCCCTATTGGGACATCTATTACCCGTCAGCTAGAGATTGTGTGATAACAGGCCCTTCCTATAATGGAAAAAGGCAATTTGAGAGGGCATCTTCTTCAAGGGGAAAAGGCAGATTGCACATTGTTGCCGCCTAATACACACCTGGGGGGGAACGCGGTAGGAAACCTTCAAGCTGCTCGGTGTGTCCCTGGGGGCAAGTCAGAGTCAAGTGTTGTCACCTTATTACTCGACTCCTCCGTCTAGGCTTACTCCTAGTGAAGCCAAGGGGGGTGGTCCCTATGAAAAATAAACTAAGGCTTTTAATCTATAACAAAAGTAAAAGTCTATTCTAGGAGTTATGATGAAATGACTTAGAAATAAACCATGAGTCACTGCAATATGACATTAAAACCCACAGCTTTTAAGGTACAACATCATTCATGACATTGGAAAAATTAACTTAAACATAGAAATATTAAAGACCAGTGCCGATGAAAAATGGAGTGCTTGTGAGGGTTAATTAATTGATTTAATTTGCAAGCAGTGCTTAGTTGTTATTTTTCCATCTCACTATCTTTTAACTCCTAGAATAGAATTTTACTTTTGTTATAGATTAAAAGCCTTAGTTTAATTTTCATAGGGACCACCACCCTTGGCTTCGCTAGGAGTAAGCCTAGATGGAGGAGTCGAGTAATTAGGTGACAGCATTTGACTCTCACCTGCCCCCAAGGACACACCGAGCGGCTTGAAGGTTTCCTTCCACGTCCCCCTAGGTGTGTATTAGGTGACAACATTTTGGCGTCGTTGCCAGGGATAAACCTTTCTATTCCCGGGTCACGACTTTTAGTTTTCTCCTTTTTGTTTTTGCTTTGTTTGATTAGTGTTTAGAGTAGACCTTTATTCTTTCATCTGGCAACTCCACTAACCTTTTTCCTTTTTATAAATTTTCAAAGTAAGACAAAAAGGTAATTTTGTGAGAGTTTTTAATGCATATTTTTATTCTCACATGGCGACTCCATTGAAGGGATAAAACACTTGTATCTCATAGATTTGTTGAGACTAGTTGTGTGTAGATGAGCCCATGTGACACAGTAAACTTAAAAGCTCATCATTCTGACAACTCCCTTGATTCAGTACAAGTTGTCCTCCATGGTTATTTCAGACCGATGCTTTTGACACCAATATGGATGATGAAAGAAAAGAGTATGGTACCAAGATCGCCACTACGTTTCATCCCATTGATTTTTCAGTTATTTCGGGTTTTCCAAATGAGATTTTGACCCGAGTGAGGTGTTTGAATATACCCCAGACTTTTATGGAAATGGTGATTCGGTTGTTTTGCACATCGCATCGGTCCTCAGTGTTATGGTTAAGGCCAACATCCTTCATGATGATCGTAGGATGGAAATATTTGCTTGTACTTTGTATGATGATGGTTATGATTGGTTTTTTGAGAAGCTTCCTAATAAATGCATTACCTCCCTTGCAAATCTCTTTGAGATTTTTCTTAAGCGGTGGCATGATGATGACAGTGATATAGAAAATATTATGGCCATGTTTTCAACAAAAGGAGCACATGAGGAGCCCTTAATCGAAAATATTAGCAAAGACCCTCCTCAAATGGATATGAGAAAGGACATTGAAGATGCGGGTTGTTCTCAAGTTTATTCCACTAGTGATGATCACATGGGTATTCCAGAATTGCCACCAGAAGAAGCCATTATAGAAGTTGATGAAGAAAATCTTAAGAAACCATTGATGGAAGATGCTATTGAGGAACCTCTTCATATTGCCATTATGAAAAGCATTGAAGATTTGAAGCTATCTCAAGATCATTTCAGAGAGGATGATGACATTTGTACTTTGCATCTACATTCAGAAGAAACCAGTACAGAGGCTTATAGAGAAATTTATGACGAAGACCGTATTGTGTATGATGATACTCCTCTTGACTCTCCACATGGTAATGAAGTTAGGGAAAGATGGTTCTCTTGTAAAAATTTTGAAGACGAGCCTTGTAAAGAAGTTTATTATGACCACGAGGAAGACAGATATAGCCAAGGACATGATACAAATAGTGAAAAATCATCCGTCTTTGCCAAAGATACCTATGATGATTATTGGACATACATTGAGAAACCCATTTTTTATGTATCTAGAGAAGGGAGTGTGCATTCAGAAATCTTGGGAGATCTTGATATAAAAGAGGAGCATACGTGTGCTTCATATGATCAGTCAGAGTCAAACATGAGTAGTAGTAACGAAGACCCAGAGGAGCTGTGCATTGAGGGTTCAGATAGGACTCAGTCAATTGAAAGTCAATCACAACCTTCATCTTCACATTCAGAATTCTCTTATGATTTGGAGCAACCTGGGCTTGTGTTACTACAGAGGTTTTTCATTCGATAAGCCCTCTAAGGCAGTATGGTGGTGTGGTTGATCTACCCCATCCTACAGATTTGTACATCAATCCTATCCAATCTTGGATAGAAGCAGCCTGCGAAACAACCTGCCAGTTGAGGAAACAGTTTGATAATATTCTGCATGGTTATGATCTCCCATCCAGCCTGCCTGATTTTTCCGCAGGTTTGCATTTCGTGAATAAGGTATCCTTGTTCTGGCTGGTAACCAAACAGAAAGTAAAAACTTTTTATGTTAATGAGATGTTAAAATGGTTGCATTGGATTTATCATTTACTTAGCATTTTTATCATGTTATGCTTAGAGTAGGAAATAAGCTCCTCAAAGTGAGCATTTACTTTCTGCATTTCCTTTTTATTAGTTAGTTTTTTCCTTTTGCAAAAGTAAGTTATGGTTCATTGGTTTCTTGCAAACACTTGTGCTACTTAAAGTTTTTTTTTGTCTAGTTGAGATGTTTTTACAGGTCATAGAAACCGGAGATTCTGGTGTTCTCGTATGCTCTCCTTGCCTTAAGACTAGATCAAGCACACGTCCTGCAGTTGGAGCCAGATGTTACCACCTAAAGTTGCACTTTAGTGGACTTCAGTGAGTCGCCAGTATTGCAAAATTACTTGTGCTCTTTCAGAGTTCAGAAGTTCCAAGTTTGGCCTATTCAAGGCCCCCCGTTTTAATTTTTGTAGTGCATGACCATGCCCCACAGGGTTTGTAATAAGTGTGCTAGCATGGTGGTCTTTGAGTGACTCAGTTCCCTAAGACTTGACAACCAAAGAAGGTATTCCAAGGAGTTTTTTCCCTTATCGATTATGCTTTTCCTTTAGCCGAGTCTAATCGATGAGTTTTTCTCCTACACCTCCAAAGTTGGAATGCCCAAAGTGGTGGTTAGGCCTTAGGGGATTATTAGAGTCCATTTTGTAACATGTATAAACATGTTAGATGCTAGAATTTTATCGTTTGGCCATGCACTAGGTTCCCCTGAAGTTTCAGTCAATTCCGAGAAAAATATTTTTTTCGCATTTTTAAGCCATTTTTTAATGGTTTAAATGAAAAAATTCGAATGGTGATAAAAGTGTGATCCGGAGTCGGCATTTGGCGCAGGGATGCTCGTTTTCAAGCTCAAAGCATCCTCTTTATCCCGATAACCGGTTTTCCTATGTTTTGGGCGATCAAAACGCCCCGTGGAGCAGTTTTGCCTATTAGAACTACAGAGTGGCACTTTAATGCTAAATGAGCATAAAAATGCACCATGGTCAAAAATTAAAATATTAAAAAAAAAAGAGAATATGCCACATGCCCAATGACATGGAATTGACTCAAATGGATGGGTGACTATGCTAAAGTGTCAAAGCATATAATTTATGATTAAATTTAAAGGTTGGGCGAAGTCTTTATTTATGTGCTACGTAAGGGAGCTCCAAACGTGGGCCAGCTCTCTTCCTTCACGACTGCGTACGGAATGGGTGGCTGATAAGTCTTGTGGTGGGCACCTACCTCATTGGGAGGTGGCACCACCCATGTGGATGAGTTTCTATTTTGAAGCTCCAATCCAACCTCCCAACGTTAGCCCCAGCAAACCGTGGAACATCCATCTTCCTCACGCGTGGGCCATCCTTCACCTCCACGATAGCCATTTGATTTGGTTATTGATAAGGCATGAGGTGGCACTACCCATGTGGATAAGTTTCCAATTTAAAAGCGACCAACCCAGTCCACTATCCAACGTAACTTGGAAACATCACACTCGCCTTCTTCATCCTCACGCGTGAGCTCCTTCCACAATTCGGCGATTACCACTTTGAAGTGTTTTCGTCCAAAAGAGGTAATGCATCTCCATTGGATGAGAGCTAACTTGCTCTACAAACTAGGAGGATGCCCTCCTTAGGGTTTTGTGCCCTAGATTGCTCGTTATGTGTTATTTATTGAGGAGCTGAGGTCCATTGTAAACGATTTGAAGGTGGAACCTCTGCTCTTGTCTATTGCAATATTCTTTTTGGTTATTGAGTAATAAAAGGCTTTGGAGGCTACCCTGGTGTTGTCTGCGATGTGTATCGTCATGTTCTTTGATCATCAATGAGGTAATCTGTATCGTGGTTCATGCTAGTATATGTTGGGTATTTGCCTTTGTAAGGAAATTACTTTTCATAAGGATAGTAAGCATTGCTTTGTAGAATTCTTACTATTGTGAGTGATATCAGAATGCTAGAGGTAATGACATTTCTTGTTTGAGTATGTTATACCTTCTTAATTCTTTCAATTGTTCACACAAATCTCTTAATCCCCTTTGCTAGTGTTGACTCCATTTTGCAGGTAACTCAAGTTGAAGGAGCAGATGAGCATGTTAGCACTTCCTCATACTCAATAGGTCCAAAACAAGGAATCCAATACTACCGGTGCATCAACAAGCAGACTCCATAGCCCATTTAGACGCTCATCCCCCAAGGGTTCAAGCTTCAAGATCCAAACTTCTTCAACTATCTTTAGTTATTGTTACTCATTTAGATCGTAGTTCGTTCAAAGCATAAATATTTAACTCTAGATCTAATGTTAGAAATTTTCCTTTTCAAGCTTGCTTTATCGTAAAATCTAGAGTGCTTGATAGGAAAAGTTTGTTTGGTTGAATAGTATATTTGGCATTTAAGTGCTTTGGTTCGCTTAGCTTTTCCAAAAGCAAGCAAAAGAGCCTGAGGAAAGTACCTTTCTAGCTCACTTTCCTTAGTCATTTGATTTCATTTTTGTAGTAGGTAAGTTAGAAAAAATTTCCATTTTATGCATCTAAACCGAACATACTCTTAAAGTGTGTTTCGGAAGTTTTCAATAAACTTTTGTTCGCTGGAATTTCTACCATTTTATGACAGTCCTACATTTAAAAGTTAACTAAACGTCAATTAAAAACTCAAAAAATTGCCCAAAAACAAGTTTTTTGCATACTAGTTGCATTAGTTTTAATTTTGACAGTTTGTAGCATTGTTAGAACACTCTTAAAGTGTTCTGATTATCAGTTCTAATCAACATTCGTTCGCTGGTTTGTTTCGTTTTCTTAACAGGTTGGAGCTAAAAAACTCATAAGAAAGACATTTGGAAGCTCCCATAACCATTTGGAGAACCCCCTTTAAGCACATTCGCTTTCCATATTTTATTGTAAACTGTCTTGTTCTCTAATGATAAAGGGCAAGCAGTAGTTCTCTATTTTTTATTGTAAACGTAAGAATAAAAAGAGCATAGCAGGCAATTCCAACGCCTGACCCCAATCCCCCCAGGGGGGATTCGCACCTTTTTATTTTTCGCAACTTTTTCTAATTTTTCGTTATAGATTAGTTTCATTTGAGCAGTAGTAATTAAACAACTCACTCAAGCACACAACGTCCTCAGGGGACTCGTTTATCATTTTGTTATATGCTTTTGTGTTTTATTCAATCATTACTCTATTCTTAAAATCTAATCCTAAAATTAACCCCCCTTGCTCTACCGAAGTACTCCACCATTTGGTGTGAAGAAAAGATATTCTTGGGGTTTAGTGTAGATTAATCATCCACTTCATTTTAATAAAACAAACCACGCCCCAAGCCCAAATTATGCTCTTGGCCGCTGCAGCTTAGTCAGAACAGCTGGACCAATCAGAAACGGGTGCAAGGTACTTAGTTTTAATAGGAAAGTCCATTAGAACCAAATTCTAAGAACTCGGGAGGTTGCATGGGCGGAAACTACAGAGTCAGCAGGCTACTATTAAGCAGGTTCATCGTCACCCGGTTGGACACTTGGTAAAGCTACTAAAGCACTCAATTCGAAGGTTAGGTTTCTTTTGGGCCAAATCAAGAATTAACCCACTCCTTAATCCACTCATGTAATAATCTTAAAATCTACCAACTGAGACACTGCAATACTTTCACCGAGACCACAGAAGCAACCCTACACGGCAACAATCGCACGCATTTCACATTCTCAACACTGGTCATTAATTTTCCATGTTTTAAGTTTCAATCATACATGTCATGAATGCATATCTATCTTGTGTGGGGTTAATTAATTGATTTAATTTGCAAGCAGATCTTACTTGTTATTTTTCCATCTCATTATTTTTAACTCCTAGAATAGACTTTTACTTTTGTTATAGATTAAAAGCCTTAGTTTAATTTTCATAGGGACCACACCCCTTGGGTTCGCTAGGACTAAGCCTAGACGGAGGAGTCGAGTAATCAGGTCACAGCACTTGACTCTCACTTGCCCCCAAGGACACACCGAGTGGCTTGAAGGTTTCCTGTCGTGTCCCCCAGGTGTGTATTAAGCGGAAACACACGCAAAGATTGGCTAGGCTCAGGGAATCATGGCAAACCACCGGATGCACCGTGATGTCGGATGTGTGGACTGATACAAAGGGCAGGTCAATTCTAAATTTCTTAGTTAGTTGTCCCAGGGGGACAATGTTTATCAAAAGTGTTGATGCAAGTGCATATACAAAAGTTGCACAATTATTATGTGAGTTGATGGATGGCTTTATCCAAGAGATAGGCCCGCAATATGTTGTCCAAGTCGTCAAGGACAATGCTGCTGGGAAGTTGCTCATGGAGAGGTATCCAACCTTGTACTGGAGTCCTTGTGCAGCCCATTGCATTGATTTGATGCTAGAGGACATGGGCAAAATTCCTTGGATCAAGGCAACCATTGATTCAGCTCGGAGTGTGACCAAATACAAATATAATCACACATATGTTCTTTCACTCGTGAGACAGTTCACGGGGAACAGAGAGTTGATTCGTCCCGTGATCACACTTTTCGCCACCAACTTCATTTCACTTCAGTCACTCCTTAAGAGCATGTTGGAGTTACAGAGGATGTTTCTTTCTGATGAGTGGGCTGCTTGTGCCTATAGCACCAAACAAGATGGGAAAGCCATAGCCCAACTTATGCGACATGACCAGAGATTCTGGAGTACAGTTGGTGAGGTATGTACCGTTAGTGAACCTTTGGTAAAGGTTCCTCGATTGGTTGATGGTGACAAGCCAACAATGGGCTACTTGTATGAGGCCATGGATAGGGCCAAGGAAGCTATCTATCGGTACTATGATGACAAGGGTGAGGAAGGACTCACCAAGAGAGCTCAGATTTGGGGTGTAATTGATGAACAATGGAATAACACTCTCCATCGTCCCATTCATGCAGCAAGGCTCTTCCTCAACCCTGCATTCGCTTATGCTTGTGGACTTAATTTTGATGGTGAGGCCATGGATGGTTTTTTCCAGTGTGTTCAGAGGATGGTGCACACTCCAGCTGAACGCTTAGAGATTTCTAGACAGATAGAGATATATAGGATGGCAACAGGGGTTTTGGGTTATGAGATGGCTATCTTAGATAGGACTGCAAAGATGCCAGGTAAGCTTCAATTTCAAATTTTGTTTTTTCCTTTATATATATTTGACATTTATTACTTGATAGAAATATATTTTGTTGTCTGCCATTGAATCCTTTCATTTTATTCATTGTAGATGTATGGTGGAAACACTATGGTGGAAAGCTCCCAGAGTTGCAAAAACTTGTCGTTCGGGTGCTTAGCCAAACTTGCAGTTCATCAGGGTGTGAGCGTAATTGGAGTGTCTTTGAAAAGATACACTCCAAGAAGCGCAACAGGTTAGAAATATTCAAAAATGCAACAATGAAAATTTAAATTGCTTATATTTTTTAATTTTTAATTTTAAAAATTTAATTTACTACAATTTACCATTACTAACTATGGCCCTCAATGTTCATACAAGTTAGGTACCCAATGCCTTAATGACATGGTGTATGTCTACTACAATCTAAGGCTATGGATGAAGCAACTTGACAAAGAACCTGACATATGGGCCATAAATTTGGATGCCATTGACACCACTACTCAATGGAGGGTGGAGTTGAAGGAGCCTGAGATGGAGGAGGCACCCGAGTGGTTGGAGGAGGGGGAGGATCATGCAGATGATTTGGGGGAGGAGACCACAGTGGAGGGGGAGGGTGAGGAGGAGCAGGAGGATGATCCACTTCCAGTGTCTACATATTTTCAGGAGGAAATTCATCTTCCGGTGCAGCCAATGCCACCACCACCACCACCACAGAGACTTGTAGTTGGAGTTGGGGTTGGGAGGAGACAACCCACTTTATCTCCTGCCTCAGCTGGAGTAGTTGGAGGCCATAAATTTGGATGCCATTGACACCACTACTCAATGGAGGGTGGAGTTGAAGGAGCCTGAGATGGAGGAGGCACCCGAGTGGTTGGAGGAGGGGGAGGATCATGCAGATGATTTGGGGGATGAGACCACAGTGGAGGGGGAGGGTGAGGAGGAGCAGGAGGATGATCCACTTCCAGTGTCTACATATTTTCAGGAGGAAATTCATCTTCCGGTGCAGCCAATGCCACCACCACCACCACCACAGAGACCTGTAGTTGGAGTTGGGGTTGGGAGGAGACAACCCACTTTATCTCCTGCCTCAGCTGGAGTAGTTGGAGGTTCTGGATATTCCACTCCAACCTCATCCCGAGCACCTCCACGACCACCTACTGCTTCCAGAGGACGAGTGGTGCCCTTTACCCGTAAAAGGGGTAGAGGGAATCAATGATTGGGATTCCTATGATCTATCATTTTGATTTTATTATGTACTATTTAGTATCTAGATGCCTCATGATGATTCATCTCATGAGATACATTTATTTTGAGCTTTTGATGTAATTTTGTATCATCCTATCAGGAACATGTTTCAGAATTTTCAGTTTAGTGAAGATATGTGACCACTTGACATCTTATGCATCTTATTTATTACTTGTATCATCATATTTATGTAACAATGTCTATTTGATGTTGTTGTTGCTTTATATGTTTTTAAAATTAAAAAAAATGAGTATTTTTGTATTTTTTGTGGCCTGCCGACATTTTCCGATATTTTCCGTCGATACCGCCGAGAAGTTATATTCCAGACCCTCGTCGATACTTTCCCCGAGACGATATATGCAACATTGACATAAGTACACGATAAGAAACACTAGGGAAGGGAGGTGCCTCACAAATGGGTATAGTGCAGGGAAACCACCACTAGCCTCTAACACACACCATGCAGCTCACATCCATGCCTGCAACAGACTCCGTGAGGATCTTTTCTAGAGCCGCCATGACTAGGTGCCCGGCAAACCGTAACTTGAGACTCTAGGGGACACTTAGAATTAGTTGTCCCTTACTCCATCTCACCTCCCAGCCCTCTTTGGACTCGGTGAGGAAATTACCATTACATGCTCAAATACATATGTGGCCAAGCAGTCAATTAGAAATGGCGTGTGTCCCTCCGCTGCTTGGCCCTTTACATTTCATTTCACATTTAGCCTTTTTTTGGCTTGATTTACATTTCAGATAGCCTTTTTGGCTTTATTTACATTTCTCACCAAATAGAACAATGATACCCATACGACAATGTAATGGTGGCAAGTGTGTATGGTTCGAGGACTAATGGGGAACACCCGGTGAGTCTACACAATCCTATACTTGCATCACAACATCGGGGGCAACCGACAGGGAGTGAATCCCAAGTTTGAGAGTGCATCTCACACACTAAAGAGATGAGGCACAAAAAGAAATGGAATCATAGTATACTCAGGGGCCACTGGGGGAATAGGTCCTCAAGGCCACCTATCCTGTTCTAAGTCGGGGAAAGAGCCAATAATGGATGGGTCGGATGAGTGGATGGAAGTGACAAGTGGAACCAAAGCTAGCTTCCTATAAGTCAAATGGCCAAATCTATACCAAGGAAGGGATAGGAAGTGGAACCAGTGTGCATAGACAGAAGTCTCTACTAAAAGGGGTGGACTGACCTTTCCAGAGGCCACAAGTATCACACAAACAACACACAAGATCACCAAGTCAGCCATCATATTTCAAGTCAATGTACTAATATAAGTAAACAAGCCTCAAAGCAAAACCATGAGCAATAACCATAAATAATATACCTGCCATACCATATACCTATTGCTATAAGTGGATCTGAAGACCGATCTTTGTTATATGTGGGCAAGAAGTGGTGAACCAGCTGTGATCTATGTTGCTCTCATCATAATATGGCTAAGTTACCCCTCTCAATGGCATCAATTATCATTCACATTAACTTCCAAACTACCTCTGACTTGTGGTATTATTAACTGTAAAGAAAGATCAATTGATCCGTTCAACAAGTGCTTACATTGGATTTATGATTTTACTTAACACTTGTCTAACTGGTTAGATTAGGGTAGGTAGGAACTGAATAAGCTCACTTGAGCAGTAGTTTAGTATTTTTGGCCACCGAGTCTGGCACCTTTTTCTTTCTTAAGCTCGCTTTCGAAGCTAGTAGTTAGTCTTGAGTGTTTTTCTTTTTTCTGTTCTTGCAAAATAATAAAAATTTGAATTCTATTAGCAGATTAGTTTCTTTACTTTCAGCATTTCATTTCAGTACTGCTATTTCGATATTTTTGTATATATACGCATGTTTCTGACGACCAGTCTGCGAGTTTGGTATAGCTCATTGCATTTTTAGCAGGTATACATTTTGAAGATGATGTTGAGCTAGAGTGCATATTCGAGGATACGAGTAGCAAAGTAATGAGGACCAAAGATTCTGAGGTTCTCAAGCGCTCTATTCAGCAGAGCAATTGTCCCAGCTAGAGCCAGATGTTATCACATTTATAGTAGCCAAGGCTACCATATCTTCAAATTAGATTCCAATATTTTTCTCAGTCGATCCTTTACATTGAGATACTTGAGATCAACAGTTGATGAGCATTTATTTCAGGATCACTCATACTTTTATGTAGCCCTAAAGCAGACAGTACAGCCTTATGCCATGACTGAGCCTCATGACCTCAGATTTGATGACCGATGTAGCCATTTTTTCCATACAGAGCAGTATGATAGTGCCCACATGTGTACAGCAGCACTGTTCCAGTGCCAATGGATGGTTCAGATGGTATGTACAGGTATATAACCCAACAGGTTTATGGATGTGCATTTGTTATGATTGCTCTGCTCTTTTGCTCATTTTAGTAGCTTGACTTGGTATCTGGTGGTCATGATCTGGCAGTATATATATATAAGTTATATGGACATGTTTGTTTCAATGATTACCTAAATAGTCTAATCACTAAGAATATGAAGTTCATGTTTATACTCGTTGGTTTCACCCTCTTAGAAGAATGGACGTGATCATTCCCACCATTTATGGCTTGCTAGTTTTGGCACCACCTTTCACTTTCCCCATCCATCCGTTCTCTTCCATCCTCGTTTTTTCCTTGACTAACTCCTTAGCCTATGATATGGAGGACCTCCCCACTTTTGCCTCTTTGTTGGATAGCATCCCTGTTGGCAACAAAACATACCGAATCCTTTATCCTTCTGGGTTAGGAGAACCTGCTGGTGTTGGTTCCTGAGCTTAGGTGAGTTAAATTTGATACCTTGATCTCTCTAGTCGGTTGCCCCGATGTTTGGTCCTGATTGTGGATAATCCCCTAGTTGCATGAGTTGTGTTGGCTAAACCTGAAGCAAGTTGTACTACCATCATTACATGCATGAATGAACTATTGTTATATCTCTTGTGCAAGCCCATGGAAATAAATTAAAACTGTGCTTCTCAGCATAATGAAAGAGGGCTATGAAATTGAATGAAATGAACTACCCTAGATAAAAGTTGCAATTAGTTGTGCTTATAAGCACACAAGAAATCCAAAGGGTCGTAAGGCCTAAGAAAACAGTGGTTAAATATATGCTAAATCTAAAGACTGTTGACCATGATATTATGTAATGATTAAATTCCTCACGGAGCCTACGGGTTGGGATGTGAGATGGAGTAAGGGACAACTAATTCTAAGTGTCCTCTAGAACCTCAAGTTACGATTAGTTGTACACCTAGCTACAGCAGTTCTAATAAAGATCCTCACGAAGTTGTTTCAGCTTGGATGTGAGTTGTAGACATTTGCCAAGGTTGAATACGCACCTCTCAAAACAACTCATTCTATTTGGGAGACACTGCCATTCCCTGTGTGTTTATTATCCAACATATGCTTAAGTGTGTATTCCCTTATCCAAAGTATCACATTGTTGAGTCAGTAAGTCTTCCCTTTATCCTAGCCTTGCATTTTTCACTTTCACCCAATTCTAGCAAAATGATCACGGCCATGAAATGAGTATATTCTTGAGGTTATGTTTTGAGTAAATGATTATTTTAACTTATATTTGATGTTATTATTGTTTAAACCGCCATTGATATGCTACTCTATGCTTTGAGTCTTTCTATTAGAATGATTAAAAGAGCATACTTTATCCATTTGCACTTGCAGCATCAAGCAGTTTAAGCCTGGGTCATATTTTGATCAGTCTTGACTTGGTCAAACCCAGTTTAACCAAGTCAACCATAGGATCCGAGATGAGTTGGACCAGTGATGTTCGAGGTTGATGATTTATGATCCTTTGATGCCCATTAGATGGTTCCATGCAGCAAACATAGTTTTCACATGATGGTTTGATGATTTTTGTATGGTTATTATTATTTACATACCATTATTTTTATTTATCCGGGCATGGTTGTGACTACAAATGATTATACAGATAGCCACAGGGTGTATGGGTACTCATCTCTAGTACATTTGGACCTTCTAAGTTCATTAGGACACTCATTTTTTAGTTGCGGGCACTTCCGGATGAGATTTCACTCAATTTATCATTTTATTACAGATTTGCCATTATAAAATGGCCTAACAGCACAGTTGGATTTTTATTTGGTTCACCTAGGGCACTACAAAGGGAGAAGGGGGTCCAGCCACTTGTTATTACCATATCACCATGCTCCCAGACATTTTGGCGCAGTCAGGTTTGACCCCGGGATAGCGGGCAGTGAGCTACAGGCATTTTATTCTTTCACACGTGATTTTTCTGAGGATAAAAATGGTTACTTTGGAATTCGATTTGGGCTATTGAGGCAAAGAATTGGCATGAGGCTGTTTCAGAGGATTTGTGTGATGCATCCCACAAATTCTAGAGCAGGTTACAGCATTCAATGGGGTCCACAAACACTCCGGGCTATTATTTTGTATTTTTATTGAGGAGGCACGATTTGGCTGTGTGTCACAGTATGTTATTATTGATGAGTCATTATATGTTATTGTGCAATGGGGACATGCTAGAGAAGGATGGTTACACCTCCTAGCCCCACCATGAACTTATGTCATGTTGTCTAGTCACTTTCATGTGGTGTGTCCCCCCCTAGGGCGACTTAGCTAGTGCACCCCCTCTATTTTTGAGTTGATTAGTGTATATTTTATTTGGGCTCATCATAGCCATTGATTATCACTTGTGTATCTTTTGATCTCAACCACTTGTTAAAAAGGTGGTTAGGGTTTTGGTCTTTATCATTCCTATTTAAAGGAGAGACCCCCCTCATTGTAAATGGACTTTGGCTCTTGGAATTTGATAATAGAAGAGATATTTGCAGAGATTCTTCGATCTTCTTTGTTGGGTGTTCTTAGATGTTGATTGGAAAGTCTATTTCTCCTAGCATTTGAGATTTTGTTGTGGATTTGAAATATATTGTGTGGAAACAGTGTTTAACTGCAGGAGGGTGACTTCAGTTGGACGTTTTTGCAGGGGGCTCCTCAACTCGTTCTCTTGAAGCAGCTAATATCAGGGGATTTTCAATAGTATCTTTGATCTTTGATTTCCATTTGATATGTCTCATGCTTTTACAGTCATTTTCTCTTGATGCATCAAATCTAACTTTTGTAGTTTGCTTGTGCAGGAGAGGAGGGCACACTTGATTCTCTGGGAAAATCGATTTCACTTGGATACTCAGTCAAATCACCTCAAATTGATCGGGAAGGGATAGATCATCATCATCAAGGCATCTGCAAGATTTTTCGGGTAATATCTACACTTGTTTTATTTATTTGAAGTTCCAAACCATTGGCCATTTTATTTTACTGTCAAAACCCTAACTGCAGAAACTTCTAAAAATTCTCTAACTCAAACAACTTAAAATTGTGGCGAAGGATTTCTGGGTTTTAACCTTAAGGCCTAGCCCTGGGTGGGTTTCCTAGGGCATCACCCCTAAGGGACTCCATCTTGCCCAATTCCCTAGGCACTGTTCTTCTACCCATGCGTACTTCCAGACTTAGCCATTTTTTGGGTTGTTTGATCGTTGGTTCTTTACTTGTGAGCTTAGATACTGTCATAATCTTCATCAAGTCTCATCTAAAGGTACTAGATAGTCCGACCTTAATTTTAATCCTTCTACCTTGGACACGTTTCCCAAGGTAGGAAAAATCTCTATCATTTGCTAGTGCCTTGATCCTGGATCTTTCTTTAAAACTCATAAGTCACTTGTACTATCACATTGGATCAATATCTATATCTCATAAGCCTCTTGATCCAACCTTAACTCATCTTGTGACTTCATCCATAGATCTAGGGTTCATTATACCTTACACCTTACGTACTTCATTTATCTGATTTGATCTAGTGTTCTGGTTAGATCTCTCCTGTCGGGAGTTGATATGGGTCTCCCCCATTGTTATCTAGGGATTTTATAGAATAAAGTGAAGAGTGCCTCGATTGGCATGACAACCAATCCATCTTGGGAATCGAGGCCCTCTTGGTTCACCTCTTTGGTTGCCTATCCCCTCTACCATCCTGTATAGGATCATCTATTAGGGAAACTACAAGTTGTGTGATAACATGTCCCAGGGTAAAGAGGACGTTCTGAGTGTGAAAACGAGCATCCCCATGCCAAATTCTGCCTCCAGACCATACATCTATTACAATTTGAAATTTCCCATTTAAACTATTAAAAAATAGCCTAAGTTTACAGGAAAATTTACTTTTGTCGAAACTGACTCAAACTCCTAGGGGACCTAGTGCATGTCCATACGACTCATTATTGATGGCTAGCATGTAAAAATACATAGACACTCAGGCTTTAATAACCTCGCAAGGTTTGACTACCAAAGTAAATACTCCAGCTTTGGAGGTGTGAGTGAAAAACTCAGGAATTATACGTCACTGAAGTGCAACGCATAATTCCTAAGGAACAAAAACTCTAGATTATCCCCTTGATAGATAAACCTAAGGTAAGCCATGTTACAAAAAGACCATGCTTAGACCAACTTATTACAATTTCCCATGGGGGTATGGACATGCATTTTTTTTAAAAAGGGCCAAAATTTGGCCTGATGGATCTCAGAACACTGATGATGAACAATTTGATTGTTCAAGTCTTCGACAGTTCACTCGGAATCCACTAAGTGCAATTTAGTGGATAACAAGCTCTTCATTACTATCCTTGATTGACCCCATCTGCCCATTTGATAAGACAGTAGTCTCCAATTCATCATCACCTCTATATGTTCCTTTCACAAAAACCTTGTTTTGCTAGGGCTACTCTTCAAAGTCACCCTGTGCTTCATTTCTAGACCCTAGTAATCCTATTTAGGGACTCCTCCCTTGAGCTAGAGAAGAGCTAGCCTAAAGAGCAGGAGGATGTGTGGTGACATTGGCCTCCCTCTTAGTTATCCATAAGCCATCATTATCTTTAGGGATTTCAATCTCAAGATGCTGGTTTGTGTAGTAACAAGACCAGTCATATAATTGCAATAAATATGTTTGTTAGCCCCATCATTCAGCCATTATTTGGAGTATGAAGGAGAAATATAGCAAATACTTATTGTTTGTGGGCTAGATATATTTAGGATGAATTAATGTCAGTTTTCCATTACATGCTAAACACTTGAATTTAATATTACATTTGATTTTAGTCGAGGAAACCTAGTTATTAGTTTAGAGTGACCAACAGTGTCAACCATTTCTTAATAAGAGACCGATCAGGTAAAATATCAACAATGAAAGATAACCAAGATATCCATGCCATTAATGAGATTTCAACACTTCGTGCTATGAATCTGTTTTGAACATGCAAGAACATTAGATATGAAATCATCTTATGTTGAACAGCTAATACAACTAGACAGTCTAGACTAAATCTCCGCAATACAATGTCTAGTGAACCAGAGAAAAAACAAATAAATAAATGGATTCAGAAGCAAACTAGCACACTAGAAAGTAAATAATGGGTGTCATAATGAAACCATTATCCACCCATAAAGTGTAAAAAAGAACATACGCCTTAATTTTACAATGGGAAATAACATAACCAACTTATTGATGCCATCGACAAATTAGAAAGTCTCTCCAAAACTGAAAAACACATGCATGTAGATAAAAATAACATAAGATACTTGTATTAATGTTCATGAGCAATTTAAAATAGGTCAATGGGACTACAGAGTACAACAAGTCATAACAGCCATGTGGGAGTGACACAGTATCTCCTAAGTATCAAAAGAAAAATAAAGTAACAGTCATGTGGGAGTGCCACAGTAACTCCTAAGCATCAAAAGAAAAATAATGTGTAGGAAGATGTATAAGAAGAGGGTAGAGAAAAGGAACTTGAGGAAAACACCAGATAATGAAAAGCAACTTACAGTTTGCCGATCAATAGGTGCCATCTCCTTCAACTTCTTCAGTTGACCAGTAACACCAGGATCAAATGTGCTCCCAATAAACTTATAAATTTCTGAAAAGTCAGGACTACCTGCCATACCTCATCAAGATTACAAAATCAACTAAAGTAAGAACATACTTGAATATCCTAGTTACAGCAGCAGGATAATTCAAAATAAAAGAACTGTTGAGATGCTTTTATCCTTTCTAATTTTTTTTCCTTTTACCTAACATCACACAGACATTTGACATGTTCATGATTCAAACATAATAACAAACTATTTTGATCTAGTTGGAAACCAAGATAGGCCAAGAATGGACTGATCAAAAGAAAAGAATAAACCACAGATTCCAATTTTCAGATTAACAATGCTAATTGAAGAGAAGTTAGAATTTATAGTGTAGCAATTAAGGACTCTTATCTTGACCAAGCTGGCATTTAAGTTGTGCAATTCAATTTAACCTTGGAACCAATTTGTCACACATTCCATAGGAATCATGAGTGGTATACTAGGATATTAAAGAAGGTGTACAATAATCTGAGCATAGTATCATAATGGTTAACAAACACAACATGTTTGAAGTGCCTAATAACTTCCCATTTTAACTGTGATTCATGGCAGAAAGAGGTCAAGAACATGCAATACAATGTCATTTCAATCTATATATATGAACTTGTCCATGAAACCCGAGTTATTGTAGACCTTGATGTGGGACACAAGGAAATCTACAAAACAAACATCAAAATGTGAGCTATAAAATATGTTACCCCTCAAAGTGAATAGGCATTTTGAGATCTTCAAAGGCATGCTAACAGCCCTGTTTGATGAAGAAGTTACTGTTGTGCAGCAAAGATATGCCTCAGTTGGAAAATCTGGTAGCTTGTCAAGGAGATAATATTGGTGGAAAAGAGAGTTAATGGAGAATTTCAGGCCTGTAGCAATCGGCGTTAGTAAATTTCCATGCATGAATGTGTTATCACATCCATGTTAGCTGGAGCTACCATGCTGCAGATTGTGTGGTCAGGGACCATACTACATTTTTTTTTCTCCAGATCAGAGATCAGACGCCTTCAGAGGGGGCATGCATTGTATTCAGATTGCCCCGAGCAGAGATATCAGAGGGGGCATGCATTGTATTCAGATTGCCCCGAGCAGAGATATCAGAGGGTTTTGTATTGGTCCAGACATGTTATATAGCATTGCCTACAAGGTCACCCTTCCTTGCCAGGCTTTGCATGATCCCATTTGAGATAGTTACTTAGCCATATTGTGATGAGAGCACTACAGAGTATTGTTGGTTTGCAACTTATTGCCCGGATTCAGTAGAGATCCAGTGTCAGAGACAGCTTCAGCAGCAGGTATATGGCATGGCAGGTATAGCACTTTATGGTTTATTGCACATGTTGTTTAGACTTGTTTATTTATGATAGTACACGGACTTGACATATGATGTTTGATTATGGTGATCTCGTTGTTTATTATGATGTGTATAGCCCTTGGTGATGTCAGTCCACCTCGTTTAGTAGGCTCATGTATATGCACACTGGTTCCCATCCCCGTTACTAGTATAGACTTGGTCATTTTGTCCTCCTAGGCAGCTAACTTTGGATCCACCTGTCACTTCCTTCCATCCATCCGACTCATTCATGTTGATTTCTCCCGACTTGGACCTTTATTTGTGACCTTGAGGATCCCCTTCCCCATTGACCTCTAAGTATGCCATGATTCCTTGTCTTTTGTGCCTCGGCTCTTTAGTGTGTGAGATGCATTCTCAAACTTGGGATTTGCTCCCGTCGATTGCCCCCGATGTTTTAATGCAGCATAGGATTGTGTAGACTCACCGGGTGTTCCCCATTGGTCATCGAAGCATGTTCACTTGCCCCCATTACTTTGCAGTATGAGCACCTTGTTATATCTTTTGAGATATGTATGTAGCCCAAAAAGGGCCTTGAAATGTAATGAAATGAAGAAATGTAAAAGAAGCCAAAAAGGCCATGTGAAATGTAAAATCAAGCCAAAAGAAGTATGAAAGTCAATGTAAAAGTCCAAGCAATGTGTTTTTGAACACACACAGACACAGGTCAGCCATATGTATCAGCATTGTAGTGGTTATTTCTTCACCTAGTCCTGCGGGGCAAGGAGGTGAGATGGAGTAAGGGACAGCTAATTCTAAGTGTCCCCTAGAGTCTCAAGTTACGGTTTGTCGGACACCCAGTCATGGCGGCTCTAGAAAAGATCCTCACGGAGTCTTCTGAAGGCACGGATGTGAGTTGCAAGGTTCATGTTAGATGATCAGTGGTGGTTTCCCTGCACTATACCCATTTGTGAGGCACCGCCCTTCCCTGTGTATTATCATGGTATGCTTATGTCAGTAGGTCCCGCTCTCCCTGTTTATCCGAGGGGTCACATGGTCTCGGTCCTTGTCTTCCCTTATCCTTCACCTTGTTTATCCACCTCACCCAAAGTTAGCTAAGTGGTCAAGTCTGTAAGTTGTGCATAGCATTGAGTCTTTGTTGGACGTGGTGGGCCCACCTCACCCGGGGCTTGTATTTATTGAGATATTTATGTTTTGATCACCATATCGGCATTATATTGTTTTAAGTAATGTACTAACGTAAATAAGGAAGCCTTGATGCTTCATGTTGCTTACAGGTTTTCAGCCATTGCCATTTTGACCAGATTTGACTTGGTCAAACTAGGTTGACTAGGCCAAAAATGGGCCCGAAATAATGTTGCGATCAAGATTTCGATTTTGGTCATTTATTATCTATTGGGGTCCCATATGAAGCCTCCAAGTGTTAGAATTCGAAAAGATTGAGGCGTTGATGAGATTTTTAATTATTATGGGTCACCAGTGACCTGTTTTAATTAAAAATCATGGATTTTGGGCAAACAGTACCTAATTGATGGATCGGGGTTGTTCAAGTGACCATGTCTACTATATTTGGGGTCTACGATCACATAGCAGCAGACGGTTCGTCAATCCGGGCATTATAAGTGGGTCAAAAGCCCAAATTACATCTTCAGCAATAAAACCAGCAATAAATTAATATGGAAAATCAAATATGGCAAAGGTAACTATGGAAAATGGCAAATGCAAAGGTTGGCTAATACAAGGGGGTCTTCTAAGGTAATATTTGTTATGTTTGGACATTAGATATATGTTGTGGGTCCCTCATTTTTGTTAGACACAGTGCTCACTGAGAGGGGGGGGGTGAATCAGTGAGCCTAGACTTATTTGACAATTTCAACTTTTTCAACAAATCTTATATCATTTCATATTCACTTCAGTATCATATCATTTGCATTTCTACTCTAACATATAAATCAATAAACACCTACTCATTTTCATCAACACATTGCAAAAAGGACACAAGATATAGTTTTGTAATCTTTTGTATTTCATTCAACGGCTACAACCGTGAGGCAATTCAGCACCAACTGAAATAAAAGAGCACCAACTCTTTATCTAAGACCCAACCTAGTTCTTCTTAGATCCTACTAAGAAGTAGATACAAGACCCAACTTGCAAATCATATGTACATACATTATATTTCATTACAGTCATGTCTTTATCCACATCATCTCATTCATCATTCCGTCCACCATGTCTTCATCAAATCAGTCCATCACTTTTATGTCCATGCATATCATCAGTATTCTACTCAGCATATCTCCACATCTTCATCATTCTGGTCATAAGTCAACTTGAACACATCATCAGCATATTTTGTCACTGTCTTTACTGTCTCGGCATGTCTTCATAATTTTGAGCTTACAAATTCTTGTATAACTGCTTTCAAACTTCAACCAGCATCTTGTTCAACACATTTGGATCATCAACAATCAGTCCATCTTTTTCATGCAGCCCTAGATCATCATTGCCCTAGTATAAGTATTCACTGTCCATAGCCACATATACTGTCCATAAATATCTGGCTGCTCAGCATCATATCTCCATTAATGTTCAGCAAATTGCTCAAACCCCAAACATAACTTAAGTATGTTTTCACCAGTGTCTAAGCAATCATCAAATTCGATAAAATAAAAGGTGTCATGCTGTTGCTCACACCACTGAACTGCTCTTTCCCTGAACCATGTGAATTGCTCTACACCACCGAAATCTCCACTCTATTACTCTGCCTCAAAAGTTCAAAACAACGAATTTCTCATGCCCAGAAATATCACAAAGAAAAATAATTTCACTCCATGGGTAGACCAGAAATCTAAGATATGTAGAAATCTACTGCTGCAACCATCAAGCAAGCATCATGTGGTCATCAACCATCCAGCCCAGAAGTAAAAAGATATAAACCAAAAAAGTTCTACTGCTGCTCCTGCTCTGAGACTGTCCTCATTTCTTCAAACCCACGAAATCAGAGCCACTCCCTATCCTCCACCAGCTCCACAAATTTTCCCAATCTCTTTGGTGTAAAAACTTGTGTATATATATGTAAAATCGTGGAGGAAAAAATAATTGTTTTAGCTGGTCGACTTGTCCAATTTAAGACAATTAAATTTTATCATCAATTACTATTTTATTTCCATATTAACTTGAAGCCGACTTGTCATTAGTTTTTACTTCCACTTCCATGATTTTCTCATTCAACATAAATATGTATTTGATTTAGTTTTCCACGTTGTCATCATTTTCTTTTATTTAATTTTTATGCCAATACATGGCCTTCTTTCTTGCCAAGGCCATCAAGCATGCACCCATGCTACCTTAAAACCTGCCCGCAAGGTCCTTCTATAAGAGCCCGCAGCAAGCCTCAAGTGGTGCCTGCATGCCTCATCAAGGATGCCCGCACCTGCCATAGGAGATGCCCTCAATGTCTGACCTGGAGGTGCCCGCAAGGGTTGTTTAAAATTTTAACCCTTCAAAAGAGAACACGCAGCTTTGGTTAAGTGTGCCCACAAGGTTTAGATGGTGTGCCCTAATGGGGGTTTTGCCCTTCAAAAACTGACCACGCAGCTGTCAATTCAAATGCCCAAGAGTGACTTTGAGGAGTGCCCATAATGGTTTTCATTATACATATCTTCTTGCCATTTTCATGCCCGCAAGCTTATGCTTGCTCGGCATATGCATTGTCCACGTCATCCTTGCCATCTCCAAGCCATCTTGCCATGTGTCCTTTGTCCACCTCATTATCTAGGGTTTTCGGGCCAATTCCAAATGACCACAGTATGGGTCATTTGGCTCAGGTGTGTCAATGCCCATCACCTTCATGCCAAGTCATCAATCATGCTTTCTTCTTTGTCCATGTCACCCAATGTCATGTCCTCAAGCTTCTTTCTCATTAATGTTGTCATCAATGACAACTATATTCATCAATTTTGTCCAGCCCATCATGTGGGGCGAATTTTCCCATGGTAAGGCGTTTTTCACTTAGCAAAAATCAATTTTTGTGGTTTTGTTGTATGGAGACTATGGTTTAGTGGTATGGGGGGCTAAAACAGCCCATAGGCACCCCCCAACCGGCATTTGTATGAGTTTATTGGGCCCCACGAGTGGCCCCATAATCCACTTGGGCGCAAAGTTTGAAAAATCGAAATCGGACTCGGAATCAGTCGAGGGTCAACTCGGAATCGGAATCGGAATCGGTAATGAATCGGTCATAAATCGGCCGATTTGAATTTAATGAATCGGTTTACTCAAAAATACATAAAATATTTAAATTTTAAAGAAAAACAACATTTTCAAGATTTTAGGACTGTTGTTATGACCTAGACCTGTTGTTTGAAGGCCAAAGAGCACCTTTACTTGTTGTTTAGGGCTGCTTTCATCCACAGTACTGCCCACAATTTATTTTTAGCGTTTCAGGTGATTTTCATGACTTTTTACTGCTACAAAGGTCATAACAGGCACATGTTTGCTTCAAAAATTTTGTACGAGGGTTTGAACAGCTTCAACCTAAGTTGCATGAAACGGGGAAACGAGGACGAAACGGGGAAACGAGGACGAAACAGAGAAACTTCGAAACAGGGGAAACGTGACCCCCAAAATTCTGGAAATGAGGAAATGCAATATATATATATATAAAATTAATAAATTAGCAAAGACATTTACAAAAATGAATGTGAAATATAAATCATCAATCATACATGTCAACGAATCATTGCCTATATTGGGATACTATTCATCAATAACACCCTATGCGTCCCTCCTCTAGGCTCTAGCCCTTGCCTCTAACTCAAATTTCAAAGTTGATCCTCCAAGGACATTAGTCAACGACTCAACACACTACAATTTTGATGAAACTTCCTAATCCAATCGCTAAAATAACGTAGAAAAAGCTTTCGATGCTTGATAAGTGATTTTACATGAGTGAAGGGTACATTTTTATTAAGGTCATGACAGAGGAATTCAACAATCAACACCACCAACATCAAGGTACATATAGGGGTTGATGTGCTTGATTAAATGCCAATTCCATACCCTCATACATGATAGAATCTGGTGGAAACCTTGCAATCCTAAAATCCTGAAAACTATTAAGTCTGATGAATTTTGAATGGGATCTAAAAATCTACTTTTTGCATATGAAGTCCGATGAAGTTGGAACCACTCTCAAACATCCTGAAACAATTAATGGTAATGTTAAAAATTTAAGTAAAAGGATGGAAAATTTACCATTAGTATCACCAAGTACTACAGCACCATTAAAATTGAAAAAAAATTTAAAAAAAACAATTTTTAATGGCCCACAGGCCCACACCAAAAAATCGGCCGATTTTTGTCAAAAATCGGTGGACCAAACCGGTTCGGTACCAAACCGGCCGATTTGATACCGAATCGGCCGGTTCGGTACCAAACCGGTCCTCCGATCCGATTTGGAGACCGGTTTGAACCGGTCTTGCCTTAAATCGGTGAATCGGCCGATTCCGATTCCGATTTGACTGATTTTTAAAACACAGCTTGGGCGTTAGAGGGTAATTCGCCCCCCTCTTGAGAGTTGATCTCCTCCATCGATTTGGGCATTGAGAGAGTTAATCTCAACCCTTAGTTTTGAAGGGAGTTAGGGTTGAGAGTGGTCATTCTCTATAAGAGAAGACACTCACCCATTTTGTACTTCTTCTTGGCATTTTTCAGACTTGAGATTGAGAAATAGAGAGACATTGCTCCCATTTTTGCTTGTGATATGGTGGTGAATGCTTATGGTGTTGATTGTTAGCTTATTGATGGTGCATTGTTAAGTGATTTTGTGGTGTCTCCATCCTTCCTTGGCCAAAACGAATTGCAGGTGAAATCAACCACTTGAGGAGGGCGCAGCTCCTAAGCTAGCAGCTCCAAGTTGTGTTCTCTCTTCGAGATTTTAACAAGGGAAGTAAAGTTTACATTTGTTTCTTGCTTTCCTTCACTACGTGTCTTTCATTTATTGTTTTTCCTTTTCTATTTGCCATGGTTACTGATTTATCTCTCTTTGGCAGGTACTAAGGCGAATTTGTCAACTGGCTGCACTAAAACGCTAGGGGAAAACGCACTGCTGCTTGGCATTTGGTCTCCAGGGTTTGTCTTCAGCATCAAAACGCTTTCATCTTCATCATCCAGGTACAATCCTTGCTTGTCTCTTGCATCTCATTCTCATTTGCAAATGCTAAGCTAGAAATTGTCAATATAAACCATAAAACTAAAAAACTAAAAATTCAACCGTCAGAACTTGTTTTTCTTTCCAAACCCACTTATGAAATGTTCTTAAATGCTTAAGTCCAAAGTTTCAGGTTGATTAGACTCCATTTTCCCTTAGAACTAGCACTGGTCCACTTAGCAAAAGCGCCCCCCTAGGGCGTTTTTCTCTTTCTGTCTAGCTGGGTTGTTTTGGGGTTGTGGGTAGTTTGGGTTTGGGTTTAAATCATCATTTCATCATAAGAAACCAAGCTATCATTTGTTTGAAGTGAATTTAAACATTAATTTGGCACTGCCCTAGGTCCACTAAGCTCTTGAGTCAGTCCCCTTTCTTGGGCAATTATACTTCATCTCTTCATTTCCAGTTTACTGTACATCCTTTGCTTGTCTTCAGCCACACAATCAGTGATCTAATCCCAATATCGTATCACGTTTGATTGTTGGTCACTTTCCATTCACGTACTCATTTTATACTTGTGTCCAACCAGTGGCTGAAATCCAACTTAGGATCTCACCAGCACTCATCTCTTGTTTCTATCTCTTTATCTTTTGGGATTTGGGTGTCTTTTTTTGTCTCTCAACCATCACTGGTTGAGAAGGATCTCCCCCTGGACTAGGCTACGTGCCCTATCCGAAGTGACAAATGCCTTGTCTGGTGTGACTACCGCTCTTCGGACGGTGGACTTGGTGTTTGCAAGTTACACCTACCTGGCTGCTTGCCCTCTACCATCTCAGACGAGATACCTTTAGTAGCAGCTAGAGTTAGTGTGATAACAGCATGTTCACACTATTTTTCAGCAGCCTTTTTGTTATCCTATAGAGAACATTTATTCCAGGCAGAGTGAGGAGATTGCAATGCATATCGGAAGTTCCTCCTTAGCATGAATGATTGGGTGTGACAGCAGTGAAAGAATCAAAATAAAAAGTTAACTCCTTCGTTGAACCCTTAAGTGGAAGTTGTTGCAAACCTAGATCTCATTACTGGTGAAACCAATTTGGACAATCTTTATATTTTAGCAATCCATGAAGCCTTCTGAAGGAAAATGGGACGTGAAACATCTGTTAAAGACAAACAATGGCTCAAGCATCGTATTTGATTGCATAATCCTCATGATGTTGTATGGGAATATAAACCATCTAGTCACAAGAAACAAGAAAAAGATTTTAGCATACGAGCAGGAAAAGAACATAATTGAGTTGCTTACATCCTGTTACCATTCAAACTAGCAGTCTCTTCATAACAGGCTATGTATAGTCTTGTACTAGTGGCGGTATGCATTCGCGAGGAGGAAAGACCCAATGCCACCTTGATTTATCTCCTTAAACCTCTTCAGGTAACGCCTAAACCTAGGGGAGAGGCCCTAATTGAAAAAAAAAAACACCTGCAAATACCCTTCAAGAACGTTATGATGGAGATCAGTGCCTTATATGGAGTCAAAAGTTAGTGATAAAGTATTAAAGACACAGAATCGTGTGGAAGGAGTTAAGTCAGTTATGTTGATTACTACCAGCAAGGCTTCAGCAGTATGGCCTAGTCTGAAGACTAAGACAAACTTTCAATTTCTATTCATCCACCGAAAATAAAGGTGCAGAGATAAAAACATCCACTGTAAATTTCTAAGTAGCCATGCGTGCCAATACCGGGTACCCGTACCGCCGTACTCGATATGGGAACGGGTACTCGTGGGAGTACCCAGGAAGTACCGGGTACTTTCCATTGTCCAGTTGGGTACTGGTACTCCAAAAAAGGCAAAGTACCATGATTTTGGGTACTTCAGGGGTACTTCTGGCCCATAAATCTTTAGCCTGCGGACTTCAAAAACCATTTTTTTTTTAAAGTTTTGAAGTGAAGGGGGGTAAGGTATGTGGGGCCCTCTCCCAAAGATGTCCAAGTGTGCAGCCATTTGCTCTAATGACTTCCACAACATGAATAAATGCATTATCTCAATCTGCTATTACACAATTTCTAAATAGCAATACACATACTTACGAAGCTATGTTGTTATAAAATAATAAAGGTGTAATTTCAAGTTAGTGCAACAAGCTCCTTACACAAGCCAAACTATTCTTCTAAAAAATAACTTTCAACCTTTGAGGCATTTCAAGGCATATGTATCACGATTCAAGTCTCACAGTTCTTATATTACATATTCAAATTAGATGTATACAGTGATGTTGCAGATGCTATTGGTCTAGCATAGATGGCTTGAGGAAGACAAATCTGAAATCAACTATGATGTTTAGTATTTAAATAGTATTTTAGTATTATGCACTTCATGTTCGAAAATATGGCAAATGCCATTTGTCAAATTTTGGATGTAGTATGACAATGGACATATATCATGATGATGATTCATATCAATATCAATATGCAATTTGAATTTCAAGCAATGTGCAATGCCAATGTGTGTTGGAGTTTACTGTTTACTTGTTGAACAATGAACATTGAACAAAGAAAAACTTAATAATAAATATTAATATATAATATAATTTATAAACTTGAAAATTTAATATATATATATATATAGTACCCCGATGTACCCAAGTACCCTATTTCAAAAAGTGGTGTGCCCGTACCCGTACCCGTCCCAGTAGCCAAGTACCCTGGAAACTTAGGTAAATTTGATTCTGCCAGTGGACAGCGGCACTGAAAAATGCTTCAAAGACCACAGAAAATTCCGGCCATGAGAGGATGATGGCAATGGAATAGGGCGAATTAAATACCAGTCAGATTGCAAACAAGGTCTGCTGAAATTTCGCTTAACAGTCAACAGAAAATTCTGTTTTGACAGTTGCACATATCCCAATGTCATAGACTAAGACGCCCTCCAAGATTCATGGATAAATCCACTAGGGCACACTGGTTTGGTGGATCAGATTTGCTAGCTCTCAAGTTTTAATGAGTTTTGTATTTATTTGAATTTTAAGCGTTTTTTACAGTATGAAAAGCCTAATTTTTTGCATGAAATAAAATACTAAAAAGATTAAAAATGCATAAGTTTTGAAAAGAGAGTTGAAGGTAGGGTTTTTAGATCTAGGTTGTGGGGAAGCGCTGCCCCCCCCCTCACCCCCGCTCCGGAAGCTAGCTTCCGGCCGAAGCTAACCGGAAGCTAAGCGGAATCACGCTTCCGTTTCGCTTCTGACTGGAAGCAAATTTCAGAAGCTCGCTTCCGCTCAATTTAAAACGCTCCCTGCCACTGTCATAAAGCGTTTAGGAAGCGATCGGAAGTGTCGCTTCCTGATGGCTTCCTAATCGCTTCCTAGATCGCTTCCGGCCGATTAAAAAATCGCTTCCCGACGCTTCCTTGGACGTGTCATGACCCATCCATCTTGCCAACATGGATCTCCACTGTGGAATTAAAATTGTAAGGTCTCTGCAATTCTCTGCCAAGCTGAGTCAAGCTTCTCATTCTCTGTCCAGGTCCGGTTTTGAAGGCTTGGTTTGTTTGCTTGTAGGCCAAGATCAATGCCAAACTCTGAACAAATACACGCTACAATTCTTTCATACCAGCTAAACAAGATTCTCCAAATACCACACTCTGTTAACTACAATATTCAAACCCATCATTTCATTATGAACACAGCTGCCATTCAATATACATTCATGCTTGCATATGGATAGTTCTAAGTTACACACTACACTAGCATAATATATGCAGCACTGTGGCCTCTAGATATTTCCTGTATAGATCCAAGGGCACTCTGATTCTATATGCCAACACAACAATGCACTCCATGTTTTTTAACTGTGCAAACACAGCACTTGATTCAACCATTGCCCTTCCCATTCAAAAGATACATACATATGTGTATGTGTGTGTGTGTGTGTTCAAGCATTGTTCCAAAAAAACACAAATGCTACTCCTCATCGCTATCATTATTCATGATACAAATGTGTATATTCATTTGTTTGGGAGTCTTTTAGCTTCAACCAATCATAGGGGATGGCTGTAGGTATAAGGAAAATGTGCAGGTTGGATGATGTATGGCAAAGGGATTTTTGAAAAGACCATACACAGGCTGTGAGCAGTTAGTCAACTATATACAGCTTGAGAGCAAATGCTGTAGGTATGCCATCACACAGAATTTAAACAGATTGGGCTGGTAATTTAAGGATTAAAACAGGAAGCCAGCAAATTAATAATAGTGCTGTAGTTGCCTAGTAAAACAGTTCACAAGCATTCTCTGCATGCTAGCGATCAAGCAATTGGAGGATTGAGCTGTGGGTTCCACCCAGTGATTCAATCAAACAGAAATTGGTGCCAAGGATGATCAATTTGGTAATTAAATGGGTGAATTCTGCTGAGATTTCAAATGGGCAAATTGCGAGTGTTGAATAGAGTATACAATGCGTTACCACCAAACCCTTACTGTTACCACTTGTTACGTCCCATTTTGCATGGTTTTCACAATTTCAGTAGAGGTTTTACGTCTTGATGGAAATTTGGATGGCCTAATGTTGATCCTAGATTTTGTATGGTGCCTTGGGGTCTTGGTGATGATGTCTCAGCATGTGGGGGTTGATAGATCTTCATGATGATGACTGCACTTCACTTATATTTGGCACATTCATCATGTTTCTTCATGATGCATTCTCAATGGGTGATTTTATGAGGGTTTGAAACTTTGATGGTACATTCCATCCACATGCGTCATGTTACCACACAAACTAGCATCTCAAGATTCGACATAGTAGAAATACGGTTAATAGTTGATGACAAAATGTTTATATATTGAAAATTTGAAGCTTTAAGGTTGAATCTTGATGTTATAACTTAAGGAATCATGGATACTGGAGTCTGGACCTATGGTTGATGAATTCACTAGTAAATGATTAATGCTTGATGATTGATGAAATGATGTGATATGGTATTTACTATTAACTATTATTGTTTATTTCATGTTTTTATCCTTTCCATAACTAATTCAACATTCTACATGCATTTGTTGACATATATGCATCAAAATATATAAAAATATATATATTATATAAAAAACGCTTCCTAACCGGAAGCTTTTGAAAATTTCGCTTCTCGCTCCGGCTCCCGCTCTCAAGTAACCTTGTTTTAGATTATCTTCTCTAACCCTAGGGCTATGAGAGATCGAGATCAACGTCCCTCTACTTGAGATGGCTTTCAATGCTTCCAGCTAGGGCATAAGCCAGCAAACTTTAGGGTTAGGAAGCAAAGCACTAACTAGGGAAAATATAGAAGTCCAAGGCCCAACGTGACGATGGAGAGATCCTGCAAGGGAAGGTCTCCTCAAGCAAGCTGACAAAATGCCAGCATAGAACCCTAATTCAGTCCAAAGCACCTTATGAGCAACGTTAGACCTACCTTGACACAATATGCCTCAATACGCCTCAATACTCTAGATTGCACCTTGCTCAAAAAGCAAAAAATTGTCTGGAAAAAGGTATTCCCACAAAATGTCACATAACAGGACCTATGTGTGCCTTTAGAAGGAGGATTTATCATCTTATATGCCCTGTAATGATGAAGCATTTGAATTCTAAATTTACATACAATGATTATTCACATGACTCATCACATAGCTTCAAAAGTTCAAACATAGATCATGCTACATAAGTTTCATAAAGAGTGTGAGGTTAGTGTCTTATGAACATATCAAAATCAAATCAACATCAAAATTCTTACAAAGATTATTTCACCTTTGGGCGAAGTGGATATATAGTCCACGTAGGTAGTCAAGTGAGGATTGGTCAAAGTTTACTGATTGATTCAAGATAAAGGGAAGGGGAAAACCTCTGTGATCTTCACCACTAGTGATCACTGATCTCCTTTTGACCCTAGCAAGCCCCCCTTTCATATTTTCCTTTTTTTCTCTTTTTCTCTTTATTTTGGATCTTTTCTTTTTGCTCTTTTTTTATCTTTCTCTTTTTGCACTTTTATTTCGATAACAATTGAAAGGTACTAGCCCTGGATACCTTCTAGGTACCAGTGATGTCACGACCTTAGCTCCACTGCCATTGACCATCCATAGGCCTGTCGGAGTTGGCACAATAATGCTTGGTTAGAGCAAATGGGCATTACCTCTTAATTCAAGGAGTACCTACCTCCCTTAACCATTTTCAAAGATACATAGCAATAGAGAGATTTGTTTCAAGTCTAAGGAGAGCATTGATAAAGAGCAACTCTTCCTGGTAACCAGTTAGCCCCAGGGTTTTACAAGGGAGCCTCCTAAACCGTCACATGATTCATCACAACACAAGCATGCCCGAGACACAAAGGAGAACAAGGAGGCATTCATGGTGAAGGGGACACGGAGGAGAAGTCAAAAGTCAGCCCATCATTCTTTAGCCAATGGGATTTTGATATCAAGGTGGAGTGGTATGGAGATGGAGATAGGGTCAAAGTGTGGAGCCAAAGGAGAGTTATAATCCCTATAAAGACCAAGAGCTGTTAGACAATGATATGTGCATAAAACAAAAATATCTACTCAGTATTAGCTTATGGAACATCTCTACTAGCCATACTCATCGGAATCAATCATTGTGATGTAACATGAAAACATCCTGCACTACAATCATCAATCCAAGTTATAATCCATAGAGTACATCCTCAGGCATTACATGGCATCATACGAATAGCATGGAATCATCACAAGGCAAAATATGGCATCAACTGCTGGCATCTCATCACTGATCACATCTTAATGCTCTGAACTCTGAATCTCAACCTGATCTATGAAGCAAAAATATGGGCAAAAATCTTCATAGATAAAATGGTATAACACAAAAAAGAACAGAAAAATGACAATTGGTTAAGTCCACATTAAAATGTACGGAATTGTGAATGGTGTTAGTATGTAAAATTGTAAAGATATGTACCATGTTTAGGTTATGTTCATGTGTATCTTTTTCCCCATATTTTTGGATCTTTTATATTTTTTTAATATTTATTGTTGCCTCTCAACCCACTGTTTCCTAAAAATTTGGGCAAAGCTTGTAGCCATTCCAGATACCTATACCCACATTCCCAACATTCCCACATTCTGGAAACTTGGGTAGCATAGTATTATATCAAAAACCATAAACAATGTTTAACAATGATATCAAGGTTCTTTTGTATCCCTGTTACTGTTGGCCAAATAATGGGTCATTAAATTACATCTACTAGTAGTAGTATACAAAATAATGGGTGCGAGCACTTCATTGGGTTGTACAATACCCTTTGTTGATAAATCGGAATCATACAAATACACTTTATAACTAAAAACACCAATAATAAAGGCCTTAATAGATAGAGTAAGCAATGTGCCATCTCCGTACACAAGGTACCGTATGAAGTTGTATATCAGGTAAGGATGCTTCAAATTTCAGCTATCTCATGACCAGTTCATTTTAAAGTCTCACCTTTCAAACAAAATTCTTGATTGATCCGACCTGAAGAAGTTTCTTGTAGAGACCACTCATCAGTAGAACTGTCTTCGCTGCTGTTACCATTTCTTCCAGTAACAATGGCATTACCTACATCTGCCACAATTTCCGTGGATCAGTACATACAAAACTTTGTACTTCTACCTGCTTCAAATTTCATTAGACAATTTCTAGTAAATGAAGCATTGTATTAATAATATAATTTACACTACCACAGAAGTAAATGCTGACCTATTAACCCTGATGTAACAGTTCTCGGGGATACTCCATGATGAATCCAAGATGAAACAGGTTGAGATGATGTGTCTAGAGGTGTAAATGCAGCATCTGATTGAGAACCCAGAGAAAATCCAGATTCTGCTGGCATTGTTGAAGAGGGAAGTCCAGATGTAGAATTTTGCACAGAATCTAAATGAAGAACACTAACTTTCAGTACAAAGGATGTAATTTTTCTACAAATCAAACACATCTGAATTATAGTATACTTACAATGAAATTATATTAATGCCTACTAATGACCAAAATAGGTCAATGGGACTCAAAAGTACATCAAGCTATAATAATAGCAAAATAAACAGTGCCTACGGTATCTCCTCTTTTAAAATATAGGGCTCAAAAATGTGAATGAAAGGAACAAATAAAAGTCTATGGATAATGCTGAAACAAAATAATGAATATCGCTCAATCATAGCAGAAACCAATTCAGAGAACAATAATATTTGTCACAAAAACCTAGAATTCCAAGTTTGGAAGCCTTCTGTGGATAAGGCTGTGCTGATTTGCGTTTGGGTCTTGGAGGAGGAACATGTTCTCCACTGCCATTTTTCTGAACCTTCAGAAAGTATTTTTGAGCATGACTACGAATCTGCGCAGAAATTTATTCTTGAGATTAACAATAATATTTGGCATCCTTAAGCGGCATAAAGTTTAAACATTTTTTTTTAAGTTCATTGTCAACAATTATGCTGAATAAAGGAGAATCATCAATACCTAAACCTAATAATTTGGAAAAAGCAATTGCAGAGGAAAAATATCCAGTGCAGCAGAAAATGAATCTCAATAAGCAATGTTGCCAATTTTGAGAAAAGCCTTTTTTTCCCTTTTAACATAACAACATCTAATTGCAATCCTAGAAGTGCGAAACAATAAAGTAGAGATAGAACATTGAAATGCAGACTGTGGTCTGTAGGAGTGGGAGCACAAAAGTGGAAAAAACAAAGATAGATCAAGGAAGTACAAAAGTAGGCATCACGATTCCAATATATTTTCATTATATCTTGATTTTGAAAGTTGGAATGAGACATTCTCAAAGTTTGAACTCTGCTACATCTAGAATCAGCTACAATGCCGCCAGAATCTTAATATCATATCAACAATTAAATGACAAGGTTGCAAGACTTTGTGGACGACGATACAGAAGTTGGCTTCAGCTGTGAGTGCACAGTTCAATGTTCAAGACCTAGATTTAACAGTGCAGGTTTAGGTGGAGAGAGATGTTTTTGCTGGGATATAGTAGGCTGCATCAGATATAAGCTTACAGAATTAGGAATTGTAAACCATTTATTTCAAGTCCTATGGGTATATTTTCAGTTAAATATTATGTTCTTAGTATTTTAGGTTATTGTTCAGGTTTGCTCCCACCAAACTCCTTTAGGATTTACTTTACCAGATTCATCTGCATAATTGTGTTCAACTCTATATATCCCTACAGCCATGTGGCCTCTGCACCTGAATGGTGCACCCAGTTCATGAATCTACCAGAGAGGTTTACGAGCATAGTAACTGCTTTCATCTTCAGAACGACAACAGAATATAATGGAATTTTAGTTTTGATATGAAGACATGGCTCAGGTCTGGTCCAGAGTACAGAAAAGGCGTGAGCATTCTATTATGCATCCCTTAAGGTGCAAGTTAATGGGCAGTTAACCAACACAATTACACAATTGTTCTGCAGAGGTCAATTAGACAAGGTTATCTTCCCGCTCCCTCATTGCTGTAAGTTGCCTGTTACAAACAGCTAGACTTTGAGGGTAGATAAAAGGAACATCTTTGCCAGGTGCTCAAGGAATGCTTAATATTCATTTTGCAGATGAGTAGGTCTACTCTCCAGAATTATCCCAATCTTCTGTTGAGGGTAATGTCAAATGTTTGGATACATTCAGTGCAGTCAGGTTTCCCAAATTATGAGTTAGAGTTGCCGGTAAATGGGGTATTGTTGAAACATTACTACCCCCTTGTCCCTTTGGATGATTGACTTTGCTTGCATGCTTATAGTAGGTGGGTCTTCGAATAAGCTCATTTGAGCAGTAGGATTTGTGTGGCTTTCTTTTTCTGAGTGCTGAGTATTGCGATTTTCCTTTTTCTTTCTGATGAGTTTTCTTCTCGCTGAGTTGATTGAGTTGAGTCTTGCTCCTTCCTAAGTTTTTCTCATCTCCTGCATGCATAACTTGAAAAGTGGTTAAAGTCTTCTTGAGTTCTTGTTGTTCTTCTGTGTCAAGTGAGTTGAGTGTGCCTTCTTCGAAAAGCTTTCTTTCCTCCTGCACAGTAAAATGAATAAAATTTATATGCTATGTTAGAGTAATATTTCTTTTATGCATTTCAATTTCAGTTATAAAATAGATTTCATTTTCAGCTTTTATTTTATATTTTATCCCACACATGCTTCATGAGGTATTTTAGTGGCCATGAGTGCAGATACAGGTACAAAATAAAAGCTGAAGGCAAGGATGATGAGTTGCTGGATTGAAGATTGATGCAGAGCAGTTCGAGACCAGAGATTCTGAGGTTCTCAAGCGCTCTCTCCCTTAGAGCACTTGTTCCAGCTGGAGCCAAATGTTATCACACCATAGTAGCTGGGCAGTAATCCTTGCTGAGCAGATATCTGTACTTTCCAGAGCTTTGCTTTTACAGAGATCAGCTATGATGAGCATATTCATTTGGGATCACTTACAAATTAGAGCAGTATATGTATCAGACATTGAGTAGACCTTATGCCAAGGCTGAGCCTTGAGAGTTTAGATTTGATGACCGATGTGACCTTTTGTTCCATACAGTTTCAGTAGAGTACCCAGTTGTATTATTGCAGCAGTGTTTCAGTGGTTCTTTATGATGACTATTTATGATATACAATAATGTGACCATTAGACTTATGATGTTATCATTAGATCATTATCTTGTTGTTTTAGTCATCTTCATAGCATTGACTTGGTATATAACTCATGATGTGGCAGTACCATTTAAATAACGAAATGAAATATCTTGGATAATGTTATAAATATAAAATTGGATGTATTACTTGCACACTAAGGTTTTCTGACAATACTCATTGGTTTCATTACCGTCCTGTGAGCATAGACATGGTCTTTCCTGACATCTTTGTCTGCTAGCCTAGGCACCACATTCACTTGACTCCATCCATCCATGACCTTCCCTATTTGGCTCTCACCTTAACTTGCCTTCTTGACTTTTTGATATGGAGGACTTCCCCTTTTCTACCTCTGTGTTGGAACGCATCCACGTTTGTTTTGTGTCTCGGCTCTGAGTTGGTGACAAAACTTGCCTTTGGTGAGTTGGATTTTATGCCTAGATCATTCTGGTCGGTTGTCCCGATGTTTGGCTTTGTGCGGAATTCCCTCTAGTCACTTGAGTTGTTGTTGGCTAAAACTAAAAGCACATGTACTACTTATATTGGAAATCTTTTATAAAGCCTGTGAACTTAAAATTCTAGAATGTGTTTCTTAACACACGATGAATAAAGGCTAAAGCAATGAAATGCTAAAATAGTCCATGAAGGGTATAGAAAGGTCCAAAAAGCAATGGTTAAACAAATGCCATATCTAAATATTGTTGACCTTGTAAATGTAAATATGCCCCGGATGCAAGCTGCGATTAGTTGTGCTTTATGTGAAATCCCAGAGGGGTCATATAGGCCAAAAAGGCCATGGAAATTAAATGAATGATCCTAATGAACCTAGATCAACTTGATGTAGACATGATGCCTAAGTTGAATAAACACTCTCTAAACAACTTATCCATTTGTGAGGAACTGCCCTTCCCTTTATTATTTTGTCCAGCACAGAGTGTAGCTTCCCCTCTCCCCGTCCAAAATGTCACTTAGTTGAGTTGGTCAAGTCATCCCTCTTACTTAGCCTTGTCCTTAGCCCTCACCCTTTGCTAGCAATTAGACCATTTCTATTGGATGAGTATGTCTTTAAAGCTTTTGTGCAAGTAAACTATAAACAACATGGAAATATATATATGTATTAACTGCCACTGGATTGATGTTTATACTTTTAAGTTAAGCTATGAATATGGTTAAAGGAACATGTCTTAGTCATTTGTTATGATCTAGTCTTTGGTTGTATTTTGACCATGGTCATTCTTGGGATCCGTGATGAGATGGACCACTTGTGCTTATTGATGTTGATCTATGGTCCCACATACACCTATTGATGATTCCATATGTTGGACATATGCTCCAGATGATGATTGATGCAGTTGATCGGTTTTATTATTATTTCCAGATCATCATATTTTACACTGTCCGGGTATGGTGGACCCTATAGATGACCCCACAGGTTATCATGAGGTGTATGAGTACTCATCTCTAGTGGATTTGGGTTTTTTGGATCCATTGAAACACTTCTCTTTCAGTTCCGGGCACTTCTAGGCATGATAGCAGCAGTTATCCACTTGTTGACTAGTTTGGGCATGTTGATCCAACCTGTCCAGCAAGAGCATTGAAAACAAGTCGTTGCCTAGGGCGCTACAGAGGAAGGGGGTGGTCCAGCCACTTGTTTTTACCATTATACCCCCCTTCTGGACATGATGGCACCTTCAGTTTGACAGCGTAGGCAACCTAGAGGCAGTTTTTGGCACTTTTAGTGTTTTCAGGAGGATTAAAAAATGGAATAAAAAGGTCATTGAGGAATTCGATTTGGGCAATTGAGGCAAGGTTTTGGCACTTGGTCTTCTCAGAGGTCATCCATGGTGAACCCCCCTTCTTCCAGATCAGTTTGGACCAGTTAGTGGGGTCCACATGGGCTACAGTAGCACTTTTATTGTACTTCTCTCTCTGATGATGGGGACATGATTTGATCATTTGTATATTTTGACATGTCATAGACTCATATTTTATATTATTGTGCCATGGGGGCATGCTAGTGTAGGAAATTAATGCCTCCTAGCCCCATCATGACCTTGTAGTGACTTGTCTTGGTCTTGATGATGTGGCACATGTACTTTTAGCCACCCCCATGTATGACGTCACCCTCATTGAGCCATTTCTAGCTATGACGTCATCACTTACTTTAGTGATCCATGTGATATATTGTATTGGCTCATCTTAGCCATTGATTATTATGTTGTATATTTTGATCTCAACCACTCATTTCAAAAAGTGGTTTTGTGGTTTAGGGTTTTGTTATTTATTATCCTATAAAAGGAGGAGACCCCCCTATTGTAAAAGCACCTTTGGGCTCTGGAAAATTTGGAATAAAATACTATCTTTGGAGATCTACTTCTTGGCTTTGATTGGGTTGCTCTTGTACATGGTTATGCACCTCTTCTTTTAGACATCGTTGCTTGTAACAGGTGAAATCGACTTCTACAGAGGGAGTCCGAATAGCTTTGGAGCTAGAGTGCGACTTGCTTGATGGGAAGATTGTAGGGGTTGCTCACATCCCCCATGGGAAAGATGTCTTCATCTTGAGGGAGTTTTTCAAATGTGCTTTGTCCATTGATTGCTTCTTTGACGTGACATGCTTAGATCTCATTGATTTGTGGATCAAATCTAACATCTTGTAGTTTGATTTACAGGTTGGATGGGACATCTCTCCTCCTAGGGCTTGGACGATTTTGGTTGAAGACACTTGGATCAAGCTTGGAATTGTAACTAAGGGCAAGAATCATCCATATGCAAAGTAGCCGCAAGCTTTTGAGGTAAGATCTACAAGGTACGTATCCATTTCGCTTGTTCTCCATCCTATTGGTCACATAAACAATTAAAATCAAACCCTCATTTTACATATTTTTAGATCTACTTGGATCTAGCTTGGCTTTGGGTATAAAATTTAAAACCCACCTCTATGGCATCCACGGCAATTCGGATCTATAATTTGGTGGTGATTGGCCTCCATTTGACCCACTTCCCAAGGCACCTAGCTCTCCTTGAGGCTATTCGCATTCCTTGAGGAAAGCTAGTTTGGCTAGTTCCTTGACATGGGTAGGTGAGATCCCACTTGATTTGGATAGATCAACCTTGATAACCTACCCCTAGTGCTTCACCTTGTTGATTTTCACCTTATGGGCCCCATTCCTCATTTTGAGGGTTGAGCCCCACTTGGGTCACTTGGTGATGCATTTTCAATCTCAGATCTATGGAGATCTAGAAAGCATTTGGACTTGATAATTTAAACCCACCTTGTTAATCACCTTAACTACCCCGATCTATAATTTGGTGGAATTTGGATTCCATTTGCCCCCTCAATTTAAGGCACAAGTCTCCCTTGGGTAAATCGCACTCCTTGGGTTAGAAGTCTTCTGCTAGATCCCATATGTGGGTAATGCCTCTTTCATCTTGAATCATAGATCCATCCTTTGCATTCCCCTTAGTACCATTTTCACCATTTAAACTTGACCTTGTGGGCCCCATTTGAACCATTTTCCATATTTCAAGGAGTGGGCCCTACATGTGTAATTTTCATGGTACTAGATCTCCTTAGATCTATCTAAACCTCATAAGTGGCCCTAGTCATCATTGGTTGAAACACTTGTCACCCCTTAAGCCTCTTCAACCACACATCAACCCTTGGGTCCACTTAATTTTCATAGATCTAACTCACTCATTGGTTTCCGTAACTCAACTTACACATTTCCCTAGGAACCTTTGGGTTAGCTAGTCTTCATTGATTGGCTAGGGTCTCCCCCTTGATCTTGATTAGTCTTGATCTAAAGTGAAGAGTGCCTCGGTTATCGTGACACCCAGCTTGCATTGGGAACCGTGGCATCTCTTGGGTCACCTCTTTAGTTGTCCATCTCCTCTACCATCCCGGATAGGATACCTCTAGGGACAACTACAAGTTGTGTGATAACAATTCCATTGTTGCTTGTTTAGAATGAAACCTATTTGCTAACATGCTGGGAGCTGTGCACGCTCTTGATAGTATGTTCTGGTAGAGATGGAAGGAATCTAGATAGCCACTGTATGCATACAGGATATGGAAAAGTGTTGTGCAAAAGTATTGGTCAAGATAGTTGCATAACTATGTGACTCATATTAGTATGCATAATAGGTTATCATTGAAATGTCAACATGATTTGATGATTATGAAGTGTTACTAATCATGTAATTAAATTTGATTTGTAGGAAAGATCGTGTGCTATGATCTACAAAAGAAGGATGATGAACACTTGTTCCAAAGAACAAGTGATGATTGTTCAACAAGAAGACTTACAAATCAAACATACTATAGAAGTACAAAGCAAGGCTCATGGCTAGAGGATTCTCTTAGAAAGAGGGAGAGGATCATGATGAGATGTTTGCTCCAGTGGCTAGACACACTTCCAAAGATAGATTACACCCATGGATGACAAGACCGTTCTCTTCAATGGTGTAATTGAAGAAGAAGTGCATATCGAGCAAACTCCCAAGATTTGAAAGAGAATCACATGATTGAAGAAGGCTTTGTACGGGTTCAACAGGTACCCAGGATCGATAGTCATTTGACGAGCTTGATGATCACCATGGGTGATGCGGATTTCAACCTTTGCTACAAGGTTGAAGATGGTTGCTATATACAGATGACATGCTTCTCTCAAATGGATGCAAGAAGGAACTCACCATAGAGTTCGAGTGATCTTGAGGCTCATATCAATAGACCCATCTGGCGGGAGATGGCATGGATATATGCAGAAGATCACTCAAAGCAGAGTGTGCATGATGTTCAGTCACAGAGGGAGGACAATACTCAGATGTAGAAGACTCCACTTCAGAGGGAGTAGATCTCAGAGTTAAAGAATCTTGGCATGATTCTTGTGATTAGATATGTGGCTGAGATCAGATGAGATTTTTCCTTAGCCAAGAAAAATGTGAAGTAGAGATCTGGGATGATGGACGCTGGTTTCTACAGTTTACAGACAGATGATTGGTTCGTTGATGTATTTGACGAATACCAGGCCAGATATATGCTTTGCTGTGAACACCCTGAGTCAGTATCTAGTTGATTCTAGACGTGTTCACCTGGTAGTTGCAAAGAATGTGATGAGGTACCTGAAAGGTACAATAGACTTTGGTCTATACTATGTTGGAGATCATGACTACAGATTGTATGGTTATACAGATGCAGATTGGGCCGGAAGTGTCTCAGGTAGGAAGAGCACCTCAGGTGGATGTTATTGTCTGGGATCCACCATGATCTCATGGTTTAGCAGGAAGCAATCCAGTGTTGCTCTCAGCACAAGCTGAAGCAGAGTATATAGCAGCTTGTTCTGCTAAGTTGTGAAGCCATATGGCTCTGAAAGTTGATGTCAAGTCTATTTGACCTAGAGTTGGATACCACGGTGATTCTATGTGACAACCAGAGTTGTATAAAGATGAAGGAGAACCAAGTGTTCCATGACAAGTCAAAGCACATAGAAATCCGGTATTTTTACATACGGGATATGGTACAGAAGGAAGCTATAAAGCTCCAGTATGTGAGCACTGATGAGCAAGTTGTTGATGTGTTGACTAAGCCTCTGTCTCGGACTCTCGAGTGAAGTTTGAGTACTTCCGAGACAAGCTTGGTGTGGTTCGAAAGGACCTTCCTCGAAAGGGGGAGCAGTGATGATGATGTTGCAGTGGGATTGTATCATCCCTGGACATTAGTCCTAAAGTGATCTGCAAACTCTTGTCTCCGTGATGTAGTTGCAGTGATGATAATGTTGCAATGGGATTGCATCTTCCCTGGACATTAGTCCTAAAGTGATCCATAGACTTTTTTCTTCGAGAATGTGGTTGGGATTGCATCTTCCCTGGACATTAGTCCTAAAGTGATCCGGAGACTTTTGTCTTCGAGAATGTGGTTGGGATTGCATCTTCCCTGGACATTAGTCCTAAAGTGATCCGGAGACTTTTGTCTTCGAGTATATGGTTGGGATTGCATCTTCCCTAGACATTAGTCCTAAAGTGATCCGGAGACTTTTGTCTTCGAGAATGTGGTTGGGATTGCATCTTCCCTGTAAATAGTCCCAAAGTGATCTGGAGACTTTTGTCTTCGAGAATGTGGGTGGGATTGTATCATCCCTGGACATTAGTTCTAAATGGATCCGCAGACTTTTGTCTCCGAGAGTGTGGATAGGATTGCATCATCCTTGGACTTATGTCCTAAAGTGAGAGGGATTGATCATCCTGTAACTGGATCATGTGTGTTGCGGGTTATGTTGTTGCATATGATGTTATTGATGATCGAAAGATCAAGATATTGCTGCTGATCGAAAAATCAAGATGTTGTTGATCAAAAGATCAAGATGTTGTTGTTGATCGAAAGATCAAGATGTTGTTTCTGATCGAAAGATCAAGATGTTGCTGCTGATCAAAAGATCAAGTGTTCTTGTAGATGATCGAGCGATCGAGTGCTACAGAAGATGAAGATCAAAGATGAAGACTCAGTGTTGTAGAAGATGATGCTCTAGTACTGAAGATGTTGAAGATGTTCCAGTTGCTGATATTGTTGAAGAAAACTTCCAATGATTTATTGATGTATCACCTTGATGTTGTTGATCATGCTCTCTCTCCTTGCTCCTACAGTTGATGTTGTTGTTGTCAGTAGAATACCCTTCTCGTTAAGGGGGAGTGTTGAAATATTGTAACTTCGAATAATATTCTATTGTATTTTATTATTGTAATTTATTCGGATATGTTTTATTCCTCTGTCGGGATGTTATTATTGTATTTGGTCATCATATAGTCATGACGTAAATCCTCCCTTGTAAGTCAGGGCAATAGATCCCCTAGAATCAAATGTAATGGGGTTTTTAAGTCCCCTAGAGGAGTCAGACCAGTCAGCATTAGTTGAGGGGTAAAGTTAGTTGAGGCCGACATGTCAAGTTGTAAAATTAAAGTAGAAGTGAATGTATAAATAGAGAGCTAGGCTCTCTCATTTATTCATTCATACATACACACACACTCACTTGTGTAATTCGCATAAGAGAGAGAGAGAGAGAGAGAGAGAGATATATCTACAAGGAGAAGGAGCACTTGTTTGGGGTTTTGTCTTTGTACTTTTGATCATCCATATTGAGGAAGTTTTGTTGGGTTTTCTTCCCCTAGAGGGTTTCTCAAGATAAAATTGTGTCTCTTGTGTTTATGTTGTTCTTGTTATTCTTTCATTGATCCTATATATGCTATTGTTGTGAAATTGAATTGAATACTGATGTTATCTATCTTAGCATATTGAATTTTCATAGCGAATAAGCAGTAATACATCAAATATAAGTCTGGATTAAGATAATCAATCACTAAGAAAAAAGAACACTCAAGTGTATACTCAATTTATGGACTTGACCATTTTGCTAAGAATGGGTGAAGGTGGAAAAAGCAAGGCCAGGACAGAGGAATGACTAAACAAACTTCAACACTGTGACACTTCGGATAAAGGAAAAGGGGAACACACCTAAGCATATGTTGGACAGAAAACACACAAGGAATGGCGGTGTGTCACAAATGGAATAAGTTGATTTGAGGAGTGCCTATTCACTTTAACAAATGTCTACAGCTCACATCCAATCTGAAACCAGCTCCATGAGGATCTTCTCTAGAACCGTCGTGACTAGGTGCACAACTAACTGTAACTCGAGGTTCTAGGGGACACTTAGAATTAGTTGTCCCTTACTCCATCTCACATCCCAATCCGTAGGCTCCGTGAGGAATTAATCATTACATTTTTCCATGGCCAACAATCTTTAGATTTAGCATATGTTTATCCACTGCTTTTTAGGCCTTATGTCCCTTTGGATTTTGCATGTGCTTAGAAGCACAACTAATTGCATCTTTTATCCAAGGTGTGTTTCATTTAATTTCATGGCCCTCTTTCATTGTGTTTAAAGACAGTTTTATTCATAATCATGGGCTTGCATAAAAGATATGACAAATAGTAATATATGCATGTAATGATGGTAGTAGAATTTGCTTCAAGTTTAGTCGACACAACTCAGGCAACTGGGGGAACTATCCACAATCAGGACCAAACATCGAGGGAAACCGACCAGAGAGGTCAAGGCTTCAAATCCAACTCACCTAAGCTTAGGAACCAACACCAGCGGGTTCTCCTGACCCAGAAGGATCAAGGCTTCGACAAGTTTTGTTGCGCAACTCAGAGCCGAGACACAAAACAACAGGGAGTCTATCCAACATAGAGGCGTAAGTGCGGAAGTCCTTAGTATCACAAGCTGAAGTGTAAGTCAGGGTAAAACCAAGTATGGAAGAGAACGGATGGATGGGGAAAGGTTACAGGTGATGCCATAACTAGCAAGCCATAAAATGGTGGGAATGACCAAGTCCATACTACCAGAGAGGGTGACACCACTAGTATACACAAGAAATTCTTTAGTCCAAGCAATTAGATAACTTCAAGTTCAATTCTAGACAATCAACCAATAACCAAATATACATATAATCGCCAGATCATGACCACTAGATACCTAGTCAAGCTACCAAGATAAGCAAAAGAGCAAAATAAGGCTATCCAATGCACATCCATATACCTGTTGGTTCATATACCTGCATATACCATCTGAACCATCCATTGTCACTGGAACACTGTTGCTGTACAAATCTGGGCATGATCAATCTGCTCTATATGGAAGAAAATGGCTACATCGGTCATCAATCTGAGGTCATGAGGCTCAGTCATGGCATAAGGTTGTAATGTCTACTCTGGGGCTGTTGAAAGTATGAGTGATCCTGGAAAAAATGCTCATCAACTGCCAATCTCGAGCATCTCAATGTAAAGGACTGGCTAAGAAAAATACTGGAATCTGATCTGAAGATATGGTAGCCCCGGCTACTATAAATGTGATAATAGGTCCTAGGGAGGACGTCTTCCTTGGGGGCACACTTGATGATGGTCACTTGATGTATTTCCATGTTATATCATTATATCTTTGTAAAAAAGGGACACCTAAGGTGATTTAAGCCTATAGTGACCCCATTACCATGTTGCCACGTGTTATATCTTGACATTATATTGTCTTTGCCTTTCCTAAGGCATTATTGGGTAAAAGTGCGCCCCTTGTTGACTTAGTCTTTGTGATCCATGTATTGTAAAAATAAAAAGATCTCCACCGTTGATGATCCCCATTGTATCTTTTAATCTCAACCACTCATTTAAAAGTTGGATAGGGATTTGGTCTCTCTCGGATCTATTTAAGAGAGAGGACACCCTAATTGTAAAGGGACTTTTGGCTCTGGATTTTTGGAATAGAAGAAGTCTTTTCTGCTCCAATACTTGTGTCTTTGTGGATGAATGTTGAATATGATGATTGAAACTATCTTTCGCTTGCATTGAAAGATCATTGTGATAGCTCTTGTATTTTCATGGATCCATTTTTTTATTGCAAACCGGGAGGCCAATTTGAAGAGGGGCGCACTTGTTGAGGAGACTTGGCCTTGCTTCTCTCTCTTAAATATTGGTTTTACAGGGAGTATCTCTATCTTGACATCATTTACTCTCTTATCTTTTGTCTTTCGTTTGTTGTCACCCATTCTTCTTGCATTACTCATTGATTTCCTTTGTTTGGCAGGAAGGAGGAACGCACTAGGGTCTTTGGGCATTTCACTTGGACGTGGGCTCCACAAATCTCTCACTTGTTGAGGAGACTTGGCCTTGCTTCTCTCTCTTAAATATTGGTTTTACAGGGAGTATCTCTATCTTGACATCATTTACTCTCTTATCTTTTGTCTTTCGTTTTTTGTCACCCATTCTTCTTGCATTACTCATTGATTTCCTTTGTTTGGCAGGAAGGAGGAACACACTAGGGTCTTTGGGCATTTCACTTGGACGTGGGCTCCACAAATCTCTCACTTGATCTCGTTGTGGGTAATCTTCATCATACGGAAAGCATCTACAATCACCAAGTAAGTGTTTACAAGTGATTCTTTTCTATTTTATTTCTCTATCCATTTGTCATCTGCAAATTCCACTTTAAAACCCTAAAGCAAAATTTATAAAAATTCTTTGGGTCACACAACTTGGCTTTAAGGTAAATCCTTTCTGGGTTATTTCACTCTCCCCAAGACTGAAGAGGGTTCTCTAAGGCATCATCTCTAGGGGACTACATCATCCCAATCCAAAAGGCACTCATTTTTAGGCAATTCGCCCTCCTAGGGTTTGCATATCGTTTTGTTGTTTCGTGATCCGATTTTGCTTGTGAGCTTAGAAACTGTCATATCCATCGTCAAGATATCACATTCAAGTGTTAGAAAGCCCTAATTCATACTCAATCCACTACTTTGGATATTTCACCAATATTACCTTCAAATTCCCCAAGGTAGTGATATTGATCATTTAAACTAACACTTAGATCCTAGATCCTTTGCTAAACCTCTAAGTCACTAAAATAAACACATCGAGTTGATAATTTCATAATCTTAAGCCTCTCAACTCAAACATTATCCATCTAGTGGCTTTATCCCTCAGATCTAGGGTTTCATCAGCTACTCACCTTGCGTACTCTACTTGCCTAGTTTGATCTGGTGATTTAGCTTTAGGTCTTTCCGTTTAGGTTATATCAGGGTCTCCCCCTTTGTCACTTGGCTTTCAGTGGCATAAAGTGAAGAGAGTCTTGATCAGCATGACAACCGATCCATTCCGGGGATCGAGATTCTCTTAGGTCACCTCTTTGGTTACCTGGATCCTCTACCATCCTGAATAGGATCATCCAAAAGGGGAAACCACAAGTTGTGTGATAACAAGGCCCTTGCTTCACATCACCCCACAGGATGTGCACATGGTTGGTTTTCAGAGGCATCTTGACTTCTCCAGTTGGTGACCATCTCCCAAGAGCGCCTTCCCCCATTCTGATTCTCCCTATATGAGCCAAGCCATCTTTTTCCGCCTAGATAGGTACTAAATCAGTCCATCGGAGAGGATATCAACAAATTATACATTTAGGTCACTTGGATTTCACCTTCGACAAGCTTGGGCTTGAAGATGTCCTACCTTGAGCACTTCTTGGAGCTGTCGTGAAATAGCTTCGGTGAATAACGTTTTTGTGTCTATGTCTCATTTTGGTGTGGCATGACGGATAGCTCAATCTCGGAGCGGCTCACTATTTCTCAACGTAATCCCGCCCAGTAGACCTACCAAGAACTGTCTTTCTCTAGAAGCATTAAGACCAAGCAACCTTAAACATTTTAAAAATTGTAAATTTATCTCATAAAATGCAACAAAAAAAACAACAGGATGGCATTATTGTCCGCCCCCATACACATGCAAGCATTGGATGCACTCACTCAGGATCCCCTTAAGACAACTTCGGGTCAGTTCTCATCGACTCCGAGTGGAGACTGAGCACCATCTACCACGATCTGAGGATCTAACAGTTGTGCCACCTACAAGAGCCGAAGACAGAGATGCACCTCATTTTTAGGTACCCTTTATACTATGAAATCAGAGAATGATATCACTGCCTCTATAGGGACTCATGGGGATCTATCCCCACCTTCTTCTGGTATCAGGACCAGAGAGTCCTTGCCCTCTTCATTAGTGATATATTCAGCCACAAGTCACAGATCCTACATATCCCACCCCGCCTTGGGAGGACCAAGACAATAACCCCTTATTTTAGTGTTGATCTACCAGATTGGAGCAATAAGCGACAAGCAGGGTCCCAGAGTACCTCCGACAATAGAGTGGTGAGACCTCAGGTCTCCCCTCAACCTTTCCCTCAGGGAGACCGATTGATTTTATCGAGACCGGTTCGGAGTTTCCGAACTATATATCAGTCCATTCATTCTCAGAGAGTCGGAGCCTGGAGGGATCAAGTCCGGACGAATCCACAGCAGAGTGCATCCCACCTATCAGATTTCCTCACAGCCCCATCGGAGTAACCAACGATCTATCCAGAGTTTCTTTCCTTCGGCCTCGGATGCTAGGAGTATTCCTCACTTCTCCATCCCCCCAGGGTCATACAGTTGGACACCTCAACGGCTCTAGAGAGCCCTAACAACGAGCAGGCGCCCCGTACACCCCGCTCGCCCTCAACCATCAGATCCAGGAGATCTTGACATCACTGGATTCATCTCCAGCTCTCTCGCGCGATCTTCCTCTCTTGACAGGATCTTGAGTTGTTTGAGTTGTTAAGTCTTGGACAAAATCACTTTGTACTTTGCATTCCGTAAACTTGACATAGATAATACATGTTTATGAGGATGTACTACTACTTGATCTTTCTTTATTTTATTTTATCATAGTTTCGGCATTTTCTAGGAGCTGCATTTGCACTCCCACTTTGCACTCACACTGGATTTATCCTTTAGTCCCATTGACATACTTTTGTAGTCTTTCATCGCAAATTAATAAAATTATCTTATCTTATCTTATTACTATTTCGCATAAAGAACAATCTTTCACCTACAACATTCGATCTTGCAACTTTAGCCATATTAAGATATGCATTTTTATACTTTTTTAATTCTGTTTTAGGGACATTACAGAAAGATTAGCTTTCTATAATTTCCTTTTTGTCATAGAAACAAAGAGAAACTATAAGTTTTTCTTGGTTTCCATGCAGAAAACCATAAAAAGTCGTTGAAAAAACCAAAAATCATTAAAAACCAGCATGAAAAACACAAAAACAATATTAATTTGCTGCTGTAATCTGTTTTAATCTAATTAGTGTGTTTAATCCATCTAAATTGCATTGGATTGCATGTCCCAACTCATAGTAAACTTTTGCATTGATTTCCGTGCATTTTTCAGCCCTTGAATCATCTATTAACTCATTGTTTTTTCATTCTCATACACAGATTTTTAGGATGGCAACTTTTATCTAAGTATAAAGATTTATTAGTCTTTTCGTCTGATTATTAGTTGACCTCTAAACTCACTAGGAATTACCCCTGATTAGCAAGCACTAACCCGAAGTGCAAGGAGATAGTGTGTGGTGACAGTGCATTGTTTCTAGTTGCCTTGGAACTTGACAGTTTCAAGTGTTAACACAGTACTTGATGTATTTTTTGTAATTCTGTAATATAAACTCTTTTTTTGCCAAAAACCAGAAAAGATTAAATATTATAAACAAAGGGAAAAACAAACAACAAAAAAGGCCTACAAGAAATCCTGAATGTTAACATCTGTCAGCTTATTCCAGCATTGGGGTGAGTTGATTCATTTGAGATAAGTTTTGACTATTTGCACAAAGAAGAAAATCCCAGGGAACTGATATGAATCTTCAAACAGATCTGCACGCAACTCTAAAAGGAATATGCTGTAAAGAAAACAAAGCCATTCAAGACCTGAATAACAGACTTTGAACCAACAAACGCTTCAATCTTCTTCCAGTCTCTATCAAACCTGCAAGTAAAACACAACCAACCGAGAATCAATTCTATGATTCCTCTGTAAAGCAACAACATAGTTCTTTATGACACTATACAAAGTGGATGTAAAAAGCAATGTATTCATAACATATTGGCAAATAATATACATAATAAAACATATGGAGCACACATTAGCAAACAGGAGCTTGTGAGTGTTAAAAATAATCATATCTGCACACACAAGTTTTCTTTAAAAGGAAATTTATTTATTTATTTAATTTCAATTTTCCAGGAAAATAGTTAAACAAAACCAATTTAGTTGAAATCCTCAATGAAAAGATTCAATTGCTATGTATACATTTGCAAGCTTAGTCACCTGGTTCAAGTTAACGTTTGAGTTCAGCGACCACAAGGTTTGGCAAAAAATCGGAGGTGCAAAACTATGTGATAAAATTCAACATTAAATCCAGCATTAAGTTCAAGAAACTATAGAATTCAAACTTTTCAATATATATATATATATATATATATATATATATATATATATATGTCCTCATTAAGAATATAAGATAAAATGAAAATTGCATGCCAACATTAAACATATATTTTGAAAAGACCACATCTTGTGAAAAATTTAGAGATTTAGGTCACGTTTTATGAATACGGTGTTGTCTGCCGAGATGCACACCAGTAGCAGAAATCTTTCAAAATGTTGTTTGCCAAGTGGGAAAGGTGTGGCCTTGGGGGCAAGCAAAGAGCCAGGTGGTGTCACCTGATCCCAGCTCCTCCGTTTAGGCAAACTCCTAACGAAGCCAAGGGGGGTAGTCCCTAAAAAGAGTTGTCTAAGTCTCTTTTGTTTTAAGTTAAAGTGTTGGTGATGTGGATGGCTGTTATTTAGGAGTTTTTTGTGATCACAGATTTACAATAATTGAGAGTTAAACAACACAAAGGAATACTTGCAATAATACTTTAAGAAATATACCACAAATTGATAATTTTAACAACTCAGATATGAAGCATCCACAATGATATAATTAAAGCATATAATACATGCACTTCAGATATAATAATCAAATGAAACAACTGATGAACCAGTGCCTTATGGAGTCAAAAAATGTATTGGGATGCTAAGATACAAGAGTTCAGGATTGTTGGATACAAGTGTTTGTGGTGTGCTGAAAACTGTTTTTCAAGTGCTCTTTGTAAACTTTATTGTAAATTTTAAAGGTGACCTTGATTATTAAGGTGAAGGAAATTTCCAATATACGCAAAGGTACTGGAAATATGTCCGGAAAATGCTCTAGGTGGCTCCGTACAAGGACATGTTGGACTATCCAAGTTTCCAGCAAGGTGTTCAATAACTTACCTATCACTGGAAATCGAGGTATAGCTACCCAGTCAAAATTTGCCCACGTTAGAGTATTGACGATCAACGCCGGATTTTCGTTGGTTATGGGGGTGTAAATTTTATTATGGTTAAAATTGGATTAAATGTGAGCAATTAAGTAGCCTATACCATTTCTGTGTATCCCAACCTCCCAGGGTAGGGTAGAGCATATGCAGCATAGAAATGATAAATTCCAATTTTAGGGGAGATGTTTAAAACAAGAGAACCAAATAGAAAACTCTCCGATAGAGAGCACTCTTGATCTGCCTTGTGGCGAGATTCAAGAGATTTATGATGCACGGAATTAAAATACTTGAATGTGAAATCTAAACTACCCAAAAATCTCTTTCAGGTCAAAGACCGTACTCGGGAGAGCATGGGGGTTAATCAAATCAAAGCAAAAACAACTCTTCGACCGAGAAAACTCTTGATCCACTGTTGAGTGAAATTCAAGAGATTTTGGTTCTTTTTAAGTTTATCAATTTATATCAAACAAAAATGAACTACTTAAGCAAGGACAAACAACTGGCAATTAGTGGAATGGAACTACTCTAAGAAAGTAAAAGTAAACTAAGTACTGAAATCAAATCTAAGCTAAAGATGCAAAAAAAATGACATGCCAAACACAACACACTTCCCCCAAATAGGGGAAGTAAAAGAAAAATGTGGGAGCCATAATCCCACTAGCTTTTTTGAGAGTTACAATACTTTGGGGCTTTTATCCCTTGAAATGAGAAGAAGTGAAATGAATGAAGCTTTTTAAAAGCTTTTACAAAAAGGAGATTGGTTCTTGGGTTTTATTGGATCTTCATGGTTTTAGTTTCTTCTTGTTTGCTTCTTCAAGTCTTTTGACTTGTCTTTGGTTGATCTCTTCTTCAAGCACCTAAAACAAACACACTTCAAGCACCCATTATTCGTTAATCAAATCAAAGCTTGAAAACTAAATCTAAGATTTAGGATCTAAAAATGGAAACTAACAAATGCTAACTTTTGAATGAAACTAAGCTAAGATGCAACCTTTGGAAAATGAGATCTAAGACTATGATGTAGATTCAAACTAAAAGACAAAGATTAAATGAAACTAATACTAGCAAACTCTAAGATCTACACAAAGTGAACAAGCAAAATGGAAGAAAGCAAAGAGGATCAAATGAAGAGATAAGAGGTAAGCAAGAAGTTCAAGGCAAAGAAGACAAGGAAAACGAAGAGAAGAGGGGGCTAAGGAGGGGAACGAAAGGAGGCAAAAGCAAGAAAACGAAAGGAAGAGAGTAAGGGGATGAGGCAAACAAAGGAGGAGAAGAAAGAGGAAACGAATGGAAGGAAAAAGAGAGAAAACGAATGGAGAAGAAGGTAAAACGAAAGGAGACAAGAGAAGGCAAACGAATGGAGAGAAGAGAAAAACGAAAGGAGGAAAGGAGAAAAATAAAAGGAGGAGAAGGTAAGGAGAAGCAAGTCAAACAAGGCAAAGAGGACAAGGAGCCAAGGATAGATCTTGAAGGTTTTAGGGCTTCTTGTAAAGTAACCAGTAACCAAGGGTTTTAATTGATTTTAAAGGATGGATCCTTAGCAAACTTCTCCAACTTTGACGCACAAATTTGATCTTTGGAGAGCCCTGAAATACACAAATTTGTCAAAAAAATAGTGGTGAAGAGGAGAAAGAAGCAGCCGAGCTCAAGCTCCTACTTCACACCTGGGGGATCTGCACAATACACCACTCACAAATAAAGTTTGATCAAGCCTAGTATGATTAATTAAATGGGACAAAAAGAGCATCAGTATTACCGACTACAGTTTGCTACTTCTAAATCACATGAAACCAAGCATCAATGAACAAATTGAAACCACGAATGCTCACCCTATGGACTTAAGAAAGACTTCTAAGCTAGAAGCATGATCAAAGCATTTATAATGTAAGAAGCATAAAGGAACAATATCACCTTAATACAATTGAAGCATTCCTCATGAACAAATTGAGCACACCATCTAGACCTCCAAAGTCGCTTTTATTCCAGATAGCAAAAGCTAAGAACTATTACAAATTTGGCAGAGTAATCTTGCACAAAATATCCATCCTAAGAGAGCCAAAAGGCCTCTCCTTTATACAAAAACTGACTACCTAAAACCTAATTCGAACTTGGCATAGATTGAGGTCGAATTCCAATCAACTGAGAGCTTCGAGTGTTGTTAACACTTAGCTTGGTTGTTGTGAGTGGGGAGGTGGCGCCCCCCACTCCTTGTTACTATCACTCAACCTATTCGCATCCTCCACATAAGGAAGACGTGAGCATGCAAGGAGGGCGTGAATCCAATCTAGGATGAAGCTTGGAGTTGGATTGAATGGTTAACTCGAGTTGTGGGAGTTAAGGCTTGTGAGGTGGCCTCCACCTAAGCCAGGCACCCACCATTCCATAAATACACAACCAACAATCCATTAAATGCTTGCCACATCAACCAATTCGTGATCCTTGAAGGAGAGGGCGAATTCCTTGATTGATTTTGACTTGTAGTGACTGGATAGTTAATTGAAATTGATCTGAGATGATTGGAATCTTCATAAATGTTGATTGCCATGTCATTTAGCCTATTTATTTAATCCATTTGGATTATTTTGGAGAGAATTGGATTATCTCCAATTTAATTTTTTTGATTATTTTAATTGATATTTCTCTTTTATTCATTTTTTGAGAAAATATTAATTAAATGGCTAAATGACTGTTTGAAACTTAAGATAAGTGGGTTTGGGGTTTAATTGGGATTTTTGGCTTAGGGATTGAGCTTTCAATCTTTTAAATCCACCCCCAAACCACTTAATTATTACATTTGGAAATTTTTCAATTAAAATAATTGAAAATTTTAATAATAAAATAATGAAAATTAAAAATTCAACGCGTCCGGTAAAAAAATTTCGGACAATGTTTTAAACCACCTAGGGACCTAGGAAATGACCATAGAAAAAAATCATAGTGTCTAGTAGGTTCATATACAACCGTTGGACTCTAATAACCCCCCAAGGCTCAACTTTCAAAATCGGGCATTCCAGCTTTGGAGGAAGCAGGAGAAAAACTCATCGATTATTACTCGGCTATAGGCAAAGCAGAATCGACAAGTGAAAAAACTCCATAGAATACCTTAGTTGATAGTCAAGTCTTGGGGAATCGAACCACTCAAATCCCTACTAGCACACTTATTACAAAAACCACATGGGGCATGGTCATTTCAATAGGAAAAAATAAAAATGGCTAGCCAAAACTGGCTAAGTCTAAAAACTGAACCTCTGATACTCTGGAAATGAACATGGATCATGTTCAAACACTGGCGGCTCAATGGAAGTTCAACTATTGTACAAAATAGTTGGAAACATACGGTTTTTTCTTTTTGTCCTTTTAAGATTTGAATTTGAATAAATTTGCCTTCAAGTTCGAATTCAGCTGGAAGTTCAACTTCAAGTTTGCTTTAAGTTCAGCTTAAAATTTGGCCTAAAGTTGGGCTTCAAGTTTGAATTCTGTTGAAGTTCAACGAATTTTGAATTTCAAGCTTGAAATTCGTTAAACACGGTGACTAAGGTACCATAAACCATAGTTTTAAAAATCGGTGAAATCGGAATCGGAATCGGCTGATTCACCGATTTAAGGCCAGACCGGTTCAAACCGGCCTCCAAATCGGATCAGAGGACCGGTTCGGTACCAAACCAGCCGATTCGGTATCAAATCGGCCGGTTCGGTACCAAACCAGCCGATTCGGTATCAAATCGGCCGGTTCGGTACCGAACCGATCCGGTCCACCAATTTTTGACAAAAATCGGCCGATTTTTTGGTGTGGGCTTGTGGGCCATTAAAAAATGGTTTTTTTAATTTTTAACCAATATCCCCATGGTGTTGTAGTACTTGGTGATAATGGTAATGTTAAATTCTTTTAGTAAAAGTGACATTCTCCTTATCTTTTATTTACTTAAATTTTTAACATTACCATTAATTGTTTCAGGATGTTTGAGAGTGGTTCCAACCTCATCGGACTTCATATGCAAAAAGTAGATTTTTAGATCCCATTCAAAATTCAGCAGACTTAATAGTTTTCAGGATTTTAGGATTGTAAGGTTTCCACCAGATTCTATCATGTATGAGGGTATGGAATTGGCATTTAATCAAGCAGATCAACCCCTATATGTACCTTGATGTTGGTGGTGTTGATTGTTGAATTCCTCTGTCATGACCTTAATAAAAATGTACTCTTCACTCATGCAAAATCACTTATCAAGCATCGAAAGCTTTTTCTACGTTATTTTAGCGATTGGATTAGGAAGTTTCATCAAAATTGTAGTGTGTTGAGTCGTTGACTAATCTCCTTGGAGTATCAACTTTGAAATTCGAGTTAGAGGCAAGGGCTAGAACCTAGAGGAGGGAGGCATAGGGTGCTACTGATGAATAGGATCCCAATATAGGCAATGATTCGTTGACATGTATGATTGATGATTTATATTTCACATTCATTTTTGTAAATGTCTTTGCTAATTTATTAATTTAATATATATATATATATATATATATATTGCATTTCCACAATTTTGGGGGGTCACGTTTCCCCTGTTTCGAAGTTTCTCCGTTTCGTCCTCGTTTCCCCGTTTCATACAACTTAGGTTGAAGCTATTCAAACCCTCGTACAACAATTTTGAAGCAAACATGTGCCTGTTATGACCTTTGCAGCAGTAAAAAGTCATGAAAATCACCTTAAAGGCTAAAAATAAATTTTGGCAGTATTGTGGATGAAAGCAGCCCTAAACAACAAGTATAGGTGCTCTTTGGCCTTCAAACAACAGGTATGGGTCATAACAACAGTCCTAAAATCTTGAAAATTTTGTTTTTCTTTCAAATTTAAACATTTTATGTATTTTTGAGTAAACCGATTCATTAAATTCAAATCGACCGATTCATTACCGATTCCGATTCTGATTCTGAGTTGACCCTCGACCGATTCCGATTCCGATTCCGAGTTGACCCTCGACTGATTCCGAATCCGATTTCGATTTTTCAAACATTGTCGTAAACTAAAGGACTAGTTGGATTGTTTGGAAGACAAGAATACCAAGATTGGGTATGTTACCACCTAAAGTTGCACTTTAGTTGGACTTCAGTGAGCTGCCATTGTTGCACAAGTCACTTGTGCTTATCAGAGTTTAGAAGTTCCAAGTTTGGCCTGTTCAGGGTCCCTTTTTTAAATGTTTTGTAGTACATGACTGTGCCCCACGGAGTTTGTAATAAGCATGCTAGCATGGTGGTATTTGAGTGACTCGGTTCCCTAGGACTTGAAAACCAAAGAAGGTATTCCAAGGAGTTTTTTCCCTTGTCGATTATGCTTTTCCTTTATCCGAGTATAATCGATGAGTTTTTCTCCTACACCTCCAAAGCTGGAATGCCCAAAGTGTTGGTTAGGCCTTAGGGGGTTATTAGAGCCCATTTTGTAACGTTTATAAACATGCTAGATGCTAAAATTTAATCGTTTGGTCATGTACTAAGTCCCCCTGAAGTTTCAGTCAATTCCGAGAAAAATAATTTTTTCGCATTTTTAAGCCATTTTTTAATGATTTAAATGAAAAAATTCAAAGGATGATAAAAGTGTGATCCAGAGTCGGAATTTGGCGCAGGGATGCTCGTTTTCAAGCTCAGAGCATCCTCTTTACCCTAGAACCCAATTTTCCTATGTTTCGGGCGACCAAAACGCCCCGTGAAGCAGTTTTGCCTATCAGAGCTACAGATTGGCACTTTAATGCTAAAAGAGCATAAAAATGCACCATGGTCAAAAATTAAAATATTCAAAAATTGAATTGGTCACATGCCAAAATGACATGGCATTAGTCAATTTGGATGGGCTACTAAGTGAAAGGGACAAAGCATATGGTAAAATTCTTTATGGTTGAGCGATTGGTATTATTTCAAAAAAGGAAATGCCCATCCTTCACGTGGGCATCAAAATGACTTAAATTATTTGGTGGGCGATTGAAGTTAAGTTTAAAACCTTACGTTATAAATAATTTGGATGTGCAACTATGCTTTAAGGTTAAACCATTTTATGGAGTTCGATTTAAAGGTTGGGCAATTATTTTACATGCTACGTAATGAAGAAACCCTCACGTGGGCCAGACTCTCTTTCACGGCCATGTCAAATTAAGGATTGAAGCATGATGTTATATATCATATTAAAACAATGCCAAAGCATATGTTAAAGGTTTGTATGAAAGTCAAACGGTGGAATATGTCAAACTCCAGTCGCCTTTTCCATCACGTGGGCCAGCAGCTCCATCCTCACGGCCGTACGGTTTTGTGATTGAGGATAATTTCGAAGTGGGTGTCTAACAACTCAAATGACTTGGCACCATCCTTTGGTTCAATTGCTAATTTTAAACAACCAATCGCAGCTCACCTTTCCAACCAAGTCGTGTAAACATCTTGCTCACTCTCTTCTTCACGTGGGCAGCTTCTTCATCAACTCGGCATCTTCTATTTTGACTGGTTTTTTGCCATTCGAGTAAGGCTTCTTCATTGGTTGTAAAGGTTGCTTGCTCTGGTATTGTTGTATCATTTTCCGAATATTTGAGTAATAAAATAAGGCTTTGGAGGCTAGTCCTGAAGTGTTCTGTGGAGGCATGATGTGTTAAGCTTTGCTTATGAGGTAATCTGTATTGATTTCATATGTCTTATATATTGTTGAGATAGATCTGTCTTTGGAAGGAAATTAATTTCAGTAAGAACATCAAGTAATGCTTTATAGATTATTTGTTGTTGTTGAATGGTAGAAGGATTAACAAAGATATATAGATTCTTGTTCGAACTTACATCTTCGATTATTCTTTTTATTTACAGACACGGGTATTTTTAATCTCCGTGTACAAGTGTTGTGAGATCTTTTTGCAGGAAACCTACGCTGGAGGAAGTACCAAGCATTTTAGCTTGCTCGTCTTCTAGAATCTTCGAACAAAGCTCCATCTCTTCGGTCCTTCATGGGAACAACTCCATTGCCCAAAATTAATGTTCAAACCCCCAAGGGTTCATCTTCAAGATCCATCTTTCTAATCTAAATTGGTTATGGTTCTATTTTATTCTAGATCTCAAGTTTTAATATCATAAGAAGTAGATCTAGTTTCCTTAAACTTGCACCTAATTCAAAAATCTAAGTTTTGCTAAAGAAAAGTGTGCTTATAAAAGAAATATCTAGCATTATTAGGCTTATAATTTGGCTTATGACTTGAAAGAGGGCAACCAAAGATCCTAGCAAGGCAACCTTTCTAGCTTGTCTTACTAGTTACTTTTCTGCATCATTTAGATTTAGTGTTTTTTAAGACTTAGTTTGCATTTAGAAGAAGAACAAGTTCTTAGTTGTTTTTAGGGATTTCACAAACTTTTTAGTTCACTGGAATTTCTTGCATGCATGACAGTCCTTCATCAGAAAATTAATTTAAAGTCAATTCAAGACTCAAAAAAAAGTTTTTACATACTAGTTGCATTAGCTTTGATTTTGACAGTTTGTAGCATTCTCAAAACACTCTTAAAGTGTTCAGATTATCATTTCTAATCAACTTTAGCTCGCTGGTCTGTTTTATGTTCTTAGCAGGTTGGAGTTATAAAACTCACAGAAAAGTCATCATGAAGCTCTCAGAACCACCCTGTGAAGCAACTGCTCAAGCACTGTTTTACTTTTTGCAATAATTTGTAAATTGTCTTGTTCCTTAAGCATAAAGGGCAAGCAGTGTTTCATTTTGAGTTTCATGTTGTAATCGAAATAATAAAAAGAGCATAGCAGGCAATTCCAGCGCCTGACCCAAATCCCCCCAAGGGGGATTTCGCACTTTTCCTTTTTCGCAATTTTTTCTAACTTTTTTCGTTTTAGATTAGTTTCATTTGAGCAATAGTAATTAAACAACTCACTGAAACACACAACATCCTCCGAGGACTCGTTTATCATTTTGTTATATGCTTTTGCGTTTTATTCAATCATTACTTTGTTCTAAACAATACCAACTAAAATTAACCCCCCTTGCTCTACCGAAGTACTCCACCATTCGATGTGAAGAAAAGATATTCTTGGGGTTTACGGCAGATTAATCATCCACTTCAATCATAATAAAACGGACCAACGCCCCAAACCCGGAGTATGCTCTTGACTACTGCAGCTTAGTCGGAACAGTTGGCTCAATCAGAAACAGATGCAAGGTACTTAGTTTAATAGGGCAATCCAATCTCATCTTTCTTGGCGGATTCGGGAGGTTGCATGGGTGTATACCGTAGAGTAAGCAGGCTACTTTAAGCAGGTTCATCCTCGCCTGGTTGGACACTCGATTAAGCCACTATAGCACTCAGTCCAAAGCGTTAGATCTGGTTGTGCCAAACCAAGAATTAACCCACTCCTTAATCTACTCATTTAATAATCATAAAATTTACCAACTGAGACGCTGCAATACTTTCACTGAGACTACACAAGCAACCCTACAAAGCAACAATCGCACATATTTCACATTCTTGGCACTGGTCATTAATTTTCCATGTTTTAAGTTTCAATTATGAATGCCGTGAATGCTTATCTATCTTATGTTGGGTTGATTAATTGATTTAATTTGCAAGCAGTGCTTAGTTGGTTTTTTTCCCATCTCGTCATCTCATAAGTCCTAGAATAGACTTTTATCTTTTTTTGTAGATTAAAAGCCTTAGATTATTTTTCATAAGGACCACCCCCCTTGGCTTCGCCAGGAGTAAGCCTAGACAGAGGAGTCGAGTAATCAGGTGATAGCACTTGACTCTCACTTGCCCCCAAGGACACACCGAGCGGCTTGAAGGTTTTCTGTCGCGTCCCCCCCAGGTGTGTATTAGGCGGCAACGGGATATTTTGGTAAAAAATTCAATCATGTGCCAAAGCTCCATCTGGCAACTTTGAAGATTGCATGTTTTGGTGAATCCCAATGTTACCCCCTATTTTGTCATGGGTGTCAACATGTAATTTTCATCACATTCAAAGGGGGGTTATAGGTTGATGAAGCCTTCCTTGATTGATGATGAGCATGATAACATAGAGTGCTTGGTTTGTCTTCATGGTATGATGGTATTTGGAAGCTTTTCTTGTGGAGCGCTCTTACTCATTAGTTATGGTTGATGGTTCTATTATCACACAACTTGTAGTTGTCCCTAAGGGTATCCCATCTAGGATGGTAGAGGAGATGGACAACTAAAGAGGTGACCCAAGAGATGCCACGGTTCCCAATGCAAGCTGGGTGTCACGATAACCGAGGCACTCTTCACTTTAGATCAAGACAAATCAAGATCAAGGGGGAGACCCTATCCAATCAATGAAGACTAGTTAACCCAAAGACTCCTGGGGAAATGTGTAAAATGAAAGAAGGAGATCAATGGTGAATTAGATCTAGGAAGATTAAGTGGACCCAAGGGTTAAGGTGTGGTTGAAGAGGCTTAGAGAGTGACAAATGGTTCAACCACTAAAATACAAGGGCCACTTATGAGATTTAATCAATAGATCTAAAAATGACTTGACACAAATCTAAGGCTCTCAAGGCTCAGACTTGGCACAAGGTCTACTCAATGTCTGATATATACTGCTCTGATCTGTAAGTGATCTCAAATAATGTTGCTCATCACAACTGATCTCTGTAAAAGCAAAGCTCTGAAAAGTGCAGATATCTGCTCAGCAAGAATAGTAGCCCAACTACTATGGTGTGATAACAGGTTCACACGTGAGGATGACTTATGGTTGATTTTCCCTAGAGCACTCTAGCTGATTTGGAGTTGTTTGCATTTGGGGATGCTTTGTAATTGGTTTCCATGGAGCACCCTCCCTCTAGCACATGTTTGGTGGCATATGGCATACATTTCAATGGAACACCCTAGGTTCTTAGCACTTGATTGGCAGCTTGACATGGTCATCTATCATTATTTGTTGAGCACTCTCCTTATCTTCTCTCTCTTGGTACACATCTAGAGGCATGTCATGTCTTATAGATGGGGTTGTCCCCTTCTCCATGGAGTAGTTAACAATCTTGGAAACCTTACTCTTGGAGTGGGTGGTTTTTTATTATTGATCGATGGTCTCCTTAGTTCATGGATCTGGCCCTTGCACATATAAACTATGTTTGTTTCACTTGAAAAGGTTTTTGTTTGCCCAAGATATGACCATTTATATAAGATCCAAAGGTGTATACACAATTTCAGTTTGGATTTTAAAATCTTTTTCATACTATTTTAATATTTCATTTCAATTTTTTTGTTTATACTTTCGGTTTGCTCCCTTTCCATTCTACGTATGCTCTTTGCCATTCACTTTGTGCAAGCTCAATAAATAAAAAACAAACCGGAAAGTCCTTTCTTTTCTACGTATGATCTTTACCCTACACCTTGTGCAATCTCAGCAAATCAGAAACAAAGAAGAAAAGTTGCATTTTCTGATGAACCGAGATCTAACCTCAAGCATTTAAAGTTTAAAAAAGAATTCAAAAAATTTGCTTGTTTTTGTGTGCAGCTATGTTGAATTTTTTTGCATAAAAACAAAGAAAAAAGGATTTTTGGGGTAATCACTTCGAGGAAGAGTTAAACCGCACCCCCTCCCCTTTCTCCTTTCTAATAATTGCTATATTTTTTGTAATAGCTCACTCAGTTGAAAGTTACTTGATTAAAATCGAGGTCTTGAGTTCAAGTCTTTGTTTTTGTCAATGTTGCACGACTCGGACTCGGCAAAGACTCGACTAACATGTGACTCCTCGACTCGGGAAAGACTTGGCACAGACTTGGCAAGACTCCGTAACTTAAAATATGGTAAATTTTGGGCAAAAAAAAGAGAGGTTAATGGACATGTAAACGAGGTGCTTACAACCCAGTATGGGGGAGATCCTGTAACGGATGTCACATGTAACGTTTTCAAAAGTAATAAAATGTAAAAAGTAATAGTATGGGGGAGATCATGTAACGGATGTCACATGTCACATGTCACATTTGTCACGTTTGTAGTATGGGGGAGATCCTATAACGAATGTCACATGTCACATTTGTCAAGTTTGTCACGTTATGTTACAACCCAGTATGGGGGAGATATTGTAACGTTTGTCACATTTGTCACGTTTGTCACGTTACGTTACAACCCAGTATGGGGGAGATGTTGTAACGTTTGTCACATTTGTCACGTTACGTTTCCATGTTAGCTCATAACTTATAAAAAATCAAAAGTAATTAAAAATTTCATGTTCGCTCATAACTTATCAAAAATTAAAAATTAAAAGAGAGGGATCCAATTTCTTGAGGGGTAATTTTTTTCTTAATATGTAAAAAATTTAAGATAAAACAAAAAAAATTACACCTCAAGAAATTGGATCCCTCTCGGTGCTTGATAGATCCGAGTTTGAGATGGATCTACGTTGGTTTAATTATAATTAAATTAAATATAAAACTCATTACTTAAATTTATAAAGCATAGTAAATAAAACTCATTAGTTAAATCTAATTAATATAACATTGAATATAAATAAAAAATTAATATATTGTAATATAATATATATTAAAATATAAATAAAAAGTTAAATTACTTATAATTTATAATTTAACAATTGTATAGTTTTCACATATAATGGCTTTAAATTAAAAAGGGCGCCATGCTTGTTTAAGGCTTAAGCTACCCGCCGCCAAGTATTAACCCTAGCCGTGGGCCGCGACAATACAATGAAATCGCAAGGTAGATGCATGGTTCAATAGCTACCCACAGTCTCCAGTGTACTCGTGCCAAGCATCGACCTTGCCCATGACAAGCATGGAAACCCTCCGTCGATGCTAACTTCGATTGTTGCCCTTCGATTGTTCTTGGAGGCACGCATGTTGGAGGACACAATTTCGCGGGATATGTTATGCGTTTGTCGAGTCTATCTACCGATTTCATGTCGAGTATTTGCGAGTTTGCCGAGTCCCTGCAAGTTTGTCGAGTCAGCCACGAATCTTATGCGATTACCCGGCTTGTAGGTTGAATCGCCCAGCCTCGCGAGTACTCGCGAGTCTTCGGAGAGTGGTGCTTCATTGGTTTTTGTAAATTAGCTTTTGAAAAAGTACAAGCAACTTTAAGTTATAACATAGCTTTATTGTAAAGTACATTTCACTTAAATTATAAAAGTGAATCACTTAAAGGCCAACCTACATTCAAGCTAGGTATCCATAAACCCACTTTTAGTATTAGAGTTGGGTGCTCATAAACCCTCTTAGCAATATTCAAGTTGAATATCCATAAACCCACTCTCAGATGTAAAGTTGCATGAGCATTTTGGGCTTGGATTATTGCTGAGTATTATGCCCTCTTTAATTATCCTCTTCATTGTAAACAAAGAGTTTTGATAAACCTATGTAAGAAAAGAAAAGGCATACAAAATCTAAAACACAAATATTAACAATGGCTCTCACACACATTACACAGAGATTTACCCTGGAAACCCAAAACCAAGAAAAACCAGCATTACTAAGAGTTTCTCCACTCTCTATCTCATTGTATTATATTTTATGTTTACAATACTATATCATGGCATCCAAAACCCTAATTCATTAACCCAGATTAGATTACAACCTCAATTCTTTAACTGGAATTAGTTTACAATGGGTTGCAAAACCATGGACTAAAAATTGTACAAAATAGTCCAAAAAAGGACCCCAAAATTTATTTTGGGGGGCATTGACCCCCCCCCACCCTCCTAGCTAGGGAAGCTAATCAGCCCCCATGAACCCCCCTTGCTCTAGGAACCTACAAACAATACAACACACGTCCAATATTTCCCAATTGTTGTATTCTTTGAAACATGGGGTCAAGAGGAAGCATTCATGAAATCAACTACAAAGGGAGACAATGTCCATTGATTCTCTACACCAAGAGAAATTTTCAATACCGACAGACTTTGTCAATGAATCTAGAACATTCTTCAAGGAATCAACCTTCAACAACAGTACGTTGTTCTCCTCGACCATGTCTCTAACAAATGGTATCGAACATCAATATGCTTTGTCTTGGAATGATAAATAGGGTTATTTTCGATAAAAATTGCACTGGAGTTGTCACAACTTATTCTCACTGCTTTCTGAACAATACCAATACTTGAACAAAATCTTTGCAATCATATGGCTTCCTTACTTCCATGAGTGGCTGCCATGTATTATGCTTTTGTAGTTGACAATGCAACTACACCCTGCCTCTTACTCATCCAACTGATTGCTCCACCAAATAAGTTAAAAACATAACCACTTGTAGATCTTCTACGGTCAAGATATCCATCACAGTCTGCATCAACAAAACCTTGTATATCCAAGACTTCCTTGGCAAAAAATTGTATAATCTGAAGTGCTACACAAATATCTGAAGACTCTCTTTACTATTGTCCAATGTTCCTTCCCTGGTTTTGACATATACCTATTCAAAACTCCCATTGCATGGGCAATGTCTGTTCTAGTGCAGACCTTGGAATACATCAAACTTCCAACTGCACTAGCATAGGAAACATGTGACATGTCTTCTACCTCTTCTTGAGTCTTAGGACATTGATCTGCAGATAACTTTGCACCTATAGGAATAGGGATGTTTATCGGTTTACATTCCTGCATTCAAGAGAATAAGACTAATGTAACAGAAGACATATCAAGATGAAATCATAGATCACAAAGAAGCTAATGAAAACCCCCTGATACAAGCAAACCCAATTGAAGCGAGTTGAGGAAACCCTGCAAAAACGCCCAAGTGAAGTCGCCCTCCTGTGGACAAAACAATGTTTCCACGAAAATATATAGATTCACCACAAACTCTCAAATGCTAGGATGCAATAGACTTTCCAATCACCATCTAAGAATATCATTGCAAAGAAGATCCAAAAGTATCTGCAAATAATTTTTTATTATCAAGATTCCAAGAGCCAAAGGTCGCTTTACAATGAGAAGCTCTCTCCTTTAAATAGGAAGAAGAGATACCAAAACCCTAACCACCTTTTGAATGGATGGCTAAGATTAAAAGATACAATAATCTAATCAATGGTTGAGAAGAGCTCAACATAAAGTACATGGATCAACTCAAAAATATAATATACCCACATAGTCAAATCGCCCTAGGGAGGAAGTCCTCATGAAGTGACTCTAAAAACATAACATGAAGCTCATGGTGGGTCTAGGGGGTGATATAATTCCCTCCTAGTGTATCCCCATGGCACAATAACATAACATGACTCATCAAAGTATCAAAACAACCTCCATAGAGAAAGTCGTGAGCCTCCAAGGAGACAAATAACCCATATAAAATGCCATCGGGAAGTGTGTAGGCCCCAATGGATGCTGCAACTGCTGTGGAAGATGTGGGAGACATCACACTCATCATAGAAGATCATCTCATGCCATTTCCTTGCCTCAGTAGCCCAAATCGATTTCCTTTGTAGCCAATTTTACCATTTTTTATGCCTCTGTAAATCACCTGAAAATCATAAAAATGCCTGTAACTCACTGCCCGGTCACCAGGGGCCAAATCTAACTACACCAACATGTGCGGGAACATAGCAATGTAGTAAAAACAAGTGGCTACACTCCATATCCCCTCTATAGCGCCATAGGTGAACCAATCAAATCCTGATACTGCTCTGACAAGCCATTTTTAATGGCAAATCTGCACTGAAGTGATAAACTGAGAGAAATCCCAACTGAAACTGCCCGGAACTGAAAACTAATTGTCCCAATGGACTCAGAGAGCCCAAATGCACTAAAGGTGCATACTCATACACCATATGGATGACTGCATAATCATATAATATCATCACCATGCTTAGATAAATAAAAATAATAATAATCTGCAAATGATCAAAATCCTCAGAATCACTGCAGATCACTATCTGAAGCTGTAACGGCTGCATGGAACTATCTAGTGATCAACTAAGGATCACATATCATCAATGGCTATCATCCAGGGTTTAACCCCTCTCATGTCCTGTAGTTGAAATTTGGTCAAACTGACCCATAATATGATCCAAATCATAAACATCAAAGTGCTGCAAGTGCATTTGGTTAAAGCATGCTTCATAAGTCATTCCAATAGCAGTATAAACATAGAGTAATCATTTCACTGGCGATCTACAACAAGATATTCAACATTTTCCAATAATAATATTAACTCAGATTTAAAGCCTCAAGAATATACTCACTTCATGGTTGTGATCAATTTGCTAGTGATGGGTGAGGGTGGATAGATGCAAGGCTAGGCTAAGGGATGACTGTACTGACTCAACACTAACACTTTGGAAATGGAAAGGGGATACACACTAAAGCATATGTTGGACAAGCAGTAACACAGGGGAGGGCAGTGTCTCACAAATGGGTAAGTTGTTTGGGAAGTGCTTATTCAACCTTGACAGATGACGGAGGTGTGTCCAACACTACACCAAACGAGAGTGTGGTATGACGGGGCCCCGCGGTCACTATCTAGTTGTTCCCACTTTCTTTGTAAAATTTTCCCACACATAAGCAAAATGGAGACGCTGGATATTCGTCTATGGGAGGTTAATTAAAAGATGTGAAGACTAATTACTAGTAACTAAGTCCCTTTCTGGTAACTAGGTCCCTTTCGAGGCTGCAGAGATCTAGAACATGCTTAGGACATAGCCTTGTTAATTTTAAAGATTTTTGAACAAATTTTTCTTGTTTATTAAAACCCCAAGAGTCTCTTTTAGGTCCGTGAACCGTACTCTGGAAAGCAAGGGGGTTAATTGAACGTAAAAGAGAGACTGAAAAATAAACAGTTATCTAATTACTACACTACCGAAGTAGTGGGTTAGTATCCGATTACTTTTTTGCAAGAGATAAATCTAATTGTAACTGTAAAAATGTATACGATCTGCAAAGACGGAATTAGAAATTCCTATGTCCTGAGTGAGTCAATGGCCAAATATTTGGATTGGACCACGATGGTAAGTTTTAATTAATCTAAGTTAATTTTAATCAAATTAAAACTTAAAGTAAGAAAACTAAACTAAAAAAAAATCCAAACTCATGAAAAATCACACCGACACGGATCCCCCCTAGGGGGATGGGGAGTGGGCGGGCTCTTAGGAGCCTACTCAAAACTTTTATTACAAGGTTACAATGAGATCTGAAAGAAAAATACTTCCTTCTCCTTATAAATTTGGAGAAATTACAACTGCTTGGGAAAAGTGTTATACCATAAAGGAATGCTCCCAAAGGCTCTTGAGATCTTGAGATTATCGAAATTTCACCCAAAAGACCTTAAAACCTGCTAAAAGAAAACAAAAACCAACAAGCTTATTAGTGGTTAAAATGCCCAAAATCACTTGGAAAGTGATGTTGGACAACCAAAAAAAGGGGCTAGAAAAAAGACTAAATAAACTAGATCTAACTACAACAAGTAACTAAGAAACTTGGGATTGTAAAACCCAAATTCTTAGGATATTGGACATCCTTTGAAGGGCTGCCAATGAGGCACTTTGCTGCTTGATTTAACTTTTAAAGATCAAAGAACTATCTTTTAACAAAATTTAAGATTTGCATTATGAAAATTTGTAAAAGAAAGGCTTCTTAAACTAGATCTAAGAAAATCAAATGATTTTGCACTTTAAAAGAAATTCTAGATCTATGCAAGCTAACTTTATGTAGATATATGAAAGATTTAACTTTAAAATGAATAGATCTATAAGCTAGACTAGTAACAAGTAACCAAAGGAAGATTTTAATTTAAGGTGAGAGAAGGTGAAGAAATCAAGACTTCTGAATCTTGAACTTATGGAGTTTTTTCGGGTGGAGCAAAGAGGGACTTTGTCTTTCCGGATAGAAGTACCTGCAAAGATTAGAAAAAAAACTTGCCAAAAAGAACCTGTCAAATCTATATAGCCTACACTCAAGATTAGTATATCATACAAGTAAATAAACTAAAACATGAAAATTCCTTAGTCTTGACGCATAAACAAATAAATGAGAAAACTAATCTAGATCATCTTCTCATTCCTATGGATTAGACATAATCACTACAAGGCAGAATGATTGACAAAGCAAATAATAAACAAGTAAACTAAACTACAATTACCTTAATGAATCATAGAGACAACTGACATCCACACAACCAAGATTATACACCCATGTAGCCTCCAAAGCTTCTTATTCATTACTCAATGATAAACAAATACAATAGCAAAATGGCAGAGCTTCAATCCTTCTCTCAACAATGAGGAATGAGCTTGCTTTTATAGCCAAACCAAGAGGAGATCCTCTTTGACACTTGGAGAAATGAGTTGATACACTTGGAAAAGGCTTTTTGACATGTGTGAGAGGTTTGGGGAGGTTAATGACACCTTTCTCCAACCATTTGACACTTTTCAACCTCCACTTGACACCTCTCCAACCACAAATTCGCCCCCCCTTTGGTGGATCTCCAATCTTCAATCAAATCATCATTTATTTACACAATATTCTCCCTGATTTGATTGCCAATCAAAGGAGATTTGATTCCAACACATTTCCTTGATCCGTGGGATTGAGATTTTGCCTTTATTATGTCTTTTTTTGCCAATTAAATTGGTCTTTTTGGTTTTTTTGAGTAAATATTAATTTTTGAGATAAATACTTACTCAAAACTTAGGATAAGTGGGTTTATGGGTTTAGTGGATGCTCTAGCTTAAAAAACAAGCATCTACTTGAAAAAATATGCCCACAAACCATATTTTTATTACACTTTTAATTTTTCCAATTAAACTATTAAAAAATAATCTAATTTTACAGGAAAAAATATTTTTCTCAAAAATTAAAAAAAAAACTACGGGGACCTAGCACATGTCCATATGACTCAAGTTTAATGTCTAGCATGGTCTAATACATTGACACTTAGGCTCTAATAACCTCCTAAGGCTGAAACACCACGCCGACCACCCCAATTTTGGAGGTCTGAGTGAAAAACTCGAAAATTATTAGTCATTTGTTCAACAACAAATAATTAACAAGGGAAAAAACACTCTGGGCTAATCGGATTAATGTTTAAGTCCTAGGAAGTCGAGTCTTTTACATATAGCTACCATGCTAGCACATTTTATTACAATTCCCCCAAGGGGGTATGAACATGTCGTACAAAAATAAAGGGCCTAGAAGGCCTGATGGACTTCTAAACTCTAATGATGAACACTTTGACATGTTCAAGCTTCGAAACTTGTCGAATTGAAAAATTCAACCGCAGATTTCCTAAAGTTTTTTAAATGTTCAAGCTTCATCGGCTCACTTGAAATCCAACTAAGTATGACTTAGTAGGAAACACAAAGCAGTACCCCAACATCCCCTTTGTCATTTTTTAGCCTTGCATGGTCCATGAGATGTACTAGTCGAGTCCTGGTTCAATTGGTCAGAGCAGTGCAGCTAGGAAGCTGATATACTCCCTTGTCCCTATGCAGTCAAAGTTGGTCTTCATGGTCACATTCAGAGACAGGTATATGACTGAGCAAGTATACATGTTCCATTCAGGTGTTCTTATCTGTCTTATTTATATAGTAGTTTTGAATTGGCATAGGTAACTAACAGTGGTGATATGGTTTATCAGTTGCTATTGTGGACTTGTAATGAGTAGTTGGATGGTCCTGAATGTTAAGACCCTAGTGTATGCTCATTAGTATGGCCTACCTTATACAAACTTGATCATTCTCCTACTATGTCTGGAACCACTTTTTCATTTCCTCCGTCCATTTGCTGCCTACATTGTGTGATTTTACCCTTGACTTGGACCCAGACTTGTGAAATTGAAGATTCCCCCCTCCCCACTTTGACCTTTGTGCATGATCAACTCCATGTTTATTGTGTCTCAGCTTTAGACTGTGTCCTTTAGTCCTTGAACCAAGCATTCCTCTTGTGTTATTTTGAAGAAATTCCTCATAAGCAAGTCAAAAAGCTCATGAGATGGGGTAAGAGGCTGCCAATTCAAAGAGTCTCCAAAGAATGAAATTCCTCATAAGTATCAAAAGCTCATGAGATGGGGCAAGAGGCTTCCAATTCAAAGAGTCATGAACCTGGATGAAAGCTACAATTAGTTGTGCTTTTCAGCACATAAAATCCAAAAGGTTCCATGAATGAAATGCAATTCCTCATGGAGCCTATAAAGGTGATGAAATGAGATGGGGCAAGAGGTTGCCAACTCAAAGGGCTTCAAGATGTTTGTTAGAGTCTACTGGAGGCCTCCCAAGCACTTTAGCCATGTGTGAGACACCCCCCTCCCCTAATGTCATCTATCCTACACTTGTTACTATGGCTCCCTGTTTCCCACTTTTTTTGAGAGATCATGTAGTCAAGGTTAAACAAGTCAATTCCCTTTAAGCCTAGCCTTGTTTTATCCACCTCACCCAACCTAGCGGAATGATCCATTTTGTATGTGAGCATATGTTAGGGACTTCAAGAAGGAAGTGACCCTTCTAATACAAGTCTGATTCTTATTTATTGATGTTGATCACCATTTTTATGTTGTTGATGTTTTAGATGGCTACTAATACAAGTAAGAGAGCACCATTCACCCCCTTATGCATGCAGGATCATTCAGTTCTCAGTTTAGTTCTTAGTTTGACCAATTTTGACTTGGTCAAGCTAGTTTGACCTGGTCAACCTATAGATCCCAAAGTGGGCTTGGCTACAGTGGTTTGAGATTGTATATTTGGTACCCATGGACATCCATTACATTATCCCATGCTCTAGTTGGTGATTACTGGCCATAGTTGATGAGATTTTTATTTATTATGATTATTTTTAGCCATATTTTTATTGTTGGAGATGGATTGGCTTACAGATCGTTACATAGATGGATCCATGGGGTGTTTGTTGTCACCCTTAGTGAATTTGATGTCTCTGATCTCATTGGTGCATTCATATTGTTGATTTGGGAAAAGGAGAAGAATTTATAAGCAAATTTATCTTTTAGTAGTACATATCAGCATTTTTAATTAATAAAAAGTGACCATGGCTTACGCTAGGAAAACGATCTGGATTTTTTGGGCAAGGAAATGACTTGGGGACATTATGTTATGTTTATTTGATGCTCTAGAGACTATGTATCATGTTCTAATCTTCACTTGGGGTCCACATGTTATTTCTCCCTCACCTAGGGAAGTCGACTTCTCCATGGGGGCGACTTGGTGGTTATCTTCACTATGCTATTGTTATCGTTATCATTTGACATTGTACTTGGGGCGCCTTAGGGAGACTTAGACCCCTAGGGGGTCCCCTTTACTCATGTTTCATGTCACATTTTGTATCACATGTTGTTCCTAGGGGGGGTGAGGGAAATCGGCCCTCCTCCTTAGCTAGCTCAATGTTGTTGTATTGACACTCTATCCACCGTTGATCTAAGATGATTATGATTTGATCCTAGCTATCCCCATAAGGATGCTAGAGATTTTGCATTTGGATCTCTATATATTAGAGATCTCTATATTGTAAAAGGACTTTTTGGATCTCGATAGAATAATAGAGAAGAAATTGGATTTGGTTATACTTGTGGATTTCATTTGTGGATGTTTGAAGCTTATGTTATCTCAATATTGCCTCTGTATTAGCGATTTATCTTCCATGTTTTGGCAACTATTATCTTGAAGATTGTTTGCAGAAACAAAATCGATTTGGTGGACAACGATGGTTGAAATCGACCCCCTCTTTCTCATTGGATCGATTTGACAAAGGGGGTTTATTGTTTCAATTTTGCTCGTAATTTGAGCAAGCTTCCTTCTTGTCTATCTTGTATGCACTCATTTCCTTTTGTCATACATTATTTCATTTGGACTTACGTACTTGATTTTGTTTGGCAAGGGCGCACTGGAGGAGTTCGAAGGACTTGTCGAAGTGTGGAAATCTATTGCTATTTTGTGGATGTGTGAAGATCATCAACATTTCTTGGCATCTCTTGAATCCAGGTACATCACATCCTTTCTCTCTCTCTTTTTCTTTCTATCCCATTGGTCATCTAAGAAAACTAAACAATGATTAAAAACCCTCATTTAAAATTTACAAATTTTATTCCGATCACTTAGCTTTTTTTAAAATCCAGTTAGGAGTTTCTTTCACTTCCTTAGGCAATCAAATCACCCCAATCTTTGAACTCATTCACTCCATTCTACCCAATATATCACGACACTAGTTGGTCTAAGGTAAAATTGCATTTCTTGACTTGCTAATCTTTTCGCTTTCTTGTGACTTAGGTCGTGTGCTTGTGTGTCTATTCAATCCTTATCTTCCACATAAGCACATTTTATTGGTGTTATTTGTTTTGATTTCCTAAAGCCAATTTGTTACTCTGGGCATTCTAATATTTCGTCTATTTACAACCACCAAGGTAATAGCTTTGGCCATATTGTACATAACGCCCTTCAACTAAATCTTTATAGCTAACCAAGATAGCAAGGATTTATTCACTCGTGATCATATTCATCATTCCTATAATTGCTAGTCCTCTAAGCCTCCCTTGTCATCTATCTTTTCGATCTAGGGTTTTAAGACAAGTTTTCATTGTTGTCCTGAATTTAAATCTTGCTTGTGTATCTTTTCTTTTTAGTTAGCTATCTCAAGCTAGCTAGGGTTTCCCCCTTGGCTTGACTCATAGCCTGGCCTAAAGCAACAAGAACCCATTCAATGTGACAACTACTCTATATGTATTGAACAAGGCCCTTAAGGTGTCACTTGGTTTAGCTACCCTTCCTCTACCATCCTAGATAGGATACCCTCTTAGGTGGCAGCTACAACTTAGGTGATAACACTTGAGAAGACAAGTCCCAATATAAAAGTATCGAACTTCTGATACCACATTCATGGTGGTTGTTTTAATCCATACAAGGACTTCTTCAGCTTGCAAACCAACTCTTCTTTCCCTTCACCACATGGTTGTTTCATGTAGATTTCTTCCTCCAAATCACCATGCAGATATGTTGTCTTCGCATCCATTTGCTTTACTTCAAGATCAAGAGCAACAGCAATAAGGTGTCACTTGGTTTAGTCGCACTTCCGCTACCGTCCCAGATAGGATACCCTCTTAGGTGGCAGCTACAACTTAGGTGATAACCTTGAGAAGCCAAGTCCCAATATATAAGTATCAAACTTTTGATACCACATTCATGGTGGTTGTTTTAATCCATACAGGGACTTCTTCAGCTTGAAAACCAACTCTTCTTTCCCTTCACCACATGGTTGTTTCATGTAGATTTCTTCTTCCAAATCACCATGCAGATATGTTGTCTTCAAATCCATTTGCTTTACTTCAAGATCAAAAGCAACAGCAACAGACAAAATAAATTAATAGAAGTTAATTTAACAACAAGAGAAAAAAACTCACTTAAATCAATTCCCTCAACCCGAGAATACCCCTTAGCTAATAGGCGAGCTTTGTACTTCTCCACCTTACCTTCTGCATTCAACTTATTCTTAGACCCTCATTTGCTATGAACAGGTTTTCTTCCAGCTAGCAACTCAACTAGATCCCAAGTCTTATTTTTATCCAAGGCATCCATTTCTTCAACTATTGCCTTCTTCCAAAGTTTACTATCCTCTGAATCTAATGCCTCCCTAACAAATCTAGTATCATCATTAGTAATAGATAGAGCAAAATTAGAGCAGAAATCAGGTGGGATATACCTTTTTGGTTGCTTTCTTTCACAAACAAATCTCCTTAAGGCTAGAACTTTAGGCTCTTCCGCTTCTGGTTCATCTTCTTCCATTGAGTAAGATTCTGCACCCTCTAACATAACTCAAAAAAGAAATGTTGAGTCATGATATAACAAAAACTGATAGAGAGTTCATTGAGCGAGTGCTTACCTTCGATCGTAGGAGAAATTTCTTGGTTGTGACCAAGCTTACTCATTAATTTTTTGGCGAGATCTTCCTAGTCGAGCACTTACCTTCACTTGACTAGTACTTACAGTGTTGTAGTCGATCATGCAATGTACTCTGCTACACTCCTCTTCATCAGTTTGTCATTAACCAGGTTAGTCGAAGCTTGAAACTATGAAGATAATTCACATATATATATTCAATCTTTACTTAAATATTCCCAGTTAAAATCTTGCTTCTAGCCGGACTCTTTGGCTTACCTTGACTACGTTCAGATCTCATTTAATTGTTCAGTCGAGAAGTTAACTTAGGATCATTAACTTCATCATGCTCTGCTCAACTATGGAAAATGCATAAGTCCTTCATATATCTCTTTTATGACTGAGTATTTCCACTTAAGACCTTCGATGAGATTCCTTAACATCTTCTCATTTATGAACAACTATAGATATACATATATAATTAAAATAAATATATATATCGATATCTAATAACTAATATATAAGTATGTACAAATATTAATTAATATAAATATATGCATCTAATGATTGTTGTAAATATATATATATATAAAAGTACACACACACACATATATATGCACATATAACAAGGTACAAATAATGGAGTTTATATATATATATATCCTATACATATATAATATATGTATAGGATATGCACATGTACCAAGGTACAAATAATGGAGTTTATATATATATGTAAACTCCATTATTTGTACCTTGGTACATGTGCATATCCTATACATATGTTAACCATGCTTAAATGTTATACAATACTAACACCCCATACGTAAATAACATACATAACCCTACCTAGCCCTAGGGCTTTGTTATCACATCCATAGCAGTAGGGCTACCATGATTGCAGAGCAGTTCAGTATATATTTTTGAGCTTTTCCTTTACACAGTTTCAGTGAGATCAGCTATGACGAGCAGTATTACTTATGATCACTCACACATCAGAGCAGCCCCAGATCAGAGATGCAATAGACCTTATGCCACGACTGAGCCTCTTCACCTCAAATTTGATGACTGAGATGACCTTTTATTCCATACAGAGTAATGCAGTGCCCAGAGTATCAGCAGCAATGTTTCAATGGTTACAAGTGATCCAGATATCAGATACAGGTATATGGCCCAGCAGGTATATGATGTGCATTGGTTTTATTATCTTTCTCTTTTGGTCATTTTGATAGCTTGACTTAGTATATAGTAATCATGATCTGGCAGTGTATCTATACAAAATGAATATGGTTGTTATTGATTATCTAAATGGTTGTATTACTTGCATGTAGAAGCTCTTGTTTTATACTCATTGCTTTTTACCCTCTTAGGAGTGTGGAGATGATCATTCCCACCTTTTATGGCTTGCTAGCTTAGGCATCACCTTCACTTTCCCCATCCATCAGTTATCTTTCCCACTTTTGGTTTTTACCCTAACTTACACCTCAGCCTGTGATATGGAGGACTTCCCCACTTTTGCCTCTGTGTTGGATAGCATCCCTGTTAGTTTGTGTCTCGGCTCTGAGTTGGAAACAGAACTTACCCTTTGGTGAGTTGGATTTGATAACTTGATCACTCTAGTCGATTTCCCTGATGTTTGGTCTTGATTGTAGAAAGTCCCCCTAGTTGCTTGAGTTGTGTTGGCTAAAACCTAAAGCAAACTATACTACCATCATTTGTGGAAACTTAAATGAATAAACACCCTGGATGAAAGCTTGATTAGTTGTCTTGCTAAACACATGCAAGATCTCCAAAAGGGTTGTGAAATTGAATAAATTGGAAACTTAAAACACCCTGGATGAAAGCTTTAGTAGTTGTGCTTCTAAGCACAAGTGAAATCCCCAAAAGGGTTGTCAAATGAAATAATGTGGAAACTAAAAGCACCCTGGATGAAAGCTTTAGTAGTTGTGCTTCTAAGCACAGGTGAAATCCCCAAAAGGGTTGTCAAATGAAACAACGTGGAAACTAAAAGCACCCTGGATGAAATCTTTAGTAGTTGTGCTTCTAAGCACAGATGAAATCCCCAAAAGGGTTGTATAGGCCTAATGAAAGCAGTGGTTAAATATATGCTAAATCCAAAGACTATTGGCCAAGGAAATGAAATGAAATGATGTGACTTGTAAACATTTGCAAAGGTTGAATAAGCACTCCTCTAAACAACTTATTCCATTTGTGAGAGACACTGCCATCCCCTGTGTATTTGTATCCGACACATGCTTAAGTGTGTATTCCCTTTCCCTTATCCAAAGTATCATAGTGTTGAGTCAGTTGAGTCATCCCCTTGTCCTAGCCTTGTATTCTTCACCTTCACCCTTTGCTAGCAAAATGTTCATGTCTACAGAATGAGTATATCCTTAAGATTCTTTTGTAAAGTAAATAATTATTTGAACTTATGCTTTATTGTATTATTAATTAACTACCAGTGAAATGATGCTTAATGCTTAAGTCTTGCTATGAAAATGATTAAAAGAGCATGTCTTAACCATTTGCACTTGCAGCAGTAGGCTTTTTCAGCCTGGGTCATATTTTGATCAGTCTTGACCTGGTCAAACCCAGTTTGACCTAGTCTACCTTGGGATCTGTGATGTGTTGGACCAGTGATGATGTATGATGATGATTTATGGTCCTTTGCTACCCCTTTGTTGGCTCCATACAGTGGACACAGGTTTCAGATGATGGTTGATGCACTTTTTATTGGTTATTATTATTTCCAGACCATTATATTATTATTGTCCGGGTACGGCTGAGGCTACAAATGATCTTACAGGTTGCCACAGTGTGTATGGGTACTCATCTCTAGTATATTTGGACCTTCTGCGTCTATTGAGACACTCAACTATCGGTTTCAAGCACTCTCAGAGATGATACTGGCATATTTCCACCTTTGGCCAGTTTTTCCATGCAGAAATGGCATGTCCAGCAGTTGCCTTGAGCTTACTTGTTTGCCTATGGCGCTACAGAGGAGAGGGGTGGTCCAGCCACTTGTTATTACCAAATTACCCCCTCTCCAGACACGATGGTGCAGTCATATTTTGTGCCCGGGCATCCAACAGTGGGTTTCAGGCATTTTGATGGTTTTTCGACTGGAATAAAAATGGAATAAAAAGGTCATTAAGGAAATCGATTTGGGTTATTGAGGAAAATTTTTGGCATGAGATCTGTTCAGAGGTCACCTATGATGTATCCCACTCCTTCCAGGTCAGCTTGCAGCATTCAGTGGCGTCCACACAGTCTCCGGGTTGTCATTTGATGCATTCTTCTCTCAGTTGAGGGGGTCAGGATTTGATCATTTATTCACTTGGACATGTTATTGAGTCATATGTTATATTATTGTGCCATGGGGTGATGCTAGTGAAGGATAATAAAGCCTCCTAGCCCCACCATGTGCTCCTAGTCACTTGTCCTTGTCATCTTATGTGGCACACTTGTTATTTAGTCACTTTTATGTGGTGCGCACCCCCCTAGGGCATCTTTTAGTGAGTGCGCACCCCCCTCATGTGAGTGGATCCATGTTATATTGTACCGACTCATCTTAGTCGTTGATTGTATTGATTTTATCTTTTGATCTCAACCACTCGTTCATAAAGTAGTTAGGGTTTTGGTCTCTCTCCTCCTATTTAAGGAAGAGAACCCCCTATTGTAAAGGCACCTTTGGGGCTCTGGAAATACTGGAATAAAATACTACTTTTGTGGATCTTCTTATCTTGCTTTGATGGGATGCTCTTGTACATGATTATACATCTATTTCTTTAGACATCTTTGTTGTTCACAGGTGATTTTGACAATTATAGAGGGAGGCCGAATTGAATTGTTGCAGGGGTGTGAATTGCTTGAAGGGAAGATTGTTGGGGTTTCTCACATCCCCCTTGGGCAAGATGTTTTCATCTTGAAGGGTGTTTTTCAATTGTGCTTTGTCCATTGATTTACTTCTTTTGATATGCAATGCTTAGATCTTGCTTACTTGTGAATCAAATCTCACGTTACGTAGTTTGTTTTGCAGGTGAAGTAGGACGTTTTTCCTCCTTGGGCTTAGATGTTTAGCTTGGAATCACTTGGATCTAGCTTGGAATTGTAACTATATGCAAACATCATCAATGTACAAGGTAGTTGCAAGCATTTGAGTTAAGATCTACAAGGTACGTATCCATTTTCATGTATTTCACCCATTGGTCACTTCAAACCCTCATAGCTCAAAACCCTCATTTTTTTTTTTAAGATCCGGTGAGATCTAGCAATTGATTGGGCTTAATAATTAAAACCCACCTAGATAATAATTAATAAATCTTGGATCTAAAGTTTGGTGGGCATCCGACTCCATTTACCCACTCATCTAAGGCACTAGGCCTCTCCAAGGGAGGTCGCACTTGTTGGGTAGGTGGGCCTTTGCTAGATCTACATCGTGGGTATTGTTTGTTCCTTCTCAAACCATAGATCCATTGAGTAGCAAACCCCCTAAGGCCATTTCACTTTGATCTTTACCTTGTGGACCTATTTTGACCATTTTCCATATTTTAAGGGTGGGCCCCACTTAGGTCTTTCTACTTGGCATTGGATCTATCTAGATCTACTAGTCTTAATCCCTAAGTGGCCTAATATTTCATTGGTTGAACATTTGTCCATCTCATAAGCCTCTTCAACCAAGCCCTAACTCCTTGGGTCCACTTATAAATTCTAGATCTAGATCTATCCACTCTTGATCTCTTCATCTTTCACATTTCCCTAGGAGGTCTTGAGTAGGTTCGCTAGCCTTCATAGGTTAACTAGGGTCTCCCCCTTGGTCTTGATTAGGCTAGATCTAAAGTGAAGAGTGCCTCGGTTAGCGTGACAACCAATTGCATTGGGAACCGTGGCATCTCTTGGGTCACCTCTTTAGTTGTCCAACGCCTCTACCATCCTGGATAGGATCACCTTTTGGGACAACTACAAGTTGTGTGATAACAGGCTTAACATAACAAGAGAACACATTAATTATTATACCCATGTCCCAAGCCATTGTGGGCGTCCACGAGGAGGGATGGTTTGAGCCCATCCACCACTGAAAAGGAAATTGTCGATCTTGGCTATGATTGAGGCGTTTCTACCTACTAGGAGAGAAGGTTACCACTTTTTAATTGTGTGGTTATGGGAGACTATCATGGCTTGCCCAACTTGACAAAAGCCACAAAGTATGCCTCGATTTTGTCTTCCAGTCCCATGCTTCCCTCCATGCCCAAGGGAAACAATGTACCCTCTTCTAATTCACTTTTATGTGAGATCGAGTTCATGCTTGAGCCTCATTTTTCCTCCCAATTCAAGGCTCTGTCAATTTGATTTTCTACCAGAGAGTTAACGTGCTTGAGAGAGGAGTAGTCCTGCCTCTGTGATCGTGAATCCCCTCCCTATCCCACTGTTGGAGATCGTTGCTACGGAGAGTAGCTCGACCATGGCTCATTCGAGGTTACTTCGCCATGAAGGATGCGGCCTCATCAGCAGAGGATAGGCCACAATGGAGCACTAGACCTCATGGCCTTCGAAGGGGAGGATTTGTCGCCGTCAATCTCACGATTTGGCTAAGGTAAGAACCATTCAACCACATTTAATCCACTCTTGTCTACTTGTGTGAATTTAAAAGTATCAAGGTTGTTGGTATATAAGTTTAGCATGGGTTTGTTGCCTCGGTTATCATAGATTCACAGTTATGGTATGCGTTTAGACATAGATCCCCTTGTTATTGGTTAACATGGTCTTTGGTAGGGGGGAATCGATCCCCATCTTAGATCTTCGATCTGACCTAGGGTCGAATTCTTTGTTGCATATGGATTCACAATAGCACCATAGTGCCCTTAGGGGAATGTGTTTCCCATAGCAACCATAGTCTACATACGATCCCATGCTTGAAGAGATCGATCCAGTTGGCTACGATCCATATAGAAATACATTGTATACTTTTACTTTGATTCTCGTGCATGAGAACAATGATACCACTAGCTCCACCCATAGTTCCTCTTACAATTTATTTCTTGTGAATCGATCAAGTTGAACAGAGACTCGATTCTCTTATGAAGAGTCTCTACGATCTGTCAGTTGTAGAATTACCTGTTTGATATATGTACATTGCTTATGGTCTTCTGGTTCAACCCCATTGCATTTGCCTTGGATCTTTTTGGATCCGAGAGGGTTCCTTCTTGTCTTTTGCATTTGGATAAGGGTAACATTGATGCACAAGCATATAAGATATATACAATTCTGCTCTCATAAATATCAACTCCATCTTGCAAACAATAAATAGATTAAGGATATTCATCTTGTCATATATATATATATATATATATATATATATATCAAGTCAGGCAAATAGGATCTATACTTGCAAATAATGACATCCCGTTAGATCTAATTTAGGATGTCCATGCATGGCTATAGAGTTTACTCATAGTCGTTGTATAAAAACATTATTTTCTCAACGTAGATGCATAAGGTTGATTGAGGTATGTTGTCGCCGGATTGAGCACCTGGTTAGTGCAGCAGAAATCTATGCTACTGCTCGGTGCACCCTTGGGGGCAAGTCATGAGTCAAGGATGTCACTTGATCTTGAATCCTCTGTTTAGGCCAAACTCCTAATCGAAGCCAAGGGGGGTAGTCCCTACGGAATGCTTCTAAGGCAATTAGAATGTTTTGGTGAATTGGTTAATGATGTTGTTTAAGGAGTTTTATGATTTGATTAAAAGGTTTCCAAGACGATTTGCAAAATAGTTTATAAAATGTACCTTCGCCAGCAAAAATGAAATGACAACCAATAAATAGCACAACAATGATATGAAATAAAGCAAATGAAAAATGTGTTGTGGACCAATGCCTTATGGAGTCAAAACAAGATATAAAGTTGCTGCTAAAAGGGAAATGTTTTGCGATTGCTTCTTGGTTACTTTTAGATTATTAATGGTTCGAAATTAGTTAGGGAAAAAGGGGGACTCCCGAGATACCATGAGGTACAGGGAGGAATGTCCGGAAATTAAAATATAGTGGCTCCTCAGGAGAACGTGTGGGATGGAATCAAAGTTATCGGAACCGGACCGGAACCGGCAAAACCGGCCGGTCAGACCGGTTCACAGGCTTGGCCGGTCCGGTCCAGGCAAAAAAATTTGAAAACCGGAAATTTTTTCAAACCGGCCGGTTCCGTACGGAACCGGCCGGTCCGTACCCTGCCGTACGGCCGCAGCCTGGGGACCCACGGATTTCAAATTTTTTTTTAAAAAAACAAAACTTAATGTTAATTATTGTGCTTTTCCTTTGCTTGTTTGTGGAAAAGAGATGTATTTGTGCCCCCCTTGCTTTCAGCGATAAACTTCTTGATTTTAGCCTCTGATGCTCCTTCTTTCCTTTGCTTGTTAATTATTGTACATCTCTTTTCCACAAACAGAAGGCATTTCAAACAAGAAGCTCATTATCAGCTATCAGGATTGTAGCCAGACTTTGCTCCTAAGCATTATCAGAAAGCATAAATAATAAAGTGCATAATTTTCCATTGCATGCTTTTGACGACTAGCTACAACTACCACGCAAACATCTGATCTGATTAACTATTCATAAACATGCATGACCAAGCAACACAGTAAGCCCATCAAGGATATCCTTGTCCAATCCAAAGATTCCCATATAAACATTATTGCATTCCTCCACTGACCATCTCCTCCTAAGTTGACCAGCTTAAATATGTTGACACAACAGGTGAATCTCCCTCAATATTTTGACATTTAACAGAATGTATTAGGATACTTCCACAGCTGAAGGCTAGTTAAGAAATGCATATTCCTATATTTAGATTCAGGGTAGTGGCATATGATCAGTTTATACTTTATTGTTATTCATTAGTACTATGGTTTATTTTTGGATTGTAGTGGCCATTTAGAGCCTCTTTGTTGATGTACTTTGGTTCAGAACCTCAGAGATGTATTGCACTAGCCACTAGGTGCCATTTTGGTTATTTGCACCCATATTTGCTATATATATGAGAAACTTTGCATATTTGTGTATTAATAGTTTGGATTCATATGTATGCAAATGAATATATATGTTTTTTTTACAAAATATGAATATTTTATGTATTTTTTAGTCGACCGGTTTTTTACCCGGTTTTTTGCCGGTTCCGGTCCGGTTTCCGGTCCGGTTGACATTTTGGGCTTCGCCGGTTCGATGACCGGTCCGGTTCCGATAACATTGAATGGAATGGAGTCTCTAGGGCGGTGTTCAACACTACACCAACAAAGGGTGTAGTCTAACTGTGCCCTGAGGTCGCCTCCCAGTTGTTCCCGCTTCCTCTAAGAAATTTCCCCACACAAATTTTAATTATTCGTAGTGTTGGATTTTCACTATGTTAGGGGATGTATATTTTATTAAATGAGTTATTAGCATAAATATGGAGAATTGAAGAAGTGGCTACAATCGTTTCTGATTTCCCACAGGCCCAGGCAATATGCCTTCAAGGGGAAAGAGCATACTCTGATATGTAAACCAAATATTTATTCCAATTGTGATAGTTATTGAACAAGAATACAAAACTTGAAAGCAAAGTAAAGCAGCACAAGACCTATGTGTCACTTTTCTGATCATCCACCACTAATCGGCAAAGCCTTTGTGTGGTGGTGAGAGCATACTTCGTGGCAACGAGGTTTGTGTTATTTCTAGTTTTACGCTTGCAAAAAATGAAAGTGGATTAAAAGCAAAATAAAATCAAGTATACACCCTGCAAGCTCAAAGAGTGTGTGTGTTTGTTGTGTTGTTAGAAAAAATTATTCACCAAAATTTTACACAGTACAAATCCCCACAGGGGGATGGGGTGTGGGCACTAAGTATCCCACTGCTCTCGCTTAATGATGTTACAATACTTTCCTCAAATAAATGCCACTTTAATCCATTTCACTTGGATCTGAAGGGATTACAATATTCTAGAAATGAAAACTTGAAGGAAGGGGGTCCACGGAAGGTCTTTTTGGCACTTTCTGGTAGAAAACGGCTAGAATTTCCTTCTGTATTTCCTTGGACCTGCTAAAAACCAGCAAGTTAATATTATTTGAATATGGTAGGAAAAAAGAAAAAAAATTGAAAATTTTTTTGTACTTGGAAAAATATTTGAAATTTTTTAATGCAAATACAAGATTTTAGTCTAGATCTAGTGACAGAAAATGCTTCTTGATAATGCTAAGATCTAACTTTCTAAATATGCTTCAAGATGAATAGATCTGAAATAGTTGTGCGTGAAAGATCTAGATCTATTTCTTAAACATGTAACAAAATTCAATGGGAAAGAGGACGTTTTGCTTTGAGAGAGATGGATGAAGATCTTGATCCCAATCTCTTTGTTCTTGCAATGCTCTTGAGAGGTATCTGTAAACAAAAGATGTTATAGAAAATAGGGCTGCCCAAAGAGAAGAGAAAGAACCGAGTTCCAATCCTCCTTGTAGCTTGTGATCTGTAGCGTAAAACACAAAACTTGCAAAACAAAATATTAGATCTAGCGTGTTAGAATAGAAAGAAATCAAAAGAACCTAAGTATAGTCGAATATTGTTGGTTACTTCTAAATCTCTTTACATCTAAACACAAATAAGCAAATTATCAACTGTAAATGCTTACTTCTATAACATATAAACTAGATCTAACAAGTAAATGAAAACAAGAAATGCAATAATAATAAACAATATCACCTCATAACCTTCACTCCAACATCAAATGCACAAGATGGACCTCCAAAGTATTTCAAATATATTCAAATAGCAACAATTTACAATCGAGCAGAGGTTCAATGCATCCATGTGAAGAAGAGGATCACTGCCTTGCCTTTATAGGAAAATGAGAGAGGGAGGGTGAATCTAGGAGAGGAGGGCAAATTCATGGAATGAAGGAGCCAAGTGTCAACCCAATCTTTAGTTGATCCCTTGATTTGAGTGATTGGGGATGAGTGGGAATCCACCTAAGGGAGGCACCCTCACCCAAGCTTTGGGATTAACTCCCAAGCAATGAAATCGTGCCACATCAAGGAAAGTCGCCCAAGTGAGGAGGGCGCACTTCCCAAGAGAGGACACATCACATCAAGCCAATCCTTGATTGATTCAATCAAATATTGATTGGAATATTCACTAAATGTTCATGCCAACTCAATTGGGCCTTCACAGAGACAAATTCCATTGATTAAGGAATTTGATTTTCTCTCATATTTATTATTTTTTAATTAAATAATTCCTCAAAAATATTTTTGAGATCATTTTTATTTAAGTGAACAATAATCACTTAGAACTTAGGAAAAGTGGGTTTAGGGGTTTTATGGCTCTGGGTTAGAAAACGAGCACCCCCATGCCAAATTTCACCTCCTAACCACCCTTTTATCACTTTTTTTATTTTTTAATTAAAATTTAAAAAATCTCGTTAAACAGGAAAAATTATTTTTCTCTAAATAACTTGAAAATCCTAGGGGACCTAGTGCATGTCCATATGACTCATTATTGATGGCTAGCATGTTTAAAATACATAGACACATATGCTTTAATAACCTCCCTAGCCTCGCCACCATGGAAAATACTCCAGCTTTGGAGGTGTGAGTGAAAAACTCAGGAATTATATGCCACTAGAGCGCAACGCATAATTCCTAAGGAAAAAACACTCTAGATTATCCCCTTGATGGAAAAACCTAAGGTAGGCCAAGCCTTTTACAAAAGTATCATGCTTAGACCAACTTATTACAATTCCATCGCGGGGATCTGGACATGCAAATTTTACAAAGGGCCAAAAAAATTGCCCTGATGAACTTTTGAACTTTGTCAATGAGAAATGACATTGTTCAAGTCTTCTGCAGTTCACAAGGAGTCCACCTAAGTGCAACTTAGTGGACAACATCTGGCTCCAACTGTGGGACGCGTGATGATCTTTAGAGCTGGAAATCATGCGAGAATCTAGAATCTTTTGTTTTCTACATGACACCTGTCACCAGCTATTTTGTACAATAGCTGAATTTCTTGTGAGCTGCCAGTTTATTGAACACGATTCATGTTCATCATCAATGTTAAAAAGTTCAGAAGTCATTCTCAGGGCAATTTTGCCCCATTTGTAATAACTGCATGTTCATACCCCCATGGGGAACTTGTAAAAAGTTGGTCTAAACGGGGTCCTTTTATAAAAGACTCGACTATCCTTAGGTTTAGCCATTTTGGGGATACTCTAGAGTGTTTTTTCCTTAGGAAATATGTGCTACTCATCAGTAACGTATAATCCCTGATTTTTTCACTCAAACCTCCAAAGCTGGAGTATTTTCCATGGTGGTCAAAACCTAAGGTGGTTATTAGAGTCTTGTGTCTAGGATTTTTTACGTGTTAGCCATCTTGATTGAGTCGTATGAACATGCACTAGGTCCCCTAGGAGTTTCGTTTGATTCCGAGAAAATTAATTTTTTCCGTAATTTAGACCATTTTTTAATGGTTTAAATGGAATTTTTCAAGTTGTGATAAAAACCTCATCCGGAGGCGGATTTTGGCGTGGGGAAGCTCGTTTTAACGCTCCGAGCGTCCTCTTTACCCTAGCACCCTCATTCTTCATATTCCGGGCGGTTACATCACCTCTGGGAGAGTGTTGGCTAAAGATGCATCATTTTGGCATTTAATTGCCATAAAAACACAAATTGTACTATGTGACAAAAATCAAATAAGTCAAAATTTGATTAAAAAATTATACGACCACCTTGGAATATTAAAACATATGCTAAACAAAAGTTTGGATTAGATTTGAATTAATGGAGGATGACGTGAGCATCCTTCACATGAGCAATCCATGCGAGTTAGTGAGTTGGCATTTTGATAAATGGATTGGTGGTTTGCATTAAATGGCATGGTAGGCGCCTTCCTAAATTGGTGGACTACATCTCAAGACATAACTCCAAGGAACTCGAGTTACAACTCCTCCAAAGCTCCAAGCTTCTCCTTGATATGGTTCACGCATTCCCTCATGGCTCACGTGTTTATGAGATGGCACTCACGCATTGGTATGGTGATAGTTCTAAAGAAGGAGTGGGGGGCACCTTGCCAAGGTGGAGGCCACCTCCCCACTCTCATTTACTCAAGCTCGAGTTGGTTGATTCGATTATGACTCCAAGCTTGTTCTTGATTGGGAATTCGACTTGGTGTTTGGTGCCATTGGCTCCTATCTCATGCCAATTCATTTTAGGTTTTAGGTGTCTTGTCTTTGTATAAAGAGAGGCCCCTTTGGCTATTTATTGATGGAGATTTTATGTAAGAGCACTCTGCCCAAAAGTGTAACAGTGATATTTGTTTAATTCTTGGAATAAAAGTGACTTTGGAGGTCCATGCGAGGGTTATTGGTGTTGTGGCTTCATTTTGTGAAGTGTTATCTCTCTCACCCTTTTCTCATTATTTCAAATATGTTCAATACTTGTTCAAGAAGGCTATCAATCTAGCACATGAAGGTATTCATTTAAAGTTTTAATTTGGTTATCCATGTTAAGTTGCTCAAATACCTAGATCGGATAGGAAGTAGTGGTTATACCAATGTCTTTTAGAGTTTTGTTTGACTTATATGCTTGCATTTGATCTATTTTGTTGTTTGAGATTTGTGTTTTTCAGGGAGCATTTCAGGTGGAGAGGACTTGGGAAATCAACATCCTCTTCATTACACAAGAGTTATTGCCATCTAACATCTTCACCTTACAGGACCTACAAATAGCTTCCATTTTCAAGAGAAGAAACTTAACCAACATGGGCTTTTTCCTCATCCATCAAACATATTTCTAAAATCAATTTTCGGTTACAAGTTACTTTCAAGAAGCCCTAGACCCCATCTTCCCATTCGTTTGGCTTCTCTTCTCCCCCTAGCCTTGTTTGGCTTACCCTCTTTTCCTCTTGCTCTCGTCTTTCTCCTTGCTTACCTTCTCTCCTTTCCATTCGCTTAGTCTCCCTTCTCATTTGCCTTTTCTGTTCGCTGCCAGTTTCATTTTAGCTCGATGTCCTAAATTTCTGTTCGGCATTTTTTCCCACAGTTCGCTGGCCTTACTTGCTCACTGTTTGCCTTTTTTGCTTACCTTTTTTTTGGTCTTTTGGGGCTGCCACTTCATCCCTCTTTCCACCCTTTCACTGCTGCCCTATCTTCCCTTTCCTTACTGCTGCTCCACTTCCTTTTGGCTGCCCACTTCTCATTTTCCTTTTGTTTTCCTCTTTTCTCCCATTCCACCTCATTGTTTGCCTTGTCCCTTTTTCTTTGTTAAAGTTTAGATCTTAGAAAGTTTTTGGTTTTTATTTTTAGTTAGTTCATTTTAGTTTTGACTTAGATCTCATTTTACTTAGTTTGCTTTAGATCTTGGTTGTTAGTTTACTTTTCATTCTAGATCTCTTGTTTAACTTAGTGTGATTGGAAAAGTTGCATTAGATCTCAGTCATCATTTTATATTTCTAGATCTAGGATTGGTTTCAAGTTTTCATTGTTTTAACTAATCATTAATGGGTGCTTGAGTTGATTGGCTTTTTGTAGGTACTTGAAGAAGAAAACACTCAAGAAAAAGATCAAACTTGAAGAAGAAGTGCAAGAAAAACAAGAGAAGAACAAGAAGATCCAAAACCAAGGAGAAGACGAAACTAAGATTCCAAAACCAAGAACCAAACCACTCTCCTTTTTTGTAACAAGCTATTAAGAGCTTCTTAAGTCCTCTTCTACTTTCTTCAAGTTCTTTCTCAAAGGTTGAAAATCCAAAAAAGTATTGTAATTGATTAATAAAGTTTGCAAGTGGGGTTTTTAAGCCCCCACATCCAACTTCCCCCATTTGGGGAAGTTTGTAGTGTCTCTTGATTGGTTTGAGTGATAGCTTAGTTTCATTTTTGCAAGTAGAATACTAGTTGTTAGTTTAGATTCTTTTTGCATCCTTAGAATATTAATTGTTAGTTTAGATTTATTTTTCCACTAATTGCTAGAATCATTTTTGCATCAATATTATTGAGCTATAATTGTTGTGTTTCTTGTTTAATTTTTTCAATCTTAAAAAGAACATAAAGTCTCTTCAACTTGTCATAAGACAAGTCAAGAGCACTCTCTGTCGGAGAGCATTGTTTGCATTGTGCATTTGCATATAGATTAGATAAGACTCTTGAATCTCACCTTAAGGTGGATCAAGAGCACTCTCTGTCGGAGAGGTTGTTTATGCTCTAATTAAAACTTTCACAACTCACATTCCCCTTTAAAATTGGAATTTATTCGTCTCTCCTTGCCGCGTATGCTCTGGCCAACCTTGAGAAAGGTTGGAATACTCAGAAACGGTATTGGTTGCTTAATCTTTCAACTTTAAACCATAATAAAATCTTTATCCCCATAACCAACGAACCGGCGTTATTCGAATACTCAGGTATGTGGGCAAATTCCAAGTGGGGGCACCGAGTAGCCATGGTCTGACTCTAGCTTGCTGGTTAAGTTCCTTGAACACCTAGCCTAGAGTACCGCGTGGTCCGTCATGTCTTCGAACGGATCCACTGAAGGTATTTCCGGTTAGATTTCCAGTACCTCGCATATCGGTTGGAAATTCCCTAGCCTTAATAATCAACTCATCATAAAATACACAATAAAATTTACCAAGAACAATTTCAAAACGATCTCACGAACATTTTGAGACTTGTGTTTCAACATCCCAAGCACTTATTGACTCCATTTGGCACTGGTCTTTAAACTCTTATGCATCACTTTAATTTGGACCATTTGTCCTTTCTATTTGCCTAAGTCATTATTATTCTGTGGATGCTTTTAATTTCCAAGTCATCATATATTGTTTATCTCATTATTGAGTTTGTAATTGCAACGTGGATTGCCAATTTTATTGTGTTCATCAAAAACTCCTAAACAACACCCATCTACATCACATCACCAAAAAACACTTAAAAAACATAGAGCCATAGACAACTCTTTGTTAGGGACAACCCCCCTTGGCTTCGTTAGGAGTTTGCCTAAACGGAGGAGCTGGGATTCAAATGACAATACCTGGCTCATTGCTTGCCCCCAAGGCCACACCTTTCCCACTTGTAGTGAGGAAACAGCTTTCAAAAGATTTCTGCTGCTGGTGTGCATCTCGACGGACAACAACACCAACAATGTATTAATCACATGTATATAAAAATAAGCCAAATGAAGCACTAAATTGCATAATAATATACAAAGCATAATACACAAAAATGATATACATGCTATGATACAAAACTAGTATACAAAAAATACTATACAGAAATAATGTACAAAAGGAAAGAGTATAGGGTTTGGAAAAGCCCTGATACACGGATGCCCTTTTAGGCATCAGATATTATCTATGAAGAATAGTTTCAAGAACTGCCCATTAACTGGCAAGTTGAGCTGTTCTCCGTCCATATTGTTGAGAAGGAAAGAAGTGGCACCAGCCAAGTCATATATGATAAAAGGCCCCGTCCAAAGGCTATCAAACTTTCCATGCAAGCCTGGTTTCTCTCTTCTCTTATCCCAAAGTAACACCGTGTCACCCTTCTGAAAAGCTCTCGGTCTGGAAGACTTGTCGAAATTTTTCTTTATCTTTTCCTGATTTCTGATGCTTTTGTCAACAGCCTTCCTTTTGCTCTCATCCAACTCAACAATCTGATTGATTCTATTCTGAATGGTGTCTTGATCTGAACTGAAAGGTTGAAGTAATTGATATGCCAACAACTTAAGATGAATAGGCAATTGAACATCCATGCCATATACCAACTCAAAGGGAGACTTCCCGGTGGAACTCTTCTTGGTAATGCGGTCAGCCCATAATGCAAATTTAATTTTGCTATCCCATGACTTTTTACTATCCCCAACAGTTTTCTTAATTATTGTCATTAAGTTCTTATTGTTGGATTCAGCAAGGCCATTACCTTGAGGATAATAGTTTGATGAATGGGACAAGATAATGCTGTACTTGAAACAGAATGCTGAAAATTCTACTGAGTTGAATGCTTTGACTTTATCGATGTTATTTTCGCGGGTACACCAAACCTTGTAATAATCTTATCTTCAAGAAAGGCCATGATCACAGTTTCGGTTGCCGCCTTGGTGGGAATTGCTTCCACCCACTTTGTGAAGTAATCGGTAGCAGTAAGGATCCATGAATAACCATTGCTTGAGTTATCCTTAAACTGGCCAATGAAATCAAGCCCCCACTACTGGAAAGGGGCTTGGACTATTACTGATTTTAAAGGTAAGGCTGCTATGTTTTGTTTTCCGACAAAAAATTAACATTCTCGACAATTCCTAACATACTTATGCATATCTGAAAAAATACTTGGCCAGTAATAGCCTGCTCGAAGGATCTTGTGGGTTGTAGTTCTAGCTGCATAGTGACCACCACAAAATCCTGAGTGAAAGTCAACCAGAAGTTTTTTGGACTCTAGTTCATCGACACACCTAAGTATCAATCTGTTTGGGTTTCTCCAGCCCAGTCCATCTTGGGTGATGCAATACTTAGTGGCCCTCAACCTCAATGCTCGTCTCTTATGTGCTACTAGGTGGTTTGGGCATGTGAGGTTGTTTAGGAAGAAAATGATATCTGTATACCATTCACACTGTTCTAATCGTTGAAGCTCTGCTAACTTGACATGTTCTGACACACCATTCCTTAGTCTTCCTCATTCCCCTGAGTTTACATCTTTGCAAGGCCTTGTCCCTTAATGAGTTTAGTGGGTCTAATTTCCAAGTCATATTCCTGTATTTTTGACACCCACTTCCCTCTTATCCCTAAGCAATCTTGTTGGAATAATATGTCTTTTACTATCACATGTTTAAGGGATTTTACTAATGCATAGGCTTGCTTTTCCATTAGAGTATATTTTAACTCAGAGTTTTGTAATGCTCTACTCATGAATGCGATGGGTTGCTCGAAACCTTCATTGTTTTTTTGCAGCAACACCCCCGCAATTGTGTCCTCTGATGCAAATGGGAAAATCTGGAAATCCTTTGTATAATCAGGGTTGACCAAAACCAGTGCTTTCGCTATGCTATCTTTGATGCATTTAAATGCACTTCTACCTTCATCTATCCAAATAAACTTAGCATCTTTCTTTAAGAGTTTATGTAATGGTTTCATTAATTCTATTAAGTTCGGAATGAACCTCCTTATGAAGTTAATCTGACCGTTGAATGACTGGAGGGCTTTTAGATATTTAGGCAAAGGTACTTTCTTTATGGCCTCTACTCTTTCAGGGTCCACTTTTACTCTATCTTTAGTTATTATGCGGCCTAACAGTTTGCCTTCATCCATACCTAGTACTGATTTAGCTGGGTTGAGTGATATGCCAAATTTTTGACACTTCTCGAAACTTGTCTTAAGTGTTTAACATGATCTGTCCTTTCCTTGGAAAAGACAGTCAAATCATCCTATAATATCTCGATTATTTTCCCAACCATCTCTTCAAAAGCGTAATCCATAGCACACTGAAAAGTAGCTCATGCATTTGTTAAACCAAATGGCATTCTGATTGACTCAAAAGTACCCCATGGGGTCGTGAAGGTAGTCTTATGTCGATCCTCCTTATTAATTAATACTTGGTTGTATCCGGAGAATCTATCCAACATGGACATTATGCCCGAACCTGTTACTCTCTGGAGAAGAGTTTCCATGTTCGGCAATGGGTAGTTATCTTTTAGGCAGGATGTATTTAGATTTCTGGAATCAATGCAAATCCTGATTGAACCATTATTTTTCCTAACTACCACCAAATTTGAGCACCAAGTCGAATGTCTTGTTGGTTGGATGATTCCTACCGCCAACATCTTTTCTAACTCTTTCTTGAGTATTGGTGCCATCTTTGGATTTATCTGTCTCAGTTTTTGTCGGAATGGCTTAACTTCTTTCAATTCTTTCTTTAATGGGATAGTATGTTGGAAAAAATCATCCCGATAGGCCTTAAGTTCATCATATGTGAATGCAAAAACATCCCTATACTCCCTTACCAAGTTAATTAACTCATTTCGTTCATTTTCTGAAGTTCCTTTTCCATTTTTTATTAATTTTGGATCTTTATCTGTTCTGATGTTTATTTCTATATATTCCCCAGGTTTGATCGTTTCCTTTTTATTCTTACATCTGTCCTGCTGATCAAAACCATGCTCTAATGCCACAAAGCCCTTAGGGATAGGATTGAACTGATCATCTTTTTCCTGATACTCTTTACCTTCCTCTTCGAAGCTGACCTGAAAATCTAAAAATTCATCCACATTGAGGATGAATCTCAAGATCTGTTCATCACTCTGAAAAACTTGCCAATGGTGTACATTATCTGGAACAAATGGTCTAAAATTAATCTCTAGTGTACCATTTCCATTTAACAGTTCTTCGAATGGCTAAAGTGTTGATGCCGCTACTGCTAGTCTATCTGACATGCAATTTTGATCTCGAGGAATCTAATAAGGTTTAATGCATCAAAAAAATCCATTGTATCCCACATTGCATTCCTATATCTTTTTAGTCTTTCACATTTGCATGCATACTTATTTTTTACATGGAGAATTATTAAGTTTGAATCTCCTTTTATACTTAGCAGTTTGATACCCATGTCCTTAGCAATTTCCAAACCTAGAAGTAATGCCTCATACTCAGCCACATTATTAGTTGCCTCAAATTCTAATCTATAAGCAAAGTTGAAAGTTTTCCCACTAGGTGAAGTGATGACAACACCTGCCCCTTTTCCCGCTCTAGAATGTGCTCCATCAAAGTTCATTCTCCAGATCTCGTCAACTTTCTCATCTTTGATTTTTTCTTTTACAGGGGCTAGAAAGTTGGAGTAAATTGCATAGTTTCCATTATTATCAGTGTTGTATACATATTCATTTGACAAATTCTTCACATCTTCAACATGATACTTCTTAGCTCTTTCAGTATGCAATTTAACGAGAGAATCTTCTGATGCAGGTACCATGGCATAACTCCAATCCATTTGGATGGAGCCCCCTAGATCAGCAACCCACTTTCTCGAAAGGAGCATGCCCCACTTGTCAGGTACATCAATCACTCGGATATCCATGGTGATGTGGATATCAGGGTACTTAGCCAATTTTACCGGAATATTCAAAATGATGCCAATCACATCAACTTGTCTGGAATCCATGGCACAAACATTCGAATATGGCATAGTGATCTTCAAATTCATTTTTTCCATAACCTTTCTGGTCATGATATTTGATGAGGCCCCAAATTCCAACATACAGTTGTGTAGAAGAAGACCATTTATCATCAATGATACATAAAAAGGTGGGTGATCTTCTTTACTTGAGTCCATAGTATTTAAGACAACTGGGGGATCTTCCTCATCAGCTTTCTTGAAAGGGGCTCTTACTTTAGGTTGTTCATGATTTATCTCTTTAGGAGGATCAATGACATTCATTAACTTTTCCCTTTGACAAGGGATCTTAATGGCTTCTATGGCAGGGATCAAGACTTTAGCTTACTCAAACCATTTACCTAAATCAATATCAACAGGAACAGAGTTAGGCTTATGTGGAGTTATTACCTTTGGTACATATTGTTGTTTGGCTTTAGGGGCTCCAGCATAATCCCGCCTCTGATAGGTAAGTCCTTTGTATTTAGGCATTTCTTTAATATGCTCAGGAGTAGGCATTTCACCATAAGCATTAGCTAACTTATATTTTTCTTGACTATGCTCTCTAGCTTGTTTCCATGTTTCTTTAGAGAGGGAGTGAACATGTCCTACTGTGTTGATGAACTCAAGCTCGCTTGCAAAAACATCACTACTGCTACTTCCCAGATACTCTTGTTCTAAGGATTGACAAGCTACATAGCATGTAGACTCTTCATGTAATGCATCACAAGGTACACAATATGGAGGAACTTCTTCAACCATATTGGCAGTTTCAAGCTGATGAGGCATTCTATCCTCCTAAGGAGGTCCTTTCTTCTGCCATTTACTCTTCTGAGGAAAGGTCTTCTACTTTGAATATGATCTTTCTATGGCAACCACCCTATTCTGCATTTTTTTGAGCTGAGTGACATAGTTGGCTTCCATTGCCTCCATACCTTCACTCATCTCCTTCATCTTTTTCTCATAAGACTCTTGCATTTTATCCATGGGTGATTTATCCTTAGGTTCATGATGTTTAACAATAGCTCTTGTGAACCCAGGGATGTTTGATTTACCCGATGACTGCATATTAAGATCAATTTTTACGGCTAAGTCTTGGGCAGTTTCAAAGTTGTTGGTTCTTTATCCATTAACATGAATTTGATTTCTCCACTTAATGCCTCCATATAGTAAACTAAAATAGATTTATCAGTGGACTTGAAGTCGACATGAAAACTGACAACCAGATCTCTGAATTTCTTATTGAACTCCTCCATTGTTTCATTCTCATTTCTTCGGATGGAATGGAAGGCATTCAACAGGTGGCGTGATTCTTTCTTTTCTCCCCACCTTTCCATGAAACCTTTGGTCAAGGCATCATAAGAATCATAGGTATTGTCAGCCAATCCTGCGAACCACTCAGTTGCATCATCTTCTAATGATAAGGAAAAAAGCCTCATGTAGACATCATCATGTCGTTGGGCAGGGGTTCGGCACCAGATCAGGTTCTTAGCAAACTTTTGAAGGTGAACTCTTGTCGAGGTGGCATTGTTTCCTTGAAAAGAGGGTAACTTTTCAATAGCTCTTTCAGGGAGCTCATGTGGATATCCTGCAATTTGAGTGAGGTTAAGGGGTTTGAAAATTTTATCCCTCGGAGACAATTCTTTATTTGAATTAGAGTTACTAAACAAAAACTGGATGTCTAAGAGGGACTCAGATCCTAAATGTTCAAGGACCCTACGAGAAGTAAGTCTAGCATGTTCCTTCGGTAAACCTTTCAGGCTCAGGAATGAAGCTAACTAAGCCATCAGAAGTTCTTCTTGTAGAATACCTGATTGTGTTATTAGACAGTGGAGTCGCCAGGTGGATCGAGTGAATCTCAGATTTGTTCAACTAGACATACCAAAGATAAAAAACAAAAAGAAGTTAAAATGTCGTACCCAGGGATAGAATATTTATCCTCGACAACGGCGCCAAAAAATGTTGCCGCCGGATTGCGCACCTAGTTAACGCAACAAAAATCTATGCTACTGCTCAGTGCGCCCTTGGGGGCAAGTCTCGAGTCAAGGTTGTCCCCTGATCTTGACTCCTCTGTTTAGGCCAAACTCCTAATCGAAGCCAAGGGGGGGTAGTCCCTACGGAATGTTTCTAAGGAAATTAGAATGTTTCGGTGAATTGGTTAATGATGTTGTTTAAGGAGTTTTATGATTTGATTAAAAGGTTTCCAAGACGATTTGCAAAATAGTTTATAAATGTACCTTCACTAGCAAAAATGAAATCACAACCAATAAATAGCACAACAATGATATGAAATAAAGCAAATGAAAAATGTGTTGTGGACCAGTGCCTTATAGAGTCAAAACAAGATATAAAGTTGCTGCTGAAAGGGAAATGTTTTGCGATTGCTTCTTGGTTACTTTTAGATTATTAATGGTTCAAAATTAGTTAGGGAAAAAGGGGGACTCCTGAGATACTGTGAGGTACAGGGAGGAATGTCCGAAAATTAAAAGATAGTGCTCCTCGCGAGAACGTGTGGGATGGAATGGAGTCTCTAGGACGGTGTTCAACACTACACCAACAATAGGTGTAGTCTAACTGTGCCCTAAGGTCGCCTCCCAGTTGTTCCTGCTTCCTCTAAGAAATTTCCCCACACAAATTTTAATTATTCATAGTGTCGGATTTTCACTATGTGAGGGGTTGTATATTTTATTAAATGAGTTATTAGCTTAAATGTGGAGACTTGAAGAAGTGGCTACAATCGTTTCTGATTTCCCACAGGCCCAGGGAATATGCCCACAAGGGGAAAGAGCATACTTTGATATGTAAACCAAATATTTATTCCAATTGTGATAGTTATTGAACAAGAATACAAAACTTGAAAGCAAAGTAAAGCAGCACAAGACCTATGTGTCACTTTTCTGATCATCCACCACTAATCGGCAAAGCCTTTGTGTGGTGGTGAGAGCATACTTCGAGGCAATGAGGTTTGTGTTATTTCTAGTTTTACGTTTGCAAAAAATGAAAGTGGATTAAAAGCAAAATAAACTTAATTAAAGTATACACCCTGCAAACTCAAAGTGTGTGTGTGTTTGTTGTGTTATTAGAAAAAATTATTCACAAAAATTTTACACAGTAGAAATCCCCTCAGGGGGGATGGGGTGTGGGCGTTGAGTATCCCACTGCTCTCGTTTAATGATGATATTACAATACGTTGCTCAAATAAATGCCACTTTAGTCCATTTCACTTGGATCTAAAGGGCTTACAATATTCTAGAAAAGAAAACTTGAAGAAGGGTGTCCACGGAAGGTCTTTTTGGCACTTTCTAGCAGAAAACGGCTAGAATTTCCTTCTGCATTTCCTTGGACCTGCTAAAAACCAGCAAGTTAATATTATTAGAATATGGTAGGAAAAAATAAAAGAAAAAATTGAACTTTGAAAAATATTTGAAATTTTTTAATGCGAATACAAGATTTTAGTCTAAATCTAGTGATAGAAAATGCTTCTTGATAATGCTAAGATCTAACTTTCTAAAGATGCTTAAAGATGAACAGATCTGAAATAGTTGTGCATGAATGATCTAGATCTATTTCTTAAACATGTAACAAAATTCAATGGGAAAGAGGAAGTTTTGCTTTGAGAGAGATGGATGAAGATCTTGATCCCAAGCTCTTTGTTCTTGCAATGCTCTTGAGAGGTATCTGTAAACAAAAGATGTTATAGAAAATAGGGCTGCCCAAAGAGAAGAGGAAGAACCGAGTTCTAATCCTCCTTGTAGCTTGTGATCTGTAGCTTAAAACACAAAACTTGCAACAAAAAACTGTGAGATCTAGCGTGTTAGAATAGAAAGAAATCAAAAGAACCTAAGTATAGCCGAATATTGCTGGTTACTTCTAAATCTCTTAACATCTAAACAAAAATAAGCAAATTATCAACTGTAAATGCTTACTTCTATAACATATAAACTAGATATAACAAGTAAATGAAAACAAGAAATGCAATAATAATAAACAATATCACCTCGTAAGCTTCACTCCAACATCAAATGCACAAGATTGACCTCCAAAGTCTTTCAAAATATATTCAAAGAGCAACAATTTACAATCGAGCAGAGGTTAAATGCATCCATGTGAAGAGGAGCATTGCCTTGCCTTTATAGGAAAATGAGAGAGGGAGGGCGAAACTAGGAGAGGAGGGCGAATTCATGGAATGAAGGAGCCAACTGTCAACCCAATCTTTAGTTGATCCCTTGATTTGAGTGATTGGGGATGAGTGAGCAGCCACCTAAGGGAGGCGCCCTCTGTAAATTTTAATTAATCCAGAGATCACTACTCCCTCTGGATAGCCCTGAGATCTCAAGCGGTTTGAGTCTCGTATGTCAGTAAATACTCATAAAAACATAAACTCAACAGCTAGATCTCTTTACAACTTTAACACACATGCAATCACATAAATAACATTACATATACCCTGGAAACCCCAACTGGGGAAAACCAACAATCCTTTGGGGCTATCTTCTCTCTTGAGCCCAGAGCATATATATAAATGAACAAATACAATACAGTGTTACCTCAGAAGTAACTCAATCCCTGAACATGACAAACTCTAGATCTGCATGCATCAGCTGATGCATGCACTGGAAGAATGTGCCCTAACTGCCAAACTGGATCTGAGAATCTTTGCAGGTGCCCCTGACTGTACTGCCTCTCTCTATCGCTCTGCTTTGATCTGGTCTGCAACAGAAGACAACCAACTGCTCAACTGAAGAAATGCGCCTTCTTCTGCATGGAGAAATGCGCCCTCCCCTCTGGATGCCTGATGCTCGTACTATGCCGGATCTTAACAGATCTGAGCTCTGATCGTCCCTAACCTTCCTCGAATGTTGAGGCAAGGCTATCCTGAACGTCTCAGACTCTGAATCGGTCGATCAGGCTCTGAATGAGCTCCTCTCTCCTCAGGTAATGCGCCCACCTCCTCTGTGGAACATGTCCTCCTCAAACTCAGCAGAAACCACCTCAGTGAACTATCTCAGTCCACATATCTGAGTGCCAAGTGCCTCTGGAGCTAATGGTCACTGATCCAGCTCAGATATGACCACCCTAGCTCCTGTAGCAGCTCCTCTCTCTCTCAGAAAGTCGCCCTGCATGCACTAATGCGCCCTCCTCACTCCTGAGCTATCACTCTCTGATAAGTCAACTGAGCAACCTCATCCAAGGACCCCCTACCTCTATAAATAATCTCACCGATGAATTAGGTTTACCAAAAACCTAATCTCGATGCATGCAAAAAGTCACTTTTGCATGCATTTTTCAATCACTGACAGGTCATGCAAAACTCATGCATGCAAAGGTCAAAACACCCCGAAAGGTCCGCATGCAGCCACCAATGGGCTCATGCCGTGTATCTCACCCTCTACTCCATACCAATGCCTATACTGCTGATGTACCTCCATGCAAGGCATCTGAACCATGGAGGACATCCCGAGATACCATAGAATCTAACACCCTCACCCAAGCTTTGGGATTAACTCCCAAGCAATGAAATCGTGCCACATCAAGGAAAGTTTCCCAAGTGAGGAGGGCGCACTTCCCACGAGAGGACACATCACATCAAGCCAATCCTTGATTGATTCAATCAAATATTGATTGGAATATTCACTAAATGCTCATGCCAACTCAATTGGCCTTTACAGAGACAAATTCCACTGATTTAAGAATTTGATTTTCTCTCATATTTGTTATTTTTTAATTAAATAATTCCTAAAAAATATTTTTGAGATTATTTTTATTTAAGTGAAAAATAATCACTTAGAACTTAGGAAAAGAGGGTTTAGGGGTTTTATGGGTGCTCTGGGTTAGAAAACGAGCACCCCCATGCCAAATTTCACCTCCTAACCACACTTTTATCACTTTTTTATTTTTTAATTAAAATATTAAAAAATCCCATTAAACGGGAAAAATTATTTTTCTCTAAATGACTTGAAAATCCTAGGGGACATAGTGCATGTCCATATGACTCATTATTGATGGCTAGCATGTTTAAAATACATAGAAACATAGGCTTTAATAACCTCCCTAGGCTCGACCACCATGGAAAATACTCCAGCTTTGGAGGTGTGTGAAAAACTCAGGAATTATACGCCCTTTAATAACCTCCCTAGGGTCGACCACCATGGAAAATACTCCAGCTTTGGAAGTGTGAGTGAAAAACTCAGGAATTATACGCCACCCTAAGGAAAAAACACTCTAGAGTATCCCCTTGATGACAAAACCTAAGGTAGGCCAAGCCTTTTACAAAAGTATCATGTTTAGACCAACTTATTACAATTCCCCCGCGGGGGTCTAGACATGCAAATTTTACAAAGGGCCAAAAAATTTGGCCTGATGAACTTCTGAACTCTGGCAATGAACAATGACATTGTTCAAGTCTTTTGCGGTTCACAAGGAGCCCACCTAAGTGCAACTTAGTGGACAACAAGGTCTATTTAACACTTATAACTTTTTCCAAAATATTGCAGTGTTACTGGTATGCTATATTAGTACTTTTATCTCATAAATACCTTCTTGTATTTTAGTATATAGTACTAATTCAAATCTACATGTTGCATGCAAGTATCCTCAGACGGGGAGCCCTTCGACAACCCAAGTAAGCGGTGTATTTTTACAACCAGTCGTAAATTCTATTTATGTTTTATATGTTTCTGTCCTCCAAGTCCAAACTGATGATATGTCATTATGCAGGTTCGTGTCCACTCTTCTGAGGAGCTGGTCGTGGGTCCAGAACTCCTCGACCACTGTTAGACATTCATGTAAGTCGAGATCTGTGTTTGTTCAGGCCCCCTAAAGTTAGCCAAATAATTTAGCTTAGGATGAGCTTTTACTTTTATCTGCTATGAAAATTTACTTGTATATAAACTTTGAAGGACCATTAACCGAACTGTATAATATTTGGTGAATGACCATGTTTCCCAACTGAGGCGGTCGTAGATCTAGGACAAGCATCTGTTTACTATAATGATACTTATAAATATTGATATAGGTAGTTACATATCATACTTGATCCTTAGATCTTAGGCTATATCTTAGATATCTTACTTAACTTAGGCATGTAGATCATAGGCTATATCGTCAATTTGTTTCAGCTGTAGTAAGCATATACATCGTTAATACTTTAGTTCTAGTTTCTGAGTCTTACTTGTAGTAGATTTTGTGGCCTAGTGCACAGTTAGGTTCATACAAATTCTAACATTCATAACCATTAACGTTTATACTAGATCGGTTGCCCAATGCAGTTGTTAAGACAATTAATAAAACCAATACAATTGTACTAGATTTTGTTGCCTAATGCAGCAGCTAGGCTTAACCATATAAAAATAAAGTTGTACTAGATTCTGGTACCCAATGCAGCAACTAGGCTTAACCATATAAAAATACAATTGTACTAGATTCTGCTACCCAATGCAACAGCAAGGATTAACCACATAAAAATACAGTTAAAGCATTCAAGATTTACTTAGAACAGTACATTCAAGATTTACCTAGAACAGTACATATATTTCAGATCTGCTTAGAATAATACATGCATTGCAAATTTACTTAGATCAGTTCATACTTTTCAGATCTGCTTAGAATAATAGATGCATTAGAGATTTACTTAGATCAGTTCATACTTTTCAGATCTGCTTAGAATAATACATGCATTACAGATTTACTTAGATCGGTTCATACTTTTCAGATTTGCTTAGAATAAGACATGCATTACAGATTTACTTAGATCAGTTCATACTTTTCAAATCTGCTTAGAATAATACATGCATTACATATTTGTTTACTCTAATCCAATGTTTGAAAAATCGAAATCGGACTCGGAATCGGAATCGGAATTGGTAATGAATCGGTCATAAATCGGTCGATTTGAATTTAATGAATCGGTTTACTCAAAAATACATAAAATGTTTAAATTTGAAAGAAAAACAACATTTTCAAGATTTTAGGACTGTTGTTATGACCCAGACCTGTTGTTTGAAGGCCAAAGAGTACCTATACTTGTTGTTTAGGGCTGCTTTCATCCACAATACTGCCCACAATTTATTTTTAGCCTTTAAGGTGATTTTCATGACTTTTTACTGCAGCAAAGGTCATAACAGGCACATGTTTGCTTCAAAATTGTTGTACGAGGGTTTGAATAGCTTCAACCTAAGTTCCATGAAACAGGGAAACGAGGACGAAACGGAGAAACTTCGAAACAGGGGAAACGTGACCCCCCAAAATTGTGGAAATGAGGAAATGCAATATATATATATATATATATATTAAATTAATAAATTAGCAAAGAAATTTACAAAAATGAATGTGAAATATAAATCATCAATCATACATGTCAACGAATCATTGCCTATATTGGGATCCTATTCATCAATAGCACCATGTGCCTCCCTCCTCTAGGCTCTGGCCCTTGCCTCTAACTCGAATTTCAAAGTTGATACTCCAAGGACATTAGTCAACGACTCAACACACTACAATTTTGATGAAACTTCCTAATCCAATCGCTAAAATAACGTAGAAAAAGCTTTCGATGCTTGATAAGTGATTTTGCATGAGTGAAGAGTACATTTTTATTAAGGTCATGACAGAGGAATTCAACAATCAACACCACCAACATCAAGGTACATATAGGGGTTGATCTGCTTGATTAAATGCCAATTCCATACCCTCATAACTGATAAAATCTGGTGGAAACCTTGCAATCCTAAAATCCTGAAAACTATTAAGTCTGCTGAATTTTGAATGGGATCTAAAAATCTACTTTTTGCATATGAAGTCCGATGAGGTTGGAACCACTCTCAAACATCCTGAAACAATTAATGGTAATGTTAAAATTTAAGTAAAAGTGACATTCTCCTTATCTTTTATAAGGAGAATGTCACTTTTACTTTAAGAATTTAACATTACCATTATCACCAAGTACTACAACACCATGGGGATATAGGTTAAAAATTCAAAAAAAATTCAAAAAACCATTTTTAATAGCCCACAGGCCCACACCAAAAAATCGGTGGACCGGACCGGTTCGGTACCGAACCAGCCGATTTGATACCGAATCGGCCGGTTCGGTACCAAATCGGCCGGTTCAGTACCGAACCGGTCCTCTGATCCGATTTGGAGACCGGTTTGAACCGGTCTGGCCTTAAATCGGTGAATCGGCCGATTCCGATTCCGATTTCACCGATTTTTAAAACTATGCTCTAATCATTTCCCAAACAGAATTTTCCCCTAATCAGCTTCAACATAAAGATGCATGCATAGCCATAGCCATAGCAATAGAACCTATAACTCAAAATTTCATAGAACATAAGAACAAAGAGGTCTAGAATACAAAGGAACTCATCTGTTCAAATTACTGAGGACCAATCTACAATTGTTGTGGGGCTTTCTCTGATCCACTCAGCCATAGATCTGTAGGAAACTTACAGTCCTAGATTCCCCACAACCACCCCTGAGCCGAGCCCTAGTCTCTAGGGCTTGATTTTAGGATTCTTTTCAGCTTTTGATTCCTTTTAACTTCCAGATCTGCATCCAGCTTAGGGTCCCTAGCTATCCAAGATTCTTTACCACTATCCGTGATTTATTCCAGGCAGTACTCCTGCCAAACCAAAATCCAGTACTCTAGCCTATACAGGCAATACTGTTGTTACGCAGTACCCAAGTAGTCCTACTAGATGGTACACAGCACCTCAGTGCTCACACTCTATGGCCATAGAGAATTTCCAACATCGACTGAACTTGGACCTTGATCATCTGCTTGCAAATATTAAGAGGCTAATTCTCTTCCCTTTTAGCTGTCCATTTTCCTAATCATTACAGATTCAGATTTCTAGCTTTCTCTTCAACTTGATTTATGTTCTTGCTTTCAATTTTCAGATTTCTCTTCTTGCATTCAGATCTCAGATTTATGTTTAGCTTGTATTATTTTTCCTTCTTCCACCAAGAGAATTAACCCCTTGGCATTATTTTCCCCCTCTTTTATAGAAGAGGCAATTACTATTCTTAGTCAATTTCTTAGGTGGTGACACCTATGTAAGAGTTACATATTCTAGAAGTGTCTTTTCATCTTCTTGTTTGCTCTCTTATTATTTACTTTATTTATTTTATGTTTTGTTTAGATTTCAGTTTAATTAATTTTCTATTTAGTCTTCTTAATCTTCTTTGTTTATTATAGTTCTTTCCCTGTAAAAAGACCAGGACCCCTCATTCATCAGTTAGCCCCCACAACCCAAGCAGATTTTCAACATATGATAATAACAAACCAAGTACATAGTAACATCAACATAAGGTCCCAATGTTTACAAAAATACTTAACCAAATATAAGGGATTGGCATTCCAAGGTATTACATTGATTCTTCTACCTTTGGTTGGACTTCCTATTTCGGAAGAACTTTAACCTCTCTAAATACAACATCCTGACTATAAATAGTCTTCTTAGTTATTGGGTTCCAAAGTTTATAACATTTTATACCATCTTTATAACCAATAAAGACACATTTTTAATCTTTATTATCCAGGTTACCCCTATTTTCCTTTAGAATAAGCACATAGATATCACAACCAAAATATTTAACATATTTAAGAGAGATCTTTTTACTAGTCCATGCCTCATGCAGAATTTTGTCATCAATGTTGATGTAGATGATCTATTTACCAAGTAACATGCAGTATCCACTACTTCTGCCTAGAATTCTTGTGATAACCCTGCACCACTGAGCATACTCCTCGCATTCTCCATCATCGTCATGTTCATTTTACTGCAACCCCAGTCTATTGAGGTGTGTAAGGAGTAGTATTTTGCCTTACTATTCCACACTTCTTACAAAATTCCTTGAACTCATTTCCGTAGAACTCTCTACCATTATCTGTCCTCAACACCTTTATTTTATTCTCCGCATGGTCTTCTACAAGAGCTTTAAACCCTTTAGATTTACCGAAAACCTCAAATTTCTTATGGAGAAATAGACCCAAGTGTTCCTCAATAAATCATTAATGAATAAAACATAATACAAAGATTTACCTAGTGATGGAACAGGAACAAGTCCTAACCAGTGTTGCACATATCGCCAATATATCGGATTTATCGCCAATATTTTCCAAGGTCCAATATATCGGATTCAATATATCGCAATAAATCCGATATATTGAATATATCGCGATACATTGAATATATTGCGAGTTGATGCAAAATATCGGCATGCTGACCAAAAATTAAATATTTTTTTGCTCGTCCGTCTTTTTAAGTCCGCGGGTTATGTTTTAGTGGTTCATTTGTGTTTTTTAAAGTGTGAGAGAGCAAGAGAGGAGTGGGAGAACGTTGTGCATCCATCCAAGAAGGAGAAATCTACGGATTTTGCTACCATTAGCAAAGAGATTGTGGTGGAGTGGGGATTCAAAGTTCAAAGTTAGCACAAACCATCAAGATTTCCAAGTATGTATAAAACGTTTTGGCTTCCTCCAATTGTTTTTCTAGACTTATGCTAGGGTTTTCATTTGCAATGTGCCTCTTCTTCTTGATTTTGAATGGAAGATTCATCATTCAACTTCAACCATTCCATTTCCACATTCATCTAACCCTCATTAGTCAAATTTTAAGCTTTGCAAGTTTGCATTATCATGTGTTTATTTTGGTTTTTTTGTGTCATAGGGTTAAGATTTTCTCCTCAAAAAAACGCCAAAGGCATTGGATCCAATGTGGGTGTATGGTGAACCAGTAGAGCTTCCCAACAGACAAATATTGACATGCAATCTTTGTGGCAAAAAGATTTATGGAGGAATTAGCCGCTTGAAATACCACCTTGCCAAACTCACCGGGTTTGATGTGGATGTTTGTGAGAAAACTACCCCGGAAATTATGCGCATTGCAAACCAATCCATCATTGATATTGCTAATAAGAGGGATGCAAAGGAGGCTCGCAAAAATGAACTTACAAGTGCTACCACTGGAACAAGTGCCTCAGTGGGAGGAGTAGGACCACAATCCCACTCCTCATCCACAAGGCCCACAACTTCTCGAATTCCCTCATCAACCTCACCTTTCTTTGTGCCGAAGTCAACACCGGGGGGGGCAACCTTCTATTCGGGCATTGGTTAAAACAAAGGAGAAAGAGGAGGCTGACAAGATTGTGACAAAATGTTTTCTTTGGAGTGATATGCCATTTAACATTGTCAAGAACCCCTTCTACCATGCCATGTTTGAAGCTGCTGCTATTGTTGGCCCGGGGTATAGGGGTCCTTTCTATAATGATTTGAGAGGGCATCTTCTTCAAGGGGAAAAGTTTGATTGCACACAAAGATTAGCTAGGCTCAGGGAATCATGGGAGACCATCGGATGCACCGTGATGTCGGATGGGTGGACTGATACAAAGGGCAGGTCAATTCTAAATTTCTTGGTTAGTTGTCCCAGGGGGGCAATGTTTATCAAAAGTGTTGATGCAAGTGCATATACAAAAGATGCACAATTATTATGTGAGTTGATGGATGGCTTTATCCGAGAGATAGGCCCATAGTATGTTGTTCAAGTCGTCACGAACAATGCTGCTAATTATGTTGCTGCTGGGAGGTTGCTCATGGAGAGGTATCCAACCTTGTACTGGAGTCCTTGTGCAGCCCATTGCATTTATTTGATGCTAGAGGACATGGGAAAAATTCCTTGGATCAAGGGAACCATTGATTCATCTCAGAGTGTGACCAAATACATATATAATCACACATATGTTCTTTCACTCGTGAGATAGTTCACGGGGAACAGAGAGTTGATTCGTCCCGCGATCACACGTTTCGCCACCAGCTTCATTTCACTTCAGTCGCTCCTCAAGAGTATGTTGGTGTTAAAGAGGATGTTTATTTATGATGAGTGGGTTGCTTGTGTCTATAGCACCAAACAAGATGGGCAAGCCATAGCCCAACTTGTGCGACATGACCAAAGATTCTGGAGTGCAATAGGTGAGGTATGTACCGTTAGTGAACCTTTGGTAAAGGTTCTTCGATTGGTTGATGGTGATAAGCCCACAATGGGCTACTTGTATGAGGCCATGGATAGGGCCAAGGAAGCTATCTATTGGTACTATGATGACAAGGGTGAGGAAGTACTCACCAAGAGAGCTCAGATTTGGGGTGTGATTGATGAACGATGGAATAACACTCTCCATCGTCCCATTCATGCAGCAGGGCTCTTCCTCAACCCTGCATTCGCTTATGCTTGTGGATTTAATTTTGATGGTGAGGTGATGGATGGTTTTTTCCAGTGTGTTCAGAGGATGGTGCACACTCCAGTTGAACGCTTAGAGATTTCTGGACAGATAGAGATATATAGGATGGCAGCAGGGGTTTTGGGTTATGAGATGGCTATCTTAGATAGGACCGCAAAGATGTCAGGTAAGCTTCAATTTCAAATTTTGTTTTTTCCTTTATATATATTTGACATTTATTACTTGATAGAAATATATTTTGTTGTCTTCCATTGAATCCTTTCATTTTATTCATTGTAGATGTATGGTGGAAACACTATGGTGGAAAGCCCCCAGAGTTGTAGAAACTTGTCGTTCGAGTGCTTAGCCAAACTTGCAGTTCTTCAAAGTGTGAGTGCAATTGGAGTGTCTTTGAAAAGATACACTCCAAGAAGCGCAACATGTTAGAAATGTTCAAAAATGCAACAATGTTCAAATTTAAATTGTTTATATTTTTTAATTTTTAATTTTAATTTACTACAATTTACCATTACTAACTATGGCCCTCAATGTTCATACAGGTTAGGTACCCAACGCCTTAATGACATGGTGTATGTCTACTACAATCTAAGGCTATGGGTGAAGCAACTTGACAAAGAACCTGACATAGAGGCCATAAATTTGGATGCCATTGACACCACTACTCAGTGGAGGGTGGAGTTAGAGGAGCCTGAGATGGAGAAGGCACCCGAGTGGTTGGAGGAGGGGGGGGATCATGCAGATGATTTGGGGGAGGAGACCACAGTGGAAGGGGAGGGTGGGGAGGAGCAGGAGGATGATCCACTTCCAGTGTATACAGATTTTAGGAGGAGATTGATCTTCCGGTGCAGCCAATGCCACCACCACCACCGCCACAGAGACCTGTAGTTGGAGTTGGGGTTGGGAGGAGACAACCCACTTTATATTCTGCCTCAGATGGAGTAGTTGGAGGCTCTGGAACTTCCACTCCAACCTCATCCCGAGTACCTCCACGGCCACCTACTGCTTCCAGAGGAAGAGTGGTGCCCTTTACCCGTAAAAGGGGTAGAGGGAATCGATGGTTGGGATTCCTATGATCTATCATTTTGATTTTATTATGTACTATTTAGTATCTAGATGCCTCATGATGATTCATCTCATGAGATACATTTATTTTGAGCTTTTGATGTGATTTTGTATCATCCTATCAAGAACATGTTTCAGAATTTTCAGTTTAGTGAAGATATGTGACCACTTGACATCTTATGCATCTTATTTATTACTTGTATCATCATATTTATTTAACAATGTGTCTATTTGATGTTGTTGTTGCTTTATATGTTTTAAAAATTGAAAAAACATGAGTATTTTTGTATTTTTTTGTGGCCTTCCGACATTTTTCGATATTTTCCGCCGATACCACCGAGAAGTTATATTCCAGACACTCGCCGATACTTTCCCCGAGAAGATATATGCAACATTGGTCCTAACACATCAATGTGTATTAACTCCAAGATTCCTTTTACTCTTGTAGCACCAAATGGGAATCTTACCTGATTCTATTTACCATATATGCAATGTTCGCAGAAATTGAAATATAATGAGAAATCAAACATACATTTACCATGTCATGCTCGAATTCCCTTCTCTCCAATATGTCCCAGTCTCTGATGCCATAGCATTTTCTTGTCTATAGGGACAATAGGGGTCATGTCTTCTTCATCGCTATCCTCAAGAACAACAGAAATATTACAGCCATCATTAAAAGTGCTTCCCAACATCTTGTACAGAGTTCCAATCAAACTCCCCTCATTTATCCTCAAAGCATCTTGCATGTTGTCTTTCTCAAATATAGTATGCATAACTGCATCACCCATCCTACTTACAGATATCAAGTTTCTAGCCAGATTTAGAATGTGCAAAACCTAGTGAAGAGTTTTAATCCTTCCATATTTGAGAAATAGTTTGACCCTTCCACGTCCTATGATTTTGAGTGTCGAGTCATCTCTGTCGAGTCATCTCCTAGGAAAACATCACCTTCATTGTACTTTTCATATTCACAAAACCTCTCCATGTGAGGAGTCATATGAAATTAAGCACTTGAGTTAACCAACCATACATCATGATCTGCATGTGTACTTATAGATGCCAAGTAAACATCACCTCCTTCGCCTGTAGCGTTTAGTTTCTATGGAAGGGGCATCATTAAATCCCTTACCTTTATCAACACTCTTAAATCTGCAATTTTTCTTATAATGCACAACTTTACCTCATTTCCAGCATTTCTTTTCAAATTGTCCTAGAGATTTAAATCTACCTCTAGATTTAGATATTCTCCCAGAAGACCTATTTTTCCTCTCTTGGGAACGACCTCTCACAAATAAAACATCCTTGGTCACACCCTCCATGGATTTTCTCCTCATTTCCTCTGATCACAATGATGCAACTACATCTTCAAACTTTAACGTGGATTGAGTGGCACTCTGAATTGCTACAACTAGATTATCCCAAGAGTCTGGCAAAATACATAACAAGGTAATACACCTATCTTCTTCTTCCTCCATCTTAATATCAATAGAGGCAAGTTGACTTACTCGAGTATTAAAGGCATTTAGATGATCTATCACAGAGTCACCATCCTCCATCCCAAGATGAAACAACTTCTTTCGAAAAAATAACTTGTTTACTCAGAACTTGACTGATACAAATTCCCATAGCTTCGTTGCACTGTCTTCTCCATAGATGTTCAAAAACATTGAATCTGAGAAATAGAGTCAAATCATGGTTCTGGATTTTCTCTCTAGCTTTTTCCAATCTTCTTTCGACATACTAATCGGCTTAGTACTTGGATCCACAACAATCCAATGATCTTTGTCTTGAAGAAGATCTTCCCTCTTTAGCTTCCATAACTCAAAGTTCTTGTCCTTAAACTTCTCTATTTCTATTCTTGAACTGCTTGCCATTTAGCTTGTAGAAGATTCACTACGCAAAGCTCCCACTCCAACACAGGTTTATCGCAAACCCAAGATACCCTTGCTCTTCATAGGATGAGCTAAATCCTGGCAACAAAGGCATCCCCTTTAAGCCAATAACCTCGCTCTAATACCAAACAAAGAGTTTTGATAAACCTGTGTAAGAAAATAAAAACCAAACAGAATATAAAACACAAGAATTAACAATGGCTCACACACACATTACACACAAATTTACCTTGAAAACCCAAGACCGAAAAAACCAACATTCCAGAGAGTATCTCCACTCTCTATCTCATTGTATTATCTTTTATGTTTACAATACAATACCATATCCAAAACCCTAATATATTAACCCAAATTAGATTGCAACTCCAATTCCAAAACCAGAATTAGTTTACAACGGGCCACAAAACCATGGGCTAAAACAACTCAAAACAGACCAAGAATGGACCCAAAAGATTTCTTTCAGAGGCGTTGGCCCCCCCATGCCCCCTAGTCGAGGGGTCTAATCAATCCCCCTAGACCCCCCTTGCTTTGGGAACCCACAAAGAGTACAACACATGTCCAACAAAAAAGGGCCCATGTTTGGAGGCAAATGAATGATATAGCATGCAAGCAAGAGTATGTGGGATATTTTCAGGTTGACAGTCCTTTTCTTATGAAAATGACATTGTCAAGCAACATTTCATGAGGTAAAAACTGCATTCAACTTGAGAGAAGTTTTACTTTTAGATCAGATATAGCTACCCAAATTCCGCCCAGAAAACTTAGGAAAGATATAGATACTCTTCAAGTTGGAGCCAAAGTGGGCATGATTTATCTTCTTGTTTATGCGGCAAGGGGATCTTGCATGACTTTTCTTTGGCTATTTTATGCGACAATCTTGAAGTATATGTACATTGATTTTTTTTTCACGAGTAGTTAAACCGGCGCCTATGTACATTGATTTATAAAATAATAGTATAATCTTTTTCAAAAAATAAAGTCTCTCTCTCCCATCATTATTGTTAGAATCAACTGCAAATGATGTCACAATTGGTCGTCTACATCTTTAATTGAATGGTTGTGTGATAATGGTGAAAAAAAATGCCATATTTTATGGCATTTAAATGATGCCTCTATTGATTGTGACCAAATTAACACCACAATTTTCTTTTAACAGTCCAGAATCTTTTAAAGAATCTGCAATGCCCAACAGCTTAATTGGTTGAAAACAAGGACATGAACATCTACCAATTCTGTCCTTTATGATAATCCACTCTTAATGTTCTAAATTACATACCATCTATGGCACCAAAGTTATGCTTGAAATGGTTTCATTTACTTGCTTCATGGAAAAGAATTATAGTCTGCCAATTAATCTTGAAATGAGTTTCAACTTTCGACATCGTATCACTATGTGACACTCCACGTCTACTAAATTCTTCAAAGCAGTTTTGTTCCAGTTTTGTTCCAAACAATTCCTATATACTAGCACAGCCACTTAACTTGTGGCCGGTGAGCACCGATAAGCCACAAGTTAAGTACCATGAACAAGTTATATGTTACTTGTTCTCCATGTGTTGTTGTAATCACCCATTGTCTATGCCTCCGCTACCTGTAATCACCCGCCTTCTTCTAGTTAAACGGGTCGTCTGCCATTGCCGTTATCGATGCATCAGCTCCCAGTTATCCATGATATTCTTTTTTATATAATTGTTTATTTCGAATTTGGAACGACACCCATAAAATCAATCTGGACAGTACAATTGTCTGATCCTCCTGCAATCTAGAAAAAGCATACTTGCTACTCCACCCCAAATTCTAAAATATAAACACCTATCTGTGTAACTATGTGTGGAAGTTGTGCAGAATGTAATTTTGTTCATATTATTTTGAAATAAAATTACGACTTTTTCCAAGGAAAAAAAAAACTATGTGTGGAAGTTATCATTCAAACATAAAAATAAACCAAGTAATTTTGCACAAAATTTAGTGTCAGGAGAGAATTGTTTGAATCTAGTTGCAGAATACAAAGAATTAACATTGCCATAGAAAAACAGAATATAAATTCTAGAAGTCACTGGGTTATGTGATATTATTCTACTACAAGTTGGTTTGCATAACATTAATAATAAAAAGTTGACTTCAAATAGCCAAGAACCAAGGTAAGCTGAGCGAGGAAGTACGTCTTGAGCAATTTTGGGAGTTGAGCTGTATCTATTGTCCTTAAAGCCTCCTCCACGGAGAATTCTTTAGGAGAAAGCACTAGCCAGGTCAGGTTTTCATTTCCCAGGGAACATTTACATATAAACGTGATTATGAACAAATGGAGCACCAAAGGAAGGGTAAGGGGAACGTGAAAGCCTTACCTGAGTAATTGTGAATAAATAAATGATTGGTTGATAAATAAATGAAGTGAAGGACGAGTCTAACATACAGCTGCAAAGCTTCGAGGAACTTATCGTGCTCTTGCTCAGTCCAGCTTTCTCTGGACTTGGTGATGGTATAAGGCTTTCGTATCTTCTTCAATCCTCCTGCTTCTTCCTCCCCCGCCGTCGCAGCCACTGCAACCGCACCGCCGCCGGCGCCGGCAGGAATCATCATCGGCCCGACCACCATAATTCCCACCATCTCAACTTCAACTCAACTCCTCTTCCTGCACTCCTCACCTTGAGTTTTCTGTACGCTCATCGTTTCAAACTCGTTACAAGTGGCTAGGCAATTCAGGGCTTGAAAACTTGGTTGATGATGGGGACGAGTTGTGGTTAAATTTGTTCCCCCGCCCTTTCCTTACTGTTATATCCAATCCAGTTAAAATCTCCAAGCCAATACCTCTTACTTGCTTCTTACCCCTTCTTCTATCGGCGGTTGCACCAGGTGTTGTATGCTTGACACGTGGAAACGGGCCATTACTGCTCTCTACTAGAATTTGTGATCCAGAAAATCTGATTTAATTGTGAGCCCAACCTAGCACGTGGAGAAGACATCTACTCACCGGTCACCAGTGACCACCACCACCGGGACTTGGACCAGGCTAATAATATCAAAATAGATAAATAGATAAATACTGTTTGATAGTTTGATATCCAGGGTCAATAATAAAATATATATTTGATACTAATTTACAACGATCTCTTTTAATGTGATTCAAACCAATTGGTGGTGTTGCTGTTTACGATGATCCCTTTTAATAATGTGATTTAAAGCAATTTTGTCTATTTACGGTGGTTTTGATATGAGTTTATTTATGGATGTCTTTATTAGTCCCTGCCGAAGCAGGTAAACTATTGTTTTCGATATGCGTGGACTATCCATTAGTTTGCTTTGACTTTTAAATTGTCATATTTTAACCAAACTTTAACATAGCCATTTTTATTTGTCAATTAAATAATAGATATAATTTTATTTTTTTTCATTTTCATTGGACTAAAACGTATTAAAAACCTCTTTCTGCTGGTACATAAAGCAAAGTATTAAGTTTTAATATACCTAAAGATTTGATTTTTCATTATACAATGAAACTTAAATTGCCATTAATGGTATCACTTCACTTCTCGAGGAGGGATCACATTTATTTTACTGCATTGTTTAGTGGTGGTGGCATGTTTATTCTGTCAAGCGGTGGAAGAGGTGGTGGTGGCATGCAGCGATCAAAATTGAACCCGTCAGAGCCCTTCCAAAGGCTTTTGACCCGTCCCTGAAGTGCTAAATGAAAAATGCCTGTAAAAAAAAATTTAAAAACTTAATTTCACCCTGCAAAATAAGAAGGGGAAAATAAATTAAAATCTTTCAAATGAACGGTAATTTTTGTAATATCCCGTCATGGTTTTTATTCATGGTGTAACTTGTAAGGGCAATATAAATATAAAGGTAGATCATATATCTACCCAGTACCCATCCACTGCCCAGCTGCCATGATGCCATCACCAAATTTACTGAGGCTCGCTGCTCAAGACTTAAGCATATCTAATCATAGATCTTCCTAGCCAGAATCTTGTGTCTTGAGCCCTGTGAAACTGTGTATCTTAATTAATCTGAGCTCATTCCCGCCATTGAGTTGCTAACTTGATACTCTATTTAAACCAGCTGAACCCGTCAGGCCTCTACGTGTTAATTCGTTGAATCCTCTTTTATTCTTTCTATTATGGTAGAGCCAGGGGTGAGCGTAGACCTGTAGTATTCTCAGCTCGTGGCTCGTGGTGGAGTTATAGATCGAGGGTCGACTGTCGAGACTTGAGGTATAGGTTGTTCGGCAATCGGCAATGTGGGAGCCAAGTTGAGGGTATAGATTGCCAAAGTCTAGGAAGACTAACCATCCAAATCGCCAGTCAAATACAGTATAGGAGTTTTATTTGAAAAGAGTTGTCTATGAATTGATTTAATAAACACTGTATGTAATTCCTATTTGTATCAGGCATGTTGAAATCAAGTTTAGCATCGTGGTGTTGGTACTTGTCCAGCATATAGGTGGTCCGTGGTAGAGGGGCGAAGCCGTGCAGGTCTGGTGCGGCAGACAGAAGTGGCGAATCGGCGATTGTCTTATATTTTGTATGTATTTAGTCTTTTTTGAAAAACTCCAATAACTTGTTGGAGTGTCTTGTCTGACTGCTCCTATGTTGTTCTTCTTTGGCGGGTTGCAAATTTTGTTACTTTCTTCTGGTCCCGTCTTTTTGGCTGCCTTGGGGAGACGATTTTTGTTTGTTGCTGGGCTGTGCTTACTGGTCCTCCGAGTTTCCAGTTTCTTGTGATTATCACCCTTTTGGGTTGGTCTCTTGGCCCCTATTGGGTGTTTGTGGCAGTTTCTTCGCAGCTCTCAAATGGCCGGCTTGCTCTTGAGAAAAGAAATGGGAGGCCGACTTTGAATAAGGCACGGATCACATTACAGAATGAGAACTTACAATGGCGAATTTAAAGGGGAAGTAAAGGTGTAAGTGTCCATTTGCCTTCTTCATCATTCTTGTGCATTTTCTTAAATGCAATGCAGGTTTCAATTGATTTTACATGCTTTCACTTAAATTAAATCATGATTGTTATTGCATTACAGGTTATAGTTGCTTTAAATCCCTGATTCCTTGTCACAACATCGTCGGCTAGCTGCTGCTAGCAAGGTAACTTTTCTCTGCAAATTTTCAATGGTTTATTTTTTGGCTGCTAAAATAGTGGTTAAATTGTAATTCTCTGAATTAATTCAAAGTTTAATAGTTATCTAAATTATTTAGAATTATATTATAAATTTCAATTAACTTTAATATGTTAACAAATATGCGTTTTCCAAGTTTAAGTTATGCGGTTCTGCACCTTCAAAAATATGTATTTCAAAGTTTGCAAATTATTACGTTTGGGTATAAAAATTCAATACAGTAAATATTCTTTGAATATTTACAGTTATAATATATATTTCTTCACTAAACAAATTTAATAATTATTTAAATTTTTTATGGTTATATTGTAAATTTTTCTTAACTTTCATATAGTGCATTTTCCAGGTTTTTATAGTTAAATAGATTGATATAAAATAAAATAAAAAATTGTAATTTTCATATAATAATTCAATACACAAATTTGTGATGTACAAATTTATTTATGTTAAACATTTTGTTTAAATTTATGTTAATTATTTGTTGAATGTCTTCTAATTATATACAATAAAAAATATGCATTTCAAAGTTTATCAATTATGTAAATTGATATAACAAATTCAAATTTCATTTTCACAATACATAAGTTTGCCACTTCTGCAATAATATAAGTTTGTCAATTATACAATAATTTTAGTAATATGCCTTTATGTAAATTGATACAACAATGTCAAATGGTAATTGTGTACATTAATTCAATACAGTAATATTTAAAGATTTTATTTAAACTCATATTTTTAAGTTAAAAAAATTACAATAATGTTTTTTATATTTTGTAATATTAAATTTATATGATATTTTAGTACTTCACTTTTATTAATATTATGAATTATGATTTGGGTTAAAATTATAAATCTAATTATTTATTTAATGTTCAAAACATATCAATTAAAGTCTCAACAACTTCATTCAAACCCAAGTTATAATTTTTTAATTTTTTTTAATATACTTTTATTCAATATTCAAAATATAGTTTTTGAATAATGATATGTTTCGTAAATTAGTGTTTTTACATTTTTTTAAGTTGATAAAAAATATAAGAGTTATTAAAAAAAAATTAACCAATTAATGATGTTTTATTTTTATTTTAATAGCAATAAAGAATTATAAAATTTTAGATATCTACTTATTATTAATTATCTTGAATTAAGTTTTATTTCATTTATATATAAAGAAATGTTGAAATTATAGAAGCAAATTTTCAGTGGTTTAAATACTAATGAATATGTGAAAATAATATTAAATATTTCAATTGCTTTATTGTAAAACTATGTCTTTATATATATGTTTGTGCATTTACTTATGTTAATGTTTGAATTGTTTAAATAGGTGTAAATCGAGAAAATGGATCCCATTGGTCGTCCTAAGAAGGATAAAAAACAATTATCAATTGTTGATGCATTTGGTATCCCACTGCAATCTAATCAACCATATTTCCAAAATGAAGTTATTGATCATCCACCTGAAGATGATAAATTAGATAATGCAGAACTTGTTGAAGGAGAACAACCATCAAAGAAATGCAAAAGAATATTCAAATCTAAATGGAAGACAAGATTTCCATGGGCTTATGTTATTAAAGATTGTAATGGCAATGAAAGGATAAAATGTTCATGGTGTGTTAAATTTCAGAGAGACACTCCATTTGCTAAAGATGGAAGTACCACTCTTCAAGTTAGTGGTCTAAATGACCATGCAAATTCAGAAGCTCATAAATTTTCTTTGCAACTTTTGGAGGGAGAAACCAAAAGAAGTAATCTCCCAATTACCAAGCATATAGAACTAATGGTAGATGCTGAGAAGGAGAGAATCATATCAGTGATTGAAAACATGTATTTTGTTGCTATACATGATTTACCTTTAGAAACATATAAGTCAATTTGTGACTTGAATAGGTATAAATGCACTCCACACATGCCTCTAACAGATGAATACTCTGCATAGACAAATACATCATCTGGGAAGCAGTTTCTACAAGCTGCTAAGGAGGTATATTGGAAAAAGTTAAAAGATGATATTTTCCATAGCCCATTTTATTCTATTTTAGTTGATGAAAGCACTGATCGAACCATGGACCAACATTTGATTGTTTATATTACATATTTGACAAATGAAGGAAGAGGCAAATGTGTAACAAAATTCATACTCTTGCTTCAAATAAAGGATGGAACAACTCAATCTATGTATGATGCAGTGAGAACACTTTTAGTAGAGATGGATCTATCTTTGATGAAGTTAGTTGGATTTGGCTCTGATGGGGCATCCTCCATGAGGGGTATTCGTGAAGGTTTATCTACTAAGCTTCGCCGTGATGCTCCTCATCTATTAGATATCCATTGCATGGCTCATAGAGAAGCATTAGCAGCAAATGATGCTTCATCTCATTTTTTAGAGTTGCAATATATTGACAAATTTGCAAACAAAGTTTATTCATGGCTTGGAAAATCTGCTAAAAGACATGGAGAATTGAAAGAGCTAATGGAATCATTTCAAATCACCAAGTTAGAGGTGCTACAAATCCATCAAATTAGGTGGCTCTCTAGAGGAAAGGTCATGGAAAGACTTGCTAAACTCATGCCTGCTCTGCTAAAAGATTGGGAGTTAGGGGAAAAAAAGATGTATGAGTTGGCAACAATATTTCAAGTACAATTTTGCATCCATTTACTTGCAGATGTGCTTATTGAATTAAATAAGTTGAACCAAAAATTCCAAGAGGATCATATTGACATTACCTCCATCGGCACTACTTTAGATGTTACTATTAACATGCTTCGTAAACGGTTTTTAGGAAGCATATTTGGGGTAGGTGCAATGCACATATCCTCTTTTTTAATTAAAGCACAAGGAGGAACTCTTGAGTTCGCAGATAGCACAGGTATGGTACATTCACATCAACTAAGGTTTGAAAATTTTCCAAAGATGCAAACATTAGGGACACTAAATGATTGCATAAATTTGGGAAAATGCTTCATTATGAAGGTGATTGAATCTCTAGATACGAGGTTCACAGATTTACCTATATTTAATGCTGCTAAGTTTTTTAGTCCTCGTTATTATTATGAAGAGATGGATGATAGAGACTCTCAAACAAAAAGATGGTTGGAATCTTTATGTGAAAAATTTGGTGTTGGGGACTCACCTATTGTGGATATTGTCAAATGTTTGGGTGAAATGGATGAATTTGTATGTACTATTTATAAAGCATACCCAAAAAAACACATGTTTGGAGCATGGGATCTATGTGGAGATGAGCCTGAATGGTTTGAAGGCTTTCCCTCTTTGATGCAATTATGGCAAGTTATTCTTGTTATTCCAGCAAGTACAGCAGTGTGTGAAAGAGGCTTCTCAAAATTAAACAAGATAAAAAATGATGATAGATCAAGACTTTCAATGGAGACATTGGATATGTTAATGTTTCTCTCTCTTAGTGCACCTCATGATCTGAATGAGGTAGATTGGAATGTTATTTATGATGTATGGAAACAAATGAAAGCTAGAAACATGTATATATATATATACCCAGAGAGCAGCATGGGCGTTTGAGGCTGGGCGACGCGTTCTTGGAGTACTAGGGTTTCAGGCGCTGCCATGGCCGCCCCTGGGGCGCGAGGATCCTCCTCCTCCCCCCCCGATTGCAGAGATGGAAGCGTTCAGGAGGCTGGTTGCCTGCGGTGGGAAAAGGAAAGCTCCTCCATCGGTCCCGAAATTCATCCAAAAACTTGCAGATATCCCTGAAATCGCCTTGCCAGAGATGACTTCGGTAAAGATTGTTGTAGCCCTGTCTGAGAGAGGTCTAGTTGGCCAATTTATGGGTCTCTGGCCTTCTGCAAAGACCACCGACGACTGGATTCAAAGAAATTGGAAGCCTCACCTCATGCAAGGAGTCACCTGCTACGCTCTGAGCAGTGGTTACTTTCTATTCGAATTCATCAACAAGGAAGATAAGGACCTCATCTTCAGAAACGGCCCATACTTTATGGGTACCCAGGGGCTGTACCTGAATCGTTGGACTCCGGATTTCAATCCCACGGTGGATCTGCCTAAGGAGGTGTCGGTCTGGGTCAGGCTCCCCAATCTGCCGGTCCACTGCTGGAACTTTGAAGCGTTGCAAATGATTGGAAACGGAATAGGAAAATTCATTGATAAGGCAGGCAACAAGTCCATCTACAACTGTGCCAGGATTTGTGTCGAAGTGGACCTCGAGGCAGGGCTCCCGGAGGCAGTGAAGCTAAAGGTGGGCACTTGGACTCACTTTCACAAAGTGGATTACGAACACCTCCCATTCAAATGTAGGCTCTGCCAAGAGCACGGGCACTTTCAGAGGAACTGCCCTATAAACCAATCTCTTGATAAGGAAGAAATGGAAGGATGGCAAAAGGTTAAGAGAAACAAACCGGCCTCAAAAGCCAAAGAAGCAAGACCTGAACATTCGAAGGAACAGCCTCAGGAGAACTCAAACCCTTCGAAGAAGCCCTCGAAAAAAGACACAGCACCAACAAAGGAACCGGATAATGAACTTATAGAGATAGCTTCACACTCCTCGTCCCCTTCAGAAAACCCAGCCAAGAACAAGAACGTCCCCCCAGCAAAAGAATCCTTGAAATCGGATGATGAAAATACCTCCATAGGATCTGAAACCGGAGCTGAATCTGAAGGGGGGGCCACTGAGACAAGCAGTTCGGTTGGAACGCCTGAAAAGACTCCAAGAGGAAGGAAACTAGAACGAAAAAAAAGGGAGGAGAAATCGTACAAGGATGTAACAGTAGGAGTCCAGCAAACCATCCCGGATATGATGGAAACTAGATCTTCAAAGAAAGGCAAGGCTTCAAAAGGAGCCACCCCCCCTCCTCCTGATCCTAATGCAGTTCGTCTCCTGGAATTGCCGAGGGATGGGAAGCAAGACCAAAGAAGAAGCAATCAAAGATCTAATCAGAATGAATTCCCCGGAGATCCTTCTGATCCAGGAGATGAAAATGGAAGAGCGTGAGACCATCCAGGCTAGTAAAAAGTTTTGGAAAAAAGGAGAAGGAAGGGCAGTCAGCTCCAGGGGAGCCTCAGGAGGGATAGCCACCTTCTGGAACTCCTCCACGCTAGATCTGCTAGAGGACTACAGCACCACCCATTGGTTATTCACGAAGTTGCAGCATCGAGACTCGAGGCACCTGATCAGTCTTTTCAACATTTATCCTCCGGTTCTCCTTTCAGAAAAAAAAGAATGTTGGGATTCGCTGAACCTGTTCCTGACAGCAAACCGGCATGACAATCTTGTGCTCGCTGGGGATATGAATGTCACATTCGCCCTCTCGGAAAAGAAAGGAGGCTCTCCCGTAAGAGACCCGGCACGGGAGTGGGTTGAAGATATCATATTGGACTGGGATCTGGAGGACATCAAACCCAGCAGAGGTAATTACACCTGGACAAATAAAAGGGTGGGCCTGGGACATATTGCTGCCCGTCTGGATCGATTCCTAGTTCACACTTCCTTTCTAACCCTGGGTCTCTTTGCAAATTCTGAAATCCTCCAGGCCTACACCTCTAATCACAAGCCTATATCCCTTTCTTTGACCTCTGGAGAAAAATTGGGGCCTATCCCCTTCCGCTTCAGCCCCCTTTGGGTCTCCATGGAAGGCTTCCATGATTTGGTCTCGGAAACTTGGCAAAAATCAGTCTCTAGGTCGCCTTTCTTCATCTGGGAAGAGAAGCTGAGACGGCTGAAAGCTGCATTGAAAATATGGTCGAAGAACCAGCTCTCCCCTATCCCTGAAAGAATTCATGCTCAAAGTGCGCTAGGCAGCCACCAGCTGCTCATGGAGGAAGCCGTGATCACCCCGGAGCTGCTAAATGTTGAGATCGAACTTCAAAAGGCCCTCCATCTTGCGTTGAGAAGAGAAGAGCAGTACTAGCGATTAAAGGCGCGCTGTCTCTGGCTCAAAGATGGTGATAAAAATACTTCTTTCTTTCATAAGCAGGCAGAAGCTCGGAAGAACCACAACACAATTAGAGAAATCCAATTCCAAGATCAAACTTTCAACAAATTTGAAGAGATCAAGTTCGCAGCCCACTCTTTCTTCAAAGGTCTATTCACTGAAGAAATGGATATGCTCCCTAGGCTAGATCGATACCCTCTTTCTGAGATCCCCACGCTTATAACTGAGGAAGACAATCGCAGGATGACTACCCCAATTTCGACTGAGGAGATAAGAAAAGCTATCCATGGAATGAATCCTGACAAAGCTCCCGGGCCTGACAGTTTCTCGGCCAGATTTTTCACAACCTACTGGGACATTATTCAGAAGGATCTGGTCAAAATGGTTAGGAAATCTCATAATTGCAGCAAAAATGAAGGAAGCACCAATTCCTCTTTTCTGACGTTAATTCCTAAAGAAAAAGGTGCCCAAAACTTCTCCAGATTTCACCCTATCTCGCTCTGCAACACTGGGTACAAAATCATCACTAAAGTTATTGCAAACAGAATAAAAAATATTCTCCCAAGGATTATCCCGGAGAACCAAGGGGGCTTCATCCAGGGCAGACAAATTCAGGACAACATCATCCTGGTACAAGAGGCAATCCATTCTAGCTGTCATCGGAAAGAGAAAGGTATGATAGTCAAACTCGACCTTGCCAATGCCTTTGATAGAGTTCGGTTAAAATTTCTCTTTGCTGTAATGCATAAAATGGGATTCCATCCCCAGTTAGTCAACTGGATCAAAGCTTGCATTTCGGGACCCTGGATCGCCCCCTTGGTAAATGGGAGACCGACAAACTTCTTCCAAGCCTCGAGGGGTCTTAGGCAGGGCTGCCCCCTGTCCCCCCTGCTTTATGTCATCCAAGCTTCTGTCCTTAGCTTTCAGCTAGACAAGAACGTTCGGCAGCATTCTCTAAGGGGGCTCTCTATCACCCCAAGAGTGGAGAGATTGAATCATGCCCAGTTCGTTGACGACACCCTTCTCTTGGGTCAGGCTAATCTCTCAACGGCTAGATCCTTCAAGAATGAGCTGGATGCTTATACCGAGGCCTCAGGTAGCGAAATCAATTTGAGGAAAAGCAAAATCTACAGTTGGAACTGCCCCCCCATCGAAATGACAGAGATATCTAGGACGCTGGAAATGGAAGGAACTGCCAGGTGGGACTCCATAAAATACCTCGGAATTCCTCTTGTGAAATCTGCCCCCAGAAAGAGTCTTTGGATGCCCTTGATGGACAAACTCAAGAGCAAAATATTGTCATGGGGGGCTTCCTGGCTGAACAAAGCAGGTAAAATTGTTCTTATCAATTCTGTCCTAACCTCCCTTCCAGTCTATCAAGCCTCGCTCCTTTTAGCCCCAAAAGGAATAGTGCAAGAGATTGACAAAATTTTGAGTAAATTCCTTTGGGAAGGGGGAAGGAATGAGGGGAGGAAAATGCACTTAGTAAGCTGGAACAAAGTCAAATCTCCAAAATGGGAAGGAGGGCTGCAAATCAGAGACGTGGCCACTCAGAATCTAGCAATGGGAGGAAAGATCTTATGGAAAATGATAAGGGGGAAAACCACTTGGAGCACCAAAGCTCTAAGAACAAAGTACTTCAGAGGTCACAAAGAAAGGTGCCTGGACTGTCCCCCAAGGACTAGGAAAGGTTCTCCAATCCTCAATCTCTGTCTTAAATCCCTGAATATGATATCTTCCAACCTCACTTGGATTCCGGGAAACGGCCTCAAAATCAAGTTCTGGGAAGACTCCATACTAGGGCAGTCTCCTCTTAACACCTTGGAAGGAATGGAGAATATTAAAAACTGGCTTCACTCGATTAGCAAATTCACCCTATGGGATCTTTCGAGTTGGGGTCCGGATGACTCCTGGACCAATTGGAACTTGGGGGCTATACCAGAAGCTCTCGAAAATGAAGCAAGCTCTCTCTTAGATGCTCTTCAAGGGCTCTCCCCCATTTCCTCTAAGCTAAAGGATAAAAGAGGATGGGGCTCCTCCTCTGGTAAGTACTCTGCTGCTGCTGGTTATGCAGCCCTTAAAGCCATCCCTTGGGTTGCCCCAGATCCCTCGGTTTGGAGGAAGCTTTGGACCCATCCCTCTCTCCCCAAAATTGATATGTTCTGCTGGTCCCTTCTGCATGATAGTATTTTAACCTGGGACAATCTGTTAAAAAGAGGCTGGGAAGGGCCCTCAAGATGCCCTCTTTGTGCCATCCATGAGGAAAACTTGACCCATCTGTTTCTGCAGTGCTCCTTTGCGCTTGAGCTCTGGAATATTCTTCTTGATCAGTTGAACCTGTCTCTCCCCCCTTCCATCTCCGACTTGTTTGCCTTCTGGCCCAACTTAGCTCCCTTTCCTCTCTCTTAATTGAAGCTGTTAAAGATGTGTTGGATGTGGGTTCCTAAAATCCTTTGCTGGAAAGTTTGGTTGGAGCGTACAACAGAATATTTAGGGAAATAGCAGGCACGCCGGCCCAACTGGCAACCAAAGTGAAGGCCTTGATTGGGGAGCTGGTAGCCTCAAATCCAAAAATTTCAAATGAAACCACCGCTGACAATAAAGAACACAGCTGGTTCCATGAGCTAGACCCATCTCTTCTTACCAGAATCAAGCTCTCCTTGAAGCATTAGACTCCGTGGGAAATCAGGTTAGAGGAGCAAGAGTTTATAAAATGGAGATCATCTCTGAATGAGCACATACTGCAGGTGGACGGGGCCTCGAAAGGGAATCCCGGGCCTGCGGGAAGTGGAGGAGTTCTGATAGACCAATCCGGGAAAATTATCCTCAACTTCTCCTGGGGGCTGGGAAAAAAATCCAACAATGTTGCTGAAATCCTCGCTGTTTGGCAGGGCCTAAATCAGGCTAGAAAGCTCTCCATTAAGAAGCTCATTATCATCGGGGATTCCCGAATTATCATCCAGTCTCTCATTCTGAAGAAGGCCCCAAAGAGCATGGAGTTGGCCCAAAATTACAGGAAAGTCATATCTCAGATGAATGCTTTCGAGGAGGTAAAGCTCTACCATGTCCTTTGGAATCTTAATCAAAACGCAGATCAGGAAGCAAATTTGGGAGTCTCCCAGAGCAAGGGAGTACTTTGTCTTAATGGAGCCTATAATCATGTGCCCATCCCTTAGTGCAAGTGGAGAGGTCTATGTTAGATTTGACCAGGAAAGGCAGATGAGAAATTCGGTTTCAAAAAGCAAAGATTCCCCTTGTCGGCGAGCACGCTGCATGGCAGGCTGAGGCATTCGAGGAACATAACGTTCAGGAAGAAGACAAATATTGATCAGAGCTCATATCATGATCTCTGCTCTCCTAGTACCGGGCCTGAATCTAATGGAAGTGGCAAATCTCCGTTCCAGCTAGGGAAATCGCAGGCATTCGATGAGAATCATTTCAAAAATCAGATGACATCAAAGATCGTGCCTACTTCAGGATGCACTCTCACACTGTTATCAGCAACCAGCTCTGCAATTCGCTGAAGGAGTCACTGAGCATCATTCAGACCACAAGCAGGAGATCTGAAGGGGAGCAAATCGGGTCAAGCATTGGCTTCAAGCTCGTCCTCCATTTTTGAAGTTCGTCTCTAAATTAAGGACGATATGGTAGAATTATAGGTTGTAGCTCTCAAGGTGGAGAACTTGTAGTCATGAGACAAGTTGACAAGCATAATGGATCTGGCAAATGTTGCAGGTGGATTGGGAAACCAGATGGCAGAGCTGGGAAATAAAAAAGGTATAGGTAATGCTCCAAGAGAATGGAAAGACTCCAAAACAGAACATTGAAATCGTTCAGAGTATTCTCAGTAATCCTAGTGACACTTATTACGTTCATGCATTATGAATCCTATGTTTGTTCTGCACACTCCAGAACTTTTGTATTGGGTGAAATTATATTCCCTGCCGTATCTCTGGAATTATGCTTATGCTGGACAAGCATCAATGGATGTAAAGCTACTGGCAGCTGTTTAGCCAGCTGATTTATAAATTAGTCCTATAACCGTTTTAGTAAAAAAAAAAAAACAAATGAAAGCTAGAAAGCCTCTTCCATTGGGAAAATAGTTTCATGCTTTCAATGATGTAGCCTCAAATACTTTTGAAAAATATCAACTGAATGGAAGAAGAAATATGTTTGCTTACTATTTTGACTTGAATGTGTTCAATTATGTAAAATTTACAAACATAATAATTTAGCGGATACCACAATTTTGAAAGAAAATTTTGTTTATTTATTAATTTTTTTTTATATAATTATTGTTTAGTTTTTTTATTGTAAAAAGACAATTTTATTTTAGTTTTATTTTTTAAGAAGGGTTTACTTAATTCATACTTGTCAATAGAAGTACAACTATTTGTATAACCCTTCATCATTGAAGGGTTGGATGATTATATGCCCTTCAGTTTGAAAGTAAGACCAGCCCTTCAAATTTGATCACAGGCATGTCAATCCCGTGGTGGCGGGAAGGTACATCTTCATCTACCTGCCCATCTTCATCAACTTGAAAGAGCACCTGCGTTTTCAGCTTTGTCACAAGACATCCATCAAATTCTGCCTTACGACCTCACTGTTCACCGCTACCACCACCTCACCGCCTCTTCACTTCACCGCCTTAGCTTCTTCATGCAAACTAATATTTAGAATTTGCACTCTTCGCTTTACCACCTAATTCTTGATGCAAAATAATATTTGGAATACATATGATTACGCATACCTGAGATTGTTTGAAGGAAAACAAAATCGCTGCTGTGGAGTCAAATTTAAAGAGCTTTTCAACTACTCTCATATAGTCCATACTCTGATGGGAAGGTTTGTCTCTGAGCTAATTAGGATTATCAAACAATCTGTACAAGCAGCATTGCAACATTACAGAGTAAGCATATTTTTATTTGGAGCTTGACTATTTTAACTCTGCAATACTTGAAACAAAAATTATACTGTCGATCATTAACAAATTATTAGTATACATAGATAATTTCAAAAGCGGAAACAAAAATTATACTGTCAATCATTAACAAATTATTAGTATACATAGATAATTTCAAAAATGGAATTACTATTGTTATGCATATCAAGTAGCGAACGGAATTAAAATTGTTATGCATATCAAGTAGCAAGTTATAGCTTCCTGATGTATTGTCGTTAACTTATGCATCAACAGTTGTTCTGTGGCTACTTCTAAATATGGAAGGCGACATTTCGAAGGCATATCTTTGTTGATTTTGATGGATTGCTGGTTAAATTTTCTTCAGGTACATGTTTTTTTTTTCAATCATATTTATGGTTAAATTCTCTTTAGGAACATGTTTTTGTTCTGGATTAGATTTATTCTGAACTAGAATATAAACCTATAATTCATGTAGTCAACAAAATTTTGCTAGTTAAGTTATATCTTATATAAATTTTGGATTGAATTCTTCTCACCAAATAAACAAGTGTTAAAAAATTAGTAGTCTTAACAGAGGTTTGGTACGGCCAAAGTGACAGAAAAGTAAATAAGTTTTAGTTGGAGTTATTTTTATCATTTGTCCTCTGAAGCATTATTTTCAAAACCCTAACCACTTATACTGTTTCAAACTACCCTACCTTTCATGTATCTTTTCCGTCCTATAGGTAGGTGAGAAAGGAGGGACACCGACAAAAGGGCATGGTGCCCGCTATGGCCCAATTAGACTATGCAAAACTTGCATGGGACTTTCCTCAATTATCTGGTGCATCTATGTGAGGGTGACCAAGCCCGGAAGCAATTAGCTTATGAATACTCACATCATAACCCTCCGGAAGTCAATTTCCAACAGATCTTCTATCATCAAAACGCAAGAAATCAAGAAAATCGAGCATCTGGATTCTCAGAGCGTTAAGAATGAGGGCTACTCCAAGAATCCAGTGTGCCCTCGTCTTCAACGCCTTACAAACATCCCATAAAAGCAATATCAGAAACAAAACAGTTACAAAACCTCATCAAAATGACTGTGATTGTGCGGATCGTTTTCTATATTGAAATAGCCAGCAACATGCTAGTGATGCCTTCACAACTGCTTTCAACTCAAACTTGAATCCGTTGTGCTACAAATGAAATGTATGCATTGTGTTGCTTAAAGTACAAAACAGAGTTAAAACAATAAAAAAAGATATTCGGCTTATTAAGTTTTGAGATATTCGGCTAAAGTAGCGATAAAATTGCGGAGGAAATGAAACACTTGGACCAAGCCCGTATAAAGGAGCAAAATGGCTATCACCGAAATTTAAATAAAATTAGCGAGAACAATGTGCAGAGAGGACACGCATCTAGCTTCATAGATTTCCAACGTTTGAGAGACTGCAACATTTTTTTTTAAACACTGTGATAGCAAATACCTTTCTGAGCTTCCCCTCGCCATCGTCGCTTCACATCAGACAAAGAATGGAAAGAAAAAAACATATACGCATTGAAGAAACCCTAAAGCTCCACTCCAAAATAATAGATGTTCGTTGCAATACGAGCAAGGGCGGCATTTTTCCAGCAAGTGCTTTAGGCTACACCTTTGAATAAGTCCCTGTTGAGTATATAATACTTTGGGTTCTTGCTACCAAATCTTTTCTGTGGACCTCTACCTATAAAACCCATTTCATTTCTAGGACCAACCACAGCAAGAGCCAAGCATTCAAGCAAACATTTCTTGTGATGTTTGGAAATTATACTGGAGGACTGGCGACCTGCTTCCAACACCGTGAGATAGCAATGCTTGCTCAATACAAATAAAGTACCCAGGAGCTGAAAAATTGCAAAAAGGTGATAAAACTGGTTCATAGTCAATCCAGGGTATAGTCGAAACAACCTGGCTAGGACGACTATGAAGACCTAGTCCTGTAGGCCCGTGGGATAGACACTTGTTCATTGTTGTTTTTAGACAGCGATAACTAACCTTTCTCGAACTTCTAGGAGGTACACTGCAGTTTATCTTTTTCACCATTTTCAAGCTTCCAAGTCTTTATGTGAACCCATTGATACAGCTTACAACTGTAAGTGATGCATGCAAACAAAACCTGTATGCAGACAACACCTGTCGATGAGGTCAATGAATGGAAAAGCAATTTACAAACATTCATAAAAATATAAGTTACATTTAGGCGGTGAAGCTTGAAGGAGGGACAGTTCGCATCTTCACCAATCAATCAAGCCACGCACAGATTGCTACACATGAGTAAGCAAGTGTCATCATTCCACTACTATGCTAGTGATCTCCTTCAATAGATCATTCACCCAATGGATGCGCTTGTCTAGACTGGTTGATATTCTATGATTCGTCAACCACCCACACTTTGTCAACATCTATGCTCGACCCTACTCCACCTTCACATGATCTTGAGTTTATCATAGCCACAGATTGCATACGCCATGAAATAAATTGCTCCTTCAAAAGTAATATCGCTTCACACAACAATATAAAATTTTCCAAATGCTAGGGAACAACGCGCAAGCGATTCCTTGATGCGATCAATCAGCCAGTTGTCACTTATACTTCCATCACGGGATCAAACTAAAGGCAAGCAGTTGTCCAGGGTTTCGCTTTAGTCTTCTTACAGTCTGAATATCCTTGGCAAACTGAATTGTCGAATATTATTTAGATCGATATTAACTCTAGCAGTTAATTGAATTATGCAAAAGGAATAAGACTATTTTTATGTATATCTTAAAGGTAGACCCGACGTTAAGATTATATTCTTCGCAATTGAAATAGTGTTGTTGACACAACACTCAATATTTAAAGTTTATATGCACCAATTGAAAATCACCAACTTCAAAGAGTTGTGCAGCTTTGTGCTTATCTTTCCATTTTACTTTACTTTATGCAACTTTTTACATTGAAAAGGTTTAATATAATATTAAAACTAAAGCATTATTAAACCATTGTAAGGTGTAGAAGCAATCAACATTGTGATCTAAATTTTTGCATTGAAAGCAACCGAGTCGCAAAAAAATTCCATATATTTCAATGCAGAAACATCCAAACTTCCTCAATAACAATAACCAAATAGCCAACATCCAAACCTATTTGATAACAATAACTAAGTTGCCAACATCCAAACCTATGAATATCAACTCGCCCAATTAATCCAGTACCAAGTCATGCAACTCGGCAGGGACATCGCCATCCCATGGCACTTGTTTCCTTGTGTTTTCACTATTTAGTATTTGAATCAATATAGTTTCTAATGTTTTCGAACATGCAAGGATTTAAGTAAGTAATGAGGATGATGTATATTCACATAATAATATGTTGGTGCTTATGGACATGACAATTTTGGCATTTGATATTATGTGAATGGTCACTATAACATTCTTGTAACTAATTTTAGCATGTTAAATCAATATTTTAGTTTAATTTGTACCTGAAATGTACTTCGTAAATGTACAATGCATGCATTGGCATAAACTCTCGAATGTTCACGAACGTCAAGGACTATATTTATTGTAGTAAAAAACAAATCAACAGATAATTACATAATTTATCATTATCATCATTTATGAAGATTTGCTTAAAATGATTTTAATTAATCCCATTACTTATTCGGAATGTTTTGAAATTATTGACTCGTATTTGATTAAGGATTAATATGTGATACTTATGATCATATCATTAGGTTATGGTTTGTTATTATGTGGGTTAATTGTAATGTAGATTGTGTTTTTATGTGAATAATCATGGTATAGTTTTCTTATGTATTTTAGGATGGTGTTAGATCTAGTTGGACATGAGAGATTCTCTCCAAAAACTTTAGCTCCTAAGTTAGTGTGTGGTTGAGATATTATCTCGATAATTTGTTAGTGTGTAGTTGAGACAATTAAACCTCCACGTATTTATGTATATCATTAAATTGTTGAAGAGATCGCTCAACACGGTTTTGGTGTGTGGAAACCATGTCTACTCTCCAATTTCTTAACATGGTTGTGATATGTGGATCATGGATCTGCTGCTCATAAGAACTAGTATTGTTTTATGATGTGATACCTTGATTTATTTGGCCAATGATCGAAAGAAAGGAAGCATGCAAAACTATATTTGTGCTAGAGGCTAAATCTTTGCATGTGGGTAGCATTCATTGTTTGTGGGAGTCAATGTACAAGTGGCATGTTAAAGCTTGTGCATACCTATGATGAGGTGAACCCCGTGATATGTGATGGATTTGCCCATTGTTTGTGACTCGTTTGAGGTTAGATATGTTGTAGAGTTGATAGAGAAAATTGTTAGTGTTTTCACTTTAATTCAATTATGTTAGATCTTTAAACTGAAAGATAGACAAGCACAACAAAACACAAAAGACACAAGAAATTTCCTTGGGGAAACCATAAAGGATAAAACCCTGCAACTTCCTCATAAATAGATTCGTCACTAGTACAATATCAAACAAGATAGAAAACCTAAATATAAGATGGCTTATGTAGCTTCTCTCTTTATCCTTCAGCGGACTTGTCTTCTCTCTCACTTGGTGGGAACTTGCTTGAGTGAGTGTGATGTTCAAATGAGAGAGTGAGCCTCTCTATTTATGCTTTATGTGAGAGTGACCTAATTCCTCATTGGGGATGACTTGCCTAAATGACTGGGTCGACCTGTCCTAGGGAGACTCAAAAACACAATTTACATTTATCTTTTGGGGAGCTATTGCCCTGACTTACAATGGAGGTTTTACCTCGATATTCTTGCATGACCAAATACAATAATGACATCCCCAAATGAAGGAAAAAACATCTTTGATGGAGGTACAATAAAAGTACAATAATAATATACAAAAGAATATCTTCTGAAGTTACATTTACAACAACACTCCCTCTTAACTAGGAAGGTATTCTCTCGTCGCAATCATCATCACAGCTGGACACAAACTCTGGACAACGTCATCATCACTGGATGATCATCATCGCTGGATCATCATCATCGATGGATCATCATCATTGCTATTGCAGCAATCATCATCCCCTTGATCATTGACTAGTGACATCTCTCGAATCTATCCGTCATGAGAAGTTCTACAGAGCCATCCCTTTTTCAAGTTGGATGTAAGCCTACCTCTCATCTAGATCTTCGTCATCTCTATGAGCAAGCCATCAAGTAGGTACAACCCAAGACCACATATTACATTACCACAGAAATCACCTAAATCTCCTACTCTCATCTCATCGTATCCAGATCATCTCATCATCCCATGCAGAGAGCAGCCTAGGTGAATATATCATGTCCAAAAGACATGTGTCTTCCACCCAGTGGATATAACCCAGGGACATCTACGTCTTCCACCTAGTGGATACATCCCATATGTATTACGTCTCTCTCTTAGTCAACCTACGTCTTCCACCCAGTGGATATAGCCCAGGAACATCTGTGTCTTCCACCCTGTGGATACAGCCCAGATGTATTACAACTATCTTGGTCAACCTGCATCTTCAAACATGTGGATATAGCCCAAGAGAATCCCAGATGCATTACGTCCTTGCGGACCACCTACGTCTTCCACCATATAAGATACATCCCAAGCGCATCCCAGATGCTTTATGACCTGTGGACCTACCAGTGTCTTCAAACATGTGGATACAACCCAAGAGCATCCCAGATGCATTATGTCCTTATGGACCACCTGTGTCTTCTACCATGTAAGATACAACCCAGTGCACCTACGTCTTTCGGTCACATCACTCCCTCTTTTGAGGAACCTCGATCTGGATAATACCAAGCTTCTCTCTGAAGTACTCGAACTTCACTCTTGCTAGCGGCTTGGTCAACACATCGCATGTATGCTCGTCTATCACCACATACTACAGCTTCACTGCTCCTCTATGCACCATATCCCGGATATAGTGGTACTTGATCTCAATATGCTTTGACTTGTCATGGAACACTAGGTTCTCAAACAACTTCACACAACTCTGGTTGTCACAAAACATACAAGTCGCCTCTATATCGAGATCAAACAATTATGACAGTAGCTTCCGAAGCCATACTGCTTCACAACTAGCCGAACAAGATGCAACATACTTTGCTTCGGCTGTACTCAGTGCCATACATCACTGCTTCCAACAAAACCAAGAGATCATAATGGATCCCAAACTGAAGCAGCATCCTGAAGTGCTCTTCATGTCTGTGGCATTGCCTGCCCAATCTGAATCAACATAACCATGCAGGTTAATCTTCTGATTCGTCTCATATTTGAGCCCATACTCAATTGTACCCTTCAAGTACAACAATGCATGCTTTGCAACAATCAAGTGAACATGTATTGGTGTTTGTGGACAATCCGTCAGTACGGACACTAACCGATCTCCCTAGTCTAAATGGTTCGGATCTAGAACAAAAGTAATACAAAACACAAATATATTTCCTAGATTGATCAAATTACAAAAGGTATAGGACGATAACTTACCTTATGAGCGTAGTGCTATCTCCTCGCTTGATGTAGCTTCTTATCTTCATATATGTAGCTGCAAAATAGTATACAACAAGTGGAAACAAGCAAGTACTAATAACATACAAATATAAATCAATCTAAACTAGCAATTAAAGAATCCAATTCTAAAGACCTTACAACAATAAGATTTTTATGGAAAGAATTTGCATTAATGTAAACATAAGAAGTACATAGGGAGATATTACAACCGATCTTTGACGTTGTAACTCCCTCCAAATGATCCTAGCCTCAAAGATCCAAACTATTTTCCTCCAAATGGATGAAAGGGAACAAGCTCTAGCAGAATTTCACCAGCATTTACGTGCTCTATATTTATACTCCTTAACCATAGAGAGGAGGTTTGTATTTATAGGCCTAAAGGGATAGGATAGGTTGAGGATTTGTGGCAGAAGCTCTATGGATCATCCCAAAAGGTAAACGGATCGAGTGCCACCCTTCCTAGTTCATAGGGATAAGCTTCCACGTAACCAAGGGTTCTAGAATCCACTCGAAGCTTCTTTTTCTCCCTTTAAACCAACAATGCCACACTTTGTACACAAGCAACTCACGTCTCTGGAGAGTGACGTGCCTTGTCCAAAGGCAGAAGGTGTCATCGACGCACTCTGTTAATGTGCAAAGCGCGTCACCCGGGTGATTGACGTACATTTTCAACGTGCAAGGTGCGTCAGGGTGACAACAAAGGGAAAAAGAGGTTACCACAACTCTTCTTTCAATCAATTGGCCCAAATGCTTCAGGAATTAGGGAAAATAAAGGACACATAACTCATGATGACAAGATTTTGGTGTAACAGAATGCCCCCCAAAACATGAAACTAGCGAAATCGGGTAGGTGAGGTGCTTTGATAATGACTGCAGAGATTGACTCGATCAACAAACTTCCCTTGAACATGGAATGGCATGACTTGGCAACATTGACATGATGAGACGGATACCAAGACCTAATACAACAAATGGTTGATGCATTCTTTGGATGCCCCAAAGGAGTATAATGACCGACGGAATTGGTGAGACTCGAGGACAAGCAGATTATCCAAGTGGTTTGAATGAAATTCAAATGAGTGCCATGTTTAAGAGAGACTATGTTCCGCCATTAATATAAGTAAATGCAAACTCTTTCCTTATTCCCCATCATGATTGACGAGTACCTCTTTGTTTATTAACGAGCTTTAGGAGGATAACGGATGCTCGGTAGAGCTCATCTTTAGGACGATTCAAATCTCATATGTCTAACAAACCTGAGATAGGAGGGGTTCGTCCCGAAAAGGTCCCTTCAATGTTAGATTTTAACGAGTCCAAAGAAGGTAAACTCGACGTCATTTCATGTTTAGAGAGTCTGAAAGGACTAAATAAGACTTCAATGAGTACTTTTTCGTAAATTTTAGTCTCCTCACCTGAAAACGGATAAAACAATGTGAGAGAAAACTCTTCTAGTCATGATTAACTAGAGTGTTCCTTTTTTGTAAATAGTCTTGTTGGTCCAAAAAAGGGGTAAACTATCACTAGAAAGACGACCTTTCTAATACTTTTACAAGCGTGAAAGAATCAAGTTCGCTTGGCGAACTTTTCCTATTTAGGGAGTCTGAAAAGAGCTTAAAGGAGAACTCCTGGGAGGTTCCTTTTTCGTAGGGAGTTTGAATTGCTTGTTGGAGGATGAAGCTCAGGAGACAATGAAGGAATTCCATAGAGGTGATTGTGGAGGACACCACTCATGGAAGGTAACAGTGAATAAAATTATGAGGGTTGGTTTTTATTGGCCTACTATGTTTTAAGATGTTTATAAAGAGACTACCACCTGTAATTAGTGTCAGATCTTTAATGGTAAGAGGAAGTTGGTTTCACTTCCTCTTAACCCAATTTCAGTAGAGGCACCCTTCTAGCAGTGGGGGTTAGACTTCATTGGGGAAATCAACTCAAATTCTTCAGGCCAACACAGATGGATCCTGACAGCAATGGATTATTTCACAAAATGGATTGAGGCCATACCCACAAAAAGAGCAATTGATGCTATGATCATGGATTTTCTAGAGAATAACATTTTGGCTAGATTTGGTTGCCCCGGGATAATTGTGACGGATAATGCAGCTACTTTCAAATCCAAGAAGATGATAAGTTTCTGTCACAAATATCATATCAGCCTGAACCATTCTACTGCCTACTATTCACAAGGGAATGGATTGGTTGAGTCTTCTAACAAGAACCTGGTAAGGATAATTAAGAAGTTGTTAGAAGAGAACAAAAGAGAGTGGCACACAAAGCTGAAATATGCTCTATGGGCTAACAGGATTAGCACAAAAAGAGCAATTGGGATGTCACCATTCCAGTTAGTGTATGGGGCTGAAGTTGTTTTTCCCACATCTTTAGGAGTGCCAGTCATGAAGCTGTTGCAAGGGCATGAGGATGAACCAAACCATATGCAGAGAAGGATAAATCAGATAATAGAACTAAATGAGGTAAGAGACAAAGCCTATGACAGAGTGCAAGTGTACCAAGAAAAAATGAAGAATATTTTTAACAGGAAGGTTAAACAAGAACAATCCCAGATTGATGATTTGGTCTTGAAGTGGGATTCTCCTAGAGAAGACAAGCATGGGAATTTTGAACATATGTGGGTAGGTCCATACATCATTGTAGCAAATAGAGGTGTGATTTCTTTCATTCTGGAGCATCAATATGGGTCTCCACTGACAGGAGGTCCAGTGAATGGCAGATTTCTGAAGCATTACTTGTCCTGAGGATGTCAGGTAACCTTTGTATCATAGTTTGTATATATTGCTTTACATTTGCATTAGTACATATGGTGAACCAAGAGATTTGAAGCCCGAAGTGAAGCCCTTAGAATTTGGAGGGATAGCCATTTCTTTTGTTTTGATTTTTGCATACATAGAAGCAGGAACAACGGTTTGAAGTTTTGAAAAACAGCCCAATGGATTAGGCACTAGGTTTGCGGGGTTCTTTGCTACCTCACAGGGAGGATAGCATCCCCAATTGGAGCCAGTTGTTGGCACCAATTTTCTCTTGGACGAGTGGAAGGGTTAAACCCCTGAAAATAGTGGGGAAGGCCTCAGTTTTCAAATCATAGGACCCAAGGGAGGCCAAATGAGATCTCTGGAGGTGTATTTGTAGTTTGGGAATGAAATGATCAAAGGTCCTAAGCTTTAACATTGAAAACGAGTGCGGAATTATAAAATTCCGCTCAAATGTTATATACTGGCACAAATGAAGGGTGTAGATCTGTGGCAACGAAGATCCACGGCTGGCAGGCGACTTCGTGAAAGAAAGATAGTGTGTTTTAAGCATGGGCAGAGTGCGCTATCCCGCGAGCAAATTGGGAATCAGATCAACGGGCGAAAGGACAGATCTACGGTTGTCGTGTTGTTCACAATTTCAAAGTACACGAAAGGACTAACTTTCCAAATATGCGAACTTTTGGTAGGGAACGCACGGTACGACGGTGCAGATCTGGTGGGGGAAGGCATCAACGGCAGATCTGTAGTTCACAAATGTAAAATGCACGGGTTAATTACACTCCCCAAATCTATGAACCTCGGTAGTGGTCGCATCTTTGGACGGCTGAGATGCAGAGTGGGCCCAGATCAACGACCATCGTTGGATGTACAGACCTAAGGTGCAAGGAAGGTGGCATTTGAAAGGTTAAGAGATGCGAAGGATTGTGAAGTTAAAGGGTGAAGGAGATCTATGGCATATATCAGGTCATACAAATCAATGGCTTAAAAACCTTTGTGATACAAAAAATGCAAGAAGGTTAGGAAGGGATAAATAATATAAAAATGTCATGCATGGGGATCTGAGTATTGTTTGATTTAGTTGCATTGGAAAACGACAGACAACTGTGCAGAAGCGGACAACTCAGCCAGACTCTCAGACTAGCTATCGATAACCAGGTAGGCCTCCTGTCTCCATACAAAACTATTTAAATGGCTGAATTGAGTAAGATAGAACCCCTAGGTTTTGAATACCGGAGGATAGGTGATTTGTTTGAGGATAAATATGCCGAGGTTTACGACACAGTGTTGATAAACAGCTCCATTGAGATAGCTGAGGACAGGTTGAAGATCATCAAGGAGTGGGATATAGACGTGCATAAGGTTTACCAGTCATTTTTTCATTTGTTTACAATTGACCAAACCCCAAATTGTCCCGAGTTGGTCGACTGGTGCACCACCAATTACTCCTCCTCCGAGAGGGTGATTATGGACGCATCCAACTCTAAGATCCTATGCCAAGTCAACCCCCTCACTGATAGGAAATCCCTGTCAATCCCAGATAAGTTTTGCCAAAAATCCAAAGAGTACATGGAAGAAGCCCTAATTCAGCATTTCAGATAGGCCCCAGCCGAGCTTAAGCAAAGTTTCTTCCATGCTAGCCTACAGCCAAATGTCTCCTTCCATAACCAACCTTTCCCTGTTGAGGTCAGTCTATTCACTGAAGGGTCCAAATGTGTCATTACCATGTTAGCCCAGTTCGTAGGATTAGATACTGACATGTATATCACTGAGCCTTTAATAAGCCTGTTTTTTATCATGAGCACATGTCCTCTTGAGCTTGAGGATCCCAATTAGTCCATCCAGTGTGCATGTCTTAGGTTTGATGAGGCCCTAGCTGAGAATATCCATTCTCAGCTAGTGGAGTTCCCCAAAACTAGAAGCTTCAAATTCCAATCATACCTGCTGAGAACGTTCCTGTCCTTCAATGAAGAGAACTTACAGATGCCTGAGATGATGCTCACTTGGGAGACACTCACAGACTACACTCAGTTCATGAACAAAATCATTTCTGAAGTCTACAATGTTATCTTTCAAATGAAACTACCCAGGGTATTAACATAAATGAAAGACATGTTGCAGCCTTCTCCAGAGAAGCAGATAGGTGACTGGTTCCTCTCAGAACATAGCACAAAAATAAGAGTTTATGGGTTTTCCCATGCACCCTATGTGCTTCCAGCTTTTCTAATCCCTAGATTATTTACAATGGAATTCATTAGGCATAAGCTGAAGGTGGAAATTGAACATTTCTTGGATGACAAGAAGGCTTCAGATATCACCTTTCCATGGGCTGTAGGCCCATTAATTGTTAAAAATAGGACTGCCCTTCCAACCATTGAAGAGATGATGAAGAAACATTACTGGATTGGTTGAGTCTATATATTCATGTGTAATGAAGAGAAAAAGGGTTGAAACCTGTTGGAACCTGGGAGGCTTTTTTGTTATGTATTTTGAGATGCTCCTTTAATAAAAATTGGCAGAGTCGAGCAAGTATTTTGAGCATAGATTCTTGTGTTAGCTGATTTGCAGTCTGTACCTTTATTTCTTCATGTGAATGTTTCCTTGTTATCTACTTCATATTGTTTTCTTTCATGTTTGGATAAGTGTATATTGAAGAAGAATTCATATGTTTATGCTCTGTTTGTTTGATTCCAAGCGGTTGAAGAAACTATACCCTTTGCTAGTGGCTATGGGGAAACCAACAAATTGGAAAAAATTGATGTCATGGATATAGATGATGATACAGAAAGAGCTTCCAAAAGGAAGAATGTAGAAGGACTTGAGAAGTAGTTGGTACCGGTGATAGCTGGTTAAAGCAAAAAGAAACAGGTGAGGATTAAGCTGTCTGCTTTCGAGGTCAAAGAATATGTATTCAACCAAACATCCACTGAGCTTGCTGCACCCAGCAAGAGTAGAGCTGAGCTACTGGATGAGTATAAAGAGAGAACAAAGGAGTCTAAACTGTATGAAGAGGTGAGACAGATTTCCAATAAGGATGTGTCTTTGGTAGCTAGTAGGATCTATGCCCAGAACATCTTGAACTTGGCCTTAGCTACCAAGAATAAAGCCACTGAGCTAAGGGTGAACCTGGAAGATATTCCTGTTTCTGATATGATCAACTTGCACAAGGAAAATGGGGAGGTTATATATGCCAAACTGTTAAAGGCTGCACTAGAATTGTCAAAATTGCAAATCAGTAAGAACAAGGTTCAAAATTAGCTTAGGCAAGAAAGAGTGGAAAACAAGGCCCATAAGGCACAAATTAAGAAGCTGCAAAATGAGTTAGTGGCCACTGAAGGCCAAGAAAATAAAGGAGCTAGTATTCAAAGGCTGCTAAATGAAAAGGACAATACCATTCAGTCATTAAAAAAGAAGCTAAAAATCCCCTCCACCCAGCTGGTGGAAGCCTCTGAATTGATAGAGCTAGAGGAGAAGAGAGAAAAGCTACAAAATGAACTAACAGACTGCAAAGTTAGATTGTTGAAGTTGGAATAGAAAGAAAAGCTATGGCTGAGTGATATGGCTCTCATGGTGGAGAGTGAAAAGAAGTGGAAATCTAAGTCTGAAGACCTTGAAAGGAAACTGCAGGAGAAGAGAAAAGAGTTGGAGAAGATGGCCACACCCTCCTCCATAGAATCAGGTTACTTCTCCCTTGTGGGGGCTATGGCATAGGCGAGTCTGAGAGACTTAGAAGTGGAAAGGTTAAAGAATCAAACCACAAATCTGAAAGCCCTGATGTCAAAGGCAGAACAGAAAAATGAGGCTTGGGAAACCAAGTACCAGGAGGTGCAAGTAAAAAATGAGGATAGGTGAAGCAGGCCACAGGTCAGACCTCCCTACAGGAAGCAAAGCAAGTCATTTGGGATAACATTATTATAGAGGAAGAAAATCCAAGGCCATATCTTGATTTCATTTTGGACAAGGAAGTTGTAATTAGGCTAGCCATGCAAAGCATAACATCAATAAAAGAGAAGCTAAATAAGAAGGCAATTGAGAGTGCTTCAAATGCTATAGATTTCTTGTATGGATTAACTAAGGGTGAGTTGAAGGATGCTAACATCAAGGACAAGCTGTCCATTATTATTTGGGCAAGGAATGTGATGAACAAGCATCACCAACTAGGTAGCATTCAAGCAAAGATAGACATCTTAGCACACTAAGTAAAGCTTTTTAGGGAGATGTTAGATCCTTTATTCAAGAAGGGACTTCCTCTCTTTTGGGAGGAGGATGGCACCATGAGGACACATGAAGAATATCAGGGCAAGTTATGGGAATGCAGATTGAATCATGAAGGCTTTGCTGACATGAACCAACCTTTGACAGGCAAAACAATGGTGCAAAAGTTAACAAAGGAATTTGAGCTAGTTTGGATCTTCAAAGAAGCTTGTGCACACTTCAGGAGCTATTCATATAAGGATAACACAGAAATGAGAGTGTTGATGAAGGAGGTGGCCAGATCAGACTTTCCAGTTCTAGAGCAGTGGAAGACCGTTGAGAAGTTTGGGAAAGCCAAACTGACTTTGCATGCATGAAGATTCGAGGGTCATGGAGAGTGTCAGCCTGCAGAATTAATCACCTAGGTTTTTGTTTATTTACTAGAGTTGGTTACTAGCTAGTAGATACTTAGTGACACTTGTAAAAGGCTGTTTAGCCTATTTTGTCAGCATCTGATTTTCTGTTGTAACTAATCCTCGAGAAAGGTAGACCTAGCTGTATAGGTGTCACAAATTTTGTAACAGCTTTCTGTTAGGTTGATTCGGGCCTGAGGGCTGATGATATCTATATATTCATGTGTAATGAAGAGAAAAAGGGTTGAAACCTGTTGGAACCCGGGAGGTTTTTGTGTTATGTATTTTGAGATGCTCCTTTAATAAAAATTGGCAGAGTCGAGCAAGTATTTTGAGCAGAGATTCTTGTGTTATCTGATTTGCAATCTGTACCTTTCTTTCTTCATGTGAATGTTTCCTTGTTATATACTTCATACTGTTTTCTTTCATGTTTGGATAAGTGTATATTGAAGCAGAATTCATATGTTTATGCTCTGTTTCTTTGATTCAAAGCATCCACAAACTTGTTCTACTAAAGTTAATGTAGAATTCATTTTTTCAATGCTCTGTGTTAATGGATTGTTCTTATTTTCTTCTCTAGCACCAGACAAGTAGCTTTTCGACTGTAAATGAGTATCTACCATGCCTCTGTTATGAATTGTTTTCAAAGCATTGCCACTGTATCATCTTAAGTGTTTTTTACTCCATTGCCCAATGAATATTCACCTTTTTTCAACCAAACAACAAATCTGATTTCAATTTCAATTCATACATGTGGCCTTGATAAACAAACATTGAGACATCCCTCTCTGGAAAGATAGAAGCCAACTCTCTTTCCTAAAGCTTGGTTTCGTGTGTTACCTCAAAGAGACCTTTCCACAACCTTAGGGTCGATTTGAGTGCTAACATAATTGGCGCCGTTGTCGGGGAACGAAAGTCGTATTGTCCCTAGGAGAAATGACAAAGAGTTTCAGTTTTCATAGAAAGAAGGGATTTATGTGGGAAAATAGAGATTTCTGCCGATAGAGAAGGTTGTACACTTGTCCTGGCGACTCCACTCATTATAATTTCATTTTGAAGGCAGCTCCATTAGGGAAATTGGTGACTCCACATTGACTTCCAAAGAAGCTTTCAGAAGAGATCCTGGCTCCCAGAAGGATACACACAATAGGTAATCCTATTTCTAAAATTTTACAAGTGTGGAAAACCCAGAAAGTTTGTTGAAACGTAGAAGTGGAAAAGAGAAAGCTAGCACTTCAAATATTGAAAGATCTGTGTCTAAAAAAGAGTTGTATGGTTTTCATTAATTGGATTCAGAAGTAAGTGTTAGAAATTCTTTGTTGAGATCAAAATCAGAATCAAACCTAGAGAAAATAGAAGCAAATCCAAATAGTTTTGAGTCATATTTGCTAGATCCCCTGTGGTATAATCTGCAGAACATTGGGAAAATTGAAGAAAATAACCCTTGCTCTCTAACCTCTCAGCCACTTTTTACAAACCTTGTTAGCAATCCACCTCGGAATCCTCAAAATACTCCTCAGAACCCTCATGTAGTACACAATCCACCTAGACCAATGGAAGCCAAGTTTGCACCTCTGGATTTGCCAGCTGTTTTGCATGACCTCCCTCAGAATTACTCACAGAGGATTTCATTGTATGATGGAGATGGAAATTTTACGGCAATGCAACATATGGATAGATTTGAAGATTTTATTGATTTAGAGGAGGTGGATCATGATGATGCAAAGATGAGGTTGTTTGCACAGAGTTTGTCTGAGGAATCTAAGAGATGGTTTAAGCTTTTCAAACACTATTTTTATATAGGTGGGAGGCCAAGAAGATTCCCTTGCAAATATTATCTCAATATGACCATTTGAAGAAAGGAAACTTTGAGTCTGTGCATGAGTTTTCTGGTAGATTTATGAGGATATAAAACTCAATCCGAGCTGATATTAAACCCTTAGTAGGTGCTGCTAAACTTCATTATGCAGATGCCTTTGATGGAGATTTTTCATGCATGTTGAGGGAGAGGAAGTCACCTACCCTGTCAGCTATATTAAAGGATGCTCTAGAGGTGGAAGCAAATATGATGGCTTCAGGAAGTTGAAAAGTAAAATAGAAGTAGATAAGAAGAGACAAGAAGCCCAACCATCCACTTCTGCTTCGTCCTCTGCAAGTGATGTCAAATTTGAGATGATGATGAAGACTATGGAGAAATTGATGGACAGGTTGGCCCTAGATAACATACCACCTAATAGATAGCAACCTGAAAATCAAATAAGAAATCCAAATTTTAGAAGACCATTTCCTCAAAGAAACCAAACAAACCTTGAAGATCAACAAATGAGACCACCATTCCTAGAAAATTTGGTTGATGAAGAAGGGCAAGAAGACCCAATGGATAACTAGATTCATCAATTTGATGACATTGATTCTGAAATACATTTGACTAAAGAAGAACATAATTTTTTCACTCAAGAAGATGATAGACATATTTCAGAGCTAGATTCAGACCAATATCAAAGAGGATATCAGAATGCCATTGATGATTTTTAGAGAAAATTGAAGCTAAGAAATCGTGATATAACCACAAATAAAGGGAAGTCCATTCCAAACCAGCCTTCCAACACCCAGGAAAGTTTAGAAAAAGAAAAAAGAAAAACATAAAGATGTTGTTGTGCAGGACAACCCATAAATTAAGGAACAACAACCAAAGGAAATTAAACAGTCAAGGCCAATTGATGTAGATAAAACCATTTCATCCTTCAGCCTGAAAATAGAGTTGTCAAAGGTTAATATTTCTATCCCCTTTAATGAGTTGTTGAATAATAATGAATACAGGGAATAGATCACTAAAATGGTCAAGAACCAAGGTGAGTGTCAACCAGATATTTTAGAAGTGACAGATGATGCTCCCACTATTGTCTTTGGACCCAAAATTGAAGATACAAATGATGAAGAAGTCCCCCCTTTTTATCTAAGTTTGAACATCCATGACATGATTTTACACAATGCCATGCTAGACTTTGGGGCCTCTCATAATCTAATGCAAAAACAGTAGCGGAAAGTTTGGGTTTGGAGGTTACTAGGCCTTATAAAGACTTGTTTTCTTTTGATTCCAGAAAGGTCAAGTGTCTGGGATTAATAAAAGATATGGTGGTATCTCTTGCACAGCTCCCAACCAAAAACATTGTGATGGATGTTGTAGTAGCTGATATTCCTGCAAAGTTTGGTATACTGTTATCAAGATATTGGTAGTCAAAATTAAGAGGGACTATGCAAATGGATTTATCATATGCCACTATACCCCTGTTTGGGAGCAATAGAAGGTTATACAGGGAAAAGAGATTAGCTTATGTGGTCAGCAGTCAGGATAAGCTTCAAAATCACCCTATTTACGCTGTTGACACTGATTTGGGATCCTCTATATTTTTCAATGGTGGGCCGTGCACTGATCCTGAGGTCCCTGTACAGATTGAAGTCAAGGAGGATGAGGAATTTGCAAAAAGGAAAGAGGCCTTGGAGAAGAAACAGAATGAGGAAGGGTTGTGGACTATGTACTTTGATGCGTCTTTAAGTAAAAATGGAGCTGGTGCAAGTGTTTGGATTATATCCCCAGACAGAGAATTTAAATCCTTGTCCTATAAACTGAATTTTGAATGTACTAATAATGTAGCTGAGTATGAAGCTTCATTGTTGGGTTTGCAGGCTTTGAAAGACATGGGGGCAAAGAGAATAGAAGTGTTTGGAGACTCAAATCTTGTGGTGAATCAAGTGAATGATAATTACCAAAATAAACATCCTAGAATGAGAGCTTACAAAAATGAAGTTTGGGACATGTTTGGCAACTATTTCACAGAGCATAAAATCAGGGTGGTTCCCAGAATTGAAAATCAAGTGGCTGATTCTTTGGATACAACTGCTGGTGGTTTCAAAACCCCTATTTATGCTCATAAAAAATATAAAGTTGAGATTGTGAACAGACCCTCAATACCAAATAACTCCAAGTACTGGCAAGTTTTTTAGGATTATATGCAGATAAAGAGATTCTTGGAGCTGTCTGATGAATTTGTGAACACTCAGATCGATTCAGAGAATGAAAATTTGGAGTGCTTCCAAGATGGCGAATCGCCTGAAGGTGAAGAAGCTGAAAACAAGGCTTGGCAGAATACGTTGGGAGGAAAGGACATAATCCAGTTGAAAAGTAATTTTATTCCATGAGGCCTGATCCCCCTAGAGAAGTTATTCGATCAAAACGATGTGGCCAAAGACCCTAAGGTGAAGCCTTCTGATGATGCCGTTGAAGAGCAGAGCTTAGGGACTGAAGAAGAACCGCGAATTGTAAGGCTTTCCAAGAAGCTGCCTGCAAACAAGAAGGAAGAATATGTAAAATTGATGAAGAAATACACAAATGTATTTGCCTGGAGCTAATAGGACTTGAAGGAATATGATACTTCTATCATACAACACACCATCCTAATAAATCCTGGGGAAAAACCCTTTAGACAGAAGTTAAGAAGAGTAAACCCCAAGTTGTTGCCTGTAATAGAAAAGGAGATCAGGAAATTGTTCAATGCCAAGATTATAGTAACTTTGAGGTTTTCCAAATGGGTGGCTAACTTGGTTCATGTCAAGAAAAAGAATGGCGAGATTAGACTCTTTATAAAATGCAGGAAATATGGCATCTCATTAAATCCTAAAAAGTCTAATTTTTCACTTGAAGAAGCAAAATTGCTTGGGCACATTATTTCAAAGGATGGTATTAAGATTGATCCAGAAAGGATCAGTGCAATTCTGAAGGTTGAGGAGCCTAGGAGTAAGAAGGAAGTGCAGTCCTTTATTGGACAGGTAGGTTTCCTAAGGAGATTCGTCCCCAACTTTGCTGAGATATTGAGGAACATTACTAACATGCTGAAGAAGGAAAATCAAATAAAATGGACACAAGATGCTAGAGAATCATTCAGGGGTATTAAAAGGGCCATCACTAAGGCTCCAGTTTTGGCAAGCCCAGATTTCACTAAATATTTCCTAGTTTTTTCTTATGCATCTGAGCATACTGTGGCTAGAGTCCTATTGCAGAAAAATAACCAAAATGTTGAGCAGCCTATAGCATTTTTCAGCAAGGTATTGAGAGAGGGAGAATTGAAATATGATATCATGGAAAAGTAGGCCTATGCCTTGGTGAAATCTTTGAAAGATTTCAGGGTATACATTCTTCATTCACACATTGTTGCACATGTTCCCAATAATGCAGTAAAGAGCATTCTTACCCAACTAGATCCAGAAGGGAAGAGGGAAAAATGGATTGCTGTATTGTTGGAATATGATATTGAGATCAAGCCTACCAAGTTGATCAAGGGACAAGGGTTGGCGAAAATGATGACTAAAGCTAATTGTGAAAATTTACAACTCAACTTCCTGACCAGTCATTCAAACCAACTTGATACAGGGATACAAGTAAGGCCAAATTTTTCTATGTCTCCATGGTACTCTGATATTGTATATGTATTGCATAATCTACAAGCTCCTGCAGACTTGAGTAAAAACAGAGCTAGATCTGTAAAGCTAAAGGTTGCAAAATTCTATATTATGAACCAATACTTGTATTGGAAGGACCCCGGTGGTGTATTGTTGAATTGCTTGTTGGAGGATGAAGCTCAACAGACAATGAAAGAATTCCATAAAGGTGATTGTGGAGGACACCACTCATGGAAAGTAACAGCGAATAAAATTATGAGGGCTGGTTTTTATTGGCCTACTATGTTTTCAGATGTTTATAAAGAGACTACCCCTTGTCTTTAGTGTCATATCTTTTATGGTAAGAGGAAGCTGGTTTAACTTCCTCTTAACCCAATTTCAGTAGAGGCACCCTTCCAGCAGTGGGGGTTAGACTTCATTGGGGAAATCAACCCAAATTCTTCAGGCCAGCACAGATGGATCCTGACAACAACAGATTATTTCACAAAATGGATTGAGGCCATACCCACAAGGAGAGCAACTGATGTTGTGATCATGGATTTTCTAGAGAATAACATTTTGGATAGATTTGGATGCCCCAGGAGAATTCTGATAGATAATGCAGTTGCTTTCAAATCCAAGAAGATGATAAGTTTCTGTCACAAATATCATATCAGCCTGAACCATTCTACTTCCTACTATCCACAAGGGAATGGATTGGTTGAGTCTTCTAACAAGAGCCTGGTAAGGATAATTAAGAAGTTGTTAGAAGAGAACAAAAGTTCTTGGCACACAAAGATGAAATATGCTTTGTGGCCTAACAAGATTGGCACAAAAAGAGCAATTGGGATGTCACCATTCCAGTTGGTGTATGGGGCTGAAGTTGTTTTTCCCACATCCTTAGGAGTGCCAATCATGAAGTTGTTGTAGGGGCATGAGGATGAACCAAACCATATGCAGAGAAGGATAAATCAGATAATAGAACTAAATGAGGTAAGAGACAAAGCCTATGACAGAGTGCAAGTGCACCAAGAAAAAATGAAGAATACTTTTGACAAGAAGGTTAAAGAAGAACAATTCCAGATTGATGATTTGGTCTTGAAGTGGGATGCTCCTAGAGAATACAAGCATGGTAAGTTTGACCGTATGTGAGTAGGTCCATACATCATTGCAGCAAATCGAGGTGTCAATTCTTTCATTCTGGAGCATCAAGATGGGTCTCCACTGACAGGAGGTCCAGTGAATGGCAGATTTCTGAAGCATTACTTGTCCCGAGGATGTCAGGTAACCTTTGTATCATAGTTTGTATATATTGATTTACATTTGCATTAGTACATATGGTGAACCAAGAGATTTGAAGCCCGAAGTGAAGGCCCTGGAATATGGAGGGATAACCATTTCTTTTGTTTTGATTTTTACATACAGAGAAGCAGGAACAACGATTTGAAGTTTTGAAAAACAGCCCAATGGATCAGGCACTGGGTTTGCGGGGTTCTTTGCTACCTCATAGGGAGGATAGCATCCCCAATTGAAGCCAGTTGTTGGCACAAATTTTGTCTTGGATGAGTGGAAGGGTTAGACCCCTGAAAATAGTGGGGAAGGCCTCGGTTTTCAAATCATAGGACCCAAGGGAGGCCAAATGAGATCTCTAGAGGTGTATTTGTAGTTTGGGAATGAAATAATCAAAGGTCCTAAGCTTTAACATTGCAAACGAGTGTGGAATTATAAAAGTCCGCTCAAATGTTATATAATGGCACAAATGAGGGGTGTAGATCTTTGGCAACGAAGATCCACGACTGGCAAGCGACTTCACGAAAGAAAGATAGTGTGTTTTAAGCATGGGCGGAGTGCGCTAGCCCGCGAGCAAATTGGGAATCAGATCAATGGGCGAAAGGACAGATCTACGATCGTCATGTTGTTCGCAATTTCAAAGTGTGTGAAAGGACTAACTTTCCAAATCTGTGAAATTTTGGTAGGGAACGCACGGTGCAATAGTGCAGATATGGCGGGGGAAGGCATCAACAATGGATCTGTAGTTCACAAATTTAACATGCACGGGTTAATTACACTCCCCAAATATGCGAACCTTAGTAGGGGCCGCATCTTTGGACAATTGAGATGTAGAGTGGGCCCAGATCAACGACCACCGTTGGATGCACATATCTAAGGTGCAAGGAAGGTGGCATTTGAAAGCTTAAGAGTTGCGAAGGATTGCAGAGTATAAGGGTGAAGGAGATCTACGGCATAGATTAGGTCATACAAATTGACGGCTTAAAAACCTTTTTGATACAGAAGATGCAAGAAGGTTAGGAAGGGATAAATAATATAAAAATGCCATGCCCCGGGATCTGAGTACTGTTTGATTCGGTTGCATCGAAAAACGTTAGACGACTTTGCAGAATTGGACAACTCAGCCAGACTCTCAGACCAGCTATCGATAACCAGATAGGCCTCCTATCTCCATACAAAACTATTTAAATGGTTGAATTGGGTGAGATAGAACCCCCAGGTTTTGAATACCGGAGGATAGGTGATTTGTTTGAGGATAAATATGTTGAGGTTTACGACACAGTGTTGATAAACAACTCCATTGAGACAACTGAGGACAGGTTGAAGATCATTAGGGAGCGGAATATAGACGTGCATAAGTTTTACCAGTCATTTTTTTCATGTGTTTGCAATCGACCAAACCCCAAATTGTCCTGAGTTCATCGACTGGTGTGCCACCAATGACTCCTCCTCTGAGAAGGTGATTATGGACGCATCCAGCTCTAAGATCCTGTGCCAAGTCAACCCCCTCACTGTTAGGAAAGCCCTGTCAATCCCAGACGAATTTTGCCGGAAATCCAAAGAGTACATGGAAGAAGCCCTAATTCAGCATTTCAGACAGGCGCCAGCCGAGCTTAAGCAAAGTTTCTTCCATGCTAGCCTACAACCAAATGTCTCCTTCCAGAACCAACCTTTCCCTGGTGAAGTCGGTCTATTCACTGAAGGGTCCAAATGTGTCAGCACCATGTTAGCCCAGTTCCTAGGAATAGATACTGACATGTATATCATTGGGCCTTTAATAAGCTTGCTTTTTGTCATGAGCACATGTCCTCTTGAGCCTGAGGAGCCTAGTCAGTCCATCCAGTGTGGATGTATTAGGTTTGATGAGGCCTTAGCTGAGAATATCCATTCTCAGCTAGTGGAGTTCCCTAAAACTAGAAGCTTCAGATTCCAATCATACCTGCTGAGAATGTTCCTGTCCTTCAATGAAGAGAACTTACAGATGCCTAAGATGATGCTCACTCGGGAGACACTCACAGACTACACTCACAGACTACACTCAGTTCATGAACAACACCATGTCTGAAGTCTACAATGTTATCTTTCAAAGGAAACTGCCCAGGGTATTAACAGAAATGAAAGACATGTTGCAGCCTTCTCCAAAGAAGAAGATAGGTGACTGGTTCCTCTTAGAACACAACACAACAATCAAAGTTTATGGGTTTTACCATGCACCCTATGTGCTGCCAGCTTTTCTAACCCCTAGATTATTTACACTGGAATTCATCAGGAAGAAGCTAAAGGTGGAAATTGAACATTTCTTGGATGACAAGAAGGCTTCAAATATCACCTTTCCATGGGTTGTAGGCCCATTCATTGTTAAAAATAGGACTGCCCTTCCAACCATTCAAGAGATGATGAGAGATATGGGATTTAGAACAAAGGTAGCCATCAATTATGACCCCCACCACATCATCTCAGACAGGAGAAAAGAAAGTAACATGAAAGCTTTTATACATTTTGAAATTACAGGGCTAGATGAAACTGCTATTTTGCTATAATATCCTGGAAAAAGTCAGATGGAGATAGATACACCTGATGACTAAGAAACTATACCCTTTGCTAGTGGATTTGGGGAAACTAGCAAATTGGAATGAACTAATGTCATGGATATAGATGATGATACAGAAAGAGCTCCCAAAAGGAAAAAAGTAGAAGGACCTGAGCAACAGTTGGTACTGGTGACAGCTGGTCAAAGCGAAAAGAAACAGGTGAGGATTAAGCTGCCCGCTTTCGAGGTCAAAGAATATGTATTCAACCAAACATCCACTGAACTTGTTGCGCCCAACAAGAGTAGAGATGAGTTACTGGATGAGTATAAAGAGAGCACAAAAGCAGCCTCAGAGGAGTCTAAACTTTATGAAGAGGTGAGGAAAATTTCCATTAAGGATGTGTCTTTGGTAGCTAGCAGGAGCTATGCCCAGAACACCTTGAACTTGGACTTCGCTACCAAGAACAAAGCCACTGAGCTAAGGGTGAACTTGGAAGATATTCCTGTTCATGATATGATCAACTTGCACAAGGAAACTGGGGAGGTTATATATTCCAAACTGTTAAAGGATGCACTAGAATTGTCAAAATTGCAAGTTAGTAAGAACAAGGTTCAAAATCAGCTCATGCAAGAAAGAGTGGAAAACAAGGCCCATAAGGCACAAATTAAGAAGCTGTAGAATGAGTTAGTGGCCACTGAAGGTCAAGTAGACAAAGGAGTTAGTATACAAAGGCTGCTAAATGACAAGGACAATACCATTCAGTCATTAAAAAAGAAGCTAAAAATCCCCTCCACCCAGCTGGTGGAATCCTCTGAATTGACAGAGCTGGAGGAGAAGAGAGAAAAGCTACAAAATGAACTAACATACTACAAAGCTATATTCTTGAAGTTTGAAGAGAAATAAAAGCTATGGCTGAGTGATATGGCTCTCATGGTGAAGAGTGAGAAGAAGTGGAAAGCTAAGTCTAAAGACCTTGAAATGCAACTGCAGGAGAAGAGCAAAGAGTTGGAGAACATGGCCACACCCTCCTCATTAGAATCCGATGACTTCTCCCTTGTGGGGGATATGGCATAGGCGAGTCTGAGAGACTTAGAGGTGGAAAGGTTAAAGAAGCAAAAAACAAATCTGAAAGCCCTGATGTCAAAGGCAAAACATGAAAAGGAGTCTTGGGAAACCAAGTACCAGGAGATGCAAGTAAAAAATGAGGAATTGGTGAAGCAGGCCACAGGTCATACCTCCGTACAGGAAGTAAAGAAAGTCATTTGGGATGACATTATTATAGAGGCATAAAAGCTAAGGCCATATCTTGATTTCATTTTGGACAAGGAAGCTGTAATTAGGCTAGCCATGCAAAGCATAACATCAGTAAAAGAGAAGCTAAATAAGAAGCCAATTGAGAATGCTTCAAATGCTATGGATTTCCTAAATGGATTAAATGAGGGTGAGTTAAAGGATTCTAACATCAAGGACAGGCTGTCCATTATTATTTGAGCAAGGAAATTGATGAACAAGCATCACCAGCTAGGCACCATTCAAGCAAAGATAGACATCATAGCACATCAAGTAAAGCTTTTTAGGGAGATGTTCTATCCTTTATTCAAGAAGGGACTTCCTCTCTTTTGGGAGGAGGATGGCACCATGAGGACACAGGAAGAATATCAGGGCAAGTTATGGGAATGCAGATTGAATCATGAAGGCTTTGCTGACATGAACCAACCTTTGACAGGCAAAACAATGGTGCAAAAGTTAACAAAGGAATTTGAGCTAGTTTGGATCTTCAAAGAAGCTTGTGCACACTTCAGGAGCTATTCATATAAGGATAACAAAGAAATGAGAGTGTTGATGAAGGAGGTGGCCAGATCAGACTTTCCAGTTCTAGAGCAGTGGAAGACCGTTGAGAAGTTTGGGAAAGACAAACTGACTTTGCATGCATGAAGATTCGAGGGTCATGGAGAGTGGCAGCCTAGAGAATTAATCACCTAGGTTTTTGCTTATTTACTAGAGTTGGTTACTGGCTAGTAGATGCTTAGTGACACTTGTAGAAGGTTGCTTAGCCTATTTTGTCAGCATCTAATTTTTTGTTGTAACTAATCCTCGAGAAAGGTAAACCTAGATGTATAAGTGTCATGAATTTTGTAACAGCTTTCTGTTAGGGTGATTTGGGCCTGAGGGCTGATGATATCTATATATTCATGTGTAATGAAGAGAAAAAGGGTTGAAACCTGCTAGAACTCGGGAGGCTTTTGTGTTATGTATTTTGAGATGCTCCTTTAATAAAAATTGGCAGAGCCGAGAAAGTATTTTGAGCAGAGATTCTTATGTTATCTGATTTGCAGTCTCTACTTTTCTTTCTTCATGTGAATGTTTCCTTGTTATCTACTTCATACTATTTTCTTTCATGTTTGGATAAGTGTATATTGAACAAGAATTCATATGTTTATGCTTTGTTTCTTTGATTCCAAGCATCCAAAAACTTGTTCTACTAAAGTTAATGCATAATTCATTTTTTCAATGCTCTGTGTTAATGGACTGTTCTTATTTTATTCTCTAGCATGAGACAAACATCTTTTTGACTATAAATGAGTAGCTACCCTGCCTCTGTTATGAATTGTTTGCAAAGCATTGCCACTTTATCATCTTAAGTGTTTTTGACTCCATTGCCCAATGAATATTCACCTTGTTTCAAACAAACAAGAAATTTGATTTCAATTTCAATTCATATATCTGGCCTTGATAAACAAACATTGAGAGATCCCTCTCTGGAAAGATAGAAGCTAGCTCTCTTTCCTAAAGCTTGGTTTTGTGTGTTACCTCAAAGAGAAATTTCCACAACCTTAGGGTCGATTTGAGTGCTAACACTTAGTTTTAATGAGCATGATAACGGTATAAAAAACCCTTTAAGGCCTTTTCACACTTGATAAAGAGCATGAAAAGTCAACAATGCTTTCCGCCATATCCAAAACACCACTCTCCTCTACCTTCCAGCTTTGAAACAAAGTTAAGAGCCATCACAAGTTTTTAAAACACAAAAGTGGGATCAACTATATTAAAAACCCATGAAATAACAAAAATAAAAAAGGAATATTCCATTTTGATATAAAAAGGGTGAATAGTAAAAATTATTTACCATTTCATTTTTACCAAGTTGAATACTGATAAAAAACATATTTGAAGCTCGACCTTACGGTGACGATTGTGTGAGCCTCGGTTAGTCATTCAACCTCCTGTCAGTTCCAGGTAACTCTAAACCTTCTTCCCTTTGATGTGATGGTTGAAAATTTGTTTTTGATGCAAGTTTTTAGGGGTTTCGGGACTCATTCTATAGGGGGAATTGTGCACCCAGGGTGACACGCTTTCCATTTCGGGAAGTGCCTCACTCAGGAGGGACACGCCTTCCCTACGAGCTAACTGCATGATTGACGCCCTGTCTGGAAAGATAGGGTGCGTCAGCACAGTTTGGCCCATACACTTTGGAATAGGGCCCAAAAAACAATTTGTAAAGCAATGAAAACGATCTAATGCTTATTATTTTGATGTTTATGCAAGGTTTAGCCATCAAAATGGTGCAGTGGAAAGAGCGTGAGCATGAATTGGAGGATGTGCAAGCCACAAATGATCCTCACTTCGTTAATGCTTTGGGGGACTTTGGGTTGCTCAAATTCGCTGATGTATAGGGAATGATATCCCAAATACAGTTATTGGACTATTTGATTCGGTTATGGGATCTGGATAAACAATATTTAAGAGTTGGAACACATATCCTCACTTTAGACATTGAGGATATATACTTCTTGACAATATTTTCCAGGCGTGGGTCCCCAGTGTCACTATCCAGACCTAGGGGTAGAGACCAGTCTATTGAGGATCTCATAGAACAATTTTGCACTATAGGCACAAATATGTTGAGTGGGAAAATTCCTGTAAACAATGTGTAGGACCATCCCTTGAGGACTGTATTGTTTACCATCGATCGAGTGGCGGGAAGTAGGGCCCCACATCAGGCCACCAAGGCCCATATGTTGTTCGCCATCGAGTGTATGGATCCTACATTGTTCAACTAGTACGAGGGGATCCTCTCAAGCTTAAAGGACCAACTAACCAAGTGACGCTAAGGGGAGTTGAAACAATTTGGTTATGGATCCATTGTGGTCTCTTTATTCTTGGAGAGCGTTCCACTTCTCTGTCCTTAGGTCGAGATTAGAGATATCGGTCCATGAGATCCGCGTATGCAAAGGTGGGTCGAGGTGATGGCCCGCCATGGAGGCGGTGGTCCGATGATCACATATGAGTTTACTTTCTTTAGGTGGCTGCGTATCTATTTCCTTATGGTTGAGGATTATGCTTATGCGGGGGTAGACTTAAGAGGAGATCTTGATTTAGATCTTCCAGATGGAGAGCATTGGGGGGAGATTGGTAATAAAAAATCTCTTTTGTTCTTATGTATTTTATGATTTTTTCATCTTTTTATGTAGTACTAATAACTCATATTTTTCTTATACATATATTGTCCCATCGAGACCGATGGTATCCTCACCTATCGAGCAGAGAGTAGTGGTTCATGAGATGGCAACGATGCATTAATAGGCCGTGGAGGAGCTAGATTAGCTAGAGGAGAACCTCCATTGGCTCCCTGTTGATATTCCAGACATATCCATAGACGATCTTCCTCGAAACTATCAGCGTAGGTCAGCTGGAGTTTCGGGACGTTTTGGTCGGTTACTCCGTCGGGTGGCTAGGGCCATCATATGCTACCATATCACCCTCAAGGATAGGCTATATAAGCGATGATGTACTGAAATCCATAGGATTCATATTTTTTAGATGTGACATACTGAAAGCCATGAGCTTCAAATTTTTTAGATGTGACATACTGAAAGCCATGAGCTTCAAATTTTTTGTATCAGTACCTTTTTGTACAACCTTTTGCGAGACTTGATATAAAACACTATCTAGCGATTTATATTCTGTGTTTTTATGATGGATTTGGAACTTATACATGTTTACGTATACATTATGAATAATTTACATGTCATGTTGATTATGAATCTTCGATAAAAAAATGGTTATGAATGTGTAATGTGCCAATCTAGTACAAAATTAGCCAACGAATCGACAACTATGTTCATACATGTTGGGATATGTAGGTATTGAATGGAATCAAAATACATTTCCAAGAGACGTACCCCCTGAAACAAGCGAAGTAATGTAGGGTCACGGATAGCGTAGAATCGTTTCAGAAGAGAGACCACAAGTTGAGAATCAAGGTAGATGACAATGTGGTCTACAACCAAGGAAAAAGCGTCGATCAACAGTGCGATCACCACGTGGTATTCGACGACGTTATTAGTTGTAGGACCTATGCAAGTTCCTCCTGAGCTTATCCATTCACCGAAAGGGGAATATAGTACACAAGCTCCCGAGGCGAGGCTCCGGGTGTGTCGACTAGCACCATCCGTGAATCCATAGAAGGTTGCCATCTGCACATCCAGGCAAAAAATGGTATAAGCGAAAATTGAGATAAGACCCCAACACACTAAAAGTAAGTGTCACACCAAACACAAACACACGTCATGTCAAATATACACAAGGTATTGAATCAAGATCTCTTAAGCATAGTACCACTTTAGGTATATCCCATTTCGAGGGTCCCCTAAGGATATTCCGTCATAGTCAACTAATTCACAAACTCCATGTTCTAAAACACGTTTTATGATGTATGGGCCATGCCACATGGACTCAAGTTTAATTGCCCCCAACTTATCATGTTTTTGGTCGTAAGTAAGCACCAAATAACTCTTGTTGAAGATACAGGGTTTTACGGATTTTTCATACTGGGCCTTGATGCGTTTCTTGTGCGCTTCATTTACTAGAGCTGTATCACGGTGGGTTTCATCGAGTTTTTCAAAGTATAAGAATCGTTCTTCCTCAATAGTTGTGTTCGATAAAATTTCAACGACCAATTTTAAGGATGGAATTTCGCACTCAATAGGCAATACTGCCTCTAGTCCATACATGAACTGGAAAGGTGTGAGACCATTTGCGGTTTTTACGGAGGTCTGGTATTCCCAAAGGGATGAAAAAAGCATCACATGCCAATTGGACTTGTGCGTGCCTACCATGCGTTGAATCATGGTTTTCAAGACCTTGTTAATGGCCTATACTTGTCCATTCGATTGAGGATGGTAGGGGTTTGAATTTTCATGATGAAATCCTAACTTGGTGCTTAGTTAATCCACCATCTTATTTTGGAAATGTGATCCATGATCGGTGACGATGGCTTGTGGGACTCTGAATCTAGCGATGATATGATTGAACATAAAGAGTGTGGAAGTTTCGTCGTCTTCCTTGTATGTAGGCATAGCCTTTACCCATTTGGTAAAGTAGTCTACACCGACAATGATATAACCATGCCCCCCGGCCAAGGTAGGCTTACAGTTGTTGAATTCGATGCCCCATTTTGCGAAGTGGTCGACGGTGATAACTGGATGTAGTGGGGATGAGTGTGAGAACTTTTTATAATGAAAAATATGGCAAGGAGGACACTTCTTGACCGTTTCCATACAATATTTGAAAATGGATGGCCAATAGTATCCAGCGCGTAAGATCTTTTGGGTTGTAGACATACTAGAGAAATGACTACCACATGCCCCCAAGTGGAAATCATTTAAGACATGCTCAACTTCTTCATGAGTTAAACAACGTTGTATGATAGAATCAATGCCACAACGATACAGCGTATCACCGATGATTAGGTAATATTTCATGTGGTGACGGATACGACGCCGTTCATTGTGGGATAAGTGAGGACCGAAGCATTGGGTTTGGAGATACAAGGTGATATCTTTGTACCAAGGGTCATAAATACTAATACAAAATAATGACTCATCGAGGAGAAAGTCAATGGGCTCATATTCTTGATCAGTACGGGGAAGATCAGAAATGAGCTTCGCGAATACCCAAGACTTTTTTTATTTAGCCTTTTCAAACTGGAGATCAAATTCTTGGAGAATCATGATCCAGCGTGAGTATTTTCCCCCTAGTACCTAACGTGTGAGAACATGGTAAATAGGGTTAGAATCGACAATAATGGTAGTAGTCCGGAGCATGATATAGTGAGGGAACTTCTGGACAATAATGACCGCTGTCAAGGCTAACTTATCCACATGCGAATAATGGGTTTCAGAGTCTATGAGACCCTTACTAAGGTAGTAGGTCACATGTTCCATCGTGTTACTATCCTTCTGCACTAAAACCATAGAAATAATTGAGGTAGAGGCAACAAGATAAAGGAAGTAATCCTTGGTGTAATATGGTGGTTGCAACACAGGTGCATGGGTAATAGCGTGCTTGAGATTGTCAAAGGCCTTTTGGGCATAATCATCCCAAATAAACGGAACGTCCTTCTTTAACAATCGAATGTAACCTTGTGTTTTTTCTGCAAAATTACACACAAAACGACGCAGGTATTTTTCCTTCCCCTGCAAACTTTGAATTTCCATAATATATTTGGGTGGGGGTAGGGAGACAATGGCCTCTACCTTGAGGGGATCAATGCGGATCCCATATTTCGAAATTATGAAGCCAAGGAGACGTTGGGACTCCACACATAATATGAAATTATGGGTATTTAAATGGATATTGTACCATCGACATCTGAGACCCACAACCATCAGATGATCGATGTGGAAGTCCGATGATTTGAATGAGCGGGAAAATCTTTGAGGTAGGGTTCCACAAAATCCTTGATACCATGAAAGGCATACGACATGGCCTGTTGGAATGTGGCACCATCATTTTTAAGGCCAAAAGGTAATTTACGATATGCAAACGTACCCCATGGTTAGATGAAAGCAGTTTTATGTTGATGGGCTCGGTGGATCTCAATCTGATTATAGCCAGAAAAACCATCCATGAATGAAAAGATGATAATTCTGACACCGTTATCAATAATTTGGTTGATAAAGGGGGTAGGGTAATTGTCCTTGGGACAAGCCTTATTGAGATCCCTGTAATCAATGCAAACTCTAATGGTTCCCTCTTGTTTCGTAACTGGGACGACATTGGAGACCCAATCTGTCAAGGGGACAGTATAAATGAACCCAGCTTTGAACAACTTTTCAATCTCTGCTTTGATGGCCACAGTCTTTCTAGGGTGCACTGGACATAGTTTTTGCCGGTCTGATTTTGCGTCGCGATATGTTTGAATTTCATGTATAACAATAGTAGGATCAATCGTGGACATTTCCTCGTAGCTCCATGCAAATACGTCACGGAACTACTTAAACAAGGCCGTAAAAGTCTTAATTTCACCAGGAGAACAAGTTTGGCCTATGTGGATGTGTTCCACGATTCTTGGTGTTACCGAGATGTCTAAGGTGATGGTATGCGTGATGTTTGCCAAATTCCCCTCGGTTACCGTATCCTAGATAAGAATAGGATATTGAGGGTGAGGCAAGACATCGGGTGAAACAATAGTATGAATCACATTCTCTACCTTGTCGAGAGGCGGGAGGAAAGACAATCGATGATGATGGTCTTCCCATGGAGGCTCGTCCAAGCTCATAATCTCCATGATCGATTCATTGGAGTGAAAATTTTGGAGTAGACGATCTGGTGATGCTAGGGATGAGTTCCACCAAGATGGCAGAGAACCTGATTTAGATACCACCGAAAAGTGGGAATCCAGTAAATCAGGTGTTGATTGGATGGCCTCATAATTGGATTCAATGAGGCCGAGAGGAATTACATATCCAAGCAAATCCAGGTGATTAAGATCAGGCACAATCCATTGGTCTATCGATTTGGAGGAGGATGAGATCATGTTCACCGTGGCAACATGTGATGGGGGATTTGGTGTTGGAAAGAATCCCATCAGTGATGAGTCTCTTAGGAGTCCTATCCCCACACTCTCATAGCCTTGCAATGAGTGTCCCAAGAGAGGGACGATATCTACAGGATGAGTAGTGGTGTCTGGTGTAAAAAAATATAACTCATCGATAGTGACAATTTTCCCATGATGGGGAAATTGCACAATGTAGAAGACGGATGATACGACCGCATTCATGGCATAGAACCAATTTCGACCAAGTAACAAGTTATAATCCAATGGAGCGACGACTAATTCCACGTTAATGGAAACAATCTTACCTCCTAACTCGATAGCTAAAGATTGTAATGGCCCGTGGGGTTGAAATCCATGTCCTTCAAATGATTTCAAAGTAGTAGGGGAACGGTTCAACTCGGGAGAGCTGATGGCTCTCCAACAGGATATTGACATAACAGAAGTAGATGCTCCTTCATCTAAAAAATTACGATGGATACTTTTCCCAGAAACATTGGTAATGATTTAAAACGCTAAGTGGTGGGAAAGACTCGGCTTGAAATACTCTAATCTGAACATAATAGTGTTGGAGGAATATGGATTCACTGATCCTATAGCAGATAACAGAGTCTTATGCTGATTGGGACAATTTTGTAAGACTTCAAGCATTGACATAGAACAAGGATACTGGGCTAAATATTCTATGATGTTGTATTTTTGAGCAACCTGAGCGTTAGGATTGAAAATGGATTTTCGAATTGTGCTTTTTGGTGGACACAATATTGCATCTAGTAGAGGTTTCTCTATGGTCAAAGGACCTTGTGGTAGAGGAACATTGGACGTAGACAGGGAGGATTTTTCAGTATTACCTTCATTGGATTCCTTGTTAGGAATAGAGTTGTATGTACATGACCTGGTAGATAAGTTGACTATTTCGTTCTGAATCATGAGAACATGAGCAGTTGTGGAAGGTTCTCCTTGAGAAGGAAGTGGTTGTTGTGCAATCATTTGTTGTTGTTATGTGGGTAAAAAGTCAGTTAAAATTGCGGGTGTAGGGTTTCCTTTGAGAAATTTTTTGACTTCTTCACAATGTGGACATTCTTTCATGAAGTGATCATCACTGCACAGTAAACAAGGATATTTGGCCTTCCGTCTCTGTTTTGTGTCATTAGGATCAAAATTGTTTTTGTGTTCCTATTGGTTAGAATACTTATTAGATTTTCCTTTGTTCTTCTTTTTACCACTGAATTTTTTGAGATGAATTAGATTGGACTGAATTCACATCCGCATTGGAAGCAGGACTGGGTGACCGATTGGTGTTGTTGTCATCCTGTGACGAGGATGGGGTTAAACTGATGTGGTTCGGCGATCCACTCGATTGAGTAGCAGGCTGGGTATGAACAGAACCAATGATGTCATCGACATGTGATCACGTGGGAGGTTTTGTTGGGTCATGTGTGGTGTGTGGGGCATTAGGAATAATTTCATATAATGTTCCATATTGAGCATAGACTAGGTATAGGTACTAAGCATGCAAGATGGCTTGTTCTTTCATAACAACCCCTCCCATAGAAACGTCTTTAGCTACGATGGGTAATAATGACTTCGTAAACCAAACGACAAGTAGCTGATCCATAATGGGAGCTTTGATGAGTCGACGTCTCCTTCTCCACTCATGAATATGATTAGAAATGTGAGTGAAGGTTGATTGTCAAAGAGAGGTCAAGAGATCCGTGTTGGTTTCATAGCGGATTGGTAGTTGAAAATGGGTCAAAAATGTCATACCTAAAGCTCTAAAATCGGTGGAAGAGTGTGGTAGTAACTCGATGTACCACTCTGCGGCGGTACCGGTGAGGGTTCGTTGAAAAATCCTCAGACAGATAGAATCATCCTTTAAGGAAGTGGATGAGCACCACAAATGGTATGTCATTACGTGGTTCTTAGGATCCTCACCGAGTTTGCCATCAAATTTGTGTATGTCCGATGGTAACTTCACAGTAATGGGTGGCCAATTTATACCATGTTGGATGGGATCATTGGTCAAACGTGACAGATCTGGAAGATCTAACGTGGCCATAAATGGTAACTGACGATTTGGCTATGGATACTAGTAATATTGATAAGCCATCTAGGTACCAGTAGGACCATGGATTGAATGATCATAAGGTCCTCCCATAGAGTGTTGGCCATATGGAGGTGGTCCTCCCGGATTAGGAGGTGGACCTTAATGGGGTCCTCCTCCAGAGTACAGAGGTCCTCCGGGTGGTGAAGGTGGAGGTGGGACAGGTGGTGGTGGGTCGGTAGCTGGAGGTCTGGTCAGTGGAACATTATGATGACCCCATGGGGTGTTAATGTTTCCGGGATAGGTAATCTTGGAAAAATATTCCCATGGTAATTATGACCTATTGCGATATTGTGATTACCTGGTTATGTATTCCCCAATGGGGTTTGGGTCCAAGTAGACGCCCCCCCCACGTGATGGGCCCACGTAGGTTGTCCCATGGTTGGGAGTGAACTTCCAACCATATTGTAGTTCATGTATGAAGGATATCCTCCACTTACACTCTGTCCCCTAACTAGAGGTTGTCGCCCAGTTATATTTTGTCCAATAACTAGGGGTTTCCCCCTAGTTGAAGGTTCTCCACCAATTGGAGTATGCCGAATAAGGATATGTTGAACACTAAGCATAGGTTGACCCGAGACCAAATATTGAATACTAACTAGAGGGTAGCCTCCGTTCTGATTTTGAGGCATAGGTGGTGTTCCAGTTATAAATTTAATGGTAGCTGAAGGTTGTTCTCCAGTTGTTGGGGTCAACAAGGGTGTACAACTGACCGACTGATTTTGAGGTGTATTAGACGGAAAAGAAGGTTGTCCCGGTTTGTAGGTGGTCATAATGGGTACATATATTCATGGTGAATGGAGAGTAAAATAATGTATAGGGGAATGATGTTCAGGAATGGGTACCTCCGGATTGGGGTGCAGAGTAAAACTCTGGCGCCTTAACCGCTCTCCGAGTGTGCGTAAACATTCGATAGTATCATAAACTGGTGCGATAATTTCCTCATTTGGGGTCCATCAAGTAGGTAATAGACGTGGTGGAGTTTCCACCATTGGAAGTGAATAAAAATTAGAAATACCATGACCTAAGGAGGTCCCCCAAAATGATGCAGTTGGACCAAACGTGGTTGCTATCAAGTCATCAGGGGGTCGAGTGAATATCCAATCGACGGCTCTAGGGTTACCTTCAAGCATGTGATGAAAATATGTGTAATGCGAAGGAGGTTGTTCTACAAACAAAGGTCCCGTAGGATCAGGGATGGGCGGATTTACAGGAGGAGAATAGTTTACTCTTGATTCAAGGGTAGGAATTCTTTCTTCGCGTGATCTAGATGTTGTGGGTTGATCCATTCTTTCTCCTTATTTATCCTCCTGGCTAAGGGGATATTCAGGCATCAAATTTAGTATTATGTGGGATCTTCTTAAGGGTTGTTCAACCAGGATGGCTGATGAAAGGATTCTCCTAAAAAGTCTTCAAAAGAAAAAACACACTTCAATTCCTACCCAAGCGAAAGCCACAAGAACACTTATGTGATAGGTGGGATTTAAAGTATGGAACCTCACAGGAGTATCAAGGCGTCGCAATGTGCGATATACTACAGGTTCCAATAGTAATACTCAGTCCAATTTTTCAGAGCACTAACCAGGGAGGATTGGGACTGTACCCCTGACCGTATTACCCGACTACCTGGAAGTACATGCATAGTAGCTCCCCGAGTGTTGTTCTCGGTGTATTGCCACACCAAATGACCAATGATTAACTCAGATGGTTTCAAGAATCCTAGTGGGGGATCCCGATATACTCAAGGTACATAGGAGCTCCAATCCGTAGTAGTGTTGTCTAATGCACAAACGTACGACATGAACATTACTATATATTGTCGAGTACGTGAAGTACATTTCTATATACCCGAAGGTACGTGAAAGATCGTTCGATACACTGACTGGTACGTGGAAGAACTACAAACCCCCGGGATGCAATGCGGGAAGATAACGACAACTGCTACGTTTTAATACATTGGAACATGTCTCTACCCTATCACACAAGTTTCTGTAAAATTTTAACCTAGGATACCGCTTGATTTTATCTTGTACGATTAGGTGAATGCATGAAGTGTAGACTTGTAAAGTAAACAAAATGCACAACTAAGCTAAATGAAGTGCAAGTCTTTCATTTTTCTTTTCGATGAAAGCTAACTAAAGTAAGGAGAAATATTTTATTTTCCGAAAGTAAATGAACAAAGTATCCATTTTTTACTTTATTTTCCAATCAAACCAAAAGACTACAAACACTCTTTCATTTAATCCAACAAAATGAAAACAACACACAAAATGAAAAAAAAAAAAAATTCATTTCAACTAAGATAAATCTATGAGCATAATGAAAATATGAACTTTTCTTTTGATTGCAATAACTCTAATTCAAAAACAAAGAAAAAGAAGTGAAAGGGAAATAAAAAATATGAGAGCATTCACTAGCTTTTTCAATACTTCGAGAATGCCTAAATTCACTTAATATTTTCAAAGAGATGAAGATGAACTTTTCAAAACCAAGAGAATCATAAGCATTGACATTTTTTTAGCTTTTTCAAATTTTCTTAAATGAATATCCAAAGCATAAAACACTCTTCTTAACAATCTCAAGTAATCTACAAGAAATGAAGATAGTAAATAATTATTGATTTTCCAAACTAATGTACTAAAAAATATGAGAATGATGCCACTTCTTTAATCTTGATTCAAAATACTAGAGACTATTTACTACTGCAATCTTTAAACAACTAGAAGTTCTCAAGAAGTTAATCACCCAAAATCGTAATACAACACAAAATCCACACCAAAAAGCGCAAGAATGACAACAACTTAACTTTTTGGAGAACTTGGAAATCAGAGAAAACAAATAAGAGATACTGAAAAGGAGTCACAAGACTGGTTGCAGTCGCGAGGGATTTAAATTTCCCACGACTGGAGAAACAACCGCTTGACTAACTAGGACTCAAATCAAGCTCTAAATTTTGAAATAAGCGAAAGACAAAGCACACTGAGTCTGAGGGATTCTGTGGCTGCAATGGACAAAACACAGACCTCAACAAACCAAGCAAAAAACAACATTGTGGGATTTTGTTTTTGACCGTATGCACTAAGCTTTGCAGGGTGACACACTCTGCAAGTATACACTAGGGTGTTGGAAGCCCAGCAACGCGGTTTGCAAACACGGGAAGTGCGTCAATGACGCAGGATGAACACATACAAAATGCATCAGTGACGAAGTCTGCCTAAAGTAAAAGAGTGTCAGAATTACAGTGACGCAGGAACATAACTGCCCAAGTGCATTGGGCGGAATCCAACTTTGAAAAAATAAAAAATCCCAAGAACAAAAAAGGTAAATGGCTAAGCTAAATGTCCCAATCAGAGACTGGAGCACTCAGTATCTCTCCGAGAAACATATCCAAGAGAAGGAGGCAATTTAGAGGCTATTGGGAGAAAAACCAAGAAAACATAAATTACAAACAAATCAAAGACTATGGGATACTATCCCCAGTATGGTCGTCAATTTTGTTTGCTAGTGCGGACACTAAACGATCTCCCTAGTCTGAATGGTTCAGATCTAGAACAAAAGTAATACAAAACACAAATATCTTTCCTAGATTGATCAAATTACAAAAGGTATAGGAAGAAAACTTACCTTATGAGTCTAGTGCTGTCTCCTCGCTTGATGTAGCTTCCGATCTTGAGATCTTTAGCTGCAAAATAGTATACAACAAGTGGAAACAAGCAAGTACTAATAATACAAATTTAAATCAAATTTAAACTAGCAGTCAAAGAATCCAATTCTAAATATATTAAAACAATAAGATTTTTACGGAAAGAATCTGCATTAATGTAAACATAAGAAGTGGTATTACAACCTAGCTTTGACATCGTAACTCCTTCCAAATGATCCTAGCCTCAAAGATTCAAATTCTTTGCCTTCAAATGGATGAAAGAGAATAAGATGTAGCAGAATTTCACCAACATTTATGTGCTCTATCTTTCTCCTCCTTAACCATGGAGAGGAGGTTTGTATTTATAGCCCTAAAGGGATAGGAGAAGTTGGGGATTTGTGGGAGAAGCTCAAGGGATCATCCCAAAAGGTAATGGGATCGAGGGCCAGCATTCCTAGTTCATAGGTATAAGATTCCATGTAACCAAGGGTTTTAGAAGCCACTCGAAGCTTCTTTTTTTCCCTTTAAACCAACAATGTCACACTTTGTACACAGGAAACTCATGTCTTTGGAGAGTGACGCGCCTTATCCAAAGGCAGAAGGTGTCACCGACGCAATCTTTCAATGTGCATAACACATCACCGGGCGGCTGACGCACAATGTCAACGTGCAAGGTGTGTCGGGGGACAACAAAGGGAAAATGAGGTTACCACAACTCTTCTTTCAATCAATTGGCCCAAGTGCTTTAGGAATTAGGGAAACTAAAGGACACATAACTCATGATAACGATATTTTGGTGTAGCATAATTCCACCCAAAGCATGAAGCTGTAGAAATAGGGTAGGTGAGGTGCTTTGAGATATGGAAGTTCGAGGCAAGGACCATTGGTTGAAGTGTTGAACAAAGAGTCTTGCAGTACAATAGACTTTGAGACACATGTCTCAAAATTACTCGTAACATGGTTTCCGAGCAATACATTGCAGATCCACGTTAGTACTGAATGACTAGACGCAATCATGGCTACTAGACACAATCGTAGATCTATGATGAGATAATTACATAGCCACGACCAATACAAGATTGGATATGTGCTGTATGACTAAAAAAATATTCATCGCAACCTAGGAAAAATACATAAGTTAACCCAAGGTCTTCAACCTGAACCCGCAATGATACGAATCTAACCATGTGATTACACGGTGTTGAAGTAGAACATGGTAGAAACCACTTGATTACCGGTCATTGATGTAAACCGTTAACAAGTGTGAGGGAAATAATCATTAATGACAACGATCCCCATGGTATCATAGTAAATACCCCCAAATGTGAATCAATGAGTTGAGGTCGAACATCCGATGGAATATTTCAATCGAAAATCAAGGATGTGAACTTATTGTTGAAAGTGAGGTAACCTGCCATTAAGGCATGCAGGCCCAAGGTACTTGATTGCTTTCTATGTTCAATCCTCGTATGATGTGTTGAAGTCGACAAGGATAAACCTGTCGAAGGAGGGACATGATGTTCCCCGCATCAACAATAAGAAACAAGATTGGATATGTTTTTGGAGTAGGTCAGCCTGTAGATTAATGTTTGAGACTGAATTAGGGGTGACAGAAAAAAAAAAGGAGGGTATAATGAATGCAGAAATTGACTCGATCAACAGACTTCCCTTGAACATGGAATGAAATGACTTGGCAGCATTGACATGACAATATAGATACCAAGACCTAATACAAGAAATGGTTGATGCATTCTTCGGATTCCCCAAAGGAGTATAATGACCTATGGAATTGGTGAGACTCGAGAACAAGCATATTATACAAGTGGTTTGAATTAAATGCAAACGAGTGCCATGTTCAAGAGCGACTATGTATTGCCATTAATACAAGTAAATGCAAACTCTTTCCTTATTCCCCATCATGATTGATGAGTACCTCTTTGTTTATTAACGAGCTTGAGGAGGATAACAGATGCTCGGTATAGCTCATCCTTAGGACGAGTCCAATCTCATATGTATAACAAACCTGAGATAGGAGGGGTTCGTCTCGAAAATGGCCCTTCAATGTTAGATTTTAACGAGTCCAAATAAGGTAAACTCGATGTCATTTCATGTTTAGAGAGTCTTAAAGGCTTAAAGAAGACTCCAATGAGTACTTTTTCATAAATTTCAGTCTCCTCACCCAAAAAATGATAAAAAACCGTGAGATAAAACTCTTCTAATCATGATTAATTAGATTGCTCATTTTTCGTAAATAATCTTGTTGGTCCAAAAAATGGTTAAACTATCACCAGAAAGTTAGCCTTTCTAATATTTTTACAAGCGTGAAAGAATCAAGTTCGCTTGACGATCTTTTCATATTTAGGGAGTCTGAAAAATGCTTAAAGGAGAACTCCAGGGGGTTCCTTTTTTGTAGGAGTTTTACGAGCTCGAAAAAGAGATAAAAGATAACTCAGTAACTTATTCTCATGTATTTACGAGCACGAGAAAGAACAAAGACTTATCTTGATACCTTCAATACTTAGTTTTAATGAGCGTGATAATTGTATAAAAAACACTCTAAGGCATTTTCACATTTGATAAAGAGCATGAAAATTCAACAATGATTTTTGGCATAGCCAAAACACCACTATCCTCCACCTGCTAGCTTTGAAAAAAAGTTAAGAGACATGACAAGGTTTTAAAACACAAAAATGGGATCAACTAAAGTAAAAACAAATGAAATAACAAAAAATAAAAAAATACATATTCCATTTTGATATAAAAAGGGTGAATAGTAAAAATTATTTACCATTTCATTTTTATCAAGTTGAATAGTGAGAAAAAACTTCTTTGAAGCTCGACCTTGAGGTGACGATTGTGGAAGCCTCGGTCAGTCATTCATCCTCATGTCAGTTCCAAGTAACTCTAAACCTTCTTCCTTTTGATTGATGGTTGAAAATTTGTTTTTGATGCAAGTTTTTAGGGATTTTGGGACTCATTCTATATGGGGAATTGTGCACCCTAGGTGACATGATTTCCTCTTTCAGGAAGTGCGTCACTCAGGAGTGATGCACCTTCCCTACGGGCTAAGTTCATCACTGACGCTCTATCTGTAAAGACGGGGTGTGTCATCGTAGTTTGGCCCATAAAATTTGGAATGGGGCACAATTTTTTTTTTGTAAAGCAATGAAAAGGATATAATGCTTATTATTTTGATGTTTATGTAGGGTTTAGCCATCAAAATGGTGCAGTGGGAAGAGCGTGAGCATGAATTGAAGGTGTGCAAGCCTCAAATGAGCCTCACTCCATTAATTCTTTGAGGGAGTGTGGGTTGCTCAAATTCTTTGACGCACAGTGAATGAGAGCCCAAATACAATTATTGGACTATTTGATTCGGTTATGGGATCGAGATAAACAATATTTCAAAGTTGGAACACATATCCTCACAGACATTGAGGATATATACTTCTTGACAGGATTGTCCAAGCATGGGGGCCTCGATGTCACTATCCAGACCTAGGGGTCCACTGAGGATCTCATAGCACAGTTCTGCACTCCAGGCACATAGATGTTGGGGGGGGGAATTTCCATAAAAAATATGCGGGACCGTCCCTTGAGGACTGTATCGTTTACCATCGAGCGAGTGGCGGGTAGTAGGGCTGCACATCAGGCCACCAAGGCCCATATGATGTATGCCCTAGAGTGTATGGATCGTACGGTGTTCAACTGGTGCGAGGGGATACTCGCAAGCTTAAAGGACCAACTTACCAAGTGTTGCCGAGGGGAGTTGAAACAGTTTGGTTATGGCTCCATTGTGGTCTCTTTCTTTTTGGAGAGGGTTTGACTTTTCCGTCCTTAGGTCGATATTAGTGATCTCGATCCGCGAGATCTGCATATGCAGAGGTGGGTCGAGGTGATGTCCCGCCATGGTGGCGGTGGGATGATGATCACATATGGGCCGACTTTCTTTAGGTGGTTGCGTAGCCATCTCCTCATGGTTGATGATTATGCTTATGCTGGGGTAGAATTTAGAGGAGATATTGATTTAGCTCTTCCAGATGGAGAGATGTGTTAAATTTTGAGCATTAATTCACAATACTCTAGGATATTCACTGAGAGAATAACATATACAGTATATCACTGCATGACAATCACAATAAGCATGACAAGCATCACATGAATCAAAAGCATGAGAGACAAGAGACACAGAGTTTCCATGGGGAAAAACCTAAGGTGAAAAACCCCACAACTTCCTCAGAGATAGAGAGAGAAATGGCTCAACCAAAGTACAACCAAAATACACTGAGATAGTCTCCTAGTAGTAGATGATCCTCCTCCTCACTAGTGCGCCACTTTCTGAGAGAGAGAGATGTACTTTTCCGAATGATCTAAATAGAGATCACCTGATCTCTATTTGTACTAATCTGTTTTCCCAGTGACCTTATGGGGCCGACTTGTCTAGCTAGGTACATCCACATTATAATATATATATTTCAGGGCCGACCCCACACATGGTGGTCTAATAACCCATCGGCAAGTACACACACTTGCGACACTTGTCAATCCACATGACGACACTTCCTTATAGAGGAATAACACATCTCTAATAAGGGTACAATAAATATATATGAAATACATAGATGAAATACATTCCGAAGTTACATATACATCAACACTCCCTCTTAACTAGGAAGGTATTTCTCGACACAGATCTGCTAGACAAGTCTTCTTCTCGGGATCATCATCATCAATGAATCGTCATCATCATCTTCACTGCTGCTGCTATCTAAACCAATCTTTGACTCTACTCATCATAGGAAGTTCTACAGAGCCAGTCCTTTTTCATACTGGATGTAGGCCCACCACCTGCAGGTCTTCGTCATCACTGGCCATACTGTGGAATTCTCAGGACTTATTATGTGCATCACAAAACCTCGAAAGAGCATCCCAAGCTGTTACGAGCACACGACTCTACCTATAAGATCTCCCAGGGCCATATTATATGTGACCTCACCATAAAACCTCGCAAGAGCATCCCAGGATGTTACGAGCACACGGCTCTACCTATAGGATCTCCCAGGGACAGATTATATGTGGTCATGGCAAAACCTCGCAAGAGCATCCCAGGACTTATTACGGGCACACAACCCAACCTATCAGATCTCTTAGGGACAGATTATATGCCATAGGACAAAACCTCGAAAGAACATCTGCCAGATATCCCAGGGCCAGATTATATGCCATAGGAAAAACCTCGAAAGACTATCTGCAGATCTCCCAGGGCCAAATTATATGTCCTCCCAGAGCAAAAGCTTGAAAGAGTATTTGCCAGATATCCTAGGGCCAAATTATATGCCATAGGCAAAACCTCGAAATACTATCTGCAAATCTCCCAGGGCCAAATTATATGCTCATCTGCACAACCTGATCCACGACCATAGAGTATCAACCTGATACTCACCATACATCATCCTGATGTACACATTATCATCCTGATCATCATCACTGCAACATCCTGCTGCATGTCATCTGGAGCAACATCCTGAAGCTCATCATCCATGATCATCCTGATCATACAATGCATCTACTTGATGCATGCCAAGTATCTACCTGATATATATCATCATACATGATCCACCTGATCATACAACGTATCCAACTGATACAAATACAAATACATGATACATATCACCATACATGATCCACTTGATACATATACAGATACATGGTCCAAGCATCCAACATGATGCATATACAAAAATACATACACATGATCCAACCGATCATGCCAACATCCAACATGATGCGTACATACATATAAATGATCCAACTGATCATGTCCAACATCCAACATGATGCGTACATACATATAAATGATCCAACTTATCATATCCAACATCCAACATGATGCATACATATATAAAAATGATCCAACTGATCATACAAACCAGAAACTAGAACATCATCCTGATGCTCATCATCCAACGCTTACATCCACAGCCATGTGAAGGATCCTCCTTCCAACATGCTTGGAATGGCTTCAGCAAATGTGTCCATCACTTCTTCCTCGAAGTGTCATTAATCTGAAGAACACCAATCCTCTCTCTGAAGTACTCGAACTTCACCCTGGCTAGTGGCTTCGTCAGCACATCTGCAATCTGCTCGTCCGTCGCAACATACAGGAGCTTCACAGCTCCTCTCTGCACCATATCCCTGATATAGTGATATTTGATCTCTATGTGTTTCGACCTGTCATGAAACACTGGGTTCTCAGGCAGCTTGACACAACTCTGGTTATCACAGAAGATACCAGTAGCATCCAACAAGAGATCAAATAACTCAGACAGTAGCTTCCGTAGCCATACTGCCTCACAACTAGCTGAACAGGCTGCAACATACTCTGCCTCAGCTGTACTCAGTGCTACGCAGGACTGCTTCCTGCTGAACCAATAGATCACACCTGATCCCATAATGAAGCAGCACCCAGATGTGCTCTTCCTATCTGCAGCACTGCCAGCCCAATCTGAATCAACATAACCCTGCAGGTTAAACTTTTGATTTGCCTCATACTTGAGCCCATAATCCACTGTACCCTTCAGGTACCTCAGAACATGCTTTACAACAATCAGATGAACACTCCTCGGATCTGTCAGGAACTGACTCAATGTGTTCATCGCAAAGCAAATATCTGGTCTCGTGTTCGTCAGGTACATCAAGGACCCAATCATCTGACGATACATAGAGACATCAACCGGCTCAGATGAAGCATCACATAGAAGCTTCAGATTCGATGCCATAGGTGTGGCCATGGCCTTGCAATCTATCATCCCGAATCTCTTCAGGATATCTATTGTGTACTTCCCTTGACCAAGGAAGATCCCACCTGCACTCTGCCACAGTTCCATACCTATGAAATAATGCATCATTCCCAAATCTTTCATATCGAACTTAGCTGCAAGCTTCCGCTGCGTGTCGGCAATCAATCTATCATCTCTTGTTACAAACAGGTCATCCACATACAATAAGAGTATCCTTGGATTTCCTACCTCAACCTTGTAGTAAAGGTTGGAACCCGCTTTACTCTTGGTAAAGACCAAACTGGATAGAAAGATGCCTATCCTACCTACCATACCAAGTTCTACACATATATGATTTCCTATCATGTGTCTCAGAACCAAGTGGCTTCTCCACATACACTTGTTCTTCAACTACACCATTCAAGAAAGCTGTCTTGAAATCCATCTGGTGTATCTTCTATTTCATCACTTTTATATTTCTCTATGCTGTCATCTGCAGCATGCTTGATCTTGATAGATCCATATGGAAGTCATAAAAAAATTCCCTTTAGGTCTTGGGACTACATCCCAAACATCATTCTTCATGATCGACGGATCATGGCATTCTTCCATTTCTTCATCCCAGATCCCGGGAACTTCAATATATTCAATATCTTCAATAGATATCTTTGTTGCTGGAACAAATGTTGTAGTCCTTCTTTTGTAGGTAAAGGTATACGATCTTTCCTACAAAACAAGTTAAATTGCATGATTAGAAACATCTCATAATTTTCAGAACAAATTCTTTCACATAAAGAAATATGTCATACAGTCATGCAATTGTTTAAGCCAGTGCTTCAATACAACATTTATCCATGTTCCATAACTTTCTAGATGCCTTCCAGTCTCTACCGGAACATTGTTAAGAGTTTGCGCTACTCCCAACATGTCAGCAAAGAGGTTTCATTCTAGATAAGTAGCAATGGAATGTTGTACAGTGCCATAAGCCACTTACCCATTATATGCATATTAGTAGTATATTGTTCATTAATGCAATCATTCTAATATGCACAATACATATCCTAAGTCTAGGAACATGAGCATATACATCATTGAACAATTTTATTTAAACAAACAAATATGCAAGAAATGATAATTAAAATACTCATCTTTGTTTGTTTGTTGGGTGGACTCCCTCTGAGTCTTTGCTTCCTTGCAAGAGTTGCTGGAATCCTTCTACACCTTTCTGATGTGGAATGTAGAGAGATGGACAAATCCCTCTGAATATCTGTACCCTTGCAGAAACCACTGGAGTGTGCTCCCTCTCGATCTTTGCTTCCTGGATTACCTGTTCTTGAACTCATATTCATCCTTGGTCCCTATGCATGCTTATTAGTATCATGATTGTGTTATCCTTGTGATCTCATACAAAATCATACATTCATTAGTATACTATTAAAACACAATAATCTCAAGCATGTATAGTCATGATCATTTCAAACAGAAATAATAAGCATTAGCATTCAAGGTTTATATAGGAATCTTATGGTTAGTCATATCATAAGAAACATAACATGTCTAAACCTGTAATTACTCAAACCTATGACTCTTCTTGTTAGTCATATTATTAATTAAGGTAAGACACATAATATGCATATACCCATGATTATTCAAACTTATGACTTTATGAACAATCATCATCAATCATGCCATGCATACTTATAAGAAACACATACTTGGTCACCATATTTGCTAGTTATTTCTAGCAATGTGTTCTTGTTCTCTTCAATGACCCGCATAACTCATTAGTTAACTTTTGCAAAAACAAATTATACATACCTCTATGTGATCCATGACTATGGATGAATCTTTGTCTTTATGTCACCATGGCATGTTCAGGTTGTCCCTTCAATTTGTACAAACCTCCCTCTTGCTCTCCAATCACTACTACATCATCGATTGTTTTACCCTTTGGCGACATTCGGACTTGGCCATCCACAAATGCAACCCTCATACCTTTTGCATCCAATGCAGAGATGGAGAGTAAGTTCTTCTTGAGCCCAGGTACATAAAGGACTTCTTTCATCTTCAAATATTTTCTAGAATCTAGGTTGTAGGAGGCTTCACCACTTCCTTTGATTGGGTATTGATAATCATCCCCAAGTTTCACCTTATGGGGTGATTCATGTTCAGATAGATTCACAAAAGATTCCTTAAACCCAGTAATGTGTTTGGAAGCCCCACTATCAATCAACCAATCATTACAACCATGGGAGATAGTACCTGTGAGAGCAGAGATTAGAACGTACTCTTCTTCACTTGATGACTCATCATCACTTTTGGCCCTAGCCTTCTTCTTTGGAAGTTCATCATCCTCGGCAGCATGAGCATGGAACTTTCTTTTGCTGCCCTTCTTCTTCTTGCTGAAGTTGTTGTTACTATCCCTTTTGTTCTTGGGACAATCTGAAGCAAAGTGACCCTTCTCATTGCATGTGAAGCATCTTAGATCCTTCTTATTCTTTTGATAGGATCTTTTGTAGTGAGAGTGATCCTTCTTGGGCTTGCTTATTTTGGTGTGAGTTGCAAGAGATTGATCTTCACCTCCCATCTTTTCCTCACGAGCTACAAGTCTAGCTTCTTCTTGAGAGCATTCCTCCCATAGTTTACTGAAAGAGATCAATTTCTTTCTTGCACAGATTCCTTGAATAAAGGAGTCCCATGACCTAGGTAGGCCATTTAGAGTGGTCATAAAAACTTCACCATTGTCCACTACTTCATCCACAGCTTCAAGTTGCTCCTTGATCTGAGAGACCTTGGAGAAGTAAGATTGAATAGTTTCTCCATTCAACATCTTGACCCCTTTCAATTGATTCCGCAAAGTCATCTTCCGATTTATGTTCTTCCCTTCAAATATCTTGATCAAAGAGTCAAACATCTCCTTGGGTGTCTTTAGAGAAGACACATGGGGTATGAGATGGTCTTTGATAGAATCAACAATGATTCTCTTTGCCTTGACCAAGTTTATGCAATACCTTGGCCTCTTCATCCTCTGGGATAGGGATGTCTTCTTTTATATATGAGTCCAACTCATTCTCTTCCAGGATTAACCCAATCCTATACTTCCAAGCTCGAAAGTTATCAGCCCCTTCAAGCTTATCCTCAAGCTTGGTGTGGTGAGACATCTTAAAGAGTACTTCAAATGGAAATAGAAAAGATTTAGGTCTTACCACTTGAAATGCTGAAAAACTGGATCTGGTCCCGGATTAGGGTTTGTCGGAAAACCCTAAAAATTCAAAATGTGAATCTCAAATTTCTGAAAGGATAGAAAGATGCGCCTTGATGAGCTTATCATCCTGGTGCATTCAGAATTTGAGATCAGCAAAGCTTTACCCTTCAGATTTGTCCTTTTGTCCTCCCGGGTTCACTAGGGAGAGCCCTAAATTAGGGTTTGAGTTTCTTGGAGATCTACCCAACCAAAAATCTCGATCCAAAGCTCTAAACTTCAATTTTTGCAAGGAGTTTCCAGCTGTGTCTTCAGATTCCATAAATTCCTATTTTTGTGGAAACCCTAATTTTTAGGGCCAAATCTGAAAATGCTTAGAATTGAATTCTAATTGGATAGATAGATGCGCCTTGATGATTAGAGTCAATCTACTATACGTCGTTTCCAAAATATGTGGAGAGAAACCCAATAAACAAGAAACTCAAGTTTCCGTCACTGCAAAATGTCTTCATCTTAGGTTAGCTCTGATACCATGTTAAATTTTGAGCATTAATTCACAATACTCTAGGATCTTCACTCAGAGAATAACATATACAATATATCAATGCATGACAATCACAATAAGCATGACAAGCATCAGAAGAATCAAAAGCATGAGAGACAAGAGACACAGAGTTTCCGTGGGAAAACCCTAAGGTGAAAAACCCCACAACTTCCTCAGAGATAGAGAGAGCAATGGCTCAACCAAAGTATAACCAAAATACACTGAGATAGTCTCCTAGTAGTAGATGATCCTCCTCCTCACTAGTGCGCCACTTTCTGAGAGAGAGAGATGTACTTTTCTGAATGATCTGAATAGAGATCACCTGATCTCTATTTATACTAATCTGTTTGCCCAGTGACCTTATGGGGCCGACTTGTCTAGATAGGTACATCCACATTATAATATATATATTTCAGGGTCGAACCCACACATGGTGGTCTAATAACCCATCGGCAAGTACACACACTTGCGACACTTGTCAATCCACATGACGACACTTCCTTATAGAGGAATAACACATCTCTAATAAGGGTAAAATAAATATATATGAAATACATAGATGAAATACATTCCGAAGCTACATATACATCAACAAGATGTTGGGGGAGATTGGTAAGAAAAAGGCTCTTTTGTTCTTATGTATTTTATCATTTTTTTATATTTTTAGGTAGTACTGATAACTCATATTTTGCTTATGTAGATATTGGCCCATCGAGACCGGCAAGATCCTCACCCATCGAGCGGTGAGGAGTGGTTCGTGAGATGGCAGCGCGGGTCCATCAGGAGGCCGTGGAGGAGTTAGATGAGTTGGAGGAGAACCTCTAGTGGCTGACTGCTGATATTCCAGACATCTCCATAGACGATCTTCCCAGAAACTATCAGCGTAGGACAGCTGGAGTTTCAGGACGTTTTGGTCGGTTACTCCGCCGAGTGGCTAGGGCCATCATAGGCTACCATGAGCACCATCAGGGATAGGCTGTATATGCGATGATGTACTGAAATCCATAGGATTCAGATTTTGTAGATGTGACATACTGAAAGCCACGAGCTTCAAATTTTTTGTATGAGTACATTTTTGTACAACATTTTGCTAGACTTGATATATAAAACACTATCTAACGGTTTATACACTGTGTTTTTATGATGGATTTGGATCTAATAAATGTTTGCTTATACATTATGAATCATTTACATGTCATGTTGATTATGCATCTTCGATGAAAAATGCTTATGAATGTGCATGTGCCAATCTAGTACAAAATTAGCCAACGAATCAGCAACTTTGTTCATACATCTCGGGATATGTAGATATTGAATGGATTCAAAAGACCTTTCCAAGAGACGTACCCTCCGAAACAAGCGAAGTAATGTAGGGTCATGAATAGTGTAGACTCGGTTCATATGAGAGATCACTAGTTAAGAATCGAGGTAGATGACAACATGTTCTACACCCAAGGAAAAAGCGTCGGTCAACAGTTTGATCACCACGTGGTATTCGATGACGTTATTAGTTGCAGGACCTAATCATGTTCCTCATGAGATTATCAATTCACCAGTAGAGGAATAGAGTACCCAAGATGCCGAGGTGAGACACCATGTGTGCTGACTAGTGCCATCTGAGAATCCATAACAGGTTGTCATCTGCACATCCAGGCAGAACATGGTATAAGCAAAAATCGAGATAAGACCCCAACACACTAAAAGTACGTGTCACACCAAACACAAACACACGTCATGTACAATATATAGAAGGTACTAATGCAATATCTCTTAAGCATAGTACCGCTTTAGGTAGATCCCATTTCGAGGCTCCCCTAAGGATATTACGTCATAGTCAACTAATTCATAAGCTGCATTTTCCAAAACACGTTTTACGATGTATGAGCCATGCCACATGGAATCAAGTTTACCTGGCCCCATCTTTTTGGTCGTAAGTAAGGACCAAATCACCCTTGTTGAAGATACGGGGTTTTACGGATTTGTCATACTGGGCCTTGATGCGTTTCTTATGCGCTCCATTCGCTAGAGTTGCATCACGACGGGTTTCGTCGAGTTTTGCTATGTATAAGAATCGTTCTTCCTCAACAGTTGTGTTCGGTAAAAGTTCAACGGCTAGTTTTAAGGACGGAATTCCACACTCAATAAGAAATACTCCCTCTTGTCCATACACCAACTGGAAGGTGTGAAACCAGTGGCGGTTTTGACCGAAGTCCGATATGCCGAAAGGGATAAAAAAGACATCACATGCCAATTGGACTTGTGCATTCCTACCATGCGCTGAATCATGGTTTTCAAGACCTTGTCAATGACCTCTACTTGTCCATTCTTGTCCATTCGATTGAGGATATTAGTGTAATAAACAAAAATATATAATATATAAATATAAATAAATATGAATAATAAATCAATAATTAATATTCAATAAACTAATAGGTAATGAAGAGACACCTTCCTAATGAAAGGTCACGTCTTTTTACAGAAGGGCACCCCTGTGTGGGTATATATATGAGCTCTCATTCACAGTTGTAATTATATCATATCTATTATCAATTACATAGTTTATTATTTACTTGTCCATTTATGGATGATTTATCATATTTACATTGGAGGTTTCCTTGAGTAAGGAACTTTGTTCGTCACATTTGGTATCAGAGCCCTTTCCACAGGCATTTCACTGATTCTGGTTTTGGTTTTTGACCAAGTATAATTTTGGTGAAGAAGAGAGTTAACATTTCTGTAAGTTTTCTGTCCACTACTACACATGATTTTTTTTAATAATAATTAGTTCGCTGTGAATCTGAATAAAACCAGAATTCAAAAAGAAAATTCGTCAATTGGATGGTCAATTCGTTGACTATGAAAATTCATCAATTCGTTGTCTAAATATTCACGGCATTCATTTCTATTAAACATTGCGGCATTCAATTCAGTGACCAGTTTTGGAAATAAGACGTCGTGGAGTTTCAAATAATCCAGTTGAAGCCGCATTTGAGAAGGGAACAATACCAGGAAAATTGCTGTAATTAAAACTGTGTTGTGGTATTTATTATTCAAACCAAAAATTCACTCTGCTTTCGTGGTAAGAAGTAATTATTTTTCCAAGTAAAAAGAGGTTTACAAATGGAGTTTTATAATAATAAGGAAGAAAAGTTTTCTTATAATTGTTTTCCAAGATCATGTTTCAGAGGAGTATTAACATTGAAGAGAAGTATTCAAGGCAAGGAGGTTAACATTTGTATTTCTCCGGGAAACAAGGAACATTACATCAATATCAACTTCGCAAATCAACTAGTTATTTCAGAGTTAAATATAATTGAAAATAAAAGCACTTTTGGCGATGAATGTGAGATTAAAAACTTACAACTAACAATTTATAATTATAAATTCACATCTCGGTTTAATGTTACCGCTATGTTTGATAAGGATGTTGACTTCATTTTGGGATCTCCCTGGATGGAAACCTTAGGATCTTTCATATTGAATATGGACAACTTTTTTTTGACATTTTCTTATAAGAAGAAGAAAATCACATTGTAGGATGTTATAATGAAGATAGATTCAAACGCTCCATCATCAAATGACACGAAGGACGTATTAGAAGTGATCCTTCAAGATAGCCGAAATTCAATGCAAAAGTTCCAAGAACGACAAAAAGAATGTGACAAGGTCATCACTGAAAGAGACGAAGAGATTTCTCACCCAAGAAATCATAACCAAAAACTACTTACAAAAATTATGAAGTCCAAAGAGAAGAAGCAGAGTTTTCAAAAGTTAAAACAAGAGAATCAAGATCTTGTGAAGGAATTCAATAAGAAGTTATCAAATAAAGGTCAAGAAGCTTCTAGTTTAAGGGACCTTAATTATAGGTTGCTTGAGAAAATCAAAAGATTAAAAGAAGTGCAGTCAAAGAGCCTCGAACTTAAGAACAAAGCTAAAAAGCTAGAGAATAATGAAGAAATTCTACATTTATGACAACATTATCAAAGCTTACACAAATTAAGAAGATAAAGAGTGATAAGAAGTGGTTACAAGAAAGGGTAGAGCAACTTACCAACAAATAATCAAAGGTCGACAAAGAAACAATTATTGAAACCATTGAAATAACGACATCATCAGAGATAAAAGTCAAGACCTTGGAAAAAGGAACCAATACATATTCAATCAATGTTCAAATTCTGGAAAATGCTTATATTGACTCAAGGTATCGACAAATAAATTGCCAAAAGTACAAAGAGTTGAAGTTTCTACAAACACTCCACAAGCAAGTCGAATACCTTATAGTCATCCAAATTACAAGAATCGTTATGATCGACGACAAAATCAAAGGAAAAATAAATGATATTCCTCTTATAGACAAACCAACTACAACATTGCAAAAGAACGAAGACAAAATCGACACTTGTATGGAATCCTAAAATGCGAAGTTCTATCCAAATAGTTGATCAACAAAAAGTCTCAATGAAGGTTAACTTGGGATGGATTACTTCACAAATGACACACCATTTTTACTTGGGAATTCGTAACTTGTATCATCTCGTTTCATCAAGTGTCGTGGCTATTAGAACAAAGATCACGAGAAGGCATCATGAGGAATGACAAGGGATAAGGTCTTCCGTAATTATGCTTTGAGGACAACACATTTTTAAGGGGAAGGCAATGTGATAAACAATATATATATATAGATATATATATATATATATAGGAATAATAAATCAATAATTAATATTCGATAAAATAATAGGTAATGAAGAGACACCTTCCTAATGAGAGGTCATGTTTCTTTACAAAAGGGCACCCCTATGTGGGTATATATATGAGCTCTCATTCTCAGTTGTAATAATATCATATCTCTTATCAATTACATAGTTTATTATTTACTTGTCCATTTATGGATTATTTTTCATATTTACATTGGAAGTTTCCTTGAGTAATGAACTTTGTTCGTCACAAGTAGGGGGTTGAATTTTCATGAACAAATCCTAAGTTGGTGCTTAGTTCATCCACCATCTTGTTTTGGAAATGTGATCCATGATTGGCGACGATGGCTTGTGGGACTTTGAATCTAGTGATGATATGATTGAATATAAAGAGTGCAGAAGTTTCACCGTCTTCCTTGTCTGTAGGCATAACCTCGGCCCATTTGGTAAAGTAGTCTACATCAACAATGATATAACCATACCCCCTGGCCGAGGTAGGCTTACAGTGCATGAAGTCGATGTCCCATTTTGCAAAGGGGTCGACGACGATAACTAGATGTAGTGGGGTTGGGTGTGAGCGCTTGTTATAATTAAAAAGATGGCAGGGAGGACACTTCTTGACCACTTCCATACAATCTTTGAAAATGGACGGTTAGCATGCTAGGATATTTTAATACTCCATCCTTGTCCTACCTAGCATTATTTTTTTCATAGTTGTTGATGATGTCACTTTCCCCCTAGTGGTGTGCAGATGTCATCTAGGATCCATCTATTACCTTCTAAGCCCTGCATGCATCATTTTAGGACCACTTCAGTCAGTTCCCTATTTTATAGGAACCAACTGAGTGTTCTAGTGCAGTCTACCTTAGTTAGCTGACTCTTGTGGGGGGTTAGAGCTCCAGATGCCATTGATTTTGGCCTCAAGTGCCCATTTTTTATTGACATGCATGAAAAACTCACTATTGCGCCCTCCTTAGTCAATTAACTGATTATGACTTCAATTAGCTGAGTTTAGGTTCAATTCAGTTGAGTTTGAGTCTTCTAGAGAACTCCAGTGGTGATAATCCCTATGCTAGACCAAATGAGGTTCGAATTATCCCGTGTGATTCGAATTCTCTCCATTGTAACATCATTGTTTATTATATTGATTATTGAATCATGTGACATTATTTTGCTCCTATCTGAGTTCTGCTGCATAATTATTTCCCTGCTCTTTTTTACTACAGTTTTCACTCTTATTCAACTTTTATGCTCATTCTTTCTCTGTGAGGTATACTAATCTCTTATATATTTTGTGACATATAATTTCACATGGTATCAAAGCCATTGGGTGAATAGGTTGAGCATCTACTTTAGGTAGTGCACCAAAATCCTCTGGATTTCCACAACAAATCCTGGTGCCATTGCATTGAATTCATTGGAGAAATCCAATGAGGTCTAGCCAAGTGTGAAGGATCCAGATAAAAGTTCATACTATCCTAAAGCAGTGCTCAGTAGTAGTATACCTCCATTATTGAGAGTTTTTTGCAGGTTATACAAATTTTTTTAGTGCAGCAACAGTTGCAGCAGTTTTCTGCACTTTCAACAGTAGCAGCAGTTTCACCTTGTATTCGCTCCAGCAGTTGTAATGGACAATTTGAAATCTCCTCTCTCTCCTAGGATCTTGACACCCTTCAATTACCTTGATTGTAGGGTTGATATGCAGATGGTATTGCACGAAAAATCACTGTACATAGTGACAATGGGGGAGGATCCCAAACCACAATCATATATGGAGAAAGCCAAGTATCTGAATAGTTTGGATGAAGCATTTGGTTTCATTTGTATTCATATTTCCAGAGATCTACTCTTCCACATCGAAGTATTGAAGACTCCAAGAGAGTTATCGTTGAATTTAGAGACCCTCTTCGGCAAACAAGATGAGCTAAGAGGCCATATTCTGGAGAATGAGTTGATTGCTCTTCAACCCAACAGTTTCAAGACCATCCAAGAATTATTTTGAAAATTCAAATATCTGGTTATGAAATGAAATAAATGTGGAATTGAGAAGAAGGATGAGTAGTTGGTGCTATCCATTCCGAGCAAGCTAGGTGATGATTTCTCCATCTTTGTCTCTACCTTCCATTCTGGGCAAATGTCAATCCCTGGTTGGAAGATGCCCTCCTTTGATATTTTAACTGAATCTCTCATCCAAGAAAAAGATAGGTTGATCCAGATGGGTGCCTTGATGGCCTCCAAAAATCAAGCTCTTTTGGATGGAGAACCAAAAAGTGCGAATAGGAAGGGGAAGCACAAAGGCAAGGATAAGAGGCCATCTGAACCCAAGAAGAATGACAATTCAAGTCCATTGGAAGGAGCCTCCAACTCCAAGAAGGAACAAAAGGGTTTTGAGAAATCCAAGTGTTCCTATTGCAAGAAAGGAAACCACTTAGAGAGATCTTGCATGCAGAAGAAGATAGATAAGATGACCAAGCTTCTTGAACAACACAACATTGCCCTCCAAAAAGGTGCAAGAGAGACTAATTTTGGAAGTGATTTTGATGGTCATGAGAGATTCCATGCACTGAAGGATGGATTTTCAAAATCACAATCCCTCCTCATAGATTCAAGAGCCTCCAACCACATTCTTTCCTCAAGAGAATCATTTTCTTCTCTAGATCTCAAAGATGGTCCAATTATTCACATGGGAGACAACTCTCAGATCTCTGCTGAAGGGAAGGGCACAGTTCATATGGAGCATGGTAAGTTCAAAAATGTTCTATTTATGTCTTCTTTGTCTGCAAATTTGTTGTCTGTATATCAAATGACTCACATAGGTTCATCGAAGAAAGTGGTCTTTGGTCCTGACACAGTTGAGATTGCAGAGATCTATACTGGGAAGATTATAGCGAAAGGGTTTGCAAACCATGCCTCCAAGGCATATGAATTCTCACATTTTTTGCCATACTCTTTGCCTACCCCATCGGAATCTGATGAAGATCAGAGTGATATCTCTTATAATGAAGATGAGGATCAAGATCTTGATGTCAAGAATAAAGTTAAAGGAGATTTAGATTCAGATCCAGATCCAACACCTGCTTCCAATCCATGTCCAAGGCCAATGTGGGCTCACAAAGTCCTTGTAGCTGTTGGGAACACAGTTGGGGATCCATATTACCATAGAACCACCAAATCTTAGTATCATTCAAAACTTGTACTATGCGATGCACATCCACCTCTCTCAGAGAGGTGCTACATGATGTTGGGGTTTGATCCACAATATCTTGGAGAGACTTTCCATGGGTGATCTACAACCGAGAAACATTCTCGGTTGTCTAACAAAAGGTACTCAAAGGTTCATGATTTGGACCACAATGAGCCATTCGCTCCAGTAGCAAGAATGGTTCCTGAAATACTTGTTTTGGCAAATACAACTTCTACATAGTGGGAGGTACATCAGAGGAGCAAATCTAGATCTAGCACCTGTGTTGCTATCCTACATAGGAGCATCTTGCCAATATGTTTTCAAAGGATTTCACCGAGGAAAGTTTTTTCCTTCTCTGCTTAGTATAAAGGTTCTTTGAATTCCCTACTGCTGTTCTTTTGAGGGTGGGTATTTTTCCCATGAGGTTTTCCCCTATTTCCTTGGTTCATGGACAATTCTTTATTTTTATCATTTATTTGATTGTATGGGCGACCTTTGGTATTAGTAACCAAGTCCCATGATGCAAAAGTATGGATTAAGGGGGGGTGTTAGGATATTTTAATACTCCATCCTTTTCCTACCTAGCATTATTTATTTTTCCCAGTCGTTGATGATGTCATTTTCCCCCTAGTGGTGTGCAATGTCATCCAAGATCCATATACCACCTTCTGATCCCTACATGCATCATTTTAGGACCACTTTAGTCAATTCCCTATTTTATAGGAACCAACTAAGTGTTCCAGTGCAGTCCACTTGAGTTAGCTGACTCTTGTGGGGGGTTAGAGCTCCATATGCCATTGGTTGTGGCCTCATGCGTCCATTTGTGATTGAAATGCATGAAAAAATCACTACTGCACCCTCCTTAGTTAGTTAACTGATTGTGACTTCAGTTAGTTGAGTTTAGGTTCAGTTCAGCTGAGTTTGAGTCTTCCGGAGCACTCCATTGGTGATAATCCCTATGCTAGACCAACTGAGGTTCGAATTATCCTGTGTGATTCGAATTCTCTCCATTGTAACATCATTGTTGATTATACTGATTATTGGATCATGTGACATTATTCTGCTCCTATCTGAGTTCTGCTGCATAATTATTTCTCTACTCTTTTTTACTGCAGTTTTCACACATTCAACTTTTATGCTAATTCTTTCTTTGTGAGGTATACTCAGCTCTTAGATATGCTGTGACATAGAATTTCACATAGCAGTATCCAATGCATAATATCTTATGGGCTGTAACCATCCCATAAATATGACCACCACATGCCCCCGAGTGGCAATCATTTAAGACATGCTCGACCTCTTTGCGAGTTAAAAAAACGTCATAAGATAGAATCAATGGCACGACGATATAGCATATCACCGATGATTATGTAATATTTCACGTGGTGACGAATACGACAAAGTTCATCATCGGATAAGTGAGGATGAAAGCATTGGGCTTGGATATACAAGGTGATATCTCCGTACCAAGGGTCAGAAATAGTAATAAAACACAATGAATCATCGGGGAGAGAGTCAATAGGATTAGATTCTTGATCAGTATGGGGAAGATCACTAATGAGCTTCGCGAATACCAAATTATTTTTTGATTTAGACTTTTCAAACTAGAGGTTGAATTCTTGAAGAATCACGATCCAACGCGAGTATTTCCCCTCTAGTACATGACGTGTGAGGACGTGGTACATAGGGTTAGAATCGAAAATGATGGTAGTAGTCCAGAGCAGGATATAGTGACAAAACTTCTGGACAACTATGACAACTATGACTCTGAATAACGGGTTTCAGAGTCTATGAGACCCTTACTAAGTTAGTAAATCACATGTTCCTACACGTTACTATCCTCCTGCACTAAAACCATAGCAATAGTTGAGGCATAGGAAACAATGTAAAGGGGGTAATCCTTGGTGTAATATGGTGGTTGTAACACGGGTGCATGGTGTTGGTTGTGGAGCCCGATCTCTAGATTCAGAGATATTATTATTCAGCCGTGTCCATACCCCAGGTTTGGTTATGATCTCGGCACGACCCTAGGGGGGTCCGGGGGAGTAGCCCCTGAGGAAAATTTTTGGGGTTGTTTTCACCACTAGTTTTTGGGCCCATGGTTTTGGGTAACCCGTGGTATTTTCCCATTGTATTTCCCTTATAAAAGAAAGACATTGTAACATCCCTTATAAAAGAAGGACATTGTAACACAGCTAGGGTTGATGTATTAGGTATTATGCATTGTAAAAATCTCTGAGATAAAGAAGAGAGACTGTGAGACAGTGAAGAGGAAGTGCAGTGGTTGTGCTGCAGGTTGTATCCCTTCACTTTGCTAGACGGAATAATAATAAGGACTGGAAACTTCAGTGTGGACGTAGCCCAAGTTGGGGTGAACCACGATATATCTGTGTCTCTTGTAATGTGTGTGTGATTATATTTGCATTTCTATTTATTGTTATTGCTCTGCGATCCTGTTTTTCTAACACATGGGTAATAGCGTGTTTGAGATTGTCAAAGGCCTTTTGGGCATAATCATCCCAAATAAATGGGACGTCCTTCTTTAACAATCGTATGTAACCCTGTGTTTTTTCTGCAAAATTACACACGAAATGGCGTAGGTAGTTTTCCTTCCCCTGCAAACTTTGAAGTTCTGTAATATCCATGGGTGGGGGTAGGGAAACAATGGCCTCTACCCTAAGGGGATCAATGCAAATCCCATCTTTGGAAATGATGAAGCCAAGGAGACATCCAGACTCCACACAAAATATGCACTTATGGGGATTTAAACGAATATTGTACTATCGAAATCTGAGAAACATAGCCATTAGATGATCGATGTGGAATTCATGACGATTTGAATGAGATGGCAAATTGTTGAGGTAGGGTTCCACAAAATCCTTGATATCATGAAAGGCATACGACATGGCCTGCTGGAATGTGGCACCAACATTTTTAGGGCCAAAAGGTAATTTTTGATATGCAAACATACCCCATGGGAAGATGAAAGTAGTTTTATGTTGATCGGCTAGGTGGATCTCAATCTAATTATAGCCAGAAAAACCAACCATGAATGAAAATATGACACTTCCGGCGCAGTTATCAATAATTTGGTTGATAAAGGGGGTAGGGTAATCGTCCTTGGGACAAGCCTTATTGAGATCCCTGTAATCAATGCAAACTTTCATGGTTCCCTGTTTTTCGTAACTGGGACAACATTGGAGACCCAATCCATTAAGGGGACAGGATAAATGAACCCAACTTTCTACAACTTTTCAATCTCTACTTTGATGGACGCAATCTTTCTTGGGTGCACTGGATGAAGTTTTTTCTGGATTGGTTTTACGTCGGTATATGTTTGGATTTTTTGCATAATAATAAAAGGATCAATCCCATGCATTTGCTTGTATCTATATGCAAATACTTCGCGAAACCGTTTAAACAAGGCCGTAAAAGTCTTGATTTCATCAGGAGAATAAGTTTGGCCTATGTGGATGTCTTCCACGATTCCTGGTTTTACCGAGATGTCTAAGGTGGTGGTAGGCATGATGTTTTCCAAATCCCCCTCGGTTACCGTATCCTAGATGAGAATAGGATATTGAGGGTGAGGAAAGACATCGGGTGAAACAATAGTATGAATCACGTTCTCTACCTTGTCGATAGGTGGGAGGAAAGACGATCGATGATGATGGTCTTCCCATGGAGGCTCATCCAAGCTCATAATCTCCATGATTGATTCATCAGAGTGAAAAGTATGGAGTAGACGATCTGGTGATGCTGGGGTTGAGTTCCACTTATATGGTAGAGAATCTGAGTTATATTGATCCTAAAATGACAGGATCTTTATAACCATTATTTGCATGAGAAAGTTTAAATGCTTAAATCCATTAAAAAGGATTTAAATGACAACACTAGAGAGCATAATTGAAGCACATAAAACACATAAAAGAGATGCAAACCATGAAATTTGTAGACAAGAACTAATAATGGAGTTCACCCTCCTTGGGGTACTTCTTCGGTCCACTTCCAATGAGAAGGCCAATCTTATTTATTCTTTAAAGCTTACAAATATGAGATTCTGGAAACACTTATGGTTTTTTTTAGTTATCAACAAAAATAGATAGCACCACTGCGATCCTCTCGAAATTTTGAGAAAAATGAGTATAACTTGACTATGTTTGCCTGAGGCCTCCTCTGACACGCAAATCAAGAAAATTTGTCTACATAAAAGACAAAATAGTACAAATTCCACCTCGAGATTTGTTCCCATTAATGGTTGTATGGACCTTGGGAAATGTGCCAAAACTGCCTCAAGAATTGTGCAAAAAACTGCCTTGGGAAGCATAGAGAAACCACCTCGACAATCATGCAAAACCACCTCGGCTTTCGTGCCCTGTACTGGCCTCGAACTCTCTGCAAAAATGCCTTGGGTTGTGTGCCAAAATTGTGGTCCTCTGTCCTGAAATCCGTGCCAAACCACGATTTATATAGCGGTTTGAGGGTGGTTTTGGGTGTTTTTGGGGCACGGGCCAGAAGACCACACGCCCTTTTGGGCCCCCATATCCCCGATTGCAACTCTTAGGCATATTTCTCAATATCCCTGTAATGTCTCTTCTACACCATTTTTTTTTCATCTTTCAAAAATAGTAATTAATATAAACGAATATATATGTATAAGTTTGTATTTTTTTTATTTAACAACTATATATAACAATATAGTTTATATATTCATAATTAAATGAGCATAAAACTTCATAGTTGTAATTTAAAATCACAACAATTATGAATTTATATTTATGTGGAAATTATTTAACAAGGGTTATTAAACAAACCCCTAACTATATAAACCAAGTCATTTTATGACTATGTATTCTATGTAAAAACACATTACTATGTAATTTAAATACTAATGCGTTATAAACATAATGTATATCATATAATGCAATTTCAATTATATTATTTATCACATAAATCTAATTTCAACAAATTTACAACCATTAAAATAAAAACTATTGTAATACAAACATTATATTTAACATGTATTGCAAATACAATTGCGTTGGTTCTGTTATGACGCCACACAATCCATCCACCAATACTTGTATATTAAGTTTAAACACACAATTATTAGAGCCAACCTGGAAGGTTTGCCATATTTTCGAACGCTACTTGGAGTTAGAGTTACAGTTTTTGACTGCATAACTCCAGTGGAGTTCCAGCTGCTCAAATTAAATGCTTGTTGCCACGTTTTACAAAGTATAGGGTACCTCCTTCTAATTAATAAAGTTGCTGGTGATATCCACCGTTGATTACGATCCGTGGCTAAATTTTTTAAAATTGTTAATGTTTCTCCATCGTGGATTGCTATAGGTTGGTGGTGACGGTCTTCACGCCATCTACCACTTACAGATTCGCATTAAGCATTACACCGGGTTCATTGGTAAGACTACCGTCCCAACTGGTGAAGCTACGAAGGAAAAAGGGCAAAGTTATTTTCAGAGTTAGCATTATTATGGTTGGGTTTTGCTGTGCAGAGAACTCCTTCTCTGCATAGGACACACTACTCTACTCAACGTGTAAACCCTCTACTGCAAGTATGGACGTGGATTAAATCCCAAGCAAGAACTCGTTAAGTTTATCCCACGCACACAGGTAAAAGATATGCTCGTTCAACTGTTTATACTTCATCAATTCACTAGTTTGTTAATGCTCTGCAATGTTTAAATTCGCATTCGATTTATTGTGCAGGTGAACAGTTAACATACACCCGGTTCAAGCGTTCTCGGACAAGCTCGTAGTGTTAGCCAACGAGCTAGGAGTGGCCAGGTAACACACATTCGCCTAAAATCTCGAGCGCACTACTGCTCAATTTGTTTACAAATACGTTCTAGAAAACAGTTAGGTTTTCTCTCGTTCCTTTTTTATAGAGTTATCCTGGTTGGTGCGAGCCATCCTTTATGGCCGCTGAACACTATGTTTTGACTGCGAAGAATCATGTCGAAAGGTCTATGACTAGTAAATGCAAAGATTGTTTGATAGCATGGGTTCTTTTGCAATTTGCACCATTTCAGGGCTTAGTTCCTATTGTTCTAAACATAAACAGTGTGAACATTGACGGCCAAGCCGAAAATCATTCCCACACAACGTTTGCAAATTCTTGGTATTATGAATTTGCTCAAAATGATTATACTTGTAAAGAAAGAAATGATTTTCATCCTTTTCAGAGATAAACTCTGTTAGTTTTATGGTTTTCACCCTGTTGTATTTGTATTTGTTTGAATGAGTAAAAGGAACTGGCCTTTATGACCTTAATGTACGCATCTTTGTTTTTACTAGAAATGTTTTCATTGTGTGACTCATAATTTTTGACAATTCTTCTTTGTATTTGAATTTCGTTACAAACACTAAGCATTTCATTTCGGAAGAGGTTGCTCCGCATTTGTATTTGATCTCTATCACGAATCGATTTCTATTTATAAATATGTATAGTTAATATGCAAGTAAACACTGTTTGTAACTCTTTTCAAAATTATATAGAATAATCGCTTTTTGTAAGATTTGTATTTGTATACAAAGTTAATAAAAAAAACCCTAACTTGTATTTCATACAGTGTTGTTTAAATGAAAAGAAATCGTTTTAATACTGGGTCGATATTTTATATAAAGAATGAATCTTGACCGTGGAGTAGAAGCTTTCATTTTGAGAATAAATGGAATTTATACAGAGAACTAACAGAGATATTCTGTCGAGTGTTGAAAAACAATTTATGTGTTTATATATAAATTGCTTTGTTTATTATCTTTTGCACATCTATAAAAAGATAGGAAAATAAACTTCTTTTCCAGTTCTCGTCTCATAACTTATGTTCCGCAAATGTTTAACATGTAAACAATAATAAAGATGTAGGGTTACATCTCTATTTCAGTTCTGCAATATTTGTGTATAAAATGCATACTCTATAATTTCACAAAATAGAAAACATATATATAACTACATCAATAACCTATTACAGTTATTAATCTATTCTCTGTATTATTATAAAATAAAGAGAATATAATATAGAACATAGCCACAAGGTTTTGATACTATAAACTCATTTCTGCTAAATTTAATAGCACAAAGGATTTCCATAAACATTCCAGTAATTTATAAATAAAACCCTTTTGTAAACATTCAGTAATAAAATCATTTAAATACAAATAACATAGTACTTATCTGTATTTTCTGATGACCAATGGAACACAGTCACAAACATCCCAGCCTTAGACCAACAAGTCCTCCTTGCTCTCTTGGTCACCCCAGAGCTGAGTTCACACTTCCTCCAGGTGAGAGTATTTTTATTATTCTTTACTTGTTTCCCCAAGTTATTATTAAGTTTCTTTTGCAACAGACAACCCAAAATCCAACTTAGTACTCCTGAGCTCCAGGATTTTTCAGGGGATTTTAAGTCTATACACTTAAGAAAACAATCAAACACAACCTCTATAAGGTATTTGCAGTTCTCTTGCAACTTGTGGTAGTGTTCCTACCTAAACACTGCTCGTGCTCCAAGTTCATACGCAACTACCATTGTTTTCTTTTGTTCTGGTTCAGTTTGTGCTCCAAACTACCCCCATTTTACTTTCTTGATTAATTCTGGTTATTCAATCCTCTTGAATTCCCCTTCTTTTCAATATCCCTTTCTCTCTTCTTTTTGTGTTGATAATAATGAATGAATGTTGCCTTCTTTCCTTCTTGTTCTCCTTTTTGTGTTTCTCTTAATTTCTATTTCTTTAATTTAATTATTCTCCAAAACTCTTCTTTAGGGTTTTTACAAGTGTCTCAATAATAATTTTCTCATTATTATTTTATTTTGTATTTATCCTCCAAACCCATAGGAAGTGTGACTCCCATCACTTTAATGTGATGGTCCACATAGTCATCAGAAATTAACTTCTCTAAATTTCTAATATCATATAAGTATAATGAAATAATACTTAACAAAATATAAAAGGGGTTATAAGTCCAAAATTTGGGACATTACATTTCTCCTCCCCTTAAGTTTTCACCATCCCTGGTGTAAAAATTTTCAAAACAACAAAATAAACAGAATAAATAGTTCAGTTTTTGTCATGTACTTCTTCGAACAAAAAAGGGTATGTTGCTCGCATCTCCTTTTCCATTTCCCAGGTAGCTCTCCTTAGGATTATAGTGCTCCCATTGCACTTTTATCTGGGTGATGGTTCGATTCCGAAGTACCATCTCTTTCCGATCCAGTATACATACAGGATCTATCTAGAAATCTCCTTCTAATTTCAGCTGAATCACATGCCAATTTACAATATGCTTAGGATCATATACATATTTATTTAACAATGAATCATGAAACACATCATGTACTTTGAAATTTGTTGGTAAAGCTAACTGATAAGCAACATGTCCTACTCTAGCAAGTATTTGAAAAGGACCATAGTATCTTGGTGCCAATTTGGAAACTTTCCCTAAACTCAGAGAGATTTTATTTTCCTTCACCCTTAGGAATACATGATCCCCAACATCAAATTCTTTATGTTCTCTATGCTGATCTGCATAAATTTTCTGTTTGTCCTGAGCAGTTTTTAAGTTTGTTTTAACTTTTTGCACAATGTTTTCTAGTTCTTCTAATAACTTAGGACCCAACATAATCTTGTTCACAGGATCATCCCAAGTCATAGGGGTTTTACATTTTCTGCCATACAAAATTTCGAATGGGCTCATTCCTGCAGAGGTTTGATACACATTATTGTAAGCGAACTCAACCAAGTGTAGCTAATTTTCCCATTGTTTTGGGTTATCCATGATATACAAACGAAGCATGTCCTCCAAAATCCGATTCACCCTCTCAGTATGTCCATCTGTTTGAGGATGGTAGGCTGTATTAAAATTCAATTTTGTTCCCAAACATGTAAATAACTCCCAAAAGTTGGAAGTGAACATTGCATCCTTGTCGGATATAATTACCTTCGAAATTCCATGAAGTCGAAAGATTTCTTTCATGAATACATCTGCAATATGTATTGCTTTGAATGTGGATTTAACTGGTATGAAATGAGTTTCCTTAGTTAACTTGTCTACCAAAACCATAATAACATCATGTTGTTTGTTGTTTTTAGGCAAACCAATGATGAAATACATGGAAATAGTCTCCCATTTCCATTTTGGTACAGGTATAGGTTGTAACAAATCAGCCGGGTGTTGGTGTTCTACTTTCACTCTTTGACACTCCATACACTTTGTTATATACTCAGCAATTTCAGACTTCAATCTGGGCCAATAGTACTGTTTTTTGACAGCTATTATCATTTTTTGATAACCAGGATGACCAGAATATGGCCTCTTGTGAAATTAATCTAAAATAAATTGCTTTAATTCCATCAGATCTGGTATATATAAACTATTTTTAAACAACAATAGTCCTTCTTTTGATAAACAGTAGTCTATTGTTTGCTGTTCTGAATTTTCTGCATGGAATTTTTGTATTAAATTAAGATATTTTGGGTCTTTTTCAGCTGATGTCTTAATTTTTAATACCAAATCAAATTGAAAACTACTAGCCGAAGTCATCATTAACATGTGCATTTGCCTACTAAGAGAATCAATTATTTTGTTTTCTTTTCCTTTAATGTGCTAAATTTCAAAGTCAAATTCACTTAAGAAAGCAAGCCACCTCGCTTGTCTACCATTCAAATTTGGCGGTTCAGAAATGTATTTCAGCCTAATGTTATCAGTTTTAAGAATAAATCTCTTTCCAAGAAGATAATGTCGCCACATATTCAAAACATGAATTATGGCAACAAATTCTAAATCATGAGTTGCATAATTTCCTTCATGCGTTTTCAATTTTCTAGATTCATAACCGATTATAGAACCTTCTTGCATTAACACACCTCCCAATCCTTCCTTGCACGCATCCGTGCATACTACAAAGTCACCATCAGGATCAACCACCTTTAAAACATGAGCTGAAGTAAGCAACTGTTTCAGCTTCACAAAAATTTATTCACACTTGATTGCCCAAATGAACTTGAATTCCTTTCTCTAAAGAGATGTGATAGGATGAGCCACTTTGGAGAATCCTTCAATGAATCTACGATAGTATCCGACTAATCCCATAAAAGAGTGGACATCGCTTACATTTTGGGGAGTAGGCCAACTCATTATGGTCTTAATCTTATCAGGATCCACCGCAATACCTTGGCCTGAAATTATGTGACCCAAATATTGTATTTGGTCTTTGTAAAAGTCACATTTACTTAGTTTTGCATATAACTGATTTTCTCTTATAATTTGCAAAACCAACTTTAGTTGTTCCTCATGCTCATTTTCCTTCTTTGAGTATATGAGTATATCATCTATAAACACCACAACAAACTTATCCAGACACTTACTGAAAGCATTATTCATAAGACACATAAACGTGGCAGGAGCATTCGTCAAACCGAATGGTATCACCGCAAGTTCGTAATGTCCATAATGAGTACGGAAATATGTCTTAGGAATATCCTCTTCTTTAACTCTGATTTGATGATAACCCGACCTTAAATCAATTTTTTAAAAGATATCGATTTTTGATAGTTACTTTATTCAACTGTCTATAATCTATACACATTTGGAAAGTTCCATCCTTCTTCCGTACAAAGATCACTGGTTCTCCCCACGGGGAATCACTTAGACGGATATAACCTTTTTCGAACAGCTCCTGCAATTGCGTCTTTAATTCTATTAATTCAGGAGTACTCATACGATAAGGTGCCTTAGAAATAGGTACTGCTCCTGGAGATAGATCTATTATAAAATCAAGTTCTTTTTTGGGTGGTAATCCAATAATTTCCTCAGGAAATACATCTTCAAATTCAGCCAAAAAAGGGTGTTTTGTTAAATCTAAAACTTTATTTTTCTGATTTTCTACTAAGTGAACAACATATAATTTACACCCTTTTCGTGCATTTCTTTTCAATTGAAGTGCAGAAATTTCCCTTAATTTTACTGTCCTTGAATCTTTTCAAACTGCCCATCATTATTCACAAAGGTAATAGATTTATGATAACAATCTAGGATTGCTCTATGTTTTTCCATCCAATCCATACCAATGAGTAAATCGTAAGATCCCAATGGTAACGTGTTTAAATCTGTTCTAGTGTAAGGTTCATTTAACTTTAAAGGACATTGATTTACTACTTCAAAAACTTTTCTTTTTGCTCTTGTGGCCATTTGGACCAATCAAGGCTGCATATATTTGTTTTTGCTTAGTTTGTATGAATCACAGATTTTTAGGTCTATATAACTTTTACATGCGTCGGAATCAATCAATATAGACACAGGTGTCCCAGAAATCATACCTTCAACCTCAATAATGGAGGCTTGATGTTCTACTTGTCGGTTATTTAATGCAGCATAAACTTTTGGACTCCTTGCTACATCTTGAATTGTAGAAGCCTCTTGAAGATTATGCACTGATTTATTTTTCTCATTCCGATGAGGACATTCATACCATCTATGATTTTATCCACAACCCCAACATTTGATTGGAGGTTTAGATGGTGTGTCTTCCGGTTTTCTTGTACTTTCAGTGTTCATCCTCTTACTTGGTGGAACAAAGTTTGATTGCGATTTACTGCCATCGAACTTGTTGCTAAAAGGTGTATGCGTAGCTTGATTTTTAAACTTATTGGGATTATGACCTTTCTGTCTACTTTCAGACTCTATTTTCTTCTTTTCATTCCACCTCTTAGATACTTCACCCTTATTCTGACTCTGCTCAAAACAAAATCTAGCCTTTCTGAAAGCATCTTCCAATGTCTTTGGATCATCAAACTCTATCCTATCTTTGAAACTAAAACGTAAACAATTCAAGAAACGCCGAATTCTGACTTTTTCATCTTGAATATAGGGAACGTACTCGAGTAATTACAGAAATTTGCTAATCAAATCCTCCATAGTTTGTTGTCCCATTTTTAGGTCGTAAAAATCTTTTACTTTCTTGTCATAGTATCTTTCAGACAATTATTTTTGTTTAAAGAATGTCGCAAAATCCTTCCATTTCACCTTTTTTCTCGTTGATAGATTTGGTTAGCTTAAGATCATCCCACCATGCCGACGCTTTCCCTTGCAAATTGAAAATAGAAATTCTTGCTTTTCTCAGACTAGAATAGTCAAATACTCATAAATATTTCTCCATGTCCCTAAGGCACAACTCAACTTCTTCGCCTATCTTGATTTCCCCATTGAAAGTAGGAGGTTTAATTTTCTTCAATTCTGATTGTAATTGATTCATTTTTCCAGTCTTTTTTTATTTTTAGGAACAAACTCTTCAGAATCTTCTCCAAGTGACTCTTCGCTACTGATATCCTTATTATAAATCATAGAATTTCTTGGATGAGTAGTCTTAAATTTTGAATTTCTTTTCATCATTGAATTTTTTGCCTGCTGTTCCTCTTGTACTGGTATATGGTTGTTTTATTTATGAGTCAGTTTTCGTAACATAATCGCATTAATCTCTTGCTGTTCCTCAAAATTTTTAATATTGTCTTCCTTAATGCATAGCAGCTCAACTTTAAGACTTTTGACAGTGTCCAGCATTTCACTAGGTGTTGTTGCTCCTTGTTGAGAATTCAGATTTCTTTCTTGCCTACTAGTGATTTCGCCTTCCACGACAATCCTTGCCTTTTCTTCTGCATAATTCATTTTTAGCTATATTCCTTTTTTCAACCCACACTTTTGTCTATGTGTGATAAACAACTATTTGTTAGACAACAAAAAATACATTTGTTCATTAAATAAAATACTAGTATGCTACACATTTTTTTTTTTAACAACAGTTATTGTAAACGAGACTATAGGTCCTAGTGTAGTAACCTTCGCTCTGATACCAATTTGTAATGTCTCTTCTACACCATTTTTTTTATGTTTCAAAAATAGTAATTATTATAAACGAATATATATGTATAAGTTTGTATTTTTATTTATTTATTTGACAACTATATAATATAGTTTATATAGTCATAATTAAATGAGCATAAACCCTCACAATTGTAATTTAAAATCACAACAATTATGAATTTATATTTATGTGGAAATGATTTAACAAGGGTCATTAAACAAACCCCTAACTATATAAAACAAGTCATTTTATGACTATGTAGTCTATGTAAAAACACATTACTATGTAATTTAAATACTATTGCGTTATAAACATAGTGTATATCATATAATGCAATTGCAATTATATTATTTATCACATAAATCTAATGTCAACACATTTACAACCATTAAAATAAAGCTATTGTAATACAAACATTATATTTAACATGTATTGCAAATACAATTGCGTTGGTTCTGTTATGATGCCACACAAGCCATCCACCAATACTTGTATATTAAGTTTAACCACGTAATAATTGGAGCCAACCTGGCAGGTTCACCATATTTTCGAACGCTACTTGGAGTTCAAGTTACGGTTGTTGACTACATAACTCAAGTGGAGTTCCAGCTGCTCGAATTAAATTCTTGTTGCCACATTTTACAGCGTACAAGGTACCTCCTTCTGATTAATAAATTTGCCGGTGATATCCACCGTTAATTACGATTCGTGGCTAAACACTTGAAAATGGTGAATGTTTCTCCATCGTGGATTCTTGTAGGTTGGTGGTGATGGTCTTCGCACCATCTACCACTTACAGATTGGCATTAAACGTTACACCGGGTTCATTGGTAAGACTACCGTCCCAACCGGTGAAGCTACGAAGGAAAAAGGGCAAAGTTATTTTCAGAGTTAGCATTACTATGGTTTGGTTTTGTTGTGCAGAGCACTCCTGATCTGCACGGGATGCACTACTCTACTCAACGTGTAAATCCTTGCTGCAAGTACGGACATGGCTCAAATTCTAAGCAAGAACTCGTTGAGTTTATCCCGCGCGCACAGGTAAAAGATATGCTCGTTCAACTGTTTATACTTCACCAATTCACTGTTTTATTAATGCTCTGCAATGTTTAAATTCCCATTCGATTTACTGTGCAGGTGAATAGTTATTATACACCCAGTTCGAGCGTTCTCGGACAAGCTCGTAGTGTTAGCCAACGAGCTAGGAGTGGCCAGGTAACATATCTTCGCCTAAAGTCTCCGGCGCACTACTGCTCAATTTGTTTACAAATACGTTCTAGAAAACGGTTAGGTTTTCTCTCGTTCCTTTTTTTATAGAGTTACCCTCGGTGATGCGATCCATCCTTTACGGCCACCGAACACTATGTTTTGACTATGAAGAATCATGTCGAAAGGTCTATGACCGATAAATGCAAAGATTGTTTGATAACGTGGGTTCTTTTGCAATTTGCACCATTTTAGGGCTTAGTTCCTATTGTTCTAAACATAAACAGTGTGAACATTGACGTCCAAGCCAAAAATCATTCCCACACAGCGTTTACAAACACTTGGTATTATGACTTTGTTTAAAACGATTATAGTTGTAAATAAAGACATGATTTTCGTCCTTTTCAGAGATCAACTCTGTTAGTTTGTGGTTCACATCCTGTTGTATTTGTATTTGTTTGAATGAATAAAAGGAACTAGTCTTTATGACCTTAATGCACGCGTCTTTGTTTTTAATACAAATGTTTTCTTTGTGTGACTCAAAATTTTTGACAATTCTTCTTTGTATTCGAATTTCGTGACAAACACTAAGCATTTTATTTCAGAACAAGTTGCTCCGCATTTGTATTTGATCTCTATCATGAATCATTTTCTTTTTATAAATATGTTTAGTTAATATGCAAGCAAACTTTGTTTGTAACTCTTTTCAAAATTATACAGAATAATCGCTTTTTGTAAGATTTGTATTTGTATAGAGAATTAATTAAAAAAAACCCTAACTTGTATTTCATACAGTGTTGTTTAAATGAAAAGAAATCATTTTAATATTGGGTCTATCTTTTATATAAAGAACGAAGTTTGACCGTGGAGTACAAGCCTTCATTCTTAGAATAAATGGCATTTATACAGAGAATAAACAAAGATATTCTGTCGAGTGTTGAAAAACAATTTATGTTAATATATAAATTGCTCTGTTTATTATCTTTTGGACATATGTAAAAAGATAGGAAAATAAACTTCTTTTCCAGTTCTTGTCTCATAACTTATGTTCCCCAAATGTTTAACATGTATAAAATTATTAAGATGTAGGGTTACATCTCTATTTCAGCTCTGCAATATTTGTGTATAAAATGCATACTCTATAATGTCACAAAATAGAAAACATATATATAACTACATCAATAACCTATTACAGTTATTAATCTATTCTATGTATTATTATAAAATAGAGAGAATATAATATAGAACATAGCCACAGGGTTTTGATACTATAAAATCATTTATTTTAAATTTAATAGTACAAAGGATTTCCATAAACATTCCAGTAATTTATAAATAAAACCCTTTTGTAAAAATTCAGTAATAAAATCATTTAAATACAAATAACATAGTACTTATCTGTATTTTCTAATGACCAGTGGAACACAGTCACAAACCTCCCATCCTTAGACCAGCAAGTCCTCCTTTCTCTCTTGGTCACCCCCGAGCTTAGTTCATAGTTCGTCTAGGTCAGAGTCTTTTTATTATTCTTAACTTGTTTCCCCAAGTTATTATTAATTTTATTTTGCAACAGACAACCCAACATCCAACTCAGTACTCCTGAGCTCCAGGATGCTCCAGGGACTTTTAAGTCTTTGCACTTAAGAAAACAATCAAACACAACCTCTATAAGGTATTTGCAGTGCTCTTGCAACTTGTGGTAGTGTTCCTACTTGAACACTGCTCGTGATCCAAGTTAATACCCAACTGCCATTGTTTTCTTCTGTTCTGGTTTAGTTTGTGCTCCAAACTGTCCCCATTTTACTTTCTTGATTAATTCAGGTTATTCAATCCTCTTGAATTCCCCCTCTTTTCAGTATCCCTTTATCTCTTCTTTTTGTGTCGATAATATTGAATGAATGAATGATGCTTTCTTTCCTTCTTGTTCTCCTTTTTGTGTTTCTCTTAATTTTTATTTCTTTAATTTAATTATTCTCCAAAACTCTTCTTTAGTATTTTTAGAAGTGTCTCAATAATAATTTTCTCATTATTATTTTATTTTGTATTTATCCTCCAAACCCATAGGAACTGTGAATCCCATCTCTTTAATGTGCTGGTCCACATAGTCATCATAAATTAACTTCTCTAATTTTCTAATATCACATAAGTGTAATGAAATAATACTTAACAAAATATAAAAGGGGTTATAAGTCCAAAATTTGGGGTATTACATTTCCCCTCCCCTTAAGTTTTCACCGTCCTCGGTGTTAAAAAGTTTGAAAACAACAAAATAAACAGAATAAATAGTTCAGTTTTTGTCATGCACTTCTTCGAACAAAAAAGGGTATGCTGCTCGCATCTCCTTTTTCATTTCCCAGGTAGCCTCCTCAAGCTTATAGTGCTCCCATTGCACTTTTACCTGGGTGATGGTTCGATTCCGAAGTACCACCTCTTTCCGATCCAGTATACATACAGGATTTGTCTGGAAATATCCTTCTGATTCCACCTGAATCACATGCCAATTTACAATATGCCTAGGATCATATACATATTTCTTTAACAATGAAACATGAAACACATCATGCACTTTGAAATTTGATGATAGAGCTAATTGATAAGCAACAGGTCCTACACTAGCAAGTATTTGAAAAGGATCACATTATCTTGGTGCCAGTTTGGCAACCTTCCCTAAAATCAGAGAGATTTTCTTTGCCTTCACCCTTAGGAATAAATGATCCCCAACTTCAAATTCTTTATGTTCTCTATGCTGATCTACATAACTTTTATGTCTATTTTGAGCAGTTTTTAAGTTTGTTTTAACTTTCTGCACAATGTTTTCTAGTTCTTTTAATAACTCAGGACCCAACATAATCCTGTTCATAGGATCATACCAAGTCATAGGGGTTTAACATTTTCTGCCATACAAAATTTCGAATGGGCTAATTCCCGCAGAGGTTTGATACCCATTATTGTAAGCAAACTCAACCAAGTGTAGGTAATTTTCTCATTGTTTTGGGTTATCCATGACATACAAACAAAGCATGTCCCCCAAAATATGATTCACCCTCACATTCTGTCCATCTGTTTGAGGATGGTAGGATGTACTAAAATTCAATTTTGTTCCCAAACATGTAAATAACTCCTTCCAAAAGTGGGAAGTCAAGTTTGCATCCTTGTCGGATATAATTACCTTCGGAATTCCATGAAGTCGAAAGAATTCTTTCATGAATACATCTGCAATATGTATTGCTTTGAATGTGGATTTAACTGGTATAAAATGAGCTGCCTTAGTTAACTTGTCTACAACCACAATAGCATCACGTTGTTTGTTTTTTTTAGGCAAACCAGTGATGAAATCCATGTAAATAATCTCCCATTTCCATTCTGGTACACGTATAGGTTGCAACAAACTAGTCGGGTGTTGGTGTTCTACTTTCACTCTTTGACACTCCATACACTTTGCTATATACTCAGGAATTTCAAACTTCAATCTGGGCCAATAGTATTGTTTTTTGACAGCTTTTATCATTTTTTGATAACCAGGATGACCAGAATATGGCCTTTTGTGAAATCAATCTAAAATAAATTGCTTTAATTCCATAAGATCTGGTATATATAATTTGTTTTTAAACAACAATAGTCCTTCTTTTGATAAACCATAGTCTATTGTTTGCTGTTCCGAATTTTCTGCATGGCATTTTTGTATTAAATTCAGATATTTTGGGCCTTTTTCAGTTGCTGTCGGAATTTTTAATACCAAATCAGATTGAAAACTACTAGCTGAAGTCATCATTAACATGGGCATTCGCCTACTAAGAGCATCAGCTATTTTGTTTTCTTTTCCTTTAATGTGCTGAATTTCAAAGTCAAATTCGCTTAAGAAAGCTAGCCACCTCGCTTGTCTACCATTCAAATTTGACTATTCAAAAATGTATTTCAACCCAATGTTATCAGTTTTAAGAAAAAATCTCTTTCCAAGAAGATAATGTCGCACCATCTTCAAAGCATGAATTATGGCAACCAATTCTAAATCATGCGTTTCATAGTTTACTACATGCGTTTTCAATTTTCTAGATTCATAACCATTATAGAAGCTTCTGGAATTAACACACCTCCCAATCCTTCCTTGCACGCATCCGTGCATACTACAAAGTCACCATAAGGATCATCCACCTTTAAAACAGGAGCTGAAGTAAGCAACTATTTCAGCTTCACAAAACTTTCTTCACACTTGACTTTCCAAATGAACTCAACTTCCTTTATCTGAAGAGATGTGATAGGATGAGCCACTTTGGAGAATCCTTCAATGAATCTACGATAGTATCCGAATAATCCCATAAAAGAGCGGACATCACTTACATTTTGGGGAGTAGGCCAACTCATTATGGCCTTAATCTTATCAAGATCCACCGCAATACCTTGGGATGAAATTATGTGACCAAAATATTGTATTTGGTCTTTGTAAAAGTCACATTTACTTCGTTTTTCATATAATTGTTTTTCCCTTACAATTTGCAAAACCAACTTTAGATGTTCCTCATGCTCCTTTTCACTCTTTGAGTATATGAGTATATCATCTATAAACACCACAACAAACTTATCCAGACACTTACTGAAAACATTATTCATAAGACACATAAACGTGGTAGGGGCATTCGTCAAACTGAATGGCATCACCACAAATTCATAATTTCCATAACGAGTACGGAAAGCTGTCTTAGGAATATCCTCTTCTTTAACTCTGATTCGATGATAACCCGAACTTAAATCAATTTTTGAAAAGACAGTAGCACCTCCAACTTGATTGAACAGATCATCAATCCTCGGCAAAGGATACCGAGTTTTGATAGTTACTTTATTCAACTGTCTATAATCTATACACATTCGGAAAGTGCCATCCTTCTTATGTATAAAGATCACTGGTGCTCCCCACGGGGACACACTTGGGCTGATATAACCTTTTTCTAATATCTCCTGCAATTGCGTCTTTAATTCTATTAATTCAGGAGTACTCATACGATAAGGTGCCTTAGAAATAGGTACTTCTCATGGAGATAGATCTATTGTAAAATCAAGTTCTCTCTTGGGTGGTAACCCAGGAATTTCCTCAGAAAATACATCTTCAATTTCAGCCAAAACATGGTGTTTTGTTAAATCTGAAACTTTATTTTTTCTGATTTTCTACTAAGTGACATGATATAATTTACACCCTTTTCGTGCATTTCTTTTCAATTGAAGTGTATAAATTTCCCTTAATTCTATTGTCCTTACTACTCCTTGAATATTTTCAAACTGCCCATCACCATTCACAAAGGTAACATGTTTCTGATAACAATATAGGATTGCTCTATGTTTTTCCTGCCAATCCATACCAATGAGTAAATTGTAAGATCCCAATGGTAACACATTTAAATCTATTCTAGTGTAAGATTCATTTAACTTTAAAGGACATTGATTTACTACTTCAAAAACTTTTCTTTTTGCTCATGTGGCCATTTGGACCAACCAAGGCTACATATATTTGTTTTTGCTTAGTTTGCAGGACTCACAAATTTTTGGGTCTATATAACTTTTACATGCGCCAGAATCAATAAATATAGACACAGGTGTCCTGGAAATCATACCTTCAACCTCAATAATGGAGGCTTGATGTTCTGCTTGTCGGTTATTTAATGCAGCATAAATTTTTGGACTCCTTGCTACATCTTGAACTGTAGAAGCCTCTTGAAGATAATGCACTAATTTATTTTTTTCATTCCGATGAGGACATTCATACCATATATGATTTTCTCCACAACCCCAACATTTGATTGGTGGTTTAGATGGTGTGTCTTTTGGTTTCTTGTACTTTTAGTGTTCATCCTTTTACTTGGTCGAACAAAGTTTGATTGCGATTTACTGCCATCGAACTTGTTGCGGAAAGGTGTATGCGTAGCTTGATTTTTAAAATTATTAGGCTTATGACCTTTTTGTCTACTTTCAGACTTTGTTTTCTTCTTTTCATTCCACCTCTTAGATACTTCAGCCTTATTCTGACTCTGCTCAAAACACAATCTAGCCTTTCTGAAAGCATCTTCCAATGTCTGTGGATCATCAAACTCTATCCTATCTTTGAAACTAAAAGGCAAAAAATTCAAGAAACGCTAAATTCTGACTTTTTCATCTTGAATATAGGGAACATACTTGAGTAATTACATAAATTTGTTGATCAATTCTTCCATAGTTTGTTGTCCTAGTTTTAGGTCGTAAAAATCTTTTACTTTCTTGTCATAGTATCTTTAGACAAGTATTTTTGTTTAAAGAATGTCGCAAAATCCTTCCATTTCACCTTTTTATCATATCATCCCACCATGCCGATGCTTTCCCTTGCAGATTGAAAATAGAAATTCTTGCTTTTATGAGACTAGAATAGTCAAATACTCGTAAATATTTCTCCATGTCCCTAAGCCACAACTCAGCTTCTTCGCCTGTCTTGATTTCCCCATTGAAAGTAGGAGGCTTAATTTTATTCAATTATGAGTGTAATTGATTCATTTTTCCAGTCTTCTTTTTCTTTTTAGGAACAAACTCTTCAGAATCTTTTCCAAGTGACTCTTCGCTGATGATATCCTTATTATAACTCACAAAATTTCTTGGATGAGTAGTCTTAAATTTTTAATTTCTTTTTATCACTAACTTTTCTGTTTGTTGTTCCTCTTGTACCAGTATATGACTGTTTTCTTTCTCAGTCAGTTTTTGTAGCAGAATCGCATTACTCTCTCGCTATTCCTCAAAATTTTTAATATTGTCTTCCTTAATGCTTAGCAACTCAGCTTTAAGACTTTTGACAATTTCCAACATTTCAATAGGTGTTGTTGCTCCTTGTTGAGAATTTAGATTTCCTTCCTGCCTACTAGCCATTTCGCCTCGTTGACTAGATGTTTCCCCAAAAATCCTTCCCTCTTCTTCCAAAGAATTCATTTTCAGCTATATTCCTGTTTTTAACCCACTTTTGTCAATGTGTGATAAACAACTATTTGTTAGACAACAGAAAATACATCTGTTCATTAAATAAAATACTAGTATGCTACATAATTTTTTTTTATTTTTTTTAACAGCAGTTATTGTAAACGAGCCTATAGGTCCTAGTGTAGTAACCTTCGCTCTGATATCAATTTGTAATGTCTCTTCTACACCATTTTTTTGTCGTCTTTCAAAAATAGTAATTATTATAAACGAATATATATGTATAAGTTTGCTTTTTTTTATTTAACAACTATATATAACAATATAGTTTATATACTCATAATTAAATGAGCATAAACCCTCACAGTTGTAATTTAAAATCACAACAATTATGAATTTATATTTATGTGGAAATTATTTAACAAGGGTCATTAAACAAACCCCTAAGTATATAAACCAAGTCATTTTTGACTATGTATTCTATGTAAAAACACATTACTATGTAATTTAAATATTAATGCGTTATAAACATAATGTATATCATATAATGCAATTGCAATTATATTAGTTATCACATAAATCTTATGTCAACACATTTACAACCATTAAAATAAAAACTACTGTAATACAAACATTATATTTAACATGTATTGCAAATACAATTGCGTTGGTTCTTTAATGATGCCACACAAGCCATCCACCAATACTTGTATATTAAGTTTAACCACACAATTATTGGATCCAACTTGGCAGGTTCGCCATATTTTCGAACACTGCTTGGAGTTCAAGGTACGGTTGTTGACTGCATAAATCCAGTGGAGTTCCAGCTGCTCGAATTAAATTCTTGTTGCCACATTTTTCAACGTACAAGGTACCTCCTTATTAATAAAGTTGCTGGTGATATCCACCGTTGATTACGATCTGTGGATAAACACTTGAAAATCGTGAATGTTTCTCCATCGTGGATTCCTGTAGGTTGGTGGTGATGGTCTTCGCGCCATATACCACTTATAGATTGGCATTAAACGTTACACCGGGTTCATTTGTAAAACTACTGTCCCAACCGGTGAAGCTACGAAGGAAAAAGGGCAAAGTTATTTTCAGAGTTAGCATTATTATGGTTGGATTTTGCTGTGCATAACACTCCTTCTCCGCACAGGACGCACTACACTACTCAACGTGTAAACCCTATGCTGCAAGTATGGACGTGGATCAAATTCTAAGCAAGAACTCATTGAGTTTATCCTACGCACACAGGTAAAAGATATGCTCGTTCATCTGTTTATACTTCATCAATTCACTAGTTTATTAATGCTCTGCAATGTTTAACTTCCCATTAGATTTACTGTGCAGGTGAACAGTTAAGATACACCCGATTCGAGCGTTCTCAGACAAGCTTGTACTGTTAGCCAATGAGCTAGGAGTGGCCAGGAAACACACCTTCGCCTAAAGTCTTGGGTGCACTACTGATTAATTTGTTTGCAAATACGTTCTAGAAAACGATCAGGTTTTCTCTCATTCCTTTTTTATAGAGTTACCCTGGATGCTGCGAGCCATCCTTTACGGACGCTTAACACTATGTTTTGACTAAGAAGAATCATGCTGAAAGGTCTATGACCGGTAAATGCAAAGATTGTTTGATAGTGTGGATTCTTTTGCAAATTGCACTGTTTCAGGGCTTAGTTCCTATTGTTGTAAACATAAACAGTGTGAACATTGACGGCCAAGCCGAAAATCATTCCCACACAACGTTTGCAAATGCTTGGTATTATGAATTTGTTCAAAACGATTATACTTGTAAATAAAGACATGATTTTCGTCCATTTCAGAGATCAACTCTGTTAGTTTTGTGGTTCGCATCCTGTTGTATTTGTATTTGTTTGAATGCGTAAAAGGAACTGATCTTTATGACCTTAATGTATGCATCTTTGTTTTTAATACAAAGGTTTTCATTGTGTGACTCATAATTTTTGACAATTCTTCTTTGTATTCGAATTTCGTGACAAACACTAAGCATTTCATTTCGGAACAGGTTGATCCACATTTGTATTTGATCTCTATCATGAATCGATTAAGGTTTATAAATATGTATAGTTAATATGCATGCAAACGTTGTTTGTAACTCTTTTCAAAATTATACAGAATAATCGCTTTTTGCAAGATTTGTATTTGTATACAGAGTTAATAAAAAAAACCCTAACTTGTATTTCATACCTGTAGTGTTGTTTAAATGAAAATAAATCATTTTAATACCGGGTCTATCTTTTATATAAAGAACGAAGCTTGACCGTGGAGTACAAGCTTTCATTCTGAGAATAAATGGCATTTATACAAAGAATAAACAGAGATATTCTATCGAGTGTTGAAAAACAATTTATGTTTATATATAAATTGCTCTGTTTATTATCTTTTGCACATATGTAAAAAGATAGGAAAATAAACTTCTTTTCCAGTTCTCGTCTCATAACTTATGTTCCATGATGTTTAACATGTAAACAATAATAAAGATGTAGGGTTACATCTCTATTTCAGTTCCGCAATATTTGTGTATAAAATGCATACTCTATAATTTCACAAAATAGAAAACATATATATAACTACATCAATAACCTATTACAGTTATTAATCTATTCTCTGTATTATTATAAAATAAAGAGAATATAATATAGAACATAGCCACAGGGTTTTGATACTATAAAATCATTTCTGTTAAATTTAATAGCACAAAGGCTTTCCATAAACATTCCAGTAATTTATAAATAAAACCCTTTTGTAAACATTTAGTAATAAATTCATTTAAATACAAGTAACATAGTACTTATTGTATTTTCTGATGGCCAGTGGAACACAGTCACAAACTTCCCAGCCTTAGGCCAGCAAGTCCTCCTTGCTCTCTTGGTCACCCCCAAGATGAGTTCACAGTTCCTCTAGGTCAGAGTCTTTTTATTATTCCTAACTTGTTTCCCCAAGTTATTATTAAGTTTCTTTTGCAACAGACAACCCAACATCCAACTCAGTACTCCTGAGCTCCAGGATGCTCCAGGGACTTTTAAGTCTCTGCACTTAAGAAAACAGTCAAACAAAACCTTTATAATGTATTTGCAGTGCTCCTGCAACTTATGGTAGTGTTCCTACCTGAACACTGCTCGTGCTCCAAGTTCATACCCAACTTCCATTGTTTTCTTCCGTTTTGGTTCAGTTTGTGCTCCAAACTGCCCCCATTTTACTTTCTTGATTAATTTTGGTTATTCAATCCTCTTGAATTCCCCCTCTTTTCAGTATCCCTTTCTCTCTTCTTTTTGTGTTGATAATAATGAATGAATGATGCCTTCTTTCCTTCTTTCTCTCCTTTTTGTGTTTCTCTTAATTTTTATTTCTTTAATTTAATTATTCTCCAAAACTCTTCTTTAGGGTTTTTACAAGTGTCTCAATAATAATTTTCTCATTATTATTTTATTTTGTATTTATCCTCCAAACCCATAGGAACTGTGACTCCCATCTCTTTAATGTGTTGGTCCACATAGTCATAAAAAATTAACTTGTCTAAATTTCTAATATCACATAAGTATAATGAAATAATACTTAACAAAATATAAAACGGGCTATAAGTCCAAAATTTAGGGTATTACAATCCCTACACAAGAGGCGTCGGTGGTGCGTTGGCTAAAAGCATTGGAAATAGGGGAGGAGGTCACGTACCGTTCAAACCCACAAAACTCTCCCCATAACTTGTTTTTGTGGCATGTGCATTATATGGTTCGTTTGGCATGTGGTTTGGTGTGTTGGCAATATAATATATGGTATGGTTATGTCTTGTGGCAAGCCCTTTTCCTATGGTTCTATGGTCCACTAGTGGCATAATTTGAATACAACCTAACATATATGGGGTGCATCGGTGTTGTATATGGGGTCGAGGGCTTAGCCCTCGACCTCCCCCTTTTTCCAATATAACCTTTGATCAAACTTAAATATAAGCCCTCGACCTCCCCCTTTTTCCAATATAACCTTTGATCAAACTTAAATATAAGCCCTCGACCTCCCCCTTTTTCCAATATAACCTTTGATCAAACTTAAATATAAGCCCTCGACCTCCCCCTTTTTCCAATATAACCTTTGATCAAACTTAAATAGAACATGTGCCCTATACCTTACAAGGAACACCGGAGGGAGAGATGGCTAGTAGAGATCTAGGAAGTCTTTGGGTGGTCTTGGGTTTGATTCCCATAGACTCCACAAATTTTACAAAACATTACTTTGATAAAAAAAATTTCCCAAATTACTCATTTTTTGACCATTTTTTACCATTTATGCCGAAACTTCAACCTTTAATAACTTCTGCATCCGGATGCCTTTTTGCGCGAAAAAGTGTTGACGGAAATCTCTTGATCAGCTCTTCACCACTGTAAGATTTATTTTACATTTTGAAGACTTTAATTTCAATCGACCATGAGATGATCCTCCTGGATCAAACCTTCCCACTTAGAAGCTTTTGGACCACCAAGAGCCTGAATCATTCAGAATTCAAGTGAGGATATGTCAGTCTCACTTGTCCATTCTTCTTGGAACTTGTACATTTGAATTATCATAACAACAATTAACACTACACTGACATTGTTAAGTACATTAATCCCCTTTTCAACAGAATCTTCATTCAATATTGTAGGAACGAACCACATACTGCTGATCAGTAGTAAGTTGAATATCAAAATTGAACATGTGAAAGAGATTGTACTCATATAATGCTTATGTTTCATCATAGGAACACTATCAACCATAATATATGTATTGTGATGCAACGACACTTCCTTTTCATGCTTAGTATTATTTTCTTCCTTACATTGCATAGACATAAGTGCCAAATTCTGACTTGCATTAACAACCCTTTTCAATTGTTGTGTAGTTCCCAATGATATGTCATTTTTAAATGAATGTGAATGCAATATGTATTCAATTCCTTCCTTAAACAAATGATACTGATTATGTTCTAATATTTCCTTTCAATAATATAAATATGGGCTTCCCAACACAATTCCACATATATCTAGTGGAACCGCATCAAATTGAAGTTCATCTACAAACTTAGATGTAATTGCAAACTTTAGATCACATTGCCTTGTTACTTGTAATATTTTATCTTTGCATACCTAGCCTAATGGATAAGGTTTCCTGTGTGGTTTTGTTGTTAATACCAACTGCTTAACTACTTCTTTTGAAATAATATTAGCTTGAGATCCACTATCTATGAGTGTGTCGATCTTAGTTTTTTCTGTAATTACCCTTATATGAAACAATGCATTCCTTTTTCTATCCTTAGACCTGTCATGATATTTAGATGTAGAAGCACATGAAGAACCAATGTTATAATCATTAATAACAATAGCTTTACCTTTCACACCTACGATTTATATCTTTGTTTCGTCCTCAGAATCTGATCCAAGGTCCTCAACAATAACCGTGGCTTTTTGCTTCCCTTTCCGATCCTTAAACCACTTAGGTTTCAATTCTGGATGTAGCTTCCAATAGTGTTCTGCATCATGTCCATCTCTCTGACAATGTGAATATGAAATTTTTGTGTCCCCTTTCTTCACGGTAGAAGTATGCTTTCTCTTCCCTTTGTCCTTACCTTCTTTCAATTTACTGGATTCAGCTGAGGAAAAGTCATCATGAACATTCTTCCCTTTGGATTCAATATGTGTGGCTTGAACGCACACTTCATCCAGGTTAGTAGGATTAAAAATAATTATTGTATGATGAAAATAACTATGTAATCCTCCAATAAACTTGAGAAGAGTTTCTCGAGTGTAAAGAGGTATACCCAAAATCAAAGCTCTCTTTCTAAATTCCTGAGTGTATTCTTGTACATTCTGACCTTTACCTTGCCTTAAATTTTGCCAATCCATAATGGCCTGGTGTATGTAACCTAATGGATAAAATTGCTTCTTTATCGCAGCAATAAATTCATACCAGGAAGAAATAATTTTACCTTTGTTAAGGATTTCTTCCCGTATCTTACTCTCCCACCAGATGAGTGACGTGCCTCCAAGGAGGAAAGTAGCCAACTAGATATTTGCACTTTCATCTACAAGCTTTTTGATCTTGCAATACACTTCAATCTGTCTGATCCAATCATCTAACTTTTCTGTGTTAAGTTCACCATTATATGTACGCAAATCAAACTTAATATCAAGTTTCAAATAAGGTAAATCGGACTTAGCCTTCTCAGGTTGTTTCTTTGTATTTGAAGAAGCAGTACTGGAGCTTTCAGAATAGGAAGAAGAATATGGATAAGAAGGTTCAGAAGGTCCTCCTCCTTTTCCCGAAGTATCATTCTCTGCTTTCTCCTTCTTTATTTTCTTCTTTTCCAACCTCTCTTAATAATTTGCAAACAATTTTTATACTCTGTCTGCCATCTGATAGAAAGCTTTGCAGAAAACATTTTCATATTATTCTCGGTAATATTCATATGCCATTTTATTTCTTCTTCTTGAACCAATTTCTGGATCAAACTCTTCAATTTCTCCTTCACTAGCTTTAAGCCTTGATCTTGTTAACATTCATAAACTCACAATGCAATGGTTAAGCTTCTATGATATTAACCTTGATCCGAAAATGACAGGATCTTTATAACCATTATTTGAATGAGAAAGTTTGAATGCTTAAATCCATTAAAAAGGCTTTAAATGACAACACTACAGAGCATAATTGAAGCACATAAAACACAAAAAAGAGATGCAAACCATGAAATTTGTAGACAAGAACTGATAACGGAGTTCACCCTCCTTGGGCTACGTCTCCTGGCCACTCCAATGGGAAGTCCAATCTTATTTAGTATTCAAAGCTTACACATATGAGATTCTGGAAATACTTATGTTTTCTGTCAGTTATCAGCAAAAATAGACATCACCACTGCGATCCTCTCAAAATTTTGAGAAAAATGAGTATAAACTCGACTATGTTTTCCTGAGGCCTCCTCGAGCACGTAAATCGAGAAAATATGTCTGCATAAAAGACAAAACAGTAAGAATTCCACCTCGGGATCCCTGCCCATTAATGGCTGTATGGACCTCGTGAACTGTGCCAAAACTGCCTCGAGAACTGTGCAAAACCACCTTAGGAAGCATGCCGAAAACACCTTGGGAATCGTGCAAAACCACCTCGGGTTTCATGCCATGTATTGGCTTGGAACTCTGTGCAAAATTGCCTTGGGTTCTGTGCCAAAACTGTGGTCCTCTGTCCTGAAATTTGTTCCAAACCACGGTTTATATAGTGGTTTGAGGGCAGTTTTGAGGCGTGGGCCAGAAGGCCACGCGCCCTTTTGGGCCCCGATATCCCCGCCTGCAACTCTTAAGCATATTTTTCCATATCCCTACACAACAGGCGTCAGTGGCACGTTGGTTGAAAGCATTGGAAATAGGGGAGGAGGCTACAAGTTCAAACCCGCGCACCTCTCCCCATAACTCGTTTTTGTGGCATGTGTATTATATGGTTCGTTTGGCATGTGGTTTGGATATATATTATGGTTTGGTGCGTTGGAAATATAATATATGGTATGGTTATGTGTTGTGGCAAGCCCTTGGCTCGTGGTTCTGTGGTCCGCTGGTGGTATAATTTGAATACAACATAACATATATGGGGGTTCCTCGGTGTTGGTTATGGGGTCGAGCGCTTAGCTCTCGACCCACCCCTTTTTCCAATATAAATAACCTTTGATCAAACTTAAATACAACATGCGCCCTATACCTTACATGGAACACTGGCGCGAGATATGGCTAGTAGAGCTTTGCGAAGTCTTTGGGCGGTCATAGAGGTATTGGGTTCAATTCCCATAGACTCCACAAATTTTACAAAACATTACATTGATAAAAAAAAATTGCCCAAATTACCCATTTTTTTACCATTTTTGAACAGTTCTACCGAAATTTCAACCTTTAATAACTTCTACATCTGGAGGCCTTTTTGTGCAAAACAAACATTGACGAAAATTCTTGATGAGCTCTTCACCGCTATAAGATTTATTTTAAATTTGAAGACTTTAATTTGGATCAACTATGAGATGATCCTCTTGGATCATAGATGCCACCGAAAAGTGGGCATCTAGTAAATCGGGTACTGATTCGATGGCCTCATAAGTGGCTTCAGCGGGGCTGAGAGGAATTACATATCCAAGAAAATCCAGGTGATTAAGATCTAGCACAATCCATTGGTCTGTCGAGTTGGAGGAGGATGGGATCATGGATGAGATCATGTTCACCGTGGCAACATGTGATAGGGGATTTGGTGTTGGAAAGACTCCCATTAGTGAGGAGTCTTTTATGAGTCCTACCCCCACACTCTCATAGACTTGTGATGAGTGTCCCAAGAGAGGGATGTTATCCACAGGTTGAGTAGTGGTGTCTAGTGTACAAAAATCTAACTGGTCGATAGTGACAATTTTCACATGATGGGGAAATTGCATAATGCAGAAGACGGATGATGTGACCGCAGTCGTGGTGTAGAACCAATTTCAACCAAGTAAAAGGTTATAATCCAATGGAGAGGCGATTACTTCCACATTAATGGAAACAGTATTACCTCCCAACCCAAGTACTAAAGATTCTAACAGCCCGTGGGGTTGAAATCCATGTCCATCAAATGCTTTCAAAGTAGTAGGGGAACGGTTCAACTCGGGAGAGCCGATGTCTCTCCAGAAGGATATCGACATAACAGAAGTAGAGGATCCTTCTTCTAAAACAGTACGATGGATACTTTTCCCAGAAAAATTGGTAGCGATTTGAAACGCTAATTAGTGGGAAAGCCTCGGCTTGAAATACTCTAATCTAAACATAATAGTGTTGGAGTAATATGGATCCACTACTCCTATAGTAGATAGCAGAGTCTTACGCTAATTGGGACAATTTTGTAAGACTTCAAGTGTTGACATAGCATAAGGATCCTGGGCTAAATCTTCTATGTTGTAGTTTTGAGCGGCCTGGGCGTTAGGATTGAAAATGGATTTTTGAATTGTGCTTTTTGGTGGGCGCAATATTGCATCTGGTAGAGGTTTCTCTATGGTCAAAGGACCTTGTGGTGGAGGAACATTGGAAGTAGACGAGGAGGATTTTTCAGTGCTACCTTCATTGGATTCCTTGTTAGGAATAGAGCTGTATGTACGTGACTTGGTGGATAAGTTGACCGTTTCGCTACGCATCATGAGGACATGAGCAGTTATGGAAGGTTCTCCTTGAGAAGGAGTTGGTTGTTGTGCAACCATTTGTTGTTGTTGTGTGGGGAAGGGGTCAGTTAAAACTACGGGTTCAAGGTTTCCTTTGAGAAAATTTTGGATTTCTTCACGATGTGGACATTCTTTCGTGAAGTGATCATCACCGCACAGTAAACAAGGATATTTGGCCTTCCACCATTGTTTTGTTTCATTAGGACCATAATTTTTTTTGAGCTCCTGTAGGTTAGAAGACTTCTTGGATTTGCCTTTGTTCTTCTTTTTACCACTGGATTTCTGGGGTGAAGAAGATTCGATTGAATTCACCTCTACATTGGAAGCAGGGTTGGGTGACCGGTTGGTGTTTTTTCCATCCGTTGATGAGGATGGGGTTGAACTAATGTGGTTCGGAGATACCCTCGATTGAGTAGCAGGCTAGGTATGAACGGAACGAATGATGCCATCAACATGTGCCTGTGGGAGCTTTTGTTGGGTTATGTGTGGGGTGTGGTGCATTAGGAATAATGTCATATAATGTGCTAGATTGACCATAGACTAGATTTGGGTATTGAGCACATGATATGGCTTGTTCTTCCGTAACAACCCCTCCCATAGCAACGTATTTAGCTATGATGGGTAATAATGACTTTGTAAACCAATCAATGAGTAGATAATACATAATGGGAGCTTTGATGCACCGATGTCTCCTTATCCACTCATGAATGTGATAAAAATTGTTGGTGAAGGTTGATTGTCGAAGAGAGTTCAAAATATCCGTGCAGTTTCATAGCGGATCGGTAGTTGAAAATGGATCAAAAAGAGTTGATTGTCGAAGAGAGTTCAAAATATCCATGCGGTTTCATAGCGGATCGGTAGTTGAAAATGGGTCAAAAAGGCCATAGCAAAAGCTCTAAAATCGGCGAAAGAGTGTGGCGATAACTCGATGTACCATTCTGCGGCGGGTACCGGTGATGGTTCGTTGAAAAAGCATCATACAAATAGAATCATCCATTAAAAAATTGGAGTAGCACCACAAATGGTATGTCATTACATGGTTCTTAGGATCCTCACTGGGTTTGCTGTCAAATTTTGGTATGTCCGATGGTAACTTCAAGGGAATGGGTGGCCAATTTATACCATGTTTGATGGGATCATTGGTCAAACGTGATAGATCTGGCAGATCTAATGTGGCCATAAATGATAAGTGTTGGTTTGGTTGTGGATACTGGTAATATTGATAAGGCATCTGAGTACTAGTAGGACCATGGATTGATTGATCATAAGGTCCTCCCATATAGTGTTGTCCATATGGAGGTGTTCCTCCTGTATTAGGAGGTGGACCTGAAGGGGGTCCTCCTCCGGAGTGTGGAGGTCCTCCTTCGGAGTATGAGGTTCCTTTGGGTGGTGGGGGTGGAGGTGGGACAGGTGGTGGAGGATGGGTTATGATAGGTGGTGGGGACGGGGGGTGGACCGCCGACTGGAGGTCCAGTCAGTGGAACATTATGCTCCCCCCATGGGGTGTTCATGTTTATGGGATAGGGTAATATGGGAAAACGATTCGTAGGGTAATTATGACCTATTGTGATATTGTGAATACCCGGATATGTATGCTCCCATGGGGGTTGGGTACAAGTAGATGGTTCCCCCACGTGATGGGCCCACATAGGTTGTCCCATGGATGGGAGTGAACTTACAACCATATTGTAGTTCATGTATGAAGGATATCCTCTGTTTACACTCTGTCCCCTAACTAGAGGTTTCCTCCCTGTTAGATTTTGTCCACTGACTAGGGGTTTCCCCCTAGTTGAAGGTTGTCCACCAATTGGAGTATGCCCGGTAAGCATATGTTGACCACTAACCATAGATTGACCCGTGACCAAATATTGACTACTAACTAGAGGGTAGCCTCTGATTTTATTTTGAGGCGGAGGTGGTTTTCTAGTTATAAAGTTAATGGTAGCTGAAGGTTTCTCTTCAATTGTTGGGGTCAACAAGGGTGTAGAACTGACTGACTGATTTTGAGGTGTACCAGATGGAAAATATGGTTGGCCCGGTTCGTAGGTGGTCATAATGGGTGCATATATTCCTAGTGAAGGGAGAGTAAAAGAATGTATAGGGGAATGATGTTCGGGAATGGGTACCTCCGGATTAGGGTGCGGAGGAAAAACTTGGCGCCTTACCCGCTCTCCAAGTGTGTGTAAACTTTCTATAGCCTCATAATCTTGTGCGAGAATTTCCTTGTTTGGGGTCCATCGAGTAGGGAATAGACATGGTGGAGTTTCCACCATTCGAAGTGAAACAAAATCATAAATACCATTACCTAACGAGGTCACCCAAAATGATGTAGTTGGACCAAATGCAGTTGCTATCGAGTCATCTGGGGGTTGAGTGAAGATAGAATCGACGGATCCAGGGTTACCTTCAAGTGGGTGATGAAAAGATGTGTCATGCAGAGGAGATTGTTCTACCAACAAAGGTCTTGTAGGCTATGTGATGGGCGTATTTACAAGAGGGGAATAGTTTACCCCTGATTCAAGGGTAGGAATTCCTTCTTCGCATGATCCAGATGTTGTGGGTTGATCCATGCTTGCTCTGGAGTTCTCCTCCTAGCTAAGTGGATATTCAGGTTGAAAATTTAGTATTATGGGGGATCTTCTTAAGGGTTGTTCAACCGGGGCGACTGATGAAAGAATTCTCCTAAAAAGTATTCAAAAGAAAAAAACACACTTCAAGTCCTACCCAAGCGAAATCCACAAGAACACTTATGTGATAGGTGAGATTTAAAGTCTGGAACCTCACGAGAGTATCAAGGCATCGCAAATCGTGATATACTACAGGGTCCAACAGTAATACTTGACCCAATTTTTCAGAGCACTAACCAGGGAGGATTAGGACTGTACCCCTGACCATATTACCCGACTACCTGGTAGTACATGCATAGTATCTCCCCGAGTGCTATTCTCGGTGTATTTCCACACCAAGACGACCAATGGTTAACTCATATGGTTTACAGAATCCTAGTGGGGTCTCCTGATATAATCAGGGTACGTGGGAGATCCAATCCGTAGTAGTGTTGTCTAATGCACAACCGTACGACAACATCCTTCCTATATACTTTTGAGTACGCAAAGTACCTTTCTATATACCTAAAGGTACGTGAAAGACCGTTCGATATACCTTCTAGTATGTGGAATAAGTACAAGCATCAGGATGCAGTGCATGCAGATAACGACACTTTCTACGTTTTAAGACGCCAGAACATGTCTCTACCCTATTACACAAGTTACTATAAGATTTTAACCTAGGCTACTGTTTGATTTTATCTTGTACGGTTAGGTGAATTCATGAAGTGTAGACTCATAAAATAAACAAAATGCACAACTAAGATAAATGAAGTGCAAGTCTTTCATTTTTTTTTCAATGAAAACTAACTAAAGTAAGGCGAAATATTTTCTTTTTTGAAAGTAATTAAACAAAGTACCCATTTTTACTTTCTTTTCCAATCAAACCAAAAGACTACAAAAACTCTTTCATTTAATCCAACAAAATGAAAAAAACACACCAAATCAAAAATATTTTTTCTTTTGATTGCAATAAATCTAATTCGAAAACAAAGAAAATGAAGTGAAAGGGAAATAAAAAATATGAGAGCATTCACTAGATTTTTCAATGCTTCGAGAAGGCCTAAATTCACTTAATATTTTCAAGGAGATGAAGATGAACTTTTCAAAACCAAGAGAATCATGAGCATTGACAATTTTTGAGCTTTTTCAAAAAAATTTAAACAAATATCCAAAGCATAAAACACTCTTCTCAACAATCTCAAGTAATCTACTCGAAATGAAGATAGTAAAGAATATTTTATTTTCCAAACTAATGTACTCAAAATTCTGAGAATGATGCCACTTCTTTAATCTTGATTCAGAATACTAGAGACTATTTACTACTGCAATATTTAAACAACTAGAAGTTCTCAAGAAGTTAATCATCCAAAATCGTAATACAACATAAAATACACACCAAATCGTGCAAGAATCACAACAACTTAAATTTTTGGAGGAATTGGAAATTAGAGAAAAAAAATAAGAGATACTGAAAGGGCGTCACAAGACTGGTTGCACTCACGAGGGATTGAAATTTCCCATGATCGGAGAAACAACCGCTTGACTAACTAGGACTCAAATCAAGCTCTAAATTTTGAAATAAGACAAGGATAAAACACATTGAGTCCGAGGGATTATGTGGCTGCAATGGAAAAAACACAGACCTCATCAAATCAAGCAAAAACCAACTTTGTGGGATTTTTTTTACCCTATGCACTAATCTTTACAGGGTGACGCACTCTGCAAGTATACACAAGGGATTTGGAATCCCAACGACACGGTTTGCAAACATGGGAAGTGCGTTAGCGACGTGTGTTGAACATAGACAAAACGTGTCAGCAACGCAGTCCGCCTAAAGTAAAAGAGTGTCAGAATTACAGTGATGCAGGCACAGAACTGCCCAGGTGCATCGGGTGAAATCCAACTTTGAAAAAATAAAAATTCCCAATAACAAAAAAGGTAAATGGATAAGCTAAATGTCCCAATCAGACACTGGATCACCTAGTAACTCTCTGAGAAACAGATCTAAGAGAAGGAGGAAATTTAGAGGCTAATGGGATAAAAACCAAGAAAACAAAAATTACAAACAAATCGAAGACTACGGGATACTATCCCCAGTATGGTCACCAATTTTGTTTGCGGACAATCCGTCAGTGTGGACACTAACCAATCTCCCTATTCCGAATGGTTTGGATCTAGAACAAAGTAATACAAAACACAAATATCTTTCCTAGATTTATCAAATTACAAAAGGTATAGGAAGATAAATTACCTTATAAGCGTAGTGCTATATCCTCATTTGATGTAGCTTCCGATCTTTAGATATTTAGCTACAAAATAATATACAACAAGAGGAAACAAGCAAGTACTAATAACATACAAATATAAATCAATCTAAACTAGCAGTCAAAGAATCCAATTCTAAAGATATTACAACAATAAGATTTTTAAGGAAATAATCTACATTAATGTAAACATATGAAGTACATAGGGATATATTACAACCCAGATTTGACGTTGTAACTCCTTCCAAATGATCATAGCCTCAAAGATCCAAACTCTTTGCCTCCAAATGGATGAAAGGGAATAAGCTCTAGCATAATTTCACCGGAATTTAAGTGCTCTATATTTCTCCTCCTTAACCATGGAGAGGAGGTTTGTATTTATAGGCCTAAAGTTATAGGATAGGTTGATTATTTGTGGGATAAGCTCAAGGGATCATCGGAAAAGGTAAGGGGATCGAGTGCCACCCTTCCTAGTTCATAGGGATAAGCTTCCACGTAACCATGAGTTATAGAAGCCACTCGAAGCTTCTTTTTCTCCTTTTAAACCAATAGTGCTGCACTTTGTACACATGAAACTCGTGTCTTTGGAGAGTGACGCGCCTTGTCCAAAGGCAGAAGGTGTCACCAACACACTCTGTTAATGTGCAGAGCACACCACCAGGCGGTTCACGCACATTGTCAACATGCAAGGTGCGTCATGGTGACAACAAATGGAAAAGGAGGTTACCACAACTCTTCTTTCAATCAATTGGTCCAAGTGCTTCAGGAATTAGGAAAAATAAAGGACAAATAACTCATGATGATGAGAGTTTGGTGTAACAGAATGCCCCCCAAAGCATGAAGTTAACGAAATAGGGTAGGTGAGGTGCTTTGAGATATGGAAGTTCGAGGAAAGAACCATCGGTTGAAGTGCCGACAAAGACTCCTGCAGTAGAAACAGACTCTGAGACATAGGTCTCAAAATGACTCGTAACATGGTTGTCGACCAATACATTGCAGATCCACGTTCGTATTGACTGACTGAACACAATCATGGCTACTAGACACAATTGTAGATACATGATGGGATAATTACACATCCATGACCAATACAAGAGTGGATCCGTGTGGTATTACTAAAAAAATATCCATCGCAGCCTAGGAAAAATACATAAGTTAACCTAGGGTGTTCAACCCAAACCCGCAATGATACGAATCTAACCATGTGATTACAATGTGTTGAAGTAGAACATGGTTGAAACCACTTGATTACCGGTCATTGATGTAAACTGTTAACAAGTGCGAGGGAAATCATCATTGATGACAATGATCCCCAAGGTATCACAATACATACCGTCGAATGTGAATCAATGGGTTAAGGTCGAACATTCGGTGGAATCTTTTAATCAGAAGTCAATGATGTGAAATGACTGTTGAAATTTAGGTAACCTGCCATTAAGGCATGCAGGCCCAAGGTAGTTGACTGGTTTCTAGTTTCAATCCTTGGATGATGTGTTGAAGTCGATAAGGATAAACCTGTCGAAGGAGGGCCATGATGTTTCCCCCATCATCGACACAAAAAAGATCAAAGATGTTTTTGGATTTGATCGGACTGTAGAGTAATTTTTGAGACTGAATTAGGGGTGTCAGACAAAAAGGAGGGTATAATGACTACATATATTGACTCGATCAACATACTTCCCTTGAACATGGAATGGCATCACTTGGTAGCATTGACATGACGAGACAAATACCAAGACCTAATAGCAGTTGTGTTCGGTAAAATTTCAACGAATACTTTTAAGGAAAGAAATTTTGCCGGACTGGTTTTGCGTCGGGATATGTTTGGATTTCGTGCATAAAAATAGCAGGATCAATCTCGGGAATTTCCTCATATCTCCATGCAAATATGTCGCATAACTGTTTAAACAAGGCTGTAAAAGTCTTGATTTAATCGAGAGAACAAGTTTGGCTTATGTGGATGTGTTCCACGATTCTTGGTTTTACCGAAATGTCTAAGGTGATGGTAGGCGTGATGTTTTCCAAATTACCCTTGGTTATCATATCCTGGATGAGAATAGGATATTGAGGGCGAGGAAATACATCAGGTGAAACAATAGTATGAATCACGTTCTATACCTTGTTGAGATGCAGGAGGAAAGACGATCGATGATGATGGTCTTCCCATGGAGGCTCATCCAAGGTCATTATCTCGATGATCGATTAATCAGAGTGAAAAGTCTGGAGTAGATGATCTAGTGATGGTGGGGATGGGTTCCACCGATATGGAAGAGAACCTAAGTTAGATTCCATCGAAGAGTGAGCATCCAGTAAATCAGGTGCTGATTGGATGGCCTCATAAGTGGCTTCAATGGGACTGAGAGGCATTACATATCCAATCAAATCCAAGTGATTAAGATTGGGCACAATCCATTGGTTTGTCAAGTTGGAGGAGGATGGTATCATGGATGAGATCATGTTCATCGTGGCAAAATGATATGGGGTATTTGGTGTTGGAAAGACTCCCATCAGTGACGAGTCTTTTAGGATTCCTATCCCCAAACTCTCATAGAATTGCGATGAGTGTCCCAAGAGAGGGACGTTATCCACACGATGAGTAGTGGTGTCTGGTGTACAAAAATATAACTGGTCGATAGTGACAATTTTCCCATGATGGGGAAATTGCACAATGCGGAAGACGGATGATGGGACCGCAGTCATGACATAGAACCAATTTTGACCAAGTAACAAGTTATAATCCAATGGAGCAATGACTACTTCCACATTAATGGAAACAGTCTTACCTCCCAACTCAATGACTAAATATTGTAACAACCCATGGGGTTGAAATTCATGTCTGTCAAATGCTTTCAAAGTAGTAGGGAACGGTTCAACTCAGGAGAGTCGATGGATATTCAATAGGATATCGACATAACATAAGTAGAGGCTCCTTCGTCTAAAAAAGTACGATGGATACTTTTCCTAGAAACATTGGTAACGATTTGAAATGCTAATTGGTGGGAAAGCCTCGGCTTGAAATACTCTAATATGAACATAATAGTGTTGGAGGAATCTAGATCCACTGATCCTATAGCATATATCAGAGTGTTATGTTGATTGGGACAATTTTGTAAGACTTCAAGCGTTGACATAGAACAAGGACCCTAGTCTAAATCTTCTACGATGTTGTAGTTTTGAGCGGCCCAAGCGTTAGGATTGAAAATGGCTTTTCGAATTGTGCTTTTTGGTGGACGCAATATTGCATCTGGTAGATGTTTCTCTATGGCCAAAGGACCTTGTGGTAGAGAAACATTGGACGTAGATGGGGAGGATTTTTTAGTATTACCTTCATTGGATTCCTTGTCAGGAATATAGTCGTATGTACGTGACCTGGTAGATAAGTTGATTGTTTCACTGCGCATAATGAGAACATGAGCGGTTGTGGAAGGTTCTCCTTGAGAAGGAGGTAGTTTGTTTGCAACCATTTATTGCTATTGTATGGGGAAGGGGTCAGTTAAAACTGCGCGTGTAGGTTTTCCTTTGAGAAACGTTTGGAATTCTTCACGATGTGGACATTCTTTCATGAAGTGATCGTCACTGCACAGTAAACAAGGATATTTGGCCTTCTGTCTATGTTTTGTGTCATTAGGATTGGAATTGCTTTTGTTCTCCTGCTGGTTAGAAGATCTCTTGGATTTTCCTTTGTTATTATTTTTACCACTGGATTTCTAAGGTGAAGCAAATGGGATTGAATTTACCTCCGCAGTGGAAGAAGGGCTGGGTGATTGGTTGGTGTTGTTGGAATCCTGCGACGAGAATGGGGTTGAACTGATGTGGTTCAACGATCCAATAGATTGAATAGCAGGCTGGGTATGAACGGAACCAATGATTCCATTGGCATGTGATCCCGTTGGAGGTTTTGTTGGGTCATGTAGGCGGTGTGGGGCATTAGGAATAATGTCATATAATGTGCCATATTGAGAATAGATCAGGTTTAGGTACTGAGTGGTGGAATCCAAGAATGGGTACCTAATTGGGGTAGCTAAACGAGAAGTAAGCTTTAATTATCGACCAGGGAGCGTACAAACTTGAGAGGTACTCAGCACGGTATGTGCACTATGAGAGGATCTTTGTCGTTCTAAGTGTTCTAAAGAATGTTCTAGGGAAGCAGGAAATATTGTTCTTAGAAAAACTAGAAAGCATGTAAATCTATTCTATTGAATCAAATGCTGAAAGATGATACATCTATCTTATAAAATTAAAATGTTGAAAACAATTAAATCCTATTTTATCAAATTGAAATGCTAAAAGCAAATAACATCTATCTTATAAAACTGAATGTTGAAAACAATTAAATCCTACTTTATCAGATTGAAATGCTAAAAACAATTAAATCCTATTTTATCAAATTGAAATACTAAAAGAAAATAACATCTATCTTATAAAATTGAATGCTGAAAACAATTAAATCCTACTTTATCAGATTAAAATGATGAAAACAATGAAATCCTATTTTATCAAATTGAATATTGAAAACTGATAAATCGATTCTATTAAATTGAATGCTGAAACTTATTAAATCAATTCGATTAAATCGGGAAAAAGGAAGCATGCATAACTCTGATTTAAAAAGCTTGAATCTAATCTAAAAAGGTAGAGGTCCATTTCATCAGTAATCATGAATTATTATCTTAGAAGCGTGAAAACATAGATCTGATCTTTTTCTGGAAATGTTGTAAAAACGTGGAAATTCAAATATGAAATTCGCCTGTGCAGATGGAATGTACAGGACTACAGACAGTGTGTTACCAAACTACAGACGCAGTGTTATCAGACTATGGAAAAGAAGTGCCTATGCTGAAATCAAAATCTAATATTTTAACCGAATGCTGAAATTGATTTACACACAATGATAACATAAATAACTAATAGAATGCATGAGAAATACCTGAAACCAAAGCACAAAACTCCTGATATACGTATTGAGGGGGCCCTCCCCAACAGGTATTTCAGGAGGGAAAGAAACTTATAAACTCACGAGATTAATATATCGTTGCTCTTTCATTATCAGTTCATAAATCCAGGTTACAGAAACTATAAAATGAAATGTCTTAACTGCAAAAATGTTGAAGATTGTTTTTCAGAAATGTCTCCCGACCCCTTGCTACCCAAGAGGTCTCTATTTATCATTACTTCTTACCTAGCTCTACATATAAAATAACGATCCTGTTCAATAGGATTCTTTCCTATAAATCGGGAGGAAATGGGATCGTTGTGTCTCCTGCGATCTTCAGTTTGGAGCTTGGTCACTTGATATTCTTCCATGTCACCTGTTCCCTGTCACACGTGTCTTTATTCGTAAGCTTAGTAATTAGAAATGCTAAAAAATAAGAAAAGATAATCTCTAAATTGCTTTATTTAATCATCAACCAAAATGCATTCTCCTGTACAAAAGAGGTGATTTATTATCCTTTCTTTGCTTATGTGTGGCATAAAAGGATTCCATGCAGTACCTATATTCTGAGCTCATCATCTCCCCCGGACTTGAAGATGTCACACATCCTTAGGTGACACATCCTGCTCCATGACGGCCTCCTTGATATCCCAGGCAACAACTCTAGGAGCCCCTTCCTTTCTATAGTATCCTTGGCTCAGTTCTTCTTTGGCCCATGCTATCTTTTCCTCATCTTCATTAATCTGTTCCTTAATAGCCAGAGGAAGAAAGAAAGTTGGGCTTAATTTAAATCCTATCCATCTGAGTTGGTTCTTGATTAAGGACTCCCTGTACAACCTTGCTCTAGTGAGTGCGAGTTCCAGCCTAAAGGGGGAGTGAGACTCCCGCTTTTTCAAGTCCTTTGTGATTTTTCTCCACCTCTCACCGATAGCTTCTTGGAATTCGTTGTAGGTGCTTTTGGTGGTGTTGTCAAAATGTGAGATTGCTTCCTGCTTCTTTTTGAGAAGTATGGGAATTATATCCTCATCGAAGGTTATAACTAAATGGTCCTGAATTACCTTCTCGAGATGTGTAGCTTCAGCCCTAATCCACAGTGGGTTCTTCCATTCTTCTACATGATTGAGATGAACGTCATGGGCTCTTTCTATTTCACGATTCATCCAAGAGCACAGTTCCCTTAGTTGGAAGTCACCCATGTAGGGGTTCGGTGACCAGTTGGGTGAGTTCGGAACCACAAAATTATGCATGAAGAATTCACATAACTGATATTTTTCTAACTCAGTGCAAGCTAGGGAGGTGTCTACAAGCTGCTTATGAGGGTTAACTCTAAGGGTAAACCCTGATTCAACCTCTGTAATTGGAACCGACCCCATTTTTCTTTTAGGTAGACTGTGTAGACCCTGGATGGTGGCCTGGACCCAAGTATTTATTCATAAATCTCGGTAGTGATGGCTAAAGTATCTTCCAACTGTAGGATTTTCTGGTCTTTCTGGGTCAACTCCTCCTGGGATTGGCCCAAATTTTCTTTCAGTGCCAAATTCTGCTACTCCATCAGCTTTAGTTCACTCGCGTGCTACATTTTTAATATTTGGGTATTTTCATGCATGAATGGTGGCGATGCCGGTGAAACGGGCTAGCTTCTTTGGAGCCATGCTTCGATTTTTAAAGTGGCCAAATCCTCTCTGACCTTTTCCAACTCGTTCAATGCTTCAATCAGTTGCTCATTATTTTCAGTGTTCATTTTCTCATCCCAAAGTCCTGCTGGAAGGTGTCTTCTTCAATAGGTGTAAAAGGATCTTCCTGTCCTGCCCTGTTATCTTCAGAGTCTGACAAGTCCTGTATTATGGGGCTCGTTTCTTTTCCTTTCTTTTCCATCATCTTGGCTTTGGCCTGTTGTTCCAACCTCCTACTCTGCCGCTTCAACCTTTTCTTGCCAGCAGGTGTCCCTGAGGTTTTCTGGAGGGAGGTATCCCTGGAGTGCTTTATTTTGATAAGAGTCTCAGCCATCACCTCGTTATCATTGTCATTGTCTAGGTTGATTTTTCGTTTGGCTCCTGGCAAAGTGGTGTAATTTTCCTCCTTTGATATCGAGGCAGGGGTTATGCCTATACTCGGTGTGCCTTTCATTCTTTGAACATCATCAACCGAAACTAGGACGAATTCCTCCCATGAGAGTTCTGGGATTTGAACCTTCAACTCTTCGCAAATGATTAACTTGATTAGTCCTTGGTGAGCCAACACGTCCTCCTTTCCTCGCACTACCTTCTTTCTCATATCCCAGAGGGACCGCAGAAGGTAGAAGGGGATACTGATGTTGTTTTTCAGACTGATATGGCCCCTGTTCCTTAGGAGGTCCAAAATTTTGAAGTGAAAAGCGGGAATGTAGTTGAGCCTTCCCATGCATGTGATATATCTCATGATTATTGCAGCCACCTTGTCCCATGGTCTAGGCATATTGTCTCTTTAACACAATTCTTATCTTCTTCGTAGCTCTAACCCTGTCCAAAGAAGGTTTCTTTTGCCCTTAGGTTGGCTTCTCTGTCATCCCTTCCCCAATGCAGCCCCATGGGAAAGCCTATATATTTTGAAATTGACTCCTCATCTAATCTGATGCGCAACCCCCTTACCCGAGTAACGTATTGCTCCTCCTTTAAATTTTTCAAGTTCCAAGCAAACTCTAAGGCTACTACCGTGTCATATCCCCTTAGGTAAGTAATAAATGGCATCCATTCTGTTGTGCGGAGGATGGTCAATACCTGAAGCTTTTCATAAATGGGTGTATGGTCGTCTAGCTCACTTTTCTTAAATACTTTTGTCATTTCTGTAATTGTTGAATAGCATTAAACTACAAAGCTTGGGGGCGAATGACTTACTTTCTTGCTTGTGATCGATCACTGGTCTGTTGGCTGAGTGTCGAGTTCTTCCTTCTGTATCCTCCCTTTATGAGAAAACTCGTATCGCCTGTTGGATCTTCTTACTTATCCCTTTTTATCTTATTTTCTTAATTTATGCATTCATTCTCATCATTGCACAAACTCTTGTTGGTGCCTTGATTATCAAAGGATATGGTGGCGAGATATGGTGGTCGTCATTTCCTTGACATTTATGAGGTAAGTCATCATGACTCAGTAAGGTTACTTTTGGTTAGTCATCATTTATTCAGCAGGGATACTCTAGACCATGCCGCCGAACTTACTTGAGAGTTGTCCTTAGCCGAAAAATAGTTGTTTTTGTAGGGAGAATGATTTGATTGAAAATACAAACAAAGAATTTAGTGATTACCTTTTATGCTTAGTGTACCTTAGCGGATGATATGGGCTTCTTCCTACGAGCGTAGGTTTTCGTAGTAGGTTGTGTCTTTGTCTATAGTTATTTTGGGAATATCAGTAGTTATGCTTCTTATTATTCTCTGCTGCTAGCTCGCTTGATTTTTGTCGTTTGCTTGCCTGATTTTCTGTGTTGGATCGCTTGATTTGACCTTTGATTTTGTTGACTCTTGCTCTTTGTTGCTTGTTCTGGCTGAGTTGATTTTTTTTGTTTGCTTGGTTGATTTCTGTGTTGGCTCGCTTGATTGGATAGTTTGATTTTTCTGACTATTGCTCCTTGATGCTTGTTTTGGCTGAGTTGATTTTTTTCGTTTGCTTGGCTGAATTCTGTGCTGGCTCGCTTGGTTGGATATTTGATTTTCTGACTATTGCTTCTTGATGCTTGTTCTGGCTCACTTGAGATTTCTTCTTGTCTAATTTTGCTTCTTTGCTAGCTCTCTTGATATTTATTCTTGTATTTTTTTGCTTCTTTACTGGCTCTCTTGATTTGGCCTGCTTTGCTTCAATTTGATTTTCAGTTGCGTAGCTACTGGCTTGTTTGATTATGTTTTTTTTTTTCATTTTTTTCATGTTTTCCTTTTTTTTTATTTGTTCTTTTTTCATTATATATATATATATATATATATATATATATATTAACAATAATTAGTGATTATCTATGTCCTCTATCAGCATTAGATTTTTCTGATAGAGTGTTTGTGTGAACTCCTCCCTGGATTGTGGTTTCTTATATAATTTGAGTCTATGTCCATTCACCAACATGGGGAATTATGTTTCATCTATTGTTGTGAATTTGACTGCTCCATTGTCATAAATTGTGTCAATGATGTAGGGTCCAAGCCATATGGTGGTGAGTTTGCCTTGAAAAATTTGAAACCTGGAATCATATAATAGTCCCCAATCACCTTCTTTGAATTTATTCTGTTTGATGTTCTTGTCATGCCATTTCTTTCTCTATTGCTGGATAATTTCAGTGTGGGCGAGGGCTTGTTGGTGGTGCTCATCTAGCTAGTTTAGCTGGAGCATACGTTCTTCTTGTATTTTTGAAAGTTGCATGTTTAAGCTGGCTGCAATTCTCAATGTATTGATTTCAAATTCAATGGGGAGCATCATTTTCTTTCCCTATACCAATTCATATGGGGTAAAGCTTGTTGTTGTTTTCCATGTTGTGTTATAAGCCCAAACTCCTTCTACTTAATCTGTCTGCCCAATCCCTTTTATGTAGTTGCACTGTTTTTGTCAAGATTCTTTCAAGTTCTCTGTTTGTGACCTCAGCTTGACCATTAGCTTGTGGGTGGTAGGATGATGAACTTCGATGTTTAACATTGTTTCTTCGAAGTAGGTCCTTGATAAGGTTGGAATTAAATTGCTTTCCTTGGTCAGAGACTAACTCTCTTGGAACTCCAAATATGTGGAAGATTTGTTCTGTAAATAATTTTGCTACATTTGTTTCATTTGCTGCTGCAAGTGCTGCCACTTTTTCCCATTTTGTAAGGTAGTCAGTGCATACTAAGATGTAGCTTTTCTGATTTGATGGGGGATTGAATGGCCCAACAAAGTCAAATCCCCACTTTTCAAGTGCTTCCAAATATATCTGGGGATGTATAGGCATCTCTTCTCTTTGTGTAGGATTCCCCATGCGTTGACAATCATCACAATGGGAGACATAATCATAGGATTCCTTGTGTAGTGTTGGCCAGTAATATCCAGTTTGCAATACTTTATAGGTTGTTCTTTTTGCAGTATAATGGCCTCCACAAGGCTCATTGTGAGTAGCATGGAGTATATCATGGATTTCATCTTCTCTGATGCATCTCCTTAATATTTGGTCAGGACCTTTCTTGAAAAACATTCCTTGTATCCATGTATAAGTTGCACTGCGCCTTATGATTCTACACTTTTCTTGATAACTATAATGTTGTGGAAATTTTTCAGATACCAAGTAGTTTTCTATATCAGCAAACCATGGACTTCGAGTGGAGATTGAAAAGAGGTGTTCACCATGGAAATTATCATTGACCAACTCATTGTCCTGTCCATGGGTTAGTCTAGACAGAAAATTGGCTACCACATTATGCTTTCCTGGCTTGTCCAGGATTGTTATATCAAATTCTTGCAAGAGGAGTAACCATCTAATAATTCTAGCACTAGTATTGGGTTTATTAATGAGGTACCTGATTGCAGAATGATCAGTATGGAAAAAAATTGGGTACCCAGTGATGTAGTGCCTGAATTTATTTATAGCGTGTATGACAGCTAAAAATTCCTTTTCTGTGACTGTTTAATTGATTTATGCTCCTGCTAAGTTCTTGCTAATGTGATAGATTGCATAAGGTATTTTTTCTTCTTCTTGTCCAAGTACTGACCCGATGGATTTGTCTGAAGCATCCGAATGGATGTGGAATGGTAGTGTCCAGTTTGGTCCTTGAAGGACGGGGGCTGTGATTGTCCTAGTTGATCAAACACTGCCATATAATGGTTGGTCTAGATGAATTATGTATCTTTTGTCAGAAGGGAAAACATAGGTGCAACAATTTTGCTATAAATTTCTATAAATATTCTATAGTAGCCTGTTTTCCCAAGGAAACTGCGCACATCCCTTTGTTTGACAGGTGGGGGGAGTGTTTTAATAACAATGAATTTTGCTTGATCAACTTCAATGCCCCTTTGGGAGATATGGTGTCCCAGAACTATGCCTTCTTGCATCAACATACTGCATTTATCATTACTGAGGCATAAGCTCATTTCAATACATTTCTTCAGGACCAATTCGAGGTGCTACAATGCTTGTAATTTGTTTTCCCATACGGTGTGAAATCATCCATGTAGACTTCCATCTAGTCATTAATAAAATCATAAAATATACTCAAAATGGTCGTTTGAAATGTTGTTGGGGCATTACAGAGTCTGAAAGGTAGTACTCTGTATGCATACGTGCCCCATGGGCAGGTAAATGTGGTTTTATCCTGGTCAACAGGGTGGATTTGGATATGGTTGTATCCATTAAATCCATCCAAAAATGAGAAGAACTTGTTTCCAGCCAGGGTGTCCAACACTTGGTTAATGAATGGTAGGGGGAAGTGGCCTCTTTTAGTTGCTTATTAAGCTCCCTGTAATCTACACAGATCCTCCACTTTGCTCCTTTCTTAGGGACCATGAATAATGGTGAGACCCACTCACTATCTGAGATTGGGTAGATGAACCCTGCATCCAATAACTTTTGTAGTTATACTTTAACTATATTTTTCAGTGCTGGATTCGTTCTTCTTTGGGGTTTTCTAATGGGTACATCACCTTCCTTGATATATATGTAATGCTTGCAAATGTCTGGGTGTATTCCCTTCATATTAGTATAAGTCCATGCAAAATCCTTGTTGTTTTATGAAAGTACTTTCATGAGTTGCTACTCCTATTCTGGCTCCAAATTTGAGTTAATAATGACTGTTTTTCCAGGAAGGATCTGTTAGGATATTCCTATACTACATCCTAGTCCTACTAGCTTTCCAGTCATTTTCATTTTTAGTGATGCATGCAAAATTAGGGTTTGCATGCATTTTTCATGCATTCTAGGTCATCAGTCCCAACACCTAGTCCTCAGCAAACTAGCCCCCAGAGCTACTTTCAGATCATTTCTAGCCCTCCCAGTGACCAATGCGCCCTCCTTTGCTCCACTGCATTACAAGGGCACCTTCTTCACCTACCAGTCCAGTTATATTCAGTTATATTGAGTTATTTTCAGTTATTTCCTTGATTTAAGTATTAACTGACTCTTTAGTGAGTTTATCACTCTATTGGACCTCCAGTGAGACTATATTGACCATTCTGACTCCAGTTAGCTCCTATGGCACCCTCCACTGAGCCTCCTTCACTATATTAGTGCTTCCATGTGCCAGTTACACCAACCACATTCAGTTAGACTCAGTTTGACTCCCGGTTGACCATTACTTGTGCATTTATGACTTCACTGATGAGAAGGTGGACTCCTAGTTAGGCATTGGTGACTCTCCACTGATTATGGATCTTTGCATGAAGGCAAATTCGAATTCAACCTAGTGAATTCGAATCCTCATACTCAACATTGTATATTTACTAGTTCTTTATTCTGTTAATAGTAACATGTGTAATTATTCTGCCTCAATCAGAGTTCCTTTGGATCTAGGTTCTATTGCTTGTCTCTTTTTCTATTATTCCTAAATTCTTTCATTGTGAGGTTTACATCATCTCTTTGGATATTATGTGGGAAATTTCACATGGTATCAGAGCCATTTGAGAGTATATTCTACCTCCATTCTTGATATTTTTTTGCAGGTATTTCGAAATTCCAGCAGTTGCAGCAGTAGCAACAACTTTCTATTTTGCACTTGTTCAAGCAGTCAAGATGAGCAATTCGAATGCTCCTTCTTCTATACTTCTCACTCCTTTCAATTATTTTGAATGGAAGATGAAGATGATAATACTCTTGAGGTCAAAAGGGTTTACTAGAATAGTTGAGGAAAATGATGCCATACCACATCAAGCTGAAAAGAGAATCAAGCACCTAAACAAAATGGATGAAGCCTTTGGATGCATATGCCTTCATATATCTGATGATCTATTGTTTCATACTGATGGATTGAAGTATCCAAATGATTTATGGATAAAATTGAGGAGTCTTTTTGGCAAAAAAGATGAACTAAGAGGCTACATTCTTGAGAATGAATTGGTTGCCCTTCAACCTAGCAATCTTGAGAGCATCCAATATTTCTTCTCCAAATTTCAGAATTTGGTTTTGCATTGCAAGCAATGTGGCATCACCTAAAGTGATGAGCAATTGATACTCTTTGTATTGAGCAAACTTGGATCTCAATTTTTTGTCTTTGTATCTACCTTTCATTCTGTTCGAATGTCCATCCCTGGATGGAAGTTTCCCACCTTAAGTGACATTATTGAAGCTCTCACTCAAGAAGAGAACAAACTGTTTCAAATGGGTGCCATCAAAACCTCTAGAGATCTAGCTCTTTTAGCTGGTGAATCAAGTGGAGCGAATGCAAAAGGGGGACAAAAAGGCAAAGGCAAGAAACCTTCAAGATCCAAGAATGACAAACAAAAGAGGCCTAATTGTACCTACTTCAAGAGAGGAAACCATCCTGAGCATGCCTGCATGCATAAGAAGATTGATCTTCTAACCAAGCTTCTTGAACAAAACCAAATTGTTGTTCCAAAAGAAGCAAAGATGTCTGATTCTGGAAGTGGATCTGATTATTGTCATGCATTGATGGCTGGTTTTTCAAAGACAAAAGATCTCCTCATAGATTCTGGAGCTTCCAACCACATGATGGCACAAGAAGAATCCTTCTCCTCTTTGGATCTCCAAGATGGGCCTACCATTCACATGGGAGAAAACTCTCAGATTTCTGCCAAAGGTTTGGGTACAGCTCATATGGAGCATGGTAAGTTCAAAAATGTCTTATTTGTTCCTTCTCTTACAGCTAATTTGTTGTCAGTATATCAAATGACTCATACAGGATCTCCAAAACAAGTAATTTTTGGTCCAAACACAGTAGAGATTACAGAAATCTCCACTGGAAAGGTTGTAGCGAATGGGATTGCTAATCATGCCTCAAAGGTATATGAGTTCTCACACTTCATGCCTTTATCTCCAACTATTCCTTCAGATTCTGATGAAGATCACAGTGACTCCTCTTCCAGTGAATCCTATTCTAGTGAAGAAGAAGATCAAGATTTTGATGTTGAGATCATGGTTTAAGAAGATTCAAAACCAACACCTATTCTCAGTCCAGATTCAAGAGAAATATGTTCTCACACAGTCCTTGCTACTACTGAGAACACAGTTGATGATTTATTTGCTTGCAGAACTACTAGACTTCAGCATCATGCTAACCTTGCATTATGCCATCCATCTCTCCATGAGAGATGCAACATGATGATGGGGTTCTCTCTTCCATCTTTTGGGAAGACTACTCATGTTCCATTCGCTCCAGATACAGAAAAAGTTCCTGAAAGACTTGCCTCATCCTCCACACAGTGGGAGACCTTCCTACATGGGATCAGCTTCCCAAGTCTTTTGCAAAATTTTTCACTGATGAAAACTTCTTTCTTTTCTGCATGATGGTTCTTTGAGTTATTTACTGTTCTTTTGAGGGGGGGTATTTTTCCCATGAGGTTTTCCCCATTTCCTCAGTTTATGGACAGTTATGTATTTTATTATCAATTCATTTATTGTATGGGTGACCTTTGGTCCTAGTTACTAGGGCCCAGGATGGATTAAGGGGGGGTGTTAGGATATTCCTATACTCCATCCTAGTCCTACTAGCTTTCCAGTCATTTTCATTTTCAGTCATGCATGCAAAATTAGGGTTTGCATGCAATTAGGGTTTGCATGCATTCTAGGTCATCAGTCCCAACACCTAGTCCTCAGCAAACTAGCCCCCATAGCTACTTTCAGATCATTTATAGCCCTCCCAGTGACTAATGCGCCCTCCTTTGCTCCATTGCATGACAAGGGCGCCTTCTTCACCTACCAATCCATTTATATTCAGTTATATTGAGTTATCTTCAGTTATTTCCTTGATTTAAGTATTAACTGACTCTTTATTGAGTTTATCACTCTATTGGATCTCCAATGAGACTAGATTGACCATTATGACTCCAGTTAACTCCTATGGCGCCCTCCATTGAGCCTCCTTCACTATATTAGTGCTTCCATGTGCCAGTTACACCAACCACATTCAGTTAGACTTAGTTTGACTCCCGGTTGACCATTACTTGTGCATTGATGACTTCACTAATGAGAAGGTGGACTCCTAGTTAGGAATTGATGACTCTCCACTGATTATGGATCTTTGCATGAAGTCCAATTCGAATTCAACCTAGTGAATTCGAATCCTCATACTCAGCATTGTATATTTACCAGTTCTTTATTATGTTAATAGTAACATGTGTAATTATTCTGCCTCAATCAGAGTTTCTTTGGATCTAAGTTCTATTGCTTGTCTCTTCTTCTATTATTCCTAAATTCTTTCATTGTGAGGTTTACATCATCTATTTGGATCTTATGTGGGCAATTTCACAGGATCTCGACTGTTTTGACTTGTGGTGTCTACTGTTCAAGTGAGAGCACTTCTGACCACATTCTGTCAGTGTTGTGGGAAGAATCCTGAACTTCCTATTGCTGATCCGTTTAAAAAATTTATGCAAGAATATCATGATTAGGAGATACATTCTAAATAAATCTATCTAAATGGCCATCTTCATCGTTAGCCTTTAAAGTTAGGGTTGCTTCTATAGTGAGAAGAGGTCGTATGTTTTGATCATTTAAAACGTCATAGTCATCTGTTTAATTTTGATATTCCATGTCTGTGGATTTTCTTGTTGGTGGATATATCATGATCTTTTTTCTAGCCTTCCCACTCATGATTGTCATGTTTCCCGATCGACAGCCTAAATAGGCTCCTGTTGTTGCTAGCCATGGCCTCCCTAGGATGATTGGGTATCCACTGAGTTTACTTTTGACCTCTATAACTATGAAGTCAGCTGGATACTCCCAGGACTCAATATTGATTATGATATCCTCAAGCATTCCTTCAGTTTTGACAGTGGAGGTATCGAAAAGCTGTAGCACCGTGCTGGTTGGTCTGATTAGTGATTGAATACCTAGGGCTATCATTGTATCCTTTGTCATTACGTTGATTTCAGCCCCTAGGTCAATCAGGCCGCTTGAAATAGGTTTTTCATTTATGGTTACATTGACAATAGGGATTCCTGGGTCGAGGTATTTAGGGTTAACAATGATACCTAACATCAAGTCTGCTAGTTGGCCTACCACATTTATAGTTGGTGGATCTTGTTTCCTTCACCCAGGCTTCTTTAAGCAATTTTATTTTATAAATTTATTACATATTGGAACGTCTTTGATTGCTTGTAGAATGGGGATTTGTATACTTAAATGATTTAATTAATTGAGTATAGCATTATCATCCTCTTCTTTGGTGTTTTGTATTAGTTTCTTAGGAAATGGAGGGTTTCTGTTTGGTATTTGAGGTCGAGTTTCTTCTTCCTGAGACTGTGTCACAGTTGGTTGTTGTGGTGCGGGATATGTGGTTTGTTCATGCTGTATATGTTATTGATTATCCTATGGATGGGTGTGAAGCAACATTTTTCCAGATCTGAGATTGATTTCATTTATTTCAAGTGCATCCATGACATAAGTAGGAAATTGTACCACTTCATTGTTATAGGGTTGTAGTTGCCCTGCTCTATTGTTATTTGGGTTTGGAACCAGTTGGGCAGGGATTGGAGGTGGTATGGGGGGTGGTTGGTTCTGTGGAGGTGGCATGATGAGTGGCTGTTGTGGTGAGGTCCTCCAATTTGCTGAATATGGATATGGATTTCCATAATTCATCTGTGGCTGAGAAAAAGGTGGGGGGTATGGAGAATAGGGTTGTGTGTAATATGTTTGTTGATATAGTGTTTGGTTTTGATCCCATTGGCTTGGAGCTGCTTGAGGTGTCCATGTAGTTGGTGTTGAAGGGTTCCAATTTTGTTGATTACTCCCCTGATTAAAATATGTTTGATTGTTGGGATGAAAGGGCCTAGCAAAATTGTTCCTTCTATGATTAACAAAGCAGAGTTGTTCCATAGTACCTTCTGATGTAGGATCCTGTATAGAAGCTTTGCATGATGGCATCAAAGGGAATTTATCAGTAGTATGATCATCGGTGCAGAGACCACAGATCTCTATTGCATTTAATGGGCATTGTCCCTTTTCATGTTTATTTCTGCAACGTGGGAAAAATATTGCCAGTGCTTGGTTGATCTCATCCTGTTTCTTTTTTATTTGGAGTGCATCTAACTGAATTGCTAGGGACTGAAGGATATCAGTTTTCATATCATCGAGAAGATTTCCTAAGTCATACTTTGTGAGGCTTGGTCCCGAAGAGGATGATCCTCCTGTTAATGGATGTGTATCACGTATCCCATTTTTACCTTTTCTGATCTAGAATAGTTCTTGAAGATTTGAAGAATTTGATCATATGTTTTCTAGAATATATCCCCATCTCCTAATAGGTTCAAGACTTCTAGACTGCCTACTAGACTACCTACTAGACTACAAGGTTGCAGAGTTTAGGCACCTCGATGTTTAAAAGGAGAATTTTCGGTTCATTCTGGATAACTAAAAGGATCAAAACTAAAATCATCAAAATCATGAACAATCTGGTTAAATATCTGGGAACATCAGATGTTTGTATACACAAGGATAAAATAAAAGATAAGATGAATCACCACCAAAAACTAATTATAGGTTCAAATCATAAGTGCTACAAGGAAATATAACAAATAGTTCAAAACTTGTGGCATCATATGGACATCAGACATTTAAAAAGACATTTCAAATATCAATTTCCAATAACATTCATCTATCTGCACATGCATTTGTATAGAAAAAATCCATAAAAATAAAAAGTGCAAATAGTAATTCAACCAAAATAACTGAACATTAAAACAACATATAGTATTTAAACCTAGTCCCTAGTAATTAAAAGTCATTCATCTTAAAAGAGATCCTTACATAACAACATATTCACCAGACTGTAACATCAGCAATATGTATATCTTCGACCCTCATGAGTCTCCAAAAAAAACTCTGAACCGACTTTACAATATATAGGTAAAGACACTCAAAACAAATTGTTTTAAGATCCACTTTCCTAGGATCGAACTGTACAAAAATAGACAATTCAAACTAATCTAAATTAAAGTTTTGAAACAACTTGATAATGACATGTGTCTTTCTAACTGAATTGAGTCATCGGATCAAATCCTACTAGCTACTTCTGCCAACACAACTAAGCCATCAAGTGCTTGTGCCTTCTTTTGCAATCGGTTGCACTCTTTTTGGAGCTTAGTTAATTTCTTCTTGATAACTTCCTTCTCTTTAGCAAGTTGAATATTCTGTTCCTGTGCCAGCTTTCTCCTTTTAACTGCTTCCCTTGCCACCTGTGACAACTCTGATAAATTCTTGTTTACCTCATGCAAATCCTGTTTTAACATCTTATTCGCTACATCAAGCCATCATTAATTTGATTTATATGCTCATTTTGAAGCCTGAATTGTTCAACTTCCCTATGATGTTTGTCTTTCTCGAACTCTTTCATTATGACATCTGATTCCTCATGAATGTCCTCATCCATATTCGCTTGTTCCTTTGAAGGTTCAACAAGTTCAGGTTTAGCTACAACCTTTTCTTTTGCATCTGAAAAACATGAAGCAGTGTGCTCTTCCATATTTTCTTCATCATCAATACCCAAGGAGCACTTCTTAGGAGAAAGGTCTGGAACTTGTTTCTGACTCTAATGAATATTGTCCAATACTTCATTTAATGTTGTCTCTAACACTTTGGCCTTCACATATTCTTCATCATCCGGCGAATCCTGTACAGTTATAGTTTGGTCCTTCTTAATTCGTGGATCTAGCATTGCTCTGAAATTCAACCTCAACTTGTTTGCAGGGCGAGTTTTGGGTCTTCGATCTGTCTCTATTGACCTGGAAGAACTCTCTGTAGGGTTTGAAGATTTATCCATAGAAAAATCCCATTCCTTGATTTCGGCTTTTCCTGTTTTCCCAACCAAACCCTCACTTGTGTTAACTCCTTTCAATTCTTCACTTTGCTCAAACTTAGCAGGTGTCTATGTAATTGTTTCTTCTACAATTTCAGTCTCACGACACAAATTGGGTTCACAAGCTACTTCCTTTATGATAGGAGTCTTTACGCCTTTTCTATTTACAGGGGTTTTCTTTTTCTTGCTTAACTCGGCTCGCCCAGACTGATCACTCAAACCGGACCAGAACATAAAATGAGACCAAGACCTGTTTTGTTTCTCCAATTCCTTGCTTACCAACAACTTGATCAATGCATGATGAAATATACTATGAGTAGACGACTCGGGGTGATTTTGTACCCTGGTAGCCATTTTATTCAGGCTCTTCCTAAAATAATAAGGTAGGTTAAGATTTTTGATACCTGAAATGTGTTGCAGAAACTGCATATGATAAAGGTAAATGGTTGCAAATTGTCCCTCACAGGTCATGTATCTCTGGACAATCTGCAAGACATTGCTCCAGCATTCAAACAAGAAAGTTCTTGGAATCCCCTGGCTCCAATCAGGGTTCTTATGCGTAGGCCGAAGAAACTCATTAAAATTCTCATCTATGGGATGTCTCTTAAACCATCTTTCTCCCTCAGGCATGACACCAATAGCTTGTGCTATAACATCTTCAGTTATAGAGAACCCGAACCCGTCAAAATTTACAACTGTCCCCTTAAAATTAAGGGCAAAATATTTTGAGAGTTTTGCATCATGATCCTTAATCCTTTCGCATAGAAAAAACCAACCAATCTCTCTCAATCTAGCTTCAACCGATGGAAAATCACTAACCCAATTAGTGTTCTGGGGTTCGATCCTGAGCACATTACCACTGCATTTATTCTCTGAAACCATAACTGTATTCGAGGTCGTGGATGAAAAATTGAAGGTAGGAGTTGAAGAAGAACACATGAACCCTTATAAAAGTAAGTCACTGCTTCATACAACCTGTGGAGTACAAAACATCAAATTTGCTATGATGCTCGGATTTGGGGCTGTACTGCTCCTTTGACAATTGTAAGACAGGGATAAATGCCACCCTACAAACTTGTTTACAAAACACGAAATATGAGCAGACAGACCATCATTGTGGGGTATGGCTTTGAAACCTGCGTAAGGTTGAATCTTGGCAATCTGGCAGCATGCTAGTTTAGGGAGAGAATGAAGTGTGTTACCAGATTACATTATAATATCCAACATGTCATAATCAACGTTTCCAAATCTAACTATATACTTTATGATAACCACACTCAAATGATTTATCAAACTAGGAGCTAAATCTAAGAAGCCATAAGATTCCTAAACTACAAACATAAATTAAAAATGATAATCAAACCATCGAAACATAAGAAAAAATGAAAAATAAAAGAAATAAAAATCATCTAGGGCAAAAAAAAGGTTAAAGAAATAGTTGACAGACCCAGGACAAACAATTCCTCTAAGAAGGACAAGTTTCAATGATTCCTGATCTAGGGTACAGTGACTAGCTCATTTGTAACTGAGTTTAAAGCGTTGTGCATAGTCTTCTAGGGATTCTCTTTCTCCCTGTTGCATCCTGAAGATTTCATCTCTTGTGTCTTTTTCTTTACAGTAATACCTATATTTTTCCAGGAGGTATTGTTACATCTGGTCCCATGTAAAAATATTGTTTCCCTCCAGACTCATAAACCATGTGAGTGATAAATCTTTTAATGTAGAAGGAAAGAGTCTAATTTTTGTGCATCGGTGGTATAACCAAAGGATCTGCAGACTACTTCAAATTCAAATAAAAATGTGTCAGGGTCCTCTAAGGTTAGGCCATGGAAGTTTGGCAGATTATTGGGATTAATATTTTTCATTCTGGCATCCCTAAGAGGTACACTAATAGGGAAAGTAAACAATTCTTTGTGTTCTTATTCCTCCTTTTCCATGGTATTGTTTGAGTTAAAGCTAGCGAAGAAGTTATCTTGGTTTGGATTGTAGCTGGAATCAACTTCTTTGTCAGAGTTGAGGAATTCAAATTGAGGATGTTCAGAACTGCTATTACTCATAGGGAGGTTAGGCAGAAAGCGTTCAAATTTATCCCTCTTTCGTCGAGGCATTCATGGTAAATTTTTTTATGATTGTTTTTTAATAAGATGCGTCTCCTATAGTTTAAGCACCTCCCCGGAAATGACGTCTAAAAGTGGTGGACTCCAGGAATGGGTACCTAATTGGGGTAGCTAAAACAAAAGTATACTTTAATTATCGATCAAGGAGTGTACAAACTTGAGAGGTACTAAGCACGGTATGTGCACTATGAGAGGATCTTTGTTATTCTAAGTGTTCTAAAGAATGTTCTAGGGAAGCAGGAAATATTGTTCTTTGAAAAACTAGAAAGCATAAAAATGAAAGCATGTAAATCTATTCTATTGAATCAAATGCTGAAAGCTGATACATCTATCTTATAAAATTGAAATGCCGAAAACAATTAAATCCTATTTTATCAAATTGACATGCTAAAAGCAAATAACATCTATATTATAAAATTTAATGCTGAAAACAGTTAAATCCTACTTTATTAGATTGAAGTGTTGAAAACATTTAAATCCTATTTTATCAAATTGAAATGCTAAAAGCAAATAACATCTATCTTATAAAATTCAATGCTAGAAACAATTAAATCCTACTTTATCAGATTGAAATGATGAAAACAATGAAATCCTATTTTATCAAATTGAATATTGAAAACTAATAAATCGATTCTATTAAATTGAATGCTGAAACTTATTAAATCTATTTGATTAAATTGGGAAAAGGGAAGCATGCATAACTCTGATTTAAAAAGCTTGAATCTAATCTAAAAATGTAGAGGTCCATTCTATCAGTAATCATGAATTATTATCTTAGAAGCCTGAAAACATAGATCTGATCTTTTTTCTGGAAATGTTGTAAAAACGTGGAAATTCAAATATGAAATTCGCCTGTGCGGATGGCATGTACAAGACTACAGACAGTGTGTTACCAAACTACAGATGCAATGTTATCGGACTACGGAAAAGAAATGCCTGTGCTGAAATTGAAATTTGATATTTTAACCGAATACTGAAATTGATTCACACACAATGATAGTAGAAATAACTAATAGAATGAATGAGAAATACCTGAAACCAAAGCACGAAACTCCTGATCTACGTATTAAGGGGCCCCTCCCCAACACGTATTTTAGGAGGGAAATAAACTTATAAACTTGCGAGATTAATATAACGCTGGTATTTCATTATCAGTTCATAAATCTAGGTTACAGAAACTGTAAAACGAAAATGTCTTAACTGCAAAAATGTTGAAGATTGTTTTTCAGAAATGGCTCCCGACCCCCTGCTACCCAAGAGGTCCCTATTTATCATTAATTCTAACCTAGCTATACATAGAAAATAACGATAATGTTCAACATGATTCTTTCCTATAAACCAGGAGAAAATGGGATCGTTGTGTCTCCTGCGATCTTCAGTTTGGAGCTTGGTCACTTGATATTCTTCCATGTCTCCTGCGCCCAGTCACACATGTCTTTATTCGTGTGATTAGTAATTAGAAACGGTAAAACATAAGAAAATATAATCTCTAAATTGCTTTATTTAATCATCAACCAAAATGCATTCTCCCGTCCAAAATAGGTGCTTTCTTATCCTTTCTTTGCTTATGTGTGGCATAAAAGGAGTCTGTGGAGTACCTATATTCTGAGCTCATCACTGAGCACATGATATGGCTTTTTCTTCTGTAACGACCCCTCCCATAGCAACGTCTTTAGCTATGATGGGTAATAATGAATTCGTAAACCAATCAACGAGTAGCTGATACATAATGGGAGCTTTGATGAGCCGACGTATCCTTCTCCACTCATGAATATGATTATAAATGTGAGTGGAGGTTGTTTGTCGAAGAGAGGTCAAAAGATCCGTGCCGGTTTCATAGTGGATCGATAGTTGAAAATGGGTCAAAAAGTCCATAGATAAAGCTTTAAAATTGGTGAAAGAGTGTGGCCGTAACTCAATTTACCACTTTGCGGTGGTATTGGTGAAGGTTCGTTGAAAAATCCCGAGACAGATAGAATAATCCATTAAGGAATTGGAGGAGCACCACAAATGGTATGTCATTATGTGGTTCTTAGGATCCTCACCGGTTTTACCGTCAAATCTGGGTATGTTCAATGGTAACTTCACAGGAACGGGTGGCCAATTTATACCATGTTGGATGGGATCATTGGTCAAACGTGATAGATCTGGAAGATATAACGTGGCAAAAAATGGTAACTGTCGATTTGGCTGTGGATACTGGTAATATTGATAAGGCATATGGGTACCAATAGGACCATGGATCGAATGATCATATGGTCCTCCCATAGAGTGTTGGCCATATGGAGGTTGTCCTCCTAGATTAGGAGGTTGACCTGAAGGGGGTCCCCCTCCTGAGTGTGGAGGTCCTCCTCCAGAGTACGGTGGTCCTCCGGGTGTTGGAGGTGGATGTGGGATAGGTGGTGGGGGGTGGTGAGCCGTCGGCTGGAGGTCCAGTCGATGGAACATTATGATGCCCCCATGGGGTGTTCATGTTTCCAGGATAGGGTAATCTGGGAAAAACATTCTGAGGGTAATTATGACCTATTGTGATATTTTGATTACCCAGGTATGTATTCCACCATGGGGGTTGGGTCCAAGTAGACGGTCCCCCCATGTGATGAGACCATGTAGGTTGTCCCATGGATGGGAGTGAACTTCTAACCATATTGTAGTTCATGTATGAAGGATATCCTCCACTTAAACGCTGTCCCTTAACTAGAGGTTTCTCCCTAGTTAGATTTTATCCACTTACTAGGGGTTGCCCCCCAGGTGAAGGTTGTCCACCAATTGGAGTATGACCGGTAAGAATATGTTGACCACTAACCATAGGTTGACCCGGGACCAAATATTGACTACTAACTAGAGGGTATCCTCTGCTCTGATTTTGAGGTGGAGGTGGTGTTCTAGTTATAAAGTTAATGGTAGCTGAATATTTCTCTCCAGTTGTTGGGGTCAACAAAGGTGTAGAACCAACCAACTGATCTTGAGGTGTACTAGATAGAAAAGAAGGTTGGCCTAGTTCATAGGTGGTCATAATGGGTGCAGATATTCTAGGTGAAGGGAGAGTAAATGAATGTATAGGGGAATGATGTTCAGGAATGGGTACCTCCGGATTGGGGTGAAGAGGAAACTCTAGAGGCTTACCCTGTCTCCGAGTTTGTGTAAATATTTGATAGTCTCGTTAATTGGTGTGAGAATATCCTTGTTTGGGGTCCATCGGGTAGGGAATAGGCGTGGTGGAGTTTCCACCTTTGGAAGTGAACCAAAATCACAAATACCATGAACTAAGGAGGTCCCCCAAAATGATGCAGTTGGAACAAACACGGTTTCTATTGGGTCATCTAGGGGTCGGGTGAAGATCAAATCGGTGGATCTAGGGTTACCTTCAAGTGGGTGATGAAAGATGTGTAATGCAGAGGAGGTTTTTCTACCACCAAAGGTTCTGTAGGATTAGTGATGGGCGGATTTCCAGAGGAAAATAATTTACTCTTGATTCAAGGGTAGTAATTCCTTCTTCGCGTGATCCAGATGTTGTGGGTTGATCCATGCTTTCTCCTGAGTTCTCCTCCTAGCCAACGAGATATTGATGTGGAAAATTTAGTATTATATGGGATCTTCTTAAGCATTGTTCATCTAGGGCGGTTGATGAAAGGATTCTCCTAAGAAGTCTTCAAAAGAAAAAACACACTTCAAGTCCTACACAAGATAAAGCCACAAGCACACTTATGTGATAGGTGGGATTTAAAGTATGGACCCTCATGGGAGTATCAAGGCGTCACAACTCGTGATATACTACAGGATCGAACAGTAATACTCGATCCAACTTTTCAGAGCATTAACCAGGGAGGATTAGGACCGTACCCCTGACCGTATCACCTGACTACCTAGAAGTACATGCGTAGTAGTTCCCCGACTATTTTTCTTGATGTATTTTCATGCCAAGACTACCAATGGTTAACTCGGATGGTTTCATAAATCCTAGTGGGGTCTCCTGATATACTCAAGGTACGTGGGATATCCAATCCGTATTAGTGTTTTTCAATGCACAATCATACAACAGGAGCCTTCCTATATACAATCGAGTACGTGAAGTAATTTTCTATATACTCGAAGGTACGTGAAAGGCCATTCAATATAATGACTGGTACGTGGAAGAACAAGCCCCCAGGATGTAGTGCAGGCAGATAACGACAACTGCTACGTTTTAAGACACTGGAACACGTCTCTACCCTATCACATGAGTTTCTATAAAATTTTAAGCTAGGATACCGCTTGATTTTATCTTGTATGGTTAGGTGAATGCATGAAGTGTAGAATTGTAAAGTAAACAAAATGCACAACTAAGATAAATGAAGTGCAAGGCTTTCATTTTTCTTTTCGATGAAAACTAACTAAAGTAAGGAGAAATATTTTCTTTTCCAAAAGTAAATGAACAAAGTACCCCCCTTTTACTTTCTTTTCCAATCAAACCAAAAGATTATTGTTTACGAACAATCTGTAAGTGCTGACACAAACGGATCTCCGTAGTCCGAATGGTTCGAATCTAGAACAAAACAAATACACAACACATATAACTTTCCTAGATTGATCAAATTTAAAATTAAAATTAGAGATAACTCATCTTATGAGCGCAATTCCTTTCTCCTTGATTGATTGAACTCTTGTATCTTCAGACTTCCAGCTACAAAACAACATGAAACAAGTGGAAACAAACAAGTAGTGGTGGCATATAATCATAAATCAATCTAGATTAGCGGTCAAAGAAGCCAACCCTAAACCCTATAATGACAAGATGTTTATGGAAATAATCTGCATTAATGTAATTATATATAGTACAAAGAGAGTGGTTACAACCGAGATTTGATGTCTTAACACCATCTAAATGATCTTAGCCTCAAATATCAAATCTTTTGCCTCCTATGGATGAAAGGGATCTCCTAGTAGAATTTCACCAGCATGTAGGTACTCTATCCTTCCTCTCCTAACCATGGAGAGGGGGTTCATATTTATAGGCCTAAAAGGATAGGAGAGGTTGAGGATTTGTGGGAGAATCTTAAGGGATCATCCCACTAGGTAAGGGGATCGAATTCCACCTTTCCTACTATATAGGGATAAGCCTCCACACAATCAAAGGTTCAAGAAGTCATTCGAAGCTTCTCTTTTTCCATTTTAACCAGTAGCGATGCACCTTTCACACTTACAACTTGCGTCTTTTAAGGATGACGCGTCTTGTGCAAAGGCAACTCGCATCATCGACGCGCTCTGTCAATGTGTAGAGTGCGTCACCTAAGGTTTTATGCATATTTCCAACGAGCAGGGCACGTCGGTGTGACTAAAAAAGGTTAAAAGGGTCAACAACAACAATCCTTTTAATCATTCAACCCAAGTGCTTTATGAATTAGGGCACATAGAGGATACATAACTCAAGATGACGAGAGTTTGGTGTAACAGAATGCCGTCAAATCATGAATATAGAAAAATAGGGTAGGTGAAATGCTTTGCAATATGAAGGTTCGAGGCAAGGATCATCGGTTGGAGTGACGAACTAAGACTCCTACAGTACAACATACTCTGAGATATATGTCTCAAACGACTCATAACATGGCTATCGACAAATACAATGCAGATCTATGGTAGTATCAACTGACTGAACACAATCATGACTACTAGACATAAGCGTAGATCCATGATGAGATAATTACACAACCACGACCAATACAAAAGTGGATCTGTGTGACATGACTAAAAAAAAATCCATCGCATCCTGGGGTAAGATACATGAGTTAACCCATGGTCTTCAATCCGTACCCGCAATGATACAAATCTAACCATGTGATTACATTGTATTGAAGTCGAACATGGTAGGAACCACTTGATTACCAGTTTTTAATGTATATCGTTAACAAGCACGAGGGAATCACCATTGATGTCAATGATCCCCAAGGTATCATAGTACATATCACCGACTGTGAATCAATGAGTTGAGGTTGAATATTTGATGGAATATTTCAATCAGAAGTCAATGATGTGAACTTACTGTTGAAAGCGAGGTATTCTGCCATTGAGGCATGCAGGCCCAAGGTCCTTGATTGGTTTCTAGTTTTAATCCTCAAATGATGTGTTGAAGTCGACAAGGATAAACCCGTCGAAGGAGGGCAATGATGTTTCCCCCATCATCGACATAAAACAAGATCAAAGATGTTTTGGAGTAGATTGGACTGTAGAGTGACATTTGAGACTGACTCAGGGGTGGCCGACATAATAGAAGGTATAATGACTCGATCGACAGACTCCCCTTGAACATGGAATGGCATGACTTGGTAGCATTGACATGATGAGATTGACACCGATATCTAATGAAATTGATGATTGAAGAATTCTCTGGATGACTCAAAGGAGTAAAATTACTCAAGTAATTGGTGGGACTCGAAGACAAGCAGATTATCCAAGCGGTTCGAATGAGATGCAAATGAGTGCAATGTTCAAGAGTGACTACATACTTCCATTACTACAAGTAAATGAAAAATATTCCCATTACTTCCCATCATGATTGATGAGTACCTCTTTGTTTATTAACGATATTGAGGAGGGTAACTTATGCTCGGTATAGCTCATCCTTCGGATGAGTCCAATCTCAGATGTTTTATGAACTTGAGATAAGAGGGGTTCATCCCTGAAAGGGACCTTCGATGTCATATTTTAACGAGTCCAAAGAAGGTAAAATTGGAGATGTTTCATATTTAGAGAGTCTGAAACCATCAAAAGAACTCTTCTAGTCATGATTAACTAGAGTGCTCCTTTTTCGTAAATAGTCCTACTAGTTCGAAAAGGGGGTAAACTATCACCAGAAAGAGGACCTTTCAAATAATTTTACAAGCGTGAAAGAATCAAGTTCGCTTGGCAATCTTTTCCTATTTAGGGAGTCTGAAAAGAGCTTAAAGAAGAACTCCAATGGGGTTCCTTTTTCGTGGGAGTTTTACGAGCCCGAAAAAGAGATAAAATATAACTTGGTAACTTATTCTCATGTATTTACGAGCATGAGAAGGAACAAAGACTGATATCAATACCTTTAATGTGTAATTTTATCGAGCGTGATAATGGTATAAAAAATACTCAAAGACTTGTTCACACTTGATAAGAAGCACGATAAGTCTGCGATGGTCACCAACATAGTCAAAACACCATTTTCCACCATCTGCAAGCTCCAGGAACCAAGTTAGGGTCCATTACAAGGTTTTAAAACATAAAAATAAAGTCAACTATAGTAAAAAACCCATAAAAATACCAAAAATTAAAAAGTTTTAATATAAAAGGGGTGAATAGTAAAAATTCTTTACCATTTCATTTTTTACCAAGTTGGAATAGTGAAAAAACCTCTTTGGAGCTTGATCTTTCGACAACGATTGCGGAAGGCTCGGTCAGCTTATCAACCTCCCGTCAGTTGCAGGTAATCCTAAATATCATTCTCTATCATTTTGATGGTTTAAATTTTTGTTTAGATGCAATTTTTTGGGTTCATTTTGGAGGGAAATTTGCATGCCCTGGGTGACGTGCTTTACCCTTTCGGGAAGTGCGTCACTAAGGGCGTGGCATGCCTTCCCTATGGGAAAAGCGCGTGTCTGGCGCACTGTCTGCACATGCGGGGTGTGTTGGCACATTTTGACTTCCAAAAATAAAAATGGGGCCCAAAAGAAAAGATCTAAATGGGACCTAATATTTATCTTATTGATGTTTATGCAGGTCTCAGCCATCAAAATGGTCCAATGGAAGGAGCGTGAGAACAAACTAGAAGATGCACAAGTGACAAATGATCCACACTCGGTCAATGCTTTGCAGGGGTGTGGATTGCTTAAATTTTTTCATGCCCAAGGGATGAGGGACCAAGTACAATTGTTAGACTACTTGATCTGATTATGGTATGAAAATCCTCACAGCAGATCTAAGAGATGATGTATACCTCACAATGAAATAATTTAGGAATAAGATTAAGAGTGGTCAATGCAGTAAGATGAGCAACATAATAATAATATAGTAGAACTTGGATAGAAGCAAAAATGCTTCACACACATTAATTAATTAATCACAATATGGACAAATAAGTAGCACAATGCATGAGGATTCAAATGTCAAGGTGGAAATTCGAATTAGCCTTCATGGAGTGATCAAAAGATCACTGGAGTGTCATCAAAGCACAACTAGAAGTCTATCTCATCATCAGTGGAGTCATCAATGCATAAGTAACTATCAACCGTCAGTCAAACTAAGTCTAACTGAGTGTGGTAGGTGTAACTGAGTGTAATTGGCACATGGAGACACTAACGGAATGAAGGAGGATCAGTGGAGGGCGCATGAGGAGCTAACCAAAGTCAGAATGAGCAGTCTAGTCACACTAGAGGTCCATCAGAGTGGTAAGGTCAGTTAAGAGTGAGTCAAGCCTAAAATCAAGGAGAGAACTCAGTTAACTGAAGACAAGTGGACTGGTAGGTGAAGAAGGGCACCTTTGTCAAGTGGATGGTGAGATGTGGGAGCATAACTGGCTAGGAGGGCTCAATCTTAGTGGAAATAAGCTCCCGAGTGTTGGAATACTAGGGACTAGGTGCAGGAGGTATCAACCTGATGACTGGGCAACATGCGGATGCATGCTGCATGCAGGAATGCATGCAAGACTGAAAATGCAAAGGATGAAAATGCTGGTAGGACTAGGATGGAGTATAGGAATATCCTAACACCCCCCCTTAATCCATCCTGGTCCCTGGTAACTAAGACCAAAGGTCACCGAATACAATGAATAATAACAGTCAATAAACCGAGGAAATCAGGAAAACCTCATGGGAAAAATACCCCCCCTCAAAATAGATTGTAAGGCACACACAAAAATAAATGCTCCAAACTCAAGCAGGTGTGATGCTTGGTCATATGTCTGGAGGTATCTTCTTCTTGGGAAGAAGTGGATCATGTTCAAAAAGCATGTGCTTGTACTTGCTCTTCAGATCGAATGTGATGAGAACAAATCCAAAAGTATGAGGATGATCCTTGAACCTGTGATTCGAATCAACTGAGTTAGGATCAAATCTATGAATGTGCAGATAGTCTTTTGTCTTCTCCTTCGAACCATCATGGGTGAGATTATGCTCAAAAGAACCATCAAATAATAGTAAATGTTTTGAATTAAAATCAGATCCAAGACTTAAAGAATGGTTTCTTAAGATCTCCTTTGAACCATTTGAGGTGATATCTAAACCATTGATTGCATGAGAAATTATCCCAAGCGAATGGAAATGGCCAACAAATATCAGTGTTTGCTTGGAATCCAAATTAGATCCAAGACTTGAATCATGGTTTCTTGAGATCTCCTTTGAACCATTAGAGGTGAGATCAAAACCAGTAAGTGCATGAGAAATTATCTGAAGCGAATGGCAATGGCCATTATCTTCAATAACTTTCTGAAAGCATGAAATAATGATCATATAGTAGTACATAAGAGGTAAGTGATTAAGGAGAGCGAATGCATTACCTCCAATGGCTGATTTTATCTTCGAAACATTCAATAGATCATGATGTAAACCAACAAACTCTGGTGCAAGAGAGGATTTAGGACCTTCTGCATTTTCTAGAGTGTGAGCTGGCACATTATTTGAAATAGAAGAAATTTGGAGCATGACTGTAGAATCTGCAATTTCTTCTTCTTTGTGGCTAACTTCAATGTCAGATATGTTTGATACTGATTCATGATTTGAGAGACCATCAAGGGGAGAGAATGCATCACTGGGCTTTTTCTCGAAAGGGTTTGGACCAATCCCTTCATTTTGTCTTCCAAATCTTTCATCCAGGTGGGCCTATAGCTCTTTTGGAGATTCAACATCATCAAGGGAGTGGAATACCATGCTTCGAGACATAGCATACATCATGGCTGCAATAGCTCTTTCACCTTCACTTAACCAGTCATACTCTTCTTCAGAGGATTCAAACTCTCTTTCAAAACAATAATCAAAGAGATCATGGCTCTTCAAATATGCTATCATTTTTTGTTTCCATTCAACATAGTTGAATAGATAAAGAGGAATCTCTTCAAAATTCATGGGAGCTGTAGAAGACCTGCAAAAAAATAGAAAAGTATGCAACTTCTATTGTTGCAAAAGATGCAGAAACTGCTGCAATTGCTGCACTCGAAATATTGATAATAACCTGCAAAAAATTCTCAGGAATGGAGATAAACAATACTCTCAACATGCTCTAATACCATGTGAAAATCCTCACAACAGATCTAAGAGATGATGTATACCTCACAATGAAAGAATTTAGGAATAAGATTAAGAGTGGTCAATGCAGTAAGATGAACAACAGAATAATAATGCAGTAGAACTCGGATAGAAGCAAAAATATTTCACACACACTAATTAATTAATCACAATATGGACAAATAAGTAGTACAATGCATGAGGATTTGAATGCCAAGGTGGAAATTCAAATTAGCCTTCATGGAGTGATCAAAATATCACTAGAGTGTCATCAAAGCACAACTAGAAGTCTATCTCATCATCGGTGGAGTCATCAATGCATAAGTAACTGTCAACCGTCAATCCAACTGAGTCTAACTGAGTGTAACTGGCACATGGAGACACTAACTGAATGAAGGAGGCTCAATGGAGGGTGCATGAGGAGCTAACTGAAGTCAGAATGAGCAGTCTAGTCACACTGGAGGTCCATCGGAGTGGTAAGGTCAGTTAAGAGTGAGTCGAGCCTAAAATCAAGGAGAGAACTCAGTTAACTGAATACAACTGGATTGGTAGGTGAAGAAGGGCGCCTTTGTCAAGTGGACGGTGAGATGTGGGCGCATCACTGGATAGGAGGGCTCAATATGAGTGTAAATAAGCTCCCGAGTGCTGGAAGACTAGGGACTAGGTGCTGGAGGTATCAACCTGATGACTGGGAAGCATGCAGATACATGCATAATGCATGCTGCATGCAGGAATGCATGCAAGACTGAAAATTCAAAGGATGAAAATGCTGGTAGGACTAGGATGGAGTATAGGAATATCCTAACATATGGGACCCAGATCAACAATTCTTCAGAGTGGGGGACCATATCCTTACTTTGGATGTGGAGGACATCTACTTATTGACTGGATTGTCGAGGCCTGGGCCCCTCGTATCACTGTCCGGACCTCGGGGTAGTGACCAGTCTACTAAGAGTCTGATTGTGTAGTTTTGTACGATGGGAACACAAATGTTAGGTGGGAAAATACCCATAGAAAATGTACGGGACCGACCTTTGAGGACCATTCTTTTCACTATTGAGTGGGTGGCGGGAAGCAGGGCTTCTCATCACGTCACTAAGGCCCATATGTTATATGCCATTGAGCGCATGGCACCGACTGTGTTCAACTGGTGTGAATACTCGTCGTGAACATGAAATATAAACTAATTACCAAGTGTCGTAGGGGTGAGTTGAAACAATTTGGATATGGTTCCATCGTGATATCCTTCTTCCTGGAAAGGATTCCACTCCTCCGTTCTCAGGTTGAGATTGATGATCTGGATCCACGAGATCCGCATATGGTGAGGTGGTCAGAGGTGATGGATCGCCATGGAGGTGGTGACCCTATGATCACATACGGGCCAAGCTTCTTGAGGTGGCTACACGAGAAACTCCTCATGGTTGAGGACTATGCTTATGCGGGTACTGATTTCAGAGGGGATCCTGATCTGGCTCTTCCGAAAGGAGCAATGGGGAGACATTGGTAAGAAAGATACTCTTTTTGATTTTATGTATTTTGTAATTTTTATTGTTTTTGTGTAGTAATGACATCTCATATTTGGTTCATGCATATATTGGTCCATCCTGACCAGCGGGTTCCTCTTCGATTGAGAGCAGACGAGTTGTTCGAGAGATGGAAGCATTCCATCAGGAGGCAGTGGAGGAACCAGATGATATGGAGGAGAACCTCCAGTGGTTGACTGCCAATATCCCAAATATTTCCATCAATGATCTTCCTTGGCACTACCAGCACAGGACAACTGGTGTCTCTGGAAGATTTGGTCAGCTACTCCGTCGAGTGTCTAGGGGCATTATATGTTATCATGAGCATCCTTAGGTACAGGCTGCATGTATGATGATGTATTGAAATCCACAGGCTTTATATTTTGTAGATATGATCTACTGAAATATTATGAGCTTTAGATTCTTGTATCAATGCCACTTTTGTATAACATTTTTCCAGACATGATATATATAAAAACATTATCTAGCAGTTTTATACATGTGTTTCTATGATGGATTTTGGATCTTATGCATGTTTTCTTATACATTATGAGTGGTTTACATGTTCTGTTGATTTATAGATCGTTGCTAAAAATGTTTAGGAATGTGCAATATACCAATATAATACAAAATTAGCTAAGGAATCAACATCTGCGTTCATACTCCTTGGAATATGTAGGTATTGAATGGACTCAAAAGACCTTTCCAAGAGGCATACTCGCCGAAAGAAGCGGAGTAATATAGGGTCATGGATAGTGTAGAAACGGTACAAATGAGAGACCACTAATTGAGAATCGAGGTAGATAACAATGTGGTCCACAACGAGGGAAAAAATGTCCATCAATAATCTGATCACCGTGTGATATTCGACGATGTTATTGGTTGCAAGACTTAGGAAAATTCTCCCCAAGATTATCAATTCACCGACAGGGGAATAGAGTACCAATGCCGCTGAAGCGAGGATACGAGTGTGCCAGCTAACGTCGTCTGCGTATCCATAGCATGTTTCCATCTGCTCATTCATGCAGAATGTTAACACCTATTATGGTTTCCACCAGGGAAGGTAAAGGAAAGACCCCACGAAATTCCCAAGGTCACCCATCGACCTGTTGCACCAAATAAAGAGTCAGGAAGCCCAAAAATAGCTAAGTGTCAAGAAAATCCAAGATATATGATCGATCCGTAGTGAGAAAATGAGAAAAATTAGCAATAAGGGCTTCTTTCGCAACCAAAGAAGATTCGACGGCTAGGATTAAGTGGCAGGATCAGATCGATGGTTGATAATGCATTCCACAAGCATGTACAAGAGACTTTTCCACTTTTATGCAATCCCACCAATCCGGGGTTCCGCATTCCACATTGTGGATTGCGGGAAAGCAATTTTCTGAAGATCTAAAAATGAGGTTTCCGATTCCCGCGATCCGCATTGCGGAAAGATGATTTTCCACGGAGCGAAAAAGTAAGTTTCCGAGTTCCGCATCCCGCATTGCGGATTGCGGATTGCGGAAAGGTAATTTTCCAGGAACGCAAAACGTAAGTTTCTGAGTTCTGCATCCCACATTACGGATTGCGGAAAGGCAATTTTCTAGGAGGCATAAGGGAGAGTTTTTGAATCCCGCATTCCATATTGCGGATTGCAGAAAGGTCATTTTTCAGCAGGCACAAAATCGAGTTTCCGAATCCCGCATTCCGCATTACGGATTGTGGAAAGGTCATTTTTCATAAGGCACAAAATGGAGATTCTGAATTTCACAGTTCGCATTGCGGATTTAGGATTGCAGAAGGGTAATTGCAGATCGAAAGAAGTTTTGCAGAGCAAATCGCGGTCGCCGGGAATGAAGATTTTCATAGAAAAATGGAGTGTGCAAGAAGCAACGAAGGGGCATGTTTCAGTTACTTGTCCTAATCAACCTAAAACGACCTGATCCGAAGGACGAGCAGGTGGCTTCTGTGGCCCAATGGCGCACTGATAGCACAAATTATTCCTTACCTCCACGCATAATAGAATCAGAGGTTGTTGATTTGGGCAGCCCAGCTCAAACGACCTCATCATTACCAGTCCCAGTCTATTTTGAATTAGTTAGACGATTTTGATGTTTTGTAAGCCTATGAAGGCAGGTTCCGAAGAGGACCAAAAGGTTGGATGTTTTAGATTTAGAGAGATTACTGCTCTACGCTTGTATTGAACTCGGCCTCTTAATTCAACGAGAAGACCCAATTCTGGAGCTTGAGATTCCTGTGATGTGTGTTCCGATGTCTGTTATTTCTCGTATATGTGTTCTTGCTTTGTATTTCCATTAATTGTTTGCTTCTGCAGTACCTAGATTAAGACTACATGGTATGGAATTCATGTCCCCATGCTCCAGAATCATATGAATAGGTATTCCACCCTTTTCCTCTTGAAGTTGCAGGTTAGAATTCATTTGCAAATGCTCTAACCTTGTAATGGAACTTGTTCCCTTTTATTCCTTCACCTGTTGATCACTTTGACTTGAAAGAACCCCATCTACCTTGCCTCTTGTCTCTACAATTGTGGTATGAATCCGTCATTGGTCACAGTAAACCCACCGAAGTTGACTCCATGCCCAAATGTCCTCCTGTTCTTAACCCCAACTAACCAAAAAAAACCCCTTTAATTCATTATCTGAAGGTATAACCACCACTTTTACCAATAACCCAGCCCATTCAATCTATATCCTGTTGCTAGAAGCACTAAAGAGAGATCCCTCTCTGTGGTTGGAAAGGTTAGTTTCCATCCACTAAATATTGGTTTGCTACAGTTACCTCATGGTCTTTCCTTCCACAACCCAGGAAAATATTGAGTGATAACATTATGGCGACTCCGCTGGGGAGAATCTCTGGTTTTCACAGTGTCAAATCAGACTTCTGAAGGAAAACAGAGAGTCTGAGGTTCCACGGTTGTATCATTTTCCCTAGAAACTCCAACTTTCAACAGGCGATTCCACTGGAGATCGAGCTTACATTAAAATTTGTATCAGATCAAAGCTGGTTGATGATGGTGAACAATAGTCAGACACAAAGAAATTTGTATATTATTCACCTGGAGGCTCTACTATCGACAGAACCCATAATTCAAAGAATCACAAGATACCCCATTGTTTGAATATGAAATCTAGGGAAGCTTACAAATCTAGAAGGTATGCTCCTATGAATCTTTCACACATTCCAGGTTTTCCAAACCGTATACCTCGTATAGATAGGAAAACATATTTGCCCAAATTTAAAGATGAGGATAGAGATGATCCTCCTCTACATTTAATCAAGTTCCATATGCAAATATATAAGATAAGGGTGAAATTTAATGAATATTCCCTTATGAAAATGTTCATGGCTACTTTGGAAGGAAGAGCAAGAACTTGGTATGAAGGGTTATCGGCTGGTAGTTTGTATTCCCTGGGATATTTTCATTCAGCCTTCTATGAAAATTATAAGGAAAATTACTCATCTTTATCATTGTTTGAAAGCTGCTGTAAGGTAAATTTTGAAAATTTTATGTAACACTTAAGAAAAAATTATGGTGATGAAAAATTAATGGATGAAGAGATCAAATAATTTTGTGGAGATTACTTTCACCATCAGGAAGAGATACTAGGTGATAGTTTCCTTGATATTCAACAAGATATTCAACAAGATATTCAACAGACAATGCTTTCTCCTTTGGTGGTAAACAAAGAAGATCATGACCTTAGTAATCAGATTCCTTGTCCTGAGAATAATGACAAAGTTCAGCAGCCTTTAGAAGTTTCAAAAGATACAAGAAAATTCATTCAAATTTCAGACATTCTCAAGGTTGATCCATGTGAAAAGTTGAATGAAACAGATCAAGGGTTTAATGTTGAAACTCACGTTCCTTTCCTTGATTCTATTGAAGATTCTTAGACTTTAAGTGATCAAGAGAAGAATATCTATGGTCAACCAGTATTTCCTACAGTTATTCTACTTCCTGAATCAACCATTGAAGAAGAGCAGGTCTGTTCTCTGGTGTCCAATGATGATATTCCTTCAGGTCAGTCTTTTCCTGAGTTTCTGTCTCCTAAAAACGTAGGCCAAAATAAGATTGCTGAAATTGCATCTAGGGAAGCCTTGGGTAGTAAACCTATTTATAATTATTCAGAATTACAAGGAGTTAGTCAAGGGAAGCAGATTGTGTATGATCTCCTTGATAGGCAGGGAATTGTTCTCTCTGATCCTTTTGAGAATCAGAGTGATATCCTTGTTGAACCGCATGAAGGGTCACTCTTTGATATTCCTACTAAACTGCATGAGGAACTAAGCATACATATTTTGATCAATAAGGATGATAGTTCACAAGTTCAACACAATGATAACATAGAGTTGCAGGAAAATAGTGAAAGGGAGATCCCTCATTTTCAAAAGAGGGGTGTTTCAGTTGAGATTTTTCAAAGATTTACAGAGTTTTTTCCTGCTACGAATGTTGAAGAGGATGAGCCGATGGATTCTATTTCTTTGGAGTACGATCTCAATTTCCCAGTTCCTTTTTTTTATCATCAATAAGAGGTAATATCTTGTGGTCTTGAGGATCCTTTCGCATGTATATTGCAGTCATCAGGGAAAGAGGATTTTTCAGAATTCATGGACATAAGAATCAGTCTTGTATGTAGGTTGAATTGTTGCATTTGCAATCTACCTTTATTATTGAAGAGACTCCAAGCAAGATGTGATCAAGTGGTCATTTGATGGATTGGTTACATTGGCACTTTAGCTTCACTTGATTCCAGAGTTCTTCCACCAAGTTAGGGTAGGTAGATGTGAATAATAAGCTCAACACTCTGAGCATCTTTTTTCAGAAATAAATTTTTTCGGCTTTTGAAATTCAATTTGTACATATGTCAGGAAGGTTTTGAATTTAATTTAGTTTTCAGTAGTATACAATGGTTTCATCTCCGGATTGTAGTTTGGGTTCCTGTATGGTTGCAAAGTTATCAGAGATGGGAACAAGTTACAGATGGATGTTTTGGAATGATCAAAGGGATCAGGTCACTAGTCTACATGTTCTTGCTACCTCACGGGGAGGATACCATCCCTGGTTGGAGCCACTATGAACACCTATTATGGTTTCCACCAGGGAAGGTAAAGGAAAGTCCCCACTAAAGCCCCAAGGTCACCCATTGACCTGTTGCACCAAATAAAGTGTCAGGAAACTCAAAAATAGCTAAGTGTCAAGCAAATGCAAGCTATATGACCGAACTGCAGTGAGAAAATGAGAAACGATAGAAATAAGGGCTTCTTCCACAACCAAAGAATATTTGATGGCCAAGATTGAGTGGCGGGATCAGATCAGTGGTTCAGAATGCATTCCGCAAGCAGGTACAAGAGAATTTTCCACTTTTTCGCAAGCCCGCCGATCTAGGGTTGTGCATTCCGCATTGACGATTGCGGATTGTGGGAAAGCAATTTTTCGAAGATGTAAAAACGAGGTTTCCGATTCCCACAATCCGCATTGCGGATTGCAGATTGCGGAAATATGATTTTCCAAGGCTCGAAAAAGTAAGTTTCTGAGTTCTGTATCCCGCATTGCAGATTGTGGAAAGTCAATTTTCCAGTAGGCGCAAAGGTGAGTTTTTGAATCCCGCATTCCTCATTGTGGATTGCGAATTGCGGAAAGGTCATTTTTCAATAGACACATTGAGTTTTTGAATCCCGCATTCCGCATTACGGATTGCGAATTGCGGAAAGGTAATTTTTCAGAAGGCACAAAATGGAGATTCTGAATTCCGTAGTCCGCATTGCGGATTGTGGAATGGTAATTGCGGATCGAAAGAAGTTTTGAAAAGCAAATCGCAGTCGCTGGGAATGAAGATTTTCACAGAAAAATGGCGTGTCTGAGAAGCAGCGAAGGGTCCTGTTTCAGTTACCTGTCCATACCTCCACTCATAAAAGAATCAGAGGTTGTTGATTCAGGTGGCCCAGCTCGAATGACCTCATCATTACCAGTCCTAGTCTGTTTTGAATTAGTTAGACGATTTTGATGTTTTGTAAGCCTATAAAGGCAGGTTCCGAAGAGGACCAAAAGGTTGGATGTTTTAGATTCAAACATATTACTGCTCTGCGCTTGTATTGAACTCGGCCTCCTAATTCAATGAGAAGACTGGTTTCTAGAGCTTGAGATTCCTGTGATGTGTATTCTGATGTCTGTTATTTTTCGTATATGTGTTCTTTCTTTGTATTTCCATTAAGTTTTTTCTTCTGCAGTACCTAGATCAAGACTACATGGTCTGGAATTCATGTCCCCATGCTCTAGAAGCATATGACTAGGTATTCCACCCTTTTCCTCTTGAAGTTGCAGGTTAGAATTCATTTGCAAATGCTCTAACCTTGTAATGGAACTTGTTCCCTTTTCTTCCTTCACCTGCCGATGTTGGCTCAATATACTATTCTTTAAATTTCCAAGATAGACCCAGGTTCTACCCAGTTCAGGTAACCAACAAAACCCCTTTTCACTGGTCCTTTCGGCAACAATCTATGAGCAGACCGAGGTCACATCCGAGGTGAAGTTATGGGGAGGTTTCGGAATCAGGTTTCCACAACCTGGTGATGCATGGTTCGATAGACTGGGGGACTGCACGAAGTTCCACCTACTTTGCGATTAACGCTTATGCTGTTGCGCATCCAAGTACTATGCGCTACGGAATGGATACTCAACAACGAGACAACGCAACTAAGGACTGCACTACTTCTTTAACAATCACACACCTTCAACAATCTTTACTTAGTGTAAATTATGCATTCTACAAGCATATTAGGCTGTATACTTTGGGACTTATGCAATAAGATGAACTACGATGCAACTGGGCACTTCTGGTGCTGCGCTTCAAGGAATCGCACTATACGTAATTAGTTGAATTAAGTGTTACCCAAATACCTCATGCATTCATCATATTCGACCTTACTTGCATATTTAACATTCAACATGTATGTTCAACACTTAACATATTATTCCCATCATTCATTCTTATGGAGAATACATATAAAAGCGAAGATACAGTTACTCATAAGCAAGAACTTAACCATTCAACAAAATAAAATACACATTCAATCACTCAACACATCGATTTAACGTGGTTCACCCACAGGATGGGAGATACGTCCACATGAATTTTTTTTCATTATAAATGGGAAGGGTTCAACAGTTCCAGTCTGCGCACTCAGCTGCAGACTCTCTTCTCTTCTTCAATGGGTATTTACGCACACAACCGCGGAGCCTCTTTACAATAGTCTCTTAACAGATATAAATATTCAACAATCACCAAAACAAATATTAATCCTTTCCCTTAAAATTTTTTCCCTTTATATAGATCGTACAATGCATACGGGCCAAAACAAACTCTAAGGTACCCAAAATGGTGGGGTTACCCCACTAACTAGATCTGTTAGTCTATGATAGCAAATTCATCATCGTGGCAATCCCTCTGCGCTGTCTCTGGTCTCTGGCATCTTCTGACTGCGCATGGTCATGTTGTTGTCAGCTCCTCTGTCGAGCGATGTCGATGGGTCGCTTTCATCCCATCGTTTCTTCTCTAACGGTTTCGTGCACCCGGTTCACTTAGTGGTGCCTTTGCTCGTGCGACCGGTCGCTTTCCTTCTTCGCCACTCCTTACCCGCCTCCTGGGAATCTCAGAGTATCTTTCCCAAAATAGATCGTCGACCGATCTTACTGGAACTTGTACTGTTTTCCATCCAAAATTCTGTCATGTTGTATCTTCGCGGAGCTGGCACTTCGCAGCACTGGATCTTCGTGGAGTTGGATCTTCGCAGCGTTGTATCTCCGCAGCACTGCAACTTTGTAGCTCCAAAACTAATTTGTCCAAAAATGTCTTAACTTGGGCCACGCCCAACAGGCCCCTAACACTCACATGTGACTCGTCCCCGAGCCACTCTCAGTAGGTTTAGTGGGATTTTCTTCTCCTTGCTGAGCTATCTTCGCAGCAAATTCTTCATAAGTTGCGCTTAGCTTCGTAGCGGTGTCCTTTGCTTCCTGATCAACTGCCTTGACAGTTTCCAACACTTCTGGTGACAAGTATTCCTTATCCTGTTCTTGCACTGTCGTCTCCGATTCGCGGAGTTCCTACAATTTATCTTCAATCTCTTGTGAGATGGAAAGAGCTTCTTCTTGGTGGGGCTGTGATTTTGTCGAGGTCTCAACCTCCCTTTCTCTCAAAACTTGGAGTTCCCTTTTTAGTTCTTTGACTTCTGCAAACCATCGGAGTCTCTCTATCGCTAGCAAGGTATTCATCTGCGCATTCAAAGAATCTAACTCTGCTTGTGTTTGTTGTACGTTGTTCTGGACCTGCAACAGCTTAGGGACCTCTTGTAACGTAGTCCATACTCTAGTTGCTTCATCCAACAAGTTCTGGCACTTATCTATTTCGTTGGATATATTTTCTGCGGCAACCTTCACTTCTGCTGCTCTAATCTCTGTTTGATCTGGGGGTGTCTTAGGGAGATTCTGTGCTTCCAAGGTGGCAAGATTTTCTTTGTAATATATCTCCATGTTGGTCATTTCATCCTTAAGATCGCTTACTACCGAGCCGATCTTAATGATGGTATTTGTGAGTTCTGGTTGCTTGTCGCACTCTGGTATATCTGCGCAGGCCGAAGCAACGGTCTCCTATATTCTTCGGTGCTGATCATGCATACTTTCAAGGTCCTTAGCCTTCTGCGCATTTTATTCTTGCAATTGCTTATAGTTTGCTTTTAGATCCTGATGTTGGCTCAAAGTCACCATATCTCTGTCATGGATTTCCTCCACAACCTACAAGTGCATATTATGTAGGCCTTCTAGTGGTAACATGGTGATATCAATATCCACATGTGGTAATGTGTTCGTGCCTTCACTTAGTTCATCGCTTGGAAAAATTACACTTAGTGGGTCTATGCGAACGATGCGCGGTCGCAGTGCCATGGTTAGAGCCAAGGGTTTTTTCTTTTGCTGAGGTGTGGCACCGGATCTTCCTTCTGAATCAGAATCGCGAACCAAGTCTTTCTAGACTTGTTCCATCTTTGTCGCTATGCTCTGCAAGGTGGTCAAATTTTCTTTGAGACTCGCTTGAATCTCCTTGTTTTTGCTATCTTTTAGGGTGAGCACGTCGTCCAAATATGCGTTGACCCTACCCACGATGATCTCATAATCATCATCATGCAACTTTGCTTCCGATGGGAGCTTTGTGGCTTTTTTCTTCTTTTTCTACTCTTTCTCTGGTACCGAGATTTCTGGCTCCCTTTTTTCTCCTGGTATACTCTGAGCTTCGGCGGCTCCTTTGTCTCATCGCCAGTTTATTCGACGACCTTCGTCGTGGTTGGAGTAATTTCATCTGAGTCACTGTCGATGGCCATCGACTCTTCGACCTTCCATTCGTCTAACCACTCCTTCATGATCAGATCGATACTAGCTTCATCAAGGTGATAGTTTCCTGTGAACCACTCTGGATTCTTCTTTTGTACCTTTGGTGAAATATAAATAAAATGAATGTCAGCCTTAAAATTCAAAGTGCGGATATATTTTGTTGTTACCTACTTTTATATGTGCGGTGTGCGAATGATGACATAGCATAACTGTTCGTAATATGTGAACATTACTTCATTTGAGGCACGCTGTTGTTCCGGCTTCAGACTTACCCAGAGATTTGCATATTTGGGTCCTCAACAATCTTGGACGAGAGAGGAAAGACCGACATAATGCTTTGGTTCTTTCCAGCCTACAAAGGCGATCAACACCATTAGCCAACTGTAATGAAAGGATTTTCCATTGATTTGAGTATCGTGGAAATCATCCAAGAACTCATTTAGCAAGTACTGAGACCAGTTAAATCTTACTCCCTGTGTTGTCTTCGCAGTGAGGTGAATTGCTCCGGTTGGCACTTTTGTTGGTCTTTCCTTACGCAAGACTTTTCCTCCGATCAGCTTTACTACAAACCGCGTGGTATCATCTTGTAGGTGTTCTGTGATGAAACCTCATTTTCCTTTGGGGATATTGAATTCCTCCTTCATCTGCGTGACAATCTCTTTGTCTCTGGTCTTTCCCCCAAAGAACTTCTGAGGGTTTTCACCTCGCTTACTCAATCCCATGATCCTATGGATCAAATCTATGCTGATATCAACATTCCTATCCATCCAGAGGTAGCCTTGGTGTGTGCGCGATATCAATGTGTGAACCACCGCTTTGAGTTTGGAACTCTTGTCAAAGTGTGGGATCTGTAGCAGGTTCATAAGTCTCGAGTCCATGACTTCGGAAATCCAACTCTGCGCTCCCAGTAGTGGATTGTTCTTCACATCCATTTTTTGGCACATGTATCTATTTGGTTGAAACTGAGGGTACTTCGTCTCGTCAGGCTCCTTGAGCTATTGCAGTAAATCATAGTCTTCAAAATTACAATCTGGAAACTTCCCTAACAAATTTTCTCGTGGTTTTACATGACTAAACATTGACGGAAGCGGTATCTCATACTTGGCGTTTCTGGAAAGCTTCAAGGATGGTGCATCTGGTGCTCACAAAGATATATAGGCTGGTCTTAAGTATATGGGAAGCTCTATGTCTATTGGTGGGGTATCTTGTTTCTTAGGGCCCATTCCTTTCAGCTTTGACGTCTAAACTGTAGGTTCCTTTCCCTTTTGTTACATTGCTGGAGCTTGGCATGGCGAACGTCGTGAAACCTGGCCTTTTTCTGGAACAAACTTCTTGGTAGGGGTTCTCATCAACTCTGTAGTCCCTGTTTGTTTGAATTCGTGCAACACTTCGCTTAGAGTGGATTCTTTGGACATTCGCTTACAACGCAAATTTGAACTGAAGGAGGTCTATGAATGCTCTATAATACTCAAGCAAGAAAATCGTGGTAATCGAATCACTGTGGAAATGGCGGTATTTATAGGCACTCGAAGCCTTATGCCATGCCCAAAAATGACTAGATAAGTATTAAATGAGATGAATGTTGGCCAAATCCGATGAGGATGTTGGTCCTTTCCTTCATTGAATTCATCAGAATGGCTACATTATAGTTAAGTGCACACGTGGGCGTCGGTAAAATCACTGTATAACGACTAGTTTTCCGACCGACATTTTAATGGCTAGTTTTTGCGAACTGCGCTGACAGCTTGGACAAAAGATTTTTACGCGGTTCTTCTTCGCACTTGTGCTCCTTCATTTTTAACTTCGCAGCTGCGCTTTTAGTTCATGCTTCCGGTCGCAGCTTCTGGTGTATACTTCGCATTCATCTTGTTTCATTTGATCTTCGCAACTGCATGCTTCTACTTCTCTTTTTTTTTTTTTTCATATCTGCGCAGCTTCATTTCACTAAGGGTTTGGTGAAGTAGGACTATCCTGGTAGGGTTTTAGTCTACTTCCATTTAACAGACTTGGTAATTTTTCTTCGGCTAATGTGGTTAACTGAACTGTGCCACCGTTAGTAACATGCATACATATGGCCCAAGCCAATGCATTTTAAATTTTTCAGGAAATTTCATGAACTTACTATCATACAGGAGGACAAGGTCTCCTACCTGGAAGAGTTTGTGCTTGATATGGTGATCATGCCATGCTTTTTCTTTGCTCTTCTGCACTTGCTGGTGAAAGCCTGCAATGAAGCAATCCTCCTCCAATCTGACCAAGTGTAGAAGACTTTCTTGCAATGTCTCTTCATATTCCATGTCTGTGAATGCTGCAATCCTTAAGCTTGGTACAATGTACTCCATCGGCATCACAGCTTCCTGTCCATAGTCCAACCTGAATGGTGGACGACCTGTCAGTTTCTTACAAGTTGTCCTATATGCCCATAGTACAACTGGTATGTGCAGATCCCAATCGTCCATGTTTGTGTTACATACTTTGGTTAGCGCATTTTCCAGCACTTTGTTAAATGCTTCGAAAGTCCCATTGGCTTGTGGATGGTACAGTGTACTCTTCTGATGATGTATTTTAAATTCTCCAGTCAGTGCTTCAATGATTCTGTTCAGGAAGTGAGTTCCTTGATCACTCATTAAGATTTTTGGGAATCCAAGTCTGGTAAGGATATTCTCAAAGATGAACTGCGTGGCAGTGACTGCTCTACAGTCCTTTACTGGTTTAGCTTCTGCCCATCTGGTGAGATAATCTATAGCGGTGATAATATATCTTGCACCAGTTCTTTTTCCTGGTGGGTTAATAGGTCCCATGAAATCAATTTCCCATTTGTCAAATGCTTGTAGTGTCAACTGTGGTTTCAGTGGCATTTCATCTCTGCGCGATGGTTTTTCAGTCCTTTGGCACACATTGCAACTTCGACAATGTTCTTTTGAGTCTTTGTGGAGTGTAGGCCACCATAGCCCTGCTCTTAATATTTTATGCGCAGTAGATCTCCCTGCATAGTGACCTCCAGACACAACTGAATGTGCCTCAACCAATATAAATGGCTTTTCATGTTCTAACGCACAACGATGCAACACTTCATCCGGTCCTAACTTGTATAGCTTTCCTACGATGATGGTGAAGTCTTCTGCTTTAACTACCAACTGCTTCTTCTGCTGTGTAGTGAACTCTATGGGTGTCAATCCTGTATTCAAGAATTCTACAATATCTTTGTAATAATCATCTGCGATCTGGATGGCAAATAACTGCACGTCAGACAGATTGTCTTCAAGGTTTGTGGGTTCTTTGCCTGATTCGATTCTTGAGAGATGGTCAGGTCCTAGGTTCAGTCTTCCTGGTTTAACAATAATTTCAAAGTCATACTCTTGAAAGAGTAGTATCCATCTGCATATTCTACCCCCTAACACTGGCTTATTGACCAAGTACTTCAGATCTGAATGGTCAGTATACATGGAGAAGTGCACACCCAGTAAATAGTGTCTGAATTTTTGTAGTGCGTACACCATAGCTAAACCCTCTCTTTTTGTGGTGGTGTAATTATTTTCGGATGAAGACAACTTTCTGCTTGACAATGCAATGGGGTGATCAATTCCCCCTTCGCCTGGTTGAGCGAACACAATTACCAACATTATAGATGAAGCATCAACATGTACATGAAATGGTTTATTCCAATCTGGAAAAGCTAGAATAGGCGCAATTATGATTTTCTCTTTTAATGTATCCAATCCTGTCTGGAATTCTTCACTCCATACGAACTTCGCTTCTTTCTTTAGAAGTTTCTCCATCGGCGCGGTTATCTGCGGATAACCCTTGATGAAATTTCTGTAGTATCCTGTATGTCCCAGTGTAGTGCAAAGTTGCTTTACTGAGTTTGGTGCCAGTAGATTCACAATGACTACGATCTTCGCAGGATCGACCATCAGACCTTGCTTACACACAATGTGTCCAGTAGATTGCCATAGGGAACACACAAAACACTTTTCTTCAAGTTCAACGAAACTTGATGTTGTCTACACTTAGCTAACATCATTTTGAGGTTTTCATAATGGTTCTTTAGTAAACCAAATACAATCAAATCATTAAAGTATACTTCTAGGAACTTATGAATAAAAACCACTTATACTATGAAACGAGAACTCGACACAGTTCTCGTTTTTCTCTCTTCTAATTTTAGTAGGTATTTTTAGCTCTGTTTCAAAAAGGGGTGATGCCAATATCACACATTTTCATTTCGAGGCATTTTTTGGGACCTTTAAATTATCTTTATCGTAAAAAATATTTAGTTTCTATTTTCAGGTGCATTTTTAGAAATTTAACAAAATAGCATACATTTTTAAGCAATTTATAATGAAAAACATATACATTTTACAATTTTTTTTTTCTATAAAATAAGACATTTTTATGGACAAAATAAGACACTTTTATTGACAAAATTGTAAAAAATTCTAGAAAATATAGACATTTAAAACAATTTTCAATCAATTTGCAAATATGTTTTGTATAAAAATGATACTATTTCATATTATTTTCCGAAAAGTGTTGATTCACATAAATTCAAGAAAAACTATACAAATTATTTGTAAAAAACATATTTCAAACATTATATATAGAAATTTTATTTCTAAAATTAAGTTTGAAAGTCAAAACATTACTAATATATCTTATCAAAATATTGTCAAACTTAACATTTTCTTCAAAACATGAAACTAATCAACAATATCATGCAGGCCAAATTCATCATCTACATTGGAATTTCCTGCAGCTTGGCTTTCCTCAGGGACATCAATGTCCTCTTCCATTGGGTCTTCTATGTCTGAAAGAACCCCAAAGTGCTCTTACATTCATAATCAGAGATTTTTATGTTTTGAAAATTATTTTAAAAATGTAGACTTACCCCTAACCCCCTAAAATATATAATCATTTATTTAAAAAAAAAACTTAAACCTACCACTACCTTTACAAAATTAAAAACAAATCAAACTAACCCCTAACAATATTATAATAAAAAATTCAAAAAAAAATTAAAAACAACTTAAACTAACCTAACAACATTATAAACTAACATTTAAAAAAAATAAAAATAAAAATAAAACTAACTTTAAAACTAATAGATTTAAACTAATGTTCTTATAATTAAAATTGAAAAAAAAAATAAAACCCCAATAAACTAACCTAACATTATAATTAAAAATTAAAAAATAAAACTAATTAACCATATACTAACATTACACAAAATTTAAAAAGACTTAAAAACAAAATAAACATAACATTATAAAAAATTAATAATTAAAAATTAAAAAAAAAAACAAACTATACAAAATTTTAAAATAAATTAAAAACAAAAATAAAAACAGACTAAAACTAACATTATAAAAAATTAAAAAAAAAAAACTATATATAATAACAAATCAAACTATATAACATTGAAAAACAAATTTAAAAACAATAAAACAAATTAAAATATAAAACATTAAAAAAAAATTTAAAAGAAAATTTTAAAAACAATTAAAAACCAAACTATACAAAAGAAAATTTTAAAAACAATTAAAAACCAAACTATACAAAATCTTCAGAAAAATTAAAAACAAAATATTTAAAAAAAAAAAAACTATACAAAAATAAAAATAAAGATTAAAAAAAATTTAAAAAATAATTAGAAACAAAATCTAAACTATACAAAAAATTTAAAAACAAATTTTAAACTATACTAACATTTAAACAAAATTTAAAAAATTTAAAAACAAAAAAAAAACAAACAAATTAAAAAAAAGACAAACCTTAAAATGGTGGGCGGGGGAGGTGGGCAGCGGCGAGGGACGGACGACGGAGGGGGAAGGGAGGAGGCGGAGGAGGTGGAAGGGAGGGCGCGGAGGGCGGCGGGGGAAGGGGCCGCGAGGAGGGAGGAGGGGTAAGTGGAGGGGAACGGGGAGGAGGGGGAAGTGGAGGGGCACCGCCGGCTTGGGCGCCAAAGGGTGGCCCTCACGACCCCCTCGATGCTGGGCATCGATGGGGCCCGTGAGGGCCACCCTTTGGCGCCCAAGCGAGTGGAGGTCCGCCGCTTGGGCGCCAAAGGGCGACCCTCATGCCCCCCTCGATGCCGCCCGTGAGGGCCACCCTTTGGCGCCCAAGCGAGTGGAGGTCCGCCGCTTGGGCGCCAAAGGGCGGCCCTCATGCCCCCCCTCGATGCCGAGCATCGACGGGGGCCGTGAGGGCCGACCTTTGGCGCCCAAGCGGGTGGTGCCCCGCCGGCTTCCTCCTCCCTGCTCCCCTCCACTTCCCCCTCGAGCATCGAGGGGGGCATGAGGGCCGCCCTTTGGCGCCCAAGCGGGTGGTGCCCCGCCGACTTCCTCCTCCCTGCTCCCCTCCACTTCCCCCTCTAGCATCGAGGGGGGCATGAGGGCCGCCCTTTGGCGCCCAAGCGGGTGGTGCCCCGCCGGCTTCCTCCTCCCTGCTCCCCTCCACTTCCCCCTCCTCCCTCCTCGCGGCCCCTTCCCCCGCCACTCCGCTCCCCTCCCCTCCCCTCCCCCCCTCCTCCCTCCTCCCCGCGCCACCTCCCTTCCCCCCCCCTCCCCGCCCCGCCCCGCCCCACCCCGCGCCCTCCCTTCCACCTCCCCCCACCGCCCAGCTCCACCACCTCCTCCTCCCTTCCGCCCCCCCTCCGCGCCCTCCCTTCCACCTCGTCCTCCCTTCCCCTGCCCAGCTTCACCACCTCCCCCTCCGCCGCCCTCCCCTTCCCCCTCCTCCCTCCTCCCCTCATCGTCGCCCACGTCCACCTTCCCTCGCCGCCGCCCACCGCCCCCGCCCCCCGCCCGCGCCCGCGCCCGCGCCCGCCATTTCATTGTTTGTTTGTTTGTTTTTTTTTTGTTTTGATTTTTTAAATTTTGTTTAAAGTTTTGTATAGTTTAAATTTTGATTTTAAATTTTTTTTTTAATTTTGTTTATATTTTTGTATAGTTTAAATTTGTTTTTTAATTTTTTAATATAGTTTAATTTTTATTTTTTTTATGTATAGTTTAAATTTTGTTTTTAAATTTGTGTATAGTTTAAATTTTGTTTTTGTTTTTGTATGGTTTAAATTTTTTGTTTTGTTTTTTAATTTATTTTAAAATTTTGTATAATTTGATTTTTTTTATTTGTTTATTGTTTTTAAACTATACAAAAACAATACAAAAATTCCCTCCCATCTTATTTTTTTAAATGTTTAATTATAATGTTATTTTAGTTTTGTTCGTTTTTAATTTTTTTTAAATTTTTAATTATAACATTAGTTTAAATTTGTTTTTAATTTCTTTTTTAAAACACAAAGTTAATATTCGTGGAAAATAGAGAAGAGTATGGGTCATCTACATCTTCATCAAGTCCTTCATCTGTAGAAAATGTAGATTCTGATGGGGTGTCAGAATCCATGGATGAATTTGAAGAAGCAGTGTAAATGCTTTTTATTAGTATGATTTTTGTAATTGAAACTCTAGAGGAGTTTTTGATGATGGGGTGTCAGAATCCATGGATGAATTTGAAGAAGCAGTTTAGATGCTTTTTACTAGTATGATTTTTGTAATTGAAACTCTAGAGGAGTTTTTGAATATTTATATGAACCATTTGTTCTTGTATGGTCTAATATATTATCTCATTATGAATCGCATCATAATTTCTTTGTTTTTATATGGTTATAATGGGGAAATTATTAGAGAAAATTGTTTTTTGTTTAATATGCAATTTTCCAGAAAGTTGTAATTTATCTCTTCAAGATTTTTATTTTTTTTCCAATTTAAGGTTGATTTTAAAGTTTTGTTAAACAACAATATGGGATGTTTAGGCCATGGCTCTATTTGTTACCCTAAAAAAAATACGTGTATACTGGTATCAACACTTTTATATTTGGGGGGTGTTTTTGGTGTTTATTTTGCAAAAATCATCATTTTTATGGGTAGAATTCTCATTCATAGTATATAGTTCTCGTTTCATAGTATAAGTGGTTTAAAAACCTTGAATGCAACAACAACAACTCTTGAAAATATAGCAGGTGCATTCTTCAAACCAAATGGCATAACTGTGTATTGGAATGATCCCCATTCAGTAGCAAATGTAGTTTTATGTCTGTCTGCTGAGTCAATTCTGATCTGATGGTATCCAGAGAATCCATCAGTGAATGAGTAGGCCTCATTTCCTCCCACATTGTCTAGTACTTCATCTTTAAAAGGAGTAGGAAATGGGTCATGTAGCGAAGCATCATTGAGCTTCCTGAGGTCCACGCAGATTCTGATTTCCCATTTTGTTCTATTATCCTGGATAACCATATGGATTATCCATTCTGATTCTTCCACTGGCTCAATGATCCTTGCATCAAGCATCTTATCGAGCTTTGCCTTTACTCTTTCCTTATATCTGGGATTCAGTCGATAAGTCCTCTGCTTAATGGGATTCACGCCTAGCTTGAGAGGTATCTTCATGACTCCCAAGTTGCCCAAAATGCCTTTCATTTCAGAGAACTTTGTTGGAAACAAATCCTCATACTCACGCAGAAGGTTTGCGATCTGCGCGACCATTTCTTCATCCCAGTAATCCCCAATAGATGAGAACTTTGGTTCCTCACTTGTGCCAATGTTAACTTTTCTTGTTTTGACATGGCTGTTCAGATATAGAATCTCTAATGGAGGTCCTTCTACCTTGCACGCTCCTTCTGACTTAGGTATATTGATATTGCGCGGATCCTCATCATCACTCTCCTCCTCATCTTCTTCATCTGTGGAGAGGTTATAACATTCAATGGAATATTCTATATGTCTTGCCCATTCCGATTGTTGATAAACAGGTTTCTGTATGTCTTCGAATATCTTCTCTTTGATAATCCGCAGAGCCTCATTGATGCTTGGACAGTCATCTTCGAAGCTGAAATTTCTCCGGAAGTTCGCAGTCATGATAGACCAGTTTCTTGTTCCTTTGCGAAGCTCTCCGTATGTATACCAGTTCTTTGGGATCTGCTCTAATGTGTGTACAAACAGATGGACCCACTATGCTTGAGGTCTATGTTCCCATGTTTTTGAGAAAATATCTATGTGATATCTTGGATTTGTTTGTCCATTATACTTTACTATTTTCTGTGCAACTTTCTCTGTGAATCTAATTTCCATCATGTCCTTGCATTGTTCCCATCTCGTCAGACTCTGCTTGTGCGCGTCCCACCATCTAGCAGGTGTAGTGCACAGTGTTGAATCTAATGTTGACAGCTTATGTTCATATGGAATTACAGTATATTATTGAAAAAATGAATGGATGCTAGTCAAACCATCAAAGGTAGCGATTGGACTTACCTCTGCTCCAACCTAACATAGTTATTTTGTGATCTGTGCACATCGCCTGGAAGATACTTCGTGCATTATACTTTGCCAATTCTTGAATCCTGTGTCGGAGTCTGATATGAAAGAGTTGTTGCAGCACCAACTCAATGTTCCATCAGCCGTAGGATTGATGTAGTCGGCCTGATTCGCAATCATCTTATAGATGCGATCAAGGTCTTGTGCTCTGCATTCTTCTTGTATTGGTTCACTGTATCTCGGTCCTTGAGAAGGGTCCAAGGGTGAGATGACCCTGATATATTGTCCTTCGAAGATCATCTTTTTGGTTTTCAAATTGATAATCACGAGGTTATGCATCGCCCAGTCTATCCCCAGTAATGCAGGATATGGGTTGCTGTCGTCGATGATCTCAATAACCTCGAACTCTGCTGAATTTCTTACTCCATCAATGTCCACAAGTACATTCGAGAGTCTTCCAAAGGGAAAAACTTTCTGCTTATTAGCTAGTCTTAGTTGGATAGGTGACCATGATAACCTTGGCTTCCCCATCTGTTCCCATGTCTGCTTGGTCAAAACATTCACTTCTGATCCCAAGTCAAGGATGATCTGGTCCATTTCATAGTCTCCAATCTGCGCACTGATACTCATTTATTGACTTGTTCTCTTATGAATTTTTATATGGTGAATTGTGCTATGAACAATACCCGTGCAACTACGTTGTTCATAGTGGTTTAGTAAATTCTGCAATTCGACTAAGGTATCTTCGCTCTTTAGTAACTTCATACAACTCCGAAGGAACTGTGCAACATAAGTCCATGTTTCTGCTACGTTACATGTTTTATCATATGCTGCTGGCATATCCTTTGTATGCGCTATTTCACTTCGCAGTTTAATTCTTGGTGTCATAGGTTCTGAGTCTCTGAAGGTATCCCTTGCTTCTGCGAAGACTTCTTTGTTTCTGTCCAGATTGAAAGTAGGTGCTTTCCCAGTTGCTTTTCTTATCCAGTCCCCTTCAGTAGGTGTCTTCTTAGCTTGGTGGTATTCATAAGTCGAGGCTTATGGTTCTTTATCACTTCCTGTTGCAGTGCCACTTCGCGTCACAACGTTAATGTTTGGATCTCTAGTTCTTTTTTCTGCTGCGATCATTTGGACGTTCAAGTTCTGCCCTTCTTGCCTTCTTTCTTGCATATTTGCTTGCAATATTGGGCATGCCTCAATAACATGATCAAAATAATTATAGTATTTACATGTAGTACATGGATTGGTACAATCTATGGATAGATGGCCAGGCTGAGCACAGTTATAACAGATCATCTGACCTCTTCCTCTTCCCGGGCCAGTATTTCTTCCTCTTCCTCGGAATCCACCATGGCCTTTATATGCGCCCTGGTCATACTGTTCATTATCATTGTGTTGTAGTGTTTCTTCTTGAACTTGGTAAACCGTCATGCTTCCTTTCCATCATTAGTTCATATGCTCTACAGTTGGAATCATCATGGCCAACTGACTTACAGAATGCACAGTATAAATTCTTGGGTGTTCGCACATATTTCTGGATCAAATAACAATCCTCTGGGCGATGTCCTCTACATCGACATATTTCACACCATGGTCCTTGCTACTAATTTAGTGGATTTGGTGCTCCACTATCAATGTGATCTTTAAAAACTGGACAGTGTTCTTTCGGGTGTCCTTCTCCTTTACATTTTGTACACCAGACTTCTTCTCTGATTTCTTTTCCTTTCTTAATGTCTTATAGTTGTAGTGTTATGTTTGCTAGCTGGTTCTGAATCTATACCATGCCTTGGATGGTGTCTCCTATCGGCGAAGCCTCTAGATTCATGGAAATTTCCAAGTCTTTTGTTTGCGAAGTGACCTTCTGTTGCATCAATGGCAGTCTGATATGTGGAAACGACGCAGATATGAACCACTATTGGTGCTATTGCAGTGCGATGTCAAAGCTTACTTGATCTAGGAGTGCTTTGAATTTCTGGTCAAATTCCCATACTGTTTCATTAGTTTTTTTCTTAATCTCTTTGAGTTCTGTTATACATTGTGACTCTAACTTAGGTTTCTTGAATTCTCTTAGGAGGGCAGCTTGATATCCACTAGAGTTCTATTGTGTCCGACAGAATATTTCATAAACCAATTCAAGGCTCTGTCCTTGAATGTAGTGACGAGTTGTTCTTGCTTAACAACATCATCATGGACTTGCTTTACATTCCAAACGAATTCACAAAGAAACCAATGTTGTTCAGGGTCTTCTAGACCCGTTCCTTTGAATATCGACAGTTTTATATCGTCTGTCATTCTCCTTCTGGGAGGCGCAGTGTTCTGTGCGGTGGTAGGGATACTACTACATGAAATGTTTTGAGTACTCACTCCCGCATCGTTACTACTATTGTCGTTTTGTGGATTAGGAGGCGCAATATTCTCAACTGGAGGATTCTGTGGAGTGATAGGTAGCTACTGGCGGTTCTATCTGGCTATCAGTCTCAACTTGTAACTCAGTGTCTATGCGAAGTTCATGTTCACTAGACCTCTTTTTTGCACTATAATTATATCTCTTACCACTTCTTAGTGTATGAATGTGTTCTTCTGTATCACTGTCATTAGCTCTGAAAATTACAGACTCAAAACAACTAGGTATCTTACTGCATTCTTAAAACAACTTTCTCAGCTAAAATCATTTTGATATATAGACTCAGGTTGTTCAGATACTTACCTCTGAATCCTTTGAAGAACTATGCCTTTGCTGCACTGTAGGACTTCAGGGTGTCCACAGCTAACTCTGTAACGTAGCCTTCTAGTATGAAATCCAACCAGAAGTCTACTGCTCTTGAGATCGGGATCTCTACCGCTTTAAGCCTCTGGATCAGTTCTGGAGTCCACACCGTAGGTTCTCCTCACTGAAAACAATTTTTGCGTTCTGCTAACCTTGACAACCAATCGTATAGGTCATTTCTGAAACATGCAAAGAAAATTTCATAAATGTCAGAATATACGTATCTCTGCAACCACTCTTCGTCAGAGAAGCGTGGATGTTTATTCTCTTTTCTTGCAAACTCCCTTTCTGTTTTGTCCACCCAGTTCCATATTTCTATTTTCTCTAAATTCCAATTTTCTGAACACATCACTAGTTCAAGCGTGGCAACAAAACCATTTGTTGGATCAATATACTGTTCTTTAACTTTCCAAGATAGACCCAGGTTCTGCGCGGTTCAGGGAGCCAACAAAACCCCTTTTCACCGGCCCTTTCGACAACACACGGGGAGCAGACTGAGGTCTCACCCGAGGCAAAGTTATGGGGAGGTTTCGGAATCAGGTTTCCACAACCTGGTGATGCACGGTTCGATAGACTAGGGGACTACGTGAAGTTCCACCTACTTCGTGGTTAACGTTTATGCTATCGCAAATCCAAGGACTGCGCACTACGGAATGGCTACTCAGCAACGAGACAACACAATTGAGGACTACGCTACCTCTTTAACAATCACACACCTTCGACAATCTTTACTTAGCGTACATTATGCATTCAACAAGCATATTAGGCTGTATACTTTGGGACTTATGAAATAAGATGAACTACGATGCAACTGCTCACTTTCGGTGCTGCGCTTCAAGGAATCGCACTATACAAACTTCGCTGAATTAAGTGTTACCCAAATACCTCATGCATTCATCATATTCGACCTTACTTGCATCTTTAACATTCGACATGTATGTTCAGAGCTTAACATATTATTCCCATCATTCATTCTTATGGAGAATACATATAAAAGCGAAGATACAGTTACTCATAAGTAAGAACTTAACCATTCAACAAAAGCAAATACACATTCAATCACACAACACAATGATTTAACGTGGTTCACCCCCAGGATGGGAGCTACGTCCACAGGAACTGTTGTTTATTATAAATGGGAAGGGTTCAACAGTTACAGTCTGTGCACTCAGCTACAGACTCTCTTCTCTTCTTCGATGGGTATCTGCGCACACAGCTGTAGAGACTCTTTACAATAGTCTCTTAACAGAGATAAATATTCATGAATCACCAAAACTAAGATTAACCCTTTCCCTTACAAAATTTTCCATTTTTATAGATTGTGCCCTTAGGTCACGTCTGTTACAATGCATACGGGCCAAAACAAACTCTAAGGTACCCAAAATGGTGCGGTTACCCTGATAACTAGATCTGTTAGGCTATGATAGCGACTTCATCTTCGTGGCCATCCCTCTGCTCTGTCTCAGGCCTATGGCATCTTCTGACTGCACATGGTCACGTCGTTGTCAACCCCTCTTCCGAGTGCATGCCGACGGGTCACTTTCATCCTGTCGTTTATTCTCTAACGGTTTCGTGTGCCCGGTTCACTTAGTGGTGCCTTTGCTCGTGCGATCGGTCGCTTTCCTTCTTTGCGACTCCTTACCTACCTCCTAGGAATCTCAGAGTATCTTTCCCAAAATAGATCGTTGACCGATCTTACCGAAACTTATACTGTTTTTCGTTGAAAATTATGCCATGTTGTATCTTCGCGGAGCTGGCACTTCGCAACACTGGATCTTCACGGAGCTGGATCTTCGTAGTGTTGTATCTCTGCATCGCTGTATCTCCACAACGCTATAACTTCGCAGCTCCAAAACTGATTTGTCCAAAAATGTCTTAAATTGGGCCACACCCAACAGCTGATCACTTTGAATTGAAAGAACCCCATCTACCTTTCCTCTTGTCTTTGCAATTGTGGTTCGAATATGTCATTGGTGACAGTAAATGCACCGAATTTGACTTCATGTCCAACTGTCCTCCTGTTCTTAACCCCAACCAACCGAAAAAACCCCTTTAATTTATTATCTGAAGGTCTAACCGCCACTTTTACCAATAACCCAGCCCATTCAAGCTATATCCTATTGCTGGAAGCACTAAAGAGAGATCCCTCTCTGTGGTTGGAAAGGTTAGTTTCCGTCCACTAAAGATTGGTTTGCAACAATTACCTTATGGTCTTTTCTGCGACCACCCAGGAAAATATTGAGTGATAACACAAAACATGGTATAAGAAAAAATCGAGATGAGATCCTAACACACTAAAAGAAAGTGTCACACCAAACATAAACACATGTCATGTACAATATATACAAAGTACTAATGAAAAATAACTTAAGCATATTACCGCTTTAGGTAGATCCCATTGCGAGGATCCCCTAAGGATATTCCGTCATAATCAACTAAGTCGTAGGCTCCCTTTTCAAAAATACGTTTCACTACATATCGACCATGCCACATGGACTCAAGTTTTCCTACCACCAGCTTATCATGTTTTTGTTTGTAAGTAAGGAGAAAATCACCCTCGTTGAAGAGTCAAGGTTTTACGGATTTATCATACTGGGCCTTGATGCTTTTGTTATGTGCTTCATTAGCTACAGCTGCATCACAGCGGGTTTCGTCGAGATTTTCCAAGTATAAGAATCATTCTTCCTCGACAGTTGTGTTTGGTAAAAGTTCAACATCTAGTTTTAGAGACAAAATCTCACACTCAATAAGTAATACTGCCTCTAGTACATACACCCTGGAAGGGTGTGAAACCAGTGGCGATTTTGACGGAAGTCCTATATGCCCAGAGGGTTGAAAAAAGCATCACATGCCAATTTGACTTGTGTGTGCCTTCCATACGCTGAATAAGTGTTTTCAAGACCTTGTTAATGGCCTCTACTTGTCCACTTGATTGAGGATAGTAGGGGGTTGAGTTTTCATGCTGAAAACCCAACTTGGCGCTTAGTTCATCCACCATATTGTTTTGGAAATGCGATATGTGATGGGTGATGATGGCTTGAGGGACTGCGAATCTCGCAATGATGTGATTAAATATAAAGAGTGCGACATTTTCGTTGTCTTCCTTGTATGTAGGCATAACGTCGACCCATTTGGTAAAGTAGTCAATTATGACAATGACATAACCATGCCTCTTGGTTGAGGTAGGAATACAGTGCATGAAATTGATGCCCCATTTTGCAAAGGGAACAACGATAATAACTGGATGAAGTGGGGCTAGGTGTGAGTGCTTTTTATAATAAAAAATCTATAAAGGAGGACACTCAGTTTGACTTCCGCCATACAATCTTTGAAAATGGATGGCCAGTATTATCGAGCAAGTAATATTTTATGGGATGTAGCAATGCCAGAAATATGTCTTCCACATTCCCCTGAGTGGAAGTCATTTAGGACATGCTCGAACTCCTCATGATTTAAACATCGTCACAGAACGTAATCAATGCCACGACGGTATAGTGTATCACCAATGATTAGGTAATATTTTGCGTGGTGACGGATACGATGATGCTCATCACGGGATAAGTGAGGGACGAAGCGTTGGGTTTGGAGATACAATGTGATATCTCCATACCAAGGATCATAAGTACTAATTAGAAACAAGGACTCATCGGGGAGAGAGTCAATGGGATCAGATTCTTGATAAGTACGGGGAAGATAAAAAAAATGAGCTCTGCAAATACCAAAGAATTTTTGGATTTGGCCTTCTCAAACTGAAGATGGAATTCTTGGAGAATCAAAATCCAACACGAATATATTCCCCCTAATACCTGACACGTAAGAACATGGTACATGGGGTTAGACTCAACAAGAATGGTAGTAGTGCGTAGAATGATATAGTGATGAAACTTTTGAACAACAATGACTGCTGCTATAGCTAAATTCTCTACATGTGAATAACGAGTTTCAGAGTCAATGAGACCCTTACTAAGGTAGTATATCACATGTTCCTGTGCATTGCTACCTTCCTGTACTAAAACCATAGCAATAGTTGAAGTAGAGGTGACAAGATAAAGGATGTAATCTTTGGTGTAATCCAGTGGTTGTAACATGGGCGTGTGAGTAATCGCATGTTTGAGATTTTCAAAGGCTTGTTGGGCATATTTATTCTAAATAAACTGGACAGCCTTCTTTAACAACTACATGTATCCCTGTTTTTTCTCCGCAAAATTACACATGAAACGACGCAAGTAGTTCGGATTCCCCTCTAAACTTTGAAGTTCCATAATATCAGTGGGTGGTGGTAGGGAAACGATGGCCTCCACCTTGAGGGGTAAATGTGGATCCCATATTTGGAAATGATGAATCCTAGGAGGCGTCCGAACTCCACATAGAATATGCACTTATGGGGATTCAAATGGATATTATACCGTCGACATCTGAGGAACACATCTGTTAGATGATCGATGTGGAAGTCAAGATGATTTGAATGAGCAGGAATATTGTCGATATAATGTTACAAAAAATCCTTTACATTGTGGAAGGAATACGACATGGCCTGCTGGAATGTGGCACCAACATTTTTAAGGCCAAAGGGGAGTTTGCGATATGTGAATGTACCCCATGGGAAAATGAAAGAAAGTTTATGTTGGTCAACTGGGTGGATCTCAATTTGATTATAATTGGAGAAACCATCCATAAATGAAAATATGACACTTATGTCACAGTTGTCAATGATTTGGTCGATAAACGGGGTAGGGTAATTGTCCTTGGTGTTGGAATATTCTCCCCATCATTTTTCAGTTTTGCATGCATTCTGCATGCATCCAGTCATCTACATGCATCCAGTCATCATCATGGTGGACCTCCCAGCTCCTAGATCTTGGTTCTAGCTCTCCACAGCCTGTCTACAACCCCCAGGGGGATTCCTACCTACCAACGGCGCCCTTCTTCATGTCAAGTGTGCCTTTCTCACCTACCACAGCCAGGTAGGAGCCTTTCTCACCTACCAGTTAGTTATCACTCAGTTCTTCCTTGATTTAAGGCTAGATTGACTCCCCCATTGACTGTTTCACTCCGATGGACCTTTAGTGAGACTAGTCTACCCATTCTGACTCCAGTTAGCTCCTCATGCGCCCTCCACTGAGCCTCCTTCATTCAGTTAGTGCCTACTTCACTCAGTTAGACTCCTCATGCTCCACTGAGCCTCCTTCATTCAGTTAGTGCCTACCTCACTCAGTTAGACTCAGTTGACTGACTGTTACCATTGATGATTGATACATTGACTAGATGATGAATCCACTATCATCCAAGCCACACTCTGAGTTAGGAATTCGAATGCCCTACTTGGCCTATTCGAATCCTATATTATGCACCTTATTGTTCTATTTTACTCATTCACTTACATTCTTATTCATTATAATATACTGAGATATTGTTCTATTTTACTGTGTTTATGAGTGATCATTGAGTGTCTCCTTCTCTTCTTCATTGCAACATATTTGTGATTTTGATTGTGAGTTGCTACAGCTGCCATATCCCTTGCATATTCCTACATGGTATCAGAGTAGGAAGCAGCTATTCGAATTGCAGCAGTTGCAGCAGCAGCGGTTCCAACATTTCTTTGAGCATCTATCTTTCACTTGTGCACCAGAAGCCTCTGAGTTTCCACAGCAAATCTTGGTGCTATTACTTGATTTCATTGGAGAAATCCAGTGAGGTCTATCCAGGTGTGAAGGAATTAGTCCATGTGCCAAGTGTCCTTAAGGTAGTGTTCAGTCGAAGTGTAGCATTCTCCATCAACAACTTTTCTTGTTATGCAGGCTTCGAAGTTTCTGCAGTTGCAACAGTTTTTACAGTTGCAGTAGTATATTCGAAATTGAACAACATCTTCAATGTACTGGAAGGAGTTCCTTCTCTCACTCCATTCAAATATGATGAGTGGAAGCCAAAGATGGCATCATATCTGAAGAGACATGGTCTTTTTGATGTGTGTATTGGTATCAAGAGAGATTTATTTATTTATTTATTTTTATTTTTTATTATTATTTATTTTTATTTTTTTCCGATGGAGAGAAATAAGATTGGCTTGATGCTTGTGAAGCAGCCTCAGGAAAAATATGTATTACTATGTTTTCCAATATGGAATATTACATTAATATTGATGAACATCCAAGTGATCTATGGTCTAGATTGGACAGATTATTTGGAAGTCAGGAGGAAGAGGTTGATGCTATCCATGTGGAAAGCAAGCTCAATGATACTTCCTGCAGTGATTTTTCTATTCATGGCTCGACCCCCATCATCTCCCATGATTAAGTTGTTCAAGATGAAGTAGACGTACAAGATATGGTTTTAGTTGTTCCATCTTCCTATCTGATTTCTGAGCAAAATATATCGGCTACTACTCTAGAAGTTGAAGAGATCTTTGAAATCTCTACTTCCCGTGAGCTTGTTGATGTGCAAGATGATGACCTACTGAGTTTTTTGAAGAAAAAGACAGATTTGGAAGGTAATGCATTCGCTCCTCCTCATCATATGCTTTCTTTGATCTCCTACTTGGTTATTGGCTCATGCTTTCAGAACTTCACCGAAGATAGAAGACTGTACCATTCTCTTGGAATCAAGTCTCAAGCATATCCTTATGATTTTGGTTTTAATCTCGCCACTATTGGTTCAAAGAAGATTGATCTCACCACTATTGGTTCAAAGAAGTTCATGAAAAACCATTCCCAAAATTTTGGATTTGATTTGAAATTCAAGGCATCACCATTATATGGTTCACTTGGTTCTTGTCTCACCCCTGCTGGTTGAAAGGAGATATCAAAGAACTACATACACTTTCATGGAGTTGATGCACCTGTTGATGTGCAAGATGGTGATCTACTGGGTATTTTGAAGAAAAAAGACTTGGAAGGTAATGCATTCGCTCTCCCTTATCATATGCTTTCTTTGGATTCCTATTTGGTCATTGGCACATGTTTTCAGAGTTTCACTGATGATGGAAGACTCTATCATTCGCTTGGGTCTATGACTCATGCACCTTTCTGTGATTTTGGTTTTGATTTCACTCCTGTTGGTTCAAAGGAGATCATGAGAAACCATCCTCCAAGTTTTGGATCTGATTTGCTTGCATCCATTATTGGATATCTCAAGCACATGTTTTTACAGCATGATATATTTCTTCCCAAGATGAAGATAACTCTTTTTGAGAGAATGCTAGATACAGATCCACAAGAACCTGAAGATCTAGCACCTATTGGTTCATGGGCCACCTCCACTGTTGCATGCACCAGTGATCTTATTAAATATTCACCATCAACATGTCATAGTTTATTTGGTGATAATCACACCTATGTCGGTTCAAAGGAGATATCAAATAACTATCTACACATTCATGGTTCTGATCCTACCTCATTTGGTTCGAATCACATGCTTCATGATGATCTTCATATTATATTTTTGCAGCATGATCCACTTCTTCCCAAAAAGAAGATACCTCCTTCCTTGATTGATGATCAAGAGAGAGATGCATCATCACATGAGATTTCAGATTCAGAGTTTGGGTATGATGATGAGCCAACTGTAGATGCATCTTCACATGATATTTCAGTTTCAGAATTTGAAGATGAAGATGGGATAATGCTAGACCCATATCCACAAGAACCTGAAGGTCTAGCAACCAATGATGAAGATGAGAAATGGGAGATCCAGATCCACAAGAACCTGAAGATCTCTCACCTGATATTCCTCCTCTTCCTCGATGGGAAGCCACTACACTCCGATCTGCCGATGATTTGGTTAGTGATCCACATGATCACAGAAGAACCAGATCAGTTTTTTAGCATCGAAGGTTTCATCCTTCTCACATTACTGATCCATTGCAGATCGATTGATCCTTCTTCGAAAAAGAAGGACACTTGCTTCCTTTAGGGGTAAGTCATGATATGCTACTTTAGCACCTTCAGTCTATTTTGAGGGAGAGATTTCTTCCCACTAGGTTTTACCTCTTTCCTCACTTAGTTTATTTTAGATTGATTGTACGGGGTGACCTTTGGTCTTAGTAACCAGGGCCCTATCTTGTTGTTTTTCAGGGTGACCTTTGGTCTTAGTTACCAGGGCCCTACTCTTCAGTTATTTTTTCATAGTATAGCTTGCGCCTTTCTCACCTACCACAGCGAGTTAGGCGCCTTTCTCACCTACCAGTCAGTTATCACTCAGTTCTTCCTTGATTTAAGGCTAGATTGACTCCCCCACTGACTGTTTCACTCCGATGGACCTCCAGTGAGACTAGTCTTCCCATTATGACTCCAGTTAGCTCCTCATGCGCCCTCCACTGAGCCTCCTTCATTCAGTTAGAGCCTACCTCACTCAGTTAGACTCCTCATGTGCCCTCCATTGAGCCTCCTTCATTCAGTTAGTGCCTACCTCACTCAGTTAAACTCAGTTGACTGATTGTTACCATTGATGACTGATACATTGAATGGATGATGAATCCACTAACATCCAAGCCACACTCTGAGTTAGGAATTCGAATGCCCTACTTGGCCTATTCGAATCCTATATTATGCACCTTATTTTTCTATTGTACTCATTCACTTACATTCTTTTCCTTGTATACTACTGAGATATTGTTCTATTTACTGTGTTTATGAGTGATCATTGAGTGTCTCCTTCTCTTCTTCTTTGCAACATATTTGTGAGTTTGATTGTGAGTTGCTACAGCTGCGAGATCCCTTGCATATTCCTACACTTGGGACAATCCTTATTCAGATCCCTTTAATCAACACAAACTCTAATGGTTCCCTATTTCTTTGCAACCGAGATGACATTGGAGACCTAATATGTTAAGGGAACATGATAAATAAACCCATATTTCAACATCTTTTCAATCTCTGTTTTAATAGCCACAGTATTCCTAGGGTGCACTAGACGGAGTTATTGCTGGACAGGTTTTGAGTTGGGATATGTTTGGATCTCATGCATAACAATAACAGGATCAATCCCGGGCATTTCCTCGTAGCTCCATGCAAATACATCGCAAAACTGTTTAAACAAGGCCGTAAAAGTCTTGAGTTCATCAAGAGAACAAGTTTGGCCTATGTAAATATGTTCCATGATTCCTGGTTTTACCGAGATGTCTATAGTAATGGTAGGCATGATTTTTTCTAGATTTCCCTTGGTTATCGTGTCCTGGGTAAGAATAGGATATTGAGGGTGAAAAAAGACATCTAGTGAAACAATAGGATAAATTGCGTTCTCTACCGTGTTAAGAGGCGGAAGGAAGGATGATTGATCATGAAGGTCTTCCCATGGAGGCTCATCCAAGCTCATAATATTGGGGATTGTTTAATCATAATGAAATGTCTGGAGTAGAGGATCAAATGATGGTAAGGATGAGTTCCGATGTGATGGCAGAGAACCTGAAGTAGATGCCACTGAAGAGTGAGCATCTAGTAAATAGGGTGTTGATTGGATGTCCTCATAAATGGATTCAACAAGGCTAAGAGGCATCACATGTCCAATAAAATCCATATGATTAGGATCAGGAACAATCCATTGGTCTGTTGAGTTGGATGAGGTTGGGATCATAGATGAATCATGTTCACCGTGGAAACATGGTTTGGGTGATTTGGTGTTGGAAAGAATCCCATGAGAAATGATTCTTTGAGGATTCCTACCCCCACACTCTCATATATTTGTGAAGAGTGGCCCAAAAGAGGGACATTATCTGTAGGATGAGTAGTGGTGTCCGATGTACAAAAATCTAACTAGTCGACGGTGACAATTTTCACATGGTGGGGAAATTGCACGATGCAGAAGACAGATGATGTGACCACGACCATGGCATAAAACCAATTTTGACCTAGTAACAAATTATAATCCAACGGGGCGGTGAATACCTCCATGTATAAAAACAATCTTACCTCCCAACTCTATGACTAAGGATTGTAACAACCCGTGGGGTTGAAATCCATGTCTGTCGAATGCTTTAAATGTAGTGTGGGAACGGTTTAACTCGGGAGAGCCAATGGCTCTCGAGTAGGATAGCGACATAATGGAAGTAGAGGCTCCTTCATCTAAAACAACACGATGGATACTTTTCCCAGAAACATTGGTTAGAATTTGCAACACTAATTGGTGGGAAAGCATTGACTTGAAAAACTCTAATTTGAACATAATGGTGTTGGAGAATCAATATCTACCGCTCCTATAGTAGATACCAGGGTCTTACGCTGATTAGGAAAATTTTGTACGACTTCTAGCGTCGACATAGCACAAGGGGCATGGGATAGATCCTCTACAATGTTTTAGTTTTGAGCGGCCTGGGCGTTGGGGTTGAAAACAAATTTTTGAATAGTGCTTTTTGGTGGACGCAATACTGCATCTTGTAAAGGTTTTTCTATGAATATAGTACCTTGAGGTGAAGGAATATGGGATGTAGATGCAGAGTATTTTTCAGTATTACCTCCGTTAGATTCCTTATCATAAGTAGATTCGTATGTACGTGACCTGGTAGATAAGTTGACCGTTTAGTTGCGCATCATAAGAACATGAGCGGTTGTGGACGGTTCTCCTTGAGAAGGAGGTGATGGTTGTGCAATAATTTGTTGTTGTTGTGTGGGGAAGGGATCAGCTAAAACTTCAGGTGTGGGGTTTCCCTTAAGAAACTTTTGAACTTATTCACGATGTGGACATTCTTTCATGAAGTGATCGCCACCACACAGTAAACAAGGATATTTGACCTTCCGTTTTTGTTTTGTGTCATCGGGGTTATTTTTGGGCTCTTGTTGATTAGAATACTTCTTGGATTTACCTTTGTTATTATTTTTTCCACTTTATGTTTTAGGTGAATCAGATTGAATTGAATTCACTTAAGCAGTGGAAGCAGGGCTGGGTGATCAATTGGTGTTGGTACCATCCTGTGGCAAGGATGGAGTCTAACTATGGTGGTTCTATAATCCACTTGATTGAGTAGCAAGGTGGGAATGAATGAAACCAATGATGCCATCGGCGTGTGATCCCGTAGGGGGTTTTGTTGAGTTGTGTGTAAGGTGTGGGGAATTATGAATAATGTCGTATAATGTACTAGATTGAGCATAGACTAAGTCTATATACTGAGCATGCGAAATAACTTGTTTTTTCATAACAACGCCTCGCATAGCCATGTCTTTAGCTATGATGGGTAGTAAGTAATTAGTGAACCAATCAACGCGCAATTGATACGGAATGGGAGCTTTAATGAGGTGGTGTCTCCTTATCCACTCATGAATATGATTAGAAATGTGAGTGGAGGTTTATTTTCGGAGGGATGTCAAAAGTTCAGTGTCGGTTTCATAGAGGATCGATAGTTAAAAATGAGTAAAAAAGGCCATAGCTAAAGATCGAAAGTCGAAAAAAGAGTGTGGTGGTAAATCGATGTACCACTTTGCAACAGTACCAGTGAGAGTTCGTTGAAACAACCTCAGATGGATAGAATTTTCCATGAAGGAGTTAGAGGAGCACCAAAAATGATAATTCATTACGTGGTTCTTAGGATCCTCACTGGGTTTGCCATCGAATTTCAGTATGTCTGATGGTAACTTCATAGGAATAGTTGGGCAATTTATACCATTTTGGATGGGATCATTGGTCAAACAGGAGAGATCCAAAAAATTTAATGTAGCCATAAATGGTAACTGTTGGTTTGGCTGTGGATACTGGTAATATTGATAAGGCATCTGGGTATCAGTAGGACCATGAATTGAATGATCGTAAGGTCCTCCCATAAAGTGTTGGGCATATGGAGGTGGCCTTCCTTGATTAGGAGGTGGACCAGAAGGGGTTTCTACTCCAGAATAAGGTGGTCCACCGCTGGAGTACGGGGGTCCTCTGGGTGTAGGTGGGACAGGTGGGGGAGGGGGGGTGGGACAGGTGGTGGGGGTGGTCCACTAGCTAGAGGTCCAGTCGATGGAACATTATGATGGCCCCATGGGGTGTTCATATTTCCAAGATAGGGTAATATAGGAAAAATATTCCCTGGATAGTTTTGACCTATAGAAATGTTATTATTACCCGGGTATGTATGCCCCCATGGGGGTTGGGTCCAAGTAGATGGTCCCCCCATTTGATGTGCCCACATAGGTTTTCCCATGGCTGGGAGTGAACTTCCAACCATATTATAGTTCATATGTGAATGATCTCCTTCGCTCACATTTTGCCCCTAACTGGATGGTGCCCCCCAGTTAGATTTGGTCCACTGACTAGGGGTTTCCCCTAGTTGAAAATTGTCCACTCAATGGAGTATTCCCAATAAGAATATGTTGACCACTAATGGTAGGTTGAATCATACTCATATTTTGACTACTAAATAGAGGATAACCTCACCTCAAGTTTTGAGGTGGAGGTAGTGTTCCAGTTACGAAGTTAATAGTAGTTGAAGGTTTCCCTCCAGTTGTTGGGTTCAAATGAGGTGTGGAACCGACCAAATTATCTGGAGGTGTACCAAGAGGAAAATATGGTTGGCCTGGTTCATAAGTGTTCATAAAGGGTATCAATATTCCTAGTGAAGAAAAATACAAGGAATGTACAGGGGAATGTTGTTCAGGAACTGGTACTTCCGAATCGGGTCTCGAAGGAAAACTCCAGTGCTTAATCTGATCACCGAATGTATGTAAATGATCGATAGTCTCAAAAAAGATTTCTAGAAATTCCTCATTAGGAATCCACCAGGGAGGGAACTAGCGTGGTGGAGTTCCCACCATCATAAGTGAACCAAAATTGGAAATATTATGGCCTAAGAAAGTTCCCCAAAATGATGGGGTTAAACCAAGTGCGGTTACTATCAGGTCGTCCAAGGGTCGACTGAATATCCAATCGGTAGCTCCGGGGATACCGTCAAGCGAGTGATGAAAAAACATGTCATGCAGAGGAGGTTGTTCCACTAACAAAGGTCCTATAGGATCAGTGATAGGTGGATTTCCAGGAGGGGAGTAGTTCACTCCTATTTCAGTATTAGGATTTTATTCTATGCGTGATTCAGATGTCGTGGGTTGATCCATTCTTTCTCTCGATTTATCCTCCTGGTTACGGAGATATTCAGGTGTCAAATTCAGTATTCTGCGAGATCTTATTAAGGGTTTCTCAACCAAGGTTACTGATGTAAAACTTCTCCTAAGAGTCTTCTAAAAAAACTAAAAACACACTTCAAGACCTCAAGACCTACTCAAGCTAAAACCACAAGAAAACTCACATGATTGGTAGGATTCAAAAGTCTGGAACCTCACGGGATTATCAAGGCGTCACAATTCGCAATATACTACAGGGTCCAACAGTTATACTCAGCCCAATATTTCAGAGCACTAACCAGGGAGGATTAGGACCATACCCCTGACCGTATAACACAACTACCTGGAAGTGCGTGTGTAGTAGCTCCTCGAGTGATGTTCTCGGTGTATTGCCACGCCAAGGTGAACAATGGTTAACTCAGATGGTTTCAAGAATCCTAGTGGGGTCTCCCGATATACTCAAGGTACATGGGAGTTCTAATCCATACTAGTGTTTTCTAATGCACAACCGTACGACATGAGCCTTCCGATATACTGTTGAGTATGTGAAGTACCTTTCTATATACCCAAAGGTACGTGAAAGTCTATTCGATATACCGACTGTTACATGGAAGAACTGCAAGTCCCCGAGATGCAGTGCATGAAAATTACGACAGTTGCTATGTTTTAAGACGCCAGAACACGTCTCTAACCTAGCGCACGAGTTTCTATACAATTTTAACCTAGGCTACCGCTTGATTTTATCTTGTACAATTAGGTGAATGCATGAAGTGTATACTTGGAATTTAAACAAGATGCGACACTAATCTATATGAAATGCAAGTATTCATTTTGCCTTTCGATGAAAACTAATTAAGTTAAGGATAAGTCTTTTCTTTTCCGATAGCAACATGAACAAAGTACCTCTACTTTCTTTCTCCAAATCAACCAAAACACTCAAAAGTACTCTTTCAACAATCCAACAAAAAAAAAGAAAACAACACACCAAATCGAAAATATTTTTCTCTTTTTATTTTCAACTTAAGAAAACCTATGAGCAAAAATGAAAAGGCGAATTTCCGTTTCGATAGCAATAAATCTAATTATGAAATGAGAATTAAAAGGAGTGGAGAGAAAATTAAAAAATATAAGAGATTTTACTAACTTTTGGAATACTTTGAGAAGGCCTAAATGCGCTCAAAGTCTTCAAGGAAATAAAAATGAACATTTTAAAACCAAGAAGCCATAAACATTGATACTTTTTAGCTTTTTCAAAGGTTGTTAAACAATTATTTCAAAACATGAAAAAATATTTACGAAAATTTCAAGTAATATACACAAAATGAAGATGTTAAAGAAATTTCTGGTCTTCAAACTAATGTACTCAATGAATATGATAATTATACCACTCTTTTAACCGTAATTCCGATAACTAGAGAATATTTGCTACTGCAATCTTAAAACAATTGGAAATTCTCAAAGAATATTAATCACCCAAGATCTCGAGACAACACACAAAAGCACACCAAATTGCAAAAATCACAACTAACTGTTAGAGGGCTGAGAAGTAAGAGTGAACAAATCAGGTAAACTGAGAGGGAGTCACAAGACTGAATGTACTCGTGACTAGGTAGGACTCAAATCAAACTCTAAACTTCAACAAAAAACCAAAGACAAAGTATATTGTGTCTAGGAGATCCTGTGACTGTCAAGGATAACATACATAACTCAACAAACCAAGCCAAAATCAATTTGAGAGATTTTTTAAACTTATGCACCCAGTTATGAAGGGCGGCGCACCCTGCAGGTGTACACCAGAGTGTTGGGAGCCCAGTGACGCCATTTGATAACACAGGAAGTGCGTCAGTGACGGAGGATGTAAATGGGAAAAAGGAATCAGTGACGCAGGATTCTTGAAGTTAAAGTGCATCAGAGTTACAGTGACGCAGGCATAAAACTGCCCAGGTGCATTAGGCGGGATCCAAGAATGAAAAAATAAAAAATCTCAACAACAAAAATATAAATGGCTTAATAAAAAGTCCCAATTAGAGCCTGGATCACCCATAAGCTCTCTGATAACCAGATCCAATGAAGAAAGAGGCAATTAAGAGGCTAATTGAAAGGGAATCAAGAAACCAAGAATTACAAACAAATAAAAACCTATGGGCTACCTATCCCCAACAAAGTCGCCGATTTTGTTTATGGACAATCTGTAAGTGCAGACACAAACTGATCTCCCTAGTCTAAATGGTTCGTATCTAGAACAAAACAAATACACAACACATATAAATTTCCTAGATTGATCAAATTGCAAAGTAAGTTAAGAGATAACTCACCTTATGAGAGAAATTCCTTTCTCCTTTCTTGATTCAACTCTTGGATCTACAGATCTTCAACTTCAAAACAACATGAAACAAGTGGAAACAAACAAGTAGTGATGGCATATAATCATAAATCAATCTAGATTAGCGGTCAAAGAAGCCAATCCTAAACTCTATAATGAAAAGATGTTTATGGAAATAATTTGCATTAATGTAATTACAAAAAGTATAAAGAGAGTGGTTACAACCAATCTTTGATGTCGTAACACCATCCGAATGATCTTTGCCTCAAATATCAAAGATTTTGCCTCCTATGGATGAAAGGGATATCCTAGCAGAATTTCACCAGCATGTAGGTACTATATCCTTCCTCTCATAACCATGGATAGGGGGTTGATATTTATAGGCCTAAAAGGATAAGAGAGGTTGAGGATTTGTGGGAGAATATTAAGGGATCATCCCACTAGGTAAGAAGATTGAATGCCACCTTTTCTAACATATAGGAATAAGCCTCCACAGAATCAAAGGTTCGAGAAGTCACTCAAAGCTTCTATTTTCCATTTTAACCAACAACGACACACCTTGCACACCAACAACCTGCATCTTTTAAGGATGACACGTCTTGTGAAAAGGAAACTTGCGTCATCGACGCAGTCTGTCAATGTGTAGAGCATGTCACCTAGGGTCCGACACACCTTTCCAATGAGTAGGGCACATCGAGGTGAATACAAAAGGTTAAAAGGGTCAACAACAACAATATTTTTAATCATTCATCCCAAGTGCTTTAGGAATTAGGGCACATATAGGACGCATAACTTAATATGACGAGAATTTAGTGTAACAACTACAAACACTCTTTCATTTAATCCAACAACATGAAAACAACACACCAAATCAAAAATATTTTTTCTTTTTTCTTTTCAACTAAGCTAAATATATGAGCATAATAAAAAGATGAACTTCTCTTTTGATTGCAATAACTCTAATTCAAAAACAAAGAAAAAGAATTGAAAGGGAAATAAAAAATATCAGAGCATTCACTAGATTTTTCAATACTTTGAGAAGGCCTAAATTCACTTAATATTTTCAAAGAGATGAAGATGAAATTTTCAAAACCAGGAGAATCATAAGCATTGACAAGTTTTGAGTTTTTTCAAAGTTTCTTAAACGACTATCCAAAGCATAAAATACTATTCTCAACAATCTCAAGTAGTCTACTCGAAATCAAGATAGTAAAGAATTTTTTATTTTCCAAACTAATGTACTAAAAAATATGAGAATGATGCCACTTCTTTAATCTTGATTCAGAATACTAGAGACTATTTCCTACTGCAATCTTTAAATAACTAGAAGTTCTCAAGAAGTTAATCACCCAAAATCGTAATACAACACAAAATTCAGACCAAATCACTCAAGAATCACAACAACTTAACTTTTTGGAGGACTTGGAAATCAAAGATACTGAAAGGGAGTCACAAGACTGGTTTGCAATCACGAGGGATTGAAATTTAACACGAATGGAGAAACAACCGCTTGACTAACTAGGACTCAAATCAAGCTCTAAATTTCGAAATAAGCCAAGGACAAAGCAAACTGAGTCTGAGGGATTATGTGGCTGCAATGGACAAAAAACAGACCTCTGCAAACCAAGCAAAAGCCAGCTTTGTGGGATTTTTTTTTTACCCTACGCATTAAGCTTTGCAGGGTGACGCACTCTACAAGTATTGCTAAAACGTAATTTTCCACCTTGTGAGTATCAGCATTCTTTGGCCTGCAGGATCCATTTCACTGACTTAGATCCACTTTATATCCTCCAGACACTATTTTTCCCTATTTTCTCCACTGTACTCTAGCTGCATCATTACATTGGGTGTACCCGCGAGTTGCATCACTATAGCCCGCGGGTAGCATGTAAAATTGTAAAAATCACTAGTTTATTACTTTTTACTCCCAACAAGCGGTTATTGGGTGACCTTTGACCCTCCATCTGCCCAAGAAATGCCTCGATGTGTCCTTTCACTTACCTTTGAGAGGAATATATATTGAGCACATATGGCTTATGGACGGGAGGAGAAAGAGGAGCAAGAGAACTCTAGTGGATTTGTGCCCTATCTTGAGTATACACTCATTGATCCTTGTAGTTGTGAACCCCTTATGTTCACCTTCCAAACTCCTACCATAGTTTGGGTTTGCCATTCCATGGAGGATTGAAGTGGTGGAGGCACAAGTGGATTGATCCAGATCTTGGTTCAGATTGGTTGTCGGGAAGAGGTCGTATCACATTGTACTTCTTCTTGTTTATTAATAGAAATACTCATATTCTCGTCCATTAATGTTGTGAATGTTGTTTATTCTACATTGGGTTGCATTTACTTATAATATCATGGACCATTGCTATTGATGATGTTAATGTCGTTTATATATTATATGCACTTGTTGTATATTGGTTGTCAAGACTAATTTGCAGATTCAAGTGCACGGATTGAAAGCTCCAATGAGGATCTACATCAAACGTTGGATCGAGGTTGGTTATATTCTTCATTATCTTAGCATTGTCATTTATATAGCATAGTACTGAGAATTGAGTTAATTTCTGGTAGTCAGTTGTCTGTTGTGGTCTACCCCAAGCCATAGTGAGTTTTCTCCAATACAGAAATGGTGACTCCGCTGGGGAAAACATCCATGTTTGGGGATTTTTTAGCATTAGTCCTTAATTAGAGTTGTTGTTTGTCGAAGCTCTGTGTCACTGATTGGCCGTTGAGATACAGTATAGAAAACTTGTTTTTTTTGAGCTAGTGGACTCTTTATTTTCCCATTTGCCTTTCCTTACCCACGTGATAGCTTTTCTCTGCCCACGTACACCCACCTCTGTTTACTCTACTGCTCGTGGGTACCCGCAGGTTTTCCTTCGACAATAGAGTACAACTTCGTCTTTGGTTGATTTACGAATTTTGGTTGTTGCAGGGTTGGCTTTGGATGATCACGAGTCTTTGTTGGCCTGTTTCTTGATTGTTCCATGCCTTGGTTGTGACCAGCACTCTTCTTTTCTCTTGGTTGAGCCTTGTTGGTTTTTTACCCATCTTTGGATTTAGCCTTGTTGGTTTTTTCCTTTTGAGCTCATTCCTTTGGCTGAGTCTTACTGTTTGGTATCTGTCGGGTTGTCTTAGTGATCTCCTTGGCATATCAATGACTAGATAGTAGGATTTTGCTTGCATTTTTCATTTCCTTATATTGAAAAATACAACAAAAAAATATACATATAGTTTTGTATTTTCCTTTTGCTTATAAGAGAAAATACATTTTTTTTTTAACTTTCATGTACTGCATCTTGCATTGAGGGCTTGATGCCTTCATTTAGGTTATGCTTGTGCATAGAAAATATTAAAAGGATTGCATTTTTATTTCGAAACCATTGGGTTGATTTTGAATGTTAGTGACATTGTTTTATTAGATAGATGAGTCTAGGATTTGACGATTTTGCATACTATTGAGTCATACACATCACTAGTTTCACGACCATATCCCTTGAGTAACCACAACCACTAAAATTAACTCTTAATCTTAAAATTGATTAGACCGATTTTATTTATAAGGTACACCAATTAGCATAGGTTTAGAGTCTTGGAATAGATCATTGTGAGTTAACAATCCAAGACTACTAGACGAAACATTAGGTGTCTGACCAGGGAGTGGAGGAATCCATGGTATATATCGGTGTTCTAAGGAATCTCTACTCAAACCAGATTTAAGCACGAAGTCACGGGAGGTTGGTTGAAGGAATATCCCTCTGATACCGGTTGAACGTGGGAGATATTTCCAGGATTTGTTCATATCTTGGGACTCTTGGGGGATTTGACCCTCATTGAGTTTCGGGCTCAGCTACCCTACCCATACGACGAATCCCACATGCGACTGTCCCCCTGAGCATTGGTTATATTGCTGTGACCATAGTTTCCTTACCTAGGTATCGCATAGGGTACTTGCAGTGGTTATGCTATTTGTGTCCTGAGTCAGATAGGGATTGGACAACACAGTTGTTTATTGCTGAGGGTTATGACCCTTTGCACGCAGTGAAGCCTGGGTGTCTCTATAACTGATTCTGTTACCTTCATCTATAGTTTGGGAGTCTCAAGCCTCTCCTAGGCGAGACATACCGGCTCTAATGTCGGGAGCTCATTTAGCCACTCTGTTTGTCTGCTCTTGGTTGTAGTTTCTCTAGGTGTGTGCTTTTGATTTACTATTTTTGATCGATAGTTGGCCGTAGGAGACATTGTGATTTGATATTCTCTTCAGATATATCGTGGCGTGGAGTCCTACTCTCCGCCGATCTCATCGGTTAGCTGGTTTAGAACCGGCTGAACTTTCACGTCGTGTTGCTCAGGGACGCCAATGGGCTCCCTTTGAGTCTTCATATTCTTACGAGACATACATCGCTGAATTTATGATGACTACACACTCCAACACAGAAGAAATCCCCATGATTCCATCGGGTGGATTCGAACACACTTCAGACACCCCCACACCTCGAGAGGCTTGGGGGGGTGATCTACCTGAGACTCAACCTGGTTTGATTTGGCCGAATCCACTCGAGAACAATCCGTTCGATCCTTCGAATTTGGATAATTATCTTTATGGGATTCCAACCTTACCTGACAACGAATATCCTTCGATCAACGTTAACCCGTTCTCATATAGTATGCCTGGTTTCAACACAGTAGATCCTCCCACTGCTTTTGGTAGTCATGCTGGCACTAGTCATGGTGTTAACAACATTGCACTCAATGGGGGAAATACCCTCGCCGGGGGCACCATGTTGTCCACTCACACACATAATATGGGGACCGGTCATAATCCTACTCACAATGCTAATGTTGGAAGAAGAATGCCTCCTGGGACTGCCCAACCTAATAGGAACATTGTTCGAAACACGACTCGCCATCCACCACCTAACACGCATATCATTACTCGTCAACCCAGGACCACTTTCACAAGTGTTAATGCTCATCCTAACCATGGGGGTGGACATATACCACACACTTTTGCGTCCACCACCGCTACTAGTAATGCTAATGTAGGAGGTGGGAATATATCTTATCTTCATGGTCATAACGCCACCATTCCTGCTACTAGTAACACCAACGTTGGGGTTGGGGACACTTCTCATGCTTACGGTCACCACACGAATGCTCACGCTAATCCTAATGCTAGGGTTGGGAATATACCTCACCATTATGTTCATTACAACTCGGTTCCCGCTGCGAATAGTACGTATATTCCCCATACTTATGGTGGCAACCCTTACTACAATACAGTCGGTGTTGGCCACCAGTTCAACCCACCTCAATATGGTGCCCAAAATACTTATATACCTGCTTACCCTCATATGGGTCAGGTTGGGGGAGGTTATCAACCTTATGGCCATGGTCAAGCTTATGGTCCGCCAGGTCCTCATTATCAACAGTTTAATGCTCATGGTCAAGCTTTTGGTACACCATACAATTTGGTTCCATTCAACCAACCTTTTATGGGAGCTTATAATCAAGCTTTCCAGCCACAGCTCCCGTTCCTTGCACTCTTGAATCTTTCGGATATTTCGAAGCTCACGAATGATCCGGTGTGTCACGACCCTAATTGGCCTCCGGTACCTACCAAGCTCCCTTCAGACATTCCTAAGTTTGAGGGGAAAGGTGGTGAGGACCCGGGGGAACATGTCACAACGTTTCACCTTTGGTGTTATTCCAACTCATTGAATCACAATTCCGTTAGATTACGACTATTTCAACGCACCCTCACGGGGGCAGTTGCGAAGTGGTACGTTGAGTTGCCCGGGAACACTTATAGGGGATTCAATGAGATTGCTTTGGTTTTCTTGGACCATTCCCAGTTTCTGGTTTGCTATGTTACTGGTAGTGAAATTTTGTCTACCTTCCATCAAAATAAAGCCACACATATTTCTGACCACGTTCAAGAGTGGCGTCTCCGGAAGAGATTAGTGAAAGCCAACATTACTCCACAATTTCTGTTGGAATGGTTCCTCAAGTCATTACTCCCATACATTGGTAAGGATGTTTCGATGTCCGGCATTGTGACCGAGGAACAAGCCATCTTGAAAGTCCAGCAGTTAGACCTACTATACTCTCAGTCTGGAATTTTATATGACCACATGCCGATGGCATCGTGGGATCCACAAAGTATTCGCCCTATAGATTTGGTGGCTAATCAAATGCAAAATTTGTCGCTAAACCAATCTACTCCCGGACAGGTTCACACCTTGTCCACTTCCACCCCGTTGTCTGATGTACACAATGTGCAATCAACGAAACCATCAGGTAACCAACAACCTGGTGATAAGAAAAAGGGGAGAAACAACTGTAGGGGTGGAAACAATGGGAATAACAATAACAACAATCACAATACTCCTTGTAAAGAGAATGCCAACCCTCCTCGGGAAGGCGGAAATGCTGGTGAGGACCGTAAACCTAGGCGTAAGGTGAAGTTTCCTTAGTAGCTCTGTGGGGAAGACCATCTGACTCACTTATGTCCTCGAATTGAAGAAGCATCGATGCATTTGGCACAGAGTCCAACTGTGTTGAAGGATCCCCTTCCTCATCAGCAAAATATGGCTTCGCATGCTCCCACCACTGGTTATGGACCTACTGAGACGACAACATCTTCTTCCAATACTAGTGGTTATGGATGTGTGAATATGGTTCAATCGGAGGTTAGTGTTTCCACTCGTCAACGTGATTATGGTGCACCACAACCTAATATGGGGAGTGAGCCTCCCCCTCCTCCTGACAATTCCTTGCATATCGAGAATCCCTCTAATATGCCGCAGATACCGAAAGGTGTTCTTAAGCGCTCTATGCATAATCCTAATGCTTGAGCCACCCATAACTACTCAATTGTGGAAGATTTGGGCCAAAATCTGTGTGCCATGTCGGCTCTTGAAGTCTTGCAGGCCTGTCGTTCTCAAAAGCATGCCCTTTTGAGTGCGTTAGGAGTTCAGGATGGGGGAAATCCTAGTGTTATCAAGTTTGATACTACTGATGTTCAACCTCACTTACCTTACCACATGGCTTTTCAAATCCAGGTGGCATGCCTTCAGAATTTTGTCAAACGTACTATGGTTGATGAAGGTGCTTCCGCGTCAGTAATGTCGCTAACTTTTTGGAAAGCTCTTGGCTCTCCTCCTCTACTCGCGTCTAGAACCACACTCACTGCATTCAACGGTCGGTCTTTTAAGCCACATGGAATTATCCCTTCCCTTGTTGTCTGCTTGGGAGGTAAATCTGTTCCTATTGAAGTCGAGGTGGTTGATGCGCCCATCGACTACAACCTTTTACTAGGTCGGAATTGGATGTACGATATGAAGGCTGTCGCGTCCACTATATTCATAGTTATTTTCTTTCCTCATGAAGGCAAGATAGTGACCATCGATCAGCTGGATTTCATTAACACTCCTTCCACAGCATCCGCGGGATCCATAGTCCCGCAATTTACTGATTCTCAGTTGGCAACTGGGAACATAGGTGTTGGTATGTATCCTTCATTGATGGGAACTTATAGTTTTTCTGCACCTGTGAACTTCATCGGAACCATTTCCGACAATGTATCTCCTCCTTTGCATAGTATGACATTCCAGACTTCCTATTTTAACGATCCATGTAATTTACTGTCCATGAGTTCTACGTCTGGAGACATTACGCACGTCGGGATGTCTATGCCATTGTCTGTAGTTGAGCTTGCTTACCAGCATATTCAACAAGCCATTGCAAAACCGGATCTCTCTTCTTCTTAGACGGTCGAAGAAGATCCCGTTACGCTGCCAGTTTGGGAAGCCAACTCATCTTGTTCACACGACTTCCTTGATGATACGTTGCCATTTGATGAAGCTATTATGGAGCCCATGTGTGGTAGTGAGAAGCCTTGGGAGGATATGCACCATCGCTCTTATTTCCTTCCCAACCTCGAGCTCACCGAACAGGAAGAGTTTAAGATGAATCTAGAAGAGATGGTTGGTCACCCTATGGCTCTTTTAGGGTCACATGATGTTTTTGCGGAGGGGAATATGGCCAATATTTCCCCAACTATGTCGATCAACATCTCTTGTATTCCCGAAAAAGTGGAGAATGTCTACATCAGTGCCGATTGCACTCCTGAGGAGATTGCTATTTACACTGATTTGTTTACAGAACTCCAAGAAGCTTTCACCTGGTCATATGAGGAAATGTCAGGAATAGACCCTCGCATTGTTGAACATGATATTAGAACGTACCCCAACGCTAAACCGGTTCGACAACGCCTACGTGCTGTGAACCCTAGGAAGGCAGCCGCTATCAAGGCAGAGGTGGAGAAACTTCTCAAAGCTGGTTTCATTTACCATGTTCCCCTTACCGAATGGGTGTCAAATCCCGTTCCTGTGGATAAGAAGCAGGGAACGATCTGCGTATGCACTGATTTTAGAGATTTGAACCGTGCATGTCCGAAAGACAACTTCCCCATGCCATTCATCAATCAGATCTTGGATGCTTGTGCAGGAAGTGAGATTTTTTCATTTATGGACGATTTTTCAGGCTATAATAAGATTCAAATCAAACCCAAGGACCAACATAAGACAACTTTCATTTGTCCTTGGGGGACATTTGCATATCGAAAAATGCCCTTCGGCCTTAAAAACGCCGGAGCTACGTTTAAGCGTTCCATGACCTACGCCTTTCACGATCTTAAAAATATTATGGAGGTTTTCTTGGATGATCTTGCCAGCCATTCTCGCAAGAGAGTGGACCACCCCAAGCACCTCCGCCTGATTCTCGAATGATGTATACGCTACAAGATTCGATTGAATCCTAATAAATGCATCTTTGCTGTAAGGACTGGTCACCTTTTGGGATTTATAGTTTCGAAAGAGGGTATTAGAGTCAATCCTCTCAAAGTTGAGGCAATAATTCGGTTGCCTCCTCCGCGCAACTTGTTACAACTTCAGAGCCTCCAAGGGAGAGCTACTTTTCTGCATCGATTTGTAGTCAATTATGCTAATCTTACCAAAGGTTTCGCGCGCTTATTGAAGAAAGACACACCTTTTATCTGGGATGAGCGAGCCCACCAGTCTTTCGACGCCCTTAAGAAATATTTGGTATTGGCCCCTGTGCTTAGTCCACCAGACTTCGCACGAGATTTTATCCTTTATGTGGTTGTGTCTCAAGAGACGATTTGCATGGTCTTGGTTCAGGTTGATGACGCTCTCATCGAGCATGTTATCTATTACCTCATTCGAAATCTAGTAGACGCTGAACTGAGATATAATCACGTAGAAATGCTGGCACTTGCGACTGTCCATGCAGTCCGACGGTTACGACATTACATTTTGCTTATAACTACCACATTTGTAGCGCATATCAATCCGTTTCAGTTCGTGCTATCACGACGCATTATAGGGGGAAGTACAATAAATGGATTGTCATCCTTCAGGAGTTCGATCTTGATTTTGCTTCGGCGAAATCGATGAAATCGTTGGTGTTTGCTGAGCTTATGTTGGACCTTCTGAGGCTTGATGAGGACATCATCGATGAAGATTCCTTTGTGGATGAGCACTTATTTCTTATCTGGTCCGAGGACCCTTGGTATGGGGATGTCATTGTATATCTCCAAACTTTGAAGTTTCCTCCGCAGTATTCACGAGACGAGCGACTGCATGTGAACATCATGATAAAGATTATACTATCGTTGGTGACACTTTGTATTGCTGAGGAAAGAATTCTATCCTTCATCATTGCTTAACTCATGAAGAAGCGGAGCGGGTACTTAATGATTGCCATGCAGGAGCGTGTGGTGGTCACTTATCCGGGCTTGCTACAACCCAACGTATTATGCGAGCCGGTTACTTTTGGCCTTCAATATTTAAATATTGTATTAACGTTGTGAAGAGATGCCACCCTTTCCAGGTGTTCTCTCAGAATATACACTCGCATCCAGCGCCCCTTCATCCGGTTGTCACCATCGGTCCCTTCACCAAGTGGGGGGTGGATTTCATGGATTGCAAACTAGCTTCAGCTGGGGGGCATCACCATATTATAGTGGCCATGGAATACTTTTCCAAATGGGCTAAGGCCATGCCTACCGTAAAAGCCGATGGTGCTACAACAACCCATTTTGTGTGCAATCAAATTATCACTCGGTTCGGTATCCTGAAAGAGATTGTCACTGACCATTGTAGTCACTTTCAGAACAAGATGATGGAAGATTTGTCTCTCAAGATTGGGTTTCGTCAAGAACACTCATCTTCTTATTATCCCCAAGTGAATGGTCAAGTTGAAGCAGTTAATAAGTCTTTGAAGACCATTCTCCAACGTACCATCCAACAAAGAAAGAACAATTGGCACATCATGTTATATCCTGCTTTGTGGGCGTATCGAACCACAGTCAAGACTGCCACCAGGTTTTCACCATTTCAGTTAGTACACGGTGTGGAGTCGATTTTACTAGTTGAATGCGAAATCCCTTCGCTTAAATTGGCCATAGAGATCCTCCCTGATACGACAGGTATTGAGCAACGTTTAATCCACCTTGAGCAGCTTGACGAGCAACGTCGAGATGCTATTGTGGCTATAGATGCCAACAAACATCGTGTCAAGGTTCAATATAATAGGTTCGTCCATCCCTGATAGTATGCTGAAGGTGACTTGGTCCTCTTATATGACCAAGCTAAAGAACCCCTGGGGGCAGGCAAATTTAACCCCATGTGGCACGGTCCTTACATTGCCAGGCGTGTCCTAGAAAAAGGAGCCTATGAGTTGGAAGACTATGAAGGGACTGTCTTGAAGGATCCTAGAAATGGGCTCTACCTCAAGCGGTATTACGCTTGAACCTCTGGTCCAGGCTAATACTTTTGTATACTATTGTATAGTTACTTATGTACATAGTTTAGCTTTCTTTTAGTTTTTCAGGTCTGCTGATTCGCTTCCGTTTGATGGACAGATGTCAGCGGAATATCCTACGTTCTTAGGGTTCGCGAATGGTGCTAGCTGTCATACGCAGGAGCTTGCCTCTATTGCCTGGGTTATTTTCTCACCTGACCACCTAGTTGTGTCTTCAAGAGGTGCTTGTCTCGGTCCTACATCTAACAATGTGGCCGAGTATAGTGTCGTGATCGAGCTACTTCAGGATGCTATTTTACATGGTATCCAGTCTTTAGAAGTTCGCCTGGATTCACAACTAGTTATGTCTCAGCTGAATGGTCAGTACCATGTGAGGGATCTTACATTACTACGGAAATTCCTAAGGGTAAGACTCTTGGAACAACATTTTTTTTTAATTACATACATACATGTTCCGAGAAGTGTTAATCATATATATGATGCATACGCTAACTATGTATTAGATTGGAATTTGTCACATTCACCATGAAGCACACAAATAAAAGAAGACATTCACACATTTGTACATACACACGTATAGTAGAACCGGAGAACCAAAGTTTTTTATAAATAATATGTCCAAAATGGTAGTATCGTGATACAAAACTGGAGCCCGTAGCCCTAAAAAATATACACATCGATACAAAAAATGAGATCCTGAGATATCTGCTCCCTACGAGGAGGCCTAGCTGCTGCCCCGATGGGATGTGTCTCATAGAAGTACTACACTGCATTTGCTATCCGCTGTAGCAGTCGTACCCAGTTACTCCGCACCCCCACTACTTGGCGCTGCATAGCCTCTGGCAGCTGCGCCACCTCTGCCTGTGGTACCCTGGTAGTCATCCGTGATATGTTGGACCGCATAGTTTGTAGTGTCCGTTCTGCCGCAACATCTGCCATCTCATCACCCCTGCCCCGACGACGATGTCTTGGGAAGCCATCAGGTCTCACTAGGCCTTTGTCTGCGAGAAAACAGTCAAACATCAATACATGATACTACCCCCAAAAAATATTTTTGCATTTACACCTATAATAAAAAATCCATAAAAACTTAATACACACAAAAACCTAAAAAGAGTACTCACTGATGTCTCCAAACACTGCATCTAGTGGGAGCGGCATGTCTCGGTCCTGCCGGAAGTCTATCCCTGCATAAGGGTAGTCATCTATCGCTATGACCTGTTGATCCCACCAGTGAAAGAACTCCTCTGTATACGATGATGCCTGATGGCCACCACCCTGTCGTGTCAAGACCTCATCCCACTGGTTCATGGTTGGGTCGCGGAGACTATGAGGAGGGACCTCAACCCTCAGACTAAGCCCCAAAACCCGCTCGAAGAAGAAGCTGCATAAAATACTTCCATACCCGAAGTTTTTCACATCCCCCTACTTGCACTCTATCAGCTGGGTCTTCATGGACCCCAGTAGCGTAGTACACCAGTCAAATATCATAGGCTGCATGCACTGTGATGCATAGAACATAACTGGCCTCGATGCCTGGTGAAGAGCTTTGGATCCAATAATCCACACTAAAGTTTCCACGACAACCTTCATACTCAGGTCGACTATGGCTCGGATGGGCACCTGACTTCCCACTGCCCGAGCATTTGGAACACAATATCTCTTTATGTAGTCGGGGATGGTGATCCCACCACCCATAGTCTGAGATCGAAGGCTAGCCACCTCACCTCGGCGGGACAAACCTGTGATGAAATAGATATCTTCCACCTCCAGTGAAAGTATTTTCCTGTCTAGGTTGAAGTTCTGTGCATCAACATCCTAATAGTCTATCAAACGACGGAGCAATAGGTTTTGGGCCCTCAAACCCCCTATGCTCCAAAATTTGTATAAACCGCATGCTTGTAGCACTTGCTGTGCACGCACATCATTCCGAACAGCCTCATCTACTAGGTCATGTTCCCTCTCCCTCCACTCTAGAACCATCCCGGAGTAAGAAAAAACAAAAATGTTGGTAATTTTCATTTGCAAAATCAACTTCACGGCCGTACCCGTGGGAAAATTTGCATACAGTTGCGGGTACCCGCGATCAACCTGTGCGTTGACTGCGAGTATGATTCCCTACCCGCGACCCGCATATTAGTAGCCCGCGAGTAGCTCCGAAGACATTTAGGGCTTTGCTAAACTAAAAATCCAACCACGGGAATTTGAAATAAAAACATTGAAATGGAAGGTGGGGATGAGATTACCAACCTGCTCTGGACGGTTCGATGATCGGATGCCTGTAGCTCCCGAGATCAGCAACTGAACTTTGAGGTGAAAACTAACCACACAACTCCAAATGGGTGAATAGTAAAAATGAATTGTAAATTGTAAATTTTTGTTACTATTTATAATTTTCAAGACCCACTTGTCTATAGTTTTCGCCATTTAATGCTGTTATGGACTAATATAACGTCTTGGAGTAGAATTTTTGACCAGATCTCTTCGGCGGAAGCTGTTTCCGACTATTTCACACCTACGGCAGGTACGTTTCACACCTGGCATATAGGTTAGATGTCACTTTCACATGCATTATGCGTTTGACCTTTTGACCACTTTCACAAACCCTAGGTGCGACCCCGCTTCTTAACTGACACGGAACCTTCACACTACTATAGAAGTGTCGTTATGTGGCGGTAGGGATTTTCCGAACATGGGTACCCTAGTTAGAACCCCTTTGTGCATTCTGGTGCCCATGCCGTTGTTTGTCCTTAGGATTGGGAGTCCTTTGTAGTCACGGCATGACGTTGCGATAAAGAATCATACTCTACTTTGTCTTATGTTGGCCATCTCCCTTAAGGACTCCCCTCAATTATATCATGTTGTGATTGCATTGCATCATCCTGCTTGCCGCTTGAGGCTTGTGCCAGCTCCCGCTTACTCAGTTGTTAGCCTGGTGCCTAAGCACTTTTTCCTGTCGAGCCTTGCAGAGCTTCCATTTGTCCTTCATAATTTGATGACCTTTTGACCCTGAGGGAACACACCCCTGAGTGTCCACATCCTGCATGCACTTCCTTGCATTGATCATAGGTATGTTCCACTGCTTGGGACTAGTTTGCTCGCTATTTGACACTTGTTCCCTCACTTGTTGTACTATAAGCAATTTTATTCTTTTTCAAGCTCTCCCAAATATGAAAAAGACCAAAAAAAAAATCAAATATTCCAAAAATCCGGACGGGATTATGGTCACTACTTCTTGTTGGCAGATGTTGTGTCACCTTTGAACAGAGCATTCATTCCACTCCGTACATTATGATTCGGGACTATAGTTGGACCTTAGGAGCTATCCTTGTTTCTTAGTTTTCTCCACTGATTGGTTAAGCTTCCAATCATTATGGAGCCCTTTGTGGTGCCTCCTGCATCACACAGTCTATATCGAGTCTATGTTGCTTGAGTCTATCCATATGCTCATGCTCTTGTTCAAAGGAAGTCCTGAAACCAGAGTCGGCCACTCCTCAGATCTCTTCACTATTGCATATCAGCCATCCTTATTGAGTCAATCTGTTTCACCTGAGCTCTTCCAAATCTTTCAGTGTAGTTGGTACCTCGTGCTAGTTGATTGGGGATGCCTTAATGCCCTCCTTCCAGTGAGTCTCATTCTGTCGACTTCAACCCATTTATTCTGGGACTTGAGGCTTAGATTTCAGTTGAGTACCTTGAGGCTTGTAGTCATTAGTGGCAGGTTCTCTCACCATCGACAGTTTTGGGAATACATCAGTGTCCCCTGATCGATGGATTCATCCTAGTGTTCACCTTCAACACATCTATTCGCACTCTGATGATTGTGCTATGTGCCTTGATGCCTATTTTCATTATTAGTGGGTTATCTCGCGTCTATTAACGGTATACATCAATGATCGGTAATCAGACGATGTCACATCAGGTTCGACCCCAACTCCTTTATTCACTTGTTGGGACTTACACCGTCGAAGACTTGTGTAGAAGACCCCAGGCGATAGTGGCATTCAGTATGCTACTTATGATTATGACTTTACATCTGAGATATCACCAGTTTGTACCTCCGGTTTGCACTAGTTGTTTCCTTTTCAACAGGAGACCGTATCTTACTGTAGAGGGATCATGGATATGATCACTTATGACATGTATTCATTATGTATTGCCTATTCATGGCCATTGTATCATATTGTTGTACTATACCGACATGTATTTAGGGATACTATTGTATTATGACAAGTGAGATGCTCCTTCCACTTGTGTCTCCATCACTCCACTTCTAAGATTTATAATGTATTTCGGCCATTGTAGCATCAGTATCTGACCTCACACATTAGGGGGCATATGTTACAACATAATTTTCCACCTTGTGAGTATCAGCATTCTTTGGCTTGCAGGATCCATTTCACTGACTCAAATCCACTTTATATCCGTCAGACTCTATTTTTCCCTATTTTCTCCCCTGTACGCTAGCTGCATCATTACAGTGGGTGTACCCGCGAGTTGCATCACTATAGCCCACGGGTAGCATGTAAAATTGTAAAAATCACTAGTTTATTACTATTTACTCCCAAAAAGCGGTTATTGGGTGACCTTTGACCCTCCATCTGCCCAAGAAACGCCTTGATGTGTCCTTTCACTTACCTTTGAGAGGACTATATATTGAGCACATATGGCTTATGGACGGGAGGAGAAAGAGGAGCAAGAGAACTCTAGTGGATTTTTGCCCTATCTTGAGTCTACACTCATTGATCCTTGTAGTTTTGAACCCCTTATGTTCACCTTCCAAACTCCTACCATAGTTTGAGTTTGCCATTCCATGGAGGATTGAAGTGGTGGAGGCACAAGTGGATTGATCCAGATCTTGGTTCAGATTGGTTGCCGGCAAGAGGTTGTATCACATTGTACTTCTTCTTGTTTATTAATAGAAATACTCATATTCTCGTCCATTAATGTTGTGAATGTTGTTTATTCTACATTGGGTTGCATTTACTTATAATATCATGGACCATTGCTATTGATGATGTTAATGTTGTTTATATATTATATGCACTTGTTGTATATTGGTTGTCAAGACTAATTTGCAGATTCAAGTGCACGGATTGAAAGCTCCAACGGGGATCTACATCAAATGTTGGATCGAGGTTGGTTATATTCTTCATTATCTTAGCATTATCATTTATATAGCATAGTATTGAGAATTGAGTTAATTTATCATAGTTAGCTGTTTTTTGTGGTCTACCCCAAGCCATAGTGAGTTTTCTCCAATACAAGTATACACCAGGGAGTTGGAAGCCCAATGACACGGTTTACAAACACGAGAAGTGCGTCAGTGATGTGGGTTGAAAACATACAAAATGTGTCAGCGACTCAGTCTTCCTAAAGTAAAAGAGCGTTATAATTATAGTGACGCAAGCACATAACTACCCAGGTGCCTCGGGAGAAATCCAACTTTGAAAAAATAAAAAATCCCAAGAACAAAAAAGGTAAATGGCTAAGCTAAATGTCCCAATCAGAGATTGGATCACCCAATAACTCTCTAAGAAACATATCCAAGAGAAGGAAGCAATTTAGAGGCTACTGGGAGAAAACCAAGAAAACATAAATTACAAACAAATCAAAGACTATGGGCTACTATCCCCATTATGGTCACCATTTTTTTTTGCTGACAATTCGTCAGTGCGGACACTAACCAATCTCCCTAGTTCGAATGGTTCGTATCTAGAACAAAAGTAATACAAAACAAAAATATCTTTCCTAGATTGATAAAATTACAAAATGTATAGGAAGATAACTTACCTTATGAGCGTAGTTCTATCTCCTCTCTTGATGTAGCTTCCGATCTTCATATCTGTAGCTACAAAATAGTATACAACAAGTGGAAACAAGCAACTACTAATAACATACAAATATAAATCAATCTAAACTAGCAGTCAAAGAAGCCAATTCTAAAGATATTACAACCGATCTTTGATGTCGTAACACCATCCGAATGATCTTATCCTCAAATATCAAAGATTTTGCCTCCTATGGATGAAAGGGATATCCTAGCAGAATTTCACCAGCACATAGGTACTCTATCCTTCCTCTCCTAACCATGGAGAGGGGGTTGATATTTATAGGCCTAAAAGGATAGGAGAGGTTGAGTATTTGTGGGAGAAGCTTAAGGGATCATCCCACTGTGTAAGAAGATCGAATGCCACCTTTCCTAACATATAGGGATAAGCCTCCATAGAATCAAAGGTTCAAGAAGTCGCTCAAAGCTTCTCTTTTTCCATTTTAACCAACAATGACACACCTTGCACACTAACAACCTGCATCTTTTAAGGATGACGCGTCTTGTGGAAAGGAAACTTGCGTCACCAACGCACTCTGTCAATGTGCAGAGCACGTCACCTAAGTTCTGACACACCTTTCCAATGAGTAGGGCGCATCAGGGTGACTACAAAAGGTTAAAAGGGTCAACAACAACAATCCTTTTAATCATTCATCCCAAGTGCTTTAGGAATTAGGGCACATATAGGACACATAACTTAAGATGACGAGAATTTGGTGTAACAACTACAAACACTCTTTCATTTAATCCAACAAAATAAAACAACACACCAAATCAATTTTTTTCTTTTCTTTTCTTTTCAACTAAGCTAAATATAGGAGCATAATGAAATGATGAAATTCTCTTTTGATTGCAATAACTCTAATTTGAAAACAAAGAAAAAGAATTGAAAGGGAAATAAAAAATATCAGAGCATTCACTAGATTTTTCAATACTTCGAGAAGGCCTAAATTCACTTAATATTTTCAAGAAGATGAAGTTGAAATTTCCAAAACCAAGAGAATCATAAGCATTGACAAGTTTTGAGTTTTTTCAAAGTTTCTTAAATGACTATCCAAAGCATAAAATACTCTTCTCAACAATCTCAAGTAGTCTACTCGAAATCAAGATAGTAAAGAATTTTTTATTTTCCAAACTAATGTACTAAAAAATATGAGAATGATGCCACTTCTTTAATCTTGATTCAGAATACTAGAGACTATTTATGATGGGGAACTGGCGAACAGTGAAAAGTCTATTTTCTGTTAAAAGATTTAATATTGCAGAAGTAAGTCTCCAACCTGACCACTGTATGGTTACCTATTCGACAGGAAAAATGAAATTCAAATTAGAACACTCAGCCACCGTTGATTTCAACAGATTCACGATGTAGATTGGTTTGACTCCTCCATGGTCAACTTAGACTTCTACATCAGATCATGACCGTTCATCCTTCAATCCAATGGAGCAAAACTGACCTGGCAACATTTCGCTCTGTTTCCTCTAAATCGTGGGCGTACAGGAGATTGGATACTCATTTAGGGATGTTACTCAAGAGCTCAATACAACATATGCCAGGGTTCGATGAAGAGTTGACTCTTTTTCTTTATTGCTTCAACCTACTCAGGAACACGAATTAATACATTGAGATCAACAACCAATATTTCATTAACAACTAGACGTAGGAATCTACTAGCAATTGCCAGGGTTCAAGCTATGTACTGCGCTGATGGATTCTTCAATATTTATGCAGACTCATTCTCAATCACAGTAACAATAATGAGTGATATAACCAGTGAATATTATCAGACATAAAATGGTTATCTGGAAAACAAATAGCTTCATGAAAATCCATAGAGTATAACTACTCTGTTTATTTATTCCAACAACAACCAAAAAACTGGGTTACAATGCTCTTTTTAAAGGACCACATGAATATGTTGAGTCCTAGCAAATAGGATCTACAACACCCGAAGATTACAATCTAAACAAATCTCTAAAACTGGCTCTTAAATATTTGAGAACCCATTTGGCTATAACAACCATTATTACAACACACACCTCACCATCACTCAAACTAACTCAACCTAATCTAGAACACAATAATAATAAAATTTTATTCTCCTTCTCGATGCTCCTGCATCAAGCTTCCGGGCTTGAAAAGATTCATGGACTCCTGTCCATGAGTTATTCTACACAGGTGCCATTTTTCTGTAACATTGTGGCTGTCAACCATGTCGAATCTTCCACTGGATGTCCTGCCCACTTCACCAAGTACTCAAAATATTCCTTTCCTCTGGTTTTCTTCTTCACTCTCTTGTCTAAGATCTTCTCTGCCTGTAGTCTTGTTTCAACTAGCATTTGTTTCTGCCATTGGACCTGTTGTCATCCTCCTCCACTGTTCCTTCTACTGTACTTGCATGGTATTTATATAAATCTGCAACATTAAAAATTGGTGATATTCCCATATCTGATGGCAATTCTAATTTATATGCATTGTTTGAAAATTTCTGGAGAATTTTATAAGGTCTAATTTTCTTATATTTCAATTTGTTATACTCTCCTCTTGGAAATATTTCCTTCCTCAAGTGTGCCAAAACTAATTCATCAACTTCAAAACTTTGTTCTCTCCTTTTCAAATCTTCTCTGCCTTTGTATTTGATGTTGTTGTCCTGTAGTTTTGATTTTACCTGTTCATGGACCTCATGCATTGCTGTAGCAAAGTCCTCTCCATCTACACTTCTTCTTTCAGCTCTTCCTAAATCTCTGAGTTCATAAATTCCTATTGGGTGCATTCCATATACAATCTGAAATGGACTTCGTCCTGTGCTCTTGTTTGGGGAATCATTATAAGCAAATTCATCCTAAGTGAGTGCTTGATCCCACTGCTTGGGACGTTATCCAACTAAGCTCCTTAAAATATTTCCCAAACTTCTATTAACCACTTCAGTTTGTCCATCCATTTGAGGGTGGTATGTTGAACTGAAACTCATGTTTGTTCCAAGTTTCTTCCACAGGGTCTTCCAGTAATGTCCAATGCATTTAGAGTCTCTATCAGAAAAAATGTTTCTTGGAATTCCATGCAATCTTACAATTTCCTTAAAAAACATATTGGCTATGTTTGTAGCGTCACTAGTTTTGAAAAAAGGAATAAAATGTGCCATTTTGGAGAATCTATCAACAACAACAAAAATTGAATCATGACCCTTGAGTTTTTTTGGCAAACCCAAAATGAAATCCATGCTAATTGAATCCCAAGGTCTGTTGGGAATTGGAAGTGGTGTGTACAAACCGATATTTTGGCTTCTCCCTTTTGCATGTTGACAGACTGTACATTTATCCACGAACTTCTGTACATCTGTTCTCATCCTTGGCCGGAAATAAAAATGCTTCAGTTGTTCCAGAGTTTTATCATGTCCAAAATGCCCACTTAATCCTCCACTATGTTTCTCTTTGATTAATTTTTCTCTCATTGAGAATTTAGGAATACAAAGCTGATTACTTTTGAATAATAAACCATCCTGTATTATGTATTCTAACCATGGAGTTCTGTCCCTTACTGCTTGATTTTTACAAGCTTCAAATGCTTCCTTGAAATTTGCATCATCTTCGTACAATTCTTTAATAGAGTCAAACATTGTAACCTGCACTTGATTTTCTTGCATTATCAAATACCTCATGCTTAAGGCATCTGCAATCTTATTGGATTGTCCACTGATATGTTTTATCACAAAAGTAAAATTTTGCAGATATTCAACCCATTTTACATGTCTTTGATTCAGTTTTGGCTGCTGCATTATGTATTCTAAGGCATGATTGTCTGAATACAAAATGAATTCTTTAGGCAACAGGTAATGCCTCCATTTATTCAGTGATTGAACTACAACATAAAACTCTTTGGCATATGATGAGTATTTCCTCCTAGCTTCATTCAGCTTTTCATTGAAATAGGCTATGGGTTTGTCTTCTTGGTTCAACAGAGCTCCTATGGCTTCCCCACTGGCATCACACTTCACTTGAAATGGTTTTTGGAAATCTGGTAAAGCTAAAATAGGTTGCTCAGTGACCTTTTTTTTTAACAAATGAAAGCTCCTCTCAGCTTCAGCAGCCCACTTGAATGGATTCTTATCTTTTTTAATGGTCTCAATTATTGGTGCATGTTGGAGCATAGGCCGCAGCTATGGAAAAGTTGCCAATTTTGAGGAAAAGCACCATTTTTGGCAGAAGTGAACAGTGCGCGGTACAGTTCCAGATGGACGAGCTCACCGCAGAGTGCGGACCGGAAATCGTGAAGCTCGCGCTCACAAGTCAAAGAAAGGAGTAAATAAGGTGGCCGAGTAGAAAGCTCAACCACCACAGTAAATGAAGGAAGCGACGGAATAGAGGGCTCAGCTACCCTCATTTAAGGCAGAGTACAGAATTTATGGTTGCTCGGACCAAGGAAGAGCAACGGGCCGAAGCATTGAAGACAAAGGACAAGGAGCAGAGAACGATGAAGCGGCGCCCATACCCGCGATCTGCGCCGGAAATCACGAAACCTGCAGGAAGCTGCGATGCGACTGCAAGAGGCGTCTAAAGTACACCTAGCCGTCAGTGGTTAGGGTTTTTGGGGATCACTGTTGAGAAAGGCCCACAGTTTTGTAAAGGTGCAACCCTCAGGGCCACCTATATATATGTGTAATTGTAAAGGGAAAAGGGTTAGATGGGTCAGAGATAGATTGGTTAGAAGGTCAAAGAGTTAGAGAGTCAGATAGCTGTAGAGCTAGTCACTGAGTTTGCAGACAGTCTAAGTTGATGTCTGAGTCATTGTAATCTCTGTAGAAGAAGAGAGTAGATCTAAGAGAAGGGCTCCCAGCTGTGTGCGTGGAGTTTCCCAGAAAGATCTAAGGCTGCAGCTGTGTGCGCAGTGGAACTGTGTAATTCCCATCTCAAGATAATATAAGATACAATTTCCGTGGACGTGATTTCCCTGTGGAGGCGAACCACATAATTCTTGTTGTTATGGTAATGTTTTATGTGAATGCATGTCTGTGTGTTGCTATCTATGTTTACATGAATGTTTCGTTATCTTTATGAATGAGTATATAAAGTAAGTCATTGAAGCTCCCTTAGAAGTTATACTCATGCACTGTCGGAGGAATCTGTAAGAGCACTATCGCCGCAGCGCTTAAGGAGTGTGTTACTGCGTTGTGGTGCGGGAGCAGAGACGATACACCGTGTAACGAACGAAGCGGGTAAACACCCCATGCGTAGGTGCGGAGATACCGCGCAGCTGGTAAAGGCGAGTAAGCTCCGGCGCTGTTGCGCTGTATGACCTGTGAAAGAATCAGACGCTCTGTTCAGAAGTTACTGCGTAAGAAGGGAAGAGGGAAGACTGTAGATTCCTCACCACCCCGGTTAAGGAAACCTGATTCCTTATCCCCCCCATAGCCACTTCGGGTGAGACCTCGGGCTGCTGCACAGCCCGTTGCCGAAAGGGCCAGTGCGCCAAGGGGTGTTTGTTGTTGCGCCTCCTGAAAACCCGGGTTTGTCCAAAAGCATCCAATAAATGGTTCCGTTGCCTTGAGACTTGTTAAGCCAACAAATGGTTCCGTTTCCTTGAGACTTGTTAAGCCAACAAATGGTTCCGCCTCCGGCTTTAACCCTATTATTTTGAAGGCAATGTGGTGCTGGAATCCTACAGCTAAAGAAATTCAAGAGTGGTTTGATTCAAAGGTGAGAGAGTTCGTTGAACGTGTAAATAGAAGCCCTAGGCTTTAGACAAAAGACTGGTTGCAGAAGCATATTTATACTGACCTTCACGAAATCTTCTTTGTAACATTTGCACTTGAGTTGCATGAGTGGGTATCCAAGCTAGCAAATACTCAACCCACTGTGCATTTTGATCAACCTACCGTTTGGTCGCCTAAGCTAGTTAGCACTGTGAAGCGGGTAGATAATCCTGTGTCCCGCGCAGTAGACTTTTGGTTGAACAGTCTGCTGGAAGGCTTCATCACCGAGTTTGCGGTAGATACGAGAAAGAGCTTCAGCGAGGCTGAGAGGAGCTTCTTCAAAGCATACAGGGGTAAGTTCTTAAATTCTCTGAACCTGTCGATTAAAATGCTCTTATATGAAAAAGGAAAACTATGCATAGCTTCCGATGAATAGCATAGACAAGTAATGTCCGCAGATTCTGATAGTGATTTTGAATCTATTGGTTGCACTCGTAGTGGAAAACAGTATTATAAAGTAGGCCTCGACCAACATTATTTTGAGTCGAGCCCAGGAGATAGTCGAGCTCGTAGAGCGAGCCATATAGAGAGACAAGGGAGTGTCCATATCCCTTACCACCCTTTTACACCGCAAAAGCCAGATGGGGCTCAGCATAACCCCGCAGTAACACCCTCTAGTAGCCCGCACGGTACTACTAGTACCTCAGCCCCTCCTTTGTTTAAACATCCCGGAGGCAGTGCCACAGCATCTCCACGTCAACCTAGCGCAAGAAGGATGGGTGATGACATGAAGCTACCAACCTTTAGAGGAACAGGGCTAGAAGACCCTGAGCAGCACTGGTTTCTATGTGAAGCCATTTGGACGATTAAGCAAATTAATGATGATGATGTTAAGCTAGTTCAGTTAGAAACCGCACTAAGAGAGAGAGCCTTAACCTGGTTTATGAAATACTCAGCAGCACAGAATAGGACGCTTGCTGATGTAAGAAGTGCTATGATTAAAGAATTCAAGAAACCTAAATCAGAGTCACAGTGTATAACAGAACTCAAAGACATAAAACAGTTACCTACAGAGTCAGTATGGGACTTTGACCAGAAGTTCAAAGCCTTGATAGATCAAGTAAGCTTTGAGTTTGCACCGCAGCAACATAAGGAATGGTTCATTGCTGCTCTGCTTCCTCACATTAGACTTCCTCTTATGCAACAAAATCTCACTACACAAGAACAAGCTCTAGAGATGGCTATGAAACTAGAAGCTTCACCAATTGCTGGAACAAGCAACGATGTTGCGCAGTTGCAGAACCAAATAGCAAACCTAACCTTGCAAGTGCATGATATTAAGAAAGGAAAGGATGTCAAAGAAGAAATTTGGTGTACAAAGTGTAGAGCACAAGGACATTCAAAGGACCATTGTCCTGTTTTCATAGATTATATTGCAATTGGAGCACCTAACCCTTTACCACAGGCACAGGGGCCTTGGTGTGAAATCTGTAGAACTAGAGGCCACAGACCACAAGAGTGTCACTTGTTACAGAAATATGTACAAACTCCAAGGAATCTATATTCCAATTTCTGTAAATCAGTAGGCCATGATGAGAACAATTGTAGAGCATATGAGCTCATGATAGAAAGAAAACATGATGTTTATAGAGTACAGTCAGAACCACAGGGACCCACAGCAGGTCCGCAGTATGACCAAGCTCACGAAGGCAGAGGAGGAAATTACAGGGGTCATGGACGCGCAGCAGGTTTTGGTCGAGGAAGAGGACAGATCACTTGTTATAACTGCGGAGCTCAAGGCCATTATGCAAGGGATTGCCAAAATCCTACAACCATCTGCAGATACTGTAAATATTATGATAATGTCATTGAAGAATGCCCTCAGTTGATGGCCAAGATGCAAGATAAGAAGCCACAGGTTAAACAGAATATCCAGTTGATTGGAGCAGAAAAAAGAGAACCAGATCCTACAGTTAATATAGTGACGCGCAGTGGAGCAACCACTGGTGCGCCAGAGTCAGGAACTGGAAAGCCATTGACGCAATGGGTGCGTCGCGCTAATATTAAACCATCCCCGCTTGACCTACAGAAGCAAAAAGAAGCATTCAAGCAAGCTCAAGAGTATTTCTCAGATCCGCGAGCTTCAAGTTCTATCGCAATTCCGCATAACGATATCAGACCGCATGTGCCGCATCAAGAGAACTGGGTACAAGACCAGGCCACTACATTTGGAAGGCCTGATGAGGAGGATGCACTAGGCAGTGTTCATGCTTTCTTGAGAAACTAATTAAAGTTGTTGCGCAATGAAAAAGCAACTATGGAACTCCAACACCTGTTGGATCAGTGTCAACAATCTGCTTTGATGAATACACCGCAGCGTGTTGTTCATCAGATTGGGAGTCATACTAGAACTGGAAGAGAGATGAGACTCACAGCGTAGATTGGAGCATTTGAGATGGACGAAGTCATTTTGGATTTAGGCTCAGAAGTTAATGTTCTCACCATGCAGACATGGGAACAGATGGGTATCCCTCAGCTTACCAGATCTCCTATCCAGCTAAGACTTGCAAATCAGCAACGAGTTTCTCCATTGAGCAGATTACCCAATGTACCCATTGATATTGAGGGAGTAAGAAGTTCTGCAGACTTCGAAGTAATCAAAATTCTGGATGACAGTAGACCTTACCCAGCACTTTTAGGCATAGACTGGGCATTTGATAATTTGGTTGTCATTAATTTGAAGAAAAGACAGATGACCTTTGAGGATGAGCAGATTAGGGTCATTGCACCGCTCGATCCCCTTTAAGGACCATGGTATATTGAACCCATTCAAGTAGAAGAAGAAGCGCGCCACATGGAAATTTTGTACCAGATGACTGCTAGTCATAATGATTATGTCAATCCCACAGCGGACGGTCATATCAGCTGGCGATGCGATAGCTCATGCGCATTAGATTCGGAAGCAGGATTGGAAAACTGGCAGAATCGCTTACATGAAGTTTCTGCAAGGCGTTGCGCCAGGATGACTAAATCCATTCGATGGATTGGCACAGAATTGAATAACACCCCAATCTATGATGGTTTAACTGGAGTAAGTGAATTCATACATGCATATGAATAAGAAATCCCAGATGAGCAGCGCATACAAGCATTGGATGTAGCACTGCACGCTACACCCGCGAGATGGTGGGGTGCGCATAAAGAAAATATCGACACATGGCAAGACTGTCGCAGGTTGATACTGTGCAGATTTCAAGAGACTACAGGAGGAGTTTTGCGCAAATATGATGGACAGAGTGACCCCAGGACACACGTGAAAGCATGTATTCAACAATGGTCAGATATTCCAGAGGATGAGTGGGCTCACCTATTCATCCACACGTTGGATATAGTTCCAAGGAACTGGTACACTGAAGCAGAATTGCACAGAGGCACTATCACTTGGCCTCTCATGATCGAAATTTTTCAACTCACTTTCAGCTTTGAGTCAGAACATCCAAGCATCGATCAGGCTTTAAAGTGTATTAGAAAGAAGGTATTTGAACAATGTTCGTTACCCGAGTATTCTCAACCAGACTGGGTTGTTCAGATGGAACATGCCCTGGAATGCTATAATTTCACCGCTGGAGAAGAGGATGATGATCCTCACAACATCAATATTCCAGAGTCAGAAGGGACGCGCAAAGTCGAAGGCCCTCATCTTGATATCCCTACCATTACAGAACACATCAAACTCAAGAAAATTAACATTGGTACAGAAGTCGAACCCAAGGTTGCCTCTATAGGAGATTATTGGGATGATGAAACTGTTGACCACATTGTAGATTTACTACATGAGTACCAGGACATCTTTCCTACCAAGTTTACAAAAATGAAAGGCATCCTAGGAGATTTAGGAGTTATGCGCATACCTTTGAAAGCGGATGCTAAGCCAGTAAAACAACGCCCGTACAGGTTGAACCCGCGATATAAAGAAAAGGTCAGAGAAGAAATTGATAAGATGCTCGCAGCTGGTATCATTGAGCCAGTAGAGGAAAGTGATTGGATTAGTCCTATGGTGGTACAAGAAAAAAAGGCAAAAGGTGAAATAAGAATCTGCGTGGACCTGTGCAAACTCAACGGCGCATCATCACATGATCCATTTCCTACACCCTTTATAGATGAAGTGCTTGACAATGTTGGAGGACATGAGGCTTACTCCTTCACTGATGGCTTTTCAGGATACCATCAGATCAAAATCCATCCATAGGACGACCATAAGACCACTTTTGCGACTGAATGGGACTCATTCCAGTATACGGTAATGCCCTTTGGTCTTAAAAACGCTCCTGCTATCTTCTCTAGAGTCGTTGTTGCTGTTTTTAAAGAATTCATCCATAAGTTTCTAGAAGTCTATTTTGATGACTGGACTGTATTTGGTTTACTAAAGAACCATATAGGGAATCTAAGGATGATGTTAGAAAAATGTAGACAATATCAGATTTCCCTAAACTTGAAAAAATGTATCTTCTGTGCTCCTTTTGGTATTTTGTTGGGTCACATTGTATGCAGACAAGGACTCATGATGGATCCTGCGAAGGTTTCCATTATTGCTAACTTGCCTGCGCCCAACTCAGTCAAACAATTGCGCACTACATTGGGACATACAGGATACTACAGGAAATTTATCAAGGGTTATGCAAAGATTACTGCGCCTATGGAAATATTGCTAAAAAAGGACTCGAAATTCCAATGGACAGAAGAATGCCAACAGAGCTTGGACACACTTAAAGAAAATATGACCACAACGCCTATTCTAGTTTTCCCAGACTGGAGAAAACCCTTCCATGTTCATGTAGATGCTTCTTCCATAGCATTGGGGGTTGTACTTACACAACCGGGAGAAGGAGGTATCGACCACCCCATTGCTTACTCTAGCAGAAAGTTGTCCACAGCTGAGAAGGACTAGCTATGGTGTATGCCTTACAGAAGTTCAGACACTATCTATTGGGTGCTCATTTTAAAATGTATACTAACCATTCTACTTTGAAGTACTTGGTCAATAAGCCAGTATTAGGGGGAAGAATTTGCAGATGGCTACTCCTCTTCCAGGAGTATGATTTTGAGATTATTGTTAAGCCAGTAAGATTGAATGCAGGACCTGACCATTTATCTAGGATAGAGTCAGGGGAGGAACCTACAAATTTGGAGGACAATCTGCCTGATGCACAGCTGTTCTCTATTCAAGCAACAGATGGATATTATTCCGATATTCTTGAGTTTCTCACTACAGGGCAAGCACCAGTTGAGTTCACAATACAACAAAAGAAACAACTTGTTGTCAAAGCCGTAGACTTCACTTTGATAGCAGGACAGCTCTATAAGTTGGACCCTGATGAAGTGTTGCCCATATGCATTTTACCGCATGAGAAGAACTCCATAATCGCAGAAGCGCACTCAGGAACCGCAAGAGGCCATTTTGCAGGAAAGCCGACTGCGTAGAAAATATTAGCAGCAGGTCTTTGGTGGCCAACATTGCATAAGGATACTAAGGAATTCTGCAAGTGTTGCGATGTGTGCCAGCGAACAGGAAAACCTTCAAGAAGAGATGAAATGCCGCTCAGACCCCAGATAACAGTGCGTGCTTTTGATAAGTGGGCTATTGATTTCGTGGGCCCTATCAACCCACCAGGAAAGAGAACCAGCGCAAGATACATCATCACAGCTACTGAATACCTCACCAGATGGGCTGAGGCGAAGCCAGTCAAGAATTGCGACGTTGTCACTGCCGCGCAGTTCATTTTTGAGAATATTGTAACTAGATTTGGATGTCCACTCATTCTAATGAGTGATCAGGGCACACATTTCCTGAACAAGACTATAGAGGCCCTTATTGAAGAATTCCACATCATCCACCACAAGAGTACACCCTACCACCCTCAAGCTAATGGTACGGTGGAGGCATTCAATAAGATTATGGAGAATGCCCTGACCAAGATCTGTAACCAACACAGAGATGAATGGAACCTTAGAGTCACAGCTGTGTTATGGGATTACAGAACCACATGCAAGAAACTAACAGGTCACACACCTTTCAGTTTGGTATATGGACAAGAAGCAGTTATGCCCATGGAATACATTGTTCCCAGTCTCAGAATTGCTCAAATTACAGAAATGGCAGATACTGATACTATGAGTGAAAGGCTATCACAATTTGTTTCCTTAGAAGAAGACAGGCTTTTAGCTGGATTCCATCAACAAGTGCAGAAGGCGAGATAGAAGGCTTGGCATGACAGGCATATTAAGAATAAATTCTTTCAAGAAGGAGACTTGGTACTCCTCTACAATAGTAAATTCATCAAGTTTCCAGGCAAGTTTCGTATACATTGGTTAGGCCCTTTTCAAGTAATGAAGATAACTGAAGGAGGAGCAGTTCAGCTTGCGAAGCTTAATGAAGAATTGCTTCCCACAAAGATCAACGGGAGTCGGCTCAAGCTTTACCGCGACGACCACTCCGCCCTGTCGACCTAATCAGCTGCTAAAGTAGTGCAGATGTCCAATGTAGTTGAAAGAGGCATCGCACTTATCAGTCTACACGGAAGTCGTGAGACATTTTCAGTCTCTGGATTCCCACGCAGTTCCTCGAACCATCCACGCAAGTAATAAAGCCTGTTCTGGGTAAGTCTATTTTCGCTCTTGCGAAATCCCCCAAGTTGTTAAACTTTCGCTCTTACGGAGTTCCCTGTTGTCTAATTTTGTTTGCTCTTACGGAGTCCCTGCTGTGGACCCCTCTATATGCACAGTTACCCATGCTGAAGTAACCCGCCGAAAATTTGAAATTTTGAATTACAGAAGTTTTGTAGCCGCATCTGAGTCTTAATGAAGGATGAGATCGTCATTTAATTGTATTTGATCTGACAGATTTGGCTTGAATTCCTGAAGATCTGCATTTAATTAAGGAGCCGAAGGCCTTAGCTTATCTCCTGAAAGGCTGTCAGAACCCATCCATCACATTTAATGCACCACAGAGGCGCGGGGGTAGGGGGGGTTGTCAACTCATACGCATAGGCGCCTATGGTTATTAGCCCCATTTGTCGGCATCTACTACCGCCTTTAGCTATAAATACCCCTCATTTGTATATGTTTGGGTTACTTTCCTCGAGTTGTATAAGTTGTCTTGTTTGAGTCTAAGTCATTGTTTTCAGAGCCGTGTCGTGCAGACTGCTCCCTTTGCTTTCAGAGTTCGTATCCTACGCTGTTCCGCCCTTCTCTGATCAGTGTTAAGTCGTGTCTGTAAGTTCAGTGTTAAGTCGTGTCTGTAAGTTCTGATAGGTTTAGATTTTGGTATGGGTACCCCGATCAAGATTGTCGAGCTTCCTGATCCCAGACAGTCCCCGGGCACAAGGGCGTCTCAACCGCACCAGCCGGAGGAACCCGTTCCAGAGCCCTTGGCCACTATGGTTAACTAAATTCCTCCGCGGCCGGATGATGCACCCGAGGTGCGTATTCCCAAGAATGCCAAGTATCCGATTCCGTTGCCACCAATGGCGGAAATCGTGCACGAAGAAGGATCCCTGCTCGGACATCTTTCGCTTGTTAAGTTTTTCGACTATAATTTGGGAGATTATAGAACGTATCCACAGTTCACTCCAGATCACTATCTGACAGTGGTCCATAACCCTGTTAAGAAAGTTGACGAATTCATCCCGCAGCAATTTGCAGTAAATCTGGAGAGGCCTGGCCTATTCAACCTGTTGAAGCTACTGCACTTCGGGCGTAGCAATGAAGTTAATGCGGTTGTTAAGGTCTTGTTATCCTGTGTTCATGGTGGTTATCTTTGGCTAGGGAGGCCAATTTATTTGAATGTTGACCTGATTCATCGAATTACCGGCCTATCTAAGGTTGGTAAGGACCCCAACGTCCACTTCGTTGGTAAAGACAAGGATCGAAAGTTGGCTGCATAGGTGGTGCAGAAATAAAACTTGTCGCGAGGAGGTCGGGCCTATGACCTCACTATAGTTGAGGATGAAGCACTCAGATTCACAGGCAGTCTGCTCGCAGGCAGACTTTTAACGAAGTGCCGACCTAAAGAAGTCCCTGGAGCTGTTGTAGAGCTCGTAGTCGCAGCTGCGGAAGGAGAACAGTATAACTGGTCTCTCTTCCTTCTGAATACATTCTTGGACAATTGCTGCAATGTTCAGGACACCGCCAATCAGCTGTTCCATTTTTCTTGGCTCCTGATCTTGTGTGCCTTTGTCGGGTGGAAGGAACCGCCCAACACTCAATTTCTTCCGCGCCGTTCAGGAGAGGTTACAGGGATGCGTTATGTCAACCTCTGGGATTCTAATAATCCCGTGAAGCGCAAGATGAACCGCGCCATATTCTTTGAGTACTACAATCTCCTCATGGATACCATCTTGCAGATGCCGAGGCTTACTGAGGAGACGACAGAAATCTATGGAAAGAAGTTGGTCTTTTCTGCCAACTTGCATGAAATCTATTTCCGCCCTCGCGGAATTCACTCGAAAGAATGGGCTGTAGGGCTCTACCGAATGACTACCCAGGATGTGGAGGACACTATGAAGTCCTGGCCAGATGAATGGAATCAGGCTGCTGACATTGCTGCCGCGATGCCACCCCCTACGGTGCCAGAAAAAGATAAGGGAAAGGAAAAGGCCGCGCAGAAGAATGATGAAGATCCGTCAGGACCGCCTCCAATGAAGCAGAAGCTGTCGCACCCCGCAGCAGCGACTGGAGATCCCTCTGCGACCCTTGCCGCGGGGTTCGACCAATACTTGAAGGAGCAATGTCGCGAGCTACGGACCTCTCAGGCCAAGATCAGAAGTGCTCTGGACTTGCACCTCGTGGAGTTGAAAGGTCTCGCAGGACGAGTTGCGCAGACCCATGCGCCAGCATCCGGCTCACAGGCGCCGCAAGCGTCTACAAGCACCGAACGGGTTGAAGTACCACACTGTTGTCCACATCCCGCCTGCAAGCATGACACTCCCGGATCCTTTGGCTGCACTGCAGGTAAACGCGGTTGGCCATGTTGAAATAAATTTATCACTTATTCCATTGGAAACTCTCCATTTGGTTGAGGAGAAAGTTTCTACTGAGCTGAGAGCTAGGGAGCTCTCCACATTCCACGCCAATCAAATATTGCAGACAAGGAGATCTCTGCACAACTTGAACTTCATGAAGCGCAAGATACTGGGTTACGGAATGCCGTAGATGAAATCGCCTAGGAGCTGCCAGCCTGCCAGATTCAACCATACCTTCCGCTAGTTGAGAAAGTGCAACGCATCGGCAGAAGGGCGCAAGCCCTAGAACAACAAGTAGTTGCTATGGCTTAGGACCATAGAAAGCAGCTTGCCGAGTTGGAATCTCGTGTCGCAATGCCTCCCGTGGATGAGACGAAAGAACGACTAGAAGCACTGCGCATAGCTCCTATCCAGATGCAGCACAAAATAGATGAATCCCAACAGTTAATGACGCAAGCTATGGAGGCTTGGGCTTAGCTTGAGAAGCTCCCTTCTAAAGTTGCTCTTGCAGAACAGGTGGAAGCAGCAGAACAGTCCCTAACTGTTCTGAATGAAGAAGCTAAGTCCTTGGAAGGCTTAGCCAAAATGAGGAAGATGAGTGAAGTCCGTAAAGTCCAGCAAGAACTACACAGGCTCATAAACAAAGATGCTACTCTCGCCAACATCATTCAGCCGTTTATGGATGAGTATGTTGAACTTGCTGCCCAAGTAGAGGCCAAGGTCAAAGCATTTGCTGAGTCTCAAGAGTTGGTCGATGGCATAGAAGGAGAAGAAGCTACTGCAGACATGGTGCAGACAACTGCGAAGTGCATCGAAGACATGGACTCCGCTATTGCACAGTGGAAGCAAGACTTCGCTGCGACCCAAGCCAAGTCAGATGCACAACTAAATTGACCGCAAGCTAGTGCGGGTGGCTCGGGGACGAGCCACAAGTAAGTGTTAGGGGCTTATTGGAGCATAGGCCGTAGCTATGGCAAAGCTGCCAATTTTGAGGAAAAGCACCATTTTTGGCAGAAGTGAACAGTGCACGGTACGGTGCCAGATGGACGAGCTCACCGCAGAGTGCGGACCAGAAATCACGGAGCTCGAGCGCACAAGTCAAAGAAAGGAGTAAATAAGGTGGCCGAGTAGAAAGCTCAACCACCACAGTAAATGAAGGAAGCGACAGAATAGAGGGCTCAGCTACCCTCATTTAAGGCAGAGTACAGAAGTTATGTTTGCTCGGACCAAGGAAGAGCAACGGGCCGAATCATTGAAGGAAAAGGACAAGGAGCAGAGAACGATGAAGCGGCGCCCATACCCGCAATATACGTCGAAAATCATGGAACCTGCAGGAAGCTGTGATGCGATTGCAAGAGGCGTCTAAAGTACACCTAGCCGTCAGTGGTTAGGGTTTTTGGGGATCACTGTTGGGAAAGGCCCATAGTTTTGTAAAGGTGCGACCCTCAGGGCCACCTATATATATGTGTAATTGTAAAGGTAAAAGGGTTAGATGGGTCAGAGATAGATTGGTTAGAAGGTCAAGGAGTTAGAGAGTCGGATAGCTGTAGAGCTAGTCACTGAGTTTGCAGACAGTCTAAGTTGATGTCTGAGTCATTGTAATCTCTGTAGAAGAAGAGAGTAGATCTAAGAGAAGGGCTCCTAGCTGTGTGCGTGGAGTTTCCCAGAAAGATCTAAGGCTGCAGCTTTGTGCGCAGCGGAACTGTGTAATTCCCATCTCAAGATAATATAAGATACAATTTTCGTGGAGGCGAACCACATAATTCTTGTTGTTATGGTAATGTTTTACGTGAATGCATGTCTGTGTGTTTCTATCTATGTTTACATGAATGTTTCGTTATCTTTATGAATGAGTATATAAAGTAAGTCATTGAAGCTCCCTTAGAAGTTATACTCATGCACTATTGGAGGAGTCTGTAAGAGCACTACCGCCGCAGCGCTTAAGGAGTGTGTTACTGCGCTGTGGCGCGGGAGCATAGACGATACACCGTGTAACGAACGAAGCGGGTAAACACCCCGTGCGTAGGTGCGGAGATACCGTGTAGCTGGCAAAGGCGAGTAAGCTGCGGCGTTGTTGCGTTGTATGACCTGTGAAAGAATCAGACGCTCTGTTCAGAAGTTACTGCGTAAGAAGGGAAGAGGGAAGACTATGGATTCCTCACCACCTCGGTTAAGGAAACCTAATTCCTTAGCCCCCCCATAGCCACTTCGGGTGAGACCTCGGGCTTCTGCACAACCTGTTCCCGAAAGGGCTAGTGCGCCAAGGGGTGTTTGTTGTTGTGCCTCCTGAAAACCCGGGTCTGTCCAAAAGCAACCAACAGTGCACTAATCTTATTGAAATTTCTTATAAATTTTTGGTAAAAAATAGACAACCCATGGAAGCTCCTTACCTTGAAAATATTCTCGGGTGAATCCCACTCTTGGATAGCTTTCATCTTTTCAGGATCCATCTTTAGTCCCTCCTCAGAAATGACAAAGCCAAGATATATAAGTTCATAATTTAAAAACGAACATTTTTTCAGATTTATTATCAATTTCTCCTACTGCAATTTCTTTAAGACGTGATTCAAGTGCCTCAAATGTTCTTCTTTGGACCGACTGTAAATTAATATATCATCTAGATATACTATGACAAACTTTCCAATAAAGTCCTTCAACACCTCATTCATTAATCTCATAAAGGTACTTGATACATTTGATAATCCAAATGGCATGACAAGCCATTCATACAAACCATCGTTTGTCTTGAATGTTGTTTTCCACTCATCTCCCTCTCTGATTTTGATTTGATGGTAACCACTTTTCAAATCAATCTTGGAAAAAGACCTTGCACCCTATACACAGTCCAGTAAATCATCTATTCTAGGCAATGCAAATCTATATCTGATTGTTATTTTGTTGATGGCTCTTGAATCAGTGCACATCCTATAGGTTCCATCCTTCTTTGGACTTAGTACTGTTGGTACAACACATGGGCTAAGGATTTCTTTGATCAGCCCGTTGTCTAGCAGTTCCTTCACTTGATTTCTAATTTCTTCATTTTCCTGAGGTGTCATTCTATATGCAGCCTTGTTTGGAAAATTTGATCCAGGTATCAAGTCAATATGATGATGGATACTCCTCTTATGTGGAAATTCACTTGGTAAATCATTCACCACTATATCATGAAATTCATTTAACATATCTTGAATCTCAACAGGAAGATCTGAAATTTTAGTAGTTGTAAACACTACCCTAGGTTTATAAACCAAAGCAAAATTTACCTCATTATCCTCCATTTGCTGTAGAAATTCCTTGCCACTCATCAGCAAAGCTCTTGGGTCATTGTTTCCAACTGTCTCTTCTTCTTGCAATGGCAACAAAGTTTGGTTCAACCCATCTTTTTGAAACTTATAGACATTTATCTTACCTTCATGTATGGCATTTTTGTCATATTGCCAAGGTCTTCCCAACAAGATGTGACACACATCCATTGGCATCGCATCACAAATTGTTTTGTCCTTGTAGCTTCCTAATTGTAATTATACCTCACATTGTTCATTTACCAACAATTGATGGTCTTTTTGAAGCCATGACATTTGTATGGTGTTGGATGTTTAGTCTTCTTCAGATTTAACTTCTCGACCAATTCAGTGGACACCAAATTGTCCGTGCTTCCTCTATCAACTACTACCTTGCAACACTTCCCTTTAACTTTGCGCATGGTATTGAATAAGGTTTTCCTCTGAACTGGTTCAATAGGATTTTTCTCTAACTTCAACAACACTTTCTTTAACAAAAGAGACTCACTTGTCTCTGGTAGATTTTCAACCTCTGGTTCCTTTACTTCTCCTTCCATTGTTGGAGTAACAACAACATTTCTTGAGCCTGCGTCCTTGTTTTTTGGACACTCAAAAGATCGATGTCCCATCTTGCCACATTTAAAACATTTGAATTCTCTTCCTCTACCTCGACCTCTTCTTGTAGGAGAGAATCCTCTTTCTTTAAAGTCATCCTCCCGATGTCCTTGATGATTTGAACTGTTGGTTCCTTCTCTTTGGGTTATAGACCTTCCTCTATTAAATTGTTGTCCTCTTCCTTTATTAGTACCTCTACCTCTATTTGGCTTCCTCCTTGCAATCTTCTCCTCTTCTTTCAGAGCAAGCTGGTAAGCTTCTTCTCTTGTATTTGGAGTCAGCATGATGATTTCATCTTGGATATCCATTCTCAAACCATTCACATACCTGGCCACCTTTTCTGTAGTATCTTTTACATAACCCACTCTTATATTCACTTTATAAATCTCTTCGGTGTACTCTCTTACGGACATCATCCTTTGCCTAAGATTTTGCATCTATCTAAATAAAGAGAGTTGATAATATTGGGATAGAAACTTAACTCGGAGTTTTATAACCATCTGGTTCCAACTCTTGATTTTTTGCTTGTTCTGCCTTCTCCGTTCTGCATGTATGTCGTCCCACCATAAAGACGCATGTCCTTTGAGTTTTGTCACAGCGAACTTCACCTTCTTTTCATCATTCATTTCCTCATAGTCAAAGAACTTCTCCATATCGTTGATCCAGTCAACAGGCTCTTTAGGATTCAAACTACCACTGTAGTTCGACACATCCGGCTTAGGTCTCGAGGTGGATCCCAAAACTTGTTTCAACATCCTCAACTCAGTTGTTTCTTGAACTGCAGTCTCTTCCTCTTGATATTCTTCATCCTCACTAACATCATTAGGATCCCTTTGTATGTCACCTTCTATGACATCTAGCCTTGCCTCCAAACGTTGCATTAGTCTCACTACCTCAACATTTTCTATAAGCCTTCTACCTCCTCGACCTCTTCTTCCAACCTGATAAGCCATAACTTGACACGAAAGATCACTCTGAGATCTCAATTGATGATCTTGTTCTTCCAACAATGATACAAGTGAAAGATAGACTCTGCGCCACATATAATAACCAACACCTCACCCGATCGATATTCTGCTCTGATACCAATTGATGGGGAACTGGCGAACAACAAAACGTCTATTTTCTGTTAAAAGATTTAATATTGCAGAATTAAGTCTCCAACCTAACCACTGTATGGTTACCTATTCGACAGGAAAACGAAATTCAAATTAGAACACTCAGTCATCGTTGATTTCAACAGATTCACGGTGTAGATTGGTTTGGCTCCTCCATGGTCAACTTCGACTTCTACATCAGATCGTGACCGTTCCTCCTTCAATCCAACGGAACAAAACTGGCCTGGCAACATTTCACTCTATTTCCTCTAAATCGTGGGTGTCCAGGAGATTGGCTACGCGTTTAGGGATTTTACTCAAGAGCTCGATACAACAGATGCCAGGGTTCAATGAAGAGTTGACTCTTTTTCTTTATTGCTTCAACCTCCTCAGGAACACGAATTAATACACTGAGATCAACAGCCAGTATTTCATTAACAACTAGACGCAACGATCTACCAGCAATTGCCAGGGTTCAAGCTATCTCCTGCGCTGATGGATTCTTCAATATTTCTGCATACTCATCCTCAATCACAGTAACAATAATGAGTGATATAACTAGTGAATATTATCAGATAGAAAATAGTTATCTGGAAAACAAATAGCTTCATGAAAATCCACAGAGTATAAGTACTATGTTTCTTTATTCCAACAACAACCAAAAACTGAGTTACAATGCTCTTTTTAAAGAACCACATGAATCTGTTGAAATCCTAGCAAATAACATCTACAATACCTGAAGATTACAATCTAAACAAATCTCTAAAACTGGCTCTTAAAGATTCGAGAGCCCATTTGGCTATAACAACCATTATTACATCGCACACCTCACCATCACTCAAACTAACTCAACCTAATCTAGAAAACAATAATAATAAAATTTTATTCTCCTTCTCGATGCTCCTGCATCAATTTACTACTGCAATCTTTAAACAAATAAAAGTTCTCAAGAAGTTAATCACCCAAAATCGTAATACAACACAAAATTCAGACCAAATCATGCAAGAATCACAACTTAACTTTTTGGAGGACTTGGAAATCAGAGCAAACAAATAAGAGATACTGAAAGGGAGTCACAAGACTGGTTTGCACTCGCGAGGGATTGAAATTTACCACGACTAGAGAAACAACCGCTTGACTAACTAGGACTCAAATCAAGCTCTAAATTTTGAAATAAGCCAAGGACAAAGCACACTGAGTCTGAGGGATTATGTGGTTGCAATGGAAAAAACACATACCTCTGCAAACCAAGCAAAAACCAATTTTGTGGGATTTTTTTTTACCCTATGCACTAAGCTTTGCAGGGTGATGCACTCTGCAAGTATACACCAAGGCATTGGAAGCCCAACGATGTAGTTTGCAAACACGGGAAATGCGTCAGTGATGCGGGTTGAAAACATACAAAACGTGTCAGTGACGCAGTCTTCCTAAAGTAAAAGAGCATTAGAATTACAATGACGCAGGCACATAACTGCCTAGGTGCCTCCGGAGAAATCCAACTTTGAAAAAATAAAAAATCCCAAGAATAAAAAAGGTAAATGGCTAAGTTAAATGTCCCAATCAGAGACTGGATCACCCAATAACTCTCTAAGAAACAGATCCAAGAGAAGGAAGCAATTTAGAGGCTATTGGGAGAAAACCAAGAAAACATAAATTACAAACAAATCAAATACTATGGGCTACTATCCCCATTATGGTCGCCAATTTGTTTTGTGGAAAATCCGTCAGTGCGGGCACTAACCGATCTCCCTAGTTCGAATGGTTCGGATCTAGAACAAAAGTAATACAAAACACAAAATATTTCCTAGATTGATCAAATTACAAAATGTATAGGAAGATAACTTACCTTATGAGCGTAGTTCTATCTCCTCTCTTGATGTAGCTTCTGATCTTCATATCTTTAGCTGCAAAATAGTATACAACAAGTGGAAACAAGCAAGTACTAATAACATACAAATATAAATCAATCTAAACTAGCAGTCAAAGAAGCCAATTCTAAAGATATTACAACAATAAGATTTTTATGGAAATAATCTGCATTAATGTAAACATAAGAAGTACATAGGGAGAGATTACAACCTAGCTTTGACGACGTAACTCCTTCCAAATGATCCCAGCCTCAAATATCCAAACTCTTTGCCTCCAAATGGATGAAAGGGAACAAGCTCTAGCATAATTTCACCAGCATTTAAGTGCTCTATCTTTCTCATCCTTAACCATGGAGAGGAGTTTTTTATTTATAGGCCTAAAGGGATAAAAGAGGTTGATTATTTGTGGGATAAGCTCAAGGGATCATCCCAAAAGGTAAGGGTATCAAGTGCCACCCTTCCTAGTTCATAGGGATAATCTTCCACGTAACCAAGGGTTCTAGAATCCGCTCAAAGCTTCTTTTTCTCCCTTTAAACCAACAGTGCCTCACTTTGTACACAGGAAAATTGTGTCTTTGGAGAGTGACGTGCCTTGTCCAAAGGCATAAGGTGTCACCGACACACTGTGTCAATGTGTAGAGTGCGTCACCAGGCGGCTGACACACATTCTCAACGTGCAAGGTGCGTCGGGGTGAGAACAAAGGGAAAAGGAGGTTACCACAACTCTTCTTTCAATCAATTGGCCCAAATGCTCCAGGAATTAGGGAAAATAAAGGACACATAGCTCATGATGATGATATTTTGGTGTAATAGTCGGATCTGTCAGGAACTGGCTCAAGGTGTTCACAACAAAGTATATGTCTGGTCTCGTGTTCTTCAAGTACATTAACGAACCAATCATCTGCCTGTACATCGTGGCATCAACTGTCTCTGAGGAAGCATAACACAATAGCTTCAATTTCGATTCCATTGGTGTGGCCATTGCCTTGCAGTCCATCATTCCAAACTTCTTCAGAATCTCTACTGCATACTTTCCTTGACCAAGAAAAATCCCATCTGAACTCTGCCACACCTCCATACCTAAGAAGCAGTGCATTATTCTCAGGTCCTTAATCTTGAACTCTGCAGCAAACCTCTTCTTTGTTTCTTCTATGATATTCTCTTTACCTGTCAAAAGCAAGTCATCTACATACAATAGTAGAATCATATGTTTTCCTTCCTCAACCTTGTAGTAAAGTTTGGAGTCCGCTTTACTCTTGGTAAAGCCCAAGCTCATTAGAAACCGTCTATCCTGCCGTACCATGTCCTTGGTACTTGTTTCAAACTATACCACATATACTTCCTCTTCATGAGGGGAGATATCCGGTATCACTCTGAGCATATCCCTGAGATACTGGGGAAAACACTTTTTCCATAGATAGAGGCTAAGTGATAATGTCTCTCCATCTGTGTTGTATTCACTCCCTCTGAATCAAATATTTCCTCCTCCCTCTTTAACTGAGCACTATCCTCCTTCTGCATCTTGTACTCTTTGCATCGGGACATTATTCATTGGAGTAACTAGTAGTATTCTCTTATGATGATCTTCTATGTATCCATCTACGTCATCTCTCTAGGTCACTGGATACCAAGATCTCGAACTCTGTTGCAAGTTCTCTCTTGCACCCATCTATGAGCTTCTCATATTAAACCTTGTAGCAAAGGTTGATGTCCCATCACTCTAGGTAATCCTCGATCTCATCATGCTATCCCATGGGTGACTTCTGAGCCTGTACGAATCCTTCTTCAATTTATGCACATGGGGTTCTCTGTAGAGAGTCCCGAATTTTGGAGGTTGCTCGATATCCACTTCTGCTTCAATTAAACCATCTATCTAGTGTAATATCCACCACTAAGGAAGCGTGTCTGGCCACTAGAGCAACGTCTCGTCATAGTCAACTCCCTCTTTCTGAGAGAACCCTTGGTTTGTACATCTGTAGTATGCTTGATTTCACAAGTATTCTTGAATGTCTTAGCTGAACCATCATCACTTGTTCTTCGGAAGAAGTCTCAATATTATTATCTTGTACATGATGGTACACGATCTTTCCTACAAGTAAAATTTAGTTGCATGGTTAGAAATATTTCATAATTTTCAGAACAAATTCTTATGCATAAAAAACAGAGGTCACACAGTCATGCAACTATCTTAGCCAATGATTCAACACAACATTCATCCATATCCCGTATTCATACGGTAACTTTCTAGATGCCTTCCATCTCTACCAGAACATTATTAAGAGCGTGCACTACTCCCAAATTTTCAACAAAGAGGTTTCATTCTAGATGAGTAAAAATGGAATGTTGTACAATACCATAGGCCACTTACCCATTACATGTATATATTAGTAGTGTATTGTTCATCAATGCAATGCATAATACACTTCCTGAATATAGGAATATAAATACTTATCTTTGTTTGGTTGTTGGGTAGAATCCCTCTTGATCTTTTCTTCCTTGCAGGAACTACTGGAGTCTCTGACAGTGTGTTCTACTTCATCGATTGATTCTAAGGACCCATGGCTTTCTTGCTTATGATTAGAAATGTTGAGCAAGTATTCTACACTGTAGATCACTTGTTCTTTGTACTGGAGTAGACTCTGTGTGCCCCTTCTTCTGCATCTTAACCAATTCTTAAATGGATGAGAGGTTCTTCCATAAAGCATTGATCTTTATTTGTTTTCCAGAGTCCAAATTTGTAGGAGCTTCTTTTACTCCTTTCACGTAATACTGAAAGTCATCTCTAGCGTCACCTTAAGAGGTGGAACCTTATGAATGAACCCTTGTAGCTGGTTACCTTCATTTATTACAATACATATTCTTCATCACTTGAAGAATCATCCCTTTCTTCTCTGGTTCTTTTCTTTGTTGGTTCATCATCTTCAACGTTGTGAGAATGATGCCTCTTCTTGTTGGTTTTCCTGGAGGATCCTTGGTTTCTGGGACAATTTCTTGAGTAATGTCCCTTCTCATCACATGTGAAACATCTGATACTAGATAGATATCTTCTAGTTCCATGATTCCTATTGGGATTTCTGGATATTTTGTGATGATGGTCCTCCCTCTTGTAATGATTTCTCTTTGTGTGAGCAGTTAGAGCTTGATCATCATTATCTCCCATCTTCTCTTCTCTTGCTACTAGTCGAGCTTCTTCTTGAGTGCATTCTTCCCATAATATGTTGAATGTGATTAACTTCTTTCTGGCACATATTCCTTGAATGAATGAGTCCCATGATATTGGGATACCATTCAAGGTGGTGATTACAATCTCTCCTTCTTCTACTTTGTCTTCAATTGATTCAATTTGCTCCTTGATTTGAGAGACCCTTGTGAAGTAAGATTGCATAGTCTCTGAGTGTTGGATCTTTACATTCTTGAGTTAGTTCCTTACAGTCATATTCTGATTGATGTTCTTCCCTTCGAATATCTTCGTTAAAGCATCGAATATATACTTGGGAGTCTTCAAGGGTGACACATGAGGGATGAGGTGATCTTTGATGGAATCTACAATAATCCTCTTGGCCTTTACTAAGATCTTCTTGTGGATTGTTTTTGCCTCTTCTCCCTCTGGTTCTAGAACCTCCTCATTGACATACTTGTCCAAGTCATTCTCTTCTAAGACAAGAGAGATTCTATACTTCAATGCCCGGAAGTTATCAACTCCTTCAAGCTTATCCTCAAGCTTGGTGTGATTTTTCATTTTGATATGAGAACCTCAAATGGAAATAACACAGAATTAAAACTTAGCAATTTGAGATGCCCAACCTTGTTCTGGAGCTGGCCGACCTAGGGTTTGTTAGAGAAACCCTAATTTTAAAAACTTGGAATTTTGAACTTCTTATTGGAAAAAAATATGCACCTCCTCAAGGCGAGTTGTCCAGTGTACTCCTTTTCCTGGATTGGTGGAAGGAAGCCCCAAAAGTTTGATTCCCTAGTTTTCTCCCGACACTCGTGACTAGGTCAAAAATGAAAATTTTTCAAATTGAATTCTTCTTCCTACAAAAGATGCTCCCTCCTAGGGAAAGTTATCCCATCCCTCTTTTCTTGATGATCTACGGAGAGAAGACCTTAAACTAGGAAGTCCTAGTTTCCCGCTGCTGCACAATGCCTTATTTTTAGATTGGCTTTGAAACCATGTTAGTGTTTTCACTTTAATTCAATTATGTTATATATTTAAACTAAAAGATAAGCAAGCACAAAAAAAAAAATAAGACACAAGAAATTTCCTCAAGGAAACCATAAAGGATAAAACCCCGCAATTTCCTTAGAAACAGATTTGCCACTAGTACAATATCAAACAAGATAGAAAACACAAATATAAGATGTCTTCTGCAGCTTCTCTCTTTCTCTTCCGACAAACTTGTCTTCTCTCTCACTTGGTGTGAACTTTATTGAGTGAGTGTGATGTTCAAATGAGAGAGTGAGCCTCTCTATTTATACTTTATGTGAGAGTGACCTAATTCCTCATTGGGGACGACTTGCCAAACTGACTGGGCCGACCTGTCCTAGGGAGACTCAAAAATGCAATTTACATTTAGCTTTTGGGGAGCTATTCCCCCAACTTACAATGGAGGTTTTACCTAGATATTATTGCATTACCAAATACAATAATGACATCCCCGAATGGAGGAAAAAACATCTCTGATGGAGGTACAATAAAAGTACAATAATAATAATATACAAAAGAACATCTTCCGAAGTTACATTTACAACAACAAAAATATTATTTGTTGTAGTTACAAATGGCATGTTCATTTTCTCATTGATCTTTCTATGGGAAAGTCAACCAAGACATGACGCTTGTCTAGATGTGCGAGTGTGGTGCTTGGAGGACCTATAATCATGGAGCAAATGACAATTCTTAGAAATCCATGTGGTCATTGGCCAACTAATGAAAGTATCAATTGTACAAAATTGGTGAAGAGATCATTGTGGTGGATAATATAAACACTAGGAAAGTTGTGTATCTTGATTACTTGTTCAAATATATATGTTCATTATTGCAAAATTTAATAGGGCGCCATCCTAATTATGATTAGACATTGTTATTGTTCATACTACTCATGTGAGTATTGCTCTAGTCAAGTTCTGAGCTTGGATGAGTAAACCAGCATGAATTGAATCCATTGCGCATGCTATATACTTGGTAAATGAGGAATTGAGAAGTTGCTAGATCTATGCATATATGGCCCAAATAAAGTTGTGGCCTATAGTCTATGTTACTGAAATCACTTGGAAGTTTGTGTAGTTGTGGTCACATGGTAGATATTGTTTGCTCAATGACTTTTAAAAGTTGCCTCTTTGGGAAGCTTGACTTCAAGAAGGACGTGGATCGATCTACTTAGTAGTTTGGTCAATAATTGGGTATAATCAACTTGATAGGAAAATAGTGATTGCAAGAGATCCTTATCCAATGATGGGATCATGATTATATTGTTGAATCTATTGATGCTTATTAGGGTTGGTGTATATTTATGATGGAAGCTATGGAAATTCCTTGGACTTAAAAATCATGAAACATATTGAGCCTAGTCAACTCAATATATGAGCGCAATGCTCATTAAAATTGACTAATCCAACAATTGCTAGATGAAGTATGGAAGCTCCAAGAAGAAGATTCAACGAGGATGTTGAACATGTAAATTCCAAAGACGTGGATGAAGACTCATAAGTATGTGAACCGTTGCAAAGAATCAATAAGGTATATGGCTTTGGTCATATGTGTCATTATCTCTCATTGATTATTACACTACTACATTTTTGTCCTTTAGTGGGGGTTGTCTTCCACCCCCAAAAGTGACCTTGGGGGGGCGGTTTTGGCAAAACCACCCCTAAAGGCACCGATGTTGAAATTTTTTCCCTTTAAGGGCAGTTTTTGACGAGATTGGAACCGCCCCCAAAAGTGACTTTTGGGGGCGGTGACCCCCCTCGTAGACGTCTACGGAGGTGGTTTTAAACCACCCTTGTAGACCCCTTCATAGTGACCTATGGGGGCGGTTTTGAACCCCCTTCATAGATACCTACGAGGGTGGTTGTGAACCCCCTTCATAAGCCCCCTCATACAAACCTACAGGGGCGGTTTGGAACCCCTCTCGTAGAGGACTATAGGGGCGATTTCAAACCCCCCTCGTAGAGGCCTATAGGGGCAGTTGTGAACCCACCTCGTATAGTCCTATAGGGGTAGTTTGGAAACCCCCTTGTAGAGGCCTATAGGGGCAGTTTAGAACCCCCCTCATAGAGGATTATATGGGTTGTATTGAACCCCCCTCGTAGAGGCCTATAGAGGTAGTTTGAAACCCCCCTCATAGAGGCCTATAGGGTCGGTTTGGAACCCCCCTCGTAGATGACTATAGGGGAGGTTTGTAACCCCCCTCATAGATGCCTATAGGGGCAATTTGTAACCCCCCTCGTAGAGGCCTACAGAGGCGGTTTGAAACCCCCCTTAAAATTTCTTATTACAAACCTTTGGGGGTGGTTACAAACCACCCTCGTAGGTACCTATGAGGGCAGTTCTAAACCCCCCTCATAGGTACCTACGAGGGGGATTCTAAACCCCCCTCATTGTAACATACAAGGGGAATTTCAAACCCCCTTGGTAGTGACTATGAAGGAGGTTTATAACCCCCCTCGTAGAAACATAAAAAGACAATTTGAAACCCCCTCTATAGCCATAATAAATCATAATAAAATACATTTTATTAAAAATACCAATATTGAAATATCAATAGGGTATGGAGGAATCAAACTACCAACCTCCTGCTTGTAAGGCAGGCGCTCTTCCATTCAGCTAGAACCCTTTCAGAATTGGGGAGAGGAGCATATGAACACCCAGATTACATCATTTGTAATTCTAAGAAAAGACAATAATATACAAAGACAACCATGCTTAAGACAACAAAAATGTGAGTGGTCTTTGTTGTGATATCTCAATCAAAGAAGAATATCCTCTCACAATCACATACACAAATCCTATATTTAGAGATCTTTAAGACAACCAAGGACATGAGAGACCGAGTTACCTAAGATAGATTGCCTCCCCTATAAGTTCAACAAAAATATCTAGCAGATCACTAGGAACATGTTTTTGTATATTTTCTGCAATTCTTTAGAAGCATCAACCATAGGGGACATAACAATTTGAAAATGAGGACAACAATAAAAAATCTACAATAATCAATCACATATGTCTTCCATTAACTAGAAGAAGAAAAATACAATGCAATAGCTCACATACCTATATGTATAATCATATGAATGATGAACCCCATCTCTCCTTTAGAAAATAGGATGCCTAGGGTTTACAATTAATTCCAACCATCCTTGTGGTGTTCCTAGGCTAGGATAGGAAACCCTCACCCTAAATTTGCACAGTGCAATGTGACCAACCTATATGAGAGAATGTCTAGAGTAGAGCAGCCAACTAGAGAAGATTGTCTACGTGTATGGATATTTTAGCATTGGGAAAATTGCCCCATCAAAATCTAGAAGAATCCTCTCTTGTTCATCTTGAAATATTTGCGAGTATGGAAAATCCTCTCTACTGATGAGAAAGCTTTAGATCTTGCAGTTACAACATTCCTCGAATCAAGATCAACAAAAATACTTCTATTTTTAGATGTTGATCCTTGTAAATAAAAAAATACATCCCAATAAAAACATTAAGGGGAGATGCTAATGCAAGGAATGAAGAAGACAGAGCAAGCTCATGCATTAACTCCAAAATGATGAAGCCAATATAATCAACGGTCTTAATAACCCTAGCGTTGCAATTTTGACAAGGACTGCAGTCCAGCCACGCAAGACTCAACCATCTTCACCTTCACTAGGTAACACAACATTTGTTTTTCCAATCATATGTTGTTCTAAAAGTGAACTCCATAATGACTGTCAATTACTGCATCATAAGTAACACAGTCAGGGGTCAAGCCATTCATTTCCATTGCTTTCAAAATTCCCTTAATTGCGATGGAAGACACTTTGGTAAGTTGATCCTCGCAAACTTGCTTTCCTTCAGAAAAATCCTTTGGAACTCCTTGAAGAGGAATCCATGTTAATTTAAGATCATGGCTTGCCATCACAATAATTTTCTCATAGGCCTTTTTATGTTTCAATGGGAACATCTCTTCCAACATACTTGCCACCACCAGCTAATCAATATATTCCTCAATGTGTCAGCAGTGCTGTTAAGATCACTCATGTAGAGACTTGTGAGGAATTGAAATTTGGTCCAAAAGGCACAAAGTTGGATTCACACACAGATATTAGGACTGTTAAATTAACTTTTGACAGTAATACTTTGTCTGGAAAATATTCAACTTATAAACTTCCCCAATCAAGTCTACATGTGGAAATCAGGCGTCCTCACAAATTGAATTTCAACCCAACAATACTAGCAGGATCATGTGGCAACTCAATTAATTTACATCAACAGTCATATACATCACTTTTAGTGGAAGAGGTATTGTCATTAAGTGCTACTTCTACAAGGTCTGATCCTGTACACACATCTTCAGGTCAAAATTTGTCAACCGTAATCCTAAGACAATCTGGTGCAACATTGGATCTATCAAAACCTTCCACTCATGATGAAAAAACTAGCCTCATTTCAGTGGATGTTCTGCAAATAAATATTGTTCAACATCATCTACCACTCAGAGAATTTATGGTTTGATTCCTTAAGCTGTTTATGTGGCTGTCATCGGAGACTCATTTTTTTTTGGTTCACAATCCACCACTGTGATTGAACTGTATTATTGGTTGTATCAGACATTAAACCTGCACATGCTTATCCTGTCTACACCAGTGTTTTACCCTATCTACATGAACCATCAATTAACTTGACCTCACCATTATTTGTGTTCATTAACTTGACCTCAAGTGTGCAATAAATAATGCAAGAAAATACCATTGAATTTGTGATACTTTTCATGTATCTAGTCATGTTTGAATATTTCCAAAACACCTAGTCTCCGCCACTAGAAAACCTTAACATTTTGATTAAATCCAAATATATCCTACAAGCATTCCATCAGTCTACATGTGTAATCCATGGCAATGGACATTTACCAATAAAAAAATCCAAGTATACATTTATAAATCTACTATCATTCATGCAATATCAATCTATATCACTAAGCTAGCAATCATTCTCTATAAAATTTCAACACTCTCTCAAAGTTTATCTTAATTCTAGGTAAGAGTTATTCATTATATTTATTTTCAATTAATAATATTCATTATGCTAGCTAGGATCAAATTCACTATGCACTCAATCGTTCATGTTGCTTTTCATTGTTCTCTACTTATGCATGTACCTATGTATGCACTTCTACTTGATACATTGAAGGACAAGAAAAAATACATCTTGTATTGAAGTGGTATTGCTTGAAATTTGAAATAGTATGCAGTTTGCTGAGCTTGGCAACTATGTTTGTATTCACTTTTTTTTAATTTCTTTGTTGTTCTACACTATTACCTATGTTGCATTCAATTCTTTTTAATTTATATTTTAGTCATGGAAGGAGGTAATCTTGTTGATTGTATGAATGGAAAGAATGACAATGACAAAGGGTGTTCATCTGCAATATTCATCAATTAGGGAGAGGTTGAAGAGAAAAAACATGTAGAGGTTGAAGGAAGTGATCCTTCATCAATTACAGTCAAGGTACAAGTTCAAGCAAGAATAACAATGTCATCAAAGGCTAGACAATAGAGGACATGATAAAGTAAATTGATGATGTTGAACTCAATGGATACTTTCTAAAAGTAGTTGTGAGAAAACTTGAAATTGCACCAACATTATTGCATTATTGGGTAATAGTCTTACATACACTAACTATTGTTGGGATCTGTTAGTGCCATCCTGTGACAACATTTATAAGGTGTTTTTCCTAAGGGTCAAACCACTAGAATTCCAATTGCTAAATTTTGTGTCAAATGTTGATAAAGAAGGAATTTATTGCAGTAAAAGGTGGTAGTTTGAATATCATATCAAGTACTAGTGTCGCTGGAGAAAATTCAACAAAAAATTAGGCTATAAGAAGGTGTTGGCAATGAAAAAAAAGGGTTCCAAATAACCTGAAGAAAGAAATGAAATATCATAATCATATACCACTTTCGAAAATTATCCAGGACACATTGGTTAATGCTTAGATGAGGTTCCGAGTCTTTCTTCATTTGACATTTTGGTTTATGAAAGGCTTCTTTCATTAGTCATATTCTAGGTGCAACATGAGGCATAAGGGAAATCTTTATAATAAGTGCTTCTCAAACATTTTGTTGCTCTGATCTTGGTATTTTGATTCCCCAAATTTAACCTAGGGAAATATTGCATTTAATTATATATATCCTAAGGTGGTGAACAACTAGATGTAATTCAATAAGAGAGCAAAGGAGATTAACAATTATATCACATTGGGTGTGTATTTTATTTTATTTTTTAGATTTTATTGGAAAAAAGTAGAATATAATAGTTGCAATATACAACATATTTACAACCATTTGCTAGGTAGTTCTCCCAACCATGTTTAATCTCAGGAAGTTCAGTAGGCCTATTACCGGTTTTACTTGATCGTTCTACTGAAACTTATTGACATCCAACACCCTATGATGTGCTCTCTATGGATCCCACCTTACTTAAGATATCCATAGTTTAAACTCCTTTAGATAGACTGAGAAAAAATTTATACCTCGGGGATACCCAGTTTGAAGAGGAAATCTACCGAGAATCAATGTAGAGTCTAGACAATGCAGGTTTGATTTCTGTTAGAAAAAGAGGGTCGCAGAGCAATAACAATAAACATAAATGCAAATATAATCACACATACACATTACAAGAGAGACACAGATATATCATGGTTCACCCAAGATGGGCTACGTCCACACCGAAGTTGCCAGTCCTTATTATTATACCGTCCAGCGAAGTGAAGGGATACAAACTGCAGCACAGCCGTTGCACTTCCTCTTCACTGTCTCACAGTCTCTCTTCTTGATCTCAGAGATCTTTACAATGCATAAAACCTAATACATCAACCCTAGCCGTATTGCAATGTCTTTCTTTTATAGGGGAAATACAATTGGAAAATACCACGGGATACCCAAAACCATGGGCCCAAAATCTGTTGGCGAAACAGCCCAAAAAATTTTCTCACGGGCGTTTCCCCCGAACCCCCATTTCTTAGGGCGATGCCCCCTAAACCCCCGTTCACGAGGGCTTCGCCCCCGAACCCAAAGGTTGGGGAATGAGTGTACAGTCCTCTAAGGTGCATGACTAAGACAATATCATCTATGAGACTAGAAGATCTGGCTCCACAACCAACAATTTCATTTCATGGAGCCAAACTACAAAATGCACACAAACTTGTGATTCACTTGTGCATTCTCAGTAAGATATGGAGATGACTTAAAATACAAGCATTACTTTGCTTGGCTTACAATGGACTTCAGTAAAATTGAAAGACTTAATATCAGAAAACAAGTTCTCTTTTGATAGCATTACATAAAGTTGTTGTCTCCATTGAATGCCAGATTAGGATTTCAGTGGTGAAGATGTGAATTCTTGTATTAACCACCTTGTATTCATAGTAGCAGTCGGGCAATTAATCATGTATTTAGAAAAAACACAACCAACTAGGACTAAGGTAGGCAACTCCAAATGCCTTATGATTTGCCCCAATTGGGACTAATGCATTGAGTAGGCTTAAATGCATCTATGTCTAATTGTTTAGATGAGATAAGATAAGATAAGATAATTTACTAATATCCAATCACCGATGAATGATCACAAAGTTGGTCAAGGAACTCAAAACTTAGGCTTAAGAAATCCTTGTACGGACTCAAACATGCACCCAAAGCGTGGTATTCTGGATTGACAGATACTTGCAGAGCATGGGCTTCATTAAGAGGGAGGCGAATCCTAACTTGTCCTTCATACTTGTTGGGTTTGATCCACTCATCTTGGTGATACATGTAGATTATTTGTTTCTCACAGGTGAAGAGGGGCTTATAGCAAAGTGCAAGGTAGAGTTGGATACAGACTTTGAGATGAAGGATATTGGCTTGATGCATTATTTCTTGGGGTTAGAGGTATGACAGAGATCGAGTGAGATCTTCCTTCGTCAAGGGAAGTACATAGTAGAGATCCTCAGGAGATTCAGTGTGGAGGACTGTAGATCGATGGCTACACCTAGGGTTACCAACCTGAAAAACATTGTCACTTCTGATTCAAAATGGGTGGATCCCAAGTTATACAGATAGCTGATAGGTTCCTTGTTGTATTTGGTCAACACTAGGCTAGATATAGTGTTTGCTATGAACACTTTGAGCAAGTTCATGTTGGAGTCGAGGCAGGTTCATTGGGTAGCAACAAAGTGTCAAGATTGGAAAGATAAAAGATGACAGCATAATTTTTCTCAGCCTTTTCAGCGACCAAGACCTAATATGCCACTAAGGATAAACTATGTTTATGACAGAAATAAAAGGCTAGAGGGCCTTAGCTTTGTACTCCATTGGAACCTACTAACATGGTGGCAGAAGATTATGAATATTGGTGCAGAGCTTGTGACGATCCTCATGGAGAACAACGGTGCTACATTTTGAAGAGGATGATCTCTCAGGTTGAGGATGCCAATGAAGATGAGACAACCAGAAGCATGAACCCTTCTGGTCTGAAGTTTGTAGATTATATGGAAGAAGGATGTGATTTCATCACGACTTTGGAGGATGTTCCCAGGGTGAGGTCATATACCCTACCAAAGGAACATTTGGATGCAATAAAGAAGGGAAGCATCGGGGAAGATGTATTGCAAGGGCACTTTGGTGACAAACTCTCTTCTAAGGAAATTATGGCTATCACAAATGAATTGGTTGCACAAAAAACCTACAGTCAAAGGAGTAAACAAGCAGGTCCAAAAATCAGCAAGGTTCCTTTAAAAAATTTCAGGCCAAGGGACATAGAAGTGGTTAAATCTGTTAGCACCAGTGCTGCTGCCAAAAGGAACACACAATGGGCACCAAAATCTGCAACAAATTTATTAGTTCAATAATAAAATCAGAATTTGCAGCAGAGGACAGGTATGCCGAATATTGAAGCATTTGAATTTGATTTAGCTCTTGAATTTTTAAAAGTGAAAATTCAGATACTGTTGATGTAGTTAATGAACATTCCAGCCCAAAAGAATAAGGTTAGAAAGTTGTTGGGAGTAGACGAAGCTGTTGTTTCAGCGGAAGATAGGTCAGTGATTTGTTTAAGAATGAATCAATGAGGCATGACTGGGAGCTTTTCACCTTTTTATGTCACCTTGGTCAATAATTTGCTGCTACACAACTGTATGCTTGATTATGGATCCGCAAGCAGTGTGATGTCTTTGAAAGTCATGAACTAGCTAGGGCTGGAAATCATAAGGCCATACAGAAACGTGTGTGCCATGGATTTTTGACAGATCAAGGTACATGGGTTAATCAAAGATCTTCAGGCCAGACTTGCTGTGTAACCTGATATCAACATTTTGATGGATACTTTGGTTGTGGATGTACCAGATGCATGGGGTATGTTGTTGTCTAGGAAGTGCACTGCAAATCTAGGTGGAAGCATTCAATTAGATTTTCTATATGCCACAATACCCGCTGCTGATAACACTTATGTTAATCTGTGTAGAGAACAAATGATGAGGCATCATGTCGAATATCTACAGGTTCTGATGAATGAAGTTGTTTGTATAGAAGATTTTGGAAACTATGCTATTATGGTACAGTCTGCAGTTCATTATTTAAAGGGAATTTCAGATGCCAGTGTGGGTGAAGAAACTGTGTGGCAAATTCATTTTGATGGTTCCAGGTCAAGAACAGGAATTGGAGCAGGCACTGTGTTCACAGCACCTCAAGGTGATATCAGCCCATTTTCTTATGGGATGGAATTCGATTGTACGAAGGACGTGGAGGATTTGATGGTGCCATATCAAGAATAGGAGTTGGAGCAGGCACTGTGTTCACAACACCTCAAGGTGAGATCATTCCATTTTCTCATAGGCTGGAATTTGATTATACAAACAAATGTCCAATATGAATAAACTTGACAACATTGGATCATTGTTGAAAAAATAGGCATCGGCAAAAAATCGGTGGGGGGTTCAGAATACACCTTGGAAACCGACAACAAAAAAATCGGCAAATTGTGGCAAGCATTACAAAATACAAAATAAATTCAATTTTTTTCAAAATTTTAAACATATAAACCAACAACAACATCAGATAAATACATTGGCACATAAATATAAGAAACACACTGATATATACGATGTTGTGGATGCCAAATATTTTTTTTTTACATCAAAGTCAATACTAAGTCCTGAACCTTGATAGTTGTCCAATCTATTACTTCCCAAACTATCATGTATAATTAAAGTACCGAAAATGCACACTAGCTCGAGGGGAAACAAAGAGAAAAGGCCAATGTCACCACAATGTTCCTCTTCCAACTTTAGGTTGGCTCTTCTCTAACTCAAGTCGGGTGCCATACGATATGGTTCACTAGGGCAAGGGCATTGAGGAACAAGGTGATTCCAAAAGGGTTTCCCTAGCAAAAGTTTTGTAGTATAGAGATTTACAATAAGATGATGGGAGGATAAGGGAATCCACTTCAAAGGACCTGTGCCAATCCAACCTAGGGAAAATGGATTCAACAGGTTGCTAACTTAGAGGGATTTGATTCAAAGTTACCCAGGGAACAAGAGAGCTCTAGGAAACACTAGCCTCAATGGATGTATTGGAGGGTTCTACTTGCAATCACGGGGGGAAGGACTGATCCCTCCTTTACTTCTTTCTTGAGTGAAACCCTACACTTGAAGGGGCAAGAATTGCACCATCCGAATGATAGACAATGTAAAGAAGAACCTCCCTCTATGCAAGAACTTCAATTGATTCCAAAATAAAACCTTACCCAGGATCCAATCCAACTGGATAATCGTATCCCTTCAATGGCTCGAGAAGAAATAACATGGACAGTGATAGAAAATATGATCTCCAATAGATAAGCACAATAGTAAGAAACAATGCCACACATTAACAAGAGAGAAACCCTTAGACAAAATTTTCTCCAAAGAGCTATTAAACTCCAAAAGGGAGAGAGCTCCAAAGATTCAACCATCCTTATTAAAGATGCACTTATAAATCCATATAACAATCAAATGATCTGCTCAAGAGAGGAGGATCTCCAAGTGCTCTAGGTTGAGATCAAGCTGCTGCAAGGGGAATGGCCTTCAAATGCTAATTTCTGCCTCAGTACACCACATCTAGGAGCAGAGAACCTCTTCCTAATATTAGATTCTGCTCATAAAACCCTTAACTCTGTTACCAACTTTTTGCACCATAGCTGGACTTCCGACGAGCCGCTAGTTTCATGAACATGTTCAATGTTCATCATCAGTGTTCAGAAGTTCAGAAGTCATTTTTAGGGCAATTTTGCCCAATTTGTAATAACTGCATGTTCATACCCCCATGGGGAATTTGTAAAAAGTTGGTCTAAACGGGATCCTTTTATAAAAGACTCGACTATCCTTAGGTTTAGCCATTTGGGGGATACTCTAGAGTGTTTTTTCCTTAGGAATTATGCGCTACTCGTCGGTGGCGTATAATCCCTGAGTTTTTCACTCAAACCTCCAAAGCTGGAGTATTTTCCATGGTGGTCAAAACCTAAGGTGGTTATTAGAGTCTCGTGTCTAGGATTTTTTGCGTGTTAGCCATCTCGATTGAGTCATATGAACATGCACTAGGTTCCCTAGGAGTTTCGTTGGATTCCGAAAAAAATAAATTTTCCATAAATTAGACATTTTTTAATGGTTTCATTAAAAAAATTTAAAGAGTGATAAAAACCTCATCCAAAGGTGGTATTGGGCGTGGGGAGGCTCGTTTTGACGCTCAAAGCATCCTTTTTACCCTCACGCCAACTTTTCTAAGGTTTCGGGCGATTACGTCGCCTCTGGAAGCAGTTTTTCATTATTTTGGCATTTAGTGACCATAAAATGACAAAAAGCACATAAGGACAAAAAATTTAAAAAATCAAACAAAAAATGTGATCTTTTAAACTGTGGAAAGGCATGGAAATATTTTTGGAGAGGTACGAATACATTGCAAGATTAAACCATGCCACAAAAGTCAAAATTTTAATTAAATTAAGTTGTACGGATCCATACGGTTTTCAACCTTTCACGTGGGAGCCCAATGCATGGATTCACGATTTAGTGACATGGCAAGGGTTGAATGGGTTGTTGGTTCAGTATTTATTAAAAGGTGGGCGCCTTCCTCAATTGGTGGCCACCTTATATGGTATTAACCCATTCAAATTCGACTTGGTCTCCCTTATGGCTCACGCATTCCACATGAGGATTCACGAATTGAGCATGTGGCATGGTTTAAATGGATTATTGAGTTTGTGGCCACATCACATGGCTTGGATCCCTTCCAACTCGAGTTATCACTTATGGCATCCCAAAAAGATCTCCTTGATGTGGGCTCACGTATATCCTTAGAAGCTCACGTATATTACACATGGCAACTTTGTATTTGATGGGTGATATTTCCAAAGAAGGGATGGGGGGCGCCTTGACAAGGTGGAGGTCACCTCCCCATCCTCATTCATTACAACTCGAGTTGTTGGTTGGAGGTCCCACTCCAAGCTACGAATTGACTGGATCTTGATTGAATTCGAATATCCTTAACTTGTGCCATTGGCTCCCTCCATTGCCAATTCGAATTAGGGGTTGGGTGCTCTTAGTTTTGTATAAAGAGAGGCTCTTGGAGCTCTCTTAAGATGGATAATTGCAAGTAGGATTACTTTGGAGAAATTGTAATAGCTATTGTTTCATATTGAATAAAGATTTCGACTTTGAGGTCCATGAGCTCTCACTTCTTGTTGTGGTTTCATCTCTTGTGGAGGTGACATCTTCTCTAAGTCATCTCTCAATTTTGCATAGTGTTTAGGTTTGAAATTTGCTAGCTTGTGAAGGCTCTTGAAGCACAATAGAATAGCCATTTGTTGTTTTCAAGTTGGTTGTTTATGTTAAGATTATTAAAGATCTAGATGGACATGAGTATTTAGTTGTACAAAATGTTGATTTAGACTTAGTATTCTGAGCATACTACCATTTTTTGTTCATTCTCACTTGTTGTTGAGGTTTGTTTTGTGATTAGGTGATGCTAAGGTGGAGAAGGGCAAGAGCTCAGTTGCATTGAGCCCATGCTTCATCTTCAGGGTTGACTTAACTCATTTGTGTTTGCAGGATCTACAAGCATCAAGTCTTTGATCTTAAGAGGGCTAAAAGAAGCTCCATCTCATTTATCTCATCCGCAAAACTATTTACTTTCCAACCTTGGTTACTGGTTACATTTTTTTTTTTTTGTACTAAGGGAATCGACAATTGGGGATTGGGCTGGTACTCGCGTGAGACGGGGTCCAGGGATCCAGTACCGCTACCAATATACCCCTAGGTGCATGCACACAGCCCGCAAGCATGGGGCACGGGTAAGCCGGGGTGATTTGAACTCGTGACCTCCATTTACAACATGTCCTTCATATCATGCGAATCGCCAATTGAGCTACACCCCTGCGGACTTGGTTACTGGTTACATTGTAAGCGGCTTTGATCCACATTTTTCCTACCTTGTGGTCTCCTTCTATTCGCATTTCCATCTCCATTGCCATCTTTGCACTCGCTCATTTCCATTCCCAAAACTTTGTCCTCCAAACCTCCTTTTGCTGCTCCTTTTCTTTAGCGGTTCGCTGCCCTTTATCACAGTCTTCTCACCTTGTTGTTCGTTGTCCCATAACAGTGACCAGTAGCTTGCATTCACTCACCTCCCTTTGCTTCTTGCTTACCTTGCATTCGTTGCTCCCACCCAAAAGCTTGCCTTCACTCATCCATTTCATGTTACATTTCATACATTAGAAAAGCTCCTAAAAACATTAAAAGTTCAAAGTTTAAATTTGCTTTAGGTAGTTTCATTTTGTTATGATTGTGATCTCTTTTTCAATGGTTTTAGATCTTGTTTCTAATATTTTTAGTATAGACTTGTTTGCTGGTCTGATTTTAAACTTTAATAGTTTCAAGTTAGTCTTGTCTCATTACACCTTAGATTTCATTTTTCAAAGTAGTCCCAAGATTTATTTATTCGATTTTGTTTTTGAGCTAACATCTAAAGGGTGCATGAGTGAGCTACTTTTGTTGTAGGTATTGAAGAAGAGTAAATCCAAAAGCAAAGTGGAAAACAAGGAGAGGCTGTCAAAGCTTGAAGAGGAAAATTGCAAAAAACAAGAAGAACCACAACCCAAAATCAAGCACCAAAACCAAGAAGACTCAAACTTGTTTGAGATTTTGAACCAAAGTGTCAATCACTCTCTTTTTGTAAAAGCCATTAAGGCTTGTTTCATGTCATATTTTCCAAGTTTCTCTCAAAGAGGTTGAAAATCCTCAAAAGTTATATTTGATTAATAAAATAAGGCTACGTGTGATAAAGCCCCCCATAGTTGGTTTTTCTTCCCCATTTGGGGAAGAGTGTCTTGTGTGCTCTCTTACTTTTGTTTAGCTTAGTTTATTTTTTGCAAGTAGAAACTAATTGCTAGATTAGTTCAATTTTTATACTTAGCATTTTTAATTTCTAGTTGTTTACTATTTGATTAAAAAGTTTCATCTCTCAAGTAATACAATTGTTTAAAGTAGAAATCTCTTGAATCTCACCAATAGTGGATCAAGAGTGCTCTTTGTCGGAGAGTTGCTTTTATTTCGATTTTTACTTACCCCCATGCTCTCCCAAGTACGATATTTGACTTGAAGGAGATTCTTGGGTAGTTTCAAATTTATTTTCAGTATAGTACTTTATTTCTGTGCATCATAATACTCTTGAACTTTGTCATAAGACGAAGTCAAGAGCACTCTCTATCGGAGAGGTTTCATTGTGCTCTTAATAAAATACTTCAAACTCACACCCCCTTTTTTAAAATTTATTTCATTGCTTTCCACCACCAAGTATGCTCTTCCAACCCTAAAAAGTTGGATTACTCAGAACGGTGACTGGATTTGATTAATCTCACAAGTGATAACCGTAATAAAATCTTCACCCCCATAACCAATGAACCGACGTTTCGATAAATACTCAGGTAGTGGGAAAATTCTTGCTGGTGGCGCCGGATTTTACCGTTGTCATAGAGCTCTAGATTGCTGGTTAAGTTCCTTGGATACCTAGCCTAGAGTACTAGACGGTCCGTCAGGTCATCGAGAGGAGCCACGGAAAGTATTTCTTCCGGTTGGACTTCAATACCTTGCTTTCTTAGCCTTAATAATCAAGAACACTTAAAACATTCCAAAATTTACCAAGAAGCATTGCAAAACAATCTCACGAACAATTATATTTGACTTACACATTTCAGCATCGCAAGCATATTTTTGACTCCATAAAGGCACTGATCTCTGAAATTTACATGTATCACCTTAATCTGGACCATATGTCCTTATTATTTGCTTAAGTTTATCTTGTGAATGCTTTCTTAAATTACAAGTCAATTTATATATTGTTGTTCATCTTGATATCTGCATCTTGTAAATCGCAACGTGGATTGCATGATTATTGTGTTCTCATCATCAAAAAACTCCTAAACAACACCCATATGTATCCATACATCACCTAAAAACACTTAAAAAACAAGATCCATAGAAAACTCTTTGTTAGGGACAACCCCCCTTGGCTTCGTTAGGAGTTAGCCTAAATGGAGGAGCTGGGATTTAGGTGACAGTACCTGCCTCATTGCTTTCCCCCAAGGCCACACCTCTCCCACTTGTAGTGAGGAGACAGCTTTAGAAAGATTTCTGCTACTGGTGTGCATCTCGACGGACAACAAACTCCATGTTGATGTATAGGTTTAATTGCTTTCAAAATGAGAGAGACGGTTGTGCAAAGGGACCACTGGACAAGACGACCTGCTTCACATAACAAAGAAAGTCCTCCGAAAACCACGGATCATTCTTCCAACAGCATCAAAGAGGGATGGTTCCAAGATTGACCAAGTGCAAAGCTTCATAGGGGGACGACCCATCCTAAAGAAAGATAAAGAGATGAATAAGAGGGCTCAAAGGAATCGCCCTTCATGAAACCCAGTAGTGAAAACAATTGAACAAACCATCATTAAAGGCTTCCAAAACATGGTGCTTTCCTCCATAAGTGTGCACTCAACAGCCTGGTATCTTCCTCTAGGCTGACGTCCCTCCTAAAGCATGACTATTAACTGCCAAAGGACTGATAATTGGTGATTGTTCCCATATATTTACTACCCAGATTTGATTTTCTTGCTTGTTTTTGTCACAGTCTAGAATTAACTCGGAACTGCAGAGGATTTTTTTTTCAAGTGTTAAGTGTGCCTAGAACTTCCAAAGATCACTTTTTGCATGCTTATATGCACCCATATTTTATGGAATGTATTCAAATTTAAATGTCAGGGTCTGGTTACACCTTGTATCGTGAGGAAAAGTGCCCAAAATTCATAATATTGTTGTCAATTGCTGATTGGAAGGCTAGAATAGCCCTTATTTGTGCCTAGAATAGAAGTTTGAAGCTGTAGGGTGACTGTTGTTACAGGAAAACACCCTAATATGTGCTCAGAACATGCCCAGCTTCAAAACTGTGGAATGGTTGCTATTGCTTGAGGCCTAAAAAATGCCCAGTTTTTATTCTTCCAACATTACTCATGCCCTTTGACAACTGTTTCATGCTCAGACTTGGTAGATGATGCCCAGAACTGCCTTTTAGGGCTATTCATGCCCAGAGTGTTGAATAAGGTGCTACTATTTCCCCTTCTTTTCTAAATGCGGGTTAGAAAGGGTAACATTTACCCCCAAGGGTTCCATCATCAACGACATTTATCCAAGCAGGTTCTATCATTTAGCATCAAGCCATCCAATCTCAGCAAAGATCAAGGTACCAACATTGCTACCCCCTTCTCAAGAGTGTGATCAATATCACATGTGGACACCCATACAAAATGGGGAGTAACACAATCAATGACTCAAAAGTGGACAACCAATACAAAATGACATCAAATATATAAATGTATCTCATCATCATGAGTCAAAACCATGGTGTACCACTTGGCATTTGTCTAGGATAGTTGAGAGGAGAGGAGTCTAGGTAGGTGTATAGTTAGCGGTCCAATAAATGAAAAGGTTTTTCCTCTTAGCTATGTTCAGAAGCCTCACGTGTTTCTCAAGGCTTCCATTGGGAGTATTTTAGCCATGCCATGAATACAAACACAAAGCAGCTGCAATCTAAACCCTAGATCCATGAGGATGAATGTATACATATGTGCTAATGTTTTGGTTTCTTCCTATTGAATAGTAGTGTTGCAAAAGGTGAAGGTGGTGGTCACTTAAAGCGTGCAAGACAATAATTGAAGTTATGTCTCTAAGGTTTTATTTGACATGGATGGTGTTTTAGAATATATCCATGTTTCACTATTTAGTAATTCAGTACCTCCAGTCCTACCCTCCAATCAAAATTTAAATCTTCAATGCACCAAATACGTGTACATACAAAATAAATCTACTTTTCGCTAGTAAGCTTGCTTCAACATAAAACTGTTATTTTATAAGCCCTTGTTGTTAGCCTGCCTTCACTATATAATTTTTGAGTCCCATTTCCTTTTGAATGAATGAGAACCTACATACCTAGTGTGTCCAAGACTCTATAATATTCTAGTGATAAACAATATAGTTCATAAATGTCTTGGAATGCAATCAAATACATTGTTAAAATTATTTCCACAATGACCTTGATCCCTGCTCCCAAAAAAAAAAACTTTGATTGTGATGAGAACAATGGTTTGGAGTTTCCGATGATGGTAAACACCTTCCCTCTCATTCCCGAACAGCTGCAAAGGTAAATAAGATTAAAGAAAACCAAAATCAACACTTTGATGGGGTCATAATTTGCATGCTGATTTTTACCCCTATTTGCCAATTTTTTCTTGATTTTTTCTTGTGCCGATTTTTTCAAAATTTTGCGAATTTTTTTTTTCAGGCTGATTTTTTGTTCGAGGTTTTATATCGCAAAAGGTTGCGATGTTAAAATTACGGCCAAGGTGAATACCGATTTATCATTCAAATTAAAATTATACTTCTATAAGTGCCTAAAGCATCTTAAAAAATGTATATATCTAAGATAAACATAATCCCTAAATAGCATCATAAAATATAAGAAGACTAAAATTTAAAGTGTATCCCTGTAACAAATGCAACTACGCTTTTCTATTTTGTGGTTATCCTTGTATCACTGTAACCTAGAACTGAAAATGTTATATCATTTTCAGGATATCCCATATCAGATCTAACTGTGAATACATAAGAAGGTCCAAGGCACTTGTACAAGAATTAACTCAGAAACCTACAGATGTAATAAAGAGATTAACAAGTATATAAAAGATATGATAAGATAATTTTATTATGTTCAACAAATGACCACAAAAATAGGTGAATGTGACTGAAAACTTGAGAAGTACATCCAGGAACTTGAGAGCTAATCAACTTGCTAACAAAGCAAAAATTGAAGCATAAGAAGTAAAGTACGGGTACACAAAAAAATATAAAAAAAAGATAAGAGTGCTAAAAGAAAAAAACACTCAATGTTGATCAAGGTTGGATATTAGAATTAATTGGCCTATCTAGGTTTTGTGATAACTGTCCAACTAATGGACAATAAAGTTGTATTACATCAGAAATAATGAGATTGATTAAGATGTAAAAGACGCTAAAGATCATCCAGGATAAAATACCACCCTTGTGATCTATTCATCTCAGTAAGTTTTAAAATGAATTCTCTGTTATAACCTTAGTCGATGTTGTTCAAAATTTGGGCCAACGTTGGTCAATGGGTCAAAGGTCTGCATCATTTGCAACATTTGGAAGAAGAATATATAAAATAATATAATTTTATTAATGTCCAACAAATGACCACAAAAAAAGGTTAATGGTACTGGAAACTTGAAAAGTACATGCAGGAACATAATGTGCAATGTGGGAGTGGAATAGCAACTCCTGGAACGATGGAAAAATCAGAAGATCTGAGCTCATAACTGACAGCTAATAAGCTAGCTAATGAAACTAGAAAGGACGCATAAGAAGTAAAGCATGGGTACACAAAAAAAAAATATGGAAAAAAGGTAGAGTACTAAAAGCAGAAAGCACTCAATGCTGAAGGAGATGGGATATTAAAATCAATTGGCCTATCTAGCTTTTGCAATAACTGTCCAACTAAAGGACAATAAATTTGTATTATACCAGAATAAATAAGATTGGTTAAGATGTAAAAGATGCTAAATATCATCCAATATAAAATACCACCCGCCCTCATGGTCTATTCATCTCAGCAAGTTTTAAAATGAATTTTCTGGCATAACCCTAGTCCTGTTCAAAATTTGGCCTAAGGTTAGTCAATGAGAGAGTTTGTTGACATGACAAGCCATGAGACATTTATATGGCCTAGTGTACCCCATTACTCATGAGCATACTCTGCATTGGAATTTGACAGGAATTTCCATTACACCTAGGACTGATATGTATTCTAATTCTCAAGCTTCTCAGACAGAAACATGCCATTACTAATTTTGGTCTGCTGTATTCATACTTGGAATGTATTCATCGAGGATCAGACCCCAGAATCACCAAGGCACCCTCGAGGAAACACTTCAGTTGATTTAAAGAGAATATGGACCACCATTAGAGGTAGCTGAGCAAAAGTTTAGACCCCAAGGACCTCCAGTCTGGACAGGAACTCTACCAGGAACCAATGTAAATTGTAATGGGTGCAGGTTTGTTTTCTTAACTATAGTCTATGTTGCCCCTTTAATATGGATGCAGTCCCATTTTCTAAATTTCTTTCAATTTGTACTATGCTAGTCTTCAGTACATCTAGGTTGTGTATTTGGGTTTGGGCCCTAAGCGAATTCCTGTCACCTGACATTTTATAACTGGTTCTAAGTCATGTACTAGCTATGTGATTGCTAATCAGGCCATGGTCTACAGTAACCTATGAACTTCAATTGCTCGAATGTGTCTATTAGTGTCAATCTTACATGATGATATGCTAAAACCCAATCTAGATCCATCTCATCCAACCCTCAACTGCACCTAAGGGATGAAAAGGCAGGTGCAGAGGTTGTGCATCTGGAAACCAGTTACAATTACAAACTCAAGACCAACTACCTGTGGATATGGGTATTCACCAAAATGCCAAAACAAGGCATTTGGTTGAGTTTCAACCCATGGTCCTTAACAAAGATGATTAGTTGGAAATAATTCGGAAGCTCTAGCATGTTGAACTGAGATTAGTATCCAAATGAATGTTATTATCCTGCTGACAGTCTGCTTCGTTAACCCTCGGAGGTGGTTAGCATGGCACCAATCTTTGTAAAGTATGGAATGGGAGTTAGCAGAAGAGCTCTAGCAATTTCTGGCTTGACAGTTGGAATGAACCGTTATAAAGTTCAATAAATTAAATCCTATCCAATGGGTGTGGAAATGGGAATTTTACTGTAGCAAAGTTCTCGAGTTAAAGAGGCTGTAGCATCCACCCCACAATTTTGTGCGTAAGTAATGAGGAGTGTTGCACTGCTTTTGGACATAAAGAGGCTATTCTGGATCAGCCTCGGTATAAGGACATTATGGGCATTAAGTGGCCCTAGCTTTATCAATATTTTTTCCAAGTCTCAGTAAAAAGTTTGAAGAGGGAGCGAACTAAGTAAATCTGTCAATATAACAGAAAACGCTGACATTTTAGACATAAACCTAAAATAAAAATTTCTAGAACATCCGAAATTTCATTTGCATGGGCTCCAATTTAAGATTTTTTTCGAAAACTTAATTATTTGCTTGTAGATACGCTCGAACTTCGATTAAACTGGGAAAAGGAGATATGCATTATGTTGCACAGAAAAAATGGCGAATAGAAAATTTACCTGTCAGACGGAGGATGCTTGAAATTCGCCAGATCAAAACCTCTTTTCACAGTGAAAATGGAGTTTCAATGTCCCCGGTTTCATCTTTATGCAAAATTTGTTTCAGAGTTACCATGACATAATCCTAGCGGAGATACACGGTATGCATACACTGACAGTACCCTTAAAGCCAAAAATAACACGTAAGGGAAGGGAAGGAAAGCACACTTGTAACTCCTCCAGTAAGGAACCACATATCATTTTGACTACTAATGGGTTCTGCATTTCAGCAAGCGACCTAGGATTTACCCCGATGGATTACCATTGAACTTGGTCAAAACCTCCTTGTCCATCATAGACGCCAAATAAATGAAGTGCGGATATTTAATCCGAATTCTTTGAGCCACACACAACACACCCACCGAGTGACCCACAGTTTCATAGGGAAAAGACAAAAATATTGGCATAGCTTCCATGGCATCCTGCTACAAATGCCCTCCTGCTACAAATGGAAGCACATCCCCAGGGAACGAGAGACAATGGTTTCTTCGTTTGGAGCAGTATAAGGGCTAAGTAAAACGCCCCCTATACGCAGGTTTCTTTAGGTCTCGTTGATGTAATGTTCATCTTGTTTCCACTTGGAGACTAAAAAAGTACCCTACAGGTGGAGTAATTGTTTTACAAACCAAAAGTTTCTCCATTGGTGAACAATGGACCTCCTTAACAAGAAGAAAGGGAACTTGATCTAGCTAGAACAAACAACTAATTCAACTTTTAAAGAAAATCATCTTGGACCAGTATTTTAGAAAGGGGATTTAATTAACCACCATGGGTTGTTGGACGTTCTATATGAATAGATTAAAGGAAGGGTTTGTAGCATATTGGAATTTTCAATGTTGATAGGCTCTACATATTCTATGTAAGATAAAAATAAACTTGGTAAGGGTTTTTTTATCACATTAAGCACTTTACTTAAGATACCTGGTTTATATTTAAAGACTATGTGAAAGTGTTGAAAGTGTGAAACCCATTTTAAATGTCATTGCTCATAAAGATTAGACTAGAAATTCAAAAATTAAAGGCATTGATGATCAATGTGTAAAATAGTTTCTTTGTTGGATATATAGTGTCATTATTCTTTAAGTGCTTAAACTAATACACAAAATTTCTTATCGTAAGTGTTGTAGTTGAGCTTGGCTTGGGACAAATAATGGCCTACAATTTGTGTTGCTAAAGGAGGTCCAAATTTGCCAAGACACATTGTAAGATTGAATTAAGTTCTGCTAAAAAACAAAATGTCATATAAGTAAACAACAACAAACTCACTAGGATGTGGGAAAAAATTGCTGTTAAGGATCCAAAGTACTAGGGGAATTTGTGAGGTTGGAGGGCATAACCAACCACCCATAGAGACCGAACATGGTATTGAAAGTATTCTTCCATGCATCTGTAGGTTCAATATGAATTGAGGTGGATTCTATCAAGATTCTAAAGGAAGTCTAGTTTATGGATACTTCATACTTGTCTTTGAAGTCATGGCCTGCTTTGTTTGATGCTATGATGGAATTTAAAAAATGCACGTTGGTATGGTTCAAGTTACTAGTGTTGACTATGGAGATATGGATGGAACAAGGTATCTAGGCCATTGGAGATAGAATTAGTAAGACCCTCTCAGCTAATGACAGTTTCCTTACTAGTAGTTTTCAATTAGTGGTTAAATTGTTGGTGGAATTAAGCATTAGTGGTGAGTCATATGAATAAGTTGATCTAGTTATTAAAGGGCGTAGATATAACTAGGACCTATATTGTCTTAATGTTCCCTTCCATTTTTCATGGTGCTACCGATACAATCATGTTCATAAGGATTGTAATAGGCCACTAATTCGAAATATTTGGAAATAAAAGAGGACTTTGATGTGATATCTTGGGAGCATGATTTAGGGCATGTCTCACCTCTATGGAAATATGGCACTACTATGGTTTAGAGTCTTTAGACTGTGTTGGGTTCAAAGGAGGTGGAGTAGGTTGGTCTAAATTTGATTCAAGGTCAAGCGGAAGTGTGTTTGAAGATAGGGAACTTGTTGGTCCCTTTGTTGGACTCCTTGTTTGAACATTGATTCTGCTTCTCTAAAATGGGTGGTAGCGTCTAGTCCTATTGGCGATCCTTCTCTGGTAAAGGAAGTGGTAGATATTATTCGGGATCGTCGGGGGCTTGTTTTAGAAGCTAAGGAGGTTGTTTTATCAAAATGTTGTTCTTAGTCAATGTGGGATGTCGAGCCAAATTTGGAAGGGGGTGATGTAAATTTTAGGGCCACTTCTTCAAGGGGAGATGGACATTATTCTTTGAGACCTCTTAAAATTTCCTCTTAGAGGGTGCATATTTTTAGGAGATATGGGTTAGTATTTACACAAAGATCCAGGCCTGGGACTGGTAGGTAGAAATTCTGCTCTCAAATTATCATAGGAAAAAGCAATGAAGGAGGTTGATCAAGGAAATAAAAGACTTGTTACTAGTGCCCTTGGAGAAGGGTTGGCCTCTAGCATAGTTTCTCAATGAAAGTCTTTTTTTAAAATATTGCAGGATTGGGTATCCAGGGTAAGAAATTGGCTTTGAATAGGTTGGTTGAACTTAATAATCGTGATGATATGCTTATGCAAGAAACCATGGGAAAGGATGACTCCATTGTTTGTTATATTAGGAAGTGGTTGGTAGGGTGGGATTTTTTGCACTAGATTCAAAAGGTTTCTTAATGGGTTTGATTCATAGTTGGAATGCCAATATTTTGCTAATGAACTCTTTTGCTATTCACTTAGGATTGGGCACTAAATCCCCTATGGATACCCCTATGAATTCATTTATGGCATTGTTCATGACTCTAGATGCATAAATGATTTATTTAGGGCTAAAGGGATGGTCTTTTTCCCTATAACACCATTTTGAAGGCCCTAAGACACATACATACTTCTCAAAACTACCTAATAGCATCAGCATCCTCAATCATAGGTTAATGATACCCTAAGAAGGCCATGTATGGTTGTTATAGGAAACCTTCTTATCCCTGGATGGCTAAAATTTTCCTTTATGGCATGATATTTAGGTATCATCCCATGACCATGTTGATGCTCCCATGTCCCCAATAGTTGGATACATAGTGCCGCGGTTACCGCTACAAATTCATGCTTGGTGATTTGAATATTGTTTCATGGTTCTTAATGCCTCAATGGTTTCTTTAGGGCCCATGGCATGGTATTTTTCGCTAGAATGTCATTCCCAAGGCCTTGAGACACATACACATTTTTGAAAACCACATAATGGCACCAATATAATCAGTCATATGCCAATGAAACCCTAAGGAGGCCATATGTGGTTGGTGTAGGAAACATTCTTAGCCTTGGATTTATACAAAAATTTCTTTAGGGCCCAAGGTTTAGGTCTCTTCCATTGACCGTGTCCAAGACACCAAGGCCCCAGGACCTAGATACATAGCACCATAGATATGGTTTCAAAGTTATGCATGGTAATTTGAGACATTCTTCATAGATCTAGATGCCTCACGGTTTGAGGACCCCTTGGAAGGGTGCTTCCACCCATCCTCAGGTTCTATTCTATAAAAGAATGTTCCGATGTTGATAATGAATTCCTTTGGTGTACATCATGGCATTTGACTAACTTGACTTGAGTTTGATGATTATTGACCTATCAAGAGTGCATGCTTGAGTTTTGATGAGGATTTTCTTGCTTGAAGGTATTCTTCTTGTAATCTACTTTGATGTCACTTGGTGAGATCTGACTCTTTCAATTGGCTTCATTCGAGGATCCTTTGAGGTTCATTGGTTGATTTTATGATTTCTTGATTTATGATTTTTTCATGAATAAATCATTTAATGGGTTTCATTTGTCCTATTTGCTTGTAAGGTAAAGTAATTATGTGAGGGCCCTACACATGGACCATGAATCATATAGTAAATTTATTAACCATGGACCATTGTTTATGTTATGAGAACCACTATTGGTTTACATAACCTATAAATATTAAACCATGGTTGGTTTATTGGTTTACATAACCATGGACATACCAACAACAACAATGACATCGACGATGGTGACAATGATGATCATGACGATCTCACATGTAGGCTAGAGATTATTATGTGGTAATATAGGTTAACATGCATGGACCATCGACCCCATGGAAAATTAATATGGCATTAGACCGTAAATTTAGTTCACAACCCATAGTCTAGGCCACGAGAACCATCCTTTGTGTTACAAATATTGAAATGGCCACCATAAATAATGCCACTAATTAGACACTGAACTAACACAACCAACCCATGTAAATGACTCATGCACTTGGAACACTTGATCCATGCAATGAATTCATGCACCTAGGAAGCTTCAACCTCTAACCCCCTCACCTCGTACCTAACCTTAACATCTATCCCCAAATCGAATAACATGATAACTTATAAACCACTTCACCACTAGTACCAAGAAAACCAAAACCCCTTGCCTACTAACCCACCGATCCCTTAGGTGCCTCGCTTCTAATCCAAAAAATCCCCAAATCCTACCACATTACGAAATTGTAGAAAATATCCCTTAAGCCAGTGTCCCTCTAACCCTAAACCACTACCCCCTAACCCAATCACTAACATGCCTACTACACCAAATCAACACACTAACACAATAAACTTTGACCTTGGGTTATTTATAACCAAGGTTTGAATGATCATTCAATGGGATTTTATCAAACCAAAATTAGTGCAAAAATAAACACAAGAACTTAGACTATAAACAAAATATTCCCTATCTAGGGTATGCATGATGACTCAAGTCCCTATTCATGACCCATGAGTCTCAAAATAAAGTTTTATTTCCCAATAGCCTACATTTTTTCCCTAGACCATAACATAGGCTCCTAGAACCATCCACGACATGAAAATACTAAAAAAAATGATAATGTGTTACTCAAAAGCTAAATATTCCTTGCATATGGTCTATGTGGTGGTACAGAGAAACGTCCATAGGTCACAAGACCTTGAGGTAACTACCAGCCATTATAAACTAGATTTTGGTCTAACACTGTTGGCTTAACTGATGCTGACCCAGAGGTTTTCAACAAGACCCAGGTTATTTGCGGTTTCCCTTTAACCAACAAAACCCCTTCGCACCGGCCCTTTCGGCAACAACCTGCGAGCAGGTTGAGGTCTCACCCGAGGTGTATCTATGGGGTACTGCAGAATCGGGTTTCCACGGTATGTGATGAGTTGTTTGGACAGATGTACTGCGTAGCGCAATAGGGGTTATGCGCTGTGAGGCGAGACTGCGCGGTTATGGGCAACGTCGCGGTCCGCACAACTAAGTCCTTCTACTGCGGGACTTCTACTAAGACTGCCAACAATCTCGTTCAACTTTATACTTTAAGTACTCGGGAAGGCTTAAGGCACTGAACTGAGTATCACTCATCCACTCATTCATGCACTGAATTGACTATTACTCTAACATTCGTTTATACATTTAGAATGGTTACTATTTAAGCATCTACCGCAGATGCAAATCACTATCATTCATTCGTCTGCTACACATAGAAAAGTACTTAAGCAATCTTTAACACTTGAACAAATAACTGATTCACTGCTTTCAGAAGCAAAGCTAAGTATTAACCATTCATCTATTCATGCAGACTTAACATATTATCTCCATACTCTCCTGATGGAAAATGCATACAAAAGTCTTCACATAACAGAATGCAAGGAAATATTCAGATATTCATCTACATAAAACAGATAAATGCAATCATACACAACAATGTTCCACTCAATCAAACAACATGATATTTAACGTGGTTCACTCCCCCGAGTGGGAAGCTACGTCCATAAGAATGGTTGTTATATATATATATCTTTAATGGGAAGGGGACAACCACTTTTGTTCTGTGCACTCAGCTGCAAACTCTCTCTTCTCTCTCAGCTAGGTCTCTGCGCACACAGCTGCAGAGCCGTTACAATGGCTTCTTCTTCAGAAAATATCTTACAATACATCAACAACAAAAAGAAATGATAGAACCCTCTAAGAACCCCAAAAAGGACAACAAAAAGTAACAACCCCTTCCCTTACAAAAATGTCTTCTTTTATAGACCATGCCCGAAGGTCCTGTCTTTACAATGTTGAAGACCGAAACCCTTAGGGTTTCTAAGACTGCTACGGTTTCTTCTAAACCGTCCCGCTAGCCTATGGTAGCGAGTGTGCTGTTGTGGCAGTCCTCCACGCGTTTGTCCTGTCGCTTTCGGCCTTCCTATCGTGCACACACCAACAGGTCATCTTCATCGAGCCGCCCTTCCACTAACGGACTCGTACGACTGGCTCAGCTCCCAATCGCTTTCTCTGTAGACCGTTCATCCTCTTAATGGCCCCATACAACTGGCTCAGCCTTCGGTCACTTTCTCAGCGTCTTTCTCCACTTAATGGTCTCGTACCACTAAGCACGCCCATCTGTCGATTTCCCTGAGTCGTTCTTCGCTTAACGATCTCGTACAACTAGCTGCCTTCCTGATATGCTCATGCTTGCAGCTCGGCATCCTGGAGCATCTTTGCCAAAATTAGACCACCGTTGGTCTATCCGGTACCTGTACCTACCCTTCGTCCAACATTTCTCTTTGTTGGCTCCACGTGGCCTGATCACTTCGCAGCACTGCTTCCTCACAGCGCTGATCTTCGCGGTACTACCAAAATTTGGTTGTTGCGCACCACTTCATAGCATCCCCCATACTTGTACAAAATTATATCTTTTGTTGAGTTGTGCTCAACTCTGCAGCTCAACCTCCTTGTGTTATCCAAAATTGCCCCAACTTGGGCCAGGCCCAACATGCCCCTAACACTTACATGTGGCTCGTCCCCGAGCCACCTTCTGCTTCGGCCTTCTGGATCTGCTCCACGACCTGTGGAGCTAGCTTGGCCGCGAACTTATTGTAAGTGTCGATCAATTGTTCCACTGCTTCCTTGGTGTCTTGCTCGACTTGCTTTACTGTATCAAGCAGTGCCGGAGTTATCTCTTCTCCAATCTATCCTTGTACCTACTCCTGGTTGTCGCGCAGATCTTTCAGCTTGTCTTCGATCTGCTGCGATACTACTGTGGCATCGTCCAGGAATTGCTGCGACTGATTATCCATCTCAGTCTCATTTTCTCTTAACGCTTGGACCTCCTTCTTCAAGCCTGAGATCTCCTTATACCTCGGCAGCCTATCTCTGGGTGGTAGAGCCTTGACCTTTGCGTCCAATTGTTCCAGCGTGGTCTGCTTTTCTTTTACCGCGGTCTTTACCTGCAATAGCCCTTGATCCTCTTCAAGGGCAGTGAATGCCTTTGAAACCTTCTCCAACAAATCTTGGCACTTAGCCATCTCACTAGTTATGTTCTGTGCCGCGGCGCTAACTGCTTTCTCTCTTAACTACTGCTCAATTAATGGTGTCTGCGTATTGAGTTTTTCCTTCCAGGCGGTAAGATCGACCTCATGAAGAATCTCTTTATCCTGTAATTCCATCTTAAAATATTTTACCCTTTTTCCGATCCTCAGAATGGTGTCCACAGGATCGTCCTGGAGTTCTAAATCTTCAATATCTTTTGCGACATCAATAATGGTGTTCTCCAATCGTAGCCGATGGTCCTGTTCATCATAAAATTATATCTATGTGCGGGACCGAGAATCCTCGAGCTTCCTACTTGCGGCTTGCAGCTACGCTTGTGACTTCATGGAATCTACTATTCTTTCATGCATCTCATCGACGATCTGCATGTGCAGAAAGTGTAATCCAGGCAAAGAAATCTTGGCCAAGTCGAGCTCTACCCGCTCGACACCCTTTGTGTCCAGAACGATTTGTTCTAACATTGGTAATGAGATGGCCAATGGGTCCAGATGAACAACTTTGGTCTTTGAAGGCAACATTATCGCTAGCTGTGGCGGTGTATGCTGCGAGGTTTCTGCCGACCTCCCTTTAGCTCCTGCGTCGCACGGCAAGGGTAGGCTCTTCTGGACATCGTCCATCTTTTTCATAAGCCCTTGCAGTGCGAGCCTAGTCCTTTGTAGGTCATCCTGTATGACCTTGTCCTTCTTGTCTTTTTATGTCATTAGCTCCTGCATTTGCTTTGAGACCTTTTCTACAATCATGTCAAAGTCTTCTTCGTTCAGCATTGTCTCAGATTGACTCTTTATTGCTTTCATCTTCTTTCGCGCCTTTGGCTTTTGCGGGGTTTCAGGTTCTTTCCTCTTTCCTTTTTCTTCAACAATAGGGCATGACAATGGGATTGGTTCATCTTCTTCTGAATCAGTCTCGACATCCATGACTTCGACATGGAACTCGGCTGGCCAGTCCCTCATGAGGATGTCAATGTCTTCCTCATACATATGGTAATTACCCGCAAACCATTCTGGCTTCTTCATCCTTTCTTTGGGTGAAATAAAAATACATCGCATGTCCGCCATAAAATCAATAACACGAATGTACTTCGACGTTACCTGCTTTGTAATGCACGATGTTCGGGTGATCGCATGGCTCAGCTAGGTGTAATACTGATAGAATACTTTAGCTGTCGCATGCTGCCGCTCTGTGTTCATATTTTCCCAAAGGTTGGCACAGCGGAATCCTCTGGGATCATTGGTTTCTTTAATTACACCAACATATTTTTCCGGTTCCTTCCATCCTACGAATGCAATGAGGATAATCAACCACGTGAAGTGGAATTGACCTCCATTCTCCTGGGTATCATTAAGTTCATCCAGGAACTCATTTAGAAGGTACTGACACCAATTGAATTGGGTCCCTTCAGCCGCTGCGGCACTGAGTAGTATTATGCCCGTAGGCACCTCCGGAGGCCTGGTTGTTCTTAGGATTTTCCCTACGAGCAACTGTGTGACAAATCTTGTCGCTTTTTCTTCGATTTCTTCTATTGGAAACCCTCTTTTTCCTTTCACCAATGCATGGATTTTCTTCATCTTCGCGACAACGTCTTTTTCCTTACTCTTCCCTTCGAAGAACTGCTTGGGATCCTTGTCGCGCTTGCTTAGTCCTGTGGCGCACTGGATTAAGTCAATGTTCACATCAACATTTCTGTCTAGCCATAGATATCCCTGATGGATTTGTGCCATCAAAGTGCGAACCACTGCATTAAGTTCTGGTGAACGATCAAAATGAGGTAGTTGGAGCAGGTTCAGCAATCCGAACTCCACTACTGGCGTCAACCAGCTTTCGGCTACCAAGTTAAATATGCCCTTAGCATATTTATTCCAGCACATGTACTGGTCAGGCTGGAACTGTGGGTCATAGTCTTCCCATTTACACTCCGGGATCTTTCCTAGCAAGTTTTGGGCAACCTCTACGTGCTTCAAAATTGGCGACAAGGGGATTTCATAACGGGCACTCTTGACTAGTTTAAAGATTGGGGCATCCAGTGCCCGTGGTGATATGTACTCCAGTGTCAACTTCAAGGGTTCCTTCTGAAAGGCTGGCAATCTTGGCGTCGTCTGGCCTATCTTGGGAGTCTTGCTTTGTGGTGCAGTTGTGTCTTTCCCTTTGTCTTGCATGGTTGTATTATGTTGAGGTGATCTCCAAGATGCTTGACCGGGTTCGAGTACAACCTTCCTGGAAGGGGTTTTCATTAACTCTGCAATCCCCCCGTGCTGAAAAACTCTGATCACTTCTTGAAGTGTAAGCTCTTCTTCTCTGTTTGGTGATTTGGACATTCACTGGTGAGAGTAGGAAACCGTTTCTGAGATATGACTAAGGATTGCTAACACAAGAGCGAACGCATGAAAATTCTAAGTGTCTGGTAAATCTCGCGAGTCCTTATGCGGTGTTATTTATAGGCGTAGTTGAGTCCCCCCCCCCCCCCCTCCCCGTGCCTTTCAATGACTAGATGAGCATTTAATGTGGTGTCTGTTGACCAATTTGAGCAGATCCTTCAGTCCCTTCCGTCGTCAGCGTGTTCAGAACGGTTATCTTTTAGTTAAATGCTCAAGCGAGTGCTTGCAACGGTCACCTAACGGATATATTTTTCTCAAAAGCAGGGTAACGGCTATTTTTCTGAGTACTGCGCCAAGCTGCGTGGCAGTCCATCTCTGATCCTGTGCAGTTACTTCACGGTGATAGTGTTTGAATTGCGCGGCTCCCTTTTTCTTTCCTTTCTTCTTCCCCCCCCCGCATAGCTTTAGCAGTGTTGCGTGGTACATACATTTTTCTACTTATGGTACATGTACAGACTCCTTTACATTTCCAGTGTCCAATTTCAACTGTACTTGACACTTAGAAATTTATCCCTCTGTTTATCATTCAAGATTATGCGAAGCAGGGCTATCATGGTACAACTTTAGCCTGCTTCCATTTATCAAAGTTGGTAGGGTATCGCCAGATAAATTGGCTAACTAGACTACACCAGTGTTAGTAACATGTATCATAGTATATGGACCAAGCCAATGCATCTTAAATTTACCAGGAAACTTCATGAATTTGCTATCATACAGGAGGACTAGGTCACCTACCTGAAAGCACTTGTTCTATATATAGCGATCATGCCATGCTTTCTCGTGGTCTTTTTGGACTTGCTGGTGGAAGCCAGCGATGACACAATCTTCCTCCAACCCAACTACGTGTAGCAACCTTTCTTCTAGCGCTGCGGGGTCTGCCATCCCTGTGAATGCAGCGATTCTCAAGCTGGGGACAATGTACTCCATTGGCATTATAGCCTCCTGTCCGTAAGCCAACCGAAAGGGTGTGCACCTCGTCAATTTCTTGCAAGTGGTCCTATATTCCCATAATACAGATGAGATGCGCAGGTCCCAATCATCTCTATTCACATTGCAAAATTTAGTCAGCGCATTCTCCAGTATTTTATTGAAAGCCTCAACAGTGCCATTCGCCTGTGGGTGATATGGTGTACTGCGCTGATGATGGAAATGGAATTCCTCTATGAGAGCTTCAATAGTCTTGTTTAAAAAGTGAGTGCCTTGATCACTCATCAAAATCTTTGGGCACCTGAATCTTGACAATATTTCTTCAAAAATGAACTGCGCTGCAGTCCTTCATCGGTTTTGCTTCTTCCCATCTGGTGAGGTAGTCAGTAGCAGTAATGATATACCTCGCACCAGTTCTTTTCCCTGGTGGGTTTATAGGTCCCACAAAATCAATGGCCCATTTTTCAAATGTCTGCAAGGTCAACTGCGGATTCAATGGCATCTCATCCCTGCGCAAAGGTTTTCCTGTCCTCTGACAGACATCGCAGTTCCGACAGTGTTCTTTAGAGTCTTTATGGATCGTAGGCCACCATATCCCTACGTGTAGTATCTTCTGCGTGGTAGCCCTTCTTGCATAATGTCCTCCTGAGATCCCTGAGTGCGCATCTGCTAAGATGAATGGTCTCTCATGGTCTAGTACACATATGCGAAAGACTTCATCCGATCCGAGTTTGTATAACTGACCTGCAATAATAGTGAAGTCTGCAGCGTGCACTACCAGCTGCTTCTCATGCTGGACGGAGAACTCCTGCGATGCCAACCCTATTGTTAAGAACTCTATGATGTCCTTATAATAATCATTGGAAACCTGTATATAAAATAACCGCGCATCAGGCAGACTATCTTCAATGTTCGTCGACTCTTCTCCTGACTCAATCCTAGAGAGATGGTCAGGTCCCAAGTTCAGCCTGTCGGGCTTAACAACAATTTCAAAATCATACTCCTGGAATAGAAACAACCATCTGCATATGCACCCCCCTAATGCTAGCTTATTGAGCAAGTATTTCAATGCAGAATAGTCAGTAAACATAAGGAAGTGCGCACCAAGAAAGTAGTGTCTGAATTTATGGAGCGAGTATACCATCGCAAGGCCTTCCCTCTCAGTAGTAGTGTAATTTTTCTCCGATGTCGAGAGCTTTCTGCTTGAAAATGCAATGGGATGGTCAATACCTCCTTCTCCTGGCTGAGCTAATACAATTCCCAGGGAAATGCATGATACATCAACATGAACATGGAATGGCTTTTCCCAGTCTGGGAATACTGGGATCGGCACAGTAACCATCTTTTCTTTAAGTGTGTCAAAACCCTATTCACATTCCGCGTTCCAAATGAACAGTGCGTCTTTCTTTAGCAGCTTTTCCATTGTTGCGGTTATCTGTGCGTAACCCTTTATGAAATTCCTGTAATATCCAGTATGTCCTAAGGTAGAGCACAACATCTTAACGGAAGTTGGTGTGGGCAAATTCACAATAATGGCAATCTTCGCAGGATCCACCATCAATCCCTGCTTACAAACAATGTGTCCGAGTAAAATTCTGTAAGGAACACAGAAGATGCACTTCTTTAGATTCAATGAGATCTGATGTTGTCTACACTTCTCAAGCATCATTCTCATATTTCCGTAGTGGTTCTTCAATAGAACAAACACAGTCCAATCGTCAAAGTAGGCTTCCATAAACTTGTGCATGAAGTCTTTAAATGTTGCGACGACAACTCTGGAGAAGATGGAAAGTGCGTTCTTCATCCCAAAAGGCATTACTGTATACTGGAACAATCCCCATTCTGTAGAAAACGTCGTCTTATGCCTATCCGCGGGATCAATTCTGATTTGATGATATCCGGAGAAACCATCAGTAAAAGAATAGGCCTCATTTCCTCCAACATTGTCAAGCACTTCATCTATGAAAGGAGTGGGGAATGGGTCGTGCATAGAAGCATCATTCAGTTTTTCTAAGGTCCACAAAAATCCTGATCTCACCCTTCGTTTTCTTATCCTGAACGACCATGGGACTAATGCACTCAAATTCCTTGGCAGGTTCAATGATTCCTGCTTCTAGCATCTTATCCAGCTCTACGCGGACTCTTTCTTTATACCGTGGGTTCAATCTTTATGGCCTCTGCTTCATAGGCTTGGCGCCTGGCTTCAAGGGGATCATCATGACTCCTAGGTCTCCCAGAATTCCTTTCATTTCTGTAAATTTTTTCAGAAACAATTCCTGATACTCATGTAAGGTGTCTGCGATCTCCACAACAGTCTGATCGTCCCAATAGTCTCCAATTGATGCGAACTTCGTCTCTTTACTTGTGCCAATATTCACCTTCTGTGTCTTTACCGGTCTGCTCATATCTGGGACATCCAACGGAGGTCCTTCTACATCGCGCGCACCCTCCGATTCTGGTATGTTTATGTTGCGTGGATCATCGTCATCGTCTTCCTTGCCATCCTCATCTTCTTCATCTAGGTTATAACACTCTATGGGATGTTCTTCATGTTCCTTCCATTCCGAGTGTAGGTTCGCAGGAACGGTATCTGCCTCGAAGAATTCTTCCTATGTCGTATCTTCGCGAAGATAGTCTCCCCTGAATATGCGTTCCTTAATTATCTGCAATGCCTCATGGATCAGCGGATTCTCATCCTCAAAGCTGAAGTCCCTCTGGAAGTTCGCAGTCAACTTCTCCCATTCAGTGGTTTCCCTGCGCAACTCCAGGTCTAGGTACCATTTCTTCGGAATGTCATCTTCCAGAGTATGCACAATGCACCCATTTTTCATGTGGCCTTTCCAGCCATGCCTGCGAATAGAATTCAATGTGCTGACTAGGATTTGTCTGTCCATGTTACACCTAAAATCTACTCATCATTAGATTCAGTGTATACATCCCTGAAGTCACCTGGACTAAGTATTTTCATCTGGGAGGATTTGCACTCAATTCTGCAATCTTTTCAGAGGTCTTCGCATGTTGCACATTAGCAACATGCGACGTCGCATCTTTCTCCACTGTAGGGTGCGACGAGGTCTGTTAATGGGAAAAAATATCCTATTCGATATCCTTCTCGAAACTTACCCATTTAGGGGCTTATCCCTAACCTCTAGGGGAGCTGGTACTCGACCCCTAACTCTTTGGGAGGATCCCCTATCTCTCTCCTACCATCTCTCAACCTATCCTATACATACCTTATCCACTTAGTCCTATATAAGTGAGGCTCACTCCCATCCCAAGGGGAGGAAGACTATGGTATCTACATGCTGGTGAAATCTCTCTTAAGACACCTCCATTCACCTATTGGAGAGCTCATACTTCCTTGGAAGGATATGGCAATTGGCTTGGTCGGAGAAGGGCTACTGCGTTAAGTCTTTGGTTGTAGTTCTATATCTCTTTCATGTACTCCTCTATTTGCAGTAATACAAATGCTTTCCACCAATATTGTTCTTATGTGCAATGATATTGTGTAGTTTACCTGCTTAACTGTTTACTTAGATCGCTTATTGTATAGATGTCTTTTACTGGTTTCTCTTGTTTCTTTGTCTTGACAGGTCTTGTAGCTTGGATTTGACGACTGTGGGACGTGGATCAACATTCGGGAGAAACGATTGTGTAGTAAAAGGTAAGACATCTAGTACCTGGTCCTTAAGTAGATCTAGGAGATGTGTTTGTAGTCTGTTCTATTTGTTCTAGACTCACATTGAGCTAGGGAGATCCGGCTCGCGCCCGCTCGAGTGGATTGTCCGATAACAAATCTGGAAACCATACTAGGGAGTAGTGATGTTTGTCTTGTTTAGTGGTCATTAATCTGAGAGTCATTTTCATTTGATTACTTGACACAAGCCTCTTTTATCATTTTTTCCATTTACTTCTTAGGATTGATTTCACTATCAGATCTTCACGTTGAAGACTCTAATTTGCTTCCTCTGAGTTTATACAACTCATTTCCAAGCCTGTTTATGGTTCATTGCTGAGAGATATGGTTCATTTTTTAATCTAGACCTCGCCTGTCGCACCTGGGCAGTGGAAACAGAGCGACACTGTGTCATTTTGAGATTCTGTTCTTCACCTGTTAGTCACCCGTCGCATCCTTTGCATTGGTATACTGCGACATCGTCGCACCTCCCGTGAAGAAAAACTGCAACATCGCACTGTGTGTAAAGGAAAAGTGCGTCGATCTATCAAAAGTTGGCATACTGGCATCCCTTCCCTCATCTGACAGTTTGAACCTTGGTTTGATGTATGAACTCCCTCTGTGCTGCAAGATCCAGCCAAAGACACCATTTATGATTTGTGTGTTGAGAGTTTGGTTTCGTTTGGATTGACTTTGGGTTCCATCTTGGACAAGTTTGAGATAGGTAGTGGTGGATGCTCTAGTCTCCTCCACCTTCATCCGTTCACTCTTGCATTCCCTTCCTTCCATCCTTGATCTGATCATTCCATTGGATCGACCCCCAAACCTCATTTACATTTGTCTTGAGCTTTGCTTTCTTAGTTTGCTTGCTAGTGCTTGATTTTGAGTTAAGTGTGTTTTTAGCTTGGTTGAGTGCTTGTCTTTTCTCGAGTTTTATGAATGTATGAGTGCCGCAAGTAATGTTTTCTTTTCAGTCATTTAGATCTAAAAGCAGAGTTGCTATCAAGTTTATTCTTTGATGCATCCATCGAAAAGTTTAAAAATGCTTCCTTCCCGTTGTTTCTCAAAAAATTATTGAAGAAAGATTGTTGTGCATTGGAAAAATCTCGTTTATGTTTTGGAAAAATTGAATGAATGTATGATCTATTGTGTTTTTCTCGAATTATGAATTGCTCATTTTCTTGAAAGGCTCAAAGCAAGCTTCCATTTTTGTAAAATCAATTCCATGCATTTTTAATTCTTGTTGCTCTTAGATAATTGAAATTTAAAAGCTTGCATTTCTCATTTCAGAATCCTCTCTTTTCATCATTTAGTGTCATTTTACTTTGAAAAGAAGAAGAAAAGAAAAAAGTTGTTTTGATTTGGTTTAGTAGTGTTGTGTACTTTTGTGTTTCGTTGAAAAGGAAAAGAATACTTTCATTGTCAAATTTGTTTGCATTGGGAATTGTGTTGCATTGAGTTTGTTTTGGCAATACCATTGGAAAAAGCTTTCTCCTTTCCATAGCTAGAATTCATCGAAAGAAAAAAAAAAAACATTTCGTGCATGTAGTCAAGGCTTGCATTATGCTTTCGATTATGTACTCACCTCATGCATTCACCTAACCATCCAAGATAAAATTAATGGTAGAACTAGGTAAAAATTTTAGCAACTTGTGTGTAAGTTAGAGACGTGTTCTAGCGTCGTTAAGCGTGGCAGCTGTCATTATTTTCCAACACTGTATCCCGGGGGTATTGTGGTCTTCCACTTAGATCGGTATATCGAGCTCCTTCACGTACCCACCAAGTACCATAATCCATACTTGGCGTATATCAAAGGGTCTATCACGTACTTGACACGTATATCGGAAGGTCTCTTACCGAACGTTTGTGCATTAGACAGCACCACTACGGATTTGCGCTCCGATGTACCTTGCGTATATCAGGAGACACCATTAGGATTCCTGAAACCAACCGAGTTAACCATTTGGCCATCTTGGAAAAGCAATACACAGAGAACAGCACTCGAGGAGATTAGCACGCACGCACTGTCCAGGTAATCGGGTATGCAGGCAAGGGTACGGTCCCAATCCTCCTTGTCGCGTCATATTGTTGGACCCTGCAGTATATCGCGGTTTGCGATGCCTTGATAATCTCGTGAGGTTCCAGACTTTTGAATCCACTTTGTCACATAAGTTTGCTTGTTGCCTTAGTTTGAGTAGGTTTTCTTTGGACTGCTATTCTTTTAGCATACCCTTAGGAGAAACGTTGTTTCAACCTTTCTGGTTGATTTTCCTGATACTCTGGCAAATTTTCCCTAGAGAAAGTCCCGTAGGATCTTGAACTTATCACCCGAATATCCCCTTAATCCGGAGGTTATTTCGAGGATAAGAATGGATCAGCATAACGCGGTCGTAGTTACTGAAGTGGAGAACCCCACTTTGAATGTTGGTGGACTTTTGTTTCCACCAAATTCACCTGCCTCTCATCCCCCGCAAGATGAAGAAACACACACCCCCACTTCACAAGGCCTTTCTCCCGTCATCCCGGGAGAACCTAGATCGTTGGAATGGATAAACTGACCCCAGGATAACCCTACTGCAGTTGTTGGTCCTTCAGCAGCTTATTGTACATCTTCTACAGACCACCCAGTGGCTCATTTTTCCATTTCATCCTCACCCAGTGAGACTACCTCGGAAGACACTTTAGCTTACTTTCGTGGCCAATTGGCTCACTTTCGTTGCATGGCTGAAGAGTTTCAGCAGTCAAGTCTCCAACGGAGGGTTCAAGACCCATCGTTACCTCCTTACCAACCTATCCCAGTTCATCCGATATCTTTCGGATCACCTGAAGCACCCCACCATGTGACCACTAACAAGACTGGTCAACCCTCGCAAGAGTCCAGTCTTGCCCCTCAAGTGAACCAACCGGTGGAAGGACAATAGTCCAACACACCTATCACTACCACGGTTACTTTACCAGTTCCTCCCCCACCTCAGAATTTGAGGGGAGGGTATTCCATTCCCATGAATTATCTTATTGGTAATGTTATTACCACGGTAGCTAGTCAACAACCTACGTTGGTTCAACCTTTGGCTAGTGGTCATCCTGTTGTGGCTGGGGGGAAACCCCCTGTTTCCTAACCATAACGTAGGCGGTGGAATCCCCAACAGACCTTCCGTTGGACCTTCCCAACCTGCTAGACCGTCCACCATAGGATTATCTCACGTTGGAGGGTCGTCAAATGTAACTCAACCCTCATGGAGTCAAGCGTATCCAGGATCCGTTAACCCTGTGCCGGGACAACCTAATCCCAGAAACACACCATTTGGGATACCTTATCCTGGGAACCCATACACTCTATGGGGGCAACAACCTGTGTTGCAACACAGACCCCAAGCGATTATCCCTCAAGTACTACCACCCCAATTGGTCCTCCCCCAGCTCCTAGTGGAGGCGGCGAGACCCCACCTAACATTGGTGGAGGCCCACCTCATTTTACTTACAACATCCCTCACCCCTTCGGCTGTGGCGGGAATGGTCCACCACCCCCTCCCGGCGGAGGCGACGGGGGACCACCCTATCATGGTGGAGGAGGACATTTCCCTTCGGGTGGTGGCGGTGGTCCACCACCCCCTCCAGGCAGAGGCGGTGGGGGACCTAATTACTATGGTGGTGGCGCTGGTGGTGCAAACCCTCATCCTTCCAGTAGCGGAGGTGGTGGGGGCCCCCATCCATCTGGCGGTGAAAGTGGTCCACCACTCCCCCCAGGCGGAGGTGGTGGTGGGCCACCTTATTACTGTTATGGACCCCCACCTCCTCCTGGTGGTGGTGGTGGACCTCCACCCCCTCCCAGAGGTGGAGATGGACCCTCACCTTATTGGAATGGACCACCTTATGGTGGCGGACCTCCTTACGGTCTGGGCGGCACACCCCCCTACGGTTAGTTTCATCCCGGTACACCTTACGGTCAATTTAGTCCTTACACGCCTTATCCGTATTATCAATACGCGTAGCCTAATCCACAGCTGCCCTTTCTGGCTACTTTGGACCTGCCTGACCTCTCTCGTTTAACCAACGATCCTATTTACCACGGATCTAACTGGCCACCGATTCCGATGAAACTTTCGTCTGATATCCCCAAGTTTGACGACAAGCCGGGTGAAGACCCAAAAAACCACGTGATGACATACCACTTATGGTGTTCATCTAATTCCTTAAAGGACGATTCAATTTGTCTTGGATTGTTTCAAAGGACTCTCACCGGTTCGGCTTCCAAGTAGTACATTGAGTTGCCACCGCACTCTTTTCCTGATTTCGGGTCTCTTGCTATGAACTTTTTGACGCATTTCCAGCTACCTATATGGTATGAGACTGGTACTGAGCTTTTAACCTCACTCCGTCAGAATAACACCACTCACATTTCGGATCATATCCACGAGTGGCGAAGGAGATGACATCTCATTAAAGCTCCAATTCCGGATCAGCTCCTAGCAGACTAGTTTACAAAATCGCTCATTCCCACCATAGCAAAAGATGTCACCATGAGAGGTGTTGTCACCGAAGAACAAGCCATCGCGAGTGCCCATCTGCTAGACCTGGTCTACACTCAATCTAGCACTCTGTTCAATATTCTACTTGACGCACCCCATGATGTTAATGACCCCATGAAACCACATAAGGGACTCCAAACTGATGGAATCATTGGTTCCCTTAACACCCAGCCTGCTGCTAGCACTGTTGGATCATCCAACCCGGCTCCAGCTGGCCACAGCACCACCAAGTCCACCACTCCTGCTGTAACTGAAGAGGTGAATTCTGTTCAATCAACTTCATCTCAGAATTTTAATGGTAACAAGAAGAACAAGGGAAACCCAAAAAGTCTTCTGCCCAGCAGGAACCAAAGAGCACTCCTGACGATACCAAGCAGAAAAGGAAATTGAAGTATCCTTGTTTACTGTGTGGAGACGACCATTTCTCCAAAGAGTGTCCCCATAGAGACGAAGTGCAAAAGTTTCTTAGGGGTAAACCGACTCCCGCAGTCCTCAGCGATCCATTTCCTACTCAAAACCAGCAAATTATTTCTCAAACTCCCCCAGCCCAGGGGGAACCATCCAATACCGTGCATGTTCTCATGTTGCATAACGAGGCGATCAATTTGACTACTCATTCGCGATCTTACGAACTGGTCCCTTAGAAGGAATCCACGGGAAGTAATGCTGAAAAAGCTTCCGACTCCTTAACTGATGTCACTGTACCATCGACTTCTCTCACCATTGAGAAGCCCTCCTTAGACTCGATATTGCGACCGCCCAAGAGTACGATTCGAAAAGATGTTTTCAATCCTAATGCTCGAGCAACACAGAATTACAATATCGTAGAGGACTTGGCACAAGCTCCTTGCACCATGTCTACCCTGGAAGTTTTGGAGAATTGTCCCACTCAACACAAAACTCTCCTTGCAGCCATTGGTGCAGTAGACTCGGATTCCTCGAACACCATCATGTTCCAACTTGACAACTTCAAGTTGAGGCTCCCACACCAGCTCGCATTCCAAGTTTCTGCGAACATTGCTGGGAAGATTGTCCATCATACCCTTTTGGACGAAGGAGCCTCCACTTCTGTCATGTCCATCGCCTGTTGGAGAGCCATTGGCTCCCCTAAATTGAATCATTCTCCTACCACATTGAAAGCATTCGATGGGCGTGGATTTCAACCTCATGGGCTCTTACAAGCTCTTGCAGTTGAGTTGGGCGGAAATACCGTAACCATTAATGTGGATGTGGTCTCAGCCTCGTTAGATTATAATCTCTTGCTTGGTCACAATTGGTTTTACACCATGCAGGCGGTAGCCTCTTCGGTCTTCCGCATAGTACAATTCCCCCACCAAGGACGAATTGTTACTATCGACAAGTTAGATTTTTGTACACCGGACGCCACTACTCATCCTGGTGACCATGTTCCTTCCATTGGACAGATGTCAAAATAGTATGAGAGTGTAGGGGTTGGCCTTTTGAAAGATTCATCTCTCATGGGCGTTTTTCCAGCCGCAGACCCCCCTAATCATGTTTCTACGGTGAACATGATCTCCACAGATATTTTATCTAACTCTAACGATGCTTGGCTTGTACCGAATGAAGCCACAACACACCTGCTTGGAGATATGATGCCTCTTTCACCCACTGAATGTATTTATGAGGCTATCCAATCAGCATCGGAGAACCATTTAACCATGTCCTCCCCATCCTATTCTCTACGACAGACATCCTCTCTACCTGATCTCTTACTTCGGACTTTTCATTCAGACGAGTCCATCATGGAAGTAATGAATGTTGACGACAGTCCGTGGGATGATCTCCATCATAGGTCATCTTTTCTTCCTCCTTTGGAATACATAGAGAACAACATCCATACCCTATTTTCACCAGATATCTACCCATCCCCTCATTCCCCCATCCTTACATGTCTTACAGACACGAAGGGAAACTTGGCCAACATTGAGCCAACCACCCCGGTAGACATCTCGGTGAAACCTGGTATAGTGGAACACATTCGCATAGGCCAGAAGTGTTCCCCTGAAGAAATCGTTGTTAGCACAGCCTTGTTCAATCAATTTCGAGATGTATTTGCTTGGTCCTATGAGGAGATACCTGGGATAGACCCCGCAATTATTTCTCATGAAATAAAAACCTATCCCGACATCAAACCTGTACGTCAAAAGTTGCTACCGGTACACCCCCGGAAGACTGCGGCAATAAAGGAAGAAATTGAAAATTTCTTAAAGGTTGGTTTTATTTATCCTGTCCCATTGACGGATTGGGTCTCAAACGTCGTTCTCGTGAACAAAAAGCAGGGCACCATTCACGTCTGTGTTGATTATCGGGACCTTAATTGGGCTTGTCCAAAAGACAACTACCCGACCCCCTTCATCGACCAAATCATCGACAACTGTGCCGGAAGCGTCATCTTCTCATTCATGGATGGATTTTTTTATTACAACCAAATTGAGATCAACCCAGCCGACCAACATAAGACGACTTTCATCTTCCCGTGGGGAACGTTTGCATACCGCAAACTACCGTTTGGACTTAAAAATGTTGGTGCCACGTTTCAGCAGGCTATGTCGTATGCCTTCCACGATATTAAGGACTTTGTGGAACCTTACTTGGACAATCTCCCTGCTCATTCAAAGCAACACGAGTTCCACATTGATTATCTAACGGCCATTTTCCTCAGATGCAGACGGTACAATATCCGTATGAATCCTCATAAGTGTATATTTTGCGTTGAGTCCGGATGCCTCTTAGGATTTATTGTTTCGAAGTATGGGATCCACATTGATCCCTTAAAGGTGGAGGCCATCATCAACCTACCACCCCCAACTGATGTGACGGAACTTCAAAGTCTCCAAGGGAAGGCGACTTATTTATAACGTTTTGTTTGTAATTTCGCGGAGAAGACTCAGGGCTATATGAGACTGCTCAAGAAGGATGTCCCGTTCATTTGGGACGATCAAGCTCAAAAATCCTTTGACAGTATCAAACATGCCATCACGCATGCCCCCGTGCTCCAACTGCCTAATTATTATCGAGATTACATCTTATATATCGCCGCTTCTGCTACCACTATCACCATGGTTTTGGTACAGGAGGATCAAAACGCCTAGGAACATGTTATATACTATGCAAGTAAGGGTCTAGCTGACGCTGAAACTAGATATTCACATGTCGAAAAAATCGCATTCGCGGCGGTCATCACCATCCAGAAGTTCCGGCACTATATGTTGCTCCGCACCACCACCATCATTGCCGACTCAAACCCCATGTACCACGTACTGACACGTTAGGTGCTTGGGGGCAAGTATTCACGCTGGACTATGATACTGCAAGAATTTGATCTTCTTTTCAAGAAAGCCAAGTCTAAGAAGTCTTTGGTGTTTGCCGAGCTCATTTGTGACCTTCCCCGTTCTGATGTAGAAGTTGAGCACAATGACTCCTTTTCGGATGAATCATTGTTTCTCATCAGTACGACTGACCCGTGGTATGGAGATATCTCATTGTATCTTCAAACCCAACGCTTCATCCCTTAACTCTCTCACGATGACCGTCGTAAGATACGTCACCATGCAAAGTATTATTTAATCATTAATGACACTTTGTATCGCCGTGGCATTGATTCAATTCTTCGACGTTGTATCACTCATGATGAGGCTGAACACATTCTGAATGACTGTCACACTAGGGCATGTGGCGGTCACCTCTCTGGGATGGCTACAACCCAGAATATTTTGCGCGTAGGATATTTCTGGCCTACTATCTTCAAAGATTGTATTGAAGCCGTAAAAAAATTTCCTCCTTGCCAACACTTCCATACGAAGAAGCGCACTCATCCCGCCCCATTACATCCGGTTATTGCCGTTGGCCCATTCACAAAATGGGGCATTGATTTTATGCATTGTAAGCCTACCTCGGTCGGGGGGCATAGTTACATCATCATCGCTGTGGATTACTTCACAAAGTGGATCGAAGCTATGCCTACATACCAAAATGACGACAAAACCGCCGCACTCTTCATGTTCAATCATGTAATAGCGCGGTTTGGAGTTCCTCAGGCAATTGTGACCAATCATGGTTCTCATTTTCAGAACCATATGGTTGATGAATTGAGCGACAGGTTGGGTTTTCGCCATGAAAATTCAACACCCTACTACCCGCAATCCAATGGACAGGTTGAGACCATTAACAAGGTCTTGAAAACTATGGTCCAAAGGATGGTAGGGATACATAAGTCCAATTGGCACAACATGCTCTTTTCAGCATTATGGGCCTGCCGAACTTCCGTCAAAATCACCACAGGCTTCACTCCTTTCCAATTGGTATATGGATTGGAGGTTGTTCTTCCAATAGAGTGCGAACTTCCGTCACTACAACTCGTTGTCGAACTTCTTCCTAACACTACTGTTGAGGAAGAATGTCTCTTGCACTTAGAAAAACTTGACGAGTCTCGCCGAGATGTCGCTTTTGCTAATGAAGCGCACAAGAAATGCATCAAGGCCCAATATGATAAGCCAGTTGAACCTCGTATCTTGAATGAGGGTGACCTGGTCCTCACTTATGACTAGAAGCACGACAAACTAGGAGCAGGTAAGTTCGAGTCCATGTGGCATGGACCCTACATAGTCAAGCGTGTTTTGGAGAAAGGTGCTTACGAGCTTGAAGATTATGACGAAATCTCTTTGGGTGAACCCCGCAATGGGCTTTACCTGAAGAGATACTATGGTTGATCCCTCATGCATAGACTTGGTTGTATATACTATACATGGTGTGTTTTTGTGTGGTGTGACGCATTTCTTTCTTAGTGTCTTTTGATCTTGTTTCCGCTTCTTATACCATGTTCTGTCTGTGTGTGCAGATGGCAACGTGCTATGGATTTGCAAACGGCGCTAGCTGGCATACCCGTAACCTTGCTTCGGCATCCTGGGTCATGTATTCCCCAACAGGTGAGCTCATTAGCTCAGGAGGAAGTTTCCTAGGGTTTGCGACCAACAATGCCACAGAATATCGGGCAGTAATTGGAACCCTAGCTAACACCATTTCCTTGGGTATGAACCACATTGTCATCCACATGGATTCTCAATTAGTGGTTTCCCATCTGAACCAGGTGTACGCCATCCGTGATCGCACCTTAATCTGTCTCTTCAGATGAGTACGTCTCCTGGAAAGGTCATTTGAATCTGTTCAATACCTGCACATTCCACGGGATTTAAACACAATTGCTGACTCGATGGCCAACTTCATTTTGGATTGGTACATCACACACACATAATACTCATAATATGTAAAAGCATTCACGACATGTAAATATAACGTATAAAAGCAAACATGTAAACAAGATCACATCACTAATCATTTTAAAAACACATAATGTATAAATCGTCGGTAATGTCTGTATATATATATCGCTCAAAAAGTAGTGCTGGTACAAAATATGAAGCACGATGGCTTTCAGTGAGTCTCTACAAAAATATGAAGCATCAGAGCTTTCAGTAGTACAAAATTTGAGGCCTCTAAACTCTTAGTACAAGTATAGTAGTGTCATCAAGCCTGACGCCTGACCCGTACACCACCCCTAGCTCGAACGGCACGCTGCCGCTGGGTGAGGAAACAGTCTACGGTCCGAGCCACCTTGCGGAGTAAGGCGTTGAAGTGCACAGATGCTCCAACCCCAAATCTCTGCATGGGCCTCGGTAATTCATCGATAGCTGGCTCCGGTACCTCCACGGTCAGCTGAGATAGGTTCCTGTACAGCTCCTCCATCTCCTCAATGGCAGCATGAGCACCTGCAGGAACAACTGCCTCCCCGCCTCTGTCTCTCCTCGCCAGAAGGGAGAGACCCACCGACCGTACGGGGACCACATTTGCACACACATATTACATACTTGTCAGCACTACATCAAAAACATGATATAATATACAAAACTAAAAATACAAGGGTTTTGTTCTCACCTAGGTCACCCCATACTGCACCCTCTGGTAGTACCAAGTCGGGATCCTCTCGGAAGTCCATGCCATTGTATGGAAAGTCCTTGAACATAAGTAACTGGCCCTCTAGCCAACTGAAAAAATCAGGACCAAAGCTAATGATGGGCCCGCCACCATGACGGGTCATGACCTCAAACCATCTGAGCATATGGGGATCCCTGGGCTCCCTGTCATCCAGTACCAACTACGGACGTAGAAGAGGAATCCGCTCCAAGAGGAACCATACTATGATCGATCCATACCCAAACTGCTTGAGCTCCCCTCGCCGACACTTGGTCAGCTAAGCTCGGATGTTTGAGAGGAGACCCTCGCACCAGTTGAAAACCATGGGGGACATTCAGTCCTCCGCATACAACATCTGGGTCCGAGCAGCCGTGTGTGGGGCTTAGCTACCCCCCACCCTAGTAATGGTAAGCAATATGGTCTGCAATGGACGGCTCACCACATCTCTGATGAGAATATTCCCACTGGAAGGACAAGAAGTAGCAACACAATGCTGCGACACCATGTCCTCAACTGTACAGTCACTGGCCCATGTCCCAGTAAGATGTACAGCGTCCCCTCTTCAGGACAAACCGGTAAGAAAGTAGATATCCTCAAATTCTATCGTGAGGATATGCTCACCTACCACAAAGTATTTTTGGGCCGCATCCCAACTCTGGAGCATGTGTGTCAGTAGTGGGATCTGGGATCTCATCCCCTGGATCTAAAAGAACTTGAGTAACCCGTAGTTTCTCAAAGCATCCACACATTGTGGATTGTTTGCAGCTTGTTCATCTTCGAGTTCATGTTCTCTCTCTCTCCACTCCAATACCATTTTTGCTTGTTGATAACCTGCCAAAAGGGACATTTAAACCTTGTTAGGTCCTTCCTCAACTTTCACAAACTCATTTTTTGGATTATTCTTTATGTTTGGGTTTTGGGTTTCCGCCTTCGCATCGTGCCTCTAGGTAGAGAGCGACTTTGTCGCATGTCTATTTTTCGAGACTTGCGACAACTTGGTCTCGTCGCAAGTCCCGAAAGGTCAACCTGCGACGAGCCGAGGGTGCATAAAGCCCTCCATAACACCATCAAAAAACCAAAAAATGGACATAAAAGAAAAAACTAAACCACTGGAAAGTTGTTAGATGGAGTTTAGGCCTACCTGATCCGGACAGTTGGTGAAATGGCGGATCATAGCTCCCGAAATCGGCAAAGGAATTTTTGGCTCCAAATTTGTACTTCTCCACCCAAATTGGCAATTTGAACAATGTTTTCTATTTTTGGCCCATATTTCTATTTATAAACATAATGGAATATGCATTTTCAAATATTTTTATGCTTTTGGGCCATTTACTATAGTTTCGACTGTTTGTCATTATATTTGGGGCTATTTGACACTTTCTCTAGTGTAGAGGAGTTGTAAAAATGGTCTTTTGTGTCGTTTCTCGCATCACCAACGGTAACTACAGGTATGAACACCCTTTTGAATGTTTTGTCATTATTATTTTTGGTTAGTCATAATTATTGCATGAGGATGAGTTTACTCTTTGTTTGTTCTCATACTCACATAACTATGAGAACAAGTACCGAGTTATGATTTATCACTTTTCCGGGCTCGTTAAACTTCCACGGAAAAGGACACCCCCCGGAGTCTATCGTTAAGCTCTTTTCAGGCTCTCAAAAAACAAAAAGATTGGCAAGTGAACTTGTCACATTCACGCTTGTTAAAGTATTTGAATGGTCGTCTTCCTGGTGATAGTTTACCCCTTTTTCGGACCAGGAGGCACTAATTACGAAAAAGGAATACTCCATCCAATCATGACTGGAAGAGTCCCCTCCCCCGTTGTTTTACCCTTTTTCAGGCGATGAGGCTAACTTTACGAAAAAGGACCATTGGAGTCTTCTTTAGTTCTTTTCAGACTCTCTAAACATGAAATGATGACTGAGTTTACCTTCTATGGACTCGTTAAATTTTCACATTGAAGGGCCCATCATGGGACAAACCCCTCATATCCCAGGTTCAGAAAATATTTGGGATTGGACTCATCTGTGAGATGATCTATACCGAGCATCTGGTTACCCTCATCAAGCTCGTAAAAAACACATGAGGCACTCATCATTCATGATGGGGAAAAAGGAAAGTGTTTGTGTTACATACCTTAGTGGCAGTATATAGTCGTTTTTGAACATGGCACTCATCTGCATTTGCATACAGTACTTGGGTCATTTGTTTGTCTATGAGTCCCCGCTTACTTTCTGAGTCCTGTTACTCCTCTGAGTCATTTGGAGAAAGCTTCCATCATCAGTTGCATTAGAAGTTTGTGTCATTCTCATTGTGTCAATACTTCCAAGTCATGCCATTCCCATGTTCAAGAACACGTCCACTTTCTATCATCTACAGTCAGTACACACATCATCATGCCATTGTTACTTTTAGTCAGTCTTACATGTTATTGTACCATCCGATCCACTCTACACATATTTTGTCGTGTTTCATGTTGATTGATGGGGGATTCATCATGGCCCTCCTTTGACGGATTCATCCTTGTTGACTTCCACTCATCATCCAAGGATTGAATCTAGAAACCAACCAAGTACCTTGGCCCTGCATGCCTCAATGGCAGGTTACCTTGCTTTCATCATGAGTTTACATCATTGACTCTTGATTGAAAGATTTCATTTTGCGTTCGACTTCAAATCATTTATTCACGCTTGATGATATGTACTATGATACCTTGGGAATCATTGACATCAATGGTGATCTCCCTCGCACTTGTTAATGGTTTACATCAATGGCCAGTAATCAAGTGGTTTCTACCATGTTCGACGTCAAGACATTTGTAATCACATGGATAGATTCGTATCATTGCGGGTTCAGCTTGAAGACCCTGGGGAGTCATGTTTTACCCAAGTTGCGATGGAGTTGGTATTGAGTCATATTACATGGATCCACTTTTGTATTGGTCATGGTTGTGTTATCATCTCATCATGGATATACGCTTGTGTCTAGTAGCCATGATTGTGTTCAGTCGGTCATTACTACCATGGATCTGCAATGTATTGGTCGGCAGCCATGTTGTACTTCATATGAGATTGTCCGTTCAGAGTCAGTTGTACTGCATCAGTGTCCTTCGTCCGTCGATCCTATTGCCATTATTTCTTTCAAAGCACTTCACCTGTACATCCTTAACAGCTTCATGCTTTGGGGGGCATTCTGTTACACCTAAAATATAATCATCATTAGATTCAGTGTATACATCCCTGAAGTCACCTGGACTAAGTATTTTCATCTGGGAGGATTTGCACTCAATTATGCAATCTTTTGAGAGGTCGTCACATGTTGCACATTAGCAACATGCAACGTCGCATCTTGCTCCACTGCAGGGTGCAACGAGGTCTGTTAATGGGCAAAAATAACCTATTTGAGATCCTTTTCAAAACTTACCCATTTAGGAGCTTATCCCTGACCTCTAGGGGAGCTGGTACTCGACCCCTAACTCTTTGGGAGGATCCCCTATCTCTCTCCTACCATCTCTCAACCTATCCTATCCATACCCTATCCACTTAGTCCTATATAAGTGAGGCTCACTCCCATCCCAAGGGGAGGAAGACTATGGTATCTACATGCTGGTGAAATCTCTCTTAAGACACCTCCATTCACCTATTGGAGAGCTCATACTTCCTTGGAAGGATATGGAAATTGGCTTGGTCGGAGAAGGGCTACTACGTTAAGTCTTTGGTTGTAGTTCTATATCTCTATCATGTACTCCTCTATTTGCAGTAATACAAATGCTTTCCACCAGTATTGTTCTTATGTGCAATGATATTGTGTAGTTTACCTGCTTAACTGTTTACTTAGATCGCTTATTGTATAGATGTCTTTTATTGGTTTCTCTTGTTTCTTTGTCTTGACAGGTCTTGCATCTTGGATCTGACGACCGTGGGACGTGGATCAACATTCGGGAGAAAGGATTGCGTAGTAAAAGGTAAGACATCTAGTACTTGGTCCTTAAGTAGATCTAGGAGATGTGTTTGTAGTTTTTTCTATTTGTTCTAGACTCACATTGAGCTAGGGAGATCCGGCTCACGTCCGCTCGAGTGGATTATCCGATAATAGTCCATTAAACTTCTCAAAGGGTAAAGTAACCCTGTCGGAAAACCGAATCTGCATCTTAATTCTGCATTGATCCCAAGTGGTCAATGTCTACTTGTGCGTAGCCCACCATCTGGCTGGTGTGTCACGCAATGCCATATCCAATGCGGGTAACCTATGCTCATCTGGAACTACTGGAGTATATTCTTGGATGAAAGTGTAAACATTAGCAGAACCATCTTATGTGGGAATGGGACTTACCTTCATTCCGATCCAGCATAGTGATTTCATAACCTGCGCGCACCTTCTTGCTGATACTTCATGCAGGCGGCTTTGCCAATTTTCCAGTCCTGCCTCCGAGTCAGAGACGCAGGAGCTGTCACATCTCTAGCTGAGTGTACCATCCGCAGTAGGATTAATGTAATCTTCCTGGTTCGCAGTGAGGTGGTATAGTCTATCCAAGTCTTGAGCCTTGGATTCCTCTTGAATTGGCTCATTGTATCTGTCACCATCTGCAGGATCCAATGGTGCGATGATCCTAAGATGCTTTCCTTCAAATATCATCTTCTTGTCTTTAGGTTTATGATAGCCAAGTTATCAATAGCCCAGTCAATTCCTAGCAGTGCAGGAAAAGGCTAACTATCATCCACAATCTCGATAACTTCAAAGTCTGCATGACTTTGGACTCCATCGATGTCGACCACCACATCAGGTAACCAACCAAAAGGTATGACTTTCTCCTGGTTATCCATTCTCAACTGGATAGGTGACCATGACAACTTTGGTCGACCCATCTGCTGCAATATCTACTTAGTCAAGACATTCACTTCGGATCCCAGATCAAGGATGACTTCATCCATTTCAAAATCTCCTATATGTGCGATAAGACTAATTTCTTGGCCTGTTCTTTTATGCTTCCTTATGTGATGTACTACGCTATCATAAGTTTTTGTTCCCGTCTGTGGTTCATATTGGTTTATGAGCTTCTGTAGCTCTACTATGGCATTTTCACTTTTTAGTAACTTCATGCACCTTCGCAGGAACTGCGCAACGGAAGTGCTGACATCCATTCCGGTGCTTGTTTGATCATAAGCGGCTGGCATGTATTCAACATGTGGTGTTTCACTGCGCAACGGGATCCTCTGTGACTTGGGTGCCGGTTCTCTAAAGGTATCCTGCGCATCGATAAAGACCTCCTTGTTCTTTCGTAGGTCGAGAGCAGGTATTTTTCTCGGAGCTTTCCTTATCCATACTGTCTCAAGAGGGGTCTGCTTTGTGTGAGCCTCCCCTGACGTGGAAGCTTCTGCCCCCCTATCACGGCCTATATCAGCACCAATGCATGTGACCACATTGCTACTCGGGTCCACTGGTCTATTCTCTGCTGCTATCCATTGGATGTTTGGATTTGGTGTCTCCATCTGTCTTCTTTTCTGCATTTCCACCTCTAGCACTGGGCAGTCTTCAATAACATGCTCGAATGATTTACAATAGTTGCATGTATTGCATGGGTTAACACAATCTCTACATACGTGACCTAGCTGGCCACAATTGTAACAAATGACCTGGCCGTGGCCTCTTCCCTGCGTCCGGCCATCATTTCTTCCTCTGCCGTGGTATCCACCACCATGACCTCTGTATCCTCCTTGGTCATATTTCGCGTTTTCTTATTTTCGTTGGTTTTCTTCTTGTACGCGGTACAAGCCAGCACCTCTCATTGAGTCCATATCTCGTTTTCTCTCATTCATTAGCTCATATGCGCGGCAGTTGGATTCATCAAGTCCAACTGATTTACAGAAAGTGCAGTATAAATTTTTAGGTGTTTTCACATATTCTGTATGAGATAACAGTCTTCAGGTCTGTGTCCTGTGGTTCTACAAGCTTCAAACCATGGGGCCTGATTCTGATTTATCGGGTTGGGCGCACCGCTGTTAAGATAATCGCCGAATAATGGACAATGCTCCCGATCATGGCCTTCTCCTTTACAACTTGTACACCATACCTCATGTCTAGGTTCATACCTTTGTTCTTTGCCATTTTTCATGCTTTGCAGCTCTAGTGTCAGGGTGGTCAGCTGGTTCTGGATCTGAGACATCCCAGAACTAGTCTCACCAATCGGCGAAGCCTCTAGCTTCATTGCGATTTCCAAGGCCTCTGCCTGCGATGCAACCTTCTGCTACATCAATGGTGATCTGATGTTGGGAAACAACGCAGCAATGAACCATTCCTTGTGTTGTTGCGGAGCTATAACAAAGCTCACTTGGTCCAAAAGCATCTTAAACTTCTGATCAAACTCCCAGACCGTTTCAGTCGATTTCTTCTTTATTTCTTTCAACTCGGTTATACAATGAGATCCAGATTTGGGTTTCTTAAGCTCTGTCACAAGCATGATGTGAATATTTATTTAATACTATTATTTATAAATTAATAGATTATTAGGTTACTAGTGAAAGGGCGTAACCCTTCACAATGTTGGATCAAGCCCTATAAAAGGCGATCTTATTGTATCTTTTATCCATCATCAAATATATTATTCTTATTCATTATTCAATATGAGAGTCAGATTCGACTATTAATTTAGTGAACGGATACGTTCACCGCATTTGGTATCAGAGCCTTCGCTCCTCCCCTCAGAGCTCAGATTCGGCTCTTTGTTCTCAACACTTGGTTCATTCCTCTCGCTCCTCCTTGGCAGCTCTCCCCTCATCCCCTCACACATTCCTTCCACGTACCACCCTTCCCATCTGCATCCATTCCACGTAGTCTTCCCATCACTTATGCTCTTCCACGCTCTCCCTTCTATCTTCCTCTGGGCTTGGATTCGGCTCCTTAATCCACCCATCCGCCACTCTCTTCCTCTTCCTTTTTCGTGCCCACCCATACACTTATCACTCCATTCAAAAATCTCTCCAAACCTTGCCCGCATTGCTCCAGCCATCGTCTCCCTGCACCTCGCCCGCGCCTGCTTCCTCTCTTATTCGCTGCTCGCAACACCCCCCTCACGCCTCCTTCATCCACCGCATACTCCACCTTCTCTCTCACTGCTACCTCTCCACCTACGTCACTCCACGCTGCCTCTGCAGCTCCTTTCTCGCCCCTGCCCTCTTCTGCCTCTGCATCTCTCTTCTGCTCTACGCCACCAACTTCCACGCCCACGTTCACCCTACCAGCCACCATTCTACCTCCCCCACGTCACCTCCACTCCCTCCTGCGCGCTCCACTCCCTCCTTCCTCCTTCCACTCCCGCACCCTAACACCTCCTGCGCCACACCTCACGCATAGCCCACGCTTTCCCTCCAACACGGCCCCTTCCTTCCGCTCTGTGCTCACTGCTCCTCCACCATCGCGTTATTCCTGTCATTGCCTCAACGTTGCCTGCACTTCCCATGCTATCCCTGCTCCTGTCGTGGCTCCACGATTTTTCCACGGCTACCATATCCATCTCTTCCAAACCTAATTCACCATTCCAAAAAATATTATTATTATAATATTTTATCCCACAATATTAAAAGACATTATTATTATTTAATTAATCAATAATAATAATAATTGTTTAAAACTCTAATTAAATTATAATAATATTATTATTCTAAAATAATAATTATTATTATAAAATTTAAATTCGTGGAAACTATTATTAATTAAGTCTCAAACTTTTAACCATGAAGTGGTTCAATAATGAAGATGAAAGCTATGAAGAGAAGAGACTTAAAGCCATCATCTCTCGTGGAAGTAAAAATGACATTGTTCATAATACCAAGGAGAGTCAAACCAATGTTGTTGATAAGTATCGAAAAGATTGGTCCATTCTCGGTGACGACGATGACAGTTTTGAGGAAAAAATATTTAAAACCTATGTCTCCCGTGGAATTGGCACGTATAGAGATGACATTGATAAGAGTCAAGCCATTGTTGATAAATATCCAAAAGAATACATATACACAGAAGCTAAGAAAGAAAAAATAATGAAACCTATTATAGAAATTGAAGAAAAAGATGACATCAAAGCGACAGAGCATGTATGTGCATTAGATCAACATCCACCAGTTGTGGATCATGAAGTTGTAGAGTATAGGTCTACAATACCAAGTGCCATTTCAAATGCAATTGTTCTCGTTGAGCAGGAGAAGACACTTGAACATTGTTCCCAATTAGTTTTATTAAATAAATCTATTGATATGATTGATAGAGTTGGAAGCCATGGAAGTAGTAAATGTCTACTTAAACATGTTGGAAGAACTAATGATGGTTCTACAAACACAAGTGTAGATAGTTATGTAGAAATTGTTTCTTTGCCCACTGTCACTTACGTTCCAAATGATGGTGAATATGATAATGGGCCTAATGTCCATAAGCTAGAGGGCATAAAAGGTATTTCATCCACGTCGTTAGGAATCCTTGTGGAGCAGGTTACTACAGGTGAACAACATTTATATTGTTCCAGAATTAGATCCTTGGACACAGTCATATGGAAATCAAGAATGAAGGTCCTTAAAGTTCCTTCCAAGAAAGAAGCCATGAAGGCTGTGATTCAAAGGAAACTAGTACAAGACCTAAATATTTCTAATCAGATTGATGTCAGTTTAGATGTGCATATTTCTTGTGACAACCACCACATATCTTTGAAATTGTTGGAATTTAAGTGCATAGATATTAAGATTGTAAGATGGAATCCATCTACAATAATATGGCTCCAGGAAATTGAGAAGACTCATATGGAGATTTTCAAACTTCAAAGTCTTAAAGATGACCATTGTCCTAATTTCCAAGATCGAAGAACATCTTTTAAAAATACCTCCATCATTATGACATTCAATGTTGGAACCACAACCAATGCAAAAAGTGGAAGTAATGAAGGTCCCCAAGTGTTCATACATGAAATCCAAAAGGCGATATGGAAGACAAATAATTACAAATTGTATTGTTTCAAAAATTCACCACTCAAGCAGAAAGGCTTACAACACAAATCCAGGATAAAGTTGATACTAGAAAAATTAGCTTTGAGGACAAAGCTCCTTAAAAGGGAGTGGCAATGCTGTGAATATTTATTTAATATTATTATTTATAAATTAATAGATTATTAGGTTACTAGTGAAAGGGCGTAACCCTTCACAATGTTGGATCAAGCCCTATAAAAGGCGATCTTATTGTATCTTTTATCCATCATCAAATATATTATTTGTATTCATTATTCAATATGAGAGTCGGATTCGACTATTAATTTAGTGAACGGATACGTTCACCGCAAAGCGCATCTTTAATTTCCGCGAGGGTTCTCGGTTGTGTCTGAGAGTACTTCATAAACCAATGTAAAGCTCTGTCTCTGAAGGTGGTGATGAGCTGTGCTCTCTTCACGGCATCATCCTGGATTTGTCTTACATTCCATACAGCTTTGCAAAGGAACCAATGATGGTCAGGGTCTTCTAGACCAGTTCCTTTGAAGATCGGTAGCTTCATATCAATGTTTTCCATTGTCCTATTAGGTGGTGTAGCGCCCGAATTAGTGCGTGGCTGCTGTAAAGGGATCTGTGCAGTGAAAACAAATGGGCTTATCGGGGTAGACGTACTGGGCTGAGTATTCTGCAGGGTGGGATTCGTAGTGGGTGGGTTCTGAGATAAGGGTGGCGCAGTCTCTGCAGCCGGTGGGTTATGAGGAGTAAATGGTGGCGCGGCTTCGTTGTCAAGGTCACAAGGAATCTCGGTATTTATGTGGAGTCCAGGGCCTCCAAGATTCTTATTAAATTTATATCTCTTCCCACTTCTAATATTATGGGTTTCTTCGTCTGAATCACTATATATACTTTTTACCATGACAAACTTGAGAATATTACTGCATTCTTAAAACACCTTTCTCAGCTAACAGCATCTTAATGTATAGACTGAGATTGTTCAGGTACTTACCTTGGAATCCTTGGAAAAAACATGCTTTTGCTTGGCTGTAGGATTTGAGTGTGTCTACAGCAAATTCTGTTACGAAGCCTTCTAGCATGTGATCGACCCAAAAGTCAACTGCACATGTCAATGGACTGTCTATCGCTTTGAGCTGCATTGTAATCTCGGGAGTCCACTTTGTAGGAACTCCTCCTTGAAAATAGGTTTTCTTTTCTGCGAGCCGCGAGATCCACTCGTGCAGCTCGTTTGGAAATGATGCCCAAAACATCTCGTGCATATCTTTCCACAGATATCTATTCAACCACTGTTTGTCAGATAGATGCGGATGTCTATTCTCTTGCCTTGCAAAGTCTCTTACGGTCTTCTCACACTAAGCTTTGATCTCTGTCTTTTCAGGATGCCAATTATCGGAGCCTTCCGGAAACTGATATTCTTCGTCACACATCACGATTGCAACTCATCATGGATTCTAGAGTGGAAACGGAACCATTTCTTGGCTTAACTGATGCTAACCCAGAGGTTTTCAATAAGACCCAGGTTCTTCGCGGTTTCCCTTTGACCAACAAAACCCCTTCGCATCGGCCCTTTCGGCAACAACCTACGAGCAAGTTGAGGTCTCACCCGAGGTGTATCTACGGGGTACTGTGGAATCAGGTTTCCACAGTATGTGATGAGTTGTTTGGACAGATGTACTGCACAGTGCAACGGGGGGTATGCGCTGTGAGGCGAGACTGCGCGGCGATGGGCAATGTCGCGGTGCGCACCACTAAGTCCTTCTACTGCGGGACTTCTACTGAGACTGCCAACAATCCTGTTCAACTTTATACTTTAAGTACTCAGGAAGGCTTAAGGCACTGAACTGAGTATCACTCATCCACTCATTCATGCATTGAATTGACTATTACTCTAACATTTATTTATACACTTAGAATGTTTACTATTTAAGCGTCTACCGTAGATGCAAATCACTATCATTCATTCGTCTGCTGTGCATAGAAAAGTACTTAAGAAATATCTTAACACTTGAACAAATAACTGATTCACTGCTTTCATAAGCAAAGCTAAGTATTAACCATTCATCTATTCATGCAGACTTAACATATCATCTCCATACTCTCTTGATGGAAAATGCATACAAAAGTCTTCACATAACAGAATGCAATGAAATATTCAGATATTCATCTATAGAAAACAGATAAATGCAATCATACACAACAATGTTCCACTTAATCACACAACACGATATTTAGCGTGGTTCACTCCCCCGTGTGGGAAGCTACGTCCACAAGAACGGTTGTTATATATATCTTTAATGGAAAGGGGACAACCGCTCTTGGTCTGCGCACTCAGCTGCAGACTCTCTCTTCTCTCTTAGCTAGGTCTCTGTGCACACAGCTGCAGAGCCGTTACAATGGATTCTTCTTCAAAAAATATCTCACAATACATCAACAACAAAAATCAATGAGAGAACCCTCTGAGAACCCCAAAAAGGACAACAAAAAGTAACAACCCCTTCCCTTACAAAAATTTCTTCTTTTATAGACCATGCCTGAAGGTCATGTCTTTACAATGCTGAAGACTGAAACCCTTAGGGTTTCCAAAACTGCTATGGTTTCTTCTAAACCGTCCTGCTGGCCTCTGGTAGCGAGTGTGTTGTCATGGCAGTCCTCCACGCCTTTGTCCTGTTGCTTTCGGCCTTCCTGTTGTGCGCACACCAACAGGTCATCTTCATCGAGCCACCCTTCCACTAACGGACTCGTACGACAAGCTCAATTCCCAGTCGCTTTCTCTGTAGACTGTTCATGCTTTTAACGACCTCGCACAACTGGCTCAGCCTCCGGTCACTTTCTCAGCGTCGTTCTCTACTTAATGGTCTCGTACCACTAAGCATGCCCAGCTGTCGCTTTCCCTGAGTCGTTCTTCACCTAACGATCTCGTACAACTGGCCGCCTTCCTGATATGCTCATGCCCGCAGCTCGGCATCCTGGAGCATCTTTGCCAAAATTAGACCACCGTTGGTCTATTCAGTACTTGTACCTACCCTTCATCCAGCATTTCGCTTTGCTGGCTCCACATGGCCTGATCACTTCGCAGCACTGCTTCCTTGCAGCGCTGATCTTCACGATACTGCCAAAATTTGGTTGTTGCGCACCACTTCGCAGCATCCCCCATACTTGTACAAAATTATATCTTTTGTTGAGCTGCGCTCAACTCCGCAGCTCAACCTCCTTGTGTTATCCAAAATTACCCCAACTTGGGTCAGGCCCAACAAACACCATGGACACCATGGATTAGGCTTCAAGAACCATCCATTATGTTGTAAATATTGAAATGGCCACCATACCCACTTGCAAGCTAAATATTCCTTGTGTAAGAATCATGTGGTGATTAGGGCCCTACATATGGCCCATTAGCCATAAAGGATAATGTTATGGCACACGAGTTTGTATTTTGACCATGGATCATGGAAAGTTGTGAGAACCATCTTTGATGTGAAAAACCTAGCATGAATGCCTCAATTGTAGAGCTCTATAGGGATATGGTGTTGAATGATGATGCACACCCTTCCTAACACTACAATAGCTTGTGTGCGCTTAGCTCCAATGTTTTGATGAGATGCATTGTTGAACCCATGTGACACACCTAACCCACGTACATAAATGACTTTTAGGGGGTTTTCAAAAAACTTCCTCAAAAATTTCAATTTGCATGACTTTTAGGGGAGGTTTCAATAAACTGCCTCCAAAAGTTCAATTCTCATTTCTTTTAAGGGGGGTTTCACAAAACCGCCTCCAAACGTTCAATTATCATGAATTTTAAGAGGGGTTTTTTAACAACTACCTCCAAACTTTTAATTTGCATGACTTTTAGGGGGGGAGTTCAACAAACTACCTCCAAAAGTTCAATTCTCGTGACTTTTAAGGGGGGGTTCAAAAACCCGCCTCCAAAAGTTCAATTCTCATTACTTTTAGGAGGGGGGGCTCCAACAAACTGCCTCCAAAAGCTCAATTCTCATGACTTTTAAGGGGGGTGCCAAAAAACCGCCTCTAAAAGTTCAATTCTCATGAGTTTTAAGGGGGGTTCCAAAAAAACCACCTCCAAAAGTTCAATTCTCATGAATTTTAGTGGGGGTTTTGACAAACCACCCCCACAAGTTATGAGAATTGGGCTTTTAGGGGGGGGTTTCAAACAACTGCCTCCAAAAGTTGAATTCTTATGACTTTAAGGGGGTTTCCTAACAAACTGTCTCCCAAAGTTCAATTCTCATGACTTTTGGGGGGGGGTTGAAAAACCGTCCCCAAAAGTTATGAGAATTGGGCTTTTAGGGGGGCTTTTCAAACAACTGCCTCCAAAAGTTCAATTCTCATGACTTTTAAGGGGGGCTCCAAAAAAACCGCCTCCAAAAGTTAAATTCTCATGACTTTTGGGGGGGTTTTGACAAACCGCCTGCACAAGTTATGAGAATTGGGCTTTTAGGGGGGGTTTTCCAAAAACTGCCCCCAAAAGTCAAATTTTAGGACTTTTGGGGGCGGATTCAAAAAAACACCCCCAAAAGTCCAATTTCCATGACTTTTAGGGGCGGTTTTAAAAGACTGCCTCCAAAGGTCTAAAAAACCTTTTAGGGGGGGTTTTGCCAAGACCCCCGCAAGCCAAAACAGCCCCTAAAGGGCTATTTTGTTGTAATGTTATATACCTACGTGGAATTGCTTGTAATGTAAAATGCATTCATGAGTCTTCCCAAAGAGGTGTTATGCAGCTAAAAAGGGAACATAGTTGGCATAAATACTTGGGTTGTATCCTCTAGTTGTTCCTTGATGAAAATCTATTTAACAAATGATGTGCTATAAGTCCTTGGACTAGTAAGCACATAGAGTGTAGGACTGAGATGCATGCATTATATATCTAGACTATTTTACTATGATAATCAACGAGCACCATGGTTGGGTACCTAGGTGTACCAATAGATGGAAATATATCCATTGGATGGCCAATTGTTCAATCTTTATTACCAGGTTGTTGTTAAGCATGGAGTACAACATGTCCTAGTCAAATTGTGTGGTACCATTGTTCAACATAAATACATGGTTGGTTTCTAGTTATTATGTTATTCAAGATATTAGTCCTTAAAGTGAATGGAAGAGCATGGACACTTTGGAAACGAGTATTTTGGGTTAATAACCATTGGTTGGTTATTGTGGTAGCTAAAGATGCAATCAAGTTGCATTGTTATCATCGGAGAAGACAAGTGTTGATGGTAGAGTTAATTATGAGTTAGAATGGTGATATTATGGCAGGGAGGACAATGATGATGTTATAGATGTAGTAGAGAATTTTTAGATTTTGTTCCAAAGGATGCTGGTGATAGTTCTTATGAGAGCAGTGGAGGTCAATTGGTGATGGACAAACAAGGTAAAGTTCTTTCCACTATATCCATCATAGTTTTATAAAGAAATACCCCATTTCCTTAACTTCCACATGAATTGAGCACCAATTCATCATCATTTACATTCTTCATAATTTTTATCTTCTTAGCATGACATTCCCTTCCCTCGGTACCATTCCCTTCACATTGCACAACATTTAACAAATGTGAAATAGAGTGTGTGAAACATTATAATGATTATTCTTAATAAGTACATTATTACTAAAAATTCAAAGATAAACTTCATGTTGATTACCATTGGTTGGTTATTGTGGTAGCTAAAGATGCAATGAAGTTGCATTTTTATTGTTGGAGAAGACAAGTGTTGATGGTATACTTAATTATGAATTGGAATGGGAAGATTGTAGTAGGGACGACATTGATGATGTTCTAGATGTAGTAGAGAGATTTTGGAGTTTGGTTCAAAGGATGCTAGTGATAGTTCTTATGAGAGTAGTGGAGATCAATTGGTGATGAACAAACAAAGTAAAGTTTGTGTATTGTGTTTAATAAGAGAAATGACCATATGAAAATGTGAATCACACCTAGTATTTGTAGTAGGTATAAGATGGTATGCATAGATCCTATGTATTGTTCCTTAAATATTGGGCTTATATCTTACCTAGACTCGGTACTTGGGAAAATTATTGTGAGGGTCTCTAGGAAATATTATAAAATTTTGTAAGCAGTTCCTCCATGAGATTGAGTATGTAAATGGTGTGTACATTGTATTTATGTATGTAACATGTAAAGGGCATATATTTGCCATACAATTGAAGAATGTAACTTCATAATATATTCTTATTTGATTTATTTGTATTGTACTTGCTTCATGAATTATTTATATTGTATTTGGTCATGTAAAAGTCAGTGAAAGAATCAATGTAAAACATACTAGTTGTGTCAGCCTAGAAGAATCCAAAAAAAAAACATGAAAATAATATTTTATTGTATCCTAGACAAGTCGGCCCTGTTTGAGAGGTCAAGTCGGTCCTATTAAGGAAAAATGTCAGTCACTTGATTAGTATAAATATGAGGGTTTCCCTCCTCATTTGTCACCTCACTCACTCACTCAAGTTCGCATGAGTAGAAAGAAAAAGTCGAGTCTCTTGGGAGAAAAGTGTAGCTTCTTTTGAAGACATCTTGTTTTGGGTTATTCCACAAGATTGACATTGTACTTTCTGACGAATCTATATTGAAGAATTTTTGCTGGGTTTTTTGCCCGTGAAGCTTTCCCAGGATAAATTATTGTGTTCTATTGTCTATGATGTGCTTGTCTATCTTTCAATGATCCTTTATGTTATTGCATTTAAAATTCTAACATGATTTAGAGCTAGCCTGAAAGAAAACCTTGTGTAGCAGAAACTATCAGAAGTGAAAACTAGGGTTTCTCTTTCTAGAGGCTTTTCACCATAGTTTGGTTGAAAAAAGAGGTCAAAGAAACTCGCCCTAGGAGGGCGCATTTTTATATGGAGGCAGAATTCAGATTGGAGAACTTTCATTTTTGGGCCTACCACTACTGCTCGGGGAAATTAGGGCATCAGGTTTTTAGCAGATCTGTCCACAGTTTTGGAAGAAAAGGTCCTTTTCTCAACTCTCCTTGGGGAGGCACATCTTTTCCTCCATTCAGTTTTTCAAGATCCCAAAGTTGAAAAATTAAGGTTTCTCTAACAAACCCTAGGTCATCCTGGAGTCAAATCTCAAAAGACATTGAAGCAAGCACTTGGTTGGAGCATCTCAATTGGTAAGTCTTACTATATTTATTTCCATTTGAGGTTCTCATTTTATCAAGATGACAAACAATACGAAGCTTGAGGATAAGCTTGAAGGAGCAAATAACTTCCGTGCTTGGAAGTATAGAGTGATGCTCATTCTAGAAGAGAATGAGTTAGACAACTATGTCAAAGAAGACATTACGGAGCCAGAGGGAGATGAAGATAAAGCTAAGCACAAGAAGAAATTGGATAAGGCCAAGAGGATCATTGTTGACTCCATCAAGGATCACTTGATCCCCCACATCTCATCTCTGCAGACTCCTAAAGAGGTGTTTAATGCAATGAAGAGATTGTTCGAAGGGAAGACCATTAACATAAATATGACCTTGAGAACCAACTCAAGGGTGTGAAGATGCAGAGCTCAAAAAGCATCCAATATTATTTCACAAGAGTCTCCCAAATCATAGAACAATTAGAAGGTATTGGAGATCATGTTGAGAATGCATAGCTAGTAATGACTACTTTGAATGGTCTCCCAAGATCATGAGAATCATTCATCCAAGGAATATGTTCTGGAAGGAAGCTAATCAGGTTCAGTGCACTTTGGGAAACTTGTACTCAGGAAGAAGCAAGGATTGAAGCTAGAGAAGAAAAGACGGGTGAAGATGATAATCAAGCCTTGGAATCCCATGCTAAGAGGAGCAAGAAAGAAGATAACTCTCACAAGTCTAGAAGATTCCACAAGAATCAAAGACCTCCCAAATATTACTCAAACTTCAAATGTTACAATTGTGATGAAATGGGACACATTGCAAGAAATTGTCCCAAGAGGAAAGGAAACAAGAAAGGAAGCAAGAAAATACATCGTGCTCATGCTGCAGAAGATGATGAACCAATAAATAAGAAAGCAAGGGAAGATTCTTCAAGCGATGAAGAATATGTTTTGATTTCAGCACTTACAACTATTGTTTCTCGTGGAAGCAATGATTGGCTCATTGATATTGGTGCTTCCAAGCATATGACAGGTTTCAAGGATGCCCTCAACAACTTGACAGAAAAGGACTCACCTCACAAGCTGAAACTTGGAGATGATTACTAGTATCCCATAAAAGGGGTAGGAGAAGCATCCTACAAACTTGAATCATGAAATCCTATCAAGATGAAATATGTCCTCTACGTTCCAGGACTAAAGAAGCATCTACTTTCCATATCAGCATTAGATGAGAAAGCATTCTGAGTTGCATTTGTTGATGACCAAGTACTCATGTGGCCTAAAGGTAAAACCTTTGATGATGCAGTAGTAATTGGAGTGCAAGAGGGAAGCTTGTATAAATTGAAAGAACAACCAAAACAAGCATCAATTCATAAAACTATGGAACCAAGTGAACTATGGCATAGGAGGTTTGCACATATAAACTACAAGGAATTACCAATCGCGAGCAAGATGGTGAATGGTATACCCGAGATCCAGACAAAACATGAAGGCATATGCAAAGGATGTGCAAAAGGGGAAAATGTGAAGAAACCATTTCCAAGCAATGATAGCAAAGCAAAGGAGATCTTGGATATTATACACTCGAACGTATGTGGACCTATGTCTTCCAACTCACTAAGCGAGTATGCATACTATGCATATTTTATTGATGATTATTCTCACAAAACCTGGATCTATTTCTTGAAAACTAAAGATGAAGTATTTAGCACATTCAAAGAATTCAAAGCCCTTGTAGAAAATCGCACTGAAAAGAAAATTAAGACTCTAAGATCAAATAATGGTGGAGAATTTACTTCAGGAGATTTCAAAATATTATGTAAAGAATCGGGTACTAAGAGGGAGATGAGCACTCCCCACAATCCACAACAAAATGGTGTCATAGAATGAAAGAATAGGACAATAATGGAAGCAGTGAAGGCCATGATCCATGATCAAAACCTTCCAATGCACTTATGGGCGGAAGCACCAAGAACAACAGTTTATGTACATAACAGAATCCCACATCATGTACTTAAGAACAAGACACGTGAAGAGATGTTTACAGAAGTGAAACTAGAAGTCAACCACCTCAGAATATTTGGTTGTCCTGTATACATACATGTTCCAAAGGAGAAAAGAACCAAGTTGGAGCCTTCAGGAAAGAAGGGCATCTTTGTTGGATACAATGACACATCAAAGGCTTACAAAATCTATATACCATGCTTCTAGAAGATCGAGACCAGTAGTGATGTTACATTTGATGAAGATACAACTTTCAATAGATTGAGGCAGATTCACTCGGACGAAGCACATGAAGAAGAACCTGAAGCTCCCAGAGTTAGAGACACAGTTATGGAAGAGATCATTCTAGAAGAACTTGAAGACCATGATCTAACAGAGCCTCAGAGACCTTTAGATCCACCCTGAGAGGTGAATACTCACAAGAAAAGATCAGCTTCGGCACGGGAGATTATTCAAGATGCATAAAAGTATGGTGCTCCAGAGGGGACTTCCAGAGAAAGCAAGAGACCTCAACCATATTCCAGTTATAGAGCATTATTGTGTGATATTATTGATGCGGAGCCTTCCAGTTATGAAGAGGCAACCGAAAAAAAAGTATGGAAAGATGCGTGAAAGATGCTATGATTAAGGAGTATAAGTCGTGTTAGGGTTAACCTTGACTTAGAATGACTCAAAGGTGGTTAGGTGCAACACATGGTTTTGGACACATGGTTTGTTGTAGCCCATGGTATTGGCCCAAGGTATTGCATGTAATTAAGCCTATAAAGGTGTACTCCATTGTAAAATGCCGTGGAGGTGAGCAGTGGCTAGCTCGCTTGGCTTTGCTGCATGGGGTTTTCCAAGGTATATTGTGTGTCTATCTTAAATAGTTGTTGATTGTGTTTTATTCTCACCGGTTATGCTTGCTTGAAACCTAACAATTGGTATGAGAGCTTGTTGGTTGTGCTCGTTGGTGTTGCTATGTGAGTGTGCTATGGCAGAGATTGTGTGTGCAGTGAAATTGAAGATGCCAACCCGTGGTAGAGCGTGAAGGTGCTGCCATTCAGTTTGGAATGGAGGACGTGAACTTGTTGAGGAGATGTGGATCTGAGCGCTGAGAGGCGCAGTCATGGAAGTGCCCTTGCTGTTGCTACGTGTGATGAATCGGTGGACACCTCTCCATACTAAGATTGCAGCGATTGCATGGTGAATTGCAAACAAGCAATGGAGATGAAAGCTGGCACACGGATCTGAGTAGAGAGCGGCTGCAATAAGGAACCGCAGAGAAGATCCGTGAGGTGAAAGGGCTGCGGGTTTTGAAGATGTGAGGCAGAGCTACATGAAAGAATCACGTCCATGTGAGAAGTTGGCACCAGTTTTCTGTCTCCGTAAGAAAAAGTGCAGACGTTGAGACAGAATGTGTGAGGAACCAATGTTCCAAGCCATAGCGATTATCCACATGTTGGATGCATTTTGATGGAAACGCGTGGCTATTCTGTCAAAGGGATCCATCGTGAAGGGAGAAATCAATGAAAGCCGTGAAGAGAAATCAATCCATGAAGTAAAGGTTAAAAGAAAACAATTATAAAAATAGTTTTTTCTATAAAGGAAGGATATATGTCATATTAAATGGGAGATATAAAAATGTTTTGGTTTTATTGTTCATGTCATTCTATATGAATATGAATGGTATAAAAGTTATTTTTTATGGATATCAATTTATAAAAAAGAAAAAAGAAAAAGAAAGGAAAGGGTTCACTCGGAAATAAATGGTAAATGGTGAAGTCAACCCTTGTTTTTGGGTTTATTCTTAAAACCTTCATTTGGTCCTTTTTGGGGGAGTGGCACTTCTTAAATATTTAAAAAAAAGTGAAGGTTGATTTTTTTTTAAAAGCTTTTTGTTGAAAGAATGTGAAGGGAACTTAGAGTATGGCAGCAATAATGGCATGATGTGGAGGCGGTAGCACACACATCTAATTTTATTTTTTTTAATTATAGTATCTGGTGTAACTTAGCCATAGCCAAGTTTTGATTTCCCCAGGTGCTAGAAGCATAGAAAAATGTATATCTTTTATGCGCAGAGAAGGGATGTTGCATCAAGTGTGGAATGAACCACTAGGTAGGTACGAGGGTGGTAGGTGTACTTGTAGCCAAGCTTGATCTGGATCAGAGAGGTTGAGTCTTCGATTGCGGGAGGAATGTGAGATGGTTTAATCTCAGTTTTGGGACCAAGATTGATGAACCATGTATGCAAAAAGAATTCCTATAGAATTGGTAGTTACAACGGCCGAGGATCCATGTAATCTGGTAGATGGATTCTTCTTTATATGGACGTCAATGACAGGGTTGGATGCAGGTACAAAATGAGCATGGTAGAAAACGAGCAAGAAAGCGAGCATGGAAAAGCGAGAGGATGAAGCAATGGATGGTGATGGTGTAGTCACCATGAAGACACATGAAAAAACTTAATGGAGCAGTTTACATGTAAAAGGGCATATGGCTGTAAGACCTGGTAAGGCATGCATACCCATGGTAACTCACCGATAAAGTCAAGAGATAGACCTAGGTGAGAGGAGGTGTATGTGAGATCCCAAAGTCAAGCTTAAAGGGGGGATTGTTAGGGTTAACCTTGACTCGGGAATGAGTCAAATGTGGTTAGGTCCAACACATGGTTTTGGGAACATGGTTTGTTGTAGCCCATAGTATTTTCCCAAGGTATTGCATGCAATTAATCCTATAAAGGGCTTGGTGTACTCCATTGTAAAGTGGCCTGGAGGTGAGCAGTGGCTAGCTCGCTTGGCCCGAATGGTTGGTTTTGGCCATGTAATGAAGATCTTCATTGGTGTTGGTCTTTCCCCGCATGGGGTTTTCCAAGGCATATTGTGTGTCTATCTTAAATGGTTGTTGATTGTGTTTTATTCTTGCTAGTTATTTATTATTTATGCTCGCTTGAAACCTAACAAGTCGATCATGAAGAATGATGTATGGGATCTGGTTCCGAGACCATAAGGGAAGTCAATAGTGTCTTCGAAGTGGATCTATAAGATAAAGCATCCAACAGACGGAAGTGTTGAGAAATAGAAGGAGATATTTGTCGCTCAAGGATTCTCCCAAAAAGAAGGCATAGATTACGAGGAGACATTTACTGCCGTGGCTAGATACACTTCGATCAGATCTATACTTTCTATAGCTGCGGTAATGAAGTGGAAAGTACATCAAATGGATGTAAAGAATTCCTTCCTGAATGGCATAGTAGAGGAGGAAGTGAATGTGGATCAACCAATAGGATTTGAGACACATGACAAGAAGACTCATGTGTGCAAATTAAAGAAGGCCTTGTGTGGTTTGAAACATGCACCGAGGATGTGGTACGACAGGATTGATGGATTTCTGACGAGCTTGGGCTTTACCAAGAGTAAAGTGGATTCCAACCTTTACTTCAAGGTTGAATATGGGAAACCTATGATACTAATGTTGTATGTAGATGATTTGTTCCTAATAGGTGATGAGAAGCTCATAGCATAAACGAAGAGGAAGCTTTCCGCATAATTTGATATGAAAGACCTGGGTATGATGCACTATTTCTTAGGTCTTGAGGTGTGGCAGAATCCAAAAGAACTTTTCTCGAGTGAAGGAAAATATGCAGTAGAGATATTGAAGAGGTTTGGGACGATGTATTGCAATTCCATGGCCAAACCAATGGCATCGAATCTGAAGTTGTTGTGTGATACTTCTTCAGAAATGATGGATGCCATGGTTTATAGGAAGATGATTGGTTCGTTGATGTACTTAACGAACATGAAGCCAGATTTATGCTTTGCGGTGAACACACGGAGTCAGTACATGGTAGAGCTGAGACGTGTTCACCTGGTTGCGACAAATCATGTGTTGAGGTACCTAAGGCGTACGATTGATTATGGCCTCAGATATGCATCAGATCAAAAGATTAACCTGCAGGGTTATGTAGATGCAGATTGGGCCGGTAGTGTCATGGATAGAAAGAGCAGATCATGGTGTTGCTTCAATTTGAGATCTGGTATGATCTCATGGTTTAGTAGGAAGCAGACGAGTGTGCCACTTAGTGCAACAGAAGTAGAGTACATGGGAGATTTTTCGGCAAGCTGCGAGCTAGTATGCATTCTGAAAATGCTTGCAGGTTTGTTCGATCTCCAGTTAGAGGCGACTTGTATTCACTGTGACAACCCGAGTTGTGTGAAGTTGTGTGAGAACTCGATGTTTCATTACAAGTTGAAGCATATCGATATAAGGTATCACTATATTAGGGATATGGTGCAAAGAGGAGCAATGAGGCTCCAGTATATAGTGATAGAGGAGCAGATAGTCGATGTGTTGACCAAGCCTCTGTCAAGAGTGAAGTTTGAGTACTTCAAGGACAAAATTGGAATGGTCTAGATAAAGAGGGAATGATGAGTAACATAGCATGTGTGAGATGCAAGTAGTCACGTAGTGACGTAATTGAGATCCTGAGCATGTCTCCACTTGAGATGTGAGGTTCTAGCGGATAGTCACAGGTTATGTGATGTAATTGAGTCTCCTTAACTACATTTACAAGGTTGTAGCAGGTAGTCACGGGTTATGTGACGTAATTGAGTCTCATGGATTACACCCATGAGGATGTAGTAGGTAGTCACTATGTGTGATGTAATTGAGTCTCCTGAATGCAGTGCTATCTTGGAAAACACACATGTGCAAAGATGCAGGTTTCAGACCTGGGATGTTCTCTACATGAGATGACATGGTAGAAGGTAGTCACTTGTTATGTGATGTAATTGAGTCACCTAGGATACACTCATAGAGTTGTGTTGTCCTGATTGTTAACACCCAAAAATTGTTCACATAGCTCATCCCCCTAGTCACATAATCCATTTATCCATTTTTCCTAGATATTTGGCCTCCAAAAACCCAAAATCCCTAAGTTGGTAAGCACATGGGAGAAAAATCATTATTTCCCTCAAAAAATCAATTAAATTCCTCCTAAAAAGGTCAAAATTACCCCCCAAAAAATAAAAGAAAAAGGGGAAATATTCAAAATAAAAGAAAAATGAGGGAAACCATCAAATGCTACGAGCCAATACCATTGGCTTCCCAATACCATGGGACACTATACCACCATCCAAAATTGCTATAAAAAGGTTGTGGAGGCCTCCCATTTCATCATACATTCACTCTTCCATACCGACACTCTGCCAAAATTCCTATTGAACCCTAACCTACCTCTTTGAGCTTTTGTTCCCATTTAGTTGAGTTTTGGCTACCATTTGAGCATTTAGATGAGAGTATGGGACATTGGAGACCCGGAGCACCACCATTCGTACGGATGCAAGGGCCCCCAATCTACTCACCATTGAGATAATCCATGTTGTAAATCTCTGTTTACTATAATACAAAATCATTATTTGATTCACAGGTGTTTGACATGGCATATTTACTTTTATTTGTATTTCCACGCATCACAGTCACGAGCTGTTACTAGGAAGTTCATAGCTCTTAGTAAGTGTCATTTTACACTAGCTAGTGTGAATAACCTAGCTACAGTTTTGGCGACTCCAACCAGGTCGATTCCCATCGATCTGTGGTTTGGTATGATCAGTAGTTCTTTTTAAATTTTGCATTCGTTATTTTCTTCTTGCATTTTAATTTATTTTAGTTTTTACATCTGGCTCCTTATTTAGGGTAGGTATGGCATAGCCTTGCATTAGGTACTTGTAGGTTTGGCCCTTGCCATCGCAGTACCTTTTTATTTTCCATTTTTACGGCCCGGGCTGCGATTTTAGGTGTCATTTTTGTGCCTTGAAGCGTGGGTTTTCCTTCGCGAAGCACGCTCTTCTCTCTGCACCTCGAGCGCAACTTTCATCCTTTTAAGCACGCTCCAGCGTGCCTTTATCCTTCTTAATCATACTCCAAGTGCACTTTCCATCCTGTTAAGCATGCTCCAACGCACTTTCTTAGTCAATAAGCACGATTTCCCAGCCCAGAGTCACGCTCCAAGCGCGCCTTTCTCGCCCGGAAGCGCGCTTTGCCTTCTAAGGTGTTTTTTTCTACCCCAGCGTGAATTTTCTGAAGTCTACAGCAACCTGAGCATGGCTATACCCTTGATAGACGCGTCCTGCACCTGTTTTTGGCTTCTGCACTTACAACCTCACTTTGCTTCCGCCCATTGCAGCTGGTACTTACTTTTATGTTGTTTTCTTGTTGTAGCATTTGAGACATTTCAGTTTTCATGCATCCATGTTTTCTTAGTGCATTGTTATCTCTCGCATTACATTTCAACAAGTTCATTATTTGCACCCTTTGCTTACATGTTCCAGCAGTTAGTCTCTTCATTTGAAAAGAAAAAGAAAAAGTTTATTTCAGTTTTAGTTCTTTATTTTAGCATTTACTTTTGGTGTATATCTGGGTTGTTTACACCACTTGTGCACCTACTCACTCCCTAAGTTCCAAGTGAGACTAAAATTGGTTTAATTGACCACACATTTAACCCCACTTAGGGACCCAAAAAAACTTTATAGCTAGGTAGGACATTGGGGTTAGGCATCCAAATAACACCCCCTCTGTCACATACATTTGAGACATAGTTATTGTCTTTTAGGGAGCGAAAACCCTCTTTGGTTAGCACAATTGACACAGATTTACCGAGGGGCCTCTCCCTTAGGAGGGAAAGTAGCAAGACTGGTTCTTGAGGTCTAGGTGGAATGCTACTTTCCTCTACACTAAAGGAAACCAACTCGTTGTTCTCATCACACATGTTGGCCACCATACTGGGTGCGTGAGGACCAAAGAACTAAAGCTTCGGAATACCTTTCCAGACGTGCTTTGATTGAGTTAAATTAGCTTCCAGTCTTTACTAGGGCTCTTTTACCCGAGATCCCTCTCAGTAGAGGGATATCCCTTATCCATTTGGTTCTCCATTTTTTATTTCCTAACTACGGATATCATCACCCTTCAAGGGATACAATTTGCATGAGTTTCCACATCTTTTAGTTAGGTGTTTGCATGCTCCTATACCCCATAGGTTAGTGAGTCCCTTTCTTTTTCAGGAGTGCTTCATGTTGGTATTCTGACAATTTTATTGTCGCTCCACCTGTTGCAGGACGCCATTGCAGTAGGTGTTTTTGAGCTTGTTGTTGGCACGAGTGCCATTTTTATTGAGATATCTCCTTTTTCTTGCATGGTTGCACTAAGATTTTTTAGCGTGTTTTTAGACCACGACCCTTTAGCACTTACACACCTGTAACCATTGATTCCCTGAGACACTCCCTTTTCCTACAGGGAAAGTCCCCACAGTACAGTCCACTAGACCCCCCTCATCGTGCTCCCTTGAGACACACTTCTTCAATGCCAGAACTTCATCCCAACACCCCCTATTTTACATATGATTCTGAGTCTAAGTCACCCATACACACAAATCCATCTATCCCCAATGGCCGACGTGAATCCCAACTCGTTCTACAAAAGGATTGTTGTTGGTGGTACTGTCACTGGCCCTTTTGCCACTTGAACACCTATTCCCACCATGGAATCCATGGGACCCACCATCCCTGTTGGTACAGGACCTACCCCCGTCACTGCGGTTACCAACGCCATTACATCCATACCCACTGGTAGCGGATCGATTCCAAATACAATCCCTTTGGATACCGACAGTACCCTTGGGGGAACCATCCCTTCCTTCCAAATCCCTCCGTCAATAACGGGTGGTTCCTCGATTCCCATAATGACCACCGCCACTGCACCACCGCTTGGCTTAGGTGGCCTGATGGTCGCAGCCATGGCTAGCACGCAAGCCACCTAGACCACATCACATCCTCCTGCTAGTTTTCCATTCATGGCTAGTATTAACCTCCCCGACCTGGCCTGATTGACTAGCGATCCAATCCAACATGATCCCACATGGCCTTCCATTCCCACCAAACTCCCTTTGGACATCCCCAAGTTTGAGGGGAATGGTGGTGAGGACCCCCAGAACCATATCATGTCCTTCCACTTATGGTGTTCCTCTAACTCCACAATGGATGATTCGATCCGCCTACACCTTTTATAACATACACTCACTGGTGCTGCAACCAAGTGGTATATTGATCAACCCCATGGGACGCATTCCACTTTTGCATCCCTCACATCTACTTTCCTACAGTTCTTCCAACTACCAGTCTGTTATGATGCTGGTGTTGAGATTCTCCTATCTTGTAGACAGAGTACGACTACTCACATTACTAACCTTATTCATGAGTGGGATAGACGTCGGCGTTTGTGCAATACCAAGTTAGATGACTGTATCTTCTTAGATTGGTTTTTAAAGTCCCTCATACCATCCATTTCCAGGGATGTGACATCCGAAAAACCCCAAATCGAAGAAGAAGCCATACTTAAATCCCAACAGTTTGACCTTATCTATGCACAGTCGAGCTACCTTTACACCATTCTCCTTGATTCTCCTCGCAACGATTCTTCTCGGAAGGATGCGCTGGGGGAAGCTCATGCTATCGATGACATCACTGGACACATTGCATCCACCACTTGGCCCTATACACACATGCATCTAGCATCAACCCCTGTCTATAAATCCACCCCTAGTTCCGCGCCACCTGCCATGAGTTGCGGCCACGATATTTCGCATGCCACAACTCATTCTGGAAAAACACCTTCGTATGTTCCACTGGCCCAAACCCCCCATACACATGGACCCACCTATGCGGCACATTGCTACGGTCAAAACCCATAAGCGTACGCCCCCCTGTCGCACAACCCACTTACTACCATCTGTCGGCTGCACCCGCTCCTACCCACCCTCAAGCCCCTAACGCTTACTACCCACCAACGACAGCCCCTGCAGTCGCTGAAACCCAAGCTTCTCCTATAATTCCACAAAAGAAATTTTATGCACAACAAAACCAGCTGCAGAACCCCCATGCCCAATGGAACCAACAAGGCCAATAGAACAGAAGACAAGGTCGCAACCGGGGAAACAACCAACAACCCGGACGAGGTGTCCAACCACCAAATCCCCTTGATAATAATGGCGTCGTGTCAGCTAACCAAAATCCTGATCGATGGCCCCAACAATGTAAGAACCACAACTTGCGTACAAACCACCCATGCTCTATTTGTGGGGTTTACGACCATTACACGCACAATTGTCCACATTTGGTGAGATCCTGACAACTTTAGAGTGAGGACACCCAACGTCAAGGGCATGTCGCACCTCCGACACTGCCGAACCCATCGCAACCTACAGCATAACCAATTGTGTTGCAGAACCACTTACCCACGCAAGGGATCGTCGCCACCCAACTAGTGGCACCCCCTCAAGGGGTTGTCGCACCCAAACAACCAGTTACTTATGTTGCTTTTGCTACTCAACCTCCTGACTTAGGAGTTCACCATCTTTTAATGATTTTCGCTTCCGATATAAAATTCAGACATGTCGTAATCAGTATGGTTCGATAACCTAGACCATCCTTGCAGATAAGGTTGTCACATCTACCCCTGTAGATAAATCTTTACAACTACCTCCACCACCGCCAGAGTTGGTCCCCAAAGCCCCCAAATTCTCTCTGCGCCGCATCACTAACAACCATAATGCTCATGTTGCCCCCGATTACAATATCGTGGATGACTTAGCCTAGTCACCTGCTGCTATGTCAGCCTTAGAAGTTTTGAAGAACTGTGCAACACAACGCAAAGCATTGTTGTCTTCCCTAGGTGCGATCAACCCTTCTGACTCACGATTGATGGCATTCGACGTAGACCAGTCTAAACCTCGCATGCCTTCATCCCTCGTGTTTCAGATCTCAGTCTCGATCTGAAACCTGGTTATACATCAATGCATAGTCGATGAGGGCGCCTATGCATATGTCATGTCCACATTTGTGTGGCGGAAGATTGAATACCCTCCTCTACATCCATCCACGACCGCCCTCCGAGCTTATGATGACCGCGTAGCTCAACCACAAGGCCTTCTTGCCAATGTTCTTGTTCAACTAGCCGACAAAATAGTCCTGATTGACATTGAAGTCATCAATGCTCAAATCAACTACAAAATTCTTCTAGGATGTAGCTACATGTACGCAATGAAGGTCGTTGCCTCATCTGTGTTCTGGATTATGATGTTCCCCCATGAGGGAAGGGTCGTCAAAATAGGCCAACTAACTTACTATGACCCTAACGCACCTGCCACACCAGAGAACGTCCTCCCCATGGTTGACAAACATCTTGTTGGTGCATATACGCCTTTGATTTTCACAGTGGGGTCGAGTATTTATTCTAAGGCCCCCATGACCTCCACGTTTCCCGCATTACCCTGACCTCGCCCCCTCCCTCTACAACCGTTGCAGTATCATACTTGTGCATCGTTTCCTCCAGCAAGTCAATCCATGAACCAACCCCCACTGCTCAACCGAGCTCCTACCGCAACCTCAGCAGCCACCCCAATCCCAATCGTCGTTGGTACCCAGCCACGTGGGAGCCACCCCGATCCATATGATACACTTTTTTTCCCCACCATCAGGAGTGGTAAGCATGCCCGTTATGACCACGTTGGATCTCCTAGGACTAACTTTAGGGCTTCCCGATTGGTAATTACGTGCACTGAATCCCACTCTGGCCCAACAAGACATGCTTCAATCGGTTCAACCCATCAACACTGCCAATCATCCACCTCTTGGTGTATTGGAAGAAAATTCATCCAACCCCATTCCCCAGTCTTCCAAGATGGATGGGGGCAAAGCACCAAAAACCAATGTTTCTACAACTACGAACAAATCCGTGAACCCCCCTCCTACAGTACGAACACCTCCAAAATGCGCTTTGTGTGATACCTCAGGTAACACTACCCTTAATTGTCTGCACTTTCCCGACCTTCGCACTCATATGCAAACGTTGGATGATAATACAAACATTCCTGTCATTGAATTTCCCACCACTCCTCTACCGTGTAACAAATCATTGTGCACCAACCAATCATGTTCGCTTTGCGGCACTTACGATCACTATTCTCACCATTGCCCCGACCTACGAGAGTATCAGTTGGTGTTATGCAAGTTGCAACAACCATCGTTAGAATCCTCGATGACTGTAATTGAGGAGATCCACCCATTTGAACCCTCCTCATCGGCCGAAGTAAATACCATTTACATGGTTTCCATCAGCAACTCCCTTGTCCCCTTGAAATCCAACTCCACTTCTTTCGATCTCTCCACACGTTGCTTCCCCAATGACGAAGAAATACTCGAAGCACTAACTGAACCTTAATTTCCTTGGGATGGCATGCATCATCACGCCTATTTTATTCCCAAGGAGTCCACCTCAGTTTCGCCCTATCAATTCCCCCTCGAGTCAAAATATTTTATCCACGACAATGTGGATTGGTTCAAGAACCCAATCCCAATCCCAGATGCCTTCAAAGAAGGTAACATGGCTAACATATCACCCACTATCCAAGTGGACATATCCATCAAACCCGGTATAGTTGAGAACATCACGTTAGGCGCATCATGTACTCCTGAAGAAATCGTTGCCTATAAGAAACTCTTTCATGAGTTATGTGATGTATTTGCTTGGTCATATACTGAGATGCCTGGCCTTAACCCTACTATCATTGAGCACCGCAATGATACTTGTCCTGACGTCACCCCCGTCCGCCAAAAGCAACGGATGATACACCCATCCAAAATGCCAACAGTAAATCCCGAAATTGAAAAATTGTGCCAAGCCGGGTTCATTTACCCCATCGCATCTACACCACGTGGGTGTCCAACCTTTTACCGATCAATAAAAAACAAGGCACCATTAGCGTCTGTAAAGATTTTTGAGATTTGAATCTAGTCTGCCTCAAAGATAACTTTCCACGGCCTTTGGTTGATCAACTCATCGATGCATGTGTGGGTCACAAGGTTCTATCATTTATGGATGGCTTTTATGGCTACAATCAGATCTAGATCCGAAAAGAATATCAGTATAAGACTGCATTCACCACTCCATGGAGCACCTTTGCCTATTGCGTCATGCCCTTCAGTCTTAAAAATGTTGGAGCCACTTTTCAGCCAGCCATGATCTTTTTCTTTTATGACTTGGTCCATATTATCCTCATCTACTTGGATGATCTCACTGCTCGATCCAAGAAACGTTCATACCACCTGGAAAATCTCTGGCAAGTCTTTCCACGTTGTCACAAGTATAGTATTCGCTTGAACCCCCTCAAGTGTGTGTTTTGCGTTCCTACCGGCCGGATATTGGGATTCATTTTTTTCCCAGAAAGGGATCACTATTAACCCTTCGAAGGTTCAATCCATTCTTGACCTCCCCTCACAACGCACATTGCACTAATTGCAAAGCCTTCAGGTAAGGACAAATTTCTACGTCGCTTCGTCCCCGACTACGCGACCAAAGTCCACGATTTCTTAAGCTTGCTTCGGACCAACATCCCCTTTGTTTGGGATGAACTAGGTCAACCGGCTTTCGACGCATTGAAACAAGCCTTGGAGTCTGATCCCTTAATTTCACCACTAGATTTCTCGAAGGATTTTATCCTTTATGTTTCGACATCCGAATATGCCATTTTAGGAGTTTTAGTCCAAGAAGATAGTGTCCGTCAAGAGAACGTCATATATTATGTGAGTCAGACATTTCCTGGCCCACCACTGCGTTATTCCCATGAGGAGAAAATGGCCTTGTCGTCGTCTTATCGGTTAAAAAATTACGCCATTATATTCTTATGAGCTAAACTACAGTTGTGGTAGACCCCAACCCCATTGTCTATCTCTTGAGTTGCCGCCTTAGCTAAGGCCGAGTGGCTAAATGGATCGTTATCCTTCAAGAATACGACCTCGAATTTGTTGCACCTAAGAGTACTAAGGCCCTTTCCTTGGCACAACTCATGATCGACCTACCCTCTTTGTCAATGTCACCTTTGATCACAAATACTCTACCAGGCGAACATTTGTTCAACATTTCGTCAAATGACCTATGGTATGGAGACATACTTGTGTATCGGCGCATGCAAAAGTTTTGATCTCACTTCAGTCATGAAGATCAACATTGCATACGCCACCAATATTCATGCTACCTCCTCATTTGCGATGTCCTTTATTGATGTGGCGTTGATGCCTCACACATGGCGAGGTTGAGCATGTTTTGAATGACTTCCATAGAGGAGCCTGCGGTGGCCATTTCTCTGGAATGACTACTTCCCAAAAGGTTATCCATGACGGTTCTTTTTGGCTGACGATTTTTACTGATTGCATCACGGTGGTCAAAATATACCGGAATTTCCAACTCTTTGCCCCCAAGGCACAAACAACTCCTGCACCGCTCCATCCAGTTATCACCGTCATCCCTTTCTGCAAATGGGCCATTGTATGGAGTGTAATCCAACCTTGTCCAGTGGCCATAATTACATCATTGTGGCTGTCGACTACTTCACTAAATGGGTCAAGGCCATGAACACATTTAATTGCCAAGCTAAAACCACGGTACGTTTTTTTATTGAAACATGTCATTACATGGTTTGGGGTCCCTAAACAACTCGTGTCCGGCCATGACAAACATTTTGAAGACGTTTAGAAAGAATTATCCACACTTTTGAAGTTTGAACACCAATACGCATCCTCCTCCTACCCTCAGGGGAACGACCAAGTTGAGGTTTTCAATAAGATTCTGAAAACAATCCTTCAACGTACGGTGGATAAGCATAAGTCCAACTGGAACCACATGCTCTTTCGAGCACTATGGGCCTACCGCACCTCTACCAAGACCGCGACGGGTTTTACCCCATTCCTCTTGGTCCATGTCATGGAGTTTGTTCTCCCCATTGAGTGTCAGATTCTCTCCTTGCGTATCGTTGTCAAACTTCTCACGGATACCTCACCCCTTGAGCAATGCTTACTCTTGTTGGAGCAAGTAGACTCACTAGTTGTACCTCAAGAGATTTTACCCTTAACCCCACTAGACTCACTGGTTCACGTTGTACATTTTTATTTCTTTTTTTTTTTCCACTTTTTACCTTTTGAGCCTTACGGTTTTACTCCATGATTGGTACTAGATGGATCTATTGTAGATATTTCTCCCTACGGATAGGTAGAAACTCTCTTAGGTTAAAGTAGACTTAACTGACTCTAAACTAAGACAAAAAGATAACAAATGCTACCTTGAATTCCTAGATTCAAACAGATGCTTCAAGATCATATTGCTGAAAGAAACGGAAGAGATTTGACTGACCTTTGATTTAGTCACTCGTCCTAGTTATTGTTCCAATCCTCAAGTCCTCTCAAATGAACCTGTTAGGATGAATCAAAGTACAAGCGCATACAATCTTTCTAACAAATTGAAATATATGTCAGAATCTAAATCTATAACAGAAACAAATCATGTAATTGAAACAATATCAACACACACAATTTGGGAAATAAGACAAGTTATATTTTATTTGCAAACTTGAAGTTACTTACAATGGTTGCTTGATGTCCAAGCCAACTCCCAGCTCCAAGTGTTTTCTCCTCTAGCTATCTCCACAAATATCTAAGACCATAGGTTTAATATCTCAAAGAGTCCTCCCCTTTGCTTATGGAAGGCTTCTCTCTTATAGTGTGTAGAAGGATTAACCAACAAGAGAGAAGAATGGATCTTGGGAGTGTTTAATGGATCAAACCCACTAATCTGAGAAGGTGAGTTAAGATTGAATCAGAGATGTCAATCCTCAAAAATATCTCGAAGATCAAGATCCCACAAGCCATGGAAAAAGGGATAAAAAGGGACTACCGCTCCCCTAAAGCTGAGCATAACGTAGTAGTACCGCATAGCAAGGAAAGAGCATAGCGCGGTAGTGGGGACTACCGCGCAGCAATAGGAATGTAGCACGCAGTAGTGCTGGTAGATGAGGTCTCAATTGGGTTGCTTCCTGACATGACAGGTTTGTCTTTATGGGTCATACATTACTTTTCTCTTCTGGGTGTTTTAGGTAGTTGGGGAAGTGTCCTCAAAGGTTTTGACTGTGAAATATAGAGGTATAACAGATGCCCCCTAAAGTGTGAGGTCAGAAGAGACTGATGACCGAAATACTTTACAAATACTATGCGGAGATAGCATCGAGGAGAGAAACGAGGAGCTGCAACAGAAACAAAATGTCATATATACCACCGAGGCGGGCATCCCCATGCTCGGAAACAATTGACTCAAAGCATGGCTGCCAACCAATACATTGCAGATCCATGAGTACTGAGATGATATAGACTGTAGACAAATCATGGCTACTATGAACAAGAGTAGATCCATGAAATAGCAATGACACAGCCACGACCAATACAAAAGTGGATCTGTGTAACAATATAAGAGAGATTTCCATCGCAACCTGGACATAGTCAAAATACAAAAGAATGTCCAGGGTCTTCTACCCGATTGCAAGTGATACGAATCTAGCCATGTGATTACAAGGTGTTGAAGTCGAACATGGTAGAAACCATTTGATTATCGGTCAATGATGTGAACCGTTAACAAATGCGAGGGAAATCACCAATAATGACAATGATCCCCAAGGTATCTATAGTACATCTCAACGAAATGAGAATAAATGAGTTGATGTCGAGCATTCGAGAGATCATTTGATCAGAGGCCAATGATGTAAACCTACTGTCGAACACGAGGAAACCTACCATTGAGGCATGCAGGTACCAAGGTACTAGTGGTTGGTTCCTAAGTCTAATTCCCGGATAGTGATTTGGCGTCGACGGGAATAGACTCGTTGAAGGTGGGCCATAATGATTCCCACATCATCGACACGAAACCGGAACGAAAGATAGTATGGGACGATGAAACAATAGAACATGTACTGACACAGCGGAGGTCTGACACGATGGATGACTCTGAACAATGCAACCCTTTGAACATATAACGGCATGAAATAGGACCTGGCAGCTGAGATTATTGATAGTAGAGGATAGACACCGAACGAGTAGACTTGTGGCCAGAGAGACGACTTGGGATGATGACCATAACTCAGCAAAAATAAATGAATACCCAAAAGTAGACAAGGAATAGATGCATGTCATGTTCAAAGGTAATGACTAACAAGCTGCCAACAAAAATAAACTCGACTTGTTTCCCATTTTCCCCCGACATGATGGATGAGTACCTCTTTGTTGTTTTACGAGCTTGAAGAGGATAATAGATGCTCGGTATAGCTCATCTCATATATGAGTCCGATCTCACATGTTTTACGAACCTGAGAAAGGAGGGGTTCATCCCAAGGTGGGTCCTTCGATGTCAAATTTTAACGAGTCCAAGGAAGGAAAACTCGGTAGTTTTTCACATTTAGAGAGCCTGAAAAAATTAAAGAAGGCTCCAAAGTGTACTTTTTCATAAATTTAGTCCCTCGATCCCGAAAAAGTGTAAAACAATTCCCGAGAGAACTCTCCCAGTCAAAAATTGACTGAGGTATACCTTTCTCGTAAATAGTCTAGATGAGCCGAAAAAGGGGTAACCTATCACCGAATAGACGACCTTTCAAATACTTTTACAAGTGTGAAAGAGACAAGATCACTTGGCAATCTTTTCAAAACGAGGGAGTCTGAAAAGAGCTTAAAGAGAACTCCAATGGTCTTTTTCATAATTTTTAATTATTCTGGTCCGAAAAAAGAATAAAATACAACCAAAATAATACTTTCCTCATCGTTTAACGAGCACGAGTAAATTCGACTAAGCTCGACACCGTTTCTTGAGTTTGACAAGCACGACACGGGTGTGAAAAGAACTTGGAATCTTTTTCAAGTTTTAATCCAGAGCACGAAAAAGATAAAGTAGGCTCAAAATGATGGTCAAAATAAATAAATAAACGCCAATGTGAACATTTTTAAGGAGACCCTGTCAAAAAAGGCTCATGGAACCAGATATTAGCAATGTGAAATGAGTTTTAACCTAACAGGATAAAATAATGAGTAAAAATTAAATGAAAAAGTTATATAAACAAGGGGTAAATATGGAAAGTTACCATTTCACTTGTTCATTTGCTAAAAGAGGAAATTTCATCCATTGGAGGGCAAAACTTCAAGAGTCCATATCTGGAGATTCGGAGCACCGTTTCAACAGCCGTCTGCGCTAGGTAAGAGATTTCAAGCCTCTCTTTCATTTCATAGGTTAAAAACTTGATTTCAGTAGGTAAAAATTAATTTTAGATTAGTCCCTAAGAGACTTTTTTCGCGCCCGACACTACTGCGCGCTCACTCAATGGGGAAGCGCGATACTGTCAATGACTACCGCTCTGTAGGGTTAAACGGGGGCGCGGTAGTGTGGACTACCACGCAGTCATGTTTCCCCCAGGCGTGGTAGTGGCGAGCATTAGGGAAGAAAAGTAGGATTTTTCCTCAAATTTTTGTTGAGATCAGGTTATTAATTTGTTAATGAATGCTCCTTGTGACTTTTTACAGGTGTTTGCAACTTGTTTGGGGCAAAATGGTCAGCTGGAAAGAAAGGGAGCATGAAGCGGATGATTTATTAGCTGAAGATGACCAAGAGACTTTAACTGCACTGCGGGAATGTGGGTTATTGAAATTCTTCAAAACCAGAGGTATCCGCAAGCAAGCAAAACTCCTTACTCATATTATACAAATGTGGGACCCTGACATTCAAGCCTTTCGGGTTGGACTGCATACCCTTGAGATTGAGCTCGAGGACATCTATTTTCTCACGAGTATCTCAAAGAGAGGGGCCCGAGTGAACTTGACAGGGTTCACGGCCTCGGAGGCGAGCACTGATGCTTTGATTGCTCGCTACTATCGTCAAGGTTCCGGGAAGAAAAGTGGTAAGGTGGTCATCAAGGATGTTGTAGAAATTCCTTTGAAAACTGTGTTGTTTACCATCACACGTGTAGCGGGTAGTACGAGTCCCCATCAATCATCCCGTACACAAATGAATCTTGCTGTGGATTGTATGGCACCAACACTGTTCAACTGGTGCGAAGCGTTATTATCCAACCGCAAGGAGCAAGTGAACAAGTGTAGAACTGGAGAGAACCACCAATTCAGGTATGAAAGTATTTTAGTCACCTTCTTCTTGGAGAGGGTGCCGCTGTTGCGTCTGCAGCTGACCATGCCCTCCCATCCACCTACTGAGCCACATATGGCTCGATGGAGTGAGTATGCAGGACAGCTCGGGGGGCCACAACGTTTAGCTTTTGGTGAGGACTTCTTTTCATGGCTCGAGGAGCAGATCGTGATGATCAAGGACTACCCCTATGCTGGGGTTGACCTCCGCGAGGACATAGTCTTGGCATTGCCCGAAGATGAGGATTGGAATAAATCAGGTATGACCTTCATTAATGTATTTTTTAATTTTTTGAATATATGATTTTTAATTGTTTTTTAGAATGTGTAAAAAAGATTTAATATATGTATATGTGCATGTCGCAGATCGTGGACCACAGAGACCTGCAGGCTATTCATCGTTACGCCGAGGCGGTATCGAGCGCGAAGATGCTTCGGAAGAAGAGGCAGGAGCCAATCCATATATGGTTCTAACACAGATTCCATGATTCTTTGAAATTCAGAGGGAGATTCATTCTTAGGACCTTGCTCCATGTCCTATACAAGAACGGATTTGTGCTATCTGAGAAAAATTGCTTTCTATGCCAAAATGCATTAGGAGTGGTATGGCATACTTTACCAGCATATTCTTTTCTAATCTTCTCAATCTTTTTCTGCTTCTCAAGAGCCTTCAATTCATCCTCAATCCTGCGTAAGTGTTCAGCCCTTTTTATGGCCCTGATTTGATCTCCTTTTTCTTTGATTTGGGCTTTGAAATGCTTCATAGTATCAAGTTCTAAGTTCCATATGGAATGTGTAATTTCTTCTGTAGATACCAGTGGGAGAAAGATCTTCTTTTTTCTTATAGTAAATGGTATCCAATTTTCCCTTTATCATCATATTTTACTCCATGAGGGATGGTGGTTGACAACAGACTAGTTCCTATTACACATTCATGTGCAAAATCATCTTCTACAAGTAGGAAAATACAGTTTATACAAAAATTGCCAATGCATACCTTTCCATGGTTGGTCTTATATTCTACTGCCTTTCTTCCTCCAAAACCTCTGAGGATTTGCTGACGTTCGAATGATGAGCTCTACCATCATGAACTAGTACTACGCATGGCTTTTTGCCAAAAAGTTAGTGTAGAAAACTTGGGCTGGCCAAGGAGAGAGAACCCATTTTTTCTGACTGAAATATCCATGTCAAAGTTTTGTCTCCCTCACCCTTTAGTCATAAATAAATATACAGTTTAGTTTGCATAAAAAATTTCGAAATAGTTCATGATTATACTATTTTTTTAAGTATTGTAAGTAGGACCAACATTATAATTAGCATAGGTTTTACTAGTAGAAAGCAAAACCTAAACAATATCCAACATATCAAAACTGAGAAACCAAGGATTCTATGGAAGCTTTATCCTCCAGAAAGGCAATGAAGCTACTGTATATTTTCTCAAAGCTAAATTGTAGAAGTTCCAGCATGTATTTTTCTAAGTTTACTATTATCTTTTTCCTATAATGGAAATTGTAATTAACACAAAGTATTAACTAATTATTATATTTTTTAGAACAATGAGATTCAAAAACATTAAAGACAAAATTCTTCTAAATGAATATAAAAACAAAATATGTCAATGATTAATTTTAAAGAATTAAATATGAAAATGTTTATAAATTAATCCAAATCAATTAATATAATCCTTGCCTGATTGAATAATAATGAAAAAAAACAGGTTTACTTCCATTTTCTTTTCTTTCATATTAAGGTCAATTAAAAAATAAAATCAAACTTATTTATATTTCTAATTAAACATTAATTTAATTTATTAAAACAATGTTTATAAGAGGATGACACAAACTTGTTTACCTTTTACCTCAAATATTAATTTATTTAAACAATATGACACAATAATAGTGCAAAATCCAAGTGTTCAACCTTGAGCATTGGCGATGGTACGAGTCTGGAAATGGATTAGTAATTCCACCCAAACTCTACAGGATTCCGTTCAACCTCTAAACAATTGCACCGACATTGTAATAGGTATGCAATTGTATCACAACTTATAGAATGCAATTGTTATTGTGCCACCAGGCAGATGGTGTTGGATCGATAACATACTGTCATTACAGTTGAGGACCAAGATCACACATTAGAGTCATTTGAGTAAGGGAAGAAGCTACACTGAATGAACGAAAATCTTGAATTAACCACAGAACAGAGACATACCAAGAATGAAATTTCTAAAGTTTGTATTTTTGAAATGGTTTTGAGAATCCATTCACTAAAGGTAACCTAATATAGAGCAGGGAAATAATAAATTTTAATAAAAGGGTAAAAATAATGATTGAACGTTACATGAAGGGCAATTTCAAAAACAAAATCGTCATAAAATATTTGGCTGATGGGTAAGGGTGCCCATCAAATTTAACCCCTAAGATTCGCGGACATGCGGCCATGCAAATCCCCCACTCCAATTTTCGAGGTGCTTTTACAAAATTTTAACTATAGAAAATATTGCAAATTTGAAAAATTAACCACTGTGGAGGGATTAATAGGTTCAAAACCATCCCAAAATGTCACACGGACATAAAAATAGAAATTTTTGTTTTACACTCCATTACTAATAGGAGTTTTGGATTCTAAACTCCATTACTAGTATCGATGAAATCATGGGAATATTTTTTTCTTTCTTGCAAGTTGCGCATAGAATTTATATTAGTATACAATTTTTTTTACATGCATGATATATCCTTGGTGTCTGAGAGCCAACAGAGGCTTCTCACTAGACCAAAAAGAACAAACTAAGAACCTTTTACAATCTTCCCAGACATGAAAGTTGAGAGATAGCATAGTGGAGCGTGCTGCCCTTAACAAACAAAACATAATAGTAGTAGGAGATTCAGATTCCGAGAGTTTAAAACCAAAAGACACCTCATAAGGCCTCCCATAATAGTAGTTTAATCTAGACATAGGAAATAAAAAAATTTCAAGAGATAAGCTTGCAGTACCAAAACTAAACAACTAGCAAAGAAAAGAAAGAAGAATAAAAAGTTACTTGGAACCACTGGCCTCGTCTGCATCCTCGAAATTTTCTTCCACGATGGGGAAGCGATAATTCTCCAAGCTAGAGGTGCTCTTCAAGGATTTCTTTGCAGGAAGCAGTTCATATTTTTTCAAGAGAGAAGGGACTGTCGGGGTCTTTCGCTCGAAGTTCTTGTGTTTTTGACCGCTCGTTGATGCAATGTTGGCTTTGTTGATTGGATGCATTGTCTTCTCGCTTTGCTGCTTGTTGAGATGCTCCTCAGGTTTGGATACCTAAGAGGAAACCGAAGAGGTAGTCACATGAAGAAATGGAGCTGGTGAGGGAGGTGGGGATGAATTATGCCTTCGAATGAATTTATGAGAGTGCATTAGAATCCGCGCTAGCGAATTTTTCAAAAGCCAATAGTTCTTTCCCCTAGTTTTTTCCCTTTGAGTCATCAACTATTGAACAACTAGCTCCTCCTCCCAATCATCTAACATGGTGCATAAATGCGTTGGGGCTATCATACCCAAAATCAATGGAGCCTTTGCGTCCCTTATTTCTTGAGTGCCCACAGCCTCTTCCACCCCGACGGGGGTTGGATCGGGGTCGTCGAGACATGGTAATTATCAAGCTATTGCAGAACCCAGAGAAGAGCCCCTAAGGAACAAGATTTCTCCCCAGGACACCCAATTCATTGCGAAATCAAAATCCAAAGATAGGAAATATTAAACTATCACGAATCGGCCAACCAGACATGCATAGAGGAAAGACATTAATCAGATTTTCGTTGCACCACCTCCATAAATAGTAGTATATCCTGTCATAAATCTTGAAATCAACACTCATATCAGCCATTCATTTACACCAGGATAGCATGATTACCCTCATACCCAAAACAACTCCGCAACTCGCTTGGGAGGCTAATGCCATAAAGGTCGACTGCATCAAGAGGAGTCAACTTTAATTTGCATGGAATTTAGGTCGAGGAGGAGCCACATGGGAGGTGGTAGTGTCCTTGGGATTACCCGCATCCACATGGGAATATATCTTTATGGATTACATGAAGGACCTATTAACCCTCATAAACAGATTAAATGGCCATATGTAAATATAATAAATGCATATTTATTGTATTTGACAAAGTCAATTATATTTTTTATTATTTATAAATAATCTCATATATTCAATTATAGAGACAAAATGTATGAGAATGGTCAAATTAGTGGAATTTTAGACTTTAGTTGGAATGTTTGAAATTTAGATAGAAATGAAATCTAGGAGGATCTTATCTTTATTCATGATCTCTCAATTATATTGAGAACATTCTCTTCTATCATATCTAGGAATCCTATAAAAAGTTTTATTGTTCATTCGTTTGGCTAAACACTTTATCTCATTGGGAAGACCTTTATAACTTTTTTAACTCATATCTAGAAATCCTATAAAAAGTTTTATTGTTCATTCATTTGGCTAAACACTTTATCTGATTGGAAAGACCTTTATAACTTTTTTAACTCCTCTTTCATAACTAGTTTGAGGTTTTTTTGCCATTATTCTCTTATATATGAAACCATTTCTAGAAAAAACATAATAAGGTGAAATCAAGAGATCCCTTATGTTAATTTCCCATTGAAGTTTCAAGTAATAATGATTCTAATGAGAAGTTGTTGCATTCCTCTCCCCTTTGTTCCACTACCCACTTATGGATACATCTTTCACCTTGGTTAAAATAAATTTTATGAAGTAACATGTGAATAAATCTAAAATTGCTTTCTCTTAACAACGTTGAATACACAATTATAAGACTTTACCCAATAAATAACATTGTTAAAAATAATCCTCCTAAATTGATTCTTCATATGTGCACAAGCCTTACACATGCCAATTTACAACCATAAAATCTAATAGTGATTGTTAATTTTAAGAAAACTTAATTGGTTCTAATTATACTCATGTTAAAACTAGTCCAACTACATGGATATTCATCCCTAAGGTCTACCATGAGATAATTTCAAAAAAATGGAAGATTGAATTATCTTGGTTTTGAGAATAATGTATTCTCTATTGAATAATGCGAAGGTAGAAGCTCATATGGCCCCTCTCTTACACCCCTTCCCCCTCACATCACTCTCAATTCCCCATACCCAACCTATCTAACAATAAATAATTGAAACTAACATAACATCATAAAATATAAAAAATGGTATAAAACATTAAAAACATAAATCATAGTAAATAATGCTAAATAATAAACAATAATAAACATAATAACCTCCTATGTTTCAATAAATCAGTGTCGATATTTACTATGTATGCCTCCATGAAGCGACCAAAAATTATTACATATCTAGCACACATTAGTCTGCATCTTCGTCCAATTTAATATCTAAATCACGAGGATAAGAATCATTGAAAGGATTGGCCATAGAAACAACACCAATGATATCATCATCTACATATTCAACTTCTTTTTCTAACACATCTAAATGCTTTCCTACATCATCTCGATGATCTTCTTTAATATTATTTTCTTTTGACACAATATAGTCTATAGGCCTTCCTCTTTGTTCATAGCTAATAATATATGACCGGTTGCTTTACTTGGCATCTACAAATAAAATACCTACTCACACTAACTTAGAAGGACAAAGGGCTTTGTACCTAACTCTAATAACCTTATATTGATCACAGTAAATCAATTATCATGTTTAATAAAAATTCTTCATGACCGTGTTCATTCATTTGCAACCTATACAAATAGACCTTGAGGAGAACTACTTTGAAGAATTCAAGTGTAATTCAAGTATATCTTATAACTATCCATAGTATCCCTTTTCAGATACTTCCAAATGGTTGTCACTACTAGAGGAAACATTAACAACTTGGAAAATTGCAGTTATCCCCTAATCAAACCTTTTCTTATTATATTCCAACTATTTGATGCAAAAATTTAACCATTGCACCACATAACATTGTGGTGTTTTACCTAGAATATGGTTGACATTTTAAATATGTAGTGTTTCTTTTCTTATTAATATATTTAGTTCAAGTTAAAATTTTGAGGGAAAAAATCACAATACATACAATACTCGTGGAGAATATTTGTCCTCGAGCCTTCACATAAGGCTTTCATGCCCTATCAATTAGAGGTACATTATGGGCATCATCAAAGTTATCATTCATTGGAGTAATGTTGTCATGGATTAGTCTATATATATTATCAGTCTCAATCTCATTATCATTTTCTTCCATAGGATTAACTTCATTTCCATTCTCTTCATCTTTTTTTTCCAAGGAATAACCTTGTGGAAAACCCTTTGAGTACTTCCTCATGATTCATGGATGGTAAATGGGGTAATTGTTGGCCCAAATTATGAGGCCTAACCCCGATGGGATCAAGAGATTTGAACCTGTGACCTCCCCAACTTTGGGGGGATATATCTCATGCCTAGATCATGGCCACTTGAGCTAACCCTCAAAGCTTCCATCCTCTTCATCTACATTATCTTGTTCACCGATATTTTTATTACAATCAGCATATACCTAGACAATTCAGGCCTAAGATGCTTTGTCTTTGTATTTACAAAGAATATATATATTAAAATGATAAAAAAAAATTATGATAATAATAACACATTTAAGTATTAACTTACCAATGAGTGATATACATTTGCCCCGGTTCAGAGTGGCCATAATCCCTACAATGTTTTCTAGATGATTCCTTTAAAAAAAAATTGTAATCCATTGCAATTTTTGCAAGGGAAATAAAATTTATCATCATCATATTGCTCCTTTAACCCAGCAATGGTCCTCAAAATTTTTAGCGATATTAGTAAACTATGAGAATATATTCAAAGAATTCAACACATATATAGTTAAAAAATTGTTTACTTGAAGAGAATTTCGATTATGTAGAGAATTAAACTTCATAGAAAAAAGAGAATGTTTTTGTTTTACCGAATAAAAAGTTTTGTTTTGTTTTGTTTTAAAAAATTTCCAAGGAGATAAAAGTACAAAAAAAATATAGAATACCTAATAGACAAGGCATGAAAGTGATATCAAGAACCTTTAAAATTTTACTTGGATTACCACATTCAGTATCCCATGTGGAGTGCAAAGCCTAGTTTCTAAATTGTTTTTCCTTGTTTTGCATTTCCACACTTCCATAGTATACATGCAGAATGAAGAGCATGGAGAGTCTTGTTTCCTTCCTTTCCCTTGTCATTTTTCTCACATTCTTGCATTTTGCATCCAATGCAAAGTGCAGGGCCTAGTTTCCAAGTTTTCTTTCTTTGTTCCAGCAAGTTCGAGGATTTGTGTTGTCTTCCCATGATTCCCATATTATGAAAATGTTTGGAGTCCCAACCTTCCTGCATTTAGTGAGGAGTGTGGAGTACAAAGCCCTATCCAAGACCTTGTGTTTTCACCTCTACATTTATTCCATGCATCCTTCCATTATTGCATCTCCACATTTGGTGCCAATTCTCTATATTGCCACATCTCTACATTTGTTGCAAAGTATGGAGTGCAAAGTCTACCATATATCATATACTCATGTCCCACACCTCCAAATTTCACATGTCCTCATCTCTTCGTGTCACCACATCTAGGGTTACAATCTCAAAAAGTTGATTGTTTGAAAATAATCCATGTCCCACAAAGCTATGGTGGCGTAGTCATGAAACATATATTTATTATATATTTATTGGTTGTGATGAAGTAGATGATCTCAAAGTCCTCACTGGAGAGTCATAATCTTTCATTAACAATTCATTCAACGAGTTTGTTTTCTTCTAGATGAACATTCTTTAGATATTAATGATCAAATGGAGAATATTTATTAGGGAACAAATGGATTTCCAATGCATCAAGACCATTTTCAACTTTACACCTCTATAAAATTTGCTTAGAAATTCAATTAAAATTAGGGAATCTCATTTAAGACGCACGAACTTCGAGAACTACATGGTCTAATGAAATATTTTTAGAATATTTTTATTTATTTTTAATTAATTTTATGTTATGACAAATACCTTTTAAATCACACAAAATTTGTCAAATCAAACCAAAAGACCAATAGAAATAAGAAATATGTAATGTTAAAAATAATTTTTATTTAATACAAATTATTATAAAACATTACAAACACATAAAAATTAAATTAAAGTAATTTGAACATAAAGTTATTGCAATAATATACATTGTAGTAGGAAGGTATAAGTAGCAATTGCACCTTTGCAATATACACTGTAGTAACGTAGGCAAAAAATACACCATAATAAGGAGGCAAGGTGAAAGTGATGTACTTAAAAGAGAATTTGAGAAATGGAAATAGTGAAATTTAAGGAAATGCATAAAATAATAAATTTACAAAATATGTAAACAATCAATATATGAGAAATTGTAAATTTATTTATACAATGAAGATATTTTTGAAAAGCAAATTGGATTAAGTGTACATATAAATGTAATGCTATGAGGTTGTTTATTTAATTGTATGGAAAGTGGAAAAGTTTATAACTTAAATAAAAAGATAAGGTCTACCAAACGTAAATAAAAAATATGAAAGAGATGAAAAAGAAAATATTAAAGACATAAGTTGCCACCGATGTTCCAATGATGTCTGTACTGACATAAGTTGCCACCGATGCGTTGTCATCGATTCCGTTGTATCTTAGCATGATAAAATCACTTGCAGACAGACGTATCCTTTTTACATTAAATTGCAGATTTGCCGAGCTACTGCAAGGTGTATAGTGAATAGTCAAAGACCCAGGCGGGATCAAATCCACAGTTCAATTTTGATGTAGAAAAATTTAATGTTGAACCATATAACATCTTGTTGCTACTCTAGCTACTTCATATTTATAATTTTGTTTTTAATCTTTTCGTTGTAATGGGTGAATGCCAGTTCAATAGCGTGAATAGGTCAACCGTTTCCATTTTTCCCAAGAAATGACTTTGTGAACTGAGATGATCTGCTTCCATTTCAGGAGCTCAAAATAAAAGGAAAAAACAATGAAGTTGAATAAAGATGCAAGAAGTCAGGATCTACAACTAGAAAAAGAGGTTAAAATGTAGGGATTATGTCAGATTTCCATGACATCATGTTGTATCGTCAGTGGTTCTGATGAAGGCACGGTCAGGGTTCTTAAAGGAAGATGATAGTTATTAAAGAAAATTCTTCAACAACTATGTGTCAAGGATTATTATGGTTATCCTTAAGTTTATATGTACTTTGGAAGTTGGAAATACACATATTAGTATAATTAAGTTGTATAAGTATTTAGTGTACCGAAATTTAGAACAACTTACTAGTGGACAATTAAATTTTAAAAACTAATTTAAATAAACCAAATTTTAGTTCGTTTAAACACTATAATAGCATTCAAAATCATATTTTCTTTTTAAAATAAGTATTAATAATTAGTTGTTGTCTCTCACATTAGCCATATCAATGTTGTTGAGATTTTATATTTTTGTTTTTTAAATATAGATTTGATTTGATTATATAAATGTCTATGTATGCTTATAGTATATGTGTGTTATTTATAAGTAATCTACTTATGTATTTTATCTTTACTAGATTTTTTTATTAGATATTTTTTTCGTATTCAATTGTATTTCTATCCCTATTGGTACTCCAATTATGCTACTATGCTTGTGACTATAGAAGTGATTATGTAGTTTGCTCCTATAATAAGAGAAAACTAAACTTTTTTTAGAAACAACTAAATAAAATAAAAATACTGAAACAAATTGTAAATTCTTGAGTTTTGCAACATGAATATATTTGTAGTTGAAAAAAAACTCTACCGCTCTGCAACCTTGCATGCAGCACCTAGGGTTCTCAGCTGCCTCCTTCAGGCTCACCCCTCTGCCCCACCTGCTCCTCTCCTGACCTGAGCCCCTGGTACAACCTATGGAAAAACCACGGGGAGGGGCCAACGGCCCCCCCTAGCTCGGCCCCCCTCGTCCTCCAACCCAGCCGCCTCTGTGCAGATCGGGACAGCTGAGGTACCTCTGACGTACCAAGAAGCCTCAACCGCTCAGAAGAACCCTTTGACGTCCAAGCCGTCAAATGTCACCAACACCTGCATAGCCAAAGCCGATGAAAGACCCCAGCTCAGCTCCCTACTGAACGCATTAATGCCCGTGCGCAGAAACTCAAAGATTATGCCTTGGTGGGAAAATTCATAGGTTTTTGGCCAACAAAGAAAGCCCTACGCGGCTGGATAATGTCCAAATGGAAACCCAAGGCACACTTTGATCTACAACTTGGATCAACAGGTTTCTTCACCATCATATTCCACCAACGTGAGGACAAAGCAAGTGTGGAGGATGGAGGCCCATACTTCTTCAACCCAGCAGGATTATACCTCCGACACTGGACGGAAAAAATCAACCCCGAGAAAGAGGACTTCACATGGGCTCCAGTCTGGATAAGGATGTACTCATTGCCTCAGGAATATTGGGATGAATACACGCTCAAGGACATCGGCAACACCCTTGGAAACTATGTCAGAGTTGCAGAACAAACAAAAAACAATAAGTACACCTCCTATGCCCATATATGTGTCTACATGCACATAGCCAAATCCATGAAGACACGGAATGGGTTCAACCATTAGACTATGAGCATGTTCCTTTTCGATGTAGAAAATGCCATGTACATGGCCATCTGTACCGTGACTGTCATCTCAACAATAGCATCCCCCAAGAAAATACCAAGGATGAAGAGGGTTTCCAGAAATACGGAAGGAAAAGAAGATAACACCACAAGACAACTACAGTAGAGAAGAAAACCAATGACCCATCCACTAGCAATAGTTTCACCATCCTGGAAGGGCAACCGGAGGATCCCGTGGCTAAAGAACAACAACAGGAAAATCCAGTCCTTACCCAAATGACAATAGATCAAATCCAAACTAACAACCCTGAGAATAATGAAGGCTTCACAGACAATCCCACGCCATGCGAAGGACAGATCTTGGAGGAGCACGTGATCCCCATGAACGAGCCAAAGCATAAAGCCAACACTCAAGAACCTGAAATACATATGGATGATGAAATGCTCGATCTGGAACTTGGGGACCTAGACCTCCTGGGCTTGGAGGATGCATGCACCAAAAAAGCATTCAATACTATCCCCCCCCAAACAGATCCAGCTCCTGAAAGAAGCCCTGAGCAAAGTCAAGCATCTCAAACTCAAGGTTCAGAACCTCCCCCAAAAAGAGAAGCACAAGATGCAACGGGACACCAAAAAGAGAGGAAGAAAAACTGATCTCCAGAGGATTAGCCAATTAGGAACCAGATTGGTGGAATCAGGGAAATATGCCCAACTAACGGAGTTCTTCCCCACTACTTTACAAGGTTCTCAATGCAGCTAATTTCCTAGAATGTAAGAGGGCTCAACGGACCTACTAAACACCGTATGCTAAAGCGCAAAATAATGCAGGACATGCCCTCTGTCATTTTTCTTCAGGAAACCAAATGTACCTATGAGAAAGTCCACTCCCTTCTGTCCAAACTCTAGAAGGGATTCCAAGTCAGCTAATGACGCCCTAGGAGCTTCTGGAGGAATCGCAATAGCCTGGAACCCTACCATTCTCACCCTGAATGATTTTGTTGCCACTGCCCACTCCCTTTCTGCCTCCTTTCACATCCTGGGCACCAACCTATCGAGCCTTCTCATGAATGTCTATGGGCCTCAAGCCCTCTCGTCTAAACTCAAGTTCCTTAGCACTCTCTCCTGGCTCACCTAGCAGCACTCTGACTCTCTCCTCAATCTGGTAGGATACTTCAACATGATCACCTCTCTACAGGAAAAAAAAGGAGGACGTCGTTTTATCACCCCTAAAAACACTCTCTTCAAGCATTGCATCAATGACTGTGAGCTCATTGACCTCAAGCCCTCTGAAGGATTCTTCACCTCGAACAATCGCAGAGGAGGAGCCTATCAAATTACTTCTCATCTTGACCGCTTCCTATTCTCTGAACAATCCATTGACATAGGTGGACTGCTCACCATTGTTGTTCTTCCTTCTGTAGGCTCAGATCACTGGCCGATCTCTCTCAACTGGAAGCACTCAGGTTTGAAAAAATTCTGACCCTTTCACTTTGAAATTTTTTGGTTAACCCAACCCTCTTTTCAGGACACTATTCGAGACGGGTGGCTTAATATGGAGGTGGAAGGCCACTCCAAAATGGCCATCTTTCACAAGAAACTCAAGATGCTTAGATCCCAGCTGCGAATCTGGAACAAAACAACTTTTGGCAACATCTTCACGACCAAGAGCGAAATCGAAAAAGACTTGGAGATCATTCAAAAAGATCTCATGGAATAGGGCCACACTAAAGAGCTCAAACAAAAGGAGAAAGAAAGCTTGAAGCAACTGGATATTAGATGCAAGCAAGAAGAAATCATGTGGCGGCGGAAATCCAGAATCAATTGGCTCAAAGGAGAGAAAAACACCACTTTCTTCCACCGCACCACCATCCAACACAGAATGCACAACATGATTAATTCCTTAATTTATGCTGACAGCACTATTGTTCACAACCAAGGGGAGATTGAGCATGATCTCATCAATCACTTCAAGACCTTTCTCACTAAGGAAAATGATGAAAGATCACAAGCCATCAGCAAGGTTACAAGACACATTCCCTCCATTCTAACTCCTGAACACAATGCCACTCTCATGAAGGAAATCACAACGACAGAATTAGAGGAAGCTGTCAATCAGATGAAAGAAGGTAAAGCCCTTGGTCCAGATGGTTTCACCATCAACTTCTTTCATTACTGCTGGGACATCCTGAAACAGGAAATCCTTGAAATTGTTGAGGAATCCAGATCCAAGCATTGGGTCCTCCCTGTGCTCAACACCACCCATCTCACCCTCATCCCCAAGGAAGTCGGAACCACCACCCCTAGTAAGTTCAGACCTATTTCCCTCTGCAATGTGGTTTATAAAATTATCACCAAAGTTGTTTCCAATCACCTCAAGGTGCTCCTACCTCTCTTGATCTCGCCTAAACAAACTGGTTATGTTGAAGGGCGCCAAATCTTGGATGGAATCATTCTCGCACATGAATTCATCCACTCCCAGAAAATGGAAAAAACACCTGGGATGCTCGTCAAGCTTGACCTATCCAAGGCCTTTGACAAGCTCAGCTGGACTTTCATTGAGAAGATGCTCCTTGATTTTGGGTTTTGTCAAGACTGGAGCAACTAGGTCATGTCCCTAACCTCCTTAGCCTTCTTCTCCATCCTTGTCAACAACTACCCCTCTTCCATGTTTTCCCCAACCAGAGGCATTCGTCAAGGGGACCCCCTCTCACCTTTCCATTTCATTCTCATGGTTGAGGGATTGGGAAGGATGCTCAAAGAAAAGATTACTACTAGAGCCCTTCGTGGCCTTTCCTTACATGGCATCCCCCCCACAACCTATCAGCAGTTTGTGGATGAAAACCTCTTTTTTGCACACCCCTCTGTCCAGGAGGCCTCAACCTTGAAGCGCGTTTTACAGAAGTACTCTGATGCCTCTGGTACCACTATAAACCTTGAAAATTCCCAAATCTTCTTTTTCCACACTGATCCCATCACGCAAAGGAATATTTCGCGCATCTTGGGATACTCCACGGCCTCCCTCCCCTCTACGTACCTGGGTGCCCCTCTCTTTGACTCAACTATCAAACATTCCTCCTGGAGAGAACTCCTTGACAAGATTGAAAACAAAATCTCTTCTTGGACCTTCCGCACTCTCAACCTGCCCAGCAAAATAGTTCTCATTAATTATGTCCTTCAATCCATGCCTCTTTATCTCTTCTCCGTCCTCGTTGCCCCCAAGTGGGTCCTCAAATTAATGAGAAAATTCCAAAAGTCTTTCCTGTGGGGGGGAACACATAATAATCACAAGTGGGCCCTTGTGAAATGGGATACTCTCTGTACTCTAAAAAGACAAGGGGGTCTTAGGCTCAGAGATCCGGAAATCAACAATTAGGTCTTCTCTGCCAAAATTTGGTGGAAATGGGTCACTGACATGGTCTCTCCATGGAGCCTTATATGGATTAGCAAATACGCCCGCAACTGGCCGGCTCAGCTCCGCATTCGCTACGACCAAGATCCTCCAGGATCTCTTATCTTGCGAGCTACTAATTGTCAGAGAGCCCTCATTCAACAACACAGCTTCTGGGAAGTCCGAAATGGTCAGCATGCAAATTTTTGGTTCGACTCTTGGCAGCAACTTCCATGCCTCCATACCCCGATCCTTTCACCAGATCTTCAAGCTCACTGTGACCACAAAAAACAGCTCTCTATTCAGGATTAATGGACGCCCACGGACTCCATCCAAAACTGAACTTGGAAACATCATGACCTTTGGACTCCTCCAGTCCCGGCAAAAAGCATTGAGCCCCTATGGCAAGCTCTTCAAATCAGAAAAATACGTTTAAGTAATGATCCGGACATTCTGTGATGGGGGCACCTCCCAATTAGAACTTTCTCCACCAAAGAAGCCTACTCCATCCTCGCTACAACTCCCGACGAAAGACCAAATCCCATATGGAAAAAAATATGGGAGTCTCACTTATGGCCCAAAATCTCCTCCTTCCTCTGGCTCCTAGCTCACAAATGCATCCTAACCTGGGATAATATCCAAAGAAGAGGCATCTAAGGTCCCTCTTGGTGTCCCATGTGTGAAACCCAACCTGAAACCATTGGCCATCTACTCAACTCTTGTGATTTTTCCAATGATATCTAGGACAAAGTGACTCAACTCTGCAAACAAACCAAGAGGGTCAGAGGAAATATCGTCCAAACCATCTCCAACTGGGATCCCACTCCCTTCCAGAGCGTTATTCTCAACAGACTTTGGGAACTCATTCTGGGGCTGGTGGTTTGGAACATCTGGAAAGAACGCAATAGAAGAATTTTTAATTCCAAGAAAAATCAGCCTCAGGAGATTTGGGCCACCTTTATCACCAACCTTCAGGAAACTCTCTCCCTCAAGCCCTAGAGTTTTGCTGACTTCCCCACTCTCCCTGTTGAAAGATCTATCCTTTTTGACTGGAAGCTCACCCTGCATCCCACTCCTATCTCCCCTCGCAACTCCCTTGCCAACACACCTAGCCCTAAACATTGGAGCAAGCCCCCCCTGGTTTCTTCAAAATCAACTTCGATGGAGCTTCCAAAGGTAATCCCAGGGTAGTGGGATTTGGAGGAGCCATCCGGGATGATTCAATCACTATCAATAATATCTTCATGGGCACTATCGGCCACGACACCAACAACATTGTTGAGCTATCTGGGCTCCTGGAATGACTCAAATGTGCCCACAGGCATGGCTGGCTCCCTCTCATCATTGAAGGAGACTCCAAGGTCATACTCAACCTCGCCAGCAGACTTCACAATGGAGCCAGAGTGGAAAAACTCTCGTTAAGTTGGAGACTAATGCAGAGACTCCAAGAACTTGGAAACTCCATCACTATTGCCAGCTCAATTACCTTCCAACATGTCAAAAGAAAAGCCAATGCGCTCGCGAACTACCTTGCTAACGAAGGGGTAATCTGCAACAATGTTTATTTGGAGGACGCCCTCATAGAATTAACCTCCAGGACTATCACTCTCCAATGCCAAACTCTGGCCACCAGGGATCTCATTCTCCCGGATGCGGGTGACAGCTCCGGCCACGTGACACATGATCCCAGACATGAGACACCTAGTCACAGGCCCACGCCACGCAGCAACAATGAGGTCAGCCAAGCGACGTCAAGTCGCGCGGCTCTTTAATTCCCCTGCCTCTGACGTCACTTAATCCTTCCTGGAAACCATTCACATGGATCTCTGACGTGCAAATATCAAACTGCCAAGCTCGCGCTACAATGTTCCGTTCTGGCCCTTTGTGCCACGCATTTGAACTCACCTAGTTCTACTCCAGGATCCTCGTGCTCCAGGATCTAGGCTCCCCGTGCTCCTGTTCTCCTCAAGCTCTCGCTTACCTACACCTGCAACATCCTCTCGTCGGCTCCCATGGGCAGGCCGAAGGGATCCAAGACCAAGAGCAAGAAGAATTATGCTGCTCCGAAGACGAGTTCCACCAGGAAGGGCTATGGTGTAGAAGTCTTCATCCCAGTTTGTTTACTTGTTGATAACTGGGAGGCAAGGATAATCGTGGAAAATTTGGATAGTAGGAATCGGGAGCATATCTAGGATCCCTATTGGCTTGTAAATAACATGTTGGGCCTACTTATGGAGGACATGCAGACTAATTGGGCCTCTGCTCGCCACGCCACCCAAACTCTGCGGGCTACTCTGTCGAACATGGCGACCACCCTTGGAACCCTGGAAAACACGCTCTGTTGGGACTCCTATGCCCCCACGTGACCCTTCTGCCGCGACATTCATTCTGGGAGCACTACACCTTGCGCCACCTCGTCTTTCGTCAGATTTGAAGCCACACTTGGCACTCTGGCTCCTCCTCTTGGCAGGGAAAGTTCATCGGTTTTGACATGCAACAGGGAGCTTCTGAAGGGAAAGGAGTAGCTACACACCTCCTTCCCCATCCCCTCCACCTTGGGCCCGATCCTGGCCAAGTGAACACGCAATGAGCCAACTGGTTTCATTCCTGTCATGCCCCGAAAGACCACGCCCTTTCTGGTCAAGCTCCCTGCTCATGCCACTCATCATCCTGGGAAGACTACTCTACCTCCCGTGAATGCTACGTCGACACCTCGGACCGTTGCTTCGACATTTGGGAATGCTGCCCCAACACCTGTTGCTGCTAGAGATTGGAAGGACACAGAATGTTACACCTGTCCAATTCTAGAGGAAACACCTGTCCAATTCTAGAGGAAACACCCTCCGATGCAGAAGGCCCCTCTGCAACTAGTTGAGGAGGTTTTTCTATTGTCTCTATCTTACTTTTTTCTGTTTTGGTTTAGCTTATGACTACCAATTTTCCGTATGCCTCTATGGCCATGACTACTCCTCATTCTCACCCTGGTTTCCCTACAATGGGCAGGGTATTTTTGTATAATCTGATTTTGAAACGCCACAACTTTGCTGATATCTACGGCTGGCACCTCTAAATAAGACCACCGTTGACTGTAACCTCTACTGTATTTCTATTAGCTTAATATAATTTGCAGCTTTGCAAAAAAAACATGAATATATTTGTACCTAGAAGTTTCAGTTTAGAAAATAAAATTTTACCATAGTTGAAGTTAATGAATACCTTACAAGGAAACACCTTGAACTTAACAACTTCGTCGGAGATATCACTAAAACATTTGAGAGAGTAAATTCGTCAAAGAGAGGTATTATGCTAAAAAGAAATCAACTGAAAATTTTCAAGACTATTTAAGTTATTTCCATGTGAACTTTGTAAAAATATGTGCATATCTAATAGAGGCTCCAAATAGAAATCCTTTTGTAGTTTTTTCCTCCAAATTATAAGCCTAATCGCAAGGACTTTATCATATATCCTTTTTCTTCCCAATTATATGCTCAATTGCAAGGACTTTAAGTGATATTAAACAAATTATCATTCCGTCCATGCTGCAGTATTTTTTTAGAATGAAGTATGACCTCTAAAACAAAGCTTAACAACTCTAATACGTGTTGATGTTCTTACATGTTGTCCTTACATGTTGAACAATAGTTATTTCTAAAAATCCTTGGAATTATATATCCAGACAAGTTATGAAGTGGTTAAAACTTGAGCTAAAATTGTTGAAACTACTAGATAACGAGCAACAATTCTATCCATTTCCAAAATTAAACCACCACACACAAAATTTAATGACAAGTTTTAGCTATTGGAGGAAGATAGTGAGAACCAAAACCTAAGATAAGAAATTGGCTGAAAATTTTTCCATTTCCAAAATTAAACCATCACACACGAAATTTAATGACAAGTTTTGGCTATTGAACACAAATAGGAGGAAGATAGTAAGAACCAAAACCTAAGATAAGAAGTTGTCTAAAAATTTGTTCTACATATCGAAAAAATTGTGTCCATCCAGTATAACAACAACCAGATAAACTATTTCTAGAAAATTTAAATAGATAATAAATATCACTAAATTGTGCTCTAAGGTTACCAGCAACACTACCAAACATACTCCAAATGCATTTTTTTCTAAAAATACATTGAGGAATCTTAAACAACACAAATGAATTCGAACGTTTCCCCCAAAAAACATAAACCACTCCCTTTTGTTTTGTTTTACAAATCATAGCATTATTTGTTGGGATGCCCAGGAGGGAAGATAAGCAAACACCAAATAAAGACAAAGAATATTTGGTGTGAAAGCTCATTAATTCATAATGAGAATGTGCATATTTATACAATATAAGGTGACACTTGGTTTTCATCTTGCAAGGTATCCTTGGGATTTCTCAAGCCTATTCATCTTCACCTAACCCTAACGGATCAAATTCCAGCGTTCCCCCCCTTAATCCGAAGGGGTGTGTTGTTTTTGGACAATCTACTCGAACGGACGCGAGCATGATCTCCCTAGTCCAGGTGGATCTAGAACAAATGAATACAGAATATAGAAATACTTTCCTAGATCAATCAGATATTAGAGTAGATGGATGCCTTACCTTCAGATTCGCAAATCCTTCTCCTCTTCGTTGCTCCAAGCTTCATGGTCTTCATATCTAGAGCTGCAAAACCCTTTCAAGCATATAGAGACAGACAAACAGTAAAAGCACATCTAAACACTAACTGATCTAAGCTAACAGTTAAGGAAGAAAGCTCTAAATATCATTAACACAAAGACATTTATGGAAAGAGATTATATTACTGTAAATAAATGGGAAATACATAGAAGAGTGATGATTACAACCCAAGCCTTAACACTGTAACCTTCCTCCAATAGTCCAAGCCAATCCTCCAAAGGGTGTGTATGCCTCCCAAGAGATGAATAGGGATCACCTAGGGAAATTCCACCAGCATGTAAGTTCTATAGTCCTTCCTCTCTTTGGAATGGAGAGGAGCTTCATATTTATTAGGCTAGAGGGATAGAGTAGGTTGAGGATTAAGGGGAAAAGTCTAAGGGATCCTCCCATTAGATTAGGGAACCAAATGCCAGCTCTCCTACAAGTTAGGGATAGACTTCCACATCACCAAGCTTCGAGAAGGGCCTCCAAGCTTCCATTTATCCACCATAACCAACCCTGGCGCACCCTAGATGAAGGAAAAGTGCGCCAAAGGAGGGTTGGCGCAGGTTGCAAGAAGGCTAAGTGAGCCGGTGGCTCACCCTGTCAAGGTTAGACCTATGCCACCTAGGGTCTGGCGCTCCATAACTAAAGGTAAGGTGCACCAGCCTACTTAAAGGAGGTATAAAGGTAGGGACAACCTCATACGCAATGTACTTTAGCTAAGGGAACATTAGGGATTTAGGCACAAAGTTGATACATGGCTCACGATGATGAGATTTTGGTGTAACAGAATGCCCCCCAAAACATGAAGCTGGTAAAATAAAACAGGTGAAATGTTTTGTAAGGATTGACGGTGAGGACTTGTTGGGCGGAAGAAGTTACTATAGTACAACTGACTCTGAGATACTAGTCTCACTTGACTCATAACATGGCTGCCAACCAATACACTGCAGATCCATGGTAGTAAAGACTGGATGAACACAATCATGGCTACTAGACACAATCGGAGATCCATGATGAGATGATAACACAACCACGACCAATACAAAGTGGATCCGTGTAATATGACTCAAACAAACTCCATCTCAACCTGGGCAAGATATGATTTTACCCAGGGTCTTCAAGTTGATCCCGCAATGATACAAATCCAACCATGTGATTACAATGTTCTGAAGTCGAACATGGTAGAAACCACTTGATTTATCGGTCATTGATGTATGCCGTTAACAAGCGCGATGGAAATCACCATTGATGTCAATAATTCCCAAGGTATCACAGTACATACCATCGAATGTGAATCAATGAGTTGAGGTCGAACACTCGATGGGATCTTTCAATTAAGATTCAATGATGTAAAGCCATGTTGAAAGCGAGGTAACCCACCATTAAGGCATGCAGGCCCAAGGTACTTGATTGGTTTCTAGATTCAATCCCCGGATGATGAGTTGAAGTCGACAAGGATGAATCTGTCGAAGGAGGGCCATGATGAATCCCCCATCATCGACACGAAACACAACCAAAAATGTTTGGAGTGAATCGGATGGTAGAGAGGTGTGCAAGACTGAATCAGGGTAGACCGACATGATGTAAGGTAAGTATGATTGCAGATAGTGAATGACAACTATCTCTCAAACATGGGCATGGCATGACTTGGCAGTATTGACATAACGAGAATGATACACATCCCCTAATGCAATTGATGATGGAGACATTCTTTGGATGTCCCAAAGGAGTAACAAGACTCATGGAATTGGCGTGAATTAAAGAAAAATGGATTACCCAAGTATTGAATGTATATGCAAATGAGTGCCATGGTCAAGAGTGACTATGTACTGCCGTAAATTATAGTGTAACACAAAATATTTCATTTTCCCCATCATGATTGATGAGTGCCTCTTTTGTTTTTTAACGAGCTTAAGGAGGGTAAACATATGCTCGATATAGCTCATCCTTTGGACGAGTCCAATCCCAAATGTTTTACAAACCTAGGATAGGAGGGGTTCGTCCCATGATGGGCCCTTCGATGTTACATTTAACGAGTCCAAAGAAGGTAAACTCGGTGTCATTTCATGTTTAGAGAGTCTGAAAAGAACTAAATAATACTCCAAAGTTTCTTTTTCGTAAAAGTTAGTCTATTCACCCGAAAAAGGATAAAACAACATGAGAGAGAACTCTTCCAGTCATGATTGGCTGGAGTGCTCCTTTTTCGTAAATAGTACCTTATGGTCCGAAAAATGGGTAAACTATCACCAGAAGGACGACCTTTCAAATGCTTTTACAAGCGTGAAAGAATCAAGTTCGCTTGGCCATCTTTTCCTATTTAGGGAGTCTGAAAAGAGCTTAAAGAGAACTCTATGGACAACTTTGTCATTGTTGATGACCGAGTACGACAAAGGAAAAAGTAAACTCGGCGCAGTTCCTTTTCTGTAAATAGTCTAGCGAGGCTGGATAAAGTGATAAACCTATACTCATTAGACACACCGTTTTACTCAACCTTTTAATGAGCATGACAATGGTATCAAAAGCACTTGGAACCTTTTTCATGTTTGAACCAGAGCACAGAAAAGTACAATCTAAGCTCAAACCACTTTTCATGTTTCAACCAGAGCATGAAAAAAAGTGAAAAGTAATCTCAATACCATCTTATTGTTTTTAACGAGCTCGAAGACAGGTGAAAAGAATGCTCATGATATTCCCATTGGTGGATTTTTTCCCATCATGATATCCAAAGGTTGTTACATGCCCCCAGCATGATTTCTAGAAGTGACTTAACTCCAACATGGTGTGGAGAGGCGATCGAGTTGACTTCAACATAATGTCTAGAGGTTGAAGACACGCCCCCCAAGCTTCATTTCATTCTCCTAACATACATCTTCACTCGATTAATCTCCTGGTTACTAATATGAATATGTTCACCAGAGACGAAGGAAGATCAAATGGCATAGGAGGATGAAAAGAAGGTTCAGGTACTAAGTCTATGGGAAGAATTGGCTCAATGGAAAAGGATTTGTTTCATTTTTTAACGAGCTTGACACAGGAATAGAACTATGCTCATGAAGTTGGTTTCATTTTTACGTAAGCTTGAAACCAAAGGTAAACTCTGCTTGGGAATGGTTTCATTTTTACACAAGCTCGAAACCAAAGGTAAACTATGCGTGTAGAGATCTACTCCATTTTTTAACGAGCTTGGAGACAAAGACCAATCTGTGCTCAAGGGGTACTCTTTCATTTTTTAACGAGCTTGACACAGGAATAGAACTATGCTCACGGTCATCTATTTCATTTTTTAACGAGCTTGACACAGGAATAGAACTCTACTCATGGTCATCCGTTTCATTTTTTAACGAGCTTGACACAGGAAAAGAACTCTGCTCATGGTTATCTATTTCATTTTTTAACGAGCTTGACATAGGAAAAAATCGTGCTCATGGGGTCGGTTTCATTTTTATGCAAGCTTGAAAGCAAAGATAAACTATGCTTGGGAGGACCTGTTTCATTTTTATGCAAGCTTGAAACAGAAAATAACTATGCTTGGAGGTAGTTTCATTTTTACACAAGCTTGAAACCGAAAGTAAACTATGCTTGGGAATGGTTTCATTTTTACACAAGCTTGAAACCAAAGGTAAACTATGCTTGTAGGGTGATGTTTCATGTTTTAACGAGCTTGACACAGGAAAAGAACTTTGCATTTTGGTGTAACATGTGTACAAGTCAAGCATAGAGCTAAAATACGAAGTTGCAAATAGTTGAAAGTGCTCGCTGAATCCAAAACTTGTAGAAGTTGATGCCTTGTACTAAATGGGTGGTTTTAGGATGACCACAAACTCTGGAACTTGGCGACAACTTTTGTTATGGCTCAGTGTTTCCCTATGGAACTCGACACTAACTCTAGTTCTTACTCAACGGTTCTCTCTGGAACTTGGCTATAGGGATAATCTGTTGCTTCTAGAAAATGGTGGTTTAAGGACCACCACAAACTGATGTCTAGCAGAAGCAACAAGAGGCTGATGTCTTCTACTAAATGGGTGGTTTTAGGTTGACCACAAACCAAATCAAGCTCAATGGAACATGGCTCCGACTTTGGTTCAGGATCGTTTTTTCTTGCTCGCTTGTTTCTAACGGTCCATCATTACCCCATGTCAGGAACAAAATAAGGAGTAGAAAATATCATGGTGGTTATGAGTGTCAAAACTAGATACGAAATACCACAATCTAATGAATGCTATGGAGCATGGCCTTCTTTCTGTCTTTTGGCTACAACTCTGAATTTGGCTATGGATTATGTTTGCTTGCTTTGGAAGTGAAGAAGGTTGTGACTGCTTGTTATAATATTGATAGGGATTTGAAATTTGAAGCCTAACTATCAATTCATGATATCCCCCCCTTCAAGTACAAGATGAGAAGTAGGAAAAAAAATGTTGCAAGTTGTGTCAAAACTCAAGACTAGGTTTTGCGATATGGATGATATGTCTTGTTGGTGGTTGTTGACCATTTCCAATAAGTGATCCACCCATAGGGAATCTTCAATCTTACAGGTTTCTTTAGTGTCAAAAATATATCTGAAGAATGATTATGCTTCCTGCAACACTGACAAAGATGGAGGTCAAAGCACTGCTCTTCCACATGTCCAATTCACTAACAATGTTGGAACTGATGTTCAACTAGAATAGGTGCAGGGGAATTATCTTGAAGAACTCCAGATCTCTTAAACTCGATTGGTTTGGAATAATCTGGAATATGAAAGGTCACTTCCTTATCATATCCAATACATATTTAGTGTTTGTTGATCTTGATTTCTTCCCAAGGTCTGATGATGGGATTGAAAATATTATGTTGAACATGACCACAAGGGGCTTTGTCTTCTGTCATAATTTCACTGACTTGGTTGTGCACTGACAACTGATAGGAATCATTGTCATATTCAAAAAGAGGGTTGTTTTGAACAACAACTAATTCATAATGTTGATTCCTTTGTTGTATATGGTCATGCCGAAGTATGTCCACTTTGGATTTCAAATCTTGCAAATGAGTTAGAACATTTTTGAGATTTTCTTTGATGATCGTGATTGAATTTTCAACAACAATAAGTATTAGATTGTTCAGTAACTCTAATTTTTCTCCAATCTAATCCATTTAAGGGTTGTTAAAAGACACACGGGGTTTCTTGCAACTCCACCCTTTCACAATCATACTCAACAAGAGAAATACTTAACTTAGAATATGGAGGGATGTCGATTTCAACTAAAAGTGCACCTAATTACAATTCAACTCAGTTCAACACACTTTCAATTTGATGCATGAAAACTTACAAAAATCATTGTTTACAAGTTACAATTATAAATGTGAAACTAAATTGATCTTTGAAAATGAATGCTTTACCTCTCATCCCTTTGATGATTGATGATGTTGATGTGCCAAGGCAACAAACTTATCTTTTATTCTAGTGTTGAGAAATCAATTCCCATGGGTACAAAAAAATTCCATCTCACCTCTATGCTTATAAATCCTCAAATCAATTTCCTTAAGTAATGAAAATAAAAAACTACTAGTGGTTAAATGATAGTCTCATCAAATTTTTTATCTTCTAGGAATTCAAGGCTGGATGAGCAACCGGAATACAAAGCTCACACTGAATGTCATTGAAATATATAAAAATAATAATCTTTAGTTTTCTCACAAGGGAATGATGGGGAACACCCATCTTCTCTACAAAAAAAACTAAAAAACGAGGTAGTTATTCTCATATTTCAAAACCCTCAAGAGTAGAATATTTAGAAACATCATGGGTGAGATTTGATAAGTGTAGAGGGAATCAAAATATACACTGAAACACTATGCAAGCATTGGTGGTGTCGAGACTATGGTTACCAATAGTTTACTCTGTACAACGATAACCGATCCTTGTGATGATCTAACTGATGAAGATACTGAAACACAGAATGATGACTAGTGCCATTATTATTGCAATTGCTACTATGCATTTCCTATGGAATTTTTTATTTGACCCACAAACAATGAGAAATAAAGAGTAGTAATATAGTCCCAGCTGACCTGACGGACTATTAAAATTGAAGACATGGAGAAGTAACTGAACCTACTTGCAGCTGACTCAAGAATTGATATTGAGCTCTCCCTTACTCAAGCTGCTCGCTAGGATCTCCAGCAACCATTATCCCCGACAGTCCTAATGATCACACTTGGAAATGGGTTCTCCTCATATCTTTTATTTTTCTTCTCCATTAGATAGTGCTATATAAATCACTCTAGCTACATATATTGCTTTTGTATGTTTGTTCTTTAAATTCCTCACCATAGACTAGATACTTGGTTTTACTGGTTGCCTACCCTTTGGGGCATATTATTATGGACTATGATTTCATAACAGTTTAATCCATAGATTAATGGCTTGTTTTCTGTATTGGAGGGTCATTAACTATGTTTTTTTATGGTTGTAATCTCTTTTCGAGGCAATGAAAGGTTTCTCTATCTTAGCTACCAAAAAATAGCATAATTAATATTGATAAAGAAATAATTTGCACTAGTATATACATATTGTATAAAAGCATGTTTAGGAATTATATTACTTTTTGAATGATTTTTTTTGTTGTTGTATGTTTTTTTATTGCAAGTCTGACAGGTCTCATTGACCATTGCTCTAGAAATGCCTCCTGTAATTTAGATATAACCTGATTCATAGAATCATTGGATTGATCTATGTACTATAAGTGAAAAGTACGTCTATATGTTCTTTCCATTATATCCCTCATAGTTTTATGAAAGCTTTTCCCCCTTTCACTAACTTCAACACCACTCCATATGAGCTAAGGAACAATTCATCATGATTTACATCTTCCATAAAACAATTTTGTTATGATGACATTCCCTTCTGTTGATGTCAGTCCCTACTAGAACATTCAACATATGTGAAATAGATTGTTTGAAACATGTTAGAGAATATTCTTAAGTACATTATTACTAAAAATTCAAGAAAAAATTCATATTGATTACTTTTTTATTCACTTGATTCATCCCTTTGCAACTTTTGCATCAAGGTTTTACGCTCTTCTGCACTTAGATTTCAAAGAATCTTATTGAGCTTCCTCATTTTTTGGCTCTACAATGCACACATTAACGAATACATATTAGTTAAACTTATATATCATTCAAACATATTAATTTAATACATAAATTACAAACGACTTTCCTTCTTTGTTTTTTCTAATGTGCTCCCATCATGACAATTAGAATTATCGTTCATTGAGCTCTTATTACTCATTTTCTATCAATGAACAATTTGTGTCATTAAATAAATAATCTATTAAATATATTATACAAATAAATTACATAAGTTGCAACTAAAAATGTAGTCTTCAATATCGGTGTGTTTTATGAGTACAAATGCCCTGATGTGTTTGCATCATGTATGCACCGGTGCATCATAATTGAATGCACCAATAACTAAATTTAAATTTAAAAGTCAAGCCATGCCTTTTTCGATGTGATATATTTAATCTAAAGCAACGGTGCAACATATTGTCCATAGCACACCCAATATTCCCTAAAACTTTTTAAAATAATTTATAGTCAAACAATGTGCTTTTATTACAAATGCATCAATGCGTTATACAAAAAGGACCGCACTGTAAATTGCAAAGGTGTTTTTTAGAAAGAAAAAAAGGCAGGGATAGGGTTTGGGATCCGATGTAATAAGTGGTCCCATTGCACCCAGTGCCTTATATATAGAAAACCACAAACCTATTAAATCTAAAATGCCTAAAAATAAAGACCCAAATTTTGAAATAATAGAGGGAGTTAAACCCTAATGTGAAATTTTCTAGCCACATAAAACAAAAGGAAGCAACAAGAAAGCAATGACTCCAACGTTGAAGGTAACTATGAAATCTTTTTTTTTTTTTGAATTTATTTCAAATCTTAATAAGAACATATATAAATCATGCATTGAGATCAATGGTGAGAATTTACATACTTGAAATTTCTACTATGCAAAGTTTTGTGTAATTCACTATACCTTACAAATTTCAATCTTCAGAATAATCTGGTTGCTCCAAACTCGTCCTCGATAATTCTCTCTTGCAAAATTCTCCCCTCGAGATTTCAGCAAAAAAATTAAATAGTGATTAGATTTTTTTATTTAAAACACTTTATGAAATTGATTTTTTGAAAAAGAAATTCCCGCTCCTTTTTCAACTCATGGGAAAAAAAAACTCGTGCGTGTTTTATTTTTTATGCATATCAGTGTGCTTATATATACCATAGCACGGGTGTGACGTAACAAACAATGCACCGTTCCCATATAAATTATTTTAACCTTTTCTAGAAAATTGATACATCGGCACGCTATGAATGCACCCATGCGTTATATGTTCTAAATCACACTGTATGGGCATACAATAGACGTATAAACATATAAAAAAAGAATTTTAATTTGTGATCTATGACTATTGATGTGCCTCATTATATTAGAACACTGCTGCGACATAGTTTGCAAATTGCACCGAGTAAAAATAAAATTGAAAACTTTATAGGTATTTAAAATCGATAATTTCATATTATGTTTTTCATTCACCAATGCGTATGAGAAATATGATTGCACCAGTGAGCTTATATATACTAGCGCACCAATGGAAATAATATTGAAAAATGCATAGTTAAATATCCACTATCAAATATAGTAGATATTTTTGTGGATGTTTAAACACAAACGACTATTTTTTAGATGGTGACTAATAGTAGCTAATTTTCAGTATCTTATAATGCATCTAACTTTTAGTTGTATTTCACTTAGTCATTAATCGGTTTCCTTGATTTATCATCTAGTGGTATATTTAGTCGTGTATTTGGTCATTAATTATGATAATTAATGACCAAATACACGACTAAATATACCACTAGATGATAAATCAAGGAAACCGATTAATGATTAGGAAATATGACTAAATGTTGGTCACAATATAAGACACTGTAAATTAACTACTATTAGTCGCCACCTCAAAAACAATAATCATTGTAATAGTGATTTATTACTAATGTAGTAGTTTTATATTCATTTCATTTTCATTCATTATTAGTCAATATACACGACTAATTTAGTAATTTTATATTCATTTTATTTGTGTTCATTATTAATCAATATAAATTACTAATTTAGTAGTTTTATATTCATTTTATTTGTGTTCATTATTAATCAATATAAAATAATTAGCATTATATTGTAAATAAACTAAAAAAATGTCATAGAGTATTCATGCTCATCTAATATGAATACACATGTGAATCGTGCAAAGTCACATTAGTTAACAACACTAAATAATATGAAGTACAAACATATATAATTTCAACCACATAAATTATATTATATCAAAAGTCAAATATTACAATATATATATATATGAGTTTCCAATTGAATATCCACTAATGGATTAGTATTGGTCCATGACACAAATTATCTCCATACTTTCCATGAAAATCATCTACATCGGTATTAGCCGTAGCAGGTGGGAATAGACCCCATGTCATGCGAGTACAAGCACCACCCCAATTCCTCCATACACAAAAAAGTGATACCTATAAGAAGGGAAATATTGATGCAGAAATAAATGGTATTCAACATTTTGTCATTTAATCATGTCAAATTTCAAAATAGCAAGGTAGTCTACCATGCATAGTGACATTAACATGCAAGTCTCCAAATTTATTGAATGACATCACACCCACAGAAACAAACTCATATGAAAATACAAGGTCAAGAATGATAAAATATGTCATCCACCATGTCAATCAAACAATGTATCCTGAATTGCAGGCACAACATACCATACACAAAAAAAACATAATCCTACAATGTATCATGAATTGCAGGCACAACATACCATACACAAAAAACATAATCCTAGATAGAAACCCAAAGCAATCATTCAAATTCACAGATGAGCTCGACAATGCTTAACATTTTGCAGAAATAATCAATGGTAAATAATTGGAGTCTGACAAATGTATCTAGCTAAGAATAGGAGTTGGTAATGAATGAAAACCGAGACAACATATTGCCTTGCATTAAAGTGTTTTCTCTCATAAACATGGTAATTTTCTGTACGCGATGCCCTTTACACGCTATATTGTTTTTTCACTTCTATAACAACTACTCTGCCAAGTCTGAAACAATCTAGATAGTTATTCAAACCATGAATGACAACGATGAAAATGAAACCATTATACCTTCAAAAGAATGCATTTTCCAAAAGGCTTTAATTTTATATACAATTTCAAAATACCTTTTGTGGTTTCTTCAAGGTGTAAAACTGCAAAGCTTTTTAATCAGCAACTTATTTACATCTAATCAAATGATTGTAAATTGCTAAAAATTAACATCACAACACCTCAAACACCATAAATAACCTTTAAAATGGTTAACCTGATTTATATCCAATTAACCAACACTTGATCTTTGATGAATGCCAATTTCTTTATCAATAACTTGCCTTTCTAGATAGTAAATGAATGCAATGACTATATAAATGGAAAAACTAAAGTACTTACCAATACAAGATTGCCACCGTGAATCAGTTGGAGATGCTAACTTACTAGCAAAGAGCATTTCTGGTTGTGGAATTAATTTACATGATACAATGGTAGGAAAATGGAAGAAAATAAGGAGAATGAATGTACCCTTAATTTTTGGATTTTTGTGAGAGGAAAAAGATATATTTTGTTGCTTACATTTTCTTTTTAAGGAGTCCATAACTTCTATAAATAAATCCTTTTGTGTTAAACTTGTAATTTTATTGTCATGTTATTATAAATTTTCGTCTTATGATTGCTAATGAGCTATTTTATTATCCTCTTTTGTTGTGTAGAAAAATCTGAAATGAATGAACAAAGTTTACCAAGTTGTCGGTATGATCTATTTTGTACTTTATTTTCTAGAAAGATTGGATATAGGTAATTTTTTTCTACATCAGGCTTTTAGTGGTCCAGTAGCACAACAACAAAAGACTACGTAGCATCTCTTCGCATTATAAATGTAATTTCTGGAAGCCGCTTTAAAACCATTCCTTAACATTATGGTGGAATTATGACCAAAGTTTCGGGATGGCTCAATCGTGTTTATCAATTCAAGATTTTGAGAAACAAAGATACCATTCTAACATAATTTTGATTTTCCCAACAATCAACATAGTTTCTTAACTGCATCGATTAGTCCAACCATGGCAGATGCCATCTATCTATAAAATAGGTTTTTTTATTCAATCCCAATATGGAACATAGCAGTATAATTGGGTCTAGTGCGAGCAATATAATTGGGACTGGTGCGAGCTGTCTAATTTTATCCCAAAGATCACTAGACCATTTTAAATAATAAAATAGCAGTGAAGTATAAAACTTAGGTTTAAAATGTGTGTATTTTTTCATATGAAAGATACTGACAAAAATATTGATTGATACCATGTTAGGTGATTAAGACAAATTTATTACTTTTGAACAATATTAACAAGGAAACAAATAAATTTATTAACTATCCATTACTTGGAATGGGGATGATAGGTTCATATCAAACAACCGAAGAGGTTGAACAATTTGCATCATTGATGTGCTAGAAGGAATATGCTAAATAGGATTTGACATGTTAGGGTTGTGTTGATAGATATCATATTTAAGATAGCTAGGATTTGATATGTTAGGGTTGTGTTGAGTAGATATCATACCTAAGATAGCTATGTTTAAATTAAAATTTTATTATTCTTCATACTTAGAAGAATATTTCGGTGAGGTTTAGTCCAAAGTAGAGTTGAGAATGTACATTTTACAAGTATATGAGGTAACTATTGATGTGAGGCTACCCTTTAAACTTGATTGAAGGTATGAGTGCTGGAATGTTAAAATGGGAAGAATTTAGTATCAGGCCACTTCCTAACCATACATCTGCAGTCGACCCTCAAAAACACCTAGGATATACTAACTTGATCCAAATATTAAGCCTCCAAGTGCTCTAACACACATGTCACCCATCAACAACTTTGACTTAGCATTGTTTCACATATTTTCCTCAAAAACTCTAGCAATTGTTGGGTTCAACCTTTAGGAAGCTTTATAAACAAACTGAGCTACTTATTAGAGCATTGTGTGTCAAGGCATATGAAGGTTTGTTCTCTGCAATGCATCCAAGAAGGTGTATGTAACCACTTGTCGCAGGTGGTTTACCAAATATTATGTGAAACCCCGTAGAAAAAAAATAGTAATTCCTAAAATACAAATTTATTTGTGGTAATTATGATAATTATGTGAAAATAGAAATATAATGCAGAAGAAGAGGAAGTAGCCATACAACCCATAAGTCTCTAGCTTCAGCAACAACATTAGAGGGAAGGCCAATTTCATACCATTTGGTAGTTATAGATGCTTTTGAACCATAACCTACAATTATTTATATGTTCAAATGTATATTGAGAGAAAATATGTCAAATTTATGATACATAGATTGAAAATAGAAGGCATTAGAAATAACATACAAACTTTGAAACTATACATACATGTTACAAAATTACAATAAGTACATTTGGATATCTAAGTAATATTAATGAAAACTAAATATATAACCTAAAAGAGTTCATACCACAGTGACCCCTGCTTGTTGACTTTCTTTCCTTGAATCCCTAGTGGATCTGCACAAATCCAACTTAGTTCGTAGATGTCAATTAACAAAGTAAACCTTGAAACTTTTACTTAAAAAATATTCTTGCAATTTTATAAATCTAACCTTGGTTAACATGAATATCTTCTTTGTTTCCTAGAATATCTATAGTGTTATCTACTTAAATAAATTAGTCAAATTTGTTTATTTTAGGTGATAGTAAGTCATTGAAAAATACATTTCTAAATTTTTTAAGGCTAATTTTTTAGAGCTTTAGGTATGTAATAAGGTTTGAAAAAAATTTGATTTGGTTTTTCCTTAAAAAAAGTCAAAACTCAAGTTTCGGTGGCTTAGGCAGACATTCCAAGTGTTCATTAGCCACCGAAAGCAGAGCTTTCGGTAGCTAAAACGCGAAAATTCGGGGCTATTTAGCCACCGAAAGTGCAAAAACTTGGAAATGGTCAGCAGGTCTTGGAAAAAATCAATTTTGTCAACCGTGGAGAGGCCGTTTTACATGCTCAAATAGTTGATTGACAACTAGACATCCTAAGCTTTCCAATGGTACTTTCATATCTGCATTTGGAGCTCGGGAAGGCAATCAAAAGTCCCCCGCAAGATGAGGCTACGTTTTCAGAAATATGGCATTTTTTCTGTGCTGAGTCATCATTTTGAAATGATGATTCTGAGCTACTAGAGGATCATTTTGATGGTCGGAGGTTTTGTTCCTAACATGTCAAAGAACAATAACTTCTCTCAGTTTTTCTACAGGTGTCACATATTGGGAGAATCGAATCCATCTCTGAGCTCTAATTTTCGGATCTCAGAATTTCTCTGTTTGACACATGTTTTTGAAATATAGATGTCGGGCAAATGAAAACGAATATCAAATAACTGAGAGAGGTTTTTGCTCATAACAAACCAATATACAAAACCTCTCTCAGTTTTCCAAGATATGTTTTGATTTGAGAGATATAGGTCAATCTATGAGCAGCATATTTCCATAAATTTCTGCATTTTCCAGCCACCTCACAAATTCGGATTTGAGATAGGAAAAGAGGTTATCAGATCCATCTTTTGAGGATCTTGAAACTGATTTGTAAAGCTTATTTAAGCTAATTGAAGAATCATTGTAAAAGGTCAACTTTGGAGACTTTTAGACATTTTTTGTACTCAAGCTTCTCATGCTCTTGTCAATTAATACAAGCTATTTTGCCATTATATGTTCAGATTACATCTTCTTTCTGTTCTATACTTGTACTTGGATATTTCGTTCATGTTTATTCTTTTTATCTAATACCAGATAGTTGTCATCCTATCTCTGTGTTGATGAGTTGAATTGCAAGTATCATTTCCTTGTTATGATTAGCCATTCATATGTAAATGCTTTATGTATGAATCTGCCAGCATAGGGAGAATTCTTCATTTATTCACCTTTATTACAAACCCTTTGAACAGTGATAGTTAGAAGCCTTGTTTATTTGGTTGAGTTTATGCATGTCTTGAGTGAGTGAGGTCTGATTAGTCATTTGACTTGATCCATTGAATGAAACATTGAGATTATAGTTAAGTTACCAGGCTTCTTCGAGCTACAACCTAGAAGGACTCCTGGAGTGATAACAATTGGCGCCGTTGCCGGGGAGAGAAAGTTGAAGCTAGTTTCCCTGGGAGAACGACATAGATCCAGCTTTGATGATAGACAAAGTCTGGACACTATTTTGGTTGTAATCATCTATCTGGCGACTCCATGAAGGACGGATTCAGTGACGACTCCACAATATTCAGATGTCAAAAGCATTTGCTGCTCTGCTGGCTCGGAGGTTTGCACCTCTCAACTTCTCTTCAATTCCTGGTTTCCCACATCCAGGACCCGATATGTCAGAATGGGGATATTTTCTGCCTATCTTCAAAGAGAGCAAAGAAGACAACCTTGTAGAACACCTCCTCAAATTTCATGAGTGCATGGATCTACTAGATCTACAGCATGAAGATGTTCATGTATTCATTGTATGGTGATGCACGTAAGTGGTATTTCTCTTTACCTCCTTCCAGTATTTCGTCCTTGAAGGATTTTCACATAGTATTCACTGACCACTGTAAAAGCTACTATTCATATGAGTTTGCATTTGAAGATTGCTGTGATGAATTTGAGAAGCAAGTTCAGCAGGAAGTAGTTCATTATTCTGTTTGTAAAGATGAAAATTATGTTGTTGAGGAAGAGCCTCTTGATACAATTAATTATGAAGATGAAGAAGAACATATTTCTACAGCAAATGATGTTGACTTGAGCAGCAGCCAGCTCATATATGACAGCTACGGATCTGATTATGATGAGCCTTTTTCTTTGCCCATCAAGGAACAACATCATGTTGAAATCATCCATTCTATGTTTGCAGGAGACGTTAAATATGATGAGTTTAATCTGCCTGAAGATTTAAGATCTTCTCTTCTGTTTGCAGCATCTCATGAACAAAAGACTGATATCACTTATGAAAAAGATATCAAACAAGAAGGGATTAACAGTCAAATCAACTCACTAAAGCTTGTTTATGAGCAGATCCATATATCAGAAGGAGAAGAAAGGCTTGAGCAGCAAGCAGAGTTAACTTCTTTCTATGATTCGATAGTCGTTTATATGGAGTTATGTTTTTCAGAAGTCTTCAGTTGTGCAATTTTTGGAATCAAAGCAAATGATGATTGTAAGTATGCTCTGCAAGTTCAAATTCTGCTGCACGACATGAAATGTTCTCTGAAATTTATCTGCATGCAAAAAGATTTTGTAAATAGTTCGATGTTATCATGGCTTCATTGGAAGCATGATGTCACATGATGAGCATGTTTTTACTGGTTAAGACTAGGAATAGGTAGAGAATAAGCTCGCCATCAAGCATGGTTGGAGATTCTTTTTAGTTTGTTAGTTTGTAGCAGTGAATTTGCATTCATAGTTTGAATAAAGATTGCAGATATCTAGTGATGGCATTAAATGACTCCATAGCCCAATGGACTAGACACAATTCAAAACTGAAGATGGTGAATATTTGCAGAGATCAAGGTTGTGGAGTTTTTGCTGAGTAGTTTGCAGGGGATCAGTTATAAAGGCCAAATGACTCCATAGCCCAATGGTAAAGGAAACAGGTCTGTGGTTCTTAGAACCTCACAGGGAGGATTCCATCCCCGAGTAGGAGCCAGATGTTATCTCCTTAAATAAATTAGTCAAATTTGTTTATTTTAGGTGATAGTAAGTCATTGAAAAATACATTTCTAAATTTTTTAAGGCTCATTTTTTAGAGCTTTAGGTATGTAATAAGGTTTGAAAAAAATTTGATTTGGTTTTTCCTTCAAAAAACTCAAAACTCAGGTTTCGGTGGCTTAGGCGGACATTCCAACTGTTCATTAGCCACCGAAAGGTAGCTAAAACACGAAAATTCGGGGCTATTTTAGCCACCGAAAGCGCAGAAACTTGGAAATGGTCAGCAGGTCTTAGAAAAAATCAATTTTCTCAACCGTGGAGAGGCCGTTTTACACACTCAAATAGTCGATTGACAACTAGATATCCTAATTTTTCCAATGGTACTTTCATATCTGCATTTGGAGCTCGGGAAGGTAGTCAAAAGTCCCCCACAAGATGAGGCTACTTTTTCAGAAATATGGTGTTTTTACTATGCTGAGTCATCATTTTGAAATGATGATTCTGAGCGACTGGAGGATCACTTTGAGAAACGGTCGGATTTTTTTGTGCCTAACATGTCAAAGAAAAATAACATCTCTCAGGTTTTCTATAAGTGTCACAAATTGGGAGAATCAAATCTATCTCTGAGCCCTAATTTTCGGATCTCGAAATCTCTCTGTTTGACACATGTTTTTGAAATACAAATGTCGGGAAAATGAAAACGAATATCAAAGAACTGAGAGATATTTTTGCTCATGACAAACCAATATACAAAAACCTCTCTCAGTTTTCCAAAATCTGTTTTGATTTGAGAGATATAGGTCAATCTATGAGCAGCATATTTCCAGAAATTTCTGCATTTTCCAGCCACCTCACAAATTCGGATTTGAGATAGGAAAAGAGATTATCAGATCCATCTTTTGAGGATCTTGAAACTGATTTGTAAAGCTTATTTAAGCTCATTGAAGAATCATTGTAAAGGGTCAACTTTGGAGACTCTTAGACATTTTCTGTACTCAAGCTTCTCATGTTCTTGTCAATTAATACAAGCTATTTTGCCATTATATGTTCAGATCACATCTTATTTTTGTTCTATACTTGTACTTGGATATTTCATTCATGTTTATTCTTTTTATCTAATACCAGATAGCTGTCATCCTATCTCTGTGTTGATGAGTTGAATTGCAAGTATCATTTCCTTGTTATGATTAGCCATTCATATGTAAGTGCTTTATGTATGAATCTGCCAGCATAGTGAGAATTCTTCATTTATTCACCTTTATTACAAACCCTTTGAACAGTGATAGTTAGAAGCCTTGTTTATTTGGTTGAGTTTATGCATGTCTTGAGTGAGTGAGGTCTGATTAGTCATCTGACTTGATCCATTGAATGAAACATTGAGATTATAGTTAAGTTACCAGGCTTCTTCAAGCTACAACCTAGAAGGACTCCTGGAGTGATAACATATAGTTTGTGGAGTTGAAGACCTTATATCACATCCAAACAATAGGGGTGCATGGAGGATATTAGATTTGATTATCATCCAACATGAGACAAAGAAAGTACATAATATTAGATATAGATTGCTAGTAGCACACATTTATATAGAAAAATAAATGAATACATTGTATGTCCATCAATTCTGCTATGTATGCTTTGTTTTGATATGCTCTACTATTTTCTTTTTCCATTTTTGTTTGTTTTGTTTTAGCTTTATTTTCCATGTAGCTGATATCAAAGAGATTTATAATAATGTATTGTTAATTTCTGAGTTGTTTATTTAGTTTCTAAAACATACTGTGACATCTTACAGTCTATCCCTTTTCTAACCTTCATTGAAGCCCATATGTTGAAGTGTGGTCGGTATTCCTCGGTGCTCACTTTTCCATTTCCAACTTCTAACATGTCAGGATTTGGTTCAGGAAATGACCAAATACGAAAAATGGAATTAGAGATCGGAATTCCTCATAGAAATATTAGCAGTAACATTCTCACCATTTACATTATATCAATGGAGTTTTTAGTTCACCATTCCATCCACCGGGCCCTGTATAAGTTGCCCACTAGTCATTATGGTCAACCCTTGATATGATACCGAGAGGGCTTAAACCCCAGATACGCATTGATGAATTAAAACAGCATTGCTAGGATAGGACCTTTATATGCTGCTTGTTTTAATTTAGTTTACCTACTTACTCTACCAAATCACCCTTGCTCTTTACCAACTTCTATTCCATACCTCAGGCCCTGTATAAGCTGCCCACTAGTCATTATGGTCAGCCCTTGATATGATACCGAGAGAAACAATTTAAAGTCATATTATTATAAGGAGAAATTATATATTGCTCTATTTCAAATATTTAGAAGATACCATTCCCATGAATCTATGCAGACTGTTACACCCATATGTGTATTGGTCTTCCTCTTTGGAGTCCTGGGCATGAAGTGAGGTGTATAACTTTTTTGGGCACTCTTACATCAAATCTGAGTCTAAAATGGTAAGGATAAAAGCACGCAGTCATGGCAAGAAAAAGTTAACCAGTATAAGTAGTTATCATGTATTAGAGGCATGTTTCACCATCATTTTTTAATATGGGAAAATTCTTGATCATTCTAGGCATTTCAACAAAGCGAGCTTCAAAAGGGAGTTCAACTACAACACCCAGACTTGGATCAATAGCATGCAGTTGCATAGTAGTCCTGTAACGACAAAGATTGAGGTCTGAGCGCACCTTCTAGGAGTCAGATTGAATACTTGTTCACACAATAGAGGGAGTTGTCTCGTTGTTTTGGAATGTGTCTAACAATAGTAGTTACCCCTTATGCCAGTGACCAATCTTATTTTTAGAACAACCGTTGTTTGAGGTCTTTGCAACTAATTTTGAGGGAGAGTTTGATAATGATCAGTCTATGTGGCAGTTTTGAAGCATGAAGAGTAGTCAACGATGTTGAGCCCAATAAGGGCATTTCCCTCTGGAATTATTCAGAGAAAATAGCATGAGGATGACTATCAACAGTGATGGTATAACTTCCTATCATCATTAATCTGACCTTAGAGGATATTAAGGTTTTTGTAGCCTTGGAAAGGGATTCCTTACAGCTTGCATGCATTATCATAGAATCCAACATTAAATGATCTTTTAGGGAGGCATTCCAATAAGGTCTCAAGGGTCGACCTGTGCAAATAAAGTCTTGGTCCGACCTCTGCCAGCCACTTTAGGGACAACTTATGTTTCTGGGTTGTCCTATTTTTGGAGAAGGAATAAAGGTGTATTAATATATCTATCCTAGTGCATCAATATTGAGGATATATGATCATTAAAACATATGAATGAAGTACACAGGGTATTTAGCTAGCAATTAATGATTGTTGGAGAATGATTTCATTCTTTGAAATCTGCCACATTCACACAACCATTATCTATAGACTAATAATGTGTTTCAATGTGCCATAAGGTTTTTAATGAAGTTCCAAGTGAGCTTGTAGCAGCAATGAACAGGTTCATACCTTAATCACCAAGTCTGGGCGTAAAAAATAGCTTCCCAAAGTATTCATTTCATATCTTAATCTAGCAGTGAGAAACCATCTTGAATATGGGCGGATCTATGTGAAAGAGAAGGGAAAAAATGATGTCTTTGGAATAATTCCTATTGTATTAGTAGTTGTAAAGAGGGATTATCACCTTGATCCTGTAGCATTATTGAGATTGCACCTTTGGTGTCAGGAGTTTGTAGATGTTGGAATATTAATGGTGCAGCAGCCCTAATCTCATATCCATCTTTGATCTGAGCATTATGTCTGCAATTTTATTCTCATCATAGCCTAGTTTGAGGATGGGTCTGTCTCAATGCATGGAGGTTGTCAATATTTAGGGCACACTTCTCTACCCTACATTACAAGTATCCTCATATCCGCCATGTCCATGACATTGTTTCAAAGACATAAGATAGTTTAAATACAAAATCAACTACTGGATCAATATTTTTTCTTTAGGGTAGACCGTAAATAACAATGATTTGTATTGGAACTATCAAAGTCAAGCAATCAACGTGTTTCTCGATCTAAAAGAATTTGAGATCCATTCACTATTTTTGTCAGGAAGCAAGGGTGTGACGGGTGGCACACAAACAGACAATGGTGTTATGGGCAGTGTTTACCTATTGGTCCATTGAATCAGGGGGAAATTATTTTTATTTTTCTTCTTTATTAGTTCATGCCAAAAGCAGCAAGGACTATAGAAATGACCCAAAGCATTTTACCCTAGTTTTTTAGCTTCCATTTTCATTTTGACCCATAAACAACTTGGAGGACTTATTTAGCCTCTCCCTATGTTGTATGCATATAGTCTTTGCCTGTCGTTTTTGTGCATTGTTTTGTAATTGCAATCATCCAAACATCCAACTGTCCAATATATTTGTCATTTTGACACACACACATTCTAATAAACTCCCATTGTCACAAAATAATTCATTTGGTTCTCTATTGTTGTCTATTCCATAATCATCTATGGCTCCTAAAGGAAACATCCTTTCTAAGCCCAAGCATTGCAGATTGATCCAATATTACTCTTATCATTTCTGGTTGCTTTCCATTAAAACATTTTCATGTATTTTGCTATTTTTCGTATATTTATCACTGAGATCGCCAGAAATATCGCTTCATTATCTGAATTGGGGATAGAATATAGGGTACATGTCAAACTCTGCAGCTTTGTGTGCTTTGCTTAGTTTAGGGATTAATTTCTCCTTATGCCAAATTTTGCTTGCTATAACATTTATTTTCCTCTGTTCAATATAAGATGTATTTCTCCTTTCTCAATTGCTTCAACAAGAACTAAATACTGCAAAACTAGCCCTCATTTTTAGAGTGGCTGAGCCCTTGTCATTTTATGTTGTTAGAGGAAAAACCTATCAACATATACCTACAGTATTCAGGTCGATCAATGTAGCAATCGATTTTCAGTGCATCTACTTTTGAGGTATGTTAATTTCACTTGCAAATTTTACAATAGAATTCAGAACTCACTGCATACTTGTGTAGGCTAAGATTCTTTATCTTCCCACTAATGTTTAAGTTATACGAAACTTACCAGTCCACTCACTCAAGATGTTTTCATGTATGCAATATTGGTTAAGATAAATTAATCTCAAATTTAGGAAAACCAGTATTTTTATCATGATCGTAATTGGTGCACATTGAAATAGCCCTGGTTTTACTAGCCCTCGTTTTAGAGTGCCTAGGCCTTTGCATTGTATCTGTGTTATACTGTTGTGAGAGCGCTAGAGGAAAAATACCTATCAGGGTATGTCTACCAGCATTCAGGTCGAGCATTGTAGCAATTGAATTTCAACATCTACTTTAGAGGTATGTTAATTTTACCTGCATATTTTACAATAGAGTTCAGAATTCAGTCTAGAGTTCACTACATAAAGCCTCGTCTAATACTTAGATTTTGGGCGATTTAAAATTTTAATGTAAATGAGATGAATATATGTGCCAAGCCTCAAGTAATCCGCTTTAATTTCACTCTATGTTTCCTATTTTTAAATATAGTTGATGACCTACTTTAAATATGTTACAGGAGATTTTAAATATTTAATGTAATTTAGTTGTAGATAAAGGTCTCTCTCAATCTTTATTTAATTCGCTTTATTCCATAGTAGCTTAATTAGGCCGTATTGTTGATATTTTATATTTTTTTTTTTAAATATATGTTATATTTTATTATATAAATATTTATGTATATTGATGGTATATTTGTGAATATTTGATTAAAAATATTATATATAAGCAAGCTACTTCTGTATTTTTTCATATCCAAGCGTATTTGTATCCATATTCGTACTCGACCACCTGCTTCAAATATTTTCCAAGAAACTTTTGCAATTTAATGTAATTTAGTTAAATATATAGGTTTGATAACTGTACCTTAATCCATAAACTAGGAGAGACTATGGACCATTATTGAGACTTAGCTCAATAGAGCTAATGAAGGGAGACAAAGGTACTGGAATTTCAACCTTATGTTAAATAAAGCATTTTTTTAAAATGTTAAGTAGCAATTTTTGCATACTTGGTGCTGTAAGACTTGTTACATCGCCAATCCTTGGAAGAGAAGCTTTTATTAAGCTTGGACCTTTAGTATCTAATTTTTTCGACATTGTTGATAATTTCAGACTTCTGAAACTGGAAGACACCGAAGGAATTTTGTCTCTTGACCTCAAATTAAAATATTTGCGGCCTTCATCGATGGTAGATTGTTTTTCATGTTTCAAAATCTCTGACAAAATTGGCATATCTTTGGAATAAATTCTATTATCCACCATTATCAGACCAGGTGTTCAAAGATTAAATACTTTGCTCCATCGTCTGGAGCTCCACCTGTTTGCTTTCCTTTTTCCTTTTAGCTTTGACACAACCTAGAGATGGGACCCTCAATTAAAATGCTAAACATGTCATTATTTATCTCAAATCCCTTTATAATTTTTGCCTCCAAAATAGTTGTCCGCTACGTCCTCAAAGTTGAATCTTGTCTGCAAGATGCTGCATTATGCTCCACACAATAAATTTGAATGCAAAACCCATGATATTTATTATTTTTCTTTCAGCATAATCTTGGGTTCAAATTCCATGGTTAAGTCGTAGGAAAATGTTTATAGAATTAATGTATGAAAATCAAGGAAACATAATCTCTATGTCAAGTCTTGTCTTGACAGAATCGGTTCCAATATGACAGAAAACTATTTTAAGAAAGACAATTTCAAATAGTTTTTTACCGTTCCTACATAGTGGATCGATATCCACGTGACACTATTGTGCTCGTGTTGTTGCAGTGTCTCCCTGAGCCCTCGCTAGATGACGAGATAGCAATTCTTTGTATCTTAATGAAAATTATAATCTAGTATTGTTCATAAATAAAAGTTTTGGGAACGTTGTTTTAACTTTTTATTATTGAATTGTGATGCAAGGTAATTGACAAAAGTCCCGAGCTTGGTTCCGTTCAAGCTCGTTACAAATCGTATTATCTCATGCATGCTGATGCTGCTATGTTGGCCACTTAGTAAAGTGAAGCGGCCATTGCGATTGAACTTGAACTTATTCTTTTATTAAAGCATTTTCGGCATCTTAAGTAATATTTTGTTATTCTATTCTCACTTCCTTGAAATTATTATCATTTAAAAAACAAAACATAATTATTAATTAAGTAATATTTTGTTATTCTATTCTCACTTCTTTGCAAATTATCATCATTTGAAAACAAAACATAATTATTAATTGTAAAAATAAATATATCTCAAACTTAAAGATAATTGAATTCGAAGTTTAATAATGTTTCAAACTTTAGTGTATGAGGTTTCAAATAAATAATTCTATCAATTATCAAAATATATCTGAGAAAGCTTAGCATTCACAACGTAATAACATTCACAGAGTAAACAAAGACCCAACTCTTATTGCAAAGCAATAAGTACATAAGGTAAACACCTAACTCTCATTGCAAAGCAAGTTTATAGTTCAAACAAAGACCCAACTCTCATTGCAAAACAACAAGTCCATAAGGCCAAGACCCAACTTCTATTACAAAGCAATAAGTCCATAAGGCAGGGACTTGTTGCTTTGCTACTTCCCTTGTTTTTTAAATACGAAGACCACTCGTTAAAGTTATTGGTGGAGTTAAAGAGCCATGAGTGCCATAACCACGAGAAATTGACCAAATAGCTAGGGCAAAGATGATAGTTTCTCCGTGGTCTTTTTAGATGTGTTATTGCCTTGTGAGTGTAAGGATTAATCCGAGTGTTGACCAATATAAGTTTTGTACTTTAGTTCCTTTCTTATATTGTGCTTGGGAATGAATATTATTATTTATTTGGTGATTGAGGGACGTCTAGGTTGCTTCATGAGACACTAATATTGTCGTATGCATACTTGTGGAGCAATTGCCCCTTGAAAATCCCTTTGAAAATTCTTGAAGTTTCATTGGGGCCTTTTAAGTGAAGCATGCTTCCTTGTTGTATTTTCTTATTTGAAGGGGCTTGATACATATGTGGCTATGAAAATGATTTTTTTTAAGGAAGCTATAGAAGTTAGCAAAGTGACTAACATCCGGTCTACTAAACTCAATGTGGGTCTTGCAATAAAAGTGTTTTTAAGTGAAACAAAGAGTGCATCTCCTTCTAAGGAGATGCTTCAACTGGAGTTAATGATAAAGTTGGCCATATTTTGTGGATAAAAAATAAAACACCATTGTCAAGTTATATATATATATATATATATATATCACTTTTCTCAATAATCTCTTTCATTGATGACTTCTCCGGGAAGACTTGGGTTTACTTTTTGAAGAAGAAGGATGAAGTGTTTGATAAATTCAAGGAATTCAAAGCCTTGATGGAGAAACTGATAAGAAGATCAAAACATTCAGATCCAACAATGGTAGAGAATTCACTTCAGGTGACTTCAAGAAGCTATGCAGTGATTCAGGGATTAAGAGGGAGTTGACTACTCTCTACAATCCACAACAAAATGGAGTTGTAGAAAGGAAGAATCGGAAAATCATGAAAGCAGCACGAGCAATGCTGCATGACCAGGATCTTCCTATGCATCTATGGGCAGAAGCAGCTAGAACAGTTGTATATGTGCAGAACAGAACACCACACAAGATATTGGACAATAAGACACCATAAGAGGTCTTCTCTGGAAAGAAACCTGAAGTCATCCATCTCAGAATATTTGGTTGTCCAGTATATACTCATGTCCCAAAGGAAAAGAAGACTAAGCTAGATCCTCCAGGAAAGAAGGGTATCTTTGTGGGTTACAGTGAAAGCTCGAAGGCTTACAGAATATACTTTCCAGGGTTCAAGAAGATTGATGTCAGCAGGGATGTAACATTTGATGAAAACTCATCCTTCATCAAATCAAGGAAAACACCTGTTGAAGATCATGAAGAACCAAAGGAAACCAAATTTCAAGACACTACTATGACTGAAGCAATTCCAGATGCAGATCGTGAAATTGAAGATCCGCAGGAACCTGTAGATCCACCTCGTGAGAATGACTCTCATAAGAGGAAACCTGCATGGGCTGGAGAGCTCATTCAAGATGTAGAAAGATATGGCATTCCAGAAGAAAAACACAGAGCAAAGAAGAGAACTAGATCACATACCATCCATGTTGCTTTACTTTGTGATATTATGAACAAAGAACCTTCCAGTTATGAAGAGGCAGCGGAAAAGAAAGAATGGAAGGATGCCATGGTCGAGGAATATCATTCGATCATGAAGAATGATGTTTGGGATGTGGTCCCAAGACCTAAAGGGAAGTCTGTTGTGACTTCCAAGTGGATCTACAAGATCAAGCATGCTGCAGATGGCAGCATAGAATGTTATGTAGAATTTTGTCCTACGGATAAGCCAAAACTCTCTTAACTTTAAAGCAGACTTTAAACTAACCTTAAAGTAAGAAACAAGTCAAAACAAATGCTACCTTGAATCCCTAGATCTAACAAACATCTCAGGATTAAAATGCTAAAGAGAGTAGAAGGAGTTTAACTGACCTTCTATCCAGACACTTGTTTTTGGTATTTGCTCCAAGCTCCAAGCCCTCGCAAGTGAACCTGTTAAAATGGAACCAAGACACAAGAATGCACTATTCTCTAGCAACCTGAAACATGAGTTAGGATCTAAATCTATGAAAGATACAAATCATATCATTAAAACAAGATTAACACAAATGATTTGGGAAAACAAGACAAGTTATTCCATTACAACTTGAAGAATACTTACAAAAGGTGCTTCATGCCCAAGCCTATCTTTCAGCTCCAAGTGTCTTCTCCTCTGGCTATCTCCACAATGCTGCAAGACCATAAGTTTGGTACTCTCAAGAGTCCTCCCCTTTTCCAATGGCATGCCTCTCTTTTATAGTGAATGGTGAGGTTAACCAACAAGAGAGATGGGTGGATCTAAGGAGAGATAAGTGGATCAGGGTTTCTAATCGAAGGAGATGAGTTGAGATCGAATCAAGGACCCCAATCTTCCATTATCTTCGAAAATCCAAAATCCCACAAGCCAAGGGAAAAAAGCTATTAAAAGAGTACCGCGTTTTGCAAAGACTGCAGAACGCGGCACTGCCGCGCTTTGGGGAAATAGCAGAACGCGGTAGTGTCTAGTACCGCGTTTTGGCGAACTAGCAAGGCGTGGTAGTGTGTGTAAATAAAGTCTAAGGTGGGTCAAAACTTGCCAGGGTGGATTCACCTTCAAGGTTGACTCATCATCTGTCTCTTCTGGATGGTTTAAAATAGTAGGGAAAATGTCGTCAACTCGTTTTGTGATGGAGATGCGACACCGTGAAACATAGAGGTATAACAGATGCCCCCTAAAGTGTGAGGTCAGAAGGGACTGATGGCCGAAAGACTTTACGAATATAATGTGCAGAGATAGCATCGAGGAGAGCGACACTGAGCTGAAATAGAAACAAAGTGTTAGATATACCACCGAGGCGGGCATTCCCATGCTCGGAAACAGATGACTCAAAGCATGGCTGCCGACCAATACATTGCAGATCCATGAGTACTGAGATAATGTAAACTGTGGACAGATCATGGCTACTATGAACAATCGTAGATCCATGAGACAATAATGACACAGCCACGACCAATACAATAAGTGGATCTGTGTGACAATACAAGGGACATCTCCATCGCAGCCTGGATGCAGTCAAAATGTAGAGGTGCGTCCAGGGTCTTCTACCCGATCGCAAAAAGATACGAATCTAACCATGTGATTACAAGGTGTTGAAGTCGAACATGGTAGAAACCATTTGATTACCGGTCAATGATGTGGACCGTTAACAAATGCGAGGGAGATCACCAATGATGACAATGATTCCCAAGGTATCAATAGTACATCTCAACGAAATGCAAATGAACGAGTTGATGTCGAGCATCCGAGAGATTGCTTGATCAGAGGTCAATGATGTGAACCTGTTGTCAAACACGAGGAAACCTGCCATTGAGGCATGCAGGTACCAAGGTACTAATGGTTGATCTCTAAGTCTAATTCCCGGATAGTGATTTGGTGTCGACAGGAATAGACTCGTCGAAGGTGGGCCATGATGATTCCCACATCATCGACACGAAATCGGCACATATGATAGGATGATGAAGCAATGGAGTATGTACTGACACAGCGGAGGCCTGACACAATGAATGACTCGAAACGATGCAACCCTTTGAACATGTAATGGCATGTAACAGGACTTGGCAGCAGAGTTTATTAATAAATCGAGGATAGACACCGAATGAGTGGACTCGTGGCCAGGGAGACGACCCATGATGATGACTATAACTCAATGAAATACGGATACCCAAATATAGACAAGAGATGGACACATGCCATGTTCAAAGGTAACGACTGACAAGCTGCCATAGATAAACTTGACTTATTCTCCCATATTTCCCCGACATGATGGACGAGTACCTCTTTCTTGTTTTACGAGCTTGAAGAGGATAACAGATGCTCGGTGTAGCTCATCTCATGGATGAGTCCAATCTCACATGTTTTACGAACCTGAGAAAGGAGGGGTTCGTCCCAAAGTGGGTCCTTCGATGTTAATATTTTAACGAGTCCAAAGAAGGAAAACTCGGTAGTGTTTCATATTTAGAGAGCCCAAAAAACTTAAAGGAAGCTCCATAATGTAATTTTTCGTAAAACTTAGTCCCTCGATCCCGAAAAAGTGTAAAACAATTCCCGAGAGAACTCTCCCAGCCGAGATTGGCCGAGGCATACCTTTCTCGTAAATAGTCTAGACGGGCCGAAAAAGGGGTAACCTATCACCGAATAGACGACCTTTCAAATACTTTTACAAGTGTGAAAGAGTCAAGATCACTTGGCAATCTTTTCAATTTTAAGGAGTCTGAAAAGAGCTTAACTATGGACTCATATGGTCTTTTTCGTAAATTTTAAATTATTCTGGTCCGAAAAAAGAATAAAATACAACCATGATAATACTTTCCTCATCGTTTAACGAGCATGAGTAAAGCTGACCGTACTCGACACCGTTTACTTGAGTTTGACAAGCACGACACGGGTGTAAAAGCGCTTGGAATCTTTTTCAAGTTTTAAATCCAGAGCACGAAAAAGATAAAGTGGGCTCAAAATGAAGGTCAAATTACGAATAAACACCGGTGTGAATGCATTTCATTTCTACCGCGGATCCTGTCAATAAATGCTCAAAAACTGGACATTAGCAATGTGAACAAGGGTTTATTTCAATTATTTGAAATAGTAATTAATTAATTAATTAAAAAATGTGAAAAAATGCTATATAAGGAATGGTAAAAATAGAAATTACTATTCATTTGTGTTTTTTACCCAAAGGAGACATTTTCACCCATTTTGGAGCAAGATTTCAAGGATCCATACCGGGAGTTCTGGGACACCATTTCGACCGCCGTCTGCGCCAGGTAAGAGTGCTTGAGCCTCTCTTTCATTTCATGTAAGAAATTTTTGCTTTCACCAGGAAAAAATTAATTTTTTAGCAAGCCCTTTTGGGCAAGAATCGCCCTCCACACTACCGCGTGGGGGCCCTATAGAAAGACGCGGTACTGTTGAACAGTACCGCGTTGTATCCTCAAACTGAGGCGCGGTAGTGTGGACTGCCGCGCGGTAGTGTGTCCTCCAGGCACGGCACAGGCGAATTTCTAGTTCAAAAAATCAAAATTTCTCCAATTTTTTGCTGGAAGTAAGTTGTTAAATAGTTACTAATTGTTTTGTTTGCCCTTTTGCAGGGATTTGCAACTTATTCGGAGCAAAATGGTAAGCTGGAAAGAGAGAGAGCACGAAGCGGATGATTTTGCAGCCGAAAATGACTTACCAACCGTGACCGCATTGCGAGAATGTGGTTTGCTAAAGTTCTTCAAAACCAAAGGGATCCGCCAACAACCTAAGCTCCTTACTCATCTTATCCAATTATGGGACTCTGACATTCAAGCTTTCCGAGTGGGAGAGCATGTGCTTGAAATCCAACTTGAGGATATTTATTTCCTCACGGGCCTCTCAAAAAGAGGGGCCCGGGTGAACTTTACCGGGTACACAGCTTCAGAATCAAGCACAGATGACTTGATTGCTCGATATTGCCAGGCGGGTTCGAGTAAGAAAAGTGGGAAGGTGGCCATAAAGGAGGTCATAAATCTTGCTGTAAAAACCGTGTTATTCACTATCACACGTGCAGCGGGAAGCGTGAGTCCACATCAGGCATCCCGTACACAAGTGAATCTCGCAGCAGAGTGCATGGGAGGAACAGTTTTCAACTGGTGTGATGCAGTGTTGTCCAATCTGAAGGAACAAGTGCACAAGTGTAGGACTGGGAAAAATACCCAGTTTGGCTATGGGAGCATCCTGGTCACTTTCTTTTTGGCAAGGGTGCCACTACTGCGTCCGCAGATATCTATGCCCCCTCGTCCACCTACTGATACATGGATGGCTCGATGGAGTGACTATGCTGGACGCCTCGGGGGACCTCAGCGGCTAGCCTTTGGAGAGGATTTCTTCTCTTGGCTAGAGGAGCAGATAGTCATGATTGACGACTATCCCTATTCAGGGGTAGATTTCCGTGAGGATATCGACTTGGCATTGCCAGAGGATGATGACTGGGACAACTCTGGTATGACCTTCATGGATATGTATTTTTTTCTCTTTTTGAATATTTAATTTTTATTGCTTTTTTAGAATGTGTAAAAGACGCCTGATATATATTCGCATGCATGTTGCAGACCGTGGACCACAGAGGCCAGCCGGATACTCTCCACTACGTCGTGGCGGTGTGGATCGTCAAGCTGCTCCTGACGAAGAGGAAGATGAAGACGAGGCAGGAGGTGTCCGGGACATTGAGAGGAACCTGCAGGGATTGACCCATGGTATCCCTGCTATGCGGATGGATGACGTCCCTTACCACCTCCAGCGGCATACTGTGGGTGTACCTGGTCGTATCAGTCGACTTCTTCACAGGGTGGTTCGACCTGTGGTGTGTTACCACCAGCAGCGGGAGGAGTCCGATGAGGGACATGATAGGTCTCCTAGGTCTCCATAGATGGTCCTTTGATCTTTTTGCGGCATGTATGCGATATGTAGGCTTTGAGGGCCAATTTTTTGTATATGGGATTTGATCCCCAATTTTGTCTTTGACACAAACTTTATGTATTTTTGAAAAAACACACTCTTATATATGGTGATATGGACTTATTTATGATCTAAATATTTACAATGACTTGTGCATTTTCTTTTTATATGATGTTTTCATGTGTGGGCAAGATGCCAATCCAAAATGTAATTAGCCAATGAATCGGCAATACAATTGAATTCTCTCGGTATGTGTTGATATATGATAAAATCAAATGACCGTTCCAAGAGGCGTTCTCTTCGAAATAAACGAAGTAATGTAGGATCGCGGACCGTGTAAACACGGTTTAGATGAGAAACCACGAGTTGGGAGTCTAAAAAGACCGATAAGGAGTCAATCCCGAGTGAAGCAACCTCTGTCAAGAGACCAATGACTGCATGGTACTCCGCGATATTGTTGGTTGCGGGTCCTAAACAATTGGCTCCTGAAGAAATTAACTCGCCAGTGGGGGAATAGATCACCCATGCTGCGGAAGCGAGATTCCGGGTATGTCAGCTTGCACCGTCGGCGAACCCAAAGTAGGCTGACATCTACGCATAAAGTCACGAGTCAAAGTAAGAGTAGATACATGAGGTCCACGCGCACACTAAAAAGAAAGAAAAAAGCAAACTAAGTACATTATGTACAACAAATAACCTGCGTAGGGTAACCTCACGCGTAGAAACGTTTGAGGTATAGCCCGTTGCGGGGCCGTGCCAATGGCGTACCATCACAATCGACTAGTTCATAGGCTCCTTTTTCTAAGACACATTTTACAATGAAGGGGCCGTACCACATAGATTCAAGTTTACCTTTTCCAAGCTTCTCATGCATCTGATCATATGTAAGTACGAGGTCACCCTCATTGAAAATCCGAGGTTGAACGGATTTGTCGTATTGAGCTTTGACGCATTTTTTGTGAGCTTCATTAGCCAAAGCGGCGTCGCGGCGGGTTTCATCTAGCTTAGCTAGGTATAGAAACCGTTCTTCTTCGGAAGTAGTGTGTGGAAGTAGCTCTATGGCTATCTTGAGTGATGGAATTTCACATTCAATCGGGAGAATGGCTTCTAGGCCGTACACCAGTTGAAATGGTGTAAACCCAGTAGCACTTTTCACTGAGGTTCGGTATGCCCACAGTGCTGAGAACAGAGCTGAGTGCCAATTGGATTTTTGGGTACCCACAATGCGCTGAATCATTCGTTTCAGGACTTTATTAATGGCTTCAACTTGGCCATTAGCTTGTGGGTAATACGGGGTTGAGTTTTCATGGCGAAAACCCAGTTTGGTACTTAGTTCTTCGATCATATGGTTCCTGAAATGGGAACCATGATCGGTCACAATAGACTGTGGGACACCGAATCTAGCTATGATATGATTGAATATGAACTGCGCTGTTGTTTTGCCGTCTTCAGCATATGTAGGCATCGCTTCAGCCCATTTTGTAAAATAGTCGACATCTACTATGACATAGCTATGCCCCCCGGCTGAAGTGGGCTTACAGTGCATAAAATCGATGCCCTATTTGGAGAAGGGGCCGACGGCAATGACAGGATGGAGTGGAGCAGGATGCGAGCGTGCTTTGCTATGAAAGAATTGACATGGCGGACACTTCTTGACTGTTTCAATGCAGTCTTTGAAAATTGAGGGCCAAAAGTATCCTGCTCGCAGTATTTTCTGGGCCGTAGCCATCCCAGAGAGATGACCACCACATGCTCCAGCGTGGCAGTCGTTGAGAACGCGTTCTGCCTCATCTAAGGTCAAACACCGTCGAAGGACAGTGTCGACACCACGTCGATACAGAGTATCGTTCACTATAAGGTAGTATTTTGCGTGATGTCTGATACGTCGTCGTTCATCGCGGGTGAGATCAGGACGGAAGCGTTGGGTTTGGAGATATAAGAGAATATCCCCATACCACGGATCAGACGTGCTAAAGAGGAACAATGATTCATCGGGAAGAGAATCAATGGGCTCGGATTGCTCAGTAGCACGGGGCAGGTTACAAATTAACTTAGCGAAGACCAGAGATTTCTTAGACTTGGCTTTGACAAATTCCAAGTCAAACTCTTGAAGGATGACAATCCAATGGGAGTATTTGCCTCCAAGCACTTGTCGTGTGAGGATATAGTACATTGGATTGAAATCGGCGATGACGGTGGTCCGGCGGAGTAAGATGTAGTGACGGAATCTCTGGACAGCAAATACTGTTGCCAGAGCCAGCTTTTCAACATGTGAGTAGCGAGTTTCAGAGTCGAGAAGACTCTTGCTAAGATAATACACCACATGTTCTATGCCGTTGTGAACTTCCTGGACTAACACCATACCAATGGTGGAAATCGAGGCTGCGAGATAAAGGATGTAGTCCTGTGTGTAGTTGGGGGGTTGAATCACAGGATCTTTGGTTAAGGCTGCCTTTAAATTGTCAAAGGAGCGTTGGGCTTCGTCATCCCATATGAAGGGAATATTCTTCTTGAGAAGCCGCATGTAGCATTTTGTTATCTCGGACAGATTGCAGATAAAACGGCGTAGAAAGTTTGCATGCCCTTGCAAACATTGAAGTTCTGGAATATTGGTAGGTGAAGGCAGGGCTATGATAGCTGCTACCTTTGCGGGATCTAGACGTACCCCGTCTTTGGAGACTATGAAGCCCAATAGTTTTCCGGCTTCTACACAGAAGACGCACTTATGCGGGTTCAAACGTATATTGTAGCGCCGGCACCTTTCAAAAATGGCACTCAAGTGATCTGGGTGTTCTTCCCGAGTTCGAGAGTGAGCAGGAAGGTCATCAAGATATGGCTCTACGATATGTTTGATGTCATGGAATGCGTAGGACATCGCCCGTTGGAAAGTTGCCCCGGCATTTTTGAGGCCAAAAGGTAACTTTCGATATGCAAAGATCCCCTAAGGGCAGATAAAGGCCATTTTGTGCTGGTCGGCTGGGAGGATATCGATCTGATTATAGCCATAGAAGCCATCCATAAATGAAAAGATAACGCTTCCGGCACAGTTATCGATGATCTGGTCGATAAACGGAGTTGGGTAGTTGTCCTTGGGACAAGCTTTGTTCAAATCACGGTAATCAACACAGACTCTAATCGTTCCCTGTTTCTTGGCTACGGGAACGATGTTGGACACCCATTCTGTCAATGGGACAGGATAGATAAAACCAGCACGCAGAAGTTTTTCAACTTCTGCTTTAATGGCGGCTGCCTTACGAGGATGAACGGGTCGAAGCTTTTTCCGAACAGGTCGGGCGCCAGGGAAAGTTGGAATTTCGTGGACCACAATCGATGGGTCAATCCCTGGCATCTCTTCATAACTCCAAGCAAAAACATCGCGGAAAGTTTTAAAGTAGGCATTATAGAACTCCGTTTCGAGAGGAGTACATGTTTTGCCAATGTGTACGTTTTCCACGATACCAGGCTTTACTGAAATATCGATGGGAGTGGTTGCCATAAGGTTGGCCAAGTTGCCTTCGGAGAATACTTCGTCGAGGGAAGTGGGGAACTTGGTCTGCACCATCCCAAGTGAAGCATTGGATTTGGTATCAGGCTCAAGTGACTGAATGGTGGGGAATGAAGATCAATGATGAAAATCTCCCCAAGGTGGCTCATCACCACACATAACCTCTATGATTGATTCGTCAGTGGGAAAAATCAAGTTGAGAGGATCAAAAAATGGTGGGTGAGTTTCAGTCGAGAGCTGTGCCACTATGTGATCAGTAGAACAGTCGACCCAATCTGTGGCTGATTGGATCGCGTCATATGCTGCAAGGTTTCTGTTCAAAGGCATGGAATTGCCATAGCCTTGGATCTGAGTAGGACTCGAGATCACCCATGAATCATCGGAAGGGGTGACATGCGATGAAATCATGTTGACTGGTTGAAGATGGGTTCCCAGCTCTGGAAAAACTCCAATGAGGGATGAATCCTTCATGAGACCAACACCTATGTCTTGGAACTGGTACCGAGGTTGATCCAATAACGGGACGGTGTTGGTGGAGTTCAGATGGGAGTCTGGGATACAGTAATCCAGTTGATCAATAGTGACAATTTTCCCTTCATGAGGAAATTGTACAATCCAGAAGACTGTAGATGCTATGGCGGTCATGGCATAGAACCAGTTCCGACCAAGTAGGAGATTGTAATCCAAAGGTGCATCTACGACTTCGATGTGTACGGATACTGTCTTGCCCCCCAGTTCAACACCGATTGAGGGAATGAGTCCATATGGTTGAAAACCATGTCCATCAAATGCCCTAAGAGTAGTGGGAGAAGTTGTGACCTCGGGTGAGCCTAAGGCTCTCCAGCAGTTCAAAGACATAATCGACGTGGAAGCACCCTCATCTAACACAGTGCGGTGGATGACATTTCCATGGATTTTTGTATGCACCTGGAAGGCTAACTGATGAGAAAGCCTAGGTTTAGCATGCTCCAAGTTAAACATGATGGAGTTTGAAGTATCTGGGTCCAGTGCCCCCAGTGCTGAAAGTAGGGTTCTACGCTGCGTGGGGCAGTGTTGGAGAACCTCGAGAGTCGACATAGCGCAACGTGCTTGAGCCAAATCCTCAACAATGTTGTAGTTTTGGGCAGCTCACGCATTCGGATTGAATGTCGCCTTTCGTATGGTGCCCTTGGGTGGGCGTAGCACTGTGTCCATGAGTGGTCTCTCGATATGGAGATGACCGTTAGGGGGGGGAATAGGAATTGGATCTTCAACAGGAGATTTGCCTTTGGCTATCTCCGATTGTTTGTTTGAACTTGGAGGATTGTCATACGTCTTTGAACGAGTGGTGATATTAATCTCCTCATTACTTGTCATTAGGATTTCGCGGTTTGTGGACGTCTCTCCACGGGAAGGATTGGTCGGGTTGCCCCCTTGTGGGGATTCTTGGGCAACCATTTGCTGTTGCTGTTGGGGGAAAGGGTCAGTTAGCACTGCCGAGCGAGAGGATCCTTTAACGAACTTATGGACCTCGTCCTTGTAGGGACAGTCACGCGTATAATGATCATCTTGACAAATCAGGCAGGGAAACTTAGCTTTTCGATGTGGTTTCTGGTCATTCTGGGTAGGTTGTGGCTTGGGGTTCTCCTGCTGGTTCTTCTTGGTTTTGCCACGATTGTTTTTCTTCTTTCCTCCGGATGGTTGTGACGTAGATTGGACTGCATTCACGTCAGAGGAGATAGTAGGAGAAGTGGAAGCTTTTGAAGCGGCATGGGTAAAAGCGGGGTAAGCAGAAGCTTGTTGTCCCGTGGAGTTGGTAGCAGGCTGAGCCTTGACTGAACCAACAATACCATCAATGGGTGGTTCAGTGGTAGGCTTTGTAGGATCAGTGTGAATGCGGGAGGCATGTGGAAGAAGTTCATGTAAAGTACCGGATTGAGTATATACCAAATCCATGTATTGTGCTGCCGAGATGGCTTGTTCTTCTGTAACCGGTCCGCGCATAGCAATATCTCTGGCTATGGGAGGCAAAAAGGATTTTGTAAACCAATCAGCAAGTAGCTGATCCAGAATAGGTGCCTTTATTAGCCTACGGCGTCTTCGCCACTCATGGATGTGATCCGAAATATGTGTAGAAGTGGTTTGACGTAGTGAAGTTAGCAGTTCTGTTCCAGTCTCATACCGGATGGGAAGCTGGAAATGTGTCAGAAACTGCATAGCCAAAGTGTTGAAATCACGAAAAGAGTGTTGTGGCAGCTCGATATACCATTTTTCTACCGTTCCGGTGAGCGTGCGTTGGAAGAGCTGAAGTCGGATGGAATCATCCATCAAGGAGTTGGATGAACACCAAAGATGGAAGGTCATCACGTGGTTTTTGGGGTCTTCCCCGGGCTTGGCATCGAACTTAGGAATTTCCGATGGTAGTTTGGCTGGGATAGGTGGCCAGTGAGGTTCATGCCATATAGGATCGTTGATAAGCCTCGACAAATCAGGTAGATCAAGTGTGGCCAAAAAGGGAAGTTGACGGTTGGTTTGTGGGAATGAGTAATAACCATGTGGTGCTGGGAACCCTGGAGGGCCCTGCATAGCATACTGCTGTGTGTTATACCCATATTAGTTTCCCGTGGGATACTGCTAGAAATTCTGTGAATGGTAAGCCATCTGGTTAACCGGTTGATTGTAAGCAACCGGTTGGTGAGTGTTCTGCTGAGTGGGTATAGTACCCTGAGGCTGTTGATACCCAGGAATAGTTGTTGTTCCTTGTTGGGGAAAAGTTCCTTGGAATTGTTGTGTTCCAGGGATGTTACCACTATACTGTGCAAGTGGAGGATTTCCCGTAGCAGGGTTGGGGGGTGGCTGCGACGGTGGTGTCCATGGAAGGCTCGTTCCTGCTTGAGGAGCGAGTGGAAATTGAAGTGATGGGTTCCATGGAGCTATAGCAGCTGAAGGGTAAGGGAAACCAGAATTCAAGTTGGGGGAAATCTGAGATTGCCCCCCAGCTTGGTTCCAGTTTCCAAAAAGTGAGTATCCCCCACTCTGTGGGATTTGATGATCCCAAGAAGGAAGCATGCCTGACAGGGGTTGTTGAGAGTAAGGCCCGGTTGGAACACCGGAATAAAGTTGCCCACTGCCAAGTGGATTGTACATACCGAACTGAGTAGATGCTGCTGCTTGGGAAGCTTGTTGGATCGAGCCAATGGGTTGTCCACCAGCAGTGAGGTTGGATGGCCCTATATGAGGAGGCTGTTGACTGGGAAGTGGGTTCCCAGCAAAAGGTTGTCCTCCAACTGGTTGGGTTGATGGCCCACCAGTTGGAGGTTGTTGACTCGGAACAGGGTTCCCAACAAAAGGTTGTCCACCAACTGGTTGGGTTGATGGCCCACCAGGGGGAATTTGGTAGTTAGAGTTGGGGACCACTGTAGTCGGTTGTCCACCTCCTGAGATAGTGTAAATGGTGGCTGAGGGTGATCCTCCGGTCCAACCAGAAGATCCAGCAGTGAGACTAAGCGTTCTTCCGCCGCTAGTCAAATATGATAACGTGGATTGGCCAACGGCACCAAAAGTACCTATTTGTGGAGGGGGTCGTCCATATCGAACAGGTGAGGACGGGGAAAAAACTGGGTTATCCCTCATAGAATGTGCATCAAATATGGGTGATGACAGTAAATGCGGGGAATTTAGCCCAGGGGTATTAGCATCGTCCATGACGTGTTCAATGGTAGGAGGACCCTCGAAAACTGGGTCCGAGTTCATGTCCTGGAAAAGGTTTTGGGGATCCGGTAGGAAACTAGGTATGGTAACATCTGAAGGTCCTGCGCCGTCTGCAAAGGAGTGTCGAAACTCCGTGCTAGACGGGATGTTGGGATCCCTATAGTCAGAAGGACGAGTGTCAGGGGGATATCTAGAGACTGACGAGAGCATGTGCTCTGTGCTGCGTCTAAACCGTGCCGATGCTAACGGAGAGTTCGCTAGGCTAACCATACTAGACTGGATGGAAGCCATGATTTCATGTCCCGGTGGGAGATTGGGTAGAGCTATAGTACGAGGTACGTTGCTAGAAGAACTTGTCTCCTGAGGATGAACACTGGGTGACGTAGTGATAACAGGCGGAAGATCCGCCTGGGAAGTGATGAAACCATAATCAAGTTCAAAGGGTGTGTCAGGTAGACGAGTATCTTCAACGATTTCAACGTATCCGCCTGGGACTGAAATTAAGCCAGGTATGTCCTGGTCGGACCCTTCTGTGGTGCCAATAGATCCGTCTATATCATCGTGAAAAGTATCTGATGGACGGGAAGTGTTGGCATCCGGTAGAAGGATGACCTCTGGTCTAGTACTCTGGATTGTACTAGGTTCAGTTGCGGTAACTGTGTCCACTGGAACAGATAAATCTGGAATGACAGTGGGTGAGGTGACAGTGGAAGTCTCAGACGTGCTAGTGGTTGCAGAAGCTGCAATAGATCCTGAGACTGTGCTGTGTGTGGCAGTTACGGGCGTAACTGAAGATGTTGTACGTATCGGCGGTGGAATGTTTCCTCGACCAGCACCGCGGCCAGGAGGAGCAGGAATGCGTGATGCAGGTGGACCAGTAGTCCGTGGCGGTGGTGGTGGTGGAGGGCTTTGGCCCTGTTGTCTTCGTGATCTTCGTGGTAGATCTGACATGATGACAGGAAAATGAAAATCGGGGGCAGTATCGTGAACAAAGAACTCAAAAACTCTAATGCAACCGAGTGTGCAGAAGAGGAGCTAGAAAAAGCAAGGCTCACAGGACAAAAAAGCAAGCTCTAAAATCTATACTGAGACCGGTGTCTCAATAAGCGAGCCGATCAACAAAAATGGCCAGAATGCCAACAAGCAGTCCCTATAAATAAAAAATGACCCTCTACAAAGATGAGATAGGTAGAAAACTCCTAACTAAGAGCTGGAGACCTCAGCAGGCTGTATCCTTCGCAAGGTGATGAAATCCAAGTCGAACAATACAACATGAGAGACCGATATAAGAAGGATATCCCTCTATCGAAAGGGATCCTGGGTAAAAGAGCCCTAGTAGAATAGATACTAAGCCACCTCGTTCATGACACATCGGAAAAGGTTTTGGGAACTTCAGCCTTCCGAAGAAGACAGTGATCGATGTTGCCTTAGGGCTAAGTGGAGTGCGGTATTCCACAGAGTCCGTCCGGTTCTCAATCTCGCGGCCGTTTAACCCCTGAAAGTTGGAAACAGTCAGGAGGCCCCTCCACAAACTAGCTGTGACCGTGTCAATAAGTACTAGAAGATTTTAGTTCCCTAAAGACAACGACTATGTCTCAGATGAAAATGACAAGGGGGAATTATTTTGATGCCTATCCCCGGTGTCCTACCTAACTACCAAATTCTTTTGATTTCCTCAAGTGAGGTTAAAGTTGGTTTAATTAGGGTGATTAATTTTAGTGGCTGTCTTACTCAATCGGGTAGTGGACGTGAAACTTGATGGTGTTATGACGACTCAAACCATGCAAATGAGAATGAATCACAAATAAGCCTTTGTCTTCGATGAAATCTAGCTAAGGTAAAGATAGAGGTTCTTCGATCAAATATGCATAACAATTTTCACAAGCGATCAAAGTAAAAAGATTTTTCTTTTCTTTTCGATTTATAAACAAAGCCAAACTGAAGTAAACACTCTTTTCAATGCACTGATTTTACAATCTACAATGCTTCTACAATGAGAATTTCTATGGAAAAATCAATGGTTCATTTCCCTATGCAAAATACCACTAGACTTTTTCAAATTAAACAACAAAATTGCTCTCAACTAATGATCTTTTTAATTTACTGAAAATGATAATGATAATATGACTGTAAAAACTACAGTATTCAGTAACAGAGAACAGTGATGTTGAGTTGGTTGTGGTGAAAAAATCAAGTCAATGCAATCAGACTGGAAAAATGACCCATATGTCAAAAGTGCCACTAATTCAATCAACAATCAAGCTCACAAACTAGGTAATAAGCACACCATACAAACTGGAAATTAACCAGGATGCTAATAGGCAACAGTAAAGACTACCTGAGGCAGAGAGAAACTCAGGAAACCAAGCAAAGATAAAAAAAAATTTAAACACTTGCAGACACTACCGCGGGTGATGGTCTGGCTGAAGCGCGGCACTATGACAGTACCGCTCTGGTACTAAGGCCGAGGGCGCGGTACTACCGCGCTGGAAGTAGTTATGAGGGCGCGGTACTGTGGCAAGGGGAAGAAAGAGCGCAACTTGAGAAGAAAAAATAAAATTTTCAGGGTTGTTGCTAACCCAGGGGACTCAGTGATTAAACAGGGAGATAAATACTGGGAGGAGGGGTGAATAAGGGTCAAAAAGGACCAATATTCAAACTGGTTTGAAGTGCAACAAAAACTTACAATTCAAAGATAAATGACTGTGAATTGAATCAATCAAGCAGTAATCAAAACCAGCGGAGTCGCCATTCTTGTTATGTAGAATTTTGTCCTACGGATAAGCCAAAACTCTCTTAACTTTAAAGCAGACTTTAAACTAACCTTAAAGTAAGAAACAAGTCAAAACAAATGCTACCTTGAATCCCTAGATCTAACAAACATCTCAGGATTAAAATGCTAAAGAGAGTATAAGGAGTTTAACTGACCTTCTATCCAGACACTTGTTTTTGGTATTTGCTCCAAGCTCCAAGCCCTCACAAGTGAACCTGTTAAAATGGAACCAAGACACAAGAATGCACTATTCTCTAGCAACCTGAAACATGAGTTAGGATCTAAATCTATGAAAGATACAAATCATATCATTAAAACAAGATTAACACAAATGATTTGGGAAAACAAGACAAGTTATTCCATTACAACTTGAAGAATACTTACAAAAGGTGCTTGATGCCCAAGCCAATCTTTCAGCTCCAAGTGTCTTCTCCTCTGGCTATCTCCACAATGCTGCAAGACCATAAGTTTGGTACTCTCAAGAGTCCTCCCCTTTTCCAATGGCATGCCTCTCTTTTATAGTGAATGGTGAGGTTAACCAACAAGAGAGATGGGTGGATCTAAGGAGAGATAAGTGGATCAGGGTTTCTAATCGAAGGAGATGAGTTGAGATCGAATCAAGGACCCCAATCTTCCATTATCTTCGAAAATCCAAAATCCCACAAGCCAAGGGAAAAAAGCTATTAAAAGAGTACCGCGTTTTGCAAAGACTGCAGAACGCGGCACTGCCGCGCTTTGGGGAAATAGCAGAACGCGGTAGTGTCTAGTACCGCGTTTTGGCGAACTAGCAAGGCGCGGTAGTGTGTGTAAATAAAGTCTAAGGTGGGTCAAAACTTGCCAGGGTGGATTCACCTTCAAGGGTGACTCATCATCTGTCTCTTCTGGATGGTTTAAAATAGTAGGGAAAATGTCGTCAACTCGTTTTGTGATGGAGATGCGACACCGTGAAACATAGAGGTATAACAGATGCCCCCTAAAGTGTGAGGTCAGAAGGGACTGATGGCCGAAAGACTTTACGAATATAATGTGCAGAGATAGCATCGAGGAGAGCGACACTGAGCTGAAATAGAAACAAAGTGTTAGATATACCACCGAGGCGGGCATTCCCATGCTCGGAAACAGATGACTCAAAGCATGGCTGCCGACCAATACATTGCAGATCCATGAGTACTGAGATAATGTAAACTGTGGACAGATCATGTCTACTATGAACAATCGTAGATCCATGAGACAATAATGACACAGCCACGACCAATACAATAAGTGGATCTGTGTGACAATACAAGGGACATCTCCATCGCAGCCTGGATGCAGTCAAAATGTAGAGGTGCGTCCAGGGTCTTCTACCCGATCGCAAAAAGATACGAATCTAACCATGTGATTACAAGGTGTTGAAGTCGAACATGGTAGAAACCATTTAATTACCGGTCAATGATGTGGACCGTTAACAAATGCGAGGGAGATCACCAATGATGACAATGATTCCCAAGGTATCAATAGTACATCTCAACGAAATGCAAATGAACGAGTTGATGTCGAGCATCCGAGAGATTGCTTGATCAGAGGTCAATGATGTGAACCTGCTGTCAAACACGAGGAAACCTGCCATTGAGGCATGCAGGTACCAAGGTACTAATGGTTGATCTCTAAGTCTAATTCCCGGATAGTGATTTGGTGTCGACAGGAATAGACTCGTCAAAGGTGGGCCATGATGATTCCCACATCATCGACACGAAATCGGCACATATGATAGGATGATGAAGCAATGGAGTATGTACTGACACAGCGGAGGCCTGACACAATGAATGACTCGAAACGATGCAACCCTTTGAACATGTAATGGCATGTAACAGGACTTGGCAGCAGAGTTTATTAATAAAGAGAGGATAGACACTGAATGAGTGGACTCGTGGCCAGGGAGACGACCCATGATGATGACTATAACTCAATGAAATACGGATACCCAAATATAGACAAGAGATGGACACATGCCATGTTCAAAGGTAACGACTGACAAGCTGCCATAGATAAACTTGACTTATTCTCCCATATTTCCCCGACATGATGGACGAGTACCTCTTTCTTGTTTTACGAGCTTGAAGAGGATAACAGATGCTCGGTGTAGCTCATCTCATGGATGAGTCCAATCTCACATGTTTTACGAACCTGAGAAAGGAGGGGTTCGTCCCAAAGTGGGTCCTTCGATGTTAATATTTTAACGAGTCCAAAGAAGGAAAACTCGGTAGTTTTTCATATTTAGAGAGCCCAAAAAACTTAAAGGAAGCTCCATAATGTAATTTTTCGTAAAACTTAGTCCCTCGATCCCGAAAAAGTGTAAAACAATTCCCGAGAGAACTCTCCCAGCCGAGATTGACCGAGGTATACCTTTCTCGTAAATAGTCTAGACGGGCCGAAAAAGGGGTAACCTATCACCGAATAGACGACCTTTCAAATACTTTTACAAGTGTGAAAGAGTCAAGATCACTTGGAAATCTTTTCAATTTTAAGGAGTCTGAAAAGAGCTTAACTATGGACTCCTATGGTCTTTTTCGTAAATTTTAAATTATTCTGGTCCGAAAAAAGAATAAAATACAACCATGATAATACTTTCCTCATCGTTTAACGAGCATGAGTAAAGCTGACCGTACTCGACACCGTTTACTTGAGTTTGACAAGCACGACACGGGTGTAAAAGCGCTTGGAATCATTTTCAAGTTTTAAATCCAGAGCACGAAAAAGATAAAGTGGGCTCAAAATGAAGGTCAAATTACGAATAAACACCGGTGTGAATGCATTTCATTTCTACCGCGGATCCTGTCAATAAATGCTCAAAAACTGGACATTAGCAATGTGAACAAGGGTTTATTTCAATTATTTGAAATAGTAATTAATTAATTATTTAAAAAATGTGAAAAAATGCTATATAAGGAATGGTAAAAATAGAAATTACTATTCATTTGTGTTTTTTACCCAAAGGAGACATTTTCACCCATTTTGGAGCAAGATTTCAAGGATCCATACCGGGAGTTCTGGGACACCATTTCGACCGCCGTCTGCGCCAGGTAAGAGTGCTTGAGCCTCTCTTTCATTTCATGTAAGAAATTTTTGCTTTCACCAGGAAAAAATTAATTTTGTAGCAAGCCCTTTTGGGCAAGAATCGCCCTCCACACTACCACGTGGGGGCCCTATCGAAAGACGCGGTACTGTTGAACAGTACCGCGTTGTATCCTCAAACTGAGGCGCGGTAGTGTGGACTGCCGCGCGGTAGTGTGTCCTCCAGGCACGGCACCGGCGAATTTCTAGTTCAAAAAATCAAAATTTCTCCAATTTTTTGCTGGAAGTAAGTTGTTAAATAGTTACTAATTGTTTTGTTTGCCCTTTTGCAGGGATTTGCAACTTATTCGGAGCAAAATGGTAAGCTGGAAAGAGAGAGAGCACGAAGCGGATGATTTTGCAGCCGAAAATGATTTACCAACCGTGACCGCATTGCGAGAATGTGGTTTGCTAAAGTTCTTCAAAACCAAAGGGATCCGCCAACAACCTAAGCTCCTTACTCATCTTATCCAATTATGGGACTCTGACATTCAAGCTTTCCGAGTGGGAGAGCATGTGCTTGAAATCCAACTTGAGGATATTTATTTCCTCACAGGCCTCTCAAAAAGAGGGGCCCGGGTGAACTTTACCGGGTACACAGCTTCAGAATCAAGCACAGATGACTTGATTGCTCGATATTGCCAGGCGGGTTCGAGTAAGAAAAGTGGGAAGGTGGCCATAAAGGAGGTCAATAATCTTGCTGTAAAAACCGTGTTATTCACTATCACACGTGCAGCGGGAAGCGTGAGTCCACATCAGGCATCCCGCACACAAGTGAATCTCGCAGCAGAGTGCATGGGAGGAACAGTTTTCAACTGGTGTGATGCAGTGTTGTCCAATCTGAAGGAACAAGTGCACAAGTGTAGGACTGGGAAAAATACCCAGTTTGGCTATGGGAGCATCCTGGTCACTTTCTTTTTGGCAAGGGTGCCACTACTGCGTCCGCAGATATCTATGCCCCCTCGTCCACCTACTGAGACATGGATGGCTCGATGGAGTGACTATGCTGGACGCCTCGGGGGACCTCAGCGGCTAGCCTTTGGAGAGGATTTCTTCTCTTGGCTAGAGGAGCAGATAGTCATGATTGACGACTATCCCTATTCAGGGGTAGATTTCCATGAGGATATCGACTTGGCATTGCCGGAGGATGATGACTGGGACAACTCTGGTATGACCTTCATGGATATGTATTTTTTTCTCTTTTTGAATATTTAATTTTTATTGCTTTTTTAGAATGTGTAAAAGACGCCTGATATATATTCGCATGCATGTTGCAGACCGTGGACCACAGAGGCCAGCCGGATACTCTCCACTACGTCGTGGCGGTGTGGATCGTCAAGCTGCTCCTGACGAAGAGGAAGATGAAGACGAGGCAGGAGGTGTCCGGGACATTGAGAGGAACCTGCAGGGATTGACCCATGGTATCCCTGCTATGCGGATGGATGACGTCCCTTACCACCTCCAGCGGCATACTGTGGGTGTACCTGGTCGTATCAGTCGACTTCTTCACAAGGCGGTTCGAGCTGTGGTGTGTTACCACCAGCAGCGGGAGGAGTCCGATGAGGGACATGATAGGTCTCCTAGGTCTCCATAGATGGTCCTTTGATCTTTTTGCGGCATGTATGCGATATGTAGGCTTTGAGGGCCAATTTTTTGTATATGGGATTTGATCCCCAATTTTGTCTTTGACACAAACTTTATGTATTTTTGAAAAAACACACTCTTATATATGGTGATATGGACCTATTTATGATCTAAATATTTACAATGACTTGTGCATTTTCTTTTTATATGATGTTTTCATGTGTGGGCAAGATGCCAATCCAAAATGTAATTAGCCAATGAATCGGCAATACAATTGAATTCTCTCGGTATGTGTTGATATATGATCAAATCAAATGACCGTTCCAAGAGGCGTACTCTTCGAAATAAACGAAGTAATGTAGGATCGCGGACCGTGTAAACACGGTTTAGATGAGAAACCACGAGTTGGGAGTCTAAAAAGACCGATAAGGAGTCAATCCCGAGTGAAGCAACCTCTGTCAAGAGACCAATGACTGCATGGTACTCCGCGATATTGTTGGTTGCGGGTCCTAAACAATTGGCTCCTGAAGAAATTAACTCGCCAGTGGGGGAATAGATCACCCATGCTGCGGAAGCGAGATTCCGGGTATGTCGGCTTGCACCGTCGGCGAACCCAAAGTAGGCTGACATCTGCGCATAAAGTCACGAGTCAAAGTAAGAGTAGATACATGAGGTCCACGCGCACACTAAAAAGAAAGCAAAAAGCAAACTAAGTACATTATGTACAACAAATAACCTGCGTAGGGTAACCTCACGCGTAGAAACGTTTGAGGTATAGCCCGTTGCGGGGCCGTGCCAATGGCGTACCATCACAATCGACTAGTTCATAGGCTCCTTTTTCTAAGACACATTTTACAATGAAGGGGCCGTACCACATAGATTCAAGTTTACCTTTTCCAAGCTTATCATGCATCTGATCATATGTAAGTACGAGGTCACCCTCATTGAAAATCCGAGGTTGAACGGATTTGTCGTATTGAGCTTTGACGCGTTTTTTGTGAGCTTCATTAGCCAAAGCGGCGTCGCGGCGGGTTTCATCTAGCTTAGCTAGGTATAGAAACCGTTCTTCTTCGGAAGTAGTGTGTGGAAGTAGCTCTATGGATATCTTGAGTGGTGGAATTTCACATTCAATCGGGAGAATGGCTTCTAGGCCGTACACCAGTTGAAATGGTGTAAACCCAGTAGCACTTTTCACTGAGGTTCGGTATGCCCACAGTGCTGAGAACAGAGCTGAGTGCCAATTGGATTTTTGGGTACCCACAATGCGCTTAATCATTCGTTTCAGGACTTTATTAATGGCTTCAACTTGGCCATTAGCTTGTGGGTAATACGGGGTTGAGTTTTCGTGGCGAAAACCCAGTTTGGTACTTAGTTCTTCGATCATATGGTTCCTGAAATCTAGCTAAGGTAAAGATAGAGGTTCTTCAATCAAATATGCATAACAATTTTCACAAGCGATCAAAGTAAAAAGATTTTTCTTTTCTTTTCGATTTATAAACAAAGCCAAACTGAAGTAAACACTCTTTTCAATGCACTGATTTTACAATCTACAATGCTTCTACAATGAGAATTTCTATGGCAAAATCAATGGTTCATTTCCCTATGCAAAATACCACTAGACTTTTTCAAATTAAACAACAAAATTGCTCTCAACTAATGATCTTTTTAATTTACTGAAAATGATAATGATAATATGACTGTAAAAACTACAGTATTCAGTAACAGAGAACAGTGATGTTGAGTTGGTTGTGGTGAAAAAATCAAGTCAATGCAATCAGATTGGAAAAATGACCCATATGTCAAAAGTGCCACTAATTCAATCAACAATCAAGCTCACAAACTAGGTAATAAGCACACCATACAAACTGGAAATTAACCAGGATGCTAATAGGCAACAGTAAAGACTACCTGAGGCAGAGAGAAACTCAGGAAACCAAGAAAAGATAAAAAAAATTTAAACACTTGCAGACACTACCGCGGGTGATGGTCTGGCTGAAGCGCGACACTATGACAGTACCGCTCTGGTACTAAGGCCGAGGGCGCGGTACTACTTCGCTGGAAGTAGTTATGAGGGCGCGGTACTGTGGCAAGGGGAAGAAAGAGCGCAACTTGAGAAGAAAAAATAAAATTTTCATGGTTGTTGCTAACCCAGGGGACTCAGTGATTAAACAGGGAGATAAATACTGGGAGGAGGGGTGAATAAGGGTCAAAAAGGACCAAGATTCAAACTGGTTTGAAGTGCAACAAAAACTTACAATTCAAAGATAAATGACTGTGAATTGAATCAATCAAGCAGTAATCAAAACCAGCGGAGTCGCCATTCTTGTTATGTAGAATTTTGTCCTACGGATAAGCCAAAACTCTCTTAACTTTAAAGCAGACTTTAAACTAACCTTAATGTAAGAAACAAGTCAAAACAAATGCTACCTTGAATCCCTAGATCTGACAAACATCTCAGGATTAAAATGCTAAAGAGAGTAGAAGGAGTTTAACTGACCTTCTATCCAGACACTTGTTTTTGGTATTTGCTCCAAGCTCCAAGCCCTCACAAGTGAACCTGTTAAAATGGAACCAAGACACAAGAATGCACTATTCTCTAGCAACCTGAAACATGAGTTAGGATCTAAATCTATGAAAGATACAAATCATATCATTAAAACAAGATTAACACAAATGATTTGGGAAAACAAGACAAGTTATTCCATTACAACTTGAAGAATACTTACAAAAGGTGCTTGATGCCCAAGCCAATCTTTCAGCTCCAAGTGTCTTCTCCTCTGGCTATCTCCACAATGCTGCAAGACCATAAGTTTGGTACTCTCAAGAGTCCTCCCCTTTTCCAATGGCATGCCTCTCTTTTATAGTGAATGGTGAGGTTAACCAACAAGAGAGATGGGTGGATCTAAGGAGAGATAAGTGGATCAGGGTTTCTAATCGAAGGAGATGAGTTGAGATCGAATCAAAGACCCCAATCTTCCATTATCTTCGAAAATCCAAAATCCCACAAGCCAAGGGAAAAAAGCTATTAAAAGAGTACCGCGTTTTGCAAAGACTGCAGAACGCGGCACTGCCGCGCTTTGGGGAAATAGCAGAACGCGGTAGTGTCTAGTACCGCGTTTTGGCGAACTAGCAAGGCGCGGTAGTGTGTGTAAATAAAGTCTAAGGTGGGTCAAAACTTGCCAGGGTGGATTCACCTTCAAGGTTGACTCATCATCTGTCTCTTCTGGATGTTTTAAAATAGTAGGGAAAATGTCATCAACTCGTTTTGTGATGGAGATGCGACACCGTGAAACATAGAGGTATAACATAGAAAAGTACAAAGCAATATTTGTAGCTCGTGGCTTCTCTCAGAAAGAGGGAATAGACTATGAAGAAACTTTTTCTCCCGTAGCCAGATACACCTCCATCAGATCAGTACTTGCTCTGGCTGCAGTGATGAAATGGAAGATACACCAGATGGATGTCAAGACAGCTTTCTTGAATGGTGTAGTCGAGGAGGAAGTGTATGTGGAGTAGCCACTTGGTTTTGAGACACATGACGTGGATTCATATGTGTGCAGACTGAAGAAATCCTTGTATGGCTTGAAGCAAGCTTCTAGGACTTGGTATGGTAGGATAGACAACTTTTTATCTAGTTTGGGATTTACTAAGAGTAAAGCAAATTCCAACCTTTACTACAAGGTTGAGGAAGGAAATCCTGTGATACTACTCTTGTATGTGGATGACCTATTTGTAACAGGTGAGGATGGATTGATTGCCGATAGCAAGAGGAAGCTTGCTGCCAAGTTCGAGATGAAGGACTTGGGGATGATGCACTATTTTCTAGGAATGGAGGTATGGCAGAGTGCAAATGGAATCTTCCTTGGATAAGGGAAGTATGCAGTAGAGATCCTGAAGAGGTTCGAGATGATGGATTGCAAGGCCATGGCCACACCTATGGCATCAAACCTGAAGCTTTTGTGTGATGATTCATCTGATCCGGTTGATGTCACTATGTATCATCAGATGATTGGGTCCTTGATGTACCTGACGAACACTAGACCAGATATTTTCTTTGCGGTGAACACATTGAGCCAGTTCCTAACAGATCCTAGAGGTGTTCACCTGATTGTTGTAAAGCATATTCTGAGGTACCTGAAGGGTACAATTGACTATGGGCTCAAGTATGATGTGAATCAAAAGTTTAACCTGCAGGGTTATGTTGATTCGGACTGGGCAGGCAGTCCTGCAGATTAGAAGAGCACATCTGGGTGTTGCTTCAGTATGGGATCAAGTGTGATCTCTTGGTTTAGCAGGAAGCAGTCCCGCGTAGCACTGAGTATAGCCGAAGCAAAGTATGATGCAGCCTATTCGGCTAGTTGTGAGGCAGTATGGCTGAGGAAGCTACTGTCTGAGTTATTTGATCTCCCACTGGATGCTACTGGTATCTTCTGTGATAACCATAGTTGTGTGAAGTTGTCTGAGAACCCGGTGTTCCACGACAGGTCGAAACACATTGAGATAAAATATCACTATATCAGGGATATGGTGCAGAGAGGAGCAGTGAAGCTCCTGTATATTACGACGGATGAACAGGTTGCAGATGTGCTGATGAAACCACTAGCCAGAGTGAAGTTTGAGTACTTCAGGGAGAGGCTTGGTGTTCTTCATATTGACGACACTTTGAGGAAGAAGTGATGGACACATTTGTTGGAGCCATTCCAAGCATGGTGAGAGGAAGATCCTTCACATGGCTGTGGATGTAAGCGCTGGATGATGAGCATCAGGATGATGCTCCAGTTACTGCTCTGTATATGCATCATGTTGGATGCGTGGTATGATCGGTTGGATCATGTATTTATATATGCATCATGTTGGATGCTTGTTATGATTAGTTGGATCATGTATATGTATATGCATCATGTTGGATGCTCGATATATTTGTATATGCATCATGTTGGATGCTTGTTATGATCAGTTGGCTCATGTATATGTATATGCATCATGTTGGATTCTTGGACCATGTATCTATATATGTATAAGGTGGATACGTTGTATGATCAGGTAGATCATGTATGTTGATATATATCAGTTGGATAAATTGTATGATCAGATGGATCATGTATTTGTGTGTGTATCAGGTGGATACATTGTATGATCAAGTGGATCATGTATGATGATATGTATTAGGTAGATACTTGGTATGCATGAGGTGGATGCATTGTATGATCAGGATGATCATGGATGACGAGCTTCAGGATGTTGCTCCAGATGACATGCATCAGGACGATGATCAGGATGATCATGTATACATCAGGATGATGTATGGTGAGTATCAGGTTGATACTATGTGGCCGTGGAGCAGGTTGTGCAGATAATCATATAATCCAGCCCTGGGAGGTTTGCAGATAGTATTTCGAGGTTTTGTCTATGGCATGTAATGTGGCCCTGGGATATCTGGCAAACGCTCTTTCAAGGTTTTGCTTTGGGAGGACATATAATCCGGCCCTGGGAGATTTGCAGATAGTCTTTCGAGGTCTTTCCTATGGCATGTAATTTGGTCATGACCCTAGTTCTACCGTTAATTTTATCTGGACGGTTAGGTGAATGCATGAGGTGAGTACATAATCGTAAACATAATGCAGGCCCTAACTACATGCAAAAAATACACTTTTCTTTTGATGAACTCTATGTATGGGAGGGAGAAACTTCTTTCCAATTTTACCAAAGCAACACAATTCAATGCAATCCCAAATCTACCAAAAATTGATTATGAAGTGTTCTTTTCCTTTTCGAGCGAAACATAAAAGACACAACACTACTAAACCAAATCAAAGCATTTTTCTTTTTCTTTTATATTTTTAAAACAAAAATGATGCTAAGTGATGAAAAGAGAGAGTTTCTAAGTAGAGTATGCAAGCTTTTCACTTTCACTACAATGGCCTAAAAGCATAAAAACCAAAAGATGCATTTAACTTTCCAAGCATGGAACTACTTTTGCAAAACTTGATATCTATTCAAATTTTTCAAGAAAATGAGCAACTCATAATTCATGAAAAACACAAATAATGCAATTTTCTTTCAACTTTTCCAAAAGATTTACACATGAGGCATTCCAATGCATATGCAATTCTTCAAATGAGCTTGGCAAATGATGGAAATAAAGTACTTTTGATTTTTCAATGGATGTATCAAAATAGAAATTTGATAACAACGATTTTTTTTAAACACAAATACTGAAATGAAAATATTACTTGCAGCACTTCAATAACTCGGAAAATCTCAAGAAAAAATGAGCACTCAATGGACTGAAAGTACACACAAACACTCAAAATCAATCAGTAACAAGCAGCACTAAAGCAAGCAAGGTTCAAAAATGAATGTAAATGAGGTCTGGAAACCAATCCAATACAATGATCAGATCTGGAAAGGAGAGGAGGGAATGCAAGGGTGAGTGGATGCAAGTGGGGGAGACAAGAGTGTCCACCACTACCAAATCTCAGACTTGTCCAAGATGGAACTCAAAACAATTCCAAATAAAACCAAACAAATCAATACACAAATCAAATATGGGGTCTCTGACTGGATCTTACAGTATAGAGGGAGTTTGCACACAAACCAAAACTCAAATCAGAAATGGAGAAGGGGTGCCTGTATGGAAAAAATGGCAGATCGGTGCACTCTGTGCTTGTACACAGTGCGACGTCGTAGTTTACCAATGCGGGAAGTGTGGCGGTGTCACAAAAGACCAATGAAAGAGTTGTGACGATAGGCTAACAGGCAAAGAACAGAGACAAAAAATAATATAGTGTCACTCTGAGTCCACTGACCAGGTGCGACAGGAGAGATCTGAGTTCAAAAATGAACCAATTTTCCAAACAATGAGCATGAAAAGGTTTGAAAATGAGAAGTACAAACTCAAAGGAAGGTAATCAAACTCTTCAAAGTGAAGATCTAATGGTGAAACCAGTTTAAGAGGCAAATGACAAATAAAATGGTTGGTAACAAGAAATCAACTGAAAATGACATTCAAATTGACAACTACAAAATAATGTTTTCCCCAGTATGGTCGCCAGATTTGTTTGACGGACAATCCACTCGAGCAGACGCGAATCGGATCTCCCTAGCTCAATGTGAGTCTAGAACAAATAGTATAGACTATAAACCACTTTCCTAGATCTAGTTAAGGATCAAGTTACCGGATGTCTTACCTTAAGTTTGTAGTCCCTTTTCCTGGATGTTGTTCCACGTCTCGTGGTCGTCAGATCGAAGCTGCAAGACTTGCCAAGATGCACAAACAAGACAAATAAGTAAAAACGTCCAAACAATAACAGATCTAAGTAAACAGTTAAGCAGGTAAACTACACAATATCATCAACACAACAATATTGGTGGAAAGCGTTTATATTACTATAAATATAGGGAAAGTACATAGAAAATAATGATTACAACCGAGGCTTAACGTAGCAATCTTTCTCCATCCAATCCAATGCCATATCCTCCCAAGGAAGTGTGAGTCTCTCAATGGATGAGTAGAGATCTTTCCATGATGATTTCACCAGCATGTAGACACTATAGACTTCCTCCGCTTGGAATGGGAAGGAGCTTCATTTATATAGGACTAAGTGGATAGGGTATGGATAGGGTAGGTTGAGATATGGTAGGAAAGAGATAGGGGATCCTTCCAAGAGGTTAGGAATCGAGTGTCAGCTCTTCCACAAGGTTAAGGATAGGGATCCATGTCAGCTAGCTTCGAGAATACGCTCGAAGGAGCTATTTTGTTTTCCATTAACTGACATTGCCGCACCCTGCAAGAGAGCAAGATGCGACATTGCAGGTTGCATGAGTGCATCCTGCAACAACCTCTCAAAACCTAGTGTAAATGGGTTATATCTCTTCCAGGCCAATAACTTAGTCAAGGAAACTTTAGGGATGTATACACTGAATCTCATGATGGTAGGATTTTAGGTGTAACAGTTGGCACTTTACCACTATTGGTTCAATATGAAAGTAAAAGGATTAGCTGAAGGTTGGAACTTGTCCCTATTTTTTCAACATTCTCAACCTTTAAACTTTTCTCTCTTCACTACCTTGTTCTCCATTGACTTGAATATAAACATAATTGTGATAAACTTCTATGGTCTAAGTTCCCAGAGGAAATATTACTAGAATTATCTCCTAAATGAGGATCATATTCATAGAAGTGACTTAGTCTATTGAGGGGACCTAGTCCCATCCCTTCAATCAATATAAATTTGAGGTGCTAGTGGTTGACCAAATAATTTAGTTGAGTTCTTCTCATCACTTCAATGATAATAAAAAAAATGTTTACTATTCAGCATATTGAACCAACCCCTACAATAATAGCTATAGTGCTAAATCATTGGCCAAAGAAATTTAGTGTATGTATGCACACTCATTTTACGTCTCTTTTTCATTTCTAGGGGACAAGAGCATTCCTACTGGAGGTCTCCCCCTTTTTTTAGGTTTAATACCGCACTTGCTAGGTCAAACCCCCTTTTTTAGGATCGAAGGCGGCCTTATTGTTAACGGAAAATCTACCGAGACAGGACTCAGGGCGTGATCTCCCTAGCTTAACGTAAGTCTAGAACAAATAAGACAGAATATAGATCTACTTTCCTAGATCAATAGAAGTGCAAACTAGTAGATAGATAGCTTACCTCAGATTTGCAGATCCCTTTGCTCTTTGTTGATCCAATGCTCCAGCGTCATCAGATCTCAAGTTGCAAGACCCTGTTGAACATATAGATACTAACAAACAGTGAAAGCATACATTTCATATTATTGATCTAAGTTAACAGTTAAGGAAGAGAACTCTAAACATCATCATCAATGAGACAACAGTTTATGGAAAGAGATTATATTAACTGTATAAAAGTGGGAATTGCATAGAAAGGATGAAGCTACAACCAAAGCCTCAATGTTGCATACTCCATCCAACATGTCCAAGCCAAGCCTCCAAGGTGGTACATGCTTCCCAAACACCAATATGGATTCTATCAGCATAAGGATACCATAGACCTTCCTCCCTCTCATGGAGAGAGTGGGTGTTTATATAGGGCTAAAGAGATAGGGTAGGTTGAGGATTAGGGGGATATGGTTAAGGGATCTTCCCATAAGGTTAGGAACCGAAATTCCACCTCACCTAGAGCCTAGGGATAGGCCTCCACCTCAGCAAACTTCTAGAAATACCTCGAGACTCCCCAAAATAGCCTTTAACCAACCTCGTCGCACCCTGGTAGAGGACACAGAGCGACAAAGGGGGGTCGTCGCACTTTGTATGAAGACAAGCTGTGACATTGTCTCACCCTAGCTGACCAATAACTGCGACGTCGCACCCTAGATGAAGGAGAAGTACGACAGCCTACTCAAAGAGGTCAACTAGGCAGGGAAATCTCTCAGATGGATGTGTTTTAGCCCAAAATGAGGTTAGGGGCGAGAGAAAAGAGTTTACACAATGGTCAAGATGACAACATTATCACAACGGTCATGATGACGACACTTGGTCATAATGATGATACTTGCAACGGTCATAGTGACGACACTAGGTCATGATGACAACACTTGCGACACTTGCACAAGGGTGACGACATTTTGGTGTAACAGAATGCCCCCCAAAGCATGAAGCTGACAGAATGAGACATGTGAAAAGCTTTGTAGTAAGAAAAATGGCAAGGACTTGCTAGTTGGAAGGAGTTGCTGTAGAAATGACCTGAGATCCACAAGTCTCATACAACACAAAACATGGCTGTCGACCAATACATTGCAGATCCATGATAGTAAAGACTGATTGAACACAATCATGGCTACTAGACACAATCGTAGATCCATGATGAGATGACAACACATCCATGACCGATACAAAAGTGGATCCGTGTAAATATAAACTAACAACACAGCCACAACCAATACAAAGTGGATCTGTGCGTCCCAAACAATCTCCATCGCAACCTGGGTAGGCAAGAACTTCCCCAGGGTCTTCAAGCTGAACCCGCAATGATACGAATCTATCCATGTGATTACAATGTTTTGGAGTCGAACATGGTAGAAACCACTTGATTACCGGTCATTATTGTATACCATTAACAAGTGCGAGGGGAATCACCATTAATGTCAATGATCCCCAAGGTATCACAGTACATACCATCAAGCGTGAATCAATGAGTTGAAGTCGAACGCAAGATGAAATCTTTCAATCAAGAGTCAATGATGTAAACTCATGTTGAAAACAAGGTAACCTGCCATTGAGGCATGCAGGCCCAAGTTACTTGGTTGGTTTCTAAGTTCAATCCTCGGATGATGATTTGACTTCGACGAGGATGAACCCGTCGAAGGAGGGCCATGATGAATCCCCCATCATCGACATGAAACTCGATAACAAATGTTTGGTGTATATCGGACGGTAGAGTAATGTGAAAGACTGATTGAAGGTATACTGAATGCAGAAGATGAGTAAAAAATGTCTCTTGAACATGGGCATGGCATGACTTGGCAGTATTGACATGACGAAAATGATACCAACCCCTAATGCAACTGATGGTGGAAGCATTCTTTGGCTGATCCAAAGGAGCAACGCGACTCATGGAATTGACAAGACTTGAGGACAAACAGATTACCCAAGTACTGGATGCAAATGCAAACGAGTGCCATGTTCAAGAGGTGACTATGTACTGCCGTAATTAAGATGTAACACAAAATCTTTCCTTTTTACCCATCATGATTGATGAGTGCCTCATGTGTTTTTGACAAGCTTGATGAGGGTAACCAGATGCTGGATATAGCTCATCTCATAGATGAGTCCAATCCCAAACATTTTACGAACCTGGGAAAGGAGGGGTTCGTCCCATAATGGGCCCTTCAATGTTTAAAATTTAACGATTCCAAAGAAGGAAAACTCGGCGTCATTTCATGTTTAGAGTGTCTGAAAAGAACTAAAGGAGACTCCAACGGTCCTTTTTTGTAAAGTTAGCCTCATCACCCAAAAAAGGGTAAAACAACGCGGGAGAGGACTCTTCCAGTCATGATTGGCTGGAGTATACCTTTTCATAACTAGTGCTTCCTGGTCCGAAAAAGGGGTAAACTATCACCAGGGAGACGACCGTTCAAATTCTTTTACAAGCGGGAACGCAACAAGTTTGCTTGGCAATCTTTTCCTATTTTAGGAGTCTAAAAAGAGCTTAAAGAGGACTCCATGAACAAATTTTTCATGGTTGATAACCGAGTACAACAAAGGAAAAGTAAACTCGGCACAGTTCATTTTCCGTAAATAGTCTAGCGAGGCCAGTTAAAGTGATAAACCTATACTCGTTAGACACACCTTTTTAACTCAAATTTTTAACGAGCACGAGAATGGTATCAAAAGCACTCGAAATCTTTTTCATATTTGAACCAGAGCACGAAAAAGTAAAAAGTAAGCTCAAACCACTTTTCATGTTTCAACCAGAGCACGAAAAAAGTGAAAAGTAAGCTTCAACTGCCATCTTACTGTTTTTAACGAGCTCAAAGATAGGTTGGAAGAATGCTCATGATGTCTACTTCATTTTTTAACGAGATTGTAACATAAAATGAACTATGCTCGGGATAATTTTCATGGTTTAATGAGATCAAAACTTAAAAAGGAAAGTATGCTCGAAAATGTTTTCAATGGTGAACTTTTTCCCAACATGGCATCCAGAGGTTGGTGTGTTCCCCCAGCAGGATTGCTGGAAGTAAGTGACTTAGCTCTAACATGATGTGAAGAGGCGATCGAGTTGACTTCAATGTAACTTCCATAGGTTGAAGACATTCCCCCAAGCTTCATTTCACTCTCCTAAGGCATAGGAGGGTGAAAAGAAGGTTAAGGTACTAAGTCTACGAGGAGACTTGACTCGAAGAGAAAGGATATGTTTCATTTTTTAACGAGCTTGACACAGAAAGGGAACTATGCTCATGAAACTAGTTTCATTTTTATGAAAGCTTGAAACCAAAGGTAAACTCTGCTCAAACTAATGGTTTCATTTTTTAACGAACTTGAAGCCAAAGGTAAACTCTGCTCGCGGTTAAGGCCCATTGACGGGTTCCTTCCCAACATGATGCCCAGAGGTTGGTAAATGCCCCCAGTGTGATTGCTAGCGGCTTAACATGGTGGTGTTCCCTCAACATGATTGATGACAGTACGATATGTGGCATGCCTCCCAAGCTTCATTTCGTCTGAAAATGCTGCTTGCTAACCCAACTGCCAACCTGGCTACTAATATGACATGTTCACCAAGGGGGGGAAAACAAGAATCATATGAAATGAAGGTTCAAGTTCTAACTCTAGCAAGAGACTCGAACCGATGGGAGGGAGATCTAATTCGTGTTTACACAAGCTTGAAATAGACAATAGCTTGAGGGGGTCCCATCTTATTTTTTCACGAGCTTGAAATGGAATAAAACTATGCTCGAGTGGCTGGTTTCATTTTTATGCAAGCCTGAAACCAAAGGTAAACTATGCTTAGAGGGGTCTATCTCATTTTTTAACGAGCTTGAAATAGAATAAAACTATGCTCCAGTAAACTGGTTTCATTTTTATGCAAGCTTGAAACCAAAGGTAAACTATGCTAGAGTAGTCGGTTTCATTTTTTAACGAGCTTGAAACACAACATAAACCGTGCTCGTACCCCCCATCCTCAGGGGGAAGAAACCACTAAAACATATGGAACGTTTAGGGAAGTTTGATGACTAGGATTCATATGATGAGTGGGTGTCACGAAGGAAAGTTGATCAATGGTCACAATCCTCCCATCATAGGGAAAATACATCACTCGAAAGAGTGTGGATACTAGGCTCTCATAGCATAGACATAATCACGTCCAAGGAGCAGATTGAAATCTAAGGGACCTTGGAAAACCATGACATCAATATAAACAGTTTTACCTCCCAAAGTGATAGGTAACTGAGGAAGGATCCCTAAAGGTCCAGTAGGCCTTCTATTAAAAGCTAGTATCTGGTCAGTGACTGGCACAAGCCAAGGAGAACCTATTGCTTGCCAAGCAGTTGAGGATAAAATACTAACAGAAGCTCCCTCATCAATTATCGTACAAAAAATTTCTTTATCTAAAACTCCTATAGATATTTGAAAAGGAAAAATCGAAGGAAGACGAGATTCTATTAGACTATTCCAATCAAATGAAATAACCTCAGTACTTGGAGGGGGTTTTGTGGGAATAGACATGGTTTCCCCTCCCCTAGAACAATTTGAACTGACCAAAAAAAAATCAGCAATTTCTATTTCACCCTCAACTAGAGGAGTGGGGTCAACCGAGAATGAGACTTGATTAACCTCTTGGGTATCATCTCTCAAGGGAGGAATGGGGTCGATTGACGATGTTGTTGAATCGACCGCTTTGTTTTCACTCTCTCATAAAAGAGTGGGGTCAACCGAGGGTGGGGTCGGATAAACCGCCCTATCAACCATTGAAGGATCAGGGGACAACCTACAATACTTCGTTGGAAGGTGTTTATGGGATGTGTCCATGTCTTCCAACAATTGTGAAGCTTCATCCATACGAGGACAAAGGTAAGTACGGTGCATGCCCTTGCATAACCAGCAAGGGTCTGCAGCTATACCCTTTCGAACCTTAATTACAACATCACTATTTGATGGGGTATCATCATTATGATGTCCGGAGACTGATGACAAGGGTTGTTCAGAATGCGACCATATTTCTAAGACCTTGGAGATACTAGGGTAGCTCTTAATAAAATGGGACCCTTTACAAAGTTTGCAAGGGAATTTCGGTTTACGCGAATTCAGAACAGGTGTATCGGTGCCCCCAGCATGATGATCAGTGGTTGGGGTTGTGACCTTCTGCTTAGTGTTCTTCTTCTTAGTCTTCCCTTTCTTCTTCTTCTCAACCACCTTCTTACTGACATCAAAGTTTTCAGTAGGAGAGGAGGAAGAGACGGAAGCCGATTCAACTTTCGACAAAGAAGGAGAAGGGTCACCATGAGATTGATGCTCATGTGATGAAGGACCTAGGTCCAACACAATTGGTGCACTTGATGTAACTGGATTGGAGAATAACCATACTAGTAATCCTATCGTCAATCCAGGAAGACTCACCGTAGCCATAAAGGGAGGACCAACAGTTCCACAAGGGGGAATAACAAATGGCACACCCTGGAAAGGGGTGCTTTGGTTGGTAGTCCCGGAAGAATCTTCCATATCTGACCTCCCTAAGAGAGTCTAAAGTACCACACAAGTCAAACACTACTCAAGTCTAAAAGCAACAAGCAAACTGTGTGAATAGGAGTGGATGAAAATTCGGGATCCTCACAGGATTATCAAGGCATCGCAAACCGCTATATACTACAGGGTCCAACAATATGACACGACAAGGAGGATTGGGACCGTACCCTTGCCTGCATACCCGATTACCTGGACAGTACGTGCGTGCTAATCTCCCCGAGTGTTGTTCTCAGTGTATTGCTTTCCCAAGACGTCCAAATGGTTAACTCAGTTGGTTTTAGGAATCCTAGTGGTGTCTCCCGATATACGCAAGGTACGTGGGAGCTCAAATCCGTAGTGGTGCTATCTAATGCACAACCGTTCGGCAAGAGGCCTTCCGATATACTACCGAGTACGTGATACACCCTTCGATATACACCAAGTACGGATTATAGTACTTGGTGGGTACGTGAAGGAGATCGATATACCGATAAGTACGTGGAAGACTACAATACCCCCTGGATACAGTGCTGGAAAATAACGACAGTTGCCACGCTTAATGACACTGGAACACGTCTCTAACTTACACACAGTTACTAAATGATTTTAACCTAATATAGCGTTAATTTTATCTTGTACGGTTAGGTGGATGCATGAGGTGAGTACATAAATGTAATTATAATGCAATCCTCAACTACATGATAATGCACATTTTCCTTTCCTTTTCAATGAAAACTACTTAAGGTAAGGAGAGATTTTTATTTCTTTCAAACCAAAAATACTTAAGTAGTAGGAAAAGAAGAATTCCTTCCTAAAGTGCAATAACTCTAACTTTCTGCAATAATCAGCTAAAAAGCACAGAGAAAATGAAAGACGCAACTAATCTTAATAATGTATAAGACAAAATAATGAAGCACTTTCAATTTTCAAATGCATGTATCAAAAATGGAATTTGATAACTAAATGCTTTTCATATCTATATACAGAAAGTGAGAGAATATCTACAACACTCTTTAATCATTCAGAAATTTCCAAAGAAAAACGACAAGCACCCAACACAATTCAAAGGCACTCAAGAACAGCTCAAAATCTACCAAATGCAATCAAAACTCAATGATCGAGTAGAGGAAGGGTTTGGAGATCAGATCTAATGATCTAAACAGATCTGAAAAGATATGGTAATGTGACCAAGGATTGGAAGATCAACCCAACCGGCGGGGGGGATTGAAATTGCCCCTTACAACCAAGTAAAACACTTGACTGATCAAGCACCCAAAATCAACTAAAACACATCCAAACTCAAGCAATGTTGGATCTAGGGGGTGTGTGACCACAATACATAGCCTATAGACCTCAAGCAATCAGACCAAAAACTCAAAAAGGAAAAACTTGTTGATCTTTATGTTTTAAGAGATCGTCGCACCCTATACACAGACAAGGTGTGACAAAGGGGGTTCGTTGCAGGTTGTACACAGGAAAAGTGCGATGCTTTCGCAGTTTGGCTTCAAGCAAAGTGAGGCGATCAGACAATGGCGCAGGGAAGACTCAAACCAGGTGTGACAGTCAAATTTTGAGTAGTAAAGGTGTGAGATCCCTCAAGGTAAAAGGGTAAGAGGCTTAATGATGACCCAAAGGAGAATGAAGGACACATATGAAACTTTTTAATGAAAAAGATATGATGGGAAGAAGGCTTAAAAAGGATAGAAATGGCTCAAACAAAAGAGATGAAATCAAACATACATGAAATCAATTCTATTGTTCTACTCCCCAGTATGGTCGCCAGATTTGTTAACGGACAATCTACCGAGACCGGACTCAGGGCGTGATCTCCCTAGCTTAACGTAAGTCTAGAACAAATAAGACAGAATATAGATCTACTTTCCTAGATCAATAGAAGTGCAAACTAGTATATAGATAGCTTACCTCAGATTTGCAGATCCCTTTGCTCTTTGTTGATCCAATGCTCCAGCGTCGTCAGATCTCAAGCTGCAAGACCCTGTTGAACATATAGATACTAACAAACAGTGAAAGCATACATTTCATATGATTGATCTAAGTTAATAGTTAAGGAAGAAAACTCTAAACATCATCATCAATGAGACAACATTGCATCCTCCATCCAACATGTCCAAGCCAAGCCTCCAAGGTGGTACATGCTTCCCAAACACCAATATGGATTCTATCAGCATAAGGATACCATAGACCTTCCTCCCTCTCATGGAGAGAGTGGGTGTTTATATAGGGCTAAAGAGATAGGGTAGGTTGAGGATTAGGGGAAGATGGTGAATGGATCTTTCCATAAGGTTAGGAACCGAAATTCCACCTCACCTAGAGCCTAGGGATAGGCCTCCACCTCAACAAACTTCTAGAAATACCTCGAGACTCCCCAAAATAGCCTTTAACCAACCTCGTCGCACCCTGGTAGAGGACACATAGCGATAGAGGGGGGTCGTCGCACTCTGTATGAAGACAAGCTGGGACACTGTCTCACCCTAGGTGACCAATAATTGCGACGTCGCACCCTAGATGAAGGAGAAGTGCAACAACCTACTCAAAGAGGTCAACTAGGCAGAGAAATCTCTTAGTTGGATGTGTTTTAGCCCAGAATGAGGTTAGCTGCGAGAGAAAAGAGTTTACACAATGGTCAAGATGACGACATTATCACAACGGTCATGATGATGACACTTGGTTATAATGACGATACTTGCAACGGTCATGGTGACGACACTAGGTCATGATGACAACACTTGCAACACTTGTGACACTTGCACAAGGTTGACAACATTTTGGTGTAACACTTATAGTAATTAATCCCCCTTTTCTAGGGATTGGGGCACTCTTACATGAGTTCCCCCCCCCTTTTAATGGTTTAGTGCACTTCAGTTAGTAGTTTTGGCATAGTTAACTACCTAATGCACCCTAGTTGTCTATTTAGGCCTAGTTACACTCTAGTTTCACATGCATGTCCAATTAAACACCAATTTCTTATGCATGACTAAGTTAACTACCTCATTAGGTAGTTATAAGGTCAGTTAACCCTAGCCATCCATGCATGGCCAATATTAATCCCTAAGGAGGGTGTACTTATTAGCTATAGGCCTAGTTAAACCCTTATAGGACTTGCATGGTCAACATAGCTCCCTAAGGAGGGCACATTTGACCATTCAGGGTGATTACTATTAAGTTAAACTAGATTTTATGCATGTGCATGTAATTAAGCCTAGATAATATACCTATATATGCAAGTAATCATGTCATTGATCAAGCACTTCTACAATTCATTCATTGATGTATTCTATTGGGCATTCAATTGATTAATGGAGATTACTTAGCTTATAACTTTACTTGAATTCTCTCTTGATTTCTATGCAATTGTAGTGGAGTCTTATTTATGATGATCTCTCTATGTTAGGTTATTGAATATTATATTGCTCTAATACCTTCGTATTCTCTTCTATGGATTCTAATTGTGTTACTACTCCATTTAGCTTCTAGATCCATTGGTTAAAAAGCTCACAATGCCTTGATTAGTTTTCAGTATTAAAAGAATTTGTTTAATCTTGGGGATTTATAGTTCATTGGTGAACTAAATGTGAGAAAAGAACCACTACAAAAATCCTTTGAAGGTACTTAGGAGACAATAAATTACAGTCACCCTTAAAGTGCAATCCCCATTAAATTCAGAGATTTAGTTCTAAAGGAATGGATTAATTTGACTTGTCTTTGGAGAAGAATGTAATGAGTCATTTTTAGAATAATTTCACCCACATAACAAAGGTAACCAAGGAGTAGGCCCAAAAATATTATATACACTCATAGAGGCAACTTGTTGGGGGAGGGAAAGCTTGAATAGTTGGGATGCAATCACAAAGAGGGTTCTTTCACTAGAGTTATAAGTGATGAGCTGATCACATTGGAAAATTAGAGGAATAAAATTCTAAGGTGGGAAGAAAAAAAGTGGAGGAAAAAAGTAGGGTGACTTGGGTTGGGTAATGGAGGTGGATGAGAATACCACATTCTTCCACAATTTTTCCTAAGTCCATAAATCCCAAAACAAAATCTGATATATTTAAGACAGATAGGGAGAAATTTGGAGAATAATTTTGGACATATTGTAGGTTGAATCCCAAGGAGTTATCTCACTCAATTGTCACAAATGTTGTTGGGAACTTGCCTAGTTTTGTGCCAACAAGTACCTAGTTTGAATCCCCCTAGTTTAGGTGCACGATTATGCACTAATGGATTTACTATGGATGTGGGGAATTGTCCCTTAGGTTTACCCATGACATTTTCCTTAGGAAAAAAACATATCGCATACTACAACATTGCATTTTAGTGTAGTTTAGATGGAACCTCAAATTCTAACGTAGTTGAGGTTGTGTACTTCTCCTCATACTTTGAGAATTTGGTTACAGATGAGTAAAACGTGGAGATAATGGCTCCCATCTCATAAGATGAGCTTCTTAAGGTTTTGGGAAGTTTTCAAAAGGATAAGTCCCCCGGAATGGATGGGTGGTCAATTGAGCTCTACTTGTCCTTCTTTGAATTTATAGGATTTGATCTACTCATGGAAATGGAAGAGTCTAGGGCCTCCAATACATTGATATAGGTTTTCAACTGTATTTTACCACTACTATTTCCAAGAGAGATGGCCCCTATGTGATGAATTTCATATAATGTCTCTTTGTAGTTACATATATATGATTATTTCCAGTTATTACTTACTCATTATAACAATCCTCTCATGGGCTATCTCCCTTGAGAAATTCAAGTTATTTGAGGATATGTCCATTTTTTATTCAATTAGAATTCCATATGAAACATTAAATCTCAACAAATTTATAAATTTTGTTTGTCATGGTTGATTTGTCTTGGGCATATGAGCATGTGAATTGGTTATATCTAAGGCTCCTTTTATTACATGGTGGCCTTCAATTGTCTATTATACAATGGATTGAGGAATTTTTATCAACTATTTAGTTTTAATTTATAACTAATGGATCTATGCTCTCCTTCTTAAAACCTACCAAAGGACTTAGGAAAGGTTGTCCATTATCACACATCATTTTCCTTTTAGTGGCAAAAGTACTTAGAAAGCATCTCATGCAATTGAAATCAATAAGAATTATCTTGGTCATCTAGATTGGAAGAGGTGTATCCATGACACATAAACTATTCAAGATGATATGTTGATCATTGGGAATGGCTCTAACCTTGTTCTATGAAGTTACAAGAATGAAAATCAATGCATTCAAATCAATTTTTTTTTGTATGATCATTAACTCACAACGTCATCAATACCATTTTAGATCTACAGGCCATGTCTTTTGATGGGACACTTAAGTATCTAGGGTTCGAACTCAAAGAAAATGGTGATATTGAAACAATTGAGATTGGTTAGTTAAACGATTGGGTAAAGGGTAGGAAAATGCTACAACAAATGAATTTTATGTAATGTACCTCTCGAGGATAATGAATGTGATAGGAGGTACCTATGAGAAATAATAATGTAACGTGTTCATAATCATGGAGTAACGCCCACTTGTAGTTGGTAGGTAATAAATAGTCCCACTAGGTACTTAGAGGAAATAAATATAATAATGAGAGGTAATTGGCATAGGACCTTTGTAATACTCATGAGAAAGTATACACACATAAATATAATTGTATTGATACATGTAGATGATTTTATTATAATAAGCATGACTTATGGAGTGGTTCCTTCCATAAGGAGTAATTGATGGTGTTACCCTACCATAAGGGTTTTCTCTATATTCTTGGTGTTCATTTTTGTGTGGATTCCATTTGTTATTCTAAGATAATATGTTTTATATTTTATCTACTAAATTTCACTAAAAGTGGTATCCTTTACACCTTAATCTTGATTCTAGTTGCTCCTTGGGTTTTTTGGTGTCACTCTCCTACTCTAATATATCTATTTTGGTCCTTTGTGTACTTTTATACTAGGTGCATTTATGGATTCATGTTGGTTCACAGTAATCTTTTAATACTAATGGCCATGTCTTGATGGCCTTTATCTATCATGGTGGTGCGGGTGGAAATACACATAATCCTTTACTATCAGTTCTTCTTTCTCTGACTCTTCAACATGTGGCTCATTTGATTCACACTGCTTTGTAGATTCTTCTTCCCTCTATTATGTCCTTCCTATTATTACTCTTTAGTTCCTTGTGTATACTTTTCTTCATATTCATCTTATGTCTTTGCATCCAATATTGGTATTAAAATTAACTTTCCAAGAATGATTTATTCATGTACCATCGCGGGTCCTTGTTGCTTAATAAGGGAAATATCTTGTAAAGTGATTTTCTTTTTCTTGTACCAAATCTTTAGAAACTTTATTTTCACATTAATATTAATCATACCCGTCAATTTTATCTAAGGATATCTAATAATAAAATCGACATCGTCCATAATTATAGAGGTGCCCCCGTTTGTAACCTAGTGCCCCATATCCTAATGTGGATCTTCAAACCCTTAATGCCTCTTGTTCCTTCACCACCCTTTTTTATGCTACCTCAATGTCCTGCTGAATTCACTACTGGGTAACTTCATTATACAGAGCCTTTGTGGTCTCCACTTCCTTCAATATGTGGGGCATATGGGTTAGACCTTGATCCCTTCCCCCTCGGGAAACGTTCCCCTTATTAACCATGATTGCATAGGCCAACCAGACTATCGTCATGAAAGGAATTCCCCTCCTCACCGCTATCATCCTCAATGAGGATCTCCCATTTCTCAACTATTTTATGTTTGGTCATTTGTCTAAAGTGCCACTTCTCTAAATCCCCAAGTGCTAGAAGTGTCTTCACCTTCTCTGTCCTTTTAAGTCCAATCTACGGTTTCCAAAATATGACCATTGGAATAACAAGAAACTCAGACAACATCTTACCTTTATGCCCATTGACACTTTCCATCATCATGTTAGGCTCGATCGTGCTTCCCTCCTCCAAAATCATCGTGGGTGAAGGTTTTGTCCTGATTGTCATTCTAACCAATCTCGGTATGATTCCTTTGCCATTGCTTCAAGCTAGAACTTGCTTGACCCATCCTTTGATTTCCTTAACAACCCAATTCATTAGCTCGAGGATCGTGCTAGCGTTCACTAGCCACCTTACCTATTCTATGCCTTGCAAGGTGTCACCTTCTCTAGGTTGTCGTATTTGGGTTCTTGTACTATGACCATTAGATTTTCTTATAAATGCATCCTAATAGGAAAAAAGGAAACCCCTAACTAAATCTAGGATTTCTCAATAATATCTAGGATTTTGGAGCTCTATTGTATGGCTAGGGTTTTGAGGTGGCAAAATTTAAGGTCCCTATCTTCTTTAATACTAATCATAGTGGTTATTATGACCCAATTTAGAAATGGCACAAGCACTTCACGTCTAATGTCTATGGTCCTATAGAAACCCGATTCATAAATATAGAGATAATCACATTACAATATTTTCAATTTAAAATGGGTGTAATTTCCACGATACACCTCTAATTCTCTATTATCACCCCAATTTTGAGATGCCATAGTCACTACTTTTGCTAGCATTGATTCTACTACAATCTAGTTCATAATTAGAGAGATAATTGTGCAATAAGAATTTCAACTTGAAATGGATGTAACTCCCATGATACTTATCTTGTTCTTTCTTATGATCATAATTCTTAAATTCCATGGCCACTTTTCTTATACTGTCATTGGTTGAAGTGCAATCTAGGTGCTTTGTCAAAATGTATCTTCTTTACAATACTTATGGTTGTCACCAAGAAAACCCTAGAACTGTTTATTTTAATTCAATGATATCTTCACTCTCGAGGCTTTGATTTGAATACTTTTGTTAAATTCAATATTTTTCCGAGAGGAATTCAAATCTACAATTTTCTTCTTCAAATTCTATACAAAAATATTCAAAATGGAACTAAAATTCTTGACCCTATTTTTCACTTGAAAAATCTTAGAAAAACAAATAATAAAAATTAAAAATTCCACTTTTTGCCCAAGAAACAACTTTCATACCACTTGTAGTGAATTTTAGTAGATAAAATATAAAACCCCTTGGATTAAAGTAACAAAATGCGTCCACACAAGGATAATCATGAAGAATATAGAGAAAACCCTTAAGGTAGGGTAAACCCATCAATTACTCCTTATGGAAGGAAGCACTCCACATGCCATGCTTGTTACAATGCAATCCTCGATATGTATCAATACAAAGATACTTGTGTTTATATATGGTTTCTCATGAGTATTCCTAGGGGCATATGCCAACTAACCCTTATTATGATATTTATTACATCTCATTTCCTAGTGGGTCTATTTATTACTCACAAACTATCGAGTGATCCTTATCCAACAATTGTGGCCACATTATATTAATTATTCCCCTTAGGTACCCCATATTACATTAATTATCCTCCCTATGTACATTGCAATCTATCAATAGTAAGCTCACCCTCATCAAGAGTTTACTAAAGGCTTCCTTGATGTACTAGATGTCACTGGACTATATTCCCAAAGGAATCCATATCGAGATTAGGAAAAAATGAGTCTCATATGTATGGTTATAGAGGAAATATCAATAGGGTATATCATTGGTGAAATGGAATAGGCTGGAAAATTCAAAAGAAAATGGGGGTTGGGGATTTTAAAATCTTCCAATTGTCTCTCAAGCACTTGTACCTAAGGCAATATGGAGGATGTTCATCTTCGAGGGTCTATGGAAACAAGTCATGATCAACAAGTACATTCACCCAAATGCCTTAAAGGCATGGATCTGCTAAAATATAAAATCTCATATTGAGGTATATGTGGTTGATTAGAAATGATCAGACATTTATGATTGGACTTGATCCATGGGTGGTTGTGAAGGTGTTGACTAGTTGTCAAATGATCTTCTTCGACTTCTACATGATAAAGGGAAATATGTTCGAGCAAGAATATATTCTGTGGAAGTTGTATGGTATTTAGGATGGTTTTCCACTCTGGTCATTGCATTGGAAGGGATTAGTGCTATGGAGGGGTAGAATTTTAGGTAGAATCTCATATCGAGTGCAACCAACTTAAACAAATAATAGGTTTCATCGGTTTGGGGGTGAATTAAAGAAAGGGGAAGTATGTTGGGAAGTCAGGATATAAGGTGGCCTTATCATGGCAAAATAAGGAATATTCCTAGTGGTCGTGAATTTTCATGGTGTCTTAAATCTCTACACAAAACCTGTGTTTTCTTTGTATTCTGACTGCATATCGGGACTTAACATGGGACAATATTTAGAAAATGAGTTGGAATGATCTAATAATTTGTCTTATATGTAAGTAAATATGTGAAACAATGACCCACCTCTTTGTACAATGTCATTTAGTAGGAAATTTTGGGACATGTATAAAAGGTTCATGGTTAGAAGAGGAGTTTGGGAAGGCTCATTTATGGAAGATGCATTGGAGGCATGGATGGAGAATTCTAAAGTAAGGAAAAATCAACACTCATTTGCTCCTCATGATAAACTATAGTAAATCAAAGTCTAACTTAAGATCCTATGGATTGAGTGGGAATGTCAACAAGTAGATTTATGTATAGCGGTGAATCTATAATTTTGTATTCTCTTTATCTTAGTACTAAATGTAAACTTTGCTTTAAACATTTAAATGAAAGGTTATGATATTTTTCCACGAAAACGTGTGTGTGTGTGTGTGTGTACATGCATGGTTGTGTGTGTGTCAAGGTGTGCCTACAACTTTGTGTGGGTGTGTGCACATGCATGGTTGTGTGTGTGTATGTGCACTTGTGTGTACATACACAAAAAATATATATAGCCCCAAAGGATAGCTTTATTTGTTCAAAAAAATTTGTCAACATGTAACTCGCATACACATACACACACATATAGGCCCAAAGGATATAACTTAGTTTGTTTGACCCTTTACACTAACAGATAATTCCTAAGAAGGTTGTGAGACTAATTATCATAAAGTATTATACAATTAACATCCTCTATTGCAAGTAGTGATTAAGGGAATGGTGGTAGAATCCATAGAGCACGGGAAAGGTACAAACTTCCTCATTTTGAATACTTAAGTGTGGGAGAGCTCAATCAGTGTTAAGTTGGTACTAGTTACCACTTTCTTCCCTTAATTGTGTAAGGGTACAATGCATGTGTGTGTGTGTGTGTGACTTGCATGATTGAGGAGAACCTAGGCCTATAGAGAAAGAGCTTGTGTGTGTGTGAATTGCACAATTGAAGATAACCTAGGTCTGTAGAGAAGGTGTGTCTGTGTGTGTGTGAGAGAGAGAGAGAGAGACTTACACGATTGAGGATAACCTAGGCCTATATATATATATATATATATATATATATATATATATATAGAGAGAGAGAGAGAGAGAGAGAGAGAGAGAGACTTAAATGATTAGGAGAACCTAGGCCTATAGAGCAAGAAGAGTAAGTGTGCATGTGTGTGGTTGGGTGTGTGGGTGGGTGGGTGTGTGTGTGTGTGTGTTTTGCACGATTGAGGAGAAACATAGAAATATGGCCTCTCTAAAAATATGGGAATCTATGTGTGTATCACGATCAAGGAGAATTTAGGCCTATAGAGCATGTGTGTGTGTGTGTGTTGCATGATTGAGGATAAAGTGTGTGTGTGTTTTATGATTCAGGATAAATTATGTCTATTTGTGTGTGTGTGTGTCACATGATTGAGGAGAAACTATGTGTGTGTGTGTTGCACGATTGAGGATAAATTTTGTGTGTGTGTTGCATGATTGAGGATAAACTCTATGTGTGTGTGTGTGTGCATTACACAATTGAGGAGAAACTGTGTGTGTGTGTGTGTTGTAGGATTGAGGGGAAAGTATGTGTGTCTGATGCATAATTGAGGATAAACTTTGTGTGTCTGTGTGTTGCATGATTTAGGAGAAATTGTGTGTGTGTGTGTGAGAGAGAGAGAGAGAGACAGACAGACAGACAGAAAGAAACTATGTGTATGTGTGTGTTGCACGATTGAGGAGAAACTCTATGTGTGTATTTGTTGCACGATTGAGGAGAAACTGTGTGTGTGCATGTTGCACGATTGAAGAGAAACTGTGTGTGTGTGTGTGTGTGTGCACATGTGTGTGGTGTTAGAAAAATAGGATTGCAGAGCAATAACAATAAACAAGATGCAAATATAAATCACATAAAACACATTACAAGAGAGACACCAATATAATGTGGTTCACCCAATATGGGCTACGTCTACACAGAAATTGCCATTCCTTATTATTATACCATCCAACAAATGAAGGGATACAACTTGCAACACATTCGCTGCAACTTCCTCTTCACTCTCTCATAGTCTCTCTCACACAATCATAGAGATCTTTACAATGCTACAATACCCAGCCGTATTACAATGCCTTCCTTTTAAAGAGGGATTGCCATGGGAAAATACTATGGGACACCCAATACCATGGGCCCGTAAATCACATTATTGACCAAGTCATGACTATGAAATTACAACATTTTACAAGGCATTTTTTCTGAAATTTTCACTACGGGAGCGTTGCCCCCGAACCCCGCCAGGGAGGGGGATCCTAAAAGTAGTCGATGCCCCCCCTGGACACCGCATGGTGACTATTTTTGGGGGGTAAATTCCTCCAAATCCCCTCGTCATGGGATGGTATCTAGACACGGATGAAACATGACCTCTAAATAAGGAAGATCGGGCTCCACAACCAACAATATCCCACTTGGAAACTGATCATAGCAACTCCACCGCTGTTGCACTTGCTGGACTACGATCTAAACATTGGATCTGGAAAATTTCTCATTTTCACCTTCATTATTGAAGGCCAACTGAAACCGAGCAGGAACTCAATTTCTCTTTGGTTACTACCTTTGTCAACATGTCTGTAGGATTATGGCTAGTGTGTATCTTTTCCATCTTCAATGGTTCATCTTCCATAACATACCATATGAAATGGTACTTGAGCTGTATATGTTTAGTATTAGAATGGAAGGTTGAGTTCTTTACAATATGAATGGCACTCTGGATGTCATTCTACAACCTGTTATTCTCCTGCTTCTTACCCAATTCCTCCATGAACCTCTGTAAACAAATCATCTCTTTATTAGCCTCTGTAGAAGCAACATCCTATGCTTCTGTTGTTGAAAGTGAAACAACCTTTTATAGTTTTGAAATCCAACTTATTGTTGTTCCACCTACAGTAAAGACATACACTGCTCCTCCTGCTATCTTTATCAGCTACCATATTTGCATCAACATATCCCTATATAAAAGTGTCTGAACCTCCAAAACATAATGCATGAGTGGTAGTACCTCTCAAATACCTAAGAATCCACTGTACTACCTTCCAATGTTCTTTACCTAGATTGTTCATATACTTGCTCACAACTCCCACTACATGTGCAATATCTAGTCTTATGCACACCATGGCATACATCAAGCTACCAATTGTTGATGAATAGGGAACCCTATACATGTAATCTATCTCTTCATGTGTCTTGGGACACATCTCCTTACTTGGTTTGAAATGGTTCGCCAAAGGTTTACTAACTAGTTTTGCATTCTGCATTCTAAATCTCTCCAACAAATTTTGTATGTACTCACTCTAAGACAATGTCAATTTGCAATTTTTCCTGTCTCTTGTTATTCTCATATGAAGGATTTGTTTTGCAGCACCCAAATCCTTCATCGCAAATGAATTAGCTAACTTCATTTTGAGAACATTTATATCCTACATGTTAGACCCTACAACAAGCATGTCATCCACATACAATAAGAAGATAATATATATTCCATTATCTAGCCTCTTGAAATAAACACAGTGGTCAGAATGGCATCTACTATAACCTTGTTATGTTATAAACCTGTCAAATTTCAAATACCACTACCTTGGAGCTTGCTTTAGGCCATACAATCTCTTCTTCAAACTGCAAACCGAATTCTCCTTCCCTTTGACCTCATATCCCTGTGATTGCTGCATATAAATCTCTTCCTCCAAATCCACATGGAAAAGGTTGTTTTTACATCTAACTGTTCAAGATTCAAATCTTCTACTACCACTAGACTTAAAATAGTTCTAATTGAATTCATTTTAACAACAGGAGTAAATATTTCATCAAGATCTATACATTTCTTCTGTGCAAACCCCTTTACAACAAGTCTAGCCTTGTATCCCTTCTTTCCTCCATCTTTGTCCTTCAACCTATAAACCCATTTATTCTGCAATGCTATCTTACCAGCAGGAAACTGAACCAAATCCCAAGTCTGGTTTCTTACCAATGAGTCCATCTCCTCATTCATGCCTTGCTCCCACTTCTTTTTAGTTTCCACCTGCATTGCTTCTTCATAACATTCTAGTACACCAGAATTAGTCATCAATAAATAATATATTGAAGGAGAGAATCGTTCAAGGGGTCTACTTAACCTGGTATATCTTCTAACACTTGCAGGAGTTTGAGGTACCTGTTGTTGTTCTTGATTTTCCGGCACCTTTAGAACTTCATTTTCTTTGATTTCATCAAGCACTATGTACTATGTGTTTTCCTTTTCCTGTTTCTTTCCATGCAACTGATCTTTATACATGACATTTTCATTGAATACCACATCTCTACTCCTAATTATTTTGTTATTTTCATAATCACATAAGCGATAACCAAAATCATCAACCCCGTATCCAATAAAAGTACATTTCTTGAATTTAGCCTCAAGCTTTGTTCTATTTTCTTTATCAATATGGACAAATACTTCACAACCAAAAGTTCTCAGAAATGAGTAGTTATCCTTTTTACCTGTCCATGCCTCCTCTGGAATACCACCATCCAAATCACTTGAAGGCCCTCTGTTTATTAAGTAAACAACAGTATCTATAGCATCTGCCCAAAACTGTAAGGACAACTCTGCATGCAATCTCATACACCTTGCACGCTCCATGATTGTTCTATTCATCCTTTCTGACACACCATTTTATTGTGTTGTTACTAATACTTTCTTCTCTCTACGAATACCATGGTATGAACAATAACTATCAAAATCATTGCCGCAGTACTCACCTCCATTATCAGATCTGAGACACTTCAACCTTTTTCCTGTCTCATTCTCAACCAAAGCTTTCCACTTCTTAAAAATGGAAAACACATCATATTTTTGTCTAATGCAATAAACCCAAGTCTTTCTAGTTGCGTCATCAATAAAAGTAACATAATAACGAGAGCCACCAAGATATTGTACCTGAGTTGGTCCCTATACATCTATATGCACAAGCTCTAACTTTTCACTCTTCTTATGTTTCCCAACCCTGAGAAAAATGACTCTCTTTTGTTTTCCATAAACACAGTTCTCACAGAATTCCAAACTTACCTGCTTCAGATCTGGCAGCAACTTCCTTGAGTGGAGAATACGCATCCCCTCCCCACTCATGTGTCTAAACCTATGATGCCCCAATGTTGTATATGTTCCTGTGGAAGCTAAAGAGATGGAACAGTTAGTATTATGGGGACATAAATACAACGTACCTATCATGTCTCCTTTTGCTATCACCATTGATCCTTTAGCGATCTTCCACCACGTTTCTCCAAACGTAGATAAACAGCCACCATTCCCCAACTGCTCTGTTGAGATCAAATTTGTTTTCATAGCAATAATATGCCTTACATCTTTCAGCAGCCATTCACCATTCTTTAACTTTATCCATACCTTACCCATTCCAACAATTTTACATGGTTCATCATCACCCAATAAAACATGTCGAAAAACGCCTGGAACATAATCATGAAAATTTCCTATGGGGTGTAGCATGACATGAATCTCCTAAATCTACTACCCATTAATCACTAGTATTATCTAATGCAAGAATCAAAGCATCTTGTAACACATCACCTGCTACATTTGCTTCCTAAGTAGTCTCATGTTGTCCATCTCCTTTCTTCTTTAGAGATCTGTAGTCTTTCTTTAGATGTCCTTTCTTTCCACAGGTCGAGCACTTTATATTTCCCAATATGGACTTGGATTTGTCCTTCTTGGACTTGTTGTGATTACCTAGGCTCTTTTCTCTCTCCCTTTGTCTTCCCCTGCTCTCCATGGTCAATGTATTACCTGATGTCTCACCTGTGCTTTTCCTTCGCATTTCCTCACTAAGAATAACACCAACAACATCATCAAATTTCAAAGTGTTCGAACCAGAGACAGAGTTACTTACAACCATGACCAAGTCATTCCAACTTTCTGGCATGATCTCAAGATTAGAAGAGCCCTAACCTCATCATCAAAGTTCACTTTTATAGAACTTAGCTGATTTGTAATCGTATTAAATTCATTTAAATGATCAGCAACAGATCCACCTTCTGACATCTTCATATTAAATAAATGATTCATTAGAAATGCCTTGTTGGAGGTCGAGGGTTTTTCATACAGCTTACCCAATGCGTTCATCAGGCCCTCCATTACCTTTTCTTTTGAAATATTGAAAACCACTAATAAAGCCAAGCATAGCCGTATTGTTCCCAGTTCCTTTCTGTCAAGAGCCTCTCATTCTTCGTCCTTCATAGTCACTGGTTGTTTTGCTTTTCCTCCCAGTGGTAGGAATAGATCCTTTTGATATAGATAGTCCTCCATTTGCATCTTCCATAACTGGTAGTTTTGGCTGTTAAATTTCTCGACCTTAAACTTTCCTTCTTCAGCCATTGCTCCCACTCGAACCAGGAACCCTTCTTTCTTGCGATTTTATATTCCAAATAGACCTTTGGCTCTAATACCAATTGTTAGAAAAACAGGATCGCGGAGAAATAACAATAAACAAGATGCAAATATAAATCACATAAAACACATTACAAGAGAGATGCCAATATAACGTGGTTCACCCAAGATGGGCTACGTCCACACAGAAATTGCCAGTCCTTATTATTATACCATCCAACAAATGAAGGGTAACAACCTACAACACATATGCTGCAACTTCCTCTTCACTCTCTCACAGTCTCTCTCACAAAATCATAGAGATATTTACAATGCTACAATACCCAACCATATTACAATGCCTTCCTTTTAAAGAGGGATTACCATGGGAAAATACTATGGGACACCCAATACCATGGGCTCGTAAATCACCCATTAATGACCAAGTCATGACTATGAAATTACAACATTTTACAAGGATTTTTTTTTTCTGAAATTCGACTGTTTTGGGGGGAAATCCCCCCCAAACCCCCTCGTCATTGGCTGGGATCCAGACATGGCTGAAACACGACCTTTGAATAAGGAATATCAGGATCCACAACCAACATGTGGTGTGTGTGCATGTGCATGTGCAAAGTGTGTGGGTGTGCGTGTCTTTGTGTGTGTGTGTGCCCTTGTGCATGTGCGTGCGTGTCTGTGCATGTGTGTGTGCATGTGCGTGTGTGTGTGTGTGTGTGTATGTGTGTGTGTTTGTGTCTGTGTGTGAGGAGAGACATAGAATTATGGCCTCTATAAAAATCCTCTCGTTAAATAATAGAGTTTACTCAATGAGGAACTAGTTTCAAAATACCTAAAGGGAACTTTCACTGCTATCTGAAGAGATTTGTGTGTTGCGCGATTAAGGAGTGTGTGATGAGAGACATAGAACTATGGCCTCTTAAAAATTATTCTCATTAAATAATTGAGTTTACTCAATGAGGAACTAACATCAAAATCCCTTAGAGGGCACTTTCACTACTATTCGGAGAGATGTGTCTGTTGCATGATTGAGGAGAAGAAAATACTATTGCCTCTCTAAAAATCCTCTTGGTAAACAATAGAGTCTAGTCAATGAGGAACTAATATCAAAACCCTTAGAGGGCACTTTCACTACTGTTCAGAGAGAACTATTATCAAAACTAGAGGGCACTTTCACTCTTATTAAGAGAGGATTGTTTCTCAAGATATGGTGAATTGATTTTGGTATTTGGTCAACACATTTTTCAGATATTTTCTAAACCTAGGATTTCACATTTCAGTTATTTTGGTGGCTTGTAGCTAATCTTCTTCAAATTATATCATCAAATGCTGCTACAATAGTTGAATAAAAAAGCATTAATCCTTACATCAAGATTGTTATTATACAAATCCATAGAATAAAATAAGCAATAAATATACCATTTTATTGGTTAAAAAGAACAAGAAAATAGGTCCAAAATTAGTAGTATTAATGCATGTAAAACAAGCCATAGGAGTGACAAATCGTAGTGTATAAACAAACATGGGTCTAATTACTACAACTAAACATAAATTTGAAAAAAAATCACCACAAACAATGATATCCATTGCATGTGTATTTAACCACTTATTATTTGCAATAAGACCATGATAAGTGCCATCAATCATTTTTAAAATACCAAAATATAGAAGAGGAAAAACAAGTATCCAATAGACTCCATGTGGGTCTTAAGTCAAAAGGTAAAAATATTTAACATGGAGGGGAAATGGAAGTATCACCATCAAAAACCATGCACACGACTATTGCCAATTTAACCATTATATATCTCACATCTTTGAGTTCACCAAAGAACACAATTAACGTTCACCAAATCATGTAATAGATTCAATGCTTGGGTAAATAAGTCACACAATTATCTATGGTTCATATATATTCAAACTATTGTAATTAATTTGTGAGGAATCGCTTAACCTCCAACATTCAATGGATCATTGAACCAAGAGGAGGATAAATATAATTTGTCTTACCATTAAATATGTAAGGATTCAAACAATGGGGTACAATTGACCATGACAAAGTTGTATGCTAGTGTCTATAATCACTATAGTGCTAGCATGACAGTATGAATGAAATTGGTGTGCCATGCTGGAATTATAGCTCAACCTACATGATAAATGGTACACCATACAAGTGTATAAACATACAAATCGACGTAACATTAGATTTGTCTCCAACATTTTTATTTTTATTTTTACTCTTCTTTGGCTAGAGAGACTAATCATACATGGATCTACAAATGGTTGTGCATTAGATACCATCCTCCTCTTATTTTGACATCAAATGTCTTATATAAAGAGTCAAAGCTTCTATAAAATTTTGTTAATGCTAACATTAATTCTCTATATACACTAAAGAATTTTTTGAAAATTTTCCTTTAAGTTTATTCATTATTTTCATAATTAGACGGGAAGACATATTTTACATATTGTTTTACCATTTATCTAGTCTATGACAAGTTTATAATCTCCATTATCTAAATTTGGACCGCTCCTTAGTCAACTGTAGTCTCATTGACATCCATAATGTGTTTAATTCTGCCCAATTGTTTGTTCTTGCACCTAAACTTACCTTCAAGCATAATCTATGGTCCTCTTTTATAAACTTAATACCACATATCCCACTTAAATAGGAACCTCTTGACTTGCCCCATAAAAAAACCCATGCATATGTTCTATTTATGTTTGAGATTACAATAGGCCTTGGAGACATATATTTCCTAGCTTCTAGATCCCTTCACAGACGTATTTGATTTCTATGACACGGATAGGAAACATATCTTTGTTTTGGAAGATCATTTCTTTCCTCACCAACCACAGTGACTAAAGTACAATACAAAGTAAATCTTTATTGTCGTTGATTGTTTTCTCCTTAAACCAATGGTTGAAGGAATCCTATAATGTTCTTCTTTGCAACCTTTGTTTTCTACGTTATACCTCTGTATCTTCCTCCTAAACTACTTTTGAGAAGGAAAATTATATCAAAAAGTGTGATATAATCTCATCGTTGTTCTTACACGATATAATCTTCTTGACCCATGTCATGTAGTCCTTTTATAGTTATCCCAAGCCATGGCTTTATTTTATAGAGCTAAACAAAGAAACAATCATGGTTTTAAGGGAGATTTTAATTTCCATATAAGATTCAACCACCACTTATGCTCCCCTCCTTCCTCATTCAAAAACATTTCTATGTATCCTAACTAATAAGTATATCTACCAAATAAGATGATTTTGACCATACTACTTCATCATCTTCTTCCTTGATCCTTATTTCACTATGATTAAGCCTTTGTATGTATTGGGTTTCAATTTCTTCCTCCTTCAGTTGAAGTCCAAATGCATTTTCTCCTATCCATCCTTGATTCTAGATGGATTTTTTTACTACTCCTACCAAATAGTGCAATATATTGAGGGAAATGATCAGTGGATTAGGAATCAAAACTACCCCCAACCTACCGTATCACCTCAAATTATTACTCTATTCCCACTTCCCATTATTCAATCCAATCAATTTTCCACAAGTGAGAAAGCTTTTACTAATGCCATCCACAATAAGGAAGCTCCTACTATCATTTTCACTATAATCCTTATCAAGTGCTCTAGAGACAAAGGTTGAATGCATTTCTTAAACATCACTTGTTTCCATATGCCCTCTTCTTTTCTTAGCCTCCAAAGAATCTTTCCTACCAAATATTGGGCTATGCTATGTATATTTTTCAAACCCTGTCCCCTTTATTATCTTATTCCATTTTAATAAAGGGTTGTCTTTCATTTATCTCTTCCCTACCCATAAAAAAGATAAAGAATTTCTTGCTTAATTTTTCCAACATTCATTTTCAAATATAAGATAGTGAATGACAATAAACTGGAATTGCTTCCAAGACCAATTTTACCAAAGTGAGCCTTCCTACTATAAATAGGCACATATAGCATGAATTTGAACTTTGTTTTATATTTTTGCATAGAGCCAATACCAATACTTAAACCTATAGCCTTTCAGCTTCAACGTAAACCTAAATACTTCACTCCATTATCAAAAGGGGAGACCTTAAAGGGTGGGATTTGAAGTATTATATGTCTTTCTTGCTAACCTTCTAAATTATTAAAAAGGATATTTGATTTATTGTAGCTTACCTCCATCTCTATTTCTCTGTAGTGTAATTCTAGAATCTCCTTGTATTTTTTTTCCTCCCGCGTTGTGCTAAGCCAAAATACAATGAAATCTTCAAAAATAATAGATGAGACAAGGATAAAGCTCTTCCTACTTTGATACCTTTTAAATCAATTTATCTTTTGCACTCTTTAACTACCTTGGTTAGGTCCTCGTCTATCGGCAAGAAAAGAAAAAACTGGCATAGGGAAGCCCTGTTTCAATCCCCTCTTGCATGAAAACAATATAGATGCCAACCCATTTATTAGAAACACAAATGATATCAAAGAAAGGCATCCCATTATCCAATTTACCATCTTGAGATCATTCCTATATGAATTAGAATTAACTTGGTGTAAAACTAATTTAACCTATCTTTTTTTTGTAAACTAGTCTACTTTGCATTACTGAAAAAAGGAAATATACATAGCATTAATTAACTAGTCGACCATTAGAGAAACCTGACCGACTGTAAAATATGAGGTTTTCATCCCTTATGAAGGAAATTCCTTTAGCATAAAGCTTAAAGCTTAAATAACATATTTTTAACCCCCTATGTCCAGTATTTTTTTTTTCCCTGAAAAAAAAGCGCAATTTCATTTCATCTTTCGAGTATGAAATTACATTGATCATCTGCACTCTGATAGAGTGTCTTAAGAGAGCCGATATTCATAAACAGTCATAGAACTGGATGTTGTGATACCAGATGTTCCCACCACGTGTGTAATAACATCTATAATACAAAAAATAGTCAAGTTTGAACCATGGAAAATACAAGCAAAATGATCCGCGGCTTATACTGCCATCGAGGCTGGTGATTTACAAAATTTTATGCCCAAATAAAATTCCGGCTGAGAAGTTCTTCATTCTATAAACGGTCGGTGGAAGAGGCCCCTGCCCTCCCCATCCACAAATTCTCGAACTTTCCAGAATCCTATCCCCAGAAGCAGCCCCTCTTTCGAGGCCCGGTCCGCTTCTGTGTTGTTTTCTCGAAATATATGCCTGCAATTAAAATTTTCAAATTTGAGTGAGGCATTTTGAATATGTTCCAAAACTGGTGTTATCCTTCGATTGTTGCACAGTTGAGTATCAGAAACCCATTTTATAACATTTAAAGAGTCGCCATAAACAGAAAAATTCCTTAGACCCCGATATAAAGCAAAAGAAAGAAGGTATCTTAGGCTTAAGACTTCCGCCCAGTTGTTGCTCCCCCTCCCAAGTCCCAGAGTCAATACAAAGAAGTGAACATTGGACAGATATAGAAGAGCCCCTCCCCCACGTATATCATTTTGACAGGCTCCATCAAAGAAGCCCCAAGGCTGCGAGGAGTCAATAATTAGCGGTTGAATATCTCATGGAGGAGTGGGAGTTTTAAGATGATGATAAGACAAATAGATCCCACAGCAGTTAACTGTTGTTTGTGCTGGTAAGCCTTCCTTATCAGAGAACAATCTTTTATTGCGGGAAAGCCACACTCCCCAAATGACTAATAGAGGTAAAGCCCTGTAAGAGTTGTATCTGGGGTTATGATACCAACGATTCCATGCATCTTCCATCGAAGTCCCTGTCCAATGGAATGCAACCTTTAAAATCCTGGAGACAATATTCCACACTTCCATCATAAATGAGCAGAAAAGGAATAAGTGTTCCACTGTCTCTTCCCATTGACAGCAAAGATAGCATCATCCAGTCCCGTGCAAACTTCTTTTCTGGAGGAAGTCCCAGGTCGGAACTCTATTTGCCAAAACACACCACATAAAGATACGTGTTTTATGAGGGCAGTGGAGTCTCCACAATTTACTCCACCACCATAACGGAACCTGGGGCACACGTTCCTCACTGATCCAGAGATAACCGCCTTTGGGTGTATAGCAGCCCGAGGGGTCACCATCCCAGACCAGCTCATCTTCTTGATTTTTTAAGAAAATATGATCCAGTCCAAGGGCTTGCAGATATCCTCCCAACTCAATCTCCATATCCCCTCCCAAATCGAAAAAAATAGTTGATCTCCAAACTGGGCTTCCCATCCACATATTTTCCCAATTTGCAAGTTGATAAAGATAGTGAAAACCTTTCCGGTTCAGAGCTGCAACTGTCCCATCCAAAAGTAAATGTTGATCTTCACATCCAACCCATGGATCCCTCCCAATCCTCACCCTCCGCCCGTTTCCAACATCCCAAACCAAATGTTGTTCAATGATTGGGAAGGAGGTAACAACAGCTTTCCAAATGCAAGAACCACCTGTGAATGATTTGTTGGGAGAGCGAATCCAGTCCTCAATTGAGTCAGGAAAAATATATTTGTGAAGCATGACCCGAGCCCAGAAACCACCTGTGTTGATTAATCTCCAACTACATTTTGCAGCCAATGCTGTAGATAAATGGAAGATATTTTTAAGCCCCCACCCACCACAAGACTTTGGAGCAGCAATAAAATCCCACTTTACCCAGGGATTGACATGAGATTCCTCCTTACCACTCCAGAGTAACTTGAAACAAATATTCCTAGCCTAATTCAGAATACCCTGGGGCATCCATGCCAACGACATCCAGTAAACAGCGATTGCTTCTAAAACAGATTTTACCAGCACTAGTCTGCCAGCTCTCGATAGCCACCTGAAGCTCCAACTTTTCAACCTTTTCTCCAACTTTTCCAGAAGCCAAACCCAATCCTATTTAAGATAATCATTAGGCTTCAAATTGAATCCTAAATATTTTATTCCTTCAGAGAGAGTGAGAAGAGTAAAAGGAAAAAGGCCTGTGTAAGTGAGCAGTTCCTCCTCAGAGAGAATTGAGGATGTGATGGTGATTTTTTCCGCATTAATCTCCATTCCAGTTGCCAATGAGAACAGATTCAGTATCTCCTGCAGAGTTTGTGCATCCCTTTGTGAACCAAAGCAAAAGATAATAATATCATCCACAAAGAGTATATGGGTAAGAAGTACTCCCGGGTCTACCATAATACCATCAAAAAGCCCAGATCTCCTGGCTTCCTTAATGGCTCTGCTGAGGCATTCGGCAACCAACAAAAAAAGAAGAGGGGATAAGGGACAACCTTGACGAAGACCACGACCGGAGTGAAAAAAAGGGGTTTCCACACCATTAAGAAAAACCGAGAAAGACACAGTGGTAATGCAGCTCATAACCCATCGGATAAAGCCAATCTCGAAGCCTAGGTGAGTAAGTAATAGTCGGATGTATAACCAACTCACTTTGTCAAAAGCTTTAGAAAGATCAATTTTTACAATGGCCCCTTTCAACTTCTTAGTTTTGATGCTGTGAAGACCCTCTTGGGCTATCCCTATAGCTTCATGAATTTGACGCCCATCAAGAAAACCAAATTGTTCCTCAGATATGTGAGTGGAGAGGATAGATTTTAGTCTTTTTGCAATGACCTTAGAGACTATCTTATAAACACAATTACACAAAGAGATAGGCTTGAACTCGTTGAGGGAAGAGGGGGAGTCCACTTTTGGAATAAGAGCTATGAAAGTGGTATTGATGCTAGCAGGGGTTCTGCCTTCCTTCCTAGTGTCTTCAACTAGTTGCAAAAGATCCGAGCCAATAATGTCAAAAAGAGCCAGAAAGAATTCAATGGTCCACCCATCCGGTCCCGGACTTTTTTCCTTCTGGAAGCTGCCCAGCACCTCTTTGAGTTCATCTTCGGAGATGTGATCCATCAGCATCCTGTTATCCTCCTCTTCAACAAAGCGAGGAAATAGTTGAGCTACCCTGATGACCTCTTCAATATTAACTTCATCACTAGCTTTGAATAGGCCTTGAAAATGATGAACTCCAACTCCTGCCATTTCCTCAAAAGTGGAGTGAGCAATGCCCTCCTGATCCTTCAGACTCCAGATAGTATTTGCAGATCTCCTGCCTTTAACATAAGCATGGAAGAATTTGGATTTTTCATCCCCACTTTCCAGCCAAATTTCCCTACTCTTCAGTCTCCAAGTCTCTTCGATGGTTTGAAGGATCAGATTCCGTCTTTCTTCCAGTCGAGCAAGTCCGCCCTTTGAGTCCCGGGAAGAGAACCCTCCTCCGGGTTCTAGAGATATGGCTACAATTTCCTATTCAATTTGCTTCAGTTCCTTCTCATCCTTTAAGTGTTTGTTGGCAGCCCATTGTTTGATCGGTCCTTTCAGAGCTTTGATATTTTCAGCAAAATGAAATGCACTAGAATTGATGTTCCCAGGATGGTAAGGAGTCCAAAGAGTTTGAAATAGTTCGATAAATGAGGGTTCCTTTAACCATAATTTATTAAACTTCAGAGGAGCTGGAGGTTTGGCCAGACCAGCCTTTATCTCAAGAAAGATGGGTTCATGATCGGAGTACCCTCCAGATCCGATCCACTGTCGAAGATAGAAGAAGGATTCCACCAACTGCTCCGAGACTAAGAACCAATCCAGTCTCTTAGCCACCCTATCTGTACCAGCCCTCTTGTTCCTCCAAGTAGGTTTCAAGAACACTGGTTCAACATCAACCAAAGTTCCTTCTGCCAATTTCCTGGTAAAGAAATCAGTGAGAGGATCCACCTAAGGACGAGGGCCCCACACCTCCACCTGGCCTAAGGAGAAGTTTAGATCTCCTCCAAGAATAACTGAGTCACCCCTAACCAGGTCTCTGGCTAGTAAGGACTCCCAAAATGGAGCCCTACCACCATAAGGTCCATAAATGTTAACAACTGTAAATTCTTTATCACAATCCAGAGGTCGGCATGACATCCCCAACACAGAATCCATCCCCCAAAGGGAGGAAACCTTCACCCTGTTCTCCCTCCAACCAATAGCCAAACCCCCAGAACATCCCCTAGCATCAGAAGCTTCAAAACACCAGCCCGGGAACCAAACCCTTAACCTTCCCAAAGCCTCATCACCTCCACACATAGTTTCCTGTAACATTAGAATGTCTGGATGTTCGAGCTCAACCATCCACCGTAATGCTGGTCTTTTGGAGGGACCAGCCAGACCCCGACAATTATAAGATAGAACCTTCATCCGAGCCCCTCCTGATGGGCTTTCACCTCTCTAAGTGCCCTTTCAATAGAAAGATGCTTGCCACTGCGCAAGTCCGCATGAGCACGAGACTTGGCATGTGAAATGAAATATTTTCGGCCTCTGACTTTGGCTATCTTTGGCTTATCTTTTCCAATACCCCCCGCAGCCAACTTGTTCATAGAACGGAGGAAGTAACCGGACTCAGAGGAGTCCGAGGGGGAGGGGGGTTGATGGACAATAGTCAGCGACTCGGGTGGAGTATCCGTGATACAAATGGTGGGAAGTTCCAACAGGAGTGGTTCAATGGAGGATGGAGTGTGCGGAGCACATTCCGGGGCAGTTGAAGGAGGCAAAAAATGAGGGGAAATGTGTAGATTTCTTAGACCTTCCACCCAATCAAGCCCAGGAAATGAAATGTTCTTAAAAAAGAAATTGAATGAAGGAGAAGAGTATAGGGAAGAGGAGGTACCATCTACAAAGTCCGTGGAGCGAAGAATTGAGTTCTGTAAATCTTCCGGTGCTGCATCCGGAACAGGAGTGGGTTCGGATTCTTCGACTTCAACCGTGGCTACAACATCCTGCTCATTCCCCTCCACATCCAACGAACCTTCAATACCAGCTTGACCAGAAGGGGTCACCGAGTGTCCCGAAGCAGGAGGTTCGGCATTTAAATTAGTCGGGATAAAACAATCATCCGTCTCTAGATTCCTTCTTTTCAAAGAAGGTCCAAATTTCGTGCGAACAGGAAGAGGGCAATCAACGGCCGGGTGTCCATACTCATGACTTCGTCTGCACCGGAAAGGCACATTTTCGTAGTCAAGGGTTTGTGGGAAGGTAAACGACCCCCAACAAAGGTCCATACCATCAGCCAGCCCGTCCCTAACATTTATATTAACCAAAATTCTAGCAACTTTCTGAACTGAAGTCTCCACAAAGGAATAATCTGCATCCAGAAAGGTTCCAAGCAGGTTACCAATTGCTCCTCAGCCATTGCTTCAAGTTAGAACTTGCTTGACCCATCCTTTGATTTCCTTAACAACTCAATTCATTGGCTCGAGGATCGTGCTAGCCTTCGTTAGCCACCTTACCTTGTCTACACCTTGCAAGGTGTCACCTTCTCCAGGTTGTCATATTTGGGTTCATGTACAACCACCTAACCTATCCCTTCCACCTGATATGGGGGAGCTAGATTAACCTATCATATGCTTTAGATAGGTCTAATTTGAGAACCATTGTCAGTGTTTTATTTCTTTGTATTTAATGTAAATCCTCTTCTGCCACTTTAACTGCATCATGAATTTGTTTATTGTGTAAAAAAAACTACTCTTATGAGATGGTATCTAAGGAAACCTTTTTTAACATGGAGGCTATTATCTGAAGAAATTATTTTATAAATATTATTGCTTAAGGAAATTGGCCAATAATATTTAAAATCTTCAATATTGTTCTTCTCGGGGAGAGTTATGTAAATGTTGAGTTGATGGGATCTAGCACTTTGCTTGATAATCTTGACTCCTCCACCACCCTGGGTATATTTTTCTCATTAAATCATAAAACCCTAGATAGAATTATGCTATCCAACCATCTGGTCTAGACTTTTTAACTTTTGGAAAGATTCTATCACTACTTTAAGTTCTTTTTTGGATAATTTTGTTAAAATATCTTCACCTCCTCTTGATTTATGAAAATATTGGAAAATAGGAAGTCATTTTGACTATTTTTTCAACATTATCCCAAGAGGGTTCTTGATATATCTTTTGAAATTTAGATAACCCAAGGTCTATAATCTCCTGAAATCTTCTAACTTTTGTTTCAGCCTTGTTTTTCATCTCCCTAATGGTGTTAGTTTTTTTCTTATGCTTTGTATAGTTTTGGAAGAACTTAATATTCTCGTCACCTTCTACTAATCAAACTGCTATTCCTTTCATTCACCATTTTGGTTCCTCCCACTCTAACAACTTCCTTTTTTTCTCCTCCAAATATTTTAGATTCTTCATTTCTTCTTCTAAGGAAAATTATTTATTCATATTGATTATAAATATGCAAACTATGAGCATCAACCTCCTCTAACTCCTTTTGGAAATTTTGAAAATTAAGTTTTACCTAGTCTCCTATAACATTCTTGAATTTTTTAAATCTTTTTTGTAGATTGGAACCTGGTTGCATTCTTCTTTAATGGATCATAATATTTTTAGCTCTATATTTAACCAATATTCTAAATTCCTCATTCTCCATCCATTTTGGATTAATTTTAAAATTCCGTAGAGGTTTATTCTCATCTTTCTCTATTTGTAATAGAATTGGAAGATGATTTGAAGGGCCATACTTTCCCAAAAAAGTTTTGATCCTATCTAAATCCTCCACCACCTTTGCTGTAAATGGTTACTAATACAATAACTAAGGAACTCAATTCAAAGATTCAAAGTGAATATTTGGAAGGGACAACCATATCAACCACTTTGCTGCCAAAAACTGGTAAGGATTTGAATGGCTTGGACCTGTAAATCTCCCCCCTATAAAGAGGTTTGTTTCCTTTGGGTCATGGTCCATGGTGGTATTGGTTCACATTGTGATTGGGGGGGGAGATATTTTCTTGATGGGCTATTTGATATTCAGGTAAAATCCCTGTCCCTTTTAATTGTAATGAATCTCCCTATGGGTAGGGTGGAAGGAGATCTGAATGATGGATTTTTGGCTCACATTAAAACTATCAAAGGTATTGATGAGGGAAGGGAGAGTACTTTTAGGTATAACCTTAGGTTCATAAAGGAGGGTTCTTGTAGTATCGATGGGGGTATTGTATAGGGGCTAGGCTAGAAAGAAAACAACGGCTCAAGATGTGTGGGTAGGGGAAGAAAATCCTATATCACCATGGCCCATGAAATAGTTGTAAATGAGGCTAAGGTTGGAAGACATCTCTCTTTAGATGGGGTTCTTAGAGTAGAAACTACCCTGAGAGAGGGTGACAAATGATCTACATTTCTTTAAATTGAAGAGGAATGGGGAACCCATATAACAAATAGTCCCTAAAAAGGGTTGTGCAAGTCCACAACCCCAAGGTCATCTTGCTACAGAAAATCATGTCTAAGGGAGGTAAATTTGTCAGTGATCTTGAGAATATTTTGGGGGGTTGGGATTTTTTTTATTGATTGAAAGGGCTTGGTGGACTTATAACTAGATTGAAGACTATGACTTTGTTTCTAACCATCTATTGATCTTTTGACTCAGACTTGGGAGTTGATTTTTACTCCTAGGAGTTGGGAAAAGAGACACACAGGTGAGTATTTATGGGTCCTATCATAACAAGATTGACTATCCAGAGAAGGCTTTTAGATGATAATGGTTGATTCAAAAGGAATAATATTCTTGGGGGGCCTAAACTTTTCACTAGCCAACTCATAAATTGGGGGACCTGTTGCTCAAGTGGATACCGTCACATATTATTTTATGAGAAGTTTAGAAGATGTTAATATATTTGATATGCTCAAATCAAACTAAAACCAACATGGAGAAACAAACAGGTCGGGCCTATTAGGATTTCTAAATGGTTGGACACGTTTATATTCTTTGAGCTTTGATTGATGATTTTGTTAGGTTCAGACAATGGGTGTGTTTTAGTGGAGAATCTAACCTATTTTCCAGTGATTCTTGAGATAAACTCTATTGGAAGAAGCCCTCCCACCCCCTTCAATATTCAATCATGGTTGGTTGGATCAAATGGATTATATAAATTTGGTTAAAATTATTTGGGTCCCATTTGATGTGTCTTCAAGGGAATAAATTGATTTACAATTTGGATCTATCCTAAAAAGATCAAATGAGTCACCATAGGCTGGGTTCACAAGAAAAAGAAAAAGGATGAAAATGATTTAATCGAGGTCAAGGAAAAGTTAGATTCTTTGTATAACAAAGAGAGGGTTGGTTTTTTTATCTAAGGAATCCAAGGATTAGGCTAATTTGTAGGCTTTTGGTGGAAAGGAAAGAGGCTCGGAGATTAAAGAGAAAAGATATTTATGCAAACTTTAGGAAAAATAGTAATACAAAGTGGAAGGTCTTGAGAAAAAATGTCTCATTAGCTTCCAGTTATCAAGATACCGCAAGGTCTGGTGTGGAGCATTTGGAAGGTATCTACAAAGGTGAAAGAAGAGCTACCATCATAGAAATAGTCAAAATGGCACCATTCTTTCGTATATTTGTAGGTGATGGAGATAATAATGTTTTATTGCGGGAAGTGTCAAAAGAAGAGTTATTGGCAGCTCTCTATAATTTCCAAAATGATAAAACCCCTAGCCTTAATGGATGGACAATAGAATTTTTCTTGGGCTTGTATGATATTCTTGTGGAGGATCTGCAAAGGGTGACTGAGGATTCTAGATCATCAAAAAGGATTTTAGCTACATTCAATGCTATCTCTATAACAATAATTCCTAAATTTGAGAATCCCACCTCCTTTGAAGAATAAAATTCAATCTCTAGGTGTAATTGCATATATCAGATAATTGCAAAAGTTATTGTGTGAAGGCTTAAAAGGTTTATATCCTCCACAATATCAAATTAATAGTCTGGCTTCCTAGAAATTAGGCCAATCCATAAAGTTATAAGAGTGGCTTAGGAGGGTCTTCATACTACTAAAACCGAGAATCTAAAAGCTATGGTGGTAAAGGTTGACTTGTCCAAAGCATATGATAGATGGTTATACTTGAGATTTATGCTAATTCACCTAAGATTATGTGTTCCATTTGTTAACTGGGTTATGAATTGTTTTACAATTGTTACTTTTCAAGTGTTGATCAATGGAGCAACCATTGTTTTTTTCATGTCAAAAAGAGTGTTCAGGAAAGGGTGTCCACTTTCCCCCCTCCTCTTCCTGATTGTTGCAGAAGGGTTTAGAAGAGCATTGATGGTAGATAAGGGTTTTGTGGCCTCCAAAGGAATAAAATTGGGAATTATTTTTTCTCTCACATCTTTTAGTTGTTGTTGATATATTGTCTTTTGTGATGGGTCAAGAAGAGACATGGTTAATTCAAGGGAGATTGTTGATCTTTATTGTACAACCACTTGTAAGATGATCAACTTAAGGAAATCTATTGTTTCATTTAAGGGTATTACATATGAAGATAAACCATTTTTCCACATTAGAGGAGGTATGTGGTTTTGGGGGTTCTTGCATCTTTGAGGGGAGGGTCTTTCTTTCCACGGATGCATGGAGATTTTGAGAAAGGAAAGAAGTTTCTCTGGGTTCTGACAAGTTCTGTGTCTCAAACCTTTTCCCCTATATTTAGGTTTCCCACAAATTCCCTTCTCCAACTTATCTCTTCCCTTTTCGGTGGTCCCTCGATCCAGGTATGGATAGGGCCTTAAGGGCTCAAGCAAGTGAAGCCTTTTTTTTCAATAGAAAAAATGCATTTTCTTGATATTCTATTAGAATCAAAGAAAAAGTGTAACTTTACAACTCAACTCATCTCCAAGGCAAAGATGACAACTGAAAGTCAATCCGAGAGTGTCAAAAACTTTGCAATCATATATAAATTGACTGAGGACTGACAAATGAGTTATAGTGTCAAAAAGACATACATGGTGCAACAACTAAAAAGGAGAGTATAGAATGTCAGGAGAAAAATACAAAAAAAGATCTTGACCACACATCAGAGCTCGATCTCCGCTTAGGCAAGAAATTCCATAGCCCCTTCAATAACCAAGAACCCCTCCAAACATTCCTCAAAATATAAAATGCCTTCAAGGCCGCTTAATGCACTCTTTGAGAGAGCATCCGCTTTTGCATTATATTCCCTATCAATATGGTCAATCTGAAGGGCAATAAATAAGGAAAATAACTCTTTTACTCAAATGTACAACTACTCTAGAGTGAGGACCTGTAACTTAGAGGAGACTTTAGCCCAATTAATAATAACATGGGAATCACCAAACACCAATAATGAGACAATTCCATTTATCATGGCGAAATGAAAAAGACAACATAGGGCCAGGTCAAATTTAGTGTTGGTGGCTCTGCCACAACCAAGCTTTAGATTGAATTTATGATCACCATTGATTTTTAGAATGATGCCACATCCCCCTCTACCACTTTGAGCCACCCCATCGAAGAAACCTGTAGCCTTTCTAGCCGCAAAAGTAGGACCAGAGAGCAGCCTTCTCTTCTTAATCACCCGTTCAAAATAAAAAGACTTATACAAGCCGAGGCAATTCATCACACAATGAGAGACATTTGGACTATAGTCCTAAGAAATAACATTGTTCCTCGTCAACCAAATATTCCAACTAACAAAAATGGGCAAAATGATGTGGAATTTAACATTCTAAAACCAATGGAAAAATTTTAACTCAAAAACATCGTGATCCCATTCCTCAGCCACCTGAAGGAGGCTAAGCACTTCCCTAGACCTGCTTACTTGTAAAAGACAGATTTGTCCGGACTAACCTCCATGCCCAAGGCTGCACAAAATCAGGATAAAATCTCATAAAAACTATTCCATTCAACCATATCCCCATTACCAAAAATGGCAATATCATCCACAAAAATCAAATGAGTAATGTGAAGAACTGAAGAGAATTTGATGCCATAAAATTTGCCTTCAAGTCTAGCAGCAGCCATCATTCTTCTCAAACCTTCAGTTACTAATAGGAATAAAAGGGGGGATAGTGGGCATCCTTACCTCAAACCTAGAGAGCTCTTAAGAAATTCTGATGGAAAACCATTAACTAAGACTACAAAATTTGCAGTAGAGGCACAACCCATGACCCAATTACATACATCCAACGATAGACCTATCTGAAGGAGAATAAGCCTTAACATACTCCAATTAAACTTGTCATAAGCTTTGGTTAAGTCCATTTTCAAGACCAAATCATTCAACTTCTTAGTCTTAATAGTGTGTAAACATTCTTGAGAAATACCGAACAGATCCATGATTTTCCTTCCTAGTAAAAAACTAAATTGCTCCTTTGAGACCATTTCAGCTAGTTTGGGTCTTATCCTATTAGAAATTATTTTACAAAATATTTTATAGGACAGATTGTAGAGTGAGATTGGTCTAAAATATTGGAAGGATTCGGTCCTATCTCTTTTTGGCACCAAATTGATGAAGGTTGAGTTCAAGGAACTAGACATACAACCCCCTTGTTTGGAAAACTCCACCAGCTCCAATAGTTCCTAGCCAACCAGGTCAAAAAAGGAAATAAAGAATTCTACTGGCCACCCGTCTCGTTTGGGGATTTTGTCTCTGGATAACTGCTTGAGTACCCCTTCCAATTCACTCATGGTAACAGGAACACCAATCTTTCCCCCCTCCTCAACAGAGAAAAAGGAAGGAAAATGCGTGATCACTTCAAGCTAAGACACGATACTAGAGGTCCTAGGGTCTTTGAACAAACTAGACAAACATTCCTTTGTTGTTTTTTCTAAAGCCGCCCGAGAAGACACCCAGACACCTTCATCTATTTTCAAATCCCATATAGAATTGGGGTTTTTCCTGTAATTAGCAAATTTATGGAAAAATTTAGTGTTGTTATCTCCCCAATTCAACCAGATTTCCCAACTCTTTAATATCCACACTTCCTCTTCCTTTTCCAAAAGATTTGCTTTCTTCTCTTCCAACTCTGAGATAATCAATTTTTCTTCATTGGAGAAATTGTCTATCGGATTTTCACCATATATCTGCTCAAGGGTGTCCTAAATATCCACCACATCCTAATGATATTGAAGCTTCTTCTGCTTAATCCACTTACTAACTATAGATTTCAGTTTATTCAACTTAAAGCGGAACCTATCCATAGCATTTGCATCCACAGGGGCATACATCTCTTGCCAATTACTTCTTACTAGCTAATAGAAGACCTCATCTCTAACCCAAATATGATTAAATTTGAAGGGTAACCAAAACACAGAGATATCCCCATCCATTTGCAAGCAAATTGAAGCATGATCTAAAATAGACGTTGGAGAACTCCATGACCTATACCTAGATAGAGCCCCAACTAGCTCCTCCTCCAATAGGAATCTATGCAATCTTTTGCTTACATTGTCTGCCTCAGATCTACCTTTCTTCCATGTTGGTTCGATCTTGGAAGGTGCAACATCCAACAGATAGTGATCCTTAAACAGGGCCTTAAAAAAGTTTGCAAGTGGGTCCAATTTTGAGGAAGACCCTCAAACCTCCGATGAATCAAGAGTAAGGTTGAGGTCCCCAACAAGGATTAAATTAGACATCTTAAGAATGTTGCTAGCATCCACAACTTCACATAAGGCAACCCTATCTTTGTATGACCCATAGCAATTCATAGTATTTACTTCTTGTTGGATGCCTTTACTATGGCCAACCAACAACATACCTCCAGAGACATGGAAGGATTTAATCTTAGCTACCTAAGGGTTCCAGATGGATAGAATACCCCCTAATAACCCCGCACCATCCGGGGTCAAGACCTTCGATCCAGGCAGAATCTTCAAAAAGTACTCACAAGATTTCAGATTCGAGGCCATTGCTTCTTGAATCAAAATAATATAAGGATGATGAGTAACAAAAAGTCTCTTGAGGGCCTGTGACTTAGGAGCGCCCCCCAAACCCCGAATGTTAAAGGATAAAACCAGCATTAAGGAACCGCTTTCATGGGCAATGGTGCTCTAAGGGCACGAGGAACAAGATTATGAGGAGAAGTAGAACAGTTCGGAGAGGGTTTTTAAGCCAAATCCAATCTAGCCAAAAGGGGAAGGTAAGAACCAGCCTGAACAGACTCAACAACTTGCCTTTTCCCATTACGAAGACCTAACATTCTAGTGTCTGATTGAGTTGAGGGGAAACGTAGTAGGGGTAGGGGTAGGTCAGTTAGAGTAAACCAAAAGGGAATATATAGAGGCTGCCTCCAAAAAGTAAGGAGACCTCGAGGGATCGACAAGAAGACTGCCCCCAACACTTAACCCATTCAATACCGCTGACTGGCTCTTAGAGCTAACCAAAGGGGGGAAATCTGTCTCAATCTGAATGAAAGGAGCTTCAGCTAGGATAGTGGGATCAGGGTTGGAGTCCATTAAGCAATTATCTGGAGACTTGTTAACAACCAAGGGGGAAAAACGATTTGAAAGTGAACCAGATAAAGCCCCTGACATACAGAAGGACAATAGATGTTAGGAGGGTTAAGTTCGCCTCCTGAGGCCCTAACATTAGGACCAGACACAAAATCAACACCAAGAGAAACCAGGGGACTCTTAGAAACGACTTGAGGTTGAACAAATTTAACCAACCAAAGCTTAGACTTGCTAACATAATATTTTTCAACATATTTTATATATTTCAATTCAACAGAAGAAATACCTTCATAAGGGGTATGTGATTGAACAGGAAACATACCTTCGTCAATCGAGGGAGATGTATGAACACAAGGAGAATCCAGAGAAGGATCCGCACATCCATAGCTATCTGAGGAAAACCCCTCAATGATCATCCTTCCCACTGAGGAATCATCAGAGTCTTTGTTGGGTTCCCAGAAGAATACCTCAGGCAATGGTGACTAAGGTGGCCCATGCGACAATAGAGGAAACACAGAAACAAAATACCCTTGTAATCCAGCCTCTGGAGGAAAACCTTCTCGCACCAAACAATCTTGACCTCTATTGAGAGGCCTCAAAAATGTCAAAATCCACCAAGACGGAGGCCAGTATTTTACATGGTCTTTTGTCACCACTCGCTAACATATGGTCGTCCAGTGATGGTCCATGAGATTAGCTAACCCCGTAAAAACCTCTTTCGTCCAAAGCAGGAAAGGGAACCCGGGCAACATAAGAAACAGGTGACGTCTTTGAGGTCGCTCCATGTCAGGGTTGAACCTAGAGTACCATCGACTCGAAACAAGGGATCCCTTTCCAATAACCCAGTACCTCGAAAGAAATTTGAGGATCCTTTTCTTTTAAGAAAATGAAACAAAACAAAGCATTAGGAAGGAGGTTGACCTTAGGGAGATATTCTATCACATAAATCCAATCTTTTGATACCCAGGAAATCATATCTGCTTGATTCATCCCGATATATTCTAGAAGACCCACTAGATCAAAGAATGATAGATTTGTGACTTTGTCCATACTAACATCCTTACCTAGCACATAAGTAGGTTGGTCCTTTTTCACCTTATATAGTTTTGAGAGTTGACGCTATTTCGCCTTAAGGCCATCGAGATTTTACGCCCCCGTCGGCTGGAAATTTATTCGAGGAGATGGAACAAATCCCAAATTCAATGGAGCCGCTACACAACCGACCTTGTCCAGCAAACTTGCACCACCCACTTCCGACAGAACCTTTTGCGAGGTAGTATTGGACACCTGGTGAGTAATCTAACCACCTCGAGCCAATTGTTTAACCTTCATCCTTCAAATAGTACATGACAATGAGGGAGAGAGAGTAGCTTCCTTAACCAGGCTCGGACCCAAAACACCAAGATGAGAAATCCCCAACAATAAGGCAGGATCACCCTTAGAAGGAGAAGGAGAAATGAACTCACTAACCAAGGTCATGTCAGCGGGGGCTCATCCATAAACGACATCATACCTGAAACCCTAGTCCTTTGCTAGAACTTTGATTGAGCCATCAAGGTATGGGTTAGCAAAGGACAAAAACAAAGGTTAGAATAAACTAAGGATAAAGACCGCCCCGGAGAATCTACCATCACCAAAATATGCCGAGAGAGGGAACAAGAAAACCAGAAGTCAAGAGGGAAACAGTAGGAACTAAAAAAGGAGAAAAATACCTTCCCACTTTTTAAACGTGGTTGGTACTAGGTCCTCCATACAGAAGACTAAACTCCACAAAACCTCAAAAATCATGGGAGCTAGAAAACCAACTTCCAAGCAGTAGCAACCTGTCAAACCCAAAACCAGTACCCTAGCAAAACCCTAAACTAAAGAGCCATTCTACTCCAAGCAAGTGAAGCTAGCCCATCTTGCCTTGAGAAAGGAGTTCAAGTTGCATTAAGCTATATTGAAGGAAAATCTGCTCTCATTCATCTCGAACATGCTTTGGGCTCTTAAAATTTAGGCAGTAAGGGTGACGGAGCTTCAACTCAGTCTCAGAAGAAAAAGTGTATCCACGCCAAGAAAGATAGGCCCATGATGGTGGTAGGAGAAGATGTCCGCATTGAATATATCCCCATTTTTTTTTGCAAGGCGCTTGTCGGTAGGTTCTATGGAAAGATTGTGCGCTTAGAAACTTTGAAATCCTGGTTAAGTTCTTCTTCGGTTCCAATGATTGGTTACTCCCCCATTTTTCACATGTTGGGTCATGGGTGGTTGTGCTTCTTTCTGAATTCTCCTGGAGATGTAGAGACTCTTCTGAGATGAAATTGGTCGTGGGGTACGTTTGGTATGGTCTTGTAGCGTTAGTATGTGGATTTCGACCCTTTAAGAGAGATGCATAACACTCAAAATTTATGGGCCATTTTACCAAGTTTGCCCTCTGCCTTTTTGCGTGAGGAAATCTTGGTATCTATCGGAAACAAGAAAGGTAATTTTGTTGGGTTGGAGGAAAATTGGGGCACAAAAGAGGACATGAGGTTGGCTTGGTTTCAAATAGAACTAGACATTCGTGATGGGATACCTAAAGACATTGAGTTGGTGTCAGGAGGTTGGACGTGGGTGCAAAAAATTGACTTTTGGCGTATGCCCTTCCAATGTTATGCATGTCATGAAGTTGAGAACTTACAAGCTTTCTATAATAAGTATCCTCTGAAGAAAATGGGGTTCAAAAAGGTTTGCATGAAGAAGGCAACGTATCCAAATGTCTCTTCGATCCAATGTGAAAATCTAGAGGCTTCCAAGAGTTGGACAAAATACAGGGAAGCAAGCATCGTTAAGGAATGACTTAGCTCTTTGGTTTCAGCCTCGAAAAAGGGTAAGATTTTTTCCTTTTCAGCCTCAATAGATACTTCTCTTTATTGTATTTCTCCATTGGCACAGGTAGGGGCCATGGCTTCTCGTATAAGGCATGTGGACGAATCTTGGAAAGCCTCCAGTATCCTTCCCTTTCCTTCTCCTCTAGCCTCTCATGCAAGGCTGAATCTCCATTAGTTCACCCCATCTTTCCTTTATCTTCTCTTAGTCTCCCCTAGAAGGAGCTATTGGTGAGAGAGGCAGGGGTCTCATGTCCTTGAATTTACTTTAGAAAAACTCCCAAAGAAAAAGCTCATTTATTCTTCCCTCATCTCAAGCTACGACTTGAGATCAAAGTATAAGGATAGGGATGATGTTTCCAATGGCTAACCTTAGACCCTAATCCAACTCCGTTAATAGAAGATGCGTTGGTTCCTTTACATTTCTCTTTGTCCAATTCATTCATGCAACAAATGGTGGATAATATATGTGAAGTAAAAAAAGTAACGAAGTCATGGTTGGTTTCTTGTAAGGAGAACTTTCAGGCCTCTTTAAGAGATACGGAGACAAAAAATCAACTCTTTGAATCCAACATGACAGGAGTTTTCTCTAACGACAACATTTATGCCTTGTGGACTCTAGAATCACAACATCAGATCCTTTTGGAAAAAGAAGAAATTTCCTGGTGACGAAAGAGCCGTGCCTTTGGATAAAGGAGTGTGATGATAATACAAATTCTTTTCATCAATATGATAACCATCAAAAGAGTCAAAATACCATCTGGTACATACACACTCTAGACGGTGCAATATCTACAACTTTTGAAGAGAAGGCTAGGGAAGGGATATGCTTCTTCAGCTCCCTCTTTAAAGAACTGTAGGGGTTCCTGATTCAAGAAATCCTTCAAATTCTAAGCAAGGTGTCGAGATCCATAATGGAGGAAATGAGATAAATCCCTAGGAGGAAGTGCCTCACACCTTATTTTCCATGAAGAGAGGTAGGAGCCCAAGAATGGACGGGCTATCGATAGGATTCTATATTGGGCTCTTTGAACTTCTAAAAGGCAACCTCCTGAATGTTGCAAGGGAATCTCAATCCTCACGAAATATGTTGTGGGCCTTGAGCGCAATATTCTTAGTGCTTATCCCAAAGAAGCAGGACATCTCTTCTTTCGATGATTACCGCCCCATTGCAGGCTACAATATAATTTATAAATTGGTAACAAAAATCATAACTAAAAGGCTCAAGCCAATTATGAGAAGGGATCCCCTTGGTTAAATGGTCGAAGATTGTGATGCCAAAAAAACTTGGAGGATGGGGCCTCAAAAACATTTACTTATTAATCCAGGCAGTGGCGGTTGAGATTCTTTAGAGATTCACCAAAAATGAAGCCCTCCACATAGTAACTCATTCAAAATATCTAAATAGTCTCTCAATCATAGAATGGTTTCGCTCCCCGCGAAAATCCTAAAAAATGACAGTTTCATAGGAAGATGGGTAGATTGGCAAATCAATAATGGAAGGAGTGTAAGAATGGGAGAATACCCTTAGGTAGGCGTTGATGAAGAGTTCCATTATCGTAAAATCTCTTATGCTCTCTCCATGCCCATAATATTTTCTCCTTGGAAAACGTGAAATCTCAAAGTCCTCAATTGAGAGATAGAAGTGTCTGGTGATCAAAAACAAACCTAGGATTACGAGATATGGAAGCTGTAATGTCCCCATTCAAATAAGTGCATAGTAAGACAATCCCATCAATCCTACTAGTTTCCTAGGTTGGATGGGCACATGTGGGATGGTAATAAGGAAACTAATAAATGATATTTAGACATTAGAAGGGTTCAAGAATTTAATAAATATGATGAATAAATAAATTCAAGAGAAATTCTAGGTGGCAAGTGGTTTTGGAGACATATGGAGGTGGTGGGACCCACACTAGCTTGATTTTTCAATGACACATGGCAGCTCTCTCTTGCCAATTCGAATTCATGGGAAGGTGAACACTCTTGGGTGAGTTGGTAAGTCATAACACATGGAATTGAGCATATTAGGTCGAAATGGGAAGGAATAGTAACCTCCATGGGAGAGGAAGAGTCAAATTGGAGACTAGTGGACACATGGGCTAGATTCCCTAGTTTTATGACAACAATAATGAATCATCTATGACATTTTATGACAAAATTCAGACCTGACTTCTTACACCTGACCATTATGACATGTCAGCCCCAAAAATAGGCTCAATAAGGCGCTCATGGAGTTGGAGGAATCTAAAGAGACTCAAATTCGAATTTGGGAGAAGATGGAAGGTTGGAACTAGGAGACAAGTGGCAAATGAGGAATATTTTCTAAATGGAAAATTATTGAATCTATTGAGAGGATTTCGACCCCTTGAAGGCTAATGTTGGTTATAAAATGTAGAAATCAAGTATGAGAATGGCTTTTGATGATTTGAGAAAAATTGCATTTGTGAAGAGAGAGCTAGTGGATGACTAGTTTCTTGCCTTAGCCAATTTCGAGGGTGAAAGATTCCCATCCAAGTTGGTGTTTGGAGAGGCCACTCAGGTCTTTCATGGTGATTTAATGGAGTTTGTATTTGCAGGTAGCAGCTACAGGAAGTTTCATGGTTTGGTTTAGTGCAGCACTTTCTCTCCACCGTTTCCAGTTTTGAAGGCATATTCGTGCTCCTTGTGGGAGGGCGTTTTTGGTGAGATATTGTACTCTTTGGGGGAGCTTCTAATGCCCCATTTCTTTTGTAATATGAATTAAATACTCTTTTCTTCATCTCCAAAAAGTTTCAGGTCGAAATTCCAAGTAGAAATGTATAAATCTCATTTTTAATGGAAGAACAATGCCATTTCCCCACTACCTTGTTGTGAGCCAATGTATTGATGATGATTTCGAATGTATGGATGATTATCTGATATATTTGTGATAAATATATTTCCATGGATGTCTTCTACAAGTTTCATGTACTGTACTTGAGAATTTGAAGCATTTTTACTCAGTTTAGTTGTATTGGGAGGTGAAATAGTGCCATTTCCCCAAGGGTCGAATTGGGGGTTTTTGCTGTTGAATGTGAGAGAGTTAGAACAGTATTAAAAATTGATTAATGGTGCATATGAGACCTTAATCACATACTTAACACATTATATACCTCTGTTCATAAATTTGTGGGAGTTTGGAGGCATTTGGAAGGCCATTTGCAGTGTTACCCGAGGGGGATTTGATGCACAAATTACTAGTCAAAATTACACATATTGATCAGAATACAAATCAAGTTTGCAGCAGTATTTGGAGGGCCATAAAACATCCCTGAACCTTATATTCAAGTCTAAATACCATTCATACACTCCTACAGAAGATTTGGGAGCATTTGGGTTGATTTGGAGGTCAAAACAGTAAAACTAGTCAAAGGTCGAAATTGGGAAAAAAAAGTGGAAAATTGGGCATTTTAATAAAATTTGAAAAGGGGATATTACAAGTGGTATCAGAGCATGGTCTTGGCACCTGATGGTATTAAAAAGAATCCAAACAAATAAAACACCACCCTTTGAATCAGTAGTTGAAGAAGTTTTCGTTGAAGAAGAGATAGTAGCAGAAAAAGAGTTCTTTTCTAAAACAATGGGTAGAGAGGAGGAGGAAAAATTAAGACATAAGGAGGTATTTATTGAAGCCTTAAAACCATGTTTTGAAGGACTTACCATGGTTATGCTAGATATGAATAAACAAATGATGAAAGGTTTCGAATTGTTGGGTAGCCAACTTTCAGGCAAAGGGATGATAGGAGATAATAGTGGTTCACACTCAGGGGAAAAGATGAAAGGGAATGAGCATATTTTCTCAAGTACAGGACCTCATAATAGACCTGATGAATTTTAAAGCACACAAAGGCATACTGCACCTAAATTTCTCACACCCAAAGAAGAACCCAATCTTGAATTGGATTACAAGAAACTAGTAAATGATTGGAATGATTTGAATGAAGAGTGTAAAAGAGGTGTACCACTCAGTGACTACATTGATGCTATGCAAAAGATTAAAATGAAGGGAGACAATAGGAGTCCATTCCAAAACAAAGAATTGAATAGTGCTATTGGAAAAATGTCACTTCCTACTTTTGATGGTTCTTCTCAAAATTCTGCTAACACTTGGGTGCAAAAATTGGATGTATATTTTCAGCTGAATCCTATGTTGGAAGAGGATGCATTAAAAATGGCCATTTTGCATTTGGAAGGAGATGCCAATGAATGGTGGTTTAATGGGCTGAAAACCTTGGGTCATAATCAGGTTAAAACATATGGAGAATTTGTTGACAGGGTACTAGAAAGATTTGAACAAAAAGATCCAGAATTGCCTTTCAAAGAACTAGCTCAATTGAAGCAAACTGGGTCCCCTACCGAATATATGTTGGACTTTCAAAAATTATCAGTCAAGGTGGCTGATGTATCTATGGGAAGATTAGTATTGCTGTTCACTGAAGGTTTGGCTGAACCCTTAAGAGGTTTGGTCAAATCCCACAAGCCAACTACATTAAAAGATGCAATGAGCTTGACTAGGGATCTCCAAAATGTGCTTCCTAGAACGAGATTTCCTCCTAAGCCTAGCTATAAATTTGAAAAGAAACCTTGGCAAAGGGATGGATATGATAAGAAACCTTGGCAAAGAGAGTCATTTGAGAGGAATAAAAAAGAGGGACTAAACAGGGATGAACTTAGAAAAAAGAAACTATGCTTCACATGCTTCCAACCATGGACACCGGGGCACAAATGTACCAAAGGAAAGGCTCAATACATAGAAGTATTTTCTGATAATGAGGGGTATGATGGGGGCATGGATGAAGATGGACATATTTCAGATCAAGAAGAGGCATATGAGACAGCAGTAGAAGAGGAAAGACAAGAAGAAAATCAGCCTTCACCGGACAAAGCAAGAATGGCAGTGCTTTCAGCAGTACCTCGCTATCATGCTATCCGATGCAAAGGTGTGGTACAAGGACAAAGAACTTCAGTTTTGGTAGATGGAGGAGCCACTCATAACTTCATTGATGCAGAGATGGTAGAGAAAAGAAAGATACCTATTGAACCATTTGATGGCTTCACAGTTGTCATTCCCGGTCACAACACAATGCAATGCAAAACATGGGTTCCAAAGCTGCAAGTCACCGTAGGTAACTATACTTTTGTTGATAGTTTTTATGTGGTTGATGTTGCTGATACTAATGTGGTTTTGGGAGTGCAATGGTTGTATTCAATAGGAGAGCATACAGTAAATTATCAAATTCCCGAAATGAAATTCCAAGATTCAAAAAGAGTACAAAGAGTTGTGAGAGGGCAACACACTTATCCAAATCAAGTAGTGACTTGCAATAGCATGAGATCTATATTGAGGCATGGGGATATAGAATGGGCTGCTGAATGTCATATTACATCTCCCAAGCCAACTATAAATATTGTCAAACACCCAAAGGAGATAGAGAGACTTTTGCAAAAATATGAAAAGGTTTTTAGAGACCTTCCACATGGTAGGCCACCAAATAGGGGGGTTGAGCACAGTATTGTTTTGGAGGAGGGTACTTCACCCATTCAAATACCACCTTATAGACATCCTAAAAGGTTTAGAGATGAGATTGAAAAAGCTATCCAAGAACTCCTAGAGTTGGGGCTCATTAGACCAAGCTCTAGCCCTTATGCTTCTTCAGTAGTGCTAGTGAAGAAAAAAAATGGAACATTGAGAATGTGCATAGATTTCAGAGCCTTGAACAAAAAGACTATCAAGAATAGGTATCCTATTCCTAGGATTGATGAGCTCATGGATGAGCTAGATGGGGCCAAATACTTCTCAAAAATTGACCTTAGATCAGGGTATCACCAAATTCGAATGAAAGATGAAGATGTGCAAAAGACCGCTTTTCGATGTCATTTTGGCCACTTTGAATTTCTTGTCATGCCTTTTGGGTTAACTAATGCTCCAGCCACCTTTCAAGCATGTATGAATAGGATATTTTGCAAGAAACTAAGAAGGTTTGTTTTGGTTTTCTTTGATGATATTCTCATTTACAGTAAAACATGGGAAGAGCATTTGCAACAGTTAGAGATTGTGTTGAAAATCTTGCAAGAAGAGTCCTTATTTGCTAAATTATCAAAATGTGAGTTTGGGATGAAAGAACTACTGTATCTTGGGCACATTATTGGGCAAGAAGGAGTGAAGGTACACATGGAAAAAATCAGGGCTATCTTGGAATGGCCATCACCAAAAAATATTACCGAATTGAGAGGCTTTATTGGCATATGCACCTACTACAGAAAATTTGTGAAAGGGTTCTCCAAGTTGACTTCTCCACTCACTGATTTGACTAAGAAGGATGCTTTCAAGTGGGATGAAGAGGCTGAAAAAGCATTCCAAAAAATGAAAGAGGTAATGATTAGTTGTCCCATACTTGCACTTCCTGATTTTACTAAACCTTTTGTTGTGGAATGTGATGCTTCAGGTGGAGGAATAGGGGCTGTCCTAAAGCAAGGCCAACACCCCATAGCCTTTGAGAGCAGAAAGTTGCAGCCTCATGAAAAACTTTACTCCATCTATGATAAAGAAATGCTGGCCATTATGCATGCATTGGCCAAATTCAGACAATACTTGGTGGGCAGCAAGTTTGTGGTGAAAACTGACCATAATAGTCTAAGACACTTTCTCACCCAAAAGGATCTAAATGAAAGGCAACAAAAGTGGGTAAGCAAGATTCAAGCTTATGATTTTGATATTGAATATGTCAAAGGAAAGAATAATATAGTAGCAGATGCTTTGTCAAGAAGGACTTCCTTTTCTCTCATGGATATTGCCAAGGATTGGAAAAACATGCTACTAGTTGAATATGCCAAAGACAAATTTGCTTGTGATGTGTTGGATGGAATCAAAGGGGATGATAATTATAGGATTTTGAATGGGCTGATATATTATAAGGGAAGAATTTATTTAGTTCATAACTCCAAGCTCAAGTACCGAATTTTGCAAGAAGCACATGATTCCCCACTAGCGGGCCATCCGGGGATCTTCAAAACTTATAGACAGTTGAGGCAAATATTTTTTTGGAAGGGGCTGAAGGAAGATGTTCAGAAGTATGTGAATGAATGTAAAGCATGTCAACAAAACAAATCAGAACTTACATGTCCAGCCGGCCTATTACAACCATTGCCCATTCCGGAGCAAAAATGGGACAGTATTTCCATGGATTTCATCACCGGATTGCCTAAATCCTTAGGTAAGGATTGCATCTATGTGGTAGTTGATAGGTTGACAAAATTTGCTCATTTCTTTGTTGTTACATCATCTTTTAGTGCTGCACAAGTGGCTGATATTTTTTTCAAAGAAATCTTCAGATTGCATGGGCTCCCCAAGAGCATTGTCAGTGATAGAGATAGTAGATTCATGGGTGCTTTTTGGCAAGAACTTTTTAGATTGGTAGGCACTCAATTGACTCCAAGTACCAGCTATCATCCACAAACTGATGGACAAACAGAGAGGGTAAACCAATGGTTGGAAGGATACCTAAGAAACTATGTGGGAGGGCAGCAAAAAGCATGGGCAAAATGGCTACACTTGGGTGAGTTTTGCTACAACACCACTTATCATATGTCAATAGGAATGTCTCCTTTCAAAGCATTATATGGTTATGATGCACTTACATTTGCTGACATTATATTTGGTGATAGTAGAGCCCCAAAGGCTAAAGATTGGGTGGAAGAGAGCCAAGAAATTTTAAAGCTCTTGAAAGACAATTTGCAGGTTGCTCAAAATCAACAAAAACAATATGCTGATAGACATAGAGAAGAGAGAACCTTTCAAGTCAATGATTTAGTATATTTAAGGTTGCAGCCCTATAAACAAACATCTCTCAAAAAGAATGGAGCAGAAAAATTAAAACCAAGGTACTATGGGCCATACAAGGTAGTGCGGAAGGTTGGAGAAGTAGCATATGAACTAGAACTTCCGGAAGGGAGTAAAATCCACAATGTATTTCATGTTTCTTGTCTTAAGAAAGCTCTTGGTCAGAAAATCATCACTTCAGAAATACTTCCTCCTTTGGATGATGAAGGTCAGCTCACACTTGTTCCGGAAAAGATTTTGAAGACACGGGAAAGAAGGTTGAGGAGTAGAATCATCAAAGAATATTTAGTGCAATGGCAGGACTTACCAAATGAATATGCCACATGGGAAGAGGAGAAGATTTTGCAGCATCCAAATTTGAAATTGCTTGAGGACAAGAAATCTTGGGTGGGGAGGACTGTAATGTCCCCATTCAAATAAGTGCATAGTAAGACAATCCCATCAATCCTACTAGTTTCCTAGGTTGGATGGGCACATGTGGGATGGTAATAAGGAAACTAATAAATGATATTTAGACATTAGAAGGGTTCAAGAATTTAATAAATATGATGAATAAATAAATTCAAGAGAAATTCTAGGTGGCAAGTGGTTTTGGAGACATATGGAGGTGGTGGGACCCACACTAGCTTGATTTTTCAATGACACATGGCAGCTCTCTCTTGCCAATTCGAATTCATGGGAAGGTGAACACTCTTGGGTGAGTTGGTAAGTCATAACACATGGAATTGAGCATATTAGGTCGAAATGGGAAGGAATAGTAACCTCCATGGGAGAGGAAGAGTCAAATTGGAGACTAGTGGACACATGGGCTAGATTCCCTAGTTTTATGACAACAATAATGAATCATCTATGACATTTTATGACAAAATTCAGACCTGACTTCTTACACCTGACCATTATGACATGTCAGCCCCAAAAATAGGCTCAAGAAGGCGCTCATGGAGTTGGAGGAATCTAAAGAGACTCAAATTCGAATTTGGGAGAAGATGGAAGGTTGGAACTAGGAGACAAGTGGCAAATGAGGAATATTTTCTAAATGGAAAATTATTGAATCTATTGAGAGGATTTCGACCCCTTGAAGGCTAATGTTGGTTATAAAATGTAGAAATCAAGTATGAGAATGGCTTTTGATGATTTGAGAAAAATTGCATTTGTGAAGAGAGAGCTAGTGGATGACTAGTTTCTTGCCTTAGCCAATTTCGAGGGTGAAAGATTCCCATCCAAGTTGGTGTTTGGAGAGGCCACTCAGGTATTTCATGGTGCTTTAATGGAGTTTTTATTTGCAGGTAGCAGCTACAGGAAGTTTCATGGTTTGGTTTAGTGCAGCACTTTCTCTCCACCGTTTCCAGTTTTGAAGGCATATTCGTGCTCCTTGAGGGAGGGCGTTTTTGGTGAGCTATTGTACTCTTTGGGGGAGCTTCAATGCCCCATTTCTTTTGTAATATGAATTAAATACTCTGTTCTTCATCTCCAAAAAGTTTCAGGTCGAAATTCCAAGTAGAAATGTATAAATCTCATTTTTAATGGAAGAACAATGCCATTTCCCCACTACCTTGTTGTGAGCCAATGTATTGATGATGATTTCGAATGTATGGATGATTCTCTGATATATTTGTGATAAATATATTGCCATGGATGTATTCTACAAGTTTCATGTACTGTACTTGAGCATTTGAAGCATTTTTACTCAGTTTAGTTGTATTGGGAGGTGAAATAGTGCCATTTCCCCAAGGGTCGAATTGGGGGTTTTTGCTGTTGAATGTGAGAGAGTTAGAACAGTATTAAAAATCAATTAATGGTGCATATGAGACCTTAATCACATACTTAACACATTATATACCTCTGTTCATAAATTTGTGGAAGTTTGGAGGCATTTGGAAGGCCATTTGCAGTGTTACCCGAGGGGGATTTGATGCACAAATTACTAGTCAAAATTACACATATTGATCAGAATACAAATCAAGTTTGCAGCAGTATTTGGAGGGCCATAAAACATCCCTGAACCTTATATTCAAGTCTAAATACCATTCATACACTCCTACAGAAGATTTGGGAGCATTTGGGTTGATTTGGAGGTCAAAACAGTAAAACTAGTCAAAGGTCGAAATTGGGAAAAAAAGTGGAAAATTGGGCATTTTAATAAAATTTGAAAAAGGGATATTACAGAAGCTATCAAATGGTGAAACTTCGTTGGGAAGCTTTGCTCCAATTACATCCTTTTATCCGAGGAGGATGAGGATAAACTAATTTGGTCCAAGAACTCACAATCGGGTGAGTTCACAACCAAGCTTGGTTATAATGTTCAGACAGAGGAAATGTTCATAGGAGAACGGTCGAGGTAGTGGGAAAACGTATGGAAACTTAAAAGTCCCCTTGCAAAATATTTATTTGGATTTCTCTAAAAAATAAACTCCTAACCTGGGATAACAACAACAAAGGAGGATGGACTGGCCCAAATCGATGTGCTCTTTGTAACCAACGTTGAGTCTATCTCTAATCTTTTTGTTCTTTGTCCATATGCAGCTCAGGTTTGGACACTGGTGGCTCAAGATTTGTCTACGAAAGTGCAATGGATTAATCCTAGCCTTGAAGTCAACATTCAATCATAGCTCCATGATGCAATGCTTTAGAGCATTCCTAAGTGTTATGGTGCAACTCCACTATCTTCCAGGACAAGGAAATTCCAGCGGAAATTGTAGCTAATCTGGTGTTAAAATTGACAAAAGAATTTAAAGCAGATCTAAAACAAAGCAAATAAGAATTCATGTGATGCCCACTCTAGATTATGATACTCCATAAGGGTATTTTGACGACGTTAGCCAAGTCCATCCTCCTATGCATGGTATAGGAGTGGTTTTATATATGAATCGTTCTCATTTCTTCCATATCCGTTATGCAGCGGGATGTGGCACAAATATGAAGGTTGAATTGATAGCCTTGAGAACTCTTCTATATCTATATTGTGCAAGCAAATTCAACATAACCAATCTTCAAGGTATGGGTGATTCTAAAATAATGATCGATTGGGAAAATAGAAAAAAAATCATTGATAATATCATGCTCTCGCCGCCTCTTCAAGACATCCAACGATCATTGATAATTTCACTTTTACCATATACAATAACCATGGTTTGTATTTTTTTTTACATTTCAAAGGTAGTAAGGGGAGTATAGTTACAATATCTCTCTATTATGAGCGCTTTTGTGTTTGGTAAGGGTAAAAAATAGTCCTTTTTAAGAAAGTCCCAGCAACATAAATATGTATATTTACAATATTGATTATAAAGATTTTTTTTCGGGAAAATTTAAAAAAACAAAAATTCCCACAATTTCCCTTACAATCAAGTGGATATGGAATATGGTCCAAAATAATTAGGGTTTGTTCTCAAGACCAATGACTACAAGGAGAAATATTGGGATTGGTTGATCCAAACGGTGGAGAAAATAATCTATGTTTGGTGCAATGGTTTGCTCTCTTGAATGGGTAGGTTGGTACTAGTTAAATATATTATTGAGACAATTATAGTATATTGTATATCTTTATCCTTGGTTCCAAAAGGAGTGCTAGAAATTATTACAAGAATAAGCTTTAGGATTTTTTGGTTTAGGTGTGGGGAAAAGAGGGGTATTCCATCGACGAAATACAAAGATTGGAAGTATTTGGGCGGTTGTCACTTGAAATGTCTTTTTCTTTTTTCAAAAGCATTAGGTGCTAAGTGTGTCTAGAGACTTACCTTGGGTAAGGGATTATGGTGTAAAGTGTCATCCAAAAGTATTTAGTGCTTGACATGGTCGAGGAATGGATTAGAAGGCTTACTAGAAACACTCACAGTGTCTCAATAATGTGGAAATATGTGCTTATGTCCTTTCTAGTTATTGGTAAGTGGTTGGTTTGGAAAGTTGGGAATAGGAATCCATTAAGTGTGGGAGAGGATCCAGGAGCGGATGTGGAAATGATTTCAAATTATCTAAAAATTTGATACATTATTTGAGAAAGAGAGGATACATACAAATCAATCAATTTGTGATGCAGGAGCATCAAGGGCAAAGCCAGCAATGTGATCATTTTGTCACATGTTGTGGTTCGAAGTTGAACTAAGGAAACCTGAAAACCAAGGAAAAACTTATTTGAATATTTTGTTGAATGATTAATTATGTAGATAATGATCTATTGCCCATTATAGAGTTTAAATAGGAAATAAATGGATAATTATAGCTCCCTGTGAGGAGACTAAGCCATCTAGTTAAGTTGTTATAAATTTTAGGAGTTAGTTGGCTAAACTTAGAAAGAAATTCTTAAATTTGGGCAAGTGTCTGTTAGAGAGAATCTGTCTAATGGCAATTCGAGAAAAAGGAAAAAAAGACAGAATTTTGTAACTCTCGGGAGAGAGAGGGTCAAGGAAAGGAAGAGCCAGGCCATAGAAGAGGAGGTTAGGGTTCAAGAGATCAATGGAGGAGAAGAGCTGGGGGATGGACCATGTACAACAGTAGAGTAGCAAGATCTGATGCATTTCACAAACTTTTGAATCAATGAAAAAGAAACAGAGTTTTATGTTTAACCTGTGTGTTACTCTTTGTATTTGAATGTGTGGAGTTGATGATTTTAACCTGCAATAGATCTTTATATTGAAATCACTGTGTGTTGGATGTGTAGAGAGATTATTCATTTCTGTGTGTCAATAATATACATACTGCGAATTCTAGCATCTGTGTGTGAAATCTATAGAGTTTCAGCATCTATGAATCTGTGCATACTATAGAATTCATTATATATGAATTGGGGTTTTGTGTGAATAACCCTGTAGAACGGGAGAAAGAACCTGTAGAAGGAATACGCCTGCATGTGGAGATTTGGGCAGAAACTCTTGAGGAGAATTGATGGTGGAATGGATTTAGAAGCCGTGGAAAGATTGCGTGGAGTAAAACCGTCACTAAACTTGCAGCCCAATTTCTAGACAAATGAAGACGAATTCAGAGATTCCGAGATCTGGGTTTTGTGCAGAGTGGGGTCTATTGTATGACTCTCAAGCGGATTTTCGAGAAAAGCCACGGTTGAAGAGATTCATGAGGTTCTTTGAACTACGTTTTGCAGAAGTGCGTGAATGACGTTTTGGGTTGATCAAGTGAGAAAGGGAATCGAGTTCTAAAGAAAGAAGATGAGTGCCATTTAGTCACTGTAGGATTTTGGTAATAGCTATGGCCTGAAATAGAGGTTATTTCTCAGAAATAAGGCAGGTCTCTGAGGGGCCCTGCACCAATTTGCATATCAATATCATGCTACAATTTGGAGTCAAGCATAGTTGTTAGCATATGTGATTGGTTTGAGAGGTTTGGATGTAGGGTTGTGGGGGTTATAGATAGAGAAACTAAGATCCGCCCATGTAAATTTGAGAGATTCAAAGGAAAATTTTGTTTGGTCTAAGAACCTGTTAGGTGTATATACTCCACAAGTCGGAGACAAAGATTTAAGTTCAAGGGAGGAAGAGGGTGAATAGATGTGGTGGTCCAAGCATGTACGGAAGTTTAAATGCCCATCAAAGTCTAATAATTTTAAGTGGTTGGTGCCCAATAACAAAGCATGCACTTATGATAACATACAAAAAGGAATAAATGGGGCCTTTGTAGTTGCCACCTTTGCATGGTAAATGAGTAAACCAATGTTCATCTTATTATTATATATATTTCTATTATTTAGGTTTTGCATGAAGAGTAAAATATCTTGGGTTTTAGAAACATTTGGAGGGAATTTTAGTAGAGGAAGGATTGAGACTTGGTGTGAAAATGTTCAGGTTAGGAAGCATGATCCAATGCTTCTTATTATTGTTTGGGTATATCATTGGTCACTGGTAAGAAATGCACACACACACACACATAGAACAAGGACAATTAATATGTATAATATAAAAGATTACTAGTGAATGTAGCAATGGAGTACATATCTATCTAGTTCTATTGATTTATGTGATGTCAATCCTTCTCTTAAGCTTGTAATCATATAATGAAATGACTGCCCTTTCATAAATTAACCCTAGCCTAGCCTACTGGTGTAGACTATATAATATTCCAAATATTAACACTACTTTACAATACATTCAACATAATATTTGAAAATTGTTGCATGGATGCTACATGCATCCTCTTTTCCAAAGACTTCAAGCTACGAGCTCTCCATTGACAATGAATGTTAGAGTCTCCTCCTTTGATTTCATTCGATCTCCTTCGGTGATTTTAAATCGCCTTCTTGCCATGAACCCATTTGCAATTCCAGCTTCCTTATCTTTATTTTCCAAATCCAAGTGACACGTCTGTTATAGGTGTTGATCTTTTAAGCTCTAATTCATCCTTTTATATCGGGTTGCCACTCTAAAAACTGAACCAGTCCCAAATTATAATTTGCTAATGCATTTTTTTGTCCAAGTTCCAATATCTAAGATGAATTTTTCGTCTGAAATATTCATGATGGAAGTAATCTCATTGCCACCTTGTATTTCTTTAATCCTTCCCATTGTCGTTTCTTGTTCATGCACTGCCATTGATCAAAAGAGTTTCCCCCTTTCCAGGTTATTTTATCTGACACAATTGCCATGTTCTTCATACTATTGAGAGTAATAAATTTCATGAACTAAGAGATTGGATGGCAGGACATATTCCCATTCTATCTTAGATCCCCCATGCTTAAATTTATTGTTGTGTTTGCTTGCTTATATCCATGAGCATTAAGTTCTTGAAGGACTTGGAAGAAGGAGACTTTCTCTAGCCATTCTAATTCATTTATTTCTCCCAAGTTCAAACAATTCAAAGTGTCATTCCTTGCAGCATCGGAGTTCCTCATATACCTGATAATTATCGATGAATATCTAACGATAGTTTCCCTCTTTATTTCCCTATCTCTATTGCCTCCTTCGGTTTTGGAAAGGATCTTAATGGCAGAGGATAGCATGGGGTGAAGAGGCAGAAGTTACAGAAGCCCCTAATGGCCTCAATAGTTTTGGGTCCACCCCATGGCTATTTAAATAATCATGAGGTAAGCGAGGAAGAAGAGAAGAAGAAGAGAAGAAGAAGAGAAGATAGAAGATAAAGAAGGGCATCGAGGAGAAAAGGACAAGATTAAAGGATGAGTCGCAGAAGAACAACAACAAAACTTAGTCTTATCTATCTCGTTTTTGGGCAATGTAACAAGGCTATGGGTTTTCTATCTATGTAATACCACAATGGGTCTTTCCATGGATGATGATATAAGGCCACAGATCCATGGATCCATAATGTAACAGAAGTTTGTTCATGATATAAATGAAGTTTGGCCCCTCTTAAATGTTATGTGTATGAATGATTTGTATTAGGTTTCCTTTCTAATGGATAGATCATATTCCTATTTTGTATATGCATAATATTATTGATGGAACTCTGTTGTGATAATATGAAGATAAACATTCCTACAGTATGAAGAAGATGAACCCTCGTAGGCTTATCCTTGCAGTTAACCCTACTTATCTCACACAGGTCTTGTCTATGCTTCAGCGGAGACCTTCTCCTTCGAGGGATTGAAAATGCCAGTACACTATACTACAATGGTGACCTTTGTTGGCCCCTGAGCAATAACCTAGTCTCTATTTTGTGCAAACAAATGGTTTTGTTGTCGGGAGATGGTTTTTAATAAGATGGCATTAATTGCATGGATACACATGTGTTGACAAGTCAGATTCAATATTGGTGGGACAAAAAGTTTGAGGACTTCATAATACAGGAAGCCAAACTACGATGGTACATCCAATAGTACAATACATTTGAAGACTCATACAATATAGTACATCCAAATAATCAGATAGTACATCCTCTTTAGAGGGACACCATTAGATCAATACAAAGTTTTGTGGGTTGAATTTCCAATAGCACTCGCAGATTGGATACATAGACTTGCAGAAGCTCCTGAATATCGCAATTGACAAAGGAGGCTTGTTCAGTGGAATCGAAGGGACCTGATAGAGTTGAATCATCTAGATTCGCCTCTAAGCAGAGTTGTCAATTTATGGGTAGAAAACACTCTCACGGGTTATATTGTAGAGTTTGTAGCATAAAATAACCAATCAATATTTGAAGTTGAAGAAGATCTCAAAAGAGGATCTAAAGGCAAATTACTAAAGGAAGTTGCGCTATGGATTAAGAACTGGATGGTTGATTTGGATTTATGTCGTTGAATTGGATTATAATGGAGGAGTAAAACCCTCTTGCCCTTAGGGAAATGGTGGAGGTAATGCTATTATGTTGCATAAGGTAGAAACTATGTGCAATGGAGGGGGTATCCTGTAATGATGTTAGGGATGAACGAGCAGCAAGAAGATCACTAATATGTGAATAGTGGTGGAAAATACATATGAGAAAGGTGAAAAGAAGAAGTGCACAGCTAGAAGGAGAGTTGTGTAACGGAGAAAGAAAATAGACAAGGGAAAATGAGCTATGCCAAGCAAAGAGAAGAGAGCAATTGGTTGGTTCATGTTTAAGAGGAAGAGAAATGGAGGTATAAGATAACCCAGTAAGAGGAATTTGGGAAGAAGGAATAAGCAAGAATCAAGACTGTGAAATTTAGTCAGCAAGTAGCAAATTGTCGGATCAGTTACTTGAACCATCCCTAAACGAAGTTTAGAACAATAAGAGTTATCAGGACCCGTGGAAAATGGTAGCACCCTAGAAAGTGAACCCCCCATTTTTGCGGAATTAGATACCAAAAGTAACGATAGTAACACACCTTTGACCACTCCCCAAGCTCCATCACATTTTGTAACACACTCTCAACACCCTGTTTTACAGTCAGATGAATAGTAGTACGAATACTTTGCATAATAGTTCGATAGTAGGTAGAAGTAGTAGTAGTTCTCAGTAGGCTAACAATAATATTGTAACTTAATTGGGACCTCAAGGAATTGTGTTGGTATGATATTGAGTTGTCACAATCGCTGGGGTACAAGCGGGACCACCTATAAAATGTCCATAATTTTTGGGAAAAGGAATAGAAGCTGTTGTAGGACAACATTGGTTCCTTTGCGAATCTATATGGAACTCTAGAGGGACCCCATTGGAATATAATTGATTGAATTTCGAACCACATTATGTGGAAGAGATTTACAATGGTATATGAAATCGATCGAGTAACAATATCTAAATGCACTGACCCTTACTCTAGCAAATACAAAGCAGATATTATTGGATAAATTTTTGCAACCCAAGTTGGAGCAACAAGGTATCGTAGAATTATGGAAATTCCACAAATGCAAGGAGAATCTGCTTGGGATTGTGTGCAATAGTTTAGGGATGTACTAGATAAATTCTCGTTTCCTCTACATGATGCTCACCATAAAGATAGGTTTATCCAAGGGTTATTACCTTTAACTAGAATTCCCCTGCCACAGTATATTGTGAGCTCACCCCAAAGCGCCCTAGAGCAATCTATGAAAATTGAAGCAATGGCTAGTTACCCCACTGCTACAATAGCAAGGAATTCTTCATCTTCTGGGGATTTGTCATAGGTACACAACAAGCTTGCATAATTAAATGAAAGACTCCAAGAACTAACTATACCAAAACCTGGTCAACTACAAGTGTGGTGCAAACAATGTATGAAAGAAGGTCACCATGTATTGGAATGTCCCAGAATGAGGGAAGGGTTGATCCCGCTAGGAGGGCCATTTGTTGGTGGCCCAAGTACGATTGTTGCACAAGTTTCCACAATAAACCCATTTCACTTCGCGGGATGGCCAACATATCCAGATCCGCCAAGTTATTCTCCAAACGATTACTATGAGATTTGTAAAGCATTTGGCCATTTGTCGCAACTCTTCAAAATTCTACAAATTAAGTATTCTTCAGTACCAAATACAATATACTATGAATTCTACAGATCCACCATACATAATACCGAGAAATACAGATCCTTGGATGCGTTGTCTGAAAGATTATATCGCTCCATATATCGATTAGTAGACCAACCACCGAAAAGAGGAGGCGACAAAGGACGCATAAGAGGTTTTGGAGCCGGATGAGGAGGAGGTTGCGTGGGTCCAATTCAATGTTACAATTGAAATGAGATTGGACACCTTGCCCAATATTTCCCTTTACCTAAGAGACCATGGTGTACCTACTGTCGTACAAACACTCATATTATTGAAAAAATGCCTAGAACTGATCGCAAAATGGGAATATCGTGTAAGACGACCAAATAATTTTATTAAATCTAAACCATGGGAAGACCGCATCTTAGCAGGATTTGTTGTTACCCGGGGAGGCGTGAGAACTGAAGCAGACCAATGCAAATCAAATTCACAGGTGATAAGAAAAACATCCCTAAGAACAACTAAGTATGTCCCAGTTCACCATAGAGAAATTTACCGTAATGTTTCAGACGTGTTTAAATGAATACCAACCCCACTAGCCAAGGACGAGGCGGGATGATCCATCCAGTACAAAAGGGATGAGATGATGAGAAATGGTGGAAGAGAAACATGTACTAATAAGGTAAGAGTTTTTGTTTCCTTGTGGTTTAACTTGCTAAAAGATATCTTGGAAGATGAAAGGGATACCTATAAGTTTCCCAAAACACTTCATGAAATGCATGGAATTGTGGAAGTCGATGAGGGAATGTGTGCCCCGCTACGGGAAAGAATAGTTCAACTTGTGTAGAAGCAAAGAAAGAAGAGGATTGGTCAATAATTTGAGCTATATGCGCAATTCCATGGCTATGATATTAACAACGTGATGCTAGATCTGGGGTCTCATGTGAATATACTCCCAAATATGTCCTGGGAAACAATGGGTTGTCCTTCCCTTGTCTACTCCCCTATTAAGTTGAGAATGGTGAACCAATGCAACATATTTCTGATTGGTCGACTAGAGAATGTTGAAGTTAATTTAGTAGGTGTCAAAAATTCACGAAGATTATGGAAGGGACTGATCCTTATGCAATGTTGCTGGGCATATACTGGGTTTATGAGAAATATGGAGTGATTGACTTGAAAACAAGACAATGAACTTTGAAGCTGACGGTATGAAGGTTACACAACCTTTGGACCCACACCAAGGACCTTGATACACTGATCCAGTTCACCAGAACATGGAGGGAGATGTTCTGGATAACATATACTATTTGACAATAGGAAAAAGGGAAGACTATGTGAACCTGATAACATAAGGCTCTATGAACTGGAAAAGCATCCACTCTTTTGATAGTAATTCTAAAGAAGCCTAGGATAATTGGAAAAATGGGAGGCATGAACTCTCTTCTCGACATTGCACAATGATAAAATCAGTTCGATGGATTGGAGTAGAAGTGCAAGATCATGCAGTATATGATGGCATCAATGGCATAGATGTATTCCTTCAGAAAATGGATTCCTGCGTTGCAGAAGAATATCGCATGGATTTCTTGGATACAACACTTAGAGGAATTGGTGCAAGATGGTGGGATACACACAAATATGACCTCACTAATTGGAGCATAACCCAACTAGCCTTAATGCTCATGTTTAAGCCTTTAAAGCACATTAACAAAGTGGTGGAAATTTACATGTGACAAACAAATCCCTATGCTCACATTAGTGGCAGACAGACGAATTGTAGGCATACTTTTGGGTCTATCGGTTCTTCCATGAGTTGGGACATATTCCTAAGGCTTGGTATCTTCATGAAGAAACAAGAAGACAAACCGCGTAATAGAAGAATATGCGTGTGAAATTCTACTAAGATTTTTCATTCTCCACAACCTGTGATTTGGTAATAAAAGCACTAACAAACATCAAAGGATAATTATTCATTGACCAGTTGCAGAATGTGGGAGGCTCGTATATCTATCCTTCTCACCAAGAAATGATAGACTTAACCTTCACGGTTCCAGAATTGGCATCTCACTTCTGCTGCACAAAGGTAGAATAGGAGAATTAGATCTCGATGATTTACAATACTTACGACATTTAACCTTCAAGGACTCTAAGGGATCCCAGGAAGTACAACAGGTGAAACCAAAATAAACTGGTGCTCTTTATACACATCCTATGAAACTACAGAAAGTTAATATTGGCACATGAGATAACCCAAATATGGCGTCTATTGGGACGAACAAACTATATTTGAGATAACCTCACTGACGAAGGAATATGACTATTTATTTATGCAAAAAATTATAGAAATCAAGGGGATCCAAGGGGACTTGGGAGAGATGAAAATTGTATTAAAAGCGAACACCAAACCTGTAAATAATTATTTGTATAGATTGAATCCCTGAGTGAAACAAAAGGTGAGAAAGGAAGTTGATAAGATGTTGAGTGTTGGTTTAATTTTCCTAGTGGACGAATCAAAATGGATCAGCCCCATAGTAATCCAAAGCAAGAACGATATCGAGGATATTAGAGTCTATGTAGATTACCACAGTCTAAATGTTGCATGTGTCCGTGATCCATTCCCAACACCCTTCAACAATGAAGTCTTAGATCAAGTGCTTGGAAATGAGGCATACTCTTTCTCAAACAAATTTTTGGGTTACCACCAAGTTAGAATTGTGGAAGAAAACAATGTTTAAAATAGAATGGGGGTTATTCACTTATAAAGTCATGTTGTTTGGATTGAAGAAAGCACCTGTTGTATTCTCAAGGATTGTAATTGCAACCTTCAAGGAGTTCCTTCACAAGTTTTTGGAGGTTTATCTAGATGACTGGACAGTTTACGACTTTCTTAAATATCATGTTGCATTACTTTGACTAAAGTTGGATCGCTTCCAACAAATGCGGATATACTTGAACTCGCGGAATTGTATCTTCTGTGTTCCTTTTGGAAATATGTTGGGACTAATTGTCTACTGTGACGGAGTTCTAGCAGACCCTGTGAAGATCACGATGATTGTAAATCTGTAGGAACCTACATCGATAAATCATTTGCAACCCACCTTGGGACATATAGGCTACTACAAAAGATTTATCTTCAACTATGCTTCCGTTACCGCTTCGTTGGAATAGTTAATGAAGAAAGCATAAGATTTTAAGTGGAATGAGGACTATGAAAAGGCCTTTGTGATACTGAAAGACAAAAATGTTTAACGCTTCAATCTTGGCAATCCATGACTAGTAAAAATAATTCCATGTACATGTTGACACATTAGGTATTTCCCTTAACACTGTATTAGCTCAGCCAAGAGAAGGTGAGATGGATCACTCAATATATTTCGCTAGCATAAAGTTATCTCAGGTCGAATGCAATTACACAACCACAGAGTGGGAAAGATGAGTAATGATTTACGACCTACAGAAATTCCGCAACTACTTGTTGGGAGGACACTTCAAGTTTTCCACAGATCATTCAACTCTTGAGTACTTGATGAACAAACCCATCCTAGAAGGTCGTATCGACATATGGTTACTTCTCTTTCAGGAATTATCTTTTGAGGTCATAATCAAACCAAGGAAACACAACTATGGGCCTAATCGCTTGTCACGAATAGAAACAAGGAAATTTGACTTGCATTTTTTTTGTCTAGGTTCCAATACCTAAGATGAATTTTCCTTATGAAATATTTTTGATGTAAGTAATCCCATTGTCACATTGTATTTCTTCAATCCTACCCATCGCTATTTATTGTTCCTGCACTGTAATTGATCAAACAAGTTCCCCCCTTGCCACGTTCTTTTATTTACCATAATTGCCATGTTCTTCACACTATTGAGAGTAATAAATTTCATGTATTAAGGGATTGAATGGTAGGACATATTACCATTTTTTCTTGGATCCCTCATGCTTAAATTTATTGTTGTCTTTGTTTGCTTATCTACTCGAGCATTGAATTCTTGAAGGACCTAAAAGAACGAGACTTCCTTTAGCTGTTCTAACTCATTTCGTGCTCTCAAGATCAAACAATTTAGAGTGTCATTCCTTACAAATTTGGAGTTCCTCATATACCTAATAACTATCGATGAATATCCAATAACAATCACCCTCTTTATTTCCTTGTCTCTAAAAACCTTGAAACAAAGCCAATTCCTCCACTTGATTATTAGTTGTTGTCCCAACTCCCCATTCATTTTGCTTCCCTTTGGATTCTAGAACTATTCCCCCTTCTCCCACATTCCTTGGATTTCCCTTTGAGGTGCCATCAAAGAAAAAGTAGTGCTTATTCTATGTAAGCTGCCATTATTTCCGCTCGTCTTTATGAGTAAACTGAAGCTTCCAACATGATCCTCGATTGGGTTGCCTAGTGTTTTTTTTAGACCGGTTCTCCGACCTTTTAAAGAGATCTCCTAGATAGTTTCTCTCCTCTTGCTCACATAGGTTTACGTTATACTTCAGAATTCCCCTCACCTATATCGCCCCCACTAATAGTCTCCAAGCCTTAGTTGTGATTCTCTTAGGATATGGGATTAGGAGAGATTTCCTTTCCGCAAATTCTTTGGGCACGAGCTTCTAGACCTAAGTTGTTATTTCACATTCAAAGAAAAAATGGCGATGATTGTCACCTTCATATTTGAATAGAGCACATTGAGAGGGTAAAGGAATACCCCTCTTCTGAATATTTTCATCAATTAGCAATTTTTCATGCACCATTAGGCTGTTAAATATGTTAAATTTTGGAATTCCATCACCTTTCCACATAGATTTTCAAAGGTTCGATTTGGGAGGAAGGGGAATGCTTTCCAATATAAATTGGTAGCCTCTCTTAATTGTGTAATCGCCCTCCTTACCCCATCCTCTTCGATCAGGATTGCATTTGTTAATTAGTGCACAACCTTATAAGTTGTTCAACATATTAACTATATTGTTTAAGAGATGTAATGGAGGCTTCAGTTTTATCCATCCTAGCCATCTCTTGTCATCTTCTGACCAAGTAGATAGATTAAACATAGTGCCGATGTTTTTGTGCTCGATCCATCTTCTAAGCTGTGAAGTTGGGATTATATCTTATGGGCGGATTTCCCATGATTCTGTTCTTCCAAATTTTTATCATTATCCCATTGCTGGGTATCTTAGTGAGCTTGGACTATATTATATTGCCGACTATGCTGAGGAGTTTCCATATATACGAACCTCTCTTCTCCTTTAATGGCATGTCCAAATATCTTTTATTTGGCCCTTGTAAATAGTTTTTTTTTAATTACTTGTTTCCACTAGGTGTTTTCCCTGAGTTAACTCTCCAAATAAGCTTTTCCCCTAATGTTTGGTTCATAAATTTGATGTCCTTGATACACAATCCTCCATTTTATTTTCATGCCCTAACTTGGTTCCAATTGACAAGATGAAATTTTTTTGAGATAGTTTTTCCCCCATGCCATGAAATCTCCATGAAAAATCCAACAATTTGTTGTAGAATGCTTGTTGGTGCCAACATTGCAGTGCATTGAAATATCATGAGAGATATTAGAATTGATTTTATAAGCACAATGCACCCCGTTGGGTTGAGCCACCTTGATCCCCGTTGTTGCATCCTATTTTGGATTTTTTCGATTGTCTCCTGCCCAATTGTAGAGGTAGCATTTCCTAACACTATGGGCATGCCAAGGTATTTAAAGGTAGTCCAATCTAGGGGGCCTAAAAATCCCATAATCCTTGAGATCGAATGTAGTTGTGCTACTGTTATGTTCCACCCACATATATGGATTTTTACTTTGTTAACCACCCCTCCCAGAGTATTGAGAAAGTGATAGAGAAAAACCTTGAATCTTTTGGTGATTCTTGTCAAAGCTACTCCAAGTAGCAGGGTGTCATCCACAAATTGAAAATGATGAATGTCTTTTACTCCCTTAGCAAATGAGATTGCTTTTAGTTTTCCTACAACTCTTTCTGCCTCAATCCCTTTGCTCATAGAATTCACCATGAGAATGTATAGGAGTGGGGAAAGAGGGCATCCCTAGTGTAACCCTCGTCTAATCTTAAAGAACCCAATAGACCTTTCATTGATAAGAGGCAATATCCACAGATTGTTGATAGAAGCTTGAACCCATTGGACAAAAGAGTCATCAAAACCAAAATTATTTAAAACAAGAAAAAGAAAATGGTGTCTTGGTCGGTCGAAGGCGTTCACCATATCCATTTCGATTATCATTCCTCACTCCTTGTTTTTCCTGTTGGAGTGAATTGATTCCTGGACTAAGATGATATTGTCCTCTAGATGCCTTTTTAAAATGAAACCACCTTGGTTTTAGAAGATTATATAAGGGAGGCTCCCTTTTACTCCATTGGCCATTATTTCTATCATGATCTTGTATGAAGTGTTGTATAGTGAGATTGAACATAATCTAGCAAAGGATGAGAGGTTTTCTTCTTTTGGAACTAGGCCTAAGAAAGATAAATTTGTCCATCCTCCTACTTTCTTTTTAGTCTTTGTGTACTGGAGCATCCTTTTAAGGTCCCACTTGATGACATGCCAAAAAATTCTATAGAAATGTATAGAGAAGCCTCCGAACCAGGGGCCTTATCTGATGCCATCTCCCATATGACTTCTATAATCTTTTTTTCCTTTATTTATTCATTAAGAATATGATTATTTTCCTTGTTGACTAAGGGAAAAATATGTTCTGACATAGCTTCTAGAGATTATCCTTCTAGCTCTTCTTCTTCTATGTATAGATCATCGCGGTATTCCTTGGTTGATTCTTTTATTTCCTCATGGCCTTTTGTGGCTACGCCATCCACCTTAGTGATTTCCACAATATTATTTTTCTCAAATTGAGCTTTAGTTTGTCTATGAAAACAGGAAGTGTTTGTATCACTTGATTTTAACCACGTACTCATGGACCATAAATGACACATCTCCTCCTCCATCCCATTTACCCTATGAAGCCTATAATAGAGATCTTGCTCCTATGCTTGCACTTGAAGTATTACCTCAACAATTTCTAAGTTGTTCTAGACAGTCTCCAGGTGTCTTTGTAGTTCCACTTTCTCCTTGTCCGATTGTTTGTAGTTATGATTTACCCATTCTTTTATGCTTGTTTTTACAACCTTTAATTTCTACTCCATATATAGCAAGGAGACCCATGTATAGTTTTTCTCCATTCTCATTTTACTACTTCTAGGGACATGGGCTCTTGCATCCAAATAAGATTGAACTGAAATGGAAGAGGACCAAATTTTTGTGCTTGATTTATTTGTAGTAAACTGGACCTATGATCCGATGCTCCATAGGCAATGGTTTTTTAGCGAAATGTAGTCCTGAACCAACAAATTTCTCTTAACTAGAAAGCAATCTAATCTTGCAGCAACATGCCTAGGACCAGCCCACCTATTCATTCAGGTGAATCTTCCTTTTTCCAGCTTGATATCTACAAGATCCCATGATTCTATTATTTCCTTGAGATTCTCCTTGAATGAATATTTGATTGGGTTTCCTCCTCTCTTTTCATTGCTTGCTAGTGTCATAGTAAAGTCCCCTGCCATGGTGTAGTTATGTGCTATCTCTGAATATCGCATGCCTTGTAGAGACTTCCAGTATTCAACCTTTTCCCTATATTTTACTGGGACATATACATTTATGATGTTTATGAGTTTGTTAGTAGATAGGTGATGGAGACTCGTTGCTATCCAATGATAGGTTTTCCAAGTCCCACAATGATTGAATGTATATATATTCCATAAAGTACAGATTCCTCTAGAGGCCCATCTAGAGGAGATTGTTGATCCTTCGAAATATTTCCATTGCTTCTTTCCTAGTTCAAGCACCTCATTTTATTCCAGCTTAGTCTTTTGGATGAGGAGGACAATGGGTCTTCCCTTATTGATTGAGTCTCTTAAATATTCTTCCTTATGCTTGCTTCCCAAACCTCTTATAGTATAGGAGACTATAACCATTATTTACCTGATGGTGTTTTGGTGCTTCCTCCACACTAGTTTCCTAGTGTTTCCTGCGTCATTACAACTTTCGCATTTACCGCCTTCCCTGATCCAAAGACTAGTGCTTTGTCCAGGGTTTTTTGCAAACCTAATAGTTTCTCCTTGTTAGTTATATATTCCCTAGCTTCCTTTATTGATTTTCTTCCAACTCTTCTGTGATGTCGAACCTTTTATCCATCTTCTTCTTGCTTCTCTTCTTTAGATTGTTGCTGTGACCTCTTTCTTGTTTGACCCCCTTTGGTCGGGGAGGTATTTTCAATGAGGTGGTATATTTCCTCCATCCTATCCGACGAGCCCTCCTCATTATTGTCTGTCAAGTTCAGAGGAAGGGGGTGAGATCCCTCAATCAAGAACGAAGGAAACCTAGGAGGAAAATCTAAGTTTGGTGGTTTTACTGAAGGATCTACTATTTTCATGAAAAATCTTGGTTCTTCTTGCGATAAAATATCGAACTTGTTTGCATTTACCGAGGTCTTTTCCTGCTAGACTATGTTTTTCATCAATTTGATAACTGTTGTTGTTCTATATTTTTTAGGTTTTGTTGATTGTCCAGTCTGTTGCTTTATTGTTTTATGAGATCCTAATGTCTCTGCTCCTTCCTGGTTTGGTTGTTTCCCACTTTACCTCTTTTTTTCCTTATTTCCATAGTTCCTCTACTTGCACCGAGGGTTGAGTTTGGGTTATGCACTTCCTGTAGTACCTCCCAAAGTCTCCATACTCTTGACACATCTTATACTTGGAACGATAACTATTCATAATCTAGTTTCTGATAATGTTTCCAACTATCTAAAGTTAGTAGAATTGCTTCTAACAGTCCGTTATCCAGATCCATCTCTACATAGATTTTGACGCATGCAAAAATCCATGCTTTCGGCTCTGTGCAACCTGTGTATTTCCCTAGTTTGTTGTCGATGTTTTTTAGATATTTTGGACCCTAGCAATGAAAGCGAAGATGCGGAATCCCGACCCAAACCATAATTGTTGAAGGAACTTCCTTCTAGGTCAAAATATGGTATCCACCAATTCAAATGCATACCTTGATTATTGAAGAAATATGAGCCATTTCGGAAAATAAGGTCCTCATCCTCCTTCACCTTGAAAAGGAAGGCATAAAACCCTCGATCACTAAAGAAATGGGAAATCTTCCCTTTGATCAATACATGCTAGTTTTTTTGGATCCTGGTGTCCATGGATCTTAGAGAGTGCCAAATCCTAGTAAACTATATGATAAGTCCTCGATCTACCATTGCGAGGGCCATCTGTCTTGAAGAGGATGTTGGAAGGGCAACTCCTGGGATACTTTCCAGCTTCTTTCCAAAACAAGAGGGTGGATCCTTCTTGAATGAACTTGTGATAGATGAGACAAGGGATTTAAAGGCCACCTTGTTCAGATCTGGAGGAGGTCGACCTCCCCTTAGGGAGGAGGTCGGCCTCCCCCTAGGGAAGAGGCCATGGCGTCTAGAGGCCTAGGCCGAGTTGAAGAGAGGAACTGATCTTAAGGAGCAAATATTCTAAGCATATCATGGTCAAACTATCTTGTTCCTTAAGGTGTACAAAAATATAATGTCAATATATTCAATAATAATCATATACCCCAATTCAATTTGCTACTCAAGCAATCAACACATCAAATCACTTCACACACTCGATAAAAGAAAAGCCTCGAAGGAGGATTATAGTTGAGGAAGTTATTTACAATTCTAGTGCTTGGGACTTCTTTGATGGTGCAACCTAGGGGGATCCAAGGGTGAGCGGAATTGGGGGTGTTATTTTAATGAAGGACAACATATTTTAAAATTCAAAGTTGATATGAGTTGTACATCCAACAATTATGTGGAGCTTATGGCATTAAAGTTGTTTGTAACTTTGGCTATAAAAAACGTGTCTCCAATATTCAAATTCATGGGGATTCTATGCTTGTGATCAAGTGGATTAAGAAGGAGTATGCAGCGAGGAATTTTATTCTTGAACCATTAATCAAGGAAATTAGACTCTTAATTTATGTTTTTAACAATGTATCTTTTCCCCTTGTGTACAAAGAAATAAATTATGTTGAAGATGAACTATCTAAAGTAGGAATCCAACTTGATCATGGGAAATGGATCATATATGACATTGTGGATGGGCAGATGCCATAATATCATCTTCTCCCTTCTTAATTTTATGTTGGTGATGTTCAAGTGTTACCTGGTGGAAAAAGTGAATTAGTTTATGTTGGGGATATTATGGAACCTTGTAATAAGTCTTTGTTTATGGTGATGTATAAACAGATTGTGTGGGTACGGAGTACAACTTTTCTGGACATTTTTGCTTCATTATGAACAATATTGTGATTATAATGTTCACTAGGCAGGTAGAATGGAACATAAGTGATAGGGTTAAATTTGGAGTATTTTATATCGAGACAAGATGTTGTCATTTTTTGTGGTCCTTAAGAGGATAAAAAATGTTTGAAAGCATTATGCAAAATGTAATTTGATTTTTTGGGAATAAAATTGATATTTGTTTTTGTGGAAAAAAATTAAAGGAAGATTACTTGTTGTTACCAAGTGAGTTGCACATCAGTTGGACTTTCAGAGAGCTGCCAAAGTTGCACAAATACTAGTGCTTTTTAGGGTTCAAAAGTTCAAATCAGGCCTTTTTTAGTGCCCATTTTAAATTTGTAATGCATGTCAATGCCCCACGGGGTTTGTAATAAAGTGTACTAGCATGGTGGTCTTTTGAGTGACTTGGTTCCCTAGGACTTGACAACCAATGAAGGTATTCAAAGGAGATTTTTACCTTGTCAATTATGCTTTTCCTTTAGCCGAGTATAATTGATTAGTTTTTCTCCTACACCTCCAAAGTTAGAATGCCTAAAGTGGTGGTTAGGCCTCGGGGGGTTATTAAAGTCCATTTTTCAACATATATAAACATGATAGACACTTAAGTAAAGTCATATGGTCATGTACTAGGTCCCTAGGTGCTTATTTTCAAGGTTTTTGTTTGTTTGTTTGATTTATTTTTTTTCGCGGTATTGGACCATTGTTTTGGTTTAATTAAAAAATTAAAAATTTTCAATAAATTAAACCATTTTTTGTATGATAAATTTGAAAAAATTCAAAATGTAATAAATAAGTGGTCTATGGGTGAAATTTGACAATGGGATGCTCGTTTTCTAATCCAGAGCACCCATTTAACCCATTAACCCACTTTTCCTAAGTTTTGAGTAAGTATTTATCTCAAAAAATGATATTTACTCAAAAAAGACAAAATAAATGTCAAAAAATCCATATTAAATAAAAAAGGACAACTTCCTAAAATAGTGGGATTGGTTCGGAGTTGATCTGAGGTTGAACTAAAGTCACTGCACAGTCAAAGATAAGTTAACTGAGCTCTAAAATAGACAAATCCAATCAAGCCAACCAAGTTTTAGTTAACTCTTCCTTGGGAAATGCACCCTCTCTTTGAGTGGGGCGACTTTGTGAGGTGGAGGCTTGTGATTAAGGGTGACAATCACGAGGTTGGGGCTACCAAACAGGTTTACATGTGGCACAATCCTCTTCAAATGGCTTTCAATTAGGATTTAGTAAAGATCTAGTTCAACTCCCTCTCAACTCATGTGCCCTCCTTGGGATTTGCACCCCCCTTTTGCATGTAAATTTCTTTAAAAGCAAGCTCTTTCCTCCTCTTTCACTAGTTGGTGTTGAAAGGTTGAGCTCTACCATTTTGTAGTTCATTGATATTATTTGAGAATAAAAGAGACTTTGGAGGTCGAATCCTTGTGTTGCTTTGTGTGTGGATGCATGGTCATTGTGTTGAACGAAGGTGACTTGTGGTGAGCTGCTCATCCGCTTCTTGCTTCCGATCTCGGTTCACTGTAAGGACAAATACTTGTTTGGTAAGCTAGATTAGTCAAGTTTGTTTACTTGCCTATTCTTGTTGTTTCATATGTTAAGTGATTTACTTGCTTGAAATATTTAATTTGTTTATGAATATTTTAGTATCGATTTTTTTACGTATTTGGCTTTCAAATCTAATGCTTTGTGTATGAGTTGATGTGAGTTGCAGGTACCCTTTTTGTTGATAGAAAAGATAACTTGTTTGTCACTCTTTTCTTGTTTCTAACTTCTTTCTTTCAGATCTAGTCCCACAACAATCCAAGAATTCATCTCCATGTCTTATAGTATCGCTTGAAAGAGCTTATCTCTCCCCTTCTCCTCATATTTAAAAGCTATTTTGGTTCTGGCTATTTTCTGATTTGAAGTATTCACAGATCTACAATTTATAAAAGCATTTATCATAAGTAGTTTGTGTATTTTAAATCACATTTAAGATCTAGATCAAGCTTGCAAGATTATATTTCAAAGTTCTAGATCTAAGTAGCTTAGGCTTTTACAAGTACAAGTTATAAATTCTGCTTATTTAACAATTTGTTTGGTTTAGCCTTAATTTTCAAAGCTTATTTAATATTTGGCAATTATGTGCCTCGGTTAGCTTGACTTGTCCAAAAGAAAGCAAAGATACTAAGGAAAGTAGCTTTCTAGCTCACTTTCCTTAGTTATTTTTCTTCCCATTTTGTATCTTTTAACTAGATTTTTTTTTGCAAATTTTGTACTTAAGCCAAACACACTTTTAAAGTGTTTTTTGGGATCTTTAGAAACTAATTTGTTTGCTGGTTTTTTTTGCATGTTTAGCAAGTTTGAACTTTTAAAATGCAAAAAAGGTTGATTTGGATGCTTCTGTGATCATTCGGGAAGCCTTTTTGACATAGTAGTTTACTTAAATTTTTCATAGCAAGTTTGTAGTATTGCCAAAAACATTCCTAAAGTGTTTTTGGCCACTTTTTTGATAAACTAAGCTCGCTGGTTTTTTTTGCATGTTTAGCAGGTTTGAACATTTCGGTCATAAAAAATTTGGTTTTAAAGGCTTCCGAGACCATCCGGAGAACCTATTCAACCACCTCTTTGCTTTCTGCAAGTTATTGTAAGTTGTTTTGTTGCCTAATGATAAAGGACCAATAATAGTTCTTCTCATTCTTAAATGTAACAAAAAAATAAAAAGAGCTCAACAGGCTATTCCAGCGCCTGCCCCTATCCCTCCAGGGGGGATTCGTATTTTTTCAATTTTTTTTTGCTTTAGATTAGTTTCTTTAAGTTAGTAGTAATTAAATAACATCATGAAGCACACACAAACGTCCTTGAAGGACTTAAACAATTTTTTGTTTATTTATCTCATTTTGTGCATGCTTCGACAATTGTTGAAACCAAACATAATAAAATTTTACCCTTGCTTTCACGAAGTACTGCACCATTCTTTGGTGTGTGGAAAAGAGATTCTTGGTCCTTAGTTTAGTCTAAATAACTCACCTCACATTTTTTAATAAAATCAACCAAGGCTTGAAACCTGAAGTATGCTCTTGACCACTGCAGCTTAGTCTGAACAGTTGGCTCAATCAGAAAAAGGTGTAGAGTGACTAGTTTAATAGGGCAATCCTACTAAGTCTAATTTCTAAGGATTCAGGAGGTTGCATGCGGTTTACTACAGAGTCAATAGGCTGCCATAAGAAGGTTCATCCTTGCCTGGTTGGATACTTGGTATAACTGTCACAATGCCCATTCCAAGGAAGTAAGTCTGAGTTGGGCCAAACCAAGAATAAACCCATTCCCATAATACTCATTAATAAATTAAAATTTACAACAAGCCTCTGCAATACTTTCACGACACAACACAACAAGCATTCACAATCATATTCTCGGCACTGGTCTTTACTTTACAAATGTTTTAAATTTCAATCATAAAATGTCGTGAATGTATCTATATCATGTGTTGTGTTATCTAATTAAATTTTAATTGCAGATCTTGCTTAGTTGTAATATTTTTTCACATCCATCATATTAACTCCTAGAAATAACTTTTTTCTTGTTTTATTAGCTAAAAGCCTTAGATTATTTTTATAGGGGCCACCCCCCTTGGCTTCGTTAGGAGTAGCCTAGACGGAGGAGTCAAGTAATCAGGTGACAACACTTGACTCTGACTCGTCCCCAAGGACACACCGAGCGGATTGAAGGTTTCTTGCCGCGTTCCCCCCAGGTGTGTATTAGGCGGCAACACTTACCAATGAGGAGTTTTATGCTAAAATAGTAGAGGTAAAAGTTGATTTCATGTTGAACTTTGACAATTTAAAGTTGACATTATAAATCAAGATATGAAAGTGGTTGATAGAAGTCATTATAGACACTACAAATAAATTCAATCTTTGCATAATAATGAATTGCACTTCATGAGGTTGAACGAGAATTGTTGAGGCGAGGGTTAAGGGGGGAACGATTGTGGTCCCACAACGTCTTTATAAAGCGTTGGGTCGATCAACTCCTCGTCTTAATTTTTTATCCAATCCATGATTAAAACTTTGAAGAAATAGTTAGGGCATTTCTTAAAAAATATTGATGGAGTTCAACAACTATAAATCAATTCTCAACAATGAAAGAAGAGTTCTTCAAAAAATTAACTTGCCTCCAAATTTTGTAATTGAGAAAAAACATTCATTCCCCACCTCTATCTCTTCCATCCATCTTAATTATATGTTTTTTAATTGTCTCTCGGATTTTGGGATCTGGGTTCATTGTTCTCAAATCAAAATTATCTTCTTATCTTTTGCTAGGTCTTCCTTTATATTATTTGGTCCATGAGATCCCCATCATAGACTTAGAAGGTGAACACATTATTTATTTAATATCATTAGGGATTTCACTATGTTGATCATAGCAGACAAACTTCTTAGACTTTTAAATGATTGTATTTTTGGGATTGTGATAATATATTTGAGCTCCTAAAAAAACTACAAGAGGATGCATAACTTCTATGATTATGCTTCAAAAATGTCTAGGCAAATATTTAGTATGATTTCCTTTATACATAGTGTGATTTGAAATCAAGAGTATTGTAAAGTTTTATGAATGATTAATGATCACATGTATTATTAATACTCATCTACATGTATACATGTAGAGACTGTCTTGGATATAAATTTGGAGGCATTGAATTTTTGTAGAATGACACAATTATAAATTTGAAATTCTTTCAAAGACCTTTTAGTACGACACCACTTGGTCCACTTGTATGGAAGTTTGCCTTCATTAATGATGCATTAAATTGATTCAAACCTTTCATTTAAATAATTTGAAATGGGGATTATTGTTAGTGATGAATGCCATCTTTCCAATGCTAGAAATGATGTTTGAATATTTTAAGTCGTGATTGGAATACAAAATTCATCTCTTGTTACATCACCCAATTACTAAATATTGAGAAACAATGAGAAAGTGCATTGTTGAAAATATTTATTTTAGAAATAACTAGAGAACCACCTCTTATAAAATGAGTTAGATTCCTTTATCACCCCTTAACATGAGAGACTTTCAACAATCGGCAAGCTTTCCCTCGATCAGGGAAAACACTTCACCATTAGGGTGCCCATAAAATTCCAGTAACTAATGTATGTGCTTCATCAATGATATATGAATAAAGGTTTGTGCATATTGGGGATCCACCACACTAGTTAAACAACTTGCTAGATTGGGTTTTTTGGAACCAAGTTTCATTCCTTCTTTTATAATAAAAAAGAGGACCACCTCTCTTCTTTTACCATCTTGTTATACTAATTCAATTGGTTGTTTCAATTGTTGATTTTTAGTTTGCTAGATTCTTTCAGTGTGGCTTGATTGTGACTTTCTTGGCTTCACCCCTTCTACCTCTTGCCCATGTCTCTCTCCTCGAACTATCTCCTCGTTTCCTCCTATTGGTGATTTGATTGATTGGTTGCTTTCTCCTAAACATCTATCCTCCTTTTAATAATTTATCTTCAACTTACTCATTGACATATGATAAGATGCCAAATTTGTACGTGTTATTTGCTTCAAGTGTTTGTTTCCTTTTCCTTTTTTCTTGCTTTGCATTGTTTTAAATTTAATTTCAATGTTATTCTTTAGGTTGGGTTTCTAATTTAAAGTACAATATCTCATTTAGTAGTCATGTTCTCATAATTGTTGCATTGAAAGGATACTATTTGTTCATAGTTAATGGTTTAAACCCATTCATTATTTTGGTAGTTTAGGATCATGGATTTGGGAGGGGATTGGTAATACATATAAGAATACAAATTTAGGCACAATTGGCGTACCTCATGGCTTTGGTCATCATTAATGATTTGAAAAATATTTCCAGTGTATTTGTACTCCAGTATTCCTTCACTCTAAAAATTTAATTGTAACAAACATAATCTTATGCATATAGGGCTTTTGAGATACCTTATTGCACAAGGTTAACGAGATTAGATCAATATCTCACGTGGAGATGACACTAGTTAAAAAAATAGGCTAATTTTGAAAATCCTCTCTTTATCTTATGTATGCATGACAATCACTGTGAAAAATCCATGAACAATTTTATGTCAATCAACCTTTTCACTTTCCAATTTTAGTTTATCCACCTTCATAATGTTTGTTACATTGCCAAAAGCCTAAAATTTGTATATAATGGCGTGATGCATCATGTATTGAATATTTTTCACCTATCCTTGACAAAGTCGTCTCCAATCTTGAGTTTTGCTAATCTTTTTTAAGGGCTTTTGATGTTGTCTCCAATAATATTCTTTGTCAAGTAATGGGCCTTGTACCTCACTACAACTCCCTTAAACAAATTGGGAGGGGTTTTCCCTCCTCAAATCGAGAAGTGATAAACCCCAACCCTAATCGTGTCGTTGACTTTCTCTCCTCGTGTGCTATTGCCAAACCAATAAGTCCATCGAGTTTTCGTTTACCTTTACTCTAAAACCCCCTTATGTCATAACTTACTTGACTAAAAAATGTTTTGGTTCATAATTCAACCATGTCAAGAGATAAATGGGATGAGACCAATAACAAATTCAATGCAATACAATACACATACACAATCACTAAGTGGTGCAGGGATAAATCTTAACTTTGGATTTATTATTTTGGTACTCAAAAGATCTTGAATTAAATTGGATATATGCAAGTGTGATATATTTCTTTTGATTATATATATTAATGCTTGGTATCATGTAATTCATCTTTGGCAATGTGGATTGATAAAAAATAATTAAAAATTTTACTAAACAAAATTCTCTTAAATTCCCTTTTTCCAGTAATTGATATTGTTTTTTTTAATATTATTTTTTAATACATTTATGAATAAAATATTATTTAATCCAAAATCAAATTATTATTATATTTTTAGTTTTGCATAATATTTTAATTGAATTGCTATAACATTTATAAGGGAGACAAAACTATGGCACCTTGTTTCATTGGATTGAATGTAATTAAGACTTTTATTTATGAAAAAGGTTATTGAGGAGTTAACAACTTAATGGTGAGGAGGTAAGTTTAGCATTCTCATCGCCCTATTTTTTAAGGATTCTAATAGTATACTTAAGTGTAGTATTCTAGGGGATTATTTTGGATTGAAAAAACATATATAGATAGGTAGTCTAATATTAAATACGAAACATATAATTTACTAATGAAAATTGTAAATTTTGGCGAATATTATGATAAAAAAAACATATTTTATGTAAATATAGGTGATATTAGAGACTAAAAATGACCAAATAGTGAATTTATTTTTTGGAAAAAGTCCCCAAAAATAGCCAGTTGGTGAAATTTTGCCCCTAAAAATTACCTTGCCCGGGTTCAAATCCCCCATGAGACAATGGCCTCTATTGTGACGAGGCTAGAAGTGTAGGTGCCCTTGGAGTGGGACCCCATATTGGTTGTGTTGGTACCCCATATTTGGTGTGTCTCTGGATATCTCGATCCTTGGTAAGTCATGAGTTACTGGTATATGCCGTTGGCTTTGAACTTGGGACTAGGCCGAGATACATCTTGAGTGGGCCCAATGGTTAAGAACATGTGTCTCTGGATATCTCGACCCTTGCTAAGTCATGAGTTACTGGTATATGCCGTTGGCTTTGAACTTGGGACTAGGCCGAGATACATCCTGAGTGGGCCTAATGGTTAAGAACATGTATTTCCTTCTAGGAAGTCATAAGTTCAAAACTGGAGGGGGTAGGATATGTAAACCCGTGTGTGAATTGTTGCTTATCAGAGGGTCCCTTATCCCAAAAACAAGGAGGTCTCATACACCAAATTGATGGTTTGATTGTAACCTTAAAAATAGATTATTATTATTAGAAGGAGTCCCTTGTCCCATAAACAAGGGATCTCATTGTGCTATTAAAAACATATTATAATTACTATGATTAATATGATTAAAATAAAAATAATAAAAGAATAGAAAGATCATTTGAGCTTTTTATTCATGTTTCTCTCCTTCCTGCATAGGTAGGGCTACTTTGAAACCTTGAATTTATGTGACGTGGATCGATCTAGTAAGCCAGAGAACCAAGGGACGGGACAGGACAGGACAGAACAGGAACGAGTGCAAAACCTGTTGTAAACATTGATGTCTTTCATGTTTCCTTATAATGAAAATTAAATTTATGCGCTCTTATATAACTTACGATCGAATGAACGCTGATATCCACAAACTGATCATGCCCTCTCGTATATCATTTACTGAATGAAAGTTGATATCCACAAACTGATCATGCCCCAAGTATAAATTGAGAGAGCGAGCTGTTGATATGCTTCGTGTATTTGAAGACGGGAGGAGGAATCCTCATGGATCATACTACTCAGCGGCAGCAGCAGCTCCTCCTCCTCACTATGGTCAGCTGTGCAAGGCTCTACTCGTCCTGCAAGACACTGCAGATAAAATTTTCGACACCCTTTCACACAGGGTCTGCTTTGCTTCCCTCTCACACCCAACCATACCCCACCCGACTAGTTGAATTAAGTCTATTTGTATGTTAAACCATAACTAAAATCCAGTATTATGCAAATGCCATATATACAAATCTATATTGTAGAAATAGGCAACACACCACCTTACACTATTTGGATTTGCATTGGCGAGGAGGAGAGGAGAGTATTGGTGTAATGCTGAAATTGACAATTCATAAGAATTTGTGCAGGTTGGAGCTGAGCACCAGCACCTCAAGGGTTTGTCCAGCAGGATCCATATTGCTGAGGTCTCATGTCCATCCATTTATGTTATATATCTGCTTTATTTTATATTTGAAGATTAAATGCCATAGTTTTGTTATTCTATTTCCTTGGCATCATTCTTATGTGCTAGACATAAATCTCTTGCCTTGCTGTCTGCTTCCCTGCTTCCCTGAAGATTAGCAGAGTTTCTGCTTGAAACGTCGGATTCAAATGCCCTAAGTTGTGAAAATCCAAAAATAAACATGGACATAGCTGAATCATGTTACCTCTGTTTTATTTTTCATTTTAACCATAGGTGTTATCTTCATTTCGGTATTCTTCTGTTCATTAGCTTTGGCTGGTTATTGTCTGGACCTTGACAGAACTTAGATTCCTTCCTCTCTTGGAGAACCCAGAAAATCACTGCCACAGACAATCCAAGGGCAAGGGCAACAATGAATGCACCTTCAACGGATTCTAGTAAAAACGAAATGGTTTACCTTATGAATGTTAATTTTAAGGAAAAAAAATGGACGCGTACAGACAATTTTTTTCGTAGAAAATGTCCTCCAGCTGCTTTCTCACATTCTGTGAATGGCACCTGAGGTAAAACCCTCCAGGTGCCCACAGGAAAATCCTTCAAACTGCTTCACATTTTGTGAATGGCACCCAGGGTAAATGCTGCCGAAGTACATCTTAGTACAACATGTGTCATGTACTCCTAACCCAGACAGACTCTACCGGGCTTGAACCCATGACCTCTCAGCTATCTCCACCTTGAAACTGTCAGTTCAAACTGATTGAGCTAACCTACTGGGCTATATGGACACAGAATTTGTATCAACGTTGCTTTAGTTTGTTGATTATAGTGACTCCGAGCCTTAATTTCTAAAATTCAAGTTTTCAGAAAATAGAGAAATGAAGCAGTGCAAAACATATAGCTAATGATGCTCATAAGAAACAGGTGCAAAGGGAGGAAATATTTTTCACATTACCCGGTGAACACATATATCTTCGATTATTTTGTTTTAGAACAGTTAATTCTAACAGGCCTGAAAGCTCAGATAAAACCTGAGTTGCTGCAGGAAATCTTAGTGAATGAAAAGCCTACTCGGCCTAGCGTAGAATCACATTTACATATTGGGCGAGATTCACAGGACTTGAGAGTATTATCTAATGACTATCGCATGAACACGAAGACGAGATTTGCATTTCTTCTTGTTTAGTATGGAGATTCTCCAAGAGCATGGAATAATTGTTGATAGATGTGTATATATTACAAAAGACACGGCAGAAGATATCAGTGTTAATGTTAATGTTACTCTGACGTCATTACAAAACTTGGAAGCAATCTGTGCATATGCATACTGATATTAAGAATTAAAAAGCGAAGGAAATTCACAAATCTCTGTTGATGATCAGAAGTTAACAGTGGGACTGTTGTTTAATGTACGCCAGAGAAATCAACTTGGGGTTGTCTGACCAAAACCTAAAAGTAATTTCTGTAAAAGCAATCTGTGAAAATGTAATCTCTATTTGCTAGGAATCAGGATAATCATATTAATGGCTATGTTGTTTAATGTTGTTGGATGAGTTGCCAATTGAAGAAAGAGGTGAAGGGAAAGCTATCATGGCAATAGTTAAATCTAGCCTTGACAAGTGTTGTAAATTTCCCATCAACCAAGATCTTTTGCAGAAACTAGTATGGATTGAGTATGGGTAAATGCAATGAAAGCGAAATGTGTTGAGTTGTTAAAGAATAGAACATGGGAACTTGTTGAGCTGCCTCCTGTCTTGATCTGGATTATATAGAGAACAAGATGAAAGACAGAAATATGAATGGAAACACAACGATATTTCAGATAATGCAGCAATACAGCAAAACCCGAGTTCTATTAATTACTGAAATAGGAAAAGGCTATAAAATGCAATGCAATACAAATTGGCTAGAATGGTGATAGATTATCTCTGAAGAGAGAGATCTTGGCTACACTCATTCGCAAGAAGACCATTATAAGAGGCTGAAAATGGCTTTTTAACATAAAGTGCTAAACTCTAAGAGGCAAAACCCCTAAAGATCCAAAACCCTAACACTAGGAGATGAAGTGGAAAAAGGAATGTGGGCCGTTACATCAACTTCCCTGGGCTGCAACTTCTACATACAAACTTTGTTGGGGGTGCATGATAGCCCGTTGGAAAGATCTTAATGAGAAGAACAATTTCAGTCAAGGATAAGTCAAGTCTTTGACAACCAGAAACATTGTTTAGGGCCTCAAAAATGTGTTGGAAGGTCAAGACCTAAAAATTGCCAAGATGGAGAATTGTTTTGAGTTAGTGGAAGAGGTGGGTGGTAACTAATATGAACTTGGATCAATTGTCCCCCTTTAGGAAGCAATGGTCCCCATTGTGTCACGTTCCTCCATTAGATGGGCAAACTTTTGCTGAATTTGACTCTTGGTGAGCCACTTGCCTTGGGTGAAGAAGTTGTCTTGCTTTGACAAGTCGATAGAGTTGTATGTTTTGCTGGTGGGTGCCCCTCGTCTGCATGTCCATGATTTGGTCCATTGTAGCTTGTTTAATTCAATCAGGGTTGATTTCTGTCGGGGCCAAGTGCTCAACCACCTTTGAGGTGTCCAATAAAGGTGGTAAATATGATCGAAGCAACTCCACATTAAATATTGGTTGCAAGCCAAGGAAAGGGGTAATATTGAATTCAAAAGCATTCTCATCCACAACTTTTGTGATGGTGTAAGGCCCACATCAAAGTGGTCTAAGCTTCATGTGGGTGCATGTGAGGTGCTCTTTCTGCAAATGCAAACATACATAATCACTGACTAAAAACTTGTGTGGAACACGATGTTTGTGATGTCGTTGCTTGTACTTGGCATTGGCTTTCTGTAGGATATCATGGGCCTATTATTGAATGTGCTGGATACATTCAACAAATTTAGTTGCTCTATTTGCCTTAGTTTAAACATGAGAGGATTCTTTTAGTGCAAATGCAATGGGCAAAGCTATGTCAATAGGGGATAATGGATGCAATATATAGCACATGTGAAAAGGGCTATGGCCAATAGAGTTGCGGAGGGCTCTGTTGTAGCTATGTTGAACATATGGAAGGCTCTCATCCCATGTACCTGAATGCTTGGAGTTGTACATTCATAGGATATCACAATCATCCTGTTGACCACCTTTGTTTGTCCATCTGTTTGGGAGTGGAAAGCAATTGATGTGGTCAACTTGGTGTCCATCAGAGGCCACATGCTAGACTAAGGTATTGAGGAAGCTACTATCTCTATTTAAAATATGGTTTGTGGTAGTCCACAATGAAGCCAAACACGCTCAAAGAAGAGCTTAGCAGTGGCTTTTGCTATGATACCCTTCTTGTAGGGTGTTAAAATGACCATCTTAAAGAATCGTCGACAACCACAAAGACATAATCATTACCATGCTTAGTGGAGGGAAAACCTGACATAATATCCATGGAGATTGATTCCCAAGGCTTGTATGGGGTAGGTAGATAAGATAGATAAGATAAGATAAGATAATTTTATTAATGTTTGACCAATGACCACTGAAGTAGGTCAAAGGGACTATTGAGTACAATGATGTCAATACAATGTAGGAGTACCACAAGATGTAGAAAGTAAAGTGCAATAAGGTAGGGTAGTAGAAAGTGAGATCTCCCTTGAGGCATGAAGAACCCTCGGCCCCAAGCTTAGATACCCGCGCTGATGATGGGTTGTATCGTAGGAGATGAAGAAGACCTAAGGACGAGAAGAGCCAAAAGAAAGGAAGTAGACCTGTCATGGAATGGATCCCTCTCTCCTGCCATCTAAGGTTGAATGAAGAAAACTGAGTATAGTCGATTGTCCCAAAAGGGACTTGGTGGGGTGCTTGGATCGTCCGTTGCGCTGCTAATTGGTAGAGGTAGTGCGTCGATGAGGTATGGGAGATCTCATCCGTCTCCTGGGAGGGGACCTGGTCTGGCCATGTTGCCGAAGTCGCGTGGGACGAGGGAAGGTCCCACGGGTTCGCATTGATCTGGAGTTTGGGGCCGCACTGGTGTCAGTCTGTCTCTTAGTGCCCCTTCTTGAGAGTAGCACAGGGAAGAAGGAGGTGATCTATCGAATCGGGTCTGGTCTCGTAGGGGGCTGAAGAGTTTGGGCTTGGAGCTTGAGTGCCTCCTGTATGTATAAGGCTAAACACCGTTGATCCGGATGCCTGAAGGACCCTGTGAGGGTCTGAGCCCCCTTGAATAAGCAATGAAACCACCCACTGATCTCATAGTAAATGGGTCACCGGAAGATGAAGTGCCCCTCAGTCTCAACCTCCTGTAACAGGCATAACTAACATATCTTGTTTGGTCGATCAATGTGGTGGTTTGTCTCTATTTGAAGTCTATGAGAGCCCACTCTGAATTGGCCTAAAGGGATGCGAAGAGCATGTACCCAGTGTTGGAATGTATACTGTGGTTGAACGATGAGCCCATCCTTAAGCTCCAAGAAATGCTCAGCATAAAAGGCCATCTTTGGGCGCAACCCACCAGGGGGGTTAACCAAAGTGTTTATCTCTATTTGAAGTCTGTGAGAGCCCACTCTGAATTGGCCTAAAGGGATGCGAAGAGCATGTGCCCAGTGTTGGAATGTATACTGTGGTTGAACGATGAGCCCATCCTTAAGCTCCAAGAAATGCTTAGCATAAAAGGCCATCTTTGGGCGCAACCCACCAGGGGGGTTAACCAAAGTGATTTGGATAAACTGCCTATAAATATCATCTCTGATGATCTTGTTCAACACCTGTCCGGTTGGTAGAAGATAGCCGGGTGCATCCAAGGAATTCTGAAACAGAGGGAGGCGATCAATCTGAATGCCTATGGACCCTAAAAGATTTGAAACCCCTGCAAACCACCCTTGAGCCCAACCCAATGGGATAGAGAGGGCAATGGTTTTAGAAGAGAGTAAGCCAAGTACGGGTATCGGTGTCGCCTCTACACTGAGTCTGCAAAATCCTAGATTGGATGTAGAAAAGAGACAAGTATGAACACTGTCTCAAGTTGGAAAGGCCGATCCCCAAACTCTGCTAGGATGATGTGATGAGGGACAGTTTGCTTACATCTAATGATGCACTGGAGGAGAAGGGTTTGTACTCTCTCAATTGAGGCCCAATCAGACTCCAGTAAGGAAGGCCCCTAGATATTTAAGCCATAGAAAACAGTGGGCTAGAAAGGGGAATCCATGAGAGACATCTTGGATGAGATGCCCTGAAAATGGTGGCGGAAACATTGTCTCTCGAGAAGGGCTAGAGACCCATAACCCTTGGCAATCTGAAGTTGGAGGACTGGTCGCAAACTGAAATGAGGCCCTGAAAACTGTACTCCCAAGTACGTGTAGGTGTTGGTAATCTTGATCTCCTCCCCTCTGAAGAAGAAATGAAGGTCTACGGACTTCTTCGTCTAGTTGAAGATCATAACCTTGGTTTTACCAACACCAAGGTAAAACCGTCAATTGCCGAAGGTTGCAAAAAAGAGATAGGGCATCCAACTGTCTCTGTAATCCCGTTGGAGACGAGGCTAGGAGGACCACATCATTGGCGAAAAGCAAGATGGATATCAAAACTTGGTGGAGGAGACACCCATCATTGTTTTGGATATGCTCGTGGAGAAAGGCCTTAAGCTCATAAATATAAATCTCAAACAATGTGGGGGATAGGAGGCAGCCTTGTTTAACTCCAATGGTACTCTGATGAAATTTGACATCTCGTGAATTGTGCAGAGGCGACCAAGAACCGATTCATAAAGGCACATAATGGTAGTCAGTAAGGTATGGGAGATGCCAATGTCTTTGAGCCTCTAGAATAGGCCTTCTCTTGGGATAGAGAGGATTGTACAACCCCTTCTTCTTAATGGAAGGTTGAGCAATAACACACAGGGTGCACGATCTGATATACACGTGGATGTTTTGTTAGAGTTTTGGCTAGTAGAAATACTTCTTTGGTATTGCTATTGTCTTCTCTATAGTGAAGTGTCCAACCACCCAACTGTAATGTGCCTCCCAAATTAGTTTCTCATGCTTGCTTGAAGAAACATAAAGATGGACTAGATGGCACATAACTTATAAGTGCATGTTGGAGGTGAAAGATTGGAACTCGTTCACCTGCACCTAGTGTCTGAAATGTAGTAGCGAAGTTAGGGTTGCTATCATACAATCGGGGCCACTCAGAGGTCTTGTGCTCACAGGAGTTAAGAATCGTGGTTGGTGCCACAACTAGTGGTTGGCTGAGGCAATTTGCAACTTGGTTTGTGTTGCTCTTCTTGTACTTAAAGTTAAAGTGATACTGTTGTAGGTATGTGGACTACTTCTGATGATGGTGGTCGTTCTGTAACTTTTCTTGTGTTTGCATGAATTGCAGGGGCTTGTGATTAGCGTGGATGATTGTTTCCTTTCCCAAAATATGATGCTTCCATTGACGACATGCTTGCACTCCTTCTCATAGGTGGGATGCCTACCAACAACATCAGAGTGTCTTGTTGTGATAGGCCACTAGATGTAAATGCTTAGTGAAGATGGCATTGATAACATAGTTGGAGGCATTTGTCTTAGTCTCGAAGCGTTGTTGCAGGTCTTGTAGAGCGAGGCCTAGTGTTGAGTAGAGGCATTGTTTTAGATCCTCTAATGTTTTTTGTCGTGACTCAGCCCAAGCAAACTTGGCTTTGGCTCTACCCTTGGTCACTTGGCTTAAGGGCCAAACAACGTGAGAGAACCCTAACACAAACCTGCAATAGAATTTGGCAAGGCCCAAGGAGTTGTGGAGCTTGGTTAGAGTCGTCGGTGTTGGCCAATTGCAAATGACTTGGATCTTGGGTGAGTCCACATGCACCCCATGTTCATCCATGAAATAACCCAGATATTGAATTCTCTGCATGCCAAACGGGCATTTCTCTAGGTTGGCATATAACTTGTATTGTCGTAGGGTGCTCAAGATTTGCAGAATGTGCTGCAAATGTTCTACCCTAAGTTCTGTTGAAGATGAGGATGCCATCCAAATATATGACCAAAAAAGAGTTTGTGAACGGGCACGAGATATTATTTATCATCCTCATTGAATGTTGCTAGACCATTAGTCAAGCCATAAGGCATGACCAACCACTCAAAAAGGCCTTCTTTAGACTTGAAGGTTTTCTTCCATACATGGGTTTGCTCAATCAAGACTTGGTGGTAGCTTGACTTCAAATTAATCTTTTTGAAGCACTTGGAACCCTTAAGCTAATCAAGATCATAAATCTAGGGGATTGGGTATTGATCCTTGATGGTGATTTTGTTCAAGGCTTTGTAATCAATAGTGTCACCATGCCCCATCCTTCTACATGAAGCTCTATAAATGCAAAAGCTTAAATAAATATACAAAAGTATATATATATATATATATTGAATAGAGTTGAAGTTTTTTTCTAGACATGAATGTGAATCAGTCACAGAGGAGCTATATTAAGTCTATTATGGCTGGGCCAAAAGCAACAAATTTAGCTTCAAATCAATTTGACAAATCTTCTCTGTCAAATACCAAAGCAGCTTGCACTAAAAGCCTAATTTGGTGGAGGGAAAGTGGTCCACCTGCGGTCCTTCAACGTCTTCAACTTTGCCTTCTTCTCATGCAAGCAAATCTCTTAATCAATCTTAAAATCGTGAGAGAATTTCGCCTATCATTTTTCCTTCTTTTGCTCTTGCTTCATGCTCTCTCTTAGTTGCATGATGGATATTTGCTTTTAACCTTTTTATTAATTCTCGAATTTCTTCCATCAGACATAATCAACAAATAGTTGGTCGTTAATTTGCTTTGATACCAATGAAGCGCTATAAATGCAGAAGCTGAAATAAATATACAAAAGTATATATATATATATATATTCAATAAAAATGATATGATGTATTACAATAAGGAAGGCCTAGCTTATATAGGCTTGATGATGACTTTTATATAAAGTCACATCTCTACAAGGCACCTTTTCAATATATTAATATTTAAATATATTTTATAATATTGCCATTTAAACTAGCCATTTACTATTCATAACATTACACCAACACAATTGGGTCCCACAAGGTGAGAAGCTTGATGAATGTGGCCCTTTTGGATGAGCTCTTGAATCTGACATTTTATTTCCTCATCCTCTAGAAGAGGGCGTCTGTATATTGGGCTATTAGATAAAGGAGCACTAGGTATCAAATCAATTGAATTTTTGACCCAATAGTGCAGAGGCATTGTAAGATATCTTGTCCAGCTGCTTCTGTTGTGTAGAGAGGATGCTGAGGTTGTGGTGGTCGCAGTGACCTTCCATTCACCTTTCAATTGAACCATGAAGAGGACATAATTCCTTCATGAAGAGGACATAATTCCTTGTCTAAGAGATTACCTTTCGGCATTTCTTTGTTGAGATTGAGGGAATTGCAATAGTTGGAACTACCTCTAGTACCCTGTAGAGTGGACCTCCCAAAGTAACATTGACACTGCAAGGCTTGGACTCATAAACAACATGGCATTCCGCATATGGGTTGTGTTGCCGCCTTTCACACATTTGGGGGTTACGTGGCAGAAATCTTCAAGCTACTAAGTGTGTCCTTGGGGGCAAGCTTCGAGTCAAGTACTGTCACTTGATTCTTGACTCCTTCGTTTAGGCAAACTCGTAACGAAGCCAAGGGGGGTGGACCCTAAAAGTTACTATGGCTGATTAAGCTTTAGGTGATGGTTTATGGATGAGTAAGTTTTTTAGGAGTTTTTATAAACTGAAAACTGAAGCAAGAGACTGCAAATAAAATAATTGATACAACAACATAAATCACATATGAATTAAAAGATCATTCAACACATAGTAGTTTAAAGCAAATGATTGTAAAAGTAAAATGACCAGTGCTGAAAAATGGAGTCGAAATATGTGCTAATTACTACACCACGAATATCTTTTCCCTTTCGGTATTTCGGTAGAGCGTGGTGGGTTAGTATCCAATTACTTTTTGCCAAAAGATAAATCAAATTGTAGATGTGAAAAAGTATACGGTCTGCAAAAAAGAAACGAATTAAAGGTTCCTATATCCCGAGTGACGTCAATGGTATAATATTTGGATTGGACCAAGAAAATTAATTTTAATTATTCTATGTTAATTTTAGCCAAAATAAATTGAGCAAAACTAAGAAAACAAAAACCCCAAAAACACACCAATGCGGATCCCTCTTGGGGGGATGGGGAGTGGGCTCTTAGGAGCCTACTCAAAACTTTTAGTACAAAATTACAAAGAGATCTAAAAGCAAAAAATACTTCTTTCTCCTTATAGTTTTGGAGAAAAGAAGTTTACAAAAGTTTTGGAAACAAGTTCCGATGAAGAAGGATGTTACCAAAGGTCTCTGAAAACTTGTATTTATCAAATTTCCGCCCAAAAAGCCTTCAAACCTGCTTAAAAAGGTAAAAAACCAACAAGCTTATTAGTGGTTAAAATGCGCAAAAATCACTTGGAAAGTGATCTTGGACAACCCAAAAAATTTACCAGAAAAAAGGCTAAGTTAACTAGATCTAACTACAACAAGGAACTAAGAAATTTGGGCTTGTAAGGCACAATTGCTTAGGATCTTGGACAGCCTTTAAAGGGCTGCCAATGAGGGACTTTACTGCTTGATTTAACTTTTAAAGACTTTAAAAGAAAGACCCTTTCAAACAAGCTTTAAATCTACTTGAATAACTTGCCAAAAAAAAGCACTGTCCTAAAGCTAGATCCAAAGAAAAGATTTAACAATTTAAAAGCCTTTAGATCTAAGCACAAAGTCAGATCTACTTTTAAAAAATATGCTTGATAAAGGAAATAGATTTGAAACATTAAAGAACCGGTAACCAAGATGAAGTTTGTTTTAGAAGAGAGAAAGAGGAAGATGAGTAAACTTGTTGCTAGAAAGATTCACCCAAGAGACTTGAAGTGGGATGCTGAGGGAAATTGTCTTGAAGATTCCCAAAACTGGAAAGGAAGCAAACTAGCTCCAGATCTCCTTCAAGCTGAGATTCCTGAAAGACTAATCACAAACTTGCCAAATACCTGTGAGATCCAGACATGCATATAAAAAGAATGTAATGTTCCCTTTTTAACAAATAGAGGAATTGACTGAGGATTGATACCATTTAGACCAAACCATGATATTAATCATGGTTATTAGATCATCAGTAGATAAAAGAGGGCCACAAGAACTAGGGGCCACTTGCATGCATTACATGCGGGCCATATTTCATGATGCATGCACATAAATACCTTAATTAAGCCTTCATGCACACAGAAAGCAATGCATGCAAGTCAACTGAAAAATAGAAGAGAAAAGCGACCTAGGCATGCAAAAGTTAGGTCATGCAATGTCAAAGTTATAAAAGAAGGATAAAGTGAATGATTAGGCCGGTTTATTGATTATTGATTTGAGAATTTGACTTGGAGAGCTCAGAGAGCCAATTTGGGGCTGAGGGCACACTACTTAACCATCAAGTGTATTTCGGCAGCGGAATCTATCTTCCCTAGTCACTTCCAAGGTTGGATCATACAGTTTCAACATTACTTCCATACTACACACCAGTCTTCAGCATTCAAGCCACAAATTGGATCAAGGGGACTCGCCCTTTGCATGAGCGACTTGGGAAAACTAGGGCATCATCATATCTTGACATACAACTGCTATTTGGTTTGCATGCAGCTGCCATCCTTTCGAGAGCACCACTATTAGCCTAGTTACTGAATACAAGCTTCTTATTCGACTTCATAAGAGAGATCTCACCACTTCATCATTTAGAAGGGCGCCTTTCTTTGCATGGGATAATTTCCTTGAGGAGAATCTCGCCCTATGACATACAGTTCATGCATGTCTTGCATGCGGCTAACATACTGATCAGGAGGGCATTATACCCATAGTACCTTCATCCAGGAGCTATCTGACATCATTTGAGCGGTTATTCATCCATCCCCAGATTGAAGAGGGCACATTTATCGCAAGGGCCCATTATTGGATAGAGATCATCTCACATCTCTGCTGATCCTAAATGCATGGCTTGCATGCTTAGCTCATATTGACCTACATACCCGACACATATTATTGGTATGTATATGCATCATTTCTATCCCTATTTTATAGCATATCTGAATATTTGGGTTATTTAGGGTTTACACAACCCCATGCACTTGCATGCATTCTCATGTAATCATAGTACGACACATGCATTCATCTTTTATTTGAATATTGGGTTACAAGACTTCAAGTAAGCAACATCTACGTCAGAAACACTATAAAAAGGAAACACATATCAGTTGGGATATTACAAAGAAACTAGAACAACATGCATATAAACTTATAAAACATGTTCGATCTATGCCTCTAAACATACACACATAAAAGAAACTAGCAAGTAATCTAACTTACTACTTCTTTTCCTATTGACTATAGTAGTCCATCAAAGGCTAGATTCATGAACTAAGAAAACAAGAAAGCAACTAAAACAATTACCTCAATAACACCATGACAATTTGGATCCACACGATAATGCACCACACATGATAGCCTCCAAAGCTTCTCTTTTATTACCAATGCAAAGAATAATAGACATAATACAATAGCAATCCTACTGTCAATCCAACTCTAGCTAGTGAAATGAGAGAATGGAGCCTCATTATATAGCAAAACCAAAAGAGATCCTCTTTGACACTTGGAGAAATGAGTTGATACACTTGGAAAAAGCTTGTTGACACATGTGAGAGGTTTGGGGAGGTTAATGACACCTTTGTCCAACCATTTGACACTTTTCAACCTCCACTTGACACCTCTCCAACCACAAATTCGCCCCCCCCTTTGGTGGATCTCCAATCTTCAATCAAATCATCATTTAGTTGCTCAATATTCTCTCCGATTTGATTGCCAATCAAAGGAGATTTGATTCCAACACATTTCCTTGATCCGTGGAATTGAGATTTTGCCTTTATTATGTCTTTTTTGCCAATTAAATGGTCTTTTTGGGTTTTTTGAGTAAATATTATTTTCTGAGATAAATACTTACTCAAAACTTAGGATAAGTGGGTTTACGGGTTTAGTGGATGCTTTGGCTTAGAAAACGAGCATCCACTTGACAAATTATGCCCACAAACCATACTTTTATTACATTTTTAATTTTTCCAACTAAACTATTAAAAAATAGTCTAATTTTACGGGAAAAAATATTTTCCTCAGAATTTAAAAAAAACTTAGGGGGAGCTAGCACATGTCCATATGACTCAATTTTAATGTCTAGCATGGTCTAATACATTGACACTTGGGCTCTAATAACCTCCTAAGGCCGAAACACCAAGTCGACCACCCCAACTTTGGAGGTATGAGTGAAAAACTCTAAAATTATTAGTCGTTTGTTCAACAACAAATAATTAACAAGGGAAAAAACACTTTGGGCTAGTCGGATTAATGTTTAAGTCCTAGGAAGCCGAGTCTTTTACATACAACTACCATGATAACACATTTTATTACAATTTCCCCGAGGGGGTATGAACATGTGGTACAAAAAAAATAAAGGGCCTAGAAGGCCTGAAGGACTTCTGAACTTTGATCATGAATAAGTGTCCTTGTTCAAGCTTTGTCGGCTCACTTGAAATCCAACTAAGTACAACTTAGGTGGTAACGGGTTGTTCTTAAAGAACATCATAAACTTCAAGTCAAGCAACATCACACAATACCTCATCTTTGAAGGGCTTGATGCTGCAAAACATGTGGCATTGTTGACTGACATAGATGTCTCATCCTTATCTCAACCAACCAATGGTGTATGGTTGGGGGTGTGGTGTTGATGGAAAATTCAATCTTTTGATGACCTTGGTTGAGATCGGGTTCTTCTGGCTACTACTGTCAATAATGAAATGTAGCGGAGTCCCCTTCACCCATGTCTGTGAATGGAAGAGGTGTTTTCCTTTCTCAGATTCCTCCAGCTCTTCTGGTTGGATCTTTGTGGTTGTGATGGTAGCTTTGGGTTCCGCATTAATTATTCACTTTCCCTTACCTTGCTTTGAATCAAAGTTTAAACCAGATTTTGACTCCGAGGCTTTTAGCTTAGCCAACAATGATTCTTTTGAGCAACATTCATCAATGTTGTGCCAAGGGCTTTTTGGGAACTCACACCACTTTCCATTGCCCTTTGACGTCTCGTTACCCTTCTTTAATTACAGCTTGGATTGGTTGTCTTAAGGTGAGATATCCTTATCTTGTCCTTTGTTCTTTGAGTTGGGACCAACTTTACCATGTTGTTAGCCTGTTGCTGCGACAGATTTGCAGACCCAAACTCACGCTTATTCTTTTGCCTAAATTTTTGCTCAATTTTGATGGCATATCAATAAGTGGCTCTTAGAAGAGCATACTAGGTGGGCCTGAGAACTAGTGCAAGGCAACCTCTTAGAAGAGCATATTAGGTGGGCCTGAGAATTGAACCTAAAGATGAGGGGGCTCCCCTCACCTTCTGCTTCCCAAACCCCATGCAGGTTGGTGCAATGTTCCTTTAAGATACCCTTGATATCCTTGATAATACTCTAGAGAGAGCTTGGTTTGGATCCGATTCTACACTTTTCATCCAATTTAGGTGAGCAAGTGATCAACTTTGTGCTCATTGGGCCAAGTGGAGGTTGTTTTCCTTCCCAACATGATATTTCTAGACGAAGATCTTACTAGATCCCAAGTCGCAGAGCTAAAATACTTTAGGGAGCAAGTTGCAACAACATGATAGACAGGGAAATGGGTGGTCATTAGAGATCTTGGGGCCATCATTTGAGATTTCCCCCTCCCGGATACTCTTGGCCCAAGTTCTTTAAATGATAGCCCTGTTGGAGGATGCAATAGGGCTTGGGTATCTTAGTAGGGAACTGGAAGGACAATGGATCATTTTGGTAATTGCAAGCATGATTTATGATGTCAGGCCTAGCAGGTTGTCACTGATTCTCATCTGCAGGCAAGAGACTAGGCCTTTAGGTGATGTTAGAGGTTTAGGTGGGGTAGCTTATCTAGCTAGGGACATCCTTCAAGACATGGTTTCTTTATTAGCCTTGGATGATCTTGCCAACTTCATGTGGATTCGACTTAGCCCCTCTCCTCAGAGATATCTACATTGTAGTTTGCCACTTTCCCGTAGCCTCATCTTAGTTTGCTGTTCGCAGTGACTCAACCTGAGACCCATATTTGGATTGTATGTTGGCATCATTCAATACTTAGCAGTTGGGGAGGTCAACCTACTGGGTGAATTTAATTTCCGCACTAGAGCTCTTTAGATTCCTCTTCATGATTGCTCAAAGGATGTGTTCAATGCTCAAGAGATAGATCTAGACTTAGTGGGACTTCATTGGATGTTTGGCGATGCTTTGGGGTCTATCATGGCGTATGGTAGGCAACTCTTGCAGCTTGGAGAATCCCATGAGCTACTAAATTTGAATGATCTCCCCTACTTCTTAGACTTGCTTCTTCACTTGTTTACCTCATGGCGAAGGTGCAAGTGTAGTGGATTATGGCTTATCCACCCAAGACCTACTTCCCTTTTTTTTTCATTTCTCGGTAACCTCGATACTCCAAGCCAGCCATGCTCTTTTCTCTCTCTCTTTGGGCCGTCTCTCCCCAACCCACCTCAGACCACTATCTTCTTCGACGAGGGGGACCCTGACACCTTCACTTCACACATCCACTAACTGCTCCCCTCTAAGTCCCAATTTTCATCCCTCGATTTTGCCTTTGCCAAGCAAGCTTGTCTCTCATCCACCATTTGGGAAGCCACCCTTAAATCATACCCCCACTCCACCTCCTCTTACCCAAAACCTGGATCCAACCCCATGAATCAAAGGTATTATGAGGAATGCAAGGCTCTCATTAGCCAACCTTGATACGCATTCCACTCATGCTCACCCCTTCTAGCTCAATCTTAAGGTTTCATATCATCGTCTCCTCTACCACAAGAAATGCCTTGATTTCACAAAGGAGATGGGACAAACATTTTTTGCCATTTTTTGTCCATATGGCTGGACAGCAGGATAGACAACTTAGATTTTAAAGTCAAACTCTGGATTCCAAGAAGTTTCCTGAGTAATTTTGTGATATTAGTGCATCCAATCTTTGAAATTAGAGACTCTCCAAAGTTTGGTGAATTTTTCCCTACGCATTTGTATAGGCTGATCACATTTCCAACATCTAGATACATTTATCTGTCCACTTTTTGAATTCAACTAACTAAATTTACACGTATGTTTTTTTGTTTGAAAAATATGTCTTATATTTGCAAAAACTATTTCCAATCAGAAAAGCAAAAAGCAGAAGGGTATATACATGAACATCATAACCTCTTCTTGGGAGCTACTGAAGCAGAAATAAAAGCAAAATATTCTGTGCGATCCAAAGATTGGGCATCTTTGATCAACAAAGCTCCTTTTGCCAAAAGCTGATGACGGGTCTCATCCTATGTCACAGAGTTCGGCGGATTTCTTCTTTCAAGTTCGAAATTCGTCGAACTTCAACAAAAAATTCAAATTCGTTCCGGTTCGGCTCATTAAATTCGTCCACGGGTTTTTATTATTGCCCAATCACGGCGTGTTTTCTAGTTCTTGGCTTCAGTCCTCAAAGGTAGGAGCAGCCAGTGAACTGTGACATACGCATGCCTTCAATCATTCACAATCAGGTTATTTCCCTCAGGGTGGCCTGTGCATTCCTTTCCCTCTTGACGGCAATGGCCAGATATCAGCGTGTGCATTCCATGTATGTAGACATTGTGCATAAAAAATTATGGTTTTCCCTCTCGACGGCCAGATATCACTTTAACATGGGTATTTTTATATCAGTGTGGTAAAAAATTCCAGCTTTCCCTCTCGACGGCTAGATACCACTAACACGGGTTTTTTTATTTCAAACATTTCAGATGTTATAAAGTTCATCGGTTATAATTTTAGGCATATATTATATTATACCATATATTTATCAACCGTATCTCTTACTCCATCCTTTCCATAAAAATTTAAACAGGTTTGTTTTAATCGTCATTTGTTTACACGCACCCAAATTTTTTGGTTGCCGAACTCGAATTCAAACCCGAACCATGTGACATAGGTCTTATCTTTCCACAAAGAATTCAAAGCGGACAAAGAGCTAACCTCTTGCTTGAAAACAAACTTACACCTGAGTTTCCACAACATAAATAACACCGTGATCCATAGGCAATGCTAAAGTCCGGAGAGAGGACAAGAGAATGGCCATCCCCAAACAAAGCAGCTTGCCAATGCACACTGTCATACGGCAACACAGTGTGATGGTACTCAAATTAGTTCCAACATTGCTCAATGAACTGACATTCCCAGATGATTTGCTTAATGGTCTTTGGGCATTGAAAAATTGGACATAGGCCATCTGAGAGACAATTCTTGGCCAACCTGACCTTAGAGGGAATCATTTGATAAATGACAACCCAAACAAAAGCCCTCAGCTTATAAGAACATCACACCCATTGTTCCTCCAAGTCCTTAGATAACCATTGAGTGTTAAGAACTGAAGAAAGAGAACATCTCAGATGAAGAGGTGAATACAAATGGCGGGAGTCATACTACAGAAGCAAATGACCAAAACTCCACCCCTAGTCCCTCTAAGATGACCTAGGCATATCAATGTTCATCTTAAACAACTTGGATTCCAGAATGAGGGCACATGTCTCCGTGATCAAGAGACGATCGGTGGTAAGAAGTCGATACTCTCGAGCAAGAGGCCTTCACTCCTAGGAGCAAGGGCAAGGATCCCATGAATCTCACTTAAAGACGATGCCCTTCTAGCTCAGCCTGTGTGCCTGGAGTCATGCCACCCCCGGAATACAATTACTCTGCTCCCTCCAACTCCAAATCAACTGACAAGCTAAATCCCAATCGGCTCGATTGCCCTCCCAATGCCATCTGACCAACCTTGCAAGAACATTCCAAGCTGACTAGATGCTCTTGAAGATGAGTGAACTTGAAACTTGCAAGAGATGTGGAGTGGAAATCTTGTCACATAAATCAAATGCCCCCAGAACTCTACCAAGATGCCGCATTGACAGCAGCTAGTGTTGAAACAAAACCTGCCAAGGTGTGGAACCCTTCAGACTGCACACCACCCACTTGGCTGCCAAGATACTACCCTGTGATGCAACATCAATCAAACCAAGACCCCTTTCGTCATTAGGTATAGTGCAGACATCCCAAGGAACCAGGGGAAGACCTAGCTTGCTACCATACTTCAATTGAAGTATGCCCTAAAAAGCTGTTCAAGCTGTTGAAATTAGGCCCTGTTGGGGTACCAACAAGAGACAATACACATGCGACGCCTGGAGAATGCATCCAACCATAGTAAACTTTCCTGCAAAGGGAAGGTCCTATTGATGCCAAACGTGTAACTTACTTTGCAACCTCCAGAGACACCAATCCCACATGGCAACTGACAACAACCCTATTCAGAAAGGGATACCCAGGGTACTAAGCACTGAAAATAGTGTGACCACGATTTCAAGGAAAGTAATGTTTGCCAAACTGGCTGAACTGTAATACCTAATATAATATTTGTGTTTTACATTGGTTGAATTAAGCTAAGCATTGTAAATGGATCGGTTATGCATTTAAGAGAGAGATGAATAATTCGTCAAACTAGTTGCACCGAGTGAAACGAGGTGCTCTACAGCCCAGTATGGGGGAGATGTTGAAACGTGTGTGATGTAACGTTTGTTACTAACAAAATAATTAAAAAAATTCATGTCGGCTCATAAAATAAAAAATTAAATTATGGAAAGCATTTAAAAAAAATCCATGTTGGTTCATAAAATAAAATATTATGAAAAGTAATTAAAATATAGATGTTCGTTTATAAAATAAAAAATTAAAACTTAAACCCGGATCTATCAATCAAGAGAGATCAAATTTCTTGAATTTAAATTTAAAAAAAGAAATACACCTCAAGAAATTGGATCCCTCTCTGTGCTTGATAGAGACGGGTTTAAGATGGATCTATGCTGGTTACTAAACATTGGAATGAAAAACTGATATCAGTTTAAACTTTACTGGAACTTTTTCTTTATTTGACAACTGAGAAGCCCAAGGGGTTAGCTCAACTCGTTGTCATCAATGTTGTTGGGCATTTGGCCAGTTCCAAACCAGCAAGTGCCAGGTTCTAATCCCTTTGGTTTAGGCGCACTAATGTACACCATTGGGTTTACTAGGGATGCCATCCATAAATGCAGGGAAGCATCCCTTGGGTTTCCCTGTGAGGTTTTCCTTGGAAAGAAAGTTGACAACCAAGTACTGGCAATGTTACAGTAAGGAATTTGTGAAAAATATACACAAGTGCCAAATGTAATTCTTCAGGGATATGACCATGCTCAGGAAAGATTCTTCTGACAGCTGATATAGTTTGATTACTTTTTTTTGCTCCGAGTGTTTATTTATTTCTGATATATTTCTCATCTGGTTGTGTCATGCTAATGGTAGCTAACAGAACCTTTAAATGTACTCAGTGAGATATGACTCCAAGCTTATGGCATGGGTGTTAACACTGGACATCCAGCCATTTACCATTGCTCACCTCTGGATACGGCACCTGAGTACATAAATGCTGAGAATGTACATAGGTAATAGTTACTTAGCTAAAACAATTGATTTATACTCATGTTGGTGGTATCCTATGTTACCAATTGAATAGCCTAATCCTAAAATTAATAAACCTTGAAAAAACAAATTAAAAAGCAACAATGAAAATGATATAACCTCAAACCATCTATGTTTCTTTATGTTCATGGGCATGATATAGAAATCTCTCTCTCTCTTGGAACCCATAGCTTAGAGCATTGTTGACTTTCTGAAAGAATTAATTCTGTAGGTGAAGTGTGATCTGTCATTTGGACATTCATGCAAATGTGGTTCATCTGTTTGTTTCCATATATATATATATATAGAGAGAGAGAGAGAGAGAGAGAGAGAGAGAGAATTGCGGTTTACTTAGAGTTAGGACCCATCAGGACACAAAGCTTACACCAGTAAATTTCTGAAATATTTAATTCTGTAGGTGACTTGTATTCTGTCATTCTGACACTCATGGAAGCTTGGTTCAATCTGTTTGTTACCATAAATTAGGCCAAAGTTGATGCTATTTCAGGCTCAAAGCGTGCAATAACAATCAAATCCAGTTCAAGATATCCTTCAATGTCCTCTGATGTAGAAGATTTTCATCCACTTTTTGGGGGTAAATTTGGAGGAGTTCGCACTGACTTTCCTGTGGCAACATTGTCGTTGAATGGAGGACTTAGTCGGGTAGGGTTTAAATCTTTTAATGTTTCAATTGAAAAGTTGGTTCTTTCTTTTATTTGACGTGTCATCTGTGATGGTCTTCTTATGAATTTTCTTTAATTCAGGAATCTAGTGAAGATGGAACTCTGGAACTTTTTCGTTTTTTTTCAGAAACAAGCCACGAGTACTTCTCTAATGATAGAGTTAGGAAGGTACGTGTTGAATGGTGCACGTTTACATTCAGCTCCTAACTGTCCTTTGATTGCACGAATTGTCATTATTTTATTCCCTCTTGATTTTTCGAAATATATGCATATTACTTTGTGCTTCTTTAGAACACATACTGTAAGGCAATGAACATGGTTTGGCATTGAAATTCATCTTCACATCCTGTTATGTGCTTAAGTCGTTAGAGCATATTATTTTTACAATAGTTGTCTCAGGGATAAATCTCACCCCTATTACATAATTACTTATCAGCGTGCTTTCTTTAGGCTTCAAAGCTTTTTTGTCAAAGCAGCAGAGTCTTGTGACCGGGACCATGTAATTTGATTTGTCATCAACTCTACCATTAAGTCTATCATTGAAACTCTCCAAAGATATACTGTGCCATCTCTCATATATGCAGTTTCAGCTGTTTCATTGATCAATGTTCCATAAAACTTTTGGCAGCATTGAGATTATGGTCTTTCTGGTCTCTTAAAACTTTTGGACCCTATGTAAATCAAACATATGCTACCGCTATTGTAAAATTTTCAGATATATTTGACGTTTTACTTTTTTGTGTATCTTTAACCCTTGATTTCGGCACATTTGATAAAGTATAGATCATAATGGACAAATTGATTATCAAAATTTGCCGGTTATCCATTAATACGAGAAACAAAACTCCCGCTGTTCACTAGACAGAATCAAAGCCATTACACACTTACACTAATGCATAAAACATCAATTCAAGAAAGCAATAGAATCATGTCATCACCACTAGCAAGATGAGTAAAACAAATATACAAATAAATACCAGCCTTGTTAGCAAGCATTTCACATCCTCTTTATTACTTATAAGTGGCTGTGTGGTTGATCTGTCCTTGATTAAAAACTCACCGAATGTTTATTTTTTCTTTTGAAGGTAAAGTCATGCAGAGCCTGATCCACACAAAGGAAATGTGCACTTCTGGACTGCGAAGAGGGATCATTCACTGATAGATTACAAAAGATGGGCAAAATCGTAGGATAACATAAGATAAGCACAAGAAAAGCAGTTGTGAAAATGGCATATCACCACGATGGAAGAAGACATGTAGCAAAAAGGAAGGAGCCTCATGCACAACCCTAATATAACATAGAGGAAGAGATGTCGTGGAGTTGACAAAGATTTGTAGAAACGATCATTCACTGATAGATTACAAAAGATGGGCAAAATCCTAGGATAACATAAGATGAGCACAAGAAAAGCAGTTGTGAAAATGGCATATCACCATGATGGAAGAAGGCATGTAGCGAAAAGGAAGGAGCCTCATGTACAACCCTAGTATAACATAGGGAAGAGATGTCATGGAGTGGAAGATGACAAAGACCCGCAAAGAAGCACTGTGGGAATGATAGAGTCATAGGAGAATGATGCAAGAAGCAATATGTCTCTAAGAGGGGTATTGCAGCCCACAGGAATCAAAAGAGAATCACAAAATAACATGTGGTCATGCTGTGTGCAACAGTAGGGTGTTCAATTCTGCATGCTGCATAATGATAGGATTTCAGATAGTCTTGCTTGCTAGCATGATCAGTCTTTCTTGCTTCCAATTGTCTGTTGCAAAGCAAAGATTGTAATGCATGAACGCTGAATCATTTGATCACTTTTGGGCCAACGAGTTGTTCCTGTTGGAGTGAAATTGCTTGAACATACTCCAATTATGTTTGCATCTAGAGGCACTATAGGCTTGGCTCTGTTACCAACTTTTTTGTACCATAGTTGGATTATCTGAAGAGCCGTCATTTGACAAACATGATGAATGTTTGTACTCCAGTGTATCAGATGATCCAGCATTTGTGACTAGCCAATTTTGGCTAGCCAGTTTTGTTTTTGAGTCGACATGACCATGGCCCCATGGGGGTTTGTAATAAAGTGTGCTAGTAGGATCTGAGTATCTCGGTTCCCCATGACTTGATTAAGCAACTAAGGTATTCCAAGGAGTTTTTTCCCTTGTCAATTATACTTTGCCTACAACCGAGCTATAATCGATGAGGTTTTCTCCCGCTTCCTCCAAAGCTGGAATGCCCGATTTTGAAAATTTTGGCCATGGGGGGTTATTAGAGTCCAACTAATGTATATAAGCCTATTAGACACTATTAGAATAGGTTTTGGTCATGTCCCAAGTCTCTAGGACCCTCAGAAAAAATTTCGAAATTTTTTTACCAGGTCCGTCGAATTTGGGTTTTTAATTATTTTTTAAATTTAATAAATTCTCTATAGTTTAAATAGAGAAATATTAATTTGTAATATGTCAGTCGTCCGGGGTCCGAATGTAGTGATTGATGGCTCGTTTCATAAGCCAAAAATCACACATGACCTATGGACCAGCTAAACCCAACTTTCGGATGTCAATTCAGCCTTATAATTAATATTTTCTCTAAAAAGGCATTTACAGAGAAATTATTAATTAAATTAATAAATTCGAATATTTTGGAGAAATCCAAATCTCTCCAAAATAATCAGAAATGAATAAAATAAAAGGCTAGTTGACATGGCACTGGGCATTAAAGAGGATTCCAATCATCTCAGTCATCAACCAGACCACTATCCAGTCAGCACAAGTTAAACTCCAATAATGAATTCGCCCTCCCTCCTTGAAAACTCGATTTAGTGATGTGGCAATTGATGAATGGATGGTTGGTTGGCATTAAAGCCAATGGTAGGCGCCTCCCCTAATCTAGCAATCACTAAAACTTGGCTCCTTTATAGACTCGAGTTAGCACCTACCACACCTATCACAAACTCCACTTGTCTCTCATTAAGCTCATGTCATCCCTTTTTAAGCTCACGCATGCCCTCAAATTCCTCATGTGGATCCTAGTTGGAGCTCCCTCATTGGATGGGTGGAGCTTCCCATACCTCCCCAAACTCGACTTTGCCATGTGGACTAGAATCCCAAGCCTTTTGGTTGAGTTTGAACTGGAATTCGACTTTACAACTTAGTGTTATTTGGCTCTCTTTGGCCAAATTCGAATTAGGGTTTTAGTATCTTGTTTTGTTATATAAGAGAAGCATTTAGGCTCTCTTCTCATGGAGAATTATTGTAAACTTACTCTGCGGAGATTGTAATAGCTATTGGCTATCATTGGAAATAAAGTTGGCTTTGGAGGCAAATTGTGTGCACTTCTATTGGTTCATGAGTTATTAATACATTGTTGAGGTAATATCTGTAATGTTTTCTTCATTTATGCAATTTCAAGCTTGATTTAAATGTATGCTTAGATCTCTTTCCTAAGAGCGTAGGGCAAGCATTTGATGGTCCCAACTTGTTTGCTAGGCTTAGGCTTGAATAGTATAAAGAGTGCAACTTGTAATCGGTCTTACTAGCTTGTCTCTTTATGCATTTTTGTCTAACTCTCTATATTTAATCAAGTGTTGTTTGTATAAGTGTTTGTGCATTGCAGATCTTCAAAATGGTTGAGATGAGATGAACTCGGTTGTATCTCCCTCTTCTCTACCAACAAAAAATCTTTACTAATAGTGTGTTTGTAGGATACTTCCAAGAAGCAAGATTTAAGATTGGTGTCAAAGCAGAAAGGGTTTTCTCTTCCATCAACAAAATTTTCATCATTCAAACTTGGTTACAAAAGGGTTCTTTCTTCAAACCCCTCTTATTTGCTCCTTGTTTCCTTTTTCTCATTTGGTTTGCTAGGGCTATTTTCCTCCATAGCTTTCCCTACCTCAAAACCCCTCATCCTCCATTCGTTTTACCCTCTTCATCTCCCCTTCCTTTTCATTTGTCTTTACCCTAGATCTACCTTCACCCTTTCGTTTTTCCATTTAAGATCCTCTCATCTCTTCCACTCGCTTTCTCCTCATTAGATCCATTCGTCTACCTCCCAAAAGAGCCCTAAAACATAAAAACGATTTGTTAGAGTGTTAGCTTCTCTTTTTGCAAGATAGCTTGTCATAGTTAGATCTTAAGTTTTACTTGCATCTTGTAGATCAATTTCATGCATTGAAAAGTTAGTGTTAAAAGCATATTAGATCACATTTTTGGGCATTGGTATAGCTTATGTTTGTTAGATTTTTGTTTCCATTTAAAAGTTAGTTTTTTCCATATAAAAATTTCCCATTTTTTTTTATCTTTTAGATCTCATTTTTAGTACTTTTCAAGCTTTTGTTGTTCACTGGTCCGTTTCACAATAGTAACTTTTTATGTCAGAATCTCATGCATTTTACATTTTAGAGCTCAATTTTCAAACTTAGGCTTAATTAGTTCCAAGTTTGGTTTATTCTCCTAACGGTTAATGGGTGCATTGTTGAGCAATTTAAGATTTTTGTAGATGCTTTGAAAGGAGGAAACTTGAAAAGGTTTTGAAGAAGTAAGATCCAAGCAAAAGATAAAGGAGAAGAAACCATGATAATGAGCAAAACTTGACACACTTATCCTTTGTAAAAGCAAGCAAAAAACTTGCTTCTTCTTTAAATTTTCCAATTATCTTTTTACTTCAAAGTCCTTCAAGGTTTCCAAACCAAGGCAAATTGTAAAGATTAATAAAATTTCAAGTGGAGGGGGCCTCCACTTTTTTTGGCTTTCTTCCCCATTTGGGGAAGAGTGTTGTGATTGGTTAGATTAGATCTTTTACTTTCTATTTAGAGTAATCTGTTATTTCCATCTTATTCTCTCTTCCAAGTTTTGACCGGAAGTAGTATCCTTGGGATCTCATCCTAGGGGCAGGACCACATAATCTGTGGTTACTCTTCCTTCCCCGTCAGTTTCCTTGGTAGAGCTTTCAGCTAGCTGGAAGTTCTCAAGTGCGGGCGGTTCTTAGAGGTTGATCTTGTTCGGAGGAAGACCCTACCTTAGATTAAAATTATTGGTAGAACACTAAATCTTTTATTTTATTCTGCAAGTAGCATGCTAGTTGTGTTTTGCATCATTTGAGCTATCACCTGTTTTATTTCTACAAGGTTTCATTTTTCACAACTGTTTTACCTTCTCTTAAAATAAACAAAGCCTCTTGAACTTGGCCAAATCCAAGTTAAGAGCACTCTTTGTTGGAGAGCATATAGATTTGCACTTTCCCCCTGCATCAGGTATTTTATAATAGAAAGTCTCTTGAACTGTGGTCTTAAGACTAAGTCAAGAGCGCTCTCTGTCGGAGGGTTGAACAAGTGCTCTTAATAATTAAAATACTTCAACTCATTTTCCCCCTTAATTAATTTACTTTGGTCGATTGTCCAACACCCATATGCTCTGTTAACCTACGAAGGTTGGGCTAGTACTCAGAAAGGTGAAGGACTTGCTAAACTTACAAGTGATAACATAATTAAAATTTTACCCAAAACCAAAACCAAAACCAATATCAAATCACTGAGGTGCTTCCTGAAACAGGTGGTGCCGGGAATCCATTGTCAGACTCGAGGGCGGTCAAGCCGTAAGTACACTTGTCTTCTTTGCAATCTGGGTGCTCCTGACATACCATCTAAGAGGTTGCCAGTATTTGTTCATGGTTAAGGTTCCACTTTTTTGATATCCTTGGTTTTAGCCTTAATAATCAAGACCACTAAAATCTTTAATTTACCAAGTAAGCTGCAAAACGATCTCACGAACATTTATCTCGAACACTTGTATCAAGCAACTCAAGCACTCAAACATTTTTGACTCCATAAGGCACTGGTCCTTAATCACATATTTTATTTGCTTATTATCAATCTGGAGTACTTGTGTTAATTTTCGTATAAAGAGCGTTTTATATTTGATTCAGTGTATCTCTTATCCTCTCTTGCAACGTGGATTGCGTTATCTTGGTTTTATTCAAAGCATTACTTGGTCTCATCACATAGTAACTCCTAAACAACACCCATCCGCATCATTCACACTTAAAAACTTAAAAACACAAGAGCCTTAGTGAAACTCTTTGTAGGGACTACCCCCCTTGGCTTTGTTAGGAGTTAGCCTAAATAGAGGAGCTGGGATTCAGGTGATAGTACCTGGCTCATTGCTTTGCCCCCAAGGCCACACCTCTCCCCAATTTCCAGTGAGGGAGACAGCTTTCGAAAGATTTTTGCTGCTGGTGTGCAGTTTGGCTGACAACAGGCTCAACAATTGGATGTCTAGCTTCTATAGCTTAGGTGTTTGGCTTACCAAAATCCTCCTACCTAATACCTATTATATGCATAATGCCAAACACAGGTTATACATTACAACAAAATTCATCAGTAGAAATGTAAAACTAAGAAGAAAAACTAAAAAGTGAAATTGAAGTAGAAAGTTACATCAGAAGAATGTCTTATTGGCTTGGATCATCATGTCATATCCGAATAGCCCATCAGCATTCTTGTACTATTGTAAATGGCTATGGATGGAGTCTTAAGCTACTTGATTAAGGAAAATCCTTTGTATGCATTGGAAAAGAACTTCCATCATCTTAGCATCGATGTTGAAGGTCTAGTCATAAAAGCAAGTTGTGTTGTGTTAAAACTTAACACTAAATTTTCTCATGCAAATTAAAGATTTAAATTCCATCACTTTTGTGAGTACATTTGGGATTGGGATGTACTTCTCCAAAGTCCATCTTGATCAATTCGGGATCGATGGTTCATGGTACATTGTTCTAGATTATTATTCATGCAGATCCTTGTTGCGGAGTTGTGTGTATGCTTTTGGAGTTTAGCTCCATATATGAGTTTTTCTAGGGGATAATATGTTTTTTTTTTTTTTAATTTAGCAGGTTCCTCATGCTTGCTTTTGACATGCAATATTTGAGGCAGCCATGAGAGGACGAGAGCTTCTAAAGAGTACTTTCTGTTTATCCAAGACTCACTTTTCGTTTTTTCAGAAACTGAAAGCAGTGATGACATATTTGGATACCCTTTTGGGAGATGTGCATATGGTTCTGTTTTGGTGGTGATCCAAGACAGTGGCACTTTTTAGTTTTTCTGTTTTTTGGGAATTGATGACATATTTGGGTACCTAGTGTGGAGGATAGCAAGTATCCTAGTTTTTGTGGTGATAGAGAGAGCAGTTACTTTTTGCTTGTTCCAAAAATTACAGGTGCATTGCGTCCACCTTCTAGGAGTGAGTGTGGGTGTAAGTTTTCTGAAGATTTCAAAACCCTAAAATCAAGTAAAACGGAAGGGTTGTACATGTTCTAGAAGCAGTGGTGGGAGAGTGCAGTGGGTCCACCTTCTAGGAGTGAGTGCGGGTGTAAGTTTTCTGAAGATTCCAAAACCCTAAAATCAAGTAAAAGCAAGGGTTGTACCTGTTCTAGAAGCAGTGGTGGGCATGAGCTGATTCGTATGATTTGTCATGGTGCTGATTTGACCTAGGAATGTGCATCCTAGTTGATTGGTTAGGAGGTGCTTTGCTTCAGTGGATGTGTTGAAGAAGTGTCCTTTGACACAATTTTATTCACAAGGAAAAAGAGTTACAAGAAGAGGAGAGGACTCAAAACCTACTTAACCTCACTTTGAGAAAGAGCTAGTTTATATAGCTCATCTCTAAACTAAATTCCAGGAGAACAACCAATCACAATCACATTGAGTATGATAGGTGTCTACTGTCCTTTACATAACAGGCTAGATGTCCTTATCATAATAAACTAGAATAATCTAATTCTTAAAAACATTTAATCCTTGGAAAATACTTAAGACTATAGATCTTTCGGATTATGAAGCTAATGGGATTGTGTACTTGGATGGAGAAGGTCCCGTGTGGCATTGGTGGATGCGTTGTTTACTTAATTGACTAGAATAGGTGCACCCAATATGACATCATATACTTTCATATGGGAAGGAATCTTCTTAGTGGAGTTGGGAAAGCAAAACAACTTTTTCCTTTTTGGAAAGCAAAGCAACTTTTGGAAGGAAAGCACACTTTTTGAGGAGAAAGCACCTTCTCTATCTTTTTGAAGGGAAGTGCTTGGAAATATCTTTCTTCTATTTTTGGCATACTTTTCTCATTCTATTCTAAGGAATTGAGTTTTGTACACTCCCATACTTATTTTATAAGAAATGGATTGGTGATTGAGGTTTTTTATTGAACATTCTTGAGTCTTCACCTTCTCTCTTCCATTCTCCATTTTTCTAAGTCCTTGCATGTTATTATGTTCAAGCAAGCTTGTGAGTGAGTACCAAAAGTCGCTCTTTTAGTGTACCACTGTACATGTGACTGTGTCCCCATGCATTGTGAGAGTAAATTGTTGAGGAGGTGATAATTTGATTGCTTTCAACACTTTGAGGGCGAAGCTGATATCTCCAGACGGTACTTGTAGCTTTGGAATAAAGGTGACATTCTATTGGCTAGTGATATTGTTTTCATTTGCAAGTTTGATTGAATAATGTGTAATCTTCCAAATTGATTGGTTGCTGGTGTATCACTTGCCAATCAATTTGTTTTCTTTCTTTGACTCCATGCCCATAGGATTCAAGACATCGGTCATAAAAATAAAAGATTTAAAAACATTTACTTTGCTGCTTTTCAAGATATTACATACAGATCTGTACTTTTCCAACACAGAGTTGAGGTGTTTTAGGGCAGGTTTTGCAAAAAAATGAGGTAAACTGATACATCTAAACGCTGATCTGAATTTGAGCTTGCCGTTCCATCAAATTTTTAGCAGAAATCAGCTCCGATAATTAAAAAACAGCAAGCTTTTATCGCAGATTTGAAATTGTTTTGTTAGGAAAAGTTTAGTTTTTCTCTTCAGATTAAGTAGTGTCCCTTTTTAAGAATTTGCACAAATTAGGAAAAATTGCCAATTTTGACCAATTCGACCCTTAGACTAGTATTGTCACTATTGCTTCCAAATGTCATGTCCCAAATTGGCATTGGGTCACAATGGCCTAATCACATTGGACATATTCATTAGAGTTTGTCAAATTGATGCTAAGGGTCAAATAATTGCCAAGGAGGAAAATTACTAGTTTCCTAGGTTTGGAGTGGAAACTAACGGGATTTGGAATAAGGGGAGTAATAAATGATGTTTGAACATTAGAATGTCATAAATATTTAATAAAGGAGCTAAATAAATATATACAAGTGGAAATCCAAGTGGCATTTGATCATGAAGACACATGGAGGAAGGGGGACCCACATATGGCTAGATTTCCCCACTACACTTGGCATCATTCTCTCACCAATTCGAATTCAAGGTGAATGGTAACATAGTTGGGGGAGTTCAAAAGGTATTATTCATTGCATGACTCATCCAAGGTCGAAATGTAGAGGAAGAGGCAATTTGGAGCTAGTGAGACACTTGGGCTAGATTCCCTAGCTCTATGACAACAATGATGAAGATTCTATGACACCTATGACACAAATCAGACCTGAAATATGACATATATGACATGTCAGGGCTAAAAATAGACTCCAAGAGGGCGCTCAAGGGAGTTAGGGCAGCTAAGATGCTTCCACATGTGATTTGGTGGAAGTGGAAGACTATGAATTGTTGTACAAGTGGCGTTCTTTGGAATCTCTTCCCAACTTGAGTTGGTATGAGTCTCTTGGAAGGAATTCGACCCATGGAAGACATTAGAAGTTTATAAATGTCAATAACAAAGAAGGAAACCAGCTTTTGATCATTTGAGAAATTTGCAATTGCATTTGTGAAGAGGGAGAGCTAGTGGATGACTAGTTTATTTCCTTAGCCAATTTCGAGGGTGAAAGATTCCCATCCAAGTTGGTAATTGGAAAGGCCATTCAGACCTTTCATTTGGAGCTTTAATGGAGTCATTTGTTGCAGGTGTGAGCTATAGGGCAGATCATGGTTTCTTCTAATGCATCACATTCTCTCAACCATTTCTAGTTTTGAAGGCATATTCTTGCTTCTTGAGGGAGGGCGTTTTTGGTGAGCTATTGTACTCTTTGGGGGAGCTTCTAATGCCCCATTTCTTTTGTAATATGAATTAAATACTCTGTTCTTCATCTCTAGAAAATTTTAGGTCGAAATCCCAAGTAGAAATGTATAAATCTCATTTTTAATGAAAGAACAATGCCATTTCTCTACTACCTTGTTGTGAACCAATGTAATGTTGATGGATTCGAATGGATAAGTAAACTATTGATGGTTTATTGATGAATGGAATGTTATTTATGTATTATACAAGTTTCATGTTTAGTTCTCAAGCATTTGAAGTCATTTTACTTAGTTTATTTACATTTGGAGAAGATTTGGTGCCATTTCCCCAAGGGTCGAACTAGTGATTTTTGCTATTGTTTGGGAGAGGTTTGGAACAGACTTAATAACTAATGAATGGTTCATTTTGGACCTTAATAACATCCTTGAGACATCCCTTATCTCTGTTCAAAAATTTGAGTGGGTTTGGAGGCATTTGGGAAGCCATTTTTAGTACTTACCCCAGGGGGATTTGAACCCCAAATTACCAGTAAAATTGCATACTTGGTCCAGAATCTTAAGAGAGTTTGCAGAGGTCTTTTGGTGGCCATATCTCATCCCTGAACATCATATTCAAGTCCTAATATCAGTCATACACCTTCCTTGAAGATTTTAAGGCGTTTGGAGCCAATTTGAGACCTAGAGACCAATACTAGTCAAAGGGAAATTACTAGTAAAGTTCTTTACATTGGCTAGAATTGAAAGAAGATTTGTAGAAGTATTTTAAAGGTCCAAAAGCATCCCTGAAACACATATTTATGTTGTAACATCATACATTTACCTTCTCAGAAGATTTGGGAGCAATTAGAGCAATTTGGGGACCTAGAGCTCAAAACTAGTCAAAGGTCGAACTAGGGAAAAAAAAGTGAAAAATTGCCATTTTAATAAAATTCCTAACAAGGGACATTACAGTGGTATCGGAGCATGATCTTGGCACCTGATGTGGTTTGATATTCATGAGGACAAGAAGTCAGGGACCACCATTAGATATTGAAACCAAAAGTGTTTTTGTTGAAGAGGAAAAAGTGAGGAAAATAAGCCAATGGGTGAGCATATTTTCTCAAGCACAGGACCCCATAATAGAACAAATGAATTTCAGAGAACACCAAGGCCTACTATACCAAAATTTCTTGAATCTAAATATGTGGAAGAAATTCATCTCGAATGAAAAAAATTGATTGAAGGTTTCATAAACACTATACCATTTTATGAATACCTCATTATCAAAAACAAGCTGAAGATGAAGGAAGATAATAAGAATCCATTTCAAAATAGAGAGTCCAAAGATATTGAGCTTAAAGAAAACAAGGGGAAAAATGCATTAGCTTGCTTGAAGGAGCAAAAGGAAGAGACATCACAAGAGCATGAAGAAGATTCTATTGAAAATATGGAAGATCATTTCGAGACACCTTCTACCTTAGACATGAACCAAAGAGCATCTATTGATGGATGCTTGAACTATGAAGAGGTACCTACTGATGGGTGCTCACACCTCTATGTTGGTGACATAGAGATCACTTTTGAAAGCGTTGCTGCAAGCCAAACTTCCATTAAACATGAAAATAAAGACCTTGTAGCAGTTGAAGAAGAAACAGGATCAACTTCCCCATCACCACTTGAGCTTCATGAAGTTGGTCCAAGCAAGAAAGAAGAAGATGAGGAGGTTCATTTGCAAGAGTCTCATTTTCTTGAAGGGTCCTTAAAGATGAATGAAAAGAAGATCCAAGAGTCCTTCAACATTCTCCATCCCTCGACATTCTCCATGACACTCAAGCATTGGTGTCAAATTCTTGTTGGAGAGCTACTTCATTGGAGGAAACATCCTTCCTTGAAGACATGGAGAAGATTCAAAGAGCAATGTGCCACATCAAAGGTAATTTCATGTCTTTGCTTTTTGATAGAAACCATTTGTTTGAGCTTAATGAATTGTTACATGATGCATACTTGAAGAATAATGAGGATAATCATAAGCTCACAATTCAAAATGAGCAACTTCTTGAAAAGTTGCAAGATACTTGTTTCTCCTCCTATGTTTCAGATTGTCAAATGGTAGATTGTTTGGAGGATTCTCATGACATGGTGGATCATGAGAAATGTGGAAAATTGAATGTGCTTGATGTGTTTGAAGATGAACTTGAAGAGATCCAAACACTTGATGTGGTGGAAGAGGAACTTGAATTGTCTCTTGATGAAGGTTATGCAATTTTTAAAGAAGAGCATGATTCCTCTACATTGGAACCAATTTATGACAAAGGTTTCGCACTTTTGAAGGAGCTGCATGATACTACCCATATGGATCCTTCCCATGATGAAACTTCTGCACTTTTTAATCATTTGGGTGAGTTAATTAATTCTCCTACATCGTACAATTCCATGTTTTGCAGCATTTGTCTCAATGAAGAATGGGTGAAAGGGTTCTTTTTGATGGTGCCACATGAGGAGTATGGAACTCCTAGATTTACTTTTTATGATGATATGGTTGGAGCACATTCTTATTCACATTTGTAGCAGCATCCTTTGTTACTTTATGATGATGCACATCTACATGGATGCACCTATGATATGCATTTGGGTCACTTGAATACTCATGGTTTTTCTTGTTCAACACTTGATTCATTTGATGTTGGAGGAACTTCGTCCAACACTTGGGTGAATAGATTTATGATTGGAGAACATTTTTGTTGGCAGTCACATACTTTGTTATATCTTTATGATTCTCACATTCAAGGATGTATGGGTGAAACTTCTTTGAGTCATTTGAAGTCTCCTTGTTTTTTCTGCTCATTATTTGGTTCCGATTTTAGTGGAGATTCTTCATTCACTTCTTGGATGAAAGAATACATGGCTGAATATTTTGATGCATATCAAATCCTTTTGGAGCAGCATTATAGGACATGGGATCCTCACCTATGTCATTGGAGCAGATTTGATTGGTCACTTGAAGCTTGTATGCACTTGGAAAATGGTGGTCTACTTGCTTGGAGGTATAAGCACTTTCATGATTCTTTAATGAAGCACCTCCTTGATGTACATTTTCATTATGTTGTAATGTACTTTGATAATATATATTTTGTACTCATGATGTTTGGAAGAATGCATACAAGAAAATGGGATCCATGAATTCTCTTATCTGATGGTATGGGTTGAAGAGCACTCGTAATTGTTGGGGTGCAGTACAAGCAATGGGACCCTGGAATAATTTTTGTCTCATTGGTTTCAATTTTTTTGGGGAAACAACCAGTATGGGAGATGGATTTCCCACTTAATAAAGTGATTTTTATTAGAGTAGTGCAGCAGCAAGCATGGTGGTTCCTCTCTAAAATCTTCATGGAATCTCAAAGACTCAAGGTTGGGAAATTCAATGGCAACTTCAAAGAATTATACAGAAAACAGGTTCTTCAACACCCATGTTTGAAATTGCTTGAGGACAAGCAATATTGGGAAAGGAGGATTTGTCATGTCCCAAATTGGCATTGGGTCACAATGGCCTAATCACATTGGACATATTCATTAGAGTTTGTCAAATTGATGCTAAGGGTCAAATAATTGCCAAGGAGGAAAATTACTAGTTTCCTAGGTTTGGGGTGGAAGCTAACGGGATTTGGAATAAGGGGAGTAATAAATGATGTTTGAACATTAGAATGGCATAAATATTTAATAAAGGAGTTAAATAAATATATACAAGTGGAAATCCAAGTGGCATTTGATCATAAAGACACATGGAGGAAGGGGGACCCACATATGGCTAGATTTCCCCACTACACTTGGCATCATTCTCTCACCAATTCGAATTCAAGGTGAATGGTAACATAGTTGGGGGAGTTCAAAAGGTATTATTCATTGCATGACTCATACAAGGTCGAAATGTAGAGGAAGAGTAATTCCCATGGAAGAGGAAGAGGCAATTTGGAGCTAGTGAAACACTTGGACTAGATTCCCTAGCTCTATGACAACAATGATGAAGATGCTATGACACCTGTGACACAAATCAGACCTGAAGGCTGACATATGACATATATGACATATCAGGGCTAAAAATAGACTCCAAGAGGGCGCTCAAGGGAGTTAGGGCAGCTAAGATGCTTCCACATGTGATTTGGTGGAAGTGGGAGACTAGGAATTGTTGTACAAGTGGCGTTCTTTGGAATCTCTTCCCAACTTGAGTTGGTATGAGTCTCTTGGAAGGAATTCGACCCATGGAAGACATTAGAAGTTTATAAATGTCAATAACAAAGAAGGAAACCAGCTTTTGATCATCTGAGAAATTTGCAATTGCATTTGTGAAGAGGGAGAGCTAGTGGATGACTAGTTTCTTTCCTTAGCCAATTTCGAGGGTGACAAATTCCCATCCAAGTTGGTAATTGGAAAGGCCATTCAGACCTTTCATTTGGAGCTTTAATGGAGTCATTTGTTGCAGGTGTGAACTATAGGGCAGATCATGGTTTCTTCTAATGCATCACATTCTCTCAACCATTTCCAGTTTTGAAGGCATATTCTTGCTCCTTGAGGGAGGGTGTGTTTGGTGAGCTATTGTACTCTTTGGGGGAGCTTCTAATGCCCCATTTCTTTTGTAATATGAATTAAATACTCTGTTCTTCATCTCCAGAAAGTTTCAGGTTGAAATCCCAAGTAGAAATGTATAAATCTCATTTTTAATGAAAGAACAGTGCCATTTCCCCACTACCTTGTTGTGAACCAATGTAATGTTGATGGATTCGAATGGATAAGTAAACTATTGATGGTTTATTGATGAATGGAATGTTATTTATGTATTATACAAGTTTCATGTTCAGTTCTCAAGCATTTGAAGTCATTTTACTTAGTTTATTTACATTTGGAGAAGATTTGGTGCCATTTCCCCAAGGGTCGAACTAGTGATTTTTGTTGTTGTTTGGGAGAGTTTTGGAATAGACGTAATAACTAATGAATGGTTCATTTTGGACCTTAATAACATCCTTGAGACATCCCTTATCTCTGTTCAAAAATTTGAGTGGGTTTGGAGGCATTCCTGAAAGCATATACCCAGCTTGCACCTCCTGAAAGTCACTTCTATCTGATGCACTTGTAGCTCTGTCTTTCAATTCCTGCCATGGATCACTTGAGACCATACTAGCCAATGCCTCTCTTACCTTCAAAAGCCTCCTGAAGGTGAGGTAGTAGCTAGCAAATCTAGTCTTTGCAATCTTCAATAGCTCCAACTTAGAGTGATTGTGAAAAATGTGGTGGACCATGCTATGATTTGTAATAAATTTGATCATTTTCTTACCTCTCTTGTACAAGGCACCAATCCATCGGTAATTATTGTCCTTCATCTTAACAATATCATGCATCAAAAGGTTCAATGTGTGAACCAAACACCCTAACCAAAATATGTTGGGATACTTATCCTCAATGATTGCTCCTGCTGCCTTACAATTAGCAGCATTATCAGTGATGACTTGAATGACATTGTATGGCCCAATATCCTGAATGGTTTTAAGTAAAGGTTGTGCAATATTAATAGCTGTCTTGTAGCGATCTGAGTAGTCATGGGCTAAAAGGAAGACCGCACCGCTAGCAGAAACGCCAAGAATATTTATCAATGGCTTGCCTTTAACATTTGTCCACCCATCAGATACAATGGATACTCTATAGTTGGACCAATCATTTGTGAAATTTCAAAGAGCACTATTGATTTTGGCTCTTTCCCTGTCAAGTCCCACGGTTCTAGCTTTGTCATACCTAGGGCTTCTGTATCCTTGAGGGCCACCATTGATGGCTTGTACCATTTCATGCTAATAGGGTGAGCGAAGAACATTGAATGGCACACCACATGCATCGAGAAACCTATAAATTTTTGAATCCACATCATCTCTACAACCTTGGTCAAGGAAATCGGATAATGTTCTTCGTATGGGCGAGACTCAATGGGGAGATGAGGCTCCCGATCGAGCCGATGATGATCCATCAGCAGCTCCACTACCAAACATTCTCTGTGGGGATTCAGAATCAACCCTCGATCTCTTGGAGTTGTTTTGAGTGGCCTCTTCTTCCATCTTGTATTTGCTTCTCTCTTTAGCTCCCACTTTGTCACAAGTTTTGACTCCATGAGACCTACCTACATTGCATGGCATAACCACACACAAATGCTTTCTCACCCGAGTATATGAACCTGTGTATGTTTTCCCACAATGGGGGCATCCAAACTTTGTGGTTCCACCCCCTCTCCCTCCCCCTTGCCTTGTCACACACTTCCACAAAGGTGTTGTGTCTTTTTGTTTTTGCCCCACATCACCCTCATCCTCATCATCATCACCCTCGTCCCCTTCCTCCTCTTCTCCTTGGTATGCATCACTCTCTACCTCTTCCCCCTCATCACTACCACCACCACATCTACTTCCCAACACCATCATAATGAGAAGAAGTGGAATGAAAAACCAAAACCACATACCCATAATGTTTCTTGATTCAATATGAGAGTCACTTGTTCCCTGCAATAGAATGATAGAGAAGAAGAAATTGGAAAGAGTAGGAGAAGAGAACATTGCAAGTTTTCCATTTTTTAACATAGTGAAAAAAAATTGCAAAAACAAACAAAGATGAGTTTTTAGAGCCTACCTTTTAGCTCTTCAATGGTGGTTGAATGTCTCTATGGAAGCTTCAATCTTCCTTGCAAGCTCTCCCCTCTAATCTCCCCTTCAATCTCCCACTCAATGCTCAAAGCTCTCAAACAACTAGCAAACTCACTCCAAGCTCAAACTCTTCCCAATCAATCAAATGAGTAATGGAATGAGTCCAAATGGACTCATTCACCCTTTATTGGCCCAAAGTGACCCAACCCACCAAAACCCCCCCCCCCAAAAAAATCCAAAATTCAAATTGTTTTTCCAAAAATCCGCCCTGTCCGCGGTATTGATCTCGGGATCATTTTAGGGTTCGATTTTTATGCCCGGGTTCGATGAGGGTTCGATCTGGAATCGACCCGGAAGCTACGATTCCGCAGCGAATTACAATATTCCAGGGATCGTTTTTTTTTACCCAATTTGCGAATTACAAAATCAATTCCGGGCGGAGTCGATGAGAAATTGCGCTTCTGGAATCGATTCCTCATCGATTTCGTCCGGAGCGCGAATTGGGATCGATTCGATGGGGGGGGGGTCGATTCCCAGCAGTATAGGGGCAGCCCATATCACTCCACTCATCATGCCACTCACTCCACCACTCTTCTCCTCAACTTGTGTGCCCTCCCTTGCCCATTTTTCTATAAATTGGTGAGCACTCACTCCATTTGAGCTAGTTGGAGAGTGAGGAGGAATGCTATTGTAATCTTGTTCTATCTTTGAATTAATAAAAGAAGACTTTGGAGATCAGTTTGTGTTGGGCCATTGATGAGTGGATGTACCACCTTATGTATAGTCAAGGTAAATTGTGCATAGGCTTCAATTTTCATAGATATTTTGTACTCATTGGAAAGATTGTTACCGATTTATGAGATAGGCTGTTCCAATTTGTTTATTGAAGTAGTTTATTGGTATATGCTTGTTAAGATATTATGATTGTATTTCTCATTTGTTTATGGATATGCAATACTGATTTCTTGTGAGTGTATGTCTACATTTGATCTGTGTTGGTGAATTTTGTGATGTGCAGGTGGCCTTAAGCGGGAAAATGGGTGATCTTGTGCAGGTGGCCCGAATTTTCAAGGATCCAGGCAATCCGGAGGACCAAAACTAAATTTTTGTATAACCGGTTAAATTTTTCCTTCAAAATTGTAAGCCGCCAAGTCACTTTAAGTAGATTGGGGCACTTCTCTGTCCATTGTAAAAGATTATTAAATGAGAGCAAGTGGGCTAACCAGCGCCCACACCCCATCCCCCCAGGGGTGGCTTGTGTCGTCTCTTTTCGTGGCGTGATTTTTAGAGTTGTTTTATTTCTTTTATTTTCGGCATTTAATAAAACTAACTAGGTTTAGAATTTACCTTGTTGGTCCGTTCCATTGGTGGGCCACAAGTTCACTCTGGACATAGATTTTTATCATTTTTTTTACAAACCAAACACCCCCTCGCTTTCCCGAAGCAGGTTTTCAGGATAAGGGCTTGCTCGAGTACTGGCCTGAAAAGAGACTCTTGGGGTTTTAAAAAGATAAAATTTTGGTTCATAAAATTTTAAAAAAATTTCCAAGGTCTTCTCCCGTATGCTTTGTGGCCAACTTGCAACTCAGTCTGATCATGTTGGTACGCATCAGAAAGGGGAAGACGACTAGTAATAGGATCTAACACCACCCCAATAAACAAACCTTCTTGTGAAAATCCGGCACAACGCGAATATTTTGTTGTTGTGGGCAAATTTTTCAAAGGACTTGGGACAAAACTGGGTAGTGACCTCTTGGAAACCGTTAGGCTTTCCCTCGTTGGTACAGCATCTGAACACCTGCTTGAGACTCTGATCTAGCTCAAGTCTGAGTGAGAAACCACACATCAAAATTTCGGACATGTTCCCCGTACCTTTGCGTATATTGGGAACCCACTAGCCCTAATAAAAAGATCACTACCACAATAAAGTTAAAATAAACCAAGAATAATTGCACAACACTTCTTTTTCAGCTCATGCATCTATTTTGACTCCATTATTTGGCATTGGTTTATATTGTTTTGTTTCGAGTTGTTAATGATGATTTATATGATAAATGATGATGATGGATGTTTGCAATCGAAGTGTTGATGAATGACTTTTGATTTACATACATATATATGCTGCATTGTCTTGGTTTAGCAAAAAATAATCTAACTCCTAGATTAGATGTTTGATTTTTTATAGATTAGACACCATAGTCTGTTTTCATTTTTAGGGTCCACCCCCGTTGGCTTCGCTAGGAAAGCCTAGACGGAGGAGTTGAGTCTCAGGTGACAGCATTTGACTCTGACTTACCCCCAAGGCCACAACAGTAGCTTGAAGACTTCTGCTGTGTTTTCCCAGGTGTGGAACCAGGCGACAACAGGCCATAATTGAAAGAGGATTTGCAGAAGTATTTTAATGGTCCAAAAGCATCCCTGAAACACATATTTATGTTCTAACATCATCCATATACCTTCTCAGAAGATTTGGGAGCAATTAGAGCAATTTGGGGACCTAGAGCTCAAAACTAGTCAAAGGTCGAACTAGGGAAGAAAAGTGAAAAATTGCCATTTTAATAAAATTCCTAACAAGGGACATTACACGAAATGATTCCAAATGGTTCCAAATTGGGTCTGAAGGTATTTGAAAGGTATTAAGACATATAACTGAGGCTGATGGATGCTTAACAACCCTTAAAACACTTCTGCAACATTCATTTACAATCTGGACAAAGTAGGGAATAATTCTAGTCAAATTGAGCTTCAAAACCCCCAAGGGTAGTGGACAAAGATAGCTCTCCAAATGCTATTAAACACTTCCAAATTTCTGAGCAAAGGTATGGTACTGATAAATGGCCTTCATGAGCTCTCCAATGTATCATTAATTGGTTCCTATGGCCTTTTGCAACTCACTTAAACCAAATATTTATGTGCAATACTTCACATAGGGGGAAAAGCTATTAATTTTCACCATATGTTATGAAATTTGAATTTTAGGTGCCAAGGACTTGTACATTGTTAATGAAACTACTTCAGAACATTAATGACACTCCATACATCAACAAAATCACATAGAATAATGGCTCTTCAAGCTCCAACAACAAGACATAGAGAAAATGGCATCATTTATGCATTGTTTGATATTTTTACATAGTTTCACTTGGTATTTCGACCTGAGAGTCTTCTGAGCAGTAAATACAGAGTATATAGATCAGAATACAAATAAATGAAGATTCATGGACTCTCACAAAGAGATCAGCATCTCACCAAGGGCGCAATTCCTCCAGGGGCCCAAATATGCAAGAAAATGTGAAAGAGATGCAAGAACAAGTTGTAGATGAATGAACCACGAGCTGCAATGTAGCTTCAACCTGTAACCAAAGACTCCATTGTAGCTTCAAATGAAAGGTCTGAATGGCCTCTCCAATTTCCAATTAAGATGGGAATCTTTCACCCTCGAAATTGGTGCTAAGGCAAGTAGACTAGCTCTCTACTAGCCCTTCTCTCCAAATGCAAAATGAAAAATGATAAAAAAGCTGGTATTCTTCTTTGTTCCTGACTTTTATAAACTTCCTAAGGCTTCCCCAATTCGAATTACATCCATGAGATTCATGCCAACTCAATTTGGGAAGAGATTTCCAAGTATGCCACTTGTCCTTCCAATTCTAGCCTCCTCTTTCACCAAATTCAAATTGGTGTCTCTTTGGCTGCCCTAACTCACTTGGGCACCTTCTTGGAGGCTATTTTTAGCCCTGACATGTCATATATGTCAGATGTCAGCATTCAGGTCTGATTTGTGTCATAGGTGTCATAGCATCTTCATCATAGTTGTCATAGAGCTAGGGAATCTAGTCCAAGTGTCCCACTAGCTCCAAAATGCCTCTTCCTCTTCTATGGGAGTTACTCTTCCACTCCAATTCGACCTTCATTGAGTCATGCCAAGTATATTGACCTTCCAACTCCCCAAGATCATTAGACTCCACCTTGGATTCGAATGGGTGAGAATAGAATGCCATGTGGCATAAGGAATCTAGCTTTGTGTGGGTCCCACACCACCAATGTATCTCCATGACCAAGTGCCACCTTATTTTCCTATCATAAATATTTATTTAACCCCTTTTAATATATTTATGTCAATCTAATGTCCATTTGGGGTTTATTAGCTCCCTTATTCAAAATCCCAATGTTTCCACCCCAACCTAGGAAACTAATAGATTGGTGGAATTTCCTCTTTTGAAATTTATTTGAATGGGGACATTACACAGAGTTGATATTTGGAACCGGACAATTTGTATTGTTAACAAGTTGAAGTAGTACCCCAGGAACATGCAATGGTTGATAAAGCTGACGTTGCTTCCTAGAATCAATAAATCTCCTCCTTGACCACAAATGTTGACTGATTTGTTTCCTTATCCCTACCCATTGCCTTGGCAGACCCCTAGGGTGAGGCTATCTTGCCAAACCGTCTCCACCCTTTCATGTCCTCTTTAAATGCTCTAAGTCACTTCTCGAGTTCTCATTGTCCAAATAGGGCCTTTGCTGAGTAATCAAAAAGGATATTTACAAACAGTATATTTAGGTCACTTGGATCGAACCTATGATCTTGACCCAACTATGATCTGTAAAAGGTAGGCTTATAACCTGTCAAGGGTCTTGGCCCAACTATGATCTGTAAAAGGTAGGCTTATAACCTGTCTGTTTCACCAACACTAATTCCTGAAGATTGAAAGTTTATTGATGTTCTTGAAATGCTTTCAAGACTGGGATGATGACACTATCTATAAATTCTTCTGGCAGCCTGTGATTGTGTGTTCTATTCCCTTTCTTGCTTCCTTGTCTTTCTCAAACTCTTTTATTTAGAAGGCAAGGCAATCTTATGGCTAAACTATGCCTCTTGGAATGGTTTCATTCCCAACCGCCCGAGTGATTTTAATCTAGCACAACACAGGTAATAAATATATGGGTAGCTTCAGCGATTAATGAAATCTAGCACAACACAGGTAATATGTATATGGTAGCTCCACTGATTAATTAAGGAAGAGACAAAAACAACAAAATGCCAAACAATTTGCTGAGAAAAACTCAGTGAAGTGCCAAATGATTTGATAATAAGACGTTGCATTGGCAAAGGTAAATGTCCAATGGTTAATGGAAGGTAAGAATTAATGTATCTACTGCAAATTTAATTATCCACTGGCTATCTATAGGAAACGACTCAACGAACAGTCAAAATGACACACTTTACCAGGGAAAGGGCTTACATGAGGGAGTGCGTATGGCCTGTCCTTGGTGCATGCAGCCTCAAGAGACTTGAAAATGCTGCACATAGGATGGTCAGAGGTACGTACGGCCTTAACAACAATGGATTTGCTGTGTACAGTCTGTACTTGGTGCATACGGCCTCAAGAGACTTGAAATTGCTGCATATAGGCTGGTCAGAGGGTGTGTACGCCTTTAACAACAATGGATTTGCTGTGTATGGCCTGTCCAGATGCCAACGGCCTCAACAGTGACAAAATTGCTGTTCTTCGGGGACAGAAATAGATGTTTAGCTAAATAATTGCAACAGCTAGATTATGGCAGCTATTGATCTCAGAATTCGAAGTGGAATGGATGGTGGATATCTCAGAGCTGTTGTCGTTCACAATTTGCTAATGGAAAATTGATTTCTGAGTAAAACTAATAGAAATAGAATTAATGTTTGGGATTATTCATTATAACCATGAACACAACTACGCTTGTGTCTAACAGGTGGAAGTCGTCACTAATACCTCTCAGACTTAGGAGATTCACCTTGATAAAGTAATTATTAAAGTGAATGCCTTTTTATATTAATTGAGGGATTAATTAAGTAAAGGGCCTAAGTTTTAGGCACTAATGACTTAAGTTAATAAAGTGAATCCCAGCCATTGATCTCAAGTGAATGAGATCTAATCTCAGCCATTGGAGATAGGGTTTTGGTTCATCTCAAGGATATAAAAGGCAGCCTAGGTGAGAGGAGGAGGGCATGACAGTCACCCAGAGTGAGAAGTGAGATCTTATTGTATTGGTTGGAGAAGGACTTTCATCCAAGTGTGTAGGGGCAGGGTCCGAGGAGCTGAGCAAGGGGTAGCAATGGAGTAGCAGCCAGCGAGATCGAAGGACAAATCTTGAGGTGTGATAGGCTAAGCTATTTGCTGTTTTGTATGTTCCTCAGGTGGGCCATTATCCCAAGACAGGAGCCTAGATTTTATCTTAATAAAATAATATCAGTACTGGTTTTCCCTTGGGGGTTTTTCCAGGGATATTTACCCAGAAAATTACGTGCGCAAATGTGTAGTTTCCTTTTTGTGCATCGGCTGATTCAATTCTGTAAATTGTTAATAACTCAACCGTGTTTTTATCCAGTTAAATCTGTGTGATAAGATTTGCTAGGAAATAATTAACTGGGTGTTGGGTTAAGAGAAAATTAACATTTCCACCATAAAGGGGAGTAAAACAGACCTAACAAGAAAACAAATCTGAGTTGAGTCTGAGCTTGTTCTGGAAATGTTTGTGGACAATTGAGGAGTAAAACCATATTTCTTGGCTGTTTGAGGCAATGATCAGCAGCAATGACCCTCAGTCTTCAATTCTGGGCGCTTTTGGGACAAGTTTGTGGGCTGGAGCAACAGCAGATCTCCACTCCTGGGTGTAATCTCCTTTAAAACAGACCCAAAAGAGCATTCTGGGTGCATTACAGCAGCAACAATTAACATCCTCCCTCGCCTGTGCATCAAACTAGCAGGAAGCATGAAGTCTGGGTGTTTTTTGGAGCATGGACAGCAGTTAGGGGTCATTATATCAACCATTTGATCAGCCCTAATCGCAACCTACGCCTGAAATATCAATTCTGGGCATACCTTGGCCTCACAAACAGCTGTAAAGGAGAAATGAATGGGATGCAAACAGCCATAATCAATTTCAGGGAATGTTTAAACCCAAACAGCAGTCAAAATCATCCTTGAAACTTCATCTTGAGGAGCCCTGTAGCAATTTTGCAGTCAGACAAAGGGGGGCGATCCACTTGCAGAGGAATTACTTCGCTGTTTGGAGGAGTGTACAGCAGTCTGAGGAGGCTGTCCCACTATATTCATACCTCATTTGGTAGAGCGCTAGCCTAGGAAGGGATTTATTTCCTAATTCAGGCCTCTTTTATATAACAATTTGCATTTGGAGAAGGAGATTGTGGGGTTTACTTCATCTTATAGGAACATTTGGTAGGAGTGACCCCTCGTTCACACTTATCTTGTTGTTATATGAATATTATTGGAGAAACGTCCCCCTTGAAGGTGACTTAAGGGAGACACAACTTAAGTTTAAGTTTCCTTTCTATGTGAGAGCCTTTGTTGGCTATTTGTGGACACCCTTTGGTTGGATGGGCTCCATTGTGGACATTCCTTGTTGAAATATTCCCGTTCTTGGAAACATTTGGAGATTGCTTTTGGCCACTTATTGATAAAATATCCCTCTTCTAGGGGCTTCTCATGGATGTTTGCTTACCTTATGGCGGAAATTTGCATACTTGGATGCCTTGGATTGACATGTGGACATCTCTCGGTTGCATTTATGGACATTCCTTGGAGGCTCCTCCCTCCTTTGGGGCTTTGTTGAGCATATTGTTTGTTGAAGAAGTTTCCTTGAAGAAGCCATTGAAGACTTGATGTGGACTTTGTTTCCTCTTGAGGGACATCATTTGGGATCTTTAGAAGGTATCTTGTGGACATGTATTTTGAGTGCTGCTTTTGGAAGAGGCCTTTGGAGACCACGTGGCATCATCACTTGCATTTGATCCCTTGTTTGATGGAGTCGTCCCCCTTCTTTGGGGCCTTAATGTATCTCTTGTAATGTACATGTGGCAATTGACCACTCATTTTATGTATTTTGTTAGGAGTTAGTTGGATTAGCGGGGTTTTTGTATTATTTTACTCCACCCTAGGCTAGATCTAGGAAAATATTGAATATTTTATTGTAAAGGAAGTTGAGCTACTTTCCTATATAAAGAGAGCCTTTTCCTCATTTGAACTCATGGTTGGATTTGGAGAGCTCTTTTTTTTTTGTAGAGCCTATTTTCATATCTTTATGGAGCATTTTTGAAGTGTAAAAGATTTTCTTCTTTTGGGTTTTCTTGATGGCTGAATATTGAGGTAACATGTATCTTTTGGCATTATAAGATCTTTAACCTAGTCCATTGAAGAAAGTCAAATTTGCTCAGGTTGATTAAATAGGGAATTATTTCCCTGTTTATTTTCACTGTTACATGGAGATGCATCCCCAAGGGGAGAAAATGCGCTTCTACTCCCCCGCATGTCATGGAAACTTGGAAACTCCATTGAAAACGTCCCCCTTGTCTCCCCATTTGAAGGAAACTCAAGGAAACGCAGAAGGGGGCATTTCTTGGGAAAAGGGAAACATTTCCCTCCTAAAAATTGTTAGAGATAGAGGTGTATCTCGGGATGTCCTTCATGTTCAGATGCCTAGCATGGAGGTACATTTTTCAGTATAGGCATGAGGATGGGGTAGAGGGTGATATGCACTCTACCAGGTGTCATGAATCCAACGGTGGATGCATGCAAACCTTTTAGTGTGATTTGCTTTACGCATGCAATATTTTGCATGCAAACTTTTCAATTAAAAAGCATGCAAAAACAGGAGTTTTGCATGCACTCATATTGGGGTTTTGGAAACCCTATTTAGTCAGTGAGTTGATATAAAGAGGCAAGGGGTCACCGAAAGGGGTTACTCAGTATTTTCTTCAGAGAGTGAGGAGATTCAGAGTGAGGGCAACTTTGTGCATGTAGGGTCCCATTCTTGAGAGGAGGGGCGCATCTGTAGGAGGAGAGAGTGAGTGGATTCGAGAGGGATCAGTACCTGCTTGATCTGAGGCACTAGGAGCCGTTTGATGGTGTAGTGAGTTCATCTGCACCAAGAGAGCTCAGTGATTAGCTAGGGCGAACTCACAGAGGAGAGGGGCTCACTTCCCAAGGAGAGGGGGCGCACTTGTCAGTGGGGGCGCACTTCTTGAGGTCAGGAGGGATGAAAGAAGCAAAGGGTTCTTTTTCAGTGATTGAGTAGGACTCATTCAGATCTCTTCAGAGATTGATAGAGATCCAGAGAGGGGCGCACTTCCAGAGCAGTGGGGGCGCACTTCTAGAGCAGGGGTGCACTTCAGAGTTTGAGGTTGCAACATTTCTTCAGTGGTTGAGCAGATTAGAGCAGAGTTAGTGAGAGTCCTTCCAGAGATTGGTTGAAGTTGAGATCAGAGATCAGACTGTACAGAGCAGTTGGCACATTTCCTCAGAGTAGCAGTTGCAGTTGCATGCAAATCTAGGGCTTGTCCCTTCAGGTTTCTCTACGCATATATTTCTGATTGTACTAGTCTTCTTTATATGCTTTGGCTTGAGATTGAAGAAATCCCTCAATAGCTGGTTTTTCCCCATTGGGGTTTTCCAGGATATATTGTTGTCCATTGTGTGATTGCTGCAGTTGTTGTGTTTAATTAGTATATTACACGTGCTTTGTTATATAAGTATATTGCATTCATTATTCCTTCTTAGGCTTAGAGAAGTTGGGTTGTGTTATGCACAAGGCTTGCTGTGAAGTGAGGCCAAGTTGGGTTTGAGATTTCCAGAGCGAGTAGTGACCTTTGGAAAATGATAAAAAGTGGCATCCCCACGTTTTCTTTGACTGTTTTTGACCAAACAATAAAAAATAAATAAAATTTAAATGATAAAGGGCCATGCCATCCACTATTTTTCTTCTCTCTAGCCTCGCTTTCATTTCGCTGTTAAATATGGTTGTATTTTCAATTTTGTTTTTATTTCACTTGATGTATGTTGTAAATTTGTATTAATCTTTAGATTATAAAATTAAATACTTTGATGACTTATGCTCCAACTTTCAATTTTTATGTATTCTAATATAAATTTTGTAATATTTTTGGCGTGGTCCCCTATGTTGAAGACCCCATTGTCCCCTTTGACGTTTCCTAAGATTTGAGGGAAACTTCTATATAGGCCACTCTTGTGTTTCCTTGACCCCATGTCCTCGCATTTTGGAAACTTGGTGGAACATTGTTTATTTTATATTTTAGTCTTGTGGCTTGTCTTGTGATTTGGCTATCTTAGGAGGGATTACAAATCAAGCTTGCATAGGCTTGGGTATAAACTAGGGTTACATATCAAAGGTGTGCGCTAAGGCAACCCTTGGTAAATTTTGCATGAAGCTTCAAGAGTTTTGGGGTAGGAATTTGTCTTGCTTTGTAGAGATTCCAGTCAAATACTTTCAAACAAGGCCTAAAGGGGAATCATCTAGGGACCCCATATGCTCTCGGGATCAACATTAGTCTTCATAAACCTCCCATCACCTATGCTACAAAAAAGACCAAAAAATTGTTTTGCTGAGGGTAACTCTTCAAATCAATTTGTGCCTTCATTGCCATAGCCTAACAATCCTAACACTAGGGAAGCCCCCCTCGAGTTGGAGAAGAGCCAACTGAAAGTGCAGATAGGTTGTTATCGAGGTGATAGTGGGTAACATATCTAGGTTATAGTTGGCATACCCTTGATTTTTGGGGCTTTAATCACACCTGCTAGTTCAATATGTAACAACCCCCAAACATGAATGAAGAATAAATCAACTTCTTCTTGTCCAATGATATTGATAGTGTTCTTACATAGAATGGGTTCACACATCTTGTTGAAGTGGTCCACATTGGCTAACCAGCATAGATCCATCTTAAACCCGTCTCTATCAAGCACCGAGAGGGATCCAATTTCTTGAGGTGTATTTCTTTTTTTAAATTTAAACTCAAGAAATTTGATCTCTCTTGATTGATAGATCCGGGTTTAAGTTTTAATTTTTTATTTTATAAACGAACATCTATTTTTTAATTACTTTTCATAATATTTTATTTTATGAATCAACATGGATTTTTTTTAAATGCTTTCTATAATTTAATTTTTTATTTTATGAGCCGACATGAAATTTTTTAATTATTTTGTTAGTAACAAACGTTACATCACACATGTTACAACATCTCCCCCATACTGGGCTGTAGAGCACCTCGTTTCACTCGGTGCAACAAGTCATTAGGGCCTCTCCAGGACATGGGAAAACCTCCAACAACATCCATGGAGATGCTCTCGTTGTTAAAGTAAAACCTAGTTTATAATGGTAAATTAGATATTAGACTTACGCATTAATAATTTCACTTCTGACTATGTTATTTTGCATTTTTATGCTTTATTTCACTTTATTGTGTTTCTTGGTCTATCCCAAATTCATAACATGGATTGACTCAACCTCATTGTAAAACTTAATAAGAAAGCTTTCAATTCCTCATCTAGGTGATACAATATCGATAACTTTTTTGAGTTAGTCTTGGTCTTTTTACGTGTTCAATTTTTGTGATATGGTATCAAAGCTCAGGTAGAGCCTTGGATTCTAAGAGAGCGTAAAGACCTAGGGTTTTCTATTGGTAGAGATGGATCGAGAGATTGCTAGTGTATCACATCAAATAGACAAAAGGGTTTCATAAAAAATAGGCACCGTTTTGATTTTTTTAATTTAAAGTAGATTCATTTTAGAAAAAAGTGGAACCTTGCCATTTGTCTTTCCACCTCAAAAAACAAGAGGCAACATTATATGGACTCAACTGTTTGTACGGTTGTTGCACCGTAGTTGGTAGTTGTTGTAGAACAACTACCAGCCACCATACATCAGACGCATAGTCGCACTTTCAATTTTCCATTCAATTTTTTTAAGGTTCTGTTGTACAGGACATAAGCAAAATATTGAGGAGCAGTGAAAGGAACATGTAAAACAGTTTGGCTAAAGAGGATTTTAGGCATGAAGATGTAATATATAGAGCCAACACCCCTACTTTGTGATGATGAAGGGGTGCTCACCAAGAACCCAGTCTTCTACGAGTGTACCAAGCATGTTGAGATAAAATGCCACTTCACTAAACAACTTGTATAGGATGGATCTATTGAGTTGCACTACTATCTCACAGGGGACCAAACTCTAGATGTTTTCACCAAGTCTTGGGGTCATGAAAAATATGTGAAATTTTGGGATAAGCTTGATATAGTTAATAGATTGACCATTAAGGGAGGGTTTTAAATTAAATGTCAATTATAATAGTCAATTAGATATTAGATGTAGGCATTAGTAAAGTTACTTTGATTTTAGTTTATTTTATGCTTTACTCCACTTAAGTGTGTTTCTTGCTCTATCCCCCATTCATAAAGTGAATTGATTCGACTAGCTTGACCATTTATAAGAAAGCTTTTGCATTTTTATTTATGCAATGGAATACAGAGAATTGTCTTGTGAATCTTGGTTTCCTTTATGTGTTCGATTTTTGTGATAATCTAAAGCTTCGAACCCAACATGTTTAGATCTTAAATGATATCTTGATATACTCCCTGACACACTCTCCTCAACTAGAGAAGAACAATATCCATTTGAAGCTCTACACCCACTGTCAAGAATAGGACCTTCTAACAAACTTCCCTTGCCGAAATTAGGTCCAATACTAAAGTGCAGATGGGTTCACTATATAACCCATGAATTCATTTTGTATTTTTTCCCCCAACCATAACCACCATCCTTATATACATCCCAAACTAGGCCAAGACCCTATATCTATGCCCTTCTTATCTATATTGGACAAATTCAAAGGAGGGTCAATTACAGACTTACCATTTCCGTAGTTGATTCATTTTTCTTTGGAGAGTCCTCTGTGCCTTCCAACTTTTGCTTATTATTGTTTTGACTAGCACATCAAAGAAACAAAGGAGATTTCCATTGCATTGCTCCAAGTCCTTTCCCTCCATATTCTCACTAGTTCCCTTCAAAGATGCTTCTTCATGTTGCCGCCTCAAAGCACACCTCAGGGGAACGGAGCAGAAATCTTCAAGCCGCTCGGTGTGGCCTTGGGGGCAAGTCAGAGTTAAGTGCTGTCACTCGAAACTTAACTTCTCCGTCTAGGCTTACTCCTAGCGAAGCCAAGGGGGGTGGGCCGTAATAAAAGAAAATCTAAGTTTTTTTAATCTATGAAAGAGAAAAAGCACTTAATCTAGGAATTAGAGTGATGAATAAAAATACTGAAAAGAAACCTTTGCAATTAATTTAAGCACAACAACACATGAGATTTAAAGACATTCACAACAATTTGCAGATTGATTTAAACCATGATAACATATGATGACCAGTGCCGAGATGTGAATAGGAAAATGCTGTGTTGTGTTGGGAAAGTATTGCAAAGTCTCGTTGTCAGTTTTAAAATTATTAGTGGGTGTTAGAGGAGTGGGTTTATTGGGGGTTTGGCCGAACTAAACTTAACCTCTCAAACTGAGTGCTATAGCGCCTTTACCAAGTGTCAAACAAGGCGAGGCATAACTTGCTTATAGTAGCATTCTGACTCTATGGTATTCACCCATTTAACCTCCTGAGTTCTTGAAGTTTAGCTTATTTGGATTTTCCTATTTACACTAATGCTTACCTCCCGTTCTGATTGACCAACTGATCAAACCAAGCTGTATCGGTCAAGAGCATACTTGGAAGTTAAGCGTTGGTTTATTTTATGAGCAATTAAAATTTTCTAAGTTTTTTACTAACGACAAAGAGTCTCTTTCGAAGCACTGTTTACAAAATGTCTTACTCGGGAGAGCAATGCCAAAATTTATTAAAACAAAAAGATTGTACAGCCCTTTGAGGACGGATTGTGTGCGTGTGTTGCTTGAAAAGTAAAATGTGAGGTTCTGAGTACACTTGTGGTCCGCCATTGAAACGGAACCAACAAGGTTAATTTTAGTTGGTTGATTTTATTAAAGTAGAAATAAAACTAAACTAAAAAGAACAATCACAAAATTTGAGACGGGGCGAATCCCCTAGGGGGGAATGGGGTGTGGGCGCTGGGTAGCCCACTTACTCTCGCTTATTTATCCTTTTACAACATTTTTCAGAAATATTTGTAGTCCTTTGAAGATTAGTAGTAACAAGTTTACAAAATTGTCGAAAAAATGAATCAAAATAAGTAGAGGGTTCCCAGAATGTTCCAGACAACTCAAATCATCGAAATTTCGCCAAAGCCTCCTTCTACCTGCTCATGAAATGCTGCAAAACAGCAAGTGAATATTTATTAGAAAGTGCCTCAAAAAACTCTAGAAGAGCCTTTGGGCCACCACAAAAAATACTACAAAAATCTAGCAAAATTACCTATGATAAAATGACAAAAAGTAACCAATGAAAGCAAGCTTTCCTTGGGATCTTGGCTTGCCTTTTGGGAAGCCAATGAAATGCACTTCCAAATTGCAAAGGAAACTAGATCTACTTGCGATTTATCCTTTAAAAGATATATCTATGTAAATATTGCACTTTCAAACCCAAAGTAACTGAAAGAGAAAGAGACGAGCAGTAGCATAGATCGTGAGCAAAGAAGGCTCTGAAAGTATGAATGTGGGACACTAAGGGCAAGATCCTCCAAAGAAAGTCTTGAGAGAAGATGGAGAGCAAACAAGCTCTTCACTTCTTCAAATCCCGGGAACCTGTAGCTAAAGACACACTTACACAAAACCCATCAAATCTAGAAATGCATAAGCTTAGAAATCAAGAAAATATGAGCATAAACAAATGAAGCATATAAATTTAGATCTCTAATCATACGGCAAATAAAAGATTAACTAAACAAGCAAGCTTAGCAATCTTCCCTACAAAATCGATACCAATCCTTCAATAGGCTAGATCATGATAAAGAAAAATGCATAAATGGTTTAGACGCATGTTACCTAATGCCACGAGATCATTCCATCCACACACATAGAGCATCACACAGGTATGACCTCTAAAGCCTTTTTATTTCTCAACAAAAATGATAGAACAACTATTACAAGTGCTCCTAAACTCTAACTAGTTTGAAAAGGAGTGAGAGGGCATGCTTTTATAGGAAAATATCAGCCATGAGGGCGCATTAGTCACTTGCTATGACATTGGGTGAATTGCTAGAAGAGAGGGAGTAATCCCTCTTTCAAAGGGATCGAATTGGAATTGAAGTGTAGAGGGATGCGCCACCTCTCTTGAGGTAGGCGCATGATGCATCCTTTCCTAGGGATTTCCACCCTTCCATGGATGATTGCCACATAATCTTGACGCCCACATATGAGAGAATGCGCCCCCATGATTGAGATTTGATTGAAGACAATTCGACCTTGATGAGATATGATGCCAATCCTCCAGATTTAGATGCCAATCAATCAAATATTTGATTGCTCAGTCAACTGAGAGCTCCGAAATTGACTCCCTCAATCTGTGGGATTTGTCCACTCTCACTTTATTATGTCTTAATTTGACATTTATTTAGTCTTTTTTGGACTTTTCGAGTAAATATCAATTTTGGAGATAAATACTTACTCGAAACTTGGGAAAAGTGGGTTTATGGGTTAAATGGGTGCCCTGGCTTAGAAAAGGAGCATCCCATTTCCAAAAGTGTCCCACAAACCACTCTTTTACTACAATTTGAATTTTCCGAATTAAACCATTAAAAAATGGCCTAATTTTACAAGAAAATTTTATTTTCTCAAAACTTAAGAGAAAACACCTAGGGTACCTAGCACATGTCCATATGACTTTATTCTAGTGTCTAGCATGTTCATATACATTGACTCATGGACTTTAATAACCTCCTAAGGCCTAACCACCACGGCAGGCATTCCAGCTTTGGAGGAGCAGGCGAAAAACTAAAAAATTATGCCTTGCTAAAATGCAAAACATAATTAATAAGTGAAAAACTCCTTCAATTACCTAACTTGATTGCTAAGTCCTAGGAAGCCAAGTCCTTTACATAAAAATACCATGCTAGCACACTTTATTACAAACCCCGCGGGGCATGAACATGTGAAAAAAAAAAGGGCCCTAAAAAAGCTCTGATGGACTTCAAAATACTTGAAGAAAAACATGAACCATGTTCATCACTGGCATGCTTGTTTGTAAGTCCAGCTAAGTGCAACTTAACTGGTAACACTTCACCAACCTCCAAGATTCTCTACTGACTATTAACCTTAGAGAGATGCTTATTTGCATAAGATTCTTCGTAGTCCCCCTTTGAAGATGCTTCTTCACCAGCCTCCAATATTCTCTTTTGACTATTAACCTTAGAGAGATGCTTATTTGCATATGTTTCTTTGTAGTCCCCCTTCTTTCCTTCCTTTGCACTAGATTTCTTTACCTAGACCTTTTGACTAAATTTTAGGTCACAATCCAAAGCCAAGGGTCCATATCTATAACACCTCGCACATCAAAAGGGTACCCCAATATAGTCCAAGATCTGACAATGAGAGGTGGAACCCTTTTCAAGGTTAATCTCAACAGCTAAACCCTCTGGAAGGTCCAAACCTTCTAAAATTCAATCTATGGACATAACACTAGAGTTCCAAAAACTCATGCCTACCTTAATAAAAGAGCCTAAAGAGTTCCCAATATCTCGAAAAATATCTAAAGACCAAAAATTGAGTGATAATCCAAGGATTTTAACTCACACAAACTTGTTGTTTGTTCGCTCTGTTCTAGCATTGTAAAAAGGGCTCCATTTATTGAGCAAAGGTGGAGTGCAGTCCCATTTCTAGTGATCATTCAGTATCTTCTTCAAATTAGAAGCAGATTGAAAGAGGAACACCATCCACAACTTGGACAAGAGGTAGAATGTTGGAGTATAACCAATACTCCATTCCCATACAACATGTATCAACTCCTTTAAGTTTTTTTCACACATATTTCTACCATAGATTCTCTTGACGAGAGCCTACGAGGATAAACCAACCAACTGATGCATCTTCATGTCATTACCCAAAACTAACTTCACCTGATTTCCTTTCTACATCACTCGCCTTTTCCCTTCATTGGTGCATTTGCCTCACCCACTCCTCTCTTTAGGGATTGGTCTCCTCCTCCACTTTGTAGAACCACACATTAAGACTTCCACAAACTGTGCTCCCTTACATTCACTTCACTCCTTCGAAAAACATTATCCCTTACCCGTTGCTTTTGTTCACCTCCCACCAGTGCCAAACTTCTCATCATCGAATCCCCTGCATTTGAACTAGATGGATGAGTAGATGGAAACATAACTGGAGTTTCCACACGGAAATGAAAAACACCTTTTCTTGGGCTTGATTATGGAATCAAGAGAGCATATGCCCTCATTGACACCACTGAAAAGGGCATTAACTATGCTTTTACCCCACATGACCAATTGAAACGATGGGCCCATACCTCTATCAGGATACATATAAGCGAGATCAATGCACCTCTCCTCCAATCCATTACCTTCTTCTACGCTGGACAATGTGCCTTGATCTAGCCCCTTGACCACACATATCACTTGACGTTGTGGCCAGTCCAAAAATATTTGAATTACAGCCAACAGATCGTTGAATAAGCCACAAGCTCATCGTAGACCCATTGACATCGACCCTTGTTTAGAGCCTGCATCACCCTAGCCACCTAAACCCTAGCCTAACATGTGTAGGTATGATTTGAGGCTTCTCATGTTTCAACTAGAGGATTATAATAATAGAACAAGTGATCAAGCTACAATCCTAAGCAACGTCTCCAATGGTAACCCTTTATGGTTAGATCAAACATATAAACTTCGTACTACAACTCATCTAAGTTTACTAGATTTGGGCTTGGAGTGTTACCAACCATTGTTTTAAATTATTATGACCCAAAAATTGTTAGTAAAGGCCCTTTGAAGAATTTATCTCACATGTGAGTGATATAGTGAATTAATAATACATGTCAGTTATGGCTTGGATGTGAAACCTAACGTTTGGAAACCAATACTTGAATCATTGTTTTGTTTTTGAACATGTTGCATTTTTTGGTAGTTGTTGTTTTGAGATTTATGTTTGTAGCTTTGTAAAGCTGGTTGTTATTGACATACCTATCTTTTTATTCTAGGTTGGTCTCGGAAATATGCCATCCAATATAGATTCAGTGACAGAGATCCTCCTTTTTAACTCAAATGAACTACCATATCACAGGTAATTGCATAAGCTTTCATTAATAATTGTGTGCAAGGTGTAGACAATGACAACACCGTTATTTTTTTGAAATAAAAGCAATAATTCTATGAATTTATATTGGGTGAATGAATATGATTACAAGATCAAATGCCCTACCCTTATTCAATATGTTATATTAGTTTTAAAACAAACTATGAAAATAATTAGAAGTTGGTGCAAACATAGAAAATTTTAATAGTGATGTTTATGTCTATTTTTTATTGTGAATGTTCTATTGGATGCCATAAAAATATAAAAATAAACATAAAAACTATAGTCATCTAAATGTAATTTCTAAGAACTTTTGATAGAGGAATGATATTTAGTGAGCATTCAAGCTACCATCTATTCACAATCTTTACATCACTGCATTTGAAAAGACTTCAAATATAGACTTATGCATGACAAGCAATTGATGTATGTGTTACATGATAAAATTGTACTAGAAGACATAATTGTTTCATCTAGTCAAATGTTGTTGCATTATTGTAATGTCCCGTCCTGTCTAACTCTTCAGAAGATGGCGTAGTGGTTTATTTAATTCCCGTAAATCACTTACGTTAAAAAAACTAGGGAATTAATTAATTAATTATAGTCACGAAGCTACGAAATGGAATTGACTAAGTAAAAGTGACTTTAGTTAATTAATTAATGAAAATAAATGTGTTTCTCCATAACAAGTCATTATTAAAAAATAAAAGTGATTTATTAATTTTTTTTAATGGAGAAAAAGAAAGGGAAAGCCTTTAAAATGCCAAAGTTGGGGATTTTGGCTATTCTACATTTTCAATTAGAGAAATCGATTTGGCTTGGAGAGAGCTTTGGTTTGAGGATGAGGGTTTCAGACTGAAACTCCATGATTGCACTAGCTTCGGTGGTGAGATACCCACCCTACCTAGTCTAGAGAATTCAAGAGAAATCATCACCATTCCATGAAGGTGCAGATGGAGAAAAGACTCAGAATTTGATGAAGATCGATCTATAGCAGCCATTGTAGAGAGGGGCGCACTTCCTTTCCGTTGTCAAAGAATAAGTGGGGCACACTTCTACAACAGTCCATCAAACTGGAGGTGAAATCCTTGTTGCTTCACATATTCTTCACTAGACACTTCCCTTTGTGAATGCACAAGACCAGATCTGAATTAAAAGAGGAGATCGCTGCTATTTAGAGTTGGATGCATGCACTGGACCAGATCTGAATTAAAAGAGGAGATCGCTGCTATTTTAGAGTTGGATGCATGCACAGGACGCCAACAATCTGAAAGGGAACATTACATATTTCTCTCGGTGTTTGACTGTGTCACTGGTATATTTAACACTTCCAAGTGCTGAAGAGAGCTGATACAACCATTCCAGTACTTCTACTCTTTGATAATCACTCTCAGCTGCCATGTGCTATCATCTACAACAGAAATTGTTGAAAAGGGAGATGATACAGTGACCCTTCATAGTGAAGTCATTTGATAGTGTCATATCCAGCAGGCTTGAAATCTCCAGGGCACGAGTTTCCAGACCACTGCTTCAGATCATGGACATCACCTTGACTGCTGGTTAAAGATCATTCATATACATATCTGCTCAATGCATTTCTAGGCATGTAAATGGTGTTTTTAAGTTTTTATATCAGACTGTAATATGCTGATTTATGTCATTTTATTTGTCATTTGCATGGTTGCATGTCTTGTGCATTAATATGAATACATGGCGTTATGAATGGTGAAATAAAGAACAAATCAACACCTTGAAACTCATCTTCACATGCTAGGTCCCCTAGGTGTTTTTTTTTAAGTTTTGGAAAAGTAAAATTTTCCTGTAAAATTAAGCCATTTTTTAATGATTTATTTGGAAAATTTCAAATTGTAATAAAAGTTTGGTCTGGAGGCAGAATTTGGCGTGGGGGTTCTCATTTTCACACTCAGAGCGTGCCCTTTACCCCAGAATCAACTTTTCCTATGTTTCGAGTGATTAAATCATCACTTAGGGCATTTTTTCTTAAAGAGGCATCAAAATGGCAAAAAAATGCAAAAAATGACAGAAAAGGACAAGGTGAGAAAATCGAAGAAACATGATTAAAACATGTTGGATGAGGTGGCAATCTTGTCTCTTATGGAGGGCAACTTCATTCCTTGATTAAGGCGTCACACTTTGAGTTAATTTGAAAGTCAATGAGTGATATCAAGTCAAGACATGCACCTCTCTCATGGAGGGCGACTTCTCCACATGGCACGTTTTGGTTGGATGTGATAAAACCAAGAAAATGGCGCTTACCTCATCAAGAGGTGGCGCATCCTCATGGGATTGAGATCCAATCAAAGATCAATCAACTCCCATCAACTTCAAGTGAACTCTCTCTTCACCCATGTGCCCCTCTCTCATGGAGGGCGACTTCTCCACATGGAGATTCGTTGTTGGATATGATGACACCAAGGAGGGAGGCGGCTACCTCATGGAGAGGTGGCGCACGCCCATGATATGTCAATCCAATCAAGCCTAAATCTGAATCAATGCCATGAACTAGACGTGAACTCCCTCTTCATCTATTGCGCCCCCCTCTCTTTGTAATTTCTATATAAGGCAGCCACTTCCCCATTGTTGAGCATGCGAAGGTGGAACCTCTGCTCTTAAGCATTGTACATCTTTTGTGAGGAATATTTTTTATGAATAAAGGCTTTGGAGGCAAATCGTGGTGTGGATCTACGTTGTGTGGATGATCATGTTCTAATGCATGCATGAGGTAATCTGTTTTTGTTTACAATTTTTTGCACTTGATTGTTGATCAAATACTGGCTTTTGAAGGAGATCTGGATCTTAGTAAGATGAAGTAGTGTGATTGCATCCATTATTTTTTCTGTCAGGTTATTGTAGAGATGTTAGATTAACAAAGTCATTTTTGTTTAAATGCTTGTCTCTGAATCTCTATATTAGTCTACACCAAATGCTTTTTATCCTTCTTGTGTGAGTTTGTTTTGTGATTACAAGTTGCCATTTGAGGAGTTTGTGGAGCTTGCTTGTTCCATTTACTTTCAGATAGATCTATGGAGAACTAGTCCCTCTGATCCCCACTTCGAGGGCCCCATTGCCCAAGTTCGAAGGCGTTTCCTCTTTCTCTCTTCTCGTTACCAAAAAACTTCAATTTTCTTGGTTACCCTAGTTTGCGTATCTCAGATCTACTCCTTTTTGCCAAATCATAGGTAGATTTGATTGGTTATTAGATCTAAGTATTAAATTGTTTACATCTCATAACTAGATCTAGTAAAAAGAGTAGTTTTTCTTTCAAGTTTGCTATCTTTGTTTGCATTTTAAGAGCTTGATTAGATAACTTACTTGCTGGTTTAAAGGTTGAATATGACGGATTTAAGAGTCTTTTATTTGCTGCCTTGAAAAGGAAAGCAAAGATCCCGAGAAACAAGCTTTCTAGCTTGTTTTCTTGGTTCATTTTGAACAGTTTTTTCCTAGTTTAAACTTAACTTAGAGATTTTTTGCAAGTTTTAGATGGCAACCCAAAGTCACTATTAAAGTGGTTTGGACCACTTTTCTACTAATTTTTCTTTGCTGTTTTTAGCTTTTTGTTGTACAAGTAGAGAGGCGTGCTGACGAAATTTCGATGATTTGAGCCATTTGGAGCGTTTTGGGAACCCTCTTCTTAATTCGATTCATTTTCTCTACATTTTTGTAATTTTGATACTCCTAATCTTCAAAGGATTACAAGTGTTTCTGAAGAGTGTTGTAAAAAATAAATAATTAAACGAGAGCAAGCGGGCTACTCAACGCCCACACCCCATCCCCCCAGGGGGGGATTCATGTCGTCTCAATTTTTGTGATTGTTCTTTTTTTAGTTTAGTTTCCTTTCTGCTTTAATAAAATCAACCAACTAAAATTAACCTTGTTGGTTTTGTTTCAACGGTGGACCAGAAGTGTACTCAAGACCTCACATTTACTTTTCAAGCACCACATGCACACAATACATCCTTAAAGGGCTGTACAATCTTTTTTTTGCTTCAATAAAATTTTGGCACTGCTCTCTCGAGTAAGACATTGTGTAAGCAGTGCTCTGAAAGAGACTCTTTGCTGTTAGTAAAAAAAAACTTAGAAAATTTTAATTGCTCATAAAATAAACCAACGCTTAAACTCCAAGTATGCTCTTGGCCGCTGCAGCTTAGTCTGATCAGTTGGTCAACCAGAAAGGAAGGTAAGCATTAGCATAATAGGAAAATCCAAATAAGCTACACTTCAATAACTCAGGCGGTTGCATGGGTGGACACCATAGAGTCAGAAGGCTACTGTAAGCAAGTTATGCCTCGCCTTGTTGGACACTTGGTAAAGCCGCTATAGCACTCAGTTCGAGAGGTTAAGTTTAGTTGGGCCAAACCCCCAATAAACCCACCCCTCTAATACTCACTAATAATTTTAAAGAACTGACAACGAGACTCTGCAATACTTTCCCAACACAACACAACATCAATTTCACAATCTCGGCACTGGTCATCATATATTGTTCTTGTTTAAATCGAATTTGCAAAATGTCGTGTACTACTTAATTTCATGTGTTGTTGCTTAAATTCCATTGCAAGGTTGTAATTCAGTATTTATCATAATCTCTCTAACTCCTAGATTAAGTGTGTTTTTCCTCTTTTCGTACATTAAAAACCTTAGATAGATTTTTACTAGGGCCCACCCCCCTTGGCTTCGCTAGGAGTAAGGCTAGATGGAGGAGTTAAGTTTCGAGTGACAGCTCTTAACTCAGACTTTCCCCCAAGGCCACACTAAGCGGCTTGAAGATTTCTGTCGCGTTCCCCCCTTAGGTGTGTTTCTAGGCAGCAACATGGTGCAGTGGCTTTATTCCCTTGGGAAGTATACCACGAACTATCAGACCATGGAGATGGAGTTTTAGGGGCCAGATGGTAGGAGAGTGGTGTTGAGGGGCATGCACACATATCCACCAAAGGTGGTTTCGACAAAGAAGATGGAGGCGGTGTTGAGACATGGGGATATAGAGTGGATGATTGAGTGCCATATTTCAGTGCAGAAGCCACCCAATACTACTACACAATACCCATCAGAGATACGAGCCTTGCTACAAAAGCATACAAAAGTATTTGGTGATATTCCTCCAGGTAGACCACTAGACAGGGGATTTGAGCATATCATTGAGTTGGAGGAGGGTACATAGGCGGTAATTACCACTCCTTATAGGCATCCTAAGGCATACAAGGATTAGATCGAGAAGACCATCAGGGAGTTGCTTGCCATGGGCCATATCGGGCCAAGTTCTAGCCCCTTTGCTTTTTCAGTGGTGTTGGTGAAGAAGAAGGATGGCACTCTCTGTATGTGTATTGATTACAGGGCATTAAACAAAAAGACAATAAAAAATAGGTACCCCATAGTCCATACTGAGGATGGATGAGTTGATGGATGAGTTGAAGGGGGCCAAGTTCTTTTCCAAGATTGATCTACGGTCCGGCTACCACCAGATTAGGATGAGGGAAGAAGACATTCCCATGACAACTTTCAGGTGCCATTATGGGTACTATGATTTTTTGGTTATGCCTTTCGGCTTAACCACTGCTTTGGCTACTTTCCAGTCCTGTATGAATCATACCTTCAACAAACAATTGAGGAAGTTTTTACTAGTATTCTTTGATGACATTCTTATTTACAACCAGGCTTGGGAGGAGCACCTCCAGCACTTGGATGAGGTATTGAGTGTTCTGGACAAGCATGAGTCTAGACACTTCCCTTTGTGAATGCACATGACCAGATCTGAATTAAAAGAGGAGATCGCTGCTATTTAGAGTTGGATGCATGCACAGGACCAGATCTGAATTAAAAGAGGAGATTGCTGCTATTTTAGAGTTGGATGCATGCACAGGACGCCAACAATCTGAAGGGGAACATTACATATTTCTCTCGGTGTTTGACTGTGTCAACTGGTATATTTAACACTTCCAAGTGCTGAATAGAGCTGCTGCAGCCATTCCAGTACTTCTACTCTTTGATAATCACTCTCAGCTGCCATGTGCTATCATCTACAACAGAAATTGTTGAAAAGGGAGATGATACAGTGACTCTTCATAGTGAAGTCATTTGATAGTGTCATATCCAGCAGGCTTGAAATCTCCAGGGCACGAGTTTCCAGACCACTGATTCAGCTCATGGACATCACCTTGACTGCTGGTTAAAGATCATTCATATACATATCTGCTCAATGGCATTTCCAGGCATGTAAATGGTGTTTTTAAGTTTTTATATCAGACTGTAATACTGCTGATTTATGTCATTTTATTTGTCACTTTGCATGGTTGCATGTCTTGTGCATTAATATGATACATGGCATTATGAATGATGAAATAAAGAACAAATCAACATCTTGAAACGCATCTTCACATGCTCAGAAGGGTGCCATATAACATAACCAAGATCAGATTTATCCCATAAGAAAACTACAGCAGTTTGGAACTAAACATTTGGCGTAGATATGAACTCATCTCATCAAGCAGTTTGCCAAAGTTGTCATATTTTGGGGCACGGAATTTTACAATTATTTTGTATGATTGATTTTACTAGTATCCACCATGCTACTAATATACATCAGGGAAAATTTTAGGGGCAAAATTTAGCCCATGGGCTATTTTTCGGTCTATTTTCCAAAAAAAGATTCGCCAATTTCCATTTTCCCAGGCGTCCCACTTTTGGGAGGGGTGCTTAGAAGCTCCCCGTTTTGCAAAATATGTCTTGCACATTGATGAGCGTTTTGCAAAATGGGGGGCGTGGCGAAACATTTTGCTAGGAGCCCCTTCATTCCCGGGGCGTGGGAAGCATGGGGGGCACACCCTCGATCCCATGGGATGCGCCCCCGTGGAACATTGTATACATATGAGAGGTAAGGGAGGTCAACAATACAATGTGGGCCGATGTGCTTACAACCAACCCACAACAAAAAACTTGTAGGCCTACACAAATGAAGTGTTTTGTTGCTACTCAAACCCTTACCCAAGGTGTTAAAGTTCAAATTCACAAGGTGAAAACCTAAGTGCAACATGGAGAGGTTATTCATTGTCATCTTGATAACCCTCTCCCACTCTTTTGGTTCTCTTCCAAGTCAAGGGGGGGAACCCTAAGGGAACAAAATCTTGAGTGAGGGTGAAGGAATTAAAGGCTCAAGAGACAAAGTGCAAATCTGGTTTTAATATAATTTTCAATAGTGGTTTCCAGATTTATTAAAACAGAGATTTAGCCCACAAAGATAGTTAAATGAAGGACTTTTTTTGGTTCAAAATGAATCTGATTTTGATTATAATTTTCTGATGTAAATTCCAAATTTATTTAATAGAAGACCAGCCTAACAAAAGATGCTAAATGAAGGGCTTTTAGGCTTGAATGTAAATCTGAAATTTTCTGAATGATCTAAAATTTAAACTATATTGAAATTTACCAAACAGAAATAAATGCAAGGGTTTTGAATTTTTTTCCATTGCTTGGAGGTAGGATCAATGCCTAGACAATAGTTGGGCATATGGGATCTGTTAGCACAAATTTCTGCATGCATGCAAGTATGAATAACTCTATGGATCAATGATCAGAAATATGTGTAACTTATAGGAGAAAACTGCCCAATGTCACTAGCAGAACTCCTCTCTATTTGGGCTAGTGCATGCCAACTTCAGGGTGGCGTCCCTAACTCTTTCTTTGCTGCCTTCAACCTTTAAATCTGCAATAATACACCAAAAAACAGCAGCAAGAAAAGATCTTTGGCCTGTGATTAAACAACCAAAGGGGTTACGACAAATGATTTTATAAAATTGTGGTGGAATTCTTTTCAACTTTAACTTCAAAGAAATGAAAAAATATAGATTAAACGCGCTTATAAATGGTAGATTCTACCAAGATAAAAGGCTGAAAATTTCTAAATTATTGCACAAAAACACATCAAGATACCATCAAACCATGAGAGCTGGATACGAGCATAACAAACCTTTATTCTGTATAAATCAAACGGCCGATTGCACCAAGAGATAGATATGGCACCTGTACAATGATGTTTCCTGCACAAAAATATAGAAGTTAGAAAAGGAGAGAAATGTGAGAGAGAGAGCTCCTGCTGAAGAAAATTCTGTAGATTTTCCAGAGATCACTACTCACTTTGAAAATCACAGATCCCAACTCGGCCTTAAGTCCCAATAAGACACATGCATATACGAAAACTCAACTTCTCAATCCCAGAGAAAGTATCAGCAATACAATTACTTATAACTTGAAGCACATGAGATCTATCTACAACTTAACAAAAATAGCAATCACACATAAACAATAGGATACAAATGTTTTTGGTCAAAGACCTTAGAAAAACCCTTGCGGTAAAAGCTGTGAGAGATGGAAGCAATTTTTATAATCTTAAGCAATTACAATCGGTACAATAGAGTAATCCAACATAGACTTGTCTCTGAGCCACACCGGCTCCGATGATCAAGTCTGATCTGTTGGAAGGTGGTGATGCGCCCCTCTAGCTGACTGTGCCCTTCACTCTGCATGAATGCGCCTCTCTGCTCTGATTGTATCTGTCTCTGAATTGCTATCTGATTAGGGCCTCTCGCCCCTCTGCATCTGGATCACTGTTTGAGTGATGCCCTCTCTCAGATCTTCTAAACTCCATCTCTGGAATGTGCCCCTCCTCTGCTCAGGAATGTGCCCTCCTCAGACTGACCAATCTCTGATCTCTCAACTACTGAATCCTCTCAAGTACTGAAGCAATCTCTGCCTCCCTGAAGGATCCGCCTCATGCTCCAGATGAATAGTGCTAGATCTCTGCTTATATCTGTGCTCCTCTCTCCCTCTGGAAATGTGCCCCTCTCCTCAGGAAGGCGCCCTAGCTCATTCACTGAGCTCTCTCTGTGTAGATGAACTCACTGCATAGTAATGATGCTCCTCAGTGCCTTAGAACAAGTGTGCCTTGATCTCTCTCAAATCTACCCACTCTCTCCTTAGAGAATGCGCCCCTCCTCTCAAGAATGCGCCCCTCTGCATGCACTAATTCACCCTCACTCTCTCTCTCCAATATCTGAAGAAAATACTTGAGTATCATTTGCCCTTTGCCCCTTGCCTCCTTTTATTAACTCACAGCCTTATTAGGGTTTCCAAAACCTGAATATGAGTGCATGCAGAGTCAAGAAAGCAGGGTTTATGTAGAGAAACGCATATTATCGAAGAGAGAGTCCAGAAATTAGGGTTTATGGAGAGAAACACATATGGAGGAATTGAGACCAACGAAACATTGCAAAATTATGCAGAATGCATGACTGGGGATGAAATATCCCAAACTGGTATTTGTTGCTATGATGTTGTGTTTGTTAAGATACTAGGTATTGGTTAAGCAATTTGATACCCACGGCTTACAGATAATATATTTGCATGAACCAGAACAACATTGCATGATATTTCATGAACCCAGAAACTGAGATATTCAGATCTACAATGTAGGTAAACTTAGAAATAAGATGCAAACATACCAATTGACTGTGCTTGAGGTGGGGAAGAGCATAGAGGAGACATGCAGACCATGCATTCAATCTAGGTCAAAGCGTGAGAGACCTCCCCTTGTAGTAATTTTCCCATGTGCCTCTTATGATGTGTAGAATGATACGCCCTTAGATCCTTCAACTGCTTTGGATACCCTTGCATCCTTGTGACAGATGATGAATATGCTATAATAATGAAGAACAATGATAAACTTGTATGATTTACCTCTGGAGTGACTAGGGCAGATAAATTTCGCTGCCGAAATACACTTGTTGGCTAGGGCAGTGTGCCCTAAATCCCAAATGGCTCTCAGAGTTCACAACACAAATCTCAATGATCAATAATAACAATAGATGTCGAGTAACTCACTTTATCTTTCTTTTATAACCTTGACATTGCATGCCCTATACCTAAGTCACTTTTCTTTTCTATTTCTCAGTTGAGTTACATGCACCTCCCTTTTGCATGTATGCATGATTGCATGCATCTCACTTTTGCATGCCTGCATGATTGCATGCATTTCATTTTTGCATGCATTCATGCTTGCATGCATCTTACTTTTGCATGCATGCTTGCACGCTCTTGAGCTACGGCTTGCATGCTCTGCATGTCCTTTGTTCCAGTTTTACCCAAAATGGAACATTACAGGGGAATGCACAGGAGAGGAAAAATGCGCAGAGAATTTGGCAGTATGGCAGAACTGCAGAATGCTAGGTCTAGCATAGACAGTAGGAGTTACGCTTTGATACCAGTTGATGGTAAATAACTCCCGGATTCACTATATTCAAGGCATGAAGAATTTATTTATACATAGCATATGACTGTTGGGATTCACCTACTAATAGACCTTTTAGATTCCTATGGAGACTGTTTGTCTTCTCACCCTAAAATATTTACAATATTTACAAATTGAGTGGAACCATGATCCTGAGGATTAGGTTTCCAATAGAAACTTATATGTAAAAATTATTTCATTGCTTTGCATTAATATATTGCCTTAAGTAACTATTTGGTTGGGGCTTTGGATTGTTTCTGTCTTTGAGGGTTTTAACCACGTAAATCATTAGTGTGTTGATTTGTGATATGTTTATGTGAGTAGTTGCTTAAGATGTTCGACCTTTGTGGAAATATAATGTTTTAGTCGAACATGAGAGAGAGAGAGAGAAGAAGAAGTACCAATGAAGATATAAAAGAGGGAAGATAACTAATGCTCTCCACTTGATCACATCTCTAACACAAGAGTGATAAGCATAATGAACTATGTGAATATGATGATCATCTACAACGTCGACTTCTTCACAAGAGTAAACCCTAGTCACAAGAGCAATCTCCGACAAAGACGTCCTTCTTCCATGTATATCTTCACCTAGTGTTTCCTCATGAACCCTAGCAAATCACTCCAAGAGGACAAGTACAAAGAGAAGAGTATGATGACGGTATATGAAAGGACTCTCTCCTTCCTCTATATAAAAGAGAGGTAAGTGAGGCCAATAATACAATGTGGGCCAATGCCCTTATAAACAATGTACAACAAACGCTTGTAGGCCTACAAAAGGGAAGTGCTCTACTTCAAGGGTACGTATGTCATGCTCCAAGGTGATGTACATAATAAGGGTGCCAAAATGATGTAGTTACACAAGGTGTCCACACCCGTCGGTCATAAGCCCACACAGACTCCATCACTCCTCCTAAACCATGCACTCCACTGGGTCCACTCACCCTGCATGAACACTGTTGCAAGTCGAGCATCCCCAAGCCATGCCCAAGCCTCTATATAGGAATCCAAGTTACCCCATGCTATTTATGGCTTGATATGCTCCTCTAAGATGCACAATGCTCCTCCTAACTAGGGTGTTCTCCAAACAAGTGAATCTCTTAATGTGGGCATCATAAAGGATGCCCCCCATGTTTTCAAGAGAATTCCAACACCCCAAGGAAGAAGGCCAAGAAAGCATCCAATTGAGGTCAATCAACAGCCAAGCAAGCTATCTCCAATGTGCATATCCATCATGTACCATCTCCCATGTGTCAATCCATCTCAGACCATCTGAGGGTTGAACGTACACCATGTACGCCAATTCTCATGATGCACCCCCAAACATGGTGTAAACAATTTTGGAGTAACTCAAAAGTTGTTAACAACAATGATAAGAAGTATAAAAAGGTAAGGCATAAGGTGGACCGTTACGTTCTAGGCAATTCTTAAAAAGTGCAAGTTTAAACCAAAATAATTTTTATAAATAAAATAAAGATGTGTTTACTGAATTAAAGTTGAAAGGACCCATGCACCTAGACACCAAAAAACATATATTAGAAAGAGAAAAAACCCAAAGTCAAATCTAAATAAAACTATTACATATCAAGAGAAGGTATTGGTTTGTGGGTCCCTAGCACTTTGTGCACCCACTAAATATCAAGTTTACAAATCAAGCAGTTACTATTAGAATGAAAAAACATATGGTACGGATGGCATCAATGACTAGAGACATCAAGGCATCAATGTTTTCTGCATACATCTACTTTAAAAAGCAATATGTAGATTTATGAAATGAGTTTCAAGAATGCAGAGTACAAAACATGCACCTCAATAATGAATATCATCATTTAAAAAGTGAGCTAGCAAAATATCAACAAAATGATCAGGTATCACAAATTCAAGAACTCAAGAAGAATTTCACCAATAACTTACTAGAAAAAGATGAAAATCCCGCGTAAAGAATCACTATCCAAACCTACTTGCACAAATCAAGAAGTGAAAGAATAAGAAACAATGCAATTAGAAATTAGAACAAGAGACTCAAGATAGCTACCATTAGATAGATAATTTGCAGTTTTCACATGGATGCATTTGTCCTTTTTGTATCATTTTCATAGACTTATTATAGATATTCCTTGTGCATTCCCTTAATATATATATAGTGTTCAGTCTATTGATCAATTTGGGTCATTTATGACAACAATATATATATATATTTTTTATGCAAACAAAGTAAAAGATACATGATTTTATCTACAAGGATTGTTGTGATTTGAATTTATTGTTATTTCTTCCCTTTTTTGAACTCGCAGTGGGATTATATTAGAATGCATTATTCACTTTGCTTATAAGGTTTGGAACCTCTGTTAAAAAAATAATTCTTGTGCTCTCTGAAGTTATTTGAATGTTTGACCACGTGATTAGTAAATATATAGTTGTCATCTAATTGTTTGTCCAGGTCTAAGACAGTGGATAACCTCGTTGTTGGAGAGCCTTTTGTTGAAGAGTCCACAGAGCTAAAGCAGATCCCTTTGCCTCCACCACCGGAAAGTGTACTTCAAGGAAGCACTTTGGTAAGGATAGATTTTTGATTCCTCACTTTGAAGTTGGAGCCTTTATTCAATATGAGCTGTTTAACATACTATCTTGATATGTGATTCTTTGCCTAACAGATCAATTAGAATGGGTGGATTGAATTATATTTTAGTTGCTCATCTTATCATTTGTATTGGTGGGTATGAATGCATTACTCATTAATCAATTCTTTGCTATTTTTTCTTGTGGCATTTGATTAGTCATCTACAAAGGCAGAAGATTTTATCTTTAGACCTATGCTTCGGCAAGTTCCACCTTTCAGTTTACCAAGTTCTCTTCCCAACTTACCTATGGTTGCAGAAATTAGTTGGATTGGTAAGTCATTGTTGCAATGATAAGCACATATAGAGGTTTAGCTTTTATGTTACTTTTGCCACTTACTTTCTTTAATATTTTCTTGTTGGTTTGGTTCAATGAGATGAATGTAAAATTCACTATAGTTGTTTTGTGGCTTGAGTTGCTCCACCCATTTTTGTCTTAAGGCTAATTTGAGTATAAAGTTCTATTTCATTACTTCAATGTTTAAGAAGGAACATCTATTGATGAGAGTAATGATCATATATTACAGGCTAAGCAAAAACATTAGAATGCTCATTAAAAGGGAAAAGTTTAGAAAAGTGAGGCATACAAATTAATTGGTGGTTGGTGTGTAGTTATTCAGGTACAAAAACATTGGTTGTTCTATGGCTTACAACATGGGCTATGCTATTCCTTTTAATAACTCCACTTTGTGCATTGTGTTACAATATGTAATTCACATCGTTTCCTTCGTTATAACAATTCCTTGTGGGAAGTGTATACCTATGTTTGGGAGTATCACTGATATAGGTGAAGGTGTTGGTCGACAAGAAGATATTGGCTCACAACAAGTAGGTATTGGTTGGCAAGTACAGGCAGTTATTTACTCAACTGTATGGTTCACTAACTATGATTTGACTCTAAATTATAATGATGAATATTTGGGGCAAAGAACTAGAATAAAAAAGGGCTTAGATGAGGCAATAAAGACTAAGAATGTGTCCCTGATTTCTCCATGTCGACCAGGCCTTATTGGGGATGTTTTTTAAAATGGCTCCATGACAAGGCCTTTGGGTTGGTAATATAAAGCCACATTGGGTGGGAGGGTGTCTAAGGTGGGGAAAGAGTACATATACTCTTCGATTCCCTCATGTCGTGTGTCACACATAAACTTTTATTACAAATTTATAGATTGTTCGGGCATTATTATGGAGGGTGTTCTTCGCTTTCATGGCAGCATTATTGTAATATACTTAAACCCATAAATTCAAGACACTTCCTGACTACTTTTGTTTGGCCATTTGTTTGGGGGTGATAAGATGTGCTCATTTTAAACTGGGTGTGCTATAGTTTAAATATTTCTTGCCAATATTCGCTAGTAAATGTGGGATCGCGATCTGACACAATGGAGGTAGGCATGTCACGAAGTTTGAAAATATTGTCTAGAATAATTTGGGCAACCGTTGCGGGGGTAAATGGGTGCTAGAATGCACAAAAGTGTGCATATTTGGAAATTCAATCAACTACCTCAAACCTCTCACATGTGTCAACAAGCCTTTTCCAAGTGTATCGACTCATTTCTCCAAGTGTCAAAGAGGATCTCTCTTGGTTTTGTTATATAATGAGGCTCCATTCTCTCATTTAAACTAGTTGGAGTTGTGGAGAAGAGTAGTCTTGCTATTTGTAATTGTCTTATGCTTTGCATTGTTGTAATAAAGAGTTCAAGCTTTGGAGGCCCATTGGTGTAGTGTCTCGTGTTGGATGATCATGGTCATGCATTTTTGAGGTAACTTGTATTTAATTAAATTCTTGTTGCAACTTTGTAGGGTGAATCTAGCTTTGGTAGGATTGTTCTCAATCGATAGGAAGGATTCATTTAATAAGTTTATTTCTTGGTTCCTTTTGCTCATATATGTTGAAGAATATAGATCTAGCATCTTAATAAGTTTATTATTATGCTTCTAGTTTTTCTCATGCATGTGTAACTAGATCTCACAAACTTTGTTGCAAGTGTCTTTCGAAATAGCTGCAGATAACCGTGGATTGGAGTTTGAACAAGCTTGTTCTCCCTCTTTCCAAGTTTTCACGTGGTTTAGTGCAATACCATTCCATCAAAAGTTTCTACACGAACTCCTTCCGGCATCAAGATCACTTCTCCTTCTCTTTCTCCTCTTAAAGCAAATTTTTCTTGGTTACCGGTTCTCTTACCCTCAAATCTAGCTGCTCATTAAAATTAAAATTTACTTATCTTCTTAGATTTGCTTATATGTTTAGATCTTGCAATTAAAAGCTTTATTTTTCTAGATCTAACTTAGCTAGCTTCATTTTATGCGAGTCACTTCATTGCAAAAGTTTAAGGCTTGAAGTAGAAGTTAGTTTATGCTTTTAAAACTTTTATTTGGCAAAGTGAAAGTGCTTCATTGGCTTCCCTCAAAAGCAAGCCAAGATCCTCAAAAGGACTTGTCATTTTGAGTCATTTTTTACAAGTAGATTAGCTTAGAATTTTTTCATAATTTTTGTAGTTGCCCAAATCACTTTTAAAAGTGATTTTGGGCATTTTCTAACACTAATTTGTTCACTTTCCTAAATTTATTTTTAGCAGGTTTTTGGACTTTAGTGGTAAAAATCAAGTTTGAGACCAATCCGAAGCTTCCCGGAGCTTCCTAGTTTCATTGGGCAGTTTGTACTTGCATTCTTGTAAGCTTTTGGATCTAGATCTGTAAAGATCCAAAGCATTTCTTTCTTCAATGTTTGTTGTAAATAATAAATAAAAAGAAGAGCAAGTGGGCTACCCTTGGGTGCGTGTTCCGACGGCAACACTGCTGGAAAGAGAAACTTAGAAAGCATTCAATTTAAACTAAAACATACATGCGAGCTAAGAGATCTAAAACAAGCAAACTGAATGAGCATGAATCAAACTAGAACAATCTCTTACCCTGCTGAGAGATACCTCCCCTTGCAGGCCTACAACTAACCAACCAAAAGCAAAGAAAACAAGACAAATTACACCTCATAAGCGCATGACAATTAATATCCACACATGAAAAGCATTACACCATAGATCTGCCTCCAAAGCCTTCTTTATTCCAAATGATGATACAATACAATACAACTAGAAGAATCCCTTCGGTCCTCTCACCACCCGAAAAAAGGGAGCCCAAGCCCCTGCATAAATAGAAAAAGGAGATGAGAGGGGGCGCAATAGAGAAGAGGGATCATGGGGTGCGCATCACTCAATTTGAGGAGATGATTGAGCCTTAACACAAGCCTTGATTGAAGGGATAAGATGTGAGTTGGCTTCCACATGGGAAAGGCACCCCCACTCCAACCTTGGAAACTCCTCCAAACACTAGATGGCTGCCACATAATGCAAGTTTCCCACATTAAGAGAGGGGGGCATCCTCCTTGAGAGATTCACTCATAGTTGCGACAATTTGATGCCAATCACCCATATCATGATGGATTTGATCTTTGATATAGATTACGAAGTCATTTGGATCTTCAGTTGGAGAAATTTCCTTCAATTTAGGAAATTTGACTTTCTCAATATCTTTATTTTTGAATTAAATAATTCTCTTTAATTAATTTCGAGAGAATTTTTATTTAAGTGAATAATATTCACTTAGAACTTAGGAAAAGTGGGTTTAGGTGTTTAACATGTGCTCTGGGTTAGAAAATGAACACCCCCGTGGAGAATTTCACCTCCTAACCACACTTTTTATTTTATTTTTGGATTTTTTAATTAAAACATTAAAAAACCCGTAAAACGAGAAAAAATATTTTCTCAAAATTGTTCGAAAATCCTAGGGGACCTAGTGCATGTTCATAATGACTCAATTCGATGTCTAGCATGCTCATAAACATTGACACTTGAGATTTAATAACCTCCTAAGGCCTAACCACCAAGACGACCTTCTAGCTTTGGAGGAGCGGGTGAAAAACTGATCAATTATACATCGCTTATTCAACAATGCATAATTGACAAGGGAAAAAACACCATGGTATGTTCGCATTTGATGTCTAAGTCCTAGGAAGCCAAGCTCTTTACATAGACCGTCATGCTAGCACATTTTTACAATATCCCCGAAAGGGGTATGAACATGTAATAAAAGGGCCAAAATTTGACCTGATGGATCTCAGAACACTGATGATGAACACTTTGATTGTTCAAGTCTTCGACGGTTCACTCGGAATCCACTAAGTGCAATTTTAGTGGATAACAGGGCCCTAACAATTACACTTGTGTAGTGTGCACTTTAACAAACTACTTTAATGAAATTCTGTTAGCAGATGTCTTGACGAGCTTGCAGCCATCATTTATGGCATATGATTTGACAATTGACTGCAACCCCCTTATATGTACATGCACATTCCGTAGCCTAAATTTATTGTATGTGAATTACTTGACAAATTAGGACTTTAAGGTTAAAGTCCAAAAGAGCATTGCTAGCCTATGTGGAACTAAAGAGGGGGGACATTGTCACCTCACCAACCCTCTTCTCACTTTTGGCCGGCTCTCCTCCAGCTGAAGGGGAGCTTCCCTAACTTTCAATTACTAAAGCTTGTTACAAAATGCCTCAAGCTGATTACGTGAAGTTAACTCCAGCAAAATATAAAGTTTTAGAAGAGATATAATAAAAGGGTGATGGGAGGACCAAGACTAGTGTCAAATCCATTGGGAATATGGAGTCTATAATGTCACGACTTACGAGCTATATGCTCAGATAATAAGGCAACGCTGTTGCTGGAATAAACAAATTGCGGCATTCTTATATGCGTGTTTATAAATGCAGAAATATGATATCAAATACACTAGTAAAAGAGAAATTACAAATATCTATAAGGGTATGTTTGCGAACTGGAAGATGTAAATTCCCACAATTTCTTATTAATAAACATAGCATTCATTTGACACTTTCTAGCAGCAAACATAAAGAGTCCGAAAGGGAAATTAGCCACAATTTACTCTTCTAAATAATCCTCTAAACAAAGAAAAGCATTACCATATTGAAGCCCTCATATCACACTTGAAGAAATCAAATTTCCAGCCTCCATTATTCAGCAAATTAACATTAAAAAATAGCACAAGCCTCTAGCTTTCCATATTCTTCAAGATATTCAACAAAAGCTCCTAAGGAAAAGTCTCCAAATCCAACCATGAACTACAAATGGAAGGTGATACACTTTATATAGAGTCTTACTCAACTACCCTTACAATAAAAAAGTAATTGCTTTCCTAGATCCATTAGTTCTCCATGGAATAACAATGAAATATTACATTTAAACCTCCCCAACAACTTCTTTACTAAAAGTAGCAATGAGTTGTTGAGATCCACTTTCTTCTCCAAGAAGAAATAATAAAATATACATCATTTTCTCCAAGAAAACAATATAATAATGCTCTCATGTAGCCAAATCCATGAGACAAGTCAACGATAATAGAATAATGGAGTTGGTTAAGCAAGAACCAAGTAAAATAGCACAAGAAGGTAAGATACGTCCTTGAAATGAGTGGTTGACCATGTCAATGGGATCCAATGTGACTCCAAGAGAATCTAACCACTAACAATCTCCATAAATGAATAACAACCAACTCTTGTGTCTCACCTAGCAAAAAAACACATCCTGCAAGTGGCACGTGTGGTCAAAATGTGGTGTGGGTTTTAAAATGATAGATTTGAAATTGCCTTAACTCCCTCAATATTTATTGGCTTTTCTAATATAACCACTTTTAGGAAATCCTATGGCCACTTTGCATCGAATGCTAATGATCTAGTGGCAATCATAACACTTTAACATAGATATTTATTGATAAGCTGGCACACAACACCAAAAAGTACTAATGTCCTCCAAAAAGCTATTGAGTGATAATCAACATGAACATGTTTGCCACAAAGGGTAGATCTCTAATACAACCATAGTCCACCTCCAAATAATCATGGAATGATTAAATCAATATGAACATTTGTGCCAATGGAGGGGTGTGCTCCATCAAAGTGTTGTACCATGTAAGAATAAGTCGTATCTCCGAGCAGATCCTCACCATGGTACCAATATAAGAATAAAGCATTAGGCTCAACCTAGGCGCACCACCATCAAGGGACTAATGCATTACCAACACCACAGGAAAGGGACATATAAAGGTGCTAGCTCCTAGTGATACATCAAGTATGTCCCCACCATGCATTCAACAAAAGGGAACCATGTGGAATGCCCCTTCCTAGTGACAAACCAATATCATAACATTATCATGCATAATTACTAGGATACTCCAAGAATAATATGATCCCATGCCACTACTTGAGATCACTAATATCCAACTGTTTGGGGGGCTATAATCATCATACATGAACTAAGGTGTAGTAGTCCCTAGAGATGATGAACAAGAATACCTATACAACACCATGATGAGGTAGACATGCTCCATAAGCATCAACTATATACCAAGAGGGTGATCCATCAATCAAATGCATGTAATATGAAGAATACCAATTTATGAGCCATAATCATGACAATCCATCCCCCAATCTATCGAAAACTCCATGGGTACTATGGTACAAATATCATCACAAGAGTTATAAATATGCAATATGGGGCTAACAACTAGCTCCCTGGGATGTGCTCTTGTAGAAGAGTGCATGAGAACTCTAGAATATCTAGTTATACTTGTTGAGAACACTAACAAGAGAAAACCATGGGGTGGGATGGATATGTATCAACATCCCTAAACGCCACATAAAATATCCATATAGTCTATATAGTTTATTACATAAACAATGGATTAGAATTGGCTTTTCCTTGATAAGCCAACACTACCAATTATAACGTGAAAGTAACCCTAGTGCTCATGTATGTTGTGGTTATTCCTCCTATCCCAAGGGTCTCTGTTAGATTATGACAACTGAGGAAGGTCTTCTTGCATGCAGAAGACGAAAATTGAGTAAACCAATAAAATGTATTTAATTAACTTTTCCTAAGTTTACTTGGGAAAATTAATTAAAGTGTTCTATTTAATTATTGACTTAATGAAATTACTTTTTATAAGGTATGAGCGAAAAATTAAAGTGAATGGCAAGATCTAATCTTGGCCGTTGATCTCGCCGGAGGATCTCATCCATTGATCCATAGTGAGATTAGGTTATTTGCTTAGCGTTGAGTTATAAAGGAAAGGTCAATTGGTTGAGATGACACACATTCATTCCGACAGAGATTGAGAGAGGAGATTTGGGAGGGAGAGAGTTTTACGAAGAAGACAGAGGAGTAAGATTCGGAGAAGACGCTCGCATTAGCAGAGAGAGAGACATGGCAGAAAGAGGTGGAGGTTTTCAGCGCAGCAATAGCATTCGTACAACAGGACGTACAACAATCCGTACAACAGGCCGTACGGATTTTGTACAAGTCGTACAGCAGCAGGCCGTACAACAACTACAGCTACCTCGATTACCGTACCCACCCCATAGGTTTTTCTCAGTTGATTTATGTGTTTCGATTTTTCCATTGTTGGCTGAAAATCGAATTTCTGTTTTGTAAAAGAGCTCCATATTTTCTAATAAAATATTTCTCCTACTATTGCACCGGTTTTTCCATCTTGGGTTCCTCCGGGATTTATACCTGAAAATTATTGTGTTATTCCTATTGGTGTGATTGATTGGTATATCTCTTAGTATTTTAATTCCGCTGCAAATTTATGAGTGAAGAAACCCTTGGGTGATTGAAAGTAATTAATTGCATGCTTTTAGTCCTAGTTGGGTTTTAAGGAAAATTTACACGGTATCAGAGCTCTTCTGAGCAGACTGAGAGATAGCAGCAGAGTGTTGGATTTTGTACAACTTCGGAAGATATTATTCATTATATTTTATTGTACTTTCATTGTACTTGTTTATACCTCCTAAGGGAGAAGAACCTTATATAATCAATTATGTAAACATATGAAAGAATCAATGTAAGCCTTGGGGTGCAAAAGGAATTAATAAAAAGATTAAAAATAAAATATTTATTGCCCCCAAGACAAGTCAGCCCCATAAAAGATTTTCTGGTTTCAGCACTTGTATAAATATGAGGTTAGTGCTCCTCATTTGTTCATTCTCACACTTGAGGGTGGCGCATCACTTGGGAGAGAAGAATTTCGCATCACCTAAAGGAGGAGGCTGATTTCTAGGGTTTCTATTTGTGGAAAACATTTCCACACTTTCTATTTTCTCACTTGTACTTTGATCTCACAATTATCATCTCTCTGCGAAGGTTGTTGGGTTTTCTCCCTATTGGGTTTCCCAGGGTAAACTCTGTGTTGTTGTTTTGTGCTTTGTCTTACTTCTAGTGATCTTGGTAATGCATTTATGTTTTATGCTATGAATGTATGAAATTTAACATGGTATCAGAGCAGTTCTAGAAGAAGTCATTGCCGAAGCATTGTCGGAACCCTGCCAGAACTAGGGTTTCATCTTGTGAAGTCTCCAACCATTATTTTGGAGAAAAGAATCTATATGAATTTCGTTTTTGTCATGGCGCATCTATTGGTGAAAACGAAATTCAATTTCGAGAACTTTCAATTTTTGACCTAACTTTGTGGCTGCAGCAGAATTAGGGTTTCAATTTTAACTCATTTCTCTCCATAGATTTGGACCAGCCCACCCTCTATTCAATTCTCCTTGGCAAGGAGAATTTATCTGTGGGATAATTTTTTCAAATTATTAACTTTCATTTTTGACCTAGCTCCTGCTAGGGTTTCTGAACCAGATCTGCAATCAAGATGATTGGGATGAAAGTTGAAGATCGTTTGGAAGGAGCCTCCAACTTTATCTCCTGGAAGTCTAGGGTTCTTCTACTCCTAGAAGAAAATGATCTCTTACTATATATAAATGAGAAGGTCCCTGAACCTCAACCAGAAGCCGAAGAGGATAAATCCCGATGGAGGAAGAATGATACTAAAGCAAGAAGGATTCTTGTGGATTCCGTGAGAGACCATTTGGTTCCTCAAATCTTAGGTAAGAAGAGTGCTAGAAAAATGCTCAAGACCATTATGAAGTTGTTTGAACACACTAGCCTAAATGTATCCATGACTTTGAGAAACCAACTCTCAAATATGAAGATAGCAAAGTTGGAATCCATTGCCTCATACTTTATGAGGATCGCAGAACTCAGAGACAAGCTTAGCACCAGTGGAGATCCTATTGGCGATAAGGAGCTTGTCCTCCACACTTTAAATGGTCTTCCACCATCATGGGAGTCCTTTATCCAAAGCATAAGTGGTAGATGTAAACTACCAAAGTTTGACAAGCTTTGGGCAGATTGCACTCAGCAGGAGACAAGGATCGCAGCACGTCAAAGACTCCATGGTCATGACACTTAACCTGAGGAGAACCAAGCTTTTGTTTCTCATGCCATGAAGGGTAAGGGAAAAGGTAGGAAGTTTCATAAACACAAGCACCAAGATTAGAGACCAAGTCCTCGCCTAGATCAAAAGGAGAAGAAGGACATATCTCAAGTTCAATGCTATAGGTGCAGAAAATATGGACACTACGCAAATAACTGTCGAAGTTCAAGTAAAAGGAAGCATGAAGTCTCAATTGCTGATGTAGAAGAGGATCATCATTGCACGAAGCAAAGGGATGATGATCGTTTGGAGTTCCTCTTCTAGAAGATCCATAATGCAAGAACATAGATCTCTTATGGTTCCCACAAGAAGGCAGTGGGGGCCCACACACCAAAACAATAAGAGATAAGTATTTTGTTTTCTTGCTTACATAGATTTGTTTTTGTCTTATATGTTTTTTATATGCAGATCTAATGTATTAAGCAGTTGATATAGTTTACCTTGTCATATTATGCATATGAGCTACACAACATCTCATGAAGTTATTCTAGATGATATCTCCTTCCTACATGCTTAGGGTAGTGCACACTCTTGATGGCATGTTCTAGTGGAGATAACAGACATCTAGATACTTCCCAAAAGTGTTTGTTAGACATGTTCATGATTGTTGTGATAAAGTATTAGCTAAGATGCTTGTGTAAACTATTTGTTTTTCCATTTGATTATAAAATGTCACTGATCATCAGTTGGGATTTGACTTGTTCCGATGGACATATAAATCCCGTTGATGCTCAGCAAGAAGCTTCCTGGAATATGACGCTCAGCCTAGAAGGATGACCTCGGAGGAAGCTTTCACAGAAGTGAAACCAGAAGTAAGCCACCTTCAGATATTTGGTTGTCCAGTGTTTATACATGTGCCCAAGTTGGAACCTTCAGGCAAGAGGGGAACCTTTGTGGGATACAGTGAATCTTCAAAGACTTACAGAATCTTCATCCCAGGGTCCAGACAGATTGAAGTCAGTAGGGATGTGACCTTTGAGGAAGAATTAGCTGTCGGGAAAGGCAGAGGATCAGACATGGAGATCGATGATGAAATGATAGAACCAAAGGAGATGAGATCATCTCCCCCTCTAGTTCAAGAGGGAGTTAGCAGAAAAGGATGAACCTATCGATTCCATTGATCCAGTTGATATCCCCATAAATGTTGCAGTAGGTCGGAAAAGACCTAGATGGACACAACAGACTTAACATGGAGCATATGGGAAATACAAGGCCAGATTTGTTGCCAGAAGATTCTCTCAGAAAGAGGGAGTCGATTATGATGAGATTTTTTTTTGCTCCTGTGGCCCGATATACTTCCATCAGATCCATTATCGTGATTGCTTCAGCTATGGGATGGAAGTTGCATTAGATGGATGTGAATACAACTTTTCTCAATGGTGTTATTGAGGAAGAAGTTTACATCGAATAGCCAGACGGGTTTATTGTCCAAGGAAAGGAGTCTCATGTATGTAGACTGAAGAAGGCATTGTATAGCCTCAAGCAAGCACCCCGTGCTTGGTATGGACGAATAGACAGATTCCTGGTGAGCTTGGGATTTTCCAAGAGTGATGCAGACCCCAACCTTTACTACAAGGTTGTAGATGACGAGTCACTGCTCTTGGTATTATATGTTGATGACTTGTTTCTCAGAGGAAATGAGAAACTCATTGCATGGTGTAAGAAGAATCTCGCCTCTGAGTTTGAAATGAAAGATCTTGGATTGATGCACTACTTCTTGGGATTAGAAGTATGGCAGAGGCAAAAAGAGATTTTCCTAGGACAAGGAAAATATACCATTGACATAGTGAAGAGATTCGGGATGTTGGAATGCGAGTCCATGACTACTTCGATGGATGCGAATTGGAAGACGTTGAGAGATTCTACTTCAGATTCTGATTTGATTGATCCCACCATGTATTGCCAGTTGATTGGGTCATTGATGTATCTGACCAACACCGGACCAAATATATGTTTTGCTGTGAATGCCCCTAGTCAGTTCATGTTCGAACCAAGGCAAATTCACTCGATTGATGCAAAACATGTGCTCAAATACTTACGTGGCACTATGGGATATGGTTTGAAATATGCTTCAGATAGTGACCTAAGATTGCAGGGGTTTACAGACTTAGATTGGGCCGGATGTGTTGCAGATCGGAAAAGTACTTCCGGATGTTGCTTCAGTTTGGATTCTGCGGTTATTTCCTGGTACAGCAGGAAACAGAACTCGGTAGCACTCAGTACTGCAGATGCCAAGTACATGGCTGCTAGCACACTAGCTAGAGAAGCAGTTTTGCTTCGTAAACTCCTGGCAGGATTGTTTGGCCAGATTCGAGAGTTGACCGTGATTCATTGTGATAAACAGAGCTCTGTGCAGATGTCAGTGAATCCTGTATTTCACGATAGGTCGAAGCATATCGAGATTCGATATCACTTCATTCGTGATATGGTGCAGAAAGGTGCGGTCGAGTTACAGTACGTGCCGACAGACGACCAGACTGCAGATGTTCTCACCAAGGCTCTTCCCAGGATGAAGTTCGAATACTTTCGCGGAAGACGTGGAGTCGAAGAGAACATATCCCTCCTTGAGAGGGAAAGATGACATTGAGATGCTTTCCCTGCTTTGCCCTGGTGCCTTCTGCAGTCCAGTTACTCAGCCAGATATTGGAGAAATCTCATAGGCAGATGAGTAGGACAGTCAACAGCTGGTCGGGCTCACACAGGTACCTTCTATAGTCTAGTTACTCAGCCAGATATGGGTGAAATATCGGGTTCACACTGGTGCCCTTGCAGTCCGGTTACTCAGCTAGATATGGGAGAAATCCCATAGGCAAATGAGTAGGATAGTCAGCAGTTGGCCGTGTGGTTGCACAGGTGCCTCTACAGTCCAGATACTCAGTCAGATATGGGATAAATCACATAGGCAGAAGAGTAGGACAGTTAGTAGATGGCCATGCCCTTTTGCTCGTCTGAGATCTCAGCCAGGTATGGGAAGACGCCATTGGCAGATGAGACAGACAGGTAGCAAATTGTATAGCAGAGATGGCACAGCTAATTATCTCAGATATCCAAGATTGAGTGATTCTCCTAGATCCAAGATCGAGTGATTCTCCTGGACTCATCGAAGCACTGGTGAGGATGTCACAGATATTCAGGATTGAGAGATTCTCCTGAAATCTAGGATCGAGTGATTCTCCTGGACTCACCGAAGGACTGGTGAAGATGATACACTGAGACTGTGTGGACAACCTTCAATATGCATAGAGATGATGGAGACAGAGTAGAGTACAAGATGAAACCCAGATGATCGTGATGCTGATGAAGACCGAAGAATGCATTCCTCATTGAGAGGGAGTGTTGGATTTTGTACAAATTCGGAAGATGTTATTCATTATATTTTATTGTACTTTCATTGTACTTGTTTATACCTCCTAAGGGAGAAGAACCTTATGTAATCAATTATGTAAACACATGAAAGAATCAATGTAAGCCTTGGGGTGCAAAAGGAATTAATAAAAAGATTAAAAATAAAATATTTATTGCCCCCAAGACAAGTCGGCCCCATAAGGGATTTTCTGGTTTCAACACTTGTATAAATATGAGGTTAGTGCTCCTCATTTGTTCATTCTCACACTTGAGAGTGGCGCATCACTTGGGAGAGAAGAATTTCGCATCACCTAAAGGAGGAGGCTGATTTCTAGGGTTTGTATTCGTGGAAAACATTTCCACACTTTCTATTTTCTCACTTGTACTCTGATCTCAGAATTATCATCTCTCTGCGAAGGTTGCTGGGTTTTCTCCCTATTGGGTTTCCCAGGGTAAACTCTGTGTTGTTGTTTTGTGCGTTGTCTTACTTCTAGTGATCTTGGTAATGCATATATGTTTTATGCTATGAATGTATGAAATTTAACACAGAGTGCTTGGATAGATCACTGCATATCTATCTAAGGGTTTATTGTTACTATTCACTATGGCCGTATAGTTGAGAGTTGAGGATAAACTCCAGGGGGCACAGAACCTTCCTACTTGGAAAGAGAGGATCACTAGGATCTTGGATGTCAGTGATGCTGAAGAGCACATTGATAGTACCAAGGCTGCTCCCACAGATCCGACATATTTAGCTGCTTGGAAGAAGATTGATTCCAGAGCTATGTTGATCATTCTAGATGGAGGGAAGGACCACATAGTCCCTACCTGTCTGGGAAGAAGTCCGCATTAGAGATGTGGAAGGCTTTGGAGAGTCTCTACCAGAGCAAGAATGAAAACCGGAAGATGGTGCTGCAGGAGAGATTGCGTAGTACCAGAATGGCCAAGGGTGAAGGAGTGGTGCCTTATCTTACAAGGCTCACACAGATTAGGGATGAGCTTGGAGCAGTGGGCTCTAAGACTGAGGATGAGGAGCTAGTTCGTATAGCTCTCAATGGATTTTCTAAGCCATGGGACGTCTTTGTTCAAGGTGTTGTGGCTAGGGAAAAGCTCCCTGACTGGCAGAGATTGTGGGATGACTTCGCACAGGAAGAGACCCGTATGGGTCAAGGTTCAGCTTCATCCAGCGGTACTACACAGATCGTGGATGAAGAGGCTCTAGCCCTATCGAGCAAAGGTAAGGGGAAGGCAAAGAAGAAGAAAGGTGGCAAGAAGAACTTGGACATGGAAAAAGTCAAGTGCTTTATTTGTCACATGCAGGGTCACTTTGCTTCCCAGTGCCAAGAGAAAAAGAAGAAGAAGAACAACACTCAGATGGCAGGATCTGTAGATGCAGATGAGTTTAACACTAGTTTTGAGGAAGAATTTTGTTTGGTAGCTTGCATGGCAAGCTCCGTCAGCAGTAGTATTTGGTATGTTGATAGTGGTGCAGCTTGTCACATGACAGGACACAGAGGGTTCTTCAAGAGCTTGCAGGAGGGTGGAGTGAATCTCCACATTGAGTTAGGAGATGATGCGCGGTATCAGGCACAGGGTGTTGGCACTGTATCGTTTCAGAGGGAGTCTGGAAAGCCTATCAGTTTTGCTGATGTGCTATATGTCCCAGGGATGACCAAGAATCTCATATCAGTATCCACACTAGAAGACAAGGGTTTTCTAGTGACTTTTCGTGACAGGAAAGTATATATTAGACCTAGTGGGTCAGATCAAAGATTGGACAGAGTGATTGGGGTTCGAAGTGGGAAAGTTTACAGACTTCAGTTTGAGCCTGCAAAGCCTCTGGTTAGCAGTAGCAGTAGTGATTGTGAGTTGTGGCATAGGAGGATGGCACACTTACACCATGGTGCACTGAGGCATTTGAGACAGGCAGTCATTGGAGTTCCTTCAGTTCAGGAGGACAAGCACAACCACTGCAAGGGTTGTGCGTTGGGGAAGAACATCAGGAGACCTTTCCCACATAGTGAGCACAAGTGTGAGGGAGCCTTAGACTTAGTGCATTTGGATGTATGCAGATCGATGAGTGTACATTCATTCAGTGGTTACAATTATTGCGTCACATTCATTTATGACTATTCCAGGAAAACCTGGATCTATTTTCTGAAGGCCAAGTCAGAGGTCTTCGATCGATTCCAAGAGTTCAAAACTCTCGTGGAGAACCAAACAGGGAGAAGGATCCGGATATTGAGGACAGACAACAGTGGTGAGTACACCTGCAAAGAGTTTGTGGAGTACTGTGCATCAGAGGGGATCAGGAAGGAACACACTGTTCCTCATACCCCGCAGCAGAATGGAGTGGCGGAGAGGAAGAACCGGACATTGGTGAGTACAGCTAAGGCCATGTTATTTGATCAGGGATTACCTCTATTCCTATGGCCCGAGGCATTTCAGATTGCAGTATATGTTCAGAACAGGTGTCCCTCCACTGCTTTGGGGAGGAAGACACCTGAGGAGGTATTTACAGGTACTAGATCGGACGTGAGTCATTTGCGTATATTTGGGAGTATCTGCTATTGTCACATTCATGTTGGCACTAGGAAGAAGCTGGATCCTTCTAGAGAGAAGGGGCTTCTAGTTAGGTATAGTGAGACTTCCAAGGATTATAGAGTATATATTCCAACTCGCAAGAGGATCATTGTGAGCAGGGATGTCCAGTTTGAGGAGGACAGAGCCTTGAGAAGATCTATGGACTTACCAGTACAGGAGCATCCAGCGCAGGACTCAGGAGGAGTCAAGTTGGAGGAGTCACGGGTACAGATTCAGACACAGAGCACAGGCTCTGAATGTCAGAGGGAGTCAAGTGGACAGGATCCTCCTATCTTTGATGGGGAGGATGAGCAGCAGCAGGAGGAGGACATCCAACAACCGTATCAGGCAGACAATAGGCCACGACCTAAGTGGTATAGGTCCACAGTTAAGGATTCCAGATAGGTGAGTCTTCCTCAGAGATCTTTCAGACGTAGCGTACCGCCACATAGACTGAGTTATATGGCACTGATGACAGAGTTGATTGACTTTGAACCGTCTAGTTTCGAGGAGGCTACACAACATGATGTGTGGCAAGAGGCCATGGTTGAGGTGTATGACTCAATCATGAAGAATCAGGTATGGGAGGTTGTTCAGAGACTATAGGGTAAGAAGGTGGTGGGTTCTAGATGGATCTATAAGGTAAAGCATGCAACAGACGAAAGTGTGGAGAAGTACAAGGCACGCTTCGTGGTGAAGGGGTATTCGCAGAAGGAAGGTATTGACTATGAGGAAACCTTCGCCCCTGTTGCTAGGTATTCTTCTATTCAGACTATCCTATCATTGGCAGCAGAGATGGGTTGGCACGTTCATCAGATGGACGTGAAGACAACCTTCCTCAATGGAGTGATTGAGGAAGAGGTTTATATTGAGCAACCATAGGGGTTTGAGGTGGAGAGTAGAGAGTCTCATGTATGCAGACTGCAGAGAGCTCTTTATGGGCTCAAGCAGGCACCTTGAGCATGGTACTCAAGGATTGACAACTATCTACGAGAGATGGGTTTCCAGGGGAGTGAGGCAGACCATAACCTGTACTTCTTGTCAGGTGAGGTACCTCTCATATTGGTCCTATATGTGGATGATCTCTTTCTTACAAGAGATGAGAGCTGATTGGGGACTGCAAGTCCAATCTTGCAGTAGAGTTTGAGATGAAAGACCTTGGGTTGATGCATTACTTTTTGGGTCTGGAGGTTTGGCAGAGAGATGGGTGCTTCTTCATTGGACAGGGGAAGTATGCAGTTGATATCTTGAAGAGATTCAGGATGGAGGACATCAAGTCTATGGCTATACCTCTAGTTTCCAACTGGAGGAAGATTGATGCATCAGGATCAAAGGAGTTTGATCCTACTCTATATAGGCAGCTTATCGGGTCGCTTATGTATCTGGTCAACACTCGACCAGACATCAGCTTTGCAGTCAACTCTTTGAGTCAGTTCATGGTGAACCCTCGAAGAGTACATTGGACAGCTGCGAAGCATATACTTTGTTACATCAGAGGTACAGTGGAGTATGGATTGGTTTATGAGCGCAGTGGGAGTATACAGTTGGCAGGTTTCACGGATGCTGACTGGGCAGGATGTGTAGAGGATCGGAAGAGCACTTCAGGTTGCTGCTTTAGCATTGGGTCAGGAGTTGTCTCTTGGTTCAGTAGGAAGCAGAAGTCAGTTGCATTGAGCTCAGCTGAGGCCGAGTACATGGCAGCCAACATGGTTGCATGTGAGGGGATGTGGATGAGGAAGTTGCTCTGAGGATTGTTCGAGAGTGAGATAGAGACTATTATAGTTCACTGTGATAATCAGAGTGGTATCAACCATTTTGAGAATCCAGTGTTCCATGACATAAGTAAACACATAGACATCCGGTATCACTTCCTCAGAGATTGTGTTCAGAGAGGAACCATTCAGTTGGAGTACATTTAGACAGACGAGCAGGTGGCAGACATATTCACCAAGGCACTTTGCAAACTCAAGTTTGTGAAGTTCAGAGACAAGTTGGGGTTGTTACCGAATCCCTTCCTCGTTGAGAGGGAGTGTTAGATTATGACAACTGAGGAAGGTCTTCTTGCATGCATGTGTCCTTGCATGCAGAAGACGAAAATTGAGTAAACCAATAAAATGTATTTAATTAACTTTTCCTAAGTTTACTTGGGAAAATTAATTAAAGTGATCTATTTAATTATTGACTTAATGAAATTACTTTTTATAAGGTATGAGCGAAAAATTAAAGGGAATGGCAAGATCTAATCTTGGCCATTGATCTCACCAGAGGATCTCATCCATTGATCCATAATAGTGAGATTAGGTTATTCACTTAGCATTGAGTTATAAAGGAAAGGTCAATTGGTTGAGAGGACACACATTCATTCCGACAGAGATTGAGAGAGCAGATTTGGGAGAGAGAGTTTTACGAAGAAGACGGAGGAGTAAGGTTCAGAGAAGACACTCGAATCAGCAAAGAGAGAGACAGGGCAGAAAGAGGCGGAGGTTTTCAGCGTAGCAGCAGCAGTAGGGCCATACAACAAGCCATACAGATTCCGTACAGGCAGTACAACACCAGGCCGTACAACAACTACAACTGCCTCGGTTATCGTGCCCACCCACAGGTTTTTCTCTGTTGATTTATGTGTTTCGATTTTGCCATTGTTGGATGAAAATCGAATTTTTGTTTTGTAAAAGAGCTCCATATTTCCTAATAAAATATTTCTCCTACTGTTGCACCGGTTTTCCCATCTTGGGTTCCTCCGGGGGTTTATACTCGGAAATTATTGTGTTATTTCTATTTGTGTGATTGATTGGTATATCTCTCAGTGTTTTAATTCCGCTGCAAATTTATGAGCGAAGAAACCCTTGGGTGATTGAGAGTAATTAATTGCATGCTTTTAGTCCTAGCTGGGTTTTAAGGAAAATTTACAGTCTCAAGGGCTTATTTTGTCATGTCCTTTCCCAGATGACCACCATGAGGCGACTTACTAGCCTATCCAGTTCTCGTATGCTATAAGTATAGTCGTGAAGATAGGGAATTAATTAATTATCTAATGTCACCAAGGGCCAAAAGTACTTTATAAAGTGACATTAATAATTAATTTAATAAAGTGACTTTGTAAAAGTCACTTAAATAATAAAGTGAGTTGTGTAAATTTTCTGAGTTTTACTGCTTGCTGGTTTATGTCAACATTTCAGTGGTTTTCACTAGCAGCCGGTTTTGCATAGGCTGAAAGTTATTTATGAACTTTTTCTGAGACAATTAAACACGCTATAAAATCAACTAATAGGCAGAAAATAAATATTTAAACATGCACACCATAAAAGATAGAGACTCAGAATTTTCGGCAATTGTGCCCTGGAAAAACTCCCACGGGGAAAACCAGTTAGAGAGAGAGAGAGAGATTTTATTTCTTCAGTAATATTTCAGTACATTAATTTTACAGACAGGATGTACTTATCTCAACCAACCAAATCACCCAGTTGAGCTCCTCGATTTCTGTGCAATTTTATTCTCGAAAAATGTGCCAAGATACTGTCTCGATTTCTGTGCAAATGAACAGAAAATTCTTGTACGGTACAACAACAATTAATATTGCTGTACGGACCTTGAAACTCGTGCCATTTCTAGAAAATCTTACCCTGCAATAAATGCCTCGAAAACTGTGCTGTACGGTACAACAATTAATGACTGTACGGTCCTCGATTTCTGTGCCAACTGAGCAGCTGTACAGACCTGGGAAACCGTACCTTCTTCCTGTTGCAAGTTACCTCAAAAACTGTGCCACTAATTTTTGCTGTACGGATTTGGGAAAATGTGCCCACTGAAATAATTGTTTGCCTCAAAAATCGTGCCACCTAGAAACTCGTGCTGCTGTAAGACTCCTCGATTTCTGTGCACACTCTCTCCTTGGAAATCGTGCCAATGCCCTAGCTCTCTCTCTAGCTCTTTCTCTTCACTTCAATCTGCAAAAGTGAGAAAGAATGCCTCCCTCATGCCTTTTTGATCAAACCCTAAGTGAGTTCTAATCCAACGGTGAAGATTAGATCTAATCCGATGGTTGAGATTCAATGAGAGTGAAAATACCTTTTATTTAAATCACATAAATAACATTCACTCACCCACTTAAATTTATCAAAAAGTGACTTATAATGGGGCCGACTTCCTTAACTGACTGGTCCAACTTCTTCAGTAATAGGTTCGTCACTAGTACAATATCAAACCAAGATAGAAAACCAAACGATAAGATGACTTCTGCAGTTTCCTTCTTTCTTCTCTAGTGAATTTGTCTTTTCTCCTCCTTGGTGCGAACTTGCTTGAGTGAGAGTGGTGTCCAAATGAGAGAGGGTGCCTCTCTATTTATACTTTATGTGTGACTAACCAAATTCCCGAATGGGGCCGACTTCCTTAACTGACTGGGCCAACCTCTCCTAGAGAGACTCAAAAATACATTTTACATTTATTCTTTTTGGGAATATTGCCCCGACTTACAATGGAGGTTTTACCTCGATATTCTCACATGACCAAATACAATAATGACATCCCCGAACAGAGGAGAAACATCTCCAACAGAGGTACAATAAAAGTACAATAATAATATAATAATAATATACAAAAGAATATATTCCGAAGTTACATTTACAACAACACTCCCTCTTAACTAGGAAGGTATTATCTCGACACATTCATCATCACAGCTGGACACAATCTCTGGACAACGTTATCATCATCGCTAGATCATCATCATCGTTGCTGCAACAATTCTCATCTTGTTGATCATTGACTAGTGACATCTCTTTAATCTGCTTGTCATGAGAAGTTCTACAAAGCCAACCCTTTTTCATGCTGGGTGTAGGCCTATCTCTCATCTAGGACTTCATCATCTATATGAGCAAGCCATCAAGTAGGTACAACCCAAGACCACATATTACATTGCCACAACAATCACCTGCGTCTCCTACTATAATCTCATCGTATCCGAATCATCTCATCATCTCATGTGGAGAGCAACGCAGGTGCATATACCATGTCCACTAGACAACCTGCGTCTTCCACCTAGTGGATACAACCCAGGAACATTTGCGTCTTCCACCCAGTGGATTCAACCCAGGAACATCTGCGTCTTCCACCCAGTGGATACAACCCAGATGTATTACGTCTCTCTCTCAGTCAACCCGCGTCTTCCACCCAATGGATACAACCCAGGAACATTTGCGTCTTCCACCCCATGGATACAACCCAAATGTATTACGACTCTCTTGGTCAACCTGCGTTCTTAAACATGTAGATACAGTCCAGTAGCATAGCAGATGCATTACGTCCTTTCAGACCAACTATGTCTTCCACCATGTAAGATACAGCACAGGTGCATCCCAGATTCTTTATGACCCGTGGAACACCAGCGTCTTCAAACATGTGGATACAACCCAGGAGCATCCCAGATGCACTAAGTCCTCGCGAACTACATTTGTCTTCCACCATGTAAGATACAGCCCTGGTGCACCTTGTCCTCTGAACTTGTCACATCACTCCCTCTTTTGAGGAACATCGATTTGGATAACGCCAAGCTTCTCTCTAAATTACTCAAACTTAACTCTTGCTAACAGCTTGGTCAACACATCAGCTATCTGCTCATCTGTTGCCACATACTGGAGCTTCACTGTGGACCTTTGCACCATATCCGGATATACTGGTACTTGATCTCAATATGCTTCGACTAGTGATGCGAGTTCTTGGACAACTTTACACAACTCTGGTCGTCACAGAAGATACAAGTCGCCTCTCACTCGAGATCAAATAAATCTGACAGTAGCTTCCGAAGCCATACTGCCTCACAACTAGCCGAACAGGCTGCAATATACTCTGCTTCAACTGTACTCAGTGCCACACATGACTGCTTCCTGCTAAACCAAGAGATCATACCGGATCCCAAACTGAAGAAACATCCCGAAGTGCTCTTCTTGTCTGCGGCACTGCCTGCCCAATCTGAATCAACATAACCATGTAGGTTAATCTTCTGATTTGTCGCATATTTGAGCCCATACTCAATTGTACCCTTCAGGTACCTCAATACATGCTTTGCAACAATCCGGTGAACATGTCTCGGATCTGTCAGGAACTGGCTTAGGGTGTTCACAGCAAAGCATATGTCTAGTCTTGTGTTCGTCAAGTACATTAACGAACCAATCATCTGTCTGTACATCATGGTATCAACTATCTTTGAAAAAGCATCACATAGTAGCTTCAAGTTTGATGCCATTGGTGTGGCCATTGTCTTATAGTCCATCATTCCGAACCTCTTCAGAATCTCCACTACATACTTTCCTTGACCAAGGAAAATCCCATCTACACTCTGCCACATCTCCATACCTAAGAAGTAGTGCATCATTCCTAGGTCCTTCATCTCGAACTCTGCGTCAAGACTTCTCTTCGTTTCTGCAATGAGCTCATCCTCTTATGTTACGAACAGGTCATCTACATATAACTGTAATATAACTGGTCTTCCGCCCTCAACCTTGAAGTAGAGGTTGGAATATGCTTTCCTCTTGGTAAAGCCTAAGCTCATTAGAAAGTTGTCCATCCTGCCATACCATGTCTTGGGTGCCTGCTTCAAACCATACAAGGCTTTCTTTAGCTTGCACACATGGGTCTGTCTGTCATGTGTCCCGAATCCTAGTGGCTACTCCACATACACTTCTTCTTCCACTTTACCAATCAAGAATGTTGTCTTGACGTCCATCTGGTATACCTTCCATTTCATTACTGCGGCTAAAGCAAGTATAGATCTGATGGAAGTGTATCTTGCTGCAGGTGCAGATGTCTGCTTGTAGTCTATGCCTTCTTTCGGGGAGAAGCCATGTGCCACAAATCTTGCCTTGTGTTTTTCGATGCTACCACCTACAACATGCTTGATCTTGTAGATTCTCTTTGAATTCACAACAGACTTCCCTTCTGGTCTCAGAACTGTCTCCTAGACATCATTCTTCATAATCAACTGGTACTCTTCGATCATGGCATCCTTCCATTCCTTCTTTTCTGCTGCTTCCTCATAGTTGGAAGGTTCTTTCTCAACAATGTCGCATAATAAGGCCACATAGCTGGAGTATGGTCTGGGTCTCTTGCTTTCTTTGAGTGTCCCATCTGGAGCACTCTACTTCTCTACATCTTGTATTGCTTCACGTGCCCAGGTTGGTCTTCTCTTGTGGGAGTTCTTCTCACGAGGTAGATCTATAGGTTCTTGTGGTTCTGTTATGTCACGGTCTTTGTGAACTTCTTGAATTGTCTCTTCCATAAATACGTCTCTGGTTCTGGGAACTTCAGGTTCTTCAGTTTCTTCAGTGGGTAATTGTCTTGACTTGTTGTAGGCCGAGTCTTCATCAAAAGTTACGTTTCCGCTGATTTCGATCTTCTTGAATCCTGGGAAGTATATTCGGTAAGCTTTGACGTGTCACTGTATCCCACTAATATGCCCTTTTTCCTTGAAGGATCTAGTTTTGTTATGTTTTCTTTCGGGATGTTTATGTATAATGGGAAGCCAAATATTCTGAGATGGCTGACTGGTGGTTTCTCTCTTGTTCTTTTGGAGTCTTGTTGTTCAATACACGGTGAGGTGTGAAGTTTTGTACATACACAACTGTTCTTGCTGCTTCTGCCCATAAGTGCATTGGGAGGCCTTGATCATTGAGCATTGCCTTCGCCGCTTCCATTATTGTTCCGTTCTTACGTTCTGCAGCTTCATTTTGTTGAGGATTGTAATGAGTGCTCAACTCCCTCTTAATCCCTGATTCTCTACAAAGGTCCTTGAATTCTTCTGAGGTGAATTCTCCGCCATTGTCTGATCGTAAAGTCTTGATCTTCTTTTCAATATGATTTTTGACCAAGGCTTTGAATTCCTTCAATTTGCTAAACACTTCATCTTTTCCTTTCAAGAAATAAATCCATGTCTTACGAGAAAAGTCATCTATGAATGAAACATAGTATACATACCCGCTTAATGAGCTGGAAGACAAGGGGCCACACACATCTGAGTGGATTATCTCCAAGATTCCTTTTGCCTTGCTTTCACTACTAGGAAATGACTTCTTCACATTCTTCCCTTGTGCACATCCCTTGCAAATGCCTTTATACTTTGTTTGAATTTCTGGTAGACCTGTTACTGCTTTGCTTGCCATTGGTAGAGCTCTATAGTGTATATGTGCAAGCCTTCTATGCCATAATTTGCTTGGTTCCATGGAGTCATGAACCGACGCTTGTTTTGGTTGTCCTCTTATCTTGTACATGCCTCCCTCTTGCTCTCCAATTACTGTCGCATCATTTATTTTCTTTTCTCTTGGCCACATTAGAACTTGGCCATCAACAAATGCAACACGAATTCCTTTAGCATCTAAGGCTGAAATAGAGAGAAGATTTTTCTTCAAACTTGGTACGTAGAGAACATCCTTCATCTTTATTGATTTGCCTGAATCTAGTTTGTAAGAGGCTTCTCCACTTCCTTTGATAGGATATTGATAGTCATCTCCACGTTTCACCTTGTGTGGTGACTCATGTTTTGATAAGTTGACAAAAGATTCTTTGTACCTTGTCATATGCTTGGATGCTCCACTATCCACAAGCCAATTATTGCTTCCATGGTGACGGTACGTGTAAGGGCTGAGATTAAAACATAATCTTCATCACTTGAAGAATCATCCGTTTCTCCTCTGGTTTTCTTCCTTACTGGTTCATCATCTTCAATGGTGTGAGCATGATGCCTCTTCTTGTTGATTCTCTTGGAGCATCCTTGGTTTCTGGGATAATTTCTTGAATAATGTCCTTTCTCATCACATGTAAAGCACCTAATACTGGAGAGGTCTCTTCTAGGTCCATGATTCCTATGGGATCTTCTAGACTTCTTGTGATGGTGGTCCTCCTTGTTTTGATTCTTCTTGGCATGTGTTGATTAAGTTGTCATTGATGCCAACATGTCTTGGTGCCCCTTGAGGAGCCCTTGGGGGAGATTGTTGATTAAGTTGTCATTGATGCCAACAGTGTATAGTCATTGATGCCAACATGTCTTGGTTCCCTGAGGGTTAAGTAATTGTCAGTGTCTAAGGAGACCTTTTGATCTTGTCCAAGTCCAAGTTTGAAGCCCTTAGAGCCCTTGGGACAATGACAAAAGCCCTGAACACCTTGTAGAGTGTTTGTACCCCAAAGATGTTTTGCGGTTCCCCAGTACCACAACTTATGCCCCAGTACACTACAAAAGTGTTGAAGAAGATGCAAGAGTCCAAATGAACCTTTCAGTGGTCATTTGTGTTTATTGAGGTCATGGTACCCCAGGAGAAGGTCTAGCAACCCCGCAGGTGATGTCATGATGGATCTTGACCCTTGTAGGTCTCCTGGTGTGGTTGAGGTGATTGAAGAAGCCTATGAAGCCCCTTGCTTGATGAAGAAGCCCTGAAGAAGTCGTTGGACCCACATTTGACGGTTTAATGGTCCTTATCCCCTTAAAGGTGATGATGTGGTCATTAATGACTTGATGAAGACTTGGAACCCTTAATGAAGATCTTGATGCTCGTGTATCCCTTGTTGGGCTCATGGAACCCTTGGAGAAGGTCATTATGCATGAGAAGGTCTGGCACCCACATAAATGGCGGCATGATGACCCTTGGACACTATATGATCATTGATGGTGCATTTGGAAATGATTTGGGTCTTGGAATCCATACACATGGTGGTTTTTAAGCCCATGATTGTTGGAGCCTTTGATATGATAGAATCCTTGGTCATGATGCCCTCATCACTTGGCGATGGAGTCCTATGTGATGGGCTTGAAGTCCATGGAAAGTATCTTATTTAAATATTATATGATATCCTTGAAAGAGTCCTTGAAACCCTTGCATGTGGTGCCTTGGGTCTTGAACCATGGTGATGTATGGTCCTATTTGTGGTTATATGGCTATTGGGATGTAGATGGAGGTAGAGCCCATGGACGTGCCTTCATAGGTTGAAGAAGACTTTGAAACTCTTGTAGTTGGTGGTATGGTCTTTGGCACCCTCATGTGTGGGGTCTTTGACATCCTGGACATATTGAATAATTTAAGGGTATTAGACCAAGAATTTGCAAATAAACCCATCATAGGGAGATAGTCCTTGTCAAGCCATTTCCATTGATATGCGTAGCATTTTCTAACTCCTTACGGTTGAAGAGATATGAATTTTTGAAGTTGGTGTACCCCACCTTTTTGGGTGAGCCGACCAAACAAAAGAAAATTTAATTATTTGTAATTTTGAATTGCATGTCGACCCTGTTTGAGTTAATAACTTTCCTCCACGACCTATATAAATAGAATATCAAACATTTCATTTGCTCATCAATTGGAATTTCGCAACTCTTGGAGAAAAGTGCGAAATTTTGTGGAGGAGAAATTTTTGGGCATCTTTACTAAAATTGGCATAACTTTCTCATACAGAATCGGAATTACAAAATTCTTGGCTCGTTGGAAAGCTTGTTACGAGGGCTATGTGATGACATGATCTAGAGTTTCTTTTGGTTTGTCTATTGTTTCTTGACCTTATGATCTTCAAAAAGGTATGGCTCATTCTTCTGGGTTTCTCTTGTAATGGCACATGTCTCTCATGGATAGAGTTCATCTTTGATATTAGTATGTGAGCCTATATATTGGTATATATATTTGAAGTGATTATGGAGGATATGATGATGATGTTGCATACCTTTATGCTATGATATTATACACTTTATGATGATAATGCATGTGATAATGATGTACACTCTATGAAGTTGATGCACTTCTATACAATATGATGTACATGCATACCATAGTGTGATGATGCTCTCCTATGCATTATGATGTATACTTGATGTTGATGATGCATACACGGTGCACACTGAGATGACGATTATGCATATTTTATGATGATGATGCATACCCTATGACGATGATGCATACCTATGATGATGATGCATGACGATGCATGCCTTATATTCAGTGGAAGCAGAGAAGGATTATTTGTTCAGTGACTATGTATGATGAGGTGTACAAGGATGTACATGAGCAGTGTATGGCAGTAAAATGACTTGTTGGTATACAAGGATGATTTGGCAGTGATAAGAGTGCAGAGGTTATCAGCAACAGATTCAGGGTTTGGTGTGTAGTTGGTTAAACTCAGATTGACTGAGTCGGATGATGTGAACAACAGATCGGTCGGTAAAGACAGATTGATTAATTGACGAGCAGTGTTGCATAGTTGTGGTGTAGTGGTCAGTGGACAGTTGATGAGCAGTGGTCAGTTGATGAACAGTGACAGTGGTTGTGCAGTGTGACACAGATTGTGCAGTGTGGTACAGGTGTTGGATAGCAGGTCTGCAGGATCAGTGCAGTTTGTGGTTCAGTAGTTCAGTATCTATCTTCATATCAGGGTGGCAGGATGAGGCAAGGAAATTTAGGGAGCTAAGGCTTCCTTCAGGTTGTAGCCTGTAAACCAGGGGGTTGTAGCCTCCTTCCAGTTGTAGCTGGAGAATTGAAGTCTTTGTAACAAAGGGGGTTGTTGCCTCCTTCTAGTTGTTGCTGGTAAATTATTATTATAAAGGCTTCCGTGGTTTTTCCCCCAGGACTTGGGTTTCCACGTAAAAATTTTGTGTACTGTGTTTTTCTATGCTTCCTATGTGATGATGATATGATGAGCTGCAATTGTTAACAATGCTGATGATATAATGATAATGTGATAATGCATTAATGAATGATGTATTGAATAAGCTGTTGATGATTGTTAAAGTTGAAAAAGTAATAAAAATCTATACACATTGTTCACCCCCCCCCCCTCGTAGTGTGCTCGGTGTGTCCAACAACATGAGCAGTTAGGGCTTGGTCATCAATAACTCCCATCTTTTTTTCTCTTGCTACTAATTGGGCTTCTTCTTGGGTGCATTCTTCCCATAATTTGCTGAATGTGATTAGCTTCTTTCTGGCGCATATTCCTTGAATAAATGAGTCCCATGATCTTGGGAGACCATTCAAGGTAGTCATCACAATCTCTGCTTCTTCAACATTTTTTTCAATTGCTTCAAGTTGTTCCTTGATCTGAGCGACTCTTGTAAAGTAGGATTGAATGGTTTCTGAATGTTGAATCTTCACATTCTTGAGTTGGTTCCTCAGAGTCATCTTGCGGTTGATGTTCTTTCCTTCATATAGATTGGTCAAAGCATCAAACATCTTCTTTGAGGTCTTCAAGTATGATACATGAGGGATGAGGTAATCTTTGATGGAGTCTGCAATGATCCTTTTGGCCTTGATCATGTTCTTCTTGTGAATTGCTTTTGCCTCTTCTCCCTCTGGTTCTGGAACCTCCTCATTGACATACTTATCCAAGTCATTCTCTTCTAGGACCAGAGAAATTCTATATTTCCATGCCAGAAAGTTATCAGCTTCTTCAAGCTTATCCTCAAGCTTGGTGTGAGTTGTCATTTTGATATGAGAACCTCAAATGGAAATAGCAAGGAATTAGATGTTACCAATTTGAGATGCCCAACTTGGTTCTGGAACTAGATGACCTAGGGTTTGATAGAGAAACCCTAATTTTCCAAACTTGGAATATTTTGCTTTTGCTTGGATAGAAAGATGCGCATCCTCAAGGTGAGTTGTCTAGTGTACTCCTTTTTCTGGATTGGTGGATGGAAGCTCCAAAAACTTGATGCCCTAGTTTCTCCCGACACTAGTGACTGGGTCAAAAATGAAAATTCTCCAAACTGAAATTTGCTTCCACCAAAAGATGCGCCTCCTTGAGGTGAGTTAGCCTAGCCCTCTTTTCCTAATGATTTGTAGAGAGAAGACCTTGAAATAGGAAGCCCTAGTTTTCTTTTGCTGCTTCACAGTGCCTTTTTTCAAAGTGGCTCTGAATCCATGTTAATGTTTGCAATTTAATTCAATTATTTTAGATTTCTAAACTGAAAGATAGACAAGCACAACAATACACAAAAGACACAAGAAATTTCCTCAGGGAAACCATAAAGGAGAAAACCTCGCAACTTCTTCAGTAATAGATTCGTCACTAGTACAATATCAAACCAAGATAGAAAACCAAAAGACAAGATGACTTTTGCAGCTTCCTTCTTTCTTCTCCAACGAACTTGTCTTTTCTCCTCCTTGGTGAGAACTTGCTTTAGTGAGAGTGATGTCCAAATGAGAGAGGGTGCCTCTCTATTATACTTTATGTGTGACTGACCTAATTACCCAATGGGGCCGACTTCCTTAACTGACTGGGCCGACCTCTCCTAGGGAGACTGAAAAATACATTTTACATTTATTCTTTTGGGGACTATTTCCCTGATTTACAATGGAGGTTTTACCTCGATATTCTTACATGACCAAATACAATAATGACATCCCCGAATGGAGGAAAAACATATCCGACGGAGGTACAATAAAAGTACAATAATAATATAATAATAATATACAAAAGAATATCTTCCGAAGTTACATTTACAACAACACTTCAACCAATATTGATTCGTAGATAGCAGATTTGATGGAGTTGTAGAGGGAGTCGATAGGTGTTGGTGTAAGCACTTTCCTCGTAAAGAGAAAGTGTGAGACTTTTGGGTTACTCCGAAATTGTTTACACCATGTTTGGGGTGCTTCATGAGATTTGGGCCACATAGTGTATGTTCAACCATTGGATGGTTAGAGATGGATTTTAGTGTGAGAGATGGTCTATGATGGATATGCACACTTGTGGTAGCTTGCTTAGAGGATGCTAGATCTCAGATGATCACTGGCTTAGTGTTCTTCCCTAGGGAGTTGGAGATGTCTTGCCTGGATGGTGGATGCCTTGCATGATGGCCACATGGACGATGCACTTGGTGGAAGAATGCCCTATAGGAGATGAGGAGCGTTGTGCATTGTGGAGGAGGGATACAAGCCCTAGATGGCATGTGGCAACTTGTTTTCTTGTTCGGAAGATTGGAGATGGCTTAGGGATGCTTGGGGCTTTGACAATGTTCTTTCAAGGGGTAGCTACTCTAGTGGAGTACCTAGTTTTGTAGGATGGATGGAGTCTGTGGAGGCTCGAGATGGAGTGGTGTAGACTTGCCTTACATAACTACATTACCTTGGGTCACTATTGTGGACAACATCATCATTGGAAGTTGACACTTGTACTTAGGAGTGGAGTGTTTTTCTTGTGTTTGGCTTACATATGTTTTGTAGGCTTGCTTTTAAGGCTTAGGACAACTTGTGTTATATTATTGGCCTCCCTTACATGTCAGATAAATAGAAGAAAGAGAGAGTCTTTCCAAAAAAAAAACACATAACACATTACTTTGTATCTCTTCTTTGGAGTGCTCTCTTAGTGATGCGTTAGAGTTCATGAGGAAACCCTAGTGGAGTATTTGAGAAGGTGGATGATTTCTCTCCCTTGAGATTCTTCTTTGTACATTTGATGGCTCTCTCTTGGGTGCTAGGGTTTCTTGGTGTCTTGGAGCATTTTAGATTCTAGGGTTTGGGTTTCATCTCTTGAAGACTAGAGATTAGGGTTTGGAAACCCTTGGATGGATTTGGGGAAGAAGAGAAGGAGGATTGCTTGCCTTCTAGATAGTGTTGGAGGGATTCTTGCACTTCGAGGAGGGTTTGCTGACTAACCCTAGCCAGGGCATCTTGGGTGGTTGGAACTTGTCCTTGCTTTGAGAGAAGGCCATGGTATGTATGTGCTTCATTTATTGAACACACACACACACATATATGAGATTCTTAACTATCCACATATTGTATATTGTGCAGGTTTGTTTTCAACATTTTATCTTCTTGGGATGGTTGTTTCCAACTCTTATTTGTCTTGCTGATTTGACACACTTAAGAGAAAACTGTCAAGGGACTTAACATTAAGATTGAATATAATAGTACAACCATCTATTGTTTGAAGCGTAAAAGCTTCTTAACCGCAGTAAATAATCTAAAATGCCCACAAATAATTCGAAGCCCACATTTCGATGGTAAATAAGATATTGAGAAAATGATAAGATGATAAGATGATTACAATGTAATGAGAGGTCCCGTATAAATACGATTCCAAAGGGCACCTCTAATGGTTGTTCACAAGGGTTATGTCCCTAGGATAATTATTGTTAATGACTATTATTAATATTATTATTTAATTTTAGGTTTGTTACATTGCCTTCCCCTTAAGGGAAGCTTTGTCCTCAAAGCTTTATTGAAGGAAAAGGTAATGTCTGATTTTTTGTTTGAACTGTCATCTCTAGATCCTTTCTTTTAGTATTTGCGACACTTGAGGAAATGAGGCGATACGAGTTACGAATTCCACAGAAGAACCATCGCATCGTTTCTGATGTGGTCCATCCGAGATCTATTTTTATCGGAGCTATTTGATCGCTTTGTGGGATGGGTCTTTTCGATTGTTGCTTAGTATTTTGATTTGATTTTCTTGCTTGTCTGACATCGTAATCCCTCGGTGTATGTTCATTTTGACCCTGTCTTTGGTTAAAATGACGTTTATAATTGGGGGTGTCGATAAGGAGTTCTTGTTGTTTGTTTTCCAGCTGCATTGACTCCTTTTTTTAACTGTGACGAGGATTGAATTTGTATTTAATTCTTCTTCTTCAACTTGAATTTGTTTTCTGGAGAGTCTGGATGCTTCCTTCTGGATTTGCACTACTTTGTCCTCCAGTAGATTTTTATTACTTTGAATTTTCTCGAACCTTTCGTCTTGCGACTTTTTGTCCTCTTTTAACTTTTTGATTTGTTCTTCTAGTTCCCGATTAAGATTTCTTAAGCATTGGTTTTCTTCCTCTTTATCCAGTAGTTTTCCTTTGATATCTTCGTTTGATTGTTCTGTCTTTTTGGTACTTTTCAACTTCCTGATTTTTCCAATTAATGTTTTGATATGGTTTCTTAATCGATATATTTCTTCACTGTTATTTGATAATGTGCTCTTGGCAACTGTAATCTCCAGCTTGTGCGTCTTTCTAATGTTGTCATATTGTTGCTGGAGTTTTTTCTTCTGTTGTCGATATTGACATAACTTGGATTCTTGATTTTCTAATTTTCTCCGGACTAACGCCAATTCAGCATCTTTGTCCATGATGAGCTTGTTTAGATGCTTAATTTCTTCTTCTAAATCAGTATCACTTCCATATGGTGATTTGTCATCATTTTTTGACTTTCTGATCTGGTCCTCTAGGTTTTAATTGTGAGTTTTCAAACATGAGATTTCTTTATCGTTATCAGATAACATTTTCTTGTTATCTCTTATGGTTAGTTCTAGCTGTCGATTTTGCTTCCATAAGCGATGATTCTCATTGTCTCTCCACTCTTTCAACAACTTCTGCGTCTCAAACTCAACTTGTAGACGTTTATTGATCGTCTTATATTGCTCTAACTCGTCCAATGCTGCTTGTAACTGCGACTTCATTTCTGATTTTGAATTCGCCATAATTCCTGGCTTTGGACGATAACTTAGTCTTCTTGACTTGATTTATTTTTTGACTTGGTCTTCTTTTGACTTTGATTTCCTTGGCGATAGATAGTCTTCGACTTTTTCGATGATAGAGGTTCTTTGACTTCCTTGACAAGTCTTCCTTTGACTTCTTCAATGATGGATGATAGGTGGCTGTTGATTTCTTTGACGAATGTTCCTTTGACTTTGATTTTTTTTTGACAATGACGGTCTTCTTATAACTTGATATTGTTCTTCGATGATAACCGATCATTAACTTCTTCTACAATAATTTTGCTCTTCCCTAATAATAATAATTATTATTGAAATGTAATAATATTATTAAGATTATATATTTCTCAAATAATTGTAATATTTTACAATTATGGAATAATATTAATTATAATACTATATTAATATTATTACTATACACACTGCCACCTTCGTCTCTAACTAGACACAATAGTCTTTTCCTTTCTCTGCATACAATGCAGGCTTACATAGAGAAAGTTGTGCTCAAAGGCACTTGGATCTCCACGTTGGTTAACCTTTTGCTTTAGATTAACTTTTTTGTGGATTGTGTGTAGATTAGGTGGTTGGGAAGAATGATTGTTACCCTCTCCACCCAAGTTCAATTCTCACTTGAATTTTAGCTTTTATGTTATTTAGTAAAGAGAATTAAAGATTAAGCTCAACCTAATTAAGGTATGAGTTATTATTTAATATCCAATAACCTTTCAATAAATAAATAACTTAATTAAGGGGTGAGTTGGTTTCTTTATAAAACCAAGGTTTGGGCTAGTTTTATAAAACCACGGGCATGAGTGGTTTTATAAAACCAAGGGTTGGTTAAATAAAACCTATGTTGTGTTTCCCCTTTTTTATGGGGTCTTCTTTCTTCTTCTCTTTTTTTTTTAACTTCCTTTTTATTTTCTTTTTTACTTCTTCATTTTTATTTAGTTTTTTACTTAATTTTTGGACAATGTCCTAGATTTTAGGGAAACCCAAATGATGGCTACAAGCCAAAAAAAATCATACAAAGTCTCTGCAATATGGCCAAAGGCCGGATCAACCAACGAGGCTCTGATACCACTGAAGCGTAAAAGCTTCTTAACCGCAGTAAATGCTCTAAAATGCCCACAAATAATCTGAAGCCCACATTTCGATGGTAAATAAGATATTGATAAAATGATAAGATGATAAGATGATTACAATGTAATGAGAGACCCCGTATAAATACAATTCCAAAGGGCACCTCTAATGGTTGTTCACAAGGGTTATGTCCCTTGGATAATTATTGTTAATGACTATTATTAATATTATTATTTAATATCTATATATTTTAGGTTTGTTACATTGTTGTTGTGTTTGCTGTTATATCTGCTGTATAAGAAGAGTTTTCATGTCTGGAATATGCACGTAAAGTTGCTCTAGAGGGCTGGAAACTCATTGGAATTATTGGTATCTCTTCTCTTTCAATTGCTATGAATTTTGAGGCAAGCTAGAAGTGAATGATTATGATTGTTCTGCTGCTGTTTTACACATTAATTTACAACAGTTCTAAAATCAAAATTCTTGGGTTAATAACTTAATATACGAGGAACCTTCTAGAAAGAAGGTGAATTTTCAGATTTACATTAATTACCTGGTGCAAATGATATTTTAACAATTTCGAGCATTAGTCTTCAGCAATCTTGAACCTAAAACATGTGCCTTAGTAAGTTAAATCCTTAACTTCCATTGCCTAGAAGATGTTCAACTAAGCTCCATAGGAAAATCTCCCGAAATCCAACTATGAAAGATAATATTGAGAGCAAATCCTTATATAGATTTGAGCTCAATCTCCCCTACAATGAAATATTATTTATTGTAATCCTGATCCACTTTCTTCTCCAATACATGACAATAAAATATTCCTAGATCCACACTTTTCTCCAAGGAAAATACTATAATAAAACATCAATGAAGTTGTCCAAGGAAAAATGTCCACATAAACAATAAAACAGTGAAGTCCAATGATTGAGATACCACGTCTCCTCCTCCTTCAGAACACCCTTAAGGATAACCTGCAAACAAGCAAATCTTAGCCCTATATACATATATTAAAATATGTATTATATAAAAAACACTCCCACAACGCTCCACTCCCAGAATCTTTTTGAAAATTGTGCTTCTCTCCGTCTCCGTCTCCTGCTCCTACTCCCCACTTCCAACGACCTTACTTCTAATACTTATAAGGAGATTTTGAGCTAGAAGTCTATATAAAGACTAGCTCCCTCCATTATTTTTAAGGTTGCATCTATAGGGAAAACCCCTTTAAGCCTAGTTTAACATCTTATAGCAAGAGTAAGTCAAGGGGCAAGCATATGTGAGGTTTCCGTCATTGTTCTCCTCTTCTCTTGGATGATCATGGTTTTATGCTTGAGTAGCTAATGTTTTAACTGTTGGAAATAATCTCTATGGAGGGCAGTTTGTAATGTCCCTTGTTAGGAATTTTATTAAAATTGCAATTTTCCACTTTTTACCTTGGTTCGACCTTTGACTAGTTTCGATCTCTAGGTCCCAAATTTGCCCCAAATGATCCCAAATCTTCTGAGAAGGTATATGAATGATATTAGAACATAAATATGTGTTTCAGGGATGCCTTTGTACCTTTAAAACACTTCTGCAAATACTCTTTCAATTTTGGTCAATGTAGGTAACTTTACTAGTGATTTCCCTTTGACTAGTATTGGTCTCTAGGTCTCAAATTGACTCCAAATGCCTTCAAATCTTCAAGGAAGGTTTATGAATGATATTAGGAATTGAATATGATGTTCAGGGACAACATATGGCCACCAAAAGACCTCTTCAAACTCTCTTAAGATTCTGGACCAAGTATGCAATTTTACTAGTAATTTGGGGTTCAAATCCCCCTAAGGTAAGTACTGAAAATGGCTTCCCAAATGCCTCCAAACCCACTCAAATTTATGAACAGAGGTATGTAATGTGTTAATTATGTTATTAAGGTCTCATATGCACCATTAATGGTTTATTACAACTGTTCTCACCCTCTCCCATTCAACTGCAAAAATCCCCAATTCGACCCTTGGGGAAATGGCACTATTTCTTCTCCCAATGCAATTAAACTGAGTAAAAATGCTTCAAATGCTCAAGTACAGTACATGAAACTTGTATAAGATATCCATGGCAGTATGTTTATCACAAATATATCAGAGAATCATCCATTCATTCGAAATCATCATCAATACATTGGCTCACAACAAGGTAGTGGGGAAATGGCATTGTTCTTCCATTAAAAATTAGATTTATACATTTGTACTTGGAATTTCGACCTGAAACTTTTTGGAGATGAAGAACAGAGTATTTACTTCATATTACAAAAGAAATGGGGCATTAGAAGCTCCCCCAAAGAGTACAATAGCTCACCAAAAACGCCCTCCCTCAAGGATCAAGAATATGCCATCAAAATTGGAAATGGTTGAAGGAGCGAGCTGCAATAGAAGAAACCATGAGCTGCCCTGTAGCTTACACCTGCAAATAAATACTCCATTAAAGCTCCAAATGAAAGGTCTGAATGGCCTTTCCAATTGCCAACTTGGATGGGAATCTTTCACCCTCGAAATTGGCTAAGGCAAGAAACTAGTCATCCACTAGCTCTCCCTCTTCACAAATGCAATTGCAAATTCTACAAATGATCAAAAGCCGGTTTCATTCTTTGTTATTGACATTTATAAAGTTCTAATGGCCTCCATGGGTCGAATTCCTTCCTAGAGACTCATTCCAACTCAAGTTGGGAAGAGATTCCAAAGAACGCCACTTGTACAACAATTCCTAGTCTCCCACTTCTACCAAATCACATGTGGAAGCATCTTAGCTGCCCTAACACCCTTGAGCGCCCTCTTGGAGTCTATTTTTAGCCCTGACATGTCATATGTCAGCCTTCAGGTCTGATTTGTGTCATAGGTGTCATAGCATCTTCATCATTGTTGTCATAGAGCTAGGGAATCTAGCCCAAGTGTCTCACTAGCTCCAAATTGCCTCTTCCTCTTCCATGGGAGTTACTCTTCCTCTATATTTCGACCTTGGATGAGTCATGCCATGAATAATACCTTTTGGACTCCCCCAAGTATGTTACCATTCACCTTGAATTCGAATTGGTGAGAGAATGATGCCAAATGTAGTGGGGAAATCTAGCCATATGTGGGTCCCACTTCCTCCATGTGTCTTCATGATGAAATGCCACTTTTATTTTAACTTGTATATATTTATTTAGCTCCTTTATTAAATATTTATGCCATTCTAATGTTCAAACATCATTTATTATCCCCATTATTCCAAATCCCAAAGCTTCCACCCCAAACCTAGGAAACTAGTAATTTTCCTCCTTGGCAATTATTTGACCTTTAGCATCAATTTGACAAACTCTAATGAATAGGGCCAATGTGATTAGGCCATTGTGACCCAATACCAAATTTGGGACATGACACAGTTTTGCACAATGAGAAGGTACTAGGTGTGATGTTCTTAACTCTTCCTAGCACTTGGTGTAATCTTGAAGTTTAAATGTGTGTTTTGCTGTAATTCTGGTTTGATGTTTGCATATGTTAATGGCTTATGTAATCCGACGAGATTGTTATTGAAGATGTGACGTGTTTCTTGGCTGGGCATTCTTTTGAAGGCTGTCCTACTTGGACCTTTTCTCTTATATCGTCATGTTATGGTTGTTCCTTCACTATTTGGGTTGTACATTATTTATTGGCCTTAAACACATTGGTTGTGACGGTGCACTTGTTGTTAGGGATCTCCTCACTCATATAACCAAAAAAATCCATTTGTACTAGCAACGACACATCAATGTATGACTTGTCTATGTCTTCTCCATATTATTCTAAACTATTTTTTTGTATATCTTGACTTTGTCAGCCTTTAGATTGGCATTGGTCTTGTCCCATCCATCCATCTATTTCTAAGGTTTATCCTACGCATTCTAGAGATACCCTTGTGTTATAGGAGAGCCATCCAAAAGTGAGAGTGTTATTGTGGAGACAGTGGGAAACCCCTCTTAGTTCCTCCAATGTTGCGGTTTTGTTTTAGGGCATTACCACTTAAAGTACAGGTTTGGGAGGTAATAGGGTGCATGGTTTATGGATGACCCTTGGTTGTTCCTGTGATGGAAAAATATAGTGGGGTTGACTTGTTTGTTGATTGCTAGACCTTGTATGGATGCTTGTACAACATTCTTCCCTGGAGCATTGGAGACCTATGGAGCTTGGTGACTGTTATCACACAACTTGTAGTTGTCCCTAAAGCTGATCCTATCCAGGATGGCAGAGGTGTTAGGCAACTAAAGAGGTGACCCAAACCATCAAACCATCAATTAATAAATTGAAATACATCTTGCACCAAGGATAGATGAAAAGGGAAATAAAGCACTTGGCCATTGTCACCACCTAAGTTGTACTTAGTTGGTTTTCAAGTGAGCTGACAAAGATTGAGCAAGTGTACTTGTTCATATCCAGAAGTTCAGAAGTCCAACAAGCCATATTTGGCCCCTTTTTCCATTTTTTGCATGTTCATACCCCACGGGGAATTAATTGTAATAAATTGACGTAGCATGATGACTTTTTGTAAAAGGATTGGCCTTCCTAGGACTTGGTCATCAATGCAGCACTCTAGAGTGTTTTTTCCTTGTTAATTATATGCTACTTTTCAGCGACGTATAATTTTCGAGTTTTTCACTCATACCTCCAAAGCTGGAGTATCCACCTTGGTGGCTAAACCTTAGAAGGTTATTAAAGTCTAGGTGTCTATGTATATTACCATGCTAGTCATCAATATTGAGTCATATGAACATGTGCTAGGTCCCCCATAGGTTTTTTCAGTTTTCCGGAAATAAAATTTTTTCCCGTAAATTGGGCGATTTTTAAAAGTTTTAATGGAAAAATAAAAGTCATAAAAGTGTGGTTAGGAGGTGGAATTGGCCATGGGTGCCCTTTTTCTAACCCAAAGCACCCACTTAACCCGTAAACCCACATTTGAGAGAAAATAAGTGATTATATATCACTTAAATTAAATTTCTCTCGAAAAAGGCAAAAAGGTGAATTAAAAAATAAAAAAATAGAGAAAAATCAAATCGCATAAATCAAGGAAGATGTCCCATACATGTTTCAGTCAGCCGAAGTTGTGGTGGTTGTGATCGAGAGTCAAGGTTGAGTTAGGAGCGAGCCAAGTCCTGTGATTCGACACTTGATGGACATGATTGAAGATCTCCAATAGAGAGGGCGAATTCATCCAAAGGAGGGCGCATTTCTTGATGGGGATGTGCCACCATTGGAGTGGGTCGCATTTTTTAGGTGGGAATCAACTCCAACCAGCTTTAGGCACTCCAAATCAAGCTCAGTTAACTCAAATTTGCCCCCCTTTCACTCAATCTCTTCTACACTTGGCAATTTCGCCCCATTGGAGTTTTGTGCTCTCTTTTCTTATTTATGCGTGGCTTGGCCTCTCATTTTTTCATGGCCAGAGGACCGAAGGGATGCTCTAGTTTGTATTGTATTTTATTATCATTTGGAATAATAAAAGGCTTTGGAAGCAAATCTCTGGTGTCGGGCATCATTGTGTGTAGATGAATATTGCATAGCTTATGAGGTAATTTATATTTATTTATTTTTTGTATCTCTTTGGTTGAGTGCTGGCCTTTGAAGGGGAGGTATCTCCCAGTAGGTAAGAGAATTTCTAGTTTGACTATTCTCTTTGCTTATTTGCTTTAGATCTCTTAGATGGGCATGTGCATTCTTGTTTGATTTTCATGCTTTCTAAGTTTCCATTGTAGGTTGCACCAATTCATCTTTTAACCGTTCGTGTGCAAGAATTTACAAGTTGATGCAGGTATCTAACTCGAACAGTTGGTTGATCTTGTTTAACTCCTCCAACTTTCAAGCACTTCCAAGGAGCATAGTCCCTCTACTTTCGACAGCAGCACACTCCATGGCCCAAGAGTTCCCAAGCTTATAGCACTCTTTATATCCCTCCCTCCTTCACCTGTTATTAAACATTCTTTTGGTTCCGGTTCTTCAAATGCCTGAGTAATTTGGTTTCTTTAAAAGAATATCTAAAGGCTGATTTGTTTAAGCATGCAACTAGAGATAGAAGTCTAAAAGTAATATCTTTCAGAGTAGATCTAGTCTTGTCAAGTACTTCTGCTTATTTTTTAACTTGAAATACTTGAGATTTTTTATGCATTTAATGCGTTATTTAGCACATTTGGTGTATAATAAGTGGTTGTTTTTTCACTTTTGACGAATAGGTAAGAGGAAGTGCTGTCAAAAATTTGGAGATTAAGGACATCTAGGGCATCCTGGAGCAATTTACCTCAATCCTATTTCATTGTGAAACTTGTAAGCATTTGGTTATGTTGTCACATCCATAGTACCCGGGCTACCATGATTGCAGTTCAGTTTCCAGTACATTTTTGAGCCAGTCCTTTACACATTTTGACGAGATCAGCTGATGATGAGCAGTATGTTGATGATCACTCTTACACATTCAGTGGATCCAGTTCTTATCCATTTACAGTCTCATGCCAGGACTGAGCCCCATGACCTCATGTCAGTGAATGAGTTAGCCATTCTTCTATCATCCAGAGCAGATTGATTATAAGTTCCCATGATATATTCAGATGTAGTGCTTCAGTGTGATTCAGGTAGTTCAGATCGGGGACTTAGGTATATGATCAAGAGGTATTTTATTGGTGCATTTGGGTTGCTGATGTGGTCTTTCCTTTATCTAAGTAGTTTATTTTTTTTAACAGAAACAAAGTATAGATGTTGTTGTCCGCCAATATGCACACCAGCAGCGGAAATCTTTCGAAAGCTGTCTCTTCACTACAAGTGAGAGAGGTGTGGCCTTGGGGGCAAGCAATGAGCCAGGTACTGTCACCTGAATCCCAGCTCCTCCGTTTAGGCAAAACTCCTAACGAAGCCAAAGGGGGTAGTCCCTAAAAAAGAGTTGTCTAAAGGCTCTTTGTGTATTTAAGTGTTTTTAATGTAGTGATGCGGATGGGTGTTTTTTAGGAGTTTTTGTGAAATGAAAGATAATTATAAAACTTTAATGTGACACAAGATAGCGCAATCCACGTTGCAACAGAAGATAAGGGATGCACTTGAACAAGAAGCAAATCACTTTTTACACAAATTAAGACAAATACTCCAATATAGATATTTAAGCAAAACAAAGATATATGATGAAGGACCAGTGCCTTATGGAGTCAAGAAATAAAAGCGATTGTAAACTTGACACAAGTGCTTGAAATGGAAAATTTGTGAGAACGTTATGCAACTTATCTTGGTAAATTAAAAGTTTTAATTGTCTTGTTTATTAAGGCTAAAACCAAGGTATCAAAAGATGGTGGAACCCTGCTCAAGAAAAATACTGGCAACCCTAAGTGACCTGTCGGAAGCACCCAGATTCAAAAGGATAGGTGTCCAATGTTTGAACCGCCCCTGAGTCTGACAGTGATTTCCCGGCGCCACCTCTCGTGGGAAGAACAATATTTTGCCTTGGTTGAGGTTTTGGGTAAAATTTTTAATTAAGTTATCGATCGTAAATTATCAAGTCTTCCACCTTTCTGAGTACTAGCCCAACCTTTTCAGGTTGGCAGAGCATACGGGTGTAGGACAGAAACCAAGATAAATTAATTAAAGGGTGTGTGAGTGGAAAATTTTATTATTAGAAAGCCTTGTTCAACTCTCCGACAGAGAGCGCTCTTGACTTGGTCTTATGACCACAGTTCAAGAGACTTGCTAAATTAACAATGCCTAATGCAGGGAAATGCAAGAAACTAAAATGCCCTCCGATAGAGGGTGCTCTTGACTTGGATTTGGCCAAGTTCAAGAGACTTTGGTTTATTTTATGAAGCAGAAAGAAAGTAGTGGCAGTATATCTTAACTTGAAACAGATTTTAAGCAATAGTATTGATCACAAGATATAAATTACCACTAACAATAATGCTTGCAAGATAAACAAATCTAGTGTTCTACCACACAAAATTAATCTACTAGGTTGGATTGATCCCCGAAACAGGATCAACCGCTAGAACCGCCTGCACTTGAGAACCTCCAGCTAGCTGAAAGCTCTACCAAGGAAACCGACGGGGATGGAAGAGTAACCACAAATTATGTGGTCCTGCCCTTGAGACGAAGTCTCAAGAATACAACTTCCGGCTGAGGGCTTTGGAAGAGAAACAAGATAAAAATAAATGAGAAATAAAACTAACTACCCAAGAATCTCTTTCAGGTTCAAGACCCTACTCGGGAGAGCATGGGGGTAAGTGAATATGGAAGATAAATAACCAAATGACTTAGTGAAATAGAAACTAATCTAAGAGCATGGAAACGTAAACTAAGTTAAACCAAACCACAAGACCCAACACTCTTCCCCAAATGGGGAAGAAAACCCAAAAGTGGAGGCCCCCTCCACTTGAAACTTTTTATTAAACTGTTACAGATGCCTTGGGTTTAAAACCTTGCAAGGTCTTTTGAGAACGGTAATACTTGGAAAATTATTGAAGAAGATACAAATTTTACTTGCTATTACAAAGGATAAGTATATCAAGATTGAGTCATTCTCATGGCTCCTTCGTTTTATTTTGCGTTTGATCCTTTGCTTCAAGATCTTTATCAAGTATTTCTCTTTCTCAAATGATCTACACAAGTCCAAAACATCTAAACAAGGCGCCCATTAACCGTTAGCAAAAAACCAAAACTTGCAACTAGTTAAGTTTAGATTTGAAATTTTTACTCTAAAATGTGGAATGCATGAAATTTTATCATAAAATGTTAACTATGGCGAAACAGACCAGCGAACAACAAACTCTCGAAAAGTCCTAGAAATGAGATCTAAAGTATAAAAAATTTGAAATATTTTTGTGCAAAATTTTCTATCTTTTGGAAGATGTAAAAGTTTGTAAAAATCTACTAGCTACATGCAAGCTATGATAGTATGGATATGAAAATGACTAAGTACTTCAAAAGACAAATGCAAGATAATTATTTTTATGAGATCTAACTATGTAAAAACAACTACCAAATAACCAAGTAATGAAATCTAATACTAAATACTACTAACCGTTTTGATGTGATTTTAGGGCTTAAAGAGGATAGGCGAGGGGAGAAGGTGAAGAAGAGAGAGGACGAGAGGAAAATTGAGGAAACTAAAGAGGAAAAAACGAGAGCAAGAGGGAGAAGGGCGAATAGGGAAAGAGAGGTAGGACGAAACTAGGAGAAAAGAAAGCCAAGGAGAAGTAGATCTAGGGCAAGGACTTCAAGTGGAACACTTGGGGTAGTAGAACACCGCCTTGGAAATCCTCCGGTTAACCGGTGATACGCCGACAACGAGTGTTGAAGAGAGCACAAGGGAGCAAATCCCAAGTTATTCCCCAAGGTTGAAGGAACTTCAACCTTATGGATTTCTAATGTATGGTTTGAAGACAAGGCAATCTTGGATCAAGGCTAGAGGGGCTAGAAGTGGCTTAGCATGCAAGTAAAAAGCTCAAGGAACAAAATAGAAAGGCTTGAAGAAGAGAAGCCTAAAGTAACCAAATTGATTTTCTAAATAAAATTAAGAGATGGAACCTTAAATTTGAAGTCTCTTGCCAAATCCCTTAATGCTTGAGATTTGCTCTAGAAGGATCCTGAAGTATGCACAAATGGTTAGAAAATGTAGGCCTTTTGAAAAGATGAAAGATGCAACCTAGCTCAAATCTCCCTTCAAAACCTGTTGGATCTGCACAAGTGATCACTCATAAACACATCTTGATCATAATAGTATGCATAATAAAAGTGGGATTAGAATAGTATAAGTATTTCCAACTACAGTCTACTCCTTCTAAATCACACTTAAACCAAACATAAATGGACAACTTGTATTCAAATGCCCATCCTATGGGCTTAAAAAAGCCTTCTAAGCAAATTATGGATCAAAACATGAGATTATAAGCAAAAAACAAGAACAAAATCACCTTGAGATTATGAAGACATTTCCATGAAAAGCATTTGACAACACATAGACCTCCAAAGTCGCTTTATTTCCTTAAGCCAATGGCTTTGCAATGAAAAAATAGCAGAGTAACTTTACATCAAAATTCCATGAGATAATAACCCCAAAGGGCCTCTGTTTATACTAAAATCTAGATGCCAAAACCCTAGGTCGAATTGGCATGGACAAGTGGGTCGAATTCCAATCAAAGGTAAGCTTGGAGATCTAAACTCGAGTTTGTGGTAGGTATGAAGGGAAGAGGTGGCATAACTCGACTTGGTTTAGTGCATGGGAAGTATCACCAACCTATAACAAAGCTACAACAAGGATAAACGTGAGCTTAGGGTAGAATGGCGTGAGCTTTGAGGAGGGTGCGAGTTAGCATGGTGGGTGACAAGTGGAGCATGGTAGGTGTTGCCGCCTAATACACACCTGGGGGGGACGCGGCAGGAAACCTTCAAGCCGCTCGGTGTGTCCTTGGGGGCAAGTGAGAGTCAAGTGTTGTCACCTGATTACTCGACTCCTCCGTCTAGGCTTACTCCTAGCGAAGCCAAGGGGGGTGGTCCCTATGAAAAATAATCTAAGGCTTTTAATCTACAACAAAAGATAAAAGTCTATTCTAGGAGTTAAAGATGACGAGATGATAAAATATAACAACAAAGCACTGCTTGTGAATTAAATCAAATAGCTAACCCAACATAAGATAAATAAGCATTCACGACATTTATGATTGACTTAAACACAGAAAATTAAAGACCAGTGCCGAGAATGTAAAAATGCTTGTAAGTACTGTTGTGTGGGGTTGCTTGTGTAGTCTCAGTGAAAGTATTGCAGTGGCTCGGTTGGTAAATTTTATAGTTTATTAAATGAGTAGTTAAGGAGTGGGTTGATTCTTGGTTTGGCCCAAAAGAAAACCTAAACTTCGAACTGAGTGCTCTAGCAACCTTACCAAGTGTCCAACCAGGTGAGGATGAACCCGCTTAAGAACCTGCTGACTCTGTGGATTCAGTCCATGCAACCTCCCGAGTTCTTAGAATTGGATTTTAATGGATTGTCCTATTAACACTAAATACCTTACACCCGTTTCTGATTGAGCCAACTGTTCCGACTAAGCTGCAGTGGTCAAGAGCATACTCCGAGTTTGGGGCGTTGTTCGTTTTATTAAATAGGTATGAGTGGATGATTAATCTACACTAAACCCCAAGCATAAAGCAAGGGGGGTTAATTTTAGGATTAAATTTTAAGCACAGAATAATAATTCGAAGTAAACACAAAAGCATGTAAAATGATAAACGGGTCCTTGGAGGACGTTGTGTGCTTGAGTGTGTTATTTAACTACTATTGCTTGAATGAAAACTAATCTAAAACAAAAAAAAATAAAAAATAAAAAAAAGGGTGCGAATCCCCCCTGGGGGGATTGGGTTCAGGCGCTGGAATTGCCTGCTGTGCTCTTTTTATTTTTTTGATTACAACTTGGAAACTTAAGAGAAATACTGCTTGCCCTTTATCATTAGGGAACAAGTCAGTTTACAATGTTAGAATGATGTAAGGGAGGTAAAACTAGCTCCCCGGATGGTTACGGACACCTCCGAATCTCAGACTTTGAGCTTTAAAAAGCTCAGACCTGCTAAAAGACAAAAAAAACCAGCGAACTGAATTAGTCTTAAAACTGCCAAGAAACACTTAAAAAGTGTCTTTGACGTTGCTACAAAAAATTGCAAAAATTTCTAACTTAGCTAGCAACCTAGAACTAAATAAAAATGAAGCTATTAGACTCTTTAGATTGCTACTTGCTTAGATCTATTAATCAAATGAACTTTGAAGCAAGATTTAGATTTAAATAGGACAGTAACCGAGATAGAATAAAAAAAAATGGATCTAGAAAAGTGAACCCATGGGGGTTGAGTGTTTTGAAGAAAGGACAATGGAGTCAAGCTCCCAGATGCACCGATAGGATCGAAACTTGGTTTGTATTTACTGAATGAAGGCACGATCTAACATGTTCGTGGACTTCTCCAGCTTAGGCTACCTGTAAACAGCTGCAAACAACTAGCAAGGGGATAAGAGCATATGTGTAGATAATTAAAAGAAAGCAGCGATGTAATGAATTCAAACAAGAAATTACATTACTCTTAGCCTCCTAGTATTATCAACATGAATAAGCAAACTATACAGTGTTACTTAAAAATCTTATAGAAGATAGCTTCCCTTTAAAGACATATAATCCCAACAATACTAGCTATGAAACATAATACAGTATACCTCAGATGTACAAGCATGAAGATCCAACCAAAGACAATCACCCGACTAGCCTCCAAAGCCTTCTTTATTAAACTCAGAAAAATATTACAATACAAATATCAGCAGAGGTTCCACACTTTCCGATCTTTACAATGGAGCTAAGCTCCTCAATTTATAGAAAATGCCAACCCAGCTAGGGCGCAAAACCCTAAGAGACCAAACTCCTAACTTGTAGAGCAAGTAAACTTAATGGCCAATGGCAATGCACCATCAAACTTGGACAAAAGCTCTTGAAAATGGAAGGTGTCGAATTGAAGTAGGTTGCCCACGTGAAGGTGGAGCTCGAAACTGATGTTTCCTTGCTGGGTTGGAATGAACAGCAGGCTGGTCGCTTTTTTAATAATGAAATCTGTCCATATTGGTAGAGCCACCTCATGCTTTATCAATAACCAATCAAATGGCTGCCGAATGGTGAGAGAGTTGGCCCACGTGTGAATATGGATGGCGAATCTTTACTTTGAAACCTTGGATAAATATTTGCCCATGTCACAATGTTTTAACCTTTGAATTAAACGCCCACCGTGATTGATACATGCCAACTCAAACTATACCAAGCCGTGAAGGAATATGGCCCACACGAATATGGAGAGGGTGAGTGGGGTTAACGTGGATGGTGGGTGCGTTGAATTAGTATCTCATCCATGCTTAGTGCCACCTCAATATGAGGAAAATCGACCCCACTAACTGACTTATCAACAAATTAAACCGTACGGCCGTGAGGAGGAGTGGTTCCACGTGAAGGAAAACCGTACGGCTTTGGTTTAATACAATAATTTCAAACCTTAAGCTTTGACCATAATAAAATAAGCTTTGTCCACTTAATGAATTAATGAGTTAATGCCATGTCATATAGGATGGCCCCCCACTTGAACTCATTCTCCAAATATTAAATCCGTACGGTTGTTCACGTGTGAGGATGGAGCATGGAATATAATATTCCAATTTTGACTTTTTAATAAATGTATAACATATACTTTGCTTTACCATATAATCGTACACCTTGTGTGATGTCACTCCATGTCATTTGACATGTGATATAATTCAACTTTTGAATATTTTAATCATTTGGCCAAAGTGCATTTTGATGTTTTTCTGGCATTAAAGTGCCACTTTGTAGCTCTGATAGGCAAAACTGCTCCACGGGGGTTCTCGGTCGCCCAAAATGTAGGAAAACTGGGTACCGGGGTAAAGAGGATGCTCTGAGCTTGAAAACGAGCATCCTTGCGTCGAATTCTGACTCCGGATAAGACTTTTATCACTTTTTGAAATTTTTTAATTAAACCATTAAAAAATGGCTTAAAAAATGCGAAAAATATTTTTTCTCGGAATCGACTGAAACTTCAGGGGAACTTAGTACATGACAAAACGATGAAATTCTAGCGCCTAGCATGTTTATACATGTTACAAAATGGGCTCTAATAATCCCCTAAGGCCTAACCCCCACTTTGGGCATTCCAGCTTTGGAGGAGCAGGAGAAAACCTCATCGATTATACTCGGCTAAAGGCAAGGCATAATCGACAAGGGAAAAAACTCCTTGGAATACCTTCTTTGGTTGTCAAGTCCTAGGGAACCGAGTCACTCAAAGACCACCATGCTAGTACGCTTATTACAAACCCCGTGGGGCACAGTCATGTACTACAAAAACTGACAAATGTGCCTTGAAAAGGCCAAACTCGGAACTTCTGAACTCTGAAAAAGGCACAAGTAAATGTGCAATATTGGCGGCTCACTGAAGTCCAACTGTAGTGCAACTCAGTTGGTAACATCTGGCTCCAACTGCGGGACGTGTGATTAATCTTTCCTAGGAAAGGAGATCATTCGAGAACTCCAGATTCTCAGTTTCCTGCATGGAAACGTAAGTGCATCAGTCCCATATATATATGAAAAATAACCAAATGAAACATCTAAGTTACGACATTTATTCATGAAAGGAAACTATTGTACATAACCAAAATTCAATCTAATGTACAAAACAATAATATACATAAAATAAATCTAACTAGAAAATGAAATGCAGGAGTAGGGTTTAGAAATTTTGATACAAAGATGCCCCCATGGGCATCAGATATTTTCAGTGTAGAATAGTTTGAGAAGGCCTCCGTTGACTGGAAAGGTACACTTCTCGCCGTCCATACTGCTTAGGTAGAAAGCGTTTGTGCCTGCTACTTCATGAATGAGATAAGGGCCTGCCCATAAACTGTCAAATTTTCCATGTTTTCCAGGTTTTTCCCTTCTTTTGTCCCAAAGTAGTACTGTGTCACCAATCTGAAATACCCTTGGCTTTGATGACTTGTCAAAATTCTTTTTAACCTTCTCCTGATTCTTTATGCTTTGATCAACCGCCTTTCGTCTGATTTCATCCAACTCAACTAGTTGATCCATTCTATACTGGGATGCATCCAGATCTGTGTTACACTCTTCTAGTAACTGATACACTGGCAGCTTTAGGTGCACAGGTAAAGTAACATCTAATCCATAAACCAGTTCAAAAGGAGATTTTCCAGTTGAACTCTTCTTAGTAATCCTATCTGCCCATAGTGCAAATCTGATCTTACTATCCCAAGCTCTTTTATTATCTCCAACAATTTTCTTGACTATTGTCATTAAGTTTTTATTACTTGATTCTGCCAGACCATTACCTTGGGGATAATAATTTGATGAATGTGATAGGATGATACCATACTTGAAACAAAAGGATGACATTTCTGCTGAGCTAAATGCCTTAGCATTATCCGTGGTGATCCTAGCGGGCACACCGAATCTAGTGATAATCTTATCTTCTAAAAAATCCATGATCACTTTCTCGGTTGCCGCTTTCGTGGGGATTGCTTCCACCCATTTGGTAAAATAATCCGTGGCAGTTAGGATCCAAGAATAACCATTGCTAGAATTATCCTTAAACTGACCAATGAAATCAAGACCCCACTGCTGAAAAGGGGCTTGGACAACTACAGGTTTAAGAGGCAAGGATGCTAACTTTTGTTTTCCTGTGAAGAGTTGACATTGTTGGCAACTTCTGACATGCTTGTGAACATCTGAGAACAAAGTGGGCCAATAATACCCTGCTCTAAGGACTTTATGGGCTGTTGTCTTGGCCGCATAATGCCCTCCACAAAATCCAGAGTGGAACTCAGCCATGAGTTTTTTGGACTCTGGCTCATCGATGCATCTAAGAATTAGACCATCTGGATTTTTCCATCCCAGCCCATCCTGGGTGATACAAAACTTTGTGGCTTTTAACCTCAAGGCCCTTCTTTTATGGCCGATAAGATGATCTGGGCATGTGAGGTTGGTTAGAAAATATATGATGTCTGAATACCAAGGAACCTGTTCAAGACGTTGAAGCTCTTCTGATCTGACCTGTACTGACTCACTGTTCTGACATACCATCCCTAAGGCTTGCTCATTCCCTTCAGCCATCATGCGGGCTAAACCCTGACCTTTAACTAACTTGGTGGGTTTGATTTCTAAGTCATATTCTTGGATCTTAGAGACCCATTTACCACTTATACCAAGACAGTCTTGTTGTGATAAAATGTCCTTAACCGCCGCATGAGGCACATACCCTATAACTTTCGAGTATCCGATATACATTCTGAAATGCTTAAGTGATTTAACTAAGGCATATGCTTGTTTTTCCATGATAGTGTACTTAAGCTCAGAATTCTGTAAGGCTCTACTCATAAAGGCTATGGGTTGCTCCTGGCCATCCTTATTCTTTTGCAACAAAACTCCGGCTATGGTGTCTGGTGATGCAAATGAAAAGATTTGAAAATCTTTGGAATAATCAGGACTGATCAAGACAGGTGATCTACAGATAGCATCCTTTATTCCACTAAAAGCTTCTTTACCCTCTTTATTCCATTCAAACTTAGCGTCCTTTTTAAGCAGTCTCTGCATGGGTTTCATTAACTCTGCTAGGTTGGGAATAAAACGTCTGATAAAGTTGATTTGCCCGTTGAATGACTGTAAAGCTGTTTTATTACAAGGCAAAGGAACTTTCTTTATGGCTTCCACCCTCTCTGGGTCAATTTTGACCCCATCTTTGGAGATGATGTGACCAAGTAACTTCCCCTCATCAACACCTAAGACAGACTTAGCTGGGTTTAAAGATATGCCGAATTTTCGACATCGTTCAAAGATTTGTCTTAGGTGGCCAACATGATCACTTCTTTCTTTAGAAAAAACTGTGAGATCATCCTGATATATTTCTATGATCTTACCGATTAGCTCATTGAAAGCATAATCCATGGATCTCTGGAAAGTTGCCCCAGCATTGAGCAATCCAAAAGGCATTCTAAGATACTCGAAAGTACCCCATGGGGTGGTAAAAGTTGTCTTATGCCTGTCTTCTTTGCTGACCACTACCTGGTTATACCCCGAAAAACCATCCAACATTGACATCATTCCAGAACCAGTTACTCTTTGAAGCAGTGTTTCCATGTTGGGGAGAGGGTAGTTATCTTTTAAACATGCCCAATTCAGGTTTCTAAAGTCAATGCACAGTCTTAGGTTTCCATTTTTCTTTCTTACAACAACAAGATTTGAACACCATGAGGAATGTCTAGTTGGGGCTATGATTCCTGCTGCTAGCATCTTCTGAAGCTCTTTCAAAACTATGGGGGCCACCTTGGGATTTATTTGTCTCAACTTCTGGCGAAAAGGTTTGGCATCCCCTTTTAAAGGGATAATATGTTGGAAAACATCTTCCCGATATGACTTGAGCTCATCATATGAAAAGGCAAAAACATCCCGATATTCCCGAATTAGGGCTATAAGGGCATTTCTTTCCTTTTCACTTGTACCCTTACCAATTTTGATTAGCTTAGGTTCAGTTTTAGTCCCAATGTTAATCTCTATGTAATTTCCAGCCTTTAATATTTCCTTTTCTGGCTTATGCCTGTCCTGTCTGTCAAAGATGTGCTCCCATTCAACTATACTTTTAGGTATGGCATTCCTAGGTTGATCCTCATCTTCCTTGTAGTCATACTTTTCTTCCTTATAGCCTATCTTACAATCAGTGAACTCTTGGACATTATGTATAAATCTAAGGATTTGCTTGTCATCTTTGAATACCTGCCAATGATCTACATTATCCGGGATGGAGGGTCTGAAATTGATCTCAAATTTTCCTTCACCATTGATTATCTCTTCAGTCGGTTGGAGGGTTGAGGCTGCTACTGCTAGTTGGTCTGCTTCCTGATTTTCTTCCCTAGGTACTGATGTGATGTTTAGGGCATCAAATAATTCCATTGTATCCCAACAAGCATTCCTATACTTCCTTAACCTTTGATTCTTGCATGCAAAGGTATTCTTGATTTGACATATAACTAAGTCTGAATCTCCTTTTATACTTAGAATTTTTATACCCATATCTTTAGCTATTTCAAGGCCTTGCAAGAGTGCTTCATACTCCGCAACATTGTTTGAAGCATCAAACTCAAGTCTGAAAGCAAACTTGAAAGTCTGTTGAGATGGAGAAGTAATCACAATTCCAGCACCCTTTCCTGATCTGGAAAATGCACCATCAAAACTCATCCTCCACAACCCATTTACTCTATCATCTTTAATCGTTTCTTTAATAGGAGCTAATGTGTTTGCAAAAATGGAATAGTTCCCAGAACCATCTGACTCGTGAACATACTCATTATCTAGCACATTAGGGTCTTCAACATGAAATTTTCTTTTCTTTTCCCTATATAACCTGACATGAGCATCTTCATTAGCTGGGATCATGGCATAGGTCCAGTCCATCTGTATGCAACCACCAAGGGAAGCAGCCCATTTTCTAGATAGCAACATGCCCCAAATGTTAGGGACATCGATCACAACTACATCCATAGTCAAATTCACATCAGGATATGCAGCTAACTTGACAGGTAAGTTCATGATAATGCCTATGGTGTCGATTTCTCTAGAATCCATTGCACACACATTCTGATAAGGTCTTGTGACTTTCAGGTTCAATTGTTCCATGACTTTTTTAGTTATGACGTTGGATGTGGCACCTGAATCTAGCATGCAGTTATGGAGCAACATGTTGTTGACGACTAAGGATACATAGAAAGGAGGATGCTCTTCCTTACGAGGATCTATACTATGTAGTATAATAGGAAGATCTTCATTGATTTTCTTAGGAACATCAGGAATGACTTGTTTAGGTTTTTCAGGAATGACTTCTTTTGGTTTTTCATCAATATTTCCACTAGCTTCTAAAGACTTTATCAATCTATCCTTTTGACCTGGCATTTTAATTACTTCAGTTACAGGAACAAGCATTTTAGCACCAGCTAGCCAGCTAACTACATCAACATTTAGTTCTGGGGAAGGAAGATGAGTTACCTTAGGAATATGCAGATCTGATTTGATGGGGATGGCAGTCTTCCTTCTCTGATAGGTGAATCCTTTGAACTTTGCTAATTCTTTGATCTCTTCGGGTGTAGGTTTCTCTCCATAAATTTTTGTAACATTGTCCTTTTCCTGTGCCATTTCCTTAGCTTGTTTCCAAACATCCTTTGGCAAAGTGTGAGTTTTACCAACATGATTGATATACTCAGGTTGATTTGAATACCCTACAAAGTTGTTGACTTCAGGAGGACCTTGTTCATTTATGTAGTTAAACTTGGGACAAGTTGACTCATCATGAAATTCATTACAAGCCCTACAGAAAGGGGGCACCTCTTCCATAACCATGTTGGCTGAATCAAGTTGACTAGGGATCCTCTGATTGTTGGATGGATACTTTTGCTTCCATTCATTGTTCTGTCTAGGAGGAAACCTATTGGAAGGCATGTGAGATTTTTCTCTTTCCATAGCAATGAGTCTGTTTTGCATGGAATTCATTTGTGCAGCATGATTGGCTTCCATAGCTTTGATTACATCTGTCAATTCTCTCAAAGGATCTTTTGCTAGGTCCTTGCTATCTGTTGATGCTGACTTGTCTTTGTTGTCTGATTGTTTTGAGGTAGTACCTCTAGTGAAACCTGGAAGATTGGACTTTCCGGATGACTGCATGTTCTTATCAATCTTTTCAGCTATAACTTGGGCTTTCTTAAGATCAACAGGTTCTTTATCCCTAAGTTGATATCTCATCTCTCCATTGAAAGATTCAATATAATGTATGAGGATTGAGCCATCAGGAGGCTTAATCTCGGCATGCAAGCTTGAGATGAGATTGTTGAATCTTTTGTTGAACTCTTCCATAGTCTCATTCTCATTCTTCTTCATGTTGTTTAGGGATGCTAACAGGTACCTATCTTCTTTCTTGTCTCCCCACTTGGCTAGGAAACCCTTCTCAAATTCTTTGAATGTTTTGAAACTGCCAGCATCTAGGTCTGAGAACCAATCAAAGGCATCTTCTTCTAAGGATAGTGCAAACAGCTTCATCTGCACATCTTCATGTTTAGCGTTAAGACACCATTTATTATAACATTGTGAAAAAGACTTTAAATGTGCCTTAGCACTTATGGCATTGTTACCCTGAAATGAAGGCAATTTTTCAATTGCCTTCTCAGTTACGACATGAGGGTACCCTACGATTGCAGTAAAGTCTAGAGGGCTAAAAAAATCTCCCATGTCTTCTGGTGGATTAGACTCTTCAAACAGATGGTGAATATCTAAGATTGACTCAAGTCTAAGATTTTCGAGTATTCTCCGAGAGTTTTGTTTATTCAATCTTCTTCTATATACCTTTTCAGGTTCAGGAATAAAATTGAATAATCCTTCCGAATTTCTTCTTGTTGAATACTTCGTTGAATTGTTTAAAAGTGGAGTCGCCAGATGGACCGAGTAAAAATTTAAATATTCACAGGATACATCAAACAAAGTAAAAAAAGCAAAAAGAAACAAAGGTCGTGACCCGGGAATAGAAAGGTTTATCCCCGGCAACGGCGCCAAAATGTTGCCGCCTAATACACACCTGGGGGGGACGCGGCAGGAAACCTTCAAGCCGCTCGGTGTGTCCTTGGGGGCAAGTGAGAGTCAAGTGCTGTCACCTGATTACTCGACTCCTCCGTCTAGGCTTACTCCTAGCGAAGCCAAGGGGGGTGGTCCCTATGAAAAATAATCTAAGGCTTTTAATCTACAACAAAAGATAAAAGTCTATTCTAGGAGTTAAAGATGACGAGATGATAAAATATAACAACAAAGCACTGCTTGTGAATTAAATCAAATAGCTAACCCAACATAAGATAAATAAGCATTCACGACATTTATGATTGACTTAAACACAGAAAATTAAAGACCAGTGCCGAGAATGTAAAAATGCTTGTAAGTACTGTTGTGTGGGGTTGCTTGTGTAGTCTCAGTGAAAGTATTGCAGTGGCTCGGTTGGTAAATTTTATAGTTTATTAAATGAGTAGTTAAGGAGTGGGTTGATTCTTGGTTTGGCCCAAAAGAAAACCTAAACTTCGAACTGAGTGCTCTAGCAACCTTACCAAGTGTCCAACCAGGTGAGGATGAACCCGCTTAAGAACCTGCTGACTCTGTGGATTCAGTCCATGCAACCTCCCGAGTTCTTAGAATTGGATTTTAATGGATTGTCCTATTAACACTAAATACCTTACACCCGTTTCTGATTGAGCCAACTGTTCCGACTAAGCTGCAGTGGTCAAGAGCATACTCCGAGTTTGGGGCGTTGTTCGTTTTATTAAATAGGTATGAGTGGATGATTAATCTACACTAAACCCCAAGCATAAAGCAAGGGGGGTTAATTTTAGGATTAAATTTTAAGCACAGAATAATAATTCGAAGTAAACACAAAAGCATGTAAAATGATAAACGGGTCCTTGGAGGACGTTGTGTGCTTGAGTGTGTTATTTAACTACTATTGCTTGAATGAAAACTAATCTAAAACAAAAAAAAATAAAAAATAAAAAAAAGGGTGCGAATCCCCCCTGGGGGGATTGGGTTCAGGCGCTGGAATTGCCTGCTGTGCTCTTTTTATTTTTTTGATTACAACTTGGAAACTTAAGAGAAATACTGCTTGCCCTTTATCATTAGGGAACAAGTCAGTTTACAATGTTAGAATGATGTAAGGGAGGTAAAACTAGCTCCCCGGATGGTTACGGACACCTCCGAATCTCAGACTTTGAGCTTTAAAAAGCTCAGACCTGCTAAAAGACAAAAAAAACCAGCGAACTGAATTAGTCTTAAAACTGCCAAGAAACACTTAAAAAGTGTCTTTGACGTTGCTACAAAAAATTGCAAAAATTTCTAACTTAGCTAGCAACCTAGAACTAAATAAAAATGAAGCTATTAGACTCTTTAGATTGCTACTTGCTTAGATCTATTAATCAAATGAACTTTGAAGCAAGATTTAGATTTAAATAGGACAGTAACCGAGATAGAATAAAAAAAAATGGATCTAGAAAAGTGAACCCATGGGGGTTGAGTGTTTTGAAGAAAGGACAATGGAGTCAAGCTCCCAGATGCACCGATAGGATCGAAACTTGGTTTGTATTTACTGAATGAAGGCACGATCTAACATGTTCGTGGACTTCTCCAGCTTAGGCTACCTGTAAACAGCTGCAAACAACTAGCAAGGGGATAAGAGCATATGTGTAGATAATTAAAAGAAAGCAGCGATGTAATGAATTCAAACAAGAAATTACATTACTCTTAGCCTCCTAGTATTATCAACATGAATAAGCAAACTATACAGTGTTACTTAAAAATCTTATAGAAGATAGCTTCCCTTTAAAGACATATAATCCCAACAATACTAGCTATGAAACATAATACAGTATACCTCAGATGTACAAGCATGAAGATCCAACCAAAGACAATCACCCGACTAGCCTCCAAAGCCTTCTTTATTAAACTCAGAAAAATATTACAATACAAATATCAGCAGAGGTTCCACACTTTCCGATCTTTACAATGGAGCTAAGCTCCTCAATTTATAGAAAATGCCAACCCAGCTAGGGCGCAAAACCCTAAGAGACCAAACTCCTAACTTGTAGAGCAAGTAAACTTAATGGCCAATGGCAATGCACCATCAAACTTGGACAAAAGCTCTTGAAAATGGAAGGTGTCGAATTGAAGTAGGTTGCCCACGTGAAGGTGGAGCTCGAAACTGATGTTTCCTTGCTGGGTTGGAATGAACAGCAGGCTGGTCGCTTTTTTAATAATGAAATCTGTCCATATTGGTAGAGCCACCTCATGCTTTATCAATAACCAATCAAATGGCTGCCGAATGGTGAGAGAGTTGGCCCACGTGTGAATATGGATGGCGAATCTTTACTTTGAAACCTTGGATAAATATTTGCCCATGTCACAATGTTTTAACCTTTGAATTAAACGCCCACCGTGATTGATACATGCCAACTCAAACTATACCAAGCCGTGAAGGAATATGGCCCACACGAATATGGAGAGGGTGAGTGGGGTTAACGTGGATGGTGGGTGCGTTGAATTAGTATCTCATCCATGCTTAGTGCCACCTCAATATGAGGAAAATCGACCCCACTAACTGACTTATCAACAAATTAAACCGTACGGCCGTGAGGAGGAGTGGTTCCACGTGAAGGAAAACCGTACGGCTTTGGTTTAATACAATAATTTCAAACCTTAAGCTTTGACCATAATAAAATAAGCTTTGTCCACTTAATGAATTAATGAGTTAATGCCATGTCATATAGGATGGCCCCCCACTTGAACTCATTCTCCAAATATTAAATCCGTACGGTTGTTCACGTGTGAGGATGGAGCATGGAATATAATATTCCAATTTTGACTTTTTAATAAATGTATAACATATACTTTGCTTTACCATATAATCGTACACCTTGTGTGATGTCACTCCATGTCATTTGACATGTGATATAATTCAACTTTTGAATATTTTAATCATTTGGCCAAAGTGCATTTTGATGTTTTTCTGGCATTAAAGTGCCACTTTGTAGCTCTGATAGGCAAAACTGCTCCACGGGGGTTCTCGGTCGCCCAAAATGTAGGAAAACTGGGTACCGGGGTAAAGAGGATGCTCTGAGCTTGAAAACGAGCATCCTTGCGTCGAATTCTGACTCCGGATAAGACTTTTATCACTTTTTGAAATTTTTTAATTAAACCATTAAAAAATGGCTTAAAAAATGCGAAAAATATTTTTTCTCGGAATCGACTGAAACTTCAGGGGAACTTAGTACATGACAAAACGATGAAATTCTAGCGCCTAGCATGTTTATACATGTTACAAAATGGGCTCTAATAATCCCCTAAGGCCTAACCCCCACTTTGGGCATTCCAGCTTTGGAGGAGCAGGAGAAAACCTCATCGATTATACTCGGCTAAAGGCAAGGCATAATCGACAAGGGAAAAAACTCCTTGGAATACCTTCTTTGGTTGTCAAGTCCTAGGGAACCGAGTCACTCAAAGACCACCATGCTAGTACGCTTATTACAAACCCCGTGGGGCACAGTCATGTACTACAAAAACTGACAAATGTGCCTTGAAAAGGCCAAACTCGGAACTTCTGAACTCTGAAAAAGGCACAAGTAAATGTGCAATATTGGCGGCTCACTGAAGTCCAACTGTAGTGCAACTCAGTTGGTAACAGTAGGTACTAACTCGAATGGTAGAAGGAGCCAATCTAATGGTGATTGCATGGACTAACCAATGGACAAACCCCAACTAGGATCCACGTGAGCTAATGAGGGTTGACGTGAGGATTGAGAGGATTGCGAGCTAGTTGATAGGATGACAAGTGGAGCTTGGTAGGTGCTAACTCATGTTTGCAAGGAGAGCCGAGCTATGGTATCCTCAGAAGCAAAAGAGAAAATCATGAAATCTTTGGTATAATCCGGACTAACCAACACAGGTGACCTAGTAATGGCATCTTTAATAATGTTGAAGGCTTCCCTCCCATCATCAGTCCACACAAACTTAGCATCTTTTTTAAGCAACCGCTGCATGGGTTTCATCAACTCTGAAAGGTTTGGAATAAATCTTCTGATAAAGTTTATGTGTCCATTGAAAGATTGAAGGCCTTTCACATTCTTGGGGAGAGGTATTTTCTTGATGGCTTCTACTCTTTCAGGGTCAATCTTGACCCCGTCCTTGTTTATAATATGCCCTAAGAGTTTTCCTTCTTCAATGCCTAATACAGACTTTGCCGGATTTAGGGAGATACCATATTCTCTGCATCGTTCAAAGACTTTTCTCAAGTGATCAACATGGCTGGATCTTTCCTTCGAAAATACAGTTAAATCATCTTGGTATATCTCGATGATTTTTCCTATTAATTCCTTGAAAGCATAATCCATGGCCCTTTGGAAAGTGGCTCCTGCATTTGTAAGGCCAAAGGGCATTCTCAAATACTCAAAAGTTCCCCAAGGGGTTGTAAAAGCAGTTTTATGTTTATCTTCCGGGTTGATGACAACCTGGTTGTATCCTGAAAATCCATCAAACATGGACATCATATTAGATCCAGTGACCCGTTGGAGGAGGGTCTCCATGTTGGGAAGTGGATAATTGTCTTTCTGGCATGCCATGTTAAGGTTCCTGAAATCAATACATATTCTGATACTCCCATTCTTCTTTCTTACGACAACTAAGTTGGAGCACCATGAAGTGTGTCGGGTGGGTGCTATAATGCCTGTTGCCAACATCTTTTCTAGCTCTCTTTTGATAATAGGGGCCAACTTAGGATTTATTTGCCTTAGTTTTTGACGGAAAGGCTTGGCATTTTGCATTTCCGGTTTAAGGGGAATGGTATGTTGGAACACATCTTCCCTATAGGCCTTCAACTCGTCATAAGTAAAGGCAAATATATCTCTAAACTCTCTGACAAGGTTTATTAGTGCATTTCTTTCTTTTTCTGATGTTCCTTTTCCAATTTTTATGATTTTTGGATCTGTTTCTGTTCCGATGTTAACCTCAATGTAATCTCTTGGCTTCATCTGGTCAATGTTGTTATTCTTCCCGTCATGCCTATCAAAGATGTTCTCTAACTTAGTGAAACCACGTGAAATTGGGTTCATGGGTTGGCTTTCATCTTTATACTGCTTGCCTTCTTCCTGCTCATTAACGTTGAAATTGGCAAACTCATCTAAGTTATTTATGAACCTTAGAATTTGTTCATCATCTTTGAAAACCTGCCAATGGTTCATGTTATCTGGGACAGATGGCCTATAGTTGATTTCAAGGGTACAATCTCCTTTCAACATTTCCTCTGATGGTTGGAGTGTAGATGCTGCAACAGCTAACCTATCTGCCATACTGTTTTCCTCCCTATGGACTGCTTGTATATTTAGAGCATCAAAGTATTCCATGGTGTCCCACACTGCATTTCTATACCTTTTAAGCCTTTTGCAATGGCATGCAAAGTTACCCTTGATCTGTTGTACCACTAAATCAGAATCTCCCTTAATACTAAGCATTTTGATCGTCATGTCTTTAGCAATTTCTATGCCTATTAAGAGTGCTTCATACTCCGCAACATTGTTGGTGGCTTCAAACTCAAGTCTAAATGCAAAATTGAAGATTTTACCCTCAGGTGACATTAAGACTATACCGGCACCCTTGCCAGCTTTAGAAAAAGCTCCATCAAATTCCATTTTCCACAGCCCATCAATTTTCTTGTCTTTCATTTCCCTATGAACTGGATCTAAGAAAGTGGAATTGATCTGGTGGGTTCCCATGTCATTTGAATTGTAAATGTACTCATTTGAAGGTTTGTGGGGATTTTCAACATGGTACCTCCTTTCCTTTTCTGAATGTAGTTTAACCTGAGTGTCTTCTGAAGCAGGAACAGTTGCGTAGGATAGATCTAATTGTAATGAACCACCCAAGGAAGCACCCCATTTTCTAGATAAAAGCATACCCCACTTATCAGGTACATCTATGACTAGGATGTCCATGGTGACATGGATGTCTGGGTACTTGGCTAATCTGACGATTTGATTCTGAATCATCCCCTCAACTTCGACAGGTCTAGAGTCCATAGCACAAACATTCCCATATGGTCCGGTGGTCTTTAAGTTCAGTTGCTGCATGACTTTCTTGGTCATAAGGCTGGCACCAGATCCTGAGTCCAACATACAGTTATGTAGAAGAAGGTCACCTATCATCAATGATATGTAGAAAGGTGGGTGAGCTTCTTTTCTTGTTTCCCTGGTATGTAGGACTATAGGGGGATCTCCATAATCATTCATACAACTTGTTGAAGGTTGTTCTTTAGTTTCTACGAAAGCTACCTTTTTAGGGGTAGGGTACTTTGCAGGTGGAGGTTGCTTTTCAGATGCAATGGGATGAGGAACAACAAGGGGCTTTTCAGAATTTATAGGTTTAGGAGTATGAGGGGGAGTATTATTAGCATGAGGCTCTAACAGTTTTAACAGTTTCTCTCTCTGACCAGGAAGTTTGCATAGTTCAAGTACTGGGACTGGAACTTTGGTGTTGGACAACCAATTACTTAAATCAAAATTTAAATCAATAGGTGGTCCCTTTTCAATGTTTATTCTTGGAGCAATGTGAGGAACTGTTACCTTAGGAGTGTTTTGATTAGAAGGTCCCTCCTTCGGTTTCTTTTGATAAGTGTTTCCTTTGAATCTCTGGCTGTTGTTGATACTAGGTGGCATCTCTCCATACAGTTGAGTCATATAGTCGATCTGCTGTTAACCCTGGTTGGCTTGAGTCATATCAAGGTTCTCATATTCATTTCCCACATGGTTGATAAAAACAGGCTCGTCTGATGAAGTACTAGGATCACATCCCTCAGGATATCCATGCTCTTGAACAAAGCAAGCATAATGGCAACCAGATTCCTCATGGAAATCCTTGCATGCTCTACAAAATGGCTTGACATGCTCAACCATGTTGGCAGCCTCTAGTTGATGAGGAGGCCTCTGTTCATGGTTAGGAGGTCTTCTTTGCCAAGTAGGTTTGGCAGGAAAATTTCTAGGAGCTGGTTGTGTATGTTGAACCTGTTGAACCTGTGCTCTTTCCATGTTGATGATCTTGTTTTGCAATTCTTTAATCTGACTTACATGTTTCTGTTCTGCTTTTTCCATTCTCTCATATATCTCTATCATTCTTTTTTCGTAAGAGTCCTTCATAGGTTCTTTGTCTTTATGCTCGGTTGGTTTTGAAAGCAGTTGAGATCTAGAGTACCCCTGGATATTTGATTCTCCGGAAGACTTCATGTTTTTATCAATTTTGATGGCCAAAGCTTGAGCTTCAAGCAAGGTAGCTGGTTCTTTATCCCTGATCTGATATTGGACTTTGCCACTTAATGCTTCTATGTAGTAGTCTAACAAAGAGGCCGCAGGAGGCGCATAGGTGTCAGGGATGGAATTGGACAACTCCATGAATTTTGTGTTAAATTCATCCATAGTTTCGTTCTCAGTCTTCTTCATACTAGTTAGAGATGCAACTAAATGTCTAGGTTCTTTTCTGCAACCAAACTTGTTGAGGAAGGCCGTCTTGAAGGCTGCTATGGTGGCAAAATAATTGTCTGGCAGATTGTCGTACCAATTCCCTGCCCTACCTTCCAAGGATAGGGCAAAAAGAGTCATGTAAACGTCTTCATGTTTATCAGCTCCCCTGACATGAGCACTACATAATTTGGTGAAGTTTCTAATATGTTGTTCAGCAGATAACGAGGCATCAGTGCCATTGAAATTTGTGATCTTATCAATAGCCTTCTCGGGAATATCGTGAGGTTGACCTGGTATCTGAGTAAAGTTGAGTTGAGTAAAGAACTCACCCATTGTGGAAAGGAAACAGTTATTATTCTCAGAAATTGTTTGATTTTCTAGATTTTCTTGAAATAAAGAGTGGATGTCTAAAATAGATTCGGATCTAAGATTTTCAAGAATTCTACGAGAAGCAAGCTTGTTTAGTCTCCTCCTATAAACCTTTTCAGGCTCAGGGATAAAACTAAGCAAACCTTCAAAGTTTCTTCTAGTTGAATACCTTGATGTGTTAACTGACAGTGGAGTCGCCAGGTGAATCCAAGTCTAATTTCAGAGAGTGATTAAACTAAAAATCTACCAAAGTAAAAAGGTGAAGTGGAGTTGCCAGATAGATATGAGAATCTATCAAAAGGTAAAACAAACTAGAAAAAACTAAGGTCGTCCAGGAACAAAAAGATTTGTCCCCGGTAGCGGCGCCAAAGATGTTGTCCGCTAATATGCACACCAGCAGCGGAAATCTTTCGAAAGCTGTCTCTTCACTACAAGTGAGAGAGGTGTGGCCTTGGGGGCAAGCAATGAGCCAGGTACTGGCACCTGAATCCCAGCTCCTCCGTTTAGGCAAAACTCCTAACGAAGCCAAGGGGGGTAGTCCCTAAAAAAGAGTTGTCTAAAGGCTCTTTGTGTATTTAAGTGTTTTTAATGTAGTGATGCGGATGGGTGTTTTTTAGGAGTTTTTGTGAAATGAAAGATAATTATAAAACTTTAATGTGACACAAGATAGCGCAATCCACGTTGCAACAGAAGATAAGGGATGCACTTGAACAAGAAGCAAATCACTTTTTACACAAATTAAGACAAATACTCCAATATAGATATTTAAGCAAAACAAAGATATATGATGAAGGACCAGTGCCTTATGGAGTCAAGAAATAAAAGCGATTGTAAACTTGACACAAGTGCTTGAAATGGAAAATTTGTGAGAACGTTATGCAGCTTATCTTGGTAAATTAAAAGTTTTAATTGTCTTGTTTATTAAGGCTAAAACCAAGGTATCAAAAGATGGTGGAACCCTGCCCAAGAAAAATACTGGCAACCCTAAGTGACCTGTCGGAAGCACCCAGATTCAAAAGGATAGGTGTCCAATGTTTGAACCGCCCCTGAGTCTGACAGTGATTTCCCGGCGCCACCTCTCGTGGGAAGAACAATATTTTGCCTTGGTTGAGGTTTTGGGTAAAAATTTTAATTAAGTTATCGATCGTAAATTATCAAGTCTTCCACCTTTCTGAGTACTAGCCCAACCTTTTCAGGTTGGCAGAGCATACGGGTGTAGGACAGAAACCAAGATAAATTAATTAAAGGGTGTGTGAGTGGAAAATTTTATTATTAGAAAGCCTTGTTCAACTCTCCGACAGAGAGCGCTCTTGACTTGGTCTTATGACCACAGTTCAAGAGACTTGCTAAATTAACAATGCCTAATGCAGGAAAATGCAAGAAACTAAAATGCCCTCCGATAGAGGGTGCTCTTGACTTGGATTTGGCCAAGTTCAAGAGACTTTGGTTTATTTTATGAAGCAGAAAGAAAGTAGTGGCAGTATATCTTAACTTGAAACAGATTTTAAGCAATAGTATTGATCACAAGATATAAATTACCACTAACAATAATGCTTGCAAGATAAACAAATCTAGTGTTCTACCACACAAAATTAATCTACTAGGTGGGATTGATCCCCGAAACAGGATCAACCGCTAGAACCCGCCTGCACTTGAGAACCTCCAGCTAGCTGAAAGCTCTACCAAGGAAACCGACGGGGATGGAAGAGTAACCACAAATTATGTGGTCCTGCCTTTGAGACGAAGTCTCAAGGATACAACTTCCGGCTGAGGGCTTTGGAAGAGAAACAAGATAAAAATAAATGAGAAATAAAACTAACTACCCAAGAATCTCTTTCAGGTTCAAGACCCTACTCGGGAGAGCATGGGGGTAAGTGAATATGGAAGATAAATAACCAAATGACTTAGTGAAATAGAAACTAATCTAAGAGCATGGAAACGTAAACTAAGTTAAACCAAACCACAAGACCCAACACTCTTCCCCAAATGGGGAAGAAAACCCAAAAGTGGAGGCCCCCTCCACTTGAAACTTTTTATTAAACTGTTACAGATGCCTTGGGTTTAAAACCTTGCAAGGTCTTTTGAGAACGGTAATACTTGGAAAATTATTGAAGAAGATACAAATTTTACTTGCTATTACAAAGGATAAGTATATCAAGATTGAGTCATTCTCATGGCTCCTTCGTTTTATTTTGCGTTTGATCCTTTGCTTCAAGATCTTTATCAAGTATCTCTCTTTCTCAAATGATCTACACAAGTCCAAAACATCTAAACAAGGCGCCCATTAACCGTTAGCAAAAAAACCAAAACTTGCAACTAGTTAAGTTTAGATTTGAAATTTTTACTCTAAAATGTGGAATGCATGAAATTTTATCATAAAATGTTAACTATGGCTAAACAGACCAGCGAACAACAAACTCTCGAAAAGTCCTAGAAATGAGATCTAAAGTATAAAAAATTTGAAATATTTTTGTGCAAAATTTTCTATCTTTTGGAAGATGTAAAAGTTTGTAAAAATCTACTAGCTACATGCAAGCTATGATAGTATGGATATGAAAATGACTAAGTACTTCAAAAGACAAATGCAAGATAATTATTTTTATGAGATCTAACTATGTAAAAACAACTACCAAATAACCAAGTAATGAAATCTAATACTAAATACTACTACCCCCCCTTGGCTTCGTTAGGAGTTTTGCCTAAACGGAGGAGCTGGGATTCAGGTGACAGTACCTGGCTCATTGCTTGCCCCCAAGGCCACACCTCTCTCACTTGTAGTGAAGAGACAGCTTTCGAAAGATTTCCGCTGCTGGTGTGCATATTGGCGGACAACAGATGTATATTAAAAAAAGATGTGCACGACCATTCATTACAAAAAAGGAAGCCTTGCTTTAAAGAGAGAGGTCAAAATGCTAAATGTAGGCTTGCCCATAATGGCTCTAATGTTCTTGTTTAGCTGTTGTCTACTGTTCGCTGTAATAGAGGAGGGATATACCCTTACATATTGAGAATTTATTAAAATACAAAAATACGTACAAACTTTAACTGACAGAGGTACCCATCAGGAGAATAGATTGTTCTATCCATAGTTTTGTTGCTGAATAGAGGTATCTTCTACAATTTTCATGTCAACCTTGGGGAATTCTTGGCAATGGCTGCTTTGGGACATTCTAGCCATTTTTAAAACTTCATCTTTAATAATATCAACGGTGCCCATCAATTCAAAGAGGTTTCTTTCTAAATCATCAATCCTGGAATCTTGGCATGTTAACTGCTGTGAGATGTACTTGATGTCTGTTGTCGTCTCGTTGTGTTGTTTAACTCCTGTGCATATTGCTTCGTACACCCCGGACAAATGTTCTTTGAAGTCTGAGATGCTGGCTCTCAGAGTCGCGATTCCTTCAGCTACGCCGGCCATGGAGCTTCTGTGAATGCCAGAGCGAGGGGGAGGAGCAAGAAAGCGAGCATGAGGAAGAGAGGAACCGTCGTAGGGGGGAGGGTCAGGTAAGCGAAGGTTGTCCAGACCGTTGGAGAGCAGGAGAACAAAGGATGAGGGGCTCGTCATGGCGCAATGGGGAAGATAACCGGGGAAGGGGGGAGGGCGGAGTAAATGCTGAAGTGAGGCGACTGACAAGGAGAAGACGGGCAGAGAGGAGGCCATGTGAAGGCCCACGTGCCCTCACAAAACTGATAGGTGGAGAGTTGGCCAAAAAATTCATTGAGAAATTAATTTGCCCATGAGACTTTAGGCTAGGGGATAAACTTAAGTTCTTGCTTTCCATTGTTGTATATAATTCCCCCCCATAGGAAGAATGACTCCTTGATTGGCAGTTTCATTTGCTTGGGTATTACTTTCCCGTAGGATGTGGAAGTACTGAATTTCATGGGGAAGAGAGAGCTGGTTGATCCTCCTTTGCATTCTGTTGCTTTTTGATTGTACTTTATATGTCCCCATCCTCAGTTTTTGAATTACATGTCTTGAGTCACCAAAGAATTTTAGCTTATTGATGTTGAGGGTCGCTATGAGTTCCATGGAGTGAAGCAAAGCTAGCCATTCAGCTTCGTTGTTTGTTTTCTTTCCTAGGCCCCAAGCAAAGGAGATAATTTTATTTCCTCCTGGATCGAATATAATCCCTCTCGCACCTGCCTCCCCCGGGTTTCCTTTGGAAGCCCCATCGAAAAAAACAGGGTGACTAGATTGAGCTTTCCACCATTGAGTGAAGAGAGTGTTATCTTGTTTGATTTCCCAATCAGAGCTGTTCTTTTTAGGCTTGGACTGAAGTGAGCTCACCTTAACAAGGACTTGGCACCATTGGAATTCTGACCAGGATAGAGCTTCTAAGTTGGGAAAGAGAACACCTTTAGCTGTAAGAGTTCCAGAGATTATATTTGAGGCTTTGTTTGCTGCTCTGGAGTAATCTGCTTTCTTATTTTAAAAAACACTTTTATTTCTTTCTAACCATACCTGCCAGCATATGTTCATTGGAATCGGCTTCCAGATTCGGCCCATCGTTGGTTTGGCTTTTGTTGTTCCTGGAAAGGAATTTCTCCATTTTTCAACCATGATTCTGATTTGTTTTGGGTCTAAGGAGTCCTTCCATTGGGAATCGAGAACTTTTCCCCAGACTTGTTGGGAAAATTCACATTCTAAAAAGAGGTGCTGAGCATTCTCTTCTGATTTTCTACACAGTTCGCACCTGGAGGGGCCTTCAATTCCTCTTGTCCTTAGATTGTCTGCAGTTAGCAATTTATTGTGAGCAAGAACCCTATTATCACCTATTTTGTACAAATGGTTGAAACCTTATTGAGCCGCCAGTGTTGGAACACATCAGTGTTGACTTCCAGAGTATCTGGGTTTCAGATATTTGGGTCTAGCCAGTTTTGTTTTTGAGTCGACATGACCATGGCCCCATGGGGGTTTGTATCAAAGTGTGCTAGTAGGGTCTGAGTGGCTCGGTTCCCCATGACTGGATTAAACAACTAAGGTATTCCAGTGAGTTTTTTCACCGTCAGATTATACTTTGCTTTAGGCGAAATATAATCTCTTGGTTTTTCTCCCGCTTCCTCCAAAGCTGGAATGCCCGATTTTGGAAATTTGGCCATGGGGGGTTATTAGGGTCCAACTATAATGTATAAACCTACTAGACACTATTAGAATAGGTTTTGGTCATGTCCTAGGTCTCTAGGACCCCCAGAAAAAATTTCAAAAAATTTTTACCGGACGCGTCGAAATTGGGGTTTTTAATTTTTTAATTATTTTTAAATTTTAATTAAATTTCTCTATAGTTTAAATAGAGAAATTTGGGTCTGTAATTATGTCAGTCATCCGGGGTCCGAATTTAGTGTTTGATGGCTCGATTCATAAGCCAAAAATCACACATGACCCGTGGAGCAGCTAAACCCAACTTTCGGATGTCAATTCAGCCTCATAATTAATATTTTCTCTGAAAAGTCATTTACAGATAAATTATTAATTAAAATAATAAAATTGATTATTTTGGAGATAATCCAAATCTCTCCAAAATTAATCAATTTGATTAAAATAAAAGGCTAAATGACATGGCAATGAGCATTTAGGAAGATTCCAATCAACTCCAAGCCCACCCAGTCATCCATCCAGTCACCAGCAAAGGATCTTCTTGAGCAAATTCGCCCTCCTTCATGAGAAAATGGATTTATTGATGTGTCAGTTCATGGGTTGGTGGCTTGCATTTAAAGCTTGAGGTAGGCGCCCTATGACTCACCTTATCCACCATAGCTTGGCTCCTTGTGTGATTCGAGTTACACCTACCTATTACCACGTGTCTCCCTCACAAACTAGCTCACATATCCTACCTTCCTCACGTCAATCTCCATGGAGCTCGAGTTTAAACCTTGTGGAATGTGGTGAGTGGTTGTGATACTCCCAAAGCTACACATATACGAGTTAGTACCTACCAAAGGCCACTTGCCATTTCCATGTTAACTCACCCTTCCATTTGTCTCCATCACATCCAAGCTCGCCCTCCACATAAGCTCACGTTAATCCTCACCTTAGGTCGCATTTCCTTGTTGTAACTTGGCTATTGGGTAATGCTACCATTCACACCTACCTCAAGTCGAGTTTTGCCACCTACCTCAAACTCGACTCTATCTCTCCAAGCTTAAGATTTGATTGAAATTCGACCTATGCTCATGGCTAATTCGACCTAGGGTTTAGCTTATTGGTTTTAGTATAAAGAGAGGCCCATTAGGGGTTATTATCTCATGGAATTTTGATGTAAAGTTACTCTGTCATTTTGTCATTGCAAAGCCATTGGCTTAAGGAAATAAAGCGACTTTGGAGGTCTATGTGTTGTCAAATGCTTTTCATGGAAATGTCTTCATAATCTCAAGGTGAATTTGTTCTTGTTTTTTGCTTATAATCTCATGTTTTGATCCATAATTTGCTTAGAAGGCTTTTTTAAGCCCATAGGATGGGCATTTGAATACAATTTGTCCATTTATGTTTGGTTTAAGTGTGATTTAGAAGGAGTAGACTGTAGTTGGAAATACTTATACTATTCCAATCCCACTTTTATTATGCATACTATTATGATCAAGATGTGTTTATGAGTGATCACTTGTGCAGATCCAACAGGTTTTGAAGAGAGATTTGAGCTAGGTTGCATCTTTCATCTCTTCAAAAGGCCTACATTTTCTAACCATTTGTGCATGCTTCAGGATCCTTCTAGAGCAAATCTCAAGCATTAAGGGATTTGGCAAGAGGCTTCAAATCTAAGGTTCCATCTCTTAAGTTTATTTAAAAAATCAATTTGGTTACTTTAGGCTTCTCTTCTTCAAGCCTTTCTATTAGGGGTTATTATCTCATGGAATTTTGATGTAAAGTTACTCTGTCATTTTGTCATTGCAAAGCCATTGGCTTAAGGAAATAAAGCGACTTTGGAGGTCTATGTGTTGTCAAATGCTTTTCATGGAAATGTCTTCATAATCTCAAGGTGAATTTGTTCTTGTTTTTTGCTTATAATCTCATGTTTTGATCCATAATTTGCTTAGAAGGCTTTTTTAAGCCCATAGGATGGGCATTTGAATACAATTTGTCCATTTATGTTTGGTTTAAGTGTGATTTAGAAGGAGTAGACTGTAGTTGGAAATACTTATACTATTCCAATCCCACTTTTATTATGCATACTATTATGATCAAGATGTGTTTATGAGTGATCACTTGTGCAGATCCAACAGGTTTTGAAGAGAGATTTGAGCTAGGTTGCATCTTTCATCTCTTCAAAAGGCCTACATTTTCTAACCATTTGTGCATGCTTCAGGATCCTTCTAGAGCAAATCTCAAGCATTAAGGGATTTGGCAAGAGGCTTCAAATCTAAGGTTCCATCTCTTAAGTTTATTTAAAAAATCAATTTGGTTACTTTAGGCTTCTCTTCTTCAAGCCTTTCTATTTTGTTCCTTGAGCTTTTTACTTGCATGCTAAGCCACTTCTAGCCCCTCTAGCCTTGATCCAAGATTGCCTTGTCTTCAAGCCAAAGATTAGAAATCCATAAGGTTGAAGTTCCTTCAACCTTGGGGAATAACTTGGGATTTGCTCCCTTGTGCTCTCTTCAACACTCGTTGTCGGCGTATCACCGGTTAACCGGAGGATTTCCAAGGCGGTGTTCTACTACCCCAAGTGTTCCACTTGAAGTCCTTGCCCTAGATCTACTTCTCCTTGGCTTTCTTTTCTCCTAGTTTCGTCCTACCTCTCTTTCCCTATTCGCCCTTCTCCCTCTTGCTCTCGTTTTTCCTCTTTAGTTTCCTCAATTTTCCTCTCGTCCTCTCTCTTCTACTCCTTCACTCTCGTCCTACCTCACTTAGATCCTTTCTTCCTTGCCCTTATCTCCTTACTTGCCCTTCACCTTCTCCCCTCGTCCATCCTCTTTAAGCCCTAAAATCACATCAAAAGAACAAAACAAAGGGGTTAGTAGTATTTAGTATTAGGTTTCATTACTTGGTTATTTGGTAGTTGTTTTTACATAGTTAGATCTCATAAAAATAATTATCTTGCATTTGTCTTTTGAAATACTTAGTCATTTTCATATCCATACTATCATAGCTTGCATGTAGCTAGTAGATTTTTACAAACTTTTACATCTTCCAAAAGATAGAAAATTTTGCACAAAAATATTTCAAAATTTTTATACTTTAGATCTCATTTCTAGGACTTTTCGAGAGTTTGTTGTTCGCTGGTCCGTTTCGCCATAGTTTAGATTTTATGATCAAATTTCATGCATTCCACATTTTAGAGTAAAAATTTCAATTCTAAACTTAACTAGTTGCAAGTTTTGGTTTTTTGCTAACGGTTAATGGGCACCTTGTTTAGATGTTTTGGACTTGTGTAGATCATTTGAGAAAGAGAGATACTTGATAAAGATCTTGAAGCAAAGGATCAAACGCAAAATAAAACGAAGGAGCCATGAGAATGACTCAATCTTGATATACTTATCCTTTGTAATAACAAGTAAAATTTGTATCTTCTTCAATAATTTTCCAAGTATTACCGTTCTCAAAAGACCTTGCAAGGTTTTTAAATCCAAGGCATCTGTAACAGTTTAATAAAAAGTTTCAAGTGGAGGGGGCCTCCACTTTTGGGTCTTCTTCCCCATTTGGGGAAGAGTGTTGGGTCTTGTGGTTTGGTTTAACTTAGTTTACGTTTCCATGCTCTTAGATTAGTTTCTATTTCATTAAGATCATTTTTGTTTATCTTCCATATCTACTTACCCCCATGCTCTTCCGAGTAGGGTCTTTGACCTGAAAGAGATTCTTGGGTAGTTTAGTTTTATTTCGCAATTTTATCTTGCTTCTCTTCCAAAGCCCTCAGCCGGAAGTTGTATCCTTGAGATTTCGTCTCAAGGGCAGGACCACATAATTTGTGGTTACTCTTCCATCCCCGTCGGTTTCCTTGGCAGAGCTTTCAGCTAGCTGGAAGTTCTCAAGTGCAGGCCGTTCTAGTGGTTGATCCTGTTTCGGGGATCAATCCCACCTAGTAGATTAAAGTTGTGTGGTAGAACACTAGATTTATTTATCTCGCAAGCATAAATTGTTAGCAATAATTCATATCTTGTGGTCAATTTTATTGCTTAAAATCTGCTTCAAGTTAAGATATACTGCTACTACTTTCTTTCTACTTCATAAAATAAACCAAAGTCTCTTGAACTTGACCAAATCCAAGTCAAGAGCACCCTCTATCGGAGGGCATTTTTAGTTTCTTGCATTTCCCTGCATTAGGCATTGTTAATCTAGCAAGTCTCTTGAACTGTGGTCATAAGACCGAGTCAAGAGCGCTCTCTGTCGGAGAGTTGAACAGGGCTTTCTAATAATAAAATTTTTCCACTCACACACTCTTTAATTAATTTATCTTGGTTTCTGTCCTACACCCGTATGCTCTGCCAACTTGAAAAGGTTGGGCTAGTACTCAAAAAGGTGGAAGACTTGTTAATTTACAAGTGAAAATCTAATTAAAACTTTCACCCCATAACCAAAGAACCGGCGTTGACATAAAGTATTTTAATCAGCTCTCAGGGGAGGCGCCGGACCGCCAAATCTGCGACACGATGGCTGGTTAGCATTGCACGCCTCGCCGTGATTCCAGACAGGCCCCGACAGGTCTCTTAAAGGGGCTGCTTAAAACTACTTTCCGAACACTCTTTGAATACCCTTGGTTTTAGCCCTAATAATCAAGACAATTAAAACTTTGAATTTACCAAGATAAGCTGCATAACGTTCTCACAAACTTTCAATTCAAGCACTTGTATCAAGTTTTCACAATTCACATTTAATTCTTGACTCCATAAGGCACTGATCCTTTATCTCATATTTTGCTTGTTTAAATATCTACATTGGAGTATTTGCTTTTCTTTTACGTGAAAAGTGATTGACTTATTGCCCAAGTGTATCTTTCATCTTGTGTTTGCAACGTGGATTGCGTTATCTTGTCTTATATTTAATCTTTATAATTGTCTCTCATTTAAAAAACTCCTAAAAAACACCCATCCGCATCACTACATCAAAAAACACTAAAATACACAAGAGCCTTAGACAACTCTTTTTTAGGGACTACCCCCCTTGGCTTCGTTAGGAGTTTTGCCTAAACGGAGGAGCTGGGATTCAGGTGACAGTACCTGGCTCATTGCTTGCCCCCAAGGCCACACCTCTCTCACTTGTAGTGAAGAGACAGCTTTCGAAAGATTTCCGCTGCTGGTGTGCATATTGGCGGACAACAAACCCAAAAAAAGTAGTTAACTTTTGGGATGCAATCGGGGTTCCAAACTTTTGTCCAAATATTTTGGAAAGGAATGCCATTGGAGATGGTTAAGTTTTCATATCCTTCCTTAACTGTGTAGTGAGCAGCTCTTCCCCATCCTCTGCTATCTTTTTCCCTTAGGTTTATAGGAGCTTTCCCGTGTAATGACTTTAGGAGGAGAAGGAAGTCTTGCTTAAGATTATCTGGAGGTTCTAGATGTTGCCATCCTTCCCAAGCTCCTGAGTTCTCCCAAATTGAGAAATCTTTGAGTTTGTGAATGCCTTTGTTTTGCATCCATTGTCTAATTTCTGTGAGACCTAGGATTGTGCAAAGAGGCTGAGATCCCATTATTTTGTCGGTCTAGATGTTGATTCTTTTGCCATTACCTGGGATCCAATAGAGATTGTCTTTTATTAGACCATCAAAGGAGTAGATTAGATCCCAAGTGCTAGTGCCTTTTCTTATCTAAGTATTTTATGACTTGGTATATGATGATTGTTTACTGGCTGTATCTTATGATGATTTCTTGTTGTTTAGAATAGAAGTGGTTAGTTACTATGAGTAGGAGGTTCTTGTGTATACTTGTTGGTCATACCCTTACTTTACGAAGTACAGACTTGTCCATTCCCTTATTTTTGAGCCTTTGCTATCCATAGCATCATCAGTCACTTCTCCGTCGATCCATTACCTTCCAGTTTGGTTTCATCGCGACTTACACCTTAACTAGTAGCCTCGAGGATTCCCCCCAACTAGACCTATGTGTTGGATAGATTCATTGTTTGCATTGTGTCTCGACTCTGGAGTATGTGATTTTAGTCACAGTGATTATTTTCCTCCAGTCCTCGAAACCAAGTATTCCTACAAACAGTGTTGCTAAACACTAGAGCATCAGATCTTAAATGCTATATCTAAAGGAATGCTAAGTCAGTAAAAACAGTGTTGCTAAACACTACCATGCATATCTATATTAACTAGTCAGTGGCCAAAGGACGAGCACTCATCCTTGTTTGATGTAAGGCCGTTTGTCCCCACAGGGAAACAGGGTGGTCACTCCATCACACCTATGGACAGTGGCGGGAGATGGAGGTCATACCGAGTAAAATCTGAAGCCTAGAAGGCTTTCAGGGCACCTTCCTTTGGAGGTTGGCTAGTGAAAATATTTAAAGTGAAATAAATGATAAATCTCAGGTGAGAAAAGTTGACAAATAAATAAATTGCTAAAAGGTTGCTTGTCTAGAGTCTATTGGAAGCATTCTCATCACTCTACCCATTTGTGAGACACCGCCATCCTCGTGTTATTGTCTATCCTGCAATGTATAGGTGGTTCCCTTGGTTCCTTCATTCAAGAGATTGCATTGTTGAGGTTGTCAAGTCTTAACCCTAGCCTAGCCTTTGTTTTTTCACCCTCACCCATTGTTAGCAAATTTTTCCAGTCTGTAAACACTACACTTGAGATTCCTGTTTATAGTGGTTAGCTACTTTGATCTAGACTTATCTTGGTTATATTATTTACGTGCTTTTGCCAGTTAAACATCATTTTATGCTTTAGGCTAGCTATTGATATAATTGAAGGAGCATATCATAACCATTTGTACTTGCTGCAATAGTTATTCATGGTTTGGATCATTATTTTGGTCATTTTTGACCTGGTCAACCCAATTTGACCAAATCAACCGCAGGGTCCTGGATGAGTTTGGGTAGACAGTGTTCGAGATGGATTATTCATGGCCCATATTTGTCCATTAGATGGTTACATGCTCTAGACAACAATTTCAGATGATGGTTTGATGGATTTTTATCTAAGTTGCTAGGAAATGTGGGTGCGGGGACGGGGACACCACTTTTTGAAATAGGGTACTTGGGTTCGTCGAGGTACTATATATTAATAAGTAGTTTTAACGAAACAATAAAATTAAAAGTTAAAAACACGTCACATGCATATTTCTTCATAATTCAATGATTCATCATTCATTCAACATTCACATTGGAACATAAAATTTGATATCAAGTGGAAGTTATATTATGATTCCATTGTCATACTACATTAAAAATTTGCCTAATGGGCTAATGGCATTTCTAGACATGAAATAGAAAATACAAAATTCAGAAACACTCAACAGTGATTTCATTCAATGATTCTCCTTGCTGTAATAGTGTAACCTTGTCGCTGTATTCAACGTGGAAAGGCCTTCATAGTTTCACCAAACATTGTCGTCGTGGAAATCCCTTCACCAAAAGCTACCACTGTTGAATGAAATGATTATGAGATGTTTGAATGGCAAATTTAAATTATGATGTTTGAAGAGTTTGGGGGTCGTCATTTTAGGTTTGGGATGGGTGGGCACCTTTTCCCCCTTGCTTTTATTTATTTCACTGCTTAAAAAATCAGGGTACGTCATCCTCTCTTAGCCAAATGAACCCATTTTTTCAAGCCAATGTCTTAGGTTCTTCAGCCAAGAACCCAGTTCGTATGGGTTCGCCAACCAAGAACCCGAACCCGAATCAGAGACGTGGGTTCGTGAACCTAGTGCAGGGACATGAATCCTACCCTCGAGTACGCGAACCCATGCAACTAAGATTTTTATCATTATTATTATTTACAGGCCATTATTTTATTATTCCGGGCATGGATGAGCCTACATATGTATCTCTTGATGGTCACATGGTGTATGAGAAGTCATTCCTAGTGGATTTGAGCATTCTGAGTCCATTGGTGCACTTGGTTATCAGTTTCGAGTAGTTACAGGTTACGACACGGTCAGATTACCACTTTATTGCATTTTGCCATTCAGAAATGGTCTGTCTAGCACTTTCATTGAGCATGCACGTTCTCCTAGGGTGCTCCTAAGGGGGTAGGGGGTCCGGGCAGTCATTATTATCAAATTACCCTATCCCCAGACATTTTGGTGTAGTCAGTTTTGAACACGGGGCAATTGGTAGTGAGCTACATGCATTTTTGTACTTTGAGAGGTAGTTTTCCGGCAGAGGAATTGTTAGCAAAGGAAAGCGATTTGGCTTTGTTGTCCGCCAAACTGCACACCAGCAGCAGAAACCTTTTGAAAGCTGTTTCCCTCACTGGAAAGTGGGGAGAGGTGTGGCCTTGGGGGCAAGCAATGAGCCAGGTGCTGTCACCTGAATCCCAGCTCCTCCGTTTAGGCAAAACTCCTAACGAAGCCAAGGGGGGTAGTCCCTAAAAAAGAGTTGTCTAAGGTTCTTTGTGTATTTATGTGTTTTTGATGTAGTGATGCGGATGGGTGTTTTTTAGGAGTTTTTTGAATGATGATTAGAACAGAATTAAACACGCAATCCACGTTGCAAAATTCACAAGATACAAATCGAAAAATGACAATATACTTTGACTTAGAAATTGAAGTGAAGCATCCACAAGATAGATATTAAGCAAATGACAAGGACATATGGTCCAGATTTCAAAGATGTATAAATATTAAAGACCAGTGCCAAATGGAGTCAGATAAAACTTGTGATGCTAAAATAAAATAAGTCGAAAGTAAATGTTTGTGAGGACGTTTTGCAACTGTTCTTGGTAAATTTTACGTGTTTTAGATGTTCTTGATTATTAGGCTAAGACCAAAGGTATCAAAAGATGGTGGAACCTTACCCAAGGAAAGTACTGGCAACCCTAAGTGATCTGTCGGGAGCACCCAGATTGCAAAGAGGGCAAGTGTGCTTGCGGCTTGACCGCCCTCGAGTCTGACAGTGGATTCTCGGCACAACCTCTCGTGGGGAAGAACAGTAATTTGCCTTGGTTGAGGTTTTGGGTAAAAATTTTAATTAAGTTATCGATCGTAAATTATCAAGTCTTCCACCTTTCTGAGTACTAGCCCAACCTTTTCAGGTTGGCAGAACATACGGGAGTAGGACAGAAACCAAGATAAATTAATTAAAGGGTGTGTGAGTGGAAAATTTTTATTATTAGAAAGCCTTGTTCAACTCTCCGACAGAGAGCACTCTTGACTCGGTCTTATGACCACAGTTCAAGAGACTTGCTAAACTTAAAATGCCTAATGCAGGGATGATGCAAAAAACTAAAATGCCCTCCGACAGAGGGTGCTCTTGACTTGGATTCTGGCCAAGTTCAAGAGACTTTGGTTTATTTTAAAGAAGCAGATAGATTGTAGTAGCAGTATATCTCAGATTGAAAATAGATTTAAACAAAAAGATGATTGATCAACGAGATACAAATACTATTAACAACACTACTTGCGAAATAAATAAAACTGAGTAAATCTAGTGTTCTACCACACAAACTTTAATCTACTAGGTGGGATTGATCTCCGAACAAGATCAACCACTAGAACCGCCTGCACTTGAGAACTTCCAGCTAGCTGAAAGCTCTGCCAAGGAAACCGACGGGGAAGGAAGAGTAACCACAAATTATGTGGTCCTGCCCTTGAGACAAAATCTCAAGGATACAACTTCCGGTCGTAGGCTTTGGAAGAGAGACAAGATAATAATAAATGCAAGAAATAAGGCTAAGCTACCCAAGAATCTCTTTCAGGTCAAAGACCCTACTCGGGAGAGCATGGGGGTAAGTAAATATGGAAGATAACTTTAAATGACTTATTGAAGCAAAAAAAATAAAATCTAAGAACATGAAACCATAAATCTAAGCTAAACCAATCCACAAGACCCAACACTCTTCCCCAAATGGGGAAGAAGACCAAAAAGTGGAGGCCTCCTCCACTTGAAACTTTTATTGAACGATTACAAATGCCTTGGGTTTAAAACCTTGCAAGGTCTTTTGAGATAATAAGACTTGGAAAAACAAAGCTAACACCTATAAGCTATTACAAAGGATAGTGCAAGATAATGTCATGTTTTGGATCATCCTTATGGTTTGTTTAGGTTTTGCTTTGTTTGGACTTCTTCACTTCAAGATTCTCTCAAGCCCTTTTCCTCTTCAAAAGCACCTACAACAACATTCAACTCAAAACACCCTTTAGCATTAGATAAATAATCAAAATTTGAAACTAATCCTAAAATGCAAGAGATCAATACTTTTGGTATCTGAACTTTTCACTTTTAAAAAAGAAAGAGATCTAGGTAAGCAATAAACTGGATACAAAAGTGACAAACTTAGAATTTTAACTAAGATCTAAGGTATTAAAACAAAATGCTTGCCTTTTCTTTTTGTAATGAGAAATCTAAAATGCAAAGATATAAAATGAACTATAAACTTGACAAACAATGCAAGTCTAAACTAAAAAATGAGACCTAAAATGTAAATGAAACTAACAATGAGATGCAAACAAGACTAGATCCTAACTATGCAAATGCAATATGTAGATCTAAACACTAACTTTCCAAAAGAAACTAAACACCAAACACTAACTCTAGCAAACTTAAAGTAACTAACTAATACTAACTTTTAACAAAAAATTTTAAGTTTTTATGTTTGTACTTTTTAGGGCCTTTTGAGGATGAACGAAAGGAAGACTTGGAGCAAGACAATGGACAACGAAAGGAGAGGAGCTGGAGCAGAATGAAGGGAAGGGTGATTTAGTACAGTCAAAGGGTAAAAGGACAGTCAAGTGAAAAAGGGAGAGTGGCTGCAAAAATGGATGAAAGGGCAGTTTTAGAACAGTTGGGACAGTCAACGAAAAGGGGGATAAAAAGGAAGTGAAGGGGCAGCCAACAGTGGCTCAAGAGAGCAGCCAGCAGTGAGCTGCAAAAAGGAAAGGAAAAGAGAGCTGGAAAAGTAGGCAAGGGAAGGAAACTAGGGCAAGGAAGATGGCTAGAAGAGAAAAGGTTTAGCAAGTCGAGGGCAAAAGGATTTCAAGGAGAAAAAGAGAGCTAGAAGAGGGAAGCTTTAGATCCAAGTAACCAATAACCAATGAATTTGTTTTTTGAAACGTGTTGATGGATGAAAGGCAGCCCCTGATAGCGTATGTTTCTCTCTTGGAATGAGAAGCCACTTGAAGATCCTGCAAGATGAATACGTTAAATGGTAAAAGCTCTTGACTAATGAAGGCAAGCTTGATCCCAAGCTACTCTTCACCTTCGATGATCTCTACAAAACAATACTCTCAAGCAAACAAACTAGATCAAATGCCTATTGTACTAGATTGTTAGTCTTCTCAAGGCATAAACTGAATAATAATTTGAAACAAGAAAGTAGAGTGAGAGAATATCACCAAATACAAGATGAAACCACAATGCAAAGAGCTCTCGCATGGACCTCCAAAGTCTCTTCTTTATTCCAAACTTAAACAAATATTACAATACGATTTTCGCAGAGTGTTCTTGCCCAAAAATCTCTATATTAAGAGAGGAGGAATACCTCTCCTCTTATAACAAAAGACAAGCATCAATAACCTAATTCGAATTGGCTTAAGAGAGCCAAAAACTCCAATCAATCAAAAGTCGAGTTCACCATCACCTCCAAGGCTTGGAGTGAGATCAAATAGATAACAATGAGCTGAAGTAAATACAAGTGGGGAGGTGGCCTCCACCTTGGCAAGGCACCCCCACTCCTCCATTGGAAATATCACCAGGCTAATCGCATGCTTCCACCTTGGATTGACGTGAGGTGTTGAGGAAATGCGTGAGCTTCATAAGGAGACCAAGCTTGAGTTGTATTAACGTAGAACTCGAAATTGCTGGAGTTATGTTGGTCTAGTGGCTTCAATTTGAGGTATGCGCCTACCATTCATTAAAAGATGAACCAACAACCCACTCACCACTTGCCAAATCACCTCGTGATCCTCACGTGAAAGGAAGCTCACGTCATCCATCTTTAATCAATTAGTATATCCATACTTCAAATTAACATGTGCATTATTCTTCCAATGTAGTCGTACATCCCATTTAAATCACTTCAACCTTTTCCAAACTTTAAAAAGATTATTTTTGACTTATTTGATTTTTTGGATTGTAGTGCATTTTGTCATTTTCTGGCAATTAAATGCCAAAATGATGCATTTTTAGCCAAAACTGCTCCCAGGGTGATGTAATTGCCCGGAAACTGAAGAATGAAGATGCCAAGGTGAAGAGGATGCTCTGAGCGTCAAAACGAGCCTCCCCACGCCCAATTTCGCCTCCGGATGAGGTTTTTATCACTTCTTGAAATTTTTTAATTAAACCATTAAAAAATGGTCTAATTTATGGAAAAAAAATATTTTTCTCGGAATCCAACGAAACTCCCAGGGGACCTAGTGCATGTTCATACGACTCAATCGAGATGGCTAACACGTAAAAAATCCTAGACACAAGACTCTAATAACCACCTTAGGTTTTGACCACCATGGGAAATACTCCAGCTTTGGAGGGTTGAGTGAAAAACTTAGGGATTATACGCCACTGATGAGTAGTGCATAATTCCTAAGGGAAAAACACTCTAGAGTATCCCCCAAATGGCTAAACCTACGGATAGCCGAGTCTTTTATAAAAGGACCCCGTTTAGACCAACTTTTTACATTTTCCCCATGGGGGTATGAACATGCAGTTATTACAAATGGGGCAAAATTGCCCTGAAATTGACTTCTGAACTTCTGAATGCTGATGATGAACATGAATCATGTTCAATAAACTGGCGGCTCATCGAAAGTTCAACTATTTGTACAAAATAGGTGATAACATCTGGCTCCAACTGCGGGACGTGTGCTCGATCTAGAATTCATGCAAGGAGAGAATACGAGAACACCAGAATCTCTGGGTTATATATATAACCTGTAAAAACATCTCAACTTGACAGGAAACCTTCAGTAGCACATGTGTTATGGAAAAACCAAAATGAAAAATCAACTATACTTTATTTCTTGAAAGAAATTCTAAGAAATCTAAAGGCATGCAAAAGCTTTATTCTTTCCTATTCTAACATAATACAAAAAGAACATGTTAAGTATAATCAGAAATCCAATGTAACCATTTAAGCATGTAGTCAATGCAAAAACAATTCTTTACCTTGTCTCTGGTTACCAGCCAGAGCAAGGGCATGGTTATCAGAAAGTGCAAACCTGCTTGGATCTTCTGAATGGGAGGGCTGGATGGGGAATCATAAGTATGTAATAAATAGTTGAAGTGCTTCCCAATATAGTAAGTCCTCCTGGAGGGATCCCCTATGCAGAATAGGATAGGGTGATGAAATTCAGGATGACAAGGTAGTTCTAGTACCTCATCACACTGATCTGAAAGGCTCTTCAGAAAATAATTTTCTATGAAAGTGCAAGCCTCGAAATGTCCTAATATACAAAGGATTTCCGATGGCTGATACATATGCTCAACTGACTTTACCCAATCCGGCCGTTCATTGTACTGCTTCTCATCCTTGTTGATGCTCATGTGTGGCTCTAACTGCTCATATGAGAAAATCACATGCTCTTCCTCTATTTTTAACTGCTCAAAATCCACATTTTTGTCAAATGTGGGGGAGTTTTCATGAATTTTACCATATTCCTGGCCACATGTATCCTCATGCTCATAAGTGGGATTGTTAACAAAATTTCCAAGGGGATTTTGTTCATCATTAACCTCTTCAAACATGGCATAGATAGGGTTCTCAAAAAAGGTCCCTTCATCATTGCCAATATCTATGTCATCCATGATGGACTCATTATCACTTATGTCATCCTTTAAGCTATGCCTATCGTCCTCAACTTCATAACAATCTTCTTCAAACATATGTGTTCCAAAAATATCACAAGGGACCAAAATTTCTGAATACTCACTGCCATGTGGAGAACAAATGGGAGTATTATCACACATTCTGCAACTTTCATGGATTTCTTTATGAATGTTGATATCTGTAATGGTTTCTTCTAGAGACGGGTCAAGAGTACATAAATGTTCATCATCACTGAAGTAGTCTTGAAAAACTTCCCACTCCAAAGTGTCTTTTGTTTCGATGGCATGAGGAGGGTCTTCAACAATATTCGGTATTTGATAAATCTCTACGATAGGATCATCAGGAATTTGATGGGAAAATGTTATATTTTCTGTAATAGGTTGACCCAATTGGTTCCCACTATCTTCAGGAAAATCATAAAAGTCATTTACATAGTTTATGCACTCAGGCTCACTTGATGAAAACTGACCAACAAACCCTTCAGGGAAACCATGCTTTTGGATATAGCATGCAAGGTGACAAGTGTCTTCTTCATGGAATTCTTGGCATGCCCTACAGAATTGTGTGTAAGGTTCAACCCTGGGAATGCCATAGATGTCCCCCACATTATTAATGAATTCAGGCTCGCTTGTTGATGCACTAGGACCACAACCTTCAGAAAAACCATGCTCTTGAATATAGCATGCATGGTAGCAATGAGATTCCTCGTGGAAATCTTCGCATGGCCTACAAAATGGTCTATATGATTCAACCATGTTAGCAACCTCTAATTGGTTAGGAGGCCTCTGTTCATGATTGGGCATTTTCTTCTGCCAATTTGGTTTTGCAGCAAAGACCCTAGTGGGTGGTTGAGGTTGAGTTCTTTCAATATTGATAACCTGATTTTGCATTTCTTTTATTTGGGAAAGGTGCTCTTGTTCCATCTTCTCCATTCTTTCAGCCATATCAATGAGTTTCTTCTCATAAGCAGCTATTTCATTTGCAGGCTCTTTATCTTTAGGTTCAATTGATTTCAATGGAGTTTGAGCTCTCAAATAACCAGGAAAATTTGACTTACCAGAAGACTGCATGTTTTTATCTATCTTAGTTGCCATTGTCTGTGCTTCTAACAAAGTGGTAGGCTCTTTGTCTCTAAGTTCATATTGCATTTCCCCACTAAAAGCTTCAATGTAGTAAACCAGTATAGTATGTGGAGTTGGTTTGTAATCTGTAGGGATTGCATTGGATAAGTCGGTAAATTTCTTATTGAACTCTTCCATGGTTTCCATCTCATTTCTTTTGATGTTTGTTAAAGCAGCAAGTTGATCTCGGGGTTCTTTTTTCTCACCATACTTGTTGGTGAAGGCAGTTGAAAACTCAGTCAAGGTGGCAAAGGAATTGGCTGGCAAGCCGATGAACCAATCACCAGCATCCCCATCTAAGGATAAGGCAAACAACTTCATGTACACATCCTCATGCTTGTGAGCAGGATCCCTGACATATCCACTTTTTATTTTTGAGAAAGCAGTGAGGTGATGTGCAGTAGTAACAGCATCAGTGCCGGTAAAGGTGGGAAGTTTGTCGATGGCCTTGTCTGGAAGATCATGTGGTTGACCCGCTATCTGAGCAATGTTGAGGGGAGCGAAAAAATCACCCATTGTATCGGAAAAACAATTATTACTGTTTTCAAAATTTTCAGAATTTTCTAAGTTATTTTCTTGAAAAAGACTATGGATGTCAGAAATAGACTGAGACCTAAGTTCTTCAAGGATTTTACGAGAAGCAAGCTTGTTCAGTCTCCTCCTATAAACCTTTTCAGGTTCTGGGATAAAACTAAGCAAGCCTTCAGAGTTTCTTCTAGTCGAATACCTTGAGGTGTTAATTGACAATGGAGTCGCCAGGTGGATTCAAGTCTAATTTCTGAGAGTGATTAAACAAAAATCTACCAAAAAAGGAAAAAAGGGCAGTGGAGTCGCCAGACAGATTTGAGAATCTATCAAAAAGGTAAACAAACTAGAAAAGACTAAGGTCGTCCAGGAACAAAAAGATTTGTCCCCGGCAACGGCGCCAAAGATGTTGTCCGCCAAACTGCACACCAGCAGCAGAAACCTTTTGAAAGCTGTCTCCCTCACTGGAAAGTGGGGAGAGGTGTGGCCTTGGGGGCAAGCAATGAGCTAGGTGCTGTCACCTGAATCCCAGCTCCTCCGTTTAGGCAAAACTCCTAACGAAGCCAAGGGGGGTAGTCCCTAAAAAAGAGTTGTCTAAGGCTCTTTGTGTATTTATGTATTTTTGATGTAGTGATGCGGATGGGTGTTTTTTAGGAGTTTTTTGAATGATGATTAGAACAGAATTAAACACGCAATCCACGTTGCAAAATTCACAAGATACAAATCGAAAAATGACAATATACTTTGACTTAGAAATTGAAGTGAAGCATCCACAAGATAGATATTAAGCAAATGACAAGGACATATGGTCCAGATTTCAAAGATGTATAAATATTAAAGACCAGTGCCAAATGGAGTCAGATAAAACTTGTGATGCTAAAATAAAATAAGTCGAAAGTAAATGTTTGTGAGGACGTTTTGCAACTGTTCTTGGTAAATTTTACGTGTTTTAGATGTTCTTGATTATTAGGCTAAGACCAAAGGTATCAAAAGATGGTGGAACCTTACCCAAGGAAAGTACTGGCAACCCTAAGTGATCTGTCGGGAGCACCCAGATTGCAAAGAGGGCAAGTGTGCTTGCGGCTTGACCGCCCTCGAGTCTGACAGTGGATTCCCGGCACCACCTCTCGTGGGGAAGAACAGTAATTTGCCTTGGTTGAGGTTTTGGGTAAAAATTTTAATTAAGTTATCGATCGTAAATTATCAAGTCTTCCACCTTTCTGAGTACTAGCCCAACCTTTTCAGGTTGGCAGAGCATACGGGTGTAGGACAGAAACCAAGATAAATTAATTAAAGGGTGTGTGAGTGGAAATTTTTTATTATTAGAAAGCCTTGTTCAACTCTCCGACAGAGAGCGCTCTTGACTCGGTCTTATGACCACAGTTCAAGAGACTTGCTAAACTTAAAATGCCTAATGCAGGGATGATGCAAAAAACTAAAATGCCCTTCGACAGAGGGTGCTCTTGACTTGGATTCTGGCCAAGTTCAAGAGACTTTGGTTTATTTTAAAGAAGCAGATAGATTGTAGTAGCAGTATATCTCAGATTGAAAATAGATTTAAACAAAAAGATGATTGATCAACGAGATACAAATACTATTAACAACACTACTTGCGAAATAAATAAAACTGAGTAAATCTAGTGTTCTACCACACAAACTTTAATCTACTAGGTGGGATTGATCTCCGAACAAGATCAACCACTAGAACCGCCTGCACTTGAGAACTTCCAGCTAGCTGAAAGCTCTGCCAAGGAAACCGACGGGGAAGGAAGAGTAACCACAAATTATGTGGTCCTGCCCTTGAGACAAAATCTCAAGGATACAACTTCTGGTCGTAGGCTTTGGAAGAGAGACAGGATAATAATAAATGTAAGAAATAAGGCTAAACTACCCAAGAATCTCTTTCAGGTCAAAGACCCTACTCGGGAGAGCATGGGGGTAAGTAAATATGGAAGATAACTTTAAATGACTTATTGAAGCAAAAAAAAATAATCTAAGAACATGAAACCATAAATCTAAGCTAAACCAATCCACAAGACCCAACACTCTTCCCCAAATGGGGAAGAAGACCAAAAAGTGGAGGCCTCCTCCACTTGAAACTTTTATTGAACGATTACAAATGCCTTGGGTTTAAAACCTTGCAAGGTCTTTTGAGATAATAAGACTTGGAAAAACAAAGCCAACTCCTATAAGCTATTACAAAGGATAGTGCAAGATAATGTGATGTTTTGGATCATCCTTATGGTTTGTTTAAGTTTTGTTTTGTTTGGACTTCTTCACTTCAAGATTCTCTCAAGCCCTTTTCCTCTTCAAAAGCACCTACAACAACATTCAACTCAAAACACCCTTTAGCATTAGATAAATAATCAAAATTTGAAACTAATCCTAAAATGCAAGAGATCAATACTTTTGGGATCTGAACTTTTCACTTTTAAAAAAAAAAGAGATCTAGGTAAGCAATAAACTGGATACAAAATTGACAAACTTAGAATTTTAACTAAGATCTAAGGTATTAAAACAAAATGCTTGCCTTTTCTTTTTGTAATGAGAAATCTAAAATGCAAAGATATAAAATGAACTATAAACTTGACAAACAATGCAAGTCTAAACTAAAAAATGAGACCTAAAATGTAAATGAAACTAACAATGAGATGCAAACAAGACTAGATCCTAACTATGCAAATGCAATATGTAGATCTAAACACTAACTTTCCAAAAGAAACTAAACACCAAACACTAACTCTAGCAAACTTAAAGTAACTAACTAATACTAACTTTTAACAAAAAATTTTAAGTTTTTATGTTTGAACTTTTTAGGGCCTTTTGAGGATGAATGAAAGGAAGACTTGGAGCAAGACAATGGACAACGAAAGGAGAGGAGCTGGAGCAGAATGAAGGGAAGGGTGATTTAGTACAGTCAAAGGGTAAAAGGACAGTCAAGTGAAAAAGGGAGAGTGGCTGCAAAAATGGATGAAAGGGCAGTTTTAGAACAGTTGGGACTGTCAACGAAAAGGGGGATAAAAAGGAAGTGAAGGGGCAGCCAACAGTGGCTCAAGAGAGCAGCCAGCAGTGAGCTGCAAAAAGGAAAGGAAAAGAGAGCTGGAAAAGTAGGCAAGGGAAGGAAACTAGGGCAAGGAAGATGGCTAGAAGAGAAAAGGTTTAGCAAGTCGAGGGCAAAAAAGGATTTCAAGGAGAAAAAGAGAGCTAGAAGAGGGAAGCTTTAGATCCAAGTAACCAATAACCAATGAATTTGTTTTTTGAAATGTGTTGATGGATGAAAGGCAGCCCTTGATAGCTTATGTTTCTCTCTTGGAATGAGAAGCCACTTGAAGATCCTGCAAGATGAATACGTTAAATGGTAAAAGCTCTTGACTAATGAAGGCAAGCTTGATCCCAAGCTACTCTTCACCTTCGATGATCTCTGCAAAACAATACTCTCAAGCAAACAAACTAGATCAAATGCCTATTGTACTAGATTGTTAGTCTTCTCAAGGCATAAACTGAATAATAATTTGAAACAAGAAAGTAGAGTGAGAGAATATCACCAAATACAAGATGAAACCACAATGCAAAGAGCTCTCGCATGGACCTCCAAAGTCTCTTCTTTATTCCAAACTTAAACAAATATTACAATACGATTTTCGCAGAGTGTTCTTGCCCAAAAATCTCTATATTAAGAGAGGAGGAATACCTCTCCTTTTGTAACAAAAGACAAGCATCAATAACCTAATTCGAATTGGCTTAAGAGAGCCAAAAACTCCAATCAATCAAAAGTCGAGTTCACCATCACCTCCAAGGCTTGGAGTGAGATCAAATAGATAACAATGAGCTGAAGTAAATACAAGTGGGGAGGTGGCCTCCACCTTGGCAAGGCACCCCCACTCCTCCATTGGAAATATCACCAGGCTAATCGCATGCTTCCACCTTGGATTGACGTGAGGTGTTGAGGAAATGCGTGAGCTTCATAAGGAGACCAAGCTTGAGTTGTATTAACGTAGAACTCGAAATTGCTGGAGTTATGTTGGTCTAGTGGCCTCAATTTGAGGTATGCGCCTACCATTCATTAAAAGCTGAACCAACAACCCACTCACCACTTGCCAAATCACCTCGTGATCCTCACGTGAAAGGAAGTTCACGTCATCCATCTTTAATCAATTAGTATATCCATACTTCAAATTAACATGTGCATTATTCTTCCAATGTAGTCGTACATCCCATTTAAATCACTTCAACCTTTTCCAAACTTTAAAAAGATTATTTTTGACTTATTTGTTTTTTTGGATTGTAGTGCATTTTGTCATTTTCTGGCAATTAAATGCCAAAATGATGCATTTTTAGCCAAAACTGCTCCCGGGGTGATGTAATTGCCCGGAAACTGAAGAATGAAGATGCCAAGGTGAAGAGGATGCTCTGAGCGTCAAAACGAGCCTCCCCACGCCCAATTTCGCCTCCGGATGAGGTTTTTATCACTTCTTGAAATTTTTTAATTAAACCATTAAAAAATGGTCTAATTTATGGAAAAAATTATTTTTCTCGGAATCCAACGAAACTCCCAGGGGACCTAGTGCATGTTCATACGACTCAATCGAGATGGCTAACACGTAAAAAATCCTAGACACAAGACTCTAATAACCACCTTAGGTTTTGACCACCATGGGAAATACTCCAGCTTTGGAGGGTTGAGTGAAAAACTCAGGGATTATACGCCACTGATGAGTAGCGCATAATTCCTAAGGAAAAAACACTCTAGAGTATCCCCCAAATGGCTAAACCTACGGATAGCCGAGTCTTTTATAAAAGGACCCCGTTTAGACCAACTTTTTACATTTTCCCCATGGGGGTATGAACATGCAGTTATTACAAATGGGGCAAAATTGCCCTGAAGTTGACTTATGAACTTCTGAATGCTGATGATGAACATGAATCATGTTCAATAAACTGGCGACTCATCGAAAGTTCAATTATTTGTACAAAATAGGTGATAACAGGCTTAATGGGGCAAGGAAATGGGATGAGGTTGGTCCGGGATATTTTGATGATGTTTTTCACACCTTCCAGCATTTGTTCCGGCATCAGTTGGGTCCACACGTCCTCCCATTTATTATTTTGGGGGTTTTATTATGTATTTTGGGGCACACGTCCTAGTGTCTTTAGACAGTTTATCACATGATGTATTATTACTGATGTAGGTGGGGCATTAGTCTAGTGAAGATATGATCTCCTAGACCCCCCACCATGTCATGATGTCATGTTGTGTCCCTAGTCACTTTATGAGTCTCATGTCCCCCCTAGGGCGTCATTGAGGGAGGACGCCCCCTTGCTTTGAGTGATCCATGTATTGTATTTCGAGCTCATCTTAGTCGTTGATTATTATTTATATATCTTTTGATCTCACCACTCATTTGAAAAGTGGTTAGGGTTTTGGTATCTCTTACTCTTGTTTAAAGGAGAGACCCCCCTCATTCTAAGGGGACTTTGGTTCTTGGAATTTTCATAATAAAGAGAAATTTTGCAGAGACTCTTGGATTTTCTTTGTGGATTGTTCTTGGATGGCGATTGTAAAGTTTATTTCTCCTAGCATTTGAGATATTTTTGTGGATCCAAAATATTTTTCGTGGAAACAATGTTTACTGCAGGAGGGCGACTTCACCTAGGATGTTTTTGCAGGAATTCCTCAACTCGTTCCACTAGAAGTGGCTTTGTATCAGGGGGTTTTCAATTGTGTCTTTGAACATTGTTATGCTTCTTGATCTATCTCTTGTTGTAACAGTCTTTTTCTTCTATGCATCAAATCTTACTTGTGTAGTTTGCATGTGCAAGAGAGAGGGGCACATTGGGTTCCTTGGGAAAATTGATTTCACTTAGAGGTGTTGTCACTTCCAAAGAAGCTAGGCTACCATGATTGCAGATTAGTTTCCAGTATATTTTTGGGCCAGTCCTTTTGGACATTGTGATGAGATGAGCTGATTATGATCTGCATTATGATGATCACTCATATACACTCATTGGATCCAGAGTTTGCACATTTACAGTCTCATGCCAAAACTGAGCCCCATGATCCCACGTCAGTGACTGAGATAGCCATTCTACCATCATGTAGAGCAGATTGATTTTTAGAGCCCATATTATATCCAGATGCAGTGCTTCAGTGTGTTTCAAGCAGTTTAGATCAGGGACTCAAGTATATGATCCAGCAGGTATATTTTGGCACATATGGGTTGTTGATGTGCTCTTCCTCTTATCTAGGTTGTTTATGACCGGGTATATTATGATGGTTACTGGCTCTATCTTATTTGATGCTTACTTGTTGTTTAGAATATAAGTGGTTGGTTACTATTGGTAGGAGGTTCTTGTGTATACTTGTTCGTCATACCCTTACTCTATGAAGTACTAATTTGTTCATTCCCTTATTTTAGGGCCTTTTCTGTCCATGGCATCATCAGTCATTTCTCCATCCATCCGTTATCTTCCAGTTTTGGTTTTATACTGACTTACACCTTAGCTAGTGATCTCGAAAAGTTCCCCCACCTAGACGTCTGGATAGATTCCCAGTTTGCATTGTGTCTCTGCTCTGGAGTGTGATTTTAGTCACAGTGGTTGTTCTCCTCTAGTCCTCGAAACCAAGTATTCCTACAAATAGTGTTGCTAAACACTAGAGCATCGGATCTTAAATGCTATATCTAAAGGAATGCTAAGTCAGCAAAAATAGTGTTGCTAAACACTACCATGCATATCTATATTAGCTAGTCAGTGGCCAAGGGATGCGAACTCATCCTTTGTATGATGTAAGGCCGTTTTCCCTACAGGGAAATAGGTGTTCACCCCATCGCACCTATGGACGATGGCGGGCAATGGAGGTCATACTGAGTCATTCTCTGAGGCTCGCCAGGCTATTCAGGCACCTACTCTTGGAGGATGGCTAGTGAAAATCTATAAAGTGAAATAGATGTTAAATCTTAAATGTAAAAGCTGACAAATAAATAAATTGCTAAAAGGTTGCTTGTATAGGGTCTATTGGAAGCATTCTCATCACTCTACCCATTTATGAGACACCGCCATTCTTCGTGTCATTTTCTATCCAGTATATGTGTAGGTGGTCTCCCTGGTTCGTTCATCCGAGAGATTGCAGTGTTGAGGTTGTTGAGTCCTTCCCCTAGCCTATCCTAGCCTTTGTTTTTTCACCCTCAGCCATTGTTAGAAAATTGTTCAAGTCTGTAAATGAGTATACACTTAAGATTCCTGTTTATAGTAGCTAGTTACTTTGATCTAGACTTATCTTATTTATATTATGCTTACGCCAGCTAAAAATCATTCTATGCTTTAGTCCAGCTACTGATATAATTGAAGGAGCATATCATTACCTTTTGTACTTGCAACATCAATTATTTATGATGTGGATCATTATTTTGGTCATTCTTGACCTGGTCAACCTAGTTTGACCAAGTCAACCATAGGGTCCAGGATGAGTTTGGGAAGACAGTGATCGAGATGGTTTATTCATGGCCCATATGTGTCCATTAGATGGTTCCATGCTTCAAACATCCTTTTTAGATGATGGTTTGATGGATTTTTATGATTATTATTATTTACGGACCATTATTTTTATTATTCTGAGCATGGATGGGCTTACAGAGGTATCTTTTGATGGTCACATGGTCTATGAGTACTCATTGCTAGTGGATTTGAGCATACTGAGCTCTTTGGTGCACTAAGTTATCAGTTCCGGGCATTTATGATATGGTCAGATTACCACTTTTCTCCAGTTTGCAATGCAGAAATGGCCTGTCCAGCACTTTTGGTGAGCATGCACGTTCTCCTAGGGCGCTACAGAGGGAGATGGGGGTCCAACCAATCGTTATTACCATATTACCTCGTCCCCAGACATTTTGATGCTACTAGATTTGTGTCCGGGACACTTGGCAGTGAGTTATAGGCATTTTTGTATCTTCAGAGGTGGTTTTCCGACGACAGAATGGCTTATTAAGGAAATCAATTTGGCTTAGTGGGTCAAGGAATTCGCATGAGATTGGTCCAGGATATCTTGATGATGATTTTGTCACCTTCCAACACTTGTTCCGACATTAGTGGGGTCCACACGTCCTAGCATTTATCATTTTGGGCGTTTTTATGGTGTTATTGAGGGGCCACGATTTGGTCATTTGGTCACATTATGATGTTATATTGACGTATTATTTTATATTGTGCCATGGGGTCATACTAGTGAAGGATATGATACACCTCCTAGCCCCACCATGTGCTTGTTTCATGTGTCTTAGTCATTTGTCATGTGGTGCGTCCCCCTTGGCCGATTTAGTGAGTGCGTCCCCTCTATTTTTGAGTTGATCCATGTGATATGTATCCTCTAATCTTACCCATTGATTAGAGTGATTGTATCATATGATCCTAGCAATTGATATTATTGGATCTAGGTATTTTGTATTAGAAAGATCTATATATTGAGATGCTCTCTCATTTGTAAAAGGGCACTTTTGGCTTTTGAGCTCTTGGATAATAAAATATGTTTGCAAAAAAATCTTGGAAGCTTTGTAGAATGTCTTGTGTGGAGATTGCAAAGTCTTTTTCTCTCTAGAATTCTTGCGGATCTATGCTTTGCTAAACCATTTTTGCAGGGAGCTGTACCATTGATGGAGATAGCGATTTGATGGGGGCGCTATTGTAATTGAGCTCCATATCTCTTCCTCAAGTTGTTATTGGTTCATGGAGTATCTTTATTGTATCTTTGGATCATCTTGATGCTTGTTGAGTCTTTCTTCATTGATTATTATCTCTCTTTTTACAAATCAATTCTCATTTGTAGATCTCCTTTGCAGGAGGAGGGCGACTTGGTCTCTTGGAGGGCATAACGATTTCACTTGGCAAGGCGTGGAAAAAGGTCGTAATTGATCGAAAAGGGGAGATCATCACCATACAAGGCTAGTAGCAAGTATTTCGAGGTACGTTCACATTGTATTTTATTTTTCTGGGGTTTGATCCAATTGACACTACAAAACCCTCTTCTTTCAAACCCTCGTTTTCTAGATATGATAGATCGGGTACTTATTTGAGTACGACCATAAAAACCCACTTTGGAATAAATATAAAAGGACTAGATCTAAAGTTTCAAATCAAACCGACTCCATTTATCCCCGGATCTAACACTAGTCATGTTAGACGCCCTCCTTGGGTTTTCGGTCAATTCTTCAGATCTATCAGTTGGGTATGCTTGAAACCATTAAAAATTCACAGATCTATTCTTCAAGTACCTAGATCTAGTCTTTAAACACCCGGATCTACTATTTTGGGTCCACTTTGGTCTTATTTGCATAAACCCTAGGTAGATCCAATTGGGGTATTCCTCGTATTAACTAGATCTATCTAGATCTAGTTTCCTAAACTCATTGTGGTGTATTTCATTTCAAGTTAGACCATTTCCCTTGCCTTAAGCCTCTCCAACTTGACCTTAACCTCACCTACCACATTTATCTCCCTAGATCTAAATCATTTTACTCATTGTTTTTCTCTTGTATTCATTGTCTATCCCTTAGAGCACTTTGAGTAGGTTTTCCACCCCTCATAGGCTAGTAGGGTCTCCCCCTTGGTCATTCTACCAATTGATCTAAAGTGACAAGAGCTCGTCCGGTGTGACAACTACCCCTTTATAGTAGTGGACGAGGCCCTTGTAGTGTCACTTGTTTAGCTATCCTACCTCTACCATCTCGGATATGATACCTTTGGTGGTAGCTACACTTCGAGTGACAACAAGAGACATTGTCAAATCATCTCATATTGATTGGGTAAAGGTAAATCATCACCTTCAAGGCATCTACAAGATTTTTCGGTTAAGATCTACACTTGATCTCTTTGTTTGAAGTTCTAAACCATTGGCCATTTAAATTTACTTCTCAAACCCTAACCATAAAAATTTATAAAAATTCTATAGGTTTTGTTATTTGGTTTTCCGACGAACAATTGTTGAGTTTTCATCCTTATGCCTAGCCCCAAGTGGGTCCTCAAGGGTGTCTTGCTCTGTGGACTCCTTCTGCCCAATCTCCTAGGCACTGATCTCTCTATGCTTGCGCCCCCCTTGTTTGCTTGCCTTCTAAATGATCAAAACCTTATTTTCTGAGCTTGTGACCTTTGATACTGTCAGATTGTGGTCAAGTTGTGCTAGGATGCCTTAAACTTGTCAGATTTACTCCTTGGGACCATTTTCTTCATTTTAAGTACATGTTTCCCAAGGCAGTTGATTTTAATCATTTATCTTAGCACTTATATCCTAGATTCACCCTTAATACTGAGTTAGTGTAATTGAACTAATCGACTTTCATATCTTATCTTCCCTAAGCCTCTACAATAGCTCCATTCCTTAAATCTAGGGTTGTTCACCCTTCACCCTACATACATTGTTTGATTTGCTTGATTGGGTGTTTGAGTTAGATCTCTCTCATTGAGAGTAGATCAGGGTCTCCCCCTTTGCTATCCGAGGCTTGGATAGTAAGAAGCGAAGAGTGCCTCGATTGGCGTGACAACCAATCCATCTTGGGAATCGAGGCCCTCTTGGGTCACCTCTTTAGTTGCCCATCTCCTCTACCATCCTTGATAGGATCACTATCTGGGGCAACTACAAGTTGTGTGATAACATCTTTTGGCGCCGTTGCTAGGGAGGTAGAGGATTACCTCAGGTGTCTGCGAGTGTTCGTGCGATCATTTCTTATCTTATCGCATCTGGTTTTATTTCTGGATGGTTACCATTTACTTTGTTAAATCATATGTAGCCATCTCATTTCACTCATCTCTCCCCGCTACTATACGACATATCTTTCAGTATACAAGATTTATAGTTTACCTGGCGACTCCTAAACGTGACTCCGCTGAGGAACGACCTCATTTACATCCTTACGATCTTGGAAGTCGAGTCAATTCGAATCAAGTAGAAGGTACCCCGCATAAATACCATCGAAGAGATCCCAAGCTCAATCATCTAATTTCTTTTGGAAAATCGTGAATTCTTCTGATTCTCCAAATCGTATTTTAGGATATCCTTCAACTAATCAGGTTCCTCTTACCTCTCCATCTCATCAAGCAAATTCAATGGCTGGAGCTAATCAAATTCCTGCAAGCAATAATAATCAAAATAACCCTCTAGTTGCTCGTAGATTTGGAAATAAAGCTAAAGCTTCACCTTTCGACTTTTCCCAAATCCCTGGTTCACCTAATGACATGCCCGATAAGTATTTTGAAAACATTCCTAAATTTAGTGGAAGTTGTGCAACTTCCATTGAAGATCATATCGAGGCTGTCTAGGCTCATATGGAAGCTTATGGGGATGAGGAAGAAGATGTTTATATGAGAGGTCTCTTCGCATCCCTAGAGGGTGATGCTCGCAAGTGGTTTGATCGCTTACTTGCATCATCAGTCACGGGATACGATGCTTTCGTTGAAAAGCTAAAGCATGAGTGGTCAGTCAAGTTGGATGGATGTTTTCTTTTAAACCAACTTTTTGAGATCAAGAAGAAAGAAAATGAATCTGTTCATGAATTCAACCTCAGTTTTGATAAGATAGTGGCCAACATACTTGATGATATTAGGCCTAAAGAGCAAGCAGTGTTGATTCATTACCTCAAGTCATTTTAGGTTACCTTGGTTACCATCTCAAAGATAAGAACTCGAAAGACTTCAAAGAAGCCCAGGAAAATGCTAGAAAAGCTGAAGCCAATGCTGCCTCTATGGGGAACCCATTTTTTTTTTATTCTATTAGTGCTTCGTCCTCTATATCTAAGCCCAAAACTAGAAAGGGAAAAGAACCAGTCAAAGATCCCAACATTATGATGGAGAACATGCAAGAAATGATGAAACATTTAACTCTCCTAATTAGGGATTTGACTAAGAATAAAGAATTGGAGAGATATAGGCAACCTTATGGCCCAAAACCTTATTGGAACCCTCAAAAGAGGCCTGCTAATGATGATAACAGAAGAACCCCTGTGGGCAAAACGTCACCTGAACCACCTGGAATTAATTGGTTAGAAGAACAAAGAGAGGATGATCATGAGTACCTCACTCATAGTGAGGATACCCAAGATTCTCCTAAGAACATTAACTGGGTCGAAAATCTTGAATTTGACCAGGACTTTGGATGTATACTGATAGATCAGAAAGAAGAGAAGGAAGAGAGGCCTAGTCTTAGTATTCCCGTGTATGCAACTGAACCTGAAAGTAGTGGCCAAGCTCCTATTAGGATTTATCAGTGAAGAAAGGATGGCCAAAAGCCACCTCCTTTCATTGAGAAGAAAAGTAGTGAGCAACCTAGTCCAGTGAGTGAGCCAATCTCTGTTCTCCCTGATTATGACTTAGACATCAATATTGAGAAAGAGTTGGACAAAGTTATGCATAATATTCCACTCACTGAATTAATGAAGATCCCATTTGTTAAAGAACAAGCGGTAGAGTTTTTCGAGAGTATCCCTGAGACTACCAACAACGGTGGAGAAGTTCAACCTCTTTTAGACTTGGCACCCAGTGCTATGGTTGAAGATGAGGAAGATCCTCCCATCAACATCTAGACAACTTTGTACGAGAGGAAGAATGGTGGTCACCAACCCTTTTATCTCACACTTCATCTTGGTGATCTACTTCTTCACAATTGTATGCTGGATTTTGGTGCTTTTATGAATGTTATGCCTTTACAAGTTATGGAAGCCATGGGATTAAAGATTACTAGGCCATATGGGAACGTGTGCCATATAGACTCAAGGCTAGTGCAAGTTTTTGGTTTGATCAAGAACTTAAGAGCTGATCTATTTTCATGCCCTGATATATCCATGCTTATGGACATAATAGTCATAGATTTACCCGTCTACGGAATGCTTCTGTGTAGGAAGTGGTCTGTCGGATTAGGAGGTCATCTTCAGATGGACTTATCATACGGTACTATTCCTAACTTTGATGGTGAATTAGTTAGGATTTATTGGGAACCATTCTATGATGGTCATCTTGAGAGTTTCGAGGATGGTATCGGGAATACTTATGGTCAGGGAGAGCTATTGCCTGAGGGTATTTGTATGGTCATTCGTAGTCCTGGTGATGATCATAGTAATGGAAGGGAAGCGATGTGGAAGTCCTTTAGAGATGCTGACTCCTTTGAGGAAGAGAACGATAGAATTGAACTAGCTAGAGAGATAAACCTTGAAATGCATCATGGTGAGGTGTTTGAAGAAATCCAAGCCTTGAATCAACCTTGTGATGAAGAACCAGAGAATGTTGAACCTAATCCCATCACTGAAGTAGATGATTCTGAGAACATATTAAAACAATCAAGACAAGGTGAACGTGTGCCTAGAACAGTTAGGGAATTCCTTGCATTTGTTGATCACAATATCGAAAGAGAAAGAAAAGGGCTTGATCACATTCTTCCATGGATAAACAACAATGAAGGAGCACATCCTTCTCCCGTATGGGGAAGTGATGATGATCCAATTGAATGCCACTACTCTGATGTTCTTGATCATTCATCTCATATGTCTTTGGAAGATGGTGTATTAAGGCAAGTTAGTGACATCTCTATGAGTTGGCAAGAGCATGCCTTGGTACATGATACCCTTGAGGAAGAATTTTCATTGAACAACCTTACAATCTTCTAGGAAACTCCCCTTGTCACCACTACAACCAACGAAAGTGACTTGTTATTGAGATATCTGTTATTGGGAGATGTCCCTAGTTTCTTATTACCCCGTGAGTTACCTAGTGATGATGGAAGTATGCACTTTAATGATCCATCTCACAATCCTACTCCTTCTCCAACATTCATAGAGTTGGAAGCTCAGAGGTTTCGAGACATGGCTTTGAACCATCCAGCACCACCCACAATTCGTCCTTCAAGTTTATAAGGCATGGTTGTTCCAATCCCATCCGGAGAAGGTAGCAGTAGAAGTAATGAAGACCATAATATACCATCTTCCTTGGAAGAGAAAAATGAAGAAGTTGTTAGAGATTCTTGGACTGTGGGAGAAACTCCCAAGTATATTATTCACCCACAGAATGAAGAACTGAGAGAAGGACATGAAAGGAGAAGAGTGATTCAGGAAGTTCTTATTGCTAGTGTAGTCATTCCTTTAGATGGTGGTCCTCCTAGATTTGATGCACTTCATCTTCGAAGGAGCTCGAGAATAATTACCCCGCAACCGCAACACCGTGCTGATGTTCATCCTATTCCGATCCGTAACATTGAAGTCATCCTTGAATCTGTGAATCGACGTAGGTTTTCTAGTGGTGATAGTGTCATAGTGCCTAACCATATATTTTACACAAGATCCAGGGGATCAAATGATATTTGGGTTGGACCATTTACGGTAGAGCGTTGTAGTGGCAACATGTGTTTCCTTGCCACTGGAAGTGGACAACAAATTTTGCTACCTATCAATCAAAGAGAGTTGAGGGATTACATCCCTAACTTGACTTAGCTTGGATTTCCCTTGCCTCTTTAGATTAGAGTAGGTAGGTCTCTGAATAAGCTCACTTCAGCAGTAGTTAGTGTTTTTTGCCATTGAGTCTGGCATGTCTTTTTGTCTTTTATCCGCCATTGAGTTTGGCATGTCTTTTTGTCTTTTATCCACCATTGAGTCTGGCCCTTGTTGTCGTTTTTGTCTTCCTAGCTTTTTCTTTATTTCCTGCAGCAAAATAAAACTTGTTAGTTATTAAATCAACATTTTATTCAACATGTGTCCTTCCGATGCGTTTTTGAGGATAACTGGGATAAAAGACTAAAGGAGACAGTCTGGTTAACATACAATGTGCACCCACACACTCTAGAGCCGAGACGAAGGTAAACATGGGGTGTATCCAGCAAAGAGGTGAAGGTGGGGGAAGAATCTTCAAGATCATATGTCTTATCCAAGTTAAGGGTTAAATACTTCAACATGGAACAAACAAATGGGTGGAAGGAGAGTGAAGGTGGAGCCAGACAAGACCGAGAATGATCATATTTGTACTAAGTCAATTAGACAAGTGAGTATATAACAGAGTCTTACATTAGGACTACTTAACCATTCACAACTATCAGTCCCAATAACAACAAATATATATCTGGATCACCACTGTTAGTCACATATATGCCAAGTCAAAGCTAGTAATATAAACAAGAGACAAAAGTAGCACCCATATGCATCATGCATACTTGCTCAGCCATATACTTGTATCTGCAACAATCTCTGACAACTCTGGAAGGCAAGGAAGATAACATCAACTGGAAACTCTACTGCTTTGCTCAAAGTGGGCCAATGGTCTAACAAATATCCCTCGAGGATCATGAAGATGGCTAAAAAATGACAAGGATATACTGATAATACTGCTCCAAATAGTCTAGCTACCTTTGAATATACTCGGCTAATGATCATAAAAAAGAGACTGTATGCTCATCTCATGTAAAGGACTGGCTTGGGCTATGACAATTGCTCTGGAAATGATAGTATCTCCCAGCTACTATAATTGTGATAACATGTCCTTGGAGTATCAACTTCAAGATTCGAAGTAGAGGAGGTAAGGGCTAGAGCCTAGAGGAGGGGGGTAGAGGGTGCTAATGCTATTGATGAATATGATCCTTGTTGTCCGCCAGATTGCACACCAGCAACGGAAATCTTTCGAAAGTTGTCTCTTCACTACAAGTGAGAGAGGTGTGGCCTTGGGGGCAAGCAATGAGCCAGGTACTGTCACCTGAATCCCAGCTCCTCCGTTTAGGCAAACTCCTAACGAAGCCAAGGGGGGTAGTCCCTACAAAAGAGTTGTCTAAGGCTCTTGTGTGTTAAATTTTTTTTGGTGTTGTGATGCGGATGGGTGTTGTTTAGGAGTTTTTTGAAAGTGAGAGACACAATAATACTTTAATGAAAAACAAGATAACGCAATCCACGTTGCAAAATAGAAGATGAGAGATACACTGAATCAGAAATAAATCACTTTTTACGAAAATTAACACAAATGCTCCAATATTGATAAATAAGCAGATAAAATATTGTGATTAAGGACGAGTGCCTTATGGAGTCAAAAATGTAAAAGTGATTGAAATGCTTGATACAAGTGTTTGAGATAAAAGTTCTTGAGAACGTTTTGCAGCTTATCTTGGTAAATTAAAGATTTTAGTGGTCTTGATTATTATGGCTAAGAACAAGGATATTCAAAAAGGTGGAACCTTTACCAAGAAAAACAAATTGGCAACCTTTTAGGTGATAGGTTGGGAGCACCCAGATTGCAAAGAGGGCAAGTGTGCTTACGGCTTGACCGCCCTCGAATCTGACAGTGGATTCCCGGCACCACCTCTTCAGGAAGTTCTCAGTGATTTTGCCTTGGTTGGGGTTTTGGGGTAAAATTTTAATTAATGTTATCACTTGTGAAATTAAACAAGTCTTACACCTTTCTGAGTACTAGCCCAACCGTTTCCGGTTGGCAGAGCATACGGGTGTAGGACACGAGACCAAGATAAATTAATTAAAAGGGAAAAATGTGTGAAATTTTTTTATTATTAGAGCACTTTGTTCAACTCTCCGATAGAGAGCGCTCTTGACTTGATCTTATGACCACAGTTCAAGAGACTTGCTAATTAACAAATGCCTGATGCAGGGAATGATGCAAGACTAAGATGCTCTCTGATAGAGAGTGCTCTTGACTTGGATTTGGCCAAGTTCAAGAGACTTTGGTTCGTTTTAAGAAGCAAAAAGTACTTTGTAGTAGCAAGATAAATCAACTTTAAAATGATTAAACAATATGATAGATTTGAAATACTGCCAGTAATACTACTTTGCCAAATAAAATAAACTGGAAAATCTAGTGTTCTACCACACAAATTCTAATCTAATAGGTGGGATCAACCTCCGAACAAGGTCAACCACTTAGAAGCCACCAGTCCTGGAAACCTTCCAGCTAGCTGGATGTCCTCAAGAAGCTGATGGGGGAACGAGTAGCTACCACAAAGTTATGTGGCCTTTGGGATACGACCCAAAGTTAGCTCTACTCTGGTCAAGGTTTGGAAGAGAAAATACAAGATGAAAAGTAAAGTACTAAACAGAAAATAAACTCTAATCTACCCAAGAATTTCTTTCAGGTCAAAGACCGTACTCGGGAGAGCATGGGGGTAAGTACATCGGAAAATATAACTAAAATAACTTATTGAAATGAAAACTAATCTAAGAGCATATCAAAGATCTAAACTAGAAAATCAAACCACTCAATGAAGACTACAAGACTTTTCCAAATGGGGAAGTGAATGTGGGGGCTTAAAAACCCCACTTGCAACTTTATTAAGAGAGTACAAATGCCCTTGGGAGTGAAACCCTTGTAGGGACTTTGAAATAAATAACTTGGAAAATATTTAAAATAAACTCCTAATAACTATTACAAAGGATAAATACTAGTCTTTTGGTTTGGATTGCCCTTTTGTCCTCTTGATAACTTCTTGTTTTAGAAGCCTCTTGACCTTCTTCTTCTTTGAAAACACCTACACCAATTCAAATCATCTGACAAGGCACCCTTTAATGTTAAAGAAAACAATAATAGAAATTGAAACTAGCTAAGTCCTAGATCTAAATCTACATGCAAGCTATGACAAAATAGAAATTACAATAATAGAAATTGAAACTAGGTAAGTCCTAGATCTAAATCTACATGCAAGCTATGACAAAATAGAAATTACCCTTAAGATGCAAATGCAAGCTTTTGAATTTTTTAAATGGGACTTAACACAAAACTACCAATATTCCAAAATGTAAGATCTAATTACCAACTTTAAATTAATGTAACAAGATACTACTAACAATTTTTGTGTTTGTTTTGCTTATGTTTTTAGGGCACTTTGGAGGTGGACGAGAAGGGGAGAAAACAAGAGGAAGAGGGGACTCAAATGGGGTGGAACGAGAAGAAGAAAGTAGGGCTAAAGGGAATGGACGAGAAGAAGGAGGAAGTGGCAAAGAGATGGGACGAGAGGAGCTTAAAAAGAATGATGACGAGAGCTAGGAGGAGGGAAATGGAAAATGGGACGAAGAGAGGAACTAGAAGGGAGAGCGAATGGAATGAAGAGAGGAGAAATTTGGAATGGGATGAGAGCTAAAGACAAAGGCAAATGAGATGGGACGAGATCTAGAGGAGGTAGGGCTAAACTAGGGCAAAAGATGAAAGGGCTAGCAAGTCAAATCAAAAGGGTTTCAAGGAGAAGACAAGAGGGCTTGAAGAATGGGAAGCCTAAAGCAACCAAGGTTTTTTGAAGTGATTTTGTTTTAAGGATGGATCTTGGAGCCAAGTCTCTTTGTGCCTCTTGGAACAACTTCAACCCTTGTAGATCCTAGAAAGACAACAATGTTAAAAATCACTTGTGATGGTGAAGATGGGCTAGATGCAGCCGAGCTCACACCTTCCTACACCTGGAAAGACCTATTCAAAGACAAACAACTCAATGCAAAAGTGAGATAAAATATATGACTAGTATGCTACGAAAACCAAGGTTATATCAATGCTAGTATAATAGAGTACGTCCTATTCATATAACTCATTGATCAACATTGCATAATAAACCAAATTGCAAACCACAAATGGTAGATCTTATGTTCTAGAATATAGACTTCTAAAGCTAGTTACTTGATCAATCACATAAGCACTTAAATTGAAAGCATAGAAAGAAGTCACCTCACAAGAGAAGCATTCATTAATATTGCACAAATTGCATGGACCTCCAAAGTCGAATTTTGTTTCAAGATAGCAATAGCTATGATCTAGTACAAATTTGCCAGAGTAATGGTTGACCAAAATTTCATGAGATAACAACCCAAATGGGCCTCTCTTTATAGTAAAACTACAAGCTAAAACCCTAGGTCGAATTGGCATAGACATGAAGGTCGAATTCCAATCAAGACTAAGCTTGGAGAGCTAACAATGGACAAACTCGAGTTTATGGTAGGTGACAAGAGGATAGGTGGCAAACTCGACTTGGGTGATTGCATGGGAAGTATCACCAACCAATAATCAAACTACAACAAGGATCCACGTGAGCTAGAGGTAGATATGCGTGAGCTTTGAGAGGAGGGCGAGTAGGTTGGTAGATGACAAGTGGAGTGTGGTAGGTACTAACTCGAATCTTGTGAAGGGAGCCAAGCTTATGGTAATTGATGAGTCATGAGGGCGCCTACCTTAGGCTTAAATGCACACCCACCAACCCAATTACCACTTGCCAACTCATCAAATCGACTTTTGCATGGGAGAGGGCGAATTAGCTTGAGGAGATCTCTTGCTGGTGACTGGATAGCTGACTTAAGCCACTTGGAGTTGATTGGAATCCTCATAAATGTCTATTGCCATGTCATTTAGCCTTTTATTTTAATCAAATTGATTAATTTTGGAGAGATTTGGATTATCTCCAAAATATTCAATTTTATTATTTTAATTAATAATTTCTCTGTAAATGACTTTTTAGAGAAAATATTAATTATGAGGCTGAATTGACATCTGAAAGTTGGGTTTAGCTGGTCCATGGGTCATGAGTGATTTTTGTCTTATGAAACGAGCCATCAATCACTAAAATCGGACCCCGGATGACTGACATATTACAGACTCAAATTTCTCTATTTAAATTATAGAGAAATTTAATTAAAATTTAAAAATAATTAAAAAATTAAAAACCCCAAATCCGACGCGTCCGGTAAAATTTTTTCGAAATTTTTTCTGGGGGTCCTAGAGACTTAGGACATGACCAGAACCTATTCTAATAGTGTCTAGTAGGTTTATATATTACAGTTGGACTCTAATAACCCCCCATGGCAAAAATTTCCAAAATCGGGCATTCCAGCTTTGGAGGAAGCAGGAGAAACACCAAGAGATTATATCTCGCCTGAAGCAAAGTATAATCTGACGGTGAAAAAACTCCTTGGAATACCTTAGTTGTTTAATCCAGTCATGGGGAACCGAGCCACTCAGACCCTACTAGCACACTTTATTACAAACCCCCATGGGGCCATGGTCATGTCGACTCAAAAAACAAAACTGGCTAGCCAAAACTGGCTAGACCCAAATATCTGAAACCCAGATACTCTGGAAGTGAACACTGATGTGTTCCAACACTGGCGGCTCAATAAGGTTTCAACTATTGCACAAATCAGTTGATAACAATCCCAATATATGCAATGATTTTGATGATTGGTAGTTATCTGTTGTAGTCAAAGTTTTAAAAATCGGTCCGGTCCGAACTGGAACCGGCCGGTTTGACCGGTTAGCTTAAGAGGAGCACCAAACCGGAGTTTAAATCGGACCGGGGGCCCGGTTTGGTATTGAATAGGCCCTAACCGGACTGGTTCAATACCAAACCGGCCTAGCCGGAACTAACCGGTCCGGTCCCGTAATAAATCGGCCGGCCAGCAAGCAGCCATGTCCGCGGGCCCAGAAATCATGGTTTTCATTTTTTTTTTGGTTTTTTTAATAAAAAAACATACAACCTAACCCTAATTCGCCCTCCAAAAGACAATAAATAAGTGCCCATCCCCCACCTTCTCATTCACTCACGATTCATGAGCTCATTGTCTCATTGCTGCCGCCAAGAGTGATTTGTTTCGACTCTCATTGCTGCAGTCAAGTAACAAGTTTGAGTGTGTTGAGAACTTGAGTGTTCAAGTTTTGGCAAGGAGTGAACTGTGAAGTGTGAAGCCAGCTGACCGTGGACTGTGGAGGAGGCCGCTAAGCATCAAATTTCAATCATCTTCAATCCTTCAATCCAACTGCAGATTTCAACTTCAAAGTTCAAGGTATGCTTGTTGTTTTTTTGAATTTTGAGTATGCTAATTGCTGTTGGCAGTCACTGTTTTTTTTAATTTTGAGTATGCTGATTGTTGAGTATGCTGTCCAAAGTCCAAACTCCAAGTTTCTGTTTGAGTATGCTTGCTGTTAGCCTGTTTATGGCACTGTTTTTTTAAATTTGTAAGCAAATGCACATTGCAAACTCATAATTGTTTTTTTTTTAAATTTTAAATTTAAATTTGTTTTGCACATTTTCATTTGTTTTCCATTATTTTGCACTTGCAGAATCTATTTTCAAATTTCCCAATGGCTCCTAGAGTGAAAGATGCTGCATGGGTCCATGTTGAGGGGGAAATTTTTTGCAAATATTGCCACAAACACATGGGTGGGGGGGGCATTCATAGGGTGAAGCAACACTTGGCTGGGATAAGAGGCCAAGTTCTCCCATGTGATGCACCGGATGATGTGATTGGGGAGATTAGAGTTGAGATATTAAATCAACTTAAAAAATATCAAGAAGAGAAGGCTAGGCATAAAGAAATAGAAGCTGAAATTGGGAGGAACAGGGAACTTGCAAATGCTGCCAGGAGGGCATCTGGTTTACATGATTTTGAAGGCTCTTCCTCTGCCGCTTCTACCGTTGCTAGGGACCCCTTCCAGTATGTTCCTCCCTCTCGTCAAAAGACCCAAAACATTGGAGAAAATCAGCCTTAAAAAGAAGAAGACCCTTCAGCACTATTATTCTTCACCTTCCCCCTCCTTTCCAATTGGCAATGCTTCTCAATCTCAACCAACCCACATTCAGCCCACCTTAGATGAGCATTGGAAGAAGCAATGCAAAGTAGTTGCTCATGAGTACATAGCTAGATGGTGGTATGATTCAGATATTCCCTTCAATGCTTCTCGCTCAGCTTATTATCAACCCATGTGGGATTTTGTTCTTGCAGCTGGTAAGGGCTTCAAAGGCCCTAGTATGCATGAGTTGAGGGGATCACTTTTGCATAAGGAAGTTATGTCCATACATGAATACTTGGAGGGTTTTAAAGAGTCATGGGCCACTACGGGATGTACCTGCATGTCAGATGGATGGACTGATATAAGGAACCGTACTATCATCAATTTCCTTGTCTCTTGCCCACAAGGAACCATGTTTTTGAAATCAGTTGATGCATCTGATAGGGTGAAAGATGCAACCCTATTATTTCAACTCTTGGATGAAGTTGTTATGGAGGTGGGGGTGGAAAATGTTGTTCAAATCATCACAGATAATGCATCTAATTATGTTCTTGCTGGTAAGATGTTAGAAAATAAACACAAAACCATATTTTGGACCCCATGTGTTGCACACTGCATATACCTCATGCTTGAGGATATAGGCAAACTGGATTGGGTCAAGAATGTTGTAGAGCATGGAAAGAGCATTACAAAATACATCTACAACCATGCATGGGTCTTGAACCTAATGAGGAAAAGCACTGGGAACAGGGAACTTGTTAGGCCTGCCATCACGAGATTTGCAACACACTTCCTCACATTGCAATCTCTCATTTCCCAAGAACAAAACTTGCAGAAGATGTTTTCATGTGATGAATGGAATTCATCTAAGTGGGCCCGTAATCAAGATGCAAAAGACACCGAAAAAAGAGTTAATGATAGTGCATTTTGGAAAAAAGCAGTAGAGGTTGTGAAAATTGCTGAGCCCCTTGTTAAGGTGTTGTGGTTGGTGGATGGGGAAAAATTAGCAATGGGTTACATTTATGAGGCTATGGATCAGGCAAAGGAGCATATAAGGGCAGCATACAAAGATAGAGTAGCCAAGTATGGGCCTATTTGGGAGATCATTGATATCAGATGGAACAATCAACTCCATCGCCCTATACATGCAGCTGGGTTTTTCTTGAACCCAAAGTATCATTATAGAACTCGGCTAGGAGATGATCTAACAGGGGAGGTGAAAGATGGTTTGTATGATTGCATAGAGCGCATGATCCCTGATGAGAATGACCAGATGGAAGTACATCGACAACTTACCTCTTTCAAAAGAGCCACGGGCACTTTTGGAAAAAGCGTAGCAATAAAGATGAGAGATTGCGACCAACCAGGTAAACAATTTCAAGTTTTATTGCAATTGTTTAAGCTTTAACTTTTAACTTTAAGTTGTTCATGTTCAATTCACAATCTAATTTGTTAAATTTAATTTGTCCGTGCAGCAAATTGGTGGGATTCATTTGGCAGCCATTGTGGTCTATTGCAAAAGTTTGCAATTCGTATCCTTAGTCAGACTTGCAGTGCTTCCAGGTGTGAGCGCAATTGGTCCGTCTTTGAGAGGATTCACACGAAGAAAAGAAACCGTTTGGAACAAAAACGGTTGTATGATCTTGTCTTCGTGCAGTACAACCTCCGACTAAGGTGCAACCAATTGCTAAACAAAAGACCTGATACAGATCCCATTGTGTTGGATGATATTGATCCAACCTCAGAATGGGTAGAGGAGACCCAACAGCCAGAGTTTGGTCCCAATTTTGATATTGATGTAGTCACAGATGACTTGGCTTTGGATGTTGATCCATTGGGAGTAGGAGATGCAGGTGCAGAGCAGGATCCAGGCATGGCGGACAATGATGGTGGCATTGGCACTGGTAGTAGCCGACCTAGCCATACAGCCTGTGCTTCTACTAGTGCTACTGCTAGGGTCGTAGATGTCCGTGAGGAGTCCGACTCCGAGGAGTCTGAGCCATATGTTGATGTTGAGCATTCCATTTCTAGCAGTGGTGCTGAGTTTGATGATTGATTAGTTATGAGTCATGACTCATCATTGATCATGTTTTTTCATTTTGGACAGTAGACTCTAGAGGATATAGAGCCTCATTTATATTGTATTTTGTTTCAGAATTTGAGATATATGGCATATAAGCTATGAGACTTTACTATGAGTATGTAGTGCACTTGGTGCCATTTTGTGACCCATACATGGTTTATGGATTTCCGATTTATATATATGAGTAGACTTTACATATTATGTGTCTACTAGTCTAATGGTTTCACTTTCAAATATGCATATTATGTGTCTAATGCAGCAATGCTTTGAAATATAGCTTGGAATGTTAAATACAATTTTTATGATTAAAATTGTAATTTTTTTTGTATTTTTTAATAGTCTGGTTCATTGAAATCAAACTGCTCCGGTTCATTACCGGTTCCGGTTCCGGTCCGAGTTGACCCCAGACCGGTTTGATTCCCGGTTCCGGTTATTAAAACATTGGTTGTAGCATGATGTTTTTTGGACTCTAGAGGCCATTTAGAGCCTCTTTGTTTATGTAATTTCGTACAGATATGGATTTCACTTGGTGTTGTTTTAGTTATATGCACCCTTACTTGCTACATACACGAGAAAACTTTGCATATTTGTGTTTATTGGTTTGGATTCACATCGATGTATTATGTATATGAAAATATATATTTTTTATCTAAGTTTGAATATTCTATTTATTTTTGGTTGACCTTTTTTTTCTGTTTTTCTTTGGTTGAGGCTATTTAGAGCCGCTTTGTTTATATATTGCTTTTTTTGAGGCCATTTAGAGCCGCTTTGTTTATGGATTTCACTTGGTTCTATTTTAGTTATATGCACCCTTACTTGCTGTATACATGAGAAAGCTTTTCATATTTATGTTTAATGGTTTGAATTCACATGGATGCACATGAATATATATATATATATATATATATATATATATTTTAACCAAGTTTGAATATTCTATGTATTTTTTGGTTGATCGTTTTTATTTTTAATTTTTTAATTTTTGTTTTTTTGGGTTGTGGTCTGGTTCCAACTGGTTTCTAGTTTTTGGAGTCTTCCGGCTTGGTGACCAGTCCGGTTCTGATAACATTGGTGTTAATTACTTTGAAAATATTTGTCCATGAATCTTTATCTACAAATTCTCTGTATTCGATATGAAGACTGCACTTTTTCAACACTCCGACATCTACAAAGATGTAAACAATGCTTCTATAACTTTGAAGGGATGTGAAAAGGAAGAATGTAGACCATGCTTTAATGCTAAAATTCTTAAAATTGTTGTTAAATATATGTACCCAATGTTGTTCTTGTTTCAAGCCCCAACTGCTCTAAATCTAAGTTGCAGGAAACACCCGGAAATGTGGAAACGAGTACGAAACGCCTTGGAAACGTCCTTGGCTGTATTGTATGGTGTTTCCAAATTTGGAAACACCGTATGGTATGGTCAAGGATGTTTCCAAGGTGTCTCGACCATTTACAATGATGTTTTGGGCATGTTTTTGGAAGTTTCCAGGCCCACCCAAGTGTCCATGTGGGATGCGAAACTCGTAGAAAAATATCACGTTGTTCATCTTGATGACCCTTTAAGACAAAACAGGGAGATAGGCGATTGAGATCTGAGGAATTTGACACTAACACCTTGCAATTAATGGTAATATTACTTTTCTCCTTTATCTTACCTTTTCTATTCTTTAACTTTTAGGATGTTTGAGAGTGGTTCCAACCTCATTAGACTTCATATGAAGAAAGTAAAATTCCATATTTTATTCAAAATTCAGCAGACTTAACAGTTTTCGGGATTTGAGTTTTGACAGGATTGTAGCATTTCCACTAGATTCTATCATGTACGAGGGTACGGGATTGTCATTAGTCAAGACCACCAAGCTATAGGATTTTGCATGATGTAATCATGTATGAGAGTTGACATAGACATGGTTTTTCTCCTAAAGTGTCATTTATGTGTATCATTCTTATTTTCTTGCAAGATGACGTGTTATTTGAAAAAACTATATATCTATATTTTCTTTATATTCTACATTTTCTCGGATGTACCCACATTTCCAGGCATCCCTGTTTCAGAAACTTGTGAACATTTCCACGTTTCATGCAACTTAGCTTTAAATAGCTTTGGGGTTCCCATTAATTGCATGACAATATGTGAACATGTTAGAGGCAATTCTTCTGAAGTCATTAGTAACTATTTTTTTACCTCAAACATGAAGCTATCTATGGTAGTTTCGTATGCTGTACTAAATGCGGTATTAACTGATGGCATTCAACCTCCATGCTTTATAGCCATCTTAACTTCAGTAGTAATATCTGGAAGACTTCCAGCTATTGGTTTGTTACCTGTATGATCCAAAAGTCATCAATATATTGGAAGTAACTTAATTATATAGGTATGTTAGTGTTAATTTTTAGTGCAGCTGCGAGACCCATTCTCAAAGAGAATGGTACCCTAGTCAGTTAACTAGGGTTCCTGGTTATGTTAACCAGGCAGAGTAGAGAGTAAGACCCTAGAAGGTACCCTGGGGCCCCCAGCTGTCTCTTGGGGTTCTTGGTTGGGGACCAAGCAGGTTGATGGCATGGCAAAGTCCCTAGCATGTGGCTAGGGCCCCTACTTGTCTTCAGGGTATTCTGGTTTGGGACTAGACAGTTTCTTGGTCATGAGGACCAAGCAGATCCTGCAGGTTGAGACAGAGACATCCTTGTCGAGGACAAGACAGATTCTTGGTCAAGGACCAAGTAGGTCTTGCAGGTGGTTGATCAACATTTAGTCTGGAACTGAAAGCTCAGCTTGAGGCCGAGGACCATTCTCCGGGAGAATGGAGGACCTGGTCAAGGATCAGAGAGTTGATCGACATGATTCAGTCTAGGACTGAAGCTCAACTTTGAGCTGAGATCCATTCCTTGAGAATGGAGGTTCTTGGTCAGTTACCAAGATGATGATGTGTGATGTCCTCTTCTCCTAGGTCTTCGAGATGGTTGAGTTAGATGGTCTTCTCAAGGAACTAGCCACCCCTTGATGAAGCCACTAACATTTGACCTTAGGAGCGGTCTAGAGGACCACATGATCACATCATCCAGTGTGGACCCTTCCATATATAGTGATGATGAACGTTCAGGTTATTTGGAACACTTGTACATTTGAGAGAGAGATGATTGGTTGTACCCCCACCTTGATTGGTTAACTATTGGTCCTTACACCTTGTTGTTTCTTTGACTTATGGTTAATAGGGTCACTTACCCACTTCGAGTTATCTTTTGATTTTTACCACCTGTGATGTTCTTGGTCCTATGGGCACTATGGTTATTTGACCATCTTATGGTTTACCCTTGGTCCAAAGGGTCATGGATCATGTACCCACACCCATGTTATTTTAGGGTCTTGTTTTAGTCCTTGCACCCTACTTATGATTTATGTGACTCCTTTATTTTTTATTTCTTTTATTTCTTATTTTTTTTAAAAATTTTTAATTCTTATTTTTTCTATTTTTACATTTATTTTTTATTTTTTATTTTTTAAGTGGTTCTTGTTACCAGCTAAGTTGTACTTAGTTGGACTATCAAGTGAGCGGGCAAAGTCGAACATGTTACATGTTCGTTTTCGATGATTTGATGTCCAGTAGGCCTTTTAAAGGCCCTTTTTTTTTTAAATTTTTTCCACATGTCCATGGCCCTGCGGGGTTTGTAATAAAATGTACTAGCATGGTGTTTTGCAAAGGACTTGGGTCCTGTTATCACACAACTTGTAGTTGCCCCTAGAGGTATCCCATCCGGGACGGTAGAGGAGATAGGCAACTAAAGAGGTGACCCAAGAGATGCCATGGTTCCCAATGCAATGTGGGAGTCACGTCAACCGAGGCACTCTTCGCTTTAGGTCAAGGTGTAACTAGACCAAGGGGGAGACCCTATACCCCAAGGGGGAGACCCTATACCCCAATCACAGTTGATTGAATCAAACAAAGGTTTCTAAAGGTAGGTAAATGATGAATTACGGAAACCAATGCAAGGCTAAGTGGACCTAAGAGTTAAGGAATGGTTGAAGGTGGTGTAATGGATAGTTAATGCTTCAACCTATGTATGGTTTAGGCCACATGATGGGGTATGATAACTAGGTGTAGTACCATAAGCTTACACAAATGGGTCTTGTGTTCTTGGGAAGTGTGAAATGATTCTAGGTAGGCCCACAAAGTGAAGTTAGGTGTGAGGTTGGTACTATAAGTTAGATGTAGGCTAGATCTATGAGTTTGAGTTGGTTATAGGAGTACCCATGTACTAGATCTAGGGTTTGACACAAATCCCAAGGAGTGCGCCTTGCTTGGAGAAGGACTAGTGCCTTGTTGGATGGGCTAATGGGGTCAAAACGTATGTCAAAGTGTAGATCGGGACACCTAGAAGCCAAGTCAAGTGGGTTGAGTGAGATCCAATGGTTGGATCTTACTAGATCTAGGTTTTTAAGTGATTACCCTAAGTGGACCACAATCCCTTAAAACAAGGAATGCAATCCCCAAGGCGGATCTTGACGAAAGGACAGTATAGACCTAGGTTTCAAGGCATGGGCATTCCAAATCCACGAAAATCTCAAACACCCACTTTCTAGAAGTGGACCAACTCAAATCTTCAAGGGGATGCGACTTGCTCAAGGAAGGGCAAAAGATGGGTTTGGTGGACTAAATCAAGTCCAATGGCCACCAAACTGTAGATCCAAGTGGCTTGTACCCCGATCTATGTATCTTCAAAATTTCAAGTGAATCCAATGGCTAGATCTTAGTAGATCTAAGTTTTAAGGTACCAAGAAGATCAAAAGGGGGTTTCAACCCCTTAAAACATGGAAAGATGTCCACAAGGTAGTTTTCACCAAAGTAAGGATATGGGTTTAGGTTATCAAGTGTCTAGAATGCAAATCAATTGAGATCTCACCTACCCATGTGCTAGATCTAGCCCAACAAGCCTCTCTCTAGGAAGTGCGATTTGGGTCAAGGAGGGCTTTTTGCCTTGAAAAGTGGGTCAATTCTTAGCCAATCACCACCAAACTATAGATCCAACTAGGGGTGGATGCTATAGAGGTGGGTTTTCAATATCTCTTCAAGAACAAGGCTAGATCTAAGTAGATCTGAAAAATACCAAAAACAAGGGTTTTAATTTGATTAGGGTTTTTTGTGATCTAGAAATTATGGAATATTCAAGGAAGAGAAGATCATACCTCTTGGGACATACCTGGATGAAGAGATGAATGCTAGTTGAGACGAGGATTACTTTGCCAAAGATCAAATGGAGAATTGTTGAAGCCCTCTTGCCAAATCAATTTTTCCAAGCCACATGTGATTCCTTCTAACCTGTCAAGCCAAGGAGCAAAGCATCAATCAGTTTAACAAATTGAAGGTAGATACAAGCAAGAGAGAGAGAAACATAGAATAGTTGACACAAAGGCAAAACTACTCCCTGTCAAACCCAAAACGACTTCTTCCAAGCTTGAAGGGCAAGCCTCCCCACCAATTCGCACTTGTCAAAATCGCCCTCTTAACCTGCAAATAAAGTATGGCAAATATGCAAGATAGCTACAATAGATCCTCCAGTGCAATGGACAATAGCATTTACAATCGAAACAACCAACATCCACTCCAATCCAAGCATGTACTCCAAAAGATAGAAATTTTATTCCAAGAGCCAAGAGCCAAAAATTTCTAGATCAATTTTACAATGAGAGGCTCCCTCCTTAAATAGGATGGGGAGAGAGTACAATCCTAACCACTTTTTACATGAGTGGCTAAGATTAAAAGATCAAAAGATCTAATCAATGGTTGAAATGAGCTCAACAATAAAATACATGGATCAACCATAAAATATAACAATAAGTGGACAAAATCGCCCTAGGAGAGGGGATCCCACCAAATCATGATGACAAAATATCATAAGAGGCTTATGGTGGGTCCAAGGGGTAATTTTATCCCTCCTTGGTCAATCCCCATAGCACAATAACCAAAAAATAATCATGAATATACCAAATCGTGCCTCCATAGTGAAGTCGTGGTCCTCAAAAGACCTAAAAAATCCACAGAAAGTGCCATAAGTGATGGATGCGGGCCCCGATGAAGCTGAAACTGCTGGAGAAGGTGTGGAAGGTCCCAATCTATCATCACTGATCATCCCATGCCATAACTTTGCCTCAGTAGCCCAAATCGATTTCCTCAATAGCCATTTCTACCAATCCTGAAATGCCTCGGGAAGCGTGAAACTGCCCCAAACAGCCTCCTGGAGTGCTGGCGCTGTCAAGGTGAGGGCACCAGTGTGTCCGGAAGGGGGATAATATGGTAAAAACAAGTGGCTGGACCACCCCCTCCATCATCAGCGCCCTAGGTCAACCGGATAAAAGTCATCTCTGCTCCGACAGGGCCTCCAACAGACCAAAACTGCACTGGGACAGCCTACTGAGGCTCAATCATCACTGTACGTGCCCGGAACTGAAAACAAACTGTCCCATTGGACTCAGAAGGTCCAAATCTATCCAAGATGTGTACTCATACACCATATGAGTCTCTGCATGATCAAAATAAATATCCAATATACCGGAACAAGGCCAATAATAATGCGCTGTACATATACAAACACTGCTGTAACCCCAGAATCATCATCATAACCCTGTAGCTGCTGCATAGAGTCATCATGTATGTATACATAGACCATATATCATCTATCCATATCATCATAAGGTCCAACATCTCATGTCCCATGGTCTTCCATGGTCAAACTAGGTCTAACCAAGACCAAATATAACTCAGATCATCATCAATAGCTGCTGCAAAGTGTCAAGGTCAATATATGCTCTACAACTTATTCAAATAACAATTATAACACAGAGTAATCATGACTGGCGATCTAAATCCAAATATATAGTGTCGTTAATTATTATTATTACTCAGACTAGACTTTCAGGATCATACTCACTTCATAGTTGTGATCAATTTGCTAGTGAAGGGTGAAGGCTTAAATTAACTGGCTAGGCTAAGGGATGACTTAACTGTCTTGAATTTGTGACACTTTGGCAAGGGAAAGGGAATACACCATAGTATATACTGAATGAGCAATAACACAGGGAATGGCGGTGTCTCACAAATGGATGAGTTGTTTAAAGAGGGTTTATTCACCTTCACAGATGCGCACAATCCATAATACAAATAAGGCCAGCAATTGTTTAGATATAGCATTTAAGTTCCATTGCTTTTTGGGCCTGAAGTTTCCAAAGCCTTGATCTATGTGTGTTTATAAACACATTGCATAGATTTACATTTATTTTAGGCTTTCTGCTGCAGGTGTGTTTTTAGGGCACTTGTTTACCTGAGCACTTCTAGGTGTGTCATGGACAGCTTGTTTACCTAGGTATTTATTTTCCACAAGATATAACATTTTATTTTCATAGCCATTTTCATTTGGCATGCCTTTCATTCATGTGTGTTTAGAAACACATTGCATGAATGGGCTTAAGATATAGCACTTCATTTTTCCCGATTTTGTATTCATGGCAGCACTAAAAGTTTCAGGTTTAGCCAACACAACTTTAGTGACTAGGGGGAATTCACAAGGAACTCCAACTCGCCATAGGCAAGTTTTGTCACCAACTCAGAGCCGAGACACAATAAACAGGGAAACTCATCCAATACAGAGGCTACAGTGGGGAAAAGATCCTCCATGTCACTAGTCAAGTAGTAAGTCAGGGTGATAAACTAAAAGGTAGGTAATGGATGGATGAAGACAATGAATGATGGAGCCGACACTAGCAAGCCAAGGTATGGTGGAATGATCACCTCTATTCTCCCTAAGGAGGGTAATACCAATGAGTATGAATAGTGAACTTCTAAGTCTGAGTAGGGACAATAATATATATATAATAAGATCAACCAGGTCCACATATCTATATGATCGCCAGATCATGACACTAACACACTCTTAAAGTGTTTTGGCACTTAGAATTTTTTGGGGTTTTTAGTAGGTGACCCAAACACACTCTTAAAGTGTTTTGGGCCATTTTCTACTAATAATTGCTTGCTGGTTTGCAGCAGATGATGAACAGACAAGGGGAGATGCTGGCCCAAAATTGAAGATTTGGGCCATCCGAAGCATAGTTTTAAAAATCGGCCAAATCGAAATCGAAATCAGCCGATTCGCCGATTTAAGGCTGGTCCGGTTCAAATCGGCCTCCAAACCGGTTCGGTGGTAAAAGATCGGTCAAATTTACCGATTTATGTAAAAAATCGGTCCGGTCTCATAAATTGGCCGGTCCAACCGATTTTCGTAAAAAATCGGACCGGTTTGGTGGGTGGGCCCGTGGGGCATTAAAACAGAGTTTTAATTTTATTTTTTAAAGTTTAAACCTAAACTAAGTTACTAACCTACCCAACCCAACCCAACACTACACTATATTGCATTTAGCGGCCGTGTGGGAGCCTCCGGAGCAGCGTGGACGCCGTGGAGTCGACTGTGCAGTGAGTTGGACGGGGAGTGTGACTGTGTGAGTGGGCAGTGTGCTGAGCGGATTGTGGAGTGGTCTATGCCAGTGTGGAGTGGTCTGTGTCGGGGAGAGTGTTGTGTCATTGTGTGCAGTGTACACTGTGGGGAGACTCCGGCCTCGGGAGAGTGCTGTGTGGGGAGTCGGGACTCCGCAGTGCTGATTGCTGACTGGACTGTGGACTGTGGAGTGTTGAGTTGTGGTCCGTGGAGAGTTGGAGTGGAGTGCAGTTGCACTGTGCAACAGCTACAGCAAGCCTACAAGGTATTACACTTGTTTTTTTTTTAATTTAATTTTAAAGTTTAATTTATTTTTAAAGTTTTTAAAAAACAGAAAGCAAAATTTTTAAAAATTGGTTAATCATTGCCCAGAAGTTCAGAACAACCCTAAGACTCTAGACATTATTAATTTTTTTGCGTATGATGCTCTTTGTTCTATAAGAGAAGTGGCTTTGTAAAATCTGACAGGCTACATGCTACTTTAGAACAATATCGGAAATCTTAAATATAGCACAGTTCATGGCACAGTAGGGCCTAACACATGTCACGTACAAATCACAAAATAATTTGAACATGTTACAAGGGTACAAGAAAACCACAGCCTGGTAAAAAAACATGGACTCATTTGTAGTCATTTTTTTCAAGATGTATACTTGCGTGTATACGCAGAGTATGATGAGTATCACTTGAGGTTGTTGGAAAATTGATAGAATGAATTTCTGCACTGCAGTGTTTGTAGCAATTCTTTGATTACGATCAACTTGAATATATGCAAGCAAATCACTTTAAGGGATACACTCTACTGTTGTTAATATCTTAATAGTCTAAAGCATAAAGTGCCCAGAATTGGTTCATCATACTTCACTTGGCTGTTAAATAATCATTTTCAAAACTTAATGAAAGGGTGTTTAGTAGTTTACTGTTGGATGCATGTTACAGGATTGACCTATTCCATTCTGTCATCCATTTAATCAACACAAATAGCACATTTTTTATAGTTTTAATAGTTTTAATTTTAAACAGAAATTAAAAATTAATTTTTTCTTATTAACAGAAGTTAAGAATTCATTTAATTTTTTCTTGTTTTGTTTGGAATGCAGATCAGAATACATATCTGCAGTATAGAATCATGCCCCCAAAAGCAAAAGATCCTGCATGGATCCATGCCGATATTGTTCAGGGGGACATTTATTGCAAGTATTGCAAGAAATTGATTAAGGGTGGGGGCATTTATAGGCTTAAACAGCACTTGGCTGCCATCAAAGGCCAAGTTAAGGCATGCGAAGCCCCACTGGATGTTATTGGGCAAATTAGAGTTGAGATGCAAGCACAGTTCAAGAAGTTTCAAGAGGGAAAGGCTATGCAAAGAGAGATAGAGGAAGAAGTAGGGAGGAAGAGGAGGATTGCTGAAATGATGGGTGGAACTTATGCCCCTGGTTCAAATTCGAAAGAAGGCTCTTCATCTATCCCTTCTACCACTCTTAGGGATCCTTTCCAGTATGTTTACCCCTCTGAGAGTACACAAGATAAGGGCAAAGCCAAAAAGAGGGGTGGCATTGAAAGCTATCTCACACCTCCCACCACTTCTGCCAGTGTCAATGCTTCTCAGATGCAGCGTTCAACACAAATTCAGCCCACCTAAGATGAGCACTGGAAGAAGCAGTACAAAGATGTTTCCCATGAGTACATTGCAAGATGGTGGTATGATGCTAATCTCCCATTCAATGCTACCCGCTCTTCTTATTACCAACCTATGTGGGAATGCCGTTGTAGCTTCCGGTAAGGCCTTCAAAGGCCCTAGTATGCATGACTTGAGGTGATCTCTTTTGCAAAAAAAGAAACTTTCCATACAAGAATACCTGGAGGATTTCAAAGCTTCATGAGTAAACTCAGGATGCACTATCATGTCGGATGGATAGAAAGATCAAAGGGGCCGACACCTTATTAACTTTCTTGTCTCTTGCCCACGGGGAACCATGTCTTTGTCATCACATGATGCATCCGATAGGGTGAAAGATGCAAAATTGTTATTCCATCTTTTGGATGAGGTTGTTGAGATGGTGGGGCCTGCTAATGTTGTGCAAGTCATCACCGATAATGCCTCTAACTATGTTCTTGCTGGTAGGATGTTAGAGGAAAAGCATAAAACCATATTCTGGACCCCATGTGCGGCACATTGCATAGACCTCATGCTTAAGGATATATGCAAACAGGATTGGATCAAGTTCACTGTGGACTATGCCAAAAGCATCACGAAGTACATCTACAGCCACGGTTGGGTATTGAGCTTGATGAGGAGACACACAGGGGGCAGGGAGCTTGTTAGGCCTGTAGTTACTAGATTTGCTACTCACTTCCTCACGTTGCAATCTCTCATTTCCCAAGAACAAAACTTGGAGAAGATGTTTTCAAGTGATGAATGGAATTCATCTAATTGGGCTAGCACACGAGATGGAAGAGACATTAAGAACAAAATTAAAAGCTCTTCATTTTGGAGAAAAGCAGCAGAGGTTGTGGCAGTTACTGAGCCACTTGTTAAGGTGTTGCGGTTGGTGGATGGGGAAAAATGGGCAATGGGATACATTTATGAAGCTATGGATCAGGCAACAAAGCAAATAAAGAAACCATACAAAGATAGAGTAGCCAAGTATGGGCCTATTTGGGAGATCATTGATAGGAGATGGAACAGTCAACTCCATCGCCCTATACATGCAGCGGGGTATTTCTTGAACCCGAAGTATAATTATAGAGATGACATTGATGCTGATCCGAGTGGGGAGATAGCAGATGGATTGTATACTTGCCTTGAGCGCATGGTCCCAAATGAGGAGACCCAATTGGAGATACATCGGCACATCACCTCTTTCAGTGAAGCCACAGGTCTCTTTGGCATATCTGTGGCTAAGCGTGCAATAGAGGAGGGCTAACCAGGTAAACGATTCCATTGTTTTATTAAATTATGTTGTTTAACTTTAAAGTTTAAATTCTACAATGTAAATTACTAAATGCCTTGATTCTTAATTTCTTAGCCAAATTCACAATCTAATTTGTTGAATTAACTTCCTTGACTCTTCGCATTTGCAATTGCAGCACAATGGTGGAAGTCATTTGGTAATCATATAAAACAATTGCAAAAGTTTGCAGTTTGGGTCCTTAGCCAAACCTGCAGCGCTTCTGGATGTGAGCACAATTGGTCTTTGTTTGAGCGGATTCACACGAGGAAGAGAAACCGTTTAGAGCAGAAACGGTTAAATGATTTAGTCTTCGTGCAGTACAAATTGCGACTCAGACGCAACCAGTTGATGAACAAAAGACCTGATACGGATCCCATTATGTTAGATGATATAGATCCAACCTGAGATTGGGTAGTGGAGACCGCAGAGCCAGAGTTTGGTCTTGATATGGATATTGAGATGGAGGATATGCTTGCGCCTCGGGCTGATTTAGATGCAGATCCTCTATTGTCGATGCCATCAGTTCATACAGGTGTGGATCCCGATATTCCAGGCACTAGTGGATCCCGATATTCCAGGCACTAGTGGACCAGGACCTCTTACTTATAGGCGACGACGACGTAGGAGTAGGCATCCAGCCAGTACTACTACTGCAGTAGTAGATGACTGCGTGCCTGAGCCTGAGGAGCCTGAGATTGAGCGAGATGTTGATGCATTTGCTAGTCCTTCAGCTTCTGGTTCTTTTGGTTTTAGTTCTACTTCTACTTCTACTCCTTGTTGTAGCAGTGGTGATGAGTGTGATCAGTTTGATCAGTTCGATTGATGTACATTGTAGTTGACTATATATCATGTTATTTTTTGGACTCTATTGGCCATATAGCCTATAGGCCTCATGGATTATGTATTTTGTTCCAGTTCCAGTCTCCTAGATATGTATTGCACAATACACTTTGTGCCATTTTGATATATTGACTCTTTTATGGTATATACATGAGCAGAGATTGGATATTTTGTTTCTAATGCTATGGAATTTTGAATTAGAATCTTGAAAATGTTGTTTTTCTTAAAAAAAATAAATATTTTATGTATTTTTGAGCAAACTGATTCATTAAATTCAAATCGACCAATTCATTACCGATTTCGATTCCGATTCCGAGTTGACCCTTGACTGATTCCGAGTCCGATTTCGATTTTTAAAACATTGATCCGAAGCACCCAAAGCTAAATTTTTTTCAAAATCGGATATCTTTTCTCTCTATTTTTTGTAAGCTACTAAGTCAATAAAAGACTGGGGCATTTATATTGCATTGTAACTAAAATATTAAACGAGAGCAAGTGGGCTAACCAAGCGCCCACACCCCATCTCCCCGGGGGGAGAACCATGTCGACTCAATTTTTTGTGGTTTGCAAATTTTTTAGTTTAGATTTTATTTTCGGCATTTAATAAAACTAACTAGTGTTAAAATTTACCTTGTTGGTCCGTTCCATTGGCGGGCCACAAGTTCACTCAGGACATAGATTTTATCATTTTTTTACAAACACAAACGCCCCCTTGCTTTCTCGAAGTAGGGTTTCAAAACAAGGGCTTGCCCGAGTACTGGCCTAAAAAGAGACTCTTGGGGTTTTAAAAGATAAAATTTTGGTTCATAAAAAAACTTAAAAAATTTCCAAGGTCTTCTCCCGTATGCTCTGTGGCCAACTTGCAGCTCAGTTTGATCATGTTGGTACGCATCAGAAAGGGGAAGATGACTAGTAATAGGATCTAACACCACCCCAATAAACAAACCTTTTTGTGAAAATCCGGCACAACGCGAGTATTTTGTTGTCGTGGGCAAATTTTTCAGAGGACTTGGGACAAAACTGGGTAGTGACCTCTTGGAAACCATTAGGCTTGCCCTCGTTGGTACAGCTTCTATACACCTTCTTGAGACTCCGATCCAGCCCAAGTCTAAGTGAGAAGCCACACATCAAAATTCCGGACATGTTCACCATACCTTTGCGTATATTGGGAACCCACCAGCCCTAATAAAAAGATCACTACCACATTTAAATTAAAATAAACCAAGAACACTTGCACAACATTTACTTTTTTCAATTCATGCATCTATTTCGACTCCATTATAAGGCACTAATTTATATTGTTATATTTCATGTTGTTGATGAATGTTGCAAATGATGATGATAATAATGAATATTGGCAAATGATGTATTGATGAATGATGTTTTGCTTTATATAAATGTATGCTGCATTATCTTGGTTTCAAAATATATTTCTAACTCCTAGATTAGACACCACAGTTTTGTTTTCATTTTTAGGGTCCACCCCCCTTGGCTTCGCTAGGAAAGCCTAGACGGAGGAGTCGAGTCCCAAGTGACAGCACTGACTCTGACTTGCCCCCAAGGCCACACCAGCAGCTTGAAGACTTCTGCTGTGTTTTCCCAGGTGTGGAACCGGGTGGCAACAGTTTCTTCTTGTATGGAACCCTAACTTAAAATAAAGATTTTATTTAAAGTTCTTTCTAGAAGAACTTAGTCCTATGTATGGAAGGTTTCTCTTTGTCATTTGATCATCTTCCACAACAGCTCTGCTTGCTCTCTTGATTGACGTCAAAGTTATTTTTTTTATCTGCTGCTTGAGTTTTTGCGTTGAGGTCTTCTTACTGTTCGAATTCAACTTTCATATCAGATCTAGGGCTGATCTTTTGCTGCTACCTTCGATCTGCATGACCTCACATCTGAATTCTATTTTTTGATCTGATCTGTGAACTTGGAAAGACTCGGCCTGCTGTCCCTTATCTTGGTTGAGGCCCGATCTGTGTTTCTTGACCTAGCCATGAGTACTGGGAGTATGTTTCTGCTTTGATCTTTCTTTTTGTGGAGGTCCGATCTGCTTTGATCTTTCATTTGTGGAGGTTTGATCTGCTTTGATCTTTCTGCCAGCTGTGGGTTCGATCCATTGGTCTTTTAGCTCTGACCTCCCTTACTTCTACTAGACCTTCAGTCCATGACCCTAGATCCATCTGTTGATGGAGGCCGTAATTTCTCTGTCTGCTGGTTGTGTTTTTTTTTTTATGTGGAGGCCGTGAGGTCTGAAAGCTTATTTTGGTGAAGGCAGTAAGCCTTGGGATCTGATCTAATTTTGTAATGTCCAACCAGCTTGTTCTAAGAACAAATCTGAGTTTCTCTTTGGAGGCCACAACTGTTGGGTTCTGCTCTTTGTTTCTTAAAGTGCCCTAAACCTGATCTAATTTGCAGAAACCTGTTTATTGGTTTGTTTTTGTTTGTACTGAGACCTTATTGAGGTCTGTCTTAAGACTTATCAGTTTTCCTTGTACTGAGTTTCTTGAGCAGATATGTTATTGAGTCTTGGTACTGCCTGTATGTTTTCTGACTATCTGTTTGACTGTACCTCAGCCCAGTCATCTCTCTCTCAGGTTTGGGTCACTTGGTTCCTATTGTTGACTGGCCTCTGAGAGGCTCAGTCTTTTCTGAAAGTAACATTTATGAGTATGTTACATGAAATGTTTCACACCCAGGTAAGTATCTTCAGCTATCTTCAGTGTTAAAGGTGTGAAGTTGAAAGAGATGAAAATTATGTTTTACTAGATTTACTGCTGTACTATTTCATTTTTGGTACTAGTTGTCAAATGTTAAAAGTGATTTTGCATTAATGTACTTTGATTATTTATTTTATGCATTAAACCCTAACTCTATAAAAATTAACAGTTAGATGAGTCTTGTCAAGACGAATTAGGTTAAGGAGCTTATCCAATGCTAGTTTGCCAGCCTCTTCAAGAGTGTTATATATAATGCACGTTTAGTCCTTTTTCAATGTGCACAGGCATCCTACTGATTTTCTTAGCTTCTGTGTTAACAGGTTCCAAGTCTGAAGTCAGTGGAAAATCCTCAATAGTTCCACCAATGATGACCTCAGTTGCATCACCAAATGATGTAACTCTATTGAAAAGCAACTCAGGTCAGTGCCACTTTCAATGCAGATTACGAACAACAAAAAATAGGAATAAGGAAACAAATCAGAGAAGAAGATTTTGCAAAGCAAAATTTATTTGTAGAATTAAAAGAGATTTGTAATTTTGTAGAACTAAAAGGAATTTGTACGAGTATTCTACTTTACTCTCTCTTCTTATTTTCTGATTGCTGTGCTAGGCATGAAGCCAGTGTCATGGTGTTTTCTTGATATGTTTGTTTTAGTTACGGGTAGCTCCTCCTTGCCGTTGTGACTCTGTGAGTCTTACAACTCCCTCAATCTTTCCTGCCATTGGAAATAGTCTGGCCTTTGGTGCCTGGAGGAACAGTCAACAAGTAAGGAAAATGTTATAGTAGATTTAGCATGCAATGCAACTCTAGTCAATCCTTGGGAATATCTTGCCCTTGGATTAGGGATAGAATTTATGATCATACCATATGTCCAATAGAATCCCCACTCCTATAATTTGCGCAACTTATGCTCTTTACCATTCATTGGCAGTGATTCATTTGTGGCCCCACTCATACTGCATACTGCTATCGGCAAATGATGCTTCTCAGTGGTGTCTCCAAGACCTCTTAACAATGGTTAGAATAGAGACTTGAGTAACTAGGCCTAGTTAGGATCTTGCCAAACCAGGACAATGATGGGATTCATGCCAAACTAGGCATGGGCTTATTCATCTCACATATAGTTGAATTTTCCCATTAACCGTGAAACCCCTTATGCACCTTTAACAATTAACCATGCATTAATCCTAAATATAATCTGTGTGTTATGTGGGGAATGTGTAGGGCAGAGCTGCAAATGAACACAATCTACTTTGGTTTGCTCAAAGGATAAAAAGCAATTTATATTCTAAGGCAATCAAGGCTGGGTTCCAATGTTAGTTGAGTCTTTAGACCACAAAATTCTTCTGTTGACTGACATTGCTTGTTAATGGGATGGAGCTTGATATCCCAGTTATATTTATTGGTCGAGTTCAGCTTGTTGAGTTTAGATCAAGGATCAATTAAGATTTCTCTGATCACAATGCTTCTCTAGCAGGTTTCGCCGAGCTGATTCTATCCAAAAGACTAATGCTTCACATGTCTTCTCTTGTACAAAGTTTTTTCCATTGAAAGATTATATTTCATTAGGGTCAAACTTGAAATTGGTTCTGCCAAGTAGTAAATTTGGACAGAGCATTAAGTTCATTTGGAGAATTTCTCAAATGATTGTGAACAAATGCATGTTATATTGCATTAATGCTCAAAAGAGGATTCAAAATAAAATCAAACATCTGCAACCAAAGTAAGGGCACACTCACTCCCATCCCTATTTGAGGAGAGCAAGCAATAAGCATACCTACTTTAGCCCCAACTTCAAGAGAATCAATATCTTTCCTAAAAATCCTATCTTAGTGGTGAATTGTACTACTAGATCAGATTTGAAGGTAGCATCTTCTCCCAAATGAAATGGTGTATGTTGTCCATTGAATGTGGCTAAAGACTGCCTCTGACATAAAAAAAAATGCATGCTAATCTAATAGTATCCCACATGGTTCTTCATACCTATCTAATAATTCAGTTCTCTCCAAAGATGGCCCTTTTCTAGTAAAGGGGGGGTGAGTAATGGATAAAGAATGATATTTTGATACTACCCAACCCCAAGATGTGTGGGCCACCATGGAACTCCACAAAAGATGCTGGACTATTTTTGTTTTCTGCCAGATCACACAACTGCCATCCTTATAGCCTGTTCACTGGAGCCTATCTTCGACTATAAAACTATTAATGAGGGGCAGGCATCCAAATACTTGACTTTAAAGGAGGCATGTGCTTTACAAATCCCTTGGAATCTCTTGACCCACCTAGCCCTGGGATCCCTTATTGTCCATCTGTTGAAATATTGTAACTTCGAAGAATATTCTATTGTAGTTTATTGTTGTAATTTATTCGAAGATGTTTTATTCCTCCATCGGGATGTCATTATTGTATTTGATTATGTAGAGTCATTGAGGTAAATCCTCCTTTGTAAGTCGGGGCATTAGATCCCCTTAGAGTGAAATGTAATGGGGTTTTTAAGTCCCCTAGAGGAGTCGGCCCAGTCAGCATTAATTGAGTGGTAAAGTTAGTTGAGGCCGACATGTCAAGTTGTAAAATTAAAGTAGAAGTGAATGTATAAATAGAGAGCTAGGCTCTCTCATTTATTCATTCATTCACACACACATTCACTTGTGTAATTTGCATAGGAGAGAGAGAGAGATATATCTGCAAGGAGAAGGAGCACTTGTTTGGGGTTTTGTCTTTGTACTTTTGATCATCTATATTGAGGAAGTTTTGCTGGGTTTTCTTCCCCTAGAGGGTTTCCCACGATAAATTTGTCTCTTGTGTTTATGCTGTGCTTGTTATTCTTTCAGTGATCCTGTATATGCTATTGTTGTGAAATTGAATTAAATACTGATATTATCTATCTTAGCATATTTTATCTTAACATGGTTTCAAAGCTAGCCTGAAGGAAGGAAATGTATGGCATTTATGACACTTGTTTCACTTGCGACAATTTGAAAGCTAGGGCTTTGTATAACAAAACCTAGTCATCGTGGAACTTTCGCTATAAATCACTTTTGCGAAGGTTCAGGATCTCAAACTTGGTCAGGTCGAATATTACATGTTCCTGTACCTTGCATCCGAGTTTCAGCCTTAGATTCGTTGTACTTTGTGAGATATGATCCGTACAAGTTAGGGTTTCTGCCTCTTCCAGAATGCAGCCCTAAATAGGTGACCTAGGAAAAAAGGTCATAACTCGGGCTAGGAATATCAAAATGGAATTCCGTAAAAAGTGACAGTTAGGGAATGAACTGTAGTTTCACAGGTCCGAGTATTGGTGGCCGAAGTTGAAATAGTGACACATGGCACGCCGTACAAGTTCGCTATGCTGTTTCATCCCATAAACATGCCATGTTGGGAAACGTAGAATATCTCTCTGATGGAGAATCCCATGAAACTCAAACCTCTGGGGTTGGAAAGATGACAAATCAGGCTACCATAGGTTGAAGTTTCAGACCCTGAGGATCCGAAATTTCAGAGATACACCAGAAACAATACTGCACATCTAAAATGGCTCAACGGAGGAAATCAAAGAATAGGAGGAAGAAGTTTTCACTTAGGGTTTTCAGCTTTTTAGGTATGGCATGACCTTATACAATGTTGGAGACACCTGATGCAACATTGGAAACTTTGAAAATGGATTTGAAATCCATTCATCATAGATATTAATCTTCCATCAAAATGTTGTGGGAGGAAGGAGATTGAAAATTAGGGTTTCCAAGTAAGAAGAAACCCTAGCAAAGTTGGGAGACTCATAGGGCAGCAATGAAGGAGTCTTAAATGGCACTGATATTCTATCATCCTAGCACCATGAACCTATATAAGATGTTTACAAGTGATCTACCTTGGATGATTAGGGTTTTACCCTTATAGAAAATACTACAAGCAATCTCGACAGGTATGACTTGAGGAGATGCAGGTATGTTTTGAAATCTGTTTCATTTATCTGATGATTAAGTTCATGATATGTTTGTCTTCATATTATTGAGGTTAGTACAATGATGATTAATTTTAGACTTGTTTGATCACCTTAGTAAAAGTATGAATGCATGTGAATGATAGAAGACATTCATTGATTAGGGTTATGACACTTATGATTGTACTAATGCACTTGTGGTGTTGTATGAGGCTGATGTTGTCTGCTAACATGAAAGGTACATGAAGAAAGACAAATGAAGTTCTAGATCAAGAATATATGACCATGATGACATGAAGACAAAGACTCATCCATAGTCTTTGATCACATAGAAGCTCTACTTATGAGGATGGATAGAAGTTCAAAGACATATAATCAGGATGCTATCATAAGGGGAAAATAGAGATCAAGAGGGAGGCAACCACACAAACATAAAAGATAAGTATTTGAGTTGTTGTTTGAATTACTTCTTGAATCTCTGAATAGTTATTGATATTGCTCGTAATAGTTGTATGCATATTTGTATTCCTACAATCAGGAAATATATCATGCATAGTGTAAGCATTGAACAATATACTACTAATATGCATATGATGGGTAAGTTGGACAAACATTCCATTGTTGCTTGTCTAGAATGAAACCTGTTATCACATATATAGTAGCCGGGCTACCATACATTATTTTTCTGATTCCAGTACACTATTCAGCCAGTTCCCTTGCATTGAGATGCTGAGATGAGCATCTATTTATGGATCGTGATTATTGTTATGGACAACAATGTATTCCCAATGCGTTGACTGAGTCTCAAGACACTCAAAGAGATGACTGATGTAGCTATTTAGCCATTTGTACAGAGCAGTCAGTAGTGCCCAGATTTACAGCAGCAGTTTCAGAGGACAGATGTTGGTTTAGATGATGAGCATTCAGGTATATGACTCAGCAGGTATATTTTGGTGTTATGGTTATATTGCTTTTATATTCATTCTTGTAGCATGTCTTAGCATTTAGTATCATGATCTGGCGATCATATAGATATGTGGACCTGGTTGTACTTATATAAATATCATTGTCCCCACTCAGACTTAGAAGTTCACTATCCATACTCATTGGTTTTACCCTTCCTAAGGAGAATAGAGGTGATCATTCCCACCATACTTTGGCTTGCTAGTGTTGGTCTCATTATTCACTATCTTCATCCATCCATTACCAACCCAGTTTGTTCATTACCCTGACTTACTACTTGACTAGTGGCATAGAGGACCTTTCCCCGCTGTAGCCGCTGTATTGGATGAGCTTCCTTGCTTATTGTGTATCGGCTCTGAGTTGGTGACAAAACTTACCTTTGGTGAGTTGGATTAGTCCCCCTAGTCACTAAAGATGTTGGCTAAACCTGAAACAGATAGTGCTGCCATGAATACAAAATTGTGAAAAGAAAATGTTATATCTATTGTGAAAAGCCAACTGAATCTGGCAAAGAAATATCAAATGTTATATCTATTGTGAAATGTAAATACCTAGGTAAACAAGCTGTCTAAAGACACACCTAGAAGTGCTCAGGTAAACAAGTGCCTTAAAAACACACATGCAGCAAGAAGCCTAATGAAATGTAAATCTATGCAATGTGTTTATAAACACACATAGATCAAAGGCTATGGAAACTGAAGGCCCAAAAAGCAATGGAACTTAAACTCTATATCAAAAAGATTGCTGGCCTCATTTGTATTATTGATTGTGAGCATCTGCCAAGGTGAATAAACACTCTTTGAACAACTTACCCATTTGCGAGACACCGCCATTCCCTGTGTTATTGCTTGTCCGGTATATGCTATGGTGTGTATTCCCTTTTTCCATATCCAAAGTGTCATAGTGTTGATTCAGTAAGTCATCCCTTGGCCTAGCTCTTTTATTTTTAACCTTCACCCTTCACTAGCAAATCGATCACAACTATGAAGTGAGTATGGTCTCGAAAGTCTAGTTTGAGTTATAAATAATAATTAATGACCTTGTATATTTGGATTTAGATCGCCAGTAATGATTACTTTTTGTTATAATTGCTATTTGAATGGATTGCAAAGCATTTTTTAACCGTTGACACCTTGCAGCATTATGATGATAGTTTGAATTATATTTTGGTCATGTTGACTTGGTCAAACTCAGTTTGACCAAATGTCAACCACAGGACATGAGATGACAGACCTCAGATGATACAGGTATATGATATTTGGTCTAGTACATGTCACCATGGTGGTTCTATGCAGTGGTTTCAGGCTTATGATGATGATTGGTGGTTTTCAGCACATTTACAGATTATTATTATTTGGTCTGCCGGATATGATGAGCATTTATTTTTGACCATGGAGATGTCTATATGGTGTATTAGTACACATCTTAGATGGATTTGGACCTTTTGAGTCCAATGGGATAGTTTGCTTTCAGTTCCGGGCAGTTACAGTGATTATTAGCCTCAGTTGGCTATCCTAGTGCAGATTTGGCCTATCAGAGGCCTTGTCAGAGCAGTGATGAGATTTGATGGGTTCACCTAGGGCGCTGTGCATGGAGGGGGTGGTCCAACCACTTGTTATTACCATATTACCCCCCTCCCAAAGACATTGGTGAGCTTACATTGACAGCGCAGGCACTCTAGGAGGTAGTTTGGGCAGTTTCACACTTCCCGAGGCAGTCTAGAAATGGTGAAAATAGCTACAGAGGAATTTGATTTGGGCTACTGAGGTAAAGTTATGGCATGGGATGATTTGTGATGATGAGTGGGATGTCTTCCACACCTTCTCCAACAGTTTTAGCTTTCAGTGGTACCCACACCCATCACATTTGGCATTCTATATGATTTTCTGGAGCCTCCTAAGGCTCACGACTTTCCCAGAGAGGCACAATTTGGTGTCTAGATTATTTATTTTTGGATATTGTGCCATGGGGATTGACCAAGGGTGTTAGAAATTACCCCTTGGACCCACCATGAGCTAGATCTTATGTTTTATCATTCACTTTTGGTGGGACCCTCTCTCCTAGGGCGATTTGGTCCCTTTGATGTATTATTTTATTAGTGATCCATGTATTGTATTGTTGAGTTCATCTCAACCATTGATTAGATCTTTTGATGTTTTAATCTTGGCCACTCATTCAAAAAGTGGTTAGGATTATGGCCTCTCTCCATCCTATTTAAAGGAGAGAGCTTCTCATTGTAAAGGGGACTTTTGGCTCTGGATTATTGGAATAGAAAAATACTATTGCATCTATCTGTTGTGTTACGGTGAATGCTTTTGGAGTTCGTTCGTTTATTCTTCCTTTGCACTGGGTTATTGGAGATATTGTCTTGCTATCTTTTGTACCACGATTTTGTCATCTACAGGTGGAGGCCGAATTGGTTTGAGGAGGACGTATTGGTAGGGGAGGACCCTCCCTACTTCTTTCTTGGATTTCTTCGTCGGTAACATGGAGTATTATTGTCTCTGACCTTCTACTTCATGTTGCTATTGCATTTCGCTTGTATTTCCTCCATCCTTGATCTTTTTGATTGAATTGATTTCCTTGGTTTGATAGGTAAAGGAGGGCGCACGTGTGGTCTAGGGTGTCATCCTTTGGCAAGCAAAATCAACAATCTCTCATTTGATCTATGCGGGAATGCTCCTCAACATCAAAGGCAACCTCATCCATCACACAGGTATGATCTCAAGGTAAATTTCTCATTCCATGATCTATCCATTTGTCTAACTCATTAAAACCCTCATAATTCAAAACCCTCATTTTACATTTTCTCAGATCTACTAAGATCTACTTGGCTCTTGGGTAAAACATTTAAAACCCACCTCTATAGCATCCATGACAATTCGGATCTATAGTTTGGTGTGGATTGGCCTTCATCCGACCCATTTCCCAAGGCAAATTAGCCTCTCCAAGTGAGGGTGCACTTCTTGGACAGGTGAGTTTGGTATGATCTAGCACTTGGGTAGGCGAGATCCCACTTGATCCTTGTTGTCCGTTGAGATGCATAGCTCTAAGACAGGGACAGGAACTTTAGAATTTGCTAACCAACTACCCAAGTCAAAACTCAAATCAACAGTTACTTCTTTAGCAAGTTTAGGAGTTGTTACCTTAGGAGCATTCTGTGCGGGAGGTCCCTCTCTTGATTTTCTTTGTTAAGTAATCCCTTTGAAATTCTAGATGTTGTTGGTTCGTTTGAAGGCATCTCACCATAGTATTGAGTTAAATTGTTGAGCTTCTGGTGATCTTGGTTGGCTTGTATCCAATCTTCCCTAAGAATGCTGTAAGTGTCACCTACATGGTTGATATACTCAGGCTCGCTTGCAGATGTGCTAGGACCACAACCCTCTGGTTGACCATGCTCCTGAACATAGCATGCATAATGGCATCCCGATTCTTCGTGGAAGTCTTGGCACGCTCTACAAAATGGCTTGTAATGCTTAGCCATGTTAGCAGCCTCTAGCTGATGAGGAGGCCTCTGTTCATGGTTGGGAGGTTTTCTCTGCCAAGTTGGTTTTGCACGAAAGGTCCTAGGAGCAGGTTGTGTCTGTGTTCTTTCCATAGTTACCACCTGGTTCTGTATTTCCTTTAGTTGTGCCAAGTGTTTCTGTTCAGCTTCTTCCATGTTTCTCTTCATTTCCCTTTTCATTTCATTCCTTATTTCCAAAATTTGTTTTTCATGAGCCTCCTTTATAACTGATAAAGGATCTTTATCTTTGGGTTCATTAATCTTTAAAGGTGTCGAAGATCTTGAGTACCATGGAGGTTGGACTCACCAGATGATTGCATGTTTAAGTCAATTTTAACAGCCATCTCTTGGGCTTGAAGCAAAGTAATGGGTTCCATGTCTCTTATCTGATACTGCATCTTGCCACTAAGTGCCTCAATGTAGTAAACCAGGATGGAAGGTGCAAGTGTTGCATAGGTAGCAGGAATAACATTTGATAACTCAGTGAACCTAGTGTTAAACTTGTTCATCGTTTCAATGTCCTTCTTCTTGATGTTGGTCAAGGAAGCAAGTTGATGCTTTGGTTCCTTCTTCTCACCAAATTTGTTGGTGAAGGCAGTCTTGAAGGTAGCAAGTGTGGCGAATGAGTTGTTTGGTAGGGTGCTATACCAATCACCAGCTTTTCCATCTAAAGAAAGAGCAAACAACTTCATGTAGACGTCATCATGCTGGTTTGCGGGATCACTGACATAGGCATTAATACATCTAGAAAAGCTCCTGAGATGCATAGCGGAAGAAGTTGTGGCATCAGTGCCAGTGTACATTGGGAGTTTCTCTACAGCTTTGTTTGGGAGACAATGGGGTTGACCTGCTATCTGAGAGAAATCGAGTTGAGTAAAATACTCACCCATGATGTCGGAAATATAAGTATTATTTTCTTCAAGGTTAGTTTATGAAAAAAGACTATGGATGTCCGACAAAGATTGAGATCCAAGCTCTTCAAGGATCCTACGAGAAGCTAGTTTATTTAGTCTCCTCCTATAAACCTTTTGAGGTTCAGGGATGAAACTAAGTAAACCTTCAGAGTTTCTCCTAGTTGAATACCTTGGTAAATTAAAAGACAGTGGAGTTGCCAGATGGATTTCAAATCTAATATCAGAGAGTGATTGGACTAAAAAATCTATCAAAAAAGGTAAAAACTAGAAAAAACTAAGGTCGTCCAGGAACAAAAAGATTTGTCCCTGGCAACAGCGCCAAAGATGTTACCCCCCATTTTGGCAGGGGTATCCACAGTTGAATTATTCAAATGTTATTGGGCTGCATGATGATGAATTTAGGTTAATGCTCAGAACTATGCATTCGCAGAATTAAGAGCAGCTAGGAGATGTTCAAAGAAAGTTCCTTCTATCAATGAACCTATTTTGGTTGATATTCAAGAAGCCTGCAATGACTATTTTTGGGATCACTAGGCAGTGTTTGCAACATGAAAAGATCTCACAGTATCCTATGTCTGGGATCCATAAAATGTCTCATTGCTGATAGTGTGATTCGAAGCTTCCAAAGAACAAGAAATTTGAACTGTGGAAACAAAACAAATTGCTGAAGAATCAAAGATCGGGCAGTTTGCTCCAGTTGGAACATTTGAAAATTCCATTAAAACTGATAAGTTTACTGATGAATTTGCAGACTCAATCTGTTTGGTGAGGGAAGAATTTGGTGAAGCAGTACTGGAGGCAACAGTGTAAGGTTTTTACATACAAAGAAATTTGATTGCATCTGAAATAGTGGAGCAGGTTGTTTATGCCCATCGTCACTTTACAAATGAAGATTGGTCCACTTACAAGTGTCGTGTTTGTGGGTATGGGTGAGCCATTGCACAATCTTGACAATATACTTAAGGTTGCAGAGATTATGGTAGATTGTCATGGTCTCCATTTCAGTCCTCGCAAAGTAACATTTTCCACTAGTGGGCTTGTGCCACAAATAAGGCATTGGTGAATCTCCTTGTGTGCTCTAAATAAAACAACAGATGAGGTTCGGAGCTGGATCGTGCCAATTAACCGTAAATATAATCCCGATATGCTCCTTACTGTTGAAAGAGGAGATTGATCAGAGGCGTAAATTCAAGGACTTGTTTGAATATGTAATGCTTGAAGGAATAAATGACAGTCGGGATACCTTACAGTTTGAGTATTCACGATGTACACCAAGCGATACTTATTATGCAAGATCGAATAACACCACAGGCAAAGAAGGGTGTTAAGGAAATAGCGAGGTCATTTTTAATAAATGAAGAGACAAGAATTATAGCCGTGATGTCTGAGAATATGACAGAGGCAGAGCTCGGGGTTCAGCGATTAGTGCATGGTGGAAGTTAAAGTCACGCCATCAGCAGTCGAGGTTACATTGGCAACAAATTTGATTGATTCAGAAAGTCACATACAAGCTCGGGTTCAAACAATGATCAACAGGCAGCGCCAAAATTGTAGAGATGATATAATCGGTGGGGCTTTTAAACATTAAAACTCACCCACCAGAAGTGGTTCTACGACCAGTTTCAAGTGCTAAGTCGTGAAGTTCAACAGGTTAGCAAACAACTGAGGTCACGGAATGAAGGAACCTGCGTTTTCATCACCAGTTGAGGACAGTTTCCTTGGCAGCCGATTACACTTGTGGTCGATTTTTATTTTCAGAATCTGATAGTCGGTGGGGGTTCACATGGCATTCTAAAGCAGTTTAGCCACCTATTCAACCGGTGTCATCTTGACAGTTGAAGCTCGCAGTTCTCGTGTAGTAGGTGCTTGTGTTTGCATGGAATAACCAAGGTTCTTCTTTATTATTATTTAATTAAATGAGTTGGTCAGATATTCGATGGAGCTGAAAAAGTGGATCTAGGATCCACCTTTTTGTTTATTTTATTATTTTTCTTTTTGAGAAAGTTAGGAGAGGCTTTTTGGTCTTTTTAAGGGGCCAGACTTCTCCATTGTAATGATGGAAAATTTTCTGGGAGTGTCTTGTTTCCATTGAGCTAAATAGAAAATTATGTTGGGTTTGTGGACAGATTGGGCATCTCTTTCATGGTTGCGTGTTTTATTGTAAGTTGTAGACTAAATCTAGCATAGAAGGCTATAATCTAGTCCATTGGGCAAGCATTTGTGGTTTTCAAGTTGTTTGTTGACGTTATGTTTTCAAAAGATCATATGAGTAATAGACTGTAGTCAGTTATACTTATATTCTCCTCGTCTTTGATTATGGAACATACTAGACTAATCTCACTTGTATGAAGTGTAAGGCCTCCTTGAGTCCTCTTTTTGACTCCATGCTCCCTTTTGGTACTGGCACTTGCCTTTCCTCGAGGACTGATCCTCCCGTCTTTTCCATCACTCAATCAAAAAACACATCTTTTTGTTACATTTGTTTCTCTAAGGTAGCCTCTTCAGTTCACCTTGCTCTCTGTTGCACCTGCCTTAGCGATCCTACCTCAGGGATACCCCCTTAGAGTTGGAGAAGAGCCAACTTGAAGCGAGAGGAGAGGAGTGTAATGACATTGGCCTCTCTCCTGAGAGTTTTCATCTAGCTGGTGTGCTACATTTTGGGCTTCAACACATGCATGTCAGTTTTGGACGACAACAATCCTTAATCTCCACTGCTGATAACATACCCCTAGTGTGTCACTTTAGTGATTTTCACCTTGTGGGCCCCATTCCTCATTTTGAGGGTTGAGCCCCACTTGGGTCACTTAGTGATACATCTTAGATCTCAGATCTACTGAGATCTAGCCATTGGATGATCTTGATCTTCAAGACCCACCTAACTTTACACCTCAACATCCTTGATCTACAGTTTGGTGGACACCTGACTCCATTTGGCCCATTTCCCAAGGCACTGATCTTTCTCCAAGCCCTCACGACTTTCTTGGACTGTTGAGTTGGCTTGTGGTTTGGTCTTTGTCTTACTGCTTGAACACTTAAACACTGTCATATCCACTCATCAAGCTTATCTTTGGTACTGGTTAGCCCCAACTTGGTCCCCAATTACCATGCATTGGACATGGTTCCCAACGCAGTGGATTTTCTCATCTTTGACTAGTACCCTGATCCTGGATCTTGTTTCAAACCTCATAAGTCACTCACATAACCATGTTGGACCAAATCTACATTGTTTAAACCTCTTAATCCAACCTCTCACTTATCTTGTGACTTCATCCATAGATCTAGGGTTTAACATACACCTTCCGTACTTCATCCATACTTGATTTGACCTGGTGTCTTGGTCTGATCTCTCATATCGGGAGTAGATCTGGGTCTCCCCCTTTGTTGTCTTGGGCTAGATAACATAAAGTGAAGATTGCCTCGATTGGCGTGACAACCATCCATTGGGAGTCGAGGCTATCTTGGTTGCACCTCTTTGGTTTCCCATCCCCTCTGCAATCCATCTTGGATCCATCTCTAGGGGCAACTACAAGTTTGGTGATAACAAAACCTCTTTTCTAACATGCTGGGAGTTGTGCACGCTCTTGATAGTATGTCTGGTAGAGATGGAAGGCATCTAGATAGCCACTGTATGCATACAGGATATGGAAAAGTGTTGTGCCAAAGTATTGGTAAAGATAGTTGCATAACTATGCGAATCATATCAGTATGCATAATAGGTTATCATTGAAATGTCAACATGATTTGATAATTATGAAGTGTTACTAATCATATAATTGAATTTGATTTGTAGGAAAGATTGTGTGCTATGATCTACAAAAGAAGGTTGATGAACACTTGTTCCGAAGAACAAGTGATGACTGTTCAACAAGAAGACATACAAATCAAACATACTATAGAAGTACAAAGCAAGGCTCGTGGCTAGAGGATTCTCTTAGAAAGAGGGAGAGGATCATAATGAGATGTTTGCTCCAGTGGCTAGACACACTTCCCGAGATAGATTACACCCATGGATGACAAGACCATTCTCTTGAATGGTGTAATTGAAGAAGTGCATATCGAGCAAACTCCTAAGATCTGAAGGAGAGTCACATGATTGAAGAAGGCTTTGTATGGGTTTAACTCGTACCCAGAATCGATAGTCATTTGACAAGCCTGATGATCACCACGGGTGATGTGGATTTCAACCTTTGCTATAAGGTTGAAGATGGTTTCTATATACAGATGACATGCTTCTCTCAGATGGATACAAGAAGGAACTCACCTTAGAGTTCGAGTGATCTTGAGGCTCATATCAGTAGACCCATCTGGCGAGAGATGGCATAGATAGATATGCAGAAGATCACTCAATGCAGAGTGTGAATGATGTTCAGTCACAGAGGGAGGACAATACTCAGATGTAGAAAACCCCACTTCAGAGGGAGTAGATCTCAGACTTAAAGAATCTTGGCATGATTCTTGTGATTAGATATGTGGCTGAGATCAGATGAGATTTTTCCTTATCTAAGGAAAATGTGGAGTAGAGATCTGGGATGATGGACAGTGGTTTCTACAGTTTACAGACATATGACTGGTTTGTTGATGTATTTGACGAATACCAGGCCAGATATATGCTTTGCTGTGAACATCTTGATTCAGTATCTAGTTGAGCCTAGACGTGTTCACCTGGTAGCTGCAAAGCATGTGATGAGGTACCTAAAAGGTACGATAGACTTTGGTCTATACTATGTTGAAGATCATGACTACAGATTGTATGGTTATACAGATGCAGATTGGGCCGGAAGTGTCTAAGACAGGAAGAGCACCTCAGGTGGATGTTATTGTTTGGGATCCACCATGATCTCATGGTTTAGCAGGAAGCAGTCCAGTGTTGCTCTCAGCAGAAGCTAAAGCAGAGTATATAGCAGCTTGTTTTGCTAAGTTGTGAAGCCATATGGCTACGAAAGTTGATGTCATTTCTATTTGACCTAGAGTTGGATACCACAGTGATTCTATGTGACAACCAGAGTTGCATAAAGATGGCGGAGAACCCAACGTTCCTGATATTAGATATATAGTAGCCGCGCTACCATACTCTATTTTTCAGATTCCAGTTCACCTTTTCAGCTAGTTCCCTTACATTTGAGATGTCGAGATGAGCATCTACATTGGATCACTATTCTATTATGGACAACAGTATATTCACATGCCATGATTGAGTCTCAGGACACTCAGATTTGAGGACTGAGGTAGCCATTTAGCCATTTACAGAGCAGCCAGTATTGCCCAGAGTCAGCAGCAGGTTCTTAGTGGATAGATGATGGTTCAGATTATGTACATTCAGGTATATGACTCAGCAAGTATATTCTTGTGTTATGGTTATATTGCTTTTATACTCATTCTTGTGACATTTCTTAGCATTTAGTATCATGATCTGGCGATCATATAGATATTTGGACCTGGTTGTATTGATATTATGTATATATGTCCCCACTCAGACTTAGAAGTTCTTGACCCATACTCATTGGTTTTACCCTCCTTAGGGAGAATAGAGGTGATCATTCCCACCATTATTTGGCTTGCTAGTGTTGGTCTCGTTATTCATTGTCTCCACCCATCCCTTACCTTGCAGTTTGTTGATTATTCTGACTTACTACTTGATTAGTGGCATGGAGGACCTTCCCTCGCTATAGCCTCTTTGTTGGATGAGCATCCCCCTGTTTATTGTGTCTCGGCTCTGAGTTGCTTAAGTTGTGTTGGCTAAACCTGAAACAGATAGCGCTGCCATCAATACAATGTATATGGAAATGAAATGTATATCTTATGAAAGCCCATTCATGTAACGAGTGTTTCTGAACACACGTGAATGCAAGGCAAGCGTAATGAAATTGCCTCTGAAATGAAATGTGAAATGTAAAGCCCATGTAACAAGTGTTTTTTAACACACGCAGAGCATAAAGCCTTATATAAATGGAAATCTGTGCAATGTGTTTGTAAACACACATAGATCAAAGGCTATGGAAACTCAAAGGCCCAAAAAGCAATGGTTATTAGAAGCTATATCTAAACGATTGCTGGCCTCACTTGTATTTGATATGGATTGTGAGCATTTGTCAAGGTGAATAAGCACCTCTGAAAGTAACTTAACCATTTGTGAGACACGACCATTCCTTGTGTTACTGCTTGTCCAACATATGCTATAGTGTGTGTCCCCTTTCCATATCCAAAGTGTCACAGTGTCAAGTTAGTAGTCATCCCTTAGCCTAGCCTTTTTGATTTTTAGCCGTCACCCTTCACTGGAAAATTGGTCACAACTATGAAGTGAGTATGGTCTTGAAAGTCTGGTATGAGTCTTAGTGAATATTTAAAAATCTATATATTTGGTTGGTAGATCGCCAGTGAAATGATTACTTCTTGTTATTATTGTTACTTGAATGATTTGTAGAGCATGTTTTAACCTTTAACACTTGCAACAGTTTGATGTTAGCCTGGGTCATATTATTGGTCATGTTGACATGGTCAAACCTAGTTTGACCAAAGTCAACTATAGGAAATGAGGTGGATAGACCCCGGATGATGCAGATAGATGATATATGGTCTATTACAGGTCACCAGATGGTTCTATGCAGTGGTTACAGGTTTATGATGATGATTTGTGGTTTTCAGCATTTGCAGATTATTATTATTTTATCTGTCTGGGCATATTGCATATTTTACATGATCATGCAGAGATCCATAGGGTGTATGAGTACACACCTTAGATAGATTTGGGCTCTCTGAGTCCATTGAGATAGTTGGTTTTCAGTTCCGGGAGTTATAGTGATGATTGGCCTCAGTTTAACATTCTTGTGCAGTTTTGCCATGTTAGATGGCTTGTTAGAGCAGAGAGATGATTTGATTGGTTCACCTAGGGCGCTGTATGAGGAGGGGGTGGTCCAGCCACTTGTTTTCACCATTATACCCCCCTCCTAGAGAGCCTAGTGGGCTCAGTTGGACAACGCAGGCACTCCAGGTGTCAGTTTGGGCAGGTTCACAGTCCCCGAGGCAGGTTACAAATGGTAAAAATGGCTACTGAGGAATTCGATTTGGGCTACTGAGGCAAGGAAATGGCATGGGATAAGTTTTGATGATGAGTGTGATGTCTTCCACCCCTTCTCCAGTAGTTTTAGCATTCAGTGGGGCCCACACCCATCTCTCCGACACATTTGATGATTTTTTGGAGCCTTTGGAGGCTCACGACTTTCCCAGAGAGGCACGACTTGGTGCTAGGATTTTTCATATGATGATATTGTGACATGGGGACACACTAGGGGTGTTAGACATTACCCCTTAGACCCACCATGAGCTTTATTCATATTTATTTTATCATGTTGAGTGGGACCCCCTCTCCTAGGGCAATTTTGTCCATGTATTGTTATATTTTTGAGTTGATCCATGTACTTTATTGTTGAGATCATCTCAACCATTGATTAGACATTTTGATCTTTTAATCTTAGCCATTCTTTCAAAAGGTGGTTAGGGTTTTGGTATCTCTCCATTCTATTTAAAGGAGAGAGCTTCTCATTGTAAACGGTCTTTGGCTCTTGGAATCTTGATAATAGAAAAACTTCTTGTGGAAATTCTTGGGTCTCCTTTGCATTTGGTGTTCTTCGATGGTGATTGGAAAGTCTATTGCATCCTAGCATTTGAGTGTTTGTGGTGAGATTTATATTTTCGTGGAACTTTTGTCTTGTCTACAGGAGGGCGACTTCACTTGGGCGTTTTTGCAGGTCTTCCTCAACTCGCTTGTTTGGCATCGCTTGTATCAGGGGGTTAGCAGTAGTATCATTGTGATCTGTGGTTTCATCTTGTTATTTGTCTTGTAGCATTTGTCCATTTCTCTTGATGCATCAAATCTGATATTGTTGACGTTTGTTGTGCAGGAGGGAGGGCGCATTGGCTCCTTGGGAAAAATCGATTTGCATAGAATACAGATCAAATCCCTTGATCAATTGGCAAACCACATCTAAGTATTTTAGCTTGGACCAAACCCAAAGTGGGTTCTCCTAGGCGTCATGCTTGGGTGACTCCACAAGGCCCAAATTCCAAGGCACTAATTCCTCAAACCTAGTGCATTCTCCTACTTGGCCAATTTTTCAATGTTTAGATCTTATCTCTGAGGCTTGTGTGTTTTGATACTGCCATGCCTGTTAAACAAGTCTATCCATTGGTAGTAGATAGCCCCAATCCTGTTCCTAACCTCCCTTCATTGGACACGGTTCCCAAGGCAGTGGATTTTCATATCATTTGCTGGTACCTTGATTCTAGATCTGATAATTAATTTCATAAGTCACTTGTATTTCCACATTGGATCAATTTCATATCTTCTTAAGCCTCTTGATCCAACCCATACTATACCTTGTGACTTCATCTATAGATCTAGGGTTTACTTTACCTTACACCTTACGTACTTCATCCTCCATTGATTTGATCTGATGTGTTGGTTTGATCTCTGTTGTCGAGAGTAGATCTGGGTCTCCCCCGTTGTTGTCTTGGGAAAAGAAAACATCAAGTGAAGATTGCCTTGATTGGCGTGACAACCATCCATTTGGGAGTCGAGGTTATCTTGGTTCACCTCTTTGGTTGCCCTTCCCCTCTACCATTATTATGGATCCACCTTATAGGGGCAACTACAAGTTTGGTGATAACATTTTGGCGACGTTGCCGGGGAGGTAGAGGCTTACCTTCGGTGTCTGCGAGTGTACGTGCGTCAATCCATATCTTATCGCACCCGATATTTTGCCTTGGTGATTGCATTTATAATTCCATAATTACTTCAATCACCATCTTAATTCACTCATCTCACCTCTCCTACGACATATTTTTATTTTCGGTGAATTACTTGTGTGGTTCACCTGGCGACTCCACCCCGCGACTCTATTGAGGACCGAGCCCAATATATTAATCTTACGTTCTTAGAACGTCCTAATTCTGAAGGAATCCCTACAACCTATACTCGGAATCGAAGACAAATTAAAGAGAACTCATCCAATTTCTTTTGGAAGATTTCTAACCCTCCTTCACCGAGTCATTTTTTTGGATCTCCTTCAACCTCATCTAATCCTATGGTCGTAACAAACACTGGTGGAAACCAGAATGTTCCTCCTCCACAGAAACCTAGGATTTTTTGAAGGAAGGCTAAGCCATCTCCTTTAGATTTTTCTCAGATTCAGGGAGCCTCCCATGACATGCCTAAAAGTATTTTGAAAAGGTTCCTAAGTTTGATGGAGTGTCTGCTATCTCCATTGAAGATCATGTTGATAAAGTCTGGGAACACATGGAGGCATATGGAGCATCTGACGAAGATGTCTTCATGAAGGGCCTTCTGGCATCTTTGGAAGGAGACGTCCGGAAGTGGTTTGATAGGTTGCCCGCCTCATCCATGGATGGGTATGACAATTTTGTCACTAAGCTTAACAGTGAGTGGCCTCGCAAGTTAGATGGGCAATTCCTCTTGCATCAACTATTTGATATCAAGAAGAAGGAAAATGAAACAGTCCATGAGTTTAATATAAGAGTTGACAAGACTGTAGCCAATATCCCTGAAGAAATTAAACCAAAAGATCAAGCAATTGTCATTCATTATTTGAATGCTTTTCAAGGATGGCTTGGTTATCATTTAAAGGATAAGAATCCCAATGACTTGAAGACTGCCCAATTTAATGCAAAGATGGCTGAGCAGAATGCAACATCTATGGGTAAACAAATTTTTTTCGATCACTTTGCCCCATCCACTTCTAGATCTAACCCTACGCTTCGAAAGCCTAAGGAACTTGTGAGTGAGCAAAGGAATCAAAGGACACGTTAGAAACTATGCAAGAGATGATGAGACAACTAACTGTCCTGACTAAAACTGTCGCTAGTTTTCATGATCTTGAGAGACATAGAAACCCCCATGGCCCTAAACCTTACTGGAACAATAATAGAAGGCCCGAGGGAGATAATAATAGACGATGACCTGAATATCCAGAAAGTTTCGAGAAGAAGAATGTGAATTGGTGTGATGAAGCAGAAGAAGAGCCTTCTGACACCAATTACCCTGATGATCAAGCTGATAACATCAACTATATTAATGAGCTATCTTACGATGATGATTTTGGAAGAATTCTCCTAGAAGAAGAGCCATGGGAGCAAGAGGATTTGGTTGATGAACCAAGCTCCTCATGTTGTGCTTTAAATCTCCCTGAAACTAAAGAACAACCTAAGTTTCAAATCTATAAACGAAGAAATGCTTCCCAACAACCTTCTTTCCTAGACAAACGCAAAGAAATTAATGAAGATAAAAAGGAAGAAGAAGATTTTGCCTTAGAAGATTTTAATTTGAATATTCATATGAAGAAAGAGTTAGGCAAAATAATGTGTAATATCCACGTCACTGAGTTGATGAAAGTGCCCTCAGTAAGAATCCAAGTAGAAGAGTTCTTTGATGGCATTGGTTAAGAAAAGACTCATGAGGCTGCCTTGGAATCTTGTCATATACAGAGTCTTAGTGGAACACAACCTAGAAAAATTGAGCAGGATCCACCTATTAACATTTATTCGGCCATTTACAAAAGAAAGAATGGTGGTCACCCTCCCTTTTACCCAACCTTGCACATTCAGAATATGCTCCTACATAATTGCATGTTAGATTCTGGAGCAGCTATGAATGTCGTGCCTTGACATGTTATGAAGGAAATGGGATTAGAGGTGACTAGCCTTATGGAAATGTCTGTGGTATCGATTCTAGACGTGTGCAGTGTTATGGTCTGATCAAAAACCTTAGGGATGATCTTTTTGCATGTTCAGACATCTCCACTATGATGGATGTAGTAGTTATTGACTTGCCCCCAGCATATGGAATGCTTTTATGTAGGAAGTGGGCAGCTGGTCTAGGTGGATACCTTATGATGGATCTTTCATATATTTGTGTTCCAAACTTTGATGGTGCTTTAATTAGGGTGAACAGAGAACCTTGCTATGATAAGCATTTGGAAACTTTTGAGGAAGGGATTAAAAGCACATATGGAGATGAATTGCTTACTAGTGCTAAAGCTAATATTGTTGAAGATGAAAATGAAATCTGGGAATATGAACAGCCTGAAAGCATGTTCATGGTAATGGGAGATTCTGATTCCTCTTTTGAAGAAGATCAGATAGCTGAAATTGCTAGGAGAATTAATTTGGAATTGCTTAGAAATGAGTTTTCTGAAGAATTGGAAGAATTGAGAAGAGATGAAAATCAACCTCAGGGTCAAGAGCCGAATAATGAAGTAATTCAAGAGCAAGTTAATGAAAACCCTGTGCTTGAAGTTGATGAATTTGATGATATTAGGCGTGGTGAAAGAATTCCTTATACAGTAAGTGAGTGGTTTGCTTTAATTGACCATAATAGAGAAAGGGAAAGCCAAGGGCTTGAACCTATTTACACATGGGCAAACCGTCCTGAGTTAGCTGTTGTAGTGGAAGTTGATGGTTCCCATTATTTTGATGTTGCCGATTCGCTATATCATTTATCTTTAGAAGATGGTAAACTAAATCAAATCCATGATAATTCTTTAAGCTGGAAGAGGATGCCCAAATTAATGATGCACCTGAAGGAGAATTTAATTTAAAAAGGATTGGCACTGTGGTGGAAAATCCTAGATTTGATCTAGGTCACATCCAGTATGAAAAAGGACTGGCACTGTGGTGGAAAATCCTAGATTTGATCTAGGTCAACATCCAGTATGAAAGTATCATCCTTGGACTTCAGTTCAGAACGGATCTGGTGACTTCTGTCCTCGAGAATGTGGTTGGATTGTATCATCCATGGACTTCAGTCCAGAACTGATCCGGTGACTTCTGTCCTCGAGAATGTGTTGGGATTGCATCATCCTTGGACTTATGTCCTAAAGTGAAAGGGATTGATCGTCTCGTAGTTGGATCATGTGTGTTGCAGGTTATGTTGCTGCTGATCGAAAGATCAAGATGATGTTGTTGTTGATTGAAAGATCAAGATGATGTTGCTGATCGAAAGATCAAGATGATTTTGCTGACCGAGAGATCAAGTGTTGCTGTAGACGATCAAGAGATCGAGTGTTGCAGAAGATGAAGACCAAAGTGAAAACTCAGCGCTGTAGAAGATGATGCTCCAGTACTGAAGATGTTGAAGATATTGAAGATGTTGCAGTAACTGTTCCAGTTGCTGATCCTGTTGAAGAAAACTTCCAATGATTTATAGATGTATCACCATGATGTTGTTGATGATGCTCTCTCTCCTTGCTGCTTCAGTTGATGTTGCTGTTGTTAGCAGAATACCCTTCTCGTTAAGGGGGAGTGTTGAAATATTGTAACTTCGAAGAATATTCTATTGTATTTTATTGTTCTAATTTATTCAGAGATGTTTATTCCTCCATCGGGATGTCATTATTATATTTGATTATGTAAAGTCATTGAGGTAAATCCTCCTTTGTAAGTCGGGGCATTAGATCTCCCTAGACTCAAATGTAATGGGGTTTTTAAGTCCCGTAATGGAGTCGGCCCAATCAACATTAATTGAGTGGTAAAGTTAGATGAGGCCGACATGTCAAGTTGTAAAATTAAAGTAGAAGTGAATGTATAAATAGAGAGCTAGGCTCTCTCATTTATTCATTCATTCACACACACACACTCACTTGTGTAATTCGCATAGGAGAGAGAGAGAGAGAGAGAGAGAGAGAGAGAGAGAGAGAGAGAGAGATCTGCAAGGAGAAGGAGCACTTTGTTAAGTTTAGCATAAAATTCACGACAAGAGCATAATAAGGATCATTGAAAAAAACACAATCACAAGATAGACACAGATTTATCCTGGGAAACCCTCATGGGGTAGAAAACCCAACAAAGCTTTCCTCAATATAGATGACCAACAAATACAAAGATGTAAACCCCAAGCAAGAGCGCCTTCTCCTCCTTCGCAGATCTCTCTCTCTCTTATGCGCAATTCACAAGTGAGTGAATGAGTGAGTGAGTGTGATAAATGAGGATCACACATCCTCTATTTATACTTTACCTCACTTTACTTTTCCGTAACTGGGCCGACTTCTCCTAGGAGAGTCTAATAACCCCTAAACAATTAACTCAGGGCCAACCCCACTAGGCGAGTCTAATAACCCTAGTTACAACATCCCGACGGAGGAATAAACATCTCCGGATATACAATAAAGTCCTGATGAAAGAATAAACATCTCCGGATATACAATAAAGTCCCGATGGAGGAATGAAACATCTCCGGATAAAATACAAATAGAATATTCTTGGAAGTTACAAGATTTCAACACAACCCCTTAACGAGAAGGATATTCTAACAACATTTGCAGGAGCAAGGAGTCATCAACAACATGATACATGATACATCTATAAATCATTGGAAGCTTTCTTCAATCATTATCAGTAACTGAAACAGTTACTGGAACATTATCAATACTTGAACATCAACATCGCCAGTACTGAGTCTTCATCTTCTGCAACACTCGATCAGCTATAGCAACATCATCATTTGGATCTTCCGATGAACAACATCATCTGGATCTTTCAATCTACAACATCATCGTCTGGATCTCCCGATCAACAACATCATCTGGATCTCTCGATCAATAGCCTCATCGTCTGGATCTCCCGATCAACAACATCTTAATTTGCAGCACACATGATCCTTCCTTTCGGAATTACGGGATCAATCTCATCACAATCAATATTTAAGACTATCCTTCCTTTCAGAATTACGGGATTTACTGTTTAGGGATGATCAATCCCATCACAATCAACATTTAAGACTATCCTTCCTTTCGGAATTATTGGATTTACTATCTAGGGATGATCAATCCCATCACAATCAACATTTAAGACTATCCTTCCTTTCAGAATTACTGGATTTACTTTCTAAGGATGATTAGTCCAATCACAATCAACATTTAAGACTATCCTTCCTTTCATAATTACTGGATTTACTGTCTAAGGATGATTAGTCCAATCATAATTAGCATTTAAGACTATCCTTCCTTTCGGAATTACTGGATTTACTGTTGAAGGATGATTAGTCCCCAACCATGTACAGGATGGTTAATCATGATCTCTTTGGGACATAAAATCCAGGGATGATACAATCCACTTGTCCACTTAGACAAAGTCTAAGGACCACACATCGACCTCATCGTCGGAACAGGTAACCTCATCATCGATACAAGTATCCTCATCATCGATACAGGTATCCTCATCATCGATACAAGTATCCTCATCATTGATACAAGTATCCACATCATCAATACAGGTATCCTCATCATCGACCTTACCGTCGATATAGGCAATCTCATCATCGATACAGGTATCCACATCGATACCGGTATCCAAATATCATCATCGACCATATCACTCCCCCTTTCGAGGAGGGTCGTTCTGAACTACACCAAGCTTTTCTCGGAAATACTCAAACTTTACTCGAGACAGAGGTTTGGTCAATACATTAGCAACTTGTTCGTCATTGCTCACATACTCGAGCTTTATAGCTCCTTTCTGCACCATATCCTTTATATAAAAATATCGGATCTCTATGTGCTTTGACTTTTCATGGAATACTGGATTCTCTGTCATCTTGATACAACTCTGGTTGTCACACAGGATCATAGTGGGGTCAATCTCTAAGTCAAACAATCCTGATAACAATTTCCGAAGCCATATCGCTTCACAACTAGCAGAACAAGCAGTTATATATTCCACTTCAGTTGTGCTGAGAGCCACACTGGATTGGTTTCTGCTAAACCACGAGATCATGGCAGATCCCAGACAATAACATCCACCCGATGTCCTCTTCCTGTCTGATACACTTCCTGCCCAATCAACATCTGTGTAGCCATACAATCTGAAATCATGATCTCCAAGATAATATAGACCAAAGTCTATCGTACCCTTTAGGTACCTCATCACATGCTTTGCAGCTATCAGGTGAACACGTCTAGGCTCAACTAGATACTGACTCAAGGTGTTCATAACAAAGCATATATCTGGCCTAGTATTCGTCAGATACATCAATGACCCAATAATCTATTTGTACAGAGTCACATCCACTAACTCTGATGAGTCATCAACTAACAACTTCAAATTGGAATCCATGGGAGTGGCCATGGCTTTGCATTCCAACATATCAAATCTTTTCAAGATTTCCACAACATACTTTCCCTGGTTGAGAAAGATTCCCTTTGGGCCTTGCCATACTTCCAGACCTAGGAAGTAATGCATCAATTCGAGATCTTTCATCTCAAATTCTGCAGCCAGCTTCTTCTTGCTTGCCATGATCTGTTTCTCATTTCCTGTCAGAAAGAGATCATCCACATACAACAATAGTATAACAGGTTCATCATCCATAACCCTAAGGTAAAGGTTATGATCAACTTTACTTTTGGTAAAGCCCAATCTTGTCAAGAAGCTATCAATTCTTCCATACCAAGCTCTGGGAGCTTGCTTCAACCCATACAAAGCCTTCTTCAGTTTGCATACGTGGGTTCTTTGCACTGAGTGAAACGAGGTGCTCTACAACCTAGTATGGGGGAGATGTTGTAACGTGTGCGATGTAACGTTTGTTACTAACAAAATAATTAAAAAATAATTAAAAAAATTCATGTTGGCACATAAAATAAAAAATTAAATTATGGAAAGCATTTAAAAAAAATCCATGTTGGTTCATAAAATAAAATATTATGAAAAGTAATTAAAAAATAGATGTTCGTTTATAAAATAATAAATTAAAACTTAAAGCCAGATCTTTCAATCAAGAGAGATCAAATTTCTTGAGTTCAAATTTAAAAAAAGAAATACACTTCAAGAAATTGGATCCCTCTCGGTGTTTGATAGAGACGGGTTTAAGAGGGATCTATGCTGGTCTATCTTCAACCTCAAATCCTTGTGGTTGTTCTATGTACACTTCTTCCTCAATCACACCATTCAGGAAAGCTGTCTTCACATCCATCTGGTGTAATTCCCACTTCATCATGGATGCAAGTGCCATGATGGTTCTAATGGAAGTGTAGCTTGCAACTGGTGCAAATGTCTCTTCAAGTCAATTCCCTCTTTCTGAGAGAATCCTTTGGCCACAAACCTTTCCTTATACTTTTCAATGTTACCATCCGCAGCATGCTTTATCTTGTATATCCACTTGGAAAATACTACACTCTTGTCTTTTGGTTTGGGAACTACATCGCAAACATCATTCTTCATTATTGATTGGTATTCCTCCGTCATTGCTTCTACCCATTCTTTCTTATGAACTGCTTCTTCATAACTGGTAGGTTCTTGATCTACAAGATCACACATCAAAGCCACATAGTTGGAAAATGGCTTTGGTCTCATGCTTGCTCTAGTGGAGCCTTCTGGAGCTCCATATCTTTCTGCTTCTTGTATAATTTCTCTTGCCCATGTTGGCTTTCTCTTCCGTGATATGTTCATAGGTGGGGGTTCTTGAGGTTCTATCATATCATGGTCTTCTGATGTTTCTTCTTCAGGGAAGTCTTTTGGTGTTTCTTCTTCAGGGAAGGAAACACCTTTTGTGTTTGTAGGAGGTACATCTTCTTCATATACTTTTTCACACTGGCTCTTTCTAGATCTTTGAGAGCAGCTTCTTCATCAAAAGTTACATCTCTACTTATTTCCATGTGATGGATTCCTGGGATGTATATTCTGAATGCTTTGGATGCTTCACAGTACCCAACAAATATTCCCTTCTTTTCGGAAGGGTCTAGCTTAGTTCTTTTCTCTTTTGGTATGTGAAAATATATAGGGCACCCAAATATCTTGAGATGGCTTACCTCAAGTTTCTTCTCTATGAAGATTTCCTCTGGGGTCTTGAATCTAAGGGCACTATGAGACAATCCATTTTGGACATAGGTTGTGGTGCTTGCTGCTTCAGCCCATAGATGCATAGGAAGGTCTTGATCATGTATCATTGTCTTCACTGCTTCCATGATGGTTCTATTCTTTCTTTTTGCAACACCATTTTGTTGAGGATTGTAGGGAGTGGTTAGTTCCCTCTTGATTCCAGCTTCTTTACAAAAGACTTCAAAATCCTTTGAAATATATTCTCCACCATTATTTGTCCTGAGAGTCTTGATTTTCTTTTTTGAGTGATTTTCTATCAAGGCTTTGAATTCCTTGAATTTTTCAAAGACTTCATCTTTTTCTTTCAGGAAATATATCCAAGTCTTTCTTGAATAGTCATCAATAAATGTAAGGTAGTATTCATATCTCCTCAAGGATGTGGAGGGCATTGGACCACATACATTTGAATGAATCAATTCCAAAGTACTTTTAGTCTTTTGTTTTACTCTTTGGAAATGGATTCTTGATATTCTTCCCTTTTGCACATCCTTTGCAAGTGCCTTCATGATCAACCTTGAAATTTGGTAATCTTGTTACTACTTTGCTCACATAGGGTAATGCTTTGTAGTTGATGTGAGCAAGCATTCTAAGCCAAAGCTCACTTGGGCTAGTGGCTTCATGAACAAGGGCTGCTTCTGAATGTCCCTTGAGTTTATATAGCCCTCCTTCCTCTTCACCAATAACAACTGCATCCTCATTTGATTTTCCTTTGGGCCACATGAGTACTTGGCCATCTATGAATGCAACCCTATAGCCTTTCTTATCTAATGCTGAGATAGAAAGTAGGTTCTTCTTCAAACTTGGTACATATAAAACTTCCTTCATCTTCATGGGTGTTCCAGAATCAAGCTTGTAGCTTGCTTCACCAATTCCTTTGATAGGATATTGATAGTCATCTCCTAATGTTACTTTCTGTGGAGAGGTCTTCTCTTCACGTCTTGAAAGAGTTTTCTTTTGTCCCGTCATGTGCTTTGAAGCACCACTATCAATAAACCATGTATCTTCTCTAGGTGTTACAGACCCAGAGAGTGCAGAGAATAGAACACACTCTTCTGCATCTTCTTCTTCTACTTTAGCTCTTTTCCTTTGAGGTTTTTCCTCTTCTTCATCTTCAATCATCTTCTGCTAGATGTGCTTGATGTCTTTTGTGGTGGAAACTCTTTTTCTTTTTTGAAGGACAATCCTTAGCAATGTGTCCTATTTTGCGACAAATGAAACATTGGAAAGAGGAGTAGTCTTTTCTTGAATGGTTCCCTCTTCCCTTATGGAACTTCCTGGGAGGTTGAGACTCCTTGTGACTTTCCTTCTTGAAGTTGGATTGATTCCTTCTTCTTTTGGTATGGGTGGCTAATGCTTGATTATCTTCTTTGAGCAGGGTCTCTCTATTGGCTACTCTAGCCTATTCTTGAATGCAATCCTCGCATACAATATCAAATTTCATGCTTTCTTTTCTAGCACACATGGTTAGGATGAACGAATCCCAAGGTCTAGTGAGACCATTGAGAGCAGTAATGACTAGTTCATTTTCATCAAGGTTGTCTCCAATGGCTTCTAGTTGTTCCTTGAACTGGGAGACCCTTGTGAAATAATCTTGAATAGATTCTACTTGATTCATCTTAGTGCTCTTTAATTGAGCTCTCAGGTTCATCTTTCTATTGATGTTCCTCCCTTCATACATTCTAGCTAGGGCATCATACATTTCCTTCAGGGTCTTCTTGGATGACACTTGGGGAATCAAGTGCTCCTTGATAGAATCAACAATGATTCTCTTTGCCTTAATCATATCCTTCTTGTACTTCTCTTTGGCTTCATCTTCCGCAGGTTCTGCAACCTCATCTTTGATATATTGGGCAAGATCATTCTGTTCAAGAATGAGACCTTTCCTATATTTCCATGCCCGAAAATTCTCTATACCCTCTAGCTTGTCCTCAAGCTTAGTGCTTGGGGCCATCTTATCCAGGAGGTCACCAAAAATTGAAAATTCTTAAAATGCAAAGTTGTCCTTACCAGGAGATGTACTTGATTGAATTGAGTTGATTGGTGTACTTGACTTTTGAAAACTTCAACTTTTCACCCTTCAAGCTTGACCAGCGAAATTCAAATCTACAATAGATTTTCTGGTTTACTGGTGCGCAACATTTCTGGTTCACTGGTGCACAGGTTCGCAACTTTCTGGTTCACTGGTGCATAGGTTCGCAGTTTTCTGGTTTACTTGTTTTTTTGGTCTAGAAGTCAAACTAGGGTTTGACTTATCCCGAGGTTCTACCCACTCAAAAACTTTGATCTAGGGCTCAAAATTTCGCTTTTGAGGAGGAGCATCCAACCATGCTCTCAGATTTCAAAAATTCCAACTTTTTGCAGAAACCCTAATTTTCACCGGAGGAGGAGAGAGAGGTATTTTCACCTTGTGAAAGATGTCCTATTCAGACTAGCTTTGATACCATGTTAAGTTTAGCATAAAATTCACAACAAGAGCATAATAAGGATCACTGAAAGAAACACAATCACAAGATAGACACAGATTTATCCTGGGAAACCCTCATGGGGTAGAAAACCCAACAAAACTTTCCTTAATATAGATGACCAACAAATACAAAAATATAAACCCCAAACAAGAGCTCCTTCTCCTCCTTCGCAGATCTCTCTCTCTCCTATGCGCAATTCACAAGTGAGTGAATGAGTGAGTGAGTGTGATAAATGAGGATCACACATCCTCTATTTATACTTTACCTCACTTGACTTTTTCCCTAACTGGGCTGACTCCTCCTAGGAGAGTCTAATAACCCCTAAACAATTAACTCAGGGCTGACCCCACTAGGGGAGTCTAATAACCCTAGTTACAACATCCTGACGAAGGAATAAACATCTCCAGATATACAATAAAGTCCCAACGGAGGAATGAAACATCTTTGGATAAAGTACAAATATAATATTCTTAGAAGTTACAATATTTCAACACACTTGTTTGGGGTTTTGTCTTTGTACTTTTGATCATCTATATTGAGGAAGTTTTGCTGGGTTTTCGTCCCCTAGAGGGTTTCCCAAGATAAATTTGTGTCTCTTGTGTTTATGCTGTGCTTGTTATTCTTTCAGTGATCTTGTATATGCTATTGTTGTGAAATTGAATTGAATACTGATGTTATCTATCTTAGCATATTGAATCTTAACACCATCTTCTTTTTAATTTATTTGTTGTAGGGAATGTCAGATGTATTTTGTTGTACATTTATTTAGTTTTATATTTGAAAAATGGGTCGGCATAGAACTACGAACCAATTCCAATCCTTCCGATGGGTCATTGCATAGGTAGTTTCATTATAGAAAAAAATGATATCAAGTATGATCTTGTTGGAAATGTGCCATATTCTTTGCAGGTAAATTGTGTAAGCAACCACCCCTAGAAACACTTTTGGGGTAGGAGGGTGCGGTGGGGTTTAGAGAACTGGCCATGGATTCTTTTCGGGGCCTTTTTTGGTTCATTTTTGTACTTTTCTAGATTTATATCAGTGAATAGTTTTGGGCTGTTGTAATCTAATCCTGGTTAAGGGATTAGAATTGTAATCTAATCTTGGTTAGTGAAATAGGGTTAATTGATGTTGCAGAAAACCTAAATATTTTATTGTGAACATTCAAGTCAATGCAATGAAATATAGAGTTGTGGTTTTGAATTAGGTTGATTTTCCCAGTCAAGAGCTTCCAGAGTAAATCTTGTGTACCTTGTGTGTGAATGTGCCGCTTTTTTTTTTTTTGTAAGATTATATTAGTATTGCTTCTATTAAACATGTTTGTTAAGGTAATATGCCTAGGGAGGATAATATGGGGTACCTAGGGAGGTGTTAACCTCTAGATACTCTGCAATGTGCCATTCCAGATTGCCACAGCGAAGGGGTCATTTTTTGTATGTAAAGGCCATGTTTGAGCTTGATTTATGCACATTGTTGGTTTAGTGGGGCTCAGGACCCGTGCCTTGGTCATGGAAAGTCCTCTTGGTTTTCATTCCAAGAAGTGTTGGCTTAGTGGCACAACTGACTACCCCTTCAATGTGGTGAATGTGCCCCATCATGCAAGGCTTTTATGCCAATGGGTTGGTGTCCGGTGCTTCTTGAGATGACTCCATTTGGACACATGGCTTAGGGGCACCCAACCACACTCATTTTTATGCTTTGTAGAAGGTGATTGCGCATGTAAGGGTTGTCATCCCCATTTTAGCACACCTCATTATGCCCACTTGGACCTATGTTTATTATATATTGACCCTCCTCTTGGCTCAAGCAAGCCAAGTTGATGATGATGCCATCATTTGAAGAAGCCATACCACCTAAAAGAGAAGGGTGTTGAGGGAAAAAGCACAATGTTGGAGTTTGATGGGGCATGACACCCTCCTCCCATGCTCAATATTCCATCAAAATTGCAGCAATTCATCACATTTATCATTATTTTATGTCGTGTATGGTTTTGTCCCCCACTTGTGGATGACAAACCCTAAAAAACTCATTGAAAATCATTTTAAGTTATTTTGAATATTTTATGTTGGTTGGCTTGTAAAGGAGGTTAAGTTGTCCAAAACAACATATAAATAAAGCAACTCCTCTTTTTGAATCAAGATCATGGGATCGAATAAAGCATTACTTTTTGTCTTTTTCCTTTCAAATGTTTTCTTTCTTCTTTTCTTTTTCACTTTTTTCCCCACTTCTTATTTGCACAAAATAATTAATTACTTCGAATTGATGGTCAAAAACCAAATTAGGCAAAGTCTAAATAATGGCCAAAGGCCGGATCAGACAATAGGCTCTGGTACCACTAAAACGAACAAAGTTCGTTACCCAAGGAAACTTCCAATGTAAATATGATAAATAATCCATAAAGGATAAATATATAATAAAATGTATAAAATGAATAAGAGATATGATATGATTACAAATAGGAGAGCCTGCATATATAATGCTTAAAGGGCACATAGTAACTCTTTGTAAAGAGTTGCAACTTTTAATAATTATTACTATTTTTATTTATTATTAATTAACAATTTAATTATTATTTATTATTATTTGCATATTTTATATTCATAACATTAGAATATCTAATTAATCATGTAGCTCTATGGTGTCAATGCATGTGAACACAATATTAATTGCATTTGCCAAAATGGCTACATACTAGATATATATGAGAAAGAAGTATAATGCATGTTTTTAAAGTTTTTTACACTTATAGATTTACTTATTGTAGGGTTGAAGCAAGATAAGGATTCCTCTATATCTTCAGTTTCTGAACATGATAGCTCTTCAGAGAAGAGTTTCTCTTTCAAGGAAGGTGTTCAAAGTAGACAATCCAACTTAAACCAGTCTATGGAAAGTAAGTTCATTTGGTTTATTCCTTCATTCTTCCATGGGATTTGAACTAGTTGCTTGTATTTAGAGCCTTAAAGGCGTAACCTTTGTCATAGTGTTCACCGAATTTATGGCCCAACAAATTTATGTTTAGTGAATATATTCGATTCAATTCAAAATTTCAAATTAAATAGAGTTCAATTTTGTCTTTCAAATAAGCTCAATTAAATTTGTATAAGTTTATAAAATTCAAAAACATTCATTAGCACATGGAATTTTATTATTTAATTTTTAAATTTTGTATGTTTTGAATTATATATTTTCTCAAACATAATGGTGAATTTTATCCTGATCTTTTTGCACCGGGAATCTTTTTTCCATTTCTATTCTCAACGAATATGAACAAAAACATGAACCAAGTGATGTAGAGCTAACAACTCTATAACATGTCATCCATAGAGGTAAAACCAGTGCTTAAAAGACTTATTGTTATGTATTGGCATTGCAAATAATACACTACTTTCACAAGCACACATGTAAAGCTAATTGTCTACGGGGATATTGATATGAGGGGGCAATGTTCATTCCCCTCAAAGTGGAGGATCATTCCTCAAGCTTATTTTTGTAGACAATCAAAATGTGGTGCAGTGTTTATTTCTAGCCACAGTACAATGAAATCTGATATACAATAGAATTTGATGATGCATATACTCCAACTCCAACATTAAATATTAAATACTGCACTGCAGTGTTCTTGGAGCTTACCGCCACAAACATTCGACAACACTTTAAGAGTGTAAATTATGTCGACGAACATATAAGCAACGCCAAACTTGACCGGCAGGCGATGGCGAACTTTAAAACGACGTGATCATCGGCAATAATTCAATGAGTATAATGCTTTGGTGGCTCAGATCGTACACCCCAACAATAGTCGAGTGGTGACAATATCGTTATAATATTTTGATCTGCGAGATAGATTAAACAACAACTGAGAAGGTGGCAGCAGGTCCGATTTAACAACAGGGACACCAATTCATAATATTTATTTCATAGTAGTAGCGAGACTCTCTGACTATGGCACACATGTTCGCGATAATGATATTTCTAACAATAGAGCCTAGCAGATGAAGTGCATAAATAATTCTAAACATTATTTATAGAGGAAAAATACATTCTATGTACAATTCAACACAGTAAACATACAACAACATACAAACAAAAAACCGATAGATAGGCCAATCACAAATGATCTCAATGGTGGAAGATACATTCCACCACCGCAGACAATGTGGATTTCAACAGTAGTAATGATTCGAACAACATCAGACAATGTCCATAAAATTAATATTATATGTCTCCTTTTTCAAACACTCTCAAACAGTAGATAAAATTAATATTATATATTTTCATATGGTAAGTCTGACAAGGAAAGATGATTATTGAGCACCACATTCTTCAATATATATATGTTTGTGTGTGTGAGATGACAGATAAGAAAAACAAACGCTCTGGAAATTATATTCATGACAGACATCAACATTTGTGTTGAAATGGTAATTTGAATCCCGGACAGACAACACCCGTAGTAAATATTTGAGAATTCATACAATTAGCAGATGGGCAACGAATACATGAATTTTCTGAAGTTGGTGACGACAGGAAGATATGAGACAAACAGATTTATACACAATAGAAGACATAATATTTTTTAATTCCAATAATCTCACAAATTTTTGGAGCAGAGGACACGACATCTGTCCTCCTGGTATTGCAATAAAACCTTCTGATTTACTGGAGCAAGACAGGAGAAGGGTGATCAGGAACAGCGTTTGGTATACGGCACATGACCAAATGTGCAGGGCACTGCGGATAGTATAGGGCAAACGTATCATGCACACGGTATAGATGCATGATAGAGGTACAGCGTGCTGTGGAAAATTACAGGGCATAGGCAACATCTACTGGGCATTGGTGTAGGGTACACATGCATTGTACAGGTGGCTTCTCTTGGCTTCACAGAATCAGCTTGGTGGTGTTAGTTTTTCAGAATTTACTTCAATCTGATCTAGGATCTTAACTGAGAGAACAACATGTACAACATATCTACAACATATCAATCATGGACACAATTATGCAAGCACACAAGAGACATAGAGTTTCACCGGGGAAAACCAAGAAGGTGAAAAACCCTGCAACTTCCTCAGAGATAGATAGAGCAATGATACAACCCAAGTACAAGAGATAGTCCTCCTAGCAGCAGCTTCTCCTCCTCCACTAGTGCGCCACTCTCCAATGAGAGTGTGAGTGAGAAAGTGAATGATCAAATAGAGTGCCTCCCTCACTCTATTTATACATGACTTGACTTGCCTAATAACCTTACTAGGTCGGCCTCAACTTAATCACATAATATAATGCTGACAGGGCCGACCCCCATAGGCCTGTCTAATAACCCTTTGACCCACATGACTTATACAGGGCCGACTCTATCAAGGTGGTCTAATAACCCATCAACTATAAGTTACGACACTTACAATATAAATGACGACACTTCCGTATAGAGGAATAATAACATCTCTATAGGAATACAAACACTTCTGTATAGAGGAATAATAACATCTCTATAGGAATACAATATACATATGTGAAATACATTCCAAAGTTACAAATACATCAACACTCCCTCTTAACTAGTAAGGTATTTTTCGACACAGGTATTCTAGCACAAGTCTTCTTCTCTGGATCATCGTCATTGGATCATCGACATCGAATCATCGTCATCGTCACTGCTGCTGCTATCTCAATCAATCTCCGTTCTACTCGTCATAGGAAGTTCTACAGAGCCAGTCCTTTTTCATACTGGATGTAGGCCCACTACCTGTAGGTCTTCATCATCTGTGCAAACGGTCTGATAGAGGTGGTCTCTCAGGACTGATTTATGTGCTGATGCAATACCTGACAAGAGCATCCCAAGAACATTTATGTGCCTAAGCACGACCGGCAAGATCTCCTAGGACTGATTACATGCATCCCCTTCACAATACCTTTAAAGAGCATCCCAGGAACATTTATGTGCCACAACACGCCTAGCAAGATCTCTAAAGAGCATCCCAGGACTTATTACGAGTACACAGCTCAACCTCTCGGATCTCCAGGACTGATTACATGTGAATAGACAATACCTTTAAAGAGCATCCCAGGAACATTTATGTGCCGCAGCCCGACCGACAAGATCTCTAAAGAGCATCCCAGGACTTATTACAAGCACACAGCTCAACCTCTCGAATCTCCAGGATTGATTACATGTCTCCATAGCAATACCTCATCCCAGGACTGATTACGGGCACACAGCTCAACCTATCGGATCTCTGAGGACTAATTACATGCTACTTGCACAACCTGCCACATATCATCGCTGACCTCCAAGTATCAACCTGATACTCATGATCCAACTGATCATCATTGCACGAAGCATCATCCTGATGCTCATGATCATACTGATCATCATCACACAGTACATCATCCTGATGTACATCATCCAGAGTATCATCTTGATACTCATCATACGTGATCATCCTGATCATCGTCACTGCACCGTCTTGATGCATATCATCTAGAGCATCGTCCTGATACTCATCATACGTGATCATCCTGATCATTGTCACTGCATCGTCCTGATGCATATCATTTGGAGCAACATCTTGAAGCTCGTCATCTATGATCATCCTGATCATACAATGCATTCACCTGATGCATACCAAGTATTTACCTGATACATATCACATACATGATCCACCTGATCATACACTGTATCCACCTGATACATATCATGCATCTACCTGATGCATATCACATACATGATCCACCTGATCATACAATGTATCCTCCTGATACATATACAAATACATGATCCACCTGATCATATCAAGCATCCAACATGATGCATATACATATACATGATCCAACTGATCATACCAAGCATCCAACATGATGCATATACAAAGCAGTAACTGGAGCATCGTCCTGATGCTCATCACACAACACTTACATCCATAGCCATGGGAAGGATCCTCCTCTCGCCATGCTCGGAATGGCTCCTGCAAATGTGTCCATCACTTCTTCCTCGAAGTGTCGTCAATCTGAAGAACACCAAGCCTCTCTATGAAGTATTCAAACTTCACTCTGGCTAGTGGTTTCGTCAACACATCTGCAACCCGCTCATCCAACGCAACATACAGTAGCTTCACTGCTCCTCTCTGCACCATATCCCTGATATAGTGATATTTGATTTCAATGTGCTTCGACCTGTCGTGGAACACCGGGTTCTCAGACAAGCTTCACACAACTCTGGTTGTCACAAAAGATACCAGTAGCATCCAACGGGAGATCAAATAACTCATATAGTAGCTTCCTCAGCCATATTGCCTCACAGCTAGCTGAACAAGTTGCAACATACTCTGCTTCGGCTATACTCAGTGCTACGCAGGACTGCTTCCTGCTAAACCAAGAGATCACACCTGATCCCATACTAAGCAGCATCCAGAAGTGCTCTTCCTATCTGCAGCACTGCCTGCTTAATCTGAATCAACATAACCCTGTAGGTTAAACTTTTGATTCGCATCATACTTGAGCCCATAATCAATTGTACCATTCAGGTACCTCAGAATATGCTTTACAACAACCAGGTGAACACCTCTCGGATTCGTCAGGAACTGGCTCAATGTGTTCACCGCAAAGCAAATATCTGGTCTCGTGTTCGTCAGGTACATCAAGGGCCCAATCATCTGACGATACACCATGACATCAACCGGATCAGATGAAGCATCACACAGAAGCTTCAGGTTCGATGCCATAGGTGTGGCCATGGCCTTGTAGTCCATCATCTCGAACCTCTTTAGGATTTCTACTGCATACTTCCCTTGTCCAAGGAAGATTCCATATGCACTCTGCCACACCTCCATGCTTAGGAAACAGTGCATCATCCCCAAGTCCTTTATCTCGAACTCGGCAGCAAGCTTCTTCTTGGTGTCGGCAATCAACTCATCCTCACTTGTTACAAACAGGTCATCCACATACAAAAGTAGTATCACTGTATTGCCTTCCTCAACCTTGTAGTAAAGGTTGGAATCTGCTTTAATCTTGGTAAAGCCCAAATTGTATAGAAAGCTGTCTATCCTACCATACCAAGTCCTAGGAGCTTGCTCCAAGCCATACAAGGCTTTCATCAATCTGCACACATATGACTCCCTGTCATGTGTCTCAAAATCGAGTGGCTGCTCCACATACACTTCCTCCTCGACTACACCATTCAAGAAAGCTGTCTTGACATCCATCTGGTGTATCTTCCTTTTCATCACTGTAGCCAGAGAAAGTATTGATCTGATGGAAGTGTATTTGGCTAAAGGTGCAAAAATATCTTCATAGTCTATTCTCTCTTTCTGGGAGAAGGCACGAGCTACAAATCTTGCTTTGTATTTCTCTATGCTACAACTATAGCATGCTTGATCTTATAGATCCACTTGGAAGTCACAATAGACTTCCCTTTTGCTCTTGGGACCACATTCCAAATACATCATTCTTCATGATCGACTGGTACTCCTTGATCATGGCATTCTTCCATTACTTCATCCCGTATCCTGGGAACTTCAATATTTTCAATAGATAGCTTTGTTGCCGGAACAAATGTTGTAGTCCTTCTTTTGTAGGTGATTGTATACGATTTTTCCTACAAGACAAGTTAAATTGCATGATTAGAAACATCTCATAGTTTTCATAACAAATTCTTACACATAAAGAAATATGTCATACAGTCATGCAATTATTTTAGCCAATGCTTCAATACAACATTTATCCATATTCCGTAACTTTATAGATGCCTTCCAATCTCTACCAGAACATTGTTAAGAGTGTGCACAGCTCCCAACATGTCAGCAAAGAGGTTTCATTCTAGATAAGTAGCAATGGAATGTTGTACAGTGCCATAGGCCACTTACCCATCACATGCATATTAGTAGTATACTGTTTATTAATGCAATTATTCTAATATGCATAATATACATCCTAAGTCTAGGAACATCATTGAACAATATTATTTAAACAAACAAGTATGCAAGAAATGACAATTGAAATACTTATCTTTGTTTGGTTGTAGGGTGGACTCCCTCTCAATATTTGCTTCCTTGCAGGAACTACTGGAGTGTGCTCCCTCTTGATATTTGCTTCCTGGATTACTTATCTTTGAACTTATATCCATCCTCGATCACTATGCATACTTACTAGTATCATCATTGTGTTATCCTCGAGGTCTCATACATACATTCATTATAAAAAAAAATTATGATTCTAAGTAATCTTAAAGATGTATGGTCAAGATCATTTCATACACAGATAATTTATCACAATTCTTTTACTCATCCATATTCCTATTTGACCATAGGACTTTTATGGTTAGTTATATCATCAATCAAAGTAAGAAGCATAATATTCCTGAACCCATGATTACTCAAACCTATAACTTCATGAATAATCATTATCAATCATACCAAGTATACTTATATAAGAGATCCTATGACAAGGTAGGATTCTAACTTGATATAGGAAAAACATATCTGGATTAATTTGTTAGCTAGTTATGTCTAACATATCCACATGATGTCTTCTTGTTCTCTTAAATGACTTGTGCTAGTGACCTACATATCTCATAGGTTAACCATTATAGAACCAAGTTATACATACCTCGTACGTAGATCTTCTATGTGATCCATGACAATGGATGAATCTTTGTTTTCATGTCACCATGTTCATATGTTCTTGAACTAGAACATGATTTCTCTTTCTTGATGTACCTTTCATGTTAGTGGACAACATCAACTTCATACAACACCACAATGCATTAGTACAATCATAAGTGTCAAAACCCTAATCAATGAATATCTGCATTCATAATTTTATTAAGATGATATGACAAGTCTAAAGTTAATTAAGATTGTACTAACCTTAATGAAGACAAACATATCATAAACTTAATCATGAAAAATCTCGAAACATACCTGGATAAGTCATACTTGTCGAGATTGCTTGTAATCTTCTTCACTTATGCAGGTGACCAATCCATTCTCTTCTAGGATTAACCCAATCCACTTGATTTGCATAAATTGGATTTGGAGCTGGATTAGGGTTTATCAGGGAAACCCTAAAAATTCAAACTTTGAATTTCAAACTTCTGAAAGGATAGAAATATGCACTTTGATGAGCTGATCAACCTGGTATACTCAGAATTTGAAAACTGCAAAGTTTCACCCCTCAAATTTGCTTTTCAATCTTCCGGATTCACTAGGGAGGACCCTGAATTAGGGTTTGAGTTTCCTGGAGATTCACCCAACCAAATAGTTTGATCCAAAGCTCTTAACTTTGATTTTTCCAAGGCGCTTCCAGCTATGGTCATAGATTTCAAAAATTCCCATTTTTGTAGAAGGCCTAATTTTCCACTTTTCTGATCAAAGTCCCGAACTAGGGTTTGATCAAGCCCGGCCTTCTGGCCAACCAAGAAATTCAATCTTGGTCTCTAAATTTCGATTTTGATGAGGAGCATCCAACCGTGGTCTCCGATACAAAAAATTCCAACATTCTCCAAAACCCTAAATTCCCGGAGCCATGAATGAAGGTGCTCAAAATCCAATTCTATTTTGATAGAAATATGCACCTGATTGTTTCTGTTGTAACTCCGAAGTTTCAGATCTACAGGGTCTGAAAATTCTGCCTATGGTAGCCTGACCTATTATCTTTCCAACCCCATAGGTATGACCTCAAATGGAATCTATGAGAGAGAGTTATGCCAAGTGTCACAACGTGACCTGTTTATGGGATAAAACAGGAGAGTGAACTTGTACGGAGTGCCATGTGTCACTGGTTCAATTTCGGCCTCTGAAAATCGTATCCCCACCACTTTTTACGAAATTTCCTTTGGAGCTTCCTACCCCAAGTTGTGACCTTTTTTCCTAGGTCACCTGTTTATGACTGAGATCTGGAACAGGCAGAAACCCTATATTGTACAGATCATAAATCTGAAAGTACAACGAATTAGAGGCTCTCCTTTGGACACAAGGTACATGGGGATCTTATCTTCGACCTGTAAGATTTTCAGATCCTGCAACCTCGCCGAAATGAATTTATAGCGAAAGTGCTACGATGACTAGTTTTTGCTATATCAAGCCCTAGCTTCGCAAGTGCAACAAGTGTCATAAATGCCATACCATGCCTTCTTTCAGGCTAGCTCTGATACCATGTTAGTTTTTCAGAATTTACTTCAATCTGATCTAGGATCTTAACTGAGAGAACAACATGTACAACATATCAATCATGGACACAATAATGCAAGCACACAAGAGACACAGAGTTTCACCGGGGAAAACCAAGAAGGTGAAAAACCCTGCAACTTCCTCAGAGATAGATAGAGCAATGATACAACCCAAGTACAAGAGATAGTCCTCCTAGCAGCAACTTCTCCTCCTCCACTAGTGCGCCACTCTCCAATGAGTGTGTGAGTGAGAAAGTGAATGATCAAATAGGGTGCCTACCACATTCTATTTATACATGACTTGACTTGCCTAATAACCTTACTAGGTCGGCCTCAACTTAATCACATAATATAATGTTGACAGGGCCGACCCCCAATAGGGTGGTCTAATAACCCTTTGACCTACATGACTTATACAGGGCCGACCTCATCAAGGTGGTCTAATGACCCATCTAGTATAAGTTACGACACTTACAATATAAATGACGACACTTCCGTATAGAGGAATAATAACATCTCTATAGGAATACAAACACTTCCGTATAGAGGAATAATAACATCTCTATAGGAATACAATATACATATGTGAAATACATTCCGAAGTTACAAATACATCAACAGGTGGAAGACTCAGCATGAAGTTTGGTGGAAAGTTTTTATATGTTGGTCTTTGTTACTATTAAAAGGGGGTGTGTTGGAATGTGATGTTTACCTTCTTAGATTAGGAAGTGTGTGTGAGATATATATATCTCATGTGTTAGACGATTGAATGTATTTGATGGGGAATAGGAAGGCCAATATTTACATAGTGAGCCTTCATATATGGATGTATTCCTACAGAAAAAAATGGATTTATTCCCACCATTTCATTTAATTTTTCCTCTTTTTTGCATTCTCTTTGGTTTACATGTTTCCTTGCATGTCTCATCTTTTGCTGTGTGAAGCTGCACTCTGACATTAACATGACCAAGCATTTCTGATCTATATGCTACTTGATAAATCTTTTCTAATATTGGGAATGATACACAATACCTTGGAGAAAAATTTACACATAGTGTAGAAAAAGCCTTCCTTGTTTGATCTCCAAGATATATCTTGGCCCTAGGGCCCATACTTTAAATGAACTTGGCTGTTCACGTTGGAATACATAATGTAGTCTATGTTTGATCTCTCTCTCTCTCTCTCTCTCTCTCTCTCTCTCTCTATTCCTTTGTGTTGAAGTTTCATGATTCGGGCAATTAATGCAAAACTGAAATTTCACCTTCTCCCAGAAGGTTTTTTAGATTTTAGCCCTAGAATTTTCAGCCTTAGGACTGCTATAAATTAAAGTTTAAAAAAAATGGAAAGATCACAATAATACACTTCAAACAGCCCCAAACTTCATGTCAATTCAAGGAGAAAAGATACCAAACAATGAGATACGTTTCAGCCCCTTCTAGGGCAACTTATCAGCCAATAAGGGGATCTGAAAATGTACTTTTATAGAGGTAATTACAGTGGTATAACAGAAGCAAAATTAGCCCACAATTTGCCCCTTTACTAATGTCAAATCAACAAGACATAAATAACTGTAAATAGCAATGCATAAAGAACATATATCACTGAAGTTCAAATCTGGAAATTTCACAATATATGGACAGCTGGAAACTTCATACATAACTTTATACGTTCAAAATGAAGTACAAGTACACACCATAGCCTTCTCTTAAGGCAAATACAAAAACTCCAACTATCCATAAATCCAATCCAATCCATCTTAGTTATTTGCTTTATTTAACTAGTTTTTCAACTTGGAAGTTTTTAGGCTTTTTTCTAACTTGTTTAAGTCATTTTTAAAGTGATTTCGGGCACTTTGGCTACTGATTTCGTTTGCTGGTTTTTGTTTTATGACGGCAGAAAAAGAGACTCAGGAGGACTTATTTGACAAGATTAAACAAGCAAAGACCCTCTTGAACCATCTCTTTCCTCTCAAGTTTTTTCTACAAGCTTTGTAACCTCTTTTTTCCAATAAATTATAAGGATAAAGAGGAATTCTTTTTACTTTAGTTGGCATTGTAATCTCATAATAAAATCACTTTTGGAATTAAGCTCATAAAGCTTTCTTCTCATCCCCCCTGGGGGGATTGGTGTTGGTGCCCTTTTTGTGGTTGTTTTTTATTCTCTAGTTTTCTTATTTCTTATTTTAGTTTAAATTTGATTAAAATTAACTTAGATTAATTAAAATTTACCGTCGCGGTCCAATCCAAATATTGGGCCATTTACTCACTCAGGATATAAGAACTTGTTTAACTTTGCTTTTTTGCAGACCGTATACTTTTACAATTACAGTTTGATAAATCTTTTGCAAAAGTAATCGTATACTGGTCCACTACGTCAATAGTGTAGTAATTAAAGAACTCTTATTTTTCAGTCTTTCTTTTCCTTTTAATCAAACCCCTTGTGTTACGTGGTACCAGTACCAGCGCATCTGTAGATGTGCCCCAAGGAGAGAGGGCGCTGCAGTATTGGAGGACCAGGAGGGTGTGGAAGGTGACTTGGAGGAGAGACATAAGCCTCAGTGCTGAAAGAAATGCCACCAGAATGATAAAATAAGGCGGGGTTCATGTGACCCAGTGACCCACCCTTGGGAGCCCCGGACACCAACCTCAGGGTTTCTAGCCCTTTTATGAGGCAATCAACAATGCCACTAAGCCATAGTACTCCCAGGGGAGAAACCAAACGGTCTGGCCATGACCCCCACTCAGAAAAAGCTGGATAACACCCCTCCTAGTTAGAAAAAAGATGACCCTCTCTCCCCGAGGCACATATGCAGGTGCGCTGGTACTGGTACCACGTAACACTCGCTCCAACTGTGGGATGAGTACTCCTCCCAAGGGTGCTCGAGAATCGATGAATCATCTGGGTACCTGTAGACCTACACACACATCAAATAGCCAAGGACATCAAAATACCATGAGGTAGACACTTCCGTACTGCCTTGCTCCTCATGAAAATATGAAAATAAACTGAATGAACAAGCGACCAACCTATGTAGACATGAAGAACGTGAAATGCAATGCATGGGTAACAGTATATGCCTAACTCAAGTGAACTAAACCTACCTATGCTAAACATAAGAATCAGGAAGGGTTAAGTTAAATCATACCACCAATGTAACCATTTAAGTAAGCAATTTATACCAGTGAAGCACCACTCGGGAGGAACTCGCGAGTACTCCCGAGTCTCCACGAGTGGGTTTCCGTGCCGGGTAATCGTCACAGACTCGTCCAAGGACTCGCAGATTCAGCCAAACTCGCCCGCTCGTCCGGAACTCGGTAGACTCGGTCAGCATTCGTGCGGACTCGTCCGGAAACTCAGCTGGGGAAAATCCTGCGGACGCCAACGAGGTAAATTTGTAGGTTTGCGTGATAAAAAATGGAGGTAAATCTGCATTCGTGAGGTCGTGAAGGAGACAGTTGGTATAGTGGTGACGTCGTGAAGGAGGATGCTAGTGTAGATCGTGGTCGTTGTTCGTGGATGTCTTGCTTGCTTGCTGTGGTCTGCGCGTGGAGGTCTTGCTTCCTGTAGTTCGTGCTTGTTGTACATTTTCGTCGTGCTTGTTGTTTATTACTTGTTGTGTATGTCCTGCTTTCGGCTCTATACTCTATTCCTTTGTTTTTTTATATATGTTATAAAATATAGATTATATATATATTTTTTATTTTTGTTATAAACTATATATTATAAGTATATATTTTTGTTATTTTTTTTAATTTAATTTCTGTTATATATTAATATATTGTATATATATTTCTTATTTTATTTATTTAAATTTTTTAATTTTGTTATATATTTTTTATTTATTTTATTTTTGTTATGTATTTTGTATTTTTTATTTTGTTATATTTTATTTTTGTTTTTTTATATTTTGTATTTTATTTTATTTCTGTTAGATATTATATGTATATATATTTTATTTTATTTACTAGCTCATCGAGGGCTTATTGTAGGTGAGACTCGAGAACATGGAATCTGATTTTTAAATCAGTATGGTTTATGATCAGTATTTAAATTTTTGCATACAAAAATTTATTGTGTTATGTCGTATTATCGTAGTTTATGAGACAATGTTATGAATTATTGCATAAACTGTAGTTTTATAGCTTATATGGATAGTTTTATATCTTAAATGTACAATATTTTAATTTTTTTCCCCCTTTGTCGAGTCTTGCCAAGTCTCTCCCGAGTCTTTCCCGAGTTTTTCCCGAGTCTACAAGTCGTATGCTAGCCGAGTATTTGCCGAGTCCGAGTCGTGCAACATTGATTTATACTTGATCCCTCACCTTTATCTTTAGAATGAATCCATAGGGTTTCTAGGGACAAATAGGGCAGGCCAGATTTGTATGAGGGAGGGCCAAAATTTTAGGGGGGCCAAAATTTTTAAAAATATCAAAAACTCTTGAAACCCTAGTTTGTAAATTTGTAAATAATAAATATTGTTTTAAGTTAAATTTTGTATTTTTTATGTAACTAGGTTTAATTTTTATATATTTTTTTGTACATAAAACTAAATTTCTACAACCCTAATGCTCCCAGCCAAAACTCTAATTGCAGCACTCCTGCCCTAGCGGCCTCCCCTAAAACATCTTCTAACCTTCGCTCCGTCTTCCATTCACCTCACTCCCTCTCCTTTCTCTTTTAGTTTTCCTTCGCCATCCTTCCTTCTACCCTCACTGACCTCTTCCTTGGCTTCTACCTCCCTTCCCAACTTTTTCAATCTTCTCTGGGTTGGTCGTCTAGTCAATCTTTTGCTTTTAAAATTTTCAATAGGAAGTATGATGATTGTCACATTATTGGAGAAAATGCACTTCATTTCCCTTTTCAGTCACTTTGGAACAATAATGTTTGTTTTCATTTTATCAATCATTCTTGGTGGCTAGAAAAGGTATTTAAAGATCAGTTTCATCTTTTCTCTATTTTTGAGCAACAAGTGGGCTTGATTTTGATTTTTCGTCTTCTAAGCTTTGATTTGCCCCCACTTGGTTTTTATTTGATCGTCAGTCTCAGGGAGAACCAAATTGAATATGTGAGAAAAGTGAATAAGGAAAGTAGTTTGTGTAAAAGGAAGTTGAATCAAGTGCCATGTGTTTTCCCTCCATCAAATTTAAATAATAGATTGCATAAATTTTATGATCCTATCAATTCTTTGATGGATGATGTTTGCATCAGTCAGTCTTCTCTTTGGCCTATGGTTACTAGAGATTCCTAAAACAACACTCAGATGGCTATTCAGGAATCCAATATGCATGTACATAGGCTGTGACGAGTTGGAGTTGGTACACTCTTCATCATCTACAGCAAGAGTCGAGACATTCATGACAGGAGAGATCCACGAGGAGAGACATGACTTGGAGATGGTTGAATCTATACATACGGGGTAGTATGGAGGTTACGAGTCACTTTTTGTGGAGGGGCCATTAATGGTTCCAGTTGTAGTTATAGATATGTTGATGAGACACACACTCCAGGGACCACTTGATAGTGACATGGACACATTCCGTATCTTCCAGGATGGGTATAGTATAGATGTGTGGGATCCTGGTTCAGATGACACTAGTAGAGTGAGTGCACAAGAGGATACTGCAGCCCACTTAGGATACAGGACAATGGTAACACATGAGGGCATGAGTGGCACCCATGGTTTGAGGGTAGAGCATTCGGTGATGATTTTGCATGAAGAGTGCACAAAGTTGCAGGTGCCAGAGGAGAGATTTGACACCGAGGGTTTGGATCAGGCATGGGATCCTGAGCCGCTTCTGTTGGAGAGAGGTTTAGCCATAGAGGAGATAGTTGAGCATGTTCCCTGTGGATCAATCAACAGGGAAGTATATGCATACAGAGATTGGATGGACAGATATGTGGTGGATATAGAGACACACTGGATTACAGGCTTCGTTGATATCAGTGGAGTATTGGCTAAAGTAGCGCATATAGGATACTCGATGGCTCAGGAGGATATAGGAGTATGCAACAGTCTACAAGGGTGCATAGGGGCACAAGATGAGATCCCATGGAGTTTTGGAGTGTTTCCTTTTGGGAGACCATCTGACAGAGATCACGAGCATACCCTTGTACAAGTTTTCCCCAGGATCGATGAGGGGAAGGACATGCTTCATAGGGTAGTAGATCCCTCGATAACCTATCTTTGTCGGGGATATCATCTGATGAGGATCAGAGAGCATGATTCTCACAAGTCTACTTCTAGACCTAATTATGGGATTGTGGTCATGCCTGTGGGGTTGACCAACACAATGGTTACTTCTAGTCGCATATGCAAGAGCAGAGCTATCTATTGCTATTACACAACAAGACTTGGGAGGTTCACCTGAGACAGTTAGATGAGGTGAATGACATCTAGGCCACAAGGGCGACCTTTCAATTGGACCATGGGATTGGTACACTGAGTACACAGGGGAGATTAGATTAGTTCGCATGGATTGCAGTTGAGAGAGTAGGGAATGACATCATATGTTATAGAGATTGACCAACACACTAGTTACTTCCCAGTCGCATCTACAGGAGCAGAGCTATCTATTTCTATTACACAACAAGACTTGGGAGGTTCACCTGAGACAGTTAGATGAGGTGAATGACATCTTGGCCACAAGGGCAACCTTTCAATTGGACCATGGGATTGGTACATTGAGTACACAGGGGAGATTAGATTGATCCACAGGGATTGCAGTTGAAAGAGTAGGGAATGACATCATCTCCTATAGAGATTGCCCATGTATAGACCCTGAGTCCTCACTTAGGGAGAGGATCATGAGGGCTATGCAGGATTTGCAGTTGGTAGATTATTCTTAGTATCTGCATGAGAGTGAGGCACCGCAGGTGGCGGATCTATTCTCCAGAGAGAGGCTTAGACTCCGTGGATTATTTGAGCACATCGGCGATGAGTGGGTTACCAGATGTATAGATGTAGTTTGATGGGAGTTGATTAGATTAGTAGGAGAGGAGTCAGTTCTTAGTACTTGGTTTCTACCGGAGTTTTACATGAAGACTCCGATGACTATCAACATGATACGGCAACAGTTCGTTGGAGTTGGGTTTGGTGGACCCCTTAGTTGGTGGTGGGATCCAATCATTCATCTGCACGATGGATTGTTTTGGATAGTAGAGGTGATCGATAGAGTTGTGAGGGTGATCAATCCACTATATTGATGGGATGACAGTGGAGGAGAGGTTGAGACTTCTTTATGGCAGAGCCGACTTTCTTTCCTGGTATTCAGGATTGAGATTGATAGTGGAGCTGCTACAAAGGAGATGGCCAGTTTCCGCTTTCATGTGTTTATTCGTTGGATGCTTAGGTTTGGATGCATGACAAGGCAACCTTCTGAGGAGTTTGTGCAGCTTATGATTGCTTGGCTCTTCAGGGGCAGTCAGATGGATTTTGGTGTTAGCACTAGGCAGACTAGTGCTTGGGGTAGAGAGCGCTTCACATCACACAAGCTAGTGAGGGACTCATATGACTTCACCTTTTACAGGAAGATGCGAGGTAGGTTTGCATGGAGAAACTGGGTGGATATTATGGTGGGTCAACAGGGAAAGTCGGGACGTGCATTGATGCAGCCTTCGACAAATTTTGAGCAGCCATGTGGGAGCCTATTGTTAAATTGCATCACATGTATACTGAGGATGCAAGGTGCAGAGTATATATGTGCATAGACTCACCGATTATCATAGTTCTTGCAAATTTCGATGATTTCCTCGGAGTATAAGGCGACGCGAGTGATGGAGATGTCTCTTGAGGAGATGATTAGAGTTCATGAGCATCCCAGAGTTGTTACCAGTGATCGTAGTAGATTTCCTTTGACAGTATTTGAGGTCGAGTATGACAACAAAATTGCAGACTTCACTTGGTTGCCTATGCACACTACACCATTCATAGTGAGGGGGCCAACTCTTATAGATATTTCTGCTTGGAGTTCCAGGAGAGGTGGATGTTGATAGAGCTTGACAGATAGTTGATGATGATCAGAGTGGCTCAACGACTGCATGATGGTCTCTTTTTTTGGGTAGCAGGGGACCCTGAGATTGCAGTAGTGGACGGTACAACAGTTAGCATGAGGATGAGAGTCAACTATCACTTTCAGGAGCCTATCCATATGGAGCAACAAATTAGCTTCCTAGGTGGGAGACCTTATGAGGGATGGATACAGTGTCTACTGGCTTGGATGCTTAAGAGTCTACAGGATGCTCCTTGTGTTGATACTGCACAGGGGTGTGGTGGATGCAGTAGGTACTATGTAGTTCTCAGATTGATTTGGGACCTCGGGATTTCAGTGACGAGCAGTTTAGTGGTTATTAGAGGATGCTTTCAGGAGGTCTCATGTCATGGTACCTCGCAGGACAGTACTTTGAGTAGAAGGTGCTACAGATCTCCTAGGATGAATTGGGACCCTGGGATTTTCCCTGGATTCAGTTGGTTCAGTTTGATTGATTATGGATTTGTGTTGGTATTGCTTGAGGACAAGCAATCTTGGCGAGGGAGCACTGTAATGTTCCCTTTTTAACATACAGTGGAATTATCTGAGTTGAATGACGAATGATACCATTCAGACCAAAAGATCTTAATCAGGGTTATTTGATCATCATTAGATAAAAGAGGGCCACATGAACTAGGAGCCACCTGCATGCATTACATGCGGGCCATATTTCATGATGCATGCACATAAATATCTTAATTAAGCCTTCATGCACACAAAAAGCAATTCATGCAAGTCAACTGAGAAAAAGAAGTGAAAAGCGACCTAGGCATGCAAAAGTTAGGGCATGCAATGTCAAAGTTATAAAAGAAGGATAAAGTGAATGATTAGGTCTGCTTATTGATTATTGATTATTGATTTGAGAATTCAACTTAGAGAGCTCAGAGAGCCAATTTGGGGTTGAGGGCACAGTATTGAACCATCAAGTGTATTTCGGCAGCGGAATCTATCTGCCCTAGTCACTTCCAGGGTTGGATCATACAGGTTCAACATTACTTCCATACTACACATCAGTCTTCAACATTCTTCAGGATTCAAGCCACATATTGGATCAAGAGGACTCGCCCTTTGCATGAGCGACTTGGGGAAACTAGGGCATCATCATATCTTGACATGCAACTGCTATTTGGTCTTCATGCAATTGCCATCCTTCCGAGAGCACCACTATTAGCCTAGTTAGTGAATACAGGCTCCTTATTCGGCTTCAGGAGAGAGATCTCACCACTTCATCATTCAGAAGGGTGCCTTTCCTTGCACGGGTGACTTTGCTTGAGGAGAATCTTGCCCTATGACCTAGAGTTCATCATGTCATGCATGCGGCTTCCATACTAATCAGGAGGGCATTATACCCCTAGTACCTTCATCCGGGAGCTATCTGACATCATTTGAGCGGTTATACATCCATCCCCAGATTGAGGAGGGCGCATTTATCACAAGGGCGCATTATTGGATCGAGATCATCTCACATCTCAACTGATCCTTCATGCATGGCTTGCATGCTTAGCTCATATTGACCTACATACCTTGCACATATTATTGGTACGTACATGCATCATTTCTATCCCTATTTTATAGCATATCTGTATATTTGGGTTATTTAGGGTTTACACAACCCCATGCACTTGCATGCATTCTCATGCAATCATAGTACGACACATGCATTCATCTTTTATTTGAATATTGGGTTACAAGACTTCAAGTAAGCAAAATCTACGTCAGAAACACTATAAAAAGGCAACAGGTATCAGGCAACAAATATCAGTTGCGATATTACAAACAATATGATGCTAAGATAAATCATATGAAGTAGTGAGCATCCATGAAACATATACCAATTGGGTGTTAGAGTTTTCTCCAGCAAAATGCCAACTCTATCATATGATAGTACTATCTCTAAGCATATGGTCATAAACAAAGAAGGAAACTCCATGAAGGTGTGTACCCTCTACATCAACAACTCCATAGGTACCATGCAAACCTCCTCCATTGTGATGAAAGTCACATATGACCCTCATACAATATGAGGGGTAACAGATTCCAAGCATATGTTGTAGAAATGTGTAATAGATTGAAGTATGCTGTTTCCAAATCTATAGGAACACAAACTGGAACTTAGGGTGGAAATTTTGGATTGCAAATAAAAGGGAAGACGCTCTTCCCAAGTTTGTGACATTGTTAGGATACTTATTTGAAGTGAAAATCTGTGTGAATCACATGTTCATGCTTGGGGAGTGTTCTGAATAAATCATTCTACATAATATACAAGGTTTTAAAAAGTATAATGGATTGTGACTTGGCATTTAGGGCTTCAATATCCCATAGAAACTAGACATGAACCCCAACTCTCATATACTGGAGTAGAATATTTGTCTTTGTTTCTGAATATATGCCCTCCTACCTATTTTTATTATAATAAGGAGAGAGGAAGATCTCAGAAAGTGATTATCAGATTCAAATGCAATTACGTTGATGGTACAGATAGTATTATATAGAGGATATGATGCTATTATCACTCATATCAGGGGGCTGTAGTTAAATGTTATACAAAGAAGTATTATTTCATTTGTTTAATATGAACATTCATAGACTTGTATTACCCTATGGACAGGCATAGGATTTGTGTTTTTTGCTATACATGTGTCCTATCTATTTTATTAACGAGTGGGGAAGTTCTATGGGAGTCAATTTCAAATTCATATATAATTTTGTTGTTTGTACAACTAACATCATACAACAGGCATGATGCTTTTAAAATCGAATTAGTTGGCTGTTGTTAAATGATAGACACTATTAGGTTCATTTTCTTTAATATTCAGACTTGTATTGCTACATGGATAACATGATTACAAATATGTTGTTAATTTATGCAAAATAGTTTTTGTATGTTTTGATGACTCAAACTATAGATTGCAAGTAACTCGTATATGAGCCTATATTCTTCCAAGATTTTTGCTCTCATACTTTTAACAAGAATAACAGCCATTCACTAGTTGCTGCTATATTTCTCATTATTCTGAAACATTTTATCATTTTATGGTAGTTTTCTATAGTTAAATGTTTGAATGGGAATTTTATCTACATTAGAATTTTAGTTTTAATTTTTTAGGTATCGATGATATCCCATATCCTAGTTCTTGGCAAACAAGCGTATGTTGTGATATTTTATTGTCTTATAATTACAATTGAAATAAAAAGAAAAATAGATGGGTGATTTGCATTATTTATTTAATTTGTTAAGGATGACTTGATATTGATATTAATAGAATCACTTGCATTTCTTTTCAGGTAGGAAAACAGTACATGAATTGGAGAAGAATCCCAATTCCAAGGAAATTCCATTACCACAAACATTCCCACCTCCACCTCCACCTCCACCATCTTTGACACCATTATTGTCTTCAAGTTCCAGCCAAAAGAAAATTTCTATTGGGGAATCATTGGCTTCAATAACAGAAGCAGGTGTGACATCTAGGAGCATGCCACTTCCTCAAATTGGTGCTCTCTCTCTCTCTCTCTCATGTACACACACACCCACACATGCACATATTGCAAGCTCATGATTTTTTTACTTGTAATGCTAAACAGTACCTGATAGAAAGTTTATTAATCTATATTGTAATTTTGGTTTGGTTTTAGACTATGTTGCATGAGTTTCCTGAACAGGAGAACAGTGGGGATGGGGGAAGGGGTGTCCAGAATGGCTAGAGAACACCTCCAAAGTTTTCATAGGAATATAGTTTGGGGATGACAATAGTCTAAAACTGTTCTCCCATCCCCACTGTTCTCCTGTTCAGGAAACTCATGCAACATAGTCTAAAACCAAACCTATATATATATATATATATAATTTACCAAAGATATGAAATATGAAATAGAACTAGTTTGCTACATAAATATCAAATTTTAGATATAAGTAAGTGCCGTGTACATAGTCCAATTACAAAATCAAAATAGTAAAATACCAATAAAAACTCAGAACTGTAATAATAAACAAGAAAAAGTTGAAAATCTTGAAATCTGCCCTTCAATACATCAAAGTGCTTGCTGGTCAATTCCAAGCAAAAACATCTACTTTAACAGGAGATGGTGGCTCCAAAGGCAAATACACACACATAGATTGTGAGATAGCTCCTTGAGAATGATATTAGGTTTTCAAGGATGAAATGTAGGAATGTGATGTAGATTAGGAATTGTAACAGCTTTTATGCTTTAGACGAATGGGGCTTGCTTTTATAATTTATAATTTATAATTATTTTTTCCAATTTTATGTTACTAGGTTTAATTTTTATATATTTTTTTGTACATAAAACTAAATTTCTAAAACCCTAATGCTCCCAGCCAAAACTCTAATTGCAGCACTCCTGCCCTAGCGGCCTCCCCTAAAACCTCTTCTAACCTTCGCTCCGTCTTCCATTCAGTTCACTCCCTCTCCTTTCTCCTTTAGTTTTCCTTCGCCATCCTTCCTTCTACCCTCACTGCCCTCTTCCTTGGCTTCTACCTCCCTTCGCTCTACACATCTCTCTTCCATTCTCCTTTATTTTTCTACCCTCACTGCCCTCTTCCTTGGCTTCTAGTGTGGGGCATGGCTAGGATTCCCCAAGAAATGGAGGGATGTAAGGATGGTTCTTGAAAGGTCCACAACTTTAGGCTCAGAATGTGGTGGGTATGGTCAAAGAGTTCCCAAGTCCCTAATGGAAATCCTGCACATTTTGGGATGTTTCCAAGGAGCACCAAATTCCCTGAAACGTTGGATTGCCAAGAGCATTGGTTTTAAAGGAAGGAATGGGTCTTCGTGCAACATAGGTTTTCAACCATTTTTACCCTTATGTTCGTCTTTATGTTTGTGATGTGTTCTTTGTATCTTAAGGTGCACTTAAATAAAAAACTATATTCGAGTTTGTATGTTTTTGGGGGATGGGAGGGGAGGTAGGAGTGCAGTTGCATCTATATCCCGTATACAAGAATAATCAAGACACCCATTTATAGGCACATAAAAAACTATGCATTACAGTTTGCTTTTCAATTAACAAGGGTGTTACCTCCCAAACATGCATTTGAATATTACAAAGTCTTTTAACAAACTGCAACCTGAGGGTCACTTAAGAAGATTCCCCAATGTCACCGCATAAATACGTCACTCCTCATGCTTTAGGCTGGTTCCTTTTCAGCCCAGGGTGGGAAACCCTAGAAAATAAATTCTTTTGGTATTTTTAGAATAAGATGGATGCTGGAATTTACAAAAACTAGTGCCTATCCAATTGGGCTATGGAGTCAAGACAGATTTAGAACAAGAGGGTTTAGATATGATGGAGAAGACATAATTAAGCTATCATATATATGTCATAATTAGTCCAAAAAATATTTTCAGATATGCAAGAATAAGTGAGAAGCCTTAAACAAGGTGCACTGTCACAACCATAAAATTACGGCCAACAATAATGTGTAACCAATTAGAATATACAACAACACTGAGTCGGGGGGGGTAAATCAGTATTGTCCTAGATTTTAGAGCACCTTTCTACTTCTACAACTTTAAACAGTCACTATCCAAAAAATCATATCAATAGTAATCAATATCAATGGACAGTACACAGAAAATAAATTCTTTTGGTATTTTTAGAATAAGATGGATGCTGGAATTTACAAAAACTAGTGCCTATCCAATTGGGCTATGGAGTTAGGACAGATTTAGAACAAGAGGGTTTAGATATGATGGAGAAGACATAATTAAGCTATCATAGATATGTCATAATTTGTCCAAAAAATATTTTCAGATATGCAAGAATAAAGTGAGAAGCCTTAAACAAGGTGCACTGTCACAACCATAAAATTACAGCCAACAATAATGTATAATGATTGATGCCTCCTAGCCCCACCATGAGCTCCATGTGTCATGTCCTAGTCATATGAGGTGGGCCCATGTACTTTTGCCCCCTCTAATGAATGACGTCACCCTCCATGAGTATCTTTTAGCTATGATGTCATCATTATTTGAGTGATCCGTGTGTCATATTGTTATGTTTCATCTTAGCCATTGATCATGTATTGAAATCTTTTAATCCCAACCACTCATTTCAAAAAGTGGTTTTGAGATCTAGGGTTTTGGTCTTTATTATCCTATATAAGAAGGAGACCCCCTCATTGTAAAATCATCTAAAGAATTTGGCTCTTGGCTCTTGGAATAAAATTTCTATCTTTTGGAGTACATGCTTGGATCTTGGAGTGGATGTTGGTTGCTTTGATTGTAAATGCTTTTTTCCATTGCACTGGAGGATCTCTTGTAGCTATCTTGCATATTTTGCCATACTTTTTACAAATTGAGGAGGCGTTTTGGGACAAGTGTGAATTGGTGGGGAGGCCTACCCTTCAAGCTTAGAGGAGGACGTTTTGGTTAAACATGGAGTGGTTTTGTCTTTGTACCAACTATTTTTTGCTTATCTCTTTCTTGCTTGTATCTACCTTCAACATGTTAAACTAATTGATGCTTTGCTCCTTGGTTTTGATAGGTTAGAGGGACACATGTGTGGCATGGAGAAAATAAATTTGGCAAGAGGGCTTCAAAAATTCTTCATTTGATCTTTGGAAAAATTAATCCTCATCTCAAGTAGCATTCATCTCTTCATCCAGGTATGCTCCAAAGGTATGGTTTTCTTCTTCCTTGGCTTATCCATAACTTCTAGATCATAAAACCCTCATTTTTGTTTTTCTTAGATCTACTTGGATCTAGCCTAGCTTTTGGAAAGATATTGAAAACCCACCTCTATAGTATCCACGACAATTCGGATCTATAGTTTGATGGTGATTGGGTTCCATTTGACACACTTTCCAAGGCAAAATAGCCCTCTTGAGGCAAATCGCACCCCTTGGGAGAAGCTAATTTGGTTAGGTCCAACACATGGGTAGGTGAGATCCCACTTGATTCATACTCTCCTCACTTGATAACCTACCCCTAGTGTCTCACTTCATTGATTTTCACCTTGTGGGCCCCACTCCTCATTTTGTGGGTTGTGCCCCACTTGGGTCAATTTTGTGATGACTTTCAATCTCAGATCTATGGAGATCTAGCCATTGGATCACTTTGATTTTCTAGATCCACATTGATAATTGCCTAAACTACCCGGATCTAAAGATTGGTGGCCATTGCACTTGATTTGACACACTTTTCCATGCATTTAGCCCTCCTTGGGCAAAGTCGCACTTCTTGGGGGTTTGAGTTGTGCCACTTCTAGGACTTGGGTGGTTGTGATTCCGCTTGATATGAAAAGAGCATACCTTGAAACCTACATCTAGTGTCTCACTTTGTGAAGTTCTTCCTTGGGGGTAGCATTCCTTGTTTTTAGGGATTGTTGTCGACTTGGGTCACTTAATGAAACATTAGATCTAGTAAGATCTAACCATCCAATCTACTTGATCTTGAACAATATTGTAATATCCCAAACTGATATATATATATATTTTTTTTCTGATACTGTAGATGGCTAGTGGCTTATATCTCAACAGAATATGACAGTAAACCCTGATCCCTGCATGCATGCAGAATTGTGCCCTAGAAAATATAGGAATGCTAGAAAGTAGGAGAAATTAATGCATGCACATACCAATATGTAGATCTGCTAATGTTGATGAAGATGATCCCAGCATGCAAGGATTGTGCCGAAGGAATACATAGATAAGTCAAATCGTCCTCCCACAGAGAAGTGCGCCCTCCTCCAAGCTCTGAATGCTCCAATATAATAAATACTCCGCAGAAGAAGACCCTGATGAGGTGAATTTGGGTTATAGTGCCCTTCTGAAGATGATAGAGCCTGCATGCAGAGACTCTGATGGTTTCCAAGCCTAAAACGTGGAGATCCTCCGTAAGGAATGTGCCCTTAATAAATCTCATGTCCTCCAATGATCTAGAATGCTGATAACTCCTCCAATAGTCCGACAAAGAAGCCCTTCTTCCAGGGGAAGGGTAATAGGGGTGCTCCAAGAAGAATGGAAGATGCATGCACAAGTTCTGCCTTCTGTAAACCCTAATGCGAATAGGAGGCTACCTGAAGAATGCGCCCATGCATGGAAGAGCGAGCCCTGAATATGATATAAAATATAACTCTGCTGAATACTGAATGATGATAATACCTGATGAAGAACAATGCTGAACCTGGATGATCCAACCTGAATGATGAACTAGGGCAGATAGCTTTCACTGCCGAAATACACCAGATAGTTGAGTACAAGCCTCAACCCCAACTTAGCTCGTTGAGCTTCTCCAAATCGAGATCACAAATCAATAATCAATAATGGTGCCTTCTCCATTCACTTTACCTTCTTTTATAACATTCAACTGCTCAAAACCCTAATTTCACCCTAATTAGGTTACTTTATCTTCTAATTTGCAGTTGACTTGCATGTAGGTGCCTGGAGACTCAATAAGGTGCATGCATTATTAAATAATGCTCGGATGTCATGCATGCGGGTGGCTTTGGGCTCAGATGGCCCCTGTCCATCTAATGATGATATAAAATCTATGCCCTAGATATTTTGATATGGCATAAGTCCTCAACTGATCCCCTGACTGTTAGTGCCCGCTCAAACCTATGGGAATCAAAGAGGTTAGCGGGACGGTCTTCAATGCCTAAGCAGAAGAGGACATTACAAATATCCTTGATTTGGATCTTGGGTGTTCTGAACTATACTTTCACATCCTTTTGACTCCTAAGGCATTTCACACTTCTTGGGAGTAGTGTCAAGTGCTAGATCCCATATATGGGTATCTCTAGTTTCATCTTAAATCCATAGATCTACTCTTTGCATACCCCTTGGTACCATTTGCATGTCTAACTTCACCTTGTGGGTCCCATTTGAACCATTCCCATATCCCAAGGAAGTGGGTCCCACATGTATCTTTTATGGTAATAGATCTTGTTATCTAATCTCATTATGTGGCCTAAATCATTCATTGGTTGAAACACTAGTCACTCCTTAAGCCTCTTTCAACCATACTTAAACTTCTAGGTCCACTTAACCTTGCATTGGTTTCCGCAACTCATCTTTCACACTTCCCTAGAAACCTTTGTCTTGGTCCAATCACCTTTGATTGGCTATAGGGTCTCCCCCTAGGTCTTGATTCATCTTGATCTAAAGCGAAGAGTGCCTCGGTTGACGTGACTCCCAGTTTGCATTGGGAACCATGGCATCTCTTGGGTCACCTCTTTAGTTGTCCATCTCCTCTATCGTCTCGGATGGGATACCTTTAGGGACAACTACAAGTTGTGTGATAATAGGCACCTCCATCAAATGAGTAAAGACAACAAGTAGACCTCCCAAACGTAGCCTCCAAAGGCTCTCCAAAATGTAGCACTCCATGGAAACAACCTAAAAAGGTGGAACACTTTCTCAATAAGGTGATCGCTCTCCACGAAAAGGCTCCAAAAGGCACGCGACAAAAAGAAGGTCCTATTCTTTAAAAGATAGTTATGGAATTTCTAACTTCCTCAATATTTATTAGATTTTCTATTATAACCACTTTTTGGAAATCTCTTGACCACTGTCTCTAATGCCATTGAGATGCGACAATTTTGGGTCCTTTGTCAAAAGATAACTACTTTCGAAGCTAAGAGACCCCACCAAAAATAAAAGCATAAATGGCCTAGTTGAGTATGTAAACAACTCTCCAAAGTGTGAGCACTTGTTAGGGAAGACCCACAAATGTGTGTAGAACAATCCATGCATCAAGCATGTGTAAATATCCCCAAAATAGTGGAATGACCTCATCAAACCCTAGTGCATGTGCAAGGATCCTTAAAACGTGTGCAACGAACTCCTCCAGTGCATGAGCAAGTGTGCAAACAACTTCGAAAAGGGGGCGACTCCATGAATGCTGCATAAATAATCAAGTGGAGACCCTCCAAAAGGGGACAACTCCTCCTAAAATAACTCTCCCAATGGTCAAGATATCCTCCAATTGGCAAAGTGCATAAACATATGTGCAATAAAACCCCACACGTAGTAAAAGATGACCAAAGTGCCTCAACATGTGTCCCACCATGCCAACTCATCAATATAATAATATAACCATGCCTGCACATGTGTGCCAAGAGAGGGCACGCACGGAAGTTGATGTGTCAACTCAACAATACTCCTTAGGTAGACCATCATGCATAAAAATATGTAGCAACCTGGCCCTCAAAACTAGAATTCGATGTCCAGAAAGAGGATGGCACAAATCCAACGCCTTGGGAACTAGGGGGAGCGTTTTATATCATTTTAAAGCTAATGAAATAACCTTTCCATCCATATATCATACACCTTCAATAGAGCTTTGGTGTGAGAGAACAACTTTTTCGAAGACAGGCTACCAAAACTACTAAAAATGGCGCATAAACTAAGTTGCATGAAATGTGGAAACGTGTACAAGTTTCGGAAATGAGAACACTTGGAAACGTGACCCCCACCAAAATGAGTACGTCAGGGGAAACTCAATATATATATTTATATATATAGTTTTTTTTAATAACACATTATCTCACCTAAAACAATAATGAGAGGTTGATTTGTAGGTAGGTTGAGAAACAATTTAGAGGTTAATTTGTTTTCATTTTCCATAAACTAGGGTTTTTCAGATTTCCTATGGATCACAAGCCGCTCATGGGCCCTTGGAGGTTTCCCAAAAGTTTCCGAGTTTCTGCATGTTTCTGGTACTGGTATGTGGGCATTTTAGGAGTTTTGTGCAACATAGCCCATAAACTAGAATTCGATGGGTAGAAAGAATGCCCAATTTCTCTGATTCCTTGGGGAATGAGGAGTAGTGTTCTATATTGTTGGAAAGGCCCCAGAAAGAGCTTTCTAACCATTTTTCACAAGGCACCATCTGAGCAAGAGCATTGGAGATATGGAGGTTTGAATGTAGGGTTATGTTTTTCATACGTCACCCTAGAAGCAACATGCCAAGAGCTCTGCACCACCAAAAAACTTATCAATATACCTGTTATCACATCCATAGTAGCTGGGCTACCATGATGTTTCAGAGCAGTTTGTCCTAGACTTGAGCTAGTCTTTCAGTTAGATGAGCCTATTTCTTTCATAGTGATGATATGTGCTAGAGTACCTACATAGGCAGGCATTATCATAGCAGTATTATCAACTTGCCCTTGTCACTTTTGAGCCTTCATGATCCCAGAGGGATACTTGTTAGACCATGGTTTCACTTTAGCGGTGGAACAGAGCAGGTCGCTGATATATCTTCCTTTTCACTCTAGACTATCAGAGGCACTTTAGATCCAAATATAAACATGACTGAACATGTATTACGACATGAGGTTTGCACATGTATTAAACATGACTGACTATCAGTAAGGTTACCCTTTGTAAAACTTAGCCCATTCCCCACCTATCTTTGGCACTTCCTTTTCCACTTATCCTTCCATCCATTAGTTTATCCATTATGCAGACTCTTTCTCCCTTGACTTGGATAAGACTTGTGAGATCAAATAGCTTCCCCACTTTGACCTCTATACTAGTATGGCCTCGATGTTGTTTTGTGTCTCAGCTCGGAGTTGTGCAGCAAAACTTTTTGAAGGCTTGACCCTTATTGGCCGAAGGAACCCGTCGGTGTTGGGTCTTAAGCCTAGGAAATTTGGATATCTGAAGCCTTGGCTTGTTCTAGCCGGTTGTCCCGATGTTTGTCATTGATTGTGGAGGATTCCCGCCAGCTGAAGCCATGATTCACTTCTGGGCCAGGAGTACCCGCAAGTGTTGTGACATGATATGAGGTTGTATAGTTGCTTGGGGGGTGTTAGATAGACTCGAAGCAAGATCTGTATGTGCATATATATATTTATACATATCTCTACCCATATAAGGAAATGTGAGTAATGCTTAAATGATAAATTTAAAAGAAAAGAGCAAAGTTACGACTAGTAGTGTTTTTCAACACTTTCTCAAGACCATGCTGCAATTAGTAGTGTTTTTAAACACTTAGAGGTAATTGTGTCTGCGAACTTATTAGAGTTGAATGAATGCCTCCCACTCTACTTATCCCATTTGTGAGAGACTGCCCTCCCCTACTGTTTGCCTATCCAGTAGATGTCAGAGTGTTCCCTGTTTCCCTTGTACTCTGAGAGATCATAAAGTATGCCACATAAGTCAAACTTCACTCGACCAAGTCATCCATTGTTTCCACTTCACCCAGGGTCTATGAGGGGTGTTGCAAATTGTACCAGGGTGTGAATGTGAAAGTCAACATATGTTTATTACTTCACCATTTCTTCGCAACTGTTAGTTTTGGGCCATATTTGATTTTTTATCACTTTATGACCACCACTGCTGTATGCCACTAATGATTCTAGTCTGCTACTAATATAATTTGGAATGTAATTCTAATGCCTTATGCATGCATAGATATTCAGTTTTTGGTCCAGTCATCATATTTGACCATTTTGGCCATTTTGATATGCATGCAAAATGGGGGTTAACATTTAACTCCAATTATGGTACATGTGCTCCTCTTGGGAGTGCATGGGAACCTCATAATCTTTTAAATGCACGTGTTATCCATGACCATCATTGCAAGAAAACCAAAAACCATTTGACGGGATGGATAACCTCCACATCTCTAAACGCCACGTGACATCCATTAGTTTATTACATCATCATCATCATTTTTATTTTTTAATTATAGAAGCCATCAAGGCTAATAAAAGCACATCAACCTACTCTAATAGAAATGGGTGGTCATCAGAGACCTTCAAGCCATTATTTGGGATTCCCTCCCCGTGGGTACCCTATTGATTTTTGGAGTAATTGAGGATAAGTGCTCTGCATGGCGTCAGTGTCGGAAACATGCATGAGATGTCTAGATTCCATGCAAGTGACTTTTATTATTTTTTCTGTGAAAAAGTCAATTAATTAATTTGGCTTTATTTTTCTAAAGTGAGTTTGGAAAAAGGGAATTAGAGTTTTGGAACCCTAAAAGTCACCAAAGGATTATAAAAGAGAGGCAGGGGGTAAAGGTTTGGCACACAACACATTCACTGATTCAGAGATTGATTGAGAGGGAGCGATTTTTCCTAAGTAGCCAAGGGCAGAAGAAAAGGGCACGACTTCCAGAGAGACGATGCACTTCATTGGGTGTGAGGATAGAGAAGAGGGGAACGTTTTTTTTTTTAATTGAGAGGACAGAGAAATGGCATGAATTCCAAGGCAGCTATGAGGGCTGACGTCAGCATAAAGGGTGCACGAATCCCAAGGCAATTGTACAGCTGCTAGACGTATAGCTAGGAAGCCTGTGTGAGTTGAGGCACGCTTTCCTAGGAGCACTTTGTAGATTTTTTTTGTTGCGTGGAATCAACCAAGAGATTTGGCACGCATTCCAATGCGCCAGGTTCCTTAATTTGTGAAAATTTCTACTGTAATAATTTCCTATATTTTGTGCTGGCATAATTTTCAAGAAAGCTCCATTTTGTTGTTTTTTCCCAATTGGGTTTTCAAGGTAAAAACACTGTGTTCATTGTGTGACTAGTTTCTTGTTCCGTTGCATACATATCAGTGTTAACGAGCTTATGTATTTCTGTTCATAAAAATCAGATTTAAGATTTTTTCCTTGCATGCATTTTTGTTAATTTATCGAAAATTGCAATCATATTATAAGCTCTAAGAAATTGACATACTCTCGGTTGGGGTTCTCTAAATAACTAGCTTGGGGAGAAGACGACAGGGTGTGGATTTTAGTTGGGTGTTGGATTGGTAATGGGTCATGTTTGTTTTTATCGGGCATGTTGTACGATGCTCTTGATTCATTTGATCTCCTTTTTATTATTGATACCCATGAGAGCCCTGCTAGGTCACTTGTAGACATAGCAGGTTATCATTGGTTTTTCACATATCGACAGAAAACTAGGTCTTCAGGTAGGGTTAGAGGCTTAGGCATGTTGGCCTGTTTGACTCGTGACTCCCTTTGGGGTGGCGTCTCTTTGGTAGCATTGGATGAGTTTGTTAGGTTCATGTGGGTCCAACTTAACAATTTATATTCTCTCCTCACAAATCTCAACATAGCGGTCTATTACATTCCCCAATCTAAGCTCAATTTTCTATTCATAGCTATTTCGATGGTAACCCATACTTGGATTTGTATTTTGGCCTCTTCAGGTACTTAATAGTGGAGGAGGTCATCCTAATGGGCGATTTTAATTGTAGCACTAGAGCCCTTCAACTCCTTGTCCATGATCTCTTTGAGGATGTGTTCTGTGTTCAAAAGATCGATATAGCTTTAGTGGGACTTCATCGACTATTTGACGATGGCTTGGGGCCTTTTACAAGGTACTGTAGGCACCTCCTATAGCTTTGAGAATCCCATGAGCTTCTGGTCCTCAACAACCTCCCCCTTTCTTCTGGGAATTTCGCTTGTTTACTTGTCAACCTCATGGTGGTGGTACGAGCATGGTGGATTACATCCTTCTCAATTTGGGTCTACTCCCCTTTATTCATCATCTGTTGGTATCCCTCATCCCTTTGTGTGACCATTCTCTTCTATTTTTCTCCCTTCAAGCTGATAGCCCCCCATCTATACCCCTCCTCCTTTGGGCCCACCTTATACCACTATCCTATCTGCAGAAGGGGACTCTTAAACCTTCATTTCCACCCTCCACTCAATGCTCTCATCCGAGTCATGCTTCGCATCCCTTGAATCTACCTGTTATCACACAACTTGTAGTTGCCCCTAGTGGTATTCCATCCGGGACAATAGAGGAGATTGGCAACTAAAGAGGTGACCCAAGAGATGCCACGGTTTCCAATGCAAGGTGGGAGTCACATCAACCGAGGCACTCTTCGCTTTAGGTCAAGGTGAAACAAGACCTAGGGGGAGACGCTATAACCAATCACAGTTGATTGGACCCAAACAAAGGTTTCTATGGATAAGTAAATGAAGAGTTACGGAAACCAATGTAAGGTTGAGTGGACCTAGATGTTAAAGTATGGTTGAAGATGGCTTGGGAGATTGTTAGTGTTTCAACCGATGTATGATTTAGGCCACATAATTAGGTATAATGATAAGGTACATCACCATATGCTACACAAGTGGATCTTACTTTCTTGGGATATGTGAGATGGCTTGAAGTGGACCCACAAGGTGAAGCTAAGGGAGGCAATTGGTACTAGAGGTTATGTAATGAGTAGATCTATGGATCTAAGTTAATTTTAGGAGTACCCATATACCAGATCTAAGGTTTGACACAATTCCCAAGGAGTGCGACTTGCTTTGAGGAGGACTAGTGCCTTGTTGGATGGGCTAATGGGGTCAAAAGGTATGTCAAAGTGTAGATCGAAACACCTAGGATCCAAGTCAAGTGGGCTAATTGAGATAGAATGGTTGGATCTTGCTAGATCTAGGTTTTCATGAAATGACCCTAAGTGGACCACAATCCCTTGAAACAAGGAATGATACCCCTAAGGCAGATCGTCACAAAATGATACTCGAGACCTAGGTTTCAAGGTATGGCCGTTCCAAATCCACAAAGATCTCAACCACCCACTTCCTCAAAGTGGGCAAACTCACTCACCCAAGGGAGTGCGACCTTACTCAAGGAGGGCTAAAAGAGGGGTTAAGTGGACCAAATCAAGTCTAATGGCCACCAAACTGTAGATCCAAGTAGCTTATGCACCGATCTATGTGGATGTAGAAAATCATGTCAATCCAAGGGTTAGATCTTACTAGATCTGAGTTTTAAGGTGCCAAGAAATTCAAAAGGGGGTTTTAATCCCTTAAAACGTGGAATGATGCCCACAAGGTAGAAATCGCCAAAGTAACAGTCTGGGGGTAGGTTATCAAGTGTGTAGATTGCAAATCAAGTGGGATCTCACCTACCCATGTGCTAGATCTAGCCAAAACAAGCCTCTCCAAGGAAGTGTGATTTGGTTCAAGAGGGCTTTTTGCCTTGAAAAGTGTGTCAATTTTAACCCAATCACCACCAAACTATAGATCCCACTAGGGGTGGATGCTATAGAGGTGGGTTCTTAATATCTCTTCAAAAGCAAGGCTAGATCTAAGTAGATCTAAGAAAAACCAAAAATAAGGGTTTTAATCAATTAGGGTTTTTATGATCTAGAAATTATGGATGATTCAAAGAAGATCATACCTGGATGAAGAGATGAATGCTAGTTGAGACGAGGATTACTTTTGCCAAAGATCAAATGGAGAATTGTTGAAGCCCTCTTGCCAAATCGATTTTTCCAAGCCACATATGAGTCCCTCTAACCCGTCAAAACCAAGGAGCAAAGCATCAATCAGTTTAACATGTTGAAGGTAGATACAAGCAAGAGAGAGATAAGCAAAGAATAGTTGGCACAAAGACAAAACCACTCCCTGTTTAACCAAAACGTCTTCCTCCAAGTTTGAAGGGCAAGCCTCCCCACCAATTCGCACTTGTCAAAAACGTCCTCTTAACCTGTAAAAAAAGATATGGCAAATATGCAAGATAGCTACAATAGATCCTCCAGTGCAATGGACAAAAGCATTTACAATCGAAACAACCAACATCCACTCCAATCGAAGCATGTACTCCAAAAGATAGAAATTTTATTCCAAGAGCCAAGAGCCAAAAATCTCTAGATGATTTTACAATGAGAGGCTCCCTCCTTAAATAGGATGGGGAGAGAGTACAATCCTAACCACCTTTTACATGAGTGGCTAAGATTAAAAGATCAAATGATCTAATCAACAGCTAATAATAAATCATAACAATACATCACATGGATCACCCCATATAATGATGACGTCCCCATTAAATGGTACAAAGGGAGGATGACGTCATCCACTAGAGGGGTAAAAGTGCCAAAAATCCACCTCATAATGACTAGGACATGACAAAATAAGCACATGGTGGGGCTAGGAGGCATCAATCCTTACTAGCTCATCCCCAAGGCACAATAAAATAATAAAATATGTCCAATATAATATAAATGATCAAATCTGTCCTCAAAATCTGTGACAGACAAGCAGTAAAAGACCTCCTTTGATCGATGTGGGCATACCCACATGGTGAAAATTGGCTGGAAGATAGTGAGATCACCCTGGAAGCCCTCTGTGAAAACCAAATGCCAAAACCTTGCCTCAATTGCCCAAATCGAATTCCTCAGTGACCACTTTATCCCATTTTTTAACTGCCTCGGTAACTGTGAAAGTGCCAAAACTGCCTCCCAGGGCCTCTGCGTTGTCCAACTGAGCCCACCAGGCTCTCCAGAAGGGGGGGTAAATGGTAAAAACAAGTGGCTGGACCACCCCCTCCTCATACAGCGCCCTAGGTGAATTGGCCTCTCATGGCCCCTACTGCTCAGGCTGGGAAATCAGCCCCAAATCTGGTCAACAAGTGTAAAACTGCATCAATCACTGTCAGAAGTGCCCGGAACTGAAAGATAAGTGTCTCATTGGATCCAGAAGACCCAAATCCATTAGGAATGTGTACTCATACAACATGGGTTTCCCTATTGGGCCAGCTGTAGGGTCCACCATATATGGACAATGCATAATCTGCTGATCTGAAGTAATAATAAAACCTGCTGAACTGCATCTGAACCATCTGTCCATCATATGATATCATCACCAAGTATGTGGGACCATCCATCATCATCAATAAGCATATATATATGGCCCACATCATCACGGATCCCAACAATATACAACCAAGGATAAATCACATCAGTAGACTAAGACAATGCTTCTCTAATCATTCTCACAGCCAAGCTCAAAGTATAAAATCCATTCAGTGGCATTAATCAAGTTAGCATATTCCTTTGTTATATAAAATTACTTGCACAATAGTTCAAATGACAAGCTCACCCATTGGACATGGTCAAACTGCTAGTGAAGGATGAAGGCTAGGAACAAGGTTGGGCCAAGGGTTTGACTTGTCTAACTTAACTCAAAAATACTTTGGACTGGGAGAAAAGGGGAAAGCTACAAACTCTGTGCTGGACAAAATAACACGGGGAATGGCTGTGTCTCACAAATGGATAAGTTGTTTAGAGAGTGCTTATTCAACTTAGGCATCATGTCTACATCAAGTTGATCCAGGTTCATTAGGATCATTCAATTTCATTCCATGGCCTTTTTGGCCTACATAACCCTTCGGATCTTAGGTGTGCTGATAAGCACAACTAATTGCAGCTTGCATCCAGGGCATGTTTTTCAAATACATATAAGGTCAGCAATTGTTTAGATATAGCTTTTAAGAACCATTGCTTTTTGGACCTTTCTTATACTCTTCGAGGAGTATTTTTAGCTGTTCATCGCTCTTGCCCTCTTTAGTTTCTATGGGCGAATTTATAAGTTTCCATAGGTAGAACATGAGCTTTCAGTTTTAGCCAACAACATCTTAAGTGACTAGGGGGAGTTTGAGCCAATGCCAAACATCGGGATAACCGACCAGAATGATTTAGGCCTACAATCCAACTCACCAAAGGCAAGTTTTGTCACCAACTTAGAGCCGAGACACTGAACATACAGGGATGCGGTCCAAACACAGAGGTAGAAAAATGGGGAAGTCCTTAGTATCAGAAAGCCAAATAAGACATGTCAAGGTTTAAAGTCAAATAGGAAAGTCATGTATGGATGGAGTCAAGTGAATATGGAGCCTACACTAGCAGACAACTGGTGTCAGGAAAGACCATATCTATGTAAGGTGGAAAACCAATGGGTTTTGTTAAATGACCTAAATGTGCAAGCAATTGTCCATTTTATGATTTATAGTTCATTTTAAACAGTTTGCCACATCAGGAATAATATACCAAGCAAATGCTGTGAACATGACTAAATCAACAAGATAATAACCCACAGTCAGTGATAACATATCCATAGATCATACAACATCATGATATTAATAATCATCATACACCATCTGAAACACTGCTGCAATATATCTCTAAGCACTGAACTGAAACTATATGGGATAAAGGGTCACATCGGTCATCAAATCTGGACTCTCAAGGCTCAGCCTCGACATAAGTCTGAATAATATACTGCTCTAATCATGAGTGATCCAAAATATATATAGCCATGCTTTGAATAATGGAAGCTCTGGAATGTGCAGATATCTGCTGAACAAGGATAGTAGCCCTGCTACTATAGTGTGATAACACTACCTCAACTAAGTACACTTGTCTTTCATCTGCCATTTGGGAAGCTACCCTTAAAACCTATCCCCACTCCACTCGATTGGCCTCCCCTTTGTTGAGATTTTACTTAAGCAGTTATGTTATTCATAATTCTTGAGACTTTAATTCAATTTATATCATATCATAATAACTGCATGCATAAGGATCACTGAAAGAAAGACATTCACAACATACACAAAGATTTATCTTGGGAAACCCTCTTAGGGAAGAAAACCCAACAAAACTTCTTCAATATAGATTCATCAACAAAGTACAATGTCAATACAATGAAGAGCAAACGCTCTCTCATAGAAAGATACCCCAGATACAAAGATAAACAAAGATAAGATAAAACCTGAGATATTGGTCTTCCTCCAACTGCTGCTTCTCTCTCTTGGACACTTGTCTTCTTGACTTGATGCGAACTTGCTTGATGTACAAATGAGATAGGCATCCTTCTTATTTATACCTTCATTTATATTTCCATGCTTTTTGGGGCTTTCTAGAACTTTTCGAGGGGGGGGGTTCCTTTCTAGAACTTTTTGGGTTTTCCTTTCTAGAACTTTCGGGGGGTTTCCTTTCTAGAATTTCTGGGGGAATTCCTTTCTAGAACTTTCTAGGGGTTTTCCTTTCTACAACTTTCCGGGGGTTTCTTTTCTAGAACTTTCCGGAATCTTCTGGGCCGACATAAGAATATCTTTCGAAGCTACATAAATTATCAACACTCCCTCTTAGCAAGGAAGGTATTCTTCTGATGCGATCTTCAATATTGCTTCCACTGACCCGTACTTGACCATTTACTTGTTGATCATCCGTGAATCTATCCATCACTAGAAGTTTTGTACGAGCAAGCTATCAACCAATCTCACTAGTGAGTACTGCCTCATCGTCCTTTTGGACCTTATGGGTCTCGGCGTCCTTTCAAACCTTATGTCATTACGAGACTTCATTTAGCTCACATAGAAGGAGGCATCTAGCTCCCACATAATTTGGGTAACTAGCTAGCTCACACAGAATTGGGAAACTAGCCTGAAAGCTAGCCCTCCTGGTTGGCACCACCAGGCATCCAGCCCATAATGACTGGGCATCTAACCACAAGGGTTAGGCGATCCAGTGTGTAGACACTAGCCATCTATCCCAAGGCTAGGAATCCTCCAACCCACATAGGTTGGCCCTCCAGCCCAAAATCTAAGCATCCACCAGTCCACATGACCTGGTCTTCTAGCCTCAAAGATTGGGTATCCTGACCCTGTGCGAGGTCAGGTCGGCTTTTGCCACTGTTGGTAACGTGCCCATGAATGACTTCCCGCTGTTGTCACACTCTATATGCTATTGCCCATATAATTGCATCTATAACTCAAGACTCCCTCTTAGGGATGGAAGTCATTCTGCAACACGCCAAGCTTGTCCATGAAATACTCAAACTTTATCTTTGACAGAGGCTTGGTGAACACACTACTATCTGCACATCTATCGCAATATACTGGAGCTTTACAACTTCCTTCTACACCATGTCTCAAATATAATGGTACTTGATGTCGATATGCTTGGACTTGTCATGAAACACAGGGTTCTCAGACAACTTTACACAACTCTAGTTGTCACAGAAAATACAAGTCACCTCCAACTCGAGATCAAACAGTCTTGCAAGCAACTTTCGAAGCCACATAGCTTCGCTACTAGCTGAACATGCTGCTATATACTCTGCCTTGGTCGTATTGAGTGCCACACTAGCCTGCTTGCTACTGTGCCACGAGATCATAGTTGATCCCAAGCTAAAGCAACATCCTGATGTACTCTTCCGATCAATGACACTACCGGCCCAATCTGAATCAGTATAGCCTTGCAGTCTTATCTCACGATCCGAAACATTTCCGAGTCCATAGCCCACTGTACCTTTCAGGTGCCTCATCACATGCTTTGCCGCAACCAAGTGAACACGTATCGGCTCAACCATATATGGACTCAATGTGTTCATCGCAAAGCATATATCTGGCCTAGTGTTCACAAATACATCAATGAACCAATCATCAGTCTATACATGGTGTCAACCACTGTCTTTGAAGAAGTATCACTCAATAACTTCAGGTTCGTTACCATTGGTGTAGGCATGGGCTGACAATCCATCATCCCGAATCTCTTCAGGATTTCTAAAGCATATTTTCCTTGGTTGAGGAAAATCTGGTTCTGTCTCTACCATACCTCTAGACCTAAGAAATAGTGCATCATACCAAGGTCTTTCATCTCGAACTCTGCAGTGGGCTACCTCTTGCACCCTGCGATGAGCTTCTCATCCCCTATTAGAAACAAGTCATCCACATATATTAGTAATATCACTGGTCCACCATTCACAACCTTGTCGTAAAGGTTGGAATCTGCTTTACTCTTAATAAATCCTGTTGTCCGCCGAATTGCACACCAGCAGCAGAAATCTTTCAAAAGTTGTTCCCTCACTACAAGTGGGGAAGGTGTGGCCTTGGGGGAAAGCAATGAGCCAGGTACTGTCACCTGAATCCCAGCTCCTCCGTTTAGGCTAACTCCTAACGAAGGCAAGGGGGGTAGTCCCTAGAAAGAGTTTACTATGGCTCAATGTGTTTTAGTGTGTTTTAAGTGTATGGTGATGCAGATGGGTGTTGTTTAGGAGGTTTTTAAATGATGAAAAGATCACAACTTTGTAATTGAAAATAAACACAAGATCAATGAGCAATCCATGTTGCAATGCAAGATACAAGATGACTTGATGTACAACCACTTGAAGAAATTTAAGTACAAGTCACTCACATATGAAAAATTAACAAGTACTCCAGATAGATAATAAGCAAATAATGTCAAGGACCAGTGCCTTATGGAGTCAAAAATTGCCTGAGTGCTTGGGTTGCTTGATACAAGAGTTCGAAAGATATGTTCGTGAGATCGTTTTGCAAGGTATCTTGGTTTATTTGAAAATTTTAAATGATTTTGATTATTAGGCTGGCAGGAAACAAGGATAAAACGTCCAACCGGAAGAAATACTTTTAGTGGCTATTCATAGTGATCTGACGAACCGTCCAGTTATCAAGAGGATAAGTGTCCAATGTTTAAACCACCCTCGAAGTCTGAACAACGACACTCCAGCTCCACCTCCTAGAGTAGCACTTTAAGTATTTATTGAAAGCAACGCCGGTTCGTTGGTTGTGGGGTGAAAATTTTATTATGTTATAGAAGTTTATCAAATCCAACACCTTTCTGAGTACTAGCCCAACCTTTTCAGGTTGGCAGAGCATACGGGTGTCGGATAGCAACCAAGATAAATTATTAACGGGGGTGTGAGTTGAAATGTTTTAGGATTATTGAAGCACACAGTTCGGCTCTTCGACAGAGAGTGCTCTTGACTTTGTCTTATGACAAGGTTCAAGAGACTTATTTAATCTATATGCCTAATGCAACGGGAAATGCAAACTTAAGATGGGAGCTAATGATGACCAAGCTCTAACTGCTCACACTAAAAGAAATCACGACAAGAGGGAGAACCATCATCACAAAAGATCCAGAAGGCACCATGGATCTAGAAGGGATCTCTCCAGTATCAGATGTTTCACATGTGATGAGAAGGGACATTATTCAAGAAATTGTCCCATAAATCAAGGACCCTCTAGGAAAATCAACAAGAAGAGGCATCATGCTCACATCGCTGAAGATGATGAACCAGCAAGGAAAAGAACTAGAGAAGAAAGGGATGATTCTCCAAGTGATGAAGAATATGTCTTAATCTCAGCACTCACAAGCACCATCACACATGGGAGCAATGATTGGCTTGTATATAGTGGAGCATCCAAGCATATGACGGGTTACAAAGAATCTTTCATCAACTTATCAGAACATGAGTCACCTCACAAGGTGAAACTTGGGGATGATTATCAATATCCCATCAAAGAAAGTGGAGAAGCTTCTTACAAGCTAGATTTAGGAAAATCATTAAAGATGAAAGATGTTCTCTATGTACCAGGATTGAACAAGAATCTTCTCTCCATCTCAACATTAGATGCGAAAGGAATGAGGGTTGCATTTGTTGATGGCCAAGTTGTAATGTGGCCAAAAGGAAAGACAATAAATGATGCAATAGTGATTGGAGAGCAGGAGGGTGGCTTGTGCAAGTTGAAAGGTCAACCAGAACAAGCGTTGGTTCATGATTTCATTGAACCAAGCGAACTATGGCACGGGAGGCTTGCATATGTGCACTATAGAGCACTACCAATTGCAAGCAAAGCAGTTTCAGGTCTACCAGAAATCCAAACAAAACATGAAGGCATTTGCAAGTGATGCGCACAAGGAAAGAACGTGAAGAAGACACTCCCTAGCAGTGAAAGCAAAGCCAAAGGAATATTGGAGATAGTCCACTCAGATATGTGTGGCCCCATGTCTTCCAGCTCGTTAAGCGGGTATGTATCCTATGTTTCTTTTATAGATGATTTTTCCCATAAGAAATGGGTTTATTTCTTGAAGGGAAAAGATGAAGTATTCAACGAATTCAAGGAATTCAAAGCATTAATTGAAAATCATACCGAAAGGAAGATCAAGACCTTCCGATCAGACAATGGCGGAGAATTCACTTCGGAAGAATTCAAGGACCTTTGCATAGAATTCGGGATTAAGAGAGAGTTGAGCACTCCTTACAATCCTCAACAAAATGGCGTTGCGGAACGAAAAAACAAAACAATAATGGAAGCAACGAAGGCAATGCTACATGATCAGGATCTTCCTATGCACTTAAGGGCAGAAGCAGCAAGGACACTTGTGTATGTACAAAACCGTACACCTCGCCGTGTATTGAACAACAAGACTCCCGAAGAAGCTTTCTCAGGAGAGAAACCAGAAGTTAGCCATCTCAGAATATTTCGCTGCCTAGTGTACATACACATCCTAAAGGAAAAGAGAACCAAGCTAGATCCTTCAGGAAAGAAGGGGATATTCATGGGATACAACAACACATCAAAAGCTTACCGAATATACTTCCCAGGATCCAAGAAGATCGAGATCAGCAGAGACGTAACTTTTGATGAAGATTCAACATACAATAAACCCTCAAGAAAATGGCGTTGCAGAACGAAAGAACAAAACAATAATGGAAGCAGCGAAGGAAATGCTACATGATCAGGATCTTTTGATGCACTTATGGGCAGAAGCAGCAAGGACACCTATGTATGTACAAAACCGTACACCTCACCGTGTATTGAACAACAAGACTTTCGAAGATGCTTTCTCAGGAGAGAAACCAGAAGTTAGCCATCTCAGAATATTTGGCTGCCCGGTGTAGATACACATCCCAAAGGAAAAGAGAACCAAGCTAGATCCTTCAGGAAAGAAGGGGATATTCATGGGATACAACGACACATCAAAATCTTACCGAATATACTTCCCAGGATTCAAGAAGATCGAGATCAGCAGAGACATAACTTTTGATGAAGATTCAACATACAACAATTTGAGAAAATTACCTATTGAAGAAACTGAAGAACCCAAAGTTCCCAGAGCCAGAGACACAGTTATGGAAGAAACAATTCAAGAAGATCATGAAGATCGTGACAGGGCAAAACCACAAGAACCTGTAGATCCGCCTCGTGAGAAGAACTCCCACAAGAGAAGACCAGCATGGGCACGTGAAGCAATACAAGATGCAGAGAAGTATGGTGCTCCAGATGGGATACATAGAGAGAGCAAGAGACCCGAACCATACTCCAGCTATGTGGCCCTACTATGTGACATCATTGATAAAGAACCTTCCAACTACGAGGAAGCATCAGAAAAGAACGAATGGAAGGATGCCATGATCAAGGAGTATCAGTTGATTATGAAGAATGGTGTCTGGGATATAGTTCCAAGACCAGTAGGGAAGTCTGTTGTGAATTCGAAATGGATCTACAAGTTCAAGCATGCTATAGATGGTAGCATAGAAAAACACAAGGCAAGATTTGTAGCACGTGGTTTCTCCCAGAAGGAAGGCATAGACTACGAGGAGAGATTTGCACCTGTAGCAAGATACACTTCCATTAGATCTATACTTACATTAGCTGATGTAATGAAATGGAAGGTACACTAGATGGACATGAAGATTAAGCTTGCAAAAATCGCCGCTTTTTGAAAAAGTTGCGAGGTGTTGCCCCTGCCCAAAAATCGGCTCACAAAAATCGCGATTTTTTAAAAAAGCAGCGACTTTCGACTTTTTAAAAAAATCGGTGCTTCTTTCGAAAAACTCACGAGTCGATGGAAAAAATCGCCCAGGTCATCATGTCCACGGTTTAAAGGGTCAAAAGTGATTTTTTTTTGGTCATTTGTTTCATTTGGCTGCTGGAGAAGGAGTGTGAAGGGCAAGAGGGCACCATCAACTACATTGGAGGCATCCAAGACTCCAAACAACATCTAAGCTCACCATTGTGAATTTTTGTGGAGAAAGGGTTCAACTTCAAGAGTCAAAACTTTGCCAATCAACCAATTTGTCTCATAGGTATGTAGTGATTCATTTTCTTGTATTTTTTATGTTTTTTTGCATGTTTGCTTGCCTATATTCTTTCCTCTATTCTCTTATTTTTTTTTTGCCATTTTTCCAATGATTTCTATGTCCATAAATATCAAAAAGAGTCAAAATGTAAGGGAGTTTTAGAATGGAATAGCATGTTTTCTTTCTTAGATCTTTAGCCACCCTCTTGTTATCATTTTTCATGGCCAAAAATATAAATTTAGAGGTCTGATTTTTTAAGCCAAATTGTTGCAATTGTTTCAAATGGGGTTTAATTTATTGTTTTTGTATTCTTGTGCCCTAGGTTTGCATTTTGAGGCTGCCATTCCATTTTCCAAGATGCCAAAGCCATTGGACCCGTTTTGGCAGTATGGTCAGCCCGAGGATGGTGGAAACAGGCAAAATTTGAGTTGCAAATTGTGTGGGCATCAAATGTCAAGGGGGGTTAACATGTTGAAATACCATCTAGCTAAACTCCCTGGGCATGATGTTGGCGTTTGTACTGCAGTGACCCCAGAGATCATGAGATTTGCCCATGACGCAATCCATGAAAAGAATAAAAAGAAGGATGAGATCGCCGCAAATAGAGCTGAGATTGCGACTTTTGGCCTAGCAAGAAGTGTGGGGGCAACATGATCTGCCACTTTCGGTCAGGGTAGTGTGAGGGGTTCCACAGCCATGGCAGGGGCCTCATACCATTTTGGTCCACGAACAGGAGGTGGATCACAACCTTCTATCAAGGCATTGATAAATAAAAATGACAAGGTAGAAGAGGACAGGGTGATGGGGAGGTGTCTTTACTGGAGTCACATACCTCTCAGCATCGTAAAAAACAATCCATTTTGGCAGTCGATGTGTGATGCCATTGTAGCATTTGGCGCGGGGTATAAAAGTGCCACCTTTGAGGAGTTGAGGGGTCCAATCCTTCAAGCAGAAAAGAAGGACATCGGTGCTAGGTTGGAGGAGCTCAAGCAATCATGGGAGAGCATTGGATGCACAGTCATGTCAGATGGTTGGTCAGATGGTAAGGGTAGATCCCTTATCAACTTTTTGGTACATTGTCCTAGAGGTACCTTGTTTGTGAAATCAGTCGATGCATCGACATATGTAAAAGATGCAGCTCTCTTATGTCAGTTGTTAGATGGGTTCCTACAGGATATTGCGGTGCACAATGTTGTGCAAGTTATTACGGATAATGTAGCTAATTATGTGGCTACTGGCAGGATGCTTATGGAGAGGCACCCCACTTTGTTTTGGACTCCATGCGCTGCTCATTGTATTGATTTGATGCTGGAGGATATGGGGAAAATTTCCTTTATCAAGGTGGTGATTGATCAAGCTAAGAGCATCCCCAAGTTCATTTACAACCATACTTTTGTTCTCAGCCTCATGAGGAGGCACACCAAAAACAGGGAGTTGAAGCATCTCGCAATCACGTGCTTTGCCACCACCTTCATTACTCTTCAGTCCTTGCTTCAATGTCAGTTTGAGTTGAAGCAAATGTCTGTTTGTGATGAGTGGCGTGATTGTGCTTACAGCAGGAGAGAGGATGGGAGAACCATTGCCAAGTTGTTGTACATTGACTCCTTCTGGGAAGGAGTGGGGGAAGTGTGCTCGGTGAGTGAACCTTTGGTAAGGGTTCTGAGACTTGTTGATGGTGATAAGCCCGCAATGGGCTATTTGTATGAGGCCATGGATAGGGCCAAAGAGACCATCCAGAATTATTATGTGGGCAAGGGTACCCCGCGGCACAATAGGCACATGTTGTTATGGGAGTTGATTGATAGTCGATGGACCGGGATGCTTCATAGACCCATTCATGCAGCAACACTCTTCCTCAACCCTGCATTTTCCTACAAATGCAAATTTGATTTTGATGGTGAGGTGTTGGAGGGGCTCTTCACTTGTATTCAGAGGATGGTACCTGATTATGAGACTCGCAATGCAATCAATCGCGAGATAGAGGTGTATCAGGATGGTACTGGAGTATTTAGCTTTGCTGATGCTATTTGTGATAGGACCAATTTCATGCCAGGTAAGTTATTAAAGTGTTTAACTTTTATTTGCAAGTTGAAATTTGAAATTTTGAATTATGATTTATTTATTTCCTTATTTGTTGTAGCTACTTGGTGGCGAACCAATGGTGTAAGGACACCAAATTTATGAAAATTTGCCATCAAGATTCTTAGCCAAACATGTACCGCTTCAGGATGTGAGTGGAATTGGAGTGTGTTTGAAAAAGTACACGCAAAGAGACGCAGAAGGTTAGAGTCTTAGACTTTAAATTTTCAACAAATCAATTTCATTTAATATAATTTGTGAATCTATCACCCTCACATATTATAATTATATTTCATTAATTTTTTAAATTTGAACCTCTAGACTCATACAAAAAAATTATTTTCCTCTTACAGGTTGGATTTCACACATCTCAATGATTTGGTCTACGTCCATTATAATCTTTGCTTATGGATGAGACAGATAGATAAAGCACCAAATGTTGATGCCATCGCCTTAGACAATATTGATATTTTGTCTGATTGGAGGGTGGAGATTGAGACTCCTATCATGGAGAAGGAACCTATATGGCTAGAGGGAGAGGAAGGGCAGGCGGAGGAGGCAGAGGAGGAGGAGGAGGAGGAGGTCAGAGCCACCACGGAGGGTGATGTGCTAGCATCACCACCACCTTCTACACCAATTGATACATCTAGTCCTCCATCCGTCACTCATTGTCCGATGTTAGATGCAGGGGCAGGGTCTTCTGCTGCTACTTCTAGTGCTAGGGGCAGGCCTGACAAACGGCCCATGACCTTTTCCCATAAAAGGGGAAGAGGGCATTGATATTAGATAGATAGCTACTAGTTTTCCTGAGATATATTTATATATGTGATGTCATTTTGTATTGGTTATCTACTTTTGAGTTTTGAGTCCTTGATTGGACAACTATGGTGTTTCAAACTTTCAGACTTTCAGGATTCAGTATTGACTTTGATGTATCATTTTATATTTGACATGACTACATGATGATGATATATATCAGTGCTTTCTACATATTTATGTTCCAATGTGTTTATCTGATGTTATTGTTGCTTTATATGTTTAAAATTCTGAAAAAAAATGAATGTATTTTGTATTTTTTAATGTTTGTCAACTTTTCCCGATTTTTTCGCCGATGTTGCCGAGAAATTGTTTTCAGGACCCTTGCCGACTTTTTGTCAAGTCTGACTTTTTCAACATTGATCAAGACAACATTCTTGAATGGTGTAGTTGAAGAGGAAGTGTATGTGGAGTAGCCACTGGGATTCAAGACACATGACAGACACACTCATGTGTGCATGTTGAAAAAGGCCTTGTATGGTTTGAAGCAGGCACCCAGGACATGGTACAGCAGGATTGACAACTTTCTGATGAGCTTAGGCTTTACCAAGAGTAAAGCAGATTCCAACCTTTACTTCAAGGTTGAGGGCAGAAGACCAGTGATACTACTGCTATATGTAGATGACCTGTTTGTAATAGGGGAGGATGAGCTCATTGCAGATACAAAGAGAATGCTTGCTGCAGAATTTGAGATGAAGGACTTGGGAATGATGCACTACTTCTTAGGCATGGAGGTGTGGCAGAGTGCGGATGGGACTTTCCTTGGTCAAGGAAAGTATGCAGTAGAGATTCTGAAGAGGTTCAGAATGATGGACTGCAAGGCGATGGCCACACCAATAAGATTAACCTGCATGGTTATGTTGATTCAGATTGGGTAGGCAGTGGCACAAACAGGAAGAGCACTTTAGGATGCTGTTTCAGTTTGGCATCCGGTATGATCTCATGGTTTAGCAGGAAGCAGTCATGTGTGGTATTGATTACAGCCAAAGCAGAGTATGTTGCAGCTTTTTCGACCAGTTGTGAGGCAGTATGTTTTCGGAAGCTACTGTGAGATTTGTTTGATCTCGGGCTCGAGGCGACTTGTATCTTCTGTGACAACTAGAGTTGCGTGAAGTCTGAGAACCCAGTGTTCCATGATAAGTTGAAGTATATTGAGATCAAGTAGCACTATATCTGGGGTATGGTGCAGAGAGGAGCAATGAAGCTTCAGTATGTGGTGACAAACGAGTTGACAGCTGATCTGTTGACCAAGCCGTTAGCAAGAGTGACGTTTGAGTACTTCAGAGAGAAGATTGGTGTTATCTAGATTGATGTTCCTCAAAAGAGGGAGTGATGTGACCGGAAGACGCAAGTGGTCCTCAAGGACGTAATGCACCTGGGGTGCTCGTGGGCTGTATCCACATGTTTGAAGACACTAGTAGGTCCACGGGTCAAAAGCATCTGGGATGCGCCTGGGCTATATCTTACATGGTGGAAGACGCAGGTGGTCTGCAAGGACGTAATGCACCTGGGGTGCTCTTGGTATGTAGCCACATGTGGAAGATGCAAGTTGTTTGATGGACATGATGTATGCACCTGGGATGCTCTCTGTGTGTGATGATGAGATGATCTGGATACGATGAGATGAGAGTAGAAGACGCAGGGGATTGCCGTGGCAATGTAATGTGTGGTCCTAGGCTGTACCTACTTGATGGCTTGCTTGTGGAGACAATGAAGATCTAGATGAGAGCTAGGCCTACACCCAGCATGAAAAAGGGTTGGCTCTATAGAACTTCTCATGACAGATAGATTCAAGAGATGTCACTAGTCAATGATCAACGAGATGAGGATTGCTGCAGTAGTGATGATGATGATCCAACGATGATGACGTTGTCCAGAGTGATGATGACTGTGGTGAGAGAATACCTTCCTAGTTAAGAGGGAGTGTTGTTGTAAATGTAACTTCGAAAGATATTCTTTTGTATATTATTATTATATTATTATTTTATTTTTATTGTACCTTCGTCGGAGATGTTTTTCCTCCGTTCGGGGATGTCATTATTGTATTTGGTCATACAAGAATATCGAAGTAAAACCTCCATTGTAAGTCGGGGCAATAGTTCCCCAAAGGTCAAATTTAAAATGTATTTTTGAGTCTCCCCAGGACAGGTCAGCCTAGTTAGTTAGACAAGTCGGCCCTGTTGTCCGCCGAGATGCACATCGGCAACAGAAGTCTTTCGAAAGTTGTTTCCTCACTGATAGTGGAAAAGGTGTGGCCTTGGGGGCAAGCAAAGAGCCAGGTGCTGTCACCTGATCCCATCTTCTCTGTTTAGGCTAACTCCTAACGAAGCCAAGGGGGGTGGTCCCTAACAAAGAGTTGTCTAAAGCTCTTGGTTTTTAAATGTTTTTGGGTGTATGGTGTGAATGAGTGTTGTTTATGAGTTTTTATGAGATAAACACAATAACAAATTAAGCAATCCAAGTTGTTGTTGCAAAACACAAAATAAGATACACAATATATAAGATGACTAAATTCAAAGCATCCACAAGAGATAAATCACTTAGATAAATAAAGGACAAATGGTCCAAATTAGGTGATGCAAATGAGTTTCAAGACCAGTGCCAAAATGGAGTCAAATATGTGTTGGGGATGCTGAAATACAAGTCTGAAAGATATGTTTGTGAGATAGTTTTGCAATGCTCTTGGTAAATTTTATTGTGTATTTTAGAATGATCTTGATTATTAAAGGTGAGGGGAATTTCCAAGCGATACGCAAGGTACTGGAAATCTGTCCGGGAATACTCTAAGTGGCTCCGTACAAGGACATGTTGGACTATCCAAGTTTCCAACAAGGCGTTCAATAACTAACCAACCACTGAAAACGAGGTATAGCTACCTAGCGCCCCCACTAAGAATTTGCCCACGTTAGAATATTTTGACGATCAACGCCGGATTCATTGATTATGGGGTGAAGATTTTATTATGATTAAAATTGGATTAAATGTGAACAATTAGATAGCCAATATTGTTTCTGAGTAACCCAACCTCCCAAGGAAGGGCAGAGCATACGCGGTATGGAAAATAGTAAATTCCAATTCTAGGGGAGATGGTAAGTTGTGAATGTTTTATTAGAGCACAAAGAAAGCTCTCCGACAGAGAGTGCTCTTGATCCACCATATGGTGAGATTCAAGAGACTTAGCTAATCTAAAAAGAAAATGCAACAATGCAACAATGCTCTCCGATGGAGAGAGCTCTTGACTTGTCTTATGACAGGTTTAAGAGACTTTGTGCTCTTTTTATGATTAGGCAAGATACACAACAAGTAATGCAAATAATAAAATCTAATCCAGCAATTCGTAATTCTACTTGCAAAATAGGAAATCTAGCAAACTAGTTAACAAATGTCAAATGCAAAAGTGGAAGGCTAATCTAGCAATTAGTAATCTACTTTGCAAAATATAGAAACGAAAAGCTAAGCTACTCTAAGAAATGAAACAAGAAAAAAGACAAGACACTACAAACTTCCCCAAATGGGCAAGTGGGGTGTGGGAGCCTTAAATCCCACTTGTTCTTTTATTATGAGATTACACAATTTTGGGATTTTAACCCTTGAAGAGAACTTGAAAAAAGAAGAAGAAGAAACCTTAGTGGCTTTCACAAAAAGGTTTAATCTTTGGATCTTCTTGGTTTTAAATTCTTCTTGTTTGCTTCTTGGTTTTTGCTTCTTCTTGGTTTGTTGCTTCTTGTCTTTGGATTTGTTTGTTTGATCTCTTCTTCAAGCACCTACAACAAACACAGTCTTCAAGTACCCATTATTCGTTAATTAAATCACAACTTGAAAGCTAATCTAAGATCTAGATGGAAAAATGTAAACTACTTGACTATGAAAATCAAACTTTGAAATGCAAATGCACTCCTAGATCTAAGATGCACTCTTTAAGACTATGAAAATCAAACTTTAAAATGCAACCAAGTTAAGTTCTAAACTTCTATGAATGAAACTAACAAAAAACTAACTTTTAAATGACTTAAGACTAAATGCAACTTTCACCAAAGTGATGAAAGGGTAGGGAGAGAAAGCAAGATCAAAGCAAACGAGTGGAAGAGAGAAGGGATCAAAGAGAAGGCTGGAAAAAGATGGTTGGGACAGTCAAGAGATGCAAAGAAGGGGCAGCCAGCAATAAAAACTAAAGTGGCTGCAAAACAGGAATAGAGGGCAGTGGACAGAGAAGAAGGAAGGAAGCTAAGGGCAGCCAAGAAGAAGGAAGAGAGGTGGCTGCAAAATAGAGGAGTAGGGGCAGCAAGCTAAAGGTAAAGAATGAGGGAAAAAACAAAGATGAAGAAGTTTAAAACATCGAGGAGAAGAAGAGAAGATGAAAGGAGAGAGAGAAGGGAAACGAAAGGGAAGAAGGCTAAGAAGACAATGAGAAGACCGGCAAAACCACAAAAAAAAGGTTGAGCTTGAGGAGTTTCGAAGCTTGGAGAAAGATTTTGTCAAAAGACTTCCACAACTTCACCGATAGATCCAAGTAACCGAGTGACCAAAGTAGTTTTAATTTTAATAAGTGATGGCTGAGGAGAGAGCCCTTTTGGCTAAGTTTCTTGACTTGGAGGTAGAAGCTTTGTAGATCCTGCAAGATGAAAGTGTTAGATGATAAAAACTCTTGTTTTGTGAAGAAGAAGTTGAACTTCAACCTTTTCTCCACCTTTGGTGATCCCTGAAAACACAACACTCAAGAAGCAAACAAGATCAATTGCTAGAATACCAAATCAAACAAATATCCAAAAAACATTAGTATAATTGACTACGTCCTGTTCGATCTAGATATTTGAAAGCCTTGCATAGATAATCAACTTAAAGACATTAAATGATTAACCTTATGTGCTAGATTTATAGCCTTCTAAAGCTAGCAATGAACATACATTCGCAAAAGAGAGAGTAGGGTTGAGAGAGATATCACCTCATACAAGATGAAATCACAACACTAAAAAACCATGCATTGACCTCCAAAGTCGCTTTTATTCCAGTTCAAACAAATGTGAGCATTACAATTTTGGCAGAGTTCTCTTGCATATTCTCCATGAGAAAACAATGGTGCAAGGCTCTGCTTTTATACAAAAAGAGACTACCTAAAACCTAACTCGAACTTGGCATAGATTGAGGTCGAACTCCAATTGATTGAGAGCTTGAAGTGTTGATCCATGAGTTAACACATGCTAAGTTTGGGAGCTCGGTGTTATGAGGTAGGCGAATGGTAGTGCGTGAAGGCTTGGTAGGTGGAGAATGAGGTGGAGCCCCTCTCCATCACACTCACGCCCACCATATCATTGGAATGAACACCCATCATATTATTGGAATAAACGCCCATCATATTCGTGATCATGCAAGTGTGGAATGCTCACGTGAAAAGGGAGCCCACAGATTCTTCTTTAATTCAAAACTTAAACCAAAGTTTAATTTCACATGTGGTTTATCCTTTAATGATGGTCGTACATCATATGGAACCTATCTCAACCTTTTCCAAAGTTCAATTCGACCTTCTTTGACTTTTTTTGAATTTTTGTCAAAGTGCATTTTGTCACTTTTTAACAATTAAATGCCAGAATCATGCATTTTTAGCCAAAAAACCCCCATAAGTGACGTAGTTTCCCGAAATCTGAAGAATGAGGGTGCTAGGGTAAAAAGGACGCTCTGAGCGTCAAAACGAGCCTCCCCACACCAAAATCCGCTTCTAGATGAGGTTCTTATCACAACTTAAAAGATTCCATTTAAACCATTAAAAAATGGTCTAAATTACGGAAAAATTTATTTTTCTCGAAACCAAACGAAACTCCTAGGGGACCTAGTGCATGTTTATACGACTCAATCGAGATGGCTAACACGTAAAAAATCGTAGACACAAGACTCTAATAACCACCTTAGGTTTTGACCACCATGGTAAATACTCCAGCTTTGGAGGCATGAGTGAAAAACTCAGGGATTATACGCCACTGAAGAGTAGCGCATAATTTCTAAGGAAAAAACACTCTAGAGTATCCCCCAAATGGCTAAACCTAAGGATAGCCGAGTCTTTTATAAAAGAACCCTGTTTAGACCAACTTTTTACAAATTCCCCATGGGGGTATGAACATGCAGTTATTACAAATGGGGCAAAATTGTCTTGAAAATGACCTTTGAACTTCTGAGCACTAACGATGAACATTGAACATGTTCATGAAACTAGCGGCTCACAAGAAATTCAGCTATTGTACAAAATAGTTGTTAACATGCCTCATTGAGGAATTAGGTCACTCTCACTTAAAGTGTAAATAGAGAGGGTCACTCTCTCATTTGGCAATCACACTCACTTAAGCAAGTTCGCACCAAGTGAGAGAGAAGACAAGTTCGCTGGAGGAGAATGAGATAGAGCTGCAGAAGACATCTTATAGTTTGGGTTTTCCATGTTGTTTGATATTTTACTAGTGACAAATCTATTTCTGAGGAAGTTGCGAGATTTTCTGCTTTATGGTTTCCCCGAGGAAAATTATTGTGTCCTTTGTGTTTTGTTGTGCTTGTCTATCTTTCAGTTTAAAGATCTAACTAAATTGAATTAAAGTGCAAACTCTAACAACATCATTAGAAACTCCATAAACAAACATAAATTATCAATTGGAATATTACAATAGATGACCCCTAAGGTGAAACAAGGTTTATCAATGCCATAGAAAAGATGTATACACAAGAGCAAGCAACCATAATTCAAGAATAATTTCTTGATTTTGCATTGCTTAGTGGCCCCACTTTCTCTAAAGCTGCAAAGGAAGATTTGTTTGGTATGGCACAAAGAAGTCCCAATGGATGGTGGAGGATGTATGGGGACAAGGCTCTAGAGATCCATACACTTGCTATGCATTTACAATCTTAGGTTGCTAGTTCCTCAGCCACATAAAGGAACTGGTCCACATTTAGTTTTTTCCACTCTATTAAGAGAAACATGCTTACTTATAAGAGAACATAAAAACTAGTTTATGTGCATAGTAGTCTTCGCCTTCTTACAAGGAAGACACCGGAGTATTCACCAGGGCCAAGAACAGTGGGATGTAGATCCTAAGGATGCTTCCCAAATTGATGATGATGATGATGGGCCATCCCTCCACACATGATTGGTTAATGTACCATTAGATGACATGGTGTTGCAGTTGCAAGGCATTGATGATGATGAGAGTGAAGAAAGTGAGGATGAAGCATTTTTTGGATAGGCTTCATGCAGAGGATCTGAATTTATGAGTAGCTTCAGCCGTCATGCTACTATGGGCATCGAGTCAGAGACTTTCTTTTTTGTTGTCTTGAGGCTTTTTTCCATTTGGCACATGGCACTAGTGACTATGTATTTTTTTGTGCATTTAGCCATTTTGGACTATCATCCATGCTTTTCTAAACTCTTCATTTTGCATATGATTTAAAATTTTAATGACTTAATCATCTTTAGACTTTCAATAACTCTTGACTTTTAATTTAAATTTTTAAGCCATTGCTATTATAGATTTATAATTTACAAATGTCAAATATAAATTTTTATTGTTATTTAAATTTCAAAATGATTCATCATTCATGTATACAGTGTTGTAAATTTTTTGTTATTTTGAATTTTCATTTTGATATATCAGATTATCATCATTTTGCTTTTGTAACCTCAAATCTTAAAACTTTCTAAGAATCTAACTAGTAGTAGATTAGTATTACTTTCTTAGTTTTGTTACCTGTACTAAGACTTTAGAAGTTTAAAGTTAACTTGTAAGTTTTAAGTTACTGTTTAATTGTTAACTATTTAAAGTTTTCAGTTTTGGATCTTAGGCATGTCTCTTGTGTCTTTAGTTTTGACAATTTACAATGATGATTGGACAATATTTCCTTTTGTAATTTGAATTTCATGATTAGTTCTAATTTTTATTTCAGTGTTATATATATATATATATATATATATATATATATATATATATATATAATTGCCGTTTTCAACCTGCAGTCCCCTACAAAGTTTGGGGTGCACTCTAGATATCCCAAAAACTCGTTCCCACTTCTTCCTCGTCCCCCTGTCCCCGAGGCCAGTGCAAAATAGTCCAAAACAGTCCCATTGACATATTTTTGTGGTCATTCCTTGGACATTAATATACAATTATATTATCTTATACAATTATCTACTCTTATATCATGAAACCCCATTGTATCACTTATGTAATTGTCTTGTACAATTGTGTACTAAGTTGGGTTATTTCATTACATTGAATATTTGGTTAATGTGGGTACCCACTTATACTCTCTTGCTCATTTCATATGATGTGTGGAGTTTTGTTCAATCCGAATGCTTTTATTCTAATTTCTACAATTGGTTGTTGGTGGCTTCATGGTGTGCATGCTCTAGAGTTATAGATATTTTCAATACAATTACTTTCATAGGTAGCCAGGTCCTTGTCTCATGAGAAAAATTGGAGCTTAATTCTTCTATTCATTTAGTTAAGAGAAACTGATTGGGATCTAAGAAGTTAGAGAACCTAGATTGCATTCATAGTACATTTCATCTTCTTGCTTGAAAAGGCACAATGTTCACTGAGGATCCTTCCACAAAAATGAGACCAACACACAGATGACACTATCTTGATGAGGATATTAAATCAGATGGCCTCGTTGAGCTACCTACAGTTACAAACCTAGCATATAAATTAGTGCTACCATGCAATGCTTACTTGGAGAACCTCTTGACTGAGGACCTAGAAGATGAAGATCATGCATAACACTTTAGTCTTGTTCGAGTATTATTTATAAATGTTTGTTTTGCACATATTAGCAAATGCCACTGAGCATTTTTTCCTGGACTTCGTTAAACATTTTGATTTTGAAATTTGAGTGAGCTGGCGACTCTTATGTTGTCATTTATGAGTCATGACATTATGAGTATTCAAATTCGAATCTGAAATTTTTAGTGAGTCCTTGAATCGTGATTGTTTTTCAACATTGAGTCTTTTAATATCTCTAGTGAATGAGTTATATCAATTTATGTTTTAAAACTTTACCATTTCAAATAATTTCAGTGCTGCTTTCTAAATTTTTTAAGAAAATTCTGTATGTGGTGCACCCTGATGCCCACCTGTCCATTGAATTTCAAAAATTATGTCCTCATCTCTGTGGCCGTGAATCCTACTATCTTCGAAAATAACATTAGGATGTGAAGGAGTGTTCTAATTTCCAAGTGTCAAATTTTTAAATATAAATTTGCTTTTAAGTCTACTTCAAAGTAGCCTTCAATTTTGAAAAAAAACTGAATTTGAAGTCTAGATGTTGTGGCATGAATGGGAATTGGTTTATTACTTAAAGAAATTATTGGCAAAGAACAGAGTAAGGATGCTGTGAGTTCGATAGTATGAGAATTGTCTTTTTGTCATTTTTTACTTTGGAGTTGAAGTCTTTCTGTCCAAAGCTTTCCTGCTTTGTTTTATTCATTTTTGTCATGACTATATTGGCATTTCTTATTTTTTATGAGTTCAAAACTTAATCATGTCCACTATCCTAAGAATTTTGGTCAATGAGTAGGTAATGTTAATGAGCCAATGGATATGAATTTGACAGATTCTCAAAGAGCAGCATTACTGGCTTCCATTTGTGATCCTGGCATAACACTGAAAACAGTAAGTTCTAGAGTTCTTATTGCTTACGTTTGGCAGTTATGTGTATGCTTGATTAATTGAAAAGGAATGAAATAACATCCCCATGCTTTTATGGTTATGAGTAATTGAATCATGTAGCATTCTTAGTTATTCCAACAACTCAGGCTTTCATGTGGAGTGTATTTCTTAATATTTACATATTAAATGTGCCTCAAGAGGAATAATTAACAATTTTTTTTATACGTCCTGACTTTCTAAAACCTTTATTGAATGACATGAATTAGTTTTGGATGAAATAATTGTGGGGTTGAGAGGTTACAACAAAAACCTCCATAATAATAGTATTAAATTATATCTCATGCTTGAGATTTGTTAATTTCAACAAACATGATTTATAACTTTAATACCATGCATGAAAATTTTCCTAGTTTGGTTGTATGGGCTTTATATTAGAATTATTGGTCTAGTCTATACCAATGTTGCACAACTCGGACTCGGCAAAGACTCGGCTGGCATATGACTCGTGGACTCGGGAAGCAATCGGGAAAGACTCGGGACAGACTCGGCAAGACTCGGCAAATAGGGAAAAAATAAAAATATTGTACATTTTTTGCACAAAAAAGAGTTTAAAAGCATTTCCAATCCATATAAGCTATAAAACTACAATTTATACACTAATTCATAACGTCGTCTCATAAACTATGATTATAGGACATAACACAATCAATTTTTGTATGCAAGTATTTAAATAGTGATCATAAACCATAGTGTTCATAAACCCTAAATCATAACCATAAACATAAAACATAAACCTATAATAGAAATAAAATTAATATAATATATAAAAAATTAATATAACATAAATAATACAATTTAAAATAACATAAATTATAAAATTTAAAATAACAGAAATAATTGAAAATATTATAAAAAAACAAAATATGACAAAAAAAAAATAAAAACCTATACAAAAATTAAAATAGGAGATTAGTTTGGATTTTAAACTATGAATAAAATAAAATTTAAAATAAATAAAATTAATATATATATATATATAACATAAATAAAATATAATATAAAATATAACAAATTAAATAAAACCAAAATAAAATATATATAATTAAACAAATTATAAATAAAAAAATCTAACAATAAATATTATAAAGTTATAAACTACAAAAGGTTTATATAATATATATCTAAAAACAATAACAAAGAAATATAAATATATAAAAAAAGAACAAAATATATATTATATAACAAAAACTATAAAAAAAATAAAAATACAATAAACACTATACAAACTCACGGACGCGAAACACTACGCTGTCGAGTATGTTAAAAAAAATACAATTAACCCTATACAAACTATACGAAACATTTGAAAAAAAAACACTATTCAAACCATAGTGTTTATTGTATACGAAACATTTAAAAAAAAATTACAGAGTCGAACTCGCGGACCTTCCGCAACTCGACTGCAAGGTTGCTCGACTGTGTGGTCAACGGACGAGGGAGAGGTTTTTTAATGGTTGTCTTCCCTCTCCATTTCCCTCCAAAACCCCGAAAATTGGCAAGCTGGAACCCTCAACCCGCGTTTCGCGTGCGTCAGTCAACGGCCGAGTTCAAGAGTGAACAACCGAGTCGCACAGTGAATGCCGGTTCCGGCCAGTTCGGAGAGTCCACGAGTATATGCCGCCGAGTATGTGCCGATTGCACGGTTTGGGAGTCGACTCGTGGAGACTTGCGAGTACTCGCGAGTCCCAGCCGAGTCGTGCTTCACTGGTCTATACATATGGCCACAACTCATTCACATGTATCATTGTGTGCTTGTAATTACGGCTAAGGCCATATTTTATTTCATTTATCATACACCAGGTTTATAATTAAGGCTGACTTAGTTAAACTTTATATGTAGGCTCAATAACCCTCTCATGGTGTGTGTCCTTGTTTTGTGTGTCTGTAACCCCATCTTGAAGGGATACTTCATTTGGGTTGGGTATAAATTCACAACTGAAGCTCTCGTTTGTATCATGTCATCATGTGAGATGATGATAAATAATTATGTACTTCTAATTATGGCCTTAGCCTTAATTAGAAGTAAATAATTATACATATTAATGGGTCGTGGCCACATGTAAAGATTATGGCTAAGGCGATATTTTATTTCATTATTTGTATACTAGGTTTTTGGTTAAGGTTGAGCTAGTTAAACTTGATATGTAGGTTCAATAACCCTCTCGGTGTGTGTGCTCATAACCCCCTCTTGAAGGGACGTCTCACTTGAGTTGTGTATAAATACACAACTCAAGCTTTTGTTTGTATCATTTCATCTTGTGATCTTCTTGATCTGAAATAACAAGTGTTATAAGCCTAAGGGCACTTAATTTTAGTGTTTTTTGTTGTTGTGGTTGGTATTTTTCAAAGTTACAAATATCGGCGATAAATCGCTGACATCGCGAGATATCACGATGTTTACTCCGTGCCGATAATATTGGTAAAAATCGCCCCGATTTTTAAGGCGATGTTTAAGGCGATAAAATCGTGATTTTTTCGCGATATTTTCTAAAAAATCACTAGTTGATCAGAATTTATCACCGGTCAGACAAAGAACTAAATAAATAAATCATTTTTTTGGGGGGGTGTTTTGCCCATCGTTCAAGCTCGCTCGAGGTTGTTTTTTATCACTCCGGCTAGGGTCGAAATTTGGCGAACCCCCCAAGAAATCAGGATCGAGTTAAGATTCAACTTAGGGTCCGCTTTTTTAAAAATGCCACCCTATCTTTTCAGTGCTCCCGCCGCCGCCTGCGAGTCTATTCTTCACTTTTTTCAGAGCTTCCACCACCGCCCATGTTTGTTGCCCTACTCCATGATTCCCCGTCGCCCGATTCCCCATCGCCCGAGTTGTTTGTTCGCTGTTCGCCGCTCTTTTTAATTTAAATTTTTTATCATATCGTGAATTATGTTAGTTATGTTATTTAATGTTAGTTATGTTTTATATTATGTTATATTATATTACTATAAAGTTTATATTATATTATATTACTATATATTATATTCAAGTTTAAACTTTATATTATAATATTATACGATTCATTTTTTTTTATGTTTGATGTGTTATGTTTATAAAATTTATGCTATAGTATTTTAAATTTTTATGTTATGTTATTTTATGTTAGTTATGTTTAATGTTTTATATTATGTTATATTATATTACTAAAAAGTTTATATTATATTATATTACTATATATTATATTAAAGTTTAAACTTTATATTATAATATTATATGATTCATTTTTTATGTTTGATGTCTAGTGATACGTTTTATATATCGGTTTTATTTCCATATTCATGTGGGAATGTGTTTATTTGATGTTCTTGTTGCTTTAGATGTTTAGAAAATTGAAAAAAAATGAATATTTTTATATTTTTTTAAGTTTGCCGATATATTGCCGATGTTTGCCGACATTTTCGCCGATAAATCTGATAATTTCTTTTTGGACCCTCGGCGATATATTCGCCGACACGATATTTGTAACATTGGTATTTTTTTCTTAGGTGCGCTTGTATAATTTTGTTTCTAACACTTGTGCTTGGCTTTTGCACTCCCTCTCTAATGAACTAGACCTATCTCTCTCTAGCACTCTTGTGAGGAGGCTATTTCAGAATTTGGGTGAGATTTGGTTCCATAGATTCTTTTTTTGACCCTTATAAATCTCAACATGATATTAGAGTGAGTGTGAACCTATATTCTCTCAATTCTTTTGGTTGATTCAAAACTACTGGCCAGTGGCACCTTTATTACTGTGTGGAGCTAGTGTTTTCTTGGATGATCTCTTTTATGGTTACTCTAGGGGTTCTAGAGATATAAAGCCTAATCTAGTGCCACACCTTACTTCTAGGGTGTTCTTTGGCACTTTTCACCCTTCTTTAAGGGGAACGCCTTCATTCCTAGAATTACATAAGGTTTTGTACCAAATGGATTTATTAAGGCAAATTTCTAAAGTCTTCAATCCCAAAGGAGCACTTTACTAGAATTGATAGCCAACCATGCCATAATCATCTTCCAATTGGGAAATCAATCCAAGAATCTAGGGTGCTTTAGGAAAATCACGATTTACCTTGCAATGAACAATCTCCAAGTGTGAAAATCATCCAATGAGCTAGGTTTCTCTAATAAAAAGCCTCCAAATATCATCATCAACATGTGTGCAATAAGGGAGTGCTCAACTAAAGTGTTTAAAGCATGTCATAAGTAAGTGGTACATGTGTGTAATCCCCTCATATCTTTTAGGGAATTCTAGCGAGAGACCTCCAACCATGTGAAATGCATCAATTATTTTGATGGAACCATGCAAGGTGCCTCCCGAGTGAGTCATGCTAGTCATCTCTAAGAACAAAACATAGACAAGATTTCTTCAAGACACAATTATTAACACTTCAAAACTTAAGGAGACTTTAAGTTGACGGGTTCCCATTCCATAGTTGCACAAAATGTTACATAATTGCATCAATGCTAAGGAAAAATACTCCAAGCATGCCAATATCATCAAGAAGGAGAGGATATCATCATCAAGGTATCACCTATTGGGAACATGCTATGTCATCCATCAAAAAACCATGAAGAGTTCTCAGCCAACTACTAGACTACTAGTAGCAACCCAACATCAAATCAATGAAAGGAGAGCTACAACTCTAAGCCAAAGCTCACATGTACCCCAATACATCTAATGAATCATCTTGAAAGCTCGATCTTTGTAATCAAAATAACAAGCATAACTTTCATACAATATGAGGGGTAACAATTGGCTCCAACTTGGGGATGTTTACTCTTTACTTTTTGAAGAAGAGTGCATGAGAACCTCAAAATCTCCTAGTTGTGCTTATGAAGAAAATCTCATGAAAGAAAGAGAACCATGTGGTGGGATGGATACACATTCACATCTTTAAACACTAGATACAATATCCATATAGTCCATTGCATCAAATAGCTTTGTTGCCACAAAAAATAGCACCCTAAAGCAAAGTCTCCTAACAAGTTCCTGTTAAATTTTGGTTAGGGTTAGGGTTTGATGCAGAAGAATAAGAAATCAATGTACTTTAATGCAAAATTACTTTTAACAAACTAATACTGAAACAAAATAGTACAACAGTAAATAGTGTTGAAACATATTTTTCATCTGTTTCAACTTTTCATCTTTAACGCTACCAATTGGGTCACCGTGTTAAAGTAATCTTCAGTAACATGTAATCAACAATAGCAGAATAACTAACATGTTTAATTAACAATAAAAGAGTCAAGTGAGAATACTTACCTGGAGTGTGGGACCCTTCCTGTTTTATACTCAGAAGTTTACTTTAAGAAAAGGATTGTGCCTCTCAGAGGCCAATCAAACACTAGGAACCAAATGACCCCGCTAGAGGGTTAGTACAAACCAGAGAGAGATGACTGGGCTGAGGTATAAACAAATAGTCAATGACAGTCAGAAACACGGTGACAGTCTAACTCAAAACTCATTATAATAGATAATTGTTCAGTAGGTGGGTGGCCTTCAAAGTCGAGTGAGCAACAGTGATATCCTTGACATCAAGCAACAGAAGATGATGAATTGCCAAAAAGAAGACTTCAATATACAGGATTAGGGTTTTCTAGAATGATCATTAAATTAATCTTTTAATTAAGTTAGGGTTCCATAGATTTAGGAGGGTACCACTTAGTTAGGACCTAAAAAATAAAAGTCACGAGTTATAAATAATATGACTTAGGTTGGTACCAACACATTATGGTCAAAACAATAAAGTCACATTTAATAACATAAAATATAAGTAGGGTGACATTAGGTGGATACTAGGGTCATTTAATTGATTAGGTGAGGTTACAAGGACCAACCCACGGTACAACATAAGATAAGTGTGGGTACATGACCCATAACCCCTAGGACCAACGGTAAACCACAAAGTGGACAAACAACCATAGTACCCATAGGACTAAAAGCATGAAGGTGGTACAAATAAAAAACAACTCAAGGTGGGTAGATGACCCCACTAACCACAAGTCAAAGACAATGTACCATAAAACCAATAATTAACAAGGTGTAAAACCCAAGGATGAGCAACCAAGGTGGGGTACAACCAATCATCTCTCTCTCAAATGTACAAGTGTTCCATACACAACTTGAAAGTTCATCATCGCTTTATTAGAAAGGGTCCACCCTGGATGATGTGATCATGTGGTCCTCTAGTGGCTCCATCAGTGGGTGGCTAGTCCCTTGAGAAGACCATCTAACTCAACCATCTCGAAGACCTACGAGAAGAGGACATCACACATCATCATCTTGGTCCAGTAACCACGATCCACTTGGTTAACTGACCAGGCTTGTCACTACAGGAACTACTTGGTCCTCGTGACCAAGAGTCTGCCTGGTCCCAGACCAAGAGGTCTCTGTCTCAACATGCAGGACCTGCTTGGTCCTTGTGACCAAGAAACTGTCTAGTCCCAGACTATAATACCCTACAGACAAATAGGGGCCCTAGCCACATGTTAGGGACTTTGCCATGGCATCAACCTGCTTGGTCCCCGACCAAGAACCCCAGGAGACAGCTAGGGGCCCTAGGGTACTGTTATCACATCCATAGTAGCTGGGCTACCATGATTGGAGAGCAGTTTCCTGTATATTTTTGAGCCAATCCTTTACACATTTTTGATGAGATCAACTTATAATGAGCAGTACTTTTGATGATCACTCATATTTTGAGCATCCCCAGAGTAGATATGATGAGCCTTATGCCATGACAGAGCCTCGTGACCTCAAATTTGATGACCGAGGTCACCATTTTTCTTCCATACAAAGCAGTGTGATAGTGCCCAGAGTTATACAGGAGCAGTGTTCTAGTGATGATTGATGGTCCAGATGATAGATACAAGTATATGACCCATCAGGTATATGGTTGTGCATTGGATATGTTTACTTTTCTCTTTTGCTTATCTTAGTAGCTTGCCTAGGTATTTAGTGGTCATGATCTGGTGATATATATATGTATGGATATGGTTATTGATTGACTGTCTGGAATTAAGGTGATCTAATTACTCAGAATAAGAATTTCCTGTTTATACTCGTTGGTTTTACCCTCTTAAGTAGTATGGACGTGGTCATTCCCACCAATTATGGCTTGCTAGTTATGGCATCACCTATCACTTTCCCCATCCATCCGTTCTCTTCCGTTTTTGGTTTTACCTTGACTTGCACCTCAGCCTGTGATATGGAGGACTTCTCCACTTTTGCCTCTATGTGGATAGATTCCTTGTTGTTTTGTGTCTCGGCTCTGAGTTGTGCTACAGAACTTACCGAAGCCTTGATCCTTCTGGGCCAAAAGAACCCGTTGGTTTTGGTTCCTGAGCTTACGTGAGTTGAATTTGAAGCCTTGACCTCTTTGGTCGGTTGCCCCCGATGCTTGGTCCTGATTGTGGATGATCACCCTAGTTGCTTGAGTTGTGTCAGCTAGACTTGAAGCAAAATGTACTACCATCATTACATGCATATGTGACTCATTATTATATCTTGTATGCAAGCCCATGATTATAAATTAAAACTGTGCTTTTTCAGCACAATGAAAGAGGTCTATGAAATGAAATGTAAAAGAACCTTGGATGAAAGCTGCGATTAGTTGTGCTTCTAAGCACATGCAAAATCCAAAAGGTCATAAGGCCTAAAAAGCAGTAGTTAAATGTATGCTAAATCTAAAGACTGCTGGCCATAATTAAAATGTAATGATTAATTCCTCACAGAGCCTACGGGTTGGGATGTCAAATGGAGTAAGGGACAACTAATTCTAAGTGTCCCCTAGAACCTCAAGTTACGGTTAGCTATGCACCCAGTCACGGTGGTTCTAGAAAAGATCCTCACAGAGTGGGTTCAAGCTTGGATGTGAGCAGTGGACATTTGCTAAAGGTTGAATAGACACTCCTCAAATCAACTCATTCCATTTGTGAGACACCGCCATTCCTTGTGTGTTTTCTGTCCAACATATGCTTAGGTGTTTCTCCCTTTTTCCCCTTGTCCAAGGTGTCACAGTGTTAAAGATTGTAAAGTCATTCCCTTGTCCTACCCTTGCATTTTTCACCCTCACCCATTCCTAGCAAAATGGTCACGTTTGAGCCACGAGTCTCAGGATGGGTGACCTCCCCGGAAGTCCTAGTTATCTGGCACAAGCCCCAGAGGTGATGATTGATGCTATGTGTCTTATTTCACCAGTCTCAATTTCACCCCTATAAGCATCACCCAATGCAATGAGTGCTAAGTGGACTATTCAAAACAATGAGAAATTGGTCAGTTGTGACTATACTCATGGGATATGGGTCATAGACTAATGATTTACTCTATGCAGATAATCCCAAAAAATGATATCTAATAATCAAATGTCACCATTACAGTACTTGACACGCAAATCAATGTCAAAAGGACTCCCTGCTTCAGGAAATGATCATTAATTTTGGAATACCAAGCTTTTGGAACTTTCTTGAGCCCTTGCAAGGAGTTCTTCAACCCTACAAATAATGTGTTCCTGAGCCACTTTGACAAAACGAATGGGCTTGCTGCGTTTCCTCTTTACAAGATTTTTCCTTGAACCTTGATCTATCTGTTGGAATTCTTATTGTGTCCTGATGTTTCAATGCTGTTCAGAACTATCTGGGTATAAACTTGAGGTGTGGCCTTGACTGAGTGTTCTTTTTTTGATAGTTGTCCACTTCATGGAAGACAGGTAGGCAGGCCTGCCTGAACTAAAGGAAATAAATAAAGTGCATGCATGTCAGTCGCCAGTTTTCTTTCAATCACTCTGTGAAGACTAACTTTGTTTGCAGTTTTATTTTCTGGTATATACATTTTCATATGGTTTCTTCTTGCCTTATGAGAGGTGGAGATGGAATTTCTCAGGGTCTATAACTTTGGTTTCCTCGATTAACAAACGATTGTCTAGGAGAATGCTTCAAGTGACACATCAGATTCCATTTCTTTCATGAGTGATCCTTATGCTGTAATCTCAATTGTAAATATGCCCATTTTTTTCTGTTTCTCATAGTAATGATGCTATTTCTGTCGTGTTTGTGGTTCTTTTTTTCCCTAATCTGATACTAGTTTTGTTTGAAGTTATCCAAAGATTGTAGATAAAACTTGGATAGTGCAAATTGCAATTAGAGTCTAATTTATTTAACATGACTTTCTATGATAGACAGGGTGTCTGGATTATAGTTCAAAGTCTAGAGATTCACATACGGATTCAATAAAGAGCGATAATAGTTTCGAAGGATCTGAGAATGTGGTTATCAAACCAAAGCCAAAGGTGAGCTCACTGCAATTAGATTTTAAATTCATGGTTTCCTATTGTTTATTTGAAAACATAAAAGCTTGTGGATTTTTTTTTTTTCTGTCTTGGATTAGTCAATTGGCTTGTTAAACTTAGGCAGTAAATGATTTCATGTCAGTTTGGCGTCTATTTCTGATGAAATTTCAAGAGTTAATATGTCAGCAATTTTCTTTTTGTAAAACTTGAAGTTTTGTCCAACTTCCTTTTAAATCCTTGTATTCAAACTCAACTACTGTGAAAACAGAAATTCCAATGATATCTAACTATCTCTATGTAGCCTAGGAGTCTGGAAAGCAACAACATAAGAAAGGAGTCCACAGAGTCTAATTAACTGAAGCTTTCACCTGGAGATTCATCCCCACTTTTATTGAGATCGATCCTCCCTCTTCAACAGATATCTCCATTTGTGCAGTCCAGTTTAAAGCAACACTGAGCAGATTAGAGAAGGTCGAGTCTGAAAACAGTGAGCTGTACTCAGTGGTTAACCTCACAGGCTGAATAGTTGAAGTAGACTTCAAAAACATCAACTTGAAACGACTGGGCATGAAAGTGAAGAATCAGGAAAGCCTCTCTTTAAGCCCCCCTTAATGATGCAGCCTCACTGCAATCAGAAATTCTGGATCTCAAAAACTTGCAAGAATAGATGCCTACCCAGCTAAGTCACATCAAGAAAGGAGTCAGCAGGAGTCTAATTAACTGAAGCTTTCACCTGGTGCTCCATCCCCACTTTTATTGAGATCGATCCTCCCTCTTCAACAGATATCTCCATTTGGGCAGTCCAGTTTAAAGCAATACTGAACAGATTGGAGAAGGTCAAGTCTGAAAACAGTGAGCTGTACTCCTCAGTGGTTAACCTCACAGAATGAATAGTTGAAGTAGACTTCAAAAACATCAACTTGAAATGGCTGGGCACGGAAATGAAGAATCAGGAAAGCCTCTGTTCAAGACCCCCTTAATGATCCAGCCTCACTGCAATCAGAAATTCTAGATCTCAAAAACTTGCAAGCCTACCCAGTTAAGTCACATCACATTGGGACGCGGGACATGCAAGACATGCATATATGAGTATCCGACATGGGACATGTTGACAGTTTCCATAGTTATCAGAACCAGGCCGGGGATTGAACTGGTCGACCCTATGGACCAGAACCAGACCAGAACCGGACAAAAACCGGTCGACCAAATTATACATAAAATATTCAAATTCTGAAAAAAATATTTATATTCATGTGCATCCATGAGAATTCAAACCATTATACACAAATATGCAAAGTTTCTCATTCATATAGCAAACAAGAGTGCATACAACCAAAGTAGCACCGAGCGCAATCCATATCTAAACCAAAGTACATCAATAAGTAAGCTATAAATGGGCTCTACAGTCAAAATAGCATATAACTATAGTCTAAACTCTAGAATCTACAATAGAATCATGTAATAGAATCACCCTTGAAACACCTCCAAATCACCCCAAGAAACTTAGCTCACAAGCTCTTCAAATCGACTCTTCAATCAGCTCATGAAATCAACCCAACAACCTCTTCAAATCAGCCCTGCATTTAGCTCGCTAAAACAATCCAAGAAACTTAGCTTAAAAAATCCAAATCAATCAAGTGAATAGTGTGAGACAAATAGATGGTGGGAACCTCTTTATATAAATTTAGTAGGGGCCTAGGGTTAGTCCCCCCCCTCACTTTATCTTTTAATTATTTTTTAGAAAAAAAACCAAATTGCGCCCCCGTATGTGGCTGTATGGGACCGACCGATTCTGTACAAAACCTTCCAATTTTGAGTAGACTACCGGTTCTTGGAAACTAGTGGGAACGACTAGTTTTGCCGGAACTGGTCTAGTTTTTTATAACATTGCCCTAGGACTATTTGCATTTCCTAAGTTTCTAAGCAAGCCGAGGTTAATGAAATGAATGTTATGTTAGGGAAAGGTGCTTGTGAATTAAATTTCATAGGAACGTGTTTGAGTACTAGGTCGATTTTTCTTCCATTAGCATGCCTTGGAAGGGAATATTTTTTTTTTGAGTTGCCCTTTCGTTGCACCATTTTTATGATCCTTTTATTTTTTATAATTTTTTAGCAAGAAGTCCCTTTCTTTGGATTTGGCTTTGATAAACTGGGGCATAGGGATCATGGCCTTTTTTTGCAAGGGGCCTATTGTCACATATATAGTAGCTGGGCTACCATATTTTTCGGATCAGATTCCAGTCCTTTTTTCAGCCAGTCCTTTACATTGAGATGCTTGAGATGAGCATTTGTTTCAAGATCACTCCTATTTTATGAGCAGCTAGTATATTCTTATGCCATGAGTCATGACTGAGTCTCGGGAAACTCAGATTTGTTGACCCATGTAGCCATTTGAGCAGTATGCAGTGCCCAGATGTGCAACAACAGTTTCCAATTGACAGTTGATGATTTAGGTGTTTGGTACAGCTATATGATCAGGCAAGTATATGATTGTGTATTGGTTTATTATTGCTTTGTTGGTCGTTTTTGTAGCTTGATTTAGTATTCAGTGGTCATGATCTGGCGATCTATTTATATATTATGGACATGGTTGTTAACTTATATCTATATAGTCTTGCTTGCTCAGAATTGTGAAGTTCTTGTGTATACTCATTGGTTCTACCCTCCTTAGGAGAATGGAGGTGATCATTCCCACCATTATATGGCTTGATAGTCTTGGCATCATTTTCACTATCTCCATCCATTCGCTACCTTCTAGTTTTAGTTTCACCCTGACTTACATCTTAACCTGTGATATGGAGGACTTCCCCACTCTAGCCTCTTTGTTGGATGAGCTTCCCTGTTTACTCTATGTCTCGGCTCTGAGTTGCCTAAGTTGTGTTGGCTAGACCTGAAACAGACAGTACTACCATCATTACCTGCATCTGGAAACTATTGTATATCTTATGTGAAAGCCCATTGAAATGAAATTCAATGAAACTGTGTTTTTAAACACAATGAAAGAAAGGTTATGGAAATGAATGAAATGTAAATCCCCTCGAAGGGATATCTAAAGGCCTAATAAAAGCAGTGGATAAATTAATGCCAAATCTAAAGATTGTTGGCCATGGAAATGAAATGAAAGGCCCAAATAAAGCAATGGTTTAATAAATGCTAAATCCAATGATTGCTGGCCTTATTTGAATGTAATGATTATTTCCTCACGGAGCCTACGGGTTGTGATGTGAGATGGAGTAAGGGACAACTAATTCTAAGTGTCCCCTAGAGTCTCAAGTTACAGTTAGTCGGACACCTAGTCATGGCGGCTCTAGAAAAGATCCTCACGGAGCTGAGTCAACTTGGATTTGAGTTGTAGACCTTTGTCAAGGTTGAATAAGCACTTCCCAAACAGCTTATCCATTTGTGAGACACTGCCATCCCCTGTGTTATTGCTTGTCCAACATATGCTTTGGTGTGTATCCCCTTTCCTACATCCAAAGTATCACAGTGTGAAGTTTGTACAGTCATCCCTTAGCCTAGCATTGTATTTGTTCACTGTCACCCATTACTAGCAAATTGATCACAGCCATGAATGAGTATATCCTTGAGTTTCTATTCTGAGCTATAATTATTAATGAAGTTTACATTGAATATCTTGTTTTAAACCACCAGTCAAGTACTACTTATGTTTACAATCTTGCTATTTGAACGATTAATGAAGCATGTCATAACCAGTTACATTTGCAACATTTTGATGTTTCAGCTTGAGTCATATTATTGGTCAGTTTGACCTGTTCAAACCCAGTTTGACCAAGTCAACCAAAGGACATGTGATGCATTAGACCAGTGATGATAGAGATTGATAATATATGGTCTTGCAATACCCACCAGCTGGTTCCATGCAGCAGCTATAGGTTTCAGATGATGATTTGGTATATTTTTTATGATTTTGATCATTTACAGATTATTATTTTTTTATCTGTTCGGGCATGGTTATGGTATTATATGATTATACAGTCATCCACATGGTGTAGGAGTACACATTCTTAGTACATTTGGATCTTTTGAGTCCATTGGGATGCTCATTTTGCAGTTCCAGGCAGTTTTAGTTGAGGTATATGTCAGTTTATCATTCTGGTGCAGATTTGCCATTAAAAGTGGCATGGCAGAGCAATTTAACATTTTATTCTTTTCACTTAGCGCGATACAAAGAGAGTATGGGGTCCAAACACGTGTTTTTACTATATTGCCATACTCTCGGACATATTGGTGCAGTCAGTTTTGGCCCCGAGTTACCAGGAAGTGAGTTACAGGCATTTCTATCTTCTATAGGTGGTTTACAGAGGCATAAAAACTGGTAAAATGGCTACAAAGGAATTCGATTTGGGCTACTGAGACAAGGAAATGGCATGAGGATGATTTTCATGATGTGTGTGACATCTCCCACGCCTTCCAGAGCAGTTGCAGTAGTTAGTGGGGCCCATACACCTCCTGGGCTCATTTTTATGGTTTTATTGTGTCTTTTAGGGCACACGACTTTGCCACATGGGCACATTATTGTACCTTGATGAGTTATTTTATGTTATTGTGCCATGGGGACACCTTAGAGTGGGATTATATCACCCCCTAGACCCACCATGAGCTTTATCTTGTGTTTTCCTAGTCACTTGATGTGGGACGTCCCCCTAGGGCGATTTGACTATGACGCCCTCTTATATTTTTGAGTTGATCCATGTACTTTATTGTTGAGCTCATCTCAACCGTTGATTAGAACATTGTATCTTTTAATCTTAGTCACTCATTAAAAATGTGGTTAGGGTTTTGGTCTCTCCCATTGCTATTTAAAGGAGAGACCCTCTCATTGTACAATGACTTTTGGCTCTTTGCTTCTGGAATAAAATATATTCTTGCAAATATTTTTGCTCTAGTTCTGGGTGTTTGATATGTTGATTGAAACTGTTCTTCCATTGCATTGAGGATCTTGGTGATTATTTTGCACATCTATCTTTCCACGTTTATCTACAGGTGAAGAAGTCAAATTGGAGGGAAGGCGCACTGGCTGAGGAGACTCTCCTCCTTGTCTCTCTCTCTTCTCTTCGTCTGGTTCAAGGAGTATCATTGTATTTGTACCTCTTACTCTTTATTATCATTTTCATCACTTGTATTTACCTTCATTCTTGCTCAACTGATTGATTTCGTTGTCCTAAGTTTGGCAAGAGGAGGAGGGCGCATTTGTGGAACTGGGCAAAATCGTGTGAGCAAGATAAAGCACCAAATCTTCACTTGATCTTTGCGAGAACAATCCTCAACATACTGGCATCAAATTCCATGACATAGGTATGCTTGTAAGGTATGTAAATTATTCTTCTAACCTACCCATCTGTCATTCACTTTCAAACCCTAACTATAAATCTTTCGGAAAATTGTCTGGCTCAAACGATTTGGTTTACCGCAAAACCATTTCTGGGTTTTTAGGCTTTGGCATATCCCTAGGTGGGTTCTCCTAGACGTCATGGTTGGAGGATTCCATGTGGCCCAACTCCCAAGGCACTAGTCTTTTAACCCTTGCACATTCCTTGTTTGATTGGTTTTCGTGTCGTTTGATCCCTGTTTGTGAGCTTGTGTGCTTTGACACTGTCAGATCTTTCATCCAAGCTGTGCTAGAAATCCTACACCTGCAAATCTACTCTTTGGGGCACTTTCCCTATTTTAAGGGTCACGTTTCCCAAGGCAGTTGATTTTGATCATTTGTACTAGCACTTGAATCCTGGAATCATTTTTAATTATTGAGTCACCGTGCCTAAACACTATAAATCAAATACTATCTTTCTCAAGCCTCCACAATGAGCCTATTTCCTTAAATCTAGGGTTCTTTACCTATCACCTTACGTACCCTATTGACATAGCTTGATCTGGTGATCTGGTTAGATCTCCCCTATCGGGAGTAGATCAGGGTCTCCCCCTTTTCTATCTTTGGCTTTGATAGTATAAAGTGAAGGGTGCCTCGATTGGCATGACAACCAATCCTTTTGGGAATCGAGGCTCTCGTGGTTCACCTCCTTGGTTGCCTATCCCCTCTACCATCCTGTATAGGATCCATCATTAGGGGCAACTACACGTAGTGTGATAATAGGGCCATAACTCACAAGTATCGTTTTTTTCCATTTCCCTTAGATTACTTTGACTCTTCTAACTATGACTTAGGCACAATCCATAGTAATAGTATATAGAGACCTTAGAACATGACATATAATAAGTTAATTGCGAAAGGGGGACATGATGTAAATTGGTGAAATGGCTAGTGAAATGACATGATATGAATAATGGCTAGGTAAAATATTGTAAATGACATGAAATAAGGGTCACACTTATTTAAATCGCTAAGGACACACCTAACCCACAAGGTCATAGACTTAATGTAAACACATTATATGACTTGACGAGAACTTTATACTAAAAAATGAAATCTAGCCATAAAAACTCATATTTTTGCGTCAAAAACACACAAAAAAACTCCTAAATGGAATATTGTTGCTATCGGTAGAATTTATTACAAGTTAATTACAAGTTTTGTTAAAGCTCGGCAAGTGCCATTGCAATCAAAACCATAAATCTTTCCCCGAATCAAAAAGGGGTGCTATCGGTGGCACCCTGGTTTTTTTTTAAATTTTTATTCGGGGCTAAAATTACATATTGTTTGAGACCCTAGCCTTATCAATCGGTGTCACTGCATTCAAAACCCTAAATAAATATCCAACTCAAAAGTGATGCTACCATGGCACCCCCATTTTTTTCCCGATGATGAAATTACAACATTTTTGAAATTGTGGCCTTAACATTGGGCGGCATTGCAACAAAAATGCCAAAATTGACTTTCAAAACGAAAAAGGGTGCTACCAGTAGCAACCCTTTATTCTGTGGAGTAGGCATTTAGACACCACACCTTAAAAATATATTGAAATTAATAAAAAACACTAAAAAAGACACTTTTGACTTAAAAAGTATAAAAAATTTAGATATAATAATTTAAAAATTCAAAAATAAAGCAAATTTAAAGAAAAAAATCAATTAAAAATTAAACAAAATAAAAAATTGGAATTTTTTAAAGAATAAAATTAAAATGGTAAAGAATTTAAAACAAAAATTTAGAAAACATTAACATTTAAAATGTTAAAAATATATTAAAATTTAAAATTTTTTTTAAAAAATGAAAATTTTTAAACTTAGAAAATAAAGAATAAACTTAAAATTAAAAAGAATTTAAAAAGTAAAAAGTAAAAACATTAAAATTTTAAAAATAAATATTTTAAAATTATATTATAAAAAATTTAAAATTTTAAAAATATATTACATGCTTTTACATTAAAGGGGGTGGGGGAGGGTGTGATAAGGGAGGACTTGATTATGGGTATCAAGTGTTCCCTTAACACACCCTCCCCACCCTTTTAACACGTAAGGGGGGTCAAAAGGGGTTGGAGCTCGATTGAATCGAGTCCTCCCTTAACATACCCCCCCCCACCCCTTTAACATGTAAGGGGGATCAAAGGGAGTTGGAGCTCAATTTTGCCCAAGTTATGAAGCTTTGTACTGTAACTCTTTTTTATTAATAGAAAGACTTTGGAGGTCCATGGTGTTGCATTTGTGTGTGGATGAATATTGTCATTGGCTTACGAGGTAACTATATTGCTGCCCTTTTTTTTGTTGCTTTGCTTCTTGTGGTAATCTATCTGGCCTTAAGATTGTTGTTAACATATAGGGTAAATGATTCTAGTTTTATTTCATTTACTATTCTTTGCTTGTAAATATCTAGGAGTAGCAGACTATACTAGGTTGTACTTATGCTCTCTCAATCTTTATTTGTTGAAATACCAGATTTGATCCCCTTTTGTGCAAATATTGTTAGTGATGCAGGTTTCCTAGCTTAATTGGAGTGGATGATCTCGGTTCAATCTACCATTCTTCAAGCACTTCAAGAAAGGCATAGCCCCTCAGCTTCCCACCGTTGGACTCCTTAGATCTAGGCATTTTACGTGAGCACTTGAGCAACTCCTTCTTCTTTCTCTCCTTGACTTTTATAATTAAACTTCCTCTTTGGTTCTGGTTACTTTGAATATGCTTAAGTAAATTAGTTCCCTTTTAAAAAAAGAACATTCAAAGGCTGATTTATTTAAGTACAATACTAGATCTTAATCCGAAAGCTTTATTTTTCGTAGATCTAGATTGACTATGTACTTAGGCTTATTGTTTATCATTTAAGTACTTAAATTTTTATGCTTTTAACGTTTGATTTCGCACATTTGGTGCATTTCAGGTGGTTGGTTTTACATTTTTCTCGCCATGACAAGAGGAAGTGTTGCTGAAGAATTGAAGATCTAAGCCATCCAAGGCCTCCCAGAGCAACACTCTTCTTTCTTCTTCATTTCTAAAAACCTGTAAGCCTTTGGATCCAGATCTGTAAGGACCAAAGGCAACGACCTTTTTCACTTGTAATATAATAATAATAAGAAGAGAGACTGGGATTTCCAAGCGCCTGCACCCCATCACCCCTGGGGGATTCGTGTCGTCTCCTTGATGGTTTGCTTTTCTGTATCATTATTTTTTTCTTTAGATTAGTTTCCTTTTTCTTGCTTCGGTTAGTTTAACTTTTCTTGCATGGTTTTTGTAAAGTAACGAATACTAACCTGACATTGCTCTACCGAACTACCCAAGAGAGCTTGCTCGATTGAGGAAAAGATACTCTTTTCCGTAATAATTAATCTAACATTTTCTTTTTTTGCATTTACAATCTCAATTGAAAAGCTTGCTCGATTGGGGAAAAGATACTCTTTTCCGTAGTAATTAGTCTCACATTTTCTTTTCTTGCATTTACAATCTCAATTGGAATAAACAATCTGCCCTTCCGTGTATGCTCTTGCCCATCGTAGGTTCACCCTGATCTTTGGGATAACCAAAAGAGGAAGTGTGCACTTTTTAACTTCCCACATGTAATAAACAACTCACCTTAATAAAAACAACTTCCCCAATACATTACGAAAATCCGGTGTATCAGTCCTTGATATTGTGTGGGCAAATTCTTCAAAGGAAGTGAGAACCACTGGATAGTGACCTTCGGATACCGTCAGGCTGCACCCTCGATTGGTGTAGTGTTGGACACCTCTCAAAGACTCCGATCCAGCCCACATTTCTAAGTGCGGAACCACCTTTGTCATAATCCAGACATATTCCCAGTACCTCACGGTATATCGGGAATCCACTTCCCTTAATCCACTCACCATCTTAATAAATTAAAACTGACCAAGTACACTGCAAAACATTTACTATTTTTCAGTAGTATTTTGTTATTTTGACTCCATTGGCACTGGTACAATCTTATGATCATTATTTTCTTTCAGTCAAATATGTTATGAATGTCGTATATCATTTTATGCTGTTGAATATAAATTCCCCATTTGCAGTAGCTTGTTCAGTAATCCATTTCGAAACTCCTAAAAAAACAATCCCATCCACAACTAATAAACTAATAAGAGCCTTAGCAAACTCTTTTCTAGGTGTTATCCACTAAGTTGCACTTCGGTGGATTTCCAATCTGCAGTCAAGGACTTGAACATTTCAATTGTTCATCACATGTGTTCAAAAGTCCATCATGCCATTTTTAGGCCCTTTTGTAAAATTTGCATGTCCAGACTCCCCGGGGGGAATTGTAATAAGTTGGTCTAAGCATAGTATTTTTGTAACAGGCTTGGCTTACCTTGTTGGAGGAGGATTGCGACGTTAAGCTTTAGTTGTAATCATCAGTCTTTGTACTTCCCTTCTTTAATACAGTAATATAAACACTTTCCACCAAATGTTGTTGTGTTAATGGTGTTTGTGTAGTTTACATGCTTAACTGTTTACTTAGATCTGTTACTGTTTAGATGCATTTACTTGCTTGTATTGTTCTGTGTGACTTGACAGGTTTTGCAGCTGAGATCTGAAGACTGTGGAGCTTGGAACAACATCAAGGAGAAAGATCTACAAGCTAGAGGTAAGACATCTAATCACTTGATCTTTAACTAGATCTAGGAAAGTCGTTTCATATTCTGTCTCACTTGTTCTAGATTTACGTTGAGCTAGGGAGATCACGCCTTAAGTCTTCTTTCGGTAGATTGTCCGATAACAAATCTCTAGGTTATTTTCGCCAAAAAGTGCCAAAAATACATTCTGAGGACCTTATTTTACCAATATTTCATTCTCTAAAATTGTAAGCCCTTAGATCCAAGTTTAAAAGGACTAAGAGGCACTTCTTCAAGCAAGTATTGTAAAACTTATTAAATGAGGGCAAGTGGGATACACAGCGCCCACATCCCATCCCCCTTGGGGGGATTCGCGTTTTCCTTTTCGTGGCGTAATTTTTTCTAACACTTTGTGCAGGGTGTATACTTTGATTAAGTAATTTAATTTTATTTTCTTTTCATTTTGCAAATAAGTAAAGAAAGCCAATCTCGTTGCCACGATGTATACTCTCACCTCCACACAAAGGCATTGTCGATTAGTGGTGGTTGATCAGAAAGTGACTCATAGATTGGTGAGTTTATCTATTTCTTTTGTCCAAGTTATTGTTGTTTAACTTTCTCTACTTCAAGCACTCAAATTTGAAAGAACATTTTGCTGTCTCTCGAAGTATGCTCTTTCCCCTTGTGGGCTTTGACCTGGTCCTGTGGAAATCAGAAAAGAGCACAACAACTTATTAATTCTTAAACATTTAATAAAAACTCACATTAATAAAATTAAGAACCCTCAACATAGTGAAAATTCGACACTCAAATATTAAGTAACGCGTGGGGAAATTTCTCAAAAGAAGCGGGAACCACTAGAGAGTGACCTCAGGGCACTGTTAGACTACATCCTTGTTGGTGTAGTGTTGAACATGCCCTCGAGACTCCGCTCCATCCCACACGTCCTTGTGAGGAGCCACCTTTGCCTAATTTCTGAACATTACTCCTTGTACCTCACGGTATATAGGGAGCTCCCATTTTCCCTTTATTTTACTCATCCTCTAATAATTCCTAAAATTGACCAAGAACACAATTGCAAAACCTTTACTTTTACAACAACATTCACTTTGACTCCACAACACTGGTCTTCGATATTGGTTATTTGCATTAAATTATATTTTGTCGTGATATTGATATTCATATATCCTGAATAATTGATTTCATCTTGCAATAAATTTTGATCAATGCTTTATTTCGAAAGAAAACTCCTAAGTAACAATTTTCATCCAAAAGAACTAAGTACCTAAAGCCTTTAGTAACGTTAATAGGGTCTACCCCCCTTGGTCTCGTTAAGAGTTAAGCCTAAACAGAGGAGTCAAGATCAAGTGAAAGTATTTGACTCATACTTGCCCCCAAGGATGCACCTAGCAGCTTGAAGATTTTTGTTGCGTTAGCCCCAGGTGCGAAAGAGGCGGCAACACTAGGCACTACCCCCGTTGGATTTTTTAGGAGTTAGCCTAAATGGAGGAGTCAAGATCAGGTGATAGCCCTAACTTGAGACTTTCCCCCATGGGCGCACCAAGCAGTAGTGAGATTTCTATTGCGTTAACCAGGTGCGCAATCTGGCGGCAACACGTGTTAAAAGTTGGGGAGGGTGTGTTAAGGAGGGGACTAGATTCCCAGAATTAAGTCCTCCCTTAAAAGTTAACACACCCTCCCCCACTGGAATCGAACTCCAACCCCCTTTGACCCCCCTTTACGTGTAAAAGAGGTGGGAAGGGTGTGTTAAGGGAGGACTCGATTTCGATTCCCAAAATCAATTCCTCTATTAACACACCCTCCCCCACCCCCTTTAATGTAAGCCCCCCCACACCCTTTAATTCAAGGTATATCATATATTTTTTTAATATTTTAACTTTTAATTGTTTGCTTTTATACTTTTTCAATTTATATATTTTTTTAATATTTTAATTTTTACTTTTTTTTGTAATGGTGTTGAATCCTCTGGATTAACATTGTGTCAAAAATTTCTGAGATCGACGCATTTCGAGCGGAAACCCCTGCTCATCACCAGGATCCATTAAAGTTGTAGTGTGAAGAGAAGAGCATGGATAGTTTAAATAGTTAAAACTATTTAAACTTTTCGATTCCAATCTTTGATTTTTTTTTTAATTTTAATTTCTTTTAATTTTTTGTTTTTAAAATTTTTTCAATTTTAATTTTATTCTTTCCTTTTTTAAGTTTTAAAATCTTTTTTTTTTAATTTTTGATATATTTTTAACTTTTAATGTTAAGATTTTTTAATTTTGTTGTTCTTAATTTCTTTCCAATTTTAATTTTTTTCTTTAAAAAAATTCAATTTTTTAATTTGTTTAATTTTTAACGTATATAGTTTTTGTTCTTTAAATTTGCTTTATTTTTTAATTTTTAAATTATTATCTTTAAATTTTTTATGTTTTCTAGTCAAATTTGTCTTTTTTAGTGTTTTTAAATTGTATTTTTTTTATTTTAATTTCAATATATTTTTTAGACGTGGTGTTAAAATGCCTGCAATTTAAACTCCACGGAGGAATGTTTTTCTGCTAGTAGCAACCTTTTTCGTTTTGGGGATCGATTTTTCCATTTTTCGTTGCAACGTCACCCACTATTAAGGCCACGGTTTCAAAAAGGTGGTAATTTCATGATTTGAAAAAAATGGGGGTTCTATGGTAGCACCAGTGTTCAAGTTCGAGTTTTTTTTTGGGTTTTGAATGTAGTGACGTCAGTTGTTAAGGTCAAGGTCTCAAAGAATATATAATTTTAGTCCCGGAAAAAAAAAAAAAAAAAAAAAAAAAGGAATAGCACCCCTCTTCGATTCGAGGGTCAATTTATGGTTTTGATTGCAATGGTACTAGTTGAGCTTTAAAAAAACTTGTAATAACTTGAAATTTTAGCCTCCCCCCAAAAAAAAATGGATTTCTACCAGTAGCAACAATTTTCATTTTGGGGTATGTTATCACACAACTTGCAGTTTCCCCTAAAGGTGATCCTATCCAGGACGGTAGAGGTTCTAGGCAACTAAAGAGGTGACCCAAGAGGGCCTCGATTCCCAAGAAGGATTGGTTGTCACGCCAATCGAGGCACACTTCGCTTCTTGCTGTCCAAGCCCCGGATAACAAAGGGGGAGACCCTGATCTACTCTCAAAGAGAGAGATCCAAACCAATCACTAGATCAAGATATCCAATGATGAAAAGTGATGAACCCTAGATTTAAGGAAATGAGTTACTGGAGAGGCTTAGGGGATGTGAGATATAAGAGATAAGTAGATCAATTATAGTAACTTGAGATTAAGAATGAATCAAGGAAACAGATGCTAGGGTAAATGATCAAAATCAACTGCCTTGGGAAACATGTACTTAAAAGATGGAAAGTGATCCCAAGTAGTAGATCTAAAAGGATAGGGGCTTCCTAGCAAGGCTTGATGATAGATCTGACAGATTTTTAGCTCACAAGCCAAGAATGAGACTCAAACAACCGGAAAGAGGGGCAAAATAAAGGAGGGCGCAATAGCTAGAGATCAGTGCCTAGGGGTTAGGGTAGATGGAGTCCCCCAAGGGTGACGCCCTTGAGGACCCACTTGGGGCTAGGTGTTACTGGGCAAATTAGCAGGGCTAATTCCCAGTAAGCAAAAATAAGAACAGTGATCCAATGTCACCTCGGTCACCGTTCTAACTTCTTTGGAAGCCAATAACCTCCAAGGAGAAGTATCCTTTTGATAACCTGTAGAACACTAGGACAACCACGGAAATATATTCTCTATGCAATTTGTAGTTAGACAGTGCCTAATGGAGTCAATAGAAGATAAAAAAACAACTAATCATCCAATATTATTAAGTGCAAATTATGCCAAATATAAAGAATCGCCAATTATGCTTAGATTAACCAAAGATAGTCCATCAACATAGATATTCAATGAAAACGTAAGATCAATCGAAAAATATAATAAAAAGATATTCATTAACAAAGTTTATGCAAGTTTGAGTATGGCTAAATAAGATCAAGGATAGGCGAATCACTTAACATTCACTAAGTAACGTTGTCATCAAATACATCACTTAACTCATTCAATGATATGCAAATTTAATGTTAGGACACCATGCAAGTTATCCACCAAGTATGTATCAAAATGTAGCATTTACTATCATTAAATAAGTATCAAATTAGTTTATTCGATCATGATGTAATCTTCAGATTTGAAGTTAAGTTTTACACAGTGAGTAATCCCCAAAAGAAAGCGTAGAAAATAAACAAGTGGTATTGAAATTGTTCCAAGATATTACAACCATAAATACCAAAAGGTAGTTTTCAAAGTCATTTAACAAGTTCAAACATCACTGAGTATAAAAGCAATAATAAGCATAACACATGATAATACATGCTGGGTCATATACCTGTGCATAAACAATCTGAACCATCATATGTCCACTGAGAACCTGTTGCTGGAACTCTGAGCAATACATACTGCTCTGTAAATGGCTAAACGGCTACATCGGTCATCAAATCTGAGTTTCCTGAGACTCAGTCATGGCATAAGAATATACTGTTGTCCATAATCATAATAGTGATCCAATATAGATGCTCATCTCAGCATCTCAATGTAAGGGAACTGGCTGAAAAAATGTACTGGAATCTAGAATAAAACATATGGTAGCCCAGCTAGTATATATGTGATAACAGATACCTCTGTAAGCTCATCCATGCTCAAAATAATAAAAATAATGGTTTGTAAATATAATAATAATCAATAAAAATCCATCAAACCATCATCTGAAACTGTTGTCTAAGGCATGGAACCATCTAATGGACACAAATGGGCCATGAATAATGCATCTCAAACACTGTCTGCCCAAACTCATCCTGGACCTTGCGGTTGACTTGGTCAAACTGGGTTGACCAGGAAAGAATGATCAAAATAATGATCTAGACCATGAATAACTGTTGCTGCAAGTACAAATGGTTATGATATGCTCCTTCAATTATATCAGTAGCTAGACGAAAGCATAGAATGATGTTTAATTGGCGTAAGCATGTACATAATACAAATAAGATAAGTCTGTAGAAATTCTGCCTTCAACTGCCTGCTGGTTTAATGCCAAGTTTAAGGTGGTTTTCACCTACAGCTTGTTTTGCATTGGCTGTAGGTTACTTAATGCACAATTCTTTAACAGTAAACACACAATTTAAAAACAATTTACAGGGTGCAAATTAATTCACAACATTCACACATAAATTTGACACAAGGATTTTTGGCCAAATCGAGCCTTGGAAAAACCCCCACGGGGAAAACCAGTTGAGTGAGAGAGAGATTTATTATTCCTTCAGCAAAGTAATTATGACAGCAGTACAAGGAAAAACACAACTTATCTCCACATTGTCTGCACCCCAGATGCCTCGATTTCTGTGCACAACAGTTGCCCAGAAATGTCTGCAAATCTTCTCGGTTTCTGTGCAAACAACAACTCGGTTCCTGTGCTATATCCTCCTCAGTTTTAGTGTCAAACACACCCTAAATACTGCTTCTGCTATACCACAAATTAGTGCAAATGCCAACCTTAAAACATGGCTGTAAGTGACTGCAGTGTGGACCACTGTACCAGTCAATACATACATAACCGTGCAGTCTGCTATCTCCTCACAGCGTGACAGAAGATCACGGGTTTGGTATCAGGGATAGATGTAACATTAACTGAGCCTTAACAAATGAATCTACCACGAAATATGAGCCCAGACCCTACCTCAAACTGCGTACTGATGAATAGCCTGCTGCATGGTACCTCCACGGTTTTATTGCTTGGAATGACAGCTGATGTCACTGTTTACAGTGCTGATAATAAATGACATTAAATGAATGCCTCGATAACTGAGCCTCTGCTGGAAACCCGTGCCTGGAACTGTCCCAATGAAATGACAAGCTCGCTAGTGTCCTGTGGAAACTCGTGCCATGTCTGGAACTCGAGCCCTTGGCTGCTCTCTCGACTTCTCTCCTCTTCACTCATTCACCTCAATAATGATTTAGGTATCCTGCCTCCCTCCCTTTTGTTCAATCCCTAAAAGGGAATCTCAATCAAAGGTGTAGATTAAATCAAATCAATGGCTGAGATTTGATGTGAGTAAAATCACATTAATTAAATCTCTTAATTAATTATTACTCACCCACTTTATAACTTTGGACAAAAGTGACTATAAAGTCTCATTAATGATTAATTAATGTGAGGGTCCCATCACCCCTTTCTTAGTGACTTAGGCTAACATCACTAGGGGGAACACATCCATGGTACAAAAACTAACACTCCCTCTTACCGAGGAAGGTGTTCCGCACCACTCCCAACTTATCTCTGAAGAAGACAAACTTCCCCCTCCCCAAAGATTTCGTTAGGACATCTGCAACCTGCTGATCAGTGGATATATACTGAAGCTCAACTGCTCCTCTCTGAATGTAGTCCCAAATGAAGTGGTATCTGATCTCAATGTGCTTTGACCTGTCATGAAAAACTGGATTCTCAGAGAGCTGAATGCAACTCTGATTGTCACAGTAAATCACCGTAGGCCTCAGCTGCTGATCAAATAAATCTACCAATAACTTACGAAGCCACAGTGCTTCGCAAGTCGCCTGACTGGTTGCCATATACTCAGCCTCAGCAGAACTCAATGCAACGGACTTTTGTTTCCTGCTGAACCACGACATTGCTGCCGAGCCCAAGCTGAAACAGCAACCGGAAGTGCTCTTCCGGTCCCTCACACAACCTTCCCAGTCTGAATCTGTGAACCCAATCAAACTAACTCCACCTGAACCCCTGTAGTCCAGACCAGAATCCACCGTCCCTGCAAGGTAACTCAAGATGTGCTTTGCAGCACTCCAGTGTACACTCCTAGGCTGCACCATGAACTGGCTAAGAGTGTTGACTGCAAAGCACAAGTCTGGCCTGGTGTTGACCAGATACATCAACGATCCGATGAGCCGACGATATAATGTGGGATCCACCAACTTACCATCTGAAGCATGAAGTTGCTTCAAGTTGGTGATCATAGGTGTAGACATGGGCCTGCAGTCGTCCATCCGAAAAGTCTTCAGAATCTCTGCAGCATACTTCCCCTGTCCTAGGAAAATATGTCCTGGCTCCTGCCATACCTCCATCCCCAAATAGTAATGCATCAGCCCAATATCTGTCATCTCATAATCAGCTGCAAGATCTCTCTTGCACAGAGCAATAAGACGCTCATCTCCAGTGATAAATAAATCATCAACATATAGCAGAAGAATGAGCGGATCTCCACCAACCACAATGTAGTATAGGTTGGGATCAGCCTCACTCTTCTGGAATCCCATCGAAATCAGATATGCATCTATCCTGGAGTACCAAGCTCTGGGAGCTTGCTTCAGACCGTACAAGGCTTTCCTAAGCCTGCAAACATGCGAATCTCTCCCATGTGTCTCAAATCCCTGTGGCTGCTCCAAATACACCTCCTCCTAAAGAAGACCATTGAGAAATGCGGTCTTCACATCCATCTGGTGGATCCTCCAACCCATCTCTGCTGCAATCGATATCACTGCCCTGATAGAGGAATACCGAGCCACTGGAGCAAAAGTCTCATCATAGTCAACTCCCTCAACCTGTGAGAACCCCCTAGCCACAAACCGAGCCTTGAACTTCTCTACACTGCCATCTGCTGCATGCTTGACCTTGTAGAGCCACTTGGAAGTCACAACTGACTTCCCCTCAGGCCTCGGTACAATCTCCCAAGCATCATTCTTCATGATGGAATGGTACTCTTCCATCATGGCATCTCTCCATACCTGATGCTGAGAAGCCTCCTCATATGTAGAAGGCGCAGAGTCACGAAGACTCGCAACAAGGGCTGACCCATATCTATCTGGCTCAAAAATAGTCCTGATCTGCTCCTGAGGTCTACCAAATGCCTCTGCTTCCTTCAAGGTGTCCTGAAGCCACTTGGGCTTCTTCTTCCTTGAAGGCTCCTCCGAACCTGGTGTATCCTCCTCTGAGGACGTGCCATAAGCATGAGGTCTAACACCCCTAGGACCTGAAGCTGAAGAACTAGTCCCAGAAGACCCTGCAATCTGTGAGCCAGAAACCGGTGAACCTGAACCTGTGCCAATCCCTGTACCTGTAATCTGAACCACTGACCCAGTAGAACCTGTGCCTGTACCAAGTGATCCAGTCACCCCAGAAACCTGTGGACCTGTAACCTGTATCGAAGAAGCCTGTACCAACTGAGGTGTGGGAGCTGGTGTCTCCCCCTGCTCTATCTCTCTCGACTTCCTGAAGGCCCTCTCCTCCTCAAACTTTACTTCCCGCCTAACTACAACTCGCCTCTAGCAAGGAATGTAAAGCCGATATGCCTTCGAAGTCTCGTCGTAACCCACAAAGATGCCTCTCTCTGCGGTGGGCTCAAACTTCGTCCTCCTCTCTGAGGGGACGTGAGAGTAAGTCAGAGAGCCAAATATCCGAAAGTGGCTCACCTCAGGCTTCTTGCTTGAATACATCTCCTCTGGAGTCATCCTCCCCACGGCACAGTGGGGACTCCTGTTCTGCAGGTACACTGCAGTGTTGCAGGCCTCAGCCCACAAAAAGAACGGTAACCCCTGATCATGAAGCATGGCCCTCGCTGCTCCAAGGATCGACCTGTTCTTCCTCTCTGCTACTCCATTCTGCTCAGGAGTGTAGGGAACTGTCAACTGGCGCTGTATGCCCTCCTGTCTGCAGAATGCACTGAACTCCTTGGAGGTATACTCACCCCCGTTGTCTGACCTCAACATCCTGATCTTCCTCCCCGTCTGCTTCTCCAAAAGGGCTTTGAACCCTTGGAAGACACTCAATACAAGTGGGGACTTCTTGCTCCGCAAGAAGTAGATCCAGGTCTTCCTGGAGTAGTCATCAATGAAGTCGATGTAGTACTCATGGCCACTCAAAGATACTGAGGACATAGGACCACATATGTCAGTATGAATCAGATCGAGCACACCTGCTGCTCTCGTGTCATGTGTCTCGAGGCTCCGCTGTCAATATACCATGTACCAGTGGTGGAAGGACCTGTCTGATGCCCTGTCAACAATGAGTGCTCAATATCCAAATCCATGTCAATGTTGGTGGCTAAGGAGACTCTCTCTCTCTCACTCTGTCCAGCATATAGGGAAAACTCCCTCTGAAACCTGTCACCAAACTCATCAATCTCTGCTGAGGCTGCTGTCTGCTGACCTGGTCCCTTCTTCCTCTTCTTGTTTGGACACTGAGATGCATAGTGCCCAAACGCCTGACAACAGTAGCACTTGATTTTACTCAAGTCCTTCTTCTGCCCACCCTGTGGATGATGTTGCTGCTGCTGCTGCTGTCCCTTGGCCCCATGCTTCTTGGGACCCTTCTTCTTCTTCCCTTTGGCTGTGAGAGCCACGTTCTCCTCATCTGCTACACCACCTGATGTACTGCCCTGTACGAGACCCCTCCTGGTCTCCTCCTGCACAAAGTCATCCCACAACTTCTCCCATGATGGAAGGTTCTCCCTGCCCACAATGGCCTGCACAAATGCACTCCAGGGCCTTGAAGCCCCATTCACTGCTGTGCGTACTAGCTCTGTAGGGGATACTACTTCACCAACCGCTGCTAGTTCATCTCGAACTGCAGAGATCCTGGTGAGATAAGCTGTGACTCCCTCTCCTCCGGTCATCCTGGTACTCTTGAGCTTCTCCTTGAGAACCATCTTCCTATTCTCGTTGGAGCTCTCATACAAGCTGATCAAGGCACTCCACATCTCGTGTGCCTTGGTCTTCTCGGAAATGTGAGGGATGATGTGGTCTTTCACTACATCTAGAATGATTCTCCTAGCCTTACAGTCTTTCTTGTTGAAGGCTGAAAGAGCGGTCGCATCTGAGCCATCTGGAATGGTAATGGGGTTTGTGGTGGTGTTCCTCACCACCTCCACCCATAACTCGTTCTCCTCCAAAAGCAACAGAATTCTGGCCTTCCAAGGCACAAAATTCTCTGTCCCACTCAACCTGTCCTCAATCCTCAAACCTGTAGCCATCTGAAAATCAGACCAAAAGAACGCTGCCCACTAACAGAAGGTAAGATCACTGAACTTTCTGAGATCTGCAAGTTTTATGTGTGTCTGCAAATCAATTTGTTTTCTGCCCCCTGCGCTCTGATACCATGTAGAAATTCTGCCTTCAACTGCCTGCTGGTTTAATGCCAAGTTTAAGGTGGTTTTCACCTACAGCCTGTTTTGCATTGGCTGTAGGTTACTTAATGCACAATTCTTTAACAGTAAACACACAATTTAAAAACAATTTACAGGGTGCAAATTAATTCACAACATTCACACATAAATTTGACACAAGGATTTTTGGCCAAATCGAGCCCTGGAAAAACCCCCACGGGGAAAACCAGTTGAGTGAGAGAGAGATTTATTATTCCTTCAGCAAAGTAATTATGACAGCAGTACAAGGAAAAACACAACTTATCTCCACATTGTATGCACCCCAGATGCCTCGATTTCTGTGCACAACAGTTGCCCAGAAATGTCTGCAAATCTTCTCGGTTCCTATGCTATATCCTCCTCAGTTTTAGTGTCAAACACACCCTAAATACTGCTTCTGCTATACCACAAATTAGTGCAAATGCCAACCTTAAAACATGGCTATAATTGACTGCAGTGTGGACCACTGTACCAGTCAATACATATATAACCGTGCAGTCTGCTATCTCCTCACAGCGTGACAGAAGGTCACGGGTTTGGTATCAGGGATAGATGTAGCATTAACTGAGCCTTAACAAATGAATCTACCACGAAATATGAGCCCAGACCCTACCTCAAACTGCGTACTGATGAATAGCCTGCTGCATGGTACCTCCACGGTTTTATTGCTTGGAATGACAGCTGATGTCACTGTTTACAGTGCTGATAATAAATGACATTAAATGAATGCCTCGATAACTGAGCCTCTACTGGAAACCCGTGCCTGGAACTGTGCCAATGAAATGACAAGCTCGCTGGTGTCCTGTGGAAACTCGTGCCCTGTCTGGAACTCGAGCCCTTGGCTACTCTCTCGACTTCTCTCCTCTTCACTCATTCACCTCAATAATGATTTAGGTATCCTGCCTCCCTCCCTTTTGTTCAATCCCTAAAAGGGAATCTCAATCAAAGGTGTAGATTAAATCAAATCAATGGCTGAGATTTGATGTGAGTAAAATCACATTAATTAAATCTCTTAATTAATTATTACTCACCCACTTTATAACTTTGGACAAAAGTGGCTATAAAGTCTCATTAATGATTAATTAATGTGAGGGTCCCATCACCCCTTTCTTAGTGACTTAGGCTAACATCACTAGGGGGAACACATCCATGGTACAAAAACTAACAAAGTCTAGATCAAAGTAACTAGCTACTACAAACAAGATTTTCAAGTGTATACTCGTTTACTGACTTAAACGATTTGCTAACCATGGGTGAGGGTGGAAAACAAAGGCTAGGCTCTGGGAATGACTCAACAACCTCAACACTACAATCTCTCGGATGAAGGAACCAGGGAGACCACCTAGACATATACTAGATAGAAGACAACACGAGCAATGGAGGTGTCTCACAAATGGGTAGAGTGATGAGAATGCTTCCAATAGACTCTAGACAAGCAACCTTTTAGCAAATTATTATTTGTCAGCTTTTACAATTAAGATTTCACATTTATTTCACTTTATAGATTTTCACTAGCCAACCTCCAAGAGAAGGTGCCCTGAATAGCCTGGCAGGCCTCAGATAATGACTCGGTGTGACCTCCATTTCCCGCAACTCTCCATAGGTGCGATGGAGTGACCACCTTGTTGCCCTGTAGGGGAAAACAACCTTACACCATACAAAGGGTGAGTGTGCGTTCCTTTGCCACTGACTAGCTAATATAGATATGCATGGTTAGTGTTTAGAAACACTATTTCTCTTGACTAAGCATCCTTTAGATATAGCGTTTAAGATCCGGTGCTCTAGTGTTTAACAACACTGTTTGTAGGAATACTTGGTTTCGAGGACTAGAGGAGAACAACCACTGTGACTAAAATCACACACTCCAGAGCTGAGACACAATGCAAACTGGGAATCTATCCAACACAGAGGTCTAGGCGGGGGAATTCCTCTAGATCAGTAGCTAAGGTATGAGTCGGGATAAAACCAAAACTGGAAGATAACGGATGGACGGAGAAAATGACTAATGGTGCCATGGATAGCAAAAGCCCTAATATAAGGGAATGGATAAGCTAGTACTTCATGGAGTAAGGGTATGACCAACGAGTATATTCAAGAACCTCCTATTAATAGTAACCAACCACTTTTAATCTAAACAGCAAGTAAGCAGCAAATGAGATAAAGCCAGCACCATCACAATATACCTAGTCATAAACTACCTAGATAAGAGGAAGAACACATCAACAACCCACATATACCAAAATATACTTGTTGTATCATGTACCTGAGTCCCTGATATGAACTACCTGATCCACACTGAAGCACTGCAACTGAATATAACATGGGTACTATCATCAATATGCTATGGATGATAGAGGAATGGCTATCTCGGTCACCTACCTGGGGTCATGGGGCTCAGTCCTGGCATGAGACTGTAACTGTGCAAACTATGGATCCACTGAATATATGCGAGTGATCATCAAAATGCTGCTCATCATAGGTTGATCTCATAAAAAATGTGTAAAGGACTGGCTCAAAAGTATACAGGAAACTGATATGCAATCATGGTAGCCTAGTTACTATGGATGTGATTGATTACAAGGTAAAAATAGACACTAAATGCAACCTATAAAAAATGAGAACTCTGGAGGGTTCTTGTCAAGTTGTATAATGTGTTTCTAATGAAGAATTTAACCGCATCATGATGCTTCCTAAGCTATTGAAACAACAATCTAGGATACATGAGCCATTATAGAGTAACACCGTAGACCCCTTATGGTCATGTCTACACATAAGAAAGCACCTACCGTAAGTCAAGTAGAGGGGACATGTCTTAACACTGGTGCCAACTAAATGCCCCCATCTATCCCTGGCACATATCATGGTGGATTGAGCAAGCTGGAAGTGTCCCTAGAAAATATCCATTGCCATACCATAGATCTCATTTGTGGAACTGTTGGATGTCATGGAAGATCACATAGGAAATAATGATCAAGTCACCCCATACATGTTAGGGGTAGCATGGCTTAATGGAATCTTGAGGCCATGTGACCAATCGCATCGAATGTAGTCGAGATGGAAAATGAGATAGTATTGCAGCTACATAAAAACTTGTAATAGAAGCTCATTTTGGGACCAAGAATCTGATGGGGGAAGATCCAATTGAATTGAATGAACTGTCTTGTGTTGTTGATCTTCTTTTCCATGGTATTGAGATGACCAATGGCATTTAGAGAGCATCTAAAGAAAGGGAGGCGCTTAATAGAGATGTTGATGGATTGTAGGAATGGAGAAGCTGTTAAGAACTAATACTCCCTATATCTAGACAAGCATAAGGAGGCAATTTCCTTTGAAGAGCAAAGGGATGAAAATGGGTACCTCTCCCTAAAATAGTTGTCCCCCAAGATGAGAGTCTTGTGAATGAAAAATACAACCTTGAAAATGCTCTCGAGGTGTAAAGGATGGGTGAAATTTCATTCTAAAGAATATCATGTGGGATAGTTCGGTGTGGTCAATTAAGTGAAGTAAGAGTAGGCCACCAAATTACAGTGCTCTATAGAACAATATGTTTGATGATGGTGTCAAAGATATGCATCTTTGTTGGATTCTATTGAAAATGAAAAAAGGAACACTGGTGCTCAAGCACAGAAAGACATGCATACACCTTTTTGAGTCATCAGTGGTAATAACATTTTGTTAACTTAGTTGGCCACTTAACACACATGGACCTATATTACACATTAACATTTTATTAGGGCTCTTCTCAATATGGTAATTTGGTAATAAGATGAGATAAGATAATTTTATTAATGTCCAACTACTAACCACAAATAGTTCAAAGGGATTGCTACGTACTATAGGGTGGGATACCAAGTGGTAATATGCTTTGTACTTTTAACTATATGGGAAGGATGGAGTGTTGGATGCACTATCTTCTAGTGTCTAGACTATAGTGATGATTGTTAAGTTTAGCATAAAATTCACAACAAGAGCATAATAAGGATCACTGAAAGAAACACAATCACAAGATAGACACAGATTTATCCTGGGAAACCGTCATGGGGTAGAAAACCCAGCAAAACTTCCTCAATATAGATGATCAACAAATACAAAGATGAAATCCCCAAATAAGAGCTCCTTCTCCTCCTTCGCAGATCTCTCTCTCTCTCCTATGCGAATTCACAAGTGAGTGAGTGTGTGTTCAAATGAGGAACACACCTCCTCTATTTATACTTTGCTTCACTTGACTTTTAACCCTAACTGGGCCGACTTCTCCTAGGAGAGTCTAATAACCCTATATAACTTAACTCAGGGCCGACCTCTCTAGGAGAGTCTAATAACCCTATAAATAACATCCCGACGGAGGAATGAAACATCTCCGGATGAATAATAATATAGTACAAATAGAATATTCTTAGAAGTTACAATATTTCAACAATGATTTCCTCATACTAATCATTGGAGGACAATCTCTAGTAGAAGATCTGAGTTGGGAATACAAGTTTATTGACAGGTGTGAGTAGGACTATCTATTGCACACATGATTAATCATTTGATTGTCACATCCCCTATTGTTTGAGTAGACTTGCTTTGCATACTACTCATGATAACTATATCTTCTATTCATTTACATTGTAGAAATCCAAGAACTTTCATTCATTTTGAATTAATATAATGTACTACCTACTTGATCTCAACAGTTCCTAACTTGATTGACCCCTTAGATACTAGTGTATACTGAATAACACTCAATGATTTTAAGCACTTTTAGGTAGAAGTCAAACTCGAAATGCCATCCATACACGAATTACCTTATTTGTGTAAAGATTCATGAGACAATGTGTGTTTTTACCCCATCTATAATTGAAGATAGTAGCTTTCTTTATTTTTTCCCTGAAAATTCTAATTTGAGATTCAAAATTTTTGAAATTGATCCATCCTTAATGGTGATTGGGTGATGAATTAAGTGTTGCACCTTTCTTTGTGAAAGGACTACCCAATATATATTTGGTTGAAAACAAATCATATGGAGGGGATGGATTGCGAGCTATGCAATTGCAACCATTCATTTAATTTTATTTTGCATGAAGCATTTACATAGCTTATCTATGTTTGTTGAACACTACATACAACTTACCATGTTCTTCAATTTTCCTTTTCTTCATCGAGGTTGCATGGACTGGAAAAAAAATAGAGATGCTCATCTTTTATTGAAATAAAATTCATTAGGTTTTTCTTATTATGGTGGTTTCTTCACATTTCCTGTTTAGATTTTATATATTGTTGTGTTGCTTGGAGATGTGTCCCTTGTGTTCCCCACAATCCCTAGGGTCCCCATCTTTGAATGGTGTTGGGAACATACCCGAGTATGATGTCAATCTACTTACATACCCAGTACAGTTAATATATACTATACATGTACTGGGGACACCTGGACATTGCGATTGCCATTCAAACTTTTTTCTTTAATTTCATATTAAAAATTAAGATGTTATAACTTATCTAAGATTAATTGTTAATAGCTTAAGTTGATGTTTTAGTTTCATGTATTTTAATGTTTTAGATCTGTCAAAATTAATTTTTTTTTTGTAGATCTTTTGAAAATTAGTTTGTATATTTTAAATTTTAAAAAATGTGTATTGCCATCCCATTAGAATTGAGGGTTATTCCCCCGTGGTATAGAATCCTGTTCCCCTGTTCCACCATTTTGGAATATTTGGATGGCTTAGGTATTATTGTTTTGTGGCTTCAACAATGTCATGTAATCATTCACAAACTATTAGAAAATAAGATATTTATTCCATAAACTGCAATTCACTGATTGTGTTGTTGCAGGCAGTTAATCTTCTTGCTGAAATGGCAACTTCACTGAAAATGAGAAGGCTTTCAATGCAAGGTGCTGCTCATGATAAAGAGCAGGTATGTGTTTCATTAGAATGGAAACTGTAGTAAGTGAAGCTTTCTGGCTGATTGTTTTCTAGTGTGGTTCTGTGAGATTTTAACTAGCAATCAGTAGTTGGAAAAACAAGAACCATTTAAATATATCAGTATTAATTTCTTACATATGCTACATGCAAAGAAGACAATGGGATTCATTGAAAGATGCAAAGATGGTAGGCACTCTAAAATCAGGTTCTCTTTCTTTAAAAAATAGAATTAAAAGAGGATTCCTTGTTGCATTCTGAAAGGTCCAACTATTTGCATCAAAGATTGGAAGGTGATGCTTGGAGTGCAGAAACAATGCACATAGCTTGAATGTGTCAAATGAAGTGTGAGAACACTTCTATTTATATTCTTCAGTTGACTTGATTTTTACTCTTGAGGTCGACTTGTACTTTTATTTATTCTTTATTTATCTTTTATTTACCTTTCAAGCCGACTTGTCATTTTGTCTTCTAGGGTCAATTTACCCCTTTTACTAGGGAAGTTGTGCTCTTTCTTGCTTTCCACCTTCTCTGGGACTTCTTCAATGGATTGTCTTGACTCCTTGGTTATTTCTTCATCATAGAAAAGTTCTTCTCGTTGATATCTCCTCACATGCGGTCACATTCTTTCAATAGAGCTCTAATGTTGATTTGACCATACTCCAAGAAGTCCCGAACACTTCTCAGAGCCGATTGTCAGATTCAACATTAGATTAGACTTTTGTCTAATATACAAAGAGATAAGATGTCCTTGTAACATAGACAAGTCATCTCACTCTATAAGAAGAGATCACTCCTACTACGGAGCACTCCCACCTGGAGTACGCAATGTGACCTCTAGCCTACTTCCACTCCAGTCAACACATGACTGGACGAGGCTAAGCATCTGATCCATAAGACACACAATCAAGGGCTACGATGGGACCATTCTCTCTGGGTCACGAACCCATCCAAGTGAATGATATGCAGAATGTTTGCCCGATGCTGGAACCATGGAGAACATCGACACTCCTTCTCAGCGAGGGAGACATTTTGTGCCAAGCCGCTAACTTAGTGAGAATGTCCTTCAGTATTGCATCTATACTGGATCTGCATTGTATATGTACTGTAACTGCATCTATATTACAGTGTTTGTACTGCAATTGCATCTGTACTAGGCCATTCACTTTCATGAATGTCGGCCACTCATCTATCGAATCATCATGATGTCTAGGCCATTCATCTCTCTTATGAATGTTTGTTGCTCATCAGGAAGATCATCACGGTGTTTGGGCCATTCATCTCTCGTATGAGTTTTTGTCACTCATATGTAAGATCATCACGATGTTACACATCCATCAACACTCCCTCTCACTCAGAGATGTAGATTTTCTAGAGATCACTACTCACTCTGCAAAATCACAGATCCCAACTTGGCCTTAATTCTCAATAAGACACAGGCATATACTAAAACCCAACTTCTCAATCCTAGTATAATATCCCTAATTTGAAAAATTACTCCATTTTGGCCAATTTTCGAACATTGGACTAGTGAAACCCAAATGCTTTCGAATTTTGTATAGAGGGGCTTGAGAGGTATTAAGACATCCTAATGCAACTATTAGACACTTGGACATTCATTGTAGACATTCAAGGCTTGCATTTCTCAAGGAGGAAGGAAGAAGAAAAATACTAGGTGAATTCGATGGTTGAAAACCCCACTAGTCTAGTAACGTTTTGGCTTCCCAAACACTGTACGGCCTTCCCTATTTTTTGAACTAAGACTTGGCTTTGATAGAGGACCTCAAGGGAAACCAAAATGCAGCATTAACTCATGTTAAGTTGATATGCTGCAATAACTTAGATTCCTACTTCATTAGCATTTAATACATTTTCACAATAACGAAAGCATAAATAGGATCTTTGAAAGGCACACAATCACAAGGTACACAACAATTTATCTTGAGAAACCCTCAAGGGGAAGAAAACCCAACAAGAAATTCCTCAATATAGATTACCAAAGTACAATGCCCAAAGAAATAAGTCTCATAAAGAATAGAGACAAAACCCAAAAACAAGAGCCAAGAACAATCCTCTTCCTCCTTCACTAGTCTCCTTCTTCCTCTAATGCTCAATGCATGAGTGAGTGAATGGTACAAATGAGGGAAAGACTCCCTCTATTTATACTTTACTTTTACTTGACTTTTAACCTAACTAGGTCGGCCTCACTTAACTTGACTGGGCCGACCTCTCTAGAAAGACTCAAATAATATTTGTATTACATTCTTTTGGGTACTAACGACCCGACTTACAATGGAGGTTTTACCTCATAACTTTTACATGACCAAATATAATAATGAAATCCCTGAACGGAGGTAAAACATCTCCGACGGAGTTACAATAATAAAGTACAAGTAGAATATTCTTCGAAGTTATATTAATTCAACACTCCCCCTTAACAAGAAGGGTATTCTACTGACAACAACAACAACATGTGTGGCTCTACACAATATCATCGGAAGGAGGGAGGAGGAGGCATCATCAACAACATCATCTGGAACATTGGTTGGTATATCTATAAATCATTGGAAGTTCTTCAATAGCATCAATATCAGCAACTGGAACAGCTTGCTGTATCATCATCATCATCTGCAACATGGAGTTGTAACATCATCATCATCTGCAACACGGAGCTGGAACATCATCATCTGCAGCACGAAGTTGGAACATCATCATCTGCAGCATGAAGCTAGAACATCATCATTTGCAGCACGAAGCTGGAACATCATCATCTGCAGCACGACGCTGGAACATCATCATCTGCAGCACGAGGCTGGATCATCATCATCTGTAGCATAGAGCTGGAGCATCAGCAGCAACAACATAGAGCTGAAGTATCATCATCATCATCTTCAGTACAGAGCTGAAGTATCATCATCTTCAATACAGAGCTAAAGTATTATCATCTTCAACAAGAATTTGCTGGAACATCAACATCATTTGCTGGAATATCACCATCAGCATCATCATCATTGTCAGCACAAATTTGCTAGAACAATATCATCATCAGTAAGTAAATACTGAAACAACATCAATCATCAGTAAGTAAATATTGAAACAACAACATCAATCATTAGTAAGTAAATATTGAAACAACAACAATCATCATCAGTTGAAAAACTGATACATCAACAACAACGACAGCACGAGGTTGGCTCATCAGCATAAAGCTGGAATAACATCATCATCGTCAACAGCTCAAGGCTGGAGCAACATCATCTCTAGCAATAGGTGCATCAACAACCAATATGATCCGTCCTTTCGGAATTTCGGGATCAAGTTCAACACGAGTGATCCTTCCTTTCGGAATTACGGAATCATGGACAATCCTTCCTTTCGGAATTACGGGATTCAATCCAACAACACTGGTGATCCTTCCTTTCGGAATTACGGGATCATGGACAATCCTTCCTTTCAGAATTACGAGATTCTGGTCCATCAACACTGGTGATCCTTCCTTTCGAAATTACGGGATCATGGACAATCCTTCCTTTCGTGATTACGGAACCCAATCCATCAACTTTGGTGATCCTTCCTTTCGGAATTACAGGATCATGGACAGTCCTTCCTTTCGGAATTATGGGACTCTAGTCCATCAACTCTAGTGATCCTTCCTTTCGGAATTACGGGATCATGGACAGTCCTTCCTTTCGGAATTACGGGACTCTAGTCCATCAACTCTGGTGATTCTTCCTTTCAGAATTACGGGATCATGGACAGTCCTTCCTTTCGGAATTACGGGACTCAAGTCCATCAACTTTGGTGATCCTTCCTTTCGGAATTACGAGATCATGGACAGTCCTTCCTTTCGGAATTACGAGATTGTAGTCCATCAACACTGGTGGTGCTCAGACAATCCTTTCTTTCGGAATTACGGGACCCAGTCTTTACAGAGCTACCACTACAACACACTTGGACGATCCTTCCTTTCAGAATTACGGGATCATTGTCGACTACTTACATCTTAGACAATCCTTCCTTTCGGAATTACGGGATTTTAGTCTAAGGATCAACATTTAAGACTATTCTTCCTTTCGGAATTATGGGATCATTGTCTAAGGATGATCAATCCCAACTGCGCCACCATAGTATCATCAACACTACTCCCCCTTTCGAGGGAAGTCCTTACGAACTATACCAAGCTTGTCACGGAACTGCTCAAACATCACACGAGACATAGGCTTAGTCAACACATCTCCAACATGTTCATCAGTGCTCACATTTTGGAGCTTTACAACTCCCTTCTGCACCATATCTTGAATGGTTCTCTGTCATCTTCACGCAACTTTGGCTATCACATAGAATCACTGTGGTATCCAACTCCAAATCGAATAGACCTGATAAAAAATTCCAAAGTGATGTGGCTTCACAACTGGCAGAACAAGTTGCAATATATTCCGCTGAGAGCAACACTGGACTGCTTCTTAGCCATGAGATCATGGCCAATTCTAGACTGAAACACCCTGAAGTGCTCTTCCAATATGAATCTGTATAACCATACAATCTGAAGTCATGATCTCTAGTATAACTGAGATCATAGTCTACCATACCTTTTAGGTACCTCATCGCATGCTTTGCAACTATAAGGTGAACACGTCTGGGCTCAACCAAATAGTGACTCAAGGTATTCACATCAAAGCATATATCTAGCCTGGTTTTCGTCACATACATCAATGACCCAATATTATGCCTGTATAGTGTCTCATCCACTAATTCTAACGATGCATCAGACAACAACATCAAATTTGTATCCATGGGTGTGGCCATGGCTTTATACTCCAACATATCAAATCTTTTTCAAGATTTCTACTGCAAACTGGGAAAAATAACCTTTGCCACAAAAAGAGACTAAGTGAAAGTGTCTCTCCATCTGTACTGTAGTCACTTCCTCTGAAGCGGAGCTTTTCTGCTCCTGAGCACTATCCTCCTTCTGCATCTTATACTTTTTGTATCGGGACATTTTGCACTGGAGTGACCGGTAGCCTTCTCTTTTGATGATCTTCTGTTTATCCATCTATTTCATCTTTCTAAGTCACTGGATACCAAGATCTCAAACTCTGTTGCAAGTTCTCTCTTGCACCCAATAACAACTGCATCTTATATAAAAGTAATTCTAAAGCTGAGATATAGTACATCCTTCTTCATCATCAGAGTTCCTGAATCAAGCTTGTATGTTGCTTCTCCTATTCTCCTAGTGAAACTTTCTGAGGGGAGTCCTTTTCTTCAAAATTGGAAAGAGTGCTTTGAAGCACCGCCATTATAGGACATATTCTTCAATTTCTTCTTTTGGTAACTTCCTGGGAGGTCCTTCTTCTTCTTCTTCTTCAACTAAATGAGCATAATGTCTTTTGTTACTCTTCTTGTTGTATTCTTCTTTTCTCACTAGACAATCTTTGGCAATATGTCCCATCTTATCACAATAATAACATTGATAAGAAGAGAAGTATTTATGCTTGTAGTTTCCTTTCTTGTACTTCTGAAACTTCTTAGGAGGATGAAACTCCTTATGAATTTCCTTCTTAAAATGAGATTTCCCTTTTCCTCTTTTAGTATGGGTGGCTAGAGCTTGATCGTTACCTCTGAGTAGTGCTTCTCGATTTGCCACTCTAGCTTCCTCTTGAACGCATTCTTCCCATACAACTTCAAATTGTAGACTTTCTTTTCTTGCACACATTGTCTGGATAAAAGAATCCCAAGGTCTAGTAAGACCATTGAGAGCAGTCATCACTAATTCATCTTCATCAAGGTTGTCTCCAATTGCTTCTAGTTGTTCTTTGAATTGAGAAACCCTTGTAAAGTATTATTGTAAAACTTAGATTCAGAGATCACTACTCCCTTTGAATCACCCTGAGACCTCAAGTTGTTTGAGTCTCGATGTTAATACATGCTCATAAAGATATAAACTCAACAACTAGATCTCTTTACCAAAACTGAAAAATGCATGCAATCACACATAAACACTGAATATACCCTGGAAACCCCAAACGGGGAAAACCAGTAATCTGTGGGGCTATCTTCTCGCTCAATCCTAGAGCATATATAAAAATGGACAAGTACAATACAGTGTTACCTCAGAAGTAACTCAATCCCTGAACTAGGCAAACTCTAGATCTGCATGCATCAGCTGATGCATGCACTGGAAAAATGAGCCCTAACTGATAAACTGGATCTGAGTATCTCTGCAAGTGCCTCTGATTGTTCTGTCTCTCTCTATCCGCTGCTTTGTTCTGCTCTGCAACAGAAGAAGTCTAACTGTTGAAAGCGTCCTCCTCTACATGGATAAGTGCGCCCTCCCTCAAATCAAGAATAGCTCGTACGAAATCAGATCTCAACAGATCTGAGCTCTGATCGTCACAGATATTCCTCAATCACTAAGACGAAGATACTCTGCGAGTTACAGGCTCTCAAACGCTCAACTGAATGCAGTACGAGCTTCCTCCTCCTCAAATAAAGCGCCCTCCTTCCCAAGGAAAGTCGCCCACCTCTCAACTGATCTATCTCAAAATAGTTATCTCAATAAAGAAGACAGACACCTTATGTCTCCTTATATCAACTCACTGAAAAAATACGTTTACCAAAAACCTAAAAGTAGGTGCATGAAAAACTCACTTTTGCATGCATGCATGCAAACCTTAGCGTGCATTTCTTCCCAAAGATTTTTCCTGGTTAACATTTTAACACTCCCTCTTAACCAGGAAAGGGTTCTGCACAACTCCCATCTTCTCCCTGAAGTACTCGAACTTATTCTTCATCAAGGATTTTGTCAAAATGTCTACAACCTGCTCATCTGTGGAAATGTATTGAAGCTCAACTACTCCCTTCTGAACATGATCACAAATAAAGTGATATCTGATCTCAATGTGTTTGGATTGATGATGAAATACTGGATTCTCATAGAGCTTGATGCAACTCTGATTATCACAGTGGATCACTATAGGCTCCAATTGCTGATCAAATAGACTTACCAACATCTTGCGAAGCCAGATAGCTTCGTAACTGGCTAAACTAGCCGCCATATTTTTTGCCTCTACAGAACTCAACGCAACAGATTTTTGCTTCCTGCTAAACCACAACACAACTGTCAAACCTAAGTTGAAGCAACACCTGGAGGTGCTTTTCCTGTCACCTGCATTACCTGCCGAGTCTGAATTTGTGAACCCAACAAATTGAACTTCTCCTTGCCTCACATAGTTCAGCCCATACTCTCTTGTTCCGTTGATGTACCATAGAACATGCTTTGCGGCCACCCAATGCACATATCTAGGTTCTACCATGTACTGACTCAAGGTGTTCACCACAAAACTCAAATCAGGTCTGGTGTTGACCAATGCATCAAGGAACCAATGAGTTGTCGGTACCTGGTGGGATCAACCAACTTACTCTCAGAAGCCACTTGCTTCTTCTAGTTGGTTCTCATAGGGGTAGTCATGGGCTTGCAATCTTGCATCTGAAATCTCTTCAGGATTGTTATCACTCAACTTGTAGTTGTCTCTAAAGGTATACCATCCAGGACGATAAAGGTGTAGACAACTAAAGAGGTGACCCAAGAGATGCCACGGTTCCCAATGCAAGCTGGGTGTCACGATAGCCGAGGCACTCTTCACTTTAGATCAAGACTAATCAAGATCAAGGGGGAGACCCTAGCCAATCAATGAAGACTAGCTAACCCAAAGATTCCTAGGGAAATGTGTAAGATGAAACAAGGAGATCAATGGTGAGTTAGATCTAGGAAAGTTAAGTGGACCCAAGGGTTAAGATATGGTTGAAGAGGCTTAAAGAGTGGCAAATGGTTCAACCAATGAATGACAAGGGCCACCTAATGAGGTTCAATCAATAGATCTAAAGATGACTTAGTACCATGAAAATTAGCCAAGTGGGACCCACTCCTTAAAACATGGAAAATTGGTCCAAGTTGGGTCCACAAGGTCAAAGTTGAAATGAGATGGTACTAGGGGTATGCTAAAGCATGGATCTATTGATTTGAGATTGAATTAGCAATACCGACAAATGGGATCTAGCAAATGGCCACCTACCCAAGGAGTGTGAATTACCCCAAGGATGACTAGTGCCTTAGATCAAGGGCCAAATGGAGTCGGATGTCCACCAAATTATAGATCGGGATAGTTGAGATGAATATCAAGGTGAGTTTTCAATGTCAAGTACATGCCATGGCTAGATCTCCATAGATCTAATGCATCACCAAGTGACCCAAGTGGGGCTCAACCCTCAAAATGAGGAATGTGGCCCACAAGGTGAAAATCAACAAGGTGAAGCACTAGGGGTAGGTTTTCAAGGTTGATCTAATCAATGCAAGAAGAATCTCACCTACCCACATTTAGGAACTAGCAAAATTAGCCTTCCTCAAGGAGTGCGAATTGCCTCAAGGAGGGCTAGGTGCCTTCGGAATTGGGTCAAATGAAGGCCAATCACCACCAAACTACAGAACCGAATTGTCGTGGATGCTATAGAGGTAAGTTTTAAATATTATCCCCAAAAGCATGCTAGATCCAAGTAGATCTAAAAAAAGTAAAATGAGGGTTTTGATTATTAGGGTTTTATGACCAATGAAGAAGAGAGAATGGATCTAGACACATACCTTGTAGAACATACCTCAATTGCTTATGGCCACTTTGCAAATTCATAGCCTTCCCCCTATGTGTATATTCAAGAGTGAGACCTAGTGCTCCAAGCCAAAACGTCCTCCCTCAAAGTAGCCAAATCGTCCTCCTCCTATAAGACAAGATCAAGTTAGAAACAAGCCAAGCAAAAGAATTATGAAAATGATGAAGAGATGTAATAGAAAGCATCAACTATGTCACAAAGATACAATAATGATACAAGATGAAGCAGCTCATGTACAACCAGCAACAGTTTGCACGACGGTTGGGGATCACGCTTGTTAAAGACCCGACCACTCAACCTGAGCAGAAGGACTACACCAGTTGCTAGGTCTCACCGGCCATCCTGGTTTTTTGGTTTTCGACCAGCTTTTTGTACTATTCTGTTATTTCCTTATCTAGATGCGTTAACTATGAATATTGTTTTAAAGATGACTGTCCTAAGAAACATAGCCAGTTTTTTTTTAGGTCTGTTTTCTCTACCATGAGAGGACCTAGGAATTCTGAAACTCTGTATATTTTGATTATGCTAATATAAGGAACTACTGCTAGCTTATAAAAAAAAAATGATGAAATGAGAAAAATAATAACCAAGTACTGCTTTATGAATTAAATCAAAAGATCAACACCACACGAGATAGAAAGCATTCACGACATATATGATTGAACTTGAAATATGAGAAAATAAAGACCAGTGCCGAGAATGTAAAATGCTTGCGATTGCTGTTGTGTGGGGTTGCTTCTGTAGTCTCAAGTGAAAGTATTGCAGTGTCTCAGTTGGTTTATTTTATGATTATTAAATGAATAGTTAAGGAGTGGGTTAATTCTTGGTTTGGCCCACAAGAGACCTAACCCTTCGAACTGAGTGCTTTAGCAGCTTTACCAAGTGTACAACCAGGCGAGGATGAACCTGCTTAAAGTAGCCTGCAAACTCTATAGTTTCTGCCCATGCAACCTCCCGAGTTCTCAGAATTTGGTTCTAATGGATTGTCCTATTAAACTAAGTACCTTACACCCATCTCTGATTGACCAGCTGTTCCAACTAAGCTGCAACGGTCAAGAGCATACTCTGGGTTTGGGACGTTGGTATATTTTATTATGAAGTGTAAGTGGATGACTAATCTAATCTAAGCCCCAAGGGTATCTTTTCTTCACACCGCAATGTGGTGGAGTACTTCGGTAGAACAAGGGGGCTGATTTTATCTTGAAAGATTTTATAATAATTTCAGTTAATGGTTAATCTATGCAAACCCCAAGAGTATCTTTTCTTCCACTTAAGGTGGAGCACTTCGGTAGAGCAAGCGGGATTAATTTTACTTGAAGTTTTTAGAACAAGTTGTGATTCATTTTGTAGCACTTAGGTGAAAAACCGTAAAAGATTGTAAGTCCCCCTGGGACACCTTGTGTGCTTTGTGAATGTTATTTAATTACTAACAACAAGAAGTAAACTAATCTAAAGCCAAAAGAAAGAAGAAAAAATGTAAAAAACTGAAAAAAGTAAAAAATGTGAATCCCCCTAAGGGGATTGGGGTCCAGGCGCTGGAATTGCCTGCTTGCTCTTTTTATTCTTTGATTTACAGCTGAAAATAGAGATGAAATACTGCTTGCCCTTTATGCTTAGGGACAAGTCAGTTTACAATTTATTTGAAAAGAATGGATCAAAACTTGAACTGTTGGTTCTTGGAAGTGTTCAGGGAGACTTGATATGGTAAACTTCTTGATTCTTTGGGTTCAACCTGCTAAAATGAAATATCAGACCAACAAACAAAGTTAATCAAAATGACAAATCAGAACACTTTAGGAGTGTTCTGACAACACTACAAATTGTCAAATTGAAAACTAGCTAAACTAATATGTAAAAAATGGAATTTTTGGACATTTTTTTGGACATTAAACTATTTTTAAAAGGTTTTAAAAGTTTAAAACATAAAGTTTGGTACAAAAACCAGCAAGCTAACAAATTATTGAAATCTACTAGAACACGCTTTAAGAGTATGTTTGCTTTATGTGCAAAAAATGGAAAAAAATTCTAAGTTAAAAGCATGAAAAGAAGAGAAAAATGACTAAGTAAGACAAGCTAGAGAGCTTGCCTTCTTAGGATCTTTGTTGTCTCTTTAAGAGATGACAAACAAATGAAGTACTAATTACTTGATACGACTTTAAAAGACCTTTTAAATGAAAGATAATCTACTTTACTTTTTCTTGAGATCTACTTTGAACTTCTAAGTAAAATAGAAAAACTTTTAGCAATCTAGATTGAAAATGAAGATAAACTTTGTAAAATGAACCTTAGATTGCTACTTGCTTAAATCTACTAATCAAATGAACTTTAAAGCAAGATTTTTAAGAAGAAGTAACCAAGATAGATTTAAAAAAGGGATATCTAGAAAGATGAACCCATGGGGTTTGAGCGCTTTTGAAGAGAATGGTTATGGAGTCAAGCTCCTTGATGCACCGATGAGATCTACACTTCGATCGACTATGTTGAAATGATGACAAGATCAAGCAAGTTCTTTGTCCTCTCCAACTTGGGCTACCTGTAAACAGCTGCAAAGAACTAACAAGGGGATTAAGAGCATTTGTATAACAATAAACCGTGAAACAATAGAAAAATGAATTTCAAACAAGAAACACCATCATTCTTTGCATCATGATATCATTTACATATGTAAGCATCCTATAAAGAGTTACTTACATATCTATAAGAAGATAACTTCCTTTCCCAAGAAATGCAATCCCAACAATATTAATCAATGGAACATAAGTACAATTTACCTCATTTATGCATGTAGATCCAATCCAAGACAATCACCAAATCACATTAACCTCCAAAGCCTTCTCTTTATTAACTCAAAAAAAATAATACAATGTGAAATGAGCAGAGGTTCCACCTTCCAGATCAATAACAATGGACCTCTAGCTCTTCTTAAATAACAAAATACAGAGGTGATGGGGCTACCAATCAAGGGATGCGCATGAGCTGATGAAGGAGAGTCAATCACGAGTGAATGGCGTTGAACTGAAGTTTGTTGCTGTGATTTGGACTCAAAAGGAAGCCAAAACAATATCATGGCGCCACCTCACCAAAAGGTAGGCGCATCCCTTTTGGAAACACTACCAAACAAAACCGGCCGCCATGGAGTGCGACCCCTATGTGAGAGATGGGGGCGGACTCCTGGATAAAATAAACTCGCTCAAACTATCAATTGTTTGACCTTTAACCATATAACATGTCACATGACGTGGGCTCCCCCTCATAACTTGAAACTCACCCACCAGCAAATCTGTACGGATCATGTGATGAAAAGGCCCACGCGAAGGAAGGGGCCACGATAAGTTAAATCAAAAATTGATTTTAAAGTTATATCATAAGTTTTACTCTTATGCTTGGTCGCCTTTCCTTAATTTGACTTGTGCCATGTCATTTGGCATGTGCCACATATTAATTTTTTATATTTTTAATAACTTAGCCTGGTGCATCTTTATGCTCTTTTAGCATTAAAGTGCGATTTTGTAGCTCTTATAGGCAAAACTGCTCCACGGGGCGTTTTGGTCGCCCAAAACATAGGAAAACCGGATATTAGGGTAAAAAGGATGCTCTGAGCTTGAAAACGAGCATCCCTGCGCCAAATTCCGACTCCGGATCACCCTTTTATCATCTTTTGAATTTTTTCATTTAAACCATTAAAAAATGGCTTAAAAATGCGAAAAAAAATATTTTTCTCGAAATCGACTGAAACTTCAGAGGGACCTATTACATGACAAAATGACAAAATCCTAGTGTCTAGCATGTTTATAAACATTAGAAAATGGACTCTAATAATCCCCTAAGGCCTAACCCCCACTTTGGGCATTCCAGCTTTGGAGGAGCAGGAGAAAACCTTATCGATTCTATTCGGCTAAAGGCAAAGCATAATCGACAAGGGAAAAAAATCCTTGGAATACCTTCTTTGGTTGTCAAGTCCTAGGGAGCCGAGTCACTCAAAGACCACCATGCTAGTACGCTTTATTACAAACCCCGTGGGAACGGTCATTTATTACAGAAATGAAAAAGATGGCCAAAATTGGCCAAGGCTGGAACATCTGAACTCTGATAAGCACAAAAATTTGTGCAATACTGGCGGCTCACTGAAGTCCAGCTGATGTGCAATTCAGCTGGTAACAGGGCGCACTTGTAATCATGGGTTCCCAACCTGCAAACAAAAATCGACTTAGTAAGTGTGGATTTTGAGATATCACAAACACCAAATCGAACTCAGCTTACAAATTAAAGAAAACATGCAAATCCACCAAAGAAAATGGTAGAGAAAATGAAAGCAAATGAAGCAAAATTATTTCTATTAGCAAAACTCCCTTTTTCCAGAAACCACCAAGGCACATTGGGAAAATTTTCCGCTTGCTCCTGCATGCAAACACTGAGAAATAACACTCCAAACCAACAAATCTAGGATCTATCCACTCAAAGAGGATGGCAAGGAACAAAATCCATCTAGAGAAACCAAAGAGATAAGAAATTTGAAGCTCAAAATAAATCTGGTTTCTATTTCATGTAGCAAGCTGTCCAAAAGTCCTTTACAATTAGCAACTCACTCTCTTTTATAGAATAAAAGAGGAGCACAATCTCTAGCCCATAAGGATGGAGGGGTGAGATTAAAACATCTCAAAACTAGATCAAAGGCTGAGAAAATTCTCACCTTTTTACAATTTTACAGAGTTGGAAATGACTATCAAAAGAAGGGCCCGAATTGCCTCTAGGAGCCCATTTTCATAAAATAAATTACATTGTTATAGGTTAGGAGCTATGTTGGGGTCACTAGGGAGTCCCCTTTACATGCTTTTTCAAAACCTAGGAAGTAGTATTTCCTAACACATGATTTTATTTATGTTAATGCAACCCCTTGGAAGAGAAATCTGCCTGTAGCAAACATAAATATTAAATAAATCATAAATACTCAACATTAATAAATAATAATAATTAATTAATAAACACTAGTAACTAAAGATGACTAAGGGATGCAACCCTTCGTGAACAGTCACCAAGGTACTTTTAGGATTTATATATATAAGGCACTCTCATTGTATGAATGTATCCTAAGCATATCTATCTCATTATTCATTTATTCAATTATATTTTAATATTTTATCCTATATGGATTTCTGTTACCTATCCTGTCTATTCTGATATTTCTTTAGTAAGTGAATTGTAGTTTGTTTCAACGCCCCACTTGATGGTGATGACTAGCTGGGCCCACATGAGATGCCATGAGAGAAAACTGAGACTTGGGTATTGTTTGGAAATGGATTTTACTAGGATCCAAGTTGCCACTTTTTCCAAAATGTTGCTCATTCTTTACTTGATTAATTCACCTAGGAACTTAGGAATTTTTTAAAACGGAATTTAGGAAAGTTTGTTAATTATTTCCATTAATTCCAATATAGGTGAATTCATGCTTGGACCACCTCAAATTTGTCATAGATGGAATCCTTGATGCTTGAGAAAACTGTACAAATAAAATCAATGCCATAAACCAATACGCAATCTTCAAATTGATACTGCTCCAAATAATTAATCTTCAGCCTTAGGCTTTTTAATCCTCAACTTAGGAAAAAATTAATTATTAAGTGTATTAATCAAAATCAGCTGAAAATAACACTTGGAGGGGTCTAATTGGCCTCCAATGACTGTAGCATGATGAAATGTGAATCATGAAGCTCCCATACCACTGGTTGGTTCGGTTGACCAAGTCAAGCCCGGGTTTTACCAAGTCAAAAGTCAACTCTGGTCAAACTTTTCTAATGAAGTCCAATGGTGCAAGGACTCAACCAAATCCCAGTAGAGGATGAAAAATCACTCGTAATAGTAGTATTGGAAAAGAACTAGAACCACAAATCATACTTTACAGAAGTAATACAATTGAATCCCTACATAGTCTCATAGGAAAAATGCATAACACAACATATAACATGAAGTAGTTGTTTTATATGCATGCCACCATTTAATTTACCATCAAGAGCATTGCATAGATCATCATTTTCTTGGGTGAAGTGAATGGTGAAAATCCAAGACTAGTCAAAGTGAGGATTGGTCATGGAAGACTTGGGTAACTCGGGAGAAAAGGGAAAACAGGGGACTCTGTGACATTCATTAGTCAGACAAACACTAGAGAAGCATGTGACTCACAAATGGATGATGTGCTAGAAAATTATACACCTTTGACTTTAGCAAGTAACCATTTCATTTCTCGTTTGCATGTTTTTCTTTGTTTCATTTCATTTCACTTTTGTTGCTTTTGGATATTTCTTTGTTGCATCTTTTTCTTTTCTTATCCTTTAGTTGGTTAATGGCTGAAAGGTATCGGCCCTAAATGCTTTCTGGGCACCAGTGATGACACGGTCTTAGCTTCACTACCATCAACCGTCCATAGGCTCGACGGAGTTGGCACAGTAATGCTTGTTTAGAGAAAATATGCTTAACCTCTTAATTCAAGGAGTACCTACCCCTCCAACCACCAACTAATTTCAAGGATAGGGGAACTTGTTTCAAGTCTAGGGAGCACACTTCTGGCAACTAGCCAACCTTAGTTCGCACCCAATCCACAGGGATTTACAAGCATAAAGGGATATGGGGTCAGATGGATGTAATCCTAGGTTTAGAGCCAAACATGAGGGGTAACTGACAAGAAGCATAAGACTTCAGAAAACTAATTCTCCTAGGTTCAGAGCCCAACATGAGGGGTAACTAACGAGAAGCATAAGACTTTGGAGAATTCTGTTGCATACACCAGAGCCGAGACACTAGGGATAACATAAAGACCATCCTAATGAAGAGGTCACAGAGGGGAAGGTCCTGAGTCATTCTGTCAAATCCAGGTCAATGGGTTTGTAGCATAAGCAGGGGTGACATGTATGGAGGATGGTAAGGTCAAAAGATGGAACCAAGAGAAAAGGATGTGTTCCATGCAATAATCAAGAGGTGTTGCTAGATAATGGTATGTGCATAAAACAAAAACTATTTCTATATGCTATACTATGCATCAATACTACTCACCATGCTCATCAAAGACTACAAGTGTAAAGTCGAATTTACAAGCAGTGCATCAGTCAATAAAAACCATATAATCAATAATAAATCCTCTAGGCATGCATCTGACATAAGAACTGAAAATGACAAGGATCCATCATAAGGCAATATACATATGGCAGCTGATACCCAGGTCTCAGAAATCTCAGAGGCATCACTGCTATGATACATAGCCCTTCTCATACAAAACTTGCCTGCTCTGCTCTGCAAAAATGAGGGTATAGCACCTCATACATCTGGTGGTATAACTGTAACATACTGTGTTGCGTTGTGTTGTAGATGAAATTTATGTTTCTTATTTGTTGCTGATGGTTTGTCACACAAACTGCTGCTAACATTAAGTTTGTTGGACACATATTTTGTGAATTATAGTGGGGTTATTTTTCCATTTGGTTGTTTTTGTTTCGCATCTCTATTCTTTAATACAACTTGATATCTGGAAGTGGCACTTCGTATTTAACAATCCAAGAAAGTAGCACATTCAAAGACTTAAATTGTTACAACATAATTCTTCTCTTGTACCACATCAAAATTTTAAGGTGGTAATTATAATGCAATAATGTAGGCTTCTGGCTGTTGATAATATAAAGAGGTATGTAGGCTTCTGGCTTCTGTGTATAAACTAGAGTAGATTACTGATTTTTTGCTTGTCAACTCATAAAATGTTACTATAAATGGTAGATGACACATGAATCTGGTAAACAAAAGGCGGCCTCAGATGTTACAAGCCCTTCAACAAACAGGTAATTTCCCATCAATGCAGTTAAGTAGACATACATTTTCCTAGCTGAGACAGATATTATAGCAGAGGAATGCAATATTTACAACATGTTATATCCATGAGCAATATGCAATAAACTGTCGGTGAATTGTAAAGAGTTTGCATAGGTCACTAGAGCTCCAATTTAATCTTTTTTATTTCTATATAGATATTTCTTTGTTTGCAAATGTATTAAATCGATCTGCTTGTTCTGTTTTGCAGTACCAAATTCACACTTCCGGTAAGTTTCTTGTATTACAACATCACTCATTTATATTATGAATGCTTTGATGTATGGTGGTAGACACCATTAATTTACTGTTATGATTCTTCGCATGTTCAATATGGTGTAGTTGAAATTGAAATGACCAGCATTTGTTTTCTGTTTCAGATTTCCAATTTGCATGCATACATTGCACAAAGAAATGAGGAGCTCAGTGAAGAGGAAGATTGGGAGGATTAAATATTCTACTCACTTCTAAATATCTGAGCACATTGCTGAAGCCATTGCATTCTCAGATCTTTCAATCATTTATTGTAGTTCATGTTCACAATAACTGCTCATATCAATGTGCTCGCACTGTCCTCCTCTTTCAATTATTCTGGTCGGATTTTTTTATTTTAGGAGTGCACTCCCTTGCAGTTGAATTTGGAAATATAATTTGTTATATGAAAGGCTTATGTTCGCTTTTGCTCACTAGTATTTATTAAGAGAAACAAAAGTTTTAGACCATATATGTGTTTGTTTGACTGCCTTTTGCTCTTTGGTATCCACATGAATTGGGTAAAAATTGTCAGATATGTGATAACTGATATATAATTGAACATATAAAGAGAATATCCCGAAACTACATTATAAGATTTTTTGTTTCAACAATTAATGTCACTAGTCCAAAGTGGTAGTTACGGAACAAGGATCTTTTGTATCAATAATCATATATTCACCTGTATGGTTATGTAGTTATACTGTTATCCTCTGTTAATGTGAACACTGAAGAATAGAGTGGCTTAGACACTAGAGACTTGTCATCAAGAATCGACTTGCACGCAATGCTTTTCTTGAGGTTATGTATTAAGATGGCATCACTCATGTGCCTGCAAAGAAACACAAGCTTGGCTTCCATCATATAGTAAGAGAATATTCAAATTGTGCCAGAAATTAGAATCATCAGTAATACTTGAAGGATTGGTGTCTTGCACTTGATAAATTTGCTGACATGTGGAACAAACACCACATATCTGAATTTATTTACAAGCTATCAATTTATGCTAGATAAAAAATTATCAGGTCTTTGCATGTTAGGTATGAATGATTTGGTTGATGGATGAACTTACCCTTTCATTTTTGCTACCCCACTTAATGCTGCGATTTTTTTGACAGATTGCTTCCTTTGACTATTAATATAGACAATGAATTATATGTTTGTATGGATGAACTTAGCCATTCTTTGCTGTAACCCCACTTAATTTTCCTTCTTTTATTATTTATATAATACTTCCTATGTCTATTAATATAAATAATCAATGTACGTAGTGTTCGTTTTATACAAATGAGTTGCTTAAACAACCTCCTCTAGCAAGATCATGACTATGGGGCCTGTTCCCGCTCATATTGTATGATGCCTTGTGCCAATTTGAGGGCCTACCTGAGTAGAATGAATTTGGAGTATATTGGTTTCAGATTCATTATGCCCCTATGTGGATGCATTTACATCATTGGGAAGGGCCATATCACTTGTGCACACTTTCCTAGATGCTTCCCCTGTGATAATTTATCTATTGACCACTTTGTGGGTGTTGAGGCATTCTAGTGAGAATTTTCCACTTGTACACTTGCCCAATCTTCGTGTCGACCCTTAGAGCGCTCATCTTGGAGAGTATGCCATGCATTGTTTCTAGGTCGTTATCCTACCTATGGTGGAATACCTTAGCTAGAGGAGGTCTATTAGCTTCATTTGTGGAGCCTATGTCATGACTTATGGCATATCTAGTGGAGTGCTCCTCATTTGCACATATTTGTAGATGCCTTAGCTTTCCAACATGTTATAGCTTATCAAAGTGTTACTTAACAAATATTGTTTTTTCTATTAAGACCATATACAACAAAGCAACCAAATCTAGAATCATTAAAGTATATATAAAATCCAACAAGTACACAGTTTAAAGGGGGCATGCCATTGACCCATAGAGAACAATGCACAAATTAAATACTTTAATGTGAGATACTTGTAACCTTTAGCTCCCAGAAGTCCAAGTGTTGAACCAGTCGCACTCAAGATCCCATGAACCAATCTTCAACAAGATCCCACGAGACAACCTTCAATCAATGGGCGGAGAGGGGAAGGGGGGATGCACCAAGGGTCGATTTTCGTCCCAACCAGTGAAACCATATTCACAAGCGTTGCCTTTCGAGCAAAGCTTAAGCTCAATGAGGTGAGGAAAATTAAGGTACACAACAATTCTCTAATGCTCATTCCCATACTCACAAGCTATGGGGTACAACAATCTTACTACCACTCTCATATTTGGTGATCACATTTACACTAGGCAGTGACATCTTCTGCAATTAACTCACATAGATCCCAAAGGATTGTCACTTATCATATTCTCAGTTGATTAACGACAGTGTGGTGGAGAGGCTCATGGACATGCAGAACTATAAAACTTGTAGAAATTAGACATGCGAGGTCTTACTAACACTGTTAGCCCTTGGTGATCTCAATCACACTCAACAGTGGTATCTTGCTATGCAAGGATATTACTACCAACTTTACCCATTGGTGATCACAACTACACTCTATAATGGCATTTTTCTTTGCAATGATCTTATTGCCACCATCAATCCTTGGTGATACTAATCACACTCAACAATTACATTTTGAAAATTGGGCCATGTTATCACACATCTTGTAGATGCCCCTAATGAAGATCATAACCAGGATGGTAGAGGGGATAGGCAGCTAAAGAGGTGACCTTCGAGGATCCTGATCACTAAAAGTGGATTGGATCTTCGTCACTTTAAGCCAACTGAAAGAAGGTTAAGGGGGAGACCCTAGCACTCCTTGCGGAAAGACCCCAACAGACAGGACACACTAAAAGCTATGCAACAAGGAAAGAAGGGATACCTTGCTGACGAAACCCTAGGTCACAGATAGACACTACTGAATGAGGCTTGAAAGGATTGATTGTGATAGAATAGACACAACAATGTAAATTCAAATAATGATTCCTCAATAGCTATGAGATCAAACAAGGACCTAGGTGAAATGAGTGCTAGGTGTGGATAAGCAAATCGCTACCCTGGGGGGATTTAACTTATTAAACTGAAAATGCTTAAGGTAGCATTCAAAATAACCTTTAAGAGATTTCCTAACACTTGAGTTTATTGCTTGAATGAAATATAAGGGAAAGAGCAAAAACCACAAGCAAAACCAAATCATAAATTGGAACTATACTCACCAGAACAAGAGGGGTGCATTCACTAGAAGACCAGTTCCAAATCCAAAGGGGTAAATGGAGTCAAAATAATAGATCGTCTAGTGTCTAATCAATTTGGAACATGGCAAAAATTTCCCCAAGTGTCGGATTTCTAAAATTCCAAGTAAAATGACTCACGAATTTTTTCTAGGGTTTTAACTAATAAATTATTTTAGCGGACAAGTGGAATGGAAATGAGAACCAGAGGAAGCATGAAGAACACACTCGGACCCTTGAGAAATGTTGAGATTATGACACTTGCTTACAGCATTGAGCAACTTTGAGGAGAAATGGTGAAGTCTTGGCTTGCCATGAATTCAGCCCAAGTGGATAGGTGCACCCTCCTCTTGAAAACCAACAACACCAAGTCAATTCGTTTTTGCAACAGAAGGAACAAATATCACATGCAATGGAATTTAGAGAGGAACTATTGACACATATACAAAGCAAATTCCCTATTGTTCACGACATGAGAGAGAGAGAGAGGGTTCTCTCCACTTTTGCACCTTCAACCAATTTGCTATCCCTTTTTATCCTAGCATGCAGTGTTAATCACCATGAAAATGTGCCAAGAAATGTAACAAAACTCTTCAATTGTCAAAGGGAAACAATATGAAATCACTATTCTTGAATATTAACCACAAGAGAACATGAGTTTGTACTCCGCAAGAATTTTCTCTATTACTACAAATCCAAGAGCCAAAAGTCCGTTACAATGAGAGCTCTCTCTCTAATATAGAAAACATGAGAGAAATCCATAGCCATATTTTTATCAATGGTTGAGCTCATAATATACAAATGATGATCAGTGATTGAGATCGAATCACATCCACAAATCATGAACCAACTCAAAAGGGGGTGCCAATTACCCAAATACATCGAAGTACAATAGCATGATGATACTAACTCGAAAACACATGGAAAAAGTCTCATATGGGCTATGTTGTCCCCCCAGTGACATAATATAACAGTTCCACATAAAGCATGTTATAACAAATGAAGTGTTGCCCACAAGTGTACCCCATCTCTAGAAGTGTGACTTGGCTAGGAGAGGCCAAGTAAGAAAAGTGGGGCCCAATGATGATATAATCATGTGAAATGAAGACTAGAGCACCTCCATAACATAAGATAAAAAGTCAATGTCACTTCATTGCCAAACATTTTCCTTTGATCAACTTGATAAACCATGGTCACTTTAATTATTTAATTAAAATGTTGATAATATTTGTAAATAATCAAATCTGCCCATAATCTAATCTTCCCTTGCCCGAAAATATGATATGAATCCACGGATGAAATCAAAAGCATGAAATCCACTAGGAATGACTACTCATACACCATGGATCCACCTCTAATGCCAACTAGAAGGAAATCCATCTCCAATAATAAAAATATATGGTCTAATAAATAATAATAAATCTGTATCATAGGCATAATCAACATTGAAACATGGAATGATTTGGTGAACATCCATAGGCATCAAAATACATAAAATAAATAGTCGTAGTCACATATGCTGTTGGGCCCTTCCTGTTGACTAAGTCAAACTTGGTCAAATATGTTCAAATATGATGACTAAACCAAAAACTGAATATATATGCATGCATAAGGTGCCAGTAGTACATTCCAAATTATATTAGTAGCAGACTTGAATCATTAGTAGAATACGGCAATGGTGATCATAATGAAAAACATAAAACATGGACCAAAATTGATAGTTGTATAGCAGTGGTGAGTTCTAAACATATGTTCATTTTCACATTCACACCCTTGTGCAATTTAGACCACCCCTCACTTACTCTGGATGAGGTGGGAAATAGTGAAAGGCTTGTTCAAATGAAGTTTGACTTATGCAGACAGACTTTATGATCTCTCAAAGTAAAATGGAAACAGCGAACACAATGACATGTACTTGATAAGAAGACACTAGGGAAGGGTGGGGTCTCACAAGTGGATGAATTGATGGGAGTCACTCATTCAACTCTAACAAGTCTATTATAACAATGGCCTTGTAGTGTTGAAAAACACTACTAATCGCAGCTTTGCTCCTTTCCTTTAGATTTATCACTTAAACACTTTTCATACTTTCTTGTATATATATAAGCACATGCAAACTTTGCTTCGAGTCTAGCTAATTACCCCCCCCCCCCAAAGCAACTAGCCAACCTTATCTCATGTCACAACACCAACTAGTACTCCTGCCTTAGAAGTGCATCATGGGGTCAATTGGCAGGAATCCTCCACAATCAAGACCAAACATCGGGGAGACCGACTAGAACAAGCCAAGGATTCAAACACCCAGCTTTCCTAGGCTCAAGACCCAACACCGGCGGGTTCCTCAACACCATACTATTTAACCACATCAATTGTTAGTCCAAATGCAACCATATGATACATAATCACCATGCTACTACCAAATATGACTAGTCACATCTACTAAGATAATCAGGAAGGACAACATATATATGCAAACCTCATGACATATACATGCTCAATCATTTCTACATCTGGATCTAAAATGCCTCTGACATTCTGGGGAGGGCAAGGAAAATACATCAACAAATTGCTATGTTGCACTACTAAAGTCAACCAATGGTCTAACAAGTATCCCTTTGGGATCATGAAGGCTGAAAAGTGACAAGGGCAAGCTAATGATACTGCTCTAGAAATTATGTATGTCTTTGTAGGTGTTATGCCACTGATCATCACTGTAAAAGAGGGGTAGGCTCATCTCAATGAAGGACTGGCTTAGGTCCGGGACAAACTGCTCTGAATCATCATGGTAGCCTAGCTACTATGGATGTGATAACATTTGGCTCTAGCTGGGACAAGTGCCCTAAGGGAGAGAGTGCTTGAGAACCCTAGAATCTCTGGTCCACAGCACCCCTCCCATCATCATTTGTCATGCACCTGGAACAAATATGCATCATCTTCAAATATGTACCTATTCCTGCACAATGCAAACATTCTACCGATCTCTGCAAACCAATCGTCACCATACCTCATAGATATAGAGAAAACCCATACTGAAAAATAAAGTGTTGAAAACAAAATGTTGAAATGAAATAACTGAAAGCAAATTCTAATCTAATAACTGAAATGAAAGATTTTCATTTTATTAATTGGGAAGGGAAAAGGCACAAACATAAGCAAACAAGCAAAAAACTTAATGTAAGCAAAAACAAAGAAAAGACACTATCTATTGATTAAGTGAGCTTATTGGCTTCTACCCTACACAGAGGAGATCCTGAAGGAAGAGTCTCTAGGTCATCCCAGGGGTGTACTCATGCAAGTGGAAATCATGAATGGGAACTCTGAATTAGTATCCATCCTCAGTGGATAGGTAATACATATGACCATCAAAACGGTCCACCGTGAAATGTCTTATTTGGAGATTGTCCTACCCCCTAGATATGTAGTGGTAGGCATGATTTTGCAAAATGACCCTATCACCGTATGTGAATTTTCGTTGATTTACAGATGATGAGACAAAATTTATGTCACGGAAGAAGGATACTGGTACATTTGCATTGCCTTGGGGCTCAGGATGATCATCCCTGCGGTTTTCATTAGGGACAACAACATCAAATCTGGCAGGTCCTCCTTCTATCGAGAGAGCCACTGTCCCAATCAGAACCTCCCTGATTTCTTCTCTCCTCTCATCAGAAACCATGCTAATTCCACCGGAATGTGGGCGTATGATGTATCTTTGGACTTCATCCACTATCCAAAAATCTTGTCGAGGCTCTACTCTGGCCTCTTGGAACAAAGGTAGGAATGTGAGTCGAATCATGTTGTGTGCTACACCCTTCTCCTGAGGGGATCGGAAACTCTCTGGGAAACGGAAAGCTTGGAAAACTACTCTCAACCATAAATGTGGGATCGACCTTGCGGCATGAGATAGGCTCGAGATCATCGGCTACATGTTCAAGGTCTAAAGATCCATGAAAGATGGTCAAATCATTTATAGCAAAATATCCTTTCGGACATCATTAGCTAAGGCATCCTCCCACCAATACCTTAGAGGAAGGCCTCTCCTTTGCCTTTAAGTTGCTATCAATGTTTGCCATTATCTCCCTAATGGTTCGGAAAAATCTATGCTCAGAGGGAGAGATTCTATTTTCTATGGGGTCATCCTACAGCTGTTGGATGCCACTAGCTTCACTTCTTGATCCCATGCTTGGCTCAAGATTTTTCAACGATAGAGCTCCAAAGTGATCAGGTGGATCAGAGTGATGGTCATGTTCACCTGAGGTTCCCTCACATGTGCGACCACAAGAGTCACCGGGGACATCTAGTAGAAACTCACGCATATAACATTGACGAATAACTTGATGTCTAAACTCTTCATTATCTTCTTCATCATCCAAGGAATCCACCCCCAGATTTTTGAACTACATCCCAGCTTCTCACTTAGCCTCCTCTTGCTCATCCTGAGTTTTCCCAAAATTATCACTTCCCATCACCATATAAACCCCCTTCGGGTTTAATTCTCCTTCACCATAGGTTTTTCTTACCCCATCCTCCAACTTTTCCAAATGTCCATTATAAAAAGGTTCTCGGTAAATTCTCACCAGGACGCCATTAGAATTAGGGATGGATGCATATGATAGATCCATTTGAAGGTGTCCAGCCATCCTGCAGACCACTTTCGAGATAATTGTTGATATTTTATGTAGCTTCAGAAGATATTCTTATGTTGACCCAGAAGATTCCAAAAGAATAATAAATAAAAGGATATTAGATTGTTCCTCGTGACAAAAGAACAACCATGAACCCCCCGGAAAGTTCTAGAAAGCCCAGGAAAGCATGGAAATATAAATGAAGGTATAAATAAGAAGGATGCTTACCTCGTTTGTACATCAAGCAAGTTCCCATCAAGTCAGTGAGACAAGTGCGCAAGAGAGAAAAGCAGTAGTTGGAGGAAGACTAATATCTTGGGTTTTATCTTATCTTTGTTTATATTTGTATCTGGAGTATCTTTCTATGAGAGAGATTTAGCTCTTCATTCTATTAACATTGTACTTTGTTGATGAGTCTATACTGAAGAAGTTCTGCTGGGTTTTCTTCCCCAAGAGGGTTTCCCAAGATAAATCTTTGTGTATGTTGTGAATGGCTATCTTTCAGTGATCCTTATGCATGTAGTTATTATGATATGATATAAATTGAATTAAAGTCTAAATAACATAACTGCTTAAGTAAATTCTCAACATGGTATCAAAGCATTGTTGAAAGAAGTCATTGCAACAAATGCAACTACCGGAAACTAGGGCTTCTTGTTTCTAGCCTTTCCATCCACAGATCAAGCTCAATCTTAGAATCCTTGAACTCACCCTAGGAGGGCGCATCTATTTGTGGAGTTAGACCTCAAATCCAAGAATTTTCAGTTTTGACCTAAATTCTACATAAACTGCAGAAAGTAGGGTTTCCATTTTTTTCATGTTCTAACTACAGATCTGGAAGAAAAGAAGGTTTGCTTAACTTTCCTTAGGAGGGTGCATCTTCTCCCTGGATCAAATTCTCTAGATTCAAAGTTTGAAAAAAATAGGGTTTCTTCATAAAACCCTAGGTTGGACGTTAAGCAGTTTTCAGGTTGACATTGGAGTTGATTTTTGCTTGTGGAGATCACCTTTGCATAGCACATTATCTAGTAAGTCCAAATTCCATTTCTGAAAACTTTCATCTTTGTTATATTTTTAAGCTTGGACATAATGACGAACATCACCAAGCTTGATGAGAAGCTTAAAGGGGCTGGTTCCAAGCATGGAAGTATAGGGTGCTTCTCATTCTAGAAAAGATTGATTTGGAAAAATGTTACACCTAAATCTTGCCAGCTTAAGACTCAGTGTAAACCTCTATGAAGTTCTCATGACTAAAATATCAAACTGGAAGAGATACTGACCTATTTCCATAGGGTTTTGTGAGGTCGTCACAGGTCAGCCTTGTGCAGCATGAGACGACGCAGGTTGTCCTACTGCAGCCTGCGACGATGTCAATTAAATGGATAAAGGGCATCTTCGAGCCAATTCTCGAAGGTGTGTGATGTGGATCCCTATCTCTAACCTATAGTAGAGCTGGCATTTGGTTCCCTAGCCCTTTGGGAGGATCCCTTAGTCCTCTCCCACTATATCTCAACCTGCCCTATCCTCTTAGTCCTATATATGAAGCTCATTCTCATTCCAAAGGGAGGAAGTCTATAGTACTTGCATGCTGGTGAAATTAGCTTAGGAAATCACTACTCATCTCTTGGGAGACCTATACTTCCTTTAGAGGCTTTGGCATTGGCTTGTTGGAGGAGGATTGCGACGTTATGCTTTGGTTGTAATCATCTCTCTACTTTGTACTTCCCTCTTTTAATACAGTAATATAAACTCTTTCCACCAAATGTTGTTGTGTTAATAATGTTTGTGTAGTTTACTTGCTTAACCGTTTACTTAGATCTGTTACTGTTTATATATTGTTTTATTGCTTGTATTGTTTTGTATGTCTTGATAGGTCTTGCAGCTGAGATCTGGCGACCGTGGGGCTTGGAACAACATCAAGGAGAAAGATCTACAAGCTAGAGGTAAGACATCTAATCACTCAATCTTTAACTAGATCTAGGAAAGTAGTTTCATATTCCGTCCCACTTATTCTAGATTCACGTTGAACTAGGGAGATCACGCCTTAAGTCCGGTTTCGGTAGATTGTCCGGTAACAAAAAATATGTTGAAGAACAAGTTGATGAGCCAAAGGGAGATGAAGCTAAGGCATAGCACGAAAATAACATGATTAGGGAAAAGAGAATCATTGCATATTCTATCAAGGATCACTTGATCCCTCATGTCTCATCATTGAAGACTCCAAAGTAGATGTTTGATGCCTTGTCCCAATTGTTTGAAGGAAAGAATATCAACCGAAAGATGACATTGAGGACACAACTCAAGAATGTAAAAATGGAGAATTCAGAAACCATTCAATCCTACTTCACAAGGGCATCTCAAATCAAAGGACAGCTTGAAGCCATTGGAGAAACAGTTGATGAAGCTGAGATAGTGATGACTACATTGAATCGTCTCCCAAGATCTTGGGAATCATTTATTCAAGGGATTTGTTCCAGAAGGAAGCTAACAAAGTTCAACGGGCTATGGGAAGAGTGCACACAAGAATAAGCTAGATTGGTAGTAAGAGAAGAAAATTTGGGTGATGATGAAGATCAAGCACTAGCAGCACATGCAAGAAAAGGAAAAAGCAAGAAAGAATCCCATTCCCGCAAAAAGTTTCAAAAGACACAAAAAACGCCAAAAGATTACTCAAATTACAAATGCTACAGCTGCCAGAAGATGGTAAACACTGCAAAAAATTGTCCTCGCATAAAAGATCAAATCAGAAAAGGAAAGAACAAAAGAAATCATGCTCATGCCGCAAAAGATGATGAACATGTTCAGAAGAACGCAAGAGAAGAAGATTCAAGTGAAGAATATGTGTTAATATCAGCTCTTACAAGGAAAATCACTCATGGAAGTAACACATTGCTTGTTGATAGTGGCGCTTCTAAGCACATGGTCGATACAAGAATTCTCTCACAAATTTGGTTTAGAAGGATTCACCCAATAAGTTGAAGCTCGGTGATGATTATCAATATCCCACAAAAGGGGTAGGAGAAGCCTCCTACAAGTTGGATTCCAAAAATCCTATGAAGATGAAAGATGTTTTGTATGTACCTAGTTTGAAGAAGAATCTCCTCTCCATCTCAGCATTAGAGGAATATGGATATAGAGTTGCTTTCGTTGATGGCCAAGTTCTCATGTGGCCAAAGGGAAAGACTATTGATGATGCTATCGCGATTGGTGTTCAATAAGGAGTCTTGTACAAGCTGAAGGGACAATCAAATCAAGCACCGGTATATAGCATTGTGAATCCAAGTGAGCTTCCATCAGCAACATCATCAGTTGGAACATCTTCTGCTGTCAGCAACCTCATCAGTTGGAACACCATCTGCTGGAACATCCTCATCAGCAGCACCATCAGCTGGAACAACACCATCATCAGCTGGAACAACACCATCATCAGCTGGAACACCATCTGCTGGAACATCTTCATCAGTAGCACCATCAGCTGGAACACCCGCAACAACAATCAGTAACTAAGTATTGATACTATCAGTCAGCCAGTACTGATCTTCCCTCACCCTTGGAGAGGCATCAGCTTGTGAGAGCTAGAACCATCAGTCAGCCAGTACTGATCTTCCCTCACCCTTGGAGAGGCATCAGCTCGTGAGATTTGGAACCATCAGTCAGCCAGTACTGATCTTCCCTCAGCCTTGGAGAGGCATCAATCCCTCTAGACAGGCATCAGCTCGTGAGAGCTGGAACCATCAGTCAGCCAACACTGATCTTCCCTCACCCTTGGAGAGGCATCCATCCCTACGGACAGGCATCAGCTCGTGAGAGCTGGAACCATCAATCAGCCAGTACTAATCTTCCCTCACCCTTGGAGAGGCATCCATCCCTCTGGACAGGCATCATCTCGTGAGAGCTGGAACCATCAGTCGGTCAGTACTGATCTTCCCTCACCCTTGGAGAGGCATCCATCCCTATGGACAGGCATCTATCCTTTCGGATAGGATCTCTATCAGTCAGCAAGTACTGATCTTCTGTCCTTCCTGGACAGGCGTCTATCCTTTCAGATAGGCATCATCAATCTCTCTTCCTAGAGAGGTCCCTTTGGACCACACCAAGCTTGTATCCAAAGTACTCAAACTTCACACAAGCTAGAGGCTTAGTCAACACATCAGCAACTTGTTCCTCTGTAGGAACATACTTGAGCTTCACAGCTCCCCTCTGCACCATATCCCAGATATAGTGGAACTTAATCTCGATGTGCTTCGATCTATCATGAAACACAGGATTTTCTGTCAACTTGATGCAACTCTGGTTGTCACAGAGTATCTCTGTAGCATCAATCTCTGCATCGAACAATCCTGTCAACATATTACGAAACCACACTACTTCACCACAAGCTGCAACATATTCAGCTTCCGCTGTACTAAGTGCAACACAGGGTTGCTTTCTACTGAGCCATGAGATCACACCTGATCCCAAACTAAAGCAACATCCTGAAGTGCTCTTTCTGTCTTCAGCACTTCCAGCCCAATATGAGTTTGTGTACCCATACAGTCTGAACTCACTATCTAAGGCATATCTGAGTCCATAATCCAATGTACCCTTCAGATATCTCATCACTTGTTTTGTTGCAATTAGGTGAACATTCCTGGGTTCCACCATATACTGACTCAATGTGTTTACTGCAAAGCATATATCTGGACGAGTATTGTTCAAATACATCAATGACCCAATAATATGTCTATACATGGTGACATCCACTTTATTTGAAGAAGCATCACTCAGAAGCTTCAAATTTGTCACCATCGGAGTGGTCATGGCCTTGCAATCCAGCATCCCAAATCTCTTTAGGATCTCTACTGTGTATTTTCCTTGACTCAGGAAAATCTCGTCTGGAAACTGCCATACCTCAAGACCTAGAAAATAGTGCATCTTGCCAAGGTCTTTCATCTCGAATTCTGTTGCAAGCCTCTTCTTACATTCAACAATAGGCTTGTCTTCTCCAGTCACAAATAAGTCATCCACATACAGTAATAGTATCATGGGTTCATCATTCATAATCTTGTAATAAAGATTAGAGTCTGCTTTACTCTTGGTAAAGCCCAAGCTCATCAGGAAGCTGTCAATTCTTCCATACCATGCTCTGGGAGCTTGCTTCAACCCATACAGTGCTTTCTTCAACCTGCATACATGTGACTTATTATCTTCTACTTCAAAACGTTTTGGTTGCTCGATATATACTTCCTCTTCTATGTTTCCATTCAAGAAAGCAGTCTTCACATCCATTTGATGTAGTTTCCATTTCATCTTGGCTACCAAGGCAAGAATGGTTCTAATCGAAGTATATCTGGCTACTAGGGAAAAAGTCTCCTCATAATCAATTCCTTCTTTTTGCGAGAATCCCCAGGCTACAAATCTTGCCTTGTACTTTTCAATGCTTCCGTCTGCTGAATGTTTTGTTTTGAAGATCCATTTTGATGAAACAACCGATTTGTCCTTTGGTCTTGGTACCACATCCCAAACATCATTCTTTATGATGGACTGATATTCTTCATTCATGGCATCCAGCCATTCCTTCTTCTTTACTGCTTCTTCAAAACAAGCTGGTTCTTCTTCAACAAGATTGCACATCAAGGCTACATAGCTGGAATATGGCCTTGGTCTCTTGATCTCTCTACTGGACCCTTCTGGAGCACCATACTTTCCTGCATCTTGGATTAATTCACGTGCCCAGGCTGGTATTCTCTTTTGAGAGATCTCCACATGAGGTATCTCCTTAGGTCTCTGAGGTTCTGCCATGTCATGATCCTCTGGGGTAGGATCACCTTCAACACTTTGAATTGGTTCTTTGGTTGATTCTGCAACTCTAGGAACCTCCTGTTCTTCTTCATCCTCATGAGTCTTCTTGGACTTGTTGAAAGTTGAATCTTCATCAAATGTGACATCCCGACTAATCTCGATATGACGGAATCTTGGGATGTATATGCGGTAAGCCTCAGATTGCTCATTATAACCCACAAATATTCCCTTCTTTCCTGAAGGCTCTAGTTTCGATCTCTTCTCCTTTGGAATGTGGATGAACACCGGACATCCAAATATCTTCAGATGATTGACTTTGGGCTTCTTCCCGGTGAACATCTCTTCAGGGGTCTTGTTGCCAAGAGCACTATGGGAGATCCTGTTTTGTACATAGACTGCGATTCTGGCAGCTTCTTCCCATAGATGCATGGGTAAATCTTGATCATGGATCATAGCCTTTACTGCTTCTATGATCGTTCTGTTCTTCCTTTCGGCCACACCATTCTGTTGTGGATTATAGGGAACAATGAGCTCCCTCTTAATCCCTGCTTGCTTATAGAAATATTTGAAATCCCCTGAGGTATATTCCCCTCCATTGTCTGACCTCGGGATCTTAATCTTCTTTTCAGAGAGATTCTCTACGAGTGCCTTGAACTCTTTAAACATTTCAAAGACTTCATTCTTATTCTTCAGAAAGTAAATCCAGGTTTTGCGAGAATAATCATCAATAAAAGATGCATAATATTCATACCCACTTAGAGAGGTGGTGGACATTGGTCCACAAATGTCTGCATGAATAATATCCAGAATACCTTTCGCCTTGTTGTCGCTACTTGGAAATGGGTTCTTAGTGCTCTTCCCTTGAGCACACCCTTTGCATACTCCTTCATGATCCACCTGGATCTCTGGTAACCCAGTTACTACCTTACTTACAATTGGTAAGGCCTTATAGTGTACATGAGCTAGTCTCCTATGCCATAACTTACAGGGGTTCATGGTACTAGCCATTATTGCTGCATCTACATGACCCTTTAGTTTGTAAAGTCCTCCTTCTTCTAATCCAATGACTACTGCATCATCAATAGTCTTCCCTTTAGGCCACATGAGAACTTCACCATCTACAAATGCAACACGAAGACCTTTCTTATCTAATGCTAAAATAGATAGAAGGTTCTTCTTCAACCCAGGTACATAAAGTACATCTTTCATGTTCATGGACTTCCCAGAGTCCAACTTGTAAGAGGCTTCTCCCATACCTTTGATGGGATATTGGTAGTCATCTCCGAGTTTTACCTTGTGTGGAGATTCCTTCTGGATAAGATGAGACAAGGATTCTTTGTATCCTATCATGTGCTTTGAAGCTCCACTATCAACTAGCCAAGTATCACTCCCATGAGATATTGAACCAATGAGTGCTGAGATAAGAACATATTCTTCACTAGAGTCTTCATTATTTTTGGTCTTGTCATCATCATCACTATCTTCTGCTGCATGAGCATGAAACCTCTTCTTCTGCTTCTTGTGTTGTCCATGTTTGTTTGGACAATTCCTTGCTATGTGTCCAGTTTTGTGGCATGAGTAACACTCAATTGAAGAGAAATCCTTTCTGGTCCTTCTCTTCTTCTAGGGTCTTCTTGGAGAATCCTCTCGGGGACGAGGATTGTCTTTCCTCTTCTTCCCACCTTTAGCATGAGTAGCCAAGGCTTGATCGTCGTCATCATTTAACTTCTCCTCTCTTACAACTATTCTTTCTTCTTCTTGGACACATTCTTCCCATAGGTTTCTAAACTTGATTAGTTTCTTTCTGGCACAAATGCCACGAACAAATGGTTCCCAATCTCGGGGGAGACCATTCAAAGTAGTCATCACAACTTCTGCATCCTCTATCATATCCCCAATGGCTTCTAGTTGTTCTTTGATGTGGGATACCCTAGAGAAGTATGAGTGCATGGACTCAGAATCCATACTCTTCACACCCTTGAGTTGATTTCTCAAGGTCATCTTTATGTTGATGTTCTTTCCTTCAAACAGGTTGGTTAAGGCATCAAACATCTCTTTTGGTGTCTTCTTGGAAGACACATGGGGGATCAAGTGATCTTTAATGGAATCAACAATGATAATCTTTGCTTTGATAAGATTCTTCTTATGCCTTGCCTTCTCTTCATCTCCCTCTGGAACTGTAAGTCCTTCCTTCACATAGTCTTCTAGCTCATGCTCCTCATGGATGAGCATGACTCTATACTTCCAGGATCTGAAGTTCTCAGCTCCTTCAAGCTTCTCATCAAGCTTGGTATTGCTTGTCATCTTGCTATAATGAGTACTTCAAATGGAAATAGAAATAGATTTGAGACTTACCAGAAAAATTTGTCCTTCTAAGATCTACTCCTCCTTGACCTAGGGTTTGTCAGAGAAACCCTAATTTTCAACTTTCGGGATTTTGAAAAACTAATTGGATGAGCAAATTCGCCTCCTTAAGGTGAGTTGAGAAAAGTGCTCCTTTTCCAAAATCAGTGAGCAGATGATCCAAAAACTTGATGCCCTAGTTCTCCCGGGCAGTAGTGGTGGACCCAAAAATGAAAATGCTCGGAATGAAATTCCACTTCAACAGAAAAATGCGCCCTATGGAGGCGAGGTAGATCCACCCTCTTTTCCGAAAAAAATGTGGAGGTAGCTACTGGAATAAGAAACCCTAGCTCTCGCAGTTACGGGTGCTGCACAATGTAATCTTTCGGGCTAGCTCTGATACCATGTTAGTTTTTATTTGAGTAGCATATAGCATATAAACAATTACTGAAAGATAAACAAGCACAGCATAAAAGAAAAGAAACACAATTTATCCTAGGAAACCCTCTTGGGGTAGAAAACCCAGCAAAGCCTTCCTCAATATAGAAATCACAAAGTACAAAGTATCCCCAAGACAAAACAGCTACTCCTCCACTTGTGCGCACCTCTCTTCTTCACCTATGCAAACTTTCTTGAGTGAATGAGTGAATACAAATGAGAGAGAGCACTTCTATTTATATTCTTCCGTTGAGATGACTAATTCCCCAACAGGGCCGACTTCTCTACTTGACTGGTCAATTACATAATATAATAATCTTTTAGGAGCTTTTCTAAGCCGACACATGTCCTAGGGTTTACATTGATTCTTTCAATGACCTTTACATTGTTAATTACATGACCATCAACTTTCGTAGGAGGAATACAATAATATAAATAGAATATATTCCTCAGTTACATTATTTTAACACCATGATGAGGATCCTGGAGCTCCTTGAGTCACAGAAACTGGTACAGAAGATGATGTTGTACCAAAAGAGCATGTTCCAAAGGATCATGATATGGAAGAACCGTGAAGACTTGTAGATCCACCCCAAGAAATGATTACCTATAAGAGAAGACCATCTTGGGATCGGGAGATTATTCAAGATGCAAAGAAATATGGTGCTCCATATGGGTCTTTCAGAGAAAACAAGAGATCTCGACCATATTCAAGCTACGTGGCATTACTATGTGACATCATTGATGCAAAGCCTTCCAATTATGAAGGAGCTGATAAGAAAGTATGGAATGATGCCATGATCAAGCAATACCAATCCATTATGAAGAATGATGTTTGGGATGTGGTTCTGATACCAAAAGAGAATTCAATGGTGACTTCCAAATGGATCTACAATATGAAGCAGGGAGCAGATGGCAATGTCGAGAAGTACAAGGCAAGGTCTGTGGCTCATGGTTTCTCCCATAAAGAAGGAATAGATTATGAGAGACATTTGCTCCTGTAACGAGATACACTTCTATTAGAGCTATACTTGCAATAGTTGCAGTGATGAAATGGAAGCTACATCAGATGGACGTAAAGACAACTTTTATGAATGTATTGGAAGAGGAAGTGTACGTAGAGCAACCACAAGGATTAGAGACACATGACCGGAAAACACATGTGTGCAAGTTGAAGAATTTATTGTATGTATTGAAGCACGAACCTAGGATGTTGTATGGCAGAATTGATAGTTTTTTTATGAGCTTGGGATTTACTAAGAGTAAAGCAGATTCCAACCTTTACTACAAGGTTATGAATGGTGGACCAACGATATTACTATTATATGTAGATGACCTATTTCTAATAGGGGATGAGAAGCTCATCACAGAGTGCAAGAGGGATCTCATTGCATATTTTGAGATGAAAGACAGGTCCTTGGTATGATGCACTATTTCTTGGGTCTAGAGGTGTGGCAGAGACAGGATGAGATTTTCCTTAGCCAAGGAAAATATGTTGTAGAAATCCTAAAGAGATTTGGGATGATGGATTGTAAACCAATGCCTACATCGATGGTAACGAACCTAGTGTTATTGAGTGATACTTCTTTAGAGACGGTGGATTCCACCATGTACAGACATATGATTGGTTCATTGATGTATTTGACGAACACTAGGCCAGATATATGCTTTGCGGTGAACACATTGAGTTAATATATGGTTGAGTTGAGACATGTCCACTTGATTGCGGTAAATCATGTGATGAGGTACCTGAAATGTACAGTGGACTATGGACTCAGATATGATTCGGATCGTGAGATAAGACTACAAGGCTATATTGATTCATATTGGGTCGATAGTGTCATAGATCGACAGAGTACATCAGGATGTTGCTTCAATTTAGGATCAGCTATGATCTCATGGTTCAACGGGAAGCAGGCTAGTGTGGCACTCAGTACGGCTGAGGTAGAGTATATAGAAGCATGTTCAGCTAGTAGCGAAGCTGTGTGGCTTCAAAAGTTTCTTGCAGGACTATTTAATCTCGAGCTGGAGGTGACTTGTATTTTCTGTGACAACCAGAGTTGTGTAAAGTTGTCTGAGAACCCTATGTTTCATGACAAGTCCAATCATATCGAGATCAAGTACCATTATATTCGATACATGGTGCAGAAGGGAGTTGTAAAGCTCCAATATATTGTGACAGACAAGCAGATATCCAATGTGTTGACCAAGCCTCTGTCAAAGATAAAGTTTGAGTATTTCAGGGACAAGCTTGGCATGGTGCAGATTAGCTTCCCTTGTTGAGAGGGAGTGTTGAGTTACAGATGCAATTCCAAGGGCAGTAGCATAGAGAGTGTGGAAATAGCGGGTAGTCATGTACGGGCACATTACCGACTGAGGCACAAGTCAGCCTAACCTCGCATAGGGTCAAGATACCCAGTCTTTGGGGCTAGAAAACCGGGTCATGTGGATTGGTGAATGCCCAACTTTTGGGTTGGAGGATTCCTAACCTTGGGCTAGATGGATGGTGTGTGCGCACTAGATCACCTAACACTTGTGGTTAGATGCCCAATCACTATGGCCTAGATGCCTAGTGGTGCCAACCAGAAGGGATAGCTTTTAGGCTAGTTTCCCAATTATGTGTGAATTGGATAGTTACCCATATTCTGTGTGATTTGGATGGTTTCCTAGTTCTGAGTGAGCTAGATTCCTAGTTTTGTGTGAACTAGATGAATTCTTGAGATTACATAAGGTCCAAAAGGACGCCAAGACCCATAAGGTCTGAAAGGACGATGAGGTTGTGCCCACTAGAGAGATGCTAAGTATGATGATGAGGCCCCAATGCATGATGTGGATGATAGCTTGCTCGTACAGAACTTCTAGTGATGGATAGATTCGTGGAATATCAACAAGTAAACGGTCAAGTACGGGTCAACGAAAGCAGTATTGAAGATCGCATCAGAAGAATACCTTCCTTGCTAAGAGGGTGTTGATATTTTATGTAGCTTCGGAATATATTCTTATGTTGGCTCAGAATATTCCAGAAGAATAATAAATAAAAGAATATTATATTGTTCCTCATAACAAAAGAATGGCCATGAACCCCCCAGAAAGTTCTAGAAAGGAAACCCCCCGGAAAGTTCTAAAAAGGAAACCCCCAAAAATTTCTAGAAAGGAAACCTCGAAAAGTTCTAGAAAGGAACCCCCTAGGAAGGTCTAGAAATCCCTGGAAATCATGGAAATAGAAATGAAGGTATAAATATGAAGGACGCCTACCTCATTTGTACATCAAGCAAGTTCGCATCGAGTCAGTGAGAAAAGTGCGCAAGAGAGAGAAGCAACAGCTAGAGGAAGACTAATATCTCGGGTTTTATCTTATCTTTGTTTATCGTTGTATCTGGGGTATCTTTCTATGAGAAAGCTTTATCTCTTCATTGTATTGACATTGTACTTTACTGATGAATTTATACTGAAAAAATTTTGCTAGGTTTTCTTCCCCAAGAGGGTTTCCCAGGATAAATATTTGTGTATGCTATGAATGTCTTTCTTTAAGTGATCCTTCTACATTCAGTTATTATGATATGATATAAATTGAATTAAAGTCTAAAGAATTTTGACTAACATAATTGCTTAAGTAAAATATCAACAATAACAATATCCCATACATCGGAGGCAAGTCAATTACCACTACATCCATGAGCATGGAAATGTCTGGGTAGGCGAAAAGATTATCTTTCGAATTCTTAATCAATCCATAATCTTGCAATTTCCTAGAGTCTATCCCACACACGTTACCATAAGGCGTGGTCACCTCAAGTCCCATTGCTTTCATTTCTTGCAGGGGAATGGCATTCATTGAATCCCTAGAGTCAAGCATACAATTATGCAAGAGCAAATCCTAAATGTGAAGTGTCAGGAAGAATAGTTGATGTCCCCCGTTTTTTCTTTCATAGATAGTCATTTGCAAATTTATGGGAGGGTCTTCAACATCCTTATCCCCTATGTTGATATTGAGAGTTTGGTTGGGGATAGGTTGGGATTATATAGTAGTTTTATCACATACTGAAATTCTCTTGATGGGACTTGATCCTTTTCTGATGGGACTTTCATCAGCTCTATTATGGGAAGATTTTGCATGATCTTACTTAACTCCTTTTCAATGTCAATATCTAAGTCAAAGTATGAAGGGATTGTGAGTTGCTTACTCCTTTCATCATTTTGAATATTCTTATACTTTTAATGAGAGGAGGCCGCTTGGGCTCACCCCTATTCCTTTGGTATATTTTGACATGATCTTTTCCCCTATGTGAAGATTATCCCAAGGTGTAACAAGGGCTAGCTTCTTCTGAGAACTCCTCCTCTTCTTCATCCAGCAGAATTCTCTTGAAAGCATCATCAAAGGATAACTCATCTACAAAGTTTATCTTCTTGGTAGGATCCTCTATGTCCAGGTAGGGGCAACTTGTTTCATTATGGTCCTCATCGCACTTGTCACATCAATTGACAGCTTTAACATCAGGAGACTCTTGGGTCATGGGAGGTCTTTTGTTTTCCTCGTTTCTATGCCTCTTGTGAGGGTTCCAGTAAGGTTTAGGCTTGTAAGAGTTTCTGTAACGCTCTGATTCTTAGCTCTTATAACCATGTTGTCTAATGTTTAATTTTTGTCCTTGACAGGATCCTTGGCCTTTCATGATCGAGGCTTGATGTGAGACGAGGAAGGGGTGAAGGAATTGAAAGATTTTACTTGCTCATAGAAGCAACATTTTCTTCAACTATTCTAGCATTCGTCTGGGAAGTCTTAAGGTCAGTGGGATTCTTATCTTTCAAATGGTAGTGAATCAAAATTGCTTCATCCTTAGGCCTTTTATTCTCAGCGATGCTCATGATGGTCTTATCAAATCTCAAATTGAATTCGTGAACAGTCTCATTTTCCTTCTTTTTAAATTCGAATAGTTGGTTGAGAAGGAATCTACTGACCATTTTTTGATAAGCTTTTAATAAATTTATCATAACCATCAATGGATGAAGCAAGTATTCAATCAAACCACTTGCGAGCAGTGCCCTCTATGGATACAAAATTCCCCTCATATAAATCTCCTCATCAATGGAACCATAAGATTTCATATGCTGCAACACGGCTTCGATATGGTCCTCGATGGAGGTTGCACAATTGCCATCAAACTTAGGGACCTTTTCAAAGTACATTTATGGCATATCATGGGGTGCCCCTTGTATTTGGGAAAAATCAAATGGGGAATCCCTAGCTTTGTTCCCAAACGGCCTAGGACATTTATTACTACTGGGGTTTGCGATAGCCATCAGATTGGGTTGAGGAGGTGATTGAAGGTTGGAGGAAGACCCTATGAAATGACTCAGTGACCCTAATGAACTTGCAATTTTCCAAAAGAGATTGGATGATTGAACCTTAGGATCTCTATGGTTTGGGTTACAGGTACAGATTAATGGGATTCCTTGAGGATTATCAAAATGATCTCGACTTTGAAGTTTATATGGATGGTTTTGACCCTCAATGGATTCGTGTCGTGGAGTCGCTAGATGAACTTGAAAGGTAAAAGGGTTTTTTCATGAGAAAGGTAAAAGATGAGTGACAAAACTAGTGACTATGACAATTAAGCAGAACAAAATAGAGTCAACAAAAATGTTACTGGATGCGATATGAAACATAGACACATGCAAAGGGTACACTCGCAAACACCTAAGGTAAGCCTCTACCTCCTCGACAATGGCGCTAAAAATGTTATCACACAGCTTGTAGTTGCCCCTAATGAAGATCATATCCAGGATGGTAAAGGGGATAGGAAGCTAAAGAGGTGACCTTTGAGGATCCTGATCACCAGAAGTGGATTGGTTGTCACATCGATCAGAACCTTTGTCACTTTAACCCAACTGAAATAAGGGTAAGGGGAGGACCCTAGATACTCCTTGCAGAAAGACCCCAACATATAAGACACCCTAAAAGCTACACAACTAGGAAAGAAGGGATACCCTGCTAACGAAACCTTAGGTCACAGATAGACACTATTGATTGAGGATTAAAAGGATTGATTGTGATAGAAGAGATACAACAATGTAAATTCAAATAATGATTCCTCAATAGCTATGAGAACAAACAAAGACCTAGGTGAAATGAGTGCTCGGTGTGGATAAGCAAATTGCTACTCTAGGGGGGATTTAACTTATTAAAATGAAAATGCCCAAGGTAGCATTCAAAATAACCTTTAAGAGCTTTCCTAACACTTGAGTTTATTGCTTGAATGAAATATAAGGGAAAGATCAAAACCCACAAGAAAAACCAAATCATAAACTGGAACTATAGTCATTAGAACAAGAGGATCGCATTCACTAGAAGACCAGTTCCAAATCCAAAGTGGTAAATGGAGTCAAAATAGATATTGTCTAGTTTCTAATCGTTTTGGATCATGGAAAAATTTCCCAAGTGCCAGATTTTCAAAATTCCAATTAAAATGACTCGTGAGATTTTCTAGGGTTTTAACTGATAAATTATTTTAGTAGACAAGTGGAATGGAAATGAGAGCCAAAGAAAGCATGAAGAACTCACCCAGATCCTTGATAAGTACCGAGATTATGACACTTGCTTTCAACATTGAGCAACTTTGAGGATAAATGGTGAAGTCTTGGATTTCCACGAATTCTTCCCAAGTGAATAGATGCGCCCTCCACCTGAAAACCAACAACACCAAGTCAATTTGATTTTGCAAGAGAAGGAACGAATATCACATGCAATGAAATTTAGAGAGGAACTATTGACACAAATATACAAAGTAAAATCCATGTTTTTCACGACGTGAGAGAGAGAGAGGGTTTCTCTCCACTTTTGCGCTCTCAACCAATTCATTATCCCTGCATGCAATGTTAATCACCATAAAAATGTGCCAAGGAATGCAACAAAACTCTTCAAGTGTTAAAGGGAAACAATATGCAATCACTATTCTCGACCATTCACCAGAAGAGAACACAAGTTTGTACTTAGCAAGAATTTTCCTATTACTGCAAATCCAAGAGCCAAAAGTCCATTACAATGAGAGCTCTTTCTCTAATATAGAAAACATGAGAGAGAAATCCCTAGCCATCTTTTTATCAATGGCTGAGATCATAAGTTACAAATTATGATCAATTGTTGAAATCAAATCATGAGCCAACTCGAAAACACATGGAAAGAGTCTCATATGGGCTATGTTGTCCCCCTAGGGACATAATATAACATCTCCACATAAAGCATGGTATGACAAATCAAGTCGTGATGCCCACAAGTGCACCCCCTCTCTAGAAGTGTGACTTGGATAGGAGAGGCCAAGTAAGAGAAGTGGGGCCCAGTGATGATATAATCATGTGAAATGTGTTAAGATTCAATATGCTAAGATAGATAACATCAGTATTCAATTCAATTTCACAACAATAGCATATACAGGATCACTGAAAGAATAACAAGCACAGCATAAACACAAGAGACACAAATTTATCCTGGGAAACTCTCTAGGGGAAGAAAACCCAGTAAAACTTCCTCAATATAGATGATCAAAAGTACAAATATAAAACCCCAAACAAGTGCTCCTTCTCCTTGCAGATATCTCTCTCTCTCTATCTCTCTCCTATGCGAATTACACAAGTGAGTGTGTGTGTGAATGAATGAATAAATGAGAGAGCCTAGCTCTCTATTTATACATTCACTTCTACTTTAATTTTACACCTTGGCATGTCGGCCTCAACTAACTTTACCACTCAACTAATGCTGACTGGGCCGACTCCTCTAGGGGGACTTAAAAACCCCATTACATTTTACTCTAGGGGGAACTATTGCCCCGACTTACAAGGGAGGATTTACCTCAATGAATTTACATAACCAAATACAATAATAACATCTCGACAGAGGAATAAAACATCTCTGAATAAATTACAATATTAAAGTACAATAGAATATTCTTCAAAGTTACAATATTTCAACACTCCCCCTTAACGAGAAGGGTATTCTACTGACAACAGCAACAGCAACTGTAGGAGCAAGGAGAGAGAGAGAGAGAGAGCATCATCAACAACATCAAGGTGATACATCTATAAATCATCGAAAATTTTCTTCAACAGAATCATCAACTGGAACTGTTACTGGAACATCTTTAATATTTTCAACATCTTCAGTACTAGAGTATCATCTTCTACAACACTGAGTCTTCATCTTTGATCTTCATCTTCTGCAGCACTCGATCACTCGATCGTCTACAGCAACTCTTGAACTTTCGATCAGCAACAAAATCATCTTAATCTTTCGATCAGCACCAACATCATCTTGATCTTTCGATCAGCAACAACATCATCTTGATCTTTCAATCAGCAGTAACATAACCTGCAACACACATGATCCAGTTACGGGATGACCAATCCCTCTCACTTTAGGACATAAGTCCAAGGATGATTCAATCCTATCCACACTCTCGGAGACAGAATTTTGTGGATCCATTTAGGACTAATGTCCAAGGATGATACAATCCAACCACATTCTTGAGGACAAAAGTCTCTGGATCAGTTATGGACTGAAGTCCAGGGATGATACAATCCCAACCACATTCTCGAGGACAAAAATTCTCCAGATCAGTTATGGACTGAAGTCCAAGGATGATACAATCCCAACCACATTCTCGAGGAAAAAAAGTCTCCGGATCAGTTTTGGACTGAATTCTAGGGATGATACAATCCCAACCACATTCTCGAGGACAAAAAGTATTCGGATCTGGACTAAAGTCCAGGGATGATACAATCCCAATCAGATTCTCGAGGACAAAAGTATCCGGATCAGTTCTGGACTGAAGTCCAGGGATGATACAATCCCACTGCAAAATCATCATCCACATTCTCGGAGACAAAAGTCTACATATCACTTTAGGACTAATGTCCTGGTAAGATTCAATCCCACTGCAACATCATCATCACCACATTCTCGGAGACAAAAGTCTACGGATCACTTTAGGACTAATGTCCTGGGAAGATACAATCCCACTGCGACATCATAATCATCAGTATCAACATCATCATTGATCCCCCTTTCGAAGAAGGTCCTTTCGAACCACACCAAGCTTGTCTCGGAAGTATTCAAACTTCACTCGAGACAGAGGTTTAGTCAACACATCAGCAACTTTCTCATCAGTGCTCACATACTGGATCTTTATAGCTCCCTTCTATACCATATCTCGTATATAAAAATACCGGATTTCTATGTGCTTTGACTTGTCATGGAACACTGGGTTCTTCGTCATCTTTATACAACCCCGGTTGTCACATGGAATCACCGTGGTATCCAACTCCAGGTCAAATAGACCTGACATCAACTTCCGAAGCCATATGGCTTCACAACTAGCAGAACATGCTGCTATATACTCTGCTTCAACTGTGCTGAGAGCAACACTGGACTGCTTCTTGCTAAACCATGAGATCATGGCGGATCCCAGACAATAACATCCACCTGAGGTGTTCTTCCTGTCTAAGACACTTCCATCCCAATCTGCATTTGTATAACCATACAATTTGTAGTCATGATCTCCAACATAGTATAGACCAAAGTCTATCGTACCTTTCAAGTACCTCATCACATGCTTTGCAGCTACTAGGTGAACACATCTAGGCTCCACTAGATACTGACTCAGGGTGTTCACAGCAAAGAATATATATGGCCTGGTATTCGTCAGATACATCAACGACCCAATAATCTGTATGTACTGAGTCACATCCACTAACTCTGACGATTCATCAGCTAACAACTTCAAGTTGGTATCCATGGGTGTGGCCATGGCTTTACGTTCCAACATATCAAATCTTTTTAGGAATTCCATAGCACACTTTCCCTGGTTGAGAAAGATTCCTTCTGGGCTCTGCCATACTTCTAGACCTAGAAAATAGTGCATCAATCCAGGGTCTTTCATCTCAAATTATTCAGTGAGCTTCTACTTTCACTCTACAATTTGTTTCTCATTTCCTGTCAAAAATAAATCATCCACATACAACAGTAATATGACAAGTTCATCATCCATAACCTTAAAGTAAAGGCTAGGTTCAGCTTTACTTTTGGTAAAGCCCAAGCTCGTCAAAAAGCTATCTATCCTTCCGTACCAAGCTTTAGGAGCTTGCTTCAATCCATACATAGCCTTCTTCAACTTGCATACGTGAGTCCGTCTGTCTTCAACTTCAAATCAATGTGGTTGTTCGATGTACACTTCTTTCTCAATCACACCATTCAAAAAAGTTGTCTTCACATCCATCCGGTGTAAACTCCACTTCATCATAGATGTAAGTGCCATGATGGTTCTAATGGAAGTGTACCTTGCTACTGGAGCAAATGTCTCTTCATAATCAATTCCCTCTTCATGTAAGAAACTACAAGCCACGGACCTACCTTGTACCTCTGTAGTATGTTTGATTTGTAATACTTCTTGGTAAGCAGACATCACTTGTTCTTTGGAACAAGTGTTCATCATCCTTCTCTTGTAGATCATAGCACACGATCTTTCCTACAAATCAAATTCAATTACAAGATTAGTAACACTTCATAATCATCAAATCATTTCAATGATAACCTTTTATGCAAACTGATATGATTCACATAGTTATGCAACTATCTTGGCCAATGCTTTGGCACAACACTTTTCCATATCCCATATGCATATAGTGACTATCTAGATGCCTTCCATCTCTACCAGAACATACTATCAAGAACGTGCACTGCTCCCAGCATGTTAGTAAAAAGGTTTCATTCTAGACAAGCAACAATGGAATGTTGTCCAACACTACTGGCTACTTACCCATCATATGCATATTAGTAGTACATTGTTCAATTCTATATGAATGCTTACCCTATGCATGATACATTTCCCGATTCTAGGAATACAAATATGCATACAACTATTAATATCATTAACTATTCAGAGATTCAAGAAGTAATTCAAATAGTTATATTTTTATGTTTTGTGGGGTTGCCTCCCTCTGGAACTCTACTTCCCTTCCATGTCATGATAGTATCTTGATTTTGTGTCTTTGAGCTTTTATCCATCCTGTATTACTATGCACCCTTAAATGTGCACTAGTTTCATCATTGTGTCATCCTCGAAATCTCATACATAATCACACATTCATTAGTATAATCTCAATAATATTAAAACATTAAAACCCTAAATAATATTAAACACGTACGTTCATAATCACTTCATACAAAGGTAATTTATCACGAGCGTTAATATTCAAGGTTTTATGGAGTAGGTCTTTTACTCATATTTGACCATAGGACTCTTCTAGTTTGTCATATCATTAATCAAACTAAGAAACACAATATGTATAAAGCCTTGATTAGCTAAACTCTATCTTTAGGAATAATCATTATCAACCATATGAAAGTATACTTATCTAAGATCCTAACACAAAGTAGGATTCTAACTCGATATAGGAAAACTTACCTGGATTAGCATTCTTGCTAGTTATGTCAAACATACTCAAACAATATGAGTCTTTGTTCTCTTCAATGATTTAGAGACCTTATGCTAGTAACTTGTATATCTCATAAGTTAAGCATAGTAGAACCAAATCATATATACCTCGTAAGTAGAGCTTCTATATGATCAAAGACTATGGATGAGTCTTTGTCTTCATGTCATCATGGTCATATATTCTTGATCTAGAACTTGATTTGTATTTCTTCATGTACCTTTCATGTTAGCAGACAAAATCATCCTCATACAACACCACAAGTGCATTAGTACAATCATAAGTGTCATAACCCTAATCAATGAATGTCTTCTATCATTGAATGTCTTCTATCATTCACATACTTTTACTAAGGTGATCAGACAAGTCTAAAATTAATCATGATTGTACTAACCTCAATAATATGAAGACAAACATATCATGAACTTAATGATCAGATAAATAAAACAGATAAAACATACCTGCATCTCCTCAAGTCATACCTGTCGAGATTGCGTGTAGTCTTCTCTATAAGGGTAAAACCCTAATCATCCAAGGTAGATCACTTGTAAACATATTATATAGGTTCATGGTGCTAGGATGATATAATTCTAGTGCCATTTAAACCTCCTTCATTGCTTCCCTATGAGTCTCCCAACTTTGCTAGGATTTATTTTTACTTGTAGAACCCGGAAACCCTAATTTCCAATCTCCTTCCTCCCGCAACATTTTGATGGAAGATTAATATATATGATGAAGGGATTACAAATCCATTTTCAAAGTTTCCAATGTTGCATCAGGTGTCTCCAACATTTTATCAAGTCCTTCCATACCTAAAAAAAACTAAAAACCCTAAGTGAGAACTTCTTCCTCCTCTTCTTTGATTTCCTTTGTTGAGCCATTTCATATGTTTTGTATTTTTTCTGGTGTATCTCTGAAATTTCGGATCCTCATGATCTGAAACTTCATCCTGTGGTAGCCTAGCCTGTAATCTTTCCAACCCCACAGATTTTAGATTTATTGGATTCTCCATGAGAGAGATATGATAATGTTCCCAACATGACTTGTTTATAGGATGAAACAGAATAGAAAACTTGTACGGAGTTCCACGTGTCACTGTTTCACCTTCGGCTTCTGATACTCGGACCTATGAAACTTCATTCCGTGCCCTAACTTCTCACATTTTACGGAATTCCATTTGGATATTTCTAGCCCGAGATATGACCTTTTTCCCTAGGTCACATGTTTAGGGCTACATTCTGGAAGAGGAAGAAACCCTAACTTGTACAGATCATATCTCACAAAGTAGAACAAATATGAGGCTGAAACTCTAACACAAGGTACATGAACATTTCATCTTAGGTATTTCAAAGTTTTATACCCTGAACCTTCTCCAAAAGGGATTTATAGAGAAAGTTCCACGATGACTAGGTTTTGTTATACAAATCCCTAGCTTTCAAATTGTCACAAGTGAAACAAGTGTCGTAAATGCCATACATTGCCTTCCTTAAGGATAGCTCTGAAACCATGTTAAGATTCAATATGCTAAGATAGATAACATCAGTATTCAATTCAATTTCACAACAATAACATATACAGGATCATTGAAAGAATAACAAGCACGGCATAAACACAAGAGACACAAATTTATCTTGGGAAACCATCTAGGGGAAGAAAACCCAGCAAAACTTTTTCAATATAGATGATCAAAAGTACAAAGGTAAAACCCCAAACAAGTGCTCCTTCTCCTTGCATCTCTCTCTCCTATGCAAATTACACAAGTGAGTGTGTGTGTGAATGAATGAATAAATGAGAGAGCCTAGCTCTCTATTTATACATTCACTTCTACTTTAATTTTACAACTTGGCATGTCGGCCTCAACTAAATTTACCACTCAATGAATATTGACTGGGCTGACTCCTCTAGGGAACTTAAAAACCCCGTTACATTTGACTCTAGGGGGGACTATTGCCCTGACTTACAAGGAAGGATTTACCTGAATGACTTTACATAACCAAATACAATAATACCATCCCGACGGAGGAATAAAACATCTCCGAATAAATTACAATAATAAAGTACAATAGAATATTCTTCGAAGTTACAATATTTCAATAAAATGAAGTCTAGAACACCTCCATAACATAAGATAAATAGCCAATGTCACTTTATTGTGAAACAGTTTCCCTTCAATCAACTTGATAAACCATGGTCACTTTAATTATTTAATTAAAATGTTGCTAATATTTGTAAATAATCAAATCTGACCATTATCTAATCTTCCCTTGCCTGAAACTATGATATGAATGCACAGATGAAATCATAAGCATGAAATCCACTAGGAATGACTATTCATAGACCATGGATCCACATGTGATGCCAACTGGAAGGAAATCCATCTCCAATAATTAAAATATATGGCCTGGTAAATAATAATAAATATGTATCGTAGGCATAATCAACATACTGAAGCATGGAATGATCTAGTGAACATCCATAAGCATCAAAATACATAAAATAAATAGTCGTAGTCACATCTACTCTCGATACCTTCCTGTTGACCAAGTCAAACTTGGTCAAACTTGGTCAAATATGATGACTGAACCAAAAAATAATATCTATGCATGCATAAGGTGTCAGTAGTACATTCGAAATTATATTAGTAGCAGACTTGAATCATTAGTAGCATACAGCAATGGTGATTATAATGAAAAACATAAAACATGGATCAAAATCGACAGTTGCATATCAATAGTGAAGTTCTAAACATATGCTCATTTTCACATTCACATCCTTGTACAATTTAGACCGCCCCTCACTTACCCTGGGTGAGGTGGGAAACAATGAAAGGCTTGGTCAAATGAATTTTGACTTATGCGGACAGACTTTATGATCTCTCGGAGTGAAAGGGAAACATGGAACAAAATGACATGTGCTTGATAGGAAGGCACTAAGGAAGGGCGGTGTCTCATAAATGGATGAATTGATGGGAGGCACTCATTCAACTCTAACAAGTTTGCTATAACAATGGCATCTTAATGTTGAAGAACACTACTAATCACAGCTTTTTTCTTTTCCCTTATATTTATCACTTAAGCACTTTTGATACTTTATTTTATGGATAAAGTAATATATATATATATATAATCACATACAGACTTTGCTTCGAGTCTAGCTAATACCCCCCTCCCCAAAAGCAACTAGCCAACCTTATCTCATGTCACAACACCAGTGGGTACTCTTGGTCCCAAAGTGAATCATGGGGTCAGTCGGCAGGAATTATCCATAGTCAAGGCCAGGCATCGGGGAAACTGACTAGAACAAGCCATGGCTTCAGAAACCCAACTTTCCTAGGTTCAAGACCCAACATCAGTGGGTTCCTTCAACCCAGAAGGGTCAAGGCTTTGGAAATTTTTGTTGCACAACTCAAAGCCGAGACACATAACAACATGGAATCCATCCTAGTACAGAGGTCGGAGTGGGGAAGGTCTTTGATCTCATAAGTCTTATTCAAGTCAAGGGAGAGATTTTTCATAACGGATGGATGGAAAGACAAGTGAACAGGCGGTGCCAGAGATAGGTGGGAAATTGCCTAAGTTGTATAAGGGATAACTCTATTGATGAGCATATGCCTACGCCTTAACACCATACTATTTAACCACGTAAATTGTTAGTCCAAATGCAACTATAAGATACATAATCACCATATATATATGCAAACCTCATGCCATATACCTACTCAGTCACCTCTACATATGGATCTGAAATGCCTCTGGCAGTCTGGGGAGGGCAAGGAAGATACATCAACTACATGCTTTGTTGCACTGCTAAAGTGAATCAATGGTCTAACAAGTGACAATGGAAAGCTAATGAACGCTCAAAAGTGACAAGGGAAAGCTAATGATACTGCTCTATAACTTATGACTGTCTTTGTAGGCACTCTGCCATGACTAATCATCACCGTAACAGAGAGGTAGGCTCATCTCAGTGAAGCACTGGCTCAAGTCTAGGACAAACTGCTTTGAATCATCATAGTATCCCATCTACTATGGATGTGATAATAGGCCCAAAATGGGTATAAGGAGCCAAGCACCACTGAGCTTAATCACCCCTTAGTGATGCAGGGACACTTATAAACCCTTAATCCACATAGACCAAATTATAGCAGCCAATAACTGTGTTCAACCAATTACAAAATTCAAAATTACAAGCTCTAACATAACAAAGGTAAAATAATAAGACATTTTCTCATGAGCCAACCAACCTCATCAATGGACAAGTGACCTTTTTTACAATCTTTCACAATTTAACATATTTTCAAGTTTTGTCTCTTGGATTTTCCCCCACTCATGTAAGGGAGAAATTGGAATTAAGGGTGAATTTACAAGTATCAATAATGAGGTAAAAGTAGGTTAGAACCCTTTCCCTTTTTCCTTCTCACTCAAGTTATCTTTGAAGGTGATTTTTACTAGTCTTTTCCCATTTCCAAGGTTTCTTAGGAACTAGGATAAGTGGTTCACCTTAAGGCTTCATTGAGTTATGAGACATTCCCTTGAGTGCATTTCCCCGTTGTCCACCAAGATCATAATCTATAGTAGATTAGTCCATCCAAGATACCAATTTATATGTAACACTATCATCATAATCAATCACATCATGCTATGAAATATGAAAGGCATCCAACACATGTATACATCATTAATCATAATATGAATACATCAATGACAATGTTGGAAAATTAATCCCAACAAACACAAACATTCACACACATAGGAGCAAAAATATGTTGAAACCTCACATTGTATTGATCTCAATAATACATTTATCTCATGATACAATAGAGTACAATGAGGTGACCATAACAATCATCTCATAATAAGAGTGTTTGTTCAACTATCTCCATAATTATCTCCATGAGTATCTCCATAAATCTCTCAACTTGATCTTCATGAGATCAACATCCCTAAATTTTGCCTTTGTCCTCAACTTTGAATCATATGTATATTTTGTGCATTATATTCATTTTTGTATATTATAATGTCACCATTGAATTATCACCAGTATGAATTATTCCATTATACTCCACCTTAATGAATATTTGTGATTCAATCTGAATATGTGATTTCATCTTTAGTCTTATGTACTTTGCGTCATCAAACATCATCGCCTTCTTGTCTTCATTTGCATCTTCATCTTCCATTCTCTTATTTGATACATTTGAATCTTGAGTCAATCATCTAAACTATTACATCTTCATATCAAGGGTTTCTTCGGTTGATCCTTAACCATCTCATGAGTTTTCCTTCAGCCTACTTGCAACCAATACATCATATCCAGGGTTTTGGCTCACCCTGATTTTGGCTTACCCTTAACCATTACAACATATTCAAGGTTTTGGCTTACCCTTAACCATTACAAGTGGTCTTTGATTTACCCCGAACCATTACAAGAAAATGGCTCATGATTTGATTTACTCAAAGAAATGACTTAAGTAGAATAGATCAACAATTCTTTCCTAAACATGTATCTCTTTTGATTTTTCCTTAACAACAACTTGACTTTTGAAGACTAACTCATGGACCTTTCTATGTGAGAGATGTTGTACATTCGAAGATTTCACCTTGTAGAATCCTTTCAACATGGAAGTAATTTTTTGTCACTCATGCACATCAATCCAAATACATTGCACTTGTGTATGAGGCTTTAATATTTCTCTGATCCAACAGTTGTGATGGCCATGATTGGTAGAACCATAGATACTATAAGGATGCAAGCTCCAACATTTTTCTTTTACATCACTTGTTTTTCCACAATGACTACAACATTGCTTATGCTTCTGCACTTGGTTTGTTGTTGTTTATTTTGCCTTGGTTCGTTGATCTTGTTGCTACCTGTAGATATTTCACCTTTTATTGATGTTTCTTCTTTCACAAATTTGATGTCTTAATTGCTTATTTTGACTTCATAACAGAGGCTTTCATTTCTTGGCCTTATACATATTTCTATGGGATTTTGGATGCATTGACCATTATTGCCTAAATGTTTCCCATCATAACCCATTTTATGCATGAATTTAAATCCAATTCCCTTAGTATGCTTTTCAAAATAACCAATTTCATCATCTTCAATATTAGGTTCAGCTTCAAAAATATCACTAGACTCCTCATCTTTAATCTGAGTTTCACTTTTGGAGATGTCCCTAGGATCATTTGTTTGAGTCTCATATCATGAGAAAGACACGTGTACATCATCATTATCAACATCAACAAAATTATTGCTATCTCATGAACTATCAAACTTTGGAATCAAGTCACCTATGTCACAAAATGCATCACACATTACTTTTTCTGGGTTCATTTTTCTCACTTCATTTTCTAGTGCTAACAACACATTTTCCTTTGCCAATAACTCTTGTTACAATGATTCTATAATCTCGTATTTCTTATCATGAAGTCTTAAAAAACCATTTATCGATTATCCAGTGATGCTAGCTTTTCTTCTGATTCACTTATGAATTGTCTGGTGTAATCAACAAAGTCTTTAAAGAATTTGCCCCTTATTGAATTGCCTTGTTTATTTTGGTTATGTAGCTTGTCAATTTCATGGAGAGCATCTTCTAGATCTCGATGAAAAAGTTCAATTTCATGGTTAGTAGTTTAGTTGTTTGCCTTCTTTACCCATTATGAAATGTCGATTGAATCATACTCACTTGCCAAAAAGAAACACAACAAATTCAAGGTGTTCATACACGGTTGATGCGCCCCTCTTTCAAATACAACAATTATGAGGATGTTAGGTACCACCAATTATGCATCCAAAAACAAATTATAAGAACTCATTTTTCACTTTCTTCTTGACTAGTCATAAACACATTTTGACTTTAGACTCAATAAACTCTCAACCTTGTATAACTTAATTGTGACTCAAACCCTCAATTTCATACTCAAATTTTTAAACTCACTCAACATTACTATACTTCTATGACTTGGACTCAACCTAAAATAAAATAAAGTTTACTTCGAATCTTTACTTGGACTAAACTTAACTTGGGCTCTTTCTTTGGATTTTTTTATTTACTTCTATGACTTGGACTCGACCTTAAATAAAATAACGTTTACTTTGACTAAACGTAACTTGGGTTCTTTCTTTGGATATTTTTATTTATTTATTTTCATGGTAGACCATTGTAAAACTTGGGATAAAATACTTGGTAATGCCATCATACCGACGTGGCCAATTTATTCACTCACATAGTATTGGCTCCTATGAATGACATAACCTCCGTGGTTTTATGACCCAATCTTATATTTTGAAATGACAACAGTAACACTATGGCCTTGTGACTTTTAACTCATGATTTACCGTCTTTACAAAATAACCCACGTTATTTTTTCACAGGAACAAAATAACCCACTTTACAAGATATAAAAATAACATTTCAGCGTCCCTAGCGCGTGCTCAAGACCGAGTACTAATATGAAGAGGTCACTAACAGGATGGATTGGTCGATTTGTGTTGTAGAGGATATGATCTGCTAGAGGACGTCGATACTGGTACAAATTGGATGTAGATGCAGAATGTTGGCAGTTTTTTATGGTGACAGTCACACCAAAGGATTGCGCACAGAAATACCACGATCTCCTGCCCTCTTTTGTTGACAGCATCAAGACATCCACATTCTTTCTGTGTGGGACGTCTGTCATCTCTCTCATTCCAAGCCCACAAGACAAATCGCTTGGAGTAGTGTATTTTCACTGCAGCTTTGAAATACACATTCCAAGCCAACAAGACAATACACAGCAGATCTATTAAGACATAACAAATGTATGAGGCAGAGAGTGCATTTAGTTCTGGCTAAGCCAGAACATCAACTACTGGAGCAGAAAAACACATCAGCCATGTCTTTTGGACTAGCCCTTATCTTTCTTGCGGGAACCACTTCAGTACTTTTGCAAGCGGGAAGGATTCCACATAATGTTGAATGCCTTGAATACTGAGCTCCTCCCTTCAATGACTATATTAAGAAATTTAATCCAATCATTCAATAGACTATATTAAGAAATTTAATCTAAGCATACCACATCAAAGAGTTTAATTCAAATTGTGAAGAGTTTAATTCAAATTGTGACGATGTAGAGAAAACATATTTAGGGGCAGCTATTAAAGGAAAAGCAAGGTTGTTAGTTGCACAGCTGAGCATGGGTTCACATCACCTTAGATGTGAGACTGGTAGATGGAGGGTACCCAAGAAAGTTTGGGAAGAGAGAACTTGCATATTTTGCAATAAGGGTGTGGTGGAGATGAAATGGCACTTTGTCATGGAATGTGCAGCGTACGAGGATATCCGCATTGAGTATGAAAACAACTTAAAAGTGGACAACATGCATTGTTTATTTGACGAGGATAAGATCAACCAGATTATTAGCCTTCTTGTCAAGATCCATAGCAGAAGATCTAACATTGAAAAGACTATGAAGATGAGTTAGGGCTATTATTCTCTTGGTCCCTTAGGCTATTCAGCCTCGTGGACAACACAGATAGTAAATAATCAGTGAAAAGGACCAGTGCCTTATGGAGTCAAAACTGAAGTGCTTGGGTTGCTTGATACAAGAGCTCAGTGTTTGTGAAATGTTTTACAATTGTTCTTGGTTTATTTTATTGTAAATTTTAAATCTTTGATCATCTCAAAAACTCCTAAACACCCATCCGCACCCAACACTCAAAAACATCTTAAAACTCAGAGCCATAGAAAACTCTTTGTATGGTCTACCCCCCTTGGCTTCGTTAGGAGTTTTCCTAAACGGAGGAGTTGGGATTCAGGTGACAGTACCTGGCTCATTGCTTTCCCCCAAGGCCACACCTTCCCCACTTGTAGTGAGGGAACAACTTTCGAAATATTTCTGTTGCTGATGTGCATCTCAGCGGACAACATTTTTGGCATCGTTGTCAATCATTCAATCAATCAATAATTTGATACGGGTTAAAATTCAAAGTGCTCCTTCTCTGACTTTTGAACCAATTAAAACATCATAGCCCACTCCAACTTCAATTGAGACATATGCAAAAGGTGTCACAGAAAGTGTAATGAATCCTTCACTCTTGTCTTCAACATGGACTCTTGGATCAATGGGGATGATGTGTTGGAAAGATAGATCGACTGCACATGGCTCAAATTCGATGCCACGAATTTGACTCTTGTGTGGGTTTACTTGTTGGAATGTACATGTCCATCTTGAACTGTGACTGCGTTGTCAAGAAAATGGTCTCTCTTTGGCTTCGATCCATTTGCTCTACAACTTTCATGTGCTACAAATAGATCTAGGCTTGCAATTTCATTAGCTCATAAGCGTACAATCTCTATCAGCTCTCATACCTCATACTACATGTTGGGAAATTATAGTAAACACAAACATTCACACACATAGGAGCACAATTATGTTGAAAATTCACATTGCATTGATTTCAATAATATGTTTTTCTCGTGATAAAATAGAGTACAATGAGGTCCCTCCTTGTATTAGAATAGGTGACCATAACAAGCATATCATAATAAGAGTGTTTGTTCAACCATCTTCTTAACTATCTCCACAATATCTCCATAAGTATCACCATAAATCTTTCAACTTGATCTTGATGAGATCATCATCCCTAACTTTTCTCTTTTTCTTCGTCTTTGAATCATGCTTAGATTTTGTGCATTATATTCATTTTCACATATTATAGTGTCACCGTTGAATTATTATTTCAGGCATCCAACACATAAAGAAAATTTAAATTAAACCATCATCAATAGTCACTAATGTTATATAGTCATTATCAAGAATATCAATTCTCCATGCAATACCATCATTAATATCCAAAAGTATCAATACATCAATATGCATGTTAAACAAGTGTATATCATATCAACCATACCATTACAAGGCTTACTCATGCTAATCATCATTTCAAAATCACCAAATTTAAAGTCTAAACAAATCCTTAACTAAGAAGATATTAATTGTCATCGTAATTTAGACAATCTCATTGGTGTCGAGATCTATCATATACAATTATTCATTGAAGCAAGCATGAGGATGATGAGTCTAGTACCAGCATCTTCAATTAGTCAACTAAAACATCAACACATGCATAACACATGATCATATAAACACCATGTAATGTAAAAAGGAAGCATTGTTCTGGCTAAGTGTATAAGCCTTCTAATAACATATCAAGTAAGGGCTACTATCATAAGCCATCAAGGGTATAATCGTCAAGATGTACATGAGTCTCCGTGTAAGTAAATATCAAATAAGGGATCATTCCAAAAAGACGACTCCACCTATCAATGTAAAAAATACAACGTCTAGCCAAAAGGTGACCAACATATGATATAAATGCTTGATAACAATTAACGAGGAAAACATGTGTGTGTGATTATTTCAATGTGGTAATTTTGGTTTTTAATCATGTAATGTCCCCGTCCATCAATTTAACCAACGAAGGGGAGATTTACAAATTATGGGGTTCTAAATTCCATCCCATGGCCATATTACAAATTTATAAATATTTAATATATGTGTGCAGATGTAAAAATAAAAATACACAACGGAAATAAACTCTACCCACACACACAACATGCATATACAACATATTCATCACAAGCATAATATAAAATCATTGTACATTTAAATACAAAGAGAATATTAATATTTAAACCAAGAAGATCCAAGTAATTGGCTATGTAAGAACAATTTTCCACCCAACCGTAGGCACTCTGTCCAGCATATACTCTTTTTGGTGAGAGTCCACCACCAAGATGGGCTACGAGGCCACCAGAGAAAAGGGAACTCCTACGAGATTCTCTCTCTTAGCCCACAACCCATTATGCTCTCTATGCTTAGCCAAATGCTCATATAGAGCTCTACAAGGATCTCACTCAACCCTCACAGCCTTGGCCCCAACAATACCTGCCACACACAACACCCTTCTAAGATCAGGCATCCACTTCACCAATCCATGATTCCCTTGGGCGATCCATCTTTCCAGGTGATTCCTTTGTTTGCATAGAAGGAGTCCATCCTGATATATGTTGTTGGAGAACCACCTGTAGCCTTAATTCATGGCTTCTCGAGCATGCAAAAGTAGCATAATTCAATGGGTAAAGATCCCTAGCTTTCCCAACCTTTAAGCTCACCCACAACCATGTATTTTTCCCTCAAAAACACAATTCTGTCTCCAAATTCGAATTTATGGGTTATGCACAATCTGGCAATTGGTAATGGAAAAAATGGAATGAACAGCAAAAGAAAAATTATGTGTAGTCTAAAACTACTAGTAGAAATATGCATAGTGAAAAATGGACAATAGACTCCAAAGATGACAGAATGGTGGAAAAGACAGTTGACATAACTTATGAACATGGGATCGAGGACTCTTACAACAATCATGAAGTATATTCATCCCATGCTTCTATAACTACATGAGAATACTTTCGTCACCAACCTCACACATGCATTCAATGATTGGGTAAAACAATAAAAAGGAAGTAATTGTATCATTTGAAGCATATGGCAGCAAATCGATGAGTTCTATGGTTTACATTTGGAAATAGATAATTGAATCTCCCATAGGCCCCATTTCCTCTTCCCCTCTAGTGGAGTCATAACCCCTCTAGTGCTCTTTACACAGTGATCTTGGACCATTATATTATTTTCAACATAATATTTACATAGCATTTTGAATTGCCATGATAAGCCCATTACCACTCAAACCTTATAAAACTATTTACATTATACATGCCTGTCCATTTGCTAATCAATCCTTGGCCTTGAGCTCCGCACTATGAATCCATACTAGTATTTTTACATCATTTACGTGATTTGATTTAATATATTCCAAGCTAAAACTGGAGGTATTAGAAAACAAAATTGTTTTGATGTGGCCACTGCAATTGGAACCAGCATAGATCCATCTTAACTAGCCGAGAGGGATCAAATACCTTGAGGTGAAAACCTTTCCTCAAGTTTAGGACTCTAAAAGGAGTTTTCACCTCAAGGGATTTGATCCCTCTAGATAGTGCAGAGTTAAGAAGGATCTATGCTAGTACAATGTGAAACCAAGTCAATTAACGAGTCAAACCATGTGGAAAATGGCGAGTGAGTTTGTTTTTTCACTTTTGTTTCTCTTTGTAGTAGCAAACATTAGTTACATCTGTACAATTGCTACAACAATCTCTTTGCCACCATTTGTCTCATCTTTCTCTTCCATGTGTAAAAATAAATTGTTGGGCATCGTTCACAGACTTGTGAACCCTTATATACACCCACCCATCCATCTTCCCTTTCATATATATCACTCTTTGTTTTTGCATTCTAAACTATTTGTGTTGTTACTGTAGCATTTTATTTGTGTCAATAGATATATCTATGCATTGTAATTGAGAAAGGATGCATTGTATATAACACGTCATATCATAGATTATTAGAGGAAATTGGTTTCTTTGTCTATTTCGTTTGTGTGAGAGATGACAACTCCACAGGATTGTAATCACAAAGATAAGTGATTAATAATGGTTGTTGATCCTATACAAGAAGAAGCAGAACCACATAAAAGAGTGGCCAATGAGCACATGGAAAACCCTCAAAAGAGACAAGGTGTTGTCAAAGATGCCACCTCCGATACTCTCCAATATTACAATGATATAGCATAGGAGAACGACCTAGAGTCGCTCAAGGAGAGTCGAGAAGTGTTACCAGCTAAGATACTGGACATGGCCTTTAGGTCTGAAGTGTCTCGTGTCTGCATGTCGAACACAAACATGTCCTAAGACAATGTCAGACATGTGTTTTGGATGTGTCATGTTTTAGGACACATACAAAACATGTGTCCAACACCATCTTAGGACATGCCATGACCTGTGCAAATCATGTCCCAAAAACAGGACACGCGTAACCCGAAAAAGCGGCTCGCGAGTGATAAAAAACCAATATTACCCTCATTCATTCACATTTTTCAGTGAAGCTTAAGCTCTGATAGGTTTTTTTTGTAGGTGATGAGCATTAGAAGTTTTTCCAAGGGATTGCAAGTGACTTGAGGGTAAATTTTAGTGAGAGGATTGCAAGTTTTCTAGCAAGCAGCAAGAAGAATGTCTCAATCATCAAGGGTAGCTGGTAAAAGGAAAAGAAGAGAGAGCAATATCCCAGTTAGTGTCTCCCCTTCTCCTCCAAATATGATCTTGATTTTATCTAATGTTTCTAGTGCTCCATCTGTTGCTAATGGAGCTATTGGTGTTGCATGTAACCCTCTATTGGCAAGACAACTGGCCCAAGAGAAAAAATACCCCTTGTGGAAGCATGTAACAAGGAAATCGGGGGCTAGGGAAAAGTTGGGTGGGGGAGTTAATGTGATTTGGACTTGTAATTTATGCAAGAATGAGTTCAAGAGAACCTATTACCGAGTTAAGGCCCATTTGTTGGGCCTTCCTTGTGGGATTTCTACATGTAAAGCAATGACCATTACCCACCGAAGGAAGATGGAAAGAGAGGAGGAAGTTGACTTGGGGAAGGTGGCAGTAGAATGTAAGAAACAAAAAAATTAGGATCCTCTTCCATTCTTGAGGACTACCAAACATGGCAGTGGGGTTGATATTCAACCAACAAGAAAGAGGCCAACTCCAAGTGATCCAATGGACAAGATTTTCTAACAAGAGAGGCAAGATGAGATGGACATTACCATTGCATTTTATTTCTATCTCAATTTAATTTCATTCAATGTTGCATGGTCACCATTGTTTATTGATATGTGTCGAGGTCTAATTGAACGAGCTCCAACTAGTTATGTGCATTTTGGTTCAGATAAGCTTAGAACCACTTTGTTGGTTGAGGAAAGGAAGTAGGTGAATAAAATATTAGAGCCAATTAAATCGACATGGCCCTCATTTGGTGTTAGTATTGTTTATGATGGATGGACAAATACAACACGCCATCCACTCATCAATTTCATGGTGTCTTCCCTAAATGGACTGGTGTTCTTGAAAGAGGTGGATGCTCTTGGGAAATATAATGATGCACAATATATGGGTGAGATGTTCATCGAATTCATTGAAGATGTAAGTGTTGATTCTTGTGTACAAATCATCACAAATAATGCACTTGTTTGCAAGGTTGTTGGCATTGTTGTGGAAGCTAAATATCTATAGGCATTTTGGATACCTTGCATTGTTCATTCTTTGAATTTAGCACAAGATTCATCGAGGAAAAAAATCATTTTAATATTTTATATATTTGAGTTGTAGAATCATTTATACTTTCTTTTATTTCTCTTACAGGTATTTTGGACACCTTGCATTGTTCATTCTTTGAATTTAACACTCAAATCTATTGCTTCAGATGTGATATGGATTGGAAATCTTATTGATGATGCATACCATATCCATAATTTTGCACAAAACCACACCAATGCCCTCACAATCTACAAAGAGTACACACGTCTATCAATGTTGAAGATTGCAGATACTTGGTTTGCTTCCTCATTCATCATGATTAAGAGGTTGAGGGACTTCAAAACCACTCTTAGGTCCATGATTAATTCATACTTTTGGTCTTTTTGGAGAAAGATAGATCAAAATGCTTAAAAAATTGTAAAGGACGCAGTTGTTAATTTTATAAACCCAGATTCGCTAACTATTCTCGAATAATTTACTTGGCTAAATTATTAAATAGAGATACACTAGAGTTCTTAAAAACTATGCAGCGGAAAATAAAGAGGAAATCACACACATTTGGCACTTTGATTTACCTTGGAAAACCCCAACTGGGGAAAAACCAACAAACAATTGTTTTTTTTTAACTATAAAAATCATGGGCTCCCTTCCTAGGATAATGGCCCACTGAGGAATATAGTGACAAAATGCTAGCTTTGAAACCTCAAGATCAATACTTCGATCTTGTTGGTTGCTAACCCTCAGCTGCCCCTTGCTCTCCTTTCTTCTAACCCTGCCCCTACACCTGCACACTTGGTTGAAAGTTCGTCTTCAACCAATCAATGAGATCTCACTCACTCTATGTGATTGTTGTGTCACCTCCTCTCACCTAGGCTTCCTTTTATAACATTAAAATATGCAAATAACTTGGGCCAATACCATGGGATACCAAATACTATAGGCCCTCTAAATCACTTTACATAAAGTAATTACAAAAGTGCATTCACTTTAATAGTTCACTTTACTAATGTGAATCTTCTTAGTTTGAGACTCAATAATAACGCCTTCCACCTATTAGACACTATCCACGTAGAATTACATGTCTGGTGCTACAAAAATCAACAAAAACGTTAGATGATGGTTGGTGAGAGAGGGTAGATCTTAACATTAAGATCAAGGAACCAATCATTTCTTTGTTATGGTTTGCAGACACAGACCGACCCATACTAGGAGATGTTTGAGGGGTGGGATTCCCTAATTGAGTCCATGAAGACCATTGTTGTACAAAATGAGTTCTTTGAGTATGGGACATCAACGGAGAGCTTATGGTCCACCATACAAGATATTCGTATCACTAAGTGGGATAAGAATTGCACACCTTTTCATTGCTTGGCCCACTCATTGAATCCCAAGTTCTACAGTCATAAATGGCTCAATGGTGGGCCCTCAAAAAGAGTCCCTCCTCACATGGATGGAGAGATTTCAGAGGGGATGAAGATAACATTTAGACAATTATATCATGATAGAGAATCACTTGATGAGGTAGAGCAGGGCTTTGTAGAGTTTTGCATTTCCAGTGGGAGATTTGGAGGCTATGATGTGGTCAGATACAAGGGGTTTAAGAAACCATGTTCTTGGTGGTAAATTCATGGGGTAACATGCCCTATTCTACAGAAGTTGGCCTTAGGGTCATCTCTCAAGTTACTTCATCCTCTAGTTGTGAGAGGAATTGGAGCACATATGGGAACTTGTATAGTTTGAAGAAGAGAAAGCTTGAGCAGTCCAGGGAAGAGATGATGGTGTATGTGCACACCAACCTTCGTCTTGTTTACTTGCAGAGGGAGGAGTGGGTGAAGGGAAAGACAAAGATGTGGGATGTGTTTCCCGATGATATGGGTTTGGACAACAATGTTGAGTTGGCATTAGCCAAGATGGATCTTAATGATCGAATGCTAGAGCCGGTCACTTTTGATGATGGTGATTTGTAATACCCCCAATTCGACCCTTAGGATATATTAGCCTTTAATGTAAATAATGTGTACATGTGATGTATGTTTTCCTAGCGTGGAGCTCAAGGCCAAGGCCCCGCTAGTGAAAGCCCGAATTTTATTTAAAGGGCAAGTATTTGATATTTTGATACCATGTGCTCTGAAGCCATGGAACATTGTAAAAGGGTGTAATTAAACATCATGCAATATAAGATACCAAAACTGGCTACGGAGGCAACGAATGAGAAGGGGCCACGTGTATCCACTAGGGAGTGGTGAGGGGGCTATGGGACTAAACCCTAGGCTGCCATATGTCATTATGAGAACCCATTGACTTCCCTAGGTGACATTTATGACTGTTGTAAGGAAGTGGTTGAGATTTCAACCCATGGCTTCAATAGAGCATGGGCAGCCCTGAAATTTGTATGGGTAGGTATGGGCTTTGTTTTCTGGTACAAGAATTCACTCTACCTCTTGGGAGTTACCTCATTATCCTCCCCATTCCATGGTAGAGGAACCTAGCATTATTTCCCATCCAAAAACGAGTGCCAGGAGGGAGGAAACCGTAAATCGCGACTGTGGGTGAACCCACGTTTTGGGAAGCCAAAAACGCCCAGAATGGGCATTGGACAGTGAAATCCAATGGGGGATCCGTTGGTATGAGCCTTGGGGCGAAATTGGGAGCAATAGCTACCCCAAAATCCATGGGAAAACCCAGTTTAACTGCCCAGAAAAACCAATGACGGATTTGGGCTATTTGCTGAACAGAGCTGTGAGAAACCCAAGTGTAGATGCTCGAATGGAGGTTGGGGTCGTTTGAGTCTAGCTTGATGTGGACCCATCTCTGGGATTGGGCTCAATGGACTAGCATCCTTCCCCATTTTCTATTGCATGCTTGAAAAACCCAACTGTGTGTTGACTTAGCATGGCTATCTGAGTGAAACCCTGACTGTGAGTGAGCCATCTAGTTCCTCCTTAGTGGATACACAACCCAGCTCGGGGGTGATCTCTCAGCTGAAAGAATACAGGCTGGACAGAGATCTATGGTTGGGTGGAACGTTGCTCTCACGTAGCCAGTCGTTGGGCATCTACTTTTCAAGATAAGTGTTCCGTGTATTACAAATTATTTGCATTTTGAGTTCTGCGATAAGTTAAATTGTCCATGTTTAATGAAATGAATTGATTATCTTAATTTGGAGTCTATACATGGCATTGTAATGAGATTGAGTCTCTATATGCTGAATCACCCTCTACTGATATATATATATATATATGTTAGGCATGACTGTTTGTGTGTTTGCTAATATATTTATTCCGCTGTGTTTATTTGAGGTATGAGTCTGCACACAAGAAGTTTTAAATTATCCATGCATTTCTTAGTAGTGAATGAGGCTGAGTCTGCAAAAATCCCGGTGTGTTGTTATTGTTTCCTTCCCTGCATTTAAAAGGGTAGAAGGGGACATTACAGAGTGGTATCAGAGCTCTAGGTTCAACACTACGGCTGTTGGGCCCTTCACAGAGATATAAGTCATTATGTGTGTACATGCATTTTATATTTGGGACTAAAATGCATTAAAGAAACCTCAAGATCGCATGGCTTTTAATTGTTGGAATGGAAAATCATTTCCATGACTGCTTGCATTGATTGCATTCTATGAAATAGAGAAAGGAGGGGCAACCTCTGCCATCTTATGCTATTTTGTTGTTTTGTTGTTTCATGCTTAACATGAAGAAGTGCAATTTCTTTGCCTGAAATACTGTTTTGTTGCAAATATGATTTCAAAGTTTTCAATTTTTCCTAAGTGTCTTTGAAAAATTCGTTTAAAACTGTTTCGGGAAGAATTCCCGAATGTCTTCCGCAACTGCGGAAGCATTCGGCGAATTGCCCCGAAACTGCGGAAGCATTCCGCGAGTTTTTCCGCAATGCGGAGGAGTTTGGGAAGTCGCCCCGAAAATTGCGGAAGGAATTCTCTTCCAAAATTTGCGGAAGGAATTCTCTTCCGAAATTGCGGAAGGATTCCGTGAGTTGTCCCGCAACGCGGAAAAATTCGGCGAAATGCCCCAAAAAAAACAGAAAAAAATTTCTAAGTTTTTGGCGTCGAAAGGAAATTTTCGGAAGGAATTCTCTTCCGAAACTGCGGAAGGCTTCCGCAAGTCATTCCGCAACTGCGGAAGACTTCGCCGAGTCGTTCCGCAACTACGGAAGGCTTCGGCGAATCGTTCCGCAACTGCGGAAGGCTTCCGCGAACCTCCTCGAAACTGCGGAAGAGTTCCGCGAATCTTCCCGCAACTGCGGAAGAGTTCGGCAAACCGGTTCGCGGAAGAGTTCCCCGAAATTTGCGGAAAAGTTCGCCAAACTGTTCCGAAACAGCGGAAAGAATTTTCGAGTGCCTCCCGAAACTGCGGAAGCACTCCGCGAAACGCTCCGCAACTACGGAAATATTCAGCAAATCGCCCCGCCATTGCGGAAGCGTTCGGCGAACTGCTCCGCAATTGCGGAAGCGTTCGACGAACTGCTCCGCAATTGCGGAAGCCGTCGACGAACCGCCCCGCAGCTGCGGAGGGATTTCCCGCGCGAAGCGAGCGAAAAAAAAAAAAAAAAAGTGACCAAAACTTGTTTTTTTGATAGGAGCATACCAAAACTTGTTTTTTTGATAGGAGGAGCATCCGAACTCAGAATGAAATGATTCCTGTGGGGCTCGGAGGTCATTGACGAAGGCCATGAAAGAACCAGTGAAGACCCCGAACCCATTACATTCCGATTTGACAAAAAATGGATAATAGTGACTTTTGAAGGACAGAGTCCCGAGGCTTGACAGAAGGTCAGTTTGAGCCGAAATTGATATGAGGCAGTCATGAAGCAGACACGATGTTAAGTTCAGAATCTTGGAGCCAAACTCCAAAGGATGTGAAGTCGGGATGAGCAAGAAGATCAAAAAGCACTGTTCCGAACCACTTTTTCGGGATTTTGAAAAGCTTATGGGCAGTAAAAGTGACCCTAGATGTGGGAGTCAAAATTTTTACTGAACTAGACATTTCATATTCTCATTAAGACGGACAGTTTCCGTTAGACGAAGATTTCCCAGAAATGCACCGTTTGGGAGATAGCCATTTTTGGCCCAAAATTTGGAATTTTGGAAAAATGTGAAAAGTGAGAAGTAGCAAAACCCAGAAATTCATAGAAGATGAATGGTGCACCGGAATTAAAATCCGTGAATTGCTGAGTGTTCCTTGTTATATGGACCAACTTCTCCCGATATAAAAGTTTTTGTGATTCCTCATAGATTTTCTTCCACAGGTGGCTAAAGTTGGCATTCTGGACAAAAATGCAACTGTGTAAAATGGGCAGAATTGTAGTGAAAGTTGTCATTTTTGAAAAGATGCAGTTTCCGCACCCGGTGTCGGAATGGAGCATGAAGGAAAGCATTGGAAATCTTGTCCAGCATGGAACAATGATGCACGACCATAGTTTGAATGAGGTCTACAGATATCATAGTTATTTAGTGCATAAGAGTGCCAACGGCTGTTTTGACAAACAAATTTTGTTGTCAATGTGGGCAATTTCTACAATTGCATGATATGGAAGAGAAATTCCATGATACGAGGAGGGATCGAAAATGGAAGAATTCCTTAAACCCATGTTTGTTATCATACTTATAATTATGAAATTGTCATATGGCATAAAAATGTTAAAAATGTAACGGATTACATAGATGTATAAGCACTAGATGACATCTTAACAAACATTGCATAGTACATGTGGGAATGCTTGTGCATAAATGGGATGTTGCATATTGGTAAAATAATGAAGTCTGCAAATGCAATGAACCACTGATGGAGAATATTGTGGCTGATAATCATTATTGATGTTGGTATTGGTTGTAGGACCAAAGATAACAAGAGCATGGCTAAATGTGCTGAGGATGTTGTTGCATGAAGCCAACAACCTTATGTGGAAAGGATGGTGCAACAAATCTATGATCATAAAGTTGGCAAAAAGACTGAGCAGCCTTGGTAAGAGGCCAACTGATCAGGTAACATCAGACGATGTTAATGGTAACCATGCAGGTAATGATTATTGGTGCCAAATTGCATGAATGTTGGAAGAGGATTTGGTAAGATCTCTTCAACTATGATTGAGCTATGTTGAGTTATTTTGCATGTGATATTGAATACCGATTAGGACTGTTAACCTACCAAGCTTGGTGAGGTGTGGGTAAGTGAAGGAAATGATCCTTACACCCTATGACTGTTTAGAAATCTCAATGCATTCATATGAATTTATATCATGCCATGTGTATGTTGGTTATGTGCTTAATAACCAAAGCAAGGGAGGACTGGTGGTCCTAATTATGGTAAAACAAGTTATATGAGATAGTCATGTTTCGATCATAATATATTTGAATGCCTAGTACTCATGAAACAATGCGAGGTAGCATTAAGTAGATAAGCATTAAGAGATTTTATAAATCTTGTGATGCATTGTATGAATGCATAGAGATGACGCATATGTTATTGCAAAATAAATAATGAAGGAAATGATGAATTGATGATAAATCTAGGATCATTTCATGGGCTGTTATGAATACAGAATAGTAAGTGCATGAAGGGCCCAATCATGATCGGTGGGCTGCTAGAATGTTCTGTGGAAGGACAGAGAGGTGTGACTATGCCTTGCAACGGAGTATGCTAATGATGCACGTGAAGTAAATAAATTTTGGTGATATTGATATAATAAATTTTGGTGATATTGATATATTAACAGCTGAAAACTTGGAATTATGGAATGTTCTAATTCTGAAAATATTTCAGTAACTATTGCAGTAATGAAACATTATATGCATAGAGACTTACGAAGTGTTTGGTCGATTGAAGTTTCAATCTCCGGTAGGAAGGTCTTACATATGGCAATGAGGATAAGTCCATCGTAGAGACCGGGACCTACCACATGCAGAAGCCAAAGGTTATGAGAAGGTTCTCATGGTTGAGAGCTCTAAGTTCTGTTAGTAAGAACAGTTGTAAATATCAGATTTGTAAATGTTTCGGATTTGAAATTTTACTAATAATTGCTAATGATTGTTTGGCTTATATGAAAATGTGTCAGGAGGACATGCTGTAAGTGGATGCTCATGTATGGCAGCAGGCATAAGACCATAACGGGAAGAGTGGTGTCACTTATAGGAGCCAAACAATATGAGGATAGCCTCATGAATAAGAAAACCAATTTTTGTAGTAGACAGAGTTGCAGATTCATACTGAATTTGATTAATAGTGCCATGGATTGGTTATGGAACAATCGGATTTGAATTGTATTGTTAAATGTTGCTGACTGTTTGGCTGTTTAATAAGTGTGCCAGGAAGACACATTACAGTAAGACCATGACAGAGGTCCTACAGAAGCCAAACTTCATGGGAAGGGATTCCCTGATTTGAAAATGGGTTTCAGGTGAAATGACATAAGACATTATTAATGTCTCATCTGCACTACATGATTGGTAAACAATATGAGTGGGATGGTGAAGATTATGTCAGTAAGACATATGAAGGTTATGTAACATCAAAAGGAATTGGGATGGCAAACCGAGGGACTGTCAACTCAGAGAAGAAACCCCCATTCCTCATTAATGAAGAGAAATAACATCTGCAAAATGGATAAGTGTTCTATAAACCCTGGCTGATATATATATATATACATGCATGCATATCTAGTTATTGGAGTTAATATGCAGAGCATGTTTGATTTTATTTCCATTATGGCAAACTGCTTGAAGTATGATTAGGACCTGCATAGTTCACATCAATAAGGAGTGCACGCCTTTCTGGTGCTGAGTTGTGTTAGGGATGCCAATATTGACTACGCCTTAAGGGAATGGACGCATTCCTGGTGTTTCAAGGTTGGATAGCGAATGTTATGAAATATGTTTACAGTTTAGAGCAGCAATACTAATGAACTTGCTTATCCATCTTATGTTGACAGCCTAAACAGATTGTAATTGATGTTACACACTAAAGAATCTAAATAAAAGGGATGTTGTGAGGGGTTGTGGTGGAAGGGTTAATCTAAATAAAAGGATGTTGTGGAGGTTGTGGGGATTTTGATGAAGGGTTGTGAAGTATTGATGGAATGGCTATTATGTGCCTATGGCTCCATAGTAGAGCCTTGACCTAGAAATGGTCGTAGTGAAGTTTCCTTCCAGTCATCGTGAAGGTGTACTGGTAAGGTGTTGATTATTGGTGATTTGGAGAAGCCTGCGTGCTGGCCAAACATCTTAGTCCGCAGGAGGATCTCAAGGCTTACAAAGTGAAAGCAGGACCCTGTGGACCAGAAAAGAAATGCACAATACATATAAGTATTCAATTTCATTTATCTCTTGTTTGGAATAATGAAGATTACAAGTATAAGTCTTGTAACAGTTAAGCTGATGCACTATTGTTTCTTTGTTGGAAACCTTGGTCATACAGGAAGCAAGGACCCTGAAAGAACTATAAATTGCTTGGTAAATCTAGAGAGTGGTTGGTTGGGTAAGAATTATTGAGGATTTGGAGCAGCCTGCGTGCTGTCCAGACATACAAGACTATTTGATGTTGAGGGGCAGCCTGCGCACTGGCCAAACACCCAAATCCATAAGCGATTCCAAGGCTTGTAAAGCAAAGAAGGACCCTATGGAATAAAGTGAAGACATCTAGTACATCGTTTGAGTGCAGGTATTGCTGGAAGCAATGACTATGAAAGCATCGCAAGGATGCGTGTGGGCATGTAACCACCCTAAAGAGCTCAGCATGAGCAGTAATGAAAGATGGGGCTAGTGGAATTGTGTGAGTCATAGCAGCTAAGAGTTAGACCAACCAAGTGGAGGAACTCCATGGTTGAGAGGTCTGGAATAGACCATAGACACTACGTGTCATAGCCAAGAAGGGCAGGTCGAGCGATCACGTTGAAGTGAAAGAGGACAGGAGCATGAAAACCACAGTGGTGGTGTGGGTTCCAGAATGGAACAAAACTAAGAGGAGAAACTCTTACTGCTCTCTCTCTCTTTCCTTTTTATTGATGCAATTATAGAATTAGAAAATTGCTGAATGCATGCATGACTGAAATTAAAAGTGTGTTTATTTGATTAAAGTGAATTGTGAATGCTAATTAATGAATTTCCTATGAATGGATGAACATGAAGGAATTCATGTGTATGTTGGGCAAGCATAAAAAGTGTGGAAGTCTCATGAGTAAAGCATGGACTATCCATGTCAACTAAGGAAAAATCATTGACTGATTTTTAAATGTTTGGGTTATGCTTGGCCTAACGAGAATTGTAATGATGAATTTCACAGGTGAAAAATTGAATCAATTGGTTGCAGCCGGTGCAGGCAAGTGTTGCTAGTGGGAAAAGTGTGGTCAGTTGTTTCCATTGACCATGGCGGCAGACCAAAGGCTATTAGGATTGGCTGGAAGTCTTCTTCAAACAATTGCTAAGACCCAAGAAAATCTTGGAGAGATGCTCAAGATGCAAAAGCAGCAGAACGAGATGAACCACAAGGTCTTGCAAGACACTCTTCGTCTGCAGAAAGAGGTAAAAAACATTATGAAAGCAATCAGCAAGGGGAAGAAAAGTGGATCAATGAAGAAGCATTCATCCAATCGTCCGATTAAGAGACGCTCTAGGTGGGAAGACTCAAAGGAAATCGAGCAGGTAAAGATGAAGCAACCAGTGAAGTGTTGGAAATGTGGAGGGGATCATTGCCTCCGCAACTGCCCAACAAGAGAACCTCAAGAGGGTAGCAGCCATAAAGATTTCAGACTTGTGGATGAGCTGGAAGATCCGAATCAGCAGGAGCAGCTCGTGAAAATCAAAGGACTTGGTCCTGAAAGTTCAAAGTAAAGGATGGAATGCAGGGCAGATCTGCAAGGTTTTTGAAGTTTTGGACATGTGTAAATTGTATATGTATGCCTAAGTCTTGGAACACCAAGGACGGTGTTATTCTAAGGGGGAGGGGAATGTAATACCCCCAATTCGACCCTTAGGATATATTAGCCTTTAATGTAAATAATGTGTACATGTGATGTATGTTTTCCTAGCGTGGAGCTCAAGGCCAAGGCCCTACTAGTGAAAGCTCGAATTTTATTTAAAGGGAAAGTATTTGATATTTTGATACCATGTGCTATGAAGCCATGGAACATTGTAAAAGGGTGTAATTAAACATCATGCAATATAAGATACCAAAACTGGCTATGGAGGCAACGAATGAGAAGGGGCCACGTGTATCCACTAGGGAGTGGTGAGGGGGCTATGGGACTAAACCCTAGGATGCCATATGTCATTATGAGAACCCATTGACTTCCCTAGGTGACATTTATGACTGTTGTAAGGAAGTGGTTGAGATTTCAGCCCATGGCTTCAATAGAGCATGGGCAGCCCTGAAATTCGTATGGGTAGGTATGGGCTTTGTTTTCTGGTACAAGAAGTCACTCTACCTCTTGGGAGTTACCTCATTATCCTCCCCATTCCATGGTAGAGGAACCTAGCATTATTTCCCATCCAAAAACGAGTGCCAAGAGGGAGGAAACCGGAAATCGCGACTGTGGGTGAATCCACGTTTTGGGAAGCCAAAAACGCCCAGAATGGGCATTGGACAGTGAAATCCAATGGGGGATCCGTTGGTATGAGCCTTGGGGAAAAATTGGGAGCAATAGCTACCCCAAAATCCATGGGAAAACCCAGTTTAACTGCCCAGAAAAACCAGTGACGGATTTGGGCTATTTGTTGAACAGAGCTGTGAGAAACCCAAGTGTAGATGCTCGAATGGAGGTTGGGGTCGTTTGAGTCTAGCTTGATGTGGACCCAGCTCTGGGATTGGGCTCAATGGACTAGCATCCTTCCCCATTTCCTATTGCATGCTTGAAAAACCCAACTGTGTGTTGGCTTAGCATGGCTGTCTGAGTGAAACCCTGACTGTGAGTGAGCCATCTAGTTCCTCCTTAGTGGATACACAACCCAGCTCGGGGGTGATCTCTCAGCTGAAAGAATACAGGCTGGACAGAGATCTATGGTTGGGTGGAACGTTGCTCTCACGTAGCCAGTCGTTGGGCATCTACTTTTCAAAATAAGTGTTCCGTGTATTACAAATTATTTGCATTTTGAGTTATGCGATAAGTTAAATTGTCCATGTTTAATGAAATGAATTGATTATCTTAATTTGGAGTCTATACATGGCATTGTAACGAGATTGAGTCTCTATATGTTGAATCACCCTCTGCTGATATATATATATATATGTTAGGCATGACTGTTTGTGTGTTTGCTAATATATTTATTCCGTTGTGTTTATTTGAGGTATGAGTCTGCACACAAGAAGTTTTAAATTATCCATGCATTTCTTAGTAGTGAATGAGGCTGAGTCTGCAAAAATCTCGGTGTGTTGTTATTGTTTCCTTCCCTGCATTTAAAAGGGTAGAAGGGGACATTACATGATTATCTTAAGGGGTCATCCTCCACACCACCAGATGCAAACCTTGGGATGCATAGAGAGGTGGAGGAGGACGGCAATGAAGAATAGAGAAGTGTTGATTTTTTTGAATCGGGCATGGAGGACGACTATTGACAGATGAGATTCTTCCATCTTGATCTACCCCTTTTTGTATTTGTCAATGGCATTCCGACATCTATGTAATACATTTTTATTTTGATGACTCAATAAGAAATATGATTCTGACATCTATGTAATAGAACATTTTGATTTTGATGACTTAATCAGAAATTTTATGAGTCTACGAGTCTATCATTGACATGTGCATTGCAATTTGTGAATGTGTAATGTGTATTGATTCTAATTTCTATTGAATATTTTTAAATGTTCTGGTTTCTAAAAAAATTGGATATATATATAATATATAGATATATAGATATATAATGTGCCCTTTGTGTCAAGATTTCAAGGATCACCATGTCTGTGTCCGATACTTGTATTTCCTCTGTGTCCAATGTCCTTGTGTCAGGTGACATGGGAATTTACTAGCAAGCCAAGGCCATGAGCACGAAATTGCAGTGGGCCAAAGAGGCCATTGCGAGTGGGGTCCTTTTTCACTTAAGCATTTGGAGAGTCTCATATTGCAACTTGGTGGGGTGGGGTATTTCCTCCTACTCTTCCTTCATTTGGTTTTGGGAGGGAAATACGCAAAGAGGAGGGTGGTTGGGAGCGAAATGTGCAGAGAGGTGGGTGAAGAATCAAGATTCTCATCCTGCTACAGTTGAGAATCTACTAGAACATAATTTATGACCAGGAACGCACCCAACATCAGCTTGTCGTCTACTATAACATCAACAAATGGCATCGTATAATTGATTGGATAGATGAATTTCATGAAAAGCTTTCTCAATTAATTTTTAAGCAACCCAAGAAAGAAAATTCATTATAACCAAACCGTTCAATTGATTATGTTACAAATTAAACAAATATCGTACCAACAAATTAAACAAATACCATACCATGCACAAAATGAACACAAATTGATTATTTCACAAATTAAACAAATACCATACCATCCACATAATGAACACAAGATGTATTTTGAGAAAATCTAATATGAAAAAATCCCAACTAGAAGGTGAGGACTATGACTTGCTATTTTCTTTTTAGTCATGAAATGCAAATACAAAGAAAGTACACACAATATGGAGTTTCCATCAATACTATGGCGTATGTTCTATGGTCTATATGGATGCTATAGGATCTTCTACTTCCTATGCTATGTCAATATTTCACTCCCTCTCTACTCAAGTATGAAACAACAATCAATACAATAAAAATGAAATCCCTTCCTTCCATAGCTATTCATTATCTAACAATGTTCTAATATCCATCTAGAGTTATGGTATGGTTTTTGCATGCCTCAACTCTTGATTGGGGTTAAGCTTTTGGATCCTCTAGAATCTTCTTGAAAGCCCACGTGTGTGGATAATGGAAGCTAACGTGGCATCTACTCAAGACCATGGTGGTCAACAAGATAGGTCAACTTGTGGGAGCATAACTACCTCATGCAAACTTCGATTAAGGTAATCTTGGCGTTGTTCGAAAGTTCTCGATGTGTACAGTAATGTCGAGTGGCTAGGAACTTCGTTGAACTTCATTCACAAAGTTTTGACAACAAAAATGTAATTTGATGCCTCAAACAAGGTCTAGAAGTTTCAATGCCCCACGCCAACAAAATGGGCCCTACAACCTGATAGCTTCAAAAATTTATCCAAAAGTACCAAAATAGATGACAAAATATATAATGACTTGTTTTAGATCAATTAACCTGGAAAAATAGATTATTTATCTATCTTACTGAAAGTTACTTGTTTACATTAATCAAATTGATTTTTTGTATTTTGTTTTTTAATGTTCCTCATAATAAGGGATTTTTTGTTTTTAAATAGCTTAGGCAAGCACATTTATCTCAAGGTTAATAAAAATAACTTTCAATCAAAACAAGCCTCAATTGAATAGCCATGCACATCAACCAAGAGAGTCATGCTAAATACCCTAATATGCAACTTACAATTATTCAAAAAAAATCTCTTTGAAAGAAAGAAAGGATAAGGTAGGGAATCATTGAAGATCGCATCACATCAGAGTTCCTATAAAACCTTCAAAGCAATAACTCTGATGCACCTCCAAACTCCCTTGAAACATAATGGTACAAGAAATTCATCATCCCCCAACTAAAACAATGATCTAATGAACCTTGCTTGGAAAGATAGACATTGAGGTATTCCAAGGATACTTGGAACATTCTCGCAGAACCTTACAACACCAAAACAAGGGGTGTACAATTGCTCTGTGATCACAGTGTACAAGAAACACCTTTGTTAAACCCAAATGCAAAAGTTGCTTCTTAGTGGGTAGATCCCAATAGATCTTGAACCAAGAAAAATTCTCAATCTAAAGGGTGGCTTTGTAGGACCACACTATGCGGAGGTAATTCACCCATTTATTTTCTACATCTAACAATTTCCAATGTCAATTTAGATTCTCTTGAACTAGAAAAGGGGGGTTGAAGTCTTAGTGCAAGCTATGGGGTTTGTAACCTAGTCAACTTTATCATATCTCCACAACCAAGCTCTTTAGACAAGGCTTGGGGAATGCCAATTAATCCTATACAACTCATCCTTTGGAGATTAACTACTAAAGCCTCTAAACTACAACTTGATCCAAGCACCATGCACCAAACTTCCTTGGCATATCTTGTAAATTCTTGCAAGTTCTAAACTACTAGTCCCATATGTCCACCCATTAAAAATCTGTTTAATGTATTCACTAGTCTCTTTGGGAGGAGTATCAAAGAGTGTACCAAGGTATAAAAATTTCTTCATCTAACAAATTCCAATGCTGATTTGGATTTTCTTAAATTGAGAAAGGGAGATTGAGTATTGGTATAAGCTATATGGAGCTTGTAAACCTAGATTATCGTATCTCCACAACCAAGCTCTCTAGATGGGGCTTGGAGTATGCAAATTAAGCTTGTGCAACTCATCATCTACAATTAACTCTTAAATCCCTTGAATTGTGACTTGATCCGAGCAGAACACACTAAACTCCCTTGACATATCTTGTCAATTCTCCCAAGTTCTAGAATACTAGTCCCATGGATCCACCCATTTAAAAATATATTTGTTTGTTAGTCTTTTTGTGAGTGTTGGGGATGTACTAGAGCATAAAAATTCATCTTCCAAATTGAGTGGCAAGCTAAATCAAATTCCCTCTAGTTCCTCAAGATTAAATTGAATTTCAATATTAACATGGAATGAATGAATATATATATATATATATATATATATATATATATATATATATATATATATTTGTTTTTGAAAGTTAACATTTCATTAAAACATGGGAAGCTCTCAAAGTTAAATATACTCAAGTTAAATTTGAGTATATGAATAAATCTAAAGCATTAAATTCTAATAACAATCAACTCATTCATAATTCGTGAGATGTAGAACAGTTGGTGGCGGGGTATGGTTAAGACACCCCCTAAGCGGAAAGGTTGTCGGTTCTAATCTCATGGATACCAAAAAATCCAACCATATTAAGGGTTGGTGCGGTCCAGGCCAGGTGCGATCCCCGGGTGATTTTGACGGCTTAGATGCCCCTGGTTCATGGTAACTTAGTCAAAGGCAAACTTGCTAGTCAAGGAGGTTCCACCACTTTACCAACAAAATAAAAAACAATCAACTCATTCAAATGGTTTCCAAAATCATCTTCTAACAAACAAAATAAAAAACAATCAACTCATTCAAATGGTTTCCAAAGTCATCTTCTAACAAATGGTTTCCAGAATATATATATATAGTTTTTGAAAATTAACATTTCATTAAAACATGGAAAGCTCTCAAAGTTAAATTTGAGTATATGAATAAATTTAAAGCATTAAATTCTAATAACAATCAACTCATTCAAATGATTTCCACAGTAATCTTCTAACAAGCCAAACAAGTTTAAGACAAAGACTAATAAATTTTACAACATAACCAATTATTTAAATATATCTTAACTTTTGTTGACAACTCAAATTTGAATAATTTAAATAGATCTTAACTTTCTTGAAAAGTCAAGTTTGAAGAATACACTAAGTTATTAAATATCATTAATAAAAAATTCATAAACACTTGACATGAATCCCTTGTTACAATGAAACCATAAAAAAATTCATAAATACTTAATTTGAATGCTTCTGTATGATGACACTACCTTAATAATGACACTACCTTAATAAATAAAAGGTTACTTTTCATCTCTAAATTATTGGAACTCAAAATAAAAGATTACTTTTACTTCTCAGAATAAAAGGTTACTTTTACTTCTCAAAATAAAAGGTTACTTTTACTTTTAAGTTGAGATATTACAAAGGAGATTTACCTCATTATTTAAGAGATTTTAAAGTAGAGATATTACAAAGGAGATTTAACTCTCATTATTTAAGATATTTTAAAGGTTAAATAAATGCTTTCTTATGATTTAGATATTTCAAAAATTAAATTTATAAAAAAGTAGTAATCCATCTTTTATTCTATTTTTACTACTTAAGTAGAGATATTAGAAAGAAGTTTATCTTTCATGATTTAAGATATTTTCAGAGTTAAATTCATAAATGCTTAGCTTTTAAGTAGAGATATTAGAAAGGAGTTTACCTTTCATGATTTAAGGTATCTCCAGAGTTAAATTCATAAATGTTTAGCTTATAACTTAGATGACTTAGATATTTCAAAAGTTAAATTCATAAATGCTTAGATATTTCAAAAGTTAAATTCATAAATGCTTGATGTGAATGACCCACTGTGAATACCTGAATACTTTAATAAAGAAAGAGTTACTTTTCATCACTAAGTTTTATTAACTCAAAATTTCAAAAAAACACCACCCATCTCTTACTCTACTTTCATACTTGTAAACTTGTAAATATAGATATTACCAGGGTTTCAAAAAAACACCACCCGTCTCTTACTCTACTTTCATACTTGTAAATATAGATATTAGCAGGGTTTCCCAAACTTGAGATATTTTAGAGGTTAAATTCATGAATGTTTAATGTGAATACCCCACTACAATGAAACTATACCTTAATAAGCAAAGGATTACTTTTCATCTCTATAATTTCTGCCAATTAAAAATCTCAAAATAAACACTACTACAACTCTTAGACTGCTTATGACTTGGATATTTTAAGGCATTTCCAAAACCTTAATTTGAAAAGCCAATTTAAAATACTAAATAGGTAGGCCAATAATTAGCAAGGATGTTTTATTAACACACAAACTTCTACTATGCGGTTATAGCTTCCTGTATTAATCATCGCATTTGGTTTCGATAGTAGCACTTTCCAATTTCTACAAATTGTGAGACATGATTTGTTGAAAGAGACTGGTCCTAAAATCCTATCCAACTAAAGAAAACAAATGAAAAAAAAATGTCTTCACCATTGTGAATGGCAGTGAACTTTCTGAAATAAAGTTTCTTGGCTCGCAATTCTCAACAACAATAAGACTCCTATCAAGTAAAACTTACATACAAGTCTACCCTTTTTTAAGGCCCACAAATGTGAATTATGGGCTTTTACCGTTTACCTCTTTATTTTAGAGCATGCACTGTTCATATATACACACCATGGCCAGTGTGTATAAAATGTAGAGTTATATTTGAACCCAGCATCTCAATAGTTCAAAATTAAAAAGAACAAATGACCCATAGATTGCAAATAAGAGAACAAAGTGTACAGTTATACTAGAACCCTGCATCTTAATAGCTCAAAATCAAAAAACACAAATGAACCATGACATGTAAATAGGAGAACAAAGACAGTTTTTAGAAGTTAACATCAGTTCATTTGTTTTGGGAATTATGACACAGATTTGACTCCACAAATCAGACAAGATAATTGGTGTCAAATCACTAGAAGTAAAACCTAACTTATGGACGGTGTGCTTAGTTTCATGTTTGCTCCAACTTGAGCAACTCCATTAGTGCTCCCGAGCAAAAAGTATATAATTGAAAATGCAGCATTTAACGAGAAAGGAATGTACAGAGTGAATGCACTTATAGCACATGCAATGACTGATATCCATAGAATGCTTAGTATGTGATACTTAAAGATCTTGCACTTTTGAAAGGCAAGGCAAACAGAAAAAATGAGAGATCAAATGGCGATGTTTGTCAATTAATCACTAGTCTATGGTGTTGATTTATACACAGAGCAAAGATGAACTTCCGTTGATTTAAAATTTACTGCTATTGTAAATAACAGAAGAAAGGAGAGCAAGATTGCTCTGTTTGAAGTTAAGCGAAACAAATTACAATGCTAATAACCTTCAATCTATGTAAATACACATCAGGCAATCATAGAAATAATTATTCATCCGCTGAAGGTCATAAACAGCCTCATATTCTGTCTAGAGGATACCAAATATCCTTGCCGGCTAAAACTGTAGTACAAGAACTAGAGATTAAAGAAAAAGCTAAGCTGAAAGCAAGCTTCAAGGAAAGCAGGGTAGCAAAAGGCCCATGCTTCCACACTCAAAATCTGGCAGGCTTTGTCTCAGCTACGGTCACTTTTATTTGCCTCCCATCCATATCCTGCAATCAAAAAGTGTAAAACATTACAAACTTTTCCATATCATCAAGGCCCGATGGAAATTTAGACAAAGGTCTGTAATAAAGGCATCAATCTTCTACAAATTTTTGACAAATTATAATGATTTGCAATGTTTGACAACTTATAATCCTTTTTTTTTAAATAAGTTCCTCCAAGCTATCTTCTTTCAAAACTAAATCATATACTTGGTATTGTATATATTTTTAAAATAATTCAACCATATCAATCTCATAAGGAAGTAATATTTCCTGTAAATCAGAACATATTTTCATGATGAAGATTTGGCAAGATTAAGGTTTGAAGAATTACCGATCCATCAAGAGAAGATATTGCCTTCTCTATTTCCTGAGGAGAGGATAAAGTGACAAAACCAAAACCCCTTGACCTTCCAGTCTCTCGATCATACACAACTCTTGCTTCCACAACTTTTCCGTGATCGCTAAAAAGTTGTTCTAAGCTAAGCTCATCAGCTCCCCAAGGCAGATTACCCACAAAAACTCTATTGGAAGAATTAAAATTGCCACTGGGCTTTTCATTCCTAAATCCGCCTCTTGGTGCAAAACTATCTTTTGGGGGTGCTGGCCCTGAGTTCACTCTCAAAGTTCTTCCCTGGTATTCCTGTAACAGAAAATGTTCAATGTTCATTCAAAGTCATCATCAAGAAAATGGGAACCTCATACTTTGAGCACATTGACATATCTTTCGTTACAAACTAGGTAGACCCCAGCTCTTAGGAAGTTAAAATTCAGGCACCTTTTGACAAATTAAGAAATAGAATGGCTGTTTTCTAAGCCCATTTTGGCTATAAACCACAATCAAATAATACATAGAAAACCCATTATTGATAAACAAAGAAAAGAAACTTGAAAGTGCGTAAATAATACATAGAAAACCCATTATTGATAAACAAAGAAAAGAAACTTGAAAGTGCGTCGAATTTGACAAAGAATCAGCTTCTTTCGAGTTCTTTAAGCAAAACCCATAATCAAAAGGAGGATATTAAAAAGCCAATTAGTCTGTAATGAGCGACTCGTCTGTCCTGTAGATCATTTTACTAGAATTAGGGACAAAAAAGGCCTTGACACTTACATATCCATTAAACTGTACATCATTTTTACTAGAATTAGGGACAGAAAAGCCTCGACACTTACATATCCATTAAACTTCTCCACAGCTTCATCTGCATCTGCTTGATTTGCCATTGTCACAAATGCAAAACCACGACTTCTTCCTGTTTGTCGGTCATATATTACCTGCAGCAAAGCTCTTCAGTTTATTCATGCATTCAAATTCATATATACCAAATGTATGTGAAACATCTATCTATCTCTTCAACACACACTCACATCATTCTATAAGCAAAATATTTTCCCCGTTCATCATAAATTCAAACTAAAATTGACAGCCATGGTATTAACAGCTAAGTATACGATTAAAGGAAATATGGAAGGAACAATATTTTTAACACTAAGAGAAGAACTGTATGAGCCTGAACACTTCAAATGACTCATTGCAATTTGCAGCTTCAATATCGACAGAAGCCTCGCAACACTTTAACCAATATTCAAGTTTAGCAGAAGAAATTTAAACTAGTCTTCACAATATTCCCCCTGGAAATATTATGCTCGAACAACTTCTAGTGGTAAGAAGGATTTCTAATGCCCATAAACCAATATTTTAAAAGGGTAAAGTGATGGTGAAATTCAATTAAAACACTGTTCCATTATGGATATACTGCAAGAGCAGTGGCTTTAATGTGCAGTTGCTCCTAAAGGAAAGAAATTGAAGAATAGTAACGGAGAAAATGACAAACCTCAACCATTGTGACATCGCCTGCGTCCTTGAGAAGCTCTGCTAACTCGGCGCTGTCGACACTCCAGGGCAGATTACCCACAAATATTTTGAGGTCCGCAGAGGGAATGCCGGTCTCAATATCTTCTTCTTCGTCTTCTTCCCACTCTGAAGCCTGCCGAGGCGCCATTGATACACTCCTTACTAGAAACGAATTGTTATTCTTTTTGTATGTAGATGAAAACAGCGGTACCCGACAAAATCCCGCAAGGGAAGAGGATCGAGTCCCCGCACAAGTAGACGATGATATCATACATACGATGTCTACAGGCGCCGCCCCTTTCCTCTTGGTTGCAGGGTCGAGACGCTTCGAAGAGGCGCTCAGGCGGTCATTGCTGATAATGGACAACGAACTGAATACACACGATGATGCCGCTGCCATGGCCATGGGTATAAACAATCAATCCAATCCTTTCAGGAGACAGACTCTGGAAAGAGGAGATATGTTATCTATGCAGCTGTGAACTCTAAACCCACCTATGAAATGCAATGGTGAAGGCAAAGCTCTTGCTACCGTGCTTTAAAACGAAGGTGAACGGATAGGGTAGGAGGATATGGATATATATGTGAAAAAAAAAAGGGTTTGAGGATATGGATATATTACTGCGACGAAATTAGGGATGCTTCATTCGGTTTATTCAAGAATAAGTATCTTCTCTAAATATCTCAAAATTCAAGAACAAATATCTTCTCAATAATATCTCAACTCGTCGGACATAGTTAGTAAATACCTGACAATCAATATTTTTATATAAAATCATTCCCTCCTGTGTTGGAGTGCTTATTACACAACAAATCCTCATGTCCATGGCTAGACTATGTTTTTTTAAAGAGGTGTTTTTCGTTGGAATCCGGTAACGATCACATAAGAAATCCACAAATTTGATTCACTAGTATACCGTCACAAGGAATTCTAGACATCTTTAGATCAATATGTGACCTTGCTCAAGTATGTTTCCTATTGTTTTTGTGTCCATAACTTAAATTTTATTTGTTGGATTCTAATGAAGAGTTCAGGTTCAATTTGTTTAATGAAGAGTTCAGGTTCAATTTGTTGTATCAAAATCTTGCATTATAAATTAAATATACAATTTGATTTCTTTTTTTTATATATATAACTTCAATTTTTTTAAGTTTTATCTGTTAATGTTTGCACTTTAATTCAATATTATTTAGGATTTTTAACTGAAAGAATAATAAGCACAGCAAAACATAATAGACACAATAGTTTTCCTTGGGGAAACCATAAAGGAGAAAACCCCGCAACTTCCTCAAACATAGATTTGTCACTAATACAATATCAAGCCAAAAATGGAAAACCCAAAATATGTCTTCTGCGGCTCTCTCTCTTTCTCCTCTAGCGAACTTGTCTTCTCTCCCTTGCTATGCGAACTTGTGTAAGTGAGTAGTGTGTCCAAATGAGAGAGCAAGGCTCTTTACTTATACTTTACTTTTGACTTGACCTTTTACCTAACTAGGTCCACCTCACTAAAACTAACTGGGTCGACTTCTCTAGGGAGACTCAATAAACTCTTTTACATTTGACTCTAGGGGATCTAATGCCCCGACTTACAAGGGAGGTTTTACCTCAATGACTTTGCATGACCAAACATAATAATGACATCTCCGACCGGAGGAAAAACATCTTCGTCGGAGGTACAAATAAAATACAATAATAATATCGATATGAAATATAAATGAATATCTTATGAAGTTGCATTTACAACCACACTCCCTCTTAACTAGGAAGGCATTATCTCGTCACAGTCATCATCACCCTGGACACAATTATGGACAACGTCATCATCGCTGGAACATCATCATCACCATTGGATCATCATCGTCGTTGCTGCAGTAATCCTCATTCCGTTGATCATTGATTAGTGACATCTCTCGAATCTATCTGTCATAGGAAGTTCTACAGAGATAACCCTTTTTCATGTCGGATGTAGGCCTAGCCCTCATGTAGGTCTTCATCATCTCTGCGAGCAAGCCATCAAGTAGGTACAACCAGGACCACTCATTACATTTCCACTGCAATCACCTGCGTCTCCTACTAACGTCCCATCGTATCCATATCATCTCATCATACACGGAGCACAGCCCAGATGCACACTTCATGTCCAACAGACTACTTGTGTCTCCCACCCAGTGGGTACAGCCCAGGAGCACCCTAGGTGCATTACGCCCCAAGGACCACCTATGTCTTCCACCATGCAAGATCCTTCATAGGCGCACACAAAGTGTCTTATGATCGGTGGACCTCTCAGCGTCTCCAGTATGGGAGGACAGTCAAGAGCATCCCAGATGCATTACGTCCCAAGGACCACCTACGCCTACCACCATATGAGAACCAACCCTACATCTACCAACATGGGAGAACAGTTAGGAACACCCAGGTGCATTACGTCCCAAGGACCACCTACGTCTACCACCATGCGAGAATCGGCTCTAGTGCATTTGCGTCTTCCGGTCTCATCACTCCCTCTTAGGAGGAACCTCGATCTGGATAACACCAAGTCTCTCTCTGAAGTACTCGAACTTCACTTTGGCTAACGGCTTGGTCAACACATCGGCTATCTACTCGTCTGTCGCCACATATTGGAGCTTCATTACTCCCCTCTGCACCATATCCGGATATAGTGGTACTTGATCTCAATGTGCTTCGACTTGTCATGGAACACCGGGTTCTTGGACAACTTCATGCAATTCTGGTTGTCACAGAAGATACAAGTCGCCTCAAGTTGGAGATCAAACAAATATGACAGTAGCTTCCTAAGCCATACTGCCTCACAACTAGTTGAACAAGCTGCAACATACTCTGCTTTGGCTGTACTCAGTGCCACCCATGACTGCTTCCTACTAAACTAGGAGATCATATCAGATCCCATACTGAAGCAGCATCCCGAAGTGCTCTTCCTATCTGCAGCATTGCTGGCCCAATCTGAATCAACATAACCATGCAGGTTAATCTTTTGATTCACCTCATACTTGAGCCCATAGTCTATTGTACCCTTCAGGTACCTCAATACATGCTTTGCAACAATCAGGTGAACATGTCTCAGATCCATCAGGAATTGGCTCAGGGTGTTCACAGCAAAACATATGTCTGGCCTTGTGTTCATCAAGTACATCAACAAACCAATCATCTGATGGTACATCGTGGCATCAACTGACTCTGATGAAGCATCACACAATAGCTTCAAGTTTGATGCCATGGGTGTGGCCATTTCCTTGTAGTCCATCATTCCGAACCTCTTCAGAATCTCCACTGCATACTTTCCTTGTCCAAGGAAGATTCCATCTGCACTCTGCCACACCTCCATGCCTAAGAAATAATGCACCATCCCCAAGTCCTTCATCTTGAACTCTGCGGCAAGCCTCCTCTTCACATCTGCAATGAGCTCGTCCTCACCTGTCAGAAACAGGTCATCTACATATAGTATAAGTATCACTGGACTTCCACCTTCAACCTTAAAGTAAAGGTTGGAATCTGCTTTACTCTTAGTAAATTGCAAGCTCATCAGGAAATTGTCCATCCTATCATACCACGTCCTGGGTTCCTATTTCAATTTGTACAAGGCTTTCTTAAATTTGCACACATGAGTCTACCTGTCATGTGTCTCAAATCCCAGTGGTTGCTCCACGTACACTTCCTCTTCTACTACACCATTCAAGAATGTTGTCTTGATGTCTATCTGGTGTATCTTCCATTTCATTACTGCAGCCAATGCAAGTATAGATCTGATGGAAGTGTATATGGCTACATGTGCAAACGTCTCCTCGTAATCTATGCCTTCTTTCTGGGAGAAGCCACGTGCCACAAATATTTCTTGTGTTTCTCAATGCTACCATCTGCAGCATGCTTGATCTTGTAGACCCACTTCGAAGTCACAACATACTTCCCTTCTGGTCTCGAAACTATCTCCCATACATCATTCTTCATAATCGAATAGTACTCCTCGATCATGGCATCCTTCCATTCTTTCTTCTCTGTTGCTTCCTCATAGTTAGAAGGTTCTTTGTCAATGATGTCACACAACAAGACCACATAGTTGGAGTATGGTCTAGGTCTCTTTCTTTCTCTATGCATCCCATCTGGAGCGCCATACTTCTATGCATCTTGTATTGCCTCTCGTACCCATGTTGGTCTTCTCTTGTGGGAGTTCTTCTCAAGTAGTGGATCAACAGGTTCTTGTGGTTCTGCTATGTCGCGGTCTTCATGATCTTTTGGAACTGCTTCTTCGATCACTGAATCTCTAATCCTAGGAACTTCAGGTTCTTCAATCTCTTCAATGGGTATTTTTCTTGATTTGTTGTATGATGAGTCTTCGTCGAATGTCATGTCTCTACTGATGTCGATCTTCTTGAATCCTGGGAAGTATATTCAGTAGGCCTTTGAAGTTTCATTGTATCCTACGAATATTCCCTTCTTTCCTGAAGGATCTACCTTCATTCTTTTCTCCTTCAGGATTTGTATGTACACTGGGAAGCCAAATATCCTGAGATGGTTGACTTCGAGTTTCTCACCGGAGAAATATTCTTCGAGAGTCTTGTTATTTAGTACTCGGTGAGGAGTACGGTTATGTACATACACCGATGTCCTCTCAGCTTTTTCCCATAAGTGCATTGGAATATCTTGGTCATGTAGCATTGCCTTCGTTGCTTCCATTATTGTTATGTTCTTTCGTTCTGCAACACCATTCTGTTGAGGATTGTAGGGAGTGCTCAACTCCCTCTTAATCCCATATTCCCTGCATAGGTTCTTGAATTCTTCAGAGGTAAACTCTGTAGGGTCTTGACCTTCTTCTCCGTGTGATTCTCAATCAAGGCTTTGAATTCCTTGAACTTACTAAATACCTCATCTTTATTTTTTAAGAAGTAAATCCAAGTCTTACGAGAAAATTCATCTATAAATGAAACATAATATACATACTCGCTTAGTGAGCTAGATGACATAGGACCGCATACATCGAAGTGGATTATATCCAATATTCCTTTTGCTTTGATTTCATTGCTGGGAAACCCCTTCTTCACATTCTTTCCTTGCGCACATCCCTTGCAAATGCCTTCATGTTTGGTCTGGATTTATGGAAGTCCTGAAACTGCTTTGCTTGCAATAGTGCTCTATAGTGCACATGTGCAAGCCTTCTATGCCATAGTTCACTTGGTTCCATATATTCATGAACCAATGCTTGTTCAGGTTGTCCCTTCAACTTGTACAAGCCTCCCTCTTTCTCTCCAATCACCGTTGCATCATCTATTGTCTTTCCTCTTGGCCACATTAGGACTTGGCCATCAAAAAATGGAACCCTCATTCCCTTAGCATCTAGTGTTGATATGGAGAGAAGGTTCTTCTTTAACCCTGGAACATATGAAACATCTTTCATCTTCAAAGATTTGTCGGAGTTGAGCTTGTAGGAAGCTTCTCCACTTCCTTTTATGTGGTATTGGTAATCATCCCCAAGTTTCACCTTATGAGGTGACTCATGCTCAGATAGATTGACAAATGATTCTTTGTATCCCGTCATGTGCTTGGAAGCTCCACTATCTCCAAGCCAATCATTTCTCCCATGTGTGAGTTCCTGTGAATGTTAAGATCGGGACATATTCTTCATCACTTGAAGAATCATCTCTTTCTTCTTCTCTAGTTCTTGTCCTTGTTGGTTCATCATCTTCAGCGGTGTTAGCATGATGTCTCTTCTTGTTTGTCTTCTTGGAGGAACCTTTGTTTCTGGGACAATCTCTGGAGTAGTGTCCCTTCTCATCACATGTATAACATCTAATGTTGGATAGATCTCTTTTGAGTCTCCTTTGTTTGTCGCGATGGTAGTTCTCCCTCTTATTGTGATGGTGGTTCTCCCTCTTGTTGTGATTTCTTCTAGCGTGAACTGTGAGAGCTTGATCGTCATTTGCTCCCATCTTCTCCTCTCGTGCCACAAGTCGAGATTCTTCTTGTGTACATTCTTCCCATAGTCTGCTGAAGGTGATCAACTTCTTCCTGGCACATATTCCTTGAATGAATGAGTCACATGATCATGGGAGACCATTCAAGGTGGTCATAACTATCTCTCCTTCTTCTACATTTTCTTCAACTGCTTCAAGTTGTTCCTTGATCTGCGAGACCCTTGTGAAATAGGATTGCATGGTCTTAGAGTTCAGGATCTTCATATTCTTGAGTTGGTTCCTTAATGTCATTTTCTGATTGATGTTCTTCCCTTTGAATAGCTTTGTCAATGCATCGAGCATCTCTTTGGGTGTCTTCAAGGATGACACATGTGGGATGAGATGATCTTTAATGGAGTCTGCAATAATTCTCTTGGCTTAAACAAGTTCTTCTTGTGGATAGCCTTAGCCTCATCTCCCTCTGGTGCTGGAACCTCTTCATTGACATATTTGTCCAAATCATTTTCTTCAAGGACAAGAGCAATCCTATACTTCCATGCTCGGAAGTTATCAGCTCCCTCAAGCTTATCCTCAAGCTTGGTGTGGTGAGACATATTGAATGAGTACCTCAAATGGAAATAGCAAAGATTTAGGTCTTACCAATTTGAGATGCCCAACCTGGTTCTGGAGCTGGCTGGCCTAGGGTTTGTCAGAGAAACCCTAATTTTCCAAAGTTGGAATCTTGAACTTCCGATTGGACAGGAATATGAGCCTCCTGAAGGCGAGTTGTCCAATGTACTCATTTTTCCAAATTGATGGAGGAAAACCCCAAAAGCTTGATGCCCTAGTTTTCTCCTGACACTAGTGTCTGGTTCAAAAATGAAAATTCTCCAAATATGATTATGCTTCCTCCAAAAGATGCACCCTCCTAGGGTGAGTTATCCTAGCCTCCTTTTCTTGATGATCTGTGGAGAGAAGACCTCAAATTAGGAAGCCCTAGTTTCCCACTGATGCACAATGTCTTCTTTTCAGGTTAGCTCTGAAACCATGTTAATGTTTGCAATTTAATTCAATATTATCTAGGATCTTAAACTAAAAGAATAACAAGAACAACAAAACACAATAGACACAATATTTTTCCTCGGGGAAACCATAAAGGAGAAAACCCTACAACTTCCTCAAAGATAGATTTGTCACTAATACAATATCAAACCAAAAATGGAAAACCCAAAATATGTCTTCTGCAACTCTCTCTCTTTCTTCTCCAGCGAACTTGTCTTCTCTCCCTTGCTATGCGAACTTGTGTGAATGAGCAGTGTGTCCAAATGAGAGAGCAAGGCTCTCTATTTATACTTTACTTTTGACTTGACCTTTTACCTAACTAGGTCAGCCTCACTAAAACTGGTTGGGCCAACTTCTCTAGGGAGACTCAATAAACCTTTTTACATGTGACTCTAGGGGATATAATGCCTCAACTTACAAGGGAGGTTTTACCTCATTGACTTTGCATGACCAAACATAATAATGACATCTCCGACCAGCAGAAAAACATCTTCGTCGAAGGTACAAATAAAATACAATAATAATATCAATATGAAATATAAAAGAATATCTTCGGAAGTTAAATTTACAACAACATTATCATGATATTTTGCACACCGTTGTTATATCATGCTTTTTTAATGATGTATTGTCATACTCCTATTAGTGAAATGCCATCTTTCTTATATTAAGATGCTAAGTAATATTAAGTTAAGAAAGAAAAATGATTTATTTCCTAATTTGTAATTCCTTGAATTATTGCTTATTTTATCTTTGTATCAATTTATACAATGAGAGTTTTTATAAGGATCTTGTAGGATAAAAAAGCTTCAAAAACCCTCTCTTTTTTAATATAATATTAATGTGATTTTCACAAAATTTTAATGTTAATCACTCTTTTTTAATATAATATTAATGTGATTTTCACAAAATGTTAATGTTAATCATAATTCCACTAAGATAATTTTATTTATGGGAACCATGTCCTTAAGATTTGAATGATTTCTAATTAAATTCAAAACCTTATAAAACCCTAAAACTAATAAATCAATAGAAGTATGAAGTTTTATTTTTACATATTATGATACAAATGATTGGAAAAAGTGCATTTTGAATACCAAATATCAAATGTTCCTTTTGGCCTCTCACTTTGCTTTGTAAACCTATCACCAATATTAATTTATCCATATTTCCCTTTTGGTCTCTCACTTTGCTTTGCAAACCTATCACCAATATTAATTTATCCATATTTGCTTTGTAATTTTTACTCTCATGTTCCGCCTTTAATTTTTATAAAGTTAAGTGAAAGTTCCATTAAAATTCCTATTTATAATTATATTTTTGAAAAACCGTATTCACATGTTATTGGATAAAAGATCTTGAATTGACCATTTTTCTCATTATCTGGTATAAAAAAAATTAAGAAAAAAACCAAAAAATAATCCTACCTTAATCCTACCCACCTTACTTTACAACAATTTACTATTGCTTGGCGTGCAAGGTGTGCAAGCAATCGACCTGTCCAAGTTGCAGAGCATTCAGTTGCATTTTCCTTGGCTTGCCACAACGACTAGCCCATGCAGAACACTATCCCCATAGCTTGGCAGCTTCAATTCTACTTTTTTCCTCTGGAATGGGATTGACAGTTCATCACCAGACTCTAACCCAACAGGCATCACCAGACTCTAACCCAACAGGTATATACTTAGTTTACTTACTTTGTTCAAGTGATTTTATCTTTTTATTTAAACACACTCTTCCTATTTCTTACCTTTTTAAGACTTGTACAGATCTGGGATGCTCTGAAGCAGGCTTAGGATTACCATGGCTCCTTATTTCAAGGTGCTTTGGAAGTATCATCCAAGTTATGGAGATGGAACCTTATGAGGGCGATGAATCACCTTGATTTTGTATGTTCTGTCTATATGTTTCTTATTCTTAATGAAGCTCTCCAAATTTTCAACAAGTTCTGTTAAAAACATTTTTTGTTGTTGTTGTTTTTCGAGTGAAAATACAGGGTGGGATTTTATCGGCCTTTAATGGATTAACTAACTATAGATTACAGTTATATAAGCTTTACCTGAACTCACTTTCAGAAAATACTGGGTTTTGTATTTAATTTATGGAGAAATTAGGTCATCTTAGCGGGTAGGGGCTATTATGAATTACAAATACTTCTAATAGGTTAATTATATATGATATACCTGGAATAGAAGCTGCGAACCATTATATAGGAAGACGAGCAATCTAAATACCCAGAATAGAAGCTGTGAACCATTATATATACCTTAAATCGCAAGTTCTGTTAAAAACATTTTTTTTGTTGTTTTCGAGTGAAAATACAGTGTGGGCTTTTATCGGCCTTTAATGGACTAAGCTAACTATGGATTACAGTTTTATAAGCTTTACCTTAACTCACTTTCAGAAAATACTGGTTTTTGTATTTAATTTATGGAGAAATTAGGTCATCTTAGCTAGTAAGGGCTATTATGAATTACAAATACTTCTAAAAGGTTAATTATATATGATATACCCAGAATAGAAGCTGCGAACCATTATATAGGAAGACGCAATCTAAATACCCACAATAGAAGCTGTGAACTATTATATATACCTATTCTGAAATTGAGGTTGAAACATTGGATTGAACCCAAAATAGATAAATTAGTGAAATGTTGTCAAGAAATGGATAAGCCATGTTAGTAGAACAGTGAAATCGATTTTGAAACATTGGATTAGACCCAAAATAGATACATGAGTGAAATGTTGTCAAGAAATGGATAAGCCTTGCTAGTAGAATAAAACTTGTTGTTCACCTTCTCCCCAAGCTTTCTTGATAGGATTTAGGATATTGAAGGAGTTTAAACTTCGACAATTGATTTAGCCTGTTCTCGAAAACATTTTTTGGCACGAATTCAGTATAAGAGTTTGAGATTTCTGTTGGAACCACTTATCTGTTTAAGGTTAATTGTTATTGTATTCACGTATAAAAATGTGAACAGTCTTCAAAGAGTACAAGATACTATTTGGAAGGTCACTTTCCATGTATTTATATGTACATATCTTAATGAGAAAAACATCTCACCAGTATCTATTTGCTTGTGTTTGGATTTGTGTTAATCATTTGAGTGTATGCCCTATTGGGCATTCTAACAATGATGGTATCAGAGCCCATAATATCTCAGGCTTGTGTTATTCTGCTTAGAGTTTTTCTATTGCGAGTTTGCCTTATTCCCTTTAGTTTTCCTGTGCTTAGAATTCTGCTATTGCCTTGGTGAATCCTAATCTATTGTTGTGTTGAAGGTGTTTCGTATTGTAGCGTTTTCCCTCCATCATATTGAAGTTTTGTTGTTCGTGCAAGTATTTGCTGCATATTGTGTGGAAGACTTGATGCATATTTGTTCGTATTGTAGCGTTTTACCTTTATCATATTGAAGTTTTGTTATTCGTCGAAGTATTTGCTGCATATTGTGTGGAAGACTTGATGCATATTTGTTAGTATTGTAGCGTTTTCCCTTTATCATATTGAAGTTTTGTTGTTCGTCCAAGTATTTGCTGTATATTGTGTGGAAGACTTGATGCATATTTGCTGCATGTTGTGTGGAAGACTTGATGCTTGGGCATCTCCAGTACCAGACTGTCGTGAATGTATATTGCAACGTTTTAGTGCTCTCCTCTATTGCTGTTCTCTGCCCATGAGATCGGGGTTGGCCAAAACTTGCCCATCTTCAATTCAACAATAGCCTCGACTTCGGGAGGGTCGTTGATACTCAACAACATCAAAGGCTTCCCTACACTCATCTGTGCTTTGACGGAAGAGGTTTTCACCCACTTAACAAAATCAAGAGTCCAATCAAACAGCTGGCAGCCATTGGAACTCTCGTAGTATCTGGCATCAATTTCGTACCCTCCTTGATTTGACAACACAAAAGCTGGTATTGGAATATATCAAAGAAACCAAAGCTGGAAAGCTCGTGTTTTGGGAAGGGAATGTTCGGGCCCCCCAATTTCTGCACCCATGGGAGTAAATTCATAGATGCTTAAATGAGCCTTCTAAACGCTGTGAGGTTCTGTCTCTAGAAAATACAGACACGAAATCCGACCTTGGGACCTCTTAAGAAGAAGAATTTGATTCTTCTCGTAGGGCAGAAAGAAAGAGCAGTAAAAGAACTTGTGCAGAGAATAGAAAAAGGTGAAATCATATTGAAACAGAGATATCTGCTTTCTGTTCCGGAAACAGCTCAGCTTCAGGGTGTGCAGATCCTTCCTATTAAAACAGAGATATCTGCTTTCTGTCCCGGAAACAAGACAAAGACCACATTGCTACGAAGTTCGGGGAATTGGACCAAACCGTGGAAGGGCGTTTGAATAAGGGTATAATTCTTAACGTGGGTGATTTAAAGTGACTTGTAGAGCATCCCAAGGCAGGAGGAGCATCGATAGGGTTGTCAGTCTCATCTTCTTATAATTTGAATGCTTCCTGTCTTCTTCCAATATCCTTCTCATTAAAATCCATTGATATTTTTTTTATGTCAAACCTTCCTTTGATATTTTTTTTATGTCAAACCTTTCTCTGAAGACGACATTATGCCCATAGAACTTTGATAATACATGACTTTGTTGTACATTCAATTGTAACATGATGGGAAGATCATGCTGCAACGCAATAATTTGTTCACTACACTTACTACCCTTATAGGTGTCCAGTAACATCAATGCATGTATTGGTGGAAGTTGTCCATGCCATTTAGAAAAATGAATCCGGTTTACCTAAATTATGTTTCCATCCTTGCCAACACAGGGATACTCTAAAAATATACTTGTATGTTTCATCCTTTACAATGGAGTAAAGAAATTATGCATCTTGATAAACAAGGCGACTAGAGTGGAGCAAGTCCCTGCCTCTGTGGGAAGTCGTAACTAAGAATTTAACCTGTTGATTGAGAAAATTATGTGTACAAAGAAACTCAGAAAATGAACATGAATATGCGGTGAGATGAAAGGGCACTGTAAGTTGGTACTTGCAGTTTGCTGTGCTTGACCATGTTAGGCCTTTTTTAGCTCTACTGGGCATTATTATTTTTTCCGATCAATTAGCTGAAGAGTTTGTATGAACGGAGAATGACATTATTCTTCTCTTATCCTCAACCACCTTGCCACCTTGCTTATTCTTTTCAAATCCTTCTGCAGTTATTTTAGTCTTGAAAAGTATCAAATATGCCATTATTTTATGGGATATAATCAACATTTTGAATTTTGGTTTTTATTTTTTAATTGATTTACAGATTTCAGAAGCACAATAATGACCTAAGCATTGGCCATTGATGCACTTGAGCTAAGTTGAGTTTCTAATTTTGTTTAAAAAATATTGTATAGTAGTGGATGTCCAATTTATGAATGTGTTTTGTGTTGCATGTTAGCACGTTGTTAAAAGATATTGATGTTTCCTTTCGAAACAAATTTTAATGTTCAGCCTAACTGATTGCTTTTTTTGAAATTGGATTTGTCTTCTTGTTTAGAGCTTAATATTATTCATTTTCGGGCTTTTGCATTAGACTTCATAACGATGGTTTGTGATAGCAAAATGCATTATACTTCACAAAATTACGAGGTTCACTAAAAAAGTATTCATTCTACATACCCATCCCAAATCCATTTTAAGAACAAATTTATTCATAGAAATTTGGTGATTCCCATAAAAGGTCCTTGCCAAAAATTAATTGTAAAATGCAATCAAGTAATTTAGTGATTCCCATAAAAAGTCCTTAACAAAAATTAATTGCAAAATGCAATCAAGTAAGCTTGACAATATAATGCTAGGCATATTTTGAAAGAGCCATATAAGTATGATGCAGAGTTATATTAGTCTATCACATCTACTGTTGGATCATCACTATTTACCTAATAAGTAACACCGATTATATTTGATGTATCTCTAAGCTCTATTGGTCTAATGATTTGATTACACTAATAAAGAGCTTAAGCTTAGTGTAAAGCTTGGTTCAATACTGTAATCATATTGATATGCTATGTTCTCACTATTACGCATAATCAGGCTTATAACTTCATGGATATCATATAAGAATTCACATTTTTATAAGTTATAACTATCCCTAATAAATAAGAGATTAGTATTACAGACCCTCATGTGACTCAACATGCTAAGGATATAAAACTTTTCTGTATGGTTAATTTTACTAGTATTGATCTATGCTTAGAGTTAACATAGTAACCCTTTAAGGAATACTAGTATTACCCATAGTTAATATTATTCAATGGTAATAGTTATGGAAACAAGATTAACACGGGTGTAAGAACCAAGCCCAAGCTTAGTAACAAATCCAAGCAGCCTGTTCAATAACAACTAAGTATTGTGAGGCGCAATAGTTCAAGGTAAAGATAAAAGAGGGTAGTTGCGGAATTAAAGTGGCGAGAAAACGTGTATGAAAACTCTTTGAAACCCTTTGTAAATGGATGGATGTGCCCTTGCTGATTGTAAAGTTAAAGCACCAGGGTTGAGATAATTAGCCTGCTCTCCTAAGGTCAGATGATAAATGTGATTTAAGTACATCCCTCTCTATTACATCATAAGCAGATTCTGTATACCTTGGTCCTTGGTAAGTATCTAAGGGTTGGATTATTTGAGTACCTCATTTATTCTTCCATATTTAAGATTGCATTTTGAGATTCCAGTATTACAATAGGAGACTCCTAACTTTATAATTATAAGGAATGTGTTTTTTCTTCCATTATTTTTATTATTTTTATAGGGATATTCTCTTTATTATCTTATTTTCAGAATGGGAGACTAACTAGATTGATTCTTCTTTTTTGGATGGAATTACTTGTATGTTCAATATTTAAAGTTAGTATTTGATCATGTATTAATTTATTGACTGATTTCAAATGAAAGAGTGCTTGACTTGTATATATTCATTTCCTTGTATTTACCAATATATGTTAGTAGGAAATGAAAGAGTGCTTGACTGGTATATATTCATTTCCTTGTATTTACCAATATATGTTTCCTACTAACTTGGGAGATAATTTTTTGTGGTAAGACTCTTTTAAAGCATATTATTACTTAGAAGATTTTAAAGTACTCTTTTTCCAGATTGTTACATTACTACATAGCTTTTCGACATTTGGAAAAGCTGGATGATGATGACCTTGCAATCTTCACATTAATGAATTTCTCTATAAAGGTATTGAGATAGGATGCACTACGCTATTTTATTTATCATAATATTATTGAGAGTGCTTGGGAAATACTTCTCAATAAAATGTTTATTGGTTGAGAATTGAAATTTATTTATTCAAGTTCATTTTTGGCAAAGAGACTAATTTGGGTGGTAGCTAGTTGATGGACAAACAAATAAGATATCATTCACATGTTTGCATTGATGTTTACAATTATTTTATTTTATTTCTTGAAGATGTTTTTTATGTTTTTTTGAACATTTTTTAAATATATAATTTTTTTTTTCTATAAAGATATAAATATATTTAGTTGACAAATTTTAAAATTCAAATTATTGAAAAAGAAAAGTATATCTTTTTAGAGAATTTGAATTTAAAAATGAAAAGATAATAGACATATTTACCTTTGTGGATGATATATCAGTGATTTGTTTCAATCTCCATATTGTTATGAGTGTCTTGAAAGAGGTAATTGTTTCATGGATTTTGTTCTTCTTATTTTCCTTGTCTTTTAACTTAGAAGGCAGGGACTAAGCTCATGCAGCTCTTGTTTCTCTATAATCAATATTAACTTATCCTAAAGTTAAGAATAAACCATATAGAACTTAAATGTGGTAGCAAATATCATTTTCATATCATTTATCTATTTATTAATAAAATGACATGTGATGATTATTTATAATTTGATTAAAATTATGTGATGTATTTATAGAAGGAGATTATAAATATATTTAAAAAATTATAGTATTAATGTTTTTTATGTTTACATGAAAATAGTATAAAGCACTAGTAATAAGAACATTATAGTTAATCCATAACTAATATTTTTAATTTCGGATATTAGTTATGGAGCTAGGAATTACATAAATTAATCATTTATTCATATCAATTTTCATACTCTAATGTGAAATATAAAAAGAAACATAACACAAAACATATATAAACAAGAGAGCATAAAACATGCAATGAGCAATGAGCATAAACAAGAGAGCATTATTTTATCTAGAGCATTGTGCTAAAAAAATAATGCATTTTTTAAGAAAATATTATATGTATGTAGGGTTAGCTTAACTAGTTGTTGCCAAAGTTAATGAGTATTTGACTAGCTCTGTGCTAGCAGGTGCCCATTTTGAATTCCCCCTAAGTGAGGTGCATTAGATTATGACGACGAGTTTACTAGGGATGCCATCTGCAAATGTGCGGAAGCATCCCTTGCGTTTCCTTACAAGGTTTTTTTTGGGGGGGAAACTACATGTTTTTATAAAAAAATATGAGTGTGATCATCTTATTCATTTATGACAACTATAATGAGCAATCCATTTATGTTAGCTATATATAATATGATTTTCAAGATGATGACAATCTAAGATCATTAGCTCATTAGTTTACCAAACTCTCTCAACGATGCCAATTCCATCACCCCACTTCATGGTTTGGCACAAGGTGGCAATAGTTACCTTGGGCATGAAAGACACTATTGGAACTAAAAAGATACACAATTGTGAAATCTATCAACATCAATGAATGGTTAGCATAGTTTACCAGTAATAAATGCAAATATGAGACAATAATAAGGATTTACTTCTCTCTTTATTATGTAATAGAAAACCATATAGCATTGATAGATATCCAAAATAAATCATGCAAGAAAAAAGACATATGGCTCAAATTGTATAGTTGTTATCAATGGTATCTTGTCGAGTCAGTGAAAGAGGGGTGTTTCTAACACCCCCAACAAGGCTCAACTCTCTGCAATGACGATTGTGTTGATGATTGTGCTTATTGTGAGGGACAAGTGCAACAATTATTGCATGTTCTTCCAAAAGTAATGAAGGTCATGTGCAAGTCTTATGTGGCTTTGGTGGAATAGGTACCCCACCTCATAGCATTTCAACAAAAGAACTCTAAGTTCAATGTTGTGAGTTGGCTACCCACATTGATATTCTCCCAAATTAGGAAAAGGAAAGTTTTTCCACCAAGTTAACAAGGATTGCCACAAAAATATGTACACTTGTTATTGCCATGACAAAGAGTATGGTGCAAAATTAACCTTTGTGGTTATGAAGTTATATAGTTACTCCATGCACTCCTGGAAAATTGGACTCTTTAATTTTTGTAATGAAAGGACTTCCTCATGAAGAACACATTACTTATCTAAAATAATGTTTTGGGTCCAATCAAAATAGGTATTATAAAGTTATAACAAGATCATTAAGTTCACCTCAATTTTAGAAATTTTACATGTTTATCTAAAAGTACAAAAATGATTAATTAATTGTTCAATCCCTATAATATATAAGTATGATGATTAATTAATTATTCATTCCTTATAATATATAAGCATGAGTTCTTTAAGCTTGGAAAATTACTCTAGAGCCTTTGACATGATCTGAGAATTTAGCTTTCCAATGCTTGGGATTCAACTCTTGGAATAGTTATTGCTTAGATTCTGCTCAAGAACAATGGTTTGCATATTAACTAGGTACTTAAATGGATTTAATAATATTCTATATGAAAGAAACCAAAATTAGGAATCAAGATAATAAATAATACCAAAATCGCATGGATACAATGTTCTCAATGTATGGATTCTTTCACAATATTGTTGATAATTTTATTATATAACATGACCCAACTTTCAAGATAAACAAAAACCATATTTTCAAGTCATGATTATTATCAAATCACGAGGAATTGTTGCTATTAAGCATGGATGGGCCACAAGAAAACCAAGGACTACAACTGTGCACATAAGGTTAGTAAACATTAATACACACACAAAAGATGTTTGGCTACAATTTAAAAGTCAATATAGGGTTAAAACCATCAAAAAGATAACCACAACCTCAAAAAACATGTAAAGTGACCCCAAAAATTGTAGACTCTAGTATTCAATCAACCCATTCCAAGACAAGCTAATTTGTAATGTAGAAACATTGGACGCATGTGAGAACCTTCTAGGACAAATATTCCTTTGGGTGACATAACATATATTAATATCAACCCCAAAATGTTACTCTCACCAATAGAGATCAGCGTTACAAATTCTTGAATTTAATCCCAAATTCACATGTTGATACTTTAGTCAAAGGCCAAAAGATCATTAGCCACACATGTAAATTTAGATTGTTGATTGTTTAAACATAAACATAATTGTACATAGTGACACTAACATTTTGTGCCAAGAGCCACACTATTAGATAACTAAAACTAATGTCTCCTCACTCAATCTTTAATGCAATGGAAACTAATTATTACTAAGTGAGACTACCTATTATGTATATAACCCTTCCATGCTTCTCCATCAAAATGAAAACAACCCTAATTTGTTCTAATTGTCAATGTGTGCTTGACACTAGATTAACGTGTCATGCCAATACCATATCATTATGTGTTGCATTTGAAACTTTATAGCATGCAACATTAAAGCATGCTTCAACTATCACTATCACTAAAGGTATGATCACACAAAATCTTACAATTATGCTAAGTATATGTGACACTAGTTCAATGTTAAACATACAATGCCACCTCATTAACAACTCATCGTGACATGTCAATGACCTCACAACCAAAAGGGATTATCTAAAATACACACTAGATGATCAAAGTGGATTTAGTTGTTACAAAGGCTGTGCACATCAATGATCAACCCAAACTAAATTAATGCATGCCTCAACTGATCTTATTTTATGCGCCTAAGTAATGATCAACCCCAACCATAGTGTCAAATTCACTATTGAGGACCACCTTCAATAAAGTAATATTGTTCTTAATATTATATAAAAATCATTTTATATCTCATTTGTAAATCATCATATCAACATCTTAGAATGTTTGGCCTTCTCTTCCATTATCTATTATCCATCGTGAATTAAAACAAATAGTTTGTGTATCCTTGATTCACAAGGTTAAGAGTTCCACATAGAGTTACTTCAAAGCTTCCTGGTTCCAATGCTCAATTTTGCAACACACTTTCTAATAATAATAACATTATGTATTTGTGCCATGTTGCTTTTGTCCTATGTGGAGTTGCTTTGGATGCTTATGGATGTCCTTGATTTTATATTGGACATAACATAGATAAGTGAGTATTTGTTACTATTCTATTTCTATTCAACCAATATCTATTATCCTTAATTGTGTTAAGTAATTATTGGCACTAAGACATTTCACAACATTATAACTTCACAGTATTGCATGCCCAAGTTGCATGATCCTTATGTCAAAATTAGTTAATGTTCACAAAGACAGAAAAATAATAATGACCTCCAAATATGTTAGATCCAATGTGTGTAGTAGTAGGCATTTTCTAGGGTTGAATCATATTGAGGATCTTAGTAAAGTGTAGGTACATATCCTCATATTGTCTTTGGAGGGCATCCACAATGAACTCATAAGGGGGTTTCCACTAGGTAAATGATTAAGGTCAATGTCACATGCTATTAAATGTTATGGAATACAATACTATTTAAGATTTGACAATTGGATTATGTTGAATCAAATTAGGTATAAATGGTTATGGCATGCTTATTTTGATGCATTAGATCATGTTGGTTGTGTTGTAATGATTATATCATGTAAATATTGCAAATATGTCTACTAAATATTCCTAGTATAGATCCCATGAAAAGGGTCTAACTAGAAGGTAGTCACGAGTGCAAATATTAGGCTTGTTTTTTAGTATAAGTTTATATTCCTAAGGTACCACCATGTGGAAGCGCTACTATGGTGCACTTTATGCTATGCATAAAATTTTACAAAAATGACACATAATATATAATGTAAATGACCAAGATAGTTACTAAAGAACACAAGGGAACTATGAGTCCATAAGAGTGGAAGAAAATGGGTCCATGGGAAATAAAAACATTGAAATAATGATGGAACGTGGCACCTAATAAACCTCTATGTTTTTGTTGAAATTTATGTATATGAATTTTGATGCAGGTTCATAAATCTCACCTCTCACAGGAGGTTTCTAGAATGTAATCCTAAGAGATTTTGACCTTAGTGTTGATCTAAAATATTCAATTATAGGAGAAAACAACAAGAAATAATTCACTTCAATATAATCCAAATCACTAAGAATCCCAAGAAAAAAGATACCAAACAAGTGTACTTCAATGAAATCAAGTTAGAGCCAAGAACATTTTTCCATGCATAAAGCATATCTAAAAAAATTATTAAAGAAAAAAATACAACAATAAATTTTAAATTATATGTTAAAGTACTTAACATATTCGGCCATGTGTTATGTCAAATCAACATGAAAAACTATTTGAAATATACTCAATAATTAAGATAACATAAGTTGGAAATTATATCTACATGTACATAAAATTGGACAATGGAAAACTTCATTTACATAAGAAAATAAAATGAAGTACAAGTAATACCACAACTTTATCACAATTCCTTCAAACCCTATCTAGTGAAGCCATAAGAAAACCCTAGCCACCAACTCCTCCTAAGTGGGAATCACTCACAACCAAATCTGGTAACCCCACCAAAGATCCTCTACATGCTAGCATCAACACTAATAAGTCCTTATTGGGACATCCAACAAGCTCATATCAGACAATCTCTCCACACAACCTTCCTTACAATTGACAAACCTTAACCATATGGTATCATAGAAGTACATGGCAAGGCAATTCTAGTACTTCTAGCCTCCAAATCTACACGTACATCTTATGGTTTGAGTCCTCAAGCCCTAGGTCTTCAACTCTTGCATCAACATAAGCACCAAGACCTTCATGGAACATCAAGGATACAATAAAATATTCTTATTCCAAGGAAGGCATCACACTAAGCTCAAGACTCATCGAGTTAGTATCTTCATAATATTTCCATAATCTCACATCCCATGGAAACAAGGGTCCAAAATCATGCAATGTGTTTGCTCCGCTCTCCATGTCTGCTACTAGCGTGGAAATCCTAACACTACAACAACACAAGCCTTAATAACCATCACCATCCCCAACGTCATGTTATTCTCTAGGGTTTACATTCATGGAACAAACCCTAGCATAGAACAATAGAAATTTCTCTAAGAACATGCAAGACATCTCTCTCTCTCTCTCTCTCCTTGTCTTATCATATGGTTTCCTCTGTTGGAATCGATTTAATACTGAGAGGGGGGTGAATCAGTATTAGCGCAGTTATCAGTATTTTTTACCTTCTTTAACATATTAGTCTTAACTTAATATTGATCTTTATTTATGCATCCAATATAAACAAAATCATTCATCCATATATGCACAAAGACAAAGAACATGGAACACACAAGATTTTGACGTGGAAAACCAAATGGGAGAAAACCACAAAATGCTCTTTTGTAATGAAAATATTACATTCAAGGAAGCATCGAATTCCTGTGTTTACCAGCACCAACTGGAAGGAGGCACTAACCCCGTGGTTTTACAAGTACCGACCTGAAGGAAGCACCAACTCCCTGTGTTCTCCAACACCAACTAGAAGGAGGCTACAACCCCCGGCTCCTTGCCCCGTCCTTCCGCCCAGATATCCAAAATAATATTCTTCCTCAGAAACATGGCTACTGTGGATCCTTCTAAACATGCACCTGAAGATAATCCCCACAGAAATCTTGCAATATTCTTCCTTACTGAACTTCCAACTCGCACACACTTATGATCTTTTGGTGTTCGTTATGTTGTGCACACACTCTGTATGGAGTCCTATTGTTGTCACTTATCTGCATACATCACTTGACTTCTCATTCCACTCAAACTTCACTTATGTTGATGACTCACTTCATATTTCATGTGCTACTTCATCTGCTGCAATCTGCGCCACTGATTTGCTATGTCATTCTGCTACTGCGCAATTGCACTAACCAACCAATATTGTGCTTCAATTGATAGCTTGCTTATCTGAGATTCTGCACCGGTATCATATGGGACTGCGCACTTACTTAGATGTGTCCATTCGGTTTAAGTGCCACAGTATTTCAAACAATCTGTGACATGTTGTGCATTATTAAGTCATCCTTTCGGTTTAACGTACTTTCCTCAAATCATCCTCATCATGACGTGCATACTAGATTATGTTGTTGTTCTGTCGTCGCGCATTTGATGAACTTCTACTTCGCACACTTCACTTCAGCCTTCGTGCATCAACCAAACTTCTACGCATCTTCTGATATATCTCAATTCTATCTCTGCGCTTTTTTCTTCCAAAACATCTGTGACTATCTATGTGCTTCTTGTGCTTCTATCATTCAGTCATCACGCACTTGCACATTTTCTGGATTCTGCCTTTATGTCTCTGCGCAATTGCCACAGATCTACAACATCATTCTGCACACCATCAGTTCTATCATTCCTCTGCTTGTGCATACTCGACTCCTCACTAGATCATATTGTTTTGTATATTGATCCCGTGATGCCCTGAATATAATTATGTATCTTCCAATTAGAATCTCGTTGACCTCGCCATCAAGCTTACTTCAAATATCCAACTTGCTTCCATTTTTATACATGTCTTTCATGGATCGTATGTCCACAAGTTGGTTGTGGCATTCCTTCTTCCTTTCTTCGCAGATTGTGCTTCTGCCACATGTCATGTTCTACGTCGTTGATGTGTTCTTCCTTTGTGGGTTCTACGCATACATGGTCCTCAACTAGGTGGGACTTTCACCCTTATTGTACCATCACTTTTGGGTCTTGCGCACTTGGTGTATCAATGCTTTGCAGAACTTGCGCATATGTGATCTTCGACTTGGTGGGTCTTTGACCCTTGCGGTACCATCACTTGTGGGACTTGTGCAATTGTTGTGACATCAGCTGTGGAATTTGCACATATGCTGACATCAACCACTACACCCTTCTTGGAACTTGTGCGTGCTTTATAAACTAAAAGCATCTTCTGATTGGTGATGAATTGCACGCTTTCAGGACTTGTAGATTTGTTCAACCATCTCTTGTTCCATGCTACTTGCACACTCCACTTGACTCCACTTGAATTTCTTGCACATTCTTGAATCTTCTCTTGATTTGCTTGCGCAGCCTAGAATTTGTCTCATGTATTCTTTGGCTTGCTTACACACTCTTCATCCTTCTATCCAACTAACCCTTTAGCTTATTCCTTGAAGGACTATGACTGGATGGACTTGTGACCTTCTCAAGTACATGTGCCTTATGTACTTCTTCAAACTGGATATGCATGATGTACTCCTAGACACACTTCTTCCTATTGGATGCAACTTCTAGTTATACTTCTTCACATTGGCATCCATATCCTTCACCATCTTGCTTGCGCATATACTTCTTCAATGTGGATTTACTATACTTCTTCAAGCTAGCATGGATATGTTGAATCCACTTGAATTCAGTTGACATCAATGGCTCAAACTAAATCAGTTGACACCTCTCATGACATTATTGACATCAATGACAACCAAAGTTCAACAATCTCCCCCTTTGGCATTGATGTCAATACCTTATGAAGTTGTGCATAATCATCTTCTTGGACTTGTATGCTTCATCTGTACTTGTCATAGTAATCCCCCTATGGACATGCTCCCCCTAATTTCTTTGCTAGTTTGAACCTCTGACATCTGCGCATTATGTTGCTAGTGCTTCTTTCGCTTTTTGTTACCTCTACGCAAATCGTATGCTTTATGATTGTTTGCATTGTACTGTTGCAAGCTTTATGATTATTTGCACTATACTACTGTATGCTTCATGGTTAGATTCATGTGCTTCAACTTCATGCTTTTTCTTTGTATCTTCTTCATTCCATTTCTTCAAAAATCTGCTTCATGCTCTTTCAGGTCTTCTTCATCATCTATCTCGTATGTCTTGCTTCAGCTGCATTGTGTCTTGGCTTCATGCTTTTTATCCACAACTGTATTACTTCTCAGCTGCATTCATGTCATGTGTACTTTTAGCTTCATGATTTTCTCCCCCTTTGACATCAATGGCAAAGAGGTGCCATGACTTGTGCAATTATTGGTTCCTCTTTTGTTTTGCGCTGGCCTTTTCTTATTTGCTCACAGGGATAACTCCCCCTGTCTTCATGCTTCATTTCTGTTGTGCTAATATCCTGCAATATGCATATTATTTTCATAATTATCTTTGATTTATTTTTATGTACATGTGCTATATTGCTTATGTATCTTGATCTCTTGTTCCTACTTCATCATTCTTTGCACAGTGGTTCATACATGCATCCTCTCGTGCCAACTGCGCAGTGCCAAAATCAATTTGCATTCACGCCTCTTTATTATGTTGCGAGTTGAGAAACACACCCAGTTTTTCCCTGAGATATTCAAATGTACTTCGCGGAAGAGGTTTTGTAAACATGGAAAATTTTAGGGTCTAATCTTCCCATGGGATAAATTTAGGGGTTTTTAATTTTTAATGGTCTATTTTTTTATTAAACACCTATTAGGTATGATTAGCCCACATTTTATACATTTATTTTTAATGAATATGAGGTTAGCCCCATAAAATCTAGAAAGGGGAGACAAGGTTTACATACAACATCATATGGTCTTGATATATTTGGAAGATCTTTCACTGCCCCATTGCTTCTAAGTTTGATTAAATGATCAAAGTTCAAGTGTCCAAGTCTCTTATGCCATAACCAGCTTTCATCATAACTGCTTAAATAACATTCTTCTTTTTCTTCTCTCAAAACATAGAAATTGTTTTCTGTCCTTATTCCTTTTGCAACCAGCTATCCTGAGTTTACAGATTTTATCTTACAATCTTTAGAAGTGAAAACCACTTCACATCCCTTGTCACAGACCTGACTGACACTAAGGAGATTATGTTTTAAAACATCCACAAACAATACATCTTGAGCTTTCCCTTTGCCATTACTCAGACTTACCATTCCTTTTCCTCTGATTTTTCTTGGAGCATCATTCCCAAAAGTTACATTTCCTGATTTGTGTTCTTTTAGAGACAGAAACTTACCTTTATCCCCAGTCATGTGTTTGGAGCAACCACTGTCAATATACCACGGGTCCTTCTGTCTTTGAGCAGAAAGCACTAAATCACATTGATTGCTTTCTTTCTTCTTCCACACTTTTCTTTTAGCTGAATGATTCACTCTTGAATCTGTTTTGTAGTTCTTCAAATAACATTCTGAAGCCTTATGTCCATAATTATGACAGATATAACATTCATGTTCATTGTATAGAAGATCAAAAGGATTGACATTTCTATTATGAATTCCTCTTCTAATTGCTGATGGAGTACAATGGTTATGATTATTCATTGATTGTTTCATTCCATGCTGCAGCATTTGATTATTGCTAAACATTCTTTGTTGAGTGTTTCTAAGATTGAAAACACAGGTTGCAGCTTTGTGACCAAAGTTAGAACAACAATAACAGTAACCATTAAAGAAATTTTGATACCTGAATCTTGGATGTCCTCTTGAAATTGATTGCCTTATCATTCTGTGTTGGATATCTTCTTCTTCATGATTTCTTGACTGCAAAGTATTGCTTTTTGTTCCTATAGCTATATCTTTTTTTATCATTTATTAGAGTGTCGTTACTATTAATTTTATTTGCTTAAGCTTTGATGGAGATTGCAGACTTTGTGAATTCTGATTGCTTGCTGCTTTGAAAGTTGATCACCTTGGTTATTTCTTTGTTCTCTGAGTGACTACTGCTTGAACCTTGTTCATAGCCTAGACTATATTTGATCAACCAAGATCTTTTCTTACTTAAGATATTATTCAACTCTTCTGAGGCTTTAATGCTTGAAAATTTTTGATGATGCAAAGTTTGGAATTTCTCTAATTCTTTCTTAATAGTCACCACTTCTTCTTCTAACTTTTCACATCTTGCTCTACTTTCAGTCAGTTGTTGTTTAAGAATGTCTTCTATTTTCTTTGCCTCTTCTAGTTCTATTTTTACCAAAATACAGTCTGTACTAGGTTCTTTGTCATTCTTTTCACACTGTATCAGTAACTGTTTTTGTTTCCTCTTCTTTTGTCTGAGTCTATCAATTTCTTCCAATGCACTAATTAACTCACCTTCCATATCAACTACAACATCTTCATCATTCATGCCACTCTCTGTAAAATCAATATCAAGATCTTCTATGGCCATAAGCATAAACTCATTCTCGTTATTTTCACAGGAAGATTCACTATCTGTAGCTTCTGAAGAGTCAACATCATTTGCACACAAGCCTTTCTTCATGTAATTGTTATCTTTATTATATCTCTTATATGTGTGTTTCTCTTTATCAACAGGATTCTGATCTCTTTCTTATAAGGACATTTAGATGCAAAGTGTCCCACCTTACCACAATTGAAACATTTAAAGGGCAACTTGCCTTTATATTTCCCTGATCCAGTTTTCAGTCTTCTTACAAATTTTGCCTCAATCTCATCCATTTCAAAATCAGTACTTTTGTCTACTTTGAAGGAGGCTTCTCTAGTGGTATTTTTATCTTTGTTGATCCTCATTTCATAGGCTGTTAGAGTTCCTAGGAATTAATCAATACCCAGATTTTTAAGATCATTTAACTATTCTATTGCTGAAACTTTGGGGTTAAATTTATCAGGCAAAGATCTTAAAATTTTCTGATCTAAGGATGCTTCTTCAATTGTTTCACCGAGGCCCTTCATAGCATTCACAAGCTCTTCAACCCTTAGGAAATATTTACTAACAGTCTCATCCTCATTCATCTTTAGCTGTTCAAATTTCAGCATGTATGTTTGCAGTTTGGCATCTTTTACTTTCTCATTCCCTTCATAGCTATTAATAAGTTTATCCCACATATCTTTAGCAGATTCAAGATGCATCACTTTCACAAACTCAGATTCAGCAAGACCACTTAATATTGCATTCATTCCCTTAGCATTAAAACTGAATTCCATCGTGTCATCTTTGGAAGCAAGAACCACAGGTTTTGTATATCCAGTTTCTACAACTTCCCAAACATCAGCACATAGGGATATTAAATATGTTATCATTCTAACTTTACAAAAGGAAAAATTTGTTCCATCAAACATAGGAGCTTTATTGGTTGAGACTTCATGGCTTGTCATGTTTAAGCTTTTGGATCTACCTTCGACTAAAGGAACACTGCTCTGCTACCAAATGTTGAAAGTATTCAAATAACTGAGGGGGGGGGGGTGAATCAGTTATTTCTGTGCTTAAACATTTTTACATTATTTTTCCCTTTTAACCTTGATGAAGTGTGACAATCAATATGATATGAGATGTTCTATGCACATTCCTTTATAGCAGGTATATTGTTATAACCGAATTCAATATAAGGCACATAAACAAAGTTCAATCACATAAATATGCAGAGGCACTTATTTTCCTGAGGAAACCCATGAAGGGAAAAAAACTCGTCTTCTTAGGATGAAAGGCAAGCTCCAACTTCTCTTTACATTCTATTTTATCTGAGCTACAACCCAGATGAGGTTGTTACCTCTGTTTCTTCAGCACCAACTGAATGTAAGCTACAACTCCCAAACGTACAAGCACCAACTTTCAAAGAAGACTTTACAATATTCCCTTGCTCCTCCTTACCACCCTATGTAAGAATATTTCAGTCAATTATATCACACTGGTTCAGATATATCAGTACATACTCTTTTCATTTTTGTTTTGTGCTGCTACAGCTTGGATTTCTGGGCATTCTATTCTTCATTAAATTGAGCCACACATTTTTCTTCTGAATTGTTGAGAATTTTTCAGTCAATTATATCACATTGGTTCAGATATATCAGTACATACCCTTTTCATTTTTTATCTGTGCTACTACAACTTGGGTTTTTGGTCATTCTATTCTTCATTAAATCGAGCCACACATTTTTATTATGAATTGTTTTCTTCGAATCATAGCTTCATCTATTTCAGCCAGCAACCACTCCTCTTCATCCTCTCCATCCTGCATTACATTTTTTTTCTCCTCGATTGGTTTTTATAGATGTTGAAGTTATATGCCTTGGTCTCTTTAACTTCCAGATGTTCCAATTCTAAAACTGAAATTGTCTCTTTAACTCCTAATTCAAAAATTGAACTGTCTCTTTGACTTCCAGAATTTACACGTTGTAAATGACTAATTAATAAATAAATAAAATTTTGTGAGTCGCAGCCTATCTGAGTCACAACTTGTTTGAGTCGCGACTGTCTGAGTCGTATCCATCTGAGTCGCAGTTGTCTGAGTCACAGCTTATCTGAGTCGCGGCTGTCTGAGTCGCATCTTGTCTGAGTCATGGCTGTCTGAGTCGTGGCCATTTGAGTCGCATCCGTTTGAGTTGTAGTCATCTAAGTCGCAGCCGTTTAAGTTGCAGTCGTCTGAGTCGCAGCCGTCTTGTTTTCTTTCCAACCATCAATGACAACTTAATCATAGTGCCAACAAATGTTGAAAGTATTCAAATAACTGAGAGGGGGGGTGAATCATTTATTTCTGTGCTTAAACATTTTTACATTATTTTTCCCTTTTAACCTTGATGAAGTGTGACAATCAATATGATATGAAATGTTCTATGCACATTCCTTTATAGCAGGTATATTGTTATAACATAATTAAATATAAGGAACATAAACAAAGTTCAATCACATAAATATGCAGAGGCACTTATTTTCTTGAGGAAACCCATAAAGGGAAAAACCTCTTCTTCTTAGGATGAAAGGCAAGCTCCAAATTCTCTTTACATTCTATTTTATCTGAGCTACAACCTAGATGAGGTTGCTACCTTTGTTTCTTCAGCACCAACTGAATGGAAGCTACAACTCCCAAATGTACAAGCACCAACTTGCAAAGAAAACTTTACAGTCTTCCCTTGCTCCTCCCTACCACCCTATGTAAGAATATTTCAGTCAATTATATCACACTGGTTCAGATATATCAGTACATACTCTTTTCATTTTTGTTTTGTGCTGCTACAACTTGGATTTCTGGGCATTCTATTCTTCATTAAATTGAGCCACACATTTTTCTTCTGAATTGTTGAGAATTTTTCAGTCAATTATATCACACTAGTTCAGATATATCAGTACATACCCTTTCCAATTTTGTTCTGTGCTGCTACAATTTGGGTTTCTGGTCATTCTATTCTTCATTAAATCGAGCCACACATTTTTCTTCTGAATTGTTTTCTTCGAATCATAGCTTCATCTTCTTGAGCCAGCAACCACTCCTCTTCATCCTCTCCATTCTGTGTTACATTTTTGTTCTGCTCAATTGGTTTTTATTGATGCTGAAGTTATATGCCTTGGTCTCTTTAACTTCCAGATGTTCCAATTCTAAAACTGAAACTGTCTCTTTAACTCCTAATTTAAAAATTGAACTCTCTTTGACTTCCAGAACTTACATGCTGTAACTGACTAATTAATAAATAAATAAAAGTTTGTGAGTCGCAGCTTGTCTGAGTCGCGGCTATCTGAGTCACGGCCGTCTGAGTCACAGCTGTATGAGTCGCATCTCGTCTGAGTCACAGCTGTTTGAGTCGTAGCTTATCTGAGTCACGGCTGTCTGAGTCGCGACTGTCTAAGTCACAACTGTTTGAGTCACATCCGTCTGAGTCGCAGCCGTCTGAGTCGCAACCGTCTTTTCTGCTTTCCAACCATCAATGAAAATTGAATCATAGTGCCAACAAATGTTGAAAGTATTCAAATAACTGAGAGGGGGGGGTGAATCAATTTCTGTGCTTAAACATTTTACATTCTTTTTCCCTTTTAACCTTGATGAAGTGTGGCAATTAATATGATATGAGATGTTCTATGCACATTCCTTTATAGCAGGTATATTGTTATAACAAAATTAAATATAAGGCACATAAACAAAGTTCAATCACATAAATATGCAGAGGCACTTATTTTCCTGAGGAAACCCATAAAGGGAAAAACCTCTTCTTCTTAGGATGAAAGGCAAGCTCCAACTTCTCTTTACATTCTATTTTATCTGAGCTACAACCCAGATGAGGCTGCTACCTCTGTTTCTTCAGCACCAACTGAATGGAAGCTACAACTCCCAAATGTACAAGCACCAACTTGCAAAGAAAACTTTACAGTCTTCCCTTGCTCCTCCCTACCACCCTATGTAAGAATATTTCAGTCAATTATATCACACTGGTTCAGATATATCAGTACATACTCTTTTCATTTTTGTTTTGTGCTGCTACAGCTTGGATTTCTGGGCATTCTATTCTTCATTAAATTGAGCCACACATTTTTCTTTTGAATTGTTGAGAATTTTTCGGTCAATTATTACACACTAGTTCAGATATATCAGTACATACCCTTTTCATTTTTGTTCTGTGCTGCTACAATTTGGGTTTCTGGTCATTCTATTCTTCATTAAATCGAGCCACACATTTTTCTTCTGAATTGTTTTCTTCGAATCATAGCTTCATCTTCTTGAGCCAGCAACCACTCCTCTTCATCCTCTCCATTCTGCGTTACATTTTTGTTCTCCTTGATTGGTTTTTATAGATGCTGAAGTTATATGCCTTGGTCTCTTTAACTTCCAGATGTTCCAATTCTAAAACTGAAATTGTCTCTTTAACTCCTAATTCAAAAATTGAACTGTCTCTTTGACTTCCAGAACTTGCATGCTGTAACTGACTAATTAATAAATAAATAAAAGTTTGTGAGTCACATCCTGTCTGAGTCGTAGCTTGTTTGAGTCGTGGCTGTCTGAGTCACGACCGTCTGAGTCACGGTCGTCTGAGTCATGGCCGTCTGAGTCGTAGCTGTCTGAGTCGCAGCTTGTCTGAGTCACGACTGTCTGAGTCGCGGTCGTCTGAGTCACAGCCATTGGAGTTGTAGCTGTTTGAGTCGTAGTCGTCTGAGTCGCATCTGTCTGAGTCGCAGCCGTCTGAGTCATAGCTTGTCTGAGTCGCAGCTGTCTGAGTTGCAGCTTGTCTAACAACATTATTTTCTTGTGTTTCAATCTCAGTCATAGCTTTAGTAAACTGAAGTTGGTATTGTCTGAGTCACCCGCCTTGTCTACTTTCCAACCATCAATGACAACTAAATCATAGTGCCAACAATCTCCCCCTTTGGCATTGATGGAAACCTAAATTTTATGATGATGCTTTTCATCTACAACTACCTGAACTTCTCCCCCTTTGACATCAATGTCAAAGATAAATTTTACAGAAACAGCTACCCCTATCAAGAAGAATTCAAAAAAATGGGCATGAGGAACTACACAGAACTTATAGTGTAATCAGATCTGCAATACACACATACTCCCCCTTTCAAGGTGAACTCAATAATCTGGTCATGAAGAAAAGTCAATCTGAAATCATCATAAGCACATATATGATATTCAATAAACCCAGACTCCCCCTATCATGGTGAGGAGGTCAGTTGGAATTGGGTAGGACACCCAACTTTTGACGAAGATATTCAAATTGTGCCTTGGACAATGGTTTAGTAAAGATATCAGCTGTTTGTTCTGTAGAGGGAATAAAATTCAATTGAACCACTCTATTTGTGACTTGCTCCCTCAGAAAGTGATACTTAATTGGTATGTGCTTAGTCTTGGAGTGAAGCACAGTGTTTTTAGACACACTAATGGCACTTGTGTTATCACAGTGAATAGGAATAGGTTCTGAATATTTCACCTCCAAATCAGCAATAGTTTGTATCATCCATAATACCTGTGTACAACATGTTACAACAACTATGTATTCAGCCTCAGTAGTATATAGAGAGATAGAACCTTGCTTTTTACTCATCCATGCTACTAATGAATCGCCTAAGAAGAATGCACCTCCACTAGTGCTATTTCTTTCATCCAAACAGTTTGCCCAGTCAGCATCTGAATACGCAATCAACTGAAAGTTTTGATTCCTAGGATACCAGAGACCATAATTCATTGTGCCTTTCAAGTATTTGAAAATTCTCTTCACATCTACCAAGTGACTTTGTTTGTGAGCAGACTCAAATCTTCCTACCATTCCAACAACATGCATGATATCAGGACGAGTTGCTGTAATATATAGAAGACTGCCTATCATTGACCTGTATGTTCTTTGTTCAACATCTGGTGAGATATCATCTTTGATAAGCTTGCAGCCAACAATCATAGGGGTACTAACAGGTGAAGAATCCTCCATTTGAAACTTTTTCAACATCTCCTTCAGATACTTCTCTTGAGAGAGAAATAGACCTTCAGAATTCTGATTGATTTGAAGACCAAGAAAGTATGATAATTCTCCAATTATTGACATTTCAAACTTAGATTGCATGGCATTAGCAAACCACTTGACAGAAGATGCATTAGTACATCCAAATATAATGTCATCAACATAAACTAAAGCAATTAATAAATCATCACCTTCAGTTTTGATGTACAGATTGCTATCAGCAATGCCTTTCTTGAATCCTTTTTCTTGTAAATATTTATCCAATATGTAGTACCAGACTCTTGGTGCTTGTTTCAATCCATATAGTTCCTTCTTCAGTTTGCAGACATAATCAGGATTGTCTGTCAGTGAAAAACCTTCAGGTTGCTCCATATATACTTCTTCTTATAGATCTCCATTTAGAAAAGCTGATTTAACATCCATCTGATAAACTTTGAAATTTTTGTGACAGGCATAAGGAAGAAACATTCTTATAGCTTCCATTCTTGCCACAGGTGCAAATGTTTCATCAAAGTCTTGTCCTTCAATTTGTGCATATCCTTTACATACCAGTCTAGCTTTATTTCTCACGATTTGTCCTTTTTTATTCATCTTATTCTTAAATACCCATTTGGTACCTATCACATTCTTATCTGCTGGTCTAGGGACAAGTTCCCAAGTATCATTCTTTTCAATCTGATCAAGCTCTTCATTCATAGTGGTTATCCAATCTTCATCTTCATTGGCTTCATTAAAAATTTTGGGTTCTATCATGGATAGAAAGGCAATATGTGACTGTTCTGAATCTTTGAGTAGTTTTCTTCTTGTATGAACACCCTTATTCTAATCACCAATAATCTGACTTTCAGGATGATTTTTCTGAATAATTCTAGAAGGAGGTTTTACTGATTGCTGTGGTGAATTTGCCTCTTCATTCTCTGACTCGGATTCTTCTCTTTCTGATTCTTGGACCTATTCTTCTTCATCCTCAGCTGTATCCTATTGACATGAGTCATCATTGTTTATCTAAGTGTCTTTTACATGACTCCCTTCATCTACTTTAATATCAATGCAGTCAACCATTCTATGCAATCTCTTATTGTAACATTTATATCCTTTACTGTTTGTAGCATACCCTAGGAAAACACCTTCATCAGCCCTATCGTCATATTTGCCAAGATGCTCATCATTATTCTTGATATAACACTTACTCCCAAAGACTTTGAAATGCTTGATTGTAGCAGGTCTCCCAAACCATAATTCATAGGGAGTTTTATCATTGTTCGGCCTTAAGTGAGCTTTGTTAAGTATATGAACAGATGTATGAATTGCCTCTACCCAAAACCCCTGAGATATATTATTTTCTTTCATCATTGATCTTTCCATCTACTGAACTGATCTATTCTGTCTCTCAACCACTCCATTTTGTTGTGGAGTCCCTGGAATTGTATACTCTCTTTTGATACCTTGTTCATCACAAAATGCCTTGAATTGAACTCTCCTCCTCTATCAAACCTTACTGCCTTTAGTCTTCTTCCTATTTGATTCTCAATCAGAGCTTTAAATACTTAAAATTTTTCAAATGCTTCAGATTTTTCTTTAAAAAACGAAACCCAAGTAAGTCTAGAATAATCATCAATAACTAGCATATAATAGTTTTCTTTTCCTGTAACTTCCTTCCTTGATGGTCCACACAAATCCATATGCACTAATTGAAGAGGTTTATCTAAAGAAGGGAAACTCTTGGATTTGAACTGTGTTCGAGTCAGTTTTCCCATTTGACAGGTTTACATACAACATCATATGGTCTTGATATCTTTGGAAGATCTTTCATTGCCCCATTGCTTCTAAGTTTGATTAAATGATCAAAGTTCAAGTGTCCAAGTCTCCTATGCCATAACCAGCTTTCATCATACCTGCTTAAATAACATTCTTCTTTTTCTTCTCTCAAAACATAGACATTGTCCTTGTTCCTTTTGCAACCAGCTGTCCTGAGTTTATAGATTTTATCTTACAATATTTAGAAGTGAAAACCACTTCACATCCCCTGTCACAGACCTAACTGACACTAAGGATATTATGTTTTAAACTATCCACAAACAATACATCTTGAGCTTTCCCTTTGCCATTACTTAGACTTACCATTCCTTTGCCTCTGATTTTTCCTGGAGCATCATTCCCAAAAGTTACATTTCCTGATTTGTGTTCTTTTAGAGACAGAAACTTACCTTTATCCCCAGTCATGTGTTTGGAGCAACCACTGTCAATATACCATGGGTCCTTCTGTCTTTGAGAAAAAAGCACTAAATCACACTGATTGCTTTCTTTCTTCTTCCACACTTTTCTTTCAGCTGAATGATTCACTCTTGAATCTATTTTGTAGTTCTTCAAATAACATTCTGAAGCCTTGTGTCCATAATTATGGCAAATATAACATTCGTGTTCATTGTATAGAAGATCAAAAGGATTGACATTTCTATTATGAATTCCTCTTCTGATTGCTGATGGATTACAGTGGTCATGATTATTCACTGATTGTTTCATTCCATGCTGCAGCATTTGATTATTGCTAAATATTCTTGGTTGAGTGTTTCTAAGATTGAAAACACAAGTTGCAGCTTTGTGACCAAAGTTAGAACAACAATAACAGTAACCATTAAAGAAATTTTGATACCTGAATCTTGGTTGTCCTCTTGAAATTGATTGCCTTATCATTCTGTGTTGGATATCTTCTTCTTCATGATTTCTTGACTGCAGAGTATTGCTTTTTGTTCCTGTAGCTATATATTTTTTTATCATTTATTAGATTGTCATTACTATTAATTTTATTTGCTTAAGCTTTGATGGAGATTGCAGACTTTGTGAATTCTAATTGTTTGATGCTTTGAAAGTTGATCACCTTGGTTATTTCTTTGTTCTTTGAGTGACTACTGCTTGAACCTTGTTCATAGCCTAGACCAGATTTGATCAACCAAGATCTTTGCTTACTTAAGATATTATTCAACTCTTCTGAGGCTTTAATGCTTGAAAAATTATGATGATCCAAAGTTTGGAATTTCTCTAATTCTTTCTAAATAGTCACCACTTCTTCTTCTAACTTTTCACATCTTGCTCTACTTTCAGCCAGCTGTTGTTTAAGAATGTCTTCTATTTTCTTTGCCTTTCTAGTTCTATTTTTGCCAAAATACAGTCTGTACTAGGTTCTTTGTCATTCTTTTCATACTGTATCAGTAATTGTTTTTGTTTCCTCTTCTTTTGTCTGAGTCTATCAATTTCTTCCAATGCACTAATTAACTCGCCTTCCATATCAACTATAGCATATTCATCATTCATGTCACTCTCTGTAAAATCAATATCAATATCTTCTATGGCCATAAGCATAAACTCATTCTCCTTATTTTCACAGGAATATTCACTATATGTAGCTTCTGAAGAGTCAACATCATTTGCACACAAGCCTTTCTTCATGTAATTGTTATCCTTATTATATCTCTTATATGTGTGTTTCTCTTTATCAACGGGATTCTGATCTCTTTTCTTATAAGGACATTTAGATGCAAAGTGTCCCACCTTACCACAATTGAAACATTTAAAGGGCAACTTGCCTTTATATTTCCCTGATCCAGTTTTCAGTATTCTTACAAATTTTGCCTCAATCTCATCCATTTCAAAATCAGTATTTTTGTCTACTTTGAAGGAGGCTTCTTTAGTGGTATTTTTATCTTTGTTGATCCTCATTTCATAGGCAGTTAGAGTTCCTAGGAGTTGATCAATACCCAGATTTTTAAGATCATTTAACTCTTCTATTGCTGAAACTTTGGGGTTAAATTTATCAGGCAAAGATCTTAAAATTTTCTGAACTAAGGATGCTTCTTCAATTGTTTCACTGAGGCCCTTCATAGCATTCACAAGCTCTTCAACCCTTAGGAAATATTTACTAACAGTCTCATCCTCATTCATCTTTAATTGTTCAAATTTCAGCATGTATGTTTGGAGTTTGGCATCTTTTACTTTCTCATTCCCTTCATAGCTATTAATAAGTTTATCCCACATATCTTTAGCAGATTCAAGATGCATCACTTTCACAAACTCAGATTCAACAAGACCACTTAATATTGCATTCATTCCCTTAGCATTAAAACTGAATTCCATCTTGTCATCTTTGGAAGCAAGAACCACAGGTTTTGTATATCCAATTTCTACAACTTCCCAAACATCAGCACCTAGGGACATTAAATATGTTCTCATTCTAACTTTCCAAAAGGAAAAATTTGTTCCATCAAACATAGGAGCTTTATTGGTTGAGCCTTCATGGCTTGTCATGTTTAAGCTTTCGGATCTACCTTAGACTAAAGGAACACTGCTTTGATACCAAATGTTGAAAGTATTCAAATAACTGAGAGGGGGTGTTGAATCAGTTATTTCTGTGCTTAAACATTTTTACATTCTTTTTCCCTTTAAACCTTGATGAAGTGTGACAATCAATATGATATGAGATGTTTTATGCACATTCTTTTATAGCAGGTATATTGTTATAACATAATTAAATATAAGGCACATAAACAAAGTTCAATCACATAAATATGCAGAGGCACTTATTTTCCTGAGGAAACCCATAAAGGGAAAAACCTCTTCTTCTTAGGATGAAAGGAAAGCTCCAACTTCTCTTTACATTCTATTTTATCTGAGCTACAACCCAGATGAGGATGCTACCTTTGTTTGTTCAGCACCAACTGAATGGAAGCTACAAATCCCAAATGTACAAGCACCAACTTGCAAAGAAGACTTTATAGTCTTCCCTTGCTCCTCCTTACCACCCTATGTAAGAATATTTCAGTCAATTATATCACACTGGTTCAGATATATCAGTACATACTCTTTTCATTTTTGTTTTGTGCTGCTACAGCTTGGATTTCTAGGCATTCTATTCTTCATTAAATCGAGCCCAAATTTTTTCTTCTGAATTGTTGAGAATTTTTCAGTCAATTATATCACACTGTTTTAGATATATCAGTATATACCCTTTTCATTTTTGTTCTATGCTGCTACAACTTGGGTTTCTGGTCATTCTAGTCTTCATTAAATCGAACCACACATTTTTCTTCTGAATTGTTTTCTTCAAATCATAGCTTCATCTTCTTGAGCCAGCAACCACTCCTCTTCATCCTCTCCATTCTGCGTTACATTTTTGTTCTCCTCGATTGGTTTTTATAGATGTTGAATTTATATGCCTTGGTCTCTTTAACTTCTAGATGTTCCAATTCTAAAACTGAAATTGTCTCTTTAACTCCTAATTCGCAAATTGAATTTTCTCTTTGACTTCCAGAACTTGCACGATGTAACTGACTAATTAATAAATAAATAAAATTTTGTGAGTCACATCCTGTCTGAGTCACAGCTTGTCTGAGTCGAGGCTGTCTGAGTCGCGGCCGTTTGAGTCGCAGCTGTCTGAGTCGCAGCTTATCTGAGTCACGGCTGTCTGAGTTGCGGCCGTCTGAGTCTCAACCATTTGAGTCACAGCCATTTGAGTCGCAATCGTCTGAGTCGCAGCTGTTTGAGTCGCAACTATCTGAGTTGCAGCTTGTCTAACAACATTATTTTCTTATGTTTCAATCTCAGTCGTAGCTTTAGTAAACTGAAGTTGGTATGGTCTGAGTCACCCGCCTTGTCTGCTTTCCAACCATCAATGACAACTGAATCATAATGCCGACAATATTGTTGTCTACACTTCCCCTTCTGAATCCTTGTTATTGCATATATTTGTCCAATATTGAATACCAGTCCCTGGGATCTTGCTTAAGTCCATATAAATAATTATTTAGTTTGAAAACATATTATTTGTTTCCCGAGAGTGAAAAAACTTCTTGTTGCTCAATGTATACTTCTTCTTCAAGATCTCCATTTAAAAATGTTGATTTCACATCCATTTGATACACCTTGACATTTTATACACAAGCATAAGCCAAGAATAGTTTGATTTCCTCCATTCGCGCAAGAAGAGAAAATGTTTCTTCAAAGTCTATTCCCTCAATATGTGCATAAATTTTGTACACCAATCTTCCCTTATTTCTAACAACATGTCCTTCTTTGTTCAGTTTGTTTCTGAATACCCATTTTGTGCCTATAACATTCTTATTTTTGGTTCTTGGAACCAGTTCTTAGGTTTCATTCTTTTTAATTTGTTCTAACTCTTCATTCATGTCCTTCATCCAACTTGCATCGGCTCTAGACTCTTCAACTCCTTCTGGTTCTATTTGAGATAACAACAAAAATTGAACTTCCTCACTAGGATCCCTTACGATTATTCTGGTTCTTACTCCATCATTTTTGCTCCAATGATCAAGTTTTCTGAATGATTCTTCTGGACATACCTAGAGGGAGCATTTGTGTCATGTCTTCCATCACCTAATTCACATTGATATCTTACTTCCTGTGGAACTTCTATTTCTTGATTTTATGGTAGCTCCTCATAAGACTGTTATGGCATGGGCATATCATCATCTTCTTCTACTCTTCTATGAGTCAGTACTTCATCAAATTTTACGTATGGAATTTCAACTATCTTTCTAAGTCGCAAATTGTAGCATTTATAGGCTTTGCTTCTGGTGGAGTAACCAAGAAAATTTCCTTCCTCTAATCTAGAATCAAATTTTCCAATATTCTCATCTTTCATTTTGATGTAACACTTACTTCCGAAAATCCTGAAATGATTAATTGTAGTTGGTCTTCCTTTCCAAATTTCATACGGTGTAGAGCAGTCGTTTGTCCTGATATGACATATGTTAAGAATGTAGACAGCTATGTGAATGGCATGTGTCCAAAACATATATGACAGTTTTGATTCATTCAATATTGTTCTACCCATTTCTTATACTGTTCGGTTTTTCCTTTCCGCCACTCCATTTTGTTGTGGAGTTCTAGCAGCTGAAAACTATCTTCTGATTCCATGTATATCGTAGTAGTTGTCAAACTTGTTCAAAGTGTATTCTCCTCCATTGTCATATCTTAGACATTTTATTCTTATATCAGTTTCATTTTCAACCACCTCTTTAAATGTTTTGAAACATTCAAATGTTTCTGATTTTTCTTTGAGAAAGAATACCCATGTCATTCAGGTGTAATCATCAATGAAAAGAAGAAAGTAGAATTCACCATTCATCCCCCTAGTTCTCATTGGACCACAAAGATTTGAATGAACCATTTCCAAATGTTTAGAGGTACTGTACTCTTTTGTCTTGAATTTAATCCTTGTTTGTTTCCCATACACACAGTGTTTGCATTACGAATTTGATGGCTTGGTAATCTTGGAATGTCCCTTACCACTTGTTTTCTGCTAATTCTGATCAGATTGTCAAAGTTGACATGTCCCAATATTCTATGCCAAAGCCAACTTTCATCTGTTTGTCCAATGTAGGATTTGTCTTCCTTTTCTTCATCCAGAATATAGATATTGTTAGGAGTTCTGGAGGCTATTGCTACTACTCTACATGTATCCCTATTTTTTCTTTTGCATTTTTCTAAATCAAAAGTGAGTGTGTGTCCTTGGTCACACATTTGACTTACACTAAGAAGGTTGTGTTTCATGTTTTCGACTAGTAGGACATTTTTCGCCTTGTTCCTCTTGTTTCCTAGGCTTTCCATGCATTTACCTAATATTTTGGCCTAGCCATTGTCCCCAAAGTAAGCATTTCCTCCCTTATCTTCTCTAAACTTTAGAAAGGTGTTTTTATCTCTCATCGTGTGCTTAGAACATTAGCTATCTATGTACCATTGTCCTATTTTACTTTGTGCATGTAAGGCTAGGCTGCAAGCTTGTTAGTTTTTCAGAATTTACAATTTGATCTAGGATCTTAACTGAGAGAATAACATGTACAACATATCTACAACATATCAATCATGGACACAATAAATAAAGCACACAAGAGACACAGAGTTTCACCGGGGAAAACCAAGAAGGTGAAAAACCCCGCAACTTCCTCAGAGATAGATAAAGCAATGATACAACCCAAGTACAAGAGATAGTCCTCCTAGTAGCAACTTCTCCTCCTCCACTAGTGTGCCACTCTCCAATGAGTGTATGAGTGAGAAGTGAATGATCAAATAGAGTGCCTCCCGCACTCTATTTATACATGACTTGACTTACCTAAAAACCTTTACTAGGTTGGCCTCAACTTAACCACATATCATAATGCTGACAGGGCCGACCCCCAATAGGGTGGTCTAATAACCCTTTAACCCACATGACTTATAAAGGTCCGACCCCATCAAGGTGGTCTAATAACCCATCAAGTATAAGTTACAACACTTACAATATAAATGATGACACTTCCGTTTAGAGGAATAATAACATCTCTATAGGAATACAAACACTTCCGTATAGAGGAATAATAAAATATCTATAGGAATACAATATACATATATGAAATACATTCTAAAGTTACAAATACATCAACACTCCCTCTTAACTAGGAAGGTATTTCTCGACACAGATCTACTAGCACAAGTCTTCTTCTCTAGATCACCGTCACTGATCATCGTCATCGAATCATCGTCATCATCACTGTTGCTGCTATCTCAATAAATCTCTCATCTACTCGTCATAGGAAGTTCTACAGAGCTAGTCCTTTTTCATACTGGATGTAGGCCCACCACCTGCAGGTCTTCATCATCTACAGATCTAGCCCTTTTTCATGCTGGATGTAGGCCTAGCCTCCATGTAGGTCTTCATCATTTCTGGGAGCAAGCCATCAAGTAGGTACACCTCAGGACTGATTACACTACCTCTTCAAAACCTGCAAGATCTCCCAGGACTGATTACACTGCCTCTGCAAAACCTACAAGAGCATCTTAGGACTGATCATATGCCTCTGCAAAACTTGTGTACCATACTATCACATCATCGTCTTCATCCACGTCCACGGAGCACAACCCCGATGCACATCACACAACACTTACACCACCGACATGGGAGAACACATCTATCACCATTCGGAGAAGGCTCAACACTTACATCACGACCATGAGAGGACTTACCTACCACCATGTCACCATGGGAGGACCTACCTACCATCATGTCGGAAAGGCACAACACTTATATCACGACCGTGGGAGAACACATTTGTCACCATGTCGGAAAGGCTCACTCAGCCCTTACATCTCACCATGGGAGAACACATATATCACCATGTGAGAATGGCCCCAACCCTTACATTTCACCATGGGAGAACACATCTATCACCATGTGAAAATGGCCTCAGCCCTTACATCTACACCATAGGAGGACTTTCCTACCACTATGTGAGAATGGCTCCAACCCTTACATCTCACCATGGGAGAACACATCTATCACCATGTGAGAAGGGCTCATGTGCATCTGTGTCTTCGGACTCATCACTTCCCCTTGGAAGGAATATCGATTTGAAGTACACCAAGTCTCTCTCTGAAGTACTCAAACTTCACTCTGGCCAGCTTCTTGGTCAACACATCGGCTATTTGATCGTCCATCACAACATACAGGAGCTTCATTGCTCCTTTATGCACCATATCCCTGATATAGTGGAACTCGATCTCAATGTGCTTCAACTTGTCATGGAACACCGGGTTCTCCAACAACTTCACACAACTCTAGTTGTCTCAATATATACAAGTAACACTCAACTGGAGATCAAACAAATCAGATAGTATCTTCCTAATCCATATTGCCTCACAACTAGTCGAACAAGCTACAACATACTCTGCTTCGGCTGTACTCAGTGCCACATAGGACTGCTTCCTGCTAAACCAAGAGATCATACCAGATCCCATACTGAAGTAGCACCCCGAAGTGCTCTTCCAATCAATGGCACTGTCTGCCCAATTTGAATCAAAATAACCCTCCAGGTTAAACTTTTGATTCACCTCATACTTGAGCCCATAATCAACTGTACCCTTCATGTACCTCAGAATATGCTTTTGCAGCTATCAGGCGAACATGTCTCGGATCTGTCAAGTACTGGCTCAAGGTGTTCACCGCAAAGCAGTTATCTGGTCTCGTATTCGTCAAGTACATCAAGGACCCAATCATCTGACGAAACATCGTGGCATCAACCGGCTCAGATGAAGCATCACACAGAAGCTTCAGGTTCAATTCCATAGGTGTGGCCATGGCCTTGCAATCCATCATCCCGAACCTCTTCAGGATCTCTACTGCATGCTTCCCTTGTCTAAGGAAGATTCCATCTGTGCTCTTCCACACCTCCATATCTAGAAAGTAGTGCATCATACCCAAGTCCTTCATCTCGAACTCGACAGCAAGCTTCCTCTTCGTGTCGGCAATCAATCTATCCTCACCTGTTACAAACAAGTCATCCACATACAATAGTAGTATCACTCAATTGCCTTCCTCAACCTTGTAGTAAAGGTTGGAATCCGCTTTACTCTTGGTAAAACCCAAACTGGATAGGAAGCCATCTATCCTTCCATACCAGGTCCTGGGTGCTTGTTTCAAACCATACAGGGCTTTCTTCAGTTTGCACACATGTGACTCTCGGTCATGTGTCCCAAACCTGAGTGGCTGCTCCACATATACTTCCTCTTCAACTACACCATTCAAGAAAGCTGTCTTGACATCCATCTGGTGTACCTTCCATTTCATCACTGCAGCCAGAGCAAGTACTGATCTAATGGAAGTGTATCTGGCCACAGGATAAAAAGTCTCTTCATAATCAATCCCTTCTTTTTGGGAGAAGCGACGAGCTACAAACCTTGCCTTATATTTTTCTATGTTGTCATCTGCAACATGCTTGATCTTATAGATCCACTTGGAAGTCACCATAGACTTCCCATCTGGTCTTGGGACCACATCCCAAACATCATTCTTCATGATCGACTGGTATTCCTCAATCATTACTTCATCCCGAATCCTGGAAACTTCATATTCTTCAATAGATAGCTTTGTTGTTGGAACAAATGTTGTAGTCCTTCTTTTGTAGGTGATGGTATACGATCTTTCCTACAAAGAAATTTAAATTGCATGATTAGAAACATCTCATAGTTTTCAGAACAAATTCTTACACATAAAGAAATATGTCATACAGTCATGCAATTATTTTAGCAAATGCTTCAATACAACATTTATACATATCCCGTAACTTTCTAAATGCCTTCCAATCTCTACCAGAACATTGTTAAGAGTGTGCACAACTCCCAACATGTCAGCAAAGAGGTTTCATTCTAGATAAGTAGCAATGGAATGTTGTACAGTGCCATAGGCCACTTACCCATCACATGCATATTAGTAGTATACTGTTCATTAATGCAATTATTCTAATATGCATAATACACACCCTAAGTCTAGGAACATAAGCATATACATCATTGAACAATATTATTTAAACAAACAAATATGCAAGAAATGACAATTCAAATACTTATCTTTGTTTGGTTTGTAAGGTGGACTCCCTCTCAATATTTGCTTCCTTGCAGGAACTACTGGAGTGTGCTCCCTCTTGATCTTTGCTTCCTGGATTACCTGTCCTTGAACTTATATCCATCCTCGATCACTTATGCATACTTTCTAGTATCATCATTGTGTTATCCTCAAGGTCTCATACATACATTCATTAGTATTATCTCAATACTATCAAAACATAATAATCTTAAACATGTATAGTCATGATCATTTCAAACACAGATAATAAACATTAGTATTCAAGGTTTCAGGGAATACTTCTTTTACTCATGCATATTCTTTATTTTACCAAAGGACTTTTCTGGTTAGTCATATCATCAATCAATGTAAGAGACATAATATGCATAAACCCTTGATTACATACATTTCTAACTTCATGAATAATCATTATCAACCATACAACAATATAAGATCCTAACACAAGGTAGGATTCTAACTTGATATAGGAAAAACATACATGGTTATCATATTTGCTAGTTATGTCTAGAAATGTCTTCTTGTTCTCTTCAATGACTTGTGCTAGTAACCTGCATATCTCATAGGTTAAGCATTGTAGAACCAAATTATACATACCTCATAAGTAGAGCTTCTATGTGATCCATGACAATAGATGAATCTTTGTCTTCATGTCACCATGGTCATGTGTTCTTGAACTAGAACATGATTTCTCTTTCTTGATGTACCTTTCATGTTAGCAGACAACATCAACCTCATACAACACCACATGCATTAGTACAATCATAAGTGTCAAAACCCTAATCAATGAATATCTGCATTCATAATTTTATTAAGGTGATACGACAAGTCTAAATTTAATCAAGATTGTACTAACCTTAATGAAGACAAACATACCATAAACTTAATCATGAACAGATCTCGAGACATACCTGGATAAGTCATACTTGTCAATATTGCTTTTAATCTTCTTATGTAAGGCCTTAGCCTCATCTCCCTCTGAAACAGGAACTTCTTCACTTATGCAGGTGACCAATCCATTCTCTTCTAGGATTAACCCAATCCACTTGATTTGTAGAAACTGGATCTGGAGTTGGATTAGGGTTTGTCAGGGAACCCCTAAAAATTTAAACTTTGAATTTCAAACTTCTGAAAGGATAGAAATATGTGCCTTGATGAGCTTATCAACCTAGTATACTCAGAATTTGAAAACTGCAAAGTTTCACCCCTCAAATTTGCTTTTCAATCTTCCGGAATCACTAGGGAGGACCCTGAATTAGAGTTTGAGTTTCCTGGAGCTTCACCCAACCAAATAGTTTGATCCAAATCTCTAAACTTCGATTTTTCCAAGGAGCTTCCAGCTATGGTCACAAATTTCAACAATTCCCATTTTTGCAGAAGCCCTAATTTTTCACCTTTCCGATCAAAGTCCCGAACTAGGGTTTGATCAAGCCCGGCCTTATACCCAACCAAAAAATTCGATCTTGATATCTAAATTTTGATTTTGATGACGAGCATCCAGCAGTGGTCTCCGATACAAAAATTCCAACATTCTCCGAAACCCTAAATTCTCGGAGCCATGAATGAAGGTGCTCAAAATCCAATTTTGTTTTGACAGAAATATGCACCTGATTGTTTCTAGTGTAACTCTGAAATTTCAGATCTAAAGGGTTTGAAAATTCTTCTTGTGGTATCCTGACCTGTTATCTTTCCAACCCCATAGGTCTTACCTCAAATGGATTCTCTAAGAGAGAGTTATTCCAAGTGTCGCAACATGACCTGTTTATGGGATAAAACAGAAGAGCAAACTTGTACGGAGTGCCACATGTCACTGGTTCAATTTTGGCCTCTGAAAAGTGTACCTATGAAAGTACAGTTCATGCCCTACTTGCCACGTTTTACTAAATTTCATTTGGAGCTTCCTATCCCAAGTTGTGACCTTTTTTCCTAGGTCACCTGTTTATGACTAAGATCTGGAAGAGGCAGAAACCCTATATTGTACAGATCATAAATATGAAAGTACAACGCATTAGAGGCTCTCCTTTGGAGACAAGGTACATGGAGATCTTATCTTCGACCTGTAATATTTTCAGATCTTGAAACTTTGCCAAAATGAATTTATAGCAAAAGTTCTACGATGACTGGTTTTTGCTATATCAAGCCCTAGCTTCGCAAGTGCAACAAGTGTCATAAATGCCATACCATGCCTTCTTTCAGGCTATCTCTGATACCATGTTAGTTTTTCAGAATTTAAAATCTGATCTAGGATCTTAACTGAGAGAATAACATGTACATCATATCTACAACATATCAATCATGGACACAATAAAGCAAGCACACAAGAGACACAGAGTTTCACCGGGGAAAACCAAGAAGGTGAAAAACCCCACAACTTCCTCAAAGATAGATAGAGAAATGATACAACCCAAGTACAAGAGATAGTCCTCCTAGCAGCAGCTTCTCCTCCTCCACTAGTGCGCCACTCTCCAATGAGTGTATGAGTGAGAAGTGAATGATCAAATAGAGTGCCTCCCACACTCTATTTATACATGACTTGACTTGCCTAAAAACCTTTACTAGGTCGGCCTCAACTTAACCACATAGCATAATGCTGACAGGGCCGACCCCCAATAGGGTAGTCTAATAACGCTTTAACCCACATGACTTATAAAGGTCCGACCCCATCAAGGTGGTCTAATAACCCATCAAGTATAAGTTACGACACTTACAATATAAATGATGACACTTCTGTATAGAGGAATAATAACATCTCTATAGGAATACAAACACTTCCGTATAGAGGAGTAATAACATCTCTATGGGAATACAATATACATATATGAAATACATTCTAAAGTTACAAATACATCAACACTCCCTCTTAACTAGGAAGGTATTTCTCGACACAGATCTACTAGCACAAGTCTTCTTCTCTAGATCACCGTCACTGATCATCGTCATCGAATCATCGTCATCATCACTGTTGCTGCTATCTCAATAAATCTCTCATCTACTCGTCATAGGAAGTTCTACAGAGCTAGTCCTTTTTCATACTGGATGTAGGCCCACCACCTGCAGGTCTTCATCATCTACAGAGCTAGCCCTTTTTCATGCTGGATGTAGGCCTAGCCTCCATGTAGGTCTTCATCATTTCTGGGAGCAAGCCATCAAGTAGGTACACCTCAGGACTGATTACACTACCTCTTCAAAACCTGCAAGATCTCCCAGGACTGATTACACTGCCTCTGCAAAACCTACAAGAGCATCTTAGGACTGATCATATGCCTCTGCAAAACTTGTGTACCATACTATCACATCATCGTCTTCATCCACGTCCACGGAGCACAACCCCGACGCACATCACACAACACTTACACCACCGACATGGGAGAACACATCTATCACCATTCGGAGAAGGCTCAACACTTACATCACGACCATGAGAGGACTTACCTACCACCATGTCACCATGGGAGGACCTACCTACCATCATGTCGGAAAGGCACAACACTTATATCACGACCGTGGGAGAACACATTTGTCACCATGTCGGAAAGGCTCACTCAGCCCTTACATCTCACCATGGGAGAACACATATATCACCATGTGAGAATGGCCCCAACCCTTACATTTCACCATGGGAGAACACATCTATCACCATGTGAAAATGGCCTCAGCCCTTACATCTACACCATAGGAGGAATTTCCTACCACTATGTGAGAATGGCTCCAACCCTTACATCTCACCATGGGAGAACACATCTATCACCATGTGAGAAGGGCTCATGTGCATCTGTGTCTTCGGACTCATCACTTCCCCTTGGAAGGAATATCGATTTGAAGTACACCAAGTCTCTCTCTGAAGTACTCAAACTTCACTCTGGCCAGCTTCTTGGTCAACACATCGGCTATTTGATCGTCCATCACAACATACAGGAGCTTCATTGCTCCTTTATGCACCATATCCCTGATATAGTGGAACTCGATCTCAATGTGCTTCAACTTGTCATGGAACACCGGGTTCTCCAACAACTTCACACAACTCTAGTTGTCTCAATATATACAAGTAACACTCAACTGGAGATCAAACAAATCAGATAGTATCTTCCTAATCCATATTGCCTCACAACTAGTCGAACAAGCTACAACATACTCTGCTTCGGCTGTACTCAGTGCCACATAGGACTGCTTCCTGCTAAACCAAGAGATCATACCAGATCCCATACTGAAGTAGCACCCCGAAGTGCTCTTCCAATCAATGGCACTGTCTGCCCAATTTGAATCAAAATAACCCTCCAGGTTAAACTTTTGATTCACCTCATACTTGAGCCCATAATCAACTGTACCCTTCATGTACCTCAGAATATGCTTTTGCAGCTATCAGGCGAACATGTCTCGGATCTGTCAAGTACTGGCTCAAGGTGTTCACCGCAAAGCAGTTATCTGGTCTCGTATTCGTCAAGTACATCAAGGACCCAATCATCTGACGAAACATCGTGGCATCAACCGGCTCAGATGAAGCATCACACAGAAGCTTCAGGTTCAATTCCATAGGTGTGGCCATGGCCTTGCAATCCATCATCCCGAACCTCTTCAGGATCTCTACTGCATGCTTCCCTTGTCTAAGGAAGATTCCATCTGTGCTCTTCCACACCTCCATATCTAGAAAGTAGTGCATCATACCCAAGTCCTTCATCTCGAACTCGACAGCAAGCTTCCTCTTCGTGTCGGCAATCAATCTATCCTCACCTGTTACAAACAAGTCATCCACATACAATAATAGTATCACTCAATTGCCTTCCTCAACCTTGTAGTAAAGGTTGGAATCCGCTTTACTCTTGGTAAAACCCAAACTGGATAGGAAGCCATCTATCCTTCCATACCAGGTCCTGGGTGCTTGTTTCAAACCATACAGGGCTTTCTTCAGTTTGCACACATGTGACTCTCGGTCATGTGTCCCAAACCTGAGTGGCTGCTCCACATATACTTCCTCTTCAACTACACCATTCAAGAAAGCTGTCTTGACATCCATCTGGTGTACCTTCCATTTCATCACTGCAGCCAGAGCAAGTACTGATCTAATGGAAGTGTATCTGGCCACAGGATAAAAAGTCTCTTCATAATCAATCCCTTCTTTTTGGGAGAAGCGACGAGCTACAAACCTTGCCTTATATTTTTCTATGTTGTCATCTGCAACATGCTTGATCTTATAGATCCACTTGGAAGTCACCATAGACTTCCCATCTGGTCTTGGGACCACATCCCAAACATCATTCTTCATGATCGACTGGTATTCCTCAATCATTACTTCATCCCGAATCCTGGAAACTTCATATTCTTCAATAGATAGCTTTGTTGTTGGAACAAATGTTGTAGTCCTTCTTTTGTAGGTGATGGTATACGATCTTTCCTACAAAGAAATTTAAATTGCATGATTAGAAACATCTCATAGTTTTCAGAACAAATTCTTACACATAAAGAAATATGTCATACAGTCATGCAATTATTTTAGCAAATGCTTCAATACAACATTTATACATATCCCGTAACTTTCTAAATGCCTTCCAATCTCTACCAGAACATTGTTAAGAGTGTGCACAACTCCCAACATGTCAGCAAAGAGGTTTCATTCTAGATAAGTAGCAATGGAATGTTGTACAGTGCCATAGGCCACTTACCCATCACATGCATATTAGTAGTATACTGTTCATTAATGCAATTATTCTAATATGCATAATACACACCCTAAGTCTAGGAACATAAGCATATACATCATTGAACAATATTATTTAAACAAACAAATATGCAAGAAATGACAATTCAAATACTTATCTTTGTTTGGTTTGTAAGGTGGACTCCCTCTCAATATTTGCTTCCTTGCAGGAACTACTGGAGTGTGCTCCCTCTTGATCTTTGCTTCCTGGATTACCTGTCCTTGAACTTATATCCATCCTCGATCACTTATGCATACTTTCTAGTATCATCATTGTGTTATCCTCGAGGTCTCATACATACATTCATTAGTATTATCTCAATACTATCAAAACATAATAATCTTAAACATGTATAGTCATGATCATTTCAAACACAGATAATAAACATTAGTATTCAAGGTTTCAGGGAATACTTCTTTTACTCATGCATATTCTTTATTTTACCAAAGGACTTTTCTGGTTAGTCATATCATCAATCAATGTAAGAGACATAATATGCATAAACCCTTGATTACATACATTTCTAACTTCATGAATAATCATTATCAACCATACAACAATATAAGATCCTAACACAAGGTAGGATTCTAACTTGATATAGGAAAAACATACATGGTTATCATATTTGCTAGTTATGTCTAGAAATGTCTTCTTGTTCTCTTCAATGACTTGTGCTAGTAACCTGCATATCTCATAGGTTAAGCATTGTAGAACCAAATTATACATACCTCATAAGTAGAGCTTCTATGTGATCCATGACAATAGATGAATCTTTGTCTTCATGTCACCATGGTCATGTGTTCTTGAACTAGAACATGATTTCTCTTTCTTGATGTACCTTTCATGTTAGCAGACAACATCAACCTCATACAACACCACATGCATTAGTACAATCATAAGTGTCAAAACCCTAATCAATGAATATCTGCATTCATAATTTTATTAAGGTGATACGACAAGTCTAAATTTAATCAAGATTGTACTAACCTTAATGAAGACAAACATACCATAAACTTAATCATGAACAGATCTCGAGACATACCTGGATAAGTCATACTTGTCAATATTGCTTTTAATCTTCTTATGTAAGGCCTTAGCCTCATCTCCCTCTGAAACAGGAACTTCTTCACTTATGCAGGTGACCAATCCATTCTCTTCTAGGATTAACCCAATCCACTTGATTTGTAGAAACTGGATCTGGAGTTGGATTAGGGTTTGTCAGGGAACCCCTAAAAATTTAAACTTTGAATTTCAAACTTCTGAAAGGATAGAAATATGTGCCTTGATGAGCTTATCAACCTAGTATACTCAGAATTTGAAAACTGCAAAGTTTCACCCCTCAAATTTGCTTTTCAATCTTCCGGAATCACTAGGGAGGACCCTGAATTAGAGTTTGAGTTTCCTGGAGCTTCACCCAACCAAATAGTTTGATCCAAATCTCTAAACTTCGATTTTTCCAAGGAGCTTCCAGCTATGGTCACAAATTTCAACAATTCCCATTTTTGCAGAAGCCCTAATTTTTCACCTTTCCGATCAAAGTCCCGAACTAGGGTTTGATCAAGCCCGGCCTTATACCCAACCAAAAAATTCGATCTTGATATCTAAATTTTGATTTTGATGACGAGCATCCAGCAGTGGTCTCCGATACAAAAATTCCAACATTCTCCGAAACCCTAAATTCTCGGAGCCATGAATGAAGGTGCTCAAAATCCAATTTTGTTTTGACAGAAATATGCACCTGATTGTTTCTAGTGTAACTCTGAAATTTCAGATCTAAAGGGTTTGAAAATTCTTCTTGTGGTATCCTGACCTGTTATCTTTCCAACCCCATAGGTCTTACCTCAAATGGATTCTCTAAGAGAAAGTTATTCCAAGTGTCGCAACATGACCTGTTTATGGGATAAAACAGAAGAGCAAACTTGTACGGAGTGCCACATGTCACTGGTTCAATTTTGGCCTCTGAAAAGTGTACCTATGAAAGTACAGTTCATGCCCTACTTGCCACGTTTTACTAAATTTCATTTGGAGCTTCCTATCCCAAGTTGTGACCTTTTTTCCTAGGTCACCTGTTTATGACTAAGATCTGGAAGAGGCAGAAACCCTATATTGTACAGATCATAAATATGAAAGTACAACGCATTAGAGGCTCTCCTTTGGAGACAAGGTACATGGAGATCTTATCTTCGACCTGTAATATTTTCAGATCTTGAAACTTTTCCAAAATGAATTTATAGCAAAAGTTCTACGATGACTGGTTTTTGCTATATCAAGCCCTAGCTTCGCAAGTGCAACAAGTGTCATAAATGCCATACCATGCCTTCTTTCAGGCTATCTCTGATACCATGTTAGTTTTTCAGAATTTAAAATCTGATCTAGGATCTTAACTGAGAGAATAACATGTACATCATATCTACAACATATCAATCATGGACACAATAAAGCAAGCACACAAGAGACACAGAGTTTCACCGGGGAAAACCAAGAAGGTGAAAAACCCCACAACTTCCTCAAAGATAGATAGAGAAATGATACAACCCAAGTACAAGAGATAGTCCTCCTAGCAGCAGCTTCTCCTCCTCCACTAGTGCGCCACTCTCCAATGAGTGTATGAGTGAGAAGTGAATGATCAAATAGAGTGCCTCCCACACTCTATTTATACATGACTTGACTTGCCTAAAAACCTTTACTAGGTCGGCCTCAAATTAACCACATAGCATACTGCTGACAGGGCCGACCCCCAATAGGGTAGTCTAATAACGCTTTAACCCACATGACTTTTACAGGGTCGACCCCATCAAGGTGGTCTAATAACCCATCAAGTATAAGTTACGACACTTACAATATAAATTACGACACTTCTGTATAGAGGAATAATAACATCTCTATAGGAATACAAACACTTCCGTATAGAGGAGTAATAACATCTCTATAGGAATACAATATATTTATATGAAATACATTCCGAAGTTACAAATACATCAACAAATCTTCCTAATGGACTTGATCCTTCTGTTCTTATGTTGTTTAAGTGGACTGTGTAGGTTGCAATTATTTTTCGTAGTTCTGATTGTCGAGACCATGATTGTGACATTTAGTACACTCATTGTCTAGGCTCAAAATACTAAAGGGATTAATATATTCTTTTGAGATTTCAGTCGGTTTCCTGAGGTTGTTATATTTAGGATTTATCTGATTGCGCAAACCATTCTTCCTAGTGTATGCTAGCGCATGAGCTCTGCAATTTATTACTTTATGACCAAAATTGTGACAATAATAACAATTTTCCAAAAAAATATTTTGGTATAACCTGATAGGATAGACTCTCCAGAGCTGTGCAGGCTCATTTTTAGGATGACTTTCCTTTCTGTGCTCTTCTTCATATTTCTGATCTATCCTTGAGGGTGGAGTCTTGAGTGAATCTGTGTAGCTCTTAACAAAATATGATTCTTCATTAATATTGTTTCTGCATTTTTGTTCATTTTCCAGCTGAAATCTTAACTTTTGTAGTTCGTCTCTAAAAGAGGCAATTTCGGCTTCCAGTCTTTCACACTTGTCTTCTCTCAATTTCAACTACCTGGTGGTATCGTCCTCCAATATTATTAGAAGTGATTCCTATAGAAGCTTGATTTTTTCCCTTGAATTCTTCAATTCGTCCAAAGCATTGATCAGTTCCCCTTCAAAGTCTACTTTAGCCATTTGTTCATATTTTTAATCCATATTTGTTGAGTTCTACACCGGTATCTGTCTTCGAGATGTCAAGTTGTTACTGAAGACACTTTCTCTGATACCAATTATTGGAATCGATTTAATACTGAGAGGGGGTGAATCAGTATTAGTACAATTATCAGCATTTTTTTACCTTCTTTAACATATTAGTATTAATTTAAACTTGATATTTAGTTATGCATCCAATACAAACAAAATCATTCATCCATATATGCACCAAGACAAAGAACACAGAACACATAGGATTTTGACATGGAAACTCAAATGGGAGAAAACCATGGAATGCTCTTTTGTAATGAAAAGATTACAATCAAGGAAGCACCAAATTCCTATGTTTACCAGCACCAATTGGAAGGAGGCGCCAAGCCCCTAGTTTTACATAAACCAACCTGAAGGAAGCACCAACTCCCTATGTTCTCCAGCACCAACTGGAAGGAGGATACAACCCCCTGCTCCTTGCCCCATCCTTCCGCCCAAATATCCAAAATAATATTATTCCTTACTAAAATTCCAAATTGCGCACACTTCTGATCTTCTTATGTTCGTTCTTCTATGCACACACTCAGTATGCAATCGTATTGTTGTCACTTATCTGCATACAACACTTGACTTATCATTCCAAACTTCACTTATGTTGATGTCTCACTTTATATTTCATGTGCTACTTCATTTGCTGCAGTCTGCGCCACTAATTTGATGTGTCATTTTGCTACTGCGCAATTGCACTAACCAACTGATACTGTGCTTCAATTGATAGCTTGTTGATCTGAGATTGTGTACCGGTATCAGATGGGACAACGCACTTACTTAGATGCGTCTGTTCGGTTTAAGTGTTGCAATATTTCAGACAATCTGCGACATGTTGTGCATTATATTATTCGTCCTTTTGGTTTAACGCACTTGCCTCAGATCATCCTCATCATGACGCACATACTAGATTTTGTTGTTGTTATGTTGTCGTGTATATCATGAAATTCTCTACTTCGCACACTTCACTTCAACCTTCGTGCATCAGCCAAACTTCTGTGCATCTTATGATATACAAGGATTATTTTAAGAACCCCCCTCCCCAATTTATATGTATACAAAATTGGAGAATCTCCCCGATATAAAGGAAAATGTGAAGGCGATTTTATCAATAATATAATATGCATATATAATTTTTTTGCGAATATTTCATTTTATTAAATTATGTTGTAAAATCTTGGTGAATATTTCACTAAATTATAAGATATTGTAAAATCTTGGCGTATTTCACTGAATTATAAAATATTGTAAACACTTGGCGAACATTTCACTGAAAAAAAATTGGCGAATCTTTCACTGATTTATAAAACACATTGAAAGGCACTCTGCTTGTTAATTCTGAGTTCAAGGCTTCTTCAAATGTTGAGTTCAATTGCTCTATTTCAATTTTTGGTCTTCTTCATACTTCTGATCTATCCTTGAGGGTGGAGTCTTGAGTGTGTCTGTGTAGCTCTTAAAAAAAAAGATTCTTCATTAATATTGTTTCTGCATTTTTGTTCATTTTCCAGCTGAAAGCTTACCTTTTGTAGTTCATCTCTAAAAGAGGCAATTTCGGCTTCCAGTCTTTCACACTTGTCTTCTCTCAATTTAAACTACCTGGCGGTATATACCTCCAATATTAAAAGTGATTCCTGTAGGAGCTTGATTTTTTTTCCTTGAATTCTTCAATTCATCCAAAGCATTGATCAGTTCCCCTTCAAAGTCTACTTCAATCATCTGTTCATATTTTGAATCCATATTTGTTGAGTTCTACACCGAGATCTGTCTTTGAGATGTTAAGTTGTTACTGGAGACACTTGCTCTGATACCAATTGTTGGAATCAATTTAATACTGAGAGGGGGGTGAATCAGTATTAGCACAATTATCAACAAGTTTTACCTTCTTTAGCATATTAGTATTAACTTAAACTTGATCTTTAGTTATGCATCCAATATAAACAAAATCACTCATCCATATATGCACCAAGACAAAGAACACAGAACACATAAGATTTTGATGTGGAAACTCAAATGGGAGAAAACCACAGAATGCTCTTTTGTAATGAAAATATTACAATCAAGGAAGCACCAAATTCCTATGTTTACAAGCACCAACTGGAAGGAGGTGCCGACCCCCTAGTTTTACAGGCACCAACCTGAAGGAAGCACCAACTCGAAGGATGCTACAACCCCCTGCTCCTTTCCCCATCATGCCTCCCAGATATCCAAAATAATATTATGCCTTACTGAACTTCCAAATCGCGCACACTTCTGATCTTCTTATGTTCGTTCTGCTATGCACACACTCAGTATGCAATCGTATTGTTGTCACTTATCTGCATACATCACTTGACTTATCATTCCAAACTTCACTTATGTTGATGACTCACTTTATATTTCATGTGCTACTTCATTTGCTGCAGTATGCGCCACTAATTTGATGTGTCATTTTGCTACTGCGCAACTGCACTAACCAACTGATACTGTGCTTCAATTGATAGCTTGTTGATCTGAGATTGTGCACTGGTATCAGATGGGACAACGCACTTACTTAGATGCATCTGTTCGGTTTAAGTGTCGCAATATTTCAAACAATATGCAACATGTTGTGCATTATATTATTCGTCCTTTTGGTTTAACGCACTTGCCTCAGATCATCCTCATCATGACGTTCATACTAGATTTTTTTGTTGTTATGTCGTCGCGTATCTAATGAAATTATCTATTTCGCACACTTCACTTCAACCTTCGTGCATCAGCCAAACTTCTGCGCATCTTCTGATATACAGGGATGATTTTAAGAACCCCCCTCCCCAATTTATATGTATAAAAAATTGGTGAATCTCCCCGATATAGAGGAAAATTTGAAGGTGATTTTATCAATAATATAATATGTATATATAATTTTTTAACGAATATTTCATTTTATTATTTGATGTTGTAAAATCTTGGCGAATCTTTCACTAAATTATAAGATATTGTAAAATCTTGGCGAATGTTTCACTGAATTATAAAAACTTGGCGAATATTTCACTGAAAAAAATTTGGCGAATCTTTCACTGATTTATAAAACACATTGAATGGCACTCTGCTTGTTAATTTTGAGTTCAAGGATTCTTCAAATGTTGAGTTCAATTGATCTGTTTCAATTTTTGGTCTCAATACCAAATGGTAGTGGCCTTAATGAAGCCTTCATATCCAAGCAAAGTCAAGTGGATCTTGTAGACATGTATTCTAAATGTGGGTGTTTGGAGAATGCGCATAAAGTGTTTGACCAAGTGCCAGAGTGAAATACAGTCTCATGGAATGCAATCATTTCATGATATTCTCAACATGGACATGGCAGGGAGGAACATTATCAGAGGGGTTATTGGGGTGGAGATTTCCATTCATAGCTCTGATGACGATAACAATTGTCTCTTCTTCTTACTTACAGTTTTTTCCTCTACTACTTGAGTTTTTATTTGTAGTTTTCTCCCTACAATTAGTAGAGTTTTCTTCTTGTTCTTCTTTAATAGTCTTGGGAGATGATTTATTTTTAATTTCTTAGATCAACAAAGGAATTGCACCCACATATTTTTGATGGAAAATCTTGGCTAAGCAGTCATGACTAGGGGGATCTATTCCACCAAACTTACCCAAGATTAGACCTGGCCCCATCCACATGAAATAGCATATTGTGGAGGAAAAATGACCCACAAGTGGCAAGCATGTCGCAAGTGGAGATCAGAATTGGGTCGAGAGGATCAAAACGCCCTGCTTTAACCACCTAGGCTAGACCCCATTGACCCAAGGGGAGATGACTTTTTCACTCCCCTACGACCCCTAGAAAAGGAAATATCGAAGAAGAAACAAGTGAAAGAATAATGAATTGTTCAAGTGAAGCAATAAATGAAAGAGGATGAATTGCATGGAAGATATAGTGGGATTACAAATGATTGGTGGAAAATGATGCAAAGACAAGAGTTTTCCTAGGTGCTAGAAAATTGCATCTCCTGTGAAGTTTCCAATCTTAGCACTAGCCCTCATGACCTAATCAGAAGGGTGCTAATTTGTGAGGTAACACTCTTGAAGGACTCTCGAGGTGCTAAGGGTCAAATTAAATATTCTCCTAGTAGGGAACACTATCACAATATTTGAATAGAACATTGCTTGACACAAAATCCAACTTAAGATGATCATATCAAAAATTAAAAGTAAAAGTTTCTACTTTTTTATAATATAAAAAGAATGGAAATTATTACTTAAATATTTTATATTATCACTAATTGTTCATGGTGTTTGAGAGGGGTTCCAACTTCATTAGATCTCATCTAAAGATAATAGAATTTCATATCCCATCCAAAATTCAGTAGGCTTGATTGTTTTCAAGACTACAACAGTTTGAATTGCACCAAACCAAAGACAACTACAATGACCTCCTCAAATATAGGAACTGTGAAAACTTAAGTTCACCACCATGCCCAAAAATGGACAAAACCATGGATAGGTCACATGCATGCCCTCCCAACATAATACCTACTAAAAATAGTCGTAATCTAACAACTATAGTATAAAGGATCATGGCCATAAATCCCATTGAGAACGTTTCCACGAACCTTCGATGCCAAAAAATCAAGATGGACCAAGGAGAAGTCCAATATAATCCCAAATATGTTCACGAACAATAATGAAGGTAAAACTTGAATTCACCAAGGGTGAATTCAATATTAACAAGTATGGTTTACATTGTAAACATTATATCAGAGTTTAAGTTTGAAGTTTGAACCTACCTTTGATGATTGAATTGTTCATTGCATATTACAACTCTTTGGTAATGGATATGATGCTCTATTTCATTTCATGGCTCATATTATTTGTTACATTTTGTTGATGAAAAATGTTATATGTTGAAACTCAACGGTTGATGTTATTGTTGATCATTTGATTACAATGTTATAACTGCTAGATTATTGATGTTATATATGTAATAAATAGCTTATGCTTTAATGATTATTAGTAATCCAATGGTTGAATCTATGTTTTCATGTTTTCTACAACTAATTCGACATTCTACATGGTTTTTTTAACATATATACACCAAAATATATTAAACATATACTATATGAAAAATGATCATCCAATGCCTAAACAAGACCAGCTAGGTGTGGAACCCTCTAGAGTCTAGCCATCTCAACAACAAGAATACGACCCTCAATGACAACATCGATCAAGCCAAGTCTTCCCTTTTCCTTGGTCATGGTACACATATCCACGAGAACCAAAGGAATGCCCCTCTCTCCACCATCCTCAGACCATAAATATGATTGATGAATTTGCTAATAGCACTAAAATTGGGCATTGCTAGGAAACCAACAAGAGACATATTAGAGATGTGAAGCTTGCAAAATGCACCCAACCACTATCAACTTCCTAGAAAATGGGAAGTCCTTATGATGCCAACATGAAGTTTTCTTTGGAGCCTCTAGATATTCCAATTTATATGATTTTTCATATGACTCTACTCTATGTGAATGTTGAGAAGCGCTCAGTTGATGGATCCCTTGCATGCTTGGATACCTTTTGTTCTACTTCAGTTGCTATGATTAGTGACAACAAGATAGATTTTTGGTTGGCTGGGTTGGATTATAGTAGACCATATATTTGGGTACAAATTGCTTTACTTACAATAGAGAAGCTCTCTTTACACATTGTTCCTAGATTAAAAATTAATTTGTTCACTCAATTATAGCTAATATTAGTCAATCATGTCTGAATCACAAGTATTGTGTTACTTTGCAATTGAGCCTTCATTGACACTGATGAATGCAATGGTATCCCTATGTATTACTAAGATAAGCACATTGCCAACAATGTGAATACTCACACGCAAGAGAATCCAACAAAGCAACTATGCAGATATTAGAGAAGATTGTCAGAATTGTACACATGATGTACACTCATTTGTATTACTATATATAGAGTACATAATTGTGTCTAAGAGTGATCCAATTTGATGGTGACCATATCTCCAGTAAAGTGGGTGAGTAATCAATTTAGACTAGTTAGGTCTCATCATAGTCACCATTTTCTCATTCTCTCCTTTTTTGGTGCTCTCCTAATGGTGAGCAATTGAGATCATGTATAAGCACACCCCATCTATCTTTATGTGTAATTTAAAATCAGAAACATGGTGACTCCAATCTATACTCAACAAATATGATCATAATTTCCAATGCATGCAAAAATATATTCTTCCAAAATCTGTGTGGATGGATGTATATGTTTATATATGAACATATGCATATATATGTATGGATGTATGCATGTTTATATGTATATATGTGTTTAGGTATATAGATTACTAGATACAAATATGGATATAGATATATATACTCTCAAACAAATGAAAAATTCCATTCTCAAGATGAGGCCCATTACAATTTTTTTGTAATCTAGCATTCCAACAGAGTTCCATGGCCATTACCTTATTTGCACAAGAACTAATTGCAGTTGCATAAGATAGAGGAGCCATTGCTAATGCACATGGTGTAGTTGCTACCATGAGGCACAATGCCCTGTAAATAGATCCTCGGGCTCCTATAAAGAGTTACTTTTTCAGTCCTTGATTCAACAACAATATTTGGAAATAAGATACACATTTCTATAAAAACAACCACACCTTGTTACTCACAAATCATTGACATGGATAGATGTTAACAAATAGGCATTTCCTTAACGTGACACTCAATAAGTTAATAATGGGTCATATAAATTTTCACGTGTAATGAAAGAACTTAGTAATCTACAAAATTGGGGTAACCATTCAATATCAAGAGTTAAACGTTAAAATATTCCACTCTCCTATAAGAAATAGAGAACATGTGTGTGCAACAAAAAAATTCATGATACAAGTAGGTCTAAGCACTTTAAAGATCTACTTGATAAAATAAAGATGCTGACCTAAATTTGAAGAATTTTTCATGTCTATAAAGCAATCACATAATGTCTATATTTAACACTATCTAAGTAATATGAAAGTTGTTTAAGCCACCTTATCATGGACTTGGGTAAGGAACTAAAGTGAACAGAATAATAAAGAGATGTACCCTTTCCTCTGAAAATATGAAATTTCATAGTATTGAAGAGAGACATGTGCAAGGGAAGCTCAAGAGATATCGACCAACATAGTTAGCTACTTAGAACCTATTCAATTCAACTTTCGAGGAAATTTTCAGTTACAGAGATGAAGCAGATAGATATTCTAGAACAATAGAAAAATGGGACAACCTCCATTATAGTTTGGTTGTTGACAGATGTTGAATTTCGTTGATAACCTCCAAAAAATGAGGGAATAATAGTGCATACACCGGAAATATATGTGCCATACTTAGAATCACATATATCAAATGCTTTCCCTATCTACAACATATCAGTGAGAATAATATGTGATCATTCAAGAGAGATATAGTGCTTGTAAGTTTACAAGAGGTATAAGGTCAGATTCCATAAAGCCTCGAACACATGGAAAACCACCACTAAGAGCATATAAATGATATTGAAAGGAAGAGTTCAGTGAGGTCCAATTCCAATCCGCCATGACATATCTACAAGTTTACTTCCATATGTTTATGAACACGACCAAAATAATTCTCCTGCCAGTCGCAATGAAACAAATGGGAGACATTGACATATTGAGTTATTGCTTATTTCTTAATGTTGAATAAAAAAATCACATAGTTATATAGCAAGAAAAGAATGCATGGTTTAAGTATAGAAGAACAATCGATTCATCTATCTATATCCTTCCCTTTAGGCTTTAATATTTTTCTCGGTATATTTGAAGTATACTAATATAATCCAAGGAACAAAATTCCCTGTAGCTTAATATCAAGCCGGAAGAAATGAACAGTTTGGCATCAAAATCTACGCTCTTAGTGATTCTTTTGTTGTGTCTAATTTATGTCAGTGGAGGAGGATAGGATTTTGGCATTGACATGGGACTCACAAAGGAAACAATAGATATTTCAAATAGATATTTTATAGACAATCCTGTCCATATATGAATGTTAAGTCATGATTAGGTCCTACTTCGAAGTCAGAGTTACAAGGATTATGATTCCAAATAGAAGCTTCTGTGTTGATAATACATTTCAGCGATTATTTTCTCAATCTAAATATTCTTCAAATTATGAAAAAATCTACAAACATGTTACTGAAACTCTCACAAAAGTTTCCAAAATATTTCCAAAGCTGGAATAGGATGGAAGAATGGACTTTGGAGCTTTCTAATAACACAATTTCAACTCCATTCCCTCAAAGAAGAAAACTTTAAAACTAGAGGAACTAATCCTTTCTATATAGTAACTAAATCCTAATAAGTTATTTGTAAAAGAGACATCTAAATATCCAAAATCCATATCTATAAATTAAGCTATGAAGGTGATGCTGATGAAGATTATGAATATTAGGACATGGATTAGGATGGAAATTACTGGGTACAATTTCATTGTGCATCCTGTTGACCACTGAGACAACTAGGTGGGAAACCATGTACCATGTACCTTGAAGACGAGAAAGATGTACCGAGCAACGTTTATCAAGCAAGATAGTTTTCCTCTTTCTCTTCTTAACTCTTCTCCATGAAATTTATGCACTCGTGCGGGGGATTTTGTAATGATATGTTAGCATGAGAGTCAATTTTTGTAAAACTTAGTTTCCTAGGACTTTATCATTAGGGAATTCCTTTCATCGAGTGTTTTTTCCCTTACATAATTAAAATTCATTTTTAGTGATTTTAATTATATCTGAATTTTTCACTCAAAAATTCCCCCAAAGTGGTGAAAGACATTGTAATGATCGATTCCATGGGGTGATTAAGGCCTAGGAATTCTCTATATTACCATGCTATACATTGTCCAGAGTCTTGCGGAATTTCATTAAGTTTGCATAGTTTTTTTTAATTATTTGTAATTAAAAAATGTCCCTCGGCATAAATTGTCGTATTGTAAAAGAGGGATAAGTGGCACCTAATTCCCATAAATAGGGTTATGGGTAATCAAAACCAATGGCATAATACCCCCTACACCCTTGGACCAAGTTTCAAGTCAAGCCGTTAAGTTTTAATAAGGTTTTGGGCATATTTTCCTAAGTTAGTCCAAAAAATCAGGAAAAATAGCCATTAATTATAATGGAAAATTTTGGTAATGTGCCTAAAGTCACTAGGAGGGGGGACATTAAGTTTCCTAAATTCATATTATGTACCAAGAGGGAAATAAAAGGAAAAAATCCCCCCCCCCCATGTAAATTTTCAAGAGTTTGACGTTGTCTCCCTAAGGGGAGAACCCTCTCTCACCATGGGAAATGTGAAATTTTTAAATAAGCTAAAAGGGGGGGTCCCACCTTCATGATTCACTCCCCTTGACCTAGAAATAAAATATAAAACATGGGTGGGGGATTTCCCCCCCGTTGTTTGTTATTTTTAACCCAAGGAAGTGCACCCCCCTTCATGGCCCCCATTTCTCTCCAAGTGACAAATGTCACTCATGCAAAGGAACTCTCCCCTCTCTCTTTTCCTATAAAAGGACGCCTCTCCTCCTCATTTTGGTTACAATATCCCTTCTTTCTCAAGCTGTCATGCTATTTTTATCTCTTGCTCTCATTCTTGAGAACCAATTTCTAATTTCCAGTCATTGTGAATAATAGAAATAATCCTTTGGAAGAGATCTTGTGTGTTGCTCATTGTGGATAGCTTGCTCCTATTTTCCTTTTCTTTCATTTTCCATTGGAGGCCAAAGAAGCAAACTTCTTTGCTTGGTGAGATCTATTGCACTTATGTAATAGATTTTATAACTTTTCTTTCTTGTATTTGAAAAGTTCATGCATTTCTTGGTTGAATAGTGTGATTTTTCAAGTCATTGTTTGGGACTCACATTTCTTGGTTTTGTAAAGAAAATATTTCAAGTTGCAGGTGGTCTTAGTTGGAGAGTGGAATTCCTTGGTTGGAATTGCAAAGAGCACAACTTCCTTCCATAACTTTCTATTTTCTACATTTTATATTTACTTACATTTTCATATTAAATCTTGTCCCAAATCTCATTTATAAGTGTTAAAATTGTGTTAATTTACTTGTCAAAAATTTTAGAAAAATTTCATATATTTGTACCTTAACACTAATAGTGTTCAAGAGTGATTTTGGGATTTTGTTTTTTGTTTTTGTTGCTTGCTGGTTTTTAGCAGGTTTTGTATAGTACAAGAAGATATGCTGCCCAAATTTGGCCAAAATTAAGTGTAAATGGCATCCACAAGCTGCCATCTCAAGTCCTTTGCAAGAAACGGCTCAAAATCTATCTTCCTCTTATTTCCTTCAATTTTCATGTGCTGAAATTTCATTCAGTGTAACAAGTTCAAGAGAGTCTCTTGAACTTTATTCTTCTTTTATTTCCAAAGTTATATTTTAGCTTCATTTTTCAGCCATCCCTTGCATGCAAAGGAGGTTGGGCTTGCTCACCCTTGCATTGCAAGTGAACAAGGGATAAATTAAAAAAATTATTACTTAGTTTTATTACCAACACTTTAATTCATTAGTTTGCCCCATCTCTTCATTAGGAAGAAGATTGTGTGGCTAGGACAGTTGTTAATTTAATTCTTTTTTCAAGTTTGCATCCATTGCTTGCAAAATAAGTTGGGTTTTCCCACCCTTGCAAGCAAGTGTGAAAGGGATAGGATTGATTTTATTCTTTTTTTTAAAAAGGCATTTGTACATTTGTTTTGCCCCTCCTCTTCCTTAAGAAGAGAGTTGTGTGGCTAGTTCACTTTCCTTTTCTTGCATTTTAATTTAATTTGTTTCCTACACCTTGCAAGGGAACGACTTTTCCCTCTTGCAATATCATGCTGGTTAGTTTAATTTATTTTAAATAAAAGTATTCTATATTTGGTTAAGCAATAAACCCTTTCCCCATTTTTTCCCGGTATTCACTCCCCTTGCAGGTTCGTCCGATCTTGGGTGAAAAGAAAGTGCAAAAGCTTGAGTTGGCTAGTATAACAGACACTTTAACAATTTATCTGGAAGCTGAGAAAATAAGGATTGATACATGGAGCTAGATGGGTAGAGGCCGTTGGGAGCCTCGTGGCACTTCGTATCCTCCTGTTGAGCACCCGACAATCTTTGGGACTGATTTGTGGAGCTAGAAGGGAACCTTGTGTTTGCTTGTTGAGCACCCAACAGTTTCTCTCAAACTGAAAGATAATTGCTTAAGGTAGTCACATTAGCATAGGGTAATCAATTTTCACTTTTCCATTCTCAACACACATTAATCCCCTAAGCTAAAGTGAGACCTTAAAATCATTTAAAATTTACAGGACCACTTGCAAAACATTTTAATTTTCTTGTTTCATTCTCAGTTTTCAAGGCAAGTTATTTCAAGTTCAAGTATATTTCATTATTAGTTAAGTGATTTTTGGAAAGCAAGTTATTTATTTCAATTCAAGCAATTTTGAATGTTCGAATTTTGGGAAATCAAATCATTGCAATTTATTGTGTATCTTGTACGATTGGTTAAACCTGTATTGATTTATTGTAAATTTTAATCCCAATGGATAAGGCACCGGTATTGTGAACAATTGGTTGTTTCATTCTTATAAAATTATTGGGTTAATTTCATGAACGTTTGACTGTCATTATAATACTTTGTTGCACATTGCACGATTGCTTGTCACATAACCTTAATCAAGTTTAAATTGAATTTTAATTCCTAAAATAAAACCTTTGATACTTAGTAAATAGGGACTACCCCCCTTGAACTTTGGGAGTTGGGTCTAAACAGAGGAGTTAGGAATCGAGGTGACACTGTGTTCTAAACTCATAGTTTCCCCTCAAGAACACACCCAGTGGTTGGGAGACTTTTCTATGGTTAAGTGTGTTTTAGGCGGCAACACATCTCGAACTCTAACTTGTATGTCATGAAATTATCAGAATTTGTATGCTGCAATAATATACACTAAAAAAATTAAATTTGTGAATCACTTTTCTTATGAGATCTTCCAGTCAATACATGCATATGACACCTTCCAACATGGGCCATATATTTTTCTTCCTAACCTGGAGTACTTAGAAATGGCCACTTGAATACAAATGGTCCAAAAAGAGCCACTACTTCTGATACCACCACAACAGCCTGGTTGTAACATTCTCCAAATTCATCAAGCCATCTATATAATTTTGGCTTGTTAAGTTGTTCTTCTTCAATCAAATGCATACTCTTGGACAATATTGAATCCTTCCATGTCTTGGTTGCCTGAAAAAAGAAAATATCAAAAAACGGACACTTTAGAGTGTCTCTGCAAAAATGTGGAAAAAATATACTCAAGAAATAATGAAATATACAGTAAATTAGAAACAGAGAAACTCATGAACAAATTCTTGTGGAGACAATACATGTTCCAATAACATAGAAAAACTTGTTAATTTTAATTCATGGTAACAGTTCTGCGATCTGCACTCAAAGATTTTACTTTACAGATGAAACTTAAAACATTAAAAAACATCAACCAAATATTTTGACTTCCAAAAAATAAAATCATGGGAGTATAGATCAAGAGTGTCAACACCGCATATCTGGATCTTGGATCTATCCAGCAAGTGAACGACTATAAATCTAAAAAGTAAGAATTCTACAATCACAAACCAGCAACCATCAATTATGTAACATCAAGCTACTTTCCTCTCTTTCACCTCAAAATAATTATTACAGTGATGCATGAAACAACCATATAAGGTAGGATCTCCACTTGGATGAGTGATCTCAAGGAAACTCACCCTGTGCTCATCTCAAGCAGACAAATGGAAGAAGAAGATAAACCGACAGATAATGAGGATAAGGAAAGACTAACTTAACTGTCCTAAACTGACACATTGGCTATACTAATTAGGTTTCCTCACATCAGAAAAGGTCTCGTTGAAGCTTCATTATCGATAAGGAAAAATCAATATAATTCTCCTAAACTAGCACACTGGATATACTAAGGAGATTGCCCCAATTGAGAGAACTTCTCACTGAAGATATTATTGATTTTATTGCAGGTCCAAAATAGGCACGTGTGAGAAGTCATTACAAGGCTACATTGGACGTCAATATCCATATTCAAGATGTTCTAGTTGGTCAATGTTATTATTGATTTAAAATATCCACTAAGACACAACAAAACCATAGTAATTGGACCATCAAACTAGCAAAGGAAATGTTGGAAAATGGATCTCGAGATGAGAACTAGAAATAAGAGGTGGAATAAAAATTGAAAAACTTGAGGAATTTAATCATGAAGGTATCCATGGAATATGCGAAAGATAAAGGAGCCATCCAACAAATAATGGAAAATAGATGGGAAATAAGAATAGATAAATAAGGCAAGGAGAATAAACAAAATCAAAACAAAGTAAAGGCATTGGAGATGCAGACCTAATTGAAATAGAAAAATGAAGCAAAAAATCCCACGCCAGATGTTTTGGGAAGGTTTGCATATGTTTATGGAAGCTTCTCATGTTGTGTCATCAAATTGGTATCTCCAATTTTTTTGTACATCTAGAAAAACACACAGTGAGATTCCAAGACCTGGATCTATGTCTATTCAAAATTATGCTACTTGCAGCATGGACTAGACAAGCTTTCAATTTAAATTAAGGAAGAAGAAATGGAAACTTATCTATGTAAATAAATAAAATAAAAATAAGTACCAACTTCCTTGGTAATTATGGAAGTGTAAACGAAATCTAATCCCAGCTCAACTACATTTTCAGGGAAAGACTTCAAAGATTGTTTGAGCCAAGTGATTGATATTCTAAAAGCAAAATCAATAAAAAAAATAAGATGGTTTAGTTATTACTCATTAAGACAATTTCCACCATCCTTCTCTGATTGAACTAATCAGATTGGATTAGAACCTATTCTAATTTTTGTTCCTATTGAGTCATCCCAACAATTGACTCTGTCAGATTCATTTTTCTAGGACCTTGCAGATTTTGGAAAAAATAACAAATTGGGAACTATAGAGGAGAATTTGCATGCATATCAAACATTTAAGACAACCAATACCCATACATTGATTGTTCATATTATTGATTATCCTGAGGAAACCATTCTACATGTCCCTATAATTCTTGTTAAGAACGAAGAAATGAAAGTAGGCCCTTCTTCTTTAGGGTAATAACAATAACAAGCTCACGATAATTCTACAAGTTCCAATGTAGTGGAAACAATAATTTCTATTACTTTTCTAATTTAACTTTGGGACTATCTTCATTAGTGAGGTATGAAAGCATTGAACAAGGACAAGGAGGTGTCCAATGGAAAAAAGAAAATTTTCAAGTGTTACTCGTCCTCCAATGTTTGTCAAGATTCAGGGCAAGTGGGGACTCCACTTGTTATCTCACCCCTTAATGGTCCAATAGACATGTGGGAACCTAAATATTGACAAATCGATAAACTGATATAATCAAACATCATGCCTGATCTTGGCCTCCTCTAGCCAATTATGCCCGTGGAGGCTAGGACAATTATGCATTGTAATTATGCCAAATGCACTAGAGGAATGTTGGTATCGTGCCAATAGGTCTCCTACAATCAATGCATAGGAACCTAGTGCATAGAACATTATCTTCGCTTATCTATGTAGAGCTCATTTATTTTTCTGAATAACGATAAGTATTTACAAAGAAAATATACAATCAGCATAACAGACGCGAAAAAGTAAAGAAAATTCATTCATGCAACTAAAAGGTAATAAAAACATCTTTTCTCAAACCCTTAATCAATGGAAATCAACTAAAACCAATCTTGATTCAAGCTACAACAAAGGGTTAAATCAAGCATCAAATGAGAACTAGAAGCATTCAAGGGACTAACACAATGTTTAACCAAAATACACGCAAACTTCAAAAATTGACAAAATGCTTCAAACAAAAGCAATAAACAAACCATAAAAAAAATTGTCAAGATATTAGAGCTAAACGGCAACATGGTTTAATGTACTTAAATGAGACCATTCTTGCTTAGCGAAAGTGTTGTCAAATTAGTTATTTATCCTTTAATGCTAGGACACTATCTATGTAAAGAGATAGATCCTAGGCCTAACTTTGTCAAATTCTAGCGTCATTTCCTGTCACATACAAGAAAGAGACAATGGACAATGTAAGAGATAAATATCAAAACATCAATTTTAGAATAAACTGCATTAAGGAAATGCAGCTCAAATCATCAATGTTACAACAAAAAAGTATAATGTAGAATCCATTTTTACCTAAAACGCAATCTCAAATTCACATTTAGTGATCATCAGCAAGAGTTCATGGAACACCTAGACCAAAATAAGACTCAATAGTCCCTCATGTGTATTTGATCATATAAAATATTAGGTGAATCCATTTCCCAATTCACATTCTAGCCCTGGTCCTCATTTTCGACATTATGAACATGACCTTCTCTAGATGAACCGTCATTATGATCCTCAAAAACATTATGTTCCATATCAAGTTCATTAGATAAATTTTTCATATTGTTTTCTCCCCTTCTTTAACAATATGATTGCCAAAGAGCTAGTGCTCTTTCATATGGAAAATTGTCAACCTCATACTGTGTTACATATAATCTTAGTATCCACCTTTTTATCAAGCTTGTTCCTCAACTCTGACTTCAAGAATGTCAGTGCACTAAACATTCTCTCATCCTCCACTAATCCCAAAATCATGGTTTGACATAAATCCACTAATTTGAAATACTTTGACATTCTTTGCAGTAGAAACTCGCTACCACCGATTTTAGTCCATAATCTTGTAATTGCACCATATTCTAGAGGATTCTTCAACTTAGAAAATTGAGACCACATTGTATCAACAAAGCATTGGGCTTGATATGACAATTTTTTTTCGATCTAAAATACCTTGAATATGTTATCCTTGTATCTCTGCCTCTCGACAAAAATGGCTTTGCAAAATATTTCATTTTACTATAAAGTCAACCTTTAAAGTGTCTGTACATTGACAATTGTTCCAATATTGAGGGTATACAGACATGGCCCCAACAATTCATCTCGAGGAAATTGTTCTCTTATCTCTAATGATAGTGATTTTGCAATTTCTATCAAGTTGTGTCTCACTGAAATCACAACATTGTCAAATCGATCTCTTGACACATGGCACTCTTTGGTGGTTCTTCCTATATTGTAATTATAAAAGGGAACCATATACCCATGCATTTCCATACATAGCATCCATTTTCATCAAACTTCAATAAATTTTCATCATTTTCTATATTGATTATCTTAGTCCAATTTGTAAATGCTAGACCTGTAAAAGACTCTGCCATCATATACAATTTATCTAATGCAAGGCATGCTAATTTTATTGCATTTGTGTATTCAACAATATACATCGTGTGACTTCGAGACATCTTCACAAGGCTATTCATTTCATGAAGCATACGAAGAACTCCAGCCAATGTTAATAATGTCTCTATATCAATTAATAGAAAGAGAAGAGTTTGATATTTTTCTACACTTAAGCGATGTTCATACATCACCCCTACCAAGGATGCATATTCATCGAATAGTCTTTCAACTAGTCCCTTCAGTGAGATCCATCTTGTATCAACATATTTTAATAGTTTGTTTCCGTTTGTAACACCATTGGCAAATGTTTTAAACTCCGAAAACCGTTTGGGACTCCAACAAAAGTATGCATGAACCTCACGTACAAGATATTCAACTTTTGAAACCAATGGAAAGTTGCTCACTATTTTAAATGCAAGATTCATCCTGTGAGCCATGTAATGAATACTAAGCATATATGATGAAGCTGATATTTGTAGTATGGCACAAAGGCCATTCATTTGTCCTTGCATTACTGATGCTCCATCTGCTCCAACACATACCATTTTTTTTGCAATCATTGAATGTTCCATACCACCAATTTCCTTCAAACTATTAATAACAAGTTCATAAATATTTTCTGTTGTAGAACTTTTGCTCATTTTATGAATTCCAAGTAGATAGGAATGCCTAATATGGTCATTGACCATATAAATTCTCATGCAAATCCATGAATTATTATCAACAGCCGTAACCTCATCCAAAGACAGTGACAAAAATGTAGCATTTGTAATCTTCTCTTTCATATTGTCCTTTTCTACTTGAGCTAGATATTTTCCCCATTCCCAACCACTCGTTATAGACCAATGAGAAGATGGAAAATTTGGCACTTGAATAAAAGATATATATTTCATCATTTTTGTATAATCTGTCATAGGATGACCATTGGATAGGATGTGTAATACAATGCTTAATTGTATCATCTCCGATAACAAATTTGTTTCCATCATCTTTCCAAATTGAGAAGTGATGGTTCCTCCACTTTGCTCAAGTTTTCTCTTATTTATTAAGAATTTATTGTATTCATATTCATATTGGAGATGTTGACATTGGCTAAGAGATTTCCATATAGCAGTAGATTTCTTCTTGTTACCTCCTAAATTGTACATTAGGTGGATTTATTGTGAGCTGCCAAAGTTGTGAACATTTACAACATTCATCGTCAGTGTTCGGAATTTCATTAGGCCAAAATTTTGGCACTTTGTAAAATTTGCATGTCCAAACCCCCTTGGGGGAATTGTAATAAGTTGTTCTAAGCATGGTTATTTTGTAAAAGGCTCGGCCCACCTTAGGTTTAGCTGTCGAGGGGATACTCTAGAGTATTTTTTCCTTAATAATTATGCATTGTACTTCAGTGGCGTATAATTCCTGAGTTTTTCACTCACACCTCCAAAGTTGGAGTATTTTCCATGGTGGTCGAACCTAGGGAGGTTATTAAATCCTGAGTGTCTATGTATTTTTACATGCTAGCCATCAATATTGAGTCGTATGGACATGCAATAGGTCCCCTAGGAGTTTGAGTCAATTCCGACAAAAATATTTTATTTTATTTTTTCCCGTAAAATTAGACCATTTTTTCGAAATTTGGCGTGGGGATGCTCATTTTCACGCTCAGAACGTCCTCTTTAACCTAGGACCCACTTTTCCTGGGTTTTGGGTGATTAAATTCTCATTTGTGGCATTTTTTCTTAAATATGCCACAAAACAACATTTAAATGCTAAGTGTGCTACAAAATGCACAAAAGACAAATAAAATATTCCAAAAAATGAATAAAAAAAGGTGGGGAAAAGGTGGCATATGGTTTCTAAGTGATGTACGACCTCACTAAGAGAATTAGTCAGATGGTAAAAGGAAAAATCAAAGGTGACGTGAGCATATCAAATTAGAGGATGCGCCATCCTTCACGTGTGGGCAGATTTCTCTTACATGGCAGCTTGTGTATTTTTGGGAGAGGTTTCCAATGTAATGAGGTTGGCGCCCCTCTCATGAGGTGGAAGCCACCTCACCTTCACACCAACCAAAGTATTGATTAATGCATAGCTCAACCGAGTGTTATATCCTCATTCAAAGGGATGTGCACCCCTCTCTCAACCGAGTGTTATCTCCTCATTCAAAGGGATGTGCACCCCTCTCTCAACCGACTCATGCATTCACCCTCCCTCTCTCCATTCTATAAAAGCAAGGCATTGCTCCTCTTCTTCAGATGGATGGTGGAACCTCTTCCCATTGTAACACTATTGTATCTGATGAATAATATTGAAAGACTTTGGAGGTCCATGTTGTGCCATTTGATAATGCTATGTTATTGAGGTGATGTTGTACCACTAGTTTTCTCTTACTTCAATACTGGTGATAGATCTAGCTTAGAAGGTTGTTTATAATCCAATAGAATAAGCATTTGCAGTTGTTAAGTTGTTTATTTTTGCTTTGTTTGTAAGAGACACATGAGTAGCCAACTGTATTAAGTTGTACTGAGGCTCTCTTGATCTCTTTTTTGCATGCACACTAGATCTAATATGTTATTGGTAAGTGTTTCTTACAATAGTGTAGGTTACAGATCTGAAGGAGGAGTGGAGCTCAGTTGCATCCTCTCCCCTCTTCAGCACTTTCGAGCTAATATTTTGTTTGCAGGAATTCCAGAGTCTTCGATAAAGATCAAGCTTGAGGCTTGAAGTCCTCCTTCCACCCCTTTAAAAAAATCTAAACTCTTTCTTCTTGGTTAAGTTATTCTCTTGCAAGTAAATTAGAGCTAAGGAGTTTTTTTTATCATTAAGTCATTTACTTGCTTAAAGCTAGATCTAAAAGTGCTTCAAACTCATATTTGATGTTAGATCTAAGGGTTAGTTTTTTTGTTACTTAAAGTATACTTTTTCCAGGCATTTGCAAGTAGCAAGGTTATATTTTTTATGTGATTTATCTGACAAATACTAACATTTAATCGAATTTTTTGTTCGCTGATTTTTGTCTTTTGTCATAGGAAAGCGAAGGTGATCAAGCAAATTTGGAATTTTGAACCATTAAAGAAGATCCTATTTTGATCCCTTGCGTTTTCTCAACTTTTTTCAAGCTTTTAAAGTCTCTTGAATCTCGTTTTTATGGATCAAGAGTGCTCTCTACTGGAGAGTTAAACTTGTAATAATTTAATAAAGAGCAGGTGGTATTACGGCTCCCACACCCCCTTCCCCCATTTGGGGAAGCCTGTACTTGCCCCCTTTACTTTTTGCTTTAGATTAGTTTTTGTTTGATTATTTCTTTCAATTTATTGCAACTAGATCTAGATTTTTCTTTCAAGTTTTACTTTACTTTTTTTGGGAATAAACTGAATACTAACCCCCTTGCTCTCCCAAGTACGGTCTTCTGACCTGAAAGAGAATCTTGGGTAGATAATTAGAAAACTTGTAATTATTTTGCATCTTCATTATTTGGGTTATTTTTTTGTATCATTGTTGTTTATTTGGTTTACATCTTTGTTTCTTTTTTTTGCAATCAAATAATCTGACTCGTTGTCATGAAGTATGCTCTCGCCACCACCTAAAGTATTCGTCGATTAGTGGTGGATGATCAGAAAGTTGACAAATAGTCGTTAGTAATTATTGCAACATTTTATTTTTGTGCAAACAACTTGAATAGACATTTTTTCTCTCTTCCATCCACAGGTGGAACTAAAGCATTGTAAGAATCTGCAAGAGATCTAGCAACTGTAGCAACTCACAATCAAACTCTCAAGTATGTTGCAAAGAAGAAGAGAAGGAAACACTCAATTATAACTCATAAAAACAGAAGAATAGACCAAATATCAATATCATATAATGAATACGAATGTAAGTGAATGAATACAATGGACTGCAAAGCAACAATATATAGGATTCGAATTAGCCAAGTAGGTCATTCGAATCCATGAACTCAGAGTCTAGCAAGGATAAATATGGAGACATCATCTAGTTGGTAGTGTCAATCATAAATGGTAAGATTCAGTCAAGTGTGTCCAACTGAGTCTAACATAACCATCTCTCCATAAATCAAGGAATGGAGACTCCAAGTGGTGCATGAGGTTGTCTAACTCAAATTCTAGCTTGGATAACAATGGAGACATCATCTAGTTAGTAGTATCAGTCATAAATGGTAAGAGCCAATCAAGTGTGTCCAACTGAGTCTAACAGAACCATCTAGGCATAAATCAGGGAATGGAGACTCCAAGGGGGGCGCATGAGGTTGTCAAATAGTCAAGTGGAACTCCAGAACTACATAAATAGAAGCTACAAGCAGTCAGCATGAGCAATCAGTGGAAGAACTACTCAATCAATGCACTAATTGAATGATAACTCCCGGTAGGTGAGATAAGGGGCCTAACTGAGAGTGGTAGGTGAGAAGGGCGCACTAACTAAGTGTGATAGGTGATAAGGGCGCACTTGTCATGCAGAATAGTCAAGAAGGGCACATTAGGTAGGTAGGAGGCCAAATGGGGGCTAAAGACAGGCTCTAGAGAGCTAGAAGCAAGCTCTAGGTGCCGGGGAGACAACCATGATGATGATTGGATGCATGCAAGCATGCAAAATACAAAAATGATAGTGTGAATATTCCAACAAGCACTTAATAAATTCTCACATTTTAACTAAGGAATCATACTAATAAAATTAACAACCCTTAACATAGTGAAAATACAACACTCAAACATTAAGTATTGTGTGTGGAAATTTCTCAGAAGAAAAGGGAACAACTGGAGAGTGACCTCAGGTCATCGTTAGACTACATCCTTGTTGGTGTAGTGTTGAACACATCCTCGAGACTCTGCTCCAACCCACATGTCTTCGTGAGGAGCCACCTTTGCCTAATTTATGGACATTACTCCTTGTACCTCACGGTATATCTGGAGCTCCCATTTCCCCCTAATCATTTTCACCCTAATAATCTAAAATTTACCAAGAGCATTGCACAACATTTTTCTTTACAACAACAAGCATTATTCTATTTTGACTCCACGGCACTAGTATTTTTTGCTATATTTTAATTTCTCTATCTTATGTCGTGAATGCATTCATATTTATGTTATTGATTCAATTTAAAGTTGCAATATCTTATGTCGATTTTTAGTCATCATTATAAAACTCCTAAAAACAACTTACTTTCATCCGTAACAACCAAATAAATTTAAGAGCCTTAGAAAATATTTATTAGGGTCTACCCCCCTTGGCTTCATTAGGAGTTTTCCTAAAAGGAGGAGTCAGGATCAGGTGACAACACCTGACTCGAGACTTTCCCCTAAGGACGCACCTAGTAGCTTCGAAATAGTTTTGTTGCGTTTCCCCCCAGGTGTGCATTTCGGTGGAAACACTTCTCATCATTTACAGTTTTATTATCATACACCTTTCCAACATGATTCTCTATTGTGTCTATCTTCATCTACAATTTCACTATCTTGCCAAGTTTCCAACTACATGAAATGCATTTAACTTCTCGTGAGGTCTCATTCTCATTTGCTGGAGGTATCAATTCAATAAATGGGAATCTTGAGACCCAATCAAATTGGAATTGTCTCCCTAAGTCCCACTGGCCTTTTTTCCTCTTCTGTGAATGGACTGTATCACCTTGCAAGGAAAAATATTCAACATTTGAACTGTCAATTTCGAATGAAAATGCATTTGTCTCACTCTGATCACTAGAGGAATGTATTCTTCCATCCATTGTATGGGTTGCAGATGCATTCTTAAAAGTGTTGACATCTCTCTCTCTGATACCTTGCTCAAGAGAGCTTGAAGCATGAATAGGATGTGGATTATTGGATTGAGTCTTTTGAAAATGTGATATTACATCATTTTGTCTGATGTTTTATTTTTCTTTTTATGATCCATGTTTGACATCTTACTTAATGTTCCACAATTGAAATTCCAAATCAATATAGAAACCAAAAGGAAGCATGCATGAGAAAAATGATATAAAATTAGTGCAATTGCACATTATATTGCAAGAAAACACAATGAGACAAACCATCTCTTACATTGTAAGAAAACTTAATAAAGTACTGCCACCAATACTATCACAAAACCATCTTCCATGTGCCAATTTTGGTACTTCATTATAAAAAAAATTCATTTAAATTTAAATGTAGTTATCCAAGGACTTGTATTATCTAGGAAATAAGAGGTCAAACAAATGGCTTATATGCAAACAAGTCAGGTGAATATTTGGACCCTTTCCCAAAATGGTTGGCTTATGGTACAACCATATATTGTGCATTATTGCATAGAGAGAAGTGAAGTACTCTACAACTTGAGTGGGGGGATATACCCATGTGCATTGTGCAACACTGATAAAATAAAACAAAACAAAGAGCTAACATCTTTATTTTTTAATCACCATAACATAAGGAAAACCGACATATTATGTATCCAACTTACAATATTTAACCTTGCTACTAAAGATATTTTTTTTCTATTTAGATCAAAATATGGCAACCCTTATGGTGGGATGCTAACATCTCAATATTCAGGTCTAGCAGACAGGGTACTCTATTTTAAATAGCAAGCTAAAATTACCAGTATATGCCATACCTTTGACATGGCTCAGATCAATTGTCAATATAAGTGAAATCAAATGAAGGTGATTAGGATTGTATGGGGACTATAACACTGTCCACAAAACTTAGAATCAATATCCAGAAATATGCCTTTGAAAATGGTGATTAGGATTCCCATTAAAGAATAGCAACAACAAAGCTCATTACCTTTTAAAGTATAAAAGGATGACTTAAACAATGTTCTTTCCAAATCTAGGTATGCAAATGAAGATTGGTGTTATATCCAATTTATCTTATGCTCGACACTTAGGGGGAATTTAACATATGATAGGATGAGACTATAAACAATGATTTGGTGTATTTAAACTTTTCATTTGGTTGTGATAATTGGGAACCCAAAATGTTGTTATGGAATCAATCTTAATCAGTTTCCAAGAAAGGACATCAACAACAGTGAAAAAAGGTGTTAAAAAGCAATGAAATCATGATGAATCTAAGTCGAATTTGGACCATTAAATGTCTCAGAACATAGCATCTTAGTAAAAAATAATGAGCACAAGATAGTATATTTAAGAATACGATTTTATTGATTGAGAATAGATGCAAACAAGACTAGCTTAAGGCCACTTATGTGTATACCAAACTTTGCATGGATTGATAGCCCATAAGAGTATTAGAATTTAGCAATGTTTTAGATTTGGGATAAATTAGAAGGTTTTGAGAAAACAAAAGAGACCTCAAAAGGCCAATCGGTTCTCCCAAACCAGTATTTTCATGTCAAATTGTTTCGTTTCCAATAGTTAGTTGTTGAAGGATTTTGCGTGTATATCATAAAAATCAGTCCTCCTAATCAAAACCAAAGGTTTATATTCAAAACATTATAACAATGAGAGAGGATAATCCAATGGTCGATAAATTTGAAAGGTTCATGATAGTACATCCTATTGCCATCCCCTTGAAGCTTCAGTTGGACAAAAGTGACACTTTTGATACTCAAATCTCTATATGAAACAAATGATCGTCCTATGACAGATTATCCTATAATCCTATATTTGTAGGAGGAAACTATCACAACCACATACGAACATATGAAACAAATAACATAACACTATATACTAGAAACTATCATAAAAAATCTGACAATGAGCACCTATAATCCCAAACAACTACACCCCCACACACTACACCTTGGAAAAGAAAAATGAAGCAACTATCTAGTGCAACCTCTTTAACCTATTTTTTAACAAAATGATGAAAGTAGAGATTGAAAAATCCAAACCACTGACATAGAAACTTCATTAATTATGTCTCAAGAATACACACTCAAACATCAAAATGGCATAGCTTCAAAGTAGTAACCATAAGAAGAAGAACACAAATAATACCATAGGGTGACTACAAAAATGAAACCTTACCATCACAAAGCAACAACCAAATATCAACAATTAGAACCTAACCCACTAAACAACACAATGAGGCCAAGAGCACACTATGCAAGCTACATGTGTTGCAACGTCCTTATGAAAAATAGGTGGACCACCAACCCATCCATATAGAGATGGAAAAAGGTGATTTGAAGAGAAATCCTCATCAAAACATGGGGTATTCTATTGTAGTAGTGGTGATGGAAGGGGTTTAAAGACTAGTGTTGATCCCAGGTCGATGGAGTCAAGGGAAACAAGTTACAAGACCCCGTAATAGTTATGGAAATTGGGTCTCCTATGGTGTCGAACGGTAAACCCTAATATATCATGATAAAAGGATCTTGTTGGGTGTTCATTTCATATGTTTAGGATGTTTTTTTCTGGTCATATTTGTTTATCCACATGTATATATTAATAATTATAACAGTTGTTGAGTAGGAATTTTCCTGGTTAGACAAAAATGACAAAAAAATGGTTAATCTGTTAATCATTGGGTTTTTCTTGGTTGTACTCATATGTGCAAGATGTATATGATTTCTATATGTAATATGCTTTTATCTAATTCATTTCATCAAGCTATATATTTGTTTTATATAAACCTGAACTTTGTTCTATGTTCTGGATTTATCCAAATTTCCATAACACCTTTTACAAGTTAATGCTTGCCAGGAGGAGTGCCAACAAATTATCTTAATGCAGTTTCATCAGACTTCAGGGAAATTCTAATGGCATCATCATTTTTAGGCTAGCACTGAAACTATTGTTGATTGGAAAATTGTAATATAGATTGTAATTCCACTATGTGAGTTCAAAGTCTTGTCAAAAATCAAAATATGCTGGTGCTTTTTTTGGCTGAAAACGTTTTAGTCAGCTCCTAAATTATTCCATCCACTCTGCATTTCTTGGTTCAAAACTCAACATTTTGAATTTTGGGACAACTTAAAATTATACTAAATGGGCAGGTTAGATCCCAGTGTTGAATAAATCACCTGAGAAAAAAATTTAGTGCATCATTAATGGAATTGCAATATGGAGAATATAAGGTGAAAGATCTCTGACTTCAATCATGACTATTGGTAGAGCATGAACACTCTCCTTGCCTAACTGAGAACTTAAAAAGTTTCTCAAGTTGGGAAAGCAAGTAAAAATAATTTCCTGGCAATGTAAGGCTATATCTAGATATTTATAAAGGATCTATGTATTTCATGCGTGGTTTATTTGATAGAATGAAGTAGAATGGAATGACGATACTCCCAAGACAAATACATGTAGGAATTGTAATTGAAATTGGCAATGTGATAATGTCCTCAAGTGACCAAAAAATGATCACCGAGACCAGAAAACAACTAAGAATGTAGGGTACAAGCACTAAGAAAGTCCTTTATGCATCTCCCTAGAAAAATATATCTTAGCTAAGCAAAAAAATGGAAGAAATAAAAGAGGGAAAATTTGACAAAATGATATCATTACAACAAAACATAAATGACAACCTACTTTTGAAGAGTATTCTTCACACCAAACAACTGGGATGATAAGGAAGTGATGTGAGAACTAGTAAACAATTAGTTGTTATGACACATAAGTCATTTAAAGCCTGTTGAGGAGCATCCATGTTAGTATAGAATCATTTATGACCGGGAATAAGTCATGGATATATATACTTTAGAGTCTATATATCATTCCCTTGGTGATATGTCTGCAGAGGCAATATATGTATTCTTGTGTGTGGAATTGTTTCCTTTGGATTCACCTCTCGCTCTCTTTTCATTAAGGGTTGAAGTCCTAGGGCCTTATATATCCCTCAGACCTATCATGCTTTGCCTCTAGGTCACCATAAGTCCTGGCTAAATCTAATGACAAAATAAATCTTGCACTATTTAACTACACTTGTGACTCTATACAATATCAGGTTCTAAAGGAGGTCCCAATTTTATCAAAATTTGTCTTCCTAGGACCTAGACACTAGTTCTAAATATATGTGTACAATATTCCTCCTAGAAAGGAAGAGAACTCATATATAAGGAGTGCTAAAACTTCTTGATCATGGAAACCGATAAGAGAGGATGCAAAACCTCCAGTCACTAAACAAATAATAGTACCTTCCCCTAATCCCATAATGAACAAGGAATTGAATATAGATACTCTTCTAAATCGAATTCAATTTAGCAGAGTTCACAAATCCCTATCTTTCCTAGTGATCTAGTCTTCTACCTCAATTCTCAACTGAAGTTAGCATACTTGAAATAAGCCCATAGGAACTGAATACATGTGAGATGTGAAGGCATAAGGAACCATGGGAAACAACAATATCACCCTCCACATATGGAAAATGTGTGATACGAGTCATAATTTCATGTCAATTCTTGGGAGGAAAGATTCACATCATGCAAACATAGGTTTTATAAGTTTATATAGACCCTGTCTAATGGAAACATTAATCTTCCCCTTCGAGCGGTTAAAATTTAACGCATCAAGAAGAATCTAAAGGGGTGCAGTTTATTAATGTAAATGTATTTTATTTACGGAAAATAAGAGACCTTAGTATGCCAACAAAATGAGTATTTCTTATTCATATGAAATAAGACAATGTCCCTCAAAAAATTAACACGTTTTACAAGTTAATGCTTGTCAGGAGGTTCATGCCCCATAACACAGTAGTAAAACACAAAAGTTCTGGAAGGTAATGGTAGATGCATGCCTATTACAATGATTTCCTTAAAAGTGCTAAAAGCGTATTTAGGGATGGAAACAGTTTCACTTGGAGCTCAGATCAGTGTCAACATTTCTTGATTTCCTTTCATTTGCATTGGCATCAACTTTTTTATTATCTGTTCTAGAACTTTGCAACAGTGGATTTAATATCTGCACTAATTAAAACAACAATGAGAACACTCACACAAGAAGGAAAGTGCAAGAGAGAAATTGCCCCCAGGACATATTGTACAACTACACTATATTTCACTAGGTATATTATATATATAGGAGTACAATATGTAGTGGTAGGTGATACATTATCTTTGACTGAGTCTCTCATGATATATTTGACTATTTGGTAAGTGAGATAAACGGTATCAAATACAAAAATACAAATCCAATACATTGTTGACTTATTAGTATCATCATTTACAACAGGTTTTGGGTGGGTATTAACCTTTAAAGGAGGAGGGTGAGTAATGACATCAAAAGGAGGAGGGCTTGGGAAGACAAAGGAGGATCCATGGGTTCAACAATATGTTTATTTTTGTTCAAGGCTTTAATCATATTGTGGCATTGAAGAATGTGACATTTTGCAAAATAATGGGTTGAGACCTTCTAATAATGGCACCAACATCCAATTCTGGGAGGGGATGTTGATTCAAGAGAGGAAGAGAATGTGAGCTACAGAGAGTTGGTCAGGTTATGAAAAGTAGGATAGAGAGGGAATTTATCAAGTTTGTGCTCAACAATGAAAGCATGAATGAAGGTTGATCTAGGGATGTTCTCTCAAACAAGGCAACCTCATTTCTAAATATTTCTAGCAAACCAAAATTCAACTTTAAACCAAGTAGCTCATTAGAATCATGGATGTGAATCTTGATCCTGATATTTGTAAAAATATCAATGTACTATTGCCTTAATTGTATTTGTGCTTGCTAGAGCTACAACCATTGGCATATGAGGTTTTGCAAATATCTAGGAGGGTAGAAACAATGCTAAAGGAACTAACTATAAGGTCATCTCATGTTGTTGGCGGATATTTCTACCCTATAGTCAGGAAACAAAAACTATCAACTTGGTTGGGGTGACAGGTAAGTGTATTAATGCTGTTACAGAAGCATTTACAAAAAGAAAGAAGTTGTAGATCTAGGGGACATACCTTTAAACGAAGTCTGATCCTTACCTTGACTTAGTCCTGTGTTCCACTTCCAAATCTACCTTTCCTTTAGCAAACCTGCAACAACAATACCTTTCTCAAAACATTTTGGGCAATAAATAAAGCTTGAAAGAAACACAAGTTATGTTTAACCTTCAGCATTAACCAAAATAAATCCAACTTAAGATTCCATTTGATAAAACATTCAAATTGGAACAAGAAAACACTTCAACCTTTATTTGTCAAAAGTAGAATGCAGTACAAATATACCTGACAATGAAGCAGGCTCCTGCAACTAGATTCTGGGCTCTGGCTTTCTTCTGGCTTGGATATCTTCAGCAACAACTTCTCCAATGCAAGCTTATTCAAAGTTTTTCCATTAATCAATCTCACTAACTCCAATTTCTAACCCTTCTCCTTTAACCTTCTTGGTATTTATAGGTTCAAAGAAGCAGTTCAGGTCGAGATGTAGTTATGGAGGAAGTTGGGGGAGTTAGGAAACTGCCATCAACTAATCCTCCTCGATGAATTAATATATTTTTTAATCATCTTTTAAGATATACGCGACTATTACTCAGTGGAGTAGCGTATAGGGCGCTACCCTATTGTTTAACAACTAGCGCTCATTCAGTTTTAAATGTCGAGCGCTACTTTGCTAAGAAGGAGTAGCGTATATATTGATATGGGCGCTACTATTATACACTGGAGTCGCGTATGGGCGCTAGTCTATTTAAGTGGAGTAGCGCTCATACCTCAAAAATGATATTTTTGTATGTTTTCCAGTATTTTCAGGAAATAGGATGAGTTGTCATATGGTCCAAGGTCAACATGCTCCTCCATCCAAATTGTCCTTTTGTGTGATCAGCAGCTCAGGGTGATCACGGACGGAGAGGTGCAATTTTGACCTATAACACATGTGCTAATATACCTAGTGGTGGAACTGTTTCCAAATTCATTAGGATTCAAATTGATGTAGAGTTCAAGATAGTTGTATTGTATCTACCACCAAGAGTGTGATATGCCCTCCAATTGTAAGCCAACACTATGTAGTCCAGTGGTGATAGGCATATCATGACAAGTCTTATAGTAATAGCCAATGAGGCTACATATCCAATATTCAGTAGTTTTCCCCACATTTTCCTAACATACTTATGGATAGAAAAATGAGTGTTTAACTAGAATGGAGAGGAAAAAATGCAAGGTTGTAAATGCACCACTTCCTTAATAGCAAGTGAAATATCTAGGAAAAATGTAGGAGTGGAGGTTTCAAATTGTTCAGAGGTCGTATCCCTACGTGGAGGTATTGTGGGTAGATTGAAGAGACAAAAGAGAGTGGCCTGGGTGGGTGTGGAAGGAAACAAAACTAAACCTAATCCCAACAAATATCAAAATATGAGGTGGAGCAGACATATTCTTGAAACTCGAGTATTATCTAGTAAACAGGTTTTGGGTGGGTATTGTTGCCACTGGATCGCGCACCTGGTTAATGCAACAAAAATCTATGCTACTACTTGGTGTGCCCTTGGGGGAAAGTCTCTAGTCAAGGTTGTCACTTGATCTTGACTCATCCATTTAGGACAAATACTAACCAAAACTAAGGGGGGTAGTCCCTATGGAATGTTTCTAGGGCTAATTAGAATGTTTCAGAAAAATTATTATGGTTGTTTTTTAGGAGTTTTGAGGGGTTTGATTAAAATAGTCCAAGTTCGTTTGCAAAAAATGTTTGTTTTAAGGAAATGCTTTCACCAATAGAAAATAAAATGACCACTGATATACAGAGCTAACACAACAAGTTATGATATTAAGCAAGATATGAAATAGTGTTTGTTGTGGACCAGTGCCAAAATGGAGTCAATACATATATAAAAGATGTTGTTGAAAGGAAAATTTTTGCAAGTGTCTCTTGGTTGATTTTAAATTATTAATGGTTTAAAATTTGTTAAGGGAAAAAGGGGAAACTCCCAAGATACCGTGCGGTACAGGGAACAATGTACGGAAATTGAGGGAAGTTGGCTTCTCACGAAGATGTGTGGGATAGAATGGAGTCTATAGGGAGGTGTTCAACACTACACCAACCAGGGTGTAGCCTAAATGTGCCCCGAGGTCGCCTCCCAGTTGTTCCCACTTCTTTTGAGAAATTTTCCCACGCAAAAATCAATTAACTTAGTGTTGGATTTTCACTATGTGAGGGGTTGTTGTTTTTATTATGTTGGGTTGTTAATTAAATGTGAAAATTTAAAGAGTGGCTACAATTCTTTCTGATTTCCCACAAGGCCAGGAAAACGCCCGCAAGGGGAAAGATCATACTTTGACTTGTAGACCATATGTTTATTCTGATTTACTTTGTAAAAGCTAAACAAAAATGGAAATGGAAGTGTTGTGCTAATTACTACTGGCAAGGAGTCTCTTTTCTGATCATCCAATAACGTACTCAGGAAAATCCCTTTATGTGATGGCAAGAGCATACTTCAGGAAAGCAATGCTGATTTATTTCCTTAATCTATTTTGCGAAATGAAAATAAAGTAAAAGCAATAAGTGAAATAATAAGTATACAACCCTACAGTTAAAATTATTGTGTGCGTTTGTGCTTTGTTAGAAAAAATCACACCATAAACTTAACACTGCAAATCCCCCAGGGGGGATGGGGTGTGGGCACTATGTATCCCACTTGATCTCGTTTAAAATTTGTTACAATGATAGCTTAAAGAAGTGCCACTTATTCCATTTATAATTGGATCTAAGGTCTTACAATTTGACAGAATGATGTACAAGTGAATGAGCGTCCACGGGGAGTATTTTTTACACTTTTCGACAAATATTTGTCAGAAATCCGCTCTCTTTTGTCTCGGGCCTGCTAAAAACCAGCGAACTAAAAATGAAAGATTAGTGGTTAAAGCATATATGAATACATAAAATTTACAAGATCTATACTTGCAAAAAATTATGGAAACTTTTGAGCAATTACAAGTATGGAAATACTAGATCTAGATCTACAAATTTAGCTTTAAGATTTAGATTTTTTCTAGATCTACTTGGAAAAAACAAGAAGCTTCAAATATTATTTAGATCTACACTACTTGTTTCAAACAGAAATTTAAAAGAGGATCTTTTGATTGAAAGAGGATGGTGGAAGAGAGACCAAATCTTGTTAGCTTTTTTGAAATGGAGAAGGAGTTCGATGCCTGCAAAAACAAGATATCACTTGGAAAACAGGTGATCCACCACCAAGCTTGGAGTAAGATTCAAGACAAGATCTACTCCCAAAGCTTAGCACCGAATCCTGTAAAACATCCAAACACTCAAACACAAAAGAAATTAAATCTAGTAAATCAAATGGCAAGAAATGAGAAGGGAAAGAGTACAACCAAATACATTTTGTTGCTTCTAGATCTCTAAACTATTCAATAAAAATAAGCAACTCAATAACTATGAATTCTTATCATACTAGAATCCAAGATCCTTACCAAGCTAGATCAATCTACTATTTGTATATGAAATCAAAACTGTAAATCTACAATTTTACCTCAACCAAATGCATGCATGAAGAACAATAGCCACCACTTTGACCTCCAAAGTCTCCAAATATTATTACTCAAAGAAATATTACAAATCACAGGATCAAAGGTTCAATGCATTCCATCATGTGCAAATTAGGAGCCTTGACCTTGCTTATATAGCAAATGAGAGAGAGGGGGGTGAGTTAAGGAGGAGGATGGCACATTCCTTGAAGAGGGGGTGCCAAATCCTTGATTGATTCGTGATTGAGGCATGAAATGAGGGATTGAAGGTGAGGTGGGTGCCACATAAGGGAGGCTCCCCACCTTCCTTCCTTGTATTCTCCTCCAACCTCCCACGAATTTCCACATGGGAAAGTCACCCAAGAGAGGAGAGGGCACATTCTCTCCCATGAAGACAACTCACAAGAGCTCAATCCTTGATTGATTGACTCCAAAATTGATTTAGATATTCCTTAAATTCCTTTTCCAACTCAACTGGGCCTTGAATCGACCAAATTCCACTGAAATAGGAATTTGATTTTCTCTCATATTTTTATTTTTTTAATAAATAATTCCTCAAAATTAATTTTGAGAGAATATTTATTTAAGTGAATAATATTCACTTAGAACTTAGGAAAAGTGGGTTTAGTATTTTTTTGGGTGCTATGGGTTAGAAAACGAGCACCCCCATGGAAAATTTCACCTCCTAACCACACTTTTATCACTTTTTATTATTATTTAAACTATTAAAAAATCTCGTTAAACGAGAAAAAATATTTTTGTTCGAATAACTTGAAAATCCTAAGGGGCCTAGTGCATGTCCATATGACTCATTATTTATGGATAGCGTGCGAAAAATACATAGACACATAATCTTTAATAACTTCCCTAGGTTCGACCACCATGGAAAATGCTCCAGCTTTGGAGGTGTGAGTGAAAAACTCAGGAATTATATGCGACTGAAACGCAACGCATAATTCCTAAAGAAAGAACACTCTAGAGTATCCCCTTGATAGTTAAACATAAGGTAGGCCAATCCTTTTACAAAATTATAATGCTTAGACTAACTTATTACAATTCCCCCATGGGAGTCTGGACATGCAAAATTTACAAAAGGCCAAAAATTTGGCCTGATGAACTTCTGAACTTTGGCAATGAACAATGTAAGTTGTTCAAGTCTTTTGAGGTTCACAAGGATTCCACCTAAGTGAAACTTAGTGGACAACATCTGTCTCCAACTATGGGACGCGTGATTGATATATATGATCTTTAGAGATGGAAATCATGCGAGAATATAGAATCTTTCGGTTTCTGCATGACACCGAAAGTGTATTAATCACATGTATATAAAAATAAGCCAAATGAAGCATTAAGTTGCATGATAATATACAAAGCATAATATACAAAAATAATATACATGCTATGATACAAAACTAGTATACAAAAAGTACTATGTAGAAATTAATGTACAAAAGTAAAGGTATAGGGTTTATAAATGCATTGATACATGGATGACCAGATATATCTCTGAAGAAAAGTTTTAAGTACTGCCCATTAACTGGAAAGTTGAGTTGTTCTCCGTCCATATTGTTGAGAAGGAAAGAATTGGCACCAGCCAAGTCATATATGATAAAAGGCCCATCCATAGGCTGTCAAACTTCTCATGCAAGCCTAGTTTCTCTCTTCTTTTATCCCAAAGTAACACCATGTCACCCTTCTGAAAATATCTCGGTCTGGAAGACTTGTCAAAAAATTTCTTTATCTTATCCTAATTTCTGATGCTTTTATCAACACCCTTTCTTCTGCTTTCATCCAACTCAACAATCTGATTGATCCTGTTCTGAATGGCATCCTAATATGAACTGAAAGGATGAAGCAGCTCATATGCTAGAAACTTAAAGAGGAATAGGAAATTGAACATCCATGCCATATACCTACTCAAAAGGAGACTTCCCGGAAGAACTCTTTTTGGTAATGCGATCAACCCATAATGCAAATTTTATTTTTCTATCCCATGATTTTTTATTATCCCCAACACTTTTCTTAATTATTGTCCTTAAGTTCTTATTGTTGGATTTAGCAAGGCCATTGCCTTGGGGATAATAGTTTGATGAATGGGATAAGATAATTCCGTTGAGTTGAATGCTTGTTGATGCCTCAAAAATCGTAACATCAATCAGCAAGGGATTCTCCCCGGTAAGCAAGCCGAATTAGATCGCTCACCATTTGGTGTGGGGAATCCGTTTGGTTAACGGTTCCGGCTACCGTGTAAGATTTAAAGATTTGTTTAATTTTCACCGGTTGCGGCCCGATCTACCGTTTATGTGTTTTAATTTTAAAGATGATATGCAAGTGCGTTAATCTAAGTGCATGCAATTGAAACAAATCTAATCTAAAACTGATTTAAGCAAATTTAATCTATCCTTGCAAGGAGCAAACTGAAAGTATGAGCAATAAACTGAAAGAAACGTCTAAAGATCTCACACATAGTTATTTAATCATAAAGATGCATTTCCAGCAGAAAATAGAAGATATCAAAGATAGCTTTGATTTAATTAAAACATTTCATTGCTCATTTAATACAGAAATTCTGCAAAGGGAAGGAAATCATTCATATCAAAGAATTAATTCACAATAGAAAGGAAAGATCTCACATAAAATGTATGAAAGATGCAGAAATAGTTCAACAATTATCCAACACAATCCCAAGCAAAATGTTGCGCCGACTTCCACATGCCAAAACGATTTTCCTATTCATGTAACAGAAATAGTTCACGTACACAAGAAGAGTGTCCTTTCACCTACCAAAAGCCATTTCACTATTCTCTAATCATCTATATATAGCTTTACAAAATGCTCCAAGAGCTGCCACTTGTACTCTAACCCCCTGGATTCTTTTAATTTGTCTTTTAGTGCCCATTTTACAAAAGTAGAATAAATCCTCAAAATATTTTACAAAAGGAAAAGGGAGCAAAACTCCAACTGCCTTTAACATTTAAAATATATAGGCCAAAAAATTATCCAACCTTTAATCATAAAATAAGAAAAGCCAAATCAGCTCTCTGTTGGCGCTTCTGCTTCTGCTATTCTGCTTTCTTCTGCAATGTAATTTACCCAAAGGTTTGTTTCTCTAATAATGACGTTCGTGGGGAAAACGAGCATGAATTTCAATGAGACTTCATGCTTGGCAAGCTCCTCTTCATTAACAATTACTTCTGTTGTTGTAACTTGGAGGATTTCTTCAAGAAGGTGCGCGTGAACAGCTGCTTTCCCGGTGCAATGGTGAAGATATTCTATTATCAGCACGTCCATTTTCTTCACATAATCCATATTTGTGCTTGGAGTCTCATCTTTCAACATGTTTCAACTCTCGTTCCCAGGACCGCCTCGCCACCTGATTCGGGCTCGGACACCTTTGACTTCTTCTTGCCACCTTTCAGCATTGTGGTTTAAACCTGGTAGCACTCATGCATGAGTAGGTAGATGATAAAACATAATTCAAACTAAGCATTGGAACGAAAATTATCACCATAGCAAGCATAGCCTGGATGAAATAGTACTAGCCAGGACAACTTTCAACTTAAAAAAACCGAGCGACAGTTGCGGCTCAACTCAATGAGTTTTTTTGAAACGGGGAAGGCAAAAAGAAACCAACCATTGCGGCTCAACTCGCCAAGTTGGGCCGACGTTGAGGCTCAACTCGCCGAGTTGGGCCGACGTTGAGGCTCAACTTGCTGAGTTGGGCCGACGTTGAGGCTCAACTTGCTGAGTTGGGCCGACGTTGCGGCTCAACTCGCCGAAGTGGGCCGACGTTGCGGTTCAACTCGTCGAGTTGGGCGTCGAGTTTTTTTTTTTTTTAAATAAGAAACTTTGCTCTCTTTAGAAAACTAAGTAAGAAAAAGGCCCTTTTTATGGGGCTTGACTTCTAAGCAAACTTTTTTACAAAAATATAAGGAGGGGCCCCAATATTTACAAATTTTTTTGGGGGGATGTTGCAGCAACAACAATGGCGATTCGCTAGCGAACACAGATCTCTGAAACAAACTCTTCTCATGGTCAGAAAAATTACAAAGTGCTGGTTATGTGACAAGATACCTTCATAGTTCAACTTCTGAAAATGCATTGATCACTCTTATCATAATGGTCATCAGGGAAAAGGCAACTTTGACTCAGACTTCCTTACAACTCTCTAAGGGCCAAAATGTGAGGTTCATTTTAAAAATATGTCTTTTGGAAGTCTACTAATATAAGACTCCACAGGATCGTAACAACATCTCATAGACATATTCGTTTGTTCCTCATTCCCATGTTTTTTTGCATCCTTTTGGATGTTTCTTTTAAATGGTGACTTTTGCCGCTTTGAGCCTTCCAGAAATAGATTTCTTCAACTTTCAAAATTTGTTTAGGTTCTTCAATCCATAATGTCCTTTTGTGTGAGCGAGAGATTTTCTTGATGATCAAGCTTCACGAACAGAGAAGAACCTTGCTAGGCTGATTTATTTGAACAACTTCTTTAGTTGAATGCTTTTTGCTTCTCTCTGCCATGCTTTAATTGAGGCGAGAATTTCTGGAAAACAGACTCTTTGATATAAGCCTTTTGACTTTTATTTGCAGCATGGGATCATTTTAAATACTATACATCTGTGAGACATTCTTCCATTCCATGGGTCCGTCATACTGAACTTCCTGAGACTGGAATTATTGTTTAGAGTGAATGGAGCCCTAAGATAGTCAAAAAGAAATGCTAAACCTTAGTTATTTAACCGGGGTTATTTCAACCAACAATAAAGGGGATTTCTTCACTCCAGGAAACCAAACAGTGAAAGGAAAAGCACACATATACATTTCCTCTACAAGTAAGTTTCTTCCTTACCAGCTTCTGAGTTTTGCTTGGAGCCTCATATTCCAACTACGCCAAAATTGAGCTGAGCTTTATTTTAAACAAAGAAAGGGGTAAAGACAAACAAAAGAGACATACCAAACTAACTAGAAATCTTAAAAAGTGACCGCAAAAACTCCAAAAAGAAACAAAGGGGACAATCAAGAAAAGAAACTAAAAGCGCTTTATTTATGTACAAAAAGTCCACTTAGGACTTTAAGCAAAGTATTGCTTCAAGGCGAGGCCGTTGAGAGGGAGATTTACTTCCTCTTTTTGCAGGTCTTTCAATTTATAAGTCGACGGGCCAAGCTTTTCGGAAATTTGGTAAGGGCCAACCCATAAGTGTTGAAACTTTGTGTGCATTCCCTTACCATTGTGCTGGTGATCCCACTTCAAAACTAAGTCACCTACTTCGAAACTTATCTTGCCAAACTTCTTCTTATCAAACCACCTTTTGACTATGTCTTGGTGATGGTGGAATTGGTCTTTGACCTTTTGCCGCGACTCTTCAAGTTTCAGCAAGGTATCAATTCTTGATTGGAGAACCTGACTAATAGAACCTCGGGAGGCTTGAGACAGTTGCAAGGATGGGAGTAAAATATTTGGAGGGAGAATGGCTTCCTTACCATAGACTAGGGTGAATAGGAAGATGCCTAAGGCATTCTTGGGAGTGACCTTATTTTCCCATAGAGCGTTCGGGAGGGCTATGTGCCAACTTCTCTAATTTTCAATCACATTTTCTTAAGGATTCGGATGAGATTTTTGTTGGTAGAATCATCTAATCCATTTCCTTAGGGATAGTAATTGGATGAATAATGCAATTTAATTCCTTTCTCATACACAAATTCATTAATCTTTATAGATGAAAAATAAGTTGCATTATCAAAGACTAGGGAAATTGGAACCCCAAACCTCGTTATGATGTTTTCTTCCAGGAACTTGATAACTGCATCCTCATTCACTTTGCGCAGCGGACCAACCTCGGCCCATCTTGTGAAATAATATGTGGCTGTTAGAATGTACCAATGCTGCAGAGAGGAGTTTGGTTTTATCTCGCCAATAATATCTATGCCCCATTGTTCGAATGGTTCAGAGATGATGACTGGTTGCAAGGGTCATGCTTCTTTCGGCAACTTTCCGGCACTTCTTTGGCATACATCACAATTTCTTGCATAGGCATGAGCATCCTTGAAAAGAGTGGGCCAATAATACCCAGCTCTGAGAATTTTTTGAGCTGTAGTATCTCCAGAATAATGTCCCCCAGCAGGGCCATCGTGTAATTCTTTGACCACTTTACTTGCTTCTTCTTTCTCCAAACATCTGAGAAATATGCCATCATAATTCTTCTTAAAGAGTACTCCTTCAATGATTTGATAAGTTGTTGATTTCAGACGGAGTGCCCTTCTTTGCTTCGAACTCCAGTGCTACGGCAAATAACCTGACTGCAAATAGTGTACTAGGTCTCTGTACCAAGACTCAGGAACTGTGAAAATTGGACATACGTCAATCATATTCAGCTCGGCTTCACTCCTCCAATCTAGCTCTTCATCAGCTAGATTTTAAGTAAGCAACTTGCATAAACCTTGACCTTTGATAATAGTAGCTGGTTTGAATTCCAAGTCATACTCCTGAAGAGCAGTGACCCAGTTTCCTCTCCTTTCTCCCAATTCTTTCTGAACAAAAAGAGATCTAACAGCGGGATGAGGAACTATGAATTTAGTTCTATTTTTTAGAATATATAGCTTGAACTGCTTTACTGCCTTGAATATTGCATATGCCTGCTTATCTACCACGGGGTAGTTCAGTTCAGTGCCCTGCAAACCAGTGCTCATAAAAGATATTGGGTATTCATCTCCTGATTCTGCCTTTTGAGTGAGCACAGCTGCGAGAGATTTATCAGAAGCAAAGGTGTACATAATAAAATATTTATCGAAGTCTAGACTCCTTAAAGAAGGCACATTAGCTATAGCAGCCTTAATTTCTTTAAATGCAACTTTCTCCAAGTCTGTCCATTTGAATTGTACACTCTACTTTACCATTTGTTGCAAAGGTTTAATGATCTGAGCGAAGTCTGGTATGAACCTTCGAACAAAATTAATGGTGCCCATAAATGATTGCATATAATTTTTGTTATGGGGCATGGGAATCTTGCTGATAGCCTACACTCTCTCTTGATCTATTGAGATTCCCTTATTTGAAATGATATGACCCAAAACCTTTCCCTCAAGAACAACGAAAACACTTTTCTTAGGGTTCAAGGAAATTCCATACTTCCTGCAATGATCGAAAATCTGCTTCAAGTGGAACACATGGTCTTCCATTTTCTTTGAGAAAACTATCACATTATCCAAATAAACCACTACACATTTACCGCCCAACCCTCGGAAAGCGATGTCCATGGCTCGCTGAAAAGTAGCTCCTGCGTTTATCAAGCCGAATGGCATTCTTTGATATGCAAAGGTTCCCCACTTTATACGAAAAGTGGTTTTGAGTCGGTCTTCCTCCGCTACCAGCACTTGATTGTATCCAAAAAAACCGTCTAGCAGAGAGAAAAGCTCTAATCCTGACACCATCTGCAATATTTTCTCCATTGGAGGCACAGGATAGTTGTCTTTATCGGAAGCTTTATTTAAGTTCCAGAAATCTACACACAGTTTGATTTCTCCCGATTTCTTCCGCACAAGAACTAAATTAGCTAACCATTCAGAATGTCGGACTTTGAAAATAATATTTGCATCCAACAATTTTTTTAACTCCTTTTGAACTAGAGGCTCAAGTGTCAGATGCATCCTTCTTAATTGCTGCTGAAATGGCTTAACGCCTGCTTTCATTGGTATTATGTGTTGAATGATGTGAGTATCATATGTTTTCAGATCCTCATAGGTCAAAGCAAAAACATCTTTATACTGCTGGAACAGTTTGATGAATTTACTTCTCTCGCCCAGCGTACAACATTTACCAAGATTAACATATTTCAGTTCTGCCTCTATGCCCAGATTCACCAATTTATGCTGCATGGAGGATCTGTCAGTTTTAACATTTGCTGGCCTCCTCAACTTGTTCTGCAGATCGAATAGTCCTTCAAGAGTTCTCACTCCCTTGGGCATAGAGTTTCCTTTAACACCATATTTATTTTGCATATCTGAATCATGCTTCTCTTCATCTATTATGGCTTCTTGGAAGACATCTTCATTCATTAAGACGCTGATGATCTGATCATCATCATCGAAAACTCTAAGATTTGTAATATTATCTGGAACAAAGGGCCTGAAAATTAATTCAATAGATCGTTTTTTATTAGTAGGCACTAATCTGGAAGTAGAAGTCGCTAACAAATCAGCTGCAGCATTCTGTAGCCTAGGAATGGAATTTATATTGAAAGCATCAAAATATGAAATCAGATTCCAAACCTCAGACTGATAACCCTTTAAGTGCAGAGAAAGGCAGTGAATTATGTCTCTCACTTACCTGACAATTATTTCTGAATCACAAAAGACCTTCAAATATTTGACATTTAAACCAATAGCTTTCTTTAACCCATGGACTAGAGCTTCATACTCAACAGTATTATTCGTACATTCAAATTCTAATCTACAAGATAAAAAATGTTTGTTTCTTTCAGGGTCAATCAAAACACAACCGGATCCTGATCCTTCTTGAGTTTTGGAGCCATCGAAGTATAGAGTCCAAAAAACATTTTCCTCTTTAACTAAGTTAGTGTTGTAACCACCTAAGTCAGTAACTAATTCTACTATGTTACAATCAATATCATCAATCCGTGAGAAATGAAGGAGATCGGACTGTTTTTCTGAATCATGGCTAACATCTTCTGATTTATAATTTCCCAGTTCAATTTCTAAGAAATAATTTCCCAAAACTGAAGATGAGAAAGCTACAGCTTCATTCTTTTCCTCTAACTGAGTGACATTTTGTTTCATGTGGTGTTCTCTCAGTATTTTGATTTGATTTTTCCTATTCTTGTAAGGTAACCACAAATGAGACCAATCTGTCGCAAAGTAACCGTTTAGTTTCACAGACCAGTCCCTACTCAAAATTAAACCATAAGCCTCAGGAATATCAACCACCATTATATCAATAAATTGATATACCCTTGAATCAGCTGACAACCTAATAAGCACATCTTTCAATTCACCAATGACTTTAACCGCAGTTCTATCTAACTGTATGATTTGAGATGGGGATGGGATCGATTGTCCATTAATCTTTTTACAAATTGACAAAGGCATGACATTCAAACTAGCACCTGAGTCTACCAAACAATTATGCACATTATGATTAAATATTTCAAAAGTCAAGAGAAAAGGCAGTGTCCGCGATCTAGATTTTCCGCCAATGCTAGCTTCGTTTATTTCATGGTTTTCCTCAATGTTACCTAACGGGGTGCTAGATTGTAGATCAAAGGCTTTCAGCAGTTTCTTTCTCTACTGGGGTAGACTACACATATCGAATATGGAGACATTAGCCTTGGCTTTCTTGATGTCTTCGATTATGTCATAACCCATATCGCATTCTCTTGAGACTTTTAGATGATTTTATGTTTTGTTCAAAGGAGACTTTGACTGTTTGGTTGTTTCCGTGGTTGGTTCTTTTGTTATTGCCAGATTTGTCTTACTTAGGCTAGGGAGGGATGATAGTTATGTGTCGCTTAGGGAATTCTTTAGTAAATTTGGCCACGGGTATATCTAAGGTTTGATCAGGCAATGAACCTTTACTCCTAATTGTGACATTAATAGATGTCGTCTGAACTTCATCAGCGAGATCTTTGAAAGAAGGTTCTTGGGCAGGGGTCCAATCCCAAAGGATCATTATGGTGTTGAGAGCGGATTCTTCCTGCTCAGGCATCTGTTCTTCCTGAGGATCTTTTTGATCAGGAAATTTCGCATCTAGAATTTGATTCATCACTAAACTCATCGAATTAATCCACTGTGGACAACTCTTTTCTGAGTGTTGCTCTTGATGGAAGGTACATAAATGGTCCATGCCTACCTCATTTAAATTTAACACATCATAATTATTCACAAGCGGAGTTGGCTGTCCGCCCTCATCCCTTTTCTTGTAGAATGGCTTGAATGGTTTCCTAGAAGAGCTAGTTTCCTTATCTTTCTCCAAATCTACAATTTTATTAGAGAGTTTTTGCTTCATTTTCACCACATTTTCTAAATCAGTTGTTGGTTCTTCTTTATTTCTAGTTAACAAAAAATGCTTCTTGGCAGCTGTTGGCTTTGCTTCTAGATTGAGAGAATGTTTAGAAATGCTATATGCTTCCTCTTCTACCTTCTTGGCTTCTTCAAAGTTTTCTATCAAGGTAGTTTTCTTCATTCTTTTGACAAACATTGCTAAAGGGGGGTCAAGAGTTGTTGTATAATATTCCACTAAACATTCTTCAGTGGGCTTTGTTGCATCACTAAAGTTATTTAACAATGTTGTAAATCTTTGATTAAACTCTTGAATTTTCTCTTTCTTTTCCATTCTCATGGATAACGATTCTTTCATAAGAGTAGCTACTGTCTTTTGATTTCCATACTTCTTTAAAAAACATTTTTCAAAATCTTCCCAACTTGCTATTGAGCTAGCTTGTAGGCTAAAGTACCAGGAAGATACTTTGGGTTCAAAAGTATAAGGAAAGAGGCGGAAGACTACATCTTCATGTTCTACATTAAGAAGATTCAAAGCTAAAAAAAAATGTTTAAGATGATCTTCAGCAAAAATTCCTTTCCCAAGATCGTATTTAGGCAAAACCTTTTCTAGGTTTTTGGGTAAATCGTGGAATGGTCCAACTAGATTCAATGCTCCCCTTGCTCTCCAAGAAGGAACAGCCATGGCTGTAGGTGGAGAATGCGGTGGTGTATGCGGTGGAGAATTTTGAGGAGTATGTTGCAGAGTATGTGGTTCTTCTCAATTTGGAGGAGTTTCGGGGTTGACTTCGTTGAAAGGTTCGGGGATTTCTCCTAGAGATAAATCCAACAATTCTTCTAAACTCTGAACTAGAACGAAATCTCTTGTGTATTTCATTCCCTTCCTAGGATATCTTATTTTGGGAAGCAAAGGAACAGTAATTAATCCTCCAAGACTCCTGACGTAAGAGAGAGTGTGCCTTCTAAAATGGTTTACTTCCTCGAAGGGGACAACGTACAACGTTTCTTGTTGTTCTGTTTCAGAATTGGGATTTTCTTGATTTCTTGAGTCCAGATCTGAATTATCTGGGATAGCTGTTTCAAACAAGTCTTCAATGAGATTTCTTCTAACGGAAGGATCTCCTCTGCCAGCCATGCACTGGTGGCCCTCCTTCTAGCGCCAAAAAATGTTGATGCCTCAAAAATCGTAGCATCAATCAGCAAGGGATTCTCCCCGGTAAGCAAGCCCAATTAAATTGCTCACCGTTTGGTGTGGGGAATCCGTCCGGTTAATGGTTCTGGCTACCATGTAAGATTTAAAAATTTGTTTAATTTTCACCGGTTGTGGCCCGATCCACCGTTTATGTGTTTTAATTTTAAAGATGATATGCAAGTGCATTAATCTAAGTGCATGCAATTGAAACAAATCTAATCTAAAACTGATTTAAGCAAATTTAATCTATCCTTGCAAGGAGCAAACTGAAAGTATGAGCAATAAACTGAAAGAAACATCTAAAGATCTCACAGATAGCTATTTAATCATAAAGATGCATTTCCAGCAAAAAGTAGAAGATATCAAAGATAGCTTTGATTTAATTAAAACATTTCATTGCTCATTTAACACATAAATTCTGCAAAGGGAAGGAAATCATTCATAGCAGAGAATTAATTCACAATAGCTAGGAAACATCTCACAGAAAATATATGAAAGATGCAGAAATAGTTCAGTAATTATCCAACACAATCCCAAGCAAAATGTTGCACCGGTTTCCACAGTCCAAAACGATTTTCGTATTCATGTAGCAGAAATAGTTCACATACACAAGAAGAGTGTCCTTTCACCTGCCAAAAGTCATTTCACTATTCTCTAATCATCTATATATAGCTTTACAAAATGCTCCAAGAGCTGCCACCTGTACTCTAACCCCCCAGATTCTTTTAATTTGTCTTTTAATGCCCATTTTACAAAAGTAGAATAAATCTTCAAAATATTTTACAAAAGGAAAAGGGAGAAAAACTCCAGCTGCCTTTAACATTTAAAATATATAGGCCAAAAAATGCTCCAGCCTTTAATCAGAAAATCAGAAAAACCAAATCAGCTCTCTATTGGCGCTTCTACTTCTGCAATGTAATTTACCCAAAGGTTTGTTTCTCTAATAATGACGTTCACGGGGACAACAAGCATGAATTTCAATGAGACTTCATGCTTGACAAGCTCCTCTTCATTAACAATTACTTCTGTTGTTGTAACCTGGAGGATTTGTTCAAGAAGGTGCGCATGAACAACTGCTTTCCCAGTGCAATGGTGAAGATCTTCTTCTATCAGCACGTCCATTTTCTTCACATAATCCATCTCTGCACTTGGAGTCTCATCTTTCAACATGTTTCGACTCTCATTCCCGGGACTGCCTCGCCACCTGATTCAGGCTCGGACACCTTTGACTTCTTCTTGCCACCTTTCGGCATTATGCTTTAAACCTGGTAGAAATCATGCATGAGTAGGTAGACGATGAAACATAATTCAAACTAAGCATTGGAAGAAAAATTATCACCACAGCAAGCATAGCCTGGTAAAATAGTACTAGCCAGGACAACTTTCAACTTAACAAAACCAAGCGACAGTTGTGGCTCAACTCAATGAGTTTTTTCAAAACGGGGAAGGCAAAAAGAAACCGACCGTTGCGGCTCAACTCGCCGAGTTGGGCCGACGTTGAGGCTCAACTCGCTGAGTTGGGCCGATGTTGCAGCTCAACTCGCCAAGTTGGGCCGACGTTGAGGCTCAACTCGCCAAGTTTTTTGTTTTGTTTTTATTTTTATTTTTATTTTTTTTAATAAGAAACTTTGCTTTCTTTAGAAAACTAAGTAAGAAAAATGCCCTTTTTATGGGGCTTGACTTCTAAGCAAACTTTTTTACAAAAATAGAAGGAGGGGCCCCAATATTTACAAAAATTTGGGGGGGGGGGATGTTGCAGCAACAACAATGCTTTGGCATTATTAGTTGTTATTTTCGTGGGTACACCAAACCTTGTGATAATCTTGTCTTCAATAAAGGCCATGATCACAGTTTCGATTTCCACTTTGGTGGGAATTGCTTCCACCCACTTTGTGAAATAGTCGGTAGCAGTAAGGATCCATGAATAACCATTGCTTGATTTATCCTTAAACTGCCCGATGAAATCAAGTTCTCACCATTGGAAAGGGGCTTGGACTATTACTAGTTTTAAAGGAAAAGCTGCTAGGTTTTGTTTTCCGACAAAAAATTGGCATTCTTTACAATTCCTAACATACTTATGCACATCTGAAGAAAACAAAATTGCCAGTAATAGCCAGCTCGGAGGATCTTCTAGGTTGTAGTTCCAGCTGCATAGTGACCACCACAAAATCCTGAGTGAAAATCAACCAAGATTTTTTTTGTACTATGTTTCATCGACACACCTAATTATCAATCCATCTGGGTTTCTCCAGCCCAGTCCATATTGGGTGATGCAATACTTAGTGGCCCTCAACCTCAATTCTCGACTGTTGTGTCCTATTAGGTGATTTGGGCATGTGAGGTTGGTTAAGAAGAAAATGATATATGAATACCATTCACTCTTCTCTGAATGTTGAATCTCTGCTGACTTGACATGTTCTGACAAACTATTCTAACACACCATTCCCAAAGCTTCCTCATTTCCCTGAGTTAACATCTTTTCAAGGCCTTGTCCCTTAATGAGTTTGGTGGGTCTAATTTCCAATTCATATTCCTAGATTTTTTACACCCACTTCCCTCTTATCCCTAATCAATCTTGTTGGGATAATATGTATTTTACTGCTACATGTGGTACATAACCAATTATCTTAGAATAGCCGACATACGTTCTGAAATGTTTAAGGGATTTTACTAGTGCATAGGATTGTTTTCCATTATGGATATATTTTAACTCAGAGTTTTGTAATGCTCTACTCATGAATGTGATAGGTTTCTCGAAACCTTCATTGTTCTTTTGTAGCAACACCCCCACAATCATGTCCTCTGATGCAAATGAGAAAATCTGGAAATCTTTTGAATAATCAGAGCTAACCAAAACAGGTCTTTAGCTATGTTGTCCTTGATGCATTTAAATGCATTTCTACCTTCATCTGTCCATATAAACTTAGCATCTTTCTTCAAAAGTTCTTGTAATGGTTTCATTAATTATGCTAAGTTCAGGATAAACCTCCTCATGAAGTTAATCTGACCATTAAATGAATGGAGGGATTTTAAATATTTAGGCAAGGGTACTCTCTTTATGGCCTCTACTCTTTCAGGGTCCACTTTAACTCCATATTTAGTTATTATGTGGCCTAACGGTTTTCCTTCATCAATACCTAGTACCGACTTAGCTTGGTTGAGTGATATGCCAAATTTTCGACATTTCTCGAAAACTTGTTTTAAGTGTTTAACATGATTTTTTCTTTCCTTGGAAAAGACATTAAAGTCATCCTAATATATTTCAATTATTTTCCCAACCAGCTCTTTAAAAGCGTAATCCATAGCACATTGAAAAGTAGCTCCCACATTCATTAAGACGAAAGGCATTCTGATGTATTCAAAAGTACCCCATGGGGTTGTGAAGGTAGTCTTATTTCGATCCTCTTTGTTAATTAGCACTTGATTATATCTGAAGAATTCATCCAACATGGACATTATGCTCGAACCCGTTACTCTCTAGAGAAGAGTTTCCATGTTCAACAATGGGTAGTTATCTTTTAGGTGGGATGTATTTAGATTTTTTAAATAAATGCAGATCCTGATGAAACCATTCTTTTTTCTAACTACCACCAAATTTGAGCACCAATTCGAATGTCTTATTAGCTGGATGATTCATGTTGCCAACATCTTTTCTAATTCCTTCTTGACTATCGATGCCATCTTTGGATTTATTTGTCTAAGTTTTTTCCGGAATGGCTTAACTTATTTTAATTCCTGCTTTAATGGGATGGTATGCCAGAATACATCATCCCGATAGGCCTTAAGTTCATCATATGTGAATGCAGAAACATCCCTATACTCCCTTACCAAGTTAATTAACTCATTCTAGTTTTTTCCAGAAGTTCCTTTTCCAATTTTTATTAATTTTGGGTCTTTCTTTGTTCCGATATTTGTTTCTATATATTCCCCCAGTTTGATCGTTTCCTTTTTATGCTTATACTTGTCATGTAGATCAAAACTATGCTCTAATGCCACAAAACCTCTATGGATAGGATTGAACTAATCATCTTTTTCTTGATACTCTTTTCCTTCCTCTTGGGAGTTGACCTGGAAATATTAAAATTCCTCTACATTGTGGATGAATCTCAAGATTTGTTCATCACTCTGAAAACCTTCCAATGGTGTACATTGTCCAGAACTAATGGTCTAAAATTTATTTATAGTGTACCATTCCCATTTAACAGTTCTTCTAATGGATGAAGTGTTTATGTGTCTACTGCTAGTCTATCTACCATGCAATTTTGATCTCAAGGAATCTCAATAAGGTTTAATGCATCAAAGAATTCCATTGTGTCCCATATTTCATTCCTATATCTTTTTAGTCTTTCACATTTGCATGCATACTTATTTTTTACTTGGATAATTATTAAGTCCGAGTCTATGTTTATACTTAGCAGTTTGATACCCATATCCTTAGAAATTTCCAATCCTATAAGTAATGCCTCATATTCAACCACATTATTAGTTGCCTCAAATTATAACCTATAAGCAAAGTTGAAGGTTTTCCCACTAGGTGAAGTGATAATGACACTTGCCCCTTTTCCCACTCTAGAATGTGCTCTATCAAAGTTCATTCTCCAGATCTCGTCAACTTTCTCATCTTTGATTTGTTCTTTTACAGGGGCTAGAAAGTTGGAGTAAATTGCATATAAGTTTCCATTATGATCAGTGTTGTATATATATTCATTTGACAAATTCTTAGGATATTCAACATGATGTTTCTTAGCTCTTTGAGTATGCAATTTAACAAGAGAATCTTCGGATGCATGTACCGTGGCATAACTCCAATCCATTTGGATGGATTCCCCTAGATCAGCAGTCCATTTGCTCGAAAGGAGCATGCCCCACTTATCAGGTACATCAATCACTAGGATATCCATGGTGATGTGGATATCAAGGTACTTAGCCAAGTTTACCATAATATTCAGAATGATGTAAATCACATCAACTTGTCTGGAATCCATGGCACAAACATTCTAATATGGTCTAGTGATCTTCATATTCAGTTTTTCCATAACCTTTCTGGTCATAATATTTGATGAGGCCCCAGAGTCCAACATACATTTGTGTATAAGAAGACCATTTATCATCAGTGATACATAAAAGGGGGCAGGTGATCTTCTTTACTTGAGTCCATGGTATGTAGGACAACTGGGGGGTCTTTCTCATCAGTTTTCTTTAGAAGAGGGTCTCTTACTTTAGGTTGTTCATGATTAATCTCTTTATGAGGATTAATAACATTCATTATCTTTTCCCTTTGACAAGGGATCTTAATGGCTTCTGTGGAAGGGATCAAGACTTTAGCATACTCAAATCATTTACCTAAATCAATATCAACAGGAACATAGTTAGGTTTATGTGGAGTTATTACCTTTGGTACATATTGTTGTTTGGATTTGGGGGCTCCAGCATAATCCCTCCTCTGATAGGTAAGTCCTTTGTATTTAGGCATTTCTTTAATCTACTACGGAGTAGGCATTTCACCATAAAAATTAGTTAGTTTATGTTTTTCTTAACTATGCTCTCTAGCTTGATTCCATGTTTCTTTAGAGAGGGGCTAAACATGTCCTATTGTGTTGATGAACTCGGGTTTGCTTGTAAAAACATCACTATTGCTACTTCTCAGATACTCTTGTTCTAAGACTTGACATGATACATAGCATGTAGATTCTTCATGTAATGCATCACAAGGTATACAATATGGAGGAACTTCTTCAACCATCTTGGCAGTTTCTAGCTAATGAGGCATTCTATCATCCTAAGGAGGTCCTTTCTTCTGCCACTTATTCTTTGGAGGAAATGTCTTTTGATTGGCATATGATATTTCTACAACAACCACTCTATTCTGCATTGTTTTAAGTTGAGTGACATAGTTGGCTTCCATTGCCTCCATACGTTCACTCATCGCCTTCATATTTTTCTCATAATACTCTTGCATTTGATTCATGGGTTCCTTATCGTTAGGTTCATGATTTTTATTAACAATAGCCCTTGTGAACCTAGAGATGTTTGATTTACTCGATGACTGCACATTAAGATCAATGTTTACGGCTAAGCCTTGGGAAGATTTCAGATTTCCTGGTTCTTTATCCATTAGCATGAATCTGATTTCTCCACTTAATGCCTCCATATAGTAAACTAAAATAGATTTATCAGTGGTCTTGAATTTGACATGAAAACTCGCAACCAAATCTCTGAATTTTTTATTGAACTCCTCCATTGTTTCATTTTCGTTTCTTCGGATAAGTGGAGGGCGTTCAATAGGTGGTGTGGCTCTTTCTTTTCTCCCCACCTCTCTATGAAGCATTTGCTCAAGGAATCATAAGATTCATAGGTATTGTGATCCAATCCTAAGAACCACTCAGATGCATTATCTTCTAATGATAAGGAAAAAATCCTCATGTAGACATCATCATGTTGTTGGGCAGGGGTTCGGTACCAGATCAGGTTCCTAGAAAACTTTTGAAGGTGAACTGATTCCGAGATGGAATTATTTCCTTGAAATGTAGGTAAATTTTCAATAGATTTTTCAGGGAGCTCATGTGGATATCCTTCAATCTGACTGAGGTTAAGGGGTTTGAAAATTTTATCCATCGGAGGCAAGTCTTTATTTGAATTAGAGTTACTAAACAAAAAATGGATGTCTAAGAGGGACTCAGATCCTAAAGGTTCAAGGACCCTATGAGAAGTAAGTCTAGCCTTCCTCCTTCGATAAACCCTTTCAGGCTCAATAATGAAGCTGACTAAACCATCAGAATTTCTTCTTGTAGAATACTTGATTGTGTTATTAGATAGTGGATTCGCCAGGTGGATTGAGTGAATCTCGGATTTGTTCAACTAGACACACCAAAAGTTAAAAACAAAAAGAGGCTAAAAATTCGTACCCAGGTATAGAAGATTTATCCCCGGCAACGGCGCCAAAAATGTTGTCGCCGGATTGCGCACCTCGTTAATACAACATAAATCTATGTTACTGCTCGGTGCACCCTTGGGGGCAAGTCTCGAGTCAAGGTTGTCACCTGATCTTGACTCCTCTGTTTAGGACAACTCCTAACCGAAGCCAAGGGGGGTAGTCCCTATGGAATGTTTCTAAGGTTAATTAGAATGTTTCGGAAAATTTCTTATGGATGCTTTTTAGGAGTTTTGAGGGGTTTGATTAAAACAATCCAAGTTCGTTTGCAAAAAATGTTTTAACGAAATGCTTTCACCAGCAGAAAATGAAATGACCACCGATGTATAGAGATAACACAACAAGTTATGATATTAAGCAAGATATGAAATAATGTTTGCTGTGGACCAGTGCCAAAATGGAGTCAATAGATATATAAAAGATGCCGCTGAAAGGAAAAGTTTTGCAAGTGTCTCTTGGTTGATTTTAAATTATTAATGGTTTAAAATTTGTTAAGGGAAAAAAAGGGAAACTCCCTAGATACCGTGCGATACAGGGAGCACTGTATGGAAATTGAAAAGGTGGATCCTCACGAATATGTTTGGTCTGGAATGGAGTCTCTAGGGCGATGTTCAACACTACACCAACAAGGGTGTAGCCTAATTGTGCCCTAAGGTCGCCTCCCAATTGTTCCCGCTTCTTCTGAGAAATTTTCCCACACAAAAATCAATTAAATTAGTGCCAGATTTTCACTATGTGAGGGGTTGTTGTTTTTATTATGATGGGTTGTTAATTAATGTGAACATTTAAAGAGTGGCAACAACTCTTTCTGATTTCTCACAAGGCCAGGAAAATGTCCGCAAGGGGAAAGAGCATACTTTGACTTGTAGACCAAACGTTTATTCTAATTTACATTGTAAAAGATAAACAAAAATGGAAATGGAAGTGTTGTGCTAATTACTACTGGCAAGGAGTCTCTTTTCTGATCATCCAATCACGTACTTGAAAGCAAAGCCCTTTATGTGATGGAGAGAGCATACTTCGAGAAAACAATGTCGATTTATTTCCTTAATATATTTTGCGAAATGAAAATAAATTAAAAGCGATAAGTGAAATAATTATAAGTATACAACCCTGCAATTAAAAGTATTGTGTGCGTTTGTGCTTTGTTAGAAAAAATCACACCAAAAATTAACACTGCAAATCCCCCCAGGGGGGATGGGGTGTGGGCATTGTGTAGCCCACTTGCTCTCGTTTAAAAATCGTTACAGTGATAGCTTAAAGAAGTGCCACTTAGTCCATTTAAAATTGGATCTAAGGGATCACAATTTGACACAATGATGTACAAGTGAATGGGGGTCCACGGGGAGTATTTTTGACACTATTCAACAAAAAATTGTCAGAAATCCGCTCTCTTTTGTCTTGGACCTTCTAAAAACTAGTGAATGAAAAATGCAATATTAGTGGTTAAAACATATATGAATACATAAAATTTACAATATCTATACTTGCAAAAAATTATGGAAACTTTTGAGCAATTACAAGTATGGAAATAGTAGATCTAGATCTACAAATTTAGCTTTAAGATTTAGATTTTTTCTAGATCTACTTGGAAAAAACAAGAAGCTTCAAATATTCTTTAGATCTACAATACTTGTTTCAAACAGAAATTTAAAAGAGGATCTTTTGATTGAACGAGGATGGTGGAAGAGAAACCAAAGCTTGTTAGCTTTTTTGAAGTGGATAAGGAGTTTGGTGCTTGCAAAAACAAGATATCACTTGGAAAACAGGTGATCCACCACAAAGATTGGAGGAAGATTCAAGACAAGGTCTACTCCCAAATATTAGCACTGAATCCTGTAAAACATCCAAACACTCATACACAAAAGATATTAAATCTAGTAAATAAAATGGTAAGAAATGGAAGGGCAAGAGTACAACCAAATACATTTTGTTGCTTATAGATCTCTAAACTATTCAATAAAAATAAGCAACTCAATAAATATGAATGCTTATCCTACTAGAATCCAATATCCTTACGAAGCTAGATCAATTTACTATTTGTATATGAAAGCAAAACTGGAAATCTACAATTTTACTTCAACCAAATGCATGCATGAAGAACAATAGCCACCACTTTGACCTCCAAAGTCTCCAAATATTATTACTCAAAGAAAAATTACAAATCACAAGAGCAAAGTTTCAATGCATTCCATCATGTGCAAATGAGGAGCCTTGACCTTGCTTATATAGCAAATGAGAGAGAGGGGGGCGAGTTAAGGAGGAGGAGGGCACATTCCTTGAAGAGGGGGTGCCAAATCCTTGATTGATTCTTGATTGAGGCATGAAATGAGGGATTGAAGGTGAGGTGGGTGCCACATAAGGGAGGCGCCCCACCTTCCTTCCTTGTATTCTCCTCCAACCTCCCATGAATTTCCACATGGGAAAGTCGCCCAAGAGAGGAGAGGGCACATTCTCTCCCTTGAAGACAACTCACAAGAGCTAAATCCTTGATTGGTTGACTCCAAAATTGATTTATATATTCCTTAAATGCCTTTTCCAACTCAACTGGGCCTTCACTAGACCAAATTCCACTGAAATGGAATTTGATTTTCTCTCATATTTCTATTTTTTTAATTAAATAATTCCTCAAAATTAATTTTGAGATAATATTTATTTAAGTGAATAATATTCACTTAGACTTAGGAAAAATGGGTTTAGGGGTTTTGTGGGTGTTATGGGTTAGAAAACGAGCACCCCCATGACAAATTTCACCTCATAACCACACTTTTATTACTTCTTTTATTTTTTATTTAAACTATAAAAAAATCTCGTTAAACGGGAAAAAATATTTTTGTCTAAATAAACTAAAATTCCTAGGGGGCCTAGTGCATGTCCATATGACTCATTATTGATGTCTAGCATGTGAAAAAGACATAGGCATGTAGGCTTTAATAACCTCCCTAGGTTCGACCACCATGGAAAATACTCCAGCTTTGGAGGTGTGAGTGAAAAACTCAGGAATTATATGCCACTAAAGCGTAACACATAATTCCTAAGGAAAAAACACTCTAGAGTATCCCATTGATAGTTAAACCTAAGGTAGGCCAAGCCTTTTACAAAAGTATCATGCTTATACCAACTTATTACAATTCCCCCATGGGGGTCTAGACATGCAAAATTTACAAAGGGCCAAAAATTTGGCCTGATGAACTTCTGAACTATGGCAATGAACAATGTAACTTGTTCAAGTCTTTTGAGGTTCACAAGGAGTCCACCTAAGTGCAACTCAGTGGAAAACGGGTATTAACCCCTGGTAATAACCAAAATGATTGAGCAATGAGCAACTACGAAAGATAATTTAAGCTAAAAAGAAACATATTGCTAATGACAATCTGGGTGGGCATTTTATTGAGATAATTAGAAGTGTGAGGGGATAGAGTCTAGAGGCCTGGAACAACCACTTTGATATCAAATGATGGAAATTAGAGTAGTGTTTTATCTTGAAAAATGTATGAAAATACACATGCATGAAAAAAAAACAAAGAGAAAATCACAAAATTGGAAACCAAATAGTTTAATTCTTCATTCCTCCAACTAAGGGTTAATAAGAGGTAGAAAAAAAATTTGGAACCCTCTAATTTTTTCCCATGGGATAAATTTCGCCCCTAAATGTTTCCATGATTAAAATCCATAAAGACACAATAAATAGAATTAAACTTCAAGAGAAAAATAATCCCAGTAGATCCAAAGTAACAAATAACAAAATCTGATGTTATCTGTAGTATGTACCAGCACTGGAAAAAAAGTAATAAATACCTTTTGTTCAACAAAAACAATGGTCGGAGGAAGAGGTTGTCCAGACTTCTCTGCTTGGGATGATTCCTCCACAAGTAAAGCTAATAGACGATCAATTTGATCACAGGGAAAAGAAAACATGATAATATTATCCACATAATAATTAATCTAAATGCTAAGGCAAATAAAAAATATAACACGTAGAATCAATGCACTCATTAATATACTCAAACTTTTTGTTAATGTACAGACCATCATTCCATCTACAATATGTTATGATCATGCTAGAAAAATATGTTGTTTGTTCTGCCTGTTATGTCATATGCATTTCTCCTTGTTAATGTACAAACCATCATTCCATCTACAATATGTTATGATCGTGCTAGAAAACAATGTTACGTCTATTCTGCATGTCCTGTTAGATGCATTTCTCCAATGAAGTGCACCTTTATGGGATAAATTGTCCAACTAAGTTGTTGTTTCGAGGCATACATTGTGTAAGTGACTATCTTTGAATTTGATAATGTATATACTATGGGAATTGATGATACTATTTATTTTCTTGTAAATGTGACATTCAATCTTGTCATCATCTCATCACCAGTCATGATTTTTTGTTGGAATCAGTTTTGTTTTCATTCTAATTGACTTTATCTATCTATTCCAACTATCGGATTTGTGAATTGCTTTGTAGATCTTGTGTTACATTGTGTCAGAAATCTCAAATTGGGGTTGTCTTTATTCTACTCTAAGTCAACTTCTAATGATGTAAATAGAAAAATTCTGCCCATATTTGCATTTAATTTAGAAACAAGATTTTGCAAAATGATTCATAAATTATATAGCATAGATAGACTGACAATCGTGTGTGTAGCAATGAGCCACATAAAAGAGAAATTGTAATAATTTTTTGAATGTATCATAGCAAATTAAGAGGGCTCTGTAATAAAATGATAATAAATTGAAGTAAAGCTAATATTTTAGCCTACGGGAACCCACATCTCTTGTGTTCATCATTAAGTACTGTTACATTTCTTCTTTATTTTTTATGGACTCGATTAGAGTTTGTTGGAGAGTTCACCATAGATCCACTATATATTTATGATCTCAACATTGTATCAGAGACAACGGTGGACTCTTACTTTTCTATCCAACACCATTTTAGGGTTGTTTTAGAATTGAAACTAGGGTTTTCAACACTCTTTTTGAGTTGTAGAGAAAATTTCAAGTGTTGTGCCTTATCCTACTGCAATTGTCCCAGAGTCAACAAAGATCACATAAGTTGAAGGGATGTTACAGAGAGAGAGTTTTGAATTTGAGGTGACAATCCTTGTTCCAATAATTTGTTGCCCATATATTTTATTCTCAAACCCACGATACTTCTAAGACCCTCTCCAGGTTATCTAACATTTTATTCTATCAATACTCATATAATTGCAAAATTTACTTAGTTCTATACATTGTTCTTTGTGAAATAATAGTCACTGCAAAAGGGTATCACCAAAGACTGTCAACTTGGTCAACCAACTACTGATATTTTAGAGCTTAATCGTTTAAGGCGGAAACTTATATTTCAATCATATGTATGGGATAAATGTCTATGTTATTTGCATTTATCTTTTAAAGTGAGAAGTTCTTTGGTTAGTTTATACTTAAGTCTACCAAAAGATCTTAATGGTTATTTGCAGGAGATTAACAATCCTAGGAAACAAGGGTTGATTCATGTGGCACATAATCATGTTAGTTTTTCTTCTTTTAATCAATATTATCTAGGATCTTAACTGAAAAAATAACATGCACAAGAAACACAAAGATTTTCCTCGGGAAACCATAAAGGAGAAAACCCCGCAACTTCCTCAGACATAGAATCGTCACCAATACAATATCACAAAAGTAAAACCCCAAAACAAAGATGGTATTCTACAGCTCTTTTATCTTTCTCTTATGCGAACTTGTCCTCTCTCTCTCACTTATCCGAACTTGAGTGAGTTAATGTGTTTTTAAATGAGAGAGGCTTGCTCTCTATTTATACTTTACTTTCACTTGACCTTTTTCACTTGCTAGGTCGGCCCCAACTAAACTAGTTGGGCCGACTTCTCTAGGGGACTCAATAACCCTAATACAACTGACTCTAGGGGGATCTATTTCCCTGACTTACAATGGAGGATTTACCTCAATGACTTTACATGAACAAATGTAATAATGACATCTCCGACCCGAGGAATAAACATCTATGTCAGAGGTACAAATAAAATTCAATAATAATAACAATATAAAATACAAGTGAATATCTTCCAAAGTTACAATTACATCAACACTCCCTCTTAACTAGGAAGGTATTCTCTTGCCACAATCATCAACACATCTAGACACAAGTCTTCGTCGCTAGATCATCTTAAATACTGGAACATCATCATCGCCGTTGTTGTTGCAATCCTCCGATCATCGATTGGTGACATCTCTCGAATCTACTCATCATAGGAAGTTCTACAAAGACAACCCTTTTTCATGCTGGATGTAGGCCTAGCCCTCGTGTAGGTATTCATCATCTCTGCGAGCAAGCCATCAAGTAGGTACAACCCATGACCATTCATTACATTGCCACTCCTACTGTCTCCTCATCGTCTTCAGATAATCTCATCATCACACGGAGCACAGCTCAGATTCACATCACATGTACCACAATGATCAGCCCGCGTCTACCAACATGGGAGGACAAACCTGCCACCATGCGAGATCCTTCCTAGGTACACACACAATGTCTTATGACCAGTAGATGTCTCCAGTATTGGAGGCACAAACCTACCACCATACGAGACCCTCGTCTACCAACATGGGAGGCACAAACCTACCACCATGCGAGAATGGATTAGCCCTTACATCTACCAACATAGGAGGCACAAAACTACCACTATGTGAGAATGGCCTAGCCCTTACATCTACCAACATAGGAGGCACAAACTTACCACTATGCGAGAATGGCCCATGTGCATCTGCTTCTTTCAGACTCATCGCTTCCTCTTGGAAGGAACCTCGATCTGGAGAACACCAAGCTTCTCTTTGAAGTACTCAAACTTCACTCTGGCTAACGGTTTGTTCAACACATTGACTATCTTCTCATCCGTCACAACATATTGGATCTTCACTAATCCTCTCTGCACCATATCCTTGATATAGTTGTACTTGATCTCAATGTTCTTCGACTTGTCATGGGACACCGGGTTCTCAGACAACTTCACACAATTCTGGTTGTCACAGAATATACAAGTCGCCTCAAACTGGAGATCAAACCAATCAGCTAGTAGCTTCCTAAGCCATACTACCTCACAACTAGCTGAACAAACTGCAACATACTCTACTTCGGCTGTACTCAGTGCCACGCATGACTGCTTCCTACTAAACCAGGAGATCATATTGGATCCCATACTGAAGCAGCATCCCGAAGTGCTCTTCCTATCAGCGGCATTGCCTGCCCAATCTGAATCAATATAACCCTGTAGGTTAATCTTTTGATTCGCGTCATACTTGAGACCATAATTAACTGTACCCTTCAGGTACCTCAATATATGATTTGCAACAATCAAGTGAACATGTCTCAGATCCATCAGGAACTGGCTCAATGTGTTCACAGCAAAGCATATGTCAGGTCTCATTTTCGTTAGGTACATCAATGAACCAATCATCTGATGATGCATCGTGGCATCAACCGACTTTGATGAAGCATCACATAGTAGCTTCAAGTTCGATGCCATGGGTGTGGCCATAGCCTTGCAGTCCATCATTCTGAACCTCTTCAGAATCTCCACTGCATACTTCTCTTGTCCAAGGAAGATTCCATCCGTACTCTGCCACACCTCGATGCCTAAGAAATAATGCATCATCCCCAGGTCCTTCATCTTGAACTCTGTGGCAATATTCCTCTTTGTATCTGCAATGAGCCCATCCTCCCCTGTTACAAATAGGTCATCTACATAAAGTAGAAGTATCACTCGATTTCCCACCTCAACCTTGTAGTAAAGGTTGGAATCTGCTTTACTCTTGGTAAATCCCAAGCTCATCAGAAAACAATCCATCCTACCATACCACGTTTTGGGTGCATGCTTCAGTCCATACAAGGCCTTCTTCAATTTTCACACATGAGTCTTCCTGTCATGTGTATCAAATACGAGTGGTTTCTCCACGTACACTTCCTCTTCTACTACACCATTCAAGAACGTTGTCTTGACATCCATCTAGTGTACCTTCCATTTCATCACAGCAGCCAATGCCAGTACTGATCTAATGGAAATGTATCCTCATAATCTATGCCTTCCTTCTGGGAGAAGACACGTGCCACGAACCTCTCCTTGTGTTTTTCGATGCTACCATCTGTAGTATGCTTGATCTTGTAAATCCACTTCAAAGTCACTACAGACTTCCCTTCTAGTCTCAGAACTACCTCCCAGACATCATTCTTCATGATCGACTGGTACTCCTATCATGGAATCCTTCGCGCAAACTATGGACATTCTACGTGATAACGACTTTCTATAGTTTGTGCATGCGTTCGGAAATAAGAAAAGCTTACTTCCCCCATTTTTTTAAATTCACAGCTTCTAGAAGGTTTAGATGAATTCTTAAAAAACACGAGTTTTTAGGAAATGTGATTTATTTCATAAATGGAATCAACAAACTATGCACATTCTAAGTAATAACGACTTTCTATAGTTTGCGCATGCGTCCGGAAATAAGAAAAGCTTCCTTCCGCCAGTTTTTTAAAGCCACAACTTCTAGAAGGTTTACATGATTTCTTAAAAAACACGAGTTTTTAGAAAATATGATTTAATTTATAAATGGAATCAACAAAGTATGCACATTCTATGTAATAACGAATTTCTAAAGTTTGCGCATGCGTCCAGAAATATGAAAAGCTTACTTCCGCCAGTTTTTTAAAAACACAGCTTCTAGAAGGTTAACATGATTTCTTTAAAAACAAGAGTTTTTAGAAAATGTGATTTATTTCATAAATGGAATCAACAAAGTATGCACATTCTACATCATAACAACTTTCTATAGTTTGCGCATCCGTCCGGAAATAAGAAAAGCTTAATTCCCCCCATTTTTTAAAATCACAGCTTCTAGAAGGTTTACATGATGTCTTAAAAAACACGAGTTTTTAGGAAATGTGATTTATTTCATAAATGGAATCAACAAAGTATGCACATTCTATGTCATAATGACTTTCTATAGTTTCTGCATGCGCAAACTATGCACATTCTATGTAATAACAACTTTCTATAGTTTGCGCATGCGTCCTGAAATAAGAAAAGCTTACTTCCCCCCTTTTTTTAAATTCACAGCTTCTCGAAGGTTTAGATGAATTCTTAAAAAACACGAGTTTTTAGAAAATGTGATTTATTTCATAAATGGAATCAACAAAGTATGCACATTCTACGTCATAACGACTTTCTATAGTTTGCGCATGCGTCCAGAAATAAGAAAAGCCTAATTCTCCCCGTTTTTTAAAATCACAGCTTCTAGAAGGTTTACATGATTTCTTAAAAAACACGAGTTTTTAGAAAATTTGATTTATTTCATAAATGGAATCAACAAAGTACGCACATTCTATGTCATAACGAATTTCGATAGTTTGCGCATGCGCAAACTATGGACATTCTACGTGATAACGACTTTCTATAGTTTGCGCATGCGTCCGGAAATAAGAAAAGCTTACTTCCCCCATTTTTTTAAATTCACAGCTTCTAGAAGGTTTAGATGAATTCTTAAAAAACACGAGTTTTCAGGAAATGTGATTTATTTCATAAATGGAATCAACAAACAATGCACATTCTACGTAGTAACAACTTTCTATAGTTTGCGCATGCGTCCGGAAATAAGAAAAGCTTCCTTCGGCCAGTTTTTTAAAGCCACAGCTTCTAGAAGGTTTACATGATTTCTTAAAAAACACGAGTTTTTAGAAAATATGATTTATTTCATCAATGGAATCAACAAAGTATGCGCATTCTATGTAATAACGACTTTCTAAAGTTTGCGCATGCGTCCGGAAATATGAAAAGCTTACTTCCGCCAGTTTTTTAAAATCATGGCTTCTAGAAGGTTTACATGATTTCTTTAAAAACACGAGTTTTTAGAAAATGTGATTTATTTCATAAATGGAATCAACAAAGTATGCACATTCTATGTCATAACAACTTTCTATAGTTTGCGCATGCATCCGAAAATAAGAAAAGCTTAATTCCCCCCGTTTTTTAAAATCACAGCTTCTAGAAGGTTTACATGATTTCTTAAAAAACACGAGTTTTTAGAAAATGTGATTTATTTCATAAATGGAATCAACAGACTATGCACATTCTATGTAATAACTGCTTTCTATAGTTTGCGCATGCTTCCGGAAGTAAGAAAAGCTTCCTTCTGGCAGTTTTTTAAAACCACAGCTTCTAGAAGGTTTACATGATTTCTTAAAAAACATGAGTTTTTAGAAAATGTGATTTATTTCATAAATGTAATCAACAAAGTATGCACATTCTACATAGTAACGACTTTCTATAGTTTGCGCATGCGTTCGGAAATAAGAAAAGCTTAATTCCCCCTGTTTTTTAAAATTACAGCTTCTAGAAGGTTTACATGATTTCTTAAAAAACACGAGTTTTTAGAAAATGTGATTTATTTCATAAATGGAATCAACAAAGTATGCACATTCTACGTCATAACAACTTTCTATAGTTTGCGCATGCGTCCGGAAATAAGAAAAGCTTAATTCCCCCTGTTTTTTAAAATCACAGCTTCTAGAAGGTTTACATGATTTCTTAAAAAACACGAGATTTTAGAAAATGTGATTTATTTCATAAATGGAATCAACAAACTATGCACATTCTATGTAATAACGACTTTCTAAAGTAAGCGCATGCGTCCGGAAATATGAAAAGCTTACTTCCCCCCTTTTTTTAAATTCACAGCTTCTAGAAGGTTTAGATGAATTCTTAAAAAACACGAGTTTTTAGAAAATATGACTTATTTCATAAATGGAATCAACAAACTATGCACATTCTACGTAATAACGACTTTCTATAGTTTGCGCATGCGTCCGGAAATAAGAAAAGCTTCCTTCCTCCAGTTTTTAAAAACCAAAGATTCTAGAAGGTTTACATGATTTCTTAAAAAACACAAGTTTTTAAAAAATATGATTTATTTCATAAATGGAATCCACAAAGTTTGCACATTCTACGTCATAACGACTTTCTATAGTTTGCGCATGCATCCAGAAATAAGAAAAGCCTAATTCCCCCCGTTTTTTAAAATCACAGCTTCTAGAAGGTTTACATGATGTCTTAAAAAACACGAGTTTTTAGGAAATGTTATTTATTTCATAAATGGAATCAACAAACTATGCACATTCTATGTCATAACGACTTTCTATAGTTTGCGCATGCGCAAACTATGCACATTCTATGTAATAACAACTTTCTATAGTTTGCGCATGCGTCCTGAAATAAGAAAAGCTTACTTCCCCCTTTTTTTAAATTCACAGCTTCTCGAAGGTTTAGATGAATTCTTAAAAAACACGAGTTTTTAGAAAATGTGATTTATTTCATAAATGGAATCAACAAAGTATGCACATTCTACGTCATAACGACTTTCTATAGTTTGCGCATGCGTCCAGAAATAAGAAAAGCCTAATTCTCCCCGTTTTTTAAAATCACAGCTTCTAGAAGGTTTACATGATTTCTTAAAAAACATGAGTTTTTAGAAAATGTGATTTATTTCATATATGGAATCAACAAAGTACGCACATTCTATGTCATAACGACTTTCGATAGTTTGCGCATGCGCAAACTATGGACATTCTACGTGATAACGACTTTCCATAGTTTGCGCATGCGTCCGGAAATAAGAAAAGCTTACTTCCCCCATTTTTTTAAATTCACAGCTTCTAGAAGGTTTAGATGAATTCTTAAAAAACACGAGATTTTAGGAAATGTGATTTATTTCATAAATGGAATCAACAAACAATGCACATTCTACGTAGTAACGAGTTTCTATAGTTTGCGCATGCGTCCGGAAATAAGAAAAGCTTACTTCCCCCCTTTTTTTAAATTCACAGATTCTAGAAGGTTTAGATGAATTCTTAAAAAACACGAGTTTTTAGAAAATGTGATTTATTTCATAAATGGAATCAACAAACTATGCACATTCTACATAATAACGACTTTCTATAGTTTGCGCATGCGTCCGGAAATAAGAAAAGCTTCCTTCCGCTAGTTTTTTAAAGCCACAGCTTCTAGAAGGTTTACATGATTTCTTGAAAAACATGAGTTTTTAGAAAATATGATTTATTTTATAAATGGAATCAAAAAAGTATGCACATTCTATGTAATAACGACTTTCTAAAGTTTGCGCATGCGTCCGGAAATATGAAAAGCTTACTTCCGCCAGTTTTTTAAATTCACAGCTTCTAGAAGGTTTACATGATTTCTTTAAAAACACGAGTTTTTAGAAAATGTGATTTATTTCATAAATGGAATCAACAAAGTATGCACATTCTACGTCATAACAACTTTCTATAGTTTGCGCATCCGTCCGGAAATAAGAAAATCTTAATTCCCCCCGTTTTTTAAAATCACAGCTTCTAGAAGGTTTACATGATGTCTTAAAAAACACGAGTGTTTAGGAAATGTGATTTATTTCATAAATGGAATGAACAAAGTATGCACATGCTATGTCATAACGAATTTCTATAGTTTGCGCATGCGCAAATTATGCACATTCTACGTAATAACAACTTTCTATAGTTTGCGCATGCGTCCGGAAATAAGAAAAGCCTACTTCCCCCCTTTTTTTAAATTCACAGCTTCTAGAATGTTTAGATGAATTCTTAAAAAACACGAGTTTTTAGAAAGAGTGATTTATTTCATAAATGGAATCAACAAAGTATGCACATTCTACGTCATAACAACTTTCTATAGTTTGCGCATGCATCCGGAAATAAGAAAAGCTTAATTCCCCTCGTTTTTTAAAATCATAGCTTCTAGAAGGTTTACATGATTTCTTAAAAAACACGAGTTTTTAGAAAATGTGATTTATTTCATAAATGGAATCAACAAACTATGCACGTTCTACATAATAACAGCTTTCTATAGTTTGCGCATGCGTCCGAAAATAAGAAAAGCTTCCTTCCGCCAATTTTTTAAAATCACAGCTTCTAGAAGGTTAACATGATTTCTTTAAAAACACGAGTTTTTAGAAAATGTGATTTATTTCATAAATGGAATCAACAAAGTATGCACATTCTACATCATAACAACTTTCTATAGTTTGCGCATCCGTCCGGAAATAAGAAAAGCTTAATTCCCCCCATTTTTTAAAATCACAGCTTCTAGAAGGTTTACATGATGTCTTAAAAAACATGAGTTTTTAGGAAATGTGATTTATTTCATAAATGGAATCAACAAAGTATGCACATTCTATGTCATAACGAATTTCTATAGTTTGTGCATGCGCAAACTATGCACATTCTATGTAATAACAACTTTCTATAGTTTGCGCATGCGTCCTGAAATAAGAAAAGCTTACTTCGCCCCTTTTTTTAAATTCACAGCTTCTCGAAGGTTTAGATGAATTCTTAAAAAACACGAGTTTTTAGAAAATGTGATTTATTTCATAAATGGAATCAACAAAGTATGCACATTCTACGTCATAACGACTTTCTATAGTTTGCGCATGCGTCCAGAAATAAGAAAAGCCTAATTCTCCCCGTTTTTTAAAATCACAGCTTCTAGAAGGTTTACATGATTTCTTAAAAAACACGAGTTTTTAGAAAATTTGATTTATTTCATAAATGGAATCAACAAAGTACGCACATTCTATGTCATAACGAATTTCGATAGTTTGCGCATGCGCAAACTATGGACATTCTACGTGATAACGACTTTCTATAGTTTGCGCATGCGTCCGGAAATAAGAAAAGCTTACTTCCCCCATTTTTTTAAATTCACAGCTTCTAGAAGGTTTAGATGAATTCTTAAAAAACACGAGTTTTTAGGAAATGTGATTTATTTCATAAATGGAATCAACAAACAATGCACATTCTACGTAGTAACGACTTTCTATAGTTTGCGCATGCGTCCGGAAATAAGAAAAGCTTCCTTCGGCCAGTTTTTTAAAGCCATAGCTTCTAGAAGGTTTACATGATTTCTTAAAAAACACGAGTTTTTAGAAAATATGATTTATTTCATCAATGGAATCAACAAAGTATGCGCATTCTATGTAATAACGACTTTCTAAAGTTTGCGCATGCGTCCGGAAATATGAAAAGCTTACTTCCGCCAGTTTTTTAAAATCATGGCTTCTAGAAGGTTTACATGATTTCTTTAAAAACACGAGTTTTTAGAAAATGTGATTTATTTCATAAATGGAATCGGCAAAGTATGCACATTCTATGTCATAACAAGTTTCTATAGTTTGCGCATGCATCCGAAAATAAGAAAAGCTTAATTCCCCCCGTTTTTTAAAATCACAGCTTCTAGAAGGTTTACATGATTTCTTAAAAAACACGAGTTTTTAGAAAATGTGATTTATTTCATAAATGGAATCAACAGACTATGCACATTCTATGTAATAACTGCTTTCTATAGTTTGCGCATGCTTCCGGAAGTAAGAAAAGCTTCCTTCTGGCAGTTTTTTAAAACCACAGCTTCTAGAAGGTTTACATAATTTCTTAAAAAACACGAGTTTTTAGAAAATGTGATTTATTTCATAAATGTAATCAACAAAGTATGCACATTCTACATAGTAACGACTTTCTATAGTTTGCGCATGCGTTCGGAAATAAGAAAAGCTTAATTCCCCCTGTTTTTTAAAATTACAGCTTCTAGAAGGTTTACATGATTTCTTAAAAAACACGAGTTTTTAGAAAATGTGATTTATTTCATAAATGGAATCAACAAAGTATGCACATTCTACGTCATAACAAATTTCTATAGTTTGCGCATGCGTCCGGAAATAAGAAAAGCTTAATTCCCCCTGTTTTTTAAAATCACAGCTTCTAGAAGGTTTACATGATTTCTTAAAAAACACGAGATTTTAGAAAATGTGATTTATTTCATAAATGGAATCAACAAACTATGCACATTCTATGTAATAACGACTTTCTAAAGTAAGCGCATGCGTCCGGAAATATGAAAAGCTTACTTCCCCCCTTTTTTTAAATTCACAGCTTCTAGAAGGTTTAGATGAATTCTTAAAAAACATGATTTTTTAGAAAATATGATTTATTTCATAAATGGAATCAACAAACTATGCACATTCTATGTAATAACGACTTTCTATAGTTTGCGCATGCGTCCGGAAATAAGAAAAGCTTCCTTCCTCCAGTTTTTAAAAACCAAAGATTCTAGAAGGTTTACATGATTTCTTAAAAAACACAAGTTTTTAAAAAATGTGATTTATTTCATAAATGGAATCCACAAAGTTTGCACATTCTACGTCATAACGACTTTCTATAGTTTGCGCATGCATCCGGAAATAAGAAAAACCTAATTCCCCCCATTTTTTAAAATCACAGCTTCTAGAAGGTTTACATGATGTCTTAAAAAACACGAGTTTTTAGGAAATGTTATTTATTTCATAAATGGAATCAACAAAATATGCACATTCTATGTCATAACGACTTTCTATAGTTTGCGCATGCGCAAACTATGCACATTCTATGTAATAACAACTTTCTATAGTTTGCGCATGCGTCCTGAAATAAGAAAAGCTTACTTCCCCCTTTTTTTTAAATTCACAGCTTCTCGAAGGTTTAGATGAATTCTTAAAAAACATGATTTTTTAGAAAATGTGATTTATTTCATAAATGGAATCAACAAAGTATGCACATTCTACGTCATAACGACTTTCTATAGTTTGCGCATTCGTCCAGAAATAAGAAAAGCATAATTCTCCCCGTTTTTTAAAATCACAGCTTCTAGAAGGTTTACATGATTTCTTAAAAAACACGAGTTTTTAGAAAATGTGATTTATTTCATATATGGAATCAACAAAGTACGCACATTCTATGTCATAACGACTTTCGATAGTTTGCGCATGCGCAAACTATGGACATTCTACGTGATAACGACTTTCCATAGTTTGCGCATGCGTCCGGAAATAAGAAAAGCTTACTTCCCCCATTTTTTTAAATTCACAGCTTCTAGAAGGTTTAGATGAATTCTTAAAAAACACGAGATTTTAGGAAATGTGATTTATTTCATAAATGGAATCAACAAACAATGCACATTCTACGTAGTAACGAGTTTCTATAGTTTGCGCATGCGTCCGGAAATAAGAAAAGCTTACTTCCCCCCTTTTTTTAAATTCACAGATTCTAGAAGGTTTAGATGAATTCTTAAAAAACACGAGTTTTTAGAAAATGTGATTTATTTCATAAATGGAATCAACAAACTATGCACATTCTACATAATAACGACTTTCTATAGTTTGCGCATGCGTCCGGAAATAAGAAAAGCTTCCTTCCGCTAGTTTTTTAAAGCCACAGCTTCTAGAAGGTTTACATGATTTCTTGAAAAACATGAGTTTTTAGAAAATATGATTTATTTTATAAATGGAATCAAAAAAGTATGCACATTCTATGTAATAACGACTTTCTAAAGTTTGCGCATGCGTCCGGAAATATGAAAAGCTTACTTCCGCCAGTTTTTTAAATTCACAGCTTCTAGAAGGTTTACATGATTTCTTTAAAAACACGAGTTTTTAGAAAATGTGATTTATTTCATAAATGGAATCAACAAAGTACGCACATGCTATGTCATAACGAATTTCTATAGTTTGCGCATGCGCAAATTATGCACATTCTACGTAATAACAACTTTCTATAGTTTGCGCATGCGTCCGGAAATAAGAAAAGCTTACTTCCCCCCTTTTTTTAAATTCACAGCTTCTAGAATGTTTAGATGAATTCTTAAAAAACACGAGTTTTTAGAAAGAGTGATTTATTTCATAAATGGAATCAACAAAGTATGCACATTCTACGTCATAACAACTTTCTATAGTTTGCGCATGCGTCCGGAAATAAGAAAAGCTTAATTCCCCCTGTTTTTTAAAATCACAGCTTCTAGAAGGTTTACATGATTTCTTAAAAAACACGAGATTTTAGAAAATGTGATTTATTTCATAAATGGAATCAACAAACTATGCACATTCTATGTAATAACGACTTTCTAAAGTAAGCGCATGCGTCCGGAAATATGAAAAGCTTACTTCCCCCCTTTTTTTAAATTCACAGCTTCTAGAAGGTTTAGATGAATTCTTAAAAAACACGAGTTTTTAGAAAATATGATTTATTTCATAAATGGAATCAACAAACTATGCACATTCTACGTAATAACGACTTTCTACAGTTTGCGCATGCGTCCGGAAATAAGAAAAGCTTCCTTCCTCCAGTTTTTAAAAACCAAAGATTCTAGAAGGTTTACATGATTTCTTAAAAAACACAAGTTTTTAAAAAATGTGATTTATTTCATAAATGGAATCCACAAAGTTTGCACATTCTACGTCATAACGACTTTCTATAGTTTGCGCATGCATCCGGAAATAAGAAACGCCTAATTACCCCCGTTTTTTAAAATCACAGCTTCTAGAAGGTTTACATGATGTCTTAAAAAACACGAGTTTTTAGGAAATGTTATTTATTTCATAAATGGAATCAACAAACTATGCACATTCTATGTCATAACGACTTTCTATAGTTTGCGCATGCGCAAACTATGCACATTCTATGTAATAACAACTTTCTATAGTTTGCGCATGCGTCCTGAAATAAGATAAGCTTACTTCCCCCTTTTTTTAAATTCACAGCTTCTCGAAGGTTTAGATGAATTCTTAAAAAACACGAGTTTTTAGAAAATGTGATTTATTTCATAAATGGAATCAACAAAGTATGCACATTCTACGTCATAACGACTTTCTATAGTTTGCGCATGCGTCCAGAAATAAGAAAAGCCTAATTCTCCCCGTTTTTTAAAATCACAGCTTCTAGAAGGTTTACATGATTTCTTAAAAAACACGAGTTTTTAGAAAATGTGATTTATTTCATATATGGAATCAACAAAGTACGCACATTCTATGTCATAACAACTTTCGATAGTTTCCGCATGCGCAAACTATGGACATTCTACGTGATAACGACTTTCCATAGTTTGCGCATGCGTCCGGAAATAAGAAAAGCTTACTTCCCCCATTTTTTTAAATTCACAGCTTCTAGAATGTTTAGATGAATTCTTAAAAAACACGAGATTTTAGGAAATGTGATTTATTTCATAAATGGAATCAACAAACAATGCACATTCTACGTAGTAACGAGTTTCTATAGTTTGCGCATGCGTCCGGAAATAAGAAAAGCTTACTTCCCCCCTTTTTTTAAATTCACAGATTCTAGAAGGTTTAGATGAATTTTTAAAAAACACGAGTTTTTAGAAAATGTGATTTATTTCATAAATGGAATCAAAAAAGTATGCACATTCTATGTAATAACGACTTTCTAAAGTTTGCGCATGCGTCCGGAAATATGAAAAGCTTACTTCCGCTAGTTTTTTAAATTCACAGCTTCTAGAAGGTTTACATGATTTCTTTAAAAACACGAGTTTTTAGAAAATGTGATTTATTTCATAAATGGAATCAACAAAGTATGCACATTCTACGTCATAACAACTTTCTATAGTTTGCGCATCCGTCCGGAAATAAGAAAATCTTAATTCCCCCCGTTTTTTAAAATCACAGCTTCTAGAAGGTTTACATGATGTCTTAAAAAACACGAGTGTTTAGGAAATGTGATTTATTTCATAAATGGAATGAACAAAGTATGCACATGCTATGTCATAACGAATTTCTATAGTTTGCGCATGCGCAAATTATGCACATTCTACGTAATAACAACTTTCTATAGTTTGCGCATGCGTCCGGAAATAAGAAAAGCTTACTTCCCCCCTTTTTTTAAATTCACAGCTTCTAGAATGTTTAGATGAATTCTTAAAAAACAAAGTATGCACATTCTACGTCATAACAACTTTCTATAGTTTGCGCATGCATCCGGAAATAAAAAAAGCTTAATTCCCCTCGTTTTTTAAAATCACAGCTTCTAGAAGGTTTACATGATTTCTTAAAAAACGAGAGTTTTTAGAAAATGTGATTTATTTCATAAATGGAATCAACAGACTATGCACGTTCTACATAATAACAACTTTCTATAGTTTGCGCATGCATCCGAAAATAAGAAAAGCTTCCTTCCGCCAATTTTTTAAAATCACAGCTTCTAGAAGGTTTACATGATTTCTTAAAAAACACGAGTTTTTAGAAAATGTGATTTATTTCATAAATGGTATCAACAAAGTATGCACATTCTATGCCATAACAACTTTCTATAGTTTGCGCATGCGCAAACTATTCACATTCTATGTAATAACGACTTTCTATAGTTTGCGAATGCGTCCGGAAATAAGAAAATCTTACTTCCGCCATTTTTTTAAAATCACAGCTTCTAGAAGGTTTACATGATTTCTTAAAAAACACGAGATTTTAGAAAATGTGATTTATTTCATAAATGGAATCAACAAAGTATGCACATTCTATGTCATAACGACTTTCTATAGTTTGCACATGCGCAAACTATGCACATTCTACGTAATAACGACTTTCTATAGTTTGCGCATGCGTCCGAAAATAAGAAAAGCTTACTTCCCCCCTTTTTTTAAATTCACAGCTTCTAGAAGGTTTACATAATTTCTTAAAAAACACGAGTTTTTAGAAAATGTGATGTATTTCATAAATGGAATCAACAAAGTATGCACATTCTATGTAATAACGACTTTCTAAAGTTTGCGCATGTGTCCGGAAATATGAAAAGCTTACTTCCGCCAGTTTTTTAAAATCACAGCTTCTAGAAGGTTTACACGATTTCTTAAAAAACACGAGTATTTAGAAAATGTGATTTATTTCATAAATGGAATCAACAAAGTATGTACATTCTATGCCATAACGACTTTCTATAGTTTGCGCATGCGCAAATTATGCACATTCTACGTAATAACGACTTTCTATAGTTTGCGCATGCGTTTGGAAATAAGAAAAGCTTACTTCCGCCAGTTTTTTAAAATCACAGCTTCTAGAAGGTTTACATGATTTCTTAAAAAACACGAGTTTTTATAAAATGTGATTTATTTCATAAATGGAATCAACAAAGTATGCACATTCTATGTCATAACGACTTTCTATAGTTTGCGCATGCACAAACTATGCACATTCTACGTAATAACGACTTTCTATGGTTTGCGCATGCGTCCGAAAATAAGGAAAGCTTACTTCCCCCCTTTTTTTAAATTCATAACTTCTAGAAGGTTTACATAATTTCTTAAAAAACACGAGTTTTTAGAAAATGTGATTTATTTCATAAATGGAATCAACAAAGTATGCACATTCTATGTAATAACGACTTTCTAAAGTTTGCGCATGCGTCCAGAAATAAAAAAAGCTTACTTCCGCCAGTTTCTTAAAATCACAGCTTGTAGAAGGTTTACATGATTTCTTAAAAAACACGAGTTTTTAGAAAATGTGATTTATTTCATAAATGGAATCAACAAAGTATGCACATTCTATGTCATAACGACTTTCTATAGTTTGCGCATGTGCAAACTATGCACATTCTACGTAATAAATACTTTCTATAGTTTGCGCATGCGTCCGGAAGTAAGAAAAGCTTACTTCCCCCCTTTTTTTAAATTCACAGCTTCTAGAAGGTTTAGATGAATTCTTAAAAAACACGAGTTTTTAGAAAATGTTCTTTATTTCATAAATGGAATCATCAAAGTTTGCACATTCTATGTCATAACAACTTTCTATAGTTTGCGCATGCGTCCGGAAATAAAAAAAGCTTAATTCCCCCCGTTTTTTAAAATCACAGCTTCTAGAAGGTTTACATGATTTCTTAAAAAACACGACTTTTTAGAAAATGTGTTTTATTTCATCAATGGAATCAACAAACTATGCACATTCTACATAATAACGACTTTCTATAGTTTGCGCATGCGTCTGGAAATAAGAAAAGCTTCCTTCCGCCAGTTTTTCAAAACCACAACTTCTAGAAGGTTTACATGATTTCTTAAAAAACACGAGTTTTTAGAAAATGTCATTTATTTCATAAATGGAATCAAATAGGTATGCACATTCTATATAGTAACGACTTTCTATAGTTTGTGCATGCGTCCGGAAATGAGAAAAACTTACTTCCGCTAGTTTTTTAAAATCACAGCTTCTAGAAGGTTTACATGATTTCTTAAAAAACACGAGTTTTCAGAAAATGTGATTTATTTCATAAATGGAATCAACAAAGTAAGCACATTATATGTCATAACGACTTTCTATAGGTTGCGCATGCGCAAACTATGCACATTCTACGTGATAATGACTTTCTATAGTTTGCGCATGCGTCCGGAAATAAGAGAAGCTTACTTCACCCCTTTTTTCAAATTCACAGCTTCTAGAAGGTTTAGATGAATTCTTAAAAAACATGAGTTTTTAGAAAATGTGATTTATTTCATAAATGGAATAAAAAAAGTATGCACATTCTATGTAATAACGACTTTCAAAAGTTTGCGCATGCGTCCGGAAATATGAAAAGCTTACTTCCGCTAGTTTTTTAAAATCACAGTTTCTAGAAGGTTTACATGATTTCTTAAAAAACACGAGTTTTTAGAAAATGTGATTTATTTCATAAATGGAATCAAAGAAGTATGCACATTCTACATAGTACTGACTTTCTATAGTTTGCGCATGCGTCCGGAAATAAGAAAAGCTTACTTCCTCCAGTTTTTTAAAATCACAGCTTCTAGAAGGTTTACATGATTTCTTCAAAAACACAAGTTTTTAGAAAATGTGATTTATTTCATAAATGGAATCAACAAAGTATGCACATTCTATGTAATAACGACTTTCTAAAGTTTGCGCATGCGTCCGGAAATAAGAAAAGCTTACTTCCGCAAGTTTTTTAAAGTCACAACTTCTAGAAGGTTTACATGATTTCATAAAAAACACGAGCTTTTAGAAAATGTGATTTATTTCATAAATGGAATCAACAAAGTATGCACATTCTATGTCATAACAACTTTCTATAGTTTGCGCATGTGCAAACTATGCACATTCTACATAATAACGACTTTCTATTGTTTGCGCATGCGTCCGGAAAAAGAAAACGTTACTTCCCCGCTTTTTTTAAATTCACAGCTTCAAGAAGGTTTAGATGAATTCTTAAAAAACACGAGTCTTTAGAAAATATGATTTATTTCATAAATGGAATCCACAAAGTCTGCATATTCTACGTCATAACGACTTTCTATCTTTTGCGCATGCGTCCGGAAATAAGAAAAGCCTAATTCCCCCCGTTTTTTAAAATCACAGCTTCTAGAAGGTTTACATGATTTCTTAAAAAACACGAGTTTTTAGAAAATGTGATTTATTTCATAAATGGAATCAACAAAGTATGCACATTCTATGTCATAACGAATTTCGATAGTTTGCGCATGCGCAAACTATGGACATTCTACGTGATAACGATTTTCTATAGTTTGCGCATGCGTCCGGAAATATGAAAAGCTTACTTCCGCCAGTTTTTTAAAATCACAGCTTCTAGAAGGTTTACATGATTTCTTTAAAAAAATGAGTTTTTAGAAAATGTGATTTATTTCATAAATGGAATCAACAAAGTATGCACATTCTACGTCATAACAATTTTCTATAGTTTGTGCATCCATCCGGAAATAAGAAAATCTTAATTCCCCCCGTTTTTTAAAATTACAGCTTCTAGAAGGTTTACATGATGTCTTAAAAAACACGAGTGTTTAGGAAATGTGATTTATTTCATAAATGGAATCAACAAAGTATGCACATTCTATGTCATAACGAATTTCTATAGTTTCCGCATGCGCAAACTATGCACATTCTATGTAATAACGACTTTCTAAAGTTTGCGCATGCGTCCGGAAATAAGAAAAGCTTACTTCCCCCCTTTTTTTGAATTCAGATCTTCTAGAAGGTTTAGATGAATTCTTAAAAAACACGAGTTTTTAGAAAATGTGATTTATTTCATAAATGGAATCAACAAACTATGCACATTCTACGTAATAACGACTTTCTATAGTTTGCGCATGCGTCCGGAAATAAGAAAAGCTTACTTCCCCCCTTTTTTTAAATTCACAGCTTCTAGAAGGTTTAGATGAATTCTTAAAAAACACGAGTTTTTAAAAAATATGATTTATTTCATAAATGGAATCAACAAACTATGCACATTCTACGTAAAAACGACTTTCTATAGTTTGCGCATGCGTCCGGAAATAAGAAAAGCTTCCTTCCGCCAGTTTTTAAAAACCACAGATTCTAGAAGGTTTACATGATTTCTTAAAAAACACAAGTTTTTAGAAAATGTGATTTATTTCATAAATGCTATCAACAAAGTATGCACATTCTATGTAATAACGACTTTCTAAAGTTTGCGCACGCGTCCCGAAATATGAAAAGCTTACTTCCGCCAGTTTTTTAAAATCACAACTTCTAGAAGGTTTACATCATTTTTTAAAAAACACGAGTTTTTAGGAAATGTGATTTATTTCATAAATGGAATCAACAAAGTATGCACATTCTATGTCATAACGACTTTCTATAGTTTGCGCATGCGCAAACTATGCACATTCTACGCAATAACAACTTTCTATAGTTTGCGCATGCGTCCGGAAATAAGAAAAGCTTACTTCCCCCCTTTTTTCAAATTCACAGCTTCTAGAAGGTTTAGATGAATTCTTAAAAAACACGAGTTTTTAGAAAATGTGATTTATTTCAAAATAAAATCAACAATGTTTGCACATTCTACGTCATAACGACTTTCTATAGTTTGCGCATGCGTCCGGAAATAGGAAAAGCTTAATTCCCCTCGTTTTTTAAAATCACAGATTCTAGAAGGTTTACATGATTTCTTAAAAAACACGAGTTTTTAGAAAATGTGATTTATTTCATCAATGGACTCAACAAAGTATGCACATTCTATGTCATAACGACTTTCTATAGTTTGCGCATGCGCAAACTATGCACATTCTACGTGATATTGACTTTCTATAGTTTGCGCATGCGTCCGGAAATAAGAAAAGCTTAATTCCCCCTGTTTTTTAAAATCACGGCTTCTAGAAGGTTTACATGATTTCTTAAAAAACACGATTTTTTAGAAAATGTGATTTATTTAATAAATGGAATCAACAAAGTATGCACATTCTATGTAATAACGACTTTCTAAAGTTTGCGCATGCGTCCGGAAATAAGAAAAGCTTGCTTCCGCAAGTTTTTTAAAATCACAACTTCTAGAAGGTTTACATGATTTCTTAAAAAACACGAGTTTTTAGAAAATGTGATTTATTGCATAAATGGAATCAACAAAGTATGCACATTCTACGTAGTAACGACTTTCTATAGTTTGTGCATGCGTCCGGAAATAAGAAAAGCTTACTTCTGCAAGTTTTTTAAAATCATAGCTTCTAGAAGGTTTACATGATTTCTTAAAACACACGAGTTTTTAGAAAATGTGATTTATTTCATAAATGGAATCAACAAAGTATGCACATTCCACGTAATAACGACTTTCTATAGTTTGCGCATGCATCTGGAAAAGCTTGCTTCCGCTAGTTTTTTAAAATCACAGCTTCTAAAAGGTTTACAAGATTTCTTAAAAGAGACGAGTTTTTAGAAAATGTGATTTATTTCATAAATGGAATCAACAAAGTATGTACATTCTATGTCATAACGAATTTCTATAGTTTTCCCATGCGCAAACTATGCACATTCTACGTAATAACGACTTTCTATAGTTTGCGCATGCGTCTGGAAATAAGAAAAGCTTACTTCCCCCATTTTTTTAAATTCACAGCTTCTAGAAGGTTTAGATGAATTCTTAAAAAACATGAGTTTTTAGAAAATGTGATTTATTTCATAAATGGAATCAACAAAGTATGCACATTCTACGTCATAACAACTTTCTATAGTTTGCGCATGCGTCCGGAAATAAGAAAAGCTTAATTCCCCCTGTTTTTTAAAATCACAGCTTAATTCCCCCTGTTTTTTAAAATCACAGCTTCTAGTAGGTTTACATGATTTCTTAAAAAACACGAGTTTTTAGAAAATTTGATTTATTTCATAAATGGAATCAACAAACTATGCACATTCTATGTAATAACAACTTTCTATAGTTTGCGCATGCGTTCGGAAATAAGAAAAGCTTATTTTCGCCAGTTTTTTAAAACCACAGCTTCTAGAAGGTTTACATGATTTCTTAAAAAACCCGAGTTTTTAGAAAATGTGATTTATTTCATAAATGGAATCAACAAAGTATGCAGATTCTACATAGTAACGACTTTCTATAGTTTGCGCATGCGTCCGGAAATAAGAAAAGCTTACTTCCGCCAGTTTTTTAAAATCATAGCTTCTAGAAGGTTTACATGATTTCTTAAAAAACACGAGTTTTTAGAAAATGTGATTTACTTCATAAATGGAATCAACAAAGTATGCACATTCTATGTAATAACGACTTTCTAAAGTTTGCGCATGTGTCCGGAAATAAGAAAAGCTTGCTTCCGCCAGTTTTTTAAAATCACAGCTTCTATAAGGTTTACAAGATTTCTTAAAACAGACGAGTTTTTAGAAAATGTGATTTATTTCATAAATGGAATCAACAAAGTATGGACATTCTATGTTATAACGACTTTCTATAGTTTGCGCATGCGCAAACTATGCACATTCTACGTAATAACGACTTTCTATGGTTTGCGCATGCGTCCGGAAATAAGAAAAGCTTACTTCCCTCATTTTTTTAAATTCACAGCTTCTAGAGGGTTTAGATGAATTCTTAAAAAACATGAGTTTTTAGAAAATGTGATTTATTTCAAAAATGGAATCAAAAAACTTTTCACATTCTACGTCATAACGAATTTCTGTAGTTTGCGCATGTGTCCGGAAATAAGAAAAGCTTAATTCCCCCCGTTTTTTAAAATCACATCTTCTAGAAGGTTTACATGATTTCGTAAAAAACACGAGTTTTTAGAAAATGTGATTCATTTCATAAGTGGAGTCAACAAAGTATGCACATTCTATGTCATAACGAGTTCTTATAGTTTGCGCATGCGCAAACTATGCACATTCTATGTGATAATGACTTTCTATAGTTTGCGCATGTGTCCGGAAATAAGAAAATCTTACTTCGCCCCTTTTTTTAAATTCACAGCTTCTAGGAGGTTTAGGTGAATTATTAAAAAACATGAGTTTTTAGAAAATGTGATTTATTTCACAAATGGAATCAACAAATTATGCACATTCTACGTAATAATGACTTTCTATAGTTTCCGCATACGTCCGTAAATAAGAAAAGCTTACTTCCGCAAGTTTTTTAAAACCACAGCTTCTAGTAGGTTTACATGATTTCTTAAAAAAAATGATTATTTAGAAAATGTGATTTATTTCATAAATGGAATCAACAAAGTATGCACATTCTATGTAATAACGACTTTCTAAAGTTTGCGCATGCGTCCGGAAATAAGAAAAGCTTGCTTCCGCAAGTTTTTTAAAATCACAGCTTCTAGAAGGTTTACATGATTTCTTCAAAAACACGAGTTTTTAGAAAATGTGATTTATTTCATAAATGGAATCAACAAAGTATGCACATTCTACGTAGTAACGACTTTCTATAGTTTGTGCATGCGTCCGGAAATAAGAAAAGCTTACTTCTGCCAATTTTTTAAAATCATAGCTTCTAGAAGGTTTACATGATTTCTTAAAAAACACGAGTTTTTAGAAAATGTGATTTACTTCATAAATGGAATCAACAAAGTATGCACATTCTATGTAATAACGACTTTCTAAAGTTTGTGCATGCGTCCGGAAATAAGAAAAGCTTGCTTCCGCCAGTTTTTTAAAATCACAGCTTCTAGAAGGTTTACAAGATTTCTTAAAACAGACAAGTTTTTAGAAAATGTGATTTATTTCATAAATGGAATCAACAAAGTATGCACATTCTATGTCATAACGACTTTCTATAGTTTGCGCATGCGCAAACTATGCACATTCTACGTAATAACGACTTTCTATAGTTTGCGCATGCGTCCGGAAATAAGAAAAGCTTACTTCCGCCAGTTTTTTAAAATCATAGCTTCTAGAAGGTTTACATGATTTCTTAAAAAACACGAGTTTTTAGAAAATGTGATTTACTTCATAAATGGAATCAACAAAGTATGCACATTCTATGTAATAACGACTTTCTAAATTTTGCGCATGCGTCCGGAAATAAGAAAAGCTTGCTTCCGCCAGTTTTTTAAAATCACAGCTTCTAGAAGGTTTACAAGATTTCTTAAAACAGACGAGTTTTTAGAAAATGTGATTTATTTCATAAATGGAATCAACAAAGTATGCACATTCTATGTCATAACGACTTTCTATAGTTTGCGCATGCGCAAACTATGCACATTCTACGTAATAACGACTTTCTATAGTTTGCGCATGCGTCCGGAAATAAGAAAAGCTAACTTCCCCCATTTTTTTAAATTCACAGCTTCTAGAGTGTTTAGATGAATTCTTAAAAAACATGAGTTTTTAGAAAATGTGATTTATTTCATAAATGGAATCAACAAAGTTTTCACATTCTACGTCATAACGACTTTCTATAGTTTGCGCATGTGTCCGGAAATAAGAAAAGCTTAATTCCCCCCGTTTTTTAAAATCACAGCTTCTAGAAGGTTTACATGATTTCGTAAAAAACACGAGTTTTAAAAAAATGTGATTCATTTCATAAGTGGAATCAACAAAGTATGCACATTCTATGTCATAACGACTTTTTATAGTTTGCGCATGCGCAAACTATGCACATTCTATGTGATAATGACTTTCTATAGTTTGCGCATGTGTCCGGAAATAAGAAAATCTTACTTCGCCCCTTTTTTTAAATTCACAGCTTCTAGGTGGTTTAGATGAATTATTAAAAAACATGAGTTTTTATAAAATGTGATTTATTTCATAAATGGAATCAACAAATTATGCACATTCTACGTAATAATGACTTTCTATAGTTTGCGCATACGTCCATAAATAAGAAAAGCTTACTTCCGCAAGTTTTTTAAAACCATAGCTTCTAGAAGGTTTACATGATTTCTTAAAAAAAATGAGTTTTTAGAAAATGTGATTTATTTCATAAATGGAATCAACAAAGTATGCACATTCTATGTAATAACGATTTTCTAAAAGTTGCGCATGCGTCCGGAAATAAGAAAAGCTTGCTTCCGCAAGTTTTTTAAAATCACAGCTTCTAGAAGGTTTACATGATTTCTTAAAAAACACGATTTTTTAGAAAATGTGATTTATTTCATAAATGGAATCAACAAAGTATGCACATTCTACGTAGTAACGACTTTCTATAGTTTGTGCATGCGTTCGGAAATAAGAAAAGCTTACTTCTGCCAGTTTTTTAAAATCATAGCTTGTAGAAGGTTTAGATGATTTCTTAAAAAACACGAGTTTTTAGAAAATATGATTTATTTCATAAATGGAATCAACAAAGTATGCACATTCTATGTAATAACGACTTTCTAAAGTTTGCGCATGCGTCCGGAAATAAGAAAAGCTTGCTTCCGCCAGTTTTTTAAAATCACATCTTCTAAAAGGTTTACAAGATTTCTTAAAAGAGACGAGTTTTTAGAAAATGTGATTTAATTCATAAATGGCATCAACAAAGTATGCACATTCTATGTCATAACGAATTTCTATAGTTTGCCCATGCGCAAACTATGCACATTCTACGTAATAACGACTTTCTATAGTTTGCGCATGCGTCCGGAAATAAGAAAAGCTTACTTCCCCCATTTTTTTAAATTCACAGCTTCTAGAAGGTTTAGATAAATTCTTAAAAAACACGAGTTTTTAGAAAATGTGATTTATTTCATAAATGGAATCAACAAAGTTTGCACATTCTATCTCATTACGACTTTCTATAGTTTGCGCATGTTCAAACTATGCACATTTTACGTGATAACGACTTTCTATAGTTTGTGCATGCGTCCGTAAATAAGAAAAGCTTACTTCCGCAAGTTTTTTAAAACCACAGCTTGTAGAAGGTTTACATGACTTCTTAAAAAACACGAGTTTTTAGAAAATGTGATCTATTTCATAAATGGAATCAACAAAGTATGCACATTCTATGTAATAATGACGTTCTAAAGTTTGCGCATGCGACAGGAAATAAGAAAAGCTTACTTCCCCCCTTTTTTTAAATTCATAGCTTCTAGAAGGTTTAGATGAATTCTTAAAAAACACGAGTTTTTAGAAAATGTGATTTATTTCATAAATGGAATAAACAAAGTATGCACATTCTACGTCATAACAACTTTCTATAGTTTGCGCATGCGTCCGGAAATAAGAAAAGCTTAATTCCCCCCATTTTTTAAAATCACAGCTTCTCGAAGGTTTACATGATTTCTTAAAAAACATGAGTTTTTAGAAAATGTGATTTATTTCATACATGGAATCAACAAACTAAGCACATTCTACGTAATAACGACTTTCTATAGTTTGCGCATGCGTCCGGAAATAAGAAAAGCTTCCTTCCGCCAGTTTTTTAAAACCAAAGCTTCTAGAAGGTTTACATGATTTCTTAAAAAACACGAGTTTTTAGAAAATGTGATTTATTTCTTAATTGCAATTAACAAAGTATCCACATTCTACGTAGTAACGACTTTCTATAGTTTGTGCATGTGTCCGGAAATAAGAAAAGCTTAATTCCCCCCATTTTTTAAAATAACAGCTTCTAGAACGTTTACATGATTTCTTAAAAAACACGAGTTTTTAGAAAATGTGATTTATTTCATAAATGGAATCAACAAAGTATGCACATTCTACGTCATAACAACTTTCTATAGTTTGCGCATCCGTCCGGAAATAAGAAAACCTTAATTCCCCCCATTTTTTAAAATCATAGCTTCTAGAAGTTTTACATGATGTCTTAAAAAATACGAGTTTTTAGGAAATGTGATTTATTTCATCAATGGAATCAACAAATTATGCACATTCTATGTCATAACGACTTTCTATAATTTGCGTATGTGCAAACTATGCACATTCTACGTAATAACAACTTTCTATAGTTTGCGCATCCGTACGGAAATAAGGAAAGCTTACTTCCCCCCTTTTTTTAAATTCACAGCGTCTAGAAGGTCTAGATGAATTCTTAAAAAACATGAGTTTTTAGAAAATGTGATTTATTTCATAAATGGAATTAACAAAGTATGCACATTCTACGTCATAACAACTTTCTATAGTTTGCGCATGCGTCCGGAAATAAGAAAAGCTTAATTCCCCCCGTTTTTTAAAATCACAGCTTCTAGAAGGTTTACATGATTTCTTAAAAAACACGAGTTTTTAGAAAATGTGAATCATTTCATAAATGGAATCAACAAACTAAGCACATTCTACGTAATAACGACTTTCTATAGTTTGCGCATGCGTCCGGAAATAAGAAAAGCTTCCTTCCGCCAGATTTTTAAAACCACAGCTTCTAGAAGGTTTACATGATTTCTTAAAAAACACGAGTTTTTAGAAAATGTGATTTATTTCATAAATGGAATCAACAAAGTATGCACATTCTATGCAATAACGACTTTCTATAGTTTGTGCATGCGAAAACTATGCACATTCTACGTAATAACGACTTTCTATAGTTTGCGCATGCGTCCGGAAATAAGAAAAGCTTACTTCCCCCCTTTTTTTAAATTCACAGCTTCTAGAAGGTTTAGATGAATTCTTAAAAAACATGAGTTTTTAGAAAATGTGATTTATTTAATAAATGGAATCAACAAACTATGCACATTCTACGTAATAATGACTTTCTATAGTTTGCGCATACGTCCGGAAATAAGAAAAGCTTATTACGCCAGTTTTTTAAAACCACAGCTTCTAGAAGGTTTACACGATTTCTTAAAAAACACGATTTTTTAGAAAATGTGATTTATTTCATAAATGGAATCAACCAAGTATGAAATTATATGTAATAACGACTTTCTAAAGCTTGTGCATGCGTCCAGGAATAAGAAAAGCTTACTTCCCCCCTTTTTTTAAATTCACAGCTTCTACAAGATTTAGATGAATTCTCAAAAAACACAAGTTTTTAGAAAATGTGATTTATTTCATAAATGGAATCAACAAAGTATGCACATTCTACGTCATAACAACTTTCTATAGTTTGCGCATGCGTCCGGAAATAAGAAAAGCTTAGTTCCGCCAGTTTTTTAAAATCACAGCTTCTAGAAGGTTTACATGATTTCTTAAAAAACACGAGTTTTTAGAAAATGTGATTTATTGCATAATTGGAATCAACAAATTATGCACATTCTATGTAGTAACGACTTTTTATAGTTTGCGCATGCGTCCGGAAATAAGAAAAGCTTAATTCCCCCCGTTTTTTAAAATCACAGCTTCTAGAACGTTTACATGATTTCTTAAAAAAAACGAGTTTTTAGAAAATGTGATTTATTTCATAAATGGAATCAACAAAGTATGCACATTCTACGTTATAACAACTTTCTATAATTTGCGCATCCGTCCGGAAATAAGAAAAGCTTAATTCCCCCCGTTTTTTAAAATCACAGCTTCTAGAAGCTTTACATGATGTCTTAAAAAGCACGAGTTTTTAGGAAATGTGATTTATTTCATAAAAGGAATCAACAAATTATGCACACTCTATGTCATAACGACTTTCTTTAGTTTGCGCATGCACAAACTCTGCACATTCTACGTAATAACAACTTTCTATAGTTTGCGCATGCGTCCGGAAAAAAGAAAAGCTTACTTCCCCCCTTTTTTTAAATTCACAGCTTCTAGAAGGTTTAGATGAATTCTTAAAAAATACAAGTTTTTAGAAAATGTGATTTATTTCATAAATGGAATCAGCAAAGTATGCACATTCTACGTCATAACAACTTTCTATAGTTTGTGCATGCGTCCGGAAATATGAAAAGCTTAATTCCCGCCGTTTTTTAAAATCACAGCTTCTAGAAGGTTTACATGATTTCTTAAAAAACAAGTGTTTTTAGAAAATGTGTTTTATTTCATCAATGGAATAAACAAACTATGCACATTCTACATAATAACGACTTTCTATAGTTTGCGCATGCGTCTGGAAATACGAAAAGCTTCCTTCCGCCAGTTTTTTAAAACCACAGCTTCTAGAAGGTTTACATGGTTTCTTAAAAAACACGAGTTTTTAGAAAATGTGATTTATTTAATAAATGGAATCAACAAAGTATGCACATTTTACGTCATAACAACTTTCTATAGTTTGTGCATCCGTTCGGAAATAAGAAAAGCTTAATTCCCCCTGTTTTTTAAAATCACAGCTTGTAGAAGCTTTACATGATGTCTTAAAAAACACGAGTTTTTAGGAAATGTGATTTATTTCATAAATGGAATAAAAAAAGTATGCACATTCTATGTCATAACGACTTTCTATAGTTTAGGCATGCACAAACTATGCACATTCTACGTAATAACAACTTTCTATAATTTGCGCATGCGTACGGAAATAAGAAAAGATTACTTACCCCCTTTTTTTTAAATTCACAGCTTCTAGAAGGTTTAGATGAATTCTTAAAAAACATGAGTTTTTATAAAATGTGATTTATTTCATAAATGGAATCAACAAAGTATGCACATTCTACGTCATAACAACTTTCTAGAGTTTGCGCATGTGTCCGGAAATAAGAAAATCTTAATTCCCCCCGTTTTTTAAAATCACAGCTTCTAGTAGGTTTACATGATTTCTTAAAAAACACGAGTTTTTAGAAAATGTGATTTATTTCATAAATGGAATCAACAAACTATGCACATTCTATGTAATAACAACTTTCTATAGTTTGCGCATGCGTCCGGAAATAAGAAAAGCTTCTTTCCGCCAGTTTTTTAAAACCACAGCTTCTAGAAGGTTTACATGATTTCTTAAAAAATATGAGTTTTTAGAAAATGTGATTTATTTCATAAATGGAATCAACAAAGTATGCACATTCTACGTAGTAACGACTTTCTATAGTTTGCGCATGCGTCCGGAAATAAGAAAAGCTTACTTCCGCCTGTTTTTTAAAATCATAGCTTCTAGAAGGTTTACATGATTTCTTAAAAAACACGAGTTTTTAGAAAATGTGATTTACTTCATAAATGGAATCAACAAAGTATGCACATTCTACGTAATAACGACTTTCTAAAGTTTGCGCATGCGTCCGAAAATAAGAGAAGTTTGCTTCCGCCAGTTTTTTAAAATCATAGCTTCTAGAAGGCTTACAAGATTTCTTAAAACAGACGAGTTTTTAGAAAATGTGATTTATTTCATAAATGGAATCAACAAAGTATGCACATTCTATGTCATAACGACTTTCTATATTTTGCGCATTCGCAAACTATGCACATTCTACGTAATAACGACTTTCTATAGTTTGCGCATGCGTCCGGAAATAAGAAAAGCATACTTCCCCCATTTTTTTAAATTCACAGCTTCTAGAAGGTTTAGATGAATTCTTAAAAAACATGAGTTTTTAGAAAATGTGATTTATTTCATAAATGGAATCAACAAAGTTTGCAAATTCTACGTCATAACGAATTTCTATAGTTTGCGCATGCGTCCGGAAATAAGAAAAGCTTAATTCCCCCCGTTTTTTAAAATCACAGCTTCTAGAAGGTTTACATGATTTCTTAAAAAACACGAGTTTTTAGAAAATGTGATTCATTTCATAAATGGAATCAACAAAGTATGCACATTCTATGTCATAACGAATTTTTATAGTTTGCGCATGCGCAAACTATGCACATTCTACGTGATAATGACTTTCTATAGTTTGCACATGTATCCGGAAATAAGAAAAGCTTACTTCGCCCCTTTTTTTAAATTCACAGCTTCTAGAAGGTTTAGATGAATTATTAAAAAACATGAGTTTTTAAAAAATGTGATTTATTTCAAAAATGGAATCAACAAATTATGCACATTCTACGTAATAATGACTTTCTATAGTTTGCGCATGCGTCCGTAAATAAGAAAAGCTTACTTCCGCGAGTTTTTTAAAACCACAGCTTCTAGAAGGTTTACATGATTTCTTAAAAAAAATGAGTTTTTAGAAAATGTGATTTATTTCATAAATGGAATCAACAAAGTATGCACGTTCTATGTAATAACGACTTTCTAAAGTTTGCGCCTGCGTCCGGAAATAAGAAAAGCTTACTTCCCCCCTTTTTTTAAATTCATAGCTTCTAGAAGGTTTAGATGAATTCTTAAAAAACACGAGTTTTTAGAGAATGTGATTTATTTCATAAATGGAATCAACAAAGTATGCACATTCTGCGTCATAACAACTTTCTATAGTTTGCGCATGCGTCCAGAAATAAGAAAAGCTTAATTCCCCCCGTTCTTTAAACTCACAGCTTCTAGAAGGTTTACATGATTTCTTAAAAAACACGATTTTTTAGAAAATGTGATTTATTTCATAAATGGAATCAACAAACTATGCACATTCTATGTAAAAACGACTTTCTATAGTTTGCACATGCGTCCGGAAATAAGAAAAGCTTCCTTTCGCCCGTTTTTTAAAACCACAGCTTCTAGAAGGTTTACATGATTTCTTAAAAAACACGAGTTTTTAGAAAATGTGATTTATTTCCTAAATGGAATCAACAAAGTATGCACATTCTACGTAGTAACGAATTTCTATAGTTTGCGCATGCGTCCGGAAATAAGAAAAGCTTAATTCCCCCCGTTTTTTAAAATCACAACTTCTAGAAGGTTTACATGATTTCTTAAAAAACACGAGTTTTTAGAAAATGTGATTTATTTCATAAATGTCATCAACAAAGTATGCACATTCTACGTCATAACAACTTTCTATAGTTTTCGCATCCGTCCGGAAATAAGAAAAGCTTAATTTCCCCCGTTTTTTAAAATCACAGCTTCTAGAAGTTTTACATGATGTCTTAAAAAACACGAGTTTTTAGGAAATGTGATTTATTTCATAAATGGAATCAACAAAGTATGCACATTCTATGTTATAATGACTTTCTATAGTTTGTGCATGCGCAAACTGTGCACATTCTACGTAATAACAACTTTCTATAGTTTGCACATGCATCCGGAAATAAGAAAAGCTTACTTCCCCCCTTTTTTTAAATTCACAGCTTCTAGAAGGTTTAGATGAATTCTTAAAAAACACGAGTTATTAGAAAATGTTATTTATTTCATAAATGGAATCAACAAAGTATGCACATTCTACGTCATAACAACTTTCTATAGTTTGCGCATGCGTCCGGAAATATGAAAAGCTTAATTCCCCCAGTTTTTTAAAATCACAGCTTCTAGAAGGTTTACATGATTTATGAAAAAACCCGTGTTTTTAGAAAATGTGTTTTATTTCATCAATGGAATCAACAAACTATGCACATTCTACATAATAACGACTTTCTATAGTTTGCGCATGCGTCCGGAAATACGAAAAGCTTTCTTCCGCTAGTTTTTTAAAACCACAGCTTCTAGAAGGTTTACATGGTTTCTTAAAAAACACGAGTTTTTAGAAAATGTGATTTATTTCATAAATGGAATCAACAAAGTATGCACATTTTTCGTCATAACAACTTTCAATAGTTTGCGCATCCGTTCGGAAATAAGAAAAGCTTAATTCCCCCCATTTTTTAAAATCACAGCTTCTAGAAGGTTTACATGATGTCTTAAAAAACACGAGTTTTTAGGAAATGTGATTTATTTCATAAATGAAATAAAAAAAGTATGCACATTCTATGTCATAACTACTTTCTATAGTTTATGCATGCGTAAACTATGCACATTCTACGTAATAACAACTTTCTATAGTTTCCGCATGCGTACGGAAATAAGAAAAGCTGACTTACCCCCTTTTTTTAAATTCACAGCTTCTAGAAGGTTTAGATGAATTCTTAAAAACATGAGTTTTTAGAAAATGTGATTTATTTCATAAATGGAATCAACAAAGTATGGACATTCTACGTCATAACAACTTTCTATAGTTTGCGCATGCGTCCGGAAATAAGAAAAGCTTAATTCCCCCCGTTTTTTAAAATCACAGCTTCTAGTAGGTTTACATGATTTCTTAAAAAACACGAGTTTTTAGAAAATGTTATTTATTTCATAAATGGAATCAACAAACTATGCACATTCTATGTAATAACAACTTTCTATAGTTTGTGCATGCGTCCGGAAATAAGAAAAGCTTCTTTCCGCCAGTTTTTTAAAACCACAGCTTCTAGAAGGTTTACATGATTTCTTCAAAAACACGAGTTTTTAGAAAATGTGATTTATTTCATAAATGGAATCAAGAAAGTATGCACATTATACGTAGTAACGACTTTCTATAGTTTGCGCATGCGTCCGGTGTTAAATTTTCTGAATTTACTTCAATATGATCTAGGATCTTAACTGAGAGAACAACATGTACAACATATTTACAGCATATCAATCATGGATACAATAATGCAAGCACACAAGAGACACAAAGATTTACTTGGGGAAAACCATAAAGGTGAAAAACCCCAATAACTTCCTCAGAGATAGATAGAGCAATGATACAACCAACCAAGAGAGATAGCCAAAACCTAGCAGCAGATCCTCCTCCTCCATAAGTGCGCCACTCCTCCTTGAGTGCATGTGTGAGAAGTGAGTGAGTAAATAGAGTGCCTCCCGCACTCTATTTATACTTGACTTGACTTGCCTTTTTACCTAACTCATGTAGGCTCGAACTTTACCACATGACATAATGCTGAGTGGGCCGACCCCCAATAGGGTGGTCTAATAACCCTTAGACCCACATGGCCGACCCCCAATAGGGTGGTCTAATAACCCTTCGACCCACATGACTTATACAGGGCCGACCCCAACAAGGTGGTCTAATAACCCATCAAATATAAGTTACGACACTTACAATATAAATGACGACACTTCCTTATAGAGGAATAATACCATCTCTATAGGAATACAATATACATATATGTGAAAGACATTCCGAAATTACATATACATCAACACTCCCTCTTAACTAGGAAGGTATTTCTCAGCACAGTTCTTCTAGCACAAGTCATCTTCTCTGGATCATCGTCACTGTATAATCGTCATCGAGTCATCATCATCGTCACTGCTGCTGCTATCTCAATCAATCTCTGAATCTACTCGTCATAGGAAGTTCTACAGAGCCAGTCCTTTTTCATACTGGATGTAGGCCCACCACCTGCAGGTCTTCATCATCACTGGCCATCCTGTGGAATCCTCAGGACTTATTACGTGCGTCACAAAACCTCGAAAGAGCATCCCAGGTTGTTACGAGCACACAACTCTACCTATAGGATCTCCCAGGGCACCGAATTACATGTGACCTCACCACAAAACCTCGCAAGAGCATCCCAGGCTGTTATGAGCATACAACTCTACCTATGGGATCTCCCAGGGCAACGAATTACATGTGGTCATGGCAAAACCTCGCAAGAGCATCCCAGGACTGATTACGGGCACACAGCCCAACCTATCGGATCTCCCAGGGAAACGAATTACATGCCATAGGACAAAACCTCGAAAGAGCATCTGCCAGATATCCCAGGGAACCGAATTACATGCCATAGGCAAAACCTCGAAAGACTATCTGCAGATCTCCCAGGGCACCGAATTACATGTCCTCCTAGAGAAAAACCTCGAAAGAGCATTTGCCAGATGTCCCAGGGCACCGAATTACATGCCATAGGAAAAACCTCGAAAGACCATCTGCAAATCTCCCAGGGCACCGGATTACATGCTCATATGCACAACCTGATCCACGGCCACAGAGTATCAACCGGATACTCACCATACATCATCCTGATGTATCCATGATCATCCTGATCATCATCACTGCAACGTCCTGTTGCATGTCAACTGGAGCAACATCCTGAAGCTCGTCATCTATGATCATCCTGATCATCACTGCAACATCCTGCTGTATGTCATCTGGAGCAACATCCTGAAGCTCGTCATCTATGATCATCCTGATCATCACTGCAACATCCTGCTGCATGTCATATGGAGCAACATCCTGAAGCTCGTCATCTATGATCATCCTGATCATCACTGCAACATCCTGCTGCATGTCATCTGGAGCAACACCCTGAAGCTCGTCATCTATGATCATCCTGATCATCAATGCATCTACCTGATGCATACCAAGTATCTACCTGATACATATCATCATACATGATCCTCCTGATCATCAATGTATCCACCTGATACAAATACAAATACATGATACATATCACCATACATGATCCACCTGATCATACAATGTATCCACCTGATACATATACAGATACATGGTCCAAGCATCCAACATGATGCATATACAAAATATGTACACATGATCCAATTGATCATATCCAGCATCCAACATGATGCATTCATACACAAATGATCCAACTGATCATATCCAGCATCCAACATGATGCGTACATACATACAAAAATGATCCAACTGATCATATCCAGCATCCAACATGATGCGTACATACATACATAAAAATGATCCAACTGATCATATCCAGCATCCAACATGATGCGTTCATACATACATAAAAATGATCCAACTGATCATATCAAGCAGAAACCAGAACATCATCCTGATGCTCATCATCCAGCGCTTACATCCACAGCCATGTGAAGGATCCTCCTTCCAACATGCTTGGAATGGCTTTAGCAAATGTGTCCATCACTTCTTCCTCGAAGTGTCCTCGATCTGAAGAACGCCAAGCCTCTCTCTGAAGTACTCAAACTTCACTCTGGCTAGTGGCTTCATCAGCACATCTGCAATCTGCTCGTTCGTCGCAACATACAGAAGCTTCACAGCTCCTCTCTGCACCATATCCCTGATATAGTGATATTTGATCTCTATGTGTTTCGACCTGTCATGAAACACTGGGTTCTCGGACAGCTTCACACAACTCTGGTTATCACAGAAGATACCAGTAGCCTCCAACGAGAGATCAAATAACTCAGACAGTAGCTTCCATAACCAAACTGCCTCACAACTAGCTGAACAGGCTGCAACATACTCTGCCTTAGCTGTACTCAGTGCTACGCAGGACTGCTTCCTGCTAAACCAAGAGATCACACCTGATCCCATACCGAAGCAACACCCAGATGTGCTCTTCCTATCTGCAGCACTGCCAGCCCAATCTGAATCAACATAACCCTGCAGGTTAAACTTTTGATTTGCCTCATACCTGAGCCCATAATCCACTGTACCCTTCAGGTACCTCAGAACATGCTTTACAGCAACCAGGTGAACACTCCTCGGATCCGTCAGGAACTGGCTCAATGTGTTCACAACAAAGCAAATGTCTGGTCTCATGTTCGTCAGGTACATCAAGGACCCAATCATCTAACTATACGCAGAGACATCAACCGGCTCAGATGAAGCATCACATAGAAGCTTCAGATTCGATGCCATAGGTGTGGTCGTGGCCTTGCAATCCATCATCCTGAACCTCTTCAGGCTCTCTACTGCATACTTCCCTTGTCCAAGGAAGATTCCATCTACACTCTGCCACACCTCCATGCCAAAAACAAATAGTGCATCATCCCCAAGTTCTTTATCTTGAACTCGACAGCAAGATTCCGCTGTGTGTCGGAAATCAATCTATCCTCACCTGATACAAATAGGTCATCCATATAGTAGTATCACTGGATTTCCTTCCTCAACCTTGTAGTAAAGGTTGGAACCCACTTTACTCTAGGTAAAGACCAAACTGGATAGAAAGCTGTCTATCCTACCATACCAAGTTCTGCACACATAAATGACTACACCATGCTGTCTTGAAATCCATCTGGTGCATCTTCTATTTTATCACTTTTATATTTCTCAATGCTGCCATCTGCAATATGCTTGATCTGATAGTTCCATTTGGAAGTCATAACAAACTTCCCTTCACATCTTGGGACTGCAACCCAAACATCATTCTTCATGATCGACGTATCATTCCATTTCTTCATCCCAGATCCTGGGAACTTCAATATCTTCAATAGATATCTTTATTGCTGAACAAATGTTGTAGTTCTTCTTTTGTAGGAGATGGCATACGATCTTTCCTACACAACAAGTTAAATTGCATGATTAGAAAACATCTCATAGTTTTCAGAACAAATTCTTACACATAAAGAAATATGTCATACATTCATGCAATTATCTTAGCCAATGCTTCAATACAACATTTATCCATATCCCATAACTTTCTAGATGCCTTCCAATCTCTACCAGAACATTGTTAAGAGTGTGCACAAATCCCAACATGTCAGCAAAGAGGTTTCATTCTAGATAAGTAGCAATGGAATGTTGTACAGTGCCATAGGCCACTTACCCATGTATATTAGTAGTATACTGTTTATCAATGCAACTATTCTAATATGCATAATACACAACCTAATTCTAGGAACATCAGTATATACATTATTGAACAATATTATTTAAACAAACAAATATGCAAGAAATGATGATTAAAATACTTATCTTTCTTTGTTCGTTGGGTGGACTCCCTCTGAGTCTTTGGTCAACTCCCTCTGAATATCTGCATCCTTGCAGAAACTACTGAAGTGTGCTCTTTTTCTTTCTTGCAGGAACATCTGGAGTGTGCTCCTTTGCTTTCTTGCAGGAGCAACTGGAGTGTGCTCCCTCATGATCTTTGCTTCCTGAATTACATGTTCTTGAACTCATATTCATCCTTGGTCCCTATGCATGCTTATTAGTAACATGATTGTGTTATCCTTGTGATTTCATATAAAATCATACATTCATTAGTATACTATTAAAACACAATAATTTCAAGCATGTATAGTCATGATCATTTCAAACAGAATAATAAGCATTAGCATTCAAGGTTTATGTGGGATTCTTATGGTTAGTCAAATCATAAGAAGCATAACATGTCTAAACCTGTAATTACTCAAACCTATGACTCTTCAGGTTAGTTGAATCATCAATTATGGTAGGAAACATAATATGCATACAACCATGATTATTCAAACCTATACCTTCATGATTCTTCTGGTTAGTCATATCATCAATTATGGTAAGAAACATAATATGCATACAACCATGATTATTCAAACCTATGACTTCATGAATAATCATTATCAACAACAGTATAAGATCCTAAACCAAGGTAGGATTCTAGCTTGATATAGGAAAAACATACCTGGATTAGCATGCTAGCTAGTTTATGTCTAACATACCCGTATAATGTCTTCTGGTTCTCTTCAGTGACTTGTGCTAGTAACCTGCATGTCTCATATGTTAACCATTACAAAACCAAGTTATACATACCTCGTAAATAGATCTTCTATGGGATCCATGACAATGGATGAATCTTTGTCCTCATGTTATCATGACCATATGTTCTTGGACCAGAACATGATTTGTCTTTCTTGGTGTACCTTTCATGTTAGTAGACAACATAAACCTCATACAACACCATAATGCATTAGTACAATCATAAGTGTCAATACCCTAATCAATGAATATTTTCTATCGTGCATTCATAGTTTTATTAAGGTGATACAACAAACTGAAAATCAAGATTGTACTAACCGTAATAACATGAAGACAAACATACCATAAACTTAATCATGGACAAATATCGAAACATACCTTGATGAGTCATACCTGTCGAGATCGCTTGTAATCTTCTTATGTAAGGCCTTAGCCTCATCTCCCTCTGAAACACGAACTTCCTCACTTATGTAGGTGACCAATCCATCTTCTTCTAGGATTAACCCAATCCACTTGAATTGCAAGAACTGGACCTGGAGCTGGATATGGGTTTGTCAGAGAAACCCCAAAAATTCAAACTTTGAATTTCAAACTTCTGAAAGGATAGAAATATGCGCCTTGATGAGCTGATCAAACTGGTATATTCAGAATTTGAAAACTGGAGAGTTTCACTCCTCAAATTTGCCTTTGAAACTTCCGGATTCACTGGACGTGACCCTGAACTGGGGTTTGATGAAGCCCACTCTTCTGCCCAATCAAAAAGTTTGATCCAAAGCTCTAAGCTTCTATTTTTCTGAGGAGCTTCCAGCCGTGGTCACAGATTTCAAAAATTCCCATTTTTACAGAAGCCCTAATTTTCCACTTTTCTGATCAAAGTCCCGAACTAGGGTTTAATCAAGCCGGCCTTCTTCCCAACCAAAAATTCTGATATTGGTCTCTAAATTTTTATTTTGATGAGTAGCATTCAGCCGTGGTCTCCAATTACAAAAATTCCAACTTTCTCCAAAGCCCTAAATTCCGGAAGCCATGAATGAAGATACTCAAAAATAATTCTGTTTTGATAGAAATATGTACCTGATTTTTTCTGATGTAACTCCGAACTTTTTGATCCACAGGGTCTGAAAAAGTTTTCTGAGATAGCCTGACCTGTTATCTTTCCATCTTGACAGGTCTGACCTCAATTGGATTTTCTGAGAGAGAGTTATGCCAAATGTCGCAACGTGACCTGTTTTGGGATAATACAGGAGAGCGAACTTTTACGGCATGCCACGTGTCACTGTTTCAACTTCGGCCTCTGAAAATATTTTCTGAGATAGCTCGGCCGGTTGTCTTTCCATCCTGATAGGTCTGACCTCAATTGGATTCTCTGAGAGAGAGTTATGCCAAGTGTTGCAATGTGACCTGTTTATGGGATAATACAAGAGAGTGAACTTGTACGGCGTTCCACGTGTCACTGGTTCACCTTCGGCCTCTGAAAACGTTTTCTGAGATAGTAAAGTCTGTGTACTACCTGTCACTTTTTACGAAATTTCATTTGGAGCTTCCTAGCCCAAGTTATGACCTTTTTCCCAAGGTCACCTGATTTTGACTCAGATCTGGAAGAGGCAGAAACCCTATATTGCACAGATCATAAATCACAAAGTACAACGAATTAGAGGTTGTCCTTTGGACACAAGGTACCTGGAGATTTAATCTTCGTCCTGTAACAATTTCAGATCCGAAAACTTTTCCAAAATGGAGTTATAGTGAAAGTGCTACGATGACTGGTTTTTGCTATATCAAGCCCTAGCATCGTAAATACAACAAGTGTCATACATGCCATATCATGCCTTCTTTCAGGCTAGCTCTGATACCATGTTAAATTTTCTGAATTTACTTCAATATGATCTAGGATCTTAACTGAGAGAACAACATGTACAGCATATCTACAGCATATCAATCATGGAGACAATAATGCAAGCACACAAGAGACACAAAGATTTACTTGGGGAAAACCATAAAGGTGAAAAACCCCAATAACTTCCTCAGAGATAGATAGAGCAATGATACAACCAACCAAGAGAGATAGCCAAAACCTAGCAGCAGATCCTCCTCCTCCATAAGTGCGCCACTCCTCCTTGAGTGCATGTGTGAGAAGTGAGTGAGTAAATAGAGTGCCTCCCGCACTCTATTTATACTTGACTTGACTTGCCTTTTTACCTAACTCATGTAGGCTCGAACTTTACCACATAACATAATGCTGAGTGGGCCGACCCCCAATAGGGTGGTCTAATAACCCTTAGACCCACATGGCCGACCCCCAATAGGGTGGTCTAATAACCCTTCGACCCACATGACTTATACAGGGCCGACCCCAACAAGGTGGTCTAATAACCCATCAAATATAAGTTACGACACTTACAATATAAATGACGACACTTCCTTATAGAGGAATAATACCATCTCTATAGGAATACAATATACATATATGTGAAAGACATTCCGAAGTTACATATACATCAACATCCGGAAATAAGAAAAGCTTACTTCCGCCAGTTTTTTAAAATCATAGCTTCTAGAAGGTTTACATGATTTCTTAAAAAACACGAGTTTTTAGAAAATGTGATTTACTTCATAAATGGAATCAACAAAGTATGCACATTCTATGTAATAACGACTTTCTAAAGTTTGCGCATGCGTCCGGAAATAAGAAAAGCTTGCTTCTGCCAGTTTTTTAAAATCACAGCTTCTAGAAGGTTTACAAGATTTCTTAAAACAGACGAGTTTTTAGAAAATGTCATTTATTTCATAAATGGAATCAACAAAGTATGCACATTCTATGTCATAACGACTTTCTATAGTTTGCGCATGCGCAAACTATGCACATTCTACGTAATAACGACTTTCTATAGTTTGCGCATGCGTCTGGAAATAAGAAAAGCTTACTTCCCCCATTTTTTTAAATTCACAACTTCTAGAAGGTTTAGATGAATTCTTAAAAAACATGAGTTTTTAGAAAATGTGATTTATTTCATAAATGGAATCAACAAAGTTTGCACATTCTACGTCATAACGACTTTCTATAGTTTGCGCATGCGTCCGGAAATAAGAAAAGCTTAATTCCCCCCGTTTTTTAAAATCACAGCGTTTAGAAGGTTTACATGATTTCTTAAAAAACACAAGTTTTTAGAAAATGTGATTCATTTCATAAATGGAATCAACAAAGTATGCACATTCTATGTCATAACGACATTTTATAGTTTGCGCATGCGCAAACTATGCACATTCTACATGATAATGACTTTCTATAGTTTGCGCATGTGTCCGAAAATAAGAAAAGCTTACTTCGCCCCTTTTTTTAAATTCACAGCTTCTAGAAGGTTTAGATGAATCATTAAAAAACATGAGTTTTTAGAAAATGTGATTTATTTCATAAATGGAATCAACAAATTATGCACATTCTACGTAATAATGACTTTCTATAGTTTGCGCATGCGTCCGTAAATAAGAAAAGCTTACTTCCGCAAGTTTTTTAAAACCACAGCTTCTAGAAGGTTTACATGATTTCTTAAAAAAAATGAGTTTTTAGAAAATGTGATTTATTTCATAAACGGAATCAACAAAGTATGCACATTCTATGTAATAACGACTTTCTAAAGTTTGCACATGCGTCCAGAAATAAGAAAAGCTTACTTCTCCCGTTTTTTTAAATTCACAGCTTCTAAAAGGTTTAGATGAATTCTTAAAAAACACGAGTTTTTAGAGAATGTGATTTATTTCATAAATGGAATCAACAAAGTATGCACATTCTACATCATAACAACTTTCTATAGTTTGCGCATGCGTCCAAAAATAAGAAAAGCTTAATTCCCCCCGTTTTTTAAACTCATAGCTTCTAGAAGGTTTACATGATTTCTCAAAAAACACGATTTTTTAGAAAATGTGATTTATTTCATAAATGGAACCAACAAACTATGCACATTCTATGTAAAAATGACTTTCTATAGTTTGCGCATGCGTCCGGAAATAAGAAAAGCTTCCTTCCTCCAGTTTTTTAAAACCACAGCTTCTAGAAGGTTTACATGATTTCTTAAAAAACATGAGTTTTTAGAAAATGTGATTTATTTCATAAATGGAATCAACAAAGTATGCACATTCTACATAGTAACGACTTTCTATAGTTTGCGCATGCGTCCGAAAATAAGAAAAGCTTAAATCCCCCCGTTTTTTAAAATCACAACTTCTAGAAGGTTTACATGATTTCTTAAAAAACACGAGTTTTTAGAAAATGTGATTTATTTCATAAATGTAATCAACAAAGTATGCACATTCTACGTCATAACAACTTTCTATAGTTTGCGCATGCTTCCGGAAATAAGAAAAGATTAATTCCCCCCGTTTTTTAAAATCACAGCTTCTAGAAGGTTTACATGATGTCTTAAAAAACACGAGTTTTTAGGAAATGTGATTTATTTCATAAATGGAATAAACAAAGTATGCACATTCTATGTCATAATGACTTTCTATAGTTTGCGCATGCGCAAACTATGCACATTCTATGTAATAACAACTTTCTATAGTTTGCGCATGTGTCCGGAAATAAGAAAAGCTTACTTCCCCCCTTTTTTTAAATTCACAGCTTCTAGAAAGTTTAGATGAATTCTTAAAAAACACGAGTTTTTAGAAAATGTGATTTATTTCATAAATGGAATCAACAAATTATGCACATTCTACGTCATAACAACTTTCTATAGTTTGCGCATGTGTCCGGAAATAAGAAAAGCTTAATTCCCCCCATTTTTTAAAATCACAGCTTCTAGAAGGTTTACATGATTTCTTAAAAAACACGTGTTTTTAGAAAATGTGTTTTATTTCATTAATGGAATCAACAAACTATGCACATTCTACGTAATAACGAATTTCTATAGTTTGCGCATGCGTCCGGAAATATGAAAAGCTTACTTCCCCCCTTTTTTTAAATTCACAGCTTCTAGAAGGTTTAGATGAATTATTAAAAAACACGAGTTTTTAGAAAATGTGATTTATTTCATAAATGGAATCAACAAAGTTTGCACATTCTACGTCATAACGCCTTTCTATAGTTTGCACATGCCTCCGTAAATAAGAAAAGCTTAATTCCCCCCGTTTTTTAAAATCACAGCTTCTAGAAGGTTTACATGATTTCTTAAAAAACACGAGTTTTTAGAAAATGTGATTAATTTAATAAATGGAATCAACAAAGTATGAACATTCTATGTTATAACGACTTTCTATAGTTTGCGCATGCGCAAACTATGCACATTCTACGTGATAACGACTTTCTATAGTTTGCGCATGCGTCCGGAAATAAGAAAAACTTACTTCCCCCCTTTTTTTAAATTCACAGCTTCTAGAAGGTTTAGATGAATTCTTAAAAAACATTAGTTTTTAGAAAATGTGATTTATTTCATAAATGGAATCAACAAACTATGCACATTCTATGTAATAACGACTTTCTAAAGTTTGCGCATGCGTCCGGAAATAAGAAAAGCTTACTTCCCACCTTTTTTTAAATTCACAGCTTCTAGAAGGTTTCGATGACTTCTTAAAAAACACGCTTTTTTAGAAAATGTGATTTATTGCATAAATGGAATCAACAAAGTATGCACATTCTACGTCATAACAACTTTCTGTAGTTTGCGCATGCGTCCGGAAATACGAAAAGCTTCCTTCCGCCAATTTTTTAAAATCACAGCTTCTAGAAGGTTTACATGATTTCTTAAAAAACACGAGTTTTTAGAAAATATGACTTATTTCATAAATGGAATCAACAAACTATGCACATTCTACGTAATAACGACTTTCTATAGTTTACGCATGCGTCCGGAAATATGAAAAGCTTACTTCCCCCCTTTTTTTAAATTCACAACTTCTAGAAGGTTTAGATGAATTATTAAAAAACACGAGTTTTTAGAAAATGTGATTTATTTCATATATGGAACCAACAAAGTTTGCACATTCTACGTCATAACGACTTTCTATAGTTTGCGCATGCCTCCGTAAATAAGAAAAGCTTAATTCCCGCCTTTTTTTAAATTCACAGCTTCTCGAAGGTTTAGATAAATTCTTAAAAAACATTAGTTTTTAGAAAATGTGATTTATTTCATAAATGGAATCAACAAAGTATGCACATTCTACGTAATAACGACTTTCTATAGTCTACGCATGCGTCCGGAAATAAGAAGAGGTTACTTCCGCAAGTTTTTTAAAACCACAGCTTCTAGAAGGTTTACATGATTTCTTAAAAAACATGAGTTTTTAGAAAATGTGATTTATTTCATCAATGGAATCAACAAGGTATGCACATTCTATGTAATAACGACTTTCTAAAGTTTGTGCATGCGTCCGGAAATAAGAAAAGCTTACTTCCCCCCTTTTTTTAAATTCACAACTTCTAGAAGGTTTAGATGAATTCTTAAAAAACACGCTTTTTTAGAAAATGTGATTTATTGCATAAATGGAATCAACAAAGTATGCACATTCTACATCATAACCACTTTCTATAGTTTGCGCATGCGTCCGGAAATTGGAAAAGCTTGCTTCCGCAAGTATTTTAAAATCACAGCTTCTAGAAGGTTTACATGATTTCTTAAAAACCATGAGTTTTTAGAAAATGTGATTTATTTCATAAATGGAATCAACAAGGTACGCACATTCTACGTAGTAACGACTTTCTATATTTTGCACATGTGTCCGGAAATAAGAAAAGCTTACTTCCGCCAGTTTTTTAAAACCACAGCTTATAGAAGGTTTACATGATTTCTTAAAAAAAACGAGTTTTTAGAAAATGTGATTTATTTCATAAATGGAATCAACAAAGTATGCACATTCTATGTAGTAACGAGTTTCTATAGTTTGCCCATGCGTCCGGAAATAAGAAAAGCTTCCTTCCGCCAGTTTTTTAAAACCCAGCTTCTAGAAGGTTTACATGATTTCTTAAAAACCACGAGTTTTTAGAAAATGTGATTTATTTCAGAAATGGAATCAACAAAGTATGCACATTCTACATAGTAATGACTTTCTATAGTTTGCGCATGCGTCCGGAAATAAGAATAGCTTAATTCCCCCCGTTTTTTAAAATCACAGCTTCTAGAAGGTTTAAACGATTTCTTAAAAAACACGAGTTTTTAGAAAATGTGATTTATTTCATAAATGGAATCAACAAAGTATGCACATTTTACGTCATAACAACTTTCTATAGTTTGCGCATCCGTCCGGAAATAAGAAAAGCTTAATTCCCCCCGTTTTTTAAAATCACAGCTTCTAGAAGGTTTAAATGATGTCTGAAAAAACACGAGTTTTTAGGAAATGTGATTTATTTCATAAATGGAATCAACAAAGTATGCACATTCTATGTCATAACGACTTTCTATAGTTTGTGCATGCGCAAACTATGCACATTCTACGTAATAACAACTTTCTATAGTTTGCGCATGCGTCCGGAAATAAGAAAAGCTTACTTCCGCCAGTTTTTTAAAACCACAGCTTCTAGAAGGTTTACATGGTTTCTTAAAAAACACGAGTTTTTAGAAAATGTGATTTATTTCATAAATGGAATCAACAAAGTATGCACATTCTATGTAATAACGACTTTCGAAAGTTTGCGCATGCGTCCGAAAATATGAAAAGCTTACTTCCGCCAGTGTTTTAAAATCACAGCTTCTAGAAGGTTTACATGATTTCTTAAAAAACACGTGTTTTTAGAAAATGTATTTTATTTCATCAATGGAATCAACAAACTATGCACATTCTACGTCATAAAAACTTTTTATAGTTTGCGCATCCCTTCGGAAATAAGAAAAGCTTAATTCCCCCCGTATTTTAAAATCGCAGCTTCTAGAAGGTTTACATGATGTCTTAAAAAACACGAGTTTTAAGGAAATGTGATTTATTTCATAAATGGAATCAACAAAGTATGCACATTCTATGTCATAACGACTTTCTATAGTTTGCGCATGCCGAAACTATGCACATTCTACGTAATAACAACTTTCTATAGTTTCCGCATGCGTACGGAAATAAGAAAAGCTTACTTCCCCCCCTTTTTTAAATTCACAGCTTCTAGAAGGTTTAGATGAATTCTTAAAAAACAAGAGTTTTTAAAAAATGTGATTTTTTTAATAAATGGAATCAACAAAGTATGCACATTCTACGACATAACAACTTTCTATTGTTTGCGCAAGCGTCCGGAAATAAGAAAAGCTTAATTCCCCCCTTTTTTAAAATCACAGCTTCTAGAAGGTTTACATGATTTCTTAAAAAACTTGAGTTTTTAGAAAATGTGATTTATTTCATAAATGCAATCAACAAACTATGCACATTCTACGTAATAACGACTTTCTATAGTTTGCGTATGCGTCCGGAAATAAGAAAAGCTTCTTTCCGCCAGTTTTTTAAAACCACAGCTTCTAGAAGGTTTACATGATTTCTTAAAAAACACAAGTTTTTAGAAAATGTGATTTATTTCATATATGGAATCAACAAAGTATGCACATTCTACGTAGTAACGACTTTCTATAGTTTGCGCATGCGTCCAGAAATACGAAAAGCTTACTTCCGCCAGTTTTTAAAAATCACAGCTTCTAGAAGGTTTACATGATTTGTTAAAAAACACGAGTTTTTAGAAAATGTGATTTATTTCATAAATGGAATCAACAAAGTATGGACATTCTATGTAATAACAACTTTCTAAAGTTTGCGCATGCGTCCGAAAATAAGACAAGCTTGCTTCCGCAAGTTTTTTAAAGTCACAGCTTCTAGAAGGTTTACATGATTTCTTTAAAAAAAAGAGTTTTTAGAAAATGTGATTTATTTCATAAATGGAATAAACAAAGTATGCACTTTCTACGTAGTAACGACTTTCTATAGTTTGCGCATGCGTCCGGAAATAAGAAAAGCTTACTTCCGACAGTTTTTTAAAATCACGGCTTCTAGAAGGTTTACATGATTTGTTAAAAAACACGAGTTTTTAGAAAATGAGATTTATTTCATAAATGGAATCAACAAAGTATGCACATTCTATGTAATAACGACTTTCTAAAGTTTGCGCATGCGTCCAGAAAAAAGAAAAGCTTGCTTCCGCAAGTTTTTTAAAATCACAGCTTCTAGAAGGTTTACATGATTTCTTAAAAAACACGAGTTTTTAGAAAATGTGATTTATTTCGTAAATGGAATAAACAAAGTATGCACATTCTACGTAGTAACGACTTTCTATAGTTTGCGCATGCGTCCGGAAATAAGAAAAGCTTACTTCCGGCAGTTTTTTAAAATCACGGCTTCTAGAAGGTTTACATGATTTGTTAAAAAACACGAGTTTTTAGAAAATGTGATTTATTTCATAAATGGAATCAACAAAGTATGCACATTCTATGTAATAACGACTTTCTAAAGTTTGCGCATGTGTCCAGAAATAAGAAAAGCTTGCTTCCGCAAGTTTTTTAAAATCACAGCTTCTAGAAGGTTTACATGATTTCTTAAAAAACACGAGTTTTTAGAAAATGTGATTTATTTCATAAATGGAATCAACAAAGTATGCACATTCTACGTAGTAACGACTTTCTATAGTTTGTGCATGCGTCCGGAAATAAGAAAAGCTTACTTCTGCCAGTTTTTTAAAATCATAGCTTCTAGAAGGATTACATGATTTCTTAAAAAACACGAGTTTTTAGAAAATGTGATTTATTTCATAAATGGAATCAACAAAGTATGCACATTCTATGTAATAACGACTTTCTAAAGTTTGCGCATGCGTCCAGAAATAAGAAAATCTTGCTTCTGCAAGTTTTTTAAAACCACAGCTTCTAGAAGGTTTACATGATTTCTTAAAAAACACGAGTTTTTAGAAAATGTGATTTATTTCATAAATGGAATCAACAAAGTATGCACATTCTATGTAATAACGACTTTCTAAAGTTTGCGCATGCGTCCGGAAATAAGAAAAGCTTGCTTCCGCATGTTTTTTAAAATCACAGCTTCTAGAAGGTTTACATGATTTCTTAAAAAACACGAGTTTTTAGAAAATGAGATTTATTTCATAAATGGAATCAACAAAGTATGCACATTCTACGTAGTAACGACTTTCTATAGTTTGTGCATGCGTCCGAAAATAAGAAAAGCTTACTTCTGCCAGTTTTTTAAAATCATAGCTTCTAGAAGGTTTACATGATTTCTTAAAAAACACGAGTTTTTAGAAAATGTGATTTATTTCATAAACGAAATCAACAAAGTATGCACATTCTATGTAATAACGACTTTCTATAGTTTGCGCATGCGTCCGGAAATAAGAAAGCTTGCTTCCGCCAGTTTTTTAAAATCACAGCTTCTAGAAGGTTTACATGATTTGTTAAAAAACACGAGTTTTTAGAAAATGTGATTTATTTCATAAATGGAATCAACAAAGTATGCACATTCTATGTAATAACAACTTTCTAAAGTTTGCGCATGCGTCCGAAAATAAGACAAGCTTGCTTCCGCAAGTTTTTTAAAGTCACAGCTTCTAGAAGGTTTACATGATTTCTTAAAAAAAAAGAGTTTTTAGAAAATGTGATTTATTTCATAAATGGAATAAACAAAGTATGCACATTCTACGTAGTAACGAATTTCTATAGTTTGCGCATGCGTCCGGAAATAAGAAAAGCTTACTTCCGACAGTTTTTTAAAATCACAGCTTCTAGAAGGTTTACATGATTTGTTAAAAAACATGACTTTTTAGAAAATGTGATTTATTTCATGAATGGAATCAACAAAGTATGCACATTCTATGTAATAACGAATTTCTAAAGTTTGCGCATGCGTCCGGAAATAAGAAAAGCTTGCTTCCGCAAGTTTTTTAAAATCACAGCTTCTAGAAGGTTTACATGATTTCTTAAAAAACACGAGCTTTTAGAAAATGTGATTTATTTCATAAATGGAATCAACAAAGTATGCACATTCTACATAGTAACGACTTTCTATAGTTTGTGCATGTGTCCGGAAATAAGAAAAGCTTACTTCTGCCAGTTTTTTAAAATCATAGCTTCTAGAAGGATTACATGATTTCTTAAAAAACACGAGTTTTTAGAAAATGTGATTTATTTCATAAATGGAATCAACAAAGTATGCACATTCTATGTAATAACGACTTTCTAAAGTTTGCGCATGCGTCCAGAAATAAGAAAAGCTTGCTTCTGCAAGTTTTTTAAAACCACAGCTTCTAGAAGGTTTACATGATTTCTTAAAAAACACGAGTTTTTAGAAAATGTGATTTATTTCATAAATGGAATCAACAAAGTATGCACATTCTATGTAATAACGACTTTCTAAAGTTTGCGCATGCGTACGGAAATAAGAAAAGCTTGCTTCCGCAAGTTTTTTAAAATCACAGCTTCTAGAAGGTTTACATGATTTCTTAAAAAACACGAGTTTTTAGAAAATGAGATTTATTTCATAAATGGAATCAACAAAGTATGCACATTCTACGTAGTAACGACTTTCTATAGTTTGTGCATGCGTCCGAAAATAAGAAAAGCTTACTTCTGCCAGTTTTTTAAAATCATAGCTTCTAGAAGGTTTACATGATTTCTTAAAAAACACGAGTTTTTAGAAAATGTGATTTATTTCATAAACGAAATCAACAAAGTATGCACATTCTATGTAATAATGACTTTCTAACGTTTGCGCATGCGTCCGGAAATAAGAAAAGCTTGCTTCCGCCAGTTTTTTAAAATCACAGCTTCTAAAAGGTTTACAAGATTTCTTAAAAGAGACGAGTTTTTAGAAAATGTGATTTATTTCATATATGGAATCAACAAAGTATGCAGTTTCTATGTCATAACGACTTTCTATAGTTTGCGCATGCGCAAACTATGTACATTCTACGTAATAACGACTTTCTAAAGTTTGCGCATGCGTCTGGAAATAAGAAAAGCTTACTTCCCCCCTTTTTTTGAATTCAGATCTTCTAGAAGGTTTAGATGAATTCTTAAAAAACACGAGTTTTTAGAAAATGTGGTTTATTTCATAAATGGAATCAACAAACTATGCACATTATACGTAATAACGACTTTCTATAGTTTGCGCATGCGTCCGGAAATAAGAAAAGCTTACTTCCCCCATTTTTTTAAATTCACAGCTTCTAGAAGGTTTAGATGAATTCTTAAAAAACACGACTTTTTAGAAAATGTGATTTATTTCATAAATGGAATCAACAAAGTTTGCACATTCTACGTTATAATGACTTTCTATAGTTTGCGCATTCGTCCGGAAATAAGAAAAGCTTAATTCCCCCCGTTTTTTAAAATCACAGCTTCTAGAAGGTTTACATGATTTCTTAAAAAACACGAGTTTTTAGAAAATGTGATTTATTTCATAAACGAAATCAACAAAGTATGCACATTCTATTTAATAACGACTTTCTAACGTTTGCGCATGCGTCCGGAAATAAGAAAAGCTTGCTTCCGCCAGTTTTTTAAAATCACAGCTTCTAAAAGGTTTACAAGATTTCTTAAAAGAGACGAGTTTTTAGAAAATGTGATTTATTTCAGATATGTCATCAACAAAGTATGCAGTTTCTATGTCATAACGACTTTCTATAGTTTGGGCATGCGCAAACTATGCACATTCTACGTAATAACGACTTTCTAAAGTTTGCGCATGCGTCCGGAAATAAGAAAAGCTTACTTCCCCCCTTTTTTTGAATTCAGATCTTCTAGAAGGTTTAGATGAATTCTTAAAAAACACGAGTTTTTAGAAAATGTGGTTTATTTCATAAATGGAATCAACAAACTATGCACATTCTACGTAATAACGACTTTCTATAGTTTGCGCATGCGTCCAGAAATAAGAAAAGCTTACTTCCCCCATTTTTTTAAATTCACAACTTCTAGAAGGTTTAGATGAATTCTTAAAAAACACGACTTTTTAGAAAATGTGATTTATTTCATATATGGAATCAACAAAGTTTCGACAATCTACGTAGTAACGACTTTCTATAGTTTGCGCATGTGTCCGGAAATAATAAAAGCTTCCTTCCGCCATTTTTTTAAATTCACAGCTTCTAGAAGGTTTAGATGAATTCTTAAAAAACACGAGTTTTTAGAAAATGTGATTTATTTCATAAATGGAATCAACAAAGTATGCACATTTTACGTCATAACAACTTTCTATAGTTTGCGCACGCATCCTGAAATAAGAAAAGCTTCTTTCCGCCAGTTTTTAGAAACCACAGCTTCTAGAAGGTTTACATGGTTTCTTAAAAAACATGAGTTTTTAGAAAATGTGATTTATTTCATAAATCGAATCAACAAAGTATGCACATTCTTCGTAGTAACAATTTTCTATAGTTTGCGCATGCGTCCGAAAATTAGAAAAGCTTGCTTCAGCCAGTTTTTTAAAATCACAGCTTCTAGAAGGTTTACATGATTTCTTAAAAAACACGAGTTTTTAGAAAATGTGATTTATTTCATAAATGGAATCAACAAAGTATGCACATTATATGTAATAACGACTTTCTAAAGTTTGCGCACGCGTCCGGAAATAAGAAAAGCTTGCTTTCGCAAGTATTTTAAAATCACAGCTTTTAGAAGGTTTACATGATTTCTTAAAAAACACGAGTTTTTAGAAAATGTCATTTATTTCATAAATGGAATCAACAAACTATGCACTTTCTACGTAATAACGACTTTCTATATTTTGCGCATGCGTCCGGAAATAAGAAAAGCTTCCTTCCGCCAGTTTTTTAAAACCACAGCTTCTAGAAGGTTTACATGGTTTCTTAAAAAACCCGAGTTTTTAGAAAATGTGATTTATTTCATAAATGGAATCAACAAAGTATGCACATTTTACGTCATAACAAATTTCTATAGTTTGCGCATCCGTTCGGAAATAATAAAAGCTTAATTCCCCCCGTTTTTTAAAATCACAGCTTCTAGAAGGTTTACATGATGTCTTAAAAAACACGACTTTTTAGGAAATGTGATTTATTTCATAAATGGAATCAACAAACTATGCACATTCTATGTAATAACATTTTTTTATAGTTTGCGCATGCGTCTGGAAATAAGAAAAGCTTCTTTCCGCCAGTTTTTTAAAACCACAGCTTCTAGAAGGTTTACATGACTTCTTAAAAAACACGAGTTTTTAGAAAATGTGATTTATTTCATAAATGGAATCAACAAAGTATGCACATTCTATGTAATAACGACTTTCTAAAGTTTGCGCATGCGTCCGGAAATAAGAAAAGCTTGCTTCTGCAAGTATTTTAAAATCACAGCTTCTAGAAGGTTTACATGACTTCTTAAAAAACACGAGTTTTTAGAAAATGTGATTTATTTCATAAATGGAATCAACAAAGTATGCACATTCTATGTCATAAAGACTTTCTATAGTTTGCGCATGCCGAAACTATGCACATTCTACGTAATAACACCTTTCTATAGTTTCCGCATGCGTACGGAAATAAGAAAAACTTACTTCCCCCCTTTTCTTAAATTCACAGCTTCTAGAAGGTTTAGATGAATTCTTAAAAAACATGAGTTTTTAGAAAATGTGATTTATTTCATATATGGAATCAACAAAGTATGCACATTCTACGTCATAACAACTTTCTATAGTTTGCGCATGCGTCCGGAAATAAGAAAAACTTAATTCCCCCCGTTTTTTAAAATCACAGCTTCTAGAAGGTTTACATGATTTCTTAAAAAACACGAGTTTTTAGAAAATATGATTTATTTCATAAATGGAATCAACAAAGTATGCACATTCTATGTCATAACGACTTTCTATAGTTTGCACATGCGCAAACTATGCACATTCTACGTGATAACGACTTTCTATTGTTTGCGCATTCGTCCGGAAATAAGAAAAGCTTACTTCCCCCCTTTTTTAAATTCACAGCTTCTAGAAGGTTTAGATGAATTCTTAAAAAAATTGAATTTTTAGAAAATGTGATTTATTTCATAAATGGAATCAACAAACTATGCACATTCTACGTAATAAGGACTTTCTATAGTTTGTGCATGCGTCCGGAAATAAGAAAAGCTTACTTCGTCCAGTTTTTTAAAACCACAGCTTCTAGAAGGTTTACATGATTTCTTAAAAAACACGAGTTTTTAGAAAATGTGATTTATTTCATAAATGGAATCAACAAAGTATGCACATTCTACGTTATAATGACTTTCTATAGTTTCTGCATGCGTCTGGAAATAAGAAAAGCTTAATTCCCCCCGTTTTTTAAAATCACAGCTTCTAGAAGGTTTACATTATTTCTTAAAAAACTTGAGTTTTTAGAAAATGTGATTTATTTCATAAATGGAATCAACAAAGTATGCACATTCTATGTCATAACGACTTTCTATTGTTTGCACCTGCGCAAACTATGCACATTCTATGTAATAACGACTTTCTATAGTTTGTGCATGCGTCCGGATATAAGAAAGCTTACTTCCCCCCTTTTTTTAAATTCATAGCTTCAAGAAGGTTTAGATGAATTCTTAAAAAACATGAGTTTTTAGAAAATGTGATTTATTTCATATATGGAATCAACAAAGTTTCCACATTCTACGTAGTAACGACTTTCTATAGTTTGCGCATGCGTCCCGAAATAAGAAAAGCTTACTTCCGCCAGTTTTTTAAAATCACAGCTTCTAGAAGGTTTAGATGATTTCTTAAAAAACACGAGTTTTTCGAAAATGTGATTTATTTCATAAATGGAATCAACAAAGTATGCACATTCTATGTCATAACGACTTTCTATAGTTTGCGCATGCGCAAACTATGCACATTCTACGTGATAACGACTTTCTATAGTTTGCACATGCGTCCGGAAGTAAGAAAAGCTTACTTCCCCCCTTTTTTTAAATTCATAGCTTCTAGAATGTTTAGATGAATTCTTAAAAAACACGAGTTTTTAGAAAATGTGATTTATTTCATAAATGGAATCAACAAATTATGCACATTCTACGTAATAACGACTTTCTATAGTTTGCGCATGCGTCCGAAAATAAGAAAAGCTTACTTCCGCCAGTTTTTTAAAACCACGGCTTCTAGAAGGTTTACATGATTTCTTAAAAAACAGGAGTTTTTAGAAAATGTGATTTATTTCATAAATGGAATCAACAGAGTAAGCACATTCTATGTAATAACGACTTTCTAAAGTTTGCGCATGCGTCCGGAAATATGAAAAGCTTAATTCCACCAGTTTTTTAAAATCACAGCTTCTAGAAGGTTTACATGACTTCTTAAAAAACACGAGTTTTTAGAAAATGTGATTTATTTCATAAATGGAATCAACAAAGTATGCACATTCTACATCATAACAACTTTCTATAGTTTGAGCATGCGTCAGGAAATAAGAAAAGCTTAATTCTCCTCGTTTTTTAAAATCACAGCTTCTAGAAGGTTTACATGATTTCTTAAAAAACACGAGTTTTTAGGAAATGTGATTTATTTCATAAATGGAATCAAAAAAGTATCCACATTCTATGTCATAACGACTTTCTAAAGTTTGCGCATGCGCAAACTATGCACATTCTACGTGATAACAACTTTCTATAGTTTGCGCATGCGTCCGGAAATAAGAAAAGCATAATTCCCCCCGTGTTTTGAAATCACAGCTTCTAGAAGGCTTACATGATTTCTTAAAAAACACGAGTTTTTAGAAAATGTGATTTATTTCATTAATGGAATCATCAAAGTATGCACATTCTATGTCATAACGAATTTCTATAGTTTGAGCATGCGCAAACTCTACACATTCTACGTGATAACGACTTTCTATAGTTTGGGCATGCGTCCGGAAATAAGAAAAGCTTACTTCCCCCCTTTTTTTAAATTCACAGCTTCTAGAAGGTTTAGATGAATTCTTAAAAAACATGATTTTTTAGAAAATGTGATTCATTTCATAAATGGAGTCAACAAGGTATGCACATTCTACGTAGTAACGACTTTCTATAGTTTGCGCATGCGTCCGGAAATAAGAAAACCTTACTTCCGCCAGTTTTTTAAAAACAAAGCTTCTAGAAGGTTTACATGATTTCTTAAAAAACACGAGTTTTTAGAAAATGTGATTTATTTCATAAATGGAATCAACACAGTATGCACATTCTACATAGTAATGACTTTCTATAGTTTGCGCATGCGTCCGGAAATAATAAAAGCTTCCTTCCGCCATTTTTTTAAATTCACAGCTTCTATAAGGTTTAGATGAATTCATAAAAAACACGAGTTTTTAAAAAATGTGATATATTTCATAAATGGAATCAACAAACTATGCACATTCTACGTAATAACGACTTTGTATAGTTTGCGCATGCGTCCGGAAGTAATAAGTAATTCCCGCCTTTTTTTAAATTCACAGCTTCTAGAAGGTTTAGATGAATTCTTAAAAAACATTAGTTTTTAGAAAATGTGATTTATTTCATAAATGGAATCAACAAAGTATGCACATTCTACGTAATAACGACTTTCTATAGTCTACGCATGCGTCCGGAAATAAGAAAAGCTTACTTCCGCAAGTTTTTTAAAACCACAGCTTCTAGAAGGTTTACATGATTTCTTAAAAAACATGAGTTTTTAGAAAATGTGATTTATTTCATCAATGGAATCAACAAGGTATGCACATTCTATGTAATAACGACTTTCTAAAGTTTGTGCATGCGTCCGGAAATAAGAAAAGCTTACTTCCCCCCTTTTTTTAAATTCACAACTTCTAGAAGGTTTAGATGAATTCTTAAAAAACACGCTTTTTTAGAAAATGTGATTTATTGCATAAATGGAATCAACAAAGTATGCACATTCTACATCATAACCACTTTCTATAGTTTGCGCATGCGTTCGGAAATTGGAAAAGCTTGCTTCCGCAAGTATTTTAAAATCACAGCTTCTAGAAGGTTTACATGATTTCTTAAAAACCATGAGTTTTTAGAAAATGTGATTTATTTCATAAATGGAATCAACAAGGTACGCACATTCTACGTAGTAACGACTTTCTATATTTTGCACATGCGTCCGGAAATAAGAAAAGCTTACTTCCGCCAGTTTTTTAAAACCACAGCTTATAGAAGGTTTACATGATTTCTTAAAAAACACGAGTTTTTAGAAAATGTGATTTATTTCATAAATGGAATCAATAAAGTATGCACATTCTATGTAGTAACGAGTTTCTATAGTTTGCCCATGCGTTCGGAAATAAGAAAAGCTTCCTTCCGCCAGTTTTTTAAAACCCAGCTTCTAGAAGGTTTACATGATTTCTTAAAAACCACGAGTTTTTAGAAAATGTGATTTATTTCATAAATGGAATCAATAAAGTATGCACATTCTACATAGTAATGACTTTCTATAGTTTGCGCATGCGTCCGGAAATAAGAATAGCTTAATTCCCCCCGTTTTTTAAAATCACAGCTTCTAGAAGGTTTAAATGATTTCTTAAAAAACACGAGTTTTTAGAAAATGTGATTTATTTCATAAATGGAATCAACAAAGTATGCACATTTTAAGTCATAACAACTTTCTATAGTTTGTGCATCCGTCCGGAAATAAGAAAAGCTTAATTCCCCCCGTTTTTTAAAATCACAGCTTCTAGAAGGTTTAAATGATGTCTGAAAAAACACGAGTTTTTAGGAAATGTGATTTATTTCATAAATGGAATCAACAAAGTATGCACATTCTATGTCATAACGACTTTCTATAGTTTGTGCATGCGCAAACTATGCACATTCTACGTAATAACGACTTTCTATAGTTTGCGCATGCGTCCGGAAATAAGAAAAGCTTACTTCCGCCAGTTTTTTAAAACCACAGCTTCTAGAAGGTTTACATGGTTTCTTAAAAAACACGAGTTTTTAGAAAATGTGATTTATTTCATAAATGGAATCAACAAAGTATGCACATTCTATGTAATAACGACTTTCGAAAGTTTGCGCATGCGTCCGAAAATATGAAAAGCTTACTTCCGCCAGTGTTTTAAAATCACAGCTTCTAGAAGGTTTACATGATTTCTTAAAAAACACGTGTTTTTAGAAAATGTATTTTATTTCATCAATGGAATCAACAAACTATGCACATTCTACGTCATAACAACTTTTTATAGTTTGCGCATCCCTTCGGAAATAAGAAAAGCTTAATTCCCCCCGTTTTTTAAAATCGCAGCTTCTAGAAGGTTTACATGATGTCTTAAAAAACACGAGTTTTAAGGAAATGTGATTTATTTCATAAATGGAATCAACAAAGTATGCACATTCTATGTCATAACGACTTTCTATAGTTTGCGCATGCCGAAACTATGCACATTCTACGTAATAACAACTTTCTATAGTTTCCGCATGCGTACGGAAATAAGAAAAGCTTACTTCCCCCCTTTTTTTAAATTCACAGCTTCTAGAAGGTTTAGATGAATTCTTAAAAAACAAGAGCTTTTAAAAAATGTGATTTATTTAATAAATGGAATCAACAAAGTATGCACATTCTACGACATAACAACTTTCTATAGTTTGTGCATGCGTCCGAAAATAAGAAAAGCTTACTTCTGCCAGTTTTTTAAAATCATAGCTTCTAGAAGGTTTACATGATTTCTTAAAAAACACGAGTTTTTAGAAAGAGTGATTTATTTCATAAATGGAATCAACAAAGTATGCACATTCTATGTAATAACGACTTTCTAAAGTTTGCGCATGCGTCCAGAAATAAGAAAAGCTTGCTTCTGCAAGTTTTTTAAAACCACAGCTTCTAGAAGGTTTACATGATTTCTTAAAAAACACGAGTTTTTAGAAAATGTGATTTATTTCATAAATGGAATCAACAAAGTATGCACATTCTATGTAATAACGACTTTCTAAAGTTTGCGCATGCGTCCGGAAATAAGAAAAGCTTGCTTCCGCAAGTTTTTTAAAATCACAGCTTCTAGAAGGTTTACATGATTTCTTAAAAAACACGAGTTTTTAGAAAATGAGATTTATTTCATAAATGGAATCAACAAAGTATGCACATTCTACGTAGTAACGACTTTCTATAGTTTGTGCATTCGTCCGAAAATAAGAAAAGCTTACTTCTGCCAGTTTTTTGAAATCATAGCTTCTAGAAGGTTTACATGATTTCTTAAAAAACACGAGTTTTTAGAAAATGTGATTTATTTCATAAACGAAATCAACAAAGTATGCACATTCTATGTAATAACGACTTTCTAAAGTTTGCGCATGCGTCCGGAAATAAGAAAAGCTTACTTCCCCCTTTTTTTTAAATTCGCAGCTTCTAGAAGGTTTAGATGAATTCTTAAAAAACACGAGTTTTTAGAAAATGTGATTTATTTCATAAATGGAATCAACAAAGTATGCAGTTTCTATGTCATAACGACTTTCTATAGTTTGCGCATGCGCAAACTATGCACATTCTACGTAATAACGACTTTCTAAAGTTTGCGCATGCGTCCGGAAATAAGAAAAGCTTACTTCCCCCCTTTTTTTGAATTCAGATCTTCTAGAAGGTTTAGATGAATTCTGAAAAAACACGAGTTTTTAGAAAATGTGGTTTAATTCATAAATGGAATCAACAAACTATGCACATTCTACGTAATAACGACTTTCTATAGTTTGCACATGCGTCCAGAAATAAGAAAAGCTTACTTCCCCCATTTTTTTAAATTCACAGCTTCTAGAAGGTTTAGATGAATTCTTAAAAAACACGACTTTTTAGAAAATGTGATTTATTTCATAAATGGAATCAACAAAGTTTGCACATTCTACGTTATAACGACTTTCTATAGTTTGCGCATGCGTCCGGAAATAAGAAAAGCTTAATTCCCCCCGTTTTTTAAAATCAAAGCTTCTAGATGGTTTACATGATTTCTTAAAAAACACGAGTTTTTAGAAAATGTGATTTATTTCATAAATGGAATCAACAAAGTATGCACATTCTATGTCATAACGACTTTCTATAGTTTGTGCATGCGCAAACTATGCACATTCTACGTGATAAGTACTTTCTACAGTTTGCGCATGCATTAGTAAATAAGAAAAGCTTACTTCCGCAAGTTTTTTAAAACCACAGCTTCTAGAAGGTTTACATGATTTCTTAAAAAGCACGAGTTTTTAGAAAATGTGATCTATTTCATAAATGGAATCAACAAAGTATGCACATTCTATGTAATAACGACTTTCTAAAGTTTGCGCATGCGTCCGGAAATAAGAAAAGCTTACTTCCCCCCTTTTTTTAAATTCGCAGCTTCTAGAAGGTTTAGATGAATTCTTAAAAAACACGAGTTTTAGAAAATGTGATTTATTTCATAAATGGAATCAACAAAGTATGCACATTTTACGTCATAACAACTTTCTATAGTTTGCGCACGCGTCCTGAAATAAGAAAAGCTTCTTTCCGCCAGTTTTTAAAAACCACAGCTTCTAGAAGGTTTACATGATTTCTTAAAAAACACGAGTTTTTAGAAAATGTGATTTGTTTCATAAATCGAATCAACAAAGTATGCACATTCTTCGTAGTAACAATTTTCTATAGTTTGCGCATGCGTCCGGAAATAAGAAAAGCTTGCTTCAGCCAGTTTTTTAAAATCACAGCTTCTAGAAGGTTTACATGATTTCTTAAAAAACACGAGTTTTTAGAAAATGTGATTTATTTCATAAATGGAATCAACAAAGTATGCACATTATACGTAATAACGACTTTCTATAGTTTGTGCATGCGTCCGGATATAAGAAAGCTTACTTCCCCCCTTTTTTTAAATTCATAGCTTCAAGAAGGTTTAGATGAATTCTTAAAAAACATGAGTTTTTAGAAAATGTGATTTATTTCATATATGGAATCAACAAAGTTTCCACATTCTACGTAGTAACGAATTTCTATAGTTTGCGCATGCGTCCCGAAATAAGAAAAGCTTACTTCCGCCAGTTTTTTAAAATCACAGCTTCTAGAAGGTTTAGATGATTTCTTAAAAAACACGAGTTTTTCGAAAATGTGATTTATTTCATAAATGGAATCAACAAAGTATGCACATTCTATGTCATAACGACTTTCTATAGTTTGCGCATGCGCAAACTATGCACATTCTACGTGATAACGACTTTCTATAGTTTGCACATGCGTCCGGAAGTAAGAAAAGCTTACTTCCCCCCTTTTTTTAAATTCATAGCTTCTAGAATGTTTAGATGAATTCTTAAAAAACACGAGTTTTTAGAAAATGTGATTTATTTCATAAATGGAATCAACAAATTATGCACATTCTTCGTAATAACGACTTTCTATAGTTTGCGCATGCGTCCGAAAATAAGAAAAGCTTACTTCCGCCAGTTTTTTAAAACCACGGCTTCTAGAAGGTTTACATGATTTCTTAAAAAACAGGAGTTTTTAGAAAATGTGATATATTTCATAAATGGAATCAACAGAGTAAGCACATTCTATGTAATAACGACTTTCTAAAGTTTGCGCATGCGTCCGGAAATATGAAAAGCTTAATTCCACCAGTTTTTTAAAATCACAGCTTCTAGAAGGTTTACATGACTTCTTAAAAAACACGAGTTTTTAGAAAATGTGATTTATTTCATAAATGGAATCAACAAAGTATGCACATTCTACATCATAACAACTTTCTATAGTTTGAGCATGCGTCAGGAAATAAGAAAAGCTTAATTCTCCTCGTTTTTTAAAATCACAGCTTCTAGAAGGTTTACATGATTTCTTAAAAAACACGAGTTTTTAGGAAACGTGATTTATTTCATAAATGGAATCAACAAAGTATCCACATTCTATGTCATAACGACTTTCTAAAGTTTGCGCATGCACAAACTATGCACATTCTACGTGATAAGAACTTTCTATAGTTTGCGCATGCGTCCGGAAATAAGAAAAGCATAATTCCCCCCGTGTTTTGAAATCACAGCTTCTAGAAGGCTTACATGATTTCTTAAAAAACACGAGTTTTTAGAAAAGGTGATTTATTTCATTAATGGAATCATCAAAGTATGCACATTCTATGTCATAACGACTTTCTATAGTTTTCGCATGCGCAAACTCTACACATTCTACGTGATAACGACTTTCTATAGTTTGGGCATGCGTCCGGAAATAAGAAAAGCTTACTTCCCCCCTTTTTTTAAATTCACAGCTTCTAGAAGGTTTACATTATTTCTTAAAAAACTTGAGTTTTTAGAAAATGTGATTTATTTCATAAATGGAATCAACAAAGTATGCACATTCTATGTCATAACGACTTTCTATTGTTTGCGCCTGCGCAAACTATGCAAATTCTACGTAATAACGACTTTCTATAGTTTGTGCATGCGTCTGGATATAAGAAAGCTTACTTCCCCCCTTTTTTTAAATTCATAGCTTCAAGAAGGTTTAGATGAATTCTTAAAAAACATGAGTTTTTAGAAAATGTGATTTATTTCATATATGGAATCAACAAAGTTTCCACATTCTACGTAGTAACGACTTTCTATAGTTTGCGCATGCGTCCCGAAATAAGAAAAGCTTACTTCCGCCAGTTTTTTAAAATCACAGCTTCTAGAAGGTTTAGATGATTTCTTAAAAAACACGAGTTTTTTGAAAATGTGATTTATTTCATAAATGGAATCAACAAAGTATGCACATTCTATGTCATAACGACTTTCTATAGTTTGCGCATGCGCAAACTATGCACATTCTACGTGACAACGACTTTCTATAGTTTGCACATGCGTCCGGAAGTAAGAAAAGCTTACTTCCCCCCTTTTTTTAAATTCATAGCTTCTAGAATGTTTAGATGAATTCTTAAAAAACACGAGTTTTTAGAAAATGTGATTTATTTCATAAATGGAATCAACAAATTATGCACATTCTACGTAATAACGACTTTCTATAGTTTGCGCATGCATCCGAAAATAAGAAAAGCTTACTTCCGCCAGTTTTTTAAAACCACGGCTTCTAGAAGGTTTACATGATTTCTTAAAAAATAGGAGTTTTTAGAAAATGTGATTTATTTCATAAATGGAATCAACAGAGTAAGCACATTCTATGTAATAACGACTTTCTAAAGTTTGCGCATGCGTCCGGAAATATGAAAAGCTTAATTCCACCAGTTTTTTAAAATCACAGCTTCTAGAAGGTTTACATGACTTCTTAAAAAACACGAGTTTTTAGAAAATGTGATTTATTTAATAAATGGAATCAACAAAGTATGCACATTCTACATCATAACAACTTTCTATAGTTTGAGCATGCGTCAGGAAATAAGAAAAGCTTAATTCTCCTCGTTTTTTAAAATCACAGCTTCTAGAAGGTTTACATGATTTCTTAAAAAACACGAGTTTTTAGGAAATGTGATTTATTTCATAAATGGAATCAATAAAGTATCCACATTCTATGTCATAACGACTTTCTAAAGTTTGCGCATGCGCAAACTATGCACATTCTACGTGATAACAACTTTCTATAGTTTGCGCATGCGTCCGGAAATAAGAAAAGCATAATTCCCCCCGTGTTTTGAAATCACAGCTTCTAGAAGGCTTACATGATTTCTTAAAAAACACGAGTTTTTAGAAAATGTTATTTATTTTATTAATGGAATCATCAAAGTATGCACATTCTATGTCATAACGACTTTCTATAGTTTGCGCATGCGCAAACTCTACACATTCTACATGATAACGACTTTCTATAGTTTGGGCATGCGTCCGGAAATAAGAAAAGCTTACTTCCCCCCTTTTTTTAAATTCACAGCTTCTAGAAGGTTTAGATGAATTCTTAAAAAACATGATTTTTTAGAAAATGTGATTCATTTCATAAATGGAGTCAACAAGGTATGCACATTCTACATAGTAACGACTTTCTATAGTTTGCGCATGCGTCCGGAAATAAGAAAACCTTACTTCCGCTAGTTTTTTAAAAACAAAGCTTCTAGAAGGTTTACATGATTTCTTAAAAACCACGAGTTTTTAGAAAATGTGACTTATTTCATAAATGGAATCAACACAGTATGCACATTCTACATAGTAATGACTTTCTATAGTTTGCGCATGCGTCCGGAAATAATAAAAGCTTCCTTCCGCCATTTTTTTAAATTCACAGCTTCTAGAAGGTTTAGATGAATTCTTAAAAAACACGAGTTTTTAAAAAATGTGATTTATTTCATAAATGGAATCAACAAACTATGCACATTCTACGTAATAACGACTTTCTATAGTTTGCACATGCGTCCGGAAGTAATAAAAGCTTCCTTCCTCCAGTTTTTTAAAACCACAGCTTCTAGAAGGTTACATGATTTCTTAAAAAAAACGAGTTTTTAGAAAATGTGATTTATTTCATAAATGGAATCAAGAAAGTATGCACATTCTATATAATAACGAATTTCTAAATTTTGCGCATGCGTCCGGAAATATGAAAAGCTTACTTCCGCCAGTTTTTTAAAATCACAGCTTCTAGAACGTTTACATGATTTCTTAAAAAACACGAGTTTTTAGAAAAGGTGATTTATTTCTTAAATGGAATCAACAAAGTATGCACATTCTTCGTCATAATGACTTTCTGTAGTTTGCGCATGCGTCCGGAAATAAGAACAGCTTAATTCCCCCCTTTTTTTAAAATCACAGCTTCTAGAAGGTTTACATGATTTCTTAAAAAACACGAGTTTCTAGGAAATGTGATTTATTTCATAAATGGAATCAACAAAGTTTGCACATTCTATGTCATAATGACTTTCTATAGTTTGCGCATGTGCAAACTATGCACATTCTACGTAATAACAACTTTTTATAGTTTGCGCATGCATCCGGAAATAAGAAAAGCTTACTTCCCCCCTTTTTTTAAATTCACAGCTTGTAAAAGGTTTAGATGAAATCTTAAAAAACACGAGTTTTTAGAAAATGTGATTTATTTCATAAATGGAATCAACAAACTATGCACATTCTACGTAATAAGGACTTTCTATAGTTTGCGCATGCGTCCGGAAATAAGAAAAGCTTACTTCTGCCAGTTTATTAAAACCACAGCTTCTAGAAGGTTTACATGATTTCTTAAAAAACACGAGTTTTTAGAAAATGTGATTTATTTCATAAATGGAATCAACAAAGTATGCACATTCTACGTCATAACGACTTTCTATAGTTTGCGCATGCGTCTGGAAATAAGAAAAGCTTAATTCCCCCCGTTTTTTAAAATCACAGCTTCTAGAAGGTTTACATTATTTCTTAAAAAACTTGAGTTTTTAGAAAATTTGATTTATTTCATAAATGGAATCAACAAAGTATGCACATTCTATGTCATAACGACTTTCTATTGTTTGCGCCTGCGCAAACTATCCACATTCTACGTAATAACGACTTTCTATAGTTTGCGCATGCGTCCGGAAATAAGAAAAGCTTACTTCCCCCCTTTTTTTAAATTCATAGCTTCTAGAAGGTTTAGATGAATTCTTAAAAAACATGAGTTTTTAGAAAATGTGATTTCTTTCATAAATGAAATCAACAAAGTATGCATATTCTACGTCATAACAACTTTCTATAGTTTGCGCATGCGTCCGGAAATAAGAAAAGCTTACTTCCGCCAGTTTTTTAAAATCACAGCTTCTAGAAGGTTTAGATGATTTCTTAAAAAACACGAGTTTTTTGAAAATGTGATTTATTTCATAAATGGAATCAACAAAGTATGCACATTCTATGTCATAACGACTTTCTATAGTTTGCGCATGCGCAAACTATGCACATTCTACGTGATAACGACTTTCTATAGTTTGCGCATGCATCCGGAAGTAAGAAAAGCTTACTTCCCCCCTTTTTTTAAATTCACAGCTTCTAGAATGTTTAGATAAATTCTGAAAAAACATGAGTTTTTAGAAAATGTGATTTATTTCATAAATGGAATCAACAAACTATGCACATTCTACGTAATAACGACTTTCTATAGTTTGCGCATGCGTCCGAAAATAAGAAAAGCTTACTTCCGCCAGCTTTTTAAAACCACGGCTTCTAGAAGGTTTACATGATTTCTTAAAAAACACGAGTTTTTAGAAAATGTGATTTATTTCATAAATGGAATCAACAGAGTATGCACATTCTATGTAATAACGACTTTCTAAAGTTTGCGCATGCGTCCGGAAATATGAAAAGCTTAATTCCACCAGTTTTTTAAAATCATAGCTTCTAGAAGGTTTACATGACTTCTTAAAAAACACAAGTTTTTAGAAAATGTGATTTATTTCATAAATGGAATCAACAAAGTATGCACATTCTACATCATAACAACTTTCTATAGTTTGAGCATGCGTCCGGAAATAAGAAAAGCTTAATTCCCCTCGTTTTTTAAAATCACAGCTTCTAGAAGGTTTACATGATTTCTTAAAAAACACGAGTTTTTAGGAAATGTGATTTATTTCGTAAATGGAATAAACAAAGTATCCACATTCTATGTCATAACGACTTTCTAAAGTTTGCGCATGCGCAAACTATGCACATTCTACGTTATAACAACTTTCTATAGTTTGCGCATGTGTCCGGAAATAAGAAAAGCTTAATTCCCCCCGTTTTTTAAAATCACAGCTTCTAGAAGGCTTACATGATTTCTTAAAAAACACGAGTTTTTAGAAAATGTGATTTATTTCATTAATGAAATCAACAAAGTATGCACATTCTATGTCATAACGAATTTCTATTGTTTGCGCATGCGCAAACTCTACACATTCTACGTGATAACGACTTTCTATAGTTTGGGCATGCGTCCGGAAATAAGAAAAGCTTACTTCCCCCCTTTTTTTAAATTCACAGCTTCTAGAAGGTTTAGATGAATTCTTAAAAAACATGAGTTTTTAGAAAATGTGATTCATTTCATAAATGGAGTCAACAAGGTATGCACATTCTACGTCATAACGACTTTCTATAGTTTGCGCATGCGTCCGGAAATAAGAAAAGCTTACTTCCCTCAGTTTTTTAAAAACAAAGCTTCTAGAAGGTTTACATGATTTCTTAAAAAACACGAGTTTTTAGAAAATGTGATTTATTTCATAAATGGAATCAACAAACTATGCACACTCTACATAGTAATGACTTTCTATAGTTTGCGCATGCGTCCGAAAATAATAAAAGCTTGCTTCCGCCATTTTTTTAAATTCACAGCTTCTAGAAGGTTTAGATGAATTCTTAAAAAACACGAGTTTTTAAAAAATGTGATTTATTTCATAAATGGAATAAAAAAACTATGCACATTCTACGTAATAACGAATTTCTATAGTTTGCACATGCGTCCGGAAGTACTAAAAGCTTCCTTCCGCCAATTTTTTAAAACCACAGCTTCTAGAAGGTTACATGATTTCTTAAAAAACACGAGTTTTTAGAAAATGTGATTTATTTCATAACTGGAATCAACAAAGTATGCACATTCTACGTCATAACGACTTTCTATAGTTTGCGCATGCGTCTGGAAATAAGAAAAGCTTAATTCCCGCCGTTTTTTAAAATCACAGCTTCTAGAAGGTTTACATGATTTCTTAAAAAACTTGAGTTTTTAGAAAATGTGATTTATTTCATAAATGGAATTAACAAAGTATGCACATTCTATGTCATAAATGACTTTCTATTGTTTGCGCATGCGCAAACTATGCACATTCCACGTAATAACAACTTTCTATAGTTTGCGCATGCGGCCGGAAATAAGAAAAGCTTACTTCCCCCCTTTTTTTAAATTCATAGCTTCTAGAAGGTTTAGATGAATTCTTAGAAAACACGAGTTTTTTGAAAATGTGATTTATTTCATATATGGAATCAACAAAGTTTCCACATTCTACGTAGTAACGACTTTCTATAGTTTGCGCATGTGTCCCGAAATAAGAAAAACTTACTTCAGCCAGTTTTTTAAAATCACAGCTTCTAGAAGGTTTAGATGATTTCTAAAAAAACACGAGTTTTTCGGAAATGTGATTTATTTCATAAATGGAATCAACAAATTATGCACATTCTATGTCATAACGACTTTCTATAGTTTGCGCATGCGCAAACTATGCACATTCTACGTGATAACGACTTTCTATAGTTTGCGCATGCGTCCGGAAGTAAGAAAAGCTTACTTCCCCCCTTTTTTTAAATTCACAGCTTCTAAAAGGTTTAGATGAATTCTTAAAAAACACGAGTTTTTAGAAAATGTGATTTATTTCATAAATGGAATCAACAAACTATGCACATTCTACGTAATAAGGACTTTCTATAGTTTGCGCATGCGTCCGGAAATAAGAAAAGCTTACTTCTGCCAGTTTTTTAAAACCACAGCTTCTAGAAGGTTTACATGATTTCTTAAAAAACACGACTTTTTAGAAAATGTGATTTATTTCATAAATGGAATCAACAGAGTATGCACATTCTATGTAATAACGACTTTATAAAGTTTGCGCATGCGTCCGAAAATATGAAAAGCTTACTTCCGCCAGTTTTTTAAAGTCACAGCTTCTAGAAGGTTTACATGATTTCTTAAAAAAAAAGAGTTTTTAGAAAATGTGATTTATTTCATAAATGGAATAAAAAAAGTATGCACATTCTACGTAGTAACGACTTTCTATAGTTTGCGCATGCGTCCGGAAATAAGAAAAGCTTACTTCCGGCAGTTTTTTAAAATCACAGCTTCTAGAAGGTTTACATGATTTGTTAAAAAACACGAGTTTTTAGAAAATGTGATTTATTTCATAAATGGAATCAACAAAGTATGCACATTCTATGTAATAACGACTTTCTAAATTTTGCGCATGCGTCCGGAAATAAGAAAAGCTTGCTTCCGCAAGTTTTTTAAAATCACAGCTTCTAGAAGGTTTACATGATTTCTTAAAAAACACGAGCTTTTAGAAAATGTGATTTATTTCATAAATGGAATCAACAAAGTATGCACATTCTACGTAGTAACGACTTTCTATAGATTGTGCATGCGTCCGGAAATAAGAAAAGCTTACTTCTGCCAGTTTTTAAAAATCATAGCTTCTAGAAGGATTACATGATTTCTTAAAAAACACGAGTTTTTAGAAAATGTGATTTATTTCATAAATGGAATCAACAAAGTATGCACATTCTATGTAATAACGACTTTCTAAAGTTTGCGCATGCGTCCAGAAATAAGAAAAGCTTGCTTCTGCAAGTTTTTTAAAACCACAGCTTCTAGAAGGTTTACATGATTTCTTAAAAAACACGAGTTTTTAGAAAATGTGATTTATTTCATAAATGGAATCAACAAAGTATGCACATTCTATGTAATAACGACTTTCTAAAGTTTGCGCATGCGTCCGGAAATAAGAAAAGCTTGCTTCCGCAAGTTTTTTAAAATCACAGCTTCTAGAAGGTTTACATGATTTCTTAAAAAACATGAGTTTTTAGAAAATGAGATTTATTTCATAAATGGAATCAACAAAGTATGCACATTCTACGTAGTAATGACTTTCTATAGTTTGTGCATTCGTCCGAAAATAAGAAAAGCTTACTTCTGCCAGTTTTTTGAAATCATAGCTTCTAGAAGGTTTACATGATTTCTTAAAAAACACGAGTTTTTAGAAAATGTGATTTATTTCATAAACGAAATCAACAAAGTATGCACATTCTATGTAATAACGACTTTCTAAAGTTTGCGCATGCGTCCGGAAATAAGAAAAGCTTACTTCCCCCCTTTTTTTAAATTCGCAGCTTCTAGAAGGTTTAGATGAATTCTTAAAAAACACGAGTTTTTAGAAAATGTGATTTATTTCATAAATGGAATCAACAAAGTATGCAGTTTCTATGTCATAACGACTTTCTATTGTTTGCGCATGCGCAAACTATGCACATTCTACGTAATAACGACTTTCTAAAGTTTGCGCATGCGTCCGGAAATAAGAAAAGCTTACTTCCCCCCTTTTTTTGAATTCAGATCTTCTAGAAGGTTTAGATGAATTCTTAAAAACCACGAGTTTTTAGAAAATGTGGTTTAATTCATAAATGGAATCAACAAACTATGCACATTCTACGTAATAACGACTTTCTATAGTTTGCGCATGCGTCCAGAAATAAGAAAAGCTTACTTCCCCCGTTTTTTAAAATCACAGCTTCTAGATGGTTTACATGGTTTCTTAAAAAACACGAGTTTTTAGAAAATGTGATTTATTTCATAAATGGAATCAACAAAGTATGCACATTCTATGTCATAACGACTTTCTATAGTTTGCGCATGCGCAAACTATGCACATTCTACGTGATAAGTACTTTCTACAGTTTGCGCATGCATTAGTAAATAAGAAAAGCTTACTTCCGCAAGTTTTTTAAAACGACAGCTTCTAGAAGGTTTACATGATTTCTTAAAAAGCACGAGTTTTTAGAAAATGTGATCTATTTCATAAATGGAATCAACAAAGTATGCACATTCTATGTAATAACGACTTTCTAAAGTTTGCGCATGCGTCCGGAAATAAGAAAAGCTTACTTCCCCCCTTTTTTTAAATTCGCAGCTTCTAGAAGGTTTAGATGAATTCTTAAAAAACACGAGTTTTTAGAAAATGTGATTTATTTCATAAATGGAATCAACAAAGTATGCACATTTTACGTCATAACAACTTTCTATAGTTTGCGCACGCGTCCTGAAATAAGAAAAGCTTCTTTCCGCCAGTTTTTAAAAACCACAGCTTCTAGAAGGTTTACATGATTTCTTAAAAAACACGAGTTTTTAGAAAATGTGATTTATTTCATAAATCGAATCAACAAAGTATGCACATTCTTCATAGTAACAATTTTCTATAGTTTGCGCATGCGTCCGGAAATAAGAAAAGCTTGCTTCAGCCAGTTTTTTAAAATCACAGCTTCTAGAAGGTTTACATGATTTCTTAAAAAACACGAGTTTTTAGAAAATGTGATTTATTTCATAAATGGAATCAACAAAGTATGCACATTATATGTAATAACGACTTTCTAAAGTTTGCGCATGCGTCCGGAAATAAGAAAAGCTTGCTTTCGCAAGTATTTTAAAATCACAGCTTTTAGAAGGTTTACATGATTTCTTAAAAAACACGAGTTTTTACAAAATGTGATTTATTTCATAAATGGAATCAACAAACTATGCACTTTCTACGTAATAACGACTTTCTATAGTTTGCGCATGCGTCCGGAAATAAGAAAAGCTTCCTTCCGCCAGTTTTTTAAAACCACAGCTTCTAGAAGGTTTACATGGTTTCTTAAAAAACCCGAGTTTTTAGAAAATGTGATTTATTTCATAAATGGAATCAACAAAGTATGCACATTTTACGTCATAACAAATTTCTATAGTTTGCGCATCCGTTCGGAAATAATAAAAGCTTAGTTCCCCCCGTTTTTTAAAATCACATCTTCTAGAAGGTTTACATGATGTCTTAAAAAACACGACTTTTTAGGAAATGTGATTTATTTCATAAATGGAATCAACAAACTATGCACATTCTATGTAATAACATTTTTCTATAGTTTGCGCATGCGTCTGGAAATAAGAAAAGCTTCTTTCCGCCAGTTTTTTAAAACCACAGCTTCTAGAAGGTTTACATGACTTCTTAAAAAACACGAGTTTTTAGAAAATGTGATTTATTTCATAAATGGAATCAACAAAGTATGCACATTCTACGTAATAACGACTTTCTATAGTTTGTGCATGCGTCCGGATATAAGAAAGCTTACTTCCCCCCTTTTTTTAAATTCATAGCTTCAAGAAGGTTTAGATGAATTCTTAAAAAACATGAGTTTTTAGAAAATGTGATTTATTTCATATATGGAATCAACAAAGTTTCCACATTCTACGTAGTAACGACTTTCTATAGTTTGCGCATGCGTCCCGAAATAAGAAAAGCTTACTTCCGCCAGTTTTTTAAAATCACAGCTTCTAGAAGGTTTAGATGATTTCTTAAAAAACACGAGTTTTTCGAAAATGTGATTTATTTCATAAATGGAATCAACAAAGTATGCACATTCTATGTCATAACGACTTTCTATAGTTTGCGCATGCGCAAACTATGCACATTCTACGTGATAACGACTTTCTATAGTTTGCACATGCGTCCGGAAGTAAGAAAAGCTTACTTCCCCCCTTTTTTTAAATTCATAGCTTCTAGAATGTTTAGATGAATTCTTAAAAAACACGAGTTTTTAGAAAATGTGATTTATTTCATAAATGGAATCAACAAATTATGCACATTCTACGTAATAACGACTTTCTATAGTTTGCGCATGCGTCCGAAAATAAGAAAAGCTTACTTCCGCCAGTTTTTTAAAACCACGGCTTCTAGAAGGTTTACATGATTTCTTAAAAAACAGGAGTTTTTAGAAAATGTGATTTATTTCATAAATGGAATCAACAGAGTAAGCACATTCTATGTAATAACGACTTTCTAAAGTTTGCGCATGCGTCCGGAAATATGAAAAGCTTAATTCCACCAGTTTTTTAAAATCACAGCTTCTAGAAGGTTTACATGACTTCTTAAAAAACACGAGTTTTTAGAAAATGTGATTTATTTCATAAATGGAATCAACAAAGTATGCACATTCTACATCATAACAACTTTCTATAGTTTGAGCATGCGTCAGGAAATAAGAAAAGCTTAATTCTCCTCGTTTTTTAAAATCACAGCTTCTAGAAGGTTTACATGATTTCTTAAAAAACACGAGTTTTTAGGAAATGTGATTTATTTCATAAATGGAATCAACAAAGTATCCACATTCTATGTCATAACGACTTTCTAAAGTTTGCGCATGCGCAAACTATGCACATTCTACGTGATAACAACTTTCTATAGTTTGCACATGCGTCCGGAAATAAGAAAAGCATAATTCCCCCCGTGTTTTGAAATCACAGCTTCTAGAAGGCTTACATGATTTCTTAAAAAACACGAGTTTTTAGAAAATGTGATTTATTTCATTAATGGAATCATCAAAGTATGCACATTCTATGTCATAACGACTTTCTATAGTTTGCGCATGCGCAAACTCTACACATTCTACGTGATAACGACTTTCTATAGTTTGGGCATGCGTCCGGAAATAAGAAAAGCTTACTTCCCCCCTTTTTTTAAATTCACAGCTTCTAGAAGGTTTAGATGTGTTGTAGAAATTTCTCCCTACGGATAGGTAGAAACTCTCTTAGGATAAAGCAGGATGTACTGACTCTATACTAAGACAAAAAAGAAACAAATGCTACCTTGAATCCCTAGATCTAACAAACATCTCAGGATTAAAATGCTGAAGAGAATAGAAGGAGTTTAACTGACCTTATATCCAAACGCTTGTTTTTGGTATTTGCTCCAAGCTCCAAGTCCTCACAAGTAAACCTGTTAAAATGGAACCAAAACACAAGTATGCACTATTCTCTAGCAACCTGAAACATGAGTTAGGATCTAAATCTATGAAAGATACAAATCATATCATTAAAACAAGATTAACACGAATGATTTGGGAAAACAAGACAAGTTATTCCATTACAACTTGAAGATTACTTACAAAGGGTGCTTGATGTCCAAGCCAATTTCCAGCTCCAAGTGCTTTCTCTAGCTATCTCTGCAGAAGTATGAAGATCATAGGTTTGATGCCCCAAAAGTCCTCCCTTTGGCTCATGGAAGGCTTCTCTCTTATAGCACATGGGAAGGCTAACCAACAAGAGAGAAGTGTGGATCTATGGAGGGTTTAGTGGATCAGGCCAGCTAAACAAAGAAGGAGTTAGGATCGAACCAAAGGTAGTAATCCCAACAAAATCTCCTCGAAGGTCGAAATCCCAAAATCCAAGGCAAAAAGGCTAATTTCATACTACCGCGCCCCTATAACTGAGCATAACGCGGTAGTACCGCGCCCCAAAGAAGGAGCAACGCGCGGTAGTGCTAACTACCGCGCCCTTGTAGATGTGCAAGGAGCGGCAGTGCTCACAAACAGGGCTAAGTTGGGTTGGAAGATGGCAGAAAAAGGTTTTGCTTTCAGTATTCAGTCAATGGTTTTCACTCTGGATGTTCAGATGATCTTTAAGGGAAACTGTCGTTTAGGTCGGTAATGCAAGGATGCGACACTAATACGAAATGTGTAATATTGAGGTATAACAGATGCCCCCTAAAGTGTGAGGTCAGAAGAGACTGATGACCGAAAGACTTTACAAATATGGTTCGGAGATAGCATCGAGGGGAGCAACAAGGAGCTGAAACAGAAACAAAATGTCAGATATACCACCGAGGCGGGCATTCCCATGCTCGGAAACAAATGACTCAAAGCATGGCTGCCGACCAATACATTGCAGATCCATGAGTACTGAGATGATATAGACTGTAGACAAATCATGGCTACTATGAACAAGCGTAGATCCATGAGACAATAATGACACAGCCACGACCAATACAAAAGTGGATCTGTGTGACAATACAGAGGAAATCTCCATTGCAACCTGGACGTAATCAAAATACAAAAGGGTGTCCAGGGTCTTCTACCCGATCGCAAACGATACGAATCTAGCCATGTGATTACAAGGTGTTGAAGTCGAACATGGTAGAAACCATTTGATTACCGGTCAATGATGTGAACCGTTAACAAATGCGAGGGAAATCACCAATAATGATAATGATCCCCAAGGTATCTATAGTACATCTCAACGAAATGCGAATAAAGGAGTTGATGTCGAGCATCCGAGAGATCATTCAATCAGAGGTCATTGATGAAAACCTACTGTTGAATACGAGGAAACCTGCCATTGAGGCATGCAGGTACCAAGGTACTAATGGTTGACTCCTAAGCCTAATTCCTGGATAGTGATTTGGTGTCGACAGGAATAGACTCGTCGAAGGTGGGCCATAACAATTCCCACATCATCGACACGAAATCAGAACGAGAGATAGTATGGACCGATGAAACAATAGAATATGTACTGACACAAAGGGGAGTTTTGACATGAAGTGGAGGTGGACTCAAGGTAATAACCCTTTGAACATATAACGGCATGAAACAGAGCTTGGAAGCAGGGATTAATTTAACAGACAGAACCGTAGGAAGTGTGAACTCATAGCAATGATGAGGATGCATGATCATAATGATGACACTATCAGCAAGACTGACTACCCAAAACAGACAAGGTGAGGATGCATGCCATGTTCAAAGGTGATGACTCACAAGCTGCCAACAAGGTAAACTTGACTCATTTTCCCATTTTCCCCCGACATGATAGACGAGTACCTCTTTATTTTTTAACGAGCTTGAGGAGGATAACAGATGCTCGATATAGCTCATCTCATAGATGAGTCCAATCTCACATGTTTTTCGAACCTGAGAAAGGAGGGGTTCGGTCCCAAAATGGGTCCTTCGATGTTTGATTTTACGAGTCCAAGGAAGGAAAACTCGGTTGTCATTTCATGTTTAGAGAGTCTGAAAATAACTAAAGAAGACTCCAACGGTCCTTTTTCGTAAGGTTAGCCTCATCGCCCGAAAAAGGGTAAAACAACGCGGGAGAGGACTCTTCCAGTCATGATTGGCTGGAGTATTCCTTTTTCGTAAGTAGTGCCCCCTAGTCCGAAAAAGGGGTAAACTATCACTAGGGAGACGATCATTCAAATCCTTTTACAAGCGTGAACGAATCAATTTCGCTTGGCGATCTTTTCAATTTTAGGGAGTCTGAAAAGAGCTTAACTATGGACTCCATGTACAACTTTGTCATGGTTGATGACCGAGTACGACAAAGGAAAAGTAAACTCGACACAGTTCCTTTTCCGTAAATAGTCTAGCGAGGCCGGATAAAGTGATAAACCTATACTCGTTAGACACACCTTTTTACTCCAATTGTTTAACGAGCACGATAATGGTATCAAAAGCACTCGAAATCTTTTTCATGTTTGGATCCAGAGCACGAAAAAGGAAAAAGTAAGCTCAAACCACTTTTCATGTTTTTAACCAGAGCACGAAAAAAGTGAAAAGTAAGCTCAAACACCATCTTACTGTTTTTAATGAGCTCGAAGATAGGTTGGAAGAATGCTCATAATGTCTGCTTCATTTTTTAACGAGCTTGTAACAGAAAATGAACTATGCTCAGGATAATTTTCATGGTTTAATGAGCTCGAAACCTAAAAAGGAAAGTATGCTCGAAAATGTTCCCAATGGTGAACTTCTTCCCGTCATGAAATCCAAAGGTTGGTTCATGCCCCCAGCATGATTGCTAGAATTAAGTGACTTAGCTCCAACGTGATGTGGAGAGGTGATCGAGTTGACTTCAACATAACTTCCAGAGGTTGAAGACATGCCCCCAAGCTTCATTTCATTCGCCTAAGGTATAGGCAAGTGAAAAGAAGGTTCAGGTACTAAGTCTACGAGGAGACTCGACTCAAAGGGAAAGGATATGTTTCATTTTTTAATGAGCTTGACACAGGAGTAGAACTTTGCTCAGACTACTGGTTTCATTTTTTAATGAGCTTGAAGCCAATGGTAAACTCTGCTCATGATTAAGGCCCATTGATGGGTTCCTTCCCAACATGATGACCAGAGTTTGGTAAATGCCCCCAGCATGATTGCTAAAGGCTAAACATGCCCCCCAAGCTTCGTTTCGTCTGACTACTCTTCTTCCTTACCCAAAAATCCTGGCTACTAATCCAAATGTGTTCACCAGGGGGGGTAGGGAGAACCAGGACCAAGTGACCCAGGCAGATGAAATGAAGGTTCAAATCCTAACTCTAGCAAGAGACTCGAACAAATGGAAAGGAGATCTATTTCATTTTTACACAAGCTTGAAATAGATAATAACAATGCTTGAAAGGGTCCTTTTTATTTTTTAATGAGCTTAAAACAGAAAGAAATTATGCTCGAAGGTAGTTTCATTTTTACGCAAGCTTGAAACTGAACGTAAACTATGCTTGGGATTTGGTTTCGTTTTTACACAAGCTTAAAACCAAAAGTAAACTGTGCTTGAGGGTAGTTTCATTTTTACGCAAGCTTGAAACCGAACGTAAACTATGCTTTGAATTTGGTTTCATTTTTACACAAGCTTAAAACCAAAAGTAAACTGTGCTTGAGGGTAGTTTCATTTTTACGCAAGCTTGAAACCGAACGTAAACTATGCTTGGGATTTGGTTTCATTTTTACACAAGCTTAAAACCAAAAGTAAACTGTGCTTGAGGGTAGGTTTCATTTTTTAACGAGCTTGAAACAAAGAATAAACTATGCTCGTGGGAATCTATTTCATTTTTTAACGAGCTTGACATAGAAAGGGAACTATGCTCATAATGATGGTTGGTTTCATTTTTACACAAGCTTAAAACCAAAAGTAAACTATGCTTGGGAAAATGGTTTCATTTTTTAACGAGCTTGACACCAAAATGGAACTTTGCTCCAAATGATGGTTGGTTTCATTTTTACACAAGCTTAAAACCAAAAGTAAACTATGCTTGGGATGATGGTTGGTTTCATTTTTACACAAGCTTAAAACCAAGAGTAAACTATGCTTGGAAAAAATGATTGGTTTTATTTTTATACAAGCCTAAAACCAAAAGTAAACTATGCTTGAAATGATGGTTTCATTTTTTAACGAGCTTGACACCGGAATAGAACTTTGCTCCAACATCCCCCCCCCCCCCCTAGGGGGAAGAAACCACTAAAACATGTGGAACATTTAGGGAAGTTTGGTGACTAGGAGTCATGCGATGAGTGGGCGTCACAAAGGAAAGCTGATCGATGGTCACAATATTCCCATGATGGGGAAAATACATCACTCGGAAGAGTGAGGACACTACAGCCTTCATTGCATGGACGTAATTGCGTCCAAGGAGAAGATTAAAATCTAAGGGACCTTGGATGACCATAACATCAATACAGACAGTTTTCCCTCCCAAAGTGATAGGTAACTGAGGAAGGGACCCTAAGGGTCCAGTAGATTTTCTATTGAAAGCCAGTATTTGGTCAGTGACGGGCACAAGCCGAGGAGAACCTAAGGCTTGCCAAGCAGTTGAGGATAGAATACTAACAGAAGCTCCTTCATCAACTATCGTACGAAAAATTTCTTTATCGGAAACTCCTACAGATATTTGAAAAGGAACACTCGAAGGAAGACGAGATTCTGTTAGACCATTCCAATCAAAGGAAATAACCTCAGTACTTGGAGGGGGTCTCGTAGAAACGGACAGGGTTTCCCCTTGCCGAGGACATTCTGAACCGATAAGGAAAACATCAGTGGTTTCCAATTCACTCTTGCTTGGAAGATAAGAATGAGACGAAGATTGTGTCAAGGTGACTGCTTCAGTCTGGACTTTCTCCAATGAAAGAGCGGGATCGAGTGGGGATGACAGTGACTCAATCACTTCACTCTCGGAAGGGAGAGTGGGATCAATTGCAGATGAAACTGAATTGATCACTTGGTCAACCAGCAGGGGGTCAAGGGACAGTTTACCATGGTCTGTTGGAGGCACCAATTGAGAACTAGTAATATCTTCCAACCACCGTGAGGCTTCATCCATGCTCGGACAAAGGAAAGTACGGTGCATACCCTTGCATATCAAACAGGGATATAGGACTTTACCCTTACGACCCTTCACCAAGGGGTCACTGGTCGAAGGAGTGTCATCGACATGATGGTCAGAGGTCGATGATACAATTGGTTTGGGGTTTTTAGACCACACTTCTGATACACGGGAAAGATCAGGACAATCCTTGAGCAGGTGATCACCCTTACAAAGTTTGCAAGGGAACTTGGGATTACGGGGTGTTTTCGTAGAATGAGTGCCATTAGAGGCGACTGGTTTACGCTTGGTCTCTTCTTTATCCTTCTTCTTCTTAACTTTCCTTTTCTTCTTCTTCTTATCCACCTGATTACTAACACTATTGCTTTGGTCAGGCGAGGAAGAAGGAACGGAAGAAGATTCATCCGACGAAGAAGGAGAAGGATTAGTTTGGGATTGACTCTCTCGTGGTGGAGAGTTAACATTCGAAACATTGGGCGCAATCGGAATTACCGGATTGAATAACCATACCGGTAATCCTATGGTTAATCCAGGAAGATTTAACGTGGCAATAAAGGGAGGACCAATATCTCCAACTGAAGGAAAAGTAAAAGGTACCCCTTGAAAAGGGGTCTCCGGATTGGTAGTCCCAGAAGGAGCATGGGCGCATGGAGGTGGCTTCTCCATGGAACAAAACTAAGTGACGTGGACAAAGTCTTGTTAAAAAGAACTCAAAAACCCTTAGGCAACCGAGCGTGCGAAAGGGGAGCTAGGAAAAGACAAGGCTCACAGGCCAAAAGAGCAAGCTCAAAAAACTATACTGAGGCCGCTGCCACAGTAAGTGAGCTGTACAACAAAACGGCCAGAATGCCAACAAGCAACCCTACAAAGAAAAAGACCCTCTACAAGATAGCAAGAAAAACCTCCTAACTAAGAGCTGGAGACCTCAACAAATTGTATCCTTCGCAAGGTGATGAAATCCAAGTCGAACAATACAAAATGAGAGACCAATAATGGAAGGATATCCCTCTACCGAAAGGGATCCTGGGTAAAAGAGCCCTAGTAGAATAGATACTAAGCTACCTCGTTCATGACACGTCGGAAAAGGTTTTGGGCACTTTAGCCTTCCGAAGAAGACAGCGATCGATGTTTCCTTAGGGCTAAGTGGAGTGCGGTATTCCACAGAGTCCGTCCGGTTCTCAATCTCGCGGCCGTTTAACCCCTGAAAGTTAAAAACAGTCAGGAGGCCCCTCCACAAACTAGCTGTGACCATGTCAATAAGTAATAGAGGATTTTAGTTCCCTAAAGACAACGACTATGTCTCAGATGAAAATGACAAGGGGGAATTATTTTGATGCCTATCCCCGGTGTCCTACCTAACTACCAAATTCTTTTGATTTCCTCAAGTGAGGTTAATATTGGTTTAGTTAGGGAGATTAATTTTAGAGGCTGTCTTACACAATCGGGTTATGGAAGTGCAACTTGATGGTGTTGTGACGACTCAAACCATGCAAATGAAGATGAATCGAAATGAGCCTTTCTCTTCGATGAACACTAGCTAAAGTAAGGAAGAATTCTTTCCGTTCCCAATATGCACAACCCAATGCACATGCAATTTTATTTCTTTTCAAAATGATAGAAAGAAGTAAAATATGTACCCAAAACTAACCCAATCTTCGAAAAGGTTCTTTATATGAACACCAACGTAATGATTCTAATCCATTTCCTATCTTTTCACACTTGAAAAAGACACATCCAAGCTACGGAAAGAAAGATTCTACAAATGCTTCCAATCAAATGCAAGACAAGGAGAAGAACCTAATAATATCGTCTAACTCAAATGCTCATAAATATGAAACAAGCATTTCTTCTTCTCATGAATGTAATACCAAGAATGTCAAATGATTAAATTAAATCAAGAAGAATACCTATGTGTTTCAATTTCATGAATATGGTAAAAGAATGACAAAATCAAGCTTCTCTTTGAACTAAAGCGGAGGCAAGGAATCAATCTTTTCAAACAATCATTAGCTAGGATGTAAAGGAAATAAGATGCAAGCAATCCAAACACGCCAAGCACACCAAACCAAAAATGATCTCAAAACCTTAATATGGGTCAAAACGACTAAAGGATGCACGATTCAAAAATAGAACCCATTTCGCTTAAAAATGCAAGCAAAACACTAGTATTGATTCAAAGGGCCAACATGGATCCAAATCTCGAAAAGACCAAAAAATAACCAAATAAACACCCTTTCCAGGAACTACCGCGGGCCTGCAGGCCACCTGGGAGCGGTAATGACAGACTACCGCGCTGTAGACAGCGCTTAAGGGGCGGTACTGCAAGACTACCGCGTTGTAGACAGTGCTTAAGGTGCGGTACTGCAAGACTACCGCGCTCTGGACAGTGGTGAAGGCGCGGTACTACCGCTCTGTAGGAAGTTACGGGGGCGCGGTACTGTGTGAACAGGGAAAGAGGCGGAAATTTGAGAAAAGATCTTGACTTTTCAAGGTTTCGCCAACCCAGAGGACTTACTGATCTGTAACAGGAGTCTAATGCAGAGAGCAGGGAAGTGAATAATGGTGAAAGAACCCAATTCTTACAATTAATAAGTGAAACTGAAAGCAAACTTCACAAGCAAAGAAAATGGATTCAAATCCCCAGCGGAGTCGCCAGTTTTTGTTGTAGAAATTTCTCCCTACGGATAGGTAGAAACTCTCTTAGGATAAAGCAGGATGTACTGACTCTATACTAAGACAAAAAAGAAACAAATGCTACCTTGAATCCCTAGATCTAACAAACATCTCAGGATTAAAATGCTGAAGAGAATAGAAGGAGTTTAACTGACCTTATATCCAAACGCTTGTTTTTGGTATTTGCTCCAAGCTCCAAGTCCTCACAAGTAAACCTGTTAAAATGGAACCAAAACACAAGTATGCACTATTCTCTAGCAACCTGAAACATGAGTTAGGATCTAAATCTATGAAAGATACAAATCATATCATTAAAACAAGATTAACACAAATGATTTGGGAAAACAAGACAAGTTATTCCATTACAACTTGAAGATTACTTACAAAGGGTGCTTGATGTCCAAGCCAATTTCCAGCTCCAAGTGCTTTCTCTAGCTATCTCTGCAGAAGTATGAAGATCATAGGTTTGATGCCCCAAAAGTCCTCCCTTTGGCTCATGGAAGGCTTCTCTCTTATAGCACATGGGAAGGCTAACCAACAAGAGAGAAGTGTGGATCTATGGAGGGTTTAGTGGATCAGGCCAGCTAAACAAAGAAGGAGTTAGGATCGAACCAAAGGTAGTAATCCCAACAAAATCTCCTCGAAGGTCGAAATCCCAAAATCCAAGGCAAAAAGGCTAATTTCATACTACCGCGCCCCTATAACTGAGCATAACGCGGTAGTACCGCGCCCCAAAGAAGGAGCAACGCGCGGTAGTGCTAACTACCGCGCCCTTGTAGATGTGCAAGGAGCGGCAGTGCTCACAAACAGGGCTAAGTTGGGTTGGAAGATGGCAGAAAAAGGTTTTGCTTTCAGTATTCAGTCAATGGTTTTCACTCTGGATGTTCAGATGATCTTTAAGGGAAACTGTCGTTTAGGTCGGTAATGCAAGGATGCGACACTAATACGAAATGTGTAATATTGAGGTATAACAAGATGAATTCTTAAAAAACATGATTTTTTAGAAAATGTGATTCATTTCATAAATGGAGTCAACAAGGTATGCACATTCTACGTAGTAACGACTTTCTATAGTTTGCGCATGCGTCCGGAAATAAGAAAACCTTACTTCCGCCAGTTTTTTAAAAACAAAGCTTCTAGAAGGTTTACATGATTTCTTAAAAAACACGAGTTTTTAGAAAATGTGATTTATTTCATAAATGGAATCAACACAGTATGCACATTCTACATAGTAATGAATTTCTATAGTTTGCGCATGCGTCCGGAAATAATAAAAGCTTCCTTCCGCCATTTTTTTAAATTCACAGCTTCTAGAAGGTTTAGATGAATTCTTAAAAAACACGAGTTTTTAAAAAATGTGATATATTTCATAAATGGAATCAACAAACTATGCACATTCTACGTAATAACGACTTTCTATAGTTTGCGCATGCGTCCGGAAGTAATAAGTAATTCCCGCCTTTTTTTAAATTCACAGCTTCTAGAAGGTTTAGATGAATTCTTAAAAAACATTAGTTTTTAGAAAATGTGATTTATTTCATAAATGGAATCAACAAAGTATGCACATTCTACGTAATAACGACTTTCTATAGTCTACGCATGCGTCCGGAAATAAGAAAAGCTTACTTCCGCAAGTTTTTTAAAACCACAGCTTCTAGAAGGTTTACATGATTTCTTAAAAAACATGAGTTTTTAGAAAATGTGATTTATTTCATCAATGGAATCAACAAGGTATGCACATTCTATGTAATAACGACTTTCTAAAGTTTGTGCATGCGTCCGGAAATAAGAAAAGCTTACTTCCCCCCTTTTTTTAAATTCACAACTTCTAGAAGGTTTAGATGAATTCTTAAAAAACACGCTTTTTTAGAAAATGTGATTTATTGCATAAATGGAATCAACAAAGTATGCACATTCTACATCATAACCACTTTCTATAGTTTGCGCATGCGTCCGGAAATTGGAAAAGCTTGCTTCCGCAAGTATTTTAAAATCACAGCTTCTAGAAGGTTTACATGATTTCTTAAAAACCACGAGTTTTTAGAAAATGTGATTTATTTCATAAATGGAATCAACAAGGTACGCACATTCTACGTAGTAACGACTTTCTATATTTTGCACATGCGTCCGGAAATAAGAAAAGCTTACTTCCGCCAGTTTTTTAAAACCACAGCTTATAGAAGGTTTACATGATTTCTTAAAAAACACGAGTTTTTAGAAAATGTGATTTATTTCATAAATGGAATCAATAAAGTATGCACATTCTATGTAGTAACGAGTTTCTATAGTTTGCCCATGCGTCCGGAAATAAGAAAAGCTTCCTTCCGCCAGTTTTTTAAAACCCAGCTTCTAGAAGGTTTACATGATTTCTTAAAAACCACGAGTTTTTAGAAAATGTGATTTATTTCATAAATGGAATCAACAAAGTATGCACATTCTACATAGTAATGACTTTCTATAGTTTGCGCATGCGTCCGGAAATAAGAATAGCTTAATTCCCCCCGTTTTTTAAAATCACAGCTTCTAGAAGGTTTAAATGATTTCTTAAAAAACACGAGTTTTTAGAAAATGTGATTTATTTCATAAATGGAATCAACAAACTATGCACATTTTAAGTCATAACAACTTTCTATAGTTTGCGCATCCGTCCGGAAATAAGAAAAGCTTAATTCCCCCCGTTTTTTAAAATCACAGCTTCTAGAAGGTTTACATGGTTTCTTAAAAAACACGAGTTTTTAGAAAATGTGATTTATTTCATAAATGGAATCAACAAAGTATGCACATTCTATGTAATAACGACTTTCGAAAGTTTGCGCATGCGTCCGAAAATATGAAAAGCTTACTTCCGCCAGTGTTTTAAAATCACAGCTTCTAGAAGGTTTACATGATTTCTTAAAAAACACGTGTTTTTAGAAAATGTATTTTATTTCATCAATGGAATCAACAAACTATGCACATTCTACGTCATAACAACTTTTTATAGTTTGCGCATCCCTTCGGAAATAAGAAAAGCTTAATTCCCCCCGTTTTTTAAAATCGCAGCTTCTAGAAGGTTTACATGATGTCTTAGAAAACACGAGTTTTAAGGAAATGTGATTTATTTCATAAATGGAATCAACAAAGTATGCACATTCTATGTCATAACAACTTTCTATAGTTTGCGCATGCCGAAACTATGCACATTCTATGTAATAACAACTTTCTATAGTTTCCGCATGCGTACGGAAATAAGAAAAGCTTACTTCCCCCCTTTTTTTAAATTCACAGCTTCTAGAAGGTTTAGATGAATTCTTAAAAAACAAGAGCTTTTAAAAAATGTGATTTATTTAATAAATGGAATCAACAAAGTATGCACATTCTACGACATAACAACTTTCTATTGTTTTCGCAAGCGTCCGGAAATAAGAAAAGCTTAATTCCCCCCTTTTTTAAAATCACAGCTTCTAGAAGGTTTACATGATTTCTTAAAAAACTTGAGTTTTTAGAAAATGTGATTTATTTCATAAATGCAATCAACAAACTATGCACATTCTACGTAATAACGACTTTCGATAGTTTGCTCATGCGTCCGGAAATAAGAATAGCTTCTTTCCGCCAGTTTTTTAAAACCACAGCTTCTAGAAGGTTTACATGATTTCTTAAAAAACACAAGTTTTTAGAAAATGTGATTTATTTCATATATGGAATCAACAAAGTATGCACATTCTACGTAGTAACGACTTTCTATAGTTTGAGCATGCGTCCAGAAATACGAAAAGCTTACTTCCGCCAGTTTTTTAAAATCACAGCTTCTAGAAGGTTTACATGATTTCTTAAAAACCACGAGTTTTTAGAAAATGTGATTTATTTCATAAATGGAATCAACAAAGTATGCACATTCTATGTAATAACAACTTTCTAAAGTTTGCGCATGTGTCCGAAAATAAGACAAGCTTGCTTCCGCAAGTTTTTTAAAGTCACAGCTTCTAGAAGGTTTACATGATTTCTTAAAAAAAAAGACTTTTTAGAAAATGTGATTTATTTCATAAATGGAATGAACAAAGTATGCACATTCTACGTAGTAACGACTTTCTATAGTTTGCGCATGCGTCCGGAAATAAGAAAAGCTTACTTCCGGCAGTTTTTTAAAATCACGGCTTCTAGAAGGTTTACATGATTTGTTAAAAAACACAAGTTTTTAGAAAATGTGATTTATTTCATAAATGGAATCAACAAAGTATGCACATTCTATGTAATAACGACTTTCTAAAGTTTGCGCATGCGTCCGGAAATAAGAAAAGCTTGCTTCCGCAAGTTTTTTAAAATCACAGCTTCTAGAAGGTTTACATGATTTCTTAAAAAACACGAGTTTTTAGAAAATGTGATTTATTTCATAAATGGAATCAACAAAGTATGCACATTCTACGTAGTAACGACTTTCTATAGTTTGTGCATGCGTCCAGAAATAAGAAAAGCTTACTTCTGCCAGTTTTTTAAAATCATAGCTTCTAGAAGGATTACATGATTTCTTAAAAAACACGAGTTTTTAGAAAATGTGATTTATTTCATAAATGGAATCAACAAAGTATGCACATTCTATGTAATAACGACTTTCTAAAGTTTGCGCATGCGTCCAGAAATAAGAAAAGTTTGCTTCTGCAAGTTTTTTAAAACCACAGCTCCTAGAAGGTTTACATGATTTCTTAAAAAACACGAGTTTTTAGAAAATGTGATTTATTTCATAAATGGAATAACAAAGTATGCACATTCTATGTAATAACGACTTTCTAAAGTTTGCGCATGCGTCCGGAAATAAGAAAAGCTTGCTTCCGCATGTTTTTTAAAATCACAGCTTCTAGAAGGTTTACATGATTTCTTAAAAAACACGAATTTTTAGAAAATGAGATTTATTTCATAAATGGAATCAACAAAGTATGCACATTCTACGTAGTAACGAATTTCTATAGTTTGTGCATGCGTCCGAAAATAAGAAAAGCTTACTTCTGCCAGTTTTTTAAAATCATAGCTTCTAGAAGGTTTACATGATTTCTTAAAAAACACGAGTTTTTAGAAAATGTGATTTATTTCATAAACGAAATCAACAAAGTATGCACATTCTATGTAATAACGACTTTCTATAGTTTGCGCATGCGTCCGGAAATAAGAAAAGCTTGCTTCCGCCAGTTTTTTAAAATCACAGCTTCTAGAAGGTTTACATGATTTCTTAAAAAACACGAGTTTTTAGAAAATGTGATTTATTTCATAAATGGAATCAACAAAGTATGCACATTCTATGTAATAACAACTTTCTAAAGTTTGCGCATGCGTCCGAAAATAAGACAAGCTTGCTTCCGCAAGTTTTTTAAAGTCACAGCTTCTAGAAGGTTTACATGATTTCTTAAAAAAAAAGAGTTTTTAGAAAATGTGATTTATTTCATAAATGGAATAAACAAAGTATGCACATTCTACGTAGTAACGACTTTCTATAGTTTGCGCATGCGTCCGGAAATAAGAAAAGCTTACTTCCGGCAGTTTTTTAAAATCACAGCTTCTAGAAGGTTTACATGATTTCTTAAAAAACACGCGTTTTTAGAAAATGTGATTTATTTCATAAATGGAATCAACAAAGTATGCACATTCTACGTAGTAACGACTTTCTATAGTTTGTGCATGCGTCCGGAAATAAGAAAAGCTTACTTCTGCCAGTTTTTTAAAATCATAGCTTCTAGAAGGATTACATGATTTCTTAAAAAACACGAGTTTTTATAAAATGTGATTTATTTCATAAATGGAATCAACAAAGTATGCACATTCTATGTAATAACGACTTTCTAAAGTTTGCGCATGCGTCCGGAAATAAGAAAAGCTTGCTTCCGCAAGTTTTTTAAAATCACAGCTTCTAGAAGGTTTACATGATTTCTTAAAAAAAACGAGCTTTTAGAAAATGTGATTTATTTCATAAATGGAATCAACAAAGTATGCACATTCTACGTAGTAACGACTTTCTATAGTTTGTGCATGCGTCCGGAAATAAGAAAAGCTTACTTCTGCCAGTTTTTTAAAATCATAGCTTCTAGAAGGATTACATGATTTCTTAAAAAACACGAGTTTTTAGAAAATGTGATTTATTTCATAAATGGAATCAACAAAGTATGCACATTCTATGTAATAACGACTTTCTAAAGTTTGCGCATGCGTCCAGAAATAAGAAAAGCTTGCTTCTGCAAGTTTTTTAAAACCACAGCTTCTAGAAGGTTTACATGATTTCTTAAAAAACACGAGTTTTTAGAAAATGTGATTTATTTCATAAATGGAATCAACAAAGTATGCACATTCTATGTAATAACGACTTTCTAAAGTTTGCGCATGCGTCCGGAAATAAGAAAAGCTTGCTTCCGCAAGTTTTTTAAAATCACAGCTTCTAGAAGGTTTACATGATTTCTTAAAAAACACGAGTTTTTAGAAAATGAGATATATTTCATAAATGGAATCAACAAAGTATGCACATTCTACGTAGTAACGACTTTCTATAGTTTGTGCATTCGTCCGAAAATAAGAAAAGCTTACTTCTGCCAGTTTTTTGAAATCATAGCTTCTAGAAGGTTTACATGATTTCTTAAAAAACACGAGTTTTTAGAAAATGTGATTTATTTCATAAACGAAATCAACAAAGTATGCACATTCTATGTAATAACGACTTTCTAAAGTTTGCGCATGCGTCCGGAAATAAGAAAAGCTTACTTCCCCCCTTTTTTTAAATTCGCAGCTTCTAGAAGGTTTAGATGAATTCTTAAAAAACACGAGTTTTTAGAAAATGTGATTTATTTCATAAATGGAATCAACAAAGTATGCAGTTTCTATGTCATAACGACTTTCTATAGTTTGCGCATGCGCAAACTATGCACATTCTACGTAATAACGACTTTCTAAAGTTTGCGCATGCGTCCGGAAATAAGAAAAGCTTACTTCCCCCCTTTTTTTGAATTCAGATCTTCTAGAAGGTTTAGATGAATTCTTAAAAAACACGAGTTTTTAGAAAATGTGGTTTAATTCATAAATGGAATCAACAAACTATGCACATTCTACGTAATAACGACTTTCTATAGTTTGCGCATGCGTCCAGAAATAAGAAAAGCTTACTTCCCCCATTTTTTTAAATTCACAGCTTCTAGAAGGTTTAGATGAATTCTTAAAAAACACGACTTTTTAGAAAATGTGATTTATTTCATAAATGGAATCAACAAAGTTTGCACATTCTACGTTATAACGACTTTCTATAGTTTGCGCATGCGTCCGGAAATAAGAAAAGCTTAATTCCCCCCGTTTTTTAAAATCACAGCTTCTAGATGGTTTACATGATTTCTTAAAAAACACGAGTTTTTAGAAAATGTGATTTATTTCATAAATGGAATCAACAAAGTATGCACATTCTATGTCATAACGACTTTCTATAGTTTGTGCATGCGCAAACTATGCACATTCTACGTGATAAGTACTTTCTACAGTTTGCGCATGCATTAGTAAATAAGAAAAGCTTACTTCCGCAAGTTTTTTAAAATCACAGCTTCTAGAAGGTTTACATGATTTCTTAAAAAACACGAGTTTTTAGAAAATGTGATTTATTTCATAAATGGAATCAACAAAGTATGCACATTATATGTAATAACGACTTTCTAAAGTTTGCGCATGCGTCCGGAAATAAGAAAAGCTTGCTTTCGCAAGTATTTTAAAATCACAGCTTTTAGAAGGTTTACATGATTTCTTAAAAAACACGAGTTTTTAGAAAATGTGATTTATTTCATAAATGGAATCAACAAACTATGCACTTTCTACGTAATAACGACTTTCTATAGTTTGCGCATGCGTCCGGAAATAAGAAAAGCTTCCTTCCGCCAGTTTTTTAAAACCACAGCTTCTAGAAGGTTTACATGGTTTCTTAAAAAACCTGAGTTTTTAGAAAATGTGATTTATTTCATAAATGGAATCAACAAAGTATGCACATTTTACGTCATAACAAATTTCTATAGTTTGCGCATCCGTTCGGAAATAATAAAAGCTTAATTCCCCCCGTTTTTTAAAATCACAGCTTCTAGAAGGTTTACATGATGTCTTAAAAAACACGACTTTTTAGGAAATGTGATTTATTTCATAAATGGAATCAACAAACTATGCACATTCTATGTAATAACATTTTTCTATAGTTTGCGCATGCGTCTGGAAATAAGAAAAGCTTCTTTCCGCCAGTTTTTTAAAACCACAGCTTCTAGAAGGTTTACATGACTTCTTAAAAAACACGAGTTTTTAGAAAATGTGATTTATTTCATAAATGGAATCAACAAAGTATGCACATTCTATGTAATAACGACTTTCTAAAGTTTGCGCATGCGTCCGGAAATAAGAAAAGCTTGCTTCTGCAAGTATTTTAAAATCACAGCTTCTAGAAGGTTTACATGATTTCTTAAAAAACATGAGTTTTTAGAAAATGTAATTTATTTCATAAATGGAATCAACAAGGTATGTACATTCTACGTAGTAACGACTTTCTATAGTTTGCGCATGCGTCCAAAAATAAGAAAAGCTTCCTTCCGCCAGTTTTTTAAAACCACAGCTTCAAGAAGGTTTACATGATTTCTTAAAAAACACGAGTTTTTAGAAAATGTGATTTATTTCATAAATGGAATCAACAAAGTATGCACATTCTATGTCATAAAGACTTTCTATAGTTTGCGCATGCCGAAACTATGCACATTCTACGTAATAACACCTTTCTATAGTTTCCGCATGCGTACGGAAATAAGAAAAACTTACTTCCCCCCTTTTCTTAAATTCACAGCTTCTAGAAGGTTTAGATGAATTCTTAAAAAACATGAGTTTTTAGAAAATGTGATTTATTTCATATATGGAATCAACAAAGTATGCACATTCTATGTCATAACGACTTTCTATAGTTTGCGCATGCGTCCGGAAATAAGAAAAGCTTAATTCCCCCCGTTTTTTAAAATCACAGCTTCTAGAAGGTTTACATGATTTCTTAAAAAACACGAGTTTTTAGAAAATATGATTTATTTCATAAATAGAATCAACAAAGTATGCACATTCTATGTCATAACGACTTTCTATAGTTTGCACATGCGCAAACTATGCACATTCTACGTGTTAACGAATTTCTATTGTTTGCGCATTCGTCCGGAAATAAGAAAAGCTTACTTCCCCCCTTTTTTAAATTCACAGCTTCTAGAAGGTTTAGATGAATTCTTAAAAAAATTTAGTTTTTAGAAAATGTGATTTATTTCATAAATGGAATCAACAAACTATGCACATTCTACGTAATAAGGACTTTCTATAGTTTGCGCATGCGTCCGGAAATAAGAAAAGCTTACTTCGTCTAGTTTTTTAAAACCACAGCTTCTAGAAGGTTTACATGATTTCTTAAAAAACACGAGTTTTTAGAAAATGTGATTTATTTCATAAATGGAATCAACAAAGTATGCACATTCTACGTCATAATGACTTTCTATAGTTTCTGCATGCGTCTGGAAATAAGAAAAGCTTAATTCCCCCGTTTTTTAAAATCACAGCTTCTAGAAGGTTTACATTATTTCTTAAAAAACTTGAGTTTTTAGGAAATGTGATTTATTTCATAAATGGAATCAACAAAGTATGCACATTCTATGTCATAACGACTTTGTATTGTTTGCGCCTGCGCAAACTATGCACATTCTACGTAATAACGACTTTCTATAGTTTGTGCATGCGTCCGGATATAAGAAAGCTTACTTCCCCCCTTTTTTTAAATTCATAGCTTCAAGAAGGTTTAGATGAATTCTTAAAAAACATGAGTTTTTAGAAAATGTGATTTATTTCATATATGGAATCAACAAAGTTTCCACATTCTACGTAGTAACGACTTTCTATAGTTTGCGCATGCGTCCCGAAATAAGAAAAGCTTACTTCCGCCAGTTTTTTAAAATCACAGCTTCTAGAAGGTTTAGATGATTTCTTAAAAAACACGAGTTTTTTGAAAATGTGATTTATTTCATAAATGGAATCAACAAAGTATGCACATTCTATGTCATAACGACTTTCTATAGTTTGCGCATGCGCAAACTATGCACATTCTACGTGATAACGACTTTCTATAGTTTGCACATGCGTCCGGAAGTAAGAAAAGCTTACTTCCCCCCTTTTTTTAAATTCATAGCTTCTAGAATGTTTAGATGAATTCTTAAAAAACACGAGTTTTTAGAAAATGTGATTTATTTCATAAATGGAATCAACAAATTATGCACATTCTATGTAATAACGACTTTCTATAGTTTGCGCATGCATCCGAAAATAAGAAAAGCTTACTTCCGCCAGTTTTTTAAAACCACGGCTTCTAGAAGGTTTACATGATTTCTTAAAAAACAGGAGTTTTTAGAAAATGTGATTTATTTCATAAATGGAATCAACAGAGTAAGCACATTCTATGTAATAACGACTTTCTAAAGTTTGCGCATGCGTCCGGAAATATGAAAAGCTTAATTCCAGCAGTTTTTTAAAATCACAGCTTCTAGAAGGTTTACATGACTTCTTAAAAAACACGAGTTTTTAGAAAATGTGATTTATTTCATAAATGGAATCAACAAAGTATGCACATTCTACATCATAACAACTTTCTATAGTTTGAGCATGCGTCAGGAAATAAGAAAAGCTTAATTCTCCTCGTTTTTTAAAATCACAGCTTCTAGAAGGTTTACATGATTTCTTAAAAAACACGAGTTTTTAGGAAATGTGATTTATTTCATAAATGGAATCAACAAAGTATCCACATTCTATGTCATAACGACTTTCTAAAGTTTGCGCATGCGCAAACTATGCACATTCTACGTGATAACAACTTTCTATAGTTTGCGCATGCGTCCGGAAATAAGAAAAGCATAATTCCCCCCGTGTTTTGAAATCACAGCTTCTAGAAGGCTTACATGATTTCTTAAAAAACACGAGTTTTTAGAAAATGTGATTTATTTCATTAATGGAATCATCAAAGTATGCACATTCTATGTCATAACGACTTTCTATAGTTTGCGCATGCGCAAACTCTACACATTCTACGTGATAACGACTTTCTATAGTTTGGGCATGCGTCCGGAAATAAGAAAAGCTTACTTCCCCCCTTTTTTTAAATTCACAGCTTCTAGAAGGTTTAGATGAATTCTTAAAAAACATGATTTTTTAGAAAATGTGATTCATTTCATAAATGGAGTCAACAAGGTATGCATATTCTACATAGTAACGACTTTCTATAGTTTGCGCATGCGTCCGGAAATAAGAAAACCTTACTTCCGCTAGTTTTTTAAAAACAAAGCTTCTAGAAGGTTTACATGATTTCTTAAAAACCACGAGTTTTTAGAAAATGTGATTTATTTCATAAATGGAATCAACACAGTATGCACATTCTACATAGTAATGACTTTCTATAGTTTGCGCATGCGTCCGGAAATAATAAAAGCTTCCTTCCGCCATTTTTTTAAATTCACAGCTTCTAGAAGGTTTAGATGAATTCTTAAAAAACACGAGTTTTTAAAAAATGTGATTTATTTCATAAATGGAATCAACAAACTATGCACATTCTACGTAATAACGACTTTCTATAGTTTGCACATGCGTCCGGAAGTAATAAAAGCTTCCTTCCGCCAGTTTTTTAAAACCACAGCTTCTAGAAGGGTACATGATTTCTTAAAAAAAACGAGTTTTTAGAAAATGTGATTTATTTCATAAATGGAATCAAGAAAGTATGCACATTCTATATAATAACGACTTTCTAAATTTTGCGCATGCGTCCGGAAATATGAAAAGCTTACTTCCGCCAGTTTTTTAAAATCACAGCTTCTAGAACGTTTACATGATTTCTTAAAAAACACGAGTTTTTAGAAAAGGTGATTTATTTCTTAAATGGAATCAACAAAGTATGCACATTCTTTGTCATAATGACTTTCTGTAGTTTGCGCATGCGTCCGGAAATAAGAACAGCTTAATTCCCCCCTTTTTTTAAAATCACAGCTTCTAGAAGGTTTACATGATTTCTTAAAAAACACGAGTTTCTAGGAAATGTGATTTATTTCATAAATGGAATCAACAAAGTTTGCACATTATATGTCATAACGACTTTCTATAGTTTGCGCATGTGCAAACTATGCACATTCTACGTAATAACAACTTTTTATAGTTTGCGCATGCATCCGGAAATAAGAAAAGCTTACTTCCCCCCTTTTTTTAAATTCACAGCTTGTAAAAGGTTTAGATGAAATCTTAAAAAACACGAGTTTTTAGAAAATGTGATTTATTTCATAAATGGAATCAACAAACTATGCACATTCTACGTAATAAGGACTTTCTATAGTTTGCGCATGCGTCCGGAAATAAGAAAAGCTTACTTCTGCCAGTTTTTTAAAACCACAGCTTCTAGAAGGTTTACATGATTTCTTAAAAAACACGAGTTTTTAGAAAATGTGATTTATTTCATAAATGGAATCAACAAAGTATGCACATTCTACGTCATAACGACTTTCTATAGTTTGCGCATGCGTCTGGAAATAAGAAAAGCTTAATTCCCCCCGTTTTTTAAAATCACAGCTTCTAGAAGGTTTACATTATTTCTTAAAAAACTTGAGTTTTTAGAAAATTTGATTTATTTCATAAATGGAATCTACAAAGTATGCACATTCTATGTCATAACGACTTTCTATTGTTTGCGCCTGCGCAAACTATCCACATTCTACGTAATAACGACTTTCTATAGTTTGCGCATGCGTCCGGAAATAAGAAAAGCTTACTTCCCCCCTTTTTTTAAATTCATAGCTTCTAGAAGGTTTAGATGAATTCTTAAAAAACACGAGTTTTTAGAAAATGTGATTTCTTTCATAAATGAAATCAACAAAGTATGCATATTCTACGTCATAACAACTTTCTATAGTTTGCGCATGCGTCCGGAAATAAGAAAAGCTTACTTCCGCCAGTTTTTTAAAATCACAGCTTCTAGAAGGTTTAGATGATTTCTTAAAAAACACGAGTTTTTTGAAAATGTGATTTATTTCATAAATGGAATCAACAAAGTATGCACATTCTATGTCATAACGACTTTCTATAGTTTGAGCATGCGCAAACTATGCACATTCTACGTGATAACGACTTTCCATAGTTTGCGCATGCGTCCGGAAGTAAGAAAAGCTTACTTCCCCCCTTTTTTTAAATTCACAGCTTCTAGAATGTTTAGATAAATTCTGAAAAAACATGAGTTTTTAGAAAATGTGATTTATTTCATAAATGGAATCAACAAACTATGCACATTCTACGTAATAACGACTTTCTATAGTTTGCGCATGCGTCCGAAAATAAGAAAATCTTACTTCCGCCAGCTTTTTAAAACCACGGCTTCTAGAAGGTTTACATGATTTCTTAAAAAACACGAGTTTTTAGAAAATGTGATTTATTTCATAAATGGAATCAACAGAGTATGCACATTCTATGTAATAACGACTTTCTAAAGTTTGCGCATGCGTCCGGAAATATGAAAAGCTTAATTCCACCAGTTTTTTAAAATCATAGCTTCTAGAAGGTTTACATGACTTCTTAAAAAACACAAGTTTTTAGAAAATGTGATTTATTTCATAAATGGAATCAACAAAGTATGCACATTCTACATCATAACAACTTTCTATAGTTTGAGCATGCGTCCGGAAATAAGAAAAGCTTAATTCCCCTCGTTTTTTAAAATCACAGCTTCTAGAAGGTTTACATGATTTCTTAAAAAACACGAGTTTTTAGGAAATGTGATTTATTTCGTAAATGGAATCAACAAACTATCCACATTCTATGTCATAACGACTTTCTAAAGTTTGCGCATGCGCAAACTATGCACATTCTACGTTATAACAACTTTCTATAGTTTGCGCATGTGTCCGGAAATAAGAAAAGCTTAATTCCCCCCGTTTTTTAAAATCACAGCTTCTAGAAGGCTTACATGATTTCTTAAAAAACACGAGTTTTTAGAAAATGTGATTTATTTCATTAATGAAATCAACAAAGTATGCACATTCTATGTCATAACGAATTTCTATTGTTTGCGCATGCGCAAACTCTACACATTCTACGTGATAACGACTTTCTATAGTTTGGGCATGCGTCCGGAAATAAGAAAAGCTTACTTCCCCCCTTTTTTTAAATTCACAGCTTCTAGAAGGTTTAGATGAATTCTTAAAAAACATGAGTTTTTAGAAAATGTGATTCATTTCATAAATGGAGTCAACAAGGTATGCACATTCTACGTCGTAACGACTTTCTATAGTTTGCGCATGCGTCCGGAAATAAGAAAAGCTTACTTCCCTCAGTTTTTTAAAAACAAAGCTTCTAGAAGGTTTACATGATTTCTTAAAAAACACGAGTTTTTAGAAAATGTGATTTATTTCATAAATGGAATCAACAAACTATGCACATTCTACATAGTAATGACTTTCTATAGTTTGCGCATGCGTCCGAAAATAATAAAAGCTTGCTTCCGCCATTTTTTTAAATTCACAGCTTCTAGAAGGTTTAGATGAATTCTTAAAAAACACGAGTTTTTAAAAAATGTGATTTATTTCATAAATGGAATAAAAAAACTATGCACATTCTACGTAATAACGACTTTCTATAGTTTGCACATGCGTCCGGAAGTACTAAAAGCTTCCTTCCGCCAATTTTTTAAAACCACAGCTTCTAGAAGGTTACATGATTTCTTAAAAAACACGAGTTTTTAGAAAATGTGATTTATTTCATAACTGGAATCAACAAAGTATGCACATTCTACGTCATAACGACTTTCTATAGTTTGCGCATGCGTCTGGAAATAAGAAAAGCTTAATTCCCGCCGTTTTTTAAAATCACAGCTTCTAGAAGGTTTACATGATTTCTTAAAAAACTTGAGTTTTTAGAAAATGTGATTTATTTCATAAATGGAATTAACAAAGTATGCACATTCTATGTCATAAATGACTTTCTATTGTTTGCGCATGCGCAAACTATGCACATTCCACGTAATAACAACTTTCTATAGTTTGCGCATGTGGCCGGAAATAAGAAAAGCTTACTTCCCACCTTTTTTTAAATTCATAGCTTCTAGAAGGTTTAGATGAATTCTTAGAAAACACGAGTTTTTAGAAAATGTGATTTATTTCATATATGGAATCAACAAAGTTTCCACATTCTACGTAGTAACGACTTTCTATAGTTTGCGCATGTGTCCCGAAATAAAAAAAACTTACTTCCGCCAGTTTTTTAAAATCACAGCTTCTAGAAGGTTTAGATGATTTCTAAAAAAACACGAGTTTTTCGGAAATGTGATTTATTTCATAAATGGAATCAACAAAGTATGCACATTCTATGTCATAACGACTTTCTATAGTTTGCGCATGCGCAAACTATGCACATTCTACGTGATAACGACTTTCTATAGTTTGCGCATGCGTCCGGAAGTAAGAAAAGCTTACTTCCCCCCTTTTTTTAAATTCACAGCTTCTAAAAGGTTTAGATGAATTCTTAAAAAACACGAGTTTTTAGAAAATGTGATTTATTTCATAAATGGAATCAACAAACTATGCACATTCTACGTAATAAGGACTTTCTATAGTTTGCGCATGCGTCCGGAAATAAGAAAAGCTTACTTCTGCCAGTTTTTTAAAACCACAGCTTCTAGAAGGTTTACATGATTTCTTAAAAAACACGAGTTTTTAGAAAATGTGATTTATTTCATAAATGGAATCAACAGAGTATGCACATTCTATGTAATAACGACTTTATAAAGTTTGCGCATGCGTCCGAAAATATGAAAAGCTTACTTCCGCCAGTTTTTTAAAATCACAGCTTCTAGAAGGTTTACATGACTTCTTAAAAAACACGAGATTTTAGAAAATGTGATTTATTTCATAAATGGAATTAGCAAAGTATACACATTCTACATCATAACAACTTTCTATAGTTCGAGCATGCGTCCGGAAATAAGAAAAGCTTAATTCCCCCCGTTTTTTAAAATCACAGCTTCTAGAAGGTTTACATGATTTCTTAAAAAACATAAGTTTTTAGGAAATTTGATTTATTTCATAAATGGAATCAACAAAGTATGCATATTCTATGTCATAACGACTTTCTATAGTTTGGCCATCCGCAAACTATGCACATTCTAGGTGATAACGACTTTCTATAGATGCGCATGCGTTCGGAAATAAGAAAAGCTTACTTCCCCCCCTTTTTTAAATTCACAGTTTCTAGAAGGTTTAGATGAATTCTTAAAAAACACAAGTTTTTAGAAAATGTGATTTATTTCATAAATGGAATCAACAAAGTATACACATTCTACATAGTAACGACTTTCTATAGTTTGCGCATGCGTCCGGAAATAAGAAAAGCTTACTTCCGCCAGTTTTTTAAAATCACAGCTTCTAGAAGGTTTACATGAATTCTTAAAAACACGAGTTTTTAGAAAATGTGATTTATTTCATAAATGGAATCAACAAAGTATGCACATTCTATGTCATAACGACTTTCTAAAGTTTGCGCATGCGCAAACTATGCACATTCTACGTGATAACGACTTTCTATAGTTTGCGCATGCGTCCGGAAATAAGAAAAGCTTACTTCGCCCCTTTTTTTAAATTCACAGCTTCTAGACTGTTTAGATGAATTCTTAAAAAACACGAGTTTTTAGAAAATGTGATTTATTTCATAAATGGAATGAACAAACTATGCACATTCTACATAATAACGACTTTCTATAGTTTGCGCATGCGTCCAGAAATAAGAAAAGCTTACTTCCGCCAGTTTTTTAAAATCACAGCTTCTAGAAGGTTTACATGATTTCTTAAAAAACACGAGCTTTTAGAAAATGTGATTTATTTCATCAATGGAATCAACAGAGTATGCACATTCCATGTAATAACGACTTTCTAAAGTTTGCGCATGCGTCCGGAAATATGAAAAGCTTACTTCCGCCAGTTTTTTAAAATCACGGCTTCTAGAAGGTTTACATGACTTCTTAAAAAACACGAGTTTTTAGAAAATGTGATTTATTTCATAAATGGAATCAACAAAGTATGCACATTCTACATCATAACAACTTTCTATAGTTTGAGCATGCGTCTGGAAATAAGAAAATCTTAATTCCCCCCGTTTTTTAAAATCACAGCTTCTAGAAGGTTTACATGATTTGTTAAAAAACACGCGTTTTTAGGAAATGTGATTTATTTCATAAATGGAATCAACAAAGTATGCACATTCTATGTCATAACGACTTTCTATAGTTTGCGCATCCGCAAACTATGCACATTCTAGGTGATAATGACTTTCTATAGATGCACATGCGTTCGGAAATAAGAAAAGCTTACTTCCCCCCTTTTTTTAAATTCACAGTTTCTAGAAGGTTTAGATGAATTCTTAAAAAACAAGAGTTTTTAAAAAATGTGATTTATTTCATAAATGGAATCAACAAAGTATACACATTCTACATAGTAACGACTTTCTATAGTTTGCGAATGCGTCCGGAAATAAGAAAAGCGTACTTCCGCCAGTTTTTTAAGATCACAACTTCTAGAAGGTTTACATGATTTCTTAAAAAACACGACTTTTTAGAAAATGTGATTTATTTCATAAATGGAATCAACAAAGTATGCACATTCTATGTCATAACGACTTTCTAAAGTTTGCGCATGCGCAATCTATGCACATTCTACGTGATAACGACTTTCTATAGTTTGCGCATGCGTTTGGAAATTAGAAAAGCTTACTTCCCCCCTTTTTTTAAATTCACAGCTTCTAGAAAGGTTAGATGAATTCTTAAAAAACACGAATTTGAAGAAAATGTGAGTTATTTCATAAATGGAATCAACAAACTATGCACATTCTACGTAATAACGACTTTTTATAGTTTGCGCATGCGTCCGGAAATAAGAAAAGCTTACTTCCCCCCTTTTTTTAAATTCACAGCTTCTAGAAGGTTTAGATGAATTCTTAAAAAACACGAGTTTTTAGAAAATGTGATTTATTTCATAAATGGAATCAACAAACTATGCACATTCTATGTAATTACGACTTTCTATAGTTTACACATGCGTCCGGAAATAAGAAAAGCTTCCTTCCGCCAGTTTTTTAAAACCACAGCTTCTAGAAGGTTACATGATTTCTTAAAAAACACGAGTGTTGAGAAAATGTGATTTATTTCATCAATGGAATCAACAAAGTATGCACATTGTATGTAATAACGACTTTCTAAAGTTTGCGCATGCGTCTGGAAATATGAAAAGCTTACTTCCGCCAGTTTTTTAAAATCACAGCTTCTAGAATGTTTACATGGTTTCTTAAAAAACACGAGTTTTTAGAAAATGTGATTTATTTCATAAATGGAATCAACAAAGTACGTGCATTCTACATCATAACAACTTTCTATAGTTTGCGCATCTGTCCGGAAATAAGAAAAGCTTAATTCCCCCCGTTTTTTAAAATCATAGCTTCTAGAAGGTTTACATGATGTCTTAAAAAACATGAGTTTTTAGGAAATGTGATTTATTTCATAAATGGAATCCACAAAGTATGCACATTCTACGTCATAACAACTTTCTATAGTTTGCGCATGCGTCCGGAAATAAGAAAAGCTTAATTCCCCCCGTTTTTTAAAATCACAGCTTCTAAAAGGTTTACATGATTTCTTAAAAAACTTGAGGTTTTAGAAAATGTGATTTATTTCATAAATGGAATCACCAAAGTATGCAAATTCTATTTCATAACAACTTTCTATAGTTTGCGCATGCCCAAACTATGCACATCACGAACAGCCAGCCAGAGCCAGACAGACTGGACAGGAAGGGGCTTATCAGACAGATCTACTACTCCTTTGGTCGGGTGGAATTAGACTTGGTAAACTTAGCGCTCATACCTTCTGACCAAACAAATTACTACCCATTGCCTAATGATAAAACCTTGCCTGCAACCTCGAAGACTTTATTTTTAGCCTACCATTCACGCTTTATGTTATTCATTTTATTATCGCTTTCTTTATGTTTTATGTCCGCATGATCCACGTAGTCAGCGTTCTGTTTACCTAATTCTGTTCACCATATTCAGTTCGCTCTATCTATATCTTCGTTCGCCCCCTCGGCCATGACCCTTTATGTTCGCTTTCTGTCCGCTTCCTGCCCGATGTCCACTTTAGGGAGTCCGTATGATGTCCCGCCATTGGAAGAAGTATGTATGTTCGCATTCATCCAACCGCCACAGCACCACATGGGAGGGAAGCCCCACCAACCTATCCTAGAAGGGGGGGGGATACCGGGGGGCTTAACTTGTTGATGACGCATCCATGCAATAAGTGTTACCGAAGGAGTGGCCGAAGTAAACGAGTGGTTTTAGTGAGGTTGTGATTATGCACGGGTGTATGTGTATTCACATATATAATGCATTGCTTGTGCTGTTCATTAAACGAACTAACTAGGGGCATGCTGCAGCGAACGGCGGCTTCCGAAGTGGGGGTGACATGGAACTAAGTGAATTGTATGAGTGAATGAATGGCTTCCATGAACACCTCGAGAATAGATATATCAATATAGAGGACTAATTAAATTACGGCAAGCTATCTACGTAATAACGACTTTCTATAGTTTGTGCATGCGTCCGGAAATAAGAAAAGCTCACTTCCCCCCTTTTTTTAAATTCACAGCTTCTAGAAGGTTTAGATGAATTCTTAAAAAACATGAATTTTTAGAAAATGTGATTTATTTCATAAATGGAATCAACAAACTATGCACACTCTACGTAATAACGACTTTCTATAGTTTGTGCATGCGTCCGGAAATAAGAAAAGCTTCCTTCCGCCAGTTTTTTAAAACCACAGCTTCTAGAAGGTTTACATGATTTCTTAAAAAACACGAGTTTTTAGAAAATGTGATTTATTTCATAAATGGAATCAACAAAGTATGCACATTCTGTGTAATAACGACTTTCGAAAGTTTGCGCATGCGTCCGCAAATATGAAAAGCTTACTTCCGCCAGTTTTTTAAAATCATAGCTTCTAGGAGGTTTACATGATTTCTTAAAAAACACGAGTTTTTTTAAAATGTGATTTATTTCATAAATGGAATCAACAAATTATGCACATTCTACGTCATAACAACTTTCTATAGTTTGCGCATGCGTCCGGAAATAAGAAAAGCTAAATTCCCCCTGTTTTTTAAAATCCCAGCTTCTAGAAGGTTTACATGATTTCTTAAAAAACACAAGTTTTTAGGAAATGTGATTTATTTCATAAATGGAATCAACAAAGTATGCACATTCTATGTCATAACGAATTTCTAGAGTTTGCGCATGTGCAAACTATGCACATTCTACGTAATAACAACTTTCTATAGTTTGCGCATGCGTCCGGAAATAAGAAAAGTTTACTTCCCCCCTTTTTTTAAATTCACAGCTTCTAGAAGGTTTAGATGAATTCTTAAAAAACACGAGTTTTTAGAAAATGTGATTTCTTTCATAAATGAAATCAACAAAGTATGCATATTCTACGTCATAACAACTTTCTATAGTTTGCGCATGCGTCCGGAAATAAGAAAAGCTTAATTCCCCCCGTTTTTTAAAATCACAGCTTCTAGAAGGCTTACATGATTTCTTAAAAAACACGATTTTATAGAAAATGTGATTTATTTCATTAATGGAATCAACAAATTATGCACATTCTATGTCATAACGACTTTCTATAGTTTGTGCATGCGCAAACTATGCACATTCTACGTGATAACGACTTTCTATAGTTTGCGCATGCGTCCAGAAATAAGAAAAGCTTACTTCCCCCCTTTTTTTAAATTCACAGCTTCTAGAAGGTTTAGATGAATTCTTAAAAAACATGAGTTTTTAGAAAATGTGATTCATTTCATAAATCGAGTCAACAAGGTATGCACATTCTACGTAGTAACAACTTTCTATAGTTTGCGCATGCGTCCGGAAATAAGAAAAGCTTATTTGCGCCAGTTTTTTAAAACCATAGCTTCTAGAAGGTTTACATGATTTCTTAAAAAACACGAGTTTTTAGAAAATGTGATTTATTTCATAAATGGAATCAACAAAGTATGCACATTCTACGTAGTAACGACTTTCTATAGTTTGCGCATGCGTCCGGAAATAAGAAAAGCTTACTTACGCCAGTTTTTTAAATTCACAGCTTCTAGAAGGTTTCGATGAATTCTTAAAAAACATGAGTTTTTAGGAAATGTGATTTATTTCATAAATGGAATCAACAAAGTATGCACATTCTATGTCATAACGACTTTCTATAGTTTGCGCATGCGCGAACTATGCACATTCTACGTAATAACAACTTTCTATAGTTTGCGCATGCGTCCGGAAATAAGAAAAGCTTACTTCCCCCATTTTTTTAAATTCACAGCTTCTAGAAGGTTTAGATGAATTCTTAAAAAACACGAGTTTTTAGGAAATGTGATTTATTTCATAAATGGAATCAACAAACTATGCACATTCTATGTAATAACGACTTTTTATAGTTTGCGCATGTGTCCAGAAATAAGAAAAGCTTACTTCCCCCCTTTTTTAAAATTCACGGCTTCTAGAAGGTTTAGATGAATTTTAAAAAACACGAGTTTTTAGAAAATGTGATTTATTTCATAAATGGAATCAACAAACTATGCACATTCTACGTAATAATGACTTTCTATAGTTTGCACATGCGTTCGGAAATAAGAAAAGGTTCCTTCCGCTAGTTTTTTAAAACCACAACTTCTAGAAGGTTACATCATTTCTTAAAAAACACGAGTGTTTAGAAAATGTGATTTATTTCATAAGTGGAATAAACAAAGTATGCACATTCTATGTAATAACGACTTTCTAAAGTTTGCGCATGCGTCCGGAAATATGAAAAGCTTACTTCCGCCAGTTTTTTAAAATCACAGCTTCTAGAAGGTTTACATGATTTCTTAAAAAACATGAATTTTTAGAAAATGCGATTTATTTCATAAATGGAATCAACAAAGTATGCGCATTCTACATCATAACAACTTTCTATAGTTTGCGCATCCGTCCGGAAATAAGAAAAGCTTAATTCCCCCTGTTTTTTAAAATCACAGCTTCTAGAAGGTTTACATGATGTCTTAAAAAACACGAGTTTTTAGGAAATGTGATTTATTTCTGTAGAACCCCTCCTTTAGGGTCCCCTTGAACTGAACCTAAAACTTTAAAAACTTCATACAAACAAATTAGCCATCATAGTTATTGGAAAAATAAAATGAAAAGCGTGAATAACTTAACAAAAATAAGCAAAACTTTAACCTGTCAACCCGATCCGGTTGGTCCATTGTCGCCTTCGTCTTCCGTAGGATCCCTCCATCAAAGCTCGTTTAACCATTGGCGAAGCAACCGTTAGCTTCGCCACCCAACCATAGGCTCATGCTTTCAGTCGCATGGCCTCCCCCGAGCTTTGGGTCGTAGAGCTCACACAAGTAGTTCAGAAATTCAGCTTGGGCTTCCCTTCCCACCAGGATTTCTAAGCCAAACCCTTAGATAGCAGCAAGTCTTTGAGGTATTCGAAAATTACGACAATCGTCCAAATTATGGGCCCCTTTACCCATTCCCCAAGTCTTCCTTATAAAGAAAAATCTCATGCGACACATGTCGCTTCATGCATAATTAAATATTTTTAATTAATTATTTAATTAAAACACTCACCCATCCAAGTGTCATTTTCTCTAGGAAGTGCACCAACACCCCTAAGTTTGCTCCAGTTTGTCCCCTAGATATTTTAATTAACTCCTAGCTTTTAGTTGACTAGGTGTCTAATCTTAGGATTCTATTTTGCTCCTAAATAATGATTTCTATTATTTTAAATGCTCAACAAAAATAACTATTCATGTGCAAATGCCTAAATTATTTTTATGCATTTGCTAAGTAATGATCTAGAGTTATTCTCATAAGTTTTTATGCAGTTAAATTTAACAATCAAACTCACTAGGATCACGGTGCCGCGCCGTTGGGCTCCTAGTTCCTTAATTTTAATTCCTTGACATGGCACCACTCCGTCGGGTCCGGTCATCCATTCTTTCCGTTCTCGACAGGGTACCGCATCGTCGGGCCCTTCTGCCACCATCTTTCCGTTTTGACTTGTGGGAACTCTTGTAGGGATTTTAGGAATCGTTACCATCCATCCTCCGTCTACATGCTATCTAGGGACTAATGGCGCTGAGGAGTGAGTCCGTTCTCACTGCGCGCCCCTCAACTCGTATGTGACCAGCTCCGTCGTGGCCCACCTCGTACGCCCTCACGCATTCCTCTTGAGCAAGCGGATCAATGCTTATCTGCTCATGCGTGGTATTCTTGTCGGAAGTCGACATCGTCGTCACTCCCCCTGTGTGTGATTTACCCGTACTCTACGACCCTTCATGTTCCTTTATGTGTCCTTCGGTGAACCGTTTCACCTATTGCTACACACATTTCTCACAAACATAAATCATTATTTTATTGATTTACAATCAATGGTAATCATAAATATACTCAAAATAAAATCAAAGGATTATTTTATTAATGTTTGAAACAGTCGGGTCACTAAGCAAGTTCCCTCAATGTCTACAGTAGTCTAGGGGCACTACATACACCCCTACTTATTTAGAACTTCGTCCCGAAGTTCAGAATAAATGCGGAAAGCTATGATGCATCTCAGTTGCGTCCTCCCAAGTCACAAAGCTAAGGTTGTAGCTGTCCTACTATACTTTGACTTGATCAATCAGGGCTAATCATTAAGCAAGAACTAATCAATCAATTATACCACTCCACATATATAATTTAAATCCTTAATTCATTTATCAATTATTGTCATCATTCACATCTTCAGGTTTTCCTCAATCTTTTAAGACGTATCAAGGCTCAAGAAACCACTTTATCGAAGTTGTTCGGCTGGGTCACTCGACAAGTGCCCTTAAGGTCCACAGTCATTTTAGGGGCATTACAATTTCATAAATGGAATCCACAAAGTATGCACATTCTACGTCATAACAACTTTCTATAGCTTGCGCATGCGTCCGGAAATAAGAAAAGCTTAATTCCCCCCGTTTTTTAAAATCACAGCTTCTAAAAGGTTTACATGATTTCTTAAAAAACTTGAGTTTTTAGAAAATGTGATTTATTTCATAAATGGAATCAACAAAGTATGAAAATTCTATGTCATAACAACTTTCTATAGTTTGCGCATGCCCAAACTATGAACATTCTACGTAATAACGACTTTCTATAGTTTGTGCATGCGTCCGGAAATAAGTAAAGCTTACTTCCCCCCTTTTTTAAATTCACAGCTTCTAGAAGGTTTAGATGAATTCTTAAAAAACATGAATTTTTAGAAAATGTGATTAGTTCATAAATGGAATCAACAAACTATGCACATTCTACGTAATAACGACTTTCTATAGTTTGCGCATGCTTCCGGAAATAAGAAAAGCTTTCTTCCGCCAGTTTTTAAAACCACAGCTTCTAGAAGGTTTAGATGATTTCTTAAAAAACACGAGTTTTTCGAAAATGTGATTTATTTCATAAATGGAATCAACAAACTATGCACATTCTATGTCATAACGACTTTCTATAGTTTGCGCATGTGCAAACTATGCACATTCTACGTGATAACGACTTTCTATAGTTTGCACATTCGTCCGGAAGTAAGAAAAGCTTACTTCCCCCCTTTTTTTAAATTCACAGCTTCTAGAATGTTTAGATGAATTCTTAAAAACACTAGTTTTTAGAAAATGTGATTTATTTCATAAATGGAATCAACAAACTATGCACATTCTACGTAATAACGACTTTCTATAGTTTGCGCATGCGTCCGAAAATAAGAAAAGCTTACTTCCGCCAGTTTTTTAAAACCACGCCTTCTAGAAGGTTTACATGATTTATTAAAAAACACGATTTTTTAGAAAATGTGATTTATTTCATAAATGGAATCAACAGAGTATGCACATTCTATGTAATAACGACTTTCTAAAGTTCGTGCATGCGTCCGGAAATATGAAAAGCTTAATTCCACCAGTTTTTTAAAATCACAGCTTCTAGAAGGTTTACATGACTTCTTAAAAAACACGAGTTTTTAGAAAACGTGATTTATTTCATAAATGGAATCAACAAAGTATGCACATTCTACATCATAACAACTTTCTATAGTTTGAGCATGCGTCCGGAAATAAGAAAAGCTTAATTCCCCTCGTTTTTTAAAATCACAGCTTCTAGAAGGTTTACATGATTTCTTAAAAAACACGAGTTTTTAGGAAATGTGATTTATTTCATAAATGGAATCAACAAAGTGTCCACATTCTATGTCATAACGACTTTCTAAAGTTTGCGCATGCGCAAACTATGCACATTCTACGTGATAACAACTTTCTATAGTTTGCGCATGCGTCCGGAAATAAGAAAAGCTTAATTCCCCTCGTTTTTTAAAATCACAGCTTCTAGAAGGCTTACATGATTTCTTAAAAAACATGAGTTTTTAGAAAATGTGATTTATTTCATTAATGGAATCAACAAAGTATGCACATTCTATGTCATAACGACTTTCTATTGTTTGCGCATGCGCAAATTATGCACATTCTACGTGATAACGACTTTCTATAGTTTGGGCATGCGTCCGGAAATAAGAAAAGCTTACTTCCCCCCTTTTTTTAAATTCACAGCTTCTAGAAGGTTTAGATGAATTCTTAAAAAACATGAGTTTTTAGAAAATGTGATTCATTTCATAAATGGAGTCAACAAGGTATGCACATTCTACGTAGTAACGACTTTCTATAGTTTGCGCATGCGTCCGGAAATAAGAAAAGCTTACTTTCGCCAGTTTTTTAAAAACAAAGCTTCTAGAAGGTTTACATGATTTCTTAAAAAAAACGAGTTTTTAGAAAATGTGATTTATTTCATAAATGGAATCAACAAAGTATGCACAGTCTACATAGTAATGACTTTCTATAGTTTGCGCATGCGTACGGAAATAATAAAAGCTTCTTTCCGCCATTTTTTTAAATTCACAGCTTCTAGAAGGTTTAGATGAATTCTTAAAAAACACGAGTTTTTAAAAAATGTGATTTATTTCATAAATGGAATCAACAAACTATGCACATTCTACGTAATAACGACTTTCTATAGTTTGCACATGCGTCCGGAAGTAATAAAAGCTTCCTTCCGCCAGTTTTTTAAAACCACAGCTTCTAGAAGGTTACATGATTTCTTAAAAAACACGAGTTTTTAGAAAATGTGATTTATTTCATAACTGGAATCAACAAAGTATGCACATTCTATATAATAACGACTTTCTAAAGTTTCCGCATGCATCCGGAAATATGAAAAGCTTACTTCCGCCAGTTTTTTAAAATCACAGCTTCTAGAACGTTTAGATGATTTCTTAAAAAACATGAGTTTTTAGAAAATGTGATTTATTTCATAAATGGAATCAACAAAGTATTCACATTCTTCATCATAACAACTTTCGATAGTTTGCGCATGCGTCCGGAAATAAGAAAAGCTTAATTCCCCCCATTTTTTAAAATCACAGCTTCTAGAAGGTTTACATGATTTCTTAAAAAACACGAGTTTCTAGGAAATGTGATTTATTTCATTAATGGAATCAACAAAGTTTGCACATTCTATGTCATAACGACTTTCTATAGTTTGCGCATGCGCAAACTATGCACATTCTACGTAATAACAACTTTCTATAGTTTGCGCATGCGTCCGGAAATAAGAAAAGCTTACTTCCCCCCTTTTTTTAAATTCACAGCTTGTAGAAGGTTTAGATGAATTCATAAAAAACACGAGTTTTTAGAAAATGTGATTTATTTCATAAATGGAATCAACAAACTATGCAAATTCTACGTAATAAGGACTTTCTATAGTTTGCGCATGCGTCCGGAAATAATAAAAGCTTACTTCCCCCCTTTTTTTAAATTCATAGCTTCTAGAAGTTTTAGATGAATTCTTAAAAAACACGAGTTTTTAGAAAATGTGATTTATTTCATATAGGGAATCTACAAAGTTTCCACATTCTACGTAGTAACGACTTTCTATAGTTTGCGCTTGCGTCCCGAAATATGAAAAGCTTACTTCCGCCAGTTTTTTAAAATCACAGATTCAAGAAGGTTTAGATGATTTCTTAAAAAAGACAAGTTTTTCGAAAATGTGATTTATTTCATAAATGGAATCAACAAAGTATGCACATTCTATGTCATAACGACTTTCTATAGTTTGCGCATGTGCAAACTATGCACATTCTACGTGATAATGACTTTCTATAGTTTCCGCATGCGTCCGGAAGTAAGAAAAGCTTACTTCCCCCCTTTTTTTAAATTCACAGCTTCTAGAATGTTTAAATGAATTCTTAAAAAACACGAGTTTTTAGAAAATGTGATTTATTTCATAAATGGAATCAACAAACTATGCACATTCTATGTAATAACGACTTTCTATAGTTTGCGCATGCATCCGGAAATAAGAAAAGCTTACTTCCGCCAGTTTTATAAAACCACGGCTTCTAGAAGGTTTACATGATTTCTTAAAAAACACGAGTTTTTAGAAAATGTGATTTATTTCATAAATGGAATCAACAGAGTATGCACATTCTATGTAATAACGATTTTCTAAAGTTTGTGCATGCGTCCGGAAATATAAAGAGCTTAATTCCGCCAGTTTTTTAAAATCATATTTTCTGAAAACTATGGAAAGTTGGAATCATCAAAGTATGCACATTCTATGTCATAACGACTTTCTATAGTTTGCGCATGCGGAAACTATGCACATTCTACGTGATAACGACTTTCTATAGTTTGCACATTCTATGTCATAACGACTTTCTATAGTTTGCGCATGTGCAAACTATGCACATTCTACGTGATAACGACTTTCTATAGTTTGCGCATGCGTCCGGAAGTAAGAAAAGCTTACTTCCCCCCTTTTTTTAAATTCACAGCTTCTAGAATGTTTAGATGAATTCTTAAAAAACACGAGTTTTTAGAAAATGTGATTTATTTCATAAATGGAATCAACAAACTATGCACATTCTACGTAATAACATCTTTCTATAGTTTGCGCATGCGTCTGGAAATAAGAAAAGCTTACTTCCGCCAGTTTTTTAAAACCACGGCTTCTAGAAGGTTTACATGATTTCTTAAAAAACACGAGTTTTTAGAAAATGTGATTTATTTCATAAATGGAATCAATAGAGTATGCACATTCTATGTAAGAACGACTTTCTAAAGTTTGCACATGCGTCCGGAAATATGAAAAGCTTAATTCCACTAGTTTTTTAAAATCACAGCTTCTAGAAGGTTTACATGACTTCTTAAGAAACACGAGTTTTTAGAAAATGTGATTTATTTCATATATGGAATCAACAAAGTTTCCACATTCTACGTAGTAACGACTTTCTATAGTTTGCGCATGCGTCCCGAAATAAGAAAAGCTTACTTCCGCCAGTTTTTTAAAATCACAGCTTCACGAAGGTTTAGATGATTTCTTAAAAAACACGAGTTTTTCGAAAATGTGATTTATTTCATAAATGGAATCAACAAAGTTTGCACATTCTATGTCATAACGACTTTCTATAGTTTGCGCATGCGCAAACTATGCACATTCTACGTGATAACGACTTTCTATAGTTTCCGCATGCGTCCGGAAGTAAGAAAAGCTTACTTCCCCCCTTTTTTTAGAAAATGTGATTTATTTTATAAATGGAATCAACAAAGTATGCACATTCTACATCATAACAACTTTCTATAGTTTGCGCATGCGCAAACTATGCATATTCTACGTGATAACGACTTTCTATAGTTTCCGCATGCGTCCGGAAGTGAGAAAAGCTTACTTCCCCCGTTTTTTTAAATTCACAGCTTCTAGAATGTTTAGATGACTTCTGAAAAAACACGAGTTTTTAGAAAATGTGATTTATTTCATAAATGGAATCAACAAAGTATGCAGATTCTACATCATAACAACTTTCTATAGTTTGAGCAGGCGTCCGGAAATAAGAAAAGCTTAATTCCCCCCGTTTTTTAAAATCACAGCTTCTAGAAGGTTTACATGATTTCTTAAAAAACACGAGTTTTTAGGAAATGTGATTTATTTCATAAATGGAATAAACAAAGTATCCACATTCTATGTCATAACGACATTCTAAAGTTTGCGCATGCGCAAACTATGCACATTCTACGTGATAACAACTTTCTATAGTTTGCGCATGCGTCCGGAAATAAGAAAAGCTTAATTTCCCCCGTTTTTTAAAATCACAGCTTCTAGAAGGCTTACATGATTTCTTAAAAAACACGAGTTTTTAGAAAATGTGATTTATTTCATTAATGGAATCAACAAAGTATGCACATTCTATGTCATAACGACTTTCTATTGTTTGCGCATGCGCAAACTATGCACATTCTACGTGATAATGACTTTCTATAGTTTGGGCATGCGTCCAGAAATAAGAAAACTTACTTCCCCCCTTTTTTTAAATTCACAGCTTCTAGAGGGTTTAGATGAATTCTTAAAAAACATGAGTTTTTAGAAAATGTGATTCATTTCATCAATGGAGTCAACAAGGTATGCACATTCTACGTAGTAACGACTTTCTATAGTTTGCGCATGCGTCCGGAAATAAGAAAAGCTTACTTCCGCCATTTTTTAAAAAACAAAGCTTCTAGAAGGTTTACATGATTTCTTAAAAAACATGCGTTTTTAGAAAATGTGATTTATTTCATAAATGGAATGAACAAAGTATGCACATTCTACATAGTAATGACTTTCTATAGTTTGCGCATGCGTCCGGAAATAATAAAAGCTTCCTTCCGCCATTTTTTTAAATTCACAGCTTCTAGAAGGTTTAGATGAATTCTTAAAAAACACGAGTTTTTAAAAAATGTGATTTATTTCATAAATGGTATCAAAAAACTATCCACATTCTACGTAATAACGACTTTCTATAGTTTGCACATGCGTCCGGAAGTAATAAAAGCTTCCTTCCGCTAGTTTTTTAAAACCACAGCTTCTAGAAGGTTACATGATTTCTTAAAAAACACGAGTTTTTAGAAAATGTGATTTATTTCATAAATGGAGTCAACAAAGTATGCACATTCTATATAATAATGACTTTCTAAAGTTTGCGCATGCGTCCGAAAATATGAAAAGCTTACTTCCGCCAGTTTTTTAAAAGCACGGCTTCTAGAACGTTTAAATGATTTCTTAAAAAACACGAGTTTTTAGAAAAGGTGATTTATTTCATAAATGGAATCAACAAAGTATGCACATTCTTCGTCATAATGACTTTCTATAGTTTCCGCATGCATCCGGAAATAAGAAAAGCTTAATTCCCCCCATTTTTTAAAATCACAGCTTCTAGAATGTTTACATGATTTCTTAAAAAACACGAGTTTCTAGGAAATGTGATTTATTTCATAAATGGAATCAACAAAGTTTGCACATTCTATGTCATAACGACTTTCTATAGTTTGCGCATGTGCAAACTATGCACATTCTACGTAATAACAACTTTCTATAGTTTGCGCATGCGTCCGGAAATAAGAAAAGCTTACTTCCCCCCTTTTTTTAAATTCACAGCTTGTAGAAGGTTTAGATGACTTCTTAAAAAACACGAGTTTTTAGAAAATGTGATTTATTTCATATATGGAATCAACAAACTATGCACACTCTACGTAATAAGGACTTTCTATAGTTTGCGCATGCGTCCGGAAATAAGAAAAGCTTACTTCGGCCAGTTTTTTAAAACCACAGCTTCTAGAAGGTTTACATGATTTCTTAAAAAACACGAGTTTTTATAAAATGTGATTTATTTCATAAATGGAATCAACAAAGTATGCACATTCTACGTCATAATGACTTTCTATAGTTTGTGCATGCGTCTGGAAATAAGAAAAGCTTAATTCCCCCCGTTTTTTAAAATCACAGCTTCTAGAAGGTTTACATTATTTCTTAAAAAACTTGAGTTTTTAGAAAATGTGATTTATTTCATAAATGGAATCAACAAAGTATGAACATTCTATGTCATAATGACTTTCTATTGTTTGCGCTTGCGCAAACTATGCACATTCTACGTAATAACGACTTTCTATAGTTTGCGCATGCGTCTGGAAATAAGAAAAGCTTACTTCCCCCCTTTTTTTAAATTCATAGCTTCTAGAAGGTTTAGATGAATTCTTAAAAAACACGAGTTTTTAGAAAATGTGATTTATTTCATATATGGAATCAACAAAGTTTCGACAATCTACGTAGTAACGACTTTCTATAGTTTGCACATGAGTCCCGAAATAAGAAAAGCTTACCTCCGCCAGTTTTTTAAGATCACAGCTTCTTGAAGGTTTAGATGATTTCTTAAAAAACATGAGTTTTTCGAAAATGTGATTTATTTCATAAATGGAATCATCAAAGTATGCACATTCTATGTCATAACGACTTTCTATAGTTTGCGCATGCGCAAACTATGCACATTCTACGTGATAACGACTTTCTATAGTTTGAACATTCTATGTCATAACGACTTTCTATAGTTTGCGCATGCGCAAACTATGCACATTCTACGTGATAACGACTTTCTATAGTTTGCGCATGCGTCCGGAAGTAAGAAAAGCTTACTTCCCCCCTTTTTTTAAATTCACAGCTTCTAGAATGTTTAGATGAATTCATAAAAAACACGAGTTTTTAGAAAATGTGATTTATTTCATAAATGGAATCAACAAACTATGCACATTCTACGTAATAACATCTTTCTATAGTTTGCGCATGCGTCTGGAAATAAGAAAAGCTTACTTCCGCCAGTTTTTTGAAATGACGGCTTCTAGAAGGTTTACATGATTTCTTAAAAAACACGAGTTTTTAGAAAATGTGATTTATTTCATAAATGGAATCAACAGAGTATGCACATTCTATGTAAGAACGACTTTCTAAAGTTTGCGCATGCGTCCGGAAATATGAAAAGCTTAATTCCAATAGTTTTTTAAAATCACAGCTTCTAGAAGGTTTACATGACTTCTTAAAAAACACGAGTTTTTCAAAAATGTGATTTATTTCATAAATGGAATCAACAAAGTATGCACATTCTATGTCATAACGACTTTCTATAGTTTGCGCATGCGCAAACTATGCACATTCTACGTGATAACGACTTTCTATAGTTTCCGCATGCGTCCGGAAGTAAGGAAAGCTTACTTCCCCCCTTTTTTTAAATTCACAGCTTCTAGAATGTTTAGATGAATTCTTAAAAAACACGAGTTTTTAGAAAATGTGATTTATTTCATATATGGAATCAACAATGTTTCCACATTCTACGTAGTAACGACTTTCTATAGTTTGCACATGAGTCCCGAAATAAGAAAAGCTTACCTCCGCCAGTTTTTTAAAATCACAGCTTCTTGAAGGTTTAGATGATTTCTTAAAAAACACGAGTTTTTCGAAAATGTGATTTATTTCATAAATGGAATCATCAAAGTATGCACATTCTATGTCATAACGACTTTCTATAGTTTGCGCATGCGCAAATTATGCACATTCTACGTGATAACGACTTTCTATAGTATGCACATTCTATGTCATAACGACTTTCTATAGTTTGCGCATGCGTCCGGAGGTAAGAAAAGCTTACTTCCCCCCTTTTTTTAAATTCACAGCTTCTAGAATGTTTAGATGAATTCTTAAAACACACGAGTTTTTAGAAAATGTGATTTATTTCATAAATGGAATCAACAAACTATGCACATTCTACGTAATAACATCTTTCTATAGTTTGCGCATGCGTCTAGAAATAAGAAAAGCTTACTTCCGCCAGTTTTTTAAAACCACGGCTTCTAGAAGGTTTACATGATTTCTTAAAAAACACGAGTTTTTAGAAAATGTGATTTATTTCATAAATGGAATCAACAGAGTATGCACATTCTATGTAAGAACGACTTTCTAAAGTTTGCGCATGCGTCTGGAAATATGAAAAGCTTAATTCCACTAGTTTTTTAAAATCACAGCTTCTAGAAGGTTTACATAACTTCTTAAAAAACATGAGTTTTTAGAAAATGTGATTTATTTCGTAAATGGAATCAACAAAGTATGCACATTCTACATCATAACAACTTTCTATAGTTTGAGCATGCGTCCGGAAATAAGAAAAGCTTAATTCCCCCCGTTTTTTAAAATCACAGCTTCTAGAAGGTTTACATGATTTCTTAAAAAACACGAGTTTTTAGGAAATGTGATTTATTTCATAAATGGAATCAACAAAGTATCCACATTCTATGTCATAACGACTTTCTAAAGTTTGCTCATGCGCAAACTATGCACATTCTACGTGATAACAACTTTATATAGTTTGTGCATGCGTCCGGAAATAAGAAAAGCTTAATTCCCCCCGTTTTTTAAAATCACAGCTTCTAGAAGGCTTACATGATTTCTTAAAAAACACGAGTTTTTAGAAAATGTGATTTATTTCATTAATCGAATCAACAAATTATGCACATTCTATGTCATAACGACTTTCTATTGTTTGCGCATGCGCAAACTCTGCACATTCTACGTGATAACGACTTTCTATAGTTTGGGCATGCGTCCGGAAATAAGAAAAGCTTACTTCCCCCCTTTTTTTAAATTGACAGCTTCTAGAAGGTTTAGATGAATTCTTAAAAAACATGAGTTTTTAGAAAATGTGATTCATTTCATAAATGGAGTCAACAAGGTATGCACATTCTACGTAGTAACGACTTTATATAGTTTGCGCATGCATCCGGAAATAAGAAAAGCTTATTTCCTCCAGTTTTTTAAAAACAATGCTTCTAGAAGGTTTACATGATTTCTTAAAAAACACGAGTTTTTAGAAAATGTGATTTATTTCATAAATGGAATCAACAAAGTATGGACATTCTACATAGTAATGACTTTCTATAGTTTGCGCATGCGTCCGGAAATGATAAAAGCTTCCTTCCGCCATTTTTTTAAATTCAGAGCTTCTAGAAGGTTTAGATGAATTCCTACAAAACACGAGTTTTTAAAAAATGTGATTTATTTCATAAATGGAATCAACAAACTATGCACATTCTACGTAATAACGACTTTCTATAGTTTGCACATGCGTCCGGAAGTAATAAAAGCTTCCTTCCGCAAGTTTTTTAAAACCACAGCTTCTAGAAGGTTACATGATTTCTTAAAAAACATGAGTTTTTAGAAAATGTGATTTATTTCATAAATGGAATCAAGAAAGTATGCACATTCTATATAATAACGACTTTCTAAAGATTGCGCATGCGTCCGGAAATATGAAAAGCTTACTTCCGCCAGTTTTTTAAAATCACAGCTTCTAGAACGTTTACATGATTTCTTAAAAAACAAGAGCTTTTAGAAAAGGTGATTTATTTCATAAATGGAATCAACAAATTATGCACATTCTTCGTCATAATGACTTTCTATAGTTTGCACATGCGTCCGGAAATAAGAAAAGCTTAATTCCCCCCATTTTTTAAAATCACAGCTTCTAGAAGGTTTACATGATTTCTTAAAAAACACGAGTTTCTAGGAAATGTGATTTATTTCATAAATGGAATCAACAAAGTTTGCACATTCTATGTCATAACGACTTTCTATAGTTTGCGCATGTGCACACTATGCACATTCTACGTAATAACAACTTTCTATAGTTTGCGCATGCGTCCGGAAATAAGAAAAGCTTAATTCCCCCCTTTTTTTAAATTCACAGCTTGTAGAAGGTTTAGATGAATTCTTAAAAAACACGAGTTTTTAGAAAATGTGATTTATTTCATATATGGAATCAACAAACTATGCACATTCTACGTAATAAGGAATTTTTATAGTTTGCGCATGCGTCCGGAAATAAGAAAAGCTTACTTCGGCCAGTTTTTTAAAACCACAGCTTCTAGAAGGTTTACATGATTTCTTAAAAAACACGAGTTTTTAGAAAATGTGATTTATTTCATAAATGGAATCAACAAAGTATGCACATTCTACGACATAACGACTTTCTATAGTTTGTGCATGCGTCTGGAAATAAGAAAAGCTTAATTCCCCCCGTTTTTTAAAATCACAGCTTCTAGAAGGTTTACATTATTTCTTAAAAAACTTGAGTTTTTAGAAAGTGTGATTTATTTCATAAATGGAATCAACAAAGTATGCACATTCTATGTCATAATGACTTTCTATTGTTTGCGCCTGCGCAAACTATGCACATTCTACGTAATAACGACTTTCTATAGTTTGCGCATGCGTCCGGAAATAAGAAAAGCTTACTTCCCCCCTTTTTTTAAATTCATAGCTTCCAGAAGGTTTAGATTGTTGAATTTTCTGAATTTACTTCAATATGATCTAGGATCTTAACTGAGAGAACAACATGTACAGCATATCTATAGCATATCAATCATGGAGACAATAATGCAAGCACACAAGAGACACAAAGATTTACTTGGGGAAAACCATAAAGGTGAAAAACCCCAATAACTTCCTCAGAGATAGATAGAGCAATGATACAACCAACCAAGAGAGATAGCCATAACCTAGCAGCAATCCTCCTCCTCCATAAGTGCGCCTCTCCTCCTTGAGAGCATGTGTGAGAAGTGAGTGAACAAATAGAGTGCCTCCCGCACTCTATTTATACTTGACTTGACTTGCCTTTTTACCTAACTCATGTCGGCTCGAACTTAACCACATAACATAATGCTGAGTGGGCCGACCCCCAATAGGGTGGTCTAATAACCCTTTGACCCACATGGCCGACCCCCAATAGGGTGGTCTAATAACCCTTTGACCCACATGACTTATACAAGGCCGACCCCAAACAAGGTGGTCTAATAACCCATCAAGTATAAGTTACGACACTTACAATATAAATGACGACACTTCCTTATAGAGGAATAATACCATCTCTATGGGAATACAATATACATATATGTGAAATACATTCCGAAGTTACATATACATCAACACTCCCTCTTAACTAGGAAGGTATTTCTCAGCACAGTTCTTCTAGCACAAGTCATCTTCTCTGGATCATCGTCACTGGATAATCGTCATCGAGTCATCATCATCGTCACTGCTGCTGCTATCTCAATCAATCTCTGAATCTACTCGTCATAGGAAGTTCTACAGAGCCAGTCCTTTTTCATACTGGATGTAGGCCCACCACCTGTAGGTCTTCGTCATCACTGGTCATACTGTGGAATCCTCAGGACTTATTACGTGCGTCACAAAACCTCGAAAGAGCATCCCAGGATGTTACGGGTACACAACTCCGACCTGTAGGATCTCCCAGGGCGCTATTACATGTGACCCCACCACAAAACCTCGCAAGAGCATCTCAGGATGTTACGGGTACACAACTCCGACCTGAAATCTCCCAGGGCACAAATTACATGTGGTCCACCACAAAACCTCGCAAGAGCATCTCAGGATGTTACGGGTACACAACTCCAACCTGAAATCTCCCAGGGCAACGAATTACATGTGGTCATGGCAAAACCTCGCAAGAGCATCCCAGGACTGATTACGGGCACACAGCCCAACCTATCGGATCTCCCAGGGAAACGAATTACATGCCATAGGACAAAACCTCGCAAGAGCATTTGCCAGATATCCCAGGGCGCTATTATATGCCATAGGAAAAACCTCGAAAGACTATCTGCAGATCTCCCAGGGCAACGAATTACATGTCCTCCCAGAGCAAAACCTCGAAAGAGCATTTGCCAGATGTCCCAGGGCACCGAATTACATGCCATAGGCAAAACCTCGAAAGACCATCTGCAAATCTCCCAGGGCAACGAATTACATGCTCATCTGCACAACCTGATCCACGGCCATAGAGTATCAACCTGATACTCACCATACATCATCCTGATGTATCCATGATCATCCTGATCATCATCACTGCAACGTCCTGCTGCATGTCATCTGGAGCAACATCCTGAAGCTCGTCATCTATGATCATCACTGCAACATCCTGCTGCATGATCCACCTGATCATCAATGCATCTACCTGATGCATACCAAGTATCATACATGATCCTCCTGATCATCAATGTATCCACCTGATACAAATACATGATACATATCATCATACATGATCCTCCTGATCATCAATGCATCTACCTGATGCATACCAAGTATCATACATGATCCTCCTGATCATCAATGTATCCACCTGATACAAATACATGATACATATCATCATACATGATCCTCCTGATCATCAATGCATCTACCTGATGCATACCAAGTATCTACCTGATACATATCATCATACATGATCCTCCTGATCATCAATGTATCCACCTGATACAAATACAAATACATGATACATATCACCATACATGATCCACCTGATCATACAATGTATCCACCTGATACATATACAGATACATGGTCCAAGCATCCAACATGATGCATACATACATACATAAAATGATCCAACTGATCATATCCAAGCAGAAACCAGAACATCATCCTGATGCTCATCATCCAGCGCTTACATCCACAGCCATGTGAAGGATCCTCCTTCCAACATGCTTGGAATGGCTTCAGCAAATGTGTCCATCACTTCTTCCTCGAAGTATCCTTGATCTGAAGCACGCCAAGCCTCTCTCTGAAGTACTCGAACTTCACCCTGGCTAGTGGCTTCATCAGCACATCTGCAATCTGCTCGTCCGTCGCAACATACAGGAGCTTCACAGCTCCTCTCTGCACCATATCCCTGACATAGTGATATTTGATCTCTATGTGTTTCGACCTGTCATGAAACACTGGGTTCTCGGACAGCTTCACACAACTCTGGTTATCACAGAAGATACCAGTAGCCTCCAACGGGAGATCAAATAACTCAGACAGTAGCTTCCGTAGCCATACTGCCTCACAACTAGCTGAACAGGATGCAACATACTCTGCCTCAGCTGTACTCAGTGCTACGCAGGACTGCTTCCTGCTAAACCAAGAGATCACACCTGATCCCATACTGAAGCAGCACCCAGATGTGCTCTTCCTGTCTGCAGCACTGCCAGCCCAATCTGAATCAACATAACCTTCCAGGTTAAACTTTTGATTCGCCTCATACCTGAGCCCATAATCCACTGTACCCTTCAGGTACCTCAGAACATGCTTTACAGTAACCAGGTGAACACTTCTCGGATCCGTCAGGAACTGGCTCAATGTGTTCACAACAAAGCAAATGTCTGGTCTCGTGTTCGTCAGGTACATCAAGGACCCAATCATCTGACGATACATAGAGACATCAACTGACTCAGATGAAGCATCACATAGAAGCTTCAGATTCGATGCCATAGGTGTGGCCATGGCCTTGCAATCCATCATCCCAAACCTCTTTGGGATCTCTACTGCATACTTCCCTTGTCCAAGGAAGATTCTATCTGCACTTTGCCACACCTCCATGCCAAAAACAAATAGTGCATCATCCCCAAGTTCTTCATCTCGAACTCGGTAGTAAGCTTCCGCTGCGTGTCGGCAATCAATCTATCTTCACCATACCAAGTTCTGGGAGCTTGCTTCAAGCCATACAAGGCTTTCTTCAATCTGCATACATATGACTCCCTGTCAGGTCTTGGGACTGCATCCCAAACATCTTCTTCATGATCTACGGATCATGGCATTCCATTTCTTCATCCCAGATCCTGGGAACTTCAATATCTTCAATAGATATCTTTCTTGCTGGAACAAATGTTGTAGTCCTTTTGTAGGAGATGGCATATGATCTTTCCTACACAACAAGTTAAATTGCATGATTAGAAAACATCTTATAGTTTTCAGAACAAATTCTTACACATAAAGAAATATGCCATACAGTCATGCAATTATCTTAGCCAATGCTTCAATACAACATTTATCCACATCCCGTAACTTTCTAGATGCCTTCCAATCTCTACCAGAACATTGTTAAGAGTGTGCACAACTCCCAACATGTCAGCAAAGAGGTTTCATTCTAGATAAGTAGCAATGGAATGTTGTACAGTGCCATAGGCCACTTACCCATGTATATTAGTAGTATACTGTTCATCAATGCAACTATTCTAATATGCATAATACACAACCTAATTCTAGGAACATCAGTGTATACATTATTGAACAGTATTATTTAAACAAACAAATATGCAAGAAATGATAATTTAAAATACTTATCTTTGTTTGTTCGTTGGGTGGACTCCCTCTGAGTCTTTGCTTCCTTGCAGGAGCTGCTGGAGTCCTAATCTGAAGTAGCTTCTTCTACACCTTTCTATTGTGGAATGTAGAGAGATGGTCAACTCCCTCTGAATATCTGCATCCTTGCAGAAACTACTGAAGTGTGCTCCTTTGCTTTCTTGCAGGAACAACTGGAGTGTGCTCCCTCTTGATCTTTGCTTCCTAAATTACCTGTTCTTGAACTCATATTCATCCTTGGTCCCTATGCATGCTTATTAGTATCATGATTGTGTTATCCTTGTGAACTCATATAAAATCATACATTCATTAGTATACTATTAAAACACAATAATCTCAAGCATGTATAGTCATGATCATTTCAAACAGAAATAATAAGCATGAGCATTCAAGGATTCTTATGGTTAGTCAAATCATAAGAAACATAACATGTCTAAACCTGTAATTACTCAAGCCTATGACTCTTCAGGTTAGTTGAATCATCAATCAAGATAAGATATAAAATGCATAAAACCTGTGATTATTCAAGCCTATACTTTCATGATTCTTCTGGTTAGTCATATCATCAATTATAATAATATACATCCAACCATGATTATTCAAACCTATGACTTCATGAATAATTATTATCAACAACAGTATAAGATCCTAACACAAGGTAGGATTTTAGCTTGATATAGGAAAAACATACCTGGATTAGCATGCTAGCTATTTATGTCTAACATACCCGCATAATGTCTTCTTGTTCTTCGTCAATGACTTGTGCTAGTAACCTGCATGTCTCATAAGTTAACCATTACAAAGCCAAGTTATACATACCTCGTAAATGGATCTTCTATGAGATCCATGACAATGGATGAATCTTTGTCCTCATGTTATCATGATCATATGTTCTTGGACTAGAACATGATTTGTCTTTCTTGGTGTACCTTTCATGTTAGTAGACAACATAAACCTCATACAACACCATAATGCATTAGTACAATCATAAGTGTCAACACCTTAATCAATGAATATTTTCTATCGTGCATTCATAGTTTTATTAAGGTGATATGACAAGTCTAAAATCAAGAGTGTACTAACCGTGATAATATGAAGACAAGCATACCATAAACTTAATTATGAACAAATCTCAAAACATACCTCGATGAGTCATACCTGTCGAGATCACTTGTAATCTTCTTATGTAAGGCCTTAGCCTCATCTCCCTCTGAAACAGGAACTTCTTCACTTATGGAAGTGATTAACCCAATCCACTTGATTTGCAAGAACTGGACCTTGAGCTGGATATGGGTTTGTCCGAGAAACCCCAAAAATTCAAACTTTGAATTTCAAACTTCTGATAGGATAGAAATATGTGCCTTGATGAGCTGATCAAGTTGGTATATTCAGAATTTGAAAACTGCAAAGTTTCACTCCTCAATTTTGCCTTTGAAACTTCTAGATTCACTGGACGTGACCCTGAACTGGGGTTTGATGAAGCCCACTCTTTTGCCCCATCAAAATGTTTGATCCAAAGCTCTAAGCTTCTATTTTTCTGAGGAGCTTCCAGCCGTGGTCACAGATTTCAAAAATTCCCATTTTTACAGAAGCCCTAATTTTCCACTTTTTTGATCAAAGTCCCGAACTAGGGTCTAATCAAGCCCGGCCTACTGCCCAACCAAAAATTCTGATCTTGGTCTCTAAATTTCTATTTTGATGAGTAGCATCCAGCCGTGGTCTCCGATTACAAAAATTCCAACTTTCTCCAAAGCCCTAAATTCCGGAAGCCATGAATGAAGGTACCAAAAAATAATTCTGTTTTGACAGAAATATGTACCTGATTGTTTCTGGTGTAACTCCGAAATTTTTGATCCACAGGGTCTGAAATTTTTTTCTGAGATAGCCTGCCCTGTTATCTTTCCATCCTGATAGGTCTGACCTCAATTGGATTCTCTGAGAGAGAGATATGCCAAATGTCGCAACGTGACCTGTTTTGGGATAAAACAGGAGAGCGAACTTGTACAGCGTGCCACGTGTCAGTGTTTTAACTTCAGCCTTTGAAAAAGTTTTCTGAGATATCTCGGCCTGTTACCTTTCCATCCTGACAGGTCTGACCTCAATTGGACTCTCTGAGAGAGAGTTATGCCAAATGTCGCAACGTGACCTGTTTATTGGATAATACAGGAGAGCGAACTTGTACGGCGTTCCACGTGTCACTGGTTCGACTTCGGCCTTTGAAAAAGTTTTCTGAGATAGTGCAGACTGTGTACTACCTGTCACTTTTTACGAAATTTCATTTGGAGCTTCCTAGCCCAAGATATGACTTTTTTTCCCAAGGTCACCTGATTTTGACTCAGATCTGGAAGAGGCAGAAACCCTATATTGTACAGATCATAAATCACAAAGTACAACGAATTAGAGGTTGTCCTTTGGACACAAGATACCTGGAGATCTTAGCTTCGGCCTGTAACAATTTCAGATCCGAAAACGTCGCCAAAACGGATTTATAGCGAAAGTTCTACGATGACTGGTTTTTGCTATATCAAGCCCTAGCATTGTAAGTGCAACAAGTGTCATACATGCCATATCATGCCTTCTTTCAGGCTAGCTCTGATACCATGTTGAATTTTCTGAATTTACTTCAATATGATCTAGGATCTTAACTGAGAGAACAACATGTACAACATATCTATAGCATATCAATCATGGAGACAATAATGCAAGCACACAAGAGACACAAAGATTTACTTGGGGAAAACCATAAAGGTGAAAAACCCCAATAACTTCCTCAGAGATAGATAGAGCAATGATACAACCAACCAAGAGAGATAGCCATAACCTAGCAGCAATCCTCCTCCTCCATAAGTGCGCCTCTCCTCCTTGAGAGCATGTGTGAGAAGTGAGTGAACAAATAGAGTGCCTCCCGCACTCTATTTATACTTGACTTGACTTGCCTTTTTACCTAACTCATGTCGGCTCGAACTTAACCACATAAAATAATGCTGAGTGGGCCGACCCCCAATAGGGTGGTCTAATAACCCTTTGACCCACATGGCCGACCCCCAATAGGGTGGTCTAATAACCCTTTGACCCACATGACTTATACAAGGCCGACCCCAAACAAGGTGGTCTAATAACCCATCAAGTATAAGTTACGACACTTACAATATAAATGACGACACTTCCTTATAGAGGAATAATACCATCTCTATGGGAATACAATATACATATATGTGAAATACATTCCGAAGTTACATATACATCAACAGAATTCTTAAAAAACACGAGTTTTTCGAAAATGTGATTTATTTCATAAATGGAATCAACAAAGTATGCACATTCTATGTCATAACGACTTTCTATAGTTTGCGCATGCGCAAACTATGCACATTCTACGTGATAACGACTTTCCATAGTTTGCGCATTCGTCCGGATGTAAGAAAAGCTTACTTCCCCCCTTTTTTTAAATTCACAGCTTCTAGAATGTTTAGATGAATTCTTAAAAAACACGAGTTTTTAGAAAATGTGATTTATTTCATCAATGGAATCAACAAACTATGCACATTCTACGTAAAAATGACTTTCTATAGTTTGCGCATGCGTCCGGAAATAAGAAAAGCTTACTTCCACCAGTTTTTTAAAACCACGGCTTCTAGAAGGTTAACATGATTTCTTAAAAAACACGAGTTTTTAGAAAATGCGATTTATTTCATAAATGGAATCAACAGAGTATGCAGATTCTATGCAATAACGACTTTCTAAATTTTGCGCATGCGTCCGGAAATATGAAAAGCTTACTTCCGCCAGTTTTTTAAAATCACAGCTTCTAGAAGGTTTACATGACTTCTTAAAAAAAACGAGTTTTTAGAAAATGTTATTTATTTCATAAATGGAATCAACAAAGTATGCACATTCTACATCATAAAAACTTTCTATAGTTTGAGCATGCGTCCAGAAATAAGAAAAGCTTAATTCCCCCCATTTTTTAAAATCACAGCTTCTAGAAGGTTTACATGATTTCTTAAAAAACACGAGTTTTTAGGAAATGTGATTTATTTCATAAATGGAATCAACAAAGTATGCACTTTCTATGTCATAACGACTTTCTATAGTTTGCGCATACGCAAACTATGCACATTCTAGGTGGTAACGACTTTCTATAGATGCACATGCGTTCGGAAATAAGAAAAGCTTACTTCCCCCCTTTTTTTAAATTCATAGTTTCTAGAAGGTTTAGATGAATTCTTAAAAAACACGAGTTTTTAGAAAATGTGATCTATTTCATAAATAGAATCAACAAAGTATACACATTCTACATAGTAACGACTTTCTATAGTTTGCGCATGCGTCCGGAAATAAGAAAAGCTTACTTCCGCAAGTTTTTTAAAATCACAGCTTCTAGAAGGTTTACATAATTTCTTAAAAAACACGAGTTTTTCGAAAATGTGATTTATTTCATAAATGGAATCAACAAAGTATGCACATTCTAGGTAGTAACAACTTTCTATACTTTGCGCATGAGTCCCGAAATAAGAAAAGCTTACCTCCGCCATTTTTTTAAAATCACAGCTTCTTGAAGGTTTAGATGATTTCTTAAAAAACACGAGTTTTTCGAAAATGTGATTTATTTCATAAATGGAATCAACAAAGTATGCACATTCTATGTCAAAATGACTTTCTATAGTTTGCGCATGCGCAAACTATGCACATTCTACGTGATAACGACTTTCTATAGTTTGCGCATGCGTCCGGAAATAAGAAAAGCTTACTTCCCCCCTTTTTTTAAATTCACAGTTTCTAGAAGGTTTAGATGAATTCTTAAAAAACATGAGTTTTTAGAAAATGTGATCTATTTCATAAATGGAATCAACAAAGTATACACATTCTACATAGTAACGACTTTCTATAGTTTGTGCATGCATCCGGAAATAAGAAAAGCCTAATTCCGCCAGTTTTTTAAAATCACAGCTTCTAGAAGGTTTACATGATTTCTTAAAAAACACGAGTTTTTAGAAAATGTGATTTATTTCATAAATGGAATCAACAAAGTATGCACATTCTAGGTAGTAACGACTTTCTATAGTTTGCGCATGAGTCCCGAAATAAGAAAAGCTTACCTCCGCCAGTTTTTTAAAATCACAGCTTCTTGAAGGTTTAGATGATTTCTTAAAAAACACGAGTTTTTCGAAAATGTGATTTATTTCATAAATGGAATCAACAAAGTATGCACATTCTATGTCATAACGATTTTCTATAGTTTGCGCATGCGCAAACTATGCACATTCTATGTGATAACGACTTTCTATAGTTTGCGCATGCGTCCGGAAATAAGAAAAGCTTACTTCCCCCCTTTTTTTAAATTCACAGTTTCTAGAAGGTTTAGGTGAATTCTTAAAAAACATGAGTTTTTAGAAAATGTGATCTATTTCATAAATGGAATCAACAAAGTATACACATTCTACATAGTAACGACTTTCTATAGTTTGTGCATGCATCCGGAAATAAGAAAAGCTTACTTCCGCCAGTTTTTTAAAATCACAGCTTCTAGAACATTTACATGATTTCTTAAAAAACACGAGTTTTTAGAAAATGTGATTTATTTCATAAATGGAATCAACAAAGTATGCAGATTCTATGTCCTAACGACTTTCTAAAGTTTGCGCATGCGCAAACTATGCACATTCTACGTGATAACGACATTCTATAGTTTGCGCATGCGTCCGGAAATAAGAAAAGCTTACTTCTGCCAGTTTTTTAAAATCACAGCTTCTAGAAGGTTTACATGAATTCTTAAAAAACACGAGTTTGAAGAAAATGTGATTTATTTCATAAATGGAATCAACAAACTATGCACATTCTACGTAATAACGACTTTTTATAGTTTGCGCATGCGTCCGGAAATAAGAAAAGCTTACATCCCCCCTTTTTTTAAATTCACAGCTTCTAGAAGGTTTAGATGAATTCTTAAAAAACATGAGACTTTAGAAAATGTGATTTATTTCATAAATGGAATCAACAAACTATGCACATTCTACGTAATAACGACTTTCTATAGTTTGCACACGCGTCCGGAAATAAGAAAAGCTTCCTTCCGCCAGTTTTTTAAAACCACAGCTTCTAGAAGGTTACATGATTTCTTAAAAAACACGAGTGTTTAGAAAATGTGATTTATTTCATAAATGGAATCAATAAAGTATGCACATTCTATGTAATAACGACTTTCTAAAGTTTGCGCATGTGTCCGGAAATATGAAAAGCTTAGTTCACGCAGTTTTTTAAAATCACAGCTTCTAGAAGGTTTACATGATTTCTTAAAAAACACGAGTTTTTAGAAAATGTGATTTATTTCATAAATGGAATCAACAAAGTATGCGCATTCTACATCATAACAACTTTCTATAGTTTGCGCATCCGTCCGGAAATAAGAAAAGCTTTATTCCCCCCGTTTTTTAAAATCACAGCTTCTAGAAGGTTTACATGATGTCTTAAAAAACATGAGTTTTTAGGAAATGTGATTTATTTCATAAATGGAATCCACAAAGTATGCACATTCTAAGTCATAACAACTTTCTATAGTTTGCGCATGCGTCCGGAAATAAGAAAAGCTTAATTCCCCCCGTTTTTTAAAATCACAGCTTCTAGAAGGCTTAAATGATTTCTTAAAAAACACGAGTTTATAGAAAATGTGATTTATTTCATTAATGGAATCAACAAAGTATGCACATTCTACGTAGTAACGACTTTCTATAGTTTGCGCATGCGTCCGGAAATAAGAAAAGCTTACTTCCGCCAGTTTTTTAAAACCACAGCTTCTAGAAGGTTTACATGATTTCTTAAAAAACATGAGTTTTTAGAAAATGTGATTTATTTCATAAATGGAATTAACAAAGTATGCACATTCTACATAGTAATGACTTTCTATAGTTTGCGCATGCGTCCGGAAATAAGAAAAGCTTACTTACGCCGGTTTTTTAAATTCACAGCTTCTAGAAGGTTTCGATGAATTCTTAAAAAACACGAGTTTTTAGAAAATGTGATTTATTTCATAAATGGAATCAACAAAGTATCCACATTCTATGTCATAACGAATTTCTATAGTTTGTGCATGCGCGAACTATGCACATTCTACGTAATAACAACTTTCTATAGTTTGCGCATGCGTCCGGAAATAAGAAAAGCTTACTTCCACCATTTTTTTAAATTCACAGCTTCTAGAAGGTTTAGATGAATTCTTAAAAAACACGAGTTTTTGGAAAATGTGATTTATTTCATAAATGGAATCAACAAACTATGCACATTCTCCGTAATAACGACTTTCTATAGTTTGCTAATGCGTTTGGAAATAATAAAAGCTTCCTTCTGCCCGTTTTTTAAAACCACAGCTTCTAGAAGGTTACATGATTTCCTAAAAAACACGAGTTTTTAGAAAATGTGATTTATTTCATAAATTGAATCAACAAAGTATCCACATTCTATGTCATAACGAATTTCTATAGTTTGTGCATGCGCGAACTATGCACATTCTACGTAATAACAACTTTCTATAGTTTGCGCATGCGTCCGGAAATAAGAAAAGCTTACTTCCACCATTTTTTTAAATTCACAGCTTCTAGAAGGTTTAGATGAATTCTTAAAAAACACGAGTTTTTGGAAAATGTGATTTATTTCATAAATGGAATCAACAAACTATGCACATTCTCCGTAATAACGACTTTCTATAGTTTGCTAATGCGTTTGGAAATAATAAAAGCTTCCTTCTGCCCGTTTTTTAAAACCACAGCTTCTAGAAGGTTACATGATTTCCTAAAAAACACGAGTTTTTAGAAAATGTGATTTATTTCATAAATGTAATCAACAAAGTATCCACATTCTATGTCATAACGAATTTCTATAGTTTGTGCATGCGCGAACTATGCACATTCTACGTAATAACAACTTTCTATAGTTTGCGCATGCGTCCGGAAATAAGAAAAGCTTACTTCCACCATTTTTTTAAATTCACAGCTTCTAGAAGGTTTAGATGAATTCTTAAAAAACACGAGTTTTTGGAAAATGTGATTTATTTCATAAATGGAATCAACAAACTATGCACATTCTCCGTAATAACGACTTTCTATAGTTTGCTAATGCGTTTGGAAATAATAAAAGCTTCCTTCTGCCCGTTTTTTAAAACCACAGCTTCTAGAAGGTTACATGATTTCCTAAAAAACACGAGTTTTTAGAAAAGGTGATTTATTTCATAAATGGAATCAACAAAGTATGCACATTCTTCGTCATAATGACTTTCTATAGTTTGCGCATGCGTCCGGAAATAAGAAAAGCTTAATTCGCCCCATTTTTTAAAATCAGAGCTTCTAGAAGGTTTACATGATTTCTTAAAAAACACGAGTTTCTAGGAAATGTCATTTATTTCATAAATGGAATCAACAAAGTATGAACATTCTATGTCATAACGACTTTCTATAGTTTGCGCATGTGCAAACTATGCACATTCTACGTAATAACAACTTTCTATAGTTTGCGCATGCGTCCGGAAATAAGAAAAGCTTACTTCCCCCCTTTTTTTAAATTCACAGCTTGTAGAATTTTTAGATGAATTCTTAAAAAACACGAGTTTTTAGAAAATGTGATTTATTTCATAAATGGAATCAACAAAGTATGCACATTCTACGTCATAACGACTTTCTATAGTTTGCTCATGCGTCCGTAAATAAGAAAAGCTTAATTATCCCCGTTTTTTAAAATCACAGCTTCTAGAAGGATTACATAATTTCTTAGAAAACATGAGTTTTTAGAAAATGTGATTTATTTCATAAATGGAATCAACAAAGTATGCACATTCTATGTAATAAGGACTTTCAAAAGTTTGCGCATGCGTCCGGAAATATGCACATTCTACTTCATAACAACTTTCTATAGTTTAAGCATGAATCCGGAAATAAGAAAAGCTTAATTCCCCCCGTTTTTTAAAATCACAGCTTCTAGAAGGTTTACATGATTTCTTAAAAAACATGAGTTTTTAGGAAATGTGATTTCTTTCATAAATGGAATCAACAAAGTATGCACATTCTATGTCATAACGACTTTCTATAATTTGCGCATGCGCAAACTATGCACATTCTACGTAATAACAATTTTCTATAGTTTGCGCATGCGTCCGGAAATAAGAAAAGCTTACTTCCCACCCTTTTTTTAAATTCATAGCTTCTAGAAGGTTTAGATGAATTCTTAAAAAACACGAGTTTTTAGAAAATGTGATTTATTTCATAAATGGAATCAACAAAGTATGCACATTCTACGTCATAACAACTTTCTATAGTTTGCGCATGCGTCTGGAAATAAGAAAAGCTTACTTCCCCCCGTTTTTTAAAATCACAGCTTCTAGAAGGCTTACATGATTTCTTAAAAAACACGAGTTTTTTAAAAATGTGATTTATTTCATTAATGGAATCAACAAAGTATGCACATTCTATGTCATAACGACTTTCTATTGTTTGCGCATGCGCAAACTATTCACATTCTACGTGATAACGACTTTCTATAGTTTGGACATGCGTCCGGAAATAAGAAAAACTTACTTCCCCCCTTTTTTTAAAGTCACAGCTTCTAGAAGGTTTAGATGAATTCTTAAAAAACATGAGTTTTTAGAAAATGTGATTCATTTCATAAATCGAGTCAACAAGGTATGCACATTCTACGTAGTAACGACTTTCTATAGTTTGCGCATGCGTCCGGAAATAAGAAAAGCTTACTTCCGCCAGTTTTTTAAAAACACAGCTTCTAGAAGGTTTACATGATTTCCTAAAAAACACGAATTTTTAAAAAATGTGATTTATTTCATAAATGGAATCAACAAAGTATGCACATTCTACATAGTAATGACTTTCTATAGTTTGCGCATGTGTCCGGAAATAATAAAAGCTTCCTTCCGCCATTTTTTTAAATTCACAGCTTCTAGACGGTTTAGATGAATTCTTAAAAAACACGAGTTTTTAAAAAATGTGATTTATTTCATAAATGGAATCGACAAACTATGCACATTCTACGTAATAATGACTTTCTATAGTTTGCACATGCGTCCGGAAATAATAAAAGCTTCCTTCCGCCAGTTTTTTAAAACCACAACTTCTAGAAGGTTACATGATTTCTTAAAAAACACAAGTTTTTAGAAAATGTGATTTATTTCATAAATGGAATCAACAAAGTATGCACATTCTATATAATAACAACTTTCTAAAGTTTGCGCATGCGTCCGGAAATATGAAAAGCTTACTTCCGCCAGTTTTTTAAAATCACAGCTTCTAGAAGGTTTACATGATTTCTTAAAAAACACGAGTTTTTAGAAAATGTGATTTATTTCATAAATGGAATCAACAAAGTATGCACATTCTATGTCAAAATGACTTTCTATAGTTTGCGCATGCGTCCGGAAATAATAAAAGCTTCCTTCCGCCAGTTTTTTAAAACCACAACTTCTAGAAGGTTACATGATTTCTTAAAAAACACAAGTTTTTAGAAAATGTGATTTATTTCATAAATGGAATCAACAAAGTATGCACATTCTATATAATAACGACTTTCTAAAGTTTGCGCATCCGTCCGGAAATATGAAAAGCTTACTTCCGCCAGTTTTTTAAAATCGCAGCTTCTAGAAGGTTTACATGATTTCTTAAAAAACACGAGTTTTTAGAAAATGTGATTTATTTCATAAATGGAATCAACAAATTATGCACATTCTACGTAATAACAACTTTCTATAGGTTGTGCATGCGTCTAGAAATAAGAAAAGCCTTCTTCCCCCCTTTTTTTAAATTCACAGCTTCTAGAAGGTTTTGATGAATTCTTAAAAAACACGAGTTTTTAGAAAATGTGATTTATTTCATAAATGGAATCAACAAAGTATGCACATTCTATGTCATAACGACTTTCTATTGTTTGCTTATGCGCAAACTATGCACATTCTACATGATAACGACTTTCTATAGTTTGCGCATGCGTTCGGAAATAAGAAAAGCTTACTTCCCCCCTTTTTTTAAATTCACAGCTTCTAGAACGTTTAGATGAATTCTTAAAAAACACGAGTTTTTAGAAAATGTGATTCATTTCATAAATGGACTTAACAAGGTATGCACATTCTACGTAGTAACGACTTTCTATAGTTTGCGCATGCGTCCAGAAATAAGAAAAGGTTACTTCCGCCAGTTTTTTTAAAACCACAGCTTCTAGAAGGTTTACATGATTTCTTAAAAAACACGAGTTTTTAAAAAATTGGATTTATTTCATAAATGGAATCAACAAAGTATGCACATTCTTCGTCATAATGACTTTGTAAAGTTTGTGCATGCGTCCGGATATAAGAAAAGCTTAATTCCCCCCATTTTTTAAAATCAGAGCTTCTAGAAGGTTTACATGATTTCTTAAAAAAGACGAGTTTTTAGAAAATGTGATTTATTTCATAAATGGAATCAACAAAGTATGCACATTCTATGTAATAACGACTTTCTAAAGTTTGCGCATGCGTCCGGAAATATGAAAAGCTTACTTTCGCCAATTTTTTAAAATCACAGCTTCTAGAAGGTTTACATGATTTCTTGAAAAACAGGAGTTTTTAGAAAATGTGATTTAATTCATAAATGGAATCAACAAAGTATGCACATTCTTCGTCATAATGACTTTCTAAAGTTTGCGCATGCGTCCGGAAATAAGAAAAGCTTAATTCCCCCCATTTTTTAAAATCACAGCGTCTAGAAGGTTTACATCATTTCTTAAAAAACACGAGTTTTTAGGAAATGTGATTTATTTCATAAATGGATTCAACAAAGTATGCACATTCTATGTCATAACGACTTTCTATAGTTTGCGCATGCGCAAACTATGCACATTCTATGTAATAACAACCCTCTATAGTTTGCGCATGCGTCCGGAAATAAGAAAAGCTTACTTCCCCCCTTTTTTTAAATTCACAGCTTCTAGAAGGTTTAGATGAATTCTTAAAAAACATGAGTTTTTAGAAAATGTGATTTATTTCATAAATGGAATCAACAAACTATGCACATTCTACATCATAACAACTTGCTATAGTTTGCGAATGCATCCGAAAAGAAGAAAAGCTTAATTCCCCCCGTTTTTTAAAATCATAGCTTCTAGAGTGTCTATATGTTTTCTTAAAAAACACGAGTTTTTAGAAAATGTGATTTTTTTCATAAATGGAATCAACAAAGTATGCACATTCTATGTCATAACGACTTCCTATAGTTTGTGCAGGCGCAAACTATGCACATTCTACGTGATAACGACTTTCTATAGTTTGTGCATGCGTCTGGAAATATGAAAAGCTTGCTTCCCCCGTTTTTTTAAATTCACAGCTTCTAGAAGGTTTAGATGAATTCTTAAAAAACACGAGTTTTTAGAAAATGTGATTTATTTCATAAATGGAATCAACAAACTATGCACATTCTACGTAATAACGACTTTTTATAGTTTGCGCATGCGTCCGGAAATAAGAAAAGCTTACTTCCGACGGTTTTTTAAAACCACAGCTTCTAGAAGGTTTACATGATTTCTTAAAAAACACGAGTTTTTAGAAAATGTGATTTATTTCATAAATGGAATCAACAAAGTATGCACATTCTATATAATAACGACTTTCTTAACTTTACGCATGCGTCCGGAAATATGAAAAGCTTACTTCCGCCAGTTTTTTAAAATCACAGCTTCTAGAAGGTTTACATGATTTCTTAAAAAACACGAGTTTTTAGAAAATGTGATTTATTTCATAAATGGAATCAACAAAGTATGCACATTCTACGTCATAACAACTTTCTATAGTTTGCGCATGCATCCGGAAATAAGAAAAGCTTAATTCCCCCTGTTTTTTAAAATCACAGCTTCTAGAAGGTTTACATGATTTCTTAAAAAACACGAGTTTTTAGGAAATGTGATTTCTTTCATAAATGGAATCAACAAAGTATGCACATTCTACGTCATAACGACTTTCTATAGTTTGCGCATGCGCAAACTATGCACATTCTACGTAATAACAACATTCTATAGTTTGCGCATGCGTCCAGAAATAAGAAAAGCTTACTTCCCCCCTTTTTTTAAATTCACAGCTTCTAGAAGGTTTAGATGAATTCTAAAAAAACACGAGTTTTTAGAAAATGTGATTTATTTCATAAATGGAATCAAAAAAGTATGCACATTCTACGTCATAACAACTTTCTATAGTTTGCGCATGCGTCTGGAAATAAGAAAAGCTTAATTCCCCCCGTTTTTTAAAATCACAGCTTCTAGAAGGCTTACATGATTTCTTTCATTAATGGAATCAACAAAGTATGCACATTCTATGTCATAACGACTTTCTATTGTTTGCGCATGCGCAAACTATGCACATTCTACGTGATAACGACTTTCTATAGTTTGGGCATGCGTCCGGAAATAAGAAAAGCTTACTTCCCCCCTTTTTTTAAAGTCACAAATTCTAGAAGGTTTAGATGAATTCTTAAAAAACATGAGTTTTTAGAAAATGTGATTCATTTCATAGATGGAGTCAAAAAGGTATGCACATTCTACGTAGTAACGAATTTCTATAGTTTACGCATGCGTCCGGAAATAAGAAAAGCTTACTTCCGCCAGTTTTTTAAAAACACAGCTTCTAGAAGGTTTACATGATTTCCTAAAGAACACGAATTTTTAAAAAATGTGATTTATTTCATAAATGGAATCAACAAAGTATGCACATTCTATGTAGTAATGACTTTCTATAGTTTGCGCATGTGTCCGGAAATAATAAAAGCTTCCTTCCGCCATTTTTTTAAATTCACAGCTTCTAGACGGTTTAGATGAATTCTTAAAAAACACGAGTTTTTAAAAAATGTGATTTATTTCATAAATGGAATCAACAAACTATGCACATTCTACGTAATAATGACTTTCTATAGTTTGCACATGCGTCCGGAAATAATAAAAGCTTCCTTCCGCCAATTTTTTAAAACCACAACTTCTAGAAGGTTACATGATTTCTTAAAAAACACAAGTTTTTAGAAAATGTGATTTATTTCATAAATGGAATCAACAAAGTATGCACATTCTATATAATAACGACTTTCTAAAGTTTGCGCATCCGTCCGAAAATATGAAAAGCTTACTTCGGCCAGTTTTTTAAAATCACAGCTTCTAGTAGGTTTACATGATTTCTTAAGAAACACGAGTTTTTAGAAAATATGATTTATTTCATAAATGGAATCAACAAAGTATGCACATTCTACGTAATACAAACTTTCTATAGGTTGCCCATACGTCCAGAAATAAGAAAACCTTACTTCCCCCCCTTTTTTTAAATTCACAGCTTCTAGAAGGTTTTGATGAATTCTTAAAAAACACGAGGTTTTAAAAAATGTGATTTATTTCATAATTGGAATCAACAAAGTATGCACATTCTACGTCATAACGATTTTCTATAGTTTGCGCATGCGTCCGGAAATAATAAAAGCTTCCTTCCGCCAGTTTTTTAAAACCACAACTTCGGGAAGGTTACATGATTTTTTAAAAAACACAAGTTTTTAGAAAATGTGATTTATTTCATAAATGGAATCAACAAAGTATGCACATTCTATATAATAACGACTTTCTAAAGTTTGCGCATCCGTCCGGAAATATGAAAAGCTTACTTCCGCCAGTTTTTTAAAATCACAGCTTCTAGAAGGTTTACATGATTTCTTAAAAAACACGAGTTTTTAGAAAATGTGATTTATTTCATAAATGGAATCAACAAATTATGCACATTCTACGTAATAACAACTTTCTATAGGTTGCGCATGCGTCCAGAAATAAGAAAAGCTTACTTCCCCCCTTTTTTTAAATTCACAACTTCTAGAAGGTTTTGATGAATTCTTAAAAAACACGAGTTTTTAGAAAATGTGATTTATTTCATAAATGGAATCAACAAAGTATGCACATTCTATGTCATAACGACTTTCTATTGTTTGCTTATGCGCAAACTATGCACATTCTACATGATAACGACTTTCTATAATTTGCGCATGCGTTCGGAAATAAGAGAAGCTTACTTCCCCCCTTTTTTTAAATTCACAGCTTCTAGAAGGTTTAGATGAATTCTTAAAAAACACGAGTTTTTAGAAAATGTGATTCATTTCATAAATGGAGTCAACAAGGTATGCACATTCTACGTAGTAACGAATTTCTATAGTTTGCGCATGCGTCCAGAAATAAGAAAAGCTTACTTCCGCCAGTTTTTTAAAACCACAGCTTCTAGAAGGTTTACATGATTTCTTAAAAAACACGAGTTTTTAGAAAATGTGATTTATTTCATAAATGGAATCAACAAAGTATGCACATTCTTCGTCATAATCACTTTGTAAAGTTTGTGCATGCGTCCGGAAATAAGAAAAGCTTAATTCCCCCCATTTTTTAAAATCAGAGCTTCTAGAAGGTTTACATGATTTCTTAAAAAAGATGAGTTTTTAGAAAATGTGATTTATTTCATAAATGGAATCAACAAAGTATGCACATTCTATGTAATAACGACTTTCTAAAGTTTGCGCATGCGTCCGGAAATATGAAAAGCTTACTTCCGCCAATTTTTTAAAATCACAGCTTCTAGAAGGTTTACATGATTTCTTAAAAAACACGAGTTTTTAGAAAATGTGATTTAATTCATAAATTGAATCAACAAAGTATGCACATTCTTCGTCATAATGACTTTCTAAAGTTTGCGCATGCGTCCGGAAATAAGAAAAGCTTAATTCCCCCCGTTTTTTAAAATCACAGCGTCTAGAAGGTTTACATCATTTCTTAAAAAACACGAGGTTTTAGGAAATGTGATTTATTTCATAAATGGATTCAACAAAGTATGCACATTCTATGTCATAACGACTTTCTATAGTTTGCGCATGCGCAAACTATGCACATTCTATGTAATAACAACCCTCTATAGTTTGCGCATGCGTCCGGAAATAAGAAAAGCTTACTTCCCCCCTTTTTTTAAATTCACAGCTTCTAGAAGGTTTAGATGAATTCTTAAAAAACATGAGTTTTTAGAAAATGTGATTTATTTCATAAATGGAATCAACAAAGTATGCACATTCTACGTCACAACAACTTTCTATAGTTTGCGAATGCATCCGGAAAGAAGAAAAGCTTAATTCCCCCCGTTTTTTAAAATCATAGCTTCTAGAGTGTCTATATGATTTCTTAAAAAACATGAGTTTTTAGAAAATGTGATTTATTTCATAAATGGAATCAACAAAGTATGCACATTCTATGTCATAACGACTTCCTATAGTTTGCGCAGGCGCAAACTATGCACATTCTACGTGATAACGACTTTCTATAGTTTGTGAATGCGTCTGGAAATAAGAAAAGCTTGCTTGCCCTGTTTTTTTAAATTCACAGCTTCTAGAAGGTTTAGATGAATTCTTAAAAAAAACGAGTTTTTAGAAAATGTGATTTATTTCATAAATGGAATCAACAAACTATGCACATTCTACATAATAACGACTTTTTATAGTTTCCGCATGCGTCCGGAAATAAGAAAAGCTTACTTCCGGCAGTTTTTTAAAACCACAGTTTCTAGAAGGTTTACATGATTTCTTAAAAAACACGAGTTTTTTGAAAATGTGATTTATTTCATCAATGGAATCAGCAAAGTATGCACATTCTACGTCCTAATGACTTTCTATAGTTTGCGCATGCGTTCGGAAATAAGAAAAGCTTAATTCCCCACCATTTTTTAAAACCACAGCTTCTAGAAGGTTTACATAATTTCTTAAAAAACACGAGTTTTTAGAAAATGTGATTTTTTTCATAAATGCAATCAACAAGGTATGCACATTCTACGTAGTAACAACTTTCTATAGTTTGCGCATGCGTCCGGAAATAAGAAAAGCTTACTTCCGACAGTTTTTTAAAATCACAGCTTCTAGAAGGTTTACATGATTTCTTAAAAAACACGATTTTTTAGAAAATGTGATTTATTTCATAAATGGAATCAACAAAGTATGCACATTCTATGTAATAACAACTTTCGAAAGTTTGCGCATGTGTCCGGAAATATGAAAAGCTTACTTCCGCCAGTTTTTTAAAATCACAGCTTCTAGAAGGTTTACATGATTTCTTAAAAAACACGAGTTTTTAGAAAATGTGATTTATTTCATAAATGGAATCAACAAAGTATGCACATTCTACGTCATCACAACTTTCTATAGTTTTCGCATGCTTCCGGAAATAAGAAAAGCTTAATTCCCCCGTTTTTTAAAATCACAGCTTCTAGAAGGTTTACATGAATTCTTAAAAAACACGTGTTTTTAGGAAATGTGATTTATTTCATAAATCAAATCAACAAAGTATGCACATTCTATGTCATAACGAATTTCTATAGTTTGCGCATGCGCAAACTATGCACATTTTACGTAATAACAACTTTCTATAGTTTGCGCATGCGCCCGGAAATAAGAAAAGCTTACTTCCCCCCTTTTTTTAAATTCACAGCTTCTAGAAGATTTAGATGAATTCTTAAAAAACATGAGTTTTTAGAAAATGTGATTTATTTCATAAATGGAATCAACAAAGTATGCACATTCTACATCATAACAACTTTCTATAGTTTGCGCATGCGCCCGGAAATAAGAAATGCTTAATTCCCCCCGTTTTTTAAAATCACAGCTTCTAGAAGGTTTACATGATTTCTTAAAAAAACACGAGTTTTTAGAAAATGTGATTAATTTCATAAATGGAATCAACAAAGTATGCACATTCTATGTCATAATGACCTTCTATATTTTGCGCATGCGCAAACTATCCACATTCTACGTGATAACGACTTTCTATAGTTTGCGCATGCGTCCGAAAATAAGAAAAGCTTACTTCCCCCCTTTTTTTAAATTCACAGCTTCTAGAAGGTTTAGATGAATTCTTAAAAAACACGAGTTTTTAGAAAATGTGATTTATTTCATAAATGGAATCAACAAGGTATGCACATTCTACGTAATAACGAATTTCTATAGTTTGCGCATGCGTCCGGAAATAAGGAAAGCTTAATTCCCCCTCGTTTTTAAAATCACAGCTTCTAGAAGGTTTAGATAATTTCTTAAAAAACACGAGTTTTTAGAAAATGTGATTTATTTCATCAATGGAATCAACAAAGTATGCACATTCTATGTCATAATGACTTTATATAGTTTGCGCATGCGCAAACTATGCACATTCTACGTGATAACGACTTTCTATAGTTTGCGCATGCGTCCGGAAATAAGCAAAGCTTACTTCCCCCCTTTTTTTAAATTCACAGCTTCTAGAAGGTTTTGATGAATTCTTAAAAAACACGAGTTTTTAGAAAATGTGATTTATCTCATAAATGGAATCAACAAAGTAAGCACATTCTACGTAGTAACAAGTTTCTATAGTTTGCGCATGCGTCCGGAAATAAGAAAAGCTTACTTCCACCAGTTTTTTAAAATCACAGCTTCTAGAAGGTTTACATGATTTCTTAAAAAACACGAGTTTTTAGAAAATGTGATTTATTTCATAAATGGAATCAAAAAAGTATGCACATTCTATGTAATAACGACTTTCTAAAGTTTGCGCATGCGTCCGGAAATAAGAAAAGCTTACTTCCGCCAGTTTTTTAAAACCACAGCTTCTAGAAGCTTTACATGATTTCTTATAAAACACGAGTTTTTAGAAAATGTGATTTATTTCATAAATGGAATCAACAAAGTATGCACATTCTACGTCATCACAACTTTCTATAGTTTGCGCATGCTTCCGGAAATAAGAAAAGCTTAATTCCCCCGTTTTTTAAAATCACAGCTTCTAGAAGGTTTACATGATTTCTTAAAAAACACGTGTTTTTAGGAAATGTGATTTATTTCATAAATCAAGTCAACAAAGTATGCACATTCTATGTCATAACGAATTTCTATAGTTTGCGCTTGCACAAACTATGCACATTCTACGTAATAACAACTTTCTATAGTTTGCGCATGCGTCCGGAAATAAGAAAAGCTTACTTCCCCCCTTTTTTTAAATTCACAGCTTCTAGAAGATTTATATGAATTCTTAAAAAACATGAGTTTTTAGAAAATGTGATTTATTTCATAGATGGAATCAACAAAGTATGCACATTCTACATCATAACAACTTTCTATAGTTTGCGCATGCGTCCGGAAATAAGAAAAGCGTAATTCCCCCCGTTTTTTAAAATCACAGCTTCTAGAAGGTTTACATGATTTCTTAAAAAAACACGAGTTTTTAGAAAATGTGATTAATTTCATAAATGGAATCAACAAAGTATGCACATTCTATGTCATAATGACCTTCTATATTTTGCGCAAGCGCAAACTATCCACATTCTATGTGATAACGACTTTCTATAGTTTGCGCATGCGTCCGAAAATAAGAAAAGCTTACTTCCCCCCTTTTTTTAAGTTCACAGCTTCTAGAAGGTTTAGATGAATTCTTAAAAAACACGAGTTTTTAGAAAATGTGATTTATTTCATAAATGGAATCAACAAGGTATGCACATTCTACGTAATAACGAATTTCTATAGTTTGCGCATGCGTCCGGAAATAAGGAAAGCTTAATTCCCCCCCGTTTTTTAAAATCACAGCTTCTAGAAGGTTTAGATAATTTCTTAAAAAACACGAGTTTTTAGAAAATGTGATTTATTTCATCAATGGAATCAATAAAGTATGCACATTCTGTGTCATAATGACTTTATATAGTTTGTGCATGCTCACACTATGCACATTCTACGTGATAACGACTTTCTATAGTTTGCGCATGCGTCCGGAAATAAGCAAAGCTTACTTCCCCCCTTTTTTTAAATTGACAGCTTCTAGAAGGTTTTGATGAATTCTTAAAAAACACGAGTTTTTAGAAAATGTGATTTATCTCATAAATGGAATCAACAAAGTAAGCACATTCTACGTAGTAACAAGTTTCTATAGTTTGCGCATGCGTCCGGAAATAAGAAAAGCTTACTTCCGCCAGTTTTTTAAAATCACAGCTTCTAGAAGGTTTAGATGATTTCTTAAAAAACACGAGTTTTTAGAAAATGTGATTTATTTCATAAATGGAATCAAAAAAGTATGCACATTCTATGTAATAACGACTTTCTAAAGTTTCCGCATGCGTCCGGAAATAAGAAAAGCTTACTTCCGCCAGTTTTTTAAAACCACAGCTTCTAGAAGGTTTACATGATTTCTTAAAAAACACTAGTTTTTAGAAAATGTGATTTATTTCATAAATGGAATCAACAAAGTATGCACATTCTATGTAATAACGACTTTCTATAGTTTGCGCATGCGTCTAAAAATAAGAAAAGCTTAATTCCCCCCATATTTTAAAATCACAGCTTCTAGAAGGTTTACATGATTTCTTAAAAAACATGAGTTTTTAGAAAATGTGATTTACTTCATAAATGGAATCAACAAAGTATGCACATTCTATGTCATAACGACTTTCTCTAGTTTTCGCATGCGCAAACTATGCACACTCTGAGTAATAACAACTTTCTATAGTTTGCGCATGCGTCCGGAAATAAGAAAAGCTTACTTCCCCCCTTTTTTTAAATTCACAGATTCTAGAAGGTTTAGATGAATTCTTAAAAAACATGAGTTTTTAGAAAATGTTATTTATTTCATCAATGGAATCAGCAAAGTATGCACATTCTACGTCCTAACGACTTTCTACAGTTTGCGCATGCGTCCGGAAATAAGAAAAGCTTAATTCCCCCCCATTTTTTAAAACCACAGCTTCTAGAAGGTTTACATAATTTCTTAAAAAACACGAGTTTTTAGAAAATGTGATTTATTTCATAAATGGAATCAACAAAGTATGCACATTCTACGTCATCACAACTTTCTATAGTTTGCGCATGCTTTCGGAAATAAGAAAAGCTTAATTCCCCCGTTTTTTAAAATCACAGCTTCCAGAAGGTTTACATGATTTCTTAAAAAACACGTGTTTTTAGGAAATGTGATTTATTTCATAAATCAAATCAACAAAGTATGCACATTCTATGTCATAACGAATTTCTATAGTTTGCGCATGCGCAAACTATGCACATTCTACGTAATAACAACTTTCTACAGTTTGCGCATGCGTCCGGAAATAAGAAAAGCTTACTTCCCCCCTTTTTTTAAATCCACAGCTTCTAGAAGATTTAGATGAATTCTTAAAAACATGAGTTTTTAGAAAATGTGATTTATTTCATAAATGGAATCAACAAAGTATGCACATTCTACATCATAACAACTTTCTATAGTTTGCGCATGCGTCCAGAAATAAGAAAAGCTTAATTCCCCCCGTTTTTTAAAATCACAACTTCTAGAAGGTTTACATGATTTCTTAAAAAAACACGATTATTTAGAAAATGTGATTAATTTCATAAATGGAATCAACAAAGTATGCACATTCTATGTCATAATGACTTTCTATATTTTGCGCATGCGCAAACTATGCACATTCTACGTGATAACGACTTTCTATAGTTTGCGCATGCGTCGGAAAATAAGAAAAGCTTACTTCCCCCCTTTTTTTAAATTCACAGCTTCTAGAAGGTTTAGATGAATTCTTAAAAAACACGAGTTTTTAGAAAATGTGATTTATTTCATAAATGGAATCAACAAGGTATGCACATTCTATGTAATAACGAATTTCTATAGTTTGCGCATGCGTCCGGAAATAAGGAAAGCTTAATTCCCCCCCGTTTTTTAAAATCACAGCTTTTTTAAAATCAATGCAATCAACAAAGTATGCACATTCTATGTCATAATGACTTTATATAGTTTGCGCATGCGCAAACTATGCACATTGTACATGGTAACGACTTTCTATAGTTTGCGCATGCGTCCGGAAATAAGCAAAGCTTACTTCCCCCCTTTTTTTAAATTCACAGCTTCTAGAAGGTTTTGATGAATTCTTAAAAAACACGAGTTTTTAGAAAATGTGATTTATCTCATAAATGGAATCAACAAAGTAAGCACATTCTACGTAGTAACAACTTTCTATAGTTTGTGCATGTGTCCGGAAATAAGAAAAGCTTACTTCCCCCTGTTTTTTTAAATCACAACATCTAGAAGGATTACATGATTTCTTAAAAAACATGAGTTTTTAGAAAATATCATTTATTTAGTAAATGGAATCAACAAAGTATGCACATTCTACGTAATAACGGCTTTCTAAATTTTGCGCATGCGTCCGAAAATAAGAAAAACTTACTTCCACCAATTTTTTAAAATCACAACTTCTAGAAGGTTTACATGATTGCTTAAAAAACATAAGTTTTTAGAAAATCTGATTTATTTCATCAATGGAATCAACAAAGTATGAAAATTCTACGTCATAACGACTTTCTATATTTTGCGAATGCGTCCAGAAATAAGAAATGCTTTCTTCCCCCCGTTTTTTAAAATCACAACTTCTAGAAGGTTTACATGATTTCTTAAAAAACACGAGTTTTTAGAAAATGTCATTTATTTCATAAATGGAATCAACAAAGTATGCACATTCTATGTCATAACGACTTTCTATAGTTTGCACATGCACAAAGTATGCACATTCTACGTAATAACGACTTTCTATAGTTTGCGCATGCGTCCGGAAATAAGAAAAGGTTACTTCCCCCCGTTTTTTAAAATCACAACTTCTAGAAGGCTTACATGATTTCTTAAAAAACACAAGTTTTTAGAAAATGTGATTTATTTCATAAATGGAATCAACAAAGTATGCATATTCTATGTCATAACGAATTTCGATAGTTTGCGCATTCGCAAACTATGCACATTCTACGTAATAATGACTTTCTATCGTTTGCGCATGCGTCTGGAAATAATAAAAGCTTACTTCCCCCCTTTTTTTAAATTCACAGCTTCTAGAAGGTTTACATGATTTCTTAAAAAACACGAGTTTTTAGGAAAGGTGATTTATTTCATAAATGGAATCAACAAAGTATGCAGATTCTACGTCATAACGACTTTTTGTAGTTTGCGCATGTGTCCGGAAATAAGAAAAGCTTACTTCCCCCCATTTTTTAAAATCACAGCTTCTTGAAGGTTTACATGATTTCTTAAAAACCACGAGTTTTTAGAAAATGTGATTTATTTCATAAATGGAATCAACAAAGTATGCAAATTCTACGTAGTATCGACTTTCTATAGTTTGCGGATGCGTCCGGAAATAAGAAAAACTTACTTCCCCCTTTTTTTAAATTCACAGCTTCTAGAAGGTCTAGATGAATTCTTAAAAAATACGAGTTTCTAGAAAATGTGATTTATTTCATAAATGGAATCAACAAAGTATGCACATTCTATGTAATAACGGCTTTCTAAAGTTTTCGCATGCGTCCGGAAATATGAAAAGCTTACTTCCGCCAGTTTTTTAAAATCACTGCTTCTAGAAGGTTTACATGATTTCTTAAAAAACACGAGTTTTTAGAAAATGTGATTTATTTCATAAATGGATTCAACAAAGTATGCACATTCTACATCATAACAAATTTCTATAGTTTGCGCATCCGTCTGGAAATAAGAAAAGCTTAATCCCCCCCATTTTTTAAAATCACAGCTTCTAGAAGGTTTACATGATGTCTTAAAAAACACGAGTTTTTAGGAAATGTGATTTATTTCAGAAATGGAATCAACAAGGTATGCACATTCTACGTAGTAACGACTTTCTATAACTTGCGCATGCATCCAGAAATAAGAAAAGCTTACTTCCGCCAGTTTTTTAAAACCACAGCTTCTATAAGGTTTACATGATTTCTTAAAAACCATGAGTTTTTGGAAAATGTGATTTATTTCATAAATGGAATCAACAAAGTATGCACATTCTACGTATTAACGACTTTCTATAGTTTGCGCATGCGTCCGGAAATAAGAAAAGCTTACTTCCGCCAGTTTTTTAAAACCACAGTTTCTATAAGGTTTACATGATTTCTTAAAAAACATGAGTTTTTAGAAAATGTGATTTATTTCATAAATGGAATCAACAAAGTATGCATATTCTACGTAGTAACGACTTTCTATAGTTTGCGCATGCGTCCGGAAATAAGAAAAGCTTACTTCTGCCAGTTTTTTAAAATCACAGCTTCTAGAAGGTTTACATGATTTCTTAAAAAACATGAGTTTTTAGAAAATATGATTTATTTCATAAATGGAATCAACAAAGTATGCACATTCTATGTAATAATGACTTTCTAATTTTTGCGCATGCGTCTGGAAATATGAAAAGCTTACTTCCGCTAGTTTTTTAAAATCACAGCTTCTTGAAGGTTTACATGATTTCTTAAAAACCACGAGTTTTTAGAAAATGTGATTTATTTCATGAATGGAATCAACAAAGTATGCCCATTCTACGTCATAACAACTTTCTATAGTTTGCGCATCCGTCCGGAAATAAGAAAAGCTTACTTCCCCCCTTTTTTTAAATTCACAGCTTCTAGAAGGTTTAGATGATTCCTTAAAAAACATGAGTTTTTAGAAAATGTGATTTATTTCATAAATGGAATCAACAAAGTATGCACATTCTACGTAATAACGACTTTCTATAGTTTACGCATGCACAAACTATATACATTCTACGTAATAACGACTTTGTATAGTTTGCGCATGCGTCCGAAAATAAGAAAAGCTTACTTCCCCGCTTTTTTTAAATTCACAGCTTCTAGAAGGTTTAGATGAATTCTTAAAAAACATGGGTTTTTACAAAATGTGATTTATTTCATAAATGGAATCAACAAAGTATGCACATTCTACGTCATAACGACTTTCTATAGTTTGCGCATGCGTTCGAAAATAAGAAAAGCTTCCTTAAACCAGTTTTTTAAAACCACAGCTTCTAGAAGGTTTACATGATTTCTTAAAAAACATGAGTTTTTAGAAAATGTGATTTATTTCATAAATGGAATCAACAAAGTATGCACATTCTATGTAATAACGACTTTCGAAAGTTTGCGCATGCCTCCGGAAATATGAAAAGCTTACTTCCGTCAGTTTTTTAAAATCACAGCTTCTAGAAGGTTTACATGATTTCTTAAAAAACACGACTTTTTAGAAAATGTGATTTATTTCATAAATGGAATCATCAAAGTATGCACATTCTACGTCATCACAACTTTCTATAGTTTGCGCTTGCTTCCGGAAATAAGAAAAGCTTAATTCCCCCGTTTTTTAAAATCACAGCTTCTAGAAGGTTTACATGATTTCTTAAAAAACACGTGTTTTTAGGAAATTTGATTTATTTCATAAATCAAATCAACAAAGTATGCACATTCTATGTCATAACGAATTTCTATAGTTTGCGCATGCGCAAACTATGCACATTCTACGTAATAACAACTTTCTATAGTTTGCGCATGCGTCCGGAAATAAGAAAAGCTTACTTCCCCCCTTTTTTTAAATTCACAGCTTCTAGAAGATTTAGATGAATTCTTAAAAAACATGAGTTTTTAGAAAATGTGATTTAATTCATAAATGGAATCAACAAAGTATGCACATTCTACATCATAACAACTTTCTATAGTTTGCGCATGCGTCCGGAAATAAGAAAAGCTTAATTCCCCCCATTTTTTAAAATCATAGCTTCTAGAAGGTTTACATGATTTCTTAAAAAAACACGAGTTTTTAGAAAATGTGATTTATTTCATAAATGGAATCAACAAAGTATGGACATTCTATGTCATAATGACTTTCTATATTTTGCGCATGCGCAAACTATGCACATTCTACGTGATAACGACTTTCTATAGTTTGCGCATGCGTCCGAAAATAAGAAAAGCTTACTTCCCCCCTTTTTTAAATTCACAGCTTCTAGAAGGTTTAGATGAATTCTTAAAAAACACGAGTTTTTAGAAAATATAATTTATTTCATAAATGGAATCACCAAGGTATGCACATTCTACATAATAACGACTTTCTATAGTTTGCGCATGCGTCCGGAAATAAGAAAAGCTTACTTCCGCCAGTTTTTTAAAACCACGGCTTCTAGAAGGTTTACATGATTTCTTCAAAAAATAAGTTTTTAGAAAATGTGATTTATTTAATAAATGGAATCAACAAGGTATGCACATTCTACGTAGTAACGACTTTCTAAATTTTGAGCATGCGTCTGGAAATAAGAAAAGCTTATTTCCGCCAGTTTTTTAAAATCACAGCTTCTAGAAGGTTTACATGATTTCTTAAAAAACACGAGTTTTTAGAAAATGTGATTTATTTCATAAATGGAATCAACAAAGTATGCATATTCTATGTCATAACTAATTTCTATAGTTTGCGCATGCGCAAACTATGCACGTTCTACGTAATAACGACTTTCTATAGTTTGCGCATGCGTCCAGAAATAAGAAAAGCTCACTTCGCCCCTTTTTTTAAATTCACAACTTCTAGACGGTTTAGATGAATTCTTAAAAAACACGAGTTTTTAGAAAATGTGATTTATTTCATAAATGGAATCAACAAAGTTTGCACATTCTACGTCATAACGACTTTCTATAGTTTGCGCATGCGTCCGGAAATAAGAAAAGCTTAATTCCCCCCGTATTTTAAAATCACAGCTTCTAGAAGGTTTACATGATTTCTTAAAAAACATGAGTTTTCAGAAAATTGGATTTATTTCATAAATGGAATCAACAAAGTATGCACATTCTATGTCATAACGACTTTCTATAGTTTGCGCATGTGCAAACTATGCACATTCTACGTAATAACAACTTTCTATAGTTTGCGCATGCGTCCGGAAATAAGAAAAGCTTACTTCCCCCCTTTTTTTAAATTCACAGCTTGTAGAAGGTTTAGATGAATTCTTAAAAAACACAAGTTTTTAGAAAATGTGATTTATTTCATAAATGGAATCAACAAAGTATGCACATTCTATGTCATAACGACTTTCTATAGTTTGCGCATGCGTCTGGAAATAAGAAAAGCTTAATTCCCCCCGTTTTTTAAAATCACAGCTTCTAGAAGGTTTACATGATTTCTTAAAAAACACGAGTTTTTAGGAAATGTGATTTCTTTCATAAATGGAATCAACAAAGTATGCACATTCTATGTCATAACGACTTTCTATAGTTTGCGCATGCGCAAACTTTGCAGATTCTACGTAATAACAACTTTCTATAGTTTGCGCATGCATCCGGAAATAAGAAAAGCTTACTTCCCCCCTTTTTTTAAATTCACAGCTTCTAGAAAGTTTACATGATTTCTTAAAAAACACGAGTTTTTAGAAAATGTGATTTATTTCATAAATGGAATCAACAAAGTTTGCACATTCTACGTCATAACGACTTTCTATAGTTTGCGCATGCGTCTGGAAATAAGAAAAGCTTAATTCCCCCCATTTTTTAAAATCACAGCTTCTAGAAGGTTTACATGATTTCTTAAAAAACTTGAGCTTTTAGAAAATGTGATTTATTTCATAAATGAAATCAAAAATGTATGCACATTCTATGTCATAATAACTTTTTATTGTTTGCGCATGCGCAAACTATGCACATTCTACATAATAACAACTTTCTATATTTTGCGCATGCGGCCGGAAATAAGAAAAGCTTACTTCCCCCCTTTTTTTAAATTCATAGCTTCAGAAGGTTTAGATGAATTCTTAGAAAACACGACTTTTTAGAAATTGTGATTTATTTCATATATGGAATCAACAAAGTTTCCACATTGTACGTAGTAACGACTTTCTATAGTTTGCGGATGCGTCCCAAAATAAGAAAAACATACTTCCGCCAGTTTTTTAAAATCACAGCTTCTAGAATGTTTAGATGATTTCTTAAAAAACACGAGTTTTTTGAAAATGTGATTTATTTCATAAATGGAATCAACAAAGTATGCACATTCTATGTCATAACAACTTTCTATAGTTTGCGCATGCGTCTGGAAATAAGAAAAGCTTAATTCCCCCCGTTTTTTAAAATCACAGCTTCTAGAAGGTTTACATGATTTCTTAAAAAACACGAGTTTTTAGGAAATGTGATTTCTTTCATAAATGGAATCAACAAAGTATGCACATTCTATGTCATAACGACTTTCTATAGTTTGCGCATGCGCAAACTATGCACATTCTATGTAATAACAACTTTCTATAGTTTGCGCATGCGTCCGGAAATAAGAAAAGCTTACTTCCCCCCTTTTTTTAAATTCACAGCTTCTAGAAAGTTTACATGATTTCGTAAAAAACACGAGTTTTTAGAAAATGTGATTTATTTCATAAATGGAATCAACAAAGTTTGCACATTCTACGTCATAACGAATTTCTATAGTTTGCGGATGCGTCTGGAAAGAAGAAAAGCTTAATTCCCCCCGTTTTTTAAAATCACAGCTTCTAGAAGGTTTACATGATTTCTTAAAAAACTTGAGTTTTTAGAAAATGTGATTTATTTCATAAATGCAATCAAAAAAGTATGCACATTCTATGTCATAACGACTTTCTATTGTTTGCGCATGCGCAAACTATGCACATTCTACGTAATAACAACTTTCTATATTTTGCGCATGCGGCTGGAAATAAGAAAAGCTTACTTCCCCCCTTTTTTTAAATTCATAGCTTATAGAAGGTTCAGATGAATTCTTAGAAAACACGAGTTTTTAGAAAATGTGATTTATTTCATATATGGAATCAACAAAGTTTCCACATTCTACGTAGTAACAACTTTCTATAGTTTGCACATGCGTCCCGAAATAAGAAAAGCTTACTTCCGCCAGTTTTTTAAAATCACAGCTTCTAGAAGGTTTAGATGATTTCTTAAAAAACACGAGTTTTTAGAAAATGTGATTTATTTCATAAATGGAATCAACAAAGTATGCACATTCTATGTCATAACGACTTTCTATAGTTTGCGCATGCGCAAACTATGCACATTCTACGTGATAACGACTTTCTATAGTTTGCGCATGCGTCCGGAAGTAAGAAAAGCTTACTTCCCCCCTTTTTTTAAATTCACAGCTTCTAAAAGGTTTAGATGAATTCTTAAAAAGCACAAGTTTTTAGAAAATGTGATTTATTTCATAAATGGAATCAACAAACTATGCACATTCTACGTAATAACGACTTTCTATAGTTTGCGCATGCGTCCGGAAATAAGAAAAGCTTACTTCCGCCAGTTTTTTAAAACCACAGCTTCTAGAAGGTTTACATGATTTCTTAAAAAACACGAGTTTTTAGAAAATGTGATTTATTTCATAAATGGAATCAACAGAGTATGCACATTCCATGTTATAACGACTTTCTAAAGTTTGCGCATGCGTCCGGAAATATGAAAAGCTTACTTCCGCTAGTTTTTTAAAATCACAGCTTCTAGAAGGTTTACATGACTTCTTAAAAAACACGAGTTTTTAGAAAATGTGATTTATTTCATAAATGGAATCAGCAAAGTATGCACATTCTATGTTATAACGACTTTCTAAAGTTTGCGCATGCGTCCGGAAATATGAAAAGCTTACTTCCGCCAGTTTTTTAAAATCACAGCTTCTAGAAGGTTTACATGACTTCTTAAAAAACACGAGTTTTTAGAAAATGTGATTTATTTCATAAATGGAATCAACAAAGTATGCACATTCTACATCATAACAACTTTCTATAGTTTGAGCATGCGTCCGGAAATAAGAAAAGCTTAATTCCCCCAGTTTTTTAAAATCACAGCTTCTAGAAGGTTTACATGATTTCTTAAAAAACACGAGTTTTTAGAAAATGTGATTTATTTCATAAATGGAATCAACAAAGTATGCACATTCTATGTCATAACGACTTTCTAAAGTTTGTGCATGCGCAAACTATGCACATTCTACGTGATAACGACTTTCTATAGTTTGCGCATGCGTCCGGAAATAAGAAAAGCTTACTTCCCCCCTTTTTTAAAATTCACAGCTTCTAGAAAGTTTAGATGAATTCTTAAAAAACACGAGTTTGAAGAAAATGTGATTTATTTCATAAATGGAATCAACAAACTATGCACATTCTACGTAATAACGACTTTTTATAGTTTGCGCATGCGTCCGGAAATAAGAAAAGCTTACTTCCCCCCTTTTTTTAAATTCACAGCTTCTAGAAGGTTTAGATGAATTCTTAAAAAACATGAGACTTTAGAAAATGTGATTTATTTCATAAATGGAATCAACAAACTATGCACATTCTACCTAATAACGACTTTCTATAGTTTGCAAATGCATCTGGAAATAAGAAAAGCTTCCTTCCAACAGTTTTTTAAAACCACAGCTTCTAGAAGGTTACATGATTTCTTAAAAAACACGAGTTTTTAGAAAATGTGATTTATTTCATTAATGGAATCAACAAAGTATGCACATTCTACGTCATAACAACTTTCTATAGTTTGTGCATGCATACGGAAATAAGAAAAGCTTAATTCCCCCTGTTTTTTAAAATCACAGCTTCTCGAAGGTTTACATGATTTCTTAAAAAACACGAGTTTTTAGGAAATGTGATTTCTTTCATAAATGGAATCAACAAAGTATGCACATTCTATGTCATAACGACTTTCTATAGTTTGCGCATCCGCAAGCTATGCACATTCTAGGTGATAACGACTTTCTATAGATGCGCATGCATCCGAAAATAAGAAAAGCTTAATTCCCCACTTTTTTTAAATTCACAGTTTCTAGAAGGTTTAGATGAATTCTTAAAAAACATGAGTTTTTAGCAAATGTGATTTATTTCATAAATGTAATCAACAAAGTATCCACATTCTATGTCATAACGACTTTCTAAAGTTTGCGCATGCGCAAACTGTGCACATTCTACGTGATAACAACTTTCTATAGTTTGCGCATGCGTCCGGAAATAAGAAAAGCTTAATTCCCCCCGTTTTTTAAAATCACAGCTTCTAGAAGGCTTACATGATTTCTTAAAAAACACGAGTTTTTAGAAAATGTGATTTATTTCATTAATGGAATCAACAAAGTATGCACATTCTATGTAATAACGACTTTCTGAAGTTTGTGCATGCGTCCGGAAATATGAAAAGCTTAATTCCGCCAGTTTTTTAAAATCACAGCTTCTAGAAGGTTTACATGACTTCTTAAAAAACATGAGTTTTTAGAAAATGTGATTTATTTCATAAATGGAATCAACAGAGTATGCACATTCTACATCATAACAACTTTCTATAGTTTGAGCATGCGTCCGGAAATAAGAAAAGCTTAATTCCTCCCGTTTTTTAAAATCACAGCTTCTAGAAGGTTTAACTGATTTCTTAAAAAACACGAGTTTTTAGGAAATGTGATTTATTTCATAAATGGAATCAACAAAGTATCCACATTCTATGTCATAACGACATTCTAAAGTTTGCGCATGCACAAACTATGCACATTCTACGTGATAACAACTTTCTATAGTTTGCGCATGCGTCCGGAAATAAGAAAAGCTTAATTCCCCCCGTTTTTTAAAATCACAGCTTCTAGAAGGCTTACATGATTTCTTAAAAAACACGAGTTTTTAGAAAATGTGATTTATTTCATTAATGGAATCAACAAACTATGCACATTCTATGTCATAACGACTCTCTATTGTTTGCGCATGCGCAAACTATGCACATTCTACGTGATAACGACTTTCTATAGTTTGGGCATGCGTGCGGAAATAAGAAAAGCTTACTTCCCCCCGTTTTTTAAATTCACAGCTTCTAGAAGGTTTAGATGAATTCTTAAAAAACATGAGTTTTTAGAAAATGTGATTCATTTCATAAATGGAGTCAACAAGGTATGCACATTCTACGTAGTAACGACTTTCTATAGTTTGCGCATGCGTCCGGAAATAAGAAAAGCTTACTTCCGCCGGTTTTTTAAAAACAAAGCTTCTAGAAGGTTTACATGATTTCTTAAAAAACACGAGTTTTTAGAAAATGTGATTTATTTCATAAATGGAATCAACAAAGTATGCACATTCTACATAGTAATGACTTTCTATAGTTTGCGCATGCATTCGGTAATAATAAAAGCTTCCTTCCGCCATTTTTTTAAATTCACAGCTTCTAGAAGGTTTAGATGAATTCTTAAAAAACACGAGTTTTTAAAAAATGTGATTTATTTCATAAATGGAATCAACAAAGTATACACATTCTACATAGTAACGACTTTCTATAGTTTGCGCATGCGTCCGGAAATAAGAAAAGCTTACTTCCGCCAGTTTTTTAAAATCACAGCTTCTAGAAGGTTTACATGATTTCTTAAAAAACACGAGTTTTTAGAAAATGTGATTTATTTCATAAATGGAATCAATAAAGTATGCACATTCTATGTCATAAAGACTTTCTAAAGTTTGTGCATGCGCAGACTATGCACACTCTACGTGATAACAACTTTCTATAGTTTGCGCATGCGTCCGGAAATAAGAAAAGCTTACTTCCCCCCTTTTTTTAAATTCACAGCTTCTAGAAAGTTTAGATGAATTCTTAAAAAACACGAGTTCGAATAAAATGTGATTTATTTCATAAATGGAATCAACAAACTATGCACATTCTACGTAATAACGACTTTTTGTAGTTTGCGCATGCGTCCGGAAATAAGAAAAGCTTACTTCCCCCCTTTTTTTAAATTCACAGATTCTAGAAGGTTTAGATGAATTCTTAAAAAACATGAGACTTTAGAAAATGTGATTTATTTCATAAATGGAATCAACAAACTATGCACATTCTACGTAATAACGACTTTCTATAGTTTGCACATGCGTCCGGAAATAAGAAAAGCTTCCTTCCGCCAGTTTTTTAAAACCACAGCTTCTAGAAGGTTACATGATTTCTTAAAAAACACGAGTGTTTAGAAAATGTGATTTATTTCATAAATGGAATCCACAAAGTATGTACATTCTAAGTGATAACAACTTTCTATAGTTTGCGCATGCGTCCGGAAATAAGAAAAGCTTAATTCCCCCCGTTTTTTAAAATCACAGCTTCTAAAAGGTTTACATGATTTCTTAAAAAACTTGAGTTTTTAGAAAATGTGATTTATTTCGTAAATGGAATCAACAAAGTATGCAAATTCTATGTCATAACAACTTTGTATAGTTTGCGCATGCCCAAGCTATGCACATTCTATGTAATAACGACTTTCTATAGCTTGCGCATGCGTCCGGAAATAAGAAAAGCTTACTTCCCCCCTTTTTTTAAATTCACAGCTTCTAGAAGGTTTAGATGAATTCTTAAAAAACACGAGTTTTTAGAAAATGTGATTTATTTCATAAATGGAATCAACAAAGTATGCACATTCTATGTATTAACGACTTTCGAATGTTTGCACATGCGTCCGGAAATATGAAAAGCTTACTTCCGCCAGTTTTTTAAAATCACAGCGTCTAGGAGGTTTACATGATTTCTTAAAAAACACGAGTTTTTTTAAAATGTGATTTATTTCATAAATGGAATAAACAAAGTATGCACATTCTACGTCATAACAACTTTCTATAGTTTGCGCATGCTTCCGGAAATAAGAAAAGCTTAATTCCCCCTGTTTTTTAAAATCACAGCTTCTAGAAGGTTTACATGATTTCTTAAAAAACACGAGTTTTTAGGAAATCTGATTTATTTCATAAATGGAATCAACAAAGTATGCACATTCTATGTCATAACGACTTTCTAGAGTTTGCGCATGTGCAAACTATGCACATTCTACGTAATAACAACTTTCTATAGTTTGTGCATGCGTCCGGAAATAAGAAAAGTTTACTTCCCCCCTTTTTTTAAATTCACAGCTTCTAGAAGGTTTAGTCGAATTCTTAAAAAACATGAGTTTTTAGAAAATGTGATTTCTTTCATAAATGAAATCAACAAAGTATGCATATTTTACGTCATAACAACTTTCTATAGTTTGCGCATGCGTCCGGAAATAAGAAAAGCTTAATTCCCCCCCTTTTTTAAAATCACAGCTTCTAGAAGGCTTACATGATTTCTTAAAAAACACGAGTTTATAGAAAATGTGATTTATTTCATTAATGGAATCAACAAAGTATGCACATTCTATGTCATAACGACTTTCTATAGTTTGTGCATGGGCAAACTATGCACATTCTACGTGATAACGACTTTCTATAGTTTGCGCATGCGTCCGGAAATAAGAAATGCTTACTTCCCCCCTTTTTTTAAATTCACAGCTTCTAGAAGGTTTAGATGAATTCTTAAAAAACATGAGTTTTTAGAAAATGTGATTCATTTCATAAATCGAGTCAACAAGGTATGCACATTCTACGTAGTAACGATTTTCTATAGTTTGCGCATGCGTCCGGAAATAAGAAAAGCTTACTTCCGCCAGTTTTTTAAAACCACAACTTATAGAAGGTATACATGATTTCTTAAAAAACACGAGTTTTTAGAAAATGTGATTTATTTCATAAATCGAATCAACAAAGTATGCACATTCTACGTAGTAATGACGTCCGGAAATAACAAAAGCTTACTTACGCCAGTATTTTAAATTCACAGCTTCTAGAAGGTTTCGATGAATTCTTAAAAAACACGAGTTTTTAGGAATTGTGATTTATTTCATAAATGGTATCAACAAAGTATTCACATTCTATGTCATAACGACTTTCTATAGTTTGCGCATGCGCGAACTATGCACATTCTACGTAATAACAACTTTCTATAGTTTGCGCATGCGTCCGGAAATAAGAAAAGCTTAATTCCCCCTGTTTTTTAAAATCACAGCTTCTAGAAGGTTTACATGATTTCTTAAAAAACACGAGTTTTTAGGAAATCTGATTTATTTCATAAATGGAATCAACAAAGTATGCACATTCTATGTCATAACGACTTTCTAGAGTTTGCGCATGTGCAAACTATGCACATTCTACGTAATAACAACTTTCTATAGTTTGTGCATGCGTCCGGAAATAAGAAAAGTTTACTTCCCCCCTTTTTTTAAATTCACAGCTTCTAGAAGGTTTAGTCGAATTCTTAAAAAACATGAGTTTTTAGAAAATGTGATTTCTTTCATAAATGAAATCAACAAAGTATGCATATTTTACGTCATAACAACTTTCTATAGTTTGCGCATGCGTCCGGAAATAAGAAAAGCTTACTTCCCCCATTTTTTTAAATTCACAGCTTCTAGAAGGTTTAGATGAATTCTTAAAAAACACGAGTTTTTAGGAAATGTGATTTATTTCATAAATGGCATCAACAAACTATGCATATTCTACGTAATAACGACTTTCTATAGTTTGCTAATGCGGTTGGAAATAATAAAAGCTTCCTTCTGCCAGTTTTTTAAAACCACAGCCTCTAGAAGGTTACATGATTTCTTAAAAAACATGAGTTTTTAGAAAATGTGATTTATTTCATAAATGGAATCAACAAAGTATGCACATTCTATATAATAACGACTTTCTAAAGTTTGCGCATGCGTCCGGAAATATGAAAAGCTTACTTCCGCCAGTTTTTTAAAATCACAGCTTCTAGAACGTTTACACGATTTCTTAAAAAACATGACTTTTTAGAAAAGGTGATTTATTTCATAAATGGAATCAACAAAGTATGCACATTCTTCGTCATAATGACTTTCTATAGTTTGCGCATGCGTCCGGAAATAAGAAAAGCTTAATTCCCCCCATTTTTTAAAATCACAACTTCTAGAAGGTTTACATGATTTCTTAAAAAACACGAGTTTCTAGGAAATGTGATTTATTTCATAAATGGAATCAACAAAGTATGCACAGTCTATGTCATAACGACTTTCTATAGTTTGCGCATGTGCAAACTATGCACATTCTACGTAATAACAACTTTCTATAGTTTGCGCATGCGTCCGGAAATAAGAAAAGCTTACTTCCCCCCTTTTTTTAAATTCACAGCTTGTAGAAGGTTTAGATGAATTCTTAAAAAACACGAGTTTTTAGAAAATGTGATTTATTTCATAAATGGAATCAACAAAGTATGCACATTCTACGTCATAACTACTTTCTATAGTTTTCTCATGCGTCCGGAAATAAGAAAATCTTAATTATCCCTGTGTTTTAAAATCACAGCTTCTAGAAGGTTTACATAATTTCGAAAGTTTGCGCATGCGTCCGGAAATATGAAAAGCTTACTTCGGCCAGTTTTTTAAAATCACAGCTTCTAGAAGGTTTACATGATTTCTTAAAAAACATGAGTTTTTAGAAAATGTGATTTATTTCATAAATGGAATCAACAAAGTATGCACATTCTACGTCATAACAACTTTCTATAGTTTGCGCATGAATCCGGAAATAAGAAAAGCTTAATTCCCCCTGTTTTTTAAAATCATAGCTTCTAGAAGGTTTACATGATTTCTTAAAAAACATGAGTTTTTAGGAAATGTGATTTCTTTCATAAATGGAATCAACAAAGTATGCACATTCTATGTCCTAACGACTTTCTATAGTTTGCGCATGCGCAAACTATGCACATTCTACGTAATAACAACGTTCTATAGTTTGCGCATGCGTCCGGAAATAAGAAAAGCTTACTTCCGCTTGTTTTTTAAAAACACAGCTTCTAGAAGGTTTACATGATTTCTTAAAAAACACGAATTTTTAGAAAATGTGATTTATTTCATAAATGGAATCAACAAAGTATGCACATTCTACGTAGTAATGACTTTCTATAGTTTGCGCATGTGTCCGGAAATAATAGAAGCTTCCTTCCGCCATTTTTTTAAATTCACAGCTTCTAGACGGTTTAGATGAATTCTTAAAAAACACGAGTTTTTAAAAAATGTGATTTATTTCATAAATGGAATCAACAAACTATGCACATTCTACGTAATAATTACTTTCTATAGTTTGCACATGCGTCCGGAAATAATAAAAGCTTCCTTCCGCGAGTTTTTTAAAACCACAACTTCTAGAAGGTTACATGATTTCTTAAAAACACGAGTTTTTAGAAAATGTGATTTATTTCATCAATGGAATCAACAAAGTATGCACATTCTATATAATAACAACTTTCTATAGGTTGCGCATGCGTCCAGAAATAAGAAAAGCTTACTTCCCGCCCTTTTTTTAAATTCACAGCTTCTAGAAGTTTTTGATGAATTCTTAAAAAACACGAGGTTTTAGAAAATGTGATTTATTTCATAAATGGAATCAACAAAGTATGCACATTCTACGTCATAACGACTTTCTATAGTTTGCGCATGCGTCCGGAAATAATAAAAGCTTCCTTCCGCCAGTTTTTTAAAACCACAACTTCTAGAAGGTTACATGATTTTTAAAAAAACACAAGTTTTTAGAAAATGTGATTTATTTCATAAATGGAATCAACAAATTATGCACATTCTATATAATAACGACTTTCTAAAGTTTGCGCATGCGTCCGGAAATATGAAAAGCTTACTTCCGCCAGTTTTTTAAAATCACAGCTTCTAGAAGGTTTACATGATTTCTTAAAAAACATGAGTTTTTAGAAAATGTTATTTATTTCATAAATGGAATCAACAAAGTATGCACATTCTACGTAATAACAACTTTCTATCGTTTGCGCATGCGTTTGGAAATAAGAAAAGCTTACATCGCCCATTTTTTAAAATCACAAGTTCTAGAAGGTTTACATGATTTCTTAAAAAACACGAGTTTTTAGAAAATATGTTTTATTTCATAAATGGAATCAACAAAGTATGCACATTCTACGTCATAATGACTTTCTATAGTTTGCACATGCGTCCAGAAATAAGAAAATCTTACTTCCACCATTTTTTAAAATCACAGCTTATAGAAGGTTTACATGACTTCTTAAAAAACACGAGTTTTTAGAAAATGTGTTTTATTTCATAAATGGAATCAACAAAGTATGCACATTCTACGTCATAACGAATTTCTATAGTTTGCGCATTCGTCCGGAAATAAGAAAAGCTTACTTCCACCGTTTTTTAAAATCACAGCTTCTAGAAGGTTTAGATGATTTCGTAAAAAACACGAGTTTTTAGAAAATGTGTTTTATTTCATAAATGGAATCAAAAAAGTATGGACATTCTACGTCATAACGACTTTCTATAGTTTGCGCATGCGTTTGGAAATAAGAAAAGAATACTTCGCCCATTTTTTAAAATCACAGCTTCTAGAAGGTTTACATGATTTCTTAAAAAACACGAGTTTTTAGAAAATGTGTTTTATTTCATAAATGGAATCAACAAAGTATGCACATTCTACATCATAACCACTTTCTATCGTTTGCGCATGCGTTTGGAAATAAGAAAAGCTTACATCCCCCGTTTTTTAAAATCACAAGTTCTAGAAGGTTTACATGATTTCTTAAAAAACATGAGTTTTTAGAAAATGTGTTTTATTTCATAAATAGAATCAACAAAGTATGCACATACTACGTCATAATGACTTTCTATAGTTTGCATATGCGTCCGGAAATAAGAAAATCTTACTTCCACCGTTTTTTAAAATCACAGTTTCTAGAAGGTTTACATGATTTCGTAAAAAACACGAGTTTTTAGAAAATGTGTTTTATTTCATCAATGGAATCAACAAAGTATGCACATTCTACGTCATTACGAATTTCTATAGTTTGCGCATTCGTCCGGAAATAAGAAAAGCTTACTTCCACCATTTTTTAAAATCACAGCTTCTAGAAGGTTTAGATGATTTCGTAAAAAACACGAGTTTTTAGAAAATGTGTTTTATTTCATAAATAGAATCAACAAAGTATACACATTCTACGTCATAACAACTTTCTATAGTTTGCACATTCGTCCGGAAATAAGAAAAATTTACTTCCCCAATTTTTTAAAATCACAGCTTCTAGAAGGTTTACATGATTTATTAAAAAACACGAGTTTTTAGAAAATGTGTTTTATTTCATAAATGGAATATACAAAGTATGCACATTCTATGTCATAACGACTTTCTATAGTTTGCGCATGCGTCTGAAAATAATAAAAGCTTACTTCCCCCGTGTTTTAAAATCACAGCTTCTAGAAGGTTTACATGATTTATTAAAAAACACGTGTCTTTAGAAAATGTGTTTTATTTCATAAATGGAATCAACAAAGTATGTACATTCTATGTCATAACTACTTTCTATAGTTGAGCATGCGTTTGGAAATAAGAAAAGCTTACTTCCCCTGTTTTTTAAAATCACAGCTTCTAGAAGGTTTACATGATTTCTTAAAAAACACGAGTTTTTAGAAAATGTGTTTTATTTCATAAATGGAATCTACAAAGTATGCATATTCTACGTCATAACGACTTTTTATAGTTTGCGCATGCGTCCGGAAATAAGAAAAGCTTACTTCCCCCATTTTTTAAAATCACAGCTTCTAGAAGGTTTACATGATTTCTTAAAAAATGCGAGTTTTTAGAAAATGTGTTTTATTTCATAAATGGAATCAACAAAGTATGCACATTCTACATTATAACGACTTTCTATTGTTTGCGCATGCGTTTGGAAATAAGAAAAGCTTACTTCCCCCGTTTTTTAAAATCACAGCTTCTAGAAGGTTTACATGATTTCTTAAAAAACACGAGTCTTTAGAAAATGTGTTTTATTTCATAAATGGAATCAACAAAGTATGCACATTCTACATCATAACGATTTTCTATAGATTGAGCATGCGTTTGGAAATAAGAAAAGCTTACTTTCCCCGTTTTTTAAAATCACAGCTTCTAGAAGGTTTACATGATTTCTTAAAGAACAGGAGTTTTTAGAAAATGTGTTTTATTTCATAAATGGAATCAAAAAAGTATGCACATTCTACGTCATAATGACTTTCTATAGTTTGCGCATGCGTCCGGAAATAAGAAAAGCTTACTTCCACTGTTTTTTAAAATCACAGCTTCTAGAAGGTTTACATGATTTCTTAAAAAACACAAGTTTTTAGAAAATGTGTTTTATTTCATAAATGGAATCAACAAAGTATGCACATTCTATGTCATAACGACTTTCTATTGTTTGCGCATGCGTTTGGAAATAAGAAAAGCTTACTTCCACCGTTTTTTAAAATCACAACTTCTAGAAGCTTTACATGATTTCTTAAAAAACACGAGTTTTTAGAAAATGTGTTTTATTTCATAAATGGAATCAACAAAGTATGCACATTCTACGTCATAACGACTTTCTATAGTTTGCGCATGCGTCCGGAAAAAAGAAAAGATTATTTCCACCGTTTTTTAAAATCACAGCTTCTAGAAGGTTTACATAATTTCGTAAAAAAAATGACTTTTTAGAAAATGTGTTTTATTTCATAAATAGAATCTACAAAGTATGCACATTCTAAGTCACAATAACTTTCTATAGTTTGCGCATGCGTCCGGAAATAAGAAAGCTTACTTCCCCCGTTTTCTAAAATCACAGCTTCTAGAAGGTTTACATGAGTTCTTAAAAAACACGAGTTTTTAGAAAATGTGTTTTATTTCATAAATGGAATTGAAAAAGTATACACATTCTACGTCATAACGACTTTCTATAGTTTGTGCATGCATTTGGAAATAAGAAAAGCTTACTTCCCCCGTTTTTTAAAATCACAGCTTCTAGAAGGTTTACATGATTTCTTAAAAAACACGAGTTTTTAGAAAATGTGTTTTATTTCATAAATGGAATGAACAAAGTATGCACATTCTACGTCATAACGACTTTCTATAGTTTGCGCATGCGTCCGGAAATAAGAAAAGCTTACTTCCACCGTTTTTTAAAATCACAGCTTCTAGAAAGTTTACATGATTTCTTAAAAAACATGAGTTTTTAGAAAATGTGTTTTATTTCATAAATGGAATCAACAAACTATGCACATTCTACGTCATAACGACTTTCTATAGTTTGCGCATGCGTCCAGAAAAAAGAAAAGCTTACTTCCACCGTTTTATAAAATCACAGCTTCTAGAAGGTTTACATGATTTCTTAAAAAACACGAGTTTTTAGAAAATGTGTTTTATTTCATAAATGGAATCAACAAGGTATGCATATTCTACGTCATAACCACTTTCTATAGTTTTCCCATGCGTCCGGAAATAAGAAAAGCTTACTTTTCAGCGTTTTTTAAAAGCACAGTTTCTAGAAGGTTTACATGATTTCTTAAAAAAAAGAGTTTTTAGAAAATGTGTTTTATTTCTTAAATGGAATCAACAAAGTATGCACATTCTATGTCATAACGACTTTCCATAGTTTGAGAATCCGTCTGGAAATAAGAAAAGCTTACTTCCACCGTTTTTTAAAATCACAGCTTCTAGAAGGTTTACATGATTTCTTAAAAAACACGAGTTTTTAGAAAATGTGTTTTATTTCATAAATGGAATCAACAAAGTATGCACATTCTACGTCATAATGACTTTCTATAGTTTGTAATGACTTTCTATAGTTTGCACATGCGTCCGGAAATAAGAAAATCTTACTTCCACCGTTTTTTAAAATCACAGCTTATAGAAGGTTTACATGACTTCTTAAAAAACACGAGTTTTTAGAAAATGTGTTTTATTTCATAAATGGTATCAACAAAGTATGCACATTCTACGTTATAACGACTTTCTGCAGTTTTCGCATTCGTCCGGAAATAAAAAAGCTTACTTCCACCGTTTTTTAAAATCACAGCTTCTAGAAGGTTTAGATGATTTCGTAAAAAACATGAGTTTCTAGAAAATGTGTTTTATTTCATCAATGGAATCAACAAAGTATGCACATTCTACGTCATAACGACTTTCTATAGTTTGCGCATTCGTCTGGAAATAAGAAAAGCTTACTTCCACCGTTTTATAAAATCACAGCTTCTAGAAGGTTTACATAATTTCGTAAAAAACACGAGTTTTTAGAAAATGTGTTTTATTTCATCAATGGAATCAACAAAGTATGCACATTCTACGTCATAACTGCTTTGTATAGTTTGCGCATTCGTCCGGAAATAAGAAAAGCTTACTTCCACCGTTTTTTAAAATCACAGCTTCTAAAAGGTTTACATGATTTCGTAAAAAACACGAGTTTTTAGAAAATGTGTTTTATTTCATAAATGGAATCAACAAAGTATGTACATTCTACATCATAACGACTTTCTGCAGTTTTCGCATTCGTCCGGAAATAAGAAAAGCTTACTTCCACCGTTTTTTAAAATCACAGCTTCTAGAAGGTTTACATGATTTCGTAAAAAACATGAGTTTTTAGAAAATGTGTTTTATTTCATCAATGGAATCAACAAAGTATGCACATTCTATGTCATAAGGACTTTCTATAGTTTGCGCATTCTAACGGAAATAAGAAAAGCTTACTTCCACCGTTTTTTAAAATCACAGCTTCTAGAAGATTTACATGATTTCGTAAAAAACACGAGTTTTTAGAAAATGTGTTTTATTTCATAAATGGAATCTACAAAGTAATCACATTCTACATCATAACGACTTTCTATAGTTTGTGCATGCATCCGGAAATAAGAAAAGTTACTTTGCCCGGTTTTTTAAATCACAGCTTCTAGAAGGTTTACATAATTTCTTAAAAAACACGAGTTTTTAGAAAATGTGTTTTATTTCATAAATGGAATCAACAAAGTATGCACATTCTACGTCATAACGACTTTCTATAGTTTGAGCATGCGTTTGGAAATAAGAAAAGCTTACTTCTGCCATTTTTTAAAATCATAGCGTCTAGAAGGTATACATGATTTCTTAAAAAACACAAGTTTTTAAAAAATGTGTTTTATTTCATAAATGGAATCAACAAAGTATGCACATTCTACGTCATAACGACTTTCTATAGTTTGCGCATGGGTCCGGAAATAAGAAAAGCTTACTTCCACCATTTTTTAAAATCACCGGTTCTAGAAGGTTTACATGATTTCTTAAAAAACACGAGTTTTTGGAAAATTTGTTTTATTTGATAAATGGAATCAACAAAGTATGCACATTCTACCTCATAACGACTTTCTATGGTTTGCGCATTCGTCCGGAAATAAGAAAAGCTCACTTCCATCATTTTTTAAAATAACAGCTTCTAGAAGGTTTACATGATTTCATAAAAAACAAGAGTTTTTAGAAAATGTGTTTTATTTCATAAATGGAATCAACAAAGTATGCACATTCTATGTCATAACGACTTTCTATAGTTTGCGCATGCGTCTGGAAGTAAGAAAAGCTTACATCCCCCATTTTTTAAAATCACAGCTTCTAGAAGGTTTACATGATTTTTAAAAAACACGAGTTTTTAGAAAATGTGTTTTATTTCATAAATGGAATCTACAAAGTATGCACATTCTACGTCATAACGACTTTCTATAGTTTGCGCATACGTCCGGAAATAAGAAAAGCTTACTTCCCCCGTTTTTTAAAATCATAGCTTCTAGAAGGTTTACATGATTTCTTAAAAAACACGAATTTTTAGAAAATGTGTTTTATTTCATAAATGGAATATACAAAGTATGCACATTCTATGTCATAACGACTTTCTATAGTTTGCGCATGCGTTAGAAAACAATAAAAGTTTACTTCCCCCGTTTTTTAAAATCACAGCTTCTAGAAGGTTTACATGATTTATTAAAAAACACGAGTTTTTAGAAAATGTGTTTTATTTCATAAATGGAATCAACAAAGTATGTACATTCTATGTCATAACTACTTTCTATAGTTGAGCATGCGTTTGGAAATAAGAAACGCTTACTTCCCCCGTTTTTTAAAATCACAGCTTCTAGAAGCTTTACATGATTTTGTAAAAAACACAAGTTTTTAGAAAATATGTTTTATTTCATAAATGGAATCTAAAAAGTATGCACATTCTACGTCATAACGACTTTCTATAGTTTTCTCATGCGTTTGGAAATAAGAAAAGCTTACTTCCACCGTTTTTTAAAATCACAACTTCTAGAAGGTTTACATGATTTCTTAAAAAACGCGAGTTTTTAGAAAATGTGTTTTCTTTCATAAATGGAATCAACAAGGTATGCATATTCTACGTCATAACCACTTTCTATAGTTTTCCCATGCGTCCGGAAATAAGAAAAGCTTACTTCCACCATTTTTTAAAATCACCGCTTCTAGAAGGTTTACATGATTTCTTAAAAAACAAGAGTTTTTAGAAAATTTGTTTTATTTGATAAATGTTATCAACAAAGTATGCACATTCTACATCATAACGACTTTCTATAGTTTGCGCATTCATCCGGAAATAAGAAAAGCTCACTTCCACCATTTTTTAAAATCACAGCTTCTAGAAGGTTTACATGATTTCGTAAAAAAAACGAGTTTTTAGAAAATGTGTTTTATTTCATAAATGGAATCAATAAAGTATGCACATTCTACGTCATAACGACTTTCTATAGTTTGCGCATGCGTCCGGAAGTAAGAAAAGCTTACATCCCCCATTTTTTAAAATCACAGCTTCTAGAAGGTTTACATGATTTCTTAAAAAACACGAGTTTTTAGAAAATGTGTTTTATTTCATAAATGGAATCTACAAAGTATGCACATTCTACGTCATAACGACTTTCTAAAGTTTGCGCGTGCGTCCGGAAATAAGAAAAACTTACTTCCCCCGTTTTTTAAAATCACAGCTTCTAGAAAGTTTACATGATTTCTTAAAAAACACGAGTTTTTAGAAAATGTGTTTTATTTCATAAATGGAATCAACAAACTATGCACATTCTACGTCATAACGACTTTCTATAGTTTGCGCATGCGTCCAGAAATAAGAAAAGCTTACTTCCACCGTTTTATAAAATCACAGCTTCTAGAAGGTTTACATGATTTCTTAAAAAACACGAGTTTTTAGAAAATGTGTTTTATTTCATAAATGGAATCAACAAGGTATGCATATTCTACGTCATAACCACTTTCTATAGTTTTCCCATGCGTCCGGAAATAAGAAAAGCTTACTTTTCAGCGTTTTTTAAAAGCACAGCTTCTAGAAGGTTTACATGATTTCTTAAAAAAAAGAGTTTTTAGAAAATGTGTTTTATTTCTTAAATGGAATCAACAAAGTATGCACATTCTATGTCATAACGACTTTCCATAGTTTGAGAATCCGTCTGGAAATAAGAAAAGCTTACTTCCACCGTTTTTTAAAATCACAGCTTCTAGAAGGTTTACTGATTTCTTAAAAAACACGAGTTTTTAGAAAATGTGTTTTATTTCATAAATGGAATCAACAAAGTATGCACATTCTACGTCATAATGACTTTCTATAGTTTGCACATGCGTCCGGAAATAAGAAAATCTTACTTCCACCGTTTTTTAAAATCACAGCTTATAGAAGGTTTACATGACTTCTTAAAAAACACGAGTTTTTAGAAAATGTGTTTTATTTCATAAATGGTATCAACAAAGTATGCACATTCTACGTTATAACGACTTTCTGCAGTTTTCGCATTCGTCCGGAAATAAAAAAGCTTACTTCCACCGTTTTTTAAAATCACAGCTTCTAGAAGGTTTAGATGATTTCGTAAAAAACATGAGTTTCTAGAAAATGTGTTTTATTTCATCAATGGAATCAACAAAGTATGCACATTCTACGTCATAACGACTTTCTATAGTTTGCGCATTCGTCTGGAAATAAGAAAAGCTTACTTCCACCGTTTTATAAAATCACAGCTTCTAGAAGGTTTACATAATTTCGTAAAAAACACGAGTTTTTAGAAAATGTGTTTTATTTCATCAATGGAATCAACAAAGTATGCACATTCTACGTCCTAACTGCTTTCTATAGTTTGCGCATTCGTCCGGAAATAAGAAAAGCTTACTTCCACCGTTTTTTAAAATCACAGCTTCTAAAAGGTTTACATGATTTCGTAAAAAACACGAGTTTTTAGAAAATGTGTTTTATTTCATAAATGGAATCTACAATGTATGCACATTCTACGTATAGTTTGCGCATGCGTCCGGAAATAAGAAACGCTTACTTCCCCCGTTTTTTAAAATCACAGCTTCTAGAAGGTCTACATGATTTCGTAAAAAACACAAGTTTTTAGAAAATGTGTTTTATTTCATAAATGGAATCTACAAAGTATGCACATTCTACGTCATAACGACTTTCTATAGTTTGCGCATGCGTTTGGAAATAAGAAAAGCTTACTTCCCCCGTTTTTTAAAATCACAACTTCTAGAAGGTTTACATGATTTCTTAAAAAACACGAGTTTTTAGAAAATGTGTTTTATTTCATAAATGGAATCAGCAAAGTATGCACATTCTACGTCATAACGACTTTCTATAGTTTGCGCATGCATTTGGAAATAAGAAAAGCTTACTTCCCCCGTTTTTTAAAATCACAGCTTCTAGAAGGTTTACATGATTTCTTAAAAAACACGAGTTTTTAGAAAATGTGTTTTATTTCATAAATGGAATCAACAAAGTATGCACATTCTACGTCATAACGACTTTCTATAGTTTGCGCATGCGTTTGGAAATAAGAAAAGCTTACTTCCCCCGTTTTTTAAAATCACAGCTTCTAGAAGGTTTACATGATTTCTTAAAAAACACGAGTTTTTAGAAAATGTGTTTTATTTCAGAAATGGAATCAACAAAGTATGCACATTCTACGTCATAACGACTTTCTATAGTTTGCGCATGCTTTTGGAAATAAGAAAAGCTTACATACCACGCTTTTTAAAATCACAGCTTCTAGAAGGTTTACATGATTTCTTAAAAAACACAAGTTTTTAAAAAATGTGTTTTATTTCATAAATGGAATCAACAAAGTATGCACATTCTATGTCATAACGATTTTCTATAGTTTGCACATGGGTCCGGAAATAAGAAAAGCTTACTTCCACCATTTTTTAAAATCACCGCTTCTAGAAGGTTTACATGATTTCTTAAAAAACACGAGTTTTTAGAAAATTTGTTTTATTTGATAAATGGAATCAACAAAGTATGCACATTCTACGTCATAACGACTTTCTATAGTTTGCGCATTCATCCGGAAATAAGAAAAGCTCACTTCCACCATTTTTTAAAATCACAGCTTCTAGAAGGTTTACATGATTTCGTAAAAAACACGAGTTTTTAGAAAATGTGTTTTATTTCATAAATGGAATCAATAAAGTATGCACATTCTACGTCATAACGACTTTCTATAGTTTGCGCATGCGTCCGGAAGTAAGAAAAGCTTACATCCCCCATTTTTTAAAATCACAGCTTCTAGAAGGTTTACATGATTGCTTAAAAAACACGAGTTTTTAGAAAATGTGTTTTATTTCATAAATGGAATCTACAAAGTATGCACATTCTACGTCATAATGACTTTCTATAGTTTGCGCGTGCGTCAGGAAATAAGAAAAGCTTACTTCCCCCGTTTTTTAAAATCATAGCTTCTAGAAGGTTTACATGATTTCTTAAAAAACACGAGTTTTTAGAAAATGTGTTTTATTTCATAAATGGAATCAACAAAGTATGCACATTCTACGTCATAACGACTTTCTATAGTTTGCGCATGCGTTTGGAAATAAAAATAGCTTACTTCCCCCGTTTTTTAAAATCACAGCTTCTAGAAGGTTTTCATGATTTCTTAAAAAACACGAGTTTTTAGAAAATGTGTTTTATTTCATAAATGGAATCAACAAAGTATGCACATTCTACGTCATAATGACTTTCTATAGTTTACACATGCGTCCGGAAATAAGAAAAGCTTACTTCCACCGTTTTTTAAAATCATAGCTTCTAGAAGGTTTACATGACTTCTTAAAAAACACGAGTTTTTAGAAAATGTGTTTTATTTCATAAATGGAATCAACAAAGTATGCACATTCTACGTCATAACGACTTTCTTCAGTTTTCGCATTCGTCCGGAAATAAGAAAAGCTTACTTCCTCGGTTTTTTAAAATCACAGCTTCAAGAAGGTTTACATGATTTCGTAAAAAACACGAGTTTTTAGAAAATGTGTTTTATTTCATAAATGGAATCAACAAAGTATGCACATTCTACGTCATAACGACTTTCTATAGTTTGAGCATGCGTTTGGAAATAAGAAAAGCTTACTTCTCCCATTTTTTAAAATCACAGCTTCTAGATGGTTTACATGATTTCTTAAAAAACACAAGTTTTTAAAAAATGTGTTTTATTTCATAAATGGAATCAACAAAGTATGCACATTCTACATCATAACGACTTTCTATAATTTGCGCATGGGTCTGGAAATAAGAAAAGCTTACTTCCACAATTTTTTAAAATCACCGGTTCTAGAAGGTTTACATGATTTCTTAAAAAACACGAGCTTTTAGGAAATTTGTTTTATTTGATAAATGGAATTAACAAAGTATGCACATTCTACGTCATAACGACTTTCTATAGTTTGCGCATTCATCCGGAAATAAGAAAAGCTCACTTCCACCGTTTTTTAAAATCACAGCTTCTAGAAGGCTTACATGATTTCATAAAAAACACGAGTTTTTAGAAAATGTGTTTTATTTCATAAATGGAATCAACAAAGTATGCACATTCTATGTCATAACGACTTTCTATAGTTTGCACATGTGTCCGGAAGTAAGAAAACCTTACATCCCCCATTTTTTAAAATCACAGCTTCTAGAAGGTTTACATGATTTCTTAAAAAACACGAGTTTTTAGAAAACGTGTTTTATTTCATAAATGGAATCTACAAAGTATGCACATTCTACGTCATAACGACTTTCTATAGTTTGCGCATGCGTCTGGAAATAAGAAAAGATTACTTCCCCTGTTTTTTAAAATCATAGCTTCTAGAAGGTTTACATGATTTCTTAAAAAACACGAGTTTTTAGAAAATGTGTTTTATTTCATAAATGGAATCAACAAAGTATGCACATTCTACGTCATAACGACTTTCTATAGTTTGCGCATGCGTTTGGAAATAAGAAAAGCTTACTTCCCTCGTTTTTTAAAATCAAACCTTATAGAAGGTTTACATGATTTCTTAAAAAACACGAGTTTTTAGAAAATGTGTTTTATTTCATAAATGGAATCAACAAAGTATGCACATTCTACGTCATAATGAGTTTCTATAGTTTGCACATGCGTCCGGAAATAAGAAAAGCTTACTTCCACCGTTTTTTAAATTCACCGCTTCTAGAAAGTTTACATGACTTCTTAAAAAACACGAGTTTTTAGAAAATGTGTTTTATTTCATAAATGGAATCAACAAAGTATGCACATTCTACCTCATAATGACTTTCTATAGTTTGCACATGCGTCTGGAAATAAGAAAAGCTTACTTCCACCGTTTTTTAAAATCACAGCTTCTAGAAGGTTTACATGATTTCGTAAAAAAAAACGAGTTTTTAGAAAATGTGTTTTATTTCATCAATGGAATCAAAAAAGTATGCACATTCTATGTCATAACGACTTTCTATAGTTTGCACATTCGTCCGGAAATAAGAAAAGCTTACTTCCACCGTTTTTTAAAATCACAGCTTCTAGAAGGTTTACATGATTTCGTAAAAAACTCGAGTTTTTAGAAAATGTGTTTTATTTCATAAATGGAATCTACAAAGTATGCACATTCTATGTCATAACGACTTTCTATAGTTTGCGCTTGCGTTTGGAAATAAGAAAAGCTTACTTCCCCCGTTTTTTAAAATCACAGCTTCTAGAAGGTTTACATGATTTCATAAAAAACACGAGTTTTTAGAAAATGTGTTTTATTTCATAAATGGAATCAACAAAGTATGCACATTCTACGTCATAACGACTTTCTATAGTTTAAGCATGCGTTTTGAAATAAGAAAAGCTTACATACCCCGTTTTTTAAAATCACAGCTACTAGAAGGTTTACATGATTTCTTAAAAAACACGAGTTTTTAGAAAATGTGTTTTATTTCATAAATGGAATCAACAAAGTATGCACATTCTACGTCATAATCAATTTCTATAGTTTGCACATGCGTCCGGAAATTTTAAAAGCTTACTTCCTCGGTTTTTTAAAATCACAGCTTCTTGAAGGTTTACATGATTTCGTAAAAAACACGAGTTTTTAGAAAATGTGTTTTATTTCATCAATGGAATCAACAAAGTATGCACATTCTATGTCATAACGACTTTCTATAGTTTGCGCTTGCGTTTGAAAATAAGAAAATCTTACTTCCCCCGTTTTTTAAAATCACAGCTTCTAGAAGGTTTACATGATTTCTTAAAAAACACGAGTTTTTAGAAAATGTGTTCTATTTCATAAATGGATTCAACAAAGTATGCACATTCTACGTCATAATGACTTTCTATAGTTTGCACATGCGTCTGGAAATAACAAAAGCTTACTTGCACCGTTTTTTAAATTCACCGCTTCTAGAAAGTTTACATGACTTCTTAAAAAACACGAGTTTTTAGAAAATATGTTTTATTTCATAAATGGAATCAACAAAGTATGCACATTCTACGTCATAATGACTTTCTATAGTTTGCACATGCGTCCGGAAATAAGAAAAGCTTACTTCCACCGTTTTTTAAAATCACAGCTTCTAGAAGGTTTACATGATTTCGTAAAAAAAACGAGTTGTTAGAAAATGTGTTTTATTTCATAAATGGAATCAACAAGGTATACACATTCTACGTGATAAAGAGTTTCTATAGTTTGCACATGCGTCTGGAAATAAGAAAAGCTTACTTCCACCGTTTTTTAAAATCACAGCTTCTAGAAGGTTTACATGACTTCTTAAAAAACACGAGTTTTTAGAAAATGTGTTTTATTTCACAAATGGAATCAACAAAGTATGCACATTCTACGTCATAACGACTTTCTGCAGTTTTCGCATGCGTCCGGAAATAAGAAAAGCTTACTTCCACCGTTTTTTAAAATCACAGCTTCTAGAAGATTTACATGATTTCGTAAAAAACACAAGTTTTTAGAAAATGTGTTTTATTTCATAAATGGAATCTACAAAGTAATCACATTCTACATCATAACGACTTTCTATAGTTTGTGCATGCGTCCGGAAATAAGAAAAGTTACTTCCCCCATTTTTTAAAATCACAGCTTTTGGAAGGTTTACATGATTTCTTAAAAAACACGAGTTTTTAGAAAATGTGTTTTATTTCATAAATGGAATCAACAAAGTATGCACATTCTACGTCATAATGACTTTCTATAGTTTGAGCATGCATTTGGAAATAAGAAAAGCTTACTTCTCCCATTTTTTAAAATCACAGCTTCTAGAAGGTTTACATGATTTCTTAAAAAACACAAGTTTTTAGAAAATGTGTTTTATTTCATAAATGGAATCAACAAAGTATGCACATTCTACGTCATGACGACTTTCTATAGTTTGCGCATGCATCCGGAAATAAGAAAAGCTTACTTCCACCATTTTTTAAAATCACCGCTTCTAGAAGGTTTACATGATTTCTTAAAAAACACGAGTTTTTAGAAAATGTGTTTTATTTCATAAATGGAATAAACAAAGTATGCACATTCTACCTCATAACGACTTTCTATAGTTTGCGCATTCGTCTGGAAATAAGAAAAGCTCACTTCCACCGTTTTTTAGAATCACAGCTTCTAGAAGGTTTACATGATTTCGTGAAAAACACGAGTTTTTAGAAAATGTGTTTTATTTCATAAATGGAATCAACAAAGTATGCACATTCTACGTCATAACGACTTTCTATAGTTTGCATATGCGTCTGGAAATAAGAAAAGCTTACATCACCCATTTTTTAAAATCGCAGCTTCTAGAAGGTTTACATGATTTCTTAAAAAACACGAATTTTTAGAAAATGTGTTTTATTTCATAAATGGAATCTACAAAGTATGCACATTCTACGTCATAACGACTTTCTATAGTTTGCGCATGCGTCCAGAAATAAGAAAAGCTTACTTCCCCCGTTTTTTAAAATCATAGCTTCTAGAAGGTTTACATGATTTCTTAAAAAACACGAGTTTTTAGAAAATGTGTTTTATTTCATAAATGGAATCAACAAAGTATGCACATTCTACGTCATAACGACTTTCTATAGTTTGCGCATGCATTTGGAAATAAGAAAAGCTTACATAACCCATTTTTTAAAATCACAGCTTCTAGAAGGTTTACATGATTCCTTAAAAAACACGAGTTTTAGAAAATGTGTTTTATTTCATAAATGGAATCAACAAAGTATGCACATTCTACGTCATAATGACTTTCTATAGTTTGCACATGCGTCCGGATATAAGAAAAGCTTACTTCCACCGTTTTTTAAAATCACAGCTTCTAGAAGGTTTACATGACTTCTTAAAAAACATGAGCTTTTAAAAAATGTGTTTTATTTCATAAATTGAATCAACAAAGTATGCACATTCTACTACATAACTACTTTCTATAGCTGAGCATTCGTCCGGAAATAAGAAAAGCTTACTTCCTCGATTTTTTAAAATCACAGCTTCTAGAAGGTTTACATGATTTCGTAAAAAACAAGAGTTTTTAGAAAATGTGTTTTATTTCATCAATGGAATCAACAAAGTATGCACATTCTATGTCATAACGACTTTTTATAGTTTGCGCATTCGTCCGGAAATAAGAAAAGCTTACTTCCATCATTTTTTGAAATCACAGCTTCTGGAAGGTTTACATGATTTCGTAAAAAACACGAGTTTTTAGAAAATGTGTTTTATTTCATAAATGGAATCAACAAAATATGCACATTCTATGTCATAACGACTTTCTATACTTTGCGCATGCGTCTGAAAATAATAAAAGCTTACTTGCCCCGTTTTTTAAAATCACAGCTTCTAGAAGGTTTACATGATTTATTAAAAAACACGAGTTTTTAGAAAATGTGTTTTATTTCATAAATGGAATCAACAAAGTATGTACATTCTATGTCATAACTACTTTCTATAGTTGAGCATAGCGTTTGGAAATAAGAAAAGCTTACTTCCCCTGTTTTTTAAAATCACAGCTTCTAGAAGGTTTACATGATTTTTTAAAAAACACGAGTTTTTAGAAAATGTGTTTTATTTCATAAATGGAATCTACAAAGTATGCACATTCTACATCATAACGAATTTCTATAGTTTGTGCATGTGTCCGGAAATAAGAAAAGTTACTTCCCCCGTTTTTTAAAATCACAGCTTTTAGAAGGCTTACATGATTTCTTAAAAAACACGAGTTCTTAGAAAATGTGTTTTATTTCATAAATGGAATCAACAAAGTATGCACATTCTACGTCATAATGACTTTCTATAGTTTGAGCATGCGTTTGGAAATAAGAAGAGCTTACTTCTCCCATTTTTTAAAATCACAGCTACTAGAAGGTTTACATGATTTCTTAAAAAACACAAGTTTTTAGAAAATGTATTTTATTTCATAAATGGAATCAACAAAGTATTCACATTCTACGTCATAACGACTTTCTATAGTTTGCGCATGCGTTTGGAAATAAGAAAAGCTTTCTTCCCCCGTTTTTTAAAATCACAGCTTCTAGAAGGTTTACATGATTTCTTAAAAAACAAGAGTTTTTAGAAAATGTGTTTTATTTCATAAATGGAATCAACAAAGTATTCACATTCTACGTCATAACGACTTTCTATAGTTTGCGCATGCGTTTGGAAATAAGAAAAGCTTTCTTCCCCCGTTTTTTAAAATCACAGCTTCTAGAAGGTTTACATGATTTCTTAAAAAACAAGAGTTTTTAGAAAATGTGTTTTATTTCATAAATGGAATCAACAAAGTATACACATTCTACGTCATAACGACTTTCTATAGTTTGCGCATGCGTTTGGAAATAAGAAAAGCTTACATCCCCCGTTTTTTAAAATCACAGCTTATAGAAGGTTTACATGATTTCTTAAAAAACACGAGTTTTTAGAAAATGTGTTTTATTTGATAAATGGAATCAACAAAGTATGCACATTCTACATCATAACGACTTTCTATAGTTTGCGCATTCGTCCGGAAATAAGAAAAGCTCACTTCCACCGTTTTTTAAAATCACAGCTTCTAGAAGGTTTACATGATTTCCTGAAAAACACGAGTTTTTAGAAAATGTGTTTTATTTCATAAATGGAATCAACAAAGTATGCACATTCTACATCATAACGACTTTCTATAGTTTGCGCATGCGTCCGGAAATAAGAAATGCTTACATCCCCCATTTTTTAACATCGCAACTTCTAGAAGGTTTACATGATTTCTTAAAAAACACGAGTTTTTAGAAAATGTGTTTTATTTCATCAATGGAATCTACAAAGTATGCACATTCTACGTCATAACGACTTTCTATAGTTTGCGCATGCGTCCAGAAATAGGAAAAGCTTACTTCCCCCGTTTTTGAAAATCATAGCTTCTAGAAGGTTTACATGATTTCTTAAAAAACACGAGTTTTTAGAAAATGTGTTTTATTTCATAAATGGAATCAACAAAGTAGGCACATTCCACGTCATAACAACTTTCTATAGTTTGCGCATGCGTTTGGAAATAAGAAAAGGTTACTTCCCCCGTTTTTTAAAATCACAGCTTCTAGAAGGTTTACATGATTTCTTAAAAAACCCGAGTTTTTAGAAAATGTGTTTTATTTCATAAATGGAATCAACAAAGTATGCACATTCTATGTCATAACGAGTTTCTAAGTTTGCGCATGCGTTTGGAAATAAGAAAAGCTTACATAACCCGTTTTTTAAAATCACAGCTTCTAGAAGGTTTACATGATTTCTTAAAAAACACGAGTTTTAGAAAATGTGTTTTATTTCATAAATGGAATCAACAAAGTATGCACATTCTACGTCATAATGACTTTCTATAGTTTGCACATGCGTCCGGAAATAAGAAAAGCTTACTTCCACCGTTTTTTAAAATCACAACTTCTAAAAGGTTTACATGACTTCTTAAAAAACACGAGTTTTTAGAAAATGTGTTTTATTTCATAAATGGAATCAACAAAGTATGCACATTCTACGTCATAACGACTTTTTGCAATTTTTGAATTCGTCCGAAAATAAGAAAAGCTTACTTCCTCCGTTTTTGAAAATCATAGCTTCTAGAAGGTTTACATGATTTCGTAAAAAACACGAGTTTTTAGAAAATGTGTTTTATTTCATAAATGGAATCAACAAAGTATGCACATTCTATGTCATAACGACTTTCTATAGTTTTCGCTTGCGTTTGGAAATAAGAAAAGCTTACTTCCCCCGTTTTTTAAAATCACAGCTTCTAGAAGGTTTACATGATTTCTTAAAAAACAAGAGTTTTTAGAAAATGTGTTTTATTTCATAAATGGAATCAACAAAGTATGCACATTCTACGTCATAACGACTTTCTATAGTTTGCGCATGCGTTTGGAAATAAGAAAAGCTTACATCCCCCGTTTTTTAAAATCACAGCTTATAGAAGGTTTACATGATTTCTTAAAAAACACGAGTTTTTAGAAAATGTGTTTTATTTCATAAATGGAATCAACAAAGTATGCACATTCTACATCATAATGACTTTCTATAGTTTGCACATGCGTCTGGAAATAAGAAAAGCTTACTTCCACCGTTTTTTAAAATCACAGCTTCTAGAAGGTTTACATGACTTCTTAAAAAACACGAGATTTTAGAAAATGTGTTTTATTTCATCAATGGAATCTACAAAGTATTCACATTCTACATCATAACGACTTTCTATAGTTTGTGCATGCGTCCGGAAATAAGAAAAGCTTACTTCCACCGTTTTTTAAAATCACAGCTTCTAGAAGGTTTACATGATTTCGTAAAAAACATGAGTTTTTAGAAAATGTGTTTTATTTCATCAATGGAATCAACAAAGTATGCATATTCTATGTCATAAGGACTTTCTATAGTTTGCGCATTCTAACGGAAATAAGAAAAGCTTACTTCCACCGTTTTTTAAAATCACCGCTTCTAGAAGGTTTACATGATTTCTTAAAAAACACGAGTTTTTAGAAAATGTGTTTTATTTCATAAATGGGATCAACAAAGTATGCACATTCTACGTCATAACGACTTTCTATAGTTTGCGCATGCGTCCGGAAATAAGAAAAGCTTACTTCGACCGTTTTTTAAAATCACAGCTTCTAGAAGGTTTACATGATTTCGTAGAAAACACGAGTTTTTAGAAAATGTGTTTTATTTCATAAATGGAATCTACAAAGTATGCACATTCTACGTCATAACGACTTTCTATAGTTTGTGCATGCATCCGGAAATATAAAAGCTTACTTCCACCGTTTTTTAAAATAACAGCTTCTAGAAGGTGTACATGATTTCGTAAAAAACACAAGTTTTTAGAAAATGTGTTTTATTTCATAAATGGAATCTACAAAGTATGCACATTCTACATCATAACGACTTTCTAAGGTTTGCGCATGCGTCCGGAAATAAGAAAATCTTACTTCCCCCGTTTTTTAAAATCACAGCTTCTAGAAGGTTTACATGATTTCTTAAAAAACACGAGTTTTTAGAAAATGTGTTTTATTTGATAAATGGAATCAACAAAGTATGCACATTCTACATCATAACGACTTTCTATAGTTTGTGCATGCATCCGGAAATAAGAAAAGCTTACTTCCACCGTTTTTTAAAATAACAGCTTCTAGAAGGTGTACATGATTTCGTAAAAAACACGAGTTTTTAGAAAATGTGTTTTATTTCATAAATGGAATATACAAAGTATGCACATTCTACGTCATAAAGACTTTCTAAGGTTTGCGCATGCGTCCAGAAATAAGAAAATCTTACTTCCCCGATTTTTTAAAATCACAGCTTCTAGAAGGTTTACATGATTTCTTAAAAAACACGAGTTTTTAGAAAATGTGTTTTATTTCATAAATGGAATCAACAAAGTATGCACATTCTACGGAATAACGACTTTCTATAGTTTGCGCATGTGTCCGGAAATAACAAAAGCTTACATCCACCATTTTTGAAAATCACACCTTCTAGAAGGTTTACATGATTTCTTAAAAAACACGAGTTTTTAGAAAATGTGTTTTATTTCATAACTGGAATCAACAAAGTATGCACATTCTACGTCATAACGACTTTCTATAGTTTGTGCATTCGTCCGGAAATAAGAAAAGCTTACTTCCACCATTTTTTGAAATCACAGCTTCTAGAAGGTTTACATGATTTCGTAAAAAACACGAGTTTTTAGAAAATATGTTTTATTTCATAAATGGAATCTACAAAGTATGCACATTCTACGTCATAACGACTTTCTATAGTTTGCGCATGCGTCCGGAAATAAGAAAAGCTTACTTCCCCTGTTTTTTAAAATCACGGCTTCTAGAAGGTTTACATGATTTCGTAAAAAACACGAGTTTTTAGAAAATGTGTTTTATTTCATAAATGGAATCAACAAAGTATGCACATTCTACGTCATAACGACTTTCTAAAGTTTGCGCGTGCGTCCGGAAATAAGAAAAACTTACTTCCCCCGTTTTTTAAAATCACAACTTCTAGAAAGTTTACATGATTTCTTAAAAAACACGAGTTTTTAGAAAATGTGCTTTATTTCATAAATGGAATCACCAAAGTATGCACATTCTACGTCATAACGACTTACTATAGTTTGCGAATGCATCCGGAAATAAGAAAAGCTTACTTCCACCGTTTTTTAAAATCACAGCTTCTAGAAGGTTTACATCATTTCTTAAAAAACATGAGTTTTTAGAAAATGTGTTTTATTTCATAAATGGAATCAACAAACTATGAACATTCTACGTCATAACGACTTTCTATAGTTTGCGCATGCGTCCAGAAATAAGAAAAGCTTACTTCCACCGTTTTATAAAATCACAGCTTCTAGAAGGTTTACATGATTTCTTAAAAAACACGAGTTTTTAGAAAATGTGTTTTATTTCATAATTGGAATCAACAAGGTATGCATATTCTACGTCATAACCACTTTCTATAGTTTTCCCATGCGTCCGGAAATAAGAAAAGCTTACTTTTCAGCGTTTTTTAGAAGCACAGCTTCTAGAAGGTTTACATGATTTCTTAAAAAAAAGAGTTTTTAGAAAATGTGTTTTATTTCTTAGATGGAATCAACAAAGTATGCACATTCTATGTCATAACGACTTTCCATAGTTTGAGAATCCGTCTGGAAATAAGAAAAGCTTACTTCCACCGTTTTTTAAAATCACAGCTTATAGAAGGTTTACATGACTTCTTAAAAAACACGAGTTTTTAGAAAATGTGTTTTATTTCATAAATGGTATCAACAAAGTATGCACATTCTACGTTATAACGACTTTCTGCAGTTTTCGCATTCGTCCGGAAATAAAAAAGCTTACTTCCACCGTTTTTTAAAATCACAGCTTCTAGAAGGTTTAGATGATTTCGTAAAAAAACATGAGTTTCTAGAAAATGTGTTTTATTTCATAAATTGAATCTACAAAGTATGCACATTCTACGTCATAACGACTTTCTATAGTTTGCGCATGCGTCTGGAAATAAGAAAAGCTTACTTCCCCCGTTTTTTAAAATCACAACTTCTAGAAGGTTTACATGATTTCTTAAAAAAACACGAGTTTTTAGAAAATGTGTTTTATTTCATAAATGGAATCAGCAAAGTATGCACATTCTATGTCATAACGACTTTCTATAGTTTGCGCATGCATTTGGAAATAAGAAAAGCTTACTTCCCCCGTTTTTTAAAATCACAGCTTCTAGAAGGTTTACATGATTTCTTAAAAAACACGAGTTTTTAGAAAATGTGTTTTATTTCATAAATGGAATCAACAAAGTATGCACATTCTACGTCATAACGACTTTCTATAGTTTGTGCATGCTTTTGGAAATAAGAAAAGCTCACATACCACGTTTTTTAAAATCACAGCTTCTAGAAGGTTTACATGATTTCTTAAAAAACACGAGTTTTTAGAAAATGTGTTTTATTTCATAAATGGAATCAACAAAGTATGCACATTCTACATCATAATGACTTTCTATAGTTTGCACATGCGTCCGGAAATAAGAAAAGCTTACTTCCTCCGTTTTTTAAAATCACAGCTTCTAGAAGGTTTACATGACTTCTTAAAAAACACGAGTTTTTAGAAAATGTGTTTTATTTCATAAATGGAATCAACAAAGTATGTACATTCTACATCATAACGACTTTCTGCAGTTTTCGCATTCGTCCGGAAATAAGAAAAGGTTACTTCCACCGTTTTTTAAAATCACAGCTTCTAGAAGGTTTACATGATTTCGTAAAAAACATGAGTTTTTAGAAAATGTGTTTTATTTCATCAATGGAATCAACAAAGTATGCACATTCTATGTAATAAGGACTTTCTATAGTTTGCGCATTCTAACGGAAATAAGAAAAGCTTACTTCCACCGTTTTTTAAAATCACAGCTTCTAGAAGATTTACATGATTTCGTAAAAAACACGAGTTTTTAGAAAATGTGTTTTATTTCATAAATGGAATCTACAAAGTAATCACATTCTACATTAAACGACTTTCTATAGTTTGTGCATGCATCCGGAAATAAGAAAAGTTACTTCCCCTGTTTTTTAAAATCACAGCTTCTAGAAGGTTTACATAATTTCTTAAAAAACACGAGTTTTTAGAAAATGTGTTTTATTTCATAAATGGAATCAACAAAGTATGCACATTCTACGTCATAACGACTTTCTATAGTTTGAGCATGCGTTTGGAAATAAGAAAAGCTTACTTCTGCCATTTTTTAAAATCACAGCGTCTAGAAGGTTTACATGATTTTTTAAAAAACACATGTTTTTAAAAAATGTGTTTTATTTCATAAATGGAATCAACAAAGCATGCACATTCTACGTCATAACGACTTTCTATAGTTTGCGCATGGGTCCGGAAATAAGAAAAGCTTACTTCCACCATTTTTTAAAATCACCGGTTCTAGAAGGTTTACATGATTTCTTAAAAAACACAGAGTTTTTAGAAAATTTGTTTTATTTGATAAATGGAATCAACAAAGTATGCACATTCTACGTCATAACGACTTTCTATGGTTTGCGCATTCGTCCGGAAATAAGAAAAGCTCACTTCCATCATTTTTTAAAATCACAGCTTCTAGAAGGTTTACATGATTTCATAAAAAACACGAGTTTTTAGAAAATGTGTTTTATTTCATAAATGGAATCAACAAAGTATGCACATTCTATGTCATAACGACTTTCTATAGTTTGCGCATGCGTCTGGAAGTAAGAAAAGCTTACATCCCCCATTTTTTAAAATCACAGCTTCTAGAAGGTTTACATGATTTCTTAAAAAACACGAGTTTTTAGAAAATGTGTTTTATTTCATAAATGGAATCTACAAAGTATGCACATTCTACGTCATAATGACTTTCTATAGTTTGCGCATACGTCCGGAAATAAGAAAAGCTTACTTCCCCCGTTTTTTAAAATCATAGCTTCTAGAAGGTTTACATGATTTCTTAAAAAACACGAATTTTTAGAAAATGTGTTTTATTTCATAAATGGAATATACAAAGTATTCACATTCTATGTCATAACGACTTTCTATAGTTTGCACATGCGTTTGAAAACAATAAAAGTTTACTTCCCCCGTTTTTTAAAATCACAGCTTCTAGAAGGTTTACATGATTTATTAAAAAACACGAGTTTTTAGAAAATTTGTTTTATTTCATAAATGGAATCAACAAAGTATGTACATTCTATGTCATAACTACTTTCTATAGTTGAGCATGCGTTTGGAAATAAGAAACGCTTACTTCCCCTGTTTTTTAAAATCACAGCTTGTAGAAGCTTTGCATGATTTCGTAAAAAACACAAGTTTTTATAAAATATGTTTTATTTCATAAATGGAATCTACAAAGTATGCACATTCTACGTCATAACGACTTTCTATAGTTTTCGCATGCGTTTGGAAATAAGAAAAGCTTACTTCCACCGTTTTTTTAAATCACAACTTCTAGAAGGTTTACATGATTTCTTAAAAAACACGAGTTTTAGAAAATGTGTTTTATTTCATAAATGGAATCAACAAAGTATGCACATTCTACGTCATAACGACTTTCTATAGTTTGCGCATGCGTTCGGAAGTAAGAAAATCTTACTTCCCCCGTTTTTTAAAATCACAGCTTCTAGAAGGTTTACATGATTTCTTAAAAAACACGAGTTTTTAGAAAATGTGTTTTATTTCAGAAATGGAATCAACAAAGTATGCAAATTCTACGTCATAACGACTTTCTATAGTTTGCGCATGCTTTTGGAAAAAAGAAAAGCTTACATACCACGTTTTTTAAAATCACAGCTTCTAGAAGGTTTACATGATTTCTTAAAAAACACAAGTTTTTAAAAAATGTGTTTTATTTCATAAATGGAATCAACAAAGTATGCACATTCTATGTCATAACGATTTTCTATAGTTTGCACATGGGTCCGGAAATAAGAAAAGCTTACTTCCACCATTTTTTAAAATCACCGCTTCTAGAAGGTTTACATGATTTCTTAAAAAACACGAGTTTTTAGAAAAAAAAATTTATTTGATAAATGGAATCAACAAAGTATGCACATTCTACATCATAACGAATTTCTATAGTTTGCGCATTCATCCGGAAATAAGAAAAGCTCACTTCCACCATTTTTTAAAATCACAGCTTCTAGAAGGTTTACATGATTTCGTAAAAAACACGAGTTTTTAGAAAATATGTTTTATTTCATAAATGGAATCAATAAAGTATGCACATTCTACGTCATAACGACTTTCTATAGTTTTCGCATGCGCCCGGAACTAAGAAAAGCATACATCCCCCATTTTTTAAAATCACAGCTTCTAGAAGGTTTACATGATTTCTTAAAAAACACGAGTTTTTAGAAAATGTGTTTTATTTCATAAATGGAATCTACAAAGTATGCACATTCTACGTCATAATGACTTTCTATAGTTTGCGCGTGCGTCAGGAAATAAGAAAAGCTTACTTCCCCCGTTTTTTAAAATCATAGCTTCTAGAAGGTTTACATGATTTCTTAAAAAACACGAGTTTTTAGAAAATGTGTTTTATTTCATAAATGGAATCAACAAAGTATGCACATTCTACGTCATAACGACTTTCTATAGTTTGCGCATGCGTTTGGAAATAAAAAAAGCTTACTTCCCCCGTTTTTTAAAATCACAGCTTCTAGAAGGTTTTCATGATTTCTTAAAAAACACGAGTTTTTAGAAAATGTGTTTTATTTCATAAATGGAATCAACAAAGTATGCACATTCTACGTCATAATGACTTTCTATAGTTTGCACATGCGTCCGGAAATAAGAAAAGCTTACTTCCACCGTTTTTTAAAATCATAGCTTCTAGAAGGTTTACATGACTTCTTAAAAAACACGAGTTTTTAGAAAATGTGTTTTATTTCATAAATGGAATCAACAAAGTATGCACATTCTACGTCATAACGACTTTCTGCAGTTTTCGCATTCGTCCGGAAATAAGAAAAGCTTACTTCCTCGGTTTTTTAAAATCACAGCTTCTAGAAGGTTTACATGATTTCGTAAAAAAAAAAAGTTTTTAGAAAATGTGTTTTATTTCATAAATGGTATCAACAAAGTATGCACATTCTACGTCATAACGACTTTCTATAGTTTGAGCATGCGCTTGGAAATAAGAAAAGCTTACTTCTCCCATTTTTTAAAATCACAGCTTCTAGATGGTTTACATGATTTCTTAAAAAACACAAGTTTTTAAAAAATGTGTTTTATTTCATAAATGGAATCAACAAAGTATGCACATTCTACGTCATAACGACTTTCTATAGTTTGCGCATGGGTCCGGAAATAAGAAAAGCTTACTTCCACCATTTTTTAAAATCACCGGTTCTAGAAGGTTTACATGATTTCTTAAAAAACACGAGCTTTTAGGAAATTTGTTTTATTTGATAAATGGAATCAACAAAGTATGCACATTCTACGTCATAACGACTTTCTATAGTTTGCGCATTCGTCCGGAAATAAGAAAAGCTCACTTCCACCGTTTTTTAAAATCACAGCTTCTAGAAGGTTTACATGATTTCATAAAAAACACGAGTTTTTAGAAAATGTGTTTTATTTCATAAATGGAAACAACAAAGTATGCACATTCTACGTCATAACGACTTTCTATAGTTTGCACATGCGTCCGGAAGTAAGAAAACCTTACTTCCCCCGTTTTTTAAAATCAAACCTTATAGAAGGTTTACATGATTTCTTAAAAAACACGAGTTTTTAGAAAATGTGTTTTATTTCATAAATGGAATCAACAAAGTATGCACATTCTACGTCATAATGACTTTCTATAGTTTGCACATGCGTCCGGAAATAAGAAAAGCTTACTTCCACCGTTTTTTAAATTCACCGCTTCTAGAAAGTTTACATGACTTATTAAAAAACACGAGTTTTTAGAAAATGTGTTTTATTTCATAAATGGAATCAACAAAGTATGCACATTCTACGTCATAATGACTTTCTATAGTTTGCACATGCGTCTGGAAATAAGAAAAGCTTACTTCCACCGTTTTTAAAAATCACAGCTTCTAGAAGGTTTACATGATTTCGTAAAAAAAACGAGTTTTTAGAAAATGTGTTTTATTTCATCAATGGAATCAAAAAAGTATGCACATTCTATGTCATAACGACTTTCTATAGTTTGCGCATTCGTCCGGAAATAAGAAAAGCTTACTTCCACCGTTTTTTAAAATCACAGCTTCTAGAAGGTTTACATGATTTCGTAAAAAACTCGAGTTTTTAGAAAATGTGTTTTATTTCATAAATGGAATCTACAAAGTATGCACATTCTATGTCATAACGACTTTCTATAGTTTGCGCTTGCGTTTGGAAATAAGAAAAGCTTACTTCCCCCGTTTTTTAAAATCACAGCTTCTAGAAGGTTTACATGATTTCATAAAAAACTCGAGTTTTTAGAAAATGTGTTTTATTTCATAAATGGAATCTACAAAGTATGCACATTCTATGTCATAACGACTTTCTATAGTTTGCGCTTGCGTTTGGAAATAAGAAAAGCTTACTTCCCCCGTTTTTTAAAATCACAGCTTCTAGAAGGTTTACATGATTTCATAAAAAACACGAGTTTTTAGAAAATGTGTTTTATTTCATAAATGGAATCTACAAAGTATACACATTCTATGTCAATCGACTTTCTATAGTTTGTGCATGCTTCCGGAAATAAAAAAATCTTACTTCCACCGTTTTTTAAAATCACAGCTTCTAGAAGATTTACATGATTTCGTAAAAAACACGAGTTTTTAGAAAATATGTTTTATTTCATAAATGGAATCTACAAAGTATTCACATTCTACATCATAACGACTTTCTATAGTTTTTGCATGCGTCCGGAAATAAGAAAAGCTTTCTTCTCGCGTTTTTTAAAATCACAGCTTCTAGAAGGTTTACATGATTTCTTAAAAAACACGAGTTTTTAGAAAATGTGTTTTATTTCCTCAATGGAATCGACAAAGTATGCACATTCTACGTCATAACGACTTTCTATAGTTTGAGCATGTGTTTGGAAATAAGAAAAGCTTACTTCTCCCATTTTTTAAAATCACAGCTTCTAGAAGGTTTACATGATTTCTTAAAAAACACAATTTTTTAGAAAATGTGTTTTATTTCATAAATGGAATCAACAAAGTATGCACATTCTACGTCATAACGAATTTCTATAGTTTGCGCATGCGTTTGGAAATAAGAAAAGCTTACTTCCCCCGTTTTTTAAAATCACAGCTTCTAGAAGGTTTACATCATTTCTTAAAAAACACGAGTTTTTAGAAAATGTGTTTTATTTCATAAATGGAAACAACAAAGTATGCACATTCTACGTCATAACGACTTTCTATAGTTTGCGCATGCGTTTGGAAATAAGAAAAGCTTACATACCACGTTTTTTAAAATCACAGCTTCTAGAAGGTTTACATGATTTCTTAAAAAACATGAGTTTTTAGAAAATGTGTTTTATTTCATAAATGGAATCAACAAGGTATACACATTCTACGTGATAAAGACTTTCTATAGTTTGCACATGCGTCTGGAAATAAGAAAAGCTTACTTCCACCGTTTTTTAAAATCACAGCTTCTAGAAGGTTTACATGACTTCTTAAAAAACACGAGTTTTTAGAAAATGTGTTTTATTTCACGAATGGAATCAACAAAGTATGCACATTCTACGTCATAACGACATTCTGCAGTTTTCGCATGCGTCCGGAAATAAGAAAAGCTTACTTCCACCGTTTTTTAAAATCACAGCTTCTAGAAGATTTACATGATTTCGTAAAAAACACGAGTTTTTAGAAAATGTGTTTTATTTCATAAATGGAATCTACAAAGTAATCACATTCTACATCATAACGAATTTCTATAGTTTGTGCATGCGTCCGGAAATAAGAAAAGTTACTTCCCCCGTTTTTTAAAATCACAGCTTTTGGAAGGTTTACATGATTTTTAAAAAACACGAGTTTTTAGAAAATGTGTTTTATTTCATAAATGGAATCAACAAAGTATGCACATTCTACGTCATAATGACTTTCTATAGTTTGAGCATGCATTTGGAAATAAGGAAAGCTTACTTCTCCCATTTTTTAAAATCACAGCTTCTAGAAGGTTTACATGATTTCTTAAAAAACACAAGTTTTTAGAAAATGTGTTTTATTTCATAAATGGAATCAACAAAGTATGCACATTCTACGTCATGACGACTTTCTATAGTTTGCGCATGCATCCGGAAATAAGAAAAGCTTACTTCCACCATTTTTTAAAATCACCGCTTCTAGAAGGTTTACATGATTTCTTAAAAAACACGAGTTTTTAGAAAATGTGTTTTATTTGATAAATGGAATCAACAAAGTATGCACATTCTACCTCATAACGACTTTCTATAGTTTGCGCATTCGTCTGGAAATAAGAAAAGCTCACTTCCACCGTTTTTTAGAATCACAGCTTCTAGAAGGTTTACATGATTTCGTGAAAAACACGAGTTTTTAGAAAATGTGTTTTATTTCATAAATGGAATCAACAAAGTATGCACATTCTACGTCATAAGGACTTTCTATTGTTTGCGTATGCGTCTGGAAATAAGAAAAGCTTACATCACCCATTTTTTAAAATCGCAGCTTCTAGAAGGTTTACATGATTTCTTAAAAAACACGAGTTTTTAGAAAATGTGTTTTATTTCATAAATGGAATCTACAAAGTATGCACATTCTACGTCATAACGACTTTCTATAGTTTGCGCATGCGTCCAGAAATAAGAAAAGCTTACTTCCCCCGTTTTTTAAAATCATAGCTTCTAGAAGGTTTACGTGATTTCTTAAAAAACACGAGTTTTTAGAAAATGTGTTTTATTTCATAAATGGAATCAACAAAGTATGCACATTCTACGTCAGAACGACTTTCTATAGTTTGCGCATGCATTTGGAAATAAGAAAAGCTTACATAACCCATTTTTTAAAATCACAGCTTCTAGAAGGTTTACATGATTTCTTAAAAAACACGAGTTTTAGAAAATGTGTTTTATTTCATAAATGGAATGAACAAAGTATGCACATTCTACGTCATAATGACTTTCTATAGTTTTCACATGCGTCCGGATATAAGAAAAGCTTACTTCCACCGTTTTTTAAAATCACAGCTTCTAGAAGGTTTACATGACTTCTTAAAAAACACGAGCTTTTAGAAAATGTGTTTTATTTCATAAATTGAATCAACAAAGTATGCACATTCTACTACATAACTACTTTCTATAGCTGAGCATTCGTCCGGAAATAAGAAAAGCTTACTTCCTCGGTTTTTTAAAATCACAGCTTCTAGAAGGTTTACATGATTTCGTAAAAAACACGAGTTTTTAGAAAATGTGTTTTATTTCATCAATGGAATCAACAAAGTATGCACATTCTATGTCATAACGACTTTTTATAGTTTGCGCATTCGTCCGGAAATAAGAAAAGCTTACTTCCATTATTTTTTGAAATCACAGCTTCTGGAAGGTTTACATGATTTCGTAAAAAACACGAGTTTTTAGAAAATGTGTTTTATTTCATAAATGGAATCAACAAAATATGCACATTCTATGTCATAACGACTTTCTATACTTTGCGCATGCGTCTGAAAATAATAAAAGCTTACTTCCCCCGTTTTTTAAAATCACAGCTTCTAGAAGGTTTACATGATTTATTAAAAAACACGAGTTTTTAGAAAATGTGTTTTATTTCATAAATGGAATGAACAAAGTATGTACATTCTATGAGATAACTACTTTCTATAGTTGAGCATGCGTTTGGAAATAAGAAAAGCTTACTTCTCCCATTTTTTAAAATCACAGCTACTAGAAGGTTTACATGATTTCTTAAAAAACACAAGTTTTTAGAAAATGGGTTTTATTTCATAAATGGAATCAACAAAGTATTCACATTCTACGTCATAACGACTTTCTATAATTTGCGCATGCGTTTGGAAATAAGAAAAGCTTACTTCCCCCATTTTTTAGAATCACAGCTACTAGAAGGTTTACATGATTTCTTAAAAAACACAAGTTTTTAGAAAATGGGTTTTATTTCATAAATGGAATCAACAAAGTATTCACATTCTACGTCATAACGACTTTCTATAATTTGCGCATGCGTTTGGAAATAAGAAAAGCTTACTTCCCCCGTTTTTTAAAATCACAGCTTCTAGAAGGTTTATATGATTTCTTAAAAAACAAGAGTTTTTAGAAAATGTGTTTTATTTCATAAATGGAATCAACAAAGTATACACATTCTACTTCATAACGACTTTCTATAGTTTGCGCATGCGTTTGGAAATAAGAAAAGCTTACATCCCCCGTTTTTTAAAATCACAGCTTCTAGAAGGTTTACATGATTTCTTAAAAAACACGAGTTTTAGAAAATGTGTTTTATTTCATAAATGGAATCAACAAAGTATGCACATTCCACGTCATAATGACTTTCTATAGTTTGCACATGCGTCCGGAAATAAGAAAAGCTTACTTCCACCGTTTTTTAAAATCACAACTTCTAAAAGGTTTACATGACTTCTTAAAAAACACGAGTTTTTAGAAAATGTGTTTTATTTCATAAATGGAATCAACAAAGTATGCACATTCTACGTCATAACGACTTTTTGCAATTTTTGCATTCGTCCGAAAATAAGAAAAGCTTACTTCCTCCGTTTTTTAAAATCACAGCTTCTAGAAGGTTTACATGATTTCGTAAAAAACACGAGTTTTTAGAAAATGTGTTTTATTTCATAAATGGAATCAACAAAGTATGCACATTCTATGTCATAACGACTTTCTATAGTTTTCGCTTGCGTTTGGAAATAAGAAAAGCTTACTTTCCCTGTTTTTTAAAATCACAGCTTCTAGAAGGTTTACATGATTTCTTAAAAAACAAGAGTTTTTAGAAAATGTGTTTTATTTCATAAATGGAATCAACAAAGTATGCACATTCTACGTCATAACGACTTTCTATAGTTTGCGCATGCGTTTGGAAATAAGAAAAGCTTACATCCCCCGTTTTTTAAAATCACAGCTTATAGAAGGTTTACATGATTTCTTAAAAAACACGAGTGTTTAGAAAATGTGTTTTATTTCATAAATGGAATCAACAAAGTATGCACATTCTACATCATAATGACTTTTTATAGTTTGCACATGCGTCTGGAAATAAGAAAAGCTTACTTCCACCGTTTTTTAAAATCACAGCTTCTAGAAGGTTTACATGACTTCTTAAAAAACACGAGATTTTAGAAAATGTGTTTTATTTCATCAATGGAATCTACAAAGTATTCACATTCTACATCATAACGACTTTCTATAGTTTGTGCATGCGTCCGGAAATAAGAAAAGCTTACTTCCACCGTTTTTTAGAATCACAGCTTCTAGAAGGTTTACATGATTTCGTAAAAAACATGAGTTTTTAGAAAATGTGTTTTATTTCATCAATGGAATCAACAAAGTATGCACATTATATCTCAAAAGGACTTTCTATAGTTTGCGCATTCTATCTGAAATAAGAAAAGCTTACTTCCACCGTTTTTTAAAATCACAGCTTCTAGAAGATTTACATGATTTCGTAAAAAACACGAGTTTTTAGAAAATGTGTTTTATTTCATAAATGGAATCTACAAAGTAATCACATTCTACATCATAACGACTTTCTATAGTTTGTGCATGCGTCCGGAAATAAGAAAAGTTACTTCCCCTTTTTTTTTAAATCACAGCTTCTAGAAGGTTTACATGATTTCTTAAAAAACACGAGTTTTTAGAAAATGTGTTTTATTTCATAAATGGAATCAACAAAGTATGCACATTCTACGTCATAATGACTTTCTATAGTTTGCGCATGCGTTTGGAAATAACAAAAGCTTACATCCCCCGTTTTTTAAAATCACAGCTTATAGAAGGTTTACATGATTTCTTAAAAAACACGAGTTTTTAGAAAATGTGTTTTATTACATAAATGGAATCAACAAAGTATGCACATTCTACGTCATAACGACTTTCTATAGTTTGCGCATGCGTCCGGAAATAAGAAAAGCTTACTTCCACCGTTTTTTAAAATCACAGCTTCTAGAAGGTTTACATGACTTCTTAAAAAACACGAGTTTTTAGAAAATGTGTTTTATTTCATAAATGGAATCTACAAAGTATTCACATTCTACATCATAACGACTTTCTATAGTTTGTGCATGCGTCCGGAAATAAGAAAAGCTTACTTCCCGCGTTTTTTAACATCACTGCTTCTAGAAGGTTTACATGATTTCTTAAAAAACACTAGTTTTTAGAAAATGTGTTTTATCTCATAAATGGAATCAACAAAGTATGCACATTCTACGTCATAACGACTTTCTATAGTTTGAGCATGCGTTAGGAAATAAGAAATGCTTACTTCTCCCAGTTTTTAAAATCACAGCTTCTAGAAGGTTTACATGATTTCTTAAAAAACACAAGTTTTTAGAAAATGTGTTTTATTTCATAAATGGAATCAACAAAGTATGCACATTCTATGTCATAACGACTTTCTATAGTTTGCACATGCGTCCGGAAATAAGAAAAGCTTACTTCCATCGTTTTTTAAAATCACGGCTTCTAGAAGGTTTACATGATTTCTTAAAAAACACGAGTTTCTAGAAAATGTGTTTTATTTCATAAATGGAATCAACAAAGTATGCACATTCTACATCATAACAACTTTCTATACTTTGAGCATGCGTTTGGAAATAAGAAATGCTTACTTCTCCCATTTTTTAAAATCACAGCTTCTAGAAGGTTTACATGATTTCTTAAAAAACACAAGTTTTTAGAAAATGTGTTTTATTTCATAAATGGAATCAACAAAGTATGCACATTCTATGTCATAACGACTTTCTATAGTTTGCGCATGCGTCCGGAAATAAGAAAAGCTTACATCCCCCATTTTTTAAAATCACAGCTTCTAGAAGGTTTACATGATTTCTTAAAAAACACGAGTTTTTATAAAATGTGTTTTATTTGATAAATGGAATCTACAAAGTATGCACATTCTACGTCATAATGACTTTCTATAGTTTGCGCATGCGTCCAGAAATAAGAAAAGATTACTTCCCCCGTTTTTTAAAAACATAGATTCTAGAAGGTTTACATGATTTCTTAAAAAACACGAGTTTTTAGAAAATGTGTTTTATTTCATAAATGGAATCAACAAAGTATGCACATTCTACGTCATAACGACTTTCTATAGTTTGCGCATGCGTTTGGAAATAAGAAAAGCTTACTTCCCCCGTTTTTTAAAATCACAGCTTTTAGAAGGTTTACATGATTTCTTATAAAACACGAGTTTTTAGAAAATGTGTTTTATTTCATAAATGGAATCAACAAAGTATGCACATTCTACGTCATAACGACTTTCTATAGTTTGCGCATGCGTTTGGAAATAAGAAAAGCTTACATACCACGTTTTTTAAAATCACAGCTTCTAGAAGGTTTACATGATTTCATAAAAAACACGAGTTTTTAGAAAATGTGTTTTATTTCATAAATGGAATCAACAAAGTATGCACTTTATACGTCATAATGACTTTCTATAGTTTGCACATGCGTCCGGAAATAAGAAAAGCTTACTTCCACCGTTTTTAAAAATCACAGCTTCTAGAAGGTTTACATGACTTCTTAAAAAACACGAGTTTTTAGAAAATGTGTTTTATTTCATAAATGGAATCAACAAAGTATGCACATTCTAGGTCATAACGACTTTCTGCAGTTTTCGCATTCGTCCGGAAATAAGAAAAGCTTACTTCCACCGTTTTTTAAAATCACAGCTTCTAGAATGTTTACATGATTTCGCAAAAAACATGAGTTTTTAGAAAATGTGTTTTATTTCATCAATGGAATCAACAAAGTATGCACATTCTATGTCATAAGGACTTTCTATAGTTTGCGCATTCTACCGGAAATAAGAAAAGCTTACTTCCACCGTTTTTGAAAATCACAGCTTCTAGAAGGTTTACATGATTTCGTAAAAAACACGAGTTTTTAGAAAATGTGTATTATTTCATAAATCGAATCTACAAAGTATGCACATCCTATGTCATAACGACTTTCTATAGTTTGCGCAAGCGTCCGGAATTAACAAAAGCTTACTTCCGCCGTTTTTTAAAATCCCAGCTTCTAGAAGGCTTATATGATTTCTTAAAAAACACGAGCTTTTAGAAAATGTGTTTTATTTCATAAATGGAATCTACAAAGTATGCACATTCTACGTCATAACGACTTTCTATAGTTTGCGCATGCGCCCGGAAATAAGAAAAGCTTAGTTCCCCCGTTTTTTAATATCACAGCTTCTAGAAGGTTTACATGATTTCTTAGAAAACATGAGTTTTTAGAAAATGTGTTTTATTTCATAAATCGAATCTACAAAGTATGCACATTCTACCTCATAACGACTTTCTATAGTTTGCGCATGCGTCCGGAAATAAGAAAAGCTTACTTCCACGGGTTTTTAAAATCACAGCTTCTAGAAGGTTTACATGATTTCGTAAAAAACACTAGTTTTTAGAAAATCTGTTTTATTTCATAAATGGAATATACAAACTATGCACATTCTACGTCATAACGATTTTCTATAGTTTGCGCATGCGTCCAGAAATAAGAAAAGCTTACTTCCCCCGTTTTTTAAAATCAGAGCTTCTAGAAGGTTTACATGATTTCTTAAAAAACACGAGTTTTTAGAAAATGTGTTTTATTTCATAAATGGAATCAACAAAGTATGCACATTCTACGTCATAACGACTTTCTATAGTTTGCGCATGCGTTTGGAAATAAGAAAAGCTTACATACCACGTTTTTTAAAATCACAGCTTCTAGAAGGTTTATATGATTTCTTAAAAAACATGAGTTTTTAGAAAATGTGTTTTATTTCATAAATGGAATCAACAAAGTATGCACATTCTACGTCATAATGACTTTCTATAGTTTGCACATGCGTCCGGAAATAAGAAAAGCTTACTTCCACCGTTTTTTAAAATCACAGCTTCTAGAAGGTTTACATGACTTCTTAAAAAACACGAGATTTTAGAAAATGTGTTTTATTTCATCAATGGAATCTACAAAGTATTCACATTCTACATCATAACGACTTTCTATAGTTTGTGCATGCGTCCGGAAATAAGAAAAGCTTACTTCCCGCGTTTTTTAAAATCACAGCTTCTAGAAGGTTTACATGATTTCTTAAAAAACACGAGTTTTTAGAAAATGTGTTTTATTTCATAAATGGAATCAACAAAGTACGCACATTCTACGTCATAACGACTTTCTATAGTTTGAGCATGCGTTTGGAAATAAGAAATGCTTACTTCTCCCATTTTTTAAAATCACAACTTCTAGAAGGTTTACACGATTTCTTAAAAAACCCAAGTTTTTAGAAAATGTGTTTTATTTCATAAATGGAATCAACAACGTATGCACATTCTACGTCATAACGACTTTCTATAGTTTGCGAATGCGTCCGGAAATAAGAAAAGCTTACTTCCACCATTTTTGAAAATCACCGCTTCTAGAAGGTTTACATGATTTTTTAGAAAACACGAGTTTTTTAGTAAATGTGTTTTATTTGATAAATGGAATCAACAAAGTATGCACATTCTACGTCATAACGACTTTCTATAGTTTGCGCATTCGTCCGGAAATAAGAAAAGCTCACTTCCACCGTTTTTTAAAATCACAGCTTCTAGAAGGTTTACATGATTTCGTAAAAAACACGAGTTTTTAGAAAATGTGTTTTATTTCATAAATGGAATCTACAAAGTTTGCACATTCTATGTCATAACGACTTTCTATAGTTTGTGCATACATCCGGAAATAGGAAAAGCTTACTTCCACCGTTTTTTAAAATCACAGCTTCTAGAAGATTTACATGATTTCGTAAAAAACACGAGTTTTTAGAAAATATGTTTTATTTCATAAATGGAATCTACAAAGTATTCACATTCTACATCATAATGACTTTCTATAGTTTGCGCATGCGTTTGGAAATAAGAAAAGCTTACATCCCCCGTTTTTTAAAATCACAGCTTATAGAAGGTTTACATGATTTCTTAAAAAACACGAGTTTTTAGAAAATGTGTTTTATTTGATAAATGGAATCAACAAAGTATGCACATTCTACCTCATAACGACTTTCTATAGTTTGCGCATTCGTCCGGAAATAAGAAAAGCTCACTTCCACCGTTTTTTAAAATCACAGCTTCTAGAAGGTTTACATGATTTCGTGAAAAACACGAGTTTTTTGGAAAATGTGTTTTATTTCATAAATGGAATCAACAAAGTATGCACATTCTATGTCATAACAACTTTCTATAGTTTGCGCATGCGTCCGGAAGTAAGAAAAGCTTACATCCCCCATTTTTTAAAATCACAGCTTATAGAAGGTTTACATGATTTCTTAAAAAACACGAGTTTTTAGAAAATGTGCTTTATTTGATAAATGGAATCAACAAAGTATGCACATTCTACGTCATAACGACTTTCTATAGTTTGCGCATTCGTCCGGAAATAAGAAAAGCTCACTTCCACCGTTTTTTAAAATCACAGCTTCTAGAAGGTTTACATGATTTTTAAAAAACACAAGTTTTAGAAAATGTGTTTTATTTCATAAATGGAATCAACAAAGTATGCACATTCTACGTCATAATGACTTTCTATAGTTTGCACATGCGTCCGGAAATAAGAAAAGCTTACTTCCACCGTTTTTTAAAATCACAGCTTCTAGAAGGTTTACATGACTTCTTAAAAAATACAAGTTTTTAGAAAATGTGTTTTATTTCATAAATGGAATCAACAAAGTATGCACATTCTATGTCATAACGACTTTCTGCAGTTTTCGCATTCGTCCAGAAATAAGAAAAGCTTACTTCCTCCGTTTTTTAAAATCACAGCTTCTAGAAGGTTTACATGATTTCGTAAAAAACATGAGTTTTTAGAAAATGTGTTTTATTTCATAAATGGAATCAGCAAAGTATGCACATTCTACGTCATAACGACTTTCTATAGTTTGCACTTGCGTTTGGAAATAAGAAAAGCTTACATCCTCCGTTTTTTAAAATCACAGCTTCTAGAAGGTTTACATGATTTCTTAAAAAACACGAGTTTTTAGAAAATGTGTTTTATTTCATAAATGGAATCAACAAAGTATGCACATTCTACGTCATAATGACTTTCTATAGTTTGCACATGCGTTTGGAAATAACAAAAGCTTACATCCCCCGTTTTTTAAAATCACAGCTTATAGAAGGTTTACATGATTTCTTAAAAAACACGAGTTTTTAGAAAATGTGTTTTATTACATAAATGGAATCAACAAAGTATGCACATTCTAGGTCATAACGACTTTCTATAGTTTGCGCATGCATCCGGAAATAAGAAAAGCTTACTTCCACCGTTTTTTAAAATCACAGCTTCTAGAAGGTTTACATGACTTCTTAAAAAACACGAGTTTTTAGAAAATGTGTTTTATTTCATAAATGGAATCTACAAAGTATTCACATTCTACATCATAACGACTTTCTATAGTTTGTGCATGCGTCCGGAAATAAGAAAAGCTTACTTCCCGTGTTTTTTAACATCACTGCTTCTACAAGGTTTACATGATTTCTTAAAAAACACTAGTTTTTAGAAAATGTGTTTTATTTCATAAATGGAATCAACAAAGTATGCACATTCTACGTCATAACGACTTTCTATAGTTTGAGCATGCGTTAGGAAATAAGAAATGCTTACTTCTCCCAGTTTTTAAAATCACAGCTTCTAGAAGGTTTACATGATTTCTTAAAAAACACAAGTTTTTAGAAAATGTGTTTTATTTCATAAATGGAATCAACAAAGTATGCACATTCTATGTCATAACGACTTTCTATAGTTTGCACATGCGTCCGGAAATAAGAAAAGCTTACTTCCATCGTTTTTTAAAATCACGGCTTCTAGAAGGTTTACATGATTTCTTAAAAAACACGAGTTTCTAGAAAATGTGTTTTATTTCATAAATGGAATCAACAAAGTATGCACATTATACGTCATAATGACTTTCTATAGTTTGCACATGCGTCCGGAAATAAGAAAAGCTTACTTCCACCGTTTTTAAAAATCACAGCTTCTAGAAGGTTTACATGACTTCTTAAAAAACACGAGTTTTTAGAAAATGTGTTTTATTTCATAAATGGAATAAACAAAGTATGCACATTCTACGTCATAACGACTTTCTGCAGTTTTCGCATTCGTCCGGAAATAAGCAAAGCTTACTTCCACCATTTTTTAAAATCACAGCTTCTAGAATGTTTACATGATTTCGCAAAAAACATGAGTTTTTAGAAAATGTGTTTTATTTCATCAATGGAATCAACAAAGTATGCACATTCTATGTCATAAGGACTTTCTATAGTTTGCGTATTCTACCGGAAATAAGAAAAGCTTACTTCCACCGTTTTTGAAAATCACAGCTTATAGAAGGTTTACATGATTTCGTAAAAAACACGACTTTTTAGAAAATGTGTATTATTTCATAAATCGAATCTACAAAGTATGCACATCCTATGTCATAACGACTTTCTATAGTTTGCGCAAGCGTCCGGAATTAACAAAAGCTTACTTCCGCCGTTTTTTAAAATCACAGCTTCTAGAAGGCTTATATGATTTCTTAAAAAACACGAGCTTTTAGAAAATGTGTTTTATTTCATAAATGGAATCAACAAAGTATGCACATTCTACGTCATAACGACTTTCTATAGTTTGCGCATGCGTTCGGAAATAACAAAAGCTTACTTCCACCGTTTTTTAAAATCACGGCTTCTAGAAGGTTTACATGATTTCGTAAAAAACACGAGTTTTTAGAAAATGTGTTTTATTTCATAAATGGAATCTACAAAGTATGCACATTCTACGTCATAACGACTTTCTATAGTTTGCGCATGCGCCCGGAAATAAGAAAAGCTTAGTTCCCCCGTTTTTTAATATCACAGCTTCTAGAAGGTTTACATGATTTCTTAGAAAACATGAGTTTTTAGAAAATGTGTTTTATTTCATAAATCGAATATACAAAGTATGCAAATTCTACGTCATAACGACTTTCTATAGTTTGCGCATGCGTCCGGAAATAAGAAAAGATTACTTCCACGGGTTTTTAAAATCACAGCTTCTAGAAGGTTTACATGATTTCGTAAAAAACACTAGTTTTTAGAAAATCTGTTTTATTTCATAAATGGAATATATAAACTATGCACATTCTACGTCATAACGATTTTCTATAGTTTGCGCATGCGTCCGGAAATAAGAAAAGCTTACTTCCCCCGTTTTTTAAAATCAGAGCTTCTAGAAGGTTTACATGATTTCTTAAAAAACACTAGTTTTTAGAAAATGTGTTTTATTTCATAAATGGAATCAACAAAGTATGCACATTCTACGTCATAACGACTTTCTATAGTTTGCGCATGCGTTTGGAAATAAGAAAAGCTTACATACCACATTTTTTCAAATCACAGCTTCTAGAAGGTTTACATGATTTCTTAAAAAACACGAGTTTTTAGAAAATGTGTTTTATTTCATAAATGGAATCAACAAAGTATGCACATTCTACGTCATAATGACTTTCTATTGTTTGCACATGCGTCCGGAAATAAGAAAAGCTTACTTCCACCGTTTTTTAAAATCACAGCTTCTAGAAGGTTTACATGACTTCTTAAAAAACACGAGATTTTAGAAAATGTGTTTTATTTCATCAATGGAATCTACAAAGTATTCACATTCTACATCATAACGACTTTCTATAGTTTGTGCATGCGTCCGGAAATAAGAAAAGCTTACTTCCCGCGTTTTTTAAAATCACAGCTTCTAGAAGGTTTACATGATTTCTTAAAAAACACGAGTTTTTAGAAAATGTGTTTTATTTCATAAATGGAATCAACAAAGTACGCACATTCTACGTCATAACGACTTTCTATAGTTTGAGCATGCATTTGGAAATAAGAAATGCTTACTTCTCCCATTTTTTAAAATCACAACTTCTAGAAGGTTTACACGATTTCTTAAAAAACCCAAGTTTTTAGAAAATGTGTTTTATTTCATAAATGGAATCAACAACGTATGCACATTCTACGTCATAACGACTTTCTATAGTTTGCGCATGCGTCCGGAAATAAGAAAAGCTTACTTCCACCATTTTTGAAAATCACCGCTTCTAGAAGGTTTACATGATTTCTTAGAAAACACGAGTTTTTTAGTAAATGTGTTTTATTTGATAAATGGAATCAACAAAGTATGCACATTCTACGTCATAACGACTTTCTATAGTTTGCGCATTCGTCCGGAAATAAGAAAAGCTCACTTCCACCGTTTTTTAAAATCACAGCTTCTAGAAGGTTTACATGATTTCGTAAAAAACACGAGTTTTTAGAAAATGTGTTTTATTTCATAAATGGAATCTACAAAGTTTGCACAGTCTATGTCATAACGACTTTCTATAGTTTGTGCATACATCCGGAAATAGGAAAAGCTTACTTCCACCGTTTTTTAAAATCACAGCTTCTAGAATATTTACATGATTTCGTAAAAAACAGGAGTTTTTAGAAAATATGTTTTATTTCATAAATGGAATCTACAAAGTATTCACATTCTACATCATAATGACTTTCTATAGTTTGCGCATTCGTCCGGAAATAAGAAAAGCTTACTTCCCGCATTTTTTAAAATCACAGCTTCTAGAAGGTTTACATGATTTCTTAAAAAACACGAGTTTTTAGAAAATGTGTTTTATTTCATAAATGGAATCAACAAAGTATGCACATTCTACGTCATAACAACTTTCTTTAGTTTGAGCATGCGTTTGGAAATAAGAAAAGCTTACTTCTCCCATTTTTTAAAATCACAGCTTCTAGAAGGTTTACATGATTTCTTAAAAAACACAAGTTTTTAGAAAATATGTTTTATTTCATAAATGGAATCAACAAAGTATGCACATTCTACGTCATAACGACTTTCTATAGTTTGCGCATGCGTCCGGAAATAAGAAAAGCTTACTTCCACCATTTTTTAAAATCACCGCTTCTAGAAGGTTTACATGATTTCTTAAAAAACATGAATTTTTAGAAAATGTGTTTTATTTGATCAATGGAATAAACAAAGTATGCACATTCTATGTCATAACGACTTCCTATAGTTTGCGCATTCGTCCAGAAATAAGAAAAGCTGACTTCCACCGTTTTTTAAAATCACAGCTTCTAGAAGGTTTACATGATTTCGTGAAAAACACGAGTTTTTAGAAAATGTGTTTTATTTCATAAATGGAATTAACAAAGTATGCACATTCTATGTCATAACGACTTTCTATAGTTTGCGCATGCGTCCGGAAATAAGAAAAGCTTAAATCCCCCATTTTTTAAAATCATAGCTTCTAGAAGGTTTACATGATTTCTTAAAAAACACGAGTTTTTAGAAAATGTGTTTTATTTCATAACTGAAATCTACAAAGTATGCACATCCTACGTCATAACGACTTTCTATAGTTTGCGCATGCGTCCGGAAATAAGAAAAGCTTATTTCCCCCGTTTTTTAAAAACATAGCTTCTAGAAGGTTTACATGATTTCTTAAAAAACACGAGTTTTTAGAAAATGTGTTTTATTTCATAAATGGAATCAACAAAGTACGCACATTCTACGTCATAATGACTTTCGATAGTTTGCGTATGCGTTTGGAAATAAGAAAAGCTTACTTCCCCCGTTTTTTAAAATCACAGCTTCTAGAAGGTTTACATGATTTCTTTAAAAACACGAGTTTTTAGAAAATGTGTTTTATTTCATAAATGGAATCAACAAAGTATGCACATTCTATGTCATAACGACTTTCTATAGTTTGCGCATGCGTTTGGAAATAAGAAAAGCTTACATACCTCGTTTTTTAAAATCACAGCTTCTAGAAGGTTTACATGATTTCTTAAAAAACACGAGTTTTTAGAAAATGTGTTTTATTTCATAAATGGAATCAACAAAGTATACACATTCTACGTCATAATGATTTTCTATAGTTTGCACATGCGTCCGGAAATAAGAAAAGCTTACTTCTACCGTTTTTTAAAATCACAGCTTCTAGAAGGTTTACATGACTTCTTAAAAAACACGAGTTTTTAGAAAATGTGTTTTATTTCATAAATGGAATCAACAAAGTATGCACATTCTACGTCATAACGACTTTCTGCAGTTTTCGCATGCGTCCAGAAATAAGAAAAGCTTACTTCCACCGTTTTTTAAAATCACAGCTTCTAGAAGATTTACATGATTTCGTAAAAAACACGAGCTTTTAGAAAATGTGTTTTATTTCATAAATAGAATCTACAAAGTATTCACATTCTACATCATAACGACTTTCTATAGTTTGTGCATGCGTCCGGAAATAACAAAAGTTACTTCCCCCGTTTTTTAAAATCACAGCTTTTAGAAGGTTTACATGATTTCTTAAAAAACACGAGTTTTTAGAAAATGTGTTTTATTTCATAAATGGAATCAACAAAGTATGCACATTCTACATCATAATGACTTTCAATAGTTTGAGCATGCATTTGGAAATAAGAAAAGCTTACTTCTCCTATTTTTTAAAATCACAGCTTCTAGAAGGTTTACATGATTTCTTAAAAAACACGAGTTTTTAGAAAATGTGTTTTATTTCATAAATGGAATCAACAAAGTATGCACATTCTACGTCATAACGACTTTCTATAGTTTGCGCATAGCGTTTCGAAATAAGAAAAGCTTACATACCACGTTTTTTAAAATCACAGCTTCTAGAAGGTTTACATGATTTCTTAAAAAACACGAGTTTTTAGAAAATGTGTTTTATTTCATAAATGGAATCAACAAAGTATGCACATTCTACGTCATAATGACTTTCTATAGTTTGCACATGCGTCCGGAAATAAGAAAAGCTTACTTCCACCGTTTTTAAAAATCATTGCTTCTAGAAGGTTTACATGACTTCTTAAAAAACACGAGTTTTTAGAAAATGTGTTTTATTTCATAAATGGAATCAACAAAGTATGCACATTCTACGTCATAACGACTTTCTGCAGTTTTCGCAATCGTCCGGAAATAAGAAAAGCTTACTTCCACCGTTTTTTAGAATCACAGCTTCTAGAATGTTGACATGATTTCGCAAAAAACATAAGTTTTTAGAAAATGTGTTTTATTTCATCAATGGAATCAACAAAGTATGCACATTCTATGTCATAAGGACTTTCTATAGTTTGCGCATTCTACCGGAAATAAGAAAAGCTTACTTCCACCGTTTTTTAAAATCACAGCTTCTAGAAGGTTTACATGATTTCGTAAAAAACACGAGTTTTTAGAAAATGTGTTTTATTTCATAAATCGAATCTACAAAGTATGCACATCCTACGTCATAACGACTTTCTATAGTTTGCGCAAGCGTCTGGAAACAACAAAAGCTTACTTCCGCCGTTTTTTAAAATCACAGCTTCTAGAAGGCTTATATGATTTCTTAAAAAACACGAGTTTTTAGAAAATGTGTTTTATTTTATAAATGGAATCAACAAAGTATGCACATTCTACGTCATAACGACCTTCTATAGTTTGCGCATGCGTTCGGAAATAACAAAATCTTACTTCCACCGTTTTTTAAAATCACGGCTTCTAGAAGGTTTACATGATTTCGTAAAAAACACGAGTTTTTAGAAAATGTGTTTTATTTTATAAATGGAATCTACAAATTATGCACATTCTACGTCATAACGACTTTCTATAGTTTGCGCATCCGTCCGGAAATAAGAAAAGCTTAGTTCCCCCCGTTTTTTAATATCACAGCTTCTAGAAGGTTTACATGATTTCTTAGAAAACACGAGTTTTTAGAAAATGTGTTTTATTTCATAAATCGAATCTACAAAGTATGCACATTCTACGTCATAACGACTTTCTATAGTTTGCGCATGCGTCCGGAAATAAGAAAAGCTTACTTCCACGGGTTTTTAAAATCACAGCTTCTAGAAGGCTTACATGATTTCGTAAAAAACACTAGTTTTTAGAAAATGTGTTTTATTTCATAAATGGAATATAAAAACTATGCACATTCTACGTCATAACGATTTTCTATAGTTTGCGCATGCGTCCGGAAATAAGAAAAGCTTACTTCCCCCGTTTTTTAAAATCACAGCTTCTAGAAGGTTTACATGATTTCTTAAAAAACACTAGTTTTTAGAAAATGTGTTTTATTTCATTAATGGAATCAACAAAGTATGCACATTCTACGTCATAACGACTTTCTATAGTTTGCGCATGCGTTTGGAAATAAGAAAAGCTTACATACCACGTTTTTTAAAATCACAGCTTCTAGAAGGTTTACATGATTTCTTAAAAAACACGAGTTTTTAGAAAATGTGTTTTATTTCATAAATGGAATCAACAAAGTATGCACATTCTACGTCATAATGACTTTTTATAGTTTTGCACATGCGTCCGGAAATAAGAAAAGCTTACTTCCACCATTTTTTAAAATCACAGCTTCTAGAAGGCTTACATGACTTCTTAAAAAACACGAGATTTTAGAAAATGTGTTTTATTTCATCAATGGAATCTACAAAGTATTCACATTCTACATCATAACGACTTTCTATAGTTTGTGCATGCGTCCGGAAATAAGAAAAGCTTACTTCCCGCGTTTTTTAAAATCACAGCTTCTAGAAGGTTTACATGATTTCTTAAAAAACACGAGTTTTTAGAAAATGTGTTTTATTTCATTAATGGAATCAACAAAGTACGCACATTCTACGTCATAACGACTTTCTATAGTTTGAGCATGCGTTTGGAAATAAGAAATGCTTACTTCTCCCATTTTTTTAAATCACAGCTTCTAGAAGGTTTACATGATTTCTTAAAAAACACAAGTTTTTAGAAAATGTGTTTTATTTCATAAATGGAATCAACAACGTATGCACATTCTACGTCATAACGACTTTCTATAGTTTGCGCATGCGTCCGGAAATAAGAAAAGCTTACTTCCACCATTTTTTAAAATCACAGCTTCTAGAAGGTTTACATGATTTCTTAAAAAACACGAGTTTTTAGAAAATGTGTTTTATTTCATAAATGGAATCAACAAAGTATGCACATTCTACGTCATAACGACTTTCTATAGTTTGCGCATGCGTTTGGAAATAAGAAAAGCTTAATTCCCCCGTTTTTTTAAATCACAGCTTCTAGAAGGTTTACATGATCTCTTAAAAAACACGAGTTTTTAGAAAATGTGTTTTATTTCATAAATGGAATCAACAAAGTATGCACATTCTACGTCATAACGACTTTCTATAATTTGCGAATGCGTTTGGAAATAAGAAAAGCTTACATACCACGTTTTTTAAAATCACAGCTTCTAGAAGGTTTGGATGATTTCTTAAAAAACACGAGTTTTTAGAAAATGTGTTTTATTTCATAAATGGAATCAACAAAGTATGCACATTCTACGTCATAATGACTTTCTATAGTTTGCACATGCGTCTGGAAATAAGAAAAGCTTACTTCCACCGTTTTTTAAAATCACAGCTTCTAGAAGGTTTACATGACTTCTTAAAAAACACGAGTTTTTAGAAAATGTGTTTTATTTCATAAATGGAATCAACAAAGTATGCACATTCTACGTCATAATGACTTTCTGCAGTTTTCGCATTCGTCCGGAAATAAGAAAAGCTTACTTCCACCGTTTTTTAAAATCACAGCTTCTAGAAGGTTTACATGATTTCTTAAAAAACGTGAGTTTTTAGAAAATGTGTTTTATTTCATAAATGGAATCAACAAAGTATGCACATTCTACAGAATAACGACTTTCTATACTTTGCGCATGCCTTTGGAAATAAGAAAAGCTTACTTCCCCCGTTTTTTAAAATCACAGCTTCTAGAAGGTTTACATGATTTATTAAAAAACACGAGTTTTTAGAAAATGTGTTTTATTTCATAAATGGAATCAACAAAGTATGCACATTCTACATCATAACGACTTTCTATAGTTTGCGCATGCGTTTGGAAATAAGAAAAGCTTACATCCCACGTTTTTTAAAATCACAGCTTCTAGAAGGTTTACATGATTTCTTAAAAAACACGAGTTTTTAGAAAATTTGTTTTATTTCATAAATGGAATCAACAAAGTATGCACATTCTACGTCATAATGACTTTCTATAGTTTTCACATGCGTCCGGAAATAAGAAAAGCTTACTTCCACCGTTTTTAAAAATCACAGCTTCTAGAAGGTTTACATGACTTCTTAAAAAACACGAGTTTTTAGAAAATGTGTTTTATTTCATAAATGGAATCAACAAAGTATGCACATTCTACGTCATAACGACTTTCTGCAGTTTTCGCATTCGTCCGGAAATAAGAAAAGATTACTTCCACCGTTTTTTAAAATCACAGCTTCTAGAATGTTTACATGATTTCGCAAAAAACATGAGTTTTTAGAAAATGTGTTTTATTTCATCAATGGAATCAACAAAGTATGCACATTCTATGTCATAGGGACTTTCTATAGTTTGCGCATTCTACCGGAAATAAGAAAAGCTTACTTCCACCGTTTTTGAAAATCACAACTTCTAGAAGGTTTACATGATTTCGTAAAAAACACGAGTTTTTAGAAAATGTGTTTTATTTCATAAATCGAATTTACAAAGTATGCACATCCTACGTCATAACGACTTTCTATAGTTTGCGCAAGCGTCCGGAAATAACAAAAGCTTACTTCCGCCGTTTTTTAAAATCACAGCTTCTAGAAGGCTTATATGATTTCTTAAAAAACACGAGTTTTTAGAAAATGTGTTTTATTTCATAAATGGAATCAACAAAGTATGCACATTCTACGTCATAACGACTTTCTATAGTTTGCGCATGCGTTCGGAAATAAGAAAAGCTTACTTCCACCGTTTTTTAAAATCACGGCTTCTAGAAGGTTTACATGATTTCGTAAAAAACACGAGTTTTTAGAAAATGTGTTTTATTTCATAAATGGAATCTAGAAAGTATGCACATTCTACGTCATAACGACTTTCTATAGTTTGCGCTTGCGTCCGGAAATAAGAAAAGCTTAGTTCCCCCGTTTTTTAATATCACAGCTTCTAGAAGGTTTACATGATTTCTTAGAAAACACGAGTTTTTAGAAAATGTGTTTTATTTCATAAATCGAATCTACAAAGTATGCACATTCTACGTCATAACGACTTTCTATAGTTTGCGCATGCGTCCGGAAATAAGAAAAGCTTACTTCCACGGGTTTTTAAAATCACAGCTTCTAGAAGGTTTACATGATTTCGTAAAAAACACTAGTTTTTAGAAAATGTGTTTTATTTCATAAATGGAATCTACAAACTATGCACATTCTACGTCATAACGAATTTCTATAGTTTGCGCATGCGTCCGGAAATAAGAAAAGCTTACTTCCCCCGTTTTTTAAAATCACAGCTTCTAGAAGGTTTACATGATTTCTTAAAAAACACTAGTTTTTAGAAAATATCTTTTATTTCATAAATGGAATCAACAAAGTATGCACATTCTACGTCATAACGACTTTCTATAGTTTGCGCATGCGTCCGGAAATAAGAAAAGCTTACTTCCATCGTTTTTTAAAATCACAACTTCTAGAAGGCTTACATGATTTCTTAAAAAACACGAGTTTTTAGAGAATATGTGTTATTTCATAAATGGAATCAACAAAGTATGCACATCCTACGTCATAACGACTTTCTATAGTTTGCGCATTCGTTCGGAAATAAGAAAAGCTTACTTCCATCATTTTTTAAAATCACAGCTTCTAGAAGGTTTACATGATTTCGTAAAAAACATGAGTTTTTAGAAAATGTGTTTTATTTCATAAATGGAATCTACAAAGTATGCACATTCTACGTCATAACGACTTTCTATAGTTTGCGCATGCGTCCGGAAATAAGAAAAGCTTACTTCCCCCGTTTTTTAAAATCACAGCTTCTAGAAGGTTTACATGATTTCGTAAAAAACACGAGTTTTTAGAAAATGTGTTTTATTTCATAAATGGAATAAACAAAGTATGCACATTCTACGTCATAACGACTTTCTATAGTTTGCGCATTAGTTTGGAAATAAGAAAAGCTTACTTCCATCATTTTTTAAAATCACAGCTTCTAGAAGGTTTACATGATTTCGTAAAAAACATGAGTTTTTAGAAAATGTGTTTTATTTCATAAATGGAATCTACCAAGTATGCACATTCTACGTCATAATGACTTTCTATAGTTTGCGCATGCGTCCGGAAATAAGAAACGCTTACGTCCCCCGTTTTTTAAAATCATAGCTTCTAGAAGGTTTACATGATTTTTTTAAAAACACGAGTTTTTAGAAAATATTTTTTATTTCATAAAAGGAATCAACAAAGTATGCACATTCTACGTCATAACGTCTTTCTATTGTTTGCGCATGCGTCCGGAAATAAGAAAAGCTTACTTCCACCGTTTTTCAAAATCACAGCTTCTAGAAGGTTTACATGATTTCGTAAAAAACACGAGTTTTTAGAAAATGTGTTTTATTTCATAAATGGAATCTACATACTATGCACATTCTACGTCATAATGACTTTCTATAGTTTTCGCATGCGTCCGGAAATAAGAAAAGCTTACTTCCCCCGTGTTTTAAAATCACAGCTTCTAGAAGGTTTACATGATTTCTTAAAAAACACGAGTTTTTAGAAAATATCTTTTATTTCATAAATGGAATCAACAAAGTATGCACATTCTACGTCATAACGACTTTCTATAGTTTGCGCATGCGTCCGGAAATAAGAGAAGCTTACTTCCACCGTTTTTTAAAATCACAGCTTCTAGAAGGTTTACACAATTTCGTAAAAAACACGAGTTTTTAGAAAATGTGTTTTATTTCATAAATGGAATCAACAAAGTATGCACATCCTATGTCATAACGACTTTCTATAGTTTGCACATTCGTTCGGAAATAAGAAAAGCTTACTTCCTCAGTTTTTTAAAATCACAGCTTCTAGAAGGTTTACATGATTTCGTAAAAAACACGTGTTTTTAGAAAATGTGTTTTATTTCATAAATGGAATCTACAAAGTATGCACATTCTACGTCATAACGACTTTCTATAGTTTGCGCATGCGTCCGTAAATAAGAAAAGCTTACTTCCACAGTTTTTTAAAATCACAGCTTCTAGAAGGTTTACATGATTTCGTAAAAAACACGAGTTTTTAGAAAATGTGTTTTATTTCATAAATGGAATCTACAAAGTATGCACATTATACGTCATAACGACTTTCTATAGTTTGCGCATGCGTCCGGAAATAAGAAAAGCTTACTTCCCCCGTTTTTTAAAATCACAGCTTCTAGAAGGTTTACATGATTTCTTAAAAAGCACGAGTTTTTAGAAAATGTGTTTTATTTCATAAATGGAATCAACAAAGTATGCACATTCTACGTCATAACGACTTTCTATAGTTTGTGCATGCGTCTGGAAATAAGAAAAGCTTACTTCCACCGTTTTTTAAAATCACAGCTTCTAGAAGGTTTACATGATTTCGTAAAAAACACGAGTTTTTAGAAAATGTGTTGTATTTCATAAATGGAATCTACAAACTATGCACATTCTACGTCATAACGACTTTCTATAGTTTGCGCATGCGTCCTGAAATAAGAAAAGCTTACTTCCCGCGTTTTTTAAAATCACAACTTCTAGAAGGTTTACATGATTTCTTAAAAAACACGAGTTTTTAGAAAATATCTTTTATTTCATAAATGGAATCAACAAAGTATGCACATTCTACGTCATAACGACTTTCTATAGTTTGCGCATGCGTCCGGAAATATGAAAAGCTTACTTCCACCGTTTTTTAAAATCACAGCTTCTAGAAGGTTTACATGATTTCGTATAAAACACGAGTTTTTAGAAAGTGTGTTTTATTTCATAAATGGAATCTACAAAGTATGCACATTCTACGTCATAACAACTTTCTATAGTTTTCGTATGCGTTTGGAACTAAGAAAAGATTACTTCCCTCGTTTTTTAAAATCACGACTTCTAGAAGGTTTACATGATTTCTTAAAAAACACGAGTTTTTAGAAAATATCTTTTATTTCATAAATAGAATCAATAAAGTATGCACAGTCTACGTCATAATGACTTTCTATAGTTTGTGGATGCGTCCGGTAATAAGAAAAGCTTACTTCCCCCGTTTTTTAAAATCACGGCTTCAAGAAGGTTTACATGATTTCTTAAAAAACACGAGTTTTTAGAAAATATTTTATTTCATTAATGGAATCAACAAAGTATTCACATTCTACGTCATAAGGACTTTCTATAGTTTGTGGATGCGTCCGGAAAGAAGAAAAGCTTACTTCCACCGTTTTTTAAAATCACATCTTCTAGAAGGTTTACATGATTTCGTAAAAAACACGAGCTTTTAGAATATGTGTTTTATTTCATAAATGTAATCTACAAAGTATGCACATTCTACGTCATAACAACTTTTTATAGTTTGCGCATGCGTTTGGAAATAAGAAAAGCTTACTTCCCCCGTTTTTTAAAATCACAGCTTCTAGAAGGTTTACATTATTTCTTAAAAAACACGAGTTTTAAGAAAATGTGTTTTATTTCATAAATGGAATCAACAAAGTATGCACATTCTACATCATAACGATTTTCTATAGTTTGCGCATGCGTCCGGAAATAGAAAAAGCTTACTTCCACCGTTTTTTAAAATCACGGCTTCTAGAAGGTTTACATGATTTCTTAAAAAACACGACTTTTTAGAAAATGTGTTTTATTTAATAAATGGAATCTACAAAGTATGCACATTCTACGTCATAACGACTTTCTATAGTTTGTGCATGCATCCGGAAATAAGAAAAGCTTACTTCCCCCGTTTTTTAAAATCACAACTTCTAGAAGGTTTACATGATTTCTTAAAAAACACGAGTTTTTAGAAAATGTGTTGTATTTCATAAATGGAGTCAACAAAGTATGCACATTCTACGTCATAACGACTTTCTATAGTTTGCGCATGCATTTGCAAATAAGAAAAGGTTACTTCTCCCGTTTTTTAAAATCACAGCTTCTGGAAGGTTTACATGATTTCTTAAAAAACACTAGTTTTTAGAAAATATGTTTTATTTCATAAATGGAATCAACAAAGTATGCACATTCTACGTGATAACGACTTTCTATAGCTTGCGCATTCGTCCGGAAATAAGAAAAGCTTACTTCCACCGTTTTTTAAAATCACAACTTCTAGAAGGTTTACACGATTTCGTAAAAAACACGTGTTTTTAGAAAATGTGTTTTATTTCATAAATGGAATCTACAAAGTATGCACATTCTACGTCATAACGACTTTCTATAGTTTGCGCATGCGTCCGGAAATAAGAAAACCTTGCTTCCCTCGTTTTTTAAAATCACAGCTTCTAGAAGGTTTACATGATTTCTTAAAAAACACGCGTTTTTAGAAAATGTGTTTTATTTCATAAATGGAATCAACAAAGTATGCATATTCTACATCATAACGACTTTCTATAGTTTGCGCATGCGTCCGGAAATAAGAAAAGCTCACTTCCACCGTTTTTTAAAATCACAGCTTCTAGAAGGTTTACATGATTTCGTAAAAAACACGAGTTTTTAGAAAATGTGTTTTATTTCATAAATGGAATAAACAAAGTATGAACATTCTACGTCATAATGAATTTCTATAGTTTGCGCATGCGTTTTGAAATAAGAAAAGCTTACTTCCCCCGTTTTTTAAAATCACAGCTTCTAGAAGGTTTACATGATTTCTTAAAAAACACGAGTTTTTAGAAAATGTGTTTTATTTCATCAATGCAATCAACAATGTATGCACATTCTACGTCATAACGACTTTCTATAGTTTGCGCATGCGTCCGGAAATAAGAAAAGCTTACTTACACCGTTTTTTAAAATCACAGCTTCTAGAAGGTTTACATGATTTCTTAAAAAACACGAGTTTTTAGAAAATGTGTTTTATTTCATAAATGGAATCAACAAAGTATGCACATCCTACGTCATAACGACTTTCTATAGTTTGCGCATGCGTCCGGAAATAAGAAAAGCTTACTTCCACAGTTTTTTAAAATCACAGCTTCTAGAAGGTTTACATGATTTCGTAAAAAACACGAGTTTTTAGAAAATGTGTTTTATTTCATTAATGGAATCTACAAAGTATGCACATACTATGTCATAACGACTTTCTATAGTTTGCGCATGCGTCCGGAAATAAGAAAAGCTTACTTCCCCCGTTTTTTAAAATCACAGCTTCTAGAAGGTTTAGATGATTTCTTAAAAAACACGAGTTTTTAGAAAATATTTTTTATTTCATAAATGGAATCAACAAAGTATGCACATTCTACGTCATAACGTCTTTCTATTGTTTGCGCATGCGTCCGGAAATAAGAAAAACTTACTTCCACCGTTTTTTAAAATCACAGCTTCTGGAAGGTTTACATGATTCCGTAAAAAACACAAGTTTTTAGAAAATGTGTTTTATTTCATAAATGGAATCTACATACTACGCACATTCTACGTCATAACGACTTTCTATAGTTTGCGCATGCGTCCGGAAATAAGAAAAGCTTACTTCCCCCATTTTTTAAAATCACAGCTTCTAGAAGGTTTACATGATTTTTTACAAAACACAAGTGTTTAGAAAATATCTTTTATTTCATAAATGGAATCAACAAAGTATGCACATTCTACGTCATAACGACTTTCTATAGTTTGCGCATGCGTCCGGAAATAAGAGAAGCTTGCTTCCACCGTTTTTTAAAATCACAGCTTCTAGAAGGTTTACACGATTTCGCAAAAAGCACGAGTTTTTAGAAAATATGTTTTATTTCATAAATGGAATCAACAAAGTATGCACATCCTATGTCATAACGACTTTCTATAGTTTGCGCATTCGTTCGGAAATAAGAAAAGCTTACTTCCACCATTTTTTTAAATCACAGCTTCTAGAAGGTTTACATGATTTTGTAAAAAACATGAGTTTTTAGAAAATGTGTTTTATTTCATAAATGGAATCTACAAAGTATGCACATTCTACGTCATAACGACTTTCTATAGTTTGCGCATGCGTCCGGAAATAAGAAAAGCTTACTTCCCCCGTTTTTTAAAATCACAGCTTCTAGAAGGTTTACATGATTTCTTAAAAAACACGAGTTTTTAGAAAATATCTTTTATTTCATAAATGGAATCAACAAAGTATGCTTATTATACGTCATAACGACTTTCTATAGTTTGCGCATGCATCCGGAAATAAGAAAAGCTTACTTCCACCGTTTTTTAAAATCACAGCTTCTAGAAGGTTTACATGATTTCGTAAAAAACACGAGTTTTTAGAAAATGTGTTTTATTTCATAAATGGAATCTAGAAAGTATGCACATTCTACGTCATAACGACTTTCTAGAGTTTTCGCAGGCGTTTGGAACTAAGAAAAGCTTACTTCCCCCGTTTTTTAAAATCACGGCTTCTAGAAGGTTTACATGATTTCTTAAAAAACACGAGTTTTTAGAAAATATCTTTTATTTCAAAAATGGAATCAACAAAGTATGCACATTCTACGTCATAATGACTTTCTATACTTTGTGGATGCGTCCGGAAATAAGAAAAGCTTACTTCCACCGATTTTTAAAATCACAGCTTCTAGAAGGTTTACATGATTTCTTAAAAAACACGAGTTTTTAGAAAATGTGTTTTATTTCATAAATGGAATCAACAAAGTATGTACATTCTACGTCATAATGACTTTCTATAGTTTGCGCATTCGTCCGGAAATAAGAAAAGCTTACTTCCACTGTTTTTTCAAATCACGGCTTCTAGAAGGTTTACATGATTTCTTGAAAAACAGGAGTTTTGAGAAAATGTGTTTTATTTCATAAATGGAATCAACAAAGTATGCACATTCTACGTCATAACGACTTTCTATAGTTTGCGCATGCGTCTGGAAATAAGAAAAGCTTACTTCCATCGTTTTTTAAAATCACAGCTTCTAGAAGGTTTACATGATTTCTTAAAAAACACGAGTTTTTAGAAAATGTGTTTTATTTAATAAATGGAATCAACAAAGTATGTACATTCTACGTCATAATGACTTTCTATTGTTTGCGCATTCGTCCGGAAATAAGAAAAGCTTACTTCCACCGTTTTTTAAAATCACAGCTTCTAGAAGGCTTACATGATTTCGTAAAAAACACTAGTTTTTAGAAAATGTGTTTTATTTCATAAATGGAATCTACAAAGTATGCACATTCTACGTCATAACGACTTTCTATAGTTTGCGCATGCGTCCAGAAATAAGAAAAGCTTACTTCCATCGTTTTTTAAAATCACAGCTTCTAGAAGGTTTACACAATTTCGTAAAAAACACGAGTTTTTAGAAAATGTGTTTTATTTCATAAATGGAATCAACAAAGTATGCACATCCTATGTCATAACGACTTTCTATAGTTTGCGCATTCGTTTGGAAATAAGAAAAGCTTACTTCCACCATTTTTTTAAATCACAGCTTCAAGAAGGTTTACATGATTTTGTAAAAAACATGAGTTTTTAGAAAATGTGTTTTATTTTATAAATGGAATCTACAAAGTATGCACATTCTATGTCATAACAACTTTCTATAGTTTGCGCATGCGTCCAGAAATAAGAAAAGCTTACTTCCCCCGTTTTTTAAAATCACAGCTTCTAGAAGGTCTACAGGATTTCTTAAAAAACACGAGTTTTTAGAAAATATCTTTGATTTCATAAATGGAATCAACAAAGTATGCACATTTTATGTCATAACGACTTTCTATAGTTTGCGCATGCGTCCGGAGATAAGAAAAGCTTACTTCCACCGTTTTTTAAAATCACAGCTTCTAGAAGGTTTACAAGATTTCTTAAAAAACACGAGTTTTTAGAAAATGTGTTTTCTTTCATAAATGGAATCAACAAAGTATGCATATTCTACGTCATAACGACTTTCTATAGTTTGCGCATGCGTCCGGAAATAAGAAAAGCTTACTTCCCCCGTTTTTTAAAATCACAGCTTCTAGAAGGTTTACATGATTTCTTAAAAAACACGAGTTTTTAGAGAATATGTGTTATTTCATAAATGGAATCAACAAAGTATGCACATTCTACGTCATAATGACTTTCTATAGTTTGTGGATGCGTCCGGAAATAAGAAAAGCTTACTTCCACCGATTTTTAAAATCACAGCTTCTAGAAGGTTTACATGATTTCTTAAAAAACACGAGTTTTTAGAAAATGTGTTTTATTTCTTAAATGGAATCAACAAAGTATGTACATTCTACGTCATAATGACTTTCTATAGTTTGCGGATTCGTCCAGAAATAAGAAAAGCTTACTTCCACCGTTTTTTAAAATCACAGCTTCTAGAAGGTTTACTTGATTTCGTAAAAAACACGAGTTTTTAGAAAATGTGTTTTATTTCATAAATGGAATCTACAAAGTATGCACATTCTATGTCATAACGACTTTCTATAGTTTGCGCATGCGTCCGGAAATAAGAAAAGCTTACTTCCACCGTTTTTTAAAATCACAGCTTCTAGAAGGTTTACATGATTTCTTAAAAAACACGAGTTTTTAGAAAATGTGTTTTATTTCATAAATGGAATCAACAAAGTATGTACATTCTACGTCATAATGACTTTCTATAGTTTGCGCATTCGTCCGGAAATAAGAAAAGCTTACTTCCACAATTTTTTTAAAATCACAGCTTCTAGAAGGTTTACATGATTTCGTAAAAAACACGAGTTTTTACAAAATGTGTTTTATTTCATCAATGGAATCTACAAAGTATGCACATTCTACGTTATAACGACTTTCTATAGTTTGCGCATGCATCCAGAAATAACTAAAGCTTACTTCCACCGTTTTTTAAAATCACAGCTTCCAGAAGGTTTACATGATTTGTTAAAAAACACAAGTTTTTAGAAAATGTGTTTTATTTCATAAATGGAATCAACAAAGTATGCACATTCTACGTCATAACGACTTTCTATAGTTTGCGCATGAGTTTGGAAATAAGAAAAGCTTATTCGCCCGTTTTTTACAATCACAGCTTCTGGAAGGTTTACATGATTTCTTAAAAAACACTAGTTTTTAGAAAATATGTTTTATTTCATAAATGGAATCAACAAAGTATGCACATTCTACGTCATAACGACTTTCTATAGTTTTCGCATGCGTCCGGAAATAAGAAAAGCTTACTTCCACTGTTTTTTAAAATCACAGCTTCTAGAAGGTTTACATGATTTCGTAAAAAACACGTGTTTTTAGAAAATGTGTTTTATTTCATAAATGGAATCTACAAAGTATGCACATTCTACGTCATAACGACTTTCTATAGTTTGCGCATGCGTCCGGAAAAAAGAAAACCTTACTTCCCTCGTTTTTTAAAATCACAGCATCTAGAAGGTTTACATGATTTCTTAAAAAACACACGTTTTTAGAAAATGTGTTTTATTTCATAAACGTAATCAACAAAGTATGCACATTCTACGTCATAACGGCTTTCTATAATTTGCACATGCGTCCGGAAATAAGAAAAGCTTACTTCCATCGTTTTTTAAAATCACAGCTTCTAGAAGGTTTACATGATTTCTTAAAAAACACGAGTTTTTAGAAAATGTGTTTTATTTCATAAATGGAATAAACAAAGTATGCACATTCTACGTCATAACGACTTTCTATAGTTTGCGCATTCGTCCGGAAATAAGAAAAGCTTACTTCCACCGTTTTTTAAAATCACAGCTTCTAGAAGGTTTACATGATTTCGTAAAAAACACGAGTTTTTAGAAAATGTGTTTTATTTCATAAATGGAATCTACAAAGTATGCACATTCTACGTCATAACGAATTTCTATAGTTTGCGCATGCGTCCGGAAATAAGAAAAGCTTACTTCCACCATTTTTTAAAATCACAGCTTCTAGAAGATTTACATGATTTCTTAAAAAACACGAGTTTTTAGAAAATGTGTTTTATTTCATAAATGGAATCAACAAGGTATGCACATTCTACGTCATAACGACTTTCTATAGTTTGCGCATTCGTCCGGAAATAAGAAAAGCTTACTTCCCTTGTTTTTTAAAATCACAGCTTCTAGAAGGTTTACATGATTTCTTGAAAAACAAGAGTTTTTAGAAAATTTGTTTTATTTCATAAATGGAATCAACAAAGTATGCACATTCTACGTCATAACGACTTTCTATAGTTTGCGCATGCATCCGGAAATAAGAAAAGCTTACTTCCACTGTTTTTTAAAATCACGGCTTCTAGAAGGTTTACATGATTTCGTAAAAAACACGAGTTTTTAGAAAATGTGTTTTATTTCATAAATGGAATCTACAAAGTATGCACATTCTACGTCATAACGACTTTCTATAGTTTGTGCATGCGTCCTTAAATAAGAAAAGCTTACTTCCCTCGTTTTTTAAAATCACAGCTTCTAGAAGGTTTACATGATTTCTTAAAAAACGCGAGTTTTTAGAAAATGTGTTTTATTTCATAAATGGAATCAACAAAGTATGCACATTCTACATAATAACGACTTTCTATACTTTGCGCATGCCTTTGGAAATAAGAAAAGCTTACTTCCCCCGTTTTTTAAAATGACAGCTTCTGGAAGGTTTACATGATTTCTTAAAAAACACTAGTTTTTAGAAAATATGTTTTATTTCATAAATGGAATCATCAAAGTATGCACATTCTGCGTCATAACGACTTCCTATAGTTTGCGCATGGCTCTGGAAATAAGAAAAGCTTACTTCCACCGTTTTTTAAAATCACAGCTTCTAGAAGGTTTACATGATTTCTTAAAAAACACGACTTTTTAGAAAATGTGTTTTATTTAATAAATGGAATCTACAAAGTATGCACATTCTACGTCATAACGACTTTCTATAGTTTGCGCATGCGTCCGGAAATAAGAAAAGCTTACTTCCACCGTTTTTGAAAATCACAGCTTCTAGAAGGTTTACATGATTTCTTAAAAAACACGAGTTTTTAGAAAATGTGTTTTATTTCATAAATGGAATAAACAAAGTATGCACATTCTACGTCATAACGACTTTCTATAGTTTGCACATTCGTCCGGAAATAAGAAAAGCTTACTTCCACCGTTTTTTAAAATCACAGCTTCTAGAAGGCTTACATGATTTCGTAAAAAATACGAGTTTTTAGAAAATGTGTTTTATTTCATAAATGGAATCTACAAAGTATGCACATTCTACGTCATAACGACTTTCTATAGTTTGCGCATGCGTCCAGAAATAAGAAAAGCTTACTTCCACCGTTTTTGAAAATCACAGCTTCTAGAAGGTTTACATGATTTCTTAAAAAACACGAGTTTTTAGAAAATGTGTTTTATTTCATAAATGGAATCTACAAAGTATGCACATTCTACGTCATAACTACTTTCTATAGTTTGCGCATGCGTCCAGAAATAAGAAAAGCTTACTTCCACCGTTTTTTAAAATCACAGCTTCTAGAAGGTTTACACAATTTCGTAAAAAACACGAGTTTTTAGAAAATGTGTTTTATTTCATAAATGGAATCAACAAAGTATGCACATCCTATGTCATAAGGACTTTCTATAGTTTGCGCATTCGTTCGGAAATAAGAAAAGCTTACTTCCACCATTTTTTTAAATCACAGCTTCTAGAAGGTTTACATGATTTTGTAAAAAACATGAGTTTTTAGAAAATGTGTTTTATTTCATAAACGGAATCTACAAAGTATGCACATTCTATGTCATAACAACTTTCTATAGTTTGCGCATGCGTCCAGAAATAAGAAAAGCTTACTTCCCCCATTTTTTAAAATCACAGCTTCTAGAAGCTCTACATGATTTCTTAAAAAACACGATTTTTTAGAAAATCTATTTGATTTCATAAATGGAATCAACAAAGTATGCACATTCTATGTCATAACGACTTTCTATAGTTTGCGCATGCGTCCGGAGATAAGAAAAGCTTACTTCCACCGTTTTTTAAAATCACAGCTTCAAGAAGGTTTACATGATTTCTTAAAAAACACGAGTTTTTAGAAAATGTGTTTTATTTCATAATTGGAATCAACAAAGTATGGACATTCTACGTCATAACGACTTTCTATAGTTTGCGCATGCGTCCGGAAATAGGAAAAGCTTACTTCCCCCGTTTTTTAAAATCACAGCTTCTAGAAGGTTTACATGATTTCTTAAAAAACACGAGTTTTTAGAAAATATCTTTTATTTCAAAAATGGAATCAAGAAAGTATGCACATTCTACGTCATAATGACTTTCTATAGTTTGTGGATGCGTCCGGAAATAAGAAAAGCTTATTTCCACCGATTTTTAAAATCACAGCTTCTACAAGGTTTACATGATTTCTTAAAAAACACGAGTTTTTAGAAAATGTGTTTTATTTCTTAAATGGAATCAACAAAGTATGTACATTCTACGTCATAATGAGTTTCTATAGTTTGCGCATTCGTCCGGAAATAAGAAAAGCTTACTTCCACCGTTTTTTAAAATCGCAGCTTCTAGAAGGTTTACTTGATTTCGTAAAAAACACGAGTTTTTAGAAAATGTGTTTTATTTCATAAATGGAATGTACAAAGTATGCACATTCTACGTCATAACGACTTTCTATAGTTTGCGCATGCGTCCGGAAATAAGAAAAGCTTACTTCCACCATTTTTTAAAATCACAGCTTCTAGAACGTTTACATGATTTCGTAAAAAACAAGTGTTTTTAGAAAATGTGTTTTATTTCATAAATGTAATCTACAAAGTATGCACATTCTACGTCATAACGACTTTCTATAGTTTGCGCATACGTCCGGAAATAAGAAAACCTTGCTTCCCTCGTTTTTTAAAATCACAACTTCCAGAAGGTTTACATGATTTGTTAAAAAACACGCGTTTTTAGAAAATGTGTTTTATTTCAACAATGCAATCAACAATGTATGCACATTCTACGTCATAACGACTTTCTATAGTTTGCGCATGCGTACGGAAATAAGAAAAGCTTACTTACACCGTTTTTTAAAATCACAGCTTCTAGGAGGTTTACCTGATTTCTTAAAAAACACGAGTTTTTAGAAAATGTGTTTTATTTCATAAATGGAATCAACAAAGTATGCACATCCTACGTCATAACGACTTTCTATAGTTTGCGCATGCGTCAGGAAATAAGAAAAGCTTACTTCCACAGTTTTTTAAAATCACAGCTTCTAGAAGGTTTACATGATTTCGTAAAAAACACGAGGTTTTAGAAAATGTGTTTTATTTCATCAATGGAATCTACAAAGTATGCACATTCTACGTCATAACGACTTTCTATAGTTTGCGCATGCGTCCGGAAATAAGAAAAGCTTACTTCCCCCGTTTTTTAAAATCACAGCTTCTAGAAGGTTTACATGATTTCTTAAAAAACACGAGTTTTTAGAAAATATTTTTTATTTCATAAATTGAATCAACAAAGTATGCACATTCTATGTCATAACGTCTTTCTATTGTTTGCGCATGCGTTTGGAAATAAGAAAAGCTTACTTCCACCGTTTTTTAAAATCACAGCTTCTAGAAGGTTTACATGATTTCGTAAAAAACACGAGTTTTTAGAAAATGTGTTTTATTTCATAAATGGAATCTACATACTACGCACATTCTACGTCATAACGACTTTCTATAGTTTGCGCATGCGTCCGGAAATAAGAAAAGCTTACTTCCCCCATTTTTTAAAATCACAGCTTCTAGAAGGTTTACATGATTTCTTAAAAAACACGAGTGTTTAAAAAATATCTTTTATTTCATAAATGGAATCAACAAAGTATGCACATTCTACGTCATAACGACTTTCTATAGTTTGCGCATGCGTCCGGAAATAAGAGAAGCTTACTTCCACCGTTTTTTAAAATCACAGCTTTTAGAAGGTTTACACGATTTCGTAAAAAACACGAGTTTTTAGAAAATATGTTTTATTTCATAAATGAAATCAACAAAGTATGCACATTCTACATCATAACGACTTTCTATAGTTTGCGCATGCGTCCGGAAATAAGAAAAGCTCACTTCCACCGTTTTTTAAAATCACAGCTTCTAGAAGGTTTACATGATTTCGTAAAAAACACGAGTTTTTAGAAAATGTGTTTTATTTCATAAATGGAATAAACAAAGTATGCACATTCTACGTCATAACGACTTTCTATAGTTTGCGCATGCGTTTTGAAATAAGAAAAGCTTACTTCCCCCGTTTTTTAAAATCACAGCTTCTAGAAGGTTTACATGATTTCTTAAAAAACACGAGTTTTTAGAAAATATGTTTTATTTCATCAATGCAATCAACAATGTATGCACATTCTACGTCATAACGACTTTCTATAGTTTGCGCATGCGTACGGAAATAAGAAAAGCTTACTTACACCGTTTTTTAAAATCACAGCTTCTAGAAGGTTTACATGATTTCTTAAAAAACACGAGTTTTTAGAAAATGTGTTTTATTTCATAAATGGAATCAACAAAGTATGCACATTCTACATCATAACGACTTTCTATAGTTTGCGCATGCGTCCAGAAATAAGAAAAGCTTACTTCCACAGTTTTTTAAAATCACAGCTTCTAGAAGGTTTACATGATTTCGTAAAAAACATGAGTTTTTAGAAAATGTGTTTTATTTCATAAATGGAATCTACAAAGTATGCACATTCTACGTCATAACGACTTTCTATAGTTTGCGCATGCGTCCGGAAATAAGAAAAGCTTACTTCCCCCGTTTTTTAAAATCACAGCTTCTAGAAGGTTTACATGATTTCTTAAAAAACACGAGTTTTTAGAAAATATTTTTTATTTCATAAATGGAATCAACAAAGTATGCACATTCTACGTCATAACGTCTTTCTATTGTTTCCGCATGCATTTGGAAATAAGAAAAGCTTACTTCCACCATTTTTTAAAATCACAGCTTCTAGAAGGTTTACATGATTTCGTAAAAAACACGAGTTTTTATAAAATGTGTTTTATTTCATAAATGGAATCTACATACTACGCACATTCTACGTCATAACGACTTTCTATAGTTTGCGCATGCGTCCGGAAATAAGAAAAGCTTACTTCCCCCATCTTTTAAAATCACAGCTTCTAGAAGGTTTACATGATTTCTTAAAAAACACGAGTGTTTAGAAAATATCTTTTATTTCATAAATGGAATCAACAAAGTATGCACATTATACGTCATAACGACTTTCTATAGTTTGCGCATGCGTCCGGAAATAAGAGAAGCTTACTTCCACCGTTTTTTAAAATCACAGCTTCTAGAAGGTTTACACGATTTCGTAAAAAACACGAGTTTTTAGAAAATATGTTTTATTTCATAAATGGAATCAACAAAGTATGCACATCCTATGTCATAACGACTTTCTATAGTTTGCGCATTCGTTTGGAAATAAGAAAAGCTTACTTCCACCATTTTTTTAAATCACAGCTTCTAGAAGGTTTACATGATTTTGTAAAAAACATGAGTTTTTAGAAAATGTGTTTTATTTCATAAATGGAATCTACAAAGTATGCACATTCTACGTCATAACGACTTTCTATAGTTTGCGCATGCGTCCGGAAATAAGAAAAGCTTACTTCCCCCGTTTTTTAAAATCACAGCTTCTAGAAGGTTTACATAATTTCTTAAAAAACACGAGTTTTTAGAAAATATCTTTTATTTCATAAATGGAATCTAGAAAGTATGCACATTCTACGTCATAATGAATTTCTATAGTTTGTGGATGCGTCCGGAAATAAGAAAAGCTTACTTCCACCGATTTTTAAAATCACAGCTTCTAGAAAGTTTACATGATTTCTTAAAAAACACGAGTTTTTAGAAAATGTGTTTTATTTCATAAATGGAATCAACAAAGTATGCACATTCTACGTCATAATGACTTTCTATAGTTTGTGGATGCGTCCGGAAATAAGAAAAGCTTACTTCCACCGATTTTTAAAATCACAGCTTCTAGAAGGTGTACATGATTTCTTAAAAAACACGAGTTTTTAGAAAATGTGTTTTATTTCTTAAATGGAATCAACAAAGTATGTACATTCTACGTCATAATGAGTTTCTATAGTTTGCGCATTCGTCCGGAAATAAGAAAAGCTTACTTCCCCCGTTTTTTTAAATCACAGCTTCTAGAAGGTTTACTTGATTTCGTAAAAAACACGAGTTTTTAGAAAATGTGTTTTATTTCATAAATGGAATCTACAAAGTATGCACATTCTACGTCATAACGACTTTCTATAGTTTGCGCATGCGTCCGGAAATAAGAAAAGCTTACTTCCACCATTTTTTAAAATCACAGCTTCTAGAAGGTTTACATGATTTCTTAAGAAACATGAGTTTTTAGAAAATGTGTTTTATTTCATAAATGGAATCAACAAAGTATGTACATTCTACGTCATAATGACTTTCTATAGTGTGCGCATTCGTCCGGAAATAAGAAAAGCTTACTTCCACCGTTTTTTTAAAATCACAGCTTCTAGAAGGTTTACATGATTTCTTAAAAAACACGAGTTTTTACAAAATGTGTTTTATTTCATAAATGGAATCAACAAAGTATGTACATTCTACGTCATAATGACTTTCTATAGTTTGCGCATTCTTCCGGAAATAAGAAAAGCTTACTTCCACCATTTTTTAAAATCACAGCTTCTAGAAGGCTTACATGATTTCGTAAAAAACACGAGTTTTTAGAAAATGTGTTTTATTTCATAAATGGAATCTACAAAGTATGCACATTCTACGTCATAACGACTTTCTATAGTTTGCGCATGCGTCCAGAAATAAGAAAAGCTTACTTCCACCGTTTTTTAAAATCACAGCTTCTAGAAGGTTTACATGATTTCTTAAAAAACACGAGTTTTTAGAAAATGTGTTTTATTTCATAAATGGAATCTACAAAGTATGCACATTCTACGTGTTGAGATATTGTAACTTCAAAGAATATTATATTTGTACTTTATTATTCCAGAGATGATTCATTCCTCCGTGAAGATCTTATTGTATATCCGGAGATGTTTATTCCTCCGTCGGAATGTGGTAACTTGGGTTATTAGACTTTCCTAGTGGGGGTCGGCCCTGTATGTGTTATGTGGGTCAAAGGGTTATTAGACCACCCTAGAGGGGTCGGCCCAGTCAGTTATAATGGGGTATTTAACCTAATGGTTAAATACGAGCCTACATGTACTTGTGTAATATACATATCAGAGTAGTGTATAAATAGAGGAGGTGTGTTCCTCATTATACACATTCACTCACTTGAGGATATCGCACTTGTGGAGGAGAGGTCTGCTAATGTGGAGGAGGAGATCATGTCTCAGGGTTTCATCTTTGTATATTGCTGGTCATCTATATTGAGGAAGCTTTGCTGGGTTTTCTACCCCATGAGGGTTTCCCAGGATAAATCTTTGTCTCTTGTGTTTATGCTGTGCTTGTTGTTTCTTCAGTGATCCTGTATATGCTATTATTGTGAAATGGAATGTAATGCTGCTATTTTCTGTCTTAGAATATTGAATTCTAACATGGTATCAGAGCTAACCTGAAGGAAGACAAGGTATGGCACTAAAGACACTTGCTTTACTTACGACAATTTGAAGGTTAGGGTTTTACATAGAAAAAACCAGTCATCGTAGCACTTTCTCTATAAATCCGTTTTGGCAAAGTTTTCGGATCTGAAATTGTTACAGGACGAAGCTAAAATCTCCAGGTACCTTGTTTCCAAAGGACAACCTCTAATTCGTTGTACTTTGTGATTTATGATCTGTACAATATAGGGTTTCTGCCTCTTCCAGATCTGAGTCAAAATCAGGTGACCTTGGGAAAAAGGTCATAACTTGGGCTAGGAAGATCCAAATGAAATTTTGTGAAAAGTGACAGGTAGTACACAGACTGTACTATCTCAGAAAACCTTTTCAGAGGTCGAAGTTGAACCAGTGACACGTGGCACGCCGTACAAGTTAGCTCTCTTGTATTATCCCATAAACAGGTCACGTTGCGACACTTGGCATAACTATCTCTCAGAGAATCCAATTGAGGTCAGAACTGTTAGGATGGAAAGACAATAGGCCGAGCTATCTCAGAAAACGTTTTGAGAGGCCGAAGGTCAAACAGTGACACGTGGCACGCCGTACAAGTTCGCTCTCATGTATTTTCCCAAAACAGTTCACGTTGCGACATTTGGCATAACTCTCTCTCAGAACATCGAATCGAGGTCAGACCTGTCAGGATGGAAAGCTAACAGGTCAGGCTATCTTAGAAAACTTTTTCAGACCCTGTGGATCAAAAATTTTGGAGTTACACCAGAAACAATCAGGTACATATTTCTGTCAAAACAGAATTATTTTTTGGTACCTTCATTCATGGCTTCCAGAATTTAGGGCTTTGAAGAAAGTTGGAATTTTTGTAATCGGAGACCACGGCTGGATGCTACTCATCAAAATAGAAATTTAGAGACCAAGATCAGAATTTTTGGTTGGGCAGAAGGCCGGGCTTGATTAGACCCTAGTTCGGGACTTTGATCAGAAAAGTGGAAAATTAGGGCTTCTGTAAAAATGGGAATTTTTGAAACCTGTGACCACGGCTGGAAGCTCCTCAGAAAAATAGAAGCTTAGAGCTTTGGATCAAACCTTTTGATGGGGAAAAAGAGTGGGCTTCATCAAACCCCAGTTCAGGGTCACGTCCAGTGAATCCGAAAGTTTCAAAGGCAAAATTGAGGAGTAAAACTTTGCAGTTTTCAAATTCTGAATATACCAGTTTGATCAGCTCATCAAGGCGCATATTTCTATCCTTTTGGAAGTTTGAAATTCAAAGTTTGAATTTTTTGGGTTTCTCTGACAAACCCATATCCAGCTCCAGGTCCAGTTCTTGCAAATCAAGTGGATTGGGTTAATCCTAGAAGAAGATGGATTGGTCACCTGCATAAGTGAAGAAGTTCCTGTCTCAGAGGGAGATGAGGATAAGGCCTTACATAAGAAGAATACAAGCGATCTCGACAGGTATGACTCATCGAGGTATGTTTCGATATTTGTCAATGATTAAGTTTATGGTATGTTTGTCTTCAGGTTATTACAGTTAGTACAATTTTGATTTTAGATTTGTCGTATAACCTTAACAAAATTATGAATGCATGATAGAAGATATTCATTGGTTAGGGTGTTGACACTTATGATTGTACTAATGCATTATGATGTTGTGTGAGGTTGATGTTGTCTGCTAACAAGATACAGGTACATCACAAAAGACAAATCAGGTTCCATGACCATGAAAACATGAAGACAAAGACTCATCCATAATCTTTGTTCTACTTACGAGGTATGTATGACTTTGTTATATTATGCTTAACCTATGAGACATGCAGGTTCTAGCTCAGGATCTCTAAATCATTGAAGAGATTGTTTAGGTATGTTGTACATAACCAAGTAGGTATACTAATCCAGGTATGTTTCCCATGAATCTTACTTTGTGTTAGGATCCCTTATATAAGTATACTTGATATGATTGGTTATGCTTATTCATAAAGTTAGTAATCAAGGGTTTATGCATGATTTAATTAACCAGAAGAGTACTATGATCAAACAAGAATATGCATGAGTAAAAGAAGACTTACTTGAAACCCTAAATACTAATGATCATGACTATACATATTCAAGATTATTTAGAATTAGAATGTTTTGAGAATATACTAATGAATGAATGTTTGTGTATGAGATCATGAGGATGACACTAGTGCACACTTGAGCATGCACAGTGGTACAGAATGAATAGAAGTTCAAAGGACATATAGAAGATCAAGTGGGAGGCAACCACACAAACATAAAAGATAAGTATTTGAGTTGTTATTTGAAATAGTAAATGATATTTCTTGTATGCATATTTGTATTCCTAGAACATATCATGCTGAGTGCAAACATTCATAGAGCATTGAACATTATACTACTAATATGCATATGATTGGTAAGTTGGACAAACATTCCATTGTTGCTTGTCTAGAATGAAACCTCTTTGCTGACATGCTGAGAGCTGTGCACACTCTCGATAGTATGTTCTGGTAGAGATGGAAGGCATCTAGATAGCCACTGTATGCATACAGGATATGGGAAAGTGTTGTGCCAAAGTATTGGTCAAGATAGTTGCATAACTATGTAAATGATATCTGTATGCATAATAGGTTATCATGATTTCATGATTATGAAGGATTACTAATCATGTACTTAATTTTGTTTTGTAGGAAAGATCATGAAGAATAATGAACACCGAACAAGTGATGGATGTTCAACAAGAAGATTTACAAATCAAACAAAATATAGAAGGCTTGTGGCTAGAAGATTCTCTTAGAAAGAGGAAGATAATCATGATGAGATGCTTGCTCCAAGTGGCTAGATAAGACCATTCTCTTAATGGTGTAATTAAAGAAGAAGTGTGAATCAGGTTCTGTATGGGTTCCCAGGATCGATAGTATATTGATGAGAATACATGTGGGGATTGTATCATCCTTGAACACTTGTTCTAAAGAGAGCCATAAACTTGAGGTCTCCGAGAATGAAGTCCTAAGTGGACAGTTGAGGGGATTGGATCATCCCTGGACTTTCAGTCCTAAAGAGAGCCGTAGACGTGAGGTCTCCGAGAATGAAGTCCTTAGTGGACAGTTGAGGGGATTGGATCATCCCTGGACTTTCAGTCCTAAAGAGAGCCGTAGACTTGAGGTCTCCGAGAATGAAGTCCTGAGTGGACAGTTGAGGGGATTGGATCATCCCTGGACTTTCAGTCCTAAAGAGAGCCGTAGACGTGAGGTCTCCGAGAATGAATTCCTTAGTGGACAGTTGAGGGGATTGGATCATCCCTGGACTTTCATTCCTAAAGAGAGCCGTAGACGTAAGGTCTCCGAGAAGTGGGGATTGTATCATCCCCGGACCTTGGTCCCTGAATTGATCCGTAGACGTATGGTCTTCGAGAATAAAGTGATGGGGATTGCATCATCCCGGAACCACTAGTTCAAAATGTACGTGAGGACTGCATCGTCCATGAACTGGGTTCAAAATGTACGTGAGGACTGCATCGTCCATGAACTGGGTTCAAAATGTACGTGAGGACTGCATCGTCCATGAACTGGGTTCAAAATGTACGTGAGGACTGCATCGTCCATGAGCTGGGTTCAAAATGTACGTGAGGACTGCATCGTCCATGAGCTGGGTTCAAAATGTACGTGAGGACTGCATCGTCCATGAGCTGGGTTCAAAATGTACGTGAGGACTGCATCGTCCATGAGCTGGGTTCAAAATGTACGTGAGGACTGCATCGTCCATGAGCTGGGTTCAAAATGTACGTGAGGACTGCATCGTCCATGAACTGGGTTCAAAATGTACGTGAGGACTGCATCGTCCATGAGCTGGGTTCAAAATGTACGTGAGGACTGCATCGTCCATGAACTGGGTTCAAAATGTACGTGAGGACTGCATCGTCCATGAACTGGGTTCAAAATGTACGTGAGGACTGCATCGTCCATGAACTGGGTTCAAAATGTACGTGAGGACTGCATCGTCCATGAACTGGGTTCAAAATGTACGTGAGGACTGCATCGTCCATGAACTGGGTTCAAAATGTACGTGAGGACTGCATCGTCCATGAACTGGGTTCAAAATGTACGTGAGGACTGCATCGTCCATGAACTGGGTTCAAAATGTACGTGAGGACTGCATCGTCCATGAACTGGGTTCAAAATGTACGTGATGGGATTGCATCGTCCCTAGACATGAGACTTGTCTTAAAGTGATAAGGACTAATCATCCTGTAAGTAGATTGGGATTGCATCGTCCCTAGACATGATGAGGTGTCTTAAAGTGATAAGGACTAATCATCCTGTAAGTAGATTGGGATTGCATCGTCCCTAGACATGGTGAGGTGTCTTAAAGTGATAAGGACTAATCATCCTGTAAGTAGATTGGGATTGCATCATCCCTAGACATGGTGAGGTGTCTTAAAGTGATAAGGACTAATCATCCTGTAAGTAGATTGGGATTGCATCATCCCTAGACATGGTGAGGTGTCTTAAAGTGATAAGGACTAATCATCCTGTAAGTAGATTGGGATTGCATCGTCCCTAGACATGGTGAGGTGTCTTAAAGTGATAAGGACTAATCATCCTGTAAGTAGATTGGGATTGCATCGTCCCTAGACATGGTGAGGTGTCTTAAAGTGATAAGGACTAATCATCCTGTAAGTAGATTGGGATTGCATCATCCCTAGACATGGTGAGGTGTCTTAAAGTGATAAGGACTAATCATCCTGTAAGTAGATTGGGATTGCATCGTCCCTAGACATGGTAAGGTGTCTTAAAGTGATAAGGAGTAATCATCCTGTAAGTTGATTCGGGATTGCATCATCCTTAGACATGGTGAGGTGTATTAAAAGGATAAGGATTGATCATCCTGTAAGTTGATCTGGATTGCATCATCCATAGACATGAGAGATGTCTTAAATTGAGAGGGATTGACCATCCCGTAATTGGATCATGTGTGTTGCAGGGTATGCTGCTGTTGTGTATACTTGTATCAGTGTGGATACTTGTATTGATAGATGTATTAGTGAGAATACATGCTTTTGATGATAGATGTATTAGTGAGAATACATGCTTTTGATGATATATGTATTAGTAAGAATACATGTTTTGATGATAGATGTATTGGTGAGAATACATACTTTTGATGATACATGTATTGATTAATGTACTTGTATGGTTGAGGATACTTATGTTGTAGATCGAGATGATCCAGATGCTGTAGATCGTGATGATCCAGATGCTGTAGATCGAGATGATCCAGATGCTATAGATCGAGATGATCCAGATGCTGTAGATCGAGATGATCCAGATGCTGTAGATCGAGATGATCCAGATGCTGTAGATCGAGATGATCCAGATGCTGTAGATCGAGATGATCCAGATGCTGTAGATCGAGATGATCCAGATGCTGTAGATCGAGATGATCCAGATGTTGTAGATCGTGATGATCCAGATGCTGTAGATCGAGATGATCCAGATGCTGTAGATCGAGATGATCCAGATGTTGTAGATCGTGATGATCCAGATGCTGTAGATCGAGATGATATGACAATGCTGATGATCGTTAGATAACGATGCAGATGATCATAAGATGACGATGCTAATGATCGTGTGATGACGATGCTGATGATCGTGAGATGACGATGCTGATGATCGTGTGATGACGATGCTGATGATCGTGAGATGACGATGTTGATGATCGTGTGATGACGATGTTGATGATAGTGAGATGACGATGTTGTTGTTCATGTGATGACGATGCTGATGATCGTGTGATGGCGATGCTGACAATCGTAAGGATTCAGATATTGATGTTGCTGTAGCTGTTTGAGTGCTGCAGAAGATAAAGACTCAGTACTGAAGATGTTGATGTTCCAGTATTGAAGATATTCCAGTAACTGGTTGAGTTACTGATGATGTTGAGAAAGCTTCCAATGATTTATAGATGTATCATGTATGATGTTGATGACTCCTTGCTCGTGCAGATGCTGTTATAATATCCTTCTCGTTAAGGGGGAGTGTTGAGATATTGTAACTTCAAAGAATATTATATTTGTACTTTATTATTCCGGAGATGATTCATTCCTCCGTGAAGATCTTATTGTATATCCGGAGATGTTTATTCCTCCGTCGGAATGTGGTAACTTGGGTTATTAGACTTCCCTAGTGGGGGTCGGCCCTGTATGTGTTATGTGGGTCAAAGGGTTATTAGACCACCCTAGAGGGGTCGGCCCAGTAAGTTATAATGGGGTATTTAACCTAATGGTTAAATACGAGCCTACATGTACTTGTGTAAAATACATATCAGAGTAGTGTATAAATAGAGGAGGTGTGTTCCTCATTATACACATTCACTCACTTGAGGATATCGCACTTGTGGAGGAGAGGTCTGCTATTGTGGAGGAGGAGATCATGTCTCAGGGTTTCATCTTTGTATATTGCTGGTCATCTATATTGAGGAAGCTTTGCTGGGTTTTCTACCCCATGAGGGTTTCCCAGGATAAATCTCCGTCTCTTGTGTTTATGCTGTGCTTGTTGTTTCTTCAGTGATCCTGTATATGCTATTATTGTGAAATGGAATGTAATGCTGCTATTTTCTGTCTTAGCATATTGAATTCTAACACTACGTCATAACGACTTTCTATAGTTTGCGCATGCGTCCAGAAATAAGAAAAGCTTACTTCCACCGTTTTTTAAAATCACAGCTTCTAGAAGGTTTACACAATTTCGTAAAAAACACGAGTTTTTAGAAAATGTGTTTTATTTCATAAATGGAATTAACAAAGTATGCACATCCTATGTCATAACGACTTTCTATAGTTTGCGCATTCGTTCAGAAATAAGAAAAGCTTACTTCCACCATTTTTTTAAATCACAGCTTCTAGAAGGTTTACATGATTTTGTAAAAAACATGAGTTTTTAGAAAATGTGTTTTATTTCATAAATGGAATCTACAAAGTATGCACATTCTATGTCATAACAACTTTCTATAGTTTGCGCATGCGTCCAAAAATAAGAAAAGCTTACTTCCCCCGTTTTTTAAAATCACAGCTTCTAGAAGGTCTACATGATTTCTTAAAAAACACGAGTTTTTAGAAAATATCTTTGATTTCATAAATGGAATCAACAAAGTATGCACATTCTATGTCATAACGACTTTCTATAGTTTGCGCATGCGTCCGGAGATAAGAAAAGCTTACTTCCACCGTTTTTTAAAATCACAGCTTCTAGAAGGTTTACATGATTTCTTAAAAAACACGACTTTTTAGAAAATGTGTTTTATTTCATAAATGGAATCAACAAAGTATGCACATTCTACGTCATAACGACTTTCTATAGTTTGCGCATGCGTCCGGAAATAAGAAAAGCTTACTTCCCCCGTTTTTTAAAATCACAGCTTCTAGAAGGTTTACATGATTTCTTAAAAAACACGAGTTTTTAGAAAATATCTTTTATTTCAAAAATGGAATCAACAAAGTATGCACATTCTACGTCATAATGACTTTCTATAGTTTGTGGATGCGTCCGGAAATAAGAAAAGCTTACTTCCACCGATTTTTAAAATCACAGCTTCTAGAAGGTTTACATGATTTCTTAAAAAACACGAGTTTTTAGAAAATGTGTTTTATTTCTTAAATGGAATCAACAAAGTATGTACATTCTACGTCATAATGAGTTTCTATAGTTTGCGCATTCGTCCGGAAATAAGAAAATCTTACTTCCCCCGTTTTTTAAAATCACAGCTTCTAGAAGGTTTACTTGATTTCGTAAAAAACACGAGTTTTTAGAAAATGTGTTTTATTTCATAAATGGAATCTACAAAGTATGCACATTCTACGTCATAACGAATTTCTATAGTTTGCGCATGCGTCCGGAAATAAGAAAAGCTTACTTCCACCGTTTTTTAAAATCACAGCTTCTAGAAGGTTTACATGATTTCTTAAGAAACACGAGTTTTTAGAAAATGTGTTTTATTTCATAAATGGAATCAACAAAGTATGTACATTCTACGTCATAATGACTTTCTATAGTTTGCGCAATCGTCCGGAAATAAGAAAAGCCTACTTCCACCGTTTTTTTAAAATCACAGCTTCTAGAAGGTTTACAGAATTTCGTAAAAAACACGAGTTTTTACAAAATGTGTTTTATTTCATCAATGGAATCTACAAAGTATGCACATTCTACGTCATAACGACTTTCTATAGTTTGCGCATGCATCCAGAAATAAGAAAAGCTTACTTCCACCGTTTTTTAAAATCACAGCTTCTAGAAGGTTTACATGATTTGTTAAAAAACACGAGTTTTTAGAAAATGTGTTTTATTTCATAAATGGAATCAACAAAGTATGCACATTCTACGTCATAACGACTTTCTATAGTTTGCGCATGCGTTTGGAAATAAGAAAAGCTTATTCGCCCTTTTTTTACAATCACAGCTTCTGGAAGGTTTACATGACTTCTTAAAAAACACTAGTTTTCAGAAAATATGTTTTATTTCATAAATGGAATCAACAAAGTATGCACATTCTACGTCATAACGACTTTCTATAGTTTGCGCATGCGTCTGGAAATAAGAAAAGCTTACTTCCACCGTTTTTTAAAATCACAGCTTCTAGAAGGTTTACATGATTTCGTAAAAAACACGTGTTTTTAGAAAATGTGTTTTATTTCATAAATGGAATCTACAAAGTATGCACATTCTACGTCATAACGACTTTCTATAGTTTGCGCATGCGTCCGGAAATAAGAAAACCTTACTTCCCTCGTTTTTTAAAATCACAGCTTCTAGAAGGTTTACATGATTTCTTAAAAAACACACGTTTTTAGAAAATGTGTTTTATTTCATAAATGGAATCAACAAAGTATGCACATTCTACGTCATAACGACTTTCTATAGTTTGCACATGCGTCCGGAAATAAGAAAAGCTTACTTCCATCGTTTTTTAAAATCACAGCTTCTAGAAGGTTTACATGATTTCTTAAAAAACACAAGTTTTTAGAAAATGTGTTTTATTTCATAAATGGAATAAACAAAGTATGCACATTCTACGTCATAACGACTTTCTATAGTTCGCGCATGCGTCCGGAAATAAGAAAAGCTTACTTCCACCGTTTTTTAAAATCACAGCTTCTAGAAGGTTTACATGATTTCTTAAAAAACACGAGGGTTTAGAAAATATCTTTTATTTCATAAATGGAATCAACAAAGTATGCACATTCTACGTCATAACGACTTTCTATAGTTTGCGCATGCGTCCGGAAATAAGAGAAGCTTACTTCCACCGTTTTTTAAAATCACAGCTTCTAGAAGGCTTACACGATTTCGTAAAAAACACGAGTTTTTAGAAAATATGTTTTATTTCATAAATGGAATCAACAAAGTATGCACATCCTATGTCATAACGAACTTCTATAGTTTGCGCATTCGTTTGGAAATAAGAAAAGCTTACTTCCACCATTTTTTTAAATCACAGCTTCTAGAAGGTTTACATGATTTTGTAAAAAACATGAGTTTTTAGAAAATCTGTTTTATTTCATAAATGGAATCTACAAAGTATGCACATTCTACGTCATAACGACTTTCTATAGTTTGCGCATGCGTCCGGAAATAAGAAAAGCTTACTTCCCCCGTTTTTTAAAATCACAGCTTCTAGAAAGTTTACATGATTTCTTAAAAAACACGAGTTTTTAGAAAATATCTTTTATTTCATAATTGGAATCAACAAAGTATGCACATTCTACGTCATAACGACTTTCTATAGTTTGCGCATGCGTCCGGAAATAAGAAAAGCTTACTTCCCCCATTTTTTAAAATCATAGCTTCTAGAAGGTTTACATGATTTCTTAAAAAACACGAGTGTTTAGAAAATATCTTTTATTTCATAAATGGAATCAACAAAGTATGCACATTCTACGTCATAACGACTTTCTATAGTTTGCGCATGCGTCCGGAAATAAGAGAAGCTTACTTCCACCGTTTTTTAAAATCACAGCTTCTAGAAGGTTTACACGATTTCGCAAAAAACACGAGTTTTTAGAAAATATGTTTTATTTCGTAAATGGAATCAACAAAGTATGCACATCCTATGTCATAACGACTTTCTATAGTTTCCGCATTCGTTTGGAAATAAGAAAAGCTTACTTCCACCATTTTTTTAAATCACAGCTTCTAGAAGGTTTACATGATTTTGTAAAAAACATGAGTTTTTAGAAAATTTGTTTTATTTCATAAATGGAATCTACAAAGTATGCACATTCTACGTCATAACGACTTTCTATAGTTTGCGCATGCGTCCGGAAATAAGAAAAGCTTACTTCCGCCGTTTTTTAAAATCACATCTTCTAGAAGGTTTACATGATTTCTTAAAAAACACGAGTTTTTAGAAAATATCTTTTATTTCATAAATGGAATCAACAAAGTATGCACATTCTACGTCATAACGACTTTCTATAGTTTGCGCATGCGTCCGGAAATAAGAAAAGCTTACTTCCACTGTTTTTTAAAATCACAGCTTCTAGAAGGTTTACATGATTTCGTAAAAAACACGAGTTTTTAGAAAATGTGTTTTATTTCATAAATGGAATCTAGAAAGTACGCACATTCTACGTAATAACGACTTTCTAGAGTTTTCGCAGGCGTTTGGAACTAAGAAAAGCTTACTTCCCCCGTTTTTTAAAATCACGGCTTCTAGAAGGTTTACATGATTTCTTAAAAAAGACGAGTTTTTAGAAAATATCTTTTATTTCAAAAATGGAATCAACAAAGTATGCACATTCTACGTCATAATGACTTTCTATAGTTTGTGGATGCGTCCGGAAATAAGAAAAGCTTACTTCCACCGATTTTTAAAATCACAGCTTCTAGAAGGTTTACATGATTTCTTAAAAAACACGAGTTTTTAGAAAATGTGTTTTATTTCATAAATGGAATCAACAAAGTATGTACATTCTACGTCATAATGAATTTCTATAGTTTGCGCATTCGTCCGGAAATAAGAAAAGCTTACTTCCACCGTTTTTTAAAATCACAGCTTCTAGAAGGCTTACATGATTTCGTAAAAAACACGAGTTTTTAGAAAATGTGTTTTATTTCATAAATGGAATCTACAAAGTATGCACATTCTACGTCATAACGACTTTCTATAGTTTGCGCATGCGTCCAGAAATAAGAAAAGCTTACTTCCACCGTTTTTTAAAATCACAGCTTCTAGAAGGTTTACATGATTTCTTAAAAAACACGAGTTTTTAGAAAATGTGTTTTATTTCATAAATGGAATCTACAAAGTATGCACATTCTACGTCATAACGACTTTCTATAGTTTGCGCATGCGTCCAGAAATAAGAAAAGCTTACTTCCACCGTTTTTTAAAATCACAGCTTCTAGAAGGTTTACACAATTTCGTAAAAAACACGAGTTTTTAGAAAATGTGTTTTATTTCATAAATGGAATCAACAAAGTATGCACATCCTATGTCATAACGACTTTCTATAGTTTGCGCATTCGTTCGGAAATAAGAAAAGCTTACTTCCACCATTTTTTTAAATCACAGCTTCTAGAAGGTTTACATGATTTTGTAAAAAACATGAGTTTTTAGAAAATGTGTTTTATTTCATAAATGGAATCTACAAAGTATGCACATTCTATGTCATAAAAACTTTCTATAGTTTGCGCATGCGTCCAGAAATAAGAAAAGCTTACTTCCCCCGTTTTTTAAAATCACAGCTTCTAGAAGGTCTACATGATTTCTTAAAAAACACGAGTTTTTAGAAAATATCTTTGATTTCATAAATGGAATCAACAAAGTATGCACATTCTATGTCATAACGACTTTCTATAGTTTGCGCATGCGTCCGGAGATAAGAAAAGCTTACTTCCACCGTTTTTTATAATCACAGCTTCTAGAAGGTTTACATGATTTCTTAAAAAACACGAGTTTTTAGAAAATATCTTTTATTTCAAAAATGGAAAAGTATGCACATTCTACGTCATAATGACTTTCTATAGTTTGTGGATGTGTCCGGAAATAAGAAAAGCTTACTTCCACCGATTTTTAAAATCACAGCTTCTAGAAGGTTTACATGATTTCTTAAAAAACACGAGTTTTTAGAAAATATCTTTTATTTCAAAAATGTAAAAGTATGCACATTCTACGTTATAATGACTTTCTATAGTTTGTGGATGCGTCCGGAAATAGGAAAAGCTTACTTCCACCGATTTTTAAAATCACAGCTTCTAGAAGGTTTACATGATTTCTTAAAAAACACGAGTTTTTAGAAAATGTGTTTTATTCTTTAAATGGAATCAACAAAGTATGTACATTCTACGTCATAATGACTTTCTATAGTTTGCGCATTCGTCCGGAAATAAGAAAAGCTTACTTCCACCGTTTTTTAAAATCACAGCTTCTAGAAGGTTTACTTGATTTCGTAAAAAACACGAGTTTTTAGAAAATGTGTTTTATTTCATAAATGGAATCTACAAAGTATGCACATTCTACGTCATAACGACTTTCTATAGTTTGCGCATGCGTCCGGAAATAAGAAAAGCTTACTTCCACCGTTTTTTAAAATCACAACTTCTGGAAGGTTTACATGATTTCTTAAAAAACCCTAGTTTTTAGAAAATATGTTTTATTTCATAAATGGAATCAACAAAGTATGCACATTCTATGTCATAACGACTTTCTATAGTTTGCGCATGCGTCCGGAAATAAGAAAAGCTTACTTCCACCGTTTTTTAAAATCACAGCTTCTAGAAGGTTTACATGATTTCGTAAAAAACACGTGTTTTTAGAAAATGTGTTTTATTTCATAAATGGAATCTACAAAGTATGCACATTCTACGTCATAACGACTTTCTATAGTTTGCGCATGCGTCCGGAAATAAGAAAAGCTTACTTCCACCGTTTTTTAAAATCACAGCTTCTAGAAGGTTTACATGATTTGTTAAAAAACACGAGTTTTTAGAAAATGTGTTTTATTTCATAAATGGAATCAACAAAGTATGCACATTCTACGTCATAACGACTTTCTATAGTTTGCGCATGCGTTTGGAAATAAGAAAAGCTTATTCGACCGTTTTTTACAATCACAGCTTCTGGAAGGTTTACATGATTTCTTAAAAAACACTAGTTTTTAGAAAATATGTTTTATTTCATAAATGGAATCAACAAAGTATGCACATTCTACGTCATAACGACTTTCTATAGTTTGCGCATGCGTCCGGAAATAAGAAAAGCTTACTTCCACCGTTTTTTAAAATCACAGCTTCTAGAAGGTTTACATGATTTCGTAAAAAAACACGTGTTTTTAGAAAATGTGTTTTATTTCATAAATGGAATCTACAAAGTATGCACATTCTACGTCATAAAGACTTTCTATAGTTTGCGCATGCGTCCGGAAATAAGAAAACCTTACTTCCCTCGTTTTTTAAAATCATAGCTTCTAGAAGGTTTACATGATTTCTTAAAAAACACACGTTTTTAGAAAATGTGTTTTATTTCATAAATGGAATCAACAAAGTATGCACATTCTACTTCATAACGACTTTCTATAGTTTGCACATGCGTCCGGAAATAAGAAAAGCTTACTTCCATCGTTTTTTAAAATCACAGCTTCTAGAAGGTTTACATGATTTCTTAAAAAACACGAGTTTTTATAAAATGTGTTTTATTTCATAAATGGAATAAACAAAGTATGCACATTCTACGTCATAACGACTTTCTATAGTTTGCGCATTCGTCCGGAAATAAGAAAAGCTTACTTCCACCGTTTTTTAAAATCACAGCTTCTAGAAGGTTTACATGATTTCGTAAAAAACACGAGTTTTTAGAAAATGTGTTTTATTTCATAAATGGAATGTACAAAGTATGCACATTCTACATCATAACGACTTTCTATAGTTTGCGCATGCGTCCGGAAATAAGAAAAGCTTACTTCCACCATTTTTTAAAATCACAGCTTCTAGAAGGTTTACATGATTTCTTAAAAACCACGAGTTTTTAGAAAATGTGTTTTATTTCATAAATGGAATCAACAAGGTATGCACATTCTACGTCATAACGACTTTCTATAGTTTGCGCATGCGTCCGGAAATAAGAAAAGCTTACTTCCACTGTTTTTTAAAATCACAGCTTCTAGAAGGTTTACATGATTTGGTAAAAAACACGAGTTTTTAGAAAATGTGTTTTATTTCATAAATGGAATCTACAAAGTATGCACATTCTACATCATAACGAATTTCTATAGTTTTCGCAGGCGTTTGGAACTAAGAAAAGCTTACTTCCCCCGTTTTTTAAAATCACGGCTTCTAGAAGGTTTACATGATTTCTTAAAAGACACGAGTTTTTAGAAAATATCTTTTATTTCAAAAATGGAATCAACAAAGTATGCACATTCTACGTCATAATGACATTCTATAGTTTGTGGATGCGTCCGGAAATAAGAAAAGCTTACTTCCACCGATTTTTAAAATCACAGCTTCTAGAAGGTTTACATGATTTCTTAAAAAACACGAGTTTTTAGAAAATGTGTTTTATTTCATAAATGGAATAAAAAAGTATGTACATTCTACGTCATAATGACTTTCTATAGTTTGCGCATTCGTCCGGAAATAAGAAAAGCTTACTTCCACCGTTTTTTAAAATCACAGCTTCTAGAAGGTTTACATGATTTCGTAAAAAACATGAGTTTTAGAAAATGTGTTTTATTTCATAAATGGAATCTACAAAGTATGCACATTCTATGTCATAACGACTTTCTATAGTTTGCGCATGCGTCCGGAAATAAGAAAAGCTTACTTCCACCGTTTTTTAAAATCACAGCTTCTAGAAGGTTTACATGATTTCTTAAAAAACACGAGTTTTTAGAAAATGTGTTTTATTTCATAAATGGAATCAACAAAGTATGTACATTCTACGTGTAATGCCTACATTGGCATTATAAATTTTAATCTAATTAAACATAGATTTTGTGACTAAGCAACATACAATCAACGTATAAGCATTTTTGCAATAGCATAAATTTAGGATTTTTTTTTTTAAATTTCATTGATGATTCACATAACATAAATTAACATCATAAATCATGTATCAATAGCATCATATGAGAAGTTTTCAACAACAAATAAACAATTTAAAATCACAAGAAAAATACCTCGTTATAAGAATGGTGACGGAGTCCAAACTGAGCAAGCTCCCCTCTTCTTCTCCTCGAGTTGCTTCCATCTTTATTGCCCAAGCGGGACCACGGTTTTACCTCCCAGCCAACTAGGGGCCTAGCCGGCTCCCTAGCCCCAGGAAACCATTGAACGGTCCCATCCAAATGGCCTCCTGGCCCTCTGTGCCCGAGACCCCCAAAGAACATAACAGTGATGCACTAGTAGGCTATGTATCCAATCTTCCAAGAGTTCTCAAACTCTTCCAACTCTTCCAAACTTCTCATACCCCAAATTTCCCAAAATACCTCTTCCTCATCAAAATTCCTACCAAAATATCTTTCAAGAGAAAAGACTCCCCTCCTTCCAATCTCAAGTCTCATATTTATATCAAAACTCCTCCTCATCCATCAATAAATTCCAAAAATAATAGTCAACATTCAATAAATTCATTTTTAAAAAAAAATAGCAATTTAATCTAAATTAATAAAATATTATTACACATGGTTGCAAAGTCTTACTTGTCATACTTCTACATTAAATGCAACTATGACCACTCTTTTCTAAAAACTTGTGCAATCCTATCTATTCATTCATTTATATTATCCTCTCATACATAAGTCAAATAAGATATTTTCATATACTATATTATACTATGAAATAATTTATATTATTTGTATATAATATTATATGTATTTCAATGATCCAATCAATTTATATAAATCTAAAACATATTAAACAAGTCAACAAACTCATACTTTCAACTCACAAGTGATACTTTCAACAATTCATCAACCAAGCTACTATTAGATAATATAACCATATTAATTTATTCATCGATCGACCAATCATAGTATTGTACTCACGAATTGGCATATGCATGGCCAGTGCACACGTCATAAGCGTGGGTACTAATAATCACATTTAATGCTCCTAATAGATCATTATTACCTGATCACAACAACACATAGAAAAACAATTAAACAATGCATCATTCATCATTCATACAGAAGCAAGAAGACATTTAATTAAATAAACATAGTGATGAAATCCAGCATATAATCACGATAGTTAATAAAAATCAAGAACACCATCCAATCCATCATTGGTCCCTTCCATCCCATCAGTACTCCAACCCCCTAATCACCACTACTTCCATCTCCTGACCTCACCATCCCGTCCTCTGCTGGAATATACCACGGAATCTCGACTACGCGTATGACCATGTATATAACTCGTAAGTGGAAGTGTCGATCGACCACATCGACCAAGCTTCCCCAACAGGCACCCACTAGTCGTCATCACACATCCACGGGAGCGTGCTCAGCACAGCCCTCCCACGACTCTGGGTTTAGGAGGTTCGATGGTGGGAAATGCCTCCACCCCTCCTAATAGTACTATGGTCAACGCCCTACATCAACCATACCATGCCATCACTGATCTAAGGGGTCTCGTCATCGAACAACCACTTTGGGCAAGTCGTAGTTCCTGTCAAAACTCACACTTACCCACAAGTCATAGAAATATTGGAATTCACAATTAAATAGCATGAGATTTGATATAACATCATTATACTCATGATGTTCAATACATCTCGTGCCCCTTTGCAATATAGGACTCCGCCTATCTCATAGCCAATCAACATGTGGAATAGTTCATCATTAACATGAAACATATACATATCCATACCCAACTCTTTCAAGTGTTAATCCATATTACTAATACAACATTTACAAATAATCATGTAAGTACTTTTGCAAACAACTAAGTTAGCATTACACATATGGATATTCTATATTCAATTTGTATGTTCAATATGAAGCAACATATCCATTGCCATTAATAAATTAAATAGTAAATTCCATTTACCATACAACCTCACCGGAGTCCACATGTGCACATAACAATCATCTTTAATCAATCTATCTTCGTCAAATAGATAATAAGCAAATACAATGCTAAGCTAATTCACATTTAGAGTTTTTAATTAATGACTATCAATATATGGGGCATTACACTACGTCATAATGACTTTCTATAGTTTGTGCATTCGTCCGGAAATAAGAAAAGCTTACTTCCACCGTTTTTTAAAATCACAGCTTCTAGAAGGTTTACATGATTTCGTAAAAAACACGAGTTTTTAGAAAATGTGTTTTATTTCATAAATGGAATCTACAAAGTATGCACATTCTACATCATAACGACTTTCTATAGTTTGCACATGCGTCCAGAAATAAGAAAAGGTTACTTCCACCGTTTTTTAAAATCACAGCTTCTAGAAGGTTTACATGATTTCTTAAAAAACACGACTTTTTAGAAAATGTGTTTTATTTAATAAATGGAATCTACAAAGTATGCACATTCTACGTCATAACGACTTTCTATAGTAAGTGCATGCGTCCGGAAATAAGAAAAGATTACTTCCCCCGTTTTTTAAAATCACAGCTTCTAGAAGGTTTACATGATTTCTTAAAAAACACGAGTTTTTAGAAAATGTGTTTTATTTCATAAATGGAATCTACAAAGTATGCACATTCTACGACATAACGACTTTCTATAGTTTTCGCAGGCGTTTGGAACTAAGAAAAGCTTACTTCCCCCGTTTTTTAAAATCACGGCTTCTAGAAGGTTTACATGATTTCTTAAAAGACACGAGTTTTTAGAAAATATCTTTTATTTCAAAAATGGAATCAACAAAGTATGCACATTGTACGTCATAATGACTTTCTATAGTTTGTGGATGCGTCTGGAAATAAGAAAAGCTTACTTCCACCGATTTTTAAAATCACAGCTTCTAGAAGGTTTACATGATTTCTTAAAAAACATGAGTTTTTAGAAAATGTGTTTTATTTCATAAATGGAATCAAAAAAGTATGTACATTCTACGTCATAATGACTTTCTATAGTTTGCGCATTCGTCCGGAAATAAGAAAAGCTCACTTCCACCGTTTTTTAAAATCACAGCTTCTAGAAGGTTTACATGATTTCGTAAAAAACATGAGTTTTAGAAAATGTGTTTTATTTCATAAATGGAATCTACAAAGTATGCACATTCTACGTCATAACGACTTTCTATAGTTTGCGCATGCGTCCGGAAATAAGAAAAGCTTACTTCCACCGTTTTTTAAAATCACAGCTTCTACAAGGTTTACATGATTTCTTAAAAAACACGAGTTTTTAGAAAATGTGTTTTATTTCATAAATGGAATCAACAAAGTATGTACATTCTACGTCATAATGACTTTCTATAGTTTGCGCATTCGTCCGGAAATAAGAAAAGCTTACTTCCACCGTTTTTTAAAATCACAGCTTCTAGAAGGTTTACATGATTTCGTAAAAAACACGAGTTTTTAGAAAATGTGTTTTATTTCATAAATGGAATCTACAAAGTATGCACATTCTACGTCATAACGACTTTCTATAGTTTGCACATGCGTCCAGAAATAAGAAAAGGTTACTTCCACCGTTTTTTAAAATCACAGCTTCTAGAAGGTTTACATGATTTCTTAAAAAACACGAGTTTTTAGAAAATGTGTTTTATTTAATAAATGGAATCTACAAAGTATGCACATTCTACGTCATAACGACTTTCTATAGTAAGTGCATGCGTCCGGAAATAAGAAAAGCTTACTTCCCCCGTTTTTTAAAATCATAGCTTCTAGAAGGTTTACATGATTTCTTAAAAAACACGAGTTTTTAGAAAATGTGTTTTATTTCATAAATGGAATCAACAAAGTATGCACATTCTACGTCATAACGACTTTCTATAGTTTGCGCATGCGTTTGGAAATAAGAAAAGTTTTTCGCCCGTTTTTTAAAATCACAGCTTCTGGAAGGTTTACATGATTTCTTAAAAAACACTAGTTTTTAGAAAATATGTTTTATTGCATAAATGGAATCAACAAAGTATGCACATTCTATGTCATAACGACTTTCTATAGTTTGCGCATGTGTCCAGAAATAACAAAAACTTACTTCCACCGTTTTTTAAAATCACAGCTTCTATAAGGTTTACATGATTTCGTAAAAAACACGTGTTTTTAGAAAATGTGTTTTATTTCATAAATGGAATCTACAAAGTATGCACATTCTACGTCATAACGACTTTCTATAGTTTGCGCATGCGTCTGGAAATAAGAAAACCTTACTTCCCTCGTTTTTTAAAATCACAGCTTCTAGAAGGTTTACATGATTTCTTAAAAAGCACGAGAATTTAGAAAATGTGTTTTATTTCATAAATGGAATCAACAAAGTATGCACATTCTACGTCATAACGACTTTCTATAGTTTGCGCATGCGTCCGGAAATAAGAAAAGCTTACTTCCATCGTTTTTTAAAATCACAGCTTCTAGAAGGTTTACATGATTTCTTAAAAAACACGAGTTTTTAGAAAATGTGTTTTATTTCATAAATGGAATAAACAAAGTATGCACATTCTACGTCATAACGACTTTCTATAGTTTGCGCATTCGTCCGGAAATAAGAAAATCTTACTTCCACCGTTTTTTAAAATCACAGCTTCTACAAGGTTTACACGATTTCGTAAAAAACACGTGTTTTTAGAAAATGTGTTTTATTTCATAAATGGAATCTACAAAGTATGCACATTCTACGTCATAACGACTTTCTATAGTTTGCGCATGCGTTTTGAAATAAGAAAAGCTTACTTCCCCCATTTTTTAAAATCACAGCTTCTAGAAGGTTTACATGATTTCTTAAAAAACACGAGTTTTTAGAAAATGTGTTTTATTTCATAAATGCAATCAACAAAGTATGCACATTCTACGTCATAACGACTTTCTATAGTTTGCGCATGCGTCCGGAAATAAGAAAAGCTTACTTCCACTGTTTTTTAAAATCACAGCTTCTAGAAGGTTTACATGATTTCTTAAAAAACACGAGTTTTTAGAAAATGTGTTTTTTTTCATAAATGGAATCAACAAGGTATGCACATTCTATGTCATGACAACTTTCTATAGTTTGCGCATTCGTCCGGAAATAAGAAAAGCTTACTTCCACAGTTTTTTAAAATCACAGCTTATAGAAGGTTTACATGATTTCGTAAAAAACACGAGTTTTTAGAAAATGTGTTTTATTTCATAAATGGAATCTACAAAGTATGCACATTCTACGTCATAGCGACTTTCTATAGTTTGCGCATGCGTCTGGAAATAAGAAAAGCTTACTTCCCCCGTTTTTTAAAACCACAGCGTCTAGAAGGTTTACATGATTTCTTAAAAAACACGAGTTTTTAGAAAATATTTTTTATTTCATAAATGGAATCAACAAAGTATGCACATTCTACGTCATAACGTCTTTCTATGGTTTGCGCATGCGTCTGGAAATAAGAAAAGCTTACTTCCACCGTTTTTTAAAATCACAGCTTCTAGAAGGTTTACATGATTTCGTAAAAAACACGAGTTTTTAGAAAATGTGTTTTATTTCTTAAATGGAATCTACATACTATGCACATTCTACGTCATAACGACTTTCTATAGTTTGCGCATGCGTCCAGAAATAAGAAAAGCTTACTTCCCCCGTTTTTTTAAATCACAGCTTCTAGAAGGTTTACATGATTTCTTAAAAAACATGAGTTTTTAGAAAATATCTTTTATTTCATAAATGGAATCAACAAAGTATGCACATTCTACGTCATAACGACTTTCTATAGTTTGCGCATGCGTCCGGAAATAAGAAAAGCTTACACCCACCGTTTTTTAAAATCACAGCTTCTAGAAGGTTTACATGATTTCGTAAAAAACACGAATTTTTAGAAAATGTGTTTTATTTCATAAATGGAATCAACAATGTATGCACATCCTATGTCATAATGACTTTCTATAGTTTGCGCATTCGTTCGGAAATAAGAAAAGCTTACTTCCACCATTTTTTAGAATCACAGCTTCTAGAAGGTTTACATGATTTCGTAAAAAACATGAGTTTTTAGAAAATGTGTTTTATTTCATAAATGTAATCTACAAAGTATGCACATTCTACGTCATAACGACTTTCTATAGTTTGCGCATGCGTCCGGAAATAAGAAAAGCTTACTTCCCCCGTTTTTTAAAATCACAGATTCTAGAAGGTTTACATGATTTCTTAAAAAACACTAGTTTTTAGAAAATGTGTTTTATTTCATAAATGGAATCAACAAAGTATGCACATTCTAGATCACAACGACTTTCTATAGTTTGCGCATGCGTCCGGAAATAAGAAAAGCTTACTTCCAACGTTTTTTAAAATCACAGCTTCTAGAAGCTTTACATGATTTCTTAAAAAACACGAGTTTTTAGAAAACATCTTTTATTTCATAAATGGAATGAACAAAGTATGCACATTCTACGTCATAACGACTTTCTATAGTTTGCGCATGCGTCCGGAAATAAGAAAAGCTTACTTCCACCGTTTTTTAAAATCACAACTTCTAGAAGGTTTACATGATTTCGTAAAAAACACGAGTTTTTAGAAAATGTGTTTTATTTCATAAATGTAATCTACAAAGTATGCACATTCTACGTCATAACGACTTTCTATAGTTTGCGCATGCGTCCGGAAATAAGAAAAGATTACTTCCCCCGTTTTTTAAAATCATAGATTCTAGAAGGTTTACATGATTTCTTAAAAAACACGAGTTTTTAGAAAATGTGTTTTATTTCATAAATGGAATCAACAAAGTATGCACATTCTACATCACAACGACTTTCTATAGTTTGCGCATGCGTTTGGAAATAAGAAAAGCTTACTTCCCCCGTTTTTTAAAATCACAGCTTCTAGAAGGTTTACATGATTTCTTAAAAAACACGAGTTTTTAGAAAATGTGTTTTATTTCATAAATGGAATCAACAAAGTATGCACATTCTACATCACAACGACTTTCTATAGTTTGCGCATTCGTTTGGAAATAAGAAAAGCTTACTTCCACCGTTTTTTAAAATCACAGCTTCTAGAAGGTTTACATGATTTCGTAAAAAACACGAGTTTTTAGAAAATGTGTTTTATTTCATAAATGGAATCAACAAAGTATGCACATTCTACGTCATAACGACTTTCTATAGTTTGCGCATGCGTCCGGAAATAAGAAAAGCTTACTTCCACCGTTTTTTAAAATCACGGCTTCTAGAAGGTTTACATGATTTCTTAAAAAACATGAGTTTTTAGAAAATATCTTTTATTTCAAAAATGGAATCAACAAAGTATGCACATTCTACGTCATAATGACTTTCTATAGTTTGTGGATACGTCCGGAAATAAGAAAGCTTACTTCCACCGATTTTTAAAATCACAGCTTTTAGAAGGTTTACATGATTTCGTAAAAAACACGAGATTTTAGAAAATGTGTTTTATTTCATAAATGGAATCAACAAAGTATGCACATTCTACGTCATAACGACTTTCTATAGTTTGCGCATCCGTCCGGAAATAAGAAAAGCTTACTTCCACCGTTTTTTAAAATCACAGCTTCTAGAAGGTTTACATGATTTCTTAAAAAACACGAGTTTTTAGAAAATGTGTTTTATTTCATAAATGGAATAAACAAAGTATGCACATTCTACGTCATAACGACTTTCTATAGTTTTTGCATTCGTCCGGAAATAAGAAAAGCTTACTTCCACCGTTTTTTAAAATCACAGCTTCTAGAAGGTTTACACGATTTCGTAAAAAACACGTGTTCTTAGAAAATGTGTTTTATTTCATAAATGGAATCTACAAAGTATGTACATTCTACGTCATAACGACTTTCTATAGTTTGCACATGCGTCTGGAAATAAGAAAAGCTTACTTCCCCCGTTTTTTAAAATCACAGCTTCTAGAAGGTTTACATGATTTCTTAAAAAACATGAGTTTTTAGAAAATGTGTTTTATTTCATAAATGGAATCAACAAAGTATGCACATTCTACGTCATAATGACTTTCTATAGTTTCCGCATGCGTCCGGAAATAAGAAAAGCTTACTTCCACCGTTTTTTAAAATCACAGTTTCTAGAAGGTTTACATGATTTCTTAAAAAACACGAGTTTTTAGAAAATGTGTTTTATTTCATAAATGGAATAAACAAAGTATGCACATTTTACGTCATAACGACTTTCTATAGTTTGCGCATTCGTCCAGAAATAAGAAAAGCTTACTTCCACCGTTTTTTAAAATCACAGCTTCTAGAAGGTTTACACGATTTCGTAAAAAACACGTGTTTTTAGAAAATGTGTTTTATTTCATAAATGGAATCTACAAAGTATGCACATTCTACGTCATAACGACTTTCTATAGTTTGCGCATGAGTCCGGAAATAAGAAAAGCCTATTTCCCCCGTTTTTTAAAATCACAGCTTCTAGAAGGTTTACATGATTTGTTAAAAAACATGAGTTTTTAGAAAATGTGTTTTATTTTATAAATGGAATCAACAAAGTATGCACATTCTACGTCATAACGACTTTCTATAGTTTGCGCATGTGTCCGGAAATAAGAAAAGCTTCCTTCCACCGTTTTTTAAAATCACAGCTTCTAGAAGGTGTACATGATTTCGTAAAAAACACGAGTTTTTAGAAAATGTGTTTTATTTCATAAATGGAATCTACAAAGTATGCACATTCTACGTCATAACGACTTTCTATAGTTTGCACATGCGTCCAGAAATAGGAAAAGCTTACTTCCCCCATTTTTTAAAATCACAGCTTCTAGAAGGTTTACATGATTTCTTAAAAAACACGAGTTTTTAGAAAATGTGTTTTATTTCATAAATGGAATAAACAAAGTATGCACATTCTACGTCATAACGACTTTCTATAGTTTGTGCATGCGTCCGGAAATAAGAAAAGCTTACTTCCACCGTTTTTTAAAATCACAGCTTCTAGAAGGTTTACACGATTTCGTAAAAAACACGTGTTCTTAGAAAATGTGTTTTATTTCATAAATGGAATCTACAAAGTATGTACATTCTACGTCATAACGACTTTCTATAGTTTGCACATGCGTCTGGAAATAAGAAAAGCTTACTTCCCCCGTTTTTTAAAATCACAGCTTCTAGAAGGTTTACATGATTTCTTAAAAAACATGAGTTTTTAGAAAATGTGTTTTATTTCATAAATGGAATCAACAAAGTATGCACATTCTACGTCATAATGACTTTCTATAGTTTCCGCATGCGTCCGGAAATAAGAAAAGCTTACTTCCACCGTTTTTTAAAATCACAGCTTCTAGAAGGTTTACATGATTTCTTAAAAAACACGAGTTTTTAGAAAATGTGTTTTATTTCATAAATGGAATAAACAAAGTATGCACATTTTACGTCATAACGACTTTCTATAGTTTGCGCATTCGTCCAGAAATAAGAAAAGCTTACTTCCACCGTTTTTTAAAATCACAGCTTCTAGAAGGTTTACACGATTTCGTAAAAAACACGTGTTTTTAGAAAATGTGTTTTATTTCATAAATGGAATCTACAAAGTATGCACATTCTACGTAATAACGACTTTCTATAGTTTGCGCATGAGTCCGGAAATAAGAAAAGCCTATTTCCCCCGTTTTTTAAAATCACAGCTTCTAGAAGGTTTACATGATTTGTTAAAAAACATGAGTTTTTAGAAAATGTGTTTTATTTTATAAATGGAATCAACAAAGTATGCACATTCTACGTCATAACGACTTTCTATAGTTTGCGCATGTGTCCGGAAATAAGAAAAGCTTCCTTCCACCGTTTTTTAAAATCACAGCTTCTAGAAGGTGTACATGATTTCGTAAAAAACACGAGTTTTTAGAAAATGTGTTTTATTTCATAAATGGAATCTACAAAGTATGCACATTCTACGTCATAACGACTTTCTATAGTTTGCACATGCGTCCAGAAATAGGAAAAGCTTACTTCCCCCGTTTTTTAAAATCACAGCTTCTAGAAGGTTTATATGATTTCGTAAAAAACACGAGTTTTTAGAAAATGTGTTTTATTTCATAAATGGAATCTACAAAGTATGCACATTCTATGTCATAACGACTTTCTATAGTTTGCGTATGCGTCCGGAAATAAGAAAAGCTTACTTCCCCCGTTTTTTAAAATCACAGCTTCTAGAAGGTTTACATGATTTCTTAAAAAACACGAGTTTTTAGAAAATGTGTTTTAATTCATAAATGCAATCAACAAAGTATGCACATTGTATGTTATAACGACTTTCTATAGTTTTCGCATGCGTTTGGAAATAAGAAAAGCTTACTTCCCCCATTTTTTAAATCACAGCTTCTAGAAGGTTTACATGATTTCGTAAAAAACACGAGTTTTTAGAAAATGTGTTTTATTTCATAAATGGAATGAACAAAGTATGCACATTCTACGTCATAACAACTTTCTATAGTTTGCATATGCGTCCGGAAATAAGAAAAGCTTACTTCCCCCGTTTTTTAAAATCACATCTTCTAGAAGGTTTACATGATTTCTTAAAAAATTCGAGTTTTTAGAAAATGTGTTTTATTTCATAAATGGAATCAACAAAGTATGCACATTCTACGTCATAACGAATTTCTATAGTTTGGGCATGCGTTTGGAAATAAGAAAAGCTTACTTCCCCCATTTTTTAAAATCACAGCTTCTAGAACGTTTACATGATTTCTTAAAAAACACGAGTTTTTAGAAAATGTGTTTTATTTCATAAATGGAATCAACAAAGTATGCACATTCTATGTCATAACGACTTTCTATAGTTTGCGCATGCGTTTGAAAATAAGAAAAGCTTACTTCCCCCATTTTTTAAAATCACAGCTTCTAGAAGGTTTACATGATTTGTTAAAAAACACGAGTTTTTAGAAAATGTGTTTTATTTCATAAATCGAATCAACAAAGTATGCACATTCTACATCATAACGACTTTCTATAGTTTGCGCATGCGTCCGGAAATAAGAAAAGCTTACTTCCACCATTTTTTAAAATAATAGCTTCTAGAAGGTTTACATGATTTCGTAAAAAACACGAGTTTTTAGAAAATGTGTTTGATTTCATAAATGGAATCAACAAAGTATGCACATTCTACGTCATAACAACTTTCTATAGTTTGCGCATGCGTCCGGAAATAAGAAAAGCTTACTTCCACCGTTTTTTAAAATCACAGCTTCTAGAAGGTTTACAAGATTTCTTAAAAAACACGAGTTTTTAGAAAATGTGTTTTATTTTATAAATGGAATCAACGAAGTATGTACATTCGACGTAATAACGACTTTCTATAGTTTCCGCATTCGACCGGAAATAAGAAAAGCTTACTTCCACCGTTTTTTAAAATCACAGCTTCTAGAAGGTTTATATGATTTCGTAAAAAACACGAGTTTTTAGAAAATGTGTTTTATTTCATAAATGGAATCAACAAAGTATGCACATCCTATGTCATAACGACTTTCTATAGTTTGCGCATGCGTCCGGAAATAAGAAAAGCTTAGAAAATATATTTTATTTCATAAATGCAATCAACAATGTATGCACATTCTACGTCATAACGACTTTCTATAGTTTGCGCATGCGTCCGGAAATAAGAAAAGCTTACTTCCACCGTTTTTTAAAATCACAGCTTCTAGAAGTTTTACATGATTTCTTAAAAAACACGAGTTTTTAGAAAATGTGTTTTATTTCATACATGGAATCAACAAAGTATGCACATCCTATGTCATAACGACTTTCTATAGTTTGCGCATGCGTCCGGAAATAAGAAAAGCTTACTTCCACAGTTTTTTAAAATCACAGCTTCTAGAAGGTTTACATGATTTCGTAAAAAACATGAGTTTGTAGAAAATGTGTTTTATTTCATAAATGGAATCTACATACTACGCACATTCTACGTCATAACGACTTTCTATAGTTTGCACATGCGTCCGGAAATAAGAAAAGCTTACTTCCCCCGTTTTTTAAAATCACGGCTTCTAGAAGGTTTACATGATTTCTTAAAAAACACGAGTTTTTAGAAAATGTGTTTTATTTCATAAATGGAATCAACAAAGTATGCACATTCTACGTCATAATGAATTTCTATAGTTTGCACATGCGTTTGGAAATAAGAAAAGCTTATTCGCCCGTTTTTTAAAATCACAGCTTCTAGAAGGTTTACATGATTTCTTAAAAAACACTAGTTTTTAGAAAATTTCTTTTATTTCATAAATGGAATCGACAAAGTATGTACATTCTACGTCATAATGACTTTCTATAGTTTGCGCATTCGTTCGGAAATAAGAAAAGCTTACTTCCACCGTTTTTTAAAATCACAGCTTCTAGAAGTTTTACATGATTTCGTAAAAAACACGAGTTTTTAGAAACTGTGTTTTATTTCATCAATGGAATCTACAAAGTATACACATTCTACGTCATAACGACTTTCTATAGTTTGCGCATGCGTTCGGAAATAAGAAAAGCTTACTTCCACCGTTTTTTAAAATCACGGCTTCTAGAAGTTTTACATGATTTCGTAAAAAACACGAGTTTTTAGAAAATGTGTTTTATTTCATAAATGGAATCTACAAAGTATGCACATTCTACGTCATAACGACTTTCTATAGTTTGCGCATGCGCCTGGAAATAAGAAAAGCTTAGTTCCCCCGTTTTTTAATATCACAGCTTCTAGAAGGTTTACATGATTTCTTAGAAAACATGAGTTTTTAGAAAATGTGTTTTATTTCATAAATCGAATCTACAAAGTATGCACATTCTACGTCATAACGAATTTCTATAGTTTGCGCATGCGTCCGGAAATAAGAAAATCTTACTTCCACGGTTTTTTAAAATCACAGCTTCTAGAAGGTTTACATGATTTCGTAAAAAACACTAGATTTTAGAAAATGTGTTTTATTTCATAAATGGAATCTACAAACTATGAACATTCTACGTCATAACGACTTTCTATAGTTTGCGCATGCGTCCGGAAATAAGAAAAGCTTACTTCCACTGTTTTTTAAAATCATAGCTTCTAGAAGGTTTACATGATTTCTTAAAAAACACGAGTTTTTAGAAAATGTGTTTTTTTTCATAAATGGAATCAACAAGGTATGCACATTCTATGTCATGACAACTTTCTATAGTTTGCGCATTCGTCCGGAAATAAGAAAAGCTTACTTCCACAGTTTTTTAAAATCACAGCTTATAGAAGGTTTACATGATTTCGTAAAAAACACGAGTTTTTAGAAAATGTGTTTTATTTCATAAATGGAATCTACAAAGTATGCACATCCTACGTCATAGCGACTCTCTATAGTTTGCGCATGCGTCTGGAAATAAGAAAAGCTTACTTCCCCCGTTTTTTAAAACCACAGCGTCTAGAAGGTTTACATGATTTCTTAAAAAACATGAGTTTTTAGAAAATATTTTTTATTTCATAAATGGAATCAACAAAGTATGCACATTCTACGTCATAACGTCTTTCTATGGTTTGCGCATGCGTCCGGAAATAAGAAAAGCTTACTTCCACCGTTTTTTAAAATCACAGCTTCTAGAAGGTTTACATGATTTCGTAAAAAACACGAGTTTTTAGAAAATGTGTTTTATTTCATAAATGGAATCTACATACTATGCACATTCTACGTCATAACGAATTTCTATAGTTTGCGCATGCGTCCAGAAATAAGAAAAGCTTACTTCCCCCGTTTTTTTAAATCACAGCTTCTAGAAGGTTTACATGATTTCTTAAAAAACATGAGTTTTTAGAAAATATCTTTTATTTCATAAATGGAATCAACAAAGTATGCACATTCTACGTCATAACGACTTTCTATAGTTTGCGCATGCGTCCGGAAATAAGAAAAGCTTACACCCACCGTTTTTTAAAATCACAGCTTCTAGAATGTTTACATGATTTCGTAAAAAACACGAATTTTTAGAAAATGTGTTTTATTTCATAAATGGAATCAACAATGTATGCACATCCTATGTCATAATGACTTTCTATAGTTTGCGCATTCGTTCGGAAATAAGAAAAGCTTACTTCCACCATTTTTTAGAATCACAGCTTCTAGAAGGTTTACATGATTTCGTAAAAAACATGAGTTTTTAGAAAATGTGTTTTATTTCATAAATGTAATCTACAAAGTATGCACATTCTACGTCATAACGACTTTCTATAGTTTGCGCATGCGTCCGGAAATAAGAAAAGCTTACTTCCCCCGTTTTTTAAAATCACAGATTCTAGAAGGTTTACATGATTTCTTAAAAAACACTAGTTTTTAGAAAATGTGTTTTATTTCATAAATGGAATCAACAAAGTATGCACATTCTAGATCACAACGACTTTCTATAGTTTGCGCATGCGTCCGGAAATAAGAAAAGCTTACTTCCAACGTTTTTTAAAATCACAGCTTCTAGAAGCTTTACATGATTTCTTAAAAAACACGAGTTTTTAGAAAACATCTTTTATTTCATAAATGGAATGAACAAAGTATGCACATTCTACGTCATAACGACTTTCTATAGTTTGCGCATGCGTCCGGAAATAAGAAAAGCTTACTTCCACCGTTTTTTAAAATCACAACTTCTAGAAGGTTTACATGATTTCGTAAAAAACACGAGTTTTTAGAAAATGTGTTTTATTTCATAAATGTAATCTACAAAGTATGCACATTCTACGTCATAACGACTTTCTATAGTTTGCGCATGCGTCCGGAAATAAGAAAAGCTTACTTCCCCCGTTTTTTAAAATCATAGATTCTAGAAGGTTTACATGATTTCTTAAAAAACACGAGTTTTTAGAAAATGTGTTTTATTTCATAAATGGAATCAACAAAGTATGCACATTCTACATCACAACGACTTTCTATAGTTTGCGCATGCGTTTGGAAATAAGAAAAGCTTACTTCCACCGTTTTTTAAAATCACAGCTTTTAGAAGGTTTACATGATTTCGTAAAAAACACGAGTTTTTAGAAAATGTGTTTTATTTCATAAATGGAATCTACAAAGTATGAACATTCTACGTCATAACGACTTTCTATAGTTTTCGCATGCGTTTGGAACTAAGAAAAGCTTACTTCCCCCGTTTTTTAAAATCACGGCTTCTAGAAGGTTTACATGATTTCTTAAAAAACACGAGTTTTTAGAAAATATCTTTTATTTCAAAAATGGAATCAACAAAGTATGCACATTCTACGTCATAATGACTTTCTATAGTTTGTGGATACGTCCGGAAATAAGAAAGCTTACTTCCACCGATTTTTAAAATCACAGCTTCTAGAAGGTTTACATGATTTCGTAAAAAACACGAGATTTTAGAAAATGTGTTTTATTTCATAAATGGAATCAACAAAGTATGCACATTCTACGTCATAACGACTTTCTATAGTTTGCGCATCCGTCCGGAAATAAGAAAAGCTTACTTCCACCGTTTTTTAAAATCACAGCTTCTAGAAGGTTTACATGATTTCTTAAAAAACACGAGTTTTTAGAAAATGTGTTTTATTTCATAAATGGAATAAACAAAGTATGCACATTCTACGTCATAACGACTTTCTATAGTTTTTGCATTCGTCCGGAAATAAGAAAAGCTTACTTCCACCGTTTTTTAAAATCACAGCTTCTAGAAGGTTTACACGATTTCGTAAAAAACACGTGTTCTTAGAAAATGTGTTTTATTTCATAAATGGAATCTACAAAGTATGTACATTCTACGTCATAACGACTTTCTATAGTTTGCACATGCGTCTGGAAATAAGAAAAGCTTACTTCCCCCGTTTTTTAAAATCACAGCTTCTAGAAGGTTTACATGATTTCTTAAAAAACATGAGTTTTTAGAAAATGTGTTTTATTTCATAAATGGAATCAACAAAGTATGCACATTCTACGTCATAATGACTTTCTATAGTTTCCGCATGCGTCCGGAAATAAGAAAAGCTTACTTCCACCGTTTTTTAAAATCACAGTTTCTAGAAGGTTTACATGATTTCTTAAAAAACACGAGTTTTTAGAAAATGTGTTTTATTTCATAAATGGAATAAACAAAGTATGCACATTTTACGTCATAACGACTTTCTATAGTTTGCGCATTCGTCCAGAAATAAGAAAAGCTTACTTCCACCGTTTTTTAAAATCACAGCTTCTAGAAGGTTTACACGATTTCGTAAAAAACACGTGTTTTTAGAAAATGTGTTTTATTTCATAAATGGAATCTACAAAGTATGCACATTCTACGTCATAACGACTTTCTATAGTTTGCGCATGAGTCCGGAAATAAGAAAAGCCTATTTCCCCCGTTTTTTAAAATCACAGCTTCTAGAAGGTTTACATGATTTGTTAAAAAACATGAGTTTTTAGAAAATGTGTTTTATTTTATAAATGGAATCAACAAAGTATGCACATTCTACGTCATAACGACTTTCTATAGTTTGCGCATGTGTCCGGAAATAAGAAAAGCTTCCTTCCACCGTTTTTTAAAATCACAGCTTCTAGAAGGTGTACATGATTTCGTAAAAAACACGAGTTTTTAGAAAATGTGTTTTATTTCATAAATGGAATCTACAAAGTATGCACATTCTACGTCATAACGACTTTCTATAGTTTGCACATGCGTCCAGAAATAGGAAAAGCTTACTTCCCCCATTTTTTAAAATCACAGCTTCTAGAAGGTTTACATGATTTCTTAAAAAACACGAGTTTTTAGAAAATGTGTTTTATTTCATAAATGGAATAAACAAAGTATGCACATTCTACGTCATAACGACTTTCTATAGTTTGTGCATGCGTCCGGAAATAAGAAAAGCTTACTTCCACCGTTTTTTAAAATCACAGCTTCTAGAAGGTTTACACGATTTCGTAAAAAACACGTGTTCTTAGAAAATGTGTTTTATTTCATAAATGGAATCTACAAAGTATGTACATTCTACGTCATAACGACTTTCTATAGTTTGCACATGCGTCTGGAAATAAGAAAAGCTTACTTCCCCCGTTTTTTAAAATCACAGCTTCTAGAAGGTTTACATGATTTCTTAAAAAACATGAGTTTTTAGAAAATGTGTTTTATTTCATAAATGGAATCAACAAAGTATGCACATTCTACGTCATAATGACTTTCTATAGTTTCCGCATGCGTCCGGAAATAAGAAAAGCTTACTTCCACCGTTTTTTAAAATCACAGCTTCTAGAAGGTTTACATGATTTCTTAAAAAACACGAGTTTTTAGAAAATGTGTTTTATTTCATAAATGGAATAAACAAAGTATGCACATTTTACGTCATAACGACTTTCTATAGTTTGCGCATTCGTCCAGAAATAAGAAAAGCTTACTTCCACCGTTTTTTAAAATCACAGCTTCTAGAAGGTTTACACGATTTCGTAAAAAACACGTGTTTTTAGAAAATGTGTTTTATTTCATAAATGGAATCTACAAAGTATGCACATTCTACGTCATAACGACTTTCTATAGTTTGCGCATGAGTCCGGAAATAAGAAAAGCCTATTTCCCCCGTTTTTTAAAATCACAGCTTCTAGAAGGTTTACATGATTTGTTAAAAAACATGAGTTTTTAGAAAATGTGTTTTATTTTATAAATGGAATCAACAAAGTATGCACATTCTACGTCATAACGACTTTCTATAGTTTGCGCATGTGTCCGGAAATAAGAAAAGCTTCCTTCCACCGTTTTTTAAAATCACAGCTTCTAGAAGGTGTACATGATTTCGTAAAAAACACGAGTTTTTAGAAAATGTGTTTTATTTCATAAATGGAATCTACAAAGTATGCACATTCTACGTCATAACGACTTTCTATAGTTTGCACATGCGTCCAGAAATAGGAAAAGCTTACTTCCCCCGTTTTTTAAAATCACAGCTTCTAGAAGTTTATATGATTTCGTAAAAAACACGAGTTTTTAGAAAATGTGTTTTATTTCATAAATGGAATCTACAAAGTATGCACATTCTATGTCATAACGACTTTCTATAGTTTGCGCATGCGTCCGGAAATAAGAAAAGCTTACTTCCCCCGTTTTTTAAAATCACAGCTTCTAGAAGGTTTACATGATTTCTTAAAAAACACGAGTTTTTAGAAAATGTGTTTTAATTCATAAATGCAATCAACAAAGTATGCACATTGTATGTTATAACGACTTTCTATAGTTTTCGCATGCGTTTGGAAATAAGAAAAGCTTACTTCCCCCATTTTTTAAATCACAGCTTCTAGAAGGTTTACATGATTTCGTAAAAAACACGAGTTTTTAGAAAATGTGTTTTATTTCATAAATGGAATGAACAAAGTATGCACATTCTACGTCATAACAACTTTCTATAGTTTGCATATGCGTCCGGAAATAAGAAAAGCTTACTTCCCCCGTTTTTTAAAATCACATCTTCTAGAAGGTTTACATGATTTCTTAAAAAATTCGAGTTTTTAGAAAATGTGTTTTATTTCATAAATGGAATCAACAAAGTATGCACATTCTACGTCATAACGAATTTCTATAGTTTGGGCATGCGTTTGGAAATAAGAAAAGCTTACTTCCCCCATTTTTTAAAATCACAGCTTCTAGAACGTTTACATGATTTCTTAAAAAACACGAGTTTTTAGAAAATGTGTTTTATTTCATAAATGGAATCAACAAAGTATGCACATTCTATGTCATAACGACTTTCTATAGTTTGCGCATGCGTTTGAAAATAAGAAAAGCTTACTTCCCCCATTTTTTAAAATCACAGCTTCTAGAAGGTTTACATGATTTGTTAAAAAACACGAGTTTTTAGAAAATGTGTTTTATTTCATAAATCGAATCAACAAAGTATGCACATTCTACATCATAACGACTTTCTATAGTTTGCGCATGCGTCCGGAAATAAGAAAAGCTTACGTCCACCATTTTTTAAAATAATAGCTTCTAGAAGGTTTACATGATTTCGTAAAAAACACGAGTTTTTAGAAAATGTGTTTGATTTCATAAATGGAATCAACAAAGTATGCACATTCTACGTCATAACAACTTTCTATAGTTTGCGCATGCGTCCGGAAATAAGAAAAGCTTACTTCCACCGTTTTTTAAAATCACAGCTTCTAGAAGGTTTACAAGATTTCTTAAAAAACACGAGTTTTTAGAAAATGTGTTTTATTTTATAAATGGAATCAACGAAGTATGTACATTCGACGTAATAACGACTTTCTATAGTTTCCGCATTCGACCGGAAATAAGAAAAGCTTACTTCCACCGTTTTTTAAAATCACAGCTTCTAGAAGGTTTATATGATTTCGTAAAAAACATGAGTTTTTAGAAAATGTGTTTTATTTCATAAATGGAATCAACAAAGTATGCACATTCAATGTCATAACGACTTTCTATAGTTTGCGCATGCGTCCAAAAATAAGAAAAGCTTACTTCCACTGTTTTTTAAAATAATAGCTTCTAGAAGGCTTACATGATTTCGTAAAAAACACGAGTTTTTAGAAAATGTGTTTTATTTCATAAATGGAATCTACAAAGTATGCACATTCTACGTCATAACGACTTTCTATAGTTTGTGCATGTGTCCGGAAATAAGAAAAGCTTACTTCCACCGTTTTTCAAAATCACAGCTTCTAGAAGGTTTACATGATTTCTTAAAAAACATGAGTTTTTAGAAAATGTGTTTTATTTCATAAATGGAATCAACAAAGTATGCACATTCTATGTCATAACGACTTTCTATAGTTTGCGCATGCGTTTGGAAATAAGAAAAGCTTACTTCCCCCGTTTTTTAAAATCACAGCTTCTAGAAGGTTTACATGATTTGTTAAAAAACACGAGTTTTTAGAAAATGTGTTTTATTTACTAAATAGAATCAACAAAGTATGCGCATTCTACGTCATAACAACTTTCTATAGTTTGCGCATACGTCCGGAAATAAGAAAAGCTTACTTCCACCGTTTTTTAAAATCACAGCTTCTAGGAGGTTTACATGATTTCTTATAAAACATGAGTTTTTAGAAAATGTATTTTATTTCATAAATGGAATCAACAAAGTATGCACATTGTACGTTATAATGACTTTCTATAGTTTCGCATGCGTTTGAAAATAAGAAAAGCTTACTTCCCCCGTTTTTTAAATCACAGCTTCTAGAAGGTTTACATGATTTCTTAAAAAAAAAGAGTTTTTAGAAAATGTGTTTTATTTCATAAATGGAATCAACAAAGTATGCACATTCTACGTCATAACGACTTTCTATAGTTTGCGCATGCGTCCGGAAATAAGAAAAGCTTACTTCCACCGTTTTTTAAAATCACAGCTTCTAGAAGGTTTACATGATTTCTTAAAAAACACGAGTTTTTAGAAAATGTGTTTTATTTCATAAATGGAATAAACAAAGTATGCACATTCTACGTCATAACGACTTTCTATAGTTTTCGCATTCGTCCGGATATAAGAAAAGCTTACTTCCACCGTTTTTTAAAATCACAGCTTCTAGAAGTTTTACATGATTTCTTAAAAAACACGAGTTTTTAGAAAATGTGTTTTATTTCATAAATGGAATCAACAAAGTATGCACATCCTATGTCATAACGACTTTCTATAGTTTGCGCATGCGTCCGGAAATAAGAAAAGCTTAGAAAATATATTTTATTTCATAAATGCAATCAACAATGTATGCACATTCTACGTCATAACGACTTTCTATAGTTTGCGCATGCGTCCGGAAATAAGAAAAGCTTAATTCCACCGTTTTTTAAAATCACAGCTTCTAGAAGTTTTACATGATTTCTTAAAAAACACGAGTTTTTAGAAAATGTGTTTTATTTCATACATGGAATCAACAAAGTATGCACATCCTATGTCATAACGACTTTCTATAGTTTGCGCATGCGTCCGGAAATAAGAAAAGCTTACTTCCACAGTTTTTTAAAATCACAGCTTCTAGAAGGTTTACATGATTTCGTAAAAAACATGAGTTTGTAGAAAATGTGTTTTATTTCATAAATGGAATCTACATACTACGCACATTCTACGTCATAACGACTTTCTATAGTTTGCACATGCGTCCGGAAATAAGAAAAGCTTACTTCCCCCGTTTTTTAAAATCACGGCTTCTAGAAGGTTTACATGATTTCTTAAAAAACACGAGTTTTTAGAAAATGTGTTTTATTTCATAAATGGAATCAACAAAGTATGCACATTCTACGTCATAATGAATTTCTATAGTTTGCGCATGCGTTTGGAAATAAGAAAAGCTTATTCGCCCGTTTTTTAAAATCACAGCTTCTGGAAGGTTTACATGATTTCTTAAAAAACACTAGTTTTTAGAAAATTTCTTTTATTTCATAAATGGAATCGACAAAGTATGTACATTCTACGTCATAATGACTTTCTATAGTTTGCGCATTCGTTCGGAAATAAGAAAAGCTTACTTCCACCGTTTTTTAAAATCACAGCTTCTAGAAGTTTTACATGATTTCGTAAAAAACACGAGTTTTTAGAAAATGTGTTTTATTTCATCAATGGAATCTACAAAGTATACACATTCTACGTCATAACGACTTTCTATAGTTTGCGCATGCGTTCGGAAATAAGAAAAGCTTACTTCCACCGTTTTTTAAAATCACGGCTTCTAGAAGTTTTACATGATTTCGTAAAAAACACGAGTTTTTAGAAAATGTGTTTTATTTCATAAATGGAATCTACAAAGTATGCACATTCTACGTCATAACGACTTTCTATAGTTTGCGCATGCGCCTGGAAATAAGAAAAGCTTAGTTCCCCCCGTTTTTTAATATCACAGCTTCTAGAAGGTTTACATGATTTCTTAGAAAACATGAGTTTTTAGAAAATGTGTTTTATTTCATAAATCGAATCTACAAAGTATGCACATTCTACGTCATAACGAATTTCTATAGTTTGCGCATGCGTCCGGAAATAAGAAAATCTTACTTCCACGGTTTTTTAAAATCACAGCTTCTAGAAGGTTTACATGATTTCGTAAAAAACACTAGATTTTAGAAAATGTGTTTTATTTCATAAATGGAATCTACAAACTATGAACATTCTACGTCATAACGACTTTCTATAGTTTGCGCATGCGTCCGGAAATAAAGAAAGGTTACTTTCCCCGTTTTTTAAAATCACAGCTTCTAGAAGGTTTACATGATTTCTTAAAAAACACTAGTTTTTAGAGAATATCTTTTATTTCATAAATGGAATCAACAAAGTATGCACATTCTACGTCATAACGACTTTCTATAATTTGCGCATGCGTCCGGAAATAAGAAAAGATTACTTCCATCGTTTTTTAAAATCACAGCTTCTAGAAGGTTTACATGATTTCCTCTAAAACAAGAGTTTTTAGAAAATGTGTTTTATTTCATAAATGGAATCAACAAAGTATGCACATCCTATGTCATGACGACTTTCTATAGTTTGCACATTCGTTCGGAAATAAGAAAAGCTTACTTCCATCATTTTTTAAAATCACAGCTTCTAGAAGGTTTACATGATTTCGTAAAAAAAATGAGTTTTTAGAAAATGTGTTTTATTTCATAAATGGAATCTACAAAGGATGCACATTCTACGTCATAACGACTTTCTATAGTTTGCGCATGCGTCCGGAAATAAGAAAAGCTTACTTCCCCCATTTTTTAAAATCACAGCTTCTAGAAGGTTTACATGATTTCTTAAAAAACACGAGTTTTTAGAAAATATCTTTTATTTCATAAATGGAATCTACAAAGTATGCACATTCTACGTCATAACGACTTTCTATAGTTTTCGTATGCGTTTGGAACTAAGAAAAGCTTACTTCCCCCGTTTTTTAAAATCACGGCTTCTAGAAGGTTTACATGATTTCTTAAAAAACACGAGTTTTTAGAAAATATATTTTATTTCAAAATGGAATCAATAAAGTATGCATAGTCTACGTCATAATGACTTTCTATAGTTTGTGGATGCGTCCGGTAAAAAGAAAAGCTTACTTCCCCCGTTTTTTAAAATCACGGCTTCAAGAAGGTTTACATGATTTATTAAAAAAAACGAGTTTTTAGAAAATATCTTTTATTTAATAAATGGAATCAACAAAGTATGCACATTCTACGTCATAAGGACTTTCTATAGTTTGTGGACTCGTCGGGAAAGAAGAAAAGCTTACTTCCACCGTTTTTTAAAATCACAGCTTCTAGAAGGTTTACATGATTTCGTAAAAAACACGAGCTTTTAGAAAATGTGTTTTATTTCATAAATGTAATCTACAAAGTATGCACATTCTACGTCATAACGAATTTTTATAGTTTGCGCATGCGTTTGGAAATAAGAAAAGCTTACTTCCCCCCGTTTTTTAAAATCACAGCTTCTAGAAGGTTTACATTATTTCTTAAAAAACACGAGTTTTTAGAAAATGTGTTTTATTTCATAAATGGAATCAATAAAGTATGCACATTCTACGTCATAACGATTTTCTATAGTGGGCGCATCCGTCCGGAAATAAGAAAAGCTTACTTTCACCGTTTTTTAAAATCACGGCTTCTAGAAGGTTTACATGATTTCGTAAAAAACACGAGTTTTTAGAAAATGTGTTTTATTTCATAAATGGAATCTACAAAGTATACAGATTCTACGTCATAACGACTTTCTATAGTTTTTGCATGCGTCCGGAAATAAGAAAAGCTTACTTCCACCGTTTTTTAAAATCACAGCTTCTAGAAGGTTTACATGATTTCTTAAAAAACACGACTTTTTAGAAAATGTGTTTTATTTAATAAATGGAATCTACAAAGTATGCACATTCTACGTCATAACGACTTTCTATAGTTTGTGCATGCATCCAGAAATAAGAAAAGCTTACTTCCCCCGTTTTTTAAAATCACAACTTCTAGAAGGTTTACATGATTTCTTAAAAAACACGAGTTTTTAGAAAATGTGTTTTATTTCATAAATGGAATCAACAAAGTATGCACATTCTACGTCATAACGACTTTCTATAGTTTGCGCATGCGTCCGGAAATAAGAAAAGCTTACTTCCACCGTTTTTTAAAATCACAGCTTCTGGAAGGTTTACATGATTTCTTAAAAAACACTAGTTTTTAGAAAATATGTTTTATTTCATAAATGGAATAAACAAAGTATGCACATTCCACGTCATAACGACTTTCTATAGTTTGCACATGCGTCCGGAAATAAGAAAAGCTTACTTCCACCGTTTTTTAAAATCACAGCTTCTAGAATGTTTACATGATTTCGTAAAAAACATGTGTTTTTAGAAAATGTGTTTTATTTCATAAATGGAATCTAAAAAGTATGCACATTCTACGTCATAACGACTTTCTATAGTTTGCGCATGCGTCCGGAAATAAGAAAACCTTACTTCCCTCGTTTTTTAAAATCACAGCTTCTAGAAGGTTTACATGTTTCTTAAAAAACACGCGTTTTTAGAAATTGTGTTTTATTTCATAAATGGAATCAACAAAGTATGCACATTCTACGTCATAACGACTTTCTATAGTTTGCGCATGCGTCCGGAAGTAAGAAAAGCTTACTTCCATCGTTTTTTAAAATCACAGCTTCTAGAAGGTTTACATGATTTCTTAAAAAACACGAGTTTTTAGAAAATGTGTTTTATTTCATAAATGGAATAAACAATGTATGCACATTCTACGTCATAACGACTTTCTATAGTTTGCACATGCGTTTTGAAATAAGAAAAGTTTACTTCCCCCGTTTTTTAAAATCACAGCTTCTAGAAGGTTTTCATGATTTCTTAAAAAACACGAGTTTTTAGAAAATGTGTTTTATTTCATAAATGGAATCAACAAAGTATGCACATTCTACGTCATAACGAATTCTATAGTTTGCGCATGCGTCCGGAAATAAGAAAAGCTTACTTTCACCGTTTTTTAAAATCACAGCTTCTAGAAGGTTTACATGATTTCTTAAAAAACACGAGTTTTTAGAAAATGTGTTTTATTTCATAAATGGAATAAACAAAGTATGCACATTCTACGTCATAACGAATTTCTATAGTTTGCGCATGCGTCCGGAAATAAGAAAAGCTTACTTCCACCGTTTTTTAAAATCACAGCTTCTAGAAGGTTTACACGATTTCGTAAAAAACACGTGTTCTTAGAAAATGTGTTTTATTTCATAAATGGAATCTACAAAGTATGTACATTCTACTTCATAACGACTTTCTATAGTTTGCGCATGCGTCCGGAAATAAGAAAAGCTTACTTCCCGCGTTTTTTAAAATCACAGCTTCTAGAAGGTTTACATGATTTCTTAAAAAACACGAGTTTTTAGAAAATGTGTTTTATTTCATAAATGGAATCAACAAAGTATGAACATTCTACGTCATAATGACTTTCTATAGTTTCCGCATGCGTCCGGAAATAAGAAAAGCTTACTTCCACCGTTTTTTAAAATCACAGTTTCTAGAAGGTTTACATCATTTCTTAAAAAACACGAGTTTTTAGAAAATGTGTTTTATTTCATAAATGGAATAAACAAAGTATGCACATTCTACGTCATAACGACTTTCTATAGTTTGTGCATTAGTCCAGAAATAAGAAAAGCTTACTTCCACCGTTTTTTAAAATCACAGCTTCTAGAAGGTTTACACGATTTCGTAAAAAACACGTGTTTTTAGAAAATGTGTTTTATTTCATAAATGGAATCTCCAAAGTATGCACATTCTACGTCATAACGACTTTCTATAGTTTGCGCATGAGTCCGAAAATAAGAAAAGCTTATTTCCCCCGTTTTTTAAAATCACAGCTTCTAGAAGGTTTACATGATTTGTTAAAAAACATGAGTTTTTAGAAAATGTGTTTTATTTCATAAATGGAATCAACAAAGTATGCACATTCTACGTCATAACGACTTTCTATGGTTTGCGCATGGGTCCGGAAATAAGAAAAGCTTCCTTCGACCGTTTTTTAAAATCACAGCTTCTAGAAGGTGTACATGATTTCGTAAAAAACACGAGTTTTTAGAAAATGTGTTTTATTTTATAAATGGAATCTACAAAGTATGCACATTCTACGTCATAACGACTTTCTATAGTTTGCACATGCGTCCGGAAATAAGAAAAGCTTACTTCCCCCGTTTTTTAAAATCACAGCTTCTAGAAGGTTTACATGATTTCTTAAAAAACACGAGTTTTTAGAAAATGTGTTTTATTTCATAAACGGTATCAACAAAGTATGCACATTCTACGTCATAACAACTTTCTATAGTTTGCGCATGCGTACGGAAATAAGAAAAGCTTACTTCCCCCGTTTTTTAAAATCACAGCTTCTAGAAGGTTTACATGATTTCTTAAAAAACATGAGTTTTTAGAAAATGTGTTTTAATTCATAAATGCAATTAACAAAGTATGCACATTGTACGTTATAATGACTTTCTATAGTTTGCGCATGCGTTTTGAAATAAGAAAAGCTTACTTCCCCCATTTTTTAAATCACAGCTTCTAGAAGGTTTACATGATTTCGTAAAAAACACGAGTTTTTAGAAAATGTGTTTTATTTCATAAATGGAATGAACAAAGTATGCACATTCTACGTCATAACAACTTTCTATAGTTTGCATATGCGTCCGGAAATAAGAAAAGTTTACTTCACCCGTTTTTTAAAATCACAGCTTCTAGAAGGTTTACATGATTTCTTAAAAAATTCGAGTTTTTAGAAAATGTGTTTTATTTCATAAATGGAATCAACAAAGTATGCACATTCTACGTCATAAAGAATTTCTATAGTTTGAGCATGCGTTTGGAAATAAGAAAAGCTTACTTCCCCCATTTTTTAAAATCACAACTTCTAGAACGTTTAAATGATTTCTGAAAAAACACGAGTTTTTATAAAATGTGTTTTATTTCATAAATGGAATCAACAAAGTATGCACATTCTATGTCATAACGACTTTCTATAGTTTGCGCATGCGTTTGGAAATAAGAAAAGCTTACTTCCCCCGTTTTTTAAAACCACAGCTTCCAGAAGGTTTACATGATTTCTTAAAAAACACGAGTTTTTAGAAAATATTTTTTATTTCATAAATGGAATCAACAAAGTATGCACATTCTACGTCATAACGTCTTTCTATTGTTTGCGCATGCGTCCGGAAATAAGAAAAGCTTACTTCCACCATTTTTTAAAATCACAGCTTCTAGAAGGTTTACATGATTTTGTAAAAAACACGAGTTTTTAGAAAATGTGTTTTATTTCATAAATGGAATCTACATACTATGCACATTCTACGTCATAACGACTTTCTATAGTTTGCGCATGCATCCGGAAATAAGAAAAGCTTACTTCCCCCGTTTTTTAAAATCACAGCTTCTAGAAGGTTTACATGATTTCTTAAGAAACATGAGTTTTTAGAAAATATCTTTTATTTCATAAATGGAATCAACAAAGTATGCACATTCTACGTCATAACGACTTTCTATAGTTTGCGCATGCGTCCGTAAATAACAAAAGCTTACATCCACCATTTTTTAAAATCACAGCTTCTAGAAGGTTTACATGATTTCGTAAAAAACATGAATTTTTAGAAAATGTGTTTTATTTCATAAATGGAATCAACAATGTATGCACATCCTATGTCATAATGACTTTCTATAGTTTGCGCATTCGTTCGGAAATAAGAAAAGCTTACTTCCACCATTTTTTAAAATCACAGCTTCTAGAAGGTTTACATGATTTCGTAAAAAACATGAGTTTTTAGAAAATGTGTTTTATTTCATTAATGGAATCTACAAAGTATGCACATTCTACGTCATAACGACTTTCAATAGTTTGCGCATGCGTCCGGAAATAAGAAAAGCTTACTTCCCCCGTTTTTTAAAATCACAGCTTCTAGAAGGTTTACATGATTTCTTAAGAAACACGAGTTTTTAGAAAACATATTTTATTTCATAAATGGAATCAACAAAGTATGCACATTCTACGTCATAACGACTTTCTATAGTTTCCGCATGCGTCCGGAAATAAGAAAAGCTTACTTCCAACGTTTTTTAAAATCACAGCTTCTAAAAGGTTTACATGATTTCTTAAAAAACACTAGTTTTTAGAAAATGTGTTTTATTTCATAAATGGAATAAACAAAGTATGCACATTCTACGTCATAACGACTTTCTATAGTTTGCGCATGCGTCCGGAAATAAGAAAAGCTTATTTCCCCCGTTTTTTAAAATCAGAGCTTCTAGAAGGTTTACATGATTTCTTAAAAAACATGAGTTTTTGGAAAATGTGTTTTATTTCATAAATGGAATCAACAAAGTATGCACCATCTACGTCATAAGGGCTTTCTATAGTTTCCGCATGTGTCCGGAAATAAGAAAAGCTTACTTCCACCGTTTTTTAAAATCACAGCTTCTAGAAGGTTTACAAAATTTCGTAAAAAACACGAGTTTTTAGAAAATGTGTTTTATTTCATAAATGCAATCTACAAAGTATGCACATTCTACGTCATAACGACTTTCTATAGTTTGCGCATGTGTCCGGAAATAAGAAAAGCTTACTTCCCCCGTTTTTTAAAATCACAGATTCTAGAAGGTTTACATGATTTCTTAAAAAACACGAGTTTTTAGAAAATGTGTTTTATTTCATAAATGGAATCAACAAAGTATGCACATTCTACGTCACAACGACTTTATATAGTTTGCGCATGCGTCCGGAAATAAGAAAAGCTTACTTCCCCCATTTTTTAAAATCACAGCTTCTAGAAGGTTTACATGATTTCTTAAAAAACACGAGTTTTTAGAAAATGTGTTTTATTTCATAAATGGAATCTACAAAGTATGCACATTTTACGTCATAACGACTTTCTATTGTTTGCGCATGCGTTTGGAAGTAATAAAAGCTTACTTCCCCCGTTTTTTAAAATCACGGCTTCTAGAAGGTTTACATGATTTCTTAAAAAACACGAGTTTTTAGAAAATATCTTTTATTTCAAAAATGGAATCAACAAAGTATGCACATTCTACGTCACAACGACTTTCTATAGTTTGCACATGCGTCCGGAAATAAGAAAAGCTTCCTTCCACCGTTTTTTAAAATCACAGCTTCTAGAAGGTTTTCATGATTTCGTAAAAAACACGAGTTTTTAGAAAATGTGTTTTATTTCATAAATGGAATCTACAAAGTATGCACATTCTACGTCATAGCGACTTTCTATAGTTTTCGCCTGCGTTTGGAAATAAGAAAAGCTTACTTCCACAGTTTTTTAAAATCACAGCTTCTAGAAGGTTTACATGATTTCGTAAAAAACACGAGTTTTTAGAAAAAGTGTTTTATTTCATAAATGGAATCTACAAAGTATGCACATTGTACGTCATAACGACTTTCTATAGTTTGCGCATGCGTCCGGAAATAAGAAAAGCTTACTTCCCCCGTTTTTCTAAATCACAGTTTCTAGAAGGTTTACATGATTTCTTAAAAAACACGAGTTTTTAGAAAATGTGTTTTATTTCATAAATGGAATCAACAAAGTATGCACATTCTACGTCATAACGACTTTCTATAGTTTTCACCTGCGTTTGGAAATAAGAAAAGCTTACTTCCCCCGTTTATTAAAATCACAGCTTCTAGAAGGTTTACATGATTTCTTAAAAAACACGAGTTTTTAGAAAATGTGTTTTATTTCATAAATGGAATAAACAAAGTATGCACATTCTACGTGATAACGACTTTCTATAGCTTGCGCATTCGTCCGGAAATAAGAAAAGCTTACTTCCACCGTTCTTTAAAATCACAACTTCTGGAAGGTTTACAGGATTTTGTAAAAAACACGTGTTTTTAGAAAATGTGTTTTATTTCATAAATGGAATCTACAAAGTATGCACATTCTATGTCATAACGACTTTCTATAGTTTGCGCATGCGTCCGGAATTAAGAAAAGCTTACTTCCCCCGTTTTTTAAAATCACAGCTTTTAGAAGGTTTACATGATTTCTTAAAAAACACGGGTTTTTAGAAAATGTGTTTTATTTCATAAATGGAATCAACAAAGTATCCACATTCTATGTCATAACGACTTTCTATAGTTTGCGCATGTGTCCGGAAATAAGAAAAGCTTACTTCCACCGTTTTTTAAAATCACAGCTTCTAGAAGGTTTACATAATTTCGTAAAAAACACGACTTTTTAGAAAATGTGTTTTATTTCATAAATGGAATCTACAAACTATGCACATACTACGTCATAACGACTTTCTATAGTTTGCGCATGCATCCGGAAATAAGAAAAGCTTACTTCCCCCGTTTTTTAAAATCACAGCTTCTAGAAGGTTTACATGATTTCTTAAAAAACACTAGTTTTTAGAAAATATCTTTTATTTCATAAATGGAATCAACAAAGTATGCACATTCTACATCATAACGACTTTCTATAGTTTGCGCATGCGTCCGGAAATAAGAAAAGCTTACTTCCACCGTTTTTTAAAATCACAGCTTCTAGGAGGTTTAGACGATTTCGTAAAAAACACGTGTTTTTAGAAAATATGTTTTATTTCATAAATGGAATCTACAAAGTATGCACATTCTACGTCATAATGACTTTCTATAGTTTGCGCATGCGTCCGGAAATAAGAAAAGCTTACTTCCACCGTTTTTTAAAATCACAGCTTCTAGAAGGTTTACATGATTTCTTAAAAACCACGAGTTTTTAGAAAATATTTTTTATTTAATAAATGGAATCTACAAAGTATGCACATTCTACGTCATAACGACTTTCTATAGTTTTCGCATGCGTCCGGAAATAAGAAAATCTTACTTCCCCCGTTTTTTAAAATCACAGCTACTAGAAGGTTTACATGATTTCTTAAAAAACACGAGTTTTTAGAAAATGTGTTTTATTTCATAAATGGAATCAACAAAGTTTGCACATTCTACGTCATAACGACTATCTATAGTTTGCTCATGCGTTTCGAAATAAGAAAAGCTTACTTCCCCCGTTTTTTAAAATCACAGCTTCTAGAAGGTTTACATGATTTCTTAAAAAACACGAGTTCTTAGAAAATATGTTTTATTTCCTAAATGGAATCAACAAAGTATGCAAATTTACGTCATAACGACTTTCTATAGTTTGCGCATGCGTCCAGAAATAAGAAAAGCTTACTTCCACCGTTTTTTAAAATCACAGCTTCTAGAAGGTTTACATGATTTCTTAAAAACCACGAGTTTTTAGAAAATGTTTTTTATTTAATAAATGGAATCTACAAAGTATGCACATTCTACGTCATAACGACTTTCTATAGTTTGCACATGCGTCCGGAAATAAGAAAATATTACTTCCCCCGTTTTTTAAAATCACAGCTACTAGAACGTTTACATGGTTTCTTAAAAAACACGAGTTTTTAGAAAATGTGTTTTATTTCATAAATGGAATCAACAAAGTATGCACATTCTACGTCATAACGACTTTCTATAGTTTGCGCATGCGTCCGGAAATAAGAAAATCTTACTTCCCCCGTTTTTTAAAATCATAGCTACTAGAAGGTTTACATGATTTCTTAAAAAACACGAGTTTTTAGAAAATGTGTTTTATTTCATAAATGGAATCAACAAAGTATGCACATTCTACGTCATAACGACTATCTATAGTTTGCGCATTCATTTTGAAATAAGAAAAGCTTACTTCCCCCGTTTTTTAAAATCACAGCTTCTAGAAGGTTTACATGATTTCTTAAAAAACACGAGTTTTTAGAAAATATGTTTTATTTCCTAAATGGAATCAACAAAGTATTCACATTTACGTCATAACGACTTTCTATAGTTTGCGCATGCGTCCGGAAATAAGAAAAGCTTACTTCCACCGTTTTTTAAAATCACAGCTTCTAGAAGGTTTACATGATTTCTTAAAAACCACGAGTTTTTAGAAAATGTTTTTTATTTAATAAATGGAATCTACAAAGTATGCACATTCTACGTCATAACGACTTTCTATAGTTTGCGCATGCGTCCGGAAATAAGAAAATCTTACTTCCCCCGTTTTTTAAAATCACAACTACTAGAAGGTTTACATGATTTCTTAAAAAACACGAGTTTTTAGAAAATGTGTTTTATTTCATAAATGGAATTAACAAAGTATGCACATTCTACGTCAAAATGACTATCTATAGTTTGCGCATGCGTTTCGAAATAAGAATAGCTTACTTCCCCCGTTTTTTAAAATCACAGCTTCTAGAAGGTTTACATGATTTCTTAAAAAACACGAGTTTTTAGAAAATATGTTTTATTTCCTAAATGGAATCAACAAAGTATGCATATTCTATGTCATAATGACTTTCTATATTTTGCGCATGCGTCCGCAAATAAGAAAAGCTTACTTCGACCGTTTTTTAAAATCACAGCTTCTAGAAGGTTTCATGATTTCGTAAAAAACACGAGTTTTTAGAAAATGTGTTTTATTTCATAAATGGAATCTACAAAGTATGCACATTCTACGTCATAACGACTTTCTATAGTTTGTGCATGCGTCCGGAAATAAGAAAAGCTTACTTCCACCGTTTTTTAAAATCACAGCTTCTAGAAGGTGTACATGATTTTGTAAAAAAAACGAGTTTTTAGAAAATGTGTTTTATTTCATTAAAGGAATCAACAAAGTATGCACATTCTACATCATAATGACTTTCTATAGTTTCCGCATGCGTTTGGAAATAAGAAAAGCTTACATCCCCCTTTTTTAAAATCACAGCTTCTAGAAGGTTTACATGATTTCGTAAAAAACACGAGTTTTTAGAAAATGTGTTTTATTTCATAAATGGAATCAACAAAGTATGCAAATTCTACGTCATAATGACTTTCTATAGTTTGCGCATGCATCCGGAAATAAGAAAAGCTTACTTCCACCGTTTTTTAAAATCACAGCCTCTGGAAGGTTTACATGATTTCTTAAAAAACACGAGTTTTTAGAAAATGTGTTTTATTTCATAAATGGAATCAACAAAGTATGCACATTCTATGTCATAACGACTTTCTATAGTTTGCACATTTGTCCGGAAATAAGAAAAGCTTACTTCCACCGTTTTTTAAAATCACAGCTTCTAGAAGGTTTACATGAATTCGTAAAAATTATATCGTTTGCGCATGCGTCCGGAAATAAGAAAAGCTAACTTCCCCGGTTTTTTAAAATCACAGCTTCTAGAAGGTTTACATGATTTCTTAAAAAACATCAGCTTTTTGAAAATGTGTTTTATTTCATAAATGGAATCAACAAAGTATACACATTCTACGTCATAACGACTTTCTTTAGTTTGCGCATGCATTTGGAAATAAGAAAACCTTACTTCCCCCGTTTTTTAAAATCACAGCTTCTAGAAGGTTTACATGATTTGTTAAAAAACATGAGTTTTTAGAAAATGTGTTTTATTTCATAAATGGAATCAACAAAGTATGCACATTCTACGTCATAACGACTTTCTATAATTTGCGCATGCGTCCGGAAATAAGAAAAGCTTACTTCCACCATTTTTTAAAATCACAGCTTCTAGAAGGTTTACATGATTTCGTAAAAAACACGACTTTTTAGAAAATGTGTTTTATTTCATAAATGGAATCATCAAAGTATGCACATTCTACGTCATAACGACTTTCTATAGTTTCTGCAAGCGTCCGCAAATAAGAAAATCTTACTTCCACCATTTTTTAAAATCACAGCTTTTAAAAGGTTTACATGATTTCGTAAAAAACACGAGTTTTTAGAAAATGTGTCTTATTTCATAAATGGAATCAACAAACTATGCACATTCTACGTCATAACGACTTTCTATATTTTGCGCATGCGTCCGGAAATAAGAAAAGCTTACTTCCACCATTTTTTAAAATCATAGCTTCTAGAAGGTTTACATGATTTCGTAAAAAACACGACTTTTTCGAAAATGTGTTTTATTTCATAAATAGAATCATCAAAGTATGGATATTCTACGTCATAACGACTTTCTATAGTTTCTGCATGCGTCCGCAAATAAGAAAAGCTTACTTCCACCGTTTTTTAAAATCACAGCTTCTATAAGGTTTACATGAGTTCGTAAAAAACACGAGTTTTTAGAAAATGTGTTTTATTTCATAAATGGAATCTACAAAGTATGCACATTCTATGTCATAACGACTTCTATAGTTTACGTATGCGTACGGAAATAAGAAAAGCTTACTTCCCCCGTTTTTTAAAATCACAGCTTCTAGAAGGTTTACATGATTTCTTAAAAAACGCGAGTTTTTAGAAAATGTGTTTTATTTCATAAATGGAATTAGCAAAGTATGCACATTCTACGTCATAACGACTTTCTATAGTTTGCGCATGCGTCCGGAAATAAGAAAAGCTTCCTTCCACCGTTTTTTAAAATCACAGCTTATAGAAGGTTTACATTATTTCGTAAAAAACATGAGTTTTTAGAAAATGTGTTTTATTTCATCAATGGAATCAACAAAGTATGCACATTCTACATCATAACGACCTTCTATAGTTTGCGCATGCGTTTGGAAATAAGAATAGCTTACTTACCCCGTTTTTTAAAATCACAGCTTCTATAAGGTTTACATGATTTATTAAAAAACATGAGTTTTTAGAAAATGTGTTTTATTTCATAAATGGAATCAGCAAAGTATGCACATTCTACGTCATAACGACTTTCTATAGTTTGCGCATGCGTCCGGAAATAAGAAAAGCTTCCTTCCACCGTTTTTTAAAATCACAGCCTCTAGAAGGTTTACATGATTTCTTAAAAAACATGAGTTTTTAGAAAATGTGTTTTATTTCATAAATGGAATCAGCAAAGTATGCACATTCTACGTCATAACGACTTTCTATAGTTTGCGCATGCGTCCGGAAATAAGAAAAGCTTCCTTCCACCGTTTTTTAAAATCACAGCTTATAGAAGGTTTACATTATTTCGTAAAAAACATGAGTTTTTAGAAAATGTGTTTTATTTCATAAATGGAATCAACAAAGTATGCAAATTCTATGTCATAACGACTTTCTATTGTTTGCACACGCGTTTGGAAATAAGAAAAGCTTACTTCCCCCCGTTTTTTAAAATCACAGCTTCTAGAAGGTTTACATGATTTCTTAAAAAACACGAGTTTTTAGAAAATGTGTTTTATTTCTAAATGGAATCAACAAAGTATGCACGTTCTACGTCATAACGACTTTCTATAGTTTGCGCATGCGTTTGGAAATAAGAAAAGCATACTTCCCCCGTTTTTTAAAATCACAGCTTCTAGAAGGTTTACATGATTTCGTAAAAAACATGAGTTTTTAGAAAATGTGTTTTATTTCATCAATGGAATCAACAAAGTATGCACATTCTACATCATAACGACCTTCTATAGTTTGCGCATGCGTTTGGAAATAAGAATAGCTTACTTACCCCGTTTTTTAAAATCACAGCTTCTATAAGGTTTACATGATTTATTAAAAAACATGAGTTTTTAGAAAATGTGTTTTATTTCAAAAATGGAATGAACAAATTCTGTACATTCTACGTCATAACGACTTTCTATAGTTTGAGCATGCGTTTGGAAATAAGAAAAGCTTACTTCCGCCGTTTTTTAAAATCACAGCTTCTAGAAGGTTTACATGATTTCGTAAAAAACACGAGTTTTTAGAAAATGTGTTTTATTTCATAAATGGAATCAACAAAGTATGCACATTCTACGTCATAACGACTTTCTATAGTTTGCGCATGCGTACGGAAATAAGAAAAGCTTACTTCCACCGTTTTTTAAAATCACAGCTTCTTGAAGGTTTACATGATTTCGTAAAAAACACGAGTTTTTAGAAAATGTGTTTTATTTCATAAATGGAATCAACAAAGTATGCACATCCTACATCATAACGACTTTCTATAGTTTCCGCATGCGTTTGGAAATAAGAAAAGCTTACATCACCCTTTTTTAAAATCACAGCTTCTAGAAGGTTTACATGATTTCGTAAAAAACACGAGTTTTTAGAAAATGTGTTTTATTTCATAAGTGGAATCTACAAAGTATGCACATTCTACGTCATAACGACTTTATATAGTTTGCGCATGCGTCCGGAAATAAGAAAAGCTTACTTCCCCGGTTTTTTAAAATCACAGCTTCTAGAAGGTTTACATGATTTCTTAAAAAACACGAGTTTTTAGAAAATGTGTTTTATTTCATAAATGGAATCAACAAAGTATACACATTATACGACATAACGACTTTCTATAGTTTGCGCATGCGTTTGGAAATAAGAAAAGCTTACTTCCCCCGTTTTTTAAAATCACAGCTTCTAGAAGGTTTACATGATTTGTTAAAAAACATGAGTTTTTAGAAAATGTGTTTTATTTCATAAATGGAATCAACAAAGTATGCACATTCTACGTCATAACGACTTTCTATAGTTTGCGCATGCGTCCGGAAATAAGAAAAGCTTACTTCCACCATTTTTTAAAATCATAGCTACTAGAAGGTTTACATGATTTCATAAAAAACACGACTTTTTAGAAAATATGTTTTATTTCATAAATGGAATCATCAAAGTATGCACATTCTACTTCATAACGAATTTCTATAGTTTCTGCATGCGTCCGCAAATAAGAAAAGCTTACTTCCACCGTTTTTTAAAATCACAGCTTCTAAAAGGTTTACATGATTTCGTAAAAAACACGAGTTTTTAGAAAATGTGTTTTATTTCATAAATGGAATCTACAAAGTATGCACATTCTACGTCATAACGAATTTCTATAGTTTGCGCATGCGTTTGGAAATAAGAAAAGCTTACTTCCCCCGTTTTTTAAAATCACAGCTTCTAGAAGGTTTACATGATTTGTTAAAAAACACGAGTTTTTAGAAAATGTGTTTTATTTCATAAATGGAATCAACAAAGTATGCACATTCTACGTCATAACGACTTTCTATAGTTTGCGCATGCATACGGAAATAAGAAAAGCTTACTTCCCACGTTTTTTAAAATCACAGCTTCTAGAAGGTTTACATGATTTCGTAAAAAACACGAGTTTTTAGAAAATGTGTTTTATTTCATAAATGGAAACATCAAAGTATGCACATTCTACGTCATAACGACTTTCTATAGTTTGCGCATGCGTCAGGAAATAAGAAAAGCTTACTTCCACCGTTTTTTAAAATCACAGCTTCTTGAAGGTTTACGTGATTTCGTAAAAAACACGAGTTTTTAGAAAAAGTGTTTTATTTCATAAATGGAATCTACAAAGTATGCACATTCTACATCATAACGACTTTCTATAGTTTGCGCATGCGTCCGGAAATAAGAAAAGCTTACTTCCACCGTTTTTTAAAATCACAGCTTCTAGAAGGTTTACATGATTTCTTAAAAAACACGAGTTTTTAGAAAATGTGTTTTATTTCATCAATGGAATCGACAAAGTATGCACATTCTACGTCATAACGACTTTCTATAGTTTGCGCATGCGTTTGGAAATAAGAAAAGCTTACTTCCCCCGTTTTTTAAAATCACAGCTTCTAGAAGGTTTACATGATTTCGTAAAAAACACGAGTTTTTAGAAAATGTGTTTTATTTCATCAATGGAATCAACAAAGTTTGCACATTCTACGTCATAACGACTTTCGATAGTTTGCGCATGCGTCCGGAAATAAGAAAAGCTTACTTCCCCCGTTTTTTGAAATCACAGCTTCTAGAAGGTTTACATGATTTCTTAAAAAACATGAGTTTTTAGAAAATGTGTTTTATTTCATAAATGGAATCAACAAAGTATGCACATTCTACGTCATAACGACTTTCTATAGTTTGCGCATGCGTTTGGAAATAAGAAAAGCTTACTTCCCCCGTTTTTTAAAATCACAGCTTCTAGAAGGTTTACATGATTTCTTAAAAAACACGAGTTTTTAGAAAATGTGTTTTATTTCATCAACGGAATCGACAAAGTATGCACATTCTAAGTCATAACGACTTTCTATACTTTGCGCATGCGTCCGAAAATAAGAAAAGCTTACTTCCACCGTTTTTTAAAATCATAGCTTCTAGAAGGTTTACATCATTTCGCAAAAAACACGAGTTTTTAGAAAATGTGTTTTATTTCATAAATGGAATCTAGAAAGTAAGCACATTCTACGTCATAAGGACTTTCTATAGTTTGTGCATGCGTCCGGAAATAAGAAAAGCTTACTTCCACCGTTTTTTAAAATCATAGCTTCTAGAAGGATTACATCATTTCGCAAAAAACACGAGTTTTTAGAAAATGTGTTTTATTTCATCAATGGAATCAACAAAGTTTGCACATTCTACGTCATAACGACTTTCGATAGTTTGCGCATGCGTCCGGAAATAAGAAAAGCTTACTTCCTCCGTTTTTTGAAATCACAGCTTCTAGAAGGTTTACATGATTTCTTAAAAAACACGAGTTTCTAGAAAATGTGTTTTATTTCATAAATAGAATCAACAAAGTATACACATTCTACGTCATAACGACTTTCTATAGTTTCCGCATGCGTTTGGAAATAAGAAAAGCTTACTTCCCCCGTTTTTTAAAATCACAGCTTCTAGAAGGTTTACATGATTTGTTAAAAAACATGAGTTTTTAGAAAATGTGTTTTATTTCATAAATGGAATCAACAAAGTATGCACATTCTACGTCATAACGACTTTCTATAGCTTGCGCATGCGTCCGGAAATAAGAAAAGCTTACTTCCACCGTTTTTCAAAATCACAGCTTCCAGAAGGTTTACATGATTTCTTAAAAAACGCGAGTTTTTAGAAAATATTGTTTATTTCATAAATGGAATCAACAAAGTATGCACATTCTAAGTCATAACGTCTTTCTATTGTTTGCGCATGCGTCCGGAAATAAGAAAAGCTTACTTCCACCATTTTTTAAAATCACATCTTCTAGAAGGTTTACATGATTTCGTAAAAAACACGAGTTTTTAGAAAATGTGTTTTATTTCATAAATGGAATCTACATACTATGCACATTCTACGTCATAACGAATTTCTATAGTTTCCGCATGCGTTTGGAAATAAGAAAAGCTTACTTCCCCCGTTTTTTAAAATCACAGCTTCTAGAAGGTTTAGATGATTTCTTAAAAAACACGAGTTTTTACAAAATGTGTTTTATTTCATAAACGAAGTCATAGCTTCTAGAAGGTTTACATCATTTCGTAAAAAACATGAGTTTTTAGAAAATGTGTTTTATTTCATAAATGGAATCTACAAAGTATGCACATTCTACATCATAACGAATTTCTATAGTTTGCGCATGCATTTGGAAATAAGAAAAGCTTACTTCCACCGTTTTTTAAAATAATAGCTTCTAGAAGGTTTACATGATTTCGTAAAAAACACGAGTTTTTAGAAAATGTGTTTTATTTCATAAATGGAATCTACAAAGTATGCACATTCTTCGTCATAACGACTTTCTATAGTTTGCGCATGCGTCCGGAAATAAGAAAAGCTTACTTCCCTCGTTTTTTAAAATCACAGCTTCTAGAAGGTTTACATGATTTCGTAAAAAACACAAGTTTTTAGAAAATGTGTTTTAATTCATAAATGGAATCTACAAAGTATGCACATTCTACACCGGAACGACTTTCTATAGTTTGCGCATGAGTCCGAAAATAAGAAAAGCTTACTTCCCCCGTTTTTTAAAATCACAGCTTCTAGAAGGTTTACATGATTTCTTAAAAAACACGAGTTTTTAGAAAATGTGTTTTATTTCATAAATGAAATCAACAAAGTATGCACATTCCACGTCATGATGACTTTCTATAGTTTGTGCATGCGTCCGGAAATAAGAAAAGATTACTTCCCCCGTTTTTTAAAATCACAGCTTCTAGAAAGTTTACATGATTTCTTAAAAAACACGAGTTTTTATAAAATGTGTTTTATTTCATAAATGGAATCAACAAAGTATGCACATTCTACGTCATAACGACTTTCTATAGTTTGCGCATGCGTTTGGAAATAAGACAAGCTTACTTCCCCCGTTTTTTAAAATCACAGCTTCTTGAAGGTTTACATGATTTCGTAAAAAACACGAGTTCTTAGAAAATGTGTTTTATTTCATAAATGGAATCAACAAAGTATGCACATTCTACGTCATAACGACTTTCTATAGTTTGTGCATTCGTCCGGAAATAAGAAAAGCTTACTTCCGCCGTTTTTTAAAATAATAGCTTCTAGAAGGTTTACATGATTTGTTATAAAACAAGAGTTTTTAGAAAATGTGTTTTATTTCATAAATGGAATCAACAAAGCATGCACATTGTACATCATAACGACTTTCTATAGTTTGCGCATGCGTCCGGAAATAAGAAAAGCTTACTTCCACCGTTTTTTAAAATCACGGCTTCTTGAAGGTTTAAATGATTTCGTAAAAAACACGAGTTTTTAGAAAATGTGTTTTATTTCATAAATGGAATCTACAAAGTATGCACATTCTACGCCATAACGTCTTTGTATAGTTTGCGCATGCATCCGGAAATAAGAAAATCTTACTTCCCCCGTTTTTTAAAATCACAGCTTCTAGAAGGTTTACATGATTTCTTAAAAAACAAGAGTTTTTAAAAAATGTGTTTTATTTCATAAATGGAATCAACAAAGTATGCACATTCTACGTCATAACGACTTTCTATAGTTTGTGCATGCGTCCGGAAATAAGAAAAGCTTACTTCCACCGTTTTTTAAAATAATAGCTTCTAGAAGGTTTACATGATTTCGTAAAAAACACGAGTTTTTAGAAAATGCGTTTTATTTCATAAATGGAATCTACAAAGTATGCACATTCTTCGTCATAATGAATTTCTATAGTTTGCGCATGCGTCCGGAAATAAGAAAAGCTTACTTCCCCCGTTTTTAAAAATCACAGCTTCTAGAAGGTTTACATGATTTCGTAAAAAACACGTTTTTAGAAAATGTGTTTTATTTCATAAATGGAATCTACAAAGTATGCACATTCTACGTCATAATGACTTTCTATAGTTTGCGCATTCATCCAGAAATAAGAAAAGCTTACTTCCACTGTTTTTTAAAGTCACGGCTTCTAGAAGGTTTACAAGATTTCTTAAAATACACGAGTTTTCAGAAAATGTGTTTTATTTCATAAATGGAATCAACAAAGTATGCACATTCTATGTCATAATGACTTTCTATAGTTTGCGCATGTGTCCGGAAATAAGAAAAGCTTACTTCCACCATTTTTCAAAATCATAGCTTCTAGAAGGTTTACATGATTTCATAAAAAACACGAGTTTTTAGAAAATGTGTTTTATTTCATAAATGGAATCAACAAAGTATGAACATTCTACGTCATAAGGACTTTCTATAGTTTGCGCATGCGTCCGGAAATAAGAAAAGCTTACTTCCCCCGTTTTTTAAAATCACAACTTCTAGAAGGTTTACATGATTTCTTAAAAAACACGAGTTTTTAGAAAATGTGTTTTATTTCATAAATGGAATCAACAAAGTATGCACATTCTACGCCATAACGACTTTCTATAGTTTGCGCATGTGTCCAGAAATAAGAAAAGCTTACTTCCACCGTTTTTCAAAATCATAGCTTCTAGAAGGTTTACATGATTTCATAAAAAACACAAGTTTTTAGAAAATGTGTTTTATTTCATAAATGGAATCAACAAAGTATGAACATTCTACGTCATAAGGACTTTCTATAGTTTGCGCATGCGTCCGGAAATAAGAAAAGCTTACTTCCACCGTTTTTCAAAATCACAGCTTCTAGAAGGTTTACATGATTTCTTAAAAAACACGAGTTTTTAAAAAATGTGTTTTATTTCATAAATGGAATCAACAAAGTATACACATTCTACGCCATAACGACTTTCTATAGTTTGCTTATGCGTCTGGAAATAAGAAAAGCTTACTTCCACCGTTTTTTAAAATAATAGCTTCTAGAAGGTTTACATGATTTCGTAGAAAACACGAGTTTTTAGAAAATGTGTTTTATTTCATAAATGGAATCTACAAAGTATGCACATTCTACGTCATAACGACTTTTTATAGTTTGCGCATGCGTCCGGAAATAAGAAAAGCTTACTTCCACCGTTTTTCAAAATCACTGCTTCTAGAAGGTTTACATGATTTCTTAAAAAACACGAGTTTTTAGAAAATGCGTTTTATTTCATAAATGGAATCAACAAAGTATGCACATTCTACGTCATAACGACTTTCTATAGTTTGCGCATGCGTTTGGAAATAAGAAAAGCTTACTTCCCCTGTTTTTTAAAATCACAGCTTCTAGAAGGTTTACATGATTTGTTAAAAAACATGAGTTTTTAGAAAATTTGTTTTATTTCATAAATGGAATCAACAAAGTATGCACATTCTACGTCATAACGACTTTCTATAGTTTGCGCATTCGTCCGGAAATAAGAAAAGCTTACTTCCACCGTTTTTTAAAGTCACAGCTTCTAGAAGGTTTACAAGATTTCTTAAAAAACACGAGTTTTTAGAAAATGTGTTTTATTTCATAAATGAAATCAACAAAGTATGCACATTCTACGTAAAAACAACTTCCTATAGTTTGTGCATGCGTTCGGAAATAAGAAAAGCTTACTTTCCCCGTTTTTAAAAATCACAGCTTCTAGAAGGTTTACATGATTTCTTAAAAAACACGAGTTTTTAGAAAATGTGTTTTATTTCATAAATGGAATCAACAAAGTATGCACATTCTACGTCATAACGAATTTCTATAGTTTGCGCATGCGTCCGGAAATAAGAAAAGCTTACTTCCCCCGTTTCTTAAAATCACAGCTTCTAGAAGGTTTACATGATTCCTTAAAAAAAACGAGTTTTTAGAAAATGTGTTTTATTTCATAAACGGAATGTGTTTTATTTCATAAACACGAGTTTTTAGAAAATGTGTTTTATGCACATTCTAAGATTTCATGACGTAGAATGTGCATACTTCCCCCGTTTTTTAAAATCACAGCTTCTTGAAGGTTTACGTGATTTCGTAAAAAACATGAGTTTTTAGAAAATGTGTTTTATTTCATAAATGGAATCTACAAAGTATGCACATTCTACATCATAACGTCTTTCTATAGTTTGCGCATGCATCCAGAAATAAGAAAAGCTTACTTCCCCCGTTTTTTAAAATCACATGTTCTAGAAGGCTTACACATTTCTTAAAAAACACGAGTTTTTAGAAAATGTGTTTTATTTCATAAATGCAATCAACAAAGTATGCACATTCTATGTCATAACGACTTTCTATAGTTTGTGCATGCGTCCGGAAATAAGAAAAGCTTACTTCCACTGTTTTTTAAAATAATAGCTTCTAGAAGGTTTACATGATTTCGTAAAAAACACGAGTTTTTAGAAAATGTGTTTTTTTTCATAAATGGAATCTACAAAGTATGCACATTCTACGTCATAACGACTTTCTATAGTTTGCGCATGCGTCCGGAAATAAGAAAAGCTTACTTCCCCCATTTTTTAAAATCACAGCTTCTAGAAGGTTTACATGATTTGTTAAAAAACACGAGTTTTTAGAAAATGTGTTTTATTTCATAAACGGAATCAACAAAGTATGCACATTCTACGTCATAACGACTTTCTATAGTTTGCGCATGCGTTTGGAAATAAGAAAAGCTTACTTCCCCCGTTTTTTAAAATCACGGCTTCTAGAAGGTTTACATCATTTCGTAAAAAACATGAGTTTTTAGAAAATGTGTTTTATTTCATAAATGGAATCTACAAAGTATGCACATTCCACGTCATAACGACTTTCTATAGTTTGCGCATGCGTCCAGAAATAAGAAAAGCTTACTTCCACCATTTTTTAAAATCACAGCTTCTTGAAGGTTTACATGATTTCGTAAAAAATAGGAGTTTTTAGAAAATGTGTTTTATTTCATAAATGGATTCTACAAAGTATGCAAATTCTACGTCATAGACACTTTCTATAGTTTGCGCATGCGTCCGAAAATAAGAAAAGCTTACTTCCACCGTTTTTTAAAATAACAGCTTCTAAAAGGTTTACATGATTTCGTAAAAAACAAGAGTTTTTAGAAAATGTGTTTTATTTCATAAATGGAATCTACAAAGTATGCACATTCTTCGTCATAACGACTTTCTATAGTTTGCGCATGCGTCCGGAAATAAGAAAAGCTTACTTCCCCCGTTTTTTAAAATCACTGCTTCTAGAAGGTTTACATGATTTCGTAAAAAACACGAGTTTTTAGAAAATGTGTTTTATTTCATAATTGGAATCTACAAAGTATGCACATTCTACGTCATAACGACTTTCTATAGTTTGCGCATTCGTTCGGAAATAAGAAAAACTTACTTCCCCCGTTTTTTAAAATCACAGCTTCTAGAAGGTTTACATGATTTCGTAAAAAACACGAGTTTTTAGAAAATGTGTTTTATTTCATAAATGGAATCTACAAAGTATGCACATTCTACGTCATAACGACTTTCTATAGTTTGCGCATGCGTCCGGAAATAAGAAAAGCTTACTTCCCCCGTTTTTTAAAATCACAGCTTCTAGAAGGTTTACATGATTTCGTAAAAAACACGAGTTTTTAGAAAATGTGTTTTATTTCATAAATGGAATCAAAAAAGTATGCACATTCTACGTCATAACGACTTTCTATAGTTTGCGTATGCGTCCTGAAATAAGAAAAGCATACTTCCACCGTTTTTTAAAATCACAGCTTCTAGAAGGTTTACATGATTTCGTAAAAAACACGAGTTTTTAGAAAATGTGTTTTATTTCATAAATGGAATCTACAAAGTATGCACATTCTATGTCATAACGACTTTCTATAGTTTGCGCATGCGTCCGGAAATAAGAAAAGTTTACTTCCACCGTTTTTTAAAATCACAGCTTCTAGAAGGTTTACATGATTTCGTAAAAAGCACGAGTTTTTAGAAAATGTGTTTTATTTCATAAATGGAATCTACAAAGTATGCATATTCTACGTCATAACAACTTTCTATAGTTTCCAAATGCGTCCGGAAATAAGAAAAGCTTACTTCCCCCGTTTTTTAAAATCACAGCTTCTAGAAGGTTTACATGATTTCTTAAAAAACACGAGTTTTTAGAAAATGTGTTTTATTTCATAAATGGAATCAATAAAGTATGCACATTCTACGTCATAAAGACTTTCTATTGTTTGCGTATGCGTTTGGAAATAAGAAAAGCTTACTTCCCCCGTTTTTTAAAATCACAGCTTCTAGAAGGTTTACATGATTTCTTAAAAAACACGAGTTTTTAGAAAATGTGTTTTATTTCATAAATGGAATGAACAAATTTTGCACATTCTATGTCATAACGACTTTCTATAGTTTGCGCATGCGTCCGGAAATAAGAAAAGCTTACTTCCCCCATTTTTTAAAATCACAGCTTGTAGAAGGTTTACATGATTTCGTAAAAAACACGAGTTTTTAGAAAATGTGTTTTATTTCATAAATGGAATCAACAAAGTATGCACATTCTACGTCATAACGACTTTCTATAGTTTGCGCATGCGTCTGGAAATAAGAAAAGCTTACTTCCACCGTTTTTTAAAATCACAGATTCTAGAAGGTTTAAATGATTTCGTAAAAAACACGAGTTTTTACAAAATGTGTTTTATTTCATAAATGGAATCTGCAAAGTATGCACATTCTACGTCATAAAGACTTTCTATAGCTTGCGCATGCGTCCGGAAATAAGAAAAGTTTACTTCCACCGTTTTTTAAAATCACAACTTCTAGAAGGTTTACATGATTTCGTAAAAAACACGAGTTTTTAGACAATGTGTTTTATTTCATAAATGGAATCTACAAAGTATGCACATTCTACGTCATAACGACTTTCTATAGTTTGCGCATGCGTCCGGAAATAAGAAAAGCTTACTTCCACCGTTTTTTAAAATCACAGCTTCTAGAAGGTTTACATGATTTCTTAAAAAACACGAGTTTTTAGAAAATGTGTTTTATTTCATAAATGGAATCAACAAAGTATGCACATTCTACGTCATAACGAATTTCTATAGTTTGCGCATTCGTCTGGAAATAAGAAAAGCTTACTTCCCCCGTTTTTTAAAATCACAGCTTCTAGAAGGTTTACATGATTTCTTAAAAAACACGAGTTTTTAGAAAATGTGTTTTATTTCATAAATGGAATGAACAAATTTTGCACATTCTATATCATAACGACTTTCTATAGTTTGCGCATGCGTCCGGAAATAAGAAAAGCTTACTTCCCCCATTTTTTAAAATCACAGCTTGTAGAAGGTTTACATGATTTCGTAAAAAACACGAGTTTTTAGAAAATGTGTTTTATTTCATAAATGGAATCAACAAAGTATGCACATTCTACGTCATAACGACTTTCTATAGTTTGCGCATGCGTCTGGAAATAAGAAAAGCTTACTTCCACCGTTTTTTAAAATCACAGATTCTAGAAGGTTTACATGATTTCGTAAAAAACACGAGTTTTTACAAAATGTGTTTTATTTCATAAATGGAATCTGCAAAGTATGCACATTCTACGTCATAAAGACTTTCTATAGCTTGCGCATGCGTCCGGAAATAAGAAAAGTTTACTTCCACCGTTTTTTAAAATCACAACTTCTAGAAGGTTTACATGATTTCGTAAAAAACACGAGTTTTTAGACAATGTGTTTTATTTCATAAATGGAATCTACAAAGTATGCACATTCTACGTCATAACGACTTTCTATAGTTTGCGCATGCGTCCGGAAATAAGAAAAGCTTACTTCCCCCGTTTTTTAAAATCACAGCTTCTAGAAGGATTACATGATTTATTGAAAAACACGAGTTTTTAGAAAATGTGTTTTATTTCGTAAATGGAATCAACAAAGTATGTACATTCTACGTCATAATGACTTTCTATAGTTTGCGCATGCGTTTGGAAATAAGAAAAGCTTACTTCCCCCGTTTTTTAAAATCACAGCTTCTAGAAGGTTTACATGATTTATTAAAAAACACGAGTTTTTAGAAAATGTGTTTTATTTCATAAATGGAATAAAAAAAGGATGCACATTCTACGTCATAATGACTTTCTATAGTTTGCGCATGCGTCCGGAAATAAGGAAAGCTTACTTCCACCGTTTTTTAAAATCACAGCTTCTAGAAGGTTTACATGATTTCTTAAAAAACACGAGTTTTTAGAAAATGTGGTTTGTTTCATAAATGGAATCAACAAAGTATGCACATTCTATGTCATAACGACTTTCTATAGTTTGCGCATGCGTCCGGAAATAAGAAAAGATTACTTCCACCGTTTTTTAAAATCACAGCTTCTAGAAGGTTTACATAATTTCGTAAAAAACACGAGTTTTTAGAAAATGTGTTTTATTTCATAAATGGAATCTACAAAGTATGCACATTCTACGTCACAACGACTTTCTATAGTTTGCGCATGCATCCGGAAATAAGAAAAACTTACTTCCCCCGTTTTTTAAAATCACAGCTTCTAGAAGGTTTACATGAGTTCTTGAAAAACACGAGTTTTTAGAAAATGTGTTTTATTTCATAAATGGAATCAACAAAGTATGCACATTCTACGTCATAAAGACTTTCTATAGTTTGTGCATGCGTTTGGAAATAATCAAAGCTTACTTCCCCCGTTTTTTAAAATCACTGCTTCTAGAAGGTTTACATGATTTCTTAAAAAACACGAGTTTTTAGAAAATGTGTTTTATTTCATAAATGGAATCTACAAAGTATGCACATTCTACGTCATAACGACTTTCTATAGTTTGCGCATGCTTCCGGAAATAAGAAAACCTTACTTCCCCCGTTTTTTAAAATCACGGCTTCTAGAAGGTTTACATGATTTCGTAAAAAACACGAGTTTTTAGAAAATGTGTTTTATTTCATCAATGGAATCTACAAAGTATGCACATTCTTCGTCATAACGACTTTCTATAGTTTGCGCATGCGTCCAGAAATAAGAAAAGCTTACTTCCACCGTTTTTTAAAATCACAGCTTCTAGAAGGTTTACATGATTTCTTGAAAAACACGAGTTTTTAGAAAATGTGTTTTATTTCATAAATGGAATAAAAAAAGCATGCAAATTCTACGTCATAGCGACTTTCTATAGTTTGCGCATGCGTCCGGAAATAAGAAAAGGTTTCTTCCACCGTTTTTTAAAATCACAGCTTTTAGAAGGTTTACATGATTTCTTAAAAAACACGAGTTTTTAGAAAATGTGTTTTATTTCATAAATGGAATCAACAAAGTATGCACATTCTACGTCATAACGACTTTCTATAGTTTGCGCATGCGTTTGGAAATAAGAAAAGCTTACTTCCCCTGTTTTTTAAAATCACAGCTTCTAGAAGGTTTACATGATTTGTTAAAAAACATGAGTTTTTAGAAAATTTGTTTTATTTCATAAATGGAATCAACAAAGTATGCACATTCTACGTCATAACGACTTTCTATAGTTTGCGCATTCGTCCGGAAATAAGAAAAGCTTACTTCCACCGTTTTTTAAAGTCACAGCTTCTAGAAGGTTTACAAGATTTCTTAAAAAACACGAGTTTTTAGAAAATGTGTTTTATTTCATAAATGAAATCAACAAAGTATGCACATTCTACGTAAAAACAACTTCCTATAGTTTGTGCATGCGTTCGGAAATAAGAAAAGCTTACTTTCCCCGTTTTTAAAAATCACAGCTTCTAGAAGGTTTACATGATTTCTTAAAAAACACGAGTTTTTAGAAAATGTGTTTTATTTCATAAATGGAATCAACAAAGTATGCACATTCTACGTCATAACGAATTTCTATAGTTTGCGCATGCGTCCGGAAATAAGAAAAGCTTACTTCCCCCGTTTCTTAAAATCACAGCTTCTAGAAGGTTTACATGATTCCTTAAAAAAAACGAGTTTTTAGAAAATGTGTTTTATTTCATAAACGGAATGTGTTTTATTTCATAAACACGAGTTTTTAGAAAATGTGTTTTATGCACATTCTAAGATTTCATGACGTAGAATGTGCATACTTCCCCCGTTTTTTAAAATCACAGCTTCTTGAAGGTTTACGTGATTTCGTAAAAAACATGAGTTTTTAGAAAATGTGTTTTATTTCATAAATGGAATCTACAAAGTATGCACATTCTACATCATAACGTCTTTCTATAGTTTGCGCATGCATCCAGAAATAAGAAAAGCTTACTTCCCCCGTTTTTTAAAATCACATGTTCTAGAAGGCTTACACATTTCTTAAAAAACACGAGTTTTTAGAAAATGTGTTTTATTTCATAAATGCAATCAACAAAGTATGCACATTCTATGTCATAACGACTTTCTATAGTTTGTGCATGCGTCCGGAAATAAGAAAAGCTTACTTCCACTGTTTTTTAAAATAATAGCTTCTAGAAGGTTTACATGATTTCGTAAAAAACACGAGTTTTTAGAAAATGTGTTTTTTTTCATAAATGGAATCTACAAAGTATGCACATTCTACGTCATAACGACTTTCTATAGTTTGCGCATGCGTCCGGAAATAAGAAAAGCTTACTTCCCCCATTTTTTAAAATCACAGCTTCTAGAAGGTTTACATGATTTGTTAAAAAACACGAGTTTTTAGAAAATGTGTTTTATTTCATAAACGGAATCAACAAAGTATGCACATTCTACGTCATAACGACTTTCTATAGTTTGCGCATGCGTTTGGAAATAAGAAAAGCTTACTTCCCCCGTTTTTTAAAATCACGGCTTCTAGAAGGTTTACATCATTTCGTAAAAAACATGAGTTTTTAGAAAATGTGTTTTATTTCATAAATGGAATCTACAAAGTATGCACATTCCACGTCATAACGACTTTCTATAGTTTGCGCATGCGTCCAGAAATAAGAAAAGCTTACTTCCACCATTTTTTAAAATCACAGCTTCTTGAAGGTTTACATGATTTCGTAAAAAATAGGAGTTTTTAGAAAATGTGTTTTATTTCATAAATGGATTCTACAAAGTATGCAAATTCTACGTCATAGACACTTTCTATAGTTTGCGCATGCGTCCGAAAATAAGAAAAGCTTACTTCCACCGTTTTTTAAAATAACAGCTTCTAAAAGGTTTACATGATTTCGTAAAAAACAAGAGTTTTTAGAAAATGTGTTTTATTTCATAAATGGAATCTACAAAGTATGCACATTCTTCGTCATAACGACTTTCTATAGTTTGCGCATGCGTCTGGAAATAAGAAAAGCTTATTTCCCCCGTTTTTTAAAATCACAGCTTCTAGAAGGTTTACATGAGTTCTTAAACAACACGAGTTTTTAGAAAATGTGTTTTATTTCATAAATGGAATCAACAAAGTATGCACATTCTACGTCATAATGACTTTCTATAGTTTGTGCATGCGTTTGGAAATAAGAAATGCTTATTCCCCCGTTTTTTAGAATCACAGCTTCTAGAAGGTTTACATGATTTCTTAAAAAACACAAGATTTTAGAAAATGTGTTTTATTTCATAAATGGAATCAACAAAGTATGCACATTCTACGTCATAACGACTCTATATAGTTTGCGCATGCGTCCGGAAATAAGAAAAGCTTACTTCCACCGTTTTTTAAAATCACAGCTTCTAGAAGGTTTACATGATTTCGTAAAAAACACGAGTTTTTAGAAAATGTGTTTTATTTCATAAATGAAATCTACAAAGTATGCACATTCTACGTCATAACGACTTTCTATAGTTTGTGCATGCGTCCAGAAATAAGAAAATCTTACTTCCACCGTTTTTTAAAATCACAGCTTCTAGAAGGTGTACATGATTTCGTAAAAACACGAGTTTTTTAGAAAATGTGTTTTATTTCATAAATGGAATCTACAAAGTATGCACATTCTACGTCATAACGACTTTCTATAGTTTGCACATGCGTCCGGAAATAAGAAAAGATTACTTCCACCGTTTTTTAAAATCACAGCTTCTAGAAGGTTTACATAATTTCGTAAAAAACCTGAGTTTTTAGAAAATGTGTTTTATTTCATAAATGGAATCTACAAAGTATGCACATTCTACGTCACAACAACTTTCTATAGTTTGCGCATCCATCCGGAAATAAGAACAGCTTACTTCCCCCGTTTTTTAAAATCACAGCTTCTAGAAGGTTTACATGAGTTCTTAAAAAACACGAGTTTTTAGAAAATGTGTTTTATTTCATAAATGGAATCTACAAAGTATGCACATTCTACGTCATAACGACTTTCTATAGTTTTCGCATGCGTCTGGAAATAAGAAAAGCTTACTCCCCCCGTTTTTTAAAATCACAGCTTCTAGAAGGTTTACATGATTTCTTAAAAAACACGAGTTTTTAGAAAATGTGTTTTATTTCATAAATGGAATCAACAAAGTATGCACATTATACGTCATAACGACTTTCTATAGTTTGCGCATGCGTCCAAAAATAAGAAAAGCTTACTTCCGTTTTTTAAAATCACAGCTTCTAGAAGGTTTACATAATTTCGTAAAAAACACGAGTTTTTAGAAAATGTGTTCTATTTCATAAATGGAATCAACAAAGTATGCACATTCTACGTCATAACGACTTTCTAAGGTTTGCGCATGCGTCGGGAAATAAGAAAAGCTTACTTCCACCGTTTTTTAAAATCACAGCTTCTAGAAGGTTTACATGATTTCTTAAAAAACACGAGTTTTTAGAAAATGTGTTTTATTTCATAAATGGAATCAACAAAGTATGCACATTCTAGGTCATAACGACTTTCTATAGTTTGCGCATGCGTCTAGAAATAAGAAAAGAATACTTCCACCGTTTTTTAAAATCACAGCTTCTAGAAGGTTTACATAATTTCGTAAAAAACACGAGTTTTTAGAAAATGTGTTTTATTTCATAAATGGAATCTACAAAGTATGCACATTCTACGTCACCACAACTTTCTATAGTTTGTGCATGCGTCTGGAAATAAGAAAAGCTTACTTCCCCCGTTTTTTAAAATCACAGCTTCTAGAAGGTTTACATGATTTCTTAAAAAACACGAGTTTTTAGAAAATGTGTTTTATTTCATAAATGGAATCAACAAAGTATGCACATTATACGTCATAACGACTTTCTATAGTTTGCGCATGCGTCCAAAAATAAGAAAAGCTTACTTCCGTTTTTTAAAATCACAGCTTCTAGAAGGTTTACATAATTTCGTAAAAAACACGAGTTTTTAGAAAATGTGTTTTATTTCATAAATGGAATCAACAAAGTATGCACATTCTACGTCATAACCACTTTCTAAGGTTTGCGCATGCGTCGGGAAATAAGAAAAGCTTACTTCCACCGTTTTTTAAAATCACAGCTTCTAGGAGGTTTACATGATTTCTTAAAAAACACGAGTTTTTAGAAAATGTGTTTTATTTCATAAATGGAATCAACAAAGTATGCACATTCTAGGTCATAACGACTTTCTATAGTTTGCGCATGCGTCTAGAAATAAGAAAAGAATACTTCCACCGTTTTTTAAAATCACAGCTTCTAGAAGGTTTACATAATTTCGTAAAAAACACGAGTTTTTAGAAAATGTGTTTTATTTCATAAATGGAATCTACAAAGTATGCACATTCTACGTCACCACGACTTTCTATAGTTTGTGCATGCGTCTGGAAATAAGAAAAGCTTACTTCCCCCGTTTTTTAAAATCACAGCTTCTAGAAGGTTTACATGAGTTCTTAAAAAACACGAGTTTTTAGAAAATGTGTTTTATTTCATAAATGGAATCAACAAAGTATGCACATTCTACGTCATAACGACTTTCTATAGTTTGTGCATGCGTTTGGAAATACGAAAAGCTTACTTCCCTCGTTTTTTAAAATCACAGCTTCTAGAAGGTTTACATGATTTCTTAAAAAACAAGAGTTTTTAGAAAATGTGTTCTATTTCATAAATGGAATCAACAAAGTATGCACATTCTACGTCATAACGACTTTCTAAGGTTTGCGCATGCGTCGGGAAATAAGAAAAGCTTACTTCCACCGTTTTTTAAAATCACAGCTTCTAGAAGGTTTACATGATTTGTTAAAAAACACGAGTTTTTAGAAAATGTGTTTTATTTCATAAATGGAATCAACAAAGTATGCACATTCTAGGTCATAACGACTTTCTATAGTTTGCGCAAGCGTCTAGAAATAAGAAAAGAATACTTCCATCGTTTTTTAAAATCACAGCTTCTAGAAGGTTTACATAATTTCGTAAAAAACACGAGTTTTTAGAAAATGTGTTTTATTTCATAAATGGAATCTACAAAGTATGCACATTCTACGTCACCACGACTTTCTATAGTTTGTGCATGCGTCTGGAAATAAGAAAAGCTTACTTCCCCCGTTTTTTAAAATCACAGCTTCTAGAAGGTTTACATGATTTCTTAAAAAACACGAGTTTTTAGAAAATGTGTTTTATTTCATAAATGGAATCAACAAAGTATGCACATTATACGTCATAACGACTTTCTATAGTTTGCGCATGCGTCCAAAAATAAGAAAAGCTTACTTCCGTTTTTTAAAATCACAGCTTCTAGAAGGTTTACATAATTTCGTAAAAAACACGAGTTTTTAGAAATGGAATCAACAAAGTATGCACATTCTACGTCATAACGACTTTCTAAGGTTTGCGCATGCGTCAGGAAATAAGAAAAGCTTACTTCCACCGTTTTTTAAAATCACAGCTTCTAGAAGGTTTACATGATTTGTTAAAAAACACGAGTTTTTAGAAAATGTGTTTTATTTCATAAATGGAATCAACAAAGTATGCACATTCTAGGTCATAACGAATTTCTATAGTTTGCGCAAGCGTCTAGAAATAAGAAAAGAATACTTCCATCGTTTTTTAAAATCACAGCTTCTAGAAGGTTTACATAATTTCGTAAAAAACACGAGTTTTTAGAAAATGTGTTTTATTTCATAAATGGAATCTACAAAGTATGCACATTCTACGTCACCACGACTTTCTATAGTTTGTGCATGCGTCTGGAAATAAGAAAAGCTTACTTCCCCCGTTTTTTAAAATCACAGCTTCTAGAAGGTTTACATGATTTCTTAAAAAACACGAGTTTTTAGAAAATGTGTTTTATTTCATAAATGGAATCAACAAAGTATGCACATTATACGTCATAACGACTTTCTATAGTTTGCGCATGCGTCCAAAAATAAGAAAAGCTTACTTCCGTTTTTTAAAATCACAGCTTCTAGAAGGTTTACATAATTTCGTAAAAAACACGAGTTTTTAGAAATGGAATCAACAAAGTATGCACATTTTACGTCATAACGACTTTCTAAGGTTTCCGCATGCGTCGGGAAATAAGAAAAGCTTACTTCCACCGTTTTTTAAAATCACAGCTTCTAGAAGGTTTACATGATTTCTTAAAAAACACGAGTTTTTAGAAAATGTGTTTTATTACATAAATGGAATCAACAAAGTATGCACATTCTAGGTCATAACGACTTTCTATAGTTTGCGCATGCGTCTAGAAATAAGAAAAGAATACTTCCACCGTTTTTTAAAATCACAGCTTCTAGAAGGTTTACATAATTTCGTAAAAAACACGAGTTTTTAGAAAATGTGTTTTATTTCATAAATGGAATCTACAAAGTATGCACATTCTACGTCACCACGACTTTCTATAGTTTGTGCATGCGTCTGGAAATAAGAAAAGCTTACTTCCCCCGTTTTTTAAAATCACAGGTTCTAGAAGGTTTACATGAGTTCTTAAAAAACACGAGTTTTTAGAAAATCTGTTTTATTTCATAAATGAAATCTACAAAGTATGCACATTCTACATCATAACGACTTTCTATTGTTTGCGCATGCGTCCGGAAGTAAGAAAAGCTTACTCCCCCCGTTTTTTAAAATCACAGCTTCTAGAAGGTTTACATGATTTCTTAAAAAACACGAGTTTTTAGAAAATGTGTTTTATTTCATAAACGGAATCAACAAAGTATGCACATTCTACGTCATAACGACTTTCTATTGTTTGCGCATGCGTTTGGAAATAAGAAAACCTTACTTCCCCCGTTTTTTAAAATCACAGCTCTAGAAGGTTTACATGAGTTATTAAAAAACACGAGTTTTTAGAAAAAAAATTTTATTTCATAAATGGAATCAACAAAGTATTCACATTCTACGTCATAACGACTTTCTATAGTTTGTGCATGCGTTTGGAAATAAGAAAAACTTACTTCCCCCGTTTTTTAAAATCACGGCTTCTAGAAGGTTTACATGATTTCTTAAAAAACACGAGTTTTTAGAAAATGTGTTTTATTTCATAAATGGAATCAACAAAGTATGCACATTCTACGTCATAACGACTTTCTATAGTTTGCGCATGCGTCCGGAAATAGGAAAAGCTTACTTCCACCGTTTTTTAAAATCACAGCTTCTAGAAGGTATACATGATTTCGTAAAAAACACGAGTTTTTAGAAAATGTGTTTTATTTCATAAATGGAATCTACAAAGTATGCACATTCTACGTCATAATGACTTTCTATAGTTTGTGCATGCATCCGGAAATAAGAAAAGATTACTTCCACCGTTTTTTAAAATAACAGCTTCTAGAAGGTGTACATGATTTCGTAAAAAACACGAGTTTTTAGAAAATGTGTTTTATTTCATAAATGGAATCTACAAAGTATGCACATTCTACGTCATAACGACTTTCTAAGGTTTGCGCATGCGTACGGAAATAAAAAAATCTTACTTCCCCCATTTTTTAAAATCACAGCCTCTAGAAGGTTTACATGATTTCTTAAAAAACACGAGTTTTTAGAAAATGTGTTTTATTTCATAAATGGAATCAACAAAGTATGCACATTCTACATCATAACGACTTTCTATAGTTTGCGCATGCATCCGGAAATAAGAAAAGCTTACTTCCACCGTTTTTTAAAATCACAGCTTCTAGAAGGTTTACATGATTTCGTAAAAAACACGAGTTTTTAGAAAATGTGTTTTATTTCATAAATGGAATCTACAAAGTATGCACATTCTATGTCATAACGACTTTCTATAGTTTGCGCATGCGTCCGGAAATAAGAAAATCTTACTTCCCTCGTTTTTTAAAATCACAACTTCTAGAAGGTTTACATGATTTCATAAAAAACACGAGTTTTTAGAAAATGTGTTTTATTTCATAAATGGAATCAACAAAGTATGCACATTCTACATTATAACGACTTTCTATAGTTTGCGCATGCATCCGGAAATAAGAAAAGCTTACTTCCACCGTTTTTTAAAATCACAGCTTCTAGAAGGTTTACATGATTTCTTAAAAAACACGAGTTTTTAGAAAATGTGTTTTATTTCATAAATGGAATCAACAAACTATGCACATTCTACATCATAACGACTTTCTATAGTTTGCGCATTCGTCCGGAAATAAGAAAAGCTTACTTCCACCGTTTTTTAAAATCACAGCTTCTAGAAGGTTTACATGATTTCTTAAAAAACACGAGTTTTTAGAAAATGTGTTTTATTTCATAAATGGAATCAGCAAAGTATGCACATTCTACGTCATAATGAATTTCTATACTTTGCGCATGCATCCAGAAATAAGAAAAGCTTCCTTCCACCGTTTTTTAAAATCACAGCTTCTAGAAGGTTTACATGATTTCCTAAAAAACATGAGTTTTTAGAAAATGTGTTTTATTTCATAAATGGAATCTACAAAGTATGCACATGCTACGTCATAACGACTTTCTATAGTTTGCGCATGCGTTTGGAAATAAGAAAAGCTTACTTCCCCCGTTTTTTAAAATCACAGCTTCTAGAAGGTTTACATGATTTCTTAAAAAACACGAGTTTTTAGAAAATGTGTTTTATTTCATCAATTTTATCAACAAAGTATGCACATTCTACGTCATAACGAAATGTGTTTTATTTCATAAATGGAATCTACAAAGTATGCACATTCTACGTCATAACGACTTTCTATAGTTTGCGCATGCGTCCGGAAATAAGAAAAATTTACTTCCACCGTTTTTTAAAATCACAGCTTCTAGAAGGTTTACATGATTTCGTAAAAAACACGAGTTTTTAGAAAATGTGTTTTCTTTCATAAATGGAATCTACAAAGTATGCACATTCTACGTCATAACGACTTTCTATAGTTTGCGCATATGTCCTCAAATAACAAAAGCTTACTTCCCCCGTTTTTAAAATCACAGCTTCTAGAAGGTTTACATGATTTCTTAAAAAACATGAGTTTTTAGAAAATGTGTTTTATTTCATAAATGGAATCAACAAAGTATGGACATTCTATGTCATAATGACTTTCTATAGTTTGCGCATTCGTCCGGAAATAAGAAAAGCTTACTTCCCCCGTTTTTTAAAATCACAGCTTCTAGAAGGTTTACATGATTTCTTAAAAAACACGAGTTTTTAGAAGATGTGTTTTATTTCATAAATGGAATCAACAAAGTATGCACATTCTACGTCATAACGACTTTCTATAGTTTGCGGATGCATCCGGAAATAAGAGAAGCTTACTTCCCCTGTTTTTTAAAATCACAGCTTCTAGAAGGTTTACATGATTTCGTAAAAAACACGAGTTTTTAGAAAATGTGTTTTATTTCATAAATGGAATCTACAAAGTATGCACATTCTACGTCATAACGACTTTCTATAGTTTGTGCATGCATCCGGAAATAAGAAAAGCTTACTTCCACCGTTTTTTAAAATAACAGCTTCTAGAAGGTGTACATGATTTCGTAAAAAACACGAGTTTTTAGAAAATGTGTTTTATTTCATAAATGGAATCTACAAAGTATGCACATTCTACGTCATAACGACTTTCTAAGGTTTGCGCATGCGTCCGGAAATAAGAAAATCTTACTTCCCCCGTTTTTTAAAATCACAGCTTCTAGAACGTTTACATGATTTCTTAAAAAACACGAGTTTTTAGAAAATGTGTTTTATTTCATAAATGGAATCAACAAAGTATGCACATTCTACATCATAACGACTTTCTATAGTTTGCGCATGCGTCCGGAAATAAGAAAAGCTTACTTCCACCGTTTTTTAAAATCACAGCTTCTAGAAGGTTTACATGATTTCTTAAAAAACACGAGTTTTTAGAAAATTTGTTTTATTTCATAAATGGTATCAACAAAGTATTCACATTCTACGTCATAACGACTTGCTATAGTTTGCGCATTCGTCCGGAAATAAGAAAAGCTTACTTCCACCGTTTTTTAAAATCACAGCTTCTAGAAGGTTTACATGATTTCGTAAAAAACATGAGTTTTTAGAAAATATGTTTTATTTCATAAATGGAATCTACAAAGTATGCACATTCTACGTCATAACGACTTTCTATAGTTTGCGCATGCGTCCGGAAATAAGAAAAGCTTACTTCCCACGTTTTTTAAAATCACAGTTTCTAGAAGGTTTACATGATTTCGTAAAAAACACGAGTTTTTAGAAAATGTGTTTTTTTTCATAAATGGAATCAACAAAGTATGCACATTCTACGTCAGAACGACTTTCTATAGTTTGTGCATGCGTTTGGAAATAAGAAAAGCTTACTTCCACCGTTTTTTAAAATCACAGCTTCTAGAAGGTTTACATGATTTCGTAAAAAACATGAGTTTTTAGAAAATGTGTTTTATTTCATAAATGGAATCAACAAAGTATGGACATTCTACATCATAACGACCTTCTATAGTTTGCGCATGCGTTTGGAAATAAGAATAGCTTACTTCCCCCGTTTTTTAAAATCACAGCTTCTAGAAGGTTTACATGATTTCTTAAAAAACACGAGTTTTTAGAAAATGTGTTTTATTTCATAAATGGAATCAGCAAAGTATGCACATTCTATGTCATAACGACTTTCTATACTTTGCGCATGCGTCCGGAAATAAGAAAAGCTTCCTTCCACCGTTTTTTAAAATCACAGCTTCTAGAAGGTTTACATGATTTCATAAAAAACATGAGTTTTTAGAAAATGTGTTTTATTTCATAAATGGAATCTACAAAGTATGCACATGCTATGTCATAACGACTTTCTATAGTTTGCGCATACGTTTGGAAATAAGAAAAGCTTACTTCCCCCATTTTTTAAAATCACAGATTCTAGAAGGTTTGCATGTGTTCTTAAAAAACACGAGTTTTTAGAAAATTTGTTTTATTTCATAAATGGAATCAACAAAGTATGCACATTCTACGTCATAAAGAATTTCTATAGTTTGCGCATGCGTCCGGAAATAAGAAAAGCTTACTTCCATAGTTTTTTAAAATCACAGCTTCTAGAAGGTTTACATGATTTCGTAAAAAACACGAGTTTTTAGAAAATGTGTTTTATTTCATAAATGGAATCTACAAAGTATGCACATTCTACATCATAACGACTTTCTATAGTTTGCGCATGCGTCCGGAAATAAGAAAAGTTTACTTCCACCGTTTTTTAGAATCACAGCTTCTAGAAGGTTTACATGATTTCGTAAAAAACACGAGTTTATAGAAAATGTGTTTTATTTCAAAAATGGAATCTACAAAGTATGCAAATTCTACGTCATAACGACTTTCTATAGTTTGCGCATGCGTCCGGAAATAAGAAAAGCTTACTTCCACCGTTTTTTAAAATCACAACTTCTACATGATTTCTTAAAAAACACGAGTTTTTAGAAAATGTGTTTTATTTCATCAATGGAATCAACAAAGTATGCACATTCTACATCATAATGACCATCTATAGTTTGCGCATGCGTTTGGAAATAATAATAGCTTACTTCCCCCGTTTTTTAAAATCACAGCTTCTAGAAGGTTTACATGATTTCTTAAAAAACACCAGTTTTTAGAAAATGTGTTTTATTAAATAAATGGAATCAACAAAGTATGCACATTCTACGTCATAACGAATTTCTATGGTTTGCGCATGCATTTGGAAATAAGAAAAGCTTACTTCCCCCGTTTTTTAAAATCACAGCTTCTAAAAGGTTTACATGATTTCGTAAAAAACACGAGTTTTTAGAAAATGTGTTTTATTTCATAAATGGAATCAACAAAGTATGCACATTCTACATCATAACGACCTTCTATAGTTTGCGGATGCGTTTGGAAATAAGAAAAGCTTACTTCCCCCTTTTTTTAAAATCACAGCTTCTAGAAGGTTTACATGATTTCGTAAAAAACATGAGTTTTTAGAAAATATGTTTTATTTCATAAATGGAATCTACAAATTATGCACATTCTACGTCATAACGACTTTCTATAGTTTGCACATGCGTCCGGAAATAAGAAAAGCTTACTTCCCCTGTTTTTTAAAATCACAACTTCTAGAAGGTTTACATGATTTCGTAAAAAACACAAGTTTTTAGAAAATGTGTTTTATTTCATAAATGGAATCAACAAAGTATGCACATTCTATGTCATAACGACTTCTGTAGTTTGCGCATGCGTCCGGAAATAAGAAAAGCTTACTTCCACCATTTTTTAAAATCACAGCTTCTAGAAGGTTTAAATGATTTCGTAAAAAACACGAGTTTTTAGAAAATGTGTTTTATTTCATAAATAGAATCTACAAAGTATGCACATTCTACATCATAACAACTTTCTATAGTTTGCGCATGCGTCGGGAAATAAGAAAAGTTTACTTTCACCGTTTTTTAAAATCACAGCTTCTAGAAGATTTACATGATTTCGTAAAAAACACGAGTTTATAGAAAATGTGTTTTATTTCATAAATGAAATCTACAGAGTATGCACATTCTACGTCTTAACGACTTTCTATAGTTTGCGCATGCGTTTGTAAATAAGAAAAGCTTACTTCCCCCGTTTTTTAAAATCACAGCTTCTAGAAGGTTTACATGATTTCGTAAAAAACATGAGTTTTTAGAAAATGTGTTTTATTTCATCAATGGAATCAACAAAGTATGCACACTCTACGTCATAATGACTTTCTATTGTTTGCGCATGCGTTTGGAAATAAGAAAAGCTTACTTCCCCCGTTTTTTCAAATGACAGCTTCTAGAAGGTTTACATGATTTCTTAAAAAACACGAGTTTTTAGAAAATGTGTTTTATTTCATAAATGGAATCAACAAAGTATGCACATTCTACGTCATAACGACTTTCTATAGTTTGCGCATGCGTTTGGAAATAAAAAAGCTTACTTCCCCCGTTTTTTAAAATCACAGCTTCTAGAAGGTTTACATGATTTCGTAAAAAACATGAGTTTTTACAAAATGTGTTTTATTTCATAAATGGAATCAACAAAGTATGCACATTCTACATCATAACGACCTTCTATAGTTTGCGCATGCATTTGGAAATAAGAATAGCTTACTTCCCCCGTTTTTTAAAATCACAGCTTCTAGAAGGTTTACATGATTTCTTAAAAAACACGAGTTTTTAGAAAATGTGTTTTATTTCATAAATGGAATCAACAAAGTATGCACATTCTACATCATAACGACTTTCTATAGTTTGCGCATGCGTCCGGAAATAAGAAAAGAATACTTCCATAAGTTTTTAAAATCACAGCTTCTAGAAGGTTTACATAATTTCGTAAAAAACACGAGTTTTTAGAAAATGTGTTTTATTTCATAAATGGAATCTACAAAGTATGCACATTCTACATCACCACGACTTTCTATAGTTTGTGAATGCGTCGAGAAATAAGAAAAGCTTACTTCCCCCGTTTTTTAAAATCACAGCTTCTAGAAGGTTTACATGAGTTCTTAAAAAACACGAGTTTTTAGAAAATGTGTTTTATTTCATAAATGGAATCAACAAAGTATGCACATTCTACGTCATAACGACATTCTATAGTTCTTGCATGCATTTGGAAATAAGAAAAGCTTACTTCCCCCGTTTTTTAAAATCACAGCTTCTAGAAGGTTTACATGATTTCGTAAAAAACACAAGTTTTTAGAAAATGTGTTTTATTTCATAAATGGAATCAACAAAGTATGCACATTCTACGTCATAACGATTCTCTATTGTTTGCGCACGCGTGCGGAAATAACAAAAGCTTACTTCCACCGTTTTTTAAAATCACAGCTTCTAGAAGGTTTACTTGATTTCGTAAAAAACACGAGTTTTTAGAAAATGTGTTTTATTTCATAAATGGAATCTACAAAGTATGCACATTCTACGTCATAACGACTTTCTATAGTTTGTGCATGCGTCCAGAAAGAAGAAAATCTTACTTCCACCGTTTTTAAAAATCACATCTTCTAGAAGGTGTACATGATTTCATAAAAAACACGAGTTTTTAGAAAATGTGTTTTATTTCATAAATGGAATCTACGAAGTATGCACATTCTACGTCATAACGAGTTTCTATAGTTTGCGCATGCGTCCGTAAATAAGAAAAGTTTACTTCCACCGTTTTTTAAAATCACAGCTTCTAGAAGGTTTACATGATTTCGTAAAAAACACGAGTTTTTAGAAAATATGTTTTATTTCATAAATGGTATCTACAAAGTATGCACATTCTACGTCATAACGACCTTCTATAGTTTGCGCATAGCGTTTGGAAATAAGAATAGCTTACTTCCCCCGTTTTTTAAAATCACAGCTTCTAGAAGGTTTACATGATTTCTTAAAAAACACGAGTTTTTAGAAAATGTGTTTTATTTCATAAATGGAATCAGCAAAGTATGCACATTCTACGTCATAACGACTTTCTATACTTTGCGCATGCATCCAGAAATAAGAAAAGCTTCCTTCCACCGTTTTTTAAAATCACAGCTTCTAGAAGGATTACATGATTTCGTAAAAAACATGAGTTTTTAGAAAATGTGTTTTATTTCATAAATGGAATCTACAAAGTATGCACATGCTACGTCATAACGACTTTCTATAGTTTGTGCATGCGTTTGGAAATAAGAAAAGCTTACTTCCCCCGTTTTTTAAAATCACAGCTTCTAGAAGGTTTACATGATTTCTTAAAAAACACGAGTTTTTAGAAAATGTGTTTTATTTCATCAATGTTATCAACAAAGTATGCACATTCTACGTCATAACGAAATGTGTTTTATTTCATAAATGGAATCTACAAAGTATGCACATTCTACGTCATAACGACTTTCTATAGTTTGCGCATGCGTCCGGAAATAAGAAAAGTTTACTTCCACCGTTTTTTAAAATCACAGCTTCTAGAAGGTTTACATGATTTCGTAAAAAACACGAGATTTTAGAAAATGTGTTTTCTTTCATAAATGGAATCTACAAAGTATGCACATTCTACGTCATAACGACTTTCTATAGTTTGCGCATATGTCCTCAAATAACAAAAGCTTACTTCCCCCGTTTTTTAAAATCACAGCTTCTAGAAGGTTTACATGATTTCTTAAAAAACACGAGTTTTTAGAAAATGTGTTTTATTTCATAAATGGAATCAACAAAGTATGGACATTCTACGTCATAATGACTTTCTATAGTTTGCGCATTCGTCCGGAAATAAGAAAAGCTTACTTCCCCCATTTTTTAAAATCACAGCTTCTAGAAGGTTTACATGATTTCTTAAAAAACACGAGTTTTTAGAAAATGTGTTTTATTTCATAAATGGAATCAACAAAGTATGCACATTCTACGTCATAACGACTTTCTATAGTTTGCGCATGCATCCGGAAATAAGAGAAGCTTACTTCCCCCGTTTTTTAAAATCACATCTTCTAGAAGGTTTACATGATTTCGTAGAAAACACGAGTTTTTAGAAAATGTGTTTTTTTTCATAAATGGAATCTACAAAGTATGCACATTCTACGTCATAACGACTTTCTATAGTTTGTGCATGCATCCGGAAATAAGAAAAGCTTACTTCCACCGTTTTTTAAAATAACAGCTTCTAGAAGGTGTACATGATTTCGTAAAAAAAAAAGTTTTTAGAAAATGTGTTTTATTTCATAAATGGAATCTACAAAGTATGCACATTCTACGTCATAACGACTTTCTAAGGTTTGCGCATGCGTCCGGAAATAAGAAAATCTTACTTCACCCCGTTTTTTAAAATCACAGCTTCTAGAAGGTTTACATGATTTCTTAAAAAACACGAGTTTTTAGAAAATGTGTTTTATTTCATAAATGGAATCAACAAAGTATTCACATTCTACGTCATAAGGACTTCCTATAGTTTGCGCATTCGTCCGGAAATAAGAAAAGCTTACTTCCACCGTTTTTTAAAATCACAGCTTCTAGAAGGTTTACATGATTTCGTAAAAAACACGAGTTTTTAGAAAATATGTTTTATTTCATAAATGGAATCTACAAAGTATGCACATTCTACGTCATAACGACTTTCTATAGTTTGCGCATGCGTCCGGAAATAAGAAAACCTTACTTCCCCCATTTTTTAAAATCACAGCTTCTAGAAGGTTTACATGATTTCTTAAAAAACATGAGTTTTTAGAAAATGTGTTTTTTTTCATAAATGGAATCAACAAAGTATGCACATTCTACGTCAGAACGACTTTCTATAGTTTGCGCATGCGTTTGGAAATAAGAAAAGCTTACTTCCACCGTTTTTTAAAATCACAGCTTCTAGAAGGTTTACATGATTTCGTAAAAAACATGAGTTTTTAGAAAATGTGTTTTATTTCATAAATGGAATCAACAAAGTATGGACATTCTACATCATAACGACCTTCTATAGTTTGCGCATGCGTTTGGAAATAAGAATAGCTTACTTCCCCCGTTTTTTAAAATCACAGCTTCTAGAAGGTTTACATGATTTCTTAAAAAACACGAGTTTTTAGAAAATGTGTTTTATTTCATAAATGGAATCAGCAAAGTATGCACATTCTACGTCATAACGACTTTCTATACTTTCCGCATGCGTCCGGAAATAAGAAAAGCTTCCTTCCACTGTTTTTTAAAATAAGAGCTTCTAGAAGGTTTACATGATTTCATAAAAAACATGAGTTTTTAGAAAATGTGTTTTATTTCATAAATGGAATCTACAAAGTATGCACATGCTATGTCATAACGACTTTCTATAGTTTCCACATGCGTTTGGAAATAAGAAAAGCTTACTTCCCCCATTTTTTAAAAGCACAGCTTCTAGAAGGTTTACATGATTTCTTAAAAAACACGAGTTTTTAGAAAATGTGTTTTATTTCATCAATGGAATCAACAAAGTATGCACATTCTACGTCATAACGAAATGTGTTTTATTTCATAAATGGAATCTATAAAGTATGCACATTCTATGTCATAACGACTTTCTATAGTTTGCGCATGCGTCCGGAAATAAGAAAAGTTTACTTCCACTGTTTTTTAAAATCATAGCTTCTAGAAGGTTTACATGATTTCGTAAAAAACACGAGTTTTTAGAAAATTTGTTGTATTTCATAAATGGAATCTACAAAGTATGCACATTCTACATCATAACGACTTTCTATAGTTTGCGCATGCGTCCGCAAATAACAAAAGCTTACTTCCCCAGTTTTTTAAAATCATAGCTTCTAGAAGGTTTACATGATTTCTTAAAAAACACGAGTTTTTAGAAAATGTGTTTTATTTCATAAATGGAATCAACAACTTATGGACATTCTACTTCATAATGACTTTCTATAGTTTGCGCATTCGTCCGGAAATAAGAAAAGCTTACTTCCCCCGTTTTTTAAAATCACAGCTTCTAGAAGGTTTACATGATTTATTAAAAAACACAAGTTTTTAGAAAATGTGTTTTATTTCATAAATGGAATCAACAAAGTATGCACATTCTACGTCATAACGAATTTCTATAGTTTACGCATTCGTCCGGAAATAAGAAAAGCTTACTTCCCCCGTTTTTTAAAATCACAGCTTCTAGAAGGTTTACATGATTTATTAAAAAACACGAGTTTTTAGAAAATGTGTTTTATTTCATAAATGGAATATACAAAGTATGCACATTCTATGTCATAACGACTTTCTATAGTTTGCGCGTGCGTCTGGAAATAAGAAAAACTTACTTCCCACGTTTTTTAAAATCACAGCTTCTAGAAGGTTTACATGATTTATTAAAAAACACGAGTATTTAGAAAATGTGTTTTATTTCATAAATGGAATCAACAAAGTATGTACATTCTATGTCATAACTACTTTCTATAGTTGAGCATGCGTTTGGAAATAAGAAAAGCTTACTTCCCCTGTTTTTTAAAATCACAGCTTCTAGAAGGTTTACATGATTTCTTAAAAAACACGAGTTTTTAAAAAATGTGTTTTATTTCATAAATGAAATCAAAAAAGTATGCACATTCTACGTCATAACGACTTTCTATAGTTTGCGCATGCGTCCGGAAATAAGAAAAGCTTACTTCCACCATTTTTTAAAATCACAACTTCTAGAAGGTTTACATGATTTCTTAAAAAACATGAGTTTTAGAAAATGTGTTTTATTTCATAAATGGAATCAAAAAAGTATGCACATTCTACGTTATAATGACTTTCTATAGTTTGCGCATGCGTCCGGAAATAAGAAAAGCTTACTTCCACCATTTTTTAAAATCATGTTAATGTATATGTAACTTCGGAATGTATTTCACATATATGTATATTGTATTCCTATAGAGATGGTATTATTCCTCTATAAGGAAGTGTCGTCATTTATATTGTAAGTGTCGTAACTTATACTTGATGGGTTATTAGACCACCTTATTTGGGGTCGGCCCTGTATAAGTCATGTGGGTCAAAGGGTTATTAGACCACCCTATTGGGGGTCGGCCATGTGGGTCAAAGGGTTATTAGACCACCCTATTGGGGGTCGGCCCACTCAGCATTATGTTATGTGGTAAAGTTCGAGCCTACATGAGTTAGGTAAAAAGGCAAGTCAAGTCAAGTATAAATAGAGTGCGGGAGGCACTCTATTTGCTCACTCACTTCTCACACATGCACTCAAGGAGGAGTGGCGCACTTATGGAGGAGGAGGATCTGCTGCTAGGTTATGGCTATCTCTCTTGGTTGGTTGTATCATTGCTCTATCTATCTCTGAGGAAGTTATTGGGGTTTTTCACCTTTATGGTTTTCCCCAAGTAAATCTTTGTGTCTCTTGTGTGCTTGCATTATTGTCTCCATGATTGATATGCTGTATATATGCTATACATGTTGTTCTCTCAGTTAAGATCCTAGATCAGATTGAAGTAAATTCTGAAAATTTAACATGGTATCAGAGCTAGCCTGAAAGAAGGCATGATATGGCATGTATGACACTTGTTGCACTTACGATGCTAGGGCTTGATATAGCAAAAACCAGTCATCGTAGCACTTTCGCTATAAATCCGTTTTGGTGAAGTTTTCGGATCTGAAATTGTTACAGGACGAAGCTAAGATCTCCAGGTATCTTTTGTCCAAAGGACAACCTCTAATTCGTTGTACTTTGTGATGTATGATCTGTACAATATAGTGTTTCTGCCTCTTCCAGATCTGAGTCAAAATCAGGTGACCTTGGGAAAAAGGTCATAACTTGGGCTAGGAAGCTCCAAATGAAATTTCGTGAAAAGTGACAGGTAGTACACAGGCCGAGCTATCTCAGAAAACGTTTTCAGAGGCCGAAGGTCAAACAGTGACACGTGGCACGCCGTAAAATTTCGCTCTCCTGTATTATCCCATAAACAGGTCATGTTGCAAAACTTGGCATATCTCTCTCTCAGAGAATCCAATTGAGGTCAGACCTGTCAGGATGGAAAGATAACAGGCCGAGCTATCTCAGAAAACTTTTTCAGAGGCCGAAGGTCAAACAGTGACACGTGGCACGTCGTACAAGTTCGCTCTCCTGTATTTTCCCAAAACAGGTCACGTTGCGACATTTGGCATAACTCTCTCTCAGAGAATCCAATTGAGGTCAGACATGTCAGGATGGAAAGATAACAGGTCAGGCTATCTCAGGAAACTTTTTCAGACCCTGTGGATCAAAAATTTCAGAGTTACACCAGAAACAATCAGGTACATATTTCTGTCAAAATATAATTATTTTTTGGTACCTTCATTCATGGCTTCCGGAATTTAGGGCTTTGGAGAAAGTTGGAATTTTTGTAATCGGAGACCACGGATGGATGCTACTCATCAAAATAGAAATTTAGAGACCAAGATCAGAATTTTTGGTTGGGCAGAAGGCCGGGCTTGATTAGACCCTAGTTCGGGACTTTGATCAGAGAAGTGGAAAATTAGGGCTTCTGTAAAAATGGGAATTTTTGAAATCTGTGACCACGGCTGGAAGCTCCTCAGAAAAATAGAAGCTTAGAGCTTTGGATCAAACATTTTGATTGGGAAGAAGAGTGGGCTTCATCAAACCCCAGTTCAGGGTCACGTCCAGTGAATCCAGAAGTTTCAAATGCAAAATTGAGGAGTGAAACTTTGCAGTTTTCAAATTCTGAATATACCAGTTTGATCAGCTCATCAAGGCGCATATTCCTATCCTATCGGAAGGTTGAAATTCAAAGTTTGAATTTTTGGGGTTTCTCTGACAAACCCATATCCAGCTCAAGGTCCAGTTCTTGCAAATCAAGTGGATTGGGTTAATCCTAGAAGAAGATGGATTGATCACCTGCATAAGTGAAAGAAGTTCCTGTCTCAGAGGGAGATGAGGATAAGGCCTTACATAAGAAGATTACAAGCGATCTCGACAGGTATGACTCATCGAGGTATGTTTCGATATTTGTCCATGATTAAGTTTATGGTATGTTTGTCTTCATGTTATTACGGTTAGTACAATTTTGATTTTAGATTTGTTGTATCACCTTAACAAAATTATGAATGCATGATAGAAGATATTCATTGGTTAGGGTGTTGACACTTATGATTGTACTAATGCATTATGGTGTTGTATGAGGTTTATGTTGTCTACTAACATGAAAGGTACACCAAGAAAGACAGATCATGTTCTGGTCCAAGAACATATGATCATGATAACATGAGGACAAAGATTCATCCATTGTCATGGATCTCATACAAGATCCATTCACGAGGTATGTATAACTTGGTTTTATAATGGTTAACTTATGAGACATGCAGGTTACTAGCACAAGTCACTGAAGAGAACCAAAAGACATTATACGGGTATGTTAGACATAACTAGCTAACATGATAATCCAGGTATGTTTTTCCTATATCAAGATAGAATCCTACCTTGTGTTAGGATCTTATACTGTTGTTGATAATGATTATTCATGAAGTCAGAGGTTTGAATAATCATGATTGTATGCATATTATGTTTCTTACCATAATTGATGATATGACTAACCAGAAGAATCATGATGATATAGGTTTGAATAATCACAGGTTTTATGCATTTTATATCTCTTATCTTGATTGATGATTCAACTAACCTGAAGAGTCATAGGTTTGAGTAATTACAGGTTTAGACATGTTATGTTTCTTATGATTTGACTAACCATAAGAATCCTACATAAACCTTGAATGCTAATGCTTATTATTTCTATTTGAAATGATCATGACTATACATGCTTGAGATTATTGTGTTTTAATAGTATACTAATGAATGTATGATTTTATATGAGATCACAAGGATAACACATTCATGATACTAATAAGCATGCATAGGGACCAAGGATGAATATCAGTTCAAGAATAGGTAATCCAGGAAGCAAAGATCAAGAGGGAGTACACTCCAGTTGTTCCTGCAAGAAATCAAAGGAACACACTTCAGTAGTTTCTGCAAGGATGCAGATATTTAGAGGGAGTTGACCATCTTTCCACAACAGAAAGGTGTAGAAGAAGCTACTTCAGATTAGGACTCCAGCAGCTCCTGCAAGGAAGCGAAGACTCAGAGGGAGTCCACCCAACAAACAAAGATAAGTATTTTAATTATCATTTATTGCATATGTGTTTGTTTAAATAAAATTGTTCAATGATGTATATGCTCATGTTCCTAGACTTAGGATATGTATTGTGCATATTAGAATAGTTGCATTGATGAACAGTATACTACCAATATACATGGGTAAGTTGCCTATGGCACTGTACAACATTCCATTGCTACTTATCTAGAATGAAACCTCTTTGCTGACATGTTGGGAGTTGTGCACACTCTTAACAATGTTCTGGTAGAGATTGGAAGACATCTAGAAAGTTACGGGATATGGATAAATGTTGTATTGAAGCATTGGCTAAGACAATTGCATGACTGTATGACATATTTCTTTATGTGTAAGAATTTGTTCTGAAAACTATGAGATGTTTTCTAATCATGCAATTTAACTTGTTGTGTAGGAAAGATCATATGCTATCTCCTACAAAAGAAGAACTACAACATTTGTTCAGCAACAAAATTATCTATTAAAGATATTGAAGTTCCCAGGATCTAGGATGAAGAAATGGAATGCCATGATTCGTCGATCATGAAGAATATTGTTTGGGATGTAGTCCCAAGAGTTGAAGAAGAAGTGTATGTGGAGCAGCCACTTGGTTCTGAGACACACGATAGGAAATCATATATGTGCAGAACTTTGTATGGTGAAGATAGATTGATTGCCGACATGCAGTGGAAGCTTACTGCCGAGTTTGAGATGAAGAACTTGGGGATGATGCACTATTTGTTTTTGAAATGGAGGTGTGGCAGAGTGCAGATGGAATCTTCCTTGAACAAGGGAAGTTTGCAGTAGAGATCCTGAAGAGGTTCGGGATGATGGATTGCAAGGCCATGGCCACACCTATGGCATCAAATCTGAAGCTTCTATGTGATGCTTCATCTGAGCCAGTTGATGTCTCTATGTATCGTCAGATGATTGGGTCCTTGATGTACCTGACAAACATGAGACCAGACATTTGCTTTGCTGTGAACACATTGAGCCAGTTCCTGATGGATCTGAGGAGTGTTCACCTGGTTGCTGTAAAGCATGTTCTGAGGTACCTGAAGGGTACAGTGGATTATGGGCTCAGGTATGAGGCAAATCAAAAGTTTAACCTACAGGGTTATGTTGATTCAGATTGGGCTGGCAGTGCTGCAGATAGGAAGAGCACATCTGGGTGCTGCTTCAGTATGGGATCAGGTGTGATCTCTTGGTTTAGCAGGAAGCAGTCCTGCGTAGCACTGAGTACAGCTGAGGCAGAGTATGTTGCAGCCTGCTCAGCTAGTTGCGAGGCAGTATGGCTACAGAAGCTACTGTCTGAGTTATTTGATCTCCCGTTGGAGGCTACTGGTATCTTCTGTGATAACCAGAGTTGTGTGAAGCTGTCCGAGAACCCAGTGTTTCATGACAGGTCGAAACAAATAGAGATCAAATATCACTATATCAGGGATATGGTGCAGAGGGGAGCTGTGAAGCTCCTGTATGTTGCGACGGACGAGCAGATTGCAGATGTGCTGACGAAGCCACTAGCCAGAGTGAAGTTCGAGTACTTCAGAGAGAGGCTTGGCGTTCTTCAGATTGAGGACACTTCGAGGAAGAAGTGATGGACACATTTTCTGAAGCCATTCCAAGCATGTTGGAAGGAGGATCCTTCACATGGCTGTGGATGTAAGCGCTGGATGATGAGCATCAGGATGATGTTCTGGTTTCTGCTTGATATGATCAGTTGGATCATTTTTATGTATGTATGTACGCATCATGTTGGATGCTGGATATGATCAGTTGGATCATTTTTATGTATGTATGTACGCATCATGTTGGATGCTGGATATGATCAGTTGGATCATTTATGTATGTATGCATCATGTTGGATGCTGGATATGATCAGTTGGATCATGTGTACGTATTTTGTATATGCATCATGTTGGATGCTTGGACCATGTATCTGTATATATATCAGGTGGATACATTATATGATCAGGTGGATCATGTATGGTGATATGTATCATGTATTTGTATTTGTATCAGGTGGATACATTGATGATCAGGAGGATCATGTATGATGATATGTATCAGGTAGATACTTGGTATGCATCAGGTAGATGCATTGATGATCAGGAGGATCATGTATGATGATATGTATCATGTATTTGTATCAGGTGGATACATTGATGATCAGGAGGATCATGTATGATGATATGTATCAGGTAGATACTTGGTATGCATCAGGTAGATGCATTGATGATCAGGTGGATCATGCAGCAGGATGTTGCAGTGATGATCAGGATGATCATAGATGGCGAGCTTCAGGATGTTGCTCCAGATGTCATGCAGCAGGATGTTGCAGTGATGATCAGGATGATCATAGATTACGAGCTTCAGGATGTTGCTCCAGATGTCATGCAGCAGGTTGTTGCAGTGATGATCAGGATGATCATAGATGACGAGCTTCAGGATGTTGCTCCGGATGACATGCAGCAGGATGTTGCAGTGATGATCAGGATGATCATAGATGATGAGCTTCAGGATGTTGCTCTAGATGACATGCAGCAGGACGTTGTAGTGATGATGATCAGGATGATCATGGATACATCAGGATGATGTATGGTGAGTATCAGGTTGATACTCTGTGGCCGTGGATCAGGTTGTGCAGATGAGCATGTAATCCGGTGCCCTGGGAGATTTGCAGATGGTCTTTCGAGGTTTTGCCTATGGCATGTAATTCGGTGCCCTGGGACATCTGGAAAATGCTCTTTCGAGGTTTTGCTCTGGGAGGACATGTAATTCGGTGCCCTGGGAGATCTGCAGATAGTCTTTCGAGGTTTTTCCTATGGCATGTAATTCGGTTCCCTGGAATATCTGGCAGATGCTCTTTCAAGGTTTTGTCCTATGGCATGTAATTCGTTTCCCTGGGAGATCCGATAGGTTGGGCTGTGTGCCCGTAATCAGTCCTGGGATGCTCTTGCGAGGTTTTGCCATGACCACATGTAATTCGTTGCCCTGGGAGATCCTATAGGTAGAGCTGTGTGCTCGTAACAGCCTGGGATGCTCTTGCGAGGTTTTGTGGTGGACCACATGTAATTTGTGCCCTGGGAGATTTCAGGTCGGAGTTGTGTACCCGTAACATCCTGAGATGCTCTTTTGAGGTTTTGTGGTGAGGTCACATGTAATTCGGTACCCTGGGAGATCCTATAGGTAGAGCTGTGTGCTCGTAACAGCCTGGGATGCTCTTTCGAGGTTTTGTGACGCATGTAATATGTCCTGAGGATTCCACAGTATGGCCAGTGATGATGAAGACCTGCAGGTGGTGGGCCTACATCCAGTATGAAAAAGGACTGGCTCTGTAGAACTTCCTATGACGAGTAGATTCAGAGATTGATTGAGATAGCAGCAGCAGTGACGATGATGATGACTCGATGACGATTATCTAGTGACGATGATCCAGAGAAGATGACTTGTGCTAGAAGAACTGTGCTGAGAAATACCTTCCTAGTTAAGAGGGAGTGTTAATGTATATGTAACTTCGGAATGTATTTCACATATATGTATATTGTATTCCTATAGAGATGGTATTATTCCTCTATAAGGAAGTGTCGTCATTTATATTGTAAGTGTCGTAACTTATACTTGATGGGTTATTAGACCACCTTATTTGGGGTTGGTCCTGTATAAGTCATGTGGGTCAAAGGGTTATTAGACCACCCTATTGGGGGTCGGCCATGTGGGTCAAAGGGTTATTAGACCACCCTATTGGGGGTCGGCCCACTCAGCATTATGTTATGTGGTAAAGTTCGAGCCTACATGAGTTAGGTAAAAAGGCAAGTCAAGTCAAGTATAAATAGAGTGCGGGAGGCACTCTATTTGCTCACTCACTTCTCACACATGCACTCAAGGAGGAGTGACGCACTTATGGAGGAGGAGGATCTGCTGCTAGGTTATGGCTATCTCTCTTGGTTGGTTGTATCATTGCTCTATCTATCTCCGAGGAAGTTATTGGGGTTTTTCACCTTTATGGTTTTCCCCAAGTAAATCTTTGTGTCTCTTGTGTTCTTGCATTATTGTCTCCATGATTGATATGCTGTATATATGCTATACATGTTGTTCTCTCAGTTAAGATCCTAGATCAGATTGAAGTAAATTCTGAAAATTTAACAAATCACAGCTTCTAGAAGCTTTACATGATTTCTTAAAAAACACGAGTTTTTAGATAATGTGTTTTATTTCATAAATGGAATCTACAAAGTATGCACATTCTACGTCACAACGATTATCTATAGTTTGCGCATGCGTCCGGAAATAAGAAAAGCTTACTTCCACCGTTTTTTAAAATCACAGCTTCTAGAAGGTTTACATGTTTCTTAAAAAACACGAGTTTTTAGAAAATGTGTTTTATTTCATCAATGGAATCAACAAAGTATGCACATTCTACGTCATAACGACTTTCTATTGCTTGCGAATGTGTTTGGAAATAAGAAAAGCTTACTTCCCCCATTTTTTTAAATCACAGCTTCTAGAAGGTTTACATGATTTCTTAAAAAACACGAGTTTTTAGAAAATGTGTTTTATTTCATAAATGGAATCAACAAAGTATGCACATTCTATGTCAGAACGACTTTCTATAGTTTGCGCATGCGTTTGGAAATAAGAAAAGCTTACTTCCCCTATTTTTTAAAATCACAGATTCTAGAAGGTTTACATGTGTTCTTAAAAAACACGAGTTTTTAGAAAATGTGTTTTATTTCATAAATGGAATCAACAAAGTATGCACATTCTACGTCATAAAGAATTTCTATAGTTTGCGCATGCGTCCGGAAATAAGAAAAGCTTACTTCCACCGTTTTTTAAAATCACAGCTTCTAGAAGGTTTACATGATTTCGTAAAAAACACGAGTTTTTAGAAAATGTGTTTTATTTCATAAATGGAATCTACAAAGTATGCACATTCTACGTCATAACGAATTTCTATAGTTTGCGCATGCGTTTGGAAATAAGAAAAGCTTACTTCGCCCATTTTTTAAAATCACAGCTTCTAGAAGGTTTACATGATTTCGTAAAAAACATGATTTTTTACAAAATGTGTTTTATTTCATAAATGGAATCAACAAAGTATGCACATTCTACATCATAACGACCTTCTATAGTTTGCGCATGCATTTGGAAATAAGAATAGCTTACTTCCCCCGTTTTTTAAAATCACAGCTTCTATAAGGTTTACATGATTTCTTAAAAAACACGAGTTTTTAGAAAATGTGTTTAATTTCATAAATGGAATCAACAAAGTATGCACATTCTACGTCATAACGACTTTCTATAGTTTGCGGATGCGTCCGGAAATAAGAAAAGCTTACCTTCCCCGTTTTTTAAAATCACAGATTCTAGAAGTTTTGCATGATTTCTTAAAAAACACGAGTTTTTAGAAAATGTGTTTTATTAAATAAATGGAATCAACAAAGTATGCACATTCTATGTCATAACGACTTTCTATAGTTTGCGCATGCGTTTGGAAATAAGAAAAGCTTACATCCTTCGTTTTTTAAAATCACAGCTTCTAGAAGTTTTACATAATTTCTTAAAAAACACGAGTTTTTAGAAAATGTGTTTAATTTCTTAAATGGAATCAACAAAGTATACACATTCTACATCATAACAAATTTCTATAGTTTGCGCATGCGTTTTGAAATAAGAAAATCTTACTTCCCCCGTTGTTTAAAATCACAGCTTCTAGAACGTTTACATGATTTCTTAAAAAACACGAGTTTTTAGAAAATGTGTTTTATTTCATAAATGGATCAACAAAGTATGCACATTCTACATCATAAAGACTTTCTATAGTTTGCGCATGCGTCCGCAAATAAGAAAAGCTTACTTCCACCGTTTTTTAAAATCACAGCTTCTAGAAGGTTTACATGATTTCGTAAAAAACACGAGTTTTTAGAAAATGTGTTTTATTTCATAAATGGAATCTAAAAAGTATGCACATTCTACATCATAACAACTATCTATAGTTTGCGCATGCGTCCAGAAATAAGAAAAGCTTACTTCCACCGTTTTTTAAAATCACAGCTTCTAGAAGGTTTACATGATTTCGTAAAAAACACTAGTTTTTAGAAAATGTGTTTTATTTCATAAATGGAATCTACAAAGTATGCACATTCTACGTCATAACGACTTTATATAGTTTGCGTATGCGTCCGGAAATAAGAAAAGCTTACTTCCACCGTTTTTTAAAATCACAGCTTCTAGAAGGTTTACATGATTTCGTAACAAACACGAGTTTTTAGAAAATGTGTTTTATTTCATAAATGGAATCTACAAAGTATGCACATTCTACGTCATAACGACTTTCTATAGTTTGTGCATGCGTCCGTAAATAAGAAAAGCTTACTTCCACAGTTTTTTAAAATCACATCTTCTAGAAGGTTTACATGATTTCGTACAAAACACGAGTTTTTGGAAAATGTGTTTTATTTCATAAATGGAATCTACAAAGTATGCACATTCTAGATCATAACGACTTTCTATAGTTTGTGCATGCGTCCGGAAATAAGAAAAGCTTACTTCCCCCGTTTTTTAAAATCACAGCTTCTAGATGGTTTACATGATTTCTTAAAAAACACGAGTTTTTAGAAAATGTGTTTTATTTCATAAATGGAATCTACAAAGTATGAACAGTCTATGTCATAACGACTTTCTATAGTTTGCGCATGCGTCCGGAAATAAGAAAACCTTTCTTCCCCCGTTTTTTAAAATCACAGCTTCTACAAGGTTTACATGATTTATTAAAAAATATGAGTTTTTAGAAAATGTGTTTTATTTAAAAAATGGAATGAACAAAGTATGTACATTCTACGTCATAACGACTTTCTATAGTTTGGGCATGTGTTTGGAAATAAGAAAAGCTTACTTCCCCCGTTTTTTAAAATCACAGCTTCTAGAAGGTTTACATGATTTCTTATAAAACATGAGTTTTTAGAAAATGTTCTTTATTTCCTAAATGGAATCAAAAAAGTATGCACATTCTATGTCATAACGACTTTCTATAGTTTCCGCATGCGTCCGGAAATAAGAAAAGCTTACTTCCACCGTTTTTTAAAATCACAACTTCAAGAAGGTTTACATGATTTTGTAAAAAACACGAGTTTTTAGAAAATGTGTTTTATTGCATAAATGGAATAACCAAAGTATGCACATTCTACGTCATAACGACTTTCTATAGTTTGCGCTTGCATTTGGAAAAAAGAAAAGCTTACTTCCCCCTTTTTTTAAAATCACAGCTTCTAGAAGGTTTACATGATTTCTTAAAAAACACGAGTTTTTAGAAAATGTGTTTTATTTCATAAATGGAATCAACAAAGTATGCTTATTCTATGTTATAACGACTTTCTATAGTTTGCGCATGCGTCTGGAAATAAGAAAAGCTTACTTCCACCTTTTTTTAAAATCACAGCTTCTAGAAGGTTTACATAATTTCGTAAAAAACACAAGTTTTTAGAAAATGTGTTTTATTCCATAAATGGAATCAACAAAGTATGCAAATTCTACGTCATAACGACTTTCTATAGTTTGCGCATGTGTCTGGAGATAAGAAAAGCTTACTTCCACCGTTTTTTAAAATCACAGCTTCTAGAAGGTTTACATGATTTCTTAAAAAACACAAGTTTTTAGAAAATGTGTTTTATTTCATAAATGGAATCAACAAAGTATGCACATTCTACGTCATAACGACTTTCTATAGTTTGCGCTTGCGTTTGGAAATAAGAAAAGCTTACTTCCCCCGTTTTTTAAAATCACAGCTTCTAGAAGGTTTACAAGATTTCTTAAAAAACACGAGTTTTTAGAAAATGTGTTTTATTTCATAAATGGAATCAAAAAAGTATGCACAATCTACGTCATAACGACTTTCTGCAGTTTTCGCATTCGTCCGGAAATAAGAAAAGCTTACTTCCACCGTTTTTTAAAATCACAGTTTCTAGATTGTTTACATGATTTCGTAAAAAACACGAGTTTTTAGAAAATGTCTTTTATTTCATCAATGGAATCAACAAAGTATGCACATTCTACGTCATAACGACTTTCTATAGTTTGCGCATTCGTCCAGAAATAAGAAAAGCTTATTTCCACCGTTTTTTAAAATCACAGCTTCTAGAAGGTTTACATGGTTTCGTAAAAAACACGAGTTTTTAGAAAATCTGTTTTATTTCATAAATAGAATCAACAAAGTATGCACATTCTACGTCATAACGACTTTCTATAGTTTGCGCTTGCGTTTGGAAATAAGAAAAGCTTACTTCCCCCGTTTTTTAAAATCACAGCTTCTAGAAGGTTTACATGATTTCTTAAAAAACACGAGTTTTTAGAAAATGTGTTTTATTTCATAAATGGAATCAACAAAGTATGCACATTCTACGTCATAACGACTTTCTATAGTTTGCGCATTCGTCCGGAAATAAGAAAAGCTTACTTCAACCGTTTTTTAAAATCACAGCTTCTAGAAGGTTTACATGATTTCGTAAAAAACACGAGTTTTTAGAAAATTTCTTTTATTTCATAAATGGAATCTACAAAGTATGCACATTCTACATCATAACGACTTTCTATAGTTTGCGCATGCGTCCGGAAATAAGAAAAGCTTACTTCCCCCGTTTTTTAAAATCACAGCTTCGAGAAGGTTTACATGATTTCGTAAAAAACATGAGTTTTTAGAAAATGTATTCTATTTCATAAATGGAATCTACAAAGTATGCACATTCTACAGCATAATGACTTTCTATAGTTTGCGCATGCGTCCGGAAATAAGAAAAGCTTACTTCCCCCGTTTTTTAAAATCACAGCTTCTAGAAGGTTTACATGATTTCTTAAAAAACACGAATTTTTAGAAAATGTGTTTTATTTCATAAATGGAATCAACAAAGTATGCACATTCTACGTCATAACGAGTTTCTATTGTTTGCGCATGCGTTTGGAAATAAGAAAATCTTACTTCCCTCATTTTTTTAAATCGCAGCTTCTAGAAGGTTTACATGATTTTGTAAAAAACACGAGTTTTTAGAAAATGTGTTTTATTTCATAAATGGAATCTACAAAGTATGCACATTCTACGTCATAACGACTTTCTATAGTTTGCACATGCGTCCGGAAATAAGAAAAGCTTACTTCCCCCGTTTTTTAAAATCACAGTTTCTAGAAGGTTTACATGATTTCTTAAAAAACACTAGTTTTTAGAAAATGTGTTTTATTTCATAAATGGAATCAACAAAGTATGCACATTCTATGTCATAACGACTATCTATAGTTTGCGCATGAGTTTGGAAATAAGAACAGCTTACATCCCCCGTTTTTTAAAATCACAGCTTCTAGAAGGTTTACATGATTTCTTAGAAAACACGAGTTTTTAGAAAATGTGTTTTATTTCATAAATGGAATCAACAAAGTATGCACATTCTACGTAATAACGACTTTCTATAGTTTGCGCATGAGTTTGGAAATAAGAAAAGCTTACATCCCCCATTTTTTAAAATCACAGCTTCTAGAAGGTTTACATGATTTCTTAAAAAACACAAGTTTTTAGAAAATGTGTTTTATTTCATAAATGGAATCAAGAAAGTATGCACATTCTACGTCATAACGACTTTCTATAGTTTGCGGATGCGTTTGGAAATAAGAAAAGCTTATATCCCCCATTTTTAAAATCACAGCTTCTAGAAGGTTTGCATGATTTCTTATAAAACATGTGTTTTTAGAAAATGTGTTTTATTTCATAAATGGAATCTACAAACTATGCACATTCTACGTCATAACGACTTTCTATAGTTTGCGCTTGCGTTTGGAAATAAGAAAAGCTTACTTCCCCCGTTTTTTAAAATCACAGCTTCTCGAAGGTTTACATGATTTCTTAAAAAACACGAGTTTTTAGAAAATGTGTTTTATTTCATAAATGGAATCTACAAAGTATCCACATTCTACGTCATAACGACTTTCTATAGTTTGCGCATTCGTCCGGAAATAAGAAAAGCTTACTTCCACCGTTTTTTAAAATCACAGCTTCTAGAAGGTTTACATGATTTCTTAAAAAACACGAGTTTTTAGAAAATGTGTTTTATTTCATAAATGGAATCTACAAAGTATGCACATTCTACGTCATAACGACTTTCTATAGTTTGCACATGCGTTTGGAAACAAGAAAAGCTTACTTCCACCGTTTTTTTAAAATCACAGCTTCTAGAAGGTTTACATGATTTCTTAAAAAACACAAGGTTTTAGAAAATGTGTTTTATTTCATAAATAGAATCAGCAAAGTATGCACATTCTACGTCATAATGAATTTCTATAGTTTGCGCATGCGTCCGGAAATAAGAAAAGCTTACTTCCACGGTTTTTTAAAATCACAGCTTCAAGAAGGTTTACATGATTTCGTAAAAAACATGAGTTTTTAGAAAATGTGTTTTATTTCATAAATGGAATCTACAAAGTATGCACATTCTACGTCATAACGACTTTCTATAGTTTGCGCATGCGTCCGGAAATAAGAAAAGCTTACTTCCCCCGTTTTTTAAAATCACAACTTCTAGAAGGTTTACATGATTTCGTAAAAAACACGAGTTTTTCGAAAATGTGTTTTATTTCATAAATGGAACCTACAAAGTATGCACATTCTACGTCATAACAACTTTCTATAGTTTGTGCATGCGTCCGGAAATAAGAATTGCTTACCTCGCCCGTTTTTTTAAATCACAGATTCTAGAAGTTTTGGATGATTTCTTAAAAAACACGAGTTTTTAAAAAATGTGTTTTATTAAATAAATGGAATCAACAAAGTATGCACATTCTACGTCATAACGACTTTCTATAGTTTGCGCATTCGTCCGGAAATAAGAAAAGCTTACTTCCACCGTTTTTCAAAATCACAGCTTCTAGAAGGTTTACCTGATTTTGTAAAAAACACGAGTTTTTAGAAAATGTGGTTTATTTCATAAATGGAATCAACAAAGTATGCACATTCTACGTCATAACAACTTTCTATAGTTTTCGCTTGCATTTGGAAATAAGAAAAGCTTACTTGTAATGTCCCTTGTTAGGAATTTTATTAAAATGACAATTTTCCACTTTTTTTCCTTGGTTCGACCTTTGACTAGTTTTGATCTCTAGGTCCCAAATTTGCCCCAAATGATCCCAAATCTTCTGAGAATGTATATGAATGATATTATAACATAAATATGTGTTTTAGAGATTCCTTTGTACCTTTAAAACACTTCTGCAAATACTCTTTCAATTCTGGTCAATGTAGGTAACTTTACTAGTGATTTCCCTTTGACTAGTATTTGTCTCTAGGTCTCATATTGACTCCAAATTCCTTCAAATCTTCAAGGAAGGTGTATGAATGATATTAGGACTTGAATATGATGTTCATGGATAACATATGGCCACCAAAATACCTCTGCAAACTCTCTTAAGATTCTGGACCAAGTATGCAATTTTACTAGTAATTTGGGGTTCAAATCCCCCTGAGGTAAGTACTGAAAATGGCTTCCCAAATGCCTCCAAACCCACTCAAATTTATGAACAGAAGTATGTAATGTGTTAAGTATGTTATTAAGGTCTCATATGAACCATTAATGGTTTATTACAACTGTTCTCACCCTCTCCCATTCAACTGCAAAAATCACCAATTCGACCCTTGGGGAAATGGCACTATTTCTTCTCCCAATGCAATTAAACTGAGTAAAAATACTTCAAATGCTCAAGTACAGTACATGAAAATTGTAAAATACATCCATGGCAGTCCATTAATCACAAATGCATCATAGAATCATCCATTTATTCGAAAGCATCATCAATACATTGGTTCACAACAAGGTAGTGGGGAAATGGCATTGTTCTTCCATTAAAAATGAGATTTATACATTTCTACTTGGAATTTCGACCTGAAACTTTCTGGAGATGAAGAACAGAGTATTTAATTCATATTACAAAAGAAATGGGGCATTAGAATCTCCCCCAAAGAGTACAATAGCTCACCAAAAACGCCCTCCCTCAAGGATCAAGAATATGCCATCAAAACTGGAAATGGTTGAAGGAGTGAGCTGCAATAGAAGAAACCATGAGCTGCCCTGTAGCTTACACCTGCAAATAAAGACTCTATTAAAGCTCCAAATTAAAGGTCTGAATGGCCTTTCCAATTGCCAACTTGGATGGGAATCTTTCACCCTCGAAATTGGCTAAGGCAAGAAACTAGTCATCCACTAGCTCTCCCTCTTCACAAATGCAATTGCAAATTCTACAAATGATCAAAAGCCATTCTCATACTTCATTTATACATTTTATAACCAACATTAGCCTTCTAAGGGTCGAAATCCTCTCAATAGATTCAATAGATTTTCATTTAGGAAATATTCCACATTTGCCACTTGTCTCCTAGTTCCAACCTTCCATCTTCTCCCAAATTCGATTTTGAGTCTCTTTGGCTTCTCCAACTCCCAAATTCGCCTTCTTTGAGCATATTTTTGGGGCTGACATGTCATAGTGGTCAGATGTCAGAGGTTAGGTCTGCAATTTGTCATAGTTGTCATAGATTCTCCATCATTGGTGTCATAGGGGCTAGGGAATCTAGCCCAAGTGTCCACAAACTTTCACTTTGACTCTTTATCTTCCATGGAGGTTACCAATCCTTCCAAATTCGACCTAATATGCTCAATGACATGTGTTATGAATTACCAACTCACCCAAGAGTGTTCACATTCCCATTGATTCGAATTTGCAAAAGAGAGATACCATGTATTATGAAAAATCAAGCTAGTGTGGGTCCCACATCCTCCATATGTCTCCAAAACCATTTGTCACTTAGGATTTCTCTTGAATTTCTTTATTCACTCTATTTATTAAATACTTGAACCCTTCTAATGTCTAAACATCATTTATTATCCCCCTTATTCCAAATCCCAAAGCTTCCACCCCAAACCTAGGAAACTAGTAATTTTCCTCCTTGGCAATTATTTGACCCTTAACATCAATTTTACAAACTCTAATGAATATGGCTAATGTGATTAGGCCATTGTGACCCAATTCCAAATTTGGGACATGACAAATCCTCCCTTCCCAATATTTCTTGTCCTCAAGCAATTTCAAACATGGGTGTTGAAGAACCTGCTTTCTGTATAATTCTTTGAAGTTGCCATTGAATTGCCAAACCTTGAGTCTTTGAGTTTCCATGAATATTTTAAAGAGGAACCACCATGCTTGCTGCTGCACTACTCTTATTAAAATCACTTTATTAAGTGGGGAATCCATCTCCCATGCTGCTTGCTTCCCCCCAAAAAATGAAACCAATGAGACAAAAATTATTCCAGGGTCCCATTGCTTGTATTGCACCCCAACAATTAAGAGTGCTCTCCAACCTACACCATTAGATAAGAGGATTCCTGGATCCCATTTTCTTGTATGCATTTTTCCAAACATCATGAGTACCAAATATATATCATCAAAGTACATAACAACATAATGAAAATGTACATCAAGGATATGCTTCATCAAAGAGTCATGAAAGTGCTTATACCTCCAAGCAAGTAGACCACCATTTTCCAAGTGCATACAAGCTTCAAGTGACCCATCAAATCTGCTCCAATGACATAGGTGAGGATCCCATGTCCTATAATGCTGCTCCAAAAGGATGTGATATGCATCAAAAGATTCAGCCATGTATTCTTTCATCCAAGAAGTGAATGAAGAATCTCCACTAGAATCTGAACCAAATAATGAGCAGAAAAAACAAGGAGACTTCAAATGACTCAAAGAAGTCTCACCCATACATCCATGAATGTGAGAATCATAAAGATGTAACAAAGTATGTGGCTGCCAACAAAAATGTGCTCCCATCATAAATCTATTCATCCAAGTGTTGGATGAAGTTCCTCTAACATCAAATGAACCCAGTGTTGAGCAAGAAAAACCATGAGTATTCAAGTGACTCAAATCCATATCATAGGTGCATCCATGTAGATGTGAATCATCATAAAGTGACAAATTATGCTGCTGCAAATGTGAATAAGAATGTGCTCCAACCATGTCATCATAAAAGTTAAATCTAGGAGTTCCATACTCCTCATGTGGCACCATCAAAAAGAACCCTTTCACCCATACTTCATTGAGACTAATACTGCAAAACATGGAATTGTAGGATGTAGGAGAATGTACTAACTCACCCAAATGATCAAAAAGTTCAGGAGTTTCATCTTGGGAAGGATCCATGTGGGTAGTATCATGCAGCTCCTTCAAAAGTGTGAACTCTTTGTCATAGTTTGGTTCCAATGTAGAGGAATCATGCTCTTCTTTAAAAATTGCATAACCTTCATCAAGAGGCAATTCAAATTCCTCTTCCACCACATCAAGTGTTTGGAGCTCTTCAAGTTCATCTTCAAACACATCAAGAACATTCAAATTATTACATTTCTCATGATCCACCATGTCATGAGAATCCTCCAAACAATCTACCATTTGACAATCTGAAACATAGGAGGAAAAACAAGTATCTTGCAACTTTTCAAGAAGTTGCTCATTTTGAATTGTGAGCTTATGATTATCCTCATTATTCTTCAAGTATGCATCATGTAACAATTCATTAAGCTCAAACAAATGGTTTCTATCAAAAAGCAAAGACATGAAATTACCTTTGATGTGGCACATTGCTCTTTGAATCTTCTCCATGTCTTCAAGGAAGGATGTTTCCTTTAATTAAGTAGCTCTCCAACAAGAATTTGACACCAATGCTTGAGTGTCATGGAGAATGCTGAGGGACTCTTGGATCTTCTTTTCATTCATCTTTAAGGACCCTTCAAGAAAATGAGGCTCTTGTAAATGAACCTCCTCATCTTCTTCATTTTTGCTTGGACCAACTTCATGAAGCTCAAGTGGTGATGGGGAAGTTGATCTTGGTTCTTCTTCAACTGCTACAAGGTCTTCATTATCATGCTTAATGGAACTTGGGCTTGTAGAAACACTTTCAAAAGTGATCTCTATGTCACCAACATAGAGGTGTGAGCACCCATTAGCAGGTAATCCTTCATAGTTTAAGCATCCATCAGTAGATGCTCTTTGGTTCATGTCTAAGCTAGAAGGTGTCTCGAAATGATCTTCCATATTTTCAATAGAATCTTCTTCATGCTCTTGTGATGTCTCTTCATTTTTCTCCTTCAAGCAAGCTGATTCATTTTGCCCCTTGTTTTCCTTAGGATCGGTATATTTGGAATCCCTTCTTGAATAAATCTAAAAAGCTCTCCTCAAGGAGGACATCATTTCATGCACACATATATGATACTCGCTCCAAGGGTTCTTACAAGAAGGGCATAAACCTTTCTTCACTAACTCCACATCTTCATTTTTGGGCCTATTTTCAAAAACATGTTCAGCATAGTACTCAAAAGACATGGCATTTTGTGTATTTTTGCTCGAAGCAAGATATTCTTGATATTGTTGGGGCAAGGTTTTATATTTTGCTCTCCATCTTTGGAACTCACTCATAGAATTATCCTTGGTTGGTGTGACACATTCATATTCATCAGATTTAAAGTCATAAGAATAATCTTCATTTCTCTTGAAATTGTAAGAAGTGTTGCATGATGGCACCTCTTCCTCATACCATTCACATTCTGCTTCATATTGCTCATAAGCATCTGCATATTCCTCATAAGAATTGTACTCATAGGATTCATCATAATAGTAAGACATGGCTGCCAATTATTCTTGAATGTATGTACCTAATACACAGGTGCAAGGACCATGCTCTGATACCACTGTAATGTCCCTTGTTAGGAATTTTATTAAAATGACAATTTTCCACTTTTTTTCCTTGGTTCGACCTTTGACTAGTTTTGATCTCTAGGTCCCAAATTTGCCCCAAATGATCCCAAATCTTCTGAGAATGTATATGAATGATATTAGAACATAAATATGTGTTTTAGGGATGCCTTTGTACCTTTAAAACACTTCTGCAATTTGTCATAGTTGTCATAGATTCTCCATCATTGGTGTCATAGGGGCTAGGGAATCTAGCCCAAGTGTCCACAAACTTCCACTTTGACTCTTTATCTTCCATGGAGGTTACCAATCCTTCCAAATTCGACCTAATATGCTCAATGACATGTGTTATGACTTACCAACTCACCCAAGAGTGTTCACATTCCCATTGATTCGAATTTGTAAAAGAGAGATACCATGTATTATGAAAAATCAAGCTAGTGTGGGTCCCACATCCTCCATATGTCTCCAAAACCATTTGTCAATTAGGATTTCTCTTGAATTTCTTTATTCACTCTATTTATTAAATACTTGAACCCTTCTAATGTCTAAACATCATTTATTATCCCCCTTATTCCAAATCCCAAAGCTTCCACCCCAAACCTAGGAAACTAGTAATTTTCCTCCTTGGCAATTATTTGACCCTTAACATCAATTTTACAAACTCTAATGAATATGGCTAATGTGATTAGGCCATTGTGACCCAATTCCAAATTTGGGACATGACATTACTTCTCCCATTTTTTAAAAGTACAGCTTCTAGAAGGTTTACATGACTTCTTAAAAAACACGAGTTTTTAGAAAATGTGTTTTATTTCATAAATAGAATCAACAAAGTATGCACATTCTACGTCATAACGACTTTCTGCAGTTTTCGCATTCGTCCGGAAATAAGAAAAGCTTACTTCCATCGTTTTTTAAAATCACAGCTTCTAGAAGGTTTACATGATTTCATAAAAAACATGAGTTTTTAGAAAATGTGTTTTATTTCATCAATGGAATCAACAAAGTATGCACATTCTACGTCATAACAACTTTCTATAGTTTGTGCATTCGTCCGGAAATAAGAAAAGCTTACTTCCACCATTTTCTAAAATCACAGCTTCTAGAAGGTTTAAATGATTTCGTAAAAAACACGAGTTTTTAGAAAATGTGTTTTATTTCATAAATGGAATCAACAAAGTATGCAAATTCTGCGTCATAACGACTTTCTATAGTTTGCGCTTGCGTTTCGAAATAAGAAAAGCTTACTTCCCCCGTTTTTTAAAATCACAGCTTCTAGAAGGTTTACATGATTTCTTAAAAAACACGAGTTTTTAGAAAATGTGTTTTATTTCATAAATGGAATAAAAAAAGTATGCACATTCTACATCATAACGACTTTCTATAGTTTGCGCATGCGTCCGGAAATAAGAAAAGCTTACTTCCACCGTTTTTTAAAATCACAGCTTCTAGAAGGTTTACATAATTTCGTAAAAAACACGAGTTTTTAGAAAATGTGTTTTATTTCATCAATGGAATCAACAAAGTATGCACATTCTACGTCATAACTACTTTCTATAGTTTGCGCATTCGTCCAGAAATAAGAAAAGCTTACTTCCACCATTTTTTAAAATCACAGCTTCTAAAAGGTTTACATGATTTCGTAAAAAACACGAGTTTTTAGAAAATGTGTTTTATTTCATAAATGGAATCAACAAAGTATGCACATTCTACGTCATAACGACTTTCTATAGTTTGCGCATGTGTCTGGAAATAAGAAAAGCTTACTTCCCCCGTTTTTTAAAATCACAGCTTCTAGAAGGTTTACATAATTTCGTAAAAAACACGAGTTTTTAGAAAATGTGTTTTATTTCATAAATGGAATCTACAAAGTATGCATATTATACGTCATAACGACTTTCTATAGTTTGCGCATGCGTCTGGAAATAAGAAAAGCTTACTTCCCCCGTTTTTTAAAATCACAGCTTCAAGAAGGTTTACATGATTTCGTAAAAAACACGAGATTTTAGAAAATGTGTTTTATTTCATAAATGGAATCAACAAAGTATGCACATTCTACGTCATAATGACTTTCTATAGTTTGGGCTTGTGTTTGGAAATAAGAAAAGTTTACTTCCCGCGTTTTTTAAAATCACAGCTTCTAGAAGGTTTACATGATTTCTTAAAAAACACGAGTTTTTAGAAAATGTGTTTTATTTCATAAATGGAATCAACAAAATATGCACATTCTACGTCATAACGACTTTCTATAGTTTGCGCATGCGTATGGAAATAAGAAAAGCTTACTTCCACCTTTTTTTAAAATCACAGCTTCTAGAACGTTTACATAATTTCGTAAAAAACACGAGTTTTTAGAAAATGTGTTTTATTTCATAAATGGAATCAACAAAGTATGCACATTCTACGTCATAACGACTTTCTATAGTTTGCGCATGTGTCTGGAAATAAGAAAAGCTTACTTCCACCGTTTTTTAAAATCACAGCTTCTAGAAGGTTTACATGATTTCTTAAAAAACACGAGTTTTTAGAAAATGTGTTTTATTAAATAAATGGAATCAACAAAGTATGCACATTCTATGTCATAACAACTTTCTATAGTTTGCGCATGAGTTTGGAAATAAGAAAAACTTACTTCCCCCGTTTTCTAAAATCACAGCTTCTAGAAGGTTTACATGATTTCTTAAAAAACACGAGTTTTTAGAAAATGTGTTTTATTAAATAAATGTAATCAACAATGTATGCACATTCTACGTCATAACGACTTTCTATAGTTTGCGCATGCGTTTGGAAATAAGAAAAACTTGCTTCCACCGTTTTTTAAAATCACAGCTTCTAGAAGGTTTACATGATTTATTAAAAAACACGAGTTTTTAGAAAAGGTGTTTTATTTCATAAATGGAATCAACAAAGTATGCACATTCTACGTCATAACGACTTTCTATAGTTTGCACATTCATCCGGAAATAAGAAAAGCTTACTTCCCCCGTTTTTTAAAATCACAGCTTCTAGAAGGTTTACATGATTTCTTAAAAAACACGAGTTTTTAGAAAATGTGTTTTATTTCATAAATGGAATCTACAAAGTATGCACATTCTACATCATAACGGATTTCTATAGTTTGCTCATTCGTCCGGAAATAAGAAAAGCTTACTTCCACCGTTTTTTAAAATCACAGCTTCTAGAAGGTTTACATGATTTCTTAAAAAACACTAGTTTTTAGAAAATGTGTTTTATTTGGTAAATTGAATCTACAAAGTATGCACATTCTACGTCAAAACGACTTTCTATAGTTTGCGCATGCGTTTGGAAATAAGAAAAGCTTACGTCCCCCGTTTTTTAAAATCACATCTTCTAGAAGGTTTACATGATTTCTTAAAAAACATGAGTTTTTAGAAAATGTGTTTTATTTCATAAATGGAATCTACAAAGTATGCACATTCTACGTCAAAACGACTTTCTATAGTTTGCGCATGCGTTTGGAAATAAGAAAAGCTTACGTCCCCCGTTTTTTAAAATCACATCTTCTAGAAGGTTTACATGATTTCTTAAAAAACATGAGTTTTTAGAAAATGTGTTTTATTTCATAAATCGAATCAACAAGGTATGCACATTCTATGTCATAACGACTTTCTATAGTTTGCGGATGAGTTTGGAAATAAGAAAAGCTTACATCCCCCGTTTTTTAAAATCACAGCTTCTAGAAGGTTTACATGATTTCTTAAAAAACACGAGTTTTTAGAAAATGTGTTTTATTTCATAGTTGAAATCAACATAGTATGCACATTCTACGTCATAACGACTTTCTATAGTTTGCGCATGCGTTTGGAAATAAGAAAAGCTTACATCCCCCATTTTTTAAAATCACAGCTTCTAGAAGGTGTACATGATTTCTTAAAAAACATGAGTTTTTAGAAAGTGTGTTTTATTTCATAAATGGAATCAACAAAGTATGCACATTCTACGTCATAACGACTTTCTGCAGTTTTCGCATTCGTCCGGAAATAAGAAAAGTTTACTTCCACCATTTTTTAAAATCACAGCTTCAAGAAGGTTTACATGATTTCGTAAAAAAATCGAGTTTTTAGAAAATGTGTTTTATTTCATCAATGGAATCAACAAAGTATGCACATTCTACGTCATAACGACTTTCTATAGTTTGCGCATGCGTCCGGAAATAAGAAAAGCTTACTTCCACCGTTTTTTAAAATCACAGCTTCTAGAAGGTTTACATGATTTCTTAAAAAACATGAGTTTTTAGAAAATGTGTTTTATTTCATAAATGGAATCAACAAAGTATGCACATTCTACGTCATAACGACTTTCTATAGTTTGCGCATTCTTCCGGAAATAAGAAAAGCTTACTTCCACCGTTTTTTAAAATCACAGCTTTTAGAAGGTTTACATGATTTCGTAGAAAACATGAGTTTTTAGAAAATGTGTTTTATTTCATAAATGGAATCTACAAAGTATGCACATTCTAATTCATAACGACTTTCTATAGTTTGCGCATGCGTCCGGAAATAAGAAAAGCTTACTTCCCCCTTTTTTAAAATCACAGCTTCTACAAGGTTTACATGATTTCTTAAAAAACAAGAGTTTTTAGAAAATGTGTTTTATTTCTTAAATAGAATCAACAAAGTATGCAAATTCTACGTTATAACGACTTTCTATAGTTTGCGCATGCATCCGAATATAAGAAAAGCTTACTTCCACCATTTTTTAAAATCACAGCTTCTAGAAGGTTTACATAATTTCGTAAAAAGCACGAGTTTTTAGAAAATGTGTTTTATTTCATCAATGGAATCAACAAAGTATGCACATTCTACGTCATAACGACTTTCTATAGTTTGCCCATTCGTCCGGAAATAAGAAAAGCTTACTTCCACCGTTTTTTAAAATCACAGCTTCTAGAAGGTTTACATGATTCCGTAAAAAACATGAGTTTTTAGAAAATGTGTTTTATTTCATAAATGGAAGCAACAACGTATGCACATTCTACATCATAACGACTTTCTGCAGTTTTCGCATTCGTCCGGAAATAAGAAAATCTTACTTCTACCGTTTTTTAAAATCACAGCTTCTAGAAGTTTTACATGATTTTGTAAAAAACACGAGTTTTTAGAAAATGTGTTTCATTTCATCAATGGAATCAACAAATTATGCACATTCTACGTCATAACGACTTTCTATAGTTTGCGCATTCATCCGGAAATAAGAAAAGGTTACTTCCACCGTTTTTCAAAATCACAGCTTCTAGAAGGTTTACATGATTTCGTAAAAAACACGAGTTTTTAGAAAATGTGTTTTATTTCATAAATGGAATCAACAAAGTATGCACATTCTACGTCATAACGACTTTCTGCAGTTTTTGCATTCGTCCGGAAATAAGAAAAGCTTACTTCCATCGTTTTTTAAAATCACAGCTTCAAGAAGGTTTACATGATTTCGTAAAAAACACGAGTTTTTAGAAAATGTGTTTTATTTCATAAATGGAATCAACAAAGTATGCACATTCTACGTCATAACGACTTTCTATAGTTTGCGCTTGCGTTTGGAAATAAGAAAAGCTTACTTCCCCCGTTTTTTAAAATCACAGCTTCTAGAAGGTTTACATGATTTCTTAAAAAACACGAGTTTTTAGAAAATGTGTTTTATTTCATAAATGGAATCAACAAAGTATGCACATTCTACGTCATAACGACTTTCTATAGCTTGTGCATGCGTCTGGAAATAAGAAAAGCTTACTTCCACCTTTTTTTAAAATCACAGCTTCTAGAAGGTTTACATAATTTCGTAAAAAACATGAGTTTATAGAAAATGTCTTTTATTTCATAAATGGAATCAACAAAGTATGGACATTCTATGTCATAACGACTTTCTATAGTTTGCGCATGTGTCTGGAAATAAGAAAAGCTTACTTCCACCGTTTTTTAAAATCACAGCTTCTAGAAGGTTTACATGATTTCTTAAAAAACACGAGTTTTTAGAAAATGTGTTTTATTAAATAAATGGAATCAACAAAGTATGCATATTCTATGTCATAACAACTTTCTATAGTTTGCGCATGAGTTTGGAAATAAGAAAAGCTTACTTCCCCCGTTTTTTAAAATCACAGCTTCTAGAAGGTTTACATGATTTCTTAAAAAACACGAGTTTTTAGAAAATGTGTTTTATTAAATAAATGTAATCAACAATGTATGCACATTCTACGTCGTAATGACTTTCTATAGTTTGCGCATGCGTTTGGAAATAAGAAAAACTTACTTCCACCGTTTTTTAAAATCACAGCTTCCAGAAGGTTTACATGATTAATTAAAAAACACGATTTTTTAGAAAAGGTGTTTTATTTCATAAATGGAATCAAAAAAGTTTGCACATTCTATGTCATAACGACTTTCTATAGTTTGCGCTTGCGTTTCGAAATAAGAAAAGCTTACTTCCCCCGTTTTTTAAAATCACAGCTTGTAGAAGGTTTACATGATTTCTTAAAAAACACGAGTTTTTTGAAAATGTGTTTTATTTCATAAATGGAATCTACAAATTATGCACATTCTACGTCATAACGACTTTCTATAGTTTGCACATGCGTCCGGAAATAAGAAACGCTTACTTCCCCCATTTTTTAAAATCACAGCTTCTAGAAGGTTTACATGATTTCGTAAAAAACACAAGTTTTTAGGAAATGTGTTTTATTTCATAAATGGAATCTACAAAGTATGAACATTCTACGTCATAACGACTTTCTATAGTTTGCGCATGCGTTTGGAAATAAGAAAAGCTTACTTCCCCTGTTTTTTAAAATCACATCTTCTAGAAGGTTTACATAATTTCGTAAAAAACACGAGTTTTTAGAAAATGTGTTTTATTTCATAAATGGAATCAACAAAGTATGCACATTCTACGTCATAACGACTTTCTATAGTTTGCGCTTGCGTTTCGAAATAAGAAAAGCTTACTTCCCCCGTTTTTTAAAATCACAGCTTCTAGAAGGTTTACATGATTTCTTAAAAAACACGAGTTTTTAGAAAATGTGTTTTATTTCATAAATGGAATCAACAAAGTATGCACATTCTACGTCATAACGACTTTCTATAGCTTGTGCATGCGTCTGGAAATAAGAAAAGCTTACTTCCACCTTTTTTTAAAATCACAGCTTCTAGAAGGTTTACATAATTTCGTAAAAAACATGAGTTTATAGAAAATGTCTTTTATTTCATAAATGGAATCAACAAAGTATGCACATTCTACGTCATAACGACTTTCTATAGTTTGCGCATGTGTCTGGAAATAAGAAAAGCTTACTTCCACCGTTTTTTAAAATCACAGCTTCTAGAAGGTTTACATGATTTCGTAAAAAACACGAGTTTTTAGAAAATGTGTTTTATTAAATAAATGGAATCAACAAAGTATGCAGATTCTATGTCATAACAACTTTCTATAGTTTGCGCATGAGTTTGGAAATAAGAAAAGCTTACTTCCCCCGTTTTTTAAAATCACAGCTTCTAGAAGGTTTACATGATTTCTTAAAAAACACGAGTTTTTAGAAAATGTGTTTTATTAAATAAATGTAATCAACAATGTATGCACATTCTATGTCGTAATGACTTTCTATAGTTTGCGCATGCGTTTGGAAAATTAGAAAAACTTACTTCCACCGTTTTTTAAAATCACAGCTTCCAGAAGGTTTACATGATTAATTAAAAATCACGATTTTTTAGAAAAGGTGTTTTATTTCATAAATGGAATCAACAAAGTATGCACATTCTATGTCATAACGACTTTCTATAGTTTGCGCTTGCGTTTGGAAATAAGAAAAGCTTACTTCCCCCGTTTTTTAAAATCACAGCTTGTAGAAGGTTTACATGATTTCTTAAAAAACACGAGTTTTTTGAAAATGTGTTTTATTTCATAAATGGAATCTACAAATTATGCACATTCTATGTCATAACGACTTTCTATAGTTTGCACATGCGTCCGGAAATAAGAAACGCTTACTTCCCCCATTTTTTAAAATCACAGCTTCTAGAAGGTTTACATGATTTCGTAAAAAACACAAGTTTTTAGGAAATGTGTTTTATTTCATAAATGGAATCTACAAAGTATGAACATTCTACGTCATAACGACTTTCTATAGTTTGCGCATGCGTTTGGAAATAAGAAAAGCTTACTTCCCCTGTTTTTTAAAATCACATCTTCTAGAAGGTTTACATAATTTCGTAAAAAACACGAGTTTTTAGAAAATGTGTTTTATTTCATAAATGGAATCAACAAAGTATGAACATTCTACGCCATAACGACTTTCTATAGTTTGCGCTTTCATTTGGAAATAAGAAAATCTTACTTCTCCATTTTTTTAAAATCACAGCTTCTAGAAGGTTTACATGATTTCTTAAAAAACACGAGTTTTTAGAAAATTTGTTTTATTTCATAAATGGAATCAACAAAGTGTGCACATTCTACGTCATAACGACTTTCTATAGTTTGCGCATGCGTCTGGAAATAAGAAAAGCTTACTTCCACCGTTTTTTAAAATAACAGCTTTTAGAAGGGTTACATGATTTCTTAAAACACACGAGTTTTTAGAAAATGTGTTTTATTAAATAAATGGAATCAACAAAGTATGCACATTCTACGTCATAACGAATTTCTATAGTTTGCGCATGAGTTTGGAAATAAGAAAAGCTTACTTCTCCCGTTTTTTAAAATCACAACTTCTAGAAGGTTTACATGATTTCTTAAAAAACACGAGTTTTTAGAAAATGTGTTTTATTAAATAAATGGAATCTACAAAGTATGCACATTCTACGTCATAACGACTCTCTATAGTTTGCGCTTGAATTTGGAAATAAGAAAAGCTTACTTCCACCGTTTTTTAAAATCACAGCTTCTAGAAGGTTTACATGATTTCGTAAAAAACACGAGTTTTTAGAAAATATGTTTTATTTCATAAATGGAATCAACAAAGTATGCACATTCTACGTCATAACGACTTTCTATAGTTTGCGCATTTGTCCGGAAATAAGAAAAGATCACTTCCACTGTTTTTTAAAATCACAGGTTGTAGAAGGTTTACATGATTTCTTGAAAAACACGAGTTTTTAGAAAATGTCTTTTATTAAATAATGGAAGTAACAAAGTATGCGCATTCTATGTCATAACGACTTTCTATAGTTTGCGCTTGTGTTTGAAAATAAGAAAAGCTTACTTCCCCCATTTTTTAAAATCACAGCTTCCAGAAGGTTTACATGATTTCTTAAAAAACACGAGTTTTTAGAAAATGTGTTTTATTTCATAAATGGAATCTACAAAGTATGCACATTCTACGTCATAATGACTTTCTATAGTTTGCGCATGCGTCCGGAAATAAGAAAAGCTTACTTCCCCCGTTTTTTAAACTCACAGCTTCTAGAAGGTTTACATGATTTCTTAAAAAACACGAGTTTTTAGAAAATGTGTTTTATTTCATAAATGGCAACAACAAAGTATGCACATTCTACGTCATAACGACTCTCTATAGTTTGCGCAGGCGTCCGGAAATAAGAAAAGCTTACATCCCCCATTTTTTAAAATCACAGCTTCTAGAAGGTTTATATGATTTCTTAAAGAACACGAGTTTTTAGAAAATGTGTTTTATTTCATAAATGGAATCTACAAAGTATGCATATTCTACGTCATAACGACTTTCTATAGTTAGCGCATGCGTCCGGAAATAAGAAAAGCTTACTTCCCCCGTTTTTTAAAATCACAGCTTCTAGAAGGTTTACATTATTTCTTAAAAAACACGAGTTTTTAGAAAATGTGTTTTATTTCATAAATGGAATCAACAAAGTATGCACATTCTACGTCATAACGACATTCTATAGTTTGCGCATGCGTCCGGAAATAAGAAAAGCTTACATCCCCCATTTTTTTAAATCACAGCTTCTAGAAGGTTTACATGATTTCTTAAAAAACACGAGTTTTTAGAAAATGTGTTTTATTTCATAAATGGAATCTACAAAGTATGCATATTCTACGTCATAACGACTTTCTATAGTTTGCGCATGCGTCCGGAAATAAGAAAAGCTTACTTCCCCCATTTTTTAAAATCACAGCTTCTAGAAGGTTTACATGATTTCTTAAAAAACACGAGTTTTTAGAAAATGTGTTTTATTTCATAAACGGAATCAACAAAGTATGCACATTCTACGTCATAACGACTTTCTATAGTTTGCGCATGCGTTTGGAAATAAGAAAAGCTTACTTCCCCCGTTTTTTAAAATCACAGCTTCTAGAAGGTTTACATGATTTCTTAAAAAACACGAGTTTTTAGAAAATGTGTTTTATTTCATAAATGGAATCAACAAAGTATGCACATTCTATGTCATAACGACTTTCTATAGTTTGCGCTTGCGTTTGGAAATAAGAAAAGCTTACTTCCCCCGTTTTTTAAAATCACAGCTTCTAGAAGGTTTACATGATTTCTTAAAAAACACGAGTTTTTAGAAAATGTGTTTTATTTCATAAATGGAATCAACAAAGTATGCACATTCTACGTCATATAGACTTTCTATAGTTTGCGCTTGCATTTGAAAATAAGAAAAGCTTACTTCCGCCGTTTTTTAAAATCACAGCTTCTAGAAGGTTTACATGATTTCGTAAAAAACACAAGTTTTTAGAAAATGTGTTTTATTTCATAAATGGAATCTACAAAGTATTCACATTCTACGTCATAACGACTTGCTATAGTTTGCGCATGCGTTTGGAAATAAGAAAAGCTTACTTCCCTCATTTTTTAAAATCACAGCTTCTAGAAGGTTTAAATCATTTCTTAAAAAACACGAGCTTTTAGAAAATGTGTTTTATTTCATAAATGGAATCAACAAACTATGCCCATTCTACGTCATAACGACTTTCTATAGTTTGCGCTTGCGTTTGAAAATAAGAAGAGCTTACTTCCCCCGTTTTTTAAAATCACAGCTTCTAGAATGTTTACATGATTTCTTAAAAAACACGAGTTTTTAGAAAAAAAAATTTATTTCATAAATGGAATCAACAAAGTGTGCACATTCTACCTCATAACGACTTTCTATAGTTTGCGCATGCGTCCGAAAATAAGAAAAGCTTACATCCCCCATTTTTTAAAATCACAGCTTCTAGAAGGTTTACATGATTTCTTAAAAAACATGAGTTTTAGAAAATGTGTATTATTTCATAAATGGAATCTACAAACTATGCACATTTTACGTCATAATGCATTTCTATAGTTTGCGCATGCGTCCGGAAATAAGAAAAGCTTACTTCCCCCGTTTTTTAAAATCACAGCTTCTAGAAGGTTTACATGAGTTCTTAAAAAACACGAGTTTTTAGAAAATGTGTTTTATTTCATAAATGGAATCAACAAAGTATGCACATTATACGTCATAACGACTTTCTATAGTTTGCGCATGCGTTTGGAAATAAGAAAAGCTTACTTCACCTGTTTTTTAAAATCACAGCTTCTAGAAGGTTTACATGATTTCTTAAAAAACACGAGTTTTTAGAAAATGTGTTTTATTTCATAAATGGAATCAAAAAAGTATGCACATTCTACATCATAACGACTTTCTATAGTTTGCGCATGCGTTTGGAAATAAGAAAAGCTTACATCCCCCGTTTTTTAAAATCACAGCTTCTAGAAGGTTTACATGAGTTCTTAAAAAACACGAGTTTTTAGAAAATGTGTTTTATTTCATAAATGGAATCAACAAAGTATGCACATTCTACGTCATAACGACTTTCTATAGTTTGCGCGTGCGTTTGGAAATAAGAAAAGCTTACTTCGCCTGTTTTTTAAAATCACAGCTTCTAGAAGGTTTACATGATTTCTTAAAAAACACGAGTTTTTAGAAAATGTGTTTTGTTTCAAAAATGGAATCAACAAAGTATGCACATTCTACGTCATAACGACTTTCTATATTTTGCGCATGCGTTTGGAAATAAGAAAAGCTTACTTCGCCTGTTTTTTAAAATCACAGCTTCTAGAAGGTTTACATGATTTCTTAAAAAACACGAGTTTTTAGAAAATGTGTTTTATTTCATAAATGGAATCAACAAAGTATGTACATTCTACATCATAACAACTTTCTATAGTTTGCGCATGCGTTTGGAAATAAGAAAAGCTTACATCCCCCGTTTTTTAAAATCACAGCTTCTAGAAGGTTTACGTGAGTTCTTAAAAAACACGAGTTTTTAGAAAATGTGTTTTATTTCATAAATGGAATCAACAAAGTATGCACATTCTACGTCATAACGACTTTCTATAGTTTGCGCTTTCGTTTGGAAATAAGAAAAGATTACTTCCCCCGTTTTTTAAAATCACAGCTTCTAGAAGGTTTACATGATTTCTTAAAAAACACGAGTTTTTAGAAAATGTGTTTTACTAAATAAATGTAATCAACAATGTATGCACATTCTACGTCATAACGACTTTCTATAGTTTGCGCATGCGTTTGGAAATAAGAAAAACTTGCTTCCACCGTTTTTTAAAATCACAGCTTCTAGAAGGTTTACATGATTTATTAAAAAACACGAGTTTTTAGAAAAGGTGTTTTATTTCATAAATGGAATCAACAAAGTATGCACATTCTACGTCATAACGACTTTCTATAGTTTGCGCATTCATCCGGAAATAAGAAAAGCTTACTTCCCCCGTTTTTTAAAATCACAGCTTCTAGAAGGTTTACATGATTTCTTAAAAAACACGAGTTTTTAGAAAATGTGTTTTATTTCATAAATGGAATCTACAAAGTATGCACATTCTACATCATAACAACTTTCTATAGTTTGCTCATTCGTCCGGAAATAAGAAAAGCTTACTTCCACCGTTTTTTAAAATCACAGCTTCTAGAAGGTTTACATGATTTCTTAAAAAACACGAGTTTTTAGAAAATGTGTTTTATTTCATAAATGGAATCAACAAAGTATGCACATTCTATGTCATAACGACTTTCTATAGTTTGCGCTTGCGTTTGGAAATAAGAAAAGCTTACTTCCCCCGTTTTTTAAAATCACAGCTTCTAGAAGGTTTACATGATTTCTTAAAAAACACGAGTTTTTAGAAAATGTGTTTTATTTCATAAATGGAATCAACAAAGTATGCACATTCTACGTCATATAGACTTTCTATAGTTTGCGCTTGCATTTGAAAATAAGAAAAGCTTATTTCCGCCGTTTTTTAAAATCACAGCTTCTAGAAGGTTTACATGATTTCGTAAAAAACACAAGTTTTTAGAAAATGTGTTTTATTTCATAAATGGAATCTACAAAGTATTCACATTCTACGTCATAACGACTTGCTATAGTTTGCGCATGCGTTTGGAAATAAGAAAAGCTTACTTCCCTCATTTTTTAAAATCACAGCTTCTAGAAGGTTTAAATCATTTCTTAAAAAACACGAGCTTTTAGAAAATGTGTTTTATTTCATAAATGGAATCAACAAACTATGCCCATTCTACGTCATAACGACTTTCTATAGTTTGCGCTTGCGTTTGAAAATAAGAAGAGCTTACTTCCCCCGTTTTTTAAAATCACAGCTTCTAGAATGTTTACATGATTTCTTAAAAAACACGAGTTTTTAGAAAAAAAAATTTATTTCATAAATGGAATCAACAAAGTGTGCACATTCTACCTCATAACGACTTTCTATAGTTTGCGAATGCGTCCGAAAATAAGAAAAGCTTACATCCCCCATTTTTTAAAATCACAGCTTCTAGAAGGTTTACATGATTTCTTAAAAAACATGAGTTTTAGAAAATGTGTATTATTTCATAAATGGAATCTACAAACTATGCACATTTTACGTCATAATGCATTTCTATAGTTTGCGCATGCGTCCGGAAATAAGAAAAGCTTACTTCCCCCGTTTTTTAAAATCACAGCTTCTAGAAGGTTTACATGAGTTCTTAAAAAACACGAGTTTTTAGAAAATGTGTTTTATTTCATAAATGGAATCAACAAAGTATGCACATTATACGTCATAACGACTTTCTATAGTTTGCGCATGCGTTTGGAAATAAGAAAAGCTTACTTCACCTGTTTTTTAAAATCACAGCTTCTAGAAGGTTTACATGATTTCTTAAAAAACACGAGTTTTTAGAAAATGTGTTTTATTTCATAAATGGAATCAACAAAGTATGCACATTCTACATCATAACGACTTTCTATAGTTTGCGCATGCGTTTGGAAATAAGAAAAGCTTACATCCCCCGTTTTTTAAAATCACAGCTTCTAGAAGGTTTACATGAGTTCTTAAAAAACACGAGTTTTTAGAAAATGTGTTTTATTTCATAAATGGAATCAACAAAGTATGCACATTCTACGTCATAACGACTTTCTATAGTTTGCGCGTGCGTTTGGAAATAAGAAAAGCTTACTTCGCCTGTTTTTTAAAATCACAGCTTCTAGAAGGTTTACATGATTTCTTAAAAAACACGAGTTTTTAGAAAATGTGTTTTGTTTCAAAAATGGAATCAACAAAGTATGCACATTCTACGTCATAACGACTTTCTATATTTTGCGCATGCGTTTGGAAATAAGAAAAGCTTACTTCGCCTGTTTTTTAAAATCACAGCTTCTAGAAGGTTTACATGATTTCTTAAAAAACACGAGTTTTTAGAAAATGTGTTTTATTTCATAAATGGAATCAACAAAGTATGTACATTCTACATCATAACAACTTTCTATAGTTTGCGCATGCGTTTGGAAATAAGAAAAGCTTACATCCCCCGTTTTTTAAAATCACAGCTTCTAGAAGGTTTACGTGAGTTCTTAAAAAACACGAGTTTTTAGAAAATGTGTTTTATTTCATAAATGGAATCAACAAAGTATGCACATTCTACGTCATAACGACTTTCTATAGTTTGCGCTTTCGTTTGGAAATAAGAAAAGATTACTTCCCCCGTTTTTTAAAATCACAGCTTCTAGAAGGTTTACATGATTTCTTAAAAAACACGAGTTTTTAGAAAATGTGTTTTACTAAATAAATGTAATCAACAATGTATGCACATTCTACGTCATAACGACTTTCTATAGTTTGCGCATGCGTTTGGAAATAAGAAAAACTTGCTTCCACCGTTTTTTAAAATCACAGCTTCTAGAAGGTTTACATGATTTATTAAAAAACACGAGTTTTTAGAAAAGGTGTTTTATTTCATAAATGGAATCAACAAAGTATGCACATTCTACGTCATAACGACTTTCTATAGTTTGCGCATTCATCCGGAAATAAGAAAAGCTTACTTCCCCCGTTTTTTAAAATCACAGCTTCTAGAAGGTTTACATGATTTCTTAAAAAACACGAGTTTTTAGAAAATGTGTTTTATTTCATAAATGGAATCTACAAAGTATGCACATTCTACATCATAACAACTTTCTATAGTTTGCTCATTCGTCCGGAAATAAGAAAAGCTTACTTCCACCGTTTTTTAAAATCACAGCTTCTAGAAGGTTTACATGATTTCTTAAAAAACACGAGTTTTTAAAAAATGTGTTTTATTTGATAAATTGAATCTACAAAGTATGCACATTCTATGTCATAACGACTTTCTATAGTTTGCACATGCGTTTGGAAATAAGAGAAGCTTACTTCCCCCGTTTTTTAAAATCACGGCTTCTAGAAGGTTTACATGATTTCTTAAAAAACACGAGTTTTTAGAAAATGTGTTTTATTTCATAAATGGAATCTACAAAGTATGCACATTCTATGTCATAACGACTTTCTATAGCTTGCGCATGCGTTTGGAAATAAGAAAAGCTTACGTCCCCCGTTTTTTAAAATCACATCTTCTAGAAGGTTTACATGATTACTTAAAAAACATGAGTTTTTAGAAAATGTGTTTTATTTCATAAATGGAATCAACAAGGTATGCACATTCTATGTCGTAACGACTTTCTATAGTTTGCGGATGAGTTTGGAAATAAGAAAATCTTACATCCCCCGTTTTTTAAAATCACAGCTTCTAGAAGGTTTACATGATTTCTTAAAAAACACGAGTTTTTAGAAAATGTGTTTTATTTCATAGTTGAAATCAACATAGTATGCACATTCTACGTCATAACGACTTTCTATAGTTTGCGCATGCGTTTGGAAATAAGAAAATCTTACATCCCCCATTTTTTAAAATCACAGCTTCTAGAAGGTGTACATGATTTCTTAAAAAACACGAGTTTTTAGAAAATGTGTTTTATTTCATAAATGGAATCAACAAAGTATGCACATTCTACGTCATAACGACTTTCTGCAGTTTTCACATTCGTCCGGAAATAAGAAAAGTTTACTTCCACCATTTTGTAAAACCACAGCTTCAAGTAGGTTTACATGATTTCGTAAAAAAATCGAGTTTTTAGAAAATGTGTTTTATTTCATCAATGGAATCAACAAAGTATGCACATTCTACGTCATAACGACTTTCTATAGTTTGCGCATGCGTCCGGAAATAAGAAAAGCTTACTTCCACCATTTTTTAAAATGACAGCTTCTAGAAGGTTTACATGATTTCTTAAAAAACATGAGTTTTTAGAAAATGTGTTTTATTTCATAAATGGAATCAACAAAGTATGCACATTCTACGTCATAATGACTTTCTATAGTTTGCGCATTCTTCCGGAAATAAGAAAAGCTTACTTCCACCGTTTTTTAAAATCACAGCTTTTAGAAGGTTTACATGACTTCGTAAAAAACATGAGTTTTTAGAAAATGTGTTTTATTTCATAAATGGAATCTACAAAGTATGCACATTCTACTTCATAACGACTTTCTATAGTTTGCGCATGCGTCCGGAAATAAGAAAAGCTTACTTCCCCCTTTTTTAAAATCACAGCTTCTAGAAGGTTTACATGATTTCTTAAAAAACACGAGTTTTTAGAAAATGTGTTTTATTTCTTAAATAGAATCAACAAAGTATGCACATTCTACGTTATAACGACTTTCTATAGTTTGCGCATGCATCCGAATATAAGAAAAGCTTACTTCCACCGTTTTTTAAAATCACAGCTTCTAGAAGGTTTACATAATTTCGTAAAAAACACGAGTTTTTATAAAATGTGTTTTATTTCATCAATGGAATCAACAAAGTATGGACATTCTACGTCAGAACGATTTTCTATAGTTTGCCCATTCGCCCGGAAATAAGAAAAGCTTACTTCCACCGTTTTTTAAAATCACAGCTTCTAGAAGGTTTACATGATTTCGTAAAAAACATGAGTTTTTAGAAAATGTGTTTTATTTCATAAATGGAATCAACAACGTATGCACATTCTACATCATAACGACTTTCTGCAGTTTTCGCATTCGTCCGGAAATAAGAAAATCTTACTTCTACCGTTTTTTAAAATCACAGCTTCTAGAAGTTTTACATGATTTCGTAAAAAACACGAGTTTTTAGAAAATGTGTTTCATTTCATCAATCCAATCAAGAAATTATGCACATTCTACGTCATAACGACTTTCTATAGTTTGCGCATTCGTCCGGAAATAAGAAAAGGTTACTTCCACCGTTTTTGAAAATCACAGCTTCTAGAAGGTTTACATGATTCCGTAAAAAACACGAGTTTTTAGAAAATGTGTTTTATTTCATAAATGGAATCAACAAAGTATGCACATTCTACGTCATAACGACTTTCTATAGTTTGCGCTTGCGTTTGGAAATAAGAAAAGCTTACTTCCCCCGTTTTTTAAAATCACAGCTTCTAGAAGGTTTACATAATTTCGTAAAAAACACGAGTTTTTAGAAAATGTGTTTTATTTCATAAATGGAATCAACGAAGTATGAACATTCTACGTCATAACGACTTTCTATAGTTTGCGCTTGCATTTGGAAATAAGAAAATCTTACTTCCCCCTTTTTTTAAAATCACAGCTTCTAGAAGGTTTACATGATTTCTTAAAAAACACGAGTTTTTAGAAAATGTGTTTTATTTCATAAATGGAATCAACAAAGTGTGCACATTCTATGTCATAACTGTTAAAATTCAATATGCTAAGACAGAAAATAGCAGGATTACATTCCATTTCACAATAATAGCATATACAGGATCACTGAAGAAACAACAAGCACAGCATAAACACAAGAGATAGAGATTTATCCTGGGAAACCCTCATGGGGTAGAAAACCTAGCAAAGCTTCCTCAATATAGATGACCAGCAATATACATAGATGAAACCCTGAGACATGATCTCCTCCTCCACAATAGCAGACCTGTCCTCCACAAGTGCGCTATCCTCAAGTGTGTGAGTGTATCAAATGAGGAACACACCTCCTCTATTTATACACTACACTGACATGTATTTTACATAGGTACACGTAGGCTCGTATTTAACCAATGGGTTAAATACCCCACTACAACTGACTGGGCCGACCCCTCTAGGGTGGTCTAATAACCCTTTGACCCACATAACACATAAAGGGCCGAACTCCACTAGGGAAGTCTAATAACCCAAGTTACCACATTCTGACGGAGGAATAAACATCTCCGGATATATAATAAGATCTTTACGGAGGAATGAAACATCTCCGGAATAATAAAGTACAATTATAATATTCTTTGAAGTTACAATATCTTAACACTCCCCCTTAACGAGAAGGATATTATAACAGCATCTGCACGAGCAAGGAGTCATCAACATCATACATGATACATCTATAAATCATTGGAAGCTTTCTCAACATCATCAGTAACTCAACTAGTTACTGGAACATCTTCAATACTGGAACATCAACATCATCAGAGTTGATAGTACTCAATCATCAGCATCGTCAACACACGATCAACACAATCATCAGCATCATCATCACACGATCATCAGCATCGTCATCACACGATCATCAGCATCGTCATCATACGATCATCAGCATCGTCATCACACGATCATCAGCATCGTCATCACACGATAATCAGCATCGTCATCATACGATCATCAGCATCGTCATCACACGATCATCAGCATCGTCATCACACGATCATCAGCATCGTCACCGCACGATCATCAGCATCGGTATCAGCATCGTCATCATACGATCATCAGCATCGTCATCATACGATCATCAGCATCGTCATCATACGATCATCAGCATCGTCATCACACGATCATCAGCATCGTCATCATATGATCATCAACATCGTCATCACACGATCATCAGCATCGTCACCGCATGATCATCAGCATCGTCATCATACGATCATCAGCATCGTCATCATACGATCATATTCCTAGGATGATCAATCCTGCTCTTTTTAGGACATAGGTCCATGGATGATACAATCCAATCTTCAGTTCTCGGAGACTTCAGTCTACGGATCAATTCTGGGACCTCAGTCCGGGGACGATGCAATCCCCTGCCTGTTCATTCAGGACTTCATTTTTCGAAGACCCAGTCTACGGTTCTATTCTGGGACCTCAGTCCGGGGACGATACAATCCCCTGCCTGTTCATTCAGGACTTCATTTTTCGGAGACCCAGTCTACGGTTCTATTCTGGGACCTTAGTCCGGGGACGATACAATCCCCTGCCTGTTCATTCAGGACTTCATTATCAGAGACCCAGTCTACGGTTCTATTCTGGGACCTCAGTCCGGGGACGATACAATCCCCTGCCTGTTCATTCAGGACTTCATTTTTCGAAGACCCAGTCTACGGTTCTATTCTGGGACCTCAGTCCGGGGACGATACAATCCCCTGCCTGTTCATTTAGGACTTCATTATCGGAGACCCAGTCTACGGTTCTATTCTGGGACCTCAGTCCGGGGACGATACAATCCCCTGCCTGTTCATTCAAGACTTCATTATCGGAGACCCAGTCTACGGTTCTATTCTGGGACCTCAGTCCGGGGACGATACAATCCCCTGCCTGTTCATTCAGGACTTCATTATCGGAGACCCAGTCTACGGCTCTCTTTAGGACTGAAAGTCCAGGGATGATCCAATCCCCTCAACTGTCCACTAAGGACTTCATTCTCGGAGACCTCACGTCTACGGCTCTCTTTAGGACTGAAAGTCCAGGGATGATCCAATCCCCTCAACTGTCCACTAAGGACTTCATTCTCGGAGACCTCACGTCTACGGCTCTCTTTAGGACTGAAAGTCCAAGGATGATCCAATCCCCTCAACTGTCCACTAAGGACTTCATTCTCGGAGACCTCACGTCTACGGCTCTCTTTAGGACTGAAAGTCCAGGGATGATCCAATCCCCTCAACTGTCCACTAAGGACTTCATTCTCGGAGACCTCACATCTACGGCTCTCTTTAGGACTGAAAGTCCAGGGATGATCCAATCCCCTCGACTGTCCACTAAGGACTTCATTCTCGGAGACCTCACGTCTACGGCTCTCTTTAGGACTGAAATTCCAGGGATGATCCAATCCCCTCAACTGTATTCTCATCAATACAAGTACAAGTATCCTCATCCATACAAGTACATAATCAATATCTAGCATCAACAGCATGTATACATCATACATCAAAAGCATGTATTCTTACTAATACATCTAAAAGCATGTATACATCTGTCATCAAAAGCATGTATTCTCACTAATACATCTATCATCAAATCATGTATACATCTAACATCAAAAGCATGTATACATCTAGCATGTATTCTCACTAATACATCTATCATCAAAATCATGTATACATCTAACATCAAAGCATGTATACATCTAGCATGTATTCTCACTAATACATCTATCATCAAAATCATGTATACATTTAACATCAAAAGCATGTATACACCTAGCATGTATTCTCACTAATACATCTATCATCAAAATCATGTATACATCTAACATCAAAGCTTGTATACATCTATCATGTATTCTCACTAATACATCTATCATCAAAATCATGTATACATTTAACATCAAAAGCATGTATACACCTAGCATGTATTCTCACTAATACATCTATCATCAAAATCATGTATACATCAAAAGCATGTATACATCTAGCATGTATTCTCACTAATACATCTATCATCAAAATCATGTATACATCTAACATCAAAAGCATGTATACATCTAACCATCAAAATAAAGAATATAAGAGTCCTAAATCTAAATAAATCTAGGTGAGTAAGTGCAGAAAAAATAGGTAACCTCATCATTGATGAGATAGGCTTGTCTGTCTCATACTGAGCTACTCCCCCTTTCGAGGAGGGTTCTTCTGAACTACACCAAGCTTGTCTCGGAAGTGTTCAAACTTTACTCGAGACAGAGGCTTGGTCAGGATATCAGCAATCTGATCCTCAGTGCTTATATATATACAAGCTTGATAGCTCCTCTTTGCACCATATCTTGTATATAGAAGTACCGGATCTTTATGTGTTTTGACTTATCGTGGAACACAGGATTTTCAGTCATCTTAGTGCAGCTGTGATTGTCGCACATAATCACAGTGGGATCCATTTCTAAGTCAAACACTCCACATAAAATCTTCTGAAGCCATACTGCTTCACAGCTGGCAAGTAGACAGCCATATATTCTGCTTCAGCAGTACTGACAACCACACTAGATTGTTTCATGAGATCATGGTAGATTCACGACTATAACATCCACCTGATGTACTCTTTCTGTCTGAGACACTTCCTGCCCAATCAGAATCTGAGTAACCAAGTAAACGGAGTTCATGACCTCTAAGATAATATAGACCAAAAAACTAAAGTACCTTTTAGGTACCTCACTACATGCTATGTAGCTATTAAGTGAACCTTTCTAGGTTCTACTAGATACTGACTTAGGGTATTTACACAAAAGCATATATCTGGCCTAGTATGACCCAATGAATTGTCTATATAGAGTTGGGTCCACTAAATACGATGAGTCATTAACTAATAACTTCAAGTTGGAGTCCATGGGAGTGGCCATGGCTTTATACTCCAACATATCAAATCTTTTTAGAAACTTCACAGCATACTTACCTTGATTTAAAAGATTCCTTTTGGATCTTGCCATACTTCTAAGAAGTAGTGCATTAATCCGAGATCTTTCATTTTCATTTCTGCAGCCATTTTCATGACCTGTTTCTCATTCTTTGTCAGAAAGAGATCATCGTCATGCAATAATGGTATGATAGGTTCATCATCCACAACCTCAAGGTTTAGGAATAGCTTTACTTTTGGTAAGGCCCAGGCTTTGTCATGAAGCTATTAAATTACCATTATTCACACTCTGCATTGAGTGATCTTCTGCATATCTATCTGTGCCATCTCTCGTCAGATGGGTCTACTAAAATGAGCCTCAAAATCAATTGAACTCTGTGGTGAGTTCCTTCTTGCATCCATGTCATATGTGTATAGAAGCCATATTCAACCTTGTAGCAAAGGTTGAGATCCACATCACCCATGATGATCATTAAGCTCATCAATTGACTACCGATCCTGGGTACCCATATAGAACCTGAATCACACTTCTTCTTTAATTACATCATTAAGAGAATGGTCTTATCTAGTCCCTTGGAGCAAAACATCTCATCATGATTCTCTTCCTCTTTCTAAGATAATCTCTTAACCACAAGCTTTCTATAGTGTGTTTGATTTGTAAATCCTTTTGTTGAACATCCATCGCTTGTTCATCATTCATCATGATTTTTCCTACAAATCAAAATTAGGTACATGATTAGTAATACTTCATAATCATCAAATCATATTGACATGATAACCTATTATGCATACAGATATCATTTACATAGTTATGCAACTATCTTGACCAATACTTTGGCACAACACTTTCCCATATCTTGTATGCATGCAGTGGCTATCTAGATGCCTTCCATCTCTACCAGAACATACTATCGAGAGTGTGCACAGCTCTCGGCATGTCAGCAAAGAGGTTTCATTCTAGACAAGCAACAATGGAATGTTTGTCCAACTTGTCAATCATATGCACATTAGTAGTATACTGTTCAATGCTCTATGAATGTTTACACTCAGCATTATATATTATGGGAATACAAATATGCATACAACCTATTATAGGCAATATTATTACTATTTCAAATAACAACTCAAATACTTATCTTTTATGTTTGTGTGGTTGCCTCCCACTTGATCTTCTGTATGTCTTTTGAACTTCTATTCATCTTGTACCACTGTGCATGCTCAAGAGTCATCCTCATGATCTCATACACAAACATATACTCATTAGTATATTCTAAATGCTATCAAAACATTATAGTACTAGATAATCTTGAAAATGTATAGTCATGATTATAGTTACTAAACATTAGTATTCAAGATTTCAGGGAAGTCTTCTTTTACTCATGCATATCATCAATCAAGATAAAAGATATAATATGCATAATCCCTTGATTACTAACTTTATGAATAAGCATAACCAATCATTCCAAGTATACTTATATAGGGGATCCTAACACAAGGTAAGATTCATGGGAAACATACCTGGATTAGTATACCTACTTGGTTATGTACAACATACCTAAACAATCTCTTCAATGATTTAGAGATCCTGAGCTAGAACCTGCATGTCTCATAGGTTAAGAATAATATAACAAAGTCATACATACCTCGTAAGTAGAACAAAGATTATGGATGAGTCTTTGTCTTCATGTTATCATGGTCATGGAACCTGATTTGTCTTTTGTGATGTACCTGTATCTTGTTAGCGGACAACATCAACCTCACACAACATCATAATGCATTAGTACAATCATAAGTGTCAACACCCTAACCAATGAATATCTTCTATCATGCATTCATAATTTTGTTAAGGTGATACAACAAATCTAAAATCAAGATTGTACTAACCGTAATAACATGAAGACAAACATACCATAAACTTAATCATGAACAAATATCAAAACATACCTCGATGAGTCATACCTGTCGAGATCGCTTGTAATCTCCTTATGTAAAGCCTTAGCCTCATCTCCCTCTGAAATAGGAACTCCTTCACTTATGCAGGTGACCAATCCATCTTCTTCTAGGATTAACCCTATCCACTTGATTTGCAAGAACTGGACCTGGAGCTGGATATGGGTTTGTCAGAGAAACCCCAAAAATTCAAACTTTGAATTTCAAACTTCCGAAAGGATAGAAATATGCGCCTTGATGAGCTGATCAAACTGATATATTTAGAATTTGAAAACTGCAAAGTTTCACTCCTCAATTTTGCCTTTGAAACTTCCGAATTCCCTGGACGTGACCCTGAACTGGGGTTTGATGAATCCCACTCTTCTTCCCAATCAAAATGTTTGAATCAAATCTCTAAGCCTCTATTTTTCTGAGGAGCTTCCAGCCATGGTCACAGATTTCAAAAATTCCCATTTTTACAGAAGCCCTAATTTTCCACTTTTGTGATCAAAGTCCCGAACTAGGGTCTAATCAAACCCGGCCTTCTGCCCAACCAAAAATTCTGATCTTGGTCTCTAAATTTCTATTTTTATGAGTAGCATCCAGCCGTGGTCTCCGATTACAAGAATTCCAACTTTCTCCAAAGCCCTAAATTCCGGAAGCCATGAATGAAGGTACCAAAAATAATTCTGTTTTGACAGAAATATGTACCTGAAAGTTTCTGGTGTAACTCCGAAATTTTTGATCCACAGGGTCTGAAAACGTTTCCTGACATAGCCTGACCTGTTATCTTTCCATCCTGACAGGTCTGACCTCAATTGGATTCTCTGAGAGAGAGTTATGCCAAATGTCGCAACGTGACCTGTTTTGGGATAAAACAGGAGAGCGAACTTGTACGGCGTGCCACGTGTCATTATTTTAACTTCTGCCTCTAAAAAAGTTTCCTGAGATAGCTCGGCCTGTTACCTTTCCATCCTGACAGGTCTGACCTCAATTGGACTCTCTGAGAGAGAGTTATGCCAAATGTCGCAACGTGACCTGTTTATGGGAAAATACAGGAGAGCGCACTTGTACGGAGTGCCACGTATCACTGGTTCAACTTCGGCCTCTGAAAAAGTTTTCTGAGATAGTACAGACTGTGTGCTACCTGTCTCTTTTTACAAAATTTCATTTGGAGCTTCCTAGCCCAATATATGACCTTTTTCCCAAGGTCACCTGATTTTGACTCAGATCTGGAAGAGGCAGAAACCCTATATTGTACAGATCATAAATCACAAAGTACAACGAATTAGAGGTTTTCCTTTGGACACAAGGTACCTGGAGATTTAATCGTCGTCCTATAACAATTTCAGATCCGAAAACTTCGCCAAAACGGATTTATAGCGAAAGTGCTACGATGACTGGTTTTTGCTATATAAAACCCTAGCCTTCAAATTGTCATAAGTAAAGCAAGTGTCGTTAGTGCCATACCTTGTCTTCCTTCAGGTTAGCTCTGATACCATGTTAAAATTCAATATGCTAAGACAGAAAATAGCAGCATTACATTCCATTTCACAATAATAGCATATACAGGATCACTGAAGAAACAACAAGCACAGCATAAACACAAGAGACAGAGATTTATCCTGGGAAACCCTCATGGGGTAGAAAACCCAGCAAAGCTTCCTCAATATAGATGACCAGCAATATACATAGATGAAACCCTGAGACATGATCTCCTCCTCCACAATAGCAGACCTCTCCTCCACAAGTGCGCTATCCTCAAGTGTGTGGGTGTATCAAATGAGGAACACACCTCCTCTATTTATACACTACACTGACATGTATTTTACATAGGTACACGTAGGCTCGTATTTAACCAATGGGTTAAATACCCCACTACAACTGACTAGGCCGACCCCTCTAGGGTGGTCTAATAACCCTTTGACCCACATAACACATAAAGGGCCGACCTCCACTAGGGAAGTCTAATAACCCAAGTTACCACATTCTGACGGAGGAATAAACATCTCCGGATATACAATAAGATCTTTACGGAGGAATGAAACATCTCCAGAATAATAAAGTACAATTATAATATTCTTTGAAGTTACAATATCTTAACAATAACGACTTTCTATAGTTTGCGCATGCGTCTGGAAATAAGAAAATCTTACTTCCACCGTATTTTAAAATAACAGCTTTTAGAAGGGTTACATGATTTCTTAAAAAACACGAGTTTTTAGAAAATGTGTTTTATTAAATAAATGGAATCAACAAAGTATGCACATTCTACGTCATAACGAATTTCTATAGTTTGCGCATGAGTTTATAAATAAGAAAAGCTTACTTCTCCCGTTTTTTAAAATCACAGCTTCTAGAAGGTTTACATGATTTCTTAAAAAACACGAGTTTTTAGAAAATGTGTTTTATTAAATAAATGGAATCTACAAAGTATGCACATTCTACGTCATAACGACTTTCTATAGTTTGCGCTTGCATTTGGAAATAAGAAAAGCTTACTTCCACCGTTTTTTAAAATCACAGCTTCTATAAGGTTTACATGATTTCGTAAAAAACACGAGTTTTTAGAAAATGTGTTTTATTTCATAAATGGAATCAACAAAGTATGCACATTCTACGTCATAACGACTTTCTATAGTTTGCACATTTGTCCGGAAATAAGAAAAGCTCACTTCCACCGTTTTTTAAAATCACAGCTTCTAGAAGGTTTACATGATTTCGTGACAAACACGAGTTTTTAGAAAATGTGTTTTATTTCATAAATGGAATCAACAAAGTATGCACATTCTACGTCATAACGACTTTCTATAGTTTGTGCATGTGTCTGGAAATAAGAAAAGCTTACTTCCACAGTTTTTTAAAATCACAGCTTGTAGAAGGTTTACATGATTTCTTAAAAAACACGACTTTTTAGAAAATGTCTTTTATTAAATAAATGGAATCAACAAAGTATGCACATTCTACGTCATAACGACTTTCTATAGTTTGTGCTTGCATTTGAAAATAAGAAAAGCTTACTTCCCCAGTTTTTTAAAATCACAGCTTCTAGAAGGTTTACATGATTCCTTAAAAAACACGAGTTTTTAGAAAATGTGTTTTATTTCATAAATGGAATCATCAAAGTATGCACATTCTACGTCATAACGACTTTCTATAGTTTGCGCTTGCGTTTGAAAATAAGAAAAGCTTACTTCCCACGTTTTTTAAAATCACGGCTTCTAGAATGTTTACATGATTTCTTAAAAACACGAGTTTTTAGAAAATGTGTTTTATTTCATAAATGGAATCAACAAAGTATGCACATTCTATGTCATAACAACTTTCTATAGTTTGCGCTTGCGTTTGAAAATAAGAAAAGCTTACTTCCCCCGTTTTTTAAAATCACAGCTTCTAAAAGGTTTACATGATTTCTTAAAAAACACGAGTTTTTAGAAAATGTGTTTTATTTCATATATGGAATAACCAAAGTATGCACATTCTATGTCATAACGACTTTCTATAGTTTGGGCATGCGTCCGGAAATAAGAAAAGCTTACATCCCCCATTTTTTAAAATCGCAGCTTCTAGAAGGTTTATATGATTTCTTAAAAAAACATGAGTTTTTAGAAAATGTGTTTTATTTCATAAATGGAATCTACAAAGTATGCACAATCTACGTCATAACGATTTTCTATAGTTAGCGCATGCGTCCGGAAATAAGAAAAGCTTACTTCCCCCGTTTTTTAAAATCGCAGCTTCTAAAAGGTTTACATGATTCCTTAAAAAACACGAGTTTTTAGAAAATTTGTTTTATTTCATAATTGGAATCAACAAAGTATGCACATTCTACGTCATAACGACTTTCTTTAGTTTGCGCTTGCATTTGAAAATAAGAAAAGCTTACTTCCCCCGTTTTTTAAAATCACGGCTTCTAGAATGTTTACATGATTTCTTAAAAAACACGAGTTTTAAGAAAATGTGTTTTATTTCATAAATGGAATCAACAAAGTATGCACATTCTACGTCATAACGACTTTCTATAGTTTGCGCATGCGTTCGAAAATAAGAAAAGCTTACATCCCCCATTTTTTAAAATCACAGCTTCTAGAAGGTTTACATGATTTCTTAAAAAACACGAGTATTTAGAAAATGTGTTTTATTTCATAAATGGAATCTACAAAGTATGCACATTCTACGTCATAACGACTTTCTATAGTTTGCGCATGCGGTCGAAAATAAGAAAAGCTTACATCCCCCATTTTTTAAAATCACAGCTTCTAGAAGGTTTACATGATTTCTTAAAAAACAAGAGTTTTTAGAAAATGTGTTTTATTTCATAAATGGAATCTACAAAGTATGCACATTCTACGTCATAACGACTTTCTATAGTTTGCGCATGCGTCCGGAAATAAGAAAAGCTTACTTCCCCCATTTTTTACAATCACAGCTTCTCGAAGGTTTACATGATTTCTTAAAAAACACGAGTTTTTAGAAAATGTGTTTTATTTCATAAATGGAATCAACAAAGTATGCACATTCTACGTCATAACGACATTCTATAGTTTGCGCATGCGTTCGGAAATAAGAAAAGCTTACTTCCCCCATTTTTTAAAATCACAGCTTCAAGAAGGTTTACATGATTTCTTAAAAAACAAGAGTTTTTAGAAAATGTGTTTTATTTCATAAATGGAATCTACAAAGTATGCACATTCTACGTCATAACGAATTTCTATAGTTTGCGCATGCGTCCGGAAATAAGAAAAGCTTACTTCCCCCATTTTTTACAATCACAGCTTCTAGAAGGTTTACATGATTTCTTAAAAAACACGAGTTTTTAGAAAATGTGTTTTATTTCATAAATGGAATCAACAAAGTATGCACATTCTATGTCATAACGACATTCTATAGTTTGCGCATGCGTTCGGAAATAAGAAAAGCTTACTTCCCCCATTTTTTAAAATCACAGCTTCAAGAAGGTTTACATGATTTCTTAAAAAACACGAGTTTTTAAAAAATGTGTTTTATTTCATAAATGGAATCAACAAAGTATGCACATTCTACGTCATAACGACTTTCTATAGTTTGCGCTTGCGTTTGGAAATAAGAAAAGCTTACTTCCCCCATTTTTTAAAATCACAGCTTCTAGAAGAATTACATGAGTTCTTAAAAAACACGAGTTTTTAGAAAATGTGTTTAATTTACTAAATGGAATCAACAAAGTATGCACATTCTACGTCATATAGACTTTCTATAGTTTGCGAATTCGTCCGAAAATAAGAAAAGCTTACTTCCATCGTTTTTTAAAATCACAGCTTCTAGAAGGTTTACATGATTTCTTAAAAAACACGAGTTTTTAGAAAATGTGTTTTATTAAATAAATGGAAGTAACAAAGTATGCGCATTCTACGTCATAACGACTTTCTATAGTTTGTGCATTCGTCCGGAAATAAGAAAAGCTTACTTCCACCGTTTTTTAAAATCACAGCTTCTAGAAGGTTTAGGTGATTTCGTAAAAAACACGAGTTTTTAGAAAATGTGTTTTATTTCATAAATGGAATCAACAACGTATGCACATTCTACGTCATTACGACTTTCTATAGTTTGCGCTTGCGTTTGAAAATAAGAAAAGCTTACTTCCCCCGTTTTTTAAAATCACAGCTTCTAAAAGGTTTACATGATTTCTTAAAAAACACGAGTTTTTAGAAAATGTGTTTTATTTCATAAATGGAATAACAAAAGTATGCACATTCTATGTCATAACGACTTTCTATAGTTTGCGCATGCGTCCGGAAATAAGAAAAGCTTACATCCCCCATTTTTTAAAATCGCAGCTTCTAGAAGGTTTATATGATTTCTTAAAAAACATGAGTTTTTAGAAAATGTGTTTTATTTCATAAATGGAATCTACAAAGTATGCACATTCTACGTCATAACGATTTTCTATAGTTAGCGCATGTGTCCGGAAATAAGAAAAGCTTACTTCCCCCGTTTTTTAAATTCGCAGCTTCTAAAAGGTTTACATGATTCCTTAAAAAACACGAGTTTTTAGAAAATGTCTTTTATTTCATAAATGGAATGAACAAAGTATGCACATTCTACGTCATAACGACTTTCTTTAGTTTGCGCTTGCATTTGAAAATAAGAAAAGCTTACTTCCCCCGTTTTTTAAAATCACGGCTTCTAGAATGTTTACATGATTTCTTAAAAAACACGAGTTTTAAGAAAATGTGTTTTATTTCATAAATGGAATCAACAAAGTATGCACATTCTACGTCATAACGACTTTCTATAGTTTGCGCATGCGTCCGGAAATAAGAAAAGCTTACTTCCCCTTTTTTTTACAATCACAGCTTCTAGAAGGTTTACATGATTTCTTAAAAAACACGAGTTTTTAGAAAATGTGTTTTATTTCATAAATGGAATCAACAAAGTATGCACATTCTATGTCATAACGACATTCTATAGTTTGCGCATGCGTTCGGAAATAAGAAAAGCTTACTTCCCCCATTTTTTAAAATCACAGCTTCAAGAAGGTTTACATGATTTCTTAAAAAACACGAGTTTTTAAAAATTGTGTTTTATTTCATAAATGGAATCAACAAAGTATGCACATTCTACGTCATAACGACTTTCTATAGTTTGCGCTTGCGTTTGGAAATAAAAAAAGCTTACTTCCCCCATTTTTTAAAATCACAGCTTCTAGAAGAATTACATGAGTTCTTAAAAAACACGAGTTTTTAGAAAATGTGTTTAATTTACTAAATGGAATCAACAAAGTATGCACATTCTACTTCATATAGACTTTCTATAGTTTGCGCATTCGTCCGAAAATAAGAAAAGCTTACTTCCATCGTTTTTTAAAATCACAGCTTCTAGAAGGTTTACATGATTTCTTAAAAAACACGAGTTTTTAGAAAATGTGTTTTATTAAATAAATGGAAGTAACAAAGTATGCGCATTCTACGTCATAACGACTTTCTATAGTTTGTGCATTCGTCCGGAAATAAGAAAAGCTTAATTCCACCGTTTTTTAAAATCACAGCTTCTAGAAGGTTTAGGTGATTTCGTAAAAAACACGAGTTTTTAGAAAATGTGTTTTATTTCATAAATGGAATCAACAACGTATGCACATTCTACGTCATAACGACTTTCTATAGTTTGCGCTTGCGTTTGAAAATAAGAAAAGCTTACTTCCCCCGTTTTTTAAAATCACAACTTCTAAAAGGTTTACATGATTTCTTAAAAAACACGAGTTTTTAGAAAATGTGTTTTATTTCATCAATGGAATAACCAAAGTATGCACATTCTATGTCATAACGACTTTCTATAGTTTGCGCATGCGTCCGGGAATAAGAAAAGCTTACATCCCCCATTTTTTAAAATCACAGCTTCTAGAAGGTTTATATGATTTCTTAAAAAACATGAGTTTTTAGAAAATGTGTTTTATTTCATAAATGGAATCTACAAAGTATGCACATTCTACGTCATAACGACTTTCTATAGTTTGCGCATTCGTCTGGAAATAAGAAAAGCCTACTTCCACCGTTTTATAAAATCACAGCTTCTAGAAGGTTTAGGTGATTTCGTGAAAAACACGAGTTTTTAGAAAATGTGTTTTATTTCATAAATGGAATCAACAACGTATGCACATTCTACGTCATAACGACTTTCTATAGTTTGCGCTTTCGTTTGGAAATAAGAAAAGCTTACTTCCCCCGTTTTTTAAAATCACAGCTTCTAGAAGGTTTACATGATTTCTTAAAAAACACGAGTTTTAAGAAAATGTGTTTTATTTCATAAATGGAATCAACAAAGTATGCACATTCTACGTCATAACGACTTTCTATAGTTTGCGCATTCGTCTGGAAATAAGAAAAGCCTACTTCCACCGTTTTATAAAATCACAGCTTCTAGAAGGTTTACATAATTTCGTAAAAAACACGAGTTTTTAGAAAATGTGTTTTATTTCATCAATGGAATCAACAAAGTATGCACATTCTACGTCATAACTACTTTCTATAGTTTGCGCATTCATCCGGAAATAAGAAAAGCTAAATGTGTTTTATTTCATCAATGGAATCAACAAAGTATGCACATTCTACGTCATAACTACTTTCTATAGTTTGCGCATTCATCCGGAAATAAGAAAAGCTTACTTCCACCGTTTTTTAAAATCACAGTTTCTAAAAGGTTTACATGATTTCGTAAAAAACACGAGTTTTTAGAAAATGTGTTTTATTTCATAAATGGAATCTACAAAGTATGGACATTCTACGTATAGTTTGCGCATGCGTCCGGAAATAAGAAACGCTTACTTCCCCCGTTTTTTAAAATCACAACTTCTAGAAGGTTTACATGATTTCGTAAAAAACACAAGTTTTTAGAAAATGTGTTTTATTTCATAAATGGAATCTACAAAGTATGCACATTCTACTTCATAACGACTTTCTATAGTTTGCGCATGCGTTTGGAAATAAGAAAAGCTTACTTCCCCCATTTTTTAAAATCACGGCTTCTAGAATGTTTACATGATTTCTTTAAAAACACGAATTTTTAGAAAATGTGTTTTATTTACTAAATGGAATCAACAAAGTAAGCACATTCTACGTCATAACGACTTTCTATAGTTTGCGCTTGCGTTTGAAAATAAGAAAAGCTTACTTCCCCCATTTTTTAAAATCACAGCTTCTAGAAGGTTTACATGATTTCGTAAAAAACACAAGTTTTTAGAAAATGTGTTTTATTTCATAAATGGAATCTACAAAGTATGCACATTCTACTTCATAACGACTTTCTATAGTTTGCGCATGCGTTTGGAAATAAGAAAAGCTTACTTCCCCCGTTTTTTAAAATCAAGGCTTCTAGAATGTTTACATGATTTCTTAAAAAACACGAATTTTTAGAAAATGTGTTTTATTTACTAAATGGAATCAACAAAGTATGCACATTCTACGTCATAACGACTTTCTATAGTTTGCGCTTGCGTTTGAAAATAAGAAAAGCTTACTTCCCCCATTTTTTAAAATCACAGCTTCCAGAAGGTTTACATGATTTCTTAAAAAACACGAGTTTTTAAAAAATTTGTTTTATTTCATAAATGGAATCTACAAAGTATGCACATTCTATGTCATAATGACTTTCTATAGTTTGCGAATGCGTCCGGAAATAAAAAAAACCTTACTTCCCCCGTTTTTTAAAATCACAGCTTCTAGAAGGTTTACATGATTTCTTAAAAAGCACGAGTTTTTAGAAAATGTGTTTTATTTCATAAATGGCAACAACAAAGTATGCACATTCTACGTCATAACGACTTGCTATAGTTTGCGCATGCGTTTGGAAATAAGAAAAGCTTACTTCCCCCGTTTTTTAAAATCACGGCTTCTAGAAAGTTTACATGATTTCTTAAAAAACACGAGTTTTTAGAAAATGTGTTTTATTTCATAAATGGAATCAACAAAGTATGCACATTCTACGTCATAACGACTTTCTATAGTTTGCGCATGCGTCCGGAAATAAGAAAAGCTTACTTCCCCCATTTTTTAAAATCACAGCTTCTAGAAGGTTTACATGATTTCTTAAAAAACACGAGTTTTTAGAAAATGTGTTTTATTTCATAAATGGAATCAACAAAGTATGCACATTCTACGTCATATAGACTTTCTATACTTTGCGCTTGCATTTGAAAATAAGAAAACCTTACTTCCGCCGTTTTTTAAAATCACAGCTTCTAGAAGGTTTACATGATTTCGTAAAAAACACAAGTTTTTAGAAAATGTGTTTTATTTCATCAAATGGAATCTACAAAGTATGCACATTCTACGTCATAACGACTTGCTATAGTTTGCGCATGCGTTTGGAAATAAGAAAAGCTTACTTCCCCCGTTTTTTAAAATCACAGCTTCTAGAAGGTTTAAATGATTTCTTAAAAAACACGAGCTTTTAGAAAATGTGTTTTATTTCATAAATGGAATCAACAAAGTATGCACATTCTACGTCATAACGACTTTCTATAGTTTGCGCTTGCGTTTGAAAATAAGAAAAGCTTACTTCCCCCGTTTTTTAAAATCACAGCTTCTAGAAGGTTTACATGATTTCTTAAAAAACACGAGTTTTTAGAAAATTTGTTTTATTTCATAAATGGAATCAACAAAGTGTGCACATTCTACGTCATAACGACTTTCTATAGTTTGCGCATGCGTCCGAAAATAAGAAAAGCTTACATCCCCCATTTTTTAAAATCACATCTTCTAGAAGGTTTACATGATTTCTTAAAAAACACGAGTTTTAGAAAATGTGTTTTATTTCATAAATGGAATCTACAAAGTATGCACATTCTACGCCATAATGAATTTCTATAGTTTGTGCGTGCGTACGGAAATAAGAAAAGCTTACTTCCCCCGTTTTTTAAAATCACAGCTTCTAGAAGGTTTACATGAGTTCTTAAAAAACACGAGGTTTTAAAAAATGTGTTTTATTTCATAAATGGAATCAACAAAGTATGCACATTCTACGTCATAACGACTTTCTATAGTTTGCGCATGCGTTTGGAAATAAGAAAAGCTTACTTCGCCTGTTTTTTAAAATCACAGCTTCTAGAAGGTTTACATGATTTCTTAAAAAACACGAGTTTTTAGAAAATGTGTTTTATTTCATAAATGGAATCAACAAAGTATGCACATTCTACATCATAACGACTTTCTATAGTTTGCGCATGCGTTTGGAAATAAGAAAAGCTTACATCCCCCGTTTTTTAAAATCACAACTTCTAGAAGGTTTACATGAGTTCTTAAAAAACACGAGTTTTTAGAAAATGTGTTTTATTTCATAAATGGAATCAACAAAGTATGCACATTCTACGTCATAACGACTTTCTATAGTTTGCGCCTGCGTTTGGAAATAAGAAAAGCTTACTTCGCCTGTTTTTTAAAATCACAGCTTCTAGAAGGTTTACATGATTTCTTAAAAAACACGAGTTTTTAGAAAATGTGTTTTATTTCATAAATGGAATCAACAAAGTATGCACATTCTACGTCATAACGACTTTCTATAGTTTGCGCATGCGTTTGGAAATAAGAAAAGCTTGCTTCGCCTGTTTTTTAAAATCACAGCTTCTAGAAGGTTTACATGATTTCTTAAAAAACACGAGTTTTTAGAAAATGTGTTTTATTTCACAAATGGAATCAACAAAGTATGTACATTCTACATCATAACGACTTTCTATAATTTGCGCATGCGTTAGGAAATAAGAAAAGCTTACATCCCCCGTTTTTTAAAATCACAGCTTCTAGAAGGTTTACATGAGTTCTTAAAAAACACGAGTTTTTAGAAAATGTGTTTTATTTCATCAATGGAATCAACAAAGTATGCACATTCTACGTCATAACGACTTTCTATAGTTTGCGCATGCGTTTGGAAATAAGAAAATCTTACTTCGTTTGTTTTCTAAAATCACAGCTTCTAGAAGGTTTACATGATTTCTTAAAAAACACGAGTTTTTAGAAAATGTGTTTTATTTCATAAATGGAATCAACAAAGTATGCACATTCTACGTCATAATGACATTCTATAGTTTGCACATGCGTCCGGAAATAAGAAAAGCTTACTTCCACCATTTTTTAAAATCACAGCTTATAGAAGGTTTACATGACTTCTTAAAAAACACGAGTTTTAAAAAATGTGTTTTATTTCATAAATACAATCAACAAAGTATGCACATTCTACGTCATAACGACTTTCTGCAGTTTTCGCATTCGTCCGGAAATAAAAATGCTTACTTCCACCGTTTTTTAAAATCACAGCTTCTAGAAAGTTTACATGATTTCATAAAAAACACGAGTTTTTAGAAAATGTGTTTTATTTCATCAATGGAATCAACAAAGTATGCACATTCTACGTCATTACGACTTTCTATAGTTTGTGCATTCATCCGGAAATAAGAAACGCTTACTTCCACCGTTTTTTAAAATCACAGCTTCTAGAAGGTTTAGATGATTTCGTAAAAAACACGAGTTTTTAGAAAATGTGTTTTATTTCATAAATGGAATCAACAAAGTATGCACATTCTACGTCATAACGACTTTCTATAGTTTGCGCTTTCGTTTGGAAATAAGAAAAGCTTACTTCCCCCGTTTTTTAAAATCATAGCTTCTAGAAGGTTTACATGATTTCTTAAAAAACACGAGTGTTTAGAAAATGTGTTTTATATCATAAATGGAATCAACAAAGTATGCACATTGTACGTCATAATGACTTTCTATAGTTTGCACATGCGTCTGGAAATAAGAAAAGCTTACTTCCACTGTATTTTAAAATCATAGCTTCTAGAATGTTTACATGATTTCGTAAAAAACACAAGTTTTTAGAAAATGTGTTTTATTTCATAAATGGAATCAACAAAGTATGCACATTCTATGTCATAACGACTTTCTATAGTTTGCGCATTCGTCTGGAAAGAAGAAAAGCCTACTTCCATCGTTTTATAAAATCACAGCTTCTAGAAGGTTTACATAATTTCCTAAAAAACACGAGTTTTTAGAAAATGTGTTTTATTTCATCAATGGAATCCACAAAGTATGCTCATTCTACGTCATAACTACTTTCTATAGTTTGCGCATTCGTCCAGAAATAAGAAAAGCTTACTTCCACCGTTTTTTAAAATCACAGCTTCTAAAAGGTTTACATGATTTCGTAAAAAACACGAGTTTATAGAAAATGTGTTTTATTTCATAAATGGAATCTACAAAGAATGCACATTCTACGTATAGTTTGCGCATGCGTCCGGAAATAAGAAATGCTTACTTCCCCCGTTTTTTAAAATCACAGCTTCTATAAGGTTTACATGATTTCGTAAAAAACACAAGTTTTTAGAAAATGTGTTTTATTTCATAAATGGAATCTACAAAGTATGCACATTCTACATCATAACGACTTTCTATAGTTTGCGCATGCGTTTGGAAATAAGAAAAGCTTACTTCCCTCGTTTTTTAAAATCACAACTTCTAGAAGGTTTACATGATTTCTTAAAAAACACGAGTTTTTAGAAAATGTGTTTTATTTCATAAATGGAATCAACAAAGTATGCACATTCTACGTCATAACGACTTTCTATAGTTTGCGCATGCGTTTGTAAATAACAAAAGCTTACTTCCCCCATTTTTTAAAATCACAGCTTCTAGAAGGTTTACATGATTTCTTAAAAAACACGAGTTTTTAGAAAATGTGTTTTATTTGATAAATGGAATCAACAAAGTATGCACATTCTACGTCATAACGACTTTCTATAGTTTGCGCATGCGTTTGGAAATAAGAAAAGCTTACTTCGCCTGTTTTTTAAAATCACAGCTTCTAGAAGGTTTACATGATTTCTTAAAAAACACGAGTTTTTAGAAAATGTGTTTTATTTCATAAATGGAATCAACAAAGTATGCACATTCTACGTCATAACGACTTTCTATAGTTTGCGCATGCGTTTGGAAATAAGAAAAGCTTGCTTCGCCTGTTTTTTAAAATCACAGCTTCTAGAAGGTTTACATGATTTCTTAAAAAACACGAGTTTTTAGAAAATGTGTTTTATTTCATAAATGGAATCAACAAAGTATGCACATTCTACATTATAACGACTTTCTGCAGTTTTCGCATTCGTCCGGAAATAAGAAAAGCTAACTTCCACTGTTTTTTAAAATCACAGCTTCTAGAAGGTTTACATGATTTCGTAAAAAACATGAGTTTTTAGAAAATGTGTTTTATTTCATCAATGGAATCAACAAAGTATGCACATTCTATGTCATAAGGACTTTCTATAGTTTGCGCATGTGTTTGGAAATAAGAAAAGTTTACTTCCACCGTTTTTTAAAATCACAGCTTCTAGAAGATTTACATGATTTCGTAAAAAACACATGTTTTTAGAAAATGAGTTTTATTTCATAAATGGAATCTACAAAGTAATCACATTCTACATCATAACGACTTTCTATAGTTTGTGCATGCGTCCGGAAATAAGAAAAGTTACTTCCCCCGTTTTTTAAAATCACAGCTTCTACAAGGTTTACATGATTTCTTAAAAAACACGAGTTTTTAGAAAATGTGTTTTATTTCATAAATGGAATCAACAAAGTATGCACATTCTACGTCATAACGACTTTCTATAGTTTGAGCATGCGTTTGGAAATAAGAAAAGCTTACTTCTCCCATTTTTTAAAATCACAACTTCTAGAAGGTTTACATGATTTCTTAAAAAACATGATTTTTTAGAAAATGTGTTTTATTTCATAAATGGAATCAACAAAGTATGCACATTCTACGTCATAACGACTTTCTATAGTTTGCGCATGCGTCTGGAAATAAGAAAAGCTTACTTCCACCTTTTTTTAAAATCACAGCTTCTAGAACGTTTACATAATTTCGTAAAAAACACGAGTTTTTAGAAAATGTGTTTTATTTCATAAATGGAATCAACAAAGTATGCACATTCTACGTCATGACGACTTTCTATAGTTTGCGCATGTGTCTGGAAATAAGAAAAGCTTACTTCCACCGTTTTTTAAAATCACAGCTTCTAGAAGGTTTACATGATTTCTTAAAAAACACGAGTTTTTAGAAAATGTGTTTTATTAAGTAAATGGAATCAACAAAGTATGCACATTCTATGTCATAACAACTTTCTATAGTTTGCGCATGAGTTTGGAAATAAGAAAAACTTACTTCCCCCGTTTTCTAAAATCACAGCTTCTAGAAGGTTTACATGATTTCTTAAAAAACACGAGTTTTTAGAAAATGTGTTTTATTAAATAAATGTAATCAACAATGTATGCACATTCTACGTCATAACGACTTTCTATAGTTTGCGCATGCGTTTGGAAATAAGAAAAACTTGCTTCCACCATTTTTTAAAATCACAGCTTCTAGAAGGTTTACATGATTTATTAAAAAACACGAGTTTTTAGAAAAGGTGTTTTATTTCATAAATGCAATCAACAAAGTATGCACATTCTACGTCATAACGACTTTCTATAGTTTGCGCATTCATCCGGAAATAAGAAAAGCTTACTTCCCCCGTTTTTTAAACTCACAGCTTCTAGAAGGTTTACATGATTTCTTAAAAAACACGAGTTTTTAGAAAATGTGTTTTATTTCATAAATGGAATCTACAAAGTATGCACGTTCTACATCATAACGACTTTCTATAGTTGGCTCATTCGTCCGGAAATAAGAAAAGCTTACTTCCACCGTTTTTTAAAATCACAGCTTCTAGAAGGTTTACATGATTTCTTAAAAAACACGAGTTTTTAGAAAATGTGTTTTATTTGATAAATTGAATCTACAAAGTATGCACATTCTATGTCATAACGACTTTCTATAGTTTTCACATGCGTTTGGAAATAAGAAAAGCTTACTTCCCCCGTTTTTAAAAATCACGGCTTCTAGAAGGTTTACATGATTTCTTAAAAAACATGAGTTTTTAGAAAATGTGTTTTATTTCATAAATGGAATCAACAAGGTATGCACATTCTATGTCATAACGACTTTCTATAGTTTGCGGATGAGTTTGGAAATAAGAAAAGCTTACATCCCCCGTTTTCTAAAATCACAGCTTCTAGAAGGTTTACATGATTTCTTAAAAAACACGAGTTTTTAGAAAATGTGTTTTATTTCATAGCTGAAATCAACATAGTATGCACATTCTACGTCATAACGACTTTCTATAGTTTGCGCATGCGTTTGGAAATAAGAAAAGCTTACATCCCCCATTTTTTAAAATCACAGCTTCTAGAAGGTGTACATGATTTCTTAAAAAACACGAGTTTTTAGAAAATGTGTTTTATTTCATAAATGGAATCAACAAAGTATGCACATTCTACGTCATAACGACTTTCTGCAGTTTTCGCATTCGTCCGGAAATAAGAAAAGTTTACTTCCACCATTTTTTAAAATCACAGCTTCAAGAAGGTTTACATGATTTCGTAAAAAAATCGAGTTTTTAGAAAATGTGTTTTATTTTATCAATGGAATCAACAAAGTATGCACATTCTACATCATAAAGACTTTCTATAGTTTGCGCATGCGTCCGGAAATAAGAAAAGCTTACTTCCACCGTTTTTTAAAATCACAGCTTCTAGAAGGTTTACATGATTTCTTAAAAAACATGAGTTTTTTGAAAATTTGTTTATTTGATAAATGGAATCAACAAAGTATGCACATTCTACGTCATAACGACTTTCTATAGTTTGCGCATTCGTCTGGATATAAGAAAAGCTGACTTCCACCGTTTTTTAAAATCACAGCTTCTAGAAGGTTTACATGATTTCGTAAAAAACACGAGTTTTTATAAAATGTGTTTTATTTCATAAATGGAATCAACAAAGTATGCACATTCTACATCATAACGACTTTCTATAGTTTGCGGATGCGTCCGGAAGTAAGAAAAGCTGACATCCCCCATTTTTTAAAATCAAAGCTTCTAGAAGGTTTACATGATTTCTTAAAAAACACGAGTTTTTAGAAAATGTGTTTTATCTCATAAATGGAATCTACAAAGTATGCACATTCTACGTCATAGCGAATTTCTATAGTTTGCGCATGCGTCCGGAAATAAGAAAAGCTTACTTCTGTTGATGTATATGTAACTTCGGAATGTATTTCACATATATGTATATTGTATTCCTATAGAGATGGTATTATTCCTCTATAAGGAAGTGTCGTCATTTATATTGTAAGTGTCGTAACTTATACTTGATGGGTTATTAGACCACCTTGTTTGGGGTCGGCCCTGTATAAGTCATGTGGGTCAAAGGGTTATTAGACCACCCTATTGGGGGTCGACCATGTGGGTCAAAGGGTTATTAGACCACCCTATTGGGGGTCGGCCCACTCAGCATTATGTTATGTGGTTAAGTTCGAGCCTACATGAGTTAGGTAAAAAGGCAAGTCAAGTCAAGTATAAATAGAGTGCGGGAGTCACTCTATTTACTCACTCACTTCTCACACATGCACTCAAGGAGGAGTGGCGCACTTATGGAGGAGGAGGATCTGCTGCTAGGTTATGTCTATCTCTCTTGGTTGGTTGTATCATTGCTCTATCTATCTCTAAGGAAGTTATTGGGGTTTTTCACCTTTATGGTTTTCCCCAAGTAAATCTTTGTGTCTCTTGTGTGCTTGCATTATTGTCTCCATGATTGATATGCTGTAGATATGTTGTACATGTTGTTCTCTCAGTTAAGATCCTAGATTATATTGAAGTAAATTCAGAAAATTTAACAACTTCCCCCGTTTTTTAAAATCATAGCTTCTAGAAGGTTTACATGATTTCTTAAAAAACACGAGATTTTAGAAAATGTGTTTTATTTCATAAATGGAATCAACAAAGTATTCACATTCTATGTCATAACCACTTTCTATAGTTTGCGCATGCGTTTGGGAATAAGAAAAGCTTACTTCCCCCGTTTTTTAAAATCACAGCTTCTAGAAGGTTTACATGATTTCTTAAATAACACGAGTTTTTAGAAAATGTGATTTATTTCATAAATGGAATCAACAAAGTATGCACATTCTACGTCATAACGACTTTCTATAGTTTGCGCATGCGTTTGGAAATAAGAAAAGCTTACATACCCCAGTTTTTAGAATCACAGCTTCTAGAAGGTTTACATGATTTCTTAAAAAACACGAGTTTTTAGAAAATGTTTTTTATTTCATAAATGGAATCAACAAAGTATGCACATTCTACGTCATAATGACTTTCTATAGTTTGCACATGCGTCCGGAAATAAGAAAAGCTTACTTCCACCGTTTTTTAAAATCACAGCTTCTAGAAGGTTTACATGACTTCTCAAAAAACACGAGTTTTTAGAAAATGTGTTTTATTTCATAAATGGAATCAACAAAGTATGCACATTCTATGTCATAACGACTTTCTGCAGTTTTCGCATTCGTCCGGAAATAAGAAAAGCTTACTTCCTCGGTTTTTTAAAATCACAGCTTCTAGAAGGTTTACATGATTTCGTAAAAAACACGAATTTTTAGAAAATGTGTTTTATTTCATCAATGGAATCAACAAAGTATGCACATTCTATGTCATAACTACTTTCTATAGTTTGCGCATACGTCCGGAAATAAGAAAAGCTTGCTTCCACAGTTTTTTAAAATCACAGCTTCTAAAAGGTTTACATGATTTCGTAAAAAACACGAGTTTTTAGAAAATGTGTTTTATTTCATAAATGGAATTTACAAAGTATGCACATTCTACGTCATAACGACTTTCTATAGTTTGCGCATGCGTCCGGAAATAAGAAACGCTTACTTCCCCCGTTTTTTAAAATCACAGCTTCTAGAAGGTTTACATGATTTCGTAAAAAACAAAGGTTTTTAGAAAATGTGTTTTATTTCTTAAATGGAATCTACAAAGTATGCACATTCTACGTCATAACGACTTTCTATAGTTTGCGCATGCATTCCGAAATAAGAAAAGCTTACTTACCCCATTTTTTAAAATCACAACTTCTAGAAGGTTTACATAATTTCGTAAAAAACCCGAGTTTTTAGAAAATGTGTTTTATTTCACAAATGGAATCTACAAAGTATGCACATCCTATGTCATAATGACTTTCTATAGTTTGCGCATGTGTCTGGAAATAAGAAAAGCTTACTTCCCCCGTTTTTTAAAATCACAGCTTCTAGAAGGTATACATGATTTCTTAAAAACCACGAGTTTTTAGAAAATGTGTTTTATTTCACAAATGGAATCTACAAAGTTTGCACATTCTACGTCATAACGACTTTCTATAGTTTGCGCATGCGTTTGGAAATAAGAGAAGCTTACTTCCACCGTTTTTTAAAATCACAGCTTCTAAAAGGTTTACATGATTTCGTAAAAAACATGAGTTTTTAGAAAATGTGTTTTATTTCATAAATGGAATCTACAAAGTATGCACATTCTACGTCATAGTGACTTTCTATAGTTTGCGCATGCGTCCGGAAATAAGAAAAGCTTACTTCCCCTGTTTTTTAAAATCACAGCTTCTAGAAAGTTTACATAATTTCGTAAAAAACACGAGTTTTTAGAAAATGTGTTTTATTTCATAAATGGTATCTACAAAGTATGCACATTCTACATCATAACGACTTTCTATAGTTTGCGCATGCGTTTGGAAATAAGAAAAGCTTACTTCGCCTGTTTTTTAAAATCACAGCTTCTAGAAGGTTTACATGATTTCTTAAAAAACACGAGTTTTTAGAAAATGTGTTTTATTTCATAAATGGAATCAACAAAGTATGCACATTCTACGTCATAACGACTTTCTATAGTTTGCGCATGCGTCTAGAAATAAGAAAAGCTTACTTCCACCGTTTTTTAAAATCAAAGCTTCTAGAAGGTTTACATGATTTCTTAAAAAACACGAGTTTTTAGAAAATGTGTTTTATTAAATAAATGGAATTAACAAAGTATGCGCATTCTACGTCATAAAAACTTTCTATAGTTTGCGCATGAGTTTGGAAATAAGAAAAGCTTACTTCCCCTGTTTTTTAAAATCACAGCTTCTAGAAGGTTTACATAATTTCGTAAAAAACACAAGTTTTTAGAAAATGTGTTTTATTTCATAAATGGTATCTACAAAGTATGCACATTCTATGTCATAACGACTTTCTATAGTTTGCGCATGCGTTTGGAAATAAGAAAAGCTTACTTCCCCCGTTTTTTAAAATCACAGCTTCTAGAAGGTTTACATGATTTCGTAAAAAACACGAGTTTTTAGAAAATGTTTTTTATTTCATAAATGGAATCAACAAAGTATGCACATTCTACGTCATAACGACTTTCTATAGTTTGTGCTTGAATTTGGAAATAAGAAAAGCTTACTTCCCCCGTTTTTTAAAATCACAGCTTCTAGAAGGTTTACATGATTTCTTAAAAAACACGAGTTTTTAGAAAATGTGTTTTATTTCATAAATGGAATCAACAAAGTATGCACATTCTACGTCATAACGACTTTCTATAGTTTGCGCATGCGTCTGGAAATAAGAAAATCTTACTTCCACCGTTTTTTAAAATCATAGCTTCTAGATGGTTTACATGATTTCTTAAAAAACACGAGTTTTTAGAAAATGTGTTTTATTAAATAAATGGAATTAACAAAGTATGCGCATTCTACGTCATAACGACTTTCTATAGTTTGCGCATGAGTTTGCAAATAAGAAAAGCTTACTTCCCCCATTTTTTAAAATCACAGCTTCTAGAAGGTTTACATGATTTCGTAAAAAAGACAAGTTTTTAGAAAATGTGTTTTATTTCATAAATGGAATCAACAAAGTCTGCACATTCTACGTCATAATGACTTTCTATAGTTTGCGCATTCGTCTGGAAATAAGAAAAGCCTACTTCCACCGTTTTATAAAATCACAGCTTCTAGAAGGTTTACATAATTTCGTAAAAAACATGAGTTTTTAGAAAATGTGTTTTATTTCATCAATGGAATCAACAAAGTATGCACATTCTACGTCATAACTACTTTCTATAGTTTGCGCATTCGTCCGGAAACAAGAAAAGCTTACTTCCACCGTTTTTTAAAATCACAGTTTCTAAAAGGTTTACATGATTTCGTAAAAAACACGAGTTTTTAGAACATGTGTTTTATTTCATAAATGGAATCTACAAAGTATGCACATTCTACGTATAGTTTGCGCATGCGTCCGGAAATAAGAAACGCTTACTTCCCCCGTTTTTTAAAATGACAGCTTCTAGAAGGTTTACATGATTTCGTAAAAAACACAAGTTTTTAGAAAATGTGTTTTATTTCATAAATGGAATCTACAAAGTATGTACATTCTACTTCATAACGACTTTCTATAGTTTGTGCATGCGTGTGGAAATAAGAAAAGCTTACTTCCCCCGTTTTTTAAAATCACGGCTTCTAGAATGTTTACATCATTTCTTAAAAAACACAAATTTTTAGAAAATGTGTTTTATTTACTAAATGGAATCAACAAAGTATGCACATTCTACGTCATAACGACTTTCTATAGTTTGCGCTTGCCTTTGAAAATAAGAAAAGCTTACTTCCCCCATTTTTTAAAATCACAACTTCCAGAAGGTTTACATGATTTCTTAAAAAACACGAGTTTTTAGAAAATGTGTTTTATTTCATAAATGGAATCTACAAAGTATGCACATTCTATGTCATAATGACTTTCTATAGTTTGCGCATGGGTCCGGAAATAAGAAAAGCTTACTTCCCCCGTTTTTTAAAATCACAGCTTCTAGAAGGTTTACATGATTTCTTAAAAAACACGAGTTTTTAAAAAATGTGTTTTATTTCATAAATGGCAACAACAAAGTATGCACATTCTACGTCATAACGACTTTCTATAGTTTGCGCATGCGTCCGGAAATAAGAAAAGCTTACATCCCCCATTTTTTAAAATCACAGCTTCTAGAAGGTTTATATGATTTCTTAAAGAACACGAGTTTTTAGAAAATGTGTTTTATTTCATAAATGGAATCTACAAAGTATGCACATTCTACGTCATAACGACTTTCTATAGTTAGCGCATGCGTCCGAAAATAAGAAAAGCTTACTTCCCCCGTTTTTTAAAATCACAGCTTGTAGAAGGTTTACATGATTTCTTAAAAAACACGAGTTTTTAGAAAATGTGTTTTATTTCATAAATGGAATCAACAAAGTATGCACATTCTATGTCATAACGACTTTCTATAGTTTGCGCTTGCGTTTGGAAATAAGAAAAGCTTACTTCCCCCGTTTTTTAAAATCACAGCTTCTAGAAGGTTTACATCATTTCTTAAAAAACACGAGTTTTTAGAAAACGTGTTTTATTTCATAAATGGAATCAACAAAGTATGCACATTCTACGTCATATAGACTTTCTATAGTTTGCGCTTGCATTTGAAAATAAGAAAAGCTTACTTCCGCCGTTTTTTAAAATCACAGCTTCTAGAAGGTTTACATGATTTCGTAAAAAACACAAGTTTTTAGAAAATGTGTTTTATTTCATAAATGGAATCTATAAAGTATGCACATTCTACGTCATAACGACTTGCTATAGTTTGCGCATGCGTTTGGAAATAAGAAAAGCTTACTTCCCCCGTTTTTTAAAATCACAGCTTCTAGAAGGTTTAAATGATTTCTTAAAAAACACGAGCTTTTAGAAAATTTGTTTTATTTGATAAATGGAATCAACAAAGTATGCACATTCTACGTCATAACGACTTTCTATAGTTTGCGCTTGCATTTGAAAATAAGAAAAGCTTACTTCCCCCATTTTTTAAAATCACAGCTTCCAGAAGGTTTACATGATTTCTTAAAAAACACGAGTTTTTAGAAAATTTGTTTTATTTCATAAATGGAATCTACAAAGTATGCACATTCTATGTCATAATGACTTTCTATAGTTTGCGCATGCGTCCGGAAATAAGAAAAGCTTACTTCCCCCGTTTTTTAAAATCACAGCTTCTAGAAGGTTTACATGATTTCTTAAAAAACACGAGTGTTTAGAAAATGTGTTTTATTTCATAAATGGAATCAACAAAGTATGCACATTCTACGTCATAACGATTTTCTATAGTTTGCGCATGCGTTTGGAAATAAGAAAAGCTTACTTCGCCTGTTTTTTAAAATCACAGCTTCTAGAAGGTTTACATGATTTCTTAAAAAACACGAGTTTTTAGAAAATGTGTTTTATTTCATAAATGGAATCAACAAAGTATGTACATTCTACATCATAACGACTTTCTATAGTTTCCGCATGCGTTAGGAAATAAGAGAAGCTTACATCCCCCGTTTTTTAAAATCACAGCTTCTAGAAGGTTTACATGAGTTCTTAAAAAACACGAGTTTTTAGAAAATGTGTTTTATTTCATAAATGGAATCAACAAAGTATGCACATTCTACGTCATAACGACTTTCTATAGTTTGCGCATGCGTTTGGAAATAAGAAAAGCTTACTTCGCCTGTTTTTTAAAATCACAGCTTCTAGAAGGTTTACATGATTTCTTAAAAAACACGAGTTTTTAGAAAATGTGTTTTATTTCATAAATGGAATCAACAAAGTATGCACATTCTACGTCATAATGACTTTCTATAGTTTGCACATGCGTCCGGAAATAAGAAAAGCTTACTTCCACCATTTTTTAAAATCACAGCTTATAGAAGGTTTACATGACTTCTTAAAAAACACGAGTTTTTAGAAAATGTGTTTTATTTCATAAATACAATCAACAAAGTATGCACATTCTACGTCATAACGACTTTCTGCAGTTTTCGCATTCTTCCGGAAATAAAAATGCTTACTTCCACCGTTTTTTAAAATCACAACTTCTAGAAAGTTTACATGATTTCATAAAAAACACGAGTTTTTAGAAAATGTGTTTTATTTCATCAATGGAATCAACAAAGTATGCACATTCTACGTCATTACGACTTTCTATAGTTTGTGCATTCATCCGGAAATAAGAAAAGCTTACTTCCACCGTTTTTTAAAATCACAGCTTCTAGAAGGTTTAAATGATTTCGTAAAAAACACGAGTTTTTAGAAAATGTGTTTTATTTCATAAATGGAATCAACAAAGTATGCAAATTCTACGTCATAACGACTTTCTATAGTTTGCGCTTTCGTTTGGAAATAAGAAAAGCTTACTTCCCCCATTTTTTAAAATCACAGCTTCTAGAAGGTTTACATGATTTCTTAAAAAACACGAGTGTTTAGAAAATGTGTTTTATATCATAAATGGAATAAACAAAGTATGCACATTCTACGTCATAATGACTTTCTATAGTTTGCACATGCGTCTGGAAATAAGAAAAGCTTACTTCCACTGTATTTTAAAATCATAGCTTCTAGAATGTTTACATGATTTCGTAAAAAACACAAGTTTTTAGAAAATGTGTTTTATTTCATAAATGGAATCAACAAAGTATGCACATTCTATGTCATAACGACTTTCTATAGTTTGCGCATTCGTCTGGAAATAAGAAAAGCCTACTTCCATCGTTTTATAAAATCACAGCTTCTAGAAGGTTTACATAATTTCCTAAAAAACACGAGTTTTTAGAAAATGTGTTTTATTTCATCAATGGAATCAACAAAGTATGCTCATTCTACGTCATAACTACTTTCTATATTTTGCGCATTCGTCCGGAAATAAGAAAAGCTTACTTCCACCTTTTTTAAAATCACAGCTTCTAAAAGGTTTACATGATTTCGTAAAAAACACGAGTTTATAGAAAATGTGCTTTATTTCATAAATGGTATCTACAAAGTATGCACATTCTACGTCATAACGACTTTCTATAGTTTGCGCATGCGTTTGGAAATAAGAAAAGCTTACTTCCCCCGTTTTTTAAAATCACAGCTTCTAGAAGGTTTACATGATTTCGTAAAAAACACGAGTTTTTAGAAAATGTGTTTTATTTCATAAATGGAATCAACAAAGTATGCACATTCTACGTCATAACGACTTTCTATAGTTTGCGCATGCGTCTGGAAATAAGAAAAGCTTACTTCCCCCGTTTTTTAAAATCACAGCTTCTAGAAGGTTTACATGATTTCTTAAAAACCACGAGTTTTTAGAAAATGTGTTTTATTTCACAAATGGAATCTAGAAAGTATGCACATTCTACGTCATAACGACTTTCTATAGTTTGCGCATGCGTTTGGAAATAAGAGAAGCTTACTTCCACCGTTTTTTAAAATCACAGCTTCTAAAAGGTTTACATGATTTCGTAAAAAACATGAGTTTTTAGAAAATGTGTTTTATTTCATAAATGGAATCTACAAAGTATGCACATTCTACGTCATAATGACTTTCTATAGTTTGCGCATGCGTCCGGAAATAAGAAAAGCTTACTTCCCCCGTTTTTTAAAATCACAGCTTCTAGAAAGTTTACATAATTTCGTAAAAAACACGAGTTTTTAGAAAATGTGTTTTATTTCATAAATGGTATCTACAAAGTATGCACATTCTACATCATAACGACTTTCTATAGTTTGCGCATGCGTTTGGAAATAAGAAAAGCTTACTTCCCCCGTTTTTTAAAATCACAGCTTCTAGAAGGTTTACATGACTTCGTAAAAAACACAAGTTTTTACAAAATGTTTTTTATTTCATAAATGGAATCAACAAAGTATGCACATTCTACGTCATAACGACTTTCTATAGTTTTTGCTTGCATTTGGAAATAAGAAAACCTTACTTCCCCCGTTTTTTAAAATCACAGCTTCTAAAAGGATTACATGATTTCTTAAAAAACACGAGTTTTTAGAAAATGTGTTTTATTTCATAAATGGAATCAACAAAGTATGCACATTCTATTTCATAACGACTTTCTATAGTTTGCGCATGCGTCTGGAAATAAGAAAAGCTTATTTCCACCGTTTTTTAAAATCACAGCTTCTAGAAGGTTTACATGATTTCTTAAAAAATACGAGTTTTTAGAAAATGTGTTTTATTAAATAAAAGGAATTAACAAAGTATGCGCATTCTACGTCATAACGACTTTCTATAGTTTGCGCATGAGTTTGGAAATAAGAAAAGCTTACTTCCCCCGTTTTTTAAAATCACAGCTTCTAGAAGGTTTACATAATTTCGTAAAAAACACAAGTTTTTAGAAAATGTGTTTTATTTCATAAATGGTATCTACAAAGTATGCACATTCTACGTCATAACGACTTTCTATAGTTTGCGCATGCGTTTGGAAATAAGAAAAGCTTACTTCCCCCGTTTTTTAAAATCACAGCTTCTAGAAGGTTTACATGATTTCGTAAAAAACACGAGTTTTTAGAAAATGTGTTTTATTTCATAAATGGAATCAACAAAGTATGCACATTCTACGTCATAATGACTTTCTATAGTTTGCGTATGCGTCCGGAAGTAAGAAAAGCTTACATCCCCCATTTTTTAAAATCAAAGCTTCTAGAAGGTTTACATGATTTCTTAAAAAACACGAGTTTTTAGAAAATGTGTTTTATCTCATAAATGGAATCTACAAAGTATGCACATTCTACGTCATAACGACTTTCTATAGTTTGCGCATGCGTCCGGAAATAAGAAAAGCTTACTTCCCCCGTTTTTTAAAATCATAGCTTCTAGAAGGTTTACATGATTTCTTAAAAAACACGAGATTTTAGAAAATGTGTTTTATTTCATAAATGTAATCAACAAAGTATTCACATTCTATGTCATAAAGACTTTCTATAGTTTGCACATGCGTTTGGGAATAAGAAAAGCTTACTTCCCCCGTTTTTTAAAATCACAGCTTCTAGAAGGTTTACATGATTTCTTAAATAACACGAGTTTTTAGAAAATGTGTTTTATTTCATAAATGGAATCAACAAGGTATGCACATTCTACGTCATAACGACTTTCTATAGTTTGCGCATGCGTTTGGAAATAAGAAAAGCTTACATACCCCAGTTTTTAGAATCACAGCTTCTAGAAGGTTTACATGATTTCTTAAAAAACACGAGTTTTTAGAAAATGTGTTTTATTTCATAAATGGAATCAACAAAGTATGCACATTCTACGTCATAATGACTTTCTATAGTTTGCACATGCGTCCGGAAATAAGAAAAGCTTACTTCCACCGTTTTTTAAAATCACAGCTTCTAGAAGGTTTACATGACTTCTCAAAAAACACGAGTTTTTAGAAAATGTGTTTTATTTCATAAATGGAATCAACAAAGTATGCACATTCTATGTCATAACGACTTTCTGCATTTTTCGCGTTCGTCCGGAAATAAGAAAAGCTTACTTCCTCGGTTTTTTAAAATCACAGCTTCTAGAAGGTTTACATGATTTCGTAAAAAACACGAGTTTTTAGAAAATGTGTTTTATTTCATCAATGGAATCAACAAAGTATGCACATTCTACGTCATAACGACTTTCTATAGTTTGTGCTTGAATTTGGAAATAAGAAAAGCTTACTTCCCCCGTTTTTTAATATCACAGCTTCTAGAAGGTTTACATGATTTCTTAAAAAACACGAGTTTTTAGAAAATGTGTTTTATTTCATAAATGGAATCAACAAAGTATGCACATTCTATGTCATAACGACTTTCTATAGTTTGCGCATGCGTCTGGAAATAAGAAAAGCTTACTTCCACCGTTTTTTTAAATCATAGCTTCTAGAAGGTTTACATGATTTCTTAAAAAACACGAGTTTTTAGAAAATGTGTTTTATTAAATAAATGGAATTAACAAAGTATGCGCATTCTACATCATAACGACTTTCTATAGTTTGCGCATGAGTTTGGAAATAAGAAAAGCTTACTTCCCCTGTTTTTTAAAATCACATCTTTTAGAAGGTTTACATGATTTCTTAAAAAACACGAGTTTTTAGAAAATGTGTTTTATTTCATAAATGGAATCAACAAAGTATGCACATTCTACGTCATAACGACTTTGTATAGTTTGCGCTTTCGTTTGGAAATAAGAAAAGCTTACTTCCACCGTTTTTTAAAATCACAGCTTCTAGAAGGTTTACATGATTTCTTAAAAAACACGAGTTTTTGGAAAATCCGTTTTATTTCATAAATGGAATCAACAAAGTATGCACATTCTATGTCATAACGACTTTCTATAGTTTGCGAATGCGTTGGGAAATAAGAAAAGCTTACTTCCCCAGTTTTTTAAAATCACAGCTTCTAGAAGGTTTACATGTTTTCTTAAAAAACACGAGTTTTTAGAAAACGTGTTTTATTTAAAAAATGGAATCAACAAAGTATGCACATTCTAAGTCATAACGACTTTCTATAGTTTGCGCATGCCTCCGGAAATAAGAAAAGCTTACTTCCAACATTTTTTAAAATCACAGCTTCTAGAAGGTTTACATGATTTCGTAAAAAACACGAGTTTTAAGAAAATGTGTTTTATTTCATAAATGGAATTTACAATGTATGCACATTCTACGTCATAACTAAGCTTTTCTTATTTCCAAATGCATGCGCAAACTATAGAAAGTCGTTATGACGTAGAATGTGCATACTTTGTAGATTCCATTTATGAAATAAAACACATTTTCTAAAAACTCGTGCTTTTTACGAAATCATGTAAACTTTCTAGAAGCTGTGATTTTAAAAAACGGTGGAAGTAAGCTTTTCTTATTTCCGAACGAATGCGCAAACTATAGAATTTCGTTATGACGTAGAATGTGCATACTTTGTTGATTCCATTTATGAAATAAAACACATTTTCTAAAAACTCGCGTTTTTTAAGAAATCATGTAAACCTTCTAGAAGCTGTGATTTTAAAAAACGGTGGAAGTAAGCTTTTCTTATTTTCGGACGCATGTGGAAACTATAGAAAGTCATTATGACGTACAATGTGCATACATTGTTGATTCCATTTATGAAATAAAACACATTTTTTTAAAACTTGTGTTTTTTAAGAAACCATGTAAACCTTCTAGAAGCTGTGATTTTAAAAAATGGGGGGAGGAAGCTTTTCTTATTTCCGAACGCATGCGCAAACTATACAAAGTTGTTATGACGTAGAATGTGCATACTTTGTTGATTCCATTTATGAAATAAAACACATTTTCTAAAAACTCGTGTTTTTTAAGAAATCATGTAGAAGTTGTGATTTTAAAAAACGGTGGAAGTAAGCTTTTCTTATTTCCGGACGCATGCGCAAACTATAGAAAGTCGTTATGACATAGAATGTGCATACTTTGTCGATTCCATTTATGAAATAAAACAGATTTTCTAAAAACTCGTGTTTTTTAAGAAATCATGTAAACCTTCTAGAAGCTGTGATTTTAAAAAACGGGGGAAGTAAGCTTTTCTTATTTCCAAACGCACGCGCAAACTATAGAAAGTCGTTATGACGTAGAATGTGCATACTTTGTTGATTCCATTTATGAAATAAAACACATTTTCTAAAAACTAGTGTTTTTAAAGAAATCATGTAAACCTTCTAGAAGCTGTGATTTTAAAAAACGTGGGAAGTAAGCTTTTCTTATTTCCGGACACATGCACAAACTATAGAAAGTCGTTATGACGTAGAATGTGTATACTTTGTATATTCCATTTATGAAATAAAACACGTTTTTTCTAAAAACTCGTGCTTTTTACGAAATCATGTAAATTTTCTAGAAGCTGTGATTTTAAAAAACGGTGGAAGTAAGCTTTTCTTATTTCCAGACGAATGCGCAAACTATAGAATTTCGTTATAATGTAGAATGTGCATACTTTGTTGATTCCATGTATGAAATAAAACACATTTTCAAAAAACTCATGTTTTTTAAGAAATCATGTAAACCTTCTAGAAGCTGTGATTTTAAAAAACGGTGGAAGTAAGCTTTTCTTATTTCCGGACGAATGCGCAAACTATAGAAAGTCGTTATGACGTAGAATGTGCATACATTGTTGATTCCATTTATCAAATAAAACACATTTTCTAAAAACTCGTGTTTTTTACGAATTCATGTAAACCTTCTAGAAGCTGTGATTTTAAAAAACGGGGGAAGTAAGCTTTTCTTATTTCCAAAGGCATGCGCAAACTATAGAAAGTCGCTATGACGTAGAATGTGCATACTTTGTTGATTCCATTTCTGAAATAAACCACATTTTCTAAAAACTTGTGTTTTTTACGAAATCATGTAAACCTTCTAGAAGCTGTGATTTGAAAAAATGGGAGAAGTAAGCTTTTCTTATTTCCGGATGCATGCGCAAACTATTGGAAAGTCGTTATGACGTCGAATGTGCACACTTTGTCGATTCCATTTATGAAATAAAACACATTGTCTAAAAACTCGTGTTTTTTAAGAAATCATTTAAACCTTCTAGAAGCTGTGATTTTAAAAAACGGGGGAAGTCAGCTTTTCTTATTTCCGAACGCATGCGCAAACTATAGAAAGTCGTTATGATGTAGAATGTGCATACTTTGTTGATTCCATTTATGAAATCAAACACATTTTCTTAAAACTCGTGTTTTTTAAGAAATCATGTAAACCTTCTAGAAGCTGTGATTTTAAAAAACGAGGGAAGTAAGCTTTTCTTATTTCCGGATGCATGCGCAAACTATAGAAAGTCGTTATGACGTAGAATGTGCATACTTTGTAGATTCCATTTATGAAATAAAACATATTTTCTAAAAACTCGTGTTTTTTACGAAATCATGTAAACCTTCTAGAAGCCGTGATTTTAAAAAACGGTGGAAGTAAGCTTTTCTTATTTCCGGACGCATGCACAAACTATAGAAAGTCGTTATGACGTAGAATGTGCATACTTTGTCGATTCCATTTATGAAATAAAACACATTTTCTAAAAACTCGTGTTTTTTAAGAAATCATGTAAACCTTCTATAATCTGTGATATTAAAAAACGGGGGAGGTAAGCTTTCATTATTTCCGGACGCATGTGCAAAATATAGAAAGTCGTAATGACATAGAATGTGCATACTTTGTAGATTCCATTTATCAAATAAAACACATTTTCTAAAAACTCGTGTTTTTTACGAAATCATGTAAACCTGCTGGAAGCTGTGATTTTAAAAAACGGTTCAAGTAAGCTTTTCTTATTTCCGGACGAATGCGCAAACTGTAGAAAGTCGTTATGACGTAGAATGTGGATACTTTGTTGATTCCATTTATGAAATAAAACAGATTTTCTAAAAACTTATGTTTTTTACAAAATCATGTAAACCTTCTAGAAGATGTGATTTTAAAAAATGGTGGAAGTAAGCTTTTCTTATTTCCGGACGCATGCGCAAACTATAGAAAGTCGTTATGACGTAGATTGTGCATACTTTGTAGATTCAATTTATGAAATAAAACACATTTTCTAAAAACTCGTGTTTTTTACGAAATCATTTAAATCTTCTAAAAGCTGTGATTTTAAAAAACAGTGGAAGTAAGCTTTTCTTATTTCCGGACGCATGCGAAAACTATAGAAAGTCGTTATGACGTAGAATGTGCATACTTTGCTGATTCCATTTTTTAAATAAAACACATTTTCTAAAAACTCGTGTTTTTTACGAAATCATGTAAACCTTCTAGAAGCTGTGATTTTAAAAAACGGTGGAAGTAAGCTTTTCTTATTTCCGGACGCATGCGCAAACTATGGAAATTCGTTATGACGTAGAATGTGCATACTTTGTCGATTCCATTTATGAAATAATACACATCTTCTAAAAACTCGTGTTTTTTACGAAATCATCTAAACCTTCTAGAAGCTGTGATTTTAAAAAACGGTGGAAGTAAGCTTTTCTTATTTCCGGACGCATGCGCAAACTATGGAAAGTCGTTATGACGTAGAATGTGCATACTTTGTCGATTCCATTTATGAAATAATACACATCTTCTAAAAACTCGTGTTTTTTACGAAATCATGTAAACCTTCTAGAAGCTGTGATTTTAAAAAACGGTGGAAGTAAGCTTTTCTTATTTCCGGACAAATGCGCAAACTATAGAAAGTCGTTATGACGTAGAATGTGTATACTTTGTATATTCCATTTATGAAATAAAACACATTTTCTAAAAACTCGTGCTTTTTACGAAATCATGTAAACTTTCTAGAAGCTGTGATTTTAAAAAACGGTGGAAGTAAGCTTTTCTTATTTCCGGACGAATGCGCAAACTATAGAAAGTCGTTATAATGTAAAATGTGCATACTTTGTTGATTCCATTTATGAAATAAAACACATTTTCTAAAAACTCGTGTTTTTTAAGAAATCATGTAGAAGCTGTGATTTTAAAAAACGGTGGAAGTAAGCTTTTCTTATTTCCGAACGCATGCGCAAACTATAGAAAGTCGTTATGACGTAGAATGTGCATACTTTGTCGATTCCATTTATGAAATAAAACACATTTTCTAAAAACTCGTGTTTTTTAAGAAATCATGTGAACCTTCTAGAAGCTGTGATTTTAAAAAACGGTGGAAGTAAGCTTTTCTTATTTCCGGACGAATGCGCAAACTATAGAATGTCGTTATGACGTAGAATGTGCATACTTTGTTAATTCCATTTATGAAATAAAACACATTTTCTAAAAACTCGTGTTTTTTACGAAATGATGTAAACCTTCTAGAAGCTGTGATTTAAAAAAACGGGGGAAGTAAGCTTTTATTATTTCCAAACGCATGCGCAAACTATAGAAAGTCTTTATGACGTAGAATGTGCATACTTTGTTGATTCCATTTATAAAATAAAACACATTTTCTAAAAACTCGTGTTTTTTACGAAATCATGTAAACCTTTTAGAAGCTGTGATACGGAAAAAACGATGGAAGTAAGCTTTTCTTATTTCCGGACGAATAAGCAAACTATAGAAATTCGTTATGACGTAGAATGTGCATACTTTGTTGATTCCATTTATGAAATAAAACACATTTTGTAAAAACTCGTGTTGTTTAAGAAATCATGTAAACCTTCTAGAAGCTGTGATTTTAAAAAACGGGGAAAGTAAGCTTTTCTTATTTTCGGACGCATGCACAAACTATAGAAAGTCGTTACGACGTAGAATGTGCATACTTTTAGATACCATTTATGAAATAAAACACATTTTCTAAAAACTCGTGTTTTTTACAAAATCATGTAAACCTTCTAGAAGCTGTGATTTTAAAAAACGTGGGAAGTAAGCTTTTCTTATTTCCAGACACATGCGCAAACTATAGAAAGTCGTTATGACGTAGAATGTGCATACCTTGTAGATTCCATTTATGAAATAAAACACATTTTCTAAAAACTCGTGTTTTTTACGAAATCATGTAAACCTTCTAGAAACCGTGATTTTAAAAAACGGTGGAAGTAAGCTTTTCTTACTTCCGGACTCATGCGCAAACTATAGAAAGTCGTTATGACGTAGAATGTGCATACTTTGTAGATTCCATTTATTAATTAAAACACATTTTCTAAAAATTCATGTTTTTTACGAAATCATGTAAACCTTCTAGAAGCTATGATTTCAAAAAACAGTGGAAGTAAGCTTTTCTTATTTCCAAACGCATGCGCAAACTATAGAATGTCGTTATGACATAGAATGTGCATACTTTGTTGATTCCATTTATGAAATCAAACACATTTTCTAAAAACTCATTTTTTTTAAGAAATCATGTAAACCTTCTAGAAGCTGTGATTTTAAAAAACGGGGGAAGTAAGCTTTTCTTATTTCCAAATGCATGCGCAAACTATAGAAAGTCGTTATGATGTAGAATGTGAATACTTTGTTGATTCCATTCATGAAATAAAACACATTTTCTAAAAACTCATGTTTTTTACGAAATCATGTAAACCTTCTAGAAGCTGTGATTTTGAAAAACGGGGGAAGTAAGCTTTTGTTATTTCCAAATGCATGCGCAAACTATAGAAACACGTTATGACTTAGAATGTGCATACTTTGTTGATTCCATTTATGAAATAAAACACATTTTCTAAAAACTCGCGTTTTTTAAGAAATCATGTAAACATTCTAGAAGCTGTGATTTTAAAAAACGGTGGAAGTAAGCTTTTCTTATTTCCGGACGCATGCGCAAACTATAGAAAGTCGTTATGATGTAGAATGTGCATACATTGTTGATTCCATTTATCAAATAAAACACATTTTCTAAAAACTCGTGTTTTTTACGAAATCATGTAAACCTTCTAGAAGCTGTGATTTTAAAAAACGGGGGAATTAAGCTTTTCTTATTTCCAAAGGCACGCGGAAACTATAGAAAGTCGTTATGACGTAGAATGTGCATACTTTGTTGATTCCATTTCTGAAATAAACCACATTTTCTAAAAACTCGTGTTTTTTACGAAATCATGTAAACCTTCTAGAAGCTGTGATTTGAAAAAACGGGGGAAGTAAGCTTTTCTTATTTCTGGACGCATGCGCACACTATAGAAAGTCGTTATGACGTAGAATGTGCATACATTTTAGATTCCATTTATGAAAGAAAACACATTTTCTAAAAACTCGTGTTTTTTACGAAATCATGTAAACATTCTAGAAGCTGTGATTTTAAAAAACGGCGGAAGTAAGATTTTCTTATTTCCGGACGAATGCGCAAACTATATAAAGTCGTTATCACGTAGAATGTGCATACTTTGTAGATTCCATTTAGAAAATAAAACACATTTTCTAAAAACTCATGTTTTTTAAGAAATCATGTAAACCTTCTAGAAGCTGTGATTTTAAAAAACGGTGGAAGTAAGCTTTTCTTATTTCCGGACGAATCTGCAAACTATAGAAAGTTGTTATGACATAGAATGTGCATACTTTGTTGATTCCATTTATGAAATAAAACACATTTTCTAAAAACTCGTGTTTTTTACGAAATCATGTAAACCTCCTAGAAGCTGTGATTTTAAAAAACGGTGGAAGTAAGCTTTTCTTATTTCTGGACGAATGCGCAAACTATAGAAATTCGTTATGACGTAGAATGTGCATACTTTGTTGATTCCATTTATGAAATAAAACAAATTTTCTAAAAACTCGTGTTTTTTAAGAAATCATGTAAACTTTCTAGAAGCTGTGATTTTAAAAAATGGGGGAAGTAAGCTTTTATTATTTCCAAACGCATGCGAAAATTATAGAAAGTCGTTATGACGTAGAATGTGCATACTTTGTTGATTCCATTTATAAATTAAAACACATTTGCTAAAAAATGGTGGAAGTAAGCTTTTCTTATTTCCGGACGAATGCGCAAACTATAGAAAGTAGTTATGACGTAGAATGTGCATACTTTGTCGATTCCATTTATGAAATAAAACACATTTTCTAAAAACTCGTGTTTTTTACGAAATCATGTAAACCTTCTAGAAGCTGTGATTTTAAAAAACGGTGGAAGTAAGCTTTACCTATTTCCGGATGAATGCGCAAATTATAGAAAGTCGTTATGACGTAGAATGTGCATACTTTGTTGATTCCATTTATGAAATAAAATACATTTTCTAAAAACTCATGTTTTTTAAGAAATCATGTAAACCTTCTAGAAGCTGTGATTTTAAAAGACGGGGAAAGTAAGCTTTTCTTCTTTCCAAACGCATGCGCAAACTATAGAAAGTCGTTATGACGTAGAATGTGCATACTTTGTAGATTCCATTATGAAATAAAACAGATTTTCTAAAAACTCGTGTTTTTTACGAAATCATGTAAACCTTCTAGAAGCTGTGATTTTAAAAAACGGGGGAAGTAAGCTTTTCTTATTTCCGGACGCATGCGCAAACTATAGAAAGTCGTTATGACGTAGAATGTGCATACTTTGTAGATTCCATTTATGAAATAAAACACATTTTCTAAAAACTCGTGTTTTTTACGAAATCATGTAAACCTTCTAGAAGCTGTGATTTAAAAAAACGGTGGAAGTAAGCTTTTCTTATTTACGGACGAATGCGCAAACTATAGAAAGTCCTTATGACGTAGAATGTGCATACTTTGTTGACTCCATTTATGAAATAAAGCACATTTTCTAAAAACTTGTGTTTTTTAAGAAATCATATAAACCTTCTAGAAGCTGTGATTTTAAAAAACGGGGGAAGTAAGCTTTTCTTATTTCCAAACGCATGCGCAAACTATAGAAAGTCGTTATGACGTAGAATGTGCATGCTTTGTAGATTCCATTTATGAAATAAAACATATTTTCTAAAAACTGATGTTTTTTACGAAATCATGTAAACCTTCTAGAAGCTGTGATTTAAAAAAACGGTGGAAGTAAACATTTCTTATTTCCGGACGAATGCGCAAACTATAGAAAGTCGTTATGACATAGAATGTGCATACTTTGTAGATTCCATTTATGAAATAAAATACATTTTCTAAAAACTCTTGTTTTTTACGAAATCATCTAACCCTTCTAGAAACTGTGATTTTAAAAAACGGTGGAAGTAAGCTTTTCTTATTTCCGGACGCATGCGCAAACTATAGAAAGTCGTTATGACGTAGAATGTGCATACTTTGTCGATTCCATTTATGAAATAAAACACATTTTGTAAAAAGTCGTGTTTTTTAAGAAATAATGTAAACCTTCTAGAAGCTGTGATTTTAAAAAACGGGGGAAGTAAGCTTTTCTTATTTCCAAACGCATGCGCAAACTATAGAAAGTCGTTATGACGTAGAATGTGCATACTTTGTAGATTCCATTTATGAAATAAAACACATTTTCTAAAAACTCGTGTTTTTTACGAAATCATGTAAACCTTCTAGAAGCTGTGATTTAAAAAAACGGTGGAAGTAAGCTTTTCTTATTTACGGACGAATGCGCAAACTATAGAAAGTCCTTATGACGTAGAATGTGCATACTTTGTTGACTCCATTTATGAAATAAAGCACATTTTCTAAAAACTCGTGTTTTTTAAGAAATCATGTAAACCTTCTAGAAGCTGTGATTTTAAAAAACGGGGGAAGTAAGCTTTTCTTATTTCCAAACGCATGCGCAAACTATAGAAAGTCGTTATGACGTAGAATGTGCATGCTTTGTAGATTCCATTTATGAAATAAAACATATTTTCTAAAAACTGATGTTTTTTACGAAATCATGTAAACCTTCTAGAAGCTGTGATTTAAAAAAACGGTGGAAGTAAACATTTCTTATTTCCGGACGAATGCGCAAACTATAGAAAGTCGTTATGACATAGAATGTGCATACTTTGTAGATTCCATTTATGAAATAAAATACATTTTCTAAAAACTCTTGTTTTTTACGAAATCATCTAACCCTTCTAGAAACTGTGATTTTAAAAAACGGTGGAAGTAAGCTTTTCTTATTTCCAGACGCATGCGCAAACTATAGAAAGTCGTTATGACGTAGAATGTGCATACTTTGTCGATTCCATTTATGAAATAAAACACATTTTCTAAAAAGTCGTGTTTTTTAAGAAATAATGTAAACCTTCTAGAAGCAGTGATTTTAAAAAACGGGGGAAGTAAGCTTTTCTTATTTCCAAACGCATGCGCAAACTATAGAAAGTCGTTATGACGTAGAATGTGCATACTTTGTTGATTCCATTTATGAAATAAAACACATTTTCTAAAAACTAGTGTTTTTTAAGAAATCATGTAAACCTTCTAGAAGCTGTGATTTTAAAAAACGTGGGAAGTAAGCTTTTCTTATTTCCGGACACATGCATAAACTATAGAAAGTCGTTATGACGTAGAATGTGCATACTTTGTAGATTCCATTTATGAAATAAAACACATGTTCTAAAAACTCATGTTTTTTAAGAAATCATGTAAACCTTCTAGAAGCTGTGATTTTAAAAAATGGGGGAAGTAAGCTTTTTTTATTTCCAAACGCATGCGCAAACTATAGAAAGTCGTTCTGACATAGAATGTGCATACGTTGTTGATTCCATTTATGAAATAAAACACATTTTTTAAAAACTCCTGTTTTTTACAAAATCATGTAAACCTTCTAGAAGTTGTGATTTTAAAAAATGGTGGAAGTAAGCTTTTCTTATTTCCGGGCGCATGCGCAAACTATCGAAAGTCGTTATGACGTAGAATGTGCATACTTTGTAGATTCCATTTATGAAATAAAACACATGTTCTAAAAACTCATGTTTTTTAAGAAATCATGTAAACTTTCTAGAAGCTGTGATTTTAAAAAACGGGGGAAGTAAGCTTTTTTTTATTTCCAAACGCATGCGCAAACTATAGAAAGTCGTTCTGACATAGAATGTGCATACGTTGTTGATTCCATTTATGAAATAAAACACATTTTCTAAAAACTCGTGTTTTTTACGAAATCATGTAAACCTTCTAGAAGCTATGATTTTAAAAAACGGGGGAAGTAAGCTTTTCTTATTTCTGGACGCATGCGCAAACTATCGAAATTCGTTATGGCGTAGAATGTGCATACTTTGTAGATTCCATTTATGAAAAAAAACACATGTTCTAAAAACTCATGTTTTTTAAGAAATCATGTAAACCTTCTAGAAGCTGTGATTTTAAAAAATGGGGGAAGTAAGCTTGTTTTATTTCCAAACGCATGCGCAAACTATAGAAAGTCGTTCTGACATAGAATGTGCATACGTTGTTGATTCCATTTATGAAATAAAACACATTTTCTAAAAACTCGTGTTTTTTACGAAATCATGTAAACCTTCTAGAAGTTGTGATTTTAAAAAATGGTGGAAGTAAGCTTTTCTTATTTCCGGGCGCATGCGAAACCTATAGAAAGTTATTATGACGTAGAATGTGCATACTTTGTTGATTCCATTTATGAAATAAAACACATTTTCTAAAAACTCGTGTTTTTTACGAAATCATGTAAACCTTGTAGAAGCTGTGATCCGGAAAAAACGGTGGAAGTAAGCTTTTCTTATTTCCGGACGAATAAGCAAACTATAGAAATTCGTTATGACGTAGAATGTGCATACTTTGTTGATTCCATTTATGAAATAAAACACATTTTCTAAAAACTCGTGTTTTTTAAGAAATCATGTAAACCTTCTAGAAGCTGTGATTTTAAAAAACGGGGAAAGTAAGCTTTTCTTATTTCCGGACGCATGCGCAAACTATAGAAAGTTGTTATGACGTAGAATGTGCATACTTTGTCGATTCCATTTATGAAATAAAACACATTTACTAAAAACTCGTGTTTTATAAGAAATCATGTAAACCTTCTAGAAGCTGTGATTTTAAAAAACGGGGGAAGTAAGCTTTTCTTATTTCCAAACGCATGCGCAAACTATAGAAAGTCGTTACGACGTAGAATGTGCATACTTTGTTGATTCCATTATGAAATAAAACACATTTTCTAAAAACTAGTGTTTTTAAAGAAATCATGTAAACCTTCTAGAAGCTGTGATTTTAAAAAACGGGGGAAGTAAGCTTTTCTTATTTCCGGACGCATGCACAAACTATAGAAAGTCGTTATGACGTAGAATGTGCATACTTTGTAGATCCCATTTATGAAATAAAACACATTTTCCAAAAACTCGTGTTTTTTACGAAATCATGTAAAACCTCTAGAAGCTGTGATTTTAAAAAACGGTGAAAGTAAGCTTTTCTTATTTCCGGACGCATGCGCAAACTATAGAAAGTCGTTATGACGTAGAATGTGCATACTTTGTCGATTCCATTTATAAAATAATACACATCTTCTAAAAACTCATGTTTTTTACGAAATCATGTAAACCTTCTAGAAGCTGTGATTTTAAAAAACGGTGGAAGTAAGCTTTTCTTATTTCCGGACGAATGCGCAAACTATAGAAAGTCGTTATGACGTAGAATGTGCATACTTTGTTGATTCCATTTATGAAATAAAACACATTTTCTAAAAACTCGTGTTTTTTAAGAAATCATGTAAACCTTCTAGAAGCTGTGATTTTAAAAAACGGGGAAAGTAAGCTTTTCTTATTTCCGGACGCATGCGCAAACTATAGAAAGTTGTTATGACGTAGAATGTGCATACTTTGTCGATTCCATTTATGAAATAAAACACATTTACTAAAAACTCGTGTTTTTTAAGAAATCATGTAAACCTTCTAGAAGCTGTGATTTTAAAAAACGGGGGAAGTAAGCTTTTTTTATTTCCAAATGCATGCGCAAACTATAGAAAATCGTTCTGACATAGAATGTGCATACGTTGTTGATTCCATTCATGAAATAAAACACATTTTTTAAAAACTCATGTTTTTTACGAAATCATGTAAACCTTCAAGAAGTTGTGATTTTAAAAAACGGTGGAAGTAAGCTTTTCTTATTTCCGGACGCATGCGCAAACTATAGAAAGTCGTTATGACGTAGAATGTGCATACTTTGTTGATTCCATTTATGAAATAAAACACATTTTCTAAAAACTCGCGTTTTTTACGAAATCATGTAAACCTTCTAGAAGCTGTGATCCGGAAAAAACGGTGGAAGTAAGCTTTTCTTATTTCCGGACGAATAAGCAAACTATAGAAATTCGTTATGACGTAGAATGTGCATACTTTGTTGATTCCATTTATGAAATAAAACACATTTTCTAAAAACTCGTGTTTTTTAAGAAATCATGTAAACCTTCTAGAAGCTGTGATTTTAAAAAACGGGGAAAGTAAGCTTTTCTTATTTCCGGACGTATGCGCAAACTATAGAAAGTCGTTATGACGTAGAATGTGCATACTTTGTCGATTCCATTTATGAAATAAAACAGATTTACTAAAAACTCGTGTTTTTGAAGAAATCATGTAAACCTTCTAGAAGCTGTGATTTTAAAAAACGGGGGAAGTAAGCTTTTCTTATTTCCAAACGCATGCGCAAACTATAGAAAGTCGTTATGACATAGAATGTGCATACTTTGTTGATTCCATTTATGAAATAAAACACATTTTCTAAAAACTAGTGTTTTTTAAGAAATCATGTAAACCTTTTAGAAGCTGTGATTTTAAAAAACGGGGGAAGTAAGCTTTTCTTATTTCCGGACGAATGTGCAAACAATAGAATGTCGTTATGACGTAGAATGTGCATACTTTGTTGATTCCATTTATGAAATAAAACACATTTTCTAAAAACTCGTGTTTTTTACGAAATCATGTAAACCTTCTAGAAGCTGTGATTTTAAAAAACGGTGGAAGTAAGCTTTTCTTATTTCTAGATGCATGCGCAAACTATAGAAAGTCGTTATGGGATAGAATGTGCATACCTTGTAGATTCCATTTATGAAATAAAACACATTTTCTAAAAACTTGTGTTTTTTACGAAATCATGTAAACCTTCTAGAAACCGTGATTTTAAAAAACGGTGGAAGTAAGCTTTTCTTACTTCCGGACTCATGCGCAAACTATAGAAAGTCGTTATGACGTAGAATGTGCATACTTTGTAGATTCCATTTATAAATTAAAACACATTTTCTAAAAACGCATTTTTTTACGAAATCATGTAAACCTTCTAGAAGCTATGATTTCAAAAAACGGTGGAAGTAAGCTTTTCTTATTTCCAAACGCATGCGCAAACTATAGAATGTCGTTATGACGTAGAATATGCATACTTTGTTGATTCCATTTATGAAATAAAACACATTTTCTAAAAACTCGTGTTTTTTAAGAAATCATGTAAACCTTCTAGAAGCTGTGATTTTAAAAAACGGGGGAAGTAAGCTTTTCTTATTTCCAAATGCATGCGCAAACTATAGAAAGTCGTTATGACGTAGAATGTGAATACTTTGCTGATTCCATTCATGAAATAAAACACATTTTCTAAAAACTCATGTTTTTTACGAAATCATGTAAACCTTCTAGAAGCTGTGATTTTAAAAAACGGGGGAAGTAAGCTTTTCTTATTTCCAAACGCATGCGCAAACTATAGAAAGTTGTTATGACGTAGAATGTGCATACTTTGTTGATTCCATTTATGAAATAATACACATTTTCTAAAAACTCGTGTTTTTTAGGAAATCATGTAAACCTTCTAGAAGCTGTGATTTTAAAAAACGGTGGAAGTAAGCTTTTCCTATTTTCGGACGAATGCGCAAACTATAGAATGTCGTTATGACATAGAATGTGCATACTTTGTTGATTCCATTGATGAAATAAAACACATTTTCTAAAAACTCGCGTTTTTTAAGATATCATGTAAACATTCTACAAGCTGTGATTTTACAAAACGGTGGAAGTAAACTTTTCTTATTTCCGGACGCATGCGCAAACTATAGAAAGTCGTTATGACATAGAATGTGCATACATTGTTGATTCCATTTATCAAATAAAACACATTTTCTAAAAACTCGTGTTTTTTACGAAATCATATAAACCTTCTAGAAGCTGTAATTTTAAAAAACGGGGGAAGTAAGCTTTTCTTATTTCCGGACGCATGCGCAAACTATAGAAAGTCGTTATGACGTAGAATGTGCATACTTTGTAAATTCCATTGATGAAATAAAACACATTTTATAAAAACTCGTGTTTTTTACGAAATCATGTAAACCTTGTAGAAGCTGTGATTTAAACAAACGGTGGAAGTAAGCTTTTCTTATTTCCGGACGAATGCGCAAACTATAGAATGTCGTTATGACGTAGAATGTGCATACTTTTTAGATTCCATTTATGAAATAAAACACATTTTCTAAAAACTCGTGTTTTTTACGAAATCATGTAAACCTTCTAGAAGCTGTGATTTTAAAAAACGGTGGAAGTAAGCTTTTCTTATTTCCGGACGCATGCGCAAACTATAGAAAGTCATTATGACGTAGAATGTGCATACTTTGTAGATTCCGTTTATAAAATAAAACACATTTTCTAAAAACTCATGTTTTTTAAGAAATCATGTAAACCTTCTAGAAGCTGTGATTTTAAAAAACGGTGGAAGTAAGCTTTTCTTATTTCCGGACGAATCTGCAAACTATAGAAAGTTGTTATGACGTAGAATGTGCATACTTTGTTGATTCATTTTATGAAATAAAACACATTTTCTAAAAACTCGTGTTTTTTACGAAATCATGTAAACCTTCTTGAAGCTGTGATTTTAAAAAACGGTGGAAGTAAGCTTTTCTTATTTCTGGATGCATGCGCAAACTATAGAAAGTCGTTATGACGTAGAATGTGCATACTTTGTTGATTCCATTTATGAACTAAAATACATTTTCTAAAAACTCGTGTTTTTTAAGAAATCATGTAAACCTTCTAGAAGCTGTGATTTTAAAAAACGGGGGAAGTAAGCTTTTATTATTTCCAAACGCATGCGAAAACTATAGAAAGTCGTTATGACGTAGAATGTGCATACTTTGTTGATTCCATTTATGAAATAAAACACATTTTCTAAAAACTCGTGTTTTTTAAGAAATCATGTAAACCTTCTAGAAGCTGTGATTTTAAAAAACGGGGGAAGTAAGCTTTTTTTATTTCCAAACGCATGCGGAAACTATAGAAAGTCGTTCTGACATAGAATGTGCATACGTTGTTGATTCCATTTATGAAATAAAACACATTTTCTAAAAACTCGTGTTTTTTACGAAATCATGTAAACCTTCTAGAAGTTGTGATTTTAAAAAACGGTGGAAGTAAGCTTTTCTTTTTTCCGGACGCATACGCAAACTATAGAAAGTCGTTATGACGTACAATGTGCATACTTTGTTGATTCCATTGATGAAATAAAACACATTTTCTAAAAACTCGTGGTTTTTACGAAATCATGTAAACCTTCTAGAAGCTGTGATTTTAAAAAACGGTGGAAGTAAGCTTTTCTTATTTCTGGATGCATGCGCAAACTATAGAAAGTCGTTATGACGTAGAATGTGCATACCTTGTAGATTCCATTTATGAAATAAAACACATTTTCTAAAAAGTCGTGTTTTTTACGAAATCATGTAAACCTTCTAGAAACCGTGATTTTAAAAAATGGTGGAAGTAAGCTTTTCTTACTTCCGGACTCATGTGCAAACTATAGCAAGTCATTATGACGTAGAATGTGCATACTTTGTAGATTCCATTTATGAATTAAAACACATTTTCTAAAAACTCGTGTTTTTTACGAAATAACGTAAACCTTCTAGAAGCTATGATTTCAAAAAACGGTGGAAGTAAGCTTTTCTTATTTCCAAACGCATGCGCAAACTATAGAATGTGGTTATGACGTAGAATGTGCATACGTTGTTGATTCCATTTATGAAATAAAACACATTTTCTAAAAACTCGTGTTTTTTACGAAATCATGTAAACCTTCTAGAAGCTGTGATTTTAAAAAACGGGGGAAGTAAGCTTTTCTTATTTCAAAATGCATGCGAAAACTATAGAAAGTCGTTATGACGTAGAATGTGAATACTTTGTTGATTCCATTCATGAAATAAAACACATTTTTTAAAAACTCATGTTTTTTACGAAATCACGTAAACCATCTAGAAGCTGTGATTTTAAAAAACGAGGGAAGTAAGCTTTTCTTATTTCCAAACGCATGCACAAACTATAGAAAGTTTTTATGATGTAGAATGCGCATACTTTGTTGATTCCATTTATGAAATAATACACATTTTCTAAAAACTCGTGTTTTTTATGAAATCATGTAAACCTTCTAGAAGCTGTGATTTTAAAAAACGGTGGAAGTAAGCTTTTCTTATTTTCGGACGAATGCACAAACTATAGAATGTCGTTATGATGTAGAATGTGCATACTTTGTTGATTCCATTGATGAAATAAAACACATTTTCTAAAAACTTGCGTTTTCTAAGATATCATGTAAATATTCTAGAAGCTGACATTTTACAAAACGGTGGAAGTAAGCTTTTCTTATTTCCGGACGCATGCGCAAACTATAGAAAGTCGTTATGACATAGAATGTGCATACATTGTTGATTCCATTTATCAAATAAAACACATTTTCTAAAAATTCGTGTTTTTTACGAAATCATGTAAACCTTCTAGAAGCTGTGATTTTAAAAAACGGGGGAAGTAAGCTTTTCTTATTTCCAAAGGCATGCGCAAACTATAGAAAGTCGTTATGACGTAGAATGTGCATAATTTGTTGATTCCATTTCTGAAATAAAACACATTTTCTAAAATCTCGTGTTTTTTACGAAATCATGTAAACCTTCTAGAAGCTGTGAGTTGAAAAAATGGGGGAAGTAAGGTTTTCTTATTTCCGGACACATGCGCAAACTATAGAAAGTCGTTATGACGTAGAATGTGCATATTTTGTAAATTCCATTTATGAAATAAAACACATTTTATAAAAACTCGTGTTTTTTACGAAATCATGTAAACCTTGTAGAAGCTGTGATTTAAAAAAACAGTGGAAGTAAGCTTTTCTTATTTCCGGACGAATGCGCAAACTATAGAATGTCGTTATGACGTAGAATGTGCATACTTTTTAGATTCCATTTATGAAATAAAACACATTTTCTAAAAATTAGTGTTTTTTAAGAAATCATGTAAACCTTTTAGAAGCTGTGATTTTAAAAAACGGGGGAAGTAAGCTTTTCTTATTTCCGGACGCATGCACAAACTATAGAAAGTCGTTATGACGTAGAATGTGCATACTTTGTAGATCCCATTTATGAAATAAAACACATTTTCTAAAAACTCGTGTTTTTTCCGAAATCATGTAAACCTTCTAGAAGCTGTGATTTTAAAAAACGGTTGAAAGTAAGCTTTTCTTATTTCCGGACGCATGCGCAAACTATAGAAAGTCGTTATGATGTAGAGTGTGCATACTTTGTCGATTCCATTTATGAAATAATACACATCTTCTAAAAACTCATGTTTTTTACGAAATCATGTAAACCTTCTAGAAGCTGTGATTTTAAAAAACGGTGGAAGTAAGCTTTTCTTATTTCCGGACGAATGCGCAAACTATAGAAAGTCGTTATGACGTAGAATGTGCATACTTTGTCGATTCCATTTATGAAATAAAACACATTTTCTAAAAACTCGTGTTTTTTACGAAATCATGTAAACCTTCTAGAAGCTGTGATTTTAAAAAACGGTGGAAGTAAGCTTTACCTATTTCCGGATGAATGCGCAAATTATAGAAAGTCGTTATGACGTAGAATGTGCATACTTTGTTGATTCCATTTATGAAATAAAATACATTTTCTAAAAACTCGTGTTTTTTAAGAAATCATGTAAACCTTCTAGAAGCTGTGGTTTTAAAAGACGGGGAAAGTAAGCTTTTCTTCTTTCAAAACGCATGCGCAAACTATAGAAAGTCGTTATGACGTAGAATGTGCATACTTTGTAGATTCCATTATGAAATAAAACACATTTTCTAAAAACTCGTGTTTTTTACGAAATCATGTAAACCTTCTAGAAGCTGTGATTTTAAAAAACGGGGGAAGTAAGCTTTTCTTATTTCCGGACGCATGCGCAAACTATAGAAAGTCGTTATGACGTCGAATGTGCATACTTTGTTGATTCCATTTATGAAATAAAATACATTTTCTAAAAACTCGTGTTTTTTAAGAAATCATGTAAACCTTCTAGAAGCTGTGATTTTAAAAGACGGGGGAAGTAAGCTTTTCTTCTTTCCAAACGCATGCGCAAACTATAGAAAGTCGTTATGACGTAGAATGTGCATACTTTGTAGATTCCATTATGAAATAAAACACATTTTCTAAAAACTCGTGTTTTTTACGAAATCATGTAAACCTTCTAGAAGCTGTGATTTTAAAAAACGGGGGAAGTAAGCTTTTCTTATTTCCGGACGCATGCGCAAACTATAGAAAGTCGTTATGACGTAGAATGTGCATACTTTGTAGATTCCATTTATGAAATAAAACGCATTTTCTAAAAACTCGTGTTTTTTACGAAATCATGTCAACCTTCTAGAAGCTGTGATTTAAAAAAACGGTGGAAGTAAGCTTTTCTTATTTACAGACGAATGCGCAAACTATAGAAAGTCCTTATGACGTAGAAAGTGCATACTTTGTTGACTCCATTTATGAAATAAAGCACATTTTCTAAAAACTCGTGTTTTTTAAGAAATCATGTAAACCTTCTAGAAGCTGTGATTTTAAAAAACGGGGGAAGTAAGCTTTTCTTATTTCCAAACGCATGCGCAAACTATAGAAAGTCGTTATGACGTAGAATGTGCATGCTTTGTAGATTCCATTTATGAAATAAAACATATTTTCTAAAAACTGATGTTTTTTACGAAATCATGTAAACCTTCTAGAAGCTGTGATTTAAAAAAACAGTGGAAGTAAACATTTCTTATTTCCGGACGAATGCGCAAACTATAGAAAGTCGTTATGACATAGAATGTGCATACTTTGTAGATTCCATTTATGAAATAAAACACATTTTCTAAAAACTCTTGTTTTTTACGAAATCATCTACCCCTTCTAGAAACTGTGATTTTAAAAAACGGTGGAAGTAAGCTTTTCTTATTTCCGGACGCATGCGCAAACTATAGAAAGTCGTTATGACGTAGAATGTGCATACTTTGTCGATTCCATTTATGAAATAAAACACATTTTCTAAAAAGTCCTGTTTTTTAAGAAATAATGTAAACCTTCTAGAAGCTGTGATTTTAAAAAACGGGGGAAGTAAGCTTTTCTTATTTCCAAACGCATGCGCAAACTATAGAAAGTCGTTATGACGTAGAATGTGCATACTTTGTTGATTCCATTTATGAAATAAAACACATTTTCTAAAAACTAGTGTTTTTTAAGAAATCATGTAAACCTTCTAGAAGCTGTGATTTTAAAAAACGTGGGAAGTAAGCTTTTCTTATTTCCGGACACATGCACAAACTATAGAAAGTCGTTATGACGTAGAATGTGCATACTTTGTAGATTCCATTTATGAAATAACACACATGTTCTAAAAACTCATGTTTTTTAAGAAATCATGTAAACCTTCTAGAAGCTGTGATTTTAAAAAACGGGGGAAGTAAGCTTTTTTTATTTCCGAACGCATGCGCAAACAATAGAAAGTCGTTGTGACATAGAATGTGCATACGTTGTTGATTCCATTTATGAAATAAATAACATTTTTTAAAAACTCGTGTTTTTTACGAAATCATGTAAACCTTCTAGAAGTTGTGATTTTAAAAAACGGTGGAAGTAAGCTTTTCTTATTTCCGGGCGCATGCGCAAACTATCGAAAGTCGTTATGACGTAGAATGTGCATACTTTGTAGATTCCATTTATGAAATAAAACACATGTTCTAAAAACTCATGTTTTTTAAGAAATCATGTAAACTTTCTAGAAGCTGTGATTTTAAAAAACGGGGGAAGTAAGCTTTTTTTATTTCCAAACGCATGCGCAAACTATAGAAAGTCGTTCTGACATAGAATGTGCATACGTTGTTGATTCCATTTATGAAATAAAACACATTTTCTAAACACTCGTGTTTTTTACGAAATCATGTAAACCTTCTAGAAGCTATGATTTTAAAAAACGGGGGAAGTAAGCTTTTCTTATTTATGGACGCATGCGCAAACTATCGAAATTCGTTATGACATAGAATGTGCATACTTTGTAGATTCCATTTATGAAAAAAAACACATGATCTAAAAACTCATGTTTTTTAAGAAATCATGTAAACCTTCTAGAAGCTGTGATTTTAAAAAACGGGGGAAGTAAGCTTTTTTTATTTCCAAACGCATGCGCAAACTATAGAAAGTCGTTCTGACATAGAATGTGCATACGTTGTTGATTCCATTTATGAAATAAAACACATTTTCTAAAAACTCTTGTTTTTTACGAAATCATCTACCCCTTCTAGAAACTGTGATTTTAAAAAACGGTGGAAGTAAACATTTCTTATTTCCGGACGAATGCGCAAACTATAGAAAGTCGTTATGACATAGAATGTGCATACTTTGTAGATTCCATTTATGAAATAAAACACATTTTCTAAAAACTCTTGTTTTTTACGAAATCATCTACCCCTTCTAGAAACTGTGATTTTAAAAAACGGTGGAAGTAAGCTTTTCTTATTTCCGGACGCATGCGCAAACTATAGAAAGTCGTTATGACGTAGAATGTGCATACTTTGTCGATTCCATTTATGAAATAAAACACATTTTCTAAAAAGTCCTGTTTTTTAAGAAATAATGTAAACCTTCTAGAAGCTGTGATTTTAAAAAACGGGGGAAGTAAGCTTTTCTTATTTCCAAACGCATACGCAAACTATAGAAAGTCGTTATGACGTAGAATGTGCATACTTTGTTGATTCCATTTATGAAATAAAACACATTTTCTAAAAACTAGTGTTTTTTAAGAAATCATGTAAACCTTCTAGAAGCTGTGATTTTAAAAAACGTGGGAAGTAAGCTTTTCTTATTTCCGGACACATGCACAAACTATAGAAAGTTGTTATGACGTAGAATGTGCATACTTTGTAGATTCCATTTATGAAATAACACACATGTTCTAAAAACTCATGTTTTTTAAGAAATCATGTAAACCTTCTAGAAGCTGTGATTTTAAAAAACGGGGGAAGTAAGCTTTTTTTATTTCCGAACGCATGCGCAAACAATAGAAAGTCGTTGTGACATAGAATGTGCATACGTTGTTGATTCCATTTATGAAATAAATAACATTTTTTAAAAACTCGTGTTTTTTACGAAATCATGTAAACCTTCTAGAAGTTGTGATTTTAAAAAACGGTGGAAGTAAGCTTTTCTTATTTCCGGGCGCATGCGCAAACTATCGAAAGTCGTTATGACGTAGAATGTGCATACTTTGTAGATTCCATTTATGAAATAAAACACATGTTCTAAAAACTCATGTTTTTTAAGAAATCATGTAAACTTTCTAGAAGCTGTGATTTTAAAAAACGGGGGAAGTAAGCTTTTTTTATTTCCAAACGCATGCGCAAACTATAGAAAGTCGTTCTGACATAGAATGTGCATACGTTGTTGATTCCATTTATGAAATAAAACACATTTTCTAAACACTCGTGTTTTTTACGAAATCATGTAAACCTTCTAGAAGCTATGATTTTAAAAAACGGGGGAAGTAAGCTTTTCTTATTTATGGACGCATGCGCAAACTATCGAAATTCGTTATGACATAGAATGTGCATACTTTGTAGATTCCATTTATGAAAAAAAACACATGATCTAAAAACTCATGTTTTTTAAGAAATCATGTAAACCTTCTAGAAGCTGTGATTTTAAAAAACGGGGGAAGTAAGCTTTTTTTATTTCCAAACGCATGCGCAAACTATAGAAAGTCGTTCTGACATAGAATGTGCATACGTTGTTGATTACATTTATGAAATAAAACACATTTTCTAAAAACTCGTGTTTTTTACGAAATCATGTAAACCTTCTAGAAGTTGTGATTTTAAAAAACGGTGGAAGTAAGCTTTTCTTATTTCCGGGCGCATGTGCAACCTATAGAAAGTTATTATGACGTAGAATGTGCATACTTTGTTGATTCCATTTATGAAATAAAACACATTTTCTAAAAACTCGTGTTTTTTACGAAATCATGTAAACCTTCTAGAAGCTGTGATCCGGAAAAAACGGTGGAAGTAAGCTTTTCTTATTTCCGGACGAATAAGCAAACTATAGAAATTCGTTATGACGTAGAATGTGCATACTTTGTTGATTCCATTTATGAAATAAAACACATTTTCTAAAAACTCGTGTTTTTTAAGAAATCATGTAAACCTTCTAGAAGCTGTGATTTTAAAAAACGGGGAAAGTAAGCTTTTCTTATTTCCGGACGCATGCGAAAACTATAGAAAGTTGTTATGACGTAGAATGTGCATACTTTGTCGATTCCATTTATGAAATAAAACACATTTACTAAAAACTCATGTTTTTTAAGAAATCATGTAAACCTTCTAGAAGCTGTGATTTTAAAAAACGGGGGAAGTAAGCTTTTCTTATTTCCAAACGCATGCGCAAACTATAGAAAGCCGTTACGACGTAGAATGTGCATACTTTGTTGATTCCATTTATGAAATAAAACACATTTTCTAAAAACTAGTGTTTTTAAAGAAATCATGTAAACCTTCTAGAAGCTGTGATTTTAAAAAACGGGGGAAGTAAGCATTTCTTATTTCCGGAGGCATGCACAAACTATAGAAAGTCGTTATGACGTAGAATGTGCATACTTTGTAGATCCCATTTATGAAATAAAACAAATTTTCCAAAAACTCGTGTTTTTTACGAAATCATGTAAAACTTCTAGAAGCTGTGATTTTAAAAAACGGTGAAAGTAAGCTTTTCTTATTTCCGGACGCATGCGCAAACTATAGAAAGTCGTTATGACGTAGAATGTGCATACTTTGTCGATTCCATTTATAAAATAATACACATCTTCTAAAAACTCATGTTTTTTACGAAATCATGTAAACCTTCTAGAAGCTGTGATTTTAAAAAACGGTGGAAGTAAGCTTTTCTTATTTCCGGACGAATGCGCAAACTATAGAAAGTCGTTATGACGTAGAATGTGCATACTTTGTTGATTCCATTTATGAAATAAAACACATTTTCTAAAAACTCGTGTTTTTTAAGAAATCATGTAAACCTTCTAGAAGCTGTGATTTTAAAAAACGGGGGAAGTAAGCTTTTTTTATTTCCAAACGCATGCGCAAACTATAGAAAGTCGTTCTGACATAGAATGTGCATACGTTGTTGATTCCATTTATGAAATAAAACACATTTTTTAAAAACTCATGTTTTTTACGAAATCATGTAAACCTTCAAGAAGTTGTGATTTTAAAAAACGGTGGAAGTAAGCTTTTCTTATTTCCGGACGCATGCGCAAACTATAGAAAGTCGTTATGACGTAGAATGTGCATACTTTGTTGATTCCATTTATGAAATAAAACACATTTTCTAAAAACTCGTGTTTTTTACGAAATCATGTAAACCTTCTAGAAGCTGTGATCCGGAAAAAACGGTGGAAGTAAGCTTTTCTTATTTCCGGACGAATAAGCAAACTATAGAAATTCGTTATGACGTAGAATGTGCATACTTTGTTGATTCCATTTATGAAATAAAACACATTTTCTAAAAACTCGTGTTTTTTAAGAAATCATGTAAACCTTCTAGAAGCTGTGATTTTAAAAAACGGGGAAAGTAAGCTTTTCTTATTTCCGGACGCATGCGCAAACTATAGAAATTCGTTATGACGTAGAATGTGCATACTTTGTCGATTCCATTTATGAAATAAAACAGATTTACTAAAAACTCGTGTTTTTGAAGAAATCATGTAAACCTTCTAGAAGCTGTGATTTTAAAAAACGGGGGAAGTAAGCTTTTCTTATTTCCAAACGCATGCGCAAACTATAGAAAGTCGTTATGACATAGAATGTGCATACTTTGTTGATTCCATTTATGAAATAAAACACATTTTCTAAAAACTAGTGTTTTTTAAGAAATCATGTAAACCTTTTAGAAGCTGTGATTTTAAAAAACGGGGGAAGTAAGCTTTTCTTATTTCCGGACGCATGCACAAACTATAGAAAGTCGTTATGACGTAGAATGTGCATACTTTGTAGATCCCATTTTTGAAATAAAACACATTTTCTAAGAACTCGTGTTTTTTACGAAATCATGTAAACCTTCTAGAAGCTGTGATTTTAAAAAACGGAGAAAGTAAGCTTTTCTTATTTCCGGACGCATGCGCAAACTATAGAAATTCGTTATGACGTAGAATGTGCATACTTTGTCGATTCCATTGATGAAATAATACACATCTTCTAAAAACTCGTGTTTTTTACGAAATCATGTAAACCTTCTAGAAGCTGTGATTTGAAAAAACGGTGGAAGTAAGCTTTTCTTATTTCCGGACGAATACGCAAACTATAGAAAGTCTTTATGACGTAGAATGTGCATACTTTGTCGATTCCATTTATGAAATAAAACACATTTTCTAAAAACTCGTGTTTTTTACGAAATCATGTAAACCTTCTAGAAGCTGTGATTTTAAAAAACAGTGGAAGTAAGCTTGTCTTATTTCCGGACGAATGCGCAAATTATAGAAAGTCGTTATGACATAGAATGTGCATACTTTGTTGATTCCATTTATGAAATAAAATACATTTTCTAAAAACTCGTGTTTTTTAAGAAATCATGTAAACCTTCTAGAAGCCGTGATTTTAAAATATGGGGAAAGTAAGCTTTTCTTCTTTCCAAACGCATGTGCAAACTATAGAAAGTCGTTATGACGTAGAATGTGCATACTTTGTAGATTCCATTATGAAATAAAACACATTTTCTAAAAACTCGTGTTTTTTACGAAATCATGTAAACCTTCTAGAAGCTGTGATTTTAAAAAACGGGGGCAGTAAGATTTTCTTATTTCCGGACGCATGCGCAAACTATAGAAAGTCGTTATGAAGTAGAATGTGCATACGTTTTAGATTCCATTTATGAAATAAACCACATTTTCTAAAAACTTGTGTTTTTTACGAAATCATGTAAACCTTCTAGAAGCTGTGATTTAAAAAAATGGTGGAAGTAAGCTTTTCTTATTTCCAAACGAATGCGCAAACTATAGAAAGTCGTTATGACGTAGAATGTGCATTCTTTGTAGATTCCATTTATGAAATAAAACACATTTTCTAAAAACTCGTGTTTTTTAAGAAATCATGTAAACCTTCTAGAAGCTGTGATTTTAAAAAACGGGGGAAGTAAGCTTTTCTTATTTCCAAACGAATGCACAAACTATAGAAAGTCGTTATGATTTAGAATGTGCATGCTTTGTTGATTACATTTATGAAATAAAACACATTTTCTAAAAACTCGTGTTGTTTAAGAAATCATGTAGAAGTTGTGATTTTAAAAAACGGTGGAAGTAAGGTTTTCTTATTTCTGGATGCATGCGCAAACTATAGAAAGTCATTATGACGTAGAATGTGTATACTTTGTCGATTCCATTTATGAAATAAAACACATTTTCTAAAAACTCGTGTTTTTTAAGAAATCATGTAAACCTTCTAGAAGCTGTGATTTTAAAAAACGGTGGAAGTAAGCTTTTCTTATTTCCGGACGAATGTGCAAACAATAGAATGTCATTATGACGTAGAATGTGCATACTTTGTTGATTCCATTTATGAAATAAAACACATTTTCTAAAAACTCGTGTTTTTTACGAAATCATGTAAACCTTCTAGAAGCTGTGATTTTAAAAAACGGTGGAAGTAAGCTTTTCTTATTTCTGGATGCATGCGCAAACTATAGAAAGTCGTTATGGCGTAGAATGTGCATACCTTGTAGATTTCATTTATGAAATAAAACACATTTTCTAAAAACTCGTGTTTTTTACGAAATCATGTAAACCTTCTAGAAACTGTGATTTTAAAAAACGGTGCAAGTAAGCTTTTCTTTCTTCCGGACTCATGCGCAAACTATAGAAAGTCGTTATGACGTAGAATGTGCATACTTTGTAGATTCCATTTATGAATTAAAACACATTTTCTAAAAACTCATTTTTTTACGAAATCATGTAAACCTTCTAGAAGCTATGATTTCAAAAAACGGTGGAAGTAAGCTTTTCTTATTTCCAAACGCATGCGCAAACTATAGAATGTCGTTATGACGTAGAATGTGCATACTTTGTTGATTCCATTTATGAAATAAAACACATTTTCTAAAAACTCCTGTTTTTTAAGAAATCATGTAAACCTTCTAGAAGCTGTGATTTTAAAAAACGGGGGAAGTAAGCTTTTCTTATTTCCAAATGCATGCGCAAACTATAGAAAGTCGTTATGACGTAGAATGTGAATACTTTGCTGATTCCATTCATAAAATAAAACACATTTTCTAAAAACTCGTGTTTTTTACGAAATCATGTAAACCTTCTAGAAGCTGTGATTTTAAAAAACGGGGGGAGTAAGCTTTTCTTATTTCCAAACGCATGCGCAAACTATAGAAAGTTGTTATGACGTAGAATGTGCATACTTTGTTGATTCCATTTATGAAATAATACACATTTTCTAAAAACTCGTGTTTTTTAGGAAATCATGTAAACCTTCTAGAAGCTGTGATTTTAAAAAATGGTGGAAGTAAGCTTTTCTTATTTTCGGACGAATGCGCAAACTATAGAATGTCGTTATGACGTAGAATGTGCATACTTTGTTGATTCCATTGATGAAATAAAACACATTTTCTAAAAACTCGCGTTTTTTAAGATATCATGTAAACATTCTAGAAGCTGTGATTTTACAAAACGGTGGAAGTAAACTTTTCTTATTTCCGGACGCATGCGCAAACTGTAGGAAGTCGTTATGACATAGAATGTGCATACATTGTTGATTCCATTTATCAAATAAAACACATTTTCTAAAAACTCGTGTTTTTTACGAAATCATGTAAACCTTCTAGAAGCTGTGATTTTAAAAAACGGGGGAAGTAAGCTTTTCTTATTTCCGGACGCATGCGCAAACTATAGAAAGTCGTTATGACGTAGAATGTGCATATTTTGTAAATTCCATTTATGAAATAAAACACATTTTATAAAAACTCGTGTTTTTTACGAAATCATGTAAACCTTGTAGAAGCTGTGATTTAAAAAAACGGGGGAAGTAAGCTTTTCTTATTTCCAAAGGCATGCGCAAACTATAGAAAGTCGTTATGACGTAGAATGTGCATAATTTGTTGATTCCATTTCTGAAATAAAACACATTTTCTAAAATCTCGTGTTTTTTACGAAATCATGTAAACCTTCTAGAAGCTGTGATTTGAAAAAATGGGGGAAGTAAGCTTTTCTTATTTCCGGACACATGCGCAAACTATAGAAAGTCGTTATGACGTAGAATGTGCATACTTTGTAAATTCCATTTATGAAATAAAACACATTTTATAAAAACTCATGTTTTTTACGAAATCATGTAAACCTTGTAGAAGCTGTGATTTAAAAAAACGGTGGAAGTAAGCTTTTCTTATTTCCGGACGAACGCGCAAACTATAGAATGTCGTTATGACGTAGAATGTGCATACTTTTTAGATTCCATTTATGAAATAAAACACATTTTGTAAAAACTCGTGTTTTTTACGAAATCATGTAAACCTTCTAGAAGCTGTGATTTTAAAAAACGGTGGAAGTAAGCTTTTCTTATTTCCGGACGCATTTGCAAACTATAGAAATTTGTTATGACGTAGAATGTGCATACTTTGTAGATTCCATTTATAAAATAAAACACATTTTCTAAAAACTCATGTTTTTTAAGAAATCATGTAAACCTTCTAGAAGCTGTGATTTTAAAAAATGGTGGAAGTAAGCTTTTCTTATTTTCGGACGAATCTGCAAACTATAGAAAGTTGTTATGACGTAGAATGTGCATACTTTGTTGATTCCATTTATGAAATAAAACACATTTTCTAAAAACTCGTGTTTTTTACGAAATCATGTAAACCTTCTAGAAGCTGTGATTTTAAGAAACGGTGGAAGTAAGCTTTTCTTATTTCCGGACGCATGCGCAAGATATAGAAGGTCGTTATGACGTAGAATGAGCATATTTTGTTGATTCCATTTATGAAATAAAACACATTTTCTAAAAACTCGTGTTTTTTAAGAAATCTTGTAAACCTTCTGGAAGCTGTGATTTTAAAAAATGGCGGAATTAAGCTTTTCTTATTTCCAAATGCATGCGCAAACTATAGAAAGTCATTATGACATAGAATGTGCATACTTTGTTGATTCCATTTATGAAATAAAACACATTTTCAAAAAACTCGTGTTTTTTAAGAAATCATGTAAATCTTCTAGATGCTGCGATTTTAAAAAAAGGGGGAAGTAAGCTTTTCTTATTTCCAAACGCATGCGCAAACTATAGAAAGTCGTTATGACGTAGAATGTGCATACTTTGTTGATTCCATTTATGAAATAAAACACATTTTCCAAAAACTCATGTTTTTTAAGAAATGATGTAAACCTTCTAGAAACCGTGATTTTAAAAAACGGTGGAAGTAAGCTTTTCTTATTTCCGGACGCATGTGCAAACTATAGAAAGTTGTTATGACTTAGAATGTGCATACTTTTTTTATTCCATTTATGAAATAAAACACATTTTCTAAAAACTCATGTTTTTTAAGAAATCATGTAAACCTTCTAGAAGCTGTGATTTTAATAAACGGGGGAAGTAAGCTGTTCTTATTTCCAAACGCATGCGGAAACTATAGAAAGTCGTTATGACGTAGAATGTGCATACTTTGTAGATTACATTTATGAAATAAAACAGATTTTCTAAAAACACGGGTTTTTTACGAAATCATGTAAACCTTCTAGAAGCTGTGATTTTAAAAAACGGTGGAAGTAAGCTTTTCTTATTTCCGGACGAATGCGCAAACTATAGAAAGTCGTTATGACATAGAATGTGCATACTTTGTTGATTCCATTTATGAAATAAAACACATTTTCTAAAAACTCATGTTTTTTAAGAAATCATGTAAACCTTCTAGAAGCTGTGATTTTAAAAAATGTGAGAAGTAAGCTTTTCTTATTTCCAAATGCATGCGCAAACTATAGAAAGTCGTTATGATGTAGAATGTGCATACTTTGTTGATTCCATTTATGAAATAAAACACATTTTCTAAAAACTCGTGTTTTTTAAGAAATCATGTAAACCTTCTAGAAGCTGTGATTTTAAAAAACGGGGGAAGTAAGCTTTTCTTATTTCTGTACGAATGCGCAAAATATAGAAAGTCGTTATGACGTAGAATGTGCATACTTTGTTGATTCCATTGATGAAATAAAGCACATTTTCTAAAAACTCGTGTTTTTTAAGAAATCATGTAAACCTTCTAGAAGCTGTGATTTTAAAAAATGGTGGAAGTAAGCTTTTCTTATTTCCGGACGCATGCGCAAACTATAGAAGGTTGTTATGACGTAGAATGATCATATTTTGTTGATTCCATTTATGAAATAAAACACATTTTCTTATAACTCGTGTTTTTTAAGAAATCATGTAAACCTTCTAGAAGCTGTGATTTTAAAAAACGGGGGAATTAAGCTTTTCTTATTTACAAATGCATGCGCAAACTATAGAAAGTCGTTATGACATAGAATGTGCATACTTTGTTGATTCCATTTATGAAATAAAACACATTTTCTAAAAACTCGTGTTTTTTAAGAAATCATGTAAACCTTCTAGAAGCTTTGATTTTAAAAAACGGGGGAAGTAAGCTTTTCTTATTTCCGGACGCATGCACAAACTATAGAAAGTCGTTATGACGTAGAATGTGAATACTTTGTAGATTCTGTTTATGAAATAAAGCACATTTTCTAAAAACTCGTGTTTTTTACGAAATCATATAAACCTTCTAGAAGCTGTGATTTTAAAAAACGGTGGAAGTAAGCTTTTCTTATTTCCAAACGCATGCACAAACTATAGAAAGTCGTTATGACGTAGAATGTGCATAGTTTGTTGATTCCATTGATGAAATAAAACACATTTTCTAAAAATTCGTGTTTTTTACGAAATCATGTAAACCTTCTAGAAGCTGTGATTTAAAAAAACGGTGGAAGTAAGCTTTTCTTATTTCCGGACGAATGCGCAAACCATAGAAATACATTTTCTAAAAACTCGTGTTTTTTAAGAAATCATGTAAACCTTCTAGAAGCTGTGATTTTAAAAAACGGGGGAAGTAAGCTTTTCTTATTTCCAAAAGCATGCGCAAACTATAGAAATTCGTTATGACATAGAATGTGCATACTTTGTAGATTCCATTTATGAAATAAAACACATTTTCTAAAAACTCGTGTTTTTTAAGAAATCATGTAAACCTTCTAGAAGCTGTGATTTTAAAAAACGGTGGAAGTAAGCTTTTCTTATTTCCGGACGCATGCACAAACTATAGAAAGTCGTTATGACGTAGAATGTGCATACTTTGTAGATTCCATTTATGATATAAAACACATTTTCTAAAAACTCGTGTTTTTTACGAAATCATGTAAACCTTCTAGAAGTTGTGATTTAAAAAAAAGGTGGAAGTAAGCGTTTCTTATTTCCGGACGCATGCGCAAACTATAGAAAGTCATTATGACGTAGAATGTGCATACTTTGTTGATTCCATTGATGAAATAAAACACATTTTCTAAAAACTCGTGTTTTTTACGAAATCATGTAAACCTTCTAGAAGCTGTGATTTTAAAAAACGGTGGAAGTAAGCTTTTCTTATTTCCGGACGCATGCGCAAACCATAGAAAGTCATTATGAGGTAGAATGTGCATACATTGTTGATTCCATTTATGAAATAAAACACATTTTCTAAAAACTCGTGTTTTTTAAGAAACCATGTAAACCTTCTAGAAGCTGTGATTTTAAAAAATGGGGGAAGTAAGATTTTCTTATTTCCAAACGCATTCGCAAACTATAGAAAGTCGTTATGACGTAGAATGTGCATACTTTGTTGATTCCCTTTATGAAATAAAACACATTTTCTAAAAACTCGTGTTTTTTAAGAAATCATGTAAACCTTCGAGAAGCTGTGATTTTAAAAAACGGGGGATGTAAGCTTTTCTTATTTCCGGACGCATGCGCAAACTATAGAAAGTCGTTATGATGTAGAATGTGCATACTTTGTAGATTCCATTCTTAAATAAAACACATTTTCTAAAAACTCATGTTTTTTACTAAATCATGTAAACCTTCTAGAAGCTGTGATTTTAAAAAACGGTGGAAGTAAGCTTTTCTTATTTCCGGACACATGCGCAAACTATAGAAATTCGTTATGACGTAGAATGTGCATGCTTTGTAGATTCCATTTATGAAATAAAAAACATTTTCTAAAAACTCGTGTTTTTTACGAAATCATGTAAACCTTCTAGAAGCTGTGATTTTAAAAAACGGTGGAAGTAAGCTTTTCTTATTTCCGGACGCATGCGCAAACTATTAGAAAGTCGTTATGACGTAGAATGTGCATACTTTGTCGATTCCATTTATGAAATAAAACACATTGTCTAAAAACTCGTGTTTTTTAAGAAATCATGTAAACCTTCTAGAAGCTGTGATTTTAAAAAACGGGAGAAGTCAGCTTTTCTTATTTCCGAACGCATGCGCAAACTATAGAAAGTCGTTATGATGTAGAATGTGCATACTTTGTTGATTCCATTTATGAAATCAAACACATTTTCTTAAAACTCGTGTTTTTTAAGAAATCATGTAAACTTTCTAGAAGCTGTGATTTTAAAAAACGAGGGAAGTAAGCTTTTCTTATTTCCGGATGCATGCGCAAACTATAGAAAGTCGTTATGACGTAGAATGTGCATACTTTGTAGATTCCATTTATGAAATAAAACACATTTTCTAAAAACTCGTGTTTTTTACGAAATCATGTAAACCTTCTAGAAGCTGTGATTTTAAAAAACGGTGGAAGTAAGCTTTTCTTATTTCCAGACGCATCCACAAACTATAGAAAGTCGTTATGACGTAGAATGTGCATACTTTGTCGATTCCATTTATGAAATAAAACACATTTTCTAAAAACTCGTGTTTTTTAAGAAATCATGTAAACCTTCTATAATCTGTGATATTAAAAAACGGGGGAGGTAAGATTTCATTATTTCCGGACGCATGCGCAAAATATAGAAAGTCGTAATGACATAGAATGTGCATACTTTGTAGATTCCATTTATCAAATTAAACACATTTTCTAAAAACTCGTGTTTTTTACGAAATCATGTAAACCTGCTAGAAGCTGTGATTTTAAAAAATGCTGGAAGTAAGCTTTTCTTATTTCCGGATGCATGCGCAAACTATAGAAAGTCGTTATGACGTAGAATGTGCATGCTTTGTAGATTCCATTTATGAAATAAAACATATTTTCCAAAAACTGGTGTTTTTTACGAAATCATGTAAACCTTCTAGAAGCTGTGATTTTAAAAAACGGTGGAAGTAAGCTTTTCTTATTTTCGGACGTATGCGGAAACTATAGAAAGTCATTATGATGTACAATGTGCACACTTTGTTGATTCCATTTATGAAATAAAACACATTTTTTTAAAACTCGTTTTTTTTAAGAAACCATGTAAACCTTCTAGAAGCTGTGATTTAAAAAAATGGGGGAAGTAAGCTTTTCTTATTTCTGAATGGATGCGCAAACTATACAAAGTCGTTATGACATAGAATGTGCATACTTTGTTGATTACATTTATGAAATAAAACACATTTTCCAAAAACTCGTGTTTTTTAAGAAATCATGTAGAAGCTGTGATTTTAAGAAACGGTGGAAGTAAGCTTTTCTTATTTCCGGACGCATGCGCAAAATATAGAAGGTCGTTATGACATAGAATGAGCATATTTTGTTGATTCCATTTATGAAATAAAACACATTTTCTAAAAACTCATGTTTTTTAAGAAATCTTGTAAACCTTCTGGAAGCTGTGATTTTAAAAAATGGGGGAATTAAGCTTTTCTTATTTCCAAATGCATGCGCAAACTATAGAAATTCGTTATGACGTAGAATGTGCATACTTTGTAGATTCCATTTATGAAATAAAACACATTTTCTAAAAACTCGCATTTTCTACGAAATCATGTAAACCTTGTAGAAGCTGTGATTTTAAAAAACGGTGGAAGTAAGCTTTTCTTATTTCCGGACGCATGCGCAAACTATAGAAAGTCGTTATGACGTACAATGTTCATACTCTAATTATTCCATTTATGAAATAAAACACATTTTCTAAAAACTCGTGTTTTTTAAGAAATCATGTAAACCTTCTAGAAGCTGTGATTTTAAAAAACGGGGGAAGTAAGCTTTTCTTATTTCCAAACGCATGCGCAAACTATAGAAAGTCATTATGACATAGAATGTGCATACTTTGTTGATTCCATTTATGAAATAAAACACATTTTTTAAAAACTCGTGTATTTTACGAAATCATGTAAACCTTCTAGAAGCTGTGATTTTAAAAAACGGGGGAAGTAAGCTTTTCTTATTTATGGATGCATGCGCAAACTATAGAAAGTCGTAATGACGTAGAATGTGCATACTTTGTCGATTCCATTTATGAAATAAAACACATTTTCTAAAAACTCGTGTTTTTTAAGAAATCATGTAAACCTTCTAGAAGCTGTGATTTTAAAAAACGGGGGAAGTAAGCTTTTCTTATTTCCGGACGCATGCGCAAACTATAGAAAGTTGTTATGACGTAGAATGTGCATACTTTGTTGATTCCATTTATGAAATAAAACACATTTTCCAAAAACTCATGTTTTCTAAGAAATGATGTAAACCTTCTAGAAGCAGTGATTTTAAAAAACGGTGGAAGTAAGCTTTTCTTATTTCCGGACGCATGTGCAAACTATAGAAAGTTGTTATGACTTAGAATGTGCATACTTTTTTGATTCCATTTATGAAATAAAACACATTTTCTAAAAACTCATGTTTTTTAAGAAATCATGTAAACCTTCTAGAAGCTGTGATTTTAATAAACGGGGGAAGTAAGCTGTTCTTATTTCCAAACACATGCGAAAACTATAGAAAGTCGTTATGACGTAGAATGTGCATACTTTGTAGATTACATTTATGAAATAAAACAGATTTTCTAAAAACACGGGTTTTTTACGAAATCATGTAAACCTGCTAGAAGCTGTGATTTTAAAAAATTTTGGAAGTAAGCTTTTCTTATTTCCGGATGCATGCGCAAACTATAGAAAGTCGTTATGACGTAGAATGTGCATGCTTTGTAGATTCCATTTATGAAATAAAACATATTTTCCAAAAACTGGTGTTTTTTACGAAATCATGTAAACCTTCTAGAAGCTGTGATTTTAAAAAACGGTGGAAGTAAGCTTTTCTTATTTCTGGATGAATGCGCAAACTATAGAAAATCATTATGACGTAGAATGTGCATACTTTGTTCATTCCATTTATGAAATAAAACACATTTTCTAAAAACTCACGTTTTTTAAGAAATCATGTAAACCTTCTAGAAGCTGTGATTTTAAAAAACGGTGGAAGAAAGCTTTTCTTATCTTCGGACGTATGCGGAAACTATAGAAAGTCATTATGATGTACAATGTGCATACATTGTTGATTCCGTTTATGAAATAAAACACATTTTTTTAAAACTCGTTTTTTTTAAGAAACCATGTAAACCTTCTAGAAGCTGTGATTTTAAAAAATGGGGGAAGTAAGCTTTTCTTATTTCCGAATGGATGCGCAAACTATACAGAGTCGTTATGACGTAGAATGAGCATATTTTGTTGATTCCATTTATGAAATAAAACACATTTTCTAAAAACTCGTTATTTTAAGAAATCTTGTAAACCTTCTGGAAGCTGTGATTTTAAAAAATGGGGGAATTAAGCTTTTCTTATTTCCAAATGCATGCGCAAACTATAGAAAGTCGTTATGACGTAGAATGTGCATACTTTGTAGATTCCATTTATGAAATAAAACACATTTTCTAAAAACTCGCATTTTCTACGAAATCATGTAAACCTTGTAAAAGCTGTGATTTTAAAAAACGGTGGAAGTAAGCTTTTCTTATTTCCGGACGCATGCGCAAACTATAGAAAGTCGTTATGACGTAGAATGTTCATACTCTAATTATTCCATTTATGAAATAAAACACATTTTCTAAAAACTCGTGTTTTTTAAGAAATCATGTAAACCTTCTAGAAGCTGTGATTTTAAAAAACGGGGGAAGTAAGCTTTTCTTATTTCCAAACGCATGCGCAAACTATAGAAAGTCATTATGACATAGAATGTGCATACTTTGTTGATTCCATTTATGAAATAAAACACATTTTCAAAAAACTCGTGTTTTTTAAGAAATCATGTAAATCTTCTAGACGCTGCGATTTTAAAAAAAGGGGGAAGTAAGCTTTTCTTATTTCATAACGCATGCGCAAACTATAGAAAGTCGTTATGACGTAGAATGTGCATACTTTGTTGATTCCATTTATGAAATAAAACACATTTTCTAAAAACTCGTGTTTTTTAAGAAATCATGTAAACCTTCTAGAAGCTGTGATTTTAAAAAACGGGGGAAGTAAGCTTTTCTTATTTCCGGACGCATGCGCAAACTATAGAAAGTTGTTATGACGTAGAATGTGCATACTTTGTTGATTCCATTTATGAAATAAAACACATTTTCCAAAAACTCATGTTTTCTAAGAAATGATGTAAACCTTCTAGAAGCCGTGATTTTAAAAAACGGTGGAAGTAAGCTTTTCTTATTTCCGGACGCATGTGCAAACTATAGAAAGTTATTATGACTTAGAATGTGCATACTTTTTTGATTCCATTTATGAAATAAAACACATTTTCTAAAAACTCATGTTTTTTAAGAAATCATGTAAACCTTCTAGAAGCTGTGATTTTAATAAACGGGGGAAGTAAGCTTTTCTTATTTCCAAACGCATGCGAAAACTATAGAAAGTCGTTATGACGTAGAATGTGCATACTTTGTAGATTACATTTATGAAATAAAACAGATTTTCTAAAAACACGGGTTTTTTACGAAATCATGTAAACCTTCTAGAAGCTGTGATTTTAAAAAACGGTGGAAGTAAGCTTTTCTTATTTCCGGACGAATGCGCAAACTATAGAAAGTCGTTATGACATAGAATGTGCATACTTTGTTGATTCCATTTATGAAATAAAACACATTTTCTAAAAACTCGTGTTTTTTAAGAAATCATGTAAACCTTCTAGAAGCTGTGATTTTAAAAAATGTGAGAAGTAAGCTTTTCTTATTTCCAAACGCATGCGCAAACTATAGAAAGTCGTTATGATTTAGAATGTGCATACTTTGTTGATTCCATTTATGAAATAAAACACATTTTCTAAAAACTCGTGTTTTTTAAGAAATCATGTAAACCTTCTAGAAGCTGTGATTTTAAAAAACAGGGGAAGTAAGCTTTTCTTATTTCCGTACGAATGCGCAAAATATAGAAAGTCGTTAGGACGTAGAATGTGCATACTTTGTTGATTCCATTGATGAAATAAAGCACATTTTCTAAAAACTCGTGTTTTTTAAGAAATCATGTAAACCTTCTAGAAGTTGTGATTTTAAAAAACGGGGGAAGTAAGCTTTTATTATTTCCAAACGCATGCGAAAACTATAGAAAGCCGTTATGACTTAGAATGTGCATACTTTGATGATTCCATTTATGAAATAAAACACATTTTCTAAAAACTCGTATTTTTTACGAAATCATGTAAACCTTCTAGAAGCTGTGATTTTAAAAAACGGTGGAAGTAAGCTTTTCTTATTTCCGGACGCATGCGCAAACTATAGAAGGTTGTTATGACGTAGAATGAGCATATTTTGTTGATTCCATTTATGAAATAAAACACATTTTCTAAAAACTCGTGTTTTTTAAGAAATCATGTAAACCTTCTGGAAGCTGTGATTTTAAAAAACGGGGGAATTAAGCTTTTCTTATTTACAAATGCATGCGCAAACTATAGAAAGTCGTTATGACGTAGAATGTGCATACTTTGTTGATTCCATTTATGAAATAAAACACATTTTCTAAAAACTCGTGTTTTTTAAGAAATCATGTAAACCTTCTAGAAGCTTTGATTTTAAAAAACGGGGGAAGTAAGCTTTTCTTATTTCCGGACGCATGCACAAACTATAGAAAGTCGTTATGACGTAGAATGTGCATACTTTGTAGATTCTGTTTATGAAATAAAGCACATTTTCTAAAAACTCTTGTTTTTTACGAAATCATATAAACCTTCTAGAAGCTGTGATTTTAAAAAACGGTGGAAGTAAGCTTTTCTTATTTCCAAACGCATGCACAAACTATAGAAAGTCGTTATGACGTAGAATGTGCATAGTTTGTTGATTCCATTTATGAAATAAAACACATTTTCTAAAAATTCGTGTTTTTTACGAAATCATGTAAACCTTCTAGAAGCTGTGATTTAAAAAAACGGTGGAAGTAAGCTTTTCTTATTTCCGGACGAATGCGCAAACCATAGAAATACATTTTCTAAAAACTCGTGTTTTTTAAGAAATCATGTAAACCTTCTAGAAGCTGTGATTTTAAAAAACGGGGGAAGTAAGCTTTTCTTATTTCCAAAAGCATGCGCAAACTATAGAAATTCGTTACGACATAGAATGTGCATACTTTGTAGATTCCATTTATGAAATAAAACACATTTTCTAAAAACTCGTGTTTTTTAAGAAATCATGTAAACCTTCTAGAAGCTGTGATTTTAAAAAACGGTGGAAGTAAGCTTTTCTTATTTCCGGACGCATGCACAAACTATAGAAAGTCGTTATGACGTAGAATGTGCATACTTTGTAGATTCCATTTATGAAATAAAACACATTTTCTAAAAACTCGTGTTTTTTACGAAATCATGTAAACCTTCTAGAAGTTGTGATTTTAAAAAAAGGTGGAAGTAAGCGTTTCTTATTTCCGGACGCATGCACAAACTATAGAAAGTCGTTATGACGTAGAATGTGCATACTTTGTTGATTCCATTGATGAAATAAAACACATTTTCTAAAAACTCGTGTTTTTTACGAAATCATGTAAACCTTCTAGAAGCTGTGATTTTAAAAAACGGTTGAAGTAAGCTTTTCTTATTTCCGGACGCATGCGCAAACCATAGAAAGTCATTATGAGGTAGAATGTGCATACATTGTTGATTCCATTTATGAAACAAAACAGATTTTCTAAAAACTCGTGTTTTTTAAGAAACCATGTAAACCTTCTAGAAGCTGTGATTTTAAAAAATGGGGGAAGTAAGCTTTTCTTATTTCCAAACGCATTCGCAAACTATAGAAAGTCGTTATGACGTAGAATGTGCATACTTTGTTGATTCCCTTTATGAAATAAAACACATTTTCTAAAAACTTGTGTTTTTTAAGAAATCATGTAAACCTTCGAGAAGCTGTGATTTTAAAAAACGGGGGATGTAAGCTTTTCTTATTTCCGGACGCATGCGCAAACTATAGAAAGTCGTTATGATGTAGAATGTGCATACTTTGTAGATTCCATTTTTAAATAAAACACATTTTCTAAAAACTCGTGTTTTTTACGAAATCATGTAAACCTTCTAGAAGCTGTGATTTTAAAAAACGGTGGAAGTAAGCTTTTCTTATTTCCAGACGCATCCACAAACTATAGAAAGTCATTATGACGTAGAATGTGCATACTTTGTCGGTTCCATTTATGAAATAAAACACATTTTCTAAAAACTCGTGTTTTTTAAGAAATCATGTAAACCTTCTATAATCTGTGATATTAAAAAACGGGGGAGGTAAGATTTCATTATTTCCGGACGCATGCGCAAAATATAGAAAGTCGTAATGACATAGAATGTGCATACTTTGTAGATTCCATTTATCAAATTAAACACATTTTCTAAAAACTCGTGTTTTTTACGAAATCATGTAAACCTGCTATAAGCTGTGATTTTAAAAAATGGTGGAAGTAAGCTTTTCTTATTTCCGGATGCATGCGCAAACTATAGAAAGTCGTTATGACGTAGAATGTGCATGCTTTGTAGATTCCATTTATGAAATAAAACATATTTTCTAAAAACTGGTGTTTTTTACGAAATCATGTAAACCTTCTAGAAGCTGTGATTTTAAAAAACGGTGGAAGTAAGCTTTTCTTATTTCTGGATGAATGCGCAAACTATAGAAAGTCATTATGACGTAGAATGTGCATACTTTGTTGATTCCATTAATGAAATAAAACACATTTTCTAAAAACTCACGTTTTTTAAGAAATCATGTAAACCTTCTAGAAGCTGTGATTTTAAAAAACGGTGGAAGTAAGCTTTTCTTATTTTCGGACGTATGCGGAAACTATAGAAAGTCATTCTGATGTACAATGTGCATACATTGTTGATTCCATTTATGAAATAAAACACATTTTTTTAAAACTCGAGTTTTTTAAGAAACCATGTAAACCTTCTAGAAGCTGTGATTTTAAAAAATGGGGGAAGTAAGCTTTTCTTATTTCCGAATGGATGCGCAAACTATACAAAGTCGTTATGACATAGAATGTGCATACTTTGTTGATTACATTTATGAAATAAAACACATTTTCCAAAAAATCGTGTTTTTTAAGAAATCATGTAGAAGCTGTGATTTTAAAAAACTGTGGAAGTAAGGTTTTCTTATTTCTGGACGCATGTGCAAACTATAGAAAGTCATTATGATGTAGAATGTGCATACTTTGTCGATTCCATTTATGAAATAAAACACATTTTCTAAAAACTCGTGTTTTTTAAGAAATCATGTAAACCTTCTAGAAGCTGTGATTTTAAAAAACGGTGGAAGTAAGCTTTTCTTATTTCCGGACGAAGGCGCAAACTATAGAATGTCGTTATGACGTAGAATGTGCATACTTTGTTGATTCCATTTATGAAATAAAACACATTTTCTAAAAACTCGTGTTTTTTACGAAATCATGTAAACCTTCTAGAAGCTGTGATTTTAAAAAACGGTGGAAGTAAGCTTTTCTTATTTCTGGATGCATGCGCAAACTATAGAAAGTCGTTATGACGTAGAATGTGCATACCTTGTAGATTCCATTTATGAAATAAAACACATTTTCAAAAAACTCGTGTTTTTTACGAAATCATGTAAACCTTCTAGAAACCGTGATTTTAAAAAACGGTGGAAGTAAGCTTTTCTTACTTCCGCACTCATGCGCAAACTATAGAAAGGCGTTATGACGTAGAATGTGCATACTTTGTAGATTCCATTTATGAATTAAAACACATTTTCTAAAAACTCATGTTTTTTACGAAATCATGTAAACCTTCTAGAAGCTATGATTTCAAAAAATGGTGGAAGTAAGCTTTTCTTATTTCCAAACGCATGCGCAAACTATAGAATGTCGTTATGACGTAGAATGTGCATACTTTGTTGATTCCATTTATGAAATAAAACACATTTTCTAAAAACTCGTGTTTTTTAAGAAATCATGTAAACCTTCTAGAAGCTGTGATTTTAAAAAACGGGGGAAGTAAGCTTTTCTTATTTCCAAATGCATGCGCAAACTATAGAAAGTCGTTATGACGTAGAATGTGAATACTTTGTTGATTCCATTCATGAAATAAAACACATTTTCTAAAAACTCATGTTTTTTACGAAATCATGTAAACCTTCTAGAAGCTGTGATTTTAAAAAACGGGGGAAGTAAGCTTTTCTTATTTTCAAACGCATGCGCAAACTATAAAAAGTTGTTATGACGTAGAATGTGCATACTTTGTTGATTCCATTTATGAAATAATAGACATTTTCTAAAAACTCATGTTTTTTAGGAAATCATGTAAACCTTCTAGAAGCTGTGATTTTAAAAAACGGTGGAAGTAAGCTTTTCTTATTTTTGGACGAATGCGCAAACTATAGAATGTCGTTATGACATAGAATGTGCATACTTTGTTGATTCCATTGATCAAATAAAACACATTTTCTAAAAACTCGCGTTTTTTAAAATATCATGTAAACATTCTAGAAGCTATGATTTTATAAAACGGTGGAAGTAAGCTTTTCTTATTTCCGGACGCATGCGCAAACTATAGAAAGTCGTTATGACATAGAATGTGCATACATTGTTGATTCCATTTATCAAATAAAACACATTTTCTAAAAACTCGTGTTTTTTACGAAATCATGTAAACCTTCTAGAAGCTGTGATTTTAAAAAACGGGGGAAGTAAGCTTTTCTTATTTCCAAAGGCATGCGCAAACTATAGAAAGTCGTTATGACGTAGAATGTGCATAATTTGTTGATTCCATTTCTGAAATAAAACACATTTTCTAAAAACTCATGTTTTTTACGAAATCATGTAAACCTTTTAGAAGCTGTGATTTGAAAAAACGGGGGAAGTAAGCTTTTCTTATTTCCGGACGCATGCGCAAACTATAGAAAGTCGTTATGATGTAGAATGTGCATACTTTGTAAATTCCATTTATGAAATAAAACACATTTTAGAAAAACTCGTGTTTTTTACGAAATCATGTAAACCTTGTAGAAGCTGTGATTTAAAAAAACGGTGGAAGTAAGCTTTTCTTATTTCAGGACGAATGCGCAAACTATAGAATGTCGTTATGATGTAGAATGTGCATACTTTTTAGATTCCATTTATGAAATAAAACACATTTTCTAAAAACTCGTGTTTTTTACGAAATCATGTAAACCTTCTAGAAGCTGTGATTTTAAAAAACGACGGAAGTAAGCTTTTCTTATTTCCGGACGCATGCGCAAACTATAGAAAGTCGTTATGACGTAGAATGTGCATACTTTGTAGATTCCATTTATAAAATAAAACACATTTTCTAAAAACTCATGTTTTTTAAGAAATCATGTAAACCTTCTAGAAGCTGTGATTTTAAAAAACGGTGGAAGCAAGCTTTTCTTATTTCCGGACGCATGCACAAACTATAGAAAGTCGTTATGACGTAGAATGTGCATACTTTGTGGATTCCATTTATGAAATAAAACACATTTTCTAAAAACTCGTGTTTTTTACGAAATCATGTAAACCTTCTAGAAGCTGTGATTTTAAAAAACGGGGGAAGAAAGCTTTTCTTATTTCCGGACGCATGCGCAAACTATAGAAAGTCTATATAACGTAGAATGTGCATACTTTGTAGATTCCATTTATGAAATAAAACATATTTTCTAAAAACTCGTGTTTTTTACGAAATCATGTAAACCTTCTAGAAGCTGTGATTTTAAAAAACGGGGGAAGTAAGCTTTTCTTATTTCCGGACGCATGCGCAAACTATAGAATGTCATTGTGACGTAGAATGTGCATACTTTGTAGATTCCATTTATGAAATAAAACACATTTTCTAAAAAGTCGTGTTTTTTACGAAATTATGTAAACCTTCTAGAAGCTGTGATTTTAAAAAACGGTGGAAGTAATCTTTTCTTATTTCCGGAGGCATGTGCAAACTATAGAAATTCGTTATGACGTAGAATGTGCATACTTTGTTGATTCCATTGATGAAATAAAACACATTTTCTAAAAACTCGTGTTTTTAAAGAAATCATGTAAACCTTCTAGAAGCTGTGATTTTAAAAAACGGTGGAAGTAAGCTATTCTTATTTCTTGACGAATGCGCAAACTATAGAAAGTCGTTATGACGTAGAATGTGCATACTTTGTTAATTCTATTTATGAAATAAAACACATTTTCTAAAAACTCGTGTTTTTTAAGAAATCATGTAAACCTTCTAGAAGCTATGATTTTAAAAAACGGGGGAAGTAAGCTTTTATTATTTCCAAACGCATGCGAAAACTATAGAAAGTCGTTATGACGTAGAATGTGCATACTTTGTTGATTCCATTTATGAAATAAAACACATTTTCTAAAAACTCATGTTTTTTAAGAAATCATGTAAACCTTCTAGAAGCTGTGATTTTAAAAAACGGGGGAAGTAAGCTTTTTTTATTTCCAAAGGCATGCGCAAACTATAGAAAGTCGTTCTGACATAGAATGTGCATACGTTGTTGATTCCATTTATGAAATAAAACACATTTTCTAAAAACTCATGTTTTTTACGAAATCATGTAAACCTTCTAGAAGTTGTGATTTTAAAAAACGGTGGAAGTAAGCTTTTCTTATTTCCAAACGCATGCGCAAACTATACAAAGTCGTTATGACGTAGAATGTGCATACTTTGTTGATTCCATTTATGAAATAAAACACATTTTCTAAAAACTCGTGTTTTTTAAGAAATCATGTAAACCTTCTAGAAGCTGTGATTTTAAAAAACGGGGGAAGTAAGCTTTTCTTATTTCCAAACGCATGCGCAAACTATAGAAAGTCGTTATGACGTAGAATGTGCATGCTTTGTAGATTCCATTTATGAAATAAAACATATTTTCTAAAAACTGGTGTTTTTTACGAAATCATGTAAACCTTCTAGAAGCTGTGATTTAAAAAAATGGTGGAAGTAAACATTTCTTATTTCCGGACGAATGCGCAAACTATAGAAAGTCGTTATGACATAGAATTTGCATACTTTGTTGATTCCATTTATGAAATAAAACACATTTTCTAAAAACTCGTGTTTTTTAAGAAATGATGTAAACCTTCTAGAAGCTGTGATTTTAAAAAACGGTGGAAGTAAGCTTTTTTTATTTCCAAACTAATGCGCAAACTATAGAAAGTCGTTATGACGTAGAATGTGCATGCTTTGTAGATTCCATTTATGAAATAAAACATATTTTCTAAAAACTGGTGTTTTTTACGAAATCATGTAAACCTTCTATAAGCTGTGATTTAAAAAAACGGTGGAAGTAAACATTTCTTATTTCCGGACAAATGCGCAAACTATAGAAAGTCGTTATGACATAGAATTTGCATACTTTGTTGATTCCATTTATGAAATAAAACACATTTTCTAAAAACTCGTGTTTTTTACGAAATCATGTAAACCTTCTAGAAGCTGTGATTTTAAAAAACGGTGGAAGTAAGCTTTTCCTATTTCTGGACGAATGCGCAAACTATAGAAAGTCATTATGACGTAGAATGTGCATACTTTGTTGATTCCATTTATGAAATAAAACACATTTTCTAAAAACTTGTGTTTTTTAAGAAATCATGTAAACCTTCTAGAAGCTGTGATTTTAAAAAACGGGGGAAGTAAGCTTTTATTATTTCCAAACGCATGCGAAAACTATAGAAAGTCGTTATGACGTAGAATGTGCATACTTTGTTGATTCCATTTATGAAATAAAACACATTTTCTAAAAACTCGTGTTTTTTAAGAAATCATGTAAACCTTCTAGAAGCTGTGATTTTAAAAAACGGGGGAAGTAAGCTTTTTTTATTTCCAAACGCATGCGCAAACTATAGAAAGTCGTTCTGACATAGAATGTGCATACGTTGTTGATTCCATTTATGAAATAAAACACATTTTCTAAAAACTCGTGTTTTTTAAGAAATCATGTAAACCTTCTAGAAGCTGTGATTTTAAAAAACGGGGGAAGTAAGCTTTTCTTATTTCCAAACGCATGCGCAAACTATAGAAAGTCGTTATGACGTAGAATGTGCATGCTTTGTAGATTCCATTTATGAAATAAAACATATTTTCTAAAAACTGGTGTTTTTTACGAAATCATGTAAACCTTCTAGAAGCTGTGATTTAAAAAAATGGTGGAAGTAAACATTTCTTATTTCCGGACGAATGCGCAAACTATAGAAAGTCGTTATGGCATAGAATTTGCATACTTTGTAGATTCCATTTATGAAATAAAACACATTTTCTAAAAACTTGTGTTTTTTAAGAAATAATGTAAACCTTCTAGAAGCTGTGATTTTAAAAAACGGGGGAAGTAAGCTTTTCTTATTTCCAAACACATGCGCAAACTATAGAAAGTCGTTATGACGTAGAATGTGCATACTTTGTTGATTCCATTTATGAAATAAGATACATTTTCTAAAAACTAGTGTTTTTTAGGAAATCATGTAAACCTTCTAGAAGCTGTGATTTTAAAAAACGTGGGAAGTAAGCTTTTCTTATTTCCGGACACATGCACAAAATATAGAAAGTCGTTATGACGTATAATGTGCATACTTTGTAGATTCCATTTATGAAATAAAACACATTTTCTAAAAACTCGTGCTTTTTACGAAATCATGTAAACTTTCTCGAAGCTGTGATTTTAAAAAACGGTGGAAGTAAGCTTTTCTTATTTCCGGACGAATGCACAAACAATAGAATTTCGTTATGACGTAGAATGTGCATACTTTGTTGATTCCATTTATGAAATAAAACACATTTTCTAAAAACTCGCGTTTTTTAAGAAATCATGTAAACCTTCTAGAAGCTGTGATTTTAAAAAACGGTGGAAGTAAGCTTTTCTTATTTCCGGACGAATGCGCAAACTATAGAATGTCGTTATGATGTAGAATGTGCATACTTTGTTGATTCCATTTATGAAATAAAACACATTTTCTAAAAACTCGTGTTTTTTACGAAATCATGTAAACCTTCTAGAAGCTGTGATTTTAAAAAATGGTGGAAGTAAGCTTTTCTTATTTCTGGATGCATGCGCAAACTATAGAAAGACGTTATGACATAGAATGTGCATACCTTGTAGATTCCATTTATGAAATAAAACACATTTTCTAAAAACTCGTGTTTTTACGAAATCATGTAAACCTTCTAGAAACCGTGATTTTAAAAAACGGTGGAAGTAAGCTTTTCTTACTTCCGGACTCATGCACAAACTATAGAAAGTCGTTATGACATAGAATGTGCATACTTTGTAGATACCATTTATGAATTAAAACACATTTTCTAAAAACTCGTGTTTTTTACGAAATCATGTAAACCTTCTAAAAGCTATGATTTCAAAAAACGGTGGAAGTAAGCTTTTCTTATTTCCAAACGCATGCGCAAACTATAGAATGTCGTTATGACGTAGAATGTGCATACTTTGTTGATTCCATTTATGAAATGAAACACATTTTCTAAAAACTCATGTTTTCTAAGAAATCATGTAAACCTTCTAGAAGCTGTGATTTTAAAAAACGGGGGAAGTAAGCTTTTCTTATTTCCAGACGCATGCGCAAACTATAGAAAGTCATTATGATGTAGAATGTGCATACTTTGTAAATTCCATTTATGAAATAAAACACATTTTCTAAAAACTCATGTTTTTTACGAAATCATGTAAACCTTGTAGAAGCTGTGATTTAAAAAAACGGTGGAAGTAAGCTTTTCTTATTTCCGGACGAATGCGCAAACTATAGAATGTCGTTATGACGTAGAATGTGCATACTTTTTAGATTCCATTTATGAAAAAAAACACATTTTCTAAAAACTCGTGTTTTTTACGAAATCATGTAAACCTTCTAGAAGCTGTAATTTTAAAAAACGGTGGAATTAAGCTTTGCTTATTTCCGGACGCGTGCGCAAACTATAGAAAGTCGTTATGACGTAGAATGTGCATACTTTGTAGATTCCTTTTATAAAATAAAACACATTTTCTAAAAACTCATGTTTTTTACGAAATCATGTAAACCTTCTAGAAGCTGTGATTTTAAAAAACGGTGGAAGTAAGTTTTTCTTATTTCCAGACGAATCTGCAAACTATAGAAAGTTGTTATGACGTAGAATGTGCATACTTTGTTGATTCCATTTATGAAATAAAACACATTTTCTAAAAACTCGTGTTTTTTACGAAATCATGTAAACCTTCTAGAAGATGTGATTTTAAAAAACGCTGGAAGTAAGCTTTTCTTATTTCTGGACGAATGCGCAAACTATAGAAAGTCGTTATGACGTAGAATGTGCATACTTTGTTGATTCCATTTATGAAATAAAACACATTTTCTAAAAACTCGTGTTTTTTAAGAAATCATGTAAACCTTCTAGAAGCTGTGATTTTAAAAAATGGGGGAAGTAAGCTTTTATTATTTCCAAACGCATGCGAATACTATAGAAAGTCGTTATGGCGTAGAATGTGCATACTTTGTTGATTCCATTTATGAAATAAAACACATTTTCTAAAAACTCGTGTTTTTTAAGAAATCATGTAAACCTTCTAGAAGCTGTGATTTTAAAAAACGGGGGAAGTAAGCTTTTTTTATTTCCAAACACATGCGCAAACTATAGAAAGTCGTTCTGACATAGAATGTGCATACGTTGTTGATTCCATTTATGAAATAAAACACATTTTCTAAAAACTCGTGTTTTTTACGAAATGAAGTAAACCTTCTAGAAGTTGTGATTTTAAAAAACGGTGGAAGTAAGCTTTTCTTAATTCCGGACGCATGCGCAAACTATAGAAAGTCGTTATGACGTAGAATGTGTATACTTTGTTGATTCCATTTATGAAATAAAACACATTTTCTAAAAACTCGTGTTTTTTAAGAAATCATGTAAACCTTCTAGAAGCTGTGATTTTAAAAAACGGGGGAAGTAAGCTTTTCTTATTTCCAAACGCATGCGCAAACTATAGAAAGTCGTTATGAAGTAGAATGTTCATACTTTGTAGATTCCATTTATGAAATGAAACACATTTTCTAAAAACTCGTGTTTTTTAAGAAATGATGTAAACCTTCTAGAAGCTGTGATTTTAAAAAACGGTGGAAGTAAGCTTTTCTTATTTCCGGACAAATGCGCAAACTATAGAATGTCGTTATGACGTATAATGTGCATACTTTGTTGATTCCATTTATGAAATAAAACACATTTTCTAAAAACTCGTGTTTTTTAAGAAATCATGTAAACCTTCTAGAAGCTGTGATTTTAAAAAACGGGGGAAGTAAGCTTTTCTTATTTCCAAACGCATGCGCAAACTATAGAAAGTCATTATGACGTAGAATGTGCATACTTTGTCGATTCCATTTATGAAATAAAACACATTTTCTAAAAACTCGTGTTTTTTAACAAATCATGTAAACCTTCTAGAAGCTGTGATTTCAAAAAACGGGGGAAGTAAGCTTTTCTTATTTCCAAACGCATGCGCAAACTATAGAAAGTCATTATGACGTAGAATGCGCATACTTTGTCGATTCCATTTATGAAATAAAACACATTTTCTAAAAACTCGTGTTTTTTAAGAAATCATGTAAACCTTCTAGAAGCTGTGATTTTAAAAAACGGGGGAAGTAAGCTTTTCTTATTTTCGGACGCATTCGCAAACTATAGAAAGTCGATATGACGTAGAATGTGCATACTTTGTAGATTCCATTGATGAAATAAAACACATTTTCTAAAAACTCGTGTTTTTTACGAAATCATGTAAACCTTCTAGAAGCTGTGATCCGGAAAAAACAGTGGAAGTAAGCTTTTCTTATTTCCGGACGAATAAGCAAACTATAGAAATTCGTTATGACGTAGAATGTGCATACTTTGTTGATTCCATTTATGAAATAAAACACATTTTGTAAAAACTCGTGTTTTTTAAGAAATCATGTAAACCTTCTAGAAGCTGTGATTTTAAAAAACGGGGAAAGTAAGCTTTTCTTATTTCCAAACGCATGCACAAACTATATAAAGTCGTTATGACGTAGAATGTGCATACTTTGTAGATTCCATTTATAAAATAAAACACATTTTCTAAAAACTCGTGTTTTTTACGAAATCATGTAAACCTTCTAGAAGCTGTGATTTTAAAAAACGGGGGAAGTAAGCTTTTCTTATTTCCAAACGCATGCACAAACTATAGAAAGTCGTTATGACGTAGAATGTTCATACTTTGTTGATTCCATTTATGAATTAAAACACATTTTCTAAAAACTCGTGTTTTTTAAGAAATCATGTAAACCTTGTAGAAGATGTGATTTTAAAAAACGGGGGAAGTAAGATTTTCTTATTTCTGGACGCATGCGCCAACTATAGAAAGTCATTATGACGTAGAATGTGAATACTTTTTTGATTCCATTTATGAAATAAAACACATTTTCTAAAAACTCGTGTTTTTTAAGAAATCATGTAAACCTTCTAGAAGCTGTGATTTTGAAAAACGGGGGAAGTAAGCTTTTCTTATTTCCAAACGCATGCGCAAACTATAGAAAGTCGTTATGACGTAGAATGTGCATACTTTGTTGATTCCATTTATGAAATAAAACACATTTTCTAAAAACTCGTGTTTTTTAAGAAATCATGTAAACCTTCTAGACGCTGTGATTTTAAAAAACGGGGGAAGTAAGCTTTTGTTATTTCCAAACGCATGCGCAAACTATAGAAAGTCGTTATGACGTAGAATGTGCATAATTTGTCGATTCCATTTATGAAATAAAACACATTTTCTAAAAACTCGTGTTTTTTAAAAAATCATTTAAACCTTCTAGAAGCTGTGATTTTAAAAAACGGTGGAAGTAAGCTTTTATTATTTCCGGACGAATGCGCAAACTATAGAATGTCGTTATGACGTAGAATGTGCATACTTTGTTGATTCCATTGATGAAATAAAACACATTTTCTAAAAACTCGCGTTTTTTAAGAAATCATGTAAACCTTCTAGAAGCTGTGATTTTAAAAAACGGTGGAAGTAAGCTTTTCTTATTTCCGGATGAATGCGCAAACTATAGAATGTCGTTATGACGTAGAATGTGCATACTTTGTTGATTCCATTTATGAAATAAAGCACATTTTCTAAAAACTCGTGTTTTTTAAGAAATCATGTTAACCTTCTAGAAGCTGTGATTTTAGAAAACGGGGGAAGTAAGCTTTTCTTATTTCCAAACGCATGCGCAAACTATAGAAAGTCATTATGACGTAGAATGTGCATACTTTGTCGATTCCATTTATGAAATAAAACACATTTTCTAAAAACTCGTGTTTTTTAAGAAATCATGTAAACCTTCTAGAAGCTGTGATTTCAAAATACGGGGGAAGTAAGCTTTTCTTATTTCCAAACGCATGCGCAAACTATAGAAAGTCGTTATGACGTAGAATGTGCATACTTTGTTGATTCCATTTATGAAATAAAACACATTTTCTAAAAACTCGCGTTTTTTAAGAAATCATGTAAACCTTCTAGAAGCTGTGATTTTAAAAAACGGTGGAAGTAAGCTTTTCTTATTTCTGGATGAATGAGCAAACTATAGAATGTCGTTATGACATAGAATGTGCATACTTTGCTGATTCCATTTATGAAATAAAACACATTTTCTAAAAACTCGTGTTTTTTAAGAAATCATGTAAACCTTCTAGAAGCTGTGATTTTAAAAAACGGGGGAAGTAAGCTTTTCTTATTTCCAAACGCATGCGCAAACTATAGAAAGTCATTATGACGTAGAATGTGCATACTTTGTCGATTCCATTAATGAAATAAAACACATGTTCTAAAAACTCGTGTTTTTTACGAAATCATGTAAACCTTCTAGAAGCTGTGATTTCAAAAAACGGGGGAAGTAAGCTTTTCTTATTTCCAAACGCATGCGCAACCTATAGAAAGTCGTTATGACATAGAAAGTGCATACTTTGTTGATTCCATTTATGAAATAAAACACATTTTCTAAAAACTCTTGTTTTTTAAGAAATCATGTAAACCTTCTAGAAGCCGTGATTTTAAAAAACGGGGGAAGTAAGCTTTTCTTATTTCCGGACGCATGCGCAAACTATAGAAAGCCGTTATGACGTAGAATGTGCATACTTTGTAGATTCCATTTATGAAATAAAACACATTTTCTAAAAACTCGTGTTTTTTACGAAATCATGTAAACCTTCTAGAAGCTGTGATTTTAAAAAACGGGGGAAGTAAGCTTTTCTTATTTCCGGACGCATGCACAAACTATAGAAAGTCGTTATGACGTAGAATGTGCATACTTTGTAGATTCCATTTATGAAATAAAACACATTTTCTAAAAACTCGTGTTTTTTACGAAATCATGTAAACCTTCTAGAAGCTGTGATTTTAAACAACGGTGGAAGTAAGCTTTTCTTATTTCCGGACGCATGCACAACCTATAGAAAGTCGTTATGACATAGAATTTCCATACTTTGTTGATTCCATTTATGAAATAAAACACATTTTCTAAAAATTCGTGTTTTTTAAAAAATCATGTAAACATTCTAGAAGCTGTGATTTTAAAAAACGGGGGAAGTAAGCTTTTCTTATTTCCAGTCGCATGCACAAACTATAGAAATTCGTTATGACGTAGAATGTGCATACTTTGTAGATTCTATTTATGAATTAAAACACATTTTCTAAAAACTCGTGTTTTTTACGAAATCATGTAAACCTTCTAGAACTGGGATTTTAAAAAACGGGGGAGGTAAGCTTTTCTTATTTCCGGACGCATACGCAAACTATAGAAAGTCGTTATGACATAGAATGTGCGTACTTTGTAGATTCCATTTATGAAATAAAACTCATTTTCTAAAAACTCGTGTTTTTTACGAAATCATGTAAACCTTCTAGAAGCTGTGATTTGAAACAACGGTGGAAGTAAGCTTTTCTTATTTCCGGACGCATGCGCAACCTAAAGAAAGTCGTTATGACGTAGAATGTGCATACTTTGTTGATTCCATTTATGAAATAAAACACATTTTCTAAAATCTCGTGTTTTTAAGAAATCATGTAAACCTTCTAGAAGCTGTGATTTTAATAAACGGGGGAAGTAAGCATTTCTTATTTCCAAACACATGCGCTAACTATAGAAATTCGTTATGACGTAGAATGTGCATACTTTGTAGATTCCATTTATGAAATAAAACACATTTTCTAAAAACTCATGTTTTTTAAGAAATCATGTAAACCTTCTAGAAGCTGTGATTTTAAAAAATGGGGGAGGTAAGCTTTTCTTATTTCCGGACGCATGCGCAAACTATAGAAAGTCGTTATGACGTAGAATGTGCATACTTTGTAGATTCCATTTATGAAATAAAACACATTTTCTAAAACCTCATGTTTTTTACGAAATCATGTAAACCTTCTAGAAGATGTGATTTTCAAAAACGGTGGAAGTAAGCTTTTCTTATTTCCGGACGCATGTGCAACCTATAGAAAGTCGTTATGACGTAGAATGTGCATACTTTGTATATTCCATTTATGAAATAAAACACATTTTCTAAAAACTCGTGTTTTTTAAGAAATCATGTAAACATTCTAGAAGCTGTGATTTTAAAAAACGGGGGAAGTAGGCTTTTCTTATTTCTGGTCGCATGCGCAAACTATAGAAAGTCGTTATGACGGAGAATGTGCATACTTTGTAGATTCCATTTATGAATTAAAACACATTTTCTAAAAACTCGTGTTTTTTACGAAATCATGTAAACCTTCTAGAAGCTGTGATTTTAAAAAACGGGGGAAGTAAGCTTTTCTTATTTCCAAACGCATGCGCAAACTATAGAAAGTCATTATGACGTAGAATGTGCATACTTTGTCGATTCCATTTATGAAATAAAACACATTTTCTAAAAACTCGTGTTTTTTAAGAAATCATGTAAACCTTCTAGAAGCTGTGATTTCAAAAAACGGGGGAAGTTAGCTTTTCTTATTTCCAAAGGCATGCGCAAACTATAGAAAGTCGTTATGACGTAGAATGTGCATACTTTGTTGATTCCATTTATGAAATAAAACACATTTTCTAAAAACTCGCGTTTTTTAAGAAATCATGTAAACCTTCTAGAAGCTGTGATTTTAAAAAACGGTGGAAGTAAGCTTTTCTTATTTCTGGATGAATGAGCAAACTATAGAATGTCGTTATGACATAGAATGTGCATACTTTGCTGATTCCATTTATGAAATAAAACACATTTTCTAAAAACTCGTGTTTTTTAAGAAATCATGTAAACCTTCTAGAAGCTATGATTTTAAAAAACGGGGGAAGTAAGCTTTTCTTATTTCCAAACGCATGCGCAAACTATAGAAAGTCATTATGACGTAGAATGTGCATACTTTGTCGATTCCATTAATGAAATAAAACACATGTTCTAAAAACTCGTGTTTTTTACGAAATCATGTAAACCTTCTAGAAGCTGTGATTTCAAAAAACGGGGGAAGTAAGCTTTTCTTATTTCCAAACGCATGCGCAACCTATAGAAAGTCGTTATGACATAGAATGTGCATACTTTGTTGATTCCATTTATGAAATAAAACACATTTTCTAAAAATTCGTGTTTTTTAAGAAATCATGTAAACCTTCTAGAAGCTGTGATTTTAAAAAACGGGGGAAGTAAGCTTTTCTTATTTCCGGACGCATGCGCAAACTATAGAAAGTCGTTATGACGTAGAATGTGCATACTTTGTAGATTCCATTTATGAAATAAAACACATTTTCTAAAAACTCGTGTTTTTTACGAAATCATGTAAACCTTCTAGAAGCTGTGATTTTAAAAAACGGGGGAAGTAAGCTTTTCTTATTTCCGGACGCATGCACAAACTATAGAAAGTCGTTATGACGTAGAATGTGCATACTTTGTAGATTCCATTTATGAAATAAAACACTTTTTCTAAAAACTCGTGTTTTTTACGAAATCATGTAAACCTTCTAGAAGCTGTGATTTTAAACAACGGTGGAAGTAAGCTTTTCTTATTTCCGGACGCATGCGCAACCTATAGAAAGTCGTTATGACATAGAATTTCCATACTTTGTTGATTCCATTTATGAAATAAAACACATTTTCTAAAAACTCGTGTTTTTTAAAAAATCATGTAAACATTCTAGAAGCTGTGATTTTAAAAAACGGGGGAAGTAAGCTTTTCTTATTTCCAGTCGCATGCGCAAACTATAGAAATTCGTTATGACGTAGAATGTGCATACTTTGTAGATTCCATTTATGAATTGAAACACATTTTCTAAAAACTCATGTTTTTTACGAAATCATGTAAACCTTCTAGAACTGGGATTTTAAAAAACGGGGGAGGTAAGCTTTTCTTATTTCCGGACGCATACGCAAACTATAGAAATTCGTTATGACATAGAATGTGCATACTTTGTAGATTCCATTTATGAAATAAAACACATTTTCTAAAAACTCGTGTTTTTTACGAAATCATGTAAACCTTCTAGAAGCTGTGATTTGAAACAACGGTGGAAGTAAGCTTTTCTTATTTCCGGACGCATGCGCAACCTAAAGAAAGTCGTTATGACGTAGAATGTGCATACTTTGTTGATTCCATTTATGAAATAAAACACATTTTCTAAAATCTCGTGTTTTTAAGAAATCATGTAAACCTTCTAGAAGCTGTGATTTTAATAAACGGGGGAAGTAAGCATTTCTTATTTCCAAACACATGCGCTAACTATAGAAATTCGTTATGACGTAGAATGTGCATACTTTGTAGATTCCATTTATGAAATAAAACACATTTTCTAAAAACTCATGTTTTTTAAGAAATCATGTAAACCTTCTAGAAGCTGTGATTTTAAAAAACGGGGGAGGTAAGCTTTTCTTATTTCCGGACGCATGCGCAAACTATAGAAAGTCGTTATGACGTAGAATGTGCATACTTTGTAGATTCCATTTATGAAATAAAACACATTTTCTAAAACCTCATGTTTTTTACGAAATCATGTAAACCTTCTAGAAGCTGTGATTTTCAAAAACGGTGTAAGTAAGCTTTTCTTATTTCCGGACGCATGTGCAACCTATAGAAAGTCGTTATGACGTAGAATGTGCATACTTTGTATATTCCATTTATGAAATAAAACACATTTTCTAAAAACTCGTGTTTTTTAAGAAATCATGTAAACATTCTAGAAGCTGTGATTTTAAAAAACGGGGGAAGTAAGCTTTTCTTATTTCCGGACGCATGCGCAACCTATAGAAAGTCGTTATGACGTAGAATGTGCATACTTTGTTGATTCCATTTATGAAATAAAACACATTTTCTAAAAACTCGTGTTTTTTAAGAAATCATGTGAACCTTCTAAAAGCTGTGATTTTAATAAACGAGGGAAGTAAGTTTTTCTTATTTCCAAACGCATGTGCAAACTATAGAAAGTTGTTATGACGTAGAATGTGCATACTTTGTTGATTCTATTTACGAAATAAAACACATTTTCTAAAAACTCGTGTTTTTTACGAAATCATGTAAACCTTCTAGAATCTGTGATTTTAAAAAACGGGGGAGGTAAGCTTTTCTTATTTCCGGATGCATGCGCAAATTATAGAAAGTCGTTATGACGTAGAATCTGCATACTTTGTTGTTTCCATTTAGGAAATAAAACACATTTTCTAAAAACTCGTGCTTTTTAAGAAATCATATAAACCTTCTAGAAACTGTGATTTTAAAAAATGGGGGAAGTAAGCTTTTCTTATTTCCGGACGAATGCGCACACTATAGAAAGTCATTATGACGTAGAATGTGCATACTTTGTAGATTCCATTTATGAAATAAAACACATTTTCTAAAAACTCGTATTTTTTACAAAATCATGTAAACCTTCTAGAAGCTGTGATTTTAAAAAACGGCGGAAGTAAGCTTTTCTTATTTCCGGACGCATGCGCAACCTATAGAAAGTCGTTATGAAGTAGAATATGCATACTTTGTTGATTCCATTGATGAAATAAAACACATTTTAAACAAACTCATGTTTTTTAAGAAATCTTGTAAACCTTCTAGAAGCTGTGATTTTAATAAACGGGGGAAGTAAGCTTTTCTTATTTCCAAACGCATGCGCAAACTATAGAAAGTCGTTATGACGTAGAATGTGCATACTTTGTAGATTCCATTTATGAAATAAAACACATTTTCAAAAAACGCGTGTTTTTTACGAAATCATGTAAAGCTTCTGGAATCTGTGATTTTAAAAAACGGGGGAGGTAAGCTTTTCTTATTTCCGGACGCATGCGCAAACTACAGAAAGTCGTTATGACGTAGAATCTGCATACTTTGCTGATTCCATTTATGAAATAAAACACATTTTCTAAAAACTCGTATTTTTAAGAAATCATGTAAACCTTCTAGAAGCTGTGATTTTAAAAAACGGGGGAAGTAAGCTTTTCTTATTCCCGGACGCATGCGCAAAATGTACAAAGTCGTTATGACGTAGAATCTGCACACTTTGTTGATTCCATTTCTGAAATAAAACACACTTTCTAAAAACTCGTGTTTTTTAAGAAATCATGAAACCTTCTAGAAGCTGTGATTTTAAAAAACAGGGGAAGTAAGCTTTTTTTATTTCCGGACGCATGCGCAAATTATAGAAAGTCATTATGACGTAGAATGTGCATACTTTGTAGATTCCATTTATGAAATAAAACACATTTTCTAAAAACTCGTGTTTTTTACGAAATCATGTAAAGCTTCTAGAAGCTGTGATTTTAAAAAACGGTGGAAGTAAGCTTTTCTTATTTTCGGACGCATGCGCAAACTATAGAAAGTCGTTACGACATAGAATGTGAATACTTTGTAGATTCCATTTATGAAATAAAACACATTTTCTAAAAACTCGTGTTTTTTACGAAATCATGTAAATCTTCTAGAAGCTGTGATTTTAAAAAACAGTGGAATTAAGCTTTTCTTATTTCCAAACGCATGCGCAAACTATAGAAAGTCGTTATGACGTAGAATGTGCATACTTTGTAGATTCCATTTATGAAATAAAACACATTTTCTAAAAACTCGTGTTTTTTACGAAATCATGTAAAGCTTCTGGAATCTGTGATTTTAAAAAACGGGGGAGGTAAGCTTTTCTTATTTCCGGACGCATGCGCAAACTATAGAAAGTCGTTATGACGTAGAATCTGCATACTTTGCTGATTCCATTTATCAAAGAAAACACATTTTCTAAAAACTCGTGTTTTTTAAGAAATCATGTAAACCTTCTAGAAGCTGTGATTTTAAAAAACGGGGGAAGTAAGCTTTTCTTATTCCCGGACGCATGCGCAAACTGTACAAAGTCGTTATGACGTAGAATCTGCACACTTTGTTGATTCCATTTCTGAAATAAAACACACTTTCTAGAAACTCTTGTTTTTTACGAAATCATGTAAACCTTCTAGAAGCTGTGATTTTAAAAAATGGTGGAAGTAAGCTTTTCTTATTTCCGGACGCATGCGCAAACTATAAAAAGTCATTATGACGTAGAATGTGCATACTTTGTCGATTCCATTTATGAAATAAAACACATTTACTAAAAACTCGTGTTTTTGAAGAAATCATGTAAACCTTCTAGAAGCTGTGATTTTAAAAAACGGGGGAAGTAAGCTTTTCTTATTTCCAAACACATGCGCAAACTATAGAAAGTTGTTATGACGTAGAATGTGCATACTTTGTGGATTGCATTTATGAAATAAAACACATTTTCTAAAAACTCGTGTTTTTTAAGAAATCATGTAAACCTTCTAGAAGCTGTGATTTTAAAAAACGGGGGAAGTAAGCTTTTCTTATTTCCGGACGCATGCACAAACTATAGAAAGTCGTTATGACGTAGAATGTGCATACTTTGTAGATCCCATTTATGAAATAAAACACATTTTCTAAAAACTCGTGTTTTTTACGAAATCATGTAAACCTTCTAGAAGCTGTGATTTTAAAAAACGGTGGAAGTAAGCTTTTCTTATTTCCAAACGCATGCGCAAACTATAGAAAGTCGTTATGACGTAGAATGTGCATACTTTGTTGATTCCATTTATGAAATAAAACACATTTTCTAAAAACTCGTGTTTTTTAAGAAATCATGTAAACCTTCCAGACGCTGTGATTTTAAAAAACGGGGGAAGTAAGCTTTTGTTATTTCCAAACGCATGCGCAAACTATAGAAAGTCGTTATGACGTAGAATGTGCATACTTTGTCGATTCCATTTATGAAATAAAACACATTTTCTAAAAACTCGTGTTTTTTAAGAAATCATGTAAACCTTCTAGAAGCTGTGATTTTAAAAAACGGTGGAAGTAAGCTTTTTTTATTTCCGGACGAATGCGCAAACTATAGAATGTCGTTATGATGTAGAATGTGCATACTTTGTTGATTCCATTGATGAAATAAAACACATTTTCTAAAAACTCGCGTTTTTTAAGAAATCATGTAAACCTTCTAGAAGCTGTGATTTTAAAAAATGGTGGAAGTAAGCTTTTCTTATTTTCGGACGAATGCTCAAACTATAGAATGTCGTTATGACGTAGAATGTGCATACTTTGTTGATTCCATTTATGAAATAAAACACATTTTCTAAAAACTCGTGTTTTTTAAGAAATCATGTAAACCTTCTAGAAGCTGTGATTTTAAAAAACGGGGGAAGTAAGCTTTTCTTATTTCCAAACGCATGCGCAAACTATAGAAAGTCATTATGACGTAGAATGTGCATACTTTGTCGATTCCATTTAAGAAATAAAACACATTTTCTAAAAACTCGTGTTTTTTAAGAAATCATGTAAACCTTCTAGAAGCTGTGATTTCAAAAAACGGGGGAAGTAAGCTTTTCTTATTTCCAAACTTATGCGCAAACTATAGAAAGTCTTTATGACGTAGAATGTGCATACTTTGTTGATTCCATTTATGAAATAAAACACATTTTCTAAAAACAAGTTTTTTTTAAGAAATCATGTAAACCTTCTAGAAGCTGTGATTTTAAAAAACGGTGGAAATAAGCTTTTCTTATTTCTGAATGAATGCGCAAACTATAGAATGTCGTTATGACGTAGAATGTGCATACTTTGTTGATTCCATTTATGAAATAAAACACATTTTCTAAAAACTCGTGTTTTTTAAGAAATCATGTAAACCTTCTAGAAGCTGTGATTTTAAAAAACGGGGGAAGTAAGCTTTTCTTATTTCCGGACGCATGCGCAAACTATAGAAAGTCGTTATGACGTAGAATGTGCATACTTTGTAGATTCCATTTATGAAATAAAACACATTTTCTAAAAACTCGTGTTTTCTACGAAATCATGTAAACCTTCTAGAAGCTGTGATTTTAAAAAACGGGGGAAGTAAGCTTTTCTTATTTCCGGACGCATGCGCAAACTATAGAATGTCGTTATGACGTAGAATGTGCATACTTTGTAGATTCCATTTATGAAATAAAACACATTTTCTAAAAACTCGTGTTTTTTACGAAATCATGTAAACCTTCTAGAAGCTGTGATTTTAAACAACGGTGGAAGTAAGCTTTTCTTATTTTCGGACGCATGCGCAAACTATAGAAAGTCGTTATGACGTAGAATGTGCATACTTTGTAGATTCCATTTATGAAATAAAACACATTTTCTAAAAACTCGTGTTTTTTACGAAATCATGTAAACCTTCTAGAAGCTGTGATTTTAAACAACGGTGGAAGTAAGCTTTTCTTATTTCCGGACGCATGCGCAACCTATAGAAAGTTGTTATGACATAGAATGTCCATACTTTGTTGATTCCATTTATGAAATAAAACACATTTTCTAAAAACTCGTGTTTTTTAAAAAATCATGTAAACATTCTAGAAGCTGTGATTTTAAAAAACGGGGGGAAGTAAGCTTTTCTTATTTCCAGTCGCATGCGCAAACTATAGAAAGTCGTTATGACGTAGAATGTGCATACTTTGTAGATTCCATTGATGAAATAAAACACATTTTCTAAAAACTCGTGTTTTTTACGAAATCACGTAAACCTTATAGAAGCTGTGATTTTAAAAAACGGTGGAAGTAAGCTTTTCTTATTTCCGGACGCATGCGCAACCTATAGAAAGTCGTTATGACGTAGAATGTGCATACTTTGTTGATTCCATTTATGAAATAAAACACATTTTCTAAAAACTCGTGTTTTTTAAGAAATCATGTAAAGCTTCTAGAAGCTGTGATTTTAAAAAACGGTGGAAGTAAGCTTTTCTTATTTCCGGACGCATGCGCAACCTATAGAAAGTTGTTATGACGTAGAATGTGCATACTTTGTTGATTCCATTTATGAAATAAAACACATTTTCTAAAAACTCGTGTTTTTTAAGAAATCATGTAAACCTTCTAGAAGCTGTGATTTTAATAAACGGGGGAAGTAAGCATTTCTTATTTCCAAACGCATGCGCAAACTATAGAAATTCGTTATGACGTAGAATGTGCATACTTTGTTGATTCTATTTATGAAATAAAACACATTTTCTAAGAACTCGTGTTTTTTACGAAATCATGTAAACCTTCTAGAATCTGTGATTTTAAAAAACGGGGGAGGTAAGTGTTTCTTATTTCCGGACGCATGCACAAACTATAGAAAGCCGTTATGACGTAGAATGTGCATACTTTGTAGATTCCATTTATCAAATAAAACACATTTTCTAAAAACTCGTGTTTTTTACGAAATGATGTAAACCTTCTAGAAGCTGTGATTTTAAAAAACGGGGGAAGTAAGCTTTTCTTATTTCCAAATGCATGCGCAAACTATAGAAAGTCGTTATGACGTAGAATGTGAATACTTTGTTGATTCCATTCATGAAATAAAACACATTTTCTAAAAACTCATGTTTTTTACAAAATCATGTAAACCTTCTAGAAGCTGTGATTTTAAAAAACGGGGGAAGTAAGCTTTTCTTATTTCCAAACGCATGCGCAAACTATAGAAAGTTTATATGACGTAGAATGTGCATACTTTTTAGATTCCATTTATGAAATAAAACACATTTTCTAAAAACTCGTGTTTTTTACGAAATCATGTAAACCTTCTAGAAGCTGTGATTTTAAAAAACGGTGGAATTAAGCTTCGCTTATTTCCGGACGCATGCGCAAACTATAGAAAGTCGTTATGACGTAGAATGTGCATACTTTGTAGATTCCATTTATAAAATAAAACACATTTTGTAAAAAATCATGTTTTTTAAGAAATCATGTAAACCTTCTAGAAGTTGTGATTTTAAAAAACGGTGGAAGTAAGCTTTTCTTATTTCCGGACGAATCTGCAAACTATAGAAAGTTGTTATGACGTAGAATGTGCATACTTTGTTGATTCCATTTATGAAATAAAACACATTTTCTAAAAACTCGTGTTTTTTACGAAATCATGTAAACCTTCTAGAAGATGTGATTTTAAAAAACGGTGGAAGTAAGCTTTTCTTATTTCTGGACGAATGCGCAAACTATAGAAAGTCGTTATGACGTATAATGTGCATACTTTGTTGATTCCATTTATGAAATAAAACACATTTTCTAAAAACTCGTGTTTTTTAAGAAATCGTGTAAACCTTCTAGAAGCTGTGATTTTAAAAAATGGGGGAAGTAAGCTTTTATTATTTCCAAACGCATGCGAAAACTATAGAAAGTCGTTATGACGTAGAATGTGCATACTTTGTTGATTCCATTTATGAAATAAAACACATTTTCTAAAAACTCGTGTTTTTTAAGAAATCATGTAAACCTTGTAGAAGCTGTGATTTTAAAAAACGGGGGAAGTAAGCTTTTTTTATTTCCAAACGCATGCGCAAACTATAGAAAGTCGTTCTGACATAGAATGTGCATACGTTGTTGATTCCATTTATGAAATAAAACACATTTTCTAAAAACTCGTGTTTTTTACGAAATCATGTAAACCTTCTAGAAGTTGTGATTTTAAAAAACGGTGGAAGTAAGCTTTTCTTACTTCCGGACGCATGCGCAAACTATAGAAAGTCGTTATGACGTAGAATGTGTATACTTTGTTGATTCCATTTATGAAATAAAACACATTTTCTAAAAACTCGTGTTTTTTACGAAATCATGTAAACCTTCTAGAAGCTGTGATTTTAAAAAACGGGGGAAGTAAGCTTTTCTTATTTCCAAACGCATGCGCAAACTATAGAAAGTCGTTATGACGTAGAATGTTCATACTTTGTATATTCCATTTATGGAATGAAACACATTTTCTAAAAACTCGTGTTTTTTAAGAAATGATGTAAACCTTCTAGAAGCTGTGATTTTAAAAAACGGTGGAAGTAAGCTTTTCTTATTTCCGGACAAATGCGCAAACTATAGAATGTCGTTATGACGTAGAATGTGCATACTTTGTAGATTCCATTTATGAAATAAAACACATTTTCTAAAAACTCGTGTTTTTTACGAAATCATGTAAACCTTCTAGAAGCTGTGATTTTAAACAACGGTGGAAGTAAGCTTTTCTTATTTCCGGACGCATGCGCAACCTATAGAAAGTCGTTATGACATAGAATGTCCATACTTTGTTGATTCCATTTATGAAATAAAACACATTTTCTAAAAACTCGTGTTTTTTAAAAAATCATGTAAACATTCTAGAAGCTGTGATTTTAAAAAACGGGGGAAGTAAGCTTTTCTTATTTCCAGTCGCATGCGCAAACTATAGAAAGTCGTTATGACGTAGAAATTGCATTCTTTGTAGATTCCATTTAGGAAATAAAACACATTTTCTAAAAACTCGTGTTTTTTACGAAATCATGTAAACCTTCTAGAAGCTGTGATCCGGAAAAAACGGTGGAAGTAAGCTTTTCTTATTTCCGGACGAATAAGCAAACTATAGAAATTCGTTATGACGTAGAATGTGCATACTTTGTTGATTCCATTTATGAAATAAAACACATTTTGTAAAAACTCGTGTTTTTTAAGAAATCATGTAAACCTTCTAGAAGCTGTGATTTTAAAAAACGGGGAAAGTAAGCTTTTCTTATTTCCAAACGCATGCGCAAACTATATAAAGTCGTTATGACATAGAATGTGCATACTTTGTAGATTCCATTTATAAAATAAAACACATTTTCTAAAAACTCGTGTTTTTTACGAAATCATGTAATTAACCTTCTAGAAGATGTGATTTTAAAAAACGGTGGAAGTAAGCTTTTCTTATTTCCAAACGCATGCACAAACTATAGAAAGTCGTTATGACGTAGAATTTTCATACTTTGTTGATTCCATTTATGAAATAAAACACATTTTCTAAAAAGTCGTGTTTTTTAAGAAATCATGTAAACCTTGTAGAAGCTGTGATTTTAAAAAACGGGGGAAGTAAGCTTTTCTTATTTCTGGAGGCATGCCCCAACTATAGAAAGTCATTATGACGTAGAATGTGAATACTTTTTTGATTCCATTTATGAAATAAAACACATTTTCTAAAAACTCGTGTTTTCTAAGAAATCATGTAAACCTTCTAGAAGTTGTCATTTTGAAAAACGGGGAAGTAAGCTTTTCTTATTTCCAAACGCATGCGCAAACTATAGAAAGTCGTTATGACGTAGAATGTGCATACTTTGTTGATTCCATTTATGAAATAAAACACATTTTCTAAAAACTCATGTTTTTTAAGAAATCATGTAAACCTTCTAGAAGCTGTGATTTTAAAAAACGGGGGAAGTAAGCTTTTCTTATTTCCAAACGCATGCGCAAACTATAGAAAGTCGTTATCACGTAGAATGTTCATACTTTGTAGATTCCATTTATGGAATGAAACACATTTTTTAAAAACTCATGTTTTTTAAGAAATGATGTAAACCTTCTAGAAGCTGTGATTTTAAAAAACGGTGGAAGTAAGCTTTTCTTATTTCCGGACAAATGCGCAAACTATAGAATGTCGTTATGACGTAGAATGTGCATACTTTGTAGATTCCATTTATGAAATAAAACACATTTTCTAAAAACTCGTGTTTTTTACGAAATCATGTAAACCTTCTAGAAGCTGTGATTTTAAACAACGGTGGAAGTAAGCTTTTCTTATTTCCGGACGCATGCGCAACCTATAGAAAGTCGTTATGATATAGAATGTCCATACTTTTTTGATTCCATTTATGAAATAAAACACATTTTCTAAAAACTCGTGTTTTTTAAAAAATCATGTAAACATTCTAGAAGCTGTGATTTTAAAAAACGGGGGAAGTAAGCTTTTCTTATTTCCAGTCGCATGCGCAAACTATAGAAAGTCGTTATGACGTAGAATGTGCATACTTTGTAGATTCCATTGATGAAATAAAACACATTTTCTAAAAACTCGTGTTTTTTACGAAGTCATGTAAACCTTCTAGAAGCTGTGATTTTAAAAAACGGGGGAAGTAAGCTTTTCTTATTTCCAGTCGCATGCGCAAACTATAGAAAGTCGTTATGACGTAGAATGTGCATACTTTGTAGATTCCATTGATGAAATAAAACACATTTTCTAAAAACTCGTGTTTTTTACGAAATCATGTAAAGCTTCTAGAAGCTGTGATTTTAAAAAACGGTGGAAGTAAGCTTTTCTTATTTCCGGACGCATGCGCAACGTATAGAAAGTCGTTATGACGTAGAATGTGCATACTTTGTTGATTCCATTTATGAAATAAAACACATTTTCTAAAAACTCATGTTTTTTACGAAATCATGTAAACCTTCTAGAAGCTGTGATTTCAAAAAACGGGGGAAGTAAGCTTTTCTTATTTCCAAACGCATGCGCAAACTATAGAAAGTCATTATGACGTAGAATGCGCATACTTTGTCGATTCCATTTATGAAATAAAACAAATTTTCTAAAAACTCGTGTTTTTTAAGAAATCATGTAAACCTTCTAGAAGCTGTGATTTTAAAAAACGGGGGAAGTAAGCTTTTCTTATTTTCGGACGCATTCGCAAACTATAGAAAGTCGTTATGACGTAGAAATTGCATACTTTGTAGATTCCATTTAGGAAATAAAACACATTTTCTAAAAACTCGTGTTTTTTACGAAATCATGTAAACCTTCTAGAAGCTGTGATCCGGAAAAAACGGTGGAAGTAAGCTTTTCTTATTTCCGGACGAATAAGCAAACTATAGAAATTCGTTATGACGTAGAATGTGCATACTTTGTTGATTCCATTTATGAAATAAAACACATTTTGTAAAAACTCGTGTTTTTTAAGAAATCATGTAAACCTTCTAGAAGCTGTGATTTTAAAAAACGGGGAAAGTAAGCTTTTCTTATTTCCAAACGCATGCACAAACTATATAAAGTCGTTATGACGTAGAATGTGCATACTTTGTAGATTCCATTTATAAAATAAAACACATTTTCTAAAAACTCGTGTTTTTTATGAAATCATGTAATTAACCTTCTAGAAGATGTGATTTTAAAAAACGGGGGAAGTAAGCTTTTCTTATTTCCAAACGCATGCACAAACTATAGAAAGTCGTTATGACGTAGAATGTTCATACTTTGTTGATTCCATTTATGAAATAAAACACATTTTCTAAAAAGTCGTGTTGTTTAAGAAATCATGTAAACCTTGTAGAAGCTGTGATTTTAAAAAACGGGGGAAGTAAGCTTTTGTTATTTCCAAACGCATGCGCAAACTATAGAAAGTCGTTATGACGTAGAATGTTCATACTTTGTCGATTCCATTTATGAAATAAAACACATTTTCTAAAAACTCATGTTTTTTAAGAAATCATGTAAACCTTCTAGAAGCTGTGATTTTAAAAAACGGTGGAAGTAAGCTTTTATTATTTCCGGACGAATGCGCAAACTATAGAATGTCGTTATGACGTAGAATGTGCATACTTTGTTGATTCCATTGATGAAATAAAACACATTTTCTAAAAACTCGCGTTTTTTCAGAAATTATGTAAACCTGCTAGAAACTGTGATTTTAAAAAACGGTGGAAGTAAGCTTTTCTTATTTCCGGACGAATGCGCAAACTATAGAATGTCGTTATGACGTAGAATGTGCATACTTTGTTGATTCCATTTATGAAATAAAACACATTTTTTAAAAACTCGTGTTTCTTAAGAAATCATGTAAACCTTCTAGAAGCTGTGATTTTAAAAAACGGGGGAAGTAAGCTTTTCTTATTTCCAAACGCATGCGCAAACTATAGAAAGTCATTATGACGTAGAATGTGCATACTTTGTCGATTCCATTTATGAAAAAAAAAAGATTTTCTAAAAACTCGTGTTTTTTAAGAAATCATGTAAACCTTCTAGAAGCTGTGATTTCAAAAAACGGGGGAAGTAAGCTTTTCTTATTTCCAAACTTATGCGCAAACTATAGAAAGTCGTTATGACGTAGAATGTGCATACTTTGTTGATTCCATTTATGAAATAAAACACATTTTCTAAAAACTCGTTTTTTTTAAGAAATCATGTAAACCTTCTAGAAGCTGTGATTTTAAAAAACGGTGGAAATAAGCTTTTCTGATTTCTGGATGAATGCGCAAACTATAGAATGTCGATATGACGTAGAATGTGCATACTTTGTTGATTCCATTTATGAAATAAAACACATTTTCTAAAAACTCATGTTTTTTAAGAAATCATGTAAACCTTCTAGAAGCTGTGATTTTAAAAAACGGGGGAAGTAAGCTTTTCTTATTTCCAAACGCATGCGCAAACTATAGAAAGTCATTATGACGTAGAATGTGCATACTTTGTCGATTCCATTTATGAAATAAAACACATGTTCTAAAAACTCGTGTTTTTTACGAAATCATGTAAACCTTCTAGAAGCTGTGATTTCAAAAAACGGGGGAAGTAAGCTTTTCTTATTTCCAAACGCATGCGCAACCTATAGAAAGTCGTTATGACATAGAATGTGCATACTTTGGTGATTCCATTTATGAAATAAAACACATTTTCTAAAAACTCGTGTTTTTTAAAAAATCATATAAACATTCTAGAAGCTGTGATTTTAAAAAACGGGGGAAGTAAGCTTTTCTTATTTCCAGTCGCATGCAAAAACTATAGAAAGTCGTTATGACGTAGAATGTGCATACTTTGTAGATTCCATTGATGAAATAAAACACATTTTCTAAAAACTCGTGTTTTTTACGAAATCATGTAAACCTTCTAGAAGCTGTGATTTTAAAAAACGGTGGAAGTAAGCTTTTCTTATTTCCGGACGCATGCGCAACCTATAGAAAGTCGTTATGACGTAGAATGTGCATACTTTGTTGATTCCATTTATGAAATAAAACACATTTTCTAAAAACTCGTGTTTTTTAAGAAATCATGTAAACCTTCTAGAAGCTGTGATTTCAAAAAACGGGGGAAGTAAGCTTTTCTTATTTCCAAACTTATGCGCAAACTATAGAAAGTCGTTATGACGTAGAATGTGCATACTTTGTTGATTCCATTTATGAAATAAAACACATTTTCTAAAAACTCGTTTTTTTTAAGAAATCATGTAAACCTTCTAGAAGCTGTGATTTTAAAAAACGGTGGAAATAAGCTTTTCTTATTTCTGGATGAATGCGCAAACTATAGATTGTTGTTATGACGTAGAATGTGCATACTTTGTAGATTCCATTTATGAAATAAAACACATTTTCTAAAAACTCGTGTTTTTTACGAAATCATGTAAACCTTCTAGAAGCTGTGATTTTAAAAAACGGGGGAAGTAAGCTTTTCTTATTTCCGGACGCATGCGCAAACTATAGAAAGTCATTATGACGTATAATGTGCATACTTTGTAGATTCCATTTATGAAATAAAACACATTTTCTAAAAACTCGTGTTTTTTACGAAATCATGTAAACCTTCTAGAAGCTGTGATTTTAAACAACGGTGGAAGTAAGCTTTTCTTATTTCCGGACGCATCCGCAACCTATAGAAAGTCGTTATGACATAGAATGTCCATACTTTGTTGATTCCATTTATGAAATAAAACACATTTTCTAAAAACTCGTGTTTTTTAAAAAATCATGTAAACATTCTAGAAGCTGTGATTTTAAAAAACGGGGGAAGTAAGCTTTTCTTATTTCCAGTCGCATGCGCAAACTATAGAAAGTCGTTATGACGTAGAATGTGCATACTTTGTAGAATCCATTGATGAAATAAAACACATTTTCTAAAAACTCGTGTTTTTTACGAAATCATGTAAACCTTCTAGAAGCTGTGATTTTAAAAAACGGTGGAAGTAAGCTTTTCTTATTTCCGGACGCATGCGCAACCTATAGAAAGTCGTTATGACGTAGAATGTGCATAATTTGTTGATTCCATTTATGAAATAAAACACATTTTCTAAAAACTCGTGTTTTTTATGAAATCATGTAAAGCTTCTAGAAGCTGTGATTTTAAAAAACGGTGGAAGTAAGCTTTTCTTATTTCCGGACGCATGGTCAAACTATAGAAAGTCGTTATGACGTAGACTGTGCATACTTTGTTGATTCTATTTATGAAATAAAACACATTTTCTAAAAACTCGTGTTTTTTACGAAATCATGTAAACCTTCTAGAATCTGTGATTTTAAAAAACGGGGGAGGTAAGCTTTTCTTATTTCCGGACGCATGCACAAACTATAGAAATCCGTTATGACGTAGAATGTGCATACTTTGTAGATTCCATTTATGAAATAAAACACATTTTCTAAAAACTCGTGTTTTTTACGAAATCATGTAAACCTTCTAGAAGCTGTGATTTTAAAAAACGGTGGAAGTAAGCTTTTCTTATTTCCGGACGCATGCGCAATCTATAGAAAGTTGTATTGACGTAGAATGTGCATACTTTGTTGATTCTATTTACGAAATAAAATACATTTTCTAAAAACTTGTGTTGTTTACGAAATCATGTAAACCTTCTAGAATCTGTGATTTTAAAAAACTGGGGAGGTAAGCTTTTTTTATTTCCGGATGCATTCGCAAACTGTAGAAAGTCGTTATGACATAGAATGTGCATACTTTGTTGATTCCATTTATGAAATTAAACACATTTTCTAAAAACTCGTGCTTTTTAAGAAATCATGTAAAACTTCTAGAAGCTGTGATTTTAAAAAACGGGGGAAGTAAGCTTTTCTTATTTCCGGACGCATGTGCAAACTATAGAAATTCATTATGACGTAGAATGTGCATACTTTGTAGATTCTATTTATGAAATAAAACACATTTTCTAAAAACTCGTGTTTTTTACGAAATCATGTAAACCTTCCAGAAGCTGTGATTTTAAGAAACGGTGGAAGTAAGCTTTTCTTATTTCCGGACGCATGCGCAACCTATAGAAAGTCGTTATGATCTATAATGTGCATACTTTGTTGATTCCATTTATGAAATAAAACACATTTTCTAAAAACTCGTTTTTTTTAAGAAATCATGTGAACCTTCTAGAAGCTGTGATTTTAATAAACGGGGGAAGTAAGTTTTCCTTATTTCCAAACGCATGCGCAAACTATAGAAAGTTGTTATGACGTACAATGTGCATACTTTGTTGATTCTATTTACGAAATAAAACACATTTTCTATAAACTCGTGTTTTTTACGAAATCATGTAAACCTTCTAGAATCTATGATTTTAAAAAAGGGGGAAGGTAAGCTTTTCTTATTTCCGGATGCATGCACAAATTATAGAAAGTCGTTATGACGTAGAATCTGCATACTTTGCTGATTCCATTTAGGAAATAAAACACATTTTAAACAAACTCATGTTTTTTAAGAAATCTTGTAAACCTTCTAGAAGCTGTGATTTTAATAAACGGGGGAAGTAAGCTTTTCTTATTTCCAAACGCATGCGCAAACTATAGAAAGTCGTTATGACGTAGAATGTTCATACTTTGTAGATTCTATTTATGAAATAAAACACATTTTCTATAAACTCGTGTTTTTTAAGAAATCATGTAAACCTTCTGGAAGCTGTGATTTTAATAAACGAGGGAAGTAAGCATTTCTTATTTCCAAATGCATGCGCAAGCTATAGAAATTCGTTATGATGTAGAATGTGCATACTTTGTAGATTCCATTTATGAAATAAAACACATTTTCTAAAAACTCGTGTTTTTTACGAAATCATGTAAATCTTCTAGAAGCTGTGATTTTAAAAAACGGTGGAAGTAAGCTTTTCTTATATCCAAACGCATGCGCAAACTATAGAAAGTCGTTATGACATAGAATGTGCATACTTTGTAGATTCCATTTATGAAATAAAACACATTTTCAAAAAACTCGTGTTTTTTACGAAATCATGTAAAGCTTCTAGAATCTGTGATTTTAAAAAACGGGGGAGGTAAGCTTTTCTGATTTCCGGACGCATGCGCAAACTATAGAAAGTCGTTATGACGTAGAATCTGCATACTTTGCTGATTCCATTTATGAAATAAAACACATTTTCTAAAAACTTGTGTTTTTTATGAAATCATGTAAACCTTCTAGAAGCTGTGATTTTAAAAAACGGGGGAAGTAAGCTTTTCTTATTCCCGGACGCGTGCGCAAACTGTACAAAGTCGTTATGACGTAGAATCTGCACACTTTGTTGATTCCATTTCTGAAATAAAACACACTTTCTAAAAACTCGTGTTTTTTAAGAAATCATGAAACCTTCTAGAAGCTGTGATTTTAAAAAACTGGGGAAGTAAGCTTTTCTTATTTCCGGACGCATGCGCAAACTATAGAAAGTCATTATGACGTAGAATGTGCATACTTTGTAGATTCCATTTATGAAATTAAACACATTTTCTAAAAACTCGTGTTTTTTACGAAATCATGTAAAGCTTCTAGAAGCTGTGATTTTAAAAAACGGTGGAAGTAAGCTTTTCTTATTTTCGGACGCATGCGCAAACTATAGAAAGTCATTACGACGTAGAATGTTCATACTTTGTAGATTCCATTTATGAAATAAAACACATTTTCTAAAAACTCGTGTTTTTTACGAAATCATGTAAAGCTTCTAGAAGCTGTGATTTTAAAAAACGGTGGAAGTAAGCTTTTCTTATTTCCGGACGCATGCGCAAACTGTACAAAGTCGTTATGACATAGAATCTGCACACTTTGTTGATTCCATTTCTGAAATAAAACACACTTTCTAGAAACTCGTGTTTTTTAAGAAATGATGAAACCTTCTAGAAGCTGTGATTTTAAAAAACGGGGGAAGTAAGCTTTTCTTATTTCCAGACGCATGCGCAAACTATAGAAAGTCATTATGACATAGAATGTGCATACTTTGTAGATTCCATTTATGAAATAAAACACATTTTCTAAAAACTAGTGTTTTTTACGAAATCATGTAAACCTTCTAGAAGCGATGATTTTAAAAAACAGTGGAAGTAATCTTTTCTTATTTCCGGACGCATGCGCAACCTATAGAAAGTCGTTATGACGTAGAATATGCATACTTTGTTGATTCTATTTATGAAATGAAACACATTTTCTAAAAACTCGTGTTTTTTACGAAATCATGTAAACCTTCTAGAATCTGTGATTTTAAAAAATGGGGGAGGTAAGCTTTTCTTATTTCCGGACGCATGCGCAAACTATAGAAAGTCCTTATGACGTAGAATGTGCATACTTTGTAGATTCGATTTATGAAATAAAACACATTTTCTAAAAACTCGTGTTTTTTACGAAATCATGTAAAACTTCTAGAAGCTGTGATTTTAAAAAACGGTGGAAGTAGGTTTTCATATTTCCGGACGCATGCGAAAACTATAGAAAGTCGTTATGAAGTAGAATGTGCATACTTTGTAGATTCCATTAATGAAATAAAACACATTTTCTAAAAACTCGTGATTTTTACGAAATCATGTAAAACTTCTAGAAGCTGTGATTTTAAAAAACGGTGGAAGTAAGCTTTTCTTATTTCCGGACGCATGCGCAAACTATAGAAAGTTGTTATGACGTAGAATGTGCATACTTTGTAGATTCCATTAATGAAATAAAACACATTTTCTAAAAACTCGTGTTTTTTACGAAATCATGTAAAACTTCTAGAAGCTGTGATTTTAAAAAACGGTGGAAGTAAGCTTTTCTTATTTCCGGACGCATGCGCAAACTATAGAAAGTCGTTATGATGTACAATGTGCATACTTTGTAGATTCCATTTATGAAATAAAACACATTTTCTAAAAACTCGTGTTTTTTACGAAATCATGTAAAGCTTCTAGAATCTGTGATTTTAAAAATCGGGGGAGGTAAGCTTTTCTTATTTCCGGACGCATGAGCAAACTATAGAAAGTCGTTATTACGTAGAATCTGCATACTTTGCTGATTCCATTTATGAAATAAAACACATTTTCTAAAAACTCGTGTTTTGTACGAAATCATGTAAACCTTCTAGAAGCTGTGATTTTAAAAAACGGGGGAAGTAAGCTTTTCTTATTCCCGGACGCATGCGCAAACTATAGAAAGTCATTATGACGTAGAATGTGCATACTTTGTAGATTCCATTTATGAAATAAAACACATTTTCTAAAAACTCGTGTTTTTTACGAAATCATGTAAACCTTCTAGAAGCTGTGATTTTAAAAAACGGTGGAAGTAAGCTTTTCTTATTTCCGGACGCATGCGCAATCTATAGAAAGTTGTTATGACGTAGAATGTGCATACTTTGTTGATTCTATTTACGAAATAAAACACATTTTCTAAAAACTTGTGTTGTTTACGAAATCATGTAAACCTTCTAGAATCTGTGATTTTAAAAAACTGGGGAGGTAAGCTTTTCTTATTTCCCGATTCATGCGCAAACTGTAGAAAGTCGTTATGACATAGAATGTGCATACTTTGTTGATTCCAGTTATGAAATAAAACACATTTTCTAAAAACTCATGCTTTTTAAGAAATCATGTAAAACTTCTAGAAGCTGTGATTTTAAAAAACGGGGGAAGTAAGCTTTTCTTATTTCCGGACGCATGCGCAAACTATAGAAAGTCATTATGACGTAGAATGTGCATACTTTGTAGATTCCATTTATGAAATAAAACACATTTTCTAAAAACTCCTGTTTTTTATGAAATCATGTAAACCTTCCAGAAGCTGTGATTTTAAGAAACGGTGGAAGTAAGCTTTTCTTATTTCCGGACGCATGCGCAACCTATAGAAAGTCGTTATGACGTAGAATGTGCATACTTTTTTGATTCCATTTATGAAATAAAACACATTTTCTAAAAACTCGTGTTTTTTAAGTAATCATGTGAACCTTCTAGAAGCTGTGATTTTAATAAACGGGGGAAGTAAGTTTTTCTTATTTCCAAACGCATGCGCAAAGTATAGAAAGTTGTTATGACGTAGAATGTGCATACTTTGTTGATTCTATTTATGAAATAAAACACATTTTCTAAAAACTCGTGTTTTTTAAGAAATCATGTAAACCTTCTAGAATCTGTGATTTTAAAAAACGGGGGAGGTAAGCTTTTCTTATTTCCGGACGCATGCGGAAACTATAGAAAGTCATTATGACGTAGAATGTGCATACTTTGTAGATTCCATTTATGAAATAAAACACATTTTCTAAAAACTCGTGTTTTTTAAGAAATCATGTAAAGCTTCTAGAAGGTGTGATTTTAAAAAACGGGGGAAGTAAGCTTTTCTTATTTCCAAACGCATGCACAAACTATAGAAAGTCATTATGACGTAGAATGTGCATACTTTGACGATTCCATTTATGAAATAAAACACATTTTCTAAAAACTCGTGTTTTTTAAGAAATCATGTAAACCTTCTAGAAGCTGTGATTTCAAAAAACGGTGGACGTAAGCTTTTCTTATTTCCAAACTTATGCGCAAACTATAGAAAGTCGTTATGACGTAGAATGTGCATACTTTGTTGATTCCATTTATGAAATAAAACACATTTTCTAAAAACTCGTTTTTTTTAAGAAATCATGTAAACCTTCTAGAAGCTGTGATTTTAAAAAACGGTGGAAATAAGCTTTTCTTATTTCTGGATGAATGCGCAAACTATAGAATGTCGTTATGACGTAGAATGTGCATACTTTGGTGATTCCATTTATGAAATAAAACACATTTTCTAAAAACTCGTGTTTTTTAAGAAATCATGTAAACCTTCTAGAAGCTGTGATTTTAAAAAACGGGGGAAGTAAGCTTTTCTTATTTCCGGACGCATGCGCAAACTATAGAAAGTCGTTATGACGTAGAATGTGCATACTTTGTAGATTCCATTTATGAAATAAAACACATTTTCTAAAAACTCGTGTTTTTTACGAAATCATGTAAACCTTCTAGAAGCTGTGATTTTAAAAAACGGGGGAAGTATGCTTTTCTTATTTCCGGACGCATGCGCAAACTATAGAAAGTCATTATGACGTATAATGTGCATACTTTGTAGATTCCATTTATGAAATAAAACACATTTTCTAAAAACTCGTGTTTTTTACGAAATCATGTAAACCTTCTAGAAGCTGTGTTTTAAACAACGGTGGAAGTAAGCTTTTCTTATCTCCGGACGCATGCGCAACCTATAGAAAGTCGTTATGACATAGAATGTCCATACTTTGTTGATTCCATTTATGAAATAAAACACATTTTCTAAAAACTCGTGTTTTTTAAAAAATCATGTAAACATTCTAGAAGCTGTGATTTTAAAAAACGGGGGAAGTAAGCTTTTCTTATTTCCAGTCGCATGCGCAAACTATAGAAAGTTGTTATGACGTAGAATGTGCATACTTTGTAGATTCCATTGATGAAATAAAACACATTTTCTAAAAACTCGTGTTTTTTACAAAATCATGTAAACCTTCTAGAAGCTGTGATTTTAAAAAACGGTGGAAGTAAGCTTTTCTTATTTCCGGACGCATGCGCAACCTATAGAAAGTCGTTATGACGTAGAATGTGCATACTTTGTTGATTCCATTTATGAAATAAAACACATTTTCTAAAAACTCGTGTTTTTTAAGAAATCATGTAAAGCTTCTAGAAGCTGTGATTTTAAAAAACGGTGGAAGTAAGCTTTTCTTATTTCCGGACGCATGCGCAACCTATAGAAAGTCGTTATGACGTAGAATGTGCATACTTTGTTGATTCCATTTATGAAATAAAACACAGTTTCTAAAAACTCGTGTTTTTTAAGAAATCATGTAAACCTTCTAGAAGCTGTGATTTTAATAAACGGGGGAAGTAAGCATTTCTTATTTCCAAACGCATGCGCAAACTATAGAAATTCGTTATGACGTAGAATGTGCATACTTTGTAGATTCCATTTATGAAATAAAACACATTTTCTAAAAACTCGTGTTTTTTACGAAATCATGTAAAGCTTCTAGAAGCTGTGATTTTAAAAAACGGTGGAAGTAAGCTTTTCTTATTTCCGGACGCATGTTCAAACTATAGAAAGTCGTTATGACGTAGAATGTGCATACTTTGTAGATTCCATTTATGAAATAAAACACATTTTCTAAAAACTCGTGTTTTTTATGAAATCATGTAAAGCTTCTAGAAGCTGTGATTTTAAAAAACGGTGGAAGTAAGCTTTTCTTATTTCCGGACGCATGTTCAAACTATAGAAAGTCGTTATGACGTAGACTGTGCATACTTTGTTGATTCTATTTATGAATTAAAACACATTTTCTAAAAACTTGTGTTTTTTACGAAATCATGTAAACCTTCTAGAATCTGTGATTTTAAAAAACGGGGGAGGTAAGTTTTTCTTATTTCCGGACGCATGCACAAACTATAGAAAGCCGTTATGACGTAGAATGTGCATACTTTGTAGATTCCATTTATGAAATAAAACACATTTTCTAAAAACTCGTGTTTTTTACGAAATCATGTAAATCTTCTAGAATCTGTGATTTTAAAAATCGGGGGAGGTAAGCTTTTCTTATTTCCGGACGCATGAGCAAACTATAGAAAGTCGTTATCACGTAGAATCTGCATACTTTGCTGATTCCATTTATGAAATAAAACACATTTTCTAAAAACTCGTGTTTTGTACGAAATCATGTAAACCTTCTAGAAGCTGTGATTTTAAAAAACGGGGGAAGTAAGCTTTTCTTATTCCCGGACGCATGCGCAAACTATAGAAAGTCATTATGACGTAGAATGTGCATACTTTGTAGATTCCATTTATGAAATAAAACACATTTTCTAAAAACTCGTGTTTTTTACGAAATCATGTAAACCTTCTAGAAGCTGTGATTTTAAAAAACGGTGGAAGTAAGCTTTTCTTATTTCCGGACGCATGCGCAATCTATAGAAAGTTGTTATGACGTAGAATGTGCATACTTTGTTGATTCTATTTACGAAATAAAACACATTTTCTAAAAACTTGTGTTGTTTACGAAATCATGTAAACCTTCTAGAATCTGTGATTTTAAAAAACTGGGGAGGTAAGCTTTTCTTATTTCCCGATTCATGCGCAAACTGTAGAAAGTCGTTATGACATAGAATGTGCATACTTTGTTGATTCCAGTTATGAAATAAAACACATTTTCTAAAAACTCATGCGTTTTAAGAAATCATGTAAAACTTCTAGAAGCTGTGATTTTAAAAAACGGGGGAAGTAAGCTTTTGTTATTTCCAAACGCATGCGCAAACTATAGAAAGTCATTATGACGTAGAATGTGCATACTTTGTAGATTCCATTTATGAAATAAAACACATTTTCTAAAAACTCCTGTTTTTTATGAAATCATGTAAACCTTCCAGAAGCTGTGATTTTAAGAAACGGTGGAAGTAAGCTTTTCTTATTTCCGGACGCATGCGCAACCTATAGAAAGTCGTTATGACGTAGAATGTGCATACTTTTTTGATTCCATTTATGAAATAAAACACATTTTCTAAAAACTCGTGTTTTTTAAGTAATCATGTGAACCTTCTAGAAGCTGTGATTTTAATAAACGGGGGAAGTAAGTTTTTCTTATTTCCAAACGCATGCGCAAACTATAGAAAGTTGTTATGACGTAGAATGTGCATACTTTGTTGATTCTATTTATGAAATAAAACACATTTTCTAAAAACTCGTGTTTTTTAAGAAATCATGTAAACCTTCTAGAATCTGTGATTTTAAAAAACGGGGGAGGTAAGCTTTTCTTATTTCCGGACGCATGCGTAAACTATAGAAAGTCATTATGACGTAGAATGTGCATACTTTGTAGATTCCATTTATGAAATAAAACACATTTTCTAAAAACTCGTGTTTTTTAAGAAATCATGTAAAGCTTCTAGAAGGTGTGATTTTAAAAAACGGGGGAAGTAAGCTTTTCTTATTTCCAAACGCATGCACAAACTATAGAAAGTCATTATGACGTAGAATGTGCATACTTTGTCGATTCCATTTATGAAATAAAACACATTTTCTAAAAACTCGTGTTTTTTAAGAAATCATGTAAACCTTCTAGAAGCTGTGATTTCAAAAAACGGGGGAAGTAAGCTTTTCTTATTTCCAAACTTATGCGCAAACTATAGAAAGTCGTTATGACGTAGAATGTGCATACTTTGTTGATTCCATTTATGAAATAAAACACATTTTCTAAAAACTCGTTTTTTTTAAGAAATCATGTAAACCTTCTAGAAGCTGTGATTTTAAAAAACGGTGGAAATAAGCTTTTCTTATTTCTGGATGAATGCGCAAACTATAGAATGTCGTTATGACGTAGAATGTGCATACTTTGGTGATTCCATTTATGAAATAAAACACATTTTCTAAAAACTCGTGTTTTTTAAGAAATCATGTAAACCTTCTAGAAGCTGTGATTTTAAAAAACGGGGGAAGTAAGCTTTTCTTATTTCCGGACGCATGCGCAAACTATAGAAAGTCGTTATGACGTAGAATGTGCATACTTTGTAGATTCCATTTATGAAATAAAACACATTTTCTAAAAACTCGTGTTTTTTACGAAATCATGTAAACCTTCTAGAAGCTGTGATTTTAAAAAACGGGGGAAGTATGCTTTTCTTATTTCCGGACGCATGCGCAAACTATAGAAAGTCATTATGACGTATAATGTGCATACTTTGTAGATTCCATTTATGAAATAAAACACATTTTCTAAAAACTCGTGTTTTTTACGAAATCATGTAAACCTTCTAGAAGCTGTGTTTTAAACAACGGTGGAAGTAAGCTTTTCTTATCTCCGGACGCATGCGCAACCTATAAAAAGTCGTTATGACATAGAATGTCCATACTTTGTTGATTCCATTTATGAAATAAAACACATTTTCTAAAAACTCGTGTTTTTTAAAAAATCATGTAAACATTCTAGAAGCTGTGATTTTAAAAAACGGGGGAAGTAAGCTTTTCTTATTTCCAGTCGCATGCGCAAACTATAGAAAGTCGTTATGACGTAGAATGTGCATACTTTGTAGATTCCATTGATGAAATAAAACACATTTTCTAAAAACTCGTGTTTTTTACAAAATCATGTAAACCTTCTAGAAGCTGTGATTTTAAAAAACGGTGGAAGTAAGTTTTTCTTATTTCCGGACGCATGCGCAACCTATAGAAAGTCGTTATGACGTAGAATGTGCATACTTTGTTGATTCCATTTATGAAATAAAACACATTTTCTAAAAACTCGTGTTTTTTAAGAAATCATGTAAAGCTTCTAGAAGCTGTGATTTTAAAAAACTGTGGAAGTAAGCTTTTCTTATTTCCGGACGCATGCGCAACCTATAGAAAGTCGTTATGACGTAGAATGTGCATACTTTGTTGATTCCATTTATGAAATAAAACACATTTTCTAAAAACTCATGTTTTTTAAGAAATCATGTAAACCTTCTAGAAGCTGTGATTTTAATAAACGGTGGAAGTAAGCATTTCTTATTTCCAAACGCATGCGCAAACTATAGGAATTCGTTATGACGTAGAATGTGCATACTTTGTAGATTCCATTTATGAAATAAAACACATTTTCTAAAAACTCGTGTTTTTTACGAAATCATGTAAAGCTTCTAGAAGCTGTGATTTTAAAAAACGGTGGAAGTAAGCTTTTCTTATTTCCGGACGCATGTTCAAACTATAGAAAGTCGTTATGACGTAGAATGTGCATACTTTGTAGATTCCATTTATGAAATAAAACACATTTTCTAAAAACTCGTGTTTTTTATGAAATCATGTAAAGCTTCTAGAAGCTGTGATTTTAAAAAACGGTGGAAGTAAGCTTTTCTTATTTCCGGATGCATGTTCAAACTATAGAAAGTCGTTATGATGTAGACTGTGCATACTTTGTTGATTCTATTTATGAATTAAAACACATTTTCTAAAAACTTGTGTTTTTTACGAAATCATGTAAACCTTCTAGAATCTGTGATTTTAAAAAACGGGGGAGGTAAGCTTTTCTTATTTCCGGACGCATGCACAAACTATAGAAAGCCGTTATGACGTAGAATGTGCATACTTTGTAGATTCCATTTATGAAATAAAACACATTTTCTAAAAACTCGTGTTTTTTACGAAATCATGTAAACCTTCTAGAAACTGTGATTTTAAAAAACGGTGGAAGTAAGCTTTTCTTATTTCTGGACGCATGCGCAATCTATAGAAAGTTGTTATGACGTAGAATGTGCATACTTTGTTGATTCTATTTACGAAATAAAACACATTTTCTAAAAACTTGTGTTGTTTACGAAATCATGTAAACCTTCTAGAATCTGTGATTTTAAAAAACTGGGGAGGTAAGCTTTTTTTATTTCCGGATGCATGCGCAAACTGTAGAAAGTCGTTATGACATAGAATGTGCATACTTTGTTGATTCCATTTATGAAATAAAACACATTTTCTAAAAACTCGTGCTTTTTAAGAAATCATGTAAAACTTCTAGAAGCTGTGATTTTAAAAAACGGGGGAAGTAAGCTTTTCTTATTTCCGGACGCATGCGCAAACTATAGAAATTCATTATGACGTAGAATGTGCATACTTTGTAGATTCCATTTATGAAATAAAACACATTTTCTAAAAACTCGTGTTTTTTACGAAATCATTTAAACCTTCCAGAAGCTGTGATTTTAAGAAACGGTGGAAGTAAGCTTTTCTTATTTCCGGACGCATGCGCATCCTATAGAAAGTCGTTATGACGTAGAATGTGCATACTTTGTTGATTCCATTTATGAAATAAAACACATTTTCTAAAAACTCGTGTTTTTTAAGAAATCATGTGAACCTTCTAGAAGCTGTGATTTTAATAAACGGGGGAAGTAAGTTTTTCTTATTTCCAAACGCATGCGCAAACTATAGAAAGTTGTTATGACGTACAATGTGCATACTTTGTTGATTCTATTTACGAAATAAAGCACATTTTCTATAAACTCGTGTTTTTTACGAAATCATGTAAACCTTCTAGAATCTGTGATTTTAAAAAACGGGGGAGGTAAGCTTTTCTTATTTCCGGATGCATGCGCAAATTATAGAAAGTCGTTATGACGTAGAATCTGCATACTTTGTTGATTCCATTTAGGAAATAAAACACATTTTCTAAAAACTCGTGCTTTTTAAGAAATCATATAAACCTTCTAGAAGCTGTGATTTTAAAAAATGGGGGAAGTAAGCTTTTCTTATTTCCGGACGAATGCGCACACTATAGAAAGTCATTATGACGTAGAATGTGCATACTTTGTAGATTCCATTTATGAAATAAAACACATTTTCTAAAAACTCGTGTTTTTTACGAAATCATGTAAACCTTCTAGAAGCTGTGATTTTAAAAAACGGAGGAAGTAAGCTTTTCTTATTTCCGGATGCATGCGCAACCTATAGAAAGTCGTTATGAAGTAGAATGTGCATACTTTGTTGATTCCATTGATGACATAAAAGACATTTTAAACAAACTCATGTTTTTTAAGAAATCTTGTAAACCTTCTAGAAGCTGTGATTTTAATAAACGGGGGAAGTAAGCTTTTCTTATTTCCAAACGCATGCGCAAACTATAGAAAGTCGTTATGACGTAGAATGTTCATACTTTGTAGATTCTATTTATGAAATAAAACACATTTTCTATAAACTCGTGTTTTTTAAGAAATCATGTAAACATTCTGGAAGCTGTGATTTTAATAAACGAGGGAAGTAAGCATTTCTTATTTCCAAATGCATGCGCAAGCTATAGAAATTCGTTATGATGTAGAATGTGCATACTTTGTAGATTCCATTTATGAAATAAAACACATTTTCTAAAATCTCGTGTTTTTTACGAAATCATGTAAATCTTCTAGAAGCTGTGATTTTAAAAAACGGTGGAAGTAAGCTTTTCTTATATCCAAACGCATGCGCAAACTATAGAAAGTCGTTATGACGTAGAATGTGCATACTTTGTAGATTCCATTTATGAAATAAAACACATTTTCAAAAAACTCGTGTTTTTTACGAAATCATGTAAAGCTTCTAGAATCTGTTATTTTAAAAAACGGGGGAGGTAAGCTTTTCTTATTTCCGGACGCATGCGCAAACTATAGAAAGTCGTTATGACGTAGAATCTGCATACTTTGCTGATTCCATTTATGAAATAAAACACCTTTTCTAAAAACTTGTGTTTTTTAAGAAATCATGTAAACCTTCTAGAAGCTGTGATTTTAAAAAACGGTGGAAGTAAGCTTTTCTTATTTCTGGACGCATGCGCAATCTATAGAAAGTTGTTATGACGTAGAATGTGCATACTTTGTTGATTCTATTTACGAAATAAAACACATTTTCTAAAAACTTGTGTTGTTTACGAAATCATGTAAACCTTCTAGAATCTGTGATTTTAAAAAACTGGGGAGGTAAGCTTTTTTTATTTCCGGATGCATGCGCAAACTGTAGAAAGTCGTTATGACATAGAATGTGCATACTTTGTTGATTCCATTTATGAAATAAAACACATTTTCTAAAAACTCGTGTTTTTTACGAAATCATGTAAACCTTCTAGAAACTGTGATTTTAAAAAACGGTGGAAGTAAGCTTTTCTTATTTCTGGACGCATGCGCAATCTATAGAAAGTTGTTATGACGTAGAATGTGCATACTTTGTTGATTCTATTTACGAAATAAAACACATTTTCTAAAAACTTGTGTTGTTTACGAAATCATGTAAACCTTCTAGAATCTGTGATTTTAAAAAACTGGGGAGGTAAGCTTTTTTTATTTCCGGATGCATGCGCAAACTGTAGAAAGTCGTTATGACATAGAATGTGCATACTTTGTTGATTCCATTTATGAAATAAAACACATTTTCTAAAAACTCGTGCTTTTTAAGAAATCATGTAAAACTTCTAGAAGCTGTGATTTTAAAAAACGGGGGAAGTAAGCTTTTCTTATTTCCGGACGCATGCGCAAACTATAGAAATTCATTATGACGTAGAATGTGCATACTTTGTAGATTCCATTTATGAAATAAAACACATTTTCTAAAAACTCGTGTTTTTTACGAAATCATTTAAACCTTCCAGAAGCTGTGATTTTAAGAAACGGTGGAAGTAAGCTTTTCTTATTTCCGGACGCATGCGCATCCTATAGAAAGTCGTTATGACGTAGAATCTGCATACTTTGCTGATTCCATTTATGAAATAAAACACATTTTCTAAAAACTCGTGTTTTTTAAGAAATCATGTGAACCTTCTAGAAGCTGTGATTTTAATAAACGGGGGAAGTAAGTTTTTCTTATTTCCAAACGCATGCGCAAACTATAGAAACGGTGGAAGTAAGCTTTTCTTATTTCCGGACGCATGCGCATCCTATAGAAAGTCGTTATGACGTAGAATCTGCATACTTTGCTGATTCCATTTATGAAATAAAACACATTTTCTAAAAACTCGTGTTTTTTACGAAATCATGTAAACCTTCTAGAAACTGTGGAAGTAAGCTTTTCTTATTTCCGGACGCATGCGCAACCTATAGAAAGTCGTTATGACGTAGAATGTGCATACTTTGTTGATTCCATTTATGAAATAAAACACATTTTCTAAAAACTCATGTTTTTTAAGAAATCATGTAAACCTTCTAGAAGCTGTGATTTTAATAAACGGTGGAAGTAAGCATTTCTTATTTCCAAACGCATGCGCAAACTATAGGAATTCGTTATGACGTAGAATGTGCATACTTTGTAGATTCCATTTATGAAATAAAACACATTTTCTAAAAACTCGTGTTTTTTACGAAATCATGTAAAGCTTCTAGAAGCTGTGATTTTAAAAAACGGTGGAAGTAAGCTTTTCTTATTTCCGGACGCATGTTCAAACTATAGAAAGTCGTTATGACGTAGAATGTGCATACTTTGTAGATTCCATTTATGAAATAAAACACATTTTCTAAAAACTCGTGTTTTTTATGAAATCATGTAAAGCTTCTAGAAGCTGTGATTTTAAAAAACGGTGGAAGTAAGCTTTTCTTATTTCCGGATGCATGTTCAAACTATAGAAAGTCGTTATGATGTAGACTGTGCATACTTTGTTGATTCTATTTATGAATTAAAACACATTTTCTAAAAACTTGTGTTTTTTACGAAATCATGTAAACCTTCTAGAATCTGTGATTTTAAAAAACGGGGGAGGTAAGCTTTTCTTATTTCCGGACGCATGCACAAACTATAGAAAGCCGTTATGACGTAGAATGTGCATACTTTGTAGATTCCATTTATGAAATAAAACACATTTTCTAAAAACTCGTGTTTTTTACGAAATCATGTAAACCTTCTAGAAACTGTGATTTTAAAAAACGGTGGAAGTAAGCTTTTCTTATTTCTGGACGCATGCGCAATCTATAGAAAGTTGTTATGACGTAGAATGTGCATACTTTGTTGATTCTATTTACGAAATAAAACACATTTTCTAAAAACTTGTGTTGTTTACGAAATCATGTAAACCTTCTAGAATCTGTGATTTTAAAAAACTGGGGAGGTAAGCTTTTTTTATTTCCGGATGCATGCGCAAACTGTAGAAAGTCGTTATGACATAGAATGTGCATACTTTGTTGATTCCATTTATGAAATAAAACACATTTTCTAAAAACTCGTGCTTTTTAAGAAATCATGTAAAACTTCTAGAAGCTGTGATTTTAAAAAACGGGGGAAGTAAGCTTTTCTTATTTCCGGACGCATGCGCAAACTATAGAAATTCATTATGACGTAGAATGTGCATACTTTGTAGATTCCATTTATGAAATAAAACACATTTTCTAAAAACTCGTGTTTTTTACGAAATCATTTAAACCTTCCAGAAGCTGTGATTTTAAGAAACGGTGGAAGTAAGCTTTTCTTATTTCCGGACGCATGCGCATCCTATAGAAAGTCGTTATGACGTAGAATGTGCATACTTTGTTGATTCCATTTATGAAATAAAACACATTTTCTAAAAACTCATGTTTTTTAAGAAATCATGTAAACCTTCTAGAAGCTGTGATTTTAATAAACGGTGGAAGTAAGCATTTCTTATTTCCAAACGCATGCGCAAACTATAGGAATTCGTTATGACGTAGAATGTGCATACTTTGTAGATTCCATTTATGAAATAAAACACATTTTCTAAAAACTCGTGTTTTTTAAGAAATCATGTAAACCTTCTAGAAGCTGTGATTTTAATAAACGGTGGAAGTAAGCATTTCTTATTTCCAAACGCATGCGCAAACTATAGGAATTCGTTATGACGTAGAATGTGCATACTTTGTAGATTCCATTTATGAAATAAAACACATTTTCTAAAAACTCGTGTTTTTTACGAAATCATTTAAACCTTCCAGAAGCTGTGATTTTAAGAAACGGTGGAAGTAAGCTTTTCTTATTTCCGGACGCATGCGCATCCTATAGAAAGTCGTTATGACGTAGAATGTGCATACTTTGTTGATTCCATTTATGAAATAAAACACATTTTCTAAAAACTCATGTTTTTTAAGAAATCATGTAAACCTTCTAGAAGCTGTGATTTTAATAAACGGTGGAAGTAAGCATTTCTTATTTCCAAACGCATGCGCAAACTATAGAAAGTCATTATGACGTAGAATGTGCATACTTTGTAGATTCCATTTATGAAATTAAACACATTTTCTAAAAACTCGTGTTGTTTACGAAATCATGTAAAGCTTCTAGAAGCTTTGATTTTAAAAAACGGTGGAAGTAAGCTTTTCTTATTTTCGGACGCATGCGCAAACTATAGAAAGTCATTACGACGTAGAATGTTCATACTTTGTAGATTCCATTTATGAAATAAAACACATTTTCTAAAAACTCGTGTTTTTTACGAAATCATGTAAAGCTTCTAGAAGCTGTGATTTTAAAAAAAGGTGGAAGTAAGTTTTTCTTATTTCCGGACGCATGCGCAAACTGTACAAAGTCGTTATGACATAGAATCTGCACACTTTGTTGATTCCATTTCTGAAATAAAACACACTTTCTAGAAACTCGTGTTTTTTAAGAAATGATGAAACCTTCTAGAAGCTGTGATTTTAAAAAACGGGGGAAGTAAGCTTTTCTTATTTCCAGATGCATGCGCAAACTATAGAAAGTCATTATGACATAGAATGTGCATACTTTGTAGATTCCATTTATGAAATAAAACACATTTTCTAAAAACTAGTGTTTTTTACGAAATCATGTAAACCTTCTAGAAGCGATGATTTTAAAAAATGGTGGAAGTAAGCTTTTCTTATTTCCGGACGCATGCGCAACCTATAGAAAGTCGTTATGACGTAGAATATGCATACTTTGTTGATTCTATTTATGAAATAAAACACATTTTCTAAAAACTCGTGTTTTTTACGAAATCATGTAAACCTTCTAGAATCTGTGATTTTAAAAAATGGGGGAGGTAAGCTTTTCTTATTTCCGGACGCATGCGCAAACTATAGAAAGTCCTTATGACGTAGAATGTGCATACTTTGTAGATTCGATTTATGAAATAAAACACATTTTCTAAAAACTCGTGTTTTTTACGAAATCATGTAAAACTTCTAGAAGCTGTGATTTTAAAAAACGGTGGAAGTAGGTTTTCGTATTTCCGGACGCATGCGAAAACTATAGAAAGTCGTTATGAAGTAGAATGTGCATACTTTGTAGATTCCATTAATGAAATAAAACACATTTTCTAAAAACTCGTGATTTTTACGAAATCATGTAAAACTTCTAGAAGCTGTGATTTTAAAAAACGGTGGAAGTAAGCTTTTCTTATTTCCGGACGCATGCGCAAACTATAGAAAGTCGTTATGAAGTAGAATGTGCATACTTTGTAGATTCCATTCATGAAATAAAACACATTTTCTAAAAACTCGTGTTTTTTACGAAATCATGTAAAACTTCTAGAAGCTGTGATTTTAAAAAACGGTGGAAGTAAGCTTTTCTTATTTCCGGACGCATGCGCAAACTATAGAAAGTCATTATGATGTACAATGTGCATACTTTGTAGATTCCATTTATGAAATAAAACACATTTTCTAAAAACTCGTGTTTTTTACGAAATCATGTAAAGCTTCTAGAATCTGTGATTTTAAAAATCGGGGGAGGTAAGCTTTTCTTATTTCCGGACGCATGAGCAAACTATAGAAAGTCGTTATTACGTAGAATCTGCATACTTTGCTGATTCCATTTATGAAATAAAACACATTTTCTAAAAACTCGTGTTTTGACGAAATCATGTAAACCTTCTAGAAGCTGTGATTTTAAAAAACGGGGGAAGTAAGCTTTTCTTATTACCGGACGCATGCGCAAACTATAGAAAGTCATTATGACGTAGAATGTGCATACTTTGTAGATTCCATTTATGAAATAAAACACATTTTCTAAAAACTCGTGTTTTTTACGAAATCATGTAAACCTTCTAGAAGCTGTGATTTTAAAAAACGGTGGAAGTAAGCTTTTCTTATTTCCGGACGCATGCGCAATCTATAGAAAGTTGTTATGACGTAGAATGTGCATACTTTGTTGATTCTATTTACGAAATAAAACACATTTTCTAAAAACTTGTGTTGTTTACGAAATCATGTAAACCTTCTAGAATCTGTGATTTTAAAAAACTGCGGAGGTAAGCTTTTCTTATTTCCCGATTCATGCGCAAACTGTAGAAAGTCGTTATGACATAGAATGTGCATACTTTGTTGATTCCAGTTATGAAATAAAACACATTTTCTAAAAACTCGTGCTTTTTAAGAAATCATTTAAAACTTCTAGAAGCTGTGATTTTAAAAAACGGGGGAAGTAAGCTTTTCTTATTTCCAGACGCATGCGCAAACTATAGAAAGTCATTATGACGTAGAATGTGCATACTTTGTAGATTCCATTTATGAAATAAAACACATTTTCTAAAAACTCGTGTTTTTTACGAAATCATGTAAACCTTCCAGAAGTTGTGATTTTAAGAAACGGTGGAAGTAAGCTTTTCTTATTTCCGGACGCATGCGCAACCTATAGAAAGTCGTTATGACGTAGAATGTGCATACTTTTTTGATTCCATTGATGAAATAAAACACATTTTCTAAAAACTCGTGTTTTTTAAGTAATCATGTGAACCTTCTAGAAGCTGTGATTTTAATAAACGGGGGAAGTAAGTTTTTCTTATTTCCAAACGCATGCGCAAACTATAGAAAGTTGTTATGACGTAGAATGTGCATACTTTGTTGATTCTATTTATGAAATAAAACACATTTTCTAAAAACTCGTGTTTTTTAAGAAATCATGTAAACCTTCTAGAATCTGTGATTTTAAAAAACGGGGGAGGTAAGCTTTTCTTATTTCCGGACGCATGCGCAAACTATAGAAAGTCATTATGACGTAGAATGTGCATACTTTGTAGATTCCATTTATGAAATAAAACACATTTGCTAAAAACTCGTGTTTTTTACGAAATCATGTAAACCTTCTAGAATCTGTGATTTTAAAAAACGGGGAAGGTAAGCTTTTCTTATTTCCGGACGCATGCGCAAACTATAGAAAGTCGTTATGACGTAGAATGTGCATACTTTGTAGATTCTATTTATGAAATAAAACACATTTTCTAAAAACTCGTGTTTTTTACAAAATCATGTAAACATTCTAGAAGCTGTGATTTTAAAAAACGGTGGAAGTAGGTTTTCGTATTTCCGGACGCATGGGCAATCTATAGAAAGTCGTTATGACGTAGAATGTGCATACTTTGTAGATTCCATTGATGAAAAAAAACACATTCTCTAAAAACTCGTGTTTTTTAAGAAATCATGTAAACCTTCTAGATGCTGTGATTTTAAAAAACGGGGGAAGTAAGCTTTTCTTATTTCAGGATGCATGTGCAAACTATAGCAAGTCGTTATGACGTAGAATGTGCATACTTTGTAGATTCCATTTATGAAATAAAACACATTTTCTAAAAACTCGTATTTTTTACGAAATCATGTAAACCTTCTAGAAGCGGTGATTTTAAAAAACGGTGGAAGTAAGTTTTTCTTATTTCTGGATGAATGCGCAAACTATAGAAAGTTGTTATGACGTAGAATGTGCATACTTTGTTGATTCCATTTATGAAATAAAACACATTTTCTAAAAACTCGTGTTTTTTAAGAAATCATGTAAAGCTTCTAGAAGGTGTGATTTTAAAAAACGGGGGAAGTAAGCTTTTCTTATTTCCAAACGCATGCGCAAAGTATAGAAAGTAATTATGACGTAGAATGTGCATACTTTGTCGATTCCATTTATGAAATAAAACACATTTTCTAAAAACTCGTGTTTTTTAAGAAATCATGTAAACCTTCTAGAAGCTGTGATTTCAAAAAACGGGGGAAGTAAGCTTTTCTTATTTCCAAACTTATGCGCAAACTATAGAAAGTCGTTATGACGTAGAATGTGCATACTTTGTTGATTCCATTTATGAAATAAAACACATTTTCTAAAAACTCGTTTTTTTTAAGAAATCATGTAAACCTTCTAGAAGCTGTGATTTTAAAAAACGGTGGAAATAAGCTTTTCTTATTTCTGGATGAATGCGCAAACTATAGAATGTCGTTATGACGTAGAATGTGCATACTTTGTTGATTCCATTTATGAAATAAAAGACATTTTCTAAAAACTCGTGTTTTTTAAGAAATCATGTAAACCTTCTAGAAGCTGTGATTTTAAAAAACGGGGGAAGTAAGCTTTTCTTATTTCCAAACGCATGCACAAACTATAGAAAGTCATTATGACGTAGAATGTGCATACTTTGTCGATTCCATTTATGAACTAAAACACATGTTCTAAAAACTCGTGTTTTTTACGAAATCATGTAAACCTTCTAGAAGCTGTGATTTCAAAAAACGGGGGAAGTAAGCTTTTCTTATTTCCAAACGCATGCGCAACCTATAGAAAGTCGTTATGACATAGAATGTGCATACTTTGGTGATTCCATTTATGAAATAAAACACATTTTCTAAAAACTCGTGTTTTTTAAGAAATCATGTAAACCTTCTAGAAGCTGTGATTTTAAAAAACGGGGGAAGTAAGCTTTTCTTATTTCCGGACGCATGCGCAAACTGTAGGAAGTCGTTATGACGTAGAATGTGCATACTTTGTAGATTCCATTTATGAAATAAAACACATTTTCTAAAAACTCGTGTTTTTTACGAAATCATGTAAACCTTCTAGAAGCTGTGATTTTAAAAAACGGGGGAAGTAAGCTTTTCTTATTTCCGGACGCATGCGCAAACTATAGAAAGTCATTATGACGTATAATGTGCATACTTTGTAGATTCCATTTATGAAATAAAACACATTTTCTAAAAACTCGTGTTTTTTACGAAATCATGTAAACCTTCTAGAAGCTGTGATTTTAAACAACGGTGGAAGTAAGCTTTTCCTATTTCTGGACGCATGCGCAACCTATAGAAAGTCGTTATGACATAGAATGTCCATACTTTGTTGATTCCATTTATGAAATAAAACACATTTTCTAAAAACTCGTGTTTTTTAAAAAATCATATAAACATTCTAGAAGCTGTGATTTTAAAAAACGGGGGAAGTAAGCTTTTATTATTTCCAGTCGCATGCGCAAACTATAGAAAGTCGTTATGACGTAGAATTTGCATACTTTGTAGATTCCATTGATGAAATAAATTTTTTTTTCTAAAAACTCGTGTTTTGTACGAAATCATGTAAACCTTCTAGAAGCTGTGATTTTAAAAAACGGTGGAAGTAAGCTTTTCTTATTTCTGGACGCATGCGCAACCTATAGAAAGTCGTTATGACGTAGAATGTGCATACTTTGCTGATTCCATTTGTGAAATAAAACACATTTTCTAAAAACTCGTGTTTTTTAAGAAATCATGTAAAGCTTCTAGAAGCTGTGATTTTAAAAAACGGTGGAAGTAAGCTTTTCTTATTTCCGGACGCATGCGCAACCTATAGAAAGTCGTTATGACGTAGAATGTGCATACTTTGTTGATTCCATTTATGAAATAAAACACATTTTTTAAAAACTTGTGTTTTTTAAGAAATCATGTAAACCTTCTAGAAGCTGTGATTTTAATAAACGGGGGAAGTAAGCATTTCTTCTTTCCAAACGCATGCGCAAACTATAGAAATTCGTTATGACGTAGAATGTGCATACTTTCTAGATTCCATTTATGAAATAAAACACATTTTCTAAAAACTCGTGTTTTTTACGAAATCATGTAAAGCTTCTAGAAGCTGTGATTTTAAAAAACGGTGGAAGTAAGCTTTTCTTATTTCCGGACGCATGTTCAAACTATAGAAAGTCGTTATGACGTAGAATGTGCATACTTTGTAGATTCCATTTATGAAATAAAACACATTTTCTAAAAACTCGTGTTTTTTATGAAATCATGTAAAGCTTCTAGAAGCTGTGATTTTAAAAAACGGTGGAAGTAAGCTTTTCTTATTTCCGGACGCATGTTCAAACTATAGAAAGTCGTTATGACGTAGACTGTGCATACTTTGTTGATTCTATTTATGAAATAAAACACATTTTCTAAAAACTCGTGTTTTTTACGAAATCATGTAAACCTTCTAGAATCTGTGATTTAAAAAAACGGGGGAGGTAAGCTTTTCTTATTTCCGGACGCATGCACAAACTATAGAAAGCCGTTATGACGTAGAATGTGCATACTTTGTAGATTCCATTTATGAAATAAAACACATTTTCTAAAAACTCGTGTTTTTTACGAAATCATGTAAACCTTCTAGAAGCTGTGATTTTAAAAAACGGTGGTAGTAAGCTTTTCTTATTTCCGGACGCATGCGCAATCTATAGAAAGTTGTTATGACGTAGAATGTGCATACTTTGTTGATTCTATTTACGAAATAAAACACATTTTCTAAAAACTTGTGTTGTTTACGAAATCATGTAAACCTTCTAGAATCTGTGATTTTAAAAAACTGCGGAGGTAAGCTTTTCTTATTTCCCGATTCATGCGCAAACTGTAGAAAGTCGTTATGACATAGAATGTGCATACTTTGTTGATTCCAGTTATGAAATAAAACACATTTTCTAAAAACTCGTGCTTTTTAAGAAATCATGTAAAACTTCTAGAAGCTGTGATTTTAAAAAACGGGGGAAGTAAGCTTTTCTTATTTCCAGACGCATGCGCAAACTATAGAAAGTCATTATGACGTAGAATGTGCATACTTTGTAGATTCCATTTATGAAATAAAACACATTTTCTAAAAACTCGTGTTTTTTACGAAATCATGTAAACCTTCCAGAAGTTGTGATTTTAAGAAACGTTGGAAGTAAGCTTTTCTTATTTCCGGACGCATGCGCAACCTATAGAAAGTCGTTATGACGTAGAATGTGCATACTTTTTTGATTCCATTTATGAAATAAAACACATTTTCTAAAAACTCGTGTTTTTTAAGTAATCATGTGAACCTTCTAGAAGCTGTGATTTTAATAAACGGGGGAAGTAAGTTTTTCTTATTTCCAAACGCATGCGCAAACTATAGAAAGTTGTTATGACGTAGAATGTGCATACTTTGTTGATTCTATTTATGAAATAAAACACATTTTCTAAAAACTCGTGTTTTTTAAGAAATCATGTAAACCTTCTAGAATCTGTGATTTTAAAAAACGGGGGAGGTAAGCTTTTCTTATTTCCGGACGCATGCGCAAACTATAGAAAGTCATTATGACGTAGAATGTGCATACTTTGTAGATTCCATTTATGAAATAAAACACATTTGCTAAAAACTCGTGTTTTTTACGAAATCATGTAAACCTTCTAGAATCTGTGATTTTAAAAAACGGGGAAGGTAAGCTTTTCTTATTTCCGGACGCATGCGCAAACTATAGAAAGTCGTTATGACGTAGAATGTGCATACTTTGTAGATTCCATTTATGAAATAAAACACATTTTCTAAAAACTCGTGTTTTTTACAAAATCATGTAAACATTCTAGAAGCTGTGATTTTAAAAAACGGTGGAAGTAGGTTTTCGTATTTCCGGACGCATGGGCAATCTATAGAAAGTCGTTATGACGTAGAATGTGCATACTTTGTAGATTCCATTGATGAAAAAAAACACATTTTCTAAAAACTCGTGTTTTTTAAGAAATCATGTAAACCTTCTAGATGCTGTGATTTTAAAAAACGGGGGAAGTAAGCTTTTCTTATTTCAGGATGCATGTGCAAACTATAGCAAGTCGTTATGACGTAGAATGTGCATACTTTGTAGATTCCATTTATGAAATAAAACACATTTTCTAAAAACTCGTATTTTTTACGAAATCATGTAAACCTTCTAGAAGCGGTGATTTTAAAAAACGGTGGAAGTAAGTTTTTCTTATTTCTGGATGAATGCGCAAACTATAGAAAGTCGTTATGACGTAGAATGTGCATAATTTGTTGATTCCATTTATGAAATAAAACACATTTTCTAAAAACTCGTGTTTTTTAAGAAATCATGTAAAGCTTCTAGAAGGTGTGATTTTAAAAAACGGGGGAAGTAAGCTTTTCTTATTTCCAAACGCATGCGCAAAGTATAGAAAGTAATTATGACGTAGAATGTGCATACTTTGTCGATTCCATTTATGAAATAAAACACATTTTCTAAAAACTCGTGTTTTTTAAGAAATCATGTAAACCTTCTAGAAGCTGTGATTTCAAAAAACGGGGGAAGTAAGCTTTTCTTATTTCCAAACTTATGCGCAAACTATAGAAAGTCGTTATGACGTAGAATGTGCATACTTTGTTGATTCCATTTATGAAATAAAACACATTTTCTAAAAACTCGTTTTTTTTAAGAAATCATCTAAACCTTCTAGAAGCTGTGATTTTAAAAAATGGTGGAAATAAGCTTTTCTTATTTCTGGATGAATGCGCAAACTATAGAATGTCGTTATGACGTAGAATGTGCATACTTTGTTGATTCCATTTATGAAATAAAAGACATTTTCTAAAAACTCGTGTTTTTTAAGAAATCATGTAAACCTTCTAGAAGCTGTGATTTTAAAAAACGGGGGAAGTAAGCTTTTCTTATTTCCAAACGCATGCGCAAACTATAGAAAGTCATTATGACGTAGAATGTGCATACTTTGTCGATTCCATTTATGAACTAAAACACATGTTCTAAAAACTCGTGTTTTTTACGAAATCATGTAAACCTTCTAGAAGCTGTGATTTCAAAAAACGGGGGAAGTAAGCTTTTCTTATTTCCAAACGCATGCGCAACCTATAGAAAGTCGTTATGACATAGAATGTGCATACTTTGGTGATTCCATTTATGAAATAAAACACATTTTCTAAAAACTCGTGTTTTTTAAGAAATCATGTAAACCTTCTAGAAGCTGTGATTTTAAAAAACGGGGGAAGTAAGCTTTTCTTATTTCCGGACGCATGCGCAAACTGTAGGAAGTCGTTATGACGTAGAATGTGCATACTTTGTAGATTCCATTTATGAAATAAAACACATTTTCTAAAAACTCGTGTTTTTTACGAAATCATGTAAACCTTCTAGAAGCTGTGATTTTAAAAAACGGGGGAAGTAAGCTTTTCTTATTTCCGGACGCATGCGCAAACTATAGAAAGTCATTATGACGTATAATGTGCATACTTTGTAGATTCCATTTATGAAATAAAACACATTTTCTAAAAACTCGTGTTTTTTACGAAATCATGTAAACCTTCTAGAAGCTGTGATTTTAAACAACGGTGGAAGTAAGCTTTTCCTATTTCTGGACGCATGCGCAACCTATAGAAAGTCGTTATGACATAGAATGTCCATACTTTGTTGATTCCATTTATGAAATAAAACACATTTTCTAAAAACTCGTGTTTTTTAAAAAATCATGTAAACATTCTAGAAGCTGTGATTTTAAAAAACGGGGGAAGTAAGCTTTTATTATTTCCAGTCGCATGCGCAAACTATAGAAAGTCGTTATGACGTAGAATTTGCATACTTTGTAGATTCCATTGATGAAATAAATTTTTTTTTCTAAAAACTCGTGTTTTGTACGAAATCATGTAAACCTTCTAGAAGCTGTGATTTTAAAAAATGGTGGAAGTAAGCTTTTCTTATTTCCGGACGCATGCGCAACCTATAGAAAGTCGTTATGACGTAGAATGTGCATACTTTGCTGATTCCATTTATGAAATAAAACACATTTTCTAAAAACTCGTGTTTTTTAAGAAATCATGTAAAGCTTCTAGAAGCTGTGATTTTAAAAAACGGTGGAAGTAAGCTTTTCTTATTTCCGGACGCATGCGCAACCTATAGAAAGTCGTTATGACGTAGAATGTGCATACTTTGTTGATTCCATTTATGAAATAAAACACATTTTTTAAAAACTCGTGTTTTTTAAGAAATCATGTAAACCTTCTAGAAGCTGTGATTTTAATAAACGGGGGAAGTAAGCATTTCTTATTTCCAAACGCATGCGCAAACTATAGAAATTCGTTATGACGTAGAATGTGCATACTTTGTAGATTCCATTTATGAAATAAAACACATTTTCTAAAAACTCGTGTTTTTTACGAAATCATGTAAAGCTTCTAGAAGCTGTGATTTTAAAAAACGGTGGAAGTAAGCTTTTCTTATTTCCGGACGCATGTTCAAACTATAGAAAGTCGTTATGACGTAGAATGTGCATACTTTGTAGATTCCATTTATGAAATAAAACACATTTTCTAAAAACTCGTGTTTTTTATGAAATCATGTAAAGCTTCTAGAAGCTGTGATTTTAAAAAACGGTGGAAGTAAGCTTTTCTTATTTCCGGACGCATGTTCAAACTATAGAAAGTCGTTATGACGTAGACTGTGCATACTTTGTTGATTCTATTTATGAAATAAAACACATTTTCTAAAAACTCGTGTTTTTTACGAAATCATGTAAACCTTCTAGAATCTGTGATTTAAAAAAACGGGGGAGGTAAGCTTTTCTTATTTCCGGACGCATGCACAAACTATAGAAATCCGTTATGACGTAGAATGTGCATACTTTGTAGATTCCATTTATGAAATAAAACACATTTTCTAAAAACTCGTGTTTTTTACGAAATCATGTAAACCTTCTAGAAGCTGTGATTTTAAAAAACGGTGGAAGTAAGCTTTTCTTATTTCCGGACGCATGCGCAATCTATAGAAAGTTGTTATGACGTAGAATGTGCATACTTTGTTGATTCTATTTACGAAATAAAACACATTTTCTAAAAACTTGTGTTGTTTACGAAATCATGTAAACCTTCTAGAATCTGTGATTTTAAAAAACTGGGGAGGTAAGCTTTTTTTATTTCCGGATGCATGCGCAAAATGTAGAAAGTCGTTATGACATAGAATGTGCATACTTTGTTGATTCTATTGATGAAATAAAACACATTTTCTAAAAACTCGTTTTTTTTAAGAAATCATGTAAACCTTCTAGAAGCTGTGATTTTAAAAAACGGTGGAAATAAGCTTTTCTTATTTCTGGATGAATGCGCAAACTATAGAATGTCGTTATGACGTAGAATGTGCATACTTAGAATGTGCATACTTTGTTGATTCCATTTATGAAATAAAAGACATTTTCTAAAAACTCGTGTTTTTTAAGAAATCATGTAAAACTTCTAGAAGCTGTGATTTTAAAAAACGGGGGAAGTAAGCTTTTCTTATTTCCGGACGCATGCGCAAACTATAGAAATTCATTATGACGTAGAATGTGCATACTTTGTAGATTCCATTTATGAAATAAAACACATTTTCTAAAAACTCGTGTTTTTTACGAAATCATGTAAACCTTCCAGAAGCTGTGATTTTAAGAAACGGTGGAAGTAAGCTTTTCTTATTTCCGGACGCATGCGCAACCTATAGAAAGTCGTTATGACGTAGAATGTGCATACTTTGTTGATTCCATTTATGAAATAAAACACATTTTCTAAAAACTCGTGTTTTTTAAGAAATCATGTGAACCTTCTAGAAGCTGTGATTTTAATAAACGGGGGAAGTAAGTTTTTCTTATTTCCAAACGCATGCGCAAACTATAGAAAGTTGTTATGACGTACAATGTGCATACTTTGTTGATTCTATTTACGAAATAAAACACATTTTCTATAAACTCGTGTTTTTTACGAAATCATGTAAACCTTCTAGAATCTGTGATTTTAAAAAACGGGGGAGGTAAGCTTTTCTTATTTCCGGATGCATGCGCAAATTATAGAAAGTCGTTATGACGTAGAATCTGCATACTTTGTTGATTCCATTTAGGAAATAAAACACATTTTCTAAAAACTCATGCTTTTTAAAAAATCATATAAACCTTCTAGAAGCTGTGATTTTAAAAAATGGGGGAAGTAAGCTTTTCTTATTTCCGGACGAATGCGCACACTATAGAAAGTCATTATGACGTAGAATGTGCATACGCTGTAGATTCCATTTATGAAATAAAACACATTTTCTAAAAACTCGTGTTTTTTACGAAATCATGTAAACCTTCTAGAAGCTGTGATTTTAAAAAACAGAGGAAGTAAGCTTTTCTTATTTCCGGACGCATGCGCAACCTATAGAAAGTCGTTATGAAGTAGAATGTGCATACTTTGTTGATTCCATTGATGAAATAAAACACATTTTAAACAAACTCATGTTTTTTAAGAAATCTTGTAAACCTTCTAGAAGCTGTGATTTTAATAAACGGGGGAAGTAAGCTTTTCTTATTTCCAAACGCATGCGCAAACTATAGAAAGTCGTTATGACGTAGAATGTTCATACTTTGTAGATTCTATTTATGAAATAAAACACATTTTCTATAAACTCGTGTTTTTTAAGAAATCATGTAAACCTTCTGGAAGCTGTGATTTTAATAAACGAGGGAAGTAAGCATTTCTTATTTCCAAATGCATGCACAAGCTATAGAAATTCGTTATGATGTAGAATGTGCATACTTTGTAGATTCCATTTATGAAATAAAACACATTTTCTAAAAACTCGTGTTTTTTACGAAATCATGTAAATCTTCTAGAAGCTGTGATTTTAAAAAACGGTGGAAGTAAGCTTTTCTTATATCCAAACGCATGCGCAAACTATAGAAAGTCGTTATGACGTAGAATGTGCATACTTTGTAGATTCCATTTATGAAATAAAACACATTTTCAAAAAACTCGTGTTTTTTACGAAATCATGTAAAGCTTCTAGAATCTGTGATTTTAAAAAACGAGGGAGGTAAGCTTTTCTTATTTCCGGACGCATGCGCAAACTATAGAAAGTCGTTATGACGTAGAATCTGCATACTTTGTTGATTCCATTTATGAAATAAAACACCTTTTCTAAAAACTTGTGTTTTTTAAGAAATCATGTAAACCTTCTAGAAGCTGTGATTTTAAAAAACGGGGGAAGGAAGCTTTTCTTATTCCCGGACGCGTGCGCAAACTGTACAAAGTGGTTATGACGTAGAATATGCACACTTTGTTGATTCCATTTCTGAAATAAAACACACTTTCTAAAAACTCGTGTTTTTTAAGAAATCATGAAACCTTCTAGAAGCCGTCATTTTAAAAAACTGGGGAAGTAAGCTTTTCTTATTTCCGGACGCATGCGCAAACTATAGAAAGTCATTATGACGTAGAATGTGCATACTTTGTAGATTCCATTTATGAAATTAAACACATTTTCTAAAAACTCGTGTTTTTTACGAAATCATGTAAAGCTTCTAGAAGCTGTGATTTTAAAAAATGGTGGAAGTAAGCTTTTCTTATTTTCGGACGCATGCGCAAACTATAGAAAGTCATTACGACGTAGAATGTTCATACTTTGTAGATTCCATTTATGAAATAAAACACATTTTCTAAAAACTCGTGTTTTTTACGAAATCATGTAAAGCTTCTAGAAGCTGTGATTTTAAAAAACGGTGGAAGTAAGCTTTTCTTATTTCCGGACGCATGCGCAAACTGTACAAAGTCGTTATGACATAGAATCTGCACACTTTGTTGATTCCATTTCTGAAATAAAACACACTTTCTAGAAACTCATTTTTTTTAAGAAATGATGAAACCTTGTAGAAGCTGTGATTTTAAAAAACGGGGGAAGTAAGCTTTTCTTATTTCCAGACGCATGCGCAAACTATAGAAAGTCATTATGACATAGAATGTGCATACTTTGTAGATTCCATTTATGAAATAAAACACATTTTCTAAAAACTAGTGTTTTTTACGAAATCATGTAAACCTTCTAGAAGCGATGATTTTAAAAAACGGTGGAAGTAAGCTTTTCTTATTTCCGGACGCATGCGCAACCTATAGAAAGTCGTTATGACGTAGAATATGCATACTTTGTTGATTCTATTTATGAAATAAAACACATTTTCTAAAAACTCGTGTTTTTTACGAAATCATGTAAACCTTCTAGAATCTGTGATTTTAAAAAATGGGGGAGGTAAGCTTTTCTTATTTCCGGACGCATGCGCAAACTATAGAAAGTCCTTATGACGTAGAATGTGCATACTTTGTAGATTCGATTTATGAAATAAAACACATTTTCTAAAAACTCGTGTTTTTTACGAAATCATGTAAAACTTCTAGAAGCTGTGATTTTAAAAAACGGTGGAAGTAGGTTTTCGTATTTCCGGACGCATGCGAAAACTATAGAAAGTCGTTATGAAGTAGAATGTGCATACTTTGTAGATTCCATTAATGAAATAAAACACATTTTCTAAAAACTCGTGATTTTTACGAAATCATGTAAAACTTCTAGAAGCTGTGATTTTAAAAAACGGTGGAAGTAAGCTTTTCTTATTTCCGGACGCATGCGCAAACTATAGAAAGTCGTTATGACGTAGAATGTGCATACTTTGTAGATTCCATTAATGAAATAAAACACATTTTCTAAAAACTCGTGTTTTTTACGAAATCATGTAAAACTTCTAGAAGCTGTGATTTTAAAAAACGGTGGAAGTAAGCTTTTCTTATTTCCGGACGCATGCGCAAACTATAGAAATTCGTTATGATGTACAATGTGCATACTTTGTAGATTCCATTTATGAAATAAAACACATTTTCTAAAAACTCGTGTTTTTTATGAAATCATGTAAAGCTTCTAGAATCTGTGATTTTAAAAATCGGGGGAGGTAAGCTTTTCTTATTTCCGGACGCATGAGCAAACTATAGAAAGTCGTTATTACGTAGAATCTGCATACTTTGCTGATTCCATTTATGAAATAAAACACATTTTCTAAAAACTCGTGTTTTGTACGAAATCATGTAAACCTTCTAGAAGCTGTGATTTTAAAAAACGGGGGAAGTAAGCTTTTCTTATTCCCGGACGCATGCGCAAACTATAGAAAGTCATTATGACGTAGAATGTGCATACTTTGTAGATTCCATTTATGAAATAAAACACATTTTCTAAAAACTCGTGTTTTTTACGAAATCATGTAAACCTTCTAGAAGCTGTGATTTTAAAAAACGGTGGAAGTAAGCTTTTCTTATTTCCGGACGCATGCGCAATCTATAGAAAGTTGTTATGACGTAGAATGTGCATACTTTGTTGATTCTATTTACGAAATAAAACACATTTTCTAAAAACTTGTGTTGTTTACGAAATCATGTAAACCTTCTAGAATCTGTGATTTTAAAAAACTGCGGAGGTAAGCTTTTCTTATTTCCCGATTCATGCGCAAACTGTAGAAAGTCGTTATGACATAGAATGTGCATACTTTGTTGATTCCAGTTATGAAATAAAACACATTTTCTAAAAACTCGTGCTTTTTAAGAAATCATGTAAAACTTCTAGAAGCTGTGATTTTAAAAAACGGGGGAAGTAAGCTTTTCTTATTTCCGGACGCATGCGCAAACTATAGAAAGTCATTATGACGTAGAATGTGCATACTTTGTAGATTCCATTTATGAAATAAAACACATTTTCTAAAAACTCGTGTTTTTTACGAAATCATGTAAACCTTCCAGAAGCTGTGATTTTAAGAAACGGTGGAAGTAAGCTTTTCTTATTTCCGGACGCATGCGCAACCTATAGAAAGTCGTTATGATGTAGAATGTGCATACTTTTTTGATTCCATTTATGAAATAAAACACATTTTCTAAAAACTCGTGTTTTTTAAGTAATCATGTGAACCTTCTAGAAGCTGTGATTTTAATAAACGGGGGAAGTAAGTTTTTCTTATTTCCAAACGCATGCGCAAACAATAGAAAGTTGTTATGACGTAGAATGTGCATACTTTGTTGATTCTATTTATGAAATAAAACACATTTTCTAAAAACTCGTGTTTTTTAAGAAATCATGTAAACCTTCTAGAATCTGTGATTTTAAAAAACGGGGGAGGTAAGCTTTTCTTATTTCCGGACGCATGCGCAAACTATAGAAAGTCATTATGACGTAGAATGTGCATACTTTGTAGATTCCATTTATGAAATAAAACACATTTGCTAAAAACTCGTGTTTTTTACGAAATCATGTAAACCTTCTAGAATCTGTGATTTTAAAAAACGGGGAAGGTAAGCTTTTCTTATTTCCGGACGCATGCGCAAACTATAGAAAGTCGTTATGACGTAGAATGTGCATACTTTGTAGATTCCATTTATGAAATAAAACACATTTTCTAAAAACTCGTGTTTTTTACAAAATCATGTAAACATTCTAGAAGCTGTGATTTTAAAAAACGGTGGAAGTAGGTTTTCGTATTTCCGGACGCATGGGCAATCTATAGAAAGTCGTTATGACGTAGAATGTGCATACTTTGTAGATTCCATTGATGAAAAAAAACACATTTTCTAAAAACTCGTGTTTTTTAAGAAATCATGTAAACCTTCTAGATGCTGTGATTTTAAAAAACGGGGGAAGTAAGCTTTTCTTATTTCAGGATGCATGTGACAACTATAGAAAGTCGTTATGACGTAGAATGTGCATACTTTGTAGATTCCATTTATGAAATAAAACACATTTTCTAAAAACTCATATTTTTTACGAAATCATGTAAACCTTCTAGAAGCGGTGATTTTAAAAAACGGTGGAAGTAAGTTTTTCTTATTTCCGGACGAATGCGCAAACTATAGAAAGTCGTTATGACGTAGAATGTGCATACTTTGTTGATTCCATTTATGAAATAAAACACATTTTCTAAAAACTCGTGTTTTTTAAGAAATCATGTAAACCTTCTAGAAGTTGTGATTTTAATAAACGGGGGAAGTAAGCATTTCTTATTTCCAAATGCATGCGCAAGCTATAGAAATTCGTTATGATGTAGAATGTGCATACTTTGTAGATTCCATTTGTGAAATAAAACACATTTTCTAAAAACTCGTGTTTTTTACGAAATCATGTAAATCTTCTAGAAGCTGTGATTTTAAAAAACGGTGGAAGTAAGCTTTTCTTATTTCCGGACGCATGCACAAACTATAGAAAGTCGTTATGACGTAGAATGTGCATACTTTGTAGATTCCATTGATGAAATAAAACACATTTTCTAAAAACTCGTGTTTTTTATGAAATCATGTAAAGCTTCTAGAAGTTGTGATTTTAAAAAACGGTGGAAGTAAGCTTTTCTTATTTCCGGACGCATGCGCAAACTATAAAAAGTCGTTATGACGTAGAATGTGCATACTTTGTTGATTCCATTTATGAAATAAAACACATTTTTTAAAAACTCGTGTTTTTACGAAATCATGTAAAGCTTCTAGAAGCTGTGATTTTAAAAAACGGTGGAAGTAAGCTTTTCTTATTTCCGGACGCATGCGCAACCTATAGAAAGTCGTTATGACGTAGAATGTGCATACTTTGTAGATTCCATTGAGGAAATAAAACACATTTTCTAAAAACTCGTGTTTTTTATGAAATCATGTAAAGCTTCTAGAAGTTGTGATTTTAAAAAACGGTGGAAGTAAGCTTTTCTTATTTCCGGACGCATGCGCAAACTATAAAAAGTCGTTATGACGTAGAATGTGCATACTTTGTTGATTCCATTTATGAAATAAAACACATTTTTTAAAAACTCGTGTTTTTTACGAAATCATGTAAAGCTTCTAGAAGCTGTGATTTTAAAAAACGGTGGAAGTAAGCTTTTCTTATTTCCGGACGCATGCGCAACCTATAGAAAGTCGTTATGACGTAGAATGTGCATACTTTGTTGATTCCATTTATGAAATAAAACACATTTTCTAAAAACTCGTGTTTTTTAAGAAATCATGTAAAGCTTCTAGAAGCTGTGATTTTAAAAAACGGTGGAAGTAAGCTTTTCTTATTTCCGGATGCATGCGCAACCTATAGAAAGTCGTTATGACGTAGAATGTGCATACTTTGTTGATTCCATTTATGAAATAAAACACATTTTCTAAAAACTCGTGTTTTTTAAGAAATCATGTAAACCTTCTAGAAGCTGTGATTTTAATAAACGGGGGAAGTAAGCATTTCTTATTTCCAAACGCATCCGCAAACTATAGAAATTCGTTATGACGTAGAATGTGCATACTTTGTAGATTCCATTTATGAAATAAAACACATTTTCTAAAAACTCGTGTTTTTTACGAAATCATGTAAAGCTTGTAGAAGCTGTGATTTTAAAAAACGGTGGAAGTAAGCTTTTCTTATTTCCGGACGCATGTTCAAACTATAGAAAGTCGTTATGACGTAGAATGTGCATACTTTGTAGATTCCATTTATGAAATAAAACACATTTTCTAAAAACTCGTGTTTTTTATGAAATCATGTAAAGCTTCTAGAAGGTGTGATTTTAAAAAACGGTGGAAGTAAGCTTTTCTTATTTCCGGACGCATGTTCAATCTATAGAAAGTCGTTATGACGTAGACTGTCCATACTTTGTTGATTCTATTGATGAAATAAAACAAATTTTCTAAAAACTCGTGTTTTTTACGAAATCATGTAAACCTTCTAGAAGCTGTGATTTTAAAAAATGGGGGAGGTAAGATTTTGTTATTTCCGGACGCATGCGCAAACTATAGAAAGTCGTTACGACGTAGAATGTGCATACTTTGTAGATTCCATTTATGAAATAAAACACATTTTCTAAAAACTCGTGTTTTTTATGAAATCATGTAAAGCTTCTAGAAGCTGTGATTTTAAAAAACGGGGGAAGTAAGCATTTCTTATTTCCAAATGCATGCGCAAACTATAGAAGTTCGTTATGACGTAGAATGGGCATACTTTGTAGATTCCATTTATGAAATAAAACACATTTTCTAAAAACTCGTGTTTTTCACGAAATCATGTAAAGCTTCTAGAAGCTGTGATTTTAAAAAACGGTGGAAGTAAGCTTTTCTTATTTCCGGACGCATGTTCAAACTATAGAAAGTCGTTATGACGTAGAATGTGCATACTTTGTAGATTCCATTTATGAAATAAAACACATTTTCTAAAAACTCGTGTTTTTTATGAAATCATGTAAAGCTTCTAGAAGCTGTGATTTTAAAAAACGGTGGAAGTAAGTTTTTCTTATTTCCGGACGCATGTTCAAACTATAGAAAGTCGTTATGACGTAGAATGTGCATACTTTGTTGATTCGATTTATGAAATAAAACACATTTTCTAAAAACTCATGTTTTTTACGAAATCATGTAAACCTTCTCGAAGCTGTGATTTTAAAAAACGGGGGAAGTAAGCTTTTCTTATTTCCGGATGCATGCGCAAACTATAGAAAGTCGTTATGACGTAGAATGTGCATACTTTGTAGATTCCATTTATAAAATAAAACATATTTTCTAAAAACTCATGTTTTTTAAGAAATCATGTAAACCTTCTAGAAGCTGTGATTTTAAAAAACGGGGGAAGTAAGCTTTTCTTATTTCAGGAGGCATCCGCAAACTATAGAAAGTCGTTATGACATAGAATGTGCATACTTTGTTCATTCCAATTATGAAATAAAACACATTTCCTAAAAACTCGTGTTTTTTAAGAAATCATGTAAACCTTCTAAAAGCTATTATTTTAAAAAACGGTGGAAGTAAGCTTTTCTTATTTCCGGACGCATGCGCAAACTATACAAAGTCGTTATGACGTAGAATGTGCATACTTTGTAGATTCCATTTATGAAATAAAACACATTTTCTAAAAACTCGTGTTTTTTAACAAATCATGTAAACCTTCTAGAAGCTGTGATTTTTAAAAACGGGGGAAGTAAGCTTTTCTTATTTCCAAACGCATGCGCAAACTATAGAGAGACATTATGATGTAGAATGTGCATACTTTGTTGATTCCATTTATGAAATAAAACATATTTTCCAAAAACTCATGTTTTTTACTAAATCATGTAAACCTTCTAGAAGCTGTGATTTTAAAAAACGGTGGAAGTAAGCTTTTCTTATTTCCGGTCGAATGCGGAAACTATAGAAAGTCGTTATTACGTAGAATGTGCATACTTTGTTGATTCCATTTATGAAATAAAACACATTTTATAAAAACTCGTGTTTTTTAAGAAATCATGTAAACCGTCTAGAAGCTATAATTTTATAAAACGGTGGAAGTAAGCTTTTCTTATTTCCGGACGAATGTGCAAACTATAGAAAGTCGTTATGACGTAGAATGTGCATACTTTGTTGATTCCATTTATGAAATAAAACACATTTTCTAAAAAGTCGTGTTTTTTACGAAATCATGTAAACCTTGTAGAAGCTGTGATTTTAAAAAACGGGGGAAGTAAGCTTTTCTTATTTCCGGATGCATGCGCAAACTATAGAAATTCGTTATGACATAGAATGTGCATACTTTGTAGATTCCATTTATGAAATAAAACACATTTTCTAAAAACTCGTGTTTTTTACGAAATCATGTAGACCTTCAAGAAGCTGTCATTTTAAAAAACGGTGGAATTAACCTTTTCTTATTTCTGAACGCATGCGCAAACTATAGAAAGTCGTTCTGACGTAGAATGTGCATACTTCGTAGATTCCATTTATAAAATAAAACACATTTTTTAAAAACTCGTGTTTTTCACGAAATGATGTAAACCTTCTAGACGCTGTGATTTTAAAAAACGGTGGAAGTAAGCTTTTCTTATTTCCGGACACATGCGCAAACTATAGAAAGTCGTTATGACGTAGAATGTGCATACTTTGTTGATTCTGTTTATGAAATAAAACACATTTTCTAAAAACTCGTGTTTTTTAAGAAATCATGTAAACCTTCTAGAAGCTGTGATTTTAAAAAACCAAGGAAGTAAGATTTTCTTATATCCAAACGCATGCGCAAACTATAGAAAGTCATTATGATGTAGAATGTGCATACTTTGTTGATTCCATTTATGAAGTAAAACACATTTTCTAAAAACTCGTGTTTTTTAAGAAATCATGTAAACCTTCTAGAAGCTGTGATTTTAAAAAACGGGGGAAGTAAGCTTTTCTTATATTAGGAAGCATGCGCAAACTATAGAAAGTCGTTATGACGTAGAATGTGCATACTTTGTTGATTACATTTATGAAATAAAACACATTTTCTCAAAACTCGTGTTTTTAACAAAATCATGTAAACCTTCTAGAAGCTGTGATTTTAAAAAACGGGGGAAGTAAGCTTCTCTTATTTCCACAGGCATGCACAAACTATAGAAAGTCGTTATAACATAGAATGTGCATACTTTGTTGATTCCATTTATAAAATAAAACACATTTTCTAAAAACTCGTGTTTTTTAAGAAATCATGTAAACCTTCTAGAAGCTGTGATTTTAAAAAACGGGGGAAGTAAGCTTTTCTTATTTCCGGACGCATGCGCAAACTATAGAAAGTCGTTATGAAGTAAAATGTGCATACTTTGTAGATTCCATTTATGAAATAAAACACATTTTCTAAAAACTCGTGTTTTTTACCAAATCATGTAAACCTTCTAGAAGCTATGATTTTAAAAAACGGGGGAAGTAAGCTTTTCTTATTTCCGGACGCATGCGCAAACTATAGAAAGTTGTTATGACGTAGAATGTGCATACTTTGTAGATTCCATTTATGATATAAAACACATTTTCTAAAAACTCGTGTTTTTTACGAAATCATGTAAACCTTCTAGAAGCTGTGATTTTAAAAAACGGTGGAAGTAAGCTTTTCTTATTTCCGGTCGAATGCGGAAACTATAGAAAGTCGTTATTACGTAGAATGTGCATACTTTGTTGATTCCATTGATGAAATAAAACACATTTTCTAAAAACTCGTGTTTTTTAAGAAATCATGTAAACCTTCTAGAAGCTGTGATTTTAAAAAACGGTGGAAGTAAGCTTTTCTTATTTCCGGACGAATGTGCAAACTATAGAAATCCGTTATGATGTAGAATGTGCATACATTGTTGATTCCATTTATGAAATAAAACACATTTTCTAAAAACTCGTGTTTTTTACAAAATCATGTAAATCTTCTAGAAGCTGTGATTTTAAAAAACGGGGGAAGTAAGCTTTTCTTATTTCCGGATGCATGCGCAAACTATAGAAAGTCGTTATGACGTAGAATGTGCATACTTTGTAGATTCCATTTATAAAACTATACACATTTTCTAAAAACTCGTGTTTTTTAAGAAATCATGTAAACCTTCTGGAAGCTGTGATTTTAAAAAACGGGGGAAGTAAGCTTTTTTTATTTCCGGATGCATGCGCAAACTATAGAAAGTCATTATGACATAGAATGTGCATACTTTGTAGATTCCATTTATGAAATAAAACACATTTTTCTAAAAACTCGTGTTTTTTACGAAATCTTGTAGACCTTCAAGAAGCTGTCATTTTAAAAAACGGTGGAAGTAAGCTTTTCTTATTTCCGAACGCATGCGCAAACTATAGAAAGTCGTTATGACATAGAATGTGCATACTTTGTAGATTCCATTTATGTAATAAAACACATTTTCTAAAAACTCGTGTTTTTTACGAAATGATGTAAACCTTCTAGAAGCTGTGATTTTAAAAAACGGTGGAAGTAAGTTTTTCTTATTTCCGCACACACGCGCAAACTATAGAAAGTCGTTATGACGTAGTGTTGAATTTAAACCAAATAGACAAGAAAGATCTCTGAAAGTAACACAATCACAAGATAAACACACTATATATCCTGGGAAACCCTCATGGGGTAGAAAACCCAGTAAAGCTTTCCTCAATAAGATGATCAACCAAAATACAAGATGTGCTCCTTCCTCCTAAGTCTCCTTAGCAGATCTCCTCAACTAGTGCGCACTCTTCCACAAGTGAGTGAGTGATCTAATGAGGAGTTCACCTCCTCTATTTATACTTGAATCTCAACTGACTAATAGACCTGTTGGGGCCGACCTCACCTGGAGAAGTCTAATAACCCCTAAAATACAACTACAGGGCCGACCCACACATGGTGGGTCTAATAACCCTAGTTAATACTAACCCTCGGAGGAATAAACATCTCCGGATACATAATAGGGTTACCTCGGAGGGATGAAACATCTCCGGAATAATAAAGTACAAATATAATATTCTTTGAAGTTACAATATTTAACACTCCCCCTTAACGAGAAGGATATTATAACAGCATCTGCAGGAGCATGGAGTCACTACACATGATACATCTATAAATCATTGGAAGCTTTCTTCAATTTGACTTCATTAGTAACTCAAGCAGTTACTAGTACATTAAACATCAACATCACGATCATCAGCATCATCATCACATGATCAGCATCATCGTCAACGTACGATCAGCAGCATCGTCATCACATGATCAGCATCATCGTCAACGTACGATCAGCAGCATCGTCATCACACGATCAGCAGCGTCGTCATCATATGATCAGCAGCATCGTCATCACACGATCAGCAACATCGTCATCATACGATCACACGATCAGCAGCATCGTCATCACATAATCAGCAACATTGTGATCACATAATCTGCAACATCGTCATCACACGCTCAGCAGCGTCGTCATCATATGATCAGCAGCATCGTCATCACACGATCAGCAGCATCGTCATCACACAATCATATTTAAGACTATCCCTCCTGGATTTGCTGTCTAAGGATGATTAGTCCAACCACAATCATATTTAAGACTATCCCTCCTGGATTTGCTGTCTAAGGATGATTAGTCCAATCACAATCATATTTAAGACTATCCCTCCTGGATTTGCTGTCTAAGGATGATTAGTCCAACAATTCATTTAGGACGATCCTTCCTTTCGGAATTACTGGATTTACTGTCCAAGGATGATTTAATCCCACAATTCATTTAGGACGATCCTTCCTTTCAACTGTCCACTAAGGACTTCATTCTCGGAGACCTTACGTCTACGGTTCTCTTTAGGACTGAAAGCCCAGGGATGATCCAATCCCCTCAACTGTCCACTAAGGACTTCATTCTCGGAAACCTTACGTCTACGGTTCTCTTTAGGACTGAAATCCCAGGGATGATCCAATCCCCTCAACTGTATTCTTATCCATACAGGTACAATCATGTATCACATCAAACCATGTATACATCTCATCAAAACATGTACATATCACATCGAAACATATGTACATCAAAACATGTATACATTACTAATCAAAACATGTACACATCACATCAAAACATGTGTACATCAAAACATGTATACATCACTAATCAAAACATGTACACATCACATCAAAACATGTGTACATCAAAACATGTATACATCACTAATCAAAACATGTACACATCACATCAAAACATGTGTACATCAAAACATGTATACATCACTAATCAAAACATGTACACATCACATCAAAACATGTGTACATCAAAACATGTATACATCACTAATCAAAACATGTACACATCACATCAAAACATGTGTACATCAAAACATGTATACATCACTAATCAAAACATGTACACATCACATCAAGACATGTGTACATCAAAACATGTATACATCACTAATCAAAACATGTACACATCACATCAAAACATGTGTACATCAAAACATGTATACATCACTAATCAAATCATGTACACATCACATCAAACATGTGTATATCAAAACATGTATACATCACTAATCAAAACATGTATACATCACATCAAAACATGTGTACATCTAGCATAAATGATATATAAGAGTTCTAAATCTAAATAAGTGTCGGTAGCTAACAAAACAGAAAGTAAATGAAAGTAATACTATGCTACTCCCCCTTTCGAGGAAGGTCCTTCTGAACTAAACCAAGCTTGTCTCGAAAGTACTCAAACTTCACTCGAGACAGAGGTTTAGTTAAGATATCAGCAACCTGCTCCTCGGTGCTTATGTACTCGAGCTTGATGGCTCCTCTCTGCACCATGTCTCGTATATAGAAGTAACGGATCTCAATGTGTTTTGACTTATCATGGAACACAGGATTTTCAGTCATCTTAATGCAGCTTTGATTATCACACATAATCACAGTGGGATCCATTTCTAAGTCAAAGATTCCAGATAAGAGTTTCCGAAGCCACACTGCTTCACAGCTGGCAGAGCAAGCAGCTATATATTCTGCTTCAGCGGTACTGAGGGCCACACTAGATTGCTTCTTGCTGAACCAGGAGACCATGGCAGATCCAAGACCATAACATCCACCTGAAGTACTTTTTCTGTCTAAGACACTACCTGCCCAATCAGAGTCTGAGAAACCATGCAACTTGAGTTCATTGTCTCCAAGATAGTAAAGGCCAAAGTCCACTGTGCCTTTTAGGTACCTCATGATATGCTTTGCAGCTATAAGGTGAACCTTTCTAGGTTCTACTTGAAACTGACTGAGAGTATTTACAGCAAAGCATATATCAGGCCTAGTATTTGTCAAGTACATCAATGATCCAATGATTTGTCTATACAGGGTTATATCCACTTTTTCTGATGAATCATTAGCTAACAGTTTTAAGTTGGAGTCCATGGGAGTGGCCATAGCCTTACATTCCAACATATCAAATCTTTTGAGGATCTCCACAGTATACTTACCTTGATTTAGAAAGATCCCTTTTGGATCTTGCCACACTTCTAGGCCTAAGAAGTAGTGCATTAGTCCGAGATCTTTCATCTCGAATTCTGAAGAAAGCTTCTTCTTGCTTTCAATGATTTGTTTCTCATTTCCTGTTAGAAATAGATCATCTACATATAATAGCAATATAACAGGTTCATCATTCATTACTTTAAGATAGAGGTTTGGGTCAGCTTTACTTTTGGTAAAGCCCATGCTTAAAAGGAAACTGTCAATTCTTCCATACCAAGCTCTGGGAGCTTGCTTCAAGCCATATAATGCCTTTTTCAGTTTGCATACATGGGTCCTTCCGTCTTTGACCTCAAAACCTTGAGGTTGTTCTATATATACTTCTTCTTCAATTACACCATTCAGAAAAGCTGTCTTAACATCCATTTGGTGTAATTTCCATTTCATCATGGATGCAAGTGCCATGATAGTTCTAATTGAAGTATACCTAGCAACAGGTGCAAAAGTTTCTTCATAGTCAATTCCCTCCTTCTGAGAGAATCCTCTGGCTACAAATCTTGCCTTGTACTTTTCTATGCTACCATCTGCAGCATGCTTTATCTTAAAAATCCATTTGGAGGAAACCACACTTTTATCTTTTGGTTTGGGAAATATATCCCAAACATCATTCTTCATTATTGACTGATATTCTTCTGTCATTGCTTCTACCCATTCTTTCTTTTGAGCTGCCTCTTCATAGCTGGTAGGTAGTTGATCCACAAGATCACACATCAAAGCCATGTAGTTGGTTACTAATTTTGGTTTCTTCCTTTCTCTAGTGGAACCTTCGGGAGCACCATATCTTTCAGCTCCTTGAATGATATCTCTAGCCCATGCTGGTCTTCTCTTCCTAGATAAATCTGCTACAGGAGGTTCTTGTGGTTCCAGCATGTCATGATCCTCTGGTGTAACTTCTTCAGGGACATGAACAGTCTCTGAGACTCTGGGAGAAGAATCTTCTTCATAAACTTCTTCAAGTTGACACTTCCTGGATTTCTTGAGGGCTGCTTCCTCATCAAAGGTTACATCTCTGCTTATTTCTATATGATGAAAACCTGGTATGTAGATTCTGAAGGCTTTGGAAGTTTCACAATAACCAACAAACATTCCCTTCTTTACTGAGGGATCCAACTTGGTTCTCTTTTCTTTTGGAATGTGGATGTACACAGGACACCCAAATATTTTGAGATGACTTACCTCAGGCTTCTTACCTGTAAACACTTCTTCTGGAGTTTTGAATTCAAGAGCACTGTGAGATAATCTATTATGCACGTAGACTGCTGTCTTGGCTGCTTCAGCCCATAGATACATGGGAAGATCCTGGTCATGTATCATAGTCTTCACAGCTTCCATGATGGTTCTATTTTTCCTTTCTGCAACCCCATTTTGTTGGGGATTGTAGGGAGTGGTTAGTTCTCTCTTGATTCCAGCTTCTCTACAAAATTTTTCAAACTCTTTTGAAGTATATTCTCCACCATTATCTGTTCTGAGAATCTTGATTTTCTTTTCTGTGAGATTCTCTATTTGAGCCTTGAATTCTTTGAACTTTCCAAAGACTTCATTCTTTCCTTTTAGAAAGTAAATCCAAGTTTTCCTTGAATGATCATCAATGAAAAAAATGTAGTATTCAAAACCACTTAAAGAGGTGGTGGGCATTGGACCACATACATCTGAGTGTATTAACTCCAAGATACTCTTAGTTTTTGTTTCACTCTTTGGAAATGGATTCTTGACATTCTTCCCTTTCTTACATCCTTTACAAGAGCCATTATGATCCACTTTCAAGTCTGGTAGTCCTATGACTACCTTGCTTACATAGGGTAAGGCTTTGTAGTTAATATGGGCCAGTCTTCTATGCCATAGCTCACTGGGACTAGAAGTTTCATGAACAAGGGCAGCTTCTGGATGACCCTTGAGTTTATACAAGCCTCCTTCTTCTTCACCAATGACAATTGCATCCTTAATGGATTTGCCTTTGGACCACATTAACACTTGTCCATCAATGAATGCAACTCTATAGCCTTTCTTGTCCAAAGCTGATATTGAAAGTAAATTCTTCTTCAATCCTGGAACATACAAAACTTCTTTCATTTTCATGGGGGTTCCAGAATCAAGTTTGTAGTTTGCTTCTCCAACTCCCTTAATGGGATACTGATAGTTATCTCCAAGAGATACCTTTAGTGGAGAGGTCTTTTCTTCAAGACTTGATAAAGTCTTCTTTTGTCCTGTCATGTGCTTTGAGGCACCACTATCAATTACCCATGTATCTTCTCCTAGTGTTATAGATCCAGAGAGTGCGGAGAAAAGAACATATTCTTCTGCATCTTCTTCTTCATCTCTTCTAGATCTTCTTTTGGAGAAATTCCTTTCTTCATCTTCTTCTTCTTTTCTAGATCTTTTCTTGAGAGGCCTTTCTTCTTCAACTTCTTCTTCACTCTCATCTTCTGCAAGATGTGCATGATGTCTTCTGTGTTGAGTACCCTTAATCTTTTTGCTAGGACAATCTTTGGCAATGTGTCCTAATTTGTGACAAATGAAACATTGGTATGAGGAGTAGTCTCTTCCTTGGAAGGTTCCTCTTTTCTTTTGAAATCTCTGTGGAGGATGAGACTCCTTTTGACTATCCTTCTTAAAGTAGGATCGATTCTTTCTTCTCTTGGTATGGGTGGCCAAAGCTTGATCATCTTCCTTGAGCAAAGCCTCTCTGTTGGCAACCCTAGCCTCTTCTTGAACACAATCCTCCCATACTACATCAAACTTCATGCTTTCTTTTCTGGCACACATGGTTTGGATGAAGGATTCCCATGATCTAGTGAGACCATTTAGAGCTGTCATCACAAGTTCATCTTCATCAAGAGTATCACCAATGGCATCTAGTTGCTCTTTGATTAGAGAGACTCTTGAGAAGTAGTCTTGAATGGATTCTCCTTTGTGCATCTTGGTACTCTTCAACTGAGTCCTTAGATTCATCTTTCTGTTGATGTTCTTCCCTTCATACATTCTTCCTAGGGCATCATACATTTCCTTTGGAGTCTTCTTGGAAGACACTTGGGGAATCAAGTGGTCTTTAATTGAATCAGCTATGATTCTCTTTGCCCTAATCATATCCTTCCTGTGTTTTTCCTTGGCCTCATCTTCTTCTGGTTCTGCAACCTCCTCCTTGATATAATGAGCAAGGTCATTCTCTTCAAGAATGAGACCAATTCTGTATTTCCATGCCCGGAAATTCTCTAATCCTTCTAGCTTGTCTTCAAGCTTAGTATTTGGAGCCATCTTCTCTTGGGGGAGTCCAAGAGACAGAGTAGACTTGCTTGGAAAGTTACTTTTTACTTTTCCGGAAACTGAAACAGAAATTTATCGCACTTTTGGTAGAATTAGGGTTTGCAATTCCCGGAGTTCTACTTAACCAAAAAGTTCGATCTATAGCTTAAAAGAATTCTCTTGATAAGGGCTATCCAGCCATGCAATCAGAAATAAAAAATTCCAACTTTTTTCTGAAACCAAAATCTGACGTATCGCACTTTTGGTAGAATTAGGGTTTGCAATTCCCAGAGTTCTACCCAACCAAAAAGTTTGATCTAGATCTTAAAAGAAAGGTATTGACGAGGGCTATCCAGCCATGCAACCAAAAATCAATAATACCAACTTTGGGCTGAAAACCCTAACTTCACCAAAAAGATAGAGAGAGAGAATCTTACCTTGTGAAAGATGTCCTATTCAGTCTAGCTCTGGTACCATGTTGAATTTAAACCAAATAGACAAGCAAGATCTCTGAAAGTAACACAATCACAAGATAAACACACTATATATCCTGGGAAACCCTCATGGGGTAGAAAACCTAGTAAAGCTTTCCTCAATAAGATGATCAACCAAAATACAAGATGTGCTCCTTCCTCCTAAGTCTCCTTAGCAGATCTCCTCAACTAGTGCGCACTCTTCCACAAGTGAGTGAGTGATCTAATGAGGAGTTCACCTCCTCTATTTATACTTGAATCTCAACTGACTAATAGACCTGTTGGGGCCGACCTCACCTGGAGAAGTCTAATAACCCCTAAAATACAACTACAGGGCCGACCCACACATGGTGGGTCTAATAACCCTAGTTAATACTAACCCTCGGAGGAATAAACATCTCCGGATACATAATAGGGTTACCTCGGAGGGATGAAACATCTCCGGAATAATAAAGTACAAATATAATATTCTTTGAAGTTACAATATTTAACACGTAGAATGTGCATACTTTGTTGATTCCATTTATGAAGTAAAACACATTTTCTAAAAACTCGTGTTTTTTAACAAATCATGTAAACCTTCTACAAGCTGTGATTTTAAAAAACGGGGGAAGTAAGCTTTTCTTATTTCCAAACGCATTCGCAAACTATAGAAAGTCATTATGACGTAGAATGTGCATACTTTGTTGATTCCATTTGTGAAATAAAACACATTTTCTAAAAACTCGTGTTTTTTAAGAAATCATGTCGTGTTTTTTAAGAAATCATGTAAACCTTCTAGAAGCCGTGATTTTAAAAAACAGGGCAAGTATGCTTTTTTATTTCCAAACACATGCGCAAACTATAGAAAGTCGTTACGATGTAGAATGTGCGTACATTGTTGATTCCATTTATGAAATAAAACACATTTTCTAAAAAATCGTGTTTTTTAGGAAATCATGTAAACCTTCTAGAAGCTGTGATTTTAAAAAACAGGGGAAGTCAGCTTTTCTTATATAAGGAAGCATGCGCGAACTATAGAAAGTCGTTATGACGTAGAATGTGCATACTTTGTTGATTCCATTTATGAAATAAAACACATTTTCTAAAAACGCGTGTTTTTTACAAAATCATGTAAACCTTCTAGAAGCTGTGATTTTAAAAAACGGGGGAAGTAAGCTTCTCTTATTTCCACAGGCATGCGCAAACTATAGAAAGTCGTTATGACATAGAATGTGCATACTTTGTAGATTCAATTTATCAAATAAAACACATTTTCTAAAAGCTCGTGTTTTTTAAGAAATCATGTAAACCTTCTAGAAGCTGTGATTTTAAAAAACGGGGGAAGTAAGCTTTTCTTATTTCGGGAGGCATGCGCAAACTATAGAAAGTCCTTATGACGTAGAATGTGCATACTTTGTTGATTCCATTTATGAAATAAAACACATTTTCTAAAAAGTCGTGTTCTTTACGAAATCATGTAAACCTTCTAGAAGCTGTGATTTTAAAAAACGGTGGAAGTAAGCTTTTCTTATTTCCGGTCGAATGCGGAAACTATAGAAAGTCGTTATTACGTAGAATGTGCATGCTTTGTTGATTCCATTCATGAAATAAAACACATTTTCTAAAAACTCGTGTTTTTTAAGAAATCATGTAAACCTTCCAGAAGCTGTGATTTTAAAAAATGGTGGAAGTAAGCTTTTCTTATTTCCGGACGAATGCGCAAACTATAGAAAGTCGTTATGACGTAGAATGTGCATACTTTGTCGATTCCATTGATGAAATAAAACACATTTTCTAAAAACTCGTGTTTTTTAAGAAATCAAGTAAACCTTCTAGAAGCTGTGATTTTAAAAAACGGTGGAAGTAAGCTTTTCTTATTTCCAGACGCATGCGCAAACTATAGAAAGTCGTTATGACATAGAATGTGCATACTTTGTAGATTCCATTTATGAAATAAAACACATTTTCTAAAAACTCGTGTTTTTTAGGAAATCATGTAGACCTTCAAGAAGCTGTCATTTTAAAAAACGGTGGAATTAAGCTTTTCTTATTTCCGAACGCATGCGCAAACTATAGAAAGTCGTTATGACGTAGAATGTGCATACTTTGTAGATTCCATTTATGAAATAAATAACATTTTCTAAAAACTCGTGTTTTTTACGAAATGATGTAAACCTTCTAGAAGCTGTGATTTTAAAAAACGGGGGAAGTAAGCTTTTCTTATTTCCGGACGCATGCGCAAACTATAGAAAGTCTTTATGACGTAGAATGTGCATACTTTGTAGATTCCATTTATGAAATAAAACACATTTTCTAAAAACTCGTTTTTTTTACCAAATCATGTAAACCTTCTAGAAGCTGTGATTTTAAAAAACGGGGGAAGTAAGCTTTTCTTATTTCCGGATGCATGCTCAAACTATAGAAATTTGTTATGACGTACAATGCGCATACTTTGTAGATTCCATTTATGAAATAAAACACATTTTCTAAAAACTCATGTTTTTTACGAAATCATGTAAACCTTCTAGAAGCTGTGATTTTAAAAAATGGTGGAAGTAAGCTTTTCTTATTTCCGGTCGAATGTAGAAACTATAGAAAGTCGTTATTACGTAGAATGTGCATACTTTGTTGATTCCATTGATGAAATAAAACACATTTTCTAAAAACTCGTGTTTTTTGAGAAATCATGTAAACCTTCTAGAAGCTGTGATTTTAAAAAACGGTGGAAGTAAGCTTTTCTTGTTTCCGGACGAATGTGCAAACTATAGAAAGTCGTTATGACGTAGAATGTGCATACATTGTTGATTCCATTTATGAAATAAAACACATTTTCTAAAAACTCGTGTTTTTTACAAAATCATGTAAACCTTCTAGAAGCTGTGATTTTAAAAAACGGGGGAAGTAAGCTTTTCTTATTTCCGGATGCATGCGCAAACTATAGAAATTCGTTATGACGTAGAATGTGCATACTTTGTAGATTCCATTTATAAAATTTAACACATTTTCGAAAAACTCGTGTTTTTTAAGAAATCATGTAATCCTTCTGGAAGCTGTGATTTTAAAAAACGGGGGATGTAAGATTTTTTTATTTCCGGTTGCATGCGCAAACTATAGAAAGTCGTTATGACATAGAATGTGCATACTTTGTAGATTCCATTTATGAAATAAAACACATTTTCTAAAAACTCGTGTTTTTTACAAAATCATGTAGACCTTCAAGAAGCTGTCATTTTAAAAAACGGTGGAAGTAAGCTTTTCTTATTTCCGAACGCATGCGCAAACTATAGAAAGTCGTTATGACATAGAATGTGCATACTTTGTAGATTCCATTTATGAAATAAAACACATTTTCTAAAAACTCGTGTTTTTTACGAAATGATGTAAACCTTCTAGAAGATGTGATTTTAAAAAACGGTGGAAGTAAGCTTTTCTTATTTCCGGACACACGCGCAAACTATAGAAATTTGTTATGACGTAGAATGTGCATACTTTGTTGATTCCATTTATGAAGTAAAACACATTTTCTAAAAACTCGTGTTTTTTAACAAATCATGTAAACCTTCTACAAGCTGTGATTTTAAAAAACGGAGGAAGTAAGCTTTTCTTATTTCCAAACGCATGCGCAAACTATAGAAAGTCATTATGACGTAGAATGTGCATACTTTGTTGATTCCATTTATGAAATAAAACACATTCTCTAAAAATTCGTGTTTTTTAAGAAATCATGTCGTGTTTTTTAAGAAATCATGTAAACCTTCTAGAAGCCGTGATTTTAAAAAACAGGGCAAGTATGCTTTTTTATTTCCAAACGCATGCGCAAACTATAGAAAGTCGTTACGACGTAGAATGTGCGTACTTTGTTGATTCCATTTATGAAATAAAACACATTTTCTAAAAAATCGTGTTTTTTAGGAAATCATGTAAACCTTCTAGAAGCTGTGATTTTAAAAAACGGTGGAAGTAAGCTTTTCTTATTTCCAGACGCATGCGCAAACTATAGAAAGTCGTTATGACATAGAATGTGCATACTTTGTAGATTCCATTTATGAAATAAAACACATTTTCTAAAAACTCGTGTTTTTTACGAAATCATGTAGACCTTCAAGAAGCTGTCATTTTAAAAAACGGTGGAATTAAGCTTTTCTTATTTCCGAACGCATGCGCAAACTATAGAAAGTCGTTATGACGTAGAATGTGCATACTTTGTAGATTCCATTGATGAAATAAAACACATTTTCTAAAAATTCGTGTTTTTTAGGAAATCATGTAAACCTTCTAGAAGCTGTGATTTTAAAAAACGGTGGAAGTAAGCTTTTCTTATTTCCAGACGCATGCGCAAACTATAGAAAGTCGTTATGACATAGAATGTGCATACTTTGTAGATTCCATTTATGAAATAAAACACATTTTCTAAAAACTCGTGTTTTTTACGAAATCATGTAGACCTTCAAGAAGCTGTCATTTTAAAAAACGGTGGAATTAAGCTTTTCTTATTTCCGAACGCATGCGCAAACTATAGAAAGTCGTTATGACGTAGAATGTGCATACTTTGTAGATTCCATTTATGAAATAAAACACATTTTCTAAAAACTCGTGTTTTTTACGAAATGATGTAAACCTTCTAGAAGCTGTGATTTTAAAAAACTGGGGAAGTAAGCTTTTCTTATTTACGGACGCATGCGCAAACTATAGAAAGTCTTTATGACGTAGAATGTGCATACTTTGTAGATTCCATTTATGAAATAAAACACATTTTCTAAAAACTCGTTTTTTTTACCAAATCATGTAAACCTTCTAGAAGCTGTGATTTTAAAAAACGGGGGAAGTAAGCTTTTCTTATTTCCGGACGAATGTGCAAACTATAGAAAGTCGTTATGACGTAGAATGTGCATACATTGTTGATTCCATTTATGAAATAAAACAAATTTTCTAAAAACTTGTCTTTTTTACAAAATCATGTAAACCTTCTAGAAGCTGTGATTTTAAAAAACGGGGGAAGTAAGCTTTTCTTATTTCCGGATGCATGCGCAAACTATAGAAATTCGTTATGACGTAGAATGTGCATACTTTGTAGATTCCATTTATAAAATTTAACACATTTTCGAAAAACTCGTGTTTTTTAAGAAATCATGTAAACCTTCTGGAAGCTGTGATTTTAAAAAACGGGGGAAGTAAGCTTTTTTTATTTCCGGATGCATGCGCAAACTATAGAAAGTCGTTATGACATAGAATGTGCATACTTTGTAGATTCCATTTATGAAATAAAACACATTTTCTAAAAACTCGTGTTTTTTACGAAATCATGTAGACCTTCAAGAAGCTGTCATTTTAAAAAACGGTGGAAGAAAGCTTTTCTTATTTCCGAACGCATGCGCAAACTATAGAAAGTCGTTATGACATAGAATGTGCATACTTTGTAGATTCCATTTATTAAATAAAACACATTTTCTAAAAACTCGTGTTTTTTACGAAATGATGTAAACCTTCTAGAAGCTGTGATTTTAAAAAACGGTGGAAGTAAGCTTTTCTTATTTCCGGACACACCCACAAACTATAGAAATTTGCTATGACGTAGAATGTGCATACTTTGTTGATTCCATTTATGAAGTAAAACACATTTTCTAAAAACTCGTGTTTTTTAACAAATCATGTAAACCTTCTACAAGCTGTGATTTTAAAAAACGGGGGAAGTAAGCTTTTCTTATTTCCAAACGCATGCGCAAACAATAGAAAGTCATTATGACGTAGAATGTGCATACTTTGTTGATTCCATTTATGAAATAAAACACATTTTCTAAAAATTCATGTTTTTTAAGAAATCATGTCGTGTTTTTTAAGAAATCATGTAAACCTTCTAGAAGCCGTGATTTTAAAAAACAGGGCAAGTATGCTTTTTTATTTCCAAACGCATGCGCAAACTATAGAAAGTCGTTACGACGTAGAATGTGCGTACTTTGTTGATTCCATTTATGAAATAAAACACATTTTCTAAAAAATCGTGTTTTTTAGGAAATCATGTAAACCTTCTAGAAGCTGTGATTTTAAAAAACGGTGGAAGTAAGCTTTTCTTATTTCCGGACGCATGCGCAAACTATAGAAATTCGTTATGACATAGAATGTGCATACTTTGTTGATTCCATTTATGAAATAAAACACATTTTCTAAATACTCGTGTTTTTTAAGAAATCATGTAACCCTTCTAGAAGCTGTGATTTTAAAAAATGGTGGAAGTAAGCTTTTCTTATTTCCGGACGCATGCGCAAACTATAGAAAGTCGTTATGACGTAGAATGTGCATACTTTTTTGATTCCATTTATAAAATAAAACACATTTTCTAAAAACTCGTGTTTTTTACGAAATCATGTAAACCTTCTAGAAGCTATAATTTTAAAAAACGGTGGAAGTAAGCTTTTCTTATTTCCGGACGAATGCGCAAACTATAGAAAGTTGTTATGACATAGAATGTGCATACTTTGTTCATTCCATTTTTGAAATAAAACACATTTTCCAAAAAAATGTGTTTTTTAGGAAATCATGTAAAATTTCTTGAAGCTGTGATTTTGAAAAACGGTGGAAGTAAGCTTTTCTTATTTCCGGATGCATGCGCAAACTATAGAAAGTCCTTATGACGTAGAATGTGCAAAATATGTTGATTCCATTTATGAAATAAAACACATTTTCCAAAAACTCGTGTTTTTTACGAAATCATGTAAACCTTCTAGAAGCTGTGATTTTAAAAAACGGTGGAAGTAAGCTTTTCTTATTTCCGGTCGAATGCGGAAACTATAGAAAGTCGTTATTACGTAGAATGTGCATACTTTGTTGATTCCATTTATGAAATAAAACACATTTTCTAAAAACTTGTGTTTTTTAAGAAATCATGTAAACCTTCTAGAAGCTGTGATTTTAAAAAACGGTGGAAGTAAGCTTTTCTTATTTCCGGACACATGCACAATCTATAGAAATTCGTTATGACGTAGAATGTGCATACTTTGTTGATTTCGTTTATGAAATAAAACACATTTTCTAAAAACTCGTGTTTTTTAAGAAATCATGTAACCCTTCTAAAAGCTGTGATTTTAAAAAATGGTGGAAGTAAGCTTTTCTTATTTCCGGACGCATGCGCAAACTATAGAAAGTTGTTATGACGTAGAATGTGCATACTTTTTTGATTCCATTTATGAAATAAAACACATTTTCTAAAAAATCGTGTTTTTTACGAAATCATGTAAACCTTCTAGAAGCTGTGATTTTAAAAAACGGTGGAAGTAAGCTTTTTTTATTTCCGGACGAATGCGCAAACTATAGAAAGTCGTTATGACGTAGAATGTGCATACTTTGTTGATTCCATTTATGAAATAAAACACATTTTCTAAAAACTCGTGTTTTTTAAGAAATCATGTAAATCTTCTAAAAGCTGTGATTTTAAAAAACAGTGGAAGTAAGATTTTCTTATTTCCGGGCGCATGCGCAAACTATAGAAAGTCATTATGACGTGGAATGTGCATACTTTGTTGATTCCATTTATGAAATAAAACACATTTTCTACAAACTCGTGTTTTTTGCGAAATCATGTAAACCTTCTAGAAGATGTGATTTAATAAAACGTTGGAAGTAAGCTTTTCTTATTTCCGGACGCATTCGCAAACTATAGAAAGTCGTTATGACGTAGAATGTGCATACTTTGTAGATTCCATTTATGAAATAAAACACATTTTCTAAAAACTCGTGTTTTTTAAGATATCATGTAAACCTTCTAGAAGCCGTGATTTTAAAAAACGGGGCAAGTAAGCTTTTCTTATTTCCGGACGCATGCGCAAACTATAGAAAGTCGTTATGACGTAGAATGTGCGTAATTTGTTGATTCCATTTATGAAATAAAACACATTTTCTAAAAAATCGTGTTTTTTAGGAAATCATGTAAACCTTCTAGAAGCTGTGATTTTAAAAAACTGTGGAAGTAAGCTTTTCTTATTTCCGGACGCATGCGCAAACTATAGAAATTCGTTATGACGTAGAATGTGCATACTTTGTTGATTCCATTTATGAAATAAAACACATTTTCTAAAAACTTGTGTTTTTTAAGAAATCATGTAACCCTTCTAGAAGCTGTGATTTTAAAAAATGGTGGAAGTAAGCTTTTCTTATTTCCGGACGCATGCGCAAACTATAGAAAGTCGTTATGACGTAGAATGTGCAGACTTTGTAGATTCCATTTATGAAATAAAAAACATTTTCTAAAAACTCGTGTTTTTTATGAAATCATGTAAACCTTCTAAAAGCTGTGATTTTAAAAAACGGTGGAAGTAAGCTTTTCTTATTTCCGGACGAATGTGCAAACTATAGAAAGTCGTTATGACGTAGAATGTGCATACTTTGTTGATTCCATTTATGAAATAAAACACATTTTCAAAAAACTCGTGTTTTTTACGATATCATGTAAACCTTCTAGAAGCTGTGATTTTAAAAAACGGTGGAAGTAAGCTTTTCTTATTTCCAAACGCATGCGCAAACTATAGAAATTCATTATGACGTAGAATGTGGATACTTTGTTGATTCCATTTATGAAATAAAACACATTTTCTAAAAACTCGTGTTTTTTAAGAAATCATGTAAACCTTCTAAAAGCTGTGATTTTAAAAAACGGTGGAAGTAAGCTTTTCTTATTTCCGGACGAATGCGCAAACTATAGAAAGTCGTTATGACGTAGAATGTGCATACTTTGTTGATTCCATTTATGAAATAAAACACATTTTCTAAAAACTCGTGTTTTTTACGAAATCATGTAAACCTTCTAGAAGCTGTGATTTTAAAAAACGGTGGAAGTAAGCTTTTCTTATTTCCGGACAAATGCGCAAACTATAGAAAGTCGTTATGACATAGAATGTGCATACTTTGTTGATTCCATTGATGAAATAAAACACATTTTCTAAAAACTCATGTTTTTTAAGAAATCATGTAAGCCTTCTAGAAGCTGTGATTTCGAAAAACGTTGGAAGTAAGCTTTTCTTATTTCCGGACGCATGCGCAAACTATAGAAAGTCATTATGACGTAGAATGTGCATACTTTGTTGATTCCATTTATGAAATAAAACACATTTTCTAAAAACTCGTGTTTTTTAAGAAATCATGTAAACCTTCTAAAAGCTGTGATTTTAAAAAACGGTGGAAGTAAGCTTTTCTTATTTCCGGACGAATGCGCAAACTATAGAAAGTCGTTATGACGTAGAATGTGCATACTTTGTTGATTCCATTTATGAAATCAAACACATTTTCTAAAAACTCATGTTTTTTAAGAAATCATGTAAGCCTTCTAGAAGCTGTGATTTCGAAAAACGTTGGAAGTAAGCTTTTCTTATTTCCGGACGCATGCGCAAACTATAGAAAGTCATTATGACGTAGAATGTGCATACTTTGTTGATTCCATTTATGAAATAAAACACATTTTCTACAAACTCGTGTTTTTTACGAAATCATGTAAACCTTCTAGAAGCTGTGATTTCAAAAAACGGTGGAAGTAAGCTTTTCTTATTTCCAGACGCATTCGCAAACTATAGAAAGTCATTATGACGTAGAATGTGCATACTTTGTAGATTCCATTTATGAAATAAAACACATTTGCTAAAAACTCGTGTTTTTTAAGAAATCATGTAAACCTTCTAGAAGCTGTGATTTCAAAAAATGGTGGAAGTAATCTTTTCTTATTTCCGGTCGAATGCGGAAACTATAGGAAGTCGTTATTACGTAGAATGTGCATACTTTGTTGATTCCATTGATGAAATAAAACAAATTTTCTAAAAACTCGTGTTTTTTAAGAAATCATTTAAACCTTCTAGAAGCTGTGATTTTAAAAAACGGTGGAAGTAAGCTTTTCTTATTTCCGGACGAATTTGCAAACTATAGAAAGTCGTTATGACGTAGAATGTGCATACATCATTGATTCCATTTATGAAATAAAACACATTTTCTAAAAACTCGTGTTTTTTACAAAATCATGTAAATCTTCTAGAAGCTGTGATTTTAAAAAACGGGGGAAGTAAGCTTTTCTTATTTCCGGATGCATGCGCAAACTATAGAAAGTCGTTATGACGTAGAATGTGCATACTTTGTAGATTCCATTTATAAAACTATACACATTTTCTAAAAACTCGTGTTTTTTAAGAAATCATGTAAACCTTCTAGAAGCTGTGATTTTAAAAAACGGGGGAAGTAAGCTTTTTTTATTTCCGGATGCATGCGCAAACTATAGAAAGTCATTATGACATAGAATGTGCATACTTTGTAGATTCCATTTATGAAATAAAACACATTTTCTAAAAACTCATGTTTTTTACGAAATCTTGTAGACCTTCAAGAAGCTGTCATTTTAAAAAACGGTGGAAGTAAGATTTTCTTATTTCCGAACGCATGCGCAAACTATAGAAAGTCGTTATGACATAGAATGTGCATACTTTGTAGATTCCATTTATGTAATAGAACACATTTTCTAAAAACTCGTGTTTTTTACCGAATGATGTAAACCTTCTAGAAGCTGTGATTTTAAAAAACGCTGGAAGTAAGTTTTTCTTATTTCCGCACACACGCGCAAACTATAGAAAGTCGTTATGACGTAGAATGTGCATACTTTGTTGATTCCATTTATGAAGTAAAACACATTTTCTAAAAACTCGTGTTTTTTAACAAATCATGTAAACCTTCTACAAGCTGTGATTTTAAAAAACGGGGGAAGTAAGCTTTTCTTATTTCCAAACGCATTCGCAAACTATAGAAAGTCATTATGACGTAGAATGTGCATACTTTGTTGATTCCATTTGTGAAATAAAACACATTTTCTAAAAACTCGTGTTTTTTAAGAAATCATGTTGTGTTTTTTAAGAAATCATGTAAACCTTCTAGAAGCCGTGATTTTAAAAAACAGGGCAAGTATGCTTTTTTATTTCTAAACGCATGCGCAAACTATAGAAAGTCGTTACGACGTAGAATGTGCGTACATTGTTGATTCCATTTATGAAATAAAACACATTTTCTAAAAAATCGTGTTTTTTAGGAAATCATGTAAACCTTCTAGAAGCTGTGATTTTAAAAAACGGGGGAAGTCAGCTTTTCTTATATAAGGAAGCATGCGCGAACTATAGAAAGTCGTTATGACGTAGAATGCGCATACTTTTTTGATTCCATTTATGAAATAAAACACATTTTCTAAAAACGCGTGTTTTTTACAAAATCATGTAAACCTTTCTAGAAGCTGTGATTTTAAAAAACGGGGGAAGTAAGCTTCTCTTATTTCCACAGGCATGCGCAAACTATAGAAAGTCATTATGACATAGAATGTGCATACTTTGTAGATTCAATTTATCAAATAAAACACATTTTCTAAAAACTCGTGTTTTTTAAGAAATCATGTAAACCTTCTAGAAGCTGTGATTTTAAAAAACGGGGGAAGTAAGCTTTTCTTATTTCGGGAGGCATGCGCAAACTATAGAAAGTCCTTATGACGTAGAATGTGCACACTTTGTTGATTCCATTTATGAAATAAAACACATTTTCTAAAAAGTCATGTTTTTTACGAAATCATGTAAACCTTCTAGAAGCTGTGATTTTAAAAAACGGTGGAAGTAAGCTTTTCTTATTTCCGGTCGAATGCGGAAACTATAGAAAGTCGTTATTACGTAGAATGTGCATGCTTTGTTGATTCCATTCATGAAATAAAACACATTTTCTAAAAACTCGTGTTTTTTAAGAAATCATGAAAACCTTCCAGAAGCTGTGATTTTAAAAAACGGTGGAAGTAAGCTTTTCTTATTTCCGGACGAATGCGCAAACTATAGAAAGTCATTATGACGTAGAATGTGCATACTTTGTCGATTCCATTGATGAAATAAAACACATTTTCTAAAAACTCGTGTTTTTTAAGAAATCAAGTAAACCTTCTAGAAGCTGTGATTTTAAAAAATGGTGGAAGTAAGCTTTTCTTATTTCCAGACGCATGCGCAAACTATAGAAAGTCGTTATGACATAGAATGTGCATACTTTGTAGATTCCATTTATGAAATAAAACACATTTTCTAAAAACTCGTGTTTTTTACGAAATCATGTAGACCTTCAAGAAGCTGTCATTTTAAAAAACGGTGGAATTAAGCTTTTCTTATTTCCGAACGCATGCGCAAACTATAGAAAGTCGTTATGACATAGAATGTGCATTCTTTGTAGATTCCATTTATGAAATAAAACACATTTTCTAAAAACTCGTGTTTTTTACGAAATGATGTAAACCTTCTAGAAGCTGTGATTTTAAAAAACGGTGGAAGTAAGCTTTTCTTATTTCCGGACACACGCGCAAACTATAGAAATTTGTTATGACGTAGAATGTGCATACTTTGTTGATTCCATTTATGAAGTAAAACACATTTTCTAAAAACTCGTGTTTTTTAACAAATCATGTAAACCTTCTAGAAGCTGTGATTTTAAAAAACGGGGGAAGTAAGCTTTTCTTATTTCCGGATGCATGCTCAAACTATAGAAAGTTGTTATGACGTAGAATGTGCATACTTTGTAGATTCCATTTATGAAATAAAACACATTTTCTAAAAACTCATGTTTTTTACGAAATCATGTAAACCTTCTAGAAGCTGTGATTTTAAAAAACGGTGGAAGTAAGCTTTTCTTATTTCCGGTCGAATGCGGAAATTATAGAAAGTCGTTATTACGTAGAATGTGCATACTTTGTTGATTCCATTGATGAAATAAATCACATTTTCTAAAAACTCGTGTTTTTTAAGAAATCATGTAAACCTTCTAGAAGCTGTGATTTTAAAAAACGGTGGAAGTAAGCTTTTCTTATTTCCGGACGAATGGGAAAACTATAGAAAGTCGTTATGACGTAGAATGTGCATACATTGTTGATTCCATTTATGAAATAAAACACATTTTCTAAAAACTCGTGTTTTTTACAAAATCATGTAAACCTTCTAGAAGCTGTGATTTTAAAAAACCGGGGAAGTAAGCTTTTCTTATTTCCGGATGCATGCGCAAACTATAGAAATTCGTTATGACGTAGAATGTACATACTTTGTAGATTCCATTTATGAAATAAAACACATTTTCTAAAAACTCGTGTTTTTTAACAAATCATGTAAACCTTCTACAAGCTGTGATTTTAAAAAACGGGGGAAGTAAGCTTTTCTTATTTCCAAACGCATGCGCAAACTATAGAAAGTCATTATGACGTAGAATGTGCATACTTTGTTGATTCCATTTATGAAATAAAACACATTTTCTAAAAATTCGTGTTTTTTAAGAAATCATGTCGTGTTTTTTAAGAAATCATGTAAACCTTCTAGAAGCCGTGATTTTAAAAAACAGGGCAAGTATGCTTTTTTATTTCCAAACGCATGCGCAAACTATAGAAAGTCGTTACGACGTAGAATGTGCGTACTTTGTTGATTCCATTTATGAAATAAAACACATTTTCTAACAAATCATGTTTTTTAGGAAATGATGTAAACCTTCTAGAAGCTGTGATTTTAAAAAACGGTGGAAGTAAGCTTTTCTTATTTCCAGACGCATGCGCAAACTATAGAAAGTCGTTATGACATAGAATGTGCATACTTTGTAGATTCCATTTATGAAATAAAACACATTTTCTAAAAAGTCATTTTTTTTACCAAATCATGTAAACCTTCTAGAAGCTGTGATTTTAAAAAACGGGGGAAGTAAGCTTTTCTTATTTCCGGATGCATGCTCAAACTATAGAAAGTCGTTATTACGTAGAATGTGCATACTTTGTTGATTCCATTGATGAAATAAAACACATTTTCTAAAAACTCGTGTTTTTTAAGAAATCATGTAAACCTTCTAGAAGCTGTGATTTTAAAAAACGGTGGAAGTAAGCTTTTCTTATTTCCGGTCGAATGCGGAAATTATAGAAAGTCGTTATTACGTAGAATGTGCATACTTTGTTGATTCCATTGATGAAATAAAACACATTTTCTAAAAACTCATTTTTTTTACCAAATCATGTAAACCTTCTAGAAGCTGTGATTATAAAAAACGGGGGAAGTAAGCTTTTCTTATTTCTGGATGCATGCTCAAACTATAGAAAGTTGTTATGACGTAGAATGTGCATACTTTGTAGATTCCATTTATGAAATAAAACACATTTTCTAAAAACTCATGTTTTTTACGAAATCATGTAAACCTTCTAGAAGCTGTGATTTTAAAAAACGGTGGAATTAAGCTTTTCTTATTTCCGGTCGAATGCGGAAATTATAGAAAGTCGTTATTACGTAGAATGTGCATACTTTGTTGATTCCATTGATGAAATAAAACACATTTTCTAAAAACTCGTGTTTTTTAAGAAATCATGTAAACCTTCTAGAAGCTGTGATTTTAAAAAACGGTGGAAGTAAGCTTTTCTTATTTCCGGACGAATGTGCAAACTATAGAAAGTCGTTATGACGTAGAATGTACATACATTGTTGATTCCATTTATGAAATAAAACACATTTTCTAAAAACTCGTGTTTTTTACAAAATCATGTAAACTTTCTAGAAGCTGTGATTTTAAAAAACGGGGGAAGTAAGCTTTTCTTATTTCCGGATGCATGCGCAAACTATAGAAATTCGTTATGACGTAGAATGTGCATACTTGGTAGATTCCATTTATAAAATTTAACACATTTTCGAAAAACTCGTGTTTTTTAAGAAATCATGTAAACCTTCTGGAAGCTGTGATTTTAAAAAACGGGGGAAGTAAGCTTTTTTTATTTCCGGATGCATGCACAAACTATAGAAAGTCGTTATGACATAGAATGTGCATTCTTTGTAGATTCCATTTATGAAATAAAACACATTTTCTAAAAACTCGTGTTTTTTACGAAATCATGTAGACATTCAAGAAGCTGTCATTTTAAAAAACGGTGGAAGTAAGCTTTACTTATTTCCGAACGCATGTGCAAACTATAAAAAGTCGTTATGACATAGAATGTGCATACTTTGTAGATTCCATTTATGAAATAAAACACATTTTCTAAAAACTCGTGTTTTTTACGAAATGATGTAAACCTTCTAGAAGCTGTGATTTTAAAAAACGGTGGAAGTAAGCTTTTCTTATTTCCGGACACACGCGCAAACTATAGAAATTTGTTATGACGTAGAATGTGCATACTTTGTTGATTTCATTTATGAAGTAAAACACATTTTCTAAAAACTCGTGTTTTTTAACAAATCATGTAAACCTTCTACAAGTTGTGATTTTAAAAAACGGGGGAAGTAAGCTTTTCTTATTTCCAAACGCATGCGCAAACTATAGAAAGACATTATGACGTAGAATGTGCATACTTTGTTGATTCCATTTATGAAATAAAACACATTTTCTAAAAATTCATGTTTTTTAAGAAATCATGTCGTGTTTTTTAAGAAATCATGTAAACCTTCTAGAAGCCGTGATTTTAAAAAACAGGGCAAGTATGCTTTTTTATTTCCAAACGCATGCACAAACTAGAGAAAGTCATTACAACGTAGAATGTGCGTACTTTTTTGATTCCATTTATGAAATAAAACACATTTTCTAAAAAATTGTGTTTTTTAGGAAATCATGTAAACCTTCTAGAAGCTGTGATTTTAAAAAACGGTGGAAGTAAGCTTTTCTTATTTCCGGACGCATGCGCAAACTATAGAAAGTCGTTATGACATAGAATGTGCATACTTTGTAGATTCCATTAATGAAATAAAACACATTTTCTAAAAACTCGTGTTTTTTACGAAATCATGTAGACCTTCAAGAAGCTGTCATTTTAAAAAACGGTGGAAGTAAGCTTTTCTTATTTCCGAACGCATGCGCAAACTATAGAAAGTCGTTATGACATAGAATGTGCATACTTTGTAGATTCCATTTATGAAATAAAACACATTTTCTAAAAACTCTTTTTTTTTACGAAATGATGTAAACCTTCTAGAAGCTGTGATTTTAAAAAACGGTGGAAGTAAGCTTTTCTTATTTCCGGACACACGCGCAAACTATAGAAATTTGTTATCACGTAGAATGTGCATACTTTGTTGATTCCATTTATGAAGTAAAACACATTTTCTAAAAACTCGTGTTTTTTAACAAATCATGTAAACCTTCTACAAGCTGTGATTTTAAAAAACGGGGGAAGTAAGCTTTTCTTATTTCCAAACGCATGCGCAAACTATAGAAAGTCATTATGACGTAGAATGTGCATACTTTGTTGATTCCATTTATGAAATAAAACACATTTTCTAAAAATTCATGTTTTTTAAGAAATCAAGTCGTGTTTTTTAAGAAATCATGTAAACCTTCTAGAAGCCGTGATTTTAAAAAACAGGGCAAGTATGGTTTTTTATTTCCAAATGCATGCGCAAACTATAGAAAGTCGTTACGACGTAGAATGTGCGTACTTTGTTGATTCCATTTATGAAATAAAACACATTTTCTAAAAAATCGTGTTTTTTAGGAAGTCATGTAAACCTTCTAGAAGCTGTGATTTTAAAAAACGGTGGAAGTAAGCTTTTCTTATTTCCAGACGCATGCGCAAACTATAGAAAGTCGTTATGACATAGAATGTGCATACTTTGTAGATTCCATTTATGAAATAAAACACATTTTCTAAAAACTCGTGTTTTTTACGAAATCATGTAGACCTTCAAGAAGCTGTCATTTTAAAAAACGGTGGAATTAAGCTTTTCTTATTTCCGAACGCATGCGCAAACTATAGAAAGTCGTTATGACGTAGAATGTGCATACTTTGTAGATTCCATTTATGAAATAAAACACATTTTCTAAACACTCGTGTTTTTTACGAAATGATGTAAACCTTCTAGAAGCTGTGATTTTAAAAAATGGGGGAAGTAAGCTTTTCTTATTTCCGGATGCATGCGCAAACTATAGAAAGTCTTTTTGACGTAGAATGTGCATACTTTGTAGATTCCATTTATGAAATAAAACACATTTTCTAAAAACTCGTTTTTTTTACCAAATCATGTAAACCTTCTAGAAGGTGTGATTTTAAAAAACGGGGGAAGTAAGCTTTTGTTATTTCCGGATGCATGCTCAAACTATAGAAAGTTGTTATGACGTAGAATGTGCATACTTTGTAGATTCCATTTATGAAATAAAACACATTTTCTAAAAACTCATGTTTTTACGAAATCATGTAAACCTTCTAGAAGCTGTGATTTTAAAAAACGGTGGAAGTAAGCTTTTCTTTTTTCCGGTCGAATGCGGAAATTATATAAAGTCGTTATTACGTAGAATGTGCATACTTTGTTGATTCCATTGATGAAATAAAACACATTTTCTAAAAACTCGTGTTTTTTAAGAAATCATGTAAACCTTCTAGAAGCTGTGATTTTAAAAAACGGTGGAAGTAAGCTTTTCTTATTTCCGGACGAATGTGCAAACTATAGAAAGTCGTTATGACGTAGAATGTGCATACATTGTTGATTCCATTTATGAAATAAAACACATTTTCTAAAAACTCGTGTTTTTTACAAAATCATGTAAACCTTCTAGAAGCTGTGATTTTAAAAAACGAGGGAAGTAAGCTTTTCTTATTTCCGGATGCATGCGCAAACTATAGAAATTCGTAATGACGTAGAATGTGCATACTTTGTAGATTCCATTTATAAAATTTAAGACATTTTCGAAAAACTCGTGTTTTTTAAGAAATCATGTAAACCTTCTGGAAGCTGTGATTTTAAAAAACGGGGGAAGTAAGCTTTTTTTATTTCCGGATGCATGCGCAAACTATAGAAAGTCGTTATGACATAGAATGTGCATACTTTGTAGATTCCATTTATGAAATAAAACACATTTTCTAAAAACTCGTGTTTTTTCGAAATCATGTAGACCTTCAAGAAGCTGTCATTTTAAAAAACGGTGGAAGTAAGCTTTTCTTATTTCCGAACGCATGCGCAAACTATAGAAAGTCGTTATGACATAGAATGTGCATTCTTTGTAGATTCCATTTATGAAATAAAACACATTTTCTAAAAACTCGTGTTTTTTACGAAATGATGTAAACCTTCTAGAAGCTGTGATTTTAAAAAACGGTGGAAGTAAGCTTTTCTTATTTCCGGACACACGCGCAAACTATAGAAATTTGTTATGACGTAGAATGTGCATACTTTGTTGATTCCATTTATGAAGTAAAACACATTTTCTAAAAACTCGTGTTTTTTAACAAATCATGTAAACCTTCTAGAAGCTGTGATTTTAAAAAACGGGGGAAGTAAGCTTTTCTTATTTCCGGATGCATGCTCAAACTATAGAAAGTTGTTATGACGTAGAATGTGCATACTTTGTAGATTCCATTTATGAAATAAAACACATTTTCTAAAAACTCATGTTTTTTACGAAATCATGTAAACCTTCTAGAAGCTGTGATTTTAAAAAACGGTGGAAGTAAGCTTTTCTTATTTCCGGTCGAATGCGGAAATTATAGAAAGTCGTTATTACGTAGAATGTGCATACTTTGTTGATTCCATTGATGAAATAAATCACATTTTCTAAAAACTCGTGTTTTTTAAGAAATCATGTAAACCTTCTAGAAGCTGTGATTTTAAAAAACGGTGGAAGTAAGCTTTTCTTATTTCCGGACGAATGGGAAAACTATAGAAAGTCGTTATGACGTAGAATGTGCATACATTGTTGATTCCATTTATGAAATAAAACACATTTTCTAAAAACTCGTGTTTTTTACAAAATCATGTAAACCTTCTAGAAGCTGTGATTTTAAAAAACGGGGGAAGTAAGCTTTTCTTATTTCCGGATGCATGCGCAAACTATAGAAATTCGTTATGACGTAGAATGTACATACTTTGTAGATTCCATTTATGAAATAAAACACATTTTCTAAAAACTCGTGTTTTTTAACAAATCATGTAAACCTTCTACAAGCTGTGATTTTAAAAAACGGGGGAAGTAAGCTTTTCTTATTTCCAAACGCATGCGCAAACTATAGAAAGTCATTATGACGTAGAATGTGCATACTTTGTTGATTCCATTTATGAAATAAAACACATTTTCTAAAAATTCGTGTTTTTTAAGAAATCATGTCGTGTTTTTTAAGAAATCATGTAAACCTTCTAGAAGCCGTGATTTTAAAAAACAGGGCAAGTATGCTTTTTTATTTCCAAACGCATGCGCAAACTATAGAAAGTCGTTACGACGTAGAATGTGCGTACTTTGTTGATTCCATTTATGAAATAAAACACATTTTCTAACAAATCATGTTTTTTAGGAAATGATGTAAACCTTCTAGAAGCTGTGATTTTAAAAAACGGTGGAAGTAAGCTTTTCTTATTTCCAGACGCATGCGCAAACTATAGAAAGTCGTTATGACATAGAATGTGCATACTTTGTAGATTCCATTTATGAAATAAAACACATTTTCTAAAAAGTCATTTTTTTTACCAAATCATGTAAACCTTCTAGAAGCTGTGATTTTAAAAAACGGGGGAAGTAAGCTTTTCTTATTTCCGGATGCATGCTCAAACTATAGAAAGTCGTTATTACGTAGAATGTGCATACTTTGTTGATTCCATTGATGAAATAAAACACATTTTCTAAAAACTCGTGTTTTTTAAGAAATCATGTAAACCTTCTAGAAGCTGTGATTTTAAAAAACGGTGGAAGTAAGCTTTTCTTATTTCCGGTCGAATGCGGAAATTATAGAAAGTCGTTGTTACGTAGAATGTGCATACTTTGTTGATTCCATTGATGAAATAAAACACATTTTCTAAAAACTCGTGTTTTTTAAGAAATCATGTAAACCTTCTAGAAGCTGTGATTTTAAAAAACGGTGGAAGTAAGCTTTTCTTATTTCCGGACGAATGTGCAAACTATAGAAAGTCGTTATGACGTAGAATGTACATACATTGTTGATTCCATTTATGAAATAAAACACATTTTCTAAAAACTCGTGTTTTTTACAAAATCATGTAAACCTTCTAGAAGCTGTGATTTTAAAAAACGGGGGAAGTAAGCTTTTCTTATTTCCGGATGCATGCGCAAACTATAGAAATTCGTTATGACGTAGAATGTGCATACTTTGTAGATTCCATTTATAAAATTTAACACATTTTCGAAAAACTCGTGTTTTTTAAGAAATCATGTAAACCTTCTGGAAGCTGTGATTTTAAAAAACGGGGGAAGTAAGCTTTTTTTATTTCCGGATGCATGCGCAAACTATAGAAAGTCGTTATGACATAGAATGTGCATACTTTGTAGATTCCATTTATGAAATAAAACACATTTTCTAAAAACTCGTGTTTTTTACGAAATGATGTAAACCTTCTAGAAGCTGTGATTTTAAAAAACGGTGGAAGTAAGCTTTTCTTATTTCCGGACACACGCGCAAACTATAGAAATTTGTTATGACGTAGAATGTGCATACTTTGTTGATTCCATTTATGAAGTAAAACACATTTTCTAAAAACTCGTGTTTTTTAACAAATCATGTAAACCTTCTACAAGCTGTGATTTTAAAAAACGGGGGAAGTAAGCTTTTCTTATTTCCGAACGCATGCACAAACTATAGAAAGACATTATGACGTAGAATGTGCATACCTTGTTGATTCCATTTATGAAATAAAACACATTTTCTAAAAATTCATGTTTTTTAAGAAATCATGTCGTGTTTTTTAAGAAATCATGTAAACCTTCTAGAAGCCGTGATTTTAAAAAACAGGGCAAGTATGCTTTTTTATTTCCAAACGCATGCACAAACTAGAGAAAGTCATTACAACGTAGAATGTGCGTACTTTTTTGATTCCATTTATGAAATAAAACACATTTTCTAAAAAATTGTGTTTTTTAGGAAATCATGTAAACCTTCTAGAAGCTGTGATTTTAAAAAACGGTGGAAGTAAGCTTTTCTTATTTCCGGACGCATGAGCAAACTATAGAAAGTCGTTATGACATAGAATGTGCATACTTTGTAGATTCCATTTATGAAATAAAACACATTTTCTAAAAACTCGTGTTTTTTACGAAATCATGTAGACCTTCAAGAAGCTGTCATTTTAAAAAACGGTGGAAGTAAGCTTTTCTTATTTCCGAACGCATGCGCAAACTATAGAAAGTCGTTATGACATAGAATGTGCATACTTTGTAGATTCCATTTATGAAATAAAACACATTTTCTAAAAACTCGTGTTTTCTACGAAATGATGTAAACCTTCTAGAAGCTGTGATTTTAAAAAACGGTGGAAGTAAGCTTTTCTTATTTCCGGACACACGCGCAAACTATAGAAATTTGTTATGACGTAGAATGTGCATACTTTGTTGATTCCATTTATGAAGTAAAACACATTTTCTAAAAACTCGTGTTTTTTAACAAATCATGTAAACCTTCTACAAGCTGTGATTTTAAAAAATGGGGGAAGTAAGCTTTTCTTATTTCCAAACGCATGCGCAAACTATAGAAAGTCATTATGACGTAGAATGTGCATACTTTGTTGATTCCATTTATGAAATAAAACACATTTTCTAAAAATTCGTGTTTTTAAAGAAATCAAGTCGTGTTTTTTAAAAAATCATGTAAACCTTCTAGAAGCTGTGATTTTAAAAAACAGGGCAAGTATGCTTTTTTATTTCCAAACGCATGCGCAAACTATAGAAAGTCGTTACGACGTAGAATGTGCGTACTTTGTTGATTCCTTTTATGAAATAAAACACATTTTCTAAAAAATCGTGTTTTTTAGGAAATCATGTAAACCTTCTAGAAGCTGTGATTTTAAAAAACTGTGGAAGTAAGCTTTTCTTATTTCCAGACGCATGCGCAAACTATAGAAAGTCGTTATGACATAGAATGTGCATACTTTGTAGATTCCATTTATGAAATAAAACACATTTTCTAAAAACTCGTGTTTTTTACGAAATCATGTAGAGCTTCAAGAAGCTGTCATTTTAAAAAACGGTGGAATTAAGCTTTTCTTATTTCCGAACGCATGCGCAAACTATAGAAAGTCGTTATGACGTAGAATGTGCATACTTTGTAGATTCCATTTATGAAATAAAACACATTTTCTAAAAACTCGTGTTTTTTACGAAATGATGTAAACCTTCTAGAAGCTGTGATTTTAAAAAACGGGGGAAGTAAGCTTTTCTTATTTCCGGACGCATGCGCAAACTATAGAAAGTCTTTATGACGTAGAATGTGCATACTTTGTAGATTCCATTTATGAAATAAAACACATTTTCTAAAAACTCGTTTTTTTTACCAAATCATGTAAACCTTCTAGAAGGTGTGATTGTAAAAAACGGGGGAAGTAAGCTTTTCTTATTTCCGGATGCATGCTCAAACTATAGAAAGTTGTTATGACGTAGAATGTGCATACTTTGTAGATTCCATTTATGAAATAAAACACATTTTCTAAAAACTCATGTTTTTTATGAAATCATGTAAACCTTCTAGAAGCTGTGATTTTAAAAAACGGTGGAAGTAAGCTTTTCTTATTTCCGGTCGAATGCGGAAATTATAGAAAGTCGTTATTACGTAGAATGTGCATACTTTGTTGATTCCATCGATGAAATAAAACACATTTTCTAAAAACTCGTGTTTTTTAAGAAATCATGTAAACCTTCTAGAAGCTGTGATTTTAAAAAACGGTGGAAGTAAGCTTTTCTTATTTCCGGACGAATGGGCAAACTATAGAAAGTCGTTATGACGTAGAATGTGCATACATTGTTGATTCCATTTATGAAATAAAACACATTTTCTAAAAACTCGTGTTTTTTACAAAATCATGTAAACCTTCTAGAAGCTGTGATTTTAAAAAACGGGGGAAGTAAGCTTTTCTTATTTCCAAACGCATGCGCAAACTATAGAAAGTCATTATGACGTAGAATGTGCATACTTTGTTGATTCCATTTATGAAATAAAACACATTTTCTAAAAATTCGTGTTTTTTAAGCAATCATGTCGTGTTTTTTAAGAAATCATGTAAACCTTCTAGAAGCCGTGATTTTAAAAAACAGGGCAAGTATGCTTTTTTATTTCCAAACGCATGCGCAAACTATAGAAAGTCATTACGACGTAGAATGTGCATACTTTGTTGATTCCATTTATGAAATAAAACACATTTTCTAAAAAATCGTGTTTTTTAGGAAATGATGTAAACCTTCTAGAAGCTGTGATTTTAAAAAACGGTGGAAGTAATCTTTTCTTATTTCCAGACGCATGCGCAAACTATAGAAAGTCGTTATGACATAGAATGTGCATACTTTGTAGATTCCATTTATGAAATAAAACACATTTTCTAAAAACTCGTGTTTTTTACGAAATCATGTAGACCTTCAAGAAGCTGTCATTTTAAAAAACAGTGGAATTAAGCTTTTCTTATTTCCGAACGCATGCGCAAACTATAGAAAGTCGTTATGACGTAGAATGTGCATACTTTGTAGATTCCATTTATGAAATAAAACACATTTTCTAAAAACTCGTGTTTTTTACGAAATGATGTAAACCTTCTAGAAGCTGTGATTTTAAAAAACGGGGGAAGTAAGCTTTTCTTATTTCCGGACGCATGCGCAAACTATAGAAAGTCTTTATGACGTAGAATGTGCATACTTTGTAGATTCCATTTATGAAATAAAACACATTTTCTAAAAACTCATGTTTTTTACGAAATCATGTAAACCTTCTAGAAGCTGTGATTTTAAAAAACGGTGGAAGTAAGTTTTTCCTATTTCCGGTCGAATGCGGAAATTATAGAAAGTCGTTATTACGTAGAATGTGCATACTTTGTTGATTCCATTGATGAAATAAAACACATTTTCTAAAAACTCGTGTTTTTTAAGAAATCATGTAAACCTTCTAGAAGCTGTGATTTTAAAAAACGGTGGAAGTAAGCTTTTCTTATTTCCGGACGAATGTGCAAACTATAGAAAGTCGTTATGACGTAGAATGTACATACATTGTTGATTCCATTTATGAAATAAAACACATTTTCTAAAAACTCGTGTTTTTTACAAAATCATGTAAACCTTCTAGAAGCTGTGATTTTAAAAAACGGGGGAAGTAAGCTTTTCTTATTTCCGAATGCATGCGCAAACTATAGAAATTCGTTATGACGTAGAATGTGCATACTTTGTAGATTCCATTTATAAAATTTAACACATTTTCGAAAAACTCGTGTTTTTTAAGAAATCATGTAAACCTTCTGGAAGCTGTGATTTTAAAAAACGGGGGAAGTAAGCTTTTTTTATTTCCGGATGCATGCGCAAACTATAGAAAGTCGTTATGACATAGAATGTGCATACTTTGTAGATTCCATTTATGAAATAAAACACATTTTCTAAAAACTCGTATTTTTTACGAAATCATGTAGACATTCAAGAAGCTGTCATTTTAAAAAACGGTGGAAGTAAGCTTTACTTATTTCCGAACGCATGCGCAAACTATAAAAAGTCGTTATGACATAGAATGTGCATACTTTGTAGATTCCATTTATGAAATAAAACACATTTTCTAAAAACTCGTGTTTTTTACGAAATGATGTAAACCTTCTAGAAGCTGTGATTTTAAAAAACGGTGGAAGTAAGCTTTTCTTATTTCCGGACACACGCGCAAACTATAGAAATTTGTTATGACGTAGAATGTGCATACTTTGTTGATTCCATTTATGAAGTAAAACACATTTTCTAAAAACTCGTGTTTTTTAACAAATCATGTAAACCTTCTACAAGCTGTGATTTTAAAAAACGGGGGAAGTAAGCTTTTCTTATTTCCAAACGCATGCACAAACTATAGAAAGACATTATGACGTAGAATGTGCATACTTTGTTGATTCCATTTATGAAATAAAACACATTTTCTAAAAATTCGTGTTTTTTAAGAAATCATGTCGTGTTTTTTAAGAAATCATGTAAACCTTCTAGAAGCCGTGATTTTAAAAAACAGGGCAAGTATGCTTTTTTATTTCCAAACGCATGCGCAAACTATAGAAAGTCGTTACGACGTAGAATGTGCGTACTTTGTTGATTCCATTTATGAAATAAAACACATTTTCTAAAAAATTGTGATTTTTAGGAAATGATGTAAACCTTCTAGAAGCTGTGATTTTAAAAAACGGTGGAAGTAAGCTTTTCTTATTTCCAGACGCATGCGCAAACTATAGAAAGTCGTTATGACATAGAATGTGCATACTTTGTAGATTCCATTTATGAAATAAAACACATTTTCTAAAAACTCGTGTTTTTAACGAAATCATGTAGACCTTGAAGAAGCTGTCATTTTAAAAAACGGTGGAATTAAGCTTTTCTTATTTCCGAACGCATGCGCAAACTATAGAAAGTCGTTATGACGTAGAATGTGCATACTTTGTAGATTCCATTTATGAAATAAAACACATTTTCTAAAAACTCGTGTTTTTTACGAAATGATGTAAACCTTCTAGAAGTTGTGATTTTAAAAAACGGGGGAAGTAAGCTTTTCTTATTTCCGGACGCATGCGCAAACTATAGAAAGTCTTTATGACGTAGAATGTGCATACTTTGTAGATTTCATTTATGAAATAAAACACATTTTCTAAAAACTCATGTTTTTTACGAAATCATGTAAACCTTCTAGAAGCTGTGATTTTAAAAAATGGTGGAAGTAAGCTTTTCTTATTTCCGGTCGAATGCGGAAATTATAGAAAGTCGTTATTACGTAGAATGTGCATACTTTGTTGATTCCATTGATGAAATAAAACACATTTTCTAAAAACTCGTGTTTTTTAAGAAATCATGTAAACCTTCTAGAAGCTGTGATTTTAAAAAACGGTGGAAGTAAGCTTTTCTTATTTCCGGACGAATGTGCAAACTATAGAAAGTCGTTATGACGTAGAATGTACATACATTGTTGATTCCATTTATGAAATAAAACACATTTTCTAAAAACTCGTGTTTTTTACAAAATCATGTAAACCTTCTAGAAGTTGTGATTTTAAAAAACGGGGGAAGTAAGCTTTTCTTATTTCCGGATGCATGCGCAAACTATAGAAATTCGTTATGACGTAGAATGTGCATACTTTGTAGATTCCATTTATAAAATTTAACACATTTTCGAAAAACTCGTGTTTTTTAAGAAATCATGTAAACCTTCTGGAAGCTGTGATTTTAAAAAACGGGGGAAGTAAGCTTTTTTTATTTCCGGATGCATGCGCAAACTATAGAAAGTCGTTATGACATAGAATGTGCATACTTTGTAGATTCCATTTATGAAATAAAACACATTTTCTAAAAACTCGTGTTTTTTACGAAATCATGTAGACATTCAAGAAGCTGTCATTTTAAAAAACGGTGGAAGTAAGCTTTACTTATTTCCGAACGCATGCGCAAACTATAAAAAGTCGTTATGACATAGAATGTGCATACTTTGTAGATTCTATTTATGAAATAAAACACATTTTCTAAAAACTCGTGTTTTTTACGAAATGATGTAAACCTTCTAGAAGCTGTGATTTTAAAAAACGGTGGAAGTAAGCTTTTCTTATTTCCGGACACACGCGCAAACTATAGAAATTTGTTATGACGTAGAATGTGCATACTTTGTTGATTCCATTTATGAAGTAAAACACATTTTCTAAAAACTCTTGTTTTTTAACAAATCATGTAAACCTTCTACAAGCTGTGATTTTAAAAAACGGGGGAAGTAAGCTTTTCTTATTTCCAAACGCATGCGCAAACTATAGAAAGACATTATGACGTAGAATGTGCATACTTTGTTGATTCCATTTATGAAATAAAACACATTTTCTAAAAATTCATGTTTTTTAAGAAATCATGTTGTGTTTTTTAAGAAATCATGTAAACCTTCTAGAAGCCGTGATTTTAAAAAACAGGGCAAGTATGCTTTTTTATTTCCAAACGCATGCGCAAACTAGAGAAAGTCGTTACAACGTAGAATGTGCGTACTTTTTTTATTCCATTTATGAAATAAAACACATTTTCTAAAAAATTGTGTTTTTTAGGAAATCATGTAAACCTTCTAGAAGCTGTGATTTTAAAAAACGGTGGAAGTAAGCTTTTCTTATTTCCGGACGCATGCGCAAACTATAGAAAGTCGTTATGACATAGAATGTGCATACTTTCTAGATTCCATTTATGAAATAAAACACATTTTCTAAAAACTCGTGTTTTTTACGAAATCATGTAGACCTTCAAGAAGCTGTCATTTTAAAAAACGGTGGAAGTAAGCTTTTCTTATTTCCAAACGCATGCGCAAACTATAGAAAGTCGTTATGACATAGAATGTGCATACTTTGTAGATTCCATTTATGAAATAAAACACATTTTCTAAAAACTCGTGTTTTTTACGAAATGATGTAAACCTTCTAGAAGCTGTGATTTTAAAAAACGGTGGAAGTAAGCTTTTCTTATTTCCGGACACACGCGCAAACTATAGAAATTTGTTATGACGTAGAATGTGCATACTTTGTTGATTCCATTTATGAAGTAAAACACATTTTCTAAAAACTCGTGTTTTTTAACAAATCATGTAAACCTTCTACAAGCTGTGATTTTAAAAAACGGGTGAAGTAAGCTTTTCTTATTTCCAAACGCATGCGCAAACTATAGAAAGTCATTATGACGTAGAATGTGCATACTTTGTTGATTCCATTTATGAAATAAAACACATTTTCTAAAAATTCGTGTTTTTTAAGAAATCAAGTCGTGTTTTTTAAGAAATCATGTAAACCTTCTAGAAGCCGTGATTTTAAAAAACAGGGCAAGTATGCTTTTTTATTTCCAAACGCATGCGCAAACTATAGAAAGTCGTTACGACGTAGAATGTGCGTACTTTGTTGATTCCATTTATGAAATAAAACACATTTTCTAAAAAATCGTGTTTTTTAGGAAATCATGTAAACCTTCTAGAAGCTGTGATTTTAAAAAACGGTGGAAGTAAGCTTTTCTTATTTCCAGACGCATGCGCAAACTATAGAAAGTCGTTATGACATAGAATGTGCATACTTTGTAGATTCCATTTATGAAATAAAACACATTTTCTAAAAACTCGTGTTTTTTATGAAATCATGTAGACCTTCAAGAAGCTGTCATTTTAAAAAACGGTGGAATTAAGCTTTTCTTATTTCCGAACGCATGCGCAAACTATAGAAAGTCGTTATGACGTAGAATGTGCATACTTTGTAGATTCCATTTATGAAATAAAACACATTTTCTAAAAACTCGTGTTTTTTACGAAATGATGTAAACCTTCTAGAAGCTGTGATTTTAAAAAACGGGGGAAGTAAGCTTTTCTTATTTCCGGACGCATGCGCAAACTATAGAAAGTCTTTATGCCGTAGAATGTGCATACTTTGTAGATTCCATTTATGAAATAAAACACATTTTCTAAAAACTCGTTTTTTTTACCAAATCATGTAAACCTTCTAGAAGCTGTGATTTTAAAAAACGGGGGAAGTAAGCTTTTCTTATTTCCGGATGCATGCTCAAACTACAGAAAGTTGTTATGACGTAGAATGTGCATACTTTGTAGATTCCATTTATGAAATAAAACACATTTTCTAAAAACTCATGTTTTTTACGAAATCATGTAAACCTTCTAGAAGCTGTGATTTTAAAAAACGGTGGAAGTAAGCTTTTCTTATTTCCGGTCGAATGCGGAAATTATAGAAAGTCGTTATTACGTAGAATGTGCATACTTTGTTGATTCCATTGATGAAATAAAACACATTTTCTAAAAACTCGTGTTTTTTAAGAAATCATGTAAACCTTCTAGAAGCTGTGATTTTAAAAAATGGTGGAAGTAAGCTTTTCTTATTTCCGGACGAATGTGCAAACTATAGAAAGTCGTTATGACGTAGAATGTGCATACATTGTTGATTCCATTTATGAAATAAAACACATTTTCTAAAAACTCGTGTTTTTTACAAAATCATGTAAACCTTCTAGAAGCTGTGATTTTAAAAAACGGGGGAAGTAAGCTTTTCTTATTTCCGGATGCATGCGCAAACTATAGAAATTCGTAATGACGTAGAATGTGCATACTTTGTAGATTCCATTTATAAAATTTAACACATTTTCGAAAAACTCGTGTTTTTTAAGAAATCATGTAAACCTTCTGGAAGCTGTGATTTTAAAAAACGGGGGAAGTAAGCTTTTTTTATTTCCGGATGCATGCGCAAACTATACAAAGTCGTTATGACATAGAATGTGCATACTTTGTAGATTCCATTTATGAAATAAAACACATTTTCTAAAAACTCGTGTTTTTTACGAAATCATGTAAACCTTCTAGAAGCTGTGATTTTAAAAAACGGTGGAAGTAAGCTTTTCTTATTTCCGGTCGAATGCGGAAATTATAGAAAGTCGTTATTACGTAGAATGTGCATACTTTGTTGATTCCATTGATGAAATAAAACACATTTTCTAAAAACTCGTGTTTTTTAAGAAATCATGTAAACCTTCTAGAAGCTGTGATTTTAAAAAACGGTGGAAGTAAGCTTTTCTTATTTCCGGACGAATGCGCAAACTATAGAAAGTCGTTATGACGTAGAATGTGCATACATTGTTGATTCCATTTATGAAATAAAACACATTTTCTAAAAACTCGTGTTTTTTACAAAATCATGTAAACCTTCTAGAAGCTGTGATTTTAAAAAATGGGGGAAGTAAGCTTTTCTTATTTCCGGATGCATGCTCAAACTATAGAAAGTTGTTATGACGTAGAATGTGCATACTTTGTAGATTCCATTTATGAAATAAAACACATTTTCTAAAAACTCATGTTTTTTACGAAATCATGTAAACCTTCTAGAAGCTGTGATTTTAAAAAACGGTGGAAGTAAGCTTTTCTTATTTCCGGTCGAATGCGGAAATTATAGAAAGTCGTTATTACGTAGAATGTGCATACTTTGTTGATTCCATTGATGAAATAAAACACATTTTCTAAAAACTCGTGTTTTTAAAGAAATCATGTAAACCTTCTAGAAGCTGTGTTTTTAAAAAATGGTGGAAGTAAGCTTTTCTTATTTCCAAACGAATGTGCAAACTATAGAAAGTCGTTATGACGTAGAATGTGCATACATTGTTGATTCCATTTATGAAATAAAACACATTTTCTAAAAACTCGTGTTTTTTACAAAATCATGTAAACCTTCTAGAAGCTGTGATTTTAAAAAACGGGGGAAGTAAGCTTTTCTTATTTCCGGATGCATGCGCAAACTATAGAAATTCGTTATGACGTAGAATGTGCATACTTTGTAGATTCCATTTATGAAATAAAACACATTTTCTAAAAACTCGTGTTTTTTAAGAAATCATATAAACCTTCTAAAAGCTGTGATTTTAAAAAACGGTGGAAGTAAGCTTTTCTTATTTCCAGACGAATGCGCAAACTATAGAAAGTCGTTATGACATAGAATGTGCATACTTTGTTGATTCCATTTATGAAATAAAACACATTTTCTAAAAACTCATGTTTTTTAAGAAATCATGTAAGCCTTCTAGAAGCTGTGATTTCGAAAAAACGTTGGAAGTAAGCTTTTCTTATTTCCGGACGCATGCGCAAACTATAGAAAGTCATTATCATGTAGAATGTGCATACTTTGTTGATTCCATTTATGAAATAAAACACATTTTCTACAAACTCGTGTTTTTTACGAAATCATGTAAACCTTCTAGAAGCTGTGATTTCAAAAAACGGTGGAAGTAAGCTTTTCTTATTTCCAGACGCATGCGCAAACTATAGAAAGTCGTTATGACGTAGAATGTGCATACTTTGTAGATTCCATTTATGAAATAAAACACATTTGCTAAAAACTCGTGTTTTTTAAGAAATCATGTAAACCTTCTAGAAGCTGTGATTTTAAAAAACGGTGGAAGTAAGCTTTTCTTATTTCCAAACGCATGCGCAAATATTAGAAAGTCGTTATGACGTAGAATGTGCATACTTTGTAGATTCCATTTATGAAATAAAACACATTTTCTAAAAACTCGTGTTTTTTACGAAATCATGTAAACCTTCTAGAAGCCGTGATTTTAAAAAACGGGGGAAGTAATCTTTTCTTATTTCCGGACGCATGCACAAACTATAGAAACTCATTATGACGTAGAATGTGCATACTTTGTAGATTCCATTTATGAAATAAAACACATTTTCTAAAAACTCATGTTTTTTAAGAAATCATGTAAACCTTCTAGAAGCTGTGATTTTAAAAAACGGTGGAAGTAAGCTTTTCTTTTTTCTGGACGAATTCACAAACTATAGAAAGTTGTTATGACATAGAATGTGCATACTTTGTAGATTCCATTTATAAAAATAAAACACATTTTCTAAAAACTCGTGTTTTTTACGAAATCAGGTAGAGCTTCTAGAAGCTGTGATTTTAAAAAACGGTGGACGTAAGCTTTTCTTATTTCCGGACGCATGGGCAAACTATAGAAAGTCGTTATGACGTAGAATGTGCATACTTTGTTGATTCCATTTATGAAATAAAACACATTTTCTAAAAACTCGTGTTTTTTAACAAATCATGTAAACCTTCTAGAACTGTGATTTTAAAAAACGGGGGAAGTAAGCTTTTCTTATTTCCAAACGCATGCGCAAACTATAGAAAGTCGTTATGACGTAGAATGTGCATACGTTGTTGATTCCATTTATGAAATAAAACACATTTTCTAAAAACTCGTGTTTTTTACGAAATCATGTAAACCTTCTAGAAGCTGTGATTTTAAAAAACGGTGGAAGTAAGCTTTTCTTATTTCCGGTCGAATGCGGAAACTATAGAAAGTCGTTATTACGTAGAATGTGCATACTTTGTTGATTCCATTTATCAAATAAAACACATTTTCTAAAAACTCGTGTTTTTTAATAAATCATGTAAACCTTCTAGAAGCTGTGATTTTAAAAAACGGTGGAAGTAAGCTTTTCTTATTTCTGGATGAATGTGCAAACTATAGAAAGTCGTTATGACGTAGAATGTGCATACTTTGTAGATTCCATTTATGAAATAAAACACATTTTCTAAAAACTCGTGTTTTTTACGAAATCATGTAAACCTTATAGAAGCTGTGATTTTAAAAAACGGGGGAAGTAAGCTTTTCTTATTTCCGGACGCATGCGCAAACTATAGAAAGTCGTTATGACGTAGAATGTGCATACTTTGTTGATTCCGTTTATGAAATAAAACACATTTTCTAAAAAGTCGTGTTTTTTAAGAAATCATGTAAACCTTCTAGAAGCTGTGATTTTAAAAAACGGGGGAAGTAAGCTTTTCTTATTTCCGGACGAATGCGCAAACTATAGAAAGTCGCTATGACGTAGAATGTGCATACTTTGTTGATTCCATTTATGAAAAAAAACATTCTAAAAACTCGTGTTTTTTACGAAATCATGTAAACCTTCTAGAAGCTGTGATTTTAAAAAACGGGGGAAGTAAGCTTTTCTTATTTCCAAACGCATGCGCAAACTATATAAAGTCATTATGACGTAGAATGTGCATACTTTGTTGATTCCATTTATGAAATAAAACACATTTTCTAAAAACTCGTGTTTTTTAAGAAATCATGTAAACCTTCTAGAAGCTGTGATTTTAAAAAACGGGGGAAGTAAGCTTTTCTTATTTCCGGACGCATGCGCAAACTATAGAAAGTCGTTATGACGTAGAATGTGCATACTTTGTAGATTCCATTGATGAAATAAAACACATTTTCTAAAAGCTCGTGTTTTTTTCGAAATCATGTAAACTTTCTAGAAGCTATTATTCTAAAAAACGGTGGAAGTAAGCTTTTATTATTTCCGGACGCATGCGCAAACTATAAAAAGTCGTTATGACGTAGAATGTGCATACTTTGTAGATTCCATTTATGAAATAAAACACATTTTCTAAAAACTCGTGTTTTTTACGAAATCATGTAAACCTTCTAGAAGCTGTGATTTTAAAAGACGGGGGATGTAAGCTTTTCTTATTTCCAAACGCATGCGCAAACTATAGAAAGTCATTATGACGCAGAATGTGCATACTTTGTAGATTCCATTTATGAAATAAAACACATTTTCTAAAAACTCTTGTTTTTTACGAAATCATGTAAACCTTCAAGAAGCTGTCATTTTAAAAAACGGTGGAAGTATGCTTTTCTTATTTCCGAACGCATGCGCAAACTATAGAAAGTCGTTATGACGTAGAATGTGCATAATTTGTAGATTCCATTTATGAAAAAAAACACATTTTCTAAAAACTCGTGTTTTTTACGAAATGATGTAAACCTTGTAGAAGCTGTGATTTTAAAAAACGGTGGAAGTAAGCTTTTCTTATTTCCGGACACATGCGCAAACTATAGAAAGTCGTTATGACGTAGAATGTGCATACTTTGTTGATTTCGTTTATGAAATAAAACACATTTTCTAAAAACTCGTGTTTTTTAAGAAATCATGTAAACCTTTTAGAAGCTGTGATTTTAAAAAACCGGGGAAGTAAGCTTTTCTAATTTCCAAACGCATGCGCAAACTATAGAAAGTCGTTATGACGTAGAATGTGCATACTTTGTTGATTCCATTTATGAAGTAAAACACATTTTCTAAAAACTCGTGTTTTTTAAGAAATCATGTAAACCTTCTAGAAGCTGTGATTTTAAAAAACGGGGGAAGTAAGCTTTTCTTATAACCGGAAGCATGCGCAAACTATAGAAAGTCGTTATGACGTAGAATGTGCATACTTTGTTGATTCCATTTATGAAATAAAACACATTTTCTAAAAACTCGTGTTTTTTACAAAATCATGTAAACCTTCGAGAAGCTGTGATTTTAAAAAACGGGGGAAGTAAGCTTCTCTTATTTCCACAGGCATGCGCAAACTATAGAAAGTCGTTATGACATAGAATGTGAATACTTTGTTGATTCAATTTATGAAATAAAACACATTTTCTAAAAACTCGTGTTTTTTAAGAAATCATGTAAACCTTCTAGAAGCTGTGATTTTAAAAAACGGGGGAATTAATCTTTTCTTATTTCCGGACGCATGCACAAACTATAGAAAGTCATTATGACGTAGAATGTGCATACTTTGTTGATTCCATTTATGAAATAAAACACATTTTCTAAAAACTCGTGTTTTTTAAGAAATCATGTAAACCTTCTAGAAGCTGTGATTTTAAAAAACGGGGGAAGTAAGTTTTTCTTATTTCCGAACGCATGCGCAAACTATAGACAGTCATTATGACGTATAATGTGCATACTTTGTAGATTCCATTTATGAAATAAAACACATTTTCTAAAAACTCGTGTTTTTCAACAAATCATGTAAACCTTCTAGAAGCTATGATTTTAAAAAGCGGGGGAAGTAAGCTTTTCTTATTTCCGGACGCATGCGCAAACTATAGAAAGTCGTTATGATGTAGAATGTGCATACTTTGTCGATTCTATTTATGAAATAAAACACATTTTCTAAAAACTCGTGTTTTTTATGAAATCATGTAAACCTTCTAGAATCTGTCATTTTAAAAAACGGGGGAGGTAAGATTTTCTTATTTCCGGACGCATGCGCAAACTATAGAAAGTCGTTATGACGTAGAATCTGCATACTCTGTTGATTCCATTTATGAAATAAAACACATTTTCTAAAAAATCGTGTTTTTTAAGAAATCATGTAAACCTTCTAGAAGCTGTGATTTTAAAAAATGGGGGAAGTAAGTTTTTCTTATTTCCGGACGCATGCGCAAACTATAGAAAGTCATTATGACGTAGAATGTGCATACTTTGTAGATTCCATTCATGAAATAAAACACATTTTCTAAAAACTCGTGTTTTTTAAGAAATCATGTAAACCTTCTAGAAGCTGTGATTTAAAAAAACGGGGGAAGTAAGCTTTTCTTATTTCCAAACGCTTGCGCAAACTATAGAAAGTCGTTATGACGTAGAATGTGCATACTTTGTTGATTCCATTTATGAAATAAAACACATTTTCTAAAAACTCGTGTTTTTTAAGAAATCATGTAAACCTTCTACAAGCTGTGATTTTAAAAAACGGGGGAAGTAAGCTTTTCTTATTTCCAAACGCATGCGCAAACTATAGAAAGTCGTTATGACGTAGAATGTGCATACTTTGTAGATTCCATTTATGAAATAAGACACATTTTCTAAAAACTCGTGTTTTTTACGAAATCATGTAAACCTTCTAGAAGCTGTGATTTTAAAAGACGGGGGAAGTAAGCTTTTTTTATTTCCAAACGCATGCGCAAACTATAGAAAGTCGTTATGACATAGAATGTGCATACTTTGTTCATTCCATTTATGAAATAAAACACATTTTCTAAATACTCGTCTTTTTTAAGAAATCATGTAAACCTTCTAGAAGCTATTATTTAAAAAAACGGTGGAAGTAAGCTTTTCTTATTTCCGGACGTATGCGCAAACTATATAAAGTCGTTATGACGTAGAATGTGCATACTTTGTTGATTCTATTTATGAAATAAAACACATTTTCTAAAAACTCGTGTTTTTTAACAAATCATGTAAACCTTCTAGAAGCTGTGATTTTAAAAAACGGGGGAAGTAAGCTTTTCTTATTTCCAAATGCATGCGCAAACTATAGAAATTCGTTATGACGTAGAATGTGCATACTTGTTGATTACATTTATGAAATAAGACACATTTTCTAAAAACTCGTGTTTTTTAAGAAATCATGTAAACCTTCTAGAATCTGTGATTTTGAAAAACGGTGGAAGTAAACTTTTCTTATTTCCGGATGCATGCGCAAACTATAGAAAGTCCTTATGACGTAGAATGTGCATACTACGTTGATTCCATTTATGAAATAAAACACATTTTCCAAAAACTCGTGTTTTTTACGAAATCATGTAAACCTTCTAGAAGCTGTGATTTTAAAAAACGGGGGAAGTAAGCTTTTCTTATTTCCAGATGCATGCGCAAACTATAGAAAGTCGTTATCACGTAGAATGTGCATACTTTGTAGATTCCATTTATGAAATAAAACACATTTTCTGGAAGCTGTGATTTTAAAAAACGGTGGAAGTAAGCTTTTCTTATTTCCGGAAGCATGCGCAAACTATAGAAAGTCGTTATGACATAGAATGTGCATACTTTGTAGAGTCCATTTATGAAATAAAACACATTTCCTAAAAACTCGTGTTTTTTTACGAAATCATGTAGACCTTCAAGAAGCTGTCATTTTAAAAAACGGTGGAAGTAAGCTTTTCTTATTTTCGAATGCATGCACAAACTATAGAAATTGGTTATGACGTAGAATGTGCATACTTTGTAGATTCCATTTATGAAATAAAACACTTTTTTCTAAAAACTCGTGTTTTTTACGAAATGATGTAAACCTTCTAGAAGCTGTGATTTTAAAAAACGGTGGAAGTAAGCTTTTCTTATTTCCGGACACATGCGCAAACTATAGAAAGTCGTTATGACGTAGAATGTGCATACTTTGTTGATTTCGTTTATGAAATAAAACACATTTTCTAAAAACTCGTGTTTTTTAAGAAATCATGTAAACCTTCTAGAAGCTGTGATTTTAAAAAACCGGGGAAGTAAGCTTTTCTAATATCCAAACGCATGCGCAAACTATAGAAAGTCGTTATGACGTAGAATGTGCATACTTTGTTGATTCCATTTATGAAGTAAAACACATTTTCTAAAAACTAGTGTTTTTTAAGAAATCATGTAAACCTTCTAGAAGCTGTGATTTTAAAAAACGGGGGAAGTAAGCTTTTCTTATAACCGGAAGCATGCGCAAACTATAGAAAGTCGTTATGACGTAGAATGTGCATACTTTGTTGATTCCATTTATGAAATAAAACACATTTTCTATAAACTCGTGTTTTTTACAAAATCATGTAAACCTTCTAGAAGCTGTGATTTTAAAAAACGGGGGAAGTAAGCTTCTCTTATTTCCACAGGCATGCGCAAACTATAGAAAGTCGTTATGACATAGAATGTGCATACTTTGTTGATTCAATTTATGAAATAAAACACATTTTCTAAAAACTCGTGTTTTTTAAGAAATCATGTAAACCTTCTAGAAGTTGTGATTTTAATAAACGGGGGAAGTAAGCTTTTCTTATTTCTGGATGCATGCGCAAACTATAGAAAGTCGTTATGACGTAGAATGTGCATACTTTGTAGATTCCATTTATGAAATAAAACACATTTTCTAAAAACTCGTGTTTTTTACGAAATCATGTAAACCTTCTAGAAGCTGTGATTTTAAAAAACGGGGGAAGTAAGCTTTTCTTATTTCCGGACGCATGCGCAAACTATAGAAAGTCGTTATGACATAGAATGTGCATACTTTGTAGATTCCATTTATGAAATAAAACACATTTTCTAAAAACTCGTGTTTTTTACGAAATCATGTAAACCTTCTAGAAGCTGTGATTTTAAAAAAAGGTGGAAGTAAGCTTTTCTTATTTACGGTCGAATGCGGAAACTATAGAAAGTCTTTATTACGTAGAATGTGCATACTTTGTTTATTCCATTTATCAAATAAAACACATTTTCTAAAAACTCGTGTTTTTTAAGAAATCATGTAAACCTTCTAGAAGCTGTGATTTTAAAAAACGGTGGAAGTAAGCTTTTCTTATTTCCGGATGCATGCGCAAACTATAGAAAGTCGTTATGACATAGAATGTGCATACTTTGTAGATTCCATTTATGAAATAAAACACATTTTCTAAAAACTCGTGTTTTTTACGAAATCATGTAGACCTTCAAGAAGCTGTCCTTTTAAAAAACTGTGGAAGTAAACTTTTCTTATTTTCGAACGCATGCGCAAACTATAGAAAGTCGTTATGACGTAGAATGTGTATACTTTGTAGATTCCATTTATGAAATAAAACACATTTTCTAAAAACTCGTGTTTTTTACGAAATGATGTAAACCTTCTAGAAGCTGTGATTTTAAAAAACGGTGGAAGTAAGCTTTTCTTATTTCCTGTCGAATGCGGAAACTATAGAAAGTCGTTATTACGTAGAATGTGCATACTTTGTTGATTCCATTTATGAAGTAAAACACATTTTCTAAAAACTTGTGTTTTTTAAGAAATCATGTAAACCTTCTAGAAGCTATGATTTAAAAAAACGGTGGAAGTAAGCGTTTCTTATTTCCGGATGCATGCGCAAACTATAGAAAGTCGATATGATGTAGAATGTGCATACTTTGTAGATTCCATTTATAAAATAAAACATATTTTCTAAAAACTCGTGTTTTTTAAGAAATCATGTAAACCTTCTGGAAGCTGTGATTTTAAAAAACGGGGGAAGTAAGCTTTTCTTATTTCCGGATGCATGCGCAAACTATAGAAAGTCGTTATGACATAGAATGTGCATACTTTGTAGATTCCATTTACGAAATAAAACACATTTTCTAAAAACTCGTGTTTTTTACGAAATCATGTAGACCTTCAAGAAGCTGTCATTTTAAAAAACGGTGGAAGTAAGCTTTTCTTATTTTCGAACGCATGCGCAAACTATAGAAATTGGTTATGACGTAGAATGTGCATACTTTGTAGATTCCATTTATGAAATAAAACACTTTTTCTAAAAACTCGTTTTTTTTACAAAATGATGTAAACCTTCTAGAAGCTGTGATTTTAAAAAACGGTGGAAGTAAGTTTTTCTTATTTCCGGACACATGCGCAAACTATAGAAAGTCGTTATGACGTAGAATGTGCATACTTTGTTGATTTCGTTTATGAAATAAAACACATTTTGTAAAAACTCTTGTTTTTTGAGAAATCATGTAAACCTTCTAGAAGCTGTGATTTTAAAAAACCGGGGAAGTAAGCTTTTCTAACTTCCAAATGCATGCGCAAACTATAGAAAGTCGTTATGACGTAGAATGTGCATACTTTGTTGATTCCATTTATGAAGTAAAACACATTTTCTAAAAACTCGTTTTTTTTAAGAAATCATGTAAACCTTCTAGAAGCTGTGATTTTAAAAAACGGGGGAAGTAAGCTTTTCTTATAACCGGAAGCATGCGCAAACTATAGAAAGTCGTTATGACGTAGAATGTGCATACTTTGTTGATTCCATTTATGAAATAAAACACATTTTCTAAAAACTCGTGTTTTTTACAAAATCATGTAAACCTTCTAGAAGCTGTGATTTTAAAAAACGGGGGAAGTAAGCTTCTCTTATTTCCACAGGCATGCGCAAACTATAGAAATTCGTTATGACATAGAATGTGCATACTTTGTTGATTCAATTTATGAAATAAAACACATTTTCTAAAAACTCGTGTTTTTTAAGAAATCATGTAAACCTTCTAGAAGCTGTGATTTTAAAAAACGGGGGAAGTAAGCTTTTCTTATTTCCAGATGCATGTGCAAACTATAGAAAGTCGTTATGACATAGAATGTGCATACTTTGTAGATTCCATTTATGAAATAAAACACATTTTCCAAAAACTCGTGTTTTTTACGAAATCATGTAAACCTTCTAGAAGTTGTGATTTTAAAAAATGGTGGAAGTAAGCTTTTCTTATTTCCGGTCGAATGCGGAAACTATAGAAAGTCTTTATTACGTAGAATGTGCATACTTTGGTGATTCCATTTATCAAATAAAACACATTTTCTAAAAATTCGTGTTTTTTAAGAAATCATGTAAACCTTCTAGAAGCTGTGATTTAAAAAAACGGTGGAAGTAAGCTTTTCTTATTTCCGGACGAATGTGCAAACTATAGAAAGTCGTTATGACGTAGAATGTGCATACTTTGTTGATTCCATTTATGAAATAAAACACATTTTCTAAAAACTCGTGTTTTTTACGAAATCATGTAAACCTTCTAGAAGCTGTGATTTTAAAAAACGGGGGAAGTAAGCTTTTCTTATTTCCAGATGCATGCGCAAACTATAGAAAGTCGTTATGACGTAGAATGTGCATAGTTTGTAGATTCCATTTATAAAATTAAACACATTTTCTAAAAACTCGTGTTTTTTTAAGAAATCATGTAAACCTTCTGGAAGCTGTGATTTTAAAAAACGGGGGAAGTAAGCATTTCTTATTTCCGGATGCATGTGCAAACTATAGAGAGTCGTTATGACATAGAATGTGCATACTTTGTAGATTCCATTTATGAAATAAAACACATTTTCTAAAAACTCGTGGTTTTGACGAAATCATGTAGACCTTCAAGAAGCTGTCCTTTTAAAAAACTGTGGAAGTAAGCTTTTCTTATTTCCGAACGCATGCGCAAACTATAGAAAGTCGTTATGACGTAGAATGTGCATACTTTGTAGATTCCATTTATGAAATAAAACACATTTTCTAAAAACTCGTGTTTTTTACGAAATCATGTAGACCTTCAAGAAGCTGTCCTTTTAAAAAACTGTGGAAGTAAGCTTTTCTTATTTCCGAACGCATGCGCAAACTATAGAAAGTCGTTATGACGTAGAATGTGCATACTTTGTTGATTCTATTTATGAAATAAATCACATTTTCTAAAATCTCGTGTTTTTTACGAAATGATGTAAACCTTCTAGAAGCTGTGATTTTAAAAAACGGTGGAAGTAAGCTTTTCTTATTTCCAGACACATGCGCAAACTATAGAAAGTTGTTATGACGTAGAATGTGCATACTTTTTTGATTCCATTTATGAAGTAAAACACATTTTCTAAAAACTCGTGTTTTTTAAGAAATCATGTAAACCTTCTAGAAGCTGTGATTTTAAAAAACGGGGGAAGTCAGCTTTTATTATATCTGGAAGCATGCGCGAACTATAGAAAGTCGTTATGACGTAGAATGTGCATACTTTTTTGATTCCATTTACGAAATAAAACACATTTTCTAAAAACGCGTGTTTTTTACAAAATCATGTAAACCTTCTAGAAGCTGTGATTTTAAAAAATGGGGGAAGTAAGCTTCTCTTATTTCCACAGGCATGCGCAAACTATAGAAAGTCGTTATGACATAGAATGTGCATACTTTGTAGATTCCATTTATGAAATAAAACACATTTTCTAAAAACTCGTGTTTTTTACGAAATCATGTAAACTTTCTAGAAGCTGTGATTTTAAAAAACGGTGGAAGTAAGCTTTTCTTATTTCCAGTCAATTGCGGAAACTATAGAAAGTCGTTATTACGTAGAATGTGCATGCTTTGTTGATTCCATTCATGAAATAAAACACATTTTCTAAAAACTCGTGTTTTTTACGAAATCATGTAAACCTTCTAGAAGCTGTGATTTTAAAAAACGGTGGAAGTAAGCTTTTCTCATTTCCGGACAAATTCACAAACTATAGAAAGTCGTTATGACATAGAATGTGCATACTTTGTAGATTCCATTTATGAAATAAAACACATTTTCTAAAAACTCGTGTTTTTTACGAAATCATGTAAAGCTTCTAGAAGCTGTGATTTTAAAAAATGGTTGAAGTAAGCTTTTCTTATTTCCGGACGCATGGGCAAACTATAGAAAGTCGTTATGACGTAGAATGTGCATACTTTGTTGTTTCCATTTATGAAATAAAACACATTTTCTAAAAACTCGTGTTTTTTAACAAATCATGTAAACCTTCTAGAAGCTGTGATTTTAAAAAACGGGGGAAGTAATCTTTTCTTATTTCCGGACGCATGCACAAACTATAGAAAGTCATTATGACGTAGAATGTGCATACTTTGTAGATTCCATTTATGAAATAAAACACATTTTCTAAAAACTCATGTTTTTCAAGAAATCATGTAAACCTTCTAGAAGCCGTGGTTTTAAAAAACTGGTGGAAGTAAGCTTTTCTTACTTCCGGACGCATGCGCAAAGAATAGAAAGTCGTTATTACGTAGAATGTGCATAGTTTGTTGATTCCATTTATGAAATAAATCACATTTTCTAAAAACTCGTGTTTTTTAAGAATTCATCTAAACCTTCTAGAATCCATGAATTTAAAAAAAGGGGGGAAGTAAGCTTTTCTTATTTCCGGACGCATGCGCAAACTATAGAAAGTCGTTATTACGTAGAATGTGCATAGTTTGCGCATGCGCAAACTATAGAAAGTCATTATGACATAGAATGTGCATAATTTGTTGATTCCACTTATGAAATAAATCACATTTTCTAAAAACTCGTGTTTTTTAAGAAATCATGTAAACCTTCTAGAAGCTGTGGTTTTAAAAAACTGGCGGAAGTAAGCTTTTCTCATTTACGGACGCATGCGCAAACTATAGAAAGTCGTTATTACGTAGAATGGGCATAGTTTGTTGATTCCATTTATGAAATAAATCACATTTTCTAAAAACTCGTGTTTTTTAAGAATTTATCTAAACCTTCTAGAAGCTGTGAATTTAAAAAAAGGGGGGAAGTAAGCTCTTCTTATTTCTGGACGCATGCGCAAACTATAGAAAGTCGTTATCACGTAGAATGTGCATAGTTTGTGCATGCCCAAACTATAGAAAGTCGTTATGACATAGAATGTGTATACTTCGTTGATTCCATTTATGAAATAAATCACATTTTCTAAAAACTCGTGTTTTTTAAGAAATCATGTCAACCTTCTAGAAGCTTTGATTTTAAAAAACGGGGGGAATTAAGCTTTTCTTATTTCCGGACGCATGTGCAAACTATAGCAAGTCGTTATGATGTAGAATGTTCAAACTTTATTGATTCCATTTATGAAAAAAATCACATTTTCTAAAAAATCAAGTTTTTTAAGAAATCATGTAAACCTTCTAGAAGCTCTGATTTTAAAAAACGGGGGGAATTAAGCTGTTCTTATTTCCGGACGCATGCGCAAACTATAGAAAGTTGTTATGACGTAGAATGTACAAACTTTGTTGATTCTATTTATCAAATAAATCACATTTTCTAAAAACTCGTGTTTTTTAAGAATTCATCTAAACCTTCTAGAAGTTGTGAATTTAAAAAAAGGGGGGAAGTAAGCTTTTCTTTATTCCGGACGCATGGGCAAACAAAAAAAAGTCGTTATTACGTAGAATGTGCATAGTTTGTTCATTCCATTTATGAAATAAATCACATTTTCTAAAAACTCGTGTTTTTTAAGAATTCATCTAAACCTTTTAGAAGCTGTGAATTTAAAAAAAGGGGGGAAGTAAGCTTTTCTTATTTCCGGACACATGTGCAAACTATAGAAAGTCGTTATCACGTAGAATGTGCATAGTTTGCGCATCCACAAACTTAAGAAAGTCGTTATGACATAGAATGTGAATACTTTGTTGATTCCATTTATGAAATAAATCACATTTTCTAAAAACTCGTATTTTTTAAGAAATCATGTAAACCTTCTAGAAGCTGTGATTTTAAAAATCTGGCGGAAGTAAGCTTTTCTTATTTCCAGACGCATGTGCAAACTATAGAAAGTCGTTACTACGTAGAATGTGCATACTTTGTTGATTACTTTTATGAAATAAATCACATTTTCTAAAAACTCGTGTTTTTTAAGAATTCATCTTAACCTTCTAGAAGCTGTGAATTTAAAAAAAGTTGGGAAGTAAGCTTTTCTTATTTCCGAACGCATGCGCAAACTATAGAAAGTCGTTATCACATAGAATGTGGATAGTTTGCTTATGCGCAAACTATAGAAAGTCTTTATGACATAGAATTTGCATACTTTGTTGATTCCATTTATGAAATAAATCAGATTTCCTAAAAGCTCGTGTTTTTTAAGAAATCATGTAAACCTTCTAGAAGCTGTGATTTTAAAAAACGGGGGGAATTAAGCTTTTCTTATTTCTGGACACATGCTCAATCTATAGAAAGTCGTTATGATGTAGAATGTGCACACTTTGTTGATTCCATTTATGAAAGAAATCACATTTTCTAAAAACTCGTGTTTTTTAAGCAGTCATGTAAACCTACTAGAAGCTATGATTCTAAAAAACTGGCGGAAGTAAGCTTTTCATATTTCCGGACGCATGCGCAAACTTTAGAAAGTCGTTATTACATAGAATGTGCATACTCTGTTGATTCCATTTATGAAATAAATCACATTTTCTAAAAAATCGTGTTTTTTAAGAAATCATGTAAACCTTCTAGAAGCTGTGGTTTTAAAAAACTGGCGGAAGTAAGCTTTTCTTATTTCCGGACCCATGCGCAAACTATAGAAAGTCGTTATTACGTAGAATGTGCATAGTTTGTTGATTCCATTTATGAAATAAATCACATTTTCTAAAACTTCATGTTTTTTAAGAATTCATCTAAACCTTCCAAAAGCTGTGAATTTAAAAAAAGGGGGGAAGTAGGCTTTTCTTATTTCCGGACGCATGCGCAACTATAGAAAGTCGTTATCACGTAGAATTTGCATAGTTTGCGCATGTACAAACTATAGAAAGTCGTTATGAAATAGAATGTGCATACTTGTTGATTCCATTTATGAAATAAATCATATTTTCTAAAAACTCGTGTTTTTTAAGAAATCATGTAAACCTTCTAGAAGCTGTGATTTTAAAAAACGGGGGGAATTAAGCTTTTCTTATTTCCGGACGCATGCGCAAACTATAGAAAGACGTTATGACGTAGAATGTGGAAAATTTGTTGATTCCATTGGTGAAATAAATCACATTTTCTAAAAACTCGTGTTTTTTAAGAATTCATCTAAACCTTCTAGAAGCTGTGAATTTAAAAAAAGGGGAGAAGTAAGCTTTTCTTATTTCCGAACGCATGCGCAAACTATAGAAAGTCGTTATCACGTAGAATGTGCATAGTTTGTGCATGCGCAAATTATAGAAAGTCGTTATGACATAGAATGTGCATACTTTGTTGATTCCATTTATTAAATAAATCACATTTTCTAAAAACTCAAGTTTTTAAAGAAATCATGTAAACCTTCTAGAAGCTGTGATTTTAAAAAACGGGGGGAAATAAGCTTTTCTTATTTCCGGACGCATGCGCAAACTATAGAAAGTCGTTCTGACGTAGAATGTGCAAACTTTGTTGATTCTATTTATGAAATAAATCACATTTTCTAAAATCTCGTGTTTTTTAAGAATTCATCTAAACCTTCTAGAAGCTGTGAATTTAAAAAAAGGGGGGAAGTAAGCTTTTCTTATTTTCGGACACATGCGGAAACTATTGAAAGTCGTTATTATGTAGAATGTGCATAGTTTGCACATGCGCAAACTATAGAAAGTCGTTATGACATAGAATGTGCATACTTTGTTGATTCCATTTATGAAATAAATCACATTTTCTAAAAACTCATGTTTTTTAAGAAATCATGTAAACCATCTAGAAGCTGTGATTTCAAAAAACTGGCGGAAGTAAGCTTTTCTTATTTCCAGACGCATGTGCAAACTTTAGAAAGTCGATATTACATAGAATGTGCATACTTTGTTGATTCCATTTATGAAATAAATCACATTTTCTAAAAACTCATGTTTTTTAAGAAATCATGTAAACCTTCTAGAAGCTGTGATTTTAAAAATCTGGCGGAAGTAAGCTTTTCTTATTTCCGGACGCGTGCGCAAACTATAGAAAATCGTTACTACGTAGAATGTGCATACTTTGTTGATTACATTTATGAAATAAATCACATTTTCTAAAAATTCGTGTTTTTTAAGAAATCATGTAAGCCTTCTAAAAACTGTGGTTTTAAAAAACTGGCGGAAGGAAGCTTTTCTTATTTCCAGACGCATGCGCATACGATAGAAAGTCGTTATCATGTAGAATGTGCTTAGTTTGTTAATTCCATTTATGAAATAAATCACATTTTCTAAAAACTCGTGTTTTTTAAGAAATCATGTAAACCTTCTAGAAGCTGTGATTTTAAAAAACGGGGGGAATTAAGCTATTCTTATTTCCGGACGCATGCGCAAACTATAGAAAGTTGTTATGACGTAGAATTTGCATACTTTGTTGATTCCATTTATGAAATAAATCACATTTTCTAAAAACGCATGTTTTTTAAGAATTCATCTAAACCTTCTAGAAGCTGTGAATTTAAAAAAAGGGGGGAAGTAAGCTTTTCTTATTTCCGGACGCACGCACAAACTATAAAAAGTTGTTATTACGTAGAATGTGCATAGTTTGTCCATGCGCAAACTATAGAAAGTCGTTATGACATAGAATGTGCATACTTTGTTGATTCAATTTATGAAATAAATCACATTTTGTAAAAACTCGTGTTTTTTAAGACATCATGTAAACCTTCTAGAAGTTGTGATTTTAAAAAATAGGGGGAATTAAGCTTTTCTTATTTCCGGACGGATGCGCAAACTATAGAAAGTTGTTATGACGTGGAATGTGCATACTTTTTGATTCCATTGATGAAATAAATCACATTTTCTAAAAACTCGTGTTTTTTAAGAAATCATGTAAACCTTCTAGAAGCTGTGATTTTAAAAAACTGGCGGAAGTAAGCTTTTCATATTTCTGGATGCATGCGCAAACTTTAGAAATTCGTTATTACATAGAATGTGCATATTCTGTTGATTCCATTTATGAAATAAATCACATTTTCTAAAAACTCATGTTTTTTAAGAAATCATGTAAACCTTCTAGAAGCTGTGGTTTTAAAAGACTGGCGGAATTAAGCTTTTCATATTTCCGGACGCATGCGCAAACTTTAGAAAGTCGTTATTACATAGAATCTGCATACTATGTTGATTCCATCTATGAAATAAATCACATTTTCTAAAAACTCGTGTTTTTTAAGAATTCATCTAAACCTTCTAGAAGTTGTGAATTTAAAAAAAGGGGGGAAATAAGCTTTGCTTATTTCCGAACGCATGCGCAAACTATAGAAAGTCGTTATCATGTAGAATGTGCATAGTTTGCGCATGTGGAAACTATAGAAATTCGTTATGACATAAAATGTGCATACTTTCTTGATTCGATTTATGAAATAAATCAGATTTCCTAAAAACTCGTGTTTTTTAAGAAATCATGTAAACCTTCTAGAAGCTGTGATTTTAAAAAACGGGAGGAATTAAGCTTTTCTTATTTCTGGACGCATGCTCAAACTATAGAAATTCGTTATGATGTAGAATGTGCATACTTTGTTGATTCCATTTATGAAATAAATCACATTTTCTAAAAACTCGTGTTTTTAAGAAGTCATGTAAACCTTCTAGAAGCTGTGATTTTAAAAAACTGGCGGAAGTAAGCTTTTCATATTTCCGGATGCATGCGCAAACTTTAGAAAGTCGTTATTACATAGAATGTGCATACTCTATTGATTCAATTTAGGAAATAAATCACATTTTCTAAAAACTCATGTTTTTTAAGAAATCATGTAAACCTTCTAGAAGCTGTGGTTTTAAAAAACTGGCGGAAGTAAGCTTTTTTTATTTCCGGACGCATGCGCAAAATTTAGAAAGTCGTTATTACATAGAATTTGCATACTATGTTGATTCGATTTATGAAATAAATTACATTTTCTAAAAACTCGTGTTTTTAACAATTCATCTAAACCTTCTAGAAGCTGTGAATTTAAAAAAAGGGGGGAAGTAAGCTTTTCTTATTTCCGGACGCATGTGCTAACTATAGAAAGTCGTTATCACGTAGAATGTGCATAGTTTGTTGATTCCATTTATGAAATAAATCACATTTTCTAAAAACTCGTGTTTTTTAAGAAATCATGTAAACCTTCTAGAAGCCGTGGTTTTAAAAAACTGGCGGAAGGAAGCTATTCTTATTTCCGGACGCATGCACAAACTATAGAAAGTCATTATTACGTAGAATGTGCATAGTTTGTTGATTCCATTTATGAAATAAATCACATTTTCTAAAAACTCATGTTTTTTAAGAATTCATGTAAACCTTCTAGAAGCAGTGAATTTAAAAAAAGGGGGGATTTAAGCTTTTCTTCTTTCCGGACGCATGGGCAAACTATAAAAAGTCGTTATTACGTAGAATGTGCATAGTTTGTTCATTCTATTTATGAAATAAATCATATTTTATAAAAACTCGTGTTTTTTAAGAATTCATCTAAACCTTCTAGAAGCTGTGAATTTAAAAAAAGTGGGGAAGTAAGCTTTTCTTATTTCCGAACGCATGCGCAAACTATAGAAAGTCGTTATCACATAGAATGTGGATAGTTTGCGCATGCGCAAACTATAGAAAGTCGTTATGACATAGAATGTGCATACTTTGTTGTTTCCATTTATGAAATAAATCAGATTTCCTAAAAACTCGTGTAGTTTGTGAAATCATGTAAACCTTCTAGAAGCTGTGATTTTAAAAAACGGGGGGAATTAAGCTTTTCTTATTTCTGGACGCATGCTCAAACTATAGAAAGTCGTTATGATGTAGAATGTGCATACTTTATTGATTCCATTTATGAAAGAAATCACATTTTCTAAAAACTCGTGTTTTTTAAGCAGTCATGTAAACCTACTAGAAGCTGTGATTTTAAAAAACTGGCGGAAGTAAGCTTTTCATATTTCCGGACGCATGCGCAAACATTAGAAAGTTGTTATTACATAGAATGTGCATACTCTGTTGATTCCATTTATGAAATAAATCACATTTTCTAAAAACTCGTGTTTTTTAAGAAATCATGTAAACCTTCTAGAAGCTGTGGTTTTAAAAAACTGGCGGAAGTAAGCTTTTCTTATTTCCGGACGCATGCGCAAACTATAGAGAGTCGTTATTACGTAGAATGTGCATAGTTTGTTGATTCCATTTATGAAATAAATCACATTTTCTAAAACTTCGTGTTTTTTAAGAATTCATCTAAACCTTCCAGGAGCTGTGAATTTAAAAAAAGGGGGGAAGTAGGCTTTTCTTATTTCCGGACCCTTGCGCAAACTATAGAAAGTCGTTATCACGTAGAATGTGCATAGTTTGCGCATGCGCAAACTATAGAAAGTCATTATGAAATAGAATGTGCATAATTTGTTGATTCCATTTATGAAATAAATCATATTTTCTAAAAACTCGTGTTTTTTAAGAAATCATGTAAACCTTCTAGGAGCTGTGATTTTAAAAAACGGGGGAAATTAAGCTTTTCTTATTTCCGGACGCATGCGCAAACTATAGAAAGACATTATGACGTAGAATGTGGAAACTTTGTTGATTCCATATATGAAATAAATCACATTTTCTAAAAACTCGTGTTTTTTAAGAATTCATCTAAACCTTCTAGAAGCTGTGAATTTAAAAAAAGGGGGGAACTAGGCTTTTCTTATTTCCGGACACATGCGCAAACTATAGAAAGTCGTTATCACGTTGAATATGCATAGTTTTCTCATGCGCAAACTATAGAAAGTCGTTATGACATAGAATGTGCATACTTTGTTGATTCCATTTATGAAATAAATCACATTTTCTAAAAGCTCGTGTTTTTTAAGAAATCATGTAAGCCTTCTAGAAGCTGTGATTTTAAAAAACGGGGGGAATTAAGCTTTTCTTAATTCCGGACACATGCGCAAACTATAGAAAGTTGTTATGACATAGAATGTGCGCACTTTTTTGATTCCATTTATGAAATAAATCACATTTTCTAAAAACTCGTGTTTTTTAAGAATTTATCTAAACCTTCTAGAAACTGTGAATTTTAAAAAAGCGGGGAAGTAAGCTTTTCTTATTTACGGATGCATGCGCAAACTATAGAAACTTGTTATTACCTAGAATGTGCATAGTTTGCGCATGCGCAAACTATAGAAATTCGTTATGACATAGAACGTGCATACTTTGTTGATTCCATTTATGAAATAAATCACCTTTCCTAAAAACTCTTGTTTTTTAAGAAATCATGTAAACCTTCTAGAAGCTGTGATTTTAAAAAACGGGGGGAATTAAGCTTTTCTTATTTCTGGACGCATGCTCAAGCTATAGAAAGTCGTTATGATGTAGAATGTGCATACTTTCTTGATTCCATTTATGAAAGAAATCACATTTTCTAAAAACACATGTTTTTTAAGCAGTCATGTAAACCTACTAGAAGCTGCGATTTTAAAAAACTGGCAGAAGTAAGCTTTTCATATTTCCGGACGCATGCGGAAACTTTAGAAAGTCGTTATTACATAGAATGTGCATACTCTGTTGATTCCATTTATGAAATAAATCACATTTTCTAAAAACTCGTGTTTTTAAAAAAATCATGTAAACCTTCTAGAAGCTGTGGTTTTAAAAAACTGGCGGAAGTAAGCTTTTCTTATTTCCGGACACATGCGCAAACTATAGAAAGTCGTTATTACGTAGAATGTGCATAGTTTGTTGATTCCATTTATGAAATAAATCACATTCTCTAAAACTTCATGTTTTTTAAGAATTCATCTAAACCTTCCAGAAGCTGTGAATTTAAAAAAAGGGGGGAAGCAGGCTTTTCTTATTTCCGGACGCATGCGCAAACTATAGAAAGTCGTTATCATGTAGAATGTGCATAGTTTGCGCATGCGCAAACTATAGAAAGTCGTTATGAAATAGAATGTGCATACTTTGTTGATTCCATTTATGAAATAAATCATATTTTCTAAAAACTCGTGTTTTTTAAGAAATCATGTAAACCTTCTAGAAGCTGTGATTTTAAAAAACGGGGGGAATTAAGCTTTTCTTATTTCCGGACGCATGCGCAAACTATAGAAAGACGTTATGACGTAGAATGTGGAAACTTTGTTGATTCCATTGGTGAAATAAATCACATTTTCTTAAAACTCGTGTTTTTTAAGAATTCATCTAAACCTTCTAGAAGCTGTGAATTTCAAAAAAGGGGGGAAGTAAGCTTTTCTTATTTCCGAACGCATGCGCAAACTATAGAAAGTCGTTATCACGTAGAATGTGCATAGTTTGCGCATGCGCAAATTATAGAAAGTCGTTATGACATAGAATGTGCATACTTTGTTGATTCCATTTATCAAATAAATCACATTTTCTAAAAACTCGTGTTTTTTAAGAAATCATGTAAACCTTCTAGAAGCTGTGATTTTAAAAAACGGGGGAAATTAAGCTTTTCTTATTTCCGGACGCATGCGCAAACTATAGCAAGTCGTTATGACGTAGAATGTGCAAACTTTGTTGATTCCATTTATGAAAAAAATCACATTTTTAAAAAACTCAAGTTTTTAAAGAAATCATGTAAACCTTCTTGAAGCTGTGATTTTAAAAAACGGGGGGAAATAAGCTTTTCTTATTTCCGGACGCATGCGCAAACTATAGAAAGTCGTTCTGACGTAGAATGTGCAAACTTTGTTGATTCTATTTATGAAATAAATCACATTTTCTAAAATCTCGTGTTTTTTAAGAATTCATCTAAACCTTCCAGAAGCTGTGAATTTAAAAAAAGGGGGGAAGTAAGCTTTTCTTATTTTCGGACACATGCGGAAACTATAGAAAGTCGTTATTATGTAGAATGTGCATAGTTTGCACATGCGCAAACTATAGAAAGTCGTTATGACATAGAATGTGCATACTTTGTTGATTCCATTTATGAAATAAATCACATTTTCTAAAAACTCATGTTTTTTAAGAAATCATGTAAACCTTCTAGAAGCTGTGATTTTAAAAAACCGGAGGAAATAAGCTTTTCTTATTTCCGGACGCATGTGCAAACTTTAGAAAGTCGATATTACATAGAATGTGCATACTTTGTTGATTCCTTTTATGAAATAAATCACATTTTCTAAAAACTCATGTTTTTTAAGAAATCATGTAAACCTTCTAGAAGCTGTGATTTTAAAAATCTGGCGGAAGTAAGCTTTTCTTATTTCCGGACGCGTGCGCAAACTATAGAAAATCGTTACTACGTAGAATGTGCATACTTTGTTGATTCCATTTATGAAATAAATCACATTTTCTAAAAACTCTTGTTTTTTAAGATATCATGTAAACCTTCTAGAAACTGTGGTTTTAAAAAACTGGCGGAAGGAAGCTTTTCTTATTTCCGGACGCATGCGCATACGATAGAAAGTCGTTATTACGTAGAATGTGCTTAGTTTTTTAATTCCATTTATGAAATAAATCACATTTTCTAAAAACTCATGTTTTTTAAGAAATCATGTAAACCTTCTAGAAGCTGTGATTTTAAATAACGGGGGGAATTAAGCTTTTCTTATTTCCAAACGCATGCGCAAACTATAGAAAGTTGTTATGACGTAGAATTTGCATACTTTGTTGATTCCATTTATGAAAACAATCACATTTTCTAAAAACTTGTGTTTTTTAAGCAGTCATGTAAACCTACTAGAGCTGTGATTTTAAAAAAGTGGCGGAAGTAAGCTTTTCATATATCCGAACGCATGCGCAAACTTTAGAAAGTCGTTATTACATAGAATGTGCATACTCTGTTGATTCCATTTATGAAATAAATCACATTTTCTAAAAACTCGTGTTTTTTAAGAAATCATGTAAACCTTCTAGAAGCCGTGGTTTTAAAAAACTGACGGAAGTAAGCTTTTCTTATTTCCGGACGCATGCGCAAACTATAGAAAGTCGTTATTACGTAGAATGTGCATAGTTTGTTGATTCCATTTATGAAATAAATCACATTTTCTAAAACTTCATGTTTTTTAAGAATTCATCTAAACCTTCTAGAAGCTGTGAATTTAAAAAAAGGGGGGAAGTAAGCTTTTCTTATTTCCGGACGCATGCGCAAACTATAAAAAAGTTGTTATTACGTAGAATGTGCATAGTTTGCGCATGCTCAAACTATAGAAAGTCATTATGACATAGAATGTGCATACTTTGTTGATTCCATTTATGAAATAAATCACATTTCGTAAAAACTCGTGTTTTTTAAGACATCATGTAAACCTTCTAGAAGTTGTGATTTTAAAAAATGGGGGAATTAAGCTTTTCTTATTTCCGGACGGATGCGCAAACTATAGAAATTTGTTATGACGTAGAATGTGCATACTTTTTTGATTCCATTTAAGAAATCATGTAAACCTTCTAGAAGCTGTGATTTTAAAAAACTGGCGGAAGTAAGCTTTTCATATTTCCGGATGCATGGGCAAACTTTAGAAAGTCGTTATTACATAGAATGTGCATATTCTGTTGATTCCATTTATGAAATAAATCACATTTTCTAAAAACTCATGTTTTTTAAGAAATCATGTAAACCTTCTAGAAGCTGTGGTTTTAAAAAACTGGCATAAGTAAGCTTTTCATATTTCTTGACGCATGCGCAAACTTTAGAAAGTCGCTATTACATAGAATGTGCATACTATGTTGATTCCATCTATGAAATAAATCACATTTTCTAAAAACTCGTGTTTTTTAAGAATTCATCTAAACCTTCAAGAAGCTGTGAATTTAAAAAAAGGGGGGAAATAAGCTTTTCCTATTTCCGAACGCATGCGCAAATTATAGAAAGTCGTTATCATGTAGAATGTGAATAGTTTGCGCATGTGCAAACTATAGAAAGTCGTTATGACATAGAATGTGCATACTTTCTTGATTCCATTTATGAAATAAATCAGATTTTCTAAAAACTCGTGTTTTTTAAGAAATCATGTAAACCTTCTAGAAGCTGTGATTTTAAAAAACGGGGGGAATTAAGCTTTTCTTATTTCTGGACACATGCTCAAACTATAGAAATTCGTTATGATGTAGAATGTGCATACTTTATTGATTCCATTTATGAAATAAATCACATTTTCTAAAAACTCGTGTTTTTTAAGAAGTCATGTAAACCTTCTAGAAGCTGTGATTTTAAAAAGTGGCGGAAGTAAGCTTTTCATATTTCCGGATGCATGCGCAAACCTTAGAAAGTCGTTATTACATAGAATGTGCATACTCTGTTGATTCCATTTATGAAATAAATCACATTTTCTAAAAACTCATGTTTTTTAAGAAATCATGTAAACCTTCTAGAAGCTGTGGTTTTAAAAAATTGGCGAAGTAAGCTTTTCATATTTCCGAACGCATGCGCAAACTTTAGAAAGTCGTTATTACATAGAATGTGCATACTATGTTGATTCCATCTATGAAATAAATCACATTTTCTAAAAACTCGTGTTTTTTAAGAAATCATGTAAACCTTCTAGAAGCTGTGGTTTTAAAAAACTGGCGGAAGGAAGCTTTTCTTCTATCTGGACGCATGCGCAAACTATAGAAAGTTGTTATTACGTAGAATGTGCATAGTTTATTGATTCCATTTATGAAATAAATGACATTTTCTAAAAACTCGTGTTTTTTAACAATTCGTCTAAACCTTCTAGAAGCTGTGAATTTAAAAAAAGGGGGGAAGTAAGCTTTTCTTATTTCCGGACGCATGCGCAAACTATAGAAAGTCGTTATCACGTAGAATGTGCATACTTTGTAGATTCCATTTATGAAATAAAACACATTTTCTAAAAACTCGTGTTTTTTAACAAATCATGTAAACCTTCTAGAAGCTATGATTTTAAAAAGCGGGGGAAGAAAGCTTTTCTTATTTCCGGACGCATGCGCAAACTATAGAAAGTCGTTATGACATAGAATGTGCATACTTTGTCGATTCTATTTATGAAATAAAACACATTTTCTAAAAACTCGTGTTGTTTATGAAATCATGTAAACCTTCTAGAATCTGTGATTTTAAAAAACGGGGGAGGTAAGCTTTTCTTATTTCCGGACGCATGCACAAACTATAGAAAGTCATTATGACGTAGAATGTGCATACTTTGTAGATTCCATTTATGAAATAAAACACATTTTCTAAAAACTCATGTTTTTTACGAAATCATGTAAACCTTCTAGAAGCTATGATTTTAAAAAATGGGGGAAGTAAGCTTTTCTTATTTCCGGACGCATGCGCAAACTATAGAAAGTCGTTATGATGTAGAATGTGCATACTTTGTAGATTCAATTTATGAAATAAAACACATTTTCTAAAAACTCGTGTTTTTTACGAAATCATGTAAACCTTCTAGAAGCTGTGATTTTAAAAAACGGTGGAAGTAAGCTTTTCTTATTTCCGGATGCATGCGCAACCTATAGAAAGTCGTTATGACGTAGAATGTGCATACTTTGTTGATTCCATTTATGAAATAAAACACATTTTCTAAAAACTCGTGTTTTTTAAGAAATCATGTAAACCTTCTAGAAGCTGTGATTTTAAAAAAACGGGAGAAGTAAGCTTTTCTTATTTCCAAACGCATGCGCAAACTATAGAAAGTCATTATGACGTAGAATGTGCATACTTTGTTGATTCTATTTATGAAATAAAACACATTTTCTAAAAACTCGTGTTTTTTAAGAAATCATGTAAACCTTCTAGAAGCTGTGATTTTGAAAAACTGTGGAAGTAAGCTTTTCTTATTTCCGGACGCATGTGCAAACTATAGAAATTCCTTATGACGTAGAATGTGCATACTTTGTTGATTCCATTTATGAAATAAAACACATTTTCTAAAAACTCGTGTTTTTGACAAAATCATGTAAACCTTCTAGAAGCTGTGATTTTAAAAAACGGTGGAAGTAAGCTTTTCTTATTTCCGGTCGAATGCGGAAACTATAGAAAGTCGTTATTACGTAGAATGTGCATACTTTGTTGATTCCATTTATCAAATAAAACACATTTTCTAAAAACTCATGTTTTTTAATAAATCATTTAAACCTTCTAGAAGCTGTGATTTTAAAAAACGGTGGAAGTAAGCTTTTCTTATTTCCGGATGAATGTGCAAACTATAGAAAGTCGTTATGACGTATAATGTGCATACTTTGTAGATTCCATTTATGAAATAAAACACATTTTCTAAAAACTCGTGTTTTTTATGAAATCATGTAAACCTTCTAGAAGCTGTGATTTTAAAAAACGGGGGAAGTAAGCTTTTCTTATTTCCGGACGCATGCGCAAACTACAGAAAGTCGTTATGACGTAGAATGTGCATACTTTGTTGATTCCATTTATGAAATAAAACACATTTTCTAAAAACTCGTGTTTTTTAAGAAATCATGTAAACCTTCTAGAAGCTGTGATTTTAAAAAACGGGGGAAGTAAGCTTTTCTTATTTCCGGACGCATGCGCAAACTATAGAAAATTTCTATGACGTAGAATGTGCATACTTTGTTGATTCCATTTATGAAATAAAACACATTTTCTAAAAACTCGTGTTTTTTACGAAATCATGTAAACCTTTTAGAAGCTGTGATTTTAAAAAACGAGGGAAGTAAGCTTTTCTTATTTCCAAACGCATGCGCAAACTATAGAAAGTCATTATGACGTAGAATGTGCATACTTTGTTGATTCCATTTATGAAATAAAACACATTTTCTAAAAACTCGTGTTTTTTAAGAAATCATGTAAACCTTCTAGAAGCTGTGATTTTAAAAAACGGGGGAAGTAAGCTTTTCTTATTTCCGGACGCATGCGCAAACTATAGAAAGTCGTTATGACGTAGAATGTGCATACTTTGTAGATTCCATTTATGAAATAAAACACATTTTCTAAAAGCTCGTGTTTTTTACGAAATCATGTAAACTTTCTAGAAGCTATTATTTTAAAAAACGGTGGAAGTAAGCTTTTCTTATTTCCGGACGCATGCGCAAACTATAGAAAGTCGTTATGACGTAGAATGTGCATACTTTGTTGATTCAATTTATGAAATAAAACACATTTTCTAAAAACTCGTGTTTTTTAACAAATCATGTAAACCTTCTAGAAGCTGTGATTTTAAAAAACGGGGGAAGTAAGCTTTTCTTATTTCCAAACGCATGCGCAAACTATAGAAAGTCGTTATGACGTAGAATGTGCATACTTTGTTGATTCCATTTATGAAATAAAACACATTTTCTAAAAACTCGTGTTTTTTAAGAAATCATGTAAACCTTCTGGAAGCTGTGATTTTAAAAAACGGGGGAAGTAAGCTTTTCTTATTTCCGGACGCATGCGCAAACTATAGAAAGTCGTTATGACGTAGAATGTGCATACTTTGTAGATTCCATTTATGAAATAAAACACATTTTCTAAAAACTCGTGTTTTTTAAGAAATCATGTAAACCTTCTAGAAGCTGTGATTTTAAAAAACCGGGGAAGTAAGCTTTTCTAATTTCCAAACGCATGCGCAAACTATAGAAAGTCGTTATGACGTAGAATGTGCATACTTTGTTGATTCCATTTATGAAGTAAAACACATTTTCTAAAAACTCGTGTTTTTTAAGAAATCATGTAAACCTTCTAGAAGCTGTGATTTTAAAAAACGGGGGAAGTAAGCTTTTCTTATAACCGGAAGCATGCGCAAACTATAGAAAGTCGTTATGACATAGAATTTGCATACTTTGTTGATTCCATTTATGAAATAAAACACATTTTCTAAAAACTCGTGTTTTTTAAGAAATCATGTAAACCTTCTAGAAGCTGTGATTTTAAAAAACGGGGGAAGTAAGCTTCTCTTATTTCCATAGGCATACGCAAACTATAGAAAGTCGTTATGACATTGAATGTGCATACTTTGTTGATTCAATTTATGAAATAAAACACATTTTCTAAAAACTCATGTTTTTTAAGAAATCAGGTAAACCTTCTAGAAGCTGTGATTTTAAAAAACGGGGGAAGTAAGCTTTTCTTATTTCTTGATGCATGCGCAAACTATAGAAAGTCGTTATGACGTAGAATGTGCATACTTTGTAGATTCCATTTATCAAATAAAACACATTTTCTAAAAACTCGTGTTTTTTACGAAATCATGTAAACCTTCTAGAAGCTGTGATTTTAAAAAACGGGGGATGTAAGCTTTTCTTATTTCCGGACGCATGCGCAAACTATAGAAAGTCGTTATGACATAGAATGTGCATACTTTGTAGATTCCATTTATGAAATAAAATACATTTTCTAAAAACTCGTGTTTTTTACGAAATCATGTAAACCTTCTAGAAGCTGTGATTTTAAAAAACGGTGGAAGTAAGCTTTTTTTATTTCCGGTCGAATGCGGAAACTATAGAAAGTCTTTATTACGTAGAATGTGCATACTTTGTTGATTCCATTTATGAAATAAAACACATTTTCTAAAAACTCGTGTTTTTTAAGAAATCATGTAAACCTTCTAGAAGCTGTGATTTTAAAAAACGGGGGAAGTAAGCATTTCTTATTTGCGGATGCATGCGCAAACTATAGAAAGTCGTTATGACGTAGAATGTGCATACTTTGTAGATTCCATTTATGAAATAAAACACATTTTCTAAAAACTCGTGTTTTTTACGAAATCATGTAGACCTTCAAGAAGCTGTCCTTTTAAAAAACGGTGGAAATAAGCTTTTCTTATTTCCGAACGCATGCGCAAACTATAGAAAGTTGTTATGACGTAGAATGTGCATGCTTTGTAGATTCCATTTATGAAATAAAACACATTTTCTAAAAACTCGTGTTTTTTACGAAATCATGTAAACCTTCTAGAAGCTGTGATTTTAAAAAATGGGGGAAGTAAGCTTTTCTTATTTCCAGATGCATGCGCAAACTATAGAAAGTCGTTATGACGTAGAATGTGCATACTTTGTAGATTCCATTTATAAAATAAAACATATTTTCTAAAAACTAGTGTTTTTTAAGAAATCATGTAAACCTTCTAGAAGCTGTGATTTTAAAAAACCGGGGAAGTAAGCTTTTCTAATTTCCAAACGCATGCGCAAACTATAGAAAGTCGTTATGACATAGAATGTGCATACTTTGTTGATTCCATTTATGAAGTAAAACACATTTTCTAAAAACTCGTGTTTTTTAAGAAATCATGTAAACCTTCTAGAAGCTGTGATTTTAAAAAACGGGGGAAGTAAGCTTTTCTTATAACCGGAAGCATGCGCAAACTACAGAAAGTCGTTATGACATAGAATTTGCATACTTTGTTGATTCCATTTATGAAATAAAACACATTTTCTAAAAACTCGTGTTTTTTACAAAATCATGTAAACCTTCTAGAAGCTGTGATTTTAAAAAACGGGGGAACTAAGCTTTTCTTATTTCTGGATGCATGAGCAAACTATAGAAAGTCGTTATGACGTAGAATGTGCATACTTTGTAGATTCCATTTATGAAATAAAACACATTTTCTAAAAACTCGTGTGTTTTACGAAATCATGTAAACCTTCTAGAAGCTGTGATTTTAAAAAATGGGGGAAGTAAGCTTTTCTTATTTCCGGACGCATGCGCAAACTATAGAAAGTCGTTATGACATAGAATGTGCATACTTTGTAGATTCCATTTATGAAATAAAACACATTTTCTAAAAACTCGTGTTTTTTACGAAATCATGTAAACCTTCTAGAAGCTGTGACTTTAAAAAACAGTGGAAGTAAGCTTTTCTTATTTCCGGTCGAATGCGGAAACTATAGAAAGTCTTTATTACGTAGAATGTGCATACTTTGTTGATTCCATTTATGAAATAAAACACATTTTCTAAAAACTCGTGTTTTTTAAGAAATCATTTAAACCTTCTAGAAGCTGTGATTTTAAAAAACGGTGGAAGTAAGCTTTTCTTATTTCCGGACGAATGTGCAAACTATAGAAAGTCGTTATGACGTAGAATGTGCATACTTTGTTGATTCCATTTATGAAATTAAACACATTTTCTAAAAACTCGTGTTTTTTACGAAATCATGTAAACCTTCTAGAAGCTGCGATTTTAAAAAACGGGGGAAGTAAGCTTTTCTTATTTCCCGATGCATGCGGAAACTATAGAAAGTCGTTATGACGTAGAATGTGCATACTTTGTAGATTCCATTTATAAAATTAAACACATTTTCTAAAAACTCGTGTTTTTTAAGAAATCATGTAAACCTTCTGGAAGCTGTGATTTTAAAAAATGGGGGAAGTAAGCATTTCTTATTTCCGGATGCCTGCGCAAACTATAGAAAGTCGTTATGACATAGAATGTGCATACTTTGTAGATTCCATTTATGAAATAAAACACATTTTCTAAAAACTCATGTTTTTTACGAAATCATGTAGACCTTCAAGAAGCTGTCCTTTTAAAAAACGGTGGAAGTAAGCTTTTCTTATTTCCGAACGCATGCGCAAACTATAGAAAGTCGTTATGACGTAGAATGTGCATACTTTGTAGATTCCATTTATGAAATAAAACACATTTTCTAAAAACTCGTGTTTTTTATGAAATGATGTAAACCTTCTAGAAGCTGTGATTTTAAAAAACGGTGGAAGTAAGCTTTTCTTATTTCCATACACATGCGCAAACTATAGAAAGTCGTTATGACGTAGAATGTGCATACTTTGTTGATTCCATTTATGAAGTAAAACACATTTTCTAAAAACTCGTGTTTTTTAAGAAATCATGTAAACCTTCTAGAAGCTGTGATTTTAAAAAACGGGGGAAGTCAGCTTTTCTTATATCCGGAAGCATGCGCGAACTATAGAAAGTCGTTATGACGTAGAATGTGCATACTTTGTTGATTCCATTTATGAAATAAAACACATTTTCTAAAAATGCGTGTTTTTTACAAAATCATGTAAACCTTCTAGAAGCTGTGATTTTAAAAAATGGGGGAAGTAAGCTTCTCTTATTTCCAAACGCATGCACAAACTATAGAAAGACGTTATGATGTAGAATGTGCATACTTTGTTGATTCCATTTATGAAATAAAACACATTTTCTAAAAACTCGTGTTTTTTACGAAATGATGTAAACCGTCTAGAAGCTGTGATTTTAAAAAACGGTGGAAGTAAGCTTTTCTTATTTCCGGACACATGCGCAAACTATAGAAAGTAATTATGACGTAGAATGTGCATACTTTGTTGATTCCATTTATGAAGTAAAACACATTTTCTAAAAACTCGTGTTTTTTAAGAAATCATGTAAACCTTCTAGAAGCTGTGATTTTAAAAAATGGGGGAAGTCAGCTTTTCTTATATCCGGAAGCATGCGCGAACTATAGAAAGTCGTTATGACGTAGAATGTGCATACTTTGTAGATTCCATTTATGAAATAAAACACATTTTCTAAAAACTCGTGTTTTTTACGAAATCATGTAAACCTTCTAGAAGCTGTGATTTTAAAAAACGGTGGAAGTAAGCTTTTCTTATTTCCGGTCGAATGCGGAAACTATAGAAAGTCGTTATTACGTAGAATGTGCATGCTTTGTTGATTCCATTCATGAAATAAAACACATTTTCTAAAAACTCGTGTTTTTTAAGAAATCATGTAAACCTTCCAGAAGCTGTGATTTTAAAAAACCGTGGAAGTAAGCTTTTCTTATTTGCGGATGAATGTGCAAACTATAGAAAGTCGTTATGACGTAGAATGTGCATACTTTGTAGATTCCATTTATGAAATAAAACACTTTTTCTAAAAACTCGTGTTTTTTACGAAATCATATAAACCTTCTAGAAGCTGTGATTTTAAAAAACGATGGAAGTAAGCTTTTCTTATTTCCGGACGAATTCACAAACTATAGAAAGTCGTTATGACATAGAATGTGCATACTTTGTAGATTCCATTTATGAAATAAAACACATTTTCTAAAAACTCGTGTTTTTTACGAAATCATGTAAAGCTTCTAGAAGCTGTGATTTTAAAAAATGGTGGAAGTAAGCTTTTCTTATTTCCGGACGCATGGGAAAACTATAGAAAGTCGTTATGACATAGAATGTGCATACTTTGTTTATTCCATTTATGAAATAAAACACATTTTCTAAAAACTCGTGTTTTTTAAGAAATCATGTAAACCTTTGTAGTGCCCCTAGACTTTTGTAGACATTGAGGGCATCTGCTGAGTGACCCGGCCGATTGAAACATTAATTAAAAACCTTTTGACCTTATTTTTGAGTACGTGTATCTGAATTGTTGAGGTAAATGAATAATTGCATATGTTAAACGATTAGCTATGACTATGGAAATTATGCTGATAAATAATGCTTAACGACTAGCTGTTTGGTGATTATGTAATTATCGACGAGATGTATATTTGATTAGATAAATAAGAAGTTGAATAAATCATAAATTTTTAACAATGCTAGATTTAGAAATCAGATGATGATTATTGAAGACAGTGCTACTAATAATTTGTTGTGAGAAGTGTGTGTAGAAACAAGTGAGACGGTTCACTGACGGACACACAAAGGAACTTGAGGGGTCGCAGAGTACGGGTAAATCACACACAAGGGAAGCGACGACGATGTCGACTTCCGACGAGAATACCACGCATGAGCAGATAAGCATTCATCCGCTTGCTCAAGAGGAATGCATGAGGGCGTACGAGGTGGGCCACGACGGAGCTGGTCACCTACGAGTTGAGGGGCGCGCAGTGAGAACGGACTCACTCCTCAGCGCCATTAGTCCCTAGATAGCATGTAGACGGAGGATGGATGGTAACGATTCCTAAAATCCCTACAAGAGTTCCCGCAAGTCAAAACGGAAATATGATGGCAGAAGGGCCCAACGATGAGGTAACCTGTCGAGAACGGAAAGAATGGACGCAAGGACCCAACGAGGTGGTACCATGCCAAGGAATGGAAATCTTGGATGATTGGACCCGACGGAGTGGTGCCATGTCAGAGAATTAAAAATTAAGGAACCATGAGCCCAACGACGCGGCACCGTGATCCTAGTGAATTTGATTGTTAAATTAAAATGCATAAAAACTTAGGAGAATAACTCTAGATTATTACTTAGCAAATGCATAACAATAGCTAAGACATTTGCACATGAATAGTTATATTTTGTTGAGCATTTAAAATAATAGAAATTATTATTTAGGAGCAAAATAGATTAGACACCTAGTCAACTAAAAGCTAGGAGCTGATTAAAATATCTGGGGGACAAACTAGAGCAATCTTAGGGATGTAGGTGCACTTCCTTGAGAAACTGACACTTGGATGGGTGAGTGTTTTAAATAATTAAATAATTAAAAATATTTAATTATGCATGAAGCGACATCTGTCGCAAGAGATTTCCCTTTATAAGGAAAGCTTAAGGAATGGGTAAGGGGCCCATAATTTGGACGATTGTCGTAATTTTCGAATGCCTCAAAGACTTGCTACTATCTAAGGGTTTGGCTAAGAAATCCTAGTGGGAAGGGAATCCCAAGCTGAATTTCTGAAATACTTGTGTGAACTCTACGGCCCGACTAGCTCGGGGGTCTGGAAGGAAGAAGAGTACTTCCAGAGTGGTTGGGTGGTTAACCAAGGTGTCCGCCTGTGACCGTGGTGATTGGCGACGAGTGTGGAGCTGTGACAAACGAGGAGATTCACCTTCCGATTGGAGCTGCGACCATTACAGGTTCTTATTGTTCATATGATTAGTGTATTTATAATTTTATTTAAAATCGTTGAAGTAAGATTTCTGTAAAACTTTGATTATGTTTTATTTAAAGTAGATCTGAATTATTAATTCTCTGTTGAAATTATTAGAGATCTGGTTTGTGTTATGAATCTGTTTTAGTTAAATTAGACCTGAATTATTAATTCTCTGTTGAAATTATTAGAGATCTGGTTTGTGTTATGAATCTGTTTTAGTTAAATTAGAACTGTATTATTCGGTTGAAATCTCATAGATCAGATTTATAAATTTTTTTTTGTAGAAAATAACAGAGAACAGATTTGCACTATGACTTTGATTCATTTAGTAGTTAGATCTGTATCATTCAGTCGCAATTGTATAGATCGAAATGATTAGAGATTTGGTGGATTATTAATCTGTTTTATTTAAATTAGATCTGTCTTATTTAGTCGAAATCTTCCAGATCAGATTTATTAAGGTTCCTGTCGATTATAACAGAGATTTGTTTTGTTTTCTGGAATTGAAATCGAGCCACTCTGTATTGAATCAAGTTCTCTTTATTGATAGCGTTGTCATCTCTTTTATTCGGGTGAATGATAGGCGCAGACCTACCCTGCATTGAATCCCTGCTATAATCTTTTATCTCTGCGCATTATTGATCTTCCTTTTCTCTTCTCGAACCCTCATTGTAGTAACCATTCCCCCTCTCAATCCTCTGTGTTTAGTCCAGATCCAAATGACATCTGTATGATTCGCAGCATGAAAATTTTAGTATTCCGTTTGACCTTTGATCGATTCTCTAAGTAAATTCAGGATCCGATTTTAAAACACCGATCGATTCACGGTATGTAAGTTTTCGTAATCAGCTTTAACCAGGGTCAATTTCTTGCAAATAATTTCATAATCGGTTTTATTATTCCTGGGTAACTTATAACAATGATTTCTTTATTTTTGTGTTATTTCAACCCGAGATTTCAGTGCCCACTTAACTTCCGTTATGCTGAGATCTAATATCTCTGTGTTTATTTATTTATTTAACATCTCATAAATAATTGTGTTCTGCGATCATAGTATTGTCGAGATGTCTTGATCGATAATTTTTCCTGTATCCTATCAATAGTAATGCCCTGTGATAAACCTCAGCAGATCTGGCGATTGAGCCCAATTCAGAGCGAGGTCGAATTTAACCTGAAATCTTGAAATCTTAAAACTCTGTCTGTAGATGTCAAGCTGTGCATGCAGTATACCGGTCCGAAATTGAAATTCTGGGTCGATCACTACTGCATTTTCATCAGAATCCTAATGGTGCAATCCTGTTGAACCCAAGAAAATTGATAATAAAAACGAATTTCTTTTTCGAGTTCCACCATTTGAGATGTCCCTTATTCTTTCTGTAATCTGAGTTGGTGAGGAATCGAGCCTTGGGCAGACATAAGACGCGTGTCCAGTTCTTGGACATTTGGCATCTGGTCAACCCGCACCTGCAGTGGACTCTAATATAGAATGGCACGCGGTGTTAGAGAAGAGGTTTACAGCGGTTGATCGAAGTGAATCCCACCGCTCGAAGTTTAGCAGTTCAACAACTCTCTTTCAATAAATTTTTTTTATGTGTTGTGATTATAATTAGTTAGCCGTTGTGACATTTGTTATTTTATTATCACCATGTATTTTATTCTCCAGAACTTTTAGCATTGAGTTACTTATGTAATCCGTGTCATTCCCCAATTTAACGCTGCTGTAATATATATTAAATTCATGTATAATTGCGTGGGTATGTCAGAAATTCGGTGGGTGTTGGTTAAGAAGTGGTTTACAATCAGTTCCTTATAATATAATATGACCTTACTTACCTTAAGAGACAGTTACAGTTTATATAATATAGATCTGATTGACCCATAGCCCCATAGCGCCCCATAGCAAAGAGCAATGAGTTTAAGGTCTCTTATAATACGAGGAAATATTAATATGATGCACCCATAATCCATTTGTGCACTCCCAGGCTTGCTATCAGTGTTATCCTGTGCAATGCTGTATGAAAGCCCGACGATAGCCTCTTTGTCGAAGCACATAACTAATAAAAAGAGATGTAAACAGATATACACGGGTAATAAGAATATCTGATCTTTCTCTTTGGATTGGAATGGACAGACGTGAAAATATCCCAACCCGAGCCTTTACTTAAAACTTTAAATACAACTCCATTTTCTTGAGGTCATTCAATAGTCGGCTATATTTGAGATACATGGATCACACTTAGTGCATATTAATATAATTGTTTCACTTGTAGCGAATGTTTAACTTAAATGATAGTCAGAGACATACTTGGGTAAACCTGTCACTTCTGACCTTGATGTAGACTTTATTGGGTATTGCTCTCACTTGTAGAAATCCATAATGATATTTACCACACCAGTTTCAAAGAATGTAATATTGACAACGTGGCTTTTGATTGTGTATTTAAATTGTTCATACCTCACACTCATACCAAAGGTGACAGGCATTAATATGTAGAGAAAGTTGGGTAATGTGCTGTTATATATATCCTTATTTTTTATTAAGAAAACATCATGTGATAAATCAAGATGATGAATGCTTAGGCCCTATTCACGTGTAAGGCTAGGAGGTTATCAATTTTAAATGTTGGTTATTCTTGTTTAAAAGGCTATTACTTGTCATAGTGGGAAGACAATATATATATATAACTTTATTTATATTATTGTCATAATTACATGGCTTACATAGGATGGTGAAATCATTTTAATATTATATAATTTATTGAGGGGATTGCATGAGTTAAAGTTCTTTATTTAGCAGTGTATTTAAGTGGAAGAACAATATTTTGAATATCTTTTAAAATCATATTATATTGATCATTTAATGTTATATAAGTGTATTTAAGTGGAAGAACAATATTTTGAATATCTTTTAAAATCATATTATATTGATCTTTTAATGTTATATAATTGATTGAGGGGATTGCATGAGTTAAAGTTCATTATTTAGTAGTGTATTTAAGTGGAAGAACAATATTTTTGAATATCCTTTTAAAATCATGTTCTATTGCAAAAAGTGAAATTAGAATTTGATTTATGGACCTGACAACTCTAATTTAGTTATGTAAGCGTTTTTACTCAAAGATATGTTGAAGATAGATCAAAATTTTAAGCGCTATACTAGACGAGATATTCTTTCCTGAAAAGGTTCACTCTCTTTTAGAAGAAAATTTAAAAAAAAAAAAATTACCTTGATGAGCGTTACATTTGGTATCAGAGCCAGATCGAACTTAGTTCGGACCTAGACAATTCCGTGAAACAGTTTATGATGTTTAGTTGACTAATAGATTTTATTTTACATCTTTACAGACTTTGTCATGGATCGAAGAACTCGCCAGGGTAGAGTCGGAAGGGGACGAGGACGAGCTGCACGCCCGTCAACCCCAACAACCCCTGTGAATAACCCTCCGAGAGCGGAGGAAACCATTAACCTACCTGCGGACGAGGTCATGACAATGATGAGGAACTACCACAGAATGACAGAAGCATTGATGACACGACTTGACCGCGAGAACGTTGGTTCTCAAGTCACTGCTGTACCACAGGCGCCACCTCCGGTCAACATACACCGAGAGTTAGAAAAGGTGAAGTTTCCTGAATTTTGGGGTTCCACTGAGGGGACTGCCGCTGAGGCATGGCTAGAAAACATGGCCATGTGTTTTTCTTTGAGAGACTACACGTCTAACATGAAGGTACGGATGGCAATACTACAACTGAAGGGGGAAGCCCTTCTTTGGTGGAAGACCTTGCGACCTCAGCTAGGTCTAGAGCTTGAGAAAATATCGTGGGAATTGTTCGATGAACATTTCCGTCAGCATTACCTATCAGACGAATTCATTGAGCGACAGCTGAATGATTTCCATGCACTAAAACAAGGACTACGGACAGTACAAGAGTACGAAATCCGTTTTATGGAGTTACTAAGATATGCACCACATGTTGCCACGGAGAAACTAAAAGTCAATAAGTTCATCTACGGATTAAACCCAGTCATACGAGACAAGGTTCGTATTCTGACACCTTCTACTTTGCACGATGCGGTCCAGAAGGCCCTCATAGCGGAAGAAGAGCTTCCCGGCAAGATGCTGCAAAATAAGAACTTTACAAATACAGACCGAGGAAGTCAACCTTCACATGCACCCAAACATCAGTATGGGAATAAGAATTTTGGGAGGAGACTATAGAAATTCATTATGACGTAGAATGTGCATACTTTGTTGATTCCATTTATGAAGTAAAACACATTTTCTAAAAACTCGTGTTTTTTAACATATCATGTACACCTTCTACAAGCTGTGATTTTAAAAAACGGGGGAAGTAAGCTTTTCTTATTTCCAAACGCATGCGCAAACTATAGAAAGTCATTATGACGTAGAATGTGCATACTTTGTTGATTCCATTTATGAAATAAAACACATTTTCTAAAAACTCGTGTTTTTTAAGAAATCATGTCGTGTTTTTTAAGAAATCATGTAAACCTTCTAGAAGCCGTGATTTTAAAAAACAGGGCAAGTATGCTTTTTTATTTCCAAACGCATGCGCAAACTATAGTAAGTCGTTACGACGTAGAATGTGCGTACTTTGTTGATTCCATTTATGAAATAAAACACATTTTCTAAAAAATCGTGTTTTTTAGGAAATCATGTAAACCTTCTAGAAGCTGTGGTTTTAAAAAACAGGGGGAAGTCAGCTTTTCTTATATCCGGAAGCATGCACGAACTATAGAAAGTCGTTATGACATAGAATGTGCATACTTTGTTGATTCCATTTATGAAATAAAACACATTTTCTAAAAACGCGTGTTTTTTACAAAATCATGTAAACCTTCTAGAAGCTGTGATTTTAAAAAACGGGGGAAGTAAGCTTCTCTTATTTCCACAGGAATGCGCAAACTATAGAAAGTCGTTATGACATAGAATGTGCATACTTTGTAGATTCCATTTATGAAATAAAACACATTTTCTAAAAACTCGTGTTTTTTAAGAAATCATGTAAACCTTCTAGAAGCTGTGATTTTAAAAAACGGGGGAAGTAAGCTTTTCTTATTTCGGGACGCATGCGCAAACTATAGAAAGTCCTTATGACGTAGAATGTGCATACTTTGTTGATTCCATTTATGAAATAAAACACATTTTCTAAAAACTCGTGTTTTTTACGAAATCATGTAAACCTTCTAGAAGCCGTGATTTTAAAAAACGGTGGAAGTAAGCTTTTCTTATTTCCAGTGGAATGCGGAAACTATAGAAAGTCATTATTACGTAGAATGTGCATGCTTTGTTGATTCCATTCATGAAATAAAACACATTTTCTAAAAACTCGTGTTTTTTAAGAAATCATGTAAACCTTCCAGAAGTTGTGATTTTAAAAAACGGTGGAAGTAAGCTTTTCTTATTTCTGGATGAATGTGCAAACTATAGAAAGTCGTTATGACGTAGAATGTGCATACTTTGTAGATTCGATTTATGAAATAAATCACTTTTTTTCTAAAAACTCGTGTTTTTTACGAAATCATGTAAACCTTCTAGAAGCTCTGACTTTAAAAAACGGTGGAAGTAAGCTTTTATTATTTCCGGACGAATTCGCAAACTATAGAAAGTCGTTATGACATAGTATGTGCATACTTTGTAGATTCCATTTATGAAATAAAACACATTTTCTAAAAACTCGTGTTTTTTACGGAATCATGTAAAGCTTCTAGAAGATGTGATTTTAAAAAATGGTGGAAGTAAGCTTTTCTTATTTCCGGACGCATGGGAAAACTATAGAAAGTCGTTATGACATAGAATGTGCATACTTTGTTGATTCCATTTATGAAATAAAACACATTTTCTAAAAACTCGTGTTTTTTAACAAATCATGTAAACCTTCTAGAAGCTGTGATTTTAAAAAACGGTGGAAGTAAGCTTTTCTTATTTCCAGACGCATGCGCAAACTATAGAAAGTCATTATGATGTAGAATGTGCATACTTTGTTGTTTCCATTTATGACATAAAACACTTTTTCTAAATACTCGTGTTTTTTAAAAAATCATGTAAACCTTCTAAAAGCTGTGATTTTAAAAAACGGAGGAAGTAAGCTTTTCTTATTTCTGGACGCATGCGCAAACTATAGAAAGTCGTTATGATGTAGAATGTGCATACTTTGTTGGTTCCATTTTTGAAATAAAACACATTTTCTAAAAACTCGTGTTTTTTACGAAATCATGTAAACCTTCTAGAAGCTGTGATTTTAAAAAACGGTGGAAGTAAGCTTTTCTTGTTTCCAAACGCATGCGCAAACTATAGAAAGTCGTTATGACGTATAATGTGCATACTTTGTTGACTCCATTTATGAAATAAAACACATTTTCTAAAAACTCGTGTTTTTTAAGAAATCATGTAAACCTTCTAGAACCTAATTTTAAAAAACGGGGGAAGTAAGCTTTTCTTATTTCCGGACGCATGCGCAAACTATAGAAAGTCGTTATGACGTAGAATGTGCATACTTTGTAGATTCAATTTACGAAATAAAACACATTTTCTAAAAACTCGTGTTTTTTACGAAATCATGTAAACCTTCTAGAAGCTGTGATTTTAAAAAACGGGGGAAGTAAGCTTTTCTTATTTCCGCACGCATGCGCAAACTATAGAAAGTCGTTATGATGTAGAATGTGCATACTTTGTAGATTCCATTTACGAAATAAAACACATTTTCTAAAAACTCATGTTTTTTACGAAATAATGTAAACCTTCTAGAAGCTATTATTTGAAAAAATGGTGGAAGTAAGCTTTTCTTATTTCCGGACGCATGCGCAAACTATAGAAAGTCATTATGACGTAGAATGTGCATACTTTGTTGATTCCATTTATGAAATAAAAGACATTTTCTAAAAACTCATGTTTTTTAAGAAATCATGTAGACCTTCTGGAAGCTGTGATTTTAAAAAACGGTGGAAGTAAGCTTTTCTTATTTCCGGACGCATCCGCAAACTATAGAAAGTCGTTATGACGTAGAATGTGCATACTTTGTAGATTCGATTTATGAAATAAAACACATTTTCTAAAAACTCGTGTTTTTTACGAAATCAAGTAAACCTTCTAGAAGCTGTGATTTTAAAAAACGGGGGAAGTAAGCTTTTCTTATTTCCAAAGGCATCCGCAAACTATAGAAAGTCGTGATGACATAGAATGTGCATACTTTGTTCATTCCAATTATGAAATAAAACACATTTTCTAAAAACTCGTGTTTTTTAAGAAATCATGTAAACCTTCTAGAAGCTATTATTTTAAAAAACGGTGGAAGTAAGCTTTTCTTATTTCCGGACACATGCGCAAACTATACAAAGTCGTTATGACGTAGAATGTGCATACTTTGTTGATTCCATTTATGAAATAAAACACATTTTCTAAAAACTCGTGTTTTTTAACAAATCATGTAAACCTTCTAGAAGCTGTGATTTTAAAAAACGGGGGAAGTAAGCTTTTCTTATTTCCAAACGCATGCGCAAATTATAGAAAGACGTTATGATGTAGAATGTGCATACTTTGTTGATTCCATTTATGAAATAAGACACATTTTCTAAAAACTCGTGTTTTTTAAGAAATCATGTAAACCTTCTAGAAGCTGTGATTTTGAAAAACGGTGCAAGTAAGCTTTTCTTATTTCCGGACGCATGTGCAAACTATACAAAGTCCTTATGACGTAGAATGTGCATACTATGTTGATTCCATTTATGAAATAAAACACATTTTCCAAAAACTCATGTTTTTTACGAAATCATGTAAACCTTCTAGAAGCTGTGATTTTAAAAAACGATGGAAGTAAGCTTTTCTTATTTCCGGTCGAATGCGGAAACTATAGAAAGTCGTTATTACGTATAATGTGCATACTTTGTTGATTCCATTTATGAAATAAAACACATTTTCTAAAAACTCATGTTTTTTAAGAAATCATGTAAACCTTCTAGAAGCGATAATTTTAAAAAACGGTGGAAGTAAGCTTTTATTATTTCCGGTCGCATGCGCAAACTATAGAAAGTCGTTATGACGTAGAATGTGCGTACTTTGTTGATTCCATTTATGAAATAAAACACATTTTCTAAAAACTCATGTTTTTTACGAAATCAGGAAAACCTTCTAGAAGCTATGATTTTAAAAAACTGCGGAAGTAAGCTTTTCTTATTTCGGGATGCATGCGCAAACTATAGAAAGTCATTATGACGTAGAATGTGCATACTTTGTAGATTCCATTTATGAAATAAAACACATTTTCTAAAAACTCGTGTTTTTTAAGAAATCATGTAAACCTTCTAGAAGCTGTGATTTTAAAAAACGGGGGAAGTAAGCTTTTATTATTTCCGGTCGCATGCGCAAACTATAGAAAGTCGTTATGACGTAGAATGTGCATACTTTGTTGATTCCATTTATGAAATAAAACACATTTTCTAAAAACTCATGTTTTTTAAGAAATCATGTAAACCTTCTAGAAGCTGTGATTTTAAAAAACGGTGGAAGTAAGCTTTTTTTATTTCCGGACGCATGCGCAAACTATAGAAAGTCGTTATGACGTAGAATGTGCATACTTTGTTGATTCCATTTATGAAATAAAACACATTTTCTAAAAACTCGTGTTTTTTAAGAAATCATGTAAACCTTCTAGAAGCTGTGATTTTAAAAAACGGGGGAAGTAAGCTTTTCTTATTTCCAAACGTATGCGCAAACTATAGAAAGTCGTTATGATGTAGGATGTGCATACTTTGTTGATTCCATTTATGAAATAAAACACATTTTCTAAAAACTCATGTTTTTTACGAAATCATGTAAACCTTCTAGAAGCTGTGATTTTAAAAAACGGTGGAAGTAAGCTTTTCTTATTTCCGGACGCATGCGCAAACTATAGAAACTCGTTATAACGTAGAATGTGCATACTTTGTAGATTCCATTTATGAAATAAAACACATTTTCTAAAAACTCGTGTTTGTTACGAAATCATGCAAACCTTCTAGAAGCAATGATTTTAAAAAACGGGGGAAGTAAGCTTTTCTTATTTCCAAACACATGCGGAAACTATAGAAAGTCGTTATGACGTAGAATGTGCATACTTTGTTGATTCCATTTATGAAATAAAACACATTTTCTAAAAACTCGTGTTTTTTAAGAAATAATGTAAACATTCTAGAAGCTGTGATTTTAAAAAACGGGGGAAGTAAACTTTTCTTGTTTCCGGTCGCATGCGCAAACTATAGAAAGTCGTTATTACGTAGAATGTGCATACTTTGTAGATTCCATTTATTAAATAAAGCACATTTTCTAAAAACTCGTGTTTTTTACGAAATCATGTAAACCTTCTAGAAGCTGTGATTTTAAAAAACGGTGGAAGTAAGCTTTTCTTATTTCCGGACGAATGCGCAAACTATAGAAAGTCGTTATGACGTAGAATGTGCATACTTTGTTGATTCCATTTATGAAATTAAACACATTTTTGAAAACTCGTGTTCTTTAAGAAATCATGTAAACCAGCTAGAAGCTGTGATTTTAAAAAATGGTGGAAGTAAGCTTTTCTTATTTCCGGACGAATGCACAAACTATAGAAAGTCGTTATGACGTAGAATGTGCATACTTTGTAGATTTAATTTATGAAATAAAACACATTTTCTAAAAACTCATGTTTTTTACGAAATCATGTAAACCTTCTAGAAGCTGTGATTTTAAAAAACGGTGGAAGTAAGCTTTTCTTATTTCCGGACGCATGCGCAAACTATATAAAGTCGTTATGACGTAGAATGAGCATACTTTGTAGATTCCATTTATGAAATAAAACACATTTTCTAAAAATCATTTTTTTTACGAAATCATGTAAACCTTCTAGAAGCTGTGATTTTAAAAAACGGTGGAAGTAAGCTTTTCTTATTTCCGGACGCATGCGCAAACTATAGAAAGTCGTTATGACGTAGAATCTGCATACTTTGTTGATTCCATTTATGAAATAAAACACATTTTCTAAAAACTCGTGTTGTTTAACAAATCATGTAAACCTTCTAGAAGCTGTGATTTTAAAAAACGGGGGAAGTAAGCTTTTCTTATTTCCAAATGCATGCGCAAACTATAGAAAGTCATTATGACGTAGAATGTGCATACTTTGTTGATTCCATTTATGAAATAAAACACATTTTCTAAAAACTCGTGTTTTTTAGGAAATCATGTAAACCTTCTAGAAGCTGTGATTTTAAAAAACGGTGGAAGTAAGCTTTTCTTATTTCCGGACGCATGCGCAAACTATATAAAGTCGTTATGACGTAGAATGTGCATACTTTGTAGATTCCATTTATGAAATAAAACACATTTTCTAAAAACTCGTGTTTTTTACGAAATCATGTAAACCTTCTAGAAGCTGTGATTTTAGAAAACGGTGAAAGTAAGCTTTTCTTATTTCCAGACGAATGCGCAAACTATAGAAAGTCGTTATGACGTAGAATGTGCATACTTTGTTGATTCCATTTATGAAATAAAACACATTTTCTAAAAACTTGTATTTTTTAAGAAATCATGTAAACCTTCTAGAAGCTGTGATTTTAAAAATCGGTGGAAGTAAGCTTTTCTTATTTCCGGACGCATGCGCAAACTATAGAAAGTCGTTATGACGTAGAATGTGCATACTCTATTGATTCCATTTATGAAATAAAACACATTTTCAAAAAACTCCTGTTTTTTAAGAAATCATGTAAACCTTCTAGAAGATGTGATTTTAAAAAACGGGGGAAGTAAGCTTTTATTATTTCCAAACGTATGCGCAAAATATAGAAAGTCGTTATGACATAGAATGTGCATACTTTGTTGATTCCATTTATGAAATAAAACACATTTTCTAAAAACTCGTGTTTTTTACGAAATCATGTAAACCTTCTAGAAGCTGTGATTTCAAAAAACGGTGGAAGTAAGATTTTCTTATTTCTGGACGCATGCACAAACTATAGAAAGTCGTTATAACGTAGAATGTGCATACTTTGTTGATTCCATTTATGAAATAAAACACATTTTCTAAAAACTCATGTTTTTAAAGAAATCATGTAAACCTTCTAGAAGCTGTGATTTAAAAAAATGGGGGAAGTAAGCTTTTCTTATTTCCAAATGCATGCGCAAACTATAGAAAGTCGTTATGTCGTAGAATGTGCATACTTTGTTGACTCCATTTATGAAATAAAACACATTTTCTAAAAACTCGTGTTTTTTAGGATATCATGTAAACCTTCTAGAAGCTGTGATTTTGAAAAATGGTGGAAGTAAGCTTTTCTTTTTTCCGGACGCATGCGCAAACTATAGAAATTCGTTATGACGTAGAATGTGCATACTTTGTAGATTCCATTTATGAAATAAAACACATTTTCTAAAAACTCGTGTTTTTTACGAAATCATGTAAACCTTCTAGAAGCTGTGATTTTAAAAAACGATGGAAGTAAGCTTTTCTTATTTCCGGACGAATGCGCAAACTATAGAAGTCGTTATGACGTAGAATGTGCATACTTTGTTGATTCCATTTATGAAATAAAACACATTTTCTAAAAACTCGTGTTTTTTACGAAATCATGTAAACCTTGTAGAAGCTGTGAATTTAAAAAACGGGGGAAATAAGCTTTTCTTATTTCCAAACTTATACGCAAACTATAGAAAGTCGTTATGACGTAGAATGTGCATACTTTGTACATTCCATTTGTGAAATAAAACACATTTTCTAAAAACTCTTGTTTTTTAAGAAATCATGTAAACCTTATAGAAGCTGTGATTTTAAAAAACGGTGGAAGTAAGCTTTTCTTATTTCCGGACGCATGCGGAAACCATAGAAAGTCGTTATGACGTAGAATGTGCATACTTTGTAGATTCCATTTATGAAATAAAACACATTTTCTAAAAACTCGTGTTTTTTACAAAATCATGTAAACCTTCTAGAAGCTGTGATTTTAAAAAATGGTGGAAGTAAGCTTTTCTTATTTTCGGACGCATGCGCAAACTATAGAAAGTCGTTATGACGTAGAATGTGCATACTTTGTAGATTCTATTTATGAAATAAAACACATTTTCTAAAAACTCGTGTTTTTTACGAAATCAGGTAAACCTTCCAGAAGCAGTGATTTTAAAAAACGGTGGAAGTGAGCTTTTCTTATTTCCGGACGAATGCGCAAACTATAGAAAGTCGTTAGGACGTAGAATGTGCATACTTTGTTGATTCCATTTATGAAATAAAACACATTTTCTAAAAACTCGTGTTTTTTAAGAAATCATGTAAACCTTCTAGAAGCTGTGATTTTAAAAAATGGGGGAAGCAAGCTTTTCTTATTTCCGGACGCATGCACCAACTATAGAAAGTCGTTATGACGTACAATGTGCATACTCTCTAGATTCCATTTATGAAATAAAACACATTTTCTAAAAACTCGTGTTTTTTACGAAATCATGTAAACCTTCTAGAAGCTGTGATTTTAAAAAACGGTGGAAGTAAGCTTTTCTTATTTCCGGACGCATGCGCAAACTATAGAAAGTCGTTATGACGTAGAATGTGCATACTTTGTTGATTCCATTTATGAAATAAAACACATTTTCTAAAAACTCGTGTTTTTTAAGAAATCATGTAAACCTTCTAGAAGCTGTGATTTTAAAAAACGGGAGAAATAAACTTTTCTTATTTCCAAACGCATGCTCAAACTATAGAAAGTCGTTATGACGTAGAATGTGCATACTTTGTTCATTTCATTTATGAAATAAAACAGATTTTCTAAAAACTCGTGTTTTTTAAGAAATCATGTAAACCTTCCAGAAGCAGTGATTTTAAAAAACGGGGGATGTAAGCTTCTCTTATTTCCGGACGCATGCAGAAACTATAGAAAATCGTTATGACGTAGAATGTGCATACTTTGTGGATTCCATTTATGAAATAAAACACATTTTCTAAAAACTCGTGTTTTTTACGAAATCATGTAAACCTTCTAGAAGCTGTGATTTTAAAAAATGGTGGAAGTAAGCTTTTCTTATTTGCGGACGCATGCGCAAACTATTGAAAGTCGTTATGACGTAGAATGTGCATACTTTGTAGATTCCATTTATGAAATAAAACACATTTTCTAAAAACTCGTGTTTTTTAAGAAATCATGCAAACCTTCTAGAAGCTGTGATTTTAAAAAACGGTGGAAATAAGTATTTCTTATTTCCGGATGCGTGTGCAAACTATAGAAAGTCGTTATGACGTAGAATGTGCATACTTTGTTGATTCCATTTATGAAATAAAACACATTTTCTAAAAACTCGTGTTTTTTACGAAATCATGTAAACCTTCTACAAGTTGTGATTTTAAAAAGCGGTGGAAGTGAGCTTTTCTTATTTCCGGACGAATGTGCAAACTATAGAAAGTCGTTATGACGTAGAATGTGCATACTTTGTTAATTCTATTTATGAAATAAAACACATTCTCTAAAAACTCATGTTTTTTAAGAAATCATCTAACCCTTCTAGAAGCTGTGATTTTAAAAAATGGGGGAAGTAAGCTTTTCTTATTTCCAAACGCATGCGCAAACTATAGAAAGTCGTTATGACGTAGAATGTGCATACTTTGTTGATTCCATTTATGAAATAAAACACATTTTCTAAAAACTCGTGTTTTTTACGAAATCATTTAAACCTTCTAGAAGCTGTGATTTTAAAAAATGGTGGAAGTAAGCTTTTCTTATTTCCGGACGCATGCGCAAATTATAGAAAGTCGTTTTGATGTAGAATGTGCATACTTTATTGATTCCATTTAAGAAATAAAATACATTTTCTAAAAACTCTTGTTTTTTAAGAAATCATGTAAACCTTCCAGAAGCTGTGATTTTAAAAAACGGGGGAAGTAAGCTTTTCTTATTTCCGGACTCATGCGTAAACGATAGTAAGTCGTTATGACGTAGAATGTGCATACTTTGTTGATTCCATTTATGAAATAAAACACATTTTCTAAAAACTCGTGTTTTTTAAGAAATCATGTAAACCTTCTAGAAGCTGTGATTTTAAAAAACGGCAGAAATAAACTTTTCTTATTTCCAAACGCATGTTCAAACTATAGAAAGTCGTTATGACGTAGAATGTGCATACTTTGTTGATTCCATTTATGAAATAAAACACATTTTCTAAAAACTCGTGTTTTTTAAGAAATCATGTAAACCTTCCAGAAGCTGTGATTTTAAAAAACGGGGGATGTAGGCATTTCATATTTCCAAACGCATGCGCAAACTGTAGAAAGTCGTTATGACGTAGAATGTGCATACTTTTTAGATTCCATTTATGAAATAAAACACATTTTCTAAATACTCGTGTTTTTTACAAAATCATGTAAACCTTCTAGAAGCTGTGATTTTAAAAAACGGTGGAAGTAAGCTTTTCTTATTTCCGGACGCATCCGCAAACTATAGAAAGTCGTTATGATGTAGAATGTGCATACTTTGTTGATTCTTTTTATGAAATAAAACACATTTTCTAAAAACTCGTGTTTTTTAAGAAATCATGTAAACCTTCTAGAAGCTGTGATTTTAAAAACGAGAGAAGTAAGCTTTTCTTTTTTCCAAACGCATGCGCAAACTTCAGAATGTCATTATAATGTAGAATGTGCATACTTTGTTGATTCCATTTATGAAATAAAACACATTTTCTAAAAACTCGTGTTTTTTACGAAATGAAGTAAACCTTCTAGAAGCTGTGATTTTAAAAAACGGGGGAAGTAAGCTTTTCTTATTTCTGGACGCATGCGCAAACTATAGAAATTCGTTATGACGTATAATGTGCATACTTTGTAAATTCCATTTATGAAATAAAACACATTTTCTAAAAACTCGTGTCTTTTACGAAATCATGTAAACCTTCTAGAAGCTGTGATTTTAAAAAACGGTGGAGGTAAGCTTTTCTTATTTCCGGACACATGCGCAAAGTATAGAAAGTCGTTATGACGTAGAATGTGCATACTTTGTTGATTCTATTTATGAAATAAAACACATTCTCTAAAAATTCGTGTTTTTTAAGAAATCATCTAACCCTTCTAGAAGCTGTGATTTTAAAAAACGGGGGAAGTAAGCTTTACTTATTTCCAAACGCATGCACAAACTATAGAAAGTCGTTATGACGTAGAATGTGCATACTTTGTTTATTCCATTTATGAAATAAAACACATTTTCTACAAACTCATGTTTTTTAAGAAATCATGTAAACCTTCTAGAAGCTGTGATTTTAAAAAACGGTGGAAGTAAGCTTTTTTTATTTCCGGACGCATGCGCAAACTATAGAAAGTCGTTATGACGTAGAATGTGCATACTTTGTTGATTCCATTTATGAAATAAAACACATTTTCTAAAAACTCGTGTTTTTTAAGAAATCATGTAAACCTTCTAGAAGCTGTGATTTTAAAAAACGGGGGAAGTAAGCTTTTCTTATTTCCAAACGTATGCGCAAACTATAGAAAGTCGTTATGATGTAGGATGTGCATACTTTGTTGATTCCATTTATGAAATAAAACACATTTTCTAAAAACTCATGTTTTTTACGAAATCATGTAAACCTTCTAGAAGCTGTGATTTTAAAAAACGGTGGAAGTAAGCTTTTCTTATTTCCGGACGCATGCGCAAACTATAGAAACTCGTTATAACGTAGAATGTGCATACTTTGTAGATTCCATTTATGAAATAAAACACATTTTCTAAAAACTCGTGTTTGTTACGAAATAATGCAAACCTTCTAGAAGCAATGATTTTAAAAAACGGGGGAAGTAAGCTTTTCTTATTTCCAAACACATGCGCAAACTATAGAAAGTCGTTATGACGTAGAATGTGCATACTTTGTTGATTCCATTTATGAAATAAAACACATTTTCTAAAAACTCGTGTTTTTTAAGAAATAATGTAAACATTCTAGAAGCTGTGATTTTAAAAAACGGGGGAAGTAAACTTTTCTTGTTTCCGGTCGCATGCGCAAACTATAGAAAGTCGTTATTACGTAGAATGTGCATACTTTGTAGATTCCATTTATTAAATAAAGCACATTTTCTAAAAACTCGTGTTTTTTACGAAATCATGTAAACCTTCTAGAAGCTGTGATTTTAAAAAACGGTGGAAGTAAGCTTTTCTTATTTCCGGACGAATGCGCAAACTATAGAAAGTCGTTATGACGTAGAATGTGCATACTTTGTTGATTCCATTAGTGAAATTAAACACATTTTTGAAAACTCGTGTTCTTTAAGAAATCATGTAAACCAGCTAGAAGCTGTGATTTTAAAAAATGGTGGAAGTAAGCTTTTCTTATTTCCGGACGAATGCACAAACTATAGAAAGTCGTTATGACGTAGAATGTGCATACTTTGTAGATTTAATTTATGAAATAAAACACATTTTCTAAAAACTCGTGTTTTTTACGAAATCATGTAAACCTTCTAGAAGCTGTGATTTTAAAAAACGGTGGAAGTAAGCTTTTCTTATTTCCGGACGCATGCGCAAACTATATAAAGTCGTTATGACGTAGAATGAGCATACTTTGTAGATTCCATTTATGAAATAAAACACATTTTCTAAAAATCATTTTTTTTACGAAATCATGTAAACCTTCTAGAAGCTGTGATTTTAAAAAATGGTGGAAGTAAGCTTTTCTTATTTCCGGACGCATGCGCAAACTATAGAAAGTCGTTATGACGTAGAATCTGCATACTTTGTTGATTCCATTTATGAAATAAAACACATTTTCTAAAAACTCGTGTTGTTTAACAAATCATGTAAACCTTCTAGAAGCTGTGATTTTAAAAAACGGGGGAAGTAAGCTTTTCTTATTTCCAAATGCATGCGCAAACTATAGAAAGTCATTATGACGTAGAATGTGCATACTTTGTTGATTCCATTTATGAAATAAAACACAATTTCTAAAAACTCGTGTTTTTTAGGAAATCATGTAAACCTTCTAGAAGCTGTGATTTTAAAAAACGGTGGAAGTAAGCTTTTCTTATTTCCGGACGCATGCGCAAACTATATAAAGTCGTTATGACGTAGAATGTGCATACTTTGTAGATTCCATTTATGAAATAAAACACATTTTCTAAAAACTCGTGTTTTTTACGAAATCATGTAAACCTTCTAGAAGCTGTGATTTTAGAAAACGGTGAAAGTAAGCTTTTCTTATTTCCAGACGAATGCGCAAACTATAGAAAGTCGTTATGACGTAGAATGTGCATACTTTGTTGATTCCATTTATGAAATAAAACACATTTTCTAAAAACTTGTATTTTTTAAGAAATCATGTAAACCTTCTAGAAGCTGTGATTTTAAAAATCGGTGGAAGTAAGCTTTTCTTATTTCCGGACGCATGCGCAAACTATAGAAAGTCGTTATGACGTAGAATGTGCATACTCTATTGATTCCATTTATGAAATAAAACACATTTTCTAAAAACTCCTGTTTTTTAAGAAATCATGTAAACCTTCTAGAAGATGTGATTTTAAAAAACGGGGGAAGTAAGCTTTTATTATTTCCAAACGTATGCGCAAAATATAGAAAGTCGTTATGACGTAGAATGTGCATACTTTGTTGATTCCATTTATGAAATAAAACACATTTTCTAAAAACTCGTGTTTTTTACGAAATCATGTAAACCTTCTAGAAGCTGTGATTTCAAAAAACGGTGGAAGTAAGATTTTCTTATTTCTGGACGCATGCACAAACTATAGAAAGTCGTTATAACGTAGAATGTGCATACTTTGTTGATTCCATTTATGAAATAAAACACATTTTCTAAAAACTCATGTTTTTAAAGAAATCATGTAAACCTTCTAGAAGCTGTGATTTAAAAAAATGGGGGAAGTAAGCTTTTCTTATTTCCAAATGCATGCGCAAACTATAGAAAGTCGTTATGTCGTAGAATGTGCATACTTTGTTGACTCCATTTATGAAATAAAACACATTTTCTAAAAACTCGTGTTTTTTAGGATATCATGTAAACCTTCTAGAAGCTGTGATTTTGAAAAATGGTGGAAGTAAGCTTTTCTTTTTTCCGGACGCATGCGCAAACTATAGAAATTCGTTATGACGTAGAATGTGCATACTTTGTAGATTCCATTTATGAAATAAAACACATTTTCTAAAAACTCGTGTTTTTTACGAAATCATGTAAACCTTCTAGAAGCTGTGATTTTAAAAAACGATGGAAGTAAGCTTTTCTTATTTCCGGACGAATGCGCAAACTATAGAAGTCGTTATGACGTAGAATGTGCATACTTTGTTGATTCCATTTATGAAATAAAACACATTTTCTAAAAACTCGTGTTTTTTACGAAATCATGTAAACCTTGTAGAAGCTGTGAATTTAAAAAACGGGGGAAATAAGCTTTTCTTATTTCCAAACTTATACGCAAACTATAGAAAGTCGTTATGACGTAGAATGTGCATACTTTGTACATTCCATTTGTGAAATAAAACACATTTTCTAAAAACTCTTGTTTTTTAAGAAATCATGTAAACCTTATAGAAGCTGTGATTTTAAAAAACGGTGGAAGTAAGCTTTTCTTATTTCCGGACGCATGCGGAAACCATAGAAAGTCTTTATGACGTAGAATGTGCATACTTTGTAGATTCCATTTATGAAATAAAACACATTTTCTAAAAACTCGTGTTTTTTACAAAATCATGTAAACCTTCTAGAAGCTGTGATTTTAAAAAATGGTGGAAGTAAGCTTTTCTTATTTTCGGACGCATGCGCAAACTATAGAAAGTCGTTATGACGTAGAATGTGCATACTTTGTAGATTCTATTTATGAAATAAAACACATTTTCTAAAAACTCGTGTTTTTTACGAAATCAGGTAAACCTTCCAGAAGCAGTGATTTTAAAAAACGGTGGAAGTGAGCTTTTCTTATTTCCGGACGAATGCGCAAACTATAGAAAGTCGTTAGGACGTAGAATGTGCATACTTTGTTGATTCCATTTATGAAATAAAACACATTTTCTAAAAACTCGTGTTTTTTAAGAAATCATGTAAACCTTCTAGAAGCTGTGATTTTAAAAAATGGGGGAAGCAAGCTTTTCTTATTTCCGGACGCATGCACCAACTATAGAAAGTCGTTATGACGTACAATGTGCATACTCTCTAGATTCCATTTATGAAATAAAACACATTTTCTAAAAACTCGTGTTTTTTACGAAATCATGTAAACCTTCTAGAAGCTGTGATTTTAAAAAACGGTGGAAGTAAGCTTTTCTTATTTCCGGACGCATGCGCAAACTATAGAAAGTCGTTATGACGTAGAATGTGCATACTTTGTTGATTCCATTTATGAAATAAAACACATTTTCTAAAAACTCGTGTTTTTTAAGAAATCATGTAAACCTTCTAGAAGCTGTGATTTTAAAAAACGGGAGAAATAAACTTTTCTTATTTCCAAACGCATGCTCAAACTATAGAAAGTCGTTATGACGTAGAATGTGCATACTTTGTTCATTTCATTTATGAAATAAAACAGATTTTCTAAAAACTCGTGTTTTTTAAGAAATCATGTAAACCTTCCAGAAGCAGTGATTTTAAAAAACGGGGGATGTAAGCTTCTCTTATTTCCGGACGCATGCAGAAACTATAGAAAATCGTTATGACGTAGAATGTGCATACTTTGTGGATTCCATTTATGAAATAAAACACATTTTCTAAAAACTCGTGTTTTTTACGAAATCATGTAAACCTTCTAGAAGCTGTGATTTTAAAAAATGGTGGAAGTAAGCTTTTCTTATTTGCGGACGCATGCGCAAACTATTGAAAGTCGTTATGACGTAGAATGTGCATACTTTGTAGATTCCATTTATGAAATAAAACACATTTTCTAAAAACTCGTGTTTTTTAAGAAATCATGCAAACCTTCTAGAAGCTGTGATTTTAAAAAACGGTGGAAATAAGTATTTCTTATTTCCGGATGCGTGTGCAAACTATAGAAAGTCGTTATGACGTAGAATGTGCATACTTTGTTGATTCCATTTATGAAATAAAACACATTTTCTAAAAACTCGTGTTTTTTACGAAATCATGTAAACCTTCTACAAGTTGTGATTTTAAAAAGCGGTGGAAGTGAGCTTTTCTTATTTCCGGACGAATGTGCAAACTATAGAAAGTCGTTATGACGTAGAATGTGCATACTTTGTTAATTCTATTTATGAAATAAAACACATTCTCTAAAAACTCATGTTTTTTAAGAAATCATCTAACCCTTCTAGAAGCTGTGATTTTAAAAAATGGGGGAAGTAAGCTTTTCTTATTTCCAAACGCATGCGCAAACTATAGAAAGTCGTTATGACGTAGAATGTGCATACTTTGTTGATTCCATTTATGAAATAAAACACATTTTCTAAAAACTCGTGTTTTTTACGAAATCATTTAAACCTTCTAGAAGCTGTGATTTTAAAAAATGGTGGAAGTAAGCTTTTCTTATTTCCGGACGCATGCGCAAATTATAGAAAGTCGTTTTGATGTAGAATGTGCATACTTTATTGATTCCATTTAAGAAATAAAATACATTTTCTAAAAACTCTTGTTTTTTAAGAAATCATGTAAACCTTCCAGAAGCTGTGATTTTAAAAAACGGGGGAAGTAAGCTTTTCTTATTTCCGGACTCATGCGTAAACGATAGTAAGTCGTTATGACGTAGAATGTGCATACTTTGTTGATTCCATTTATGAAATAAAACACATTTTCTAAAAACTCGTGTTTTTTAAGAAATCATGTAAACCTTCTAGAAGCTGTGATTTTAAAAAACGGCAGAAATAAACTTTTCTTATTTCCAAACGCATGTTCAAACTATAGAAAGTCGTTATGACGTAGAATGTGCATACTTTGTTGATTCCATTTATGAAATAAAACACATTTTCTAAAAACTCGTGTTTTTTAAGAAATCATGTAAACCTTCCAGAAGCTGTGATTTTAAAAAACGGGGGATGTAGGCATTTCATATTTCCAAACGCATGCGCAAACTGTAGAAAGTCGTTATGACGTAGAATGTGCATACTTTTTAGATTCCATTTATGAAATAAAACACATTTTCTAAATACTCGTGTTTTTTACAAAATCATGTAAACCTTCTAGAAGCTGTGATTTTAAAAAACGGTGGAAGTAAGCTTTTCTTATTTCCGGACGCATCCGCAAACTATAGAAAGTCGTTATGATGTAGAATGTGCATACTTTGTTGATTCTTTTTATGAAATAAAACACATTTTCTAAAAACTCGTGTTTTTTAAGAAATCATGTAAACCTTCTAGAAGCTGTGATTTTAAAAACGAGAGAAGTAAGCTTTTCTTTTTTCCAAACGCATGCGCAAACTTCAGAATGTCATTATAATGTAGAATGTGCATACTTTGTTGATTCCATTTATGAAATAAAACACATTTTCTAAAAACTCGTGTTTTTTACGAAATGAAGTAAACCTTCTAGAAGCTGTGATTTTAAAAAACGGGGGAAGTAAGCTTTTCTTATTTCTGGACGCATGCGCAAACTATAGAAATTCGTTATGACGTATAATGTGCATACTTTGTAAATTCCATTTATGAAATAAAACACATTTTCTAAAAACTCGTGTCTTTTACGAAATCATGTAAACCTTCTAGAAGCTGTGATTTTAAAAAACGGTGGAGGTAAGCTTTTCTTATTTCCGGACACATGCGCAAAGTATAGAAAGTCGTTATGACGTAGAATGTGCATACTTTGTTGATTCTATTTATGAAATAAAACACATTCTCTAAAAATTCGTGTTTTTTAAGAAATCATCTAACCCTTCTAGAAGCTGTGATTTTAAAAAACGGGGGAAGTAAGCTTTACTTATTTCCAAACGCATGCACAAACTATAGAAAGTCGTTATGACGTAGAATGTGCATACTTTGTTTATTCCATTTATGAAATAAAACACATTTTCTACAAACTCATGTTTTTTAAGAAATCATGTAAACCTTCTAGAAGCTGTGATTTTAAAAAACGGTGGAAGTAAGCTTTTTTTATTTCCGGACGCATGCGCAAACTATAGAAAGTCGTTATGACGTAGAATGTGCATACTTTGTTGATTCCATTTATGAAATAAAACACATTTTCTAAAAACTCGTGTTTTTTAAGAAATCATGTAAACCTTCTAGAAGCTGTGATTTTAAAAAACGGGGGAAGTAAGCTTTTCTTATTTCCAAACGTATGCGCAAACTATAGAAAGTCGTTATGATGTAGGATGTGCATACTTTGTTGATTCCATTTATGAAATAAAACACATTTTCTAAAAACTCATGTTTTTTACGAAATCATGTAAACCTTCTAGAAGCTGTGATTTTAAAAAACGGTGGAAGTAAGCTTTTCTTATTTCCGGACGCATGCGCAAACTATAGAAACTCGTTATAACGTAGAATGTGCATACTTTGTAGATTCCATTTATGAAATAAAACACATTTTCTAAAAACTCGTGTTTGTTACGAAATAATGCAAACCTTCTAGAAGCAATGATTTTAAAAAACGGGGGAAGTAAGCTTTTCTTATTTCCAAACACATGCGCAAACTATAGAAAGTCGTTATGACGTAGAATGTGCATACTTTGTTGATTCCATTTATGAAATAAAACACATTTTCTAAAAACTCGTGTTTTTTAAGAAATAATGTAAACATTCTAGAAGCTGTGATTTTAAAAAACGGGGGAAGTAAACTTTTCTTGTTTCCGGTCGCATGCGCAAACTATAGAAAGTCGTTATTACGTAGAATGTGCATACTTTGTAGATTCCATTTATTAAATAAAGCACATTTTCTAAAAACTCGTGTTTTTTACGAAATCATGTAAACCTTCTAGAAGCTGTGATTTTAAAAAACGGTGGAAGTAAGCTTTTCTTATTTCCGGACGAATGCGCAAACTATAGAAAGTCGTTATGACGTAGAATGTGCATACTTTGTTGATTCCATTAGTGAAATTAAACACATTTTTGAAAACTCGTGTTCTTTAAGAAATCATGTAAACCAGCTAGAAGCTGTGATTTTAAAAAATGGTGGAAGTAAGCTTTTCTTATTTCCGGACGAATGCACAAACTATAGAAAGTCGTTATGACGTAGAATGTGCATACTTTGTAGATTTAATTTATGAAATAAAACACATTTTCTAAAAACTCGTGTTTTTTACGAAATCATGTAAACCTTCTAGAAGCTGTGATTTTAAAAAACGGTGGAAGTAAGCTTTTCTTATTTCCGGACGCATGCGCAAACTATATAAAGTCGTTATGACGTAGAATGAGCATACTTTGTAGATTCCATTTATGAAATAAAACACATTTTCTAAAAATCATTTTTTTTACGAAATCATGTAAACCTTCTAGAAGCTGTGATTTTAAAAAATGGTGGAAGTAAGCTTTTCTTATTTCCGGACGCATGCGCAAACTATAGAAAGTCGTTATGACGTAGAATCTGCATACTTTGTTGATTCCATTTATGAAATAAAACACATTTTCTAAAAACTCGTGTTGTTTAACAAATCATGTAAACCTTCTAGAAGCTGTGATTTTAAAAAACGGGGGAAGTAAGCTTTTCTTATTTCCAAATGCATGCGCAAACTATAGAAAGTCATTATGACGTAGAATGTGCATACTTTGTTGATTCCATTTATGAAATAAAACACAATTTCTAAAAACTCGTGTTTTTTAGGAAATCATGTAAACCTTCTAGAAGCTGTGATTTTAAAAAACGGTGGAAGTAAGCTTTTCTTATTTCCGGACGCATGCGCAAACTATATAAAGTCGTTATGACGTAGAATGTGCATACTTTGTAGATTCCATTTATGAAATAAAACACATTTTCTAAAAACTCGTGTTTTTTACGAAATCATGTAAACCTTCTAGAAGCTGTGATTTTAGAAAACGGTGAAAGTAAGCTTTTCTTATTTCCAGACGAATGCGCAAACTATAGAAAGTCGTTATGACGTAGAATGTGCATACTTTGTTGATTCCATTTATGAAATAAAACACATTTTCTAAAAACTTGTATTTTTTAAGAAATCATGTAAACCTTCTAGAAGCTGTGATTTTAAAAATCGGTGGAAGTAAGCTTTTCTTATTTCCGGACGCATGCGCAAACTATAGAAAGTCGTTATGACGTAGAATGTGCATACTCTATTGATTCCATTTATGAAATAAAACACATTTTCTAAAAACTCCTGTTTTTTAAGAAATCATGTAAACCTTCTAGAAGATGTGATTTTAAAAAACGGGGGAAGTAAGCTTTTATTATTTCCAAACGTATGCGCAAAATATAGAAAGTCGTTATGACGTAGAATGTGCATACTTTGTTGATTCCATTTATGAAATAAAACACATTTTCTAAAAACTCGTGTTTTTTACGAAATCATGTAAACCTTCTAGAAGCTGTGATTTCAAAAAACGGTGGAAGTAAGATTTTCTTATTTCTGGACGCATGCACAAACTATAGAAAGTCGTTATAACGTAGAATGTGCATACTTTGTTGATTCCATTTATGAAATAAAACACATTTTCTAAAAACTCATGTTTTTAAAGAAATCATGTAAACCTTCTAGAAGCTGTGATTTAAAAAAATGGGGGAAGTAAGCTTTTCTTATTTCCAAATGCATGCGCAAACTATAGAAAGTCGTTATGTCGTAGAATGTGCATACTTTGTTGACTCCATTTATGAAATAAAACACATTTTCTAAAAACTCGTGTTTTTTAGGATATCATGTAAACCTTCTAGAAGCTGTGATTTTGAAAAATGGTGGAAGTAAGCTTTTCTTTTTTCCGGACGCATGCGCAAACTATAGAAATTCGTTATGACGTAGAATGTGCATACTTTGTAGATTCCATTTATGAAATAAAACACATTTTCTAAAAACTCGTGTTTTTTACGAAATCATGTAAACCTTCTAGAAGCTGTGATTTTAAAAAACGATGGAAGTAAGCTTTTCTTATTTCCGGACGAATGCGCAAACTATAGAAGTCGTTATGACGTAGAATGTGCATACTTTGTTGATTCCATTTATGAAATAAAACACATTTTCTAAAAACTCGTGTTTTTTACGAAATCATGTAAACCTTGTAGAAGCTGTGAATTTAAAAAACGGGGGAAATAAGCTTTTCTTATTTCCAAACTTATACGCAAACTATAGAAAGTCGTTATGACGTAGAATGTGCATACTTTGTACATTCCATTTGTGAAATAAAACACATTTTCTAAAAACTCTTGTTTTTTAAGAAATCATGTAAACCTTATAGAAGCTGTGATTTTAAAAAACGGTGGAAGTAAGCTTTTCTTATTTCCGGACGCATGCGGAAACCATAGAAAGTCTTTATGACGTAGAATGTGCATACTTTGTAGATTCCATTTATGAAATAAAACACATTTTCTAAAAACTCGTGTTTTTTACAAAATCATGTAAACCTTCTAGAAGCTGTGATTTTAAAAAATGGTGGAAGTAAGCTTTTCTTATTTTCGGACGCATGCGCAAACTATAGAAAGTCGTTATGACGTAGAATGTGCATACTTTGTAGATTCTATTTATGAAATAAAACACATTTTCTAAAAACTCGTGTTTTTTACGAAATCAGGTAAACCTTCCAGAAGCAGTGATTTTAAAAAACGGTGGAAGTGAGCTTTTCTTATTTCCGGACGAATGCGCAAACTATAGAAAGTCGTTAGGACGTAGAATGTGCATACTTTGTTGATTCCATTTATGAAATAAAACACATTTTCTAAAAACTCGTGTTTTTTAAGAAATCATGTAAACCTTCTAGAAGCTGTGATTTTAAAAAATGGGGGAAGCAAGCTTTTCTTATTTCCGGACGCATGCACCAACTATAGAAAGTCGTTATGACGTACAATGTGCATACTCTCTAGATTCCATTTATGAAATAAAACACATTTTCTAAAAACTCGTGTTTTTTACGAAATCATGTAAACCTTCTAGAAGCTGTGATTTTAAAAAACGGTGGAAGTAAGCTTTTCTTATTTCCGGACGCATGCGCAAACTATAGAAAGTCGTTATGACGTAGAATGTGCATACTTTGTTGATTCCATTTATGAAATAAAACACATTTTCTAAAAACTCGTGTTTTTTAAGAAATCATGTAAACCTTCTAGAAGCTGTGATTTTAAAAAACGGGAGAAATAAACTTTTCTTATTTCCAAACGCATGCTCAAACTATAGAAAGTCGTTATGACGTAGAATGTGCATACTTTGTTCATTTCATTTATGAAATAAAACAGATTTTCTAAAAACTCGTGTTTTTTAAGAAATCATGTAAACCTTCCAGAAGCAGTGATTTTAAAAAATGGGGGATGTAAGCTTCTCTTATTTCCGGACGCATGCAGAAACTATAGAAAATCGTTATGACGTAGAATGTGCATACTTTGTGGATTCCATTTATGAAATAAAACACATTTTCTAAAAACTCGTGTTTTTTACGAAATCATGTAAACCTTCTAGAAGCTGTGATTTTAAAAAATGGTGGAAGTAAGCTTTTCTTATTTGCGGACGCATGCGCAAACTATTGAAAGTCATTATGACGTAGAATGTGCATACTTTGTAGATTCCATTTATGAAATAAAACACATTTTCTAAAAACTCGTGTTTTTTAAGAAATCATGTAAACCTTCTAGAAGCTGTGATTTTAAAAAACGGTGGAAATAAGTATTTCTTATTTCCGGATGCGTGTGCAAACTATAGAAAGTCGTTATGACGTAGAATGTGCATACTTTGTTGATTCCATTTATGAAATAAAACACATTTTCTAAAAACTCGTGTTTTTTACGAAATCATGTAAACCTTCTACAAGTTGTGATTTTAAAAAGCGGTGGAAGTGAGCTTTTCTTATTTCCGGACGAATGCGCAAACTATAGAAAGTCGTTATGATGTAGAATGTGCATACTTTGTTAATTCTATTTATGAAATAAAACACATTCTCTAAAAACTCATGTTTTTTAAGAAATCATCTAACCCTTCTAGAAGCTGTGATTTTAAAAAATGGGGGAAGTAAGCTTTTCTTATTTCCAAACGCATGCGCAAACTATAGAAAGTCGTTATGACGTAGAATGTGCATACTTTGTTGATTCCATTTATGAAATAAAACACATTTTCTAAAAACTCGTGTTTTTTACGAAATCATTTAAACCTTCTAGAAGCTGTGATTTTAAAAAATGGTGGAAGTAAGCTTTTCTTATTTCCGGACGCATGCGCAAATTATAGAAAGTCGTTTTGATGTAGAATGTGCATACTTTGTTGATTCCATTTAAGAAATAAAATACATTTTCTAAAAACTCTTGTTTTTTAAGAAATCATGTAAACCTTCCAGAAGCTGTGATTTTAAAAAACGGGGGAAGTAAGCTTTTCTTATTTCCGGACTCATGCGTAAACGATAGTAAGTCGTTATGACGTAGAATGTGCATACTTTGTTGATTCCATTTATGAAATAAAACACATTTTCTAAAAACTCGTGTTTTTTAAGAAATCATGTAAACCTTCTAGAAGCTGTGATTTTAAAAAACGGCAGAAATAAACTTTTCTTATTTCCAAACCCATGTTCAAACTATAGAAAGTCGTTATGACGTAGAATGTGCATACTTTGTTGATTCCATTTATGAAATAAAACACATTTTCTAAAAACTCGTGTTTTTTAAGAAATCATGTAAACCTTCCAGAAGCTGTGATTTTAAAAAACGGGGGATGTAGGCATTTCATATTTCCAAACGCATGCGCAAACTGTAGAAAGTCGTTATGACGTAGAATGTGCATACTTTTTAGATTCCATTTATGAAATAAAACACATTTTCTAAATACTCGTGTTTTTTACAAAATCATGTAAACCTTCTAGAAGCTGTGATTTTAAAAAACGGTGGAAGTAAGCTTTTCTTATTTCCGGACGCATCCGCAAACTATAGAAAGTCGTTATGATGTAGAATGTGCATACTTTGTTGATTCTTTTTATGAAATAAAACACATTTTCTAAAAACTCGTGTTTTTTAAGAAATCATGTAAACCTTCTAGAAGCTGTGATTTTAAAAACGAGAGAAGTAAGCTTTTCTTTTTTCCAAACGCATGCGCAAACTTCAGAATGTCATTATAATGTAGAATGTGCATACTTTGTTGATTCCATTTATGAAATAAAACACATTTTCTAAAAACTCGTGTTTTTTACGAAATGAAGTAAACCTTCTAGAAGCTGTGATTTTAAAAAACGGGGGAAGTAAGCTTTTCTTATTTCTGGACGCATGCGCAAACTATAGAAATTCGTTATGACGTATAATGTGCATACTTTGTAAATTCCATTTATGAAATAAAACACATTTTCTAAAAACTCGTGTCTTTTACGAAATCATGTAAACCTTCTAGAAGCTGTGATTTTAAAAAACGGTGGAGGTAAGCTTTTCTTATTTCCGGACGCATGCGCAAAGTATAGAAAGTCGTTATGACGTAGAATGTGCATACTTTGTTGATTCTATTTATGAAATAAAACACATTCTCTAAAAATTCGTGTTTTTTAAGAAATCATCTAACCCTTCTAGAAGCTGTGATTTTAAAAAACGGGGGAAGTAAGCTTTACTTATTTCCAAACGCATGCACAAACTATAGAAAGTCGTTATGACGTAGAATGTGCATACTTTGTTTATTCCATTTATGAAATAAAACACATTTTCTAAAAACTCGTGTTTTTTACGAAATCATGTAAACCTTTTAGAAGCTGTGATTTTAAAAAACGATGGAAGTAAGCTTTTCTTATTTCCGGACGAATGCGCAAACTATAGAAATTCGTTATGACGTAGAATGTGCGTACTTTGTTGATTCCGTTTATGAAATAAAACACATTTTCTAAAAACTCATGTTTTTTACGAAATCATGTAAACCTTCTAGAAGCTATGATTTTAAAAAATGGTGGAAGTAAGCTTTTCTTATTTCCGGACGCATGCGCAAATTATAGAAAGTCGTTATGATGTAGAATGTGCATACTTTGTTGATTCCATTTAAGAAATAAAATACATTTTCTAAAAACTCTTGTTTTTTAAGAAATCATGTAAAACTTCCAGAAGCTGTGATTTCAAAAAATGGGGGAAGTAAGCTTTTCTTATTTACGGACTCATGCGTAAACTATAGTAAGTCGTTATGACTTAGAATGTGCATACTTTGTTGATTCCATGTATGAAATAAAATACATTTTCTAAAAACTCGTGTTTTTTAAGAAATCATGTAAACCTTCTAAAAGCTCTGATTTTAAAAAATGGGGGAAGTAAGCTTTTCTTATTTCCGGACGCATGCGCAAACTATAGAAAGTCGTTATGACGTAGAATGTGCATACTTTGTACATTCCATTTATGAAATAAAACACATTTTCTAAAAACTCGTGTTTTTTAATAAATCATGTAAACCTTCTAGAAGCTGTGATTTTAAAAAACGGGGGAAGTAAGCTTTTCTTATTTCCGGACGCATGCGCAAACTATAGAAAGTCGTTATGACGTAGAATGTGCATACTTTGTAGATTCCATTTATGAAATAAAACACATTTTCTAAAAGCTCATGTTTTTTACGAAATCATGTAAACCTTCTAGAAGCTGTGATTTTAAAAAACGGTGAAAGTAAGCTTTTCTTATTTCCGGACGTGTGCGCAAACTATAGAAAGTCATTATGACGTAGAATGTGCATACTTTGTTGATTCCATTTTTGAAATAAAACACATTTTCTAAAAACTCGTGTTTTTTAAGAAATCATGTAAACCTTCTAGAAGCTGTGATTTTAAAAAACGGGGGAAGTAAGCTTTTCTTATTTCTGGACGAATGCGCAAACTATAGAAAGTCGTTATGACGTAGAATGTGCATACTTTGTTGATTCCATTTATTAAATAAAACACATTTTCTAAAAACTCGTGTTTTTTAAGAAATCATGTAAACCTTCTAGAAGCTGTGATTTTAAAAAACGGTGGAAATAAGCATTTCTTATTTCCGGACGCGTGTGCAAACTATAGAAAGTCATTATGACGTAGAATGTGCATACTTTGTTGATTCCATTTATGAAATAAAACACATTTTCTAAAAACTTGTGTTTTTTACGAAATCATGTAAACCTTCTAGAAGCTGTGATTTTAAAAAGCGGTGGAAGTGAGCTTTTCTTATTTCCGGACGAATGCGCAAACTATAGAAAGTCGTTATGACGTAGAATGTGCATACTTTGTTGATTCTATTTATGAAATAAAACACATTCTCTAAAAACTCATGTTTTTAAGAAATCATCTAACCCTTCTAGAAGCTGTGATTTTAAAAAACGGGGGAAGTAAGCTTTTCTTATTTCCAAACGCATGCGCAAACTATAGAAAGTCGTTATGATGTAGAATGTGGATACTTTGTTGATTCCATTTATGAAATAAAACACATTTTCTAAAAACTCGTGTTTTTTACGAAATCATGTAAACCTTCTAGAAGCTGTGATTTTAAAAAATGGTGGAAGTAAGCTTTTCTTATTTCCGGACGCATGCGCAAATTATAGAAAGTCGTTATGATGTACAATGTGCATACTTTGTTGATTCCATTTAAGAAATAAAATACATTTTCTAAAAACTCTTGTTTTTTAAGAAATCATGTAAACCTTCTAGAAGCTGTGATTTTAAAAAACGGGGGAAGTAAGCTTTTCTTATTTCCGGACTCATGCGTAAACGATAGTAAGTCTTTATGACGTAGAATGTGGATACTTTGTTGATTCCATTGATGAAATAAAACACATTTTCTAAAAACTCGTGTTTTTTAAGAAATCATGAAAACCTTCTAGAAGCTGTGATTTTAAAAAACGGGAGAAATAAACTTTTCTTATTTCCAAATGCATGCTCAAACTATAGAAAGTCGTTATGACGTAGAATGTGTATACTTTGTTGATTCCATTTATGAAATAAAACACATTTTCTAAAAACTCGTGTTTTTTAAGAAATCATGTAAACCTTCCAGAAGCTGTGATTTTAAAAAACGGCGTATGTAGGCATTTCATATTTCAAAACGCATGCGCAAACTCTAGAAAGTCGTTATGACGTAGAATGTGCATACTTTGTAGATTCCATTTTTGAAATAAAACACATTTTCTAAATACTCGTGTTTTTTACAAAATCATGTAAACCTTCTAGAAGCTGTGATTTTAAAAAACGGTGGAAGTAAGCTTTTCTTATTTCCGGAAGCATCCGCAAACTATAGAAAGTCGTTATGATGTAGAATGTGCATACTTTGTTGATTCTATTTATCAAATAAAACACATTTTCTAAAAACTCGTGTTTTTTAAGAAATCATGTAAACCTTCTAGAAGCTGTGATTTTAAAAAATGGGGGAAGTAAGCGTTTCTTATTTCTGGACGCATGCGCAAACTATAGAAAGTCGTTATGACGTAGAATGTGCATACTTTGTAAATTCCATTTATGAAATAAAACACATTTTCTAAAAACTCGTGTCTTTTACGAAATCATGTAAACCTTCTAGAAGCTGTGATTTTAAAAAAACGGTGGAAGTAAGCTTTTCTTATTTCCGGACGCATGCGCAAAGTATAGAAAGTCGTTATGATGTAGAATGTGCATACTTTGTTGATTCTATTTATGAAATAAAACACATTCTCTAAAAACTCGTGTTTTTTAGGAAATCATCTAACCCTTCTAGAAGCTGTGATTTTAAAAAACGGGGGAAGTAAGCTTTTCTTATTTCCAAACGCATGCACAAACTATAGAAAGTCGTTATGACGTAGAATGTGCATACTTTGTTTATTCCATTTATGAAATAAAACACATTTTCTAAAAACTCGTGTTTTTTACGAAATCATGTAAACCTTCTAGAAGCTGTGATTTTAAAAAACGATGGAAGTAAGCTTTTCTTATTTCCGGACGAATGCGCAAACTATAGAAATTCGTTATGACGTAGAATGTGCATACTATGTTGATTCCGTTTATGTAATAAAACACATTTTCTAAAAACTCATGTTTTTTACGAAATCATGTAAACCTTCTAGAAGCTATGATTTTAAAAAATGGTGGAAGTAAGCTTTTCTTATTTCCGGACGCATGCGCAAATTATAGAAAGTCGTTATGACGTAGAATGTGCATACTTTGTTGATTCCATTTAAGAAATAAAATACATTTTCTAAAAACTCTTGTTTTTTAAGAAATCATGTAAAACTTCCAGAAGCTGTGATTTGAAAAGACGGGAGAAGTAAGCTTTTCTTATTTCCGGACTCATGCGTAAACTATAGTAAGTCGTTATGACGTAGAATGTGCATACTTTGTTGATTCCATTTATGAAATAAAACAAATTTTCTAAAAACTCGTGTTTTTTAAGAAATCATGTAAACCTTCTAGAAGCTCTGATTTTAAAAAACGGGGGAAGTAAGCTTTTCTTATTTCCGGACGCATGTGCAAACTATAAAAAGTCGTTATGACGTAGAATGTGCATACTTTGTACATTCCATTTATAAAATAAAACACATTTTCTAAAAACTCGTGTTTTTTAATAAATCATGTAAACCTTCTAGAAGCTGTGATTTTAAAAAATGGGGGAAGTAAGCTTTTCTTATTTCCGGACGCATGCGCAAACTATAGAAAGTCATTATGACATAGAATGTGCATACTTTGTTCATTCCATTTATGAAATAAAACACATTTTCTGAAAACTCGTGTTTTTTAAGAAATCATGTAAACCTTTTAGAAGCTGTGATTTTAAAAAATGGTGGTAGTAAGCTTTTCTTATTTCCGGACGCATGCGCAAACTATAGAAAGTCGTTATGACGTAGAATGTGCATACTTTGTAGATTCCATTTATGAAATAAAACACATTTTCTAAAAGCTCATGTTTTTTACGAAATCATGTAAACCTTCTAGAAGCTGTGATTTTAAAAAACGGTGAAAGTAAGCTTTTCTTATTTCCGGACGTGTGCGCAAACTATAGAAAGTCATTATGACGTAGAATGTGCATACTTTGTTGATTCCATTTTTGAAATAAAACACATTTTCTAAAAACTCCTGTTTTTTAAGAAATCATGTAAACCTTCTAGAAGCTGTGATTTTAAAAAACGGGGGAAGTAAGCTTTTCTTATTTCCGGATGCATGCGCAAACTATAGAAAGTCGTTATGACGTAGAATGTGCATACTTTGTAGATTCCATATATTAAATAAAACACATTTTCTAAAAACTCATGTTTTTTAAGAAATCATGTAAACCTTCTGGAAGCTATGATTTTAAAAAACAGTGGAAGTAAGCTTTTTTTATTTCCAAAAGCATGCGCAAACTATAGAAAGTCGTTATGACGTAGAATGTGCATACTTTGTTGATTCCATTTATGAAATAAAACACATTTTCTAAAAACTCGTGTTTTTTAAGAAATCATGTAAACCTTCTAGAAGCTGTGATTTTAAAAAACGGGAGAAGTAAGCTTTTCTTATTTCCAAACGCATGCTCAAACAATAGAAACTCGTTATGACGTAGAATGTGCATACTTTGTAGATTCCATTTATGAAATAAAACACATTTTCTAAAAACTCGTGTTTTTTACGAAATCATGTAAACCTTCTAGAAGCTGTGATTTTAAAAAACGGTGAAAGTAAGCTTTTCTTATTTCCGGACGTGTGCGCAAACTATAGAAAGTCGTTATGACGTAGAATGTGCATACTTTGTTGATTCCATTTTTGAAATAAAACCTATTTTCTAAAAACTCATGTTTTTTACGAAATCATGTAAACCTTCTAGAAGCTGTGATTTCAAAAAACGGTGGAAGTAAGCTTTTCTTATTTCCGGATGCATGCACAAACTATAGAAAGTCGTTATCACGTAGAATGTGCATACTTTGTTGATTCCATTTATAAAATAAAACACATTTTCTAAAAACTCATGTTTTTTACGAAATCATGTAAACCTTCAAGAAGCTCTGATTTAAAAAAATTGGGGAATTAAGCTTTTCTTATTTCCGAACGCATGTGCAAACTATAGAAATTCGTTATGACGTAGAATGTGCATACTTTGTTGACTCCATTTATGAAATAAAACACATTTTCTAAAAACTCGTGTTTTTTACAAAATCATGTAAACCTTCTAGAAGCTGTGATTTTAAAAAACGGTGGAAGTAAGCTTTTCTTATTTCCAAACGCATGCGCAAACTATAGAAGTCGTTATGACGTAGAATGTACATACTTTGTTGATTCCATTTATGAAATAAAACACATTTTCTAAAAACTTGTGTTTTTTACGAAATCATGTAAACCTTGTAGAAGCTGTGATTTTAAAAAACGGGGGAAATAAGCTTTTCTTATTTCCAAACTTATACGCAAACTATAGAAAGTCGTTCTGACGTAGAATGTGCATACTTTGTACATTCCATTTGTGAAATAAAACACATTTTCTAAAAACTCTTGTTTTTTAAGAAATCATGTAAACCTTATAGAAGCTGTGATTTTAAAAAACGGTGGAAGTAAGCTTTTCTTATTTCCGGACGCATGCGGAAACTATAGAAAGTCGTTATGACGTAGAATGTGCATACTTTTTAGATTCCATTTATGAAATAAAACACATTTTCTAAAAACTCGTGTTTTTTACAAAATCATGTAAACCTTCTAGAAACTGTGATTTTAAAAAACGGTGGAAGTAAGCTTTTCTTATTTTCGGACGCATGCGCAAACTATAGAAAGTCGTTATGACGTAGAATGTGCATACTTTGTAGATTCTATTTATGAAATAAAACACATTTTCTAAAAACTCGTGTTTTTTACGAAATCAGGTAAACCTTCCAGAAGCAGTGATTTTAAAAAACGGTGGAAGTGAGCTTTTCTTATTTCCGGACGAATGTGCAAACTATAGAAAGTCGTTATGACGTAGAATGTGCATACTTTGTACATTCCATTTATGAAATAAAACACATTTTCTAAAAACTCGTGTTTTTTAAGAAATCATGTAAACCTTCTAGAAGCGGTGATTTTAAAAAACGGTGGAAGTAAGCTTTTCTTATTTCCGGACGCATGCGCAAACTATAGAAAGTCGTTATGACGTAGAATGTGCATACTTTGTTGATTCCATTTATGAAATAAAACACATTTTCTAAAAAGTCGTGTTTTTTACGAAATCATGTAAACCTTCTAGAAGCTGTGATTTTAAAAAACGGGGGAAGTAAGCTTTTCTTATTTGCGTACGCATGCGCAAACTATAGAAAGTCGTTATGACGTAGAATGTGCATACTTTGTAGATTCCATTTATGAAATAAAACACATTTTCTAAAAACTCATTTTTTTTAAGAAATCATGTAAACCTTCTAGAAGCTGTGATTTTAAAAAACGGTGGAAATAAGCATTTCTTATTTCCGGATGCGTGTGCAAACTATAGAAAGTCGTTATGACGTAGAATGTGCATACTTTGTTGATTCCATTTATGAAATAAAACACATTTTCTAAAAACTCATGTTTTTTACGAAATGATGTAAACCTTCTAGAAGCTGTGATTTTAAAAAGCGGTGGAAGTGAGCTTTTCTTATTTCCGGACGAATGCGCAAACTATAGAAAGTCGTTATGACGTAGAATGTGCATACTTTGTTGATTCTATTTATGAAATAAAACACATTTTCTAAAAACTTGTGTTTTTTAAGAAATCATGTAAACCTTCTAGAAGCTATGATTTTAAAAATCGGTGGAAGTAAGCTTTTCTTATTTCAGGACGCATGCGCAAACTATAGAAAGTCGTTATGACGTAGAATGTGCATACTCTGTTGATTCCATTTATGAAATAAAACACATTCTCTAAAAACTCGTGTCTTTCACGAAATCATGTAAACCTTCTAGAAGCTGTGATTTTAAAAAAACGGTGGAAGTAAGCTTTTCTTATTTCCGGACGCATGCGCAAAGTATAGAAAGTCGTTATGACGTAGAATGTGCATACTTTGTTGATTCTATTTATGAAATAAAACACATTCTCTAAAAACTCATGTTTTTAAGAAATCATCTAACCCTTCTAGAAGCTGTGATTTTAAAAAATGGGGGAAGTAAGCTTTTCTTATTTCCAAACGCATGCGTAAACTATAGAAAGTCGTTATGACGTAGAATGTGCATACTTTGTTGATTCCATTTATGAAATAAAACACATTTTCTAAAAACTCGTGTTTTCTACGAAATCATGTAAGCCTTCTAGAAGCTGTGATTTTAAAAAATGGTGGAAGTAAGATTTTCTTATTTCCGGACGCATGCGCAAATTATAGAAAGTCGTTATGATGTAGAATGCGCATACTTTGTTGATTCCATTTAAGAAATAAAATATATTTTCTAAAAACTCTTGTTTTTTAAGAAATCATGTAAACCTTCCAGACGTTGTGATTTTAAAAAACGGGGGAAGTAAGCTTTTCTTATTTCCGAACTCATGCGTAAACGATAGTAAGTCGTTATGACGTAGAATGTGCATACTTTGTTGATTCCATTTATGAAATAAAACACATTTTGTAAAACTCGTGTTTTTTAAGAAATCATGTAAACCTTCTAGAAGCTGTGATTTTAAAAAACGGGAGAAATAAACTTTTCTTATTTCCAGACGCATGCGCAAACTATAGAAAGTCGTTATGACGTACAATGTGCATACTTTGTAGATTCCATTTATGAAATAAAGCACATTTTCTAAAAACTCGTGTTTTTTATGAAATCATGTAAACCTTCCCGAAGCTGTGATTTTAAAAAATGGTGGAAGTAAGCTTTTCTTATTTCCGGACGAATGCGCAAACTATAGAAAGTCGTTATGACGTAGAATGTGCATACTTTGTCGATTCCATTGATGAAATAAAACACATTTGCTAAAAAATCGTGTTTTTTAAGAAATCATGTAAACCTTCTAGAAGCTGTTATTTTAAAAAACGGTGGAAGTAAGCTTTTCTTATTTCGGGACGGATGCGCAAACTATAGAAAGTCGTTATGACGTAGAATGTGCATACTTTGTTGTTTCCATTCATGAAATAAAACACATTTTCTAAAAACTCATGTTTTATAAGAAATCATGTAAACCTTCTAGAAGTTGTGCTTTTAATAAACGGGGGAAGTAAGCTTTTCTTATTTCCGGACGCATGCGCAAATTATAGAAAGTCGTTATGATGTAGAATGCGCATACGTTGTTGATTCCATTTAAGAAATAAAATACATTTTCTAAAAACTCTTGTTTTCTAAGAAATCATGTAAACCTTCCAGAAGCTGTGATTTTAAAAAACGGGGGAAGTAAGCTTTTTTTATTTCCGGATTCATGCGTAAACGATAGTAAGTCGTGATGACGTAGAATGTGCATACTTTGTTGATTCCATTTATGAAATAAAACACATTTTCTAAAAACTCGTGTTTTTTAAGAAATCATGTAAACCTTCTAGAAGCTGTGATTTTAAAAAACGGGAGAAATAAACTTTTCTTATTTCCAAACGCATGCTCAAACTATAGAAAGTCGTTATGACGTAGAATGTGCATACTTTGTTGATTCCATTTATGAAATAAAACACATTTTCTAAAAACTCGTGTTTTTTAAGAAATCATGTAAACCTTCCAGAAGCTGTGATTTTAAAAAACGGGGGATGTAGGCATTTCATATTTCCAAACGCATGCGCAAACTGTAGAAAGTCGTTATGACGTAGAATGTGCATACTTTGTAGATTCCATTTATGAAATAAAACACATTTTCTAAATACTCGTGTTTTTTACAAAATCATGTAAACCTTCTAGAAGCTGTGATTTTAAAAAACGGTGGAAGTAAGCTTTTCTTATTTCCGGACGCATCCGCAAACTATAGAAAGTCGTTATGATGTAGAATGTGCATACTTTGTTGATTCTATTTATGAAATAAAACAAATTTTCTAAAAACTCGTGTTTTTTAAGAAATCATGTAAACCTTCTAGAAGCTATGATTTTAAAAACGAGGGAAGTAAGCTTTTCTTATTTCCAAACGCATGCGCAAACTTCAGAATGTCATTATGATGTAGAATTTGCATACTTTGTTGATTCCATTTAGGAAATAAAACACATTTTCTAAAAACTCGTGTTTTTTATGAAATGAAGTAAACCTTCTTGAAGCTGTGATTTTAAAAAACGGGGGAAGTAAGCTTTTCTTATTTCTGGACGCATGCGCAAACTATAGAAAGTCGTTACGACGTAGAATGTGCGTACTTTGTTGATTCCATTTATGAAATAAAACACATTTTCTAAAAAATCGTGTTTTTTAGGAAATCATGTAAACCTTCTAGAAGCTGTGATTTTAAAAAAATGTGGAAGTAAGCTTTTCTTATTTCCGGACGCATGCGCAAACTATAGAAATTTGTTATGACGTAGAATGTGCATACTTTGTTGATTCCATTTATGAAATAAAACACATTTTCTAAAAACTCGTGTTTTTTAAGAAATCATGTAACCCTTATAGAAGCTGTCATTTTAAAAAATGGTGGAAGTAAGCTTTTCTTATTTCCGGACGCATGCGAAAACTATAGAAATTCGTTATGACGTAGAATGTGCATACTTTTTTGATTCCATTTAAGAAATAAAACGCATTTTCTGAAAACTCGTGTTTTTTACGAAATCATGTAAACCTTCTAGAAGCTGTGATTTTAAAAAACGGTGGAAGTAAGCTTTTTTTATTTCCGAACGCATGCGCAAACTATAGAAAGTCGTTATGACGTAGAATGTGCATACTTTGTTGATTCCATTTATGAAATAAAACACATTTTCTAAAAACTCATGTTTTTTACGAAATCATGTAAACCTTCTAGAATCTGTGATTTTAAATAACGGGGGAAGTAACCTTTTATTATTTCCGGATGCATGCGCAAACTATAGAAAGTCGTTATGAGGTAGAATGTGCATACTTTGTTGATTCCATTTATGAAATAAAACACATTTTCAAAAAACTCGTGTTTCTTAAGAAATCATGTAAATCTTCTAGAAGCTGTGATTTTAAAAAACGAGGGAAGTAAGCTTTTCTTATTTCCAAACGCATGCGCAAACTATAGAAAGTCGTTATGACGTAGAATATGCATACTTCTTTGATTCCTTTTATGAAATAAAACACATTTTCTAAAAACTCATGTTTTTTAAGAAATTATGTAAACCTTCTAGAAGCTGTGATTTTAAAAAATGGGGGAAGTAAGCTTTTCTTATTTCCAGATGCATGCGCAAACTATAGAAAGTCGTTATGACGTACAATGTGCATACTTTGTAGATTCCTTTTATGAAATAAAGTACATTTTCTAAAAACTCGTGTTTTTTATGAAATCATGTAAACCTTCCCAAAGCTGTGATTTTAAAAAATGGTGGAAGTAAGCTTTTCTTATTTCCGGACGAATGCGCAAACTATAGAAAGTCGTTATGACGTAGAATGTGCATACTTTGTCGATTCCATTGATGAAATAAAACACATTTGCTAAAAACTCGTGTTTTTTAAGAAATCATGTAAACCTTCTAGAAGCTGTGATTTTAAAAAACAGTGGAAGTAAGCTTTGCTTATTTCCGGACGAATGCGCAAACTATAGAAAGTCGTTATGACGTAGAATGTGCATACTTTGTAGATTTAATTTATGAAATAAAACAGATTTTCTAAAAACTCGTGTTTTTTACGAAATCATGTAAACCTTCTAGAAGCTATGATTATAAAAAACGGGGGAAGTAAGCTTTTCTTATTTCCAAACACATGCGCAAACTATAGAAAGTCGTTATGACGTAGAATGTGCATACTTTGTTGATTCCATTTATGAAATAAAACACATTTTCTAAAAACTCGTGTTTTTTAGGAAATCATGTAAACATTCTAGAAGCTGTGATTTTAAAAAACGGGGGAAGTAAACTTTTCTTATTTCCGGTCGCATGCGCAAACTATAGAAAGTCGTTATGACGTAGAATGTGCATACTTTGTAGATTCCATTTATGAAATAAATCACATTTTCTAAAAACTCGTGTTTTTTACGAAATCATGTAAACCTTCTAGAAGCTGTGATTTTAAAAAACGGTGGAAGTAAGCTTTTCTTATTTCCGGACGAATGCGCAAACTATAGAAAGTCGTTATGACGTAGAATGTGAATACTTTGTTGATTCCATTTATGAAATAAAACACATTTTCTAAAACCTCGTGTTTTTTAAGAAATCATGTAAACCAGCTAGAAGCTGTGATTTTAAAAAATGGTGGAAGTAAGCTTTTCTTATTTCCGGACGAATGTGCAAACTATAGAAAGTCGTTATGATGCAGAATGTGCATACTTTGTAGATTTAATTTATGAAATAAAACACATTTTCTAAAAACTCGTGTTTTTTACGAAATCATGTAAACCTTCTAGAAGCTGTGATTTTAAAAAACGGTGGAAGTAAGCTTTTCTTATTTCCGGACGCATGCGCAAACTATAGAAAGTCGTTCTGACGTAGAATGAGCATACTTTGTAGATTCCATTTATGAAATAAAACACATTTTCTAAAAATCGTGTTTTTTACGAAATCATGTAAACCTTCTAGAAGCTGTGATTTTAAAAAACGGTGGAAGTAAGCTTTTCTTATTTCCGGACGCATGCGCAAACTATAGAAAGTCGTTATGACGTAGAATCTACATACTTTGTTGATTCCATTTATGAAATAAAACACATTTTCTAAAAACTTGTATTTTTTAAGAAGTCATGTAAACCTTCTAGAAGCTGTGATTTTAAAAATCGGTGGAAGTAAGCTTTTCTTATTTCAGGACGCATGCGCAAACTATAGAAAGTCGTTATGACGTAGAATGTGCATACTCTGTTGATTCCATTTATGAAATAAAACACATTTTCTAAAAACTCATGTTTTTTAAGAAATCATGTAAACCTTCTAGAAGCTGTGATTTTAAAAAACATGGGAAGTAAGCTTTTCTTATTTCCAAACGTATGCGCAAACTATAGAAAGTCGTTATGACGTAGAATGTGCATACTTTGTTGATTCCATTTATGAAATAAAACACATTTTCTAAAAACTCGTGTTTTTTACGAAATCATGTAAACCTTCTAGAAGCTGTGATTTCAAAAAACGGTGGAAGTAAGCTTTTCTTATTTCCGGACGCATGCACAAACTATAGAAAGTCGTTATAACGTAGAATGTGCATACTTTGTTGATTCCATTTATGAAATAAAACACATTTTCTAAAAACTCATGTTTTTAAAGAAATCATGTAAACCTTCTAGAAGCTGTGATTTAAAAAAATGGGGGAAGTAAGCTTTTCTTATTTCCAAACGCATGCGCAAACTATAGAAAGTCCTTATGTCATAGAATGTGCATACCTTGTTGACTCCATTTATGAAATAAAACACATTTTCTAAAAACTCGTGTTTTTTAGGAAATCATGTAAACCTTCTAGAAGCTGTGATTTTGAAAAATAGTGGAAGTAAGCTTTTCTTTTTTCCGGACGCATGCGCAAACTATAGAAAGTCGTTATGACGTAGAATGTGCATACTTTGTAGATTCCATTTATGAAATAAAACACATTTTCTAAAAACTCGTGTTTTTTACGAAATCATGTAAACCTTATAGAAGCTGTGATTTTAAAAAACGGTGGAAGTAAGCTTTTCTTATTTCCGGACGCATGCGGAAACCATAGAAAGTCTTTATGACGTAGAATGTGCATACTTTGTAGATTCTATTTATGAAATAAAACACATTTTCTAAAAACTCGTGTTTTTTACGAAATCAGGTAAACCTTCCAGAAGCAGTGATTTTAAAAAACGGTGGAAGTGAGCTTTTCTTATTTCCGGACGAATGCGCAAACTATAGAAAGTCGTTAGGACGTAGAATGTGCATACTTTGTTGATTCCATTTATGAAATAAAACACATTTTCTAAAAACTCGTGTTTTTTAAGAAATCATGTAAACCTTCTAGAAGCGGTGATTTTAAAAAACGGTGGAAGTAAGCTTTTCTTATTTCCGGACGCATGCGCAAACTATAGAAAGTCATTATGACGTAGAATGTGCATACTTTGTTGATTCCATTTATGAAATAAAACACATTTTCTAAAAACTCGTGTTTTTTAAGAAATAATGTAAACCTTCTAGAAGCTGTGATTTTAAAAAACGGGAGAAGTAAACTTTTCTTATTTCCAAACGCATGCTTAAACTATAGAAAGTCGTTATGACGTAGAATGTGCATACTTTGTTGATTCCATTTATGAAATAAAACACATTTTCTAAAAACTCGTGTTTTTTAAAAAATCATGTAAACCTTCTAGAAGCTGTGATTTTAAAAAACGGGGGAAGCAAGCTTTTCTTATTTCCGGACGCATGCACCAACTATAGAAAGTCGTTATGACGTACAATGTGCATACTTTGTAGATTCCATTTATGAAATAAAACACATTTTCTAAAAACTCGTGTTTTTTACGAAATCATGTAAACCTTCTAGAAGCTGTGATTTTAAAAAACGGTGGAAGTAAGCTTTTCTTATTTCCGGACGCATGCGCAAACTATAGAAAGTCGTTATGACGTAGAATGTGCATACTTTGTTGATTCCATTTATGAAATAAAACACATTTTTTAAAAACTCGTGTTTTTTAAGAAATCATGTAAACCTTCTAGAAGCTGTGATTTTAAAAAACGGGAGAAATAAACTTTTCTTATTTCCAAACGCATGCTCAAACTATAGAAAGTCGTTATGACGTAGAATGTGCATACTTTGTGCAGTCCATTTATGAAATAAAACACATTTTCTAAAAACTCGTGTTTTTTAAGAAATCATGTAAACCTTCCAGAAGCAGTGATTTTAAAAAAGGGGGGATGTAAGCTTTTCTTATTTCTGGACGCATGCGGAAACGATAGAAAGTCGTTATGACGTAGAATGTGCATACTTTGTAGACTCCATTTATGAAATAAAACACATTTTCTAAAAACTCGTGTTTTTTACGAAATCATGTAAACCTTCTAGAAGCTGTGATTTTAAAAAACGGTGGAAGTAAGCTTTTCTTATTTGCGGACGCATGCGCAAACTATAGAAAGTCGTTATGACGTAGAATGTGCATACTTTGTAGATTCCATTTATGAAATAAAACACATTTTCTAAAAACTCATGTTTTTTAAGAAATCATGTAAACCTTCTAGAAGCTGTGATTTTAAAAAACGGTGGAAATAAGCATTTCTTATTTCCGGATGCGTGTGCAAACTATAGAAAGTCGTTATGACGTAGAATGTGCATACTTTGTTGATTCCATTTATGAAATAAAACACATTTTCTAGAAACTCATGTTTTTTACGAAATCATGTAAACCTTCTAGAAGCTGTGATTTTAAAAAGCGGTGGAAGTGAGCTTTTCTTATTTCCGGACGAATGCGCAAACTATAGAAAGTCGTTATGACGTAGAATGTGCATACTTTGTTGATTCTATTTATGAAATAAAACACATTCTCTAAAAACTCGTGTTTTTTAAGAAATCATCTAACCCTTCTAGAAGCTGTGATTTTAAAAAATGGGGGAAGTAAGCTTTTCTTATTTCCAAACGCATGCGCAAACTATAGAAAGTCGTTATGACGTAGAATGTGCATACTTTGTTGATTCCATTTATGAAATAAAACACATTTTCCAAAAACTCGTGTTTTTTACGAAATCATGTAAACCTTCTAGAAGCTGTGATTTTAAAAAATGGTGGAAGTAAGCTTTTCTTATTTCCGGACGCATGCGCAAATTATAGAAAGTCGTTATGATGTAGAATGCGCATACTTTGTTGATTCCATTTAAGAAATAAAATACATTTTCTAAAAACTCTTGTTTTTTAAGAAATCATGTAAACCTTCCAGAAGCTGTGATTTTAAAAAACGGGGGAAGTAAGCTTTTCTTATTTCCGGACTCATGCGTAAACGATAGTAAGTCGTTATGACGTAGAATGTGCATACTTTGTTGATTCCATTTATGAAATAAAACACATTTTCTAAAAACTCGTGTTTTTTAAGAAATCATGTAAACTTCTAGAAGCTGTGATTTTAAAAAACGGGAGAAATAAACATTTCTTATTTCCAAACGCATGCTCAAACTAGAGAAAGTCGATATGACGTAGAATGTGCATACTTTGTTGATTCCATTTATGAAATAAAACACATTTTCTAAAAACTCGTGTTTTTTAAGAAATCATGTAAACCTTCCAGAAGCTGTGATTTTAAAAAACGGGGGAAGTAAGCTTTTATTATTTCCGGATGCATGCGCAAACTATAGAAAGTCGTTATGAGGTAGAATGTGCATACTTTGTTGATTCCATTTATGAAATAAAACACATTTTCTAAAAACTCGTGTTTCTTAAGAAATCATGTAAATCTTCTAGAAGCTGTGATTTTAAAAAACGAGGGAAGTAAGCTTTTCTTATTTCCAAACGCATGCGCAAACTATAGAAAGTCGTTATGACGTAGAATGTGCATACTTCTTTGATTCCATTTATGAAATAAAACACATTTTCTAAAAACTCATGTTTTTTAAGAAATTATGTAAACCTTCTAGAAGCTGTGATTTTAAAAAATGGGGGAAGTAAGCTTTTCTTATTTCCAGACGCATGCGCAAACTATAGAAAGTCGTTATGACGTACAATGTGCATACTTTGTAGATTCATTTTATGAAATAAAGCACATTTTCTAAAAACTCGTGTTTTTTATGAAATCATGTAAACCTTCCCGAAGCTGTGAATTTAAAAAATGGTGGAAGTAAGCTTTTCTTATTTCCGGAGGAATGCGCAAACTATAGAAAGTCGTTATGACGTAGAATGTGCATACTTTGTCCATTCCATTGATGAAATAAAACACATTTGCTAAAAACTTGTGTTTTTTAAGAAATCATGTAAACCTTCTAGAAGCTGTGATTTTAAAAAACGATGGAAGTAAGCTTTTCTTATTTCCGGACGAATGCGCAAACTATAGAAAGTCGTTATGACGTAGAATGTGCATACTTTGTAGATTTAATTGATGAAATAAAACACATTTTCTAAAAACTCGTGTTTTTTACGAAATCATGTAAACCTTCTAGAAGCTATGATTATAAAAAACGGGGGAAGTAAGCTTTTCTTGTTTCCAAACACATGCGCAAACTATAGAAAGTCGTTATGACGTAGAATGTGCATACTTTGTTGATTCCATTTACGAAATAAAACACATTTTCTAAAAACTCGTGTTTTTTAAGAAATCATGTAAACATTCTAGAAGCTGTGATTTTAAAAAACGGAGGAAGTAAACTTTTCTTATTTCCGGTCGCATACGCAAACTATAGAAAGTCGTTATGACGTAGAATGTGCATACTTTGTAGATTCCATTTATGAAATAAATCACATTTTCTAAAAACTCATGTTTTTTACGAAATCATGTAAACCTTCTAGAAGCTGTGATTTTAAAAAACGGTGGAAGTAAGCTTTTCTTATTTCCGGACGAATGCGCAAACTATAGAAAGTCGTTATGACGTAGAATGTGCATACTTTGTTGACTCCATTTATGAAATAAAACACATTTTCTAAAAACTCGTGTTTTTTAAGAAATCATGTAAACCAGCTAGAAGCTGTGATTTTAAAAAATGGTGGAAGTAAGCTTTTCTTATTTCCGGACGAATGCGCAAACTATAGAAAGTCGTTATGACGCAGAATGTGCATACTTTGTAGATTTAATTTATGAAATAAAACACATTTTCTAAAAACTCGTGTTTTTTACAAAATCATGTAAACCTTCTAGAAGCTGTGATTTTAAAAAACGGTGGAAGTAAGCTTTTCTTATTTCCGGACGCATGCGCAAACTATAGAAATTCGTTATGACGTAGAATGAGCATACTTTGTAGATTCCATTTATGAAATAAAACACATTTTCTAAAAATCGTGTTTTTTACGAAATCATGTAAACCTTCTAGAAGCTGTGACTTTAAAAAACGGTGGAAGTAAGCTTTTCTTATTTCCGGACGCATGCACAAACTATAGAAAGTCGTTATGACGTAGAATCTACATACTTTGTTGATTCCATTTATGAAATAAAACACATTTTCTAAAAACTTGTATTTTTTAAGAAGTCATGTAAACCTTCTAGAAGCTGTGATTTTAAAAATCGGTGGAAGTAAGCTTTTCTTATTTCCGGACGAATGCGCAAACTATAGAAGTCGTTATGACGTAGAATGTGCATACTCTGTTGATTCCATTTATGAAATAAAACACATTTTCTAAAAACTCTTGTTTTTTACGAAATCATGTAAACCTTGTAGAAGTTGTGATTTTAAAAAACGGGGGAAATAAGCTATTCTTATTTCCAAACCTATACGCAAACTATAGAAAGACGTTATTACGTAGAATGTGCATACTTTGTACATTCCATTTGTGAAATAAAACACATTTTCTCAAAACTCGTGTTTTTTAAGCTTTTCTTATTTCCGGACTCATGCGTAAACGATAGTAAGTCGTTATGACGGAGAATGTGCATACTTTGTTGATTCAATTTATGAAATAAAACACATTTTCTAAAAACTTGTGTTTTTTAACAAATCATGTAAACCTTCTAGAAGCTGTGATTTTAAAAAACGGGAGAAATAAACTTTTCTTATTTCCAAACGCATGCTCAAACTATAGAAAGTCGTTATGACGTAGAATGTGCATACTTTGTTGACTCCATTTATGAAATAAAACACATTTTCTAAAAACTCGTGTTTTTTAAGAAATCGTGTAAACCTTCCAGAAGCTGTGATTTTAAAAAACGGGGGAAGTAAGCTTTTCTTATTTCCGGACTCATGCGTAAACGATAGTAAGTCGTTATGACGTAGAATGTGCATACTTTGTTGATTCAATTTATGAAATAAAACAAATTTTCTAAAAACTCGTGTTTTTTAACAAATCATGTAAACCTTCTAGAAGCTGTGATTTTAAAAAACGGGAGAAATAAACTTTTCTTATTTCCAAACGCATCCGCAAACTATAGAAAGTCGTTATGATGTAGAATGTGCATACTTTGTTGATTCCATTTATGAAATAAAACACATTTTCTAAAAACTCGTGTTTTTTAAGAAATCATGTAAACCTTCTAGAAGCTGTGATTTTAAAAAACGGGGGAAGCAAGCTTGTCTTATTTCCGGATGCATGCACCAACTATAGAAAGTCGTTATGACGTACAATGTGCATACTTTGTAGATTCCATTATGAAATAAAACACATTTTCTAATAACTCGTGTTTTTTAAGAAATCATGTAAACCTTCTAGAAGCTGTGATTTTAAAAAACGGGAGAAATAAACTTTTCTTATTTCCAAACGCATGCTCAAACTATAGAAAGTCGTTATGACGTAGAATGTGCATACTTTGTTCATTCCATTTATGAAATAAAAATCATTTTCTAAAATCTCGTGTTTTTTCAGAAATCATGTAAACCTTCCAGAAGCAGTGATTTTAAAAAACGGGGGATGTAAGCTTTTCTTATTTCCGGACGCATGCGGAAACTATAGAAAGTCGTTATGACGTAGAATGTGCATGCTTTGTAGATTCCATTTATGAAATAAAACACATTTTCTAAAAACTCGTGTTTTTTACGAAATCATGTAAACCTTCTAGAAGCTGTGATTTTAAAAAATGGTGGAAGTAAGCTTTTCTTATTTGCTGATGCATGCGCAAACTATAGAAAGTCGTTATGACGTAGAATGTGCATACTTTGTAGATTCCATTTATGAAATAAAACACATTTTCTAAAAACTCGTGTTTTTTAAGAAATCATGTAAACCTTCTAGAAGCTGTGATTTTAAAAAACGGTGGAAATAAGCATTTCTTATTTCCGAATGCGTGTGCAAACTATAGAAAGTCGTTATTACATAGAATGTGCATACTTTGTTGATTCCATTTATGAAATAAAACACATTTTCTAAAAACTCGTGTTTTTTACGAAATCATGTAAACCTTCTAGAAGCTGTGATTTTAAAAAGCGGTGGAAGTGAGCTTTTCTTATTTCTGGACGAATGCGCAAACTATAGAAAGTCGTTATGACGTAGAATGTGCATACTTTGTTGATTCTATTTATGAAATAAAACACATTCTCTAAAAACTCGTGTTTTTTAAGAAATCATCTAACCCTTCTAGAAGCTGTGATTTTAAAAAATGGGGGAAGTAAACTTTTCTTATTTCCAAACGCATGCGCAAACTATAGAAAGTCGTTATGACGTAGAATGTGCATACTTTGTTGATTCCATTTATGAAATAAAACACATTTTCTAAAAACTCGTGTTTTTTACGAAATCATGTAAACCTTCCAGAAGCTGTGATTTTAAAAAACGGGGGAAGTAAGCTTTTCTTATTTCCGGACTCATGCGTAAACGATAGTAAGTCGTTATGACGTAGAATGTGCATACTTTGTTGATTCCATTTATGAAATAAAACACATTTTCTAAAAACTTGTGTTTTTTAAGAAATCATGTAAACCTTCTAGAAGCTGTGATTTTAAAAAACGGGAGAAATAAACTTTTCTTATTTCCAAACACATGCTCAAACTATAGAAAGTCGATATGACGTAGAATGTGCATACTTTGTTGATTCCATTTATGAAATAAAACACATTTTCTAAAAACTCGTGTTTTTTAAGAAACCATGTAAACCTTCCAGAAGCTGTGATTTTAAAAAATGGGGGATGTAGGCATTTCATATTTCCAAACGCATGCCCAAACTGTAGAAAGTCGTTATGACGTAGAATGTGCATACTTTGTAAACCAGGCATTTCATATTTCTAAATACTAGTGTTTTTTACAAAATCATGTAAACCTTCTAGAAGCTGTGATTTTAAAAAACGGTGGAAGTAAGCTTTTCTTATTTCCGGACGCATCCGCAAACTATAGAAAGTCGTTATGATGTAGAATGTGCATACTTTGTTGATTCTATTTATAAAATAAAACACATTTTCTAAAAACTCGTGTTTTTTAAGAAATCATGTAAACCTTCTAGAAGCCGTGATTTTAAAAAACGAGGGAAGTAAGCTTTTCTTATTTCCAAACGCATGCGCAAACTTCAGAATGTCATTATGATGTAGAATGTGCATACTTTGTTGATTCCATTTATGAAATAAAACACATTTTCTAAAAACTCGTGTTTTTTACGAAATCAAGTAAACCTTCTAGAAGCTGTGATTTTAAAAAACGGGGGAAGTAAGCTTTTCTTATTTCTGGACGCATGCGCAAACTATAGAATGTCGTTATGACGTAGAATGTGAATACTTTGTAGATTCCATTTATGAAATAAAACACATTTTCCAAAAACTCGTGTTTTTTACGAAATCATGTAAACCTTCTAGAAGCTGTGATTTTAAAAAATGGTGGAAGTAAGCTTTTCTTATTTCCGGACGCATGCGCAAATTATAGAAAGTCGTTATGATGTAGAATGCGCATACTTTGTTGATTCCATTTAAGAAATAAAATACATTTTCTAAAAACTCTTGTTTTTTAAGAAATCATGTAAACCTTCCAGAAGCTGTGATTTTAAAAAACGGGGGAAGTAAGCTTTTCTTATTTCCGGACTCATGCGTAAACGATAGTAAGTCGTTATGACGTAGAATGTGCATACTTTGTTGATTCAATTTATGAAATAAAACACATTTTCTAAAAACTCGTGTTTTTTAAGAAATCATGTAAACCTTCTAGAAGCTGTGATTTTAAAAAACGGGAGAAATAAACTTTTCTTATTTCCAAACGCATGCTCAAACTATAGAAAGTCGTTATGACGTAGAATGTGCATACTTTGTTGATTCCATTTATGAAATAAAACACATTTTCTAAAAACTCGTGTTTTTTAAGAAATCATGTAAACCTTCCAGAAGCTGTGATTTTAAAAAACGGGGGATGTAGGCATTTCATATTTCCAAACACATGCGCAAACTGTAGAAAGTCGTTATGACGTAGAATGTGCATACTTTGTAGATTCCATTTATGAAATAAAACACATTTTCTAAATACTCGTGTTTTTTACAAAATCATGTAAACCTTCTAGAAGCTGTGATTTTAAAAAACGGTGGAAGTAAGCTTTTCTTATTTCCGGACGCATCCGCAAACTATAGAAAGTCGTTATGATGTAGAATGTGCATACTTTGTTGACTCTATTTATGAAATAAAACACATTTTCTAAAAACTCGTGTTTTTTAAGAAATCATGTAAACCTTCTAGAAGCTTTGATTTTAAAAATGAGGGAAGTAAGCTTTTCTTATTTCAAAACGCATGCGCAATCTTCAGAATGTCATTATGATGTAGAATGTGCATACTTTGTTGATTCCATTTATGAAATAAAACACATTTTCTAAAAACTCGTGTTTTTTACGAAATGAGGTAAACCTTCTAGAAGCTGTGATTTTTAAAAACGGGGGAAGTAAGCTTTTCTTATTTCTGGACGCATGCGCAAACTATAGAAAGTCGTTACGACGTAGAATGTGCGTACTTTGTTGATTCCATTTATGAAATAAAACACATTTTCTAAAAAATCGTGTTTTTTAGGAAATCATGTAAACCTTCTAGAAGCTGTGATTTTAAAAAAATGTGGAAGTAAGCTTTTCTTATTTCCGGACGCATGCGCAAACTATAGAAATTCGTTATGACGTAGAATGTGCATACTTTGTTGATTCCATTTATGAAATAAAACACATTTTCTAAAAACTCGTGTTTTTTAAGAAATCATGTAACCCTTATAGAAGCTGTGATTTTAAAAAATGGTGGAAGTAAGCTTTTCTTATTTCCGGACGCATGCGAAAAATATACAAAGTCGTTATGACGTAGAATGTGCATACTTTTTTGATTCCATTTAAGAAATAAAACGCATTTTCTGAAAACTCGTGTTTTTTACGAAATCATGTAAACCTTCTAGAAGCTGTGATTTTAAAAAATGGTGGAAGTAAGCTTTTCTTATTTCCAAACGCATGCGCAAACTATAGAAAGTCGTTATGACGTAGAATGTGCATACTTTGTTCATTCCGTTTATGAAATAAAACACATTTTCTAAAAACTCGTGTTTTTTAAGAAATCATGTAAACCAGCTAGAAGCTGTGATTTTAAAAAATGGTGGAAGTAAGCTTTTCTTATTTCCGGACGAATGCGCAAACTATAGAAAGTCGTTATGACGCAGAATGTGCATACTTTGTAGATTCCATTTATGAAATAAAACACATTTTCTAAAAACTCGTGTTTTTTACGAAATCATGTAAAACTTCTAGAAGCTGTGATTTTAAAAAATGGTGGAAGTAAGCTTTTCTTATTTCCGGACGCATGCGCAAACTATAGAAAGTCGTTATGATGTAGAATGAGCATACTTTGTAGATTCCATTTATGAAATAAAACACATTTTCTAAAAATCGTGTTTTTTACGAAATCATGTAAACCTTCTAGAAGCTGTGATTTTAAAAAACGGTGGAAGTAAGCTTTTCTTATTTCCGGACGCATACGCAAACTATATAAAGTCGTTATGACGTAGAATCTGCATACTTTGTTGATTCCATTTATGAAATAAAACACATTTTCTAAAAACTCGTGTTTTTTAACAAATCATGTAAACCTTCTAGAAGCTGTGATTTTAAAAAACGGGGGAAGTAAGCTTTTCTTATTTCCAAATGCATGCGCAAACTATAGAAAGTCATTATGACGTAGAATGTGCATACTTTGTTGATTCCATTTATGAAATAAAACACATTTTCTAAAAACTCGTGTTTTTTAAGAAATCATGTAAACCTTCCAGAAGCTGTGATTTTAAAAAACGGGGGAAGTAAGCTTTTCTTATTTTCGGACGCATGCGCAAACTATAGAAAGTCGTTATGACGTAGAATGTGCATACTTTGTAGATTCCATTTATGAAATAAAGCACATTTTCTAAAAACTCGTGTTTTTTACGAAATCATGTAAACCTTTTAGAAGCTGTGATTTTAGAAAACGGTGAAAGTAAGCTTTTCTTATTTCCGGACGAATGCGCAAACTATAGAAAGTCGTTATGACGTAGAATGTGCATACTTTGTTGATTCCATTTATGAAATAAAACACATTTTCTAAAAACTCGTGTTTTTTACGAAATCATGTAAACCTTCTAGAAGCTGTGATTTGAAAAAACGGTGGACGTAAGCTTTTCTTATTTCCGGACGCATGCACAAACTATAGATTGTCGTTATAACGTAGAATGTGCATACTTTGTTGATTGCTTTTATGAAATAAAACACATTTTATAAAAACTCATGTTTTTAAAGAAATCATGTAAACCTTCTAGAAGCTGTGATTTAAAAAAATGGGGGAAGTAAGCTTTTCTTATTTCCAAACGCATGCGCAAACTATAGAAAGTCGTTATGTTGTAGAATGTGCATACTTTGTTGATTCCATTTATGAAATAAAACACATTTTCTAAAAACTCGTGTTTTTTAGGAAATCATGTAAACCTTCTAGAAGTTGTGATTTTAAAAAATGGTGGAAGTAAGCTTTTCTTTTTTCCGGACGCATGCGCAAACTATAGAAAGTCATTATGATGTAGAATGTGAATACTTTGTAGATTCCATTTATGAAATAAAACACATTTTCTAAAAACTCGTGTTTATTACGAAATCATGTAAACCTTCTAGAAGCTGTGATTTTAAAAAACGGTGGAAGTAAGCTTTTCTTATTTCCGGACGAATGCGCAAACTATAGAAGTCGGTATGACGGAGAATGTGCATACTTTGTTGATTCCATTTATGAAATAAAACACATTTTCTAAAAACTCGTGTTTTTTACGAAATCATGTAAACCTTGTAGAAGCTGTGATTTAAAAAAACGGGGGAAATAAGCTTTTCTTATTTCCAAACTTATACGCAAACTATAGAAAGACGTTATGACGTAGAATGTGCATACTTTGTACATTCCATTTGTGAAATAAAACACATTTTCTAAAAACTCATGTTTTTTAAGAAATCATGTAAACCTTATAGAAGCTGTGATTTTAAAAAACGGTGGAAGTAAGCTTTTCTTATTTCCGGACGCATGCAGAAACCATAGAAAGTCGTTATGACGTAGAATGTGCATACTTTGTAGATTCCATTTATGAAATAAAACACATTTTCTAAAAACTCGTGTTTTTTACAAAATCATGTAAACCTTCTAGAAGCTGTGGTTTTAAAAAACGGTGGAAGTAAGCTTTTCTTATTTTCGGACGCATGCGCAAACTATAGAAGGTCGTTATGACGTAGAATGTGCATACTTTGTAGATTCAATTTATGAAATAAAACACATTTTCTAAAAACTTGTGTTTTTTACGAAATCAGGTAAACCTTCCAGAAGCAGTGATTTTAAAAAACGGTGGAAGTGAGCTTTTCTTATTTCCGGACGAATGCGCCAACTATAGAAATTGTTAGGGCGTAGAATGTGCATACTTTGTTGATTCCATTTATGAAATAAAACACATTTTCTAAAAACTCGTGTTTTTTAAGAAATCATCTAAACCTTCTAGAAGCGGTGATTTTAAAAAACGGTGGAAGTAAGCTTTTCTTATTTCCGGACGCATGCGCAAACTATAGAAAGTCATTATGACGTAGAATGTGCATACTTTGTTGATTCCATTTATTAAATAAAACACATTTTCTAAAAACTCATGTTTTTTAAGAAATAATGTAAACCTTCTAGAAGCTGTGATTTTAAAAAACGGGAGAAGTAGACTTTTCTTATTTCCAAACGCATGCTCAAACTATAGAAAGTCGTTATGACGTAGAATGTGCATACTTTGTTGATTCCATTTATGAAATAAAACACATTTTCTAAAAACTCGTGTTTTTTAAGAAATCATGTAAACCTTCTAGAAGCTGTGATTTTAAAAAACGGGGGAAGCAAGCTTTTCTTATTTCCGGATGCATGCACCAACTATAGAAAGTCGTTATGACGTACAATGTGCATACTTTGTAGATTCCATTATTAAATAAAACACATTTTCAAAAAACTCCTGTTTTTTACGAAATCATGTAATGCTTCTAGAAGCTGTGATTTTAAAAAACGGTGGAAGTAAGCTTTTCTTATTTCCGGACGCATCCGCAAATTATACAACGTCGTTATGACGTAGAATGTGCATACTTTGTAGATTCCATTTATGAAATAAAACACATTTTCTAAAAACTCGTGTTTTTTAAGAAATCATGTAAACCTTCTAGAAGCTGTGATTTTAAAAAACGGTGGAAATAAGCATTTCTTATTTCTGGATGCGTGTGCAAACTATAGAAAGTCGTTATGACATAGAATGTGCATACTTTGTTGATTCCATTTATGAAATAAAACACATTTTCTAAAAACTCGTGTTTTTTACGAAATCATGTAAACCTTCTAGAAGCTGTGATTTTAAAAAGCGGTGGAAGTGAGCTTTTCTTATTTCCGGACGAATGCGCAAACTATAGAAAGTCGTTATGACGTAGAATGTGCATACTTTGTTGATTCTATTTATGAAATAAAACACATTCTCTAAAAACTCGTGTTTTTTAAGAAATCATCTAACCCTTCTAGAAGCTGTGATTTTAAAAAACGGGGGAAGTAAACTTTTCTTATTTCCAAACGCATGCGCAAACTATAGAAAGTCATTATGACGTAGAATGTGCATACTTTGTTGATTCCATTTATGAAATAAAACACATTTTCTAAAAACTCGTGTTTTTTACGAAATCATGTAAACCTTCCAGAAGCTGTGATTTTAAAAAACGGGGGAAGTAAGCTTTTCTTATTTCCGGACTCATGCGTAAACGATAGTAAGTCGTTATGACGTAGAATGTGCATACTTTGTTGATTCCATTTATGAAATAAAACACATTTTCTAAAAACTTGTGTTTTTTAAGAAATCATGTAAACCTTCTAGAAGCTGTGATTTTAAAAAACGGGAGAAATAAACTTTTCTTATTTCCAAACACATGCTCAAACTATAGAAAGTCGTTATGACGTAGAATGTGCATACTTTGTTGATTCCATTTATGAAATAAAACACATTTTCTAAAAACTCGTGTTTTTTAAGAAATCATGTAAACCTTCCAGAAGCTGTGATTTTAAAAAATGGGGGATGTAGGCATTTCATATTTCCAAACGCATGCCCAAACTGTAGAAAGTCGTTATGACGTAGAATGTGCATACTTTGTACATTCCATTTTTGAAATAAAACACATTTTCTAAATACTAGTGTTTTTTACAAAATCATGTAAACCTTCTAGAAGCTGTGATTTTAAAAAACGGTGGAAGTAAGCTTTTCTTATTTCCGGACGCATCCGCAAACTATAGAAAGTCGTTATGATGTAGAATGTGCATACTTTGTTGATTCTATTTATAAAATAAAACACATTTTCTAAAAACTCGTGTTTTTTAAGAAATCATGTAAACCTTCTAGAAGCTGTGATTTTAAAAAACGAGGGAAGTAAGCTTTTCTTATTTCCAAACGCATGCGCAAACTTCAGAATGTCATTATGATGTAGAATGTGCATACTTTGTTGATTCCATTTATGAAATAAAACACATTTTCTAAAAACTCATGTTTTTTACGAAATCAAGTAAACCTTCTAGAAGCTGTGATTTTAAAAAACGGGGGAAGTAAGCTTTTCTTATTTCTGGACGCATGCGCAAACTATAGAATGTCGTTATGACGTAGAATGTGCATACTTTGTAAATTCCATTTATGAAATAAAACACATTTTCTAAAAACTCGTGTCTTTTACGAAATCATGTAAACCTTCTAGAAGCTGTGATTTTAAAAAACGGTGGAAGTAAGGTTTTCTTATTTCCGGACGCATGCACAAAGTATAGAAAGTCGTTATGACGTAGAATGTGCATAATTTGTTGATTCCATTTATGAAATAAAACACATTTTCTAAAAACTCGTGTTTTTTACGAAATCATGTAAACCTTCTAGAAGCTGTGATTTTAAACAATGGTGGAAGTAAGCTTTTCTTATTTCCGGACGCATGCGCAAATTATAGAAAGTCGTTATGATGTAGAATGCGCATACTTTGTTGATTCCATTTAAGAAATAAAATACATTTTCTAAAAACTCTTGTTTTTTAAGAAATCATTTAAACCTTCCAGAAGCTGTGATTTTAAAAAACGGGGGAAGTAAGCTTTTCTTATTTCCGGACTCATGCGTAAACGATAGTAAGTCGTTATGACGTAGAATGTGCATACTTTGTTGATTCAATTTATGAAATAAAACACATTTTCTAAAAACTTGTGTTTTTTAACAAATCATGTAAACCTTCTAGAAGCTGTGATTTTAAAAAACGGGAGAAATAAACTTTTCTTATTTCCAAACGCATGCTCAAACTATAGAAAGTCGTTATGACGTAGAATGTGCATACTTTGTTGATTCCATTTATGAAATAAAACACATTTTCTAAAAACTCGTGTTTTTTAAGAAATCATGTAAACCTTCCAGAAGCTGTGATTTTAAAAAACGGGGGAAGTAAGCTTTTCTTATTTCCGGACTCATGCGTAAACGATAGTAAGTCGTTATGACGTAGAATGTGCATACTTTGTTGATTCAATTTATTAAATAAAACACATTTTCTAAAAACTCGTGTTTTTTAACAAATCATGTAAACCTTCTAGAAGCTGTGATTTTAAAAAACGGGAGAAATAAACTTTTCTTATTTCCAAACGCATCCGCAAACTATAGAAAGTCGTTATGATGTAGAATGTGCATACTTTGTTGATTCCATTTATGAAATAAAACACATTTTCTAAAAACTCGTGTTTTTTAAGAAATCATGTAAACCTTCTAGAAGCTGTGATTTTAAAAAACGGGGGAAGCAAGCTTGTCTTATTTCCGGATGCATGCACCAACTATAGAAAGTCGTTATGACGTACAATGTGCATACTTTGTAGATTCCATTATGAAATAAAACACATTTTCTAATAACTCGTGTTTTTTAAGAAATCATGTAAACCTTCTAGAAGCTGTGATTTTAAAAAACGGGAGAAATAAACTTTTCTTATTTCCAAACGCATGCTCAAACTATAGAAAGTCGTTATGACGTAGAATGTGCATACTTTGTTCATTCCATTTATGAAATAAAAATCATTTTCTAAAATCTCGTGTTTTTTCAGAAATCATGTAAACCTTCCAGAAGCAGTGATTTTAAAAAACGGGGGATGTAAGCTTTTCTTATTTCCGGACGCATGCGGAAACTATAGAAAGTCGTTATGACGTAGAATGTGCATGCTTTGTAGATTCCATTTATGAAATAAAACACATTTTCTAAAAACTCGTGTTTTTTACGAAATCATGTAAACCTTCTAGAAGCTGTGATTTTAAAAAATGGTGGAAGTAAGCTTTTCTTATTTGCGGATGCATGCGCAAACTATAGAAAGTCGTTATGACGTAGAATGTGCATACTTTGTAGATTCCATTTATGAAATAAAACACATTTTCTAAAAACTCGTGTTTTTTAAGAAATCATGTAAACCTTCTAGAAGCTGTGATTTTAAAAAACGGTGGAAATAAGCATTTCTTATTTCCGGATGCGTGTGCAAACTATAGAAAGTCGTTATTACATAGAATGTGCATACTTTGTTGATTCCATTTATGAAATAAAACACATTTTCTAAAAACTCGTGTTTTTTACGAAATCATGTAAACCTTCTAGAAGCTGTGATTTTAAAAAGCGGTGGAAGTGAGCTTTTCTTATTTCTGGACGAATGCGCAAACTATAGAAAGTCGTTATGACGTAGAATGTGCATACTTTGTTGATTCTATTTATGAAATAAAACACATTCTCTAAAAACTCGTGTTTTTTAAGAAATCATCTAACCCTTCTAGAAGCTGTGATTTTAAAAAATGGGGGAAGTAAACTTTTCTTATTTCCAAACGCATGCGCAAACTATAGAAAGTCGTTATGACGTAGAATGTGCATACTTTGTTGATTCCATTTATGAAATAAAACACATTTTCTAAAAACTCATGTTTTTTACGAAATCATGTAAACCTTCCAGAAGCTGTGATTTTAAAAAACGGGGGAAGTAAGCTTTTCTTATTTCCGGACTCATGCGTAAACGATAGTAAGTCGTTATGACGTAGAATGTGCATACTTTGTTGATTCCATTTATGAAATAAAACACATTTTCTAAAAACTTGTGTTTTTTAAGAAATCATGTAAACCTTCTAGAAGCTGTGATTTTAAAAAACGGGAGAAATAAACTTTTCTTATTTCCAAACACATGCTCAAACTATAGAAAGTCGATATGACGTAGAATGTGCATACTTTGTTGATTCCATTTATGAAATAAAACACATTTTCTAAAAACTCGTGTTTTTTAAGAAATCATGTAAACCTTCCAGAAGCTGTGATTTTAAAAAATGGGGGATGTAGGCATTTCATATTTCCAAACGCATGCCCAAACTGTAGAAAGTCGTTATGACGTAGAATGTGCATACTTTGTAAACCAGGCATTTCATATTTCTAAATACTAGTGTTTTTTACAAAATCATGTAAACCTTCTAGAAGCTGTGATTTTAAAAAACGGTGGAAGTAAGCTTTTCTTATTTCCGGACGCATCCGCAAACTATAGAAAGTCGTTATGATGTAGAATGTGCATACTTTGTTGATTCTATTTATAAAATAAAACACATTTTCTAAAAACTCGTGTTTTTTAAGAAATCATGTAAACCTTCTAGAAGCCGTGATTTTAAAAAACGAGGGAAGTAAGCTTTTCTTATTTCCAAACGCATGCGCAAACTTCAGAATGTCATTATGATGTAGAATGTGCATACTTTGTTGATTCCATTTATGAAATAAAACACATTTTCTAAAAACTCGTGTTTTTTACGAAATCAAGTAAACCTTCTAGAAGCTGTGATTTTAAAAAACGGGGGAAGTAAGCTTATCTTATTTCTGGACGCATGCGCAAACTATAGAATGTCGTTATGACGTAGAATGTGCATACTTTGTAGATTCCATTTATGAAATAAAACACATTTTCCAAAAACTCGTGTTTTTTACGAAATCATGTAAACCTTCTAGAAGCTGTGATTTTAAAAAATGGTGGAAGTAAGCTTTTCTTATTTCCGGACGCATGCGCAAATTATAGAAAGTCGTTATGATGTAGAATGCGCATACTTTGTTGATTCCATTTAAGAAATAAAATACATTTTCTAAAAACTCTTGTTTTTTAAGAAATCATGTAAACCTTCCAGAAGCTGTGATTTTAAAAAACGGGGGAAGTAAGCTTTTCTTATTTCCGGACTCATGCGTAAACGATAGTAAGTCGTTATGACGTAGAATGTGCATACTTTGTTGATTCAATTTATGAAATAAAACACATTTTCTAAAAACTCGTGTTTTTTAAGAAATCATGTAAACCTTCTAGAAGCTGTGATTTTAAAAAACGGGAGAAATAAACTTTTCTTATTTCCAAACGCATGCTCAAACTATAGAAAGTCGTTATGACGTAGAATGTGCATACTTTGTTGATTCCATTTATGAAATAAAACACATTTTCTAAAACCTCGTGTTTTTTAAGAAATCATGTAAACCTTCCAGAAGCTGTGATTTTAAAAAACGGGGGATGTAGGCATTTCATATTTCCAAACACATGCGCAAACTGTAGAAAGTCGTTATGACGTAGAATGTGCATACTTTGTAGATTCCATTTATGAAATAAAACACATTTTCTAAATACTCGTGTTTTTTACAAAATCATGTAAACCTTCTAGAAGCTGTGATTTTAAAAAACGGTGGAAGTAAGCTTTTCTTATTTCCGGACGCATCCGCAAACTATAGAAAGTCGTTATGATGTAGAATGTGCATACTTTGTTGACTCTATTTATGAAATAAAACACATTTTCTAAAAACTCGTGTTTTTTAAGAAATCATGTAAACCTTCTAGAAGCTTTGATTTTAAAAATGAGGGAAGTAAGCTTTTCTTATTTCCAAACGCATGCGCAATCTTCAGAATGTCATTATGATGTAGAATGTGCATACTTTGTTGATTCCATTTATGAAATAAAACACATTTTCTAAAAACTCGTGTTTTTTACGAAATGAGGTAAACCTTCTAGAAGCTGTGATTTTTAAAAACGGGGGAAGTAAGCTTTTCTTATTTCTGGACGCATGCGCAAACTATAGAAAGTCGTTACGACGTAGAATGTGCGTACTTTGTTGATTCCATTTATGAAATAAAACACATTTTCTAAAAAATCGTGTTTTTTAGGAAATCATGTAAACCTTCTAGAAGCTGTGATTTTAAAAAAATGTGGAAGTAAGCTTTTCTTATTTCCGGACGCATGCGCAAACTATAGAAATTCGTTATGACGTAGAATGTGCATACTTTGTTGATTCCATTTATGAAATAAAACACATTTTCTAAAAACTCGTGTTTTTTAAGAAATCATGTAACCCTTATAGAAGCTGTGATTTTAAAAAATGGTGGAAGTAAGCTTTTCTTATTTCCGGACGCATGCGAAAAATATACAAAGTCGTTATGACGTAGAATGTGCATACTTTTTTGATTCCATTTAAGAAATAAAACGCATTTTCTGAAAACTCGTGTTTTTTACGAAATCATGTAAACCTTCTAGAAGCTGTGATTTTAAAAAACGGTGGAAGTAAGCTTTTCTTATTTCCAAACGCATGCGCAAACTATAGAAAGTCGTTATGACGTAGAATGTGCATACTTTGTTCATTCCATTTATGAAATAAAACACATTTTCTAAAAACTCGTGTTTTTTAAGAAATCATGTAAACCAGCTAGAAGCTGTGATTTTAAAAAATGGTGGAAGTAAGCTTTTCTTATTTCCGGACGAATGCGCAAACTATAGAAAGTCGTTATGACGCAGAATGTGCATACTTTGTAGATTCCATTTATGAAATAAAACACATTTTCTAAAAACTCGTGTTTTTTACGAAATCATGTAAAACTTCTAGAAGCTGTGATTTTAAAAAATGGTGGAAGTAAGCTTTTCTTATTTCCGGACGCATGCGCAAACTATAGAAAGTCGTTATGATGTAGAATGAGCATACTTTGTAGATTCCATTTATGAAATAAAACACATTTTCTAAAAATCGTGTTTTTTACGAAATCATGTAAACCTTCTAGAAGCTGTGATTTTAAAAAACGGTGGAAGTAAGCTTTTCTTATTTCCGGACGCATACGCAAACTATATAAAGTCGTTATGACGTAGAATCTGCATACTTTGTTGATTCCATTTATGAAATAAAACACATTTTCTAAAAACTCGTGTTTTTTAACAAATCATGTAAACCTTCTAGAAGCTGTGATTTTAAAAAACGGGGGAAGTAAGCTTTTCTTATTTCCAAATGCATGCGCAAACTATAGAAAGTCATTATGACGTAGAATGTGCATACTTTGTTGATTCCATTTATGAAATAAAACACATTTTCTAAAAACTCGTGTTTTTTAAGAAATCATGTAAACCTTCCAGAAGCTGTGATTTTAAAAAACGGGGGAAGTAAGCTTTTCTTATTTTCGGACGCATGCGCAAACTATAGAAAGTCGTTATGATGTAGAATGTGCATACTTTGTAGATTCCATTTATGAAATAAAGCAGATTTTCTAAAAACTCATGTTTTTTACGAAATCATGTAAACCTTTTAGAAGCTATGATTTTAGAAAACGGTGAAAGTAAGCTTTTCTTATTTCCGGACGAATGCGCAAACTATAGAAAGTCGTTATGACGTAGAATGTGCATACTTTGTTGATTCCATTTATGAAATAAAACACATTTTCTAAAAACTCGTGTTTTTTACGAAATCATGTAAACCTTCTAGAAGCTGTGATTTGAAAAAACGGTGGAAGTAAGCTTTTCTTATTTCCGGACGCATGCACAAACTATAGATTGTCGTTATAACGTAGAATGTGCATACTTTGTTGATTGCTTTTATGAAATAAAACACATTTTATAAAAACTCATGTTTTTAAAGAAATCATGTAAACCTTCTAGAAGCTCTGATTTAAAAAAATGGGGGAAGTAAGCTTTTCTTATTTCCAAACGCATGCGCAAACTATAGAAAGTCGTTATGTTGTAGAATGTGCATACTTTGTTGATTCCATTTATGAAATAAAACACATTTTCTAAAAACTCGTGTTTTTTAGGAAATCATGTAAACCTTCTAGAAGTTGTCATTTTAAAAAATGGTGGAAGTAAGCTTTTCTTTTTTCCGGACGCATGCGCAAACTATAGAAAGTCATTATGATGTAGAATGTGAATACTTTGTAGATTCCATTTATGAAATAAAACACATTTTCTAAAAACTCGTGTTTATTACGAAATCATGTAAACCTTCTAGAAGCTGTGATTTTAAAAAACGGTGGAAGTAAGCTTTTCTTATTTCCGGACGAATGCGCAAACTATAGAAGTCGGTATGACGGAGAATGTGCATACTTTGTTGATTCCATTTATGAAATAAAACACATTTTCTAAAAACTCGTGTTTTTTACGAAATCATGTAAACCTTGTAGAAGTTGTGATTTAAAAAAACGGGGGAAATAAGCTTTTCTTATTTCCAAACTTATACGCAAACTATAGAAAGACGTTATGACGTAGAATGTGCATACTTTGTACATTCCATTTGTGAAATAAAACACATTTTCTAAAAACTCATGTTTTTTAAGAAATCATGTAAACCTTATAGAAGCTGTGATTTTAAAAAACGGTGGAAGTAAGCTTTTCTTATTTCCGGACGCATGCAGAAACCATAGAAAGTCGTTATGATGTAGAATGTGCATACTTTGTAGATTCCATTTATGAAATAAAACACATTTTCTAAAAACTCGTGTTTTTTACAAAATCATGTAAACCTTCTAGAAGCTGTGGTTTTAAAAAACGGTGGAAGTAAGCTTTTCTTATTTTCGGACGCATGCGCAAACTATAGAAGGTCGTTATGACGTAGAATGTGCATACTTTGTAGATTCAATTTATGAAATAAAACACATTTTCTAAAAACTTGTGTTTTTTACGAAATCAGGTAAACCTTCCAGAAGCAGTGATTTTAAAAAACGGTGGAAGTGAGCTTTTCTTATTTCCGGACGAATGCGCCAACTATAGAAATTGTTAGGGCGTAGAATGTGCATACTTTGTTGATTCCATTTATGAAATAAAACACATTTTCTAAAAACTCGTGTTTTTTAAGAAATCATGTAAACCTTCTAGAAGCGGTGATTTTAAAAAACGGTGGAAGTAAGCTTTTCTTATTTCCGGACGCATGCGCAAACTATAGAAAGTCATTATGACGTAGAATGTGCATACTTTGTTGATTCCATTTATTAAATAAAACACATTTTCTAAAAACTCGTGTTTTTTAAGAAATAATGTAAACCTTCTAGAAGCTGTGATTTTAAAAAACGGGAGAAGTAGACTTTTCTTATTTCCAAACGCATGCTCAAACTATAGAAAGTCGTTATGACGTAGAATGTGCATACTTTGTTGATTCCATTTATGAAATAAAACACATTTTCTAAAAACTCGTGTTTTTTAAGAAATCATGTAAACCTTCTAGAAGCTGTGATTTTAAAAAACGGGGGAAGCAAGCTTTTCTTATTTCCGGATGCATGCACCAACTATAGAAAGTCGTTATGACGTACAATGTGCATACTTTGTAGATTCCATTATTAAATAAAACACATTTTCAAAAAACTCCTGTTTTTTACGAAATCATGTAATGCTTCTAGAAGCTGTGATTTTAAAAAACGGTGGAAGTAAGCTTTTCTTATTTCCGGACGCATCCGCAAATTATACAACGTCGTTATGACGTAGAATGTGCATACTTTGTAGATTCCATTTATGAAATAAAACACATTTTCTAAAAACTCGTGTTTTTTAAGAAATCATGTAAACCTTCTAGAAGCTGTGATTTTAAAAAACGGTGGAAATAAGCATTTCTTATTTCTGGATGCGTGTGCAAACTATAGAAAGTCGTTATGACATAGAATGTGCATACTTTGTTGATTCCATTTATGAAATAAAACACATTTTCTAAAAACTCGTGTTTTTTACGAAATCATGTAAACCTTCTAGAAGCTGTGATTTTAAAAAGCGGTGGAAGTGAGCTTTTCTTATTTCCGGACGAATGCGCAAACTATAGAAAGTCGTTATGACGTAGAATGTGCATACTTTGTTGATTCTATTTATGAAATAAAACACATTCTCTAAAAACTCGTGTTTTTTAAGAAATCATCTAACCCTTCTAGAAGCTGTGATTTTAAAAAACGGGGGAAGTAAACTTTTCTTATTTCCAAACGCATGCGCAAACTATAGAAAGTCATTATGACGTAGAATGTGCATACTTTGTTGATTCCATTTATGAAATAAAACACATTTTCTAAAAACTCGTGTTTTTTACGAAATCATGTAAACCTTCCAGAAGCTGTGATTTTAAAAAACGGGGGAAGTAAGCTTTTCTTATTTCCGGACTCATGCGTAAACGATAGTAAGTCGTTATGACGTAGAATGTGCATACTTTGTTGATTCCATTTATGAAATAAAACACATTTTCTAAAAACTTGTGTTTTTTAAGAAATCATGTAAACCTTCTAGAAGCTGTGATTTTAAAAAACGGGAGAAATAAACTTTTCTTATTTCCAAACACATGCTCAAACTATAGAAAGTCGTTATGACGTAGAATGTGCATACTTTGTTGATTCCATTTATGTAATAAAACACATTTTCTAAAAACTCGTGTTTTTTAAGAAATCATGTAAACCTTCCAGAAGCTGTGATTTTAAAAAATGGGGGATGTAGGCATTTCATATTTCCAAACGCATGCCCAAACTGTAGAAAGTCGTTATGACGTAGAATGTGCATACTTTGTAGATTCCATTTTTGAAATAAAACACATTTTCTAAATACTAGTGTTTTTTACAAAATCATGTAAACCTTCTAGAAGCTGTGATTTTAAAAAACGGTGGAAGTAAGCTTTTCTTATTTCCGGACGCATCCGCAAACTATAGAAAGTCGTTATGATGTAGAATGTGCATACTTTGTTTATTCTATTTATAAAATAAAACACATTTTCTAAAAACTCGTGTTTTTTAAGAAATCATGTAAACCTTCTAGAAGCTGTGATTTTAAAAAACGAGGGAAGTAAGCTTTTCTTATTTCCAAACGCATGCGCAAACTTCAGAATGTCATTATGATGTAGAATGTGCATACTTTGTTGATTCCATTTATGAAATAAAACACATTTTCTAAAAACTCATGTTTTTTACGAAATCAAGTAAACCTTCTAGAAGCTGTGATTTTAAAAAACGGGGGAAGTAAGCTTTTCTTATTTCTGGACGCATGCGCAAACTATAGAATGTCGTTATGACATAGAATGTGCATACTTTGTAAATTCCATTTATGAAATAAAACACATTTTCTAAAAACTCGTGTCTTTTACGAAATCATGTAAACCTTCTAGAAGCTGTGATTTTAAAAAACGGTGGAAGTAAGCTTTTCTTATTTCCGGACGCATGCGCAAATTATAGAAAGTCGTTATGATGTAGAATGCGCATACTTTGTTGATTCCATTTAAGAAATAAAATACATTTTCTAAAAACTCTTGTTTTTTAAGAAATCATGTAAACCTTCCAGAAGCTGTGATTTTAAAAAACGGGGGAAGTAAGCTTTTCTTATTTCCGGACTCATGCGTAAACGATAGTAAGTCGTTATGACGTAGAATGTGCATACTTTGTTGATTCAATTTATGAAATAAAACACATTTTCTAAAAACTTGTGTTTTTTAACAAATCATGTAAACCTTCTAGAAGCTGTGATTTTAAAAAACGGGAGAAATAAACTTTTCTTATTTCCAAACGCATGCTCAAACTATAGAAAGTCGTTATGACGTAGAATGTGCATACTTTGTTGATTCCATTTATGAAATAAAACACATTTTCTAAAAACTCGTGTTTTTTAAGAAATCATGTAAACCTTCCAGAAGCTGTGATTTTAAAAAACGGGGGAAGTAAGCTTTTCTTATTTCCGGACTCATGCGTAAACGATAGTAAGTCGTTATGACGTAGAATGTGCATACTTTGTAGATTCCATTTTTGAAATAAAACACATTTTCTAAATACTCGTGTTTTTTACAAAATCATGTAAACCTTCTAGAAGCTGTGATTTTAAAAAACGGTGGAAGTAAGCTTTTCTTCTTTCCGGACGCATCCGCAAACTATAGAAAGTCGTTATGATGTAGAATGTGCATACTTTGTTGATTCTATTTATAAAATAAAACACATTTTCTAAAAACTCGTGTTTTTTAAGAAATCATGTAAACCTTCTAGAAGCTGTGATTTTAAAAAACGAGGGAAGTAAGCTTTTCTTATTTCCAAACGCATGCGCAAACTTCAGAATGTCATTATGATGTAGAATGTGCATACTTAGTTGATTCCATTTATGAAATAAAACACATTTTCTAAAAACTCGTGTTTTTTACGAAATCAAGTAAACCTTCTAGAAGCTGTGATTTTAAAAAACGGGGGAAGTAAGCTTTTCTTATTTCTGGACGCATGCGCAAACTATAGAATGTCGTTATGACGTAGAATGTGCATACTTTGTAAATTCCATTTTTGAAATAAAACACATTTTCTAAAAACTCGTGTCTTTTACGAAATCATGTAAACCTTCTAGAAGCTGTGATTTTAAAAAACGGTGGAAGTAAGCTTTTCTTATTTCCGGACGCATGCGCAAAGTATAGAAAGTCGTTATGACGTAGAATGTGCATACTTTGTTGATTCTATTTATGAAATAAAACACATTCTCTAAAAACTCGTGTTTTTTAAGAAATCATCTAACCCTTCTAGAAGCTGTGATTTTAAAAAACGGGGGAAGTAAGCTTTTCTTATTTCCAAACGCATGCACAAACTATAGAAAGTCGTTATGACGTAGAATGTGCACACTTTGTTTATTCCATTTATGAAATAAAACACATTTTCTAAAAACTCGTGTTTTTTACGAAATCATGTAAACCTTCTAGAAGCTGTGATTTTAAAAAACGATGGAAGTAAGCTTTTCTTATTTCCGGACGAATGCGCAAACTATAGAAATTCGTTATGACGTAGAATGTGCATACTTTGTTGATTCCATTTATGAAATAAAACACATTTTCTAAAAACTCGTGTTTTTTACGAAATCATGTAAACCTTCTAGAAGCTATGATTTTAAAAAATGGTGGAAGTAAGCTTTTCTTATTTCCGGACGCATGCGCAAATTATAGAAAGTCGTTATGACGTAGAATGTGCATACTTTGTTGATTCCATTTAAGAAATAAAATACATTTTCTAAAAACTCTTGTTTTTTAAAAAATCATGTAAAACTTCCAGAAGCTGTGATTTTAAAAAACGGGGGAAGTAAGCTTTTCTTATTTCCGGACTCATCCGTAAACTATAGTAAGTCGTTATGACGTAGAATGTGCATACTTTGTTGATTCCATTTATGAAATAAAACACATTTTCTAAAAACTCATGTTTTTTAAGAAATCATGTAAACCTTCTAGAAGCTCTGATTTTGAAAAACGGGGGAAGTAAGCTTTTCTTATTTCCGGACGCATGCGCAAACTATAGAAAGTCGTTATGACGTAGAATGTGCATACTTTGTACATTCCATTTATGAAATAAAACACATTTTCTAAAAACTCATGTTTTTTAATAAATCATGTAAACCTTCTAGAAGCTGTGATTTTAAACAACGGGGGAAGTAAGCTTTTCTTATTTCCGGACGCATGCGCAAACTATAGAAATTCGTTATGACGTAGAATGTGCATACTCTGTACATTCCATTTATGAAATAAAACACATTTTCTAAAAACTCGTGTTTTTTAAGAAATCATGTAAACCTTTTAGAAGCTGTGATTTTAAAAAACGGTGGGAGTAAGCTTTTCTTATTTCCGGACGCATGCACAAACTATAGAAAGTCGTTATGACGTAGAATGTGCATACTTTGTAGATTCCATTTATGAAATAAAACACATTTTCTAAAAGCTCATGTTTTTTACGAAATCATGTAAATCTTCTAGAAGCTGTGATTTTAAAAAACGGTGAAAGTAAGCTTTTCTTATTTCCGGACGTGTGCGCAAACTATAGAAAGTCATTATGACGTAGAATGTGCATACTTTTTTGATTCCATTTTTGAAATAAAACACATTTTCTAAAAACTCGTGTTTTTTAAGAAATCATCTAAACCTTCTAGAAGCTGTGATTTTAAAAAACGGGGGAAGTAAGCTTTTCTTATTTCTGGACGAATGCGCAAACTATAGAAAGTCGTTATGACGTAGAATGTGCATACTTTGTTGATTCCATTTATTAAATAAAACACATTTTCTAAAAACTCGTGTTTTTTAAGAAATCATGTAAACCTTCTAGAAACTGTGATTTTAAAAAACGGTGGAAATAAGCATTTCTTATTTCCGGACGCGTGTGCAAACTATAGAAAGTCGTTATGACGTAGAATGTGCATACTTTGTTGATTCCATTTATGAAATAAAACACATTTTCTAAAAACTCGTGTTTTTTACGAAATCATGTAAACCTCCTAGAAGCTGTGATTTTAAAAAGCGGTGGAAGTGAGCTTTTCTTATTTCCGGACGAATGCACAAACTATAGAAAGTCGTTATGACGTAGAATGTGCATACTTTGTTGATTCCATTTATGAAATAAAACACATTCTCTAAAAACTCGTGTTTTTTAAGAAATCATCTAACCCTTCTAGAAGCTGTGATTTTAAAAAACGGGTGAAGTAAGCTTTTCTTATTTCCGAACGCATGCACAAACTATAGAAAGTCGTTATGACGTAGAATGTGCACACTTTGTTTATTCCATTTATGAAATAAAACACATTTTCTAAAAACTCGTGTTTTTTACGAAATCATGTAAACCTTCTAGACGCTGTGATTTTAAAAAACGAGCGAAGTAATCTTTTCTTATTTCCAAACGCATGCGCAAACTTTAGAATGTCATTATGATGTAGAATGTGCATACTTAGTTGATTCCATTTATGAAATAAAACACATTTTCTAAAAACTCGTGTTTTTTACGAAATCAAGTAAACCTTCTAGAAGCTGTGATTTTAAAAAACGGGGGAAGTAAGCTTTTCTTATTTCTGGACGCATGCGCAAACTATAGAATGTCGTTATGACGTAGAATGTGCATACTTTGTAAATTCCATTTTTGAAATAAAACACATTTTCTAAAAACTCGTGTTCTTTACGAAATTATGTAAACCTTCTAGAAGCTGTGATTTTAGAAAACGGTGAAAGTAAGCTTTTCTTATTTCCGGATGAATGCGCAAACTATAGAAAGTCGTTATGACGTATAATGTGCATACTTTGTTGATTCCATTTATGAAATAAAACACATTTTCTAGAAACTTGTATTTTTTAAGAAATCATGCAAACCTTCTAGAAGCTGTGATTTTAAAAATCGGTGGAAGTAAGCTTTTCTTATTTCCGGACGCATGCGCAAACTATAGAAAGTCGTTATGACGTAGAATGTGCATACTTTCTTGATTCCATTTATGAAATAAAACACATTTTCTAAAAACTCGTGTTTTTTAAGAAATCATGTAAACCTTCTAGAAGCTGTGATTTAAAAAAATGGGGGAAGTAAGCTTTTCTTATTTCCAAACGCATGCGCAAACTATAGAAGGTCGTTATGTCGTAGAATGTGCATACTTTGTTGATTCCATTTATGAAATAAAACACATTTTCTAAAAACTCGTGTTTTTTAGGAAATCACGTAAACCTTCTAGAAGTTGTGATTTTAAAAAATGGTGGAAGTAAGCTTTTCTTTTTTCCGGACGCATGCGCAAACTATAGAAAGTCGTTATGATGTAGAATGTGAATACTTTGTAGATTCCATTTATGAAATAAAACACATTTTCTAAAAACTCGTGTTTATTACGAAATCATGTAAACCTTCTAGAAGCTGTGATTTTAAAAAACGGTGGAAGTAAGCTTTTCTTATTTCCGGACGAATGCGCAAACTATAGAAGTCATTATGACGTAGAATGTGCATACTTTGTTGATTCCATTTATGAAATAAAACACATTTTCTAAAAACACGTGTTTTTTACGAAATCATGTAAACCTTGTAGAAGTTGTGATTTTAAAAAACGGGGGAAATAAGCTATTCTTATTTCCAAACTTATACGCAAACTATAGAAAGACGTTATTACGTAGAATGTGCATACTTTGTACATTCCATTTGTGAAATAAAACACATTTTCTCAAAACTCGTGTTTTTTAAGCTTTTCTTATTTTCGGACGCATGCGCAAACTATAGAAGGTCGTTATGACGTAGAATGTGCATACTTTGTAGATTCAATTTATGAAATAAAACACATTTTCTAAAAACTTGTGTTTTTTACGAAATCAGGTAAACCTTCCAGAAGCAGTGATTTTAAAAAACGGTGGAAGTGAGCTTTTCTTATTTCCGGACGAATGCGCAAACTATAGAAAGTCGTTAGGGCGTAGAATGTGCATACTTTGTTGATTCCATTTATGAAATAAAACACATTTTCTTAAAACTCGTGTTTTTTAAGAAATCATGTAAACCTTCTAGAAGCGGTGATTTTAAAAAACGGTGGAAGTAAGCTTTTCTTATTTCCGGACGCATGCGCAAACTATAGAAAGTCGTTATGACGTAGAATGTGCATACTTTGTTGATTCCATTTATGAAATAAAACACATTTTCTAAAAACTCGTGTTTTTTAAGAAATGATGTAAACCTTCTAGAAGCTGTGATTTTAAAAAACGGGAGAAGTAGACTTTTCTTATTTCCAAACGCATGCTCAAACTATAGAAAGTCGTTATGACGTAGAATGTGCATACTTTGTTGATTCCATTTATGAAATAAAACACATTTTCTAAAAACTCGTGTTTTTTAAGAAATCATGTAAACCTTCTAGAAGCTGTGATTTTAAAAAACGGGGGAAGCAAGCCTTTCTTATTTCCGGATGCATGCACCAACTATAGAAAGTCGTTATGACGTACAATGTGCATACTTTGTAGATTACATTTATGAAATAAAACACATTTTCAAAAAACTCCTGTTTTTTACGAAATCATGTAAACCTTCTAGAAGCTGTGATTTTAAAAAACGGTGGAAGTAAGCTTTTCTTATTTCCGGACACATCCGCAAACTATAGAAAATCGTTATGACGTAGAATGTGCATACTTTGTTGATTCCATTTATGAAATAAAACACATTTTCTAAAAACTCGTGTTTTTTAAGAAATCATGTAAACCTTCTAGAAGCTGTGATTTTAAAAAACGGGGGAAGCAAACTTTTCTTATTTCCAAACACATGCTCAAACTATAGAAAGTCGTTATGACGTAGAATGTGCATACTTTGTTGATTCCATTTATGAAATAAAACACATTTTCTAAAAACTCGTGTTTTTTAAGAAATCATGTAAACCTTCCAGAAGCTGTGATTTTAAAAAATGGGGGATGTAGGCATTTCATATTTCCAAACGCATGCCCAAACTGTAGAAAGTCGTTATGACGTAGAATGTGCATACTTTGTAGATTCCATTTTTGAAATAAAACACATTTTCTAAATACTAGTGTTTTTTACAAAATCATGTAAACCTTCTAGAAGCTGTGATTTTAAAAAACGGTGGAAGTAAGCTTTTCTTATTTCCGGACGCATCCGGAAACTATAGAAAGTCGTTATGATGTAGAATGTGCATACTTTGTTGATTCTATTTATAAAATAAAACACATTTTCTAAAAACTCGTGTTTTTTAAGAAATCATGTAAACCTTCTAGAAGCTGTGATTTTAAAAAACGAGGGAAGTAAGCTTTTCTTATTTCCAAACGCATGCGCAAACTTCAGAATGTCATTATGATGTAGAATGTGCATACTTTGTTGATTCCATTTATGAAATAAAACACATTTTCTAAAAACTCGTGTTTTTTACGAAATCAAGTAAACCTTCTAGAAGCTGTGATTTTAAAAAACGGGGGAAGTAAGCTTTTCTTATTTCTGGACGCATGCGCAAACTATAGAATGTCGTTATGACGTAGAATGTGCATACTTTGTAAATTCCATTTATGAAATAAAACACATTTTCTAAAAACTCGTGTCTTTTACGAAATCATGTAAACCTTCTAGAAGCTGTGATTTTAAAAAACGGTGGAAGTAAGCTTTTCTTATTTCCGGACGCATGCACAAAGTATAGAAAGTCGTTATGACGTAGAATGTGCATAATTTGTTGATTCCATTTATGAAATAAAACACATTTTCTAAAAACTCGTGTTTTTTACGAAATCATGTTAACCTTCTAGAAGCTGTGATTTTAAAAAATGGTGGAAGTAAGCTTTTCTTATTTCCGGACGCATGCGCAAATTATAGAAAGTTGTTATGATGTAGAATGCGCATACTTTGTTGATTCCATTTAAGAAATAAAATACATTTTCTAAAAACTCTTGTTTTTTAAGAAATCATGTAAACCTTCCAGAAGCTGTGATTTTAAAAAACGGGGGAAGTAAGCTTTTCTTATTTCCGGACTCATGCGTAAACGATAGTAAGTCGTTATGACGTAGAATGTGCATACTTTGTTGATTCAATTTATGAAATAAAACACATTTTCTAAAAACTCGTGTTTTTTAAGAAATCATGTAAACCTTCTAGAAGCTGTGATTTTAAAAAACGGGAGAAATAAACTTTTCTTATTTCCAAACGCATGCTCAAACTATAGAAAGTCGTTATGACGTAGAATGTGCATACTTTGTTGATTCCATTTATGAAATAAAACACATTTTCTAAAAACTCGTGTTTTTTAAGAAATCATGTAAACCTTCTAGAAGCTGTGATTTTAAAAAACGGGGGATGTAGGCATTTCATATTTCCAAACGCATGCGCAAACTGTAGAAAGTCGTTATGACGTAGAATGTGCATACTTTGTAGATTCCATTTATGAAATAAAACACATTTTCTAAATACTCGTGTTTTTTACAAAATCATGTAAACCTTCTAGAAGCTGTGATTTTAAAAAACGGTGGAAGTAAGCTTTTATTATTTCCGGACGCATCCGCAAACTATAGAAAGTCGTTATGATGTAGAATGTGCATACTTTGTTGATTCTATTTATGAAATAAAACACATTTTCTAAAAACTCGTGTTTTTTAAGAAATCATGTAAACCTTCTAGAAGCTGTGATTTTAAAAACGAGGGAAGTGAGCTTTTCTTATTCTAAACGCATGCGCAAACTTCAGAATGTCATTATGATGTAGAATGTGCATACTTTGTTGATTCCATTTATGAAATAAAACACATTTTCTAAAAACTCGTGTTTTTTACGAAATGAAGTAAACCTTCTAGAAGCTGTGATTTTTAAAAACGGGGGAAGTAAGCTTTTCTTATTTCTGGACGCATGCGCAAACTATAGAAAGTCGTTACGACATAGAATGTGCGTACTTTGTTGATTCCATTTATGAAATAAAACACATTTTCTAAAAAATCGTGTTTTTTAGGAAATCATGTAAACCTTCTAGAAGCTGTGATTTTAAAAAAATGTGGAAGTAAGCTTTTCTTATTTCCGGACGCATGCGCAAACTATAGAAAGTCGTTATGACGTAGAATGTGCATACTTTGTTCATTCCATTTATGAAATAAAACAGATTTTCTAAAAACTCGTGTTTTTTAAGAAATCATGTAAACCAGCTAGAAGCTGTGATTTTAAAAAATGGTGGAAGTAAGCTTTTCTTATTTCCGGACGAATGTGCAAACTATAGAAAGTCGTTATGACGCAGAATGTGCATACTTTGTAGATTCCATTTATGAAATAAAACACATTTTCTAAAAACTCGTGTTTTTTACGAAATCATGTAAACCTTCTAGAAGCTGTGATTTTAAAAAATGGTGGAAGTAAGCTTTTCTTATTTCCGGACGCATCCGCAAACTATAGAAAGTCGTTATGACGTAGAATGAGCATACTTTGTAGATTCCATTTATGAAATAAAACACATTTTCTAAAAATCGTGTTTTTTACGAAATCATGTAAACCTTCTAGAAGCTGTGATTTTAAAAAACGGTGGAAGTAAGCTTTTCTTATTTCCGGACGCATACACAAACTATATAAAGTCGTTATGACGTAGAATCTGCATACTTTGTTGATTCCATTTATGAAATAAAACACATTTTCTAAAAACTCGTGTTTTTTAACAAATCATGTAAACCTTCTAGAAGCTGTGATTTTAAAAAACGGGGGAAGTAAGCTTTTCTTATTTCCAAATGCATGCGCAAACTATAGAAAGTCATTATGACGTAGAATGTGCATACTTTGTTGATTCCATTTATGAAATAAAACACATTTTCTAAAAACTCGTGTTTTTTAAGAAATCATGTAAACCTTCTAGAAGCTGTGATTTTAAAAAACGGGGGAAGTAAGCTTTTCTTATTTTCGGACGCATGCGCAAACTATAGAAAGTCGTTATGACGTAGAATGTGCATACTTTGTAGATTCCATTTATGAAATAAAGCACATTTTCTAAAAACTCGTGTTTTTTACGAAATCATGTAAACCTTTTAGAAGCTGTGATTTTAGAAAACGGTGAAAGTAAGATTTTCTTATTTCCGGACGAATGCGCAAACTATAGAAAGTCGTTATGACGTAGAATGTGCATACTTTGTTGATTCCATTTATGAAATAAAACACATTTTCTAAAAACTCGTGTTTTTTACGAAATCATGTAAACCTTCTAGAAGCTGTGATTTGAAAAAACGGTGGAAGTAAGCTTTTCTTATTTCCGGACGCATGCACAAACTATAGATTGTCGTTATAACGTAGAATGTGCATACTTTGTTGATTGCTTTTATGAAATAAAACACATTTTCTAAAAACTCATGTTTTTAAAGAAATCATGTAAACCTTCTAGAAGCTGTGATTTAAAAAAATGGGGGAAGTAAGCTTTTCTTATTTGCAAACGCATGCGCAAACTATAGAAAGTCGTTATGTCGTAGAATGTGCATACTTTGTTGATTCCATTTATGAAATAAAACACATTTTCTAAAAACTCGTGTTTTTTAGGAAATCATGTAAACCTTCTAGAAGTTGTGATTTTAAAAAATGGTGGAAGTAAGCTTTTCTTTTTTCCGGACGCATGCGCAAACTATAGAAAGTCGTTATGATGTAGAATGTGAATACTTTGTAGATTCCATTTATGAAATAAAACACATTTTCTAAAAACTCGTGTTGATTACGAAATCATGTAAACCTTCTAGAAGCTGTGATTTTAATAAACGGTGGAAGTAAGCTTTTCTTATTTCCGGACGAATACGCAAACTATAGAAGTCGGTATGACGGAGAATGTGCATACTTTGTTGATTCCATTTATGAAATAAAACACATTTTCTAAAAACTCGTGTTTTTTACGAAATCATGTAAACCTTGTAGAAGCTGTGATTTAAAAAAACGGGGGAAATAAGCTTTTCTTATTTCAAAACTTATACGCAAACTATAGAAAGACGTTATGACGTAGAATGTGCATACTTTGTACATTCCATTTGTGAAATAAAACACATTTTCTAAAAACTCATGTTTTTTAAGAAATCATGTAAACCTTATAGAAGCTGTGATTTTAAAAAACGGTGGAAGTAAGCTTTTCTTATTTCTGGACGCATGCAGAAACCATAGAAAGTCGTTATGACGTAGAATGTGCATACTTTGTAGATTCCATTTATGAAATAAAACACATTTTCTAAAAACTCGTGTTTTTTACAAAATCATGTAAACCTTCTAGAAGCTGTGATTTTAAAAAACGGTGGAAGTAAGCTTTTCTTATTTTCGGACGCATGCGCAAACTATAGAAGGTCGTTATGACATAGAATGTGCATACTTTGTAGATTCAATTTATGAAATAAAACACATTTTCTAAAAACTTGTGTTTTTTACGAAATCAGGTAAACCTTCCAGAAGCAGTGATTTTAAAAAACGGTGGAAGTGAGCTTTTCTTATTTCCGGACGAATGCGCCAACTATAGAAAGTCGTTAGGGCGTAGAATGTGCATACTTTGTTGATTCCATTTATGAAATAAAACACATTTTCTAAAAACTCGTGTTTTTTAAGAAATCATGTAAACCTTCTAGAAGCGGTGATTTTAAAAAACGGTGGAAGTAAGCTTTTCTTATTTCCGGACGCATGCGCAAACTATAGAAAGTCGTTATGACGTAGAATGTGCATACTTTGTTGATTCCATTTATTAAATAAAACACATTTTCTAAAAACTCGTGTTTTTTAAGAAATAATGTAAACCTTCTAGAAGCTGTGATTTTAAAAAACGGGAGAAGTAGACTTTTCTTATTTCCAAACGCATGCTCAAACTATAGAAAGTCGTTATGACGTAGAATGTGCATACTTTGTTGATTCAATTTATGAAATAAAACACTTTTTCTAAAAACTCGTGTTTTTTAAGAAATCATGTAAACCTTCTAGAAGCTGTGATTTTAAAAAACGGGGGAAGCAAGCTTTTCTTATTTCCGGATGCTTGCACCAACTATAGAAAGTCGTTATGACGTACAATGTGCATACTTTGTAGATTCCATTATGAAATAAAACACATTTACAAAAAACTCCTGTTTTTTACGAAATCATGTAATGCTTCTAGAAGCCGTGATTTTAAAAAACGGTGGAAGTAAGCTTTTCTTATTTCCGGACGCATCCGCAAACTATAGAAAGTCGTTATGACGTAGAATGTGCATACTTTGTTGATTCCATTTATGAAATAAAACACATTTTCTAAAAACTCGTGTTTTTTAAGAAATCATGTAAACCTTCCAGAAGCTGTGATTTTAAAAAACGGGGGATGTAGGCATTTCATATTTCCAAACGCATGCGCAAAATGTAGAAAGTCGTTATGACGTAGAATGTGAATAATTTGTAGATTCCATTTTTGAAATAAAACACATTTTCTAAATACTCGTGTTTTTTACAAAATCATGTAAACCTTCTAGAAGCTGTGATTTTAAAAAACGGTGGAAGTAAGCTTTTCTTATTTCCGGACGCATCCGCAAACTATAGAAAGTCATTATGACGTAGAATGTGCATACTTTGTTGATTCTATTTATGAAATAAAACACATTTTCTAAAAACTCGTGTTTTTTAAGAAATCATGTAAACCTTCTAGAAGCTGTGATTTTAAAAAACGAGGGAAGTAAGTTTTCTTATTTCCAAACGCATGCACAAACTATAGAAAGTCGTTATGACGTAGAATGTGCATAATTTGTTTATTCCATTTAACAAATAAAATACATTTTCTAAAAACTCTTGTTTTTTACGAAATCAAGTAAAACTTCCAGAAGCTGTGATTTTAAAAAACGGGGGAAGTAAGCTTTTCTTATTTCCGGACTCATGCGTAAACTATAGTAAGTCGTTATGACGTAGAATGTGCATACTTTGTTGATTCCATTTATGAAATAAAACACATTTTCGAAAAACTCGTGTTTTTTAAGAAATCATTGAAACCTTCTAGAAGCTCTGATTTTAAAAAACGGGGGAAGTAAGCTTTTCTTATTTCCGGACGCATGCGCAAACTATAGAAAGTCGTTATGACGTAGAATGTGCATACTTTGTACATTCCATTTATGAAATAAAACACATTTTCTAAAAACTCGTGTTTTTTAATAAATCATGTAAACCTTCTAGAAGCTGTGATTTTAAAAAACGACGGAAGTAAGCTTTTCTTATTTCCGGACGCATGCGCAAACTATAGAAAGTCATTATGACATAGAATGTGCATACTTTGTACATTCCATTTATGAAATAAAACACATTTCCTAAAAACTCGTGTTTTTTAAAAAATTATGTAAACCTTTTAGAAGCTGTGATTTTAAAAAACGGTGGTAGTAAGCTTTTCTTATTTCCGGACGCATGCGCAAACTATAGAAAGTCGTTATGACGTAGAATGTGCATACTTTGTAGATTCCATTTATGAAATAAAACACATTTTCTAAAAGCTCATGTTTTTTACGAAATCATGTAAACCTTCTAGAAGCTGTGATTTTAAAAAACGGTGAAAGTAAGCTTTTCTTATTTCCGGACGTGTGCGCAAACTATAGAAAGTCATTATGAGGTAGAATGTGCATACTTTGTTGATTCCATTTTTGAAATAAAACACATTTTCTAAAAACTCATGTTTTTTAAGAAATCATGTAAACCTTCTAGAAGCTGTGATTTAAAAATACGGGGGAAGTAAGCTTTTCTTATTTCTGGACGCATGCGCAAACTATAGAGAGTCGTTATGACGTAGAATGTGCATACTTTGTTGATTCCATTTATGAAATAAAACACATTTTCTAAAAACTCGTGTTTTTTAAGAAATCATGTAAACCTTCTAGAAGCTGTGATTCTAAAAAACGGGAGAAGTAAGCTTTTCTTATTTCCAAACGCATGCTCAAACTATAGAAACTCGTTATGACGTAGAATGTGCATACTTTGTTGATTTCAATTATGAAATAAAACACATTTTCTAAAAACTCGTGTTTTTTAGGAAATCATGCAGACCTTCTAGAAGCTATGATTTTAAAAAAGAGGGGAAAGTAAGCTTTTCTTATTTCGGGATGCATGCGCAAACTATAGAAAGTCGTTATGACGTAGAATGTGCATACTTTGTAGATTCCATTTATGAAATAAAACACATTTTCTAAAAACTCATGTTTTTTAAGAAATCATGTAAACCTTCTAGAACCTATGATTTTAAAAAACTGTGGAAGTAAGCTTTTCTTATTTCCGGACGCGTGCGCAAACTATAGAAAGTCGTTATGACGTAGAATGTGCATACTTTGTTGATTCCATTTATGAAATAAAAGACATTTTCTTAAAACTCATGTTTTTTAAGAAATCATGTAAACCTTCTAGAAGCTGTGATTTTAAAAAACGGGGGAAGTAAGCTTTTCTTATTTCCGGACGCATGCGCAAACTATAGAAATTCGTTATGACATAGAATGTGCATACTTTGTAGATTCCATTTATGAAATAAAAAACATTTTCTAAAAACTCGTGTTTTTTACGAAATCATGTAAACCTTCTAGAAGCTGTGATTTTAAAAAACGGTGGAAGTAAGCTTTTCTTATTTCCTGAAGAATGCGCAAACTATAGAAATTCGTTATGACGTAGAATGTGCATACTTTGTTGATTCCATTTATGAAATAAGACACATTTTCTAAAAACTCATGTTTTTTAAGAAATCATGTAAACCTTCTAGAAGCGGTGATTTTAAAAAACGGTGGAAGTAAGCTTTTCTTATTTCCAGATGCATGCGCAAACTCTAGAAAATCGTTATGACGTAGAATGTGCATACTTTGTTGATTCCATTTATGAAATAAAACACATTTTATAAAAACTCGTGTTTTTTAAGAAATCATGTAAACCTTCTAGAAGCGGTGATTTTAAAAAACGGTGGAAGTAAGCTTTTCTTATTTCCGGACGCATGCGCAAACTATAGAAAGTCGTTATGACATAGAATGTGCATACTTTGTTGATTCCATTTATGAAATAAAACACATTTTCTAAAAACTCGTGTTTTTTAAGAAATCATGTAAACCTTCTAGAAGCTGTGATTTTAAAAAACGGGGGAAGTAAGCTTTTATTATTTCCAAACGTATGCACAAACTATAGAAAGTCGTTATGACGTAGAATGTGCATACTTTGTTGATTCCATTTATGAAATAAAACACATTTTCTAAAAACTCGTGTTTTTTACGAAATCATGTAAACCTTCTAGAAGCTGTGATTTCAAAAAACGGTGGAAGTAAGCTTTTCTTATTTCCGGACGCATGCACAAACTATAGATTGTCGTTATAACGTAGAATGTGCATACTTTGTTGATTGCTTTTATGAAATAAAACACATTTTCTAAAAACTCATGTTTTTAAAGAAATCATGTAAACCTTCTAGAAGCTGTGATTTAAAAAAATGGGGGAAGTAAGCTTTTCTTATTTCCAAACGCATGCGCAAACTATAGAAGGTCGTTATGTCGTAGAATGTGCATACTTTGTTGATTCCATTTATGAAATAAAACACATTTTCTAAAAACTCGTGTTTTTTAGGAAATCACGTAAACCTTCTAGAAGTTGTGATTTTAAAAAATGGTGGAAGTAAGCTTTTCTTTTTTCCGGACGCATGCGCAAACTATAGAAAGTCGTTATGATGTAGAATGTGAATACATTGTAGATTCCATTTATGAAATAAAACACATTTTCTAAAAACTCGTGTTTTTTAAGAAATCATGTAAACCTTCTAGAAGCTGTGATTTTAAAAAACGGGAGAAATAAACTTTTCTTATTTCCAAACGCATGCTCAAACTATAGAAAGTCGTTATGACGTAGAATGTGCATACTTTGTTCATTCCATTTATGAAATAAAACTCATTTTCTAAAAACTCGTGTTTTTTCAGAAATCATGTAAACCTTCCAGAAGCAGTGATTTTAAAAACGGGGGATGTAAGCTTTTCTTATTTCCGGACGCATGCGGAAACTATACAAAGTCGTTATGACGTAGAATCTGCATACTTTGTAGATTCCATTTATGAAATAAAACACATTTTCTAAAAACTCGTGTTTTTTACGAAATCATGTAAACCTTCTAGAAGCTGTGATTTTAAAAAACGGTGGAAGTAAGCTTTTCTTATTTGCGGACGCATGCGCAAACTATAGAAAGTCGTTATGACGTAGAATGTGCATACTTTGTAGATTCCATTTATGAAATAAAACACATTTTCTAAAAACTCGTGTTTTTTAAGAAATCATGTAAACCTTCTAGAAGCTGTGATTTTAAAAAACGGTGGAAATAAGCATTTCTTATTTCCGGATGCGTGTGCAAACTATAGAAAGTCGTTAGGACATAGAATGTGCATACTTTGTTGATTCCATTTACGAAATAAAACACATTTTCTAAAAACTCGTGTTTTTTACGAAATCATGTAAACCTTCTAGAAGCTGTAATTTTAAAAAGCGGTGGAAGTGAGCTTTTCTTATTTCCGGACGAATGCGCAAACTATAGAAAGTCGTTATGACGCAGAATGTGCATACTTTGTTGATTTTATTTATGAAATAAAACACATTCTCTAAAAACTCGTGTTTTTTAAGAAATCATATAACCCTTCTAGAAGCTGTGATTTTAAAAAACGGGGGAAGTAAACTTTCCTTATTTCCAAACGCATGCGCAAACTATAGAAAGTCGTTATGACGTAGAATGTGCATACTTTGTTGATTCCATTTATGAAATAAAACACATTTTCTAAAAACTCGTGTTTTTTACGAAATCATGTAAACCTTCCAGAAGCTGTGATTTTAAAAAACGGGGGAAGTAAGCTTTTCTTATTTCCGGACTCATGCGTAGACGATAGTAAGTCGTTATGATGTAGAATGTGCATACTTTGTTGATTCCATTTATGAAATAAAACACATTTTCTAAAAACTTGTGTTTTTTAAGAAATCATGTAAACCTTCTAGAAGCTGTGATTTTAAAAAACGGGAGAAATAAACTTTTCTTATTTCCAAACACATGCTCAAACTATAGAAAGTCGTTATGACGTAGAATGTGCATACTTTGTTGATTCCATTTATGAAATAAAACACATTTTCTAAAAACTCGTGTTTTTTACGAAATCATGTTAACCTTCTAGAAGCTGTGATTTTAAAAAATGGTGGAAGTAAGCTTTTCTTATTTCCGGACGCATGCGCAAATTATAGAAAGTCGTTATGATGTAGAATGCGCATACTTTGTTGATTCCATTTAAGAAATAAAATACATTTTCTAAAAACTCTTGTTTTTTAAGAAATCATGTAAACCTTCCAGAAGCTGTGATTTTAAAAAACGGGGGAAGTAAGCTTTTCTTATTTCCGGACTCATGCGTAAACGATAGTAAGTCGTTATGACGTAGAATGTGCATACTTTGTTGATTCAATTTATGAAATAAAACACATTTTCTAAAAACTCGTGTTTTTTAAGAAATCATGTAAACCTTCTAGAAGCTGTGATTTTAAAAAACGGGAGAAATAAACTTTTCTTATTTCCAAACGCATGCTCAAACTATAGAAAGTCGTTATGACGTAGAATGTGCATACTTTGTTGATTCCATTTATGAAATAAAACACATTTTCTAAAAACTCGTGTTTTTTAAGAAATCATGTAAACCTTCCAGAAGCTGTGATTTTAAAAAACGGGGGATGTAGGCATTTCATATTTCCAAACGCATGCGCAAACTGTAGAAAGTCGTTATGACGTAGAATGTGCATACTTTGTAGATTCCATTTTTGAAATAAAACACATTTTCTAAATACTAGTGTTTTTTACAAAATCATGTAAACCTTCTAGAAGCTGTGATTTTAAAAAACGGTGGAAGTAAGCTTTTCTTATTTTCGGACGCATCCGCAAACTATAGAAACTCGTTATGATGTAGAATGTGCATACTTTGTTGATTCTATTTATTAAATAAAACACATTTTCTAAAAACTCGTGTTTTTTAAGAAATCATGTAAACCTTCTAGAAGCTGTGATTTTAAAAAACGAGGGAAGTAAGCTTTTCTTATTTCCAAATGCATGCGCAAACTTCAGAATGTCATTATGATGTAGAATGTGCATACTTTGTTGATTCCATTTATGAAATAAAACACATTTTCTAAAAACTCGTGTTTTTTACGAAATCAAGTAAACCTTCTAGAAGCTGTGATTTTAAAAAACGGGGGAAGTAAGCTTTTCTTATTTCTGGACGCATGCGCAAACTATAGAATGTCGTTATGATGTAGAATGTGCATACTTTGTAAATTCCATTTATGAAATAAAACACATTTTCTAAAAACTCGTGTCTTTTACGAAATCATGTAAACCTTCTAGAAGCTGTGATTTTAAAAAACGGTGGAAATAAGCTTTTCTTATTTCCGGACGCATGCGCAAACTATAGAAGTCGTTATGACGTAGAATGTGCATACTTTGTTGATTCCATTTATTAAATAAAACACATTTTCTAAAAACTCGTGTTTTTTACGAAATCATGTAAACCTTGTAGAAGTTGTGATTTTAAAAAACGGGGGAAATAAGCTATTCTTATTTCCAAACTTATACGCAAACTATAGAAAGACGTTATTACGTAGAATGTGCATACTTTGTACATTCCATTTGTGAAATAAAACACATTTTCTCAAAACTCGTGTTTTTTAAGCTTTTCTTATTTTCGGACGCATGCGCAAACTATAGAAGGTCGTTATGACGTAGAATGTGCATACTTTGTAGATTCAATTTATGAAATAAAACACATTTTCTAAAAACTCGTGTTTTTTAAGAAATCATGTAAACCTTCCAGAAGCTGTGATTTTAAAAAACGGGGGATGTAGGCATTTCATATTTCCAAACGCATGCGCAAAATGTAGAAAGTCGTTATGACGTAGAAAGTGAATAATTTGTAGATTCCATTTTTGAAATAAAACACATTTTCTAAAAACTCGTGTTTTTTAAGAAATCATGTAAACCTTCTAGAAGCGGTGATTTTAAAAAACGGTGGAAGTAAGCTTTTCTTATTTCCGGACGCATGCGCAAACTATAGAAAGTCGTTATGACGTAGAATGTGCATACTTTGTTGATTCCATTTATGAAATAAAACACATTTTCTAAAAACTCGTGTTTTTTAAGAAATAATGTAAACCTTCTAGAAGCTGTGATTTTAAAAAACAGGAGAAGTAGACTTTTCTTATTTCCAAACGCATGCTCAAACTATAGAAAGTCATTATGACGTAGAATGTGCATACTTTGTTGATTCCATTTATGAAATAAAACACATTTTCTAAAAACTCGTGTTTTTTAAGAAATCATGTAAACCTTCTAGAAGCTGTGATTTTAAAAAACGGGGGAAGCAAGCTTTTCTTATTTCCGGATGCATGCACCAACTATAGAAAGTCGTTATGATGTACAATGTGCATACTTTGTAGATTCCATTTATGAAATAAAACACATTTTCAAAAAACTCCTGTTTTTTACGAAATCATGTAAACCTTCTAGATGCTGTGATTTTAAAAAACGGTGGAAGTAAGCTTTTCTTATTTCCGGACGCATCCGCAAACTATGGAAAATCGTTATGACGTAGAATGTGCATACTTTGTTGATTCCATTTATGAAATAAAACACATTTTCTAAAAACTCGTGTTTTTTAAGAAATCATGTAAACCTTCTAGAAGCTGTGATTTTAAAAAACGGGAGAAATAAACTTTTCTTATTTCCAAACGCATGCTCAAACTATAGAAAGTCGTTATGACGTAGAATGTGCATACTTTGTTCATTCCATTTATGAAATAAAACTCATTTTCTAAAAACTCGTGTTTTTTCAGAAATCATGTAAACCTTCCAGAAGCAGTGATTTTAAAAACGGGGGATGTAAGCTTTTCTTATTTCCGGACGCATGCGGAAACTATACAAAGTCGTTATGACGTAGAATCTGCATACTTTGTAGATTCCATTTATGAAATAAAACACATTTTCTAAAAACTCGTGTTTTTTACGAAATCATGTAAACCTTCTAGAAGCTGTGATTTTAAAAAACGGTGGAAGTAAGCTTTTCTTATTTGCGGACGCATGCGCAAACTATAGAAAGTCGTTATGACGTAGAATGTGCATACTTTGTAGATTCCATTTATGAAATAAAACACATTTTCTAAAAACTCGTGTTTTTTAAGAAATCATGTAAACCTTCTAGAAGCTGTGATTTTAAAAAACGGTGGAAATAAGCATTTCTTATTTCCGGATGCGTGTGCAAACTATAGAAAGTCGTTAGGACATAGAATGTGCATACTTTGTTGATTCCATTTACGAAATAAAACACATTTTCTAAAAACTCGTGTTTTTTACGAAATCATGTAAACCTTCTAGAAGCTGTAATTTTAAAAAGCGGTGGAAGTGAGCTTTTCTTATTTCCGGACGAATGCGCAAACTATAGAAAGTCGTTATGACGCAGAATGTGCATACTTTGTTGATTTTATTTATGAAATAAAACACATTCTCTAAAAACTCGTGTTTTTTAAGAAATCATATAACCCTTCTAGAAGCTGTGATTTTAAAAAACGGGGGAAGTAAACTTTCCTTATTTCCAAACGCATGCGCAAACTATAGAAAGTCGTTATGACGTAGAATGTGCATACTTTGTTGATTCCATTTATGAAATAAAACACATTTTCTAAAAACTCGTGTTTTTTACGAAATCATGTAAACCTTCCAGAAGCTGTGATTTTAAAAAACGGGGGAAGTAAGCTTTTCTTATTTCCGGACTCATGCGTAGACGATAGTAAGTCGTTATGATGTAGAATGTGCATACTTTGTTGATTCCATTTATGAAATAAAACACATTTTCTAAAAACTTGTGTTTTTTAAGAAATCATGTAAACCTTCTAGAAGCTGTGATTTTAAAAAACGGGAGAAATAAACTTTTCTTATTTCCAAACACATGCTCAAACTATAGAAAGTCGTTATGACGTAGAATGTGCATACTTTGTTGATTCCATTTATGAAATAAAACACATTTTCTAAAAACTCGTGTTTTTTACGAAATCATGTTAACCTTCTAGAAGCTGTGATTTTAAAAAATGGTGGAAGTAAGCTTTTCTTATTTCCGGACGCATGCGCAAATTATAGAAAGTCGTTATGATGTAGAATGCGCATACTTTGTTGATTCCATTTAAGAAATAAAATACATTTTCTAAAAACTCTTGTTTTTTAAGAAATCATGTAAACCTTCCAGAAGCTGTGATTTTAAAAAACGGGGGAAGTAAGCTTTTCTTATTTCCGGACTCATGCGTAAACGATAGTAAGTCGTTATGACGTAGAATGTGCATACTTTGTTGATTCAATTTATGAAATAAAACACATTTTCTAAAAACTCGTGTTTTTTAAGAAATCATGTAAACCTTCTAGAAGCTGTGATTTTAAAAAACGGGAGAAATAAACTTTTCTTATTTCCAAACGCATGCTCAAACTATAGAAAGTCGTTATGACGTAGAATGTGCATACTTTGTTGATTCCATTTATGAAATAAAACACATTTTCTAAAAACTCGTGTTTTTTAAGAAATCATGTAAACCTTCCAGAAGCTGTGATTTTAAAAAACGGGGGATGTAGGCATTTCATATTTCCAAACGCATGCGCAAACTGTAGAAAGTCGTTATGACGTAGAATGTGCATACTTTGTAGATTCCATTTTTGAAATAAAACACATTTTCTAAATACTAGTGTTTTTTACAAAATCATGTAAACCTTCTAGAAGCTGTGATTTTAAAAAACGGTGGAAGTAAGCTTTTCTTATTTTCGGACGCATCCGCAAACTATAGAAACTCGTTATGATGTAGAATGTGCATACTTTGTTGATTCTATTTATTAAATAAAACACATTTTCTAAAAACTCGTGTTTTTTAAGAAATCATGTAAACCTTCTAGAAGCTGTGATTTTAAAAAACGAGGGAAGTAAGCTTTTCTTATTTCCAAATGCATGCGCAAACTTCAGAATGTCATTATGATGTAGAATGTGCATACTTTGTTGATTCCATTTATGAAATAAAACACATTTTCTAAAAACTCGTGTTTTTTACGAAATCAAGTAAACCTTCTAGAAGCTGTGATTTTAAAAAACGGGGGAAGTAAGCTTTTCTTATTTCTGGACGCATGCGCAAACTATAGAATGTCGTTATGATGTAGAATGTGCATACTTTGTAAATTCCATTTATGAAATAAAACACATTTTCTAAAAACTCGTGTCTTTTACGAAATCATGTAAACCTTCTAGAAGCTGTGATTTTAAAAAACGGTGGAAATAAGCTTTTCTTATTTCCGGACGCATGCACAAAGTATTGAAAGTCGTTATGACGTAGAATGTGCATACTTTGTTGATTCCATTTATGAAATAAAACACATTTTCTAAAAACTTGTGTTTTTTACGAAATCATGTTAACCTTCTAGAAGCTGTGATTTTAAAAAATGGTGGAAGTAAGCTTTTCTTATTTCCGGACACATGCGCAAATTATAGAAATTCGTTATGATGTAGAATGCGCATACTTTGTTGATTCCATTTAAGAAATAAAATACATTTTCTAAAAACTCTTGTTTTTTAAGAAATCATGTAAACCTTCCAGAAGCTGTGATTTTAAAAAACGGGGGAAGTAAGCTTTTCTTATTTCCGGACTCATGCGTAAACGATAGTAAGTCGTTATGACGTAGAATGTGCATACTTTGTTGATTCAATTTATGAAATAAAACACATTTTCTAAAAACTCGTGTTTTTTAAGAAATCATGTAAACCTTCTAGAAGCTGTGATTTTAAAAAACGGGAGAAATAAACTTTTCTTATTTCCAAACGCATGCTCAAACTATAGAAAGTCGTTATGACGTAGAATGTGCATACTTTGTTGATTCCATTTATGAAATAAAACACATTTTCTAAAAACTCGTGTTTTTTAAGAAATCATGTAAACCTTCCAGAAGCTGTGATTTTAAAAAACGGGGGATGTAGGCATTTCATATTTCCAAACGCATGCGCAAACTGTAGAAAGTCGTTATGACGTAGAATGTGCATACTTTGTAGATTCCATTTATGAAATAAAACACATTTTCTAAATACTCGTGTTTTTTACAAAATCATGTAAACCTTCTAGAAGCTGTGATTTTAAAAAACGGTGGAAGTAAGCTTTTCTTATTTCCGGACAAATCCGCAAACTATAGAAAGTCGTTATGATGTAGAATGTGCATACTTTGTTGATTCTATTTATGAAATAAAACACATTTTCTAAAAACTTGTGTTTTTTAAGAAATCATGTAAACCTTCTAGAAGCTGTGATTTTAAAAACGAGGGAAGTGAGCTTTTCTTATTTCCAAAGGCATGCGCAAACTTCAGAATGTCATTATGATGTAGAATGTGCATACTTTGTTGATTCCATTTATGAAATAAAACACATTTTCTAAAAACTCGTGTTTTTTACGAAATGAAGTAAACCTTCTAGAAGCTGTGATTTTTAAAAACGGGCGAAGTAAGCTTTTCTTATTTCTGGACGCATGCGCAAACTATAGAAAGTCGTTAGGACGTAGAATGTGCGTACTTTGTTGATTCCATTTATGAAATAAAACACATTTTCTAAAAAATCGTGTTTTTTAGGAAATCATGTAAACCTTCTAGAAGCTGTGATTTTAAAAAAATGTGGAAGTAAGCTTTTCTTATTTCCGGACGCATGCGCAAACTATAGAAATTCGTTATGATGTAGAATGTGCATACTTTGTTGATTCCATTTATGAAATAAAACACATTTTCTAAAAACTCGTGTTTTTTAAGAAATCATGTAACCCTTATAGAAGCTGTGATTTTAAAAAATGGTGGAAGTAAGCTTTTCTTATTTCCGGACGCATGCGAAAACTATAGAAAGTCGTTATGACGTAGAATGTGCATACTTTTTTGATTCCATTTAAGAAATAAAACGCATTTTCTGAAAACTCGTGTTTTTTACGAAATCATGTAAACCTTCTAGAAGCTATGATTTTAAAAAACGGTGGAAGTAAGCTTTTCTTATTTCCAGACCCATGCGCAAACTATAGAAAGTCGTTATGACGTAGAATGTGCATACTTTGTTGATTCCATTTATGAAATAAAACACATTTTATAAAAACTCATGTTTTTTAAGAAAACATGTAAACCTTCTAGAAGTTGTGATTTTAAAAAACGGTGGAAGTAAGCTTTTCTTATTTCCGGACGCATGCGCAAACTATAGAAAGTCATTATAAGTTAGAATGTGCATACTTTGTAGATTCCATTGATGAAATAAAACACTTTTTCTAAAAACTCGTGTTTTTTAAGAAATCATGTAAACCTTCTAGAAGCTGTGATTTTAAAAAACTGTGGAAATAAGCTTTTCTTATTTTCGGACGAGTACGCAAACTATAGAAAGTCGTTATGACATAGAATATGCATACTTTGTTGATTCCATTTATGAAATAAAACACATTTTCTAAAAACTCGTGTTTTTTAAGAAATCATGTAAACCTTCTAGAAGCTGTTATTTTAAAAAACGGGGGAGGTAAGCTTTTCTTATTTCCGGACGCAGGCGCAAGCTATAGAAAGTCGTTATGACGTAGAATGTGCATACTTTGTAGATTCCATTTATGAAATAAAACACATTTTCTAAAAACTCATGTTTTTTACGAAATCATGGAAACCTTCTAGAAGCTGTGATTTTAAAAAATGGGGGAAGTAAGCTTTGCTTATTTCCAGAAGCTTGCGCAAATTATAGAAACTCGTTATGACGTAGAATGTGCATACCTTGTATATTCCATTTATGAAATAAAACACATTTTCTAAAAACTCGTGTTTTTTACGAAATCATGTAAACCTTCTAGAAGCTGTGATTTTAAAAAATGGTGGAAGTGAGCTTTTCTTATTTCCGGACGAATGCGCAAACTATAGAAAGTCGTTATGACGTAGAATGTGCATACTTTGTTGATTCCCTTTATGAAATAAAACACATTTTCTAAAAACTCGTGTTTTTTAAGAAATCATGTAAAACTTCTAGAAGCGGTCATTTTAAAAAATGGTGGAAGTAAGCTTTTCTTATTTCCGGACGCATGCGCAAACTATAGAAAGTCGTTATGACGTAGAATGTGCATACTTTGTTGATTCCGTTTATGAAATAAAAGACATTTTCTAAAAACTCGTGTTTTTTAAGAAATCATGTAAACCTTCTAGAAGCGGTGATTTTAAAAAACGGTGGAAGTAAGCTTTTCTTATTTCCAAACGCATGCTCAAACTATAGAAAGTCGTTATGACATAGAATGTGCATACTTTGTTTATTCCATTTATGAAATAAAACACATTTTCTAAAAACTCATGTTTTTTAAGAAATCATGTAAACCTTCTAGAAGCTGTGATTTTAAAAAACGGGAGAAATAAACTTTTCTTATTTCCAAACGCATGCTCAAACTATAGAAAGTCGTTATGACATAGAATGTGCATACATTGTTGATTCCATTTATTAAATAAAACACATTTTCTAAAAACTCGTGTTTTTTAAGATATCATGTAAATCTTCTAGAAGCGGTGATTTTAAAAAACGATGGAAGTAAGCTTTTCTTATTTTCGGACGCATGCGAAAACTATAGAAAGTCGTTATGACGTAGAATGTGCATACTTTGTTGATTCCATTTATGAAATAAAACACATATTCTAAAAACTCGTGTCTTTTAGGAAATCTTGCAAACCTTCTAGAAGCTTTGATTTTAAAAAACGGGGGAAGTAAGCTTTTCTTATTTCCGGACGCATGCGCAAACTATAGAAAGTCGTTATGACGTAGAATGTGCATACTTTGTTGATTCCATTTATGAAATAAAACACATATTCTAAAAACTCGTGTCTTTTAGGAAATCTTGCAAACCTTCTAGAAGCTTTGATTTTAAAAAACGGGGGAAGTAAGCTTTTCTTATTTCCGGACGCATGCGCAAACTATAGAAAGTCGTTATGACGTAGAATGTGCATACTTTGTAGATTCCATTTATGAAATAAAACACATTTTCTAAAAACTCGTGTTTTTTCCGAAATCATGTAAACCTTCTAGAAGCTGTGATTTTAAAAAACGGTGGAAGTAAGTTTTTCTTATTTCGGGACGCGTGCGCAAGCTATAGAAAGTCGTTATGACGTAGAATGTGCATACTTTGTTGATTCCATTTATGATATAAAACACATTTTCTAAAAACTCGTGTTTTTTAAGAAATCATGTAAACCTTCTAGAAGCTGTGATTTTAAAAAACGGTGGAAGTAAGCTTTTCTTATTTCCCGACGAATGCGCAAACTATAGAAAGTCGTTATGATGTAGAATGTGCATACTTTGTTGATTCCATTTATGAAATAAAACACATTTTCTAAAAACTCGTGTTTTTTAAGAAATCATGTAAACCTTCTAGAAGCGGTGATTTTAAAAAACGGTGGAAGTAAGCTTTTCTTATTTCTGGACACATGCGCAAACTATAGAAAGTCGTTATGACTTAGAATGTGCATACTTTGTTGATTCCATTTATGAAAGAAAACACATTTTCTAAAAACTCATGTTTTTTAAGAAATCATGTAAACCTTATAGAATCGGTGATTTTAAAAAACGGTGGAATTAAGCTTTTCTTATTTCCGGATGCATGCGCAAACTATAGAAAGTCGTTATGACGTAGAATGTGCATACTTTGTAGATTCCATTTATGAAATAAAACACATTTTCTAAAAACTCTTGTTTTTTACGGAATCATGTAAACCTTCTAGAAGCTGTGATTTTAAAAAACGGTGGAAGTAAGCTTTTCTTATTTCCGGACGAATGCGCAAACTATAGAAAGTCGTTATGACGTAGAATGTGCATACTTTGTAGATTCCACTTATGAAATAAAACTCATTTTCTAAAAACTCGTGTCTTTTACGAAATCATGTAAACCTTCTAGAAGTTGTGATTTTAAAAAACGGGGGAAGTAAGCGTTTCTTATTTCCGGACGCATGTGCAAACTATAGAAAGTCGTTATGACGTAGAATGTGCATACTTTGTAGATTCCATTTATGAAAAAAAACACATTTTCTAAAAACTCGTGTTTTTTAAGAAATCATGTAAACCTTCTAGAAGCTGTGATTTTAAAAAACGGGGAAAGTAAGCTTTTCTTATTTCCGGACGCATGCGCAAACTATAGAAAGTCATTATCACATAGAATGTGCATACTTTGTAGATTCCATTTATGAAATAAAACATATTTTCTAAAAACTCGTGTCTTTTACGAAATCATGTAAACCTTCTAGAAGCTGTGATTTTAAAAAACGGTGGAAGTAAGCTTTTCTTTTTTCCGGACGCATGCGCAAACTATAGAAATTCGTTATGACGTAGAATGTGCATAATTTGTAGATTGCATTTATGAAATAAAACACATTTTCTAAAAACTCGTGTCTTTTAAGAAATCATGTAAACCTTCTAGAAGCCGTGATTTTAAAAAACGGGGGAAGTAAGCGTTTCTTATTTCCGGACGCATGCGCAAACTATAGAAAGTCATTATGACGTAGAATGTGCATACTTTGTTGATTCCATTTATGAAATAAAACAGATTTTCTAAAAACTCGTGTTTTTTAAGAAATCATGTAAACCTTCTAGAAGCTGTGATTTTAAAAAACGGTGGAAGTAAGCTTTTCTTATTTCTAGACGCATGCGCAAACTTTAGAAAGTCGTTATGACGTAGAATGTGCATACTTTGTTGATTCCATTTATGAAATAAAACACATTTTCTAAAAACCGTGTTTTTTAATAAATCATGTAAACCTTCTAGAAGCTGTGATTTTAAAAAACGGGGGAAGTAAGCTTTTCTTATTTGCTGACGCATGCGCAAACTATAGAAAGTCGTTATGACGTAGAATGTGCATAATTTGTTGATTCCATTTACGAAATAAAACACATTTTCTAAAAACTCATGTTTTTTAAGAAATCATGTAAACCTTCTAGAAGTTGTGATGTTAAAAAATGGTGGAAGTAAGCTTTTCTTATTTCCGGACGAATGCGCAAACTATAGAAAGTCGTTGTGACGTAGAATGTGCATACTTTGTAGATTCCATTTATGAAATAAAACACATTTTCTAAAAACTCGTGTTTTTTAAGAAATCATGTAAACCTTCTAGAAGCTGTGATTTTAAAAAATGGTGGAAGTAAGCTTTTCTTATTTCCGGACGAATGCGCAAACTATAGAAAGTCATTATGACGTAGAATGTGAATACTTTGTAGATTCCATTTATGAAATAAAACACATTTTCTAAAAACTCATGTTTTTTAAGAAATCATGTAAACCTTCTTGAAGCTGTGATTTTAAAAAACGGTGGAAGTAAGCTTTTCTTATTTCTAGACGCATGCGCAAACTTTAGAAAGTCGTTATGACGTAGAATGTGCATACTTTGTAGATTCCATTTATGAAATAAAACACATTTTCTAAAAACTCGTGTTTTTTAAGAAATCATGTAAACCTTCTAGAAGCTGTGATTTTAAAAAATGGTGGAAGTAACCTTTTCTTATTTCCGGACGAATGCGCAAACTATAGAAAGTCGTTATGACGTAGAATGTGCATACGTTGTACATTCCATTTATGGAATAAAACACATTTTCTAAAAACTCGTGTTTTTTAAGAAATCATGTAAACCTTTTAGAAGCTGTGATTTTAAAAAACGGTGGAAGTAAGCTTTTCTTATTTCTAGACGCATGCGCAAACTATAGAAAGTCGTTATGACGTAGAATGTGCATACTTTGTAGATTCCATTTATGAAATAAAACACATTTTCTAAAAACTCGTGTTTTTTACGAAATCATGTAAACCTTCTAGAAGCTATGATTTTAAAAAATGGGGGAAGTAAGCTTTTCTTATTTCCCGACGCATGCGCAAACTATGGAAAGTTGTTATGACGTAGAATGTGCATACTTTGTAGATTCCATTTATGAAATAAAAAACATTTTCTAAAAACTCGTTTTTTTTAAGAAATCATGCAAACCTTCTAGAAGCTGTGATTTTAAAAAACGGGGGAGGTAAGCTTTTCTTATTTCCAAACGCATGCGCAAACTATAGAAAGTCGTTATGACGTAGAATGTGCATACTTTGTTGATTCCATTTTTGAAATAAAACACATTTTCTAAAAACTCATGTTTTTTACGAAATCATTTAAACCTTCTAGAAGCTGTGATTTTAAAAAATGGTGGAAGTAAGCTTTTCTTATTTCCCGACGAATGCGCAAACTATAGAAAGTCGTTATGACGTAGAATGTGCATACTTTGTTGATTCCATTTTTGAAATAAAACACATTTTCTAAAAACTCGTGTTTTTTAAGAAATCATGTAAACCTTATAGAAGCGGTGATTTTAAAAACCGGTGGAAGTAAGCTTTTCTTATTTGCTGACGCATGCGCAAACTATAGAAAGTCGTTATGACGTAGAATGTGCATAATTTGTTGATTCCATTTATGAAATAAAACACATTTTCTAAAAACTCGTGTTTTTTAAGAAATCATGTAAACCTTCTAGAAGTTGTGATTTTAAAAAACGGTGGAAGTAAGCTTTTCTTATTTCCGGACGAATGCGCAAACTATAGAAAGTCGTTATGATGGAGAATGTGCATACTTTGTAGATTCCATTTATGAAATAAAACACATTTTCTAAAAACTCGTGTTTTTTAAGAAATCATGTAAACCTTCTAGAATCTGTGATTTTAAAATACGGGGAAAGTAAGCTTTTCTTATTTCCGGACGCATGCGCAAACTATAGAAAGTCGTTATCACATAGAATGTGCATACTTTGTAGATTCCATTTATCAAATAAAACACATTTTCTAAAAACTCGTGTCTTTTACGAAATCATGTAAACCTTCTAGAAGCTGTGATTTCAAAAAACGGTGGAAGTAAGCTTTTCTTATTTCCGGACGCATGCGCAAACTATAGAAAGTCATTATGACGTAGAATGTGCATACTTTGTAGATTCCATTGATGAAATAAAACACATTTTCTAAAAACTCGTGTTTTTTACGAAATCATTTAAAACCTTCTAGAAGCTGTGATTTTAAAAAACGGTGGAAGTAAGCTTTTCTTATTTCCCGACGAATGCGCAAACTATAGAAAGTCGTTATGACGTAACTGTGCATAATTTGTTGATTCCATTTTTGAAATAAAACACATTTTCTAAAAACTGGTGTTTTTTAAGAAATCATGTAAACCTTCTAGAAGCGGTGATTTTAAAAAACGGTGGAAGTAAGCTTTTCTTATTTGCGACCGCATGCGCAAACTATAGAAATTCGTTATGATATAGAATGTGCATACTTTGTTGATTCCATTTACGAAATAAAACACATTTTCAAAAAACTCGTGTTTTTTAAGAAATCATGTAAACCTTCTAGAAGTTGTGATTTTAAAAAACGATGGAACTAAGCTTTTCTTATTTCCGGATGCATGCGCAAACTATAGAAAGTCGTTATGACTTAGAATGTGCATACTTTGTAGATTCCATGAATGAAATAAAACACATTTCTAAAAACTCGTGTTTTTTAAGAAATCATGTAAACCTTCTTGAAGCTGTGATTTTAAAAAACGGTGGAAGTAAGCTTTTCTTATATCCGGACGCATGCAAAAACTATAGAAAGTCGTTATGACATAGAATGTGCATACTTTGTAGATTCCATTTATGAAATAAAACACATTTTCTAAAAACTCGTGTTTTTTACGAAATCATGTAAACCTTCTAGAAGCTGTGATTTTAAAAAACGGTGGAAGTAAGCTTTTCTTATTTCCGGACGCGTGTGCAAACTATAGAAAGTCGTTATGACGTAGAATGTGCATACTTTGTTGATTCCATTTATGAAATAAAACACATTTTCTAAAAACTCGTGTTTTTTAAGAAGTCATGTAAACCTTCTAGAAGCTGTGATTTTAAAAAACGGTGGAAGTAAGCTTTTCTTATTTCCGGACGCATATGCAAACTATAGAAAGTAATTATGAGGTAGAATGTGCATACTTTGTTGATTCCATTTATGAAATAAAACACATTTTCTAAAAACTCGTGTTTTTTAAGAAGTCATGTAAACCTTCTAGAAGCTGTGATTTTGAAAAACGGTGGAAGTAAGCTTTTCTTATTTCCCTACGCATGTGCAAACTATAGAAAGTCATTATGACGTAGAATGTGCATACTTTGTTGATTCCATTTATGAAATATAACACATTTTCTAAAAACTCGTGTTTTTTAAGAAATCATGTAAACCTTCTATAAGCTGTGATTTTAAAAAACTGGGGATGTAAGCTTTTCTTATTTCCAAACGCAAGCGCAAACTATAGAAAGTCGTTATGACATAGAATGTGCATACTTTGTTGATTCCATTGATGAAATAAAACACATTTTCTAAAAACTCGTGTTTTTTACGAAATCATGTAAACCTTCTAGAAGCTGTGATTTTAAAAAATGGTGGAAGTAAGCTTTTCTTATATCCGGACGAATGCGCAAACTATAGAAAGTCGTTATGACATAGAATGTGCATACTTTGTTGATTCCATTGATGAAATAAAACACTTTTTCTAAAAACTTGTGTTTTTTAAGAAATCATGTAAACCGTCTAGAAGCTGTGATTTTAAAAAATGGGAGAAGTAAGCTTTTGTTATTTCCAAACGCATGCTCAAACTATAGAAAGTCGTTATGACGTAGAATGTGCATACTTTGTTGATTCCATTTATGAAATAAAACACATTTTCTAAAAACTTGTGTTTTTTACGAAATCATGTAAACCTTCTAGAAGCTGTGATTTTAAAAAACGCGGGAAGTAAGCTTTTCTTATTTCCGGACGCATGCACAAACTATAGAAAGTCGTTATGATGTAGAATGTGAATACTTTGTAGATTCCATTTATGAAATAAAACACATTTTCTAAAAACTCGTGTTTTTTACGAAATCATGTAAATCTTCTAGAAGCTGTGATTTTAAAAAACGGTGGAAGTAAGCTTTTCTTATTTTCCGACGAATGCGCAAACTTTAGAAACTCGTTATGACATAGAATGTGCATACTTTGTAGATTCCATTTATGAAATAAAACACATTTTCTAAAAACTCGTGTTTTTTACGAAATCATGTAAACCTTCTAGAAGCTGTGATTTTAAAAAACGGTGGAAATAAGCTTTTCTTATTTCCAAACGCAAGCGCAAACTATAGAAAGTCGTTATGACATAGAATGTGCATACTTTGTTGATTCCATTGATGAAATAAAACACATTTTCTAAAAACTCGTGTTTTTTACGAAATCATGTAAACCTTCTAGAAGCTGTGATTTTAAAAAACGGTGGAAGTAAGCTTTTCTTATATCCGGACGAATGCGCAAACTATAGAAAGTCGTTATGACATAGAATGTGCATACTTTGTTGATTCCATTGATGAAATAAAACACATTTTCTAAAAACTCGTGTTCTTTAAGAAATCATGTAAACCTTCTGAAAGCTGTGATTTTAAAAAACGGTGGAAGTAAGGTTTTCTTATTTCCGGACGAATGCGCAAACTATAGAAAGTCGTTATGACGTAGAATGTGCATACTTTGTTGATTCCATTGATGAAATAAAACACATTTTCTAAAAACTCGTGTTTTTTAAGAAGTCATGTAAACCTTCTAGAAGCTATGATTTTAAAAAATGGTGGAAGTAAGCTTTTCTTATTTCCGGACAGATGTGCAAACTATAGAAAGTCATTATGACGTAGAATGTGCATACTTTGTTGATTCCATTTATGAAATAAAACACATTTTCTAAAAACTCGTGTTTTTTAAGAAATCATGTAAACCTTCTATAAGCTGTGATTTTAAAAAACGGGGGATGTAAGCTTTTCTTATTTCCAAACGCATGCTCAAACTATAGAAAGTCGTTATGACGTAGAATGTGCATACTTTGTTGATTCCATTTATGAAATAAAACACATTTTCTAAAAACTCATGTTTTTTAAGGAATCATGTAAACCTTCTAGAAGCCGTGATTTTAAAAAACGGGGGAAGTAACTTTTCTTATTTCCAAACGCAAGCGCAAACTATAGAAAGTCGTTATGATGTAGAATGTGATTACTTTGTAGATTCCATTTATGAAATAAAACACATTTTCTAAAAACTCGTGTTTTTTACGAAATCATGTAAATCTTCTAGAAGCTGTGATTTTAAAAAACGGTGGAAGTAAGCTTTTCTTATTTCCGGACGCATGCACAAACTATAGAAAGTCGTTATGACATAGAATGTGCATACTTTGTAGATTCCATTTATGAAATAAAACACATTTTCTTAAAACTCATTTTTTTTACGAAATCATGTAAACCTTCTAGAAGCTGTGATTTTAAAAAACGGTGGAAGTAAGCTTTTCTTATTTCCGGACGAATGCGCAAACTATAGAAAGTCGTTATGATGTAGAATGTGCATACTTTGTTGATGTTAAATTTAAACCAAATAGACTAGCAGGATCACTGAAAGAAGCATAATCACAAGATAGACACAATATTTACCCTGGGAAACCCTCATGGGGTAGAAAACCCAGCAAAGCTTTCCTCAATAAGATGATTAACCAAAATACAAGATGTGCTCCCTCCTTCTATTCCTCCTTAGCAGATCTCGCAGACAAGTGCGCCTCTTTTCACAAGTGAGTGAGTGATCTAATGAGGAGTTCACCTCCTCTATTTATACACACTCCTGACCACCAAAAATACCTAATGGGGCCGACCTCTCCTGGAGAAGTCTAATAACCCCTAAAACCCAACTTTAGGGCCGACCCCCACATGGTGGGTCTAACAACCCTAGTTATTACAGTTCTTCGGAGGAATAAACATCTCCGGATACATAATAAAATCACATCGGAGGGATGTAACATCTCCAGAATAAATAATGTACAAATATAATATTCTTAGAAGTTACAATATTCAACACTCCCCCTTAACGAGAAGGATATTATAACAACATCTGCAGGAGCAAGGAGTCATTTACTACATCATCTATATATCATCGGAAGCTTTCTTCAATTCATCATCATCAGTAACTTGACCAGTTACTGGAATCATCAGCATCATCATAATAGCATCATCAACACGCGATCAACAACATCGTCATCAGTATCATCATCGCACGATCATCAGCATCGCCATCACACGATCATCAGTATCGTCATCATACGATCATCAGCATCGTCATCGTCATCGCATGATCATCAGCATCGTCATCGCACGATCACCATTGCCATCACACGATCACCAGCATCGCCATCGTCATCATACGATCATCAGCATCGTCATCGTCATCGCACGATCATCATCATCGTCATCGCACGATCAGCATCGCCATCACACGATCATCAGCATCGCCATCACATGATCATCAGCATCGTCATCGTCATCGCACGATCATCAGTATCATCATCGCACGATCATCAGCAGTTCTCTATGTCCAGTCATGTACCTTTTGAACCGAGGTCCAGGGACGATCCAGTCCTATCATGTTCTCGGAGACCACATGTCTACGGCTCAGTTTACAGGACCAAAGTCCAAGGATGATCCAATCCTTACCGTTCATTTAGGACAGCGTCCAAGGATGACTTAATCCTCAACCGTTCATTTAGGACCACGTCCAAGGATGACTTAATCCTCTACCGTACATTTAGGACAGCGTCCAAGGATGACTTAATCCTCAACCATTCATTTAGGACCACGTCCAAGGATGACTTAATCCTCTACCGTACATTTAGGACCACGTCCAAGGATGACTTAATCCTCCACCGTGCATTTAGGACCTACGTCCAAGGATGACTTAATCCTCCACCGTGCATTTAGGACCTACGTCCAAGGATGACTTAATCCTCCACCGTGCATTTAGGACCTACGTCCAAGGATGACTTAATCCTCCACCGTGCATTTAGGACCTACGTCCAAGGATGACTTAATCCTCTACCGTACATTTAGGACCACATCCAAGGATGACTTAATCCTCCACCGTGCATTTAGGACCTACGTCCAAGGATGACTTAATCCTCCACCGTGCATTTAGGACCTACGTCCAAGGATGACTTAATCCTCCACCGTGCATTTAGGACCTACGTCCAAGGATGACTTAATCCTCCATCGTGCATTTAGGACCTACGTCCAAGGATGACTTAATCCTCCACCGTGCATTTAGGACCTACGTCCAAGGATGACTTAATCCTCCATCGTCCATCAAGGACTTCATTCTCGAAGACTTACGTCTACGGCTCTTCTTTAGGACTGAAGTCCAGGAATGATCCAATCCCTTCACATGTTCACTAAGAACTTCATTTTCGAAGACATATGTCTATGGCTCTTCTTTCGGACTGAAGTCCAGGAATGATCCAATCCCTTCACATGTTCACTAAGAACTTCATTTTCAAAGACATACGTCTACGGCTCTTCTTTCGGACTGAAGTCCAGGAATGATCCAATCTCTTCACATGTTCACTAAGAACTTCATTTTCGAAGACATACGTCTACGGCTCTTCTTTTGGACTGAAGTCCAGGAATGATCCAATCCCTTCACATGTTGTATACCAAAAACATGTATCCTCATCATCAAAACATGTATAACCACGACATGTATCATCATCATCAAAACATGTATAACCACAACATGTATCATCATCATCAAAACAAGTATAACCACAACATGTATCATCATCAACAAAACATGTATAACCACAACATGTATCATTATCATCAAAACATGTATAACCACAACATGTATCATCATCATCAAAACATGTATAACCACAACATGTATCATCAAAACTAACATCAAAAGTATGTATACATCTAACATCAAAAGCATGTATACATCTAACATCAAAAGCATGTATACATTTATCATCAAAACTAACATCAAAAGCATGTATACATCTATCATCAAAAGAAAGAATATAAGAGTCCTAAATCTAAATAATTCTAGGTAACTAAGTGCAGTAAATAGGTAACCTCATCATTGATGAGATAGACTTGTTGTCGGATACTGTGCTACTCCCCCTTTCGAGGAAGGTCCTTCTGAACTATACCAAGCTTGTCTCGGAAGTGTTCAAACTTTACTCGAGATAGAGGTTTCGTCAGGATATCAGCAATTTGATCCTCAGTGCTTATATACTCGAGCTTGATAGCTCCTCTCTGCACCATATCTCGTATGTAAAAGTATCGGATCTCTATGTGTTTTGACTTATCGTGAAATATAGGATTTTCAGTCATCTTGATGCAGCTTTGATTATCACACATGATCACAGTGGGGTCCATTTCTAAGTCAAACACTCCAGATAAAAGTTTCCGAAGCCATACTGCTTCACAGCTGGTAGAGCAGGCAGCTATATATTCTGCTTCAGCAGTACTGAGGGCCACACTAGATTGTTTCTTGCTGAACCATGAGATCATGGCAGATCCAAGACCATAACATCCGCCTGAAGTACTTTTTCTATCTGAGACATTACTTGCCCAATCAGAATCTGAGTAACCATGTAGTTTGAGTTCATGACCTCCAAGATAAAATAGGCCAAAATCTGATGTACCTTTTAGGTACCTCATTATATGCTTTGCAGCTATTAGGTGAACCTTTCTGGGTTCTACTAGAAATTGACTTAGGGTATTTACAGCAAAGCATATATCAGGCCTAGTATTGGTTAAGTACATTAATGATCCAATGATTTGTCTATATAGAGTTATGTCCACTAATTCTGATGAATCATTAACTAATAACTTTAAGTTGGAGTCCATGGGAGTGGCCTTGGCTTTACACTCCAACATATCAAATCTTTTGAGAATCTCCACAGTATACTTACCTTGATTTAGAAAGATTCCTTTTGGTTCTTGCCATGCTTCTAAGCCTAAGAAGTAATGCATTAATCCGAGATCTTTCATCTCGAATTCTGAAGAAAGCTTCTCCTTGCTTTCAATAATTTGTTTCTCATCTCCAGTTAGAAATAGATCATCTACGTATAACAACAATATAACTGGTTCATCATCCATCACTTTGAGATAAAGATTTGGGTCAGCTTTACTTTTGGTAAATCCCATGCTAGTTAGGAAATTGTCAATCCTTCCGTACCAAGCCCTGGGAGCTTGTTTCAACCCATATAATGCCTTCTTCAATTTGCATACATGGGTTCTTCCATCACTAACCTCAAACCCTTGAGGTTGCTCTATGTATACTTCTTCTTCAATTACACCATTCAAAAAAGCTGTCTTAACATCCATTTGGTGTAATTTCCACTTCATCATGGATGCAAGTGCCATGATAGTTCTAATTGAAGTATACCTAGCAACTGGTGCAAATATTTCTTCATAGTCAATTCCCTCCTTCTGAGAGAATCCTCTGGCTACAAATCTTGCTTTATATTTTTCAATGCTTCCATCCGCGGCATGTTTTATTTTGAAAATCCATTTGGAAGAAACCACACTCTTATCTTTCGGTTTGGGAACTATATCCCAAACATCATTTTTCATTATTGACTGATATTCTTCTGTCATTGCTTCTACCCATTCTTTCTTCTGAGCTGCCTCTTCATAGCTAGTAGGTAGTTGATCCACAAGATCACACATCAAGGCCATATAGTTGGACACTAGCTTTGGTTTCTTTCTTTCTCTAGTGAAGCCTTCAGGAGCTCCATATCTTTCAGCCCCTTGAATAATATCTCTAGCCCATGCTGGCCTTCTTTTCTTGGATAAGTCTGTAATAGGAGGCTCTTGTGGTTCCAACATGTCATGATCCTCTGGAGAATCATCTTCAGGCATGGGAACAGCCTCTGTGATTCTGGGAGAAGTATCTTCTTCATAGATTTCATCAAGTTGGCACTTCTTGGATTTCTTGAGAGCTGCTTCTTCATCAAATGTTACATCTCTACTTATTTCTATGTGATGAAAGCCTGGAATGTAAATTCTGAAGGCTTTGGATGATTCACAATAACCAACAAAAATTCCCTTCTTACCAGAAGGGTCCAACTTGGTTCTCTTTTCTTTTGGAATGTGGATGTACACAGGACACCCAAATATTTTAAGATGACTTACCTCAGGCTTCTTACCTGTAAACACTTCTTCTGGAGTTTTGAACTCAAGAGCACTATGAGATAATCTATTTTGCACATATACTGCTGTCTTGGCTGCCTCAGCCCATAGATACATGGGAAGATCTTGATCATGTATCATGGTCTTCACAGCTTCCATGATTGTTCTATTTTTCCTTTCAGCCACCCCATTTTGTTGGGGATTATAAGGAGTAGTTAGTTCCCTTTTGATTCCAGCTTCTTTGCAAAAGTCCTCAAATTCCTTTGAGGTAAATTCTCCGCCATTATCTGTTCTGAGAATCTTGATTCTCTTTTCTGATAGATTTTCTATTAGAGCCTTGAACTCTTTAAATTTTCCAAAGACTTCATTCTTACCTTTCAGGAAGTATATCCAAGTTTTCCTTGAATGGTCATCAATGAATGAAAGATAGTATTCAAACCCACTTAGAGAAGTGGTGGGTATTGGTCCACATACATCCGAGTGTATTAGTTCTAAAATGTTCTTAGTCTTTGTTTCACTCTTTGGAAAGGGGTTCTTGATATTTTTCCCTTTCTTACACCCTTTACATGAGCCATCATGATCAGCTTTCAAATCTGGTAATCCTATGACTACCTTGCTTACATAGGGTAAGGATTTAAAGTTGATGTGAGCTAATCTTCTATGCCATAGCTCACTGGGGCTAGAGATCTCATGTGCAAGGGCAGCTTCTGGATGGCCCTTGAGTTTATAGAGACCTCCTTCTTCTTCACCAATAACAACTGCATCTTTAATTGTCTTTCCTTTGCACCACATGAGTACTTGTCCATCTATGAAGGCTACTCTAAAACCTTTCTTATCTAGTGCTGAAATAGAGAGAAGGTTTTTCTTTAATCCTGGTACATATAAGATGTCTTTCATCTTCAAGGGTGTTCCAGAATCTAGCTTATAGCTAGCTTCACCAATTCTTTTGATGGGATATTGGTAGTCATCTCCTAGAGATACTTTCTGTGAAGAAGTCTTTTCTTCAAGATTTGAGAATGTCTTCCTTTGACCTGTCATGTGCTTGGAAGCACCACTGTCAATGAGCCATGTATCTTCTCCAGGAGATACGGATCCAGAGAGTGCAGAGAATAGAACATATTCTTCTGGATCTTCTTTCTTCACCTTACATCTTTTCCTTTTAGGTTTTACCTCTACCTCTTCTTCTTCTTCATCTTCTTCCTCTTCTTCTTCTTCACTATCATTTTCTGCCATATGTGCATGATGTCTTTTGTGGAAGAACTTCTTCTTTTGAGAAGGACAGAATCTGGAGATGTGTCCTAATTTATGACAATTGTAGCATTCTACTGTGGAAAGATCTCTTGCTGAAATGGGTCCTCTTCTCTTGTTAGATCTAGAGAAGTGTTGAGATCCTTTGTGGTCAACTCTCTTGAGATGACTCATTCTTCTTCTTTTGGTATGAGTGGCCAAAGCCTGGTCATCCTCTTTGAGAAGAGCTTCTCTGTTTGCAACCCTAGCTTCTTCTTGAACACAATCCTCCCATACTATATCAAACTTCATGCTCTCTTTCCTGGCACACATGGTTTGTATAAATGACTCCCAAGATCTAGTGAGACCATTGAGAGCAGTCATCACAAGTTCATCCTCATCAAGGGTATCACCAATTGCATCTAGTTGTTCCTTGATTTGTGAAACCCTTGAGAAGTAGTCTTGAATGGATTCTCCTTTGTGCATCTTGGTACTCTTCAATTGAGTCCTCAGGTTCATCTTTCTATTGATGTTCTTTCCTTCATACATTCTTCCTAGGGCATCATACATTTCCTTTGGAGTCTTCTTGGAGGCCACTTGGGGAATCAAGTGGTCTTTAATGGAATCAGCTATGATTCTCTTTGCCCTAATCAAATCCTTCCTATGCTTTTCTTTGGCTTCATCTCCTTCTGGTTCTGCAACTTCTTCCTTGATATACTGAGCAAGATCATTCTCCTCAAGAATGAGACCAATTCTGTATTTCCATGCCCGGAAATTTTCTATACCTTCTAGCTTGTCTTCAAGCTTAGTGTTTGGAGCCATCTTCTCTTGGGGGAGTCCAAGAGACAGAGCAGACTTACCTGAAAAGTTACTTTTCACTTTTCCGGAATCTGGAACAGAATTTTATCGCACTTTTGGTAGAATTAGGGTTTGACTTTCCCGGAGTTCTACTCAACCTAAAAGTTCAATCTATATCTCAAAAGAATGCTCTTGAGAAGGGCTATCCAGCCATGTAATCAGAATTCAAAAATTCCAACTTTTTTCTGAAACCAAAATCTGACGTATTGCACTTTTGGTAGAATTAGGGTTTGGATTTCCCGGAGTTCTACCCAACCAAAAAGTTTGATCTAGGGCTTAAAAGAAAGGTATTGAAAAGGGCTATCCAGCCATGCAACCAAAATTCAATAATACCAACTTTGGGCTGAAACCCTAACTTCACTGGAGAGAGAGAGAGAGGTATTCTTACCTGGTGAAAGATGTCCTATTCAGTATGGCTCTGATACCATGTTAAATTTAAACCAAATAGACTAGCAGGATCACTGAAAGAAGCATAATCACAAGATAGACACAATATTTACCCTAGGAAACCCTCATGGGGTAGAAAACCCAGCAAAGCTTTCCTCAATAAGATGATTAACCAAAATACAAGATGTGCTCCCTCCTTCTATTCCTCCTTAGCAGATCTCGCAGACAAGTGCGCCTCTTTTCACAAGTGAGTGAGTGATCTAATGAGGAGTTCACCTCCTCTATTTATACACACTCCTGACCACCAAAAATACCTAATGGGGCCGACCTCTCCTGGAGAAGTCTAATAACCCCTAAAACCCAACTTTAGGGCCGACCCCCACATGGTGGGTCTAACAACCCTAGTTACAACAGTTCTTCGGAGGAATAAACATCTCCGGATACATAATAAAATCACATCGGAGGGATGTAACATCTCCGGAAACAATAATGTACAAATATAATATTCTTAGAAGTTACAATATTCAACAGTTGATTCCATTTATGAAATAAAACACATTTTCTAAAAACTCATGTTTTTTACGAAATCATGTAAACCTTCTAGAAGCTGTGATTTTAAAAAACGGTGGAAGTAAGCTTTTCTTATTTCCGGACGAATGCGAAAACTGCAAAAAGTCGTTATGACGTACAATGTGCATACTTTGTTGATTCCATTCAAGAAATAAAACACATTTTCTAAAAACTCGTGTTTTTTAAGAAGTCATGTAAACCTTCTAGAAGCTGTGATTTTAAAAAACCGTGGAAGTAAGCTTTTCTTATTTCCGAACGCATGCGCAAACTATAGAAAGTCGTTATGACGTAGAATGTGCATATTTTGTTGATTCCATTTATGAAATAAAACACATTTTCTAAAAACTCGTGTTTTTTAAGAAATCATGTAAACCTTCTATAAGCTGTGATTTTAAAAAACGGGGGATGTAAGCTTTTCTTATTTCCAAACGCATGCGCAAACTATAGAAAGTCGTTATGACGTAGAATGTGCATACTTTGTTGATTCCATTTATGAAATAAAACACATTTTCTTATTTCCGGACGAATGCGAAAACTGCAGAATGTCGTTATGACGTAGAATGTGCATACTTTGTTGATTCCATTTATCAAATAAAACACATTTTCTAAAAACTCGTGTTTTTTAAGAAATCATGTAAACCTTCTAGAAGCGGTGATTTTAAAAAACGGTGGAAGTAAGCTTTTCTTATTTCCGGACGCATGTGCAAACTATAGAAAGTCATTATGATGTAGAATGTGCATACTTTGTTGATTCCATTTATGAAATAAAACACATTTTCTAAAAACTCGTGTTTTTTACGAAATCATGTAAACTTTATAGAAGCTGTGATTTTAAAAAACGGGGGAAGTAAGCTTTTCTTATTTTCAAACGCATCCGCAAACTATACAAAGTTGTTATGACGTAGAATGTGCATACTTTGTTGATTCCATTGAGGAAATAAAACACATTTTCTAAAAACTCGTGTTTTTTACGAAATCATGTAAACCTTTTAGAAGCTGTGATTTTAAAAAACGGTGGAAGTAAGCTTTTCTTATTTCCGCACGATTTCAAAAACTGCAGAAAGTCGTTATGACGTAGAATGTGCATACTTTGTTGATTCCATTTATGAAATAAAACACATTTTCTAAAAACTCGTGTTTTTTAAGAAATCTTGTAAACCTTCTAGAAGCTGTGACTTTAAAAAATGGGGGATGTAAGCTTTTCTTATTTCCGGACGCATGCGCAAACTATAGAAAGTCGTTATGACGTAGAATGTGCATACTTTGTTGATTCCATTTATGAAATAAAACACATTTTCTAAAATCTCGTGTAATTTAAGAAATGATGTGAACCTTCTAGAAGCTGTGATTTTAAAAAACGGGGGAAGTAAGCTTTTCTTATTTTCAAACGCAAGCACAAACTATAGAAAGTCGTTATGACATAGAATGCGCATACTTTGTTGATTCCATTTATGAAATAAAACACATTTTCTAAAAACTCGTGTTTTTTAAGAAATCATTTAAACCTTCTAGAAGCTGTTATTTTAAAAAATGGGGGAAGTAAGCTTTTCTTATTTCCAAACGCATGCGCAAACTATAGAAAGTCATTATGACGTATAATGTGGATACTTTGTAGATTCCATTTATGAAATAAAACACATTTTCTAAAAACTTGTGTTTTTTACGAAATCATGTAAACCTTCTAGAAGCTGTGATTTTAAAAAACGGGGGAAGTAAGCTTTTCTTATTTCCAAACGCAAGCGCAAACTATAGAAAGTCGTTATGACGTAGAATGTGCATACTTTGTTTATTCCATTTATGAAATAAAACACATTTTCTAAAAACTCATGTTTTTTAAGAAATCATGTAAACCTTCTAGAAGCTTTGATTTTAAAAAACGGGGGAAGTAAGCATTTTTTTATTTCCGGAGGCATGCGCAAACTATAGCAAGTCGTTATGACGTAGAATGTGCATAATTTGTAGATTCTATTTATGAAATAAAACACATTTTCTAAAAACTCGTGTTTTTTACGAAATCATGTAAACCTTCTAGAAGCCGTGATTTTAAAAAACGGTGGAAGTAAGCTTTTCTTATTTCCAACCTCATGCGCAAACTATAGAAATTCGTTATGACGTAGAATGTGCATACTTTGTTGATTCCATTTATTTAGTAAACGACATTTTCTTAAAACTCGTGTTTTTTAAGAACTCATGTAAACCTTCTAGAAGCTGTGATTTTAAAAAACGGTGGAAGTAACCTTTTCTTATTTTCAGACGCATGCGCAAACTATAGAAAGTCATTATGATGTAGAATGTGCATACTTTGTTGATTCCATTTATGAAATAAAACACATTTTCTAAAAACTCGTGTTTTTTAAGAAATCATGTAAACCTTCTAGAAGCTGTGATTTTAAAAAACGGTGGAAGTAAGCTTTTCTTATTTCCGCACGATTTCAAAAACTGCAGAAAGTCGTTATGACCTAGAATGTGCATACTTTGTTGATTCCATTTATGAAATAAAACACATTTTCTAAAAACTCGTGTTTTTTAAGAAGTCATGTAAACCTTCTAGAAGCTATGATTTTAAAAAACGGTGGAAGTAAGCTTTTCTTATTTCCGCACGATTTCAAAAACTGCAGAAAGTCGTTATGACGTAGAATGTGCATACTTTGTTGATTCCATTTATGAAATAAAACACATTTTCTAAAAACTCGTGTTTTTTAAGAAGTCATGTAAACCTTCTAGAAGCTGTGATTTTAAAAAACGGTGGAAGTAAGCTTTTCTTATTTCCGGACGCATGCGCAAACTATAGAAACTCGTTATGACGTAGAATGTACATACTTTGTAGATTACATTTATGAAATAAAATACATTTTCTAAAAACTCGTGTTTTTTAAGCAATCATGTAAACCTTCTAGAAGCTGTGATTTTAAAAAACGGTGGAAGTAAGCTTTTCTTATTTCCGGACGAATACGCAAACTATAGAAAGTCATTATGACGTAGAATGTGCATACTTTGTTGATTCCATTTATGAAATAAAACACATTTTCTAAAAACTCGTGTTTTTTAAGAAATCATGTAAACCTTCTAGAAGCTGTGATTTTAAAAAACGGGGGAAGTAAGTTTTTCTTATTTCCAAACGCAAGCGCAAACTATAGAAAGTCGTTATGACGTAGAATGTGCATACTCTGTTGATTCAATTTATGAAATAAAACACTTTTTCTAAAAACTCGTGTTTTTTACGAAATCATGTAAACCTTCTAGAAGCTGTGATTTTAAAAAACGGTGGAAGTAAGCTTTTCTTATTTCCAGATGAATACACAAACTATAGAAAGTCGTTATGACGTAGAATGTGCATACCTTGTTGATTCCATTGATGAAATAAAACACATTTTCTAAAAACTCGTGTTTTTTACGAAATTATGTAAACCTTCTAGAAGCTGTGATTTTAAAAAAAGGTGGAAGTAAGCTTTTCTTATTTTCGGACGCATGCGCAAACTATAGAAAGTCGTTATGATGTAGAATGTGCATACTTTGTTGATTCTATTTAAAAAATAAAACACATTTTCTAAAAACTCGTGTTTTTTAAGAAATCATGTAAACCTTCTAGAAGCTGTGATTTTAAAAAACAGGGGAAGTAAGCTTTTCTTTTTTCCGGACGCATGTGCAAACTATAGAAAGTCGTTATGACATAGAATGTGCATACTTTGTAGATTCCATTTATGAAATAAAACACATTTTCTAAAAACTCGTGTTTTTTACGAAATCATGTAAACCTTCTAGAATCTGTGATTCTAAAAAACAGGGGAAGTAAGCTTTTCTTATTTCCGGAAGCATGCGCAAACTATAGAAAGTCGTTATGACGTAGAATGTGCATACTTTGTAGATTCCATTTATTTAATAAAACACATTTTCTAAAAACTCGTGTTTTTTAAGAAATCATGTAAAACTTCTAGAAGCTGTGATTTTAAAAAACGGGGGAAGTAAGCTTTTCTTATTTCCAACCTCATGCACAAACTATAGAAATTCGTTATGACTTAGAATGTGCATACTTTGTTGATTCCATTTATTTACTAAACGACATTTTCTTAAAACTCGTGTTTTTTAAGAACTCATGTAAACCTTCTAGAAGCTGTGATTTTAAAAAACGGTGGAAGTAAGCTTTTCTTATTTTCAGACGCATGCGCAAACTATAGAAATTCATTATGATGTAGAATGTGCATACTTTGTTCATTCCATTTATGAAATAAAACAGATTTTCTAAAAACTTGTGTTTTTTAAGAAATCATGTAAACCTTCTAGAAGCTGTGATTTTAAAAAACGGGGGAAGTAAGCTTTTCTTATTTCCAAACGCAAGCGCAAACTATAGAAAGTCGTTATGACGTAGAATGTGCATACTTTGTTGATTCCATTTATGAAATAAAACACATTTTCTAAAAACTTGTATTTTTTACGAAATCATGTAAACCTTCTAGAAGCTGTGATTTTAAAAAACGGGGGAAGTAAGCTTTTCTTATTTCAAAACGAATCCGCATACTATAGAAGGTCATTATGACGTAGAATGTGCATACTTTGTAGATACCATTTATGAAATAAAACACATTTTCTAAAAACTCATGTTTTTTACGAAATTATGTAAACCTTCTAGAAGCTGTGATTTTAAAAAACAGGGGAAGTAAGCTTTTCTTATTTCCAAACGCATGCGCAAACTATAGAAAGTCGTTATGACGTAGAATGTGCATACTTTGTAGATTCCATTTATGAAATAAAACACATTTCCTAAAAACTTGTGCTTTTTACGAAATCATGTAAACCTTCTAGAAGCTGTGATTTTAAAAAACGGGGGAAGTAAGCGTTTATTATTTCCGGACGCATGCGCAAACTATAGAAAGTCGTTATGACGTAGAATGTGCATACTTTGTAGATTCCATTTATGAAATAAAACACATTTTCTAAAAACTCGTGTTTTTTACGAAATCATGTAAACTTTATAGAAGCTGTGATTTTAAAAAACGGGGGAAGTAAGCTTTTCTTATTTTCAAACGCATGCGCAAACTATACAAAGTTGTTATGACGTAGAATGTGCATACTTTGTTGATTCCATTGAGGAAATAAAACACATTTTCTAAAAACTCGTGTTTTTTACGAAATCATGTAAACCTTCTAGAAGCTGTGATTTTAAAAAACGGTGGAAGTAAGCTTTTCTTATTTCTGCACGATTTCGAAAACTGCAGAAAGTCGTTATGACGTAGAATGTGCATACTTTGTTGATTCCATTTATGAAATAAAACACATTTTCTAAAAACTCGTGTTTTTTAAGAAGTCATGTAAACCTTCTACAAGCTGTGATTTTAAAAAACGGTGGAAGTAAGCTTTTCTTATTTCCGGACGCATGCGCAAACTATAGAAACTCGTTATGACGTAGAATGTACATACTTTGTAGATTACATTTATGAAATAAAATACATTTTCTAAAAACTCATGTTTTTTAAGCAATCATGTAAACCTTCTAGAAGCTGTGATTTTAAAAAACGGTGGAAGTAAGCTTTTCTTATTTCCGGACGAATACGCAAACTATAGAAAGTCATTATGACGTAGAATGTGCATACTTTGTAGATTACATTTATGAAATAAAATACATTTTCCAAAAACTCGTGTTTTTTAAGCAATCATGTAAACCTTCTAGAAGCTGTGATTTTAAAAAACGGTGGAAGTAAGCTTTTCTTATTTCCGGACGAATACGCAAACTATAGAAAGTCATTATGACGTAGAATGTGCATACTTTGTTGATTCCATTTATGAAATAAAACACATTTTCTAAAAACTCGTGTTTTTTAAGAAATCATGTAAACCTTCTAGAAGCTGTGATTTTAAAAAATGGGGGAAGTAAGCTTTTCTTATTTCCAAACGCATGCGCAAACTATAGAAAGTCGTTATGATGTAGAATGTGCATACTCTGTTGATTCAATTTATGAAATAAAACACTTTTTCTAAAAACTCGTGTTTTTTACGAAATCATGTAAACCTTCTAGAAGCTGTGATTTTAAAAAACGGTGGAAGTAAGCTTTTCTTATTTCCAGATGAATACACAAACTATAGAAAGTCGTTATGACGTAGAATGTGCATACCTTGTTGATTCCATTGATGAAATAAAACACATTTTCTAAAAACTCTTGTTTTTTACGAAATTATGTAAACCTTCTAGAAGCTGTGATTTTAAAAAAAGGTGGAAGTAAGCTTTTCTTATTTTCAGACGCATGCGCAAACTATAGAAAGTCGTTATGATGTAGAATGTGCATACTTTGTTGATTCTATTTAAAAAATAAAACACATTTTCTAAAAACTCGTGTTTTTTAAGAAATCATGTAAACCTTCTAGAATCTGTGATTTTAAAAAACGGGGGAAGTAAGCTTTTCGTTTTTCCGGACGCATGTGCAAACTATAGAAAGTCGTTATGACATAGAATGTGCATACTTTGTAGATTCCATTTATGAAATAAAACACATTTTCTAAAAACTCGTGTTTTTTACGAAATCGTGTAAACCTTCTAGAATCTGTGATTCTAAAAAATAGGGGAAGTAAGCTTTTCTTATTTTCGGACGCATGCGCAAACTATAGAAAGTCGTTATGACGTAGAATGTGCATACTTTGTAGATTTCATTTATGAAATAAAACACATTTTCTAAAAACTCGTGTTTTTTATGAAATCGTGTAAACCTTCTAGAAGCTGTGATTTTAAAAAACGGTGGAAGTAAGCTTTTCTTATTTCCGGACGCATGCGCAAACTATAAAAAGTCGTTATGACGTAGAATGTGCATACTTTGTTGATTCTATTTCTGAAATAAAACACATTTTCTAAAAACTCGTGTTTTCTACGAAATCATGTAAGCCTTCTAGAAGCTGTGATTTTAAAAAACTGTGGAAGTAAGCTTTTCTTATTTTTGGACGAATGGGCAAACTATAGAAAGTCGTTATGATGTAGAATGTGCATACTTTTTTGATTCCACTGATGAAATAAAACACATTTTCTAAAAACTCATGTTTTTTAAGAAATTATGTAAACTTTCTAGAAGCTGTGATTTTAAAAAACGGTGGAAGTAAGCTTTTCTTTTATTCGGATGCATGCGCAAACTATAGAAAGTCGTTATAACGTAGAATGTGCATACTTTGTTTATTCTATTTAAGAAATAAAACACATTTTCTAAAAACTCATGTTTTTTAAGAAATCATGTAAACCTTCTAGAAGCTGTGATTTTAAAAAACGGTGGAAGTAAGCTTTTCTTATTTCCGGACGCATGCGCAAACTATAGAAAGTCGTTATGACATAGAATGTGCATACTTTGTTGATTCCATTGATGAAATAAAACACATTTTCTAAAAACTCGTGTTTTTTACGAAATCATGTAAACCTTCTAGAAGCTGTGATTTTAAAAAATGATGGAAGTAAACTTTTCTTATTTCCGGACGAATGCGAAAACTGTAGAAAGTCGTTATGACGTAGAATCTGCATACTTTGTTGATTCCATTTATGAAATAAAACACATTTTCTAAAAACTCGTGTTTTTTAAGAAATCATGTACACCTTCTAGAAGCTGTGAATTTAAAAAATGGGGGATTTAAGCTTTTCTTATTTCCAAACGCATGCGCAAACTATAGAAAGTCATTATGACATAGAATGTGCATGCTTTGTTGATTCCATTTATGAAATAAAACACATTTTCTAAAAACTCGTGCTTTTTAAGAAATCATGTAAACCTTCTAGAAGTTGTGATTTTAAAAAATGGGGGATGTAAGCTTTTCTTATTTCCAAACTCATGCGCAAACTATAGAAAGTCGTTATGACATAGAATGTGCATACCTTGTTGATTCCATTTATGAAATAAAACACATTTTCTAAAAACTCGTGTTTTTTAAGAAATCATGTAAACCTTCTAGAAGCTGTGATTTTAAAAAACGGTGGAAGTAAGCTTTTCTTATTTCCGGACGCATGTGCAAACTATAGAAAGTCGTTATGACATAGAATGTGCATACTTTGTTGATTCCATTGATGAAATAAAACACATTTTCTAAAAACTCGTGTTTTTTACGAAATCATGTAAACCTTCTTGAAGCTGTGATTTTAAAAAATGGTGGAAGTAAACTTTTCTTATTTCCGGACGAATGCGAAAACTGCAGAAAGTCGTTATGACGTAGAATGTGCATACTTTGTTGATTCCATTTATGAAATAAAACACATTTTCTAAAAACTCGTGTTTTTTAAGAAATCATGTACACCTTCTAGAAGCTGTGATTTTAAAAAATGGGGGATGTAAGCTTTTCTTATTTCCAAACGCATGCGCAAACTATAGAAAGTCATTATGACATAGAATGTGCATACTTTGTTGATTCCATTTATGAAATAAAACAAATTTTCTAAAAACTCGTGTTTTTTAAGAAATCATGTAAACCTTCTAGAAGCTGTGATTTTAAAAAACGGGGGATGTAAGCTTTTCTTATTTCCAAACTCATGTGCAAACTATAGAAAGTCGTTATGACATAGAATGTGCATACCTTGTTGATTCCATTTATGAAATAAAACACATTTTCTAAAAACTTGTGTTTTTTAAGAAATCATGTAAACCTTCTAGAAGCTGTGATTTTAAAAAACGGGGGAAGTAAGCTTTTCTTATTTCCGGACGCATGCGCAAACTATAGAAAGTCATTATGACGTAGAATGTGCATACTTTGTAGATTCCATTTATGAAATAAAACACATTTTCTAAAAACTCGTGTTTTTTAAGAAATCATGTAAACGTTGTAGAAGCTGTGATTTTAAAAAATGGGGGATGTAAGCTTTTCTTAGTTTTGGATGCATGCGCAAACTATAGAAAGTCGTTATGACGTAGAATGTGCATACTTTGTTGATTCCATTTATGAAATAAAACACATTTTCTAAAAACTCGTGTTTTTTAAGAAATCATGTAAACCTTCTAGAAGCTGTGATTTTAGAAAAAGGGGGAAGTAAGCTTTTCTTATTTCCAAACGCATGTGCAAACTATAGAAAGTCGTTATGACGTAGAATGTGCATACTTTGTAGATTCCATTTATCAAATAAAACACATTTTCTAAAAACTCATGTTTTTTAAGAAATCATGTAAACCTTCTAGAATCTGTGATTTTAAAAAACGGTGGAAGTAAGCTTTTCTTATTTCCGGACGAATGCGCAAACTATAGAAAGTCGTTATGACGTAGAATGTGCATACTTTGTTAATTCCATTGATGAAATAAAACACATTTTCTAAAAACTCGTGTTTTTTACGAAATCATGTAAACTTTCTAGAAGCTGTGATTTTAAAAAACAGTGGAAGTAAGCTTTTCTTATTTCCGGACGAATGTGAAAACTGCAGAAAGTCGTTATGACGTAGAATGTGCATACTTTGTTGATTCCATTTATGAAATAAAACACATTTTCTAAAAACTCGTGTTTTTTAGGAAGTCATGTAAACCTTCTAGAAGCTGTGATTTTAAAAAATGGTGGAAGTAAGTTTTTCTTATTTCCAAACGCATGCGCAAACTATAGAAAGTCGTTATGACATAGAATGTGCCTACATTGTTGATTCCATTTATTTAATCAAACACATTTTCTAAAAACTCGTGTTTTTTAAGAAATCATGTAAACCTTCTAGAAGCTGTGATTTTAAAAAACGGGGGAAGTAAGCTTTTCTTATTTCCAAACTCCTGCGCAAACTATAGAAAGTTGTTATGACATAGAATGTGCATACTTTGTTGATTCCATTTATTTAATAAAAAACATTTTCTAAAAACTCGTGTTTTTTAAGAAATCATGTAAACCTTCTAGAAGCTGTGATTTTAAAAAACGGTGGAAGTAAGCTTTTTTTATTTCCAGACACATGCGCAAACTATAGAAAGTCGTTATGACGTAGAATGTGCATACTTTGTTGATTCCATTTATGAAATAAAAGACATTTTCTAAAAACTCGTGTTTTTTACGAAATTATGTAAACCTTCTAGAAGCTGTGATTTTAAAAAAAGGTGGAAGTAAGCTTTTCTTATTTCCAGACGCATGCACAAACAATAGAAAGTCGTTATGACGTAGAATGTGCATACTTTGTTGATTCCATTTATGAAATAAAACACATTTTCTAAAAACTCGTGTTTTTTAAGAAATCATGTAAACCTTCTAGAAGTTGTGATTTTAAAAAACGGGGGAAGTAAGTTTTTCTTATTTCCAAACGCAAGTGCAAACTATAGAAAGTTGTTATGACGTAGAATGTGCATACTTTGTTGATTCCATTGATGAAATAAAACACATTTTCTAAAAACTCGTGTTTTTTACGAAATGATGGAAACCTTCTTGAAGCTGTGAATTTAAAAAACGGGGGAAGTAAGCTTTTCTTATTTCCAGACGCATGCGCAAACTATAGAAAGTCGTTATGACATAGAATGTGCATACTTTGTAGATTCCATTTATGAAATAAAACACATTTTCTAAAAACTCGTGTTTTTTATGAAATTATGTAAACCTTCTAGAAGCTGTGATTTTATAAAACGGGGGAAGTAAGCTTTTCTTATTTCCAAACGCATGGGAAAACTATAGAAATTCGTTATGACGTAGAATGTGCATACTTTGTAGATTCCATTTATGAAATAAAACACATTTTCTAAAAACTCGTGTTTTTTACGAAATCATGGAAACCTTCTTGAAGCTGTGATTTTAAAAAACGGGGGAAGTAAGCTTTTCTTATTTCCAGACGCATGCGCAAACTATAGAAAGTTGTTATGACGTAGAATGTGCATACTTTGTAGATTCCATTTATGAAATAAAACACATTTTCTAAAAACTCGTGTTTTTTATGAAATTATGTAAACCTTCTAGAAGCTGTGATTTTAAAAATGTTGAAATATTGTAACTTCAAAGAATATTATATTTGTATATTATTTATTCCGGAGATGTTCCATACCTCCGATGTGATTATACTATAAATCCGGAGATGTTTATTCCTCCGAGTTGGGTGTGGTAACTAGGGTTATTAGACCCACCATGTGGGGGTCGGCCCAGTCAGTTATAATGGGGTATTTAACCTAATTGTTAAATACGAGCCTACATGTACTTGTGTAAAATACATATCAGAGTAGTGGAGGAGAGGTCTGCTATTATGGAGGAGGAGATCATGTCTCAGGGTTTCATCTTTATATATTGATTGTCACATATATTGAGGAAGCTTTGCTGGGTTTTCTACCCCATGAGTGTTTCCCAGGATAAATCTCTATCTCTTGTGTTTATGTTGTGCTTGTTGTTTCTTCAGTGATCCTGTATATGCTATTATTGTGAAATGGAATGTAATGCTGCTATTTTCTGTCTTAGCATATTGAATTTTAACATGGTATCAGAGCTAACCTGAAGGAAGACAATGTATGGCACTAAAGACACTTGCTTTACTTACGACAATTTGAAGGTTAGGGTTTTACATAGCAAAAACCAGTCATCGTAGAACTTTCTGTATAAATCCGTTTTGGAGAAGTTTTCGGATCTGAAATTGTTACAGGACGAAGATTAAATCTCCAGGTACCTTGTGTCGAAAGGACAACCTCTAATTCGTTGTACTTTGTGATTTATGATCTGTACAATATAGGGTTTCTGCCTCTTCCAGATCTGAGTCAAAATCAGGTGACCTTGGAAAAAATGTCATATCTTGGGCTAGGAAGCTCCAAATGAAATTTCGTAAAACGTGACAGGTATTACACAGTCTGTACTATCTCAGAAAACTTTTTCAGAGGCCGAAGTTGAACCAGTGACACGTGGCACTCCGTACAAGTTCGCCCTCCTGTATTATCCCATAAACAGGTCATGTTGCGACACTTGGCATAACTCTCTCTCAGAGAGTCCAATTGAGGTCAGACCTGTTAGGATGGAAATATAACAGGCCGAGCTACCTCAAAAAAAAATTTCAGAGGCCGAAGTTCAAACAGTGACACGTGGCACACTGTACAAGTTCGCTCTTCTGTTTTATTCCAAAACAGGTCACGTTGCGACATTTGACATAACTCTCTCTCAGAGAATCCAATTGAGGTCAGATTTGTCAGGATGGAAAGATAACAGGTCAGGCTATCTTAGAAAACTTTTTCAGACCTTGTGGATTGAAAAGTTTGGAGTTACACCAGAAACAATCAGGTACATATTTCTGTCAAAACATAATTATTTTTGAGTACCTTCATTCATGGCTTCCGGAATTTAGGGCTTTGAAGAAAGTTGGAATTTTTGTAAACGGAGACCACGGCTGAATGCTACTCATCAAAATAGAAATTTAGAGACCAAGATCAGATTTTTTGGTTGGGCAGAAGGCCGGGCTTGATCAAACCCTAGTTCGGGACTTTGATCAGAAAAGTGGAAAATTAGGGCTTCTGTAAAAATGGGAATTTTTGAAATCTATGACCATGGCTGGAAGCTCCTCAGAAAAATAGAAGCTTAGAGCTTTGGATCAAACATTTTGATTGGGCAGAAGAGTGGGATTCACCAAACCCCAGTTCAGGGTCACGTCCAGTGAATCCGGAAGTTTCAAAGGCAAAATTGAGGAGTGAAACTTTGCAGTTTTCAAATTCTGAATATATTAGTTTGATCAGCTCATCAAGGCACATATTTCTATCCTTTCGGAAGTTTGAAATTCAAAGTTTGAATTTTTGGGGTTTCTCTGACAAACCCATATCCAGCTCCAGGTCCATTTCTTGCAAATCAAGTGGATAGGGTTAATCCTAGAAGAAGATGGATTGGTCACCTGCATAAGTGAAGGAGTTACTGTTTCAGAGGGAGATGAGGCTAAGGCCTTACATAAGAAGACTACAAGAAGTCTCGACAGGTATGACTTAAGGAGGTTCAGGTATGTCTTGAAATCTGATTCTTGATTAAGTTCATAATGTGTTTTGTCTTCATGTTATTTATTAGTACAATCTTGATTAATGTTAGAATTGTCTTATCACCCTAGTAACAGTGTGAATGATCGAAGACATTCATTGATTAGGGCTATATGATTGTACTAATGCATTATGGTGTTGTGTGAGGTTGATGTTATCTGCTAACAAGATACAGGTACATCACAAAAGACAAATCAAGTTCCATGACCATGACCACATGAATACAAAGACTCATCCATAATCTTTGTTCTACTTACGAGGTATGTATGAACTTGTTATATTATGCTTAACCTATGAAACATGCAGGTTCTAGCTCAGGATCTCTAAATCAATGAAGAGATTGTTTAGGTATGTTGCACATAACTAAGCAGGTATACTAATCCAGGTATGTTTTCCTATGTCATGTTAGAATCTTACCTTGTGATTAGGATCCCTTATATAAGTATACTTGGTATGATTGGTTATGCTTATTCATAAAGTTAGTAATCAAGGGTTTATGCATATCATGTCTCTTATCTTGGTTGATTATTTAACTAACTAGATCAAACAAGAATATGCATAAGTAAAGGAAGACTTCCCTGAAACCTTGAATATTATCTATAATCATGATTATACATTTTCAAGATTATTTAGAACTATAATGTTTTGATAACATTGAGATTATACTAATGAATGTATGTTTGTGTATGAGATCATGATGATGACACTAGTGCACATTTGAGCATGCACAGTGGTACAGAATGAATAGAAGTTCAAAAGACATACAGAAGATCAAGCGGGAGGCAACCACACAAACATAAAAGATAAGTATTTGAGTTGTTATTTGAAATAGTAAATGATATTTCCTGTAATAGATTGTATGCATATTTGTATTCCTATAATATATCATGCTGAGTGTAAATATTCATAGAACATTGAACAGTATACTACTAATATGCATATGATTGGTAAGTTGGACAAACATTCCATTGTTGCTTGTCTAGAATGAAACCTCTTTGCTGACATGCTGAGAGTTGTGCACACTCTCGATAGTATGTTCTGGTAGAGATGGAAGGCATCTAGATAGCCACTGTATGCATACAGGATATGGGAAAGTGTTGTGCCAAAGTATTGGTCAAAATAGTTGCATCACTATGTAAATGATATCTGTATGCATAATAGGTTATCATGTCAATATGATTTGATGATTATGAAGTATTACTAATCATGTACTTAATTTTGATTTGTAGGAAAGGTCATGAAGAATGATGGACACCGTACAAGTGGTGATTGTTCAAACAAGAAGATTTACAAATCAAACAAAATATAGAAGGCTCATGGCTAGAAGATTCTCTTAGAAAGGGGAAGAGAATCACGACAAGATGTTTGCTCCAAGTATGGTGTAATTAAAGAAGAAGTGTGAATCAGGTTCTATATAGGTACCTAGGATCGATAATAAATTGATAAGCTTAATGATCACCATGGGTGATGTGGATCTCAACCTTTGCTACAAGGTTGAATATGAGTTCTATACACAAATGACATGGATGCAATAAGGAACTCACCACAGAGTTCGAATGATATTAAGGCTCATATTAGTAGACCCATCTAACGAGAGATGGCACAGATAGATATGCAGAAGATCATTCAATGCAGAAATGAAAATGAAAGATCTCAAATTGACGCTTTACTTCCTAGGTCTGGAAGTATGGCAAGGCTCAAAAGGAATATTTCTCAACCAGGGAAAGTATGATGAGAAATATGACTTGAGGTGTTGGAATGGCCACTCTTATGGATTCCAACTTGAAGATGTTAGGGGATAACTCATCAGAGTTAGTGGATATAACTCTGTACAGTCAAATTATTGGGTCATTGATGTATCTAACATATACTAGATTAGATATATGCTTTGTTGTGAATACCTTGAGTCAGTATCTAGTGGAAACTAGATGTTTTCACCTGATAGTTGCAAAGCATGTGATGAGGCACCTAAAGATACGATAGACTTTGATCTGTGCTATCTTGGAGATCATGATTTCAGATGGCTACTCAGATGCTGATTGGGCAGAAAGTGTATCAGACAAGAAGAACACATCAAGAGGATGTTATTGTCTAGGATTAGCCATGATCTCGGGGTTTAGCTGGAAGCAGTCTAGTGTGGCTCTCAGCACAAGCAAAATATATGGCTGTTGCTCTGCTAGTTTGTGAAGAAGTTTGGCTTTAGGATTGTTTGACTTAGAGATAGAACCAACTGTGATCCTATGTGACAAATAGAGTGTATCAAGATGACATAGAATCCAGTGTTCCATGATAAGTCAAAGATCATAGGGATCTAACAAGATATGACACAGAAAGGAACTATAAAGTTTGAATTCGTAACAGGTTACCGATGTACTAACCAAACCTCTACCTCGAGTGAAGAAGTTACCAACATACTAACCAGCCTCTGTCTCGAGTGAAATTTGAATACTTTTGAGACAAGCTTGGTGTAGCTCAAAAGGACCCTCCTCGAAAGGGGGGAGTAGTATAGTCACTGATGATGAGATTGTCTCATCGAACAACAAGGTCGATGATGAGGTAACCTGTTCTCTACACCTAGATACTTAGAAATATTTAGATTTAGGACTCGTATACTTAGAATACTTGGTTTTACTTATACATGCTTTTGATGTTATATGTATTAGTAAGAATACATGCTTTTGATGATAGATGTATTGATGAGAATACATGTGGGGATTGTATCATCCTTGAACACATGTTCTAAAGTGAGCCGTAGACGTAATGGTCTCCGAAAATGGAAGTCCTTCATGGACAGGTAGGGATTGTATCATCCCTGTACTTCGGTCCCTGAATAGATCCGTAGACGTATGGTCTCCGAAAATGAAGTCCTTAGTGGATAGGTAGGGATTGTATCATCCCTGGACTTCGGTCCCTGAATAGATCCGTAGACGTATGGTCTCTGAAAATGAAGTCCTTAGTGGACAGGTAGGGGATTGGATCATCCCTGGACTTTCAGTCCTAAAGAGAGCCGTAGACGTGAGGTCTCCGAGAATGAAGTCCTTAGTGGACAGTTGAGGGGATTGGATCATCCCTGGACTTTCAGTCCTAAAGAGAGCCGTAGACGTGAGGTCTCCGAGAATGAAGGTCCTTAGTGGACAGTTGAGGGGATTGGATCATCCCTGGACTTTCAGTCCTAAAGAGAACCGTAGACGTGAGGTCTCCGAGAATGAAGTCCTTAGTGGACAGTTGAGGGGATTGGATCATCCTGGACTTTCAGTCCTAAAGAGAGCCGTAGACGTGAGGTCTCCGAGAATGAAGTCCTTAGTGGACAGTTGAGGGGATTGGATCATCCCTGGACTTTCAGTCCTAAAGAGAGCCGTAGACGTGAGGTCTCCGAGAATGAAGTCCTTAGTGGACAGTTGAGGGGATTGGATCATCCCTGGACTTTCAGTCCTAAAGAGAGCCGTAGACGTGAGGTATCCGAGAATGAAGTCCTTAGTGGACAGTTGAGGGGATTGTATCATCCCCGGACTTAGGTCCCTGAATTGATCCGTAGACGTGAGGTCTCCGAGAAGTGGGGATTGTATCATCCCTGGACTTAGGTCCCTGAATTGATCCGTAGACGTGAGGTCTCCGAGAAGGGGGGATTGTATCATCCCCGGACTTAGGTCCCTGAATTGATCCGTAGACGTGAGGTCTCCGAGAAGTGGGGATTGTATCATCCCCGGACTTAGGTCCCTGAATTGATCCGTAGACGTGTGGTCTCCGAGAAGTGGGGATTGTATCATCCCTGGACTTCGGTCCCTGAATTGATCCGTAGACGTGTGGTCTCCGAGAAGTGGGGATTGTATCCTCCCCGGACTTCGGTCCCTGAATTGATCCGTAGACGTGTGGTCTCCGAGAAGTGGGGATTGTATCATCCCCAGACTTCGGTCCCTGAATTGATCCGTAGACGTGTGCTCTCCGAGAAGTGGGGATTGTATCATCCCCGGACTTCGGTCCCTGAATTGATTCGTAGACGTATGGTCTCCGAGAAAGTGATTTTTGATGTGGTTACTTGTATCGGTAGGATACTTGTATTGATGATGTGGTTACTTGTATCAGTAGGATACTTGTATTGATGATGTGGTTACTTGTATCGGTAGGATACTTGTATTGTCGATGTGGTTACTTGTATCGGTAGGATACATGTATTGATGACATGATTACTTGTATCAGTATGGATACTTGTATTGATGATATGTATACTTGTATTGGCATGAATACTTGTACTAATGATGTGGATACTTGTATTGTTATGGATACCTGTGTCGATGACGATGCTGACGATCGTGTGATGACGATACTGATGATCGTGTGATGGTGATGCTGATGATCGTGTGATGACGATGCTGATGATCGTGACATGACGATGCTGATGATCGTGTGATGACGATGCTGATGATCGTGTGATGACGATGTTGATGATCGTGAGATGACGATGCTGGATGATCGTGTGATGACGATGCTGATGATCGTGAGATGACGATGCTGATGATCGTGTGATGACGATGCTGATGATCGTGTGATGACGATACTGATGATCGTGAGGATCCAGATGTTGATGTTGTTGTAGATTGTTCAAGTCCTGCAGAAGATAAAGACTCAGTACTGAAGATGTTGATGTTCCAGTATTGAAGATGTTCCAGTAACTGCTTGAGTTACTAATGATGTTGAGAAAGCTTCCAATGATTTATAGATGTATCATGTATGATGTTGATGACTCCTTGCTCGTGCAGATACTGTTATAATATCCTTCTCGTTAAGGGGGAGTGTTGAAATATTGTAACTTCAAAGAATATTATATTTGTATATTATTTATTTCGGAGATGTTCCATACCTCCGATGTGATTATACTATAAATCTGGAGATGTTTATTCCTCCGAGTTGGGTGTGGTAACTAGGGTTATTAGACCCACCATGTGGGGGTCGGCCCAGTCAGTTATAATGGGGTATTTTAACCTAATGGTTAAATACGAGCCTACATGTACTTGTGTAAAATACATATCAGAGTAGTGTATAAATAGAGGAGGTGTGTTCCTCATTTGATGCACTCACACACTTGAGGATAGCGCACCTTCTGGAGGAGAGGTCTGCTATTGTGGAGGAGGAGATCATGTCTCAGGGTTTCATCTTTGTATATTGATGGTCACATATATTGAGGAAGCTTTGCTGGGTTTTCTACCCCATGAGGGTTTCCCAGGATAAATCTCTGTCTCTTGTGTTTATGTTGTGCTTGTTGTTTCTTCAGTGATCCTGTATATGCTATTATTGTGAAATGGAATGTAATGCTGCTATTTTCTGTCTTAGCATATTGAATTTTAACAAAAAAATGGGGGGAAGTAAGCTTTTCTTATTTCCAAATGCATGGGCAAACTATAGAAATTCGTTATGACGTAGAATGTGCATACTTTGTAGATTCCATTGATGAAATAAAACACATTTTCTAAAAACTCGTGTTTTTTACGAAATTATGTAAACATTCTAAAAGCTGTGATTTTTAAAAAACGGGGGAAGTAAGCGTTTTCTTATTTCCGGACGCATGCGCAAACTATAGCAAGTCATTATGACGTAGAATGTGCATACTTTGTAGATTCCATTTATGAAATAAAACACATTTTCTAAAAACTCGTGTTTTTTACGAAATCATGTAAACCTTTTAGAAGCTGTGATTTAAAAAAATGGTGGAAGTAAGCTTTTTCTTATTTCCGGACGAATGCGCAAACTATAGAAAGTAGTTATGACGTAGAATGTGCATACTTTGTTGATTCCATTGATGAAATAAAACACATTTTCTAAAAACTCGTGTTTTTTACGAAATTATGTAAACCTTCTAGAAGCTGTGATTTTAAAAAAACGGTGGAAGTAAGCTTTTTCTTATTTCCGACGCATGTGCAAACTATAGAAAGTCGTTATGATGTAGAATGTGCATACTTTGTTGATTCCATTTATGAAATAAAACACATTTTCTAAAAACTCGTGTTTTTTAAGAAATCATGTAAACCTTCTAGAAGCTGTGATTTTAAAAAACGGTGGAAGTAAGCTTTTCTTATTTCCGGACGCATGCGCAAACTATATAAAGTCGTTATGACGTAGAATGTGCATACTTTGTAGATTCCATTTATGAAATAAAACACATTTTCTAAAAACTCGTGTTTTTTAAGAAATCATGTAAACCTTCTAGAAGCTGTGATTTTAAAAAACGGTGGAAGTAAGCTTTTTTTATTTCCGGACGCATGCGCAAACTATAGAAAGTCGTTATGACGTAGAATGTGCATACTGTGTAGATTCCATTTATGAAATAAAACACATTTTCTAAAAACACGTGTTTTTTACGAAATCGTGTAAACCTTCTAGAAGTTGTGATTTTAAAAAAACGGTGGACGTAAGCTTTTCGTATTTCCGGACGAATGTGCAAACTATAGAAAGTCGTTATGACGTAGAATGTGCATACTTTGTTGATTCCATTTATGAAATAAAACACATTTTCTAAAAACTCGTGTTTTTTTAAGAAATCATGTAAACCTTCTAGAAGCTGTGATTTTAAAAAACGGTGGAAGTAAGCTTTTTTTATTTCCGGATGCATGCGCAAACTATAGAAAGTCGTTATGATGTAGAATGTGCATACTTTGTTGATTCCATTTATGAAATAAAACAAATTTTCTAAAAACTCGTGTTTTTTAAGAAATCATGTAAACCTTCTAGAAGCTGTGATTTTAATAAACGGGGGAAGTAAGCTTTCTTATTTCCGAACGCATGCGCAAACTATAGAAAGTCGTTATGACGTAGAATGTGCATACTTTGTAGATTCCATTTATGAAATAAAACACATTTTCTAAAAACTCGTGTTTTTTACGAAATCATGTAAACCTTCTAGAAGCTGTGATTTTAAAAAACGGTGGAAGTAAGCTTTTCTTATTTCCGGACGCATGCGCAAACTATAGAAAGTCGTTATGATGTAGAATGTGCATACTTTGTTGATACCATTTATGAAATAAAACACATTTTCTAAAAACTCGTGTTTTTTAAGAAATCATGTAAACCTTCTAGAAGCTGTGATTTTAAAAAACGGGGGAAGTAAGCTTTTCTTATTTCCGGACGAATGTGCAAACTAAATAAAGTATTTATGATGTAGAATGTGCATACTTTGTTGATTCCATTTATGAAATAAAACACATTTTCTAAAAACTCATGTTTTTTAAGAAATCATGTAAACCTTCTAGAAGCTGTGATTTTAAAAAACCGGGGAAGTAAGGCTTTTCTTATTTCCGGACGCATGCGCAAACTATAGAAAGTCGTTATGACGTAGAATGTGCATACTTTGTTGATTCCATTTATGAAATAAAACACATTTTCTAAAAACTCGTGTTTTTTAAGAAATCATGTAAACATTCTAAAAGCTGTGATTTTAAAAAACGGTGGAAGTAAGCAATTATAATTTCCAAACGCATGCGCAAACTATAGAAATTCATTCTGACGTAGAATGTGCATACTTTGTAGATTCCATTTATGAAATAAACCACATTTTCTAAAAACACGTGTTTTTAACGAAATTATGTAAACCTTCTAGAAGCTGTGATTTTAAAAAACGGTGGAAGTAAGCTTTTCTTATTTCCGAACGCATGCGCAAACTATAGAAAGTCGTTGTGACGTATAATGTGCATACTTTGTTGATTCCATTTATGAAATAAAACACATTTTCTAAAAACTCGTGGTTTTTTAAGAAATCATGTAAACCTTCTAGAAGCCGTGATTTTAAAAACAGAGGAAGTAAGCTTTTCTTATTTCCGGACGCATGGCGCAAACTATAGAAAGTCGTTATGACGTAGAATGTGCCATACTTTGTTGATTCCATTTATAAAATAAAACACATTTTTCTAAAACTCGTGTTTTTTAAGAAATCATGTAAACCTTCTAGAAGCTGTGATTTTAAAAAACGGGGGGAAGTAAGCTTTTCTTATTTCCGGACGCATGCACAAACTATAGAAAGTCGTTATGACGTAGAATGTGCATACTTTGTAGATTCCATTGATTAAATAAAACACATTTTCTAAAAACTCGTGTTTTTTACGAAATCATGTAAACCTTCTAGAAGCTGTGATTTTAAAAAATGGTGGAAGTAAGCTTTTCTTATTTCTAGACGCATGCGCAAACTATAGAAAGTTGTTATGATGTAGAATGTGCATACTTTGTAGATTCCATTTATGAAATAAAACACATTTTCTAAAAACTCATGTTTTTTAAGAAATCATGTAAACCTTCTGGAAGCTGTGATTTAGAAAAATGGGGGAAGTAAGCTTTTCTTATTTCCGGACGCATGCGCAAACTATAGAAAGTCGTTATGACGTAGAATGTGCATACTTTGTAGATTCCATTTATGAAATAAAACACATTTTCTAAAAACTCGTGTTTTTTACGAAATCATGTAAACCTTCTAGAAGCTGTGATTTTAAAAACGGTGGAAGTAAGCTTTTCTTATTTCCCGACGCATGCGCAAACTATAGAAAGTTATTATGACGTAGAATGTGCATACTTTGTACATTCCATTTATGAAATAAAACACATTTTCTAAAAACTCGTGTTTTTTACGAAATCATTTAAACGTTCTAGAAGCTGTGATTTTAAAAAACGGTGGAAGTAAGCTTTTCTTATTTCCGGACGCATGTGCAAACTATAGAAAGTCATTATGACGTAGAATGTGCATACTTTGTTGATTCCATTTATGAAATAAAACACATTTTCTAAAAACTCGTATTTTTTAAGAAATCATGTAAACCTTCTAGAAGCTGTGATTTTAAAAAACGGTGGAAGCAAGTTTTTCTTATTTCCGGACGCATGCGCAAACTATAGAAAGTCATTATGACGTAGAATGTGCATACTTTGTAGATTCCATTTATGAAATAAAACACATTTTCTAAAAACTCGTGTTTCTTAAGAAATCATGTAAAACTTCTAGAAGTTGTGATTTTAAAAAACGGTGGAAGTAAGCTTTTCTTATTTCCAAACGCATGCACAAACTATAGAAAGTCATTCTGGCGTAGAATGTGCATACTTTGTAGATTCCATTTATGAAATAAACCATATTTTCTAAAAACACGTGTTTTTTACGAAATCATGTAAACCTTCTAGAAGCTGTGATTTTAAAAAACGGAGGAAGTAAGCTTTTCTTATTTTCGGACGCATGCGCAAACTATAGAAAGTCGTTATGACGTAGAATGTGCATACTGTGTAGATTCCATTTATGAAATAAAACACATTTTCTAAAAACACGTGTTTTTTTACGAAATCGTGTAAACTTTCTAGAAGTTGTGATTTTAAAAAACGGGTGGACGTAAGATTTTCGTATTTCCGGACGAATGTGCAAACTATAGAAAGTCGTTATGACGTAGAATGTGCATACTTTCTTTATTCCATTTATGAAATAAAACACATTTTCTAAAAACTCATGTTTTTTAAGAAATCATGTAAACCTTCTAGAAGCCGTGATTTTAAAAAACGGTGGAAGTAAGCTTTTTTTATTTCCGGACGCATGCGCAAACTATAGAAAGTCGTTATGATGTAGAATGTGCATACTTTGTTGATTCCATTTATGAAATAAAACACATTTTCTAAAAACTCGTGTTTTTTAAGAAATCATGTAAACCTTCTAGAAGCTGTGATTTTAATAAACGGGGGAAGTAAGCTTTCTTATTTCCAAACGCATGCGCAAACTATAGAAAGTCGTTATGACGTAGAATGTGCATACTTTGTAGATTCCATTTATGAAATAAAACACATTTTCTAAAAACTCCTGTTTTTTACGAAATCATGTAAACCTTCTAGAAGCTGTGATTTTAAAAAACGGTGGAAGTAAGGTTTTCTTATTTCCGGACGCATGCGCAAACTATAGAAAGTCGTTATGACGTAGAATGTGCATACTTTGTTGATTCCATTTATGAAATAAAACACATTTTCTAAAAACTCGTGTTTTTTAGGAAATCATGTAAACCTTCTAGAAGCTGTGATTTTAAAAAACGGGGGAAGTAAGCTTTTCTTATTTCCAAACGCAAGCGCAAACTATAGAAAGTCGTTATGACGTAGAATGTGCATACTTTGTTGATTCCATTTATGAAATAAAACACATTTTCTAAAAACTTGTATTTTTTACGAAATCATGTAAACCTTCTAGAAGCTGTGATTTTAAAAAACGGGGGGAAGTAAGCTTTTCTTATTTCAAAACGAATCCGCATACTATAGAAAGTCATTATGACGTAGAATGTGCATACTTTGTAGATACCATTTATGACATAAAACACATTTTCTAAAAACTCGTGTTTTTTACGAAATCATGTAAACCTTCTAGAAGCTGTGATTTTAAAAAACAGGGGAAGTAAGCTTTTCTTATTTCCAAACGCATGCGCAAACTATAGAAAGTCGTTATGACGTAGAATGTGCATACTTTGTAGATTCCCATTTATGAAATAAAACACATTTTCTAAAAACTTGTGCTTTTTACGAAATCATGTAAACCTTCTAGAAGCTGTGATTTTAAAAAACGGGGGGAAGTAAGCGTTTATTATTTCCGGACGCATGCGCAAACTATAGAAAGTAGTTATGACGTAGAATGTGCATACTTTGTAGATTCCATTTATGAAATAAAACACATTTTCTAAAAACTCGTGTTTTTTACGAAATCATGTAAACTTTATAGAAGCTGTGATTTTAAAAAACGGGGGAAGTAAGCTTTTCTTATTTTCAAACGCATGCGCAAACTATACAAAGTTGTTATGACGTAGAATGTGCATACTTTGTTGATTCCATTTAGGAAATAAAACACATTTTCTAAAAACTCGTGTTTTTTACGAAATCATGTAAACCTTCTAAGAGCTTTGATTTTAAAAAACGGTGGGAAGTAAGCTTTTCTTATTTCCGCACGATTTCAAAAACTGCAGAAAGTCGTTATGACGTAGAATGTGCATACTTTGTTGATTCCATTTATGAAATAAAACACATTTTCTAAAAACTCGTGTTTTTTACGAAAATCATGTAAACGTTCTAGAAGCTGTGATTTTAAAAAACGGTGGAAGTAAGCTTTTCTTATTTCCGGACGCATACGCAAACTATAGAAATTCGTTATGACGTAGAATGTACATACTTTGTAGATTCCATTTATGAAATAAAATACATTTTCTAAAAACTCGTGTTTTTTACGAAATCATGTAAACCTTCTAGAAGCTGTGATTTTAAAAAACGGTGGAAGTAAGCTTTTCTTATTTCCGGACGCATGCGCAAACTATAGAAAGTCGTTATGACGTAGAATGTGCATACTTTGTAGATTTCATTTAAGAAATAAAACACATTTTCTAAAAACTCGCGTTTCTTACACAATCATGTAAACCTTCTAGAAGCTGTGATTTTAAAAAACGGTGGAAGTAAGCTTTTCTTATTTCCAAACGCATGCGCAAACTATAGAAAGTCGTTCTGACGTAGAATGTGCATACTTTGTAGATTCCATTTATGAAATAAACCACATTTTCTAAAAACATGTGTTTTTTACGAAATCATGTAAACCTTCTAGAAGCTGTGATTTTAAAAAACGGTGGAAGTAAGCTTTTCTTATTTCCAAACGCATGCGCAAACTATAGAAAGTCATTGTGACGTAGAATGTGCATACTTTGTTGATTCCATTTATGAAATAACACACATTTTCTAAAAACTCGTGTTTTTTAAGAAATCATGTAAACCTTCTAGAAGCTGTGATTTTAAAGAACGGGGGAAGTAAGCTTTTCTTATTTCCGGACGCATGCGCAAACTATAGAAAGTCATTATGACGTAGATTGTGCATACTTTGTAGATTCCATTTAGGAAATAAAACACATTTTCTAAAAACTCGTGTTTTTTACGAAATCACGTAAACCTTCTAGAAGCTGTGATTTTAAAAAACGGTGGAAGTAAGCTTTTCTTATTTCCGGACGAATGCGCAAACTATAGAAAATCGTTATGACGTAGAATGTGCATACTTTGTTGATTCCATTTATGAAATAAAACACATTTTCTAAAAACTCGTGTTTTTTACGAAATCATGTAAACCTTCTAGAAGCTGTGATTTTAAAAAACGGTGGAAGTAAGCTTTTCTTATTTCCAAACGCATGCGCAAACTATAGAAATTTGTTGTGATGTAGAATGTCCATACTTTGCTGATTCCATTTATGAAATAAAACACATTTTCTAAAAACTCGTGTTTTTTAAGAAATCATGTAAACCTTCTAGAAGCTGTGATTTTAAAAAACGGGGGATGTAAGCTTTACTTATTTCCAGACGCATGCGCAAACTATAGAAAGTCGTTATGACGTAGAATGTGCATACTTTGTAGATTCCATTTATGAAATAAAACACATTTTCTAAAAACACGTGTTTTTTAAGAAATCATGTAAACCTTCAGGAAGCTGTGATTTAGAAAAACGGGGGAAGTAAGCTTTTCTTATTTCCGGACGCATGTGCAAACTATAGAAAGTCGTTATGACGTAGAATGTGCATACTTTGTAGATTCCATTTATTAAATAAAACACATTTTCTAAAAACTCGTGTTTTTTACGAAATCATGTAAACCTTCTAGAAGCTGTGATTTTAAAAAACGGTGGAAGTATACTTTTCTTATTTCCGGACGCATGCGCAAACTATAGAAAGTCGTTATGACGTAGAATGTGCATACTTTGTACATTCCATTTATGAAATAAAACACATTTTCTAAAAACTCGTGTTTTTTACGAAATCATTTAAACGTTCTAGAAGCTGTGATTTTAAAAAACGGTGGGAGTAAGCTTTTCTTATTTCCGGACGCATGCGCAAACTATAGAAAGTCATTATGACGTAGAATGTGCATACTTTGTTGATTCCATTTATGAAATAAAACACATTTTCTAAAAACTCGTATTTTTTAAGAAATCATGTAAACCTTCTAGAAGCTGTGATTTTAAAAAACGGTGGAAGCAAGCTTTTCTTATTTCCGGACGCATGCGCAAACTATAGAAAGTCGTTATGACGTAGAATGTGCATACTTTGTAGATTCCATTTATGAAATAAAACACATTTTCTAAAAACTCGTGTTTCTTACGAAATCATGTAAAACTTCTAGAAGCTGTGATTTTAAAAAACGGTGTTAGTAAGCTTTTCTTATTTCCAAACGCATGCGCAAACCATAGAAAGTCGTTGTGACGTAGAATGTGCATACTTTGTAGATTCCATTTATGAAATAAAACATATTTTCTAAAAACTCGTGTTTTTTACGAAATCATGTAAACCTTCTAGAAGCTGTGATTTTAAAAAACGGGGGAAGTAAGCTTTTCTTATTTCCGGACGCATGCGCAAACTATAGAAAGTCGTTATGACGTAGAATGTGCATAGTTTGTTGATTACATTTATGAAATAAAACACATTTTCTAAAAACATGTGTTTTTTACGAAATCATGTAAACCTTCTAGAAGCTGTGATTTTAAAAAACGGGAGAAGTAAGCTTTTCTTATTTCCAAACGCATGCGCAAACCATAGAAAGTCGTTGTGACGTAGAATGTGCATACTTTGTAGATTCCATTTATGAAATAAAATACATTTTCTAAAAACTCGTGTTTTTTACGAAATCATGTAAACCTTCTAGAAGCTGTGATTTTAAAAAACGGGGGAAGTAAGCTTTTCTTATTTCCGGACGCATGCGCAAACTATAGAAAGTCGTTATGACGTATAATGTGCATAGTTTGTTGATTGCATTTATGAAATAAAACACATTTTCTAAAAACACGTGTTTTTTACGAAATCATGTAAACCTTCTAGAAGCTGTGATTTTAAAAAACGGGAGAAGTAAGCTTTTCTTATTTCCAAACGCATGCGTAAACTATAGAAAGTCGTTATGACGTAGAATGTGCAGACTTTGTAGATTCCATTTATGAAATAAACCACATTTTCTAAAAACATGTGTTTTTTACGAAATCATATAAACCTTCTAGAAGCTGTGATTTTAAAAAACGGAGGAAGTAAGCTTTTCTTATTTCCAAACGCATGCGCAAACCATAGAAAGTCGTTGTGACGTAGAATGTGCATACTTTGTAGATTCCATTTATGAAATAAAACACATTTTCTAAAAACACGTGTTTTTTACGAAATCATGTAAACCTTCTAGAAGCTGTGATTTTAAAAAACGGGAGAAGTAAGCTTTTCTTATTTCCAAACGCATGCGTAAACTGTAGAAAGTCGTTATGACGTAGAATGTGCATACTTTGTTTATTCCATTTATGAAATAAAACACATTTTCCAAAAACTCGTGTTTTTTAAGAAATCATGTAAGCCTTCTAGAAGCTGTGATTTTAAAAAACGGGGGGAAGTAAGCATTTCTTATTTCCGGACGCATGCGCAAACTATAGAAAGTTTTTATGATGTAGAATGTGCATACTTTGTAGATTCTATTTATGAAATAAAACACATTTTCTAAATGCTCGTGTTTTTTACGAAATCATGTAAACCTTCTAGAAGCTGCGATTTTAAAAAACGGTGGAAGTAAGCTTTTCTTATTTCCGGACGCATGCGCAAACTATAGAAAGTCGTTATGACGTAGAATGTGCATACTTTGTTGATTCCATTTATGAAATAAAACACATTTTCTAAAAACTCGTGTTTCTTAAGAAATCATGTAAACCTTCTGGAAGCTGTGATTTAGAAAAACGGGGGAAGTAAGCTTTTCTTATTTCCGGATGAATACGCAAACTATAGAAAGTCGTTATGACGTAGAATGTGCATACTTTGTTGATTCCATTGATGAAATAAAACACATTTTCTAAAAAGTCGTGTTTTTTTACGAAATTATGTAAATCTTCTAGAAGCTGTGATTTTAAAAAACGGTGGAAGTAAGCTTTTCTTATTTTCGGACGCACGCGCAAACTATAGAAAGTCGTTATGACGTAGAATGTGCATACTTTGTTGATTCTATTTAAAAAATAAAACACATTTTCTAAAAACTCATGTTTCTTAAGAAATCATGTAAACCTTCTGGAAGCTGTGATTTAGAAAAACGGGGGAAGTAAGCATTTCTTATTTCCGGACGCATGCGCAAACTATAGAAAGTTGTTATGACGTAGAATGTGCATACTTTGTAGATTCCATTTATGAAATAAAACACATTTTCTAAAAACTCGTGTTTTTTACGAAATCATGTAAACTTTCTAGGAGCTGTGATTTTAAAAAATGGTGGAAGTAAGCTTTTCTTATTTCCGGACGCATGCGCAAACTATAGAAAGTCGTTATGACATATAATGTGCATACTTTGTAGATTCCATTTATGAAATAAAATACGTTTTCTAAAAACTCGTGTTTTTTACGAAATCATGTAAACGTTTTAGAAGCTGTGATTTTAAAAAACGGTGGAAGTAAGCTTTTCTTATTTCCGGACGCATGCGCAAACTATAGAAAGTCATTATGACGTAGAATGTGCATACTTTGTTGATTCCATTTATGAAATAAAACACATTTTCTAAAAACTCTTGTTTTTTAAGAAATCATGTAAACCTTCTGGAAGCTGTGATCTAGAAAAACGGGGGAAGTAAGCTTTTCTTATTTCCGGACGCATGCGCAAACTATAGAAAGTTGTTATGACGTAGAATGTGCATACTTTGTAGATTCCATTTATGAAATAAAACACATTTCTAAAAACTCGTGTTTTTTACGAAATCATGTAAACCTTCTAGAAGCTGTGATTTTAAAAAACGGTTGAAGTAAGCTTTTCTTATTTCCGGATGCATCCGCAAACTATAGAAAGTCGTTATGACATAGAATGTGCATACTTTGTAGATTCCATTTATGAAATAAAACACATTTTCTAAAAACTCGTGTTTTTTACGAAATCATGTAAACGTTCTAGAAGCTGTGATTTTAAAAAACGGTGGAAGTAAGCTTTTCTTATTTCCGGACGCATGCGCAAACTATAGAAAGTCGTTATGACGTAGAATGTGCATACTTTGTTGATTCCATTTATGAAATAAAACACATTTTCTAAAAACTCGTGTTTTTTACGAAATCATGTAAACCTTCTAGAAGCTGTGATTATAAAAAAGGGTGGAAGTAAGCTTTTCTTATTTTCGGACGCATGCGCAAACTATAGAATGTCGTTATGACGTAGAATGTGCATACTTTGTAGATTCCATTTATGAAATAAAACACATTTTCTAAAAACTCGTGTTTCTTATGAAATCATGTAAACCTTCTAGAAGCTGTGATTTTAAAAAACGGTGGAAGTAAGCTTTTCTTATTTCCAAACACATGCGCAAACTATAGAAAGTCGTTCTAACGTAGAATGTGCATACTTTGTAGATTCCATTTATGAAATAAACCACATTTTTTTAAAAACACGTGTTTTTTACGAAATCATGTAAACCTTCTAGAAGCTGTGATTTTAAAAAACGGTGGAAGTAAGCTTTTCTTATTTCCAAACGCATGGGAAAACTATAGAAAGTCGTTGTGATGTAGAATGTCCATACTTTGTTGATTCCATTTATGAAATAAAACACATTTTCTAAAAACTCGTGTTTTTTAAGAAATCATGAAAACCTTCTAGAAGCTGTGATTTTAAAAAACGGGGGATATAAGCTTTACTTATTTCCGAACGAATGCGCAAACTATAGAAAGTCGTTATGACGTAGAATGTGCATACTTTCTAGATTCCATTTATGAAATAAAACACATTTTCTAAAAACATGTGTTTTTTACGAAATCAAGTAAACCTTCTAGAAGCTTTGATTTTAAAAAACGGTGGAAGTAAGCTTTTCTTATTTCCGGACGCATGCGCAAACTATAGAAAGTCGTTATGACATAGAATGTGCATACTTTGCAGATTCCATTTATGAAATAAAACACATTTTCTAAAAACTCGTGTTTTTTACGAAATCATGTAAACGTTCTAGAAGCTGTGATTTTAAAAAACGGTGGAAGTAAGCTTTTCTTATTTCCGGACGCATGCGCAAACTATAGAAAGTCATTATGACGTAGAATGTGCATACTTTGTTGATTCCATTTATGAAATAAAACACATTTTCTAAAAACTGATGTTTTTTACGAAATCATGTAAACCTTCTAGAAGCTGTGATTTTAAAAAACGGTGGAAGTAAGCTTTTCTTATTTTCGGACGCATGCGCAAACTATAGAAAGTCGTTATGACGTAGAATGTGCATACTTTGTAGATTCCATTTATGAAATAAAACACATTTTCTAAAAACTCGTGTTTCTTACGAAATCATGTAAACCTTCTAGAAGCTGTGATTTTAAAAAACGGTGGAAGTTAGCTTTTCTTATTTCCAAACGCATGCGCAAACTATAGAAAGTCATTGTGATGTAGAATGTGCATACTTTGTTGATTCCATTTATGAAATAACACACATTTTCTAAAAACTCGTGTTTCTTAAGAAATCATGTAAACCTTCTAGAAGCTGTGATTTTAAAGAACGGTGGAAGTAAGCTTTTCTTATTTCCGGACGCATGCGCAAACTATAGAAAGTCATTATGACGTAGAATGTGCATACTTTGTAGATTCCATTTAGGAAATAAAACAGATTTTCTAAAAACTCGTGTTTTTTACGAAATCATGTAAACCTTCTAGAAGCTGTGATTTTAAAAAACGGTGGAAGTAAGCTTTTCTTATTTCCAAACGCATGCGCAAACTATAGAAATTTGTTGTGATGTAGAATGTCCATACTTTGCTGATTCCATTTATGAAATAAAACACATTTTCTAAAAACTCGTGTTTTTTAAGAAATCATGTAAACCTTCTAGAAGCTGTGATTTTAAAAAACGGGGGATGTAAGCTTTACTTATTTCCAGACGCATGCGCAAACTATAGAAAGTCGTTATGACGTAGAATGTGCATACTTTGTAGATTCCATTTATGAAATAAAACACATTTTCTAAAAACACGTGTTTTTTAAGAAATCATGTAAACCTTCAGGAAGCTGTGATTTAGAAAAACGGGGGAAGTAAGCTTTTCTTATTTCCGGACGCATGTGCAAACTATAGAAAGTCGTTATGACGTAGAATGTGCATACTTTGTAGATTCCATTTATTAAATAAAACACATTTTCTAAAAACTCGTGTTTTTTACGAAATCATGTAAACCTTCTAGAAGTTGTGATTTTAAAAAACGGTGGAAGTATACTTTTCTTATTTCCGGACGCATGCGCAAACTATAGAAAGTCGTTATGACGTAGAATGTGCATACTTTGTACATTCCATTTATGAAATAAAACACATTTTCTAAAAACTCGTGTTTTTTACGAAATCATTTAAACGTTCTAGAAGCTGTGATTTTAAAAAACGGTGGGAGTAAGCTTTTCTTATTTCCGGACGCATGCGCAAACTATAGAAAGTCATTATGACGTAGAATGTGCATACTTTGTTGATTCCATTTATGAAATAAAACACATTTTCTAAAAACTCGTATTTTTTAAGAAATCATGTAAACCTTCTAGAAGCTGTGATTTTAAAAAACGGTGGAAGCAAGCTTTTCTTATTTCCGAACGCATGCGCAAACTATAGAAAGTCGTTATGACGTAGAATGTGCATACTTTGTAGATTCCATTTATGAAATAAAACACATTTTCTAAAAACTCGTGTTTCTTACGAAATCATGTAAAACTTCTAGAAGCTGTGATTTTAAAAAACGGTGTTAGTAAGCTTTTCTTATTTCCAAACGCATGCGCAAACCATAGAAAGTCGTTGTGACGTAGAATGTGCATACTTTGTAGATTCCATTTATGAAATAAAACATATTTTCTAAAAACTCGTGTTTTTTACGAAATCATGTAAACCTTCTAGAAGCTGTGATTTTAAAAAACGGGGGAAGTAAGCTTTTCTTATTTCCGGACGCATGCGCAAACTATAGAAAGTCGTTATGACGTAGAATGTGCATAGTTTGTTGATTACATTTATGAAATAAAACACATTTTCTAAAAACACGTGTTTTTTACGAAATCATGTAAACCTTCTAGAAGCTGTGATTTTAAAAAACGGGAGAAGTAAGCTTTTCTTATTTCCAAACGCATGCGCAAACCATAGAAAGTCGTTGTGACGTAGAATGTGCATACTTTGTAGATTCCATTTATGAAATAAAATACATTTTCTAAAAACTCGTGTTTTTTACGAAATCATGTAAACCTTCTAGAAGCTGTGATTTTAAAAAACGGGGGAAGTAAGCTTTTCTTATTTCCGGACGCATGCGCAAACTATAGAAAGTCGTTATGACGTATAATGTGCATAGTTTGTTGATTGCATTTATGAAATAAAACACATTTTCTAAAAACACGTGTTTTTTACGAAATCATGTAAACCTTCTAGAAGCTGTGATTTTAAAAAACGGGAGAAGTAAGCTTTTCTTATTTCCAAACGCATGCGTAAACTATAGAAAGTCGTTATGACGTAGAATGTGCAGACTTTGTAGATTCCATTTATGAAATAAACCACATTTTCTAAAAACATGTGTTTTTTACGAAATCATATAAACCTTCTAGAAGCTGTGATTTTAAAAAACGGAGGAAGTAAGCTTTTCTTATTTCCAAACGCATGCGCAAACCATAGAAAGTCGTTGTGACGTAGAATGTGCATACTTTGTAGATTCCATTTATGAAATAAAACACATTTTCTAAAAACACGTGTTTTTTACGAAATCATGTAAACCTTCTAGAAGCTGTGATTTTAAAAAACGGGAGAAGTAAGCTTTTCTTATTTCCAATCGCATGCGTAAACTGTAGAAAGTCGTTATGACGTAGAATGTGCATACTTTGTTTATTCCATTTATGAAATAAAACACATTTTCCAAAAACTCGTGTTTTTTAAGAAATCATGTAAGCCTTCTAGAAGCTGTGATTTTAAAAAACGGGGGAAGTAAGCATTTCTTATTTCCGGACGCATGCGCAAACTATAGAAAGTTTTTATGATGTAGAATGTGCATACTTTGTAGATTCTATTTATGAAATAAAACACATTTTCTAAATGCTCGTGTTTTTTACGAAATCATGTAAACCTTCTAGAAGCTGCGATTTTAAAAAACGGTGGAAGTAAGCTTTTCTTATTTCCGGACGCATGCGCAAACTATAGAAAGTCGTTATGACGTATAATGTGCATACTTTGTTGATTCCATTTATGAAATAAAACACATTTTCTAAAAACTCGTGTTTCTTAAGAAATCATGTAAACCTTCTGGAAGCTGTGATTTAGAAAAACGGGGGAAGTAAGCTTTTCTTATTTCCGGATGAATACGCAAACTATAGAAAGTCGTTATGACGTAGAATGTGCATACTTTGTTGATTCCATTGATGAAATAAAACACATTTTCTAAAAAGTCGTGTTTTTTTTACGAAATTATTTAAATCTTCTAGAAGCTGTGATTTTAAAAAACGGTGGAAGTAAGCTTTTCTTATTTTCGGACGCACGCGCAAACTATAGAAAGTCGTTATGACGTAGAATGTGCATACTTTGTTGATTCTATTTAAAAAATAAAACACATTTTCTAAAAACTCATGTTTCTTAAGAAATCATGTAAACCTTCTGGAAGCTGTGATTTAGAAAAACGGGGGAAGTAAGCATTTCTTATTTCCGGACGCATGCGCAAACTATAGAAAGTTGTTATGACGTAGAATGTGCATACTTTGTAGATTCCATTTATGAAATAAAACACATTTTCTAAAAACTCGTGTTTTTTACGAAATCATGTAAACTTTCTAGGAGCTGTGATTTTAAAAAATGGTGGAAGTAAGCTTTTCTTATTTCCGGACGCATGCGCAAACTATAGAAAGTCGTTATGACATATAATGTGCATACTTTGTAGATTCCATTTATGAAATAAAATACGTTTTCTAAAAACTCGTGTTTTTTACGAAATCATGTAAACGTTTTAGAAGCTGTGATTTTAAAAAACGGTGGAAGTAAGCTTTTCTTATTTCCGGACGCATGCGCAAACTATAGAAAGTCATTATGACGTAGAATGTGCATACTTTGTAGATTCCATTTATGAAATAAAACACATTTTCTAAAAACTCGTGTTTTTTACGAAATCATGTAAACCTTCTAGAAGCTGTGATTTTAAAAAACGGTTGAAGTAAGCTTTTCTTATTTCCGGATGCATCCGCAAACTATAGAAAGTCGTTATGACATAGAATGTGCATACTTTGTAGATTCCATTTATGAAATAAAACACATTTTCTAAAAACTCGTGTTTTTTACGAAATCATGTAAACGTTCTAGAAGCTGTGATTTTAAAAAACGGTGGAAGTAAGCTTTTCTTATTTCCGGACGCATGCGCAAACTATAGAAAGTCGTTATGACGTAGAATGTGCATACTTTGTTGATTCCATTTATGAAATAAAACACATTTTCTAAAAACTCGTGTTTTTTACGAAATCATGTAAACCTTCTAGAAGCTGTGATTATAAAAAAGGGTGGAAGTAAGCTTTTCTTATTTTCGGACGCATGCGCAAACTATAGAATGTCGTTATGACGTAGAATGTGCATACTTTGTAGATTCCATTTATGAAATAAAACACATTTTCTAAAAACTCGTGTTTCTTATGAAATCATGTAAACCTTCTAGAAGCTGTGATTTTAAAAAACGGTGGAAGTAAGCTTTTCTTATTTCCAAACACATGCGCAAACTATAGAAAGTCGTTCTAACGTAGAATGTGCATACTTTGTAGATTCCATTTATGAAATAAACCACATTTTTTTAAAAACACGTGTTTTTTACGAAATCATGTAAACCTTCTAGAAGCTGTGATTTTAAAAAACGGTGGAAGTAAGCTTTTCTTATTTCCAAACGCATGGGAAAACTATAGAAAGTCGTTGTGATGTAGAATGTCCATACTTTGTTGATTCCATTTATGAAATAAAACACATTTTCTAAAAATTTGTGTTTTTTAAGAAATCATGAAAACCTTCTAGAAGCTGTGATTTTAAAAAACGGGGGATATAAGCTTTACTTATTTCCGAACGAATGCGCAAACTATAGAAAGTCGTTATGACGTAGAATGTGCATACTTTCTAGATTCCATTTATGAAATAAAACACATTTTCTAAAAACATGTGTTTTTTACGAAATCAAGTAAACCTTCTAGAAGCTTTGATTTTAAAAAACGGTGGAAGTAAGCTTTTCTTATTTCCGGACGCATGCGCAAACTATAGAAAGTCGTTATGACATAGAATGTGCATACTTTGCAGATTCCATTTATGAAATAAAACACATTTTCTAAAAACTCGTGTTTTTTACGAAATCATGTAAACGTTCTAGAAGCTGTGATTTTAAAAAACGGTGGAAGTAAGCTTTTCTTATTTCCGGACGCATGCGCAAACTATAGAAAGTCATTATGACGTAGAATGTGCATACTTTGTTGATTCCATTTATGAAATAAAACACATTTTCTAAAAACTGATGTTTTTTACGAAATCATGTAAACCTTCTAGAAGCTGTGATTTTAAAAAACGGTGGAAGTAAGCTTTTCTTATTTTCGGACGCATGCGCAAACTATAGAAAGTCGTTATGACGTAGAATGTGCATACTTTGTAGATTCCATTTATGAAATAAAACACATTTTCTAAAAACTCGTGTTTCTTACGAAATCATGTAAACCTTCTAGAAGCTGTGATTTTAAAAAACGGTGGAAGTTAGCTTTTCTTATTTCCAAACGCATGCGCAAACTATAGAAAGTCATTGTGATGTAGAATGTGCATACTTTGTTGATTCCATTTATGAAATAACACACATTTTCTAAAAACTCGTGTTTCTTAAGAAATCATGTAAACCTTCTAGAAGCTGTGATTTTAAAGAACGGTGGAAGTAAGCTTTTCTTATTTCCGGACGCATGCGCAAACTATAGAAAGTCATTATGACGTAGAATGTGCATACTTTGTAGATTCCATTTAGGAAATAAAACAGATTTTCTAAAAACTCGTGTTTTTTACGAAATCATGTAAACCTTCTAGAAGCTGTGATTTTAAAAAACGGTGGAAGTAAGCTTTTCTTATTTCCGGACTAATGCGCAAACTATAGAAAGTCGTTGTGATGTAGAATGTCCATACTTTGTTGATTCCATTTATGAAATAAAACACATTTTCTAAAAACTCGTGTTTTTTAAGAAATCATGTAAACCTTCTAGAAGCTGTGATTTTAAAAAACGGGGGATATAAGCTTTACTTATTTCCGGACGCATGCGCAAACTATAGAAAGTCGTTATGACGTAGAATGTGCATACTTTGTAGATTCCATTTATGAAATAAAACACATTTTCTAAAAACACGTGTTTTTTACGAAATCGTGTAAACCTTCCAGAAGCTATGATTTTAAAAAACGGTGTACATAAGCTTTTCGTATTTCCGGACGAATGCGCAAACTATAGACAGTCGTTATGACGTAGAATGTGCATACTTTGTTGATTCCATTTATGAAAAAAAACATTCTAAAAACTCGTGTTTTTTAAGAAATCATGTAAACCTTCTAGAAGCTGTGATTTTAAAAAACGTTGGAAGTAAGCTTTTTTTATTTCCGGACGCATGCACAAACTATAGAAAGTCGTTATGACGTAGAATGTGCATACTTTGTTGATTCCATTTATGAAATAAAACACATTTTCTAAAAACTCGTGTTTTTTAAGAAATCATGTAAACCTTCTAGAAGCTGTGATTTTAATAAACGAGGGAAGTAAGCTTTTCTTATTTCCAAACACATGCGCAAACTATAGAAAGTCGTTATGACGTAGAATGTGCATACTTTGTAGATTCCATTTATGATATAAAACACATTTTCTAAAAACTCGTGTTTTTTACGAAATCATGTAAACCTTCTAGAAGCTGTGATTTTAAAAAATGGTGGAAGTAAGCTTTTCTTATTTTCGGACGCATGCGCAAACTATAGAAATTCGTTATGACGTAGAATGTGCATACTTTGTAGATTACATTTATGAAATAAAACACATTTTCTAAAAACTCGTGTTTGTTACGAAATCATGTAAACATTATAGAAGCTGTGATTTTAAAAAACGGTGGAAGTACGCTTTTCTTATTTCCCGACGCATGCACAAACTATAGAAAGTCGTTATGACCTAGAATGGCCATACTTTGTTGATTCCATTTATGAAATAAAACACATTTTCTAAAAACTCATGTTTTTTAAGAAATCATGTAAACCTTCTAGAAGCTGTGATTTTAAAGAACGGGGGAAGTAAGCTTTTCTTATTTCCGGACGCATGCGCAAACTATAGAAAGTCGTTATGACGTAGAATGTGCATACTTTGTAGATTCCATTTAGGAAATAAAACACATTTTCTAAAAACTCGTGTTTTTTACGAAATCAGGTAAACCTTCTAGAAGCTGTGATTTTAAAAAACGGTGGAAGTAAGCTTTTCTTATTTCCGGACGAATGCGCAAACTATAGAAAATCGTTACGACGTAGAATGTGCATACTTTGTTGATTCCATTTATGAAATAATACACATTTTCTAAAAACTCGTGTTTTTTAAGAAATCATGTAAACCTTCTAGAAGCTGTGATTTTAAAAAATGGGGGAAGTAAGCTTTTCTTATTTCCGGACGCATGCGCAAACTATAGAAATTCGCTATGATGTAGAACGTGCATACTTTGTAGATTCCATTTATGAAATAAAACACATTTTCTAAAAACACGTGTGTTTTACGAAATCGTGTAAACCTTCTACAAGTTGTGATTTTAAAAAACGGTGGACGTAAGCTTTTCGTATTTCCGGACGAATGCGCAAACTATAGAAAGTCGTTATGACGTAGAATGTGCATACTTTGTTGATTCCATTTATGAAATAAAACACATTTTCTAAAAACTCGTGTTTTTTAAGAAATCATGTAAACCTTCTAGAAGCTGTGATTTTAAAAAACGTTGGAAGTAAGCTTTTCTTATTTCCGGACGCATGCACAAACTATAGAAAGTCGTTATGACGTAGAATGTGCATACTTTGTTGATTCCATTTATGAAATAAAACACATTTTCTAAAAACTCGTGTTTTTTAAGAAATCATGTAAACCTTCTAGAAGCTGTGATTTTAATAAACGGGGGAAGTAAGCTTTTCTTATTTCCAAACACATGCGGAAACTATAGAAAGCCGTTATGACGTAGAATGTGCATAGTTTGTAGATTCCATTTATGAAATAAAACACATTTTCTAAAAACTCGTGTTTTTTACGAAATCATGTAAACCTTCTAGAAGCTATGATTTAAAAAAATGGTGGAAGTAAGCTTTTCTTATTTCTGGACGCATGCGCAAACTATAGAAGGTCGTTATGACATAGAATGGCCATACTTTGTTGATTCCATTTATGAAATAAAACACATTTTCTAAAAACTCGTGTTTTTTAAGAAATCATGTAAACCTTCTAGAAGCTGTGATTTTAAAAAACGGGGGAAGTAAGCTTTTCTTATTTCCAAACGCATGCGCAAACTATAGAAAGTCGTTATGACGTAGAATGTGCATACTTTGTTGATTCCATTTATGAAATAAAACACATTTTCTAAAAACTCGTGTTTTTTAAGAAATCATGTAAACCTTCTAGAAGCTGTGATTTTAAAAAACGGGGGAAGTAAGCTTTTATTATTTCCGGACGCATGCGCAAACTATAGACAGTCGTTATGACGTAGAATGTGCATACTTTCTAGATTCCATTTATGAAATAAAACACATTTTCTAAAAACTCGTGTTTTTTACGAAATCATGTAAACCTTCTAGAAGCTGTGATTTTAAAAAACGGTGGAAGTAAGCTTTTCTTATTTCCGGACGCATGCGCAAACTATAGAAAGTCGTTATGACGTAGAATGTGCATATTTTGTTGATTCCATTTATGAAATAAAACACATTTTCTAAAAACTCGTGTTTTTTAAGAAATCATGTAAACCTTCTAGAAGCTGTGATTTTAATAAACGGGGGAAGTAAGCTTTTCTTATTTCCAAATGCATGCGAAAACTATAGAAAGTCGTTATGACGTAGAATGTGCATACTTTGTTGATTCCATTTATGAAATAAAACACATTTTCTAAAAACTCGTGTTTTTTAAGAAATCATGTAAACCTTCTGGAAGCTGTGATTTAGAAAAACGGGGGAACTAAGCTTTTCTTATTTCCGGACGTATGCGCAAACTATAGAAACTCGTTATGACGTAGAATGTGCATACTTTGTAGATTCCATTTATGAAATAAAACACATTTTCTAAAAACTCGTGTTTTTTAAGAAATCATGTAAACGTTCTAGAAGCTGGGATTTTAAAAAACAGTGGAAGTAAGCTTTTCTTATTTCCGGACGCATGCGCAAACTATAGAAAGTCGTTATGACGTAGAATGTGCATACTTTGTTAATTCCATTTATGAAATAAAACATGTTTTCTAAAAACTCATGTTTTTTACGAAATCATGTGAACCTTCTAGAAGCTGTGATTTTAAAAAACGGTGGAAGTAAGCTTTTTTTATTTCCGGACGAATGCGCAAACTATAGAAAGTCATTATGACGTAGAATGTTCATACTTTGTTGATTCCATTTATGAAATAAAACACATTTTCTAAAAACTCGTTTTTTTTACGAAATCATGTAAACCTTCTAGAAGCTGTGATTTTAAAAAACGGTGGAAGTAAGCTTTTCTTATTTTCGGACGCATGCGCAAACTATAGAAAGTCGTTATGACGTAGAATGTGCATACTTTGTAGATTCCATTTATGAAATAAAACACATTTTCTAAAAACTCGTGTTTCTAACGAAATCATGTAAACCTTCTAGAAGCTGTGATTTTAAAAAACGGTGGAAGTTAGCTTTTCTTATTTCCAAACGCATGCGCAAACTATAGAAAGTCATTGTGACGTAGAATGTGCATACTTTGTTGATTCCATTTATGAAATAACACACATTTTCTAAAAACTCGTGTTTCTTAAGAAATCATGTAAACCTTCTAGAAGCTGTGATTTTAAAGAACGGGGGAAGTAAGCTTTTCTTATTTCCGGACGCATGCGCAAACTATAGAAAGTCGTTATGACGTAGAATGTGCATACTTTGTAGATTCCATTTAGGAAATAAAACACATTTTCTAAAAACTCGTGTTTTTTACGAAATCAGGTAAACCTTCTAGAAGCTGTGATTTTAAAAAACGGTGGAAGTAAGCTTTTCTTATTTCCAGACGAATGCGCAAACTATAGAAAATCGTTACGACGTAGAATGTGCATACTTTGTTGATTCCATTTATGAAATAAAACACATTTTCTAAAAACTCGTGTTTTTTAAGAAATCATGTAAACCTTCTAGAAGCTGTGATTTTAAAAAATGGGGGAAGTAAGCTTTTCTTATTTCCGGACGCATGCGCAAACTATAGAAATTCGCTATGATGTAGAATGTGCATACTTTGTAGATTCCATTTATGAAATAAAACACATTTTCTAAAAACACGTGTTTTTTACGAAATCGTGTAAACCTTCTACAAGTTGTGATTTTAAAAAACGGTGGACGTAAGCTTTTCGTATTTCCGGACGAATGCGCAAACTATAGAAAGTCGTTATGACGTAGAATGTGCATACTTTGTTGATTCCATTTATGAAATAAAACACATTTTCTAAAAACTCGTGTTTTTTAAGAAATCATGTAAACCTTCTAGAAGCTGTGATTTTAAAAAACGTTGGAAGTAAGCTTTTCTTATTTCCGGACGCATGCACAAACTATAGAAAGTCGTTATGACGTAGAATGTGCATACTTTGTTGATTCCATTTATGAAATAAAACACATTTTCTAAAAACTCGTGTTTTTTAAGAAATCATGTAAACCTTCTAGAAGCTGTGATTTTAATAAACGGGGGAAGTAAGCTTTTCTTATTTCCAAACACATGCGCAAACTATAGAAAGCCGTTATGACGTAGAATGTGCATAGTTTGTAGATTCCATTTATGAAATAAAACACATTTTCTAAAAACTCGTGTTTTTTACGAAATCATGTAAACCTTCTAGAACTGTGATTTTAAAAAACGGTGGAATTAAGCTTTTCTTATTTTCGGACGCATGCGCAAACTATAGAAAGTCGTTGTGACGTAGAATGTGCATACTTTGTTGATTCCATTTAAGAAATAAAACACATTTTCTAAAAACTCGTGTTTTTTAAGAAATCATGTAAACCTTCTAGAAGATACGATTTTAAAAAACGGGGAAAGTAAGCTTTTCTTATTTCCGGATGCATGCGCAAACTATAGAAAGTCATTATGATGTAGAATGTGCATACTTTGTAGATTCCATTTATCAAATAAAACACATTTTCTAAAAACACGTGTTTTTTACGAAATCATGTAAACCTTATAGAAGCTGTGATTTTAAAAAACGGTGGAAGTAAGCTTTTCTTATTTCCGGACGCATGCGCAAACTATAGAAAGTCATTATGACGTAGAATGTGCATACTTTGTAGATTCCATTTATGAAATAAAACAGATTTTCTAAAAACTCGTGTTTTTTACGAAATCATGTAAACCTTCTAGAAGCTATGATTTAAAAAAACGGTGGAAGTAAGCTTTTCTTATTTCTGGACGCATGCGCAAACTATAGAAAGTCGTTATGACATAGAATGGCCATACTTTGTTGATTCCATTTATGAAATAAAACACATTTTCTAAAAACTCGTGTTTTTTAAGAAATCATGTAAACCTTCTAGAAGCTGTGATTTTAAAAAACGGGGGAAGTAAGCTTTTCTTATTTCCAAACGCATGCGCAAACTATAGACAGTCGTTATGACGTAGAATGTGCATACTTTGTTGATTCCATTTATGAAATAAAACACATTTTCTAAAAACTCGTGTTTTTTAAGAAATCATGTAAACCTTCTAGAAGCTGTGATTTTAAAAAACGGGGGAAGTAAGCTTTTATTATTTCCGGACGCATGCGCAAACTATAGACAGTCATTATGACGTAGAATGTGCATACTTTGTAGATTCCATTTATGAAATAAAACACATTTTCTAAAAAATCGTGTTTTTTTACGAAATCATGTAAACCTTCTAGAAGCTGTGATTTTAAAAAACGGTGGAAGTAAGCTTTTCTTATTTCCGGACGCATGCGCAAACTATAGAAAGTCGTTATGACGTAGAATGTGCATATTTTGTTGATTCCATTTATGAAATAAAACACATTTTCTAAAAACTCGTGTTTTTTAAGAAATCATGTAAACCTTCTAGAAGCTGTGATTTTAATAAACGGGGGAAGTAAGCTTTTCTTATTTCCAAATGCATGCGAAAACTATAGAAAGTCGTTATGACGTAGAATGTGCATACTTTGTTGATTCCATTTATGAAATAAAACACATTTTCTAAAAACTCGTGTTTTTTAAGAAATCATGTAAACCTTCTGGAAGCTGTGATTTAGAAAAACGGGGGAACTAAGCTTTTCTTATTTCCGGACGTATGCGCAAACTATAGAAAGTCGTTATGACGTAGAATGTGCATACTTTGTAGATTCCATTTATGAAATAAAACACATTTTCTAAAAACTCATGTTTTTTACGAAATCATGTAAACGTTCTAGAAGCTGTGATTTTAAAAAACGGTGGAAGTAAGCTTTTCTTATTTCCGGACGCATGCGCAAACTATAGAAAGTCGTTATGACGTATAATGTGCATACTTTGTTGATTCCATTTATGAAATAAAACAAATTTTCTAAAAACTCGTGTTTTTTAAGAAATCATGTAAACCTTCTAGAAGCTGTGATTTTGAAAAACGGTGGAAGTAAGCTTTTCTTATTTCCGGACGCATGCGCAAACTATAGAAAGTGGTTATGACGTAGAATGTGCATACTTTGTAGATTCCATTGATGAAATAAATCACATTTTCTAAAAACTCGTGTTTCTTACGAAATCATGTAAACCTTCTAGAAGCTGTGATTTTAAAAAACGGTGGAAGTAAGCTTTTCTTATTTCCAAACGCATGCGCAAACTATAGAAAGTCGTTCTGACGTAGAATGTGCGTACTTTGTAGATTCCATTTATGAAATAAACCACATTTTCTAAAAACACGTGTTCTTTACGAAATCATGTAAACCTTCTAGAAGCTGTGATTTTAAAAAACGGTGGAAGTAAGCTTTTCTTATTTCCGGACGCATGCGCAAACTATGGAAAGTCGTTCTGACGTAGAATGTGCATACTTTGTAGATTCCATTTATGAAATAAAACACATTTTCTAAAAACTCGTGTTTTTTAAGAAATCATGTAAACCTTCTAGAAGCTGTGATTTTAAAAAACGGGGGAAGTAAGCTTTTTTTATTTCCGGACGCATGCGCAAACTATAGAAAGTCGTTATGACGTAGAATGTGCATACTTTGTTGATTCTATTTAAGAAATAAAACACATTTTCTAAAAACTCGTGTTTTTTAAGAAATCATGTAAACCTTCTAGAAGCTGTGATTTTAAAAAACGGTGGAAGTAAGCTTTTCTTATTTCCGGACGAATGGGAAAACTATAGAAAGTCGTTATGGCGTATAATGTGCATACTTTGTTGATTCTATTTATGAAATAAAACACATTTTCTAAAAACTCATGTTTTTTACGAAATCATGTAAACCTTCTAGAAGCTGTGATTTTAAAAAACGGTGGAAGTAAGCTTTTCTTATTTCCGGACGAATGGGAAAACTATAGAAAGTCGTTATGGCGTATAATGTGCATACTTTGTTGATTCCATTGATGAAATAAAACACATTTTCTTAAAACTCATGTTTTTTAAGAAATTATGTAAACCTTCTAGAAGCTGTGATTTTAAAAAACGGGGGAAGTAATCTTTTCTTATATTCGAATGCATGCGCAAACTATAGAAAGTCGTTATAACGTAGAATGTGCATACTTTGTTGATTCTATTTAAGAAATAAAACACATTTTCTAAAAACTCGTGTTTTTTAAGAAATCATGTAAACCTTCTAGAAGCTGTGATTTTAAAAAACGGGGGAACTAAGCTTTTCTTATTTCCGGACGCATGCGCAAACTATAGAAAGTCGTTATGAAGTAGAATGTGCATACTTTGTAGATTCCATTTAAGAAATAAAACACATTTTCTAAAAATTCATGTTTTTTACGAAATCATGTAAACCTTCTAAAAGCTGTGATTTTAAAAAACGGTGGAAGTAAGCTATTCTTATTTCCGGAAGAATGCGCAAACTATAGAAAGTCGTTATGACGTAGAATGTGCATACTTTGTTGATTCCATTTATAAAATAAAACACATTTTCTAAAAACTCGTGTTTTTTAGGAAATCATGTAAACCTTCTAGAAGCTGTGATTTTATAAAACGGTGGAAGTAAGCTTTTCTTATTTCCGGACGCATGCGCAAACTATAGAAAGTCTATATGACGTAGAATGTGCATACTTTGTTGATTCTATTTAAGAAATAAAACACATTTTCTAAAAACTCGTGTTTTTTAAGAAATCATGTAAACCTTCTAGAGGCTGTGATTTTAAAAAACGGGGGAAGTAAGCTTTTCTTATTTCTGGACGCATGCGCAAACTATAAAAAGTCGTTATGACGTAGAATGTGCATACTTTGTTGATTCTATTTATGAAATAAAACACATTTTCTAAAAACTCGTGTTGTTTACGAAATCATGTAAACCTTCTAGAAGCTGTGATTTTAAAAAAACGGTGGAAGTAAGCTTTTCTTATTTCCGGACGAATGGGAAAACTATAGAAAGTCGTTATGGCGTAGAATGTGCATACTTTGTTGATTCCATTGATGAAATAAAACACATTTTCTTAAAACTCATGTTTTTTAAGAAATTATGTAAACCTTCTAGAAGCTGTGATTTTTAAAAACGGGGGAAGTAAGCTTTTCTTATATTCGGATGCATGCGCAAACTATAGAAAGTCGTTATAACGTAGAATGTGCATACTTTGTTGATTCTATTGACGAAATAAAACACATTTTCTAAAAACTCGTGTTTTTTAAGAAATCATGTAAACCTTCTAGAAGCTGTGATTTTAAAAAACGGGGGAAGTAAGCTTTTCTTATTTCCGGACGCATGCGCAAACTATAGAAAGTCGTTATGAAGTAGAATGTGCATACCTTGTAGATTCCATTTATGAAATAAAACACATTTTCTAAAAATTCATGTTTTTTACGAAATCATGTAAACCTTCTAAAAGCTGTGATTTTAAAAAACGGTGGAAGTAAGCTATTCTTATTTCCGGAAGAATGCGCAAACTATAGAAAGTCGTTATGACGTAGAATGTGCATACTTTGTTGATTCCATTTATAAAATAAAACACATTTTCTAAAAACTCGTGTTTTTTAGGAAATCATGTAAACCTTCCAGAAGCTGTGATTTTATAAAACGGTGGAAGTAAGCTTTTCTTATTTCCGGACGCATGCGCAAACTATAGAAAGTCGTTATGACATAGAATGTGCATACTTTGTTGATTCCAGTGATGAAATAAAACACATTTTCTAAAAACTCGTGTTTTTTACGAAATCATGTAAACCTTCAAGAAGCTGTGATTTTAAAAAATGGTTGAAGTAAACTTTTCTTATTTCCGGACGAATGCGAAAACTGTAGAAAGTCGTTATGACGTAGAATGTGCATACTTTGTTGATTCCATTTATGAAATAAAACAGATTTTCTAAAAACTCGTGTTTTTTAAGAAATCATGTACACCTTCTAGAAGCTGTGATTTTAAAAAATGGGGGACGTAAGCTTTTCTTATATCCAAACACATGCGCAAACTATAGAAAGTCATTATGACGTAGAATGTGCATACTTTGTTGATTCCAGTTATGAAATAAAACACATTTTCTAAAAACTCGTGTTTTTTAAGAAATCATGTAAACCTTCTAGAAGCTGTGATTTTAAAAAACGGGGGAAGTAAGCTTTTCTTATTTTCTAACGCATGCGCAAACTATAGAAAGTCGTTATGACGTAGAATGTGCATACTTCGTTGATTCCATTTATGAAATAAAACACATTTTCTAAAAACTCGTGTTTTTTAAGAAATCATGTAAACCTTCTAGAAGTTGTGATTTTAAAAAACGGGGGAAGTAAGCTTTTCCTATTTCCAAACGCTTTTGCAAACTATAGAAAGTCGTTATGACATAGAATGTGCATACTTTGCAGATTCCATTTATGAAATAAAACACATTTTCTAAAAACTCGTGTTTTTTACGAAATCATGTAAACGTTCTAGAAGCTGTGATTTTAAAAAACGGTGGAAGTAAGCTTTTCTTATTTCCGGACGCATGCGCAAACTATAGAAAGTCATTATGACGTAGAATGTGCATACTTTGTTGATTCAATTTATGAAATAAAACACATTTTCTAAAAACTCGTGTTTTTTAAGAAATCATGTAAACCTTCTAGAAGCTGTGATTTTAAAAAACGGGGGAAGTAAGCTTTTCTTATTTCCAAACGCATGCGCAAACTATAGAAAGTCGTTATGACGTAGAATGTGCATACTTTGTTGATTCCATTTATGAAATAAAACACATTTTCTAAAAACTCGTGTTTTTTAAGAAATCATGTAAACCTTCTAGAAGCTGTGATTTTAAAAAACGGGGGAAGTAAGCTTTTCTTATTTCCGGACGAATGCACAAACTATAGAAAGTTGTTATGAAGTAGAATGTGCATACTTTGTAGATTCCATTTATGAAATAAAACACATTTTCTAAAAACTCATGTTTTTTACGAAATCATGTAAACCTTCTAAAAGCTGTGATTTTAAAAAACGGTGGAAGTAAGCTTTTCTTATTTCTGGACGCATGCGCAAACTATAGAAAGTCGTTATGACGTAGAATGTGCATATTTTGTTGATTCCATTTATGAAATAAAACACATTTTCTAAAAACTCGTGTTTTTTAAGAAATCATGTAAATCTTCTAGAAGCTGTGATTTTAAAAAATGGGGGAAGTAAGCTTTTCTTATTTCCAAACGCATGCGCAAACTATAGAAAGTCGTTATGACGTAGAATGTGCATACTTTGTTGATTCCATTTATTAAATAAAACATATTTTCTAAAAACTAGTGTTTTTTAAGAAATGATGTAAACCTTCTGGAAGCTGTGATTTTAAAAAATGGGGGAAGTAAGCTTTTCTTATTTCCAAACGCATGCGCAAACTATAGAAAGTCGTTATGACGTAGAATGTGCATACTTTGTTGATACCATTTATGAAATAAAACACATTTTCTAAAAACTCGTGTTTTTTAAGAAATCATGTAAACATTCTAGAAGCTGTGATTTTAAAAAACGGGGGAAGTAAGCTTTTCTTATTTTCGGACGCATGCGCAAACTATAGAAAGTCGTATGACGTAGAATGTGCATACTTTGTAGATTCCATTTATGAAATAAAACACATTTTCTAAAAACTCGTGTTTTTTAAGAAATCATGTAAACCTTCTAGAAGTTGTGATTTTAAAAAATGGGGGAAGTAAGCTTTTCTTATTTCCGGACGCATGCGCAAACTATAGAAAGTCGTTATGACGTAAAATGTGCATACTTTGTTGATTCCATTTATGAAATAAAACACATTTTCTAAAAACTCGTGTTTTTTAAGAAATCATGTAAACCTTCTAGAAGCTGTGATTTTAAAAAACGGGGGAAGTAAGCTTTTCTTATTTCCGGACGCATGCGCAAACTATAGAAAGTCGTTATGAAGTAGAATGTGCATACCTTGTAGATTCCATTTATGAAATAAAACACATTTTCTAAAAATTCATGTTTTTTACGAAATCATGTAAACCTTCTAAAAGCTGTGATTTTAAAAAACGGTGGAAGTAAGCTATTCTTATTTCCGGAAGAATGCGCAAACTATAGAAAGTCGTTATGACGTAGAATGTGCATACTTTGTTGATTCCATTTATAAAATAAAACACATTTTCTAAAAACTCGTGTTTTTTAGGAAATCATGTAAACCTTCCAGAAGCTGTGATTTTATAAAACGGTGGAAGTAAGCTTTTCTTATTTCCGGACGCATGCGCAAACTATAGAAAGTCGTTATGACATAGAATGTGCATACTTTGTTGATTCCAGTGATGAAATAAAACACATTTTCTAAAAACTCGTGTTTTTTACGAAATCATGTAAACCTTCAAGAAGCTGTGATTTTAAAAAATGGTTGAAGTAAACTTTTCTTATTTCCGGACGAATGCGAAAACTGTAGAAAGTCGTTATGACGTAGAATGTGCATACTTTGTTGATTCCATTTATGAAATAAAACAGATTTTCTAAAAACTCGTGTTTTTTAAGAAATCATGTACACCTTCTAGAAGCTGTGATTTTAAAAAATGGGGGACGTAAGCTTTTCTTATATCCAAACACATGCGCAAACTATAGAAAGTCATTATGACGTAGAATGTGCATACTTTGTTGATTCCAGTTATGAAATAAAACACATTTTCTAAAAACTCGTGTTTTTTAAGAAATCATGTAAACCTTCTAGAAGCTGTGATTTTAAAAAACGGGGGAAGTAAGCTTTTCTTATTTTCTAACGCATGCGCAAACTATAGAAAGTCGTTATGACGTAGAATGTGCATACTTCGTTGATTCCATTTATGAAATAAAACACATTTTCTAAAAACTCGTGTTTTTTAAGAAATCATGTAAACCTTCTAGAAGTTGTGATTTTAAAAAAACGGGGGAAGTAAGCTTTTCCTATTTCCAAACGCTTTTGCAAACTATAGAAAGTCGTTATGACATAGAATGTGCATACTTTGCAGATTCCATTTATGAAATAAAACACATTTTCTAAAAACTCGTGTTTTTTACGAAATCATGTAAACGTTCTAGAAGCTGTGATTTTAAAAAACGGTGGAAGTAAGCTTTTCTTATTTCCGGACGCATGCGCAAACTATAGAAAGTCATTATGACGTAGAATGTGCATACTTTGTTGATTCAATTTATGAAATAAAACACATTTTCTAAAAACTCGTGTTTTTTAAGAAATCATGTAAACCTTCTAGAAGCTGTGATTTTAAAAAACGGGGGAAGTAAGCTTTTCTTATTTCCAAACGCATGCGCAAACTATAGAAAGTCGTTATGACGTAGAATGTGCATACTTTGTTGATTCCATTTATGAAATAAAACACATTTTCTAAAAACTCGTGTTTTTTAAGAAATCATGTAAACCTTCTAGAAGCTGTGATTTTAAAAAACGGGGGAAGTAAGCTTTTCTTATTTCCGGACGAATGCACAAACTATAGAAAGTTGTTATGAAGTAGAATGTGCATACTTTGTAGATTCCATTTATGAAATAAAACACATTTTCTAAAAACTCATGTTTTTTACGAAATCATGTAAACCTTCTAAAAGCTGTGATTTTAAAAAACGGTGGAAGTAAGCTTTTCTTATTTCTGGACGCATGCGCAAACTATAGAAAGTCGTTATGACGTAGAATGTGCATATTTTGTTGATTCCATTTATGAAATAAAACACATTTTCTAAAAACTCGTGTTTTTTAAGAAATCATGTAAATCTTCTAGAAGCTGTGATTTTAAAAAATGGGGGAAGTAAGCTTTTCTTATTTCCAAACGCATGCGCAAACTATAGAAAGTCGTTATGACGTAGAATGTGCATACTTTGTTGATTCCATTTATTAAATAAAACATATTTTCTAAAAACTAGTGTTTTTTAAGAAATGATGTAAACCTTCTGGAAGCTGTGATTTTAAAAAATGGGGGAAGTAAGCTTTTCTTATTTCCAAACGCATGCGCAAACTATAGAAAGTCGTTATGACGTAGAATGTGCATACTTTGTTGATACCATTTATGAAATAAAACACATTTTCTAAAAACTCGTGTTTTTTAAGAAATCATGTAAACATTCTAGAAGCTGTGATTTTAAAAAACGGGGGAAGTAAGCTTTTCTTATTTTCGGACGCATGCGCAAACTATAGAAAGTCGTATGACGTAGAATGTGCATACTTTGTAGATTCCATTTATGAAATAAAACACATTTTCTAAAAACTCGTGTTTTTTAAGAAATCATGTAAACCTTCTAGAAGTTGTGATTTTAAAAAATGGGGGAAGTAAGCTTTTCTTATTTCCGGACGCATGCGCAAACTATAGAAAGTCGTTATGACGTAAAATGTGCATACTTTGTTGATTCCATTTATGAAATAAAACACATTTTCTAAAAACTCGTGTTTTTTAAGAAATCATGTAAACCTTCTAGAACCTGTGATTTAAAAAAACGGGGGAAGTAAGATTTTCTTATTTCCGGACGAATGCGCAAACTATAGAAAGTATTTATGACGTAGAATGTGCATACTTTGTTGATTCCATTTATGAAATAAAACACATTTTCTAGAAACTCGTGTTTTTTAAGAAATCATGTAAACCTTCTAGAAGCTGTGATTTTAAAAAACGGTGGAAGTAAGATTTTCTTATTTCCGGACGCATGCGCAAACTATAGAAAGTCGTTATGACGTAGAATGTGCATACTTTGTTGATTCCATTTATGAAATAAAACACATTTTCTAAAAACTCGTGTTTTTTAAGAAATCATGTAAACCTTCTAGAAGCTGTGATTTTAATAAATGGGGAAAGTAATCTTTTCTTCTTTCCAAACGCATGCGCAAACTATAGAAAGTCGTTATGACATAGAATGTGCATACTTTTTTTATTCCATTTATGAAATAAAACACATTTTCTAAAAACTCGTGTTTTTTAAGAAATCATGTAAACCTTCTAGAAGCTGTGATTTTAATAAATGGGGAAAGTAATCTTTTCTTCTTTCCAAACGCATGCGCAAACTATAGAAAGTCGTTATGACATAGAATGTGCATACTTTTTTTATTCCATTTATGAAATAAAACACATTTTCTAAAAACTCGTGTTTTTTAAGAAATCATGTAAACCTTCTAGAAGCTGTGATTTTAAAAAACGGGGGAAGTAAGCTTTTCTTATTTCCGGACGCATGCGCAAACTATAGAAAGTCGTTATAACGTAGAATGTGCATACTTTGTTGATTCTATTTAAAAATAAAACACATTTTCTAAAAACTCGTGTTTTTTACGAAATCATGTAAACCTTCTAGAAGCTGTGATTTTAAAAAACGGTGGAAGTAAGCTTTTCTTATTTCCGGACGAATGAACAAACTATAGAAAGTCGTTATGAAGTAGAATGTGCATACTTTGTAGATTCCATTTATTTAATAAAACACATTTTCTAAAAACTCATGTTTTTTAAGAAATCATGTAAACCTTCTGAAAGCTGTGATTTTAAAAAACGGTGGAAGTAAGCTTTTCTTATTTCTGGAAGAATGCGCAAACTATAGAAAGTCGTTATGACGTAGAATGTGCATACTTTGTTGATTCCATTTATAAAATAAAACACATTTTCTAAAAACTCGTGTTTTTTAGGAAATCATGTAAACCTTCTAGAAGCTGTGATTTTAAAAAACGGTGGAAGTAAGCTTTTCTTATTTCCGGACGCATGCGCAAACTATAGAAAGTCGTTATGACATAGAATGTGCATACTTTGTTGATTCCATTGATGAAATAAAACACATTTTCTAAAAACTCGTGTTTGTTACGAAATCATGTAAACCTTCAAGAAGCTGTGATTTTAAAAAATGGTTGAAGTAAACTTTTCTTATTTCCGGACGAATGCGGAAACTGCAGAAAGTCGTTATGACGTAGAATGTGCATACTTTGTTGATTCCATTTATGAAATAAAACAGATTTTCTAAAAACTCGTGTTTTCTAAGAAATCATGTACACCTTCTAGAAGCTGTGATTTTAAAAAATGGGGGACGTAAGCTGTTCTTATTTCCAAACGCATCCGCAAACTATAGAAATTCATTATGACGTAGAATGTGCATACTTGGTTGATTCCATTTATGAAATAAAACACATTTTCTAAAAACTCGTGTTTTTTAAGAAATCATGTAAACCTTCTAGAAGCTGTGATTTTAAAAAACGGGGGATGTAAGCTTTTCTTATTTCAAAACTCATGCGCAAACTATAGATAGTCGTTATGACATAGAATGTGCATACCTTGTTGATTCCATTTATGAAATAAAACACATTTTCTAAAAACTCGTGTTTTTTAAGAAATCATGTAAACCTTCTAGAAGCTGTGATTTTAAAAAACGGTGGAAGTAAGCTTTTCTTATTTCCGGACGCATGCGCAAACTATAGAAAGTCGTTATGACATAGAATGTGCATACTTTGTTGATTCCATTGATGAAATAAAACACATTTTCTAAAAACTCGTGTTTTTTACGAAATCATGTAAACCTTCTAGAAGCTGTGATTTTAAAAAATGGTGGAAGTAAACTTTTTTTATTTCCGGACGAATGCGAAAACTGCAGAAAGTCGTTATGACGTAGAATGTGCATACTTTGTTGATTCCATTTATGAAATAAAACACATTTTCTAAAAACTCGTGTTTTTTAAGAAATCATGTACACCTTCTAGAAGCTGTGATTTTAAAAAATGGGGTATGTAAGCTTTTCTTATTTCCAAATGCATGCGCAAACTATAGAAAGTCATTATGACGTAGAATGTGCATACTTTGTTGATTCCATTTATGAAATAAAACACATTTTCTAAAAACTCGTGTTTTTTAAGAAATCATGTAAACCTTCTAGAAGCTGTGATTTTAAAAAACGGGGGATGTAAGCTTTTCTTATTTCCAAACTCATGCGCAAACTATAGAAAGTATTTATCACGTAGAATGTGCATACCTTGTTGATTGCATTTATGAAATAAAACACATTTTCTAAAAGGTCGTGTTTTTTACGAAATCATGTAAACCTTCTAGAAGCTGTGATTTTAAAAAACGGTGGAAGTAAGCTTTTCTTATTTCCGGACGCATGCGCAAACTATAGAAAGTCGTTATGACGTAGAATGTGCATACTTTGTTGATTCCATTTATGAAATAAAACACATTTTCTAAAAACTCGTGTTTTTTACTAAATCATGTAAACCTTCTAGAAGCTGTGATTTTAAAAAATGGTGGAAGTAAACTTTTCTTATTTCCGGATGAATGCGAAAACTGCAGAAAGGTTTTATGATGTAGAATGTGCATATTTTGTTGATTCCATTTATGAAATAAAACACATTTTCTAAAAACTCGTCTTTTTTAAGAAATCATGTACACCTTCTAGAAGCTGTGATTTTAAAAAATGGGGGATGTAAGCTTTTCTTTTTTCCAAACGCATGCGCAAACTATAGAACGTCATTATGACGTAGAATGTTCATACTTTGTTGAGATTCCATTTATGAAATAAAACACATTTTCTAAAAACTCGTGTTTTTTAAGAAATCATGTAAACCTTCTAGAAGCTGTGATTTTAAAAAACGGGGGAAGTAAGCTTTTCTTATTTTCTAACGCATGCGCAAACTATAGAAAGTCGTTATGACGTAGAATGTGCATACTTCGTTGATTCCATTTATGAAATAAAACACATTTTCTAAAAACTCGTGTTTTTTAAGAAATCATGTAAACCTTCTAGAAGCTGTGATTTTAAAAAACGGGGGAAGTAAGCTTTTCCTATTTCCAAACGCATTTGCAAACTATAGAAAGTCGATATGACGTAGAATGTGCATACTTTGTAGATTCCATTTATCAAATAAAACACATTTTCTAAAAACTCGTGTTTTTTAAGAAATCATGTAAACCTTCTAGAACCTGTGATTTTAAAAAACGGTGGAAGTAAGCTTTTCTTATTTCCGGACGAATGCGCAAACTATAGAAAGTCGTTATGACGTAGAATGTGCATACTTTGTTAATTCCATTGATGAAATAAAACACATTTTCTAAAAACTAGTGTTTTTTAAGAAATCATGTAAACCTTCTAGAAGCTGTGATTTTAAAAAACGGTGGAAGTAAGCTTTTCTTATTTCCGGACGAACGTGAAAACTGCAGAAAGTCATTATGACGTAGAATGTGCATACTTTGTTGATTCCATTTATGAAATAAAACACATTTTCTAAAAACTCGTGTTTTTTAAGAAGTCATGTAAACCTTCTAGAAGCTGTGATTTTAAGTTTTTCTTATTTCCAAACGCATGCGCAAACTATAGAAAGTCGTTATGACATAAAATGTGCATACATTGTTGATTCCATTTATTTAATCAAACACATTTTCAAAAAACTCGTGTTTTTTAAGAAATCATGTTAACCTTCTAGAAGCTGTGATTTTAAAAAACGGGGGAAGTAAGCTTTTCTTATTTCCAAACTCCTGCGCAAACTATAGAAAGTTGTTATGACATAGAATGTGCATACTTTGTTGATTCCATTTATTTAATAAAACACATTTTCTAAAAACTCTTGTTTTTTAAGAAATCATGTAAACCTTCTAGAAGCTGTGATTTTAAAAAACGGTGGAAGTAAGCTTTTCTTATTTCCGGACGCATGCGGAAACTATAGAAAGTCGTTATGACGTAGAATGTGCATACTTTGTAGATTCCATTTATGAAATAAAACACATTTTCTAAAAACTCATGTTTTTTAAGAAATCATGTAAACCTTCTGGAAGCTGTGATTTAGAAAAACGGGGGAAGTAAGCTTTTCTTATTTCTGGACGCATGCGCAAACTATAGAAAGTCGTTATGACGTAGAATGTGCATACTTTGTCGATTCCATTTATGAAATAAAACACATTTTCTAAAAACTCATGTTTTTTACGAAATCATGTAAACGTTCTAGAAGCTGTGATTTTAAAAAACGGGGGATGTAAGCTTTTCTTAGTTCCGGACACATGCGCAAACTATAGAAAGTCGTTATGACGTAGAACGTGCATACTTTGTAGATTCCATTTATGAAATAAAACACATTTTCTAAAAACTCGTGTTTTTTAAGAAATCATGTAAACCTTCTAGAAGCTGTGATTTTAAAAAACGGGGGATGTAAGCTTTTCTTATTTCCAAACTCATGCGCAAACTATAGAAAGTATTTATCACGTAGAATGTGCATACCTTGTTGATTGCATTTATGAAATAAAACACATTTTCTAAAAAGTCGTGTTTTTTACGAAATCATGTAAACCTTCTAGAAGCTGTGATTTTAAAAAACGGTGGAAGTAAGCTTTTCTTATTTCCGGACGCATGCGCAAACTATAGAAAGTCGTTATGACGTAGAATGTGCATACTTTGTTGATTCCATTTATCAAATAAAACACATTTTCTAAAAACTCGTGTTTTTTACTAAATCATGTAAACCTTCTAGAAGCTGTGATTTTAAAAAATGGTGGAAGTAAACTTTTCTTATTTCCGGACGAATGCGAAAACTGCAGAAAGTTGTTATGATGTAGAATGTGCATACTTTGTTGATTCCATTTATGAAATAAAACACATTTTCTAAAAACTCGTGTTTTTTAAGAAATCATGTACACCTTCTAGAAGCTGTGATTTTAAAAAATGGGGGATGTAAGCTTTTCTTTTTTCCAAACGCATGCGCAAACTATAGAACGTCATCATGACGTAGAATGTTCATACTTTGTTGAGATTCCATTTATGAAATAAAACACATTTTCTAAAAACTCGTGTTTTTTAAGAAATCATGTAAACCTTCTAGAAGCTGTGATTTTAAAAAACGGGGGAAGTAAGCTTTTCTTATTTTCTAACGCATGCGCAAACTATAGAAAGTCGTTATGACGTAGAATGTGCATACTTCGTTGATTCCATTTATGAAATAAAACACATTTTCTAAAAACTCGTGTTTTTTAAGAAATCATGTAAACCTTCTAGAAGCTGTGATTTTAAAAAACGGGGGAAGTAAGCTTTTCCTATTTCCAAACGCATTTGCAAACTATAGAAAGTCGATATGACGTAGAATGTGCATACTTTGTAGATTCCATTTATCAAATAAAACACATTTTCTAAAAACTCGTGTTTTTTAAGAAATCATGTAAACCTTCTAGAACCTGTGATTTTAAAAAACGGTGGAAGTAAGCTTTTCTTATTTCCGGACGAATGTGCAAACTATAGAAAGTCGTTATGACGTAGAATGTGCATAATTTGTTAATTCCATTGATGAAATAAAACACATTTTCTAAAAACTCGTGTTTTTTACGAAATCATGTAAACCTTCTAGAAGCTGTGATTTTAAAAAACGGTGGAAGTAAGCTTTTCTTATTTCCGGACGAACGTGAAAACTGCAGAAAGTCATTATGACGTAGAATGTGCATACTTTGTTGATTCCATTTATGAAATAAAACACATTTTCTAAAAACTCGTGTTTTTTAAGAAGTCATGTAAACCTTCCAGAAGCTGTGATTTTAAAAAACGGTGCAAGTAAGTTTTTCTTATTTCCAAACGCATGCGCAAACTATAGAAAGTCGTTATGACATACAATGTGCATACATTGTTGATTCCATTTATTTAATCAAACACATTTTCAAAAAACTCGTGTTTTTTAAGAAATCATGTTAACCTTCTAGAAGCTGTGATTTTAAAAAACGGGGGAAGTAAGCTTTTCTTATTTCCAAACTCCCGCGAAAACTATAGAAAGTTGTTATGACATAGAATGTGCATACTTTGTTGATTCCATTTATTTAATAAAACACATTTTCTAAAAACTCTTGTTTTTTAAGAAATCATGTAAACCTTCTAGAAGCTGTGATTTTAAAAAACGGTGGAAGTAAGCTTTTCTTATTTCCGGACGCATGCGCAAACTATAGAAAGTCGTTATGACGTAGAATGTGCATACTTTGTAGATTCCATTTATGAAATAAAACACATTTTCTAAAAACTCATGTTTTTTAAGAAATCATGTAAACCTTCTGGAAGCTGTGATTTAGAAAAACGGGGGAAGTAAGCTTTTCTTATTTCCGGACGCATGCGCAAACTATAGAAAGTCGTTATGACGTAGAATGTGCATACTTTGTCGATTCCATTTATGAAATAAAACACATTTTCTAAAAACTCATGTTTTTTACGAAATCATGTAAACGTTCTAGAAGCTGTGATTTTAAAAAACGGGGGATGTAAGCTTTTCTTAGTTCCGGACACATGCTCAAACTATAGAAAGTCGTTATGACGTAGAACGTGCATACTTTGTAGATTCCATTTATGAAATAAAACACATTTTCTAAAAACTCGTGTTTTTTAAGAAATCATGTAAACCTTCTAGAAGCTGTGATTTTAAAAAACGGGGGAAGTAAGCTTTTCTTATTTTCTAACGCATGCGCAAACTATAGAAAGTCGTTATGACGTAGAATGTGCATACTTCGTTGATTCCATTTATGAAATAAAACACATTTTCTAAAAACTCGTGTTTTTTAAGAAATCATGTAAACCTTCTAGAAGCTGTGATTTTAAAAAACGGGGGAAGTAAGCTTTTCTTATTTCCGTACGAATGCGCAAACTATAGAAAGTCGTTATGACGTAGAATGTGCATACTTTTTTAATTCCATTGATGAAATAAAACACATTTTCTAAAAACTCGTGTTTTTTACGAAATCATGTAAACCTTCTAGAAGCTGCGATTTTAAAAAACGGTGGAAGTAAGCTTTTCTTATTTCCGGACGAATGTGAAAACTGCAGAAAGTCATTATGACGTAGAATGTGCATACTTTGTTGATTCCATTTATGACATAAAACACATTTTCTAAAAACTCGTGTTTTTTAAGAAGTCATGTAAACCTTCTAGAAGCTGTGATTTTAAAAAACGGTGGAAGTAAGTTTTTCTTATTTCCAAACGCATGCACAAACTATAGAAAGTCGTTATGACATAGAATGTGCATACATTGTTGATTCCATTTATTTAATCAAACACATTTTCAAAAAACTCGTGTTTTTTAAGAAATCATGTTAACCTTCTAGAAGCTGTGATTTTAAAAAACGGGGGAAGTAAGCTTTTCTTATTTCCAAACTCCTGCGCAAACTATAGAAAGTTGTTATGACATAGAATGTGCATACTTTGTTGATTCCATTTATTTAATAAAACACATTTTCTAAAAACTCGTGTTTTTTAAGAAATCATGTAAACCTTCTAGAAGCTGTGATTTTAAAAAACGGTGGAAGTAAGCTTTTCTTATTTCCGGACGAATGCGCAAACTATAGAAAGTCGTTATGACGTAGAATGTGCATACTTTGTTGATTCCATTTATGAAATAAAACACATTTTCTAAAATCTCATGTTTTTTAAGAAATCATGTAAACCTTCTGGAAGCTGTGATTTAGAAAAACGGGGGAAGTAAGCTTTTCTTATTTCCGGACGCATGCGCAAACTATAGAAAGTCGTTATGACGTAGAATGTGCATACTTTGTCGATTCCATTTATGAAATAAAACACATTTTCTAAAAACTCATGTTTTTTACGAAATCATGTAAACGTTCTAGAAGCTGTGATTTTAAAAAACGGGGGATGTAAGCTTTTCTTAGTTCCGGACACATGCTCAAACTATAGAAAGTCGTTATGACGTAGAACGTGCATACTTTGTAGATTCCATTTATGAAATAAAACACATTTTCTAAAAACTCGTGTTTTTTAAGAAATCATGTAAACCTTCTAGAAGCTGTGATTTTAAAAAACGGGGGAAGTAAGCTGTTCTTATTTTCTAACGCATGCGCAAACTATAGAAAGTCGTTATGACGTAGAATGTGCATACTTCGTTGATTCCATTTATGAAATAAAACACATTTTCTAAAAACTCGTGTTTTTTAAGAAATCATGTAAACCTTCTAGAAGCTGTGATTTTAAAAAACGGGGGAAGTAAGCTTTTCTTATTTCCGTACGAATGCGCAAACTATAGAAAGTCGTTATGACGTAGAATGTGCATACTTTTTTAATTCCATTGATGAAATAAAACACATTTTCTAAAAACTCGTGTTTTTTACGAAATCATGTAAACCTTCTAGAAGCTGCGATTTTAAAAAACGGTGGAAGTAAGCTTTTCTTATTTCCGGACGAATGTGAAAACTGCAGAAAGTCATTATGACGTAGAATGTGCATACTTTGTTGATTCCATTTATGACATAAAACACATTTTCTAAAAACTCGTGTTTTTTAAGAAGTCATGTAAACCTTCTAGAAGCTGTGATTTTAAAAAACGGTGGAAGTAAGTTTTTCTTATTTCCAAACGCATGCACAAACTATAGAAAGTCGTTATGACATAGAATGTGCATACATTGTTGATTCCATTTATTTAATCAAACACATTTTCAAAAAACTCGTGTTTTTTAAGAAATCATGTTAACCTTCTAGAAGCTGTGATTTTAAAAAACGGGGGAAGTAAGCTTTTCTTATTTCCAAACTCCTGCGCAAACTATAGAAAGTTGTTATGACATAGAATGTGCATACTTTGTTGATTCCATTTATTTAATAAAACACATTTTCTAAAAACTCGTGTTTTTTAAGAAATCATGTTAACCTTCTAGAAGCTGTGATTTTAAAAAACGGGGGAAGTAAGCTTTTCTTATTTCCAAACTCCTGCGCAAACTATAGAAAGTTGTTATGACATAGAATGTGCATACTTTGTTGATTCCATTTATTTAATAAAACACATTTTCTAAAAACTCGTGTTTTTTAAGAAATCATGTTAACCTTCTAGAAGCTGTGATTTTAAAAAACGGGGGAAGTAAGCTTTTCTTATTTCCAAACTCCTGCGCAAACTATAGAAAGTTGTTATGACATAGAATGTGCATACTTTGTTGATTCCATTTATTTAATAAAACACATTTTCTAAAAACCCGTGTTTTTTAAGAAATCATGTAAACCTTCTAGAACCTGTGATTTTAAAAAACGGTGGAAGTAAGCTTTTCTTATTTCCGGACGAATGCGCAAACTATAGAAAGTCGTTATGACGTAGAATGTGCATACTTTGTTAATTCCATTAATGAAATAAAACACATTTTCTAAAAACTCGTGTTTTTTACGAAATCATGTAAACCTTCTAGAAGCTGTGATTTTCAAAAACGGTGGAAGTAAGCTTTTCTTATTTCCGGACGAATGTGAAAACTGCAGAAACTCATTATGACGTAGAATGTGCATACTTTGTTGATTCCATTTATGAAATAAAACACATTTTCTAAAAACTCGTGTTTTTTAAGAAGTCATGTAAACCTTCTAGAAGCTGTGATTTTAAAAAACAGTGGAAGTAAGTTTTTCTTATTTCCAAACGCATGCGCAAACTATAGAAAGTCGTTATGACATAGAATGTGCATACATTGTTGATTCCATTTATTTAATCAAACACATTTTCAAAAAACTCGTGTTTTTTAAGAAATCATGTTAACCTTCTAGAAGCGGTGATTTTAAGAAACGGGGGAAGTAAGCTTTTCTTATTTCCAAACTCCTGCGCAAACTATAGAAAGTTGTTATGACATAGAATGTGCATACTTTGTTGATTCCATTTATTTAATAAAACACATTTTCTAAAAACTCGTGTTTTTTAAGAAATCATGTAAACCTTCTAGAAGCTGTGATTTTAAAAAACGGTGGAAGTAAGATTTTCTTATTTCTGGACGCATGCGCAAACTATAGAAAGTCATTATGACGTAGAATGTGCATACTTTGTTGATTCCATCTATGAAATAAAACACATTTTCTAAAAACTCGTGTTTTTTAAGAAATCATGTAAACCTTCTAGAAGCTGTGATTTTAATAAACGGGGAAAGTAATCTTTTCTTATTTCCAAACGCATGCGCAAACTATAGAAAGTCGTTATAACGTAGAATGTGCATACTTTCTAGATTCCATTTATGAAATAAAACACATTTTCTAAAAACTCGTGTTTTTTACGAAATCATGTAAACCTTCTAGAAGCTGTGATTTTAAAAAACGGGGGAAGTAAGCTTATCTTATTTCCGGACGCATGCGCAAACTATAGAAAGTCATTATGACGTAGGATGTTCATACTTTGTTGATTCCATTAATGAAATAAAACACATTTTCTAAAAACTCATGTTTTTTAAGAAATCATGTAAACCTTCTAGAAGCTGTGATTTTAAAAAACGGGGGAAGTAAGCTTTTCTTATTTCCGGACGCATGCGCAAACTATAGAAACTCGTTATGACGTAGAATGTGCATACTTTCTAGATTCCATTTATGAAATAAAACACATTTTCTAAAAACTCGTGTTTTTTAAGAAATCATGTAAACCTTCTAGAAGCTGTGATTTTAAAAAACGGTGGAAGTAAGCTTTTCTTATTTTCAGACGCATGCGCAAACTATAGAAAGTCGTTATGACGTATAATGTGCATACTTTGTTGATTCCATTTATGAAATAAAACACATTTTCTAAAAACTCGTGTTTTTAAAAAAATCATGTAAACCTTCTAGAAGCTGTGATTTTAAAAAACGGAGGAAGAAAGCTTTTCTTATTTCCGGACGCATGCGCAAACTATAGAAAGTCGTTATGACATAGAATGTCCATACTTTGTAGATTCCATTGATGAAATAAAACACATTTTCTAAAAACTCGTGTTTTTTACGAAATCATGTAAACCTTCTAGAAGCTCTGATTTTAAAAAACGGTGGAAGTAAGCTTTTCTTATTTCCGGACGAATGCACAAACTATAGAAAGTCGTTATGACGTAGAATGTGCATACTTTGTTGATTCCATTTATGAAATAAAACACATTTTCTAAAAACTCGTGTTTTTTAAGAAATCATGTAAACCTTCTAGAAGCTGTGATTTTAAAAAACGGGGGAAGTAAGCTTTTCTTATTTCCAAACGCATGCGCAAACTATAGAAAGTCGTTATGACGTAGAATGTGCATACTTTGTTGATTCCATTTATTAAATAAAACATATTTTCTAAAAACTCGTGTTTTTTAAGAAATCATGTAAACCTTCTAGAAGCTGTGATTTTAAAAAACGGGGGAAGTAAGCTTTTCTTATTTCTGGACGCATGCGCAAACTATAGAAATTCGTTATGAGGTAGAATGTGCATACTTTGTTGATTCCATTTATGAAATAAAACACATTTTCTAAAAACTCGTGTTTTTTAAGAAATCATGTAAACCTTCTAGAAGCTGTGATTTTAAAGAACGGGGGAAGTAAGCTTTTCTTATTTCCGGACGCATGCACAAACTATAGAAAGTCTTTATGACGTAGAATGTGCATACTTTGTAGATTCCATTTAGGAAATAAAACACATTTTCTAAAAACTCGTGTTTTTTAAGAAATCATGTAAACCTTCTAGAAGCTGTGATTTTAAAAAACGGTGGAAGTAAGCTTTTCTTATTTCCGGACGAATGCGCAAACTATAGAAAGTCGTTATGACGCAGAATGTGCATACTTTGTTGATTCCATTTATGAAATAAAACACATTTTCTAAAAACTCATGTTTTTTAAGAAATCATGTAAACATTCTAGAAGCTATGATTTTAAAAAACGGTGGAAGTAAGCTTTTCTTATTTCCGGACGCATGCGCAAACTATATAAAGTCGTTATGACGTAGAATGTGCATACTTTGCTGATTCCATTTATGAAATAAAACACATTTTCTAAAAACTCGTGTTTTTTAAGAAATCATGTAAACCTTCTAGAAGCTGTGATTTTAATAAACGGGGGAAGTAAGCTTTTATTATTTCCAAATGCATGCGAAAACTATAAAAAGTCGTTATGACGTAGAATGTGCATACTTTGTTGATTCCATTTATGAAATAAAACACATTTTCTAAAAACTCGTCTTTTTTAAGAAATCATGTAAACCTTCTGGAAGCTGTGATTTAGAAAAACGGGGGAAGTAAGCTTTTCTTATTTCCGGACGCATGCGCAAACTATAGAAAGTCGTTATGACGTAGAATGTGCATACTTTGTAGATTCCATTTATGTAATAAAACACATTTTCTAAAAACTCATGTTTTTTACGAAATCATGTAACCCTTCTAGAAGCTGTGATTTTAAAAAATGGTGGAAGTAAGCTTTTCTTATTTCCGGATGCATGCGCAAACTATAGAAAGTCGTTATGACGTAGAATGTGCATACTTTGTTGATTCCATTTATGAAATAAAAAACATTTTCTAAAAACTCGTGTTTTTTACGAAATCATGTAAACCTTTTAGAATCTGTGATTTTAAAAAATGGTGGAAGTAAGCTTTTCTTATTTCCGGACGCATGCGCAAACTATAGAAAGTCGTTATGACGTAGAATGTGCATACTTTGTAGATTCCATTTATGAAATAAAACACATTTTCTAAAAACTCGTGTTTCTTACGAAATCATGTAAACCTTCTAGAAGCTGTGATTTTAAAAAAACGGTGGAAGTAAGCTTATCTTATTTCCGGACGCATGCGCAAACTATAGAAAGTCGTTATGACGTAGAATGTGCATACTTATTTGATTCCATTTATGAAATAAAACACATTTTCTAAAAACTAGTGTTTTTTTAGAAATCATGTAAACCTTCTAGAAGCTGTGATTTTAAAAAACGGGGGAAGTAATCTTTTATTATTTCCGGACGCATGCGCATACTATAGAAAATCGTTATGACGTAGAATGTGCATACTTTCTAGATTCCATTTATGAAAAAAAACACATTTTCTAAAAACTCGTGTTTTTTACGAAATCATGTAAACCTTCTAGAAGCTGTGATTTTAAAAAACGATGGAAGTAAGCTTTTCTTATTTACGGACGCATGCGCAAACTATAGAAAGTCGTTATGACGTAGAATGTGCATACTTTGTTGATTCCATTTATGAAATAAAACACATTTTCTAAAAACTCGTGTTTTTTAAGAAATCATGTAAACCTTCTAGAAGCTGTGATTTTAAAAAACGGGGGAAGTAAGCTTTTCTTATTTCCGGACGCATGCGCAAACTATAGAAAGTCGTTATGACGTAGAATGTGCATACTTTCTAGATTCCATTTATGGAAAAAAACACATTTTCTAAATACTCGTGTTTTTTACGAAACCATGTAAACCTTCTAGAAGCTGTGATTTTAAAAAACGATGGAAGTAAGCTTTTCTTATTTCCGGACGCATGCGCAAACTATAGAAAGTCGTTATGACGTAGAATGTGCATACTTTGTTGATTCCAGTTATGAAATAAAACACATTTTCTAAAAACACGTTTTTTTTAGGAAATCATGTAAACCTTCTAGAAGCTGTGATTTTAAAAAACGGAGGAAGTAAGCTTTTCTTATTTCTGGACGCATGCGCAAACTATAGAAAGTCGTTATGAAGTAGAATGTGCATACTTTGTTGATTCCATTTATGAAATAAAACATGTTTTCTAAAAACTCATTTTTTTTACGAAATCATGTGAACCTTCTAGAAGCTGTGATTTTAAAAAACTGTGGAAGTAAGCTTTTCTTATTTCCGGACGAATGCGCAAACTATAGAAAGACGTTATGACGTAGAATGTGCATACTTTGTTGATTCCATTTATGAAATAAAACACATTTTCTAAAAACTCGTGTTTTTTAAGAAATCATGTAAACCTTCTAGAAGGTGTGATTTTAAAAAACAGGGGAAGTAAGCTTTTCTTATTTCCAAACGCATGCGCAAACTATAGAAAGTCGTTATGACATAGAATGTGCAAACTTTGTTGATTCAGTTTATTAAATAAAACATATTTTCTAAAAACTAGTGTTTTTTAAGAAATGATGTAAACCTTCTAGAAGCTGTGATTTTAAAAAATGGGGGAAGTAAGCTTTTCTTATTTCCAAACGCATGTGCAAACTATAGAAAGTCATTATGACGTAGAATGTGCATACTTTGTTGATTCCATTTATGAAATAAAACACATTTTCTAAAAACTCGTGTTTTTTAGGAAATCATGTAGACATTCTAGAAGCCTTGATTTTAAAAAACGGGGGAAGTAAGCTTTTCTTATTTCCGGACGCATGCGCAAACTATAGAAAGTCGTTATGACGTAGAATATGCATACTATCTATATTCCATTTACGAAATAAAACACATTTTCTAAAAACTCATGTTTTTTAAGAAATCATGTAAACCTTCTAGATGCTGTGATTTTGAGAAACGAGGGAAGTTAGCTTTTCTTATTTCCAAACGCATGCACAAATTATAGAAAGTCGTTATGACGCAGAATGTGCATACTTTGTTGATTCCATTTATTTAATAAAACACATTTTCTAAAAACTCGTGTTTTTTAAGAAATCATGTAAACCTTCTAGAAGCTGTGATTTTAAAAAAGGGTGGAAGTAAGCTTTTCTTATTTCTAGACGCATGCGCGAACTATAGAAAGTCGTTATGACGTAGAATGTGCATACTTTGTTGATTCCATTTATGAAATAAAACACATTTTCTAAAAACTCGTGTTTTTTAAGAAATCATGTAAACCTTCTAGAAGCTGTGATTTTAAAAAACGGGGGAAGTAAGCTTTTCTTATTTCCGGACGCATGCGCAAACTATAGAAAGTCGTTATGACGTAGAATGTGCATACTTTCTAGATTCCATTTATGAAAAAAAACACATTTTCTAAATACTCGTGTTTTTTACGAAATCATGTAAACCTTCTAGAAGCTGTGATTTTAAAAAACGATGGAAGTAAGCTTTTCTTATTTCCGGACGTATGCGCAAACTATAGAAAGTCGTTATAACGTAGAATGTGCATACTTTGTTGATTCCAGTTATGAAATAAAACACATTTTCTAAAAACTCGTGTTTTTTAGGAAATCATGTAAACCTTCTAGAAGATGTGATTTTAAAAAACGGAGGAAGTAAGCTTTTCTTATTTCTGGACGCATGCGCAAACTATAGAAAGTCGTTATGAAGTAGAATGTGCATACTTTGTTGATTCCATTTATGAAATAAAACATGTTTTCTAAAAACTCATGTTTTTTACGAAATCATGTGAACCTTCTAGAAGCTGTGATTTTAAAAAACGGTGGAAGTAAGCTTTTCTTATTTCCGGACGAATGCGCAAACTATAGAAAGACGTTATGATGTAGAATGTGCATACTTTGTTGATTCCATTTATGAAAGAAAACACATTTTCTAAAAACTCGTGTTTTTTAAGAAATCATATAAACCTTCTAGAAGGTGTGATTTTAAAAAACAGGGGAAGTAAGCTTTTCTTATTTCCAAACGCATGCGCAAACTATAGAAAGTCGTTATGACATAGAATGTGCAAACTTTGTTGATTCAGTTTATTAAATAAAACATATTTTCTAAAAACTAGTGTTTTTTAAGAAATGATGTAAACCTTCTAGAAGCTGTGATTTTAAAAAATGGGGGAAGTAAGCTTTTCTTATTTCCAAACGCATGCGCAAATTATAGAAAGTCATTATGACGTAGAATGTGCATACTTTGTTGATTCCATTTATGAAATAAAACACATTTTCTAAAAACTCGTGTTTTTTAGGAAATCATGTAGACATTCTAGAAGCCGTGATTTTAAAAAACGGGGGAAGTAAGCTTTTCTTATTTCCGGACGCATGCGCAAACTATAGAAAGTCGTTATGACGTAGAATGTGCATACTATCTAGATTCCATTTACGAAATAAAACACATTTTCTAAAAACTCATGTTTTTTAAGAAATCATGTAAACCTTCTAGATGCTGTGATTTTGAAAAACGGGGGAAGTTAGCTTTTCTTATTTCCAAACGCATGCACAAATTATAGAAAGTCGTTATGTCGCAGAATGTGCATACTTTGTTGATTCCATTTATTTAATAAAACACATTTTCTAAAAACTCGTGTTTTTTAAGAAATCATGTAAACCTTCTAGAAGCTGTGATTTTAAAAAAGGGTGGAAGTAAGCTTTTCTTATTTCTAGACGCATGCGCGAACTATAGAAAGTCGTTATGACGTAGAATGTGCATACTTTGTTGATTACATTTATTAAATAAAACACATTTTCTAAAAACTCATGTTTTTTAAGAAATCATGTAAACCTTCTAGAAGCTGTGATTTTAAAAAACGGGGGAAGTAAGCTTTTCTTATTTCCGGACGCATGCGCAAACTATAGAAAGTCGTTATGACGTAGAATGTGCACACTCTGTTGATTCCATTTATGAAATAAAACACATTTTCTAAAAATTCGTGTTTTTTAAGAAATCATGTAAACCTTCTAGAAGCTGTGATTTTAATAAACGGGGGAAGTAAGCTTTTCTTATTTCCAAATGCATGCGAAAACTATAGAAAGTCGTTATGACGTGGAATGTGCATACTTTGTTGATTCCATTTATGAAATAAAACACATTTTCTAAAAACTCGTGTTTTTTAAGAAATCATGTAAACCTTCTGGAAGCTGTGATTTAGAAAAACGGGGGAAGTAAGCTTTTCTTATTTCCGTACGCATGCGCAAACTATAGAAAATTGTTATGACGTAGAATGTGCATACTTTGTAGATTCCATTTATGAAATAAAACACATTTTCTAAAAACTCGTGTTTTTTACGAAATCATGTAAACCTTCTAGAAGCTGTGATTTTAAAAAACGGTGGAAGTAAGTTTTTCTTATTTCCGGATGCATGCGCAAACTATAGAAAGTCGTTATGACGTAGAATGTGCATACTTTGTAGATTCCATTTATGAAATAAAACACATTTTCTAAAAACTCATGTTTTTTACGAAATCATGTAACCCTTCTAGAAGCTGTGATTTTAAAAAACGGAGGAAGTAAGCTTTTCTTATTTCCGGACGCATGCGCAAACTATAGAAAGTCGTTATGACGTAGAATGTGCATACTTTGTAGATTCCATTTATGAAATAAAACACATTTTCTAAAAACTCGTGTTTTTTACGAAATCATGTAAACCTTCTAGAAGCTGTGATTTTAAAAAACGGTGGAAGTAAGCTTTTCTTATTTTTGAACGAATGAACAAACTATAGAAAGTCGTTATGACGTAGAATGTGCATACTTTGTTGATTCCATTTCTGAAATAAAACACATTTTCTAAAAACTCGTGTTTTTTAGGAAATCATGTAAACCTTCTAGAAGCTGTCATTTTAAAAAACGGGGGAAGTAAGCTTTTCTTATTTCCAAACGCATGCGCAAACTATAGAAAGTCGTTATGACGTAGAATGTGCATACTTTGTTGATTCCATTTATGAAATAAAACATATTTTCTAAAAACTAGTGTTTTTTAAGAAATGACGTAAACCTTCTAGAAGTTGTGAATTTAAAAAATTGCGGAAGTAAGCTTTTCTTATTTCCAAACGCATGCGCAAACTATAGAAAGTCGTTATGACGTAGAATGTGCATACTTTGTAGATTCCATTTATTTAATAAAACACATTTTCTAAAAACTCGTGTTTTTTAAGAAATCATGTAAACCTTCTAGAAGCTGTGATTTTAAAAAAGGGTGGAAGTAAGCTTTTCTTATTTCTAGACGCATGCGCGAACTATAGAAAGTCGTTATGACGTAGAATGTGCATACTTTGTTGATTACATTTATTAAATAAAACACATTTTCTAAAAACTCATGTTTTTTAAGAAATCATGTAAACCTTCTAGAAGCTGTGATTTTAAAAAACGGGGGAAGTAAGCTTTTCTTATTTCCGGACGCATGCGCAAACTATAGAAAGTCGTTATGACGTAGAATGTGCACACTTTGTTGATTCCATTTATGAAATAAAACACATTTTCTAAAAATTCGTGTTTTTTAAGAAATCATGTAAACCTTCTAGAAGCTGTGATTTTAATAAACGGGGGAAGTAAGCTTTTCTTATTTCCAAATGCATGCGAAAACTATAGAAAGTCGTTATGACGTGGAATGTGCATACTTTGTTGATTCCATTTATGAAATAAAACACATTTTCTAAAAACTCGTGTTTTTTAAGAAATCATGTAAACCTTCTGGAAGCTGTGATTTAGAAAAACGGGGGAAGTAAGCTTTTCTTATTTCCGTACGCATGCGCAAACTATAGAAAATTGTTAGGACGTAGAATGTGCATACTTTGTAGATTCCATTTATGAAATAAAACACATTTTCTAAAAACTCGTGTTTTTTACGAAATCATGTAAACCTTCTAGAAGCTGTGATTTTAAAAAACGGTGGAAGTAAGTTTTTCTTATTTCCGGATGCATGCGCAAACTATAGAAAGTCGTTATGACGTAGAATGTGCATACTTTGTAGATTCCATTTATGAAATAAAACACATTTTCTAAAAACTCATGTTTTTTACGAAATCATGTAACCCTTCTAGAAGCTGTGATTTTAAAAAACGGAGGAAGTAAGCTTTTCTTATTTCCGGACGCATGCGCAAACTATAGAAAGTCGTTATGACGTAGAATGTGCATACTTTGTAGATTCCATTTATGAAATAAAACACATTTTCTAAAAACTCGTGTTTTTTACGAAATCATGTAAACCTTCTAGAAGCTGTGATTTTAAAAAACGGTGGAAGTAAGCTTTTCTTATTTTTGAACGAATGCACAAACTATAGAAAGTCGTTATGACGTAGAATGTGCATACTTTGTTGATTCCATTTCTGAAATAAAACACATTTTCTAAAAACTCGTGTTTTTTAGGAAATCATGTAAACCTTCTAGAAGCTGTCATTTTAAAAAACGGGGGAAGTAAGATTTTCTTATTTCCAAACGCATGCGCAAACTATAGAAAGTCGTTATGACGTAGAATGTGCATACTTTGTTGATTCCATTTATGAAATAAAACATATTTTCTAAAAACTAGTGTTTTTTAAGAAATGATGTAAACCTTCTAGAAGTTGTGAATTTAAAAAATTGCGGAAGTAAGCTTTTCTTATTTCCAAACGCATGCGCAAACTATAGAAAGTCGTTATGACGTAGAATGTGCATACTTTGTTGATTCCATTTATGAAATAAAACACATTTTCTAAAAACTCGTGTTTTTTAAGAAATCATGTAAACATTCTAAAAGCTGTGATTTTAAAAAACGGGGGAAGTAAGCTTTTCTTATTTCCGGACGCATGCGCAAACTATAGAAAGTCGTTATGACGTAGAATGTGCATACTTTGTAGATTCCATTTACGAAATAAAACACATTTTCTAAAAACTCGTGTTTCTTACGAAATCATGTAAAACTTCTAGAAGCTGTGATTTTAAAAAACGGTGGAAGTAAGCTTTTCTTATTTCCAAACGCATGCACAAACTATAGAAAGTCATTCTTACGTAGAATGTGCATACTTTGTAGATTCCATTTATGAAATAAACCACATTTTCTAAAAACACGTGTTTTTTACGAAATTATGTAAACCTTCTAGAAGCTGTGATTTTAAAAAACGGTGGAAGTAAGCTTTTCTTATTTCCAAACGCATGCACAAACTATAGAAAGTCATTGTGACGTATAATGTGCATACTTTGTTGATTCCATTTATGAAATAAATCACATTTTCTAAAAACTCGTTTTTTTTAAGAAATCATGTAAACCTTCTAGAAGCTGTGATTTTAAAAAACGGGGGAAGTAAGCTTTTCTTATTTACGGACGCATGCGCAAACTATAGAAAGTCGTTATGACGTAGAATGTGCATACTTTGTTGATTCCATTTATGAAATAAAACACATTTTCTAAAAACTCGTGTTTTTTAAGAAATCATGTAAACCTTCTAGAAGCTGTGATTTTAAAAAACGGGGGAAGTAAGCTTTTCTTATTTCCGGACGCATGCACAAACTATAGAAAGTCGTTATGACGTAGAATGTGCATACTTTGTAGATTCCATTGATGAAATAAAACACATTTTCTAAAAACTCGTGTTTTTTACGAAATCATGTAAACCTTCTAGAAGCTGTGATTTTAAAAAACGGTGGAAGTAAGCTTTTCTATTTCCGGAAGCATGCGCAAACTATAGAAAGTCGATATGATGTAGAATGTGCATACTTTGTAGATTCCATTTATGAAATAAAACACATTTTCTAAAAACTCGTGTTTTTTAAGAAATCATGTAAACCTTCTGGAAGCTGTGATTTAGAAAAACGGGGGAAGTAAGCTTTTCTTATTTCCGGACGCATGCGCAAGATATAGAAAGTCATTATGACGTAAAATGTGCATACTTTGTAGATTCCATTTATGAAATAAAACACATTTTCTAAAAACTCGTGTGTTTTACGAAATCATGTAAACCTTCTAGAATCTGTGATTTTAAAAAACGGTGGAAGTAAGCTTTTCTTATTTCCGGATGCATGCGCAAACTATAGAAAGTCATTATGACGTAGAATGTACATACTTTGTAGATTCCATTTATGAAATAAAACACATTTTCTAAAAACTCGTGTTTTTTACGAAATCATGTAAACGTTATAGAAGCTGTGATTTAAAAAAACGGTGGAAGTAAGCTTTTCTTATTTCCGAACGCATGCGCAAACTATAGAAAGTCATTATGACGTAGAATGTGCATACTTTGTTGATTCCATTTATGAAATAAAACACATTTTCTAAAAACTCGTGTTTTTTAAGAAATCATGTAAACCTTCTAGAAGCTGTGATTTTAAAAAACGGTGGAAGTAAGCTTTTCTTATTTCCGGACGCATGCGCAAACTATAGAAAGTCGTTATGACGTAGAATGTGCATACTTTGTAGATTCCATTTATGAAATAAAACACATTTTCTAAAAACTCGTGTTTCTTACGAAATCATGTAAAACTTCTAGAAGCTGTGATTTTAAAAAACGGTGGAAGTAAGCTTTTCTTATTTCCAAACGCATGCGAAATCTATAGAAAGTCATTCTGACGTAGAATGTGCATACTTTCTAGATTCCATTTATGAAATAAACCACATTTTCTAAAAACACGTGTTTTTTACGAAATCATGTAAACCTTCTAGAAGCTGTGATTTTAAAAAACGGTGGAAGTAAGATTTTCTTATTTCCAAACGCATGCGCAAACTATAGAAAGTCGTTGTGACGTAGAATGTGCATACTTTGTTGATTCCATTTATGAAAGAAAACACATTTTCTAAAAACTCGTGTTTTTTAAGAAATCATGTAAACCTTCTAGAAGCTGTGATTTTAAAAAACGGGGGAAGTAAGCTTTTCTTTTTTCCGGACGCATGCGCAAACTATAGAAAGTTGTTATGACGTAGAATGTGCATACTTTGTAGATTCCATTTATGAAATAAAACACATTTTCTAAAAACTCGTGTTTTTTACGAAATCATGTAAACCTTCTAGAATCTGTGATTTTAAAAAACGGTGGAAGTAAGCTTTTCTTATTTCCGGACGCATGCGTAAACTATAGAAAGTCGTTCTGACATAGAATATGCATACTTTGTAGATTCCATTTATGAAATAAAACACATTTTCTAAAAACTCCTGTTTCTTAAGAAATCATGTACACCTTCTAGAAGCTGTGATTTTAAAAAGTGGGGGATGTAAGCTTTTCTTATTTCCAAACGCATGCGCAAACTATAGAATGTCGTTATGACGTAGTATGTGCATACTTTGTTGATTCCATTTATGAAATAAAACACATTTTCTAAAAACTCGTGTTTTTTAAGAAATCATGTAAACCTTCTAGAAGCTGTGATTTTAAAAAACGGGGGAAGTAAGCTTTTCTTATTTCCAAACGCATGCGCAAACTATAGAAAGTCGTTATGACATAGAATGTGCATACTTTGTTGATTCCATTTATTAAATAAAACATATTTTCTAAAAACTAGTGTTTTTTAAGAAATGATGTAAACCTTCTAGAAGCTGTGATTTTAAAAAATGGGGGAAGTAAGCTTTTCTTATTTCCAAACGCATGCGCAAACTATAGAAAGTCGTTATGACGTAGAATGTGCATACTTTGTTGATTCCATTTATGAAATAAAACACATTTTCTAAAAACTCGTGTTTTTTAAGAAATCATGTAAACATTGTAGAAGCTGTGATTTTAAAAAACGGGGGAAGTAAGCTTTTCTTATTTCCGGACGCATGCGCAAACTATAGAAAGTTGTTATGACGTAGAATGTGCATACTATGTAGATTCCATTTACGAAATAAAACACATTTTCTAAAAACTCATGTTTTTTAAGAAATCATGTAAACCTTCTAGATGCTGTGATTTTGAAAAACGGGGGAAGTTAGCTTTTCTTATTTCCAAACGCATGCACAAATTATAGAAAGTCGTTATGACGCAGAATGTGCATACTTTGTTGATTCCATTTATTTAATAAAACACATTTTCTAAAAACTCGTGTTTTTTACGAAATCATGTAAACCTTCTAGAAGCTGTGATTTTAAAAAAGGGTGGAAGTAAGCTTTTCTTATTTCTAGACGCATGCGTGAACTATAGAAAGTCGTTATGACGTAGAATGTGCATACTTTGTTGATTCCATTTATCAAATAAAACACATTTTCTAAAAACTCTTGTTTTTTAAGAAATCATGTAAACCTTCTAGAAGCTGTGATTTTAAAAAACGGGGGAAGTAAGCTTTTCTTATTTCCGGATGCATGCGCAAACTATAGAAAGTCGTTATGAGGTATAATGTGCATACTTTGTTGATTCCATTTATGAAATAAAACACATTTTCTAAAAACTCGTGTTTTTTAAGAAATCATGTAAACCTTCTAGAAGCTGTGATTTTAAAGAACGGGGGAAGTAAGCTTTTCTTATTTCCGGACGCATGCGCAAACTATAGAAAGTCGTTATGACGTAGAATGTGCATACTTTGTAGATTCCATTTAGGAAATAAAACACATTTTCTAAAAACTCGTGTTTTTTAAGAAATCATGTAAACCTTCTAGAAGCTGTGATTTTAAAAAACGGTGGAAGTAAGCTTTTCTTATTTCCGGACGAATGCGCAAACTATAGAAAGTCGTTATGACGTAGAATGTGCATACTTTGTTGATTCCATTTATTAAATAAAACACATTTTTCTAAAAACTCGTGTATTTTAAGAAATCATGTAAACCTTCCAGAAGCTGTGATTTTAAAAAACGGTGGAAGTAAGCTTTTCTTATTTCCGGACGCATGCGGAAACTATAGAAAGTCCTTATGACGTAGAATGTGCATACTTTGTTAATTCCATTTATGAAATAAAACACATTTTCTAAAAACTCATGTTTTTTAAGAAATCATGTAAACCTTCTACAAGCTGTGATTTTAATAAACGGGGGAAGTAAGCTTTTCTTATTTCCAAATGCATGCGAAAACTATAGAAAGTCGTTATGACGTAGAATGTGCATACTTTGTTGATTCAATTTATGAAATAAAACACATTTTCTAAAAACTCGTGTTTTTTAAGAAATCATGTAAACCTTCTTAGAGCTGTGATTTAGAAAAACGGGGGAAGTAAGCTTTTCTTATTTCCGGACGCATGCGCAAACTATAGAAAGTTGTTATGACGTAGAATGTGCATACTTTGTAGATTTCATTTATGAAATAAAACATATTTTCTAAAAACTCGTGTTTTTTACGAAATCATGTAAACCTTCTAGAAGCTGTGATTTTAAAAAACGGTGGAAGTAAGCTTTTCTTATTTCCGGACGCATGCGCAAACTTTAGAAAGTCGTTATGACGTAGAATGTGTATACTTTGTAGATTCCATTTATGAAATAAAACACATTTTCTAAAAACTCATGTTTTTTACGAAATCATGTAACCCTTCTAGAAGCTGTGATTTTAAAAAATGGTGGAAGTAAGCTTTTCTTATTTCCGGACGCATGCGCAAACTATAGAAAGTCGTTATGATGTAGAATGTGCATACTTTGTAGATTCCATTTATGAAATAAAACACATTTTCTAAAAACTCGTGTTTTTTACGAAATCATGTAAACCTTCTAGAAGCTGTGATTTTAAAAAACGGTGGAAGTAAGCTTTTCTTATTTCCAAACGCATGGGCAAACTATAGAAAGTCGTTATGACGTAGAATGTGCATACTTTGTTGATTCCATTTATGAAATAAAACATATTTTCTAAAAACTAGTGTTTTTTAAGAAATGATGTAAACCTTCTAGAAGTTGTGAATTTAAAAAATTGCGGAAGTAAGCTTTTCTTATTTCCAAACGCATGCGCAAACTATAGAAAGTCGTTATGACGTAGAATGTGCATACTTTGTTGATTCCATTTATGAAATAAAACACATTTTCTAAAAACGCGTGTTTTTTAAGAAATCATGTAAACATTCTAGAAGCTGTGATTTTAAAAAACGGGGGAAGTAAGCTTTTCTTATTTCCAAACGCATGCGCAAACTATAGAAAGTCGTTATGACGTAGAATGTGCATACTTTGTTGATTCCATTTATGAAATAAAACATATTTTCTAAAAACTAGTGTTTTGTAAGAAATGATGTAAACCTTCTAGAAGTTGTGAATTTAAAAAATTGCGGAAGTAAGCTTTTCTTATTTCCAAACGCATGCACAAACTATAGAAAGTCGTTATGACGTAGAATGTGCATACTTTGTTGATTCCATTTATGAAATAAGACACATTTTCTAAAAACTCGTGTTTTTTAAGAAATCATGTAAACATTCTAGAAGCTGTGATTTTAAAAAATGGGGGAAGTAAGCTTTTCTTATTTCCGGACGCATGCGCAAACTATAGAAAGTCGTTATGACGTAGAATGTGCATACTTTGTTGATTCCATTTATGAAATAAAACACATTTTCTAAAAACTCGTGTTTCTTACGAAATCATGTAAAACTTCTAGAAGCTGTGATTTTAAAAAACGGTGGAAGTAAGCTTTTCTTATTTCCAAACGCATGCGCAAACTATAGAACGTCGTTATGACGTAGAATGTGCATACTATGTAGATTCCATTTATGAAATAAAACACATTTTCTAAAAACTCGTGTTTCTTACGAAATCATGTAAACCTTCTAGAAGCTGTGATTTTAAAAAACTGTGGAAGTAAGCTTTTCTTATTTCCAAACGCATGCGCAATCTATAGAAAGTCGTTCTGACGTAGAATGTGCATACTTTCTAGATTCCATTTATGAAATAAACCACTTTTTCTAAAAACACGTGTTTTTTACGAAATCATGTAAACCTTCTAGAAGCTGTGATTTTAAAAAACGGTGGAAGTAAGCTTTTCTTATTTCCAAACGCATGCGCAAACTATAGAAAGTCGTTGTGACGTAAAATGTGCATACTTTGTTGATTCTATTTATGAAAGAAAACACATTTTCTAAAAACTCGTGTTTTTTAAGAAATCATGTAAACCTTCTAGAAGCTGTGATTTTAAAAAACGGGGGAAGTAAGCTTTTCTTATTTCCGGACGCATGCGCAAACTATAGAAAGTTGTTATGACGTAGAATGTGCATACTTTGTAGATTCCATTTATGAAATAAAACACATTTTCTAAAAACTCGTGTTTTTTACGAAATCATGTAAACCTTCTAGAAGCTGTGATTTTGAAAAATGGTGGAAGTAAGCTTTTCTTATTTCCGGACGCATGCGTAAACTATAGAAAGTCGTTCTGACATAGAATATGCATAGTTTGTAGATTCCATTTATGAAATAAAACACATTTTCTAAAAACTCGTGTTTCTTAAGAAATCATGTACACCTTCTAGAAGCTGTGATTTTAAAAAGTGGGGGATGTAAGCTTTTCTTATTTCCAAACGCATGCGCAAACTATAGAAAGTCGTTATGACGTAGAATGTGCATACTTTGTTGATTCCATTTATGAAATAAAACACATTTTCTAAAAACTCGTGTTTTTTAAGAAATCATGTAAACCTTCTAGAAGCTGTGATTTTAAAAAACGGGGGAAGTAAGCTTTTCTTATTTTCGGACGCATGCGCAAACTATAGAAAGTCGTTATGACGTAGAATGTGCATACTTTTTTGATTCCATTTATGAAATAAAACACATTTTCTAAAAACTCGTGTTTTTTACGAAATCATGTAAACGTTCTAGAAGCTGTGATTTTAAAAAACGGTGGAAGTAAGCTTTTCTTATTTCCAAACGCATGCGCAAACTATAGAAAGTCATTATGACGTAGAATGTGCATACTTTGTTGATTCCATTTATGAAATAAAACACATTTTCTAAAAACTCGTGTTTTTTAAGAAATCATGTAAACATTCTAGAAGCTGTGATTTTAAAAAATGGTGGAAGTAAGTTTTTCTTATTTCCGGACGCATGCGCAAACTATAGAAAGTCGTTATGACGTAGAATGTGCATACTTTGTAGATTCCATTTATGAAATAAAACACATTTTCTAAAAACTCATGTTTCTTACGAAATCATGTAAAACTTCTAGAAGCTGTGATTTTAAAAAACGGTGGAAGTAAGCTTTTTTATTTCCAAACGCATGCGCAAACTATAGAAAGTCATTCTGACGTAGAATGTGCATACTTTGTAGATTCCATTTATGAAATAATCCACATTTTCTAAAAACACGTGTTTTTTACGAAATCATGTAAACCTTCTAGAAGCTGTGATTTTAAAAAACGGTGGAAGTAAGCTTTTCTTATTTCCAAACGCATGCGCAAACTATAGAAAGTCGTTGTGACGTAGAATGTGCATACTTTGTTGATTCCATTTATGAAAGAAAACACATTTTCTAAAAACTCGTGTTTTTTAAGAAATCATGTAAACGTTCTAGAAGCTGTGATTTTAAAAAACGGGGGAAGTAAGCTTTTCTTATTTCCGGACGCATGCGCAAACTATAGAAAGTTGTTATGACGTAGAATGTGCATACTTTGTAGATTCCATTTATGAAATAAAACACATTTTCTAAAAACTCGTGTTTTTTACGAAATCATGTAAACCTTCTAGAAGCTGTGATTTTAAAAAACGGTGGAAGTAAGCTTTTCTTATTTCCGGACGCATGCGCAAACTATAGAAAGTCGTTATGACGTAGAATGTGCATACTTTGTAGATTCCATTTATGAAATAAAACACATTTTCTAAAAACCCATGTTTTTTACGAAATCATGTTACCCTTCTAGAAGCTGTGATTTTAAAAAACGGAGGAAGTAAGCTTTTCTTATTGTAAAATTAGTCGCAGCAGATCTAATGAACAAGTAAATCAATCACAACAGATGAACATAGAAAATATGGTGCAAAACTGTGCAAAACATGCAGCAGTGCTCTCTATCCCAGAAAGGGTGAATGAATTACAATACAATCCAATATCTGTCAATGAGCAATTCGAATTGACTAAGTAGGCCATTCGAATCACTGAATGGAGTAGCTTGACTCTGTCTAGGAGTCCTCATAAATCATCGGTGGTACTCATCAATCACAACAACCAGTCATCCAGGTGTCAATCTGAGTCTAACTGAGCATAATAAATGTAACTGAAGTGTGTAGCACTCATATAGGATCTGGAGGCTCAGTGGGGGCGCATGGGAGGCTAACTGAAGTCAGAACAAGTCACCTAATCGAACTGGAGGTCAAACGGAAGTGATACAGTCAGTCAGGAGTGAAACTAGCCTCAAATCAGGGAGAATCGGAGCTAACTGAATGTAACTGGAGTGAATCTGCAGTGGTAGGTGAACAAGTGCGCCCTTCTCTGGCAGTAGGTGAGAAGTGGGCGCCTTTCAACTTAGGAGGGCTAAAACTCTGTGGTAAGTGGCTCCCGGGTGCTAGAAGAAGGTGGATAAGGTGCTGGAGGCATCAAACTGGTGACTGGGATTTATGCCTGTGCATGCAAGATCCTGAAATAGATCATATCCTGAAATAGATCATATCATGAAATAGATCATGCAAGATCCTGAAATAGATGATGTATCCCGAAATAGATGATGGATATCCGAACACCCCCCCTCAAGCTAGACTATGATGTGCCAACTAAAATAATGTGGGGCCCTGGTAACTAAGACCAAAGGTCACCCCAATACAATAATCCAAAAAATGCTGAAAATAAACTAAGTGAGGAAAGAGGGAAAACCCAGTGGGAAGAAAGCCCCCCCTCAAGCTAAAGCATAATAATGAATCAATCTATCTCCACCATGATGGAACTCACCCCCAAAAGTGAACGGAGGTAAGAGAACTTCTTCTCAGTGAAGCTCTTGGTGAAGATGTCTGCAATTTGCTCATCAGTAGGGCAATATTGCAGAATGATGGTGCGGTCATGCACCAACTGTCGAATGTAATGCATATGAATCTCAATGTGTTTGGTCCTCTGCCGCTGAACTGGATCTGTGGAGATCTTGATAGCACTTTGATTGTCACAAAATAGGACAGTCGAAGTAGTGCCACCAAAACCAAACTCGGAAAGAATACCCTGCAACGAAACTGCCTGAATGCAGGCATTGACTGCCCCTCGATACTCTGCCTCTGCTGAAGAAAGTGCAATGGATACTTGCTTTTTGCTGGACCAGCAAATAGCACCATGACCAATCATGAAAACATAACCGGAAGTGGACTTCCGATCAATGCTATCACCTGCCCAATCTGAATCAGTAAAACCAATGAAATCTAGCTCAGAATCTGCAGCATAATGTATGCCAAACTGTCTCGTACCTTGCACATACTGCAAGATCCGCTTGGATGCTCGCCAATGAAGCTCATGTGGCTGCTGCATATATCTTGACACGGCACTCACGGCATATGAGATATCAGGCCGTAAATGTGTCAAATAAAGTAGTGAACCAATCAACTGTCGATACATATTGCAATCTGCAAGCGGTGTGGAATCTCCCTCCTCAAGACTGATTCTTGAGAGGAATGGGAACGGGGCTGCCTTACATTCAGCCATATTAAACTTCAATAACAGTTCGGAAGCATATTTTTGCTGAGATATAGTGATCCCATCAAAATTTTGAGCTATCTCCAAGCCCAAAAAGTGACTCAGCAAGCCCAAATCGCTCATGTCAAAAGCTAGATTTAAGGCTGATTTTAGCTTGTTTATTGAAGTAAGTGTGCTACCAGTAATAAGCAGATCATCAACATAAAGTACAATAACCAACAAATTACCTTTAACTCGCTGAAGATAGACATTCGGATCAGATTTGCATCTTTGGAAATTCTGAGAAAGAAGGAAGGAGTCCATCTTTGTGTACCAAGCTCTTGGGGCATGTTTTAACCCGTACAAAGATTTCTTCAATCTACAAACCAATGATGGATCTGATGTATAACCCTCTGGCTGCTACATATAGACCTCTTCAGCAAGGTCTCCATGTAAAAATGCACTCTTCAAATCCATATGATGCACTTCCCAGTGCTTGGATGCGGCAATAGCTAAAACAAGGCGGATGGAATCCATCTTTGCAACAGGTGCAAAGGTCTCTGTGTAGTCCACTCCTTGGACTTGGGAAAAACCTTTTGCCACCAACCTTGCTTTATATTTGCTTATAGTGCCATCAGCAGCAACTTTAGTACGGTAGACCCATTTACACTTCACTAATTTTCTTCCAGGTGGAAGAGAAACTAGCTCCCATGTATTGTTCTTTTGAAGAGAACTGTACTCTTCATCCATGGCACTTTTCCATCTCGGATCTCGATGGGATGAATAGTATGATTGGGGATCTGAACCAGCCATCAAATAACAAATCTCAGGAAGAAATGGATCAGCAATAGAAAGAGCCATACCTGCCCTTTGAAAGTCTCCTCTTGTTCGTCTCGGATCAGCAGGATTTCCAAGACTAGAACCAGCAGATTGTAGAGTGTTTTGGGCCCACTTTGGTAACTGAGGGGGATTTGAATGGTCGGATTCCGAACCTGATATGTCATGATAATAATATGCTGCTAAAATATCAGAAATATCAGAACTCATACCTTCATTATCGCTGCTCGAATCTTCTTCTGGTGAAGGCGGTGAATCGGCAGTTTTCTCCTCAACTAGTTGCAATTCTTGAAGCGGTTCTTCAAACTGCACACTGCGCTCTATGAATATCTTTTTAGATCTGATATCCATAAGTTTATATGCTTTTTATTCTTCCCCATATCCTATCAATATGCACTCGATACTTTGTGGATCCAAAGCTCGTCTCTTCTCAGAAGGAATTCTAGCCCATGCAGTAGAGCCAAAAACTCTCAAATTTGACACATCCGGTTTGTGACCAAAGAATGCTTCGAAAGGAGTCATACCTTTCACGGATGAATGTGGAACACGGTTCTGTATATATGCAGCAACATTGATTGCTTCAGCCCAAATATTTTCAGCCAAACCTTTTGATTCAATCATGCATGTAGCCATCTCTTTCAGTGACCGATTTTTCCTTTCCGCTACACCGTTCTGCTGGGGTGTGTAGGGAACTGTATGTTGGATCTTGATTCCGCTTTGGGCACAAAGTTGCAGCAACTCGGACTTGATATATTCCCCACCATTATCAGATATAAGAGCTTTGATCTTGCTCTCAGTGGTGGTCTCAACAGAAGCCTTAAAATCCTTGAATTTTCCAAGCACTTCTGACTTGTTTTTGAGAAAGAATACCCATGTAAAGCGAGAATAATCATCAATAAATGTCAAAACATACCTTGAACCATTTAATGACATATGGGGCAGCGGACCACTGATATCAGAATGGATCAATCCCAAAATAATAGAGGCTCTGCTAGCCTTGCCGCGGTCGAATCTGTGCTCGGGGTGCTTCCCAATAATGCAACCGGTGCATATTCCCTTCGAGGAACGGAGTTGTGGAAGCCCATCAACCATGGATTTATTTGATAGCAGCAGCAAATACTTATAATTTAGATGTCCAAATCTTTCATGCCAAAGCCTACTAACCTCATTACCATGTGTGCGAAGAGCAGTGGGCTTTGCAAGCGGAATAAAGTGCGAAAACTCATAACATTTAGCAGTGTGGTTTACCTTTCCAACCGCAACTAGTCTTCCACTTTTGATATCAAAAATTTCAATTGTATTAGGGATGAATGTGACTTTCTTTGGATCACCAGTATGTGTCATTTGATACACAGAAAGGAGATTCGAAGCTAAGGAAGGCACATAGAGAACATTCTGAAAGCATCCATGTTCTACATGAATCGTACCTTTGCCCTTTGAAGAAATTTTTGAGTCATCTCCCAAATGGATGGGGATGGAGCTGTTTGGATCGAATGAGGAGAAAGAATCAATGTTTGCAGCCATATGATTTGATGCACCCGAATCTATCAAGAGAGTTGAGGGCTTCGAAACCGTTGCCATGAGTGCTTGTCCTCTTTCATGATCATCATTCCGATCTTTCTTCCTTGCACCGTCAGGAAGGGTTATGTTGTTCTTTTCCAAAAGGAGGGCCATTTGATCTATAGTCTTCTTCATACATGAACTTTCGGGATGAAAGCCACGGTTACAATAAGTACATTTAGATTTTTGGTTACCTTCTTTGCCCTTTTGCTTGGATTTCGAACTGGATGGTGCATCCGTTTGCTTGCCTTTGTCTTTTTGCTTGTGAGGCTCGAATTTGGGCTTCTCCTTCTTTAGCTTTCCTTTACCATTCGAAATCTTGGGTCCTTGAACAAATAGGGCTGAATCTTTGGAGCTTATGGACCCCATTTGAATCAACTTGTCATGCTCTTTCGTAACGGACTCAATGAAGGCATTCAAGGTAGGCATCTTCCAATTCAGGGTAGTTAGCCGACCGGAATTGAAAGTAGAGACAAATACCGAATAATCTTTCCCAAGCTTGCTTAGAATGGAGAGGATCAACTGTTTATCCTCTTTGATAACACCACTTTTCTTCAATTGCAAGTTCAAGTTCTTGAATTTTGTGAAGAATTCATTGATGGTCTCGAAATTCTCAGGATTAAGGCCAATCAATTCATTCTCTAATTGAAAAGCCCTAAGCTCATCCTACTTGCCGAATAGTGTCTCAAGTTGCTCCCATATGGCTTTTGGAGTCTTCAATCCGCTGAGATGGAAGTGAAGATCCTTGGAGATGGAGAGACAAAGAAGACCGTAAGCTTCATCAAGCTTGTTGTAGTGTTTAGTTCTTTCTGCTACATTGTTTGGCTCCAATTCAAGACCAAGAGTGACTCGGTAGTAACCTTTTGAACGTAATATGATCTCCATATCATCTTTCCAATCAAAATAATTGAATGGGGTGAGGATAGGCTTTGAAGAAGAGTATTCCATTGCAAGGATTGAGTCAACTGATGAAGAGGAAGCTTGCATGCAGACTATAGCGAATGGAATTGCTGTAGAAAGGCTTGCATGCAGAAGGTAGCGAATGCAATTGGAGGAGACAATAAACCTGCAAATCACATCAAAACAACCACAATAAGGTCGAACAATCCACCCTTTGAGAGTTGCATCACACCTGGGATTGGATTTCAAGCAATGTTGAATGGGTCCAATGTATCAGATCCAGGAATTATGTGGTAACTCAAGCTTCTGGAGTGGTATTGGAATAATTTTCAAGCTTTGCATGCACAGGAGCGAATGCCCTTGAGATATCTCATGCCAAACTTATTGCAATTTTTAGCAATTCAGTCAAATCTTCTTGTATAAACACCTGTAGAAAAGAGATCTTGTCCCTGCAATGGCTCTGATACCATGTAAAATTAGTCACAGCAGATCTAATGAACAAGTAAATCAATCACAACATATGAACATAGAAAATATGGTGCAAAACTGTGCAAAACATGCAGCAGTGCTCTCTATCCCAGAAAGGGTGAATGAATTACAATACAATCCAATATCTGTCAATGAGCAATTCGAATTGACTAAGTAGGCCATTCGAATCACTGAATGGAGTAGCTTGACTCTGTCTAGGAGTCCTCATAAATCATCGGTGGTACTCATCAATCACAACAACCAGTCATCCAGGTGTCAATCTGAGTCTAACTGAGCATAATAAATGTAACTGAAGTGTGTAGCACTGATATAGGATATGGAGGCTCAGTGGGGGCGCATGGGAGGCTAATTGAAGTCAGAACAAGTCACCTAATCGAACTGGAGGTCAAACGGAAGTGATACAGTCAGTCGGGAGTGAAACTAGCCTCAAATCAGGGAGAATCGGAGCTAACTGAATGTAACTGGAGTGAATCTGCAGTGGTAGGTGAACAAGTGCGGCCTTCTCTGGCAGTAGGTGAGAAGTGGGTGCCTTTCAGCTTAGGAGGGCTAAAAATCTGTGGTAAGTGGCTCCCGGGTGCTAGAAGAAGGTGGATAAGGTGCTGGAGGCATCAAACTGGTGACTGGGATGCATGCCTGTGCATGCAAGATCCTGAAATAGATCATATCCTGAAATAGATGATCCTGAAATAGATCATATCCTGAAATAGATCATGCAAGATCCTAAAATAGATGATGTATCCCGAAATAGATGATGGATATCCGAACACTTATTTCCGGACGCATGCGCAAACTATAGAAAGTCGTTATGACATAGAATGTGCATACTTTGTAGATTCCATTTATGAAATAAAACACATTTTCTAAAAACTCGTGTTTTTTACGAAATCATGTAAACCTTCTAGAAGCTGTGATTTTAAAAAACGGTGGAAGTAAGCTTTTCTTATTTCCGAACGAATGCACAAACTATAGAAAGTCGTTATGACGTAGAATGTGCATACTTTGTTGATTCCATTTATGAAATAAAACACATTTTCTAAAAACTCGTGTTTTTTAGGAAATCATGTAAACCTTCTAGAAGCTGTGATTTTAAAAAACGGGGGAAGTAAGCTTTTCTTATTTCCAAACGCATGCGCAAACTATAGAAAGTCGTTATGACGTAGAATGTGCATACTTTGTTGATTCCATTTATGAAATAAAACATATTTTCTAAAAACTAGTGTTTTTTAAGAAATGATGTAAACCTTCTAGAAGTTGTGAATTTAAAAAATTGCGGAAGTAAGCTTTTCTTATTTCCAAACGCATGCGCAAGATATAGAAAGTCGTTATGACGTAGAATGTGCATACTTTGTTGATTCCATTTATGAAATAAAACACATTTTCTAAAAACTCGTGTTTTTTAAGAAATCATGTAAACATTCTAGAAGCTGTGATTTTAAAAAACGGGGGAAGTAAGCTTTTCTTATTTCCGGACGCATGCACAAACTATAGAAAGTCGTTATGACGTAGAATGTGCATACTTTGTAGATTCCATTTACGAAATAAAACACATTTTCTAAAAACTCGTGTTTCTTACAAAATCATGTAAAACTTCTAGAAGCTGTGATTTTAAAAAACGGTGGAAGTAAGCTTTTCTTATTTCCAAATGCATGCGCAAACTATAGAAAGTCATTCTGACGTAGAATGTGCATACTTTGTAGATTCCATTTATGAAATAAACCACATTTTCTAAAAACACATGTTTTTTACGAAATCATGTAAACCTTCTAGAAGCTGTGATTTTAAAAAACGGTGGAAGTAAGCTTTTCTTATTTCCAAACGCATGCGCAAACTATAGAAAGTCGTTGTGACGTACAATGTGCATACTTTGTTGATTCCATTTATGAAATAAAACACATTTTCTAAAAACTCGTTTTTTTTAAGAAATCATGTAAACCTTCTAGAAGCTGTGATTTTAAAAAACGGGGGAAGTAAGCTTTTCTTATTTATGGACGAATGCGCAAACTATAGAAAGTCGTTATGACGTAGAATGTGCATACTTTGTTGATTCCATTTATGAAATAAAACACATTTTCTAAAAACTCATGTTTTTTAAGAAATCATGTAAACCTTCTAGAAGCTGTGATTTTAAAAAACGGGGGAAGTAAGCTTTTCTTATTTCCGAACGCATGCACAAACTATAGAAAGTCGTTATGACGTAGAATGTGCATACTTTGTAGATTCCATTGATGAAATAAAACACATTTTCTAAAAACTCATGTTTTTTACGAAATCATGTAAACCTTCTAGAAGCTGTGATTTTAAAAAACGGTAGAAGTAAGCTTTTCTTATTTCCGGACGCATGCGCAAACTATAGAATGTCGTTATGATGTAGAATGTGCATACTTTGTAGATTCCATTTATGAAATAAAACACATTTTCTAAAAACTCGTGTTTTTTAAAAAATCATGTAAACCATCTGGAAGCTGTGATTTAGAGAAACGGGGGAAGTAAGCTTTTCTTATTTCCGGACGCATGCGCAAACTATAGAAAGTCGTTATGACATAGAATGTGCATACTTTGTAGATTCCATTTATGAAATAAAACACATTTTCTAAAAACTCGTGTTTTTTACGAAATCATGTAAACCTTCTAGAAGCTGTGATTTTAAAAAACGGTAGAAGTAAGCTTTTCTTATTTCCGGACGCATGCGCAAACTATAGAAAGTCGTTATGATGTAGAATGTGCATACTTTGTAGATTCGATTTATGAAATAAAACACATTTTCTAAAAACTCGTGTTTTTTAAGAAATCATGTAAACCGTCTGGAAGCTGTGATTTAGAGAAACGGGGGAAGTAAGCTTTTCTTATTTCCGGACGCATGCACAAACTATAGAAATTCGTTATGACGTAGAATGTGCATACTTTGTAGATTCCATTTATGAAATAAAACACATTTTCTAAAAACTCGTGTTTTTTACGAAATCATGTAAACCTTCTAGAAGCTGTGATTTTAAAAAACGGTGGAAGTAAGCTTTTCTTATTTCCGGACGCATGCGCAAACTATAGAAAGTTGTTATGACGTAGAATGTACATACTTTGTAGATTCCATTTATGAAATAAAACACATTTTCTAAAAACTCGTGTTTTTTACGAAATCATGTAAACGTTCTAGAAGCTGTGATTTTAAAAAACAGTGGAAGTAAGCTTTTCTTATTTCCGAACGCATGCGCAAACTATAGAAAGTCATTATGACGTAGAATGTGCATACTTTGTTGATTCCATTTATGAAATAAAACACATTTTCTAAAAACTCGTGTTTTTTAAGAAATCATGTAAACCTTCTAGAAGCTGTGATTTTAAAAAACGGTGGAAGTAAGCTTTTCTTATTTCCGGACGCATGCGCAAACTATAGAAAGTCGTTATGACGTAGAATGTGCATACTTTGTAGATTCCATTTATGAAATAAAACATATTTTCTAAAAACTCGTGTTTCTTACGAAATCATGTAAAACTTCTAGAAGCTGTGATTTTAAAAAACGGTGGAAGTAAGCTTTTCTTATTTCCAAATGCATGCGCAAACTATAGAAAGTCATTCTGACGTAGAATGTGCATACTTTGTAGATTCCATTGATGAAATAAACCACATTTTCTAAAAACACATGTTTTTTACGAAATCATGTAAACCTTCTAGAAGCTGTGATTTCAAAAAACGGTGGAAGTAAGCTTTTCTTATTTCCAAACGCATGCGCAAACTATAGAAAGTCGTTGTGACGTAGAATGTGCATACTTTGTTGATTCCTTTTATGAAAGAAAACACATTTTCTAAAAACTCGTGTTTTTTAAGAAATCATGTAAACCTTCTAGAAGCTGTGATTTTAAAAAATGGTGGAAGTAAGCTTTTCTTATTTCCGGACGCATGCGGAAACTATAGAAAGTCGTTCTGAAATAGAATATGCATACTTTGTAGATTCCATTTATGAAATAAAACACATTTTCTAAAAACTCGTGTTTTTTACGAAATCATGTAAAGGTTCTAGAAGTTGTGATTTTAAAAAACGGTGGAAGTAAGCTTTTCTTATTTCCGGACGCATGCGCAAACTATAGGAAGTCGTTATGACGTAGAATATGCATACTTTGTTGATTCCATTTATGAAATAAAACACATTTTCTAAAAACTCGTGTTTTTTACGAAATCATGTAAACCTTCTAGAAGCTGTGATTTTAAAAAATGGTGGAAGTAAGCTTTTCTTATTTCCGGACGCATGCACAAACTATAGAAAGTCATTCTTACATAGAATATGCATACTTTGTAGATTCCATTTATGAAATAAAACATATTTTCTAAAAACTCGTGTTTTTTACGAAATCATGTAAAGGTTCTAGAAGTTGTGATTTTAAAAAACGGTGGAAGTAAGCTTTTCTTATTTCCGGACGCATGCGCAAACTATAGAAAGTCGTTATGATGTAGAATGTGCATACTTTGTTGATTCCATTTATGAAATAAAACACATTTTCTAAAAACTCCTGTTTTTTACGAAATCATGTAAACCTTCTAGAAGCTGTGATTTTAAAAAACGGTGGAAGTAAGCTTTTCTTATTTCCGGACGCATGCGCAAACTATAGAAAGTCGTTATGACGTAGAATGTGCATACTTTGTAGATTCCATTTATGAAATAAAACACATTTTCTAAAAACTCGTGTTTCTTACGAAATCATGTAAACCTTCTAGAAGCTGTGATTTTAAAAAACGGTGGAAGTAAGCTTTTCTTATATTCGGATGCATGCGCAAACTATAGAAAGTCGTTATAACGTAGAATGTGCACACTTTGTTGATTCTATTTAAGAAATAAAACACATTTTCTAAAAACTCGTGTTTTTTGTGAAATCATGTAAACCTTCTAGAAGCTGTGATTTTAAAAAATGGGGGAGTAAGCTTTTCTTATTTCTGGACGCATGCGCAAACTATAGAAAGTCGTTATGAAGTAGAATGTGCATACTTTGTAGATTCCATTGATGAAATAAAACACATTTTCTAAAAACTCATGTTTTTTACGAAATCATGTAAACCTTCTAAAAGCTGTGATTTTAAAAAACGGTGGAAGTAAGCTATTCTTATTTCCGGAAGAATGCGCAAACTATAGAAAGTCGTTATGACGTAGAATGTGCATACTTTGTTGATTCCATTTATGAAATAAAACACATTTTCTAAAAACTCGTGTTTTTTAAGAAATCATGTAAACCTTCTAGAAGCTGTGATTTTAAAAAACGGTGGAAGTTAGCTTTTCTTATTTCAGGACGCATGCGCAAACTATAGAAAGTCGTTATGACATAGAATGTGCATACTTTGTTGATTCCATTGATGAAATAAAACACATTTTCTAAAAACTTGTGTTTTATACGAAATCATGTAAACCTTCAAGAAGCTGTGATTTTAAAAAATGGTTGAAGTAAACTTTTCTTATTTCCGGACGAATGCGAAAACTGCAGAAAGTCGTTATGACATAGAATGTGCATACTTTGTTGATGCCATTTATGAAATAAAACACATTTTCTAAAAACTCGTGTTTTTTAAGAAATCATGTACACCTTCTAGAAGCTGTGATTTTAAAAAATGGGGGACGTAAGCTTTTCTTATTTCCAAACGCATGCGCAAACTATAGAAAGTCATTATGACGTAGAATGTGCATACTTTGTTGATTCCATTTATGAAATAAAACACATTTTCTAAAAACTCGTGTTTTTTAAGAAATCATGTAAACCTTTTAGAAGCTGTGATTTTAAAAAACGGGGGATGTAAGCTTTTCTTATTTCCGGACACATGCGCAAACTATAGAAAGTCGTTATGACGTAGAATGTGCATACTTTGTCGATTCCATTTATGAAATAAAACACATTTTCTAAAAACTCGTGTTTTTTACGAAATCATGTAAACATTCTAGAAGCTGTGATTTTAGAAAACGGGGGATGTAAGCTTTTCTTAGTTCCGGTCGCATGCGCAAACTATAGAAAGTCGTTATGACGTAGAATGTGCATACTTTGTAGATTCCATTTATGAAATAAAACACATTTTCTAAAAACTCGTGTTTTTTAAGAAATCATGTAAACCTTCTAGAATCTGTGATTTTAAAAAACGGGGGAAGTAAGCTTTTCTTATTTTCTAACGCATGCGCAAACTATAGACAATCGTTATGACGTAGAATGTGCATACTTCGTTGATTCCATTTATGAAATAAAACACATTTTCTAAAAACTCGTGTTTTTTAAGAAATCATGTAAACCTTCTAGAAGCTGTGATTCTAAAAAACGGGGGAGGTAAGTTTTTCCTATTTCCAAACGCATTTGCAAACTATAGAAAGTCGTTATGACGTAGAATGTGCATACTTTGTAGATTCCATTTATCAAATAAAACACATTTTCTAAAAACTCGTGTTTTTTAAGAAATCATGTAAACCTTCTAGAACCTGTGATTTTAAAAAACGGTGGAAGTAAGCTTTTCTTATTTCGGGACGAATGCGCAAACTATAGAAAGTCGTTATGACGTAGAATGTGCATACTTTCTAGATTCCATTGATGAAATAAAACACATTTTCTAAAAACTCGTGTTTTTTACGAAATCATGTAAACCTTCTAGAAGCTGTGATTTAAAAAACGGTGGAAGTAAGCTATTCTTATTTCCGGACGAATGTGAAAACTGCAGAAAGTCATAATGACGTAGAATGTGCATACTTTGTTGATTCCATTTATGAAATAACACACATTTTCTAAAAACAAGTGTTTTTTAAGAAGTCATGTAAACCTTCTAGAAGCTGTGATTTAAAAAAACGGTGGAAGTAAGTTTTTCTTATTTCCAAACGCATGCGCAAACTATAGAAAGTCGTTATGACATAGAAAGTGCATACATTGTTGATTCCATTTATTTAATCATTCACATTTTCAAAAAACTCGTGTTTTTTAAGAAATCATGTAAACCTTCTAGAAGCTGTGATTTTAAAAAACGGGGGAAGTAAGCTTTTCTTATTTTCTAACGCATGCGCAAACTATAGACAATCGTTATGACGTAGAATGTGCATACTTCGTTGATTTCATTTATGAAATAAAACACATTTTCTAAAAACTCGTGTTTTTTAAGAAATCATGTAAACCTTCTAGAAGCTGTGATTCTAAAAAACGGGGGAGGTAAGTTTTTCCTATTTCCAAACGCATTTGCAAACTATAGAAAGTCGTTATGACGTAGAATGTGCATACTTTGTAGATTCCATTTATCAAATAAAACACATTTTCTAAAAACTCGTGTTTTTTAAGAAATCATGTAAACCTTCTAGAACCTGTGATTTTAAAAAACGGTGGAAGTAAGCTTTTCTTATTTCGGGACGAATGCGCAAACTATAGAAAGTCGTTATGACGTAGAATGTGCATACTTTCTAGATTCCATTGATGAAATAAAACACATTTTCTAAAAACTCGTGTTTTTTACGAAATCATGTAAACCTTCTAGAAGCTGTGATTTAAAAAACGGTGGAAGTAAGCTATTCTTATTTCCGGACGAATGTGAAAACTGCAGAAAGTCATAATGACGTAGAATGTGCATACTTTGTTGATTCCATTTATGAAATAACACACATTTTCTAAAAACAAGTGTTTTTTAAGAAGTCATGTAAACCTTCTAGAAGCTGTGATTTAAAAAAACGGTGGAAGTAAGTTTTTCTTATTTCCAAACGCATGCGCAAACTATAGAAAGTCGTTATGACATAGAAAGTGCATACATTGTTGATTCCATTTATTTAATCATTCACATTTTCAAAAAACTCGTGTTTTTTAAGAAATCATGTAAACCTTCTAGAAGCTGTGATTTTAAAAAACGGGGGAAGTAAGCTTTTCTTATTTCCAAACTCCTGCGCAAACTATAGAAAGTTGTTATGACATAGAATGTGCATACTTTGTTGATTCCATTTATTTAATAAAACACATTTTCTAAAAACTCGTGTTTTTTAAGAAATCATGGAAACCTTCTAGAAGCTGTGATTTTAAAAAATGGTGGAAGTAAGATTTTCTTATTTCCGGACGCGTGCGGAAACTATAGAAAGTCGTTATGACGTAGAATGTGCATACTTTGTAGATTCCATTTATGAAATAAAACACATTTTCTAAAAACTTGTATTTTTTAAGAAATCATGTAAACCTTCTGGAAGCTGTGATTTAGAAAAACGGGGGAAGTAAGTTTTTCTTATTTCTGGACGCATGCGCAAACTATAGAAAGTCGTTATGATGTAGAATGTGCATACTTTGTTGATTCCATTTATGAAATAAAACACATTTTCTAAAAACTCGTGTTTTTTAAGAAATCATGTAAACCTTCTAGAACCTGTGATTTTAAAAAACGGGGGAAGTAAGCTTTTCTTATTTCCGGACGAATGCACAAACTATAGAAAGTATTTATGACGTAGAATGTGCATACTTTGTTGATTCCATTTATGAAATAAAACACATTTTCTAAAAACTCGTGTTTTTTAAGAAATCATGTAAACCATCTAGAAGCTCTGATTTTAAAAAACGGTGGAAGTAAGATTTTCTTATTTTCGGACGCATACGCAAACTATAGAAAGTCGTTATGACGTAGAATGTGCATACTTTCTAGATTCCATTTATGAAATAAAACACATTTTCTAAAAACTCATGTTTTTAGGAAATCATGTAAACCTTCTAGAAGCTGTGATTTTAAAAAATGGTGGAAGTAAGCTTATCTTATTTCTGGACGCATGCGCAAACTATAGAAAGTCGTTATCACGTAGGATGTGCATACTTTGTTGATTCCATATATGAAATAAAACACATTTTCTAAAAACTCGTGTTTTTTACGAAATCATGTAAACCTTCTAGAAGCTGTGATTTTAAAAAACGGTGGAAGTAAGCTTTTCTTATTTCCGGACGCATGCGCAAACTATAGAAAGTCGTTATGACGTAGAATGTGCATACTTTGTTGATTCCATTTATGAAATAAAACACATTTTCTAAAAACTCGTGTTTTTTAAGAAATCATGTAAACCTTCTAGAAGCTGTGATTTTAAAAAACGGAGGAAGTAAGATTTTCTTAGTTCCGGACGCATGCGCAAACTATAGAAAGTCATTATGACGTAGAATGTGCATACTTTGTAGATTCCATTTATGAAATAAAACACATTTTCTAAAAAGTCGTGTTTTTTACGAAATCATGTAAACCTTCTAGAAGCTGTGATTTTAAAAAACAGTGGAAGTAAGCTTTTCTTATTTCCGGACGAATGCACAAACTATAGAAATACGTTATGACGTAGAATGTGCATACTTTGTTGATTCCATTTATGAAATAAAACACATTTTCTAAAAACTCGTGTTTTTTAAGAAATCATGTAAACCTTCTAGAAGCTGTGATTTTAAAAAACGGGGGAAGTAAGCTTTTCTTATTTCCAAACGCATGCGCAAACTAAAGAAAGTCGTTATGACGTAGAATGTGCATACATTGTTGATTCCATTTATTAAATAAAACATATTTTCTAAAAACTAGTGTTTTTTAATAAATGATGTAAACCTTATAGAAGCTGTGATTTTAAAAAATGGGGGAAGTAAGCTTTTCTTATTTCCAAACGCATGCACAAACTATAGAAAGTCGTTATGACGTAGAATGTGCATACTTTGTTGATTCCATTTATGAAAGAAAACACATTTTCTAAAAACTCGTGTTTTTTAAGAAATCATGTAAACATTCTAGAAGCTATGATTTTAAAAAACGGGGGAAGTAGGCTTTTCTTATTTCCGGACGCATGCGCAAACTATAGAAAGTCTTTATGACGTAGAATGTGCATACTTTGTAGATTCCATTTTTGAAATAAAACACATTGTCTAAAAACTCGTGTTTTTTAAGAAATCATGTAAACCTTCTAGAAGCTGTGATTTTAAAAAATGGGGGAAGTAAGATTTTCTTATTTCCGGACGCATGCGCAAACTATAGAAAGCCATTATGATGTAGAATGTGCATACTTTGTTGATTCCATTTATGAAATAAAACACATTTTCTAAAAACTCGTGTTTTTTAAGAAATCATGTAAACCTTCTAGAACCTATGATTTTAAAAAACGGGGGAAGTAAGCTTTTCTTATTTCCGGATGAATACGCAAACTATAGAAAGTATTTATGACGTAGAATGTGCATACTTTGTTGATTCCATTTATGAAATAAAACACATTGTCTAAAAACTCGTGTTTTTTAAGAAATCATGTAAACCTTCTAGAAGCTGTGATTTTAAAAAACGGTGGAAGTAGGATTTTCTTATTTCCGGACGCATGCGCAAACTATAGAAAGTCGTTATGGCGTAGAATGTGCATACTTTGTTGATTCCATTTATGAAATAAAACACATTTTCTAAAAACTCGTGTTTTTTAAGAAATCATGTAAACCTTCTAGAAGCTGTGATTTTAATAAACAGGGAAAGTAATCTTTTCTTATTTCCAAACGCATGCGCAAACTATAGAAAGTCGTTATGACGTAGAATGTGCATACTTTCTAGATTCCATTTATGAAATAAAACAGATTTTCTAAAATCTCGTGTTTTTTACGAAATCATGTAAACCTTCTAGAAGCTGTGATTTTAAAAAACGGTGGAAGTAAGCTTATCTTATTTCTGGACGCATGCGCAAACTATAGAAAGTCGTTATGACGTAGGATGTGCATACTTTGTTGATTCGATTTATGAAATAAAACACATTTTCTAAAAACTCGTGTTTTTTAAGAAATCATGTAAACCTTCTAGAAGCTGTGATTTTAAAAAACGGGAGAAGTAAGCTTTTCTCATTTCCGGACGCATGCGCAAACTATAGAAAGTCGTTATGACGTAGAATGTGCATACTTTCTAGATTCCATTTATGAAATAAAACACATTTTCTAAAAACTCCTGTTTTTTAAGAAATCATGTAAACGTTCTAGAAGCTGTGATTTTAAAAAACGGTGGAAGTAAGCTTTTCTTATTTCCGGACGCATGCGCAAACTATAGAAAGTCGTTATGACGTAGAATGTGCATACTTTGTTGATTCCATTTATAAAATAAAACACATTTTCTAAAAACTCGTGTTTTTTAAGAAATCATGTAAACCTTCTAGAAGCTGTGATTTTAAAAAACGGAGGAAGAAAGCTTTTCTTATTTCCGGACACATGCGCAAACTATAGAAAGTCATTATGACGTAGAATGTGCATACTTTGTAGATTCCATTTATGAAATAAAACACATTTTCTAAAAACTCGTGTTTTTTACGAAATCATGTAAACCTTCTAGAAGTTGTGATTTTAAAAAACGGTGGAAGTAAGCTTTTCTTATTTCCGGACGAATGCACAAACTATAGAAAGTCGTTATGACGTAGAATGTGCATACTTTGTTGATTCCATTTATGAAATAAAACACATTTTCTAAAAACTCGTGTTTTTAAGAAATCATGTAAACCTTCTAGAAGCTGTGATTTTGAAAAACAGGGGAAGTAAGCTTTTCTTATTTCCAAACGCATGCACAAACTATAGAAAGTTGATATGACGTAGAATGTGCATACTTTGTTGATTCCATTTATTAAATAAAACATATTTTCTAAAAACTAGTGTTTTTTAAGAAATGATGTAAACATTCTTGAAGCTGTGATTTTAAAAAATGGGGGAAGTAAGCTTTTCTTATTTCCAAACACATGCGCAAACTATAGAAAGTCGTTATGAAGTAGAATGTGCATAATTTGTTGATTCCATTTATGAAATAAAACACATTTTCTAAAAACTCGTGTTTTTTAACAAATCATGTAAACATTCTAGAAGCTGTGATTTTAAAAAACGGGGGAAGTAAGCTTTTCTTATTTCCGAACGCATGCGCAAACTATAGAAAGACGTTATGACGTAGAATGTGCATACTTTGTAGATTCCATTTACGAAATAAAACACATTTTCTAAAAACTCTTGTTTTTTAAGAAATCATGTAAACCTTCTAGATGTTGTGATTTTGAAAAACGGGGGAAGTTAGGTTTTCTTATTTCCAAACGCATGCACAAATTATAGAACTCATTATGATGCAGAATATGCATACTTTGTTGATTCCATTTATTTAATAAAACACATTTTCTAAAAACTCGTGTTTTTTACGAAATCATGTAAACCTTCTAGAAGCTGTGATTTTAAAAAAGGGTGGAAGTAAGCTTTAATTATTTCTAGACGCATGTGCGAACTATAGAAAGTCGTTATGACGTAGAATGTGCATACTTTGTTGATTCCATTTATTAAATAAAACACATTTTCTAAAAACTCGTGTTTTTTAACAAATCATGTAAACCTTCTAGAAGTTGTGATTTTAAAAAACAGGGGAAGTAAGCTTTTCTTATTTCCAAACGCATGCGCAAACTATAGAAAGTCGTTATGAGGTAGAATGTGCATACTTTGTTGATTCCATTTTTGAAATAAAACACATTTTCTAAAAACTCGTGTTTTTTAAGAAATCATGTAAACCTTCTAGAAGCTGTGATTTTAAAGAACGGGGAAGTAAGCTTTTCTTATTTCTGGACGCATGCGCAAACTATAGAAAGACGTTATGACGTAGAATGTGCATACTTTGTAGATTCCATTTAGGAAATAAAACACATTTTCTAAAAACTCATTTTTTTTACGAAATCATGTAAACTTTCTAGAAGCTGTGATTTTAAAAAACGGTGCAAGTAAGCTTTTCTTATTTCCGGACGAATGTGCAAACTATAGAAAGTCGTTATGACGTAGAATGTGCATAATTTGTTGATTCCATTTATGAAATAAAACACATTTTCTAAAAACTCGTGTTTTTTAAGAAATCATGTAAACCTTCTAGAAGCTGTGATTTTAAAAAATGGTGGAAGTAAGCTTTTCTTATTTCCAGACGCATGCGCAAAATATAGAAAGTCGTTATGACGTGGAATGTGCATACTTTGTTGATTCCATTTATGAAATAAAACACGTTTTCTAAAAACTTGTGTTTTTTAAGAAATCATGTAAACCTTCTAGAAGCTGTGATTTTAAAAAACGGGGGAAGTAAGATTTTCTTATTTCCGGACGGATGCGCAAACTATAGAAAGTCGTTATGACATAGAATGTGCATACTTTGTAGATTCCATTTATGAAATAAAACACGTTTTCTAAAAACTTGTGTTTTTTAAGAAATGATGTAAACCTTCTAGAAGCTGTGATTTTAAAAAATGGGGGAAGTAAGCTTTTCTTATTTCCAAACGCATGCGCAAACTATAGAAAGTCGTTATGATGTAGAATGTGCATACTATGTAGATTCCATTTACGAAATAAAACACATTTTCTAAAAACTCGTGTTTTTTAAGAAATCATGTAAACCTTCTAGATGCTGTGATTTTGAAAAACAGGAGAAGTTAGCTTTTCTTATTTCCAAACGCATGCACAAATTATAGAAAGTCATTATGACGCAAAATGTGCATACTTTGTTGATTCCATTTATTTCATAAAACACATTTTCTAAAAACTCGTGTTTTTTACGAAATCATGTAAACCTTCTAGAAGCTGTGATTTTAAAAAAGGGTGGAAGTATGCTTTTCTTATTTCTAGACGCATGCGCGAACTATAGAAAGTCGTTATGACGTAGAATGTGCATACTTTGTTGATTCCATTTATTAAATAAAACACATTTTCTAAAAACTCGTGTTTTTTAACAAATCATGTAAACCTTCTAGAAGCTGTGATTTTAAAAAACGGGGTAAGTAAACTTTTCTTATTTCCAAACGCATGCGCAAACTATAGAAAGTCGTTATGAGGTAGAATGTGCATACTTTGTTGATTCCATTTATGAAATAAAACACATTTTCTAAAAACTCGTGTTTTTTAAGAAATCATGTAAACCTTCTACAAGCTGTGATTTTGAAGAACGGGGGAAGTAAGCTTTTCTTATTTCCGGACGCATGCGCAAACTATAGAAAGTCATTATGACGTAGAATGTGCATACTTTGTAGATTCCATTTAGGAAATAAAACACATTTTCTAAAAACTCGTGTTTTTTACGAAATCATGTAAACCTTCTAGAAGCTGTGATTTTAAAAAACGGTGGAAGTAAGCTTTTCTTATTTCCGGACGAATGCGCAAACTATAGAATGTCGTTATGACATAGAATGTGCATAATTTGTTGATTCCATTTATGAAATAAAACACATTTTCTAAAAACTCGTGTTTTTTAAGAAATCATGTAAACCTTCTAGAAGCTGTGATTTTAAAAAATGGTGGAAGTAAGCTTTTCTTATTTCCAGACGCATGCGCAAAATATAGAAAGTCGTTATGACATAGAATGTGCATACTTTGTTGATTCCATTTATGAAGTAAAACACATTTTCTAAAAACTCGTGTTTTTTAAGAAATCATGTAAACCTTCTAGAAGCTGTGATTTTAAAAAATGGGGGAAGTAAGATTTTCTTATTTCCGGACGGATGCGCAAACTATAGAAATTCGTTATGACGTAGAATGTGCATACTTTGTAGATCCATTTATGAAATAAAACACATTTTCTAAAAACTCGTGTTTTTTACGAAATCATGTAAACCTTCTAGAAGCTGTGATTTTAAAAAACGGTGGAAGTAAGCTTTTCTTATTTCCGGACGAATGCGCAAACTATAGAAAATCGTTATGACGTAGAATGTGCATACTTTGTTGATTCCATTTATGAAATAAAACACATTTTCTAAAAACTCGTGTTTTTTAAGAAATCATGTAAACCTTCTAGAAGCTTTGATTTTAAAAAACGGTGGAAGTAAGCTTTTCTTATTTCCGGACGCATGCGAAAACTATAGAAAGTCGTTATGACATAGAATGTGCATACTTTGTTGATTTCATTTATGAAATAAAATACATTTTCTAACAACTCATGTTTTTTAAGAAATCATGTAAACCTTCTAGAAGCTGTGACTTTAAAAAACGGGAAAAACTCGTGTTTCTTATTTCCAAACGCATGCGCAAACTATAGAAAGTCGTTATGACGTAGAATGTGCATACTTTGTTGATTCCATTTATGAAATAAAACACATTTTCTAAAAACTCGTGCTTTTTAAGAAATCAGGTAAGCCTTCTAGAAGCTGTGATTTTAAAAAACGGGGGAAGTAAGCTTTTCTTATTTCCGGATGCATGCGCAAACTATAGAAAGTTGTTATGACGTAGAATGTGCATACTTTGTAGATTCCATTTATGAAATAAAACACATTTTCTAAAAACTCGTGTATTTTAAGAAATCATGTAAACCTTCTAGAAGCTGTGATTTTAAAAAATGGTGGAAGTAAGCTTTTCTTATTTCCAGACGCATGCGCAAAATATAGAAAGTCGTTATGACGTAGAATGTGCATACTTTGTTGATTCCATTCATGAAATAAAACACATTTTCTAAAAACTCGTGTTTTTTAAGAAATCATGTAAACCTTCTAGAAACTGTGATTTTAAAGAACGGGGGAAGTAAGCTTTTCTTATTTCCGGACGCATGCGCAAACTATAGAAAGTCGTTATGATGTAGAATGTCCATACTTTGTAGATTCCATTTAGGAAATAAAACACATTTTCTAAAAACTCGTGTTTTTTACGAAATCATGTCAACCTTCTAGAAGCTTTGACTTTAAAAAAGCGTGGAAGTAAGCATTTCTTATTTCCGGACGCATGCGCAAAATATAGAAAGTTGTTATGACTTAGAATGTGCATACTTTGTAGATTCCATTTATGAAATAAAACACATTTTCTAAAAACTCGTGTTTTTTACGAAATCATGTAAACCTTCTAGAAGCTGTGATTTTAAAAAACGGTGGAAGTAAGCATTTCTTATTTTCGGATGCATGCGCAAACTATAGAAAGTTGTTATGACGTAGAATGTGCATACTTTGTTGATTCCATTTATGAAATAAAACACATTTTCTAAAAACTCGTGTTTTTTAAGAAATCATGTAAACCTTCTAGAAGCTGTGATTTTAATAAACGGGGGAAGTAAGCTTTTCCTATTTCCAAATGCATGCGAAAACTATAGAAAGTCGTTAGGACGTAGAATGTGCATACTTTGTTGATTCCATTTATGAAATAAAACACATTTTCTAAAAACTCGTGTTTTTTAAGAAATCATGTAAACCTTCTGGAAGCTGTGATTTAGAAAAACGGGGGAAGTAAACTTTTCTTATTTCCGGACGCATGCGCAAACTATAGAAAGTTGTTATGACGTAGAATGTGCATACTTTATAGATTCCATTTATGAAATAAAACACATTTTCTAAAAACTCGTGTTTTTTACGAAATCATGTAAACCTTCTAGAAGCTGTGATTTTAAAAAACGGTGGAAGTAAGCTTTTCTTATTTCCGGACTTTTGCGCAAACTATAGAAAGTCGTTATGACATAGAATGTGCATACTTTGTAGATTCCATTCATGAAATAAAACACATTTTCTAAAAACTCATGTTTTTTAAGAAATCATGTAACCATTCTAGAAGCTGTGATTTTAAAAAACGGTGGAAGTAAGCTTTTCTTATTTCCGGACGCATGCGCAAACTATAGAAAGTCGTTATGACGTAGAATGTGCATACTTTGTTGATTCCATTTATGAAATAAAAAACATTTTCTAAAAACTCGTGTTTTTTACGAAATCATGTAAACCTTTTAGAAGCTGTGATTTTAAAAAACGGTGGAAGTAAGCTTTTCTTATTTCCGGACGCATGCGGAAACTATCGAAAGTCGTTATGACATAGAATGTGCATACTTGGTAGATTCCATTTATGAAATAAAACACATTTTCTAAAAACTCGTGTTTCTTACGAAATCATGTAAACCTTCTAGAAGCTGTGATTTTTAAAAACGGTGGAAGTAAGCTTATCTTATTTCCGGACGCATGCGCAAACTATAGAAAGTCGTTATGACGTAGAATGTGCATACTTTGTTGATTCCATTTATGAAATAAAACACATTTTCTAAAAACTCGTGTTTTTTAAGAAATCATGTAAACATTCTAGAAGCTGTGATTTTAAAAAATGGGGGAAGTAAGCTTTTCTTATTTCAGGACGCATGCGCAAACTATAGAAAGTCGTTATGACGTAGAATGTCCAAACTAGATAGGAAACTGTCCATCCTACCATACCAGGTTCTGGGAGCTTGCTTCAAGCCATACAAGGCTTTCTTCAATCTGCATACATAAGATTCCCTGTCATTTATTTCAAAGCCGAGTGGCTGTTCCACATATACTTCCTCTTCTACTACACCGTTCAGGAAAGCATTCTTGACATCCATCTGGTGTATCTTCCATTTCATTGCTGCAGCCAGGGCAAGTACTGTTCTGATGGAAGTATATCTGGATACAGGTGCAAAGGTTTCTTCATAGTCTATTCCTTCCTTCTGAGAGAAACCACGAGCTACGAATCTTGCTTTATATTTTTCCACACTGCCATCTGCAGCATGCTTGATTTTGTAGATCCACTTGGAAGTCACAACAGACTTCCCTTTAGGTCTTGGGACAACATCCCAAACATTATTCTTCATAATTGATTGATATTCCTCAACCATAGCATCCTTCCATTCTTTCTTTTTTGCCGCCTCTTCATAACTGGAAGGCTCTTTGTTCATGATGTCACAGAGTAAAGCAACATAACTGGTGTGTGATCTAGTTCTCTTCTTTGCTCTGTGTTCTTCTTCTGGAATGCCAAATCTTTCTGCATCATGAATGAGCTCTCTAGCCCATACAGGTTTCCTCTTGTGAGAGTTATCCTCACGGGGTGGATCTACAGGTTCTTGTGGATCTTCAAACTCACGAGCAGTTTCTGGAACTGCTTCAGTCATGGTAGTGTCCTGAAATCTTGTTTCCTTAGGTTCTTCATAAACTTCGGTAGGTGCCTTTCTTGATTTGATGAATGCTGAATTCTCATCAAATGTTACATCCCTGCTGACATCAATCTTCTTGAACCCTGGAAAATATATTCTGTAAGCCTTCGAGCTTTCACTATAACCCACAAAGATGCCCTTCTTTCCTGAAGGATCTAGTTTAGTCCTCTTCTCTTTTGGGACATGAGTGTATACTGGACAAACAAATATTCTGAGATGGCTGACTTCAGGTTTCTTACCAGAAAAGACTTCTTCTGGTGTCTTGTTGTCCAATATCTTATGGGGTGTTCTATTCTGCACATATACAGCTGTTCTAGATGCTTCTGCCCATAGATGCATAGGAAGATCCTGGTCATGCATCATTGCCCTTGCTGCTTCCATGATGGTTCTGTTCTTCCTTTCTGCAACTCCATTCTGTTGAGGATTATAAGGAGCAGTCAACTCCCTCTTAATCCCTGAATCACTGCAAAGCTTCTTGAAGTCATTTGAGGTGAATTCTCCACCATTGTCAGATCTGAATGTCTTGATTTTCTTGTCAGTTTGATTCTCCATCAAGGTTTTGAATTCCTTGAATTTATCAAGCACCTCATCTTTTCCCTTCAAGAAGTATACCCAAGTCTTCCTGGAGAAGTCATCAATAAATGATACATAGTAAACATACCCACTTAGGGAACAGGATGACATGGGGCCACATACATCTGAGTGGATGATTTCCAGGATGTCTTTTGCCTTGCTTTCACTGCTTGGGAAAGCCTTCTTAATGTTCTTACCTTTTGCACATCCTTTGCAAACCCCTTCATGTTTGGTCTTGATTTCAGGAAGACCTTCTACAGCCTTGCTTGCAATTGGAAGTGCTCTATAGTGCATGTGAGCAAGTCTCCTATGCCAAAGTTCACTTGGCTCCATGGATTCATGTACCATGGCATGTTCAGGTTGACCCTTTAATTTATACAAGCCTCCCTCTTGCTCTCCAATCACTACTGCATCATCTATAGTCTTTCCCTTTGGCCACATTAGTACTTGGCCATCAACAAATGCAACCCTCATACCTTTTGCATCTAGAGCAGAGATGGAGAGTAAGTTCTTCTTGAGTCCAGGTACATAGAGGACTTCCTTCATCTTCAGAGATTTTCCAGAATCTAAGTTGTAAGAGGCTTCACCACTTCCTTTGATTGGATATTGATAATCATCCCCAAGTTTCACCTTATGGGGTGATTCATGTTCAGAAAGGTTCACAAATGATTCCTTGAACCCAGTCATGTGTTTGGAAGCCCCACTATCAATCAACCAATCATTACATCCATGGGAGATGGTACCTGTAAGAGCGGAAATTAGAACATATTCTTCTTCACTTGATGAGTCATCATCACTACTACTTTCTGCCCTAGCCTTCTTCTTTGGAGGTTCATCATCTTCGGTAGTATGAGCATGAAACCTTCTTTTGCTGCCTTTCTTCTTCTTACTGGAGTTGTTCTTACTATCCCTTTTGTTCTTGGGACAATCTGAAGCAAAGTGACCCTTCTCATTGCATGTGAAGCATCTTAGGTCCTTCTTACTCTTTTGATGGAATCTTTTGGGGTGAGGGTGATCCTTCTTGGTTTTGCTTCTTTTAGTGTGGGCTGCAAGAGCTTGATCTTCTCCTCCCATCTTTTCCTCACGAGCTATAAGTCTATCTTCTTCTTGAGAGCATTCTTCCCTCAATCTGTTGAACGAGATCAATTTCTTCCTTGCACAAATTCCTTGATAAAGGAATCCCATGACCTAGGTAGGCCATTTAGAGTAGTCATCACCACCTCACCATTCTCCACCATTTCATCTACTGCTTCTAATTGTTCCTTGATCTAAGAGACCCTTGAAAAGTAAGATTGAATGGTTTCTCCATTCTGAAACTTTACTGCTTTCAATTGGTTCCGTAGGGTCATCTTCCGATTTATGTTCTTTGCTTCAAATAGCTTGGTAAAAGATTCAAACATCTCTTTGGGTGTCTTGAGAGAAGACACATGGGGTATGAGATGATCTTTGATAGAATCAGCAATGATTCTCTTTGCCTTGACCAAGTTCTTCTTGTGCAATACCTTGGCCTCTTCATCCTCTGGGATAGGGATGTCTTCTTTCACATATGAGTCCAACTCATTCTCTTCCAGGATTAGCCCAATCCTATACTTCCAGGCTCGGAATTTATCAGCCCCTTCAAGCTTATCCTCAAGCTTGGTGTGAAGAGACATCTTTAAGAGTACTTCAAATGGAAATAGAAAAGATTTAGAACTTACCACTTGAAGTGCTGAAAACTGGATCTGGTCCCGGATTAGGGTTTGTCAGAGAAACCCTAAAAATTCAAAATGTGAATTTCAAAATTCTGAAAGGATAGAAAGATGCGCCTTGGAGAGCTGATCAGCCTAGTACATTCAGAATTTGAGATCAGCAAAGTCTTGCCCTTCAGAATTGCCTTTTTGTCCTCCCGGGTTCACTGGGGAGAGCCCTGAATTAGGGTTTGAGTTTCCCGGAGATCTACCCAGCCAAAAATCTCGATCCAAAGCTCAAACCTTCGATTTTTGCAAGGATCTTCCAGCTGTACCTTCAGTTTCCAGAAATTCCTATTTTTGTGGAAACCCTAATTTTTAGGGCCAAAACTGAAAATGCTCGGAACTGAAATCTGATTGGAGAGAAAGATGCGCCTTGATGAGTAGATCCAATCTACTATACTGAATTTCAAAAATCTGTGGAGAGAAACCCAATAAACAAGGAATACAAGCTTCCGTCACTGCAAAATGTCTTCTTCTCAGTTAGGCTCTGATACCATGTTAAATTTTCAGTATTAAATCACAATACTATAGGATCTTTGCTGAGAGAATAACATCTACAGTATATCAATGCATGACAATCATAATATGACAAGCATCACAAGCATCACAAGAATCAAAAGCATAGAGACAAGAGACCCAGAGTTTCCGTGGGGAAAACCCTAAGGTGAAAAACCCCACAACTTCCTCAGAGATAGAGAGAGCAATGGCTCAACCAAAATACAACCAAATAACACTGAGATAGTCTCCTAGCAGATGATCCTCCTCCTCCTCACTAGCGCTACTTTTAAGAGAGAGAGATAGATACTTTTCCGAGTGAGTAAAATAGAGATCTCCTATCTCTATTTATACTTACCTTTTTTCCCAGTGACCTACTGGGGCCGACTTGTCTACTTGAGTACATCCACATTATATTATATATTAATTAGGGCCGACCCCATAAGGTGGTCTAATAACCCATCGGCAAGTACACACACTTGCGACACTTGTCAATCCACATGACGACACTTCCTTATAGAGGAATAACACATCTCTTACAAGGGTACAATAAATATATATAATATACTGATGAAATACATTCCGAAGTTACATATACATCAACATAAAACACATTTGCTAAAAACTCGTGTTTTTTAAGAAATCATGTAAACCTTCTAGAAGCTGTGATTTTAAAAAATGGGGCAAGTAAGCTTTTCTTATTTCCGGACGCATGCGCAAACTATAGAAAGTCTTTATGACGTAGAATGTGCATACTTTGTAGATTCCATTTATGAAATAAAAGACATTTTCTAAAAACTCGTGTTTTTTACGAAATCATGTAAACCTTCTAGAAGCTGTGATTTTAAAAAACGGTGGAAGTAAGCTTTTCTTATTTCAGGACGCATGCACAAACTATAGAAAGTCATTATGACGTAGAATGTGCATACTTTGTTGATTCCATTTAAGAAATAAAACACATTTTCTGAAAACTCGTGTTTTTTAAGAAATCATGTAAACCTTCTAGAAGCTATGATTTTAAAAAACGGGGGAAGTAAGCTTTTCTTATTTCCAAACACATGCGCAAAGTATAGAAAGTCCTTATGACATAGAATGTGCATATTTTGTTGATTCGATTTATGAAATAAAACACATTTTCTAAAAACTAGTGTTTTTTAAGAAATCATGTAAACCTTCTAGAAGCTGTGATTTTAAAAAACGGGGCAAGTAAGCTTTTCTTATTTCCGGACGCATGCGCAAACTATAGAAAGTCTTTATGACGTAGTATGTGCATACTTTGTAGATTCCATTTATGAAATAAAACACATTTTCTAAAAACTCGAGTTTTTTAAGAAATCATGTAAACCTTCTAGAAGCCGTGATTTTCAAAATGGGGGAAGCAAGCTTTTCTTATTTCCGGATGAATGCGGAAACTATAGAAAATCGTTATGACGTAGAATGTGCATACATGGTTGATTCCATTTATGAAATAAAACACATTTTCTAAAAACTCGTGTTTTTTAAGAAATCATGTAAACCTTCTAGAAGCTGTGATTTTAAAAAACGGGGGAAGTAAGCTTTTCTTATTTAAAAACGCATGCGCAAACTATAGAAAGTCGTTATGATGTAGAATGTCCATACTTTGTTGATTCCATTTATGAAATAAAACACATTTTCTAAAAACTCGTGTTTTTTAAGAAATCATGTAAACCTTCTAGAAGCCGTGATTTTAAAAAACGGGGGAAGTAAGATTTTCTTATTTCCGGACGCATGCGCAAACTATAGAAAGTCGTTATGACGTAGAATGTGCATACTTTATTGATTCCATTTATGAAATAAAACACATTTTCTAAAAACTCGTGTTTTTTAAGAGATCATGTAAATCTTCTAGAATCTGTGATTTTAAAAAACAGGGCAAGTAAGATTTTCTTATTTCTGGACGCATGCGCAAACTATAGAAAGTCGTTATGACGTAGAGTGTGCATACTTTGTAGATTCCATTTATGAAATAAAACATATTTTCTAAAAACTCCTGTTTTTTACGAAATCATGTAAACCTTCTAGAAGTTGTGATTTTAATAAACGGTGGAAGTAAGCTTTTCTTATTTCCGGACGAATGCGGAAACTATAGAAAGTCATTATGACGTAGAATGTGCATACTTTGTTGATTCCATTTATGAAATAAAACACAATTTCTTAAAACTCGTGTTTTTTAAGAAATCATGTAAACTTTCTAGAAGCTGTGATTTTAAAAAACGGTGGAAGTAAGCTTTTCTTATTTCCGGACCCATGCGCAAACTATAGAAAGTCATTATGACAGAGAATGTGCATACTTTGTTGATTCCATTTAGGAAATAAAACACATTTTCTAAAAACTCGTGTTTTTTAAGAAATCATGTAAACATTCTAGAAGCTGTGATTTTTAAAAACGGGTGAAGTAAGCTTTTCTTATTTCCAAACGCATGCACAAACTCTAGAAAGCCGTTATGACGTAGAATGTGCATACTTTGTTGATTCCATTTATGAAATAAAACACATTTTCTAAAAACTCGTGTTTTTTAAGAAATCATGTAAACCTTCTAGAAGCTGTGATTTTAAAAAACGGGGCAAGTAAGCTTTTCTTATTTCCGGACGCATGCGCAAACTATAGAAAGTCGTTATGACGTAGAATGTGCATACTTTGTAGATTCCATTTATGAAATAAAACATATTTTCTAAAAACTCCTGTTTTTTACGAAATCATGTAAACCTTCTAGAAGTTGTGATTTTAATAAACGGTGCAAGTAAGCTTTTCTTATTTCCGGACGAATGCGGAAACTATAGAAAGTCGTTATGACGTAGAATGTGCATACTTTGTTGATTCCATTTATGAAATAAAACACAATTTCTTAAAACTCGTGTTTTTCAAGAAATCATGTAAACTTTCTAGAAGTTGTGATTTTAAAAAATGGTGGAAGTAAGTTTTTCTTATTTCCGGACCCATGCGCAAACTATAGAAAGCCATTATGACGTAGAATGTGCATACTTTGTTGATTCCATTTAGGAAATAAAACACATTTTCTAAAAACTCGTGTTTTTTAAGAAATCATGTAAACATTCTAGAAGCTATGATTTTAAAAAACGGGGGAAGTAAGCTTTTCTTATTTCCAAAGGCACGCGCAAAGTATAGAAAGTCGTTATGACGTAGAATGTGCTAACTTTGTTGATTCGATTTATGAAATAAAACACATTTTCTAAAAACTCGTGTTTTTTAAGAAATCATGTAAACCTTGTAGAAGCTATGATTTTATAAAACGGGGGAAGTAAGCTTTTCTTATTTCCGGACGCATGCGCAAAGTATAGAAAGTCATTATGACGTAGAATGTGCATACTTTGTAGATTGCATTTATGAAATAAAACACATTTTCTAAAAACTCGTGTTTTTTACGAAATCATGTAAACCTTCTAGAAGCTGTGATTTTAAAAAACGGTGGAAGTAAGCTTTTCTTATTTCCTGACGCATGCGCAAACTATAGAAATTCGTTATGACGTAGAATGTGCATACTTTGTTGATTCCATTGATGAAATAAAACACATTTTCTAAAAACTCGTGTTTTTTAAGAAATCATGTAAACTTTCTAGAAGCTGTGATTTTAAAAAACGGTGGAAGTAAGCTTTTCTTATTTCCGGATGCATGTGCGAACTATAGAAAGTCATTATGACGTAGAATGTGCATACTTTGTTGATTCCATTTAAGAAATAAAACACATTTTCTAAAAACTCGTGTTTTTTAAGAAATCATGTAAACCTTCTAGAAGCTATGATTTTAAAAAACGGGGGAAGTAAGCTTTTCTTATTTCCAAACGCACGCGCAAAGTATAGAAAGTCGTTATGACGTAGAATGTGCATACTTTGTTGATTTGATTTATGAAATAAAACACATTTTCTAAAAACTCATGTTTTTTAAGAAATCATGTAAACCTTCTAGAAGCTGTGATTTTAAAAAACGGTGGAAGTAAGCTTTTCTTATTTCCGGACGCATGTGCGAACTATAGAAAGTCATTATGACGTAGAATGTGCATACATGGTTGATTCCATTTATGAAATAAAACACATTTTCTAAAAACTCGTGTTTTTTAAGAAATCATGTAAACCTTCTAGAAGCTGTGATTTTAAAAAACGGGGGAAGTAAGCTTTTCTTATTTCCAAACGCATGCGCAAACTATAGAAAGTCGTTATGACGTAGAATGTGCATACATGGTTGATTCCATTTATGAAATAAAACACATTTTCTAAAAACTCGTGTTTTTTAAGAAATCATGTAAACCTTCTAGAAGCTGTGATTTTAAAAAACGGGGGAAGTAAGCTTTTCTTATTTCCAAACGCATGCGCAAACTATAGAAAGTCGTTATGACGTAGAATGTGCATACTTTGTTGATTCCATTTATGAAATAAAACACATTTTCTAAAAACTCGTGTTTTTTAAGAAATCATGTAAACCTTCTAGAAGCTGTGATTTTAAAAAACGGGGGAAGTAAGCTTTTCTTATTTCCAAACGCATGCGCAAACTATAGAAAGTCGTTATGACGTAGAATGTGCATACTTTGTTGATTCCATTTATGAAATAAAACACATTTTCTAAAAACTCGTGTTTTTTAAGAAATCATGTAAACCTTCTAGAAGCCGTTGTAGTGCTCTGGTTTTTACAGCAAGCACTATGTAAAATTTCTCAGTTAATTTTCTACGTTTTAAACTTTATCAAGTGTATGGGAGTAAATTTCTAACAATTACTATGCGTCTAAATGATATTCAGTGTACTGTCGTGTTTTATCAACCTTACATTCGTAATTTAAAACAAACAAACATATCAATATTTTCTTTTCAATAATCATGTTCCAGCCTATGTTTCACAACTTAGTAAATCAGTGAATAGCAAGTTATGCATGTTTACAGTAAGTTTAAGCATAATAATCAAATAACGTAAATAACACGGAAATTACCTGATGCTGATGCTAACCGTAGGTTGTAGCAGGTTGTATATCCTCTTAGACAGCCAAAATGAAGTGTCCACCCTACCGACCAGCTATTATCTTGCTGGCCCTTGGAAATCAAAGGATTTCCAAGCCCCCGAGCCCACAATCTGATAATCCCGAGAGCAGTGTTTTCTTCTGTTCTCAAAACCTTTCTGTCCTCCAAACTTTCTGTTCTCCAAACTTCTTTCTTCCCCCCTAACAAAAAAAAAACTCCCCCAACCTTCAACCTTCTCCCCCTCTATATACATGTCCATCCTCGAGAAGACCTAGGGCTTACTCCACCGCCCCAAACTCCCCCTCTTGAGCCCCTCAACATTTACTCCTCTTACCAGTTCATTCATACACGTTTCTTTATATAAAAAATGTATAATTAATTACCCTCATGGAAAATTTACTTGGTTTTGGATTGACGGTCGTAAGTATTTATTACGGTGGGAATTATCACCCAAAGGTTATGCATTCGGGACAAGCTTCATTAATTACAAGTCTATTCGCTAAACCTTGTATTTATTGTTATTAAGGTATTTAATAAAATATTATATAAATATTTGACCCCTTTCCACTTGGACATGGCGTGTCTTAAGGGTCTACCTTATCTGTCGAGATCACTTATCTTGAGATTTAAATTCTACGATTCATATTGAATAATTAAATAGTAATAACCCATTTTCCATCACATCACGTTCATTCCAAAAATTGTTATCCTATTATGTCTAATTTTAGAAATGTAAAATAATCACATTCTAATTATTCATTAATCAATATTTACATTTTATCTATTTTGAAATTGTTATGACATGGGTGTAATATTTAAAATAAATTTTAAGTAATAATATTAATTAAATCCCCATAAGGTAATAATAATGGTGAATTTAATAAAGATGTATTTTACATCATTTGTTTATCACATGAGTACCCTAACATCTATGTAGTATCGTCGTTCTTCTAAACAAAGAACCCTTAAGTGCTTAAATAACCTTGCTAATTAATTAGACAGTACCATTACCTTATTTACAACAATTCTCAGACGACAATGTTAACTGATGACACTTGTCTCAATTGTATATCACAATGTTTACCAACGAGTAATTCATAGCTTAATTGACTTGTTTTACACATCTTAGATAACTTTATACCCATTATCTGAATTCAGTCAATGCATGATTAACTTAATTACTTATGACAACTTATACATGTATTCAATATGTTAAGTGTTTGTATATCGATACTAGTGTACATGTGCAAGGTGTGCATGCGTGGCCAGCGTATGCACAGATCATAAATGTACTATAGACAAACCCCATCCTGCCTATGCATACCTACTAACTAATAGTAGTATTTACCCCCATGTAGAAGAACAAACATAATATATATAGTACAATTACTTCAACATTCTCAGTTATTTAACAGTTAGTTCTTTTCGATTTCACATCATTATCTTTATCTTTACCTTAGTTTAATCAATCATGTACAAGGAAGGGTGCCTACTACCACTAACTCGGAATCAAGGAATACTAAACCCCCAAAAGTACTAACTAACACATCCTCCCATCATAACCTACATCCAGCATCCTCCCTATCCTTCCTCTGCTAGTACAACAGTGGATGTCGGACTCACCGATCTGACCACATAGAACTTGAGAGCGATAGCGTCGGCTGAACAGCGGACCTATCCTCCCCTAGAAGGAATCCGACCATCGTCATCACAACAACATGGGGAGCGTGTCTCATCACGGCCCTCCCACGACCTCGGGTTTCATGGAACATAGGGTGGGAAACACATCCATCCCTCTCAACATACTGGGCCTACGCCCTTATCAACTCATACTTTAATGCTATCGGGATTATCAGTTTGTGTTATCGTATCCTCATTTTGGCTGCTAAGGTTTGCTATATGAACATGTTTTTCCTTTCCAATATATATCAGATCAAGTAACTGGCTATCCCATAGCCCTTGTGTCCTGTAGGTTAGTATTTTGCAAAATACAAATTTATAGAAAACATTTCCCATTGATCGCCAATTGATCCATGCTATCAAAAATCATTTTATTTCATGCAACCCTTTTCGCTCATCATAGATGCGTATGACATATAACACTTCAATAATTCATATAAGAAGATGGTATCCACGTACCGAATCATATATTTCACCTTTCATCAATGAAAACATATAAGCATATACTGTAATCGTAAAATAGAGAAATCATATGATAATCATGACATCATAACTGCATAACATAGTAACATCATAATCATGGTGAAATCATAAGACAGAGTAACATCATATAATGAGGTCCAATATAGTTTACTCAGTCGGGCTGAGTTCAACAGAATATATAAGAAATAAAGTATGGTGTGTCTAACTAATAAATATGCCGAATCAAAAATATGGGCATTACATACACTCACCCTTCGGGAAACTTCGTCCCGAAGTTATGGTCAAAATAGTGAGGGAAAATATCGACGCATGGTCTCTGCGTCCTCCCAGGTAGCAGACCCGGGGCTATACTTGTCCCATTGGACCTTAACCTGGTCCACATGGCGACTACGGAGCTGTCGAACCCTACGATCAAGTATACGTAATGGTTCGACCCTGAAGGTTCCCTCGTCCGAGACCTGCAATCCCTTCCAATGAATTTTGTGAGTCTCATCAGCTATGTAATGTCGTAATACAGAAACATGAAATACATTATGAGTTTTATGCAAGTGGGGGTGGCAGCGCAAGACGATAAGCAACTGGTCCGATTTTCTCAAGAATCTCAAATGGACCTATAAAGCGAGGTGACAACTTGGTACCCTTCCCAAACCGAATGGTACTTTTATTTGGTCTGATGCGAATGAATACACGATCCCCTACTTCATAAGTTCTATCTGATCTGTGTGCATCAGTGTAACTCATTTGCCTATCCTGTGCTTCCTTCAGCCGCTGCCTAATCTGTCACACTTGCTCCTCCATTTCCTGAATCAATTCAGGCCCAATTAAAACTCGATCCTCTAACCTGTCCCAACTGAGGGGTGTCCTGCACGGCCTCCCATACAATGCCTGATATGGCGACATACCAATGGAGCTGTGATGACTATTGTTGTATGCAAACTCCACCAAAGGAAGATATTTCTCCCACTATGTCTGTTGATCCATAACATACATCCTAAGCATGTCCTCCATCACTTGATTCACCCTCTCTGTCTGTCCATCTGTCTCGGGGTGATAAGCTGAGCTTAAGTTCAACTGTGTCCCTAATGCTGACTGCATGCTTGTCCAAAATCTGGAGGTGAACTTAGGGTCTCTGTCAGAGATTATCTTCTTAGGAACTCCATGAAGACGTACAATCTCATTTATGAATACCCTTGCCACATCTGTCACATCATAGGTGTCCCTGACTGGAATGAAGTGAGCACTTTTGGTCAGTTTGTCGACTACCACCAAAATAGCATTATGTCCCAGAGATGTGAGTGGTAATCCTACAACGAAGTCCATGGAAATGACTTCCCATTTAGTCATAGGAATATCATGCGGTTGTAGGAGACCGGCCGTGGTGACGATGATCTGCCTTAACTTGTTGACACTCAAGGCACTTCGAAATAAAATCCACTACATCCATCTTCATACCTGGCCAAAAGAAGAGTTGCTTCATGTCAGCATACATCTTCTTCACCCCTGGGTGCGCACAGTAATGTGATCTATGGGCCTCTCTAAGGATTGTTTTCCTGATATCACCTTCCTTAGGAACATACATCCTTCCCTGATACCGCAACAATCCATCTTCCTCAAGATGGTACCCATCATACTTCAATTCCTGTTCCTTTCCATTCTGAATAGCTGAGGTTACTTTTAGATACCAACTATCGCCCAATAGTTGTCCTAGTACCCTTTCCCTCAAGTCAACCTTCAAGGGAATTAAGGAGAAAAGTCTCGGCCTTCGGCTTAGAGCGTCTGCCACCACATTCTCCTTTCCTTTGATGTAAGAGATACCAAAGTCATACTCACTCATGAACTCACTCCATCGCCTTTGCCTAGCATTCAAATCCCTTTGGGTAAAGATGTATTGCAAGCTCTGATGGTCTGTTTTAAGGGTGAAGCTTCTACCAACTAGGTAGTGCCTCCATAATTTTAGTGCCAACATTACTGCTGCCAATTCTAGATCATGCGTGGCATACTGATCCTCATGAGGTTTCAACTTTCGAGATGCATAAGCTATTACCCCACCTTCCTGCATCAACACCGCTCCTAATCCTTGCTTCGAGGCATCGGTGCATACCATGAAATCTTTATCCATGTCTGGTACCCGCAAGATTGGTGCACTTGTCAACAATCTTTTTAACCTTGTAAAAGCGGCATCGCATTCATCGGTCCATTCATACCAGATTCCCTTGTGTTGCAAGGTGGTAATAGGTTTTGCAATTTTAGAAAATCCTTCCACAAACCTCCGGTAATAGCCTGCTAACCCCATGAAGCTGCGCACCTCATGAGCATTCCTTGGAATTGGCCAATCTTCAATGGCCTTTACCTTTTCTGGGTCTACAGAGATCCCTTCACCTGAGATGATGTGTCCCAAGTAGTGAATCTCTTTTTGGAAGAAGGAACACTTTGATAATTTACCATAAAGTTTATGTTCCCTCAGGCATGTCAAGACTAACCGCAAGTGTTCCTCATGCTCCTTCTCATTTTTAGAATAGATAAGAATATCATCTAAGAAGACCTGAACAAAGTGGTCCAAGTATTTTCGGAAGACACCATTCATGAGGCTCATGAATACAGCTGGAGCATTGGTCAAACCAAATGGTACCACTACAAACTCGTAATGCCCAAATCGAGTTCGAAAGGCAGTCTTAGGAATGTCACCTTCCTTGATCCTCAACTAGTGATACCCTGATCGTAAATCAATCTTTGAGAAGACTGATGCACCTTTCATTTGATCAAAGAGGTCATCAATTCTTGGTATGGGATACCTGTTCTTCACGATGGCCTTGTTCAAATCTCTGTAATCTATGCACAGTCGCAGAGATCCATCCTTCTTCTTAACGAAGATCACTGGTGCTCCCCACGGTGAGATACTAGGTCTAATAAGTCCCAAATCTAGCAATTCTTTTAACTAGATCTGTAACTCACGGAGCTCTGGAGTTGTCATTCTATAAGGAGTTTTTGAGATAGGTTCTGCACCAGGTTTTAGTTCGATTGTGAAATCGAGCTCTCTTTCTGGGGGTAGTCCTGGCAATTCCTTCGGAAAGACATCCTTGAACTCGGGAAGTACTGGGTAAGAATTAAAGGAAGGTCCTTTACTATCGCTCACGGCCTCCACTACGAACAACTGGCATCCTTGTCTTAGGCACCGCTTAGCCTTCACCATAGAGATGAAACGGAGGGATACCTTCCTCTTCAAGCCTTGGATTTGAATTGTCCTTCCCTCGTCATCGAGGCACAACACCTTCTTCGCATAGCAGTCTAAGAAAGCTCTATGGCCTTCTAACCAATCCATGCCAATAATGAGGTCATAAGTCCCCAAATTGGTGACATAAGCATCCAACTTAGTGGTGCCAACTCCTAAGTCAACCTCACAACCTGTCACTTTAAGACCTACTGGTTGCTTTGCTCCTGAAGACATTTCAACCAGTTTGAAATCATCGTGCTCGTAGGCTGCCAACCAACATTTATCTAATGCAAATGGTGAAATAAAACTATCAGTTGCTCCTGGATCAAACACAATTTTAAGTTTGACATTGTTTACATTACCAGTGGATTCTACTACGGTAGACTGATGTTCTGCTTGGTGGTTATGAACCGCTGCATGAATCCGATGACTGTTACCCGAACTATCCATGGGTGCTTTTCCTTCCCTGTGCCTGCTGCTTGACTGACCCTTGGGACAGTCTCGCTGGAAATGAGGACTTCCGCATCCCCAACAAGAGAGATTGGGAGGGGCTTGCCTATTGCTCGAAGGAATCCTCTGAGATGAGTTCCTTCCCCTGGTTCCTCTAAAACCCCTTGCTCCTCTATAGGAACTTCCCTGTATACGTCCCTGGCTTTGGTGGGTTGCGGACGATGCCTGCGAGATTGAGTTAACTGAAGTATTACCCCTCGGTGTGAACCTGTTACCGTAAGGAGAAGGTCTAGATTGTCCTCCCCCGAAGTAAGGGCGTGACGCCTTCCCTGTAACATACTGATTGGTTCCTGTCAACTTACTACCCCCTTTTCCATCTGACATATCAGCTGCATAATGAGCATACTCAACTGCCATGGCAACTGAAGTTGGCTTCCACATCCGCACAGCAGCTCTAATATTGTAGTTAAGTCCATACACAAAACACTCTACCTGACAATCATCTGCATCCAGGTAAGGAACATATTTTACCAGTTCCATAAACCGAGATTCATACTCCTCCACCGTCTTGTCTCCCTGTACTAAGGCATGGAGTGCACCTGCCTGTTCTTCCTTGTAATAATTTGGCAAATACTTCTTGTGGAACCTCTCCTCGAACAGTTCCCAAGAAGTTGTAAGAGGAGTAAGGTGCAACTGCTTCTCGAGATCTGACCACCAATTCAAAGCATCACCTTTAAGCTGAAAGACGGCCATCCTAGCCTTGGAACTAGATGTGTACTCATTCAATGCGAAGCATCTCTTCATGCCTTCCAGCCATGCTTCGGCATGCTTACCGGGTCGTCCTCCTGAAAACTCTGGAACCTTTATCTTTTGCAACTCCCTCGATATGTCCTGAAGCGGTTCCAGTCTTGGGCCATGTGCCCTTTCAGAGTTCTCTCGACTCACTTGAGTGGTTTCCACCTCGACGGCCCTTTCCGACTGCCTGTTCATCGTGGTCATAATAGCCTCCAAAGACCTCATTATGATCTGCATTTCTGGTGTTGAGGTTGGTTGTGGCGGTGTTGGCGGCGACGACGGTGGCGGAGGTGGCGGTGGCGGTGGTCGACCTTGACCCCGACCTCGACCTCTGCGTGTTGTTACCATGATAGTTCCTGAGTTTTTGAAATAAAATCATATCCTTAGTTGTTCAATCAAATATACGCGAAACTTAAAATGTAGGTATTCATACACTTATACTTATGCGTAAGAAATAACTTGCATCATGAGATAACAAATTGTCAGGATTAGCGCAGTAAAATCTATAGTCGTTTTTACTAAACAATTTTTGTCATGGTGTTCAGCTCGTCATGCTGATCTTAACGGTGTCTTGTTTTTAAAATTTCAGGTCTTTCTCATCCCTTCGACTAGGAGTTGAAATCTCGGCAAATTTTATATTTTATTTTATATATTTTATATTTTATTTTATATATTTTATATTTTATTTTATAAGAAATCAAATAAATAACTAGAATTTGACTAATCCTAACATGAAATGTAAACCATAATTAATTAAACCATAATTCATATTAATTTTTAATTCTAATTATAATTCATGTAATAATCACTAAAGTGAAATTATGGTTTTGTTAAATTTTAACTAATTGAGAATTGTGCTAATAAATTTAACCAAATTTTATTTCACCAAACAACAAAAAAATAACTTTAAATTATTTTAAAGTTTTCGAATAATTGACAACATTGAATTATAATAATTAATTTAAATTTTTAACAATTTTAATCAATTACCAAATTTAGATAATTTTAATTTGTTCGAATAACACTAACCTACCCCTAAGATCTTCATGGGCCCGTCGCGCCCTTGCATGAGGCCCACGCGTCCTCCTACTGCCATGAGAAGAAGCATGAAGGCACGTGGTCTCTCCACGCACCCCACCGCCATGCGAGAGTGGGGGAACCCTAAATAGGGTCAATCCCAAAGACGCGGCCATTTTGCCTTCTCTTTCTGAGTTTTTTGCTCTGCAACTCCGCCAGGGAAAGTGGTTCAGCTCCGTCTGATTTCAGGTATAATCTCCACCTGGTTCCTTTTAAATTGGTAGTTTTCCTTTCCTGCGCGCGACCATTCGTTGAAAATAGAAATGTTGAATTTAAAACTGGCTATGTTTTTAGAAATTGAAAGCTGAAACCTAAGACAACGTTTCTGAGTTTCTATTTGCAGAACTACAAAATATTAGGTGGTTGGATTGCCTCACGACTTGGGTACCTTGAGCCCGTAATGTGCACTATACAGAAAGTGTACGCCTGAAAAATGAACCCTCTCGAGTTTCTTAGCCATAATCACTTTCCTCCTCGTCGTCTTCTGAAAATATTTTGTTTTGTGCCGATTCTAATGGTCCACCCGAACTTAAAGATGGCTCCGTTTCCTCAATTTCAATGTACTCGGCATCCAGTATTTCTGCAAACTTCTCATCAGTACAGCTTAGGAACCATGATAAACTGCATTTTATTCCCTTCCTTGATAATTTCCGATATCGAGGTTTGATTCTAGTTTCTAAGCTATAAGTGAAGTAAGCAGGAAGATCTACAAGGTCTTTTAATCATCTGTTCATTTCAAGCCCGAAATAATTGAAACTGAATGTCATAACATCCATATTGAGGGCAAGCAGCTGAGGGTTAATGGCGTTCAGACCAGGTAACAAAGGAATGCTTGCTAGCGAGCAGACATAGGAAGATGGTTACATTTTTGTTCTGAGAGTCCTCGCAGAAAATGCATAGGCGAAGGGAACAAGGGTTTAATTTTGTTTTTAAATCAGTTTGTCGGCTCGGCTATCCTTTGTGTGGGCGCTTGGACAATCGTGGTGATTATGGACCTTATTTCAACTTGTCTGTTGGTCTCGTTCTCAGTGCTGAGCTCTAAGGCTGGGCCTGTATCTTTGTTGTGGGCATGCTTGCTTTATTACGATAAGAGCAAGCTTATGAATAATAATAAAAAAAAAGAGAAAAAAATATCAACACAGCGTGATAAAAGAAGCTTCTATTTCACGGCGGTTTTAACTGTTTATCCCGTTTTCCCTGAGTAAGGTGGAAGTTCATCCCACGCTATCGCATCCCTGGTGAGGATATTTCAGACAGTAGTTTGATGGAAGGTAGTCAAAGTCGAAGGCATAGGAAGATGAGAAGTCTGATCTTTGCACGAAGAAAGGATCTGGAGTCTGTCAAAGAAACGAGGTTAGTTTACTTCTGAATAATGCGTTTTTTTCTTTTTTATATAGCTGCGTTTTTATATAGCTCTCAGCCAGTTTGGTTGCATCCGAATAAATTCTAGTTTATAAGTCTCTTGGCCTAGCTTGGTTATATTGACGATGGGTTTTTATGCGCATCCCTGCCAGTATCAATAGCTGAGAGATGCGATCCCCTACCATATGTGTTGACAAAGGGAACTCTGCGTTCTAACTTACCTCTTGCTTGGCTTAGGAGTTGAGTGATTTTAACCATACACTATGAATGACAGGGCGAATTTTCAGTTTATAATACTTAGATAGGGTCCTCATATAGGCTGCGTTTCCAGCATAAAAGTTAGATATGTGTGTACGCTACCCTGCAATATTCAGGGGCGAATTTTAGTTTGTCTAATTGAATCGGTCGAACTATGCTCAGGATCTCTAATTGTGTAAAAGTCGTATTCTGCTAGGGTTACAATCCTCTGCAGTTAATTAGCTCGAAAGATGGATTCCCTGTGTAGTTCAACAATATGTATGGGCATTAGATTCTGATGGGTCTCTATTGAGATCGTTGTACATTTATATACCTCTAAATTCATGGACAGAACGCTGGATGGGAGATTTGGAAGTATGGATCCACGCTTGGCATATTGTTTAAATGTTTTCATGGATTAAAATTGGTGTGAAATATATTTGTAATATCACTGGAGTTATGCTACAGCTAACAACTCTTGTATGCAAAGCAAAACTTTTGCGCATAGTACCAAATCCCTTGCAGAGATTGAAATATTAATCGAGAGATAAAAGCATGTATTTTCCATTTTCCTATTGGGTTTAAGTCTAACAAATTGCTAAAACTGCAATTTTCGTATTGGATTAAGTCGAACAAATAGGTAAAAAAAAAAATCTATATGAGGAGTGATCAAAAGACCAATAATCCCTGCCACTCAGAACTCTTGCCTTCCCTAGATGTAAAATCTGCATTTGAAATCTGCAATCCTAAGGTTATGTAACTTCCGCTGTATTTGTTTTTATGGACTTTTTTTTTTTTTTTTAAATTTCTTTGTTTGTGATAAGTTTATATCAGTTTGTAGTTTTTAAAACTCACACTATCCTTGTTTTTCTAAATTTATTTATTTTATTTATTTATTATATATATATATATATATATTTTTGCAAAACTAGATACCTATAATTTCCACGATATATATATATATATATATATATATATATATTGTGTTAGAACTCTTTTTGTTTATATGCATTATATACCAAAAAAAACTAATTATATCTTGGCTTTCTATGCGTGCAGGTAGTTAGTTTCCTGGTGCTTACAACTATTGGAAAGAAGGATTTTGTGTAACTTTCTCTTTGTGTGTTTTGCACGTAATTTTTTTTTTGTTTTTGCTAAGTTCGGCAAGAGCTCGAATCTAGGTAACTAATTGAATTTTCTAGTGTAGATCCAATTTCTTAGACTAGTTTTTTTTTTGTGAGTAGGCCCTTAAGGTCTGAGTTTCCGAGCCTGGTGCTCTGATACCATCTGTAGTGCTCTGGTTTTTACAGCAAGCACTATGTAAAATTTCTCAGTTAATTTTCTACGTTTTAAACTTTATCAAGTGTATGGGAGTAAATTTCTAACAATTACTATGCGTCTAAATGATATTCAGTGTACTGTCGTGTTTTATCAACCTTACATTCGTAATTTAAAACAAACAAACATATCAATATTTTCTTTTTAATAATCATGTTCCAGCCTATGTTTCACAACTTAGTAAATCAGTAAATAGCAAGTTATGCATGTTTACAGTAAGTTTAAGCATAATAATCAAATAACATAAATAACACGGAAATTACCTGATGCTGATGCTAACCGTAGGTTGTAGCAGGTTGTATATCCTCTTAGACAGCCAAAATGAAGTGTCCACCCTACCGACCAGCTATTATCTTGCTGGCCCTTGGAAATCAAAGGATTTCCAAGCCCCCGAGCCCACAATATGATAATCCCGAGAGCAGTGTTTTCTTCTGTTCTCAAAACCTTTATGTCCTCCAAACTTTCTGTTCTCCAAACTTCTTTCTTCCCCCCAAACAAAAAAAAACCTCCCCCAACCTTCAACCTTCTCCCCCTCTATATACATGTCCATCCTCGAGAAGACCTGGGGCTTACTCCACCGCCCCAAACTCCCCCTCTCGAGCCCCTCAACATTTACTCCTCTTACCAGTTCATTCATACACGTTTCTTTATATAAAAAATGTATAATTAATTACCCTCATGGAAAATTTACTTGGTTTTGGATTGACGGTCGTAAGTATTTATTACGGTGGGAATTATGACCCAAAGGTTATCCATTCGGGACAAGCTTCATTAATTACAAGTCTATTCGCTAAACCTTGTATTTATTGTTATTAAGGTATTTAATAAAATATTATATAAATATTTGACCCCTTTCCACTTGGACATGGCGTGTCTTAAGGGTCTACCTTATCTGTCGAGATCACTTATCTTGAGATTTAAATTCTACGATTCATATTGAATAATTAAATATTAATAACCCATTTTCCATCACATCACGTTCATTCCAAAAATTGTTATCCTATTATGTCTAATTTTAGAAATGTAAAATAATCACATTCTAATTATTCATTAATCAATATTTACATTTTATCTATTTTGCAATTGTTATGACATGGGTGTAATATTTAAAATAAATTTTAAGTAATAATATTAATTAAATCCCCATAAGGTAATAATAATGGTGAATTTAATAAAGATGTATTTTACATCATTTGTTTATCACATGAGTACCCTAACATCTATGTAGTATCGTCGTTCTTCTAAACAAAGAACCCTTAAGTGCTTAAATAACCTTGCTAATTAATTAGACAGTACCATTAACTTATTTACAACAATTCTCAGACGACAATGTTAACTGATGACACTTGTCTCAATTGTATATCACAATGTTTACTGATGACACGGCCCTCCCACGACCTCGGGTTTCATGGAACATAGGGTGGGAAACACATCCATCCCTCTCAGCATACTGGGCCTACGCCCTTATCAACTCATACTTTACTGCTATCGGGATTATCAGTTTGTGTTATCGTATCCTCATTTTGGCTGCTAAGGTTTGCTGTATGAACATGTTTTTCCTTTCCAATATATATCAGATCAAGTAACTGGCTATCCCATAGCCCTTGTGTCCTGTAGGTTAGTATTTTGCAAAATACAAATTTATAGAAAACATTTCCCATTGATCGCCAATTGATCCATGCTATCAAAAATCATTTTATTTCATGCAACCCTTTTAGCTCATCATAGATGCGTATGACATATAACACTTCAATAATTCATATAAGAAGATGGTATCCACGTACCGAATCATATATTTCACCTTTCATCAATGAAAACATATAAGCATATACTGTAATCGTAAAATAGAGAAATCATATGATAATCATGACATCATAACTGCATAACATAGTAACATCATAATCATGGTGAAATCATAAGACAGAGTAACATCATATAATGAGGTCCAGTATAGTTTACTAATAAATATGGGCATTACAGCCGTGATTTTAAAAAACGGGGGAAGTAAGCTTTTCTTATTTCCGGACGCATGCGCAAACTATAGAAAGTAGTTATGACGTAGAATGTGCATACTTTGTTGATTCCATTTATGAAATAAAACACATTTTCTAAAAACTCGTGTTTTTTATGAAATCATGTAAATCTTCTAGAAGCTGTGATTTTAGAAAACGAGGCAAGTAAGCTTTTCTTATTTCCGGACGCATGCACAAACTATAGAAAGTCGTTATGACGTAGAATGTGAATACTTTGTAGATTCCATTTATGAAATAAAACACATTTTCTAAAAACTCCTGTTTTTTACAAAATCATGTAAACCTTCTAGAAGCTGTGATTTTAAAAAACGGTGGAAGTAAGCTTTTCATATTTCCGGACGAATGCGCAAACTATAGAAAGTCGTTCTGACGTAGAATGTGCATACTTTGTTGATTCCATTTATGAAATAAAACACATTTTCTAAAAACTCGTGTTTTTTAAGAAATCATGTAAACCTTCTAGAAGCTGTGATTTTAAAAAACGGTGGAAGTAAGCTTTTCTTATTTCCGGACGCATGCACAAACTATAGAAAGTCGTTATGATGTAGAATGTGCATACTTTGTTGATTCCATTTATGAAATAAAACACATTTTCTAAAAACTTGTGTTTTTTAAGAAATCATGTAAACCTTCTAGAAGCTGTGATTTTAAAAAAGGGGGGAAGTAAGCTTTTCTTATTTCCAAACGCATGCACAAACTATAGAAACTCGTTATGACGTAGAATGTGCATACTTTGTAGATACCATTTATGAAATAAAACACATTGTCTAAAAACTCGTGTTTTTTACGAAATCATGTAAACCTTCTAGAAGCTGTGATTTTAAAAAACGGGGGAAGTAAGCGTTTCTTATTTCCGGACGAATGCGCAAACTATAGAAATTCGTTATGACGTAGAATGTGCATACTTTGTTGATTCCATTTATGAAATAAAACACATTTTCTAAAAACTCATGTTTTTTAAGAAATCATGCAAACTTTCTAGAAGCTGTGATTTTAAAAAATGGGGGAAGTAAGCTTTTCTTATTTCTAAACGCATGCACAAACTATAGAAAGTCGTTATGATGTAGAATATGCATACTTTGTTGATTCCATTTATGAAATAAAACACATTTTCTAAAAACTCGTGTTTTTTAAGAAATCATGTAAACCTTCTAGAAGCTGTGATTTTAAAAAACGGTGGAAGTAAGCTTTTCTTATTTCCAAACGCATGCGCAAACTATAGAAAGTCGTTATGACGTAGAATATGCATACTTTGTTGATTCCATTTATGAAATAAAACAAATTTTCTAAAAACTCGTGTTTTTTAAGAAATCATGTAAACCTTCTAGAAGCTGTGATTTTAAAAAACGGGGGAAGTAAGATTTTCTTATTTCCGCACGCATGCGCAAACTATAGAAAGTCGTTATGATTTAGAATGTGCATACTTTGTAGATTCCATTTATGAAATAAAGCACATTTTCTAAAAACTCGTGTTTTTTACGAAATCATGTAAACCTACAAGAAGCTGTGATTTTAAAAAACGGTGGAAGTAAGCTTTTCTTATTTCCGGACGCATGTGCAAACTATAGAAAGTATTTATGACGTAGAATGTGCATTCTTTGTTGATTCCATTTATGAAATAAAACACATTTTCTAAAAACTCGTGTTTTTTAAGAAATCATGTAAACCTTCTAGAAGCTGTGATTTTAAAAATCGGGGGAAGTAAGCTTTTCCTATTTCCAAACTCATGTGCAAACTATAGAAAGTCGTTATGACATAGAATGTGCATACTTTGTTGATTCCATTTATGAAATAAAACACATTTTCTAAAAACTCGTGTTTTTTAAGAAATCATGCAAACTTTCTAGAAGCTGTGATTTTAAAAAATGGGGGAAGTAAGCTTTTCTTATTTCCAAACGCATGCACAAACTAAAGAAAGTCGTTATGATGTTGAATGTGCATACTTTGTTGATTCCATTTATGAAATAAAACACATTTTCTAAAAACTCGTGTTTTTTAAGAAATCATGTAAACCTTCTAGAAGCTGTGATTTTAAAAAATGGTGGAAGTAAGCTTTTCTTATTTCCGGACGCATGTGCAAACTATAGAAAGTCATTATGACGTAGAATGTGCATACTTTGTTGATTCCATTTATGAAATAAAACAAATTTTCTAAAAACTCGTGTTTTTTAAGAAATCATGTAAACCTTCTAGAAGCTGTGATTTTAAAAAACGGGGAAAGTAAGATTTTCTTATTTCCGCACGCATGCGCAAACTATAGAAAGTCGTTATGATGTATAATGTGCATACTTTGTAGATTCCATTTATGAAATAAAGCACATTTTCTAAAAACTCATGTTTTTTACGAAATCATGTAAACGTACAAGAAGCTGTGATTTTAAAAAATGGTGGAAGTAAGCTTTTCTTATTTCCGGACGCATGCGCAAACTATAGAAAGTATTTATGACATAGAATGTGCATTCTTTGTTGATTCCATTTATGAAATAAAACACATTTTCTAAAAACTCGTGTTTTTTAAGAAATCATGTAAACCTTCTAGAAGCTGTGATTTTAAAAAACGGGGGAAGTAAGCTTTTCCTATTTCCAAACTCATGCGCAAACTATAGAAAGTCGTTATGACATAGAATGTGCATACTTTGTTGATTCCATTTATGAAATAAAACACATTTTCTAAAAACTCGTGTTTTTTAAGAAATCATGTAAACTTTCTAGAAGCTGTGATTTTAAAAAATGGGGGAAGTAAGCTTTTCTTATTTCCAAACGCATGCACAAACTATAGAAAGTCGTTATGATGTTGAATGTGCATACTTTGTTGATTCCATTTATGAAATAAAACACATTTTCTAAAAACTCGTGTTTTTTAAGAAATCATGTAAACCTTCTAGAAGCTGTGATTTTAAAAAACGGTGGAAGTAAGCTTTTCTTATTTCCGGACGCATGCGCAAACTATAGAAAGTCGTTATGACGTAGAATGTGCATACTTTGTTGATTCCATTTATGAAATAAAACAAATTTTCTAAAAACTCGTGTTTTTTAAGAAATCATGTAAACATTCTAGAAGCTGTGATTTTAAAAAATGGGGGAAGTAAGCTTTTCTTATTTATGGACGCATGCGCAAACTATAGAAAGTCGTTATAACATAGAATGTGGATACTTTGTTGATTCCATTTACGAAATAAAACACATTTTCTAAAAACTCGTGTTTTTTAAGAAATCATGTAAACCTTCTAGAAGATGTGATTTTAAAAACGGGGGAAGTAAGCTTTTCTTATTTCCGGACGCATGTGCAAACAATAGAAAGTCGTTATGACGTAGAATGTGCATACTTTGTAGATTGCATTTATGAAATAAAACACATTTTCTAAAAACTCGTCTTTTTTACGAAATCATGTAAACCTTCTAGAAGCTGTGATTTTCATAAACGGTGGAAGTAAGCTTTTCTTATTTCCGGACGAATGCGGAAACTATAGAAAGTCGTTATGACGTAGAATGTCCATACTTTGTTGATTCCATTTATGAAATAAAACAAATTTTCTAAAAACTCGTGTTTTTTAAGAAATCATGTAAACCTTCTAGAAGCTGTGATTTTAAAAAACGGGGGAAGTAAGATTTTGATATTTCCGGACGAATGCGCAAACTGTAGAAAGTCGTTATGACGTAGAATGTGCATACTTTGTTGATTCCATTTATGAAATAAAACACATTTTGTAAAAACTTGTGTTTTTTAAGAAATGATGTAAACCTTCTAAAAGCTGTGATTTTAAAAAACGGTGGAAGTAAGCTTTTCTTATTTCCAAACGCATCCGCAAACTATAGAAAGTCGTTATGACGTAGAATGTGCATACTTTGTTGATTCCATTTATGAAATAAAACACATTTTCTAAAAACTCGTGTTTTTTAAGAAATCATGTAAACCTTCTAGAAGCTGTGATTTTAAAAAACGGGGGAAGTAAGCTTTTCTTATTTCCGGACGCATGCGCAAACTATAGAAAGTCGATATGACGTAGAATGTGCATACTTTGTTGATTCGATTGATGAAATAAAACACATTTTCTAAAAACTCGTGTTTTTTAAGAAATCATGTAAACCTTCTAGAAGCTGTGATTTTAAAAAACGGTGGAAGTAAGATTTTCTTATTTCCGGACGCATGCGCAAACTATAGAAAGTCCTTATGACGTAGAATGTGCATACTTTGTTGATTCCATTTATGAAATAAAACAAATTTTCTAAAAACTCGTGTTTTTTAAGAAATCATGTAAACCTTCTAGAAGCTGTGATTTTAAAAAACGGTGGAAGTAAGCTTTTCTTATTTCCGGACGCATGCGCAAACTATAGAAAGTATTTATGACGTAGAATGTGCATACTTTGTTGATTCCATTTATGAAATAAAACACATTTTCTAAAAACTCGTGTTTTTTAAGAAATCATGTAAACCTTCTAGAAGCTGTGATTTTAAAAAACGGGGGAAGTAAGCTTTTCCTATTTCCAAACTCATGCGCAAACTATAGAAAGTCGTTATGACGTAGAATGTGCATACTTTGTTGATTCCATTTATGAAATAAAACACATTTTCTAAAAACTAGTGTTTTTTAAGAAATCATGTAAACCTTCTAGAAGCTGTGATTTTAAAAAACGGGGATAGTAAGATTTTCTTATTTCCGGACGCATTCGCAAACTATAGAAAGTCTTTATGACGTAGAATGAGCATACTTGTAGATTCCATTTATGAAATAAAACACATTTTCTAAAAACTTGTGTTTTTAAAGAAATTATATAAACCTTGTAGAAGCTGTGATTTAAAAAAACGGTGGAAGTAAGATTTTGATATTTCCGGATGAATGCGCAAACTATAGAAAGTCGTTATGACGTAGAATGTGCATACTTTGTCGATTCCATTTATGAAATAAAACACATTTTCTAAAAAGTTGTGTTTTTTAAGAAATGATGTAAACCTTCTAGAAGCTGTGATTTTAAAAAACGGTGGAAGTAAGCTTTTCTTATTTCCAAACGCATCCGCAAACTATAGAAAGTCGTTATGACGTAGAATGTGCATACTTTGTTGATTCCATTTATGAAATAAAACACATTTTCTAAAAACTCGTGTTTTTTAAGAAATCATGTAAACATTCTAGAAGCTGTGATTTTAAAAAACGGGGGAAGTAAGCTTTTCTTATTTATGGACGCATGCGCAAACTATAGAAAGTCGTTATGACGTAGAATGTGCATACTTTGTAGATTCCATTTATGAAATAAAACACATTTTCTAAAAACTCTGTTTTTACGAAATCATGTAAACCTTCTAGAAGCTGTGATTTTAAAAAATGGTGGAAGTAATCTTTTCTTATTTCCGGATGCATGCGCAAAATATAGAAAGTCATTATGACGTAGAATGTGCATACATGGTTGATTCCATTTATGAAATAATACACATTTTCTAAAAACTCATGTTTTTTACGAAATCATGTAAACCTTCTAGAAGCTGTGATTTTAAAAAACGGGGGAAGTAAGATTTTCTTATTTCCAGACGCATGCGCAAACTATAGAAAGTTGTTATGACGTAGAATGTGCATACTTTGTAGATTCCATTTATGAAATAAAGCACATTTTCTAAAAACTCGTGTTTTTTACGAAATCATGTAAACCTACTAGAAGCTGTGATTTTAAAAAACGGAGGAAGTAAGCTTTTCTTATTTCCGGACGCATACGCAAACTATAGAAAGTATTTATGACGTAGAATGTGCATACTTTGTTGATTGCATTTATGAAATAAAACACATTTTCTAAAAACTCGTGTTTTTTAAGAAATCATGTAAACCTTCTAGAAGCTGTGATTTTAAAAAACGGGGGAAGTAAGCTTTTCTTATTTCCAAACGCATGCGCAAACTATAGAAAGTCGTTATGACATAGAATGTGCATACTTTGTTGATTCCATTTACGAAATAAAACACATTTTCTAAAAACTCGTGTTTTTTAAGAAATCATGTAAACCTTCTAGAAGATGTGATTTTAAAAACGGGGGAAGTAAGCTTTTCTTATTTCCGGACGCATGTGCAAACGATAGAAAGTCGTTATGACGTAGAATGTGCATACTTTGTAGATTGCATTTATTAAATAAAACACATTTTCTAAAAACTCATCTTTTTTACGAAATCATGTAAACCTTCTAGAAGCTGTGATTTTCATAAACGGTGGAAGTAAGCTTTTCTTATTTCCGGACGAATGCGCAAACTATAGAAAGTCGTTATGACGTAGAATGTCCATACTTTGTTGATTCCATTTATGAAATAAAACAAATTTTCTAAAAACTCGTGTTTTTTAAGAAATCATGTAAACCTTCTAGAAGCTGTGATTTTAAAAAACGGGGGAAGTAAGATTTTCTTATTTCCGGACGCATGCGCAAACTATAGAAAGTCGTTATGACGTAGAATGTGCATACTTTGTAGATTCCATTTATGAAATAAAGCACATTTTCTAAAAACTCGTGTTTTTTACGAAATCATGTAAACCTACAAGAAGCTGTGATTTTAAAAAACGGTGGAAGTAAGCTTTTCTTATTTCCGGACGCATGCTCAAACTATAGAAAGTATTTATGACGTAGAATGTGCATACTTTGTTGATTCCATTTATGAAGTAAAACACATTTTGTAAAAACTCGTGTTTTTTAAGAAATCATGTAAACCTTCTAGAAGCTGTGATTTTAAAAAACGGGGGAAGTAAGCTTTTCCTATTTCCAAACTCATGCGCAAACTATAGAAAGTCGTTATGACATAGAATGTGCATACTTTGTCGATTCCATTTATGAAATAAAACACATTTTCTAAAAACTCGTGTTTTTTAAGAAATCATGCAAATTTCTAGAAGCTGTGATTTGAAAAAACGGGGGAAGTAAGCTTTTCTTATTTCCAAACGCATGCACAAACTATAGAAAGTCGTTATGATGTTGAATGTGCATACTTTGTTGATTCCATTTATGAAATAAAACACATTTTCTAAAAACTCGTCTTTTTTAAGAAATCATGTAAACCTTCTAGAAGCTGTGATTTTAAAAAACGGTGAAAGTAAGATTTTCTTATTTCCGGACGCATGCGCAAACTATAGAAAGTCCTTATGACGTAGAATGTAGATACTTTGTTGATTCCATTTATGAAATAAAACAAATTTTCTAAAAACTCGTGTTTTTTAAGAAATCATGTAAACCTTCTAGAAGCTGTGATTTTAAAAAACGGGGGAAGTAAGATTTTCTTATTTCCGGACGCATGCGCAAACTATAGAAAGTCGTTATGACGTAGAATGTGCATACTTTGTAGATTCCATTTATGAAATAAAGCACATTTTCTAAAAACTCGTGTTTTTAACGAAATCATGTAAACCTACAAGACGCTGTGATTCTAAAAAACGGTGGAAGTAAGCTTTTCTTATTTCCGGACGCATGCGCAAACTATAGAAAGTATTTATGACGTAGAATGTGCATACTTTGTTGATTCCATTGATGAAATAAAACACATTTTCTAAAAACTCCTGTTTTTTAAGAAATCTTGTAAACCTTCTAGAAGCTGTGATTTTAAAAAACGGGGGAAGTAAGCTTTTCCTATTTCCAAACTCATGCACAAACTATAGAAAGTCGTTATGACGTAGAATGTGCATACTTTGTTGATTCGATTTATGAAATAAAACACATTTTCTAAAAACTAGTGTTTTTTAAGAAATCATGTAAACCTTCTAGAAGCTGTGATTTTAAAAAACGGGGCAAGTAAGCTTTTCTTATTTCCGGACGCATTCGCAAACTATAGAAAGTCTTTATAACGTAGAATGAGCATACTTGTAGATTCCATTTATGAAATAAAACACATTTTCTAAAAACTTGTGTTTTTAAAGAAATCATATAAACCTTGTAGAAGCTGTGATTTAAAAAAACGGTGGAAGTAAGATTTTGATATTTCCGGACGAATGCGCAAACTATAGAAAGTCGTTATGACGTAGAATGTGCATACTTTGTTGATTCCATTTATGAAATAAAACACATTTTCTAAAAAGTTGTGTTTTTTAAGAAATGATGTAAACCTTCTAGAAGCTGTGATTTTAAAAAACGGTGGAAGTAAGCTTTTCTTATTTCCAAACGCATCCGCAAACTATAGAAAGTCGTTATGACGTAGAATGTGCATACTTTGTTGATTCCATTTATGAAATAAAACATATTTTCTAAAAACTCGTGTTTTTTAAGAAATCATGTAAACATTCTAGAAGCTGTGATTTTAAAAAATGGGGGAAGTAAGCTTTTCTTATTTATGGACGCATGCGCAAACTATAGAAAGTCGTTATGACGTAGAATGTGCATACTTTGTAGATTCCATTTATGAAATAAAACACATTTTCTAAAAACTCTGTTTTTTACGAAATCATGTAAACCTTCTAGAAGCTGTGATTTTAAAAAATGGTGGAAGTAATCTTTTCTTATTTCCGGACGCATGCGCAAACTATAGAGAGTCATTATGACGTAGAATGTGCATACATGGTTGATTCCATTTATGAAATAATACACATTTTCTAAAAACTCATGTTTTTTACGAAATCATGTAAACCTTCTAGAAGCTGTGATTTTAAAAAACGGGGGAAGTAAGATTTTCTTATTTCCAGATGCATGCGCAAACTATAGAAAGTCGTTATGACGTAGAATGTGCATACTTTGTAGATTCCATTTATGAAATAAAGCACATTTTATAAAAACTCGTGTTTTTTACGAAATCATGTAAACCTACTAGAAGCTGTGATTTTAAAAAACAGAGGAAGTAAGATTTTCTTATTTCCGGACGCATACGCAAACTATAGAAAGTATTTATGACGTAGAATGTGCATACTTTGTTGATTCCATTTATGAAATAAAACACATTTTCTAAAAACTCGTGTTTTTTAAGAAATCATGTAAACCTTCTAGAAGCTATGATTTTAAAAAACGGGGGAAGTAAGCTTTTCTTATTTCCAAACGCATGCGCAAACTATAGAAAGTCGTTATGACATAGAATGTGCATACATTGTTGATTCCATTTACGAAATAAAACACATTTTCTAAAAACTCGTGTTTTTTAAGAAATCATGTAAACCTTCTAGAAGATGTGATTTTAAAAACGGGGGAAGTAAGCTTTTCTTATTTCCGGACGCATGTGCAAACAATAGAAAGTCGTTATGACGTAGAATGTGCATACTTTCTAGATTGCATTTATCAAATAAAACACATTTTCTAAAAACTCGTCTTTTTTACGAAATCATGTAAACCTTCTAGAAGCTGTGATTTTCATAAACGGTGGAAGTAAGCTTTTCTTATTTCCGGACGAATGCGCAAACAATAGAAAGTCGTTATGACGTAGAATGTCCATACTTTGTTGATTCCATTTATGAAATAAAACAAATTTTCTAAAAACTCGTGTTTTTTAAGAAATCATGTAAACCTTCTAGAAGCTGTGATTTTAAAAAACGGGGGAAGTAAGATTTTCTTATTTCCGGACGCATGCGCAAACTATAGAAAGTCGTTATGACGTAGAATGTGCATACTTTGTAGATTCCATTTATGAAATAAAGCACATTTTCTAAAAACTCGTGTTTTTTACGAAATCATGTAAACCTACAAGAAGCTGTGATTTTAAAAAACGGTGGAAGTAAGCTTTTCTTATTTCCGGACGCATGCGCAAACTATAGAAAGTATTTATGACGTAGAATGTGCATACTTTGTTGATTCCATTTATGAAGTAAAACACATTTTCTAAAAACACGTGTTCTTTAAGAAATCATGTAAACCTTCTAGAAGCTGTGATTTTAAAAAACGGGGGAAGTAAGCTTTTCCTATTTCCAAACTCATGCGCAAACTATAGAAAGTCGTTATGACATAGAATGTGCATACTTTGTCGATTCCATTTATGAAATAAAACACATTTTCTAAAAACTCGTGTTTTTTAAGAAATCATGCAAACTTTCTAGAAGCTGTGATTTGAAAAAATGGGGGAAGTAAGCTTTTCTTATTTCCAAACGCATGCACAAACTATAGAAAGTCGTTATGATGTTGAATGTGCATACTTTGTTGATTCCATTTATGAAATAAAACACATTTTCTAAAAACTCGTCTTTTTTAAGAAATCATGTAAACCTTCTAGAAGCTGTGATTTTAAAAAACGGTGGAAGTAAGATTTTCTTATTTCCGGACGCATGCGCAAACTATAGAAAGTCCTTATGACGTAGAATGTGCATACTTTGTTGATTCCATTTATGAAATAAAACAAATTTTCTAAAAACTCGTGTTTTTTAAGAAATCATGTAAACCTTCAAGAAGCTGTGATTTTAAAAAACGGGGGAAGTAAGATTTTCTTATTTCCGGACGCATGCGCAAACTATAATAAGTCGTTATGATGTAGAATGTGCATACTTTGTAGATTCCATTTATGAAAGAAAGCACATTTTCTAAAAACTCGTGTTTTTAACGAAATCATGTAAACCTACAAGAAGCTGTGATTCTAAAAAACGGTGGAAGTAAGCTTTTCTTATTTCCGGACGCATGCGCAAACTATAGAAAGTATTTATGAAGTAGAATGTGCATACTTTGTTGATTCCATTTATGAAATAAAACACATTTTCTAAAAACTCGTGTTTTTTAAGAAATCATGTAAACCTTCTAGAAGCTGTGATTTTAAAAAACGGGGGAAGTAAGCTTTTCCTATTTCCAAACGCATGCGCAAACTATAGAAAGTCGTTATGACGTAGAATGTGCATACTTTGTTGATTCGATTTATGAAATAAAACACATTTTCTAAAAACTAGTGTTTTTTAAGAAATCATGTAAACCTTCTAGAAGCTGTGATTTTAAAAAACGGGGCAAGTAAGCTTTTCTTATTTCCGGACGCATTCGCAAACTATAGAAAGTCTTTATGACGTAGAATGAGCATACTTGTAGATTCCATTTATGAAATAAAACACATTTTCTAAAAACTTGTGTTTTTAAAGAAATCATATAAACCTTGTAGAAGCTGTGATTTAAAAAAACGGTGGAAGTAAGATTTTGATATTTCCGGACGAATGCGCAAACTATAGAAATTTGTTAAGACGTGGAATGTGCATACTTTGTTGATTCCATTTATGAAAAAAAACACATTTTCTAAAAACTCGTGTTTTTTAAGAAATCATGTAAACCTTCTAGAAGCTGTGATTTTAAAAAATGGGGGAAGTAAGCTTTTCTTATTTCCAAACGCATGCACAAACTATAGAAAGTCGTTATGATGTAGAATGTGCATACTTTGTTGATTCCATTTATGAAATAAAACACATTATCTAAAAACTCACGTTTTTTAAGAAATCATGTAAACCTTCTAGAAGCTGTGATTTTAAAAAATGGTTGAAGTAAGCTTTTCTTATTTCCGGACGCATGCGCAAACTATAGAAATTCGTTATGACGTAGAATGTGCATACTTTGTTGATTCCATTTATGAAATAAAACAAATTTTCTAAAACTCGTGTTTTTTAGGAAATCATGTAAACCTTCTAGAAGCTGTGATTTTAAACTACGAGGGAAGTAAGATTTTCTTATTTCCGGATGCATGCGCAAACTATAGAAAGTCGTTATGACGTAGAATGTGCATACTTTGTAGATTCCATTTATGAAATAAAGCACATTTTCTAAAAACTCGTGTTTTTTACGAAATCATGTAAACCTACTAGAAGCTGTGATTTTAAAAAACGGTGGAATTAAGCTTTTCTTATTTCCGGACGCATGCGCAAACTATAGAAAGTATTTATGACGTAGAATGTGCATACTTTGTCGATTCCATTTATGAAATAAAACAAATTTTCTAAAAACTCGAGTTTTTTAAGAAATCATGTAAACCATCTAGAAGATGTGATTTTAAAAAACGGAGGAAGTAAGCTTTTCTTATTTCCAAACGCATGCGCAAACTATAGAAAGTCGTTATGACATAGAATGTGCATACTTTGTTGATTCCATTTACGAAATAAAAAACATTTTCTAAAAACTCGTGTTTTTTAAGAAATCATGTAAACCTTTTAGAAGCTGTGATTTTAAAAAACGGGGGACGTAAGCTTTTCTTATTTCTGGACGCATGCGCAAACTATAGAAAGTCGTTATGACGTAGAATGTGCATACTTTGTAGATTGCATTTATGAAATAAAACACATTTTATAAAAACTCGTGTTTTTTACGAAATCATGTAAACCTTCTAGAAGCTGTGATTTTCATAAACGGTGGAAGTAAGCTTTTCTTATTTCTGGACAAATGCGCAAAGTATAGAAAGTATTTATGACGTAGAATGTGCATACTTTGTTGATTCCATTTATGAAATAAAACACATTTTCTAAAAACTCGTGTTTTTTAAGAAATCATGTAAACCTTCTAGAAGCTGTGATTTTAAAAAAACGGGGGAAGTAAGCTTTGCTTATTTCCAAACGCATGCGCAAACTATAGAAAGTCGATATGACATAGAATGTGCATACTTTGTTGATTCCATTTACGAAATAAAACACATTTTCTAAAAACAAGTGTTTTTTAAGAAATCATGTAAACCTTCTAGAACCTGTGATTTTAAAAAACGGTGGAAGTAAGCTTTTCTTATTTACGGACGCATGCGCATACTATAGAAAGTCGTTATGACATAGAATGTGCATAGTTTGTAGATTCCATTCATGAAATAAAACACATTTTCTAAAAACTCGTGTTTTTTAAGAAATCATATAAACCTTCTAGAAGCTGTGATTTTAAAAAACGGGGGAAGTAAGGTTTTCTTATTTCTGGACGCATGCGCAAACTATAGAAAGTCGTTATGACGTAGAATGTGCATACTTTTTAGATTCCATTTATGAAATAAAACACATTTTCTAAAAACTCGTGTTTTTTACGAAATCATGTAAACCTTCCAGAAGTTGTGATTTTAAAAAACGGTGGAAATAAGATTTTCTTATTTCCGGACGCATCCGCAAACTATAGAAAGTCATTATGATGTAGAATGTGCATACTGTGCTGATTCGATTTATGAAATAAAACACATTTTCTAAAAACTCGTGTTTTTTAAGAAATCATGTAAACCTTCTAGAAGCTGTGATTTTAAAAAACGGGGGAAGTAAGCTTTTCATATTTCCAAATAGATGCGCAAACTATAGAAACTCGTTATGACGTAGAATGTGCATACTTTGTTGATTCCATTGATGAAATAAAACACATTTTCTAAAAACTCGTGTTTTTTAAGAAATCATGTAAACCTTCTAGAAGCTGTGATTTTAAAAAACGGGGTTAGTAAGCTTTTCATATTTCCAAACGCATGCGCAAACTATAGAAAGTCATTATGACGTAGAATGTGCATACTTTGTTGATTCCATTTATGAAATAAAACACATTTTCTAAAAACTCGTGTTTTTTAAGAAATCATGTAAACCTTCTAGAAGCTGTGATTTTAAAAAACGGTGTAAGTAAGCTTTTCTTATTTCCGGACGCATGCAGAAACTATAGAAAGTCATTATGACGTACAATGTGCATACTTTGTAGATTCCATTTATGAAATAAAACACATTTTCTAAAAACTCGTGTTTTTTACGAAATCATGTAAACCTTCTAGAAGCTATGATTTTAAAAAATGGCGGAAGTAAGCTTTTCATATTTCCAAACGCATGCGCAAAGTATAGAAAGTCGTTATGATGTAGAATGTGCATACTTTGTTGATTCCATATATGAAATAAAACACATTTTCTAAAAACTCGCGTTTTTTAAGAAATCATGTAAATCTTCTAGAAGCTGTGATTTTAAAAAATGGTGGAAGTAAGCTTTTCTTATTTCCGGTTGGATGCGCAAACAATAGAAATTCGTTATGACGTAGAATGTGCATACTTTGTTGATTCCATTGATGAAATAAAAGAAATTTTCTAAAAACTCGTGTTTTTTAGGAAATCATGTAAACCTTCTAGAAGCTGTGATTTTAAAAAACGGGGGAAGTAAGATTTTCTTATTTCCAGACGCATGCGCAAACTATAGAAAGTCGTTATGACGTAGAATGTGCATACTTTGTAGATTCCATTTACGAAATAAAGCACATTTTCTAAAAACTCATGTTTTTTACGAAATCATGTAAACCTACTAGAAGCTGTGATTTTAAAAAATGGGGGAAGTAAGCTTTTCTTATTTCCAAACGCATGCACAAACTATAGAAAGTCGTTATGATGTAGAATGTGCATACTTTGTTGATTCCATTTATGAAATAAAACACATTATCTAAAAACTCACGTTTTTTAAGAAATCATGTAAACCTTCTAGAAGCTGTGATTTTAAAAAATGGTTGAAGTAAGATTTTCTTATTTCCTGTAGCATGCGCAAACTATAGAAATTCGTTATGACGTAGAATGTGCATACTTTGTTGATTCCATTTATGAAATAAAACAAATTTTCTAAAAACTCGTGTTTTTTAGGAAATCATGTAAACCTTCTAGAAGCTGTGATTTTAAACTATGGGGGAAGTAAGATTTTCTTATTTCCGGATGCATGCGCAAACTATAGAAAGTCGTTATGACGTAGAATGTGCATACTTTGTAGATTCCATTTATGAAATAAAGCACATTTTCTAAAAACTCGTGTTTTTTATGAAATCATGTAAACCTACTAGAAGCTGTGATTTTAAAAAACGGTGGAATTAAGCTTTTCTTATTTCCAGACGCATGCGCAAACTATAGAAAGTATTTATGACGTAGAATGTGCATACTTTGTCGATTCCATTTATGAAATAAAACAAATTTTCTAAAAACTCGAGTTTTTTAAGAAATCATGTAAACCATCTAGAAGATGTGATTTTAAAAAACGGAGGAAGTAAGCTTTTCTTATTTCCAAACGCATGCGCAAACTATAGAAAGTCGTTATGACATAGAATGTGCATACTTTGTTGATTCCATTTACGAAATAAAAAACTTTTTCTAAAAACTCGAGTTTTTTAAGAAATCATGTAAACCTTCTAGAAGCTGTGATTTTAAAAAACGGGGGAAGTAAGCTTTTCTTATTTCTGGACGCATGCGCAAACTATAGAAAGTCGTTATGACGTAGAATGTACATACTTTGTAGATTGCATTTATGAAATAAAACACATTTTCTAAAAACTCGTGTTTTTTACGAAATCATGTAAACCTTCTAGAAGCTGTGATTTTCATAAACGGTGGAAGTAAGCTTTTCTTATTTCCGGACAAATGTGCAAAGTATAGAAAGTATTTATGACGTAGAATGTGCATACTTTGTTGATTCCATTTATGAAATAAAACACATTTTCTAAAAACTCGTGTTTTTTAAGAAATCATGTAAACCTTCTAGAAGCCGTGATTTTAAAAAAACGGGGGAAGTAAGCTTTTCTTATTTCCAAACGCATGCGCAAACTATAGAAAGTCGATATGACATAGAATGTGCATACTTTGTTGATTCCATTTACGAAATAAAACACATTTTCTAAAAACAAGTGTTTTTTAAGAAATCATGTAAACCTTCTAGAACCTGTGATTTTAAAAAACGGTGGAAGTAAGCTTTTCTTATTTACGGACGCATGCGCATACTATAGAAAGTCGTTATGACATAGAATGTGCATAGTTTGTAGATTCCATTCATGAAATAAAACACATTTTCTAAAAACTCGTGTTTTTTAAGAAATCATATAAACCTTCTAGAAGCTGTGATTTTAAAAAACGGGGGAAGTAAGGTTTTCTTATTTCCGGACGCATGCGCAAACTATAGAAAGTCGTTATGACGTAGAATGTGCATACTTTTTAGATTCCATTTATGAAATAAAATACATTTTCTAAAAACTCGTGTTTTTTACGAAATCATGTAAACCTTCTAGAAGTTGTGATTTTAAAAAACGGTGGAAATAAGATTTTCTTATTTCCGGACGCATCCGCAAACTATAGAAAGTCATTATGACGTAGAATGTGCATACTGTGCTGATTCGATTTATGAAATAAAACACATTTTCTAAAAACTCGTGTTTTTTAAGAAATCATGTAAACCTTCTAGAAGCTGTGATTTTAAAAAACGGGGGAAGTAAGCTTTTCATATTTCCAAATGCATGCGCAAACTATAGAAACTCGTTATGACGTAGAATGTGCATACTTTGTTGATTCCATTGATGAAATAAAACACATTTTCTAAAAACTCGTGTTTTTTAAGAAATCATGTAAACCTTCTAGAAGCTGTGATTTTAAAAAACGGGGTTAGTAAGCTTTTCATATTTCCAAATGCATCCGCAAACTATAGAAAGTCGTTATGACGTAGAATGTGCATACTTTGTTGATTCCATTTATGAAATAAAACACATTTTCTAAAAACTCGTGTTTTTTAAGAAATCATGTAAACCTTCTAGAAGCTGTGATTTTAAAAAACGGTGTAAGTAAGCTTTTCTTATTTCCGGACGCGTGCAGAAACTATAGAAAGTCATTATGACGTACAATGTGCATACTTTTTAGATTCCATTTATGAAATAAAACACATTTTCTAAAAACTCGTGTTTTTTACGAAATCATGTAAACCTTCTAGAAGCTATGATTTTAAAAAATGGCGGAAGTAAGCTTTTCATATTTCTAAACGAATGCGCAAAGTATAGAAAGTCGTTATGATGTAGAATGTGCATACTTTGTTGATTCCATATATGAAATAAAACACATTTTCTAAAAACTCGCGTTTTTTAAGAAATCATGTAAATCTTCTAGAAGCTGTGATTTTAAAAAATGGTGGAAGTAAGCTTTTCTTATTTCCGGTTGGATGCGCAAACTATAGAAATTCGTTATGACGTAGAATGTGCATACTTTGTTGATTCCATTGATGAAATAAAAGAAATTTTCTAAAAAATCGTGTTTTTTAGGAAATCATGTAAACCTTCTAGAAGCTGTGATTTTAAAAAACGGGGGAAGTAAGATTTTCTTATTTCCAGACGCATGCACAAAATATAGAAAGTCGTTATGACGTAGAATGTGCATACTTTGTAGATTCCATTTATGAAATAAAGCACATTTTCTAAAAACTCGTGTTTTTTACGAAATCATGTAAACCTACTAGAAGCTATGATTTTAAAAAACGGAGGAAGTAAGCTTTTCTTATTTCCGGACGCATACGCAAACTATAGAAAGTATTTATGACGTAGAATGTGCATACTTTGTTGATTCCATTTATGAAATAAAACACATTTTCTAAAAACTCGTGTTTTTTAAGAAATCATGTAAACCTTCTAGAAGCTGTGATTTTAAAAAACGGGGGAAGTAAGCTTTTCTTATTTCCAAACGCATGCGCAAACTATAGAAAGTCGTTATGACATAGAATGTGCATACTTTGTTGATTCCATTTACGAAATAAAACACATTTTCTAAAAACTTGTGTTTTTTAAGAAATCATGTAAACCTTCTAGAAGATGTGATTTTAAAAACGGGGGAAGTAAGCTTTTCTTATTTCCGGATGCATGCGCAAACAATAGAAAGTCGTTATGACGTAGAATGTGCATACTTTGTAGATTGCATTTATAAAATAAAACACATTTTCTAAAAACTCGTCTTTTTTATGAAATCATGTAAACCTTCTAGAAGCTGTGATTTTCATAAACGGTGGAAGTAAGCTTTTCTTATTTCTGGACGAATGCGCAAACTATAGAAAGTCGTTATGACGCAGAATGTGCATACTTTGTTGATTCCATTTAGGAAATAAAACACATTTTCTAAAAACTCATGGTTTTTAAGAAATCATGTAAACCTTCTAGAAGCTGTGATTTTAAAAAACGGTGGAAGTAACCTTTTCTTATTTCCGGACGCATGCACACACTATAGAAAGTCATTATGACGTAGAATGTGCATAGTTTGTAGATTCCATTTATGAAATAAAACACATTTTCTAAAAAATCCTGTTTTTTACGAAATCATGTCAACCTTCTAGAAGCTATGATTTTAAAAAATGGTGGAAGTAACTTTTTCATATTTCCAAACGCATGCGCAAAGTATAGAAAGTCGTTATGACGTAGAATGTGCATACTTTGTTGATTCCATTTATGAAATAAAACACATTTTCTAAAAACTCGTGTTTTTTACGAAATCATGTAAACGTTCTAGAAGCTGTGATTTTAAAAAACGGGGGAAGTAAGCTTTTCTTATTTCCGGATGTATGCGCAAACTATAGAAAGTCGTTATGACGTAGAATGTGCATACTTTGTAGATTCCATTTATGAAATAAAACACATTTTCTAAAAACTCGTGTTTTTTACGAAATCATGTAAACCTTCTAGAAGCTGTGATTTAAAAAAATGGTGGAAGTAAGCTTTTCTTATTTCCGGATGCATGCAGAAACTATAGAAAGTTGTTATGAAGTAGAATGTGCGTACTTTGTTGATTCCATTTATGAAATAAAACACATTTTCTAAAAAATCGTGTTTTTTAAGAAATCATGTAAACCTTCTAGAAGCTGTGATTTTAAAAAACGGGGGAAGTAAGCTTTTCTTATTTCCAAACGCATGCGCAAACTATAGAAAGTCGTTATGACGTAGAATGTCCATACTTTGTTGATTCCATTCATGAAATAAAACACATTTTCTAAAAACTCGTGTTTTTTAAGAAATCATGTAAACCATCTAGAATCTGTGATTTTAAAAAACGGGGGAGGTAAGCTCTTCTTATTTCCGGATGCATACGCAAACTATGGAAAGGCGTTATGATGTAGAATGTGCATACTTTGTTGATTACATTTATAAAATAAAACACATTTTCTAAAAACTTGTGTTTTTTAAGAAATCATGTAAACCTTCTAGAAGCTGTGATTTTAAAAAATGGGGGAAGTATGCTTTTTTTTTTTTCCGGTCGCATGCAAAAACTATAGAAAGTCATTATGACATAGAATTTGCATACTTTGTTGATTCCATCTATGAAATAAAACACATTTTCTAAAAAATCGTGTTTTTTAAGAAATCATGTAAACCTTCTAGAAGCTGTGATTTTAAAAAACGAGGGAAGTAAGCTTTTCTTATTTCCGAATGCATGCGCAAACTATAGAAAGTTGTTATGATGTAGAATGTGCATACTTTGTAGATTCCATTTATGAAATAAAACACATTTTCTAAAAATTCATGTTTCTTACGAAATCATGTAAACCTTCTAGAAGCTGTGATTTTAAAAAACGGTGGAAGTAAGCTTTTCTTATTTCCTGACGCATGCGCAAACTATAGAAAGTCATTATGACGTAGAATTTGCATACTTTGTTGATTCCATTTATGAAATAAAACACATTTTCTAAAAAATCGTGTTTTTTAAGAAATCATGTAAACCTTCTAGAAGCTGTGATTTTAAAAAACGGGGGAAGTAAGCTTTTCTTATTTCCGAACGCATGCGCAAACTATAGAAAGTCGTTATGACGTAGAATTTGCATACTTTGTTGATTCCATTTATGAAATAAAACACATTTTCTAAAAAATCGTGTTTTTTAGGAAATCATGTAAACCTTCTAGAAGCTGTGATTTTAAAAAACGGTGGAAGTAAGCTTTTCTTAGTTCCGGACGCATGCGCAAACTATACAAAGTCGTTATGACATAGAATGTGCATACTTTGTAGATTCCATTTATGAAATAAAACACATTTTCTAAAAAATCGTGTTTTTTAAGAAATCTTGTAAACCTTCTAGAAGCTGTGATTTTAAAAAACGGGGGAAGTAAGCTTTTCTTATTTCCAAACGCATGCGCAAACTATAGAAAGTCGTTATGACGTAGAATGTCCATACTTTGTTGATTCCATTCATGAAATAAAACAAATTTTCTAAAAACTCGTGTTTTTTAAGAAATCATGTAAACCATCTAGAATCTGTGATTTTAAAAAACGGGGGAGGTAAGCTCTTCTTATTTCCAAACGCATGCGCAAACTATGGAAAGGCGTTATGACGTAGAATGTGCATACTTTGTTGATTACATTTATGAAATAAAACACATTTTCTAAAAACTTGTGTTTTTTAAGAAATCATGTAAACCTTCTAGAAGCTGGGATTTTAAAAAATGGGGGAAGTATGCTTTTCTTTTTTCCGGTCGCATGCAAAAACTATAGAAAGTCATTATGACGTAGAATTTGCATACTTTGTTGATTCCATTTATGAAATAAAACACATTTTCTAAAAAATCGTGTTTTTTAAGAAATCATGTAAACCTTCTAGAAGCTGTGATTTTAAAAAACGGGGGAAGTAAGCTTTTCTTTTTTCCGAACGCATGCGCAAACTATAGAAAGTCGTTATGATGTAGAATGTACATACTTTGTAGATTCCATTTATGAAATAAAACACATTTTCTAAAAACTCATGTTTCTTACGAAATCATGTAAACCTTCTAGAAGCTATGATTTTAAAAAACGGTGGAAGTAAGCTTTTCTTATTTCCTGACGCATGCGCAAACTATAGAAAGTTGTTATGACGTAGAATGTGCATACTTTGTTGATTCCATTTATGAAATAAAACACATTTTCTAAAAACTCATGTTTTTTAAGAAATCATGTAAACCTTCTAGAAGCTGTGATTTTAAAAAACGGGGGAAGTATGCTTTTCTTTTTTTCGGACGCATGCAAAAACTATAGAAAGTCGTTATGACGTAGAATTTGCATACTTTGTTGATTCCATTTATGAAATAAAACACATTTTCTAAAAAATCATGTTTTTTAGGAAATCATGTAAACCTTCTAGAAGCTGTGATTTTAAAAAACGGTGGAAGTAAGCTTTTCTTAGTTCCGGACGCATGCGCAAACTATACAAAGTCGTTATGACGTAGAATGTGCATACTTTGTAGATTCCATTTATGAAATAAAACACATTTTCTAAAAACTCGTGTTTTTTATGAAATCATGTAAACCTTCTAGAAGCTGTGATTTTAAAAAACGGTGGAAGTAAGCTTTTCTTATTTCCGGAGGCATGCGCAAACTATAGAAAGTCGTTATGACGTAGAATGTGCATACTTTGTTGATTCCATTTATGAAATAAAACACATTTTCTAAAAACTCGTGTTTTTTAAGAAATCATGTAAACCATCTAGAAGCTGTGATTTTAAAAAACGGGGGAAGTAAGCTTTTGTTATTTCCAAACGCATGCGAAAACTATAGAAATTCGTTATGACATAGAATATGCATACTTTGTTGATTCCATTTTTTTAATAAAACACATTTTCTAAAAACTCGTGTTTTTTAAGGAATCATGCAAAACTTCTAGAATCTATGATTTTGAAAAATGGGGGAGGTAAGCTTTTCTTATTTGAGGACGCATGCGCAAACTATAGAAAATCGTTATGACGTAGAATGTGCATACTTTGTAGATTCCATTTATGAAATAAAACACATTTTCTAAAAGCTCGTGTTTTTTACGAAATCATGTAAACCTTCTAGAAGCTGTGATTTTAAAAAACGGGGGAAGTAAGCTTTTCTTATTTCCAAACGCATTCGCAAACAATAGAAATTTGTTATGACGTAGAATGTGCATACTTTGTTGATTCCATTTATGAAATAAAACACATTTTCTAAAAACTCGTGTTTGTTAAGAAATCATGTGAACCATCTAGAAGCTGTGATTTTAAAAAACGGGGGTAGTAAGCTTTTCTTATTTCCAAACGCATGCGCAAACTATATAAAGTCGTTATGATGTAGAATGTGCATACTTTGTAGATTCCATTTATGAAATAAAACACATTTTCTAAAAATTCGTGTTTTTTACGGAATCATGTAAACCTTCTAGAAGATGTGATTTTAAAAAACGGGGGAATTAAGCTTTTCTTATTTCCGGTCGCATGCGCAAAATATAGAAAGTCGTTATGACGTAGAATGTCCATACTTTGTAGATTCCATTGATGAAATAAAACACATTTTCTAAAAGCTCGTGTTTTTTAAGAAATCATGTAAACCATCTAGAAGCTGTGATTTTAAAAAATGGGGGAAGTAAGCTTTTCTTATTTCCAAACACATGCACAAACTATAGAAATTCGTTATGACGTAGAATATGCATACTTTGTTGCTTCCATTTATTTAATAAAACACATTTTCTAAAAACTCGTGTTTTTTAAGAAATCATGCAAAACTTCTAGAATCTGTGATTTTAAAAAACGGGGGAGGTAAGCTTTTCTTATTTGCGGACGCATGCGCAAACAATAGAAAATCGTTATGATGTAGAATATGCATACTTTGTAAAATGTCCATACTTTGTAGATTCCATTTATGAAATAAAACACATTTTCTAAAAACTCGTGTTTTTTACGAAATCATGTAAACCTTCTAGAAGCTGTGATTTTAAAAAACGGGGGAAGTAAGTTTTTCATATTTCCAAACGCATGCGCAAAGTATAGAAAGTCGTTATGACGTAGAATGTGCATACTTTGTTGATTCCATTTATGAAATAAAACACATTTTCTAAAAACTCGTGTTTTTTAAGAAATCATGTAAACCTTCTAGAAGCTGTGATTTTAAAAAACGGTGGAAGTAAGCTTTTGTTATTTCCGGACGCATGCGCAAACTATAGAAAGTCGTTAAGACGTAGAATGTGCATAGTTTGTAGATTCCATTTATGAAATAAAACACATTTTCTAAAAAATCGTGTTTTTTACGAAATCATGTCAACCTTCTAGAAGCTGTGATTTTAAAAAATGGGGGAAGTAAACTTCTCTTATTTCCGGACGCATGCACAAACTATAGAAAGTCCTTATGACGTAGAATGTGCATACTTTGTTGATTCCATTTATGAAATAAAAGACATTTTCTAAAAACTCATGTTTCTTACGAAATCATGTAAACCTTCTAGAAGCTGTGATTTTAAAAAACGGTGGAAGTAAGATTTTCTTATTTCCGGACGCATGCGCAAACTATAGAAAGTTGTTATGACGTAGAATATGCATACTTTGTAGATTCCATTTATGAAATAAAACACATTTTCTAAAAACTAGTGTTTTTTAAGAAATCATGTAAACCATCTAGAAGCTGTGATTTTAAACTACGGGGGAAGTAAGATTTTCTTATTTCCGGATGCATGCGCAAACTATAGAAAGTCGTTAAGACGTAGAATGTGCATAGTTTGTAGATTCCATTTATGAAATAAAACACATTTTCTAAAAAATCGTGTTTTTTACGAAATCATGTCAACCTTCTAGAAGCTGTGATTTTAAAAAATGGGGGAAGTAAACTTCTCTTATTTCCGGACGCATGCGCAAACTATAGAAAGTCATTATGACGTAGAATGTGCATAGTTTGTAGATTCCATTTATGAAATAAAACACATTTTCTAAAAAATCGTGTTTTTTACGAAATCATGTCAACCTTCTAGAAGCTATGATTTTAAAAAATGGTGGAAGTAAGTTTTTCATATTTCCAAACGCATGCGCAAAGTATAGAAAGTCGTTATGACGTAGAATGTGCATACTTTGTTGATTCCATTTATGAAATAAAACACATTTTCTAAAAACTCGTGTTTTTTAAGAAATCATGTAAACCTTCTAGAAGCTGTGATTTTAAAAAACGGTGGAAGTAAGCTTTTGTTATTTCCGGACGCATGCGCAAACTATAGAAAGTCGTTAAGACGTAGAATGTGCATACTTTGTTGATTCCATTTACGAAAAAAAACACATTTTCTAAAAACTCGTGTTTTTTAAGAAATCATGTAAACCTTCTAGAAGCTGTGATTTTAAAAAATGGGGGAAGTAAACTTCTCTTATTTCCGGACGCATGCACAAACTATAGAAAGTCCTTATGACGTAGAATGTGCATACTTTGTTGATTCCATTTATGAAATAAAACACATTTTCTAAAAACTCATGTTTCTTACGAAATCATGTAAACCTTCTAGAAGCTGTGATTTTAAAAAACGGTGGAAGTAAGCTTTTCTTATTTCCGGAAGCATGCGCAAACTATAGAAAGTTGTTATGACGTAGAATATGCATACTTTGTAGATTCCATTTATGAAATAAAACACATTTTCTAAAAACTAGTGTTTTTTAAGAAATCATGTAAACCATCTAGAAGCTGTGATTTTAAAAAACGGGGGAAGTAAGCTTTTCTTATTTCCAAACGCATTCGCAAACAATAGAAATTTGTTATGATGTAGAATGTGCATACTTTGTTGATTCCATTTATGAAATAAAACGCATTTTCTAAAAACTCGTGTTTGTTAAGAAATCATGTGAACCATCTAGAAGCTGTGATTTTAAAAAACGGGGGAAGTAAGCTTTTCTTATTTCGAAACGCATGCGCAAACTATAGAAAGTCGTTATGACGTAGAATGTGCATACTTTGTAGATTCCATTTATGAAATAAAATACATTTTCTCAAAACTCGTGTTTTTTACGAAATCATGTAAACCTTCTAGAAGCTGTGATTTTAAAAAACGGGGGAAGTAAGCTTTTCTTATTTCCGGACGCATGCGCAAACTATAGAAAGTCGTTATGACGTAGAATGTGCATACTTTGTAGATTCCATTTATGGAATAAAACAGAGTTTCTAAAACCTCGTGTTTGTTAAGAAATCATGTGAACCATCTAGAAGCTGTGATTTTAAAAAACGGGGGAAGTAAGCTTTTCTTATTTCGAAACGCATGCGCAAACTATAGAAAGTCGTTATGATGTAGAATGTGCATACTTTGTTGATTCCATTTATGAAATAAAACACATTTTCTAAAAACTCGCGTTTTTTAAGAAATCATGTAAATCTTCTAGAAGCTGTGATTTTAAAAAATGGTGGAAGTAAGCTTTTCTTATTTCCGGACGGATGCGCAAACTATAGAAATTCATTATGAAGTAGAATGTGCATACTTTGTTGATTCCATTGATGAAATAAAAGAATTTTTCTAAAAACTCGTGTTTTTTAGGAAATCATGTAAACCTTCTAGAAGATGTGATTTTAAAAAACAGGGGAAGTAAGATTTTCTTATTTCCAGACGCATGCGCAAACTATAGAAAGTCGTTATGACGTAGAATGTGCATACTTTGTAGATTCCATTTATGAAATAAAGCACATTTTCTAAAAACTCTTGTTTTTTAAGAAATCATGTAAACCTTCTAGAAGCTGTGATTTTAAAAAACGGGGGAAGTAAGCTTTTCTTATTTCCAAACGCATGCACAAACTATAGAATGTCGTTATGACATAGAATGTGCATACTTTGTTGATTCCATTTATGAAATAAAACACATTTTCTAAAAACTCGTGTTTTTTACGAAATCATGTAAACCTTCTAGAAGCTGTGATTTTAAAAAACGGTGGAAGTAAGCTTTTCTTATTTCCGGACGCATGAAAAAACTATAGAAATTCATTATGACGTAGAATGTGCATACTTTGTAGATTCCATTTATGAAATAAAACACATTTTCTAAAAACTCGTGTTTTTTACGAAATCATGTAAACCTTCTAGAAGCTGTGATTTAAAAAAACGGTGGAAGTAAGCTTTTCTTATTTCCGGATGCATGCAGAAACTATAGAAAGTTGTTATGAAGTAGAATGTGCATACTTTGTTGATTCCACTTATGAAATAAAACACGTTTTCTAAAAAATCGTGTTTTTTAAGAAATTATGTAAACCTTCTAGAAGCTGTGATTTTAAAAAACGGGGGAAGTAAGCTTTTCTTATTTCCAAACGCATGCGCAAACTATAGAAAGTCGTTATGACGTAGAATGTCCATACTTTGTTGATTCCATTCATGAAATAAAACACATTTTCTAAAAACTCGTGTTTTTTAAGAAATCATGTAAACCATCTAGAATCTGTGATTTTAAAAAACGGGGGAGGTAAGCTCTTCTTATTTCCGGATGCATACGCAAACTATGGAAAGTCGTTATGACGTAGAATGTGCATACTTTGTTGATTACATTTATGAAATAAAACACATTTTCTAAAAACTCATGTTTTTTAAGAAATCATGTAAACCTTCTAGAAGCTGTGAATTTAAAAAATGGGGGAAGTATGCTTTTCTTTTTTCCGGACGCATGCAAAAACTATAGAAAGTCGTTATGACGTAGAATTTGCATACTTTGTTGATTCCATTTATGAAATAAAACATATTTTCTAAAAAATCGTGTTTTTTAAGAAATGATGTAAACCTTCTAGAATCTGTGATTTTAAAAAACGGGGGAAGTAAGCTTTTCTTATTTCCGAACGCATGCTCAAATTATAGAAAGTTGTTTATGACGTAGAATGTGCATAATTTTTAGATTCCATTTATGAAATAAAACACATTTTCTAAAAACTCGTTTTTTTTATGAAATCATGTGAACCTTCTAGAAGCTGTGATTTTTAAAAACGGTGGAAGTAAACTTTTCTTATTTCCAAATGCATGCGCAAACTATAGAAAGTCGTTATGATGTAGAATGTGCATACTTTGTAGATTCCATTTATGAAATAAAACACATTTTTTAAAAACTCATGTTTCTTACGAAATCATGTAAACCTTCTAGAAGCTGTGATTTTAAAAAACAGTGGAAGTAAGCTTTTCTTATTTCCGGACGCATGCGCAAACTATAGAAAGTTGTTATGGCGTAGAATATGCATACTTTGTTGATTCCATTTATGAAATAAAACACATTTTCTAAAAACTCATGTTTTTTAAGAAATCATGTAAACCTTCTAGAAGCTGTGATTTTAAAAAACGGGGGAAGTATGCTTTTCTTTTTTCCGGACGCATGCAAAAACTATAGAAAGTCGTTATGACGTAGAATTTGCATACTTTGTTGATTCCATTTATGAAATAAAACACATTTTCTAAAAAATCGTGTTTTTTATGAAATCATGTAAACCTTCTAGAAGCTGTGATTTTAAAAAACGGTGGAAGTAAGCTTTTCTTATTTCCGGACGCATGCGCAAACTATACAAAGTCGTTATGATGTAGAATGTGCATACTTTGTAGATTCCATTTATGAAATAAAACACATTTTCTAAAAACTCATGTTTTTTATGAAATCATGTAAACCTTCTAGAAGCTGTGATTTTAAAAAACGGTGGAAGTAAGCTTTTCTTATTTCCGGAGGCATGCGCAAACTATAGAAAGTCGTTATGACATAGAATGTGCATACTTTGTTGATTCCATTTATGAAATAAAACACATTTTCTAAAAACTCGTGTTTTTTAAGAAATCATGTAAACGTTCTAGAAGCTGTGATTTTAAAAAATGGGGGAAGTAATCTTTTCTTATTTCCAAACGCATGCGCAAACTATAGAAATTCGTTATGACATAGAATGTACATACTTTGTTGATTCCATTTATAAAATAAAACACATTTTCTAAAAAATCGTGTTTTTTAAGAAATCATGTAAACCTTCTAGAATCTGTGATTTTAAAAAACGGGGGAAGTAAGCTTTTCTTATTTCCAAACGCATGCCCAAATTATAGAAAGTTGTTTATGACGTAGAATGTGCATACTTTGTAGATTCCATTTATGAAATAAAACACATTTTCTAAAAACTCGTGTTTTTTATAAAATCATGTAAACATTCTAGAAGCTGTGATTTTAAAAAACAGTGGAAGTAAGCTTTTCTTATTTCCGGACGAGTGCGCAAACTATAGAAAGTCGTTATGACGTAGAATGTGCATACTTTGTTGGTTCCATTTATGAAATAAAACACATGTTCTAAAAACTCGTGTTTTTTAAGAAATCATGTAAACCTTTTAGAAGCTGTGATTTTAGAAAACGGGGGAACTAAGCTTTTCTTATTTCCGGACGCATGCGCAAACTATAGAAAGTCGTAATGATGTAGAATGTGCATACTTTGATGATTCCATTTATGAAATAAAACACATTTTCTAAAACCTAGTGTTTTTTAAGAAATTATCTAAACCTTCCAGAAGCAGTGATTTTAAAAAACGGGGGAAGTAAGCTTTTTTTATTTCCGGACGCATGCGCAAACTATAGAAAATCGTTATGACATAGAATGTGCATACTTTGTAGATTCCATTTACGAAATAAAACACATTTTCTAAAAACTCGTGTTTTTTACGAAATCATGTAAACCTTCCAGAAGCTGTGATTTTAAAAAACGGGGGAAGTAAGCTTTTCTTATTTCCAAACGCATGGGAAAATTATTGAAAGTCGTTATGATGTACAATGTGCATACTTTGTTGATTCCATTTATGAAATAAAACACATTTTCTAAAAACTCGTGTTTTTTAAGAAATCATGTAAACCATCTAGAAGATGTGATTTTAAAAAACAGGGGAAGTAAGCTTTTCTTATTTCCAAACGCATGCGCAAACTATAGAAAGTCGTTATGACATAGAATGTGCATACTTTGTTGATTCCATTTATGAAATAAAACACATTTTCTAAAAACCTGTGTTTTTTAAGAACTCATGTAAACCTTCTAGAAGCTGTGATTTTAAAAAACGGTGGAAGTAAGCTTTTCTTATTTCCGGATGCATGTGGAAACTATAGAAAGTCATTATGACGTAGAATGTGCATACTTTGTTGATTCCATTTATGAAATAAAACACATTTTCTAAAAACTCGTGTTTTTTAAGAAATCATGTAAACCTTCTAGAAGCTGTGATTTTATAAAACGGGGGATGTAAGCTTTTCTTATTTCCAAACGCATGCGCAAACTATAGAAAGTCGTTATGACGTAGAATGTGCATACTTTGTAGATTCCATTTATGAAATAAAACACATTTTCTAAAAACTCGTGTTTTTTACGAAATCATGTAAACCTTCTAGAAGCTGTGATTTTAAAAAACGGGGGAAGTAAGCTTTTCTTATTTCCGGACGCATGCGCAAACTATATAAAGTCGTTATGACGTAGAATGTGCATACTTTGTAGATTCCATTTATGGAATAAAACATAGTTTCTAAAAACTCGTGTTTTTTACGAAATCATGTAAACCTTCTAGAAGCTATGATTTTAAAAAACGGTGGAAGTAAGCTTTTCTTATTTCCGGACGCATCCGCAAACTATAGAAAGTCGTTATGACGTAGAATGTGCATACTTTGTTGATTCTATTTATGAAATAAAACACATTTTCTAAAACCTCGTGTTTTTTAAGAAATCATGTAAACCTTCTAGAAGCAGTGATTTTATAAAACGGGGGAAGTAAGCTTTTCTTAGTTCTGGACGCATGCGCAAACTATAGAAGGTCGTTATGACGTAGAATGTCCATACTTTGTAGATTCCATTTATGAAATAAAACACATTTTCTAAAAACTCGTGTTTTTTAAGAAATCATGTAAACCTTCTAGAAGCTGTGATTTTAAAAAACGGGGGAAGTAAGCTTTTCTTATTTCCAAACGCAAGCGCAAACTATAGAAAGTCGTTATGATGTAGAATGTGCATACTTTGTTGATTCCATTTATGAAATAAAACACATTTTCTAAAAACTCGTGTTTTTTAACAAATCATGTAAACCATCTAGAAGCTGTGATTTTAAAAAACGGGGGAAGTAAGCTTTTCTTATTTCCAAACGCATGCGCAAACTATAGAAATTCGTTATGACATAGAATATGCATACTTTGTTGATTCCATTTTTTTAATAAAACACATTTTCTAAAAACTCGTGTTTTTTAAGAAATCATGCAAAACTTCTAGAATCTGTGATTTTAAAAAATGGGGGAGGTAAGCTTTTCTTATTTGCAGACGCATGCGCAAACTATAGAAAATCGTTATGACGTAGAATGTGCATACTTTGTAGATTCCATTTATGAAATAAAACACATTTTCTAAAAACTCGTGTTTTTTACGAAATCATGTAAACCTTCTAGAAGCTATGATTTTAAAAAACGGGGGAAGTAAGCTTTTCTTATTTCCAAACGCATTCGCAAACAATAGAAATTTGTTATGACGTAGAATGTGCATACTTTGTTGATTCCATTTATGAAATAAAATGCATTTTCTAAAAACTCGTGTTTGTTAAGAAATCATGTGAACCATCTAGAAGCTGTGATTTTAAAAAACGGGGGAAGTAAGCTTTTCTTATTTCGAAACGCATGCGCAAACTATAGAAAGTCGTTATGACGTAGAATGTGCATACTTTGTAGATTCCATTTATGAAATAAAACACATTTTCTAAAAACTCGTGTTTTTTCCGAAATCATGTAAACCTTCTAGAAGCTGTGATTTTAAAAAATGGGGGAAGTAAGCTTTTTTTATTTCCGGATGCATGCGCAAACTATAGAAAGTCGTTATGACGTAGAATGTGCATACTTTGTAGATTCCATTTATGAAATAAAACACATTTTCTAAAAACCCGTTTTTTTTACAAAATCATGTAAACCTTCTAGAAGCTGTGGTTTTAAAAAACGGTGGAAGTAAGCTTTTCTAATTTCCGGACGCATGCGCAAACTATAGAAAGTCGTTATGATGTAGAATGTGCATACTTTGTTGATTCCATTTATGAAATAAAACACATTTTCTAAAAACTCGTGTTTTTTAAGAAATCATGTAAACCTTCTCGAAGCTGTGATTTTAAAAAACGGGGGAAGTAAGCTTTTCTTATTTCCGGACGCACGCACAAACTATAGAAAGTCGTTATGACGTATAATGTCCATACTTTGTAGATTCCATTTATGAAATAAAACACATTTTCTAAAAACTCGTGTTTTTTACGAAATCATGTAAACCTTCTAGAAGCTGTGATTTTAAAAAACGATGGAAGTAAGCTTTTCTTATTTCCGGACGAATGCGCAAACTATAGAAAGTCGTTATGACGTAGAATGTGCATACTTTGTTGATTCCATTTATGAAATAAAACACATTTTCTAAAAACTTGTCTTTTTTAAGAAACCATGTAAACCTTCTAGAAGCTGTGATTTTAAAAAACGGTGGAAGTAAGCTTTTCTTATTACCGGACGCATGCGCAAACTATAGAAAGTTGTTATGACATAGAATGTGCATACTTTGTAGATTGCATTTATGAAATAAAACACATTTTCTAAAAACTCATGTTTTTTAAGAAATCATGTAAACCATCTAGAAGCTGTGATTTTAAAAAACGGGGGAAGTAAGCTTTTCTTATTTCCGGACGCATGCACAAACTATAGAAAGTCGTTATGACGTAGAATGTCCATACTTTGTAGATTCCATTTATGAAATAAAACACATTTTCTAAAAACTCGTGTTTTTTACGAAATCATGTAAACCTTCTAGAAGCTGTGATTTTAAAAAACGGGGGAAGTAAGCTTTTTTTATTTCCGGATGGATGCGCAAACTATAGAAAGTCGTTATGACGTAGAATGTGCATACTTTGTAGATTCCATTTATGAAATAAAACACATTTTCTAAAAACCCGTTTTTTTTACGAAATCATGTAAACCTTTTAGAAGTTGTGGTTTTAAAAAACGGTGGAAGTAAGCTTTTCTAATTTCCGGACACATGCGCAAACTATAGAAAGTCGTTATGATGTAGAATGTGCATACTTTGTTGATTCCATTTATGAAATAAAACACATTTTCTAAAAACTCGTGTTTTTTACGAAATCATGTACACCTTCTAGAAGCTGTGATTTTAAAAAACGGTGGAAGTAAGCTTTTCTTATTTCCAAACGTATGCGCAAACAATAGAAAGTAGTTATGACGTAGAATGTGCATACTTTGTAGATTCCATTGATGAAATAAAACACATTTTCTAAAAACTCGTGTTTTTTACGAAATCATGTAAACCTTCTAGAAGCTATGATTTTAAAAAACGGGGGAAGTAAGTTTTTCTTATTTCCGGACGCATGCGCAAACTATAGAAAGTCGTTATGACGTAGAATGTGTATACTTTGTAGATTCCATTTATGGAATAAAACATATTTTCTAAAAACTCGTGTTTTTTACGAAATCATGTAAACCTTCTAGAAGCTATGATTTTAAAAAACGGTGGAAGTAAGCTTTTCTTATTTCCGGACGCATCCGCAAACTATAGAAAGTCGTTATGACGTAGAATGTGCATACTTTGTTGATTCTATTTATGAAATAAAACACATTTTCTAAAAACTCGTGTTTTTTAAGAAATCATGTAAACCTTCTAGAAGCTGTGATTTTAAAAAACGGGGGAAGTAATCTTTTCTTATTTCCAAACGCATGCGCAAACTATAGAAAGTCGTTATGATGTAGAATGTGCATACTTTGTTGATTCCATTTATGAAATAAAACACATTTTCTAAAAACTCGTGTTTTTTACGAAATCATGTAAACCTTCTAGAAGATGTGATTTTAAAAAACGGGGGAATTAAGCTTTTCTTATTTCCGGTCGCATGCGCAAAATATAGAAAGTCGTTATGACGTAGAATATGCATACTTTGTTGCTTCCATTTATTTAATAAAACACATTTTCTAAAAACTCGTGTTTTTTATGAAATCATGCAAAACTTCTAGAATCTGTGATTTTAAAAAACGGGCGAGGTAAGCTTTTCTTATTTGTGGACGCATGCGCAAACTATAGAAAATCGTTATGATGTAGAATATGCATACTTTGTACAATGTCCATACTTTGTAGATTCCATTTATGAAATAAAACACATTTTGTAAAAACTCGTGTTTTTTACGAAATCATGTAAACCTTCTAGAAGCTGTGATTTTAAAAAACGGGGGAAGTAAGCTTTTCTTATTTCCAAACGCATGCGCAAGCAATAGAAAGTCGTTATGACGTAGAATGTGCATACTTTGTTAATTCTATTTATGAAATAAAACACATTTTCTAAAAACTCGTGTTTGTTAAGAAATCATGTAAACCATCTAGAAGCTGTGATTTTAAAAAACAGGGGAAGTAAGCTTTTCTTATTTCCAAACGCATGCCCAAACTATAGAAAGTCGTTATGACGTAGAATGTGCATACTTTTTAGATTCCATTTATGAAATAAAACACATTTTCTAAAAACTCATGTTTTCTACGAAATCATGTAAACCTTCTTGAAGCTGTGATTTTAAAAAACGGTGGAAGTAAGCTTTTCTTATTTCCGGACGAATGCACAAACTATAGAAAGTCGTTATGACGTAGGATGTCCGTACTTGTTGATTCCATTGATGAAATAAAACACATTTTCTAAAAACTCGTGTTTTTTACGAAATTATGTAAACCTTCTAGAAGCTGTGATTTTAAAAAATGGTGGAAGTAAGCTTTTCTTATTTCCGGACGCATGCGCAAACTATAGAAATTCGTTATGACTTAGAATGTGCATACTTTGTTGATTCCATTTATGAAATAAAACACATTTTCTAAAAACTCGTGTTTTTTAAGAAATCATGTAAACCTTCTAGAAGCTGTGATTTTAAAAAACGGGGGAAGTAAGCTTTTCTTATTTCCAAACGCATGCGCAAACTATAGAAAGTCGTTATGATGTAGAATGTGCATACTTTGTTGATTCCATTTATGAAATAAAACACATTTTCTAAAAACTCGTGTTTTTTACGAAATCATGTAAACCTTCTAGAAGATGTGATTTTAAAAAACGGGGGAATTAAGCTTTTCTTATTTCGGGTCGCATGCGCAAAATATAGAAAGTCGTTATGACGTAGAATATGCATACTTTGTTGCTTCCATTTATTTAATAAAACACATTTTCTAAAAACTCGTGTTTTTTATGAAATCATGCAAAACTTCTAGAATCTGTGATTTTAAAAAACGGGCGAGGTAAGCTTTTCTTATTTGTGGACGCATGCGCAAACTATAGAAAATCGTTATGATGTAGAATATGCATACTTTGTACAATGTCCATACTTTGTAGATTCCATTTATGAAATAAAACACATTTTGTAAAAACTCGTGTTTTTTACGAAATCATGTAAACCTTCTAGAAGCTGTGATTTTAAAAAACGGGGGAAGTAAGCTTTTCTTATTTCCAAACGCATGCGCAAGCAATAGAAAGTCGTTATGACGTAGAATGTGCATACTTTGTTAATTCTATTTATGAAATAAAACACATTTTCTAAAAACTCGTGTTTGTTAAGAAATCATGTAAACCATCTAGAAGCTGTGATTTTAAGAAACAGGGGAAGTAAGCTTTTCTTATTTCCAAACGCATGCCCAAACTATAGAAAGTCGTTATGACGTAGAATGTGCATACTTTTTAGATTCCATTTATGAAATAAAACACATTTTCTAAAAACTCATGTTTTCTACGAAATCATGTAAACCTTCTTGAAGCTGTGATTTTAAAAAACGGTGGAAGTAAGCTTTTCTTATTTCCGGACGAATGCACAAACTATAGAAAGTCGTTATGACGTAGGATGTCCGTACTTGTTGATTCCATTGATGAAATAAAACACATTTTCTAAAAACTCGTGTTTTTTACGAAATTATGTAAACCTTCTAGAAGGTGTGATTTTAAAAAATGGTGGAAGTAAGCTTTTCTTATTTCCGGACGCATGCGCAAACTATAGAAATTCGTTATGACTTAGAATGTGCATACTTTGTTGATTCCATTTATGAAATAAAACACATTTTCTAAAAACTCGTGTTTTTTAAGAAATCATGTAAACCTTCTAGAAGCTATGATTTTAAAAAATGGGGGAAGTAATCTTTTCTTATTTCTGGACGCATGCAAAAACTATAGAAGGTCGTTATGACGTAGAATGTCCATACTTTGTAGATTCCATTTATGAAATAAAACACATTTTCTAAAAACTCGTGTTTTTTAAGAAATCATGTAAACCTTCTAGAAGCAGTGATTGTATAAAACGGGGGAAATAAGCTTTTCTTATTTCCGGACGAATGCACAAATTTTAGAAAGTCGTTATGACGTAGAATTTGCATACTTGGTTGATTCCATTTATGAAATAAAACACATTTTCTAAAAACTCATGTTTTTTAAGAAATCATGTAAACCTTCTAGAAGCTGTGATTTTAAAAAACGGTGGAAGTAAGCTTTTGTTATTTCCGGACGCATGCGCAAACTATAGAAAGTCGTTAAGACGTAGAATGTGCATACTTTGTTGATTCCATTTATGAAAAAAAACACATTTTCTAAAAATTCGTGTTTTTTAAGAAATCATGTAAACCTTCTAGAAGCTGTGATTTTAAAAAACGGGGGAAGTAAGCTTTTCTTATTTCCAAACGCATGCGCAAACTATAGAAAGTCGTTATGATGTAGAATGTGCATACTTTGTTGATTCCATTTATGAAATAAAACACATTTTCTAAAAACTCGTGTTTTTTACGAAATCATGTAAACCTTCTAGAAGATGTGATTTTAAAAAACGGGGGAATTAAGCTTTTCTTATTTCCGGTCACATGCGCAAAATATAGAAAGTCGTTATGACGTAGAATATGCATACTTTGTTGCTTCCATTTATTTAATAAAACACATTTTCTAAAAACTCATGTTTTTTAAGAAATCATGTAAACCTTCTAGAAGCTGTGATTTTAAAAAACGGGGGAAGTATGCTTTTCTTTTTTCCGGACGCATGCAAAAACTATAGAAAGTCGTTATGACGTAGAATTTGCATACTTTGTTGATTCCATTTATGAAATAAAACACATTTTCTAAAAAATCGTGTTTTTTATGAAATCATGTAAACCTTCTAGAAGCTGTGATTTTAAAAAACGGTGGAAGTAAGCTTTTCTTATTTCCGGACGCATGCGCAAACTATACAAAGTCGTTATGACGTAGAATGTGCATACTTTGTAGATTCCATTTATGAAATAAAACACATTTTCTAAAAACTCATGTTTTTTATGAAATCATGTAAACCTTCTAGAAGCTGTGATTTTAAAAAACGGTGGAAGTAAGCTTTTCTTATTTCCGGAGGCATGCGCAAACTATAGAAAGTCGTTATGACATAGAATGTGCATACTTTGTTGATTCCATTTATGAAATAAAACACATTTTCTAAAAACTCGTGTTTTTTAAGAAATCATGTAACCCTTCTAGAAGCTGTGATTTTAAAAAATGGGGGAAGTAAGCTTTTCTTATTTCCAAACGCATGCGCAAACTATAGAAATTCGTTATGACATAGAATGTACATACTTTGTTGATTCCATTTATAAAATAAAACACATTTTCTAAAAAATCGTGTTTTTTAAGAAATCATGTAAACCTTCTAGAATCTGTGATTTTAAAAAACGGGGGAAGTAAGCTTTTCTTATTTCCAAACGCATGCCCAAATTATAGAAAGTTGTTTATGACGTAGAATGTGCATACTTTGTAGATTCCATTTATGAAATAAAACACATTTTCTAAAAACTCGTGTTTTTTATAAAATCATGTAAACCTTCTAGAAGCTGTGATTTTAAAAAACAGTGGAAGTAAGCTTTTCTTATTTCCGGACGAGTGCGCAAACTATAGAAAGTCGTTATGACGTAGAATGTGCATACTTTGTTGGTTCCATTTATGAAATAAAACACATGTTCTAAAAACTCATGTTTTTTAAGAAATCATGTAAACCTTTTAGAAGCTGTGATTTTAGAAAACGGGGGAAGTAAGCTTTTCTTATTTCCGGACGCATGCGCAAGCTATAGAAACTCGTTATGATGTAGAATGTGCATACTTTGATGATTCCATTTATGAAATAAAACACATTTTCTAAAACCTAGTGTTTTTTAAGAAATTATCTAAACCTTCCAGAAGCAGTGATTTTAAAAAACGGGGGAAGTAAGCTTTTTTTATTTCCGGACGCATGCGCAAACTATAGAAAGTCGTTATGACATAGAATGTGCATACTTTGTAGATTCCATTTACGAAATAAAACACATTTTCTAAAAACTCGTGTTTTTTACGAAATCATGTAAACCTTCTAGAAGCTGTGATTTTAAAAAACGGGGGAAGTAAGCTTTTCTTATTTCCAAACGCATGGGAAAATTATTGAAAGTCGTTATGACGTACAATGTGCATACTTTGTTGATTCCATTTATGAAATAAAACACATTTTCTAAAAACTCGTGTTTTTTAAGAAATCATGTAAACCATCTAGAAGATGTGATTTTAAAAAACAGGGGAAGTAAGCTTTTCTTATTTCCAAACGCATGCGCAAACTATAGAAAGTCGTTATGACGTAGAATGTCCATACTTTATTGATTCCATTTATGAAACAAAACGCATTTTCTAAAAACTCGTGTTTGTTAAGAAATCATGTGAACCATCTAGAAGCTGTGATTTTAAAAAACGGGGGAAGTAAGCTTTTCTTATTTCGAAACGCATGCGCAAACTATAGAAAGTCGTTATGACGTAGAATGTGCATACTTTGTAGATTCCATTTATGAAATAAAACACATTTTCTAAAAACTCGTGTTTTTTACGAAATCATGTAAACCTTCTAGAAGCTGTGATTTTAAAAAACGGGGGAAGTAAGCTTTTCTTATTTCCGGACGCATGAGCAAACTATAGAAAGTCGTTATGACGTAGAATGTGCATACTTTGTAGATTCCATTTATGGAATAAAACATAGTTTCTAAAAACTCGTGTTTGTTAAGAAATCATGTGAACCATCTAGAAGCTGTGATTTTAAAAAACGGGGGAAGTAAGCTTTTCTTATTTCGAAACGTATGCGCAAACTATAGAAAGTCGTTATGACGTAGAATGTGCATACTTTGTAGATTCCATTTATGAAATAAAACACATTTTCTAAAAACTCGTGTTTTTTACGAAATACGGTAAACCTTCTAGAAGCTGTGATTTTAAAAAACGGGGGAAGTAAGCTTTTCTTATTTCCGGACGCATGCGCAAACTATAGAAAGTCGTTATGACGTAGAATGTGCATACTTTGTAGATTCCATTTATGGAATAAAACATAGTTTCTAAAAACTCGTGTTTTTTACGAAATCATGTAAACCTTCTAGAAGCTATGATTTTAAAAAACGGTGGAAGTAAGCTTTTCTTATTTCCGGACGCATCCGCAAACTATAGAAAGTCGTTATGACGTAGAATGTGCATACTTTGTTGATTCTATTTATGAAATAAAACACATTTTCTAAAACCTCGTGTTTTTTAAGAAATCATGTAAACCTTCTAGAAGCAGTGATTTTATAAAACGGGGGAAGTAAGCTTTTCTTAGTTCTGGACGGATGCGCAAACTATAGAAGGTCGTTATGACGTAGAATGTCCATACTTTGTAGATTCCATTTATGAAATAAAACACATTTTCTAAAAACTCGTGTTTTTTAAGAAATCATGTAAACCTTCTAGAAGCTGTGATTTTAAAAAACGGGGGAAGTAAGCTTTTCTTATTTCCAAACGCAAGCGCAAACTATAGAAAGTCGTTATGATGTAGAATGTGCATACTTTGTTGATTCCATTTATGAAATAAAACACATTTTCTAAAAACTCGTGTTTTTTAAGAAATCATGTAAACCATCTAGAAGCTGTGATTTTAAAAAACGGGGGAAGTAAGCTTTTCTTATTTCCAAACGCATGCGCAAACTATAGAAATTCGTTATGACATAGAATATGCATACTTTGTTGATTCCATTTTTTTAATAAAACACATTTTCTAAAAACTCGTGTTTTTTAAGAAATCATGCAAAACTTCTAGAATCTGTGATTTTAAAAAATGGGGGAGGTAAGCTTTTCTTATTTGCAGACGCATGCGCAAACTATAGAAAATCGTTATGACGTAGAATGTGCATACTTTGTAGATTCCATTTATGAAATAAAACACATTTTCTAAAAACTCGTGCTTTTTACGAAATCATGTAAACCTTCTAGAAGCTGTGATTTTAAAAAACGGGGGAAGTAAGCTTTTCTTATTTCGAAACGCATGCGCAAACTATAGAAAGTCATTATGACGTAGAATGTGCATACTTTGTAGATTCCATTTATGAAATAAAACACATTTTCTAAAAACTCGTGTTTTTTACGAAATCATGTAAACCTTCTAGAAGCTGTGATTTTAAAAAATGGGGGAAGTAAGATTTTTTTATTTCCGGATGCATGCGCAAACTATAGAAAGTCGTTATGACGTAGAATGTGCATACTTTGTAGATTCCATTTATGAAATAAAACACATTTTCTAAAAACCCGTTTTTTTTACGAAATCATGTAAACCTTCTAGAAGCTGTGGTTTTAAAAAACGGTGGAAGTAAGCTTTTCTAATTTCCGGACGCATGCGCAAACTATAGAAAGTCGTTATGATGTAGAATGTGCATACTTTGTTGATTCCATTTATGAAATAAAACACATTTTCTAAAAACTCGTGTTTTTTAAGAAATCATGTAAACCTTCTAGAAGCTGTGATTTTAAAAAACGGGGGAAGTAAGCTTTTCTTATTTCCGGACGCATGCACAAACTATAGAAAGTCGTTATGACGTATAATGTCCATACTTTGTAGATTCCATTTATAAAATAAAACACATTTTCTAAAAACTCGTGTTTTTTACGAAATCATGTAAACCTTCTAGAAGCTGTGATTTTAAAAAACGATGGAAGTAAGCTTTTCTTATTTCCGGACGAATGCGCAAACTATAGAAAGTCGTTATGACGTAGAATGTGCATACTTTGTTGATTCCATTTATGAAATAAAACACATTTTCTAAAAACTTGTCTTTTTTAAGAAACCATGTAAACCTTCTAGAAGCTGTGATTTTAAAAAACGGTGGAAGTAAGCTTTTCTTATTACCGGACGCATGCGCAAACTATAGAAAGTTGTTATGACATAGAATGTGCATACTTTGTAGATTGCATTTATGAAATAAAACACATTTTCTAAAAACTCGTGTTTTTTAAGAAATCATGTAAACCATCTAGAAGCTGTGATTTTAAAAAACGGGGGAAGTAAGCTTTTCTTATTTCCGGACGCATGCACAAACTATAGAAAGTCGTTATGACGTAGAATGTCCATACTTTGTAGATTCCATTTATGAAATAAAACACATTTTCTAAAAACTCGTGTTTTTTACGAAATCATGTAAACCTTCTAGAAGCTGTGATTTTAAAAAACGGGGGAAGTAAGCTTTTTTTATTTCCGGATGGATGCGCAAACTATAGAAAGTCGTTATGACGTAGAATGTGCATACTTTGTAGATTCCATTTATGAAATAAAACACATTTTCTAAAAACCCGTTTTTTTTACGAAATCATGTAAACCTTCTAGAAGCTGTGGTTTTAAAAAACAGTGGAAGTAAGCTTTTCTAATTTCCGGACGCGTGCGCAAACTATAGAAAGTCGTTATGATGTAGAATGTGCATACTTTGTTGATTCCATTTATGAAATAAAAAACATTTTCTAAAAACTCGTGTTTTTTAAGAAATCATGTAAACCTTCTAGAAGCTGTGATTTTAAAAAACGGGGGAAGTAAGCTTTTCTTATTTCCGGACGCATGCACAAACTATAGAAAGTCGTTATGACGTATAATGTCCATACTTTGTAGATTCCATTTATGAAATAAAACACATTTTCTAAAAACTCGTGTTTTTTACGAAATCATGTAAACCTTCTAGAAGCTGTGATTTTAAAAAACGATGGAAGTAAGCTTTTCTTATTTCCGGACGAATGCGCAAACTATAGAAAGTCGTTATGGCGTAGAATGTGCATACTTTGTTGATTCCATTTATGAAATAAAACACATTTTCTAAAAACTTGTCTTTTTTAAGAAACCATGTAAACCTTCTAGAAGCTGTGATTTTAAAAAACGGTGGAAGTAAGCTTTTCTTATTACCGGACGCATGCGCAAACTATAGAAAGTTGTTATGACATAGAATCTGCATACTTTGTAGATTGCATTTATGAAATAAAACACATTTTCTAAAAACTCGTGTTTTTTAAGAAATCATGTAAACCATCTAGAAGCTGTGATTTTAAAAAACGGGGGAAGTAAGCTTTTCTTATTTCCGGACGCATGCACAAACTATAGAAAGTCGTTATGACGTAGAATGTCCATACTTTGTAGATTCCATTTATGAAATAAAACACATTTTCTAAAAACTCGTGTTTTTTACGAAATCATGTAAACCTTCTAGAAGTTGTGATTTTAAAAAACGGTGGAAGTAAGCTTTTCTTATTTCCAAACGTATGCGCAAACAATAGAAAGTAGTTATGACGTAGAATGTGCATACTTTGTTGATTCCATTTATGAAATAAAACGCATTTTCTAAAAACTCGTGTTTGTTAAGAAATCATGTAAACCATCTAGAAGCTGTGATTTTAAAAAACGGGAGAAGTAAGCTTTTCTTATTTCGAAACGCATGCGCAAACTATAGAAAGTCGTTATGACGTAGAATGTGCATACTTTGTAGATTCCATTGATGAAATAAAACACATTTTCTAAAAACTCGTGTTTTTTACGAAATCATGTAAACCTTCTAGAAGCTATGATTTTAAAAAACGGGGGAAGTAAGTTTTTCTTATTTCCGGACGCATGCGCAAACTATAGAAAGTCGTTATGACATAGAATGTGCATACTTTGTAGATTCCATTTATGGAATAAAACATATTTTCTAAAAACTCGTGTTTTTTACGAAATCATGTAAACCTTCTAGAAGCTATGATTTTAAAAAACGGTGGAAGTAAGCTTTTCTTATTTCCGGACGCATCCGCAAACTATAGAAAGTCGTTATGACGTAGAATGTGCATACTTTGTTGATTCTATTTATGAAATAAAACACATTTTCTAAAAACTCGTGTTTTTTAAGAAATCATGTAAACCTTCTAGAAGCTGTGATTTTAAAAAACGGGGGAAGTAAGCTTTTCTTATTTCCAAACGCATGCGCAAACTATAGAAAGTCGTTATGATGTAGAATGTGCATACTTTGTTGATTCCATTTATGAAATAAAACACATTTTCAAAAAACTCGTTTTTTTTAAGAAACCATGTAAATTTTCTAGAATCTATGATTTTAAAAAATGGTGGAAGTAAGCTTTTCTTATTTCCGCGCGCATCCGCAAACTATAGAAAGTCGTTATGACGTAGAATGTGCATACTTTGTTGATTCTATTTATGAAATAAAACACATTTTCTAAAAACTCATGTTTTTTAAGAAATCATGTAAACCTTCTAGAAGCTGTGATTTTAAAAAACGGGGGAAGTAAGCTTTTCTTATTTCCAAACGCATGCGCAAACTATAGAAAGTCGTTATGATGTAGAATGTGCATACTTTGTTGATTCCATTTATGAAATAAAACACATTTTCTAAAAACTCGTGTTTTTTACGAAATCATGTAAACCTTCTAGAAGATGTGATTTTAAAAAACGGGGGCATTAAGCTTTTCTTATTTCCAGTCGCATGCGCAAAATATAGAAAGTTGTTATGACGTAGAATATGCATACTTTGTTGCTTCCATTTATTTAATAAAACACATTTTCTAAAAACTCGTGTTTTTTAAGAAATCATGCAAAACTTCTAGAATCTGTGATTTTAAAAAACGGGCGAGGTAAGCTTTTCTTATTTGTGGACGCATGCGCAAACTATAGAAAATCGTTATGATGTAGAATATGCATACTTTGTACAATGTCCATACTTTGTAGATTCCATTTATGAAATAAAACACATTTTGTAAAAACTCGTGTTTTTTACGAAATCATGTAAACCTTCTAGAAGCTGTGATTTTAAAAAACGGGGGAAGTAAGCTTTTCTTATTTCCAAACGCATGCGCAAGCAATAGAAAGTCGTTATGACGTAGAATGTGCATACTTTGTTAATTCTATTTATGAAATAAAACAGATTTTCTAAAAACTCGTGTTTGTTAAGAAATCATGTAAACCATCTAGAAGCTGTGATTTTAAAAAACAGGGGAAGTAAGCTTTTCTTATTTCCAAACGCATGCCCAAACTATAGAAAGTCGTTATGACGTAGAATGTGCATACTTTGTAGACTCCATTTATGAAATAAAACACATTTTCTAAAAACTCATGTTTTTTACGAAATCATGTAAACCTTCTTGAAGCTGTGATTTTAAAAAACGGTGGAAGTAAGCTTTTCTTATTTCCGGACGAATGCACAAACTATAGAAAGTCGTTATGACGTAGGATGTCCGTACTTGTTGATTCCATTGATGAAATAAAACACATTTTCTAAAAACTCGTGTTTTTTACGAAATTATGTAAACCTTCTAGAAGCTGTGATTTTAAAAAATGGTGGAAGTAAGCTTTTCTTATTTCCGGACGCATGCGCAAACTATAGAAATTCGTTATGACTTAGAATGTGCATACTTTGTTGATTCCATTTATGAAATAAAACACATTTTCTAAAAACTCGTGTTTTTTAAGAAATCATGTAAACCTTCTAGAAGCTGTGATTTTAAAAAATGGGGGAAGTAAGCTTTTCTTATTTCTGGACGCATGCGCAAACTATAGAAGGTCGTTATGACGTAGAATGTCCATACTTTGTAGATTCCATTAATGAAATAAAACACATTTTCTAAAAACTCGTGTTTTTTAAGAAATCATGTAAACCTTCTAGAAGCAGTGATTGTATAAAACGGGGGAAATAAGCTTTTCTTATTTCCGGACGAATGCACAAATTTTAGAAAGTCGTTATGACGTAGAATTTGCATACTTGGTTGATTCCATTTATGAAATAAAACACATTTTCTAAAAACTCATGTTTTTTAAGAAATCATGTAAACCTTCTAGAAGCTGTGATTTTAAAAAACGGTGGAAGTAAGCTTTTGTTATTTCCGGACGCATGCGCAAACTATAGAAAGTCGTTAAGACGTAGAATGTGCATACTTTGTTGATTCCATTTATGAAAAAAAACACATTTTCTAAAAATTCGTGTTTTTTAAGAAATCATGTAAACCTTCTAGAAGCTGTGATTTTAAAAAACGGGGGAAGTAAGCTTTTCTTATTTCCAAACGCATGCGCAAACTATAGAAAGTCGTTATGATGTAGAATGTGCATACTTTGTTGATTCCATTTATGAAATAAAACACATTTTCTAAAAACTCGTGTTTTTTACGAAATCATGTAAACCTTCTAGAAGATGTGATTTTAAAAAACGGGGGAATTAAGCTTTTCTTATTTCCGGTCACATGCGCAAAATATAGAAAGTCGTTATGACGTAGAATATGCATACTTTGTTGCTTCCATTTATTTAATAAAACACATTTTCTAAAAACTCGTGTTTTTTAAGAAATCATGAAAACTTCTAGAATCTGTGATTTTAAAAAACGGGGGAGGTAAGCTTTTCTTATTTGCGGACGCATGCGCAAACTATAGAAAATCGTTATGATGTAGAATATGCATACTTTGTAGAATGTCCTTACTTTGTAGATTCCATTTATGAAATAAAACACATTTTCTAAAAACTCGTGTTTTTTACGAAATCATGTAAACCTTCTAGAAGCTGTGAATTTAAAAAACGGGGGAAGTAAGCTTTTCTTATTTCCAAACGCATGCGCAAGCAATAGAAAGTCGTTATGACGTAGATTGTGCATACTTTGTTAATTCTATTTATGAAATAAAACACATTTTCTAAAAACTCGTGTTTGTTAAGAAATCATGTAAACCATCTAGAAGCTGTGATTTTAAAAAACGGGGGAAGTAAGCTTTTCTTATTTCCAAACGCATGCGCAAACTATAGAAAGTCGTTATGACGTAGAATGTGCATACTTTGTAGATTCCATTTATGAAATAAAACACATTTTCTAAAAACTCATGTTTTTTACGAAATCATGTAAACCTTCTTGAAGCTGTGATTTTAAAAAACGGTGGAAGTAAGCTTTTCTTATTTCCGGACGAATGCACAAACTATAGAAAGTCGTTATGACGTAGGATGTCCGTACTTGTTGATTCCATTGATGAAATAAAACACATTTTCTAAAAACTCGTGTTTTTTACGAAATTATGTAAACCTTCTAGAAGCTGTGATTTTAAAAAATGGTGGAAGTAAGCTTTTCTTATTTCCGGACGCATGCGCAAACTATAGAAAGTCGTTATGACTTAGAATGTGCATACTTGGTTGATTCCATTTATGAAATAAAACACATTTTCTAAAAACTCGTGTTTTTTAAGAAATCATGTAAACCTTCTAGAAGCTGTGATTTTAAAAAATGGGGGAAGTAAGCTTTTCTTATTTCTGGACGCATGCGCAAACTATAGAAGGTCGTTATGACGTAGAATGTCCATACTTTTTAGATTCCATTTATGAAATAAAACACATTTTCTAAAAACTCGTGTTTTTTAAGAAATCATGTAAACCTTCTAGAAGCAGTGATTTTATAAAACAGGGGAAGTAAGCTTTTCTTATTTCGGGACGAATGCACAAACTTTAGAAATTCGTTATGACGTAGAATTTGCATACTTTGTTGATTCCATTTATGAAATAAAACACATTTTCTAAAAACTCGTGTTTTTTAAGAAATCATGTAAACCTTCTAGAAGCTGTGATTTTAAAAAACGGTGGAAGTAAGCTTTTTTTTATTTCTGGACGCATGCGCAAACTATAGAAAGTCGTTAAGACGTAGAATGTGCATAATTTGTTGATTCCATTTATGAAAAAAAACACATTTTCTAAAAACTCGTGTTTTTTAAGAAATCATGTAAACCTTCTAGAAGCTGTGATTTTAAAAAATGGGGGAAGTAAGCTTTTCTTATTTCCAAATGCATGCACAAACTATAGAAAGTCGTTATGATGTAGAATGTGCATACCTTGTTGATTCCATTTATGAAATAAAACACATTTTCTAAAAACTCGCGTTTTTTAAGAAATCATGTAAATCTTCTAGAAGCTGTGATTTTAAAAAATGGTGGAAGTAAGCTTTTCTTATTTCCGGACGGATGCGCAAACTATAGAAATTCGTTATGACGTAGAATGTGCATACTTTGTTGATTCCATTGATGAAATAAAAGAAATTTTCTAAAAACTCGTGTTTTTTAGGAAATCATGTAAACCTTCTAGAAGCTGTGATTTTAAAAAACGGGGGAAGTAAGATTTTCTTATTTCCAGACGCATGCGCAAACTAGAGAAAGTCGTTATGACGTAGAATGTGCATACTTTGTAGATTCCATTTATGAAATAAAGCACATTTTCTAAAAACTCGTGTTTTTTACGAAATCATGTAAACCTACTAGAAGCTGTGATTGTAAAAAACGGAGGAAGTAAGCTTTTCTTATTTCCGGACGCATACGCAAACTATAGAAAGTATTTATGACGTAGAATGTGCATACTTTGTTGATTCCATTTATGAAATAAAACACATTTTCTAAAAACTCGTGTTTTTTAAGATATCATGTAAACCTTCTAGAAGCTGTGATTTTAAAAAACGGGGGAAGTAAGCTTTTCTTATTTCCAAACGCATGCGCAAACTATAGAAAGTCGTTATGACATAGAATGTGCATACTTTGTTGATTCCATTTACGAAATAAAACACATTTTCTAAAAACTCGTGTTTTTTAAGAAATCATGTAAACCTTCTAGAAGATGTGATTTTAAAAACGGGGGAAGTAAGCTTTTCTTATTTCCGGACGCATGCGCAAACTATAGAAAGTCGTTATGACGTAGAATGTGCATACTTTGTAGATTGCATTTATGAAATAAAACACATTTTCTAAAAACTCATCTTTTTACGAAATCATGTAAACCTTCTAGAAGCTGTGATTTTCATAAACGGTCGAAGTAAGCTTTTCTTATTTCCGGACGAATGCGCAAACTATAGAAAGTTGTTATGACGTAGAATGTGCATACTTTGTTGATTCCATTTACGAAATAAAACACATTTTCTAAAAACTCGTGGTTTTTAAGAAATCATGTAAACCTTCTAGAAGCTGTGATTTTAAAAAATGGTGGAAGTAAGCTTTTCTTATTTCCGGACACATGCACAAACTATAGAAAGTCATTATGACGTAGAATGTGCATACTTTGTAGATTCCATTTATGAAATAAAACACATTTTCTAAAAACTCATGTTTTTTACGAAATCATGTAAACCTTCTAGAAGCTATGATTTTAAAAAATGGTGGAAGTAAGTTTTTCATATTTCCAAACGCATGCGCAAAGTATAGAAAGCCGTTATGACGTAGAATGTGCATACTTTGTTGATTCCATTTATGAAATAAAACACATTTTCTAAAAACTTGTCTTTTTCAAGAAACCATGTAAACCTTCTAGAAGCTGTGATTTTAAAAAATGGGGGAAGTAAGATTTTCTTATTTCCGGACGCATGCGCAAACTATAGAAAGTCGTTATGACGTAGAATGTGCATACTTTGTATATTCCATTTATGGAATAAAACATAGTTTCTAAAAACTCGTGTTTGTTAAGAAATCATGTGAACCATTTAGAAGCTGTGATTTTAAAAAACGGGGGAAGTAAGATTTTCTTATTTCGAAACGCATGCGCAAACTATAGAAAGTCGTTATGACGTAGAATGTGCATACTTTGTAGATTCCATTTATGAAATAAAACACATTTTCTAAAAACTCGTGTTTTTTACGAAATCATGTAAACCTTCTAGAAGCTGTGATTTTAAAAAACGGGGGAAGTAAGCTTTTCTTATTTCCGGACGCATGCGCAAACTATAGAAAGTCGTTATGACGTAGAATGTGCATACTTTGTAGATTCCATTTATGGAATAAAACATAGTTTCTAAAAACTCGTGTTTTTTACGAAATCATGTAAACCTTCTAGAAGCTATGATTTTAAAAAACGGTGGAAGTAAGCTTTTCTTATTTCCGGACGCATCCGCAAACTATAGAAAGTCGTTATGACGTAGAATGTGCATACTTTGTTGATTCTATTTATGAAATAAAACACATTTTCTAAAAACTCGTGTTTTTTTCGAAATCATGTAAACCTTCTAGAAGCTGTGATTTTAAAAAACGGGGGAAGTAAGCTTTTCTTATTTCCGGACGCATGCGGAAACTATAGAAAGTCGTTATGACGTAGAATGTGCATACTTTGTAGATTCCATTTATGGAATAAAACATAGTTTCTAAAAACTCGTGTTTGTTAAGAAATCATGTGAACCATCTAGAAGCTGTGATTTTAAAAAACGGGGGAAGTAAGCTTTTCTTATTTCGAAACGCATGCGCAAACTACAGAAAGTCGTTATGACGTAGAATGTGCATACTTTGTAGATTCCATTTATGAAATAAAACACATTTTCTAAAAACTCGTGTTTTTTAAGAAATCATGTAAACCTTCTAGAAGCTGTGATTTTAAAAAATGGGGGAAGTAAGCTTTTCTTATTTCCAAACGCAAGCGCAAACTATAGAAAGTCGTTATGATGTAGAATGTGCATACTTTGTTGATTCCATTTATGAAATAAAACACATTTTCTAAAAACTCGTGTTTTTTAAGAAATCATGTAAACCATCTAGAAGCTGTGATTTTAAAAAACGGCGGAAGTAAGCTTTTCTTATTTCCAAACGCATGCGCAAACTATAGAAATTCGTTATGACATAGAATATGCATACTTTGTTGATTCCATTTTTTTAATAAAACACATTTTCTAAAAACTCGTGTTTTTTAAGAAATTATGCAAAACTTCTAGAATCTGTGATTTTAAAAAATGGGGGAGGTAAGCTTTTCTTATTTGCAGACGCATGCGCAAACTATAGAAAATCGTTATGACGTAGAATGTGCATACTTTGTAGATTCCATTTATGAAATAAAACACATTTTCTAAAAACTCGTGTTTTTTACGAAATCATGTAAACCTTCTAGAAGCTGTGATTTTAAAAAACGGGGGAAGTAAGCTTTTCTTATTTCCAAACGCATTCGCAAACAATAGAAATTTGTTATGACGTAGAATGTGCATACTTTGTTGATTCCATTTATGAAATAAAATGCATTTTCTAAAAACTCGTGTTTGTTAAGAAATCATGTGAACCATCTAGAAGCTGTGATTTTAAAAAACGGGGGAAGTAAGCTTTTCTTATTTCGAAACGCATGCGCAAACTATAGAAAGTCATTATGACGTAGAATGTGCATACTTTGTAGATTCCATTTATGAAATAAAACACATTTTCTAAAAACTCGTGTTTTTTACGAAATCATGTAAACCTTCTAGAAGCTGTGATTTTAAAAAATGGGGGAAGTAAGCTTTTTTTATTTCCGGATGCATGCGCAAACTATAGAAATTCGTTATGACGTAGAATGTGCATACTTTGTAGATTCCATTTATGAAATAAAACACATTTTCTAAAAACCCGTTTTTTTTACGAAATCATGTAAACCTTCTAGAAGCTGTGGTTTTAAAAAACGGTGGAAGTAAGCTTTTCTAATTTCCGGACGCATGCGCAAACTATAGAAAGTCGTTATGATGTAGAATGTGCATACTTTGTTGATTCCATTTATGAAATAAAACACATTTTCTAAAAACTCGTGTTTTTTAAGAAATCATGTAAACCTTCTAGAAGCTGTGATTTTAAAAAATGGGGGAAGTAAGCTTTTCTTATTTCCAAATGCATGCACAAACTATAGAAAGTCGTTATGATGTAGAATGTGCATACCTTGTTGATTCCATTTATGAAATAAAACACATTTTCTAAAAACTCGCGTTTTTTAAGAAATCATGTAAATCTTCTAGAAGCTGTGATTTTAAAAAATGGTGGAAGTAAGCTTTTCTTATTTCCGGACGGATGCGCAAACTATAGAAATTCGTTATGACGTAGAATGTGCATACTTTGTTGATTCCATTGATGAAATAAAAGAAATTTTCTAAAAACTCGTGTTTTTTAGGAAATCATGTAAACCTTCTAGAAGCTGTGATTTTAAAAAACGGGGGAAGTAAGATTTTCTTATTTCCAGACGCATGCGCAAACTAGAGAAAGTCGTTATGACGTAGAATGTGCATACTTTGTAGATTCCATTTATGAAATAAAGCACATTTTCTAAAAACTCGTGTTTTTTACGAAATCATGTAAACCTACTAGAAGCTGTGATTGTAAAAAACGGAGGAAGTAAGCTTTTCTTATTTCCGGACGCATACGCAAACTATAGAAAGTATTTATGACGTAGAATGTGCATACTTTGTTGATTCCATTTATGAAATAAAACACATTTTCTAAAAACTCGTGTTTTTTAAGAAATCATGTAAACCTTCTAGAAGCTGTGATTTTAAAAAACGGGGGAAGTAAGCTTTTCTTATTTCCAAACGCATGCGCAAACTATAGAAAGTCGTTATGACATAGAATGTGCATACTTTGTTGATTCCATTTACGAAATAAAACACATTTTCTAAAAACTCGTGTTTTTTAAGAAATCATGTAAACCTTCTAGAAGATGTGATTTTAAAAACGGGGGAAGTAAGCTTTTCTTATTTCCGGACGCATGCGCAAACTATAGAAAGTCGTTATGACGTAGAATGTGCATACTTTGTAGATTGCATTTATGAAATAAAACACATTTTCTAAAAACTCATCTTTTTACGAAATCATGTAAACCTTCTAGAAGCTGTGATTTTCATAAACGGTCGAAGTAAGCTTTTCTTATTTCCGGACGAATGCGCAAACTATAGAAAGTTGTTATGACGTAGAATGTGCATACTTTGTTGATTCCATTTACGAAATAAAACACATTTTCTAAAAACTCGTGGTTTTTAAGAAATCATGTAAACCTTCTAGAAGCTGTGATTTTAAAAAATGGTGGAAGTAAGCTTTTCTTATTTCCGGACACATGCACAAACTATAGAAAGTCATTATGACGTAGAATGTGCATACTTTGTAGATTCCATTTATGAAATAAAACACATTTTCTAAAAACTCGTGTTTTTTACGAAATCATGTAAACCTTCTAGAAGCTATGATTTTAAAAAATGGTGGAAGTAAGTTTTTCATATTTCCAAACGCATGCGCAAAGTATAGAAAGCCGTTATGACGTAGAATGTGCATACTTTGTTGATTCCATTTATGAAATAAAACACATTTTCTAAAAACTTGTCTTTTTTAAGAAACCATGTAAACCTTCTAGAAGCTGTGATTTTAAAAAATGGGGGAAGTAAGATTTTCTTATTTCCGGACGCATGCGCAAACTATAGAAAGTCGTTATGACGTAGAATGTGCATACTTTGTAGATTCCATTTATGGAATAAAACATAGTTTCTAAAAACTCGTGTTTGTTAAGAAATCATGTGAACCATTTAGAAGCTGTGATTTTAAAAAACGGGGGAAGTAAGATTTTCTTATTTCGAAACGCATGCGCAAACTATAGAAAGTCGTTATGACGTAGAATGTGCATACTTTGTAGATTCCATTTATGAAATAAAACACATTTTCTAAAAACTCGTGTTTTTTACGAAATCATGTAAACCTTCTAGAAGCTGTGATTTTAAAAAACGGGGGAAGTAAGCTTTTCTTATTTCCGGACGCATGCGCAAACTATAGAAAGTCGTTATGACGTAGAATGTGCATACTTTGTAGATTCCATTTATGGAATAAAACATAGTTTCTAAAAACTCGTGTTTTTTACGAAATCATGTAAACCTTCTAGAAGCTATGATTTTAAAAAACGGTGGAAGTAAGCTTTTCTTATTTCCGGACGCATCCGCAAACTATAGAAAGTCGTTATGACGTAGAATGTGCATACTTTGTTGATTCTATTTATGAAATAAAACACATTTTCTAAAAACTCGTGTTTTTTTCGAAATCATGTAAACCTTCTAGAAGCTGTGATTTTAAAAAACGGGGGAAGTAAGCTTTTCTTATTTCCGGACGCATGCGGAAACTATAGAAAGTCGTTATGACGTAGAATGTGCATACTTTGTAGATTCCATTTATGGAATAAAACATAGTTTCTAAAAACTCGTGTTTGTTAAGAAATCATGTGAACCATCTAGAAGCTGTGATTTTAAAAAACGGGGGAAGTAAGCTTTTCTTATTTCGAAACGCATGCGCAAACTACAGAAAGTCGTTATGACGTAGAATGTGCATACTTTGTAGATTCCATTTATGAAATAAAACACATTTTCTAAAAACTCGTGTTTTTTAAGAAATCATGTAAACCTTCTAGAAGCTGTGATTTTAAAAAATGGGGGAAGTAAGCTTTTCTTATTTCCAAACGCAAGCGCAAACTATAGAAAGTCGTTATGATGTAGAATGTGCATACTTTGTTGATTCCATTTATGAAATAAAACACATTTTCTAAAAACTCGTGTTTTTTAAGAAATCATGTAAACCATCTAGAAGCTGTGATTTTAAAAAACGGCGGAAGTAAGCTTTTCTTATTTCCAAACGCATGCGCAAACTATAGAAATTCGTTATGACATAGAATATGCATACTTTGTTGATTCCATTTTTTTAATAAAACACATTTTCTAAAAACTCGTGTTTTTTAAGAAATTATGCAAAACTTCTAGAATCTGTGATTTTAAAAAATGGGGGAGGTAAGCTTTTCTTATTTGCAGACGCATGCGCAAACTATAGAAAATCGTTATGACGTAGAATGTGCATACTTTGTAGATTCCATTTATGAAATAAAACACATTTTCTAAAAACTCGTGTTTTTTACGAAATCATGTAAACCTTCTAGAAGCTGTGATTTTAAAAAACGGGGGAAGTAAGCTTTTCTTATTTCCAAACGCATTCGCAAACAATAGAAATTTGTTATGACGTAGAATGTGCATACTTTGTTGATTCCATTTATGAAATAAAATGCATTTTCTAAAAACTCGTGTTTGTTAAGAAATCATGTGAACCATCTAGAAGCTGTGATTTTAAAAAACGGGGGAAGTAAGCTTTTCTTATTTCGAAACGCATGCGCAAACTATAGAAAGTCATTATGACGTAGAATGTGCATACTTTGTAGATTCCATTTATGAAATAAAACACATTTTCTAAAAACTCGTGTTTTTTACGAAATCATGTAAACCTTCTAGAAGCTGTGATTTTAAAAAATGGGGGAAGTAAGCTTTTTTTATTTCCGGATGCATGCGCAAACTATAGAAATTCGTTATGACGTAGAATGTGCATACTTTGTAGATTCCATTTATGAAATAAAACACATTTTCTAAAAACCCGTTTTTTTTACGAAATCATGTAAACCTTCTAGAAGCTGTGGTTTTAAAAAACGGTGGAAGTAAGCTTTTCTAATTTCCGGACGCATGCGCAAACTATAGAAAGTCGTTATGATGTAGAATGTGCATACTTTGTTGATTCCATTTATGAAATAAAACACATTTTCTAAAAACTCGTGTTTTTTAAGAAATCATGTAAACCTTCTAGAAGCTGTGATTTTAAAAAATGGGGGAAGTAAGCTTTTCTTATTTCCAAATGCATGCACAAACTATAGAAAGTCGTTATGATGTAGAATGTGCATACCTTGTTGATTCCATTTATGAAATAAAACACATTTTCTAAAAACTCGCGTTTTTTAAGAAATCATGTAAATCTTCTAGAAGCTGTGATTTTAAAAAATGGTGGAAGTAAGCTTTTCTTATTTCCGGACGGATGCGCAAACTATAGAAATTCGTTATGACGTAGAATGTGCATACTTTGTTGATTCCATTGATGAAATAAAAGAAATTTTCTAAAAACTCGTGTTTTTTAGGAAATCATGTAAACCTTCTAGAAGCTGTGATTTTAAAAAACGGGGGAAGTAAGATTTTCTTATTTCCAGACGCATGCGCAAACTAGAGAAAGTCGTTATGACGTAGAATGTGCATACTTTGTAGATTCCATTTATGAAATAAAGCACATTTTCTAAAAACTCGTGTTTTTTACGAAATCATGTAAACCTACTAGAAGCTGTGATTGTAAAAAACGGAGGAAGTAAGCTTTTCTTATTTCCGGACGCATACGCAAACTATAGAAAGTATTTATGACGTAGAATGTGCATACTTTGTTGATTCCATTTATGAAATAAAACACATTTTCTAAAAACTCGTGTTTTTTAAGAAATCATGTAAACCTTCTAGAAGCTGTGATTTTAAAAAACGGGGGAAGTAAGCTTTTCTTATTTCCAAACGCATGCGCAAACTATAGAAAGTCGTTATGACATAGAATGTGCATACTTTGTTGATTCCATTTACGAAATAAAACACATTTTCTAAAAACTCGTGTTTTTTAAGAAATCATGTAAACCTTCTAGAAGATGTGATTTTAAAAACGGGGGAAGTAAGCTTTTCTTATTTCCGGACGCATGCGCAAACTATAGAAAGTCGTTATGACGTAGAATGTGCATACTTTGTAGATTGCATTTATGAAATAAAACACATTTTCTAAAAACTCATCTTTTTACGAAATCATGTAAACCTTCTAGAAGCTGTGATTTTCATAAACGGTCGAAGTAAGCTTTTCTTATTTCCGGACGAATGCGCAAACTATAGAAAGTTGTTATGACGTAGAATGTGCATACTTTGTTGATTCCATTTACGAAATAAAACACATTTTCTAAAAACTCGTGGTTTTTAAGAAATCATGTAAACCTTCTAGAAGCTGTGATTTTAAAAAATGGTGGAAGTAAGCTTTTCTTATTTCCGGACACATGCACAAACTATAGAAAGTCATTATGACGTAGAATGTGCATACTTTGTAGATTCCATTTATGAAATAAAACACATTTTCTAAAAACTCGTGTTTTTTACGAAATCATGTAAACCTTCTAGAAGCTATGATTTTAAAAAATGGTGGAAGTAAGTTTTTCATATTTCCAAACGCATGCGCAAAGTATAGAAAGCCGTTATGACGTAGAATGTGCATACTTTGTTGATTCCATTTATGAAATAAAACACATTTTCTAAAAACTTGTCTTTTTTAAGAAACCATGTAAACCTTCTAGAAGCTGTGATTTTAAAAAATGGGGGAAGTAAGATTTTCTTATTTCCGGACGCATGCGCAAACTATAGAAAGTCGTTATGACGTAGAATGTGCATACTTTGTAGATTCCATTTATGGAATAAAACATAGTTTCTAAAAACTCGTGTTTGTTAAGAAATCATGTGAACCATTTAGAAGCTGTGATTTTAAAAAACGGGGGAAGTAAGATTTTCTTATTTCGAAACGCATGCGCAAACTATAGAAAGTCGTTATGACGTAGAATGTGCATACTTTGTAGATTCCATTTATGAAATAAAACACATTTTCTAAAAACTCGTGTTTTTTACGAAATCATGTAAACCTTCTAGAAGCTGTGATTTTAAAAAACGGGGGAAGTAAGCTTTTCTTATTTCCGGACGCATGCGCAAACTATAGAAAGTCGTTATGACGTAGAATGTGCATACTTTGTAGATTCCATTTATGGAATAAAACATAGTTTCTAAAAACTCGTGTTTTTTACGAAATCATGTAAACCTTCTAGAAGCTATGATTTTAAAAAACGGTGGAAGTAAGCTTTTCTTATTTCCGGACGCATCCGCAAACTATAGAAAGTCGTTATGACGTAGAATGTGCATACTTTGTTGATTCTATTTATGAAATAAAACACATTTTCTAAAAACTCGTGTTTTTTTCGAAATCATGTAAACCTTCTAGAAGCTGTGATTTTAAAAAACGGGGGAAGTAAGCTTTTCTTATTTCCGGACGCATGCGGAAACTATAGAAAGTCGTTATGACGTAGAATGTGCATACTTTGTAGATTCCATTTATGGAATAAAACATAGTTTCTAAAAACTCGTGTTTGTTAAGAAATCATGTGAACCATCTAGAAGCTGTGATTTTAAAAAACGGGGGAAGTAAGCTTTTCTTATTTCGAAACGCATGCGCAAACTACAGAAAGTCGTTATGACGTAGAATGTGCATACTTTGTAGATTCCATTTATGAAATAAAACACATTTTCTAAAAACTCGTGTTTTTTAAGAAATCATGTAAACCTTCTAGAAGCTGTGATTTTAAAAAATGGGGGAAGTAAGCTTTTCTTATTTCCAAACGCAAGCGCAAACTATAGAAAGTCGTTATGATGTAGAATGTGCATACTTTGTTGATTCCATTTATGAAATAAAACACATTTTCTAAAAACTCGTGTTTTTTAAGAAATCATGTAAACCATCTAGAAGCTGTGATTTTAAAAAACGGCGGAAGTAAGCTTTTCTTATTTCCAAACGCATGCGCAAACTATAGAAATTCGTTATGACATAGAATATGCATACTTTGTTGATTCCATTTTTTTAATAAAACACATTTTCTAAAAAGTCGTGTTTTTTAAGAAATTATGCAAAACTTCTAGAATCTGTGATTTTAAAAAATGGGGGAGGTAAGCTTTTCTTATTTGCAGACGCATGCGCAAACTATAGAAAATCGTTATGACGTAGAATGTGCATACTTTGTAGATTCCATTTATGAAATAAAACACATTTTCTAAAAACTCGTGTTTTTTACGAAATCATGTAAACCTTCTAGAAGCTGTGATTTTAAAAAACGGGGGAAGTAAGCTTTTCTTATTTCCAAACGCATTCGCAAACAATAGAAATTTGTTATGACGTAGAATGTGCATACTTTGTTGATTCCATTTATGAAATAAAATGCATTTTCTAAAAACTCGTGTTTGTTAAGAAATCATGTGAACCATCTAGAAGCTGTGATTTTAAAAAACGGGGGAAGTAAGCTTTTCTTATTTCGAAACGCATGCGCAAACTATAGAAAGTCATTATGACGTAGAATGTGCATACTTTGTAGATTCCATTTATGAAATAAAACACATTTTCTAAAAACTCGTGTTTTTTACGAAATCATGTAAACCTTCTAGAAGCTGTGATTTTAAAAAATGGGGGAAGTAAGCTTTTTTTATTTCCGGATGCATGCGCAAACTATAGAAATTCGTTATGACGTAGAATGTGCATACTTTGTAGATTCCATTTATGAAATAAAACACATTTTCTAAAAACCCGTTTTTTTTACGAAATCATGTAAACCTTCTAGAAGCTGTGGTTTTAAAAAACGGTGGAAGTAAGCTTTTCTAATTTCCGGACGCATGCGCAAACTATAGAAAGTCGTTATGATGTAGAATGTGCATACTTTGTTGATTCCATTTATGAAATAAAACACATTTTCTAAAAACTCATGTTTTTTAAGAAATCATGTAAACCTTCTAGAAGCTGTGATTTTAAAAAACGGGGGAAGTAAGCTTTTCTTATTTCCGGACGCATGCACAAACTATAGAAAGTCGTTATGACATATAATGTCCATACTTTGTAGATTCCATTTATGAAATAAAACACATTTTCTAAAAACTCGTGTTTTTTACGAAATCATGTAAACCTTCTAGAAGCTGTGATTTTAAAAAACGATGGAAGTAAGCTTTTCTTATTTCCGGACGAATGCGCAAACTATAGAAAGTCGTTATGACATAGAATGTGCATACTTTGTTGATTCCATTGATGAAATAAAACACATTTTCTAAAAACTTGTCTTTTTTAAGAAACCATGTAAACCTTCTAGAAGCTGTGATTTTAAAAAACGGTGGAAGTAAGCTTTTCTTATTACCGGACGCATGCGCAAACTATAGAAAGTTGTTATGACATAGAATCTGCATACTTTGTAGATTGCATTTATGAAATAAAACACATTTTCTAAAAACTCGTGTTTTTTAAGAAATCATGTAAACCATCTAGAAGCTGTGATTTTAAAAAACGGGGGAAGTAAGCTTTTCTTATTTCCGGACGCATGCACAAACTATAGAAAGTCTTTATGACGTAGAATGTCCATACTTTGTAGATTCCATTTATGAAATAAAACACATTTTCTAAAAACTCGTGTTTTTTACGAAATCATGTAAACCTTCTAGAAGCTGTGATTTTAAAAAACGGTGGAAGTAAGCTTTTCTTATTTCCAAACGTATGCGCAAACAATAGAAAGTAGTTATGACGTAGAATGTGCATACTTTGTTGATTCCATTTATGAAATAAAACGCATTTTCTAAAAACTCGTGTTTGTTAAGAAATCATGTAAACCATCTAGAAGCTGTGATTTTAAAAAACGGGAGAAGTAAGCTTTTCTTATTTCGAAACGCATGCGCAAACTATAGAAAGTCGTTATGACGTAGAATGTGCATACTTTGTAGATTCCATTGATGAAATAAAACACATTTTCTAAAAACTCGTGTTTTCTACGAAATCATGTAAACCTTCTAGAAGCTATGATTTTAAAAAACTGGGGAAGTAAGTTTTTCTTATTTCCGGACGCATGCGCAAACTATAGAAAGTCGTTATGACATAGAATGTGCATACTTTGTAGATTCCATTTATGGAATAAAACATATTTTCTAAAAACTCGTGTTTTTTACGAAATCATGTAAACCTTCTAGAAGCTATGATTTTAAAAAACGGTGGAAGTAAGCTTTTCTTATTTCCGGACGCATCCGCAAACTATAGAAAGTCGTTATGACGTAGAATGTGCATACTTTGTTGATTCTATTTATGAAATAAAACACATTTTCTAAAAACTCGTGTTTTTTAAGAAATCATGTAAACCTTCTAGAAGCTGTGATTTTAAAAAACGGGGGAAGTAAGCTTTTCTTATTTCCAAACGCATGCGCAAACTATAGAAAGTCGTTATGATGTAGAATGTGCATACTTTGTTGATTCCATTTATGAAATAAAACACATTTTCAAAAAACTCGTGTTTTTTAAGAAACCATGTAAATTTTCTAGAATCTATGATTTTAAAAAATGGTGGAAGTAAGCTTTTCTTATTTCCGCGCGCATCCGCAAACTATAGAAAGTCGTTATGACGTACAATGTGCATACTTTGTAGAATGTCCATACTTTGTAGATTCCATTTATGAAATAAAACACATTTTCTAAAAACTCGTGTTTTTTACGAAATCATGTAAACCTTCTAGAAGATGTGATTTTAAAAAACGGGGGCATTAAGCTTTTCTTATTTCCAGTCGCATGCGCAAAATATAGAAAGTCGTTATGACGTAGAATATGCATACTTTGTTGCTTCCATTTATTTAATAAAACACATTTTCTAAAAACTCGTGTTTTTTAAGAAATCATGCAAAACTTCTAGAATCTGTGATTTTAAAAAACGGGCGAGGTAAGCTTTTCTTATTTGTGGACGCATGCGCAAACTATAGAAAATCGTTATGATGTAGAATATGCATACTTTGTACAATGTCCATACTTTGTAGATTCCATTTATGAAATAAAACACATTTTGTAAAAACTCGTGTTTTTTACGAAATCATGTAAACCTTCTAGAAGCTGTGATTTTAAAAAACGAGGGAAGTAAGCTTTTCTTATTTCCAAACGCATGCGCAAGCAATAGAAAGTCGTTATGACGTAGAATGTGCATACTTTGTTAATTCTATTTATGAAATAAAACACATTTTCTAAAAACTCGTGTTTGTTAAGAAATCATGTAAACCATCTAGAAGCTGTGATTTTAAAAAAAAGGGGAAGTAAGCTTTTCTTATTTCCAAACGCATGCCCAAACTATAGAAAGTCGTTATGACGTAGAATGTGCATACTTTGTAGATTCCATTTATGAAATAAAACACATTTTCTAAAAACTTATGTTTTTTACGAAATCATGTAAACCTTCTTGAAGCTGTGATTTTAAAAAACGGTGGAAGTAAGCTTTTCTTATTTCCGGACGAATGCACAAACTATAGAAAGTCGTTATGACGTACGATGTCCGTACTTGTTGATTCCATTGATGAAATAAAACACATTTTGTAAAAACTCGTGTTTTTTACGAAATTATGTAAACCTTCTAGAAGCTGTGATTTTAAAAAATGGTGGAAGTAAGCTTTTCTTATTTCCGGACGCATGCGCAAACTATAGAAATTCGTTATGACTTAGAATGTGCATACTTTGTTGATTCCATTTATGAAATAAAACACATTTTCTAAAAACTCGTGTTTTTTAAGAAATCATGTAAACCTTCTAGAAGCTGTGATTTTAAAAAATGGGGGAAGTAAGCTTTTCTTATTTCTGGACGCATGCGCAAACTATAGAAGGTCGTTATGACGTAGAATGTCCATACTTTGTAGATTCCATTAATGAAATAAAACACATTTTCTAAAAACTCGTGTTTTTTAAGAAATCATGTAAACCTTCTAGAAGCAGTGATTGTATAAAACGGGGGAAATAAGCTTTTCTTATTTCTGGACGAATGCACAAATTTTAAAAAGTCGTTATGACGTAGAATTTGCATACTTGGTTGATTCCATTTATGAAATAAAACACATTTTCTAAAAACTCATGTTTTTTAAGAAATCATGTAAACCTTCTAGAAGCTGTGATTTTAAAAAACGGTGGAAGTAAGCTTTTGTTATTTCCGGACGCATGCGCAAACTATAGAAAGTCGTTAAGACGTAGAATGTGCATACTTTGTTGATTCCATTTATGAAAAAAAACACATTTTCTAAAAATTCGTGTTTTTTAAGAAATCATGTAAACCTTCTAGAAGCTGTGATTTTAAAAAACGGGGGAAGTAAGCTTTTCTTATTTCCAAACGCATGCGCAAACTATAGAAAGTCGTTATGATGTAGAATGTGCATACTTTGTTGATTCCATTTATGAAATAAAACACATTTTCCAAAAACTCGTGTTTTTTACGAAATCATGTAAACCTTGTAGAAGATGTGATTTTAAAAAACGGGGGAATTAAGCTTTTCTTATTTCCGGTCACATGCGCAAAATATAGAAAGTCGTTATGACGTAGAATATGCATACTTTGTTGCTTCCATTTATTTAATAAAACACATTTTCCAAAAACTCGTGTTTTTTAAGAAATCATGAAAACTTCTAGAATCTGTGATTTTAAAAAACGGGGGAGGTAGGCTTTTCTTATTTGCGGATGCATGCGCAAACTATAGAAAATCGTTATGATGTAGAATATGCATACTTTGTAGAATGTCCATACTTTGTAGATTCCATTTATGAAATAAAACACATTTTCTAAAAACTCGTGTTTTTTACGAAATCATGTAAACCTTCTAGAAGCTGTGATTTTAAAAAACGGGGGAAGTAAGCTTTTCTTATTTCCAAACGCATGCGCAAGCAATAGAAAGTCGTTATGACGTAGAATGTGCATACTTTGCTAATTCTATTTATGAAATAAAACACATTTTCGAAAAACTCGTGTTTGTTAAGAAATCATGTAAACCATCTAGAAGCTGTGATTTTAAAAAACGGGGGAAGTAAGCTTTTCTTATTTCCAAACGCATGCGCAAACTATAGAAAGTCGTTATGACGTAGAATGTGCATACTTTGTAGATTCCATTTATGAAATAAAACACATTTTCTAAAAACTCATGTTTTTTACGAAATCATGTAAACCTTCTTGAAGCTGTGATTTTAAAAAACGGTGGAAGTAAGCTTTTCTTATTTCCGGACGAATGCACAAACTATAGAAAGTCGTTATGACGTAGGATGTCCATACTTGTTGATTCCATTGATGAAATAAAACACATTTTCTAAAAACTCGTGTTTTTTACGAAATTATGTAAACCTTCTAGAAGCTGTGATTTTAAAAAATGGTGGAAGTAAGCTTTTCTTATTTCCGGACGCATGCGCAAACTATAGAAAGTTGTTATGACTTAGAATGTGCATACTTTGTTGATTCCATTTATGAAATAAAACACATTTTCTAAAAACTTGTCTTTTTTAAGAAACCATGTAAACCTTCTAGAAGCTGTGATTTTAAAAAACGGTGGAAGTAAGCTTTTCTTATTACCGGACGCATGCGCAAACTATAGAAAGTTGTTATGACATAGAATCTGCATACTTTGTAGATTGCATTTATGAAATAAAACACATTTTCTAAAAACTCGTGTTTTTTAAGAAATCATGTAAACCTTCTAGAAGCTGTGATTTTAAAAAATGGGGGAAGTAAGCTTTTCTTATTTCTGGACGCATGCGCAAACTATAGAAGGTCGTTATGACGTAGAATGTCCATACTTTGTAGATTCCATTTATGAAATAAAACACATTTTCTAAAAACTCGTGTTTTTTAAGAAATCATGTAAACCTTCTAGAAGCAGTGATTTTATAAAACGGGGGAAGTAAGCTTTTCTTATTTCGGGACGAATGCACAAACTTTAGAAAGTCGTTATGACGTAGAATTTGCATACTTTGTTGATTCCATCTATGAAATAAAACACATTTTCTAAAAACTCGTGTTTTTTAAGAAATCATGTAAACCTTCTAGAAGCTGTGATTTTAAAAAACGGTGGAAGTAAGCTTTTGTTATTTCCGGACGCATGCGCAAACTATAGAAAGTCGTTAAGACGTAGAATGTGCATACTTTGTTGATTCCATTTATGAAAAAAAACACATTTTCTAAAAACTCGTGTTTTTTAAGAAATCATGTAAACCTTCTAGAAGCTGTGATTTTAAAAAATGGGGGAAGTAAGCTTTTCTTATTTCCAAATGCATGCACAAACTATAGAAAGTCGTTATGATGTAGAATGTGCATACCTTGTTGATTCCATTTATGAAATAAAACACATTTTCTAAAAACTCGCGTTTTTTAAGAAATCATGTAAATCTTCTAGAAGCTGTGATTTTAAAAAATGGTGGAAGTAAGCTTTTCTTATTTCCGGACGGATGCGCAAACTATAGAAATTCGTTATGACGTAGAATGTGCATACTTTGTTGATTCCATTGATGAAATAAAAGAAATTTTCTAAAAACTCGTGTTTTTTAGGAAATCATGTAAACCTTCTAGAAGTTGTGATTTTAAAAAACGGGGGAAGTAAGATTTTCTTATTTCCAGACGCATGCGCAAACTAGAGAAAGTCGTTATGACGTAGAATGTGCATACTTTGTAGATTCCATTTATGAAATAAAGCACATTTTCTAAAAACTCGTGTTTTTTACGAAATCATGTAAACCTACTAGAAGCTGTGATTTTAAAAAACGGAGGAAGTAAGCTTTTCTTATTTCCGGACGCATACGCAAACTATAGAAAGTATTTATGACGTAGAATGTGCATACTTTGTTGATTCCATTTTTGAAATAAAACACATTTTTTAAAAACTCGTGTTTTTTAAGAAATCATGTAAACCTTCTAGAAGCTGTGATTTTAAAAAACGGGGGAAGTAAGCTTTTCTTATTTCCAAACGCATGCGCAAACTATAGAATGTCGTTATGACATAGAATGTGCATACTTTGTTGATTCCATTTACGAAATAAAACACATTTTCTAAAAACTCGTGTTTTTTAAGAAATCATGTAAACCTTCTAGAAGATGTGATTTTAAAAACGGGGGAAGTAAGCTTTTCTTATTTCCGGACGCATGCGCAAACTATAGAAAGTCGTTATGACGTAGAATGTGCATACTTTGTAGATTGCATTTATGAAATAAAACACATTTTCTAAAAACTCATCTTTTTTACGAAATCATGTAAACCTTCTAGAAGCTGTGATTTTCATAAACGGTGGAAGTAAGCTTTTCTTATTTCCGGACGAATGCGCAAACTATAGAAAGTTGTTATGAAGTAGAATGTGCATACTTTGTTGATTCCATTTACGAAATAAAACACATTTTCTAAAAACTCGTGGTTTTTAAGAAATCATGTAAACCTTCTAGAAGCTGTGATTTTAAAAAACGGTGGAAGTAAGATTTTCTTATTTCCGGACACATGCACAAACTATAGAAAGTCGTTATGACGTAGAATGTCCATATTTTGTAGATTCCATTTATGAAATAAAACACATTTTCTAAAAACCCGTGTTTTTTACGAAATCATGTAAACCTTCTAGAAGCTGTGATTTTAAAAAACGGGGGAAGTAAGCTTTTCTAATTTCCAGACGCATGCGCAAACTATAGAGAGTCGTTATGATGTAGAATGTGCATACTTTGTTGATTCCATTTAGGAAATAAAACACATTTTCTAAATACTCGTGTTTTTTAAGAAATCATGTAAACCTTCTAGAAGCTGTGATTTTAAAAAATGGGGGAAGTAAGCTTTTCTTATTTCCGGACGCATGCGCAAACTATGGAAAGTCATTATGACGTAGAATGTCCATACTTTATAGATTCCATTTATGAAATAAAACCCATTTTCTAAAAACTCGTGTTTTTTAAGAAATCATGTAAACCTTCTAGAAGCTGTGATTTTAAAAAACAGGGGAAGTAAGCTTTTCTTATTTCCAAACGCATGCACAAACTATAGAAAGTCGTTATGATGTAGAATGGGCATACTTTGTTGATTCCATTTATGAAATAAAACACATTTTCTAAAAACTCGTGTTTTTTAAGAAACCATGTAAACCTTCTAGAAGCTGTGATTTTAAAAAACGGGGGAAGTAAGCTTTTCTTATTTCGAAACGCATGCGCAAACTATAAAAAGTCGTTATGATGTAGAATGTGCATACTTTGTTGATTCCATTTATGAAATAAAACACATTTTCTAAAAACTCGTGTTTTTTACGAAATCATGTAAACCTTCTAGAAGCTGTGATTTTAAAAAACGGGGGAAGTAAGCTTTTCTTATTTCCCGACGCATGCGCAACCTATAGAAATTCATTATGACGTAGAATGTCCATACTTTGTAGATTCCATTTATGAAATAAAACACATTTTCTAAAAACCCGTTTTTTTTACGAAATCATGTAAACCTTCTAGAAGCTGTGGTTTTAAAAAACGGTGGAAGTAAGCTTTTCTAATTTCCGGACGCATGCGCAAACTATAGAAAGTCGTTATGATGTAGAATGTGCATACTTTGTTGATTCCATTTATGAAATAAAACACATTTTCTAAAAACTCGTGTTTTTTAAGAAATCATGTAAACCTTCTAGAAGCTGTGATTTTAAAAAACGGGGGAAGTAAGCTTTTCTTATTTCCGGACGCATGCACAAACTATAGAAAGTCGTTATGACGTATAATGTCCATACTTTGTAGATTCCATTTATGAAATAAAGCACATTTTCTAAAAACTGGTGTTTTTTACGAAATCATGTAAACCTTCTAGAAGCTGTGATTTTAAAAAACGATGGAAGTAAGCTTTTCTTATTTCCGGACGAATGCGCAAACTATAGAAAGTCGTTATGAAGTAGAATGTGCATACTTTGTTGATTCCATTTATGAAATAAAACACATTTTCTAAAAACTTGTCTTTTTTAAGAAACCATGTAAACTTTCTAGAAGCTGTGATTTTAAAAAACGGTGGAAGTAAGCTTTTCTTATTTCCGGACGCATTCGCAAACTATAGAAAGTTGTTATGACATAGAATGTGCATACTTTGTAGATTGCATTTATGAAATAAAACACATTTTCTAAAAACTCGTGTTTTTTAAGAAATCATGTAAACCATCTAGAAGCTGTGATTTTAAAAAACGGGGGAAGTAAGCTTTTCTTATTTCCGGACGCATGCACAAACTATAGAAAGTCGTTATGATGTAGAATGTCCATACTTTGTAGATTCCATTTATGAAATAAAACACATTTTCTAAAAACTCGTGTTTTTTACGAAATCATGTAAACCTTCTAGAAGCTGTGATTTTAAAAAACGGTGGAAGTAAGCTTTTCTTATTTCCAAACGTATGCGCAAACAATAGAAAGTCGTTATGACGTAGAATGTGCATACTTTGTTGATTCCATTTATGAAATAAAACGCATTTTATAAAAACTCGTGTTTGTTAAGAAATCATGTAAACCATCTAGAAGCTGTGATTTAAAAAAACGGGAGAAGTAAGCTTTTCTTATTTCAAAACGCATGCGCAAACTATAGAAAGTTGTTATGACGTAGAATGTGCATACTTTGTAGATTCCATTTATGAAATAAAACACATTTTCTAAAAACTCGTGTTTTTTTTGAAATCATGTAAACCTTCTAGAAGCTATGATTTTAAGAAACGGGGGAAGTAAGTTCTTCTTATTTCCGGACGCATGCCCAAACTATAGAAAGTCGTTATGACGTAGAATGTGCATACTTTGTAGATTCCATTTATGGAATAAAACATATTTTCTAAAAACTCGTGTTTTTTACGAAATCATGTAAACATTCTAGAAGCTATGATTTTAAAAAACGGTGGAAGTAAGCTTTTCTTATTTCCGGACGCATCCGCAAACTATAGAAAGTCGTTATGACGTAGAATGTGCATACTTTGTTGATTCTATTTATGAAATAAAACACATTTTCTAAAAACTCGTGTTTTTTAAGAAATCATGTAAACCTTCTAGAAGCTGTGATTTTAAAAAACGGGGGAAGTAAGCTTTTCTTATTTCCAAACGCATGCGCAAACTATAGAAAGTCGTTATGATGTAGAATGTGCATACTTTGTTGATTCCATTTATGAAATAAAACACATTTTCAAAATACTCGTGTTTTTTAAGAAACCATGTAAATTTTCTAGAATCTATGATTTTAAAAAAAAGTGGAAGTAAGCTTTTCTTATTTCCGGGCGCATCCGCAAACTATAGAAAGTCGTTATGACGTAGAATGTGCATACTTTGTTGATTCTATTTATGAAATAAAACACATTTTCTAAAAACTCATGTTTTTTAAGAAATCATGTAAACCTTCTAGAAGCTGTGATTTTAAAAAACGGGGGAAGTAAGCTTCTCTTATTTCCAAACGCATGCGCAAACTATAGAAAGTCGTTATGATGTAGGATGTGCATACTTTGTTGATTCCATTTATGAAATAAAACACATTTTCTAAAAACTCGTGTTTTTTACGAAATCATGTAAACCTTCTAGAAGATGTGATTTTAAAAAACGGGGGAATTAAGCTTTTCTTATTTCCGGTCGCATGCGCAAAATATAGAAAGTCGTTATGACGTAGAATATGCATACTTTGTTGCTTCCATTTATTTAATAAAACACATTTTCTAAAAACTTGTGTTTTTTAAGAAATCATGCAAAACTTCTAGAATCTGTGATTTTAAAAAACGAGGGAGGTAAGCTTTTCTTATTTGCGAACGCATGCGCAAACTATAGAAAATCATTATGATGTAGAATATGCATACTTTGTAGAATGTCCATACTTTGTAGATTCCATTTATGAAATAAAACACATTTTCTAAAAACTCGTGTTTTTTACGAAATCATGTAAACCTTCTAGAAGCTGTGATTTTAAAAAACGGGGGAAGTAAGCTTTTCTTATTTCCAAACGCATGCGCAAGCAATAGAAAGTCGTTATGCCGTAGAATGTGCATACTTTGTTAATTCTATTTATGAAATAAAACACATTTTCCAAAAACTCGTGTTTGTTAAGAAATCATGTAAACCATCTAGAAGCTGTGATTTTAAAAAACGGGGGAAGTAAGCTTTTCTTATTTCCAAACGCATGCGCAAACTATAGAAAGTCGTTATGACGTAGAATGTGCATACTTTGTAGATTCCATTTAAGAAATAAAACACATTTTCTAAAAACTCATGTTTTTTACGAAATCATGTAAACCTTCTTGAAGCTGTGATTTTAAAAAACGGTGGAAGTAAGCTTTTCTTATTTCCGGACGAATGCCCAAACTATAGAAAGTCGTTATGACGTAGGATGTCCGTACTTGTTGATTCCATTGATGAAATAAAACACATTTTCTAAAAACTCATGTTTTTTACGAAATCATGTAAACCTTCTAGAAGCTGTGATTTTAAAAAATGGTGGAAGTAAGCTTTTCTTATTTCCGGACGCATGCGCAAACTATAGAAAGTCGTTATGACGTAGAATGTGCATACTTTGTTGATTCCATTTATGAAATAAAACAAATTTTCTAAAAACTCGTGTTTTTTAAGAAATCATGTAAAACTTCTAGAAGCTGTGATTTTAAAAAATGGGGGAAGTAAGCTTTTCTTATTTCCGGACGCATGCGCAAATTATAGAAATTCGTTATGACGTAGAATGTGCATACTTTGTAGATTCCATCTATGGAATAAAACATATTTTCTAAAAACTCGTGTTTTTTACGAAATCATGTAAACCTTCTAGAAGCTATGATTTTAAAAAATGGTGGAAGTAAGCTTTTCTTATTTCCGGACGCATCCGCAAACTATAGAAAGTCGTTATGACGTAGAATGTGCATACTTTGTTGATTCTATTTATGAAATAAAACACATTTTCTAAAAACTCGCGTTTTATAAGAAATCATGTAAACCTTCTAGAAGCTGTGATTTTAAAAAACAGGGGAAGTAAGCTTTTCTTATTTCCAAACGCATGCACAAACTATAGAAAGTCGTTATGATGTAGAATGTGCATACTTTGTTGATTCCATTTATGAAATAAAACACATTTTCTAAAAACTCGTGTTTTTTAAGAAATCATGTAAACCTTCTAGAAGCTGTGATTTTAAAAAACGGGGGAAGTAAGCTTTTCTTATTTCCGGACGCATGCGCAAACTATATAAAGTCGTTATGACGTAGAATGTCCATATTTTGTAGATTCCATTTATGAAATAAAACACATTTTCTAAAAACCCGTGTTTTTTACGAAATCATGTAAACCTTCTAGAAGCTGTGATTTTAAAAAACGGTGGAAGTAAGCTTTTCTAATTTCCGGACGCATGCGCAAACTATAGAGAGTCGTTATGATGTAGAATGTGCATACTTTGTTGATTCCATTTATGAAATAAAACACATTTTCTAAAAACTCGTGTTTTTTAAGAAATCATGTAAACCTTCTAGAAGCTGTGATTTTAAAAAACGGGGGAAGTAAGCTTTTCTTATTTCCAAACGCATTCGTAAACAATAGAAATTTGTTATGACGTAGAATGTGCATACTTTGTTGATTCCATTTATGAAATAAAACGGATTTTCTAAAAACTCGTGTTTGTTAAGAAATCATGTGAACCATCTAGAAGCTGTGATTTTAAAAAACGGGGGTAGTAAGCTTTTCTTATTTCGAAACGCATGCGCAAACTATAGAAAGTCGTTATGACGTAGAATGTGCATACTTTGTAGATTCCATTTATGAAATAAAGCACATTTTCTAAAAACTCGTGTTTTTTACGAAATCATGTAAACCTTCTAGAAGCTATGATTTTAAAAAACGGTGGAAGTAAGCTTTTCTTATTTCCGGACGCATCCGCAAACTATAGAAAGTCGTTATGACGTAGAATGTGCATACTTTGTTGATTTCATTTATGAAATAAAACACATTTTCTAAAAACTCGTGTTTTTTAAGAAATCATGTAAACCATCTAGAAGCTGTGATTTTAAAAAACGGGGGAAGTAAGCTTTTCTTATTTCCAAACGCATGCGCAAACTATAGAAATTCGTTATGACATAGAATATGCATACTTTGTTGATTCCATTTATTTAATAAAACACATTTTCTAAAAACTCGTGTTTTTTAAGAAATCATGCAAAACTTCTAGAATCTGTGATTTTAAAAAACGGGGGAGGTAAGCTTTTCTTATTTGCGGACGCATGCGCAAACTATAGAAAATCGTTATGACATAGAATGTGCATACTTTGTAGATTGCATTTATGAAATAAAACACATTTTCTAAAAACTCGTGTTTTTAACGAAATCATGTAAACCTTCTAGAAGCTATGATTTTAAAAAACGGGGGAAGTAAGCTTTTCTTATTTCCAAACGCATGCGCAAACAATATAAATTCCTTATGACATAGAATGTGCATACTTTGTTGATTCCATTTATGAAAAAAAACACATTTTCTAAAAACTCGTGTTTGTTAAGAAATCATGTAAACCATCTAGAAGCTGTGATTTTAAAAAACGGGGAAAGTAAGCTTTTCTTATTTCCAAACGCATGCGCAAACTATAGAGAGTCGTTACGACGTAGAATGTGCATACTTTGTAGATTCCATTGATGAAATAAAACACATTTTCTAAAAACTCGTGTTTTTTACGAAATCATGTAAACCTTCTAGAAGCTGTGATTTTAAAAAACGGGGGAAGTAAGCTTTTCTTATTTCCGGACGCATGCGCAAATTATAGAAAGTCGTTATGACGTAGAATTTGCATACTTTGTAGATTCCATTTATCGAATAAAACATATTTTCTAAAAACTCGTGTTTTTTACGAAATCATATAAACCTTCTAGAAGCTATGATTTTAAAAAACGGTGGAAGTAAGATTTTCTTATTTCCGGACGCATCCGCAAACTATAGAAAGTCGTTATGACGTAGAATGTGCATACTTTGTTGATTCTATTTATGAAATAAAACACATTTTCTAAAAACTCGTGTTTCTTAAGAAATCATGTAAACCTTCTAGAAGCTGTGATTTTAAAAAACGGGGGAAGTAAGCTTTTCTTATTTACGAACGCATGCGCAAACTATAGAAAGTCGTTATGATGTAGAATGTGCATACTTTGTTGATTCCATTTATGAAATAAAACACATTTTCTAAAAACTCGTGTTTTTTACGAAATCATGTAAACGTTCTAGAAGCTGTGATTTTAAAAAACGGGGGAAGTAAGCTTTTCTTATTTGCGGACGCATGCGCAAACTATAGAAAGTCGTTATGACGTAGAATGTCCATATTTTGTAGATTCCATTTATGAAATAAAACACATTTTCTAAAAACCCGTGTTTTTTACGAAATCATGTAAACCTTCTAGAAGCTATAGAAAGTCGTTATGACGTAGAATGTCCATATTTTGTAGATTCCATTTATGAAATAAAACACATTTTCTAAAAACCCGTGTTTTTTACGAAATCATGTAAACCTTCTAGAAGCTGTGATTTTAAAAAACGGTGGAAGTAAGCTTTTCTAATTTCCGGACGCATGCGCAAACTATAGAGAGTCGTTATGATGTAGAATTTGCATACTTTGTTGATTCCATTTATGAAATAAAACACATTTTCTAAAAACTCGTGTTTTTTAAGAAATCATGTAAACCTTTTAGAAGCTGTGATTTTAAAAAACGGGGGAAGTAAGCTTTTCTTATTTCCGGACGCATTCGCAAACTATAGAAAGTCGTTATGACGTAGAATGTCCATACTTTGTAGATTCCATTTATGAAATAAAACACATTTTCTAAAAACTCGTGTTTTTTACGAAATCATGTAAACCTTCTAGAAGCTGTGATTTTAAACAAACGGTGGAAGTAAGCTTTTCTTATTTCCGGACGAATGCGCAAACTATAGAAAGTCGTTATGACGTAGAATGTGCATACTTTGTTGATTCCATTTATGAAATAAAACATATTTTCTAAAAACTCGTGTTTTTTAAGAAACCATGTAAACCTTCTAGAAGCTGTGATTTTAAAAAACGGGGGAAGTAAGCTTTTCTTATTTCCGGACGAATGCGCAAACTATAGAAAGTCGTTATGACGTAGAATGTGCATACTTTGTTGATTCCATTTATGAAATAAAACTCATTTTCTAAAAACTCGTGTTTTTTAAGAAATCATGTAAACCTTCTAGAAGCTGTGATGTTAAAAAACGGGGGAGGTAAGCTTTTCTTATTTCCGGATGCATGCGCAAACTATAGAAATTCGTTATGACGTAGAATGTGCATACTTTGTAGATTCCATTTATGAAATAAAACACATTTTCTAAAAACTCGTGTTTTTTACGAAATCATGTAAACCTTCTAGAAGCTGTGATTTTAAAAAACGGTGGAAGTAAGCTTTTCTTATTTCCGGACGCATGCGCAAACTATAGAAAATCGTTATGACGTAGAATGTGCATACTTTGTAGATTCCATTTATGAAATAAAACACATTTTCCAAAAACTCGTGTTTTTTAAGAAATCATGTAAACCTTCTAGAAGCAGTGATTTTATAAAACGGGGGAAGTAAGCTTTTCTTATTTCTTGACGCATGCGCCAACTATAGAAAGTCGTTATGACGTAGAATGTCCATACTTTGCAGATTCCATTTATGAAATAAAACACATTTTCTAAAAAATCATGTTTTTTAAGAAATCACGTAAACCTTCTAGAAGCTGTGATTTTAAAAAACGGGGGAAGTAAGCTTTTCTTATTTCCAGACGCAAGCGCAAACTATAGAAAGTCGTTATGACGTAGAATGTGCATACTTTGTTGATTCCATTTATGAAATAAAACACATTTTCTAAAAACTCGTGTTTTTTAAGAAATCATGTAAACCATCTAGAAGCTGTGATTTTAAAAAACGGGGGAAGTAAGCTTTTCTTATTTCCGGACGCATGCACAAACTATAGAAAGTCGTTATGACGTAGAATGTCCATACTTTGTAGATTCCATTTATGAAATAAAACACATTTTCTAAAAACTCGTGTTTTTTACGAAATCATGTAAACCTTCTAGAAGCTGTGATTTTAAAAAACGGTGGAAGTAAGCTTTTCTTATTTCCAAACGTATGCGCAAACAATAGAAAGTCGTTATGACGTAGAATGTGCATACTTTGTTGATTCCATTTATGAAATAAAACGCATTTTCTAAAAACTCGTGTTTGTTAAGAAATCATGTAAACCATCTAGAAGCTGTGATTTTAAAAAACGGGAGAAGTAAGCTTTTCTTATTTCGAAATGCATGCGCAAACTATAGAAAGTCGTTATGACGTAGAACGTGCATACTTTGTAGATTCCATTTATGAAATAAAACACATTTTCTATAAACTCGTGTTTTTTACGAAATCATGTAAACCTTCTAGAAGCTATGATTTTAAAAAACGGGGGAAGTAAGTTTTTCTTATTTCCGGACGCATGCGCAAACTATAGAAAGTCATTATGATGTAGAATGTGCATAATTTGTAGATTCCATTTATGGAATAAAACATATTTTCTAAAAACTCGTGTTTTTTACGAAATCATGTAAACCTTCTAGAAGCTATGATTTTAAAAAACGGTGGAAGTAAGCTTTTCTTATTTCCGGACGCATCCGCAAACTATAGAAAGTCGTTATGACGTAGAATTTGCATACTTTGTTGATTCTATTTATGAAATAAAACACATTTTCTAAAAACTTGTGTTTTTTAAGAAATCATGTACTTCTAGAAGCTGTGATTTTAAAAAACGGGGGAAGTAAGCTTTTCTTATTTCCAAACGCATGCGCAAACTATAGAAAGTCGTTATGATGTAGAATGTGCATACTTTGTTGATTCCATTTATGAAATAAAACACATTTTCTAAAAACTCGTGTTTTTTACGAAATCATGTAAACCTTCTAGAAGCTGTGATTTTAAAAAACGGGGGAAGTAAGCTTTTCTTATTTCCGGACACATGCGCAAACTATAGAAAGTCGTTATGACGTAGAATGTCCATACTTTGTAGATTCCATTTATGAAATAAAACACATTTTCTAAAAACCCGTGTTTTTTACGAAATCATGTAAACCTTCTAGAAGCTGTGATTTTAAAAAATGGTGGATGTAAGCATTTCTAATTTCCGGACGCATGCGCAAACTATAGAAAGTCGTTATGATGTAGAATGTGCATACTTTGTTGATTCCATTTATGAAATAAAACACATTCTAAAAACTCGTGTTTTTTAACAAATCATGTAAACCTTCTATAAGCTGTGATTTTAAAAAACGGGGGAAGTAAACTTTTCTTATTTCCGGACGCATGCGCAAACTATAGAAAGTCTTTATGACGTAGAATGTGTTGATGTATATGTAACTTCGGAATGTATTTCACATATATGTATATTGTATTCCTATAGAGATGGTATTATTCCTCTATAAGGAAGTGTCGTCATTTATATTGTAAGTGTCGTAACTTATACTTGATGGGTTATTAGACCACCTTGTTTGGGGTCGGCCCTGTATAAGTCATGTGGGTTAATGGGTTATTAGACCACCCTATTGGGGGTCGGCCCACTCAGCATTATGTTATGTGGTTGAGTTCGAGCCGACATGAGTTAGGTAAAAAGGCAAGTCAAGTCAAGTATAAATAGAGTGCGGGAGGCACTCTATTTACTCACTCACTTCTCACACATGCTCTCAAGGAGGAGAGGCGCACTTATGGAGGAGGAGGATTGCTGCTAGGTTATGGCTATCTCTCTTGGTTGGTTGTATCATTGCTCTATCTATCTCTGAGGAAGTTATTGGGGTTTTTCACCTTTATGGTTTTCCCCAAGTAAATCTTTGTGTCTCTTGTGTGCTTGCATTATTGTCTCCATGATTGATATGCTGTAGATATGCTGTACATGTTGCTCTTTCAGTTAAGATCTTAGATCATATTGAATTAAATTCAGAAAATTTAACATGGTATCAGAGCTAGCCTGAAAGAAGGCATGATATGGCATGTATGACACTTGTTGCACTTACGATGCTAGGGCTTGATATAGCAAAAACCAGTCATCGTAGCACTTTCGCTATAAATCCGTTTCGGCGAATGTTTCGGATCTGAAATTGTTACAGGCCGAAGCTAAGATCTCCAGGTATCTTGTTTCCAAAGGACAACCTATAATTAGTTGTACTTTGTGATTTATGATCTGTACAATATAGGGTTTCTGCCTCTTCCAGATCTGAGTCAAAATCAGGTGACCTTGGGAAAAAGGTCATATCTTGGGCTAGGAAGCTCCAAATGAAATTTCGTAAAAAGTGACAGGTAGTACACAGTCTGCACTATCTCAGAAAACTTTTCCAGAGGCCGAAGTTAAACCAGTGACACGTGGAACGCCGTACAAGTTCGCTCTCCTGTATTATCCCATAAACAAGTCACGTTGCGACATTTGGCATAACTCTCTCTCAGAAAATCCAATTGAGGTCATACCTGTCAGGATGGAAAGATAACAGGCCGAGCTATCTCAGAAACCTTTTTCAGAGGCCGAAGTTCAAACAGTGACACGTGGCACGCCGTACAAGTTCGCTCTTCTGTTTATTCCCAAAACAGGTCACGTTGCGACATTTGGCATAACTCTCTCTCAGAGAATCCAATTGAGGTCAGACCTGTCAGGATGGAAAGGTAACAGGTCAGGCTATCTCAGGAAACTTTTTTTCAGACCCTGTGGATCAAAAATTTTCGAGTTACACCAGAAACAATCAGGTACATATTTCTGTCAAAACAGAATTATTTTTTGGTACCTTCATTCATGGCTTCCGGAATTTAGGGCTTTGAAGAAAGTTGGAATTTTTGTAATCGGAGACCACGGCTGAATGCTACTCATCAAAATAAAAATTTAGAGACCAAAATCAGAATTTTTGGTTGGGCAGAAGGCCGGGCTTGATTAGACCCTAGCCCGGGACTCTGATCAGGAAAGTGGAAAATTAGGGCTTCTGTAAAAATGGGAATTTTTGAAATCTGTGACCATGGCTGGAAGCTCCTTAGAAAAATAGAAGCTTAGAGCTTTGGATCAAACATTTTGATGGGGCAAAAGAGTGGGCTTCATCAAACCCCAGTTCAGGGTCATGTACAGTGATTTCGGAAGTTTCAAAGGCAAAATTGAGGAGTGAAACTTTGCAGTTTTCAAATTCTGAATATACCAGTTTGATCAGCTCATCAAGGCGCATATTCCTATCCTTTCGGAAGGTTGAAATTCAAAGTTTGAATTTTTGGGGTTTCTCTGACAAACCCATATCCAGCTCAAGGTCCAGTTCTTGCAAATCAAGTGGATTGGGTTAATCCTAGAAGAAGATGGATTGATCACCTGCATAAGTGAAAGAAGTTCCTATATCAGAGGGAGATGAGGATAAGGCCTTACATAAGAAGATTACAAGCGATCTCGACAGGTATGACTCATCGAGGTATGTTTCGATATTTGTCCATGATTAAGTTTATGGTATGTTTGTCTTCATGTTATTACGGTTAGTACAATTTTGATTTTAGATTTGTTGTATCACCTTAACAAAATTATGAATGCATGATAGAAGATATTCATTGGTTAGGGTGTTGACACTTATGATTGTACTAATGCATTATGGTGTTGTATGAGGTTTATGTTGTCTACTAACATGAAAGGTACACGAAGAAAGACAAATCATGTTCTGTTCCAAGAACATATGATCATGATAACATGAGGACAAAGATTCATCCATTTTCATGGATCTCATAAAAGGTCCATTTACGAGGTATGTATAACTTGGTTTTGTAATAAGTCAACCTATGAGATATACAGGTTACTAGCACAAGTCATTGAAGAAGAACAAGAAGACATCATGTGAGTATGTTAGACATAAATAGCTAGCATGCTAATCCAGGTATGTTTTTCCTATATCAAGATAGAATCCAACCTTGTGTTAGGATCTTATACTGTTGTTGATAATGATTATTCATGAAGTCATAGGTTTGAATAATCATGATTGTATGCATATCATGTTTCTTACCATAATTGATGATATGACTAACCAGAAGAATCATGATGGTATAGGTTTGAATAATCACAGGTTTTATGCATTTTATATCTCTTATCCTGATTGATGATTCAACTAATCTGAAGAGTCATAGGTTTGAGTAATTACAGGTTTAGACATGTTATGTTTCTTATGATTTGACTAACCATAAGAATCCTACATAAACCTTGAATGCTAATGCTTATTATTTCTGTTTGAAATGATCATGACTATACATGCTTAAGATTATTGTGTTTTAATAGTATACTAATGAATGTATGATTTTATATGAGATCACAAGGATAACACATTCATGATACTAATACGCATGCATAGGGACCAAGGTTGAATATGAGATTCAAGATCAGGTAATCCAGGAAGCAAAGATCAAGAGGGAGTACATTCCAGTGGTTTATGCATGGATGCAGATATTCAGAGGGAGTTGACCATCTCTCTACATCCCACAACAGAAAGGTGTAGAAGAATCTACTTCAGATTAGGACTCCAGCAGCTCCTGCAAGGAAGCGAAGACTCAGAAGGAGTCCACCCAACGAACAAACAAAGATAAGTATTTGAATTGTCATTTCTTAAATAATACTATTCAATAATGTATATACTGATGTTCCTAGAATTAGGTTGTGTATTATGCATATTAGAATAATTGCATTGATGAACAGTATACTCCTAATATGCATGGGTAAGTGGCCTATGGCACTGTACAACATTCCATTGCTACTTATCTAGAATGAAACCTCTTTGCTGACATGTTGGGAGTTGTGCACACTCTTAACAATGTTCTGGTAGAGATTGGAAGGCATCTAGAAAGTTACGGAATATGGATAAATGTTGTATTGAAGCATTGGCTAAGATAATTGCATGACTGTATGGCATATTTCTTTATGTGTAAGAATTTGTTCTGAAAACTATGAGATGTTTTCTAATCATGCAATTTAACTTGTTGTGTAGGAAAGATCGTATGCCATCTCCTACAAAAGAAGAATTACAACATTTGTTCTAGCAACAAAGATATCTATTGAAGATATTGAAGATATTGAAGTTCCCAGGATCTGGGATGAAGAAATGGAATGCCATGATCCGTCGATCATGAAGAATGATGTTTGGGATGAAATCCCAAGACATGAAGGGAAGTTTGCTATGACTTCCAAATGGAACTATCAGATCAAGCATGTTGCAGATGGCAGCATTGAGAAATATAAAAGTGATGAAATAGGAGATACACCAGATGGATTCAAGACAGCTTTCTTGAATAGTGTAGTTGAAGAAGAAGTGTATATGGAGCAGCCACTCGGTTCTGAGACACATGATAGGAAATCATATATGTGCAGAACTTGGTATGGTGAAGATAGATTGATTGCCGACACGCAGCGGAAGCTTACTATCGAGTTCAAGATGAAGAACTTGGGGATGATGCACTATTTGGTTTTGGCATGGAGGTGTGGCAGAGTGCAGAAGGAATCTTCCTTGGACAAGGGAAGTATGCAGTAGAGATCCTGAAGAGGTTCAGGATGATGGATTGCAAGGCCATGACCACACCTATGGCATCGAATCTGAAGCTTCTTTGTGATGCTTCATCTGAGCCAGTTGATGTTTCTATGTATCGTCAGATTATTGGGTCCTTGATGTACCTGACGAACACGAGACCAGACATTTGCTTTGCTGTGAACACATTGAGCCAGTTCCTGACGGATCCGAGAAGTGTTCACCTGGTTACTGTAAAGCATGTTCTGAGGTACCTGAAGGGTACAGTGGATTATGGGCTCAGGTATGAGGCGAATCAAAAGTTTAACCTGGAAGGTTATGTTGATTCAGATTGGGCTGGCAGTGCTGCAGACAGGAAGAGCACATCTGGGTGCTGCTTCAGTATGGGATCAGGTGTGATCTCTTGGTTTAGCAGGAAGCAGTCCTACGTAGCACTGAGTACAGCTGAGGCAGAGTATGTTGCAGCCTGTTCAGCTAGTTGTGAGGCAGTATGGCTACGGAAGCTACTGTCTGAGTTATTTGATCTCCCGTTGGAGGCTACTGGTATCTTCTGTGATAGCCAGAGTTGTGTGAAGCTGTCCGAGAACCCAGTGTTTCATGACAGGTCGAAACACATAGAGATCAAATATCACTATATCAGGGATATGGTGCAGAGAGGAGCTGTGAAGCTCCTATATGTTGCGACGGACGAGCAGATTGCAGATGTGCTGATGAAGCCACTAGCCAGGGTGAAGTTCGAGTACTTCAGAGAGAGGCTTGGCGTGCTTCAGATCAAGGATACTTCGAGGAAGAAGTGATGGACACATTTGCTGAAGCCATTCCAAGCATGTTGGAAGGAGGATCCTTCACATGGCTGTGGATGTAAGCGCTGGATGATGAGCATCAGGATGATGTTCTGGTTTCTGCTTGGATATGATCAGTTGGATCATTTTATGTATGTATGTATGCATCATGTTGGATGCTTGGACCATGTATCTGTATATGTATTAGGTGGATACATTGTATGATCAGGTGGATCATGTATGGTGATATGTATCATGTATTTGTATTTGTATCAGGTGGATACATTGATGATCAGGAGGATCATGTATGATGATATGTATCAGGTAGATACTTGGTATGCATCAGGTAGATGCATTGATGATCAGGAGGATCATGTATGATGATATGTATCATGTATTTGTATCAGGTGGATACATTGATGATCAGGAGGATCATGTATGATACTTGGTATGCATCAGGTAGATGCATTGATGATCAGGAGGATCATGTATGATGATATGTATCATGTATTTGTATCAGGTGGATACATTGATGATCAGGAGGATCATGTATGATACTTGGTATGCATTAGGTAGATGCATTGATGATCAGGTGGATCATGCAGCAGGATGTTGCAGTGATGATCAGGATGATCATAGATGACGAGCTTCAGGATGTTGCTCCAGATGACATGCAGCAGGACGTTGCAGTGATGATGATCAGGATGATCATGGATACATCAGGATGATGTATGGTGAGTATCAGGTTGATACTCTATGGCCGTGGATCAGGTTGTGCAGATGAGCATGTAATTCGTTGCCCTGGGAGATTTGCAGATGGTCTTTCGAGGTTTTGCCTATGGCATGTAATTCGGTGCCCTGGGACATCTGGCAAATGCTCTTTCGAGGTTTTGCTCTGGGAGGACATGTAATTCGTTGCCCTGGGAGATCTGCAGATAGTATTTCGAGGTTTTGCCTATGGCATATAATAGCGCCCTGGGATATCTGGCAGATGCTCTTGCGAGGTTTTTTCCTATGGCATGTAATTCGTTTCCCTGGGAGATCCGATAGGTTGGGCTGTGTGCCCGTAATCAGTCCTGGGATGCTCTTGCGAGGTTTTGCCATGACCACATGTAATTCGTTGCCCTGGGAGATTTCAGGTCGGAGTTGTGTACCCGTAACATCCTGAGATGCTCTTGCGAGGTTTTGTGGTGGACCACATGTAATTTGTGCCCTGGGAGATTTCAGGTCGGAGTTGTGTACCCGTAACATCCTGAGATGCTCTTGCGAGGTTTTGTGGTGGGGTCACATGTAATAGCGCCCTAGGAGATCCTACAGGTCGGAGTTGTGTACCCGTAACATCCTGGGATGCTCTTTCGAGGTTTTGTGACGCACGTAATAAGTCCTGAGGATTCCACAGTATGGCCAGTGATGACGAAGACCTGCAGGTGGTGGGCCTACATCCAGTATGAAAAAGGACTGGCTCTGTAGAACTTCCTATGACGAGTAGATTCAGAGATTGATTGAGATAGCAGCAGCAGTGACGATGATGATGACTCGATGACGATTATCCAGTGACGATGATCCAGAGAAGATGACTTGTGCTAGAAGAACTGTGCTAAGAAATACCTTCCTAGTTAAGAGGGAGTGTTGATGTATATGTAACTTCGGAATGTATTTCACATATATGTATATTGTATTCCTATAGAGATGGTATTATTCCTCTATAAGGAAGTGTCGTCATTTATATTGTAAGTGTCGTAACTTATACTTGATGGGTTATTAGACCACCTTGTTTGGGGTCGGCCCTGTATAAGTCATGTGGGTTAATGGGTTATTAGACCACCCTATTGGGGGTCGGCCCACTCAGCATTATGTTATGTGGTTGAGTTCGAGCCGACATGAGTTAGGTAAAAAGGCAAGTCAAGTCAAGTATAAATAGAGTGCGGGAGGCACTCTATTTACTCACTCACTTCTCACACATGCTCTCAAGGAGGAGAGGCGCACTTATGGAGGAGGAGGATTGCTGCTAGGTTATGGCTATCTCTCTTGGTTGGTTGTATCATTGCTCTATCTATCTCTGAGGAAGTTATTGGGGTTTTTCACCTTTATGGTTTTCCCCAAGTAAATCTTTGTGTCTCTTGTGTGCTTGCATTATTGTCTCCATGATTGATATGCTGTAGATATGCTGTACATGTTGCTCTTTCAGTTAAGATCCTAGATCATATTGAATTAAATTCAGAAAATTTAACAGAATGTGCATACTTTGTAGATTCCATTGATGAAATAAAACACATTTTCTAAAAACTCGTGTTTTTTACGAAATCATGTAAACCTTCTAGAAGTTGTGATTTTAAAAAACGGGGGAAGTAAGCTTTTCTTATTTCCGGACGCATGCGCAAATTATAGAAAGTCGTTATGACGTAGAATTTGCATACTTTGTAGATTCCATTTATGGAATAAAACATATTTTCTAAAAACTCGTGTTTTTTACGAAATCATATAAACCTTCTAGAAGCTATGATTTTAAAAAATGGTGGAAGTAAGCTTTTCTTATTTCCGGACGCATCCGCAAACTATAGAAAGTCGTTATGACGTAGAATGTGCATACTTTGTTGATTCTATTTATGAAATAAAACACATTTTCTAAAAACTCGTGTTTTTTAAGAAATCATGTAAACCTTCTAGAAGCTGTGATTTTAAAAAACGGGGGAAGTAAGCTTTTCTTATTTCCAAACGCATGCGCAAACTATAGAAATTCGTTATGATGTAGAATGTGCATACTTTGTTGATTCCATTTATGAAATAAAACACATTTTCTAAAAACTCGTGTTTTTTACGAAAAGATGTAAACCATCTAGAAGCTGTGATTTTAAAAAACGGGGGAAGTAGGCTTTTCTTATTTCCAAACACATGCGCAAACTATAGAAATTCGTTATGATGTAGAATATGCATACTTTGTTGCTTCCATTTATTTAATAAAACACATTTTCTAAAAACTCGTGTTTTTTAAGAAATCATGCAAAACTTCTAGAATCTGTGATTTTAAAAAACGGGGGAGGTAAGCTTTTCTTATTTGCCGACGCATGCGCAAACTATAGAAAATCGTTATGATGTAGAATATGCTTACTTTGTAGAATGTCCATACTTTGTAGATTCCATTTATGAAATAAAACACATTTTCTAAAAACTCGTGTTTTTTACGAAATCATGTAAACCTTCTAGAAGCTGTCATTTTAAAAAACGGGGGAAGTAAGCTTTTCTTATTTCCAAACGCATGCGCAAGCAATAGAAAGTCGTTATGACGTAGAATGTGCATACTTTGTTAATTCTATTTATGAAATAAAACACATTTTCTAAAAACTCGTGTTTGTTAAGAACTCATGTAAACCATCTAGAAGCTGTGATTTTAAAAAACGAGGGAAGTAAGCTTTTCTTATTTCCAAACACATGCGCAAACTATAGAAAGTCATTATGACGTAGAATGTGCATACTTTGTAGATTCCATTTCTGAAATAAAACACATTTTCTAAAAACTCATGTTTTTTACGAAATCATGTAAACCTTCTTCAAGCTGTGATTTTAAAAAACGGTGCAAGTAAGCTTTTCTTATTTCCGGACGAATGTGCAAACTATAGAAAGTCGTTATGACGTAGGATGTCCGTACTTGTTGATTCCATTGATGAAATAAAACACATTTTCTAAAAAATCGTGTTTTTTACGAAATTATGTTAACCTTCTAGAAGCTGTGATTTTAAAAAATGGTGGAAGTAAGCTTTTCTTATTTCCGGACGCATGCGCAAACTATAGAAAGTCGTTATGACTTAGAATGTGCATACTTTGTTGATTCCATTTATGGAATAAAACACATTTTCTAAAAACTCGTGTTTTTTAAGAAATCATGTAAACCTTCTAGAAGCTGTGATTTTAAAAAATGGGTGAAGTAAGCTTTTCTTATTTCCAAACGCAAGCGCAAACTATAGAAACTCATTATGACGTAGAATGTGCATACTTTATTGATTCCATTGATGAAATAAAACATATTTTCTAAAAACTCGTGTTTTTTAAGAAATCATGTAAACCTTCTAGAAGCTGTGATTTTAAAAAACGGGGGAAGTAAAATTTTCTTATTTCCAAACGCATGCGCAAACTATAGAAAGTCGTTATGACGTAGAATGTGCATACTTTGTAGATTCCATTTATGAAATAAAATACATTTTCTAAAAACTTGTGTTTTTTACGAAATCATGTAAACCTTCTAGAAGCTGTGATTTCAAAAAATGGTGGAAGTAAGCTTTTCTTATTTCCGGACGAATGCGCAAACTATAGAAAGTCGTTATGACGTAGAATGTGCATACTTTGTTGATTCCATTTATGAAATAAAATACATTTTCTAAAAACTCGTGTTTTTTAAGAAATCATGTAAACCTTCTAGAAGCTGTGATTTTGAAAAACAGGGGAAGTAAGCTTTTCTTATTTCCAAACGCAAGCGCAAACTATAGAAAGTCGTTATGACGTAGAATGTGCATACTTTGTTGATTCCATTTATGAAATAAAACACATTTTCTAAAAACTCGTGTTTTTCAAGAAATCATGTAAACCATCTAGAAGCTGTGATTTTAAAAAACGGGGGAAGTAAGCTTTTCTTATTTCCAAACGCATGCGCAAACTATAGAAAGTCGTTATGACATAGAATATGCATACTTTGTTCATTCCATTTATTTAATAAAACACATTTTCTAAAAACTCATGTTTTTTAAGAAATCATGCAAAGCTTCTAGAATCTGTGATTTTAAAAAACGGGGGAGGTAAGCTTTTCTTATTTGCGGACGCATGTGCAAAGTATAGAAAATCGTTATGACGTAGAATGTGCATACTTTGTAGATTCCATTTATGAAATAAAACACATTTTCTAAAAACTCGTGTTTTTTACGAAATCATGTAAACCTTGTAGAAGCTATGATTTTAAAAAACGGGGGAAGTAAGCTTTTCTTATTTCCAAACGCATGCGCAAACAATAGAAAGTCGTTATGACGTAGAATGTGCATACTTTGTTGATTCCATTTATGAAATAAAACACATTTTCTAAAAACTCGTGTTTTTTAAGAAATCATTTAAACCATCTAGAAGATGTGATTTTAAAAAATGGGGGAAGTAAGCTTTTCTTATTTCCAAACGCATTTGCAAACTATTGAAAGTCGTTATGACGTAGAATGTGCATACTTTGTAGATTCCATTTATGAAATAAAACACATTTTCTAAAAACTCGTGTTTTTTACGAAATCATGTAAACCTTCTAGAAGCTGTGATTTTAAAAAACGGTGGAAGTGAGCTTTTCTTATTTCTGGACGAATGCGCAAACTATAGAAAGTCATTATGACGTAGAATGTCCATACATTGTTGATTCCATTGATGAAATAAAACACATTTTCTAAAAACTCGTGTTTTTTACGAAACTATGTAAACCTTCTAGAAGCTGTGACTTTAAAAAACGGTGGAAGTAAGCTTTTCTTATTTCCGGACGCATGCGCAAACTATAGAAAGTCGTTATGACTTAGAATGTGCATACTTTGATGATTCCATTGATGAAATAAAACACATTTTCTAAAAACTCGTGTTTTTTAACAAATCATGTAAACCATCTAGAAGCTGTGATTTTAAAAAACGGGGGAAGTAAGCTTTTCTTATTTCCAAACGCATGCGCAAACTATAGAAAGTCGTTATGACGTCGAATATGCATACTTTGTTGATTCCATTTATTTAATAAAACACATTTTCTAAAAACTCTTGTTTTTTAAGAAATCACGCAAAACTTCTAGAATCTGTGATTTTAAAAAACGGGGGAGGTAAGCTTTTCTTATTTGCGGACGCATGCGCAAACTATAGAAAATCGTTATGACGTAGAATGTGCATACTTTGTAGATTCCATTTATGAAATAAAACACATTTTCTAAAAACTCGTGTTTTTTACGAAATCATGTAAACCTTCTAGAAGTTGTGATTTTAAAAAACGGGGGAAGTAAGCTTTTCTTATTTCCAAATGCATGCGCAAACTATAGAAAGTCGTTATGATGTAGAATGTGCATACTATGTTGATTCCATTTATGAAATAAAACACATTTTCTAAAAAATCGTGTTTTTTAAGAAATCATGTAAACCATCTAGAAGCTGTGATTTTAAAAAACGGGGGAAGTAAGCTTTTCTTATTTCCAAACGCATGCGCAAACTATAGAAAGTCGTTATGACATAGAATGTGCATACTTTGTGTTGAGATATTGTAACTTCAAAGAATATTATATTTGTACTTTATTATTCCGGAGATGTTTCATTCCTCGATGAAGATCTTATTGTATATCCCGAGATGTTTATTCCTCCGTCGGAACGTGGTAACTCGGGTTATTAGACTTCCCTAGTGGGGGTCGGCCCTGTATATGTTATGTGGGTCAAAGGGTTATTAGACCACCCTAGAGGGGTCAGCCCAGTCAGTTGTAGTGGGGTATTTAACCCATTGGTTAAATACGAGCCTACGTGTACCTTTGTAAAATACATGTCAGTGTAGTGTATAAATAGAGGAGGTGTGTTCCTCATTTGACATATACACTCACTTGAGAAAGGAGCACTTGTGGAGGAGACGTCTGCTATGGTGGAGGAGGAGATCATATCTTTGGTTTGCATCTTTGTGTATTGCTGGTCATCTATATTGAGGAAGCTTTACTGGGTTTTCTACCCCATGAGGGTTTCCCAGGATAAATCTGTGTCTCTTGTGTTTATGCTATGCTTGTTGTTTCTTCAGTGATCCTGTATATGCTATTATTGTGAAATGGAATGTAATGCTGCTATTTTCTGTCTTAGCATATTAAATATTAACATGGTATCAGAGCTAACCTGAAGGAAGGCAAGGTATGGCACTTACGACACTTGCTTTACTTACGACAATTTGAAGGTTAGGGTTTTACATAGCAAAAACCAGTCATCGTGGAACTTTCGCTATAAATCCATTTATGTGAAGTTGCAGGGTTTGAAAAGTTTACAGGTCGAAGATAACATCCTCAGGTACCTTGTGTCCAAAGGGCACCCTCAGATTCGTTGTACTTTATGAGTTATGATCAGTACAAGTTAGAGTTTCTGCCTCTTCCAGATCTCAGTCAAAATCCGGTAACCCTTGAAAAAAGGTCATAACTTGGGCTAGGAAGATCCAAATGAAATTTCGTAAAAAGTGACAGGTAGTACACAGACTGTACTATCTCAAGAAACTTTTTCAGAGGCCGAAGGTGAACCAGTGACACGTGGCACGCCATACAAGTTCGCTCTCCTGTTTTATCCCATAAACAGGTCACGTTGCGACACTTGGCATAACTCTCTCTCAGAGAGTCCAATTGAGGTCAGACCTATTAGGATAGAAAGATAACAGGGAGAGCTATCTCAAGAAAAGTTTTCAGATGCCGAAGGTCAAACAGTGACACGTGGCATGCCGTACAAGTTCGCTCTCCTGTTTTATCCCATAAACAGGTCACGTTGCGACACTTGGCATAACTCTCTCTTAGAAAATCCAATTGAGGTCAAACCTATCAGGATGGAAGGATGACAGGTCAGGATACTACAGAAAATATTTTCAGACCCTGTGGAGCAAAAATTTCAGAGTTATAGCAGAAACAATCAGGTGCATATTTCTGTCAAAACAGAATTATTTTTGGAGCACCTTTATTCATGGCTTCCGGAATTTAGGGTTTTGGAGAAAGTTAGAATTTTTGGAATCATAATCCACGGCTGGAAGCTCCTCAGAAAAATAAGAGTTTAGAGCCTTGGATCAAACCTTTTTACTGAGCAAAAGGGTGGGCTTCATCAAACCCTAGTTCGGGATCCTGTCAAGAAGATCTAGAAGTTTGAAAGGCAATTTTGAGGGGTCAATTTTTGGAGATTTCAAAATTGAAGTATGCTAGTTTGATCAGCTCAGCAAGACACATCCTTACATTCATTCAGAAGTGTGAAAGTCAAAGATTGAATTTTTACGGTTTCTCTAGCAAACCCTAATCAAGCTCTAGATCAAGTTTCAGGGGGAGTTGAGGCTAAGGCCTTACATAAGAAGACTACAAGAAGTCTCAACAGGTATGACTTGAGGTTCAGGTATGTCTTGAAATCTGATTCTTGATTAAGTTCATAATGTGTTTGTCTTCATGTTATTTATTAGTACAATCTTGATTAATGTTAGAATTGTCTTATCACCCTAGTAATAGTATGAATGCATGTGAATGATCGAAGACATTCATTGATTAGGGCTATATGATTGCACTAATGCATTATGGTGTTGTATGAGGTTGATGTCGTTTGCTAACAAGATACAGGTACATCACAAAAGACAAATCAAGATCCTTAAAACATGACAACATGAAGACAAAGACTCATCCATAATCTTTGTTCTACTTACGAGGTATGTATGACTTTGTTATATTATGCTTAACCTATGAGACATGCAGGTTCTAGCTCAGGATCTCTAAATCATTGAAGAGATTGTTTAGGTATGTTGTACATAGCTAAGCAGATATACTAATCCAGGTATGTTTTCCTATGACAAGTTAGAATCTTACCTTAGGATCCCTTATATAAGTATACTTGGTATGATTGGTTATGCTTATTCATAAAGTTAGTAATCAAGGGTTTATGCATATTATGTCTCTTATCTTGATGATCTAATTAACCAGAAGAGTACTATGATCAAACAAGAATATGCAGAAGTAAAAGAAGACTTCCTTGAAACCTTGAATATTATCTATAATCATGACTATACATTTTCAAAGATTATTTAGAACTAGAATGCTTTGATAATATTGAGAATATACTAATGAATGTATGTCTGTGTATGAGGATGACACTAGTGCACACTTGAGCATGCATAGTGGTACAGAATGAATAGAAGTTCAAAAGACATATAGAAGATCAAGCGGGAGGCAACCACACAAACATAAAAGATAAGTATTTGAGATGTTATTTGAAATAGTAAATGATATTGCTTGTATGAATATTTGTATTCCTAGAATATATCATGCTGAGTGTAAACATTCATAGAGCATTGAACAGTATACTACTAATATGCATATGATTGGTAAGTTGGACAAACATTCCATTGTTGCTTGTCTAGAATGAAACCTCTTTGCTGACATGCTGAGAGCTGTGCACACTCTCAATAGTATGTTCTGGTAGAGATGGAAGGCATCTAGATAGCCACTGTATGCATACAGGATATGGGAAAGTGTTGTGCCAAAGTATTGGTCAAAATAGTTACATAACTATGTAAATGATATCTGTATGCATAATAGGTTATCATGTCAATATGATTTGATGATTATGAAGTATTACTAATCATGTACTTAATTTTTATTTGAAAGATCATGATGAATGATGAACACTGAACAAGCGATGGATGTTCAAACAAAAGGATTTACAAATCAAACACACTATAGAAGGCTTGTGGCTAGAAAATTCTCTTAGAAAGAGGAAGAGAATCATGATAAGATGTTTGCTCCAAGTGGCTAGATAAGACCATTCTCTTAATGGTGTAATTAAAGAAGAAGTGTGAATCAGGTTCTGTATGGGTACCCAGGATCGATAATAAATTGATGAGCTTAATGATCACCATGGGTGATGAGGATCTCAACCTTTGCTACAAGGTTGAATATTGTTTCTATACACAGACGATATGGTGCAGAAAGGAACGAAAAGTTTGAATTTGTAACAATGTACTAACCAAACCTCTACCGATCCAATGTACTAACCAAACCTCTACCTCAAGTAAAGTTTTCTGAGACAAACTTAATATAGTTCAGAAGGACCCTCCTCGAAAGGGGGAGTGATGTGATAAATCATGATGAGATTGCCTGCATCGACAGTGAGGTCGATAATGAGGATACCTATATTAGTGATGCCGACAAAGAGGTTGGTGGATGGCCCTTAGATAGGGTCAAAGGTGACAAGGGGATTGCATCATCCTTGAACATATGTTCTAAAGAGAGCCGTAGACGTATGTCTTCGAGAATGAGTCCTTGGTGGACATGATAGGATTGCATCATCCTCAAGAGAGCCGTAGACATATATATGTCTTCGAGAATGAAGTTCTTGGTGAACATGTGAGGGGATTGGATCATCCCTGGACTTCAGTCCTAAAGAAGAGCCGTAGACGTATGTCTTCGAGAATGAAGTCCTTGGTGGACATGATAGGATTGCATCATCCTCAAGAGAGCCGTAGACGTATGTCTTCGAGAATGAAGTTCTTGGTGAAAATGTGAGGGGATTGGATCATCCCTGGACTTCAGTCCTAAAGAAGAGCCATAGACGTATGTCTTCGAGAATGAAGTTTTTGGTGAACATGTGAGCGGATTAGATCATCCCTGGACTTCAGTCCTAAAGAAGAGCAGTAGACGTATGTCTTCGAGAATGAAGTCCTTGGTGGACGGTTGAGGATTAAGTCATCCTTGGACGTGGTCCTAAATGTACGGTGGAGGATTAATTCATCCTTGGACGTAGGTCCTAAATGTACGGTTGAGGATTAAGTCATCCTTGGACGTAGGTCCTAAATGTACGGTTGAGGATTAAGTCATCCTTGGACGTAGGTCCTAAATGTACGGTTGAGGATTAAGTCATCCTTGGACGTAGGTCCTAAATGTACGGTTGAGGATTAAGTCATCCTTGGACGTTGGTCCTAAATGTACGGTTGTGGATTAAATCATCATTGGACAGTAAATCCAGTAATTCCGAAAGGAAGGATAGTCCTAAATGAATTGAGTGGATTAAATCATCCTTGGATAGTAAATCCAGTAATTCCGAAAGGAAGGATAGTCCTAAATGAATTGAGTGGATTAAATCATCCTTGGACAGTAAATCCAGTAATTTCGAAAGGAAGGATAGTCCTAAATGAATTGAGTGGATTAAATCATCCTTGGACAGTAAATCCAGTAATTCCAAAAGGAAGGATAGTCCTAAATGAATTGAGTGGATTAAATCATCCTTGGACAGTAAATCCAGTAATTCTGAAAGGAAGGATAGTCCTAAATGAATTGAGTGGATTAAATCATCCTTGGACAGTAAATCCAGTAATTCCGAAAGGAAGGATAGTCCTAAATGAATTGAATGGATTAAATCATCCTTGGACAGTAAATCCAGTAATTTTGAAAGGAAGGATAGTCCTAAATGAGATTGAGTGGACTAATCATCCTGTAAATAGATTGGGATTGCCTCATCCCTAGACATGGTGAGATGTATTAAACTGATAAGGACTAATCATCCTGTAAATAGATTGGGATTGCCTCGTCCCTAGACATGGTGAGATGTCTTAAAGTGATAAGGACTAATCATCCTGTAAATAGATTGGGATTGCCTCATCCCTAGACATGGTGAGATGTCTTAAGTGATAAGGACTAATCATCCAGTAAATAGATTGGGATTGCCTCGTCCCTAGACATGGTGAGGTGTCTTAAAGTGATAAGGATTGATCATCCTGTAAGTTGATCTGGATTGCATCATCCATGGACATGAGAGTTGTCTTAAACTGAGAGGGACTGATCATCCTGTAAGCGGATCAGGATTGTATCATCCTTGGACCTATGTCCTAAAGTGAGAGGGATTGATCATCCCGTAATTGGATCTTGTGTGTTGCAGGGTATGCTGCTATTGTGTATACTTGTATTGATGAGGATACTTGTATTGATGATGTGTATACTTGTATTGATGAGGATACTTGTATTGATGATGTGTATACTTGTATTGATGAGGATACTTGTATTGATGATGTGTATACTTGTATTGATGAGGATACTTGTATTGATGATGTGTATACTTGTATTGATGAGGATACTTGTATTGATGATGTGTATACTTGTATTGATGAGGATACTTGTATTGATGATGTTGTTGATCGTGATGATCTAGATGACGATGTTATTGATCGTGATGATCTAGATGACGATGATGCTGATCGTGATGATCTATATGACGATGCTGCTGATCGTGATGATCTAGATGACGATGTTGTTGATCGTGTGATGACGATGCTGATGATTGTGTGATGACGATGGTAATGATCGTGTGATGACGATGCTGATGATCATGTGATGACGATGCTGAGGATCGTGTGATGACGATGCTAATGATCGTGTGATGACGATGTTGATGATCGTGTGATGACGATGCTGATGATCGTGAGATGACGATGCTGATGATCGTGAGATGACGATGCTGATGATCGTGCGATGACGATGCTGATGATCGTGAGATGACGATGCTGATGATCGTGTGATGACGATAATCGTGAGGATCCAGATGATGATATTGTTGTAGCTGTTCAAGTGCTACAGAAGATAAAGACTCAATACTGAAGATGTCGATGTTCCAGTATTGAAGATGTTCCAGTAATTGCTTGAGTTACTGATGATGTTGAGAAAGCTTCCAATGATTTATAGATGTATCATGTATGATGTTGATGACTCCTTGCTCGTGCAGATGTTGTTATAATATCCTTCTCGTTAAGGGGGAGTGTTGAGATATTGTAACTTCAAAGAATATTATATTTGTACTTTATTATTCCGGAGATGTTTCATTCCTCCGTGAAGATCTTATTGTATATCCCGAGATGTTTATTCCTCTGTCGGAATGTGGTAACTCGGGTTATTAGACTTCCCTAGTGGGGGTCGGCCCTGTATATGTTATGTGGGTCAAAGGGTTATTAGACCACCCTAGAGGGGTCAGCCCAGTCAGTTGTAGTGGGGTATTTAACCCATTGGTTAAATACGAGCCTACGTGTACCTTTGTAAAATACATGTCAGTGTAGTGTATAAATAGAGGAGGTGTGTTCCTCATTTGACATATACACTCACTTGAGAAAGGAGCACTTGTGGAGGAGACGTCTGCTATGGTGGAGGAGGAGATCATATCTTTGGTTTGCATCTTTGTGTATTGCTGGTCATCTATATTGAGGAAGCTTTACTGGGTTTTCTACCCCATGAGGGTTTCCCAGGATAAATCTGTGTCTCTTGTGTTTATGCTATGCTTGTTGTTTCTTCAGTGATCCTGTATATGCTATTATTGTGAAATGGAATGTAATGCTGCTATTTTCAGTCTTAGCATATTAAATATTAACACTTTGTTGTTTCCATTTATGAAATAAAACACATTTTCTAAAAACTCGTGTTTTTTAAGAAGTCATGTAAACCTTCTAGAAGCTGTGATTTTAAAAAACGGTGGAAGTAATCTTTTCTTATTTCCGGACGCATGTGCAAACTATAGAAAGTCATTATGACGTAGAATGTGCATACTTTGTTGATTCCATTTAAGAAATAAAACACATTTTCTAAAAACTCGTGTTTTTTAAGAAATCATGTAAACCTTCTAGAAGCTGTGATTTTAAAAAACGGGGGATGTAAGCTTTTCTTATTTCCAAACGCATGCGCAAACTATACAAAATTCGTTAGGACGTAGAATGTCCATACTTTGTTGATTCCATTTATGAAATAAAACACATTTTCTAAAAACTCGTGTTTTTTAAGAAATACTGTAAACCTTCTAGAAGCTGTGACTTTAAAAAATGGTGGAAGTAAGCTTTTCTTATTTCCGGACGCATGCGCAAACTATAGAAAGTTGTTATGACGTAGAATGTGCATACTTTGTAGATTCTATTTATGAAATAAAACACATTTTCTAAAAACTCGTGTTTTTTACGAAATCATGTAAACCTTCTAGAAGCTTTGATTTTAAAAAATGGTGGAAGTAAGCTTTTCTTATTTTCGGACGAATGCGCAAACTATAGAAAGTCGTTATGATGTAGAATGTGCATACTTTGTTGATTCCATTTATGAAATAAAACACATTTTCTAAAAACTCGTGTTTTTTAAGAAATCATGTAAACCTTCTAGAAGCTGTGATTTTAAAAAACGGGGGAAGTAAGCTTTTCTTATTTCCAAACGCAAGCGCAAACTATAGAAAGTCGTTATGACGTAAAATGTGCATACTTTGTTGATTCCATTTATGAAATCAAACACATTTTCTAATAACTCGTGTTTTTTGAGAAATCATGTAAACCATCTAGAAGCTGTGATTTTAAAAAACGGGGGAAGTAAGCTTTTCTTATTTCCAAACGCATGCGCAAACTATAGAAAGTCGTTATGATGTAGAATATGCATACTTTGTTGATTCCATTTATTTAATAAAACACATTTTCTAAAAACTCGTGTTTTTTAAGAAATCACGCAAAACTTCTAGAATCTGTGATTTTAAAAAACGGGGGAGGTAAGCTTTTCTTATTTGCGGATGCATGCGCAAACTATAGAAAATCGATATCACGTAGAATGTACATACTTTGTAGATTCCATTTATGAAATAAAACACATTTTCTAAAAACTCGTGTTTTTTACGAAATCATGTAAAACTTCTAGAAGCTGTGATTTTAAAAAACGGTGGAAGTAAGATTTTCGTATTTCCGGAAGCATGCGCAAACTATAGAAAGTCGTTATGACGTAGAATGTGCATTCGTTGTTGATTCCATTTATGAAATAAAACACATTTTCTAAAAACTCGTGTTTTTTAAGAAATCATGTAAACATCTAGAAGCTGTGATTTTAAAAAACGGGGGAAGTAAGCTTTTCTTATTTCCAAACGCATGCGCAAACTATAGAAAGTTGTTATGACGTAGAATGTGCATACTTTGTTGATTCCATTTATGAAATAAAACACATTTTCTAAAAACTCGTGTTTTTTAAGAAGTGATGTAAACCTTCTAGAAGCTCTGATTTTAAAAAACGGTGGAAGTAAGTTTTTCTTATTTCCGAACGCATGTGCAAACTATAGAAAGTCATTATGACGTAGAATGTGCATACTTTGTTGATTCCATTTATGAAATAAAACACATTTTCTAAAAACTCTTGTTTTTTAAGAAATCATGTAAACCTTCTAGAAGTTGTGATTTTAAAAAACGGGGGATGTAAGCTTTTCTTATTTCCAAACGCATGCGCAAACTATAGAAAGTCGTTATGACGTAGAATGTCCATACTTTGTTGATTCCATTTATGAAATAAAACACATTTTCTAAAAACTTGTGTTTTTTAAGAAATCATGTAAACCTTCTAGAAGCTGTGATTTTAAAAAATGGTGGAAGTAAGCTTTTCTTATTTCCGGACGCATGCGCAAACTATAGAAAGTCGTTATGACGTAGAATGTGCATACTTTGTAGATTCCATTTATGAAATAAAACACATTTTCTAAAAACTCGTGTTTTTTACGAAATCATGTAAACCTTCTAGAAGCTGTGATTTTAAAAAACGGGGGAAGTAGGCTTTTCTTATTTCCGGACGCATGCGCAAACTATAGAAAGTCGTTATGACATAGAATGTGCATACTTTGTAGATTCCATTTATGAAATAAAACATATTTTCTAAAAACTCGTGTTTTTTACGAAATCATGTAAATCTTCTAGAAGCTGTGATTTTAAAAACGGTGGTAGTAAGCTTTTCTTATTTCTAGACGCATGCACAAACTATAGAAAGTCATTATGACATAGAATGTGCATACTTTGTAGATTCCATTTATGAAATAAAACAGATTTTCTAAAAACTCGTGTTTTTTACGAAATCATGTAAACCTTCTAGAAGCTGTGATTTTAAAAAACGGTGGAAGTAAGCTTTTTTTATTTCAGATGCATGCGCAAACTATAGAAAGTCGTTATGATGTAGAATGTGCATACTTTGTTGATTCTATTTATGAAATAAAACACATTTTCTAAAAACTCGTGTTTTTTAAGAAATCATGTAAACCTTCTAGAAGCTGTGATTTTAAAAAACGGGGGAAGTAATCTTTTCTTATTTCCGGACGCATGGGCAAACTATAGAAAGTCGTTATGACGTAGAATGTGCATACTTTGTTGATTCCATTTATGAAATAAAACACATTTTCTAAAAACTCTTGTTTTTTCCGAAATCATGTAAACCTTCTAGAAGCTGTGATTTTAAAAAACGGGGGAAGTAAGCTTTTCTTATTTCTGGATGCATGCGCAAACTATAGAAATTCGTTATGACGTAGAATGTGCATACTTTGTTGATTCCATTTATGAAATAAGACACATTTTCTAAAAACTCGCGATTTTTACGAAATCATGTAAACCTTCTAGAAGCTGTGATTTTAAAAAATGGTGGAAGTAAGCTTTTCTTATTTTCGGACGTATGCGCAAATTATAGAAAGTCGTTATGACATAGAATGTGCGTACTTTGTTGATTCCATTTATGAAATAAAATACATTTTCTAAAAACTCTTGTTTTTTAAGAAATCATGTAAACCTTCCAGAAGCTGTGATTTTAAAAAACGGGGGAAGTAAGCTTTTCTTATCTCCGGACGCATGCGCAAACTATAGTAAGTCGTTATGACGTAGAATGTGCATACTTTGTTGATTCCATTTATGAAATAAAACACATTTTCTAAAAACTCGTGTTTTTTAAGAAATCATGTAAACCTTCTAGAAGCTGTGATTTTAAAAAATGGGGGAAGTAAGCTTTTCTTATTCTCGGATGCATGCGCAAACTATAGAAATTCGTTATGACATAGAATTGGCATACTTTGTACATTCCATTTATGAAATAAAACACATTTTCTAAAAACTCGTGTTTTTTAAGAAATCATGTAAACCTTCTAGAAGCTGTGATTTTAAAAAATGGTGGAAGTACGTTTTGATTATTTCCTGACGAATGCGCAAACTATAGAAAGTCGTTATGACGTAGAATGTGCATACTTTGTTGATTCCATTTATGAAATAAAACACATTTTCTAAAAACTCGTGTTTTTTAAGAAATCATGTAAACCTTCTAGAAGCTGTGATTTTGAAAAACGGGGGAAGTAAGCTTTTCTTATTTCCAAATGCAAGCGCAAACTATAGAAAGTCGTTATGACGTAGAATGTGCATACTTTGTTGATTCCATTTATGAAATAAAACACATTTTCTAAAAACTCGTGTTTTTTACGAAATCATATAACATTCTAGAAGCTGTGATTTTAAAAAACGGTGGAAGTAAGCTTTTCTTATTTCCGGACGCATGCGCAAACTATAGAAAGTCGTTATGATGTAGAATGTGCATACTTTTGTTGATTCCATTTATGAAATAAAACACATTCTCTAAAAACTCGTGTTTTTTACGAAATCATGTAAACCTTCTAGAAGCTGTGATTTCAAAAAACGGTGGAAGTAAGCTTTTCTTATTTCCGGACGCATGCGCAAACTATAGAAAGTCGTTATGAATTAGGATTTTCATACTTTCTTGATTCCATTTATGAAAAAAAACACATTTTCTAAAAACTCGAGTTTTTTGAGAAACCATGTAAACCTTCTAGAAGCTATGATTTAAAAAAACGGGGGAAGAAAACTTTTCTTATTTCCAAACACATGCGCAAACTATAGAAAGTCATTATGATGTAGAATGTGCATACTTTGTTCATTCCATTTATGAAATAAAACACATTTTCTAAAAACTCGTGTTTTTTAAGAAATCATGTAAACCTTCTAGAAGCTGTGATTTTAAAAAATGGGGGAAGTAAGCTTTTCTTATTTCCAGACGCATGCGCAAACTATAGAAAGTCGTTATGACGTAGAATGTGCATACTTTGTAGATTCCATTGATGAAATAAAACACATTTTCTAAAAAAACGTGTTTTTTACGAAATCATGTAAACCTTCTAGAAGCTGTGATTTTAAAAAACGGGGGAAGTAAGGTTTTCTTATTTCCGGACGCATGCGCAAACTATAGAAAGTCGTTATGACGTAGAATGTGCATACTTTGTAGATTCCATTTATGAAATAAAACACATTTTCTAAAAACTCGTGTTTTTTACGAAATCATGTAAACCTTCTAGAAGCTGTGATTTTAAAAAACGGGGGAAGTAAGCTTTTCTTATTTACGGACACATGCGCAAACTATAGAAATTCGTTATGACGTAGAATGTGTATACTTTGTTGATTCCATTTATGAAATAAAACACATTTTCTAAAAACTCGTGTTTTTTACGAAATCATGTAAACCTTCTAGAAGCTGTGATTTTAAAAAATGGGGGAAGTAAGCTTTTCTTATTTCCGGACAAATACGCAAACTCTAGAAAGTCGTTATGACGTAGAATTTGCATACTTTGTTGATTCCATATATGAAATAAAACACATTTTCTAAAAACTCGTGTTTTTTACGAAATCATGTAAACCTTCTAGAAGCTGTGATTTTAAAAAACGGGGGAAGTAAGCTTTTCTTATTTCCAGACGCATGCGGAAACTATAGAAAGTCGTTATGACGTAGAATGTGCATACTTTGTTGATTCCTTTTATGAAATAAAACACATTTTCTAAAAACTCATGTTTTTTAAGAAATCATGTAAACCTTCTAGAAGCTGTGATTTTAAAAAACGGGGGAAGTAATGTTTTATTATTTCCAATTGCATGCGCAAACTATAGAAAGTCGTTATGACGTGGAATGTGCATACTTTGTTGATTCCATTTATGAAATAAAACACATTTTCCAAAAACTCGTGTTTTTTAAGAAATCATGTAAACCTTCTAGAAGTTGTGATTTTAAGAAACGGTGGAAGTAAGCTTTTCTTATTTCCGAACGGATGCGCAAACTATAGAAAATCGTTATGATGTAGAATGTGCATACTTTGTTGATTCCATTTATGAAATAAAACACATTTTCTAAAAACTAGTGTTTTTTACGAAATCATGTAAACCTTCTAGAAGCTGTGATTTTAAGAAACGGTGGGAGTAAGCTTTTCTTATTTCCCGACGAATGCGAAAACTATAGAAAGTCGTTATGACGTAAAATGTGCATACTTTGTTGATTCCATTTATGAAATAAAACACATTTTCTAAAAACTCGTGTTTTTTACGAAATCATGTAAAACTTCTAGAATCTGTGATTTTAAAAAACGGGGGAAGTAAGCTTTTCTTATTTTCTGACGCATGCGCAAACTATAGAAAGTCGTTATGACGTAGAATGTGCATAATTTGTAGATTCCATTTATGAAATAAAACACATTTTCTAAAAACTCATGTTTTTTACGAAATCATGTAAACCTTCTAGAAGCTGTGATTTTAAAAAAGGGTGGAAGTATGCTTTTCTTATTTCCGGACGCATGCGCAAACTCTAGAAAGTCGTTATGACTTAGAATGTGCATACTTTGTAGATTCCATTTATGAAATAAAACACATTTTCTGAAAACTCGTGTATTTTACGAAATCATGTAAACCTTCTAGAAGCTATTATTTTAAAAAACGGTGGAAGTAAGCTTTTCTTATTTCCGGACGCATGCGCAAACTATAGAAAGTCGTTATGACGTAGAATGTTCATACTTTGTAGATTCCAGTTATGAAATAAAACACATTTTCTAAAAACTCGTGTTTTTTACGAAATCATGTAAACCTACTAGAAGCTGTGGTTTTAAAAAATGGTGGAAGTAAGCTTTTCTTATTTCCGGACGAATGCGTAAACTCTAGAAAGTTGTTATGACGTAGAATGTGCATACTTTGTTGATTCCATTTATGAAATAAAACACATTTTCTAAAAACTCGTGTTTTTTAAGAAATCATGTAAACCTTCTAGACGCTGTGATTTTAAAAAATGGTGGAAGTAAGCTTTTCTTATTTCCGGATGAATGCGCAAACTATAGAATGTCGTTATGACGTAGAATGTGCATACTTTGTTGATTCCATTTATGAAATAAAACACATTTTCTAATAACTCGTGTTTTTTAAGAAATCATGTAAACCTTATAGAAGCTGTGATTTTAAAAAACGAGCGAAGTAAGCTTTTCTTATTTCCGAATGAATGCGCAAACTATAGAAAGTTGTTATGACATAGAATGTGCATACTTTGTTGATTCCATTTATGAAATAAAACACATTTTCTAAAAACTAGTGTTTTTTAGGAAATCGTGTAAACCTTCTAGAAGCTGTGATTTTTGAAAAATGGGGGAAGTAAACTTTTCTTATTTCTGGACGCATGCGCAAACTATAGAAAGTCCTCATGAAGTAGAATGTGCATACTTTGTAGATTCCATTTATGAAATAAAACACATTTTCTAAAAACTCGTGTTTTTTACAAAATCATGTAAACCTTCAAGAAACTGTGATTTTAAAAAACGGTGGAAATAAGCTTTTCTTATTTCCGGACGAATGCGCAAACTATAGAAAGTCGTTTGACATAGAATGTGCATACTTTGTAGATTCCATTTATGAAATAAAACACATTTTCTAAAAACTCGTGTTTTTTACGAAATCATGTAAAACTTGTAGAAGCTATGATTTTAAAAAACGGTGGAAGTAAGCTTTTCTTATTTCCGGACGCATGCGCAAACTATAGAAAGTCGTTATGACGTAGAATGTGCATACTTTTTTGATTCCATTTATGAAATAAAACACATTTTCTAAAAACTCGTGTTTTTTACGAAATCATATAAACCTTCTAGAAGCTAGGATTTTAAAAAACGGTGGAAGTAAGCTTTTCTTATTTCCGGACGAATGCGCAAACTATGGAAAGTCGTTATGATGTAGAATGTGCATACTTTGTTGATTCCATTTATGAAATAAAACACATTTTCTAAAAACTCGTGTTTTTTAAGAAATCACGTAAACCTTCTAGAAGCTGTGATTTTAAAAAACGGTGGAAGTAAGCTTTTCTTATTTCCGGACGCATGCGCAAACTATAGAAAGTCGTTATGAAGTAGAATGTGCATACTCTGTTGATTCCATTTATGAGATAAAACACATTTTCTAAAAACTCGTGTTTTTTAAGAAATCATGTAAACCTTCTAGAAGTTGTGATTTTAAAAAACGGGGGAAGTAAGCTTTTCTTATTTCCAAATGCATGCGCAAACTATAGAAAGTCGTTATGACGTAGAATGTGCATACTTTGTTGATTCCATTTATGAAATAAAACACATTTTCTAAAAACTCGTGTTTTTTAAGAAATCATGTAAACCTCCTAGAAGCTGTTATTTTTAAAAACGGGGGAAGTAAGCTTTTCTTATTTCCGGACGCATGCGCAAACTATAGAAAGTCGTTATGACGTAGAATGTGCATACTTTGTAGATTACATTTATGAAATAAAACACATTTTCTAAAAACTCGTGTTTTTTACGAAATCATATAAACCTTCTAGAAGCTGTGATTTCAAAAAACGGTGGAAGTAAGCTTTTCTTATTTCCGGACGCATGCGCAAACTATAGAAAGTCGTTATGACGTAGAATGTGCATACTTTGCTGATTCCATTTATGAAATAAAACACATTTTCTAAAAACTCGTGTTTTTTAAGAAATCATGTAAACCTTCTAGAAGCTGTGAATTTAAAAAACAGTGGAAGTAAGCTTTTCTTATTTTCGGACGCATACGCAAACTATAGAAAGTCGTTATGACGTAGAATGTGCATACTTTGTAGATTCCATTGATGAAATAAAACACATTTTCTAAAAACTCGTGTTTTTTACGAAACCATGTAAACCTTCTAGAAGCTGTGATTTTAAAAAACGGTGGAAGTAAGCTTTTCTTATTTCCGGACGCATGCGCAAACTATAGAAAGTCATTATGACGTAGAATGTGCATACTTTGTAGATTCCATTTATGAAATAAAACACATTTTCTAAAAACTCATGTTTTTTATGAAATCATGTAAAACTTCTAGAAGCTGTGATTTTAAAAAATCGTGGAAGTAAGCTTTTCTTATTTACGGACGCATGCGCAAACTATAGAAATCGTTATGATGTAGAATGTGTATACTTTGTTGATTCCATTTATGAAATAAAACACATTTTCTAAAAACTCGTGTTTTTTAAGAAATCATGTAAACCTTCTAGAAGCTGTGATTTTAAAAAACGGGGGAAGTAAGCTTTTCTTGTTTCCAAACGCATGCGCAAACTATAGAAAGTCGTTATGACGTAGAATTTGCATACTTTGTTGATTCCATTTATGAAATCAAACACATTTTCTAAAAACTCGTGTTTTTTAAGAAACCATGTAAACCTTCTAGAAGCTAAGATTTTAAAAAACGGGGGAAGTAAGCTTTTCTTATTTCCAAACACATGCGCAAACTATAGAAAGTGATTATGACGTAGAATGTGCATACTTTGTTGATTCCATTTATTAAATAAAACACACTTTCTAAAAACTCGTGTTTTTTAAGAAATCATGTAAACCTTCTAGAAGCTGTGATTTTAAAAAACGGGGGAAGTAAGCTTTTCTTATTTCTGGACGCATCTGCAAACTATAGAAATTCGTTATGACGTAGAATGTGCATACTTTGTAGATTCCATTTATGAAATAAAAAACATTTTCTAAAAACTCGTGTTTTTTACGAAATCATGTAAACCTTCTAGAAACTGTGATTTTAAAAAACGGTGGAAGTAAGCTTTTCTTATTTCCGGACGCATGCACAAACTATAGAAATTCATTATGACGTAGAATGTGCATACTTTGTAGATTCGATTTATGAAATAAAACACATTTCCTAAAAACTCATGTTTTTTACGAAATCATGTAAACCTTCTAGAAGCTATGATTTTAAAAAACGGTGGAAGTAAGCTTTTCTTATTTCCGGACGAATGCGCAAACTATAGAAAGTCGCTATGATGTAGAATGTGCATACTTTGTAGATTCCATTTATGAAATAAAACACATTTTCTAAAAACTCATGTTTTTTACGAAATCATCTAAACCTTGTAGAAGCTATGATTTTAAAAAACGGTGGAAGTAAGCTTTTCTTATTTCCGGACGCATTCGCAAACTATAGAAAGTTGTTATGACGTAGAATGTGCATACTTTGTTGATTCCATTTATGAAATAAAACACATTTTCTAAAAACTCGTGTTTTTTACAAAATCATGTAAACCTTCTAGAAGCTGTGATTTTAAAAAACGGTGGAAGTAAGCTTTTCTTATTTCCGGACGAATGCGCAAACTATAGAAAGTCGTTATGACGTAGAATGTGCATACTTTGTTGATTCCATTTATGAAATAAAACACATTTTCTAAAAACTCGTGTTTTTTATGAAATCATGTAAACCTTCTAGAAGCTGTGATTTTAAAAAACGGTGGAAGTAAGCTTTTCTTATTTCCGGACGCATGCGCAAACTATAGAAAGTCGTTATGACGTAGAATCTGAATACTTTGTTGATTCCAATTATGAAATAAAACACATTTTCTAAAAACTCGTGTTTTTTAAGAAATCATGTAAACCTTCTAGAAGTTGTGATTTTAAAAAATGGGGGAAGTAAGCTTTTCTTATTATAAATGCATGCGCAAACTATAGAAAGTCGTTATGACGTAGAATGTGCATACTTTGTTGATTCTATTTATGAAATAAAACACATTTTCTAAAAACTCGTGTTTTTTAAGAAATCATGTAAACCTCCTAGAAGCTGTGATTTTAAAAAACGGGGGAAGTAAGCTTTTCTTATTTCCGGACGCATGCGCAAACTATAGAAAGTCGTTATGACGTAGAATGTCCATACTTTGTAGATTACATTTATGTAATAAAACACATTTTCTAAAAACTCGTGTTTTTTACGAAATCATGTAAACCTTCTAAAAGCTGTGATTTCAAAAAACGGTGGAAGTAAGCTTTTCTTATTTCCGGACGCATGCGCAAACTATAGAAATTCATTATGACGTAGAATGTGCATAATTTGTAGATTCCATTTACGAAATAAAACACATTTTCTAAAAACTCGTGTTTTTTATGAAATCATGTAAACCTTCTAGAAGCTATGATTTTAAAAATTAGTGGAAGTAAGCTTTTCTTATTTCCAGATGAATGCAAAACCTATAGAAAGTCGTTATGACATAGAATGTGCATACTTTTTGATTCCATTTATGAAATAAAACACATTTTCTAAAAACTTGTGTTTTTAAAGAAATCATGTAAACGTTCTAGAAGCTGTGATTTTAAAAAACGGTGGAAGTAAGCTTTTCTTATTTCCGGACGCATGCGCAAACTATAGAAATTCGTTATGACGTAGAATGTGCATACTTTTTTGATTCCATTTTTGAAATAAAACACATTTTCTAAAAACTCGTGTTTTTTAAGAAATCATGTAAACCTTGTAGAAGCTGTGATTTTAAAAAACGGTGGAAGTAAGCTTTTCTTATTTCCAGACACATGCGCAGACTATAGAAAGTCGTTATGACGTAGAATGTGCATACTCTGTTGATTCCATTTATGAGATAAAACACATTTTCTAAAAACTCGTGTTTTTTAAGAAATCATGTAAACCTTCTAGAAGTTGTGATTTTAAAAAACGGGGGAAGTAAGTTTTTCTTATTTCCAAATGCATGCGCAAACTATAGAAAGTCGTTATGACGTAGAATGTGCATACTTTGTTGATTCCATTTATGAAATAAAACACATTTTCTAAAAACTCGTGTTTTTTAAGAAATCATGTAAACCTCCTAGAAGCTGTTATTTTTAAAAACGGGGGAAGTAAGCTTTTCTTATTTCCGGACGCATGCGCAAACTATAGAAAGTCGTTATGACGTAGAATGTGCATACTTTGTAGATTACATTTATGAAATAAAACACATTTTCTAAAAACTCGTGTTTTTTAAGAAATCATGTAAACCTTCTAGAAGCTGTGAATTTAAAAAACGGTGGAAGTAAGCTTTTCTTATTTTCGGACGCATGCGCAAACTATAGAAAGTCGTTATGACGTAGAATGTGCATACTTTGTAGATTCCATTGATGAAATAAAACACATTTTCTAAAAACTCGTGTTTTTTACGAAACCATGTAAACCTTCTAGAAGCTGTGATTTTAAAAAACGGTGGAAGTAAGCTTTTCTTATTTCCGGACGCATGCGCAAACTATAGAAAGTCATTATGATGTAGAATGTGCATACTTTGTAGATTCCATTTATGAAATAAAACACATTTTCTAAAAAATCATGTTTTTTATGAAATCATGTAAAACTTCTAGAAGCTGTGATTTTAAAAAATCGTGGAAGTAAGCTTTTCTTATTTACGGACGCATGCGCAAACTATAGAAATCGTTATGATGTAGAATGTGTATACTTTGTTGATTCCATTTATGAAATAAAACAAATTTTCTAAAAACTCGTGTTTTTTAAGAAATCATGTAAACCTTCTAGAAGCTGTGATTTTAAAAAACGGGGGAAGTAAGCTTTTCTTGTTTCCAAACGCATGCGCAAACTATAGAAAGTCGTTATGACGTAGAATTTGCATACTTTGTTGATTCCATTTATGAAATAAAACACATTTTCTAAAAACTCGTGTTTTTTAAGAAACCATGTAAACCTTCTAGAAGCTATGATTTTAAAAAACGGGGGAAGTAAGCTTTTCTTATTTCCAAACACATGCGCAAACTATAGAAAGTCATTATGACGTAGAATGTGCATACTTTGTTGATTCCATTTATTAAATAAAACACACTTTCTAAAAACTCGTGTTTTTTAAGAAATCATGTAAACCTTCTAGAAGCTGTGATTTTAAAAAACGGGGGAAGTAAGCTTTTCTTATTTCTGGACGCATCTGCAAACTATAGAAATTCGTTATGACGTAGAATGTGCATACTTTGTAGATTCCATTTATGAAATAAAAAACATTTTCTAAAAACTCGTGTTTTTTACGAAATCATGTAAACCTTCTAGAAACTGTGATTTTAAAAAACGGTGGAAGTAAGCTTTTCTTATTTCCGGACGCATGCACAAACTATAGAAATTCATTATGACGTAGAATGTGCATACTTTGTAGATTCGATTTATGAAATAAAACACATTTCCTAAAAACTCATGTTTTTTACGAAATCATGTAAACCTTCTAGAAGCTATGATTTTAAAAAACGGTGGAAGTAAGCTTTTCTTATTTCCGGACGCATGCGCAAACTATAGAAAGTCGTTATGATGTAGAATGTGCATACTTTGTAGATTCCATTTATGAAATAAAACACATTTTCTAAAAACTCATGTTTTTTACGAAATCATCTAAACCTTGTAGAAGCTATGATTTTAAAAAACGGTGGAAGTAAGCTTTTCTTATTTCCGGACGCATTCGCAAACTATAGAAAGTTGTTATGACGTAGAATGTGCATACTTTGTTGATTCCATTTATGAAATAAAACACATTTTCTAAAAACTCGTGTTTTTTACAAAATCATGTAAACCTTCTAGAAGCTGTGATTTTAAAAAACGGTGGAAGTAAGCTTTTCTTATTTCCGGACGAATGCGCAAACTATAGAAAGTCGTTATGACGTAGAATGTGCATACTTTGTTGATTCCATTTATGAAATAAAACACATTTTCTAAAAACTCGTGTTTTTTATGAAATCATGTAAACCTTCTAGAAGCTGTGATTTTAAAAAACGGTGGAAGTAAGCTTTTCTTATTTCCGGACGCATGCGCAAACTATAGAAAGTCGTTATGACGTAGAATCTGAATACTTTGTTGATTCCAATTATGAAATAAAACACATTTTCTAAAAACTCGTGTTTTTTAAGAAATCATGTAAACCTTCTAGAAGTTGTGATTTTAAAAAATGGGGGAATTAAGCTTTTCTTATTTCCAAATGCATGCGCAAACTATAGATATTCGTTATGACGTAGAATGTGCATACTTTGTTGATTCTATTTATGAAATAAAACACATTTTCTAAAAACTCGTGTTTTTTAAGAAATCATGTAAACCTCCTAGAAGCTGTGATTTTAAAAAACGGGGGAAGTAAGCTTTTCTTATTTCCGGACGCATGCGCAAACTATAGAAAGTCGTTATGACGTAGAATGTGCATACTTTGAAGATTACATTTATGTAATAAAACACATTTTCTAAAAACTCGTGTTTTTTACGAAATCATGTAAACCTTCTAGAAGCTGTGATTTCAAAAAACGGTGGAAGTAAGCTTTTCTTATTTCCAGACGCATGCGCAAACTATAGAAATTCATTATGACGTAGAATGTGCATAATTTGTAGATTCCATTTACGAAATAAAACACATTTTCTAAAAACTCGTGTTTTTTATGAAATCATGTAAACCTTCTAGAAGCTATGATTTTAAAAATTAGTGGAAGTAAGCTTTTCTTATTTCCAGATGAATGCACAACCTATAGAAAGTCGTTATGACATGGAATGTGCATACTTTTTGATTCCATTTATGAAATAAAACACATTTTCTAAAAACTTGTGTTTTTAAAGAAATCATGTAAACGTTCTAGAAGCTGTGATTTTAAAAAACGGTGGAAGTAAGCTTTTCTTATTTCCGGACGCATGCGCAAACTATAGAAATTCGTTATGACGTAGAATGTGCATACTTTTTTGATTCCATTTTTGAAATAAAACACATTTTCTAAAAACTCATGTTTTTTAAGAAATCATGTAAACCTTGTAGAAGCTGTGATTTTAAAAAACGGTGGAAGTAAGCTTTTCTTATTTCCAGACACATGCGCAGACTATAGAAAGTCGTTATGACGTAGAATGTGCATACTTTGTTGATTCCATTTATGAAAGAAAACCCATTTTCTAAAAACTCGTGTTTTTTACGAAATCATGTAAACCTTCTAGAAGCTGTGATTTTAAAAAACGGTGGAAGTAAGCTTTTCTTATTTCTGGACGAATGCGCAAACTATAGAAAGTCGTTATGATGTAGAATTTGCATACTTTGTTGATTCCATTTATGAAATAAAACACATTTTCTAAAAACTCATGTTTTTTACGAAATCATGTAAACCTTCTAGAAGCTGTGATTTTAAAAAACGGGGGAAGTAAGCTTTTCTTATTTCCAAACGCATGCGCAAACTATAGAAAGTCGTTATGACTTAGAATATGCATACTTTGTTGATTCCATTTATGAAATAAAACACATTTTCTAAAAACTCGTGTTTTTTAAGAAATAATGTAAACCTTCTAGAAGCTGTGATTTTAAAAAACGGGGGAAGTAAGGTTTTCTTATTTCCAAATGCATGCGCAAACTATAGAAAGTCATTATGACGTGGAATGTGCATACTTTGTTGATTCCATTTATGAAATAAAACCCATTTTCTAAAAACTCGTGTTTTTTACAAAATCATGTAAACCTTCTAGAAGCTGTGATTTTAAAAAACGGTGGAAGTAAGCTTTTCTTATTTCCGGACACATGCGCAGACTATAGAAAGTCGTTATGAGGTAGAATGTGCATACTTTGTTGATTCCATTTATGAAATAAAACACATTTTCTAAAAACTCGTGTTTTTTACAAAATCATGTAAACCTTCTAGAAGCTGTGATTTTAAAAAACGGTGGAAGTAAGCTTTTCTTATTTATGGACGCATGCGCAAACTATAGAAAGTCGTTATGACGTAGAATGTGCATACTTTTTTGATTCCATTTATGAAATAAAACACATTTTCTAAAAACTCATGTTTTTTAAGAAACCATGTAAACCTTTTAGAAGCTATGATTTTAAAAAACAGGGGAAGTAAGCTTTTCTTATTTCCAAACGGATGCGCAAACTATAGAAAGTTGTTATGAAGTAGAATGTGCATACTTTGTTGATTCCATTTATGAAATAAAACACATTTTCTAAAAACTCGTGTTTTTTAAGAAATCATGTAAACCTTCTAGGAGCTGTGATTTTAAAAAACGGTGGAAGTAAGCTTTTCTTATTTCCGGACGCATGCGCAAACTATAGAAAGTCGTTATGACGTAGAATGTGCATACTTTTTTTAATCCACTTATGAAATAAAACACATTTTCTAAAAACTCTTGTTTTTTAAGAAACCATGTAAACCTTTTAGAAGCTATGATTTTAAAAAAAAGGGGAAGTAAGCTTTTCTTATTTCCAAACGGATGCGCAAACTATAGAAAGTCGTTATGACGTAGAATGTGCATACTTTGTTGATTCCATTTAGGAAATAAAACACATTTTCTAAAAAATCGTGTTTTTTAAGAAATCATGTAAACCTTCTAGAAGCTGTGATTTTAAAAAACGGGGGAAGTAAGCTTTTCTTATTTCCGGACGCATGCACAAACTATAGAAATTCGTTATGACATAGAATGTCCATACTTTGTAGATTCCATTTATGAAATAAAACACATTTTCTAAAAACTCGTGTTTTTTACGAAATCATGTAAACCTTCTAGAAGCTGTGATTTTAAAAAACGGGGGAAGTAAGCTTTTCTTATTTCCGGACACGTGCGCAAACTATAGAAAGTCGCTATGACGTACAATGTGCATACTTTGTAGATTGCATTTATGAAATAAAACACATTTTCAAAAAACTCGTGTTTTTTACGAAATCATGTAAACCTTCTAGAAGCTGTGATTTTAAAAAACGGGGGAAGTAAGCTTTTCTTATTTCCGGACACATGCGCAAACTATAGAAAGTCCTTATGACGTATAATGTGCATACTTTGTTGATTCCTTTTATGAAATAAAACACATTTTCTAAAAACTCATGTTTTTTAAGAAATAATGTAAACCTTCTAGAAGCTGTGATTTTAAAAAACGGTGAAAGTAAGATTTTCTTATTTTCGGACGCATGCGCAAACTATAGAAAGTCGTTATGACGTAGAATGTGCATACTTTGTAGATTCCATTTATGAAATAAAACACATTTTCTAAAAACTCGTGTTTTTTACGAAATCATCTAAACCTTGTAGAAGCTATCATTTTAAAAAACGGGGGATGTAAGCTTTTCTTATTTTCGGACGCATGCGCAAACTATAGAAAGTCGTTATGACGTAGAATGTGCATACTTTGTTGATTCCATTTATGAAATAAAACCCATTTTCTAAAAACTCGTGTTTTTTACAAAATCATGTAAACCTTCTAGAAGCTGTGATTTTAAAAAACGGTGGAAGTAAGCTTTTCTTATTTCCGGACACATGCGCAGACTATAGAAAGTCGTTATGACGTAGAATGTGCATACTTTGTTGATTCCATTTATGAAATAAAACACATTTTCTAAAAACTCGTGTTTTTTATGAAATCATGTAAACCTTCTAGAAGCTGTGATTTTAAAAAACGGTGGAAGTAAGCTTTTCTTATTTCTAGACGCATGCGCAAACTATAGAAAGTCGTTATGACGTAGAATGTGCATACTTTTTTGATTCCATTTATGAAATAAAACACATTTTCTAAAAACTCATGTTTTTTAAGAAACCATGTAAACCTTTTAGAAGCTATGATTTTAAAAAACAGGGGAAGTAAGCTTTTCTTATTTCCAAATGGATGCGCAAACTATAGATAGTCGTTATGACGTAGAATGTGCATACTTTGTTGATTCCATTTATGAAATAAAACACATTTTCTAAAAACTCGTGTTTTTTAAGAAATCATGTAAACCTTCTAGAAGCTGTGAATTGAAAAAACGGGGGAAGTAAGTTTTTCTTATTTCCGGACGCATGCACAAACTATAGAAAGTCATTATGATGTATAATGTGCATACTTTGTAGATTCCATTTATGAAATAAAACACATTTTCTAAAAACTCGTGTTTTTTACGAAATCATGTAAACCTTCTAGAAGCTGTGATTTAAAAAAACGGTGGAAGTAAGCTTTTCTTATTTCTAGACGCATGCGCAAACTATAGAAAGTCATTATGACGTAGAATGTGCATACTTTGTAGATTCCATTTATGAAATAAAACACATTTTCTAAAAACTCGTGGTTTTTACGAAATCATGTAAACCTTCTAGAAGCTGTGATTTTAAAAAACGGGGGAAGTAAGCTTTTCTTATTTCCAAACACATGCGCAAACTATAGAAAGTCGTTATGACGTAGAATGTGCATACTTTGTTGATTCCATTTATGAAATAAAACACATTTTCTAAAAACTCGTATTTTTTAAGAAGTCATGTAAACCTTCTAGAAGCTGTAATTTTAAAAAACGGGGGAAGTAAGCTTTTCTTATTTCCGGACGCATGCGCAAACTATAGAAATTCGTTATGACGTAGAATGTGCATACTTTGTAGATTCCATTTATGAAATAAAACACATTTTCTAAAAACTCGTGTTTTTTAAGAAATCATGTAAACCTTGTAGAAGCTGTCATTTTAAAAAACGGTGGAAGTAAGCTTTTCTTATTTCCAGACACATGCGCAGACTATAGAAAGTCGTTATGACGTAGTATGTTCATACTCTGTTGATTCCATTTATGAGATAAAACACATTTTCTAAAAACTCGTGTTTTTTAAGAAATCATGTAAACCTTCTAGAAGTTGTGATTTTAAAAAACGGGGGAAGTAAGCTTTTCTTATTTCCAAATGCATGCGCAAACTATAGAAAGTCGTTATGACGTAGAATGTGCATACTTTGTTGATTCCATTTATGAAATAAAACACATTTTCCAAAAACTCGTGTTTTTTAAGAAATCATGTAAACCTCCTAGAAGCTGTTATTTTTAAAAACGGGGGAAGTAAGCTTTTCTTATTTCCGGACGCATGCGCAAACTATAGAAAGTCGTTATGACGTAGAATGTGCATACTTTGTAGATTACATTTATGAAATAAAACACATTTTCTAAAAACTCGTGTTTTTTACGAAATCATGTAAACCTTCTAGAAGCTGTGATTTCAAAAAACGGTGGAAGTAAGCTTTTCTTATTTCCGGACGCATGCGCAAACTATAGAAAGTCGTTATGACGTAGAATGTGCATACTTTGCTGATTCCATTTATGAAATAAAACACATTTTCTAAAAATTCTTGTTTTTTAAGAAATCATGTAAACCTTCTAGAAGCTGTGAATTTAAAAAACGGTGGAAGTAAGCTTTTCTTATTTTCGGACGCATGCGCAAACTATAGAAAGTCGTTATGACGTAGAATGTGCATACTTTGTAGATTCCATTGATGAAATAAAACACATTTTCTAAAAACTCGTGTTTTTTACGAAACCATGTAAACCTTCTAGAAGCTGTTATTTTAAAAAACGGTGGAAGTAAGCTTTTCTTATTTCCGGACGCATGCGCAAACTATAGAAAGTCATTATGACGTAGAATGTGCATACTTTGTAGATTCCATTTATGAAATAAAACACATTTTCTAAAAAACCATGTTTTTTATGAAATCATGTAAAACTTCTAGAAGCTGTGATTTTAAAAAATCGTGGAAGTAAGCTTTTCTTATTTACGGACGCATGCGCAAACTATAGAAATCGTTATGATGTAGAATGTGTATACTTTGTTGATTCCATTTATGAAATAAAACACATTTTCTAAAAACTCGTGTTTTTTAAGAAATCATGTAAACCTTCTAGAAGCTGTGATTTTAAAAAACGGGGGAAGTAAGCTTTTCTTGTTTCCAAACGCATGCGCAAACTATAGAAAGTCGTTATGACGTAGAATTTGCATACTTTGTTGATTCCATTTATGAAATAAAACACATTTTCTAAAAACTCGTGTTTTTTAAGAAACCATGTAAACCTTCTAGAAGCTATGATTTTAAAAAACGGGGGAAGTAAGCTTTTTTTATTTCCAAACACATGCGCAAACTATAGAAAGTCATTATGACGTAGAATGTGCATACTTTGTTGATTCCATTTATTAAATAAAACACACTTTCTAAAAACTCGTGTTTTTTAAGAAATCATGTAAACCTTCTAGAAGCTGTGATTTTAAAAAACGGGGGAAGTAAGCTTTTCTTATTTCTGGACGCATCTGCAAACTATAGAAATTCGTTATGACGTAGAATGTGCATACTTTGTAGATTCCATTTATGAAATAAAAAACATTTTCTAAAAACTCGTGTTTTTTACGAAATCATGTAAACCTTCTAGAAACTGTGATTTTAAAAAACGGTGGAAGTAAGCTTTTCTTATTTCCGGACGCATGCACAAACTATAGAAATTCATTATGACGTAGAATGTGCATACTTTGTAGATTCGATTTATGAAATAAAACACATTTCCTAAAAACTCATGTTTTTTACGAAATCATGTAAACCTTCTAGAAGCTATGATTTTAAAAAACGGTGGAAGTAAGCTTTTCTTATTTCCGGACGCATGCGCAAACTATAGAAAGTCGTTATGATGTAGAATGTGCATACTTTGTAGATTCCATTTATGAAATAAAACACATTTTCTAAAAACTCATGTTTTTTACGAAATCATCTAAACCTTGTAGAAGTTATGATTTTAAAAAACGGTGGAAGTAAGCTTTTCTTATTTCCGGACGCATTCGCAAACTATAGAAAGTTGTTATGACGTAGAATGTGCATACTTTGTTGATTCCATTTATGAAATAAAACACATTTTCTAAAAACTCGTGTTTTTTACAAAATCATGTAAACCTTCTAGAAGCTGTGATTTTAAAAAACGGTGGAAGTAAGCTTTTCTTATTTCCGGACGAATGCGCAAACTATAGAAAGTCGTTATGACGTAGAATGTGCATACTTTGTTGATTCCATTTATGAAATAAAACACATTTTCTAAAAACTCGTGTTTTTTATGAAATCATGTAAACCTTCTAGAAGCTGTGATTTTAAAAAACGGTGGAAGTAAGCTTTTCTTATTTCTGGACGCATGCGCAAACTATAGAAAGTCGTTATGACGTAGAATCTGAATACTTTGTTGATTCCAATTATGTAATAAAACACATTTTCTAAAAACTCGTGTTTTTTACGAAATCATGTAAACCTTCTAGAAGCTGTGATTTCAAAAAACGGTGGAAGTAAGCTTTTCTTATTTCCGGACGCATGCGCAAACTATAGAAATTCATTATGACGTAGAATGTGCATAATTTGTAGATTCCATTTACGAAATAAAACACATTTTCTAAAAACTCGTGTTTTTTATGAAATCATGTAAACCTTCTAGAAGCTATGATTTTAAAAATTAGTGGAAGTAAGCTTTTCTTATTTCCAGATGAATGCACAACCTATAGAAAGTCGTTATGACATAGAATGTGCATACTTTTTGATTCCATTTATGAAATAAAACACATTTTCTAAAAACTTGTGTTTTTAAAGAAATCATGTAAACGTTCTAGAAGCTGTGATTTTAAAAAACGGTGGAAGTAAGCTTTTATTATTTCCGGACGCATGCGCAAACTATAGAAATTCGTTATGACGTAGAATGTGCATACTTTTTTGATTCCATTTTTGAAATAAAACACATTTTCTAAAAACTCGTGTTTTTTAAGAAATCATGTAAACCTTGTAGAAGCTGTGATTTTAAAAAACGGTGGAAGTAAGCTTTTCTTATTTCCAGACACATGCGCAGACTATAGAAAGTCGTTATGACGTAGAATGTGCATACTTTGTTGATTCCATTTATGAAAGAAAACCCATTTTCTAAAAACTCGTGTTTTTTACGAAATCATGTAAACCTTCTAGAAGCTGTGATTTTAAAAAACGGTGGAAGTAAGCTTTTCTTATTTCTGGACGAATGCGCAAACTATAGAAAGTCGTTATGATGTAGAATTTGCATACTTTGTTGATTCCATTTATGAAATAAAACACATTTTCTAAAAACTCATGTTTTTTACGAAATCATGTAAACCTTCTAGAAGCTGTGATTTTAAAAAACGGGGGAAGTAAGCTTTTCTTATTTCCAAACGCATGCGCAAACTATAGAAAGTCGTTATGACTTAGAATGTGCATACTTTGTTGATTCCATTTATGAAATAAAACACATTTTCTAAAAACTCGTGTTTTTTAAGAAATAATGTAAACCTTCTAGAAGCTGTGATTTTAAAAAACGGGGGAAGTAAGGTTTTCTTATTTCCAAATGCATGCGCAAACTATAGAAAGTCATTATGACGTGGAATGTGCATACTTTGTTGATTCCATTTATGAAATAAAACCCATTTTCTAAAAACTCGTGTTTTTTACAAAATCATGTAAACCTTCTAGAAGCTGTGATTTTAAAAAACGGTGGAAGTAAGCTTTTCTTATTTCCGGACACATGCGCAGACTATAGAAAGTCGTTATGACGTAGAATGTGCATACTTTGTTGATTCCATTTATGAAATAAAACACATTTTCTAAAAACTCGTGTTTTTTACAAAATCATGTAAACCTTCTAGAAGCTGTGATTTTAAAAAACGGTGGAAGTAAGCTTTTCTTATTTCTGGACGCATGCGCAAACTATAGAAAGTCGTTATGACGTAGAATGTGCATACTTTTTTGATTCCATTTATGAAATAAAACACATTTTCTAAAAACTCATGTTTTTTAAGAAACCATGTAAACGTTTTAGAAGCTATGATTTTAAAAAACAGGGGAAGTAAGCTTTTCTTATTTCCAAACGGATGCGCAAACTATAGAAAGTCGTTATGAAGTAGAATGTGCATACTTTGTTGATTCCATTTATGAAATAAAACACATTTTCTAAAAACTCGTGTTTTTTAAGAAATCATGTAAACCTTCTAGAAGCTGTGATTTTAAAAAACGGTGGAAGTAAGTTTTTCTTATTTCTGGACGCATGCGCAAACTATAGAAAGTCGTTATGACGTAGAATGTGCATACTTTTTTGATTCCATTTATGAAATAAAACACATTTTCTAAAAACTCATGTTTTTTAAGAAACCATGTAAACCTTTTAGAAGCTATGATTTTAAAAAACAGGGGAAGTAAGCTTTTCTTATTTCCAAATGGATGCGCAAACTATAGATAGTCGTTATGACGTAGAATGTGCATACTTTGTTGATTCCATTTATGAAATAAAACACATTTTCTAAAAACTCGTGTTTTTTAAGAAATCATGTAAACCTTCTAGAAGCTGTGAATTGAAAAAACGGGGGAAGTAAGTTTTTCTTATTTCCGGACGCATGCACAAACTATAGAAAGTCATTATGATGTATAATGTGCATACTTTGTAGATTCCATTTATGAAATAAAACACATTTTCTAAAAACTCGTGTTTTTTACGAAATCATGTAAACCTTCTAGAAGCTGTGATTTAAAAAAACGGTGGAAGTAAGCTTTTCTTATTTCTAGACGCATGCGCAAACTATAGAAAGTCATTATGACGTAGAATGTGCATACTTTGTAGATTCCATTTATGAAATAAAACACATTTTCTAAAAACTCGTGGTTTTTACGAAATCATGTAAACCTTCTAGAAGCTGTGATTTTAAAAAACGGGGGAAGTAAGCTTTTCTTATTTCCAAACACATGCGCAAACTATAGAAAGTCGTTATGACGTAGAATGTGCATACTTTGTTGATTCCATTTATGAAATAAAACACATTTTCTAAAAACTCGTATTTTTTAAGAAATCATGTAAACCTTCTAGAAGCTGTAATTTTAAAAAACGGGGGAAGTAAGCTTTTCTTATTTCCGGACGCATGCGCAAACTATAGAAATTCGTTATGACGTAGAATGTGCATACTTTGTAGATTCCATTTATGAAATAAAACACATTTTCTAAAAACTCGTGTTTTTTACGAAATCATGTAAACCTTCTAGAAGCTGTGATTTTAAAAAAGGGTGGAAGTATGCTTTTCTTATTTCCGGACGCATGCGCAAACTCTAGAAAGTCTTTATGACGTAGAATGTGCATACTTTGTTGATTCCTTTTATGAAATAAAACACATTTTCTAAAAACTCGTGTTTTTTACGAAATCATGTAAACCTTCTAGAACTTGTGATTTTAAAAAACGGGGGCAGTAAGCTTTTCTTATTTCCAGACGCATGCGGAAACTATAGAAAGTCGTTATGACGTAGAATGTGCATACTTTGTTGATTCCATTTATGAAATAAAACACATTTTCCAAAAACTCGTGTTTTTTAAGAAATCATGTAAACCTTCTAGAAGATGTGATTTTAAGAAACGGTGGAAGTAAGCTTTTCTTATTTCCGGACGAATGCGCAAACTATAGAAAATCGTTATGATGTAGAATGTGCATACTTTGTTGATTCCATTTATGAAATAAAACACATTTTCTAAAAACTAGTGTTTTTTACGAAATCATGTAAACCTTCTAGAAGCTGTGATTTTAAGAAACGGTGGGAGTAAGCTTTTCTTATTTCCAGACGAATGCGAAAACTATAGAAAGTCGTTATGACGTAAAATGTGCATACTTTGTTGATTCCATTTATGAAATAAAACACATTTTCTAAAAACTCGTGTTTTTTACGAAATCATGTAAAACTTCTAGAATCTGTGATTTTAAAAAACGGGGGAAGTAAGCTTTTCTTATTTTCTGACGCATGCGCAAACTATAGAAAGTCGTTATGATGTAGAATGTGCATACTTTGTAGATTCCATTTATGAAATAAAACACATTTTCTAAAAACTCATGTTTTTTACGAAATCATGTAAACCTTCTAGAAGCTGTGATTTTAAAAAAGGGTGGAAGTATGCTTTTCTTATTTCCGGACGCATGCGCAAACTCTAGAAAGTCGTTATGACGTAGAATGTGCATACTTTGTAGATTCCATTTATGAAATAAAACACATTTTCTGAAAACTCGTGTTTTTTACGAAATCATGTAAACCTTCTAGAAGCTGTTATTTTAAAAAACGGTGGAAGTAAGCTTTTCTTATTTCCGGACGCATGCGCAAACTATAGAAAGTCGTTATGACGTAGAATGTTCATACTTTGTAGATTCCATTTATGAAATAAAACACATTTTCTAAAAACTCGTGTTTTTTACGAAATCATGTAAACCTACTAGAAGCTGTGGTTTTAAAAAATGGTGGAAGTAAGCTTTTCTTATTTCCGGACGAATGCGTAAACTCTAGAAAGTTGTTATGACGTAGAATGTGCATACTTTGTTGATTCCATTTATGAAATAAAACACATTTTCTAAAAACTCGTGTTTTTTAAGAAATCATGTAAACCTTCTAGACGCTGTGATTTTAAAAAATGGTGGAAGTAAGCTTTTCTTATTTCCGGATGAATGCGCAAACTATAGAATGTCGTTATGACGTAGAATGTGCATACTTTGTTGATTTCATTTATGAAATAAAACACATTTTCTAATAACTCGTGTTTTTTAAGAAATCATGTAAACCTTATAGAAGCTGTGATTTTAAAAAACGGGCGAAGTAAGCTTTTCTTATTTCCGAATGAATGCGCAAACTATAGAAAGTTGTTATGACATAGAATGTGCATACTTTGTTGATTCCATTTATGAAATAAAACACATTTTCTAAAAACTAGTGTTTTTTAGGAAATCGTGTAAACCTTCTAGAAGCTGTGATTTTTGAAAAATGGGGGAAGTAAACTTTTCTTATTTCTGGACGCATGCGCAAACTATAGAAAGTCCTCATGAAGTAGAATGTGCATACTTTGTAGATTCCATTTATGAAATAAAACACATTTTCTAAAAACTCGTGTTTTTTACAAAATCATGTAAACCTTCAAGAAACTGTGATTTTAAAAAACGGTGGAAATAAGCTTTTCTTATTTCCGGACGAATGCGCAAACTATAGAAAGTCGTTTGACATAGAATGTGCATACTTTGTAGATTCCATTTATGAAATAAACACATTTTCTAAAAACTCGTGTTTTTTACGAAATCATGTAAAACTTGTAGAAGCTATGATTTTAAAAAACGGTGGAAGTAAGCTTTTCTTATTTCCGGACGCATGCGCAAACTATAGAAAGTCATTATGACGTAGAATGTGCATACTTTTTTGATTCCATTTATGAAATAAAACACATTTTCTAAAAACTCGTGTTTTTTACGAAATCATATAAACCTTCTAGAAGCTATGATTTTAAAAAATGGTGGAAGTAAGCTTTTCTTATTTCCGGACAAATGCGCAAACTATGGAAAGTCGTTATGACGTAGAATGTCCATACTTTGTCTATTCCATTTATGAAATAAAACACATTTTCTAAAAACTCGTGTTTTTTAAGAAATCACGTAAACCTTCTAGAAGCTGTGATTTTAAAAAACGGTGGAAGTAAGCTTTTCTTATTTCCGGACGCATGCGCAAACTATAGAAAGTCGTTATGAAGTAGAATGTGCATACTCTGTTGATTCCATTTATGAAATAAAACACATTTTCTAAAAACTCGTGTTTTTTAAGAAATCATGTAAACCTTCTAGAAGTTGTGATTTTAAAAAACGGGGGAAGTAAGCTTTTCTTATTTCCAAATGCATGCGCAAACTATAGAAAGTCGTTATGACGTAGAATGTGCATACTTTGTTGATTCCATTTATGAAATAAAACACATATTCTAAAAACTCGTGATTTTTAAGAAATCATGTAAACCTCCTAGAAGCTGTTATTTTTAAAAACGGGGGAAGTAAGCTTTTCTTATTTCCGGACGCATGCGCAAACTATAGAAAGTCGTTATGACGTAGAATGTGCATACTTTGTAGATTACATTTATGAAATAAAACACATTTTCTAAAAACTCGTGTTTTTTACGAAATCATGTAAACCTTCTAGAAGCTGTGATTTCAAAAAACGGTGGAAGTAAGCTTTTCTTATTTCCGGACGCATGCGCAAACTATAGAAAGTCGTTATGACGTAGAATGTGCATACTTTGCTGATTCCATTTATGAAATAAAACACATTTTCTAAAAACTCGTGTTTTTTAAGAAATCATGTAAACCTTCTAGAAGCTGTGAATTTAAAAAACGGTGGAAGTAAGCTTTTCTTATTTTCGGACGCATGCGCAAACTATAGAAAGTTGTTATGACGTAGAATGTGCATACTTTGTAGATTCCATTGATGAAATAAAACACATTTTCTAAAAACTCGTGTTTTTTACGATACCACGTAAACCTTCTAGAAGCTGTGATTTTAAAAAACGGTGGAAGTAAGCTTTTCTTATTTCCGGACGCATGCGCAAACTATAGAAAGTCATTATGACGTAGAATGTGCATACTTTGTAGATTCCATTTATGAAATAAAACACATTTTCTAAAAACTCATGTTTTTTATGAAATCATGTAAAACTTCTAGAAGCTGTGATTTTAAAAAATCGTGGAAGTAAGCTTTTCTTATTTACGGACGCATGCGCAAACTATAGAAATCGTTATGATGTAGAATGTGTATACTTTGTTGATTCCATTTAGGAAATAAAACACATTTTCTAAAAAATCGTGTTTTTTAAGAAATCATGTAAACCTTCTAGAAGCTGTGATTTTAAAAAACGGGGGAAGTAAGCTTTTCTTATTTCCGGACGCATGCACAAACTATAGAAATTCGTTATGACATAGAATGTCCATACTTTGTAGATTCCATTTATGAAATAAAACACATTTTCTAAAAACTCATGTTTTTTACGAAATCATGTAAACCTTCTAGAAGCTGTGATTTTAAAAAACGGGGGAAGTAAGCTTTTCTTATTTCCGGACACGTGCGCAAACTATAGAAAGTCGCTATGACGTACAATGTGCATACTTTGTAGATTGCATTTATGAAATAAAACACATTTTCAAAAAACTCGTGTTTTTTACGAAATCATGTAAACCTTCTAGAAGCTGTGATTTAAAAAAACGGGGGAAGTAAGCTTTTCTTATTTCTGGACACATGCGCAAACTATAGAAAGTCCTTATGACGTATAATGTGCATACTTTGTTGATTCCTTTTATGAAATAAAACACATTTTCTAAAAACTCATGTTTTTTAAGAAATAATGTAAACCTTCTAGAAGCTGTGATTTTAAAAAACGGTGAAAGTAAGATTTTCTTATTTTCGGACGCATGCGCAAACTATAGAAAGTCGTTATGACGTAGAATGTGCATACTTTGTAGATTCCATTTATGAAATAAAACACATTTTCTAAAAACTCATGTTTTTTACGAAATCATCTAAACCTTGTAGAAGCTATCATTTTAAAAAACGGGGGAAGTAAGCTTTTCTTATTTTCGGACGCATGCGCAAACTATAGAAAGTCGTTATGACGTAGAATGTGCATACTTTGTTGATTCCATTTATGAAATAAAACCCATTTTCTAAAAACTCGTGTTTTTTACAAAATCATGTAAACCTTCTAGAAGCTGTGATTTTAAAAAACGGTGGAAGTAAGCTTTTCTTATTTCCGGACACATGCTCAGACTATAGAAAGTCGTTATGACGTAGAATGTGCATACTTTGTTGATTCCATTTATGAAATAAAACACATTTTCTAAAAACTCGTGTTTTTTATGAAATCATGTAAACCTTCTAGAAGCTGTGATTTTAAAAAACGGTGGAAGTAAGCTTTTCTTATTTCTGGACGCATGCGCAAACTATAGAAAGTCGTTATGACGTAGAATGTGCATACTTTTTTGATTCCATTTATGAAATAAAACACATTTTCTAAAAACTCATGTTTTTTAAGAAACCATGTAAACCTTTTAGAAGTTATGATTTTAAAAAACAGGGGAAGTAAGCTTTTCTTATTTCCAAATGGATGCGCAAACTATAGATAGTCGTTATGACGTAGAATGTGCATACTTTGTTGATTCCATTTATGAAATAAAACACATTTTCTAAAAACTCGTGTTTTTTAAGAAATCATGTAAACCTTCTAGAAGTTGTGAATTGAAAAAACGGGGGAAGTAAGTTTTTCTTATTTCCGGACGCATGCACAAACTATAGAAAGTCATTATGATGTATAATGTGCATACTTTGTAGATTCCATTTATGAAATAAAACACATTTTCTAAAAACTCGTGTTTTTTACGAAATCATGTAAACCTTCTAGAAGCTGTGATTTAAAAAAACGGTGGAAGTAAGCTTTTCTTATTTCCAGACGCATGCGCAAACTATAGAAAGTCATTATGACGTAGAATGTGCATACTTTGTAGATTCCATTTATGAAATAAAACACATTTTCTAAAAACTCGTGGTTTTTACGAAATCATGTAAACCTTCTAGAAGCTGTGATTTTAAAAAACGGGGGAAGTAAGCTTTTCTTATTTCCAAACACATGCGCAAACTATAGAAAGTCGTTATGACGTAGAATGTGCATACTTTGTTGATTCCATTTATGAAATAAAACACATTTTCTAAAAACTCGTATTTTTTAAGAAATCATGTAAACCTTCTAGAAGCTGTGATTTTAAAAAACGGGGGAAGTAAGCTTTTCTTATTTCCGGACGCATGCGCAAACTATAGAAATTCGTTATGACGTAGAATGTGCATACTTTGTAGATTCCATTTATGAAATAAAACACATTTTCTAAAAACTCGTGTTTTTTACGAAATCATGTAAACCTTCTAGAAGCTGTGATTTTAAAAAAGGGTGGAAGTATGCTTTTCTTATTTCCGGACGCATGCGCAAACTCTAGAAAGTCGTTACGACGTAGAATATGCATACTTTGTTGATTCCTTTTATGAAATAAAACACATTTTCTAAAAACTCGTGTTTTTTACGAAATCATGTAAACCTTCTAGAACTTGTGATTTTAAAAAACGGGGGCAGTAAGCTTTTCTTATTTCCAGACGCATGCGGAAACTATAGAAAGTCGTTATGACGTAGAATGTGCATACTTTGTTGATTCCATTTATGAAATAAAACACATTTTCCAAAAACTCGTGTTTTTTAAGAAATCATGTAAACCTTCTAGAAGATGTGATTTTAAGAAACGGTGGAAGTAAGCTTTTCTTATTTCCGGACGAATGCGCAAACTATAGAAAATCGTTATGATGTAGAATGTGCATACTTTGTTGATTCCATTTATGAAATAAAACACATTTTCTTAAAACTAGTGTTTTTTACGAAATCATGTAAACCTTCTAGAAGCTGTGATTTTAAGAAATGGTGGGAGTAAGCTTTTCTTATTTCCCGACGAATGCGAAAACTATAGAAAGTCGTTATGACGTAAAATGTGCATACTTTGTTGATTCCATTTATGAAATAAAACACATTTTCTAAAAACTCGTGTTTTTTACGAAATCATGTAAAACTTCTAGAATCTGTGATTTTAAAAAACGGGGGAAGTAAGCTTTTCTTATTTTCTGACGCATGCGCAAACTATAGAAAGTCGTTATGACGTAGAATGTGCATACTTTGTAGATTCCATTTATGAAATAAAACACATTTTCTAAAAACTCATGTTTTTTACGAAATCATGTAAACCTTCTAGAAGCTGTGATTTTAAAAAAGGGTGGAAGTATGCTTTTCTTATTTCCGGACGCATGCGCAGACTCTAGAAAGTCGTTATGACGTAGAATGTGCATACTTTGTAGATTCCATTTATGAAATAAAACACATTTTCTGAAAACTCGTGTTTTTTACGAAATCATGTAAACCTTCTAGAAGCTGTTATTTTAAAAAACGGTGGAAGTAAGCTTTTCTTATTTCCGGACGCATGCGCAAACTATAGAAAGTCGTTATGACGTAGAATGTTCATACTTTGTAGATTCCATTTATGAAATAAAACACATTTTCTAAAAACTCGTGTTTTTTACGAAATCATGTAAACCTACTAGAAGCTGTGGTTTTAAAAAATGGTGGAAGTAAGCTTTTCTTATTTCCGGACGAATGCGTAAACTCTAGAAAGTTGTTATGACGTAGAATGTGCATACTTTGTTGATTCCATTTATGAAATAAAACACATTTTCTAAAAACTGGTGTTTTTTAAGAAATCATGTAAACCTTCTAGACGCTGTGATTTTAAAAAATGGTGGAAGTAAGCTTTTCTTATTTCCGGATGAATGCGCAAACTATAGAATGTCGTTATGACGTAGAATGTGCATACTTTGTTGATTTCATTTATGAAATAAAACACATTTTCTAATAACTCGTGTTTTTTAAGAAATCATGTAAACCTTATAGAAGCTGTGATTTTAAAAAACGGGCGAAGTAAGATTTTCTTATTTCCGAATGAATGCGCAAACTATAGAAAGTTGTTATGACATAGAATGTGCATAATTTGTTGATTCCATTTATGAAATAAAACACATTTTCTAAAAACTAGTGTTTTTTAGGAAATCGTGTAAACCTTCTAGAAGCTGTGATTTTTGAAAAATGGGGGAAGTAAACTTTTCTTATTTCTGGACGCATGCGCAAACTATAGAAAGTCCTCATGAAGTAGAATGTGCATACTTTGTAGATTCCATTTATGAAATAAAACACATTTTCTAAAAACTCGTGTTTTTTACAAAATCATGTAAACCTTCAAGAAACTGTGATTTTAAAAAACGGTGGAAATAAGCTTTTCTTATTTCCGGACGAATGCGCAAACTATAGAAAGTCGTTTGACATAGAATGTGCATACTTTGTGGATTCCATTTATGAAATAAACACATTTTCTAAAAACTCGTGTTTTTTACGAAATCATGTAAAACTTGTAGAAGCTATGATTTTAAAAAACGGTGGAAGTAAGCTTTTCTTATTTCCGGACGCATGCGCAAACTATAGAAAGTCATTATGACGTAGAATGTGCATACTTTTTTGATTCCATTTATGAAATAAAACACATTTTCTAAAAACTCGTGTTTTTTACGAAATCATATAAACCTTCTAGAAGCTATGATTTTAAAAAATGGTGGAAGTAAGCTTTTCTTATTTCCGGACAAATGCGCAAACTATGGAAAGTCGTTATGACGTAGAATCTGCATACTTTGTCTATTCCATTTATGAAATAAAACACATTTTCTAAAAACTCGTGTTTTTTAAGAAATCACGTAAACCTTCTAGAAGCTGTGATTTTAAAAAACGGTGGAAGTAAGCTTTTCTTATTTCTGGACGCATGCGCAAACTATAGAAAGTCGTTATGAAGTAGAATGTGCATACTCTGTTGATTCCATTTATGAAATAAAACACATTTTCTAAAAACTCGAGTTTTTTAAGAAATCATGTAAACCTTCTAGAAGTTGTGATTTTAAAAAACGGGGGAAGTAAGCTTTTCTTATTTCCAAATGCATGCGCAAACTATAGAAATTCGTTATGACGTAGAATGTGCATACTTTGTTGATTCCATTTATGAAATAAAACACATTTTCTAAAAACTCGTGTTTTTTAAGAAATCATGTAAACCTCCTAGAAGCTGTTATTTTTAAAAACGGGGGAAGTAAGCTTTTCTTATTTCCGGACGCATGCGCAAACTATAGAAAGTCGTTATGACGTAGAATGTGCATACTTTGTAGATTACATTTATGAAATAAAACACATTTTCTAAAAACTCGTGTTTTTTACGAAATCATGTAAACCTTCTAGAAGCTGTGATTTCAAAAAACGGTGGAAGTAAGCTTTTCTTATTTCCGGACGCATGCGCAAACTATAGAAAGTCGTTATGACGTAGAATGTGCATACTTTGCTGATTCCATTTATGAAATAAAACACATTTTCTAAAAACTCGTGTTTTTTAAGAAATCATGTAAACCTTCTAGAAACTGTGAATTTAAAAAACGGTGGAAGTAAGCTTTTCTTATTTTCGGACGCATGCGCAAACTATAGAAAGTTGTTATGACGTAGAATGTGCATACTTTGTAGATTCCATTGATGAAATAAAACACATTTTCTAAAAACTCGTGTTTTTTACGATACCATGTAAACCTTCTAGAAGCTGTGATTTTAAAAAACGGTGGAAGTAAGCTTTTCTTATTTCCGGACGCATGCGCAAACTATAGAAAGTCATTATGACGTAGAATGTGCATACTTTGTAGATTCCATTTATGAAATAAAACACATTTTCTAAAAACTCATGTTTTTTATGAAATCATGTAAAACTTCTAGAAGCTGTGATTTTAAAAAATCGTGGAAGTAAGCTTTTCTTATTTACGGACGCATGCGCAAACTATAGAAATCGTTATGATGTAGAATGTGTATACTTTGTTGATTCCATTTATGAAATAAAACACATTTTCTAAAAACTCGTGTTTTTTAAGAAATCATGTAAACCTTCTAGAAGCTGTGATTTTAAAAAACGGGGGAAGTAAGCTTTTCTTGTTTCCAAACGCATGCGCAAACTATAGAAAGTCGTTATGACGTAGAATTTGCATACTTTGTTGATTCCATTTATGAAATAAAACACATTTTCTAAAAACTCGTGTTTTTTAAGAAACCATGTAAACCTTCTAGAAGCTATGATTTTAAAAAACGGGGGAAGTACGCTTTTCTTATTTCCAAACACATGCGCAAACTATAGAAAGTCATTATGACGTAGAATGTGCATACTTTGTTGATTCCATTTATGAAATAAAACACACTTTCTAAAAACTCGTGTTTTTTAAGAAATCATGTAAACCTTATAGAAGCTGTGATTTTAAAAAACGGGGGAAGTAAACCTTCTAGAAGCTATGATTTTAAAAAACGGGGGAAGTAAGCTTTTCTTATTTCCAAACACATGCGCAAACTATAGAAAGTCATTATGACGTAGAATGTGCATACTTTGTTGATTCCATTTATGAAATAAAACACACTTTCTAAAAACTCGTGTTTTTTAAGAAATCATGTAAACCTTATAGAAGCTGTGATTTTAAAAAACGGGGGAAGTAAGCTTTTCTTATTTTTGGACGCATCTGCAAACTATAGAAATTCGTTATGACGTAGAATGTGCATACTTTGTAGATTCCATTTATGAAATAATTTTTTTTTTCTAAAAACTCGTGTTTTTTACGAAATCATATAAACCTTCTAGAAACTGTGATTTTAAAAAACGGTGGAAGTAAGCTTTTCTTATTTCTGGACGCATGCACAAACTATAGAAATTCATTATGACGTAGAATGTGCATACTTTGTAGATTCGATTTATGAAATAAAACACATTTCCTAAAAACTCATGTTTTTTACGAAATCATGTAAACCTTCTAGAAGCTATGATTTTAAAAAACGGTGGAAGTAAGCTTTTCTTATTTCCGGACGCATGCGCAAACTATAGAAAGTCGTTATGATGTAGAATGTGCATACTTTGTAGATTCCATTTATGAAATAAAACACATTTTCTAAAAATTCATGTTTTTTACGAAATCATCTAAACCTTGTAGAAGCTATGATTTTAAAAAACGCTGGAAGTAAGCTTTTCTTATTTCCGGACGCATTCGCAAACTATAGAAAGTTGTTATGACGTAGAATGTGCATACTTTGTTGATTCCATTTATGAAATAAAACACATTTTCTAAAAACTCGTGTTTTTTACAAAATCATGTAAACCTTCTAGAAGCTGTGATTTTAAAAAACGGTGGAAGTAAGTTTTTCTTATTTCCGGACGAATGCGCAAACTATAGAAAGTCGTTATGACGTAGAATGTGGATACTTTGTTGATTCCATTTATGAAATAAAACACATTTTCTAAAAACTCGTGTTTTTTAAGAAATCATGTAAACCTTCTAGAAGCTGTGATTTTAAAAAACGGTGGAAGTAAGCTTTTCTTATTTCCGGACGCATGCGCAAACTATAGAAAGTCGTTATGACGTAGAATCTGCATACTTTGTTGATTCCAATTATAAAATAAAACACATTTTCTAAAAACTCGTGTTTTTTAAGAAATCATGTAAACCTTCTAGAAGTTGTGATTTTAAAAAATGGGGGAAGTAAGCTTTTCTTATTTCCAAATGCATGCGCAAACTATAGAAAGTCGTTATGATGTAGAATGTGCATACTTTGTTGATTCTATTTATGAAATAAAACACATTTTCTAAAAACTCGTGTTTTTTAAGAAATCATGTAAACCTCCTAGAAGCTGTGATTTTAAAAAACGGGGGAAGTAAGCTTTTCTTATTTCCGGACGCATGCGCAAACTATAGAAAGTCGTTATGACGTAGAATGTGCATACTTTGTAGATTACATTTATGTAATAAAACACATTTTCTAAAAACTCGTGTTTTTTACGAAATCATGTAAACCTTCTAGAAGCTGTGATTTCAAAAAACGGTGGAAGTAAGCTTTTCTTATTTCAAGACGCATGCGCAAACTATAGAAATTCATTGTGACGTAGAATGTGCATAATTTGTAGATTCCATTTATGAAATAAAACACATTTTCTAAAAACTCGTGTTTTTTATGAAATCATGTAAACCTTCTAGAAGCTATGATTTTAAAAATTAGTGGAAGTAAGCTTTTCTTATTTCCAGATGAATGCACAAGCTATAGAAAGTCGTTATGACATAGAATGTGCATACTTTTTGATTCCATTTATGAAATAAAACACATTTTCTAAAAACTCGTGTTTTTAAAGAAATCATGTAAACGTTCTAGAAGCTGTGATTTTAAAAAACGGTGGAAGTAAGTTTTTCTTATTTCCGGACGCATGCACAAACTATAGAAAGTTGTTATGATGTATAATGTGCATACTTTGTAGATTCCATTTATGAAATAAAACACATTTTCTAAAAACTCGTGTTTTTTACGAAATCATGTAAACCTTCTAGAAGCTGTGATTTAAAAAAACGGTGGAAGTAAGCTTTTCTTATTTCCAGACGCATGCGCAAACTATAGAAAGTCATTATGACGTAGAATGTGCATACTTTGTAGATTCCATTTTTGAATAAAACACATTTTCTAAAAACTCGTGTTTTTTATGAAATCATGTTAACTTTCTAGAAGCTGTGATTTAAAAAAACGGTGGAAGTAAGCTTTTCTTATTTCCAGACGCATGCGCAAACTATAGAAAGTCATTATGACGTACAATGTGCATACTTTGTAGATTCCATTTATGAAGTAAAACACATTTTCTAAAAACTCGTGTTTTTTATGAAATCATGTAAACCTTCTAGAAGCTGTGATTTTAAAAAATGGTGGAAGTAAGCTTTTCTTATTTCCGGACGCATGCACAAACTATAGAAAGTCGTTATGATGTAGAATGTGCATACTTTGTTGATTCCATTTATGAAATAAAACACATTTTCTAAAAACTCGTGTTTTTTAAGAAATCATGTAAACCTTCTAGAAGCTGTGATTTTAAAAAACGGGGGAAGTAAGCTTTTATTATTTCCAAACGCATGCGCAAACTATAGAAAGTCGTTATGATGTAGAATTTGCATACTTTGTTGATTCCATTTATGAAATAAAACACATTTTCTAAAAACTCGTGTTTTTTAAGAAACCATGTAAACCTTCTAGAAGCTATGATTTTATAAAACGGGGGAAGTAAGCATTTCTTATTTCCAAACACATGCGCAAACTATAGAAAGTCGTTATGACGTAGAATGTGCATACTTTGTTGATTCCATTTATGAAATAAAACACATTTTCTAAAAACTCGTATTTTTTAAGAAATCATGTAAACCTTCTAGAAGCTGTGATTTTAAAAAACGGGGGAAGTAAGCTTTTCTTATTTCCGGACGCATGCGCAAACTATAGAAATTCGTTATGACGTAGAATGTGCATACTTTTTAGATTCCATTTATGAAATAAAACACATTTTCTAAAAACTCATGTTTTTTACGAAATCATGTAAACCTTCTAGAAGTTGTGATTTTAAAAAACGGGGGAAGTAAGCTTTTCTTATTTCCGGACACATGCGCAAACTATAGAAAGGTTTTATGACGTACAATGTGCATACTTTGTAGATTCCATTTATGAAATAAAACACATTTTCTAAAAACTCGTGTTTTTTACGAAATCATGTAAACCATCTAGAAGCTGTGATTTTAAAAAACGGGGGAAGTAAGCTTTTCTTATTTCCGGACACATGCGCAAACTATAGAAAGTCGTTATGACGTAGAATGTGCATACTTTGTTGATTCCATTTATGAAATAAAACACATTTTCTAAAAACTCATGTTTTTTACGAAATCATGTAAACCTTCTAGAAGCTGTGATTTTAAAAAACGGGGGAAGTAAGCTTTTCTTATTTCCAAACGCATGTGCAAACTATAGAAAGTCGTTATGACTTAGAATGTGCATACTTTGTTGATTCCTTTTATGTAATAAAACACATTTTCTAAAAACTCGTGTTTTTTAAGAAATAATGTAAACCTTCTAGAAGCTGTGATTTTAAAAAACGGGGGAAGTAAGCTTTTCTTATTTCCAAATGCATGCGCAAACTATAGAAAGTCATTATGACGTGGAATGTGCATACTTTGTTGATTCCATTTATGAAATAAAACACATTTTCTAAAAACTCGTGTTTTTTACGAAATCATGTAAACCTTCTAGAAGCTGTGATTTTAAAAAACGGTGGAAGTAAGCTTTTCTTATTTCCGGACGAATGCGCAAACTATAGAAAGTCGTTATGACGTAGAATTTGCAAACTTTGTTGATTCCATTTATGAAATAAAACACATTTTTCTAAAAACTCGTGTTTTTTACGAAATCATGTAAACCTTCTAGAAGCTGTGATTTTAAAAAACGGGGGAAGTAAGGTTTTCTTATTTCCAAATGCATGCGCAAACTATAGAAAGTCATTATGACGTGGAATGTGCATACTTTGTTGATTCCATTTATGAAATAAAACCCATTTTCTAAAAACTCGTGTTTTTTACAAAATCATGTAAACCTTCTAGAAGCTGTGATTTTAAAAAACGGTGGAAGTAAGCTTTTCTTATTTCCGGACGAATGCGCAAACTATAGAAAGTCATTATGATGTAGAATGTGCATACTTTGTTGATTCCATTTATGAAATAAAACACATTTTCTAAAAACTCGTGTTTTTTAAGAAATCATGTAAACCTTCTAGAAGCTGTGATTTTAAAAAACGGTGGAAGTAAGCTTTTCTTATTTCCGGACGCATGCGCAAACTATAGAAAGTCGTTATGACGTAGAATCTGCATACTTTGTTGATTCCAATTATGAAATAAAACACATTTTCTAAAAACTCGTGTTTTTTAAGAAATCATGTAAACCTTCTAGAAGTTGTGATTTTAAAAAATGGGGGAAGTAAGCTTTTCTTATTTCCAAATGCATGCGCAAACTATAGAAAGTCGTTATGACGTAGAATGTGCATACTTTGTTGATTCTATTTATGAAATAAAACACATTTTCTAAAAACTCGTGTTTTTTAAGAAATCATGTAAACCTCCTAGAAGCTGTGATTTTAAAAAACGGGGGAAGTAAGCTTTTCTTATTTCCGGACGCATGCGCAAACTATAGAAAGTCGTTATGACGTAGAATGTGCATACTTTGTAGATTACATTTATGTAATAAAACACATTTTCTAAAAACTCGTGTTTTTTCGAAATCATGTAAACCTTCTAGAAGCTGTGATTTCAAAAAACGGTGGAAGTAAGCTTTTCTTATCTCCGGACGCATGCGCAAACTATAGAAATTCATTATGACGTAGAATGTGCATAATTTGTAGATTCCATTTATGAAATAAAACACATTTTCTAAAAACTCGTGTTTTTTATGAAATCATGTAAACCTTCTAGAAGCTATGATTTTAGAAATTAGTGGAAGTAAGCTTTTCTTATTTCCAGATGAATGCACAACCTATAGAAAGTCGTTATGACATAGAATGTGCATACTTTTTGATTCCATTTATGAAATAAAACACATTTTCTAAAAACTCGTGTTTTTAAAGAAATCATGTAAACCTCCTAGAAGCTGTGATTTTAAAAAACGGGGGAAGTAAGCTTTTCTTATTTCCGGACGCATGCGCAAACTATAGAAAGTCATTATGACGTACAATGTGCATACTTTGTAGATTCCATTTATGAAGTAAAACACATTTTCTAAAAACTCGTGTTTTTTATGAAATCATGTAAACCTTCTAGAAGCTGTGATTTTAAAAAATGGTGGAAGTAAGCTTTTCTTATTTCCGGACGCATGCGCAAACTATAGAAAGTCGTTATGATGTAGAATGTGCATACTTTGTTGATTCCATTTATGAAATAAAACACATTTTCTAAAAACTCGTGTTTTTTAAGAAATCATGTAAACCTTCTAGAAGCTGTGATTTTAAAAAACGGGGGAAGTAAGCTTTTATTATTTCCAAACGCATGCGCAAACTATAGAAAGTCGTTATGATGTAGAATTTGCATACTTTGTTGATTCCATTTATGAAATAAAACACATTTTCTAAAAACTCGTGTTTTTTAAGAAACCATGTAAACCTTCTAGAAGCTATGATTTTATAAAACGGGGGAAGTAAGCATTTCTTATTTCCAAACACTTGTGCAAACTATAGAAAGTCGTTATGACGTAGAATGTGCATACTTTGTTGATTCCATTTATGAAATAAAACACATTTTCTAAAAACTCGTATTTTTAAAGAAATCATGTAAACCTTCTAGAAGCTGTGATTTTAAAAACGGGGGAAGTAAGCTTTTCTTTTTTCCGGACGCATGCGCAAACTATAGAAATTCCTTATGACGTAGAATGTGCATACTTTGTAGATTCCATTTATGAAATAAAACACATTTTCTAAAAACTCATGTTTTTTACGAAATCATGTAAACCTTCTAGAAGCTGTGATTTTAAAAAACGGGGGAAGTAAGCTTTTCTTATTTCCGGACACATGCGCAAACTATAGAAAGTTGTTATGACATACAATGTGCATACTTTGTAGATTCCATTTATGAAATAAAACACATTTTCTAAAAACTCGTGTTTTTTACGAAATCATGTAAACCATCTAGAAGCTGTGATTTTAAAAAACGGGGGAAGTAAGCTTTTCTTATTTCCGGACACATGCGCAAACTATAGAAAGTCGTTATGACGTAGAATGTGCATACTTTGTTGATTCCATTTATGAAATAAAACACATTTTCTAAAAACTCATGTTTTTTACGAAATCATGTAAACCTTCTAGAAGCTGTGATTTTAAAAAACGGGGGAAGTAAGCTTTTCTTATTTCCAAACGCATGCGCAAACGATAGAAAGTCGTTATGACTTAGAATGTGCATACTTTGTTGATTCCTTTTATGTAGTAAAACACATTTTCTAAAAACTCGTGTTTTTTAAGAAATAATGTAAACCTTCTAGAAGCTGTGATTTTAAAAAACGGGGGAAGTAAGCTTTTCTTATTTCCGGACACATGCGCAAACTATAGAAAGTCGTTATGACGTAGAATGTGCATACTTTGTTGATTCCATTTATGAAATAAAACACATTTTCTAAAAACTCGTGTTTTTTACGAAATCATGTAAACCTTCTAGAAGCTGTGATTTTAAAAAACGGTGAAAGTAAGCTTTTCTTATTTCCGGACGAATGCGCAAACTATAGAAAGTCGTTATGACGTAGAATTTGCAAACTTTGTTGATTCCATTTATGAAATAAAACACATTTTTCTAAAAACTCGTGTTTTTTACGAAATCATGTAAACCTTCTAGAAGCTGTGATTTTAAAAAACGGGGGAAGTAAGCTTTTCTTATTTCCGGACACATGCGCAAACTATAGAAAGTTGTTATGACGTACAATGTGCATACTTTGTAGATTCCATTTATGAAATAAAACACATTTTCTAAAAACTCGTGTTTTGTACGAAATCATGTAAACCATCTAGAAGCTGTGATTTTAAAAAACGGGGGAAGTAAGCTTTTCTTATTTCCGGACACATGCGCAAACTATAGAAAGTCGTTATGACGTAGAATGTGCATACTTTGTTGATTCCATTTATGAAATAAAACACATTTTCTAAAAACTCGTGTTTTTTACGAAATCATGTAAACCTTCTAGAAGCTGTGATTTTAAAAAACGGTGAAAGTAAGCTTTTCTTATTTCCGGACGAATGCGCAAACTATAGAAAGTCGTTATGACGTAGAATTTGCAAACTTTGTTGATTCCATTTTTGAAATAAAACAAATTTTTCTAAAAACTCGTGTTTTTTACGAAATCATGTAAACCTTCTAGAAGCTGTGATTTTAAAAAACGGGGGAAGTAAGCTTTTCTTATTTCCAAACGCATGCGCAAACTATAGAAAGTCGTTATGACGTAGAATGTGTATACTTTGTTGATTCCTTTTATGAAATAAAACACATTTTCTAAAAACTCGTGTTTTTTAAGAAATAATGTAAACCTTCTAGAAGCTGTGATTTTAAAAAACGGGGTAAGTAAGGTTTTCTTATTTCCAAATGCATGCGCAAACTATAGAAAGTCATTATGACGTGGAATGTGCATACTTTGTTGATTCCATTTATGAAATAAAACCCATTTTCTAAAAACTCGTGTTTTTTACAAAATCATGTAAACCTTCTAGAAGCTGTGATTTTAAAAAACGGTGGAAGTAAGCTTTTCTTATTTCTGGACGAATGCGCAAACTATAGAAAGTCGTTATGACGTAGAATGTGCATACTTTGTTGATTCCATTTATGAAATAAAACACATTTTCTAAAAACTCGTGTTTTTTAAGAAATCATGTAAACCTTCTAGAAGCTGTGATTTTAAAAAACGGTGAAAGTAAGCTTTTCTTATTTCCGGACGCATGCGCAAACTATAGAAAGTTGTTATGACGTAGAATCTGCATACTTTGTTGATTCCAATTATGAAATAAAACACATTTTCTAAAAACTCGTGTTTTTTAAGAAATCATGTAAACCTTCTAGAAGCTGTGATTTTAAAAAATGGGGGAAGTAAGCTTTTCTTATTTCCAAATGCATGCGCAAACTATAGAAATTCGTTATGACGTAGAATGTGCATACTTTGTTGATTCTATTTATGAAATAAAACACATTTTCTAAAAACTCGTGTTTTTTAAGAAATCATGTAAACCTCCTAGAAGCTGTGATTTTAAAAAACGGGGGAAGTAAGCTTTTCTTATTTCCGGACGCATGCGCAAACTATAGAAAGTCGTTATGACGTAGAATGTGCATACTTTGTAGATTACATTTATGTAATAAAACACATTTTCTAAAAACTCGTGTTTTTTACGAAATCATGTAAACCTTCTAAAAGCTGTGATTTCAAAAAACGGTGGAAGTAAGCTTTTCTTATTTCCGGACGCATGCGCAAACTATAGAAATTCATTATGACGTAGAATGTGCATAATTTGTAGATTCCATTTATGAAATAAAACACATTTTCTAAAACTCGTGTTTTTTATGAAATCATGTAAACCTTCTAGAAGCTATGATTTTAAAAATGAGTGGAAGTAAGCTTTTCTTATTTCCAGATGAATGCACAACCTATAGAAAGTCGTTAGGACATAGAATGTGCATACTTTTTGATTCCATTTATGAAATAAAACACATTTTCTAAAAACTCGTGTTTTTAAAGAAATCATGTAAACGTTCTAGAAGCTGTGATTTTAAAAAACGGTGGAAGTAAGTTTTTCTTATTTCCGGACGCATGGACAAACTATAGAAAGTTGTTATGATGTATAATGTGCATACTTTGTCGATTCCATTTATGAAATAAAACACATTTTCTAAAAACTCGTGTTTTTTACGAAATCATGTAAACCTTCTAGAAGCTGTGATTTAAAAAAACGGTGGAAGTAAGCTTTTCTTATTTCCAGACGCATGCGCAAACTATAGAAAGTCATTATGACGTAGAATGTGCATACTTTGTAGATTCCATTTTTGAATAAAACACATTTTCTAAAAACTCGTGTTTTTTATGAAATCATGTAAACCTTCTAGAAGCTGTGATTTAAAAAAACGGTGGAAGTAAGCTTTTCTTATTTCCAGACGCATGCGCAAACTATAGAAAGTCATTATGACGTACAATGTGCATACTTTGTAGATTCCATTTATGAAGTAAAACACATTTTCTAAAAACTCGTGTTTTTTATGAAATCATGTAAACCTTCTAGAAGCTGTGATTTTAAAAAATGGTGGAAGTAAGCTTTTCTTATTTCCGGACGCATGCGCAAACTATAGAAAGTCGTTATGATGTAGAATGTGCATACTTTGTTGATTCCATTTATGAAATAAAACACATTTTCTAAAAACTCGTGTTTTTTAAGAAATCATGTAAACCTTCTAGAAGCTGTGATTTTAAAAAACGGGGGAAGTAAGCTTTTATTATTTCCAAACGCATGCGCAAACTATAGAAAGTCGTTATGATGTAGAATTTGCATACTTTGTTGATTCCATTTATGAAATAAAACACATTTTCTAAAAACTCGTGTTTTTTAAGAAACCATGTAAACCTTCTAGAAGCTATGATTTTATAAAACGGGGGAAGTAAGCATTTCTTATTTCCAAACACATGCGCAAACTATAGAAAGTCGTTATGACGTAGAATGTGCATACTTTGTTGATTCCATTTATGAAATAAAACACATTTTCTAAAAACTCGTATTTTTTAAGAAATCATGTAAACCTTCTAGAAGTTGTGATTTTAAAAAACGGGGGAAGTAAGCTTTTCTTATTTCCGGACGCATGCGCAAACTATAGAAATTCGTTATGACGTAGAATGTGCATACTTTGTAGATTCCATTTATGAAATAAAACACATTTTCTAAAAACTCATGTTTTTTACGAAATCATGTAAACCTTCTAGAAGCTGTGATGTTAAAAAACGAGGGAAGTAAGCTTTTCTTATTTCCGGACACATGCACAAACTATAGAAAGTTGTTATGACGTACAATGTGCATACTTTGTAGATTCCATTTATGAAATAAAACACATTTTCTAAAAACTCGTGTTTTTTACGAAATCATGTAAACCATCTAGAAGCTGTGATTTTAAAAAACGGGGGAAGTAAGATTTTCTTATTTCCGGACACATGCGCAAACTATAGAAAGTCGTTATGACGTAGAATGTGCATACTTTGTTGATTCCATTTATGAAATAAAACACATTTTCTAAAAACTTGTGTTTTTTACGAAATCATGTAAACCTTCTAGAAGCTGTGATTTTAAAAAACGGTGGAAGTAAGCTTTTCTTATTTCTGGACGAATGCGCAAACTATAGAAAGTCGTTATGATGTAGAATTTGCATACTTTGTTGATTCCATTTATGAAATAAAACACATTTTCTAAAAACTCATGTTTTTAACGAAATCATGTAAACCTTCTAGAAGCTGTGATTTTAAAAAACGGGGGAAGTAAGCTTTTCTTATTTCCAAACGCATGCGCAAACTATAGAAAGTCGTTATGACTTAGAATGTGCATACTTTGTTGATTCCTTTTATGTAATAAAACACATTTTCTAAAAACTCGTGTTTTTTAAGAAATAATGTAAACCTTCTAGAAGCTGTGATTTTAAAAAACGGGGGAAGTAAGCTTTTCTTATTTCCAAATGCATGCGCAAACTATAGAAAGTCATTATGACGTGGAATGTGCATACTTTGTTGATTCCATTTATGAAATAAAACACATTTTCTAAAAACTCGTGTTTTTTACGAAATCATGTAAACCTTCTAGAAGCTGTGATTTTAAAAAACGGTGGAAGTAAGCTTTTCTTATTTCCGGACGAATGCGCAAACTATAGAAAGTCGTTATGACGTAGAATGTGCATACTTTGTTGATTCCTTTTATGAAATAAAACACATTTTCTAAAAACTCGTGTTTTTTACGAAATCATGTAAACCTTCTAGAAGCTGTGATTTTAAAAAACGGTGAAAGTAAGCTTTTCTTATTTCCGAACGAATGCGCAAACTATAGAAAGTCGTTATGACGTAGAATTTGCAAACTTTGTTGATTCCATTTATGATATAAAACACATTTTTCTAAAAACTCGTGTTTTTTACGAAATCATGTAAACCTTCTAGAAGCTGTGATTTTAAAAAACGGGGGAAGTAAGCTTTTCTTATTTCCAAACACATGCGCAAACTATAGAAAGTCATTATGACGTAGAATGTGTATACTTTGTTGATTCCTTTTATGAAATAAAACACATTTTCTAAAAACTCGTGTTTTTTAAGAAATAATGTAAACCTTCTAGAAGCTGTGATTTTAAAAAATGGGGGAAGTAAGGTTTTCTTATTTCCAAATGCATGCGCAAACTATAGAAAGTCATTATGACGTGGAATGCGCATACTTTGTTGATTCCATTTATGAAATAAAACTCATTTTCTAAAAACTCATGTTTTTTACAAAATCATGTAAACCTTCTAGAAGCTGTGATTTTAAAAAACGGTGGAAGTAAGCTTTTCTTATTTCCGGACACATGCGCAGACTATAGAAAGTCGTTATGACGTAGAATGTGCATACTTTGTTGATTCCATTTATGAAATAAAACACATTTTCTAAAAACTCGTGTTTTTTACGAAATCATGTAAACCTTCTAGAAGCTGTGATTTTAAAAAACGGGGGAAGTAAGCTTTTCTTATTTCCAAACACATGCGCAAACTATAGAAAGTCGTTATGACTTAGAATGTGCATACTTTGTTGATTCCTTTTATGTAATAAAACACATTTTCTAAAAACTCGTGTTTTTTAAGAAATAATGTAAACCTTCTAGAAGCTGTGATTTTAAAAAACGGGGGAAGTAAGCTTTTCTTATTTCCGGACGAATGCGCAAACTATAGAAAGTCGTTATGACGTAGAATGTGCATACTTTTTTGATTCCATTTATGAAATAAAACACATTTTCTAAAAACTCGTGTTTTTTAAGAAATCATGTAAACCTTCTAGAAGCTGTGATTTTAAAAAACGGTGGAAGTAAGCTTTTCTTATTTCCGGACGCATGCGCAAACTATAGAAAGTCGTTATGACGTAGAATCTGCATACTTTGTTGATTCCAATTATGAAATAAAACACATTTTCTAAAAACTCGTGTTTTTTAAGAAATCATGTAAACCTTCTAGAAGTTGTGATTTTAAAAAATGGGGGAAGTAAGCTTTTCTTATTTCCAAATGCATGCGCAAACTATAGAAAGTCGTTATGACGTAGAATGTGCATACTTTGTTGATTCTATTTATGAAATAAAACACATTTTCTAAAAACTCGTGGTTTTTAAGAAATCATGTAAACCTCCTAGAAGCTGTGATTTTAAAAAACGGGGGAAGTAAGCTTTTCTTATTTCCGGACGCATGCGCAAACTATAGAAAGTCGTTATTACGTAGAATGTGCATACTTTGTAGATTACATTTATGTAATAAAACACATTTTCTAAAAACTCGTGTTTTTTACGAAATCATGTAAACCTTCTAGAAGCTGTGATTTCAAAAAACGGTGGAAGTAAGCTTTTCTTATTTCCGGACGCATGCGCAAACTATAGAAATTCATTATGACGTAGAATGTGCATAATTTGTAGATTCCATTTATGAAATAAAACACATTTTCTAAAAACTCGTGTTTTTTATGAAATCATGTAAACCTTCTAGAAGCTATGATTTTAAAAATTAGTGGAAGTAAGCTTTTCTTATTTCCAGATGAATGCACAACCTATAGAAAGTCGTTATGACATACAATGTGCATACTTTTTGATTCCATTTATGAAATAAAACACATTTTCTAAAAACTCGTGTTTTTAAAGAAATCATGTAAACGTTCTAGAAGCTGTGATTTTAAAAAACGGTGGAAGTAAGTTTTTCTTATTTCCGGACGCATGCACAAACTATAGAAAGTTGTTATGATGTATAATGTGCATACTTTGTAGATTCCATTTATGAAATAAAACACATTTTCTAAAAACTCGTGTTTTTTACGAAATCATGTAAACCTTCTAGAAGCTATGATTTAAAAAAACAGTGGAAGTAAGCTTTTCTTATTTCCAGACGCATGCGCAAACTATAGAAAGTCATTATGACGTAGAATGTGCATACTTTGTAGATTCCATTTTTGAATAAAACGCATTTTCTAAAAACTCGTGTTTTTTATGAAATCATGTAAACCTTCTAGAAGCTGTGATTTAAAAAAACGGTGGAAGTAAGCTTTTCTTATTTCCAGACGCATGCGCAAACTATAGAAAGTCATTATGACGTACAATGTGCATACTTTGTAGATTCCATTTATGAAGTAAAACACATTTTCTAAAAACTCGTGTTTTTTATGAAATCATGTAAACCTTCTAGAAGCTGTGATTTTAAAAAATGGTGGAAGTAAGCTTTTCTTATTTCCGGACGCATGCGCAAACTATAGAAAGTCGTTATGATGTAGAATGTGCATACTTTGTTGATTCCATTTATGAAATAAAACACATTTTCTAAAAACTCGTGTTTTTTAAGAAATCATGTAAACCTTCTAGAAGCTGTGATTTTAAAAAACGGGGGGAAGTAAGCTTTTATTATTTCCAAACGCATGAGCAAACTATAGAAAGTCGTTATGATGTAGAATTTGCATACTTTGTTGATTCCATTTATGAAATAAAACACATTTTCTAAAAACTCGTGTTTTTTAAGAAACCATGTAAACCTTCTAGAAGCTATGATTTTATAAAACAGGGGAAGTAAGCATTTCTTATTTCCAAACACATGTGCAAACTATAGAAAGTCGTTATGACGTAGAATGTGCATACTTTGTTGATTCCATTTATGAAATAAAACACATTTTCTAAAAACTCGTATTTTTTAAGAAATCATGTAAACCTTCTAGAAGCTGTGATTTTAAAAAACGGGGGAAGTAAGCTTTTCTTTTTTCCGGACGCATGCGCAAACTATAGAAATTCGTTATGACGTAGAATGTGCATACTTTGTAGATTCCATTTATGAAATAAAACACATTTTCTAAAAACTCATGTTTTTTACGAAATCATGTAAACCTTCTAGAAGCTGTGATTTTAAAAAACGGGGGAAGTAAGCTTTTCTTATTTCCGGACACATGCGCAAACTATAGAAAGTTGTTATGACGTACAATGTGCATACTTTGTAGATTCCATTTATGAAATAAAACAAATTTTCTAAAAACTCGTGTTTTTTACGAAATCATGTAAACCATCTAGAAGCTGTGATTTTAAAAAACGGGGGAATTAAGCTTTTCTTATTTCCGGACACATGCGCAAACTATAGAAAGTCGTTATGACGTAGAATGTGCATACTTTGTTGATTCCATTTATGAAATAAAACACATTTTCTAAAAACTCATGTTTTTTACGAAATCATGTAAACCTTCTAGAAGCTGTGATTTTAAAAAACGGGGGAAGTAAGCTTTTCTTATTTCCAAACGCATGCGCAAACTATAGAAAGTCGTTATGACTTAGAATGTGCATACTTTGTTGATTCCTTTTATGTAATAAAACACATTTTCTAAAAACTCGTGTTTTTTAAGAAATAATGTAAACCTTCTAGAAGCTGTGATTTTAAAAAACGGGGGAAGTAAGCTTTTCTTATTTCCAAATGCATGCGCAAACTATAGAAAGTCATTATGACGTGGAATGTGCATACTTTGTTGATTCCATTTATGAAATAAAACACATTTTCTAAAAACTCGTGTTTTTTACGAAATCATGTAAACCTTCTAGAAGCTGTGATTTTAAAAAACGGTGGAAGTAAGCTTTTCTTATTTCCGGACGAATGCGCAAACTATAGAAAGTCGTTATGACATAGAATGTGCATACTTTGTTGATTCCTTTTATGAAATAAAACACATTTTCTAAAAACTCGTGTTTTTTACGAAATCATGTAAACCTTCTAGAAGCTGTGATTTTAAAAAACGGTGAAAGTAAGCTTTTCTTATTTCCGGACGAATGCGCAAACTATAGAAAGTCGTTATGACGTAGAATCTGCAAACTTTGTTGATTCCATTTATGAAATAAAACACATTTTTCTAAAAACTCGTGTTTTTTACGAAATCATGTAAACCTTCTAGAAGCTGTGATTTTAAAAAACGGGGGAAGTAAGATTTTCTTATTTCCAAACGCATGCGCAAACTATAGAAAGTCGTTATGACGTAGAATGTGTATACTTTGTTGATTCCTTTTATGAAATAAAACACATTTTCTAAAAACTCGTGTTTTTTAAGAAATAATGTAAACCTTCTAGAAGCTGTGATTTTAAAAAACGGGGGAAGTAAGGTTTTCTTATTTCCAAATACATGCGCAAACTATAGAAAGTCATTATGACGTGGAATGTGCATACTTTGTTGATTCCATTTATGAAATAAAACCCATGTTCTAAAAACTCGTGTTTTTTACAAAATCATGTAAACCTTCTAGAAGCTGTGATTTTAAAAAACGGTGGAAGTAAGCTTTTCTTATTTCCGGACGAATGCGCAAACTATAGAAAGTCGTTATGACGTAGAATGTGCATACTTTGTTGATTCCATTTATGAAATAAAACACATTTTCTAAAAACTCGTGTTTTTTAAGAAATCATGTAAACCTTCTAGAAGCTGTGATTTTAAAAAACGGTGGAAGTAAGCTTTTCTTATTTCCGGACGCATGCGCAAACTATAGAAAGTCGTTATGACGTAGAATGTGCATACTTTGTTGATTCCATTTATGAAATAAAACACATTTTCTAAAAACTCGTATTTTTTAAGAAATCATGTAAACGTTCTAGAAGCTGTGATTTTAAAAAACGGTGGAAGTAAGTTTTTCTTATTTCCGGACGCATGCACAAACTATAGAAAGTTGTTATGATGTATAATGTGCATACTTTGTAGATTCCATTTATGAAATAAAACACATTTTCTAAAAACTCGTGTTTTTTACGAAATCATGTAAACCTTCTAGAAGCTATGATTTAAAAAAACGGTGGAAGTAAGCTTTTCTTATTTCCAGACGCATGCGCAAACTATAGAAAGTCATTATGACGTAGAATGTGCATACTTTGTAGATTCCATTTTTGAATAAAACACATTTTCTAAAAACTCGTGTTTTTTATGAAATCATGTAAACCTTCTAGAAGCTGTGATTTAAAAAAACGGTGGAAGTAAGCTTTTCTTATTTCCAGACGCATGCGCAAACTATAGAAAGTCATTATGACGTACAATGTGCATACTTTGTAGATTCCATTTATGAAGTAAAACACATTTTCTAAAAACTCGTGTTTTTTATGAAATCATGTAAACCTTCTAGAAGCTGTGATTTTAAAAAATGGTGGAAGTAAGCTTTTCTTATTTCCGGACGCATGCGCAAACTATAGAAAGTCGTTATGATGTAGAATGTGCATACTTTGTTGATTCCATTTATGAAATAAAACACATTTTCTAAAAACTCGTGTTTTTTAAGAAATCATGTAAACCTTCTAGAAGCTGTGATTTTAAAAAACGGGGGAAGTAAGCTTTTATTATTTCCAAACGCATGAGCAAACTATAGAAAGTCGTTATGATGTAGAATTTGCATACTTTGTTGATTCCATTTATGAAATAAAACACATTTTCTAAAAACTCGTGTTTTTTAAGAAACCATGTAAACCTTCTAGAAGCTATGATTTTATAAAACAGGGGAAGTAAGCATTTCTTATTTCCAAACACATGTGCAAACTATAGAAAGTCGTTATGACGTAGAATGTGCATACTTTGTTGATTCCATTTATGAAATAAAACACATTTTCTAAAAACTCGTATTTTTTAAGAAATCATGTAAACCTTCTAGAAGCTGTGATTTTAAAAAACGGGGGAAGTAAGCTTCTCTTTTTTCCGGACGCATGCGCAAACTATAGAAATTCGTTATGACGTAGAATGTGCATACTTTGTAGATTCCATTTATGAAATAAAACACATTTTCTAAAAACTCATGTTTTTTACGAAATCATGTAAACCTTCTAGAAGCTGTGATTTTAAAAAACGGGGGAAGTAAGCTTTTCTTATTTCCGGACACATGCGCAAACTATAGAAAGTTGTTATGATGTACAATGTGCATACTTTGTAGATTCCATTTATGAAATAAAACAAATTTTCTAAAAACTCGTGTTTTTTACGAAATCATGTAAACCATCTAGAAGCTGTGATTTTAAAAAACGGGGGAATTAAGCTTTTCTTATTTCCGGACACATGCGCAAACTATAGAAAGTCGTTATGACGTAGAATGTGCATACTTTGTTGATTCCATTTATGAAATAAAACACATTTTCTAAAAACTCATGTTTTTTACGAAATCATGTAAACCTTCTAGAAGCTGTGATTTTAAAAAACGGGGGAAGTAAGCTTTTCTTATTTCCAAACGCATGCGCAAACGATAGAAAGTCGTTATGACTTAGAATGTGCATACTTTGTTGATTCCTTTTATGTAATAAAACACATTTTCTAAAAACTCGTGTTTTTTAAGAAATAATGTAAACCTTCTAGAAGCTGTGATTTTAAAAAACGGGGGAAGTAAGCTTTTCTTATTTCCAAATGCATGCGCAAACTATAGAAAGTCATTATGACGTGGAATGTGCATACTTTGTTGATTCCATTTATGAAATAAAACACATTTTCTAAAAACTCGTGTTTTTTACGAAATCATGTAAACCTTCTAGAAGCTGTGATTTTAAAAAACGGTGGAAGTAAGCTTTTCTTATTTCCGGACGAATGCGCAAACTATAGAAAGTCGTTATGACATAGAATGTGCATACTTTGTTGATTCCTTTTATGAAATAAAACACATTTTCTAAAAACTCGTGTTTTTTACGAAATCATGTAAACCTTCTAGAAGCTGTGATTTTAAAAAACGGTGAAAGTAAGCTTTTCTTATTTCCGGACGAATGCGCAAACTATAGAAAGTCGTTATGACGTAGAATTTGCAAACTTTGTTGATTCCATTTATGAAATAAAACACATTTTTCTAAAAACTCGTGTTTTTTACGAAATCATGTAAACCTTCTAGAAGCTGTGATTTTAAAAAACGGGGGAAGTAAGATTTTCTTATTTCCAAACGCATGCGCAAACTATAGAAAGTCGTTATGACGTAGAATGTGTATACTTTGTTGATTCCTTTTATGAAATAAAACACATTTTCTAAAAACTCGTGTTTTTTAAGAAATAATGTAAACCTTCTAGAAGCTGTGATTTTAAAAAACGGGGGAAGTAAGGTTTTCTTATTTCCAAATGCATGCGCAAACTATAGAAAGTCATTATGACGTGGAATGTGCATACTTTGTTGATTCCATTTATGAAATAAAACCCATGTTCTAAAAACTCGTGTTTTTTACAAAATCATGTAAACCTTCTAGAAGCTGTGATTTTAAAAAACGGTGGAAGTAAGCTTTTCTTATTTCCGGACGAATGCGCAAACTATAGAAAGTCGTTATGACGTAGAATGTGCATACTTTGTTGATTCCATTTATGAAATAAAACACATTTTCTAAAAACTCGTGTTTTTTAAGAAATCATGTAAACCTTCTAGAAGCTGTGATTTTAAAAAACGGTGGAAGTAAGCTTTTCTTATTTCCGGACGCATGCGCAAACTATAGAAAGTCGTTATGACGTAGAATCTGCATACTTTGTTGATTCCAATTATGAAATAAAACACATTTTCTAAAAACTCGTGTTTTTTAAGAAATCATGTAAACCTTCTAGAAGCTGTGATTTTAAAAAATGGGGGAAGTAAGCTTTTCTTATTTCCAAACGGATGCGCAAACTATAGAAAGTCGTTATGACGTAGAATGTGCATACTTTGTTGATTCCATTTATGAAATAAAACACATTTTCTAAAAACTCGTGTTTTTTAAGAAATCATGTAAACCTTCTAGAAGCTGTGAATTTAAAAAACGGGGGAAGTAAGTTTTTCTTATTTCCGGACGCATGCACAAACTATAGAAAGTCGTTATGATGTATAATGTGCATACTTTGTAGATTCCATTTATGAAATAAAACGCATTTTCTAAAAACTCGTGTTTTTTACGAAATCATGTAAACCTTCTAGAAGCTGTGATTTAAAAAAACGGTGGAAGTAAGCTTTTCTTATTTCCAGACGCATGCTCAAACTATAGAAAGTCATTATGACGTAGAATGTGCATACTTTGTATATTCCATTTATGAATAAAACACATTTTCTAAAAACTCGTGTTTTTTATGAAATCATGTAAACCTTCTAGAAGCTGTGATTTAAAAAAACGGTGGAAGTAAGCTTTTCTTATTTCCAGTAGCATGCGCAAACTATAGAAAGTCATTATGACGTAGAATGTGCATACTTTGTTGATTCCATTTATGAAATAAAACACATTTTCGAAAAACTCGTATTTTTTAAGAAATCATGTAAACCTTCTAGAAGCTGTGATTTAAAAAAACGGGGGAAGTAAGCTTTTCTTATTTCCGGACGCATGCGCAAACTATAGAAATTCGTTATGACGTAGAATGTGCATACTTTGTAGATTCCATTTATGAAATAAAACACATTTTCTAAAAACTCGTGTTTTTTACGAAATCATGTAAACCTTCTAGAAGCTGTGATTTTAAAAAACGGGGGAAGTAAGCTTTTCTTATTTCCGGACACATGCGCAAACTATAGAAAGTCATTATGACGTACAATGTGCATACTTTGTAGATTCCATTAATGAAATAAAACACATTTTCTAAAAACTCGTGTTTTTTACGAAATCATGTAAACCTTCTAGAAGCTGTGATTTTAAAAAACGGGGGAAGTAAGCTTTTCTTATTTCTGGACGCATGCGCAAACTATAGAAAGTCGTTATGACGTAGAATGTGCATACTTTTTTGATTCCATTTATGAAATAAAACACATTTTCTAAAAACTCGTGTTTTTTAAGAAACCATGTAAACCTTCTAGAAGCTGTGATTTTATAAAACGGGGGAAGTAAGCTTTTCTTATTTCCAAACACATGCGCAAACTATAGAAAGTCATTATGATGCAGAATGTACATACTTTGTTGATTCCATTTATGAAATAAAACACATTTTCTAAAAACTCGTATTTTTTAAGAAATCATGTAAACCTTCTAGAAGCTGTGATTTTAAAAAACGGGGGAAGTAAGCTTTTCTTATTTCCGGACGCATGCGCAAACTATAGAAATTCGTTATGACGTAGAATGTGCATACTTTGTTGATTCCATTTATGAAATAAAACACATTTTCTAAAAACTCGTGTTTTTTACGAAATCATGTAAACCTTCTAGAAGTTGTGATTTTAAAAAACGGCGGAAGTAAGCTTTTCTTATTTCTGGACGCATGCGCAAACTGTAGAAAGTCGTTATGACGTAGAATGTGCATACTTTTTTGATTCCATTTATGAAATAAAACACATTTTCTAAAAACTCATGTTTTTTAAGAAACCATGTAAACCTTTTAGAAGCTATGATTTTAAAAAACAGGGGAAGTAAGCTTTTCTTATTTCCAAATGGATGTGCAAACTATAGAAAGTCGTTATGACGTAGAATGTGCATACTTTGTTGATTCCATTTATGAAATAAAACACATTTTCTAAAAACTCGTGTTTTTTACGAAATCATGTAAACCTTCTAGAAGCTCTGATTTTAAAAAACGGTGGAAGTAAGCTTTTCTTATTTCTGGACGAATGCGCAAACTATAGAAAGTCGTTATGATGTAGAATTTGCATACTTTGTTGATTCCATTTATGAAATAAAACACATTTTCTAAAAACTCATGTTTTTTACGAAATCATGTAAACCTTCTAGAAGCTGTGATTTTAAAAAACGGGGGAAGTAAGCTTTTCTTATTTCCAAACGCATGCGCAAATTATAGAAAGTCGTTATGACTTAGAATGTGCATACTTTGTTGATTCCTTTTATGAAATAAAACACATTTTCTAAAAACTCGTGTTTTTTAAGAAATCATGTAAACCTTCTAGAAGCTGTGAATTTAAAAAACGGGGGAAGTAAGTTTTTCTTATTTCCGGACGCATGCACAAACTATAGAAAGTCGTTATGATGTATAATGTGCATACTTTGTAGACTCCATTTATGAAATAAAACATATTTTCTAAAAACTCGTGTTTTTTACGAAATCATGTAAACCTTCTAGAAGCCGTGATTTAAAAAAACGGTGGAAGTAAGCTTTTCTTATTTCCAGACGCATGCGCAAACTATAGAAATTCATTATGACGTAGAATGTGCATACTTTGTAGATTCCATTTATGAATAAAACACATTTTCTAAAAACTCGTGTTTTTTATGAAATCATGTAAACCTTCTAGAAGCTGTGATTTAAAAAAACGGTGGAAGTAAGCTTCTCTTATTTCCAGACGCATGCGCAAACTATAGAAAGTCATTATGACGTAGAATGTGCATACTTTGTAGATTCCATTTATGAAATAAAACACATTTTCTAAAAACTCGTGTTTTTTATTAAATCATGTAGACCTTCTAGAAGCTGTGATTTTAAAAAATGGTGGAAGTAAGCTTTTCTTATTTCCGGACGCGTGCGCAAACTATAGAAAGTCGTTATGATGTAGAATGTGCATACTTTGTTGATTCCATTTATGAAATAAAACACATTTTCTAAAAACTCGTGTTTTTTAAGAAATCATGTAAACCTTCTAGAAGCTGTGATTTTAAAAAATGGGGGAAGTAAGCTTTTCTTATTTCCAAACGCATGCGCAAACTATAGAAAGTCGTTATGATGTAGAATTTGCATACTTTGTTGATTCCGTTTATGAAATAAAACACATTTTCTAAAAACTCGTGTTTTTTAAGAAACCATGTAAACCTTCTAGAAGCTATGATTTTATAAAACGGGGGAAGTAAGCTTTTCTTATTTCCAAAAACATGCGCAAACTATAGAAAGTCGTTATGACGTAGAATGTGCATACTTTGTTGATTCCATTTATGAAATAAAACACATTTTCTAAAAACTCGTATTTTTTAAGAAATCATGTAAACCTTCTAGAAGCCGTGATTTTAAAAAACGGGGGAAGTAAGCTTTTCTTATTTCCGGACGCATGCGCAAACTATAGAAATTCGTTATGACGTACAATGTGCATACTTTGTAGATTCCATTAATGAAATAAAACACATTTTCTAAAAACTCGTGTTTTTTACGAAATCATGTAAACCTTCTAGAAGCTGTGATTTTAAAAAACGGGGGAAGTAAGCTTTTCTTATTTCTGGACGCATGCGCAAACTATAGAAAGTCGTTATGACGTAGAATGTGCATACTTTTTTGATTCCATTTATGAAATAAAACACATTTTCTAAAAACTCATGTTTTTTAAGAAACCATGTAAACCTTTTAGAAGCTATGATTTTAAAAAACAGGGGAAGTAAGCTTTTCTTATTTCCAAATGGATCTGCAAACTATAGAAAGTCGTTATGACGTAGAATGTGCATACTTTGTTGATTCCATTTATGAAATAAAACACATTTTCTAAAAACTCGTGTTTTTTACGAAATCATGTAAACCTTCTAGAAGCTCTGATTTTAAAAAACGGTGGAAGTAAGCTTTTCTTATTTCTGGACGAATGCGCAAACTATAGAAAGTCGTTATGATGTAGAATTTGCATACTTTGTTGATTCCATTTATGAAATAAAACACATTTTCTAAATCTCATGTTTTTTACGAAATCATGTAAACCTTCTAGAAGCTGTGATTTTAAAAAACGGGGGAAGTAAGCTTTTCTTATTTCCAAACGCATGTGCAAATTATAGAAAGTCGTTATGACTTAGAATGTGCATACTTTGTTGATTCCTTTTATGAAATAAAACACATTTTCTAAAAACTCGTGTTTTTTAAGAAATCATGTAAACCTTCTAGAAGCTGTGAATTTAAAAAACGGGGGAAGTAAGTTTTTCTTATTTCCGGACGCATGCACAAACTATAGAAAGTCGTTATGATGTATAATGTGCATACTTTGTAGACTCCATTTATGAAATAAAACATATTTTCTAAAAACTCGTGTTTTTTACGAAATCATGTAAACCTTCTAGAAGCCGTGATTTAAAAAAACGGTGGAAGTAAGCTTTTCTTATTTCCAGACGCATGCGCAAACTATAGAAATTCATTATGACGTAGAATGTGCATACTTTGTAGATTCCATTTATGAATAAAACACATTTTCTAAAAACTCGTGTTTTTTATGAAATCATGTAAACCTTCTAGAAGCTGTGATTTAAAAAAACGGTGGAAGTAAGCTTTTCTTATTTCCAGACGCATGCGCAAACTATAGAAAGTCATTATGACGTAGAATGTGCATACTTTGTAGATTCCATTTGTGAAATAAAACACATTTTCTAAAAACTCGTGTTTTTTATTAAATCATGTAAACCTTCTAGAAGCTGTGATTTTAAAAAATGGTGGAAGTAAGATTTTCTTATTTCCGGACGCATGCGCAAACTATAGAAAGTCGTTATGATGTAGAATGTGCATACTTTGTTGATTCCATTTATGAAATAAAACACATTTTCTAAAAACTCGTGTTTTTTAAGAAATCATGTAAACCTTCTAGAAGCTGTGATTTTAAAAAACGGGGGAAGTAAGCTTTTCTTATTTCCAAACGCATGCGCAAGCTATAGAAAGTCGTTATGATGTAGAATTTGCATACTTTGTTGATTCCGTTTATGAAATAAAACACATTTTCTAAAAACTCGTGTTTTTTAAGAAACCATGTAAACCTTCTAGAAGCTATGATTTTATAAAAAGGGGGAAGTAAGCTTTTCTTATTTCCAAACACATGCGCAAACTATAGAAAGTCGTTATGACGTAGAATGTGCATACTTTGTTGATTCCATTTATGAAATAAAACACATTTTCTAAAAACTCGTATTTTTTAAGAAATCATGTAAACCTTCTAGAAGCTGTGATTTTAAAAAACGGGGGAAGTAAGCTTTTCTTATTTCCGGACGCATGCGCAAACTATAGAAATTCGTTATGACGTAGAATGTGCATACTTTGTAGATTTCATTTATGAAATAAAACACATTTTCTAAAAACTCGTGTTTTTTACGAAATCATGTAAACCTTCTAGAAGCTGTGATTTTAAAAAACGGGGGAAGTAAGCTTTTCTTATTTCCGGACACATGCGCAAACTATAGAAAGTCGTTATGACGTAGAATGTGCATACTTTGTTGATTCCATTTATGAAATAAAACACATTTTCTAAAAACTCGTGTTTTTTACGAAATCATGTAAACCTTCTAGAAGCTGTGATTTTAAAAAATGGTGGAAGTAAGCTTTTCTTATTTCTGGACGAATGCGCAAACTATAGAAAGTCGTTATGATGTAGAATTTGCATACTTTGTTGATTCCATTTATGAAATAAAACACATTTTCTAAAAACTCATGTTTTTTACGAAATCATGTAAACCTTCTAGAAGCTGTGATTTTAAAAAACGGGGGAAGTAAGCTTTTCTTATTTCCAAACGCATGCGCAAACTATAGAAAGTCGTTATGACTTAGAATGTGCATAATTTGTTGATTCCTTTTATGAAATAAAACACATTTTCTAAAAACTCGTGTTTTTTAAGAAATAATGTAAACCTTATAGAAGCTGTGATTTTAAAAAACGGGGGAAGTATGGTTTTCTTATTTCCAAATGCATGCGCAAACTATAGAAAGTCATTATGACGTGGAATGTGGATACTTTGTTGATTCCATTTATGAAATAAAACACATTTTCTAAAAACTCGTGTTTTTTACGAAATCATGTAAACCTTCTAGAAGCTGTGATTTTAAAAAACGGTGGAAGTAAGCTTTTCTTATTTCCGGACGAATGCGCAAACTATAGAAAGTCGTTATGACGTAGAATGTGCATACTTTGTTGATTCCTTTTATGAAATAAAACACATTTTCTAAAAACTCGTGTTTTTTATGAAATCATGTAAACCTTCTAGAAGCTGTGATTTTAAAAAACGGTGAAAGTAAGCTTTTCTTATTTCCGGACGAATGCGCAAACTATAGAAAGTCGTTATGACGTAGAATTTGCAAACTTTGTTGATTCCATTTATGAAATAAAACAGATTTTTCTAAAAACTCGTGTTTTTTATGAAATCATGTAAACCTTCTAGAAGCTGTGATTTTAAAAAACGGGGGAAGTAAGCTTTTCTTATTTCCAAACGCATGCGCAAACTATAGAAAGTCGTTATGACGTAGAATGTGCATACTTTGTTGATTCCTTTTATGAAATAAAACACATTTTCTAAAAACTCGTGTTTTTTAAGAAATAATGTAAACCTTCTAGAAGCTGTGATTTTAAAAAATGGGGGAAGTAAGGTTTTCTTATTTCCAAATGCATGCGCAAACTATATAAATTCATTATGACGTGGAATGTGCATACTTTGTTGATTCCATTTATGAAATAAAACCCATTTTCTAAAACCTCGTGTTTTTTACAAAATCATGTAAACCTTCTAGAAGCTGTGATTTTAGAAAACGGTGGAAGTAAGCTTTTCTTATTTCTGGACGCATGCGCAAACTATAGAAAGTCGTTATGACGTAGAATGTGCATACTTTTTTGATTCCATTTATGAAATAAAACACATTTTCTAAAAACTCATGTTTTTTAAGAAACCATGTAAACCTTTTAGAAGCTATGATTTTAAAAAACAGGGGAAGTAAGCTTTTCTTATTTCCAAACGGATGCGCAAACTATAGAACGTCGTTATGACGTAGAATGTGCATACTTTGTTGATTCCATTTATGAAATAAAACACATTTTCTAAAAACTCGTGTTTTTTAAGAAATCATGTAAACCTTCTAGAAGCTGTGAATTTAAAAAACGGGGGAAGTAAGTTTTTCTTATTTCCGGACGCATGCACAAACTATAGAAAGTCGTTATGATGTATAATGTGCATACTTTGTAGATTCCATTTATGAAATAAAACACATTTTCTAAAAACTCGTGTTTTTTACGAAATCATGTAAACCTTCTAGAAGCTGTGATTTAAAAAAACAGTGGAAGTAAGCTTTTCTTATTTCCAGACGCATGCGCAAACTATAGAAAGTCATTATGACGTAGAATGTGCATACTTTGTAGACTCCATTTATGAAATAAAACACATTTTCTAAAAACTCGTGTTTTTTATGAAATCATGTAAACCTTCTAGAAGCTGTGATTTTAAAAAATGGTGGAAGTAAGCTTTTCTTATTTCCGGACGCATGCGCAAACTATAGAAAGTCGTTATGATGTAGAATGTGCATACTTTGATGACGCCATTTATGAAATAAAACACATTTCCTAAAACTCGTGTTTTTTAAGAAATCATGTAAACCTTCTAGAAGCTGTGATTTTAAAAAACGGGGGAAGTAAGCTTTTCTTATTTCCAAACGCATCCGCAAACTATAGAAAGTCGTTATGATGTAGAATTTGCATACTTTGTTGATTCCATTTATGAAATAAAACACATTTTCTAAAAACTCGTGTTTTTTAAGAAACCATGTAAACCTTCTAGAAGCTATGATTTTATAAAACGGGGGAAGTAAGCTTTTCTTATTTCCAAACACATGCGCAAACTATAGAAAGTCGTTATGACGTAGAATGTGCATACTTTGTTGATTCCATTTATGAAATAAAACACATTTTCTAAAAACTCGTATTTTTTAAGAAATCATGTAAACCTTCTAGAAGCTGTGATTTTAAAAAACGGGGGAAGTAAGCTTTTCTTATTTCCGGACGCATGCGCAAACTATAGAAATTCGTTATGACGTAGAATGTGCATACTTTGTAGATTTCATTTATGAAATAAAACACATTTTCTAAAAACTCGTGTTTTTTACGAAATCATGTAAACCTTCTAGAAGCTGTGATTTTAAAAAACGGGGGAAGTAAGCTTTTCTTATTTACGGACACATGCGCAAACTATAGAAATTCGTTATGACCTACAATGTGCATACTTTGTAGATTCCATTTATTAAATAAAACACATTTTCTAAAAACTCGTGTTTTTTACGAAATCATGTAAACCTTCTAGAAGCTGTGATTTTAAAAAACGGGGGAAGTAAGCTTTTCTTATGTCCGGACACATGCGCAAACTATAGAAAGTCGTTATGACGTAGAATATGCATACTTTGTTGATTCCATTTATGAAATAAAACACATTTTCTAAAAACTCGTGTTTTTTACGAAATCATGTAAACCTTCTAGAAGCTGTGATTTTAAAAAATGGTGGAAGTAAGCTTTTCTTATTTCTTGACGAATGCGCAAACTATAGAAAGTCGTTATGATGTAGAATTTGCATACTTTGTTGATTACATTTATGAAATAAAACACATTTTCTAAAAACTCATGTTTTTTACGAAATCATGTAAACCTTCTAGAAGCTGTGATTTTAAAAAACGGGGGAAGTAAGCTTTTCTTATTTCCAAACGCATGCACGAACTATAGAAAGTCGTTATGACTTAGAATGTGCATACTTTGTTGATTCCTTTTATGAAATAAAACAAATTTTCTAAAAACTCGTGTTTTTTAAGAAATAATGTAAACCTTCTAGAAGCTGTGATTTTAAAAAACGGGGGAAGTATGGTTTTCTTATTTCCAAATGCATGCGCAAACTATAGAAAGTCATTATGACGTGGAATGTGCATACTTTGTTGATTCCATTTATGAAATAAAACACATTTTCTAAAAACTCGTGTTTTTTACGAAATCATGTAAACCTTCTAGAAGCTGTGATTTTAAAAAACGGTGGAAGTAAGCTTTTCTTATTTCCGGACGAATGCGCAAACTATAGAAAGTCGTTATGACGTAGAATGTGCATACTTTGTTGATTCCTTTTATGAAATAAAACACATTTTCTAAAAACTCGTGATTTTTACGAAATCATGTAAACCTTCTAGAAGCTGTGATTTTAAAAAACGGTGAAAGTAAGCTTTTCTTATTTCCGGACGAATGCGCAAACTATAGAAAGTCGTTATGACGTAGAATTTGCAAACTTTGTTGATTCCATTTATGAAATAAAACACATTTTTCTAAAAACTCGTGTTTTTTACGAAATCATGTAAACCTTCTAGAAGCTGTGATTTTAAAAAACGGGGGAAGTAAGCTTTTCTTATTTCCAAACACATGCGCAAACTATAGAAAGTCGTTATGACGTAGAATGTGCATACTTTGTTGATTCCTTTTATGAAATAAAACACATTTTCTAAAAACTCGTGTTTTTTAAGAAATAATGTAAACCTTCTAGAAGCTGTGATTTTAAAAAACGGGGGAAGTAAGGTTTTCTTATTTCCAAATGCATGCGCAAACTATATAAAGTCATTATGACGTGGAATGTGCATACTTTGTTGATTCCATTTATGAAATAAAACCCATTTTCTAAAAACTCGTGTTTTTTACAAAATCATGTAAACCTTCTAGAAGCTGTGATTTTAAAAAACGGTGGAAGTAAGCTTTTCTTATTTCTGGACGCATGCGCAAACTATAGAAAGTCGTTATGACGTAGAATGTGCATACTTTTTTGATTCCATTTATGAAATAAAACACATTTTCTAAAAACTCATGTTTTTTAAGAAACCATGTAAACCTTTTAGAAGCTATGATTTTAAAAAACAGGGGAAGTAAGCTTTTCTTATTTCCAAACGGATGCGCAAACTATAGAAAGTCGTTATGACGTACAATGTGCATACTTTGTTGATTCCATTTATGAAATAAAACACATTTTCTAAAAACTCGTGTTTTTTAAGAAATCATGTAAACCTTCTAGAAGCTGTGAATTTAAAAAACGGGGGAAGTAAGTTTTTCTTATTTCCGGACGCATGTACAAACTATAGAAAGTCGTTATGATGTATAATGTGCATACTTTGTAGATTCCATTTATGAAATAAAACACATTTTCTAAAAACTCGTGTTTTTTACGAAATCATGTAAACCTTCTAGAAGCTGTGATTTAAAAAAACAGTGGAAGTAAGCTTTTCTTATTTCCAGACGCATGCGCAGACTATAGAAAGTCATTATGACGTAGAATGTGCATACTTTGTAGATTCCATTTATGAAATAAAACACATTTTCTAAAGATTCGTGTTTTTTATGAAATCATGTAAACCTTCAAGAAGCTGTGATTTTAAAAAATGGTGGAAGTAAGCTTTTCTTATTTCCGGACGCATGCTCAAACTATAGAAAGTCGTTATGATGTAGAATGTGCATACTTTGTTGATTCCATTTATGAAATAAAACACATTTTCTAAAAACACGTGTTTTTTAAGAAATCATGTAAACCTTCTAGAAGCTGTGATTTTAAAAAACGGGGGAAGTAAGCTTTTCTTATTTCCAAACGCATGCGCAAACTATAGAAAGTCGTTATGATGTAGAATTTGCATACTTTGTTGATTCCATTTACGAAATAAAACACGTTTTCTAAAAACTCGTGTTTTTTAAGAAACCATGTAAACCTTCTAGAAGCTATGATTTTATAAAACGGGGGAAGTAAGCTTTTCTTATTTCCAAACACATGCGAAAACTATAGAAAGTCGTTATGACGTAGAATGTGCATACTTTGTTGATTCCATTTATGAAATAAAACACATTTTCTAAAAACTCGTATTTTTTAAGAAATCATGTAAACCTTCTAGAAGCTGTGATTTTAAAAAACGGGGGAAGTAAGCTTTTCTTATTTCCGGACGCATGCGCAAACTATAGAAATTTGTTATGATGTAGAATGTGCATACTTTGTAGATTCCATTTATGAAATAAAACACATTTTCTAAAAACTCGTGTTTTTTACGAAATCATGTAAACCTTCTAGAAGCTGTGATTTTAAAAAACAGGGGAAGTAAGCTTTTCTTATTTCCGAACACATGCGCAAACTATAGAAAGTCGTTATGACGTACAATGTGCATACTTTGTAGATTCCATTTATGAAATAAAACACATTTTCTAAAAACTCGTGTTTTTTAAGAAATCATGTAAACCTTCTAGAAGCTGTGATTTTAAAAAATGGGGGAAGTAAGCTTTTCTTATTTCCGGACACATGCGCAAACTATAGAAAGTCGTTATGACGTAGAATGTGCATACTTTGTTGATTCCATTTATGAAATAAAACACATTTTCTAAAAACTCGTGTTTTTTACGAAATCATGTAAACCTTCTAGAAGCTGTGATTTTAAAAAATGGTGGAAGTAAGCTTTTCTTATTTCTGGACGAATGCGCAAACTATAGAAAGTCGTTATGATGTAGAATTTGCATACTTTGTTGATTCCATTTATGAAATAAAACACATTTTCTAAAAACTCATGTTTTTTACGAAATCATGTAAACCTTCTAGAAGCTGTGATTTTAAAAAACGGGGGAAGTAAGCTTTTCTTCTTTCCAAACGCATGCGCGAACTATAGAAAGTCGTTATGACGTAGAATGTGCATACTTTGTTGATTCCTTTTATGAAATAAAACACATTTTCTAAAAACTCGTGTTTTTTAAGAAATAATGTAAACCTTCTAGAAGCTGTGATTTTAAAAAACGGGGGAAGTAAGGTTTTCTTATTTCCAAATGCATGCGCAAGCTATAGAAAGTCATTATGACGTGGAATGTGCATACTTTTTTGATTCCATTTATGAAATAAAACACATTTTCTAAAAACTCGTGTTTTTTACGAAATCATGTAAACCTTCTAGAAGCTGTGATTTTAAAAAACGGTGGAAGTAAGCTTTTCTTATTTCCTGACAAATGCGCAAACTATAGAAAGTCGTTATGACGTAGAATGTGCATACTTTGTTGATTCCATTTATGAAATAAAACACATTTTCTAAAAACTCGTGTTTTTTACGAAATCATGTAAACCTTCTAGAAGCTGTGATTTTAAAAAATGGTGGAAGTAAGCTTTTCTTATTTCTGGACGAATGCGCAAACTATAGAAAGTCGTTATGATGTAGAATTTGCATACTTTGTTGATTCCATTTATGAAATAAAACACATTTTCTAAAAACTCATGTTTTTTACGAAATCATGTAAACCTTCTAGAAGCTGTGATTTTAAAAAACGGGGGAAGTAAGATTTTCTTCTTTCCAAACGCATGCGCGAACTATAGAAAGTCGTTATGACGTAGAATGTGCATACTTTGTTGATTCCTTTTATGAAATAAAACACATTTTCTAAAAACTCGTGTTTTTTAAGAAATAATGTAAACCTTCTAGAAGCTGTGATTTTAAAAAACGGGGGAAGTAAGGTTTTCTTATTTCCAAATGCATGCGCAAGCTATAGAAAGTCATTATGACGTGGAATGTGCATACTTTGTTGATTCCATTTATGAAATAAAACACATTTTCTAAAAACTCGTGTTTTTTACGAAATCATGTAAACCTTCTAGAAGCTGTGATTTTAAAAAACGGTGGAAGTAAGCTTTTCTTATTTCCGGACGAATGCGCAAACTATAGAAAGTCGTTCTGACGTAGAATGTGCATACTTTGTTGATTCCTTTTATGAAATAAAACACATTTTATAAAAACTCGTGTTTTTTAAGAAATAATGTAAACCTTCTAGAAGCTGTGATTTTAAAAAACGGGGGAAGTAAGTTTTTCTTATTTCTAAATGCATGCGCAAACTATAGAAAGTCATTATGACTTGGAATGTGCATACTTTGTTGATTCCATTTATGAAATAAAACACATTTTCTAAAAACTCGTGTTTTTTACGAAATCATGTAAACCTTCTAGAAGCTGTGATTTTAAAAAACGGTGGAAGTAAGCTTTTCTTATTTCCTGACAAATGCGCAAACTATAGAAAGTCGTTATGATGTAGAATGTGCATACTTTGTTGATTCCATTTATGAAATAAAACACATTTTCTAAAAACTCGTGTTTTTTAAGAAATCATGTAAACCTTCTTGAAGCTGTGATTTTAAAAAATGGTGGAAGTAAGCTTTTCTTATTTCCGGACACATGCGCAGACTATAGAAAGTCGTTATGACATAGAATGTGCATACTTTGTTGATTCCATTTATGAAATAAAACACATTTTCTAAAAACTCGTGTTTTTTAAGAAATAATGTAAACCTTCTAGAAGCTGTGAGTTTAAAAAATGGTGGAAGTATTATTTTCTTATTTCCAGACGTATGCGCAAACTATAGAAAGTCGTTATGACGTAGAATGTGCATATTTTTTTGATTCCATTTATGAAATAAAACACATTTTCTAAAAACTCGTGTTTTTTAAGAAGTCATGTAAACCTCCTAGAAGCTGTTATTTTAAAAAACGGTGGAAGTAAGCTTTTCTTATTTCCGGACGCATGTGCAAACTATAGAAAGTCATTATGATGTAGAATGTGCATACTTTGTTGATTCTATTTATGAAATAAAACATATTTTCTAAATAATCGTGTTTTTTAAGAAATCATGTAAACCTTCTAGAAGCTGTGATTTTAAAAAATGGTGGAAGTAAGCTTTTCTTATTTCCCGACGCATGCGCAAACTATAGAAAGTCGTTATGACGTAGAATGTGCATACTTTGTAGATTTTATTTATGAAATAAAACACATTTTCTAAAAACTCGTGTTTTTACGAAATCATGTAAACCTTCTAGAAGCTGTGATTTTAAAAAACGGGGGATGTAAGCTTTTCTTATTTCCGGACGCATGCGCAAACTATAGAAAGTCGTTATGACATAGAATGTGCATACTTTGTAGATTCCATTTATGAAATAAAACATATTTTCTAAAAACTCGTGTTTTTTATGAAATCATGTAAATCTTCTAGAAGCTGTGATTTTAAAAACGGTGGAAGTAAGCTTTTCTTATTTCCAGACGCATGCACAAACTATAGAAAGTCGTTATGACATAGAATGTGCATACTTTGTAGATTCCATTTATGAAATAAAACAGATTTTCTAAAAACTCGTGTTTTTTACGAAATCATGTAAACCTTCTAGAAGCTGTGATTTTAAAAAACGGTGGAAGTATGTTTTTCTTATTTCAGACGCATGCGCAAACTATAGAAAGTCATTATGATGTATAATGTGCATACTTTGTTGATTCTATTTATGAAATAAAACACATTTTCTAGAAACTCGTGTTTTTTAAGAAATCATGTAAACCTTCTAGAAGCTGTGATTTTAAAAAACGGGGGAAGTAAGCTTTTCTTCTTTCCGGACGCATGCGCAAACTATACAAAGTCATTATGACGTAGAATGTGCATACTTTGTTGATTCCATTTATGAAATAAAACACATTTTCTAAAAACTCGTATTTTTTCCGAAATCATGTAAACCTTCTAGAAGCTGTGATTTTAAAAAACAGGGGAAGTAAGCTTTTCTTATTTTTGGATGCATGCGCAAACTATAGAAATTCGTTATGACGTAGAATGTGCATACTTTGTTGATTCCATTTATGAAATAAGACACATTTTCTAAAAACTCGTGTTTTTTACGAAATCATGTAAACCTTCTAGAAGCTGTGATTTTAAAAAATGGTGGAAGTAAGCTTTTCTTATTTCCGGACGCATGCGCAAATTATAGAAAGTCGTTATGACGTAGAATGTGCATACTTTGTTGATTCCATTGATGAAATAAAATACATTTTCTAAAAACTCTTGTTTTTTAAGAAATCATATAAACCTTCCAGAAGCTGTGATTTTAAAAAACGGGGGAAGTAAGCTTTTCTTATTTCCGGACGCATGCGCAAACTATAGTAAGTCATTATGATGGAGAATGTGCATACTTTGTTGATTCCATTTATGAAATAAAACACATTTTCTAAAAACTCGTGTTTTTAAAGAAATCATGTAAACCTTCTAGAAGCTGTGATTTTAAAAAATGGGGGAAGTAAGCTTTTCTTATTCTCAGACGCATGCGCAAACTATAGAAAGTCGTTATGACGTAGAATGTGCATACTTTTTACATTCCATTTATAAAATAAAACACATTTTCTAAAAACTCGTGTTTTTTAAGAAATCATGTAAACCTTCTAGAAGTTGTGATTTTAAAAAACGGGGGAAGGCAGCTTTTCTTATTTCCGGACGAATGCGCAAACTATGGAAAGTCGTTATGACGTAGAATGTGCATACTTTGTTGATTCCATTTATGAAATAAAACACATTTTCTAAAAACTCATGTTTTTTAAGAAATCATGTAAACCTTCTAGAAGCTATGATTTTAAAAAATGGTGGAAGTAAGCTTTTCTTATTTCCGGACACATGCGCAGACTATAGAAAGTCGTTATGACGTAGAATGTGCATACTTTTTTGATTCCATTTATGAAATAAAACACATTTTCTAAAAACTCGTGTTTTTTAAGAAATAATGTAAACCTTCTAGAAGCTGTGATTTTAAAAAATGGTGGAAGTAAGCTTTTCTTATTTCCGGACGTATGCGCAAACTATAGAAAGTCGTTATGACGTAGAATGTGCATATTTTTTTGATTCCATTTATAAAATAAAACACATTTTCTAAAAACTCATGTTTTTTAAGAAGTCTTGTAAACCTCCTCGAAGCTGTGATTTTAAAAAACGGTGGAAGTAAGCTTTTCTTATTTCCGGACGCATGTGCAAACTATAGAAAGTCATTATGATGTAGAATGTGCATACTTTGTTGATTCTATTTATGAAATAAAACACATTTTCTAAAAACTCGTGTTTTTTAAGAAATCATGTAAACCTTCTAGAAGCTGTGATTTTAAAAAATGGTGGAAGTAAGCTTTTCTTATTTCCGGACGCATGCGCAAACTATAGAAAGTTGTTATGACGTAGAATGTGCATACTTTGTAGATTTCATTTATGAAATAAAACACATTTTCTAAAAACTCGTGTTTTTTACGAAATCATGTAAACCTTCTAGAAGCTGTGATTTTAAAAAACGGGGGAAGTAAGCTTTTCTTATTTCCGGACGCATTCGCAAACTATAGAAAGTCGTTATGACATAGAATGTGCATACTTTGTAGATTCCATTTATGAAATAAAACATATTTTCTAAAAACTCGTGTTTTTTTTGAAATCATGTAAATCTTCTAGAAGGTGTGATTTTAAAAACGGTGGAAGTAAGCTTTTCTTATTTCGAGACACATGCACAAACTATAGAAAGTCGTTATGACATAGAATGTGCATACTTTGTAGATTCCATTTATGAAATAAAACATATTTTCTAAAAACTCGTGTTTTTTACGAAATCATGTAAACCTTCTAGAAGCTGTGATTTTAAAAAACGGTGGGAGTAAGCTTTTCTTATTTCAGACGCATGCGCAAACTATAGAAAGTCATTATGATGTAGAATGTGCATACTTTGTTGATTCTATTTATGAAATAAAACACATTTTCTAGAAACTCGTGTTTTTTAAGAAATCATGTAAACCTTCTAGAAGCTGTGATTTTAAAAAACGGGGGAAGTAAGCTTTTCTTATTTCCGGACGCATGCGCAAACTATAGAAAGTCGTTATGACGTAGAATGTGCATACTTTGTTGATTTCATTTATGAAATAAGACACATTTTCTAAAAACTTGTGTTTTTTACGAAATCATGGAAACCTTCTAGAAGCTGTGATTTTAAAAAATGGTGGAAGTAAGCTTTTCTTATTTCCGGACGCATGCGCAAATTATAGAAAATCGTTATGACGTAGAATGTGCATACTTTGTTGATTCCATTTATGAAATAAAATACATTTTCTAAAAACTCTTGTTTTTTAAGAAATCATGTAAACCTTCCAGAAGCTGTGATTTTAAAAAACGGGGGAAGTAAGCTTTTCTTATTTCCGGACGCATGCACAAACTATAGTAAGTCATTATGATGTAGAATGTGCATACTTTGTTGATTCCATTTATGAAATAAAACACATTTTCTAAAAAGTCGTGTTTTTTAAGAAATCATGTAAACCTTCTAGAAGCTGTGATTTTAAAAAATGGGGGAAGTAAGCTTTTCTTATTCTCGGACGCATGCGCAAACTATAGAAAGTCGTTATGACGTAGAATGTGCATACTTTGTACATTCCATTTATAAAATAAAACACATTTTCTAAAAACTCGTGTTTTTTAAGAAATCATGTAAACCTTCTAGAAGTTGTGATTTTAAAAAACGGGAGAAGTCAGCTTTTCTTATTTCCGGACGAATGCGCAAACTATGGAAAGTCGTTATGACGTAGAATGTGCATACTTTGTTGATTCCATTTATGAAATAAAACACATTTTCTAAAACTCGTGTTTTTTACGAAATCATGTAAACCTTCTAGAAGTTGTGATTTTAAAAAACGCTGGAAGTAAGCTTTTCTTAGTTCCGGACGCATGCGCAAACTATAGAAAATCGTTATGACGTAGAATGTGCATACTTTGTTGATTCCATTTATGAAATAAAACACATTTTCTAAAAACTCGTGTTTTTTATGAAATCATGTAAACCTTCTAGAAGCTGTAATTTTAAAAAACGGGGGAAGTAAGCTTTTCTTATTTCCAAATGCATGCGCAAACTATAGAAAGTCGTTATGACGTAGAATGTGCATACTTAGTTGATTCCATTTGTGAAACAAAACACATTTTCTAAAAACTCATGTTTTTTAAGAAATCATGTAAACCTTCTAGAAGCTGTGATTTTAAAAAACGGGGGAAGTAAGCTTTTCTTATTACCGGCCGCATGCGCAAACTATAGAAAGTCGTTATGACGTAGAATGTGCATACTTTGTAGATTCCATTTATGAAATAAAACACATTTTCTAAAAAGTCATGTTTTTTACGAAATCATGTAAACCTTCTAGAAACTGTGATTTTAAAAAATGGGGGAAGTAAGCTTTTCTTATTTCCGGATGCATGCGCAAACTATAGAAAGTCGTTATGATGTAGAATGTGCATACTTTGTTGATTCCATTTATGAAATAAAACATATTTTCTAAAAACTCGTGTTTTTTAAGAAATCATGTAAACCTTCTAGAAGTTGTGATTTTTAAAAATGGGGGAAGTAAGCTTTTCTTATTTCCGGACGCATGCGCAAACTATAGAAAGTCGTTATGACGTAGAATGTGCATACTCTGTAGATTGCATTTATGAAATAAAACACATTTTCTAAAAACTCGTGTTTTTTACGAAATCATGTAAACCTTCTAGAAGCTGTGATTTAAAAAAATGGTGGAAGTAAGCTTTTTTTATTTCCGGACGCATGCGCAAACTATAGAAAGTCGTTATGACGTAGAATGTGCATACTTTGTAGATTCCATTTATGAAATAAAACACATTTTTTAAAAACTCGTGTGTTTTACGAAATCATGTAAAGCTTCTAGAAGCTGTGATTTAAAAAAACGGTGGAAGTAAGCTTTTTTTATTTCCGGACGCATGCGCAAACTATAGAAAGTCGTTATGACGTAGAATGTGCATACTTTGTAGATTCCATTTATGAAATAAAACACATTTTTTAAAAACTCGTGTGTTTTACGAAATCATGTAAACCTTCTAGAAGCTGTGATTTTAAAATACGGTGGAAGTAAGCTTTTCTTATTTCCGGACGAATGCAAAAACTATAGAAAGTCGTTATGATGTAGAATGTGTATACTTTGTTGATTCCATTTATGAAATAAAATACATTTTCTAAAAACTCGTGTTTTTTAAGAAATCATGTAAACCTTCTAGAAGCTGTGATTTTAAAAAATGGTGGAAGTAAGCTTTTCTTATTTCCGGACGCATGCGCAAACTATAGAAAGTCATTATGACGTAGAATGTGCATACTTTGTAGATTCCATTTATGAAATAAAACACATTTTCTAAAAACTTGTGCTTTTTACGAAGTCATGTAAACCTTCTAGAAGCTGTGATTTTAAAAAACGGTGGAAGTAAGCTTTTCTTATTTCCGGACGCATGCGCAAACTATAGAAAGCCATTATGACGTAGAATGTGTAGACTTTGTAGATTCCATTTATGAAATAAAACACATTTTCTAAAAACTCGTGTTTTTTATGAAATCATGTAAACCTTCTAGAAGCTGTGATTTTAAAAAACGGGGGAAGTAAGCTTTTCTTATTTCCAAATGCATGCGCAAACTATAGAAAGTCGTTATGACGTAGAATGTGCATACTTTGTTGATTCCATTTGTGAAACAAAACACATTTTCTAAAAACTCGTGTTTTTTAAGAAATCATGTAAACCTTCTAGAAGCTGTGATTTTAAAAAACGGGGGAAGTAAGCTTTTCTTATTACCGTCCGCATGCGCAAACTATAGAAAGTCGTTATGACGTAGAATGTGCATACTTTGTAGATTCCATTTATGAAATAAAACACATTTTCTAAAAAGTCATGTTTTTTACGAAATCATGTAAACCTTCTAGAAACTGTGATTTTAAAAAATGGGGGAAGTAAGCTTTTCTTATTTCCGGATGCATGCGCAAACTATAGAACGTCGTTATGACGTAGAATGTGCATACTTTGTAGATTCCATTTATGAAATAAAACACATTTTCTAAAAACTCGTGCTTTTTACAAAATCATGTAAACCTTCTAGAAGCTGTGATTTTAAAAAACGGTGGAAGTAAGCTTTTCTTATTTCCGGACGAATGCGCAAACTATAGAAAGTCTTTATGACGTAGAATGTGCATACTTTGTAGATTCCATTTATGAAATAAAACACATTTTCCAAAAACTCGTGCTTTTTACGAACTCATGTAAACCTTCTAGAAGCTGTGATTTTAAAAAACGGTGGAAGTAAGCTTTTCTTATTTCCGGACGCATGCGCAAACTATAGAAAGACATTATGACGTAGAATGTGTAGACTTTGTAGATTCCATTTATGAAATAAAACACATTTTCTAAAAACTCGTGTTTTTTATGAAATCATGTAAACCTTCTAGAAGTTGTGATTTTAAAAAACGGGGAAAGTAAGCTTTCTTATTTCCAAATGCATGCGCAAACTATAGAAAGTCGTTATGACGTAGAATGTGCATACTTTGTTGATTCCATTTGTGAAACAAAACACATTTTCTAAAAACTCGTGTTCTTTAAGAAATCATGTAAACCTTCTAGAAGCTGTGATTTTAAAAAACGGGGGAAGTAAGCTTTTCTTATTACCGGCCGCATGCGCAAACTATAGAAAGTCGTTATGACGTAGAATGTGCATACTTTTTAGATTCCATTTATGAAATAAAACACAGTTTCTAAAAACTCGTGTTTTTTACGAAATCATGTAAACCTTCTAAAAGCTGTGATTTTAAAAAACGGGGGAAGTAAGCTTTTCTTATTTCCGGACGCATGCGCAAACTATAGAAAGTCGTTATGACGTAGAATGTGCATACTTTGTAGATTCTATTTATGAAATAAAACACATTTTCTAAAAACTCGTGTTTTTTTATGAAATCATGTAAACCTTCTAGAAGCTGTGATTTTAAAAAATGGTGGAAGTAAGCTTTTTTTATTTCCGGACGCATGCACAAACTATACAAAGTCGTTATGACGTAGAATGTGCATACTTTGTAGATTCCATTTATGAAATAAAACACATTTTCTAAAAACTCGTGTTTTTTAAGAAATCATGTAAACCTTCTAGAAGTTGTGATTTTAAAAAACGGGGGAAGTAAGCTTTTCTTATTTCCAAACGCATGCGCAAACTATAGAAAGTCCTTATGATGTAGAATTTGCATACTTTGTTGATTCCATTTATGAAATAAACCACGTTTTCCAAAAACTCGTGTTTTTTAAGAAACCATGTAAACCTTCTAGAAGCTATGATTTTATAAAACGGGGGAAGTAAGCTTTTCTTATTTCCAAACACATGCGAAAACTATAGAAAGTCGTTATGACGTAGAATGTGCATACTTTGTTGATTCCATTTATGAAATAAAACACATTTTCTAAAAACTCGTATTTTTTAAGAAATCATGTAAACCTTCTAGAAGCTGTGATTTTAAAAAACGGGGGAAGTAAGCTTTTCTTATTTCCGGACGCATGCGCAAACTATAGAAATTTGTTATGACGTAGAATGTGCATACTTTGTAGATTCCATTTATGAAATAAAACACATTTTCTAAAAACTCGTGTTTTTTACGAAATCATGTAAACCTTCTAGAAGCTGTGATTTTAAAAAACAGGGGAAGTAAGCTTTTCTTATTTCCGAACACATGCGCAAACTATAGAAAGTCGTTATGACGTAAAATGTGCATACTTTGTAGATTCCATTTATGAAATAAAACACATTTTCTAAAAACTCATGTTTTTTAAGAAATCATGTAAACCTTCTAGAAGCTGTGATTTTAAAAAACGGGGGAAGTAAGCTTTTCTTATTTCCGGACACATGCGCAAACTATAGAAAGTCATTATGACGTAGAATGTGCATACTTTGTTGATTCCATTTATGAAATAAAACACATTTTCTAAAAACTCGTGTTTTTTACGAAATCATGTAAACCTTCTAGAAGCTGTGATTTTAAAAAATGGTGGAAGTAAGCTTTTCTGATTTCTGGACGAATGCGCAAACTATAGAAAGTCGTTATGATGTAGAATTTGCATACTTTGTTGATTCCATTTATGAAATAAAACACATTTTCTAAAAACTCATGTTTTTTACGAAATCATGTAAACCTTCTAGAAGCTGTGATTTTAAAAAACGGGGGAAGTAAGCTTTTCTTATTTCCAAACGCATGCGCAAACTATAGAAAGTCGTTATGACGTAGAATGTGCATACTTTGTTGATTCCTTTTATGTAATAAAACACATTTTCTAAAAACTCGTGTTTTTTAAGAAATAATGTAAACCTTCTAGAAGCTGTGATTTTAAAAATCGGGGGAAGTAAGGTTTTCTTATTTCCAAATGCATGCGCAAGCTATAGAAAGTCATTATGACGTGGAATGTGCATACTTTGTTGATTCCATTTATGAAATAAAACACATTTTCTAAAAACTCGTGTTTTTAAAGAAATCATGTAAACCTTCTAGAAGCTGTGATTTTAAAAAACGGTGGAAGTAAGCTTTTCATATTTCCGGACGAATGCGCAAACTATAGAAAGTCGTTATGACGTAGAATGTGCATACTTTGTAGATTACATTTATGAAATAAAACACATTTTCTAAAAACTCGTGTTTTTTAAGAAATAATGTAAACCTTCTAGAAGCTGTGATTTTAAAAAACGGGGGAAGTAAGTTTTTCTTATTTCTAAATGCATGCGCAAACTATAGAAAGTCATTATGACTTGGAATGTGCATACTTTGTTGATTCCATTTATGAAATAAAACACATTTTCTAAAAACTCGTGTTTTTTACGAAATCATGTAAACCTTCTGGAAGCTGTGATTTTAAAAAACGGTGGAAGTAAGCTTTTCTTATTTCCTGACAAATGCGCAAACTATAGAAAGTCGTTATGATGTAGAATGTGCATACTTTGTTGATTCCATTTATGAAATAAAACACATTTTGTAAAAACTCGTGTTTTTTAAGAAATCATGTAAACCTTCTTGAAGCTGTGATTTTAAAAAATGGTGGAAGTAAGCTTTTCTTATTTCCGGACACATGCGCAGACTATAGAAAGTCGTTATGACGTAGAATGTGCATACTTTGTTGATTCCATTTATGAAATAAAACACATTTTCTAAAAACTCGTGTTTTTTAAGAAATAATGTAAACCTTCTAGAAGCTGTGAGTTTAAAAAATGGTGGAAGTATTATTTTCTTATTTCCGGACGTATGCGCAAACTATAGAAAGTCGTTATGACGTAGAATGTGCATATTTTTTTGATTCCATTTATGAAATAAAACACATTTTCTAAAAACTCGTGTTTTTTAAGAAGTCATGTAAACCTCCTAGAAGCTGTTATTTTAAAAAACGGTGGAAGTAAGCTTTTCTTATTTCCGGACGCATGTGCAAACTATAGAAAGTCATTATGATGTAGAATGTGCATACTTTGTTGATTCTATTTATGAAATAAAACATATTTTCTAAATACTCGTGTTTTTTAAGAAATCATGTAAACCTTCTAGAAGCTGTGATTTTAAAAAATGGTGGAAGTAAGCTTTTCTTATTTCCGGACGCATGCGCAAACTATAGAAAGTCGTTATGACGTAGAATGTGCATACTTTGTAGATTCCATTTATGAAATAAAACACATTTTCTAAAAACTCGTGTTTTTACGAAATCATGTAAACCTTCTAGAAGCTGTGATTTTAAAAAACGGGGGATGTAAGCTTTTCTTATTTCCGGACGCATGCGCAAACTATAGAAAGTCGTTATGACATAGAATGTGCATACTTTGTAGATTCCATTTATGAAATAAAACATATTTTCTAAAAACTCGTGTTTTTTTTGAAATCATGTAAATCTTCTAGAAGCTGTGATTTTAAAAACGGTGGAAGTAAGCTTTTCTTATTTCCAGACGCATGCACAAACTATAGAAAGTCGTTATGACATAGAATGTGCATACTTTGTAGATTCCATTTATGAAATAAAACAGATTTTCTAAAAACTCGTGTTTTTTACGAAATCATGTAAACCTTCTAGAAGCTATGATTTTAAAAAACGGTGGAAGTAAGCTTTTCTTATTTCAGACGCATGCGCAAACTATAGAAAGTCATTATGATGTAGAATGTGCATACTTTGTTGATTCTATTTATGAAATAAAACACATTTTCTAGAAACTCGTGTTTTTTAAGAAATCATGTAAACCTTCTAGAAGCTGTGATTTTAAAAAACGGGGGAAGTAAGCTTTTCTTATTTCAGACGCATGCGCAAACTATAGAAAGTCGTTATGACGTAGAATGTGCATACTTTGTAGATTCCATTTATGAAATAAAACACATTTTCTAAAAACTCGTGTTTTTACGAAATCATGTAAACCTTCTAGAAGCTGTGATTTTAAAAAAAGGGGGAAGTAAGCTTTTCTTATTTCCGGACGCATGCGCAAACTATAGAAAGTCGTTATGACGTAGAATGTAGCATACTTTGTTGATTCCATTTATGAAATAAAACACATTTTCTAAAAACTCGTATTTTTTCCGAAATCATGTAAACCTTCTAGAAGCTGTGATTTTAAAAAATAGTGGAAGTAAGCTTTTCTTATTTTTGGATGCATGCGCAAACTATAGAAATTCGTTATGACGTAGAATGTGCATACTTTGTTGATTCCATTTATGAAATAAGACACATTTTCTAAAAACTCGTGTTTTTTACGAAATCATGTAAACCTTCTAGAAGCTGTGATTTTAAAAAATGGTGGAAGTAAGCTTTTCTTATTTCCGGACGCATGCGCAAATTATAGAAAGTCGTTATGACGTAGAATGTGCATACTTTGTTGATTCCATTGATGAAATAAAATACATTTTCTAAAAACTCTTGTTTTTTAAGAAATCATATAAACCTTCCAGAAGCTGTGATTTTAAAAAACGGGGGAAGTAAGCTTTTCTTATTTCCGGACGGATGCGCAAACTATAGTAAGTCATTATGATGTAGAATGTGCATACTTTGTTGATTCCATTTATGAAATAAAACACATTTTCTAAAAACTCGTGTTTTTAAAGAAATCATGTAAACCTTCTAGAAGCTGTGATTTTAAAAAATGGGGGAAGTAAGCTTTTCTTATTCTCGGACGCATGCGCAAACTATAGAAAGTCGTTATGACGTAGAATGTGCATACTTTGTACATTCCATTTATAAAATAAAACACATTTTCTAAAAACTCGTGTTTTTTAAGAAATCATGTAAACCTTCTAGAAGTTGTGATTTTAAAAAACGGGGGAAGTCAGCTTTTGTTATTTCCGGACGAATGCGCAAACTATGGAAGGTCGTTATGACGTAGAATGTGCATACTTTGTTGATTCCATTTATGAAATAAAACACATTTTCTAAAAAATCATGTTTTTTAAGAAATCATGTAAACCTTCTAGAAGCTGTGATTTTAAAAAATGGTGGAAGTAAGCTTTTCTTATTTCCGGACACATGCGCAGACTATAGAAAGTCGTTATGACGTAGAATGTGCATACTTTGTTGATTCCATTTATGAAATAAAACACATTTTCTAAAAACTCGTGTTTTATAAGAAATAATGTAAACCTTCTAGAAGCTGTGATTTTAAAAAATGGTGGAAGTAAGCTTTTCTTATTTCCGGACGTATGCGCAAACTATAGAAAGTCATTATGACGTAGAATGTGCATATTTTTTTGATTCCATTTATGAAATAAAACACATTTTCTAAAAACTCGTGTTTTTTAAGAAGTCTTGTAAACCTCCTAGAAGCTGTGATTTTAAAAAACGGTGGAAGTAAGCTTTTCTTATTTCCGGACGCATGTGCAAACTATAGAAAGTCATTATGATGTAGAATGTGCATACTTTGTTGATTATATTTATGAAATAAAACACATTTTCTAAAAACTCGTGTTTTTTAAAAAATCATGTAAACCTTCTAGAAGCTGTGATTTAAAAAAATGGTGGAAGTAAGCTTTTCTTATTTCCGGACGCATGCGCAAACTATAGAAAGTCGTTATGACGTAGAATGTGCATACTTTGTAGATTTCATTTATGAAATAAAACACATTTTCTAAAAACTCGTGTTTTTTACGAAATCATGTAAACCTTCTAGAATCTGTGATTTTAAAAAACGGGGGAAGTAAGCTTTTCTTATTTCCGGACGCATTCGCAAACTATAGAAAGTCGTTATGACATAGAATGTGCATACTTTGTAGATTCCATTTATGAAATAAAACATATTTTCTAAAAACTCGTGTTTTTTTTGAAATCATGTAAATCTTCTAGAAGGTGTGATTTTAAAAACGGTGGAAGTAAGCTTTTCTTATTTCCAGACGCATGCACAAACTATAGAAAGTCGTTATGACATAGAATGTGCATACTTTGTAGATTCCATTTATGAAATAAAACATATTTTCTAAAAACTCATGTTTTTAACGAAATCATGTAAACCTTCTAGAAGCTATGATTTTAAAAAACGGTGGAAGTAAGCTTTTCTTATTTCAGACGCATGCGCAAACTATAGAAAGTCATTATGATGTAGAATGTGCATACTTTGTTGATTCTATTTATGAAATAAAACACATTTTCTAGAAACTCGTGTTTTTTAAGAAATCATGTAAACCTTCTAGAAGCTGTGATTTTAAAAAACGGGGGAAGTAAGCTTTTCTTATTTCTGGACGCATGCGCAAACTATAGAAAGTCGTTATGACGTAGAATGTGCATACTTTGTTGATTCCATTTATGAAATAAAACACATTTTCTAAAAACTCGTATTTTTTCCAAATCATGTAAACCTTCTAGAAGCTGTGATTTTAAAAAATAGGGGAAGTAAGCTTTTCTTATTTTTGGATGCATGCGTAAACTATAGAAATTCATTATGACGTAGAATGTGCATACTTTGTTGATTCCATTTATGAAATAAGACACATTTTCAAAAAACTCGTGTTTTTTACGAAATCATGTAAACCTTCTAGAAGCTGTGATTTTAAAAAATGGTGGAAGTAAGCTTTTCTTATTTCCGGACGCATGCAAAAACTATAGAAAGTCGTTATGATGTAGAATTTGCATACTTTGTTGATTCCATTTATGAAATAAAACACATTTTCTAAAAACTCGTGTTTTTTACGAAATCATGTAAACCTTCTAGAAGCTGTGATTTTAAAAAACGGGGGAAGTAAGCTTTTCTTATTTTTGGATGCATGCGCAAACTATAGAAATTCGTTATGACGTAGAATGTGCATACTTTGTTGATTCCATTTATGAAATAAGACACATTTTCTAAAAACTCGTGTTTTTTACGAAATCATGTAAACCTTCTAGAAGCTGTGATTTTAAAAAATGGTGGAAGTAAGCTTTTCTTATTTCCGGACGCATGCGCAAATTATAGAAAGTCGTTATGACGTAGAATGTGCATACTTTGTTGATTCCATTGATGAAATAAAATACATTTTCTAAAAACTCTTGTTTTTTAAGAAATCATATAAACCTTCCAGAAGCTGTGATTTTAAAAAACGGGGGAAGTAAGCTTTTCTTATTTCCGGACGGATGCGCAAACTATAGTAAGTCATTATGATGTAGAATGTGCATACTTTGTTGATTCCATTTATGAAATAAAACACATTTTCTAAAAACTCGTGTTTTTAAAGAAATCATGTAAACCTTCTAGAAGCTGTGATTTTAAAAAATGGGGGAAGTAAGCTTTTCTTATTCTCGGACGCATGCGCAAACTATAGAAAGTCGTTATGACGTAGAATGTGCATACTTTGTACATTCCATTTATAAAATAAAACACATTTTCTAAAAACTCGTGTTTTTTAAGAAATCATGTAAACCTTCTAGAAGTTGTGATTTTAAAAAACGGGGGAAGTCAGCTTTTGTTATTTCCGGACGAATGCGCAAACTATGGAAGGTCGTTATGACGTAGAATGTGCATACTTTGTTGATTCCATTTATGAAATAAAACACATTTTCTAAAAAATCATGTTTTTTAAGAAATCATGTAAACCTTCTAGAAGCTGTGATTTTAAAAAATGGTGGAAGTAAGCTTTTCTTATTTCCGGACACATGCGCAGACTATAGAAAGTCGTTATGACGTAGAATGTGCATACTTTGTTGATTCCATTTATGAAATAAAACACATTTTCTAAAAACTCGTGTTTTATAAGAAATAATGTAAACCTTCTAGAAGCTGTGATTTTAAAAAATGGTGGAAGTAAGCTTTTCTTATTTCCGGACGTATGCGCAAACTATAGAAAGTCGTTATGACGTAGAATGTGCATATTTTTTTGATTCCATTTATGAAATAAAACACATTTTCTAAAAACTCGTGTTTTTTAAGAAGTCTTGTAAACCTCCTAGAAGCTGTGATTTTAAAAAACGGTGGAAGTAAGCTTTTCTTATTTCCGGACGCATGTGCAAACTATAGAAAGTCATTATGATGTAGAATGTGCATACTTTGTTGATTATATTTATGAAATAAAACACATTTTCTAAAAACTCGTGTTTTTTAAAAAATCATGTAAACCTTCTAGAAGCTGTGATTTAAAAAAATGGTGGAAGTAAGCTTTTCTTATTTCCGGACGCATGCGCAAACTATAGAAAGTCGTTATGACGTAGAATGTGCATACTTTGTAGATTTCATTTATGAAATAAAACACATTTTCTAAAAACTCGTGTTTTTTACGAAATCATGTAAACCTTCTAGAATCTGTGATTTTAAAAAACGGGGGAAGTAAGCTTTTCTTATTTCCGGACGCATTCGCAAACTATAGAAAGTCGTTATGACATAGAATGTGCATACTTTGTAGATTCCATTTATGAAATAAAACATATTTTCTAAAAACTCGTGTTTTTTTTGAAATCATGTAAATCTTCTAGAAGGTGTGATTTTAAAAACGGTGGAAGTAAGCTTTTCTTATTTCCAGACGCATGCACAAACTATAGAAAGTCGTTATGACATAGAATGTGCATACTTTGTAGATTCCATTTATGAAATAAAACATATTTTCTAAAAACTCATGTTTTTCACGAAATCATGTAAACCTTCTAGAAGCTATGATTTTAAAAAACGGTGGAAGTAAGCTTTTCTTATTTCAGACGCATGCGCAAACTATAGAAAGTCATTATGATGTAGAATGTGCATACTTTGTTGATTCTATTTATGAAATAAAACACATTTTCTAGAAACTCGTGTTTTTTAAGAAATCATGTAAACCTTCTAGAAGCTGTGATTTTAAAAAACGGGGGAAGTAAGCTTTTCTTATTTCTGGACGCATGCGCAAACTATAGAAAGTCGTTATGACGTAGAATGTGCATACTTTGTTGATTCCATTTATGAAATAAAACACATTTTCTAAAAACTCGTATTTTTTCCAAATCATGTAAACCTTCTAGAAGCTGTGATTTTAAAAAATAGGGGAAGTAAGCTTTTCTTATTTTTGGATGCATGCGTAAACTATAGAAATTCATTATGACGTAGAATGTGCATACTTTGTTGATTCCATTTATGAAATAAGACACATTTTCAAAAAACTCGTGTTTTTTACGAAATCATGTAAACCTTCTAGAAGCTGTGATTTTAAAAAATGGTGGAAGTAAGCTTTTCTTATTTCCGGACGCATGCAAAAACTATAGAAAGTCGTTATGATGTAGAATTTGCATACTTTGTTGATTCCATTTATGAAATAAAACACATTTTCTAAAAACTCGTGTTTTTTACGAAATCATGTAAACCTTCTAGAAGCTGTGATTTTAAAAAACGGGGGAAGTAAGCTTTTCTTATTTTTGGATGCATGCGCAAACTATAGAAATTCGTTATGACGTAGAATGTGCATACTTTGTTGATTCCATTTATGAAATAAGACACATTTTCTAAAAACTCGTGTTTTTTACGAAATCATGTAAACCTTCTAGAAGCTGTGATTTTAAAAAATGGTGGAAGTAAGCTTTTCTTATTTCCGGACGCATGCGCAAATTATAGAAAGTCGTTATGACGTAGAATGTGCATACTTTGTTGATTCCATTGATGAAATAAAATACATTTTCTAAAAACTCTTGTTTTTTAAGAAATCATATAAACCTTCCAGAAGCTGTGATTTTAAAAAACGGGGGAAGTAAGCTTTTCTTATTTCCGGACGGATGCGCAAACTATAGTAAGTCATTATGATGTAGAATGTGCATACTTTGTTGATTCCATTTATGAAATAAAACACATTTTCTAAAAACTCGTGTTTTTAAAGAAATCATGTAAACCTTCTAGAAGCTGTGATTTTAAAAAATGGGGGAAGTAAGCTTTTCTTATTCTCGGACGCATGCGCAAACTATAGAAAGTCGTTATGACGTAGAATGTGCATACTTTGTACATTCCATTTATAAAATAAAACACATTTGCTAAAAACTCGTGTTTTTTAAGAAATCATGTAAACCTTCTAGAAGTTGTGATTTTAAAAAACGGGGGAAGTCAGCTTTTGTTATTTCCGGACGAATGCGCAAACTATGGAAGGTCGTTATGACGTAGAATGTGCATACTTTGTTGATTCCATTTATGAAATAAAACACATTTTCTAAAAAATCATGTTTTTTAAGAAATCATGTAAACCTTCTAGAAGCTGTGATTTTAAAAAATGGTGGAAGTAAGCTTTTCTTATTTCCGGACACATGCGCAGACTATAGAAAGTCGTTATGACGTAGAATGTGCATACTTTGTTGATTCCATTTATGAAATAAAACACATTTTCTAAAAACTCGTGTTTTATAAGAAATAATGTAAACCTTCTAGAAGCTGTGATTTTAAAAAATGGTGGAAGTAAGCTTTTCTTATTTCCGGACGTATGCGCAAACTATAGAAAGTCGTTATGACGTAGAATGTGCATATTTTTTTGATTCCATTTATGAAATAAAACACATTTTCTAAAAACTCGTGTTTTTTAAGAAGTCTTGTAAACCTCCTAGAAGCTGTGATTTTAAAAAACGGTGGAAGTAAGCTTTTCTTATTTCCGGACGCATGTGCAAACTATAGAAAGTCATTATGATGTAGAATGTGCATACTTTGTTGATTATATTTATGAAATAAAACACATTTTCTAAAAACTCGTGTTTTTTAAAAAATCATGTAAACCTTCTAGAAGCTGTGATTTAAAAAAATGGTGGAAGTAAGCTTTTCTTATTTCCGGACGCATGCGCAAACTATAGAAAGTCGTTATGACGTAGAATGTGCATACTTTGTAGATTTCATTTATGAAATAAAACACATTTTCTAAAAACTCGTGTTTTTTACGAAATCATGTAAACCTTCTAGAATCTGTGATTTTAAAAAACGGGGGAAGTAAGCTTTTCTTATTTCCGGACGCATTCGCAAACTATAGGAAGTCGTTATGACATAGAATGTGCATACTTTGTAGATTCCATTTATGAAATAAAACATATTTTCTAAAAACTCGTGTTTTTTTTGAAATCATGTAAATCTTCTAGAAGGTGTGATTTTAAAAACGGTGGAAGTAAGCTTTTCTTATTTCCAGACGCATGCACAAACTATAGAAAGTCGTTATGACATAGAATGTGCATACTTTGTAGATTCCATTTATGAAATAAAACATATTTTCTAAAAACTCATGTTTTTAACGAAATCATGTAAACCTTCTAGAAGCTATGATTTTAAAAAACGGTGGAAGTAAGCTTTTCTTATTTCAGACGCATGCGCAAACTATAGAAAGTCATTATGATGTAGAATGTGCATACTTTGTTGATTCTATTTATGAAATAAAACACATTTTCTAGAAACTCGTGTTTTTTAAGAAATCATGTAAACCTTCTAGAAGCTGTGATTTTAAAAAACGGGGGAAGTAAGCTTTTCTTATTTCTGGACGCATGCGCAAACTATAGAAAGTCGTTATGACGTATAATGTGCATACTTTGTTGATTCCATTTATGAAATAAAACACATTTTCTAAAAACTCGTATTTTTTCCAAATCATGTAAACCTTCTAGAAGCTGTGATTTTAAAAAATAGGGGAAGTAAGCTTTTCTTATTTTTGGATGCATGCGTAAACTATAGAAATTCATTATGACGTAGAATGTGCATACTTTGTTGATTCCATTTATGAAATAAGACACATTTTCAAAAAACTCGTGTTTTTTACGAAATCATGTAAACCTTCTAGAAGCTGTGATTTTAAAAAATGGTGGAAGTAAGCTTTTCTTATTTCCGGACGCATGCAAAAACTATAGAAAGTCGTTATGATGTAGAATTTGCATACTTTGTTGATTCCATTTATGAAATAAAACACATTTTCTAAAAACTCGTGTTTTTTACGAAATCATGTAAACCTTCTAGAAGCTGTGATTTTAAAAAACGGGGGAAGTAAGCTTTTCTTATTTCCAAACGCATGCGCAAACTATAGAAATTCGTTATGACATAGAATGTGCATACTTTGTTGATTCCATTTGTGAAATAAAACACATTTTCTAAAAACTTGTGTTTTTTAAGAAATCATGTAAACCTTCTAGAAGCTGTGATTTTAAAAAACGGGGGAAGTAAGCTTTTCTTATTTCCGGACGCATGCGCAAACTATAGAAAGTCGTTATGACGTAGAATGTGCATACTTTGTAGATTCCATTTATGAAATAAAACACATTTTCTAAAAACTCATGTTTTTTACGAAATCATGTAAACCTTCTGAAAGCTGTGATTTTAAAAAATGGGGGAAGTAAGCTTTTCTTATTTCCGGACGCATGCGCAAACTATAGAAAGTCGTTATGACATAGAATGTGCATACTTTGTAGATTCCATTTATGAAATAAAACATATTTTCAAAAAACTCGTGTTATTTACGAAATCATGTAAATCTTCTAGAAGCTGTGATTTTAAAAACGGTGGAAGTAAAGCTTTTCTTATTTCTAGACGCATGCACAAACTATAGAAAGTCGTTATGACATAGAATGTGCATACTTTGTAGATTCCATTTATGAAATAAAACAGATTTTCTAAAAACTCGTGTTTTTTACGCAATCATGTAAACCTTCTAGAAGCTGTGATTTTAAAAAACGGTGGAAGTAAGCTTTTCTTATTTCAGACGCATGCGCAAACTATAGAAAGTCATTATGATGTAGAATGTGCATACTTTGTTGATTCTATTTATGAAATAAAACACATTTTCTAGAAACTTGTGTTTTTTATGAAATCATGTAAACCTTCTAGAAGCTGTGATTTTAAAAAACGGGGGAAGTAAGATTTTCTTATTTCCGGACGCATGCGCAAACTATAGAAAGTCGTTATGACGTAGAATGTGCATACTTTGTTGATTCCAGTTATGAAATAAGACACATTTTCTAAAAACTCGTGTTTTTTACGAAATCATGTAAACCTTCTAGAAGCTGTGATTTTAAAAAATGGTGGAAGTAAGCTTTTCTTATTTCCGGACGCATGCGCAAATTATAGAAAGTCTTTATGACTCTGAATGTGCATACTTTGTTGATTCCATTTATGAAATAAAATACATTGTCTAAAAACTCTTGTTTTTTAAGAAATTATGTAAACCTTCCAGAAGCTGTGATTTTAAAAAACGGGGGAAGTAAGCTTTTCTTATTTCCGGACGCATGCGCAAACTATAGTAAGTCATTTTGATGTAGAATGTGCATACTTTGTTGATTTTATTTATGAAATAAAACACATTTTCTAAAAACTCGTGTTTTTTAAGAAATCATGTAAACCTTCTAGAAGCTGTGATTTTAAAAAATGGGGGAAGTAAGCTTTTCTTATTATCAGACGCATGCGCAAACTATAGAAAGTCGTTATGACGTAGAATGTCCATACTTTGTACATTCCATTTATAAAATAAAACAAATTTTCTAAAAACTCGTATTTTTTAAGAAATCATGTAAACCATCTAGAAGTTGTGATTTTAAAAAACGGGGGAAGTCAGCTTTTCTTATTTCCGGACGAATGCGCAAACTATGGAAAGTCGTTATGACGTAGAATGTGCATACTTTGTTGATTCCATTTATGAAATAAAAAACATTTTCTAAAAACTCGTGTTTTTTAAGAAATCATGTAAACCTTCTAGAAGCTGTGATTTTAAAAAACGCTGGAAGTAAGCTTTTCTTAGTTCCAGACGCATGCGCAAACTATAGAAAGTCGTTATGACGTAGAATGTGCATACTTTGTTGATTCCATTTATGAAATAAAACACATTTTCTAAAAACTCGTGTTTTTTAAGAAATCATGTAAACCTTCTAGAAGTTGTGATTTTAAAAAATGGGGCAAGTAGGCTTTTCTTATTTCTAAATCCATGCACAAACTATAGAAAGTCGTTATGACGTAGAATGTGCATAGTTTATAGATTCCATTTATGAGATAAAACACATTTTCTAAAAACTCGTGTTTTTTAAGAAATCATGTAAACCTTCTAGAAGCTGTGATTTTAAAAAATGGTGGAAAAAAGCTTTTCTTATTTCCGGACGCATGCGCAAACTATAGAAAGTCGTTATGACGTAGAATGTGCATACTTTGTTGATTCCATTTATGAAATAAAACACATTTTCTAAAAACTCGTGTTTTTTAAGAAATCATGTAAACCTTCTAGAAGCTGTGATTTTAAAAAACGGGCGAAGTAAGCTTTTCTTATTTTCGGACGCATGCACAAACTATAGAAAGTCGTTATGACGTAGAATGTACATACTTTGTTGATTCCATTTATGAAATAAAACACATTTTCTAAAAACTCGTGTTTTTTAAGAAATCATGTAAACCTTCTAGAAGCTGTGATTTTAAAAAATGGTGGAAAAAAGCTTTTCTTATTTCCGGACGCATGCGCAAACTATAGAAAGTCGTTATGACATAGAATGTGCATACTTTGTAGATTCCATTTATGAAATAAAACATATTTTCAAAAAACTCGTGTTATTTACGAAATCATGTAAATCTTCTAGAAGCTGTGATTTTAAAAACGGTGGAAGTAAGCTTTTCTTATTTCTAGACGCATGCACAAACTATAGAAAGTCATTATGACATAGAATGTGCATACTTTGTAGATTCCATTTATGAAATAAAACAGATTTTCTAAAAACTCGTGTTTTTTACGAAATCATGTAAACCTTCTAGAAGCTGTGATTTTAAAAAACGGGGGAAGTAAGCTTTTCTTATTTCCGGACGCATGCACAAACTATAGAAAGTCGTTATGACGTAGAATGTACATACTTTGTTGATTCCATTTATGAAATAAAACACATTTTCTAAAAACTCGTGTTTTTTAAGAAATCATGTAAACCTTCTAGAAGCTGTGATTTTAAAAAACGAGGGAAGTAAGCTTTTCTTATTTCCGGACGCATGCGCAAACTATAGAAAGTCGTTATGACGTAGAATGTGCATACTTTGTACATTCCATTTATGAAATAAAACACATTTTCTAAAAACTCGTGTTTTTTACGAAATCATGTAAACCTTCTAGAAGCTGTGATTTTAAAAAACGGGGGAAGTAAGCTTTTCTTATTTCCGGACGCATGCGCAAACTATAGAAAGTCGTTATGACGTAGAATGTGCATACTTTGTAGATTCCATTTATGAAATAAAACATATTTTCAAAAAACTCGTGTTATTTACGAAATCATGTAAATCTTCTAGAAGCTGTGATTTTAAAAACGGTGGAAGTAAAGCTTTTCTTATTTCTAGACGCATGCACAAACTATAGAAATTCGTTATGACATAGAATGTGCATACTTTGTAGATTCCATTTATGAAATAAAACAGATTTTCTAAAAACTCGTGTTTTTTACGCAATCATGTAAACCTTCTAGAAGCTGTGATTTTAAAAAACGGTGGAAGTAAGCTTTTCTTATTTCAGACGCATGCGCAAACTATAGAAAGTCATTATGATGTAGAATGTGCATACTTTGTTGATTCTATTTATGAAATAAAACACATTTTCTAGAAACTTGTGTTTTTTATGAAATCATGTAAACCTTCTAGAAGCTGTGATTTTAAAAAACGGGGGAAGTAAGATATTCTTATTTCCGGACGCATGCGCAAACTATAGAAAGTCGTTATGACGTAGAATGTGCATACTTTGTTGATTCCAGTTATGAAATAAGACACATTTTCTAAAAACTCGTGTTTTTTACGAAATCATGTAAACCTTCTAGAAGCTGTGATTTTAAAAAATGGTGGAAGTAAGCTTTTCTTATTTCCGGACGCATGCGCAAATTATAGAAAGTCTTTATGACTCTGAATGTGCATACTTTGTTGATTCCATTTATGAAATAAAATACATTGTCTAAAAACTCTTGTTTTTTAAGAAATTATGTAAACCTTCCAGAAGCTGTGATTTTAAAAAACGGGGGAAGTAAGCTTTTCTTATTTCCGGACGCATGCGCAAACTATAGTAAGTCATTATGATGTAGAATGTGCATACTTTGTTGATTTTATTTATGAAATAAAACACATTTTCTAAAAACTCGTGTTTTTTAAGAAATCATGTAAACCTTCTAGAAGCTGTGATTTTAAAAAATGGGGGAAGTAAGCTTTTCTTATTATCGGACGCATGCGCAAACTATAGAAAGTCGTTATGACGTAGAATGTCCATACTTTGTACATTCCATTTATAAAATAAAACAAATTTTCTAAAAACTCGTATTTTTTAAGAAATCATGTAAACCATCTAGAAGTTGTGATTTTAAAAAACGGGGGAAGTCAGCTTTTCTTATTTCCGGACGAATGCGCAAACTATGGAAAGTCGTTATGACGTAGAATGTGCATACTTTGTTGATTCCATTTATGAAATAAAAAACATTTTCTAAAAACTCGTGTTTTTTAAGAAATCATGTAAACCTTCTAGAAGCTGTGATTTTAAAAAACGCTGGAAGTAAGCTTTTCTTAGTTCCGGACGCATGCGCAAACTATAGAAAGTCGTTATGACGTAGAATGTGCATACTTTGTTGATTCCATTTATGAAATAAAACACATTTTCTAAAAACTCGTGTTTTTTAAGAAATCATGTAAACCTTCTAGAAGTTGTGATTTTAAAAAATGGGGCAAGTAAGCTTTTCTTATTTCTAAATCCATGCACAAACTATAGAAAGTCGTTATGACGTAGAATGTGCATACTTTGTTGATTCCATTTATGAAATAAAACATATTTTCTAAAAACTCATGTTTTTTAAGAAATCATGTAAACCTTCTAGAAGCTGTGATTTTTAAAAATGGGGGAAGTAAGCTTTTCTTATTTCCAGACGCATGCGCAAACTATAGAAAGTTGTTATGACGTAGAATGTGCATACTTTGTAGATTCCATTTATGAAATAAAACACATTTTCTAAAAACTCGTGTGTTTTACGAAATCATGTAAACCTTCTAGAAGCTGTGATTTTAAAATACGGTGGAAGTAAGCTTTTCTTATTTCTGGACGAATGCAAAAACTATAGAAAGTCGTTATGACGTAAAATGTGCATAATTTGTAGATTACATTTATGAAATAAAACACATTTTCTAAAAACTTGTGTTTTTTACGAAATAATGTAAACCTTGTAGAAGCTGTGGTTTTAAAAAACGGTGGAAGTAAGCTTTTCTTATTTCCGGACAAATGCTTAAACTATAGAAAGTCGTTATGATGTAGAATGTGTATACTTTGTTGATTCCATTTATGAAATAAAATACATTTTCTAAAAACTCATGTTTTTTAAGAAATCAGGTAACCCTTCTAGAAGCTGTGATTTTAAAAAACGGTGGAAGTAAGCTTTTCTTATTTCCGGATGCATGCGTAAACTATAGAAAGTCATTATGACGTAGAATGTGCATACTTTGTTGATTCCATTTATGAAATAAGACACATTTTCAAAAAACGCGTGTTTTTTACGAAATCATGTAAACCTTCTAGAAGCTGTGATTTTAAAAAATGGTGGAAGTAAGCTTTTCTTATTTCCGGACGCATGCAAAAACTATAGAAAGTCGTTATGATGTAGAATTTGCATACTTTGTTGATTCCATTTATGAAATAAAACACATTTTCTAAAAACTCGTGTTTTTTACGAAATCATGTAAACCTTCTAGAAGCTGTGATTTTAAAAAACGGGGGAAGTAAGCTTTTCTTATTTCCAAACGCATGCGCAAACTATAGAAATTCGTTATGACATAGAATGTGCATACTTTGTTGATTCCATTTGTGAAATAAAACACATTTTCTAAAAACTTGTGTTTTTTAAGAAATCATGTAAACCTTCTAGAAGCTGTGATTTTAAAAAACGGGGGAAGTAAGCTTTTCTTATTTCCGGACGCATGCGCAAACTATAGAAAGTCGTTATGACGTAGAATGTGCATACTTTGTAGATTCCATTTATGAAATAAAACACATTTTCTAAAAACTCATGTTTTTTACGAAATCATGTAAACCTTCTGAAAGCTGTGATTTTAAAAAACGGGGGAAGTAAGCTTTTCTTATTTCCGGACGCATGCGCAAACTATAGAAATTCGTTATGACATAGAATGTGCATACTTTGTAGATTCCATTTATGAAATAAAACATATTTTCAAAAAACTCGTGTTATTTACGAAATCATGTAAATCTTCTAGAAGCTGTGATTTTAAAAATGGTGGAAGTAAAGCTTTTCTTATTTCTAGACGCATGCACAAACTATAGAAAGTCGTTATGACATAGAATGTGCATACTTTGTAGATTCCATTTATGAAATAAAACAGATTTTCTAAAAACTCGTGTTTTTTACGCAATCATGTAAACCTTCTAGAAGCTGTGATTTTAAAAAACGGTGGAAGTAAGCTTTTCTTATTTCAGACGCATGCGCAAACTATAGAAAGTCATTATGATGTAGAATGTGCATACTTTGTTGATTCTATTTATGAAATAAAACACATTTTCTAGAAACTTGTGTTTTTTATGAAATCATGTAAACCTTCTAGAAGCTGTGATTTTAAAAAACGGGGGAAGTAAGATTTTCTTATTTCCGGACGCATGCGCAAACTATAGAAAGTCGTTATGACGTAGAATGTGCATACTTTGTTGATTCCAGTTATGAAATAAGACACATTTTCTAAAAACTCGTGTTTTTTACGAAATCATGTAAACCTTCTAGAAGCTGTGATTTTAAAAAATGGTGGAAGTAAGCTTTTCTTATTTCCGGACGCATGCGCAAATTATAGAAAGTCTTTATGACTCTGAATGTGCATACTTTGTTGATTCCATTTATGAAATAAAATACATTGTCTAAAAACTCTTGTTTTTTAAGAAATTATGTAAACCTTCCAGAAGCTGTGATTTTAAAAAACGGGGGAAGTAAGCTTTTCTTATTTCCGGACGCATGCGCAAACTATAGTAAGTCATTATGATGTAGAATGTGCATACTTTGTTGATTTTATTTATGAAATAAAACACATTTTCTAAAAACTCGTGTTTTTTAAGAAATCATGTAAACCTTCTAGAAGCTGTGATTTTAAAAAATGGGGGAAGTAAGCTTTTCTTATTATCAGACGCATGCGCAAACTATAGAAAGTCGTTATGACGTAGAATGTCCATACTTTGTACATTCCATTTATAAAATAAAACAAATTTTCTAAAAACTCGTATTTTTTAAGAAATCATGTAAACCATCTAGAAGTTGTGATTTTAAAAAACGGGGGAAGTCAGCTTTTCTTATTTCCGGACGAATGCGCAAACTATGGAAAGTCGTTATGACGTAGAATGTGCATACTTTGTTGATTCCATTTATGAAATAAAAAACATTTTCTAAAAACTCGTGTTTTTTAAGAAATCATGTAAACCTTCTAGAAGCTGTGATTTTAAAAAACGCTGGAAGTAAGCTTTTCTTAGTTCCGGACGCATGCGCAAACTATAGAAAGTCGTTATGACGTAGAATGTGCATACTTTGTTGATTCCATTTTTGAAATAAAACACATTTTCTAAAAACTCGTGTTTTTTAAGAAATCATGTAAACCTTCTAGAAGTTGTGATTTTAAAAAATGGGGCAAGTAAGCTTTTCTTATTTCTAAATCCATGCACAAACTATAGAAAGTCGTTATGACGTAGAATGTGCATAGTTTGTAGATTCCATTTATGAGATAAAACACATTTTCTAAAAACTCGTGTTTTTTAAGAAATCATGTAAACCTTCTAGAAGCTGTGATTTAAAAAAATGGTGGAAAAAAGCTTTTCTTATTTCCGGACGCATGCGCAAACTATAGAAAGTCGTTATGACGTAGAATGTGCATACTTTGTTGATTCCATTTATGAAATAAAACACATTTTCTAAAAACTCGTGTTTTTTAAGAAATCATGTAAACCTTCTAGAAGCTGTGATTTTAAAAAACGGGCGAAGTAAGCTTTTCTTATTTTCGGACGCATGCACAAACTATAGAAAGTCGTTATGACGTAGAATGTACATACTTTGTTGATTCCATTTATGAAATAAAACACATTTTCTAAAAACTCGTGTTTTTTAAGAAATCATGTAAACCTTCTAGAAGCTGTGATTTTAAAAAATGGTGGAAAAAAGCTTTTCTTATTTCCGGACGCATGCGCAAACTATAGAAAGTCGTTATGACATAGAATGTGCATACTTTGTAGATTCCATTTATGAAATAAAACACATTTTCTAAAAACTTGTGTTTTTTACGAAATCATGTAAAGCTTCTAGAAGCTGTGATTTAAAAAAACGGTGGAAGTAAGCTTTTCTTATTTCCGGACGCATGCGCAAACTATAGAAAGTCATTATGACATAGAATGTGCATACTTTGTAGATTCCATTTATGAAATAAAACACATTTTCTAAAAACTCGTGTTTTTTATGAAATCATGTAAACCTTCTAGAAGCTGTGATTTTAAAAAACGGTGGAAGTAAGCTTTTCTTATTTCCGGACGCATGCGCAAACTATAGAAAGTCGTTATGACGTAGAATGTGCATGCTTTTTTGATTCAATTTATGAAATAAAACACATTTTCTAAAAACTCGTGTTTTTTAAGAAACCATGTAAACCTTTTAGAAGCTGTGATTTTAAAAAACAGTGGAAGTAAGCTTTTCTTATTTATGAACGGATGCGCAAACTATAGAAAGTCGTTATGACGTAGAATGTGCATACTTTGTTGATTCCATTTATGAAATAAAACACATTTTCTAAAAACTCGTGTTTTTTAAGAAATCATGTGAACCTTCTAGAAGCTGTGAATTTAAAAAACGGAGGAAGTAAGCTTTTCTGATTTCCGGACGCATGGGCAAACTATAGAAAGTCGTTATGACGTAGAATGTGCATATTTTGTAGATTCCATTTATGAAATAAAACACATTTTCTACAAACTCGTGTTTTTTGCGAAATCATGTAAAGCTTCTAGAAGATGTGATTTAAAAAACGGTGGAAGTAAGCTTTTCTTATTTCCTGACGCATGCGCAAACTATAGAAAGTTGTTATGACGTAGAATGTGCATACTTTGTTGACTCCATTTATGAAATAAAACACATTTTCAAAAAACTCGTGTTTTTTAACAAATCATGTAAACCTTCTAGAAGCTGTAATTTTAAAAAACGGGGGAAGTAAGCTTTTCTTATTTCCAAACGCATGCGCAAACTATAGAAAGTCGTTATGATGTAGAATGTGCATACTTTGTTGATTCCATTTGTGAAATAAAACACATTGTCTAAAAACTCGTGTTTTTTAAGAAATCATGTAAACCTTCTAGAAGCTGTGATTTTAAAAAACGGGGGAAGTAAGCTTTTCTTATTTCCGGCCGCATGCCGCAAACTATAGAAAGTCGTTATGAAGTAGAATGTGCATACTTTGTAGATTCCATTGATGAAATAAAACACATTTTCTAAAAACTCGTGGTTTTTACGAAATCATGTAAACCTTCCAGAAGCTGTGATTTTAAAAAATGGGGGAAGTAAGCTTTTCTTATTTCCCGACACATGCGCAAACTATAGAAAGTCGTTATGACCTAGAATGTACATACTTTGTAAATTTCATTTATGAAATAAAACACATTTTCTAAAAACTCGTGTTTTTTACGAAATCATGTAAACCTTCTAGAAGCTGTGATTTTAAAAAACGGTGGAAGTAAGCTTTTGTTATTTCCGAACGAATGCGCAAACTATAGAAATTGGTTATGACGTAGAATTTTCATACTTTGTTGATTCCATTTATGAAATAAAATACATTTTCTAAAAACTCGTGTTTTTTAAGAAACCATGTAAACCTTCTAGAAGCTATGATTTTAAAAAACGGGGGAAGTAAGCTTTTCTTATTTCCAAACACATGCGCAAACTATAGAAAGTCGTTATGACATAGAATGTGCATACTTTCTTGATTCAATTTATGAAATAAAACACATTTTCTAAAAACTCGTGTTTTTTATGAAATCATGTAAACCTTCTAGAAGCTGTGATTTTAAAAAACGGTGGAAGTAAGCTTTTCTTATTTCCGGACGCATGCGCAAACTATAGAAAGTCGTTATGAAGTAGAATGTGCATACTTTGTTGATTCCATTTATGAAATAAAACACATTTTCTAAAAACTCGTGTTTTTTAAGAAATCATGTAAAACTTCTAGAAGCTGTGAATTTAAAAAACGGGGAAGTAAGCTTTTCTTATTTCCGGACACATGGGCAAACTATAGAAGGTCGTTATGATGTAGAATGTGCATACTTTGTAGATTCCATTTATGAAATAAAACACATTTTCTAAAAACTTGTGTTTTTTACGAAATCATGTAAAGCTTCTAGAAGCTGTGATTTAAAAAAACGGTGGAAGTAAGCTTTTCTTATTTCCGGACGCATGCGCAAACTATAGAAAGTCATTATGACATAGAATGTGCATACTTTGTAGATTCCATTTATGAAATAAAACACATTTTCTAAAAACTCGTGTTTTTTATGAAATCATGTAAACCTTCTAGAAGTTGTGATTTTAAAAAACGGGGCAAGTAAGCTTTTCTTATTTCCAAATGCATGCGCAAACTATAGAAAGTCGTTATGACGTAGAAGGTGCATACTTTGTAGATTACATTTATGAAATAAAACACATTTTCTAAAAACTAGTGTTTCTTACGAAATAATGTAAACCTTGTAGAAGCTGTGGTTTTAAAAAACGGTGGAAGTAAGCTTTTCTTATTTCCGGACGAATGCCTAAACTATAGAAAGTCGTTATGATGTAGAATGTGCATACTTTCTTGATTCCATTTATGAAATAAAATACATTTTCTAAAAACTCGTGTTTTTTAAGAAATCATGTAAACCTTCTAGAAGCTGTGATTTTAAAAAACGGTGGAAGTAAGCTTTTCTTATTTCCGGATGAATGCGCAAACTATAGAATGTCGTTATGACGTAGAATGTGCATACTTTGTTGATTCCATTTATTTAATAAACCACATTTTCAAAAAACTCGTGTTTTTTAAGAAATCATGTAAACCTTCTAGAAGCTGTGATTTTAAAAAACGGTGGAAGTAAGCTTTTCTTATTTCCGGACGCATGCGCAAACTATAGAAAGTCGTTATGACGTAGAATGTGCATGCTTTTTTGATTCAATTTATGAAATAAAACACATTTTCTAAAAACTCGTGTTTTTTAAGAAACCATGTAAACCTTTTAGAAGCTGTGATTTTAAAAAACAGTGGAAGTAAGCTTTTCTTATTTATGAACGGATGCGCAAACTATAGAAAGTCGTTATGACGTAGAATGTGCATACTTTGTTGATTCCATTTATGAAATAAAACACATTTTCTAAAAACTCGTGTTTTTTAAGAAATCATGTGAACCTTCTAGAAGCTGTGAATTTAAAAAACGGAGGAAGTAAGCTTTTCTGATTTCCGGACGCATGGGCAAACTATAGAAAGTCGTTATGACGTAGAATGTGCATATTTTGTAGATTCCATTTATGAAATAAAACACATTTTCTACAAACTCGTGTTTTTTGCGAAATCATGTAAAGCTTCTAGAAGATGTGATTTAAAAAACGGTGGAAGTAAGCTTTTCTTATTTCCGGACGCATGCGCAAACTATAGAAAGTTGTTATGACGTAGAATGTGCATACTTTGTTGACTCCATTTATGAAATAAAACACATTTTCAAAAAACTCGTGTTTTTTAACAAATCATGTAAACCTTCTAGAAGCTGTAATTTTAAAAAACGGGGGAAGTAAGCTTTTCTTATTTCCAAACGCATGCGCAAACTATAGAAAGTCGTTATGATGTAGAATGTGCATACTTTGTTGATTCCATTTGTGAAATAAAACACATTTTCTAAAAACTCGTGTTTTTTAAGAAATCATGTAAACCTTCTAGAAGCTGTGATTTTAAAAAACGGGGGAAGTAAGCTTTTCTTATTTCCGGCCGCATGCCGCAAACTATAGAAAGTCGTTATGAAGTAGAATGTGCATACTTTGTAGATTCCATTGATGAAATAAAACACATTTTCTAAAAACTCGTGGTTTTTACGAAATCATGTAAACCTTCCAGAAGCTGTGATTTTAAAAAATGGGGGAAGTAAGCTTTTCTTATTTCCGGACGCATGCACAAACTATAGAAAGTCGTTATGACCTAGAATGTACATACTTTGTAAATTTCATTTATGAAATAAAACACATTTTCTAAAAACTCGTGTTTTTTACGAAATCATGTAAACCTTCTAGAAGCTGTGATTTTAAAAAACGGTGGAAGTAAGCTTTTGTTATTTCCGAACGAATGCGCAAACTATAGAAATTGGTTATGACGTAGAATTTGCATACTTTGTTGATTCCATTTATGAAATAAAATACATTTTCTAAAAACTCGTGTTTTTTAAGAAACCATGTAAACCTTCTAGAAGCTATGATTTTAAAAAATGGGGGAAGTAAGCTTTTCTTATTTCCAAACACATGCGCAAACTATAGAAAGTCGTTATGACATAGAATGTGCATACTTTCTTGATTCAATTTATGAAATAAAACACATTTTCTAAAAACTCGTGTTTTTTATGAAATCATGTAAACCTTCTAGAAGCTGTGATTTTAAAAAACGGTGGAAGTAAGCTTTTCTTATTTCCGGACGCATGCGCAAACTATAGAAAGTCGTTATGAAGTAGAATGTGCATACTTTGTTGATTCCATTTATGAAATAAAACACATTTTCTAAAAACTTGTGTTTTTTAAGAAATCATGTAAAACTTCTAGAAGCTGTGAATTTAAAAAACGGGGAAGTAAGCTTTTCTTATTTCCGGACACATGGGAAAACTATAGAAGGTCGTTATGATGTAGAATGTGCATACTTTGTAGATTCCATTTATGAAATAAAACACATTTTCTAAAAACTTGTGTTTTTTACGAAATCATGTAAAGCTTCTAGAAGCTGTGATTTAAAAAAACGGTGGAAGTAAGCTTTTCTTATTTCCGGACGCATGCGCAAACTATAGAAAGTCATTATGACATAGAATGTGCATACTTTGTAGATTCCATTTATGAAATAAAACACATTTTCTAAAAACTCGTGTTTTTTATGAAATCATGTAAACCTTCTAGAAGCTGTGATTTTAAAAAATGGTGGAAGTAAGTTTTTCTTATTTCCGGACGCATGCGCAAACTATAGAAAGTCGTTATGATGTAGAATGTGCATACTTTGTTGATTCCATTTATGAAATAAAACACATTTTCTAAAAATTCGTGTTTTTTAAGAAATCATGTAAACGTTTTAGAAGCTGTGATTTTAAAAAACGGGGGAAGTAAGCTTTTCTTATTTCTGGACGCATGCGCAAACTATAGAAATTCGTTATGACATAGAATATGCATACTTTGTTGATTCCATTTGTGAAATAAAACACATTTTCTAAAAACTCGTGTTTTTTAAGAAATCATGTAAACCTTCTAGAAGCTGTGATTTTAAACAACGGGGGAAGTAAGCTTTTCTTATTTCCGGCCGCATGCGCAAACTATAGAAAGTCGTTATGATGTAGAATGTGCATACTTTGTAGATTCCATTTATGAAATAAAACACATTTTCTTAAAACTCATGTTTTTTAAGAAATCATGTAAACCTTCTAAAAGCTGTGATTTTAAAAAACGGGGGAAGTAAGCTTTTCTTATTTCCGGACGCATGCGCAAACTATAGAAAGTCGTTATGACGTAGAATGTGCATACTTTGTAGATTCCATTTATGAAATAAAACACATTTTCTAAAAACTCGTGTTTTTTAGGAAATCATGTAAACCTTCTAGAAGCTGTGATTTTAAAAAATGGTGGAAGTAAGCTTTTTTTATTTCCGGACGCATGCGCAAACTATAGAAAGTCGTTATGACGTAGAATGTGCATACTTTGTAGATTCCATTTATGAAATAAAACACATTTTCTAAAAACTCGTGTTTTTTACGAAATCATGTAAACCTTCTAGAAGCTGTGATTTTAAAAAACGGGGGAAGTAAGCTTTTCTTATTTCCGGACGCATGCGCAAACTATAGAAAGTCGTTATGATGTAGAATGTGCATACTTTGTAGATTCCATTTATGAAATAAAACACATTTTCTAAAAACTCGTGTTTTTTATGAAATCATGTAAACCTTCTAGAAGCTATGATTTTAAAAAATGGTGGAAGTAAGCTTTTTTTATTTCCGGACGCATGTGCAAACTATAGAAAGTCGTTATGACGTAGAATGTGCATACTTTGTAGATTCCATTTATGAAATAAAACAGAGTTTCTAAAAACTCGTGTTTTTTACGAAATCATGTAAACCTTCTAGAAGTTGTGGTTTTAAAAAACGGTGGAAGTAAGCTTTTCGTATTTCCGGACGAATGAGTAAACTATAGAAAGTCATTATGACGTAGAATGTGCATACTTTGTTGATTCCATTTATGAAATAAAACACATTTTCTAAAAACTCGTGTTTTTTAAGAAATCATGTAAACCTTCTAGAAGCTGTGATTTTAAAAAACGGGGGAAGTAAGCTTTTCTTATTTCCAAATGCATGCGCAAACTATAGAAAGTCGTTATGACGTAGAATGTGCATACTTTGTTGATTCCATTTGTGAAACAAAACACATTTTCTAAAAACTCGTGTTTTTTAAGAAATCACGTAAACCTTCTAGAAGCTGTGATTTTAAAAAACGGGGGAAGTAAGCTTTTCTTATTACCGGCCGCATGCGCAAACTATAGAAAGTCGTTATGACGTAGAATGTGCATACTTCGTAGATTCCATTTATGAAATAAAACACATTTTCTAAAAACTCGTGTTTTTTAAGAAATCATGTAAACCTTCTAGTAGCTGTGATTTTAAAAAACTTGCGAAGTAAGCTTTTCTTATTTCCAAATGCAAGCACAAACTATAGAAAGTCGTTATGACATAGAATGTGCATACTTTGTTGATTCCATTTATGAAATAAAACAGATTTTCTAAAAACTCGTGTTTTTTAAGAAATCGTGTAAACCTTCTAGAAGCTGTGATTTTAAAAAACAGGGGAAGTAAGCTTTTCTTATTTCCGGCCGCATGCGCAAACTATAGAAAGTCGTTATGACGTAGAATGTGCATACTTTGTAGATTCCATTTATGAAATAAAACACATTTTCTAAAAACTCCTGTTTTTTAAGAAATCATGTAAACCTTCTAGAAGTTGTGATTTTAAAAAACGGGGCAAGTAAGCTTTTCTTATTTCCAAATGCATGCGCAAACTATAGAAAGTCGTTATGACGTAGAAGGTGCATACTTTGTAGATTACATTTATGAAATAAAACACATTTTCTAAAAACTAGTGTTTCTTACGAAATAATGTAAACCTTGTAGAAGCTGTGGTTTTAAAAAACGGTGGAAGTAAGCTTTTCTTATTTCCGGACGAATGCCTAAACTATAGAAAGTCGTTATGATGTAGAATGTGCATACTTTCTTGATTCCATTTATGAAATAAAATACATTTTCTAAAAACTCGTGTTTTTGAAGAAATCATGTAAACCTTCTAGAAGCTGTGATTTTAAAAAACGGTGGAAGTAAGCTTTTCTTATTTCCGGATGAATGCGCAAACTATAGAATGTCGTTATGACGTAGAATGTGCATACTTTGTTGATTCCATTTATTTAATAAACCACATTTTCAAAAAACTCGTGTTTTTTAAGAAATCATGTAAACCTTCTAGAAGCTGTGATTTTAAAAAACGGTGGAAGTAAGCTTTTCTTATTTCCGGACGCATGCGCAAACTATAGAAAGTCGTTATGACGTAGAATGTGCATGCTTTTTTGATTCAATTTAAGAAATAAAACACATTTTCTAAAAACTCGTGTTTTTTAAGAAACCATGTAAACCTTTTAGAAGCTGTGATTTTAAAAAACAGTGGAAGTAAGCTTTTCTTATTTATGAACAGATGCGCAAACTATAGAAAGTCGTTATGACGTAGAATGTGCATACTTTGTTGATTCCATTTATGAAATAAAACACATTTTCTAAAAACTCGTGTTTTTTAAGAAATCATGTGAACCTTCTAGAAGCTGTGAATTTAAAAAACGGAGGAAGTAAGCTTTTCTGATTTCCGGACGCATGGGCAAACTATAGAAAGTCGTTATGACGTAGAATGTGCATATTTTGTAGATTCCATTTATGAAATAAAACACATTTTCTACAAACTCGTGTTTTTTGCGAAATCATGTAAAGCTTCTAGAAGATGTGATTTAAAAAACGGTGGAAGTAAGCTTTTCTTATTTCCGGACGCATGCGCAAACTATAGAAAGTTGTTATGACGTAGAATGTGCATACTTTGTTGACTCCATTTATGAAATAAAACACATTTTCAAAAAACTCGTGTTTTTTAACAAATCATGTAAACCTTCTAGAAGCTGTAATTTTAAAAAACGGGGGAAGTAAGCTTTTCTTATTTCCAAACGCATGCGCAAACTATAGAAAGTCGTTATGATGTAGAATGTGCATACTTTGTTGATTCCATTTGTGAAATAAAACACATTTTCTAAAAACTCGTGTTTTTTAAGAAATCATGTAAACCTTCTAGAAGCTGTGATTTTAAAAAACGGGGGAAGTAAGCTTTTCTTATTTCCGGCCGCATGCCGCAAACTATAGAAAGTCGTTATGAAGTAGAATGTGCATACTTTGTAGATTCCATTGATGAAATAAAACACATTTTCTAAAAACTCGTGGTTTTTACGAAATCATGTAAACCTTCCAGAAGCTGTGATTTTAAAAAATGGGGGAAGTAAGCTTTTCTTATTTCCGGACGCATGCACAAACTATAGAAAGTCGTTATGACCTAGAATGTGCATACTTTGTAAATTTCATTTATGAAATAAAACACATTTTCTAAAAACTCGTGTTTTTTACGAAATCATGTAAACCTTCTAGAAGCTGTGATTTTAAAAAACGGTGGAAGTAAGCTTTTGTTATTTCCGAACGAATGCGCAAACTATAGAAATTGGTTATGACGTAGAATTTGCATACTTTGTTGATTCCATTTATGAAATAAAATACATTTTCTAAAAACTCGTGTTTTTTAAGAAACCATGTAAACCTTCTAGAAGCTATGATTTTAAAAAATGGGGGAAGTAAGCTTTTCTTATTTCCAAACACATGCGCAAACTATAGAAAGTCGTTATGACATAGAATGTGCATACTTTCTTGATTCAATTTTTGAAATAAAACACATTTTCTAAAAACTCGTGTTTTTTATGAAATCATGTAAACCTTCTAGAAGCTGTGATTTTAAAAAACGGTGGAAGTAAGCTTTTCTTATTTCCGGACGCATGCGCAAACTATAGAAAGTCGTTATGAAGTAGAATGTGCATACTTTGTTGATTCCATTTATGAAATAAAACACATTTTCTAAAAACTCGTGTTTTTTAAGAAATCATGTAAAACTTCTAGAAGCTGTGAATTTAAAAAACGGGGAAGTAAGCTTTTCTTATTTCCGGACACATGGGAAAACTATAGAAGGTCGTTATGATGTAGAATGTGCATACTTTGTAGATTCCATTTATGAAATAAAACACATTTTCTAAAAACTTGTGTTTTTTTACGAAATCATGTAAAGCTTCTAGAAGCTGTGATTTAAAAAAACGGTGGAAGTAAGCTTTTCTTATTTCCGGACGCATGCGCAAACTATAGAAAGTCATTATGACATAGAATGTGCATACTTTGTAGATTCCATTTATGAAATAAAACACATTTTCTAAAAACTCGTGTTTTTTATGAAATCATGTAAACCTTCTAGAAGCTGTGATTTTAAAAAATGGTAGAAGTAAGTTTTTCTTATTTCCGGATGCATGCGCAAACTATAGAAAGTCGTTATGATGTAGAATGTGCATACTTTGTTGATTCCATTTATGAAATAAAACACATTTTCTAAAAATTCGTGTTTTTTAAGAAATCATGTAAACGTTTTAGAAGCTGTGATTTTAAAAAACGGGGGAAGTAAGCTTTTCTTATTTCTGGACGCATGCGCAAACTATAGAAATTCGTTATGACATAGAATATGCATACTTTGTTGATTCCATTTTTGAAATAAAACACATTTTCTAAAAACTCGTGTTTTTTAAGAAATCATGTAAACCTTCTAGAAGCTGTGATTTTAAACAACGGGGGAAGTAAGTTTTTCTTATTTCCGGCCGCATGCGCAAACTATAGAAAGTCGTTATGATGTAGAATGTGCATACTTTGTAGATTCCATTTATGAAATAAAACACATTTTCTTAAAACTCATGTTTTTTAAGAAATCATGTAAACCTTCTAAAAGCTGTGATTTTAAAAAACGGGGGAAGTAAGCTTTTCTTATTTCCGGACGCATGCGCAAACTATAGAAAGTCGTTATGACGTAGAATGTGCATACTTTGTAGATTCCATTTATGAAATAAAACACATTTTCTAAAAACTCGTGTTTTTTAGGAAATCATGTAAACCTTCTAGAAGCTGTGATTTTAAAAAATGGTGGAAGTAAGCTTTTTTTATTTCTGGACGCATGCGCAAACTATAGAAAGTCGTTATGACGTAGAATGTGCATACTTTGTAGATTCCATTTATGAAATAAAACACATTTTCTAAAAACTCGTGTTTTTTACGAAATCATGTAAACCTTCTAGAAGCTGTGATTTTAAAAAACGGGGGAAGTAAGCTTTTCTTATTTCCGGACGCATGCGCAACCTATAGAAAGTCGTTATGATGTAGAATGTGCATACTTTGTAGATTCCATTTATGAAATAAAACACATTTTCTAAAAACTCGTGTTTTTTATGAAATCATGTAAACCTTCTAGAAGCTATGATTTTAAAAAATAGTGGAAGTAAGCTTTTTTTTATTTCCGGACGCATGTGCAAACTATAGAAAGTCGTTATGACGTAGAATGTGCATACTTTGTAGATTCCATTTATGAAATAAAACACAGTTTCTAACAACTCGTGTTTTTTACGAAATCATGTAAACCTTCTAGAAGTTGTGGTTTTAAAAAACGGTGGAAGTAAGCTTTTCGTATTTCCGGACGAATGCGTAAACTATAGAAAGTCATTATGACGTAGAATGTGCATACTTTGTTGATTCCATTTATGAAATAAAACACATTTTCTAAAAACTCGTGTTTTTTAAGAAATCATGTAAACCTTCTAGAAGCTGTGATTTTAAAAAACGGGGGAAGTAAGCTTTTCTTATTTCCAAATGCATGCGCAAACTATAGAAAGTCGTTATGACGTAGAATGTGCATACTTTGTTGATTCCATTTGTGAAACAAAACACATTTTCTAAAAACTCGTGTTTTTTAAGAAATCATGTAAACCTTCTAGAAGCTGTGATTTTAAAAAACGGGGGAAGTAAGCTTCTCTTATTACCGGCCGCATGCGCAAACTATAGAAAGTCGTTATGACGTAGAATGTGCATACTTCGTAGATTCCATTTATGAAATAAAACACATTTTCTAAAAACTCGTGTTTTTTAAGAAATCATGTAAACCTTCTAGTAGCTGTGATTTTAAAAAACTTGCGAAGTAAGCTTTTCTTATTTCCAAATGCAAGCGCAAACTATAGAAAGTCGTTATGACATAGAATGTGCATACTTTGTTGATTCCATTTATGAAATAAAACACATTTTCTAAAAACTCGTGTTTTTTAAGAAATCGTGTAAACCTTCTAGAAGCCGTGATTTTAAAAAACAGGGGAAGTAAGCTTTTCTTATTTCCGGCCACATGCGCAAACTATAGAAAGTCGTTATGACGTAGAATGTGCATACTTTGTAGATTCCATTTAGGAAATAAAACACATTTTCTAAAAACTCCTGTTTTTTAAGAAATCATGTAAACCTTCTAGAAGTTGTGATTTTAAAAAACGGGGCAAGTAAGCTTTTCTTATTTCCAAATGCATGCGCAAACTATAGAAAGTCGTTATGACGTAGAAGGTGCATACTTTGTAGATTACATTTATGAAATAAAACACATTTTCTAAAAACTAGTGTTTCTTACGAAATAATGTAAACCTTGTAGAAGCTGTGGTTTTAAAAAACGGTGGAAGTAAGCTTTTCTTATTTCCGGACGAATGCCTAAACTATAGAAAGTCGTTATGATGTAGAATGTGCATACTTTCTTGATTCCATTTATGAAATAAAATACATTTTCTAAAAACTCGTGTTTTTTAAGAAATCATGTAAACCTTCTAGAAGCTGTGATTTTAAAAAACGGTGGAAGTAAGCTTTTCTTATTTCTGGATGAATGCGCAAACTATAGAATGTCGTTATGACGTAGAATGTGCATACTTTGTTGATTCCATTTATTTAATAAACCACATTTTCAAAAAACTCGTGTTTTTTAAGAAATCATGTAAACCTTCTAGAAGCTGTGATTTTAAAAAACGGTGGAAGTAAGCTTTTCTTATTTCCGGACGCATGCGCAAACTATAGAAAGTCGTTATGACGTAGAATGTGCATGCTTTTTTGATTCAATTTATGAAATAAAACACATTTTCTAAAAACTCGTGTTTTTTAAGAAACCATGTAAACCTTTTAGAAGCTGTGATTTTAAAAAACAGTGGAAGTAAGCTTTTCTTATTTATGAACGGATGCGCAAACTATAGAAAGTCGTTATGACGTAGAATGTGCATACTTTGTTGATTCCATTTATGAAATAAAACACATTTTCTAAAAACTCGTGTTTTTTAAGAAATCATGTGAACCTTCTAGAAGCTGTGAATTTAAAAAACGGAGGAAGTAAGCTTTTCTGATTTCCGGACGCATGGGCAAACTATAGAAAGTCGTTATGACGTAGAATGTGCATATTTTGTAGATTCCATTTATGAAATAAAACACATTTTCTACAAACTCGTGTTTTTTGCGAAATCATGTAAAGCTTCTAGAAGATGTGATTTAAAAAACGGTGGAAGTAAGCTTTTCTTATTTCCGGACGCATGCGCAAACTATAGAAAGTTGTTATGACGTAGAATGTGCATACTTTGTTGACTCCATTTATGAAATAAAACACATTTTCAAAAAACTCGTGTTTTTTAACAAATCATGTAAACCTTCTAGAAGCTGTAATTTTAAAAAACGGGGGAAGTAAGCTTTTCTTATTTCCAAACGCATGCGCAAACTATAGAAAGTCGTTATGATGTAGAATGTGCATACTTTGTTGATTCCATTTGTGAAATAAAACACATTTTCTAAAAACTCATGTTTTTTAAGAAATCATGTAAACCTTCTAGAAGCTGTGATTTTAAAAAACGGGGGAAGTAAGCTTTTCTTATTTCCGGCCGCATGCCGCAAACTATAGAAAGTCGTTATGAAGTAGAATGTGCATACTTTGTAGATTCCATTGATGAAATAAAACACATTTTCTAAAAACTCGTGGTTTTTACGAAATCATGTAAACCTTCCAGAAGCTGTGATTTTAAAAAATGGGGGAAGTAAGCTTTTCTTATTTCCGGACGCATGCACAAACTATAGAAAGTCGTTATGACCTAGAATGTGAATACTTTGTAAATTTCATTTATGAAATAAAACACAATTTCTAAAAACTCGTGTTTTTTACGAAATCATGTAAACCTTCTAGAAGCTGTGATTTTAAAAAACGGTGGAAGTAAGCTTTTGTTATTTCCGAACGAATGCGCAAACTATAGAAATTGGTTATGACGTAGAATTTGCATACTTTGTTGATTCCATTTATGAAATAAAATACATTTTCTAAAAACTCGTGTTTTTTAAGAAACCATGTAAACATTCTAGAAGCTATGATTTTAAAAAACGGGGGAAGTAAGCTTTTCTTATTTCCAAACACATGCGCAAACTATAGAAAGTCGTTATGACATAGAATGTGCATACTTTCTTGATTCAATTTATGAAATAAAACACATTTTCTAAAAACTCGTGTTTTTTATGAAATCATGTAAACCTTCTAGAAGCTGTGATTTTAAAAAACGGTGGAAGTAAGCTTTTCTTATTTCCGGACGCATGCGCAAACTATAGAAAGTCGTTATGAAGTAGAATGTGCATACTTTGTTGATTCCATTTATGAAATAAAACACATTTTCTAAAAACTCGTGTTTTTTAAGAAATCATGTAAAACTTCTAGAAGCTGTGAATTTAAAAAACGGGGAAGTAAGCTTTTCTTATTTCCGGACACATGGGAAAACTATAGAAGGTCGTTATGATGTAGAATGTGCATACTTTGTAGATTCCATTTATTAAATAAAACACATTTTCTAAAAACTTGTGTTTTTTACGAAATCATGTAAAGCTTCTAGAAGCTGTGATTTAAAAAAACGGTGGAAGTAAGCTTTTCTTATTTCCGGACGCATGCGCAAACTATAGAAAGTCATTATGACATAGAATGTGCATACTTTGTAGATTCCATTTATGAAATAAAACACATTTTCTAAAAACTCGTGTTTTTTATGAAATCATGTAAACCTTCTAGAAGCTGTGATTTTAAAAAATGGTGGAAGTAAGTTTTTCTTATTTCCGGACGCATGCGCAAACTATAGAAAGTCGTTATGATGTAGAATGTGCATACTTTGTTGATTCCATTTATGAAATAAAACACATTTTCTAAAAATTCGTGTTTTTTAAGAAATCATGTAAACGTTTTAGAAGCTGTGATTTTAAAAACGGGGGAAGTAAGCTTTTCTTATTTCTGGACGCATGCGCAAACTATAGAAATTCGTTATGACATAGAATATGCATACTTTGTTGATTCCATTTGTGAAATAAAACACATTTTCTAAAAACTCGTGTTTTTTAAGAAATCATGTAAACCTTCTAGAAGCTGTGATTTTAAACAACGGGGGAAGTAAGCTTTTCTTATTTCCGGCCGCATGCGCAAACTATAGAAAGTCGTTATGATGTAGAATGTGCATACTTTGTAGATTCCATTTATGAAATAAAACACATTTTCTTAAAACTCATGTTTTTTAAGAAATCATGTAAACCTTCTAAAAGCTGTGATTTTAAAAAACGGGGGAAGTAAGCTTTTCTTATTTCCGGACGCATGCGCAAACTATAGAAAGTCGTTATGACGTAGAATGTGCATACTTTGTAGATTCCATTTATGAAATAAAACACATTTTCTAAAAACTCGTGTTTTTTAGGAAATCATGTAAACCTTCTAGAAGCTGTGATTTTAAAAAATGGTGGAAGTAAGCTTTTTTTATTTCCGGACGCATGCGCAAACTATAGAAAGTCGTTATGACGTAGAATGTGCATACTTTGTAGATTCCATTTATGAAATAAAACACATTTTCTAAAAACTCGTGTTTTTTACGAAATCATGTAAACCTTCTAGAAGCTGTGATTTTAAAAAACGGGGGAAGTAAGCTTTTCTTATTTCCGGACGCATGCGCAACCTATAGAAAGTCGTTATGATGTAGAATGTGCATACTTTGTAGATTCCATTTATGAAATAAAACACATTTTCTAAAAACTCGTGTTTTTTATGAAATCATGTAAACCTTCTAGAAGCCATGATTTTAAAAAATGGTGGAAGTAAGCTTTTTTTATTTCCGGACGCATGTGCAAACTATAGAAAGTCGTTATGACGTAGAATGTGCATACTTTGTAGATTCCATTTATGAAATAAAACAGAGTTTCTAAAAACTCGTGTTTTTTACGAAATCATGTAAACCTTCTAGAAGTTGTGGTTTTAAAAAACGGTGGAAGTAAGCTTTTCGTATTTCCGGACGAATGCGTAAACTATAGAAAGTCATTATGACGTAGAATGTGCATACTTTGTTGATTCCATTTATGAAATAAAACACATTTTCTAAAAACTCGTGTTTTTTAAGAAATCATGTAAACCTTCTAGAAGCTGTGATTTTAAAAAACGGGGGAAGTAAGCTTTTCTTATTTCCAAATGCATGCGCAAACTATAGAAAGTCGTTATGACGTAGAATGTGCATACTTTGTTGATTCCATTTGTGAAACAAAACACATTTTCTAAAAACTCGTGTTTTTTAAGAAATCATGTAAACCTTCTAGAAGCTGTGATTTTAAAAAACGGGGGAAGTAAGCTTTTCTTATTACCGGCCGCATGCGCAAACTATAGAAAGTCGTTATGACGTAGAATGTGCATACTTCGTAGATTCCATTTATGAAATAAAACACATTTTCTAAAAACTCGTGTTTTTTAAGAAATCATGTAAACCTTCTAGTAGCTGTGATTTTAAAAAACTTGCGAAGTAAGCTTTTCTTATTTCCAAATGCAAGCGCAAACTATAGAAAGTCGTTATGACATAGAATGTGCATACTTTGTTGATTCCATTTATGAAATAAAACGCATTTTCTAAAAACTCGTGTTTTTTAAGAAATCGTGTAAACCTTCTAGAAGCTGTGATTTTAAAAAACAGGGGAAGTAAGCTTTTCTTATTTCCGGCCACATGCGCAAACTATAGAAAGTCGTTATGACGTAGAATGTGCATACTTTGTAGATTCCATTTATGAAATAAAACACATTTTCTAAAAACTCCTGTTTTTTAAGAAATCATGTAAACCTTCTAGAAGTTGTGATTTTAAAAAACGGGGCAAGTAAGCTTTTCTTATTTCCAAATGCATGCGCAAACTATAGAAAGTCGTTATGACGTAGAATGTGCATATTTTCTAGATTCCATTTATGAAATAAAACACATTTTCTACAAACTCGTGTTTTTTGCGAAATCATGTAAAGCTTCTAGAAGATGTGATTTAAAAAACGGTGGAAGTAAGCTTTTCTTATTTCCGGACGCATGCGCAAACTATAGAAAGTTGTTATGACGTAGAATGTGCATACTTTGTTGACTCCATTTATGAAATAAAACACATTTTAAAAAAACTCGTGTTTTTTAACAAATCATGTAAACCTTCTAGAAGCTGTAATTTTAAAAAACGGGGGAAGTAAGCTTTTCTTATTTCCAAACGCATGCGCAAACTATAGAAAGTCGTTATGATGTAGAATGTGCATACTTTGTTGATTCCATTTGTGAAATAAAACACATTTTCTAAAAACTCGTGTTTTTTAAGAAATCATGTAAACCTTCTAGAAGCTGTGATTTTAAAAAACGGGGGAAGTAAGCTTTTCTTATTTCCGGCCGCATGCCGCAAACTATAGAAAGTCATTATGAAGTAGAATGTGCATACTTTGTAGATTCCATTGATGAAATAAAACACATTTTCTAAAAACTCGTGGTTTTTACGAAATCATGTAAACCTTCCAGAAGCTGTGATTTTAAAAAATGGGGGAAGTAAGCTTTTCTTATTTCCGGACGCATGCACAAACTATAGAAAGTCGTTATGACCTAGAATGTGAATACTTTGTAAATTTCATTTATGAAATAAAACACAATTTCTAAAAACTCGTGTTTTTTACGAAATCATGTAAACCTTCTAGAAGCTGTGATTTTAAAAAACGGTGGAAGTAAGCTTTTGTTATTTCCGAACGAATGCGCAAACTATAGAAATTGGTTATGACGTAGAATTTGCATACTTTGTTGATTCCATTTATGAAATAAAATACATTTTCTAAAAACTCGTGTTTTTTAAGAAACCATGTAAACCTTCTAGAAGCTATGATTTTAAAAAATGGGGGAAGTAAGCTTTTCTTATTTCCAAACACATGCGCAAACTATAGAAAGTCGTTATGACATAGAATGTGCATACTTTCTTAATTCAATTTATGAAATAAAACACCTTTTCTAAAAACTCGTGTTTTTTATGAAATCATGTAAACCTTCTAGAAGCTGTGATTTTAAAAAACGGTGGAAGTAAGCTTTTCTTATTTCCGGACGCATGCGCAAACTATAGAAAGTCGTTATGAAGTAGAATGTGCATACTTTGTTGATTCCATTTATGAAATAAAACACATTTTCTAAAAACTCGTGTTTTTTAAGAAATCATGTAAAACTTCTAGAAGCTGTGAATTTAAAAAACGGGGAAGTAAGCTTTTCTTATTTCCGGACACATGGGAAAACTATAGAAGGTCGTTATGATGTAGAATGTGCATACTTTGTAGATTCCATTTATGAAATAAAACACATTTTCTAAAAACTTGTGTTTTTTACGAAATCATGTAAAGCTTCTAGAAGCTGTGATTTAAAAAAACGGTGGAAGTAAGCTTTTCTTATTTCCGGACGCATGCGCAAACTATAGAAAGTCATTATGACATAGAATGTGCATACTTTGTAGATTCCATTTATGAAATAAAACACATTTTCTAAAAACTCGTGTTTTTTATGAAATCATGTAAACCTTCTAGAAGCTGTGATTTTAAAAAATGGTGGAAGTAAGTTTTTCTTATTTCCGGACGCATGCGCAAACTATAGAAAGTCTTTATGATGTAGAATGTGCATACTTTGTTGATTCCATTTATGAAACAAAACACATTTTCTAAAAATTCATGTTTTTTAAGAAATCATGTAAACGTTTTAGAAGCTGTGATTTTAAAAAACGGGGGAAGTAAGCTTTTCTTATTTCTGGACGCATGCGCAAACTATAGAAATTCGTTATGACATAGAATATGCATACTTTGTTGATTCCATTTGTGAAATAAAACACATTTTCTAAAAACTCGTGTTTTTTAAGAAATCATGTAAACCTTCTAGAAGCTGTGATTTTAAACAACGGGGGAAGTAAGCTTTTCTTATTTCCGGCCGCATGCGCAAACTATAGAAAGTCGTTATGATGTAGAATGTGCATACTTTGTAGATTCCATTTATGAAATAAAACACATTTTCTTAAAACTCATGTTTTTTAAGAAATCATGTAAACCTTCTAAAAGCTGTGATTTTAAAAAACGGGGGAAGTAAGCTTTTCTTATTTCCGGACGCATGCGCAAACTATAGAAAGTCGTTATGACATAGAATGTGCATACTTTGTAGATTCCATTTATGAAATAAAACACATTTTCTAAAAACTCGTGTTTTTTAGGAAATCATGTAAACCTTCTAGAAGCTGTGATTTTAAAAAATGGTGGAAGTAAGCTTTTTTTTATTTCCGGACGCATGCGCAAACTATAGAAAGTCGTTATGACGTAGAATGTGCATACTTTGTAGATTCCATTTATGAAATAAAACACATTTTCTAAAAACTCGTGTTTTTTACGAAATCATGTAAACCTTCTAGAAGCTGTGATTTTAAAAAACGGGGGAAGTAAGCTTTTCTTATTTCCGGACGCATGCGCAACCTATAGAAAGTCGTTATGATGTAGAATGTGCATACTTTGTAGATTCCATTTATGAAATAAAACACATTTTCTAAAAACTCGTGTTTTTTATGAAATCATGTAAACCTTCTGGAAGCTATGATTTTAAAAAATGGTGGAAGTAAGCTTTTTTTATTTCCGGACGCATGTGCAAACTATAGAAAGTCGTTATGACGTAGAATGTGCATACTTTGTAGATTCCATTTATGAAATAAAACACAGTTTCTAAAAACTCGTGTTTTTTACGAAATCATGTAAACCTTCTAGAAGTTGTGGTTTTAAAAAACGGTGGAAGTAAGCTTTTCGTATTTCCGGACGAATGCGTAAACTATAGATAGTCATTATGACGTAGAATGTGCATACTTTGTTGATTCCATTTATGAAATAAAACACATTTTCTAAAAACTCGTGTTTTTTAAGAAATCATGTAAACCTTCTAGAAGCTGTGATTTTAAAAAACGGGGGAAGTAAGCTTTTCTTATTTCCAAATGCATGCGCAAACTATAGAAAGTCGTTATGACGTAGAATGTGCATACTTTGTTGATTCCATTTGTGAAACAAAACACATTTTCTAAAAACTCGTGTTTTTTGCGAAATCATGTAAAGCTTCTAGAAGATGTGATTTAAAAAAACGGTGGAAGTAAGCTTTTCTTATTTCCGGACGCATGCGCAAACTATAGAAAGTTGTTATGACGTAGAATGTGCATATTTTGTAGATTCCATTTATGAAATAAAACACATTTTCTACAAACTCGTGTTTTTTGCGAAATCATGTAAAGCTTCTAGAAGATGTGATTTAAAAAAACGGTGGAAGTAAGCTTTTCTTATTTCCGGACGCATGCGCAAACTATAGAAAGTTGTTATGACGTAGAATGTGCATACTTTGTTGACTCCATTTATGAAATAAAACACATTTTCAAAAAACTCGTGTTTTTTAACAAATCATGTAAACCTTCTAGAAGCTGTAATTTTAAAAAACGGGGGAAGTAAGCTTTTCTTATTTCCAAACGCATGCGCAAACTATAGAAAGTCGTTATGATGTAGAATGTGCATACTTTGTTGATTCCATTTGTGAAATAAAACACATTTTCTAAAAACTCGTGTTTTTTAAGAAATCATGTAAACCTTCTAGAAGCTGTGATTTTAAAAAACGGGGGAAGTAAGCTTTTCTTATTTCCGGCCGCATGCCGCAAACTATAGAAAGTCGTTATGAAGTAGAATGTGCATACTTTGTAGATTCCATTGATGAAATAAAACACATTTTCTAAAAACTCGTGGTTTTTACGAAATCATGTAAACCTTCCAGAAGCTGTGATTTTAAAAAATGGGGGAAGTAAGCTTTTCTTATTTCTGGACGCATGCGCAAACTATAGAAAGTCGTTATGACCTAGAATGTGCATACTTTGTAAATTTCATTTATGAAATAAAACACATTTTCTAAAAACTCGTGTTTTTTACGAAATCATGTAAACCTTCTAGAAGCTGTGATTTTAAAAAACGGTGGAAGTAAGCTTTTGTTATTTCCGAACGAATGCGCAAACTATAGAAATTGGTTATGACGTAGAATTTGCATACTTTGTTGATTCCATTTATGAAATAAAATACATTTTCTAAAAACTCGTGTTTTTTAAGAAACCATGTAAACCTTCTAGAAGCTATGATTTTAAAAAACGGGGGAAGTAAGCTTTTCTTATTTCCAAACACATGCGCAAACTATAGAAAGTCGTTATGACATAGAATGTGCATACTTTCTTGATTCAATTTATGAAATAAAACACATTTTCTAAAAACTCGTGTTTTTTATGAAATCATGTAAACCTTCTAGAAGCTGTGATTTTAAAAAACGGTGGAATTAAGCTTTTCTTATTTCCGGACGCATGCGCAAACTATAGAAAGTCGTTATGAAGTAGAATGTGCATACTTTGTTGATTCCATTTATGAAATAAAACACATTTTCTAAAAACTCGTGTTTTTTAAGAAATCATGTAAAACTTCTAGAAGCTGTGAATTTAAAAAACGGGGGAAGTAAGCTTTTCTTATTTCCGGACACATGGGAAAACTATAGAACGTCGTTATGATGTAGAATGTGCATACTTTGTAGATTCCATTTATGAAATAAAACACATTTTCTAAAAACTTGTGTTTTTTACGAAATCATGTAAAGCTTCTAGAAGCTGTGATTTAAAAAAACGGTGGAAGTAAGCTTTTCTTATTTCCGGACGCATGCGCAAACTATAGAAAGTCATTATGACATAGAATGTGCATACTTTGTAGATTCCATTTATGAAATAAAACACATTTTCTAAAAACTCGTGTTTTTTATGAAATCATGTAAACCTTCTAGAAGCTGTGATTTTAAAAAATGGTGGAAGTAAGTTTTTCTTATTTCCGGACGCATGCGCAAACTATAGAAAGTCGTTATGATGTAGAATGTGCATACTTTGTTGATTCCATTTATGAAATAAAACACATTTTCTAAAAATTCGTGTTTTTTAAGAAATCATGTAAACGTTTTAGAAGCTGTGATTTTAAAAAACGGGGGAAGTAAGCTTTTCTTATTTCTGGACGCATGCGCAAACTATAGAAATTCGTTATGACATAGAATATGCATACTTTGTTGATTCCATTTGTGAAATAAAACACATTTTCTAAAAACTCGTGTTTTTTAAGAAATCATGTAAACCTTCTAGAAGCTGTGATTTTAAACAACGGGGGAAGTAAGCTTTTCTTATTTCCGGCCGCATGCGCAAACTATAGAAAGTCGTTATGATGTAGAATGTGCATACTTTGTAGATTCCATTTATGAAATAAAACACATTTTCTTAAAACTCATGTTTTTTAAGAAATCATGTAAACCTTCTAAAAGCTGTGATTTTAAAAAACGGGGGAAGTAAGCTTTTCTTATTTCCGGACGCATGCGCAAACTATAGAAAGTCGTTATGACGTAGAATGTGCATACTTTGTAGATTCCATTGATGAAATAAAACACATTTTCTAAAAACTCGTGTTTTTTAGGAAATCATGTAAACCTTCTAGAAGCTGTGATTTTAAAAAATGGTGGAAGTAAGCTTTTTTTATTTCCGGACGCATGCGCAAACTATAGAAAGTCGTTATGACGTAGAATGTGCATACTTTGTAGATTCCATTTATGAAATAAAACACATTTTCTAAAAACTCGTGTTTTTTACGAAATCATGTAAACCTTCTAGAAGCTGTGATTTTAAAAAACGGGGGAAGTAAGCTTTTCTTATTTCCGGACGCATGCGCAAACTATAGAAAGTCGTTATGATGTAGAATGTGCATACTTTGTAGATTCCATTTATGAAATAAAACACATTTTCTAAAAACTCGTGTTTTTTATGAAATCATGTAAACCTTCTAGAAGCTATGATTTTAAAAAATGGTAGAAGTAAGCTTTTTTTATTTCCGGACGCATGCGCAAACTATAGAAAGTCGTTATGACGTAGAATGTGCATACTTTGTAGATTCCATTTATGAAATAAAACACAGTTTCTAAAAACTCGTGTTTTTTACGAAATCATGTAAACCTTCTAGTAGTCGTGGTTTTAAAACACGGTGGAAGTAAGCTTTTCGTATTTCCGGACGAATGCGTAAACTATAGAAAGTCATTATGACGTAGAATGTGCATACTTTGTTGATTCCATTTATGAAATAAAACACATTTTCTAAAAACTCGTGTTTTTTAAGAAATCATGTAAACCTTCTAGAAGCTGTGATTTTAAAAAACGGGGGAAGTAAGCTTTTCTTATTTCCAAATGCATGCGCAAACTATAGAAAGTCGTTATGACGTAGAATGTGCATACTTTGTTGATTCCATTTGTGAAAGAAAACACATTTTCTAAAAACTCGTGTTTTTTAAGAAATCATGTAAACCTTCTAGAAGCTGTGATTTTAAAAAACGGGGGAAGTAAGCTTTTCTTATTACCGGCCGCATGCGCAAACTATAGAAAGTCGTTATGACGTAGAATGTGCATACTTCGTAGATTCCATTTATGAAATAAAACACATTTTCTAAAAACTCGTGTTTTTTAAGAAATCATGTAAACCTTCTAGTAGCTGTGATTTTAAAAAACTTGCGAAGTAAGCTTTTCTTATTTCCAAATGCAAGCGCAAACTATAGAAAGTCGTTATGACATAGAATGTGCATACTTTGTTGATTCCATTTATGAAATAAAACACATTTTCTAAAAACTCGTGTTTTTTAAAAAATCGTGTAAACCTTCTAGAAGATGTGATTTTAAAAAACAGGGGAAGTAAGCTTTTCTTATTTCCGGCCGCATGCGCAAACTATAGAAAGTCGTTATGACGTAGAATGTGCATACTTTGTAGATTCCATTTATGAAATAAAACACATTTTCTAAAAACTCCTGTTTTTTAAGAAATCATGTAAACCTTCTAGAAGTTGTGATTTTAAAAAACGGGGCAAGTAAGCTTTTCTTATTTCCAAATGCATGCGAAAACTATAGAAAGTCGTTATGACGTAGAAGGTGCATACTTTGTAGATTAAATTTATGAAATAAAACACATTTTCTAAAAACTAGTGTTTCTTACGAAATAATGTAAACCTTGTAGAAGCTGTGGTTTTAAAAAACGGTGGAAGTAAGCTTTTCTTATTTCCGGACGAATGCCTAAACTATAGAAAGTCGTTATGATGTAGAATGTGCATACTTTCTTGATTCCATTTATGAAATAAAATACATTTTCTAAAAACTCGTGTTTTTAAAGAAATCATGTAAACCTTCTAGAAGCTGTGATTTTAAAAAACGGTGGAAGTAAGCTTTTCTTATTTCCGGATGAATGCGCAAACTATAGAATGTCGTTATGACGTAGAATGTGCATACTTTGTTGATTCCATTTATTTAATAAACCACATTTTCAAAAAACTCGTGTTTTTTAAGAAATCATGTAAACCTTCTAGAAGCTGTGATTTTAAAAAATGGTGGAAGTAAGCTTTTCTTATTTCCGGACGCATGCGCAAACTATAGAAAGTCGTTATGACGTAGAATGTGCATGCTTTTTTGATTCAATTTATGAAATAAAACACATTTTCTAAAAACTCGTGTTTTTTAAGAAACCATGTAAACCTTTTAGAAGCTGTGATTTTAAAAAACAGTGGAAGTAAGCTTTTCTTATTTATGAACGGATGCGCCAACTATAGAAAGTCGTTATGACGTAGAATGTGCATACTTTGTTGATTCCATTTATGAAATAAAATACATTTTCTAAAAACTCGTGTTTTTTAAGAAATCATGTGAACCTTCTAGAAGCTGTGAATTTAAAAAACGGAGGAAGTAAGCTTTTCTGATTTCCGGACGCATGGGCAAACTATAGAAAGTCGTTATGACGTAGAATGTGCATATTTTGTAGATTACATTTATGAAATAAAACACATTTTCTACAAACTCGTGTTTTTTGCGAAATCATGTAAAGCTTCTAGAAGCTGTGATTTAAAAAAACGGTGGAAGTAAGCTTTTCTTATTTCCGGACGCATGCGCAAACTATAGAAAGTCATTATGACGTAGAATGTGCATACTTTGTAGATTCCATTTATGAAATAAAACACATTTTCTAAAAACTCGTGTTTTTTATGAAATCATGTAAACATTCTAGAAGCTGTGATTTTAAAAAATGGTGGAAGTAAGCTTTTCTTATTTCCGGACGCATGGGCAAACTATAGAAAGTCGTTATGATGTAGAATGTGCATACTTTGTTGATTCCATTTTTGAAATAAAACACATTTTGTAAAAACTCGTGTTTTTTAAGAAATCATGTAAACGTTCTAGAAGCTGTGATTTTAAAAAACGGGGGAAGTAAGCTTTTGTTATTTCCAAACGCATGCGCAAACTATAGAAATTCGTTATGACATAGAATGTGCATAATTTGTTGATTCCATTTGTGAAATAAAACACATTTTCTAAAAGCTCGTGTTTTTTAAGAAATCATGTAAACCTTCTAGAAGCTGTGATTTTAAAAAATGGGGGAAGTAAGCTTTTCTTATTTCCGGCCGCATGCGCAAATTATAGAAAGTCGTTATGACGTAGAATGTGCATACTTTGTAGATTCCATTTATGAAATAAAACACATTTTCTAAAAACTCGTGTTTTTTATGAAATCATGTAAACCTTCTAGAAGCTGTGATTTTAAAAAACGGTCGAAGTAAGCTTTTCTTATTTCCGGACGCATGCGCAAACTATAGAAAGTCGTTATGATGTAGAATGTGCATACTTTGTTGATTCCATTTATGAAATAAAACACATTTTCTAAAAACTCGTGTTTTTTAAGAAATCATGTAAACCTTCTAGAAGCTGTGAATTTAAAAAACGGGGAAGTAAGCTTTTCTTATTTCCGGACGCATGGGAAAACTATAGAAAGTCGTTATGACATAGAATGTGCATACTTTGTTGATTCCATTTATGAAATAAAACACATTTTCTAAAAACTCGTGTTTTTTAAGAAATCGTGTAAACCTTCTAGAAGCTGTGATTTTAAAAAACAGGGGAAGTAAGCTTTTCTTATTTCCGGCCACATGCGCAAACTATAGAAAGTCGTTATGACGTAGAATGTGCATACTTTGTAGATTCCATTTATGAAATAAAACACATTTTCTAAAAACTCCTGTTTTTTAAGAAATCATGTAAACCTTCTAGAAGCTGTGATTTTAAAAAACGGGGCAAGTAAGCTTTTCTTATTTCCAAATGCATGCGCAAACTATAGAAAGTTGTTATGACGTAGAAGGTGCATACTTTGTAGATTACATTTATGAAATAAAACACATTTTCTAAAAACTAGTGTTTCTTACGAAATAATGTAAACCTTGTAGAAGCTGTGGTTTTAAAAAACGGTGGAAGTAAGCTTTTCTTATTTCCGGACGAATGCCTAAACTATAGAAAGTCGTTATGATGTAGAATGTGCATACTTTCTTGATTCCATTTATGAAATAAAATACATTTTCTAAAAACTCGTGTTTTTTAAGAAATCATGTAAACCTTCTAGAAGCTGTGATTTTAAAAAACGGTGGAAGTAAGCTTTTCTTATTTCCGGATGAATGCGCAAACTATAGAATGTCGTTATGACGTAGAATGTGCATACTTTGTTGATTCCATTTATTTAATAAACCACATTTTCAAAAAACTCGTGTTTTTTAAGAAATCATGTAAACCTTCTAGAAGCTGTGATTTTAAAAAACGGTGGAAGTAAGCTTTTCTTATTTCCGGACGCATGCGCAAACTATAGAAAGTCGTTATGACGTAGAATGTGCATGCTTTTTTGATTCAATTTATGAAATAAAACACATTTTCTAAAAACTCGTGTTTTTTAAGAAACCATGTAAACCTTTTAGAAGCTGTGATTTTAAAAAACAGTGGAAGTAAGCTTTTCTTATTTATGAACGGATGCGCAAACTATAGAAAGTCGTTATGACGTAGAATGTGCATACTTTGTTGATTCCATTTATGAAATAAAACACATTTTCTAAAAACTCGTGTTTTTTAAGAAATCATGTGAAACTTCTAGAAGCTGTGAATTTAAAAAACGGAGGAAGTAAGCTTTTCTGATTTCCGGACGCATGGGCAAACTATAGAAAGTCGTTATGACGTAGAATGTGCATATTTTCTAGATTCCATTTATGAAATAAAACACATTTTCTACAAACTCGTGTTTTTTGCGAAATCATGTAAAGCTTCTAGAAGATGTGATTTAAAAAAACGGTGGAAGTAAGCTTTTCTTATTTCCGGACGCATGCGCAAACTATAGAAAGTTGTTATGACGTAGAATGTGCATACTTTGTTGACTCCATTTATGAAATAAAACACATTTTCAAAAAACTCGTGTTTTTTAACAAATCATGTAAACCTTCTAGAAGCTGTAATTTTAAAAAACGGGGGAAGTAAGCTTTTCTTATTTCCAAACGCATGCGCAAACTATAGAAAGTCGTTATGATGTAGAATGTGCATACTTTGTTGATTCCATTTGTGAAATAAAACACATTTTCTAAAAACTCGTGTTTTTTAAGAAATCATGTAAACCTTCTAGAAGCTGTGATTTTAAAAAACGGGGGAAGTAAGCTTTTCTTATTTCCGGCCGCATGCCGCAAACTATAGAAAGTCGTTATGAAGTAGAATGTGCATACTTTGTAGATTCCATTGATGAAATAAAACACATTTTCTAAAAACTCGTGGTTTTTACGAAATCATGTAAACCTTCCAGAAGCTGTGATTTTAAAAAATGGGGGAAGTAAGCTTTTCTTATTTCCGGACGCATGCGCAAACTATAGAAAGTCGTTATGACCTAGAATGTGCATACTTTGTAAATTTCATTTATGAAATAAAACACATTTTCTAAAAACTCGTGTTTTTTACGAAATCATGTAAACCTTCTAGAAGCTGTGATTTTAAAAAACGGTGGAAGTAAGCTTTTGTTATTTCCGAACGAATGCGCAAACTATAGAAATTGGTTATGACGTAGAATTTGCATACTTTGTTGATTCCATTTATGAAATAAAATACATTTTCTAAAAACTCGTGATTTTTAAGAAACCATGTAAACCTTCTAGAAGCTATGATTTTAAAAAACGGGGGAAGTAAGCTTTTCTTATTTCCAAACACATGCGCAAACTATAGAAAGTCGTTATGACATAGAATGTGCATACTTTCTTGATTCAATTTATGAAATAAAACACATTTTCTAAAAACTCGTGTTTTTTATGAAATCATGTAAACCTTCTAGAAGCTGTGATTTTAAAAAACGGTGGAAGTAAGCTTTTCTTATTTCCGGACGCATGCGCAAACTATAGAAAGTCGTTATGAAGTAGAATGTGCATACTTTGTTGATTCCATTTATGAAATAAAACACATTTTCTAAAAACTCGTGTTTTTTAAGAAATCATGTAAAACTTCTAGAAGCTGTGAATTTAAAAAACGGGGAAGTAAGCTTTTCTTATTTCCAGACACATGGGAAAACTATAGAAGGTCGTTATGATGTAGAATGTGCATACTTTGTAGATTCCATTTATGAAATAAAACACATTTTCTAAAAACTTGTGTTTTTTACGAAATCATGTAAAGCTTCTAGAAGCTGTGATTTAAAAAAACGGTGGAAGTAAGCTTTTCTTATTTCCGGACGCATGCGCAAACTATAGAAAGTCATTATGACATAGAATGTGCATACTTTGTAGATTCCATTTATGAAATAAAACACATTTTCTAAAAACTCGTGTTTTTTATGAAATCATGTAAACCTTCTAGAAGCTGTGATTTTAAAAAATGGTGGAAGTAAGTTTTTCTTATTTCCGGACGCATGCGCAAACTATAGAAAGTCGTTATGATGTAGAATGTGCATACTTTGTTGATTCCATTTATGAAATAAAACACATTTTCTAAAAATTCGTGTTTTTTAAGAAATCATGTAAACGTTTTAGAAGCTGTGATTTTAAAAAACGGGGGAAGTAAGCTTTTCTTATTTCTGGACGCATGCGCAAACTATAGAAATTCGTTATGACATAGAATATGCATACTTTGTTGATTCCATTTGTGAAATAAAACACATTTTCTAAAAACTCGTGTTTTTTAAGAAATCATGTAAACCTTCTAGAAGCTGTGATTTTAAACAACGGGGGAAGTAAGCTTTTCTTATTTCCGGGCCGCATGCGCAAACTATAGAAAGTCGTTATGATGTAGAATGTGCATACTTTGTAGATTCCATTTATGAAATAAAACACATTTTCTTAAAACTCATGTTTTTTAAGAAATCATGTAAACCTTCTAAAAGCTGTGATTTTAAAAAACGGGGGAAGTAAGCTTTTCTTATTTCCGGACGCATGCGCAAACTATAGAAAGTCGTTATGACGTAGAATGTGCATACTTTGTAGATTCCATTTATGAAATAAAACACATTTTCTAAAAACTCGTGTTTTTTAGGAAATCATGTAAACCTTCTAGAAGCTGTGATTTTAAAAAATGGTGGAAGTAAGCTTTTTTTATTTCCGGACGCATGCGCAAACTATAGAAAGTCGTTATGACGTAGAATGTGCATACTTTGTAGATTCCATTTATGAAATAAAACACATTTTCTAAAAACTCGTGTTTTTTACGAAATCATGTAAACCTTCTAGAAGCTGTGATTTTAAAAAACGGGGGAAGTAAGCTTTTCTTATTTCCGGACGCATGCGCAAACTATAGAAAGTCGTTATGATGTAGAATGTGCATACTTTGTAGATTCCATTTATGAAATAAAACACATTTTCTAAAAACTCGTGTTTTTTATGAAATCATGTAAACCTTCTAGAAGCTATGATTTTAAAAAATGGTGGAAGTAAGCTTTTTTTATTTCCGGACGCATGCGCAAACTATAGAAAGTCGTTATGACGTAGAATGTGCATACTTTGTAGATTCCATTTATGAAATAAAACACAGTTTCTAAAAACTCGTGTTTTTTACGAAATCATGTAAACCTTCTAGAAGTCGTGGTTTTAAAAAACGGTGGAAGTAAGCTTTTCGTATTTCCGGACGAATGCGTAAACTATAGAAAGTCATTATGACGTAGAATGTGCATACTTTGTTGATTCCATTTATGAAATAAAACACATTTTCTAAAAATTCGTGTTTTTTAAGAAATCATGTAAACCTTCTAGAAGCTGTGATTTTAAAAAACGGGGGAAGTAAGCTTTTCTTATTTCCAAATGCATGCGCAAACTATAGAAAGTCGTTATGACGTAGAATGTGCATACTTTGTTGATTCCATTTGTGAAAGAAAACACATTTTCTAAAAACTCGTGTTTTTTAAGAAATCATGTAAACCTTCTAGAAGCTGTGATTTTAAAAAACGGGGGAAGTAAGCTTTTCTTATTACCGGCCGCATGCGCAAACTATAGAAAGTCGTTATGACGTAGAATGTGCATACTTCGTAGATTCCATTTATGAAATAAAACACATTTTCTAAAAACTCGTGTTTTTTAAGAAATCATGTAAACCTTCTAGTAGCTGTGATTTTAAAAAACTTGCGAAGTAAGCTTTTCTTATTTCCAAATGCAAGCGCAAACTATAGAAAGTCGTTATGACATAGAATGTGCATACTTTGTTGATTCCATTTATGAAATAAAACACATTTTCTAAAAACTCGTGTTTTTTAAGAAATCGTGTAAACCTTCTAGAAGCTGTAATTTTAAAAAACAGGGGAAGTAAGCTTTTCTTATTTCCGTCCGCATGCGCAAACTATAGAAAGTCGTTATGACGTAGAATGTGCATACTTTGTAGATTCCATTTATGAAATAAAACACATTTTCTAAAAACTCCTGTTTTTTAAGAAATCATGTAAACCTTCTAGAAGTTGTGATTTTAAAAAACGGGGCAAGTAAGCTTTTCTTATTTCCAAATGCATGCGCAAACTATAGAAAGTCGTTATGAAGTAGAAGGTGCATACTTTGTAGATTAAATTTATGAAATAAAACACATTTTCTAAAAACTAGTGTTTCTTACGAAATAATGTAAACCTTGTAGAAGCTGTGGTTTTAAAAAACGGTGGAAGTAAGCTTTTCTTATTTCCGGACGAATGCCTAAAATATAGAAAGTCGTTATGATGTAGAATGTGCATACTTTCTTGATTCCATTTATGAAATATAATACATTTTCTAAAAACTCGTGTTTTTTAAGAAATCATGTAAACCTTCTAGAAGCTGTGATTTTAAAAAACGGTGGAAGTAAGCTTTTCTTATTTCCGGACGCATGCGCAAACTATAGAAATTCGTTATGACATAGAATGTGCATAATTTGTTGATTCCATTTGTGAAATAAAACACATTTTCTAAAAGCTCGTGTTTTTTAAGAAATCATGTAAACCTTCTAGAAGCTGTGATTTTAAAAAATGGGGGAAGTAAGCTTTTCTTATTTCCGGCCGCATGCGCAAATTATAGAAAGTCGTTATGACGTAGAATGTGCATACTTTGTAGATTCCATTTATGAAATAAAACACATTTTCTAAAAACTCGTGTTTTTTATGAAATCATGTAAACCTTCTAGAAGCTGTGATTTTAAAAAACGGTGGAAGTAAGCTTTTCTTATTTTCGGACGAATACGCAAACTATGGAAAGTCGTTATGACGTAGAATGTGCATACTTTGTTGATTCCATTTATGAAATAAAACACATTTTCTAAAAACTCGTGTTTTTTACGAAATCATGTAAACCTTCTAGAAGCTGTGATTTAAAAAAACGGTGGAAGTAAGCTTTTCTTATTTCTAGACGCATGCGCAAAGTATAGAAAGTCGTTATGACGTAGAATGTGCATACTTTGTAGATTCCATTTATGAAATAAAACACATTTTCTAAAAACTCGTGTTTTTTATGAAATCATGTAAACCTTCTAGAAGCTGTGATTTTAAAAAATGGTCGAAGTAAGCTTTTCTTATTTCCGGACGCATGCGCAAACTATAGAAAGTCGTTATGATGTAGAATGTGCATACTTTGTTGATTCCATTTATGAAATAAAACACATTTTCTAAAAACTCGTGTTTTTTAAGAAATCATGTAAACCTTCTAGAAGCTGTGAATTTAAAAAACGGGGAAGTAAGCTTTTCTTATTTCCGGACGCATGGGAAAACTATAGAAAGTCGTTATGACATAGAATGTGCATATTTTGTAGATTCCATTTGATGAAATAAAACACATTTTCTAAAAACTCGTGTTTTTTGCGAAATCATGTAAAGCTTCTAGAAGCTGTGATTTAAAAAAACGGTGGAAGTAAGCTTTTCTTATTTCCGGACGCGTGCGCAAACTATAGAAAGTCATTATGACGTAGAATGTGCATACTTTGTAGATTCCATTTATGAAATAAAACACATTTTCTAAAAACACGTGTTTTTTATGAAATCATGTAAACCTTCTAGAAGCTGTGATTTTAAAAAATGGTGGAAGTAAGCTTTTCTTATTTCCGTATGCATGCGCAAACTATAGAAAGTCGTTATGATGTAGAATGTGCATACTTTGTTGATTCAATTTATGAAATAAAACACATTTTCTAAAAACTCTTGTTTTTTAAGAAATCATGTAAACCTTCTAGAAGCAGTGATTTTAAAAAACGGGGGAAGTAAGCTTTTCTTATTTCCGGCCGCATGCCACAAAATAAAGAAAGTCGTTATGACGTAGAATGTGCATACTTTGTCGATTCCATGGATGAAATAAAACACATTTTCTAAAAATTCGTGGTTTTTACGAAATCATGTAAACCTTCTAGAAGCTGTTATTTTAAAAAACGGGGGAAGTAAGCTTTTTTTATTTCCGGACGCATGCGCAAACTATAGAAAGTCGTTATGACGTAGAATGTGCATACTTTGTAGATTCCATTTATGAAATAAAACACATTTTCTAAAAACTCGTGTTTTTTACGAAATCATTTAAACCTTCTAGAAGCTGTGATTTAAAAAAACGGTGGAAGTAAGCTATTCTTATTTCTGGACGCATGCGCAAACTATAGAATGTTGTTATGACGTAGAATGTGCATACTTTGTAGATTCCATTTATGAAATAAAACACATTTTCTAAAAACTCGTGTTTTTTATGAAATCATGTAAACATTCTAGAAGCTGTGATTTTAAAAAATGGTGGAAGTAAGCTTTTCTTATTTCCGGACGCATGCGCAAACTATAGAAAGTCGTTATGATGTAGAATGTGCATACTTTGTTTATTCCATTTATGAAATAAAACACATTTTCTAAAAACTCGTGTTTTTTAAGAAATCATGTAAACGTTCTAGAAGCTGTGATTTTAAAAAACGGGCGAAGTAAGCTTTTCTTATTTCCAAACGCATGCGCAAACTATAGAAATTCGTTATGACATAGAATGTGCATACTTTGTTGATTCTATTTGTGAAATAAAACACATTTTCTAAAAACTCGTGTTTTTTAAGAAATCATGTAAATCTTCTAGAAGCTGTGATTTTAAAACACGGGGGAAGTAAGCTTTTCTTATTTCCGGCCGCATGCGCAAACTGTAGAAAGTCGTTATGACGTAGAATGTGCATACTTTGTAGATTCCATTTATGAAATAAAACACATTTTCTAAAAACTCGTGTTTTTTATGAAATCATGTAAACCTTCTAGAAGCTGTGATTTTAAAAAACGGTGGAAGTAAGCTTTTCTTATTTTCGGACGAATACGCAAACTATGGAAAGTCGTTATGACGTAGAATGTGCATACTTTGTTGATTCCATTTATGAAATAAAACACATTTTCTAAAAACTCGTGTTTTTTACGAAATCATGTAAACCTTCTAGAAGCTGTGATTTAAAAAAACCGTGGAAGTAAGCTTTTCTTAGTTCTAGATGCATGCGCAAAGTATAGAAAGTCGTTATGACGTAGAATGTGCATACTTTGTAGATTCCATTTATGAAATAAAACACATTTTCTAAAAACTCCTGTTTTTTAAGAAATCATGTAAACCTTCTAGAAGTTGTGATTTTAAAAAACGGGGCAAGTAAGCTTTTCTTATTTCCAAATGCATGCGCAAACTATAGAAAGTCGTTATGAAGTAGAAGGTGCATACTTTGTAGATTAAATTTATGAAATAAAACACATTTTCTAAAAACTAGTGTTTCTTACGAAATAATGTAAACCTTGTAGAAGCTGTGGTTTTAAAAAATGGTGGAAGTAAGCTTTTCTTATTTCCGGACGAATGCCTAAACTATAGAAAGTCGTTATGATGTAGAATGTGCATACTTTCTTGATTCCATTTATGAAATATAATACATTTTCTAAAAACTCGTGTTTTTTAAGAAATCATGTAAACCTTCTAGAAGCTGTGATTTTAAAAAACGGTGGAAGTAAGCTTTTCTTATTTCCGGACGCATGCGCAAACTATAGAAATTCGTTATGACATAGAATGTGCATAATTTGTTGATTCCATTTGTGAAATAAAACACATTTTCTAAAAGCTCGTGTTTTTTAAGAAATCATGTAAACCTTCTAGAAGCTGTGATTTTAAAAAATGGGGGAAGTAAGCTTTTCTTATTTCCGGCCGCATGCGCAAATTATAGAAAGTCGTTATGACGTAGAATGTGCATACTTTGTAGATTCCATTTATGAAATAAAACACATTTTCTAAAAACTCGTGTTTTTTATGAAATCATGTAAACCTTCTAGAAGCTGTGATTTTAAAAAACGGTGGAAGTAAGCTTTTCTTATTTTCGGACGAATACGCAAACTATGGAAAGTCGTTATGACGTAGAATGTGCATACTTTGTTGATTCCATTTATGAAATAAAACACATTTTCTAAAAACTCATGTTTTTTACGAAATCATGTAAACCTTCTAGAAGCTGTGATTTAAAAAAACGGTGGAAGTAAGCTTTTCTTATTTCTAGACGCATGCGCAAAGTATAGAAAGTCGTTATGACGTAGAATGTGCATACTTTGTAGATTCCATTTATGAAATAAAACACATTTTCTAAAAACTCGTGTTTTTTATGAAATCATGTAAACCTTCTAGAAGCTGTGATTTTAAAAAATGGTCGAAGTAAGCTTTTCTTATTTCCGGACGCATGCGCAAACTATAGAAAGTCGTTATGATGTAGAATGTGCATACTTTGTTGATTCCATTTATGAAATAAAACACATTTTCTAAAAACTCGTGTTTTTTAAGAAATCATGTAAACCTTCTAGAAGCTGTGAATTTAAAAAACGGGGAAGTAAGCTTTTCTTATTTCCGGACGCATGGGAAAACTATAGAAAGTCGTTATGACATAGAATGTGCATATTTTGTAGATTCCATTTGATGAAATAAAACACATTTTCTAAAAACTCGTGTTTTTTGCGAAATCATGTAAAGCTTCTAGAAGCTGTGATTTAAAAAAACGGTGGAAGTAAGCTTTTCTTATTTCCGGACGCGTGCGCAAACTATAGAAAGTCATTATGACGTAGAATGTGCATACTTTGTAGATTCCATTTATGAAATAAAACACATTTTCTAAAAACACGTGTTTTTTATGAAATCATGTAAACCTTCTAGAAGCTGTGATTTTAAAAAATGGTGGAAGTAAGCTTTTCTTATTTCCGTATGCATGCGCAAACTATAGAAAGTCGTTATGATGTAGAATGTGCATACTTTGTTGATTCAATTTATGAAATAAAACACATTTTCTAAAAACTCTTGTTTTTTAAGAAATCATGTAAACCTTCTAGAAGCAGTGAGTTTAAAAAACGGGGGAAGTAAGCTTTTCTTATTTCCGGCCGCATGCCACAAAATAAAGAAAGTCGTTATGACGTAGAATGTGCATACTTTGTCGATTCCATGGATGAAATAAAACACATTTTCTAAAAATTCGTGGTTTTTACGAAATCATGTAAACCTTCTAGAAGCTGTTATTTTAAAAAACGGGGGAAGTAAGCTTTTTTTATTTCCGGACGCATGCGCAAACTAGAAAGTCGTTATGACGTAGAATGTGCATACTTTGTAGATTCCATTTATGAAATAAAACACATTTTCTAAAAACTCGTGTTTTTTACGAAATCATTTAAACCTTCTAGAAGCTGTGATTTAAAAAAACGGTGGAAGTAAGCTATTCTTATTTCTGGACGCATGCGCAAACTATAGAATGTTGTTATGACGTAGAATGTGCATACTTTGTAGATTCCATTTATGAAATAAAACACATTTTCTAAAAACTCGTGTTTTTTATGAAATCATGTAAACATTCTAGAAGCTGTGATTTTAAAAAATGGTGGAAGTAAGCTTTTCTTATTTCCGGACGCATGCGCAAACTATAGAAAGTCGTTATGATGTAGAATGTGCATACTTTGTTTATTCCATTTATGAAATAAAACACATTTTCTAAAAACTCGTGTTTTTTAAGAAATCATGTAAACGTTCTAGAAGCTGTGATTTTAAAAAACGGGCGAAGTAAGCTTTTCTTATTTCCAAACGCATGCGCAAACTATAGAAATTCGTTATGACATAGAATGTGCATACTTTGTTGATTCTATTTGTGAAATAAAACACATTTTCTAAAAACTCGTGTTTTTTAAGAAATCATGTAAATCTTCTAGAAGCTGTGATTTTAAAACACGGGGGAAGTAAGCTTTTCTTATTTCCGGCCGCATGCGCAAACTGTAGAAAGTCGTTATGACGTAGAATGTGCATACTTTGTAGATTCCATTTATGAAATAAAACACATTTTCTAAAAACTCGTGTTTTTTATGAAATCATGTAAACCTTCTAGAAGCTGTGATTTTAAAAAACGGTGGAAGTAAGCTTTTCTTATTTTCGGACGAATACGCAAACTATGGAAAGTCGTTATGACGTAGAATGTGCATACTTTGTTGATTCCATTTATGAAATAAAACACATTTTCTAAAAACTCGTGTTTTTTACGAAATCATGTAAACCTTCTAGAAGCTGTGATTTAAAAAAACCGTGGAAGTAAGCTTTTCTTAGTTCTAGATGCATGCGCAAAGTATAGAAAGTCGTTATGACGTAGAATGTGCATACTTTGTAGATTCCATTTATGAAATAAAACACATTTTCTAAAAACTCGTGTTTTTTATGAAATCATGTAAACCTTCTAGAAGCTGTGATTTTAAAAAATGGTCGAAGTAAGCTTTTCTTATTTCCGGACGGATGCGCAAACTATAGAAAGTCGTTATGATGTAGAATGTGCATACTTTCTTGATTCCATTTATGAAATAAAACACATTTTCTAAAAACTCGTGTTTTTTAAGAAATCATGTAAACGTTCTAGAAGCTGTGATTTTAAAAAACGGGGGAAGTAAGCTTTTCTTATTTCTGGACGCATGCGCAAACTATAGAAATTCGTTATGACATAGAATGTGCATACTTTGTTGATTCCATTTGTGAAATAAAACACATTTTCTAAAAACTCGTGTTTTTTAAGAAATCATGTAAACCTTCTAGAAGCTGTGATTTTAGAAAATGGGGGAAGTAACCGTTTCTTATTTCCGGCCGCATGCGCAAACTATAGAAAGTCGTTATGACGTAGAATGTGCATACTTTGTAGATTCCATTTATGAAATAAAACACATTTTCTAAAAACTCATGTTTTTTACGAAATCATGTAAACCTTCTAGAAGCTGTGATTTAAAAAAATGGTGGAAGTAAGCTTTTCTTATTTCTAGACGCATGCGCAAAGTATAGAAAGTCGTTATGACGTAGAATGAGCATACTTTGTAGATTCTATTTATGAAATAAAACACATTTTCTAAAAACTCGTGTTTTTTATGAAATCATGTAAACCTTCTAGAAGCTGTGATTTTAAAAAATGGTGGAAGTAAGCTTTTCTTATTTCCGGACGCATGCGCAAACTATAGAAAGTCGTTATGATGTAGAATGTGCATACTTTGTTGATTCCATTTATGAAATAAAACACACTTTCTAAAAACTCGTGTTTTTTAAGAAATTATGTAAACCTTCTAGAAGCTGTGATTTTAAAAAACGAGGGAAGTAAGCTTTTCTTATTTCCGGCCGCATGCCGCAAACTATAGAAAGTCGTTATGACGTAGAATCTGCATACTTTGTAGATTCCATTGATGAAATAAAACACATTTTCTAAAAACTCGTGTTTTTTACGAAATCATGTAAACCTTCTAGAAGCTGTTATTTTAAAAAACGGGGGAAGTAAGATTTTCTTATTTCCGGACGCATGCGCAAACTATAGAAAGTCGTTATGATGTAGAATGTGCATACTTTGTAGATTCCATTTTTGAAATAAAACACATTTTCTAAAAACCCATGTTTTTTAATAAATCATGTAAACCTTCTAGAAGCTGTGATTTTAAAAAACGGCGGAAGTAAGCTTTTCTTATTTTCGGACGAATACGCAAACTATGGAAAGTCGTTATGACGTAGAATGTGCATACTTTGTAGATTCCATTTATGAAATAAAACACATTTTATAAAAACTCGTGTATTTTAAGAAATCATGTAAACCTTCTAGAAGCTGTGATTTTAAAAAACGAGGGAAGTAAGCTTTTCTTTTTTCCGGACGCATCCGCAAACTATAGAAAGTCGTTATGACGTAGAATGTGCATACTTTGTAGATTCCATTTATGAAATAAAACACATTTTCTAAAAACTCGTGTTTTTTACGAAATCATGTAAACCTTCTAGAAGCTGTGATTTTAAAAAACGGGGGAAGTAAGCGTTTCTTATTTCCGGACGCATTCACAAACTATAGAAAGTCATTATGACGTAGAATGTGCATATTTTGTAGATTCCATTTATGAAATAAAACACATTTTCTAAAAACTCGTGTTTTTTGCGAAATCATGTAAACCTTCTAGAAGCTGTGAATTTAAAAAATGGGGAAGTAAGCTTTTCTTATTTCCGGACGCATGCGCAAACTATAGAAAGTCATTATGACGTAGAATGTGCATACTTTGTAGATTCCATTTATGAAAGTAAGCTTTTCTTATTACCGGCAATATGCGCAAACTATAGAAAGTCGTTATGACGTAGAATGTGCATACTTTGTAGATTCCATTTATGAAATAAAACACATTTTCTAAAAACTCGTGTTTTTTAAGAAATCATGTAAACGTTCTAGAAGCTGTGATTTTAAAAAACGGGGGAAGTAAGCTTTTCTTATTTCCAAACGCATGCGCAAACTATAGAAATTCGTTATGACATAGAATGTGTATACTTTGTTGATTCCATTTGTGAAATAAAACACATTTTCTAAAAACTCGTGTTTTTTAATAAATCATGTAAACCTTCTAGAAGCTGTGATTTTAAAAAACGGGGAAGTAAGCTTTTCTTATTTCCGGACGCATGGGCAAAGTATAGAAAGTCGTTATGACGTAGAATGTGCATACTTTGTAGATTCCATTTATGAAATAAAACACATTTTCTAAAAACTCGTGTTTTTTACGAAATCATGTAAACCTTCTAGAAGTTGTGATTTTAAAAAACGGTTGAAGTAAGCTTTTCTTATTTTCGGACGCATGCGGAAACTATAGAAAGCCGTTATGACGTAGAATGTGCATACTTTGTTGATTCCATTTATGGAAGTAAGCTTTTCTTATTTCCGGACGCATGCGCAAAATATAGAAATTCGTTATGATGTAGAATCTGCATACTTTGTAGATTCCATTTATGAAATAAAACACATTTTCTAAAAACTCGTTTTTTTACGAAATCATGTAAACCTTATAGAAGCTGTGATTTTAAAAAACGGGGGAAGTAAGCTTTTCTTATTTCCAGACGCATGCGCAAACTATAGAAAGTCCTTATTACATAGAATGTGTATACTTTATAGATTCCATTTATGAAATAAAACACATTTTCTAAAAACTCGTGTTTTTTACGAAATCATGTAAACCTTCTAGAAGCTGTGATTTTAAAAAACGGGGGAAGTAAGCTTTTCTTATTTCCAAACGCATTCGCAAACAATAGAAATTTGTTATGACGTAGAATGTGCATACTTTGTAGATTCCATTTATGAAATAAAACACATTTTCTAAAAACTCGTGTTTTTTACAAAATCATGTAAACCTTCTAGAAGCTGTGATTTCAAAAAACGGTGGAAGTAAGCTTTTCTTATTTCTGGACGAAAGCGCAAACTATAGAAAGTCGTTATGACGTAGAATGTGCATACTTTATAGATTCCATTTATGAAATAAAACACATTTATTAAAAACTCGTGTTTTTTACGAAATCATGTAAACCTTCTAGAAGCTGTGATTTTAAAAAACGGTGGAAGTAAGCTTTTCTTATTTCTTGACGCATGCGCAAACTATAGAAAGTCGTTATGACGTAGAATGTGCATACTTTGTAGATTCCATTTATGAAATAAAACACATTTTGTAAAAACTCGTGTTTTTTACGAAATCATGTAAACCTTCTAGAAGCTGTGATTTTAAAAAACGGTGGAAGTAAGCTTTTCTTATTTCCGGACGAAAGCGCAAACTATAGAAAGTCGTTATGACGTAGAATGTGCATACTTTGTTGATTCCATTTATGAAATAAAACACATTTTCTAAAAACTCGTGTTTTTTACGAAATCATGTAAACCTTCTAGAAGCTGTGATTTTAAAAAACGGTGGAAGTAAGCTTTTCTTATTTCCGGACGCATGCGCAAACTATAGAAAGTCGTTATGACGTAGAATGTGCATACTTTGTAGATTCCATTTATAAAATAAAACACATTTTCTAAAAACTCGTGTTTTTTACGAAATCATGTAAACCTTCTAGAAGCTGTGCTTTTAAAAAACGGTGGAAGTAAGCTTTTCTTATTTTCGGATGAATACGCAAACTATGTAAAGTCGTTATGACGTAGAATGTGCATACTTTGTTGATTCCATTTATGAAATAAAACACATTTTCTAAAAACTCGTGTTTTTTACGAAATCATGTAAACCTTCTAGAAGCTGTGATTCAAAAAAACGGTGGAAGTAAGCTTTTCTTATTTCTAGACGCATGCGCAAAGTATAGAAAGTCGTTATCACATAGAATGTGCATACTTTGTAGATTCCATTTATGAAATAAAACACATTTTCTAAAAACTCATGTTTTTAAAGAAATCATGTAAACCTTCTAGAAGCTGTGATTTTAAAAAATGGGCGAAGTAAGCTTTTCTTATTTCCAAATGCAAGCACAAACTATAGAAAGTCGTTATGACATAGAATGTGCATACTTTGTTGATTCCATTTATGAAATAAAACACATTTTCTAAAAAGTCGTGTTTTTTAAGAAATCGTGTAAACCTTCTAGAAGCTGTGATTTTAAAAAACGGGGGAAGTAAGCTTTTCTTATTTCTGGACGCATGCGCACACTATAGAATGTACTCATGACGTAGATTGTGCATACTTTGTAGATTCTATTTATGAAATAAAACACATTTTCTAAAAACTCGTGTTTTTTACGAAATCATGTAAACCTTCTAGAAGCTGTGATTTTAAAAAACGGTAGAAGTAAGCTTTTCTTATTTCCGGACGCATGCGCAAACTATAGAAAGTCGTTATGACGTAGAATGTGCATACTTTGTAGATTCCATTTATGAAATAAAACACATTTTCTAAAATCTCGTGTTTTTTACGAAATCATGTAAACTTTCTAGAAGCTATGATTTTAAAAAATGGTGGAAGTGAGCTTTTCTTATTTCCAGACGCATGCGCAAACTATAGAAATTCGTTATGACATAGAATGTACATACTTTGTTGATTCCATTTATAAAATAAAACACATTTTCTAAAAACTCGTGTTTTTTACGAAATCATGTAAACCTTCTAGAAGCTGTGATTTTAAAAAACGGTGGAAGTAAGCTTTTCTTATTTTTGGACGAATGCGCAAACTATGTAAAGTCGTTATGACGTAGAATGTGCATACTTTGTTGATTCCATTTAGAAATAAAACACATTTTCTAAAAACTCGTGTTTTTTAAGAAATCATGTAAACCTTCTAGAAGCTGTGATTTTAAAAAACGGCGGAAGTAAGCTTTTCTTATTTCTGGACGCATGCTAAACTATAGAAAGTCGTTATGACGTAGAATGTGCATACTTTGTAGATTCCATTTATGAAATAAAACACATTTTCTAAAAACTCGTGTTTTTTAAGAAATCATGTAAACCTTCTAGAAGCTGTGATTTTAAAAAACGGGGCAAGTAAGCTTTTCTTATTTCCGGACGCATGCGCAAACTATAGAAAGTCGTTATGACGTAGAATGTGCATACTTTGTAGATTCCATTTATGAAACAAAACACATTTTCTAAAAACTAGTGTTTCTTACGAAATAATGTAAACCTTGTAGAAGCTGTGGTTTTAAAAAACGGTGGAAGTAAGCTTTTCTTATTTCCGGACGCATGCGCAAACTATAGAAAGTTGTTATGACGTAGAATGTGCATACTTTGTAGATTCCATTTATGAAATAAAACACATTTTCTAAAAACTCATCTTTTTTATGAAATCATGTAAAGATTCTAGAAGCTGTGATTTTAAAAAATGGTGGAAGTAAGCTTTTCTTATTTCCGGACGCATGCGCAAAATATAGAAAGTCGTTATGATGTAGAATGTGCATACTTTGCTGATTCCATTTATGAAATAAAACACATTTTCTAAAAACTCGTGTTTTTTTAGAAATCATGTAAACCTTCTAGAAGCTGTGATTTAAAAAAACGGGGGAAGTAAGCTTTTCTTATTTCTGGCCGCATCCGCAAACTATAGAAAGTCGTTATGACGTAGAATGTGCATACTTTGTAGATTCCATTTATGAAATAAAACACATTTTCTAAAAACTCCTGTTTTTTATGAAATCATGTAAACCTTCTAGAAGCTCTGATTTTAAAAAATGGTCGAAGTAAGCTTTTATTATTTCCGGACGCATGCGCAAACTATAGAAAGTCGTTATGATGTAGAATGTGCATACTTTCTTGATTCCAATTATGAAATAAAACACATTTTCTAAAAACTCGTGTTTTTTAAGAAATCATGTAAACGTTCTAGAAGCTGTGATTTTAAAAAACGGGGGAAGTAAGTTTTTCTTATTTCTGGACGCATGCGCAAACTATAGAAATTCGTTATGACATAGAAAGTGCATACTTTGTTGATTCCATTTGTGAAATAAAACACATTTTCTAAAAACTCGTGTTTTTTAAGAAATCATGTAAACCTTCTAGAAGCTGTGATTTTAAAAAACGGGGGAAGTAAGCTTTTCTTATTTCCGGCCCCATGCGCAAACTATAGAAAGTCGTTATGACGTAGAATGTGCATACTTTGTATATTCCATTTATGAAATAAAACACATTTTCTAAAAACTCGTGTTTTTTATGAAATCATGTAAACCTTCTAGAAGCTGTGATTTTAAAAAATGGTCGAAGTAAGCTTTTCTTATTTCCGGACGCATGCGCAAACTATAGAAAGTCGTTATGATGTAGAATGTGCATACTTTCTTGATTCTAATTACGAAATAAAACACATTTTCTAAAAACTCGTGTTTTTTAAGAAATCATGTAAACGTTCTAGAAGCTGTGATTTTAAAAAATGGTGGAAGTAAGCTTTTCTTATTTCCGGACGCATGCGCAAACTATAGAAAGTCGTTATGATGTAGAATGTGCATACTTTGTTGATTCCATTTATGAAATAAAACACATTTTCTAAAAACTCGTGTTTTTTAAGAAATTATGTAAACCTTCTAGAAGCTGTGATTTTAAAAAACGGGGGAAGTAAGCTTTTCTTATTTCCGGCCGCATGCCGCAAACTATAGAAAGTCGTTATGACGTAGAATGTGCATACTTTGTAGATTCCATTGATGAAATAAAACACATTTTCTAAAAACTCGTGTTTTTTACGAAATCATGTAAACCTTCTAGAAGCTGTTATTTTAAAAAACGGGGGAAGTAAGCTTTTCTTATTTCCGGACGCATGCACAAACTATAGAAAGTCGTTATGATGTAGAATGTGCATACTTTGTAGATTCCATTTATGAAATAAAACACATTTTCTAAAAACCCATGTTTTTTAATAAATCATGTAAACCTTCTAGAAGATGTGATTTTAAAAAACGGCGGAAGTAAGCTTTTCTTATTCCCGGACGAATGCGCAAACTATAGAAAGTCGTTATGACGTAGAATTTGCATACTTTGTTGATTCCATTTATGAAATAAAATACATTTTCTAAAAACTCGTGTTTTTTAAGAAACCATGCAAACCTTCTAGAAGCTATGATTTTAAAAAATGGGGGAAGTAAGCTTTTCTTATTTCCAAACACATGCGCAAACTATAGAGAGTCGTTATGACATTGAATGTGCATACCTTGTTGATTCCATTTATGAAATAAAACACATTTTCTAAAAACTCATGTTTTTTAAGAAACCATGTAAACCTTCTAGAAGCTGTGATTTTAAAAAACGGGGGAAGTAAGCTTTTCTTATTTCCGGACGCATGCGCAAACTATAGAAATTCGTTATGACGTAGAATGTGTATACTTTGTAGATTCCATTAGTGAAATAAAAAATATTTTCTAAAAACTTGTGTTTTTTACTAAATCATGTAAACCTTCTAGAAGCTGTGGTTTTGAAAAACGGTGGAAGTAATCTTTTCTTATTTCCGGACGAATGCGCAAACTATAGAAAGTCGTTATGACGTAGAATTTGCATACTTTGTTGATTCCATTTATGAAATAAAATACATTTTCTAAAAACTCGTGTTTTTTAAGAAACCATGTAAAACTTCTAGAAGCTGTGATTTTAAAAAACGTTGGAAGTAAGCTTTTCTTATTTTCGGATGAATACGCAAACTATGGAAAGTCGTTAGGACGTAGAATGTGCATACTTTGTTGATTCCATTTATGAAATAAAACACATTTTCTAAAAACTCGTGTTTTTTACGAAATCATGTAAACCTTCTAGAAGCTGTGATTTTAAAAAATGGGGGAAGTAAGCTTATCTTATTTCCGGACGCATGCACAAACTATAGAAAGTCGTTATGACGTAGAATGTACATACTTTGTGATTCCATTTATGAAATAAAACACATTTTCTAAAAACTCGTGTTTTTTAAGAAATCATGTAAACCTTCTAGAAGCTGTGATTTTAAAAAACGAGGGAAGTAAGCTTTTCTTATTTCCGGACGCATGCGGAAACTATAGAAAGTCGTTATGACGTAGAATGTGCATACTTTGTACATTCCATTTATGAAATAAAACACATTTTCTAAAAACTTGTGTTTTTTACGAAATCATGTAAACCTTCTAGAAGCTGTGATTTTAAAAAACGGGGGAAGTAAGCTTTTCTTATTTCCGGACGCATGCGCAAACTATAGAAAGTCGTTATGACGTAGAATGTGCATACTTTGTAGATTCCATTTATGAAATAAAACACATTTTCTAAAAACTCGTGCTTTTTACGAAATCATGTAAACCTTCTAGAAGCTGTGATTTTAAAAAACGGTGGAAGTAACCTTTTCTTATTTCCAGACGCATGCGCAAACTACAGAAAGTCGTTATGACGTAGAATGTGCATACTTATTTGATTCCATTTATGAAATAAAACACATTTTCTAAAAACTCGTATTTTTTAACAAATCATGTAAACCTTCTAGAAGCTGTCATTTTAAAAAACGGGGGAAGTAAGCTTTTCTTATTTCCAAACGCATGCGCAAACTATAGAATGTCATTATGACGTAAATGTGCATACTTTGTTGATTCCATTTATGAAATAAAACACATTTTCTAAAAACTCGTGTTTTTTAAGAAATCATGTAAACCTTCTAGAAGCTGTGATTTTAAAAAACGGGGGAACTAAGCTTTTCTTATTTCCGGACGCATGGGCAAACTATAGAAAGTCGTTATCACGTAGAATGTGCATACTTTATACATTCCATTTATGAAATAAAACACATTTTCTAAAAACTCGTGTTTGTTACGAAATCATGTAAACCTTCTAGAAGCTGTGATTTTAAAAAACGGTGGAAGTAAGTTTTTCTTATTTCCGGACGCATGCGCAAACTATAGAAAGTCGTTATGACGTAGAATGTGAATACTTTGTTGATTCCATTTATGAAATAAAACACATTTTCCAAAAACTCGTGTTTTTTAGGAAATCATGTCAACCTTCTAGAAGCTGTGATTTTAAAAAACGGGGGAGGTAAGCTTTTCTTATTTTCGGACGCATGTGCAAACTATAGAAAATCGTTATGACGTAGAATGTGCATTCTTTGTAGATTCCATTTATGAAAGAAAACACATTTTCTAAAAACTCGTGTTTTTTACGAAATCATGTAAACCTTCTAGAAGCTGTGATTTTAAAAAACGGTGGAAGTAAGCTTTTCTTATTTCTGGACGCATGTGCAAACTATAGAAAATCGTTATGACGTAGAATGTGCATACTTTGTTGATTCCATTTATGAAATAAAACACATTTTCTAAAAACTCATGTTTTTTACGAAATCATGTAAAACTTCTAGAAGCTATGATTTTAAAAAATGGTGGAAGTAAGCTTTTCTTATTTCTGGACGCATGCGCAAAAGATAGAAAGTCGTAAAGACATAGAATGTGCATACTTTGTACATTCCATTTATGAAATAAAACACATTTTCTAAAAACTCGTGTTTTTTACGAAATCATGTAAACCTTCTAGAATCTGTGATTTTAAAAAACGATGGAAATAAGCTTTTCTTATTTCCGGACGAAAGCGCAAACTATAGAAAGTCGTTATGACGTAGAATCTTCATACTTTGTTGAATCCATTTATGAAATAAAACACATTTTCTAAAAACTCGTGTTTTTTACGAAATCATGTAAACCTTCTAGAAGCTATGATTTTAAAAAACGGGGGAAGTAAGCTTTTCTTATTTCCGGATGCATGCGCAAACTATAGAAAGTCGTTATGACGCAGAATGTGCATACTTTGTAGATTCCATTTATGAAATAAAACACATTTTCTAAAAACTCGTGTTTTTTACGAAATCATGTAAACCTTTTAGAAGCTGTGATTTTAGAAAACGGTGGAGGTAAGCTTTTCTTATTTCCGGACGCATGCGCAAACTATAGAAAGTCGTTATGATGTAGAATCTTCATACTTTGTTGATTCCATTTATGAAATAAAACACATTTTCTAAAAACTCGTGTTTTTTACGAAATCATGTAAACCTTCTAGAAGCTGTGATTTTAAAAAACGGGGGAAGTAAGCTTTTCTTATTTCCGGACGCATTCGCAAAGTATAGAAAGTCGTTATGACGTAGAATGTGCATACTTTGTAGATTCCATTTATGAAATAAAATACATTTTCTAAAAACTCGTGTTTTTTACGAAATCATGTAAACCTTCTAGAAGCTGTGATTTTAAAAAATGATGGAAGTAAGCTTTTCTTATTTCCTGACGCATGCGCAAACTATAGAAAGTCGTTATGACGTAGAATGTGAATACTTTGTTGATTCCATTTATGAAATAATACACATTTTCCAAAAACTTGTGTTTTTTACGAAATCTTGTAAACCTTCTAGAAGCTGTGATTTTAAAAAACGGGGGAGGTAAGCTTTTCTTATATCCGGACGCATGCGCAAACTATAGAAAGTCGTTATGACGTAGAATGTGCATACTTTGTAGATTCCATTTATGAAAGAAAACACATTTTCTAAAAACTCGTGTTTTTTACGAAATCATGTAAACCTTCTAGAAGCTGTGATTTTGAAAAACGGTGGAAGTAAGCTTTTCTTATTTCCGGACGCATTCGCAAACTATAGAAAGTCATTATGACGTACAATGTGCATACTTTGTTGATTCCATTGATGAAATAAAACACATTTTCTAAAAAATCATGTTTTTTACGAAATCATGTAAACCTTCTAGAAGCTGTGATTTTAAAAAACGGTGGAAGTAAGCTTTTCTTATTTCCCGACGCATGCGCAAACTATAGAAAGTCGTTATGACGTACAATGTACATACTTTGTTGATTCCATTTTTGAAATAAAACACATTTTCTAAAAACTCGTGTTTTTTACGAAATCATGTAAACCTTCTAGAAGCTGTGATTTTAAAAAGCGGTGGAAGTAAGCTTTTCTTATTTCCGGACGCATGCGCAAACCATAGAAAGTCATTTTGACGTAGAATGTGCAGACTTTGTTGATTACATTTATGAAATAAAACACATTTTCTAAAAACTCGTGATTTTTACGAAATCATGTAAAGCTTCTAGAAGCTGTGATTTTAAAAACCGGTGGAAGTAAGCTTTTCTTATTTCCGGACGCATACGGAAACTATAGAAAGTCGTTATGACGTAGAATGTGCATACTTTGTAGATTCCATTTATGAAATAAAACACATTTTCTAAAAACTCGTGTTTTTTACGAAATCATGTAAACCTTCTAGAAGCTGTGATTTTAAAAAACGGTGGAAGTAAGCTTTTATTATTTCCGGACGAAAGCGCAAACTATAGAAAGTCGTTATGACGTAGAATGTGCATACTTTGTTGATTCCATTTATGAAATAAAACACATTTTCTAAAAACTCGTGTTTTTTACGAAATGATGTAAACCTTCTAGAAGCTGTGATTTTAAAAAACAGTGGAAGTAAGCTTTTCTTATTTCCGGACGCATGCGCAAACTATAGAAAGTCGTTATGACGTAGAATGTGCATACTTTGTAGATTCCATTTATAAAATAAAACAGATTTTCTAAAAACTCATGTTTTTTACGAAATCATGTAAACCTTCTAGAAGCTGTGATTTTAAAAAAAGGTGGATTTAAGCTTTTCTTATTTCCGAACGCATGCGCAAACTATAGAAAGTCGTTATGACGTAGAATCTCATACTTTGTTGATTCCATTTATGAAATAAAACACATTTTCTAAAAACTCGTGTTTTTTACGAAATCATGTAAAGCTTCTAGAAGCTGTGATTTTAAAAAACGGGGGAAGTAAGCGTTTCTTATTTCCGGGCGCATTCACAAACTATAGAAAGTCGTTATGACGTAGAATGTGCATACTTTGTAGATTCCATTTATGAAATAAAACACATTTTCTAAAAACTCGTGTTTTTTACGAAATCATGTAAACCTTCTAGAAGTTGTGATTTTAAAAAACGGTGGAAGTAAGCTTTTCTTATTTTCGGACGCATGCGCAAACTATAGAAAGCCGTTATGACGTAGAATGTGCATACTTTGTTGATTCCATTTATGAAATAAAACACATTTTCTAAAAACTCGTGTTTTTTAAGAAATCATGTAAACTTTCTTGAAGCTGTGATTTTAAAAAACGGGGGAAGTAAGCTTTTCTTATTTCCTGACGCATGTGCAAAGTATAGAAAGTCGTTATGATGTAGAATGTGCATACTTTATAGATTCCATTTATGAAATAAAACACATTTTCTAGAAACTCGTGTTTTTTACAAAATCATGTAAACCTTCTAGAAGCTGTGATTTTAAAAAACAGTGGAAGTAAGCTTTTCTTATTTCCGAACGCATGCGCAAACTATAGAAAGTCGTTATGACGTAGAATGTGCATACTTTGTTGATTCCATTTATGAAATAAAACACATTTTCCAAAAACTCATGTTTTTTACGAAATCATGTAAGCCTTCTAGAAGCTGTGAGTTTAAAAAACGGTGGAAGTAAGCTTTTCTTATTTCCGGACGCATGCGCAAACTATAGAAAGTCGTTATGACGTAGAATGTACATACTTTGTTGATTCCAGTTATGAAATAAAACACATTTTCTAAAAACTCGTGTTTTTTAAGAAATCATGTAAACCTTCTAGAAGCTGTGATTTTAAAAAATGGGGGAAGTAAGCTTTTCTTATTTCCAAACGCATGCGCAAACTATAGAGAGTCGTTATGACGTAGAATGTGCATACTTTGTTGATTCCATTTATGAAATAAAACACATTTTCTAAAAACTCTTCTTTTTTAAGAAATCATGTAAACCTTCTAGAAGCTGTGATTTTTAAAAATGGGGGAAGTAAGCTTTTCTTATTTCCGGACGCATGCGCAAACTATAGAAAGTCGTTATGACGTAGAATGTGCATACTTTGTAGATTCCATTTATGAAATAAATCACATTTTCTAAAAACTCGTGTTTTTTACGAAATCATGTAAATCTTCTAGAAGCTGTGATTTTAAAAAACAGTGGAAGTAAGCTTTTCTTATTTCCGGACGCATGCACAAACTATAGAAAGTCTTTAAGACGTAGAATGTGCATACTTTGTAGATTCCATTTATGAATTAAAACACATTTTCAAAAAACTCATGTTTTATACGAAATGATGTAAACCTTCTAGAAGCTGTGATTTTAAAAAATGGTGGAGGTAAGCTTTTCTTATTTCCGGACACATGCGCAAACTATAGAAAGTCGTTATGACGTAGTATCTGCATACTTTGTTGATTCCATTTATAAAATAAAACACATTTTCTAAAAACTCGGGTTGTTTACGAAATCATGTAAACCTTCTAGAAGCTGTGATTTTAAAAAACGGTGGAGGTAAGCTTTTCTTATTTCCGGATGCATGCGCAAACTATAGAAAGTCATTATTATGTAGAATCTGCATACTTTGTAGATTCCATTTATGAAATAAAACACATTTTCTAAAAACTCGTTTTTTTACGAAATCATGTAAACCTTATAGAAGTTGTGATTTTAAAAAACGGTGGAAGTAAGCTTTTCTTATTTCCAGACGCATGCACAAACTATAGAAAGTCCTTATTACATAGAATGTGTATACTTTGTAGATTCCATTTATGAAATAAAACACATTTTCTAAAAACTCGTGGTTTTTACGAAATCATGTAAACCTTCTAGAAGCTGTGATTTTAAAAAACGGGGGAAGTAAGCTTTTCTTATTTCCAAACGCATTCGCAAACAATAGAAATTTGTTATGACGTAGAATGTGCATACTTTGTAGATTCCATTTATGAAATAAAACACATTTTCTAAAAACTCGTGTTTTTTACAAAATCATGTAAACCTTCTAGAAGCTGTGATTTCAAAAAACGGTGGAAGTAAGCTTTTCTTATTTCCGGACGAAAGCGCAAACTATAGAAAGTCGTTATGACGTAGAATGTGCATACTTTATAGATTCCATTTATGAAATAAAACACATTTATTAAAAACTCGTGTGTTTTACGAAATCATGTAAACCTTCTAGAAGCTGTGATTTTAAAAAACGGTGGAAGTAAGCTTTTCTTATTTCTGGACGCATGCGCATACTATAGAAAGTCGTTATGACGTAGAATGTGCATACTTTGTAGATTCCATTTATGAAATAAAACACATTTTGTAAAAACTCGTGCTTTTTACGAAATCATGTAAACCTTCTAGAAGCTGTGATTTTAAAAAACGGTGGAAGTAAGCTTTTCTTATTTCCGGACGAAAGCGCAAACTATAGAAAGTCGTTATGACGTAGAATGTGCATACTTTGTTGATTCCATTTATGAAATAAAACACATTTTCTAAAAACTCGTGTTTTTTACGAAATCATGTAAACCTTCTAGAAGCTGTGATTTTAAAAAACGGTGGAAGTAAGCTTTTCTTATTTCCGGACGCATGCGCAAACTATAGAAAGTCGTTATGACGTAGAATGTGCATACTTTGTAGATTCCATTTATAAAATAAAACACATTTTCTAAAAACTCATGTTTTTTACGAAATCATGTAAACCTTCTAGAAGCTGTGATTTTAAAAAACGGTGGATTTAAGCTTTTCTTATTTCCGGACGCATGCGCAAACTATAGAAAGTCGTTATGACGTAGAATCTTCATACTTTGTTGATTCCATTTATGAAATAAAACACATTTTCTAAAAACTCGTGTTTTTTACGAAATCATGTAAACCTTCTAGAAGCTGTGATTTTAAAAAACGGGGGAAGTAAGCTTTTCTTATTTCCGGAAGCATTCGCAAACTATAGAAAGTCGTTATGACGTAGAATGTGCATACTTTGTAGATTCCATTTATGAAATAAAACACATTTTCTAAAAACTTGTGTTTTTTACGAAATCATGTAAACCTTCTAGAAGCTGTGATTTTAAAAAACGGTGGAAGTAAGCTTTTCTTATTTCCGGACGCATGCACAAACTATAGAAAGTTGTTATGACGTAGAATGTGAATACTTTGTTGATTCCATTTATGAAATAAAAACACATTTTATAAAAACTCGTGTTTTTTAAGAAATCATGTAAACCTTCTAGAAGCTGTGATTTTAAAAAACTGTGGAAGTAAGCTTTTCTTATTTTCGGACGCATGCGCAAACTATAGAAAGTCGTTATGATGTAGAATGTGCATACTTTGTTGATTCCATTTATGAAATAAAACACATTTTCTAAAAACTCGTGTTTTTTAAGAAATCATGTAAACTTTCTTGAAGCTGTGATTTTAAAAAACGGGGGAAGTAAGCTTTTCTTATTTCCTGACGCATGCGCAAAGTATAGAAAGTCGTTATGACGTAGAATGTGCATACTTTGTTGATTCCATTTATGAAAGAAAACACATTTTCTAAAAACTCGTGTTTTTTACGAAATCATGTAAACCTTCTAGAAGCTGTGATTTTAAAAAACGGTGGAAGTAAGCTTTTCTTATTTCCGGACGCATGCCCAAACTATAGAAAGTCATTATGACGTAGAATGTACATACTTTGTGATTCCAGTTATGAAATAAAACACATTTTCTAAAAACTCGTGTTTTTTAAGAAATCATGTAAACCTTCTAGAAGCTGTGATTTTAAAAAACGGGGGAAGTAAGCTTTTCTTATTTCCAAATGCATGCGCAAACTATAGAGAGTCGTTATGACGTAGAATGTGCATACTTTGTTGATTCCATTTATGAAATAAAAGACATTTTCTAAAAACTCATCTTTTTTAAGAAATCATGTAAACCTTCTAGAAGCTATGATTTTTAAAAATGGGGGAAGTAAGCTTTTCTTATTTCCGGACGCATGCGCAAACTATAGAAAGTCTTTATGACGTAGAATGTGCATACTTTGTAGATTCCATTTATGAAATAAAACACATTTTCTAAAAACTCGTGTTTTTTACGAAATCATGTAAAGCTTCTAGAAGCTGTGATTTTAAAAAACAGTGGAAGTAAGATTTTCTTATTTCCGGACGCATGCACAAACTATAGAAAGTCTTTAAGACGTAGAATGTGCATACTTTGTAGATTCCATTTATGAAATAAAACACATTTTCAAAAAACTCGTGTTTTTTACGAAATCATGTAAACCTTCTAGAAGCTGTGATTTTAAAAAATGGTGGAGGTAAACTTTTCTTATTTCCGGACACATGCGCAAACTATATAAAGTCGTTATGACGTAGTATCTGCATACTTTGTTGATTCCATTTATAAAATAAAACACATTTTCTAAAAACTCGTGTTTTTTACGAAATCATGTAAACCTTCTAGAAGCTGTTATTTTAGAAAATGGTGGAGGTAAGCTTTTCTTATTTCCGGACGCATGCGCAAACTATAGAAAGTTGTTATGACGTAGAATCTTCATACTTTGTTGATTCCATTTATGAAATAAAACACATTTTCTAAAAAGTCGTGTTTTTTAAGAAATCATGTAAACTTTCTTGAAGCTGTGATTTTAAAAAACGGGGGAAGTAAGCTTTTCTTATTTCCGGACGCATGTGCAAAGTATAGAAAGTCGTTATGATGTAGAATGTGCATACTTTATAGATTCCATTTATGAAATAAAACACATTTTCTAGAAACTCGTGTTTTTTACAAAATCATGTAAACCTTCTAGAAGCTGTGATTTTAAAAAACAGTGGAAGTAAGCTTTTCTTATTTCCGAACGCATGCGCAAACTATAGAAAGTCGTTATGACGTAGAATGTGCATACTTTGTTGATTCCATTTATGAAATAAAACACATTTTCAAAAAACTCATGTTTTTTACGAAATCAGGTAAGCCTTCTAGAAGCTGTGAGTTTAAAAAACGGTGGAAAAAAGCTTTTCTTATTTCCGGATGCATGCGCAAACTATAGAAAGTCGTTATGACGTAGAATATACATACTTCATTGATTCCAGTTATGAAATAAAACACATTTTCTAAAAACTCGTGTTTTTTAAGAAATCATGTAAACCTTCTAGAAGCTGTGATTTTAAAAAACGGGGGAAGTAACCTTTTCTTATTTCCAAACGCATGCGCAAACTATAGAGAGTCGTTATGACGTAGAATGTGCATACTTTGTTGATTCCATTTATGAAATAAAACACGTTTTCTAAAAACTCATCTTTTTTAAGAAATCATGTAAACCTTCTAGAAGCTGTGATTTTTAAAAATGGGGGAAGTAAGCTTTTCTTATTTCCGGACGCATGCGCAAACTATAGAAAGTCGTTATGACGTAGAATGTGCATACTTTGTAGATTCCATTTATGAAATAAAACACATTTTCTAAAAACTCGTGTTTTTTACGAAATCATGTAAAGCTTCTAGAAGCTGTGATTTTAAAAAACAGTGGAAGTAAGCTTTTCTTATTTCCGGACGCATGCACAAACTATAGAAAGTCTTTAAGACGTAGAATGTGCATACTTTGTAGATTCCATTTATGAATTAAAACACATTTTCAAAAAACTCATGTTTTTTACGAAATGATGTAAACCTTCTAGAAGCTGTGATTTTAAAAAATGGTGGAGGTAAGCTTTTCTTATTTCCGGACACATGCGCAAACTATAGAAAGTCGTTATGACGTAGTATCTGCATACTTTGTTGATTCCATTTATAAAATAAAACACATTTTCTAAAAACTCGGGTTGTTTACGAAATCATGTAAACCTTCTAGAAGCTGTGATTTTAAAAAACGGTAGAGGTAAGCTTTTCTTATTTCCGGATGCATGCGCAAACTATAGAAAGTCATTATTATGTAGAATCTGCATACTTTGTATATTCCATTTATGAAATAAAACACATTTTCTAAAAACTCGTTTTTTTACGAGATCATGTAAACCTTATAGAAGCTGTCATTTTAAAAAACGGTGGAAGTAAGCTTTTCTTATTTCCAGACGCATGCACAAACTATAGAAAGTCCTTATTACATAGAATGTGTATACTTTATAGATTCCATTTATGAAATAAAACACATTTTCTAAAAACTCGTGTTTTTTACGAAATCATGTAAACCTTCTAGAAGCTGTGATTTTAAAAAACGGGGGAAGTAAGCTTTTCTTATTTCCAAACGCATTCGCAAACAATAGAAATTTGTTATGACGTAGAATGTGCATACTTTGTAGATTCCACTTATGAAATAAAACACATTTTCTAAAAACTCGTGTTTTTTACAAAATCATGTAAACCTTCTAGAAGCTGTGATTTCAAAAAACGGTGGAAGTAAGCTTTTCTTATTTCCGGACGAAAGCGCAAACTATAGAAAGTCGTTATGACGTAGAATGTGGATACTTTATAGATTCCATTTATGAAATAAAACACATTTATTAAAAACTCGTGTTTTTTACGAAATCATGTAAACCTTCTAGAAGCTGTGATTTTAAAAAATGGTGGAAGTAAGCTTTTCTTATTTCTGGACGCATGCGCAAACTATAGAAAGTCGTTATGACGTAGAATGTGCATACTTTGTAGATTCCATTTATGAAATAAAACACATTTTGTAAAAACTCGTGTTTTTTACGAAATCATGTAAACCTTCTAGAAGCTGTGATTTTAAAAAACGGTGGAAGTAAGCTTTTCTTATTTCCGGACGAAAGCGCAAACTATAGAAAGTCGTTATGACGTAGAATGTGCATACTTTGTTGATTCCATTTATGAAAGAAAACACATTTTCTAAAAACTCGTGTTTTTTACGAAATCATGTAAACCTTCTAGAAGCTGTGATTTTAAAAAACGGTGGAAGTAAGCTTTTCTTATTTCCGGACGCATGCGCAAACTATAGAAATTCGTTATGACGTAGAATGTGCATACTTTGTTGATTCCATTTATGAAATAAAACACATTTTCTAAAAACTCGTGTTTTTTAAGAAATCATGTAAACTTTCTTGAAGCTGTGATTTTAAAAAACGGGGGAAGTAAGCTTTTCTTATTTCCGGACGCATGTGCAAAGTATAGAAAGTCGTTATGATGTAGAATGTGCATACTTTATAGATTCCATTTATGAAATAAAACACATTTTCTAGAAACTCGTGTTTTTTACAAAATCATGTAAACCTTCTAGAAGCTGTGATTTTAAAAAACAGTGGAAGTAAGCTTTTCTTATTTCCGAACGCATGCGCAAACTATAGAAAGTCGTTATGACGTAGAATGTGCATACTTTGTTGATTCCATTTATGAAATAAAACACATTTTCAAAAAACTCATGTTTTTTACGAAATCAGGTAAGCCTTCTAGAAGCTGTGAGTTTAAAAAACGGTGGAAAAAAGCTTTTCTTATTTCCGGATGCATGCGCAAACTATAGAAAGTCGTTATGACGTAGAATATACATACTTCGTTGATTCCAGTTATGAAATAAAACACATTTTCTAAAAACTCGTGTTTTTTAAGAAATCATGTAAACCTTCTAGAAGCTGTGATTTTAAAAAACGGGGGAAGTAAGCTTTTCTTATTTCCAAACGCATGCGCAAACTATAGAGAGTCGTTATGACGTAGAATGTGCATACTTTGTTGATTCCATTTATGAAATAAAACACGTTTTCTAAAAACTCATCTTTTTTAAGAAATCATGTAAACCTTCTAGAAGCTGTGATTTTTAAAAATGGGGGAAGTAAGCTTTTCTTATTTCCGGACGCATGCGCAAACTATAGAAAGTCGTTATGACGTAGAATGTGCATACTTTGTAGATTCCATTTATGAAATAAAACACATTTTCTAAAAACTCGTGTTTTTTACGAAATCATGTAAAGCTTCTAGAAGCTGTGATTTTAAAAAACAGTGGAAGTAAGCTTTTCTTATTTCCGGACGCATGCACAAACTATAGAAAGTCTTTAAGACGTAGAATGTGCATACTTTGTAGATTCCATTTATGAATTAAAACACATTTTCAAAAAACTCATGTTTTTTACGAAATGATGTAAACCTTCTAGAAGCTGTGATTTTAAAAAATGGTGGAGGTAAGCTTTTCTTATTTCCGGACACATGCGCAAACTATAGAAAGTCGTTATGACGTAGTATCTGCATACTTTGTTGATTCCATTTATAAAATAAAACACATTTTCTAAAAACTCGGGTTGTTTACGAAATCATGTAAACCTTCTAGAAGCTGTGATTTTAAAAAACGGTAGAGGTAAGCTTTTCTTATTTCCGGATGCATGCGCAAACTATAGAAAGTCATTATTATGTAGAATCTACATACTTTGTAGATTCCATTTATGAAATAAAACACATTTTCTAAAAACTCGTTTTTTTACGAAATCATGTAAACCTTATAGAAGCTGTCATTTTAAAAAACGGTGGAAGTAAGCTTTTCTTATTTCCAGACGCATGCACAAACTATAGAAAGTCCTTATTACATAGAATGTGTATACTTTATAGATTCCATTTATGAAATAAAACACATTTTCTAAAAACTCGTGTTTTTTACGAAATCATGTAAACCTTCTAGAAGCTGTGATTTTAAAAAACGGGGGAAGTAAGCTTTTCTTATTTCCAAACGCATTCGCAAACAATAGAAATTTGTTATGACGTAGAATGTGCATACTTTGAAGATTCCACTTATGAAATAAAACACATTTTCTAAAAACTCGTGTTTTTTACAAAATCATGTAAACCTTCTAGAAGCTGTGATTTCAAAAAACGGTGGAAGTAAGCTTTTCTTATTTCCGGACGAAAGCGCAAACTCTAGAAAGTCGTTATGACGTAGAATGTGCATACTTTATAGATTCCATTTATGAAATAAAACACATTTATTAAAAACTCGTGTTTTTTACGAAATCATGTAAACCTTCTAGAAGCTGTGATTTTAAAAAATGGTGGAAGTAAGCTTTTCTTATTTCTGGACGCATGCGCAAACTATAGAAAGTCATTATGACGTAGAATGTGCATACTTTGTAGATTCCATTTATGAAATAAAACACATTTTGTAAAAACTCGTGTTTTTTACGAAATCATGTAAACCTTCTAGAAGCTGTGATTTTAAAAAACGGTGGAAGTAAGCTTTTCTTATTTCCGGACGAAAGCGCAAACTATAGAAAGTCGTTATGACGTAGAATGTGCATACTTTGTTGATTCCATTTATGAAATAAAACACATTTTCTAAAAACTCGTGTTTTTTACGAAATCATGTAAACCTTCTAGAAGCTGTGATTTTAAAAAACGGTGGAAGTAAGCTTTTCTTATTTCCGGACGCATGCGCAAACTATAGAAATTCGTTATGACGTAGAATGTGCATACTTTGTAGATTCCATTTATAAAATAAAACACATTTTCTAAAAACTCGTGTTTTTTACGAAATCATGTAAACCTTCTAGAAGCTGTGATTTTAAAAAACGGTGGATTTAAGCTTTTCTTATATCCGGACGCATGCGCAAACTATAGAAAGTCGTTATGACGTAGAATCTTCATACTTTGTTGATTCCATTTATGAAATAAAACACATTTTCTAAAAACTCGTGTTTTTTACGAAATCATGTAAACCTTCTAGAAGCTGTGATTTTAGAAAACGGTGGAGGTAAGCTTTTCTTATTTCCGGACGCATGCGCAAACTATAGAAAGTTGTTATGACGTAGAATCTTCATACTTTGTTGATTCCATTTATGAAATAAAACACATTTTCTAAAAACTCGTGTTTTTTACGAAATCATATAAACCTTCTAGAAGCTGTGATTTTAAAAAACGGTGGAAGTAAGCTTTTCTTATTTCCGGAAGCATTCGCAAACTATAGAAAGTCGTTATGACGTAGAATGTGCATACTTTGTAGATTCCATTTATGAAATAAAACACATTTTCTAAAAACTCGTGTTTTTTAAGAAATCATGTAAACCTTCTAAAAGCTGTGATTTTAAAAAACGGGGTTAGTAAGCTTTTCTTATTTCCAAATGCATGCGCAAACTATAGAGAGTCGTTATGACGTAGAATGTGCATACTTTGTTGATTCCATTTATGAAATAAAACACATTTTCTAAAAACTCATCTTTTTTAAGAAATCATGTAAACCTTCTAGAAGCTGTGATTTTTAAAAATGGGGGAAGTAAGCTTTTCTTATTTCCGGACACATGCGCAAACTATAGAAAGTCGTTATGACGTAGAATGTGCATACTTTGTAGATTCCATTTATGAAATAAAACACATTTTCTAAAAACTCGTGTTTTTTACGAAATCATGTAAAGGTTCTAGAAGCTGTGATTTTAAAAAACAGTGGAAGTAAGCTTTTCTTATTTCCGGACGCATGCACAAACTATAGAAAGTCTTTAAGACGTAGAATGTGCATACTTTGTAGATTCCATTTATGAAATAAAACACATTTTCAAAAAACTCGTGTTTTTTACGAAATCATGTAAACCTTCTAGAAGCTGTGATTTTAAAAAATGGTGGAGGTAAGCTTTTCTTATTTCCGGACACATGCGCAAACTATTTAAAGTCGTTATGACGTAGTATCTGCATACTTTGTTGATTCCATTTATAAAATAAAACACATTTTCTAAAAACTCGTGTTTTTTACGAAATCATGTAAACCTTCTAGAAGCTGTGATTTTAGAAAACGGTGGAGGTAAGCTTTTCTTATTTTTGGACGCATGCGCAAACTATAGAAAGTCGTTATGACGTAGAATCTTCATACTTTGTTGATTCCATTTATGAAATAAAACACATTTTCTAAAAACTCGTGTTTTTTACGAAATCATGTAAACCTTCTAGAAGCTGTGATTTTAAAAAACGGGGGAAGTAAGCTTTTCTTATTTCCGGACGCATTCGCAAACTATAGAAAGTCGTTATGACGTAGAATGTGCATACTTTGTAGATTCCATTTATGAAATAAAATACATTTTCTAAAAACTCGTGTTTTTTACGAAATCATGTAAACCTTCTAGAAGCTGTGATTTTAAAAAATGATGGAAGTAAGCTTTTCTTATTTCCGGACGCATGCGCAAACTATAGAAAGTCGTTATGACGTAGAATGTGTATACTTTGTTGATTCCATTTATGAAATAAAACACATTTTCCAAAAACTCGTGTTTTTTACGAAATCATGTAAACCTTCTAGAAGCTGTGATTTTAAAAAACGGGGGAGGTAAGCTTTTCTTATTTCCGGACGCATGCGCAAACTATAGAAAGTCGTTATGACGTAGAATGTGCATACTTTGTAGATTCCATTTATGAAAGAAAACACATTTTCTAAAAACTCGTGTTTTTTACGAAATCATGTAAACCTTCTAGAAGCTGTGATTTTGAAAAACGGTGGAAGTAAGCTTTTCTTATTTACGGACGCATTCGCAAACTATAGAAAGTCATTATGACGTACAATGTGCATACTTTGTTGATTCCATTTATGAAATTAAACACATTTTCTAAATAATCATGTTTTTTACGAAATCATGTAAACCTTCTAGAAGCTGTGATTTTAAAAAACGGTGGAAGTAAGCTTTTCTTATTTCCCGACGCATGCGCAAACTATAGAAAGTCGTTATGACGTACAATGTACATACTTTGTTGATTCCATTTATGAAATAAAACACATTTTCTAAAAACTCGTGTTTTTTACGAAATCATGTAAACCTTCTAGAAGCTGTGATTTTAAAAAGCGGTGGAAGTAAGCTTTTCTTATTTCCGGACGCATGCGCAAACCATAGAAAGTCATTTTGACGTAGAATGTGCATACTTTGTTGATTACATTTATGAAATAAAACACATTTTCTAAAAACTCGTGATTTTTACGAAATCATGTAAAGCTTCTAGAAGCTGTGATTTTAAAAACCGGTGGAAGTAAGCTTTTCTTATTTCCGGACGCATGCGGAAACTATAGAAAGTCGTTATGACGTAGAATGTGCATACTTTGTAGATTCCATTTATGAAATAAAACACATTTTCTAAAAAGTCATGTTTTTTACGAAATCATGTAAACCTTCTAGAAGCTGTGATTTTAAAAAACGGTGGAAGTAAGCTTTTATTATTTCCGGACGCATACGCAAACTATAGAAAGTCGTTATGACGTAGAATCTTCATACTTTGTTGATTCCATTTATGAAATAAAACACATTTTCTAAAAACTCGTGTTTTTTACGAAATCATGTAAACCTTCTAGAAGCTGTGATTTTAAAAAACGGGGGAAGTAAGCGTTTCTTATTTCCGGGCGCATTCACAAACTATAGAAAGTCGTTATGACGTAGAATGTGCATACTTTGTAGATTCCATTTATGAAATAAAACACATTTTCTAAAAACTCGTGTTTTTTACGAAATCATGTAAACCTTCTAGAAGTTGTGATTTTAAAAAACGGTGGAAGTAAGCTTTTCTTATTTTCGGACGCATGTGCAAACTATAGAAAGTCGTTATGACGTAGAATGTGCATACTTTGTTGATTCCATTTATGAAATAAAACACATTTTCTAAAAACTCGTGTTTTTTAAGAAATCATGTAAACTTTCTTGAAGCTGTGATTTTAAAAAACGGGGGAAGTAAGCTTTTCTTATTTCCTGACGCATGTGCAAAGTATAGAAAGTCGTTATGATGTAGAATGTGCATACTTTATAGATTCCATTTATGAAATAAAACACATTTTCTAGAAACTCGTGTTTTTTACAAAATCATGTTAACCTGCTAGAAGCTGTGATTTTAAAAAACAGTGGAAGTAAGCTTTTCTTATTTCCGAACGCATGCGCAAACTATAGAAAGTCGTTATGACATAGAATGTGCATACTTTGTTGATTCGATTTATGAAATAAAACACATTTTCCAAAAACTCATGTTTTTTACGAAATCATGTAAGCCTTCTAGAAGCTGTGAGTTTAAAAAACGGTGGAAGTAAGCTTTTCTTATTTCCGGACGCATGCGCAAACTATAGAAAGTCGTTATGACGTAGAATGTACATACTTTGTTGATTCCAGTTATGAAATAAAACACATTTTCTAAATACTCGTGTTTTTTAAGAAATCATGTAAACCTTCTAGAAGCTGTGATTTTAAAAAACGGGGGAAGTAAGCTTTTCTTATTTCCAAACGCATGCGCAAACTATAGAGAGTCGTTATGACGTAGAATGTGCATACTTTGTTGATAACATTTATGAAATAAAACACGTTTTCTAAAAACTCATCTTTTTTAAGAAATCATGTAAACCTTCTAGAAGCTGTGATTTTTAAAAATGGGGAAAGTAAGCTTTTCTTATTTCCGGACGCATGCGCAAACTATAGAAAGTCGTTATGACGTAGAATGTGCATACTTTGTAGATTCCATTTATGAAATAAAACACATTTTCTAAAAACTCGTGTTTTTTACGAAATCATGTAAAGCTTCTAGAAGCTGTGATTTTAAAAAACAGTGGAAGTAAGCTTTTCTTATTTCCGGACGCATGCACAAACTATAGAAAGTCTTTAAGATGTAGAATGTGCATACTTTGTAGATTCCATTTATCAAATAAAACACATTTTCAAAAAACTCATGTTTTTTACGAAATGATGTAAACCTTCTAGAAGCTGTGATTTTAAAAAATGGTGGAGGTAAGCTTTTCTTATTTCCGGACACATGCGCAAACTATAGAAAGTCGTTATGACGTAGAATGTGCATACTTTGTAGATTCCATTTATGAAATAAAACACATTTTCTAAAAACTCGTGTTTTTTACGAAATCATGTAAAGGTTCTAGAAGCTGTGATTTTAAAAAACAGTGGAAGTAAGCTTTTCTTATTTCCGGACGCATGCACAAACTATAGAAAGTCTTTAAGACGTAGAATGTGCATACTTTGTAGATTCCATTTATGAAATAAAACACATTTTCAAAAAACTCGTGTTTTTTACGAAATCATGTAAACCTTCTAGAAGCTGTGATTTTAAAAAATGGTGGAGGTAAGCTTTTCTTATTTCCGGACACATGCGCAAACTATATAAAGTCGTTATGACGTAGTATCTGCATACTTTGTTGATTCCATTTATAAAATAAAACACATTTTTCTAAAAACTCGTGTTTTTTACGAAATCATGTAAACCTTCTAGAAGCTGTGATTTTTGAAAACGGTGGAGGTAAGCTTTTCTTATTTCCGGACGCATGCGCAAACTATAGAAAGTCGTTATGATGTAGAATCTTCATACTTTGTTGATTCCATTTATGAAATAAAACACATTTTCTAAAAACTCGTGTTTTTTACGAAATCATGTAAACCTTCTAGAAGCTGTGATTTTAAAAAACGGGGGAAGTAAGCTTTTCTTATTTCCGGACGCATTCGCAAACTATAGAAAGTCGTTATGACGTAGAATGTGCATACTTTGTAGATTCCATTTATGAAATAAAATACATTTTCTAAAAACTCGTGTTTTTTACGAAATCATGTAAACCTTCTAGAAGCTGTGATTTTAAAAAATGATGGAAGTAAGCTTTTCTTATTTCCGGACGCATGCGCAAACTATAGAAAGTCGTTATGACGTAGAATGTGTATACTTTGTTGATTCCATTTATGAAATAAAACACATTTTCCAAAAACTCGTGTTTTTTACGAAATCATGTAAACCTTCTAGAAGCTGTGATTTTAAAAAACGGGGGAGGTAAGCTTTTCTTATTTCCGGACGCATGCGCAAACTATAGAAAGTCGTTATGACGTAGAATGTGCATACTTTGTAGATTCCATTTATGAAAGAAAACACATTTTCTAAAAACTCGTGTTTTTTACGAAATCATGTAAACCTTCTAGAAGCTGTGATTTTGAAAAACGGTGGATGTAAGCTTTTCTTATTTACGGACGCATTCGCAAACTATAGAAATTCATTATGACGTACAATGTGCATACTTTGTTGATTCCATTTATGAAATTAAACACATTTTCTAAAAAATCATGTTTTTTACGAAATCATGTAAACCTTCTAGAAGCTGTGATTTTAAAAAACGGTGGAAGTAAGCTTTTCTTATTTCCCGACGCATGCGCAAACTATAGAAAGTCGTTATGACGTACAATGTACATACTTTGTTGATTCCATTTATGAAATAAAACACATTTTCTAAAAACTCCTGTTTTTTACGAAATCATGTAAACCTTCTAGAAGCTGTGATTTTAAAAAGCGGTGGAAGTAAGCTTTTCTTATTTCCGGACGCATGCGCAAACCATAGAAAGTCATTTTGACGTAGAATGTGCATACTTTGTTGATTACATTTATGAAATAAAACACATTTTCTAAAAACTCGTGATTTTTACGAAATCATGTAAAGCTTCTAGAAGCTGTGATTTTAAAAACCGGTGGAAGTAAGCTTTTCTTATTTCCGGACGCATGCGGAAACTATAGAAAGTCGTTATGACGTAGAATGTGCATACTTTGTAGATTCCATTTATGAAATAAAACACATTTTCTAAAAAGTCATGTTTTTTACGAAATCATGTAAACCTTCTAGAAGCTGTGATTTTAAAAAACGGTGGAAGTAAGCTTTTATTATTTCCGGACGAAAGCGCAAACTATAGAAAGTCGTTATGACGTATAATGTGCATACTTTGTTGATTCCATTTATGAAATAAAACACATTTTCTAAAAACTCGTGTTTTTTACGAAATCATGTAAACCTTCTAGAAGCTGTGATTTTAAAAAACTGTGGAAGTAAGCTTTTCTTATTTCCGGACGCATGCGCAAACTATAGAAAGTCGTTATGATGTAGAATGTGCATACTTTGTAGATTCCATTTATAAAATAAAACAGATTTTCTAAAAACTCATGTTTTTTACGAAATCATGTTAACCTTCTAGAAGCTGTGATTTTAAAAAACGGTGGATTTAAGCTTTTCTTATTTCCGGACGCATACGCAAACTATAGAAAGTCGTTATGACGTAGAATCTTCATACTTTGTTGATTCCATTTATGAAATAAAACACATTTTCTAAAAACTCGTGTTTTTTACGAAATCATGTAAACCTTCTAGAAGCTGTGATTTTAAAAAACGGGGGAAGTAAGCGTTTCTTATTTCCGGGCGCATTCACAAACTATAGAAAGTCGTTATGACGTAGAATGTGCATACTTTGTAGATTCCATTTATGAAATAAAACACATTTTCTAAAAACTCGTGTTTTTTACGAAATCATGTAAACCTTCTAGAAGTTGTGATTTTAAAAAACGGTGGAAGTAAGCTTTTCTTATTTTCGGACGCATGTGCAAACTATAGAAAGTCGTTATGACGTAGAATGTGCATACTTTGTTGATTCCATTTATGAAATAAAACACATTTTCTAAAAACTCGTGTTTTTTAAGAAATCATGTAAACTTTCTTGAAGCTGTGATTTTAAAAAACGGGGGAAGTAAGCTTTTCTTATTTCCTGACGCATGTGCAAAGTATAGAAAGTCGTTATGATGTAGAATGTGCATACTTTATAGATTCCATTTATGAAATAAAACACATTTTCTAGAAACTCGTGTTTTTTACAAAATCATGTTAACCTGCTAGAAGCTGTGATTTAAAAAAACAGTGGAAGTAAGCTTTTCTTATTTCCGAACGCATGCGCAAACTATAGAAAGTCGTTATGACGTAGAATGTGCATACTTTGTTGATTCGATTTATGAAATAAAACACATTTTCCAAAAACTCATGTTTTTTACGAAATCATGTAAGCCTTCTAGAAGCTGTGAGTTTAAAAAACGGTGGAAGTAAGCTTTTCTTATTTCCGGACGCATGCGCAAACTATAGAAAGTCGTTATGACGTAGAATGTACATACTTTGTTGATTCCAGTTATGAAATAAAACACATTTTCTAAATACTCGTGTTTTTTAAGAAATCATGTAAACCTTCTAGAAGCTGTGATTTTAAAAAACGGGGGAAGTAAGCTTTTCTTATTTCCAAACGCATGCGCAAACTATAGAGAGTCGTTATGACGTAGAATGTGCATACTTTGTTGATAACATTTATGAAATAAAACACGTTTTCTAAAAACTCATCTTTTTTAAGAAATCATGTAAACCTTCTAGAAGCTGTGATTTTTAAAAATGGGGAAAGTAAGCTTTTCTTATTTCCGGACGCATGCGCAAACTATAGAAAGTCGTTATGACGTAGAATGTGCATACTTTGTAGATTCCATTTATGAAATAAAACACATTTTCTAAAAACTCGTGTTTTTTACGAAATCATGTAAAGCTTCTAGAAGATGTGATTTTAAAAAAGAGTGGAAGTAAGCTTTTCTTATTTCCGGACGCATGCACAAACTATAGAAAGTCTTTAAGACGTAGAATGTGCATACTTTGTAGATTCCATTTATCAAATAAAACATATTTTCAAAAAACTCATGTTTTTTACGAAATGATGTAAACCTTCTAGAAGCTGTGATTTTAAAAAATGGTGGAGGTAAGCTTTTCTTATTTCCGGACACATGCGCAAACTATAGAAAGTCGTTATGACGTAGTATCTGCATACTTTGTTGATTCCATTTATAAAGCAAAACACATTTTCTAAAAGCTCGGGTTGTTTACGAAATCATGTAAACCTTCTAGAAGCTGTGATTTTAAAAAACGGTAGAGGTAAGCTTTTCTTATTTCCGGATGCATGCGCAAACTATAGAAAGTCATTATTATGTAGAATCTGCATACTTTGTAGATTCCATTTATGAAATAAAACACATTTTCTAAAAACTCCTTTTTTTACGAAATCATGTAAACCTTATAGAAGCTGTGATTTTAAAAAACGGTGGAAGTAAGCTTTTCTTATTTCCAGACGCATGCAGAAACTATAGAAAGTCCTTATTACATAGAATGTGTATACTTTGTAGATTCCATTTATGAAATAAAACACATTTTCTAAAAACTCGTGTTTTTTACGAAATCATGTAAACCTTCTAGAAGCTGTGATTTTAAAAAACGGGGGAAGTAAGCTTTTCTTATTTCCAAACGCATTCGCAAACAATAGAAATTTGTTATGACGTAGAATGTGCATACTTTGTAGATTCCATTTATGAAATAAAACACATTTTCTAAAAACTCGTGTTTTTAACAAAATCATGTAAACCTTCTAGAAGCTGTGATTTCAAAAAACGGTGGAAGTAAGCTTTTCTTATTTCCGGACGAAAGCGCAAACTATAGAAAGTCGTTATGACGTAGAATGTGCATACTTTATAGATTCCATTTATGAAATAAAACACATTTATTAAAAACTCGTGTTTTTTACGAAATCATGTAAACCTTCTAGAAGCTGTGATTTTAAAAAACGGTGGAAGTAAGCTTTTCTTATTTCTGGACGCATGCGCAAACTATAGAAAGTCGTTATGACGTAGAATGTGCATACTTTGTTGATTCCATCTATGAAATAAAACACATTTTCTAAAAACTCGTGTTTTTTACGAAATCATGTAAACCTTCTAGAAGCTGTGACTTTAAAAAACGGTGGAAGTAAGCTTTTCTTATTTCAAGACGCATGCTCAAACTATAGAAAGTCGTTATGACGTAGAATGTGCATACTTTGTAGATTCCATTTATAAAATAAAACACATTTTCTAAAAACTCGTGTTTTTTACGAAATCATGTAAAACTTCTAGAAGCTGTGATTTTAAAAAACGACGGATTTAAGCTTTTCTTATTTTCGGACGCATGCGCAAACTATAGAAAGTCGTTATGACATAGAATCTTCATACTTTGTTGATTCCATTTATGAAATAAAACACATTTTCTAAAAACTCGTGTTTTTTACGAAATCATGTAAACCTTCTAGAAGCTGTGATTTTAAAAAACGGGGGAAGTAAGCTTTTCTTATTTCCGGAAGCATTCGCAAACTATAGAAAGTCGTTATGACGTAGAATGTGCATACTTTGAAGATTCCATTTATGAAATAAAACACATTTTCTAAAAACTCGTGTTTTTTACGAAATCATGTAAACCTTCTAGAAGCTGTGATTTTAAAAAACGGTGGAAGTAAGCTTTTCTTATTTCCGGACGCATGCACAAACTATAGAAAGTTGTTATGACGTAGAATGTGAATACTTTGTTGATTCCATTTATGAAATAAAAACACATTTTCTAAAAACTCGTGTTTTTTAAGAAATCATGTAAACCTTCTAGAAGCTGTGATTTTAAAAAACGGTGGAAGTAAGCTTTTCTTATTTTCGGACGCATGCGCAAACTATAGAAAGTCGTTATGACGTAGAATGTGAATACTTTGTTGATTCCATTTATGAAATAAAACACATTTTCTAAAAACTCGTGTTTTTTATGAAATCATGTAAACTTTCTTGAAGTTGTGATTTTAAAAAACGGGGGAAGTAAGCTTTTCTTATTTCCTGACGCATGCGCAAAGTATAGAAAGTCGTTATGACGTAGAATGTGCATACTTTGTAGATTCCATTTATGAAAGAAAACACATTTTCTAAAAACTCGTGTTTTTTACGAAATCATGTAAACCTTCTAGAAGCTGTGATTTTGAAAAACGGTGGAAGTAAGCTTTTCTTATTTCCGGACGCATTTGCAAACTATAGAAAGTCATTATGACGTACAATGTACATAATTTGTTGATTCCATTTATGAAATAAAACACATTTTCTAAAAAATCATGTTTTTTACGAAATCATGTAAACCTTCTAGAAGCTGTGATTTTAAAAAACGGTGGAAGTAAGCTTTTCTTATTTCCCGACGCATGCGCAAACTATAGAAAGTCGTTATGACGTACAATGTACATACTTTGTTGATTCCATTTATGAAATAAATACATTTTCTAAAAACTCGTGTTTTTTACGAAATCATGTAAACCTTCTAGAAGCTGTGATTTTAAAAAGCGGTGGAAGTAAGCTTTTCTTATTTCCGGACGCATGCGCAAACCATAGAAAGTCATTTTGACGTAGAATGTGCATAGTTTGTTGATTACATTTATGAAATAAAACACATTTTCTAAAAACTCGTGATTTTTACGAAATCATGTAAAGCTTCTAGAAGCTGTGATTTTAAAAACCGGTGGAAGTAAGCTTTTCTTATTTCCGGACGCATGCTGAAACTATAGAAAGTCGTTATGACGTAGAATGTGCATACTTTGTAGATTCCATTTATGAAATAAAACACATTTTCTAAAAACTCGTGTTTTTTACGAAATCATGTAAACCTTCTAGAAGCTGTGATTTTAAAAAACGGTGGAAGTAAGCTTTTATTATTTCCGGACGAAAGCGCAAACTATAGAAATTCGTTATGACGTAGAATGTGCATACTTTGTTGATTCCATTTATGAAATAAAACACATTTTCTAAAAACTCGTGGTTTTTACGAAATCATGTAAACCTTCTAGAAGCTGTGATTTTAAAAAACAGTGGAAGTAAGCTTTTCTTATTTCCGGACGCATGCGCAAACTATAGAAAGTCGTTATGACGTAGAATGTGCATACTTTGTAGATTCCATTTATAAAATAAAACAGATTTTCTAAAAACTCATGTTTTTTACGAAATCATGTAAACCTTCTAGAAGCTGTGATTTTAAAAAACGTTGGATTTAAGCTTTTCTTATTTCCGGACGCATGCGCAAACTATAGAAAGTCGTTATGACGTAGAATCTTCATACTTTGTTGATTCCATTTATGAAATAAAACACATTTTCTAAAAACTCGTGTTTTTTACGAAATCATGTAAACCTTCTAGAAGCTGTGATTTTAAAAAACGGGGGAAGTAAGCGTTTCTTATTTCCGGGCGCATTCACAAACTATAGAAGGTCGTTATGACGTAGAATGTGCATACTTTGTAGATTCCATTTATGAAATAAAACACATTTTCTAAAAACTCGTGTTTTTTACTATATCATGTAAACCTTCTAGAAGTTGTGATTTTAAAAAACGGTGGAAGTAAGCTTTTCTTATTTTCGGATGCATGCGCAAACTATAGAAAGCCGTTATGACGTAGAATGTGCATACTTTGTTGATTCCATTTATGAAATAAAACACATTTTCTAAAAACTCGTGTTTTTTAAGAAATCATGTAAACTTTCTTGAAGCTGTGATTTTAAAAAACGGGGGAAGTATGCTTTTCTTATTTCCTGACGCATGTGCAAACTATAGAAAGTCGTTACGATGTAGAATGTGCATACTTTATAGATTCCATTGATGAAATAAAACACATTTTCTAGAAACTCGTGTTTTTTACAAAATCATGTAAACCTTCTAGAAGGTGTGATTTTAAAAAACAGTGGAAGTAAGCTTTTCTTATTTCCGAACGCATGCGCAAACTATAGAAAGTCGTTATGACGTAGAATGTGCATACTTTGTTGATTCCATTTATGAAATAAAACACATTTTCAAAAAACTCATGTTTTTTACGAAATCATGTAAGCCTTCTAGAAGCTGTCAGTTTAAAAAACGGTGGAAGTAAGCTTTTCTTATTTCCGGACGCATGCGCAAACTATAGAAAGTCGTTATGACGTAGAATGTACATACTTTGTTGATTCCAGTTATGAAATAAAACACATTTTCTAAAAACTCGTGTTTTTTAAGAAATCATGTAAACCTTCTAGAAGCTGTGATTTTAAAAAACGGGGGAAGTAAGCTTTTCTTATTTCCAAACGCATGCGCAAACTATAGAGAGTCGTTATGACGTAGAATGTGCATACTTTGTTGATTCCATTTATGAAATAAAACACGTTTTCTAAAAACTCATCTTTTTTAAGAAATCATGTAAACCTTCTAGAAGCTGTGATTTTTTAAAATGGGGGAAGTAAGCTTTTCTTATTTCCGGACACATGCGCAAACTATAGAAAGTCGTTATGACGTAGAATGTGCATACTTTGCAGATTCCATTTAAGAAATCAAACACATTTTCTAAAAACTCTTGTTTTTTACGAAATCATGTAAAGCTTCTAGAAGCTGAGATTTTAAAAAACAGTGGAAGTAAGCTTTTCTTATTTCCGGACGCATGCACAAACTATAGAAAGTCTTTAAGACGTAGAATGTGCATACTTTGTAGATTCCATTTATGAAATAAAACACGTTTTCAAAAAACTCGTGTTTTTTACGAAATGATGTAAACCTACTAGAAGCTGTGATTTTAAAAAATGGTGGAGGTAAGCTTTTCGTATTTCCGGACACATGCGCAAACTATAGAAAGTCGTTATGACGTAGTATCTGCATACTTTGTTGATTCCATTTATAAAATAAAACACATTTTCTAAAAACTCGTGTTGTTTACGAAATCATGTAAACCTTCTAGAAGCTGTGATTTTAAAAAACGGTGGAGGTAAGCTTTTCTTATTTCCGGACGCATGTGCAAACTATAGAAAGTCATTATTATGTAGAATCTGCATACTTTGTAGATTCCATTTATGAAATAAAACACATTTTCTAAAAACTCGTTTTTTTACGAAATCATGTAAACCTTATAGAAGCTGTGATTTTAAAAAACGGTGGAAGTAAGCTTTTCTTATTTCCAGACGCATGCACAAACTATAGAAAGTCCTTATTACATAGAATGTGTATACTTTGTAGATTCCATTTATGAAATAAAACACATTTTCTAAAAACTCGTGTTTTTTACGAAATCGCGTAAACCTTCTAGAAGCTGTGATTTTAAAAAATGGGGGAGGTAAGCTTTTCTTATTTCTGGACGCATGTGCAAACTATAGAATGTCATTATGACGTAGAATGTGCATATTTTGTAGATTCCATTTATGATAGAAAACACATTTTCTAAAAACTCATGTTTTTTAAGAAATCATTTAAACCTTCTAGAAGCTGTGATTTTAAAAAACGGTGGAAGTAGGCTTTTCTTATTTCCGGACGCATGCGCAAACTATAGAATGTCATTATGATGTAGAATGTGCATACTTTGTAGATTCCATTTATGATAGAAAACACATTTTCTAAAAACTCATGTTTTTTAAGAAATCATGTAAACCTTCTAGAAGCTGTGATTTTAAAAAACGGTGTAAGTAAGCTTTTCTTATTTCCGGACGCATGCGCAAACTATAGAAAGTCGTTATGATGTAGAATGTGCATACTTTGTTGATTCCATTTATGAAATAAAACACATTTTCTAAAAACTCATGTTTTTTACGAAATCATGTAAACCTTCTAGAAGCTGTGATTTTAAAAAACGGTGGAAGTAAGCTTTTCTTATTTCCGGACGCATGCGCAAACTATAGAAAGTCATTATGACGTAGAATGTGCATACTTTGTTGATTCCATTTATGAAATAAAACACATTTTCTAAAAACTCATGATTTTTACGAAATCATGTAAATCTTCTAGAAGCTGTGATTTTAAAAAATGGTGGAAGTAAGCTTTTCTTATTTCCGGACGCATGCGCAAACTATAGAAAGTCGTTATGACGTAGAATGTGAATACTTTGTTGATTCCATTTATGAAATAAAAACACATTTTCTAAAAACTCTTGTTTTTAAGAAATCATGTAAACCTTCTAGAAGCTGTGATTTTAAAAAACGGTGGAAGTAATCTTTTCTTATTTCCGGACGCATGCGCAAACTATAGAAAGTCGTTATGAGGTAGAATGTGCATACTTTGTAGATTCCATTCATGAAATAAAACACATTTTCTAAAAACTCGTGTTTATTAAGAAATCATGTAAACTTTCTAGAAGCTGTGATTTTAAAAAACGGGGGAAGTAAGCTTTTCTTATTTCCGGACACATGCACAAAATATAGAAAGTCGTTATGATGTAGAATGTGGATACTTTATAGATTCCATTTATGAAATAAAACACATTTTCTAAAAACTCGTGTTTTTTACGAAATCATGTAAACCTTCTAGAAGCTCTGATTTTAAAAAACGATGGAAGTAAGCTTTTCTTATATCCGGACGCATGCGCAAACTATAGAAAGTTGTTATTTTCATAGAATGTGCATACTTTGTTGATTCCATTTATGAAATAAAACACATTTTCTAAAAAATCGTGTTTTTTACGAAATCATGTAAACCTTCTAGAAGATGTGATTTTAAAAAACGGGGGAAGTAAGCTTTTCTTATTTCCAAACGCATGCGTAAACTATAGAAAGTCGTTATGATGTAGAATGTGCATACTTTGTTGATTCCATTTATGAAATAAAACACATTTTCTAAAAACTCGTGTTTTTTAAGAAATCATGTAAACCTTCTAGAATCTGTGATTTTAAAAAACTGGGGAGGTAAGTTTTTCTTATTTCCGGACGCATGCGCAAACTATAGAAATTCGTTATGACATAGAATGTGCATACTTTGTTGATTCCATTTATGAAATAAAACACATTTTCTAAAAACTTGTCTTTTTTAAGAAATCATTTAAACCTTCTAAAAGCTGTGATTTTAAAAAACGGGGGAAGTAAGCTTTTCTTATTTCCAAACGCATGCGCAAACTATAGAAAGTCGTTTATGACGTAGAATGTGCTTACTTTGTAGATTTCATTTATGAAATAAAACACATTTTCTAAAAACTCGTGCTTTTTAAGAAATCATGTAAACCTTCTAGAAGCTGTGATTTTAAAAAACGGGGGAAGTAACCTTTTCTTATTTCCAAACACATGCGCAAACTATAGAAAGTCATTATGACGTAGAATATGCATACTTTGTTGATTCCATTTATGAAATAAAACACATTTTCTAAAAACTCGTGTTTTTTAAGAAATCATGTAAACCTTCAGGAATCTGTGATTTTAAAAAACGGGGGAGGTAAGCTTTTCTTATTTCCGGACGCATGCGAAAACTATAAAAAGTTGTTATGACGTAGAATGTGCATACTTTGTTGATTCCATTTATGAAATAAAACACATTTTCTAAAAACTCGTGTTTTTTAAGAAATCATGTAAACCTTCTAGAAGCTGTGATTTTAAAAAATGGGGGAAGTAAGCTTTTCTTATTTCCAAACGCATGCGCAAATTATAGAAAGTCGTTATGACATAGAATGTGCATACTTTGTTGATTCCATTTATGAAATAAAACACATTTTCTAAAAACTCGTGTTTTTTAAGAAATCATGTAAACCTTTTAAAAGCTGTGATTTTAAAAAACGGGTGAAGTAAGATTTTTTTATTTCCGGACGCATGCGCAAACTATAGAAAGTCGTTATGATGTAGAATGTGCATACTTTGTAGATTCCATTTACGAAATAAAACATATTTTCTAAAAACTCGTTTTTTTTTACGAAATCATGTAAACCTTCTAGAAGCTGTGATTTTAGAAAACGGTGGAAGTAAGCTTTTCTTATTTCCGGACACATGCAGAAACTATAGAAAGTCGTTATGACGTAGAATGTGCATACTTTGTTGATTCTATTTATGAAATAAAACACATTTTCTAAAAACTCGTGTTTTTTAAGAAATCATGTAAACCTTCTAGAAGCTGTGATTTTAAAAAACGGGGGAAGTAACCTATTCTTATTTCCAAACACATGCGCAAACTATAGAAAGTCGTTATGACGTAGAATGTGCATACTTTGTTGATTCCATTTATGAAATAAAACACATTTTCTGAAAACTCGTGTTTTTTAAGAAATCATGTAAACCTTCTAGAATCTCTGATATTAAATAACGGTGGAAGTAAGCTTTTCTTATTTCCGAACGCATGCGCAAACTATAGAAAGTCGTTATGACGTATAATGTGCATACTTTGTTGATTCCATTCATGAAATAAAACACATTTTCTAAAAACTCGTGTTTTTAAAGAAATCATGTAAACCTTCTAGAATCTGTGATTTTAAAAAACGGGGGAGGTAAGCTTTTCTTATTTCCGGACGCATGCGCAAACTATAGAAAGTTGTTATGACCTAGAATGTGCATACTTTTTTTGATTCCATTTATGAAATAAAACACATTTTTTAAAAACTCGTGTTTTTTACGAAATCATGTAAACCTTCTAGAAGCTATGATTTTTAAAACGGTGGAAGTCAGCTTTTCTTATTTCCGGATGCATACGCAAACTATAGAAAGTCGTTATTTTCGTAGAATGTGCATACTTTGTTGATTCCATTTATGAAATAAAACACATTTTCTAAAAAATCGTGTTTTTACGAAATCATGTAAACCTTCTAGAAGCTGTGATTTTAAAAAACGGGTGAAGTAAGCTTTTCTTATTTCCAAACGCATGCGTAAACTATAGAAAGTCGTTATGACGTAGAATGTGCATACTTTGTTGATTCCATTTATGAAATAAAACACATTTTCTAAAAACTAGTGTTTTTTAAGGAATCACGTAAACCTTTTAGAATCTGTGATTTTAAAAAACTGGGGAGGTAAGCTTTTCTTATTTCCAGACGCATGCGCAAATTATAGAAATTCGTTATGACATAGAATGTGCATACTTTGTTGATTACATTTATGAAATAAAACACATTTTCTAAAAACTTGTGTTTTTTAAGAAATCATGTAAACCTTCTAGAAGCTGTGATTTTAAAAAACGGGGGAAGTAAGCTTTTCTTATTTCCAAACGCATGCGCAAACGATAGAAAGTCGTTTATGACATAGAATATGCTTACTTTGTAGATTTCATTTATGAAATAAAACACATTTTCTAAAAACTCGTGTTTTTTACGAAATCATGTATACCTTCTAGAAGCTGTGATTTTAAAAAACGGTGGAAGTAAGCTTTTCTTATTTCCGGACGAATGCGCAAACTATAGAAAGTCGTTATGACGTAGAATGTTCATACTTTGTTGATTCCATTTATGAAATAAAACACATTTTCTAAAAACTCGTGTTTTTTAAGAAATCATGTAAACCTTCTAGAAGCTGTTATTTTTAAAAACAGTGGAAGTAAGCTTTTCTTATTTCCGGACGCATCCGCAAACTATAGAAAGTCGTTATGACGTAGAATGTGCATACTTTGTTGATTCCATTTATGAAATAAAACACATTTTCTAAAAACTCGTGTTTTTTAAGAAATCATGTAAACCTTCTAGAAGCTGTGATTTTAAAAAACGGGGGAAGTAAGCTTTTCTTATTTCCAAATGCATGCGCAAATTATAGAAAGTCGTTATGACATTGAATGTGCATACTTTGTAGATTCCATTTGTGAAATAAAACAAATTTTCTAAAAGCTTGTGTTTTTTAAGAAATCATGTAAACCTTCTAGAAGCTGTGATTTTAAAAAATGGGTGAAGTAAGATTTTCTTATTTCCGGACGCATGGGAAAACTATAGAAAGTCGTTATGACGTAGAATGTGCATACTTTGTAGATATCATTTACGAAATAAAACACATTTTCTAAAAACTTGTTTTTTTTACGAAATCATGTAAACCTTCTAGAAGCTGTGATTTTAAAAAACGAGGGAAGTAAGCTTTTCTTATTTCCGGACGCATGCGGAAACTATAGAAAGTCGTTATGACGTAGAATGTGCATACTTTGTTGATTACATTTATGAAATAAAACACATTTTCTAAAAACTTGTGTTTTTTAAGAAATCATGTAAACCTTCTAGAAGCTGTGATTTTAAAAAACGGGGGAAGTAAGCTTTTCTTATTTCCAAACGCATGCGCAAACGATAGAAAGTCGTTTATGACGTAGAATATGCTTACTTTGTAGATTTCATTTATGAAATAAAACACATTTTCTAAAAACTCATGTTTTTTACGAAATCATGTATACATTCTAGAAGCTGTGATTTTAAAAAATGGTGGAAGTAAGCTTTTCTTATTTCCGGACGAATTCGCAAACTATAGAAAGTCGTTATGACGTAGAATGTGCATACTTTGTAGAGTCCATTTACGAAATAAAACACATTTTCTGAAAACTCATTTTTTTTACGAAATCATGTAAACCTTCTAGAAGCTGTGATTTTAAAAAACGGTGGAAGTAAACTTTTCTTATTTCCGGACACATGCGCAAACTATAGAAAGTCGTTATGACATAGAATGTGCATACTTTGTTGATTCCATTTATGAAATAAAACACATTTTCTAAAAACTCGTGTTTTTTAAGAAATCATGTAAACCTTCTATAAGCTGTGATTTTAAAAAACGGGTGAAGTAAGATTTTCTTATTTTCGGACGCATGCGCAAACCATAGAAATTCGTTATGACGTAGAATGTGCATACTTTGTTGATTCCATTTATGAAATAAAACACATTTTCTAAAAACTCGTGTTTTTTAAGAAATCATGTAAACCTTCTAGAAGCGGTGATTTTAAAAAACAGTGGAAGTAAGCTTTTCTTATTTCCGGACGCATCCGCAAACTATAGAAAGTCGTTATGACATAGAATGTGCATACTTTGTTGATTCCATTTATGAAATAAAACACATTTTCTAAAAACTCGTGTTTTTTAAGAAATCATGTAAATCTTCTAGAAGCTGTGATTTTAAAAAACGGGGGAAGTAAGCTTTTCTTATTTCCAAACGCATGCGCAAATTATAGAATGTCGATTATGACGTAGAATGTGCATCCTTTTTAGATTCTATTTATGAAATAAAACACATTTTCTAAAAACTAGTGTTTTTTACGAAATCTTGTAAACCTTCTAGAAGCTGTGATTTTAAAAAACGATGGAAGTAAGCTTTTCTTATTTCTGGACGAATGCACAAACTATAGAAAGTCATTATGACGTAGAATGTGCATACTTTGTTGATTCCATTTATGAAATAAAACACATTCTCTAAAAACTTGTGTTTTTTTCGAAATCATGTAAACCTTCTAAACGCCGTGATTTTAAAAAACGATGGAAGTAAGCTTTTCTTATTTCCGGACGAATGCACAAACTATAGAAGGTCATTATGATGTACAATGTGCATACTTTGTTGATTCCATTTATGAAATAAAACACATTTTCTAAAAACTCGTGTTTTTTAAGAAATCAAGTAAACCTTCTAGAAGCTGTGATTTTAAAAAACGGGTGAAGTAAGATTTTCTTATTTCCGGACACATGCGCAAACTATAGAAAGTCGTTATGACGTAGAATGTGCATACTTTGTAGATTCCATTTATGAAATAAAACAAATTTTGAAAAAACGCATGTTTTTTACGAAATCATGTAAACCTTCTAGAAGCTGTGATTTTAAAAAACGGTGGAAGTAAGCTTTTCTTATTTCTGAACACATGCACAAACTATAGAAAGTCGTTATGACATAGAATGTGCATACTTTGTAGATTCCATTTATGAAATAAAACACATTTTCTAAAAACTCGTGTTTCTTACGAAATCATGTAAACCTTCTAAAAGTTGTGATTTTAAAAAACGGTGGAAGTAAGCTTTATTTATTTCCGGACGCATGCGCAAACTATAGAAAGTCGGTATGACGTAGAATGTGCATACTTTGCTGATTATATTTATGAAATAAAGCACATTTTCTAAAAACTCGTGGTTTTTAAGAAATCATGTAAACCTTCTAGAAGCTGTGAGTTTAAAAAACGGGGGAAGTAAGCTTTTCTTATTTCCGGACGCATGTGCAAACTATAGAAAGTCGTTATGACGTAGAATGTGCATACTTTGTAGATTCCATTTATGAAATAAAGCACATTTTCTAAAAACTCATATTTTTTACGAAATCATGTAAACCTTCTAGAAGCCGTGATTTTGAAAAACGGTGGAAGTAAGCTTTTCTTATTTCCGGAGGCATGCACAAACTATAGAAAGTTGTTATTTTCATAGAATGTGCATACTTTGTTGAATCCATTTATGAAATAAAACACATTTTCTAAAAACTCGTGTTTTTTAAGAAATCATGTAAACCTTCTAGAAGCTGTGATTTTAAAAAACGGTGGAAGTAAGCTTTTCTTATTTCCGAATGCATGCGCAAACTATAGAAAGTCGTTATGAAGTAGAATGTGCATACTTTGTTGATTCAATTTATGAAATAAAACACATTTTCTACAAACTCATGTTTTTTAAGAAATAATGTAAACCTTCTAGAAGCTGTGATTTTAAAAAACGGGGGAAGTAAGCTTTTCTTATTTCCGGACGCATGCGCAAACTATAGAAAGTCGTTTATGACGTAGAATGTGCATCCTTTGTAGATTCTGTTTATGAAATAAAACACATTTTCTAAAAACTCGTGTTTTTTACGAAATCAAGTAAACCTTCTAGAAGCTGTGATTTTAAAAAACGATGGAAGTAAGCTTTTCTTATTTCCGGACGAATGCGCAAACTATAGAAAGTCGTTATGACGTAGAATGTCCATACTTTGTTGATTCCATTTATGAAATAAAACACATTTTCTAAAAACTCGTGGTTTTTAAGAAATCATGTAAACCTTCTAGAAGCTGTGATTTTAAAAAACAGGGGAAGTAAGCTTTTCTTATTTCCGGACGCATGCGCAAACTATAGAAAGTCGTTATCACATAGAATGTGCATACTTTGTTGATTCCATTTATGAAATAAAAGACATTTTCTAAAAACTCGTGTTTTTTAAGAAATCATGTAAACCTTCTAGAAGATGTGATTTTAAAAAATGGGTGAAGTAAGATTTTCTTATTTCCGGACGCATGCGCAAACTATATAAAGTCGTTATGACGTAAAATGTGCACACTTTGTAGATTCCATTTATGAAATAAAACGCATTTTTTAAAAACTCATGTTTTTTACGAAATCATGTAAACCTTCTAGAAGCTGTGATTTTAAAAAACGGTGGAAGTAAGCTTTTCTTATTTCCGAACGGATGCGCAAACTATAGAAAGTCGTTATGACGTAGAATGTGCATACTTTGTCGATTCCATTTATGAAATAAAACACATTTTCTAAAAACTCGTGTTTTTTTAAGAAATCATGTAAACATTCTAGAAGCTGTGATTTTAAAAAACAGGGGAAGTAAGCTTTTCTTATTTCCGGACGCATGCGCAAACTATAGAAAGTAGTTATGACGTAGAATGTGCATACTTTGTTGATTCCATTTAAGAAATAAAACACATTCTCTAAAAACACGCGTTTTTTACGAAATCATGTAAACCTTCTAAAAGCTGTGATTTTAAAAAACGATGGAAGTAATCTTTTCTTATTTCCGGACGAATGCGCAAACTATAGAAGGTCAATATGACGTAGAGTGTGCATACTTTGTTGATTCCATTTATGAAATAAAACACATTTTCTAAAAACTCGTGTTTTTTAAGAAATCATGTAAACCTTCTAGAAGCTGTGATTTTAAAAAACGAGGGAAGTAAGCTTTTCTTATTTCCAAACGCATGCGCAAATTATAGAAAGTCGTTATGACATAGAATGTGCATACTTTGTTGATTCCATTTATGAAATAAAACACATTTTCTAAAAACTCGTGTTTTTTAAGAAATCATGTAAACCTTGTAGAAGCTGTGATTTTAAAAAATGGGTGAAGTAAGATTTTCTTATTTCCGGACGCATGCGCAAACTATAGAAAGTCGTTATGACGTAGAATGTGCATATTTTGTAGTTTCCATTTATGAAAAAAACACATTTTCTAAAAACTCGTGTTTCTTACGAAATCATGTAAACCTTCTAGAAGATGTGATTTTAAAAAACGGGGGAAGTAAGCTTTTCTTATTTCCAAACGCATGTGCAAACTATAGAAAGTCGTTATGACGTAGAATGTGCATACTTTGTTGATTCCATTTATGAAATAAAACACATTTTCTAAAAACTCGTGTTTTTTATGAATTCATGTAAACCTTCTAGAAGCCGTGATTTTAAAAAACGGGGGAAGTAAGCTTTTCTTATTTCCAAACGAATGCGCAAACTATAGAAAGTCGTTATGACATAGAATGTGCATACTTTGTTGATTCCATTTATGAAATAAAACACATTTTCTAAAAACTCGTGTTTTTTAAGAAATCATGTAAACCTTCTAGAAGCTGTGATTTTAAAAAACGGGGGAAGTAAGCTTTTCTTATTTCCGGACGCATGCGCAAATAATAGAAAGTCGTTTATGACGTAGAATGTGCATACTTTGTAGATTCCATTTATGAAATAAAACACATTTTCTAAAAACTCTTGTTTTTTATGAAATCATGTAAACCTTCTAGAAGCTGTGATTTTAAAAAACAGTGGAAGTAAGCTTTTTTTATTTCCGGACGCATGCACAAACTATAGAAAGTCGTTATGACGTAGAATGTGCATACTTTCAAGATTCCATTTAAGAAATAAAACACATTTTCTAAAAACTCGTGTTTCTTACGAAATCATGTAAACCTTCTAGAAGCTGTGATTTTAAAAAACGGTGGAAGTAAGCTTTTCTTATTTCCGGACGCATGCGCAAACTATAGAAAGTCGTTATGACGTAGAATGTGCATACTTTGTTGATTCCATTTATGAAATAAAACACATTTTCTAAAAACTCGTGTTTTTTAAGAAATCATGTAAACCTTCTAGAAGCTGTGATTTTAAAAAACGGGGGAAGTAAGCTTTTCTTATTTCCGAACGGATGCGCAAACTATAGAAAGTCGTTATGACGTAGAATGTGCATACTTTGTCGATTCCATTTATGAAATAAAACACATTTTCTAAAAACTCGTGTTTTTTTAAGAAATCATGTAAACATTCTAGAAGCTGTGATTTTAAAAAACAGGGGAAGTAAGCTTTTCTTATTTCCGGACGCATGCGCAAACTATAGAAAGTCGTTATGACATAGAATGTGCATACTTTGTTGATTCCATTTAAGAAATAAAACACATTCTCTAAAAACACGCGTTTTTTACGAAATCATGTAAACCTTCTAAAAGCTGTGATTTTAAAAAACGATGGAAGTAATCTTTTCTTATTTCCGGACGAATGCGCAAACTATAGAAGGTCAATATGACGTAGAGTGTGCATACTTTGTAGATTCCATTTATGAAATAAAACACATTTTCTAAAAACTCGTGTTTTTTAAGAAATCATGTAAACCTTCTAGAAGCTGTGATTTTAAAAAACGAGGGAAGTAAGCTTTTCTTATTTCCAAACGCATGCGCAAATTATAGAAAGTCGTTATGACATAGAATGTGCATACTTTGTTGATTCCATTTATGAAATAAAACACATTTTCTAAAAACTCGTGTTTTTTAAGAAATCATGTAAACCTTGTAGAAGCTGTGATTTTAAAAAATGGGTGAAGTAAGATTTTCTTATTTCCGGACGCATGCGCAAACTATAGAAAGTCGTTATGACGTAGAATGTGCATATTTTGTAGTTTCCATTTATGAAAAAAACACATTTTCTAAAAACTCGTGTTTCTTACGAAATCATGTAAACCTTCTAGAAGATGTGATTTTAAAAAACGGGGGAAGTAAGCTTTTCTTATTTCCAAACGCATGTGCAAACTATAGAAAGTCGTTATGACGTAGAATGTGCATACTTTGTTGATTCCATTTATGAAATAAAACACATTTTCTAAAAACTCGTGTTTTTTATGAATTCATGTAAACCTTCTAGAAGCCGTGATTTTAAAAAACGGGGGAAGTAAGCTTTTCTTATTTCCAAACGAATGCGCAAACTATAGAAAGTCGTTATAACATAGAATGTGCATACTTTGTTGATTCCATTTATGAAATAAAACACATTTTCTAAAAACTCGTGTTTTTTAAGAAATCATGTAAACCTTCTAGAAGCTGTGATTTTAAAAAACGGGGGAAGTAAGCTTTTCTTATTTCCGGACGCATGCGCAAATAATAGAAAGTCGTTATGACGTAGAATGTGCATACTTTGTAGATTCCATTTATGAAATAAAACACATTTTCTAAAAACTCGTGTTTTTTAAGAAATCATGTAAACTTTCTAGAAGCTGTGATTTTAAAAAACGGGGGAAGTAAGCTTTTCTTATTTCCGGACGCATGCGCAAACTATAGAAAGTCGTTATGACGTAGAATGTGCATACTTTGTAGATTCCATTTATGAAATAAAGCACATTTTCTAAAAACTCGTGTTTTTTCCGAAATCATGTAAACCTTCTAGAAGCTATGATTTAAAAAAAGGGTGGAAGTAAGCTTTCCTTATTTCCGGACGCATGCGCAAACTATAGAAAGTCGTTATGACGTAGAATGTGCATACATTGTAGATTCCATTTATGAAATAAAACACATTTTCTAAAAACTCGTGTTTTTTACGAAATCATGTAAACCTTCTAGAAGCTGTGATTTAAAAAAACGGTGGAAGTAAGCTTTTCTTATTTCCGGATGCATGGGCAAACTATAGAAAGGCGTTATGACGTAGAATGTGCATACTTTGTTGATTCCATTTATGAAATAAAACACATTTTCTAATAACTCGTGTTTTTTAAGAAATCATCTAAACCATCTAGAAGCTGTGATTTTAAAAAACGGGGGAAGTAAGCTTTTCTTATTTCCAAACGCATGCGCAAACTATAGAAAGTCGTTATGACATAGAATGTGCATACTTTGGTGATTCCATTTATGAAATAAAACACATTTTCTAAAAAATCGTGTTTTTTAAGAAATCATGTAAACCTTCTAGAAGCTGTGATTTTAAAAAACGGGGGAAGTAAGCTTTTCTTATTTCCAAACGCATGCCCATATTATAGAAAGTTGTTTATGACATAGAATGTGCATACTTTGAAGATTCCATTTATGAAATAAAACACATTTTCTAAAAACACGTGTTTTTTATGAAATCATGTAAACCTTCTAGAAGCTGTGATTTTAAAAAATAGTGGAAGTAAGCTTTTCTTATTTCTGGACGAATGCGCAAACTATAGAAAATCGTTATGACATAGAATGTGCATACTTTGTTGATTCCATTTATGAAATAAAACACATTTTCTAAAAACTCGTGTTTTTTAAGAAATCATGTAAACCTTCTAGAAGCTGTGATTTTAGAAAACGAGGGAAGTAAGCTTTTCTTATTTCCGGACGCATGCGCAAACTATAGAAAGTCGTTATGACGTAGAATGTCCATACTTTGCTGATTCCATTTATGAAATGAAACACATTTTCTAAAAACTCGTGTTTTTTAAGAAATCATGTAAACCTTCTAGAAGCTGTGATTTTAAAAAACGGGGAAAGTAAGCTTTTCTTATTTTGGGACGCATGCGCAAACTATAGAAATTCGTTATGACGTAGAATGTGCATACTTTGTAGATTCCATTTATGAAATAAAACACATTTTCTAAAAACTCGTGTTTTTTACGAAATCATGTAAACCTTCTAGAAGCTGTGATTTTAAAAAACGGTGGAAGTAAGCTTTTCTTATTTCCGGTTGCATGCATAAACTTTAGAAATTCGTTATGACGTAGAATGTGCATACTTTGTTGATTCCATTTATGAAGTAAAACACATTTTCTAAAAACTCGTGTTTTTTAAGAAATCATGTAAACCTTCTAGAAGCTGTGATTTTAAAAAACGAGGGAACTAAGATTTTCTTATTTCCAAACGCATGCGCAAACTATAGAAAGTCGTTATGACGTAGAATGTGCATACTTTGTAGATTCCATTTATGAAATAAAACACATTTTCTAAAAACTCGTGTTTTGTAAGAAATCTTGTAAACCTTCTAGGATTTGTGATTTTAAAAAACGGGGGAGGTAAGCTTTTCTTAATTCCGGACGCATGCGCAAACTATAAAAAGTCCTTATCACGTAGAATGTGCATACTTTCTTGATTCCATTTATGAAATAAAACACATTTTCTAAAAACTCGTGTTTTTTAAGAAATCATGTAAACCTTCTAGAAGCTATGATTTTAAAAAACGGGGGAAGTTAGCTTTTCTTATTTCCAAACGCATGCGCAAATTATAGAAAGTCGTTTATGAAGTAGAATGTGCATACTTTGTACGTTCCATTTATGAAATAAAACACATTTTCTAAAAACTCGTGTTTTTTATGAAATCATGTAAACCTTCTAGAAGCTGTGATTTTAAAAAACAGTGGAACTAAGCTTTTCTTATTTCCGGATGAATGTGCAAACTATAGAAAGTCGTTATGACGTAGAATGTGCATACTTTGCTGATTCCATTTATGAAATAAAACACATTTTCTAAAAACTCATGTTTTTTAAGAAATCATGTAAACCTTCTAGAAGCTGTGATTTTAAAAAACGGGGAATTAAGCTTTTCTTATTTCCGGACGCATGCGCAAACTATAGAAAGTCGTTATGACGTAGAATGTGCATACTTTGTTGATTCCATTTATGAAATAAAAGACAGTTTGTAAAAACTCGTGTTTTTTAAGAAATCATGTAAAGCTTCTAGAAGCTGTGATTTTAAAAAACAGTGGAAGTAAGCTTTTCTTATTTACGGACGCATGCGCAAACTATAGAAAGTCGTTATGATTTAGAATGTGCATACTTTGTTGATTCCATTTATGAAATAAAACACATTTTCTAAAAGCTCGTGTTTTTTAAGAAATCGTGTAAACCTTCTAGAAGCTGTGATTTTAAAAAACGGGGGAAGTAAGCTTTTCTTATTTCCAAACGCATGCGCAAACTATAGAAAGTTGTTATGACGTAGAATGTGCATACTTTGTTGATTCCATTTATGAAATAAAACACATTTTCTAAAAACTCGTGTTTTTTACGAAATCATGTAAACCTTCTAGAAGCTGTGATTGTAAAAAATGGTGGAAGTAAGCTTTTCTTATTTCTGGACGCATGCGCAAACTATAGAAAGTCGTTATGACTTAGAATGTGCATACTTTGTAGATTCCATTTATGAAATAAAACACATTTTCTAAAAACTCGTGTTTTTTACGAAATCATGTAAACCTACTAGAAGCTGTGATTTTAAAAAACGGGGGAGGTAAGCTCTTCTTATTTCCGGACGCATGCGCAAACTATAGAAAGTCGTTATGACGTAGAATGTGCATACTTTGTTGATTCCATTTATGAAATAAAACACATTTTCTAAAAACTCGTGTTTTTTATGAAATCATGTAAACCTACTAGAATATGTGATTTTAAAAAACGGGGGAGGTAAGCTCTTCTTATTTCCGGACGCATGCGCAAACTATAGAAAGTCGTTATGACGTAGAATGTGCATACTTTGTAGATTCCATTTATGAAATAAAACACATTTTCTAAAAACTCGTGTTTTTTAGGAAATCATGTAAAACTTCAAGAAGCTGTGATTTTAAAAAATGGGGGAATTAAGCTTTTCTTATTTCTGGAGGCATGCGCAAACTATAGAAAGTCGTTATGACGTAGAATGTGCATACTTTGTTGATTTCATTTATGAAATAAAACACATTTTCTAAAAACTCGTGTTTTTTAAGAAATCATGTAAACCTTCTAGAAGCTGTGATTTTAAAAAACAGAGGAAGTAAGCTTTTCCTATTTGCAAAGGCATGCGCAAACTATAGAAAGTCGTTATGACGTAGAATGTGCATACTTTGTTGATTCCATTTATGAAATAAAACACATTTTCTAAAAACTCGTGTTTTTTAAGAAATCATGTAAACCTTGTAGAAGCTGTGATTTTAAAAAATGGGTGAAGTCAGATTTTCTTATTTCCGGACGTATGCGCAAACTATAGAAAGTCGTTATGACGTAGAATGTGCATACTTTGTAGATTCCATTTATGAAATAAAACACATTTTCTCAAAACTCGTGTTTCTTACGAAATCATGTAAACCTTCTAGAAGCTGTGATTTTAAAAAACGGTGGAAGTAAGCTTTTCTTATTTCCGGAGACATGCGCAAACTATAGAAAGTCATTATGATGTAGAATGTGCATACTTTGTTGATTCCATTTATGAAATAAAAAACATTTTCTAAAAACTCGTGTTTTTTACGAAATCATGTAAACCTTCTAGAAGCTGTGATTTTAAAAAATGGTGGAAGTAAGGTTTTCTTATTTCTGGACGCATGCGCAAACTATAGAAAGTCGTTATGACTTAGAATGTGCATACTTTGTTGATTCCATTTATGAAATAAAATGCATTTTCTAAAAACTCGTGTTTTTTACGAAATCATGTAAACCTTCTAGAAGCTGTGATTTTAAAAAACGGGGGAAGTAAGCTTTTCTTATTTCCGGACGCATGCGCAAACTATAGAAAGTCGTTATGACGTAGAATGTGCATACATTGTAGATTCCATTTATGAAATAAAACACATTTTCTAAAAACTCGTGTTTTTTACGAAATCATGTAAACCTTCTAGAAGCTGTGATTTTAAAAAACGGTGGAAGTAAGCTTTTCTTATTTCCGGATGCATGGGCAAACTATAGAAAGGCATTATGACGTAGAATGTGCATACTTTGTTGATTCCATTTATGAAATAAAACACATTTTCTAAAAACTCGTGTTTTTTAAGAAATCATCTAAACCATCTAGAAGCTGTGATTTTAAAAAACGGGGGAAGTAAGCTTTTCTTATTTCCAAACGCATGCGCAAACTATAGAAAGTGGTTATGACATAGAATCTGCATACTTTGGTGATTCCATTTATGAAATAAAACACATTTTCTAAAAAATCGTGTTTTTTAAGAAATCATGTAAACCTTCTAGAAGCTGTGATTTTAAAAAACGGGGGAAGTAAGCTTTTCTTATTTCCAAACGCATGCCCATATTATAGAAAGTTGTTTATGACATAGAATGTGCATACTTTGAAGATTCCATTTATGAAATAAAACACATTTTCTAAAAACACGTGTTTTTTATGAAATCATGTAAACCTTCTAGAAGCTGTGATTTTAAAAAATAGTGGAAGTAAGCTTTTCTTATTTCTGGACGAATGCGCAAACTATAGAAAATCGTTATGACATAGAATGTGCATACTTTGTTGATTCCATTTATGAAATAAAACACATTTTCTAAAAACTCGTGTTTTTTAAGAAATCATGTAAACCTTCTAGAAGCTGTGATTTTAGAAAACGAGGGAAGTAAGCTTTTCTTATTTCCAGACGCATGCGCAAACTATAGAAAGTCGTTATGACGTAGAATGTCCATACTTTGCTGATTCCATTTATGAAATGAAACACATTTTCTAAAAACTCGTGTTTTTTAAGAAATCATGTAAACCTTCTAGAAGCTGTGATTTTAAAAAACGGGGAAAGTAAGCTTTTCTTATTTTGGGACGCATGCGCAAACTATAGAAATTCGTTATGACGTAGAATGTGCATACTTTGTAGATTCCATTTATGAAATAAAACACATTTTCTAAAAACTCGTGTTTTTTACGAAATCATGTAAACCTTCTAGAAGCTGTGATTTTAAAAAACGGTGGAAGTAAGCTTTTCTTATTTCCGGTTGCATGCATAAACTATAGAAAGTCGTTATGACGTAGAATGTGCATACTTTGTTGATTCCATTTATGAAGTAAAACACATTTTCTAAAAACTCGTGTTTTTTAAGAAATCATGTAAACCTTCTAGAAGCTGTGATTTTAAAAAACGAGGGAAGTAAGCTTTTCTTATTTCCGGACGCATGAGCAAACTATAGAAGGTCGTTATGACGTAGAATGTGCATACTTTGTAGATTCGATTTATGAAATAAAACACATTTTCTAAAAACTCATGTTTTTTACGAAATCATGTAAACATTCTAGAAGATGTGATTTTAAAAAACGGTGGAAGTAAGCTTTTCTTATTTCCGGACGCATGCGCAAACTATAGAAAGTTGTTATGACGTAGAATGTGCATACTTTGTTGACTCCATTTATGAAATAAAACACATTTTCTAAAAACTCATGTTTTTTAAGAAATCATGTAAACCTTCTAGAAGCTGTGATTTTAAAAAATCGGGGAAGTAAGCTTTTCTTATTTCCGGACGCATGCGCAAACTATATAAAGTCGTTATGCCGTAGAATGTGCCTACTTTGTTCATTCCATTTATGAAATAAAACACATTTTCTAAAAACTCGTGTTTCTTACGAAATCATGTAAACCTTCTAGAAGCTGTGATTTTAAAAAACGGGGGAAGTTAGCTTTTCTTATTTCCGGAAGCATGCGCAAACTATAGAAAGTCGTTATGATGTAGAATGTGCATACTTGTTGATTCCATTTATGAAACAAAACACATTTTCTAAAAACTCGTGTTTTTTAAGAAATCATGTAAACCTTCTAGAAGCTGTGATTTTAAAAAACGGGGGAAGTATGCTTTTCTTATTTCCAAACGCATGCGCAAACTATAGAAATTCATTATGACGTAGAATGTGCATACTTTGTTGATTCCATTCATGAAATAAAAGACATTTTCTAAAAACTCGAGTTTTTGAAGAAATCATGTAAACCTTCTAGAATCTGTGATTTTAAAAAACGGGGAAGGTAAGCTTTTCTTATTTCCAGACGTATGCGTAAACTATAGAAAGTCATTATGACGTAGAATGTGCATACTTTGTTGATTCCATTTATGAAACAAAACACATTTTCTAAAAACTCGTGTTTTTTAAGAAATCATGTAAACCTTCTAGAAGCTGTGATTTTAAAAAACGGGGGAAGTAAGCTTTTCTTATTTCCGGACTCATGCGCAAACTATAGAAGGTCGTTATGACGTAGAATGTGCATACTTTGTAGATTCGATTTATGAAATAAAACACATTTTCTAAAAACTCATGTTTTTTACGAAATCATGTAAACATTCTAGAAGATGTGATTTTAAAAAACGGTGGAAGTAAGCTTTTCTTATTTCCGGACGCATGCGCAAACTATAGAAAGTTGTTATGACGTAGAATGTGCATACTTTGTTGATTCCATTTATGAAATAAAACACATTTTCTAAAAACTCGTGTTTTTTAAGAAATCATGTAAACCTTCTAGCAGCTGTGATTTTAAAAAACGGGGGAAGTAAGCTTTTCTTATTTCAGGACGCATGCGCAAACTATAGAAAGTCGTTATGCCGTAGAATGTGCATACTTTGTTGATTCCATTTATGTTACAAAACACATTTTCTAAAAACTCGTGTTTTTTAAGAAGTCATGTAAACCTTCTAGAAGCTGTGATTTTAAAAAACAGGGGAAGTATGTTTTTCTTATTTCTAAACGCATGCGCAAACTATAGAAAGTCCTTATGACGTAGAATGTGCATACTTTGTTGATTCCATTCATGAAATAAAACACATTTTCTAAAAACTCGAGTTTTTGAAGAAATCATGTAAACCTTCTAGAATCTGTGATTTTAAAAAACGGGGAAGGTAAGCTTTTCTTATTTCCGGACGTATGCGTAAACTATAGAAAGTCGTTATTACGTAGAATGTGCATACTTTGTTGATTCCATTTATGAAATAAAACACATTTTCTAAAAAATCGTGTTTTGTAAGAAATCATGTAAACCTTTTAGAAGCTGTGATTTTAAAAAACGGGGGAAGTAAACTTTTCTTATTTCCAAACGCATGCGCAAACTATAGAAAGTCGTTTATGACGTAGAATGTGCATAGTTTGTTGATTCCATTTATGAAATAAACACATTTTCTAAAAATTTGTGTTTTTTAAGAAATCATGTAAACCTTCTAGAAGCTGTGATTTTAAAAAACAGTGGAAGTAAGCTTTTTTTATTTCCGGACGAATGAGCAAACTATAGAAAGTCGTTATGACATAGAATGTGCATACTTTGTTGATTCCATTTATGAAATAAAACACATTTTCTAAAAACTCGTGTTTTTTAAGAAATCATGTAAACCTTCTAGAAGCTGTGATTTTAAAAAACGTGGGAAGTAAGCTTTTCTTATTTCTCGACGCATGCGCAAACTATAGAAAGTCGTTATGACGTAGAATGTGCATACTTTGTTGATTCCATTTATGAAATAAAACACATTTTCTAAAAACTAGTGTTTTTTAAGAAATCATGTAAACCTTCTAGAAGCTGTGATTTTAAAAAATGGGGGAAGTAAGCTTTTCTTATCTCCGGAAGCATTCGCAAACTATAGAAAGTCGTTATGACGTAGAATGTGCATACTTTGTTGATTCCATTGATGAAATAAAACACATTTTCTAAAAACTCGTGTTTTTTAAGAAATCATGTAAACCTTCTAGAAGCTGTGATTTTAAAAAACGGGGGAAGTAAGCTTTACTTATTTCCGGACGCATGCGCAAACTTTAGAAAGTCGTTATGACGAAGAATGTGCATACTTTGTAGATTCCATTTATGAAATAAAACACATTTTTTAAAAACTCATGTTTTTTACGAAATCATGTAAACATTCTAGAAGCTGTGATTTTAAAAAACGGTGGAAGTAAGCTTTTCTTATTTCCGGACGCATGCGCAAACTATTGAAAGTTTTTATGACGTAGAATGTGCATACTTTGTTGATTCCATTTATGAAATAAAACACATTTTCTAAAAACTCGTGTTTTTTAAGAAATCATGTAAACCTTCTAGAAGCTGTGATTTTAAAAAACGGGGGAAGTAAGCTTTTCTTATTTCCGGACGCATGCGCAAACTATAGAAAGTCGTTATGACGTAGAATGTGCATACTTTGTTGATTCCATTTATGAAATAAAACACATTTTATAAAAACTCGTGTTTTTTAAGAAATCATGTAAACCTTCTAGAAGCTGTGATTTTAAAAAATGGGGGAAGTAAGCTTTTCTTATTTCCAAACGCATGTGCAAACTATAGAAAGTCGTTTATGACGTAGAATGTGCATACTTTGTAGATTCCATTTATGAAATAAAACACATTTTCTAAAAACTCGTGTTTTTTAAGAAATCATGTAAACCTTCTAGAAGCTGTGATTTAAAAAACGAGGGAAGTAAGATTTTCTTATTTCCGGACGCATGCGCAAACTATAGAGAGTCGTTATGACGTAGAATGTGCATACTTTGTAGATTCCATTTTTGAAATAAAAAAACATTTTCTAAAAACTAGTGTTTTTTACGAAATCATGTAAACCTTCTAGAAGCTGTGATTTTAAAAAACGGTGGAAGTAAGCTTTTCTTATTTTCGGATGAATGCGCAAACTATAGAAAGTCGTTATGACGTAGAATGTGCATACTTTGTTGATTCCATTTATGAAATAAAACACATTTTCTAAAAATTCATTTTTTTTAAGAAATCATGTAAACCTTGTAGAAGCTGTGATTTTAAAAAACGGGGGAAGTAAGCTTTTCTTATTTCCAAATGCATGCGCAAACTATAGAAAGTCGTTATGACGTAGAATGTGCATACTTTGTTGATTCCATTTATGAAATAAAACACATTTTCTAAAAACTCGTGTTTTTTAAGAAATCATGTAAACATTCTAGAAGCTGTGATTTTAAAAAACGGGGGAGGTAAGCTCTTCTTATTTCCAGACGCATGCGCAAAATATAGAAAGTCGTTATGACGTAGAATGTGCATACTTTGTTGATTCCATTTATGAAATAAAACACATTTTCTAAAAACTCGTGTTTTTTACGAAATCATGTAAACCTTCTAGAAGCTGTGATTTTAAAAAACGGTGGAAGTAAGCTTTTCTTATTTCTGGATGAGTGCGCAAACTATAGAATGTCGTTATGACGTAGAATGTGCATACTTTGTTGATTCCATTTATGAAATAAAACACATTTTCTAAAAACTTGTGTTTTTTAAGAAATCATGTAAACCTTCTAGAAGCTGTGATTTTAAAAAACGGGGGAAGGAAGCTTTTCTTATTTCTGGATGCATGCGCAAACTATAGAAAGTCGTTATGACGTAGAATGTCGATACTTTGTTGATTCCATTTACGAAATAAAACACATTTTCTAAAAACTCGTGTTTTTTAAGAAATCATGTAAACCTTCTAGAAGATGTGATTTTAAAAAACAGGGGAAGTAAGCTTTTATTATTTCCGAACGCATGCGCAAACTATAGAAAGTCGTTATGAAGTAGAATGTGCATACTTTGTTGATTCCATTCATGAAATAAAACACATTTTCTATAAACTCGTGTTTTTAAAGAAATCATGTAAACCTTCTAGAATCTGTGATTTTTAAAAACGAGGGAAGTAAGCTTTTCTTATTTCCATATGCATGCGCAAACTATAGAAAGTCGTTATGACGTAGAATGTGCATACGTTGTTGATTCCATTTATGAAATAAAACACATTTTCTAAAAACTCGTGTTTTTTAAGAAATCATGTAAACCTTCTGGAACATGTGATTTTAAAAAACGGTGGAAGTAAGCGTTTCTTATTTCCGGATGCATGCGCAAACTATAGAAAGTCGTTATGACGTAGAATGTGCATACTTTGTAGATTCCATTTATGAAATAAAGCACATTTTCTAAAAACTCGTGTTTTTTACGAAATCATGTAAACCTTCTAGATGTTGTGATTTTAAAAAACGGTGGAAGTAAGCTTTTCTTATTTCCGGATGCATGCGCAAACTATAGAAAGTCGTTATGACGTAGAATGTGCATACTATGTAGATTCCATTTATGAAATAAAACACATTTTGTAAAAACTCTTGTTTTTTACGAAATCATGTAAACCTTCTAGAAGCTGTGATTTTAAAAAACTGTGGAAGTATGCTTTTCTTATTTCCGGATGCATGCGCAAACTATAGAAAGTCGTTATGACGTAGAATGTGCATACTATGTAGATTCCATTTATGAAATAAAACACATTTTGTAAAAACTCTTGTTTTTTACGAAATCATGTAAACCTTCTAGAAGCGGTGATTTTAAAAAACGGTGGAAGTAAGCTTTTCTTATTTCCGGACGCATGCGCAAACTACAGAAAGTCGTTATGACGTAGAATGTACATACTTTGTTGATTCCATTTATGAAATAAAACACATTTTCGAAAAACTCGTGTTTTTTAAGAAATCAGGTAAACCTTCTAGAAGCTGTGATTTTAAAAAACGGGGGAAGTAAGCTTTTCTTATTTCCAAACGCATGCGCAAACTATAGAAAGTCATTATGACGTAGAATGTGCATACTTTGTTGATTCCATTTATGAAATAAAACACATTTTCTAAAATCTCGTGTTTTTTAAGAAATCATGTAAACCTTCTAGAAGCTGTGATTTTAAAAAACGGGTGAAGAAAGATTTTCTTATTTCCTGACGCATGCGGAAACTATAGAAAGTCGTTATGACGTAGAATGTGCATACTTTGTTGATTCTATTTATGAAATAAAACACATTTTCTAAAAACTCGTGTTTTTTAAGAAATCGTGAAAACCCTCTAGAAGCTGTGATTTTAAAAAACGGGGGAAGAAAGCTTTTCTTATTTCCAAACGCATGCGCAAACTATAGAAAGTCGTTTATGACGTAGAATGTGCTTACTTTGTAGATTTCATTTATGAAATAAAACACATTTTCTAAAAACTCATGTTTTTTACGAAATCATGTATACCTTCTAGAAGCTTTGATTTTAAAAAACGGTGGAAGTAAGCTTTTCTTATTTCCGGATGAATTCGCAAACTATAGAAAGTCATTATGACGTAGAATGTGCATACTTTCTAGATTCCATTTACGAAATAAAACACATTTTCTGAAAACTCTTTTTTTTTACGAAATCATGTAAACCTTCTAGAAGCTGTGATTTTAAAAAACGGTGGAAGTAAACTTTTCTTATTTCCGGACACATGCGCAAACTATAGAATGTCGTTATGACATAGAATGTGCATACTTTGTTGATTCCATTTATGAAATAAAACACATTTTCTAAAAACTCGTGTTTTTTAAGAAATCATGTAAACCTTCTAGAAGCTGTGATTTTAAAAAACGGATGAAGTAAGATTTTCTTATTTTCGGACGCATGCGCAAACCATAGAATTTCGTTATGACGTAGAATGTGCATACTTTGTAGATTCCATTTATGAAATAAAACACATTCTCTAAAAACTCGTGTTTTTTACGAAATCATGTAAACCTTCTAAACGCTGTGATTTTAAAAAACGATGGAAGTAAGCTTTTCTTATTTCCGGATGAATGCGCAAACTATAGAAGTTCATTATGATGTACAATGTGCATACTTTGTGATTCCATTTATGAAATAAAACACATTTTCTAAAAACTCGTGTTTTTTACGAAATCATGTAATCCTTCTAGAAGCTGTGATTTTAAAAAACGGTGGAAGTAAGCTTTTCTTATTTCCGAACGCATGCACAAACTATAGAAAGTCGTTATGACGTGGAATGTGCATACTTTGTAGATTCCATTTATGAAATAAAACACATTTTATAAAAACTCGTGTTTCTTACGAAATCATGTAAACCTTCTAGAAGCTGTGATTTTAAAAAACGGGGGAAGTAAGCTTTTCTTATTTCCGAACGCCTGTGCAAACTATAGAAAGTCGTTATGACGTAGAATGTGCATAGTTTGTTGATTCCATTGATGAAATAAAACACATTTTCTAAAAACTCGTGTTTTTTACGAAATCATGTAAACCTTCTAGAAGTTGTGATTTTAAAAAACGGTGGAAGTAAGCTTTTCTTATTTTCGGATGAATGCGCAAACTATAGAAAGTCGTTATGACGTAGAATGTGCATACTTTGTTGATTCCATTTATGAAATAAAACACATTTTCTAAAAATTCATTTTTTTTAAGAAATCATGTAAACCTTGTAGAACCTGTGATTTTAAAAAACGGGGGAAGTAAGCTTTTCTTATTTCCAAATGCATGCGCAAACTATAGAAAGTCGTTATGACGTAGAATGTGCATACTTTGTTTATTCCATTTTTGAAAAAAAACACATTTTCTAAAAACTCGTGTTTTTTAAGAAATCATGTAAACCTTCTAGAATCTGTGATTTTAAAAAATGGTGGATGTAAGCTTTTCTTATTTCCGGACGAATGCGCAAACTATAGAAATTCGTTATGACCTAGAATGTGCATACTTTGTTGATTCCATTTATGAAATAAAACACATTTTCTAAAAACTCGTCTTTTTTAAGAAATCATGTAAACCTTCTAGAAGCTGTGATTTTAAAAAACGGGGGAAGTAAGCTTTTCTTATTTGCAAACGCATGCACAAACTATAGAAAGTCATTATGACGTAGAATGTGCATATTTGTTGATTCCATTGATGAAATAAAATACATTTTCTAAAAACTCGTGTTTTTTAAGAAATCGTGTAAACCTTCTAGAAGCTGTGATTTTGAAAAACGAGGGAAGTAAGCTTTTCTTATTTCCGGACGCATGCACAAACTATAGAAAGTCGTTATGACATAGAATGTGCATACTTTGTTGATTCCATTTATGAAATAAAACACATTTTCTAAAAATTTGTGTTTTTTAAGAAATCATGTAAACCTTCTAGAAGCTGTGATTTTAAAAAATGGGTGAAGTAAGATTTTATTATTTCCAGACGCATGCGCAAACTATAGAAAGCCGTTATGACGTAGAATGTGCATACTTTGTAGATTCCATTTATGAAATAAAACACATTTTCTAAAAACTCGTGTTTTTTAAGAAATCATGTAAACCTTCTAGAAGCTTTGATTTTAAAAAACGGTGGATGTAAGCTTTTCTTATTTCCGGACGAATGCGCAAACTATAGAAAGTCGTTATGACGTAGAATGTGCATACTTTGTTGATTCCATTTATGAAATAAAACACATTTTCTGAAAACTCGTGTTTTTTAAGAAATCATGTAAACCTTCTAGAATCTGTGATTTTAAAAAACTGGGGAGGTAAGCTTTTCTTATTTTCGGACGCATGCGGAAACTATAGAAATTCGTTATGACGTAGAATGTGCATACTTTGTTGATTCCATTTATGAAATAAAACAAATTTTCTAAAAACTTGTGTTTTTTAAGAAATCATGTAAACCTTCTAGAAGCTGTGATTTTAAAAAACGGGGGAAGTAAGCTTTTCTTATTTCCAAACGCATGCGCAAACTATAGAAAGTCGTTTATGACGTAGAATGTGCTTACTTTGTAGATTCCATTTATGAAATAAAACACATTTTCTAAAAACTCGTGTTTTTTAAGAAATCATGTAAACCTTCTAGAAGCTGTGATTTTAAAAAACGGTGGATGTAAGCTTTTCTTATTTCCGGACGAATGCACAAACTATAGAAATTCGTTATGACGTAGAATGTGCATACTTTGTTGATTCCATTTATGAAATAAAACACATTTTCTAAAAACTCGTGTTTTTTAAGAAATCATGTAAACCTTCTAGAAGCTGTGATTTTAAAAAACGGTGGAAGTAAGCTTTTCTTATTTCCGGACGCATCCGCAAACTATAGAAAGTCGTTATGACGTAGAATGTGCATACTTTGTTGATTCCATTTATGAAATAAAACACATTTTCTAAAAACTCGTGTTTTTTAAGAAATCATGTAAACCTTCTAGAAGCTGTGATTTTAAAAAACGGGGGAAGTAAGCTTTTCTTATTTCCAAACACATGCGCAAATTATAGAATGTCGATTATGACATAGAATGTGCATCCTTTTTAGATTCTATTTATGAAATCAAACACATTTTCTAAAAACTAGTGTTTTTTACGAAATCTTGTAAACCTTCTAGAAGCTGTGATTTTAAAAAACGATGGAAGTAAGTTTTTCTTATTTCTGGACGAATGCACAAACTATAGAAAGTCGTTATGACGTAGAATGTGCATACTTTGTTGATTCCATTTATGAAATAAAACACATTCTCTAAAAACTCGTGTTTTTTTCGAAATCATGTAAACCTTCTAAACGCTGTGATTTTAAAAAACGATGGAAGTAAGCTTTTCTTATTTCCGGACGAATGCACAAACTATAGAAGGTCATTATGATGTACAATGTGCATACTTTGTTGATTCCATTTATGAAATAAAACACATTTTCTAAAAACTCGTGTTTTTTAAGAAATCAAGTAAACCTTCTAGAAGCTGTGATTTTAAAAAACGGGTGAAGTAAGATTTTCTTATTTCCGGACACATGCGCAAACTATAGAAAGTCGTTATGACGTAGAATGTGCATACTTTGTAGATTCCATTTATGAAAAATAACAAATTTTGAAAAAACGCGTGTTTTTTACGAAATCATGTAAACCTTCTAGAAGCTGTGATTTTAAAAAACGGTGGAAGTAAGCTTTTCTTATTTCTGAACACATGCACAAACTATAGAAAGTCGTTATGACGTAGAATGTGCATACTTTGTAGATTCCATTTATGAAATAAAACACATTTTCTAAAAACTTGTGTTTCTTACGAAATCATGTAAACCTTCTAGAAGCTGTGATTTTAAAAAACGGTGGAAGTAAGCTTTTCTTATTTCCGGACGCATGCGCAAACTATAGAAAGTCGGTATGACGTAGAATGTGCATACTTTGCTGATTCTATGAAATAAAGCACATTTTCTAAAAACTCGTGGTTTTTAAGAAATCATGTAAACCTTCTAGAAGCTGTGATTTTAAAAAACGGGGGAAGTAAGCTTTTCTTATTTCCGGACGCATGTGCAAACTATAGAAAGTCGTTATGACGTAGAATGTGCATACTTTGTAGATTCCATTTATGAAATAGAGCACATTTTCTAAAAACTCATATTTTTTACGAAATCATGTAAACCTTCTAGAAGCTGTGATTTTGAAAAACGGTGGAAGTAAGCTTTTCTTATTTCCGGAGGCATGCACAAACTATAGAAAGTCGTTATTTTCATAGAATGTACATACTTTGTTGAATCCATTTATGAAATAAAACACATTTTCTAAAAACTCGTGTTTTTTAAGAAATCATGTAAACCTTCTAGAAGCTGTGATTTTAAAAAACGGGGGAAGTAAGCTTTTCTTATTTCCGGACGCATGCGCAAACTATAGAAAGTCGTTTATGACGTAGAATGTGCATCCTTTGTAGATTCTGTTTATGAAATAAAATACATTTTCTAAAAACTCGTGTTTTTTACGAAATCAAATAAACCTTCTAGAAGCTGTGATTTTAAAAAACGATGGAAGTAAGCTTATCTTATTTCCGGACGAATGCGCAAACTATAGAAAGTCGTTATGACGTAGAATGTCCATACTTTGTTCATTCCATTTATGAAATAAAACACATTTTCTAAAAACTCGTGGTTTATAAGAAATCATGTAAACCTTCTAGAAGCTGTGATTTTAAAAAACAGGGGAAGTAAGCTTTTCTTATTTCCGGACGCATGCGCAAACTATAGAAAGTCGTTATAACATAGAATGTGCATACTTTGTTGATTCCATTTATGAAATAAAAGACATTTTCTAAAAACTCGTGTTTTTTAAGAAATCATGTAAACCTTCTAGAAGATGTGATTTTAAAAAATGGGTGAAGTAAGATTTTCTTATTTCCGGACGCATGCGCAAACTATAGAAAGTCGTTATGACGTAGAATGTGCACACTTTGTAGATTCCATTTATGAAATAAAACGCATTTTTTAAAAACTCATGTTTTTTACGAAATCATGTAAACCTTCTAGAAGCTGTGATTTTAAAAAACGATGGAAGTAAGCTTTTCTTATTTCCGAACGGATGCGCAAACTATAGAAAGTCGTTATGACGTAGAATGTGCATACTTTGTCGATTCCATTTATGAAATAAAACACATTTTCTAAAAACTCGTGTTTTTTTAAGAAATCATGTAAACCTTCTAGAAGCTGTGATTTTAAAAAACAGGGGAAGTAAGCTTTTCTTATTTCCGGACGCATGCGCAAACTATAGAAAGTCGTTATGACGTAGAATGTGCATACTTTGTTGATTCCATTTAAGAAATAAAACACATTCTCTAAAAACACGTGTTTTTTACGAAATCATGTAAACCTTCTAAAAGCTGTGATTTTAAAAAACGATGGAAGTAATCTTTTCTTATTTCCGGACGAATGCGCAAACTATAGAAGGTCATTATGACGTACAATGTGCATACTTTGTTGATTCCATTTATGAAATAAAACACATTTTCTAAAAACTCGTGTTTTTTAAGAAATCATGTAAACCTTCTAGAAGCTATGATTTTAAAAAACGAGGGAAGTAAGCTTTTCTTATTTCCAAACGCATGCGCAAATTATAGAAAGTCATTATGACATAGAATGTGCATACTTTGTTGATTCCATTTATGAAATAAAACATATTTTCTAAAAACTCGTGTTTTTTAAGAAATCATGTAAACCTTGTAGAAGCTGTGATTTTAAAAAATGGGTGAAGTAAGATTTTCTTATTTCCGGACACATGCGCAAACTATAGAAAGTCGTTATGACGTAGAATGTGCATATTTTGTAGATTCCATTTATGAAAAAAACACATTTTCTAAAAACTCGTGTTTCTTACGAAATCATGTAAACCTTCTAGAAGATGTGATTTTAAAAAACGGGGGAAGTAAGCTTTTCTTATTTCCAAACGCATGTGCAAACTATAGAAAGTCGTTATGACGTAGAATGTGCATACTTTGTTGATTCCATTTATGAAATAAAACACATTTTCTAAAAACTCGTGTTTTTTATGAAATCATGTAAACCTTCTAGAAGCCGTGATTTTAAAAAATGGGGGAAGTAAGCTTTTCTTATTTCCAAACGAATGCGCAAACTATAGAAAGTCGTTATGACATAGAATGTGCATACTTTGTTGATTCCATTTATGAAATAAAACACATTTTCTAAAAACTCGTGTTTTTTAAGAAATCATGTAAACCTTCTAGAAGCTGTGATTTTAAAAAACGGGGGAAGTAAGCTTTTCTTATTTCCAAACGCATGCGCAAACTATAGAAAGTCATTATGACATAGAATGTGCATACTTTGTTGATTCCATTTATGAAATAAAACACATTTTCTAAAAACTCGTGTTTTTTAAGAAATCATGTAAACCTTCTAGAAGCTGTGATTTTAAAAAGCGGGGGAAGTAAGCTTTTCTTATTTCCGGACGCATGCGCAAATAATAGAAAGTCGTTTATGACGTAGAATGTGCATACTTTGTAGATTCCATTTATGAAATAAAACACATTTTCTAAAAACTCTTGTTTTTTATGAAATCATGTAAACCTTCTAGAAGCTGTGATTTTAAAAAACAGTGGAAGTAAGCTTTTTTTATTTCCGGACGCATGCACAAACTATAGAAAGTCGTTATGACGTAGAATGTGCATACTTTCAAGATTCCATTTAAGAAATAAAACACATTTTCTAAAAACTCGTGTTTCTTACGAAATCATGTAAACCTTCTAGAAGCTGTGATTTTAAAAAACGGTGGAAGTAAGCTTTTCTTCTTTCCGGACGCATGCGCAAACTATAGAAAGTCGTTATGACGTAGAATGTGCATACTTTGTTGATTCCATTTATGAAATAAAACACATTTTCTAAAAACTCGTGTTTTTTAAGAAATCATGTAAACCTTCTAGAAGCTGTGATTTTAAAAAACGGGGGAAGTAAGCTTTTCTTATTTCCAAACGCATGCGCAAACTATAGAAAGTCATTATGACATAGAATGTGCATACTCTGTTGATTCCATTTATGAAATAAAACACATTTTCTAAAAACTCGAGTTTTTGAAGAAATCATGTAAACCTTCTAGAATCTGTGATTTTAAAAAACGGGGGAGGTAAGCTTTTCTTATTTCCGGCCGCATGCGCAGACTATAGAAAGTCGTTATGACGTAGAATGTGCATACTTTGTAGATTCCATTTATGAAATAAAACACATTTTCTAAAAACTCGTGTTTTTTAAGAAATCATGTAAACTTTCTAGAAGCTGTGATTTTAAAAAACGGGGGAAGTAAGCTTTTCTTATTTCCGGACGCATGCGCAAACTATAGAAAGTCGTTATGACGTAGAATGTGCATACTTTGTAGATTCCATTTATGAAATAAAACACATTTTCTAAAAACTCGTGTTTTTTCCGAAATCATGTAAACCTTCTAGAAGCTGTGATTTAAAAAAAGGGTGGAAGTAAGCTTTTCTTATTTCCGGACGCATGCGCAAACTATAGAAAGTCGTTATGACGTAGAATGTGCATACTTTGTTGATTCCATTTATGAAATAAAACACATTTTCTAAAAACTCGTGTTTTTTAAGAAATCATGTAAACCTTCTAGAAGCTGTGATTTTAAAAAACGGGGGAAGTAAGCTTTTCATATTTCCAAACGCATGCGCAAACTATAGAAAGTCGTTATGACATAGAATGTGCATACTTTGTTGATTGCATTTATGAAATAAAACACATTTTCTAAAAACTCGTGTTTTTTACGAAATCATGTAAACCTTCTAGAAGCTGTGATTTTAAAAAACGGGGGACGTAAGCTTTTCTTATTTCCGGATGCCTGCGCAAACTATAGAAAGTCGTTATGACGTAGAATGTGCATACTTTGTTCATTCCATTTATGAAATAAAACACATTTTCTAAAAACTTGTGTTTTTTAAGAAATCATGTAAACCTTCTAGAAGCTGTGATTTTAAAAAACAGGGGAAATAAGCATTTCTTATTTCCAAACGCATACGCAAACTATAGAAAGTCGTTATGACGTAGAATGTCCATACTTTGCTGATTCCATTCATGAAATAAAACACATTTTCTAAAAACTCGTGTTTCTTAAGAAATCATGTAAACCATCTAGAATCTGTGATTTTAAAAAACGGGGGAGGTAAGCTCTTCTTATTTCCGGACGCATGCGCAAACTATAGAAAGTCGTTATGACGTAGAATGTGCATACTTTGTTGATTACATTTATGAAATAAAAGACATTTTCTAAAAACTCGTGTTTTTTAAGAAATCATGTAAACATTCTAGAAGCTGTGATTTTAAAAAATGGGGGAACTAAGCTTTTCTTATTTCTGGACGCATGCGCAAACTATAGAAAGTCGTTATGACGCAGAATGTGCATACTTTGTTGATTCCATTTATGAAATAAAAAACATTTTCTAAAAACTCGTGTTTTTTACGAAATCATGTAAACCTTCTAGAAGCTGTGATTTCAAAAAACGGTGGAAGTAAGCTTTTCTTATTTCTAGACGCATGCGCAAACTATAGAAAGTCGTTATGACTTAGAATGTGCATACTTTGTTGATTCCATTTATGAAATAAAATGCATTTTCTAAAAACTCGTGTTTTTTACGAAATCATGTAAACCTTCTAGAAGCTGTGATTTTAAAAAACGGGGGAAGTAAGCTTTTCTTATTTCCAGACGCATGCGCAAACTATAGAAAGTCGTTATGACGTAGAATGTGCATACTTTGTTGATTCCATTTATGAAATAAAAGACATTTTCTAAAAACTCGTGTTTTTTAAGAAATCATGTAAACCTTCTAGAAGCTGTGATTTTAAAAAACGGGGGAAGTAAGCTTTTCTTATTTCCAAACGCATGCGCAAACTATAGAAAGTCATTATGACATAGAATGTGCATACTCTGTTGATTCCATTTATGAAATAAAACACATTTTCTAAAAACTCGAGTTTTTGAAGAAATCATGTAAACCTTCTAGAATCTGTGATTTTAAAAAACGGGGGAGGTAAGCTTTTCTTATTTCCGGCCGCATGCGCAGACTATAGAAAGTCGTTATGACGTAGAATGTGCATACTTTGTAGATTCCATTTATGAAATAAAACACATTTTCTAAAAACTCGTGTTTTTTAAGAAATCATGTAAACTTTCTAGAAGCTGTGATTTTAAAAAACGGGGGAAGTAAGCTTTTCTTATTTCCGGACGCATGCGCAAACTATAGAAAGTCGTTATGACGTAGAATGTGCATACTTTGTAGATTCCATTTATGAAATAAAACACATTTTCTAAAAACTCGTGTTTTTTCCGAAATCATGTAAACCTTCTAGAAGCTGTGATTTAAAAAAAGGGTGGAAGTAAGCTTTTCTTATTTCCGGACGCATGCGCAAACTATAGAAAGTCGTTATGACGTAGAATGTGCATACTTTGTTGATTCCATTTATGAAATAAAACACATTTTCGAAAAACTCGTGTTTTTTAAGAAATCATGTAAACCTTCTAGAAGCTGTGATTTTAAAAAACGGGGGAAGTAAGCTTTTCTTATTTCCAAACGCATGCGCAAACTATAGAAAGTCGTTATGACATAGAATGTGCATACTTTGTTGATTGCATTTATGAAATAAAACACATTTTCTAAAAACTCGTGTTTTTTACGAAATCATGTAAACCTTCTAGAAGCTGTGATTTTAAAAAACGGGGGACGTAAGCTTTTCTTATTTCCGGATGCCTGCGCAAACTATAGAAAGTCGTTATGACGTAGAATGTGCATACTTTGTTGATTCCATTTATGAAATAAAACACATTTTCTAAAAACTTGTGTTTTTTAAGAAATCATGTAAACCTTCTAGAAGCTGTGATTTTAAAAAACAGGGGAAATAAGCATTTCTTATTTCCAAACGCATACGCAAACTATAGAAAGTCGTTATGACGTAGAATGTCCATACTTTGCTGATTCCATTCATGAAATAAAACACATTTTCTAAAAACTCGTGTTTTTTAAGAAATCATGTAAACCATCTAGAATCTCTGATTTTAAAAAACGGGGGAGGTAAGCTCTTCTTATTTCCGGACGCATGCGCAAACTATAGAAAGTCGTTATGACGTAGAATGTGCATACTTTGTTGATTACATTTATGAAATAAAAGACATTTTCTAAAAACTCGTGTTTTTTAAGAAATCATGTAAACCTTCTAGAAGCTGTGATTTTAAAAAACAGGGGAAATAAGCATTTCTTATTTCCAAATGCATACGCAAACTATAGAAAGTCGTTATGACGTAGAATGTCCATACTTTGCTGATTCCATTCATGAAATAAAACACATTTTCTAAAAACTCGTGTTTTTTAAGAAATCATGTAAACCATCTAGAATCTGTGATTTTAAAAAACGGGGGAGGTAAGCTCTTCTTATTTCTGGACGCATGCGCAAACTATAGAAAGTCGTTATGACGTAGAATGTGCATACTTTGTTGATTACATTTATGAAATAAAAGACATTTTCTAAAAACTCGTGTTTTTTAAGAAATCATGTAAACATTCTAGAAGCTGTGATTTTAAAAAATGGGGGGAACTAAGCTTTTCTTATTTCTGGACGCATGCGCAAACTATAGAAAGTCGTTATGACGCAGAATGTGCATACTTTGTTGATTCCATTTATGAAATAAAAAACATTTTCTAAAAACTCGTGTTTTTTACGAAATCGTGTAAACCTTCTAGAAGCTGTGATTTTAAAAAACGGTGGAAGTAAGCTTTTCTTATTTCTAGACGCATGCGCAAACTATAGAAAGTCGTTATGACTTAAAATGTGCATACTTTGTTGATTCCATTTATGAAATAAAATGCATTTTCTAAAACTCGTGTTTTTTACGAAATCATGTAAACCTTCTAGAAGCTGTGATTTTAAAAAACGGGGGAAGTAAGCTTTTCTTATTTCTAGACGCATGCACAAACTATAGAAAGTCGTTATGACGTAGAATGTGCATACTTTGTTGATTCCATTTATGAAATAAAACACATTTTCTAAAAACTCGTGTTTTTTAAGAAATCATGTAAACCTTCTGGAAGCTGTGATTTTAAAAAACGGGGGAAGTAAGCTTTTCTTATTTCCAAACGCATGCGCAAACTATAGAAAGTCATTATGACATAGAATGTGCATACTCTGTTCATTCCATTTATGAAATAAAACACATTTTCTAAAAACTCGAGTTTTTGAAGAAATACTGTAAACCTTCTAGAATCTGTGATTTTAAAAAACGGGGAAGGTAAGCTTTTCTTATTTCCGGCCGCATGCGCAGACTATAGAAAGTCGTTATGACGTAGAATGTGCATACTTTGTAGATTCCATTTATGAAATAAAACACATTTTCTAAAAACTCGTGTTTTTTAAGAAATCATGTAAACTTTCTAGAAGCTGTGATTTTAAAAAACGGGGGAAGTAAGCTTTTCTTTTTTCCGGACGCATGCGCAAACTATAGAAAGTCGTTATGACGTAGAATGTGCATACTTTGTAGATTCCATTTATGAAATAAAACACATTTTCTAAAAACTCGTGTTTTTTCCGAAATCATGTAAACCTTCTAGAAGCTGTGATTTAAAAAAAGGGTGGAAGTAAGCTTTTCTTATTTCCGGACGCATGCGCAAACTATAGAAAGTCGTTATGACGTAGAATGTGCATACTTTGTTGATTCCATTTATGAAATAAAACACATTTTCTAAAAACTCGTGTTTTTTAAGAAATCATGTAAACCTTCTAGAAGCTGTGATTTTAAAAAACGGGGGAAGTAAGCTTTTCTTATTTCCAAATGCATGCGCAAACTATAGAAAGTCGTTATGACATAGAATGTGCATACTTTGTTGATTGCATTTATGAAATAAAACACATTTTCTAAAAACTCGTGTTTTTTACGAAATCATGTAAACCTTCTAGAAGCTGTGATTTTAAAAAACGGGGGACGTAAGCTTTTCTTATTTCCGGATGCCTGCGCAAACTATAGAAAGTCGTTATGACGTAGAATGTGCATACTTTGTTGATTCCATTTATGAAATAAAACACATTTTCTAAAAACTTGTGTTTTTTAAGAAATCATGTAAACCTTCTAGAAGCTGTGATTTTAAAAAACAGGGGAAATAAGCATTTCTTATTTCCAAACGCATACGCAAACTATAGAAAGTCGTTATGACGTAGAATGTCCATACTTTGCTGATTCCATTCATGAAATAAAACACATTTTCTAAAAACTCGTGTTTTTTAAGAAATCATGTAAACCATCTAGAATCTGTGATTTTAAAAAACGGGGGAGGTAAGCTCTTCTTATTTCCGGACGCATGCGCAAACTATAGAAAGTCGTTATGACGTAGAATGTGCATACTTTGTTGATTACATTTATGAAATAAAAGACATTTTCTAAAAACTCGTGTTTTTTAAGAAATCATGTAAACATTCTAGAAGCTGTGATTTTAAAAAATGGGGGAACTAAGCTTTTCTTATTTCTGGACGCATGCGCAAACTATAGAAAGTCGTTATGACGCAGAATGTGCATACTTTGTTGATTCCATTTATGAAATAAAAAACATTTTCTAAAAACTCGTGTTTTTTACGAAATCATGTAAACCTTCTAGAAGCTGTGATTTTAAAAAACGGTGGAAGTAAGCTTTTCTTATTTCTAGAGGCATGCGCAAACTATAGAAAGTCGTTATGACTTAGAATGTGCATACTTTGTTGATTCCATTTATGAAATAAAATGCATTTTCTAAAAACTCGTGTTTTTTACGAAATCATGTAAACCTTCTAGAAGCTGTGATTTTAAAAAACGGGGGAAGTAAGCTTTTCTTATTTCCAGACGCATGCGCAAACTATAGAAAGTCGTTATGACGTAGAATGTGCATACTTTGTAGATTCCATTTATGAAATAAAACACATTTTCTAAAAACTCGTGTTTTTTACGAAATCATGTAAACCTTCTAGAAGCTGTGATTTAAAAAAACGGTGGAAGTAAGCTTTTCTTATTTCCGGATGCATGGGAAAACTATAGAAAGGCGTTATGACGTAGAATGTGCATACTTTGTTGATTCCATTTATGAAATAAAACACATTTTCTAAAAACTCGTGTTTTTTAAGAAATCATCTAAACCTTCTAGAAGCTGTGATTTTAAAAAACGGGGGAAGTAAGCTTTTCTTATTTCCAAACGCATGCGCAAACTATAGAAAGTCGTTATGACATAGAATGTGCATACTTTGTTGATTCCATTTATGAAATAAAACACATTTTCTAAAAAATCGTGTTTTTTAAGAAATCATGTAAACCTTCTAGAAGCTGTGATTTTAAAAAACAGGGGAAGTAAGCTTTTCTTATTTCCAAACGCATGCCCAAATTATAGAAAGTTGTTTATGACATAGAATGTGCATACTTTGAAGATTCCATTTATGAAATAAAACACATTTTCTAAAAACTTGTGTTTTTTATGAAATCATGTAAACCTTCTAGAAGCTGTGATTTTAAAAAACAGTGGAAGTAAGATTTTCTTATTTCTGGACGAATGCGCAAACTATAGAAAATCGTTATGACATAGAATGTGCATACTTTGTTGATTCCATTTATGAAATAAAACACATTTTCTAAAAACTCGTGTTTTTTAAGAAATCATGTAAACCTTCTAGAAGCTGTGATTTTAGAAAACGGGGGAAGTAAGCTTTTCTTATTTCCGGACGCATGCGCAAACTATAGAAAGTCGTTATGACATAGAATGTCCATACTTTGCTGATTCCATTTATGAAATGAAACACATTTTCTAAAAACTCGTGTTTTTTAAGAAATCATGTAAACCTTCTAGAAGCTGTGATTTTAAAAAACGGGGAAAGTAAGCTTTTCTTATTTTGGGACGCATGCGCAAACTATAGAAAGTAGTTATGACGTAGAATGTGCATACTTTGTAGATTCCATTTATGAAATAAAACACATTTTCTAAAAACTCGTGTTTTTTACGAAATCATGTAAACCTTCTAGAAGCTGTGATTTTAAAAAACCGTGGAAGTAAGCTTTTCTTATTTCCGGAGGCATGCATAAACTTTAGAAAGTCGTTGTGACGTAGAATGTGCATACTTTATTGATTCCATTTATGAAATAAAACACATATTCTAAAAACTCGTGTTTTTTAAGAAATCCTGTTAAACTTCTAGAAGCTGTGATTTTAAAAAACGGGGGAAGTAAGCTTTTCTTATTTCCGGATGCATGCGCAAACTATAGAAAGTCGTTATGACGTAGAATGTGCATACTTTGTAGATTCCATTTATGAAATAAAACACATTTTCTAAAAACTCGTGTTTTTTACGAAATCATGTAAACCTTCTAGAAGCTGTGATTTTAAAAAACAGTGGATGTAAGCTTTTCTTATTTCCGGAGGCATGCGGAAACTATATAAAGTCGTTATGACGTAGAATGTGCATACTTTGTTGATTCCATTTATGAACTAAAACACATTTTCTAAAAACTCGTGTTTTTTAAGAAATCATGTAAACCTTCTAGAAGCTGTGATTTTAAAAAACGGGTGAAGTAAGCTTTTCTTATTTCCAAACGCATGCGCAAACTATAGAAAGTCGTTATGACGTATAATGTGCATACTTTGTTGATTCCATTTATGAAATAAAACACATTTTCTAAAAACTCATGTTTTTTAAGAAATCATGTAAACCTTCTAGAAGCTGTGATTTTAAAAAATGGGTGAAGTAAGATTTTCTTATTTCCGGACGCATGCGGAAACTATAGAAAGTCGTTATGACGTAGAATGTGCATACTTTGTAAATTCCATTTATGAAATAAAACACATTTTCTAAAAACTCGTGTTTTGCAAGAAATCATGTAAACCTTCTAGGGTTTGTGATTTTAAAAAACAGTGGAAGTAAGCTTTTCTTATTTCCGGACGAATGCGCAAACTATGGAAAGTCGTTATGACGTAGAATGTGCATAGTTTGTTGATTCCCATTTATGAAATAAAACACATTTTCTAAAAACTCGTGTTTTTTAAGAAATCATGTAAACCTTCTAGAAGCTGTGATTTTAAAAAACGAGGGAACTAAGATTTTCTTATTTCCAAACGCATGCGCAAACTATAGAAAGTCGTTATGACGTAGAATGTGCATACTTTGTATATTCCATTTATGAAATAAAACACATTTTCTAAAAACTCGTGTTTTGTAAGAAATCTTGTAAACCTTCTAGGATTTGTGATTTTAAAAAACGGGGGAGGTAAGCTATTCTTAATTCCGGACGCATGCGCAAACTATAGAAAGTCGTTATGACGTAGAATGTGCATACTTTGTTGATTCCATTTATGAAATAAAACACATTTTTTAAAAACTCGTGTTTTTTACGAAATCATGTAAACCTTCTAGAAGCTGTGATTTTAAAAAACGGGGAAACTAAGATTTTCTTATTTCCAAACGCATGCGCAAACTATAAAAAGTCCTTATCACGTAGAATGTGCATACTTTCTTGATTCCATTTATGAAATAAAACACATTTTCTAAAAACTCGTGTTTTTTAAGAAATCATGTAAACCTTCTAGAAGCTATGATTTTAAAAAACGGGGGAAGTTAGCTTTTCTTATTTCCAAACGCATGCGCAAATTATAGAAAGTCGTTTATGAAGTAGAATGTGCATACTTTGTAGGTTCCATTTATGAAATAAAACACATTTTCTAAAAACTCGTGTTTTTTATGAAATCATGTAAACCTTCTAGAAGCTGTGATTTTAAAAAACAGTGGAAGTAAGCTTTTCTTATTTCCGGATCAATGTGCAAACTATAGAAAGTCATTATGACGTAGAATGTGCATACTTTGTAGATTCCATTTATGAAATAAAACACATTTTCTAAAAACTCGTGTTTTTTACGAAATCATGTAAAGCTTCTAGAAGCTGTGATTTTAAAAAACGGTGGATGTAAGCTTTTCTTATTTCCGGAGGCATGCAGAAACTATATAAAGTCGTTATGACGTAGAATGTGCATACTTTGTTGATTCCATTTATGAACTAAAACACATTTTCTAAAAACTCATGTTTTTTAAGAAATCATGTAAACCTTCTAGAAGCTGTGATTTTAAAAAACGGGTGAAGTAAGCTTTTCTTATTTCCAAACGCATGCGCAAACTATAGAAAGTCGTTATGACGTATAATGTGCATACTTTGTTGATTCCATTTATGAAATAAAACACATTTTCTAAAAACTCGTGTTTTTTAAGAAATCATGTAAACCTTCTAGAAGCTGTGATTTTAAAAAATGGGTGAAGTAAGATTTTCTTATTTCCGGACGCATGCGGAAACTATAGAAAGTCGTTATGACGTAGAATGTGCATACTTTGTAAATTCCATTTATGAAATAAAACACATTTTCTAAAAACTCGTGTTTTGTAAGAAATCATGTAAACCTTCTAGGGTTTGTGATTTTAAAAACGGTGGAAGTAAGCTTTTCTTATTTCCGGACGAATGCGCAAACTATAGAAAGTCGTTATGACGTAGAATGTGCATAGTTTGTTGATTCCCATTTATGAAATAAAACACATTTTCTAAAAACTCGTGTTTTTTAAGAAATCATGTAAACCTTCTAGAAGCTGTGATTTTAAAAAACGAGGGAACTAAGATTTTCTTATTTCCAAACGCATGCGCAAACTATAGAAAGTCGTTATGACGTAGAATGTGCATACTTTGTAGATTCCATTTATGAAATAAAACACATTTTCTAAAAACTCGTGTTTTGTAAGAAATCTTGTAAACCTTCTAGGATTTGTGATTTTAAAAAACGGGGGAGGTAAGCTATTCTTAATTCCGGACGCATGCGCAAACTATAGAAAGTCGTTATGACGTAGAATGTGCATACTTTGTTGATTCCATTTATGAAATAAAACACATTTTTTAAAAACTCGTGTTTTTTACGAAATCATGTAAACCTTCTAGAAGCTGTGATTTTAAAAAACGGGGAAACTAAGATTTTCTTATTTCCAAACGCATGCGCAAACTATAAAAAGTCCTTATCACGTAGAATGTGCATACTTTCTTGATTCCATTTATGAAATAAAACACATTTTCTAAAAACTCGTGTTTTTTAAGAAATCATGTAAACCTTCTAGAAGCTATGATTTTAAAAAACGGGGGAAGTTAGCTTTTCTTATTTCCAAACGCATGCGCAAATTATAGAAAGTCGTTTATGAAGTAGAATGTGCATACTTTGTAGGTTCCATTTATGAAATAAAACACATTTTCTAAAAACTCGTCTTTTTTATGAAATCATGTAAACCTTCTAGAAGCTGTGATTTTAAAAAACAGTGGAAGTAAGCTTTTCTTATTTCCGGATCAATGTGCAAACTATAGAAAGTCGTTATGACGTAGAATGTGCATACTTTGCTGATTCCATTTATGAAATAAAACACATTTTCTAAAAACTCATGTTTTTTAAGAAATCATGTAAACCTTCTAGAAGCTGTGATTTTAAAAAACGGGGGAATTAAGCTTTTCTTATTTCCGGACGCATGCGCAAACTATAGAAAGTCGTTATGACGTAGAATGTGCATACTTTGTTGATTCCATTAATGAAATAAAAGACAGTTTGCAAAAACTCGTGTTTTTTAAGAAATCATGTCAAGCTTCTAGAAGGTGTGATTTTAAAAAACGGTGGAAGTAAGCTTTTCTTATTTACGGACGCATGCGCAAACTATAGCAAGTCGTTATGATTTAGAATGTGCATACTTTGTTGATTCCATTTATGAAATAAAACACATTTCCTAAAAGCTCGTGTTTTTTAAGAAATCGTGTAAACCTTCTAGAAGCTGTGATTTTAAAAAACGGGGGAAGTAAGCTTTTCTTATTTCCAAACGCATGCGCAAACTATAGAAAGTCGTTATGACGTAGAATGTGCATACTTTGTTGATTCCATTTATGAAATAAAACACATTTTCTAAAAACTCGTGTTTTTTATGAAATCATGTAAACCTTCTAGAAGCTGTGATTTTAAAAAACGGGGGAGGTAAGCTCTTCTTATTTCCGGACGCATGCACAAAATATAGAAAGTCGTTATGACGTAGAATGTGCATACTTTGTTGATTCCATTTATGAAATAAAACACATTTTCTAAAAACTCGTGTTTTTTAAGAAATCATGTAAACCTTCTAGAAGCTGTGATTTTAAAAAATGGGGGAATTAAGCTTTCTTATTTCTGGATGCATGCGCAAACTATAGAAAGTCGTTATGACGTAGAATGTGCATACTTTGTTGATTACATTAATGAAATAAAACACATTTTCTAAAAACTCGTGTTTTTTACGAAATCATGTAAACCTTCTAGAAGCTGTGATTTTAAAAAACGGTGGAAGTAAGCTTTTCTTATTTCCGAACGCATGTGCAAACTATAGAAAGTCGTTATGACGTAGAATGTGCATACTTTGTAGATTCCATTTATGAAATAAAACACATTTTCTAAAAACTCGTGTTTTTTATGAAATCATGTAAACCTTCTAGAAGCTGTGATTTTAAAAAACGGTGGACGTAAGCTTTTCTTATTTCCGGACGCATGCGCAAACTATAGAAAGTCGTTATGACGTAGAATGTGCATACTTTGTAGATTCCATTTATGAAATAAAACACATTTTCTAAAAACTCGTGTTTTTTATGAAATCATGTAAACCTACTAGAATCTGTGATTTTAAAAAACGGGGGAGGTAAGCTCTTCTTATTTCCGGACGCATGCGCAAACTATAGAAAGTCGTTATGACGTAGAATGTGCATACTTTGTTGATTCCATTTATGAAATAAAACACATTTTCTAAAAACTCGTGTTTTTTAAGAAATCATGTAAACCTTCAAGAAGCTGTGATTTTAAAAAATGGGGGAATTAAGCTTTTCTTATTTCTGGATGCATGCGCAAACTATAGAAAGTCGTTATGACGTAGAATGTGCATACTTTGTTGATTCCATTTATGAAATAAAACACATTTTCTAAAAACTCGTATTTTTTATGAAATCATGTAAACCTTCTAGAAGCTGTGATTTTAAAAAACCGTGGAAGTAAGTTTTTCATATTTCCAAACGGATGCGCAAACTATAGAAAGTCTTTATGACGTAGAATGTGCATACTTTGTTGATTCCATTTATGAAATAAAACACATTTTCTAAAAACTCGTGTTTTTTAAGAAATCATGTAAACCTTCTAGAAGCTGTGATTTTAAAAAATGGGGGAATTAAGCTTTCTTATTTCTGGATGCATGCGCAAACTATAGAAAGTCGTTATGACGTAGAATGTGCATACTTTGTTGATTACATTAATGAAATAAAACACATTTTCTAAAAACTCGTGTTTTTTACGAAATCATGTAAACCTTCTAGAAGCTGTGATTTTAAAAAACGGTGGAAGTAAGCTTTTCTTATTTCCGAACGCATGTGCAAACTATAGAAAGTCGTTATGACGTAGAATGTGCATACTTTGTAGATTCCATTTATGAAATAAAACACATTTTCTAAAAACTCGTGTTTTTTATGAAATCATGTAAACCTTCTAGAAGCTGTGATTTTAAAAAACGGTGGACGTAAGCTTTTCTTATTTCCGGACGCATGCGCAAACTATAGAAAGTCGTTATGACGTAGAATGTGCATACTTTGTAGATTCCATTTATGAAATAAAACACATTTTCTAAAAACTCGTGTTTTTTATGAAATCATGTAAACCTACTAGAATCTGTGATTTTAAAAAACGGGGGAGGTAAGCTCTTCTTATTTCCGGACGCATGCGCAAACTATAGAAAGTCGTTATGACGTAGAATGTGCATACTTTGTTGATTCCATTTATGAAATAAAACACATTTTCTAAAAACTCGTGTTTTTTAAGAAATCATGTAAACCTTCAAGAAGCTGTGATTTTAAAAAATGGGGGAATTAAGCTTTTCTTATTTCTGGATGCATGCGCAAACTATAGAAAGTCGTTATGACGTAGAATGTGCATACTTTGTTGATTCCATTTATGAAATAAAACACATTTTCTAAAAACTCGTATTTTTTATGAAATCATGTAAACCTTCTAGAAGCTGTGATTTTAAAAAACCGTGGAAGTAAGTTTTTCATATTTCCAAACGGATGCGCAAACTATAGAAAGTCTTTATGACGTAGAATGTGCATACTTTGTTGATTCCATTTATGAAATAAAACACATTTTCTAAAAACTCGTGTTTTTTAAGAAATCATGTAAACCTTCTAGAAGCTGTGATTTTAAAAAATGGGGGAATTAAGCTTTCTTATTTCTGGATGCATGCGCAAACTATAGAAAGTCGTTATGACGTAGAATGTGCATACTTTGTTGATTACATTAATGAAATAAAACACATTTTCTAAAAACTCGTGTTTTTTACGAAATCATGTAAACCTTCTAGAAGCTGTGATTTTAAAAAACGGTGGAAGTAAGCTTTTCTTATTTCCGAACGCATGTGCAAACTATAGAAAGTCGTTATGACGTAGAATGTGCATACTTTGTAGATTCCATTTATGAAATAAAACACATTTTCTAAAAACTCGTGTTTTTTATGAAATCATGTAAACCTTCTAGAAGCTGTGATTTTAAAAAACGGTGGACGTAAGCTTTTCTTATTTCCGGACGCATGCGCAAACTATAGAAAGTCGTTATGACGTAGAATGTGCATACTTTGTAGATTCCATTTATGAAATAAAACACATTTTCTAAAAACTCGTGTTTTTTATGAAATCATGTAAACCTACTAGAATCTGTGATTTTAAAAAACGGGGGAGGTAAGCTCTTCTTATTTCCGGACGCATGCGCAAACTATAGAAAGTCGTTATGACGTAGAATGTGCATACTTTGTTGATTCCATTTATGAAATAAAACACATTTTCTAAAAACTCGTGTTTTTTAAGAAATCATGTAAACCTTCAAGAAGCTGTGATTTTAAAAAATGGGGGAATTAAGCTTTTCTTATTTCTGGATGCATGCGCAAACTATAGAAAGTCGTTATGACGTAGAATGTGCATACTTTGTTGATTCCATTTATGAAATAAAACACATTTTCTAAAAACTCGTATTTTTTATGAAATCATGTAAACCTTCTAGAAGCTGTGATTTTAAAAAAACGTGGAAGTAAGTTTTTCATATTTCCAAACGGATGCGCAAACTATAGAAAGTCTTTATGACGTAGAATGTGCATACTTTGTTGATTCCATTTATGAAATAAGACACATTTTCTAAAAACTCGTGTTTTTTAAGAAATCATGTAAACCTTCTAGAAGCTGTGATTTTAAAAAACAGTGGAAGTAAGCTTTTCCTATTTGCAAAGGCATGCGCAAACTATAGAAAGTCGTTATGACGTAGAATGTGCATACTTTGTTGATTCCATTTATGAAATAAAACACATTTTCTAAAAACTCGTGTTTTTTAAGAAATCATGTAAACCTTGTAGAAGCTGTGATTTTAAAAAATGGGTGAAGTAAGATTTTCTTATTTCCGGACGCATGCGCAAACTATAGAAAGTCGTTATGACGTACAATGTGCATACTTTGTAGATTCCATTTATGAAATAAAACACATTTTCTCAAAACTCGTGTTTCTTACGAAATCATGTAAACCTTCTAGAAGCTGTGATTTTAAAAAACGGTGGAAGTAAGCTTTTCTTATTTCCGGAAACATGCGCAAACTATAGAAAGTCATTATGATGTAGAATGTGCATACTTTGTTGATTCCATTTATGAAACAAAACACATTTTCTAAAAACTCGTGTTTTTTAAGAAATCATGTAAACCTTCTAGAAGCTGTGATTTTAAAAAACGGGGGAAGTATGCTTTTCTTATTTCCAAACGCATGCGCAAACTATAGAAAGTCCTTATGATGTAGAATGTGCATACTTTGTTGATTCCATTCATGAAATAAAAGACATTTTTTAAAAGTCGAGTTTTTGAAGAAATCATGTAAACCTTCTAGAATCTGTGATTTTAAAAAACGGGGAAGGTAAGCTTTTCTTATTTCCGGACGTATGCGTAAACTATAGAAAGTCATTATGACGTAGAATGTGCATACTTTGTTGATTCCATTTATGAAATAAAACACATTTTCTAAAAACTCGTGTTTTTTAAGAAATCATGTAAACCTTCTAGAAGCTGTGATTTTAAAAAACGGGGGAAGTAAGCTTTTCTTATTTCCGGACGCATGCGCAAACTATAGAAGGTCGTTATGACGTAGAATGTGCATACTTTGTAGATTCGATTTATGAAATAAAACACATTTTCTAAAAACTCATGTTTTTTACGAAATCATTTAAACATTCTAGAAGATGTGATTTTAAAAAACGGTGGAAGTAAGCTTTTCTTATTTCCGGACGCATGCGCAAACTATAGAAAGTTGTTATGACGTAGAATGTGCATACTTTGTTGACTCCATTTATGAAATAAAACACATTTTCTAAAAACTCGTGTTTTTTAAGAAATCATGTAAACCTTCTAGAAGCTGTGATTTTAAAAAACGGGGGAAGTAAGCTTTTCTTATTTCCGGACGCATGCGCAAACTATAGAAAGTCGTTATGCCGTAGAATGTGCCTACTTTGTTCATTCCATTTATGAAATAAAACGCATTTTCTAAAAACTCGTGTTTCTTACGAAATCATGTAAACCTTCTAGAAGCTGTGATTTTAAAAAACGGTGGAAGTAAGCTTTTCTTATTTCCGGAAGCATGCGCAAACTATAGAAATTCGTTAGGATGTAGAATGTGCATACTTTGTTGATTCCATTTATGAAACAAAACACATTTTCTAAAAACTCATGTTTTTTAAGAAATCATGTAAACCTTCTAGAAGCTGTGATTTTAAAAAACGGGGGAAGTATGATTTTCTTATTTCCAAACGCATGCGCAAACTATAGAAAGTCATTATGACGTAGAATGTGCATACTTTGTTGATTCCATTCATGAAATAAAACACATTTTCTAAAAACTCGAGTTTTTGAAGAAATCATGTAAACCTTCTAGAATCTGTGATTTTAAAAAACGGGGAAGGTAAGCTTTTCTTATTTCCGGACGTATGCGTAAACTATAGAAAGTCATTATGACGTAGAATGTGCATACTTTGTTGATTCCATTTATGAAATAAAACACATTTTCTAAAAACTCGTGTTTTTTAAGAAATCATGTAAACCTTCTAGAAGCTGTGATTTTAAAAAACGGGGGAAGTAAGCTTTTCTTATTTCCGGACGCATGCGCAAACTATAGAAGGTCGTTATGACGTAGAATGTGCATACTTTGTAGATTCGATTTATGAAATAAAACACATTTTCTAAAAACTCATGTTTTTTACGAAATCATGTAAACATTCTAGAAGATGTGATTTTAAAAAACGGTGGAAGTAAGCTTTTCTTATTTCCGGACGCATGCGCAAACTATAGAAAGTTGTTATGACGTAGAATGTGCATACTTTGTTGATTCCATTTATGAAATAAAACACATTTTCTAAAAACTCGTGTTTTTTAAGAAATCATGTAAACCTTCTAGCAGCTGTGATTTTAAAAAACGGGGGAAGTAAGCTTTTCTTATTTCCGGACGCATGCGCAAACTATAGAAAGTCGTTATGCCGTAGAATGTGCATACTTTGTTGATTCCATTTATGAAACAAAACACATTTTCTAAAAACTCGTGTTTTTTAAGAAGTCATGTAAACCTTCTAGAAGCTGTGATTTTAAAAAACGGGGGAAGTATGCTTTTCTTATTTCCAAACGCATGCGCAAACTATAGAAAGTCCTTATGACGTAGAATGTGCATACTTTGTTGATTCCATTCATGAAATAAAACACATTTTCTAAAAACTCGAGTTTTTGAAGAAATCATGTATACCTTCTAGAATCTGTGATTTTAAAAAACGGGGAAGGTAAGCTTTTCTTATTTCCGGACGTATGCGTAAACTATAGAAAGTCGTTATTACGTAGAATGTGCATACTTTGTTGATTCCATTTATGAAATAAAACACATCTTCTAAAAAATCGTGTTTTGTAAGAAATCATGTAAACCTTTTAGAAGCTGTGATTTTAAAAAACGGGGGAAGTAAGCTTTTCTTATTTCCAAACGCATGCGCAAACTATAGAATGTCGTTTATGACGTAGAATGTGCATAGTTTGTTGATTCCATTTATGAAATAAAACACATTTTCTAAAAACTCGTGTTTTTTAAGAAATCATGTAAACCTTCTAGAAGCTGTGGTTTTAAAAAACGGTGGAAGTAAGCTTTTCTTATTTCCCGACGCATGCGCAAACTATAGAAAGTCGTTATCACGTAGAATGTGCATACTTTGTTGATTCCATTTATGAAATAAAACACATTTTCTAAAAACTAGTGTTTTTTAAGAAATCATGTAAACCTTCTAGAAGCTGTGATTTTAAAAAATGGGGGAAGTAAGCTTTTCTTATCTCCAGAAGCATTCGCAAACTATAGAAAGTCGTTATGACGTAGAATTTGCATACTTTGTTGATTCCATTTATGAAATAAAACACATTTTCTAAAAACTCGTGTTTTTTAAGAAATCATGTAAACCTTCTAGAAGCTGTGATTTTAAAAAACAGTGGAAGTAAGCTTTTCTTATTTCCAAAGGCATGCGCAAACTATAGAAAGTCGTTATGACGTAGAATGTGCATACTTTGTTGATTCCATTTATGAAATAAAACACATTTTCTAAAAACTCGTGTTTTTTAAGAAATCATGTAAACCTTGTAGAAGCTGTGATTTTAAAAAATGGGTGAAGTAAGATTTTCTTATTTCCGGACGCATGCACAAACTATAGAAAGTCGTTATGACGTAGAATGTGCATACTTTGTAGATTCCATTTATGAAATAAAACACATTTTCTAAAAACTCGTGTTTCTTACGAAATCATGTAAACCTTCTAGAAGCTGTGATTTTAAAAAACGGTGGAAGTAAGCTTTTCTTATTTCCGGAACCATGCGCAAACTATAGAAAGTCGTTATGATGTAGAATGTGCATACTTTGTTGATTCCATTTATGAAACAAAACACATTTTCTAAAAACTCATGTTTTTTAAGAAATCATGTAAACCTTCTAGAAGCTGTGATTTTAAAAAACGGGGGAAGTAAGCTTTTCTTATTTCCAAACGCATGCGCAAACTATAGAAAATCCTTATGACGTAGAATGTGCATCCTTTGTTGATTCCATTTATGAAATAAAACACATTTTCTAAAAACTCGAGTTTTTGAAGAAATCATGTAAACCTTCTAGAATCTGTGATTTTAAAAAACGGGGAAGGTAAGCTTTTCTTATTTCCGGACGTATGCGCAAACTATAGAAAGTCATTATGACGTAGAATGTGCATACTTTGTTGATTCCATTGATGAAATAAAACACATTTTCTAAAAACTCGTGTTTTTTAAGAACTCATGTAAACCTTCTAGAAGCTGTGATTTAAAAAAACGGGGGAAGTAAGCTTTTCTTATTTCCGGACGCATGCGCAAACTATAGAAAGTCGTTATGACGTAGAATGTGCATACTTTGTAGATTCCATTTATGAAATAAAACACATTTTCTAAAAACTCATGTTTTTTACGAAATCATGTAAACATTCTAGAAGCTGTGATTTTAAAAAACGGTGGAAGTAAGCTTTTCTTATTTCCGGACGCATGCGCAAACTATTGAAAGTTGTTATGACGTAGAATGTGCATACTTTGTTGATTCCATTTATGAAATAAAACACATTTTCTAAAAACTCGTGTTTTTTAAGAAATCATGTAAACCTTCTAGAAGCTGTGATTTTAAAAAACGGGGGAAGTAAGCTTTTCTTATTTCCGGACGCATGCGCAAACTATAGAAAGTCGTTATGCCGTAGAATGTGCCTACTTTGTTCATTCCATTTATGAAATAAAACACATTTTCTAAAAAATCGTGTTTTGTAAGAAATCATGTAAACCTTCTAGAAGCTGTAATTTTAAAAAACAGGGGAAGTAAGCTTTTCTTATTTCCGGACGCATGGCAAACTATAGAAAGTCATTATGACATAGAATGTGCATACTTTGTTGATTCCATTTATGAAATAAAACACATTTTCTAAAAACTCGTGTTTTTTAAGAAATCATGTAAACCTTCTAGAAGCTGTGATTTTAAAAAACGGAGGAATTAAGGTTTTCTTATTTCCGGACGCATGCGCAAACTATAGAAAGTCGTTATGACGTAGAATTTGCATACTTTGTTGATTCCATTTATGAAATAAAACACATTTTATAAAAACTCGTGTTTTTTAAGAAATCATGTAAACCTTCTAGAAGCTGTGATTTTAAAAAATGGGGGAAGTAAGCTTTTCTTATTTCCAAACACATGTGCAAACTATAGAAAGTCGTTTATGACGTAGAATGTGCATACTTTGTAGATTCCATTTATGAAATAAAACACATTTTCTAAAAACTCGTGTTTTTTAAGAAATCATGTAAACCTTCTAGAAGCTGTGATTTAAAAAACGAGGGAAGTAAGATTTTCTTATTTCCGGACGCATGCGCAAACTATAGAGAGTCGTTATGACGTAGAATGTGCATACTTTGTAGATGCCATTTTTGAAATAAAAAAAAACATTTTCTAAAAACTAGTGTTTTTTACGAAATCATGTAAACCTTCTAGAAGCTGTGATTTTAAAAAACGGTGGAAGTAAGCTTTTCTTATTTCCGGACGCATGCGCAAACTATAGAAAATCGTTATGACGTAGAATGTGCATACTTTTTTGATTCCATTTATGAAATAAAACACATTTTCTAAAAACTCGTGTTTTTTAAGAAATCATGTAAACCTTCTAGAAGCTGTGATTTTAAAAAATGGGGGAAGTAAGATTTTATTATATCCGGACGCATTCGCAAACTATATAAAGTCGTTATGACGTAGAATGTGCATACTTTGTAGATTCCATTTATGAAATAAAAAACATTTTCTAAAAATTAATGTTTTTTACGAAATCATGTAAGCCTTGTAGAAGCTGTGATTTTAAAAAACGGTGGAAGTAAGCTTTTCTTATTTCCAGACGCATGCGCAGACTATAGAAAATCATTATGACGTAGAATGTGCATACTTTGTTGATTCCATTTATGAAATAAAACACATTTTCTAAAAACTCGTGTTTTTTAAGAAATCATGTAAACCTTCTAGAAGCTGTGATTTTAAAAAAGGGGGGAAGTAAGCTTTTCGTATTTCCAAACGCATGCGCAAACTATAGAAAGTCGTTATGACATAGAATGTGCATACTTTGTTGATTCCATTCATGAAATAAAACACATTTTCAAAAAACTCGTGTTTTTTAAGAAATCATGTGAACCTTCTAGAAGTTTTGATTTTAAAAAACGGGGGAGGTAAGCTCTTCTTATTTCTGGACGCATGCGCAAACTATAGAAAGTCATTATGACGTAGAATGTGCATACTTTGTCGATTCCATTTATGAAATAAAACACATTTTCTAAAAACTCGTGTTTTTTAAGAAATCATGTAAACCTTCTAGAAGCTGTGATTTTAAAAAACGGGGGAGGTAAGCTCTTCTTATTTCCGGACGCATGCGCAAAATATAGAAAGTCGTTATGACGTAGAATGTGCATACTTTGTTGATTCCATTTATGAAATAAAACACATTTTCTAAAAACTCGTGTTTTTAAAGAAATCATGTAAACCTTCTAGAAGATGTGATTTTAAAAAACAGGGGAAGCAAGCTTTTATTATTTCCGAACGCATGCGCAAACTATAGAAAGTCGTTATGAAGTAGAATGTGCATACTTTGTTGATTCCATTCATGAAATAAAACACATTTTCTATAAACTCGTGTTTTTTATGAAATCATGTAAACCTTCTAGAATCTGTGATTTTTAAAAACGAGGGAAGTAAGCTTTTCTTATTTCGAAATGCATGCGCAAACTATAGAAAGTCGTTATGACGTAGAATGTGCATACGTTGTTGATTCCATTTATGAAATAAAACACATTTTCTAAAAACTCGTGTTTTTTAAGAAATCATGTAAACCTTCTGGAACATGTGATTTTAAAAAACGGTGGAAGTAAGCGTTTCTTATTTCCGGATGCATGCGCAAACTATAGAAAGTCGCTATGACGTAGAATGTGCATACTTTGTAGATTCCATTTATGAAATAAAGCACATTTTCTAAAAACTCGTGTTTTTTACGAAATCATGTAAACCTTCTAGATGTTGTGATTTTAAAAAACGGTGGAAGTAACCTTTTCTTATTTCCGGATGCATGCGCAAACTATAGAAAGTCGTTATGATGTAGAATGTGCATACTATGTAGATTCCATTTATGAAATAAAACACATTTTGTAAAAACACTTGTTTTTTACGAAATCATGTAAACCTTCTAGAAGCTGTGATTTTAAAAAACGGTGGAAGTAAGCTTTTCTTATTTCCGGATGCATGCGCAAACTATAGAAAGTCGTTATGACGTAGAATGTGCATACTATGTAGATTCCATTTATGAAATAAAACACATTTTGTAAAAACTCTTGTTTTTTACGAAATCATGTAAACCTTCTAGAAGCTATGATTTTAAAAAACGGTGGAAGTAAGCTTTTCTTATATCCGGACGGATGCGCAAACTATAGAAAGTCGTTATGACGTAGAATGTACATACTTTGTTGATTCCATTTATGAAATAAAACACATTTTCTAAAAAATCGTGTTTTTTAAGAAATCAGGTAAACCTTCTAGAAGCTGTGATTTTAAAAAACGGGGGAAGTAAGCTTTTCTTATTTCCAAACGCATGCGCAAACTATAGAAAGTCATTATGACGTAGAATGTGCATACTTTGTTGATTCCATTTATGAAATAAAACACATTTTCTAAAATCTCGTGTTTTTTAAGAAATCATGTAAACCTTCTAGAAGCTGTGATTTTAAAAAACGGGGGAGGTAAGCTCTTCTTATTTCCGGACGCATGCGCAAAATATAGAAAGTCGTTATGACGTAGAATGTGCATACTTTGTTGATTCCATTTATGAAATAAAACACATTTTCTAAAAACTCGTGTTTTTTACGAAATCATGTAAACCTTCTAGAAGCTGTGAATTTAAAAAACGGTGGAAGTAAGCTTTTCTTATTTCCGTATGAATGCGCAAACTATAGAAAGTCGTTATGACGTAGAATGTGCATACTTTGTTGATTCCATTTATGAAATAAAACACATTTTCTAAAAACTTGTGTTTTTTAAGAAATCATGTAAACCTTCTAGAAGTTGTGATTTTAAAAAACGGGGGAAGTAAGCTTTTCTTATTTCCGGACGCATGCGCAAACTATAGAAAGTCGTTATAACGTAGAATGTGCATACTTTGTCGATTCCATTTATGAAATAAAACGCATTTTCTAAAAACTTGTGTTTTTTAAGAAATCATGTAAATCTTCTAGAAGCTGTGATTTTAAAAAACGGGGGAAGTAAGCTTTTCTTATTTCCAAACGCATGCGTAAACTATAGAAAGTGGTTATGACGTAGAATGTGCATACTTTGTTGATTCCATTTATGAAATAAAACACATTTTCTAAAAACTCGTGTTTTTTATGAAATCATGTAAACCTTCTAGAAGCTGTGATTTTAAAAAACGGGGGAAATAAGCTTTTCTTATTTCCAAACGCATGCGCAAACTATAGAAAGTCGTTATGACGTTGAATGTGCATTCTTTGTAGTTTCCATTTATCAAAATAAATCACAGTTCTAAAAACTCGTGTTTTTTACGAAATCATGTAAAACTTCTAGAAGCTGTGATTTTAAAAAACGGTGGAAGTAAGCTTTTCGTATTTCCGGACGCATGCGCAAACTATAGAAAGTCGTTATGACGTAGAATGTGCATTCATTGTTGATTCCATTTATGAAATAAAACACATTTTCTAAAAACTTGTGTTTTTTAAGAAATCATGTAAACCTTCTAGAAGCTATGATTTTAAAAAACGGGGGAAGTAAGCTTTTCTTATTTCCAAACGCATGCGCAAACTATAGAAAGTCGTTATGACGTAGAATGTGCATACTTTGTTGATTCCATTTATGAAATAAAACACATTTTCTAAAAACTCGTGTTTTTTAAGAAATCATCTAAACCTTTTAGAAGGTGTGATTTTAAAAAACGGAGGAAGTAAGCTTTTCTTATTTCCAAACGCATGCGCAAACTATAGAAAGTCGTTGTGACGTAGAATGTGCATACTTTGTAGATTCCATTTCTGAAATAAAACACATTTTCGAAAAACTCGTGTTTTTTACGAAATCATGTAAACCTTCTAGAAGCTGTGATTTTTAAAAACGGGGGAAGTAAGCTTTTCTTATTTCCAAATGCATGCGCAAACTATAGAAAGTCGTTATGACGTAGAATGTGCATACGTTGTTGATTCCATTTATGAAATAAAACAAATTTTCTAAAAACTCGTGTTTTTTACGAAATCATGTAAACCTTCTCGAACATGTGATTTTACAAAACGGTGGAAGTAAGCTTTTCTTATTTCCGGATGCATGCGCAAACTATAGAAAGTCGTTATGACGTAGAATTTGCATACTATGTAGATTCCATTTATGAAATAAAACACATTTTGTAAAAACTCTTGTTTTTTACGAAATCATGTAAACCTTCTAGAAGCTGTGATTTTAAAAAACGGAGGAAGTAAGCTTTTCTTATTTCCGGACGCATGCGCAAACTATAGAAAGTCGTTATGACGTAGAATGTACATACTTTGTTGATTCCATTTATGAAATAAAACTTATTTTCTAAAAACTCGTGTTTTTTAAGAAATCAGGTAAACCTTCTAGAAGCTATGATTTTAAAAAACGGGGGAAGTAAGCTTTTCTTATTTCCAAACGCATGCGCAAACTATAGAAAGTCATTATGACATAGAATGTGCATACTTTGTTGATTCCATTTAAGAAATAAAACACATTTTCTAAAAACTCGTGTTTTTTAAGAAATCATGTAAACCTTCTAGAAGCTGTGATTTTAAAAAACGGGGGATGTAAGCTCTTCTTATTTCCGGACGCATGCGCAAAATATAGAAAGTCGTTATGACGTAGAATGTGCATACTTTGTTGATTCCATATATGAAATAAAACACATTTTCTAAAAACTCGTGTTTTTTACGAAATCATGTAAACCTTCTAGAAGCTGTGATTTTAAAAAACGGTGGAAGTAAGCTTTTCTTATTTCCGGATGAATGCGCAAACTATAGAAAGTCGTTATGACGTAGAATGTGCATATTTTGTTGATTCCATTTATGAAATAAAACACATTTTCTAAAAACTTGTGTTTTTTAAGAAATCATGTAAACCTTCTAGAAGCTGTGATTTTAAAAAACGGGGGAAGTAAGCTTTTCTTATTTCCGGACACATGCGCAAACTATAGAAAGTCGTTATGACATAGAATGTGCATACTTTGTAGATTCCATTTATGAAATAAAACACATTTTCTAAAAACTCGTGTTTTTTACGAAATCATGTAAACCTTCTAGAAGCTGTGATTTTAAAAAACGGTGGAAGTAAGCATTTCTTATTTCCGGACGCATGCGCAAACTATAGAAAGTCGTTATGACGTAGAATGTGCATACTTTGTTGATTCTATTTATGAAATAAAAAACATTTTCTAAAAACTCGTGTTTTTAAAGAAATCATGTAAACCTTCTAGAAGCTGTGATTTTAAAAAACGGGGGGAAGTAAGCTTTTCTGATTTCCGGACGCATGCGGAAGCTATAGAAATTCATTATGATGTAGAATTTGCATACTTTGTAGATTCCATTTACGAAATAAACCACATTTTCTAAAAACTCGTGTTTTTTACGAAATCATGTAAACCTTCTAGAAGTTGTGATTTTAAAAAACGGTGGAAGTAAGTTTTTCTTATTTCCGGATGCATGCGCAAACTATAGAAATTCGTTATGACGTAGAATGTGCATACTATGTAGATTCCATTTAGGAAATAAAACCCATTTTGTAAAAACTCTTGTTTTTTACGAAATCATGTAAACCTTCTAGAAGCTGTGATTTTAAAAAACGGTAGAAGTAAGCTTTTCTTATTTCCGGACGCATGCGCAAAATATAGAAAGTCGTTATGACGTAGAATTTACATACTTTGTTGATTCCATTTATGAAAAAAAACATATTTTCTAAAAACTCGTGTTTTTTAAGAAATCATGTAAACCTTCTAGAAGCTGTGATTTTAAAAAACGGGGGAAGTAAGCTTTTCTTATTTCCGGACGCATGCGGAAACTATAGAAATTCGTTATGACATAGAATGTGCATACTTTGTAGATTCCATTTATGAAATAAAACCCATTTTCTAAAAACTCGTGTTTTTTACGAAATCATGTAAACCTTCTAGAAGCTGCGATTTTAAAAAACGGTGGAAGTAAGCTTTTCTTATTTCTGGACGCATGCGCAAACTATAGAAAGTCGTTATGATGTAGAATGTGCATACTTTGTAGATTCCATTTATGAAATAACACACATTTTCTAAAAACTTGTGTTTTTTAAGAAATCATGTAAACCTTCTTGAAGCTGTGATTTTAAAAAACGGTGGAAGTAAGCATTTCTTATTTCTGGACGCATGCGCAAACTATAGAAAGTCGTTATGACGTAGAATGTGCATACTTTGTTGATTCTATTTATGAAATAAAACACATTTTCTAAAAACTCGTGTTTTTAAAGAAATCATGTAAATCTTCTAGAAGCTGTGATTTTAAAAAACGGGGGAAGTAAGCTTTTCTAATTTCCAGACGCATGCGGAAGCTATAGAAATTCATTATGACGTAGAATGTGCATACTTTGTAGATTTCATTTACGAAATAAACCACATTTTCTAAAAACCTGTGTTTTTTACGAAATCATGTAAACCTTCTAGAAGTTGTGATTTTAAAAAACTGTGGAAGTAAGATTTTCTTATTTCCGGATGCATGCGCAAACTATAGAAAGTCGTTATGACGTAGAATGTGCATACTTTGTAGATTCCATTTATGAAATAAAACACATTTTGTAAAAACTCTTGTTTTTTACGAAATCATGTAAACCTTCTAGAAGCTGTGATTTTAAAAAACGGTGGAAGTAAGCTTTTCTTATTTCCGGACGCATGCGCAAACTATAGAAAGTCGTTATGACGTAGAATGTACATACTTTGTTGATTCCATTTATGAAAAAAAAACACATTTTCTAAAAACTCGTGTTTTTTAAGAAATCATGTAAACCTTCTAGAAGCTGTGATTTTAAAAAACGGGGGAAGTAAGCTTTTCTTATTTCCGGACGCATGCGGAAACTATAGAAATTTGTTATGACGTAGAATGTGCATACTTTGTAGATTCCATTTATGAAATAAAACACATTTTCTAAAAACTCGTGTTTTTTACGAAATAATGTAAACCTTCTAGAAGCTGTGATTTTAAAAAACGGTGGAAGTAAGCTTTTCTTATTTCCGGACGCATGCGCAAACTATAGAAAGTCGTTATGATGTAGAATGTGCATACTTTGATGATTCCATTTATGAAATAAAACACATTTTCTAAAAACTCGTGTTTTTTAAGTAATCATGTAAACGTTCTAGAAGCTTTGATTTTAAAAAATTGGGGAAGTAAGCTTTTCTTATTTCCAAATGCATGCGCAAACTATAGAAAGTCGGCATGACGTAGAATGTGCATACTTTTTTGATTCCATTTATGAAATAAAACACATTTTCTAAAAACTCGTGTTTTTTAAGAAATCATGTAAACCTTCTAGAAGCTGTGATTTTAAAAAACTATGGAAGTAAGCTTTTCTTATTTCCGGACGCATGCGCAAACTATAGAAAGTCGTTATGACGTAGAATGTGCATACTTTGTAGATTCCATTGATGAAATAAAACACATTTTCTAAAAACTTGTGATTTTTAAGAAATCATGTAAACCTTCTAGAAGCTGTGATTTTAAAAAACGGGGGAAGTAAGCTTTTTTTATTTCCGGACGCATGCGCAAACTATAGAAAGTTGTTATGACGTAGAATGTGCATACTTTGTAAATTTCGGAGTTATCTTCATTCACATTCTAGAAGGTTTTCAGGCTAGATTCCATTTATGAAATAAAACACATTTTCTAAAAACTCGTGTTTTTTACGAAATCATGTAAACCTTCTAGAAGCTGTGATTTTAAAAAACGATGGAATTAAGCTTTTCTTATTTCCGGACGCATGCGCAAACTATAGAAAGTCGTTATGACGTAGAATGTGCATACTTTGTGGATTCCATTTATGAAATAAAACACATTTTGTAAAAACTCTTGTTTTTTACGAAATCATGTAAACCTTCTGGAAGCTGTGATTTTAAAAAACGGTGGAAGTAAGCTTTTCTTATTTCCGGACGCATGCGCAAACTATAGAAAGTCGTTATGACGTAGAATGTACATACTTTGTTGATTCCATTTATGAAAAGAAACACATTTTCTAAAAACTCATGTTTTTTAAGAAACCATGTAAACCTTCTAGAAGCTGTGATTTTAGAAAACGGTGGAAATAAGCTTTTCTTATTTCCGGACACATGCGCAAACTATAGAAAGTCGTTATGACGTAGAATGTACATACTTTGTTGATTAGATTTATGAAATAAAACACATTTTCTAAAAACTCGTGTTTTTTAAGAAATCATGTAAACCTTCTAGAAGCTGTGATTTTAAAAAACGGGGGAAGTAAGCTTTTCTTATTTCCAAACACATGCGCAAACTATAGGAAGTCATTATGACGTAGAATGTGCATTCTTTGTTGATTCCATTTATGAAATAAAACACATTTTCTAAAAACTCGTGTTTTTTAAGAAATCAAGTAAACCTTCTAGAAGCTGTGATTTTAAAAAATGGTGGAAGTAAGCTTTTCTTATTTCCGAACGCATGCGCAAACTATAGAAATTCGTTATGACGTAGAATGTGCATACTTTGTTGATTCCATTGATGAAATAAAACACATTTTCTAAAAACTCGTGTTTTGTAAGAAATCATGTAAACCTTCTAGAAGCTGTGATTTTAAAAAACGGGGGAAGTAAGCTTTTCTTATTTCCAAACGCATGCGCAAACTATAGAAAGTCGTTATGACGTAGAATGTGCATACTTTGTTCATTCCATTTATGAAATAAAACACATTTTCTAAAAACTCGTGTTTTTTAAGAAATCATGTAAACCTTCTAGAAGCTATGATTTTAAAAAACGGGGGAAGTAAGGTTTTCTTATTTCCGGACGCATGCGCAAACTATAGAAAGTCGTTATAACATAGAATGTGCATACTTTGTAGATTCCATTTCTGAAATAAAACACATTCTCTAAAGACTCGTGTTTTTTACGAAATCATGTAAACCTTCCAGAAGCTGTGATTTCAAAAAACGGTTGAAGTAAGCTTTTCTTATTTCCGGACGCATACGCAAACTATAGAAAGTCGTTATGACGTAGAATGTGCATACTTTGTAGATTACATTTATGAAATAAAACACATTTTTAAAAACTCGTGTTTTTTACGAAAACATGTAAACCTTTTACAAGCTGTGATTTTAAAAAATGGTGGAAGTAAGCTTTTCTTATTTCCGGACGAATGCGCAAACTATAGAAAGTCATTATGACGTAGAATATGCATACTTTGAAGATTCCATTTATGAAATAAAACACATTTTCTAAAAACTCGTGTTTTTTAAGAAATCATGTAAACCTTCTAGAAGTTGTGATTTTAAAAAACGGTGGAAGTAAGCTTTTCTTATTTTCGGACGCATGCGCAAACTATAGAAAGTCGTTATGATGTAGAATGTGCATACTTTGATGATTCCATTTATGAAATAAAACACATTTTCTAAAAACTCGTGTTTTTTAAGTAATCATGTAAACGTTCTAGAAGCTGTGATTTTAAAAAATTGGGGAAGTAAGCTTTTCTTATTTCCAAATGCATGCGCAAACTATAGAAAGTCGGCATGACGTAGAATGTGCATACTTTTTAGATTCCATTTATGAAATAAAACACATTTTCTAAAAACTCGTGTTTTTTAAGAAATCATGTAAACCTTCTAGAAACTGTGATTTTAAAAAATGGTGGAAGTAAGCTTTTCTTATTTCCAGACGCATGCGCAAACTATAGAAAGTCGTTATGACGTAGAATGTGCATACTTTGTTGATTCCATTTATGAAATAAAAAAAAATTTCTAAAAACTTGTGTTTTTTAAGAAATCATGTAAACCTTCTAGAAGCTGTGATTTTAAAAAACGGGGGCAGTAAGCTTTTCTTATTTCCGGACGCATGCACAAACTATAGAAAGTCCTTATGACGTAAAATGTGCATACTTTGTAGATTCCATTTATGAAATAAAACACATTTTCTAAAAACTCGTGTTTTTTACGAAATCATGTAAACCTTCTAGAAGTTGTGATTTTAAAAAACGATGGAATTAAGCTTTTCTTATTTCCGGACGCATGCGCAAACTATAGAAAGTCGTTATGACGTAGAATGTGCATACTTTGTAGATTCCATTTATGAAATAAAACACATTTTCTAAAAACTCGTGTTTTTTACGAAATCATGTAAACCTTCTAGAAGCTGTGATTTTAAAAAACGGGGGAAGTAATCTTTTTCTTATTTCCGGACGCATGTGCAAACTATAGAAAGTCATTATGACGTAGAATGTGCATACTTTGTAGATTCCATTAATGAAACAAAGCATATTTTCTAAAAACTCTTGTTTTTTACGAAATCATGTAAACCTTCTAGAAGCTGTGATTTTAAAAAACGGTGGAAGTAAGCTTTTCTTATTTCCGGACGAATGCGCAAACTATAGAAAGTCGTTATGACGTAGAATGTGCATACTTTGTTGATTCCATTTATGAAATAAAACACATTTTCTAAAAACTCTTGTTTTTTAAGAAATCATGTAAACCTTCTAGAAGCTGTGATTTTAAAAAAAGATGGAAGTAAGCTTTTCTTATTTCCGGACGCATGCGCAAACTATAGAAAGTCGTTATGACGTAGAATGTGCATACTTTGTAGATTCCATTTATGAAATAAAACACATTTTCTAAAAACTCATGTTTTTTACGAAATCATGTAAACCTTCTAGAAGCTGTGATATTAAAAAACGGGGGAAGTAAGCTTTTCTTATTTCTGGATGCATGTGCAAAATATAGAAAGTCATTATGACGTAGAATGTGCATAATTTGGTGATTCCATTGATGAAATAAAACACATTTTCTAAAAACTCATGTTTTGTAAGAAATCATGTAAACCTTCTAGAAGCTGTGATTTTAAAATACGGGGGAAGTAAGCTTTTCTTATTTCCAAACGCATGCGCAAACTATAGAAAGTCGTTATGACGTAGAATGTGCATACTTTGTTGATTCCATTTATGAAATAAAACACATTTTCTAAAAACTCGTGTTTTTTAAGAAATCATGTAAACCTTCTAGAAGCTGTGATTTTAAAAAACGGGGGAATTAAGCTTTTCTTATTTCCGGACGCATGCGCAAACTATAGAAAGTCGTTATGACGTAGAATGTGCATACTTTGTTGATTCCATTTATGAAATAAAACACATTTTATAAAAACTCGTGTTTTTTAAGAAATCATGTAAACCTTCTAGAAGCTGTGATTTTAAAAAATGGGGGAAGTAAGCTTTTCTTATTTCCAAACGCATGCGCAAACTATAGAAAGTCGTTTATAACGTAGAATGTGCATACTTTGTAGATTCCATTTATGAAATAAAACACATTTTCTAAAAACTCGTGTTTTTTAAGAAATCATGTAAACCTTCTAGAAGCTGTGATTTTAAAAAACGGGGGGAAGTAAGAATTTCTTATTTCCGGACGCATGCCAAAACTATAGAGAGTCGTTATGACGTAGAATGTGCATACTTTGTAGATTCCATTTATGAAATAAAAAAACATTTTCTAAAAACTAGTGTTTTTAACGAAATCATGTAAACCTTCTAGAAGCTGTGAGTTTAAAAAACGGTGGAAGTAAGCTTTTCTTATTTCCAGACGCATGCGCAAACTATAGAAAATCGTTATGACGTAGAATGTGCATACTTTGTTGATTCCATTTATGAAATAAAACACATTTTCTAAAAACTCGTGTTTTTTAAGAAATCATGTAAACCTTCTAGAAGCTGTGATTTTAAAAAATGGGGGAAGTAAGCTTTTTGTATTTCCAAACGCATGCGCAAACTATAGAAAATCGTTATGACATAGAAAGTGCATACTTTGTAGATTCCATTTATGAAATAAAACACATTTTCTAAAAACTCGTGTTTTTTACGAAATCATGTAAACCTTCTAGAAGCTGTGATTTTAAAAAACGGTGGAAGTAAGCATTTCTTATTTCTGGACGCATGCGCAAACTATAGTAAGTCGTTATGACATAGAATGTGCATACTTTGTTGATTCTATTTATGAAATAAAACACATTTTCTAAAAACTCGTGTTTTTAAAGAAATCATGTAAACCTTCTAGAAGCTGTGATTTTAAAAAACGGGGGAAGTAAGCTTTTCTGATTTCCGGACGCATGCGGAAGCTATAGAAATTCATTATGACGTAGAATGTGCATACTTTGTAGATTCCATTTACGAAATAAACCACATTTTCTAAAAACTCGTGTTTTTTACGAAATCATGTAAACCTTCTAGAAGTTGTGATTTTAAAAAATGGTGGAAGTAAGCTTTTCTTATTTCCGGATGCATTCGCAAACTATAGAAAGTCGTTATGATGTAGAATGTGCATACTATGTAGATTCCATTTATGAAATAAAACACATTTTGTAAAAACTCTTGTTTTTTACGAAATCATGTAAACCTTCTAGAAGCTGTGATTTTAAAAAACGGTGGAAGTAAGCTTTTCTTATTTCCGGACGCATGTGCAAACTATAGAAAGTCGTTATGACGTAGAATGTACATACTTTGTTGATTCCATTTATGAAAAAAAACACATTTTCTAAAAACTCGTGTTTTTTAAGAAATCATGTAAACCTTCTAGAAGCTGTGATTTTAAAAAACGGTGGAAATAAGCTTTTCTTATTTCCGGACGCATGCGCAAACTATAAAAAGTCGTTATGACGTAGAATGTACATACTTTTTTGATTACATTTATGAAATAAAACACATTTTCTAAAAACTCGTGTTTTTTAAGAAATCATGTAAACCTTCTAGAAGCTGTGATTTTAAAAAACGGGGGAAGTAAGCTTTTCTTATTTCCAAACACATGCGCAAACTATAGGAAGTCATTATGACGTAGAATGTGCATTCTTTGTTGATTCCATTTATGAAATAAAACACATCTTCTAAAAACTCGTGTTTTTTAAGAAATCAAGTAAACCTTCTAGAAGCTGTGATTTTAAAAAACGGTGGAAGTAAGCTTTTCTTATTTCCGGACGCATGCGCAAACTATAGAAAGTCGTTATGACGTAGAATGTGCATACTTTGTTCATTCCAATTTATGAAATAAAACACATTTTCTAAAAACTCGTGTTTTTTAAGAAATCATGTAAACCTTCTAGAAGCTATGATTTTAAAAAACTGGGGAAGTAAGCTTTTCTTATTTCCGGACGCATGCGCAAACTATAGAAAGTCGTTATGACATAGAATGTGCATACTTTATAGATTCCATTTCTGAAATAAAACACATTTTCTAAAAACTCGTGTTTTTTACGAAATCATGTAAACCTTCTAGAAGCTGTGATTTCAAAAAACGGTGGAAGTAAGCTTTTATTATTTCCGGACGCATACGCAAACTATAGAAAGTCGTTATGACATAGAATGTGCATACTTTGTAGATTCCATTTATGAAATAAAACACATTTTTAAAAACTCGTGTTTTTTACGAAATCATGTAAACCTTTTAGAAGCTGTGATTTTAAAAAACGGTGGAAGTAAGCTTTTCTTATTTCCGGACGAATGCGCAAACTATAGAAAGTCATTATGACGTAGAATATGAATACTTTGTAGATTCCATTTATCAAATAAAACACATTTTCTAAAGACTTGTGTTTTTTACGAAATCATGTAAACCTTCTAGAAGCTGTGATTTTAAAAAACGGGGGAAGTAAGCTTTTCTTATTTCCGGACGAATGCGCAAACTATAGAAAGTCGTTATGACGTAGAATGTGCATACTATGTTGATTCCATTTATGAAATAAAACACATTTTCTAAAAACTCGTGTTTTTTAAGAAATCATGTAAACCTTCTAGAAGCTGTGATTTTAAAAAACGGTGGAAGTAAGCTTTTCTTATTTCCGGACGCATGCGCAAACTATAGAAAGTCGTTATGATGTAGAATGTGTATACTTTGATCATTCCATTTATGAAATAAAACACATTTTCTAAAAACTCGTGTTTTTTAAGTAATCATGTAAACGTTCTAGAAGCTGTGATTTTAAAAAATTGGGGAAGTAAGCTTTTCTTATTTCCAAATGCATGCGCAAACTATAGAATGTCGGCATGACGTAGAACCTGCATACTTTTTTGATTCCATTTATGAAATAAAACACATTTTCTAAAAACTCGTGTTTTTTAAGAAATCATGTAAACCTTCTAGAAGCTGTGATTTTAAAAAATGGTGGAAGTAAGCTTTTCTTATTTCCGGACGCATGCGCAAATTATAGAAAGTCGTTATGACGTAGAATGTGCATACTTTGTTGATTCCATTTATGAAATAAAACAAATTTTCTAAAAACTTGTGTTTTTTAAGAAATCATGTAAACCTTCTAGAAGCTGTGATTTTAAAAAACGGGGGAAGTAAGATTTTCTGATTTCCGGACGCATGCGGAAGCTATAGAAATTCATTATGACGTAGAATGTGCATACTTTGTAGATTCCATTTACGAAATAAACCACATTTTCTAAAAACTCGTGTTTTTTACGAAATCATGTAAACCTTCTAGAAGTTGTGATTTTAAAAAACGGTGGAAGTAAGCTTTTCTTATTTCCGGATGCATGCGCAAACTATAGAAAGTCGTTATGACGTAGAATCTGCATACTATGTAGATTCCATTTATGAAATAAAACACGTTTTGTAAAAACTCTTGTTTTTTACGAAATCATATAAACCTTCTAGAAGCTGTGATTTTAAAAAACGGTGGAAGTAAGCTTTTCTTATTTTCGGACGCATGCGTAAACTATAGAAAGTCGTTATGACGTAGAATGTACATACTTTGTTGATTCCATTTATGAAAAAAAACACATTTTCTAAAAACTCGTGTTTTTTAAGAAATCATGTAAACCTTCTAGAAGCTGTGATTTTTAAAAACGGTGGAAGTAAGCTTTTCTTATTTCCGGACGCATGCGCAAACTATAGAAATTCGTTATGACGTAGAATGTGCATACTTTGTTGATTCCATTGATGAAATAAAACACATTTTTTAAAAACTCGTGTTTTGTAAGAAATTATGTAAACCTTCTAGAAGCTGTGATTTTAAAAAATGGGGGAAGTAAGCTTTTCTTATTTCCAAATGCATGCGCAAACTATAGAAAGTTGTTATGACGTAGAATGTGCATACTTTGTTCATTCCATTTATGAAATAAAACACATTTTCTAAACACTCGTGTTTTTTAAGAAATCATGTAAACCTTCTAGAAGCTATGATTTTAAAAAACGGGGGAAGTAAGCTTTTCTTATTTTCGGACGCATGCGCAAACTATAGAAAGTCGTTATGACATAGAATGTGCATACTTTGTAGATTCCATTTCTGAAATAAAACACATTTTCTAAAAACTCGTGTTTTTTACGAAATCATGTAAACCTTCTAGAAGCTGTGATTTCAAAAAATGGTGGAAGTAAGCTTTTCTTATTTCCGGACGCATACGCAAACTATAGAAAGTCGTTAAGACATAGAATGTGCATACTTTGTAGATTCCATTTCTGAAATAAAACACATTTTCTAAAAACTCGTGTTTTTTAAGAAATCATGTAAACCTTCTAGAAGCTGTGATTTTAAAAAACGGTGGAAGTAAGCTTTTCTTATTTCCGGACGCATGCGCAAACTATAGAAAGTCGTTATGACGTAGAATGTGCATACTTTGTAGATTCCATTTATGAAATAAAACACATTTTCTAAAAACTCGTGTTTTTTACGAAATCATGTAAACCTTCTAGAAGCTGTGATATTAAAAAACGAGGGAAGTAAGCTTTTCTTATTTCCGGACGCATGTGCAAACTATAGAAACTCATTATGACGTAGAATGTGCATAATTTGTTGATTCCATTGATGAAATAAAACACATTTTCTAAAAACTCATGTTTTGTAAGAAATCATGTAAACCTTCTAGAAGCTGTGATTTTAAAAAACGGGGGAAGTAAGCTTTTCTTATTTCCAAACGCATGTGCAAACTATAGAAAGTCGTTATGACGTAGAATGTGCATACTTTGTTGATTCCATTTATGAAATAAAACACATTTTCTAAAAACTCGTGTTTTTTAAGAAATCATGTAAACCTTCTAGAAGCTGTGATTTTAAAAAATGGGGGAAGTAAGCTTTTCTTATTTCCAAACGCATGCGCAAACTATAGAAAGTCGTTATGACGTAGAATGTGCATACGTTGTTCATTCCATTTATGAAATAAAACACATTTTCTACAAACTCGTGTTTTTTAAGAAATCATGTAAACCTTCTAGAAGCTGTAATTTTAAAAAATGGGGGAAGTAAGCTTTTCTTATTTCCGGACGCATGCGCAAACTATAGAAAGTCGTTATGACGTAGAATGTGCATACTTTGTTGATTCCATTTATGAAATAAAACACATTTTCTAAAAACTCGTGTTTTTTAAGAAATCATGTAAACCATCTAGAAGCTGTGATTTTAAAAAACGGGGGAAGTAAGCTTTTGTTATTTCCGAACGCATGCGCAAACTATAGAAAGTCGTTATGACGTAGAATATGCATACTTTGTTGATTCCATTTATAAAATAAAACACATTTTCTAAAAACTCGTGTTTTTTAAGAAATCATGTAAACCTTCTAGAAGCTGTGATTATAAAAAACGGGGGAAGTAAGCTTTTCTTATTTCCAGACGCATGCGCAAACTATAGAAAGTCGTTATGACATAGAATGTGTCTACTTTGTAGATTCTATTTCTGAAATAAAACACATTTTCTAAGAACTCGTGTTTTTTACGAAATCATGTAAACTTTCTAGAAGTTGTGATTTTAAAAAACGGTGGAAGTAAGCTTTTCTTATTTCCGGATGCATGCGCGAACTATAGAAAGTCGTTATGACGTAGAATGTGCATACTTTTTAGATTCCATTTATGAAATAAACACATTTTCTAAAAACTCGTGTTTTTTACGAAATCATGTAAAGCTTCTAGAAGCTGTGGTTTTAAAAAACGGTGGAAGTCAGCTTTTCTTATTTCCGGACGAATGCCAAAACTATAGAAAGTCATTATGACGTAGAATGTGCATACTTTGTTGATTCCATTTATGAAATAAAACACATTTTCTAAAAACTCGTGTTTTTTAAGAAATCATGTAAACCTTCTAGAAGCTGTGATTTTAAAAAACGGTGGAAGTAACCTTTTCTTATTTCTGGACACATACGCAAACTATAGAAAGTCGTTATGACGTAGAATGTGCATACTTTGTAGATTCCATTTATGAAATAAAACACATTTTCTAAAAACTCGTGTTTTTTACGAAATCATGTAAACCTTTTAGAAGCTGTGATTTTAATAAACGGTGGAAGTAAGCTTTTCTTATTTCCGGACGAATGCGCAAACTATAGAAAGTCATTATGACGTAGAATATGCATACTTTGTAGATTCCATCTATCAAATAAAACACCTTTTCTAAAAACTCGTGTTTTTTACGAAATCATGTAAACCTTCTAGAAGCTGTGATTTCAAAAAACGGGGGAAGTAAGCTTTTCTTATTTCCGGACGAATGCGCAAACTATAGAAAGTCGTTATGACGTAGAATGTGCATACTATGTTGATTCCATTTATGAAATAAAACACATTTTCTAAAAACTCATGTTTTTTACGAAATCATGTAAACCTTCTAGAAGCTGTGATTTTAAAAAACGGGGGAAGTAAGCTTTTCTTATTTCCGGATGAATGCGCAAAGTATAGAAAGTCGTTATGACGTAGAATGTGAATACTATGTTGATTCCATTTATGAAATAAAACACATTTTCTAAAAACTCGTGTTTTTTAAGAAATCATGTAAACCTTCTAGAAGCTGTGATTTTAAAAAACGGTGGAAGTAAGCTTTTCTTATTTCCGGACGCATGCGCAAACTATAGAAAGTCGTTATGATGTAGAATGTGCATACTTTGATGATTCCATTTATGAAATAAAACACATTTTCTAAAAACTCGTGTTTTTTAAGTAATCATGTAACCGTTCTAGAAGCTGTGATTTTAAAAAATTGGGGAAGTAAGCTTTTCTTATTTCCAAATTCATGCGCAAACTATAGAAAGTCGGCATGACGTAGAATGTGCATATTTTTTTGATTCCATTTATGAAATAAAACACATTTTCTAAAAACTCGTGTTTTTTAAGAAATCATGTAAACCTTCTAGAAGCTGTGATTTTAAAAAATGGTGGAAGTAAGCTTTTCTTATTTCCGGACGCATGCGCAAACTATAGAAAGTCGTTATGACGTAGAATGTGCATACTTTGTTGATTCCATTTATGAAATAAAACAAATTTTCTAAAAACTTGTGTTTTTTAAGAAATCATGTAAACCTTCTAGAAGCTGTGATTTTAAAAAACGGGGGAAGTAAGCTTTTCTTATTTCCGGACGCATGTGCAAACTATAGAAAGTCATTATGACGTAGAATGTGCATACTTTGTAGATTCCATTTATGAAATAAAACACATTTTCTAAAAACTCGTGTTTTTTACGAAATCATGTAAACCTTCTAGAAGCTGTGATTTTAAAAAACGGGGGAAGTAAGCTTTTCTTATTTCCGGACGCATGTGCAAACTATAGAAAGTCATTATGACGTAGAATGTGCATACTTTGTAGATTCCATTTATGAAATAAAACACATTTTCTAAAAACTCGTGTTTTTTACGAAATCATGTAAACCTTCTAGAAGCTGTGATTTTAAAAAACGATGGAATTAAGCTCTTCTTATTTCCGGACGCATGCGCAAACTATAGAAAGTCGTTATGACATAGAATGTGCATACTTTGTTGATTCCATTTATGAAATAAAACACATTTTCTAAAAACTCGTGTTTTTTAAGAAATCATGTAAACCATCTAGAAGCTGTGATTTTAAAAAACGGGGGAAGTAAGCTTTTGTTATTTCCAAACGCATGCGCAAACTATAGAAAGTCGTTATGACGTAGAATATGCATACTTTGTTGATTCCATTTATAAAATAAAACACATTTTCTAAAAACTCGTGTTTTTTAAGAAATCATGTAAACCTTCTAGAAGCTGTGATTATAAAAAACGGGGGAAGTAAGCTTTTCTTATTTCCAGACGCATGCGCAAACTATAGAAAGTCGTTATGACATAGAATGTGTCTACTTTGTAGATTCTAGTTCTGAAATAAAACACATTTTCTAAAAACTCGTGTTTTTTACGAAATCATGTAAACTTTCTAGAAGTTGTGATTTTAAAAAACGGTGGAAGTAAGCTTTTCTTATTTCCGGATGCATGCGCAAACTATAGAAAGTCGTTATGACGTAGAATGTGCATACTTTGTAGATTCCATTTATGAAATAAAACACATTTTCTAAAAACTCGTGTTTTTTACGAAATCATGTAAAGCTTCTAGAAGCTGTGATTTTAAAAAACGGTGGAAGTCAGCTTTTCTTATTTCCGGACGAATGCCAAAACTATAGAAAGTCATTATGACGTAGAATGTGCATACTTTGTTGATTCCATTTATGAAATAAAACACATTTTCTAAAAACTCGAGTTTTTTAAGAAATCATGTAAACCTTCTAGAAGCTGTGATTTTAAAAAACGGTGGAAGTAAGCTTTTCTTATTTCCGGACACATACGCAAACTATAGAAAGTCGTTATGACGTAGAATGTGCATACTTTGTAGATTCCATTTATGAAATAAAACACATTTTCTAAAAACTCGTGTTTTTTACGAAATCATGTAAACCTTTTAGAAGCTGTGATTTTAATAAACGGTGGAAGTAAGCTTTTCTTATTTCCGGACGAATGCGCAAACTATAGAAAGTCATTATGACGTAGAATATGCATACTTTGTAGATTCCATTTATCAAATAAAACACATTTTCTAAAAACTCGTGTTTTTTACGAAATCATGTAAACCTTCTAGAAGCTGTGATTTCAAAAAACGGGGGAAGTAAGCTTTTCTTATTTCCGGACGAATGCGCAAACTATAGAAAGTCGTTATGACGTAGAATGTGCATACTATGTTGATTCCATTGATGAAATAAAACACATTTTCTAAAAACTCGTGTTTTTTACGAAATCATGTAAACCTTCTAGAAGCTGTGATTTTAAAAAATGGGGGAAGTAAGCTTTTCTTATTTCCGGACGAATGCGCAAAGTATAGAAAGTCGTTATGACGTAGAATGTTAATACTATGTTGATTCCATTTTTGAAATAAAACACATTTTCTAAAAACTCGTGTTTTTTAAGAAATCATGTAAACCTTCTAGAAGCTGTGATTTTAAAAAAAGGTGGAAGTAAGCTTTTCTTATTTCCGGACGCATGCGCAAACTATAGAAAGTCGTTATGATTTAGAATGTGCATACTTTGATGATTCCTTATTTGAAATAAAACACATTTTCTAAAACCTCGTGTTTTTTAAGTAATCATGTAACCGTTCTAGAAGCTGTGATTTTAAAAAATTGGGGAAGTGAGCTTTTCTTATTAACAAATTCATGCGCAAACTATAGAAAGTCGGCATGACGTAGAATGTGCATTTTTTTTTATTCCATTTATGAAATAAAACACATTTTCTAAAAACTCGTGTTTTTTAAGAAATCATGTAAACCTTCTAGAAGCTGTGATTTTAAAAAATGGTGGAAGTAAGCTTTTCTTATTTCCGGACGCATGCGCAAACTATAGAAAGTCGTTATGACGTAGAATGTGCATACTTTGTTGATTCCATTTATGAAATAAAACAAATTTTCTAAAAACTTGTGTTTTTTAAGAAATCATGTAAACCTTCTAGAAGCTGTGATTTTAAAAAACGGGGGAAGTAAGCTTTTCTTATTTCCGGACGCATGTGCAAACTATAGAAAGTCGTTATGACGTAGAATGTGCATACTTTGCAGATTCCATTTATGAAATAAAACACATTTTCTAAAAACTCGTGTTTTTTACAAAATCATGTAAACCTTCTAGAAGCTGTGATTTTAAAAAACGATGGAATTAAGCTTTTCTTATTTCCGGACGCATGCGCAAACTATAGAAAGTCATTATGACATAGAATGTGCATACTTTGTTGATTCCATTTATGAAATAAAACACATTTTCTAAAAACTCGTGTTTTTTAAGAAATCATGTAAACCATCTAGAAGCTGTGATTTTAAAAAACGGGGGAAGTAAGCTTTTCTTATTTCCAAACGCATGCGCAAACTATAGAAAGTCGTTATGACGTAGAATATGCATACTTTGTTGATTCCATTTATAAAATAAAACACATTTTCTAAAAACTCGTGTTTTTTAAGAAATCATGTAAACCTTCTAGAAGCTGTGATTATAAAAAACGGGGGAAGTAAGCTTTTCTTATTTCCAAACGCATGCGCAAACTATAGAAAGTCGTTATGACGTAGAATGTGTCTACTTTGTAGATTCTATTTCTGAAATAAAACACATTTTCTAAAAACTCGTGTTTTTTACGAAATCATGTAAACTTTCTAGAAGTTGTGATTTTAAAAAACGGTGGAAGTAAGCTTTTCTTATTTCCGGATGCATGCGCAAACTATAGAAATTCGTTATGACGTAGAATGTGCATACTTTGTAGATTCCATTTATGAAATAAAACACATTTTCTAAAAACTCGTGTTTTTTACGAAATCATGTAAAGCTTCTAGAAGCTGTGATTTTAAAAAACGGTGGAAGTCAGCTTTTCTTATTTCCGGACGAATGCCAAAACTATAGAAAGTCATTATGACGTAGAATGTGCATACTTTGTTGATTCTATTTATGAAATAAAACACATTTTCTAAAAACTCGTGTTTTTTAAGAAATCATGTAAACCTTCTAGAAGCCGTGATTTTAAAAAACGGTGGAAGTAAGCTTTTCTTATTTCCGTACGCATGCGCAAACTATAGAAAGTCGTAATGACGTAGAATGTGCATACTTTGTAGATTCCATTTACGAAATAAAACACATTTTCTAAAAACTCGTGTTTTTGCGAAATCATATAAACCTTATAGAAGCTGTGATTTTAAAAAACGGTGGAAGTAAGCTTTTCTTATTTCCGGACGAATGCACAAACTATAAAAAGTCGTTATGACGTAGAATGTGCATACTTTGTTGATTCCATTTATGAAATAAAACACATTTTCTAAAAACTCGTGTTTTTTAAGAAATCATGTAAACCTTCTAGAAGCTGTGATTTTAAAAAACGGGGGAGGTAAGCTCTTTTTATTTCCGAACGCATGCGCAAACTATAGAAAGTCATTATGACGTAGAATGTGCATACTTTGTTGATTCCATTTATGAAATAAAACACATTTTCTAAAAACTCGTGTTTTTTAGGAAATCATGTAAACCTTCTAGAAGCTGTGATTTTAAAAAACGGGGGAGGTAAGCTCTTCTTACTTCCGGACGCATGCGCAAAATATAGAAAGTCGTTATGACGTAGAATGTGCATACTTTGTTGATTCCATTTATGAAATAAAACACATTTTCTAAAAACTCGTGTTTTTTACGAAATCATGTAAACCTTCTAGAAGCTGTGATTTTAAAAAATGGTGGAAGTAAGCTTTTCTTATTTCCGGATGAACGCGCAAACTATAGAAAGTCGTTATGACGTAGAATGTGCATACTTTGTTGATTCCATTTATGAAATAAAACACATTTTCTAAAAACTTGTGTTTTTTAAGAAATCATGTAAACCTTCTAGAAGCTGTGATTTTAAAAAACGGGGGAAGTAAGCTTTTCTTATTTCCGGACACATGCACAAACTATAGAAAGTCGTTATGACGTAGAATGTGCATACTTTGTAGATTCCATTTATGAAATAAAACACATTTTCTAAAAACTCGTGTTTTTTACGAAATCATGCCAACCTTCTAGAAGCTGTGATTTTAAAAAACGGTGGAAGTAAGCATTTCTTATTTCTGGACGCATGCGCAAACTATAGAAAGTCGTTATGACATAGAATGTGCATACTTTGTTGATTCTATTTATGAAATAAAACACATTTTCTAAAAACTCGTGTTTTTAAAGAAATCATGTTAACCTTCTAGAAGCTGTGATTTTAAAAAACGGGGGAAGTAAGATTTTCTGATTTCCGGACGCATGCGGAAGCTATAGAAATTCATTATGACGTAGAATGTGCATACTTTGTAGATTCCATTTACGAAATAAACCACATTTTCTAAAAACTCCTGTTTTTTACGAAATCATGTAAACCTTCTAGAAGTTGTGATTTTAAAAAACGGTGGAAGTAAGCTTTTCTTATTTCCGGATGCATGCGCAAACTATAGAAAGTCGTTATGACGTAGAATGTGCATACTATTGCTTACAGTATCTCTGAATACACAGAAAGGAAGAAAGGAATGATGTGCTCTGCAAAATACCTAACCCTTGCCCTAGCTGCCGCCGGTGCACATGGCCGTTGGGGCTCTTCAGGGATGGATCTACCTGGAGCCGCTGAGAAGGTTGGCCGTCGACATTGGCTAGGCAGACAAGGAGGCTCAACAGGCCAGAAGAGCTGGGATCTCTCTGCGCCAGATACATCTCAGGGTTTGTTAACTTATGGAGTGAATGGGCGCGATGGATATTGTGAAGGCAGCGCACTCGTTTTTTGTATGAAGGCCCTTTATCCCCCAAAGCTCCAACCCGATCTGGAGATATGGCAGGAGCTCGCAGCACCCATCATCGATACCTGCAAATACGTTGCATCAAAGGGCTTGGACTTGGTTGTCACGGGTATGATTTTCGTGGTGATTGTACAGTCCGGAACCTCATCAAAACTGAGAATATGGTTAGAGCGGCCGTCTATATTGCCATCAGACAAGGAATCAACAGTGACCATTCAGGATCAGCGTTTGATTTATATTGTGCACAGGTTTATAAAGTCGTGGTGGGAATGGCCTTTCGTCCCCTCTTCTAGCCAGCCAAAAGACGCCGAGGAGCAACCATCATCGGCCCATCCACAAGATGTAAAACGGTATGAATCACAAGAACGGATCTCTGTCTCTGGTTTTGGGGTAGAAGATGAAAGTTTCCAGATTTTTATAAAAACACTTTCTGGGAAAACAGTTTTGGTGTGGGTTACTGCTAATGATACAGGGGAGACTCTAAATTCTATGATAGCGCAGAGAGAGGGATACTCACGAATATCCTTTTACATTCGGTATGGAGGTAAAGTGCTGAATGAGGGTGATAGGCTGAAGGACTGCCAGATTTACAGGAACTCCACATTGCATGTGATGTACCGTTTGCGGGGAGGATCGTTTGGGAAGAGAGGAACAGCAGGCCCTTCTACATACAAAGACGCAGCTCGTGCAAAGGGGCCACAGACGTCAACAACTCCTAATTCCTCACAACCAAAGCCCTATATCGTGGAGAAACTGGATGATATCCCATCTTTGGAGGTCAAGAATACGGAGGTAACACAACTCTTTTGTAATATTCAAACACATGCTCTCATTTGCCGTTTTAATGGCTTCTGGCCAAGATCTTATGATCTTCATAAGTGGATCTACTCAAATTGGACAACAAATTGTCAAATTCTTTTATGCTCCAAAGGATTTTTTATTGTATAGTTTGGATCTGAGGAAGAATATGAGAAGATCATTGAGCAGGGCCCTTGGTTCTGGGGACGTGCAGGGCTTTTCTTAACCCCTTGGTTTCCAGATTTTGATGCCAACACTATGGTGGTAACCAAAATGCCGGTTTGGGTGAGACTGCCAAACCTGCCTCTTCCTTTTTGGCATCATTTAGTACTGGAAGACATTGGCAATCTACTTGGGAAGTTCATTAAAAGGGATACTGATCGACATGAGCAGGGACTTTTCACTTATGCACGAATATGTGTGGAGATCGACCTTAGCAAAGGTATACCGGATAGAATCAAGTTGATATTTGAAAAGCTCAAATGGATCCAGGAACTGGATTATGAAAACACTGCTTTTAGGTGCAGATTTTGTCATCTAACAGGACATTTACAAGATTTGTGCCCACTTGCTCAACGGCCTTCCAAAAAGAACCAGGGGAAGAAGACAAAGGGGAAAACATGGCAGGCAGAATATGTTCCTCCCACTGAGGATTCAGAGGGTGAGGAAAGCGAACCAGAAGAAAAACATGAAGAGGAAGTCAATGAGGAAATAGTACATACAACTGACACGGTGGAGACACAACAATCAGATTCAAAAGATGCGGGTAAGGAAACACTCACGGAAAACATGCAACTAATGGCTACCTCCTTAACTGGGTCAAAGCGTGCACATGAATCAGAAAATTCAGACTCTGACAAAGAAAAAACCCCTGTTAAGCCAAGAGAAGAGCAGGAGAGTAAAGAGATGGTTGTAGCTGTACCCCAGCAGGGGGGATGGACAGAAGTGAAATCAAAGAAGCGAGAGAAGAAAGGGAAATTAGAGGATTATTATAAAATCCCAAATTCCTAGAATTTTTTTGTAACAACAATGTTCTTTTTTTTCTGTAGTAGACCTATGGTCTTGACTCAGTTGTGCTTATGCACTTACAAAATGTAATTTTGTATCGCTTCGGCTTGAAATAAAATTACGCTTTTTTTTCTTGGAAAAAAAAGAATGTGCATACTATGTAGATTCCATTTATGAAATAAAACACGTTTTGTAAAAACTCTTGTTTTTTACGAAATCATGTAAACCTTCTAGAAGCTGTGATTTTAAAAAACGGTGGAAGTAAGCTTTTCTTATTTCCGGACGCATGCGTAAACTATAGAAAGTCGTTATGACGTAGAATGTACATACTTTGTTGATTCCATTTATGAAAAAAAACACATTTTCTAAAAACTCGTGTTTTTTAAGAAATCATGTAAACCTTCTAGAAGCTGTGATTTTAAAAAACGGTGGAAGTAAGCTTTTCTTATTTCCGGACGCATGCGCAAACTATAGAAATTCGTTATGACGTAGAATGTGCATACTTTGTTGATTCCATTGATGAAATAAAACACATTTTCTAAAAACTCGTGTTTTGTAAGAAATCATGTAAACCTTCTAGAAGCTGTGATTTTAAAAAACGGGGGAAGTAAGCTTTTCTTATTTCCAAATGCATGCGCAAACTATAGAAAGTTGTTATGACGTAGAATGTGCATACTTTGTTCATTCCATTTATGAAATAAAACACATTTTCTAAAAACTCGTGTTTTTTAAGAAATCATGTAAACCTTCTAGAAGCTATGATTTTAAAAAACGGGGGAAGTAAGCTTTTCTTATTTTCGGACGCATGCGCAAACTATAGAAAGTCGTTATGACATAGAATGTGCATACTTTGTAGATTCCATTTCTGAAATAAAACACATTTTCTAAAAACTCGTGTTTTTTACGAAATCATGTAAACCTTCTAGAAGCTGTGATTTCAAAAAATGGTGGAAGTAAGCTTTTCTTATTTCCGGACGCATACGCAAACTATAGAAAGTCGTTATGACGTAGAATGTGCATACTTTGTAGATTCCATTTATGAAATAAAACACATTTTCTAAAAACTCGTGTTTTTTACGAAATCATGTAAACCTTTTAGAAGCTGTGATTTTAAAAAACGGTGGAAGTAAGCTTTTCTTATTTCCGGACGAATGTGAAAACTATAGAAAGTCGTTATGACGTAGAATGTGCATACTATGTTGATTCCATTGATGAAATAAAACACATTTTCTAAAAACTCGTGTTTTTTAAGAAATCATGTAAACCTTCTAGAAGCTGTGATTTTAAAAAACGGGGGAAGTAAGCTTTTCTTATTTCCAAACGCATGCGCAAACTATAGAAAGTCGTTATGACGTAGAATGTGCATACTTTGTTGATTCCATTTATGAAATAAAACACATTTTCTAAAAACTCGTGTTTTTTAAGTAATCATGTAAACGTTCTAGAAGCTGTGATTTTACAAAATTGGGGAAGTAAGCTTTTCTTATTTCCAAATGCATGTGCAAACTATAGAAAGTCGGCATGACGTAGAATGTGCATACTTTTTTGATTCCATTTATGAAATAAAACACATTTTCTAAAAACTCGTGTTTTTTAAGAAATCATGTAAACCTTCTAGAAGCTGTGATTTTAAAAAACGATGGAATTAAGCTTTTCTTATTTCCGGACGCATGCGGAAACTATAGAAAGTCGTTATAACGTAGAATGTTCATACTTTGTAGATTCCATTTATGAAATAAAACACATTTTCTAAAAACTCGTGTTTTTTACGAAATCATGTAAACCTTCTAGAAGCTGTGATTTTAAAAAACGGGGGAAGTAAGCTTTTCTTATTTCCAGACGCATGCGCAAACTATAGAAAGTCGTTATGACGTAGAATGTGCATACTTTGTAGATTCCATTTATGAAATAAAACACATTTTCTAAAAACTCGTGTTTTTTACGAAATCATGTAAACCTTCTAGAAGCTGTGATATTAAAAAACGAGGGAAGTAAGCTTTTCTTATTTCCGGACGCATGTGCAAACTATAGAAACTCATTATGACGTAGAATGTGCATAATTTGTTGATTCCATTGATGAAATAAAACACATTTTCTAAAAATTCATGTTTTGTAAGAAATCATGTAAACCTTCTAGAAGCTGTGATTTTAAAAAACGGGGGAAGTAAGCTTTTCTTATTTCCAAACGCATGTGCAAACTATAGAAAGTCGTTATGACGTAGAATGTGCATACTTTGTTGATTCCATTTATGAAATAAAACACATTTTCTAAAAACTCGTGTTTTTTAAGAAATCATGTAAACCTTCTAGAAGCTGTGATTTTAAAAAACGATGGAAGTAAGCTTTTCTTATTTCCGGACGCATGCGCAAACTATAGAAAGTCGTTATGACGTAGAATGTGCATACTTTGTTGATTCCATTTATGAAATAAAACACACTTTCTAAAAACTCGTGTTTTATAAGAAATCATGTAAACCTTCTAGAAGCTGTCATTTTAAAAAATGGGGGAAGTAAGCTTTTCTTATTTCCAAACGCATGCGCAAACTATAGAAAGTCGTTATGACGTAGAATGTGCATACTTTGTTCATTCCATTTATGAAATAAAACACATTTTCTAAAAACTCGTGTTTTTTAAGAAATCATGTAAACCTTCTAGAAGCTGTAATTTTAAAAAATGGGGGAAGTAAGCTTTTCTTATTTCCGGACGCATGCGCAAACTATAGAAAGTCGTTATGACATAAAATGTGCATACTTTGTTGATTCCATTTATGAAATAAAACACATTTTCTAAAAACTCGTGTTTTTTAAGAAATCATGTAAACCATCTAGAAGCTGTGATTTTAAAAAACGGGGGAAGTAAGCTTTTGTTATTTCCAAACGCATGCGCAAACTATAGAAAGTCGTTATGACGTAGAATATGCATACTTTGTTGATTCCATTTATAAAATAAAACACATTTTCTAAAAACTCGTGTTTTTTAAGAAATCATGTAAACCTTCTAGAAGCTGTGATTATAAAAAACGGGGGAAGTAAGCTTTTCTTATTTCCAGACGCATGCGCAAACTATAGAAAGTCGTTATGACATAGAATGTGTCTACTTTGTAGATTCTATTTCTGAAATAAAACACATTTTCTAAGAACTCGTGTTTTTTACGAAATCATGTAAACTTTCTAGAAGTTGTGATTTTAAAAAACGGTGGAAGTAAGCTTTTCTTATTTCCGGATGCATGCGCAAACTATAGAAAGTCGTTATGACGTAGAATGTGCATACTTTGTAGATTCCATTTATGAAATAAAACACATTTTCTAAAAACTCGTGTTTTTTACGAAATCATGTAAAGCTTCTAGAAGCTGTGATTTTAAAAAACGGTGGAAGTCAGCTTTTCTTATTTCCGGACGAATGCCAAAACTATAGAAAGTCATTATGACGTAGAATGTGCATACTTTGTTGATTCCATTTATGAAATAAAACACATTTTCTAAAAACTCGTGTTTTTTAAGAAATCATGTAAACCTTCTAGAAGCTGTGATTTTAAAAAACGGTGGAAGTAAGCTTTTCTTATTTCCGGACACATACGCAAACTATAGAAAGTCGTTATGACGTAGAATGTGCATACTTTGTAGATTCCATTTATGAAATAAAACACATTTTCTAAAAACTCGTGTTTTTTACGAAATCATGTAAACCTTTTAGAAGCTGTGATTTTAATAAACGGTGGAAGTAAGCTTTTCTTATTTCCGGACGAATGCGCAAACTATAGAAAGTCATTATGACGTAGAATATGCATACTTTGTAGATTCCATTTATCAAATAAAACACATTTTCTAAAAACTCGTGTTTTTTACGAAATCATGTAAACCTTCTAGAAGCTGTGATTTCAAAAAACGGGGGAAGTAATCTTTTCTTATTTCCGGACGCATGTGCAAACTATAGAAAGTCGTTATGATGTAGAATGTGCATACTTTGTAGATTCCATTTATGAAATAAAACACATTTTCTAAAAACTCGTGTTTTTTACGAAATCATGTAAACCTTCTAGAAGCTGTGATTTTAAAAAACGATGGAATTAAGCTTTTCTTATTTCCGGACGCATGCGCAAACTATAGAAAGTCGTTATGACATAGAATGTGCATACTTTACTGATTCCATTTATGAAATAAAACACATTTTCTAAAAACTCGTGTTTTTTAAGAAATCATGTAAACCATCTACAAGCTGTGATTTTAAAAAACGGGGGAAGTAAGCTTTTCTTATTTCCGGACGCATGTGCAAACTATAGAAAGTCGTTATGATGTAGAATGTTCATACTTTGTAGATTCCATTTATGAAATAAAACACATTTTCTAAAAACTCGTGTTTTTTACGAAATCATGTAAACCTTCTAGAAGCCGTGATTTTAAAAAACGATGGAATTAAGCTTTTCTTATTTCCGGACGCATGCGCAAACTATAGAAAGTCGTTATGACATAGAATGTGCATACTTTGTTGATTCCATTTATGAAATAAAACACATTTTCTAAAAACTCGTGTTTTTTAAGAAATCATGTAAACCATCTAGAAGCTGTGATTTTAAAAAACGGGGGAAGTAAGATTTTGTTATTTCCAAACGCATGCGCAAACTATAGAAAGTCGTTATGACGTAGAATATGCATACTTTGTTGATTCCATTTATAAAATAAAACACATTTTCTAAAAACTCGTGTTTTTTAAGAAATCATGTAAACCTTCTAGAAGCTGTGATTATAAAAAACGGGGGAAGTAAGCTTTTCTTATTTCCAGACGCATGCGCAAACTATAGAAAGTCGTTATGACGTAGAATGTGTCTACTTTGTAGATTCTATTTCTGAAATAAAACACATTTTCTAAAAACTCGTGTTTTTTACGAAATCATGTAAACTTTCTAGAAGTTGTGATTTTAAAAAACGGTGGAAGTAAGCTTTTCTTATTTCCGGATGCATGCGCAAACTATAGAAAGTCATTATGACGTAGAATGTGCATACTTTGTAGATTCCATTTATGAAATAAAACACATTTTCTAAAAACTCGTGTTTTTTACGAAATCATGTAAAGCTTCTAGAAGCTGTGATTTTAAAAAACGGTGGAAGTCAGCTTTTCTTATTTACGGACGAATGCCAAAACTATAGAAAGTCATTATGACGTAGAATGTGCATACTTTGTTGATTCCATTTATGAAATAAAACACATTTTCTAAAAACTCGTGTATTTTAAGAAATCATGTAAACCTTCTAGAAGCTGTGATTTTAAAAAACGGTGGAAGTAAGCTTTTCTTATTTCCATACGCATGCGCAAACTATAGAAAGTCGTAATGACGTAGAATGTGCATACTTTGTAGATTCCATTTACGAAATAAAACACATTTTCTAAAAACTCGTGTTTTTGCGAAATCATATAAACCTTATAGAAGCTGTGATTTTAAAAACGGGAGGAAGTAAGCTTTTCTTATTTCCGGACGAATGCGCAAACTATAAAAAGTCGTTATGACGTAGAATGTGCATACTTTGTTGATTCCGTTTATGAAATAAAACACATTTTCTAAAAACTCGTGTTTTTTAAGAAATCATGTAAACCTTCTAGAAGCTGTGATTTTAAAAAACGGTGGAAGTAAGCTTTTCTTATTTCCGGACGCATGCGAAACTATAGAAAGTCGTTATGACGTAGAATGTGCATACTTTGTTGATTCCATTTATGAAATAAAACACATTTTCTAAAAACTCGTGTTTTTTAAGAAATCATGTAAACCTTCTAGAAGCTGTGATTTTAAAAAACGGGGGAAGTAAGCTTTTCTTATTTCCGGACGCATGCGCAAACTATAGAAAGTCGTTATGAAGTAGAATGTGCATACTTTTTTGATTCCATTTATGAAATAAAACACATTTTCTAAAAACTCGTGTTTTTTAAGAAATCATGTAAATGTTCTAGAAGCTGTCATTTTAAAAAACCGGGGAAGTAAGCTTTTATTATTTCCAAACGCATGCGCAAACTATAGAAAGTCGTTATGACGTAGAATGTGCATACTTTGTTGATTCCATTTATGAAATAAAACACATTTTCTAAAAACTCGTGTTTTTTAAGAAATCATGTAAACCTTCTAGAAGGTGTGATTTTAAAAAACGGTGGAAGTAAGCTTTTCTTATTTCCAGACACATGCACAAACTATATAAAGTCGTTATGACGTAGAATGTGCATACTTTGTTGATTCCATTTATGAAATAAAGCACATTTTCTAAAAACTCATGTTTTTAAAGAAATCATGTAAACCTTCTAGAAGCTGTGATTTTAAAAAACGGGGGAAGTAAGCTTTTCTTATTTCCGGACGCATGCGCAAACTATAGAAAGTCATTATGACGTAGAATGTGCATACTTTGTAGATTCCATTTATGCAATAAAGCACATTTTCTAAAAACTCGTGTTTTTTACGAAATCATGTAAACTTTCTAGAAGTTGTGATTTTAAAAAATGGTGGAAGTAAGCTTTTCTTATTTCCGGATGCATGCGCAAACTATAGAAAGTCGTTATGACGTAGAATGTGCATACTTTGTAGATTCCATTTATGAAATAAAACACATTTTCTAAAAACTCGTGTTTTTTACGAAATCATGTAAAGCTTCTAGAAGCTGTGATTTTAAAAAACGGTGGAAGTCAGCTTTTCTTATTTCCGGACGAATGCCAAAACTATAGAAAGTCATTATGACGTAGAATGTGCATACTTTGTTGATTCCATTTATGAAATAAAACACATTTTCTAAAAACTCGTGTTTTTTAAGAAATCATGTAAACCTTCTAGAAGCTGTGATTTTAAAAAACGGTGGAAGTAAGCTTTTCTTATTTCCGTACGCATGCGCAAACTATAGAAAGTCGTTATGACGTAGAATGTGCATACTTTGTAGATTCCATTTACGAAATAAAACACATTTTCTAAAAACTCGTGTTTTTGCGAAATCATATAAACCTTCTAGAAGCTGTGATTTTAAAAAATGGTGGAAGTAAGCTTTTCTTATTTCCGAACGAATGCGCAAACTATAAAAAGTCGTTATGACGTAGAATGTGCATACTTTGTTGATTCCATTTATGAAATAAAACACATTTTCTAAAAACTCGTGTTTTTTAAGAAATCATGTAAACCTTCTAGAAGCTGTGATTTAAAAAAACGGTGGAAGTAAGCTTTTCTTATTTCCAGACGCATGCGCAAACTATAGAAAGTCGTTATGACGTAGAATGTGCATACTTTGTTGATTCCATTTATGAAATAAAACACATTTTCTAAAAACTCGTTTTTTTTAAGAAATCATGTAAACCTTCTAGAAGCTGTGATTTTAAAAAACGGGGGAAGTAAGCTTTTCTTATTTCCAGACGCATGCGCAAACTATAGAAAGTCGTTATGACGTAGAATGTGCATACTTCGTTGATTCCATTTATGGAATAAAACACATTTTCTAAAAACTCGTGTTTTTTAAGAAATCATGTAAACGTTCTAGATGCTGTCATTTTAAAAAACCGGGGAAGTAAGCTTTTATTATTTCCAAACGCATGCGCAAACTATAGAAAGTCGTTATGACGTAGAATGTGCATACTTTGTTGATTCCATTTATGAAATAAAACACATTTTCTAAAAACTCGTGTTTTTAAAGAAATCATGTAAACCTTCTAGAAGCTGTGATTTTAAAAAACGGGGGAAGTAAGCTTTTCTTATTTCCAAACGCATGCGCAAACTATAGAAAGCCGTTATGACGTAGAATGTGCATACTTTGTTGATTCCATTTATGAAATAAAACACATTTTCTAAAAACTCGTGTTTTTTAAGAAATCATGTAAACGTTCTAGATGCTGTCATTTTAAAAAACCGGGGAAGTAAGCTTTTATTATTTCCAAACGCATGCGCAAACTATAGAAAGTCGTTATGACGTAGAATGTGCATACTTTGTTGATTCCATTTATGAAATAAAACACATTTTCTAAAAACTCGTGTTTTTTAAGAAATCATGTAAACCTTCTAGAAGCTGTGATTTTAAAAAACGGTGGAAGTAAGCTTTTCTTATTTCCGGACGCATGCGCAAACTATAGAAAGTCGATATGACGTAGAATGTGCATACTTTGTTGATTCCATTTATGAAATAAAACACATTTTCTAAAAACTCATTTTTTTTAAGAAATCATGTAAACCTTCTAGAAGCTGTGATTTTAAAAAACGGGGGAAGTAAGCTTTTCTTATTTCCGGACGCATGCGCAAACTATAGAAAGTCGTTATGACGTAGAATGTGCATACTTCGTTGATTCCATTTATGGAATAAAACACATTTTCTAAAAACTCGTGTTTTTTAAGAAATCATGTAAACGTTCTAGATGCTGTCATTTTAAAAAACCGGGGAAGTAAGCTTTTATTATTTCCAAACGCATGCGCAAACTATAGAAAGTCGTTACGACGTAGAATGTGCATAGTTTGTTGATTCCATTTATGAAATACAACACATTTTCTAAAAACTCGTGTTTTTAAAGAAATCATGTAAACCTTCTAGAAGCTGTGATTTTAAAAAACGGGGGAAGTAAGCTTTTCTTATTTCCAAACGCATGCGCAAACTATAGAAAGTCGTTATGACGTAGAATGTGCATACTTTGTTGATTCCATTTATGAAATAAAACACATTTTCTAAAAACTCATGTTTTTTAAGAAATCATGTAAACCTTCTACAAGCTGTGATTTTAAAAAACGGGGGAAGTAAGCTTTTGTTATTTCCAAAGGCATGCGCAAACTATAGAAAGTCGTTATGACGTAGAATGTGAATACTATGTTGATTCCATTTATGAAATAAAACACATTTTCTAAAAACTCGTGTTTTTTAAGAAATCATGTAAACCTTCTAGAAGCTGTGATTTCAAAAAACGGTGGAAGTAAGCTTTTCTTATTTCCGGACGCATGCGCAAACTATAGAAAGTCGTTATGACGTAGAATGTGCATACTTTGTTGATTGCATTTATGAAATAAAACAAATTTTCTAAAAACTTGTTTTTTTTAAGAAATCATGTAAACCTTCTAGAAGCTGTGATTTTAAAAAACGGGGGAAGTAAGCTTTTCTTATTTCCGGACGCATGCGCAAACTATAGAAAGTCGTTATGACGTAGAATGTGCATACTTTGTTGATTCCATTTATGAAATAAAACACATTTTCTAAAAACTCGTGTTTTTTAAGAAATCATGTAAACGTTCTAGATGTTGTCATTTTAAAATACCGGGGAAGTAAGCTTTTACTATTTCCAAACGCATGCGCAAACTATAGAAAGTCGTTATGACGTAGAATGTGCATACTTTGTTGATTCCATTTATGAAATAAAACACATTTTCTAAAAACTCGTGTTTTTTAAGAAATCATGTAAACCTTCTAGAAGGTGTGATTTTAAAAAACGGTGGAAGTAAGCTTTTCTTATTTCCGGACACATGCACAAACTATATAAAGTCGTTATGACGTAGAATGTGCATACTTTGTTGATCCCATTTATGAAATAAAACACATTTTCTAAAAACTCGTGTTTTTTAAGAAATCATGTAAACCTTCTAGAAGCTGTGATTTTAAAAAACGGTGGAAGTAAGCTTTTCTTATTTCCGGACGCATGCGCAAACTATAGAAAGTCGTTATGATGTAGAATGTGCATAATTTGTTGATTCCATTTAGGAAATAAAACACATTTTCTAAAAACTGGTGTTTTTTAAGTAATCATGTAAACCTTTTAGAAGCTGTGATTTTAAAAAATGGGGCAAGTAAGCTTTTCTTATTTCCAAATGCATGCGCAAACTATAGAAATTCGGTATGACGTAGAATGTGCATACTTTGTTGATTCCATTTATGAAATAAAACACATTTTCTAAAAACTCGTGTTTTTTAAGAAATCATGTAAACCTTCTAAAAGCTGTGATTTTAAAAATGATGGAAGTAAGCTTTTCTTATTTCCGGACGCATGCGCAAACTATAGAAATTCGTTATGACGTAGAATGTGCATACTTTGTAGATTTCATTTATGAAATAAAACACATTTTCTAAAAACTCGTGTTTTTTACGAAATCATGTAAACCTTCTAGAAGATGTGATTTTAAAAAACGGTGGAAGTAAGCTTTTCTTATTTCCGGACGCATGCGCAAACTATATAAAGTGGTTATGAAGTAGAATGTGCATACTTTGTAGATTCCATTTATGAAATAAAACACATTTTCTAAAAACTCTGTTTTTAAAAAAATCATGTAAACCTTCTAGAAGCTGTGATTTTAAAAAACGGGGGAAGTAAGCTTTTCTTATTTCCAAACGCATGCGCAAACTATAGAAAGTCGTTATGACGTAGAATGTGCATACTTTGTTGATTCCATTTATGAAATAAAACATATTTTCTAAAAACTCGTGTTTTTTAAGAAATCATGTAAACCTTCTAGAAGCTGTGATTTTAAAAAACGGGGGAAGTAAGCTTTTCTTATTTCCGGACGCATGCACAAACTATAGAAAGCCGTTATGTCGTAGAATGTGCATACTTTGTTGATTCCATTTATGAAATAAAACACATTTTCTAAAAACTCATGTTTTTTATGAAATCATGTAAACCTTATAGAACCTGTGATTTTAAAAAACGGTGGAAGTAACCTTTTCTCATTTCCGGATGCATGCGCAAACTATAGAAAGTCGTTATGACGTAGAATGTGCATACTTTGTAGATTCCATTTATGAAATAAAACACATTTTCTAAAAATTCATGTTTTTTACGAAATCATGTAAACCTTCTAGAAGCTGTGATTTTAAAAAACGGTGGAAGTAAGATTTTCTTATTTCCGGACGCATGCGCAAACCATAGAAATTCGTTATGATGTAGAATGTGCATACTTTGTTGATTCCATTTATGAAATAAAACACATTTTCTAAAAACTCATGTTTTTTAACAAATCATGTAAACCTTCTAGAAGCTGTGATTTTAAAAAACGGGCGAAGTAAGCTTTTCTTATTTCCAAACGCATGCGCAAACTATAGAAAGTCGTTATGACATAGAATGTGCATACTTTGTTCATTCCATTTATGAAATAAAACACATTTTCTAAAAGCTCGTGTTTTTTAAGAAATCATGTAAACCTTCTAGAAGCTATGATTTTAAAAAATGGGGGAAGTAAGCTTTTCTTATTTTAGGACGCATGCACAAACTATAGAAAGTCGTTATGACGTAGAATGTGCATACTTTGTAGATTCCATTTATCAAATAAAACAAATTTTCTAAAAACTCGTGTTTTTTACGAAATCATGTAAACCTTCTAGAAGGTGTGATTTTAAAAAACGGTGGAAGTAAGCTTTTCTTATTTCCGAACGAGTGCACAAACTATCGAAAGTCGTTATGACGTAGAATGTGCATACTTTGTTGATCCGATTTATGAAATAAAACACATTTTCTAAAAACTCGTGTTTTTTAAGAAATCATGTAAACCTTCTAGAAGTTGTGTTTTTAAAAAACGGTGGAAGTAAGCTTTTCTTATTTCCAGACGCATGCGCAAACTATAGAAATTCGTTATGATGTAGAATGTGCATAATTTGTTGATTCCATTTAGGAAATAAAACACATTTTCTAAAAACTCGTGTTTTCTAAGTAATCATGTAAACCTTTTAGAAGCTGTGATTTTAAAAAATGGGGCAAGTAAGCTTTTCTTATTTCCAAATGCATGCGCAAACTATAGAAAGTCGGTATGACGTAGAATGTGCATACTTTGTTTATTCCATTTATGAAATAAAATACATTTTCTAAAAACTTGTGTTTTTTAAGAAATCATGTAAACCTTCTAAAAGCTGTGATTTTAAAAAATGATGGAAGTAAGCTTTTCTTATTTCGGGACGCATGCGCAAACTATAGAAATTCGTTATGACGTAGAATGTGCATACTTTGTAGATTCCATTTATGAAATAAAACCATTTTCTAAAAACTCGTGTTTTTTACGAAATCATGTAAACCTTCTAGAAGATGTGATTTTAAAAAATGGTGGAAGTAAGCTTTTCTTATTTCCGGACGCATGCGCAAACTATAGAAAATTGTTATGACGTAGAATGTGCATACTTTGTTGATTCCATTTATGAAAGAAAACACATTTTCTAAAAACTCATGTTTTTTAAGAAATCATGTAAACCTTCTAGAAGCTGTGATTTTAAAAAACGGGGGAAGTAAGCTTTTGTTATTTCCAAACGCATGCGCAAACTATAGAAAGTCGTTATGACGTAGAATATGCATACTTTGTTTATTCCATTTATAAAATAAAACACATTTTCTAACAACTCGTGTTTTTTAAGAAATCATGTAAACCTTCTAGAAGCTGTGATTTTAAAAAACGGTGGAAGTAAGCTTTTCTTATTTCCGGACGCATGCGCAAACTATAGAAAGTCGTTATGACATAGAATGTGTCTACTTTTTAGATTCTATTTCTGAAATAAAACACATTTTCTAAAAACTCGAGTTTTTTACGAAATCATGTAAACCTTCTAGAAGCTGTGATTTTAAAAAACGGTGGAAGTAAGCTATTCTTATTTCCGGATGCATCTGCAAACTATAGAAAGTCGTTATGACGTAGAATGTGCATACTTTGTAGATTCCATTTATGAAATAAAACACATTTTCTAAAAACTCGTGTTTTTTACGAAATCATGTAAAGCTTCTAGAAGCTGTGATTTTAAAAAACGGTGGAAGTAAGCTTTTCTTATTTCCGGACGAATGCCAAAACTATAGAAAGTCATTATGACGTAGAATGTGCATACTTTGTTGATTCCATTTATGAAATAAAACACATTTTCTAAAAACTCATGTTTTTTAAGAAAACATGTAAACCTTCTAGAAGCTGTGATTTTAAAAAACGGTGGAAGTAAGCTTTTCTTATTTCCGTACGCATGCGCAAACTATAGACAGTCGTTATGACGTAGAATGTGCATACTTTGTAGATTCAATTTATGAAATAAAACACATTTTCTAAAAACTCGTGTTTTTTACGAAATCATGTAAACCTTCTAGAAGCTGTGATTTTAAAAAACGAGGGAAGTAAGCTTTTCTTATTTCCGGACGCATGCGCAAACTATAGAAAGTCGTTATGACGTAGAATGTGCATACTTTGTTGATTCCATTGATGAAATAAAACACGTTTTCTAAAAACTCGTGTTTTTTACGAAATCATGTAAACCTTCTAGAAGCTGTGATTTTAAAAAACGGTGGAAGTAAGCTTTTCTTATTTCCGGATGCATGCGCAAACTATAGAAAGTCGTTAGGACGTAGAATGTGCATACTTTGTAGATTCCATTTATGAAATAAAACACATTTTCTAAAAACTCGTGTTTTTTAAGAAATCATGTAAACATTCTAGAAGCTGTGATTTTAAAAAACGGGGGAAGTAAGCTTTTCTTATTTTCGGACGCATGCGCAAACTATAGAAAGTCGTTATGAAGTAGAATGTGCATACTTTGTAGATTCCATTTCTGAAATAAAACACATTTACTAAAAACTCGTGTTTTTTACGAAATCATGTAAACCTTCTAGAAGCTGTGATTTTAAAAAACGGTGGAAGTAAGCTTTTCTTATTTCCGGACGCATGCGCAAACTATAGAAAGTCGGTATGATATAGAATATGCATACTTTGTAGATTCCATTTATGAAATAAAACACATTTTCTAAAAACTCATGTTTTTTACGAAATCATGTAAACCTTCTAGAAGCTGTGATTTTAAAAAACGGTGGAAGTAAGCTTTTCTTATTTCCGGACGAATGGGCAAACTATAGAAACTCATTATGACGTAGAATGTGCATACTTTGTTGATTCCATTTATGAAATAAAACACATTTTCTAAAAACTCGTGTTTTTTAAGAAATCATGTAAACCTTCTAGAAGCTGTGATTTTAAAAAACGGTGGAATTAAGCTTTTCTTATTTCCGGACGCATGCTTAAACTATAGAAAGTCGTTATGATTAGAATGTGCATACTTTGTGGATTCCATTTATGAAATAAAACACATTTTCTAAAAACTCGTGTTTTTTACGAAATCATGTAAGACTTCTAGAAGCTGTGATTTTAAAAAACGGGGGAAGTAAGCTTTTCTTATTTCCGGACACATGCGCAAACTAGAGAAAGTCGTTATGATGTAGAATGTGCATACTTTGTAGATTCCATTTATGAAATAAAACACATTTTCTAAAAAGTCATGTTTTTTACGAAATCATGTAAACCTTCTAGAAGCTGTGATTTTAAAAAACGGTGGAAGTAAGCTTTTCTTATTTCCGGACGAATGCGCAAACTATAGAAAGTCATTATGACGTAGAATGTGCATACTTTGTTGATTCCATTTATGAAATAAAACACATTTCTAAAAACTCGTGTTTTTTAAGAAATCATGTAAACCTTCTAGACGCTGTGATTTTAAAAAACGGTGGAAGTAAGCTTTTCTTATTTCCGGACGCATGCTGAAACTATAGAAAGTCGTTATGACGTAGAATGTGCATACTTTGTAGATTCCATTTATGAAATAAAACACATTTTCTAAAAACTCGTGTTTTTTACGAAATCATGTAAACCTTCTAGAAGCTGTGATTTTAAAAAACGGGGGAAGTAAGCTTTTCTTATTTCCGGACGCATGCGCAAACTATAGAAAGTCGTTATGACGTAGAATGTGCATACTTTGTTGATTCCATTTATGAAATAAAACACATTTTCTAAAAACTCTTGTTTTTTACGAAATCATGTAAACCTTCTCGAACCTGTGATTTTAAAAAACGCTGGAAGTAAGATTTTCTTATTTTCAGATGCATGCGCGAACTATAGAAATTCGTTATGACGTAGAATGTGTATACATTGTAGATTCCATTTATGAAATAAAACACATTTTCTATAAACTCGTGTTTTTTACGAAATCATGTAAACCTTCTAGAAGCTGTGATTTTAAAAAACGGTGGAAGTAAAATTTTCTTATTTCCGGACGCATGCGCAAACTATAGAAAGTCGTTATGACGTAGAATGTGCATACTTTGTTGATTCCATTTATGAAATAAAACACATTTTCTAAAAACTCGTGTTTTTTACGAAATCATGTAAACCTTCTAGAAGCTGTGATTTTAAAAAATGGGGGAAGTAAGCTTTTCTTATTTCCAAACGCATGCGCAAACTATAGAAAGTCGTTATGACGTAGAATGTGCATACTTTGTTGATTCCATTTATGAAATAAAACACATTTTCTAAAAACTCTTGTTTTTTAAGAAATCATGTAAACCTTCTAGAAGCTGTGATTTTAAAAAACGGGGGAAGTTAGCTTTTCTTATTTCCAGACGCATGCGCAAACTATAGAAAGTCGTTATGACGTAGAATGTGTATACATTGTAGATTCCATTTATGAAATAAAACACATTTTCTATAAACTCGTGTTTTTTACGAAATCATGTAAACCTTCTAGAAGCTGTGATTTTAAAAAACGGTGGAAGTAAAATTTTCTTATTTCCGGACGCATGCTCATTGCTCAAACTATAGAAAGTCGTTCTGACGTAGAATGTGCATACTTTGTAGATTCCATTTATGAAATAAAACACATTTTCTAAAAACTCGTGTTTTTTAAGAAATCATGTAAACCTTCTAGAAGCTGTGATTTTAAAAAATGGGGGAAGTAAGCTTTTCTTATTTCCAAACATATGCGCAAACTATAGAAAGTCGTTATGACATAGAATGTGCATACTTTCTTGATTCCATTTATGAAATAAAACAGATTTTCTGAAAACTCGTGTTTTTTACAAAATCACGGAAACCTTCTAGAAGCTGTGATTTTAAAAAACGGTGGAAGTAAGCTTTTCTTATTTCCGGACGGATGCGCAAACTATAGAAAGTCGTTATGACGTAGAATGTGCATACTTTGTAGATTCCATTTATGAAATAAAGTACATTTTCTAAAAACTCATGTTTTTTACGAAATCATGTAAACCATCTAGAAGCTGTGATTTTAAAAAATGGTGGAAATAAGCTTTTCTTATTTCCGGACGAATGCACAAACTATAGAAAGTCGTTATGATGTAGAATGTGCATACTTTGTTGATTCCATTTATGAAATAAAACACATTTTCTAAAAACTCATGTTTTTTACGAAATCATGTAAACCTTCTAAAAGCTGTGATTTCAAAAAACGGTGGAAGTAAGCTTTTCTTATTTCCGGACGCATTCGCAAACTATAGAAAGTTGTTATGACGTAGAATGTGCATACTTTGTAAATTCCATTTATGAAATAAAACAAATTTTCTAAAAACTCGTGTTTTTTACGAAATCATGTAAACCTTCTAGAAGCTGTGATTTTAAAAAATGGTGGAAGTAAGCTTTTCTTATTTCCAAACGCATGTGCAAACCATAGAAAGTCGTCATGACGTAGAATGTGCATACTTTGTTGATTCCATTTATGAAATAAAACACATTTTCTAAAAACTCGTGTTTTCATAAGAAATCATGTAAACCTTCTACAAGCTGTGATTTTAAAAAACAGTGCAAGTAAGCTTTTATTATTTCCGGACGCATGCGCAAACTATAGAAAGTCGTTATGACGTAGAATGTGCATACTTTGTTGTTTCCATTTATGAAATAAAACACATTTTCTAAAAACTCGTGTTTTTTAAGAAATCATCTAAACCTTCTAGAAGCTGTGATTTTGAAAAACGGTGGAAGTAAGCTTTTTTTTTTTCTAGACGCATGCGCAAACTATAGAAAGTCCTTATGACGTAGAATGTGCATACTTTGTTGATTCCATTTATGAAATAAAACACATTTTCTAAAAGCTCGTCTTTTTTACGAAATCATGTAAACCTTCTAGAAGCTGTGATTTTAAAAAACGGTGGAAGTAAGCTTTTCTTATTTCCCAATGCATGGGAAAACTATATAAAGTCGTTAGGACGTAGAATGTGCATACTTTGTTGATTCCATTTATGAAATAAAACACATTTTCTAAAAATTCGTGTTTTTTAAGAAATCATGTAAACCTTCTAGAAGCTGTGATTTTAAAAAACGTGGAAGTAATCTTTTCTTATTTCCGGACGCATGCGCAAACTATAGAAAGCCGTTATGACGTAGAATGTGCATAATTTGTTGATTCCATTTATGAAATAAAACACATTTTCTGAAAACTCGTGTTTTTTAAGAAATCATGTAAACCTTCTAGAAGCTGTGATTTTAAAAAGCGGGGTAAGTAAGCTTTTCTTATTTCCAAACGCATGCGCAAACTATAGAAAGTCGTTATGACATAGAATGTGCATACTTTGTTGATTCCATTTATGAAATAAAACACATTTTCTAAAAACTCGTGTTTTCAAAGAAATCATGTAAACCTTCTAGAAGCTGTGATTTTAAAAAACGAGGGAAGTAAGCTTTTCTTATTTCGAAACGCATGCGCAAACTATAGAAAGTCGTTATGACGTACAATGTGCATACTTTGTTTATTCCATTTATGAAATAAAACACATTTTCTAAAAACTCCTGTTTTCTAAGAAATCATGTAAACCTTCTAAAAGCTATGATTTTAAAAAACGGTGGAAGTAAGCTTTTCTTATTTCCGGACGCATGCGCAAAGTATAGAAAGTCGTTATGACGTAGAATGTGCATACTTTGTTGTTTCAATTTATGAAAAAAAACACATTTTCTAAAAACTCGTGTTTTTTAAGAAATCATATAAACCTTCTAGAAGCTGTGATTTTGAAAAACGGTGGAAGTAAGCTTTTCTTATTTCCAGACGCATGCGCAAACTAGAGAAAGTCCTTATGACGTAGAATGTGCATACTTTGTTGATTCCATTTATGAAAAAAAACACATTTTCTAAAAACTCGTGTTTTCTAAGAAATCATGTAAACCTTCTACAAGCTGTGATTTTAAAAAACGGTGGAAGTAAGCTTTTCTTATTTCCAAACGCATGCGCAAACTATAAAAAGTCGTTATGACGTAGAATGTGCATACTTTGTTGATTCCATTTATGAAATAAAACACATTTTCCAAAAACTCCTGTTTTTTAAGAAATCATGTAAACCTTCTAGAAGCTGTGATTTTAAAAAACGGTGGAAGTAAGATTTTCTTATTTCCGGACGCATGCACAAACTATAGAAAGTCATTATGACGTAGAATGTGCATACTTTGTTGATTCCATTTACGAAATAAAACACATTTTCTAAAAACTCGTGTTTTTTAAGAAATCATGTAAACCTTCTAGACGCTGTGATTTTAAAAGACGGGGGAAGTAAGCTTTTCTTATTTCCAAACGCATGCGCAAACTATAGAAAGTCGTTATGACGCAGAATGTGCATACTTTGTAGATTCCATTTATGAAATAAAACACATTTTCTAAAAACTCGTGTTTTTTACGAAATCATGTAAACCTTCTAGAAGCTGTGATTTTAAAAAACGGTGGAAGTAAGCTTTTCTTATTTCCAAACGCATGCGCAAACTATAGAAAGTCTTTATGGCGTAGAATGTGCATAGTTTGTTGATTCCATTTATGAAATAAAACACATTTTCTAAAAACTCATGTTTTTTAAGAAATCATGTAAACCTTCTAGAAGCTGTGATTTTAAAAAACGGTGGAAGTAAGCTTTTCTTATCTCCGGACGCATGCGCAAACTATAGAAAGTACTTATGACGTAGAATGTGCATACTTTGTTGATTCCATTTATGAAATAAAACACATTTTCTAAAAACTCGTGTTTTTAAAGAAATCATGTAAACCTTCTAGAAGCTGTGATTTTAAAAAACGAGGGAAGTAAGCTTTTCTTATTTCCAAACGCATGCGCAAACTATAGAAAGTAGTTATGACGTAGAATGTGCATACTTTGTTTATTCCATTTATGAAATAAAACACATTTTCTAAAAACTCGTGTTTTCTAAGAAATCATGTAAACCTTCTAAAAGCTATGATTTTAAAAAACGGTGGAAGTAAGCTTTTCTTATTTCCGGACGCATGCGCAAACTATAGAAAGTCGTTATGACGTAGAATGTGCATACTTTGTTGTTTCAATTTATGAAATAAAACACATTTTCTAAAAACTCGTGTTTTTTAAGAAATCATGTAAACCTTCTAGAAGCTTTGATTTTGAAAAACGGTGGAAGTAAGCTTTTCTTATTTCCAGATGCATGCGCAAACTATAGAAAGTCCTTATGACGTAGAATGTGCATACTTTGTTGATTCCATTTATGAAAAAAAACACATTTTCTAAAAACTCGTGTTTTCTAAGAAATCATGTAAACCTTCTACAAGCTGTGATTTTAAAAAACGGTGGAAGTAAGCTTTTCTTATTTCCAAACGCATACGCAAACTATAGAAAGTCGTTATGACGTAGAATGTGCATACTTTCTTGATTCCATTTATGAAATAAAACACATTTTCCAAAAACTCGTGTTTTTTAAGAAATCATGTAAACCTTCTAGAAGATGTGATTTTAAAAAACGGTGGAAGTAAGATTTTCTTATTTCCGGACGCATGCACAAACTATAGAAAGTCATTATGACGTAGAATGTGCATACTTTGTTGATTCCATTTACGAAATAAAACACATTTTCTAAAAACTCGTGTTTTTTAAGAAATCATGTAAACCTTCTAGAAGCTGTGATTTTAAAAGACGGGGGAAGTAAGCTTTTCTTATTTCCAAACGCATGTGCAAACTATAGAAAGTCGTTATGACGCAGAATTTGCATACTTTGTAGATTCCATTTATGAAATAAAACACATTTTCTAGAAACTCGTGTTTTTTACGAAATCATGTAAACCTTCTAGAAGCTGTGATTTTAAAAAACGGTGGAAGTAAGCTTTTCTTATTTCCAAACGCATGCGCAAACTATCGAAAGTCTTTATGGCGTAGAATGTGCATAGTTTGTTGATTCCATTTATGAAATAAAACACATTTTCTAAAAACTCGTGTTTTTTAAGAAATCATGTAAACCTTCTAGAAGCTGTGATTTTAAAAAACGGTGGAAGTAAGCTTTTCTTATCTCCGGACGCATGCGCAAACTATAGAAAGTACTTATGACGTAGAATGTGCATACTTTGTTGATTCCATTTATGAAATAAAACACATTTTCTAAAAAATCGTGTTTTTTACGAAATCATGTAAACCTTCTAGAAGCTGTGATTTTAAAAAACGGTGGAAGTAAGCTTTTCTTATTTCTGGACGCATGCGCAAACTATAGAAAGTCATTATGACGAAGAATGTGCATACTTTGTTGATTCCATTTATGAAATAAAACACATTTTCTAAAAACTCGTGTTTTTTAAGAAATCATGTCAACCGTCTAGAAGCTGTGATTTTAAAAGACGGGGGAAGTAAGCTTTTCTTATTTCCGGACGCATGCGCAAACTATAGAAAGTCATTATGACGTAGAATGTCCATACTTTGTTGATTCCATTTATGAAATAAAACACATTTTCTAAAAACTCGTGTTTTTTAAGAAATCATGTAAACCTTCTAGAAGCTGTGATTTTAAAAAATGGGGGAAGTAAGCTTTTCTTATTTCCGGACGCATGCACAAACTATAGAAAGTCGTTATGACATAGAATGTGCATACTTTGTTATTTCCATTTTTGAAATAAAACAAATTTTCCAAAAACTCGTGTTTTTTAAGAAATCATGTAAACCTTCTAGACGCTGTGATTTTAAAAAACGGGGGAAGTAAGCTTTTCTTATTTCCGGACGCATGCGCAAACTATAGAAAGTCGTTATGACGTAGAATGTGCATACTTTGTTGATTCCATTTATGAAATAAAACACATTTTCTAAAAACTCGTGTTTTTTACGAAATCATGTAAACCTTCTAGAAGCTGTGATTTTAAAAAACGGGGGAAGTAAGCTTTTCTTATTTCCAAACGCATGCGCAAACTAAAGAAAGTTGTTATGACGTAGAATGTGCATACTTTGTTGATTCCATTTATGAAATAAAACACATTTTCTAAAAACTCGTGTTTTTTAAGAAATCATGTAAACCTTCTAGAAGCTCTGATTTTAAAAAATGGGGGAAGTAAGCTTTTCTTATTTCCGGACGCATGCGCAAACTATAGAAAGTCGTTATGATGTAGAATGTGCATACTTTGTAGATTCCATTTATGAAATAAAACACATTTTCTAAAAACTCGTGTTTTTTAAGAAATCATGTAAACCTTCTAGAAGATGTGATTTTAAAAAACGGGGGAAGTAAGCTTTCTTATTTCCAAACGCATTCGCAAACTATAGAAAGTCGTTATGACGTAGAATGTGCATACTTTGTTGATTCCATTTATGAAATAAAACACATTTTCTAAAAACTCGTGTTTTGTACGAAATCATGTAAAACTTCTAGAAGCTGTGATTTTGAAAAACGGTGGAAGTAAGCTTTTCTTATTTCCTGACGCATGCGCAAACTATAGAAATTCCTTATGACGTAGAATGTGCATACTTTGTTGATTCTATTTATGAAATAAAACACATTTTCTTAAAAATCGTGTTTTTTACGAAATCATGTAAACCTTCTAGAAGCTGTGATTTTAAAAAACGGTGGAAGTAAGCTTTTCTTATTTCCGGACGAATGCACAAACTATAGAAAGTCCTTATGACGTAGAATGTGCATACTTTGTTGATTCCATTTGTGAAATAAAACACATTTTCTAAAAAATCATGTTTTTTAAGAAATCATGTAAACCTTCTAGAAGCTGTGATTTTAAAAAATGGGGGAAGTAAGTTTTCTTATTTCCAAACGCATGCGCAAACTATAGAAAGTCGTTATGACGTAGAATGTGCATACTTTGTTGATTCCATTTATGAAATAAAACACATTTTCCAAAAACTCGTGTTTTTTAAGAAATCATGTAAACCTTCTAGAAGCTGTGATTTTAAAAAACGGTGGAAGTAAGATTTTCTTATTTCCGGTGTTAAATTTTCAGTATTAAATCACAATACTATAGGATCTTTGCTGAGAGAATAACATCTACAGTATATCAATGCATGACAATCATAATATGACAAGCATCACAAGCATCAAAAGCATAGAGACAAGAGACACAGAGTTTCCGTGGGAAAAACCCTAAGGTGAAAAACCCCACAACTTCCTCAGAGATAGAGAGAGCAATGGCTCAACCAAAATACAACCAAATAATACAGAGATAGTCTCCTAGCAGATGATCCTCCTCCTCCTCACTAGTGCGCAACTTTTCAGAGAGAGAGATATTTACTTTTCCGAGTGAGTAAAATAGAGATCTCCTATCTCTATTTATACTCACCTTTTTGCCCAGTGACCTACTGGGGCCGACTTGTCTACTTTGATACACCCACATTATATTATATATTAATCAGGGCCGACCCCATAAGGTCGTCTAATAACCCATCGGCAAGTACACACACTTGCGACACTTGTCAATCCACATGACGACACTTCCTTATAGAGGAATAACACATCTCTTATAAGGGTACAATAAATATAAATATAATATACAGATGAAATACATTCCGAAGTTACATATACATCAACACTCCCTCTTAACTAGGAAGGTATTTCTCGACACAGATCTGCTAGACAAGTCTTTTTCTCTGGATCATCGTCATCGATGCATCGTCATCATCATCGTCACTGCTGCTACTATCTCAACCATTCTCTGTCTCTACTCGTCATAGGAAGTTCTACAGAGCCAGTCCTTTTTCATACTGGATGTAGGCCCACCACCTGCAGGTCTTCGTCATCACTGGCCATACTGTGGAATCCTCAGGACTTATTACGTGCGTCACAAAACCTCGAAAGAGCATCCCAGGCTGTTACGAGCACACGGCTCTACCTATAGGATCTCCCAGGGCACAAATTACATGTGACCTCACCACAAAACCTCGAAAGAGAATGCCAGGACTGATTACGAGCACAAGGCTCAACCTATCGGATCTCCCAGGGCACAAATTACATGTGGTCACCACAAAACCTCGAAAGAGCATCCCAGGACTGATTACGAGCACACAGCTCAACCTATCGGATCTCCCAGGGCACAAATTACATGTGGTCATGGAAAAACCTCGAAAGAGCATCCTAGGACTGATTACGAGCACACAGCTCAACCTATCGGATCTCCCAGGGCACAAATTACATGCCATAGGACAAAACCTCGAAAGAGCATCTGCCAGATATCCCAGGGCACAAATTACATGCCATAGGCAAAACCTCGAAAGACTATCTGCAGATCTCCCAGGGCACAAATTATATGTCCTCCCAAGCAAAACCTCGAAAGAGCATTTTCCAGATGTCCCAGGGCACAAATTACATGCCATAGGCAAAACCTCGAAAGACCATCTGCAAATCTCCCAGGGCACAAATTACATGCTTATCTGCACAACCTGATCCACGGCCACAGAGTATCAACTGATACTCACCATACATCATCCTGATGTATCCATGATCATCTTGATCATCATCACTGCAACATCCTGCTGCATGTCATCCGGAGCAACATCCTGAAGCTCGTCATCTATGATCATCCTGATCATCACTGCAACATCCTGCTGCATGTCATCTAGAGAAACATCCTGAAGCTCGTCATCTATGATCATCCTGATCATCACTGCAACATCCTACTGCATGTCATCTGGAGAAACATCCTGAAGCTCGTCATATATGATCATCCTGATCATCACTGCAACATCCTGCTGCATGTCATCTGGAGCAACATCCTGAAGCTCATCATCTATGATCACCCTGATCATTAATGCATCTACCTGATGCATACCAAGTATCATACATGATCCTCCTGATCATCAATGTATCCACCTGATACAAATACATGATACATATCATCATACATGATCCTCCTGATCATCAATGCATCTACCTGATGCATACCACGTATCTACCTGATACATATCATCATACATGATCCTCCTGATCATCAATGCATCTACCTGATGCATACCACTTATCTACCTGATACATATCATCATACATGATCCTCCTGATCATCAATGCATCTACCTGATACAAATACAAATACATGATACATATCACCATACATGATCCACCTGATCATACAATGTATCCACCTAATACATATACAAATACATGGTCCAAGCATCCAACATGATGCATACATACATACATAAAATGATCCAACTGATCATATCCAACATCCACATGATGCGTACATACATACATAAAATGATCCAACTGATCATATCCAAGCAGAAACCAGAACATCATCCTGATGCTCATCATCCAGCGCTTACATCCACAGCCATGTGAAGGATCCTCCTTCCAACATGATTGGAATGGCTTCAGCAAATGTTTCCATCAATTCTTCCTCGAAGTGTCCTCGATCTGAAGAACGCCAAGCCTCTCTCTGAAGTACTCGAACTTCACTCTGGCTAGTGGCTTCGTCAGCACATCTGCAATCTGCTCATCCGTCGCAACATACAGGAGCTTCACAGCTCCTCTCTGCACCATATCCCTGATATAGTGATATTTGATCTCTATGTGTTTCGACCTGTCATGAAACACTGGGTTCTCGGACAGCTTCACACAACTCTGGTTATCACAGAAGATACCAGTAGCTTCCAGTGGGAGATCAAATAACTCAGACAGTAGCTTCCGTAGCCATACTGCCTCACAACTAGCTGAACAGGCTGCAACATACTCTGCCTCAGCTGCACTCAGTGCTACACAGGACTGCTTCCTGCTAAACCAAGAGATCACACTTGATCCCATACTGAAGCAACACCCAGATGTGCTCTTCCTGTCTGCAGCACTGCCAGCCCAATCTGAATCAACATAACCCTGCAGGTTAAACTTTTGATTCACCTCATATCTGAGCCCATAATCCACTGTACCCTTCAGGTACCTCAGAACATGCTTTACAGCAACCAGGTGAACACTCCTCGGATCCGTCAGGAACTGGCTCAATGTGTTCACAGCAAAGCAAATGTCTGGTCTCGTGTTCGTCAGGTACATCAAGGACCCAATCATCTGACGATACATAGAGACATCAATCGGCTCAGATGAAGTATCACATAGAAGCTTCAAATTTGATGCCATCGGTGTGGCCATGTCCTTGCAATCCATCATCCCGAATCTCTTCAGGATATCTACTGTGTACTTCCCTTGACCAAGGAAGATCCCACCTGCATTCTGCCACACCTCCATACCTAGAAAATAGTGCATCATTCCCAAATCTTTCATATCGAATTCAGCTGCAAGCTTCCTCTTAGTATCTGCAATCAGTCTGTCATCTCCTGTCACAAATAGGTCATCGACATACAGAAGTAAAATCACTGGATTCCCTTCCTCAACCTTATAGTAAAGGTTGGAATCTGCTTTACTCTTGGTAAATCCCAAGCTAGATAGAAAGCTGTCCATCCTACCATACCAAGTTCTGGGAGCTTGCTTCAAGCCATACAAGGCTTTCTTCAATCTGCACACATATGACTCCCTGTCATGTATTTCAAAGCCGAGTGGTTGTTCCACATATACTTCCTCTTCTACTACACCATTCAGGAAAGCAGTCTTGACATCCATCTGGTGTATTTTCCATTTCATTGCTGCAGCCAGGGAAAGTACTGTTCTGATGGAAGTATACCTGGTTACAGGTGCAAAGGTTTCTTCATAATCTATTCCTTCCTTTTGAGAGAAACCACGAGTTACGAATCTTGCTTTGTATTTTTCCACACTGCCATCTGCAGCGTGCTTGATTTTGTAGATCCACTTGGAAGTCACAACAGACTTCTCTTTAGGTCTTGGGACAACATCCCAAACATCATTCTTCATTATTGATTGGTATTCCTCAACCATAGCATCCTTCCATTCCTTCTTTTCTGCTGCCTCTTCATAACTGGAAGGCTCTTTGTTCATAATGTCACAGAGTAAAGCAACATAACTGGTGTGTGATCTGGTTCTCTTCTTTGCTCTGTGTTCTTCTTCTGGAATGCCAAATCTTTCTGCATCATGAATGAGCTCTCTAGCCCATACAGGTTTCCTCTTGTGAGAGTTATCCTCACGGGGTGGATCTACAGGTTCTTGTGGATCTTCAAACTCACGAACAGCTTCTGGAGCTGCTTCAGTCATGGTAGTGTCTTGAAATCTTGTTTCCTTAGGTTCTTCATAAACTTCTGTAGGTGTCTTTCTTGATTTGATGAATGTTGAGTTTTCATCAAATGTTACATCCCTACTGACATCAATTTTCTTGAACCCTGGAAAGTATATTCTGTACGCCTTTGAGCTTTCACTATAACCCACAAAGATGCCCTTCTGAAGGATCTAATTTAGTCCTCTTCTCTTTTGGGACATGATTATATACTGGACAACCAAATATTCTGAGATGGCTGACTTCAGGTTTCTTACCAGAAAATACCTCTTCTGGTGTCTTGTTGTCCAATATCTTGTGGGGTGTTCTGTTCTGCACATATACAGCTGTTCTAGCTGCTTCTGCCCATAGATGCATAGGAAGATCTTGGTCATGCAACATTGCCCTTGCTTCTTCCATGATAGTTCTGTTCTTCCTTTCTGCAACTCCATTCTGTTGAGGATTATAAGGAGCAGTCAACTCCCTCTTAATATCTGAATCACAGCAAAGTTTCTTGAAGTCATTTGAGGTGAATTCTCCACCATTATCGGATCTGAAAGTTTTAATCTTCTTGTCAGTTTGATTCTCCATCAAGTTTTTGAATTCCTTGAATTTGTCAAGTACCTCATCTTTGCCTTTCAAGAAGTATACCCAAGTCTTCCTGGAGAAGTCATCAATAAATGATACATAGTAAACATACCCACTTAGGGAACTGAATGACATGGGGCCACATACATCTGAGTGGATTATTTCCAAAATGTCTTTTGCTTTGCTTTCACTGCTTGGGAAAGCCTTCTTAGTGTTCTTTCCTTTTGCACATCCTTTGCAAACACCTTCATGTTTGGTCTTGATTTCAGGAAGACCCTCTACTTCCTTACTTGCAATTGGAAGTGCCCTATAGTGCATGTGAGCAAGTCTTCTATGCCAAAGTTCACTTGGCTCCATGGATTCATGTACCATGGCATGTTCAGGTTGTCCCTTCAATTTATACAAGCCTCCCTCTTGCTCCCCAATCACTACTGCATCATCTATGTTCTTTCCTTTTGGCCACATTAGGACTTGGCCGTTTTTGTGATTTTAAAAAACGGTGGAAGTCAGCTTTTCTTATTTCCGGACGAATGCCAAAACTATAGAAAGTCATTATGACGTAGAATGTGCATACTTTGTTGATTCCATTTATGAAATAAAACACATTTTCTAAAAACTCGTGTTTTTTAAGAAATCATGTAAACCTTCTAGAAGCTGTGATTTTAAAAAACGGTGGAAGTAAGCTTTTCTTATTTCCATACGCATGCGCAAACTATAGAAAGTCGTAATGACGTAGAATGTGCATACTTTGTAGATTCCATTTACGAAATAAAACACATTTTCTAAAAACTCGTGTTTTTGCGAAATCATATAAACCTTATAGAAGCTGTGATTTTAAAAACGGGAGGAAGTAAGCTTTTCTTATTTCCGGACGAATGCGCAAACTATAAAAAGTCGTTATGACGTAGAATGTGCATACTTTGTTGATTCCGTTTATGAAATAAAACACATTTTCTAAAAACTCGTGTTTTTTAAGAAATCATGTAAACCTTCTAGAAGCTGTGATTTTAAAAAACGGTGGAAGTAAGCTTTTCTTATTTCCGGACGCATGCGAAACTATAGAAAGTCGTTATGACGTAGAATGTGCATACTTTGTTGATTCCATTTATGAAATAAAACACATTTTCTAAAAACTCGTGTTTTTTAAGAAATCATGTAAACCTTCTAGAAGCTGTGATTTTAAAAAACGGGGGAAGTAAACTTTTCTTATTTCCGGACGCATGCGCAAACTATAGAAAGTCGTTATGATGTAGAATGTGCATACTTTTTTGATTCCATTTATGAAATAAAACACATTTTCTAAAAACTCGTGTTTTTTAAGAAATCATGTAAATGTTCTAGAAGCTGTCATTTTAAAAAACCGGGGAAGTAAGCTTTTATTATTTCCAAACGCATGCGCAAACTATAGAAAGTCGTTATGACGTAGAATGTGCATACTTTGTTGATTCCATTTATGAAATAAAACACATTTTCTAAAAACTCGTGTTTTTTAAGAAATCATGTAAACCTTCTAGAAGGTGTGATTTTAAAAAACGGTGGAAGTAAGCTTTTCTTATTTCCGGACACATGCACAAACTATATAAAGTCGTTATGACGTAGAATGTGCATACTTTGTTGATTCCATTTATGAAATAAAGCACATTTTCTAAAAACTCATGTTTTTAAAGAAATCATGTAAACCTTCTAGAAGCTGTGATTTTAAAAAACGGGGGAAGTAAGCTTTTCTTATTTCCGGACGCATGCGCAAACTATAGAAAGTCATTATGACGTAGAATGTGCATACTTTGTAGATTCCATTTATGCAATAAAGCACATTTTCTAAAAACTCGTGTTTTTTACGAAATCATGTAAACTTTCTAGAAGTTGTGATTTTAAAAAATGGTGGAAGTAAGCTTTTCTTATTTCCGGATGCATGCGCAAACTATAGAAAGTCGTTATGACGTAGAATGTGCATACTTTGTAGATTCCATTTATGAAATAAAACACATTTTCTAAAAACTCGTGTTTTTTACGAAATCATGTAAAGCTTCTAGAAGCTGTGATTTTAAAAAACGGTGGAAGTCAGCTTTTCTTATTTCCGGACGAATGCCAAAACTATAGAAAGTCATTATGACGTAGAATGTGCATACTTTGTTGATTCCATTTATGAAATAAAACACATTTTCTAAAAACTCGTGTTTTTTAAGAAATCATGTAAACCTTCTAGAAGCTGTGATTTTAAAAAACGGTGGAAGTAAGCTTTTCTTATTTCCGTACGCATGCGCAAACTATAGAAAGTCGTTATGACGTAGAATGTGCATACTTTGTAGATTCCATTTACGAAATAAAACACATTTTCTAAAAACTCGTGTTTTTGCGAAATCATATAAACCTTCTAGAAGCTGTGATTTTAAAAAATGGTGGAAGTAAGCTTTTCTTATTTCCGAACGAATGCGCAAACTATAAAAAGTCGTTATGACGTAGAATGTGCATACTTTGTTGATTCCATTTATGAAATAAAACACATTTTCTAAAAACTCGTGTTTTTTAAGAAATCATGTAAACCTTCTAGAAGCTGTGATTTAAAAAAACGGTGGAAGTAAGCTTTTCTTATTTCCAGACGCATGCGCAAACTATAGAAAGTCGTTATGACGTAGAATGTGCATACTTTGTTGATTCCATTTATGAAATAAAACACATTTTCTAAAAACTCATTTTTTTTAAGAAATCATGTAAACCTTCTAGAAGCTGTGATTTTAAAAAACGGGGGAAGTAAGCTTTTCTTATTTCCGGACGCATGCGCAAACTATAGAAAGTCGTTATGACGTAGAATGTGCATACTTCGTTGATTCCATTTATGGAATAAAACACATTTTCTAAAAACTCGTGTTTTTTAAGAAATCATGTAAACGTTCTAGATGCTGTCATTTTAAAAAACCGGGGAAGTAAGCTTTTATTATTTCCAAACGCATGCGCAAACTATAGAAAGTCGTTATGACGTAGAATGTGCATACTTTGTTGATTCCATTTATGAAATAAAACACATTTTCTAAAAACTCGTGTTTTTAAAGAAATCATGTAAACCTTCTAGAAGCTGTGATTTTAAAAAACGGGGGAAGTAAGCTTTTCTTATTTCCAAACGCATGCGCAAACTATAGAAAGCCGTTATGACGTAGAATGTGCATACTTTGTTGATTCCATTTATGAAATAAAACACATTTTCTAAAAACTCGTGTTTTTTAAGAAATCATGTAAACGTTCTAGATGCTGTCATTTTAAAAAACCGGGGAAGTAAGCTTTTATTATTTCCAAACGCATGCGCAAACTATAGAAAGTCGTTATGACGTAGAATGTGCATACTTTGTTGATTCCATTTATGAAATAAAACACATTTTCTAAAAACTCGTGTTTTTTAAGAAATCATGTAAACCTTCTAGAAGCTGTGATTTTAAAAAACGGTGGAAGTAAGCTTTTCTTATTTCCGGACGCATGCGCAAACTATAGAAAGTCGATATGACGTAGAATGTGCATACTTTGTTGATTCCATTTATGAAATAAAACACATTTTCTAAAAACTCATTTTTTTTAAGAAATCATGTAAACCTTCTAGAAGCTGTGATTTTAAAAAACGGGGGAAGTAAGCTTTTCTTATTTCCGGACGCATGCGCAAACTATAGAAAGTCGTTATGACGTAGAATGTGCATACTTCGTTGATTCCATTTATGGAATAAAACAAATTTTCTAAAAACTCGTGTTTTTTAAGAAATCATGTAAACGTTCTAGATGCTGTCATTTTAAAAAACCGGGGAAGTAAGCTTTTATTATTTCCAAACGCATGCGCAAACTATAGAAAGTCGTTACGACGTAGAATGTGCATAGTTTGTTGATTCCATTTATGAAATACAACACATTTTCTAAAAACTCGTGTTTTTAAAGAAATCATGTAAACCTTCTAGAAGCTGTGATTTTAAAAAACGGGGGAAGTAAGCTTTTCTTATTTCCAAACGCATGCGCAAACTATAGAAAGTCGTTATGACGTAGAATGTGCATACTTTGTTGATTCCATTTATGAAATAAAACACATTTTCTAAAAACTCATGTTTTTTAAGAAATCATGTAAACCTTCTACAAGCTGTGATTTTAAAAAACGGGGGAAGTAAGCTTTTGTTATTTCCAAAGGCATGCGCAAACTATAGAAAGTCGTTATGACGTAGAATGTGAATACTATGTTGATTCCATTTATGAAATAAAACACATTTTCTAAAAACTCGTGTTTTTTAAGAAATCATGTAAACCTTCTAGAAGCTGTGATTTCAAAAAACGGTGGAAGTAAGCTTTTCTTATTTCCGGACGCATGCGCAAACTATAGAAAGTCGTTATGACGTAGAATGTGCATACTTTGTTGATTGCATTTATGAAATAAAACACATTTTCTAAAAACTTGTTTTTTTTAAGAAATCATGTAAACCTTCTAGAAGCTGTGATTTTAAAAAACGGGGGAAGTAAGCTTTTCTTATTTCCGGACGCATGCGCAAACTATAGAAAGTCGTTATGACGTAGAATGTGCATACTTTGTTGATTCCATTTATGAAATAAAACACATTTTCTAAAAACTCGTGTTTTTTAAGAAATCATGTAAACGTTCTAGATGTTGTCATTTTAAAATACCGGGGAAGTAAGCTTTTACTATTTCCAAACGCATGCGCAAACTATAGAAAGTCGTTATGATGTAGAATGTGCATACTTTGTTGATTCCATTTATGAAATAAAACACATTTTCTAAAAACTCGTGTTTTTTAAGAAATCATGTAAACCTTCTAGAAGGTGTGATTTTAAAAAACGGTGGAAGTAAGCTTTTCTTATTTCCGGACACATGCACAAACTATATAAAGTCGTTATGACGTAGAATGTGCATACTTTGTTGATCCCATTTATGAAATAAAACACATTTTCTAAAAACTCGTGTTTTTTAAGAAATCATGTAAACCTTCTAGAAGCTGTGATTTTAAAAAACGGTGGAAGTAAGCTTTTCTTATTTCCGGACGCATGCGCAAACTATAGAAAGTCGTTATGATGTAGAATGTGCATAATTTGTTGATTCCATTTAGGAAATAAAACACATTTTCTAAAAACTCGTGTTTTTTAAGTAATCATGTAAACCTTTTAGAAGCTGTGATTTTAAAAAATGGGGCAAGTAAGCTTTTCTTATTTCCAAATGCATGCGCAAACTATAGAAATTCGGTATGACGTAGAATGTGCATACTTTGTTGATTCCATTTATGAAATAAAACACATTTTCTAAAAACTCGTGTTTTTTAAGAAATCATGTAAACCTTCTAAAAGCTGTGATTTTAAAAATGATGGAAGTAAGCTTTTCTTATTTCCGGACGCATGCGCAAACTATAGAAATTCGTTATGACGTAGAATGTGCATACTTTGTAGATTTCATTTATGAAATAAAACACATTTTCTAAAAACTCGTGTTTTTTACGAAATCATGTAAACCTTCTAGAAGATGTGATTTTAAAAAACGGTGGAAGTAAGCTTTTCTTATTTCCGGACGCATGCGCAAACTATATAAAGTGGTTATGAAGTAGAATATGCATACTTTGTAGATTCCATTTATGAAATAAAACACATTTTCTAAAAGCTCGTGTTTTTAAAGAAATCATGTAAACCTTCTAGAAGCTGTGATTTTAAAAAACGGGGGAAGTAAGCTTTTCTTATTTCCAAACGCATGCGCAAACTATAGAAAGTCGTTATGACGTAGAATGTGCATACTTTGTTGATTCCATTTATGAAATAAAACATATTTTCTAAAAACTCGTGTTTTTTAAGAAATCATGTAAACCTTCTAGAAGCTGTGATTTTAAAAAACGGGGGAAGTAAGCTTTTCTTATTTCCGGACGCATGCGCAAACTATAGAAAGCCGTTATGACGTAGAATGTGCATACTTTGTTGATTCCATTTATGAAATAAAACACATTTTCTAAAAACTCATGTTTTTTATGAAATCATGTAAACCTTATAGAACCTGTGATTTTAAAAAACGGTGGAAGTAACCTTTTCTCATTTCCGGATGCATGCGCAAACTATAGAAAGTCGTTATGACGTAGAATGTGCATACTTTGTAGATTCCATTTATGAAATAAAACACATTTTCTAAAAATTCATGTTTTTTACGAAATCATGTAAACCTTCTAGAAGCTGTGATTTTAAAAAACGGTGGAAGTAAGATTTTCTTATTTCCGGACGCATGCGCAAACCATAGAAATTCGTTATGATGTAGAATGTGCATACTTTGTTGATTCCATTTATGAAATAAAACACATTTTCTAAAAACTCATGTTTTTTAACAAATCATGTAAACCTTCTAGAAGCTGTGATTTTAAAAAACGGGCGAAGTAAGCTTTTCTTATTTCCAAACGCATGCGGAAACTATAGAAAGTCGTTATGACATAGAATGTGCATACTTTGTTCATTCCATTTATGAAATAAAACACATTTTCTAAAAGCTCGTGTTTTTTAAGAAATCATGTAAACCTTCTAGAAGCTGTGATTTTAAAAAATGGGGGAAGTAAGCTTTTCTTATTTTCGGACGCATGCACAAACTATAGAAAGTCGTTATGACGTAGAATGTGCATACTTTGTAGATTCCATTTATCAAATAAAACAAATTTTCTAAAAACTCGTGTTTTTTACGAAATCATGTAAACCTTCTAGAAGGTGTGATTTTAAAAAACGGTGGAAGTAAGCTTTTCTTATTTCCGAACGAGTGCACAAACTATCGAAAGTCGTTATGACGTAGAATGTGCATACTTTGTTGATCCGATTTATGAAATAAAACACATTTTCTAAAAACTCGTGTTTTTTAAGAAATCATGTAAACCTTCTAGAAGTTGTGTTTTTAAAAAACGGTGGAAGTAAGCTTTTCTTATTTCCAGACGCATGCGCAAACTATAGAAATTCGTTATGATGTAGAATGTGCATAATTTGTTGATTCCATTTAGGAAATAAAACACATTTTCTAAAAACTCGTGTTTTCTAAGTAATCATGTAAACCTTTTAGAAGCTGTGATTTTAAAAAATGGGGCAAGTAAGCTTTTCTTATTTCCAAATGCATGCGCAAACTATAGAAAGTCGGTATGACGTAGAATGTGCATACTTTGTTTATTCCATTTATGAAATAAAATACATTTTCTAAAAACTTGTGTTTTTTAAGAAATCATGTAAACCTTCTAAAAGCTGTGATTTTAAAAAATGATGGAAGTAAGCTTTTCTTATTTCGGGACGCATGCGCAAACTATAGAAATTCGTTATGACGTAGAATGTGCATACTTTGTAGATTCCATTTATGAAATAAAACCATTTTCTAAAAACTCGTGTTTTTTACGAAATCATGTAAACCTTCTAGAAGATGTGATTTTAAAAAACGGTGGAAGTAAGCTTTTCTTATTTCCGGACGCATGCGCAAACTATAGAAAGTTGTTATGACGTAGAATGTGCATACTTTGTTGATTCCATTTATGAAAGAAAACACATTTTCTAAAAACTCATGTTTTTTAAGAAATCATGTAAACCTTCTAGAAGCTGTGATTTTAAAAAACGGGGGAAGTAAGCTTTTGTTATTTCCAAACGCATGCGCAAACTATAGAAAGTCGTTATGACGTAGAATATGCATACTTTGTTTATTCCATTTATAAAATAAAACACATTTTCTAACAACTCGTGTTTTTTAAGAAATCATGTAAACCTTCTAGAAGCTGTGATTTTAAAAAACGGTGGAAGTAAGCTTTTCTTATTTCCGGACGCATGCGCAAACTATAGAAAGTCGTTATGACATAGAATGTGTCTACTTTTTAGATTCTATTTCTGAAATAAAACACATTTTCTAAAAACTCGAGTTTTTTACGAAATCATGTAAACCTTCTAGAAGCTGTGATTTTAAAAAACGGTGGAAGTAAGCTATTCTTATTTCCGGATGCATGTGCAAACTATAGAAAGTCGTTATGACGTAGAATGTGCATACTTTGTAGATTCCATTTATGAAATAAAACACATTTTCTAAAAACTCGTGTTTTTTACGAAATCATGTAAAGCTTCTAGAAGCTGTGATTTTAAAAAACGGTGGAAGTAAGCTTTTCTTATTTCCGGACGAATGCCAAAACTATAGAAAGTCATTATGACGTAGAATGTGCATACTTTGTTGATTCCATTTATGAAATAAAACACATTTTCTAAAAACTCATGTTTTTTAAGAAAACATGTAAACCTTCTAGAAGCTGTGATTTTAAAAAACGGTGGAAGTAAGCTTTTCTTATTTCCGTACGCATGCGCAAACTATAGACAGTCGTTATGACGTAGAATGTGCATACTTTGTAGATTCAATTTATGAAATAAAACACATTTTCTAAAAACTCGTGTTTTTTACGAAATCATGTAAACCTTCTAGAAGCTGTGATTTTAAAAAACGAGGGAAGTAAGCTTTTCTTATTTCCGGACGCATGCGCAAACTATAGAAAGTCGTTATGACGTAGAATGTGCATACTTTGTTGATTCCATTGATGAAATAAAACACGTTTTCTAAAAACTCGTGTTTTTTACGAAATCATGTAAACCTTCTAGAAGCTGTGATTTTAAAAAACGGTGGAAGTAAGCTTTTCTTATTTCCGGATGCATGCGCAAACTATAGAAAGTCGTTAGGATGTAGAATGTGCATACTTTGTAGATTCCATTTATGAAATAAAACACATTTTCTAAAAACTCGTGTTTTTTAAGAAATCATGTAAACCTTCTAGAAGCTGTGATTTTAAAAAACGGGGGAAGTAAGCTTTTCTTATTTTCGGACGCATGCGCAAACTATAGAAAGTCGTTATGAAGTAGAATGTGCATACTTTGTAGATTCCATTTCTGAAATAAAACACATTTACTAAAAACTCGTGTTTTTTACGAAATCATGTAAACCTTCTAGAAGCTGTGATTTTAAAAAACGGTGGAAGTAAGCTTTTCTTATTTCCGGACGCATGCGCAAACTATAGAAAGTCGGTATGATATAGAATATGCATACTTTGTAGATTCCATTTATGAAATAAAACACATTTTCTAAAAACTCATGTTTTTTACGAAATCATGTAAACCTTCTAGAAGCTGTGATTTTAAAAAACGGTGGAAGTAAGCTTTTCTTATTTCCGGACGAATGGGCAAACTATAGAAACTCATTATGACGTAGAATGTGCATACTTTGTTGATTCCATTTATGAAATAAAACACATTTTCTAAAAACTCGTGTTTTTTAAGAAATCATGTAAACCTTCTAGAAGCTGTGATTTTAAAAAACGGTGGAATTAAGCTTTTCTTATTTCCGGACGCATGCTTAAACTATAGAAAGTCGTTATGATTAGAATGTGCATACTTTGTGGATTCCATTTATGAAATAAAACACATTTTCTAAAAACTCGTGTTTTTTACGAAATCATGTAAGCCTTCTAGAAGCTGTGATTTTAAAAAACGGGGGAAGTAAGCTTTTCTTATTTCCGGACACATGCGCAAACTAGAGAAAGTCGTTATGATGTAGAATGTGCATACTTTGTAGATTCCATTTATGAAATAAAACACATTTTCTAAAAAGTCATGTTTTTTACGAAATCATGTAAACCTTCTAGAAGCTGTGATTTTAAAAAACGGTGGAAGTAAGCTTTTCTTATTTCCGGACGAATGCGCAAACTATAGAAAGTCATTATGACGTAGAATGTGCATACTTTGTTGATTCCATTTATGAAATAAAACACATTTCTAAAAACTCGTGTTTTTTAAGAAATCATGTAAACCTTCTAGACGCTGTGATTTTAAAAAACGGTGGAAGTAAGCTTTTCTTATTTCCGGACGCATGCTGAAACTATAGAAAGTCGTTATGACGTAGAATGTGCATACTTTGTAGATTCCATTTATGAAATAAAACACATTTTCTAAAAACTCGTGTTTTTTACGAAATCATGTAAACCTTCTAGAAGCTGTGATTTTAAAAAACGGGGGAAGTAAGCTTTTCTTATTTCCGGACGCATGCGCAAACTATAGAAAGTCGTTATGACGTAGAATGTGCATACTTTGTTGATTCCATTTATGAAATAAAACAAATTTTCTAAAAACTCTTGTTTTTTACGAAATCATGTAAACCTTCTCGAACCTGTGATTTTAAAAAACGCTGGAAGTAAGATTTTCTTATTTCCAGATGCATGCGCGAACTATAGAAATTCGTTATGACGTAGAATGTGTATACATTGTAGATTCCATTTATGAAATAAAACACATTTTCTATAAACTCGTGTTTTTTACGAAATCATGTAAACCTTCTAGAAGCTGTGATTTTAAAAAACGGTGGAAGTAAAATTTTCTTATTTCCGGACGCATGCGCAAACTATAGAAAGTCGTGATGACGTAGAATGTGCATACTTTGTTGATTCCATTTATGAAATAAAACACATTTTCTAAAAACTCGTGTTTTTTACGAAATCATGTAAACCTTCTAGAAGCTGTGATTTTAAAAAATGGGGGAAGTAAGCTTTTCTTATTTCCAAACGCATGCGCAAACTATAGAAAGTCGTTATGACGTAGAATGTGCATACTTTGTTGATTCCATTTATGAAATAAAACACATTTTCTAAAAACTCTTGTTTTTTAAGAAATCATGTAAACCTTCTAGAAGCTGTGATTTTAAAAAACGGGGGAAGTTAGCTTTTCTTATTTCCAGACGCATGCGCAAACTATAGAAAGTCGTTATGACGTAGAATGTGTATACATTGTAGATTCCATTTATGAAATAAAACACATTTTCTATAAACTCGTGTTTTTTACGAAATCATGTAAACCTTCTAGAAGCTGTGATTTTAAAAAACGGTGGAAGTAAAATTTTCTTATTTCCGGACGCATGCTCATTGCTCAAACTATAGAAAGTCGTTCTGACGTAGAATGTGCATACTTTGTAGATTCCATTTATGAAATAAAACACATTTTCTAAAAACTCGTGTTTTTTAAGAGATCATGTAAACCTTCTAGAAGCTGTGATTTTAAAAAATGGGGGAAGTAAGCTTTTCTTATTTCCAAACATATGCGCAAACTATAGAAAGTCGTTATGACATAGAATGTGCATACTTTCTTGATTCCATTTATGAAATAAAACAGATTTTCTGAAAACTCGTGTTTTTTACAAAATCACGGAAACCTTCTAGAAGCTGTGATTTTAAAAAACGGTGGAAGTAAGCTTTTCTTATTTCCGGACGGATGCGCAAACTATAGAAAGTCGTTATGACGTAGAATGTGCATACTTTGTAGATTCCATTTATGAAATAAAGTACATTTTCTAAAAACTCATGTTTTTTACGAAATCATGTAAACCATCTAGAAGCTGTGATTTTAAAAAATGGTGGAAATAAGCTTTTCTTATTTCCGGACGAATGCACAAACTATAGAAAGTCGTTATGATGTAGAATGTGCATACTTTGTTGATTCCATTTATGAAATAAAACACATTTTCTAAAAACTCATGTTTTTTACGAAATCATGTAAACCTTCTAGAAGCTGTGATTTCAAAAAACGGTGGAAGTAAGCTTTTCTTATTTCCGGACGCATTCGCAAACTATAGAAAGTTGTTATGACGTAGAATGTGCATACTTTGTAAATTCCATTTATGAAATAAAACACATTTTCTAAAAACTCGTGTTTTTTACGAAATCATGTAAACCTTCTAGAAGCTGTGATTTTAAAAAATGGTGGAAGTAAGCTTTTCTTATTTCCAAACGCATGTGCAAACCATAGAAAGTCGTCATGACGTAGAATGTGCATACTTTGTTGATTCCATTTATGAAATAAAACACATTTTCTAAAAACTCGTGTTTTCTAAGAAATCATGTAAACCTTCTACAAGCTGTGATTTTAAAAAACGGTGCAAGTAAGCTTTTATTATTTCCGGACGCATGCGCAAACTATAGAAAGTCGTTATGACGTAGAATGTGCATACTTTGTTGTTTCCATTTATGAAATAAAACACATTTTCTAAAAACTCGTGTTTTTTAAGAAATCATCTAAACCTTCTAGAAGCTGTGATTTTGAAAAACGGTGGAAGTAAGCTTTTCTTTTTTCTAGACGCATGCGCAAACTATAGAAAGTCCTTATGACGTAGAATGTGCATACTTTGTTGATTCCATTTATGAAATAAAACACATTTTCTAAAAGCTCGTCTTTTTTACGAAATCATGTAAACCTTCTAGAAGCTGTGATTTTAAAAAACGGTGGAAGTAAGCTTTTCTTATTTCCCAATGCATGGGAAAACTATAGAAAGTCGTTAGGACGTAGAATGTGCATACTTTGTTGATTCCATTTATGAAATAAAACACATTTTCTAAAAATTCATGTTTTTTAAGAAATCATGTAAACCTTCTAGAAGCTGTGATTTTAAAAAACGTGGAAGTAATCTTTTCTTATTTCCGGACGCATGCGCAAACTATAGAAAGCCGTTATGACGTAGAATGTGCATAATTTGTTGATTCCATTTATGAAATAAAACACATTTTCTGAAAACTCGTGTTTTTTAAGAAATCATGTAAACCTTCTAGAAGCTGTGATTTTAAAAAGCGGGGTAAGTAAGCTTTTCTTATTTCCAAACGCATGCGCAAACTATAGAAAGTCGTTATGACATAGAATGTGCATACTTTGTTGATTCCATTTATGAAATAAAACACATTTTCTAAAAACTCGTGTTTTCAAAGAAATCATGTAAACCTTCTAGAAGCTGTGATTTTAAAAAACGAGGGAAGTAAGCTTTTCTTATTTCGAAACGCATGCGCAAACTATAGAAAGTCGTTATGACGTACAATGTGCATACTTTGTTTATTCCATTTATGAAATAAAACACATTTTCTAAAAACTCCTGTTTTCTAAGAAATCATGTAAACCTTCTAAAAGCTATGATTTTAAAAAACGGTGGAAGTAAGCTTTTCTTATTTCCGGACGCATGCGCAAAGTATAGAAAGTCGTTATGACGTAGAATGTGCATACTTTGTTGTTTCAATTTATGAAAAAAAACACATTTTCTAAAAACTCGTGTTTTTTAAGAAATCAGATAAACCTTCTAGAAGCTGTGATTTTGAAAAACGGTGGAAGTAAGCTTTTCTTATTTCCAGACGCATGCGCAAACTAGAGAAAGTCCTTATGACGTAGAATGTGCATACTTTGTTGATTCCATTTATGAAAAAAAACACATTTTCTAAAAACTCGTGTTTTCTAAGAAATCATGTAAACCTTCTACAAGCTGTGATTTTAAAAAACGGTGGAAGTAAGCTTTTCTTATTTCCAAACGCATGCGCAAACTATAAAAAGTCGTTATGACGTAGAATGTGAATACTTTGTTGATTCCATTTATGAAATAAAACACATTTTCCAAAAACTCCTGTTTTTTAAGAAATCTGTAAACCTTCTAGAAGCCGTGATTTTAAAAAACGGTGGAAGTAAGATTTTCTTATTTCCGGACGCATGCACAAACTATAGAAAGTCATTATGACGTAGAATGTGCATACTTTGTTGATTCCATTTACGAAATAAAACACATTTTCTAAAAACTCGTGTTTTTTAAGAAATCATGTAAACCTTCTAGAAGCTGTGATTTTAAAAGACGGGGGAAGTAAGCTTTTCTTATTTCCAAACGCATGCGCAAACTATAGAAAGTCGTTATGACGCAGAATGTGCATACTTTGTAGATTCCATTTATGAAATAAAACACATTTTCTAAAAACTCGTGTTTTTTACGAAATCATGTAAACCTTCTAGAAGCTGTGATTTTAAAAAACGGTGGAAGTAAGCTTTTCTTATTTCCAAACGCATGCGCAAACTATAGAAAGTCTTTATGGCGTAGAATGTGCATAGTTTGTTGATTCCATTTATGAAATAAAACACATTTTCTAAAAACTCATGTTTTTTAAGAAATCATGTAAACCTTCTCGAAGCTGTGATTTTAAAAAACGGTGGAAGTAAGCTTTTCTTATCTCCGGACGCATGCGCAAACTATAGAAAGTACTTATGACGTAGAATGTGCATACTTTGTTGATTCCATTTATGAAATAAAACACATTTTCTAAAAACTCGTGTTTTTAAAGAAATCATGTAAACCTTCTAGAAGCTGTGATTTTAAAAAACGAGGGAAGTAAGCTTTTCTTATTTCCAAACGCATGCGCAAACTATAGAAAGTAGTTATGACGTAGAATGTGCATACTTTGTTTATTCCATTTATGAAATAAAACACATTTTCTAAAAACTCGTGTTTTCTAAGAAATCATGTAAACCTTCTAAAAGCTATGATTTTAAAAAACGGTGGAAGTAAGCTTTTCTTATTTCCGGACGCATGCGCAAACTATAGAAAGTCGTTATGACGTAGAATGTGCATACTTTGTTGTTTCAATTTATGAAATAAAACACATTTTCTAAAAACTCGTGTTTTTTAAGAAATCATGTAAACCTTCTAGAAGCTTTGATTTTGAAAAACGGTGGAAGTAAGCTTTTCTTATTTCCAGATGCATGCGCAAACTATAGAAAGTCCTTATGACGTAGAATGTGCATACTTTGTTGATTCCATTTATGAAAAAAAACACATTTTCTAAAAACTCGTGTTTTCTAAGAAATCATGTAAACCTTCTACAAGCTGTGATTTTAAAAAACGGTGGAAGTAAGCTTTTCTTATTTCCAAACGCATACGCAAACTATAGAAAGTCGTTATGACGTAGAATGTGCATACTTTGTTGATTCCATTTATGAAATAAAACACATTTTCCAAAAACTCGTGTTTTTTAAGAAATCATGTAAACCTTCTAGAAGATGTGATTTTAAAAAACGGTGGAAGTAAGATTTTCTTATTTCCGGACGCATGCACAAACTATAGAAAGTCATTATGACGTAGAATGTGCATACTTTGTTGATTCCATTTACGAAATAAAACACATTTTCTAAAAACTCGTGTTTTTTAAGAAATCATGTAAACCTTCTAGAAGCTGTGATTTTAAAAGACGGGGGAAGTAAGCTTTTCTTATTTCCAAACGCATGTGCAAACTATAGAAAGTCGTTATGACGCAGAATTTGCATACTTTGTAGATTCCATTTATGAAATAAAACACATTTTCTAGAAACTCGTGTTTTTTACGAAATCATGTAAACCTTCTAGAAGCTGTGATTTTAAAAAACGGTGGAAGTAAGCTTTTCTTATTTCCAAACGCATGCGCAAACTATCGAAAGTCTTTATGGCGTAGAATGTGCATAGTTTGTTGATTCCATTTATGAAATAAAACACATTTTCTAAAAACTCGTGTTTTTTAAGAAATCATGTAAACCTTCTAGAAGCTGTGATTTTAAAAAACGGTGGAAGTAAGCTTTTCTTATCTCCGGACGCATGCGCAAACTATAGAAAGTACTTATGACGTAGAATGTGCATACTTTGTTGATTCCATTTATGAAATAAAACACATTTTCTAAAAAATCGTGGTTTTTACGAAATCATGTAAACCTTCTAGAAGCTGTGATTTTAAAAAACGGTGGAAGTAAGCTTTTCTTATTTCTGGACGCATGCGCAAACTATAGAAAGTCATTATGACGAAGAATGTGCATACTTTGTTGATTCCATTTATGAAATAAAACACATTTTCTAAAAACTCGTGTTTTTTAAGAAATCATGTCAACCGTCTAGAAGCTGTGATTTTAAAAGACGGGGGAAGTAAGCTTTTCTTATTTCCGGACGCATGCGCAAACTATAGAAAGTCATTATGACGTAGAATGTCTATACTTTGTTGATTCCATTTATGAAATAAAACACATTTTCTAAAAACTCGTGTTTTTTAAGAAATCATGTAAACCTTCTAGAAGCTGTGATTTTAAAAAATGGGGGAAGTAAGCTTTTCTTATTTCCGGACGCATGCACAAACTATAGAAAGTCGTTATGACATAGAATGTGCATACTTTGTTATTTCCATTTTTGAAATAAAACACATTTTCCAAAAACTCGTGTTTTTTAAGAAATCATGTAAACCTTCTAGACGCTGTGATTTTAAAAAACGGGGGAAGTAAGCTTTTCTTATTTCCGGACGCATGCGCAAACTATAGAAAGTCGTTATGACGTAGAATGTGCATACTTTGTTGATTCCATTTATGAAATAAAACACATTTTCTAAAAACTCGTGTTTTTTACGAAATCATGTAAACCTTCTAGAAGCTGTGATTTTAAAAAACGGGGGAAGTAAGCTTTTCTTATTTCCAAACGCATGCGCAAACTAAAGAAAGTTGTTATGACGTAGAATGTGCATACTTTGTTGATTCCATTTATGAAATAAAACACATTTTCTAAAAACTCGTGTTTTTTAAGAAATCATGTAAACCTTCTAGAAGCTCTGATTTTAAAAAATGGGGGAAGTAAGCTTTTCTTATTTCCGGACGCATGCGCAAACTATAGAAAGTCGTTATGATGTAGAATGTGCATACTTTGTAGATTCCATTTATGAAATAAAACACATTTTCTAAAAACTCGTGTTTTTTAAGAAATCATGTAAACCTTCTAGAAGATGTGATTTTAAAAAACGGGGGAAGTAAGCTTTCTTATTTCCAAACGCATTCGCAAACTATAGAAAGTCGTTATGACGTAGAATGTGCATACTTTGTTGATTCCATTTATGAAATAAAACACATTTTCTAAAAACTCGTGTTTTGTACGAAATCATGTAAAACTTCTAGAAGCTGTGATTTTGAAAAACGGTGGAAGTAAGCTTTTCTTATTTCCTGACGCATGCGCAAACTATAGAAATTCCTTATGACGTAGGCGGTGCATACTTTGTTGATTCTATTTATGAAATAAAACACATTTTCTTAAAAATCGTGTTTTTTACGAAATCATGTAAACCTTCTAGAAGCTGTGATTTTAAAAAACGGTGGAAGTAAGCTTTTCTTATTTCCGGACGAATGCACAAACTATAGAAAGTCCTTATGACGTAGAATGTGCATACTTTGTTGATTCCATTTGTGAAATAAAACACATTTTCTAAAAAATCATGTTTTTTAAGAAATCATGTAAACCTTCTAGAAGCTGTGATTTTAAAAAATGGGGGAAGTAAGTTTTCTTATTTCCAAACGCATGCGCAAACTATAGAAAGTCGTTATGACGTAGAATGTGCATACTTTGTTGATTCCATTTATGAAATAAAACACATTTTCCAAAAACTCGTGTTTTTTAAGAAATCATGTAAACCTTCTAGAAGCTGTGATTTTAAAAAACGGTGGAAGTAAGATTTTCTTATTTCCGGTGTTAAATTTTCAGTATTAAATCACAATACTATAGGATCTTTGCTGAGAGAATAACATCTACAGTATATCAATGCATGACTATCATAATATGACAAGCATCACAAGCATCAAAAGCATAGAGACAAGAGACACAGAGTTTCCGTGGGAAAAACCCTAAGGTGAAAAACCCCACAACTTCCTCAGAGATAGAGAGAGCAATGGCTCAACCAAAATACAACCAAATAATACAGAGATAGTCTCCTAGCAGATGATCCTCCTCCTCCTCACTAGTGCGCCACTTTTCAGAGAGAGAGATATTTACTTTTCCGAGTGAGTAAAATAGAGATCTCCTATCTCTATTTATACTCACCTTTTTGCCCAGTGACCTACTGGGGCCGACTTGTCTACTTTGATACACCCACATTATATTATATATTAATCAGGGCCGACCCCATAGGGTCGTCTAATAACCCATCGGCAAGTACACACACTTGCGACACTTGTCAATCCACATGACGACACTTCCTTATAGAGGAATAACACATCTCTTATAAGGGTACAATAAATATAAATATAATATACAGATGAAATACATTCCGAAGTTACATATACATCAACACTCCCTCTTAACTAGGAAGGTATTTCTCGACACAGATCTGCTAGACAAGTCTTTTTCTCTGGATCATCGTCATCGATGCATCGTCATCATCATCGTCACTGCTGCTACTATCTCAACCATTCTCTGTCTCTACTCGTCATAGGAAGTTCTACAGAGCCAGTCCTTTTTCATACTGGATGTAGGCCCACCACCTGCAGGTCTTAGTCATCACTGGCCATACTGTGGAATCCTCAGGACTTATTACGTGCGTCACAAAACCTCGAAAGAGCATCCCAGGCTGTTACGAGCACACGGCTCTACCTATAGGATCTCCCAGGGCACAAATTACATGTGACCTCACCACAAAACCTCGAAAGAGAATGCCAGGACTGATTACGAGCACAAGGCTCAACCTATCGGATCTCCCAGGGCACAAATTACATGTGGTCACCACAAAACCTCGAAAGAGCATCCCAGGACTGATTACGAGCACACAGCTCAACCTATCGGATCTCCCAGGGCACAAATTACATGTGGTCATGGAAAAACCTCGAAAGAGCATCCTAGGACTGATTACGAGCACACAGCTCAACCTATCGGATCTCCCAGGGCACAAATTACATGCCATAGGACAAAACCTCGAAAGAGCATCTGCCAGATATCCCAGGGCACAAATTACATGCCATAGGCAAAACCTCGAAAGACTATCTGCAGATCTCCCAGGGCACAAATTATATGTCCTCCCAAGCAAAACCTCGAAAGAGCATTTTCCAGATGTCCCAGGGCACAAATTACATGCCATAGGCAAAACCTCGAAAGACCATCTGCAAATCTCCCAGGGCACAAATTACATGCTTATCTGCACAACCTGATCCACGGCCACAGAGTATCAACTGATACTCACCATACATCATCCTGATGTATCCATGATCATCTTGATCATCATCACTGCAACATCCTGCTGCATGTCATCCGGAGCAACATCCTGAAGCTCGTCATCTATGATCATCCTGATCATCACTGCAACATCCTGCTGCATGTCATCTAGAGAAACATCCTGAAGCTCGTCATCTATGATCATCCTGATCATCACTGCAACATCCTACTACATGTCATCTGGAGAAACATCCTGAAGCTCGTCATATATGATCATCCTGATCATCACTGCAACATCCTGCTGCATGTCATCTGGAGCAACATCCTGAAGCTCGTCATCTATGATCACCCTGATCATTAATGCATCTACCTGATGCATACCAAGTATCATACATGATCCTCCTGATCATCAATGTATCCACCTGATACAAATACATGATACATATCATCATACATGATCCTCCTGATCATCAATGCATCTACCTGATGCATACCACGTATCTACCTGATACATATCATCATACATGATCCTCCTGATCATCAATGCATCTACCTGATGCATACCACGTATCTACCTGATACATATCATCATACATGATCCTCCTGATCATCAATGCATCTACCTGATACAAATACAAATACATGATACATATCACCATACATGATCCACCTGATCATACAATGTATCCACCTAATACATATACAAATACATGGTCCAAGCATCCAACATGATGCATACATACATACATAAAATGATCCAACTGATCATATCCAACATCCACATGATGCGTACATACATACATAAAATGATCCAACTGATCATATCCAAGCAGAAACCAGAACATCATCCTGATGCTCATCATCCAGCGCTTACATCCACAGCCATGTGAAGGATCCTCCTTCCAACATGATTGGAATGGCTTCAGCAAATGTTTCCATCAATTCTTCCTCGAAGTGTCCTCGATCTGAAGAATGCCAAGCCTCTCTCTGAAGTACTCGAACTTCACTCTGGCTAGTGGCTTCGTCAGCACATCTGCAATCTGCTCATCCGTCGCAACATACAGGAGCTTCACAGCTCCTCTCTGCACCATATCCCTGATATAGTGATATTTGATCTCTATGTGTTTCGACCTGTCATGAAACACTGGGTTCTCGGACAGCTTCACACAACTCTGGTTATCACAGAAGATACCAGTAGCTTCCAGTGGGAGATCAAATAACTCAGACAGTAGCTTCCGTAGCCATACTGCCTCACAACTAGCTGAACAGGCTGCAACATACTCTGCCTCAGCTGCACTCAGTGCTACACAGGACTGCTTCCTGCTAAACCAAGAGATCACACTTGATCCCATACTGAAGCAACACCCAGATGTGCTCTTCCTGTCTGCAGCACTGCCAGCCCAATCTGAATCAACATAACCCTGCAGGTTAAACTTTTGATTCACCTCATATCTGAGCCCATAATCCACTGTACCCTTCAGGTACCTCAGAACATGCTTTACAGCAACCAGGTGAACACTCCTCGGATCCGTCAGGAACTGGCTCAATGTGTTCACAGCAAAGCAAATGTCTGGTCTCGTGTTCGTCAGGTACATCAAGGACCCAATCATCTGACGATACATAGAGACATCAATCGGCTCAGATGAAGTATCACATAGAAGCTTCAAATTTGATGCCATCGGTGTGGCCATGTCCTTGCAATCCATCATCCCGAATCTCTTCAGGATATCTACTGTGTACTTCCCTTGACCAAGGAAGATCCCACCTGCATTCTGCCACACCTCCATACCTAGAAAATAGTGCATCATTCCCAAATCTTTCATATCGAATTCAGCTGCAAGCTTCCTCTTAGTATCTGCAATCAGTCTGTCATCTCCTGTCACAAATAGGTCATCGACATACAGAAGTAAAATCACTGGATTCCCTTCCTCAACCTTATAGTAAAGGTTGGAATCTGCTTTACTCTTGGTAAAGCCCAAGCTAGATAGAAAGCTGTCCATCCTACCATACCAAGTTCTGGGAGCTTGCTTCAAGCCATACAAGGCTTTCTTCAATCTGCACACATATGACTCCCTGTCATGTATTTCAAAGCCGAGTGGTTGTTCCACATATACTTCCTCTTCTACTACACCATTCAGGAAAGCAGTCTTGACATCCATCTGGTGTATTTTCCATTTCATTGCTGCAGCCAGGGAAAGTACTGTTCTGATGGAAGTATACCTGGTTACAGGTGCAAAGGTTTCTTCATAATCTATTCCTTCCTTTTGAGAGAAACCACGAGCTACGAATCTTGCTTTGTATTTTTCCACACTGCCATCTGCAGCGTGCTTGATTTTGTAGATCCACTTGGAAGTCACAACAGACTTCTCTTTAGGTCTTGGGACAACATCCCAAACATCATTCTTCATTATTGATTGGTATTCCTCAACCATAGCATCCTTCCATTCCTTCTTTTCTGCTGCCTCTTCATAACTGGAAGGCTCTTTGTTCATAATGTCACAGAGTAAAGCAACATAACTGGTGTGTGATCTGGTTCTCTTCTTTGCTCTGTGTTCTTCTTCTGGAATGCCAAATCTTTCTGCATCATGAATGAGCTCTCTAGCCCATACAGGTTTCCTCTTGTGAGAGTTATCCTCACGGGGTGGATCTACAGGTTCTTGTGGATCTTCAAACTCACGAACAGCTTCTGGAGCTGCTTCAGTCATGGTAGTGTCTTGAAATCTTGTTTCCTTAGGTTCTTCATAAACTTCTGTAGGTGTCTTTCTTGATTTGATGAATGTTGAGTTTTCATCAAATGTTACATCCCTACTGACATCAATTTTCTTGAACCCTGGAAAGTATATTCTGTACGCCTTTGAGCTTTCACTATAACCCACAAAGATGCCCTTCTGAAGGATCTAATTTAGTCCTCTTCTCTTTTGGGACATGATTATATACTGGACAACCAAATATTCTGAGATGGCTGACTTCAGGTTTCTTACCAGAAAATACCTCTTCTGGTGTCTTGTTGTCCAATATCTTGTGGGGTGTTCTGTTCTGCACATATACAGCTGTTCTAGCTGCTTCTGCCCATAGATGCATAGGAAGATCTTGGTCATGCAACATTGCCCTTGCTTCTTCCATGATAGTTCTGTTCTTCCTTTCTGCAACTCCATTCTGTTGAGGATTATAAGGAGCAGTCAACTCCCTCTTAATATCTGAATCACAGCAAAGTTTCTTGAAGTCATTTGAGGTGAATTCTCCACCATTATCGGATCTGAAAGTTTTAATCTTCTTGTCAGTTTGATTCTCCATCAAGTTTTTGAATTCCTTGAATTTGTCAAGTACCTCATCTTTGCCTTTCAAGAAGTATACCCAAGTCTTCCTGGAGAAGTCATCAATAAATGATACATAGTAAACATACCCACTTAGGGAACTGAATGACATGGGGCCACATACATCTGAGTGGATGATTTCCAAAATGTCTTTTGCTTTGCTTTCACTGCTTGGGAAAGCCTTCTTAGTGTTCTTTCCTTTTGCACATCCTTTGCAAACACCTTCATGTTTGGTCTTGATTTCAGGAAGACCCTCTACTTCCTTACTTGCAATTGGAAGTGCCCTATAGTGCATGTGAGCAAGTCTTCTATGCCAAAGTTCACTTGGCTCCATGGATTCATGTACCATGGCATGTTCAGGTTGTCCCTTCAATTTATACAAGCCTCCCTCTTGCTCCCCAATCACTACTGCATCATCTATGTTCTTTCCTTTTGGCCACATTAGGACTTGGCCATCCACAAATGCAACCCTCATACCTTTTGCATCCAATGCAGAGATGGAGAGTAAGTTCTTCTTGAGTCCAGGTACATACAGTACTTCTTTCATCTTCAATGATTTTCCAGAATCTAGATTGTAGGAGGCTTCACCACTTCCTTTGATTGGGTATTGATAATCATCCCCAAGTTTTACCTTATGGGGTGATTCATGTTCAGAAAGGTTCACAAAAGATTCCTTGAACCCAGTCATGTGTTTGGAGGCCCCACTATCAATCAACCAATCATTACAACCATGGGAGATGGTACCTGTGAGTGCGGAGATCAGAACATACTCTTCTTCACTTGATGAGTCATCATCACTGCTACTTTCTGCCCTAGCCTTCTTCTTTGGAGGTTCATCATCTTCGGCAGCATGAGCATGATATCTTCTTTTGTTATTCTTTTTCTTTTTGTTGAAGTTGTTGTTGTTGTCTTTCTTCTTCTTGGGACAATCTGAAGCAAAGTGTCCCTTCTCATTGCAACTAAAGCATTTGAGATCTTTCTTATCTTTATGATAATGGCGGTGAGAGAATCTTCTGTTATGAGATGATTCCTTCTTTGATTTACCTCTTTTGGTGTGAGCTGCAAGAGCTTGATCTTCACCTCCCATCTTTTCTTCACGAGCTATAAGTCTAGCTTCTTCTTGAGAGCATTCTTCCTGAAGTCTACTGAAGGAGATCAACTTCTTTCTTGCACAAATTCCTTGAATAAAGGAATCCCATGACCTGGGTAGGCCATTCAGAGTGGTCATCACCACTTCACCATTCTCCACCATTTCATCCACTGCTTCTAGTTGTTCCTTGATCTGGGAGACCCTTGAAAAATAGGATTGAATGGTTTCTCCATTCTGAAACTTTACTGCTTTCAATTGGTTCCGCAGGGTCATCTTCCGATTTATGTTCTTTCCTTCAAATAGCTTGGTCAAGGATTCAAACATCTCCTTGGGTGTCTTGAGAGAAGACACATGGGGTATGAGATGGTCTTTGATAGAATCAGCAATGATTCTCTTTGCCTTGACCAAGTTCTTCTTGTGTAATGCCTTGGCCTCTTCATCCTCTGGGATAGGGATGTCTTCTTTCACATATGAGCCCAACTCATTCTCTTCCAGGATTAGTCCAATCCTATACTTCCAGGCTCGGAAGTTATCAGCCCCTTCAAGCTTATCCTCAAGCTTGGTGTGGAGAGACATCTTTAAGAGTACTTCAAATGGAAATAGAAAAGATTTAGGACTTACCACTTGAAGTGCTGAAAACTGGAACTGGTCCCGGATTGGGGTTTGTCAGAGAAACCCTAAAAATTCAAAAAGTGAATTTTAAAATTCCGAAAGGATAGAAAGGTGTGCCTTGGAGAGCTGATCAGCCTAGTACATTCAGAATTTGAGATCAGCAAGGTCTTGCCCTTCAAAATTGCCTTTTTGTCCTCCCGGGTTCACTAGGGAGAGCCTTGAATTAGGGTTTGAGTTTCCCGGAGATCTACCCAGCCAAAAATCTCGATCCAAAGCTCAAACCTTAGATTTTTGCAAGGAGCTTCCAGCTGTACCTTCAGTTTCCAGAAATTCCTATTTTTGTGGAAACCCTAATTTTTAGGGCCAAATCTGAAAATGCTCGGAACTGAATTCTGATTAGACAGATAGATGCGCCTTGATGAGTAGATCCAATCTACTATACTGAATTTCAAAAAATCTGTGGAGATAAACCCAATAAACAAAGAATACAAGCTTCCGTCACTACAAAATGTCTTCTTCTCAGTTAAGCTCTGATACCATGTTAAATTTTCAGTATTAAATCACAATACTATAGGATCTTTGCTGAGAGCATAACATCTACAGTATATCAATGCATGACAATCATAATATGACAAGCATCACAAGCATCAAAAGCATAGAGACAAGAGACACAGAGTTTCCGTGGGGAAAACCCTAAGGTGAAAAATCCCACAACTTCCTCAGAGATAGAGAGAGCAATGGATCAACCAAAATACAACCAAATAATACAGAGATAGTCTCCTAGCAGATGATCCTCCTCCTCCTCACTAGTGAGCCACTTTTCAGAGAGAGAGATAGTTACTTTTCCGAGTGAGTAAAATAGAGATCTCCTATCTCTATTTATACTCACCTTTTTGCCCAGTGACCTACTGGGGCCGACTTGTCTACTTTGATACACCCACATTATATTATATATTAATCAGGGCCGACCCCATAAGGTGGTCTAATAACCCATCGGCAAGTACACACACTTGCGACACTTGTCAATCCACATGACGACACTTCCTTATAGAGGAATAACACATCTCTTATAAGGGTGCAATAAATATAAATATAATATACAGATGAAATACATTCCGAAGTTACATATACATCAACATCCGGACGCATGCACAAACTATAGAAAGTCATTATGACGTAGAATGTGCATACTTTGTTGATTCCATTTACGAAATAAAACACATTTTCTAAAAACTCGTGTTTTTTAAGAAATCATGTAAACCTTCTAGAAGCTGTGATTTTAAAAGATGGGGGAAGTAAGCTTTTCTTATTTCCAAACGCATGCGCAAACTATAGAAAGTCGTTATGACGCAGAATGTGCATACTTTGTAGATTCCATTTATGAAATAAAACACATTTTCTAAAAACTCATGTTTTTTAAGAAATCATGTAAACCTTCTAGAAGCTGTGATTTTAAAAAACGGTGGAAGTAAGCTTTTCTTATCTCCGGACTCATGCGCAAACTATAGAAAGTACTTATGACGTAGAATGTGCATACTTTGTTGATTCCATTTATGAAATAAAACACATTTTCTAAAAACTCGTGTTTTTTAAGAAATCATGTAAACCTTCTAGAAGCTGTGATTTTAAAAAACGGGGGAAGTAAGATTTTCTTATTTCCAAACGCATGTGCATACTATAGAAAGTGCTTATGACGTAGAATGTGCATACTTTGTTGATTCCATTTATGAAATAAAACACATTTTCTAAAAACTCATGTTTTTTAAGAAATCACGTAAACCTTCTAGAAGCTGTGATTTTAAAAAACGGGGGAAGTAAGCTTTTCTTATTTCCAAACGCATGCGCAAACTATTGAAAGTCGTTATGACATAGAATGTGCATACTTTGTTGATTCCATTTATGAAATAAAACACATTTTCTAAAAACTCGTGTTTTTTAAGAAATCATGTAAACCTTCTAGAAGCTGTGATTTTAAAAGACGGGGGAAGTAAGCTTTTCTTATTTCCAAGAGCATGCAGAAACTATAGAAAGTCGTTATGACGCAGAATGTGCAAACTTTGTAGATTCCATTTATAAAATAAAACACATTTTCTAAAAACTCGTGTTTTTTACGAAATCATGTAAACCTTCTAGAAGCTGTGATTTTAAAAAACGATGGAAGTAAGCTTTTCTTATTTTCGGACGCATGCGCAAACTATAGAAAGTCATTATGACGTAGAATGTGCATACTTTTTAGATTCCATTTATGAAATAAAACACCTTTTCTAAAAACTCGTGTTTTTTAAGAAATCATGTAAACCTTCTAGAAGCTGTGATTTTAAAAGACGGGGGAAGTAAGCTTTTCTTATTTCCAAACGCATGCGCAAACTATAGAAAGTCGTTATGATGCGGAATGTGCATACTTTGTAGATTCCATTTATGAAATAAAACACATTTTCTAAAAACTCGTGTTTTTTACGAAATCATGTAAACCTTCTAGAAGCTGTGATTTTAAAAAACGGTGGAACTAAGCTTTTCTTACGTACAAACGCATGCGCAAACTATAGAAAGTCTTTATGGTGTGGAATGTGCATAGTTTGTTGATTCCATTTATGAAATAAAACACATTTTCTAAAAACTCATGTTTTTTAAGAAATCATGTAAACCTTCTAGAAGCTGTGATTTTAAAAAACGGTGGAAGTAAGCTTTTCTTATCTCCGGACGCATGCGCAAACTATAGAAAGTACTTATGACGTAGAATGTGCATACTTTGTTGATTCCATTTATGAAATAAAACACATTTTCTAAAAACTGGTGTTTTTTACGAAATCATGTAAACCTTCTAGAAGCTGTGATTTTAAAAAACGGTGGAAGTAAGCTTTTCTTATTTCTGGACGCATGCGCAAACTATAGAAAGTTGTTATGACGTAGAATGTGCATACTTTGTTGATTCCATTTATGAAATAAAACACATTTTCTAAAAACTCGTGTTTTTAAAGAAATCATATAAACCTTCTAGAAGCTGTGATTTTAAAAAACGAGGGAAGTAAGCTTTTCTTATTTCCAAACGCATGCGCAAACTATAGAAAGTCGTTATGATGTAGAATGTGCATACTTTGTTGATTCCATTTATGAAATAAAACATATTTTCTAAAAACTTTTGTTTTCTAAGAAATCATGTAAACCTTCTAAAAGCTCTGATTTTAAAAAACGGTGGAAGTAAGCTTTTCTTATTTCCGGACGCATGCGCAAACTATAGAAAGTCATTATGACGTAGAATGTGCATACTTTGTTGTTTCGATTTATGAAATAAAACACATTTTCTAAAAACTCGTGTTTTTTAAGAAATCATGTAAACCTTCTAGAAACTGTGATTTTGAAAAACGGTGGAAGTAAGCTTTTCTTATTTCCAGACGCATGCGCAAACTATAGAAAGTCCTTATGACGTAGAATGTGCATACTTTGTTGATTCCATTTATGAAAAAAAACACATTTTCTAAAAACTCGTGTTTTCTAAGAAATCATGTAAACCTTCTACAAGCTGTGATTTAAAAAAACGGTGGAAGTAAGCTTTTCTTATTTCCAAATGCATGCGCAAACTATAGAAAGTCGTTATGACGTAGAATGTGCATACTTTGTTGATTCCATTTATGAAATAAAACACATTTTCCAAAAACTTGTGTTTTTTAAGAAATCATGTAAACCTTCTAGAAGCTGTGATTTTAAAAAACGGTGGAAGTAAGATTTTCTTATTTCCGGATGCATGCACAAACTATAGAAAGTCATTATGACGTAGAATGTGCATACTTTGTTGATTCCATTTACGAAATAAAACACATTTTCTAAAAACTCGTGTTTTTTAAGAAATCATGTAAACCTTCTAGAAGATATGATTTTAAAAGACGGGGGAAGTAAGCTTTTCTTATTTCCAAACGCATGCGCAAACTATAGAAAGTCGTTATGACGCAGAATGTGCATACTTTGTAGATTCCATTTATGAAATAAAACACATTTTCTAAAAACTCGTGTTTTTTACGAAATCATGTAAACCTTCTAGAAGCTGTGATTTTAAAAAACGGTGGAAGTAAGCTTTTCTTATTTCCAAACGCATGCGCAAACTATAGAAAGTCTTTATGGCGTAGAATGTGCATAGTTTGTTGATTCCATTTATGAAATAAAACACATTTTCTAAAAACTCGGGTTTTTTAAGAAATCATGTAAACCTTCTAGAAGCTGTGATTTTAAAAAACGGTGGAAGTAAGCTTTTCTTATCTCCGGACGCATGCGCAAACTATAGAAAGTACTTATGACGTAGAATGTGCATACTTTGTTGATTCCATTTATGAAATAAAACACATTTTCTAAAAACTCGTGTTTTTAAAGAAATCATGTAAACCTTCCAGAAGCTGTGATTTTAAAAAACGAGGGAAGTAAGCTTTTCTTATTTCCAAACGCATGCGCAAACTATAGAAAGTCGTTATGACGTAGAATGTGCATACTTTGTTGATTCCATTTATGAAATAAAACACATTTTCTAAAAACTCGTGTTTTCTAAGAAATCATGTAAACCTTCTAAAAGCTATGATTTTAAAAAACGGTGGAAGTAAGCTTTTCTTATTTCCGGATGCATGCGCAAACTATAGAAAGTCGTTATGGCGTAGAATGTGCATACTTTGTTGTTTCAATTTATGAAATAAAACACATTTTCTAAAAACTCGTGTTTTTTAAGAAATCATGTAAACCTTCTAGAAGCTGTGATTTTGAAAAACGGTGGAAGTAAGCTTTTCTTATTTCCTGACGCATGCGCAAACTATAGAAATTCCTTATGACGTAGAATGTGCATACTTTGTTGATTCTATTTATGAAATAAAACACATTTTCTTAAAAATCGTGGTTTTTACGAAATCATGTAAACCTTCTACAAGCTGTGATTTAAAAAAACGGTGGAAGTAAGCTTTTCTTATTTCCAAATGCATGCGCAAACTATAGAAAGTTGTTATGACGTAGAATGTGCATACTTTGTTGATTCCATTTATGAAATAAAACACATTTTCCAAAAACTCGTGTTTTTTAAGAAATCATGTAAACCTTCTAGAAGCTGTGATTTTAAAAAACGGTGGAAGTAAGATTTTCTTATTTCCGGATGCATGGACAAACTATAGAAAGTCATTATGACGTAGAATGTGCATACTTTGTTGATTCCATTTACGAAATAAAACACATTTTCTAAAAACTCGTGTTTTTAAGAAATCATGTAAACCTTCTAGAAGATATGATTTTAAAAGACGGGGGAAGTAAGCTTTTCTTATTTCCAAACGCATGCGCAAACTATAGAAATTCGTTATGACGCAGAATGTGCATACTTTGTAGATTCCATTTATGAAATAAAACACATTTTCTAAAAACTCGTGTTTTTTACGAAATCATGTAAACCTTCTAGAAGCTGTGATTTTAAAAAACGGTGGAAGTAAGCTTTTCTTATTTCCAAACGCATGCGCAAACTATAGAAAGTCTTTATGGCGTAGAATGTGCATAGTTTGTTGATTCCATTTATGAAATAAAACACATTTTCTAAAAACTCGGGTTTTTTAAGAAATCATGTAAACCTTCTAGAAGCTGTGATTTTAAAAAACGGTGGAAGTAAGCATTTCTTATCTCCGGACGCATGGGAAAACTATAGAAAGTACTTATGACGTATAATGTGCATACTTTGTTGATTCCATTTATGAAATAAAACACATTTTCTAAAAACTCGTGTTTTTTTAGAAATCATGTAAACCTTCTAGAAGCTGTGATTTTAAAAAATGGGGGAAGTAAGCTTTTCTTATTTCCAAACGCATGCGCACACTATAGAAATTCGTTATGACGTAAAATGTGCATACTTTGTTGATTCCATTTATGAAATAAAACACATTTTCTAAAAACTCGTGTTTTTTACGAAATCATGTAAACCTTCTAGAAGCTGTGATTTCAAAAAATGGTGGAAGTAAGCTTTTCTTATTTCCTAACGCATGTGCAAACTATAGAAAGTCGTTATGACGCAGAATGTGCATACTTTGTAGATTCCATTTATGAAATAAAACACATTTTCTAAAAACTCGTGTTTTTTACGAAATCATTCAAACCTTCTAGAAGCTGTGATTTTAAAAAACGGTGGAAGTAAGCTTTTCTTATTTCCAAATGCATGCGCAAACTATAGAAAGTCTTTATGGCGTAGAATGTGCATAGTTTGTTGATTCCATTTATGAAATAAAACACATTTTCTAAAAACTCGGGTTTTTTAAGAAATCATGTAAACCTTCTAGAAGCTGTGATTTTAAAAAACGGTGGAAGTAAGCTTTTCTTATCTCCGGACGCATGCGCAAACAATAGAAAGTACTTATGACGTAGAATGTGCATACTTTGTTGATTCCATTTATGAAATAAAACACATTTTCTAGAAACTCGTGTTTTTAAAGAAATCATGTAAACCTTCCAGAAGCTGTGATTTTAAAAAACGAGGGAAGTAAGCTTTTCTTATTTCCAAACGCATGCGCAAACTATAGAAAGTCGTTATGACGTAGAATGTGCATACTTTGTTGATTCCATTTATGAAATAAAACACATTTTCTAAAAACTCGTGTTTTCTAAGAAATCATGTAAACCTTCTAAAAGCTATGATTTTAAAAAACGGTGGAAGTAAGCTTTTCTTATTTCCGGATGCATGCGCAAACTATAGAAAGTCGTTATGACGTAGAATGTGCATACTTTGTTGTTTCAATTTATGAAATAAAACACATTTTCTAAAAACTCGTGTTTTTTAAGAAATCATGTAAACCTTCTAGAAGCTGTGATTTTGAAAAACGGTGGAAGTAAGCTTTTCTTATTTCCAAGCGTATGCGCAAACTATAGAAAGTCCTTATGACGTAGAATGTGCATACTTTTTTGATTCCATTTATGAAAAAAAACACATTTTCTAAAGACTCGTGTTTTCTAAGAAATCATGTAAACCTTCTACAAGCTGTGATTTTAAAAAACGGTGGAAGTAAGCTTTTCTTATTTCCAAACACATGCGCAAACTATAGAAAGTCGTTATGACGTAGAATGTGCATACTTTGTTGATTCCATTTATGAAATAAAACACATTTTCCAAAAACTCGTGTTTTTTAAGAAATCATGTAAACCTTCTAGAAGCTGTGATTTTAAAAAACGGTGGAAGTAAGATTTTCTTATTTCCGGACGCATGCACAAACTATAGAAAGTCATTATGACGTAGAATGTGCATACTTTGTTGATTCCATTTACGAAATAAAACACATTTTCTAAAAACTCGTGTTTTTTAAGAAATCATGTAAACCTTCTAGAAGCTGTGATTTTAAAAGACGGGGGAAGTAAGCTTTTCTTTTTTCCAAACGCATGCGCAAACTATAGAAAGTCGTTATGACGCAGGATGTGCATACTTTGTAGATTCCATTTATGAAATAAAACACATTTTCTAAAAAGTCGTGTTTTTTACGAAATCATGTAAAACTTCTAGAAGCTGTGATTTTAAAAAATGGTGGAAGTAAGCTTTTTCTTATTTCCAAACGCATGCGCAAACTATCGAAAGTCTTTATGTCGTAGAATGTGCATAGTTTGTTGATTCCATTTATGAAATAAAACACATTTTCTAAAAACTCGTGTTTTTTACGAAATCATGTAAACCTTCTAGAAGCTGTGATTTTAAAAAACGGTGGAAGTAAGCTTTTCTTATTTCTGGACGCATGCGCAAACTATAGAAAGTCGTTATGACGAAGAATGTGCATACTTTGTTGATTCCATTTATGAAATAAAATACATTTTCTAAAAACTCGTGTTTTTTAAGAAATCATGTAAACCGTCTAGAAGCTGTGATTTTAAAAGACGGGGGAAGTAAGCTTTTCTTATTTCCAAACGCATGCGCAAACTGTAGAAAGTCATTATGACGTAGAATGTGCATACTTTGTTGATTCCATTTATGAAATAAAACACATTTTCTAAAAACTCGTGTTTTTTAAGAAATCATGTAAACCTTCTAGAAGCTGTGATTTTAAAAAACGGGGGAAGTAAGCTTTTCTTATTTCCGGACGCATGCACAAACTATAGAAAGTCGTTATGACATAGAATGTGCATACTTTGTTGATTCCATTTTTGAAATAAAACACATTTTCCAAAAACTCGTGTTTTTTAAGAAATCATGTAAACCTTCTAGACGCTGTGATTTTAAAAAATGGGGGAAGTAAGCTTTTCTTATTTCCGGACGCATGCGCAAACTATAGAAAGTCGTTATGACGTAGAATGTGCATACTTTGTTGATTCCATTTATGAAATAAAACACATTTTCTAAAAACTCGTGTTTTTTACTAAATCATGTAAACCTTCTAGAAGCTGTGATTTTAAAAAACGGGGGAAGTAAGCTTTTCTTATTTCCAAACGCATGCGCAAACTATAGAAAGTTGTTATGACGTAGAATGTGCATACTTTGTTGATTCCATTTATGAAATAAAACACATTTTCTAAAAACTCGTGTTTTTTACTAAATCATGTAAACCTTCTAGAAGCTGTGATTTTAAAAAACGGGGGAAGTAAGCTTTTCTTATTTCCAAACGCATGCGCAAACTATAGAAAGTTGTTATGACGTAGAATGTGCATACTTTGTTGATTCCATTTATGAAATAAAACACATTTTCTAAAAACTCCTGTTTTCTAAGAAATCATGTAAACCTTCTAGAAGCTGTGATTTTAAAAAACGGTGGAAGTAAGCTTTTCTTATTTCCGGACGCATGCCCAAACTATCGAAAGTCGTTATGACGTAGAATGTGCATACTTTGTTGATTCCATTTATGAAATAAACATATTTTTTAAAAACTCGTCTTTTTTACGAAATCATGTAAACCTTCTAGAAGCTTTGATTTTAAAAAATGGTGGAAGTAAGCTTTTCTTATTTCCGGACAAATGCGCAAACTGAAGAAAGTCGTTATGACATAGAATGTGCATACTTTATTGATTCCATTTATGAAATAAAACACATTTTCTAAAAACTCGTGTTTTTTAAGAAATCATGTAAACCTTCTAGAAGCTGTGATTTTAAGAAACGGTGGAAGTAAGCTTTTCTTATTTCCGGACGCATGCGCAAACTATAGAAATTCCTTATGACGTAGAATGTGCATACTTTGTAGATTCCATTTATGAAATAAAACACATTTTCTAAAAACTCGTTCTTTTTACGAAATCATGTAAACCTTCTAGAAGCTGTGATTTTAAAAAACGGTGGAAGTAAGCTTTTATTATTTCCAAACGCATGCGCAAACTATAGAAAGTCTTTATGGCGTAGAATGTGCATAGTTTGTTGATTCCATTTATGAAATAAAACACATTTTCTAAAAACTCGTGTTTTTTAAGAAATCATGTAAACCTTCTAGAAGCTGTGATTTTAAAAAACGGTGGAAGTAAGCATTTCTTATCTCCGGACGCATGGGAAAACTATAGAAAGTACTTATGACGTAGAATGTGCATACTTTGTTGATTCCATTGATGAAATAAAACACATTTTCTAAAAACTCGTATTTTTTTAGAAATCATGTAAACCTTCTAGAAGCTGTGATTTTAAAAAATGGGGGAAGTAAGCTTTTCTTATTTCCAAACGCATGCGCACACTATCGAAAGTCGTTATGACGTAGAATGTGCATACTTTGTTGATTCCATTTATGAAATAAAACACATTTTCTAAAAACTCGTGTTTTTTAAGAAATCATGTAAACCTTCTAGAAGCTGTGATTTTAAGAAACGGAGGAAGTAAGCTTTTCTTATTTCCGGACGCATGCGCAAACTATAGAAATTCCTTATGACGTAGAATGTGCATACTTTGTAGATTCCATTTATGAAATAAAACACATTTTCTAAAAACTCGTTCTTTTTACGAAATCATGTAAACCTTCTAGAAGCTGTGATTTTAAAAAACGGTGGAAGTAAGCTTTTATTATTTCCAAACGCATGCGCAAACTATAGAAAGTCTTTATGGCGTAGAATGTGCATAGTTTGTTGATTCCATTTATGAAATAAAACACATTTTCTAAAAACTCGTGTTTTTTAAGAAATCATGTAAACCTTCTAGAAGCTGTGATTTTAAAAAACGGTGGAAGTAAGCATTTCTTATCTCCGGACGCATGGGAAAACTATAGAAAGTACTTATGACGTAGAATGTGCATACTTTGTTGATTCCATTGATGAAATAAAACACATTTTCTAAAAACTCGTATTTTTTTAGAAATCATGTAAACCTTCTAGAAGCTGTGATTTTAAAAAATGGGGGAAGTAAGCTTTTCTTATTTCCAAACGCATGCGCACACTATAGAAAGTCGTTATGACGTAGAATGTGCATACTTTGTTGATTCCATTTATGAAATAAAACACATTTTATAAAAACTCGTGTTTTTTACGAAATCATGTAAACCTTCTAGAAGCTGTGATTTCAAAAAATGGTGGAAGTAAGCTTTTCTTATTTCCTAACGCATGTGCAAACTATAGAAAGTCATTATGACGCAGAATCTGCATACTTTGTAGATTCCATTTATGAAATAAAACACATTTTCTAAAAACTCGTGTATTTTACGAAATCATGTAAACCTTCTAGAAGCTGTGATTTTAAAAAACGGTGGAAGTAAGCTTTTCTTATTTCCAAACGCATGTGCAAACTATAGAAAGTCTTTATGGCGTAGAATGTGCATAGTTTGTTGATTCCATTTATGAAATAAAACACATTTTCTAAAAACTCATGTTTTTTAAGAAATCATGTAAACCTTCTAGAAGCTGTGATTTTAAAAAACGGTGGAAGTAAGCTTTTCTTATCTCCGGACGCATGGGAAAACTATAGAAAGTACTTATGACGTAGAATGTGCATACTTTGTTGATTCCATTGATGAAATAAAACACATTTTCTAAAAACTCGTATTTTTTTAGAAATCATGTAAACCTTCTAGAAGCTGTGATTTTAAAAAATGGGGGAAGTAAGCTTTTCTTATTTCCAAACGCATGCGCACACTATAGAAAGTCGTTATGACGTAGAATGTGCATGCTTTGTTGATTCCATTTATGAAATAAAACACATTTTCTAAAAACTCGTGTTTTTTACGAAATCATGTAAACCTTCTAGAAGCTGTGATTTCAAAAAATGGTGGAAGTAAGCTTTTCTTATTTCCTAACGCATGCGCAAACTATAGAAAGTCGTTATGACGCAGAATCTGCATACTTTGTAGATTCCATTTATGAAATAAAACACATTTTCTAAAAACTCGTGTATTTTACGAAATCATGTAAACCTTCTAGAAGCTGTGATTTTAAAAAACGGTGGAAGTAAGCTTTTCTTATTTCCAAACGCATGCACAAACTATAGAAAGTCTTTATGGCGTAGAATGTGCATAGTTTGTTGATTCCATTTATGAAATAAAACACATGTTCTAAAAACTCATGTTTTTTAAGAAATCATGTAAACCTTCTAGAAGCTGTGATTTTAAAAAACGGTGGAAGTAAGCTTTTCTTATTTCTGGACGCATGCGCAAACTATAGAAAGTCGTTATGACGAAGAATGTGCATACTTTGTTGATTCCATTTATGAAATAAAATACATTTTCTAAAAACTCGTGTTTTTTAAGAAATCATGTAAACCGTCTAGAAGCTGTGATTTTAAAAGACGGGGGAAGTAAGCTTTTCTTATTTCCAAACGCATGCGCAAACTGTAGAAAGTCATTATGACGTAGAATGTGCATACTTTGTTGATTCCATTTATGAAATAAAACACATTTTCTAAAAACTCGTGTTTTTTAAGAAATCATGTAAACCTTCTAGAAGCTGTGATTTTAAAAAACGGGGGAAGTAAGCTTTTCTTATTTCCGGACGCATGCACAAACTATAGAAAGTCGTTATGACATAGAATGTGCATACTTTGTTGATTCCATTTTTGAAATAAAACACATTTTCCAAAAACTCGTGTTTTTTAAGAAATCATGTAAACCTTCTAGACGCTGTGATTTTAAAAAACGGGGGAAGTAAGCTTTTCTTATTTCCGGACGCATGCGCAAACTATAGAAAGTCGTTATGACGTAGAATGTGCATACTTTCTTGATTCCATTGATGAAATAAAACACATTTTCTAAAAACTCGTGTTTTTTACTAAATCATGTAAACCTTCTAGAAGCTGTCATTTTAAAAAACGGGGGAAGTAAGCTTTTCTTATATCCAAACGCATGCGCAAACTATAGAAAGTTGTTATGACGTAGAATGTGCATACTTTGTTGATTCCATTTATGAAATAAAACACATTTTCTAAAAACTCCTGTTTTCTAAGAAATCATGTAAACCTTCTAGAAGCTGTGATTTTAAAAAACGGTGGAAGTAAGCTTTTCTTATTTCCGGACGCATGCGCAAACTATCGAAAGTCGTTATGACGTAGAATGTGCATACTTTGTTGATTCCATTTATGAAATAAAACATATTTTCTAAAAACTCGTGTTTTTTACGAAATCATGTAAACCTTCTAGAAGCTGTGATTTTAAAAAATGGTGGAAGTAAGCTTTTCTTATTTCCGGACAAATGCGCAAACTGAAGAAAGTCGTTATGACATAGAATTTGCATACTTTATTGATTCCATTTATGAAATAAAACACATTTTCTAAAAACTCGTGTTTTTTAAGAAATCATGTAAACCTTCTAGAAGCTGTGATTTTAAGAAACGGTGGAAGTAAGCTTTTCTTATTTCCGGACGCATGCGCAAACTATAGAAATTCCTTATGACGTAGAATGTGCATACTTTGTAGATTCCATTTATGAAATAAAACACATTTTCTAAAAACTCGTGTTTTTTACGAAATCATGTAAACCTTCTAGAAGCTGTGATTTTAAAAAACGGTGGAAGTAAGCTTTTATTATTTCCAAACGCATGCGCGAACTATAGAAAGTCTTTATGGCGTAGAATGTGCATAGTTTGTTGATTCCATTTATGAAATAAAACACATTTTCTGAAAACTCGTGTTTTTTAAGAAATCATGTAAACCTTCTAGAAGCTGTGATTTTAAAAAACGGTGGAAGTAAGCATTTCTTATCTCCGGACGCATGGGAAAACTATAGAAAGTACTTATGACGTATAATGTGCATACTTTGTTGATTCCATTTATGAAATAAAATACATTTTCTAAAAACTCGTGTTTTTTTAGAAATCATGTAAACCTTCTAGAAGCTGTGATTTTAAAAAATGGGGGAAGTAAGCTTTTCTTATTTCCAAACGCATGCGCACACTATAGAAATTCGTTATGACGTAAAATGTGCATACTTTGTTGATTCCATTTATGAAATAAAACACATTTTCTAAAAACTCGTGTTTTTTACGAAATCATGTAAACCTTCTAGAAGCTGTGATTTCAAAAAATGGTGGAAGTAAGCTTTTCTTATTTCCTAACGCATGTGCAAACTATAGAAAGTCGTTATGACGCAGAATGTGCATACTTTGTAGATTCCATTTATGAAATAAAACACATTTTCTAAAAACTCGTGTATTTTACGAAATCATGTAAACCTTCTAGAAGCTGTGATTTTAAAAAACGGTGGAAGTAAGCTTTTCTTATTTCCAAACGCATGCGCAAACTATAGAAAGTCTTTATGGCGTAGAATGTGCATAGTTTGTTGATTCCATTTATGAAATAAAACACATTTTCTAAAAACTCATGTTTTTTAAGAAATCATGTAAACCTTCTAGAAGCTGTGATGTTAAAAAACGGTGGAAGTAAGCTTTTCTTATCTCCGGACGCATGCGCAAACTATAGAAAGTACTTATGACGTAGAATGTGCATACTTTGTTGATTCCATTTATGAAATAAAACACATTTTCTAAAAACTCGTGTTTTTTACGAAATCATGTAAACCTTCTTGAAGCTGTGATTTTAAAAAACGGTGGAAGTAAGATTTTCTTATTTCCGGACGCATGCACAAACTATAGAAAGTCATTATGACGTGGAATGTGCATACTTTGTTGATTCCATTTACGAAATAAAACACATTTTCTAAAAACTCGTGTTTTTTAAGAAATCATGTAAACCTTCTAGAAGCTGTGATTTTAAAAGATGGGGGAAGTAAGCTTTTCTTATTTCCAAACGCATGCGGAAACTATAGAAAGTCGTTATGACGCAGAATGTGCATACTTTGTAGATTCTATTTATGAAATAAAACACATTTTCTAAAAACTCGTGTATTTTACGAAATCATGTAAACCTTCTAGAAGTTGTGATTTTAAAAAACGGTGGAAGTAAGCTTTTCTTATTTCCAAACGCATGCGCAAACTATAGAAAGTCTTTATGGCGTAGAATGTGCATAGTTTGTTGATTCCATTTATGAAATAAAACACATTTTCTAAAAACTCATGTTTTTTAAGAAATCATGTAAACCTTCTAGAAGCTGTGATTTTAAAAAACGGTGGAAGTAAGCTTTTCTTATCTCCGGACGCATGCGCAAACTACAGAAAGTACTTATGACGTAGAATGTGCATACTTTGTTGATTCCATTTATGAAATAAAACACATTTTCTAAAAACTCGTGTTTTTTAAGAAATCATGTAAACCTTCTAGAAGCTGTGATTTTAAAAAACGGGGGAAGTAAGCTTTTCTTATTTCCAAACGCATGTGCATACTATAGAAAGTCCTTATGACGTAGAATGTGCATACTTTGTTGATTCCATTTACGAAGTAAAACACATTTTCTAAAAACTCGTGTTTTTTAAGAAATCACGTAAACCTTCTAGAAGCTGTGATTTTAAAAAACGAGGGAAGTAAGCTTTTCTTATTTCCAAACGCATGCGCAAACTATAGAAAGTCGTTATGACGCAGAATGTGCATACTTTGTAGATTCCAATTATAAAATAATACACATTTTCTAAAAACTCGTGTTTTTTACGAAATCATGTAAACCTTCTAGAAGTTGTGATTTTAAAAAACAATGGAAGTAAGCTTTTCTTATTTCCGGACGCATGCGCAAACTATAGAAAGTCGTTATGACGTAGAATGTGCATACTTTTTAGATTCCATTTATGAAATAAAACACATTTTCTAAAAACTCGTGTTTTTTAAGAAATCATGTAAACCTTCTAGAAGCTGTGATTTTAAAAGACGGGGGAAGTAAGCTTTTCTTATTTCCAAACGCATGCGCAAACTATAGAAAGTCGTTATGATGCGGAATGTGCATACTTTGTAGATTCCATTTATGAAATAAAACACATTTTCTAAAAACTCGTGTTTTTTACGAAATCATGTAAACCTTCTAGAAGCTGTGATTTTAAAAAATGGTGGAAGTAAGCTTTTCTTACGTCCAAACGCATGCGCAAACTATAGAAAGTCTTTATCGCGTAGAATGTGCATAGTTTGTTGATTCCATTTATGAAATAAAACACATTTTCTAAAAACTCGTGTTTTTTAAGAAATCATGTAAACCTTCTAGAAGCTGTGATTTTAAAAAACGGTGGAAGTAAGCTTTTCTTATCTCTGGACGCATGCGCAAACTATAGAAAGTACTTGTGACGTAGAATGTGCATACTTTGTTGATTCCATTTATGAAATAAAACACATTTTCTAAAAACTCGTGTTTTTTACGAAATCATGTAAACTTTCTAGAAGCCGTGATTTTAAAAAACGGTAGAAGTAAGCTTTTCTTATATCTGGACGCATGCGCAAACTATAGAATGTCCTTATGACGTAGAATGTGCATACTTTGTTGATTCCATTTATGAAATAAAACACATTTTCTAAAAACTCGTGTTTTTTAAGAAATCATGTAAACCATCTAGAAGCTGTGATTTTAAAAGACGGGGGAAGTAGGCTTTTCTTATTTCCGGACGCATGTGCAAACTATAGAAAGTCATTATGACGTAGAATGTGCATACTTTGTTGATTCCATTTATGAAATAAAACACATTTTCTAAAAACTCGTGTTTTTTAAGAAATCATGTAAACCTTCTAGAAGCTGTGATTTTAAAAAATGGGGGAAGTAAGCTTTTCTTATTTCCAAACGCATGCACAAACTATAGAAAGTCGTTATGACGTAGAATGTGCATACTTTGTTGATTCCATTTATGAAATAAAACACATTTTCTAAAAACTCGTGTTTTTTAAGAAATCATGTAAACCTTCTAGACGCTGTGATTTTAAAAAACGGTGGAAGTAAGCTTTTCTTATTTCCGGACGAATGCACAAACTATAGAAAGTCCTTATGACGTAGAATGTGCATACTTTGTTGATTCCATTTGTGAAATAAAACACATTTTCTAAAACCTCATGTTTTTTAAGAAATCATGTAAACCTTCTAAAAGCTGTGATTTTAAAAAATGGGGGAAGTAAGTTTTCTTATTTCCAAACGCATGCGCAAACTAGAGAAAGTCGTTATGACGTAGAATGTCCATACTTTGTTGATTCCATTTATGAAATAAAACACATTTTCCAAAAACTCGTGTTTTTTAAGAAATCATGTAAACCTTCTAGAAGCTGTGATTTTAAAAAACGGTGGAAGTAAGATTTTCTTATTTCCGGACGCATGCAAAAACTATACAAAGTCATTATGACGTTGAATGTGCATACTTTGTTGATTCCATTTACGAAGTAAAACAAATTTTCTAAAAACTCGTGTTTTTTAAGAAATCATGTAAACCTTCTAGAAGCTGTGATTTTAAAAGACGGGGGAAGTAAGCTTTTCTTATTTCCAAACGCATGCGCAAACTATAGAAATTCGTTATGACGTAGAATGTGCATACTTTGTTGATTCCATTTATGAAATAAAACACATTTTCTAAAAACTCCTGTTTTTTACGAAATCATGTAAACCTTCTAGAAGCTGTGATTTTAAAAAACGGTGGAAGTAAGCTTTTCTTATTTCCAAACGCATGCGCAAACTATAGAAAGTCTTTATGGCGTAGAATGTGCATAGTTTGATGATTCTATTTATGAAATAAAACACATTTTCTAAAAACTCCTGGTTTTTTAAGAAATCATGTAAACCTTCTAGAAGCTGTGATTTTAAAAAACGGTGGAAGTAAGCTGTTCTTATCTCCGGACGCATGTGCAAACTATAGAAAGTACTTATGATGTAGAATGTGCATACTTTGTTGATTCCATTTATGAAATAAAACACATTTTCTAAAAACTCGTGTTTTTTACGAAATCATGTAAACCTTCCAGAAGCTGTGATTTTAAAAAACGGTGGAAGTAAGTTTTTCTTATTTCCAAACGCATGCGCAAACTATAGAAAGTCATTATGACGTAGAATGTGCATACTTTGTTGATATCATTTATGAAATAAAACACATTTTCTAAAAACTCGTGTATTTTAAGAAATCATGTAAACCCTCTAGAAGCTGTGATTTTAAAAGACGGGGGAAGTAAGATTTTCTTATTTCCGGACGCATGCGCAAACTATAGAAAGTCATTATGACGTAGAATGTGCATACTTTGTTGATTCCATTTATGAAATAAAACACATTTTCTAAAAACTCGTGTTTTTTAAGAAATCATGTAAACCTTCTAGAAGCTGTGATTTTAAAAAACGGGGGAAGTAAGCTTTTCTTATTTCCGGACGCATGCACAAACTATAGAAAGTCGTTATGACATAGAATGTGCATACTTTGTTGATTCCATTTATGAAATAAAACACATTTTCTAAAAACTCGTGTTTTTTAAGAAATCATGTAAACCTTCTAGACGCTGTGATTTTAAAAAACGGGGGAAATAAGCTTTTCTTATTTCCGGACGCATGCGCAAACTATAGAAAGTCGTTTATGACATAGAATGTGCATACTTTGTAGATTCCATTTATGAAATAAAACACATTTTCTAAAAACTCGTGTTTTTTAAGAAATCATGTAAACCTTCTAGAAGCTGTGATTTTAAAAAACGGGGGAAGTAAGCTTTTCTTATTTCCGGACGCATGCGCAAACTATAGAAAGTCGTTATGACGTAGAATGTGCATACTTTGTTGATTCCATTTATGAAATAAAACATATTTTATAAAAACTCGTGTTTTTTAAGAAATCATGTAAACCTTCTAGAAGCTGTGATTTTAAAAAATGGGGGAAGTAAGCTTTTCTTATTTCCAAACGCATGTGCAAACTATAGAAAGTCGTTTATGACGTAGAATGTGCATACTTTGTTGATTCCATTTATGAAATAAAACACATTTTCTAAAAACTCGTGTTTTTTACGAAATCATGTAAACCTTCTAGAAGCTGTGATTTTAAAAAACGGGGGAAGTAAGCTTTTCTTATTTCCAAACGCATGCGCAAACTATAGGAAGTTTTTATGATGTAGAATGTGCATACTTTGTTGATTCCATTTATGAAATAAAACACATTTTTTTAAAACTCCCGTTTTTTAAGAAATCATGTAAACCTTCTAGAAGCTCTGATTTTAAAAAATGGGGGAAGTAAGTTTTTCTTATTTCCGAACGGATGCGCAAACTATAGAAAGTCGTTATGACGTAGAATGTGCATACTTTGTTGATTCCATTTATGAAATAAAACACATTTTCTAAAAACTCGTCTTTTTTACGAAATCATGTAAACCTTCTAAAAGCTGTGATTTTAAAAAACGGGGGAAGTAAGCTTTTCTTATTTCCGAACGCATGCGCAAACTATAGAAAGTCGTTATGACATAGAATTATACTTTGTTGATTTCATTTATGAAATAAAACACATTTTCTAAAAACTCGTGTTTTTTACGAAATCATGTAAACCTTCTAGAAGCTGTGATTTTGAAAAACGGTGGAAGTAAGATTTTCTTATTTCCTGACGCATGCGCAAACTATAGAAAGTCCTTATGACGTAGAATGTGCATACGTTGTTGATTCCACTTATGAAATAAAACACATTTTCTTAAAAATCGTGTTTTTTACGAAATCATGTAAACCTTCTAGAAGCTGTGATTTTAAAAAACGGTGGAAGTAAGCTTTTCTTACTAGTAAGCTTTTCTTATAGAAAGTCGTTTATGACGTAGAATGTGCATACTTTGTTGATTCCATTTATGAAATAAAACACATTTTCTAAAAACTCGTGTTTTTTACGAAATCATGTAAACCTTCTAGAAGCTGTGATTTTAAAAAATGGGGGAAGTAAGCTTTTCTTATTTCCAAACGCATGCGCAAACTATAGAAAGTTTTTATGATGTAGAATGTGCATACTTTGTTGATTCCATTTATGAAATAAAACACATTTTTTAAAAACTCCCGTTTTTTAAGAAATCATGTAAACCTTCTAGAAGCTCTGATTTTAAAAAATGGGGGAAGTAAGTTTTTCTTATTTCCGAACGCATGCGCAAACTATAGAAAGTCGTTATGACGTAGAATGTGCATACTTTGTTGATTCCATTTATGAAATAAAACACATTTTCTAAAAACTCATCTTTTTTACGAAATCATGTAAACCTTCTAAAAGCTGTGATTTTAAAAAACGGGGGAAGTAAGCTTTTCTTATTTCCGAACGCATGCGCAAACTATAGAAAGTCGTTATGACATAGAATTATACTTTGTTGATTTCATTTATGAAATAAAACACATTTTCTAAAAACTCGTGTTTTTTACGAAATCATGTAAACCTTCTAGAAGCTGTGATTTTGAAAAACAGTGGAAGTAAGCTTTTCTTATTTCCTGACGCATTCGCAAACTATAGAAAGTCCTTATGACATAGAATGTGCATACTTTGTTGATTCCATTTATGAAATAAAACACATTTTCTTATTTCCGGACGCATTCACAAACTATAGAAAGTCGTTATGACGTAGAGTGTGCATACTTTCTAGATTCCATTTATGAAATAAAGCACATTTTCTAAAAACTCGTGTTTTTTACGAAATCATGTAAACCTTCTAGAAGCTGTGATTTTAAAAAACGGGGGAACTAAGCTTTTCTTATTTCCGGACGCATGCTCAAACTATAGAAAGTCGTTATGACGTAGAATGTGCATAGTTTGTAGATTCCATTTATGAAATAAAACACATTTTCTAAAAACTCGTGTTTTTTACGAAATCATGTAAACCTTCTAGAAGCTGTGATTTTAAAAAATGGTGGAAGTAAGCTTTTCTTATTTCCAGACGAATGCGCAAACTATAGAAAGTCGTTATGACATAGAATCTGCATACTTTGTTGATTCCATTTATGAAATAAAACACATTTTCTAAAAACTCGTGTTTTTTAAGAAATCATGTAAACCTTCTAGAAGCTGTGATTTTAAAAAACGGTGGAAGTAAGCTTTTCTTATATCCAAACGCATGCGCAAACTATAGAAAGTTGTTATGACGTAGAATGTGCATACTTTGTTGATAACATTTGTGAAATAAAACACATTTTCTAAAAACTCGTGTTTTTCACGAAATCATCTAAACCTTCTAGAAGCTGTGATTTCAAAAAACGGTGGAAGTAAGCTTTTCTTATTTCCAAACGCATGCGCAAACTATAGAAAGTCGTTATGACGCAGAATGTGCATACTTTGTAGATTCCATTTATGAAATGAAACACATTTTCTAAAAACTCGTGTTTTTTAAGAAATCATGTAAACCTTCTAGAAGCTGTGATTTTTAAAAACTGTGGAAGTAAGCTTTTCTTATTTCCTGACGCATGCGGAAACTATAGAAAGTCGTTATGATGTAGAATGTGCATACTTTGTTGATTCCATTTATGAAATAAAACACATTTTCTAAAAACTCGTTTTTTTTAAGAAATCATGTAAAGCTTCTAAAAGCTGTGATTTTAAAAAACGGTGGAAGTAAGCTTTTCTTATCTCCGGACGCATGCGCAAACTATAGAAAGTACTTATGACGTAGAATGTGCATACTTTGTTGATTCCATTTATGAAATAAAACACATTTTCTAAAAACTCGTGTTTTTTAAGAAATCATGTAAACCTTCTAGAAACTGTGATTTTAAAAAACGGTGGAAGTAAGCTTTTCTTATTTCCGGATGCATGCGCAAACTATAGAAAGTCATTATGACGTAGAATGTGCATACTTTGTAGATTCCATTTATGAAATAAAACACATTTTCTAAAACCTCGTATTTTTTACGAAATCATGTAAACCTTCTAGAAGCTGTGATTTTGAAAAACGGTGGAAGTAGGCTTTTCTTATTTCCTGACGCATGCGGAAACTATAGAAAGTCATTATGACGTAGAATGTGCATACTTTGTTGATTCCATTTATGAAATAAAAACAATTTTCTAAAAACTCGTGTTTTTTAAGAAATCATGTAAACCTTCTAAAAGCTGTGATTTTAAAAAACGGGGGAAGTAAGCTTTTCTTATTTGGGAATGCATGCGCAAACTATAGAAAGTCGTTATGACGTAGAATGTGCATACTTTGTAGATTCCATTTATGAAATAAAACACATTTTCTAAAAACTCATGTTTTTACGAAATCATGTAAACCTTCTAGAAGCTGTGATTTTGAAAAACGGTGGAAGTAAGCTTTTCTTATTTCCTGACGCATGCGGAAACTATAGAAAGTCGTTATGACGTAGAATGTGCATACTTTGTTGATTCCATTTATGAAATAAAACACATTTTCTAAAAACTCGTGTTTTTTAAGAAATCATGTAAACCTTCTAGAAGCTGTGATTTTAAAAAATGGGGGAAGTAAGCTTTTCTTATTTCCAAACGCATGCGAACACTATAGAAAGTCGTTATGACGTAGAATGTGCATACTTTGTAGATTCCATTTATGAAATAAAACGCATTTTCTAAAACGCGGTGGAAGTAAGCTTTTCTTATTTCCAAACGCATGCGCAAACTATAGAAAGTCTTTATGGTGTAGAATGTGCATAGTTTGTTGATTCCATTTATGAAATAAAACACATTTTCTAAAAACTCGTATTTTTTAAGAAATCATGTAAACCTTCTAGAAGCTGTGATTTTAAAAAATGGTGGAAGTAAGCTTTTCTTATCTCCGGACGCATGCGCAAACTATAGAAAGTACTTATGACGTAGAATGTGCATACTTTGTTGATTCCATTTATGAAATAAAACACATTTTCTAAAAACTCGTGTTTTTTAAGAAATCATGTAAACCTTCTAGACGCTGTGATTTTAAAAAACGGGGGAAGTAAGCTTTTCTTATTTCCGGACGCATGCGCAAACTATAGAAAGTCGTTATGACGTAGAATGTGCATACTTTGTTGATTCCATTTATGAAATAAAACACATTTTCTAAAAACTCGTGTTTTTTACGAAATCATGTAAACCTTCTGGAAGCTGTGATTTTAAAAAATGGGGGAAGTAAGCTTTTCTTATTTCCAAACGCATGCGCAAACCATAGAAAGTCGTTATGACGTAGAATGTGCATACTTTTTTGATTCCATTTACGAAATAAAACACATTTTCTAAAAACTCATGTTTTTTAAGAAATCATGTAAACCTTCTAGAAGCTGTGATTTTAAAAAACCGGGGAAGTAAGCTTTTCTTATTTCCAAACGCATGCGCAAACTATAGAAAGTCGTTATGACGTAGAATGTGCATACTTTGTTGACTCCATTTATGAAATAAAACACATTTTTTAAAAACTCCTGTTTTTTAAGAAATCATGTAAACCTTCTAGAAGCTGTGATTTTAAAAAACGGGGGAAGTAAGCTTTTCTTATTTCCAAACGCGTGCGCAAACTATTGAAAGTTGTTATGACGTAGAATGTGCATACTTTGTTGATTCCATTTATGAAATAAAACACATTTTCTAAAAACTCGTGTTTTTTAAGAAATCATGTAAACCTTCTAGAAGCTGTGATTTTAAAAGACGGGGGAAGTAAGCTTTTCTTATTTCCAAACGCATGCGCAAACTATAGAAAGTCGTTATGATGCAGAATGTGCATACTTTGTAGATTCCATTTATAAAATAAAACACATTTTCTAAAAACTCGTGTTTTTTAGGAAATCATGTAAACCTTCTAGAAGCTGTGATTTTAAAAAACGGTGGAAGTAATCTTTTCTTATTTCCGGACGCATGCGCAAACTATAGAAAGTCGTTATGATGTAGAATGTGCATACTTTTTAGATTCCATTTATGAAATAAAACACATTTTCTAAAAACTCGTGTTTTTTAAGAAATCATGTAAACCTTCTAGAAGCTGTGATGTTAAAAGACGGGGGAAGTAAGCTTTTCTTATTTCCAAACGCATGCGCAAACTATAGAAAGTCGTAATGACGCAGAATGTGCATACTTTGTAGATTCCATTTATGAAATAAAACACATTTTCTAAAAACTCGTGTTTTTTACGAAATCATGTAAACCTTCTAGAAGCTGTGATTTTAAAAAACGGTGGAAGTAAGCTTTTCTTATTTCCAAACGCATACGCAAACTATAGAAAGTCTTTATGGCGTAGAATGTGCATAGTTTGTTGATTCCATTTATGATATAAAACACATTTTCTAAAAACTCGTGTTTTTTAAGAAATCATGTAAACCTTCTGAAAGCTGTGATTGTAAAAAACGGTGGAAGTAAGCTTTTCTTATTTCCGGACGCATGCGCAAACTATAGAAAGTCCTTATGGCGTAGAATGTGCATACTTTGTTGATTCCATTTATAAAATAAAACACACTTTCTAAAAACTCGTGTTTTTTAAGAAATCATGTAAACCTTCTAGAAGCTGTGATTTTAAAAAACGAGGGAAGTAAGCTTTTCTTATTTCCAAACGCATGCGCACACTATAGAAAGTTGTTATGACGTAGAATGTGCATACTTTGTTGATTCCATTTATGAAATAAAACACATTTTCTAAAAACTCGTGTTTTTTACGAAATCATGTAAACCTTCTAGAAGCTGTGATTTCAAAAAACGGTGGAAGTAAGCTTTTCTTATTTCCAAATGCATGCGCAAACTATAGAAAGTCGTTATGACGCAGAATGTGCATACTTTGTAGATTCCATGTATGAAATAAAAAACATTTTCTAAAAACTCGTGTTTTTTAAGAAATCATGTAAACCTTCTAGAAGTTGTGATTTTAAAAAACGGGGGAATTAAGCTTTTCTTATTTACGAACCTATGCACAAACTATAGAAAGTCGTTATGACGTAGAGTGTGCATACTTTGTAGATTCCATTTATGAAATAAAGCACATTTTCTAAAAACTCGTGTTTTTTACGAAATCATGTAAACCTTCTGGAAGCTGTGATTTTAAAAAACGGGGGAACTAACCTTTTCTTATTTCCGGACGCATGCTCAAACTATAGAAAGTCGTTATGACGTAGAATGTGTATACTTTGTAGATTCCATTTATGAAATAAAATACATTTTCTAAAAACTCTTGTTTTTTACGAAATCATGTAAACCTTCTAGAAGTTGTGATTTTAAAAAATGCTGAAAGTAAGTGTTAACACCTAAAAAGTGCGCACTAGCTCATTCCCTTACTCACATGACCCATTTGTCCACTTTTCCACCATCTGAGCCTCTGAAACCAACAAAAGGTCATCAAAAGACCTTAGTACACCCCTTTTTCCATTAAAAAGATTATTTTTTCCAAAAAAGCATAAAAAACCCTCAAAAAGGGTCCAAATTCCCAAAAATATTAAAAAGGGAATTAAAATATTATTTTTATTCAAAAAAAGGAAAAAGGAGGGAAAAGTACCTAAACCATGTTGGTTAATACCATTTGGTTTCCACAAAACCACAAATGGTATTTCCCACCACCAAAACCTATAAAAAGGTGGTAGGGGCTCCTCATTTCACATCCATCCATTATCTCATCCTTATGCTGCTGAAATCTCCCTTGAGCTTTTTAGCCATTGCAAACCACATTGGAGAAGAGACCATTGGAGATTGGAGTTGCTCATCCTTGGAGCTATTCAACCTCACCATTAGAGGTATTGATTCTGCAAGCACTTGCTTGCCCCATTCTTTCAATACAAATTCTTTATTTTATATGTTCTTGTTCTTGATTTTAAATTATTTTTGTTATTTGCTTAATATCTTTGCTTAGATCCATGAATAGTCTTGTTTATTTAGTTTCTTGTTTTTATTTCTATTGAAACTGCTGCTACTAGTTAGCAGGTGCCCATAGCACTAAGCCTGGTTGCAAAACCGGGCCAACAGTTTTTGGCGACTCCGCTTTGGTTTGAACTATAGATCTCTAGTTTTGCCTTTAATATTAGTTTTTTATGAGTTTTTAACCTTTGGATCCATAGATCTGCCATCTTAGACAGCAGATCCATTGCTGCTCTGAGTTTTGGCCCCATAAACAGCCCGAAATTTTCAATTTTTGGGTTTGTTTCTTGGTTTCCGTGCACGGCTTCCGCCTCGCGGATTTTTGCCAGACAGTCGCGCGGTCCATCGCGACTTTTCTGCGTTTTTCCGCGCGGTCCATCGCGTGTTTTTTCCAGAAAGTCGCGCGGTCCATCGCGACTTTTCTGCGTTTTTCCGCGCTGCACACCACGGCTTCGCGGCCGATTTCCGCGCTGCCCATCGCGACTTTGCGGCTAAAACCCGCGCGGTCCGTCGCGACTGTGCGCACAAAACCCGCGCGGTCCATCACGACTGTACGTCCAAAACCCGCGTGGCCCATCGCGGCTGTGCGTCCAAAACCCGCGCGGCTGAATTTTTCATTCGGCATCCCGATTTTGAAAATTTTTTTTACTGTACTTTCTACCCATAGCACATTTTTTTTACAGTATTAAATTCTGCATATTTGACAGCTTTGAAAAATATTTTACTATTTAAAGTGCATATCTAGAAATCTTTTTAAAAAAATTTCAAGAAAGTGAAAGAAAGACTCCTTTTGCATTTTCATCTAGATTCAAATTTTTTCTTGTTTACTTCTTTAAAAATCTTGCCCTTAGCAATTTTTCTTGAAACGAAGAAATCCATTTATTTCTTTTAAAAAGAAGTCTATTATTTGCTTTCATAAATCCAAAAAATCCATTATTTTTTGAGTTATTTTTTGAAAAGCATTTAAATTTCTTTTAGTGAAAAGTCATAAATATTTGCTTTTTATTTTCGAAAAATCCTTTATTTTTTGAAAATTTCCTGTAAAGCATTTAATTTTTTCAAGTTCAGTTTCCAACACCTCACGTGCACTCACACGATCACTTAATTGAACTAAGCCTTAAAACGTACCCTAATTTGAACACACTTTTAACCCCACTTGGGGAACACTAAAAGAATTCTTGTAGCTAGGTAGTATTGGGGGGATAGGTGTTCCAATAACACCCCTCAGTTCATACATCTGAGACATAGAAGTTGTCCAATTAGGGAGCTAAAATCTCTTAGTACTTTTTGGCGCGGTCACAACCGGTTTGTGGGAAGGCCTCTCCCTTAGGAGGGTTGAAGTCGCGAGGATGGTTCCGGAAGCCTGAGTGGAATACCGAAATCCATTCAGTAACCGAAGGGCTACCATTCGCAGTTCTCGGGATATCCCTGTATTGGGATATTGCGATCAAAGGACCAAACGACAGATTTACCTTTTCTCGACGCGTCATGAACGGAGTATCCTAGTAGCCTGTCTTTAGGATTGATTACCCGGTGTCCCTCCCGGTAGGGGGATATCTAGCCGTTGTCTCAACATTCATATTGTCTGACTTGGATTTCATCACCTTGCAGAGGATATCGTCTGTTTGAGTCACAATACTTTTAGATTAGGTGTTTGCATGATTTCAACCTACCTGTGGTCTAGTTACACCTATTTTTTCTAGGAGCCGCTTGCATGTTGGTATTCTGACCAGTTGTTGCATTCCTCCGCTTATTGTAGCACAGCTGCTAGAATAAGTGCCTTTTTTGAGGATTAATTTTTTGGCCTGAGAGCCTTCTTTTTTCACTCCCCTTCTTGCACCCTTGGTTGCATTAGGGTTTTGAGTCTTTTATATATATATCACCACCTGATACTTAAAACAAATTTTTTACCCAAACACATATTCTCACCATTGAGAATTTTAGACGCTCTCGTCGTCTACAGGGCGAACTCCCAGAGTTTAGTCCACTTGGCTCTCCACGTCACGAACGCAGAGCCCTATCCCTTGATTCGACACATCGTCAATCAATTAGACAGTCATCCGATTTTGACATACCCCACTTCACTTTTGATTTGGAGGTAGAATCCGAAAATCCCACAGAGTTATCACCAACCACCATTATGTCTGGAACACCATTTGATCCGCTATTTACAACTACCATAGGTCATACATCCGCAGACCCTTCTGCTGTCGTACCATCCACGGCAACAACCACCCCCCTGGGTATGCCCAATATGGGTAACACTCCACATTTAGGAATGCCTAACACAGGGCCACCACCTGTCATGGGTATACCCAACATGGGGGTCATACCCCCTTTGGTTTCCACAAACCCCATCCCAGGAATCCCTAGTGCGATTCCCAACCCAAGTGCAACCCACGTTGCACTTGGAAGTGCTATCCCAGGAATCCCTAGTGCGATTCCTAACCCAAGTGTCACCCAAGCTGTACTTGGAGGCGCTGGCCCACACCAGACTACACCTATTGGAGGGAACATACCCTCCATACCTAGCATACCTTTAGGCGCTACTGGACCCCTACACCATACCACAATGGCTAGGCATGTCCCAGTTCCAGTCACCACATCTGCTAGTCTACCATACATGGCAAGTCTGAACCTGCCAAATTTAGCTAGGCTCACAAATGACCCCATCAGACATGATCCTGCGTGGCCCCATATGCCCACTAAGCTTCCCTCTGACATCCCTAAGTTTGAGGGTAAGGCAGGAGAAGACCCCCAGAATCACATCATGTCCTTCCATTTATGGTGTTCCTCCAACTCCATAGTGGATGACTCAATCCGCCTACGGCTTTTACAACGCACCTTCACTGGCTCCGCAGCCAAATGGTATATCGAGCAGCCCCATGGGACGCATGCCACATTTACCTCCCTTGCCTCGACTTTCCTACAATTCTTCCAGTTACCTGTCCGCTATGATGCGGGCGTCGAGATCCTACTGTCTTGCAGACAGAACACGGCCATGCATATCACTGACCATATTCATGATTGACGTTGGCGCTGAAGCCTATGCAAAATAAAATTAGACGACCGAATCTTCCTAGATTGGTTTCTAAAATCCCTCCTTCCTCTCATTGCGAAGGATGTAGCATCTGAAAGACCCCAGTCTGAAGAAGAGGCCATCCTCAAAGCTCAACAGTTTGATCTCATCTACGCCCAGTCGGGTTACCTATACACGATCATACCGGACGCCCCACGAGGCGACTATGCACGCGGTGACACACTGGGGGCATCACATGCCGCTGATGGCATTATTGCCAAATTACACCCCAAGCAAAACCTTTTAGTATGGTGAGCACCATGCCCGCCCCAGACCTTTCTAGGGCTACATCCAGTTCCGGAGCGACAACTTCGTATGCTCCAACAAACCAGACCCATCACGTCCATGGACCCTCTTGTCCACAACATTGTTATGGCCAAGCGCCATCAGCATATGTACCTCCTACATACTATGCTCAACCTACGGTACAGACCCCCATGCAGTTCCCACAACAACCCATGCATTACCCACAACCGGTTGCACCAGCTAACCTCACACCTCCACCAGCTCAGGGGTACCAACAACCCCAACAGGCAACTGGACCACCTCCAGCTCCACCTACATACTATCCACCGCAACCTGCTCCCGCACCAGCGGCTCCTCAGAATCCCCCCAATGCTCAAGGGCATGTGTACGCACAACAACATAAGCCCCAATACCAAAATAACCAACGCAACCAGGGTGGGAAACCAAACCGCGGAAGAGGACGCAACCGTGGAAACAATCAAAACCGTAACCAAGCTCCACAACCTACCCATCCTCCGCAAAACAATAACGCGGCGCCTGCTCATCAGAATCCTGATCGACCACCTAAGCAAGCCAAAAATGCTAATTTACGAACAAACCATCCTTGTTCCATTTGCGGTGTCTATGGTCACTATACCCACGCTTGCTCACATCTGGAGCGAGCTCGACAACTATGGACAAATGACGCCCATCGTCAAAGGCAGGTGGCTCCTCAGCCGCCACCCCCACCCCCCACCACCTCCACAACAACCTTTGGTATTACAAAACCCTTTTCCAACACAAGGAGTGGTGAACACTCAGCCGTTAGCCCCCCCACAGGGCAACGTGCAGCCACAACAAATTACTTACGCAGCTCCTGACCAACCCATGTTTGATTCAGGCACCCACCACTTATTGATGATGTCCACTGCCGACGTCAATATCCAAACCCGTCGGAATCAATACGGACCGACTTTAGAAGCCCCCCCCACCGAAAAGGATACTAATGCTCATCCCACTGATCAGACATTGCGTATACCTCAGGTTCCACTCGATGGAGCTTCTAAAGCACCTCGCTTCCCCCTTCGCCGAATCAACAACAACCCCAATGCACGGGCTGCGTCCAATTACAACATTGTAGATGACTTAGCTCAATCTCCCGCAGCCATGTCTACGTTAGAAGTCTTAAAAAACTGTCCTACTCAGCGCAAGACTTTACTTTCCGCCATTGGGGCGATTGACCCAAATGATTCGAAATTGATGACTTTTGATTTAGACCAGTCTGAACCACGGCTTCCTTCCACCATAGCAGTCCAAGTTTCCGTTTCTATTCGGAATCTTGTCATCCATCGATGTATCATCGACGAGGGTGCCTCCACATGCGTCATGTCCACATTTGTTTGGTAGAAGTTGGGATCCCCTACTCTCCAGCAATCCACCACTGCATTGCGGGCCTACGACGGTCGGTCAGCTCAACCTCAAGGTTTACTACCCAAGGTCCTCGTCCAATTAGGTGGGAAAACTGTACTCATTGACATAGAGGTCATTAATGCCCAGCTCGATTATAACCTTTTACTCGGCCGCAGTTACATGTACGCCATGAAAGCGGTCGCCTCATCCGTTTTTCGCACCATGATGTTCCCCCACGAGGGACGCGTGGTCAAAATCGACCAACTCACATACTATGATCCCAATGCCCCTGCAGCACCCGAAAATGTTCTTCCCATGATTGAACAACCAACTTCTAGTGCAACTACCTCCTTTGTCTCTTCTTTGGGACCCGGACTTTATTCAGATACACCAATGACCTCTACATTTCAGGCCATTCCACCACCGTCACCGGAGACCCAAGTCGCAAACCTCTGTACTCTTTCACATAATACACAAACATCCGATAGTCAACCACCATTGATCCCCAGTCACATTGGTGTTACACCCATCCACACCATCCCCTTCCTATTTCCTCCTTCAGGTGTAGTAAGCGCCCCGGTTATGGCTACCCTTAGTCTACCCGGGTTAACATTGGGATTACCCGTGTGGTATATTCCACCTCCCGTTCGACCGCCGACACCAAACGTCATCCTCCAACCGGTACAACCTATTGTTACCACAAATCAACCTCCTCCTGGTGTCGCAATCCCTTTGTCGTCAACGAAACCTCCTCCTAACCTCAATATCCCTTCGTCGTCAACAAATCCTCCCCCTCCTATCAAGCCCACTGGGGGCAGAGGTCCACAACCATACACTGCTATACCACCTCCTAAGGCAGTTAAACCCCCACCAGTGTTTCGAGCTCCCCCCAAATGCTCATTATGCGATGAGATAGGCCATCCAACTCATCAATGCCCACACTTACCGGCACTCCAAGAGCACATGAATATGTTGGACGATGACATCAGCATCCCAGTAGTCAGATTAGAGCCACCTCTGCAGCCTCGCGACAAATCACTGCGCACTAACCATCCCTGTGCTATATGCAGTGTTTACGGCCACTACTCTCACCATTGTCCTGATCTACCTGACTATAGAGCAGCGTTGTACGAGTTAAACAACGTCGACTTAGAGATATCTCCTCCCCTCATCGAGGAGATTCACCCCCCGCCATCATCCTCGTCGGAAGAAGTCAATACAATATATATGATTTCAACAACTTTCAAACCAGAACCCCTTGATTTATGGTCTGACTACTTCAATACTGATGAGCAAATTTTGGAGACACTCACTGCACCCGACTACCCTTGGGATGATATGCATCATCGCTCGTACTTCCTCCCGGAAGCATCTACATCCTCCGCATCCGACCAGCTATCGGTCGAATCGAAAGATTTCATACCCACTAAGGTCGATTGGTTAAAGGACCCCATCCCAGCACCGGACGGCTTTGAAGAAGGGAACATGTCAAACATTTCCCCCACTATACAGATAGACATTTCTACGACACCAGGGAAACCTGAACTCATCTCGCTGGGCGCATCTTGCACTCAAGCAGAAACTCAAGCATACAAAAAACTCTTTCAAGAGTTCCGTGATGTCTTTGCCTGGTCCTATACCGAGATGCCTGGTCTCGACCCCGCCATTATAGAGAACCACATTGATACATGGCCTGAGGTACCCCCTGTACGTCAGAAACAACGACCCATTCACCCTTCCAAGCTCCCCGCTGTTAAAGCTGAGGTCGAAAAACTCCGCAAAGCAGGATTCATTTATCCTATTCCATACACCACCTGGGTGTCGAACCCCGTTCCGGTAAACAAAAAGCAGGGCACCCTCAGAGTATGCACTGACTTCCGAGATTTAAACCACGCTTGTCCAAAAGACAATTTCCCCACGCCATTCATTGACCAACTCATTGATGAGTGTGCGGGCCATGAAGTCCTATCTTTCATGGACGGGTTTTCCGGATATAACCAGATTCACATCCGCAAGGAGGATCTGTACAAGACTGCCTTCACCACCCCATGGGGCACCTTTGCCTATCGCGTCATGCCATTCGGCCTTAAAAATGCTGGTGCCACTTTCCAGCGAGCCATGACCTATTGCTTTCACGACTTGGTCCATATCCTGCGAGTCTATCTTGACGACCTCACAGCTCGATCCCGAAAACGATCAGACCACCTTAATGACCTCCGGCAAGTTTTCTTGCGGTGTCGCAAATATAAAATCCGCTTGAACCCACACAAGTGTGTCTTTTGCGTCCCGGCTGGCCGGTTGTTGGGTTTCATTGTTTCCCGAGACGGAATCACTGTCGATCCCTTGAAAGTCAAAGCCATCTTAGAACTTCCGCCTCCTCGCACGCTTCGGCAGCTCCAGATCCTACAAGGGCGGTCCAATTTCCTTAGGCACTTCGTTCCTGATTATGCCACCAAAGTCCACGGGTTCTTACGCTTACTTCGTACCCACATACCCTTTGTTTGGGATGAGCAAGCAGACACAGCATTCGAAGCCCTCAATAAAGCTCTCACACAAGCCCCCTTGATATCCCCACCGGATTTCTCTCAAGACTTCACCCTTTATGTCTCGGCATCTGAATATGCTGTGTCCGGAGTTTTGGTCCAAGAAGATACCTCCCACCAAGAGCATGTGATTTATTACGTCAGCCAGACCTTATCTGGCCCACCTCTGCATTACCCATACGAGGAAAGATTAGCCCTAGCTGTAGTCTTTTCCGTACAAAAATTGCGACACTACATCCTACTCAGTCATACCACGGTCGTGGCCGACTCCAACCCCATGGTCTATCTCCTCACCCGGCGGCTCTTACAAGGTCGTGTCGCTAAATGGGTCACCATCCTCCAGGAATACGACCTCACTTTCAGAACTCCCAAAAGCACTAAAGCCCTCGCACTTGCTCACCTCATCACTGATCTCCCATCCTCTTCGACATCACCCGTTATCCAAACGGACCTGATTGACGAGCAGATCTTCATCATTTCGTCTGACGACCCTTGGTACGGAGACATATTGACTTACCTTCGTACGCAAAAATTTTGACCACACATCGATCGTGATGGATGCCGTCGCATACGACACCACGCCCCCCGATACCTCCTGATTGGGGATGTACTTTACCGACGCGGCGTTGATACTATCTTACGCCGCTGCCTATCCCATAGTGAGGCAGAACAAGTCCTTAATGATTGTCATAGCGGTGCCTGCGGAGGCCATTTCTCCGGCATGGCCACTGCCCAGAAAATCATTCGGGCCGGTTATTTTTGGCCATCATTGTTTACTGATTGCATCACCGCAGTCAAGCATTGCCAGAACTGCCAACTATTTGCCCCCAAAGCAAGAACCCCCCCCGCCCCCCTTCATCCAATCGTCACTGTTGGACCATTCTGCAAATGGGCCATCGACTTCCTCGACTGCAACCCCCCGTCAGCCGGCGGTCACAAACACATCATTGTGGCTGTAGATTATTTCACCAAGTGGGCAGAAGCCATGCCGACCTATAATTGCAAAGCCGACACTGCAGCACGGTTTTTCTTCAACCATGTTATCACTCGTTTCGGAGTGCCCAAGCAACTAGTCTCTGACCACGGCTCTCACTTCGAAGATGCCGTCTGGAAGGAATTATCAACCATGTTGAAATTTGAACACCATTTTTCTTCCGCTTACTATCCCCAAGGAAACGGCCAAGTCGAAGCGATCAATAAAATTTTGAAGACCATTCTCCAACGTACTGTAGACAAGCACAAATCCAATTGGCACCACATGCTCTTCCCGGCACTATGGGCCTACCGCACTTCAACCAAAACCGCCACCGGTTTTACCCCTTTCCATTTAGTTCACGGTGTCGAATCCATCCTCCCTATTGAGTGCCAAATCCCAGCCTTACATATCGCCGTTGAACTTCTACCGGACACTTCCCCGATCGAGCAACGTTTACTACTCCTAGAGCAGGCCGATGAAGATCGGCGCACCGCCATTCAAAACATGGAAGCAGCTAAACAACGATCGAAACTAAGTTACGACAAACACGTCCACCCAAGAACCTTTTCTGAGGGAGACCTTGTCCTCGCTTACGATCAAGCTCATGATAAAACCGGGAAGGGAAAGTTCGTGTCTATGTGGCAAGGCCCCTACATCATACACACCTGCCTCGGGCAGGGGGCATACATTCTGACCGATTCAGAAGGCAACACCCTACGCAACCCACGCAACGGGTTGTACCTTAAAATATTTTACCCATAGAAAATCTCATGGACACCATCGTCCATTTTAGTATCGGCATACTTTCTTTGTTCACAAAAAATGTCAAAAAACCTAAATATTTGTTTTTCTCTGCATAACCACAGATGGAGCCTCTTCCACTCTGCCATGTCGGTTTCGCTGATGGTGCAAGCCGTTGGTCTCCCAATCTCGCCTCCGCAGCTTGGGTAATATACTCCCCTTCACATGAATTAATTCACATTGACGGAGTATGTTTAGGTGCCGCCACCAATAATCAAGCTGAATATGATGCCGTGACCGGTCTCCTGGCCGCTGCTCTCCAGATGAGCATACGTCACCTCAACGTTTTCTTGGACTCACAGCTCCTAGTTTCCCAGCTCAACAATGATTACCAGGTACGCGATCCCTGTCTTTTCAGAAAATTCCTGTGCACTAAACAAATGGTTAGACAGTTTGAATCCATTACATTCACACATGTCCCAAGACACCTCAATAGTGTAGCAGATAATATGGCCAACAATGTCCTCGACTGGCACACCAATCACATCATGTCATATCCATAAACAAAAAATGCATCCATGTGCAAAACAGGTGCCTCCACGGGCATATACAAAAAACCAATAGTGCATCCACGTGCATAACATGTGCCTCCACAGGCATAAAACAAACAAAACAAATATACTACATCCACATGCATAACATGTGCCTCCACGGGCACACATAGATAAACAAATATACTGCATCCACGTGCATAACATGTGCCTCCACGGGCATATACAAAAGACAAATGTGCATCCACGTGCATACATGACAACATATCTAAAAAATATCTCCACATATATATATAAATCAAATAGTGAGCATGTCATAAAGTGCCCTCAGCACCCGATATACAAAAAATACATCTGTCATACAAAAATGATTCCCCATATGCTCATCAGCATTTGGGGGCAGATACATATATCTACTCATCTGGATCCCTAGGATCCTCGGGCTCCTCCTCCGGCTCCTCCTCCGACTCCTCCCCCGCCGGCCCCGCCGGGTCATGACGACCCCGAACTCGCCGCTCTGCTGGCCCCGCTGGATCGTCCCTCAGACGTATCCTCCCCTGAGCCGGCCCTGCCTGAGCACCTCGTCTACCATCCCCGTGCCTCGCCACGAACACCGCTTCCCTCAACAGGAGCGACTGCCACTCAGGCGGCGCACCAAGACATCCCTGCAAAATATCCCGATCAAGGTCCCTCCAACCATCCTCGGGGAGCCCAGCTACGATCCGGGATAAGGTCCGTCGGACACCATCCATGGTGTCATCACGAGGGCCAACCCCTCGCCCATGGGCTGCATATCCTCCACCACGCGGAGGAGGTACAGGTACAGGTGGATGGGCGACCACCATCGCCCGCCCCTGCTGAGCCACATAGTCAGGTGGTGGCACTGGACCCACATCTGCACAAAGCAAGTAAGCCATCAGATACTATACAAAAAATCATCAATGATAAATCAAACAACATATGATATAAATATCAAATAAAAACACATAACATACCGTCCAAACTCCAGGCCTGTCCTGGGGCACGAGGCATCTCTGGGTCACCTCGGTAGTCCATGCCAGCGTAGGGATAGTCCTCAATCACCAGAGGCATCTGCTCCCACTGCTGATAGAAATCCTCCGTGAAGTAGCCGCGGACACCACCGCCGGCACGGGGCATCATCTGCCCCCACCTCATCATACGAGGCTCACTCGGAAGACCAGCACGAATGGGTACCCGTGGCCGCAAGGTCGGCACCCGCTCGAGGAAAAAGCAGCATAAAAACGAGGCATAACAAAACTCGCCTCCCTCTCTAATGGCCTTGTCCAGATCTCTCCGGACACCAGCCAAGAACATCTGCGCCCAGGCGTAATAAATACCCCGTAGAACGGAATCCACCATCATCGTCTGCCCCCCAGACATACGATGTGGTGCAGCAGCACCCAATATCCTCAGAACACAGGCACCAACAGCCCGCATATCCCACTCACGTAGGAACTTCAGACTAATAGAGCTGTTTACCAAAACAGCATCATCCACACAGAAAGTCTGTAAGAGGTCCTCCATATCTACACCTGGAGGCAACCTCGGCGAAATATCACCAACCTCACCCAAGCGAGGCAACCCAGTCAAAAAATATACATCTGTGAGAGTGATCTCTAACCTCTCACCACCAATAATGAAGGCACCCTCTGCCGACACCCACCACTGCACAAGCTTGTTCAGGAGCCGTCTCACTGAACGTATAGGCGGGATCTGAGCAAACTTCAAGAGTCCGCTCATAGCCAGGGTCTGTCTCACCCCTGCATCAGTCTCAATCCTCAACATGAGATCACCATCGATCTCCCTCTCCCGCCACACGGACTGAGGCCCCCGCAACATCCTGCCAGGAAAACAGAAGAAATTTTTAGCCCCAGCATAAAAATTTTAGAAAAATCCCATCGCGGCTTTTACACAAAAAGCCGCGATGCCCATCGCGGCTTTTCCACAAAAAGCCGCGATGACCATCGCGGGATCCATGCAAAAACCCGCGATGAACATCACGGGTTTTGGCCGGACAGTCGCGATGAACATCACGACTATCCCCAATGAACTCGCGATGAACATCGCGGGTTCTAACCTCACAGTCGCGATGAACATCGCGACTGTGAGCCTAAAACCCGCGCGGTTCATCGCGGGTTCAGACCCGAAACCCGCGCGGTTCCACGTTGGAGAGTCAACGTGGAGGTCCGCGGCCTTCGGGGGCCCGCCGCCAAACAAAAAAGACATAATTGACAAGGTTAAGGCGAATAGAGTTACCTGCAACTCGCTAAATCGAAAACCAACGGTGAAATCTCCCGGAAATCGAGAAATAGCTCTGACAGCTCTATCAAACTCACACGTAACAATGAAATGTCATTTTGGGCCCCACGCCCTATTTATAGAAATTCCACCAAATTTCAAACAACCATTGCGGTAGCATACGAAGTCCATTTCTCAAACCGTTGGTACCGTTGGGATCAGCACAGCGAGAACTTCATACAGGTTCTTTCCGTTTTTCGTTTTCACGAAGTCCATTTTTTCACCATTTTTTGGCCTCTCTCGTGGCCTCGGTTTGCGTGCCACATCGACCATTCTCCGTTTTCGACATGCCTTATATCGCCGGATTCAGTTTTCCATGCTCGTGATGATGCTCGAGATCATTTCTCACTCTCACCTCTAGATTTTTCGGGCATTTTTCCTTGTGCCCCCCTCGTCGCCTCGGTTTGCGTGCCACATCGGCCGTTCTCCTTTTTCGACGTGCCTTATATCGCCGGATTCAGTTTTCCATGCTCGTGATGACGCTCGAGATCATTTCTCGCTCTCACCTCTAGATTTTTCGGGCATTTTTCCTTATGCCCCCCCTCGTCGCCTCGGTTTGCGTGCCACATCGGCCGTTCTCCGTTTTCAACGTGCCTTATATCGCCGGATTCAGTTTTCCGCGCTCGTGATGACGCTCGAGATCATTTCTCACTCTCACCTCTAGATTTTTTCGGGCATTTTTTCTTGTGCCCCCCTCGTCACCTTGGTTTGCGCGCCACATCGGCCGTTCTCCGTTTTCGACAATCCTTAGGTCACCGGATCCAATTTTCCGCACTGATGACAATGCTTGAGACCTTTTTTCTCCCTCATCAGTCCATTTTTGTTCGGTATAATTTTATCCCTTTTTCGGGCCGAGCAACCCCTTTTACGAAAAAGGCACTTAGGGAGTTTCTGTTAAGCTCTTTTCTGACTCCTAAAACAATGAAAAGATCGCCGAGCAATCTTGCTTCCTTTCATGCTCACTAAACGTATCTGAAAGGGCGTCTACCTGGTATAAGTTTACCCCTTTTCCGGACCTTGTAGACTAATTACGAAAAAGGTATACTCTAGTCACATCGGCTAGAAGAGTTCTCCATCCGCATCATTTTATCCTTTTTCGGGCCTTGGAGACTAAACTTACGAAAAAGAAACACCAACAGAGTCCACTTACCGTTTTCAAACTCTCTAAACATGAAAGCAACCATGAGCATGAGCCGTCCTGGGCTCGCAAAATCCACAGGACCGTACCATTTTAGAGCACACTTTTATCCCTTCTTCGAGCTCATTAAAACCACGAAGAAGGAATCAATGGTGCCTCTTGGCGCCACGACAGATCACATCTACTCATATGGCAGCTTCCCCATTTTGGTCGCCTTTGTTCAGAGTATTCTGCAGTATGTCACCTTGATAATCCCTTGACAGCACCTATCAGCTCGTCCTCCCCCCCAGAGTCAATATATACCATTCAGTCAAAGCAATGATCCCCACACCTACAAGTCAGTTCCCTACGCTGCCAGGTCAACCATGTCATCATGCTCTGAACAAAGGAAGTTTGAGTCTACCCATTTTTTGACCCAGTTATTTCCCTTCCCCACAAGTATGTCAGTCCTACCATCAGTACTACATCACTTCAGTTCTACACCTCGTGCTCCTATCAAGGAAACATCATCGCCTTGTTAGTTGCTGGTCTCCCTCTATCGACGACAACCACATTGATTCCAGAGGATAGACCTAGAGGTCCCTGTGTCTTGGACTCATTACCATTTATGATGAGTGCCTACGAATCATTTCGAGAGGAATCCTCAGTGCCTCTCCGAAAGGTTGTTTCTCACATGCTCGACTCCAACACCTTGATCGCATCGTTGAGACTCGCACAGGGTATTGGTCCGTTCAGTTATTAGTCGAAGACCCCGGATACCACCTGACTCCTCCACATTTGAGAGTCTACCTATGGATACAACCAGTTACATTTTTTCTATACATATCCGGGTTGCGTATGGCGACAGTATTCAGATGTACCCCAGTTTTATACTCCCTCGAGTATACAGATACAAATACTTCCCAGAGATGGCTCACAGTCTTTGAGTCCCTACAGATGTTGGACACCTTCAGTTTCAGCAGTTCAACAGTTATTCCAGTGTATCAGTTATTGAGATCAGCCATGATCATGAGTATATCCCACAATAATGTCCCCTCTGGACCATTATGATGTACCAGTATATTTCTTCATGTATTAGATCCCCCTTCTTGGGACTAATTGTTTTGTATATGTCTTGATACGAGCATGGGAATGCCCGCCTCGTCCTTTATCATAGATTATACCTCATTCATATTGAGGCCATGTAATATTTTTTGTTTTTTGCAGCTTCCAAGGGCCGTGGCTCCAGTCTCCAACCGGTCTCTTCTCTCCCCTAAACCCCAGAAAAAAAAGGACAAAGAACTATGATGTCTATCGGCCATACGATGAGCTCCTGCCCTCACACATCAGGGGGCAATCTGTTAACAGCTAAAAAGTGCTCACTAGCTCATTCCCTTACTCACATGACCCATTTGTCCACTTTTCCACCATCTGAGCCTCTCAAACCAACAAAAGGTCATCAAAAGACCTTAGTACACCCCTTTTTCAATTAAAAAAGATTATTTTTTCCAAAAAAGCATAAAAAAACCTCAAAAAGGGTCCAAATTCCCAAAAATATTAAAAAGGGAATTAAAATATTATTTTTATTCAAAAAAAGGAAAAAGGAGGGAAAAGTACCTAAACCATGTTGGTCAATACCATTTGGTTTCCACAAAACCACAAATGGTATTTCCCACCACCAAAACCTATAAAAAGGTGGTAGGGGCTCCTCATTTCACATCCATCCATTATCTCATCCCTATGCTGCTGAAATCTCCCTTGAGCATTTTAGCCATTGCAAACCACATTGGAGAAGAGACCATTGGAGATTGGAGTTGCTCATCCTTGGAGCTATTCAACCTCACCATTAGAGGTATTGATTCCGCAAGCACTTGCTTGCCCCATTCTTTCAATACAAATTCTTTATTTTATATGTTCTTGTTCTTGATTTTAAATTATTTTTGTTATTTGCTTAATATCTTTGCTTAGATCCATGAATAGTCTTGTTTATTTAGTTTCTTGTTTTTATTTCTATTGAAACTGCTGCTACTAGTTAGCAGGTGCCCATAGCACTAAGCCTGGTTGCAAAACCGGGCCAACAGTAAGCTTTTCTTATTTCCAGACGAATGCGCAAACTATAGAAAGTCGTTATGACATAGAATGTGCATACTTTGTTGATTCCATTTATGAAATAAAACACATTTTCTAAAAATTCATGTTTTTTAAGAAATCATGTAAACCTTCTAGAAGCTGTGATTTTAAAAAACGGTGGAAGTAAGTTTTTCTTATTTCCGGACGCATGCGCAAACTATAGAAAGTCCTTATGACATAGAATGTGCATACTTTGTTGATTCCATTTATGAAATAAAACACATTTTCTAAAAACTCGTGTTTTTTAAGAAATCATGTAAATCTTCTAGAAGCTGTCATTTTAAAAGACGGGGGAAGTAAGCTTTTCTTATTTTTAAATGCATGCGCAAACTATAGAAAGTCGTTATGACGCAGAATGTGCATACTTTGTAGATTCCATTTATGAAATAAAACACATTTTCTAAAAACTCATGTTTTTTACGAAATCATGTAAACCTTCTAGAAGCTGTGATTTTAAAAAACGGTGGAAGTAAGCTTTTCTTATTTCCAAAAACATGCGCAAACTATAGAAAGTCGTTATGACGTAGAATGTGCATACTTTGTTGATTCCATTTATGAAATAAAACACATTTTCTAAAAACTCGTGTTTTTTACGAAATCATGTAAACCTTCTAGAAGTTGTGATTTCAAAAAACGGTGGAAGTAAGCTTTTCTTATTTCCAAACGCATGCGCAAACTATAGAAAGTCGTTATGATGCAGAATGTGCATACTTTGTAGATTCCATTTATGAAATAAAACACATTTTCTAAAAACTCATGTTTTTTAAGAAATCATGTAAACCTTCTAGAAGCTGTGATTTTAAAAAACGGGGGAAGTAAGCTTTTCTTATTTCCGGACGCATGCGCAAACTATAGAAAGTCGTTATGACGTAGAATGTGCATACTTTGTAGATTCCATTAATCAAATAAAACACATTTTCTAAAAACTCGTGTTTTTTACGAAATCATGTAAACCTTCTAGAAGCTGTGATTTTGAAAAATGGTGGAAGTAAGCTTTTCTTATTTCCTGACGCATGCGCTAACTATAGAAAGTCCTTATGACGTAGAATGTGCATACTTTGTTGATTCCATTTATGAAATAAAACACATTTTCTAGAAACTCGTGTTTTTTAAGAAATCATGTAAACCTTCTAGAAGCTCTGATTTTAAAAAATGGGGGAAGTAAGCTTTTCTTATTTCCGGACACATGCGCAAACTATAGAAAGTCGTTATGACGTAGAATGTGCATACTTTGTTGATTCCATTTATGAAATAAAACATATTTTCTAAAAACTCGTGTTTTTTACGAAATCATGTAAACATTCTAGAAGCTGTGATTTTAAAAAACGGGGGAAGTAAGCTTTTCTTATTTCCAAACGCATGCGCAAACTATAGAAAGTCATTATGACGTAGAATGTGCATACTTTGTTGATTCCATTTACGAAATAAAACACATTTTCTAAAAACTCGTGTTTTTTACGAAATCATGTAAACCTTCTAGAAGTTGTGATTTTAAAAAACGGTGGAAGTAAGCTTTTCTTATTTCCGGACGAATGCACAAACTATAGAAAGTCCTTATGACGTAGAATGTGCATACTTTGTTGATTCCATTTGTGAAATAAAACACATTTTCTAAAAACTCATGTTTTTTAAGAAATCATGTAAACCTTCTAGAAGCTATGATTTTAAAAAACGGGGGAAGCAAGTTTTCTTATTTCCAAACGCATGCGCAAACTATAGAAAGACTTTATGACGTAGAATGTGCATACTTTGTTGATTCCATTTATTAAGTAAAACACATTTTCTAAAAACTCGTGTTTTTTAAGAAATCATGTAAACCTTCTAGAAGCTGTGATTTTAAAAAACGGTGGAAGTAAGATTTTCTTATTTCCGGACGCATGCACAAACTATAGAAAGTCGTTATGACGTAGAATGTGCATACTTTGTTGATTCCATTTATGAAATAAAACACATTTTCTAAAAACTCGTGTTTTTTAAGAAATCATGTAAACCTTCTAGAAGCTGTGATTTTAAAAAACGGGGGAAGTAAGCTTTTCTTATTTCCAAACGCATGCGCAAACTATAGAAATTCGTTATGACATAGAATATGCATACTTTGTTGATTCCATTTATGAAATAAAACGCATTTTCTAAAAACTCTTGTTTTTTAAGAAATCATGTAAACCTTCTAGAAGCTGTGATTTTAAAAAACGGGGGAAGTAAGATTTTCTTATTTCCGGACGGATGCGCAAACTATAGAAAGTCGTTATGACGTAGAATATGAATACTTTGTTGATTCCATTTATGAAATAAAACACATTTTCTAAAAACTCGTGTTTTTTAAGAAATCATGTAAACCTTCTAGAAGCTGTGATTTTAAAAAACGGGGGAAGTAAGCTTTTCTTATTTCCAAACGCATGCGCAAACTATAGAAAGTCGTTATGATGTAGAATGTGCATACTTTGTTGATTCCATTTATGAAACAAAACACATTTTCTAAAAACTCGTGTTTTTTAAGAAATCATGTAAACCTTCTAGAAGCTGTGATTTTAAAAAACGGGTGAAATAAGGTTTTCTTATTTCCAAACGCATGCGCAAACTATAGAAATTCGTTATGACGTAGAATGTGCATACTTTGTTGATTCCATTTATGAAATAAAACACATTTTCTAAAAACTCGTGTTTTTTAAGAAATCATGTAAACCTTCTAGAAGCTGTGATTTTAAAAAACGGGGGAAGTAAGCTTTTCTTATTTCCAAACGCATGCGCAAACTATAGAAAGTCGTTATGACGTAGAATGTGCATACTTTGTTGATTCCATTTATGAAATAAAACACATTTTCTAAAAACTCGTGTTTTTTAAGAAATCATGTAAACCTTCTAGAAGCTGTGATTTTAAAAAACAGTGGAAGTAAGCTTTTCTTATTTCGGACGCATGCGCAAATTATAGAATGTCGTTATGACGTAGAATGTGCATACTTTGTTGATTCCATTTATGAAATAAAACACGTTTTCTAAAAACTCGTGTTTCTTAAGAAATCATGTAAACCTTCTAGAAGCTGTGATTTTAAAAAACGGGGGAAGTAAGCTTTTCTTATTTCCAAACGCATGCTCAAACTATAGAAAGTCGTTATGACGTAGAATGTGCATACTTTGTAGATTCCATTTATGAAATAAAACACATTTTCTAAAAACTCGTGTTTTTTACGAAATCATGTAAACTTTCTAGAAGCTGTGATTTTAAAAAACGGTGGAAGTAAGCTTTTCTTATTTCCGGACGAATGCGCAAACTATAGAAAGTCGTTATGACGTAGAATGTGCATACTTTGTTGATTCCATTTATGAAATAAAACACATTTTCTAAAAACTTGTGTTTTTTAAGAAATCATGTAAACCTTCTAGAAGCTGTGATTTTAAAAAACGGGGGAAGTAAGCTTATCTTATTTCCAAACGCATGCTCAAACTATAGAAAGTCGTTATGACGTAGAATGTGCATACTTTGTTGATTCCATTTATGAAATAAAACACATTTTCTAAAAACTCATGTTTCTTAAGAAATCATGTAAACCTTCAAGAAGCTGTGATTTTAAAAAACGGGGGAAGTAAGCTTTTCTTATTTCCGGACGCATGCGCAAACTATAGAAAGTCATTATGACGTAGAATGTGCATAGTTTGTAGATTCCATTTATGAAATAAAGCACATTTTCTAAAAACTCGTGTTTTTTACGAAATCATGTAAACCTTCTAGAAGCTGTGATTTTAAAAAACGGTGGAAGTAAGCTTTTCTTATTTCCGTACGCATGCGCAAACTATAGAAAGTCCTTATGACGTAGAATGTGCATACTTTGTTGATTCCATTTATGAAATAAAACACATTTTTCAAAAACTCATGTTTTTTAGGAAATCATGTAAACCTTCTAGAAACTGTGATTTTAAAAAACGGGGAAAGTAAGCTTTTCTTATTTCCAAACGCATGCGCCAACTATAGAAAGTCGTTATGACGTAGAATGTGCATACTTTGTTCATTCCATTTATGAAATAAAACACATTTTCTAAAAACTCATGTTTTTTACGAAATCATGTAAACCTTCTAGAAGTTGTGATTTCAAAAAATGGTGGAAGTAAGCTTTTCTTATTTCCGGACGCATTCACAAACTATAGAAAGTCGTTATGATGTAGAATGTGCATACTTTGTAGATTCCATTTATGAAATAAAACACATTTTCTAAAAACTCATGTTTTTTACGAAATCATGTAAACCTTCTAGAAGTTGTGATTTTAAAAAACGGTGGAAGTAAGATTTTCTTATTTCTGGACGCATGCACAAACTATAGAAAGTCGCTATGACGTAGAATGTGCATACTTTGTTGATTCCATTTATGAAATAAAACACATTTTCTAAAAACTCTTGTTTTTTAAGAAATCATGTAAACCTTCTAGAAGCAGTGATTTTAAAAAACGGGTGAAGTAAGCTTTTCTTATTTCCAAACGCATGCGCAAACTATAGAAATTCGTTATGACGTAGAATGTGCATACTTTGTTGATTCCATTTATTAAATAAAACAAATTTTCTAAAAACTCGTGTTTTTTAAGAAATCATGTAAACCTTCTAGAAGCTGTGATTTTAAAAAACGGGGAAAGTAAGCTTTTCTTATTTCCAAACGCATGCGCAAACTATTGAAAGTCGTTATGACGTAGAATGTGCATACCTTGGTGATACCATTTATGAAATAAAACACATTTTCTAAAAACTCGTGTTTTTTAAGAAATCATGTAAACCTCCTAGAAGCTGTGATTTTTAAAAACGGGGGAAGTAAGCTTCTCTTATTTCTGGACGCATGCGCAAACTATAGAAAGTCGTTATGACGTAGAATGTGCATACTTTGTAGATTACATTTATGAAATGAAACACATTTTCTAAAAACTCGTGTTTTTTACGAAATCATGTAGTCCTTCTAGAAGCTGTGATTTTAAAAAACGGGGGAAGTAAGCTTTTCTTATTTCCAAACGCATGCGCAAACTATAGAAATTCGTTATGACGTAGAATGTGCATACTTTGTTGATTCCATTGATGAAATAAAACGCATTTTCTTAAAACTCTTGTTTTTTAAGAAATCATGTAAACCTTCTAGAAGCTGTGATTTTAAAAAACGGGGGAAGTAAGATTTTCTTATTTCCGGACGGATGCGCAAACTATAGAAAGTCGTTATGACGTAGAAAATGAATACTTTGTTGATTCCATTTATGAAATAAAACACATTTTCTAAAAACTCGTGTTTTTTAAGAAATCATGTAAACCTTCTAGAAGATGTGATTTTAAAAAACGGGGGAAGTAAGCTTTTCTTATTTCCAAACGCATGCGCAAACTATAGAAAGTCGTTATGATGTAGAATGTGCATACTTTGTTGATTCCATTTATGAAACAAAACACATTTTCTAAAAACTCGTGTTTTTTAAGAAATCATGTAAACCTTCTAGAAGCTGTGATTTTAAAAAACGGGCGAAGTAAGCTTTTCTTATTTCCAAACGCATGCGCAAACTATAGAAATTCGTTATGACGTAGAATGTGCATACTTTGTTGATTCCATTTATGAAATAAAACACATTTTCTAAAAACTCGTGTTTTTTAAGAAATCATGTAAACCTTCTAGAAGCTGTGATTTTGAAAAACGGGGGAAGTATGCTTTTCTTATTTCCAAACGAAAGCGCAAACTATAGAAAGTCGTTATGACGTAGAATGTGCATACTTTGTTGTTTCCATTTATGAAATAAAACACATTTTCTAAAAACTCGTGTTTTTTAAGAAATCATGTAAACCTTCTAGAAGCTGTGATTTTAAAAAACGGGGGAAGTAAGCTTTTCTTATTTCCAAACGCATGCGCAAACTATAGAAATTCGTTATGACGTAGAATGTGCATACTTTGTTGATTCCATTTATGAAATAAAACGCATTTTCTAAAAACTCGTGTTTTTGACGAAATCATGTAAACCTTCTAGAAGCTATGATTTCAAAAAACGGTGGAAGTAAGCTTTTCTTATTTTCGGATGCATGAGCAAACTAAGAAATTCGTTATGACATAGAATGTGCACACTTTGTAGATTCCATTTATGAAATAAAACACATTTTCTAAAAACTCGTGTTTTTTACGAAATCATGTAAACTTTCTAGAAGCTGTGATTTTAAAAAACGGTGGAAGTAAGATTTTCTTATTTCCGGACGAATACGCAAACTATAGAAAGTCGTTATGACATAGAATGTGCATACTTTGTTGATTCCATTTATGAAATAAAACACATTTTCTAAAAACTCGTGTTTTTAAAGAAATCATGTAAACCTTCTAGAAGCTGTGATTTTAAAAAACAGTGGAAGTAAGCTTTTCTTATTTTCGGACACATGCGCAAATTATAGAAAGTCGTTATGACGTAGAATGTGCATACTTTGTTGATTCCATTTATGAAATAAAACACGTTTTCTAAAAACTCGTGTTTTTTAAGAAATCATGTAAACCTTCTAGAAGCTGTGAGTTTAAAAAACGGGGGGAAGTAAGATTTTCTTATTTCCAAACGCATGCTCAAACTATAGAAAGTCGTTATGACGTAGAATGTGCATACTTTGTAGATTCCATTTATGAAATAAAACACATTTTCTAAAAACTCGTGTTTTTTACGAAATCATGTAAACTTTCTAGAAGCTGTGATTTTAAAAAACGGTGGAAGTAAGCTTTTCTTATTTCCGGACGAATGCGCAAACTATAGAAAGTCGTTATGACGTAGAATGTGCATACTTTGTTGATTCCATTTATGAAATAAAACACATTTTCTAAAAACTTGTGTTTTTTAAGAAATCATGTAAACCTTCTAGAAGCTGTGATTTTAAAAAATGGGGGAAGTAAGCTTATCTTATTTCCAAACGCATGCTCAAACTATAGAAAGTCGTTATGACGTAGAATGTGCATACTTTGTTGATTCCATTTATGAAATAAAACACATTTTCTAAAAACTCATGTTTCTTAAGAAATCATGTAAACCTTCAAGAAGCTGTGATTTTAAAAAACGGGGGAAGTAAGCTTTTCTTATTTCCGGACGCATGCGCAAACTATAGAAAGTCATTATGACGTAGAATGTGCATAGTTTGTAGATTCCATTTATGAAATAAAGCACATTTTCTAAAAACTCGTGTTTTTTACGAAATCATGTAAACCTTCTAGAAGCTGTGATTTTAAAAAATGGTGGATGTAAGCTTTTCTTATTTCCGAACGAATGCGCAAACTATAGAAAGTCATTATGACGTAGAATGTGCATACTTTGTTGATTCCATTTATGAAAAAAAACACATTTTCTAAAAACTCGTGTTTTTTAAGAAATCATTTAAACATTCTAGAAGCTGTGATTTTATAAAACGGTGGAAGTAAGCTTTTCTTATTTCCGTACGCATGCGCAAACTATAGAAAGTCCTTATGACGTAGAATGTGCATACTTTGTTGATTCCATTTATGAAATAAAACACATTTTTTAAAAACTCATGTTTTTTAGGAAATCATGTAAACCTTCTAGAAACTGTGATTTTAAAAAACGGGGAAAGTAAGCTTTTCTTATTTCCAAACGCATGCGCCAACTATAGAAAGTCGTTATGACGTAGAATGTGCATACTTTGTTCATTCCATTTATGAAGTAAAACACATTTTCTAAAAACTCGTGTTTTTTACGAAATCATGTAAACCTTCTAGAAGTTGTGATTTCAAAAAATGGTGGAAGTAAGCTTTTCTTATTTCCGGACGCATTCGCAAACTATAGAAAGTCGTTATGATGTAGAATGTGCATACTTTGTAGATTCCATTTATGAAATAAAACACATTTTCTAAAAACTCATGTTTTTTACGAAATCATGTAAACCTTCTAGAAGCTGTGATTTTAAAAAACGGTGGAAGTAAGATTTTCTTATTTCTGGACGCATGCACAAACTATAGAAAGTCGCTATGACGTAGAATGTGCATACTTTGTTTATTCCATTTATGAAATAAAACAAATTTTCTAAAAACTCTTGTTTTTTAAGAAATCATGTAAACCTTCTAGAAGCGGTGATTTTAAAAAACGGGTGAAGTAAGCTTTTCTTATTTCCAAACGCATGCGCAAACTATAGAAATTCGTTATGACGTAGAATGTGCATACTTTGTTGATTCCATTTATTAAATAAAACAAATTTTCTAAAAACTCGTGTTTTTTAAGAAATCATGTAAACCTTCTAGAAGCTGTGATTTTAAAAAACGGGGAAAGTAAGCTTTTCTTATTTCCAAACGCATGCGCAAACTATTGAAAGTCGTTATGACGTAGAATGTGCATACCTTGGTGATACCATTTATGAAATAAAACACATTTTCTAAAAACTCGTGTTTTTTAAGAAATCATGTAAACCTCCTAGAAGCTGTGATTTTTAAAAACGGGGGAAGTAAGCTTTTCTTATTTCTGGACGCATGCGCAAACTATAGAAAGTCGTTATGACGTAGAATGTGCATACTTTGTAGATTACATTTATGAAATGAAACACATTTTCTAAAAACTCGTGTTTTTTACGAAATCATGTAAACCTTCTCGAAGCTGTGATTTTAAAAAACGGTGGAAGTAAGCTTTTCTTATTTCCGGACACATGCGCAAACTATAGAAAGTCGTTATGACGTAGAATGTGCATACTTTGTAGATTCCATTTATGAAATAAAGCACATTCTCTAAAAACTCGTGTTTTTTACGAAATCATGTAAACCTTCTAGAAGCTGTGATTTTAAAAAATGGTGGAAGTAAGCTTTTCTTATTTCCTGACGAATGCACAAACTATAGAAAGTCGTTATGACGTATAATGTCCATACTTTGTTGATTGCATTTATGAAATAAAACACATTTTCTAAAAACTCGTGTTTTTTTACGAAATCATGTAAACCTTCTAGAAGCTGTGATTTTAAAAAACGGGGGAAGTAAGCTTTTCTTATTTCCGGACGCATGCACAAACTATAGAAAGTTGTTATGACGTAAAATGTGCATACTTTGTTGATTCCATTTATGAAATAAAAACACATTTTCTAAAAACTTGTGTTTTTTAAGAAATCATGTAAACCTTCAAGAAGCTGTGATTTTAAAAAATGGGGGAAGTAAACTTTTCTTAGTTCCGAACGCATACGCAAACTATAGAAAGTCGTTATGACGTAGAATGTGCATAATTTGTTGATTCCATTTATGAAATAAAACACATTTTCTAAAAACTCATGTTTTTTACGAAATCATGTAAACCTTCGAGAAGCTGTGATTTAGAAAAACGGGGGAAGTAAGCTTTTCTTATTTCTGGACGCATGCGCAAGCTATAGAAAGTCGTTATGAAGTAGAATGTGCATACTTTATTGATTCCATTTATGAAATAAAACACATTTTCTAAAAACTCGTGTTTTTTAAGAAATCATGTAAACCTTCTAGAAGCTGTGATTTTAAAAAATGGTGGAAGTAAGCTTTTCTTATTTCCGGACGCATGCGCAAACTATAGAAAGTCGTTTTGACATATAATGTGCATACCTTGTAGACTCCATTGATGAAATAAAGCACATTTTCTAAAAACTCGATTTTTTTACGAAATCAGGTAAACCTTCTAGAAGCTGTGATTTTAAAAAACGGTGGAAGTAACCTTTTCTTATTTCCGGACGAATGCGCAAACTATAGAATGTCGTTATGACGTAGAATGTGCATACTTTATAGATTCCATTTCTGAAATAAAACACATTTTCTAAAAGCTCGTGTTTTTTACGAAATCATGTAAACCTTCTAGAAGCTGTGATTTTAAAAAACGGAGGAAGTAAGCTTTTCTTATTTCCGGACGAATGCGCAAACTATAGAAAGTTGTTATGACATAGAATGTGCATACTTTGTTGATTCCATTTATTAAATAAAACAGATTTTCTAAAAACTCGTGTTTTTTACGAAATCATGTAAACCTTCTAGAAGCTGTCATTTTAAAAAATGGAGGAAGTAAGCTTTTCTTATTTCCGGACGAATGCGCAAACTATAGAAAGTTGTTACGACATAGAATGTGCATACTTTGTTGATACTATTTATGAAATAAAATAGATTTTCTAAAAAGTCGTGTTTTTTAAGAAATCATGTAAACCTTCTAGAAGTTGTGATTTTAAAAAACGGTGGAAGTAACCTTTTCTTATTTCCGGACGCATGCGCAAACTATAGAAAGTCGTTATGACATAGATTGTGCATACTTTGTTGATTCCATTTATGAAATAAAACACAATTTCTAAAAACTCGTGTTTTTTAAGAAATCATGTAAACCTCCTAAAAGCGGTGATTTTAAAAAAAAGGGGGACTTAAGCTTTTCTTATTTCCGGACGCATGCGAAAACTATAGAGAGTCGTTATGACGTAGAATGTGCATACTTTGTAGATTTCATTTATGAAATAAAACACATTTTCTAAAAACTCGTGTTTTTTACGAAATCATGTAAACGTTCTAGAAGCTGTGATTTTAAAAAATGGTGGAAGTAAGCTTTTTTTTATTTCCGGACGCATGCGCAAACTATAGAAAGTCGTTATGACGTAGAATGTGCATACTTTGTAGATTCCATTTATGAAATAAAACACATTTTCTAAAAACTTGTGTTTTTTACGAAATCATGTAAACCTTCTAAATGCTGTGATTTCAAAAAACGGTGGAAGTAAGCTTTTCTTATTTCTGGACGCATCCCCAACTATAGAAATTCGTTATGACGTAGAATGTGCATACTTTGTAGATTCCATTTATGAAATAAAAAACATTTTTTAAAAACTCATGTTTTTTACGAAATCATGTAAACCTTCTAGAAGCTGTGATTTTAAAAAACGGTCCAAGTAAGCTTTTCTTATTTCCGGACGAATGCGCAAACTATAGAAAGTCGTTATGACATAGAATGTGCATACTTTGTAGATTCCACAATGAAATAAAACACATTTTCTAAAAACTCGTGTTTTTTACGAAATCATGTAAACCTTTTAGAAGTTGTGATTTTAAAAAACGGAGGAAGTAAGCTTTTCTTATTTCCGGACGAATGCGCAAACTATAGAAAGTTGTTATAACATAGAATGTGCATACTTTGTTGATTCCATTTATTAAATAAAACACATTTTCTAAAAACTCGTGTTTTTTACGAAATCATGTAAACCTTCTAGAAGCTGTGATTTTAAAAAACGGGGGAAGTAAGCTTTTCTTATTTCCGGACGCATGCGCAAACTATAGAAAGTCGTTATGACATAGAATGTGCATACTTTGTTGATTCTATTTATGAAATAAAACAGATTTTCTAAAAACTCGTGTTTTTTAAGAAATCATGTAAACCTTCTAGAAGCTGTGATTTTAAAAAACGGGGGAAGTAAGCTTTTCTTATTTCCGGACGCATGTGCAAACTATAGAAAGTCGTTATGACGTAGAATGTGCATACTTTGTAGATTCCATTTATGAAATAAAATACATTTTCTAAAAACTCGTGTTTTTTTAGAAATCATGTAAACCTTCAAGAAGCTGTGATTTTAAGAAACGGGGAAAGTAAGCTTTTCTCATTTCCGGACGCATGCACAAACTATAGAAAGTCGTTATGACGTAGAATGTGCATACTTTGGTTATTCCGTTTATGAAATAAAACACATTTTCTAAAAACTCGTGTTTTTTACGAAATCATGTAAACCTTCTAGAAGCTGTGATTTTAAAAAACGGTGGAAGTAAGCTTTTCTTATTTCCGAACGAATACGCAAACTATAGAAAGTCGTTATGACGTACAATGTGCATACTTTGTTGATTCCATTTATGAAATAAACACATTTTCTAAAAACTCATGTTTTTTACGAAATCATGTAAACATTCTAGAAGCTGTGATTTTAAAAAACGGTGGAAGTAAGTTTTTCTTATTTCCGGACGAATGCAAAAACTATAGAAAGTCATTATGACGTACAATGTGCATACTTTGTTGATTCCATTTATGAAATAAAAAACATTTTCTAAAAACTCGTGATTTTTACGAAATCATGTAAACCTTCTAGAAGCTGTGATTTTAAAAAACGGTGGAAGTAAGCTTTTCTTATTTCCGGACAAATGCGCAAACTATGGAAAGTCGTTATGACATATAATGTGCATAATTTGTTGATTCCATTTATGAAATAAAACACATTTTCTAAAAACTCGTGTTTTTTACGAAATCATGTAAACCTTCTAGAAGCTGTGATTTTAAAAAACGGGGGAAGTAAGCTTTTCTTATTTCCGGACGCATGCGCAAACTGTAGAAAGTCGTTATGACGTAGAATGTGCATACTTTGTTGATTCCATTTATGAAATAAAACAACTTTTCTAAAAACTCGTGTATTTAAAGAAATCATGTAAACCTTCTAGAAGCTGTGATTTTAAAAAACAGGGGAAGTAGGCTTTTCTTATTTCCGGACGCATGCCCAACTATAGAAAGTCGTTATGACGTAGAATGTGCATACTTTGTAGATTCCATTTATGAAATAAAACACATTTTCTAAAAACTCATGTTTTTTACGAAATCATGTAAACCTTCTAGAAGCTGTGATTTTAAAAAACGGTAGAAGTAAGATTTTCTTATTTCCGGACGAATGCGCAAACTATAGAAAGTCGTTATGACGTAGAATGTGCATACTTTGTTGATTCCATTTATGAAATAAAACACATTTTCTAAAAACTCGTGTTTTTTAAGAAATCATGTAAACCTTCTAGAAGCTCTTATTTTAAAAAACGGTTGAAGTAAGCTTTTCTTATTCCCGGACGCATGCACAAACTATAGAAAGTCGTTATGACGTAGATTGTGCATACTTTGTTGATTCCATTTATGAAATAAAACACATTTTATAAAAACTCGTGTTTTTTAAAAAATCATGTAAACCTTCTAGAAGCTGTGATTTTAAAAAACGGGGGAAGTAAGCTTTTGTTATTTCCAAACGCATGCGCAAACTATAGAAAGTCGTTATGACGTATAATGTGCATACTTTGTTGATTCCATTTATGAAATAAAACACATTTTCTAAAAACTCGTGTTTTTTAAGAAATGATGTAAACATTCTAGAAGCTGTGATTTTAAAAAACGGGGGAAGTAAGCTTTTCTTATTTCCGGACGCATGCGCAAACTATAGAAAGTCGTTATGACGTAGAATGTGCATACTTTGTAGATTGCATTTATGAAATAAAACACATTTTCTAAAAACTCGTGTTTTTTACGAAATCATGTAAACCTTCTAGAAGCTGTGATTTTAGAAAACGGTGGAAGTAAGCTTTTCTTATTTCCGGACGCATGTGCAAACTATAGAAAGTCGTTATGACATAGAATGTGCATACTTTGTAGATTCCATTTATGAAATAAAACAGATTTTCTAAAAACTCGTGTTTTTTAAGAAATCATGTAAACCTTCTAGAAGCTGTGATTTTAAAAAACTGTGGAAGTAAGCTTTTCTTATTTCCGGACGAATGCGCAAACTATAGAATGTCATTATGACGTAGAATGTGCATACTTTTTTGATTCCGTTTATGAAATAAAACACATTTTCTAAAAACTCGTGTTTTTTAAGAAATCATGTAAACCTTCTGGACGCTGTGATTTTAAAAAACGTTGGAAGTAAGCTTTTCTTATTTCCGAATGAATACGCAAACTATAGAAAGTCATTATGACGTAGAGTGTGCATACTTTGTTGATTCCATTTATGAAATAAAACACATTTTCTAAAAACTCGTGTCTTTTACGAAATCATGTAAACCTTCTAGAAGCTGTGATTTTAAAAAATGGTGGAAGTAAGCTTTTCTTATTTCCGGACGCATGCGCAAACTATAGAAAGTCGTTATGACGTAGAATGTGCATAATTTGTTGATTCCATTTATGAAATATAACACATTTTCTAAAAACTTGAGTTTCTTACGAAATCATGTAAACCTTCTAGACGCTGTGATTTTAAAAAACGGGGGAAGTAAGCTTTTCTTATTTCCGGATGAATGCGCAAACTATAGAATGTCGTTATGACGTAGAATGTGCATACTTTGTAGATTCCATTTATGAAATAAAACACATTTTCTAAAAACTCGTGTTTTTCAAGAAATCATGTAAACCTTCGAGAAGCTGTGGTTTTAAAAAATGGTGGAAGTAAGCTTTTCTTATTTCTTGACGCATGCGCAAACTATAGAAAGTCGTTATGACTTAGAATGTGCATACTTTGTAGATGCCATTTATGAATTAAAACACATTTTCTAAAAACTCATGTTTTTTAAAAAATCATGTAAACATTCTAGAAGCTGTGATTTTAAAAAACGGGGGAAGTAAGCTTTTCTTATTTCCGGACGCATGCGCAAACTATAGAAAGTCGTTATGACGTAGAATGTGCATACTTTGTAGATTGCATTTATGAAATAAAACACATTTTCTAAAAACTCGTGTTTTTTACGAAATCATGTAAACCTTCTAGAAGCTGTGATTTTAGAAAACGGTGGAAGTAAGCTTTTCTTATTTCCGGACGCATGTGCAAACTATAGAAAGTCGTTATGACATAGAATGTGCATACTTTGTAGATTCCATTTATGAAATAAAACAGATTTTCTAAAAACTCGTGTTTTTTAAGAAATCATGTAAACCTTCTAGAAGCTGTGATTTTAAAAAACTGGGGAAGTAAGCTTTTCTTATTTCTGGACGTATGCACAAACTATAGAAAGTTGTTATGACGTAGAATGTGCATACTTTGGTTATTCCATTTATGAAATAAAACACATTTTCTAAAAACTCGTGTTTTTACGAAATCATGCAAACCTTCTAGAAGCTGTGATTTTAAAAAACGGTGGAAGTAAGCTTTTCTCATTTCCGGACGAATGCACAAACTATAGAAAGTCGTTATGATGTAGAATGTGCATACATTGTTGATTCCATTTATGAAATATAACACATTTTCTAAAAACTCATGTTTTTTAAGAAATCATGTAAACCTTCTAGAAGCTGTGATTTTAAAAAACTGTGGAAGTAAGCTTTTCTTATTTCCGGACGAATGCGCAAACTATAGAATGTCATTATGACGTAGAATGTGCATACTTTTTTGATTCCGTTTATGAAATAAAACACATTTTCTAAAAACTCGTGTTTTTTAAGAAATCATGTAAACCTTCTGGACGCTGTGATTTTAAAAAACGTTGGAAGTAAGCTTTTCTTATTTCCGGATGAATACGCAAACTATAGAAAGTCATTATGACGTAGAGTGTGCATACTTTGTTGATTCCATTTATGAAATAAAACACATTTTCTAAAAACTCGTGTCTTTTACGAAATCATGTAAACCTTCTAGAAGCTGTGATTTTAAAAAATGGTGGAAGTAAGCTTTTCTTATTTCCGGACGCATGCGCAAACTATAGAAAGTCGTTATGACGTAGAATGTGCATAATTTGTTGATTCCATTTATGAAATATAACACATTTTCTAAAAACTTGAGTTTCTTACGAAATCATGTAAACCTTCTAGACGTTGTGATTTTAAAAAACGGGGGAAGTAAGCTTTTCTTATTTCCGGATGAATGCGCAAACTATAGAATGTCGTTATGACGTAGAATGTGCATACTTTGTAGATTCCATTTATGAAATAAAACACATTTTCTAAAAACTCGTGTTTTTCAAGAAATCATGTAAACCTTCGAGAAGCTGTGGTTTTAAAAAATGGTGGAAGTAAGCTTTTCTTATTTCTTGACGCATGCGCAAACTATAGAAAGTCGTTATGACTTAGAATGTGCATACTTTGTAGATGCCATTTATGAATTAAAACACATTTTCTAAAAACTCATGTTTTTTAAAAAATCATGTAAACCTTCTAGAAGCTGTGATTTTGAAAAACGGGGGAAGTAAGCTTTTCTTATTTCCAAATGCATTCGCAAACTATAGAAAGTCGTTATGACTTAGAATGTGCATACTTTGTTGATTCCATTTATGAAATAAAACACATTTTCTAAAAACTCGTGTTTTTTAAGAAATCATGTAACCCATCTAGAAGCTGTGATTTTAAAAAATGGTTGAAGTAAGCTTTTCTTATTTCCGGACGAATGCGCAAACTATACAATGTCGTTATGACGTAGAATGTGCATACTTTGTTGATTCCATTTATGAAATAAAACACATTTTCTAAAAACTCGTGTTTTTTAAGAAATCATGTAAACCTTCTAGAAGCTGTGATTTTAAAAAATGGTGGAAGTAAGATTTTCTTATTTCCAGACACATGCGCAAACTATAGAAAGTCGTTATGACTTAGAATGTGCATACTTTGTTGATTCCATTTATGAAATAAAACACATTTTCTAAAAATTCGTGTTTTTTAAGAAACCATGTAAACCTTCTAGAAGCTGTGATTTTAAAAAACGGGGGAAGTAAGCTTTTCTTATTTCCAAATGCATGCGCAAACTATAGAAATTCGTTATGACGTAGAATGTGCATACTTTGTTGATTCCATTTATGAAATAAAACACATTTTCTAAAAACTCGTGTTTTTTAAGAAATCATTTAAACCTTCTAGAAGCTGTGATTTTAAAAAACGGGGGAAGTAAGCTTTTCTTATTTCCAAATGCATGCGCAAAGTATAGAAAGTCGTTATGACGTAGAATGTGCATACTTTGTTGATTCCATTTATGAAATAAAACACATTTTCTAAAAACTCGTGTTTTTTAAGAAATGATGTAAACCTTCTAGAAGCTGTGATTTTAAAAAACGGGGGAACTAAGCTTTCCTTATTTCCGAACGCATGCGCAAACTATAGAAAGTCGTTATGGCGTAGAATGTGCATACTTTGTAGATTCCATTTATGAAATAAAACACATTTTCTAAAAACTCGTGTTTTTTACGAAGTCATGTAAACCTTCTAGAAGCTGTGATTTTAAAAAACGGTGGAAGTAAGCTTTTCTTATTTCCGGACGCATGTGCAAACTATAGAAATTCGTTATGACATAGAATGTGCATACTTTGTAGATTCCATTTATGAAATAAAACACATTTTCTAAAACCTCCTGTTTTTTACGAAATCATGTAAACCTTCTAGAAGCTGTGATTTTAAAAAACGGTGGAAGTAAGCTTTTCTTATCTCCGAACGAATGCGCAAACTATAGAAAGTCGTTATGATGTAGAATGTGCATACTTTCTTGATTCCATTTATGAAATAAAACACATTTTCTAAAAACTCGTGTTTTTTACGAAATCATGTAAACCTTCTAGAAGCTGTGATTTTAAAAAACGGTGGAAGTAAGTTTTTCTTATTTCTAGACGCATGCGCAAACTATAGAAAGTCGTTATTACGTAGAATGTGCATACCTTATAGATTCCATTTATGAAATAAAAAACATTTTCTAAAAACTCGTGTTTTTTACGAAATCATGTAAACCTTCTAGAAGCTGTGATTTTAAAAAACGGTGGAAGTAAGCTTTTCTTATTTCCGGACGCATGCGCAAACTATAGAAAGTCGTTATGACGTAGAATGTGCATACTTTGTAGATTCCATTTATGAAATAAAACACATTCTTTAAAACTCGTGTTTTTTACGAAATCATGTAAACCTTCAAGAAGCTGTGATTTTAAAAAACGATGGAAGTAAGCTTTTCTTATTTCTGGACGAATGCGCAAACTATAGAAAGTCGTTATGACGTAGAATTTGCATACTTTGTTTATCCCATTTATGAAATATAACACATTTTCTAAAAACTCGTGTTTTTTAAGAAATCATGTAAACCTTTTAGAAGCCGTGATTTTAAAAAATGGTGGAAGTAAGCTTTTCTTATTTCCGGACGAATGCGCAAACTATAGAATGCCGTTATGACGTAGAATGTGCATACTTTGTTGATTCCATTTATGAAATAAAACACATTTTCTAAAAACTCGTGTTTTTTATGAAATCGTGTAAATCTTCTAGAAGCTGTGATTTTAGAAAATGGTGGAAGTAAGCTTTTCTCATTTCCCGACGCATGCGCAAACTATAGAAAGTCGTTATGACGTAGAATGTGCATACTTTGTTGATTCCATTTGTGAAATAAAACACATTTTCTAAAAACTCTTTTTTTTAAGAAATCATGTAAACCTTCTAGAAGCTGTGATTTTAAAAAAGGGGGGAAGTAAGCTTTTCTTTTTTCCGGACGAATGCGAAAACTATAGAAAGTCGTTATGACGTAGAATGTGCATACTTTGATGATTCCATTTATGAAATAAAACACATTTTCTAAAAGCTCGTGTTTTTTAAGAAATCATGTAAACGTTCTAGAAGTTGTGATTTTAAAAAACAGGGGAAGTAAGCTTTTCTTATTTCTGGACGCTTGCGCAAACTATAGAAAGTCGTTATGACGTAGAATGTGCATACTTTGTAGATTCCATTTATGAAATAAAAACATTTTCTAAAAACTCATGTTTTTTAAGAAATCATGTAAACCTTCTAGAAGCTGTGATTTCAAAAAATGGGGGAAGTAAGCTTTTCTTATTTCCGGACGCATGCGCAAACTATAGAAAGTCGTTATGATGTAGAATGTGCATACTTTGTAGATTCCATTTATGAAATAAAACACATTTTCTAAAAACTCGTGTTTTTTACGAAATCATGTAAACCTTCTAGAAGCTGTGATTTTAAAATACGGGGGAAGTAAGCTTTTCTTATTTCCGGACGCATACGCAAACTATAGAAAGTCGTTATGACGTAGAATGTGCATACTTTGCAGATTCCATTAATGAAATAAAACATATTTTCTAAAACCTCGTGTTTTTTACGAAATCATGTAAACCTTCTAGAAGCTGTGATTTTAAAAAACGGTGGATGTAAGCTTTTCTTATTTCCGGACGCATGCGCAAACTATAGAAAGTCGTTATGATGTAGAATGTGCATACTTTGTAGATTCCATTTATGAAATAAAACACATTTTCTAAAAACTCGTGTTCTTTACGAAATAATGTAATCTTTCTAGAAGTTGTGATTTTAAAAAACGGTGGAAGTAAGCTTTTCTTATTTCCGGATGCATGGGCAAACTATAGAAAGTCATTATGACGTAGAATGTGCATACTTTGTAGATTGCATTTATGAAATAATTTTTTTTTTCTAAAAACTCGGGTTTTTTACGAAATCATGTAAACCTTCTAGAAGCTGTGATTTTAAAAAACGGTGGAAGTAAGCTTTTCTTATTTCCGGACGCATGCGCAAACTATAGAAAGTCGTTATGATGTAGAATGTGCATACTTTTTAGATTCCATTTATGAAATAAAACACATTCTTTAAAACTCGTGTTTTTTACGAAATCATGTAAACCTTCTAGAAGCTGTGATTTTAAAAAACGATGGAAGTAAGCTTTTCTTATTTCTGGACGAATGCGCAAACTATAGAAAGTCGTTATGACGTAGAATGTGCATACTTTGTTGATCCCATTTATGAAATATAACACATTTTCTAAAAACTCGTGTTTTTTAAGAAATCATGTAAACCTTCTAGAAGCCGTGATTTTAAAAAACGGTGGAAGTAAGCTTTTCTTATTTCCGGATGAATGCGCAAACTATAGAATGCCGTTATGACGTAGAATGTGCATACTTTGTTGATTCCATTTATGAAATAAAACACATTTTCTAAAAACTCGTGTTTTTTATGAAATCGTGTAAACCTTCTAGAAGCTGTGATTTTAGAAAATGGTGGAAGTAAGCTTTTCTCATTTCCCGACGCATGCGCAAACTATAGAAAGTCGTTATGACATAGAATGTGCATACTTTGTAGATTCCATTTATGAAATAAAACACATTTTCTAAAAACTCGTGTTTTTTACGAAATCATGTAAACCTTTTAGAAGCTGTGATTTCAGAAAACGGTGGAAGTAAGCTTTTCTTATTTCCGGACGCATGCCCAACTATAGAAAGTCGCTATGACGTAGAATGTGCATACTTTGTAGATTCCATTTATGAAATAAAACACATTTTCTAAAAACTCGTGTTTTTTAAGAAATCATGTAAACCTTCTAGAAGCTGTGATTTTAAAAAACGGGGGAAGTAAGCTTTTCTTATTTCCGGACGAATGCACAAACTATAGAAAGTCGTTATGACGTAGAATGTGCATACTTTGTTGATTCCATTTATGAAATAAAACACATTTTCTAAAAACTCGTGTTTTTTAAGAAATCATGTAAACCTTCTAGAAGCTGTCATTTTAAAAAACGGTGGAAGTAAGCTTTTCTTATTTCCAGACGCATGCGCAAACCATAGAAAGTCGTTATGACGTAGAATGTGCATACTTTGTTGATTCCATTTATGAAATAAAACATATTTTCTAAAAACTCGTGTTTTTTAAGAAATCATGTAAACCTTCTAGAAGCTGTGATTTTACAAAACGGGGGAAGTAAGCTTTTCTTATTTCCAAACGCATGCGCAAATTATAGAAAGTCGTTATGATGTAGAATGTGGATACTTTGTTGATTCCATTTATGAAATAAAACACATTTTCTAAAAACTTGTTTTTTTTAAGAAATCATGTAAACCTTCTAGAAGCTGTGATTTTAAAAAACGGGGGAAGTAAGTTTTTCTTATTTCTGGACGCATGCGCAAATTATAGAAAGTCGTTATTACGTAGAATGTGCATACTTTGTAGATTACATTTATGAAATAAAACACATTTTCTAAAAACTCGTGTTTTTTACGAAATCATGTAAACCTTCTAGAAGCTGTGATTTTAAAAAACGGTGGAAGTAAGTTTTTCTTATTTCCGGACGCATGTGCAAACTATAGAAAGTTGTTATGACGTAGAATGTGCATACTTTGTAGATTCCATTTATGAAATAAAACACATTTTCTAAAAACTCGTGTTTTTTAAGAAATCATGTAAACCTTCTAGAAGCTGTGATTTTAAAAAACGGGGGAAGTAAGCTTTTCTAATTTCCGGACGCATGCGCAAACTATAGAAAGTCGTTATGACGTAGAATGTGCATACTTTGTTGATTCCATTTATGAAATAAAACACATTTTCTAAAAACTCGTGTTTTTTAAGAAATCATGTAAACCTTCTAGAAGCTGTGATTTTAAAATACGGGGGAAGTAAGCTTTTCTTATTTCCGGACGCATACGCAAACTATAGAAAGTCGTTATGACGTAGAATGTGCATACTTTGCAGATTCCATTAATGAAATAAAACACATTTTCTAAAACCTCGTGTTTTTTACGAAATCATGTAAACGTTCTAGAAGCTGTGATTTTAAAAAACGGTGGATGTAAGCTTTTCTTATTTCCGGACGCATGCGCAAACTATAGAAAGTCGTTATGACGTAGAATGTGCATACTTTGTAGATTCCATTTATGAAATAAAACACATTTTCTAAAAACTCATGTTTTTTACGAAATCATGTAATCTTTCTAGAAGCTGTGATTTTAAAAAACGGTGGAAGTAAGCTTTTCTTATTTCCGGACGCATGGGAAAACTATAGAAAGTCATTATGACATAGAATGTGCATACCTTGTAGATTCCATTTATGAAATAAAACACATTTTTTAAAAACTTGTGTTTTTTACGAAATCATGTAAACCTTCTAGAAGCTGTGATTTTAAAAAACGATAGAAGTAAGCTTTTCTTATTTCTGGACGAATACGCAAACTATAGAAAGTCGTTATGACATAGAATGTGCATACTTTGTTGATTCCATTTATGAAATATAACACATTTTCTAAAAACTCCTGTTTTTTAAGAAATCATGTAAACCTTCTAGAAGCCGTGATTTTAAAAAACGGTGTAAGTAAGCTTTTCTTATTTCCGGACGAATGCGAAAACTATAGAAAGACGTTATGACATAGAATGTGTATACTTTGTAGATTCCATTTATGAAATAAAGCACATTTTCTAAAAACTCGTGTTTTTTACGAAATCATGTAAACCTTCTAGAAGCTGTGATTTTAAAAAACGGTGGAAGTAAGCTTTTCTTATTTCCGGACGCATGCGCAAACTATAGAAAGTCGTTATGACATAGAATGTGTATACTTTGTAGATTCCATTTATGAAATAAAACACATTTTCTAAAAACTCGTGTTTTTTACGAAATCATGTAAACCTTCTAGAAGCTGTGATTTTAAAAAACGGTGGAAGTAAGCTTTTCTTATTTCCGGATGAATGCGCAAACGTTAGAAAGTCGTTATGACGTAGAATGTGCATACTTTTTTGATTCCATTTATGAAATAAAAAACATTTTCTAAAAACTCATGTTTTTTACGAAATCGTGTAAACCTTCTAGAAACTGTGATTTTAAAAAACGGGGGAAGTAAGCTTTTCTTATTTCCAAACGCATGCACAAATTATGGAAAGTCGTTATGACGTAAAATGTGCATACTTTGTTGATTCCATTTATGAAATAAAACACATTTTCTAAAAACTCGTGTTTTTTAAGAAATCATGTAAACCTTCTAGAAGCTGTGATTTTAAAAAACGGGGGAAGTAAGCTTTTCTTATTTCTGGACGCATGCGCAAACTATAGAAAGTCGTTATGGGGTAGAATGTGCATACTTTGTAGATTGCGTTAATGTAATAAAACACATTTTCTAAAAACTCGTGTTTTTTACGAAATCATGTAAACTTTCTAGAAGCTGTGATTTTAAAAAACGGTGGAAGTAAGCTTTTCTTATTTCCGGACGCATGTGCAAACTATAGAAAGTCGTTATGATGTAGAATGTGCATATTTTGTAGATTCCATTTATGAAATAAAACACATTTTCTAAAAACTCGTGTTTTTACGAAATAATGTAAACCTTTTAGAAGCTTTGATTTTGAAAAATGGTGGAAGTAAGCTTTTCTTATTTCCGGATGAATGCGCAAACTATAGAAAGTCGTTATGACGTAGAATGTGCATACTTTGGTTATTCCATTTATGAAATAAAACACATTTTCTAAAAACTCGTGTTTTTAAGAAATCATGTAAACCTTCTAGAAGCTGTGATTTTAGAAAACGGTGGAAGTAAGGTTTTCTTTTTTCCGGACGAATGCGCAAACCATAGAAAGTCATTATGATGTAGAATGTGCATACTTTGTTGATTCCATTTATGAAATAAAACACATTTTCTAAAAACTCGTGTTTTTTAAGAAATCATGTAAACCTTCTAGAAGCTGTGATTTTAAAAAATGGTGGAAGTAAGCGTTTCTTATTTCCGGACGCATTCGCAAACTATAGAAAGTCGTTATGACGTAGAATGTGCATACTTTGTTGATTCCATTTATGAAATAAAACACATTTTCTAAAAACTCGTGTTTTTTAAGAAATCATGTAAACCTTCTAGAAGCTGTGATTTTAAAAAACGAGGGAAATAAGCTTTTCTTATTTCCGGATGCATGCGCAAACTATAGAAAGTCGTTATGATGTAGAATGTGCATACTTTGTTGATTCCATTTATGAAATAAAACAAATTTTGTAAAAACTCGTGTTTTTTACGAAATAATGTAAACCTTTTAGAAGCTTTGATTTTAAAAAACTGTGGAAGTAATCTTTTCTTATTTCCGGATGAATTCGCAAACTATAGAAAGTCGTTATGACGTAGAATATGCATACTTTGATGATTACATTTCTGAAATAAAACACATTTTCTAAAAACTCGTGTTTTTTACGAAACCATGTAAACCTTCTAGAAGCTGTAATTTTAAAAAACGGTGGAAGTAAGCTTTTCTTATTTCCGAACGCATGTGCAAACTATAGAAAGTCGTTATGACGTAGAATGTGCATATTTTGTAGATTCCATTTATGAAATAAAACACATTTTCTAAAAACTCGTGCTTTTTACGAAATAATGTAAACCTTTTAGAACCTTTGATTTTAAAAAATGGTGGAAGTAAGCTTTTCTTATTTCCATATGAATGCGCAGAATGTAGAAAGTCGTTATGACGTAGAATGTGCATACTTTGTTGATTCCATTTATGAAATAAAATATATTTTCTAAAAACTCATGTTTTTTAAGAAATCATGTAAACCTTCTAGAAGCTGTGATTTTAAAAAACGGTGGAAGTAAGCTTTTCTTATTTCCGGATGCATGCGCAAACTGGAGAAAGTCGTTATGACGTAGAATGTGCAAACTTTTCTGATTCCATTTATGAAATGAAACACATTTTCTATAAACTCGTGTTTTTTAAGAAATTAATGTAAACCTTCTAGAAGCTGTGATTTTAAAAAACGGGGGAAGTAAGCTTTACTTATTTCCGGACGCATGCGCAAACTATAGAAAGTCGTTATGACATAGAATGTGCATACTTTGTAGATTCCATTTATGAAATAAAACACATTTTCTAAAACCTCGTGTTTTTTAAGAAATAATGTAAACTTTCTAGAAGCTGTGATTTTAAAAAACGGGGGAAGTAAGCTTTACTTATTTCCGGACGCATGCGCAAACTATAGAAAGTCGTTATGACATACAATGTGCATACTTTGTAGATTCAATTTATGAAATAAAACACATTTTCTAAAAGCTCGTGTTTTTTTACGAAATCATGTAAAGCTTCTAGAAGCTGTGATTTTAAAAAACGGTGGAAGTAAGCTTTTCTTATTTCCGGACGCATCCGCAAACTATAGAAAGTCGTTATGACGTAGAATGTGCATACTTTGTTGATTCCATTTATGAAATAAAAGATATTTTCTAAAAACTCGTGTTTTTTAAGAAATCATCTAAACCTTCTAGAAGCTGTGATTTTAAAAAACGGGGGAAGTAAGCTTTTCTTATTTCCAAACACATGCGAAAACTATAGAAAGTCGTTATGATGTAGAATGTGCATACTTTGTAGATTCCATTTATGAAATAAAACACATTTTCTAAAAACTTGTGTTTTTTACAAAATCATGTAAACCTTCTAAAAGCTGTGATTTTAAAAAACGGTGGAAGTAAGCTTTTCTTATTTCCGGACGCATGCGCAAACTATAGAAAGTCGTTATGACGTAGAATGTGCATACTTTGTTGATTCCATTTATGAAATAAAACACATTTTATAAAAACTCGTGTTTTTTACGAAATCATGTAAACATTCTAGAAGCTGTGATTTTAAAAAACGGTGGAAGTAAGCTTTTCTTATTTCCGGACGAATGCGCAAACTATAGAAAGTCGTTATGACGTAGAATGTGCATACTTATTTGATTCCATTTATGAAATAAAACACATTTTCTAAAAACTCGTGTTTTTTAAGAAATCATGTAAACCTTCTAGAAGCTGTGATTTTAAAAAACGGGGGAAGTAAGCTTTTCTTATATCCGGACGCATGCGCAAACTATAGAAAGTCGTTATGACGTAGAATGTGCATACTTTGTAGATTCCATTTATGAAATAAAACACATTTTCTAAAAACTCGTGTTTTTTACGAAATCATGTAAACCTTCTAGAATCTGTGATTTTAAAAAACGGTGGAAGTAAGATTTTGTTATTTCCGGACGCATGCGCAGACTATAGAAAGTCGTTATGACGTACAATGTGCATACTTTGTAGATTCCATTTATGAAATAAAACACATTTTCTAAAAACTCGTGTTTTTTAAGAAATCATGTAAACCTTCTAGAAGCTGTGATTTTAAAAAATGGTGGAAGTAAGCTTTTCTTATTTCCGGACGCATGCGCAAACTATAGAAAGTCGTTATGACGTAGAATGTGCATACTTTGTTGATTCCATTTATGAAATAAAACACATTTTCTAAAAACTCGTGTTTTTTAAGAAATCATGTAAACCTTCTAGAAGCTGTGATTTTAAAAAACGGAGAAGTAAGCTTTTCTTATATCCGGACGCATGCGCAAACTATAGAAAGTTGTTATGACGTAGAATGTGCATACTTTGTAGATTCCATTTATGAAATAAAACACATTTTCTAAAAACTCGTGTTTTTTACGAAATCATGTAAACCTTCTAGAATCTGTGATTTTAAAAAACGGTGGAAGTAAGCTTTTCTTATTTCCGGACGCATGCGCAGACTATAGAAAGTCGTTATGACGTACAATGTGCATACTTTGTAGATTCCATTTATGACATAAAACACATTTTCTAAAAACTCGTGTTTTTTACGAAATCATGTAAACCTTCTAAAAGCTGTGATTTCAAAAAACGGTGGAAGTAAGCTTTTCTTATTTCCAGACGCATGCCCAACTATAGAAATTCGTTATGACGTAGAATGTGAATACTTTGTAGATTCCATTTATGAAATAAAACACATTTTCTAAAAACTCGTGTTTTTTACGAAATCATGTAAACCTTCTAGAAATCGTGATTTTAAAAAATGGTGGAAGTAAGCTTTTCTTATTTCCGGACGAATGCGCAAACTATAGAAAGTAGTTTTGACGTAGAATGTGCATACTTTGTTGATTCCAGTTATGAAATAAAACACATTTTCTAAAAGCTCGTGTTTTTTAAGAAATCATGTAAACCTTCTAGAAGCTGTGATTTTAAAAAACGGTGGTAGAAAGCTTTTCTTATTTCCGGAGGCATGCGCAAACTATAGAAAGTCGTTATGACGTAGAATGTGCATACTTTGTTGATTCCATTTATGAAATAAAAAACATTTTCTAAAAATAAGAAAATGAAATAAAACACATTTTCTTATTTCTAAAAACTCGTGTTTTTTAAGAAATAATGTAAACCTTCTAGAAGCTGTGATTTTAAAAAACGGGGGAAGTAAACTTTTCTTATTTCCGAACGCATGCGCAAAATATAGAAATTCGTTATGACGTACAATGTACATACTTTGTAGATTCCATTTATGAAATAAAACACATTTTCTAAAAACTCGTGTTTTTTACGAAATCATGTAAACCTTCTAGAAGCTGTGATTTTAAAAAACGAGGGAAGTAAGCTTTTCGTATTTCCGGACGCATGTGCAAACTATAGAAAGTCATTATGACGTAGAATGTGCATACTTTTTAGATTCCATTTATGAAATAAAACACATTTTCTAAAAACACATGTTTTTTACGAAATCATGTAAACCTTCTAGAAGCTGTGATTTTAAAAAAACGGTGAAGTAAGCTTTTCTTATTTCCGGACGCATGCGCAAACTATAGAAATTCGTTATGACATAGAATGTGTATACTTTGTAGATTCCATTTATGAAATAAAACACATTTTCTAAAAACTCATGTTTTTTAAGAAATCATGTAAACCTTCTAGAAGCTGTGATTTCAAAAAACAATGGAAGTAAGCTTTTCTTATTTCTGGACGCATGCCCAACTATAGAAAGTTGTTATGACGTAGAATGTGCATACTTTGTAGATTCCATTTATGAAATAAAACACATTTTCTAAAAACTCATGTTTTTTACGAAATCATGTAAACCTTCTAGAAGCTGTGATTTTAAAAAACGGTGGAAGTAAGCTTTTCTTATTTCCGGACGAATGCGCAAACTATAGAAAGTCGTTATGACGTAGAATGTGCATATTTTGTAGATTCCATTTATGAAATAAAACACATTTTCTAAAAACTCGTGTTTTTTACGAAATAATGTAAACCTTTTAGAAGCTTTTATTTTAAAAAATGGGGGAAGTAAGCTTTTCTTATTTCCGGATGAATGCACAAACTATAGAAAGTCGTTATGACGTAGAATGTGCATACTTTGTTGATTCCATTTATGAAATAAAACACATTTTCTAAAAACTCATGTTTTTTACGAAATCGTGTAAACCTTCTTGAAGCTGTGATTTTAAAAAATGGGGGAAGTAAGCTTTTCTTATTTCCAAACGCATGCACAAATTATAGAAAGTCGTTATGACGTAAAATGTGCATACTTTGTTGATTCCATTTATGAAATAAAACACATTTTCCAAAAACTCGTGTTTTTTACGAAATCATGTAAACCTTCTAGAAGCTGTGATTTTAAAAAACGGTGGAAGTAAGCTTTTCTTATTTCCGGACGAATGCGCAAACTATACAAAGTCGTTATAACGTAGAATGTGCATACTTTGTTGATTCCATTTATGAAATAAAACACATTTTCTAAAAACTCGTGTTTTTTAAGAAATCATGTAAACCTTCTAGAAGCTGTGATTTTAAAAAACGAGGGAAGTAATCTATTCTTATTTCTAGACGCATGCGCAAACTATAGAATGTCGTTATGACGTAGAATGTGCATACTTTGTAGATTCCATTAATGAAATAAAACACATTTTCTAAAAACTCGTGTTTTTTAAGAAATCATGTAAACCTTCTAGAAGCTGTGATTTTAAAAAACGGTGGAAGTAAGCTTTTCTTATTTCCGGACGAATGCGCAAACTATACAAAGTCGTTATAACGTAGAATGTGCATACTTTGTTGATTCCATTTATGAAATAAAACACATTTTCTAAAAACTGGTGTTTTTTAAGAAATCATGTAAACCTTCTAGAAGCTGTGATTTTAAAAAACGAGGGAAGTAATCTATTCTTATTTCTAGACGCATGCGCAAACTATAGAATGTCGTTATGACGTAGAATGTGCATACTTTGCAGATTCCATTTATGAAATAAAACACATTTTCTAAAAACTTGTGTTTTTTAAGAAATCATGTAAACCTTCTAGAAGCTGTGATTTTAAAAAACGGTGGAAGTAAGCTTTTCTTATTTCCGGACGAATGCGCAAATAATAGAAAGTCGTTATGACGTAGAATGTGCATACTTTGTTGATTCCATTTATGAAATAAAAAACATTTTCTAAAAATAAGAAAATGAAATAAAACACATTTTCTTATTTCTAAAAACTCGTGTTTTTTAAGAAATAATGTAAACCTTCTAGAAGCTGTGATTTTAAAAAACGGGGGAAGTAAACTTTTCTTATTTCCGAACGCATGCGCAAAATATAGAAAGTCGTTATGACGTACAATGTGCATACTTTGTAGATTCCATTTATGAAATAAAACACATTTTCTAAAAACTCGTGTTTTTTACGAAATCATGTAAACCTTCTAGAAGCTGTGATTTTAAAAAACGAGGGAAGTAAGCTTTTCGTATTTCCGGACGCATGCGCAAACTATAGAAAGTCGTTATGACCTAGAATGTGCATACTTTTTAGATTCCATTTATGAAATAAAACACATTTTCTAAAAACACATGTTTTTTACGAAATCATGTAAACCTTCTAGAAGCTATGATTTTAAAAAAACGGTGAAGTAAGCTTTTCTTATTTCCGGACGCATGCGCAAACTATAGAAAGTCGTTATGACATAGAATGTGTATACTTTGTAGATTCCATTTATGAAATAAAACACATTTTCTAAAAACTCATGTTTTTTAAGAAATCATGTAAACCTTCTAGAAGCTGTGATTTCAAAAAACAATGGAAGTAAGCTTTTCTTATTTCCGGACGCATGTCCAACTATAGAAAGTCGTTATGACATAGAATGTGCATACTTTGTAGATTCCATTTATGAAATAAAACACATTTTCTAAAAACTCATGTTTTTTACGAAATCATGTAAACCTTCTAGAAGCTGTGATTTTAAAAAACGGTGGAAGTAAGCTTTTCTTATTTCCGGACGAATGCGCAAACTATAGAAAGTCGTTATGACGTAGAATGTGCATATTTTGTAGATTCCATTTATGAAATAAAACACATTTTCTAAAAACTCGTGTTTTTTACGAAATAATGTAAACCTTTTAGAAGCTTTGATTTTAAAAAATGGGGGAAGTAAGCTTTTCTTATTTCCGGATGAATGCGCAAACTATAGAAAGTCGTTATGACGTAGAATGTGCATACTTTGTTGATTCCATTTATGAAATAAAACACATTTTCTAAAAACTCATGTTTTTTACGAAATCGTGTAAACCTTCTTGAAGCTGTGATTTTAAAAAATGGGGGAAGTAAGCTTTTCTTATTTCCAAACGCATGCACAAATTATAGAAAGTCGTTATGACGTAAAATGTGCATACTTTGTTGATTCCATTTATGAAATAAAACACATTTTCCAAAAACTCGTGTTTTTTACGAAATCATGTAAACCTACTAGAAGCTGTGATTTTAAAAAACGGTGGAAGTAAGCTTTTCTTATTTCCGGACGAATGCGCAAACTATACAAAGTCGTTATAACGTAGAATGTGCATACTTTGTTGATTCCATTTATGAAATAAAACACATTTTCTAAAAACTCGTGTTTTTTAAGAAATCATGTAAACCTTCTAGAAGCTGTGATTTTAAAAAACGAGGGAAGTAATCTATTCTTATTTCTAGACGCATGCGCAAACTATAGAATGTCGTTATGACGTAGAATGTGCATACTTTGCAGATTCCATTAATGAAATAAAACACATTTTCTAAAAACTCGTGTTTTTTAAGAAATCATGTAAACCTTCTAGAAGCTGTGATTTTAAAAAATGGTGGAAGTAAGCTTTTCTTATTTCCGGACGAATGCGCAAATAATAGAAAGTCGTTATAACGTAGAATGTGCATACTTTGTTTATTCCATTTATGAATTAAAACACATTTTCTAAAAACACATGTTTTTTACGAAATCATGTAAACCTTCTAGAAGCTATGATTTTAAAAAAACGGTGAAGTAAGCTTTTCTTATTTCCGGACGCATGCGCAAACTATAGAAAGTCGTTATGACATAGAATGTGTATACTTTGTAGATTCCATTTATGAAATAAAACACATTTTCTAAAAACTCATGTTTTTTAAGAAATCATGTAAACCTTCTAGAAGCTGTGATTTCAAAAAACAATGGAAGTAAGCTTTTCTTATTTCCGGACGCATGTCCAACTATAGAAAGTCGTTATGACATAGAATGTGCATACTTTGTAGATTCCATTTATGAAATAAAACACATTTTCTAAAAACTCATGTTTTTTACGAAATCATGTAAACCTTCTAGAAGCTGTGATTTTAAAAAACGGTGGAAGTAAGCTTTTCTTATTTCCGGACGAATGCGCAAACTATAGAAAGTCGTTATGACGTAGAATGTGCATATTTTGTAGATTCCATTTATGAAATAAAACACATTTTCTAAAAACTCGTGTTTTTTACGAAATAATGTAAACCTTTTAGAAGCTTTGATTTTAAAAAATGGGGGAAGTAAGCTTTTCTTATTTCCGGATGAATGCGCAAACTATAGAAAGTCGTTATGACGTAGAATGTGCATACTTTGTTGATTCCATTTATGAAATAAAACACATTTTCTAAAAACTCATGTTTTTTACGAAATCGTGTAAACCTTCTTGAAGCTGTGATTTTAAAAAATGGGGGAAGTAAGCTTTTCTTATTTCCAAACGCATGCACAAATTATAGAAAGTCGTTATGACGTAAAATGTGCATACTTTGTTGATTCCATTTATGAAATAAAACACATTTTCCAAAAACTCGTGTTTTTTACGAAATCATGTAAACCTACTAGAAGCTGTGATTTTAAAAAACGGTGGAAGTAAGCTTTTCTTATTTCCGGACGAATGCGCAAACTATACAAAGTCGTTATAACGTAGAATGTGCATACTTTGTTGATTCCATTTATGAAATAAAACACATTTTCTAAAAACTCGTGTTTTTTAAGAAATCATGTAAACCTTCTAGAAGCTGTGATTTTAAAAAACGAGGGAAGTAATCTATTCTTATTTCTAGACGCATGCGCAAACTATAGAATGTCGTTATGACGTAGAATGTGCATACTTTGCAGATTCCATTAATGAAATAAAACACATTTTCTAAAAACTCGTGTTTTTTAAGAAATCATGTAAACCTTCTAGAAGCTGTGATTTTAAAAAACGGGGGGAAGTAAGCTTTTCTTATTTCCGGACACATGTGCAAACTATAGAAAGTCGTTATGACGTAGAATGTGCATACTTTGTTGATTCCATTTACGAAATAAAACACATTTTCTAAAAACTCGTGTTTTTTAAGAAATCATGTAAACCTTCTAGAAGCTGTGATTTTAAAAAACGGGGGAAGTAAGCTATTCTTATTTCTAGACGCATGCGCAAACTATAGAAAGTTGTTATGACGTAGAATGTGCGTACTTTTTTGATTCCATTTTTGAAATAAAACACATTTTCTAAAAACTCGTGTTTTTTACGAAATAATGTAAACCTTTTAGAAGCTTTGATTTTAAAAAACGGGGGAAGTAAGCTTTTCTTATTTCCGGATGAATGCGCAAACGTTAGAAATTCTTTAAGACGTAGAATGTGCATACTTTGTTGATTCCATTTATGAAATAAAACACATTTTCTAAAAACTCATGTTTTTTACGAAATCGTGTAAACCTTCTAGAAGCTGTGATTTTAAAAAACGGGGGAAGTAAGCTTTTCTTATTTCCAAATGCATGCAAAAATTATGGAAAGTCGTTATGACGTAAAATGTGCATACTTTGTTGATTCCATTTATGAAACAAAACACATTTTCTAAAAACTCTTGTTTTTTAAGAAATCAAGTAAACCTTCTAGAAACTGTGATTTTAAAAAACGGGGGAAGTAAGCTTTTCTTATTTCTGGACGCATGCGCAAACTATAGAAAGTCGTTATGGGGTAGAATGTAAATACTTTGCATATTCCATAAATGAAATAAAACACATTTTCTAAAACCTCGTGTTTTTTACGAAATCATGTAAACGTTCTAGAAGCTGTGATTTTAAAAAACGGTGGATGTAAGCTTTTCTTATTTCCGGACGCATGCGCAAACTATAGAAAGTCGTTATGACGTAGAATGTGCATACTTTGTAGATTCCATTTATGAAATAAAACACATTTTCTAAAAACTCGTGTTTTTACGAAATAATGTAAACCTTTTAGAAGCTTTGATTTTAAAAAACGGTGGAAGTAAGCTTTTCTTATTTCCGGATGAATGCGCAAACTATAGAAAGTCGTTTATGACGTAGAATGTGCATACTTTGTTGATTCCATTTATGAAATAAAACAAATTTTCTAAAAACTCGTGTTTTTTACGAAATCATGTAAACCTTCTACAAGCTGTGATTTTAAAAAACGGGGGAAGTAAGCTTTTCTTATTTCCAGACGCATGCGCAAACTATAGAAAGTCGTTATGACGTAGAATGTGCATACTTTGTTGATTCTATTTATGAAATAAAACACATTTTGTAAAAACTCATGTTTTTTAAGATATCATGTAAACCTTCTAGAAGCTGAGATTTTAAAAAATGGGGGAAGTAAGCTTTTCTTATTTCCAGACGCATGCGCAAACTATAGAAAGTCGTTATGACGTAGAATGTGCATACTTTGTTGATTCCATTTATGAAATAAAACACATTTTCTAAAAACTCGTGTTTTTTACGAAATCATGTAAACCTTCTAGAAGCTGTGATTTTAAAAAACGGTGGAAGTAAGCTTTTCTTATTTCCGGATGCATGTGCTAACTATAGAAAGTCGTTATGATGTAGAATGTGCATATTTTGTAGATTCCATTTATGAAATAAAACACATTTTCTAAAAACTCATGTTTTTACGAAATAATGTAAACCTTTTAGAAGCTTTGATTTTAAAAAATGGTGGAAGTAAGCTTTTCTTATTTCCGGATGAATGCGCAAACTATAGAAAGTCGTTATGACGTAGAATGTGCATACTTTGGTTATTCCATTTATGAAATAAAACACATTTTCTAAAAACTCGTGTTTTTTAAGAAATCATGTAAACCTTCTAGAAGCTGTGATTTTAGAAAACGGTGGAAGTAAAGTTTTCTTTTTTCCGGACGAATGCGCAAACCATAGAAAGTCGTTATGATGTAGAATGTGCATACTTTGTTTATTCCATTTATGAAATAAAACACATTTTTTAAAAACTCGTGTTTTTTAAGAATTCATATAAACCTTCTAGAAGCTGTGATTTTAAAAAACGGTGGAAGTAAGCTTTTCTTATTTCCGGACGCATTCGCAAACTATAGAAAGTCGTTATGACATAGAATGTGCATACTTTGTTGATTCCATTTATGAAATAAAACACATTTTCTAAAAACTCGTGTTTTTTAAGAAATCATGTAAACCTTCTAGAAGCTGTGATTTTAAAAAACGAGGGTAGTAAGCTTTTCTTATTTCCGGATGCATGCGCAAACTATAGAAAGTCGTTATGATGTAGAATGTGCATACTTTGTTGATTCCATTTATGAAATAAAACAAATTTTGTAAAAACTCGTGTTTTTTACGAAATAATGTAAACCTTTTAGAAGCTTTGATTTTAAAAAACTGTGGAAGTAAGCTTTTCTTATTTCCGGATGAATTCGCAAACTATAGAAAGTCGTTATGGGGTAGAATGTGCATACTTTGTAGATTGCATTTATGTAATAAAACACATTTTCTAAAAACTCGTGTTTTTTACGAAATCATGTAAACCTTCTAGAAGCTGTGATTTTAAAAAACGGTGGAAGTAAGCTTTTCTTATTTCCGGATGCATGTGCAAACTATAGAAAGTCGTTATGATGTAGAATGTGCATATTTTGTAGATTCCATTTATGAAATAAAACACATTTTCTAAAAACTCGTGTTTTTACGAAATAATGTAAACCTTTTAGAAGCTTTGATTTTAAAAAATGGTGGAAGTAAGCTTTTCTTATTTCCGGATGAATGCGCAAACTATAGAAAGTCGTTATGACGTAGAATGTGCATACTTTGGTTATTCCATTTATGAAATAAAACACATTTTCTAAAAACTCGTGTTTTTTAAGAAATCATGTAAACCTTCTAGAAGCTGTGATTTTAAAAAATGGTGGAATAAGCTTTTCTTATTTCCGGACGCATGCGCAAACTATAGAAAGTCGTTATGACGTAGAATGTGCATACTTTGTTGATTCCATTTATGAAATAAAACACATTTTCTAAAAACTCGTGTTTTTTAAGAAATCATGTAAACCTTCTAGAAGCTGTGATTTTAAAAAACGGGGGAAGTAAGCTTTTCTTATTTCCGGATGCATGCGCAAACTATAGAAAGTCGTTATGACGTAGAATGTGCATACTTTGTAGATTCCATTTATGAAATAAAACACATTTTCTAAAAACTCGTGTTTATTACGAAATCATGTAAACCTTCTAGAAGCTGTGATTTTAAAAAACGGTGGAAGTAAGCTTTTCTTATTTCCGGACGCATGGGAAAACTATAGAAAGTCATTATGACATAGAATGTGCATACTTTGTAGATTCCATTTATGAAATAAAACACATTTTTTAAAAACTCGTGTTTTTTACGAAATCATGTAAACCTTCTAGAAGCTGTGATTTTAAAAAACGATAGAAGTAAGCTTTTCTTATTTCTGGACGAATACGCAAACTATAGAAAGTCGTTATGACATAGAATGTGCATACTTTGTTGATTCCATTTATGAAATATAACACATTTTCTAAAAACTCTTGTTTTTTAAGAAATCATGTAAACCTTCTAGAAGCCGTGATTTTAAAAAACGGTGTAAGTAAGCTTTTCTTATTTCTGGACGAATGCGAAAACTATAGAAAGACGTTATGACATAGAATGTGTATACTTTGTAGATTCCATTTATGAAATAAAACACATTTTCTAAAAACTCGTGTTTTTTACGAAATCATGTAAACCTTCTAGAAGCTGTGATTTTAAAAAATGGTGGAAGTAAGCTTTTCTTATTTCCGGACGCATGCGCAAACTATAGAAAGTCGTTATGACATAGAATGTGTATACTTTGTAGATTCCATTTATGAAATAAAACACATTTTCTAAAAACTCGTGTTTTTTACGAAATCATGTAAACCTTCTAGAAGCTGTGATTTCAAAAAACGGTGGAAGTAAGATTTTCTAATTTCCGGAAGCATGCCCAACTATAGAAAGTCGTTATGACATAGAATGTGCATACTTTGTAGATTCCATTTATGAAATAAAACACATTTTCTAAAAACTCGTGTTTTTTACGAAATCATGTAAACCTTCTAGAAGCTGTGATTTTAAAAAACGGTGGAAGTAAGCTTTTCTTATTTCCGGATGAATGCGCAAACGTTAGAAAGTCGTTATGACATAGAATGTGCATACTTTGTTGATTCCATTTATGAAATAAAAAACATTTTCTAAAAACTCATGTTTTTTACGATATCGTGTAAACCTTCTAGAAGCTGTGATTTTAAAAAACGGGGGAAGTAAGCTTTTCTTATTTCCAAACGCATGCACAAATTATGGAAAGTCGTTATGACGTAAAATGTGCATACTTTGTTGATTCCATTTATGAAATAAAACACATTTTCTAAAAACTCGTGTTTTTTAAGAAATCATGTAAACCTTCTAGAAGCTGTGATTTTAAAAAACGGGGGAAGTAAGCTTTTCTTATTTCTGGACGCATGCGCAAACTATAGAAAGTCGTTATGGGGTAGAATGTGCATACTTTGTAGATTGCGTTAATGTAATAAAACACATTTTCTAAAAACTCGTGTTTTTTACGAAATCATGTAAACTTTCTAGAAGCTGTGATTTTAAAAAACGGTGGAAGTAAGCTTTTCTTATTTCCGGACGCATGTGCAAACTATAGAAAGTCGTTATGATGTAGAATGTGCATATTTTGTAGATTCCATTTATGAAATAAAACACATTTTCTAAAAACTCGTGTTTTTACGAAATAATGTAAACCTTTTAGAAGCTTTGATTTTAAAAAATGGTGGAAGTAAGCTTTTCTTATTTCCGGATGAATGCGCAAACTATAGAAAGTCGTTATGACGTAGAATGTGCATACTTTGGTTATTCCATTTATGAAATAAAACACATTTTCTAAAAACTCATGTTTTTTAAGAAATCATGTAAACCTTCTAGAAGCTGTGATTTTAGAAAACGGTGGAAGTAAGGTTTTCTTTTTTCCGGACGAATGCGCAAACCATAGAAAGTCATTATGATGTAGAATGTGCATACTTTGTTGATTCCATTTATGAAATAAAACACATTTTCTAAAAACTCGTGTTTTTTAAGAAATCATGTAAACCTTCTAGAAGCTGTGATTTTAAAAAATGGTGGAAGTAAGCGTTTCTTATTTCCGGACGCATTCGCAAACTATAGAAAGTCGTTATGACGTAGAATGTGCATACTTTGTTGATTCCATTTATGGAATAAAACACATTTTCTAAAAACTCGTGTTTTTTAAGAAATCATGTAAACCTTCTAGAAGCTGTGATTTTAAAAAACGAGGGAAGTAAGCTTTTCTTATTTCCGGATGCATGCGCAAACTATAGAAAGTCGTTATGATGTAGAATGTGCATACTTTGTTGATTCCATTTATGAAATAAAACAAATTTTGTAAAAACTCGTGTTTTTTACGAAATAATGTAAACCTTTTAGAAGCTTTGATTTTAAAAAACTGTGGAAGTAAGCTTTTCTTATTTCCGGATGAATTCACAAACTATAGAAAGTCGTTATGACGTAGAATATGCATACTTTGATGATTACATTTCTGAAATAAAACACATTTTCTAAAAACTCGTGTTTTTTACGAAACCATGTAAACCTTCTAGAAGCTGTGATTTTAAAAAACGGTGGAAGTAAGCTTTTCTTATTTCCGAACGCATGTGCAAACTATAGAAAGTCGTTATGACGTAGAATGTGCATATTTTGTAGATTCCATTTATGAAATAAAACACATTTTCTAAAAACTCGTGCTTTTTACGAAATAATGTAAACCTTTTAGAACCTTTGATTTTAAAAAATGGTGGAAGTAAGCTTTTCTTATTTCCAAATGAATGCGCAGACTGTAGAAAGTCGTTATGACGTAGAATGTGCATACTTTGTTGATTCCATTTATGAAATAAAATATATTTTCTAAAAACTCATGTTTTTTAAGAAATCATGTAAACCTTCTAGAAGCTGTGATTTTAAAAAACGGTGGAAGTAAGCTTTTCTTATTTCCGGATGCATGCGCAAACTATAGAAAGTCGTTATGACGTAGAATGTGCAAACTTTGCTGATTCCATTTATGAAATGAAACACATTTTCTATAAACTCGTGTTTTTTAAGAAATTAATGTAAACCTTCTAGAAGCTGCGATTTTAAAAAACGGGGGAAGTAAGCTTTACTTATTTCCGGACGCATGCGCAAAGTATAGAAAGTCGTTATGACATAGAATGTGCATACTTTGTAGATTCCATTTATGAAATAAAACACATTTTCTAAAACCTCGTGTTTTTTAAGAAATAATGTAAACTTTCTAGAAGCTGTGATTTTAAAAAACGGGGGAAGTAAGCTTTACTTATTTCCGGACGCATGCGCAAACTATAGAAAGTCGTTATGACATACAATGTGCATACTTTGTAGATTCAATTTATGAAATAAAACACATTTTCTAAAAGCTCGTGTTTTTTTACGAAATCATGTAAAGCTTCTAGAAGCTGTGATTTTAAAAAACGGTGGAAGTAAGCTTTTCTTATTTCCGGACGCATCCGCAAACTATAGAAAGTCGTTATGACGTACAATGTGCATACTTTGTTGATTCCATTTATGAAATAAAAGATATTTTCTAAAAACTCGTGTTTTTTAAGAAATCATCTAAACCTTCTAGAAGCTGTGATTTTAAAAAGCGGGGGAAGTAAGCTTTTCTTATTTCCAAACACATGCGAAAACTATAGAAAGTCGTTATGATGTAGAATGTGCATACTTTGTAGATTCTATTTATGAAATAAAACACATTTTCTAAAAACTTGTGTTTTTTACAAAATCATGTAAACCTTCTAGAAGCTGTGATTTAAAAAAACGGTGGAAGTAAGGTTTTCTTATTTCCGGACGCATGCGCAAACTATAGAAAGTCGTTATGACGTAGAATGTGCATACTTTGTTGATTCCATTTATGAAATAAAACACATTTTCTAAAAACTCGTGTTTTTTACGAAATCATGTAAACATTCTAGAAGCTGTGATTTTAAAAAACGGTGGAAGTAAGCTTTTCTTATTTCCGGACGAATGCGCAAACTATAGAAAGTCGTTATGACGTAGAATGTGCATACTTATTTGATTCCATTTATGAAATAAAACACATTTTCTAAAAACTCGTGTTTTTTAAGAAATCATGTAAACCTTCTAGAAGCTGTGATTTTAAAAAACGGGGGAAGTAAGCTTTTCTTATATCCGGACACATGCGCAAACTATAGAAAGTCGTTATGACGTAGAATGTGCATACTTTGTAGATTCCATTTATGAAATAAAACACATTTTCTAAAAACTCGTGTTTTTTACGAAATCATGTAAACCTTCTAGAATCTGTGATTTTAAAAAACGGTGGAAGTAAGATTTTCTTATTTCCGGACGCATGCACAGACTATAGAAAGTCGTTATGATGTACAATGTGCATACTTTGTAGATTCCATTTATGAAATAAAACACATTTTCTAAAAACTCGTGTTTTTTAAGAAATCATGTAAACCTTCTAGAAGCTGTGATTTTAAAAAACGGTGGAAGTAAGCTTTTCTTATTTCCGGACGCATGCGCAAACTATAGAAAGTCGTTATGACGTAGAATGTGCATACTTTGTTGATTCCATTTATGAAATAAAACACATTTTCTAAAAACTCGTGTTTTTTAAGAAATCATGTAAACCTTCTAGAAGCTGTGATTTTAAAAAACGGGGGAAGTAAGCTTTTCTTATATCCGGACGCATGCGCAAACTATAGAAAGTTGTTATGACGTAGAATGTGCATACTTTGTAGATTCCATTTATGAAATAAAACACATTTTCTAAAAACTCGTGTTTTTTACGAAATCATGTAAACCTTCTAGAATCTGTGATTTTAAAAAACGGTGGAAGTAAGCTTTTCTTATTTCCGGACGCATGCGCAGACTATAGAAAGTCGTTATGACGTACAATGTGCATACTTTGTAGATTCCATTTATGACATAAAACACATTTTCTAAAAACTCGTGTTTTTTACGAAATCATGTAAACCTTCTAAAAGCTGTGATTTCAAAAAACGGTGGAAGTAAGCTTTTCTTATTTCCAGACGCATGCCCAACTATAGAAAGTCGTTATGACGTAGAATGTGAATACTTTGTAGATTCCATTTATGAAATAAAACACATTTTCTAAAAACTCGTGTTTTTTACGAAATCATGTAAACCTTCTAGAAATCGTGATTTTAAAAAATGGGGGAAGTAAGCTTTTCTTATTTCCGGACGAATGCGCAAACTATAGAAAGTAGTTTTGACGTAGAATGTGCATACTTTGTTGATTCCAGTTATGAAATAAAACACATTTTCTAAAAGCTCGTGTTTTTTAAGAAATCATGTCAACCTTCTAGAAGCTGTGATTTTAAAAAACGGTGGTAGAAAGCTTTTCTTATTTCCGGACGCATGCGCAAACTATAGAAAGTCGTTATGACGTAGAATGTGCATACTTTGTTGATTCCATTTATGAAATAAAAAACATTTTCTAAAAATAAGAAAATGAAATAAAACACATTTTCTTATTTCTAAAAACTCGTGTTTTTTAAGAAATAATGTAAACCTTCTAGAAGCTGTGATTTTAAAAAACGGGGGAAGTAAACTTTTCTTATTTCCGAACGCATGCGCAAAATATAGAAAGTCGTTATGACGTACAATGTGCATACTTTGTAGATTCCATTTATGAAATAAAACACATTTTCTAAAAACTCGTGTTTTTTACGAAATCATGTAAACCTTCTAGAAGCTGTGATTTTAAAAAACGAGGGAAGTAAGCTTTTCGTATTTCCGGACGCATGGGCAAACTATAGAAAGTCGTTATGACGTAGAATGAGCATACTTTTTAGATTCCATTTATGAAATAAAACACATTTTCTAAAAACACATGTTTTTTACGAAATCATGTAAACCTTCTAGAAGCTGTGATTTTAAAAAAACGGTGAAGTAAGCTTTTCTTATTTCCGGACGCATGCGCAAACTATAGAAAGTCGTTATGACATAGAATGTGTATACTTTGTAGATTCCATTTATGAAATAAAACACATTTTCTAAAAACTCATGTTTTTTAAGAAATCATGTAAACCTTCTAGAAGCTGTGATTTCAAAAAACAATGGAAGTAAGCTTTTCTTATTTCCGGACGCATGCCCAACTATAGAAAGTCGTTATGACGTAGAATGTGCATACTTTGTAGATTCCATTTATGAAATAAAACACATTTTCTAAAAACTCATGTTTTTTACGAAATCATGTAAACCTTCTAGAAGCTGTGATCTTAAAAAACGGTGGAAGTAAGCTTTTCTTATTTCCGGACGAATGCGCAAACTATAGAAAGTCGTTATGACGTAGAATGTGCATATTTTGTAGATTCCATTTATGAAATAAAACACATTTTCTAAAAACTCGTGTTTTTTACGAAATAATGTAAACCTTTTAGAAGCTTTGATTTTAAAAAATGGGGGAAGTAAGCTTTTCTTATTTCCGGATGAATGCACAAACTATAGAAAGTCGTTATGACGTAGAATGTGCATACTTTGATGATTCCATTTATGAAATAAAACACATTTTCTAAAAACTCATGTTTTTTACGAAATCGTGTAAACCTTCTTGAACCTGTGATTTTAAAAAATGGGGGAAGTAAGCTTTTCTTATTTCCAAACGCATGCACAAATTATAGAAAGTCGTTATGACGTAAAATGTGCATACTTTGTTGATTCCATTTATGAAATAAAACACATTTTCCAAAAACTCGTGTTTTTTACGAAATCATGTAAACCTTCTAGAAGCTGTGATTTTAAAAAACGGTGGAAGTAAGCTTTTCTTATTTCCGGACGAATGCGCAAACTATACAAAGTCGTTATAACGTAGAATGTGCATACTTTGTTGATTCCATTTATGAAATAAAACACATTTTCTAAAAACTCGTGTTTTTTAAGAAATCATGTAAACCTTCTAGAAGCTGTGATTTTAAAAAACGAGGGAAGTAATCTATTCTTATTTCTAGACGCATGCGCAAACTATAGAATGTCGTTATGACGTAGAATGTGCATACTTTGCAGATTCCATTAATGAAATAAAACACATTTTCTAAAAACTCGTGTTTTTTAAGAAATCATGTAAACCTTCTAGAAGCTGTGATTTTAAAAAACGGTGGAAGTAAGCTTTTCTTATTTCCGGACGAATGCGCAAACTATAAAAAGTCGTTATAACGTAGAATGTGCATACTTTGTTGATTCCATTTATGAAATAAAACACATTTTCTAAAAACTCGTGTTTTTTAAGAAATCATGTAAACCTTCTAGAAGCTGTGATTTTAAAAAACGAGGGAAGTAATCTATTCTTATTTCTAGACGCATGCGCAAACTATAGAATGTCGTTATGACGTAGAATGTGCATACTTTGCAGATTCCATTAATGAAATAAAACACATTTTCTAAAAACTCGTGTTTTTTAAGAAATCATGTAAACCTTCTAGAAGCTGTGATTTTAAAAAACGGTGGAAGTAAGCTTTTCTTATTTCCGGACGAATGCGCAAATAATAGAAAGTCGTTATGACGTAGAATGTGCATACTTTGTTGATTCCATTTATGAAATAAAAAACATTTTCTAAAAATAAGAAAATGAAATAAAACACATTTTCTTATTTCTAAAAACTCGTGTTTTTTAAGAAATAATGTAAACCTTCTAGAAGCTGTGATTTTAAAAAACGGGGGAAGTAAACTTTTCTTATTTCCGAACGCATGCGCAAAATATAGAAAGTCGTTATGACGTACAATGTGCATACTTTGTAGATTCCATTTATGAAATAAAACACATTTTCTAAAAACTCGTGTTTTTTACGAAATCATGTAAACCTTCTAGAAGCTGTGATTTTAAAAAACGAGGGAAGTAAGCTTTTCGTATTTCCGGACGCATGCGCAAACTATAGAAAGTCGTTATGACGTAGAATGTGCATACTTTTTAGATTCCATTTATGAAATAAAACACATTTTCTAAAAACACATGTTTTTTACGAAATCATGTAAACCTTCTAGAAGCTGTGATTTTAAAAAAACGGTGAAGTAAGCTTTTCTTATTTCCGGACGCATGCGCAAACTATAGAAAGTCGTTATGACATAGAATGTGTATACTTTGTAGATTCCATTTATGAAATAAAACACATTTTCTAAAAACTCATGTTTTTTAAGAAATCATGTAAACCTTCTAGAAGCTGTGATTTCAAAAAACAATGGAAGTAAGCTTTTCTTATTTCCGGACGCATGCCCAACTATAGAAAGTCGTTATGACGTAGAATGTGCATACTTTGTAGATTCCATTTATGAAATAAAACACATTTTCTAAAAACTCATGTTTTTTACGAAATCATGTAAACCTTCTAGAAGCTGTGATTTTAAAAAACGGTGGAAGTAAGCTTTTCTTATTTCCGGACGAATGCGCAAACTATAGAAAGTCGTTATGACGTAGAATGTGCATATTTTGTAGATTCCATTTATGAAATAAAACACATTTTCTAAAAACTCGTGTTTTTTACGAAATAATGTAAACCTTTTAGAAGCTTTGATTTTAAAAAATGGGGGAAGTAAGCTTTTCTTATTTCCGGATGAATGCACAAACTATAGAAAGTCGTTATGACGTAGAATGTGCATACTTTGATGATTCCATTTATGAAATAAAACACATTTTCTAAAAACTCATGTTTTTTACGAAATCGTGTAAACCTTCTTGAAGCTGTGATTTTAAAAAATGGGGGAAGTAAGCTTTTCTTATTTCCAAACGCATGCACAAATTATAGAAAGTCGTTATGACGTAAAATGTGCATACTTTGTTGATTCCATTTATGAAATAAAACACATTTTCCAAAAACTCGTGTTTTTTACGAAATCATGTAAACCTTCTAGAAGCTGTGATTTTAAAAAACGGTGGAAGTAAGCTTTTCTTATTTCCGGACGAATGCGCAAACTATACAAAGTCGTTATAACGTAGAATGTGCATACTTTGTTGATTCCATTTATGAAATAAAACACATTTTCTAAAAACTCGTGTTTTTTAAGAAATCATGTAAACCTTCTAGAAGCTGTGATTTTAAAAAACGAGGGAAGTAATCTATTCTTATTTCTAGACGCATGCGCAAACTATAGAATGTCGTTATGACGTAGAATGTGCATACTTTGCAGATTCCATTAATGAAATAAAACACATTTTCTAAAAACTCGTGTTTTTTAAGAAATCATGTAAACCTTCTAGAAGCTGTGATTTTAAAAAACGGTGGAAGTAAGCTTTTCTTATTTCCGGACGAATGCGCAAACTATAAAAAGTCGTTATAACGTAGAATGTGCATACTTTGTTGATTCCATTTATGAAATAAAACACATTTTCTAAAAACTCGTGTTTTTTAAGAAATCATGTAAACCTTCTAGAAGCTGTGATTTTAAAAAACGAGGGAAGTAATCTATTCTTATTTCTAGACGCATGCGCAAACTATAGAATGTCGTTATGACGTAGAATGTGCATACTTTGCAGATTCCATTAATGAAATAAAACACATTTTCTAAAAACTCGTGTTTTTTAAGAAATCATGTAAACCTTCTAGAAGCTGTGATTTTAAAAAACGGTGGAAGTAAGCTTTTCTTATTTCCGGACGAATGCGCAAATAATAGAAAGTCGTTATGACGTAGAATGTGCATACTTTGTTGATTCCATTTATGAAATAAAAAACATTTTCTAAAAATAAGAAAATGAAATAAAACACATTTTCTTATTTCTAAAAACTCGTGTTTTTTAAGAAATAATGTAAACCTTCTAGAAGCTGTGATTTTAAAAAATGGGGGAAGTAAACTTTTCTTATTTCCGAACGCATGCGCAAAATATAGAAAGTCGTTATGACGTACAATGTGCATACTTTGTAGATTCCATTTATGAAATAAAACACATTTTCTAAAAACTCGTGTTTTTTACGAAATCATGTAAACCTTCTAGAAGCTGTGATTTTAAAAAACGAGGGAAGTAAGCTTTTCGTATTTCCGGACGCATGCGCAAACTATAGAAAGTCGTTATGACGTAGAATGTGCATACTTTTTAGATTCCATTTATGAAATAAAACACATTTTCTAAAAACACATGTTTTTTACGAAATCATGTAAACCTTCTAGAAGCTATGATTTTAAAAAAACGGTGAAGTAAGCTTTTCTTATTTCCGGACGCATGCGCAAACTATAGAAAGTCGTTATGACATAGAATGTGTATACTTTGTAGATTCCATTTATGAAATAAAACACATTTTCTAAAAACTCATGTTTTTTAAGAAATCATGTAAACCTTCTAGAAGCTGTGATTTCAAAAAACAATGGAAGTAAGCTTTTCTTATTTCCGGACGCATGTCCAACTATAGAAAGTCGTTATGACGTAGAATGTGCATACTTTGTAGATTCCATTTATGAAATAAAACACATTTTCTAAAAACTCATGTTTTTTACGAAATCATGTAAACCTTCTAGAAGCTGTGATTTAAAAAAACGGTGGAAGTAAGCTTTTCTTATTTCCGGACGAATGCGGAAACTATAGAAAGTCGTTATGACGTAGAATGTGCATATTTTGTAGATTCCATTTATGAAATAAAACACATTTTCTAAAAACTCGTGTTTTTTACGAAATAATGTAAACCTTTTAGAAGCTTTGATTTTAAAAAATGGGGGAAGTAAGCTTTTCTTATTTCCGGATGAATGCGCAAACTATAGAAAGTCGTTATGACGTAGAATGTGCATACTTTGTTGATTCCATTTATGAAATAAAACACATTTTCTAAAAACTCATGTTTTTTACGAAATCGTGTAAACCTTCTTGAAGCTGTGATTTTAAAAAATGGGGGAAGTAAGCTTTTCTTATTTCCAAACGCATGCACAAATTATAGAAAGTCGTTATGACGTAAAATGTGCATACTTTGTTGATTCCATTTATGAAATAAAACACATTTTCCAAAAACTCGTGTTTTTTACGAAATCATGTAAACCTTCTAGAAGCTGTGATTTTAAAAAACGGTGGAAGTAAGCTTTTCTTATTTCCGGACGAATGCGCAAACTATACAAAGTCGTTATAACGTAGAATGTGCATACTTTGTTGATTCCATTTATGAAATAAAACACATTTTCTAAAAACTCGTGTTTTTTAAGAAATCATGTAAACCTTCTAGAAGCTGTGATTTTAAAAAACGAGGGAAGTAATCTATTCTTATTTCTAGACGCATGCGCAAACTATAGAATGTCGTTATGACGTAGAATGTGCATACTTTGCAGATTCCATTAATGAAATAAAACACATTTTCTAAAAACTCGTGTTTTTTAAGAAATCATGTAAACCTTCTAGAAGCTGTGATTTTAAAAAACGGTGGAAGTAAGCTTTTCTTATTTCCGGACGAATGCGCAAATAATAGAAAGTCGTTATAACGTAGAATGTGCATACTTTGTTTATTCCATTTATGAATTAAAACACATTTTCTAAAAACTCGTGTTTTTTAAGAAATCATGTAAACCTTCTAGAAGCTGTGATTTTAAAAAACGGGGGAAGTAAGCTTTTCTTATTTCCGGACACATGCGCAAACTATAGAAAGTCGTTATGACGTAGAATGTGCATACTTTGTTGATTCCATTTACGAAATAAAACACATTTTCTAAAAACTCGTGTTTTTTAAGAAATCATGTAAACCTTCTAGAAGCTGTGATTTTAAAAAACGGGGGAAGTAAGCTATTCTTATTTCTAGACGCATGCGCAAACTATAGAAAGTTGTTATGACGTAGAATGTGCGTACTTTGTTGATTCCATTTATGAAATAAAACACATTTTCTAAAAACTCGTGTTTTTTAAGAAATCACGTAAACCTTCTAGAAGTTGTGATTTTAAAATACGGGGGAAGTAAGCTTTTCTTATTTTCAGACGGATACGCAAACTATAGAAAGTCGTTATGAAGTAGAATGTGCATACTTTGCAGATTCCATTAATGAAATAAAACACATTTTCTAAAACCTCGTGTTTTTTAAGAAATCATGTAAACCTTCTAGAAGCTGTGATTTTAAAATACGGGGGAAGTAAGCTTTTCTTATTTCCGGACGCATGCGCAAACTATAGAAAGTCGTTATGACGTAGAATGTGCATACTTTGTTCATTCCATTTATGAAATAAAACACATTTTCTAAAAACTCGTGTTTTTTAAGAAATCATGTAAACCTTCTAGAAGCTGTGATTTTAAAATACGGGGGAAGTAAGCTTTTCTTATTTCCGGACGCATACGCAAACTATAGAAAGTCGTTATGACGTAGAATGTGCATACTTTGCAGATTCCATTAATGAAATAAAACACATTTTCTAAAACCTCGTGTTTTTTACGAAATCATGTAAACGTTCTAGAAGCTGTGATTTTAAAAAACGGTGGACGTAAGCTTTTCTTATTTCCGGACGCATGCGCAAACTATAGAAAGTCGTTATGACGTAGAATGTGCATACTTTGTAGATTCCATTTATGAAATAAAACACATTTTCTAAAAACTCATGTTTTTTACGAAATCATGTAATCTTTCTAGAAGCTGTGATTTTAAAAAACGGTGGAAGTAAGCTTTTCTTATTTCCGGACGCATGGGAAAACTATAGAAAGTCATTATGACGTAGAATGTGCATACTTTGTAGATTCCCTTTATGAAATATAACACATTTTCTAAAAACTCGTGTTTTTTACGAAATCATGTAAACCTTCTAGAAGCTGTGATTTTAAAAAACGGGGGAAGTAAGCTTTTCTTATTTCTGGACGAATACGCAAACTATAGAAAGTCGTTATGACATAGAATGTGCATACTTTGTTGATTCCATTTATGAAATATAACACATTTGCTAAAAACTCGTGTTTTTTAAGAAATCATGTAAACCTTCTAGAAGCCGTGATTTTAAAAAACGGTGTAAGTAAGCTTTTCTTATTTCCGGACGAATGCGAAAACTATAGAAAGTCGTTATGACATAGAATGTGTATACTTTGTAGATTCCATTTATGAAATAAAACACATTTTCTAAAAACTCGTGTTTTTTACGAAATCATGTAAACCTTCTAGAAGCTGTGATTTTAAAAAACGGTGGAAGTAAGCTTTTCTTATTTCCGGACGCATGCGCAAACTATAGAAAGTCGTTATGACATAGAATGTGTATACTTTGTAGATTCCATTTATGAAATAAAACACATTTTCTAAAAACTCGTGTTTTTTTACGAAATCATGTAAACCTTCTAGAAGCTGTGATTTCAAAAAACGGTGGAAGTAAGCTTTTCTTATTTCCGGACGCATGCCCAACTATAGAAAGTCGTTATGACATAGAATGTGCATACTTTGTAGATTCCATTTATGAAATAAAACACATTTTCTAAAAACTCATTTTTTTACGAAATCATGTAAACCTTCTAGAAGCTGTGATTTTAAAAAACGGTGGAAGTAAGCTTTTCTTATTTCCGGACGAATGCGCAAACTATAGAAAGTCGTTATGACGTAGAATGTGCATATTTTGTAGATTTCATTTATGAAATAAAACACATTTTCTAAAAACTCGTGTTTTTTACGAAATAATGTAAACCTTTTAGAAGCTTTGATTTTAAAAAACGGGGGAAGTAAGCTTTTCTTATTTCCGGATGAATGCGCAAACGTTAGAAATTCGTTAAGACGTAGAATGTGCATACTTTGTTGATTCCATTTATGAAATAAAACACATTTTCTAAAAACTCATGTTTTTTACGAAATCGTGTAAACCTTCTAGAAGCTGTGATTTTAAAAAACGGGGGAAGTAAGCTTTTCTTATTTCCAAACGCATGCAAAAATTATGGAAAGTCGTTATGACGTAAAATGTGCATACTTTGTTGATTCCATTTATGAAACAAAACACATTTTCTAAAAACTCTTGTTTTTTAAGAAATCATGTAAACCTTCTAGAAACTGTGATTTTAAAAAACGGGGGAAGTAAGCTTTTCTTATTTCTGGACGCATGCGCAAACTATAGAAAGTCGTTATGGGGTAGAATGTGCATACTTTGCATATTCCATTAATGAAATAAAACACATTTTCTAAAACCTCGTGTTTTTTACGAAATCATGTAAACGTTCTAGAAGCTGTGATTTTAAAAAACGGTGGATGTAAGCTCTTCTTATTTCCGGACGCATGCGCAAACTATAGAAAGTCGTTATGACGTAGAATGTGCATACTTTGTAGATTCCATTTATGAAATAAAACACATTTTCTAAAAACTCGTGTTTTTACGAAATAATGTAAACCTTTTAGAAGCTTTGATTTTAAAAAACGGTGGAAGTAAGCTTTTCTTATTTCCGGACGAATGCGCAAACTATAGAAAGTCGTTATGACGTAGAATGTGCATACTTTGTTGATTCCATTTATGAAATAAAACAAATTTTCTAAAAACTCGTGTTTTTTACGAAATCATGTAAACCTTCTACAAGCTGTGATTTTAAAAAACGGGGGAAGTAAGCTTTTCTTATTTCCAGACGCATGCGCAAACTATAGAAAGTCGTTATGACGTAGAATGTGCATACTTTGTTGATTCTATTTATGAAATAAAACACATTTTGTAAAAACTCATGTTTTTTAAGATATCATGTAAACCTTCTAGAAGCTGAGATTTTAAAAAATGGGGGAAGTAAGCTTTTCTTATTTCCAGACGCATGCGCAAACTATAGAAAGTCGTTATGACGTAGAATGTGCATACTTTGTTGATTCCATTTATGAAATAAAACACATTTTCTAAAAACTCGTGTTTTTTACGAAATCATGTAAACCTTCTAGAAGCTGTGATTTTAAAAAACGGTGGAAGTAAGCTTTTCTTATTTCCGGATGCATGTGCAAACTATAGAAAGTCGTTATGATGTAGAATGTGCATATTTTGTAGATTCCATTTATGAAATAAAACACATTTTCTAAAAACTCGTGTTTTTACGAAATAATGTAAACCTTTTAGAAGCTTTGATTTTAAAAAATGGTGGAAGTAAGCTTTTCTTATTTCCGGATGAATGCGCAAACTATAGAAAGTCGTTATGACGTAGAATGTGCATACTTTGGTTATTCCATTTATGAAATAAAACACATTTTCTAAAAACTCGTGTTTTTTAAGAAATCATGTAAACCTTCTAGAAGCTGTGATTTTAGAAAACGGTGGAAGTAAAGTTTTCTTTTTTCCGGACGAATGCGCAAACCATAGAAAGTCATTATGATGTAGAATGTGCATACTTTGTTTATTCCATTTATGAAATAAAACACATTTTTTAAAAACTCGTGTTTTTTAAGAAATCATGTAAACCTTCTAGAAGCTGTGATTTTAAAAAACGGTGGAAGTAAGCTTTTCTTATTTCCGGACGCATTCGCAAACTATAGAAAGTCTTTATGACATAGAATGTGCATACTTTGTTGATTCCATTTATGAAATAAAACACATTTTCTAAAAACTCGTGTTTTTTAAGAAATCATGTAAACCTTCTAGAAGCTGTGATTTTAAAAAACGAGGGTAGTAAGCTTTTCTTATTTCCGGATGCATGCGCAAACTATAGAAAGTCGTTATGATGTAGAATGTGCATACTTTGTTGATTCCATTTATGAAATAAAACAAATTTTGTAAAAACTCGTGTTTTTTACGAAATAATGTAAACCTTTTAGAAGCTTTGATTTTAAAAAACTGTGGAAGTAAGCTTTTCTTATTTCCGGATGAATTCGCAAACTATAGAAAGTCGTTATGGGGTAGAATGTGCATACTTTGTAGATTGCATTTATGTAATAAAACACATTTTCTAAAAACTCGTGTTTTTTACGAAATCATGTAAACCTTCTAGAAGCTGTGATTTTAAAAAACGGTGGAAGTAAGCTTTTCTTATTTCCGGATGCATGTGCAAACTATAGAAAGTCGTTATGATGTAGAATGTGCATATTTTGTAGATTCCATTTATGAAATAAAACACATTTTCTAAAAACTCGTGTTTTTACGAAATAATGTAAACCTTTTAGAAGCTTTGATTTTAAAAAATGGTGGAAGTAAGCTTTTCTTATTTCCGGATGAATGCGCAAACTATAGAAAGTCGTTATGACGTAGAATGTGCATACTTTGGTTATTCCATTTATGAAATAAAACACATTTTCTAAAAACTCGTGTTTTTTAAGAAATCATGTAAACCTTCTAGAAGCTGTGATTTTAGAAAACGGTGGAAGTAAGGTTTTCTTTTTTCCGGACGAATGCGCAAACCATAGAAAGTCATTATGATGTAGAATGTGCATACTTTGTTAATTCCATTTATGAAATAAAACAAATTTTCTAAAAACTCGTGTTTTTTAAGAAATCATGTAAACCTTCTAGAAGCTGTGATTTTAAAAAACGGTGGAAGTAAGCTTTTCTTATTTCCGGACGCATTCGCAAACTATAGAAAGTCGTTATGACATAGAATGTGCATACTTTGTTGATTGCATTTATGAAATAAAACACATTTTCTAAAAACTCGTGTTTTTTAAGAAATCATGTAAACCTTCTAGAAGCTGTGATTTTAAAAAACGAGGGTAGTAAGCTTTTCTTATTTCCGGATGCATGCGCAAACTATAGAAAGTCGTTATGATGAAGAATGTGTATACTTTGTTGATTCCATTTATGAAATAAAACAAATTTTGTAAAAACTCGTGTTTTTTACGAAATAATGTAAACCTTTTAGAAGCTTTGATTTTAAAAAACTGTGGAAGTAAGCTTTTCTTATTTCCGGATGAATTCGCAAACTATAGAAAGTCGTTATGACGTAGAATATGCATACTTTGATGATTACATTTCTGAAATAAAACACATTTTCTAAAAACTCATGTTTTTTACGAAATAATGTAAACCTTTTAGAACCTTTGATTTTAAAAAATGGTGGAAGTAAGCTTTTCTTATTTCCATATGAATGCGCAGACTTTAGAAAGTCGTTATGACGTAGAATGTGCATACTTTGTTGATTCCATTTATGAAATAAAATATATTTTCTAAAAACTCATGTTTTTTAAGAAATCATGTAAACCTTCTAGAAGCTGTGATTTTAAAAAACGGTGGAAGTAAGCTTTTCTTATTTCCGGATGCATGCGCAAACTATAGAAAGTCGTTATGACGTAGAATGTGCAAACTTTGCTGATTCCATTTATGAAATGAAACACATTTTCTAAAAACTCGTGTTTTTTAAGAAATTAATGTAAACCTTCTAGAAGCTGTGATTTTAAAAAACGGGGGAAGTAAGCTTTACTTATTTCCGGACGCATGCGCAAACTATAGAAAGTCGTTATGACATAGAATGTGCATACTTTGTAGATTCCATTTATGAAATAAAACACATTTTCTAAAACCTCGTGTTTTTTAAGAAATAATGTAAACTTTCTAGAAGCTGTGATGTTAAAAAACGGGGGAAGTAAGCTTTACTTATTTCCGGACGCATGCGCAAACTATAGAAAGTCGTTATGACATAGAATGTGCATACTTTGTAGATTCAATTTATGAAATAAAACACATTTTCTAAATGCTCGTGTTTTTTACGAAATCATGTAAACCTTCTAGAAGTTGTGATTTTAAAAAATGGTGGAAGTAAGCTTTTCTTATTTCCGGACGCATCCGCAAACTATAGAAAGTCGTTATGACGTAGAATGTGCATACTTTGTTGATTCCATTTATGAAATAAAAGATATTTTCTAAAAACTCGTGTTTTTTAAGAAATCATCTAAACCTTCTAGAAGCTGTGATTTTAAAAAACGGGGGAAGTAAGCTTTTCTTATTTCCAAACACATGCGAAAACTATAGAAAGTCGTTATGATGTAGAATGTGCATACTTTGTAGATTCCATTTATGAAATAAAACACATTTTCTAAAAACTTGTGTTTTTTACAAAATCATGTAAACCTTCTAGAAGCTGTGATTTTAAAAAACGGTGGAAGTAAGCTTTTCTTATTTCCGGACGCATACGCAAACTATAGAAAGTCGTTATGACGTAGAATGTGCATACTTTGTTGATTCCATTTATGAAATAAAACACATTTTCTAAAAACTCGTGTTTTTTACGAAATCATGTAAACATTCTAGAAGCTGTGATTTTAAAAAACGGTGGAAGTAAGCTTTTCTTATTTCCGGACGAATGCGCAAACTATAGAAAGTCGTTATGACGTAGAATGTGCATACTTATTTGATTCCATTTATGAAATAAAACACATTTTCTAAAAACTCGTGTTTTTTAAGAAATCATGTAAACCTTCTAGAAGCTGTGATTTTAAAAAACGGGGGAAGTAAGCTTTTCTTATTTCAGGACGAATGCGAAAACTATAGAAAGTCGTTATGACGTAGAATGTGCATACGTTGATGATTCCATTTATGAAATAAAACACATTTTCTAAAAACTCGTGTTTTTTAAGAAATCATGTAAACCTTCTAGAAGTTGTGATTTCAAAAAACAGGGGAAGTAAGCTTTTCTTATTTCCGGACGCATGCGCAAACTATAGAAAGTCTTTATGACGTAGAATGTGCATACTTTGTTGATTCCATTTATGAAATAAAACACATTTTCTAAAAACTCGTGTTTTTTAAGAAATCATGTAAACCTTCTAGAAGCTGTGATTTTAAAAAATGGTGGAATAAGCTTTTCTTATTTCCGGACGCATGCGCAAACTATAGAAAGTCGTTATGACGTAGAATGTGCATACTTTGTTGATTCCATTTATGAAATAAAACACATTTTCTAAAAACTCGTGTTTTTTAAGAAATCATGTAAACCTTCTAGAAGCTGTGATTTTAAAAAACGGGGGAAGTAAGCTTTTCTTATTTCCGGATGCATGCGCAAACTATAGAAAGTCGTTATGACGTAGAATGTGCATACTTTGTAGATTCCATTTATGAAATAAAACACATTTTCTAAAAACTCGTGTTTATTACGAAATCATGTAAACCTTCTAGAATCTGTGATTTTAAAAAACGGTGGAAGTAAGCTTTTCTTATTTCCGGACGCATGCGCAGACTATAGAAAGTCGTTATGACGTACAATGTGCATACTTTGTAGATTCCATTTATGAAATAAAACACATTTTCTAAAAACTCGTGTTTTTTAAGAAATCATGTAAACCTTCTAAAAGCTGTGATTTCAAAAAACGGTGGAAGTAAGCTTTTCTTATTTCCGGACGCATGCCCAACTATAGAAAGTCGTTATGACGTAGAATGTGAATACTTTGTAGATTCCATTTATGAAATAAAACACATTTTCTAAAAACTCGTGTTTTTTACGAAATCATGTAAACCTTCTAGAAATCGTGATTTTAAAAAATGGTGGAAGTAAGCTTTTCTTATTTCCGGACGAATGCGCAAACTATAGAAAGTAGTTTTGACGTAGAATGTGCATACTTTGTTGATTCCAGTTATGAAATAAAACACATTTTCTAAAAGCTCGTGTTTTTTAAGAAATCATGTAAACCTTCTAGAAGCTGTGATTTTAAAAAAACGGTGGTAGAAAGCTTTTCTTATTTCCGGACGCATGCGCAAACTATAGAAAGTCGTTATGACGTAGAATGTGCATAATTTGTTGATTCCATTTATGAAATAAAAAACATTTTCTAAAAATAAGAAAATGAAATAAAACACATTTTCTTATTTTTAAAAACTCGTGTTTTTTAAGAAATAATGTAAACCTTCTAGAAGCTGTGATTTTAAAAAACGGGGGGAAGTAGACTTTTCTTATTTCCGAACGCATGCGCAAAATATAGAAAGTCGTTATGACGTACAATGTGCATACTTTGTAGATTCCATTTATGAAATAAAACACATTTTCTAAAAACTCGTGTTTTTTACGAAATCATGTAAACCTTCTAGAAGCTGTGATTTTAAAAAACGAGGGAAGTAAGCTTTTCGTATTTCCGGACGCATGCGCAAACTATAGAAAGTCGTTATGACGTAGAATGTGCATACTTTTTGGATTCCATTTATGAAATAAAACACATTTTCTAAAAACACATGTTTTTTACGAAATCATGTAAACCTTCTAGAAGCTGTGATTTAAAAAAACGGTGAAATAAGCTTTTCTTATTTCCGGACGCATGCGCAAACTATAGAAAGTCGTTATGACATAGAATGTGTATACTTTGTAGATTCCATTTATGAAATAAAACACATTTTCTAAAAACTCATGTTTTTTAAGAAATCATGTAAACCTTCTAGAAGCTGTGATTTCAAAAAACAATGGAAGTAAGCTTTTCTTATTTCCGGACGCATGCCCAACTATAGAAAGTCGTTATGACGTAGAATGTGCATAATTTGTAGATTCCATTTATGAAATAAAACACATTTTCTAAAAATCATGTTTTTTACGAAATCATGTAAACCTTCTAGAAGCTGTGATTTTAAAAAACGGTGGAAGTAAGCTTTTCTTATTTCCGGACGAATGCGCAAACTATAGAAAGTCGTTATGACGTAGAATGTGCATATTTTGTAGATTCCATTTATGAAATAAAACACATTTTCTAAAAACTCGTGTTTTTTACGAAATAATGTAAACCTTTTAGAAGCTTTGATTTTAAAAAATGGGGGAAGTAAGCTTTTCTTATTTCCGGATGAATGCGCAAACTATAGAAAGTCGTTATGACGTAGAATGTGCATACTTTGTAGATTCCATTTATGAAATAAAACACATTTTCTAAAAACTCGTGTTTTTTACGAAATCATGTAAACCTTCTAGAATCTGTGATTTTAAAAAACGGTGGAAGTAAGCTTTTCTTATTTCCGGACGCATGCGCAGACTATAGAAAGTCGTTATGACGTACAATGTGCATACTTTGTAGATTCCATTTATGAAATAAAACACATTTTCTAAAAACTCGTGTTTTTTACGAAATCATGTAAACCTTCTAAAAGCTGTGATTTAAAAAAACGGTGGAAGTAAGCTTTTCTTATTTCCAAACACATGCGAAAACTATAGAAAGTCGTTATGATGTAGAATGTGCATACTTTGTAGATTCCATTTATGAAATAAAACACATTTTCTAAAAACTTGTGTTTTTTACAAAATCATGTAAACCTTCTAGAAGCTGTGATTTTAAAAAACGGTGGAAGTAAGCTTTTCTTATTTCCGGACGCATGCGCAAACTATAGAAAGTCGTTATGACGTAGAATGTGCATACTTTGTTGATTCCATTTATGAAATAAAACACATTTTCTAAAAACTCGTGTTTTTTACGAAATCATGTAAACATTCTAGAAGCTGTGATTTTAAAAAACGGTGGAAGTAAGCTTTTCTTATTTCCGGACGAATGCGCAAACTATAGAAAGTCGTTATGACGTAGAATGTGCATACTTATTTGATTCCTTTTATGAAATAAAACACATTTTCTAAAAACTCGTGTTTTTTAAGAAATCATGTAAACCTTCTATAAGCTGTGATTTTAAAAAACGGGGGGAAGTAAGCTTTTCTTATTTCAGGACGAATGCGAAAACTATAGAAAGTCGTTATGACGTAGAATGTGCATACGTTGATGATTCCATTTATGAAATAAAACACATTTTCTAAAAACTCGTGTTTTTTAAGAAATCATGTAAACCTTCTAGAAGTTGTGATTTCAAAAAACAGGGGAAGTAAGCTTTTCTTATTTCCGGACGCATGCGCAAACTATAGAAAGTCGTTATGACGTCATATGTGCATACTTTGTTGATTCCATTTATGAAATAAAACACATTTTCTAAAAACTCGTGTTTTTGAAGAAATCATGTAAACCTTCTAGAAGCTGTGATTTTAAAAAATGGTGGAATAAGCTTTTCTTATTTCCGGACGCATGCGCAAACTATAGAAAGTCGTTATGACGTAGAATGTGCATACTTTGTTGATTCCATTTAAGAAATAAAACACATTTTCTAAAAACTCGTGTTTTTTAAGAAATCATGTAAACCTTCTAGAAGCTGTGATTTTAAAAAACGGGGGAAGTAAGCTTTTCTTATTTCCGGACGCATGCGCAAACTATAGAAAGTCGTTATGACGTAGAATGTGCATACTTTGTAGATTCCATTTATGAAATAAAACACATTTTCTAAAAACTCGTGTTTTTTACGAAATCATGTAAACCTTCTAGAATCTGTGATTTTAAAAAACGGTGGAAGTAAGCTTTTCTTATTTCCGGACGCATGCGCAGACTATAGAAAGTCGTTATGACGTACAATGTGCATACTTTGTAGATTCCATTTATGAAATAAAACACATTTTCTAAAAACTCATGTTTTTTACGAAATCATGTAAACCTTCTAAAAGCTGTGATTTCAAAAAACGGTGGAAGTAAGCTTTTCTTATTTCCGGACGCATGCCCAACTATAGAAAGTCGTTATGACGTAGAATGTGAACACTTTGTAGATTCCATTTATGAAATAAAACACATTTTCTAAAAACTCGTGCTTTTTACGAAATCATGTAAACCTTCTAGAAATCGTGATTTTAAAAAATGGTGGAAGTAAGCTTTTCTTATTTCCGGACGAATGCGCAAACTATAGAAAGTAGTTTTGACGTAGAATGTGCATACTTTGTTGATTCCAGTTATGAAATAAAACACATTTTCTAAAAGCTCGTGTTTTTTAAGAAATCATGTAAACCTTCCAGAAGCTGTGATTTTAAAAAACGGTGGTAGAAAGCTTTTCTTATTTCCGGACGCATGCGCAAACTATAGAAAGTCGTTATGACGTAGAATGTGCATACTTTGTTGATTCCATTTATGAAATAAAAAACATTTTCTAAAAATAAGAAAATGAAATAAAACACATTTTCTTATTTCTAAAAACTCGTGTTTTTTAAGAAATAATGTAAACCTTCTAGAAGCTGTGATTTTAAAAAACGGGGGAAGTAAACTTTTCTTATTTCCGAACGCATGCGCAAAATATAGAAAGTCGTTATGACGTACAATGTGCATACTTTGTAGATTCCATTTATGAAATAAAACACATTTTCTAAAAACTCGTGTTTTTTACGAAATCATGTAAACCTTCTAGAAGCTGTGATTTTAAAAAATGAGGGAAGTAAGCTTTTCGTATTTCCGGACGCATGCGCAAACTATAGAAAGTCGTTATGACGTAGAATGTGCATACTTTTTAGATTCCATTTATGAAATAAAACACATTTTCTAAAAACACATGTTTTTTACGAAATCATGTAAACCTTCTAGAATCTGCGATTTTAAAAAAACGGTGAAATAAGCTTTTCTTATTTCTGGACGCATGCACAAACTATAGAAAGTCGTTATGACATGGAATGTGTATAGTTTGTAGATTCCATTTATGAAATAAAACACATTTTCTAAAAACTCATGTTTTTTAAGAAATCATGTAAACCTTCTAAAAGCTGTGATTTCAAAAAACAATGGAAGTAAGCTTTTCTTATTTCCGGACGCATGCCCAACTATAGAAAGTCGTTATGACGTAGAATGTGCATACTTTGTAGATTCCATTTATGAAATAAAACACATTTTCTAAAAACTCATGTTTTTTACGAAATCATGTAAACCTTCTAGAAGCTGTGATTTTAAAAAACGGTGGAAGTAAGCTTTTCTTATTTCCGGACGAATGCGCAAACTATAGAAAGTCGTTATGACGTAGAATGTGCATATTTTGTAGATTCCATTTATGAAATAAAACACATTTTCTAAAAACTCGTGTTTTTTACGAAATAATGTAAACCTTTTAGAAGCTTTGATTTTAAAAAATGGGGGAAGTAAGCTTTTCTTATTTCCGGATGAATGCGCGAACTATAGAAAGTCGTTATGACGTAGAATGTGCATACTTTGTTGATTCCATTTATGAAATAAAACACATTTTCTAAAAACTAATATTTTTTACGAAATCGTGTAAACCTTCTTGAAGCTGTGATTTTAAAAAATGGGGGAAGTAAGCTTTTCTTATTTCCAAACGCATGCACAAATTATAGAAAGTCGTTATGACGTAAAATGTGCATACTTTGTTGATTCCATTTATGAAATAAAACACATTTTCTAAAAACTCGTGTTTTTTACGAAATCATGTAAACCTTCTAGAAGCTGTGATTTTAAAAAACAATGGAAGTAAGCTTTTCTTATTTCCGGACGAATGCGCAAACTATAGAAAGTCGTTATGACGTAGAATGTGCATACTTTGTAGATTCCATTTATGAAATAAAACACATTTTCTAAAAACTCGTGTTTTTTTCGAAATCATGTAAACCTTCTAGAATCTGTGATTTTAAAAAACGGTGGAAGTAAGCTTTTCTTATTTCCGGACGCATGCGCAAACTATAGAAAGTCGTTATGACGTAGAATGTGCATACTTTGTAGATTCCATTTATGAAATAAAACACATTCTTTAAAACTCGTGCTTTTTACGAAATCATGTAAACCTTCTAGAAGCTGTGATTTTAAAAAACGATGGAAGTAAGCTTTTCTTATTTCTGGACGAATGCGCAAACTATAGAAAGTTGTTATGACGTAGAATGTGCATACTTTGTTGATCCCATTTATGAAATATAACACATTTTCTAAAAACTCGTGTTTTTTAAGAAATCATGTAAACCTTCTAGAAGCCGTGATTTTAAAAAACGGTGGAAGTAAGCTTTTCTTATTTCCGGATGAATGCGCAAACTATAGAATGTCGTTATGACGTAGAATGTGCATACTTTGTTGATTCCATTTATGAAATAAAACACATTTTCTAAAAACTCGTGTTTTTTATGAAATCGTGTAAACCTTCTAGAAGCTGTGATTTTAGAAAATGGTGGAAGTCAGCTTTTCTCATTTCCCGACGCATGCGCAAACTATAGAAAGCCGTTATGACATAGAATGTGCATACTTTGTTGATTCCATTTGTGAAATAAAACACATTTTCTAAAAACTCATGTTTTTTAAGAAATCATGTAAACCTTCTAGAAGATGTGATTTTAAAAAACGGGGGAAGTAAGCTTTTCTTATTTCCGGACGAATGCGAAAACTATAGAAAGTCGTTATGACGTAGAATGTGCATACTTTGATGATTCCATTTATGAAATAAAACACATTTTTTAAAAACTCTTGTTTTTTAAGAAATCATGTAAACCTTCTAGAAGTTGTGATTTTAAAAAACAGGGGAAGTAAGCTTTTCTTATTTCTGGACGCTTTCGCAAACTATAGAAAGTCGTTATGAGGTAGAATGTGCATACTTTGTAGATTCCATTTATGAAATAAAAACATTTTCGAAAAACTCATGTTTTTTACGAAATCATGTAAACCTTCTAGAAGCTGTGATTTCAAAAAATGGGGGAAGTAAGCTTTTCTTATTTCCGGACGCATGCGCAAACTATAGAAAGTCGTTATGACGAAGAATGTGCATACTTTGTAGATTCCATTTATGAAATAAAACCCATTTTCTAAAAACTCGTGTTTTTTACGAAATCATGTAAACCTTTTAGAAGCTGTGATTTCATAAAACGGTGGAAGTAAGCTTTTCTTATTTCCGGACGAATGCACAAACTATAGAAAGTCGTTATGACGTAGAATCTGCATACTTTGTTGATTCCATTTATGAAATAAAACACATTTTCTAAAAACTCGTGTTTTTTAAGAAATCATGTAAACCTTCTAGAAGCTGTCATTTTAAAAAACGGTGGAAGTAAGCTCTTCTTATTTCCAGACGCATGCGCAAACCATAGAAAGTCGTTATGACGTAGAATGTGCATACTTTGTTGATTCCATTTATGAAATAAAACACATTTTCTAAAAACTCGTGTTTTTTAAGAAATCATGTAAACCTTCTAGAAGCTGTGATTTTACAAAACGGGGGAAGTAAGCTTTTCTTATTTCCAAACGCATGCGCAAATTATAGAAAGTCGTTATGATGTAGAATGTGGATACTTTGTTGATTCCATTTATGAAATAAAACACATTTTCTAAAAACTTGTTTTTTTTAAGAAATCATGTAAACCTTCTAGAAGCTGTGATTTTAAAAAACGGGGGAAGTAAGTTTTTCTTATTTCTGGACGCATGCGCAAATTATAGAAAGTTGTTATTACGTAGAATGTGCATACTTTGTAGATTACATTTATGAAATAAAACACATTTTCTAAAAACTCGTGTTTTTTACGAAATCATGTAAACCTTCTAGAAGCTGTGATTTTAAAAAACGGTGGAAGTAAGTTTTTCTTATTTCCGGACGCATGTGCAAACTATAGAAAGTTGTTATGACGTAGAATGTGCATACTTTGTAGATTCCAATTATGAAATAAAACACATTTTCTAAAAACTCGTGTTTTTTAAGAAATCATGTAAACCTTCTAGAAGCTGTGATTTTAAAAAACGGGGGAAGTAAGCTTTTCTTATTTCCGGACGCATGCGCAAACTATAGAAAGTCGTTATGACGTAGAATGTGCATACTTTGTTGATTCCATTTATGAAATAAAACACATTTTCTAAAAACTCGTGTTTTTTAAGAAATCATGTAAACCTTCTAGAAGCTGTGATTTTAAAATACGGGGGAAGTAAGCTTTTCTTATTTCCGGACGCATACGCAAACTATAGAAAGTCGCTATGACGTAGAATGTGCATACTTTGCAGATTCCATTAATGAAATAAAACACATTTTCTAAAACCTCGTTTTTTTAAGAAATCATGTAAACGTTCTAGAAGCTGTGATTTTAAAAAACGGGGGAAGTAAGCTTTTCTTATTTCCGGACGCATGCGAAAACTATAGAAAGTCGTTATGATGTAGAATGTGCATACTTTGTAGATTCCATTTATGAAATAAAACACATTTTCTAAAAACTCATGTTTTTTACGAAATCATGTAATCTTTCTAGAAGCTGTGATTTTAAAAAACGGTGGAAGTAAGCTTTTCTTATTTCCGGACGCATGGGAAAACTATAGAAAGTCATTATGACATAGAATGTGCATACTTTGTAGATTCCATTTAAGAAATAAAACACATTTTTTTAAAACTCGTGTTTTTTACGAAATCATGTAAACCTTCTAGAAGCTGTGATTTTAAAAAACGATAGAAGTAAGCTTTTCTTATTTCTGGACGAATACGCAAACTATAGAAAGTCGTTATGACATAGAATGTGCATACTTTGTTGATTCCATTTATGAAATATAACACATTTTCTAAAAACTCCTGTTTTTTAAGAAATCATGTAAACCTTCTAGAAGCCGTGATTTTAAAAAACGGTGTAAGTAAGCTTTTCTTATTTCCGGACGAATGCGAAAACTATAGAAAGACGTTATGGCATAGAATGTGTATACTTTGTAGATTCCATTTATGAAATAAAACACATTTTCTAAAAAATCGTGTTTTTTACGAAATCATGTAAACCTTCTAGAAGCTGTGATTTTAAAAAACGGTGGAAGTAAGCTTTTCTTATTTCCGGACGCATGCGAAAACTATAGAAAGTCGTTATGACATAGAATGTGTATACTTTGTAGATTCCATTTATGAAATAAAACACATTTTCTAAAAACTCGTGTTTTTTACGAAATCATGTAAACCTTCTAGAACCTGTGATTTCAAAAAACGGTGGAAGTAAGATTTTCTTATTTCCGGAAGCATGCCCAACTATAGAAAGTCGTTATGACATAGAATGTGCATACTTTGTAGATTCCATTTATGAAATAAAACACATTTTCTAAAAACTCGTGTTTTTTACGAAATCATGTAAACCTTCTAGAAGCTGTGATTTTAAAAAACGGTGGAAGTAAGCTTTTCTTATTTCCGGATGAATGTGCAAACGTTAGAAAGTCGTTATGACGTAGAATGTGCATACTTTGTTGATTCCATTTATGAAATAAAAAACATTTTCTAAAAACTCATGTTTTTTACGAAATCGTGTAAACCTTCTAGAAGCTGTGATTTTAAAAAACGGGGGAAGTAAGCTTTTCTTATTTCCAAACGCATGCACAAATTATGGAAAGTCGTTATGACGTAAAATGTGCATACTTTGTTGATTCCATTTATGAAATAAAACACATTTTCTAAAAACTCGTGTTTTTTAAGAAATCATGTAAACCTTCTAGAAGCTGTGATTTTAAAAAACGGGGGAAGTAAGCTTTTCTTATTTCTGGACGCATGCGCAAACTATAGAAAGTCGTTATGGGGTAGAATGTGCATACTTTGTAGATTGCGTTTATGTAATAAAACACATTTTCTAAAAACTCGTGTTTTTTACGAAATCATGTAAACTTTCTAGAAGCTGTGATTTTAAAAAACGGTGGAAGTAAGCTTTTCTTATTTCCGGACGCATGTGCAAACTATAGAAAGTCGTTATGATGTAGAATGTGCATATTTTGTAGATTCCATTTATGAAATAAAACACATTTTCTAAAAACTCGTGTTTTTACGAAATAATGTAAACCTTTTAAAAGCTTTGATTTTAAAAAATGGTGGAAGTAAGCTTTTCTTATTTCCGGATGAATGCGCAAACTATAGAAAGTCGTTATGACGTAGAATGTGCATACTTTGGTTATTCCATTTATGAAATAAAACACATTTTCTAAAAACTCGTGTTTTTTAAGAAATCATGTAAACCTTCTAGAAGCTGTGATTTTAGAAAACGGTGGAAGTAAGGTTTTCTTTTTTCCGGACGAATGCGCAAACCATAGAAAGTCATTATGATGTAGAATGTGCATACTTTGTTGATTCCATTTATGAAATAAAACACATTTTCTAAAAACTCGTGTTTTCTAAGAAATCATGTAAACCTTCTAGAAGCTGTGATTTTAAAAAATGGTGGAAGTAAGTGTTTCTTATTTCCGGACGCATTCGCAAACTATAGAAAGTCGTTATGACGTAGAATGTGCATACTTTGTTGATTCCATTTATGAAATAAAACACATTTTCTAAAAACTCGTGTTTTTTAAGAAATCATGTAAACCTTCTAGAAGCTGTGATTTTAAAAAACGAGGGAAGTAAGCTTTTCTTATTTCCGGATGCATGCGCAAACTATAGAAAGTCGTTATGATGTAGAATGTGCATACTTTGTTGATTCCATTTATGAAATAAAACAAATTTTGTAAAAACTCATGTTTTTTACGAAATAATGTAAACCTTTTAGAAGCTTTGAATTTAAAAAACTGTGGAAGTAAGCTTTTCTTATTTCCGGATGAATTCGCAAACTATAGAAAGTCGTTATGACGTAGAATATGCATACTTTGATGATTACATTTCTGAAATAAAACACATTTTCTAAAAACTCGTGTTTTTTACGAAACCATGTAAACCTTCTAGAAGCTGTGATTTTAAAAAACGGTGGAAGTAAGCTTTTCTTATTTCCGAACGCATGTGCAAACTATAGAAAGTCGTTATGACGTAGAATGTGCATATTTTGTAGATTCCATTTATGAAATAAAACACATTTTCTAAAAACTCGTGTTTTTTACGAAATAATGTAAACCTTTTAGAAGCTTTGATTTTAAAAAATGGGGGAAGTAAGCTTTTCTTATTTCCGGATGAATGCGCAAACTCTAGAAAGTCGTTATGACGTAGAATGTGCATACTTTGTTGATTCCATTTATGAAATAAAACACATTTTTTAAAAACTCATGTTTTTTACGAAATCGTGTAAACCTTCTTGAAGCTGTGATTTTAAAAAATGGGGGAAGTAAGCTTTTCTTATTTCCAAACGCATGCAAAAATTATAGAAAGTCGTTATGACGTAAAATGTGCATACTTTGTTGGTTCCATTTATGAAATAAAACACATTTTCTAAAAACTCGTGTTTTTTACGAAATCATGTAAACCTTCTAGAAGCTGTGATTTTAAAAAACGGGGGAAGTAAGCTTTTCTTATTTCCAAACACATGCGAAAACTATAGAAAGTCGTTATGATGTAGAATGTGCATACTTTGTAGATTCCATTTATGAAATAAAACACATTTTCTAAAAACTTGTGTTTTTTACAAAATCATGTAAACCTTCTAGAAGCTGTGATTTTAAAAAACGGTGGAAGTAAGCTTTTCTTATTTCCGGACGCATGCGCAAACTATAGAAAGTCGTTATGACGTAGAATGTGCATACTTTGTTGATTCCATTTATGAAATAAAACACATTTTCTAAAAACTCGTGTTTTTTACGAAATCATGTAAACATTCTAGAAGCTGTGATTTTAAAAAACGGTGGAAGTAAGCTTTTCTTATTTCCGGACGAATGCGCAAACTATAGAAAGTCGTTATGACGTAGAATGTGCATACTTATTTGATTCCTTTGATGAAATAAAACACATTTTCTAAAAACTCGTGTTTTTTAAGAAATCATGTAAACCTTCTAGAAGCTGTGATTTTAAAAAACGGGGGAAGTAAGCTTTTCTTATTTCAGGACGAATGCGAAAACTATAGAAAGTCGTTATGACGTAGAATGTGCATACGTTGATGATTCCATTTATGAAATAAAACACATTTTCTAAAAACTCGTGTTTTTTAAGAAATCATGTAAACCTTCTAGAAGTTGTGATTTCAAAAAACAGGGGAAGTAAGCTTTTCTTATTTCCGGACGCATGCGCAAACTATAGAAAGTCGTTATGACGTCGAATGTGCATACTTTGTTGATTCCATTTATGAAATAAAACACATTTTCTAAAAACTCGTGTTTTTTAAGAAATCATGTAAACCTTCTAGAAGCTGTGATTTTAAAAAATGGTGGAATAAGCTTTTCTTATTTCCGGACGCATGCGCAAACTATAGAAAGTCGTTATGACGTAGAATGTGCGTACTTTGTTGATTCCATTTATGAAATAAAACACATTTTCTAAAAACTCGTGTTTTTTAAGAAATCATGTAAACCTTCTAGAAGCTGTGATTTTAAAAAACGGGGGAAGTAAGCTTTTCTTATTTTCGGACGCATGCGCAAACTATAGAAAGTCGTTATGACGTAGAATGTGCATACTTTGTAGATTTCATTTATGAAATAAAACACATTTTCTAAAAACTCGTGTTTTTTACGAAATCATGTAAACCTTCTAGAATCTGTGATTTTAAAAAACGGTGGAAGTAAGCTTTTCTTATTTCCGGACGCATGCGCAGACTATAGAAAGTCCTTATGACGTACAATGCGCATACTTTGTAGATTCCATTTATGAAATAAAACACATTTTCTAAAAACTCATGTTTTTTACGAAATCATGTAAACCTTCTAAAAGCTGTGATTTCAAAAAACGGTGGAAGTAAGCTTTTCTTATTTCCGGACGCATGCCCAACTATAGAAAGTCGTTATGACGTAGAATGTGAATACTTTGTAGATTCCATTTATGAAATAAAACACATTTTCTAAAAACTCGTGTTTTTTACGAAATCATGTAAACCTTCTAGAAATCGTGATTTTAAAAAATGGTGGAAGTAAGCTTTTCTTATTTCCGGACGAATGCGCAAACTATAGAAAGTAGTTTTGACGTAGAATGTGCATACTTTGTTGATTCCAGTTATGAAATAAAACACATTTTCTAAAAGCTCGTGTTTTTTAAGAAATCATGTAAACCTTCCAGAAGCTGTGATTTTAAAAAACGGTGGTAGAAAGCTTTTCTTATTTCCGGACGCATGCGCAAACTATAGAAAGTCGTTATGACGTAGAATGTGCATACTTTGTTGATTCCATTTATGAAATAAAAAACATTTTCTAAAAATTTGAAAATGAAATAAAACACATTTTCTTATTTCTAAAAACTCGTGTTTTTTAAGAAATAATGTAAACCTTCTAGAAGCTGTGATTTTAAAAAACGGGGGAAGTAAACTTTTCTTATTTCCGAACGCATGCGCAAAATATAGAAAGTCGTTATGACGTACAATGTGCATACTTTGTAGATTCCATTTATGAAATAAAACACATTTTCTAAAAACTCGTGTTTTTTACGAAATCATGTAAACCTTCTAGAAGCTGTGATTTTAAAAAACGAGGGAAGTAAGCTTCTCGTATTTCCGGACGCATGCGTAAACTATAGAAAGTCGTTATGACGTAGAATGTGCATACTTTTTAGATTCCATTTATGAAATAAAACACATTTTCTAAAAACTCATGTTTTTTAAGAAATCATGTAAACCTTCTAAAAGCTGTGATTTCAAAAAACAATGGAAGTAAGCTTTTCTTATTTCCGGACGCATGCCCAACTATAGAAAGTCGTTATGACGTAGAATGTGCATACTTTGTAGATTCCATTTATGAAATAAAACACATTTTCTAAAAACTCATGTTTTTTACGAAATCATGTAAACCTTCTAGAAGCTGTGATTTTAAAAAACGGTGGAAGTAAGCTTTTCTTATTTACGGACGAATGCGCAAACTATAGAAAGTCGTTATGACGTAGAATGTGCATATTTTGTAGATTCCATTTATGAAATAAAACACATTTTCTAAAAACTCGTGTTTTTTACGAAATAATGTAAACCTTTTAGAAGCTTTGATTTTAAAAAATGGGGGAAGTAAGCTTTTCTTATTTCCGGATGAATGCGCAAACTATAGAAAGTCGTTATGACGTAGAATGTGCATACTTTGTTGATTCCATTTATGAAATAAAACACATTTTCTAAAAACTCATGTTTTTTACGAAATCGTGTAAACCTTCTTGAAGCTGTGATTTTAAAAAATGGGGGAAGTAAGCTTTTCTTATTTCCAAACGCATGCACAAATTATAGAAAGTCGTTATGACGTAAAATGTGCATACTTTGTTGATTCCATTTATGAAATAAAACACATTTTCTAAAAACTCGTGTTTTTTACGAAATCATGTAAACCTTCTAGAAGCTGTGATTTTAAAAAACGATGGAAGTAAGCTTTTCTTATTTCCGGACGAATGCGCAAACTATAGAAAGTCGTTATAACGTAGAATGTGCATACTTTGTTTATTCCATTTATGAATTAAAACACATTTTCTAAAGACTCGTGTTTTTTAAGAAATCATGTAAACCTTCTAGAAGCTGTGATTTTAAAAAACGGGGGAAGTAAGCTTTTCTTATTTCCGGACGCATGCGCAAACTATAGAAAGTCGTTATGACGTAGAATGTGCATACTTTGTAGATTCCATTTATGAAATAAAACACATTTTCTAAAAACTCGTGTTTTTTACGAAATCATGTAAACCTTCTAGAATCTGTGATTTTAAAAAACGGTGGAAGTAAGCTTTTCTTATTTCCGGACGCATGCGCAAACTATAGAAAGTCGTTATGACGTAGAATGTGCATACTTTGTAGATTCCATTTATGAAATAAAACACATTTTCTAAAAACTCGTGTTTTTTACGAAATCATGTAAACCTTCTAGAATCTGTGATTTTAAAAAACGGTGGAAGTAAGCTTTTCTTATTTCCGGACACATGCGCAAACTATAGAAAGTCGTTATGACGTAGAATGTGCATACTTTGTTGATTCCATTTATGAAATAAAACACATTTTCTAAAAACTCGTGTTTTTTAAGAAATCATGTAAACCTTCTAGAAGCTGTGATTTTAAAAAACGGTGGAAGTAAGCTTTTCTTATTTCCGGACGCATGCGCAAACTATAGAAAGTCGTTATGACGTAGAATGTGCATACTTTGTAGATTCCATTTATGAAATAAAACACATTCTTTAAAACTCGTGTTTTTTAAGAAATCATGTAAACCTTCTAGAAGCCGTGATTTTAAAAAATGGTGGAAGTAAGCTTTTCTTATTTCCGGACGAATGCGCAAACTATAGAATGCCGTTATGACGTAGAATGTGCATACTTTGTTGATTCCATTTATGAAATAAAACACATTTTCTAAAAACTCGTGTTTTTTATGAAATCGTGTAAACCTTCTAGAAGCTGTGATTTTAGAAAATGGTGGAAGTAAGCTTTTCTCATTTCCCGACGCATGCGCTAACTATAGAAAGTCGTTATGACGTAGAATGTGCATACTTTGTTGATTCCATTTGTGAAATAAAACACATTTTCTAAAAACTCGTGTTTTTTAAGAAATCATGTAAACCTTCTAGAAGCTGTGATTTTAAAAAAGGGGTGAAGTAAGCTTTTCTTATTTCCGGACGAATGCGAAAACTATAGAAAGTCGTTATGACATAGAATGTGCATACTTTGTAGATTCCATTTATGAAATAAAACACATTTTCTAAAAACTCATGTTTTTTACGAAATCATGTAATCTTTCTAGAAGCTGTGATTTTAAAAAACGGTGGAAGTAAGCTTTTCTTATTTCCGGATGAATGCGCAAACTTTAGAAAGTCTTTATGACGTAGAATGTGCATACTTTGTTGATTCCATTTATGAAATAAAAAACATTTTCTAAAAACTCATGTTTTTTACGAAATCGTGTAAACCTTCTAGAAGCTGTGATTTTAAAAAACGGGGGAAGTAAGCTTTTCTTATTTCCAAACGCATGCACAAATTATGGAAAGTCGTTATGACGTAAAATGTGCATACTTTGTTGATTCCATTTATGAAATAAAACACATTTTCTAAAAACTCTTGTTTTTTAAGAAATCATGTAAACCTTCTAGAAGCTGTGATTTTAAAAAACGGGGGAAGTAAGCTTTTCTTATTTCTGGACGCATGCGCAAACTATAGAAAGTCGTTATGGGGTAGAATGTGCATACTTTGTAGATTGCGTTTATGTAATAAAACACATTTTCTAAAAACTCGTGTTTTTTACGAAATCATGTAAACTTTCTAGAAGCTGTGATTTTAAAAAACGGTGGAAGTAAGCTTTTCTTATTTCCGGACGCATGTGCAAACTATAGAAAGTCGTTATGATGTAGAATGTGCATATTTTGTAGATTCCATTTATGAAATAAAACACATTTTCTAAAAACACATGTTTTTACGAAATAATGTAAACCTTTTAGAAGCTTTGATTTTAAAAAAATGGTGGAAGTAAGCTTTTCTTATTTCCGGATGAATGCGCAAACTATAGAAAGTCGTTATGACGTAGAATGTGCATACTTTGGTTATTCCATTTATGAAATAAAACACATTTTCTAAAAACTCGTGTTTTTTAAGAAATCATGTAAACCTTCTATTAGCTGTGATTTTAGAAAACGGTGGAAGTAAGGTTTTCTTTTTTCCGGACGAATGCGCAAACCATAGAAAGTCATTATGATGTAGAATGTGCATACTTTGTTGATTCCATTTATGAAATAAAACACATTTTCTAAAAACTCGTGTTTTTTAAGAAATCATGTAAACCTTCTAGAAGCTGTGATTTTAAAAAATGGTGGAAGTAAGCGTTTCTTATTTCCGGACGCATTCGCAAACTATAGAAAGTCGTTATGACGTAGAATGTGCATACTTTGTTGATTCCATTTATGAAATAAAACACATTTTCTAAAAACTCGTGTTTTTTAAGAAATCATGTAAACCTTCTAGAAGCTGTGATTTTAAAAAATGAGGGAAGTAAGCTTTTCTTATTTCCGGATGCATGCACAAACTATAGAAAGTCGTTATGATGTAGAATGTGCATACTTTGTTGATTCCATTTATGAAATAAAACAAATTTTGTAAAAACTCGTGTTTTTTACGAAATAATGTAAACCTTTTAGAAGCTTTGATTTTAAAAAACTGTGGAAGTAAGCTTTTCTTATTTCCGGATGAATTCTTAAACTATAGAAAGTCGTTATGACGTAGAATATGCATACTTTGATGATTACATTTCTGAAATAAAACACATTTTCTAAAAACTCGTCTTTTTTACGAAACCATGTAAACCTTCTAGAAGCTGTGATTTTAAAAAACGGTGGAAGTAAGCTTTTCTTATTTCCGAACGCATGTGCAAACTATAGAAAGTCGTTATGACGTAGAATGTGCATATTTTGTAGATTCCATTTATGAAATAAAACACATTTTCTAAAAACTCGTGCTTTTTACGAAATAATGTAAACCTTTTAGAACCTTTGATTTTAAAAAATGGTGGAAGTAAGCTTTTCTTATTTCCATATGAATGCGCAGACTGTAGAAAGTCGTTATGACGTAGAATGTGCATACTTTGTTGATTCCATTTATGAAATAAAATATATTTTCTAAAAACTCATGTTTTTTAAGAAATCATGTAAACCTTCTAGAAGCTGTGATTTTAAAAAACGGTGGAAGTAAGCTTTTCTTATTTCCGGATGCATGCGCAAACTATAGAAGGTCGTTATGACGTAGAATGTGCAAACTTTGCTGATTCCATTTATGAAATGAAACACATTTTCTATAAACTCGTGTTTTTTAAGAAATTAATGTAAACCTTCTAGAAGCTGTGATTTTAAAAAACGGGGGAAGTAAGCTTTACTTATTTCCGGACGCATGCGCAAACTATAGAAAGTCGTTATGACATAGAATGTGCATACTTTGTAGATTCCATTTATGAAATAAAACATATTTTCTAAAACCTCGTGTTTTTTAAGAAATAATGTAAACTTTCTAGAAGCTGTGATTTTAAAAAACGGGGGAAGTAAGCTTTACTTATTTCCGGACGCATGCGCAAACTATAGAAAGTCGTTATGACATACAATGTGCATACTTTGTAGATTCAATTTATGAAATAAAACACATTTTCTAAAAGCTCGTGTTTTTTTACGAAATCATGTAAACCTTCTAGAAGCTGTGATTTTAAAAAACGGTGGAAGTAAGCTTTTCTTATTTCCGGACGCATCCGCAAACTATAGAAAGTCGTTATGACGTAGAATGTGCATACTTTGTTGATTCCATTTATGAAATAAAAGATATTTTCTAAAAACTCGTGTTTTTTAAGAAATCATCTAAACCTTCTAGAAGCTGTGATTTTAAAAAACGGGGGAAGTAAGCTTTTCTTATTTCCAAACACATGCGAAAACTATAGAAAGTCGTTATGATGTAGAATGTGCATACTTTGTAGATTCGATTTATGAAATAAAACACATTTTCTAAAAACTTGTGTTTTTTACAAAATCATGTAAACCTTCTAGAAGCTGTGATTTTAAAAAACGGTGGAAGTAAGCTTTTCTTATTTCCGGACGCATGCGCAAACTATAGAAAGTCGTTATGACGTAGAATGTGCATACTTTGTTGATTCCATTTATGAAATAAAACACATTTTCTAAAAACTCGTGTTTTTTACGAAATCATGTAAACATTCTAGAAGCTGTGATTTTAAAAAACGGTGGAAGTAAGCTTTTCTTATTTCCGGACGAATGCGCAAACTATAGAAAGTCGTTATGATGTAGAATGTGCATACTTATTTGATTCTTTTTATGAAATAAAACACATTTTCTAAAAACTCGTGTTTTTTAAGAAATCATGTAAACCATCTAGAAGCTGTGATTTTAAAAAACGGGGGAAGTAAGCTTTTCTTATTTCAGGACGAATGCGAAAACTATAGAAAGTCGTTATGACGTGGAATGTGCATACGTTGATGATTCCATTTATGAAATAAAACACATTTTCTAAAAACTCGTGTTTTTTAAGAAATCATGTAAACCTTCTAGAAGTTGTGATTTCAAAAAACAGGGGAAGTAAGCTTTTCTTATTTCCGGACGAATGCGCAAACTATAGAAAGTCGTTATGACGTAGAATGTGCATACTTTGTTGATTCCATTTATGAAATAAAACACATTTTCTAAAAACTCGTGTTTTTTAAGAAATCATGTAAACCTTCTAGAAGCTGTGATTTTAAAAAATGGTGGAATAAGCTTTTCTTATTTCCGGACGCATGCGCAAACTATAGAAAGTCGTTATGACGTAGAATGTGCATACTTTGTTGATTCCATTTATGAAATAAAACACATTTTCTAAAAACTCGTGTTTTCTAAGAAATCATGTAAACCTTCTAGAAGCTGTGATTTTAAAAAACGGGGGAAGTAAGCTTTTCTTATATCCGGACGCATGCGCAAACTATAGAAAATCGTTATGACGTAGAATGTGCATACTTTGTTGATTCCATTTATGAAATAAAACACATTTTCTAAAAACTCGTGTTTTTTACGAAATCATGTAAACATTCTAGAAGCTGTGATTTTAAAAAACGGTGGAAGTAAGCTTTTCTTATTTCCGGACGAATGCGCAAACTATAGAAAGTCGTTATGATGTAGAATGTGCATACTTATTTGATTCCATTTATGAAATAAAACACATTTTCTAAAAACTCGTGTTTTTTAAGAAATCATGTAAACCTTCTAGAAGCTGTGATTTTAAAAAACGGGGGAAGTAAGCTTTTCTTATTTCAGGACGAATGCGAAAACTATAGAAAGTCGTTATGACGTGGAATGTGCATACGTTGATGATTCCATTTATGAAATAAAACACATTTTCTAAAAACTCGTGTTTTTTAAGAAATCATGTAAACCTTCTAGAAGTTGTGATTTCAAAAAACAGGGGAAGTAAGCTTTTCTTATTTCCGGACGAATGCGCAAACTATAGAAAGTCGTTATGACGTAGAATGTGCATACTTTGTTGATTCCATTTATGAAATAAAACACATTTTCTAAAAACTCGTGTTTTTTAAGAAATCATGTAAACCTTCTAGAATCTGTGATTTTAAAAAACGGTGGAAGTAAGCTTTTCTTATTTCTGGACGAATGCGCAAACTATAGAAAGTCGTTATGACGTAGAATGTGCATACTTTGTTTATCCCATTTATGAAATATAACACATTTTCTAAAAACTCGTGTTTTTTAAGAAATCATGTAAACCTTCTAGAAGCCGTGATTTTAAAAAATGGTGGAAGTAAGCTTTTCTTATTTCCGGACGAATGCGCAAACTATAGAATGCCGTTATGACGTAGAATGTGCATACTTTGTTGATTCCATTTATGAAATAAAACACATTTTCTAAAAACTCGTGTTTTTTATGAAATCGTGTAAACCTTCTAGAAGCTGTGATTTTAGAAAATGGTGGAAGTAAGCTTTTCTCATTTCCCGACGCATGCGCAAACTATAGAAAGTCGTTATGACGTAGAATGTGCATACTTTGTTGATTCCATTTGTGAAATAAAACACATTTTCTAAAAACTCGTGTTTTTTAAGAAATCATGTAAACCTTCTAGAAGCTGTGATTTTAAAAAAGGGGGGAAGTAAGCTTTTCTTATTTCCGGACGAATGCGAAAACTATAGAAAGTCGTTATGACGTAGAATGTGCATACTTTGTAGATTCCATTTATGAAATAAAACACATTTTCTAAAAACTCATGTTTTTTACGAAATCATGTAATCTTTCTAGAAGCTGTGATTTTAAAAAACGGTGGAAGTAAGCTTTTCTTATTTCCGGATGAATGCGCAAACTTTAGAAAGTCGTTATGACGTAGAATGTGCATACTTTGTTGATTTCATTTATGAAATAAAAAACATTTTCTAAAAACTCATGTTTTTTACGAAATCGTGTAAACCTTCTAGAAGCTGTGATTTTAAAAAACGGGGGAAGTAAGCTTTTCTTATTTCCAAACGCATGCACAAATTATGGAAAGTCGTTATGACGTAAAATGTGCATACTTTGTTGATTCCATTTATGAAATAAAACACATTTTCTAAAAACTCGTGTTTTTTAAGAAATCATGTAAACCTTCTAGAAGCTGTGATTTTAAAAAACGGGGGAAGTAAGCTTTTCTTATTTCTGGATGCATGCGCAAACTATAGAAAGTCGTTATGGGGTAGAATGTGCATACTTTGTAGATTGCGTTTATGTAATAAAACACATTTTCTAAAAACTCGTGTTTTTTACGAAATCATGTAAACTTTCTAGAAGCTGTGATTTTAAAAAACGGTGGAAGTAAGCTTTTCTTATTTCCGGACGCATGTGCAAACTATAGAAAGTCGTTATGATGTAGAATGTGCATATTTTGTAGATTCCATTTATGAAATAAAAGACATTTTCTAAAAACTCGTGTTTTTTAAGAAATCATGTAAACCTTCTAGAAGCTGTGATTTTAAAAAATGGTGGAAGTAAGCGTTTCTTATTTCCGGACGCATTCGCAAACTATAGAAAGTCGTTATGACGTAGAATGTGCATACTTTGTTGATTCCATTTATGAAATAAAACACATTTTCTAAAAACTCGTGTTTTTTAAGAAATCATGTAAACCTTCTAGAAGCCGTGATTTTAAAAAACGAGGGAAGTAAGCTTTTCTTATTTCCGGATGCATGCACAAACTATAGGAAGTCGTTATGATGTAGAATGTGCATACTTTGTTGATTCCATTTATGAAATAAAACAAATTTTGTAAAAACTCGTGTTTTTTACGAAATAATGTAAACCTTTTAGAAGCTTTGATTTTAAAAAACTGTGGAAGTAAGCTTTTCTTATTTCCGGATGAATTCGCAAACTATAGAAAGTCGTTATGACGTAGAATATGCATACTTTGATGATTACATTTCTGAAATAAAACACATTTTCTAAAAACTCGTGTTTTTTACGAAACCATGTAAACCTTCTAGAAGCTGTGATTTTAAAAAACGGTGGAAGTAAGCTTTTCTTATTTCCGAACGCATGTGCAAACTATAGAAAGTCGTTATGACGTAGAATGTGCATATTTTGTAGATTCCATTTATGAAATAAAACACATTTTCTAAAAACTCGTGCTTTTTACGAAATAATGTAAACCTTTTAGAACCTTTGATTTTAAAAAATGGTGGAAGTAAGCTTTTCTTATTTCCATATGAATGCGCAGACTGTAGAAAGTCGTTATGACGTAGAATGTGCATACTTTGTTGATTCCATTTATGAAATAAAATATATTTTCTCAAAACTCATGTTTTTTAAGAAATCATGTAAACCTTCTAGAAGCTGTGATTTTAAAAAACGGTGGAAGTAAGCTTTTCTTATTTCCGGATGCATGCGCAAACTATAGAAGGTCGTTATGACGTAGAATGTGCAAACTTTGCTGATTCCATTTATGAAATGAAACACATTTTCTATAAACTCGTGTTTTTTAAGAAATTAATGTAAACCTTCTAGAAGCTGTGATTTTAAAAAACGGGGGAAGTAAGCTTTACTTATTTCCGGACGCATGCGCAAACTATAGAAAGTCGTTATGACATAGAATGTGCATACTTTGTAGATTCCATTTATGAAATAAAACATATTTTCTAAAACCTCGTGTTTTTTAAGAAATAATGTAAACTTTCTAGAAGCTGTGATTTTAAAAAACGGGGGAAGTAAGCTTTACTTATTTCCGGACGCATGCGCAAACTATAGAAAGTCGTTATGACATACAATGTGCATACTTTGTAGATTCAATTTATGAAATAAAACACATTTTCTAAAAGCTTGTGTTTTTTTACGACATCATGTAAACCTTCTAGAAGCTGTGATTTTAAAAAACGGTGGAAGTAAGCTTTTCTTATTTCCGGACGCATCCGCAAACTATAGAAAGTCGTTATGACGTAGAATGTGCATACTTTGTTGATTCCATTTATGAAATAAAAGATATTTTCTAAAAACTCGTGTTTTTTAAGAAATCATCTAAACCTTCTAGAAGCTGTGATTTTAAAAAACGGGGGAAGTAAGCTTTTCTTATTTCCAAACACATGCGAAAACTATAGAAAGTCGTTATGATGTAGAATGTGCATACTTTGTAGATTCGATTTATGAAATAAAACACATTTTCTAAAAACTTGTGTTTTTTACAAAATCATGTAAACCTTCTAGAAGCTGTGATTTTAAAAAACGGTGGAAGTAAGCTTTTCTTATTTCCGGACGCATGCGCAAACTATAGAAAGTCGTTATGACGTAGAATGTGCATACTTTGTTGATTCCATTTATGAAATAAAACACATTTTCTAAAAACTCGTGTTTTTTACGAAATCATGTAAACATTCTAGAAGCTGTGATTTTAAAAAACGGTGGAAGTAAGCTTTTCTTATTTCCGGACGAATGCGCAAACTATACAAAGTCGTTATGATGTAGAATGTGCATACTTATTTGATTCCATTTATGAAATAAAACACATTTTCTAAAAACTCGTGTTTTTTAAGAAATCATGTAAACCTTCTAGAAGCTGTGATTTTAAAAAACGGGGGAAGTAAGCTTTTCTTATTTCAGGACGAATGCGAAAACTATAGAAAGTCGTTATGATGTGGAATGTGCATACGTTGATGATTCCATTTATGAAATAAAACACATTTTCTAAAAACTCGTGTTTTTTAAGAAATCATGTAAACCTTCTACAAGTTGTGATTTCAAAAAACAGGGGAAGTAAGCTTTTCTTATTTCCGGACGAATGCGCAAACTATAGAAAGTCGTTATGACGTAGAATGTGCATACTTTGTTGATTCCATTTATGAAATAAAACACATTTTCTAAAAACTCGTGTTTTTTAAGAAATCATGTAAACCTTCTAGAAGCTGTGATTTTAAAAAATGGTGGAATAAGCTTTTCTTATTTCCGGACGCATGCGCAAACTATAGAAAGTCGTTATGACGTAGAATGTGCATACTTTGTTGATTCCATTTATGAAATAAAACACATTTTCTAAAAACTCGTGTTTTTTAAGAAATCATGTAAACCTTCTAGAAGCTGTGATTTTAAAAAACGGGGGAAGTAAGCTTTTCTTATATCCGGACGCATGCGCAAACTATAGAAAGTCGTTATGATGTAGAATGTGCATACTTTGTAGATTCCATTTATGAAATAAAACACATTTTCTAAAAACTCGTGTTTTTTACGAAATCATGTAAACCTTCTAGAATCTGTGATTTTAAAAAACGGTGGAAGTAAGCTTTTCTTATTTCCGGACGCATGCGCAGACTATAGAAAGTCGTTATGACGTACAATGTGCATACTTTGTAGATTCCATTTATGACATAAAACACATTTTCTAAAAACTCGTGTTTTTTACGAAATCATGTAAACCTTCTAAAAGCTGTGATTTTAAAAAACGGTGGAAGTAAGCTTTTCTTATTTCCAGACGCATGCCCACCTATAGAAAGTCGTTATGACGTAGAATGTGAATACTTTGTAGATTCCATTTATGAAATAAAACACATTTTCTAAAAACTCGTGTTTTTTACGAAATCATGTAAACCTTCTAGAAATCGTGATTTTAAAAAATGGTGGAAGTAAGCTTTTCTTATTTCCGGACGAATGCGCAAACTATAGAAAGTAGTTTTGACGTAGAATGTGCATACTTTGTTGATTCCAGTTATGAAATAAAACACATTTTCTAAAAGCTCGTGTTTTTTAAGAAATCATGTAAACCTTCTAGAAGCTGTGATTTTAAAAAACGGTGGTAGAAAGCTTTTCTTATTTCCAAACGCATGCGCAAACTATAGAAAGTCGTTATGACGTAGAATGTGCATACTTTGTTGATTCCATTTATGAAATAAAACAAATTTTCTAAAAACTCGTGTTTTTTACGAAATCATGTAAACCTTCTAGAAGCTGTGATTTTAAAAAACGGGGGAAGTAAGCTTTTCTTATTTCCAGACGCATGCGCAAACTATAGAAAGTCGTTATGACGTAGAATGTGCATACTTTGTTGATTCTATTTATGAAATAAAACACATTTTGTAAAAACTCATGTTTTTTAAGATATCATGTAAACCTTCTAGAAGCTGAGATTTTAAAAAATGGGGGAAGTAAGCTTTTCTTATTTCCAGACGCATGCGCAAACTATAGAAAGTCGTTATGACGTAGAATGTGCATACTTTGTTGATTCCATTTATGAAATAAAACACATTTTCTAAAAACTCGTGTTTTTTACGAAATCATGTAAACCTTCTAGAAGCTGTGATTTTAAAAAACGGTGGAAGTAAGCTTTTCTTATTTCCGGACACATGGGCAAACTATAGAAAGTCATTATGACGTAGAATGTGCATACTTTGTAGATTCCATTTATGAAATATAACACATTTTCTAAAAACTCGTGTTTTTTACGAAATCATGTAAACCTTCTAGAAGCTGTGATTTTAAAAAACGGGGGAAGTAAGCTTTTCTTATTTCTGGACGAATACGCAAACTATAGAAAGTCGTTATGACATAGAATGTGCATACTTTGTTGATTCCATTTATGAAATATAACACATTTGCTAAAAACTCGTGTTTTTTAAGAAATCATGTAAACCTTCTAGAAGCCGTGATTTTAAAAAACGGTGTAAGTAAGCTTTTCTTATTTCCGGACGAATGCGAAAACTATAGAAAGTCGTTATGACATAGAATGTGTATACTTTGTAGATTCCATTTATGAAATAAAACACATTTTCTAAAAACTCGTGTTTTTTACGAAATCATGTAAACCTTCTAGAAGCTGTGATTTTAAAAAACGGTGGAAGTAAGCTTTTCTTATTTCCGGACGCATGCGCAAACTATAGAAAGTCGTTATGACATAGAATGTGTATACTTTGTAGATTTCATTTATGAAATAAAACACATTTTCTAAAAACTCGTGTTTTTTACGAAATCATGTAAACCTTCTAGAAGCTGTGATTTCAAAAAACGGTGGATGTAAGCTTTTCTTATTTCCGGACGCATGCCCAACTATAGAAAGTCGTTATGACATAGAATGTGCATACTTTGTAGATTCCATTTATGAAATAAAACACATTTTCTAAAAACTCGTTTTTTTACGAAATCATGTAAACCTTCTAGAAGCTGTGATTTTAAAAAACGGTGGAAGTAAGCTTTTCTTATTTCCGGACGAATGCGCAAACTATAGAAAGTCGTTATGACGTAGAATGTGCATATTTTGTAGATTCCATTTATGAAATAAAACACATTTTCTAAAAAATCGTGTTTTTTACGAAATAATGTAAACCTTTTAGAAGCTTTGATTTTAAAAAACGGGGGAAGTAAGCTTTTCTTATTTCCGGATGAATGCGCAAACGTTAGAAATTCGTTAAGACGTAGAATGTGCATACTTTGTTGATTCCATTTATGAAATAAAACACATTTTCTAAAAACTCATGTTTTTTACGAAATCGTGTAAACCTTCTAGAAGCTGTGATTTTAAAAAACGGGGGAAGTAAGCTTTTCTTATTTCCAAACGCATGCAAAAATTATGGAAAGTCGTTATGACGTAAAATGTGCATACTTTGTTGATTCCATTTATGAAATAAAACACATTTTCTAAAAACTCTTGTTTTTTAAGAAATCATGTAAACCTTCTAGAAACTGTGATTTTAAAAAACGGGGGAAGTAAGCTTTTCTTATTTCTGGACGCATGCGCAAACTATAGAAAGTCGTTATGACGTACAATGTGCATACTTTGTAGATTCCATTTATGACATAAAACACATTTTCTAAAAACTCGTGTTTTTTACGAAATCATGTAAACCTTCTAAAAGCTGTGATTTCAAAAAACGGTGGAAGTAAGCTTTTCTTATTTCCAGACGCATGCCCAACTATAGAAAGTCGTTATGACGTAGAATGTGAATACTTTGCAGATTCCATTTATGAAATAAAACACATTTTCTAAAAACTCGTGTTTTTTACGAAATCATGTAAACCTTCTAGAAATCGTGATTTTAAAAAATGGTGGAAGTAAGCTTTTCTTATTTCCGGACGAATGCGCAAACTATAGAAAGTAGTTTTGACGTAGAATGTGCATACTTTGTTGATTCCAGTTATGAAATAAAACACATTTTCTAAAAGCTCGTGTTTTTTAAGAAATCATGTAAACCTTCTAGAAGCTGTGATTTTAAAAAACGGTGGTAGAAAGCTTTTCTTATTTCCGAACGCATGCGCAAACTATAGAAAGTCGTTATGACGTAGAATGTGCATACTTTGTTGATTCCATTTATGAAATAAAACAAATTTTCTAAAAACTCGTGTTTTTTACGAAATCATGTAAACCTTCTAGAAGCTGTGATTTTAAAAAACGGGGGAAGTAAGCTTTTCTTATTTCCAGACGCATGCGCAAACTATAGAAAGTCGTTATGACGTAGAATGTGCATACTTTGTTGATTCTATTTATGAAATAAAACACATTTTGTAAAAACTCATGTTTTTTAAGATATCATGTAAACCTTCTAGAAGCTGAGATTTTAAAAAATGGGGGAAGTAAGCTTTTCTTATTTCCAGACGCATGCGCAAACTATAGAAAGTCGTTATGACGTAGAATGTGCATACTTTGCAGATTCCATTAATGAAATAAAACACATTTTCTAAAACCTCGTGTTTTTTACGAAATCATGTAAACGTTCTAGAAGCTGTGATTTTAAAAAACGGTGGATGTAAGCTTTTCTTATTTCCGGACGCATGCGCAAACTATAGAAAGTCGTTATGACGTAGAATGTGCATACTTTGTAGATTCCATTTATGAAATAAAACACATTTTCTAAAAACTCATTGTTTTACGAAATAATGTAAACCTTTTAGAAGCTTTGATTTTAAAAAACGGTGGAAGTAAGCTTTTCTTATTTCCGGATGAATGCGCAAACTATAGAAAGTCGTTATGACGTAGAATGTGCATACTTTGTTGATTCCATTTATGAAATAAAACAAATTTTCTAAAAACTCGTGTTTTTTACGAAATCATGTAAACCTTCTAGAAGCTGTGATTTTAAAAAACGGGGGAAGTAAGCTTTTCTTATTTCCAGACGCATGCGCAAACTATAGAAAGTCGTTATGACGTAGAATGTGCATACTTTGTTGATTCTATTTATGAAATAAAACACATTTTGCAAAAACTCATGTTTTTTAAGATATCATGTAAACCTTCTAGAAGCTGAGATTTTAAAAAATGGGGGAAGTAAGCTTTTCTTATTTCCAGACGCATGCGCAAACTATAGAAAGTCGTTATGACGTAGAATGTGCATACTTTGTTGATTCCATTTATGAAATAAAACACATTTTCTAAAAACTCGTGTTTTTTACGAAATCATGTAAACCTTCTAGAAGCTGTGATTTTAAAAAACGGTGAAAGTAAGCTTTTCTTATTTCCGGATGCATGTGCAAACTATAGAAAGTCGTTATGATGTAGAATGTGCATATTTTGTAGATTCCATTTATGAAATAAAACACATTTTCTAAAAACTCGTGTTTTTACGAAATAATGTAAACCTTTTAGAAGCTTTGATTTTAAAAAATGGTGGAAGTAAGCTTTTCTTATTTCCGGATGAATGCGCAAACTATAGAAAGTCGTTATGACATAGAATGTGCATACTTTGGTTATTCCATTTATGAAATAAAATACATTTTCTAAAAACTCGTGTTTTTTAAGAAATCATGTAAACCTTCTAGAAGCTGTGATTTTAGAAAACGGTGGAAGTAAGGTTTTCTTTTTTCCGGACGAATGCGCAAACCATAGAAAGTCATTATGATGTAGAATGTGCATACTTTGTTGATTCCATTTATGAAATAAAACACATTTTCTAAAAACTAATGTTTTTTAAGAAATCATGTAAACCTTCTAGAAGCTGTGATTTTAAAAAACGGTGGAAGTAAGCTTTTCTTATTTCCGGACGCATTCGCAAACTATAGAAAGTCGTTATGACATAGAATGTGCATACTTTGTTGATTCCATTTATGAAATAAAACACATTTTCTAAAAACTCGTGTTTTTTAAGAAATCATGTAAACCTTCTAGAAGCTGTGATTTTAAAAAACGAGGGTAGTAAGCTTTTCTTATTTCCGGATGCATGCGCAAACTATAGAAAGTCGTTATGATGTAGAATGTGCATACTTTGTTGATTCCATTTATGAAATAAAACAAATTTTGTAAAAACTCGTGTTTTTTACGAAATAATGTAAACCTTTTAGAAGCTTTGATTTTAAAAAACTGTGGAAGTAAGCTTTTCTTATTTCCGGATGAATTCGCAAACTATAGAAAGTCGTTATGACGTAGAATATGCATACTTTGATGATTACATTTCTGAAATAAAACACATTTTCTAAAAACTCGTGTTTTTTACGAAACCATGTAAACCTTCTAGAAGCTGTGATTTTAAAAAATGGTGGAAGTAAGCTTTTCTTATTTCCGAACGCATGCGCAAACTATAGAAAGTCGTTATGACGTAGAATGTGCAAACTTTGCTGATTCCATTTATGAAATGAAACACATTTTCTAAAAACTCGTGTTTTTTAAGAAATTAATGTAAACCTTCTAGAAGCTGTGATTTTAAAAAACGGTGGAAGTAAGCTTTTCTTATTTCCGGATGCATGCGCAAACTATAGAAAGTCGTTATGACGTAGAATGTGCAAACTTTGCTGATTCCATTTATGAAATGAAACACATTTTCTAAAAACTCGTGTTTTTTAAGAAATTAATGTAAACCTTCTAGAAGCTGTGATTTTAAAAAACGGGGGAAGTAAGCTTTACTTATTTCCGGACGCATGCGCAAACTATAGAAAGTCGTTATGACATAGAATGTGCATACTTTGTAGATTCCATTTATGAAATAAAACACATTTTCTAAAACCTCGTGTTTTTTAAGAAATAATGTAAACTTTCTAGAAGCTGTGATTTTAAAAAACGGGGGAAGTAAGCTTTACTTATTTCCGGACGCATGCGCAAACTATAGAAAGTCATTATGACATAGAATGTGCATACTTTGTAGATTCAATTTATGAAATAAAACACATTTTCTAAATGCTCGTGTTTTTTACGAAATCATGTAAACCTTCTAGAAGCTGTGATTTTAAAAAACGGTGGAAGTAAGCTTTTCTTATTTCCGGACGCATCCGCAAACTATAGAAAGTCGTTATGACGTAGAATGTGCATACTTTGTTGATTCCATTTATGAAATAAAAGATATTTTCTAAAAACTCGTGTTTTTTAAGAAATCATCTAAACCTTCTAGAAGCTGTGATTTTAAAAAACGGGGGAAGTAAGCTTTTCTTATTTCCAAACACATGCGAAAACTATAGAAAGTCGTTATGATGTAGAATGTGCATACTTTGTAGATTCCATTTATGAAATAAAACACATTTTCTAAAAACTTGTGTTTTTTACCAAATCATGTAAACCTTCTAGAAGCTGTGATTTTAAAAAACGGTGGAAGTAAGCTTTTCTTATTTCCGGACGCATGCGCAAACTATAGAAAGTCGTTATGACGTAGAATGTGCATACTTTGTTGATTCCATTTATGAAATAAAACACATTTTCTAAAAACTCGTGTTTTTTACGAAATCATGTAAACATTCTAGAAGCTGTGATTTTAAAAAACGGTGGAAGTAAGCTTTTCTTATTTCCGGACGAATGCGCAAACTATAGAAAGTCGTTATGACGTAGAATGTGCATAATTATTTGATTCCATTTATGAAATAAAACACATTTTCTAAAAACTCGTGTTTTTTAAGAAATCATGTAAACCTTCTAGAAGCTGTGATTTTAAAAAACGGGGGAAGTAAGCTTTTCTTATTTCAGGACGAATGCGAAAACTATAGAAAGTCGTTATGACGTAGAATGTGCATACGTTGATGATTCCATTTATGAAATAAAACACATTTTCTAAAAACTCGTGTTTTTTAAGAAATCATGTAAACCTTCTAAAAAGTTGTGATTTCAAAAAACAGGGGAAGTAAGCTTTTCTTATTTCCGGACGCATGCGCAAACTATAGAAAGTCGTTATGACATAGAATGTGCATACTTTGTTGATTCCATTTATGAAATAAAACACATTTTCTAAAAACTCGTGTTTTTTAAGAAATCATGTAAACCTTCTAGAAGCTGTGATTTTAAAAAATGGTGGAATAAGCTTTTCTTATTTCCGGACGCATGCGCAAACTATAGAAAGTCGTTATGACGTAGAATGTGCATACTTTGTTGATTCCATTTATGGAATAAAACACATTTTCTAAAAACTCGTGTTTTTTAAGAAATCATGTAAACCTTCTAGAAGCTGTGATTTTAAAAAACGGGGGAAGTAAGCTTTTCTTATTTCCGGACGCATGCGCAAACTATAGAAAGTTGTTATGACGTAGAATGTGCATACTTTGTAGATTCCATTTATGAAATAAAACACATTTTCTAAAAACTCGTGTTTTTTACGAAATCATGTAAACCTTCTAGAATCTGTGATTTTAAAAAACGGTGGAAGTAAGCTTTTCTTATTTCCGGACGCATGCGCAGACTATAGAAAGTCGTTATGACGTACAATGTGCATACTTTGTAGATTCCATTTATGAAATAAAACACATTTTCTAAAAACTCGTGTTTTTTACGAAATCATGTAAACCTTCTAAAAGCTGTGATTTAAAAAAACGGTGGAAGTAAGCTTTTCTTATTTCCGGACGCATGCCCAACTATAGAAAGTCGTTATGACGTAGAATGTGAATACTTTGTAGATTCCATTTATGAAATAAAACACATTTTCTAAAAACTCGTGTTTTTTACGAAATCATGTAAACCTTCTAGAAATCGTGATTTTAAAAAATGGTGGAAGTAAGCTTTTCTTATTTCCGGACGAATGCGCAAACTATAGAAAGTAGTTTTGACGTAGAATGTGCATACTTTGTTGATTCCAGTTATGAAATAAAACACATTTTCTAAAAGCTCGTGTTTTTTAAGAAATCATGTAAACCTTCTAGAAGCTGTGATTTTAAAAAACGGTGGTAGAAAGCTTTTCTTATTTCCAGACGCATGCGCAAACTATAGAAAGTCGTTATGACGTAGAATGTGCATACTTTGTTGATTCCATTTATGAAATAAAAAACATTTTCTAAAAATAAGAAAATGAAATAAAACACATTTTCTTATTTCTAAAAACTCGTGTTTTTTAAGAAATAATGTAAACCTTCTAGAAGCTGTGATTTTAAAAAACGGGGAAGTAAACTTTTCTTATTTCCGAACGCATGCGCAAAATATAGAAAGTCGTTATGACGTACAATGTGCATACTTTGTAGATTCCATTTATGAAATAAAACACATTTTCTAAAAACTCGTGTTTTTTACGAAATCATGTAAACCTTCTAGAAGCTGTGATTTTAAAAAACGAGGGAAGTAAGCTTTTCGTATTACCGGACGCATGCACAAACTATAGAAAGTCGTTATGACGTAGAATGTGCATACTTTTTAGATTCCATTTACGAAATAAAACACATTTTCTAAAAACACATGTTTTTTACGAAATCATGTAAACCTTCTAGAAGCTGTGATTTTAAAAAAACGGTGAAATAAGCTTTTCTTATTTCCGGACGCATGCGCAAACTATAGAAAGTCGTTATGACATAGAATTTGTATACTTTGTAGATTCCATTTATGAAATAAAACACATTTTCTAAAAACTCATGTTTTTTAAGAAATCATGTAAACCTTCTAGAAGCTGTGATTTCAAAAAACAATGGAAGTAAGCTTTTCTTATTTCCGGACGCATGCCCAACTATAGAAAGTCGTTATGACGTAGAATGTGCATACTTTGTAGATTCCATTTATGAAATAAAACACATTTTCTAAAAACTCATGTTTTTTACGAAATCATGTAAACCTTCTAGGAACTTTGATTTTAAAAGACGGTGGAAGTAAGCTTTTCTTATTTCCGGACGAATGCGCAAACTATAGAAAGTCGTTATGACGTAGAATGCGCATATTTTGTAGATTCCATTTATGAAATAAAACACATTTTCTAAAAACTCGTGTTTTTTACGAAATAATGTAAACCTTTTAGAAGCTTTGATTTTAAAAAATGGGGGAAGTAAGCTTTTCTTATTTCCGGATGAATGCGCAAACTATAGAAATTCGTTATGACGTAGAATGTGCATACTTTGTTGATTCCATTTATGAAATAAAACACATTTTCTAAAAACTCATGTTTTTTACGAAATCGTGTAAACCTTCTTGAAGCTGTGATTTTAAAAAATGGGGGAAGTAAGCTTTTCTTATTTCCAAACGCATGCAAAAATTATAGAAAGTCGTTATGACGTAAAATGTGCATACTTTGTTGATTCCATTTATGAAATAAAACACATTTTCTAAAAACTCGTGTTTTTTACGAAATCATGTAAACCTTCTAGAAGCTGTGATTTTAAAAAACGGGGGAAGTAAGCTTTTCTTATTTCCAAACACATGCGAAAACTATAGAAAGTCGTTATGATGTAGAATGTGCATACTTTGTAGATTCCATTTATGAAATAAAACACATTTTCTAAAAACTTGTGTTTTTTACAAAATCATGTAAACCTTCTAGAAGCTGTGATTTTAAAAAACGGTGGAAGTAAGCTTTTCTTATTTCCGGACGCATGCGCAAACTATAGAAAGTCGTTATGACGTAGAATGTGCATACTTTGTTGATTCCATTTATGAAATAAAACACATTTTCTAAAAACTCGTGTTTTTTACGAAATCATGTAAACATTCTAGAAGCTGTGATTTTAAAAAACGGTGGAAGTAAGCTTTTCTTATTTCCGGACGAATGCGCAAACTATAGAAAGTCGTTATGACGTAGAATGTGCATACTTATTTGATTCCTTTTATGAAATAAAACACATTTTCTAAAAACTCGTGTTTTTTAAGAAATCATGTAAACCTTCTAGAAGCTGTGATTTTAAAAAACGGGGGAAGTAAGCTTTTCTTATTTCAGGACGAATGCGAAAACTATAGAAAGTCGTTATGACGTAGAATGTGCATACGTTGATGATTCCATTTATGAAATAAAACACATTTTCTAAAAACTCGTGTTTTTTAAGAAATCATGTAAACCTTCTAGAAGTTGTGATTTCAAAAAACAGGGGAAGTAAGCTTTTCTTATTTCCGGATGCATGCGCAAACTATAGAAAGTCGTTATGACGTCGAATGTGCATACTTTGTTGATTCCATTTATGAAATAAAACACATTTTCTAAAAACTCGTGTTTTTTAAGAAATCATGTAAACCTTCTAGAAGCTGTGATTTTAAAAAATGGTGGAATAAGCTTTTCTTATTTTCGGACGCATGCGCAAACTATAGAAAGTCGTTATGACGTAGAATGTGCATACTTTGTTGATTCCATTTATGAAATAAAACACATTTTCTAAAAACTCGTGTTTTTTAAGAAATCATGTAAACCTTCTAGAAGCTGTGATTTTAAAAAACGGGGGAAGTAAGCTTTTCTTATTTCCGGACGCATGCGCAAACTATAGAAAGTCGTTATGACGTAGAATGTGCATACTTTGTAGATTCCATTTATGAAATAAAACACATTTTCTAAAAACTCGTGTTTTTTACGAAATCATGTAAACCTTCTAAAACTGTGATTTCAAAAAACGGTGGAAGTAAGCTTTTCTTATTTCCGGACGCATGCCCAACTATAGAAAGTCGTTATGACGTAGAATGTGAATACTTTGTAGATTCCATTTATGAAATAAAACACATTTTCTAAAAACTCGTGTTTTTTACGAAATCATGTAAACCTTCTAGAAATCGTGATTTTAAAAAATGGTGGAAGTAAGCTTTTCTTATTTCCGGACGAATGCGCAAACTATAGAAAGTAGTTTTGACGTAGAATGTGCATACTTTGTTGATTCCAGTTATGAAATAAAACACATTTTCTAAAAGCTCGTGTTTTTTAAGAAATCATGTAAACCTTCCAGAAGCTGTGATTTTAAAAAACGGTGGTAGAAAGCTTTTCTTATTTCCGGACGCATGCGCAAACTATAGAAAGTCGTTATGACGTAGAATGTGCATACTTTGTTGATTCCATTTATGAAATAAAAAACATTTTCTAAAAATAAGAAAATGAAATAAAACACATTTTCTTATTTCTAAAAACTCGTGTTTTTTAAGAAATAATGTAAACCTTCTAGAAGCTGTGATTTTAAAAAACGGGGGAAGTAAACTTTTCTTATTTCCGAACGCATGCGCAAAATATAGAAAGTCGTTATGACGTACAATGTGCATACTTTGTAGATTCCATTTTTGAAATAAAACACATTTTCTAAAAACTCGTGTTTTTTACGAAATCATGTAAACCTTCTAGAAGCTGTGATTTTAAAAAACGAGGGAAGTAAGCTTTTTCGTATTTCCGGACGCATGCGCAAACTATAGAAAGTGGTTATGACGTAGAATGTGCATACTTTTTAGATTCCATTTATGAAATAAAACACATTTTCTAAAAACACATGTTTTTTACGAAATCATGTAAACCTTCTAGAATCTGTGATTTAAAAAAAACGGTGAAATAAGCTTTTCTTATTTCCGGACGCATGCGCAAACTATAGAAAGTCGTTATGACATGGAATGTGTATACTTTGTAGATTCCATTTATGAAATAAAACACATTTTCTAAAAACTCATGTTTTTTAAGAAATCATGTAAACCTTCTAAAAGCTGTGATTTCAAAAAACAATGGAAGTAAGCTTTTCTTATTTCCGGACGCATGCCCAACTATAGAAAGTCGTTATGACGTAGAATGTGCATACTTTGTAGATTCCATTTATGAAATAAAACACATTTTCTAAAAACTCATGTTTTTTACGAAATCATGTAAACCTTCTAGAAGCTGTGATTTTAAAAAACGGTGGAAGTAAGCTTTTCTTATTTCCGGACGAATGCGCAAACTATAGAAAGTCGTTATGACGTAGAATGTGCATATTTTGTAGATTCCATTTATGAAATAAAACACATTTTCTAAAAACTCGTGTTTTTTACGAAATAATGTAAACCTTTTAGAAGCTTTGATTTTAAAAAATGGGGGAAGTAAGCTTTTCTTATTTCCGGATGAATGCGCAAACTATAGAAAGTCGTTATGACGTAGAATGTGCATACTTTGTAGATTCCATTTATGAAATAAAACACATTTTCTAAAAACTCGTGTTTTTTAAGAAATCATGTAAACCTTCTAGAAGCTGTGATTTTAAAAAACGGGGGAAGTAAGCTATTCTTATTTCTAGACGCATGCGCAAACTATAGAATGTCGTTATGACGTAGAATGTGCATACTTTGCAGATTCCATTAATGAAATAAAACACATTTTCTAAAAACTCGTGTTTTTTAAGAAATCATGTAAACCTTCTAGAAGCTGTGATTTTAAAAAACGGTGGAAGTAAGCTTTTCTTATTTCCGGACGAATGCGCAAACTATAGAAAGTCGTTATAACGTAGAATGTGCATACTTTTTTTATTCCATTTATGAATTAAAACACATTTTCTAAAAACTCGTGTTTTTTACGAAATCATGTAAACCTTCTAGAAGTTGTGATTTTAAAAAACGGGGGAAGTAAGCTTTTCTTATTTCCGGACACATGCGCAAACTATAGAAAGTCGTTATGACGTAGAATGTGCATACTTTGTTGATTCCATTTACGAAATAAAACACATTTTCTAAAAACTCGTGTTTTTTAAGAAATCATGTAAACCTTCTAGAAGCCGTGATTTTAAAAAACGGTGGAAGTAAGCTTTTCTTATTTCCGGACGAATGCGCAAACTATAGAAAGTCGTTATAACGTAGAATGTGCATACTTTTTTTATTCCATTTATGAATTAAAACACATTTTCTAAAAACTCGTGTTTTTTACGAAATCATGTAAACCTTCTAGAAGTTGTGATTTTAAAAAACGGGGGAAGTAAGCTTTTCTTATTTCCGGACACATGCGCAAACTATAGAAAGTCGTTATGACGTAGAATGTGCATACTTTGTTGATTCCATTTACGAAATAAAACACATTTTCTAAAAACTCGTGTTTTTTAAGAAATCATGTAAACCTTCTAGAAGCCGTGATTTTAAAAAACGGTGTAAGTAAGCTTTTCTTATTTCCGGACGAATGCGAAAACTATAGAAAGTCGTTATGACATAGAATGTGTATACTTTGTAGATTCCATTTATGAAATAAAACACATTTTCTAAAAACTCGTGTTTTTTAAGAAATCATGTAAACCTTCTAGAAGCTAAGATTTTAAAATACAGGGGAAGTAAGCTTTTCTTATTTCCGGACGCATGCGCAAAGTATAGAAAGTCGTTATGACGTAGAATGTGCATACTTTGTTGATTCCATTTATGAAATAAAACACATTTTCTAAAAACTCATGTTTTTTAAGAAATAATCTAAACCTTCTAGAAGCTGTGATTCTAAAAAACGGGGGAAGTAAGTTTTTCTTATTTCCCGACGAATGCGAAAACTATAGAAAGTCGTTATGACGTAGAATGTGCATACTTTGATTATTCCATTTATGAAATAAAACACATTTTTTAAAAACTCGTGTTTTTTAAGAAATCATGTAAACCTTCGAGAAGCTGTGATTTTAAAAAACGGGGGAAGTATGCTTTTCTTATTTCCGGACGCATTCGCAAACTATAGAAAGTCGTTATGACGTAGAATGTGCATACTTTGTACATTCCATTTATGAAATAAAACACATTTTCTAAAAACTCGTGTTTTTTACGAAATCATGTAAACCTTCTAGAAGCTGTGATTTTAAAACATGGTGGAAGTAAGCTTTTCTTCTTTCCGGACGCATGCGCAAACTATAGAAAGTCGTTATGACGTAGAATGTGCATACTTTGTTGATCCCATATATGAAATAAAACACATTTTCTAAAAACTCATGTTTTTGAAGAAATCATGTAAACCTTCTAAAAGCTGTGATTTTAAAAAACGGTGGAAGTAAGCTTTTCTTATTTCCGGACGCATGCGCAAACTATAGAAAGTCCTTTTGACGTAGAATGTGCATAATTTGTTGATTCCATTTATGAAATAAAACACATTTTCTAAAAACTCGTGTTTTTTAAGAAATCATGTAAACCTTCTAGAAGCTGTGATTTTAAAATACAGGGGAAGTAAGCTTTTCTTATTTCCGAACGCATGCGCAAACTATAGAAAGTCGTTATGACGTAGAATGTGCATACTTTGTTGATTCCATTTATGAAATAAAACACATTTTCTAAAAACTCATCTTTTTTAAGAAATAATCTAAACCTTCTAGAAGCTGTGATTTTAAAAAACGGGGGAAGTAAGTTTTTCTTATTTACCGACGAATGCGAAAACTATAGAAAGTCATTATGACGTAGAATGTGCATACTTTGATTATTCCATTTATGAAATAAAACACATTTTTTAAAAACTCGTGTTTTTTAAGAAATCATGTAAACCTTCGAGAAGCTGTGATTTTAAAAAACGGGGGAAGTATACTTTTCTTATTTCCGGACGCATTCGCAAACTATAGAAAGTCGTTATGACGTAGAATGTGCATACTTTGTACATTCCATTCATGAAATAAAACACATTTTCTAAAAACTCGTGTTTTTTATGAAATCATGTAAACCTTCTAGAAGCTGTGATTTTAAAAAACGGTGGAAGTAAGCTTTTCTTGTTTCCGGACGCATGCGCAAACTATAGAAAGTCGTTATGACGTGGAATGTGCATACTTTGTTGATCCCATATATGAAATAAAACACATTTTCTAAAAACTCGTGTTTTTGAAGAAATCATATAAACCTTCTAGAAGCTATGATTTTAAAAATCGGGGGAAGTAAGCTTTTCTTATTTCCAAACGCACGCGCAAACTATAGAAATTCGTTATGACGTAGAATGCGCATACTTTGTTGATTCCATTTATGAAATAAAACACATTTTCTAAAAACTCGTGTTTTTTAAGAAATCATGTAAACCTTCTAGAAGCTGTGATTTTAAAATACGGGGGAATTAAGCTTTTCTTACTTCCGGACGCATGTGCAAACTATAGAAAGTCGTTATGACATAGAATGTGCATACTTTGTTGATTCCATGTATGAAATAAAACACATTTTCTAAAACCTCGTGTTTTTTACGAAATCATGTAAACCTTCTAGAAGCTGTGATTTTAAAAAACGGTGGAAGTAAGCTTTTCTTATTTCCGGACGCATGCGCAAACTATAGAAAGTCGTTATGACGTAGAATGTGCATATTTTGTAGATTCCATTTATGAAATAAAACACATTTTCTAAAAACTCGTGTTTTTTACGAAATAATGTAAACCTTTTAGAAGCTTTGATTTTAAAAAATGGGGGAAGTAAGCTTTTCTTATTTCCGGATGAATGCGCAAACTATAGAAAGTCATTATGACATAGAATGTGCATACTTTGTAGATTCCATTTATGAAATAAAAAACATTTTCTAAAAACTCGGGTTTTTTACGAAATCATGTAAACCTTCTAGAAGCTGTGATTTTAAAAAACGGTGGAAGTAAGCTTTTCTTATTTCCGGACGCATGCGCAAACTATAGAAAGTCGTTCTGACGTAGAATGTGCATACTTTGTAGATTCCATTTATGAAATAAAACACATTTTCTAAAAACTCGTGTTTTTTAAGAAATCATGTAAACCTTCTCGAAGCCGTGATTTTAAAAAACGGTGGAAGTAAGCTTTTCTTATTTCCGGACGAATGCGCAAACTATAGAATTTCGTTATGACGTAGAATGTGCATACGTTGTTGATTCCATTTATGAAATAAAACAAATTTTCTAAAAACTCGTGTTTTTTATGAAATCATGTAAACCTTCTAGAAGCTGTGATTTCAAAAAATGTTGGAAGTATGCTTTTCTTATTTCCGGACGCATGCGCAAACTATAGAAAGTCGTTATGACGTAGAATGTGCATACTTTGTTGATTCCATTTGTGAAATAAAACACATTTTCTAAAAACTCGTGTTTTTTAAGAAATCATGTAAACCTTCTAGAAGCTGTGATTTTAAAAAACGGGGGAAGTAAGCTTTTCTTATTTCCGGACGAATGCGAAAACTATAGAAAGTCCTTATGACGAAGAATGTGCATACTTTGATGATTCCATTTATGAAATAAAACACATTTTCTAAAAACTCGTGTTTTTTAAGAAATCATGTAAACCTTCTAGAAGCTGTGATTTTAAAAAACTGGGGAAGTAAGCTTTTCTTATTTCCGGACGCATGCGCAAACTATAGAAAATCGTTATGACGTAGAATGTGCATACTTTGTAGATTCCATTTATGAAATTAAAGACATTTTCTAGAAACTCGTGTTTTTTACAAAATCATGTTAACCTTCTAGAAGCCGTGATTTTAAAAAACGGTGGAAGTAAGCTTTTCTTATTTCCGGACGCATGCGCAAACTATAGAAAGTCCTTATGACGTAGAATGTGCATACTTTGTAGATTCCATTTATGAAATAAAACACATTTTCTAAAAACTCGTGTTTTTTAAGAAATCATGTAAACCTTCTAGAAACTGTGCAAGTAAGCTTTTCTTATTTCCGGACACATGCGCAAACTATAGAAAGTCGTTATGACGTAAAATGTGCATACTTTGTAGATTCCATTTATGAAATAAAACACATTTTCTAAAAACTCGTGTTTTTTACGAAATCATGTAAACCTTCTAGAAGCTGTGATTTTAAAAAACGGTGGAAGTAAGCTTTTCTTATTTCCAGATGCATGCGCAAACCATAGAAAGTTGTTATGACGTAGAATTTTCATACTTTGTTGATTGTATTTATGAAATAAAACACATTTTCTAAAAACTCGTGTTTTTTAAGAAATCATGTAAACCTTCTAGAAGCTGTGATTTTAAAAAACGGGGGGAAGTAAGCTTTTCTTATTTCCAAACACATGCACAAACTATAGAAAGTCGTTATGACGTAGAATGTGCATACTTTGTTGATTCCATTTATGCAATAAAACACATTTTCTAAAAACTCGTGTTTTTTAAGAAATCATGTAAACCTTCTAGAAGTTGTGATTTTAAAAAACGGGGGGAGTAAGCTTTTCTAATTTCCAAATGCATGCGCAAACTATAGAAAGTCGTTATGACGTAGAATGTGCATACTTTGTTGATTCCATTTATAAAAAAAAACACATTTTCTAAAAACTCGTGTTTTTTACGAAATCATGTAAATCTTCTAGAAGCTGTGATTTTAAAAAACGGGGGAAGTAAGCTTTTCTTATTTTACGACGCATACACAAACTATAGAAAGTCTTTATGACGTAGAATGTGCATACTTTGTAGATTCCATTTATGAAATAAAACACATTTTCTAAAAACTTGTGTTTTTTACGAAATCATGTAAAGCTTCTAGAAGCTGTGATTTTAAAAAACGGTGGAAGTAAGCTTTTCTTATTTCCGAACACATGCGCAAACTATAGAAAGTCGTTATGACGTAGAATGTCCATACTTTGTTTATTCCATTTATGAAATAAAACACATTTTCTAAAAACTCATGTTTTTTACGAAATCATGTAAACCTTCTAGAAGCTGTGATTTTAAAAAACGGTGGAAGTAAGCTTTTCCTAATTCCCGATGCATGCGCAAACTATAGAAAGTCGTTATGACGTAGAATGTGCATACTTGGTAGATTCCATTTATGAAATAAAACACATTTTCTAAAAACTCGTGTTTTTTACGAAATCATGTCAACCTTCTAGAAGCTGTGATTTTAAAAAACGGTGGAAGTAAGCTTTTCTTATTTCCAAACGCATGCGCAAACCATAGAAAGTCGTTATGACGTAGAATGTGCATACTTTGTTGATTGTATTTATGAAATAAAACACATTTTCTAAAAACTCGTGTTTTTTAAGAAATCATGTAAACCTTCTAGAAGCTGTGATTTTAAAAATCGGTGGAAGTAAGCTTTTTTTATTTCCGGACGCATGCGGAAACTATAGAAAGTCGTTATGATGTAGAATGTGCATACTTTTTTGATTCCATTTATGAAATAAAACACATTTTCTATAAACTCGTGTTTTTTACGAAATCATGTAAACCTTCTAGAAGCTGTGATTTTAAAAAACGGGGGAAGTAAGCTTTTCTTATTTCCGGACACATGCGCAAACTATAGAAAGTCGTTATGATGTAGAATGTGCATACTTTGTTGATTCCATATATTAAATAAAACACATTTTCTAAAAACTCGTGTTTTTTAAGAAATCATGTAAACATTCTAGAAGCTGTGATTTTAAAAAACGGGGGAAGTAAGCTTTTCTTATTTCCAAACGCATGCGCAAACTATAGAAAGTCGTTATGACATAGAATGTGCATACTTTGTTGATTACATTTATGAAATAAAACACATTTTGTAAAAACTCGTGTTTTTTAAGAAATCATGTAAACCTTCTAGAAGCTGTGATTTTAAAAAACGATGGAAGTAAGCTTTTCTTATTTCCGGACGCATGCGCAAACTATAGAAAGTCTTTATGACGTAGAATGTGCATACTTTGTTGATTCCGTTTATGAAATAAAACACATTTTCTAAAAACTCGTGTTTTTTAACAAATCATGTAAACCTTCTAGAAGCTGTGATTTTAAAAAATGGGGGAAGTAAGCTTTTGTTATTTCCGGACGCATGCGCAAACTATAGAAGGTCGTTATGACGTAGAATGTGCATACAATGTTGATTCCATTTATGAAATAAAACACATTTTCTAAAAACTCGTGTTTTTTACGAAATCATGTAAACCTTCTAGAAGCTGTGATTTTAAAAAACGGGGGAAGTAAGCTTTTCTTATTTCCGGATGCATGCGCAAACTATAGAAAGTCGTTATGACGTATAATGTGCGTACTTCGTAGATTCCATTTATGAAATAAAACACATTTTCTAAAAACTCATGTTTTTTATGAAATCATGTAAACCTTCTAGAAGCTGTGATATTAAAAAACGGGGGAAGTAAGCTTTTCCTATTTTCAAGCGCATGCGCAAACTATAGAAATTCGTTATGACGTAGAATGTGCATACTTTGTTGATTCCATTTATGAAATAAAACACATTTTCTAAAAACTCGTGTTTTTTAAGAAATCATGTAAACCCTCTAGAAGCTGTGATTTTAAAAAACGGGGGAAATAAGCTTTTATTATTTCCAAACGCATGCGCAAACTATAGAAAGTCGTTATGACGTAGAATGCGCATACTTTGTTGATTCCATTTATGAAATAAAACACATTTTCTAAAAACTTGTGTTTTTTAAGAAATCATGTAAACCTTCTAGAAGCTGTGGTTTTAAAAAACGGGGAAAGTAAGCTTTTCATATTTCCAGACGCATGCGCAAACTAAAGAAAGTCGTTATGACGTAGAATGTACATACTTTGTAGATTCCATTTATGAAATAAAACACATTTTCTAAAAACTCGTGTTTATTACGAAATCATGTAAACCTTCTAGAAGCTGTGATTTTAAAAAACGGTGGAAGTAAGCTTTTCTTATTTCCAGACGCATGCGCAAACTATAAAAAGTCGTTATGATGTAGAATCTGCATACTTTGTAGATTCCATTTATGAAATAAAACACATTTTCTAAAAACTCATGATTTTTACGAAATCATGTAAACCTTCTAGAAGCTGTGATTTTAAAAAATGGTGGAAGTAAGCTTTTCTTATTTCCAGACGCATGCGCAAACTATAGAAAGTCGTTATGACGTAGAATGTGCATAATTTGTTGATTGTATTTATGAAATAAAACACATTTTCAAAAAACTCGTGTTTTTTAAGAAATCATGTAAACCTTCTAGAAGCTGTGATTTTAAAAAACGGGGGAAGTAAGCTTTTGTTATTTCCAAACGCATGCACAAACTATAGAAAGTCGTTATGACATAGAATGTGCATACTTTGTTGATTCCATTTATGAAATAAAACACATTTTCTAAAAAGTCGTGTTTTTTAAGAAATCATGTAAACCCTCTAGAAGCTGTGATTTTAAAAAATGGGGGAAGTAAGCTTTTCTTATTTCCAAACGCATGCGCAAACTATAGAAAGTTGTTATGATGTAGAATGTGCATACTTTGTTGATTCCATTTATGAAATAAAACACATTTTCTAAAAACTCGTGTTTTTTAAGAAATCATGTAATCCTTTTAGAAGCTGTGATTTTAAAAAACAGGGGAAGTAAGTTTTTCTTATTTCCAAACGCATGCGCAAACTATAGAAAGTCATTATGACGTAGAGTGTGCATACTTTGTAGATTCCAGTTATGAAATAAAACACATTTTCTAAAAACTTGTGTTTTTTAAGAAATCATGTAAACCTTCTAGAAGCTGTGATTTTAAAAAACGGTGGATGTAAGCTTTTCTTATTTCCGGACGCATGCGCAAACTATAGAAAGTCCTTATGACGTAGAATGTGCATACTTTGTTGATTCCATTTATGAAATAAAACACATTTTCTAAAAACTCAGGTTTTTTACGAAATCATGTAAACCCTCTAGAAGCTGTGATTTTAAAAAATGGGGGAAGTAAGCTTTTCTTATTTCCAAACGCATGCGCAAACTATACAAAGTCGTTATGACGTAGAATGTGCATACTTTGTTCATTCCGTTTATGAAATAAAACACATTTTCTAAAAACTTGTGTTTTTTAACAAATCATGTAAACCTTCTAGAACCTGTGATTTTAAAAAACGGGGGAAGTAAGCATTTCTTATTTCCAAACGCATGCGCAAACTATAGAAAGTCGTTATGACGTAGAATGTGCATACTTTTGTTGATTCCATTTATGAAATAAAACACATTTTCTAAAAACTCGTGTTTTTTAAGAAATCATGTAAACCTTCTAGAAGCTGTGATTTTAAAAAATGGCGGAAGTAAGATTTTGTTATTTCCGGACGCATGCGCAAACTATAGAAAGTCATTATGACGTAGAATGTGCATACTTTATAGATTCCATTTATGAAATAATGCACATTTTCTAAAAAACTCGTGTTTTTTACGAAATCATGTAAATCTTCTAAAAGCTGTGATTTTAAAAAACGGTGGAAGTAAGCTTTTCTTATTTCCGGACGAATGTGCAAACTATAGAAAGTCGTTATGACGTAGAATGTGCAAACTTTGTTGATTCCATTTATGAAATAAAACACATTTTCTAAAAACTCATGTTTTTTACGAAATCATGTAAACCTTCTAGAAGCTGTGATTTTAAAAAACGGTGGAAGTAAGCTTCTCTTATTTCCAAACACATGCGCAAACTATAGAAAGTCGTTATGACGTAGAATGTGCATACTTTGTTGATTCCATTTATGAAATAAAACACATTTTCTAAAAACTCGTGTTTTTTAAGAAATCATGTAAACCTTCAAGAAGCTGTGATTTTAAAAAACGGTGGCAGTAAGCTTTTCTTATTTCCGGACGCATGCGCAAACTATAGAAAGTCGTTATGACGTAGAATGTGCATACTTTGTTGATTCCATTTATGAAATAAAACACATTTTCTAAAAACTCGTGTTTTTTAAGAAATCATGTAAACCTTCTAGAAGCTGTGATTTTAAAAAACGGGGGAAGTAAGCTTTTCTTATTTCCCGACGCATACGCAAACTATAGAAATCCTTTATGACGTAGAATGTGCATACTTTGTAGATTCCATTTATGAAATAAAACACATTTTCTAAAAACTTGTGTTTTTTACGAAATCGTGTAAAGCTTCTAGAAGCTGTGATTTTAAAAAACGGTGGAAGTAAGCTTTTCCTAATTCCCGATGCATGCGCAAACTATAGAAAGTCGTTATGACGTAGAATGTGCATACTTTGTAGATTCCATTTATGAAATAAAACACATTTTCTAAAAACTCGTGTTTTTTACGAAATCATGTCAACCTTCTAGAAGCTGTGATTTTAAAAAACGGTGGAAGTAAGCTTTTCTTATTTCCAAACGCATGCGCAAACCATAGAAAGTCGTTATGACGTAGAATGTGCATACTTTGTTGATTGTATTTATGAAATAAAACACATTTTCTAAAAACTCGTGTTTTTTAAGAAATCATGTAAACCTTCTAGAAGCTGTGATTTTAAAAATCGATGGAAGTAAGCTTTTCTTATTTCCGGACGCATGCGGAAACTATAGAAAGTCGTTATGATGTAGAATGTGCATACTTTTTTGATTCCATTTATGAAATAAAACACATTTTCTATAAACTCGTGTTTTTTACGAAATCATGTAAACCTTCTAGAAGCTGTGATTTTAAAAAACGGGGGAAGTAAGCTTTTCTTATTTCCGGACACATGCGCAAACTATAGAAAGTCGTTATGATGTAGAATGTGCATACTTTGTTGATTCCATATATTAAATAAAACACATTTTCTAAAAACTAGTGTTTTTTAAGAAATCATGTAAACATTCTAGAAGCTGTGATTTTAAAAAACGGGGGAAGTAAGCTTTTCTTATTTCCAAACGCATGCGCAAACTATAGAAAGTCATTATGACATAGAATGTGCATACTTTGTTGATTACATTTATGAAATAAAACACATTTTCTAAAAACTCGTGTTTTTTAAGAAATCATATAAACCTTCTAGAAGCTGTGATTTTAAAAAACGTGGGAAGTAAGATTTTCTTATTTCCGGACGCATGCGCAAACTATAGAAAGTCTTTATGACGTAGAATGTGCATACTTTGTTGATTCCGTTTATGAAATAAAACACATTTTCTAAAAACTCGTGTTTTTTAACAAATCATGTAAACCTTCTAGAAGCTGTGATTTTAAAAAACGGGGGAAGTAAGAATTTCTTATTTCCAAACGCATACGCAAACTATAGAAAGTCATTATGACGTATTATGTGCATACTTTGTAGATTCCATTTATGAAATAAAACACATTTTCTAAAAACTCGTGTTTTTTAAGAAATCATGTAAACCTTCTAGAAGCTGTGATTTTAAAAAATGGGGGAAGTAAGCTTTTGTTATTTCCGGACGCATGCGCAAACTATAGAAGGTCGTTATGACGTAGAATGTGCATACAATGTTGATTCCATTTATGAAATAAAACACATTTTCTAAAAACTCGTGTTTTTTACGAAATCATGTAAACCTTCTAGAAGCTGTGATTTTAAAAAACGGGGGAAGTAAGCTTTTCTTATTTCCGGATGCATGCGCAAACTATAGAAAGTCGTTATGACGTAGAATGTGCGTACTTCGTAGATTCCATTTATGAAATAAAACACATTTTCTAAAAACTCGTGTTTTTTATGAGATCATGTAAACCTTCTAGAAGCTGTGATATTAAAAAACGGGGGAAGTAAGCTTTTCTTATTTCCAAGCGCATGCGCAAACTATAGAAATTCGTTATGACGTAGAATGTGCATACTTTCTTGATTCCATTTATGAAATAAAACACATTTTCTAAAAACTCGTGTTTTTTAAGAAATCATGTAAACCCTCTAGAAGCTGTGATTTTAAAAAACGGGGGAAGTAAGCTTTTATTATTTCCAAACGCATGCGCAAACTATAGAAAGTCGTTATGACGTAGAATGAGCATACTTTGTTGATTGCATTTATGAAATAAAACACATTTTCTAAAAACTCGTGTTTTTTAAGAAATTATGTAAACCTTCTAGAAGCTGTGGTTTTAAAAAACGGGGGAAGTAAGATTTTCATATTTCCAGACGCATGCGCAAACTAAAGAAAGTCGTTATGACGTAGAATGTGCATACTTTGTAGATTCCATTTATGAAATAAAACACATTTTCTAAAAACTTGTGTTTATTACGAAATCATGTAAACCTTCTAGAAGCTGTGATTTTAAAAAACGGTGGAAGTAAGCTTTTCTTATTTCCAGACGCATGCGCAAACTATAGAAAGTCGTTATGATGTAGAATCTGCATACTTTGTAGATTCCATTTATGAAATAAAACACATTTTCTAAAAACTCAGGTTTTTTACGAAATCATGTAAACCCTCTAGAAGCTGTGATTTTAAAAAATGGGGGAAGTAAGCTTTTCTTATTTCCAAACGCATGCGCAAACTATAGAAAGTCGTTATGACGTAGAATGTGCATACTTTGTTCATTCCGTTTATGAAATAATACACATTTTCTAAAAACTTGTGTTTTTTAACAAATCATGTAAACCTTCTAGAAGCTGTGATTTTAAAAAACGGGGGAAGTAAGCATTTCTTATTTCCAAACGCATGCGCAAACTATAGAAAGTCGTTATGACGTAGAATGTGCATACTTTTGTTGATTCCATTTATGAAATAAAACACATTTTCTAAAAACTAGTGTTTTTTAAGAAATCATGTAAACCTTCTAGAAGCTGTGATTTTAAAAAATGGGGGAAGTAAGATTTTGTTATTTCCGGACGCATGCGCAAACTATAGAAAGTCATTATGACGTAGAATGTGCATACTTTATAGATTCCATTTATGAAATAATGCACATTTTCTAAAAACTCGTGTTTTTTACGAAATAATGTAAACCTTCTAGAAGCTGTGATTTTAAAAAATGGTGGAAGTAAGCTTTTCTTATTTCCGGACGGAGGCACAAACTAAAGAAAGTCGTTATGACATAGAATGTGCATACTTTGTTGCTTCCATTTATGAAATAAAACACATTTTGTAAAAACTCGTGTTTTTTAAGAAATCATGTAAACCTTCTATAAGCTGTGATTTTAAAAAATGGTGGAAGTAAGCTTTTCTTATTTCCAGACGCATGCGCAAACTATAGAAAGTCGTTATGATGTAGAATGTGCATACTTTGAAGATTCCATTTATGAAATAAAACAGATTTTCTAAAAACTCGTGTTTTTTACGAAATCATGTAAACCTTCTAGACGCTGTGATTTTAAAAAACGGTGGAAGTAAACTTTTCTTATTTCCGGACGAATGCACAAACTATAAAAAGTCGTTATGACGTATAATGTGCAAACTTTGTTGATTCCATTTGTGAAATAAAACACATTTTCTAAAAACTCGTGTTTTTTAAGAAATCATGTAAACCTTCTAGAAGCTGTGATTTTAAAAAACGAGGGAAGTAAGCTTTTCTTATTTCCAAATGCATGCGCAAACTATAGAAATTCATTATGACGTAGAATGTGCATACTTTGTTGATTCCATTTATGAAATAAAACACATTTTCTAAAAACTCGTGTTTTTTAACAAATCATGTAAACCTTCTAGAAGCTGTGATTTTAAAAAACGGGGGAAGTAAGCTTTTCTTATTTCCCGACGCATGCGCAAACTATAGAAAGTCGTTATGACGTAGAATGTGCATACTTTGAAGATTCCATTTATGAAATAAAACAGATTTTCTAAAAACTCGTGTTTTTTACGAAATCATGTAAACCTTCTAGACGCTGTGATTTTAAAAAACGGTGGAAGTAAACTTTTCTTATTTCCGGACGAATGCACAAACTATAAAAAGTCGTTCTGACGTATAATGTGCAAACTTTGTTGATTCCATTTATCAAATAAAACACATTTTCTAAAAACTCGTGTTTTTTACGAAATCATGTAAATCTTCTAGAAGCTGTGATTTTAAAAAACGGTGGAAGTAAGCTTTTCTTATTTCCGGACGAATGCGCAAAATATAGAAAGTTGTTATGACGTAGAATGTGCAAACTTTTGTTGATTCCATTTATGAAATAAAACACATTTTCTAAAAACTCGTGTTTTTTACGAAATCATGTAAACCTTCTAGAAGCTGTGATTTTAAAAAACGGTGGAAGTAAGCTTTTCTTATTTCCGGACGCATGCACAAACTATAGAAAGTAGTTATTACGTAGAATGCGCATACATTGTTGATTCCATTTATGAAATAAAACACATTTTCTAAAAACTCGTGTTTTTTAAGAAATCATGTAAACCTTCAAGAAGCTCTGATTTTAAAAAACGGTGGAAGTAAGCTTTTCTTACTTCCGGACGCATGCGTAAACTATAGAAAGTCGTTATGACGTAGAATGTGCATACTTTCTAGATTCCATTTATGAAATAAAACACATTTTCTAAAAACTCGTGATTTTTACGAAATCATGTAAACCTTCTAGAAGCTGTGATTTTAAAAAACGTTGGAAGTAAGCTTTTCTTCTTTCCATACAAATGTGTAAACTATAGAAATTCGTTATGACGTAGAATGTGCATACTTTGTTGATTCCGTTTATGAAATAAAACACATTTTCTAAAAACTCGTGTTTTTTACGAAATCATCTAAACCTTCTACAAGCTGTGATTTTCAAAAATGGTGGAAGTAAGCTTTTCCTAATTCCATATGCATGCGCAAACTATAGAAAGTCGTTATGACGTAGAATGTGCATACTTTGTTGATTCCATTTATGAAATAAAACACATTTTCTAAAAACTCATGTTTTTTACGTAATCATGTAAACCTTCTAGAACCTGTGATTTTAAAAAATGGTGGAAGTAAGCTTTTCTTATTTCCAAACGCATGCGCAAACTATAGAAAGTCATGATGACGTAGAATGTGCATACTTTGTTGATTCCATTTATCAAATAAAACACATTTTCTAAAAACTCTTGTTTTTTACGAAATCATGTAAACCTTCTAGAAGCTGTGATTTTAAAAAACGGTGGAAGTAAGCTTTTCTTATTTCCGGACGCATGCGCAAACTATAGAAAGTCGTTATGACGTAGAATGTGCATACTTTCTTGATTCCATTTATGAAATAAAACACATTTTCTAAAAACTCGTGTTTTTTAAGAAATCATGTAAACCTTCTAGAAGCTGTGATTTTCAAAAATGGTGGAAGTAAGCTTTTCTTATTTCCAGATGCCTGCGCAAACTATAGAAAGTCGTTATGACGTAGAATGTGCATACTTTTTTTATTCCATTTATGAAATAAAACACATTTTGTAAAAACTCGTGTTTTTTAAGAAATCATGTAAACCTTCTAGAAGCTGTGATTTTAAAAAATGGTGGAAGTACGCTTTTCTTATTTCCAGACGCATGCGCAAACTATAGAAAGTCGTTATGACATAGAATGTGCATACTTTGTTGATTCCATTTATGAATTAAAACACATTTTCTAAAAAGTCGTGTTTTTTGAGAAATCATGTAAACCTTCTAGAATCTGTGATTTTAAAAAACGGGGGAAGTAAGCTTTTCTTATTTCCAAATGCATGCGCAAACTATAGAAATTCGTTATGACGTAGAATGTGCATACTTTGTTGATTCCATTGATGAAATAAAACACATTTTCTTAAAACTCGTGTTTTTTAACAAATCATGTAAACCTTCTAGAAGCTGTGATTTTAAAAAACGGGGGAAGTAAGCTTTTCTTACTTCCCGACGCATGCGCAAACTATAGAAAGTCGTTATGACGTAGAATGTGCATACTTTGTAGATTCCATTTATCAAATAAAACACATTTTCTAAAAACTCATGTTTTTTAAGAAATCATGTAAACCTTCTAGAAGCTGTGATTTGAAAAAACGGGAGAAGTAAGCTTTTCTTATTTCCAAACGCATGCGCAAACTATAGAAAGTCGTTATGACGTAGAATGTGCATACTTTGTTGATTCCATTTATGAAATAAAACACATTTTCTAAAAACTCATGTTTTTTACGAAATCATGTAAACCTTCTAGAAGCTGTGATTTTAAAAAACCGGGGAAGTAAGCTTTTCTTATTTCCGGACGCATACGCAAACTATAGAAAGTCGTTATGATGTAGAATGTGCATACTTTGTAGATTCCATTTATGAAATAAAACACATTTTCTAAACACTCGTGTTTTTTACGAAATCATGTAAACCTTCTAGAAGCTGTGATTTTAAAAAACGGGGGAAGTAAGCGTTTCTTATTTCCGGACGCATGCGCAAACTATAGAAAGTTATTATGACGTAGAATGTGCATACTTTGTTGATTCTATTTATGAAATAAAACACATTTTCTAAAATCTCATGTTTTTTAAGAAATCATGTAAACCTTCTAGAAGCTGTGATTTTAAAAAACGGGGGAAGTAAGCTTTTCTTATTTCCCGACGCATGCGCAAACTATAGAAAGTCGTTATGACGTAGAATGTGCATACTTTGTTGATTCCATTTATGAAATAAAACACATTTTCTAAAAACTCGTGTTTTTTAAGAAATCATGTAAACCTTCTAGAAGCTGTGACTTTAAAAAAAAGCGGAAGTAAGCTTTTCTTATTTCCGGACGCATGCACAAACTATAGAAAGTAGTTATGACGTAGAATGTGCATACTTTGTTGATTCCATTTATGAAATAAAATACATTTTCTAAAAACTCGTGTTTTTTACGAAATCATGTAAACCTTCTAGAAGCTGTGATTTTAAAAAACGGGGGGAAGTAATCTTTTCTTATTTCCAGACGCATGCACAAACTATAGAAAGTCGTTATGACGTAGAATGTGCATACTTTGTTGATTCTATTTATGAAATAAAACACATTTTCTAAAAACTCATGTTTTTTAAGAAATCATGTAAACCTTCTAGAAGCAGTGATTTGAAAAAACGGGGGAAGTAAGCTTTTCTTATTTCCAAACGCATGCGCAAACTATAGAAAGTCGTTATGACGTAGATTGTGCATACTTTGTTGATTCCATTTATGAAATAAAACACATTTTCTAAAAACTCGTGTTTTTTACGAAATCATGTAAACCTTCTAGAACCTGTGATTTTAAAAAACCGGGGAAGTAAGCTTTTCTTATTTCCGGACGCATACGCAAACTATAGAAAGTCGTTATGATGTAGAATGTGCATACTTTCTAGATTCCATTTATGAAATAAAACACATTTTCTAAACACTCGTGTTTTTTACGAAATCATGTAAACCTTCTAGAAACTGTGATTTTAAAAAACGGGGGAAGTAAGCGTTTCTTATTTCCGGACGCATGCGCAAACTATAGAAAGTCGTTATGACGTAGAATGTGTATACTTTGTAGATTCCATTTTAGAAATAAAACACATTTTCTAAAAACTCGTGTTTTTTACGAAATCATGTAAACCTTCTAGAAGCTGTGATTTTCAAAAACGGTGGAAGTAAGCTTTTCTTATTTCCGGACGAATGCGCAAACTATAGAAAGTCATTATGACATTGAATGTACATACTTTGTTGATTCCATTTATGAAATAAAACACATTTTCTAAAAGCTCGTGTTTTTTAAGAAATCATGTAAACCTTCTAGAAGCTGTGATTTTAAAAAACGGTGTAAGTAAGCTTTTCTTATTTCAGGACACATGCGCAAACTATGGAAAGTCGTTATGACATAGAATATGCATACTTTGTTGATTCCATTTATGAAATAAAACACATTTTCTAAAGACTCGTGTTTTTTACGAAATCCTGTAAACCTTCTAAAAGCTGTGATTTTAAAAATTGGTGGAAGTAAGCTTTTCTTATTTCCGGACGAATGCGCAAACAATAGAAATTCGTTATGACGTAGAATATGCATACTTTGTTGATTCTATTTATGAAATAAAACACATTTTCTAAAAACACATGTTTTTTAAGAAATCATGTAAACCATCTAGAAGCCGTGATTTTGAAAAACGGGGGAAGTAAGCTTTTCTTATTTGCAAACGCATGCGCAAACTATAGAAAGTCGTTATGACATAGAATGTGCATACTTTGTTGATTCCATTTATGCAATAAAACACATTCTCTAAAAATTCGTGTTTTTTAAGAAATCATGTAAACCTTCTAGAAGCTCTGATTTTAAAAAACCGGGGAAGTAAGCTTTTCTTATTTCAGGACGCATGCGCAAACTATAGAAACTCGTTATGACGTAGAATGTGCATACTTTGTTGATTCCATTTATGAAATAAAACACATTTTCTAAAAACTCGTGTTTTTTATGAAATCATGTAAACCTTCTAGAAGCTGTGATTTTAAAAAACGGGGGAAGTAAGCTTTTCTTATTTCCAGACGCTTGCGCAAACTTTAGAAAGTCGTTATTATGTAGAATGTGCATACTTTGTTGATTCTCTTTATGAAATAAAACACATTTTCTAAAAACTCATGTTTTTTAAGAAATCATGTAAACCTTCTAGAAGCTGTGATTTTAAAAAACGGGGGAAGTAAGCTTTTCTTATTTCCAAACTCATGCACAAACTATAGAAAGGTGTTATGACGTAGAATGTGCATACTTTGTTGATTCCATTTATGAAATAAAACACATTTTCTAAAAACTCGTGTTTTTTAAGAAATCATGTAAACCTTCTAGAAGCTGTGATTTTAAAAAACCGGGGAAGTAAGCTTTTCTTATTTCCGGACGCATGCGCAAACTATAGAAAGTCGTTATGACATAGAATGTCCATACTTTGTAGATTCCATTTATGAAATAAAACACATTTTCTAAAAACTCGTGTTTTTTAGGAAATCATGTAAACCTTCTAGAAGCTGTGATTTTAAAAAACGGTGGAAGTAAGCTTTTCTTATTTAAGGACGCATGCGTAAACTATAGAAAGTCGTTATGACATAGAATATGCATACTTTGTTGATTCCATTTATGAAATAAAACACATTTTCTAAAAACTTGTGTTTTTTAAGAAATCATGTAAACCTTCTAGAAGCTGTGATTTTAAAAAACGGGGGAAGTAAGCTTTTCTTATTTCCGGACGAATGCGCAAACTATAGAAAGTCGTTATGATGTAGAATGTGCATACTTTGTTGATTCCATTTATGAAATAAAACACATTTTCTAAAAACTCGTATTTTTTACGAAATCATGTAAACCTTCTAGAAGCTGTGATTTTAAAAAACGGGGGAAGTAAGCTTTTCTTATTTCCAGACGCGTGCGCAAACTATAGAAAGTTGTTATGACATAGAATGTGCATACTTTGTTGATTCTATTTATGAAATAAAACACATTTTCTAAAAACTCATGTTTTTTAAGAAATCATGTAAACCTTCTAGAAGCTGTGATTTTAAAAAACGGGAGAAGTAAGCTTTTCTTATTTCCAAACGCATGCACAAACTATTAAAAGTCGTTATGACATAGAATGTGCATACTTTGTTTATTCCATTTATGGAATAAAACACATTTTCTAAAAACTCATGTTTTTTAAGAAAACATGTAAACCTTCTGGAAGCTGTGATTTTAAAAAATGGGGGAAGTAAGCTTTTCTTATTTCCGGACGCATGCACAAACTATAGAAAGTCGTTATGACGTAGAATGTACATACTTTGTAGATTCCATTTATGGAATAAAACACATTTTCTAAAAACTCATGTTTTTTACGAAATCATGTAAACCTTCTGGAAGCTGTGATTTTAAAAAACGGTGTAACTAAGCTTTTCTTATTTCCGAACGCATACGGAAACTATCGAAAGTTGTTATGACGTAGAATGTGCATACTTTGTAGATTCCATTGATGAAATAAAACACATTTTCTAAAAACTCGTGTTTTTTACGAAATCATGTAAACCTTCTAGAAGTACTGATTTTAAAAAACGGTGGAAGTAAGCTTTTCTTATTTCTGGACGAATGCGCAAACTATAGAAAGTCGTTATGACATAGAATGTGCATACTTTGTTGATTCCATTTATGAAATAAAACACATTTTCAAAAAACTCGTGTTTTTTAAGAAATCATGTAAACCTTATAGAAGCTGTGATTTTAAAAAACGGGGGAAGTAAGCTTTTCTTATTTCCAAACGCATTCGCAAACTATAGAAAGTCGTTATGACATAGAATGTGCATACTTTGTTGATTCTATTTATGAAATAAAACACATTTTCTAAAAACTCATTTTTTTAAGAAATCATGTAAACCTTCTACAAGCTGTGATTTTAAAAAACGGGGGAAGTAAGCTGTTCTTATTTCAAACGCATGCGCAAACTATAGAAAGTCGTTATGACGTAGAATTTGCATACTTTGTAGATTCCATTTATGAAATAAAACACATTTTCTAAAAACTCGTGTTTTTTACGAAATCATTTAAACCTTCTAGAAGCTGTGATTTTAAAAAACGGGGGAAGTAAGCATTTCTTATTTCCGGACGCATGCGCAAACTATAGGAAGTCATTATGACGTAGAATGTGCATCCTTTGTAGATTCCATTTATTAAATAAAACACATTTTCTAAAAACTCGTGTTTTTTACGAAATCATGTAAACCATCTAGAAGCCGTGATTTTAAAAAACGGTGGAAGTAAGCTTTTCTTATTTCCAGACGAATGCGCAAACTATAGAAAGTTGTTATGACGTAGAATGTGCATACTTTGTTGATTCCATTTATGAAATAAAACACATTTTCTAAAAACTCGTGTTTTTTACGAAATCATGTAAACCTTCTAGAAGCTGTGATTTTAAAAAACGGTGGAAGTAAGCTTTTCTTATTTAAGGACGCATGCGCAAACTATAGAAAGTCGTTATGACGTAAAATATGCATACTTTGTTGCTTCCATTTATGAAATAAAACACATTTTCTAAAAACTCGTGTTTTTTAAGAAATCATGTAAACCTTCTAGAAGCTGTGATTTTAAAAAACGGTGGAAGTAAGCTTTTCTTATTTCCGAACGCATGCGCAAACTATAGAAAGTCGTTATGACGTAGAATGTGCATACTTTGTAGATTCCATTTTTGAAATAAAACACATTTTCTAAAAACTCGTGTTTTTTACGAAATCATTTAAACCTTTTAGAAGCTGTGATTTTAAAAAACAGGGGAAGTAAGCGTTTCTTATTTCCGGACGCATGCGCAAACTATAGAAAGTCATTATGACATAGAATGTGCATCCTTTGTAGATTCCATTTATGAAATAAAACACATTTTCTAAAAACTCGTGTTTTTTACGAAATCATGTAAACCTTCTAGAAGCTGTGATTTTAAAAAATGGTGGAAGTAAGCTTTTCTTATTTCCGGACGAATGCGCAAACTATAGAAAGTCCTTATGACGTAGAATGTGCATACTTTGTTGATTCCATTTATGAAATAAAACACATTTTCTAAAAATTCATGTTTTTTAAGAAATCATGTAAACCTTCTAGAAGCTGTGATTTTAAAAAACGGGAGAAGTAAGCTTTTCTTATTTCCAAACGCATGCGCAAAATATAGAAAGTCGTTATGACATAGAATGTCCATACTTTGTTGATTCCATTTATGAAATAAAACAAATTTTCTAAAAACTCGTCTTTTTTAAGAAATCATGTAAACCTTCTAGAAGCTTTGATTTTAAAAAACGGGGGAAGTAAGCGTTTCTTATTTCCGGACGCATGCGCAAACTATAGAAATTCGTTATGACGTAGAATGTGCATACTTTGTAGTTTCCATTTATCAAATAAAACACATTTTCTCAAAACTGGTGTTTTTTACGAAATCATGTAAACCTTCTAGAAGCTGTGATTTTAAAAAACGGTGTAACTAAGTTTTTCTTCTTTCCGGACGCATGCGCAAACTATCGAAAGTTGTTATGACGTAGAATGTGGATACTTTGTAGATTCTATTGATGAAATAAAACACATTTTCTAAAACTTCATGTTTTTTACGAAATCATGTAAACCTTCTAGAAGCTGTGATTTTAAAAAACGGTGGAAGTAAGCTTTTCTTATTTCCGGACGCATGCGCAAACAACAGAAAGTCGTTATGACCTAGAATGTGCATACTTTGTTGATTCTATTTATGAAATAAAACACATTTTCTAAAAACTCATGTTTTTTAAGAAATCATGTAAACCTTCTAGAAGCACTGATTTTAAAAAACGGGGGAAGTAAGCTTTTCTTATTTCCAAACGCATTCGCAAACTATAGAAAGTCGTTATGACGTAGAATGTGCATACTTTGTTGATTCTATTTATGAAATAAAACACATTTTCTAAAAATTCATGTTTTTTAAGAAATCATGTAAACCTTCTAGAAGCTGTGATTTTAAAAAACGGGGGAAGTAAGCTTTTCTTATTTCCAAACGCATGAGCAAACTATAGAAATTCGTTATGACGTAGAATGTGCATACTTTGTTGATTCCATTTATGAAATAAAACAAATTTTCTAAAAACTCGTGTTTTTTAAGAAATCATGTAAACCTTCTAGAAGCTGTGATTTTAAAAAACGGGGGAAGTAAGCGTTTCTTATTTCCGGACGCATGCGCAAACTATAGAAATTCATTATGACGTAGAATGTGCATACTTTGTAGTTTCCATTTATCAAATAAAACACATTTTCTCAAAACTGGTGTTTTTTACGAAATCATGTAAACCTTCTAGAAGCTGTGATTTTAAAAAACGGTGTAACTAAGCTTTTCTTCTTTCCGGACGCATGCGCAAACTATGGAAAGTTGTTATGACGTAGAATGTGGATACTTTGTAGATTCTATTGATGAAATAAAACACATTTTCTAAAAACTCGTGTTTTTTACGAAATCATGTAAACCTTCTAGAAGCTGTGATTTTAAAAAACGGTGGAAGTAAGCTTTTCTTATTTCCGGACGCATGCGCAAACTACAGAAAGTCGTTATGACCTAGAATGTGCATACTTTGTTGATTCTATTTATGAAATAAAACACATTTTCTATAAACTCATGTTTTTTAAGAAATCATGTAAACCTTCTCGAAGCTGTGATTTTAAAAAACGTGGGAAGTAAGCTTTTCTTATTTCGAAACGCATGCACAAACTATAGAAATTCGTTATGACGTAGAATGTGCATACTTTGTTGATAACATTTATGAAATAAATACCATTTTCTAAAAATTCGTGTTTTTTAAGAAATCATGTAAACCTTCTAGAAGCTGTGATTTTAAAAAACGGGGGAAGTAAGCTTTTCTTATTTCCAAACGCATTCGCAAACTATAGAAAGTCGTTATGACGTAGAATGTGCATACTTTGTTGATTCTATTTATGAAATAAAACACATTTTCTAAAAAGTCATGTTTTTTAAGAAATCATGTAAACCTTCTAGAAGCTGTGATTTTAAAAAACGGGGGAAGTAAGCTTTTCTTATTTCCAAACGCATGCGCAAACTATAGAAAGTCGTTATGATGTAGAATGTGCATACTATGTTGATTCCATTTATGAAATAAAACACATTTTCTAAAAACTCACGTTTTTTAAGAAATCATGTAAACCTTCTAGAAGCTGTGCTTTTAAAAAACGGGTGAAGTAGGCTTTTCTTATTTTCGAACGGATGTGCAAACTATAGAAAGTCGTTATGACGTAGAATGTGCATACTTTGTTGATTCTATTTATGAAATAAAACACATTTTCTAAAAACTCGTGTTTTTTAAGAAATCATGTAAATCTTCTAGAAGCTGTGATTTTAAAAAACGGGGGAAGTAAGCTTTTCTTATTTCCGGACGCATGCGCAAACTATACAAATTCGTTATGACGTAGAATGTGCATACTTTGTAGATTCCATTTATGAAATAAAACACATTTTCTAAAAACTCGTGTTTTTTACGAAATCATGTAAACCTTCTAGACGCTGTGATTTTAAAAAACGGTATAACTAAGCTTTTCTTGTTTCCGGACGCATGCGCAAACTATCGAAAGTTGTTATGACGTAGAATGTGCATACTTTGTAGATTCCATTGATGAAATAAAACACATTTTCTAAAAACTCATGTTTTTTACGAAATCATGTAAACCTTCTAGAAGCTGTGATTTTATAAAACGGTGGAAGTAAGCTTTTCTTATTTCCGGACGAATGCGCAAACTATAGAAAATCGTTATGATGTAGAATGTGCATACTTTGTTGATTCCATTTATGAAATAAAACACATTTTCTAAAAACTCGTGTTTTTTAAGAAATCATGTAAACCTTCTAGAAGCTGTGATTTTAAAAAACGGGGGAAGTAAGCTTTTCTTATTTCCAAACGCATGCCAAACTATAGAAAGTCGTTATGACATAGAATGTGCATACTTTGTTGATTCTATTTATGAAATAAAACACATTATCTAAAAACTCATGTTTTTTAACAAAGCATGTAAACCATCTAGAAGCTGTGATTTTAAAAAACGGGGGAAGTAAGCTTTTCTTATTTCCAAACGCATGCGCAAACTGTAAAAAGTCATTATGACGTAGAATGTGCATACTTTCTTCATTCAATTTATGAAATAAAACACATTTTCTAAAAACTCGCGTTTTTTAAGAAATCATGTCAACCTTCTAAAAGATGTGATTTTAAAAAACCGGGGAAGTAAACTTTTCTTATTTCCGGACACATGCGCAAACTGTAGAAAGTCGTTATGACGTAGAATGTGCATACTTTGTAGATTCCATTTATGAAATAAAACACATTTTCTAAACACTCGTGTTTTTTACGAAATCATGTAAACCTTCTAGAAGCTGTGATTTTAAAAAACGGGGGAAGTAAGCGTTTCTTATTTCCGGACGCATGCGCAAACTATAGAAAGTCGTTATCACGTAGAATGTGCATCCTTTGTAGATTCCATTTATGAAATAAAACACATATTCTAAAAACTCGTGTTTTTTACGAAATCATGTAAACCTTCTAGAAGCTGTGATTTTAAAAAACGGTGGAAGTAAGCTTTTCTTATTTCCGGACGAATGCGCAAACCAGAGAAAGTCTTTATGATGTAGAATGTGCACACTTTGTTGATTCCATTTATGAAATAAAACACATTTTCTAAAAACTCGTGTTTTTTAAGAAATCATGTAAACTTTCTAGAAGCTGTGATTTTAAAAAACGGGGGAAGTAAGCTTTTCTTATTTCCGGACGCATGCGCAAACTATAGAAAGTCGTTATGATGTAGAATGTGCATACTTTCTAGAGTCCATTTATCAAATAAAACACATTTTCTAAAAACTCGTGTTTTTTACGAAATCATGTAAACCTTCTAGAAGCTGTGATTTTAAAAAACGGTGGAAGTAAGCTTTTCTTATTTCCGGATGAATGCGCAAACTATAGAAAGTCGTTATGACGTAGAATGTTCATACTTTGTTGATTCCATTTATGAAATAAAACACATTTTTCTAAAAACTCGTGTTTTTTAAGAAATCATGTAAACCTTCTAGAAGCTGTGATTTTACAAAATGGGGGAACTAAGCTTTTCTTATTTCCAAACGCATGCGCAAACTATAGAAAGTCGTTATGACGTAGAATGTGCATACTTTTGTTGATTCCATTTATGAAATAAAACACATTTTCTAAAAACTCGTGTTTTTTAAGAAATCATGTAAACCTTTTAGAAGCTGTGATTTTAAAAAACGGGGGAAGTAAGTTTTTCTTATTTCTGGACGCATGCGCAAACTATAGAAAGTCGTTATGACGTAGAATGTGCATCCTTTGTAGATTCCATTTATGAAATAAAACACATTTTCTAAAAACTCGTGTTTTTTACGAAATCATATAAACCATCTAGAAGCTGTGATTTTAAAAATCGGTGGAAGTAAGCTTTTCTTATTTCCGGACGCATGCGCAAACTATAGAAAGTCGTTATGACGTAGAATGTGCATCCTTTGTAGATTCCATTTATGAAATAAAACACATTTTCTAAAAACTCATGTTTTTTACGAAATCATGTAAACCTTCTAGAAGCTGTGACTTTAAAAAACGGTGGAAGTAAGCTTTTCTTATTTCCGGACGCATGCGCAAACTATAGAAAGTCGTTATGACGTAGAATGTGCATCCTTTGTAGATTCCATTTATGAAATAAAACACATTTTCTAAAAACTCGTGTTTTTTAAGAAATCATGTAAACCATCTAGAAGCTGTGATTTTAAAAAACGGTGGAGGTAAGCTATTCTTATTTCCGGACGAATGCGCCAACTATAGAAAGTCGTTAGGACGTAGAATGTGCATACTTTGTTGATTCCATTTATGAAATAAAACACATTTTCTAAAAACTCGTGTTTTTTAAGAAATCATGTAAACCTTCTAGAAGCTGTGATTTTAAAAAACGTGGGAAGTAAGCTTTTCTTATTTCCAAACGCATGCGCAAACTATAAAAAGTCGTTATGACGTAGAATGTGCATACTTTGTTGATTCCATTTATGAAATAAAACACATTTTCTAAAAACTCGTGTTTTTTAGGAAATCATGTAAACCTTCTAGAAGCTATGATTTTAAAAAACCGGGGAAGTAAACTTTTCTTATTTCCGGATGCATGCGCAAACTATAGAAAGTCGTTATGACATAGAATGTGCATACTTTGTAGATTCCATTGATGAAATAAAACACATTTTCTAAACACTCGTGTTTTTTACGAAATCATGTAAACCTTCTAGAAGCTGTGATTTTAAAAAATGGGGGAAGTAAGCGTTTCTTATTTCCGGACGCATGCGCAAACTATAGAAAGTCGTTATGACATAGAATGTGCATCCTTCGTAGATTCCATTTATGAAATAAAACACATTTTCTAAAAACTCGTGTTTTTCACGAAATCATGTAAACCTTCTAGAAGTTGTGATTTTAAAAAACCGTGGAAGTAAGCTTTTCTTATTTCCGGACGAATGCGCAAACTATAGAAAGTCGTTATGACGTAGAATGTGCATACTTTGTTGATTCCATTTATGAAATAAAACACATTTTCTAAAAACTCGTGTCTTTTACAAAATCATGTAATCCTTCTAGAAGCTATGATTTTAAAAAACGGTGGAAGTAAGCTTTTCTTATTTCAAGACGCATGCGCAAACTATAGAAAGTCGTTATGACGTAGAATATGCATACTTTGTTGATTCCATTTATGAAATAAAACACGTTTTCTAAAAACTCGTGTTTTTTAAGAAATAATGTAAACATTCTAGAAGCTGTGATTTTGAAAAACGGGGGAAGTAAGCTTTTCTTATTTCCAAACGCATGTGCAAACTATAGAAAGTCGTTCTGACGTAGAATGTGCATACTTTGTTGATTCCATTTATGAAATAAAACACATTTTCTAAAAACTCGTGTTTTTTACGAAATCATGTAAACCTTCTAGAAGCTGTGATTTTAGAAAACGGTGTAACTAACCTTTTATTCTTTCCGGTCGCATGCTCAAACTATCGAAAGTTGTTATGACGTAGAATGTGCATACTTTGTAGATTCTATTGATGAAATAAAATACATTTTCTAAAAACTCGTGTTTTTTACGAAATCATGTAAACCTTCTAGAAGCTGTGATTTTAAAAAACGGCGGAAGTAAGCTTTTCTTATTTTCGGACGCATACGCAAACTATAGAAAGTCGTTATGACGTAGAATGTGCAAACTTTGTTGATTCTATTTATTAAATAAAACACATTTTCTAAAAACTCGTGTTTTTTAAGAAATCATGTAAACCTTCTAGAAGCTGTGATTTCAAAAAACGGGGGAAGTAAGCTTTTCTTATTTCCGAACGCATGCGCAAACTATAGAAAGTCGTTATGACATAGAGCGTACATACTTTGTTGATTCTATTTATGAAATAAAACACATTTTCTAAAAACTCATGTTTTTTAAGAAATCATGTAAACCTTCTAGAAGCACTGATTTTAGAAAACGGGGGATGTAAGCTTTTCTTATTTCCAAACGCATGCGCAAACTATAGAAAGTCGTTATGACGTAGAATGTGCATACTTTGTTGATTCCATTTATGAAATAAAACACATTTTCTAAAAACTCGTGTTTTTTACGAAATCATGTAAACCTTCCAGAAGCTGTGATTTTAAAAAACTGTGGAAGTAAGCTTTTCTTATTTCCGGACGCATCAACAAACTATAGAAAGTCGTTATGACATAGAATGTGCATACTTTGTTGATTCCATTTATGAAATAAAATACATTTTCTAAAAACTCGTGTTTTTTACGAAATCATGTAAACCTTCTAGAAGCTGTGATTTTAAAAAACGGAGGAAGTAAGCTTTTCTTATTTCCAGACGCATGCGCAAACTATAGAAAGTCGTTATGACGTAGAATGTGCATACTTTGTTGATTCTATTTATGAAATAAAACACATTTTCTAAAAACTCATGTTTTTTAAGAAATCATGTAAACCTTCTAGATGCTGTGATTTGAAAAAATGGGGGAAGTAAGCTTTTCTTATTTCCAAACGCATGCGCAAACTATAGAAAGCCGTTATGACGTAGAATGTGCATACTTTGTTGTTCCATTTATGAAATAAAACACATTTTCTAAAGACTCGTGTTTTTTACGAAATCATGTAAACCTTCTAGAAGCTGTGATTTTAAAAAATGGTGGAAGTAGGCTTTTTTTATTTCAAGACGCATGCGCAAACTATCGAAAGTCGTTATGACGTAGAATATGCATACTTTGTTGATTCCATTTATGAAATAAAACACATTTTCTAAAAACTCGTGTTTTTTAAGAAATCATGTAAACCTTCTAGAAACCGTGATTTTAAAAAACGGTGGAAGTAAGCTTTCCTTATTTCAGGACGCATGCGCAAACTATAGAAAGTCGTTATGACGTAGAATATGCATACTTTTTTGATTCCATTTATGAAATAAAACACATTTTCTAAAAACTCGTGTTTTCTACGAAATCATGTAAACCTTCTAGAAGCTGTGATTTTAAAAAACGGTGGAAGTAAGCTTTTCTTATTTCCGGACGAATGCGCAAACTATAGAAAGTCGTTATGACGTAGAATGTGCATACTTTGTTGATTCCATTTATGAAATAAAACAAATTTTCTAAAAACTCGTGTTTTTTACGAAATCATGTAAACCTTCTAGAAGCTGTGATTTTAAAAAACGGGGGAAGTAAGTTTTTCTTATTTCCAGACGCATGCGCAAACTATAGAAAGTCGTTATGACGTAGAATGTGCATACTTTGTTGATTCTATTTATGAAATAAAACACATTTTGTAAAAACTCATGTTTTTTAAGATATCATGTAAACCTTCTAGAAGCTGAGATTTTAAAAAATGGGGGAAGTAAGCTTTTCTTATTTCCAGACGCATGCGCAAACTATAGAAAGTTGTTATGACGTAGAATGTGCATACTTTGTTGATTCCATTTATGAAATAAAACACATTTTCTAAAAACTCGTGTTTTTTAAGAAATCATGTAAACCTTCTAGAAGCTGTGACTTTAAAAAACCGCGGAAGTAAGCTTTTCTTATTTCCGGACGCATCCGCAAACTATAGAAAGTCGTTATGACGTAGAATGTGCATACTTTGTTGATTCCATTTATGAAATAAAATACATTTTCTAAAAACTCGTGTTTTTTACGAAATCATGTAAACCTTCTAGAAGCTGTGATTTTAAAAAACGGGGGAAGTAATCTTTTCTTATTTCCAGACGCATGCACAAACTATACAAAGTCGTTATGACGTAGAATGTGCATACTTTGTTGATTCTATTTATGAAATAAAACACATTTTCTAAAAACTCATGTTTTTTAAGAAATCATGTAAACCTTCTAGAAGCCGTGATTTGAAAAAACGGGGGAAGTAAGCTTTTCTTATTTCCAAACGCATGCGCAAACTATAGAAAGTCGTTATGACGTAGAATGTGCATACTTTGTTGATTCTATTTATGAAATAAAACACATTTTGTAAAAACTCGTGTTTTTTAAGATATCATGTAAACCTTCTAGAAGCTGAGATTTTAAAAAATGGGGGAAGTAAGCTTTTCTTATTTCCAGACGCATGCGCAAACTATAGAAAGTCGTTATGACGTAGAATGTGCATACTTTGTTGATTCCATTTATGAAATAAAACACATTTTCTAAAAACTCGTGTTTTTTACGAAATCATGTAAACCTTCTAGAAGCTGTGATTTTAGAAAACGGTGGAAGTAAGGTTTTCTTTTTTCCGGACGAATGCGCAAACCAGGGAAAGTCGTTATGACATAGAATGTGCATACTTTGTTGATTCCATTTATGAAATAAAACACATTTTCTAAAAACTCGTGTTTTTTAAGAAATCATGTAAACCTTCTAGAAGCTGTGATTTTAAAAAACGAGGGTAGTAAGCTTTTCTTATTTCCGGATGCATGCGCAAACTATAGAAAGTCGTTATGATGTAGAATGTGCATACTTTGTTGATTCCATTTATGAAATAAAACAAATTTTGTAAAAACTCGTGTTTTTTACGAAATAATGTAAACCTTTTAGAAGCTTTGATTTTAAAAAACTGTGGAAGTAAGCTTTTCTTATTTCCGGATGAATTCGCAAACTATAGAAAGTTGTTATGGGGTAGAATGTGCATACTTTGTAGATTGTATTTATGTAATAAAACACATTTTCTAAAAACTCGTGTTTTTTACGAAATCATGTAAACCTTCTAGAAGCTGTGATTTTAAAAAACGGTGGAAGTAAGCTTTTCTTATTTCCGGATGCATGCGCAAACTATAGAAAGTCGTTATGATGTAGAATGTGCATACTTTGTTGATTCCATTTATGAAATAAAACAAATTTTGTAAAAACTCGTGTTTTTTACGAAATAATGTAAACCTTTTAGAAGCTTTGATTTTAAAAAACTGTGGAAGTAAGCTTTTCTTATTTCCGGATGAATTCGCAAACTATAGAAAGTCGTTATGGGGTAGAATGTGCATACTTTGTAGATTGCATTTATGTAATAAAACACATTTTCTAAAAACTCGTGTTTTCTACGAAATCATGTAAACCTTCTAGAAGCTGTGATTTTAAAAAACGGTGGAAGTAAGCTTTTCTTATTTCCGGACGAATGCGCAAACTATAGAAAGTCGTTATGACGTAGAATGTGCATACTTTGTTGATTCCATTTATGAAATAAAACAAATTTTCTAAAAACTCGTGTTTTTTAGGAAATCATGTAAACCTTCTAGAAGCTGTGATTTTAAAAAACGGGGGAAGTAAGTTTTTCTTATTTCCAGACGCATGCGCAAACTATAGAAAGTCGTTATGACGTAGAATGTGCATACTTTGTTGATTCTATTTATGAAATAAAACACATTTTGTAAAAACTCATGTTTTTTAAGATATCATGTAAACCTTCTAGAAGCTGAGATTTTAAAAAATGGGGGAAGTAAGCTTTTCTTATTTCCAGACGCATGCGCAAACTATAGAAAGTTGTTATGACGTAGAATGTGCATACTTTGTTGATTCCATTTATGAAATAAAACACATTTTCTAAAAACTCGTGTTTTTTAAGAAATCATGTAAACCTTCTAGAAGCTGTGACTTTAAAAAACCGCGGAAGTAAGCTTTTCTTATTTCCGGACGCATCCGCAAACTATAGAAAGTCGTTATGACGTAGAATGTGCATACTTTGTTGATTCCATTTATGAAATAAAATACATTTTCTAAAAACTCGTGTTTTTTACGAAATCATGTAAACCTTCTAGAAGCTGTGATTTTAAAAAACAGGGGAAGTAATCTTTTCTTATTTCCAGACGCATGCACAAACTATACAAAGTCGTTATGACGTAGAATGTGCATACTTTGTTGATTCTATTTATGAAATAAAACACATTTTCTAAAAACTCATGTTTTTTAAGAAATCATGTAAACCTTCTAGAAGCAGTGATTTGAAAAAACGGGGGAAGTAAGCTTTTCTTATTTCCAAACGCATGCGCAAACTATAGAAAGTCGTTATGACGTAGAATGTGCATACTTTGTTGATTCTATTTATGAAATAAAACACATTTTGTAAAAACTCGTGTTTTTTAAGATATCATGTAAACCTTCTAGAAGCTGAGATTTTAAAAAATGGGGGAAGTAAGCTTTTCTTATTTCCAGAAGCATGCGCAAACTATAGAAAGTCGTTATGACGTAGAATGTGCATACTTTGTTGATTCCATTTATGAAATAAAACACATTTTCTAAAAACTCGTGTTTTTTACGAAATCATGTAAACCTTCTAGAAGCTGTGATTTTAGAAAACGGTGGAAGTAAGGTTTTCTTTTTTCCGGACGAATGCGCAAACCAGGGAAAGTCGTTATGACATAGAATGTGCATAATTTGTTGATTCCATTTATGAAATAAAACACATTTTCTAAAAACTCGTGTTTTTTAAGAAATCATGTAAACCTTCTAGAAGCTGTGATTTTAAAAAACGAGGGTAGTAAGCTTTTCTTATTTCCGGATGCATGCGCAAACTATAGAAAGTCGTTATGATGTAGAATGTGCATACTTTGTTGATTCCATTTATGAAATAAAACAAATTTTGTAAAAACTCGTGTTTTTTACGAAATAATGTAAACCTTTTAGAAGCTTTGATTTTAAAAAACTGTGGAAGTAAGCTTTTCTTATTTCCGGATGAATTCGCAAACTATAGAAAGTCGTTATGGGGTAGAATGTGCATACTTTGTAGATTGCATTTATGTAATAAAACACATTTTCTAAAAACTCGTGTTTTTTACGAAATCATGTAAACCTTCTAGAAGCTGTGATTTTAAAAAACGGTGGAAGTAAGCTTTTCTTATTTCCGGATGCATGTGCAAACTATAGAAAGTCGTTATGATGTAGAATTTGCATATTTTGTAGATTCCATTTATGAAATAAAACACATTTTCTAAAAACTCGTGTTTTTACGAAATAATGTAAACCTTTTAGAAGCTTTGATTTTAAAAAATGGTGGAAGTAAGCTTTTCTTATTTCCGGATGAATGCGCAAACTATAGAAAGTCGTTATGACGTAGAATGTGCATACTTTGGTTATTCCATTTATGAAATAAAACACATTTTCTAAAAACTCGTGTTTTTTACGAAATCATGTAAACCTTCTAGAAGCTGTGATTTTAGAAAACGGTGGAAGTAAGCTTTTCTTATTTCCAAACGCATGCGCAAACTATAGAAAGTCGTTATGACGTAGAATGTGCATACTTTGACGTAGAATTCACATACTTTGTAGATTACATTTATGAAATAAGAGACATTTTCTAAAAACTCATGTTTTTTACGAAATCATGTAAACCTTCTAGAAGATGTGATTTTAAAAAATGGTGGAAGTAAGCTTTTCTTATTTCCGGACGCATGCACAAACTATAGAAATTCGTTATGACGTAGAATGTGCATACTTTGGTTATTCCATTTATGAAATAAAACACATTTTCTAAAAACTCGTGTTTTTAAAAAAATCATGTAAACCTTCTAGAAGCTGTGATTTTAAAAAACGGGGGAAGTAAGCTTTTCTTATTTCCAAACGCATGCGCAAACTATAGAAAGTCGTTATGACGTAGAATGTGCATACTTTGTTGATTCCATTTATGGAAAAAAACATATTTTCTAAAAACAAGTGTTTTTTAAGAAATCATGTAAACCTTCTAGAAGCTGTAATTTTAAAAAACGGGGGAAGTAAGCTTTCCTTATTTCCGGACGCATGCACAAACTATAGAAAGTCGTTATGACATAGAATGTGCGTACTTTGTAGATTCGATTTATGAAATAAAACACATTTTCTAAAAACTCATGTTTTTTACGAAATAATGTAAATCTTCTAGAAGCTATGATTTTAAAAAACGGTCGAAGTAAGCTTTTCTTATTTCCGGACGAATGCTCAAACTATTGAACGGCGTTATGACGTAGAATGTGCATACTTTCTTGATTCCATTTATGAAATAAAACACATTTTCTAAAAACTCGTGTTTTTTAAGAAATCATGTAAACCTTCTAGAAGCTGTGCTTTTAAAAAACGGTGGAAGTAAGCTTTTGTTATTTCCGGATGCATGCACAAACTATAGAAAGTCGTTATGACGTAGAATGTGCATACTTTGTTGATTCCATTTATGAAATAAAACACATTTTCTAAAAACTCATGTTTTTATAGAAATCATGTAAACCTTCTAGAAGCTCTGATTTTAAAAAACGGGGAAAGTGAGCTTTTCTTATTTCCAAATGCATGCACAAACTATAGAAAGTCGTTATGACGTAGAATGTGCATACTTTGTTGATTCAATTTATGAAATAAAACACATTTTCTAAAAACTCGTGTTTTTTAAGAAATCATGTAAACCTTCTAGAAGCTGTGATTTTAAAAAACGGGGGAAGTAAGATTTTCTTATTTTCGGATGCATGCACAAACTATAGAAAGTCGTTATGACGTAGAATGTGCATACTTTGTAGATTCCATTTATGAAATAAAACACATTTTCTAAAAACTCGTGTTTTTTACGAAATCATGTAAACCTTCTAGAAGCTGTGATTTTAAAAAACGATGGAAGTAAGCTTTTCTTATTTCCGGACGCATGCACAAACTATAGAAAGTCGTTATGATGTAGAATGTACATACTTTGTAGATTCCATTTATGAAATAAAACCTATTTTCTAAAAACTCGTGTTTTCTACCAAATTATGTAAACCTTCTAGAAGCTGTGATTTAAAAAAACGGTGGAAGTAAGATTTTCTTATTTCCGGACGCATGCGCAAACTATAGAAAGTCGTTATGATGTAGAATGTGCATACTTTGTCAATTCCATTTATGAAATAAAACACATTTTCTAAAAACTCCTGTTTTTTAAGAAATCATGTAAACCTTCTAGAAGCTGTGATTTTAAAAAATGGGGGAAGTAATCTTTTCTTATTTCCAAACGCGTGCGCAAACTATAGAAAGTCGTTATGACGTAGAATGTGCATACTTTGTAGATTCCATTTATCAAATAAAACACATTTCTAAAAACTCATGTTTTTTACGAAATCATATAAACCTTCTAGAAGCTGTGATTTTAAAAAACGGTGGAAGTAAGCTTTTCTTATTTCCGGACGCATGCGCAATCTATAGAAAGTCGTTATGACATAGAATGTGTGTACTTTGTAGATTCCATTTATGAAATAAAACACATTTTCTAAAAACTCATGTTTTTTACGAAATCATGTAAACCTTCTAGAAGCTGTGATTGTAAAAAACGGTGGAAGTAAGCTTTTCTTATTTCCGGACGCAAGGGCAAGCTATAGAAAGTCGTTATGACGTAGAATGTGCATACTTTGTATATTCCATTTATCAAATAAAACACATTTTCTAAAAACTCATGTTTTTTACGAAATCATGTAAACCTTCTAGAAGCTGTGATTTTAAAAAACGGTGGAAGTAAGCTTTTCTTATTTCCCGACGCATGCGCAATCTATAGAAAGTCGTTATGACATAGAATGTGCGTACTTTGTAGATTCCATTTATGAAATAAAACACATTTTCTAAAAACTTGTGTTTTTTAAGAAATCATGTAAACCTTCTAGAAGCTGTGATTTTAAAAAACGGTGGAAGTAAGCTTTTCTTATTTCCGGACGCATGCGCAAACTAAAGAAAGTCGTTATGACATAGAATGTGCATACTTTGTAGATTCCATTTATGAAATAAAACACATTTTCTAAAAACTCGTGTTTTTTACGAAATCATGTAAACCTTCTAGAAGTTGTGATTTTAAAAAATGGTGGAAGTAAGCTTTTCTTATTTCCGGATGCATGCGCAAGCTATAGAAAGTTGTTATGACGTAGAATGTGCATACTTTGTAGATTCCATTTATCAAATAAAACACATTTTCTAAAAACTCATGTTTTTTACGAAATCATGTAAACCTTCTAGAAGCTGTGATTTTAAAAAACGGTGGAAGTAAGCTTTTCTTATTTCCGGACGCATGCGCAAACTATAGAAATTCATTATGACGTAGAATGTGCATACTTTGTAGATTCCATTTATGAAATAAAACACATTTTCTAAAAACTCGTGTTTTTTACGAAATCATGTAAACCTTCTAGAAGCTGTGATTTTAAAAAACGGTGGAAGTAAGCTTTTCTTATTTCCGGACGAATGCGCAAACTATAGAAAGTCGTTATGACGTAGAATGTGCATACTTTGATGTAGAATGTGCTTACTTTGTAGATTCCATTTATGAAATAAAATACATTTTCTAAAAACTCATGTTTTTTACGAAATCTTGTAAACCTTCTAGAAGCTGTGATTTTAAAAAACGGTGGAAGTAAGCTTTTCTTATTTACGGACACATGCGCAAACTATAGAAAGTCGTTATGACGTAGAATGTGCATACTTTGTCGATTCCATTTATGAAATAAAACACATTTTCTAAAAACTCATGTTTTTTATGAAATCATGTAAACCTTCTAGAAGTTGTGATTTTAAAAAATAGGGGAAGTAAGCTTTTCTTATTTCCAAACGCATGCGCAAACTATAGAAAGTCGTTATGACGTAGAATGTGCATACTTTGTTGATTCCATTTATGGAATAAAACATATTTTGTAAAAACTCGTGTTTTTTAAGAAATCATGTAAACCTTCTAGAAGCTGTGATTTTAAAAAACGGGGGAAGTAAGCTTTTCTTATTTCCGGACGCATGCGCAAACTATAGAAAGTCGTTATGACGTAGAATGTGCATACTTTGTAGATTCCATTTATGAAATAAAACACATTTTCTAAAAACTCGTATTTTTTACGAAATCATGTAAACCTTCTAGAAGCTGTGATTTTAAAAAACGGTGGAAGTAAGCTTTTCTTATTTCCGGACGAATGCGCAAACTATAGAAAGTCGTTATGACGTAGAATGTGCATACTTTGTTGATTCCATTTATGAAATAAAACACGTTTTCTAAAAACTCGTGTTTTTTTGTTGATGTATATGTAACTTCGGGATGTATTTCACATATATCTATATTGTATTCCTATAGAGATGTTATTATTCCTCTATACGGAAGTGTCGTCATTTATATTGTATGTGTCGTAACTTATACTTGATGGGTTATTAGACCACCTTGTTTGGGGTCGGCCCTGTATAAGTCATGTGGGTCAAAGGGTTATTAGACCACCCTATTGGGGGTTGGCCCACTCAGCATTATGTTATGTGGTTAAGTTCGAGCCTACATGAGTTAGGTAAAAAGGCAAGTCAAGTCAAGTATAAATAGAGTGCGGGAGGCACTCAATTTACTCACTCACTTCTCACACATGCACTCAAGGAGGTGTGGCACACTTATGGAGGAGAAGGATCTGCTGCTAGGTTGTGTCTATCTCTTATGGTTGCTTGTATCATTGCTCTATCTATCTCTGAGGAAGTTATTGGGGTTTTTCACCTTTATGGTTTTCCCCAAGTAAATCTTTGTGTCTCTTGTGTGCTTGCATTATTGTCTCCATGATTGATATGCTGTACATGTTGTTCTCTCAGTTAAGATCCTAGATCAGATTGAAGTAAATTCTGAAAATTTAACATAGTATCAGAGCTAGCCTGAAAGAAGGCATGATATGGCATGCATGACACTTGTTGCACTTACGATGCTAGGGCTTGATATAGAAAAAACCAGTCATCGTAGCACCTTCGCTATAAATCCGTTTTGGCGAAGTTTTCGTATCTGAAATTGTTATAGGACGAATATTAAATCTCCAGGTACCTTGTGTCCAAAGGAAAACCTCTAATTCGTTGTACTTTGTGATTTATGATCTGTGCAATATAGGGTTTCTGCCTCTTCTAGATCTGAGTCAAAATCAGTTGACCTTGGGAAAAAGGTCATAACTTGGGCTAGGAAGCTCCAAATGAAATTTCGTAAAACGTGACAGGTAGTACACAGAATGTACTATCTCAGAAAATGTTTTCAGAGGCCGAAGTTGATCCAGTGACACATGGCACGCCGTACAAGTTCGCTCTCCTGTATTATCCCATAAACAGGTCACGTTGCGACACTTGGCATAACTCTCTCTCAGAGAATCCAATTGAGGTCAAACCTATCAGGATGGAAATATAACAGGCCGAGCTATCTCAGGAAAAGTTTTCAGAGGCCGAAGTTGAAACAGTGACACGTGGCATGTCGTACAAGTTCGCTCTCCTGTTTTATCCCAAAAAAGGTCACGTTGTGACATGTGGCATAACTCTCTCTCAGAGAATCCAATTGAGGTCAGAACTGTCAGGATGGAAAGACAACAGGTCAGGCTATCTCAGGAAACTTTTTCATACCCTGTGGATCGAAAAATTCGGAGGTACACCAGAAACAATCAGGTATATATTTCTGTCAAAACAGAATTATTTTTGAGTACCTTCATTCATGGCTTCCAGAATTTAGGGCTTCGTAGAAAGTTGGAATTTTTGTAATCGGAGACCACGGCTGGATGCTACTAATCAAAATAGAAATTTAGAGACCAAGATCATTATTTTTGGTTGGGCAGAAGGCCGGGCTTGATCAAACCCTAGTTCGGGACTTTGATCAGAAAAGTGGAAAATTAGGGCTTCTGTAAAAATGGGAATTTTTGAAATCCGTGACCACGGTTGGAAGCTCCTTAGAAAAATAGAAGCTTAGAGCTTTGGTTCAAACCTTTTGATTGGGCAGAAGAGTGGGCTTCATCAAACCCCAGTTTAGGGTCACGTCTAGTGAATCCGAAAGTTTCAAAGGCAAAATTGAGGAGTGAAACTTTGCAATTTTCAAATTCTAAATATACTAGCTTGATCAGCTCATCAAGGCGCATATTTCTATCCTTTCGGAAGTTTGAAATTCAAAGTTTGAATTTTTGGGGTTTCTCTGACAAACGCATATCCAGGTCCAGGTCCAGTTCTTGCAAATCAAGTGGATTGGGTTAAACCTTGAAGAAGATGGATTGATCATCTGCATGAGTGAAGAAGTTCCTGTTTCAGAGGGAGATGAGGCTAAGGCCTTACATAAGAAGATTACAAGCGATCTCGACAGGTATGACTCATCTGTTGATGTATATGTAACTTCGGAATGTATTTCACATATATGTATATTGTATTCCTATAGAGATGGTATTATTCCTCTATATGGAAGTGTCGTCATTTATATTGTAAGTGTCGTAACTTATACTTGATGGGTTATTAGACCACCTTGTTGGGGTCGGCCCTGTATAAGTCATGTGGGTCGAAGGGTTATTAGACCACCCTATTGGGGGTCGGCCATGTGGGTCAAAGGGTTATTAGACCACCCTATTGGGGGTCGGCCCAGTCAGCATTATATTATGTGGTTAAGTTCGAGCCTACATGAGTTAGGTAAAAAGGCAAGTCAAGTCAAGTATAAATAGAGTGCGGGAGGCACTCTATTTACTCACTCACTTCTCACACATGCTCTCAAGGAGGAGAGGCACACTTATGGAGGAGGAGGATTGCTGCTAGGTTATGGCTATCTCTATTGGTTGGTTGTATCATTGCTCTATCTATCTCTGAGGAAGTTATTGGGGTTTTTCACCTTTATGGTTTTCCCCAAGTAAATCTTTGTGTCTCTTGTGTGCTTGCATTATTGTCTCCATGATTGATATGCTGTAGATATGCTGTACATGTTGTTCTCTCAGTTAAGATCCTAGATCAGATTGAAGTAAATTCTGAAAATTTAACATGGTATCAGAGCTAGCCTGAAAGAAGGCATGATATGGCATGTATGACACTTGTTGCACTTACGATGCTAGGGCTTGATATAGCAAAAACCAGTCATCGTAGCACTTTCGCTATAAATCCGTTTTGGCGAAGTTTTCGGATCTGAAATTGTTACAGGCCAAAGCTAAGATCTCCAGGTACCTTGTGTCCAAAGGACAACCTCTAATTCGTTGTACTTTCGGATTTATGATCAGTGCAATATAGGGTTTCTGCCTCTTCCAAATCTGAGTCAAAATCAGGTGACCTTGGGAAAAAGGTCATAACTTGGGCTAGGAAGATCCAAATGAAATTTCGTAAAAAGTGACAGGTAGTACACAGTCTGTACTATCTCAGAAAACGTTTTCAGAGGCCGAAGTTGAACCAGTGACACGTGGCACGCCGTACAAGTTCGCTATACTATTTTATCCCATAAACAGGTCACGTTGCGACACTTGGCATAACTCTCTCTCAGAAAATCCAATTGAGGTCAGACCTATTAGGATAGAAATATAACAGGCCGAGCTATCTCAGAAAACTTTTTCAGGGGCCGATGTTCAAACAATGACACGTGGCACGCCGTACAAGTTCGCTCTTCTGTTTTATCCCAAAACAGGTCACGTTGCGACATTTGGCATAACTCTCTCTCAGAGAATCCAATTGAGGTCAGACCTGTCACGATGGAAAGGTAACAGGTCAGGCTATCTTAGGAAACTTTTTTCAGACCCTGTGGATCAAAAATTTCGGAGTTACACCAGAAACAATCAGGTACATATTTCTGTCAAAACAGAATTATTTTTTGGTACCTTCATTCATGGCTTCTGGAATTTAGGGCTTTGGAGAAAGTTGGAATTTTTGTAATCGGAGACCACGGCTGAATGCTACTAATCAAAATAAAAATTTAGAGACCAAAATCAGAATTTTTGGTTGGGCAGAAGGCCGGGCTTGATCAGACCCTAGTTCGGGACTTTGATCAGGAAAGTGGAAAATTAGGGCTTCTGTAAAAATGGGAATTTTTGAAATCTGAGACCACGGCTGGAAGCTCCTCAGAAAAATAGAAGCTTAGAGCTTTGGATCAAACCTTTTGATTGGGAAAAAGAGTGGGATTCATCAAACCCCAGTTCAGGGTCACGTCCAGTGAATCCGGAAGTTTCAAAGGCAAAATTGAGGAGTGAAACTTTGCAGTTTTCAAATTATGAATATACCAATTTGATCAGCTCATCAAGGCGCATATTTCTATCCTTTCGGAAGTTTGAAATTGAAAGTTTGAATTTTTGGGGTTTCTCTGACAAACCCATATCCAGTTCTAGGTCCAGTTCTTGCACATCAAGTGGATTGGGTTAATCCTAGAAGAAGATGGATTGGTCGCCTACATAGGTGAAGAAGTTCCTGTTTTAGAGGGAGATGAGGGTAAGGCCTTACATAAGAAGATTACAAGCGATCTCGACAGGTATGACTCATCGAGGTATGTTTTGAGATTTGTTCATGATTAAGTTTATGGTATGTTTGTCTTCATGTTATTACGGTTAGTACAATCTTGATTTTAGACTTGTCATATCACCTTAATAAAATTATGAATGCACGATAGAAAATATTCATTGATTAGGGTATTAACACTTATGATTGTACTAATGAATTATGGTGTTGTATGAGGTTTATGTTGTCTACTAACATGAAAGGTACACCAAGAAAGACAAATCATGTTCTGGTCCAAGAACATATGATCATGATAACATGAGGACAAAGATTCATCCATTGTCATGGATCTCATAGAAGATCCATTTACGAGGTATGTATAACTTGGTTTTGCAATGGTTAACTTATGAGACATGCAGGTTACTAGCACAAGTCATTGATGAAGAACAAGAAGACATTATGCGGGTATGTTAGACATAAATAGCTAGCATGCTAATCCAGGTATGTTTTTCCTATATCAAGCTAGAATCCTACCTTGGGTTAGGATCTTATACTGTTGTGTTGTTGATAATGATTATTCATGAAGTCATAGGTTTGAATAATCATGGTTGTATGCATATTATATCTCTTATCTTGATTGATGATTCAACTAACCTGAAGAGTCATAGGTTTGAGTAATTACAGGTTTAGACATGTTATGTTTCTTATGATTTGACTAACCATAAGAATCCTACAGAAACCTTGAATACTAATGTTTATTATCTGTGTTTGAAATGATCCTGACTATACATGCTTTAGATTATTGTGTTTTTTATAATATTAAGATTATTCTAATGAATTTTTTGATTATGATGATACTAACAAGCATGCATAGGGATCAAGAATGAGTATAAGTTCAAAGACAGGTAATCCAGGAAGCAAAGATCAAGAGGGAGCACACTCCATTTGTTCCTGCAAGAAAGCAAAGGAGCACACTTCAGTAGCTTCTGCAATGATGCAGATATTCAGAGGGAGTTGACCATCTCTCTACATTCCACATCAGAAAGGTGTAGAAAAAGCTACTTCAGATTAGGACTCCAGCAGCTCCTGCAAGGAAGCAAAGACTCAGAGGGAGTCCACCCAACGAACAAACAAAGATAAGTATTTTAATTATCATTTCTTGCATATTTGTTTGTTTAAATAAAATTGTTCAATGATGTATATGCTCATGTTCCTAGACTTAGGATATGTATTGTGCATATTAGAATAATTGCATTGATGAACAATATACTACTAATATTCATGGGTAAGTGGCCTATGGCACTGTACAACATTCCATTGCTACTTATCTAGAATGAAACCTCTTTGCTGACATGTTGGGAGTTGTGCACACTCTTAACAATGTTCTGGTAGAGATTGGAAAGCATCTAGAAAGTTACGGGATATGGATAAATGTTGTATTGAAGCATTGGCTAAGATAATTGCATGACTGTATGACATATTTCTTTATGTGTAAGAATTTGTTCTGAAAATTATGAGATGTTTCTAATCATGCAATTTAACCTGTTTTGTAGGAAAGACCGTATATCTTCACCTACAAAAAGACTACAACATTTGTTCCAGCAACAAAGATATCTATTAAAGATATTGAAGTTCCCAGGATCTGGTATGAAGAAATGGAATGCCATGATCCGTCGATCATGAAGAATGATGTTTGGGATGTAATCCCAAGACCTAAAGGGAAGTTTGTTATGACTTCCATATGGAACTATTAGATCAAGCATGTTGCAGATGGCAGCATAGAGAAATATAAAAGTGACGAAACAGAAGATACACCAGATGGATTCAAGACAGCTTTCTTGAATAGTGTAGTTGAAGAAGAAGTGTATGTGGAGCAGCCACTTGGTTCTGAGACACATGATAGGAAATCATATATGTGCAGAACTTGGTATGGTGAAGATAGATTGATTGCCGACACGCAGCGGAAGCTTACTGCCGAGTTCAAGATGAAGAACTTGGAGATGATGCACTATTTGTTTTTGGCATGGAGGTGTGGCAGAGTGCAGAAGGAATCTTCCTTGGACAAGGGAAGTATGCAGTAGATATCCTGAAGAGATTCGGGATGATGGATTGCAAGGCCATGGCCACACCTATGGCATCGAATCTAAAGATTCTATGTGATGCTTCATCTCAGACGGTTGATATCACTATGTCAGATGATTGGGTCCTTGATGTACCTGACGAACACGAGACCAGACATTTGCTTTGCTGTGAACACATTGAGCCAGTTCCTGACGGATCCAAGAAGTGTTCGCCTGGTTGCTATAAAGCATGTTATGAGGTACTTGAAGGGTACAGTGGATTATGGGCTCAGGTATGAGGCGAATCAAAAGTTTAACCTGCAGGGTTTTGTTGATTCAGATTGGGCTGGCAGTGCTGCAGATAGGAAGAGCACATCTAGGTGTTGCTTCAGTATGGGATCAGGTGTGATCTCTTGGTTTAGCAGGAAGCAATCCTGTGTAGCACTGAGTACAGCTGAGGCAGAGTATGTTGCAGCCTGTTCAGCTAGTTGTGAGGCAGTATGGCTACGGAAGCTACTGTCTGAGTTATTTGATCTCCCGTTGGAGGCTACTGGTATCTTCTGTGATAACCAGAGTTGTGTGAAGCTGTCCGAGAACCCAGTGTTTCATGACAGGTCGAAACACATAGAGATCAAATACCACTATATCAGGGATATGGTGCAGAGAGGAGCTGTGAAGCTCCTGTATGTTGCGACGGACGAGCAGATTACAGATGTGCTGACGAAGCCACTAGCCAGGGTGAAGTTCGAGTACTTCAGAGAGAGGCTTGGCGTTCTTCAGATCGAGGACACTTCGAGGAGAAGTGATGGACATATTTGCTGAAGCCATTCCAAGCATGTTGGAAGGGGGATCCTTCACATGGCTGTGGATGTAAGCGCTGAATGATGAACATCAGGAGGATGTTCTGGTTTCTGCTTGGATATGATCAGCTGGATCATTATATGTATTTTGTGTATGCATCATGTTGGATGCTGGATATGATCAGTTGGATCATTATATGCATGTATATGCATCATGTTGGATGCTGGATATGATCAGTTGGATCATTTTATGTATGTATGTAGGCATCATGTTGGATGCAAGATATGATCAGTTGGATCATGTGTATGTATTGTTTATGCATCATGTTGGATGCTTGGACCATGTATCTGTATATGTATCAGGTGGATACATTGTATGATCAGGTGGATCATGTATGGTGATATGTATCATGTATTTGTATTTGTATCAGGTGGATACATTGATGATCAGGAGGATCATGTATGATGATATGTATCAGGTAGATACTTGGTATGCATCAGGTAGATGCATTGATGATCAGGAGGATCATGTATGATGATATGTATCAGGTAGATACTTGGCATGCAACAGGATGTTGCAGTGATGATCAGGATGATCATAGATGACGAGCTTCAGGATGTTGCTCCAGATGACATGCAGCAGGATGTTGCAGTGATGATCAGGATGATCATAGATGACGAGCTTCAGGATGTTGCTCCAGATGACATGCAGCAGGATGTTGCAGTGATGATCAGGATGATCATAGATGACAAGCTTCAGGATGTTGCTCCAGATGACATGCAGCAGGACGTTGCAGTGATGATGATCAGGATGATCATGGATACATCAGGATGATGTATGGTGAGTATCAGGTTGATACTCTGTGGCCGTGGATCAGGTTGTGCAGATGAGCATGTAATTCGTTGCCCTGGGAGATTTGCAGATGCTCTTGCGAGGTTTTGCCTATGGCATGTAATTCGTTGCCCTGGGACATCTGTCAAATGCTCTTTCGAGGTTTTGCTCTGGGAGGACATGTAATTCGTTGCCCTGGGAGATCTGCAGATAGTCTTGCGAGGTTTTGCCTATGGCATGTAATTCGTTGCCCTGGGATATCTGGCAGATGCTCTTGCGAGGTTTTGTCCTATGGCATGTAATTCGTTTCCCTGGGAGATCCGATAGGTTGGGCTGTGTGCCCGTAATTAGTCCTGGGATGCTCTTGCGAGGTTTTGCCATGACCACATGTAATTCGTTGCCCTAGGAGATCCTATAGGTAGAGCCATGTGCTCGTAACAGCCTGGGATGCTCTTGCGAGGTTTTGTGGTGAGGTCACATGTAATTCGTTGCCCTGGGAGATCCTATAGGTAGAGCTGTGTGCTCGTAACAGCCTAGGATGCTCTTGCGAGGTTTTGTGACGCACGTAAAAGTCCTGAGGATTCCACAGTATGGCCAGTGATGACGAAGACCTGCAGGTGGTGGGCCTACATCCAGTATGAAAAATGACTGGCTCTGTAGAACTTCCTATGACGAGTAGATTCAGAGATTGATTGAGATAGCAGCAGCAGTGACGATGATGATGACTCGATGACGATTATCCAGTGACGATGATCCAAAGAAGATGACTTGTGCTAGAAGAACTGTGCTGAGAAATACCTTCCTAGTTAAGAGGGAGTGTTGATGTATATGTAACTTCGGAATATATTTCACATATATGTATATTGTATTCCTATAGAGATGGTATTATTCCTCTATATGGAAGTGTCGTCATTTATATTGTAAGTGTCGTAACTTATACTTGATGGGTTATTAGACCACCTTGTTGGGGTCGGCCCTGTATAAGTCATGTGGGTCGAAGGGTTATTAGACCACCCTATTGGGGGTCGGCCATGTGGGTCAAAGGGTTATTAGACCACCCTATTGGGGGTCGGCCCAGTCAGCATTATATTATGTGGTTAAGTTTGAGCCTACATGAGTTAGGTAAAAAGGAAAGTCAAGTCAAGTATAAATAGAGTGCGGGAGGCACTCTATTTACTCACTCACTTCTCACACATGCTCTCAAGGAGGAGAGGCGCACTTATGGAGGAGGAGGATTGCTGCTAGGTTATGGCTATCTCTATTGGTTGGTTGTATCATTGCTCTATCTATCTCTGAGGAAGTTATTGGGGTTTTTCACCTTTATGGTTTTCCCCAAGTAAATCTTTGTGTCTCTTGTGTGCTTGCATTATTGTCTCCATGATTGATATGCTGTAGATATGCTGTACATGTTGTTCTCTCAGTTAAGATCCTAGATCAGATTGAAGTAAATTCTGAAAATTTAACATCATCGAGGTATGTTTCGATATTTGTTCATGATTAAGTTTATGGTATGTTTGTCTTCATGTTATTACGGTTAAGTACAATTTTGTTTTTAGATTTGTCGTATCACCTTAACAAAATTATGAATGCATGATAGAAGATATTCATTGGTTAGGGTGTTGACACTTGTGATTGTACTAATGCATTATGGTGTTATATGAGGTTTATGTTGTCTACTAACATAAAAGGTACACCAAGAAAGACAAATCATGTTCTACTTCAAGAACATATGATTATGATGACATGAGGACAAAGATTCATCCATTGTCATGGATCTCATAGAAGATCCATTTACGAGGTATGTATAACTTGGTTTTGTAATAGTTAACCTATGAGATATACAGGTTACTAGCACAAGTCATTGAAGAAGAACAAGAAGACATCATGTGAGTATGTTAGACATAAATAGCTAGCATGCTAATCCAGGTATGTTTTTTCCTATATCAAGCTAGAATCCTACCTTGTGTTAGGATCTTATACTGTTGTTGATAATGATTATTCATGAAGTCATAGGGTTGAATAATCATGGTTGTATGCATATTATGTTTCTTACCATAATTGACGATATGACTAACCAGAAGAATCATGAAGGTATAGGTTTGAGTAATTACAGGTTTAGACATGTTATGCTTGTTATGATTTGACTAACCATAAGAATCCCACATAAACCTTGAATGCTAATGCTTATTATTCTGTTTGAAATGATCATGACTATACATGCTTGAAATTATTGTGTTTTAATAGTATACTAATGAATGTATGATTTTATATGAAATCACAAGGATAACACAATCATGATACTAATAAGCATGCATAGGGACCAAGGATGAATATGAGTTCAAGAACAGGTAATTCAGGAAGCAAAGATCAAGAGGGAGCACACTCTAGTTGCTCCTGCAAGAAAGCAAAGGAGCACACTCCAGTTGTTCCTGCAAGAAAGCAAAGGAGCACACTCTAGTTATTCCTGCAAGAAAGAAAAGGAGCACACTTCAGTAGTTTCTGCAAGGATGCAGATATTTAGAGGGAGTTGACCATCTTTCTACATTCCACAACAAAAAGGTGTAGAAGAAGCTACTTCAGATTAGGACTCCAACAGCTCCTGCAAGGAAGCAAAGAATCAGAGGGAGTCCACCCAACGAACAAAGAAAGATAAGTATTTTAATCATCATTTCTTGCATATTTGTTTGTTTAAATAATACTGTTCAATAATGTATAAACTGATGTTCCTAGAATTAGGTTGTGTATTATGCATATTAGAATAGTTGCATTGATGAACAGTATACTACTAATATACATGGGTAAGTGGCCTATGGCACTGTACAACATTCCATTGCTACTTATCTAGAATGAAACCTCTTTGCTGACATGTTGGGAGTTGTGCACACTCTTAACAATGTTCTGGTAGAGATTGGAAGGTATCTAGAAAGTTACGGGATATGGATAAATGTTGTATTGAAGCATTGCATGACTGTATGACACATTTCTTTATGTGTAAGAATTTGCTCTGAAAACTATGAGATGTTTCTAATCATGCAATTTAACCTGTTTTGTAGGAAAGACCGCATATCTTCACCTACAAAAGGACTACAACATTTGTTCCAACAACAAAGATATTTATTGAAGATATTGAAGTTCCCAGGATCTGGGATGAAGAAATGGAATGCCACGATCCATCGATCATGAAGAATGATGTTTGGGATGTAGTCCCAAGACGTGAAGGGAAGTTTTGTTATGACTTCCAAATGGAACTATTAGATCAAGCACGTTGCAGATGGCAGCATTAAGAAATATAAAAGTGATGAAATAGAAGATACACCAGATGGATTTCAAGACAGCATGGTGTAGTCATATATGTGTGCAGAACTTGGTATGGTAGGATAGACAGCTTTCTATCCAGTTTTGGCTTTACCAAGAGTAAAGCGGATTCCAACCTTTACTACAAGGTTGAGGAAGGCAATCCAGTGATACTACTTTTGTATGCGGATAACCTGTTTGTTACAGATGAAGATAGATTGATTGCCGACATGCAGCGGAAGCTTGCTGTTGAGTTCGAGATGAAGAACTTGGGGATGATGCACTATTTGTTTTTGGCATGGAGGTGTGGCAGAGTACAGATGGAATCTTCCTTGGACAAGGGAAGTATGCAGTAGAAATCCTGAAGAGGGTCAGGATGATGGATTGCAAGGCCATGACCACACCTATGGCATCAAATATGAAGCTTCTATGTGATGCTTCATCTGAGCCAGTTGATGTCTCTATGTATCGTCAGATGATTGGGTCCTTGATGTACCTGACGAACATGAGACCAGACATTTGCTTTGCTGTGAACACATTGAGCCAGTTCCTGACGGATCCGAGGAGTGTTCACCTGGTTGCTGTAAAGCATATTCTGAGGTACCTGAAGGGTACAGTGGATTATGGGCTCAAGTATGAAGCAAATCAAAAGTTTAACCTACAGGGTTATGTTGATTCAGATTGGGTTGGCAGTGCTGCAAATAGAAAGAGCACATCTGGGTGCTGCTTCAGTATGGGATCAGGTGTGATCTCTTGGTTTAGCAGGAAGCAGTCCTGCGTAGCACTGAGTACAGCTGAGGCAGAGTATGTTGCAGCCTGCTCAGCTAGTTGTGAGGCAGTATGGCTATGGAAGCTACTGTCTGAGTTATTTGATCTCCCGTTGGAGGCTACTGGTATCTTCTGTGATAACCAGAGTTATGTGAAGCTGTCCGAGAACCTAGTGTTTCATGACAGGTCGAAACACATAGAGATCAAATATCACTATATCAGGGATATGGTGCAGAGAGGAGCTGTGAAGCTCCTGTATGTTGCGACGGACAAGCAGATTGCAGATGTGCTGACAAAGCCACTAGCTAGAGTGAAGTTCGAGTACTTCAGAGAGAGGCTTGGCGTTCTTTAGATCGAGGACACTTCGAGGAAGAAGTGATGGACACATTTGCTGAAGCCATTCCAAGCATGTTGGAAGGAGGATCCTTCACATGGATGTGGATGTAAGCACTGGATGATGAGCATCAGGATGATGTTCTGGTTTCTGCTTGATATGATCAGTTGGATCATTTATGTATGTATGCATCATGTCGGATGCTGGATATGATCAGTTGGATCATGTGTATGTATTTTGTATATGCATCATGTTGGATGCTTGGACCATGTATCTGTATATGTATCAGGTGGATACATTATATGTATCAGGTGGATACATTGTATGATCAGGTGGATCATGTATGGTGATATGTATCATGTATTTGTATCAGGTGGATACATTGATGATCAGGAGGATCATGTATGATGATATGTATCAGGTAGATACTTCGTATGCATCAGGTGGATCAGGTATGATGACATGTAGCAGGATGTTGCAGTGATGATCAGGATGATCATAGATGACGAGCTTCAGGATGTTGCTCCAGATGACATGCAGCAGGATGTTGCAGTGATGATGATCAGGATGATCATGGATGCATCAGGATGATGTATGGTGAGTATCAGGATGATACTCTATGGTCGTGGATCAGGTTGTGCAGATGAGCATGTAATCCGGTGCCCTGGGAGATTTGTAGATGGTCTTTCGAGGTTTTGCCTATGGCATGTAATATCGGTGCCCTGGGACATCTGGGAAATGCTCTTTCGAGGTTTTGCTCTGGGAGGACATGTAATTCGGTGCCCTGGGAGATCTGTAGATAGTCTTTCGAGGTTTTTCCTATGGCATGTAATAGCGCCCTGGGATATCTGGCAGATGCTCTTGCGAGGTTTTGTCCTATGGCATGTAATTTGGGCCCTGGGAGATTTCAGGTCGGAGTTGTGTACCCCTAACATCCTGAGATGCTCTTTCGAGGTTTTGCCACGACCACATGTAATTTGTGCCCTGGGGGATTTCAGGTCGGAGTTGTGTACCCATAACATCCTGAGATGCTATTGCGAGGTTTTGTGGTGACCACATGTAATAGCGCCCTGGGAGATCCTTCAGGTTGGAGTTGTGTACACGTAACATCCTGGGATGCTCTTTCGAGGTTTTGTGGTGGGGTCACATGTAATAGCGCCCTGGGAGATCCTACAGGTTGGAGTTGTGTACCCGTAACATCCTGGGATGCTCTTTCGAGGTTTTGTGACGCACGTAATAAGTCCTGAGGATTCCACAGTATGGCCAGTGATGACGAAGACCTGCAGGTGGTGGGCCTACATCCAGTATGAAAAAGGACTGGCTCTGTAGAACTTCCTATGACGAGTAGATTCAGATATTGATTGAGATAGCAGCAGCAGTGACGATGATGATGACTCGATGACGATTATCCAGTGACGATGATCCAGAGAAGATGACTTGTGCTAGAAGAACTGTGCTGAGAAATACCTTCCTAGTTAAGAGGGAGTGTTGATGTATATGTAACTTCGGAATGTATTTCACATATATGTATATTGTATTCCTATAGAGATGTTATTATTCCTCTATACGGAAGTGTCGTCATTTATATTGTAAGTGTCGTAACTTATACTTGATGGGTTATTAGACCACCTTGTTTGGGGTCAGCCCTGTATAAGTCATGTGGGTCAAAGGGTTATTAGACCACCCTATTGGGGGTCGGCGATGTGGTTCAAAGGGTTATTAGAGCACCCTATTGGGGGTCGGCCCACTCAGCATTATGTTATGTGGTTAAGTTCGAGCCTACATGAGTTAGCTAAAAAGGCAAGTCAAGTCAAGTATAAATAGAGTGCGGGAGGCACTCTATTTACTCACTCACTTCTCACACATGCACTCAAGGAGGAGTGGCACACTTATGGAGGAGAAGGATATGCTGCTAGGTTGTGTCTATCTCTTATGGTTGGTTGTATCATTGCTCTATCTATCTCTGAGGAAGTTATTGGGGTTTTTCACCTTTATGGTTTTCCCCAAGTAAATCTTTGTGTCTCTTGTGTGCTTGCATTATTGTCTCCATGATTGATATGCTGTACGTGTTGTTCTCTCAGTTAAGATCCTAGATCAGATTGAAGTAAATTCTGAAAATTTAACATTTTTAAGAAATCATGTAAACATTCTAGAAGCTCTGATTTTAAAAAACGGGGGAAGTAAGCTTTTCTTATTTCCGGACGCATGCGCAAACTATAGAAATTCGTTATGACAAAGAATGTGCATACTTTGTTGATTCCATTTATGAAATAAAACACATTTTCTAAAAACTCGTGTTTTTTAAGAAATCATGTAAACCTTCTAGAAGCTGTGATTTGAAAAAACGGTGGAAGTAAGCTTTTCTTATTTCCGGACGAATGCGCAAATTATAGAAAGTCGTTATGAGGTAGAATGTGCATACTATGTTGATTCCATTTATGAAATAAAACACATTTTCTAAAAACTCGTGTTTTTTAAGAAATCATGTAAACCTTCTAGAAGCTGTGATTTGAAAAAACGGTGGAAGTAAGCTTTTCTTATTTCCGGACGAATGCGCAAACTATAGAATGTCGTTACGACGTAGAATGTGCATACTTTGTTGATTCCATTTATGAAATAAAACACATTTTCTAAAAACTCATGTTTTTTTAGAAACCATGTAAACCTTCTAGAAGCTGTGATTTTAAAAACCGGGGGAAGTAAGCTTTTCTTATTTTCGGACGCATGCGCAAACTATAGAAAGTTGTTTTTTTTTTTACAAGAACATTATGGTATTATATTAGAACCGGTATTTAAGCAACCGAAAGCATTTACATAGTAGATCTAGCATCAATACACCTCAATTTAGCAGAACAGCGATCTCATAGATTCGCCCAAAATATGGCAGGGCTCCCTACTCCCATATGCCAGAATTATTTAGCTATTACAGGGAAGAGAGGCGTATTATGCAGCAGAGGTAGCCTCATTTTTCCAGCTTATCTTTCATGGCTGAAACTTGAGCTTCCAATGCTGCTATGCGATGTCCAAAATTTCCTTGGGTATTCGCCACATCCTTGAATCCTGTGCGCGTCTCATCTTTAAACTCTTCCATTTGTTCAGTAAAATCGGTCTTCAGCTGCATTATGTCACGATTCAGGAAGTCCCATGTCTGCTCCCCAGCCTTGGACAGCGCTTCAATCTTGGCCTTCTGGCTGTCATATTTCCCCCGCAGACGCCCGAGAGCTTCTTCCAATGCACTAATACGTTCATCAGCAGTGAGGCCGGAGCTTGAGGAGCTAGCCATCTCAGTCAGGGGCGCGCGAGGACCCACGAAATGAGCCGGATCTGAAGAGAGCATCCTCTGCAAATCTAAAGCCGAAAGCTTTACCAACGTTCTCTGATGGCAGAGTGGAGTGAGATCTAAAACATGGAGGGGTTCATTTAAGGGCGAGCAGGGAGGCTCCCGAGGGCGCGAGGACCGGTTCCTGAGCTGGAGTTCATGGAATCTCTGCAACTTCATGAAAAACGTGGTTTTGGGAAGCCCATGAGCACTCTGCAAGAAGATACAGGATCTTCTTTTGCTAGGGAATGTCACATCGCTGACACATCCCATTGACATTGAGATTTCCATGATCCATTTCGACCCCATTGTTAGCTTCCGTGTCTGCATGACTGTTAAGCGCTCGAAGGACATGAAAATATCTTATTTTATGGAAACGTTTGCTTGCCTGGATAATTTTTTGAAAAATATGGCGTAGGTGGACATTCGGAGGAGCCTTCTTGGTTTGGAGGGCCTTGATAAGGATCCTGGAGTCGCCCAAGACTGTTAGTTGACGAATTCCGTGATTACGAGCAATTTGTAATCCTTGCCAGAGACTGCAGAATTCAGCAATGTTATTAGTTCCTATTCCAAGTCCCCAGGAATAATTTATGCTGATGATCCCTCTTTCTGACTTGATAATACCTCCGGCACCGGAAGGGCCTGGATTTCCTTTTGAAGCCCCATCGAAAAACAGACAAGGTTCATTCAGGGATGCTACCCAGCGATTGAAGTCTGCTTCCTCCATCCTGATTTCCCAAGTCTCTGAATGAGTGACTCCGATGAAAGGTTGGGAAGGCAGCTTGGTAGTTAGCTTATTTAACCAGATGAGCTCCTCATGCAGAAGAGGGGAGTCATTTTTTAAGGATTGGCAGTCCATGACTTCTCCCAGGATTGCCCTAGCCTTTACTGCTGTTCTCCAGGGAGGTGCTTCTTTGCTTCGGAAGATTCTGTTGTTTCTTTCAATCCACAGATTCCAACATATGGCTTTTGGAATCCAACCCCAAGTAGATTGAAGCAGGGCCTTGTTGCTAAGATTGAAGGGAGACAGAGAGTTCCAGGTGAGGAAGAGGGGCTGAACAGAGAGGGGCAGATTAAGGGCGTTGTTGAGGCTCATGGCGTGGGTCCAAGTCTCTTTAGCATAGGGACAATCCAACATTATGTGGTCCATAGTTTCATCACTGTTTTTACAGAGGGGACATCGATTTGGGCCAGCCATTCCTTTTCTTCTGAGATTATCACCGGTGAGAATACTCTTATGGGATAAGGACCAGCATAAGATGTCAATCTTCGGGATAAAGGGTTTGGCCCAAATAAAGGTCCAACCAGCAGGATTAGGGGCGGCATATGGGATGGTCTGGAGTTCCTTGTAGCCTTCCGCCGCAGAGTCCACCCCTGAGGTTCCCCATCCCCTCCTATCATTGGATCCCAGCTTGGAAGGGGATTTGCCTTGGAGGAGGTCCAGAAGAGCAGTTGCTTCATCTTTGAGGTCAGGAGGAACATGGCCTAGGTCCCAGCCATTCCAGATTTCATTCTCCCAAACTGAAATGTCCTTTAAAGTATTGGAACCTTTTCCAATAAGCCAATTTTTTATATTGCTAATATGCGAGTTAGAGCCTAGAGGGGGGCTCTCCAGAATGGAATCGTCCCAGAGATTGATAGAGCTGCCATTTCCAGGGATCCAATACAGTTTATTCTGGAAAGATGGTAAGGCTTTGATGCATAACTTATGGATAGGCGAGCCTTTTCTAGGAGGGGGTTTCTGGTCCAGACATCTCTTCCTTGGTCCAGGGAAGTATTTCCTACGGAGGGCCTCTTTGCTCCAGCTGGATTTTCCAGAGATCATGTGCCAGAGTAGCTTGGCTCCAAGAGAGAGGTTTTGAGTTGTTAAACTTCTGATCTGAAGGCCACCTTCTGTCCGAGGTTTTTTGATCTTATCCCAGCTGACAAGATGAAGTTTATTCTCATTCCCTTTCCCTCCTTCCCATATGAATTTCCTTAACAGCCCTTCAATCTTGTTGACTGCTGAACAGGGAGCAAGCAGAATTTCCTTACGAAATCATGTAAACCTTCTAGAAGCTGTGATTTTAAAAAACGGTGGACGTAAGCTTTTCTTATTTCCGGACGAATGCGCAAACTATAGAAAGTCGTTATGACGTAGAATGTGCATACTTTGTTGATTCCATTTATGAAATAAAAAACATTTTCTAAAAAATCATGTTTTTTAAGAAAACATGTAAACCTTCTAGAAGCTTTGATTTTAAAAAACGGTGGAAGTAAGCTTTTCTTATTTCCGGACGCATGCGCAAACTATAGAAAGTCAGTATGATGTAGAATGTGCATACTTTGTTGATTACATTTATGAAATAAAACACATTTTCTAAGAACTCATGTTTTTTAAGAAATCATGTAAACCTTCTAGAAGCTGTGATTTTAAAAAATGGGAGAAGTAAGCTTTTCTTATTTCCGGACGCATGCGGAAACTATAGAAAGTCATTATGACGTAGAATGTGGATACTTTGTTGATTCCATTTATGAAATAAAACACATTTTCTAAAAACTCGTGTTTTTTAATAAATCATGTAAACCTTCTAGAAGCTGTGATTTTAAAAAACGGGGGAAGTAAGCGTTTCTTCTTTCCGGACGCATGCGCAAACTATAGAAAGTCGTGATGACGTAGAATGTGCATACTTTGTAGTTTCCTTTTATGAAATAAAACACATTTTCTAAAAACTCGTTTTTTTTACGAAATCATGTAAACCTTCTAGAAGCTGTGATTTTAAAAAACGGTGGAAGTACGCTTTTCTTATTTCCGAACGCATGCGCAAACTATAGAAAGTCGTTATGACGTAGAATGTGCATACTTTTTAGATTCCATTTATGAAATAAAACACATTTTCTAAAAACTCGTGTTTTTTACGAAATCATGTAAACCTTCTTGACGCTGTGATTTTAAAAAACGGTGGAAGTAAGCTTTTCTCATTTCCGGACGCATGCGCAAACTATAGAAAGTCGTTATGACGTAGAATGTGCATACTTTGTTGATTCCATTTATGAAATAAAACACATTTTCTAAAAATTCGTGTTTTTTAAGAAATCATGTAAACCTTCTAGAAGCTTTGATTTTAAAAAACGGGGGAAGTAAGCTTTTCTTATTTCCGGACGCATGCGCAAACTATAGAAAGTTGTTATGACGTAGAATGTGCATACATTGTTGATTCCATTTATGAAATAAAAAACATTTTCTAAAAACTCGTGTTTTTTAAGAAACCATGTAAACGTTCTAGAAGTTGTGATTTTAAAAAACGGGAGTAGTAAGCTTTTCTTATTTCCAAACGCATGCGCAAACTATAGAAAGTCGTTATGATGTAGAATGTGCATACTTTGTTGATTCCATTTATGAAATAAAACACATTTTCTAAAAACTCGTGTTTTTTAAGAAATCATGTAAACATTCTAGAAGCTGTGATTTTAAAAACGGGGGAAGTAAGCTTTTCTTATTTCCAAACGCATGCGCAAACTATAGAAAGTCGTTATGACGTAGAATGTGCATACTTTGTTGATTCCATTTATGAAACAAAACACATTTTCTAAAAACTCGTGTTTTTTAAGAAATCATGTAAACCTTCTAGAAGCTGTGATTTTAAAAAAAGGGGGAAGTAAGCTTTTCTTATTTCCGGACGCATGTGCAAACTATAGAAAGTCGTTATGACGTAGAATGTGCATACTTTGTAGATTCCATTTATGAAATAAAACACATTTTCTAAAAACTCGTGTTTTTTACGAAATCATGTAAACCTTCTAGAAGCTGTGATTTTAAAAAACGGTGGAAGTAAGCTTTTCTTATTTCCGGATGCATGCGCAAACTATAGAAAGTCGTTATGACGTAGAATGTGCATACTTTGTTGATTCCATTTATGAAATAAAACACATTTTCTAAAAACTCGTGTTTTTTAAGAAATCATGTAAACCTTCTAGAAGTTGTGATTTTAAAAAACGGGGGAAGTAAGCTTTTCTTATTTCCAAACGCATGCGCAAACTATAGAAATTCGTTATGACATACAATGTGCATACTTTTTAGATTCCATTTATGAAATAAAACACATTTTCTAAAAACTCGTGTTTTTTAACAAATCATGTAAACCTTCTAGAAGCTGTGATTTTAAAAAACGGTGGAAGTAAGCTTTTCTTATTTCCGGACGAATGCACAAACTATAGAATGTCGTTATGACGTAGAATGTGCATACTTTGTTGATTCCATTTATGAAATAAAACACATTTTCTAAAAACTCGTGTTTTTTTAGAAATCATGTAAACCTTCTAGAAGCTGTGATTTAAAAAAACGGTGGAAGTAAGCTTTTCTTATTTCCGGACGCATGCGCAAACTATAGAAAGTCGTTCTGACGTAGAATGTGCATACATTGTTGATTCCATTTATGAAATAAAACACATTTTCTAAAAACTCGTGTTTTTTAAGAAACCATGTAAACCTTCTAGAAGCTGTGATTTTAAAAAATGGGGGAAGTAAGCTTTTCTTATTTCCAAACGCATACGCAAACTATAGAAAGTCGTTATGACGTAGAATGTGCATACTTTGTTGATGCCATTTATGAAATAAAACACATTTTCTAAAAACTTGTGTTTTTTAAGAAATCATGTAAACCTTCTAGAAGCTATGATTTTAAAAAACGGGGGAAGTAAGCTTTTCCTATTTCCAAACGCATGCGCAAACTATAGAAAGTCGTTATGACGTAGAATGTGCATACTTTGTTGATTCCATTTATGAAATAAAACACATTTTCTAAAAACTCGTGTTTTTTACGAAATCATGTAAACCTTCTAGAAGCTGTGATTTTAAAAAACGGGGGAAGTAAGCTTTTCTTATTTCCAGACGAATGCGCAAACTATAGAAAGTCGTTATGATGTAGAATGTGCATACTTTGACATAGAATGTGCATACTTTGTAGATTCCATTTATGAAATAAAATACATATTCTAAAAACTCGTGTTTTTTACGAAATCATGTAAACCTTCTCGAAGCTGTGATTTTAAAAAACGGTGGAAGTAAGCTTTTCTTATTTCCGGACGCATGCGCAAACTATAGAATGTCGTTATGACATAGAATGTGCATATTTTGTCGATTCCATTTATGAAATAAAACACATTTTCTAAAGACTCATGTTTTTTAAGAAATCATGTAAACCTTCTAGAAGCTGTGATTTTAAAAAACGGGGGAAGTAAGCTTTACTTATTTCCAAACGCATGCGCAAACTATAGAAAGTCGTTATGACATAGAATGTGCATACTTTACTGGTTCCATTTATGAAATAAAACATATTTTCTAAAAACTCTTGGTTTTTAAGAAATCATGTAAACCTTCTAGAAGCTGTTATTTTAAAAAACGGGGGAATTAAGCTTTTCTTATTTCCAGACGCATGCGCAAACTATAGAAAGTCGTTATGACGTAGAATGTGCATACTTTGTAGATTCCATTTATGAAATAAAACACATTTTCTAAAAACTCGTGTTTTTTATGAAATCATGTAAACCTTCTAGAAGCTGTGATTTTAAAAAACGGTGGAAGTAAGCATTTCTTATTTCCAAACGCATGCGCAAACTATAGAAAGTTGTTGTGAGGTAGAATGTGCATACTTTGTTGATTCCATTTATGAAATAAAACACATTTTCTAAAAACTCGTGTTTTTTAAGAAATCATGTAAACCTTCTAGAAGCTGTGATTTTAAAAAACGGGGGAAGTAAGCTTTTCTTATTTCCGGACGCATGCGCAACCTGTAGAAAGTCGTTATGATGTAGAATGTGCATACTTTGTAGATTCCATTTATGAAATAAAACACATTTTCTAAAAACTCGTGTTTTTTACGAAATCATGTAAACCTTCTAGAAGCTATGATTCTAAAAAACGGGGGAAGTAAGCTTTTCTTATTTCCAAACGCATGCGCAAACTATAGAAAGTCGTTATGAGGTAGAATGTGCATACTTTGTTGATTCCATTTAGGAAATAAAACACACTTTCTAAAAACTCGTGTTTTTTAAGAAGTCATGTAAACCTTCTAGAAGCTGTGATTTTAAAAAACGGTGGAAGTAAGCTTTTCTTATTTACGGACGAATGCGCAAACTATAGAATTTCGTTATGACGTAGAATGTGAATACTTTGTTGATTCCATTTATGAAATAAAACACATTTTCTAAACACTCGTGTTTTTTTAGAAATCATGTAAACCTTCTAGAAGCTGTGATTTTAAAAAACGGGGGAAGCAAGCTTTTCTTATTTCCGGACGCATGCGCAAGTTGTTATGACGTAGAATTTGCATACATTGTAGATTCAATTTATGAAATAAAAAACATTTTCTAAAAACTCGTGTTTTTTAAGAAACCATATAAACATTCTAGAAGCTGTGATTTTAAAAAACGGGGGAAGTAAGCTTTTCTTATTTCTAAACGCATGCGCAAACTATAGAAAGTCGTTATGACGTAGAATGTGCATACTTTGTTGATTCCATTTATGAAATAAAACACATTTTCTAAAAACTCGTGTTTTTTAAGAAATCACGTAACCCTTCTAGAAGCTGTAATTTTAAAAAACGGGGAAAGTAAGCTTTTTTTATTTCCGGATGCATGCGCAAACTATAGAAATTCGTTATGACGTAGAATGTGCATACTTTGTAGATTCCATTTATGAAATAAAACACATTTTCTAAAAACTCGTGTTTTTTACGAAATCATGTAAACCTTCTAGAAGCTCTGATTTAAAAAAAAGGTGGAAGTAAGCTTTTCTTATTTCCGGACGCATGCGCAAACTATAGAAATTCGTTATGACGTAGAATGTGCATACTTTGTTGATTCCATTTATGAAATAAAACACATTTTCTAAAAACTCGTGTTTTTTAACAAATCATGTAAACCTTCTAGAAGCTGTGATTTTAAAAAACGGGGGAAGTAAGCTTTTCTTATTTCCAAACGCATGCGCAAACTATAGAAAGTCGTTATGATGTAGAATGTGCATACTTTGTTGATTCCATTTATGAAATAAGACTCGTTTTCTAAAAACTCGTGTTTTTTAAGAAATCATGTAAACCTTCTAGAAGCTGTGATTTTAAAAAATGGGGGAAGTAAGCTTTTCTTATTTCCGAACGCATGCCCAAACTATAGAAAGTCATTATGACGTAGAATGTGCATACTTTGTTGATTCCATTTATGAAATAAAACACATTTTCTGAAACTCGTATTTTTTAAGAAATCATGTAAACCTTCTAGAAGTTGTGATTTTAAAAAATAGGGGAAGTAAGCTTTTCTTATTTCCAAACGTATGCGCAAACTATAGAAAGTCGTTATGACGTAGAATGTGCATACTTTGTAGATTCCATTTATGAAATAAAACACATTTTCTAAAAACTCATGTTTTTTAAGAAATCATGTAAACCTTCTAGAAGCTGTGATTTTAAAAAACGGTGGAACTAAGCTTTTCTTATTTCCGGACGAATGCGCAAACTATAGAATGTCGTTATGACGTAGAATATGCATACTTTGTTGATTCCATTTATGAAATAAAACAGATTTTCTAAAAACTCGTGTTTTTTTAGAAATCATGTAAACCTTCTAGAAGCTGTGATTTTAAAAAAAGATGGAAGTAAGCTTTTCTTATTTCCGGACGCATGCGCAAACTATTGAAAGTCGTTATGACGTAGAATGTGCATACATTGTTGATTCCATTTATGAAATAAAACACATTTTCTAAAGACTCATGTTTTTTAAGAAATCATGTAAATCTTCTAGAAGCTGTGATTTTAAAAAACGGGGGAAGTAAGCTTTTCTTATTTCCGGACGCATGCGCAATCTATAGAAAGTCGTTATGACATAGAATGTGCATACTTTGTTGATTCCATTTATGAAATAAAACACATTTTCTAAAAACTCGTGTTTTTTAAGAAATCATGTAAACCTTCTAGAAGCTGTGATTTGAAAAAACGGTGGAAGTAAGCTTTTCTTATTTCCGGACGAATGCGCAAACTATAGAAATTCGTTATGAGGTAGAATGTGGATACTTTGTTGATTCCATTTATGAAATAAAACACATTTTCTAAAAACTCATGTTTTTTAAGAAATCATGTAAACCTTCTAGAAGCTGTGATTTTAAAAAAAGGTGGAAGTAAGCTTTTATTATTTCCGGACGAATGCGCAAACTATAGAATGTCGTTATGACGTAGAATGTGCATACTTTGATGATTCCATTTATGAAATAAAACACATTTTCTGAAGACTCGTGCTTTTTTAGAAATCATGTAAACCTTCTAGAAGCTGTGATTTTAAAAAACGGGGGAAGTAAGCTTTTCTTATTTCCGGACGCAGGCGCAAACTATAGAAAGTCGTTATGACGTAGAATGTGCATACATTGTTGATTCCATTTATGAAATAATTTTTTTTTTCTAAAAACTCGTGTTTTTTAAGAAACCATGTAAACATTCTAGAAGCTGTGATTTTTAAAAATGGGGGAAGTACGGTTTTCTTATTTCCCAACGCATGCGCAAACTATAGAAAGTCGTTATGACGTAGAATGTGCATACTTTGTTGATTCCATTTATGAAATAAAACACATTTTCTAAAAACTCGTGTTTTTTAGGAAATCATGTAAACCTTCTAGAAGCTGTGATTTTAAAAAATGGGGGAAGTAAGCTTTTCTTACTTCCGGACGCATCCGCAAACTATAGAAAGTCGTTATGACGTAGAATGTGCATACTTTGTAGATTCCATTTATGAAATAAAACACATTTTCTAAAAACTCGTGATTTTTATGAAATCATGTAAACCTTCTAGAAGCTGTGATTATAAAAAACGGTGGAAGTAAGCTTTTCTTATTTCCGGACGCATGCGCAAAGTATAGAAATTCGTTATGACGTAGAATGTGCATACTTTGTTGATTCCATTTATGAAATAAAACACATTTTCTAAAAACTCGTGTTTTTTAAAAAATCATGTAAACCTTCTAGAAGTTGTGATTTTAAAAAACAGGGGAAGTAAGCTTTTCTTATTTCCAAACGCATGCGCAAACTATAGTAAGTCGTTATGACGTAGAATGTGCATACTTTGACGTAGAATGTGCATACTTTGTAGATTCCATTTATGAAATAAAACACATTTTCTAAAAACTCATGTTTTTTAAGAAATCAGGTAAACCTTCTAGAAGCTGTGATTTTAAAAAACGGGGGAAGTAAGCTTTTCTTATTTCCAAACGCATGCGCAAACTATAGAAAGTCGTTATGAAGTAGAATGTGCATACTTTGTCGATTCCATTTATGAAATAAAACACATTTTCTAAAAACTCGTGTTTTTTAAGAAATCAGGTAAACCTTCTAGAAGCTGTGATTTTAAAAAACCGGGGAAGTAAGCTTTTCTTTTTTCCAAACGCATGCGCAAACTATAGAAAGTCGTTATGAAGTAGCATGTGCATACTTTGTTGATTCCATTTATGAAATAAAACACATTTTCTAAAAACTCGTGTTTTTTACGAAATCATGTAAACCTTCTAGAAGCTGTGATTTTAAAAAACGGTGGAAGTAAGATTTTCTTATTTCCAAACGCATGTGCAAACTATAGAAAGTCATTATGACGTAGAATGTGCATACTTTGCTGATTCCATTTATGAAATAAAACACATTTTCTAAAGACTCGTGCTTTTTTAGAAATCATGTAAACCTTCTAGAAGCTGTGATTTTAAAAAATGGGGGAAGTAAGCTTTTCTTATTTCCAAACGCATGCGCAAACTATAGAAAGTCATTATGACGTAGAATGTGCATACTTTGCTGATTCCATTTATGAAATAAAATACATTTTCTCAAAACTCGTGTTTCTTAAGAAATCATTTAAACCTTCTAGAAGCTGTGATTTTAAAAAACGGGGGAAGTAAGATTTTCTTATATCCGGACGCATGCGCAAACTATAGAAAGTCGTTACGACATAGAATGTGCATACTTCGTAGATTCCATTTATGAAATAAAACACATTTTCTAAAAACTCATTTTTTTTACGAAATCATGTAAACCTTCTAGACGCTGTGATTTTAAAAAACGGTGGAAGTAAGATTTTCTTATTTCCGGACGAATGCGCAAACTATAGAAAGTCGTTATGAGGTAGAATGTGCATTCTTTGTAAATTCCATTTATGAAATAAAACACATTTTCTAAAAATTCATGTTTTTTACGAAATCGTGTAAACCTTCTAGAAGCTGTGATTTTAAAAAACGGTGGAAGTAAGCTTTTCTTATTTCAAACGAATGCGCAAACTATAGAAAGTCGTTATGAGGTAGAATGTGCATACTTTGTAGATTCCATTTATGAAATAAAACACATTTTCTAAAAACTCGTGTTTTTTAAGAAATCATGTAAACCTTCTAGAAGCTGTGATTTTAAAAAATGGGGGAAGTAAGCTTTTCTTATTTCCAAACGCATGCGCAAACTATAGAAAGTCGTTATGAGGTAGAATGTGCATACTTTGTGGATTCCATTTATGAAATAAAACACATTTTCTAAAAATTCGTGCTTTTTAAGAAATCATGTAAACCTTCTAGAAGTTGTGATTTTAAAAAACGGTGGAAGTAAGCTTTTCTTATTTCCGGAAGAATGCGCAAACTATAAAATGTCGTTATGACGTAGAATGTGCATACTTTGTTGATTCCATTTATGAAATAAAACACATTTTCTAAAAACTCGTGTTTTTTTAGAAATCATGTAAACCTTCTAGAAGCTGTGATTTTAAAAAACGGTGGAAGTAAGCTTTTGTTATTTCCGGGCGCATGCGCAAACTATAGAAAGTCGTTATGACGTAGAATGTGCATACATTGTTGAATCCATTTATGAAATAAAACACATTTTCTAAAAACTCGTGTTTTTTAAGAAACCATGTAAACCTTCTAGAAGCTGTGATTTTAAAAAATGGGCGAAGTAAGCTTTTCTTATTTCCAAACGCATGCGCAAACTATAGAAAGTCATTATGACGTAGAATGTGCATACTTTGTTGATTCCATTTATGAAATAAAATACATTTTCTAAAAACTCGTGTTTCTTAAGAAATCATTTAAACCTTCTAGAAGCTGTGATTTTAAAAAATGGGCGAAGTAAGCTTTTCTTATTTCCAAATGCATGCGCAAACTATAGAAAGTCGTTATGAGGTAGAATGTGCATACTTTGTAAATTCCATTTATGAAATAAAACACATTTTCTAAAAACTCATGTTTTTTACGAAATCATGTAAACCTTCTAAAAGCTGTGATTTTAAAAAACGGTGGAAGTAAGCCTTTCTTATTTCCGGACGCATGTGCAAACTATAGAAAGTCGTTATGACGTAGAATGTGCATACTTTGTAGATTCCATTTATGAAATAAAACACATTTTCTAAAAACTCGTGTTTTATAAGAAATCATGTAAACCTTCTAGAAGCCGTAATTTGAAAAAACGGTGGAAGTAAGCTTTTCTTATTTCCGGACGAATGCGCAAACTATAGAAAGTCGTTATGAGGTGTAATGTGCATACTTTGTTGATTCCATTTATGAAATAAAACACATTTTCTAAAAACTCATGTTTTTCAAGAAATCATGCAAACCTTCTAGAAGCTGTGATTTTAAAAAATGGTGGAAGTAAGCTTTTCTTTTTTCCGGACGAATGCGCAAACTATAGAACGTCTTTATGACGTACAATGTGCATACTTTGTTGATTCCATTTATGAAATAAAACACATTTTCTAAAAACTCGTGTTTTTTTAGAAATCATGTAAACCTTCTAGAAGCTGTGATTTTAAAAAACGGTGGAAGTAAGCTTTTCTTATTTCCGGACGCATGTGCAAACTATAGAAAGTCGTTCTGACGTAGAATGTGCATACATTGTTGATTCCATTTATGAAATAAAACACATTTTCTAAAAACTCGTGTTTTTTAAGAAACCATGTAAACCTTCTAGAAGCTGTGATTTTAAAAAATGGGGGAAGTAAGCTTTTCTTATTTCCAAACGCATACGCAAACTATAGAAAGTCGTTATGACGTAGAATGTGGATACTTTGTTGATACCATTTATGAAATAAAACACATTCTCTAAAAACTTGTGTTTTTTAAGAAATCATGTAAACCTTCTAGAAGCTGTGATTTTAAAAACGGGGGAAGTAAGCTTTTCTTATTTCCAAACGCATGCGCAAACTATAGAAATTCGTTATGACGTAGAATGTGCATACTTTGTTGATTCCATTTATGAAATAAAACACATTTTCTAAAAACTCGTGTTTTTTAAGAAATCATGTAAACCTTCTAGAAGCTGTGATTTTAAAAAAAGGGGGAAGTAAGCTTTTCTTATTTCCGGACGCATGCGCAAACTATAGAAAGTCGTTATGACGTAGAATGTGCATACTTTGTAGATTCCATTTATGAAATAAAACACATTTTCTAAAAACTCGTGTTTTTTACGAAATCATGTAAACCTTCTAGAAGCTGTGATTTTAAAAAACGGTGGAAGTAAGCTTTTCTTATTTCCGGACGCATGCGCAAACTATAGAAAGTCGTTATGACGTAGAATGTGCATACTTTGTTGATTCCATTTATGAAATAAAACACATTTTCTAAAAACTCGTGTTTTTTAAGAAATCATGTAAACCTTCTAGAAGTTGTGATTTTAAAAAACGGGGGAAGTAAGCTTTTGTTATTTCCAAACGCATGCGCAAACTATAGAAATTCGTTATGACGTAGAATGTGCATACTTTGTTGATTCCATTTATGAAATAAAACACATTCTCTAAAAACTCGTGTTTCTTAAGAAATCATGTAAACCTTCTAGAAGTTGTGATTTTAAAAAAAGGGGGAAGTCAGCTTTTCTTATTTCCGGACGAATGCGCAAACTATAGAAAGTCGTTATGAGGTAGAAAGTGCATACTTTGTTGATTCCATTTATGAAATAAAACACATTTTCTAAAAACTCTTGTTTTTTTAGAAATCATTTAAACCTTCTAGAAGCTGTGATTTTAAAAAATGGTGGAAGTAAGCTTTTCTTATTTACGGGCGCATGCGCAAACTATAGAAAGTCATTATGACATATAATGTGCATACATTGTTGATTCCATTTATGAAATAAAACACATTTTCTAAAAACTCGTGTTTTTTAAGAAACCATGTAAACCTTCTAGAAGCTGTGATTTTAAAAAATGGGGGAAGTAAGCTTTTCTTATTTCCAAATGCATGCGCAAACTATAGAAAGTCATTATGACGTAGAATGTGCATACCTTGTTGATTCCATTTATGAAATAAAACACATTTTCTAAAAACTCATGTTTTTTAAGAAATCATGTAAACCTTCTAGAAGCTGTGATTTTAAAAAACGGGGGAAGTAAGCTTTTCTTTTTTACGGGCGCATGCGCAAACTATAGAAAGTCATTATGACGTATAATGTGCATACTTTGTAGATTCCATTTATGAAATAAAACACATTTTCTAAAAACTCGTGTTTTTTAAGAAATCATGTAAACCTTCTAGAAGCTGTGATTTTAAAAAATGGGGGAAGTAAGCTTTTCTTATTTCCGAACGCATGCGCAAACTATAGAAAGTCGTTATGACGTAGAATGTGCATACGTTGCTGATTCCATTTATGAAATAAAACACATTTTCTAAAAACTCGTGTCTTTTAAGAAATCATGTAAACCTTCTAGAAGCTGTGATTTTAAAAAACGGGGGAAGTAAGCTTTTCTTATTTCCAAATGCATGCGCAAACTATAGAAAGTCGTTATGACGTAGAATGTGCATACTTTGTTGATTCCATTTATCAAATAAAACACATTTTCCAAAAACTCCTGTTTTTTAAGAAATCATCTAAACCTTCTAGAAGCTGTGATTTTAAAAAATGGGGGAAGTAAGCTTTTCTTATTTCCGGACGCATGCACAAACTATAGAAAGTCATTATGACGTAGAATGTGCATACTTTGTAGATTCCATTCATGAAATAAAACACATTTTCTAAAAACTCGTGTTTTTTACCAAATAATGTAAACCTTCTAGAAGCTGTGATTTTAAAAAACGGTGGAAGTAAGCTTTTCTTATTTCCGGACGCATGCGCAAACTATAGAAAGTCGTTATGACGTAGAATGTGCATGCTTTGTAGATTCCATTTATGAAATAAAACACATTTTCTAAAAACTCGTGTTTTTTAAGAAATCATGTAAACCTTCTAGAAGCTGTGATTTTAAAAAACGGGGGAAGTAAGCTTTTCTTATTTCCGGACGCATGCGCAACCTATAGAAAGTCGTTATGACGTAGAATGTGCATACTTTGTAGATTCCATTTATGAAATAAAACACATTTTCTAAAAACTCATTTTTTTACGAAATCATGTAAACCTTCTAGAAGCTGTGATTCTAAAAAACGGGGGAAGTAAGCTTTTCTTATTTCCAAACGCATGCGCAAACTATAGAAAGTCGTTATGAGGTAGAATGTGCATACTTTGTTGATTCCATTTATGAAATAAAACACATTTTCTAAAAACTCGTGTTTTTTTAGAAATCATGTAAACCTTCTAGAAGCTGTGATTTTAAAAAACGGGGGAAGTAAGCTTTTCTTATTTCCGGACGCATGCGCAAACTATAGAAAGTTGTTATGACGTAGAATTTGCATACATTGTTGATTCCATTTATGAAATAAAAAACATTTTCTAAAAACTCGTGTTTTTTAAGAAACCATGTAAACATTCTAGAAGCTGTGATTTTAAAAAGCGGGGGAAGTAAGCTTTTCTTATTTCCAAACGCATGCGCAAACTATAGAAAGTCGTTATGACGTAGAATGTGCATACTTTGTTGATTCCATTTATGAAATAAAGCACATTTTCTAAAAACTCGTGTTTTTTAAGAAATCACGTAACCCTTCTAGAAGCTGTAATTTTAAAAAACGGGGAAAGTAAGCTTTTCTCATTTCCGGACGCATGCGCAAACTATAGAAATTCGTTATGACGTAGAATGTGCATACTTTGTAGATTCCATTTATGAAATAAAACACATTTTCTAAAAACTCGTGTTTTTTAACAAATCATGTAAACCTTCTAGAAGCTGTGATTTTAAAAAACGGGGGAAGTAAGCTTTTCTTATTTCCAAACGCATGCCCAAACTATAGAAAGTCGTTATGAAGTAGAATGTGCATACATTGTTGATTCGATTTATGAAATAAAACACATTTTCTAAAAACTCGTGTTTTTTAAGAAACCATGTAAACCTTCTAGAAGCTATGATTTTAAAAAACGGGGGAAGTAAGCTTTTCTTATTTCCAAACGCATGCCCAAACTGTAGAAAGTCGTTATGACGTAGAATGTGCATACTTTGTTGATTCCATTTATGAAATAAAACACATTTTCTAAAAACTCATGTTTTTTAATAAATCATGTAAACCTTCTAGAAGCTGTGATTTTAAAAAATGGGGGAAGTAAGCTTTTCTTATTTCCGGACGCATGCGCAAACTATAGAAAGTCGTTATCACGTAGAATGTGCATACTTTGTAGATTCCATTTATGAAATAAAACACATTTTCTAAAAACTCGTGTTTTTTACGAAATCATGTAAACCTTCTAGAAGCTGTGATTTTAAAAAACAGTGGAAGTAAGCTTTTCTTATTTCCGGACGCATGCCCAAACTATAGAAAGTCATGATGACGTAGAATTTTCATACGTTGTTGATTCTATTTATGAAATAAAATAGATTTTCTAAAAACTCGTGTTTTTTAAGAAATCATGTAAACCTTCTAGAAGATGTGATTTTAAAAAACGGGGGAAGTAAGCTTCTCTTATTTCCGGACGCATGCGCAAACTATAGAAAGTCGTCATGACATAGAATGTGCATACTTTGTTGATTCCATTTATGAACTAACACACATTTTCTAAAAACTCGTGTTTTTTAAGAACTAATGTAAATCTTCTAGAAGCTGTGATTTGAAAAAACGGTGGAAGTAAGCTTTTATTATTTCCGGACGAATGCGCAAACTATAGAAAGTCGTTATGTGGTAGAATGTGCATACTTTGTTGATTCCATTTATGAAATAAAACACATTTTCTAAAAACTCGTGTTTTTTAAGAAATCATGTAAACCTTCTAGAAGCTGTGATTTTAAAAAACGGTGGAAGTAAGCTTTTCTTATTTCCGGACGAATGCGCAAACTATAGAATGTCGTTATGACGTAGAATGTGCACACTTTGTTGATTCCATTTATGAAATAAAACACATTTTCTAAAAACTCGTGTTTTTTTGGAAATGATGTAAACCTTCTAGAAGCTGTGATTTTAAAAAACGGGGGAAGTAAGCTTTTCTTATTTCTGGATGCATGCGCAAACTATAGAAAGTTGTTATGACGTAGAATTTGCATACATTGTTGATTCCATTTATGAAATATTTTTTTTTTTTAAAACTCGTGTTTTTTAAGAAATCATGTAAACGTTCTAGAAGCTGTGATTTTAAAAAATGGGGGAAGTAAACTTTTCTTATTTCCGGACGCATGCGCAAACTATAGAAAGTAGTTATGACGTAGAATGTGCATACTTTGTTGATTCCATTTATGAAATAAAACACATTTTCTAAAAACTCGCGTTTTATAAGAAATCATGTAAACCTTCTAGAAGCTGTGATTTTAAAAAACGGGTGAAGTAAGCTTTTCTTATTTCCGGACGCATGCGCAAACTATAGAAAGTCATTTTGACGTAGAATGTGCATACTTTGTTGATTCCATTTATGAAATAAAACAAATTTTCTAACAACTCGTGTTTTTTAAGAAATCATGTAAACCTTCTAGAAGCTGTGATTTTAAAAAACGGGAGAAGTAAGCTTTTCTTATTTCCAAACGCATGCGCAAACTATAGAAAGCCATTATGACGTAGAATGTGCATACTTTGTTGATTCCATTTATGAAATAAAACACATTTTCTAAAAACTCGTGTTTTTTAAGAAATCATGTAAACCTTCTAGAAGCTGTGATTTTAAAAAATGGGGGAAGTAAGCTTTTCTTATTTCCAAACGCATGCGCAAACTACAGAAAGTCATTATGACGTAGAATGTGCATACTTTGATGATTCCATTTATGAAATAAAACACATTTTCTAAAAACTCGTGTTTTTTAAGAAATCACGTAAACCTTCTAGAAGCTGTGATTTTATAAAACGGTGGAAGTAAGCTTTTCTTATTTCCAAACGCATGCGCAAACTATAGAAATTCGTTATGACGTAGAATGTGCATACTTTGTAGATTCCATTTATGAAATAAACACATTTTCTAAAAACTCGTGTTTTTTACGAAATCATGTAAACCTTCTAGAAGCTGTGATTTTAAAAAACGGGGGAAGTAAGCTTTTCTTATTTCCGGACGCATGCGCAAACTATAGAAAGTCATTTTGACGTAGAATGTGCATACTTTGTTGATTCCATTTATGAAATAAAACAAATTTTCTAACAACTCGTGTTTTTTAAGAAATCATGTAAACCTTCTAGAAGCTGTGATTTTAAAAAACGGGAGAAGTAAGCTTTTCTTATTTCCAAACGCATGCGCAAACTATAGAAAGCCATTATGACGTAGAATGTGCATACTTTTTTGATTCCATTTTGAAATAAAACACATTTTCTAAAAACTCGTGTTTTTTAAGAAATCATGTAAACCTTCTAGAAGCTGTGATTTTAAAAAACGGGGGAAGTAAGCTTTTTTTATTTCCGGACGCATGCCCAAACTATAGAAAGTCCTGATGACGTAGAATGTGCATACTTTGTTGATTCCATTTATGAAATAAAACACATTTTCTAAAAACTCGTGTTCTTTAGGAAATCATGTAAATCTTCTAGACGTTGTGATTTTAAAAAACGGGGGAAGTAAGCTTTTCTTATTTCCAAACGCATGCGCAAACTATAGAAAGTCGTTATGACGTAGAATGTGCATACTGTTAAATATTGTAACTTCAAAGAATATTATATTTGTACTTTATTATTCCGGAGATGATTCATTCCTCCGTGAAGATCTTATTGTATATCCGGAGATGTTTATTCCTCCGTCGGAATGTGGTAACTCGGGTTATTAGACTTCCCTAGTGGGGGTCGGCCCTAAATGTGTTATGTGGGTCAAAGGGTTATTAGACCACCCTAGAGGGGTCGGCCCAGTTAGTTGTAGTGGGGTATTTAACCTATTGGTTAAATACGAGCCTACGTGTACTTGTGTAAAATACATATCAGAGTAGTGTATAAATAGAGGAGGTGTGTTCCTCATTATACTCACTCACTCACTTGAGAAAGGCGCATTTGTGGAGGAGAGGTCTGCTATGGAGGAGAAGGAGCTTATGCTCAGGGTTCGCATCTTTGTGTATTGCTGGTCATCTATATTGAGGAAGCTTTACTGGGTTTTCTACCCCATGAGGGTTTCCCAGGATAAATCTCTGTCTCTTGTGTTTATGCTATGCTTGTTGTTTCTTCAGTGATCCTGTATATGCTATTATTGTGAAATGAAATGTAATGCTGCTATTTTCTGTCTTAGCATATTGAACTTTAACATGGTATCAGAGCTAACCTGAAGGAAGACAAGGTATGGCACTAAAGACACTTGCTTTACTTACGACAATTTGAAGGTTAGGGTTTTTCATAGAAAAAACCAGTCATCGTAGCACTTTCGCTATAAATCCGTTTTGGCGAAGTTTTCGGATCTGAAATTGTTACAGGACGAAGCTAAAATCTCCAGGTACCTTGTGTCCAAAGGACAACCTCTAATTCGTTGTACTTTGTGATTTATGATCTGTACAATATAGGGTTTCTGCCTCTTCCAGATCTGAGTCAAAATCAGGTGACCTTGGGAAAAAGGTCATATCTTGGGCTAGGAAGCTCCAAATGAAATTTCGTAAACAGTGACAGGTATTAAACAGTCTGCACTATCTCAGAAAACTTTTTCAGAGGCCGAAGTTGAACCAGTGACACGTGGCACTCCGTACAAGTGCGCTCTCCTGTATTATCCCATAAACAGGTCATGTTGCGACACTTGGCATAACTCTCTCTTAGAAAATCCAATTGAGGTCATACCTGTCAGGATTGAAAGATAACAGGCCGAGCTATCTCAGAAGACTTTTTCAGAGGCCGAAGGTCAAACAGTGACACGTGGCACGCCGTACAAGTTCGCTCTTCTGTATTTTCCCAAAACAGGTCACGTTGCGACATTTGGCATATCTCTCTCTCAGAGAATCCAATTGAGGTCAGACCTGTTAGGATGGAAAGATAACAGGTCAGACTATCTCAGGAAACTTTTTCAGACCCTGTGGATCAAAAATTTCGGAGTTACACCAGAAACAATCAGGTACATATTTCTGTCAAAACAGAATTATTTTTTGGTACCTTCATTCATGGCTTCCGGAATTTAGGGCTTTGAAGAAAGTTGGAATTTTTGTAATCGGAGACCACGGCTGGATGATACTCATCAAAATAGAAATTTAGAGACCAAGATCAGAATTTTTGGTTGGGCAAAAGGCCGGGCTTGATTAGACCCTAGTTCGGGACTTTGATCAGAAAAGCGGAAAATTAGGGCTTCTGTAAAAATGGGAATTTTTGAAATCTGTGACCACGGCTGGAAGCTCGTCAGAAAAATAGAAGCTTAGAGCTTTGGATCAAACCTTTTGATGGGGCAAAAGAGTGGGCTTCATCAAACCCCAGTTCAGGGTCACGTACAGTGAATCCGAAAGTTTCAAAGGCAAAATTGAGGAGTAAAACTTTGCAGTTTTCAAATTCTGAATATATCAGTTTGATCAGCTCATCAAGGCGCATATCTCTATCCTTACGGAAGTTTGAAATTCAAAGTTTGAATTTTTGGGGTCTCTCTAACAAACCCTTATCCAGCTCCAGGTCCAGTTCTTGCAAATCAAGTGGATAGGGTTAATCCTAGAAGAAGATGGATTGGTCACCTACATAAGTAAAGGAGTTAATGTTTCAGAGGGAGATGAGGCTAAGGCTTTACATAAGGAGATTACAAGCGATCTCGACAGGTATGACTCATCGAGGTATGTTTTGAGATTTGTTCATGATTAAGTTTATGGTATGTTTGTCTTCATGTTATTACAATTAGTACAATCTTGATTTTAGATTTGTTGTATCACCTTAACAAAAGTATGAATGCATGATAGAATATATTCATTGGTTAGGGTGTTGACACTTATGATTGTACTAATGCATTATGGTGTTGTGTGAGGTTGAGGTTGTCTGCTAACAAGATACAGGTACATCACAAAAGACAAATCAGGCTCCATGATCATGAAAACATGAAGACAAAGACTCATCCATAATCTTTGTTCTACTTACGAGGTATGTATGACTTTGTTATATTATGCTTAACCTATGAGACATGCAGATTCTAGCTCAGGATCTCTAAATCATTGAAGAGGTTGTTTAGGTATGTTGTACATAACCAAGTAGGTATACTAATCCAGGTATGTTTCCCATGAATCTTACCTTGTGTTAGGATCCCTTATATAAGTATACTTGGAATGATTGGTTATGCTTATTCATAAAGTTAGTAATCAAGGGATTATGCATATTATATCTTTTATCAATGATATGCATGAGTAAAAGAAGACTTCCCTGAAATCTTGAATACTAATGTTTATTAACTATAATCATGACTATACGTTTTCAAGATTATTTAGTACTATAATGTTTTGATAGCATTTAGAATATACTAATGAGTGTATGTTTGTGTATGAGATCATGAGGATGACTCTTGAGCATGCACAGTGGTACAGAAGGAATAGAAGTTCAAAAGACATACAGAAGATCAAGCGGGAGGCAGCCACACAAATATAAAAGATAAGTATTTGAGTTGCTATTTGAAATAGTAATGATATTGCCTGCATGCATATTTGTATTCCTAGAATATATAATGCTGAGTGTAAACATTCATAGAGCATTGAACAGTATACAACTAATGTGCATATGTTTGGACAAACATTCCATTGTTGCTTGTCTAGAATGAAACCTCTTTGCTGACATGCTGAGAGTTGTGCGCACTCTCGATAGTATGTTCTGGTAGAGATGAAAGGCATCTAGATAGCCACTGTATGCATACAGGATATGGGAAAGTGTTGTGCCAAAGTAATGGTCAAAATAGTTGCATCACTATGTAAATGATATCTGTATGCATAATGGATTATCTTTTGATGATTATGAAGTATTACTAATTATGTACTTAATTTTGATTTGTAGGAAAGGTCATGAAGAATGATGGACACCGTACAAGTGGTGGATGTTCAAACAAGAAGATTTACAAATCAAACAAAATATAGAAGGCTCATGGCTAGAAGATTCTCTTAGAAAGGGGAAGAGAATCACGACAAGATGTTTGCTCCAAGTATGGTGTAATTAAAGAAGAAGTATGAATCAGGTTCTGTATAGGTACCTAGGATCGATAATAATTTGATAAGATTAATGATCACCATGGGTGATGTGGATCTCAACCTTTGCTACAAGGTTGAATATGATACACATATGACATGGATGCAAGAAGGAACTCACCACAGAGTTTGAATGATATTGAGGCTCATATCAGTAGACCCATCTAACGAGAGATGGCTCAGATAGATATGCAGAAGATCATTCAATACAGAAATGAAAAATGAAAGATCTCAAATTGATGCTTTACTTCCTAGGTCTGGAGGTATGGCAAGGCTCAGAAGGAATATTTCTCAACCAGGGAAAGTATGATGAGAAATATGACTTGAGGTGTTGGAATGGCCACTCTTATGGATCCCAACTTGAAGCTGTTAGGGGATAACTCATCAGAGTTAGTGGATATAACTCTGTACAGTCAATTAATTGGGTCTTTGATATATCTAACATATACTAGGTTAGATATATGCTTTGTTATGAACACCTTGAGTTAGTATCTAGTGGAAACTAGATGTGTTTACCTGATAGTTGCAAAGTATGTGATGAGGCACATAAAGAACACGATAGAATTTGATCTATGCTATCTTGAAGATCATGACTTCAGATGGCTATTTAGATTCTGTTTGGACAGGAGGTGTATCAGACAAGAAGAACACATCGAGAGGATGTTATCGTCTGGGATTAGCCATGATCTCGTGGTTTAGCTGGAAGCAGTCTAGTGTGGCTCTCAGCACAAGCGGAACATATGGCTGCTTGCTCTGCTAGTTATGAATAAGTTTGGCTTTAGGATTGTTTGACTTAGAGATAGAACCAACTGAGATCCTATGTGATATTTAGAGTTGTATCAAGATGACATAGAATCTAGTGTTCCATGATAAGTCAAAGAACATAGGGAACTAACAAGTTATGACACAGAAAGGAACTCTAAAAGTTTGAATTTGTAACAGGTTACCATTGTACTAACCAAGCCTCTACGTCAAGTGAAGAAGTTACCAACCAAACCTCTGTCTCGAGTGAAGTTTGAATACTTCTGAGACAAGCTTGGTGTAGTTCAAAAGGACCCTCCTCGAAAGGGGGAGTAGTATAATCACTACTGATGAGATTGTCTCATCGAACAACAAGGTCGATGATGAGGTAACATGTTCTCTACACCCAGTTACTTAGAAATATTTAGATTTAGGACTCTCTTACTTAGAATACTTAGTTTTACTTATACATGTTTTGATGTTAGATGTATTAGTAAGAATACATGCTAGATGTGATGTATACATGTTTTGATGTATTAGTAAGAATACATGCTAGTTGTGATGTATACATGTTTTGATGTTAGATGTATTAGTAAGAATACATGCTAGATGTGATGTATACATGTTTTGATGTATTAGTAAGAATACATGCTAGTTGTGATGTATACATGTTTTGATGTTAGATGTATTAGTAAGAATACATGCTAGATGTGATGTATACATGTTTTGATGTATTAGTAAGAATACATGCTAGTTGTGATGTATACATGTTTTGGTGTGATGAATACATGTTTTGATGTATTGGTGAGAATACATGCTAATGTGATAACTGCTCTTGTATAGGTGAGAATACAGAAGGGGATTGGATCATCCCTGGACTTTCAGTCCTAAAAGAGAACCGTAGACGTAAGGTCTCCGAAAATGAAGTCCTTAGTGGACAGTTGAGGGGATTGGATCATCCCTGGACTTTCAGTCCTAAAGAGAGCCGTAGACGTGAGGTCTCCGAGAATGAAGTCCTTAGTGGACAGTTGAGGGGATTGGATCATCCCTGGACTTTCAGTCCTAAAGAGAGCCGTAGACGTGAGGTCTCCGAGAATGAAGTCCTTAGTGGACAGTTGAGGGGATTGGATCATCCCTGGACTTTCAGTCCTAAAGAGAGCCGTAGACGTTAGGTCTCCGAGAATGAAGTCCTTAGTGGACAGTTGAGGGGATTGGATCATCCCTGGACTTTCAGTCCTAAAGAGAGCCGTAGACGTGAGGTCTCCGAGAATGAAGTCCTTAGTGGACAGTTGAGGGGATTGGATCATCCCTGGACTTTCAGTCCTAAAGAGAGCCGTAGACGTATGGTCTCCGAAAAGTGGGGATTGTATCATCCCCGGACTTAGGTCCCTGAATTGATCCGTAGACGTGAGGTCTCCGAGAAGTGGGGATTGTATCATCCCCGGACTTAGGTCCCTGAATTGATCCGTAGACGTGAGGTCTCCGAGAAGTGGGGATTGTATCATCCCCGGACTTAGGTCCCTGAATTGATCCGTAGACGTGAGGTCTCCGAGAAGTGGGGATTGTATCATCCCCGGACTTAGGTCCCTGAATTGATCCGTAGACGTGAGGTCTCCGAGAAGTGGGGATTGTATCATCCCCGGACTTAGGTCCCTGAATTGATCCGTAGACGTGAGGTCTCCGAGAAGTGGGGATTGTATCATCCCCGGACTTAGGTCCCTGAATTGATCCGTAGACGTGAGGTCTCCGAGAAGTGGGGATTGTATCATCCCCGGACTTAGGTCCCTGAATTGATCCGTAGACGTGAGGTCTCCGAGAAGTGGGGATTGTATCATCCCCGGACTTCGGTCCCTGAATTGATCCGTAGACGTATGGTCTCCGAGAAAGTGATTTTTGATGTGGTTACTTGTATCGGTAGGATACTTGTATTGATGATGTGGTTACTTGTATCGGTAGGATACTTGTATTGATGATGTGGTTACTTGTATCGGTAGGATACTTGTATTGATGATGTGGTTACTTGTATCGGTAGGATACTAGTATTGATGACGTGGTTACTTGTATCGGTATGGATACTTGTATTGATGATGTGGTTACTTGTATCGGTAGGATACATGTATTGATGACATGATTACTTGTATCAGTATGGATACTTGTATTGATGATATGTATACTTGTATTGGCATGAATACTTGTACTAATGATGTGGATACTTGTATTGTTATGGATACCTGTGTTGATGACGATGCTGATGATCGTGTGATGACGATGCTGATGATCGTGTGATGACGATGCTGACGATCGTGTGATGATGATACTGATGATCGTGTGATGACGATGCTGATGATCGTGTGATGACGATGCTGATGATCGTGAAATGACGATGCTGATGATCGTGTGATGACGATGCTGATGATCGTGTGATGACGATGCTGATGATCGTGAGATGACGATGCTGATGATCGTGAAATGACGATGCTGATGATCGTGTGATGACGATGCTGATGATCGTGAGATGACGATGCTGATAATCGTGTGATGACGATGCTGATGATCGTGTGATGACGATGCTGATGATCGAGTGATGACGATGCTGATGATCGTGAGATGACGATGATGATGATCGTGTGATGACGATGCTAATGGTCGTGAGATGACGATACTGATGATCGTGAGGATCCAGATGTTGATGTTGTTGTAGTTGTTCGAATGCTGCAGAAGATAAAGACTCAGTACTGAAGATGTTGATGTTCCAGTATTGAAGATGTTCCAGTAACTGCTTCAGTTACTGATGATGTTGAGAAAGCTTCCAATGATTTATAGATGTATCATGTATGATGTTGATGACTCCTTGCTCGTGCAGATACTGTTATAATATCCTTCTCGTTAAGGGGGAGTGTTAAATATTGTAACTTCAAAGAATATTATATTTGTACTTTATTATTCCGGAGATGATTCATTCCTCCGTGAAGATCTTATTGTATATCCGGAGATGTTTATTCCTCCGTCGGAATGTGGTAACTCGGGTTATTAGACTTCCCTAGTGGGGGTCGGCCCTAAATGTGTTATGTGGGTCAAAGGGTTATTAGACCACCCTAGAGGGGTCGGCCCAGTTAGTTGTAGTGGGGTATTTAACCTATTGGTTAAATACGAGCCTACGTGTACTTGTGTAAAATACATATCAGAGTAGTGTATAAATAGAGGAGGTGTGTTCCTCATTATACTCACTCACTCACTTGAGAAAGGCGCATTTGTGGAGGAGAGGTCTGCTATGGAGGAGAAGGAAATTATGCTCAGGGTTCGCATCTTTGTGTATTGCTGGTCATCTATATTGAGGAAGCTTTACTGGGTTTTCTACCCCATGAGGGTTTCCCAGGATAAATCTCTGTCTCTTGTGTTTATGCTATGCTTGTTGTTTCTTCAGTGATCCTGTATATGCTATTATTGTGAAATGAAATGTAATGCTGCTATTTTCTGTCTTAGCATATTGAACTTTAACACATACTTTGTTGATTCCATTTATGAAATAAAACACATTTTCTAAAAACTCGTGTTTTTTAAGAAATCATGTAATCCTTCTAGAAGCTGTGATTTTAAAAAACAGGGGAAGTAAGCTTTTCTTATTTCCGGACGCATGCGCAAACTATAGAAAGTCATTATGACGTAGAATGTGCATACTTTGTTGATTCCATTTATGAAATAAAACAAATTTTCTAAAAACTCGTGTTTTTTAAGAAATCATGTAAACATTCTAGAAGCTGTGGTTTTAAAAAACAGGGGAAGTAAGCTTTTCTTATTTCCGGTCGCATGCACAAACTATAGAAAGTCGTTATGACATAGAATGTGCATACTTTGTAGATTCCATTTATGAAATAAAACAAATTTTCTAAAAACTCAAGTTTTTTACGAAATCATGTAAACCTTCTAGAAGCTGTGATTTTAAAAAACCGTGGAAGTAAGCTTTTCTTATTTCCGGACGAATGCGCAAACTATAGGAAGTCGTTATGACGTAGAATGTGCACACTTTGTTGATTCCATTTATGAAATAAAACACATTTCCTAAAAACTCCTGTTTTTTAAGAAATCATGTAAACCTTCTAGAAGCTGTGATTTTAAAAAACAGTGGAAGTAAGCTTTTCTTATTTCCGGACGAATGCGCAAACTATAGAAAGTCGTTATGACGTAGAATGTGCATACTTTTTTGATTCCATTGATGAAATAAAACACATTTCCTAAAAACTCCTGTTTTTTAAGAAATCATGTAAACCTTCTAGAAGCTGTGATTTTAAAAAACGGGGGAAGTAAGATTTTCTTATTTCCAAACGCATGCGCAAACTATAGAAAGTCGTTATGACGTAGAATGTGCATACTTTCTTGGTTCCATTTATGAAATAAAACACATTTTCTAAAAACTCTTGTTTTTTAAGAAATCATGTAAACCTTCTAGAAGCTGTGATTTTAAAAAACGAGGGAAGTAAGCTTTTCTTATTTCCAAACACATGCGCAAACTATAGAAAGTCGTTATGACGTAGAATGTGCATACTTTCTAGATTCCATTTATGAAATAATCCACATTTTCTAAAAACTCGTGTTTTTTAAGAAATCATGTAAACCTTCTAGAAGCTGTGATTTTAAAAAACGGGGGAAGTAAGCTTTTCTTATTTCCAAACGCATGCGCAAACTATAGAAAGTCGTTATGACGTAGAATGTGCATACTTTGTCGATTCCATTTATGAAATAAAACACATTTTCTAAAAACTCGTGTTTTTTAGGAAATCATGTAAACCTTCATAGAAGCTGTGATTTTAAAAAATGGGGGAAGTAAGCTTTTCTTATTTCCGGACGCATGCGCAACCTATAGAAAGTCGTTATGACATAGAATGTGCATACTTTGTTGATTCCATTTATGAAATAAAACACATTTTCTAAAAACTCGTGTTTTTTAAGAAATCATGTAAACCTTCTAGAAGCTGTGATTTGAAAAAACGGTGGAAGTAAGCTTTTCTTATTTCCGGACGAATGCGCAAACTATAGAAATTCGTTATGAGGTAGAATGTGTATACTTTGTAGATTGCATTTATGAAATAAAACACATTTTCTAAAAACTCATGTTTTTTAAGAAATCATGTAAACCTTCTAGAAGCTGTGATTTTAAAAAACGGTGGAAGTAAGCTTTTATTATTTCCGGACGAATGCGCAAACTATAGAATGTCGTTATGACGTAGAATGTGCATACTTTGTTGATTCCATTTATGAAATAAAATGCATTTTCTAAAAACTCGTGCTTTTTTAAAAATCATGTAAACCTTCTAGAAGCTGTGATTTTAAAAAACGGGGGAAGTAAGCTTTTCTTATTTCCGGACGCATGCGCAAACTATAGAAAGTCGTTATGACGTAGAATGTGCATACATTGTTGATTCCATTTGTGAAATAAAAAACATTTTCTAAAAACTCGTGTTTTTTAAGAAACCATGTAAACGTTCTAGAAGCTCTGATTTTAAAAAATGGGGGAAGTACGGTTTTCTTATTTCCAAACGCATGCGCAAACTATAGAAAGTCGTTATGACGTAGAATGTGCATACTTTGTTGATTCAATTTATGAAATAAAACACATTTTCTAAAAACTCGTGTTTTTTAAGAAATCGTGTAAACGTTCTAGAAGCTGTGATTTTAAAAAATGGGGGAAGTAAGCTTTTTTACTTCCGGACGCATGCGCAAACTATAGAAAGTCGTTATGACGTAGAATGTGCATACTTTGTAGATTCCATTTATGAAATAAAACACATTTTCTAAAAATTCGTGTTTTTTACGAAATCATGTAAACGTTCTAGAAGCTGTGATTTTAAAAAACGGTGGAAGTAAGCTTTTCTTATTTCCAAACGCATGCGCAAACTATAGAAAGTCGTTATGACGTAGAATGTGCATACTTTGACGTAGAATGTGCATACTTTGTAGATTCCATTTATGAAATTAAAGACATTTTCTAAAAACTCTTGTTTTTTACGAAATCATGTAAACCTTCTAGAAGCTGTGATTTTAAAAAACGGTGGAAGTAAGCTTTTCTTATTTCCGGACGTATGCGCAAACTATAGAAAGTCATTATGATGTAGAATGTGCATACTTTGTCGATTCCATTTATGAAATAAAACACATTTTCTAAAAACTCGTTTTTTTTAAGAAATCAGGTAAACCTTCTAGAAGCTGTGTTTTTAAAAAACGGGGGAAGTAAGCTTTTCTTATTTCCAAACGCATGCGCAAACTATAGAAAGTCGTTATGAAGTAGAATGTGCATACTTTGTTGATTCCATTTATGAAACAAAACACATTTTCTAAAAACGCGTGTTTTTTAAGAAATCAGGTAAACCTTCTAGAAGCTGTGATTTTAAAAACCGGGGGAAGTAAGCTTTTCTTTTTTCCAAACGCATGAGCAAACTATAGAAAGTCGTTATGAAGTAGAATGTGCATACTTTGTTGATTCCATTTATGAAACAAAACACATTTTCTAAAAACGCGTGTTTTTTAAGAAATCAGGTAAACCTTCTAGAAGCTGTGATTTTAAAAACCGGGGGAAGTAAGCTTTTCTTTTTTCCAAACGCATGAGCAAACTATAGAAAGTCGTTATGAAGTAGAATGTGCATACTTTGTAGATTCCATTTATGAAATAAAACACATTTTCTAAAAACTTGTGTTTTTTAAGAAATCATGTAAACCTTCTAGAAGCGGTGATTCTAAAAAAAGGTGGAAGTAAGCTTTTCTTATTTCCGGACTCATCCGCAAACTATAGAAAGTCGTTATGACGTAGAATGTGCATACTTTGTAGATTCCATTTATGAATTAAAACACATTTTCTAAAAACTCATGTTTTTTACGAAATCATGTAAACCTTTTAGAAGCTATGATTTCAAAAAACGGTGGAAGTAAGCTTTTCTTATTTCCGGACGCATGCGCAAACTATAGAAAGTCGTCATGACATAGAATGTGCATACTTTGTAGATTCCATTTATTAAATAAAACACATTTTCTAAAAACTCGTGTTTTTTACGAAATCATGTAAACCTTCTAGAAGCTGTGATTTTAAAAAAAGGTGGAAATAAGATTTTCTTATTTCCGGACTCATGCGGAAACTATAGAAATTCGTTATGACGTAGAATGTGCATACTTTGTAGATTCCATTTATGAAATAAAACACATTTTCTAAAAACTCGTGTTTTTTACGAAATCATGTAAACCTTCTAGAAGCTGTGATTTTAAAAAACGGTGGAAGTAAGCTTTTCTAATTTCCGGACGCATGCGCAAACTATAGAAAGTCGTTATAACATAGAATGTGCATACTTTGTCGATTCCATTTATGAAATAAAACACATTTTCTAAAAACTCGTGTTTTTTAAGAAATCATGTAAACCTTCTAGAAGTTGTCATTTTAAAAAACGGGGGAAGTAAGCTTTTCTTATTTCCAAACGCATGCGCAAACTATAGAAAGTCGTTATGACGTAGAATGTGCATACTTTGACGTAGAATGTGCATACTTTGTAGATTCCGTTTATGAAATAAAACACATTTTCTAAAAACTCGTGTTTTTTAAGAAATCATGTAAACCTTCTAGAAGTTATGATTTTAAAAAACGGGGGAAGTAAGCTTTTCTTATTTCCGGACGCATGCGCAAACTATAGAAAGTCGTTATGACGTAGAATGTGCATACTTTGTAGATTCCATTTAGGAAATAAAACACATTTTCTAAAAACTCGTGTTTTTTACGAAATCATGTAAACCTTCTAGAAGCTGTGATTTTAAAAAACGGTGGAAGTAAGCTTTTCTTATTTCCGGACGAATGCGCAAACTATAGAAAGTCGTTATGACATAGAATGTGCATACTTTGTTGATTCCATTTATGAAATAAAACACATTTTCTAGAAACTCATGTTTTTTAAGAAATTGTGTAAACCTTCTAGAAGCTGTGATTTTAAAAAACGATGGAAGTAAGCTTTTCTTATTTCCAGACGCATGCGCAAACTATAGAAAGTCGTTATGACGTAGAATGTTCATACTTTGCTGATTCCATTTATGAAATAAAACACATTTTCTAAAAATTGGTGTTTTTTAAGAAATCATGTAAACGTTCAAGATGCTGTGATTTTAAAAAACGGGGGAAGTAAGATTTTCTTTTTTCCAAACGCATGCGCAAACTATAGAAAGTCGTTATGACGTAGAATGTGCATACTTTGTAAATTCCATTTATGAAATAAAACACATTCTCTAAAAACTCGTGTTTTTTACGAAATCATGTAAACCTTCTAGATGCTGTGATTTTAAAAAACGATGGAAGTAAGCTTTTCTTATTTCCAAACGCATGCGCAAACTATAGAAAGTCGTTATGGCGTAGAATGTGCATAGTTTGTTGATTCCATTTATGAAATAAAACACATTTTCTAAAAACTCGTGTTTTTTAAGAAATCATGTAAACCTTCTAGAAGCTGTGATTTTAAAAGACGGGGGAAGTAAGCTTTTCTTATTTCCGGACAAATGCGCAAACTATAGAAAGTTGTTATGACGTAGAATGTGCATACTTTGTTGATTCCATTTATGAAATAAAACACATTTTCTAAAATCTCGTGTTTTTTAAGAAATCATGTAAACCTTCGAGACGCTGTGATTTTAAAAAATGGGGGAAGTAAGCTTTTCTTATTTCCGGACGCATGCGCAAACTATAGAAAGTCGTTATGACGTAGAATGTGCATACTTTGTTGATTCCATTTATGAAATAAAACACAGTTTCTAAAAACTCGTGTTTTTTACGAAATAATGTAAACCTTCTAGAAGCTGTGATTTTAAAAAACGGGGGAAGTAAGCTTTTCTTATTTCCGGACGCATGCGCAAACTATAGAAAGTCATTTTGACGTAGAATGTGCATACTTTGTTGATTCCATTTATGAAATAAAACAAATTTTCTAACAACTCGTGTTTTTTAAGAAATCATGTAAACCTTCTAGAAGCTGTGATTTTAAAAAACGGGAGAAGTAAGCTTTTCTTATTTCCAAACGCATGCGCAAACTATAGAAAGCCATTATGACGTAGAATGTGCATACTTTGTTGATTCCATTGATGAAATAAAACACATTTTCTAAAAACTCGTGTTTTTTACGAAATCATGTAAACCTTCTAGAAGCTGTGATTTTAAAAAACGGGGGAAGTAAGCTTTTCTTATTTCCGGACGCATGCGCAAACTATAGAAAGTCATTTTGACGTATAATGTGCATACTTTGTTGATTCCATTTATGAAATAAAACAAATTTTCTAACAACTCGTGTTTTTTAAGAAATCATGTAAACCTTCTAGAAGCTGTGATTTTAAAAAATGGGAGAAGTAAGCTTTTCTTATTTCCAAACGCATGCGCAAACTATAGAAAGCCATTATGACGTAGAATGTGCATACTTTGTTGATTCCATTTATGAAATAAAACACATTTTCTAAAAACTCGTGTTTTTTACGAAATCATGTAAACCTTCTAGAAGCTGTGATTTTAAAAAACGGTGGAAGTAAGCTTTTCTTATTTCCGGAGGAATGCGCAAACTATAGAAATTCGTTATGACGTAGAATGTACATACTTTGTTGATTCCATTTTTGAAATAAAACACATTTTCTAAAAACTCGTGTTTTTTAAGAAATCTTGTAAACCTTCTAGAAGCTGTGATTTTAAAAACGGTGGAAGTAAGCTTTTCTTATTTCCGGACGCATGCGCAAACTATAGAAAGTCTTTATGACGTAGAATGTGCATACTTTAATGATTCCATTTATGAAATAAAACACAGTTCCTAAAAACTCGTGTTTTGTAAGAAATCATGTAAACCTTCTAGAAGCTGTGATTTTAAAAAATGGCGGAAGTAAGTTTTTCTTATTTCCAAACGCATGCGCAAACTATAGAAAGTTGTTATGACGTAGAATGTGCATACTTTGTAGATTCCATTTATGAAATAAAACACATTTTCTAACAACTCGTGTTTTTTACGAAATCATGTAAATGTTCTAGAAGCTGTGATTTTAAAAAACGGTGGAAGTAAACTTTTCTTATTTCCGGACGACTGCTAAAACTATAGAAAGTCGTTATGACGTAAAATGTACATACTTTGTTGATTCCATTTATGAAATAAAACACAATTTCTAAAAACTCGTGTTTTTTAATAAATCATGTAAACCTTCTAGAAGCTGTGATTTTAAAAAACGGGGGAAGTAAGCGTTTCTGTTTTCCGAACGCATGCGCAAACTATAGAAAGTCGTTATGATGTAGAATGTGCATACTTTGTAGATTCCATTTACGAAATAAAACACATTTTCTAAAAACTCATGTTTTTTACGAAATCATGTAAACCTTCTAGAAGCTGTGATTTTAAAAAACGGGGGAAGTAAGCTTTTCTTATTTCCGGATGCATGCGCAAACTATAGAAAGTCATTTTGACGTAGAATGTGCATACTTTGTTGATTCCATTTATGAAATAAAACAAATTTTCTAACAACTCCTGTTTTTTAAGAAATCATGTAAACCTTCTAGAAGCTGTGATTTTAAAAAACGGGAGAAGTAAGCTTTTCTTATTTCCAAACGCATGCGCAAACTATAGAAAGCCATTATGACGTAGAATGTGCATACTTTGTTGATTCCATTTATGAAATAAAACACATTTTCTAAAAACTCGTGTTTTTTACGAAATCATGTAAACCTTCTAGAAGCTGTGATTTTAAAAAACGGTGGAAGTAAGCTTTTCTTATTTCCGGAGGAATGCGCAAACTATAGAAAGTCGTTATGACGTAGAATGTACATACTTTGTTGATTCCATTTTTGAAATAAAACACATTTTCTAAAAACTCGTGTTTTTTAAGAAATCTTGTAAACTTTCTAGAAGCTGTGATTTTAAAAAACGGTGGAAGTAAGCTTTTCTTATTTCCGGACGCATGCGCAAACTATAGAAAGTCTTTATGACGTAGAATGTGCATACTTTGTTGATTCCATTTATGAAATAAAACACAGTTCCTAAAAACTCGTGTTTTGTAAGAAATCATGTAAACCTTCTAGAAGCTGTGATTTTAAAAAATGGCGGAAGTAAGTTTTTCTTATTTCCAAACGCATGCGCAAACTATAGAAAGTCGTTATGACGTAGAATGTGCATACTTTGTAGATTCCATTTATGAAATAAAACACATTTTCTAACAAATCGTGTTTTTTATGAAATCATGTAAACCTTCTAGAAGCTGTGATTTTAAAAAACGGTGGAAGTAAGCTTTTCTTATTTCCGGACGACTGCTAAAACTATAGAAAGTCGTTATGACGTAAAATGTACATACTTTGTTGATTCCATTTATGAAATAAAACACAATTTCTAAAAACTCGTGTTTTTTAATAAATCATGTAAACCTTCTAGAAGCTGTGATTTTAAAAAACGGGTGAAGTAAGCGTTTCTGTTTTCCGAACGCATGCGCAAACTATAGAAAGTCGTTATGATGTAGAATGTGCATACTTTGTAGATTCCATTTACGAAATAAAACACATTTTCTAAAAACTCATGTTTTTTACGAAATCATGTAAACCTTCTAGAAGCTGCGATTTTAAAAAACGGTGGAAGTAAGCTTTTCTTATTTCCGGATGCATGCGCAAACTATAGAAAGTCTTTATGACGTAGAATGTGCATACTTTGTTGATTCCATTTATGAAATAAAACACAGTTCCTAAAAACTCGTGTTTTTTAAGAAATCATGTAAACCTTCTAAAAGCTGTGATTTTAAAAAATGGCGGAAGTAAGTTTTTCTTATTTCCAAACGCATGCGCAAACTATAGAGAGTCGTTATGACGTAGAATGTGCATACTTTCTAGATTCCATTTATGAAATAAAACACATTTTCTAACAACTCGTGTTTTTTACGAAATCATGTAAACCTTCTAGAAGCTGTGATTTTAAAAAACGGTGGAAGTAAGCTTTTCTTATTTCCGGACGCATGCGCAAACTATAGAAAGTCTTTATGACTTAGAATGTGCATACTTTGTTGATTCCATTTATGAAATAAAACACAGTTCCTAAAAACTCGTGTTTTGTAAGAAATCATGTAAACCTTCTAGAAGCTGTGATTTTAAAAAATGGCGGAAGTAAGTTTTTCTTATTTCCAAACGCATGAGCAAACTATAGAAAGTCGTTATGACGTAGAATGTGCATACTTTGTAGATTCCATTTATGAAATAAAACACATTTTCTAACAACTCGTGATTTTTACGAAATCATGTAAACCTTCTAGAAGCTGTGATTTTAAAAAAAAGTGGAAGTAAGCTTTTCTTATTTACGGACGACTGCTAAAACTATAGAAATTCGTTATGACGTAAAATGTACATACTTTGTTGATTCAATTTATGAAATAAAACACAATTTCTAAAAACTCGTGTTTTTTAATAAATCATGTAAACCTTCTAGAAGCTGTGATTTTAAAGAACGGGGGAAGTAAGCGTTTCTTATTTCCGAACGCATGCACAAACTATAGAAAGTCGTTATGATGTAGAATGTGCATACTTTGTAGATTCCATTTATGAAATAAAACACATTTTCTAAAAACTCATGTTTTTTACGAAATCATGTAAACCTTCTAGAAGCTGTGATTTTAAAAAACGGGGGAAGTAAGCTATTCTTATTTCCGAATGCATGCGCAAACTATAGAAAGTCGTTATGACGTAGAATGTGCATACTTTGTTGATTCCATTTATGAAATAAAACACATTTTCTAAAAACTCATGTTTTTTAAGAAATCATGTAAACCTTCTAGAGGCTGTGATTTTAAAAAACGGGGGAAGTAAGCTTTTCTTATTTCCAAACGCTTGCGCAAACTATAGAAAGTCGTTATGACATAGAATGTGCATACTTTCTTTATTCCATTTATGAAATAAAACACATTTTCTAAAAACTCATGTTTTTTAGGAAATCATGTAAACCTTCTAGAAGCTGTGATTTTAAAAAACCAGGAAGTAAGCTTTTCTTATTTTCGGACGCATGCGCAAACTATAGAAAGTTGTTATGACGTAGAATGTGCATACTTTGTTGATTCCATTGATGAAATAAAACACATTTTCTAAAAACTCTTGTTTTTTACGAAATCATGTAAACCTTCTAGAAGCTGTGATTTTGAAAAATGGTGGAAGTAAGCTTTTCTTATTTCCGGACGCATGCGCAAACTATAGAAAGTCCTTATGACATAGAATGTGCATACTTTGTTGATTCCATTTATTTAATAAAACACATTTTCTAAAAACTCTTGTTTTTTTAGAAATCATGTAAACCTTCTAGAAGCGGTGATTTTAAAAAACGGTGGAAGCAAGCTTTTCTTTTTTCCGGACGCATGCGCAAACTATAGAAAGTCATTATGACATAGAATGTGCATACATTGTTGATTCCATTTATGAAATAAAACACATTTTCTAAAAACTCGTGTTTTTTAAGAAACCATATAACCTTCAAGAAGCTGTGAGTTTAAAAAATGGGGGAAGTAAGATTTTCTTATTTCCAAACGAATGCGCAAACTATAGAAATTCGTTATGGCGTAGAATGTGCATAGTTTGTTGATTCCATTTATGAAATAAAACACATTTTCTAAAAACTCGTGTTTTTTAAGAAATCATGTAAACCTTCTAGAAGCTGTGATTTTAAAAGACGGGGGAAGTAAGTTTTTCTTATTTCCGGACGCATGCGCAAACTATAGAAAGTTGTTATGACGTAGAATGTGCATACTTTGTTGATTCCATTTATGAAATAAAACACATTTTCTAAAAACTCGTGTTTTTTAAGAAATCATGTAAACCTTCGAGACGCTGTGATTTTAAAAAATGGGGGAAGTAAGCTTTTCTTATTTTCGGACGCATGCGCAAACTATAGAAAGTCGTTATGACGTAGAATGTTTATACTTTGTTGATTCCATTTATGAAATAAAACAAATTTTCTAAAAACTCGTGTTTTTTACGAAATCATGTAAACCTTCTAGAAGCTGTGATTTTAAAAAACGGGGGAAGTAAGCTTTTCTTATTTCCGGACGCATGCGCAAACTATAGAAAGTCATTTTGACGTAGAATGTGCATACTTTGTTGATTCCATTTATGAAATAAAACAAATTTTCTAACAACTCGTGTTTTTTAAGAAATCATGTAAACCTTCTAGAAGCTGTGATTTTAAAAAACGGGAGAAGTAAGCTTTTCTTATTTCCAAACGCATGCGCAAACTATAGAAGGCCATTATGACGTAGAATGTGCATACTTTGTTGATTCCATTTATGAAATAAAACACATTTTCTAAAAACTCATGTTTTTTACGAAATCATGTAAACCTTCTAGAAGCTGTGATTTTAAAATACGGTGGAAGTAAGCTTTTCTTATTTCCGGACGAATGCGCAAACTATAGAAAGTCGTTATGACGTAGAATGTACATACTTTGTTGATTCCATTTTTGAAATAAAACACATTTTCTAAAAACTCGTGTTTTTTAAGAAATCTTGTAAACCTTCTAGAAGCTGTGATTTTAAAAAACGGTGGAAGTATGCTTTTCTTATTTCCGGACGCATGCGCAAACTATAGAAAGTCTTTATGACGTAGAATGTGCATACTTTGTTGATTCCATTTATGAAATAAAACACAGTTCCTAAAAACTCATGTTTTGTAAGAAATCATGTAAACCTTCTAGAAGCTGTGATTTTAAAAAATGGCGGAAGTAAGTTTTTCTTATTTCCAAACGCATGCGCAAACTATAGAAAGTCGTTATGACGTAGAATGTGCATACTTTGTAGATTCCATTTATGAAATAAAACACATTTTCTAACAACTTGTGTTTTTTACGAAATCATGTAAACCTTCTAGAAGCTGTGATTTTAAAAAACGGTGGAAGTAAGCTTTTCTTATTTCCGGACGACTGCTATAACTATAGAAAGTCGTTATGACGTAAAATGTACATACTTTGTTGATTCCATTTATGAAATAAAACACAATTTCTAAAAACTCGTGTTTTTTAATAAATCATGTAAACCTTCTAGAAGCTGTGATTTTAAAAAACGGGGGAAGTAAGCGTTTCTGTTTTCCGAACGCATGCGAAAACTATAGAAAGTCGTTATGATGTAGAATGTGCATACTTTGTAGATTCCATTTACGAAATAAAACACATTTTCTAAAAACTCATGTTTTTTACGAAATCATGTAAACCTTCTAGAAGCTGTGATTTTAAAAAACGGTGGAAGTAAGCTTTTCTTATTTCCGGATGGATGCGCAAACTATAGAAAGTCTTTATGACGTAGAATGTGCATACTTTGCTGATTCCATTTATGAAATAAAACACAGTTCCTAAAAACTTGTGTTTTTTAAGAAATCATGTAAACCTTCTAAAAGCTGTGATTTTAAAAAATGGCGGAAGTAAGTTTTTCTTATTTCCAAACGCATGCGCAAACTATAGAGAGTCGTTATGACGTAGAATGTGCATACTTTGTAGATTCCATTTATGAAATAAAACACATTTTCTAATAACTCGTGTTTTTTACGAAATCATGTAAACCTTCTAGAAGCTGTGATTTTAAAAAACGGTGGAAGTAAGCTTTTCTTATTTCCGGACGCATGCGCAAACTATAGAGAGTCTTTATGACTTAGAATGTGCATACTTTGTTGATTCCATTTATGAAATAAAACACAGTTCCTAAAAACTCGTGTTTTGTAAGAAATCATGTAAACCTTCTAGAAGCTGTGATTTTAAAAAATGGCGGAAGTAAGTTTTTCTTATTTCCAAATGCATGCGCAAACTATAGAAAGTCGTTATGACGTAGAATGTGCATACTTTGTAGATTCCATTTATGAAATAAAACACATTTTCTAACAACTCGTGATTTTTACGAAATCATGTAAACCTTCTAGAAGCTGTGATTTTAAAAAACAGTGGAAGTAAGCTCTTCTTATTTCCGGATGACTGCTAAAACTATAGAAAGTCGTTATGACGTAAAATGTACATACTTTAAGGATTCAATTTAGGAAATAAAACACAATTTCTAAAAACTCGTGTTTTTTAATAAATCATGTAAACCTTCTAGAAGCTGTGATTTTAAAGAACGGGGGAAGTAAGAGTTTCTTATTTCCAAACGCATGCGCAAACTATAGAAAGTCGTTATGATGTAGAATGTGCATACTTTGTAGATTCCATTTATGAAATAAAACACATTTTCTAAAAACTCATGTTTTTTACGAAATCATGTAAACCTTCTAGAAGCTGTGATTTTAAAAAATGGGGGAAGTAAGCGTTTCTTATTTCCGAATGCATGCGCAAACTATAGAAAGTCGTTATGACATAGAATGTGCATACTTTGTTGATTCCATTTATGAAATAAAACACATTTTGTAAAAACTCATGTTTTTTAAGAAATCATGTAAACCTTCTAGAAGCTGTGATTTTAAAAAACGGGGGAAGTAAGCTTTTCTTATTTCCAAACGCTTGCGCAAACTATAGAATGTCGTTATGACATAGAATGTGCATACTTTCTTTATTCCATTTATGAAATAAAACACATTTTCTAAAAACTCGTGTTTTTTAAGAAATAATGTAAACCTTCTAGAAGCTGTGATTTTAAAAAACCGGGAAGTAAGCTTTTCTTATTTTCGGACGCATGCGCAAACTATAGAAAGTCGTTATGACGTAGAATGTGCATACTTTGTTGATTCCATTGATGAAATAAAACACATTTTCTAAAAAATCGTGTTTTTTACGAAATCATGTAAACCTTCTAGAAACTGTGATTTTGAAAAATGGTGGAAGTAAGCTTTTCTTATTTCCGGACGCATGCGCAAACTATAGAAAGTCCTTATGATGTAGAATGTGCATACTTTGTTGATTCCATTTATTTAATAAAACACATTTTCTAAAAACTCGTGTTTTTTTAGAAATCATGTAAACCTTCTAGAAGCGGTGATTTTAAAAAACGGTGGAAGCAAGCTTTTCTTTTTTCCGGACGCATGCGCAAACTATAGAAAGTCATTATGACGTAGAATGTGCATACATTGTTGAGTCCATTTATGAAATAAAACACATTTTCTAAAAACTCGTGTTTTTTAAGAAACCATGTAAACCTTCAAGAAGCTGTGAGTTTAAAAAATGGGGGAAGTAAGATTTTCTTATTTCCAAACGCATGCGCAAACTATAGAATGTTGTTATGACGTATAATGTGCATACTTTGTTGATTGCATTTATGAAATAAAACACATTTTCTAAAAACTCGTGTTTTTTAAGAAATCATGTAAACCTTCTAGAAGCTGTGATTTTAAAAAACGGGGGAAGTAAGCTTTTCTTATTTCCAAACGCATGCGCAAACTATAGAAAGTCGTTATGACGTAGAATGTGCATACTTCCTAGATTCAATTTATGAACTAAACCACATTTTCTAAAAACTCGTGTTTTTTACGAAATCATGTAAACCTTCTAGAAGCTGTGATTTTAGAAAACGGTGGAAGTAAGCTTTTCTTATTTCCGGACGAATGCGCAAACTATAGAAAGTTGTTATGACGTAAAATGTGCATACTTTGACGTAGAATGTGCATACTTTGTAGATTCCATTTATGAAATAAAATACATTTTCTAAAAACTCGTGTTTTTTACGAAATCGTGTAAACCTTCTAGAAGCTGTGATTTTAAAAAATGGTGGAAGTAAGCTTTTCTTATTTCCGGACGCATGTGCAAACTATAGAAAATCGTTATGACGTAGAATGTGCATACTTTGTCGATTCCATTTATGAAATAAAACACATTTTCTAAAAACTCATGTTTTTTAAGAAATCATGTAAACCTTCTAGAAGCTGTGATTTTAAAAAATGGGGGAAGTAAGCTTTTCTTATATCCAAACGCATGTGCAAACTATAGAAAGTCGTTATGAAGTAGAATGTGCATACTTTTTTTATTCCATTTATGAAATAAAACACATTTTCTAAAATCTCGTGTTTTTTAGGAAATCATGTAAACCTTCTAGAAGCTGTGATTTTAAAAAACGGGGGAAGTAAGCTTTTCTTATTTCCGGACGCATGCGCAATCTATAGAAAGTCGTTATGACATAGAATGTGCATACTTTGTTGATTCCATTTATGAAATAAAACACATTTTCTAAAAACTCTTGTTTTTTAAGAAATCATGTAAACCTTCTAGAACCTGTGATTTGAAAAAACGGTGGAAGTAAGCTTTTCTTATTTCCGAACGAATGCGCAAACTATAGAAATTCGTTATGAGGTAGAATGTGCATACTTTGTTGATTCCATTTATGAAATAAAACACATTTTCTAAAAACTCATGTTCTTTAAGAAATCATGTAAACCTTCTAGAAGCTGTGATTTTAAAAAACGGTGGAAGTAAGCTTTTATTATTTCCGGACGAATGCGAAAACTATAGAATGTCGTTATGACGTAGAATGTGCATACTTTGTTGATTCCATTTATGAAATAAAAGAAATTTTCTAAAAACTCGTGCTTTTTTAGAAATCATGTAAACCTTCTAGAAGCTGTGATTTTAAAAAACTGGGGAAGTAAGCTTTTCTTATTTCCGGATGCATGCGCAAACTATAGAAATTCGTTATGACGTAGAATGTGCATACTTTGTAGATTCCATTTATGAAATAAAACACATTTTCTAAAAACTCGTGTTTTTTACGAAATCATGTAAAACTTCTAGAAGCTGTGATTTTAAAAAACAGGGGAAGTAAGCTTTTCTTATTTCCGGACGAATGCCCAAACTATAGAAAGTCGTTATGACGTAGAATGTGCATACTTTGTAGATTCCATTTATGAAATAAAACATATTTTCTAAAAACTCGTGTTTTTTACGAAATCATGGAAACCTTCTAGAAGCTATTATTTTTAAAAACGGTGGAAGTAAGCTTTTCTTATTTCCGGACGCATGCGCAAACTATAGAAAGTCGTTATGACGTAGAATGTGCATACTTTTTTGATTCCATTTATGAAATAAAACACATTTTCTAAAAACTCGTGTTTTTTACGAAATCATGTAAACCTTCTAGAAGCTGTGATTTTAAAAAACGGGGGAAGTAAGCTTTTCTTTTTTCCGGACGCATGCGCAAACTATAGAAATCGTTATGACGTACAATGTGCATACTTTGTTGATTCCATTTATGAAATCAAACACATTTTCTAAAAACTCGTGTTTTTTAACAAATCTTCTAAACCTTCTAGAAGCTGTGATTTTAAAAAACGGGGGAAGGAAGCTTTTCTTATTTCCAAACGCATGCGCAAACTATAGAAAGTCATTATGACGTAGTATGTGCTTACTTTTTTTATTCCATTTATGGAATAAAACACATTTTCTAAAAACTCGTGTTTTTTAAAAAATCATGTAAACCTTCTAGAAGCTGTGATTTTGAAAAACGATGGAAGTAAGCTTTTCTTATTTCCGGACGCATGCGCAAACAATAGAAAGTCCTTATGACGTAGAATGTGCATACTTTGTTGATTCCATTTATGAAAGAAAACACATTTTCTAAAAACTCATGTTTTTTACGAAATCATGTAAACCTTCTAGAAGCTGTAATTTTATAAAACGGTGGAAGTAAGCTTTTTCTTATTTCTGGTCGAATGCGGAAACTATAGAAAGTCGTTATTACGTAGAATGTGCATATTTTGTTGATTCCATTTATGAAATAAAACACATTTTCTAAAAACTCGTGTTTTTTAAGAGATCATGTAAAACTTCTAGAAGCTATGATTTTTAAAAACGGTGGAAGTAAGCTTTTCTTATTTCCGGATCAATGTGCAAACTATAGAAAGTCGTTATGACGTAGAATGTGCATACTTTGTAGATTCCATTTATCAAATAAAGCACATTTTCTAAAAATTCGTGTTTTTTACGAAATCATGTAAACCTTCTAGAAGCTGTGATTTTAAAAAATGGTGGAAGTAAGCTTTTCCTATTTCCGGACGCATGCGCAAACTATAGAAAGTCGTTATGACGTAGAATGTGCATACTTTGTAGATTCCATTTATGAAATAAAACACATTTTCTAAAAACTCGTGTTTTTTAAGAAATCATGTAAACCTTCTAGAAGTTATGATTTTAAAAAACGGGGGAAGTAAGCTTTTCTTATTTCCAGACGCATGCGCAAACTATAGAAAGTCGTTATGACGTAGAATGTGCATACTTTGTAGATTCCATTTAGGAAATAAAACACATTTTCTAAAAACTCGTGTTTTTTACGAAATCATGTAAACCTTCTAGAAGCTGTTATTTTAAAAAACGGTGGAAGTAAGCTTTTCTTATTTCCGGACGAATGCGCAAACTATAGAAAGTTGTTATGACGTAGAATGTGCATACTTTGTCGATTCCATTTATGAAATAAAACACATTTTCTAGAAAGTCGTGTTTTTTAAGAAATTGTGTAAACCTTCTAGAAGCTGTGATTTTAAAAAACGGTGGAAGTAAGCTTTTCTTATTTCCAGACGCATGCGCAAACTATAGAAAGTCGTTATGACGTAGAATGTGCATACTTTGTTGATTCCATTTATGAAATAAAACACATTTTCTAAAAACTCGTGTTTTTTAACAAATCATGTAAACCTTCTAGAGGCTGTGATTTTAAAAAACGGGGGAAGTAAGATTTTCTTATTTCCAAACGCATGTGCAAACTATAGAAAGTCGTTATGACGTAGAATGTGCATAGTTTGTTGATTCCATTTATGAAATAAAACACATTTTCTAAAAACTCGTGTTTTTTAAGAAATCATGTAAACCTTCTAGAAGCTGTGATTTTAAAAGACGGGGGAAGTAAGCTTTTCTTATTTCCGGACGCATGCGCAAACTATAGAAAGTTGTTATGACGTAGAATGTGCATACTTTGTTGATTCCATTTATGAAATAAAACACATTTTCTAAAAACCCGTGTTTTTTAAGAAATCATGTAAACCTTCTAGACGCTGTGATTTTAAGCAATGGGGGAAGTAAGCTTTTCTTATTTCCGGACGCATGCGCAAACTATAGAAAGTCGTTATGACGTAGAATGTGCATACTTTGTTGATTCCATTTATGAAATAAAACACATTTTCTAAAAACTCGTGTTTTTTACGAAATCATGTAAACCTTCTAGAAGCTGTTATTTTAAAAAACGGGGGAAGTAAGCTTTTCTTATTTCCGGACAACTACTAAAACTATAGAAATTCGTTATGACGTAAAATGTACATACTTTATTGATTCCATTTATGAAATAAAACACAATTTCTAAAAACTCGTGTTTTTTAATAAATCATGTAAACCTTCTAGATGCTGTGATTTTAAAAAACGGGGGAAGTAAGCGTTTCTTATTTCCGAACGCATGCGCAAACTATAGAAAGTCGTTATGATGTAGAATGTGCATACTTTGTATATTCTATTTATGAAATAAACCACATTTTCTAAAAACTCATGTTTTTTACGAAATCATGTAAACCTTCTAGAAGCTGTGATTTTAAAAAACGGTGGAAGTAAGCTTTTCTTATTTCCGGACGCATGCGCAAACTATAAAAAGTCGTTATGACCTAGAATGTGCATAGTTTGTAGATTCCATTTATGAAATAAAACACATTTTCTAAAAAATCGTGTTTTTTACGAAATCATGTAAACCTTCTAGAAGCTGTGATTTTAAAAAACGGTGGAAGTAAGCTTTTCTTATTTCCCGACGCTTGCACAAACTATAGAAAGTCGTTATGACGTAGAATGTGCATACTTTGTTGATTCCATTTAAGAAATAAAACACATTTTCTAAAAACTCATGTTTTTTAAAAAATCATGTAAACCTTCTAGAAGCTGTGATTTTAAAAAACGGGGGATGTAAGCTTTTCTTATTTCCAAACGCTTGCGCAAACTATAGAAAGTCGTTATGACATAGAATGTGCATACTTTCTTTATTCCATTTATGAAATAAAACACATTTTCTAAAAACTCGTGTTTTTTAAGAAATCATGTAAACCTTCTAGAAGCTGTGATTTTAAAAAATCGGGAAGTAAGCTTTTCTTATTTTCGGACGCATACGCAAACTATAGAAAGTCGTTATGACGTAGAATGTGCATACTTTGTTGATTCCATTTATGAAATAAAACACATTTTCTAAAAACTCGTGTTTTTTACGAAATCATGTAAACCTTCTAGAAGCTGTGATTTTGAAAAATGGTGGAAGTAAGCTTTTCTTATTTCCGGACGCATGCGCAAACTATAGAAAGTCCTTATGACGTAGAATGTGCATACTTTGTTGATTCCATTTATGAAATAAAACACATTTTCTAAAAACTCGTGTTTTTTAAGAAATCATGTAAACCTTCTAGAAGCTGTGATTTTAAAAAACGGTTGAAGTAAGCTTTTCTTATTTCCGAACGCATGCGAAACTATAGAAAGTCGTTATGACGTAGAATGTGCATACTTTCTAGATTCAATTTATGAAATAAACCACATTTTCTAAAAACTCGTGTTTTTTACGAAATCATGTAAACCTTCTAAAAGCTGTGATTTTAGAAAACGGTGGAAGTAAGCTTTTCTTATTTCCGGACGAATGCGGAAACTATAGAAAGTTGTTATGACGTAAAATGTGCATACTTTGACATAGAATGTGCATACTTTGTAGATTCCATTTATGAAATAAAATACATTTTCCGGAAACTCGTGTTTTTTCCGAAATCATGTAAACCTTCTAGAAGCTGTGATTTTAAAAAACGGTGGAAGTAAGATTTTCTTATTTCCGGACGCATGCGCAAACTATAGAAAGTCGTTATGACGTATAATGTGCATACTTTGTCGATTTCATTTATGAAATAAAACACATTTTCTAAAAACTCATGTTTTTTAAGAAATCATGTAAACCTTCTAGAAGCTGTGAATTTAAAAAACGGGGGAAGTAAGCTTTTCTTATATCCAAACGCATGTGCAAACTATAGAAAGTCGTTATGAAGTAGAATGTGCATACTTTGTTGATTCAATTTAATAAATAAAACACATTTTCTAAAAACTCGTGTTTTTTAGGAAATCATGTAAACCTTCTAGAAGCTGTGATTTTAAAAAACGGGGGAAGTAAGCTTTTCTTATTTCCGGACGCATGCGCAATCTATAGAAAGTCGTTATGACATAGAATGTGCATACTTTGTTGATTCCATTTATGAAATAAAACACATTTTCTAAAAACTCGTGTTTTTTAAGAAATCATGTAAACCTTCTAGAAGTTGTGATTTGAAAAAACGGTGGAAGAAAGCTTTTCTTATTTCCGGACGAATGCGCAAACTATAGAAATTCGTTATGAGGTAGAATGTGCATACTTTGTTGATTCCATTTATGAAATAAAACACATTTTCTAAAAACTCATGTTTTTTAAGAAATCATGTAAACCTTCTAGAAGCTGTGATTTTAAAAAACGGTGGAAGTAAGCTTTTATTATTTCCGGACGAATGCGCAAAGTATAGAATGTCATTATGACGTAGAATGTGCATACTTTGTTGATTCCATTTATGAAATAAAACACATTTTCTAAAAACTCGTGCTTTTTTAGAAATCATGTAAACCTTCTAGAAGCTGTGATTTTAAAAAACGGGGGAAGTAAGCTTTTCTTATTTCCGGACGGATGCGCAAACTATAGAAAGTCGTTATGACGTAGAATGTGCATACATTGTTGATTCCATTTATGAAATAAAAAACATTTTCTAAAAACTCGTGTTTTTTAAGAAACCATGTAAACGTTCTAGAAGCTGTGATTTTAAAAAACGGGGGAAGTACGGTTTTCTTATTTCCAAACGCATGCGCAAACTATAGAAAGTCGTTATGATGTAGAATGTGCATACTTTGTTGATTCCATTTATGAAATAAAACACATTTTCTAAAAACTCGTGTTTTTTAAGAAATCATGTAAACCTTCTAGAAGCTGTGATTTTAAAAAATGGGGGAAAAAAGCTTTTCTTACTTCTGGACGCATGCGCAAACTATAGAAAGTCGTTATGACGTAGAATGTGCATACTTTGTAGATTCCATTTATGAAATAAAACACATATTCTAAAAACTCGTGTTTTTTACGAAATCATGTAAACCTTCTAGAAGCTGTGATTTTAAAAAACGGTGGAAGTAAGCTTTTCTTATTTCCGGACGCATGCGCAAACTATAGAAATTCCTTATGACGTAGAATGTGCATGCTTTGTTGATTCAATTTATGAAATAAAACACATTTTCTAAAAACTCGTGTTTTTTAAAAAATCATGTAAACCTTCTAGAAGTTGTGATTTTAAAAAACGGGGGAAGTAAGATTTTCTTATTTCCAAACGCATGCGCAAACTATAGAAAGTCGTTATGACGTAGAATGTGCATACTTTGACGTAGAATGTGCATACTTTGTAGATTCCATTTATGAAATAAAAGACATTTTCTAAAAACTCGTGTTTTTTACTAAATCATATAAACCTTCTAGAAGCTGTGATTATAAAAAACGGTGGAAGTAAGCTTTTCTTATTTCCGGACGTATGCCCAAACTATAGAAAGTCGTTATGACGTAGAATGTGCATACTTTGTCGATTCCATTTATGAAATAAAACACATTTTCTAAAAACTCATGTTTTTTAAGAAATCAGGTAAACCTTCTAGAAGCTGTGATTTTAAAAAACGGGGGAAGTAAGCTTTTCTTATTTCCAAACGCATGTGCAAACTATAGAAAGTCATTATGAAGTAGAATGTGCATACTTTGTTGATTCCATTTATGAAGTAAAACACATTTTCTAACAACTCGTGTTTTTTAAGAAATCATGTAAACCTTCTAGAAGCTATGATTTTCAAAAACGGGGGAAGTAAGCTTTTCTTTTTTCCAAACGCATGCGCAAACTATAGAAAGTCATTATGACATAGAATATGCATACTTTGTAAATTCCATTTATGAAATAAAACACATTTTCTAAAAACACGTGTTTTTTAAGAAATCATGTAAACCTTCTAGAAGCTGTGATTTTAAAAATAGGTGGAAATAAGCTTTTCTTATTTCCGGACTCATCCGCAAACTATAGAAAGTCGTTATGACGTAGAATGCGCATACTTTGTAGATTCCATTTATGAAATAAAACACATTTTCTAAAAACTCGTGTTTTTTAAGAAATCATGTAAACCTTCTAGAAGCTGTGATTTTAAAAATAGGTGGATATAAGCTTTTCTTATTTCCGGACTCATCCGCAAACTATAGAAAGCCGTTATGACGTAGAATGCGCATACTTTGTAGATTCCATTTATGAATTAAAACACATTTTCTAAAAACTCACGTTTTTTACGAAATCATGTAAACCTTCTAGAAGCTATGATTTCAAAAAACGGTGGAAGTAAGCTTTTCTTATTTCCGGACGCATGCGCAAACTATAGAAAGTTGTTATGACGTAGAATGTGCATACATTGTTGATTCCATTTATGAAATAAAAAACATTTTCTAAAAACTCGTGTTTTTTAAAAAACCATGTAAACGTTCTAGAAGCTGTGATTTTAAAAAACGGGGGAAGTAAGCTTTTGTTATTTCCAAACGCATGCGCAAACTATAGAAAGTCGTTATGACGTAGAATGTGCATACTTTGTTGATTCCACTTATGAAATAAAACACATTCTCTAAAAACTCGTTTTTTTTAAGAAATCATGTAAACCTTCTAGAAGTTGTGATTTTAAAAAAAGGGGGAAGTAAGCTTTTCTTATTTGCGGACGAATGCGCAAACTATAGAAAGTCGTTATGAGGTAGAATGTGCATACTTTGTTGATTCCATTTATGAAATAAAACACATTTTCTAAAAACTCGTGTTTTTTTAGAAATCATGTAAACCTTCTAGAAGCGGTGATTTTAAAAAATGGTGGAAGTAAGCTTTTCTTATTTCCGGGCGCATGCGCAAACTATAGAAAGTCGTTATGATGTAGAATGTGGATACATTGTTGATTCCATTTACGAAATAAAACACATTTTCTAAAAACTCGTGTTTTTTAAGAAACCATGTAAACCTTCTAGAAACTGTGATTTTAAAAAATGGGGGAAGTAAGCTTTTCTTATTTCCAAATGCATGCGCAAACTATAGAAAGTCATTATGACGTAGAATGTGCATACTTTGTTGATTCCACTTATGAAATAAAACACATTTTCTAAAAACTCGTGTTTTTTAAGAAATCATGTAAACCTTCTAGAAGCTGTGATTTTAAAAAACGGGGGAAGTAAGCTTTTCTTTTTTCCGGACGCATGCGGAAACTATAGAAAGTGGTTATGACGTAGAATGTGCATACTTTGTAGATTCCATTTATGAAATAAAACACATTTTCTAAAAACTCGTGTTTTTTAAGAAATCATGTAAACCTTCTAGAAGCTGTGATTTTAAAAAACGGTGGAAGTAAGCTTTTATTATTTCCGGACGAATGCGCAAACTATAGAATGTCGTTATGACGTAGAATGTGCATACTTTGTTGATTCCATTTACGAAATAAAAAACATTTTCTAAAAACTCATGTTTTTTTAGAAATCATGTAAACCTTCTAGAAGCTGTGATTTTAAAAAACGGGGGAAGTAAGCTTTTCTTATTTCCAAATGCTTGCGCAAACTATAGAAAGTCGTTATGACATAGAATGTGCATACTTTCTTTATTCCATTTATGAAATAAAACACATTTTCTAAAAACTCATGTTTTTTAAGAAATCATGTAAACCTTCTAGAAGCTGTGATTTTAAAAAACCGGGAAGTAAGCTTTTCTTATTTTCGGACCCATGCGCAAACTATAGAAAGTCGTTATGACGTAGAATGTGCATACTTTGTTGATTCCATTTATGAAATAAAACACATTTTCTAAAAACTCGTGTTTTTTAAGAAATCATGTAAACCTTCTAGAAGCTGTGATTTTAAAAAACGGGGGAAGTAACCTTTTCTTATTTCCGGACGCATGCGCAAACTATAGAAAGTCGTTATGACGTAGAATGTGCATACTTTGTAGATTCCATTTATGAAATAAAACACATATTCTAAAAACTCGTGTTTTTTACGAAATCATGTAAACCTTCTAGAAACTGTGATTTTAAAAAACGGTGGAAGTAAGCTTTTCTTATTTCCGGACGCATGCGCAAACTATAGAAATTCCTTATGACGTAGAATGTGCATGCTTTGTTGATTCAATTTATGAAATAAAACACATTTTCTAAAAACTCGTGTTTTTTAAAAAATCATGTAAACCTTCTAGAACTTGTGATTTTAAAAAACGGGGGAAGTAAGCTTTTCTTATTTCCAAACGCATGCGCAAACTATAGAAAGTCGTTATGACGTAGAATGTGCATACTTTGACGCAGAATGTGCATACTTTGTAGAGTCCATTTATGAAATAAAAGACATTTTCTAAAAACTCATGTGTTTTACTAAATCATATAAACCTTCTAGAAGCTGTGATTATAAAAAACGGTGGAAGTAAGCTTTTCTTATTTCCGGACGTATGCGCAAACTATAGAAAGTCGTTATGACGTAGAATGTGCATACTTTGTCGATTCCATTTATGAAATAAAACACATTTTCTAAAAACTCATGTTTTTTAAGAAATCAGGTAAACCTTCTAGAAGCTGTGATTTTAAAAAACGGGGGAAGTAAACTTTTCTTATTTCCAAACGCATGTGCAAACTATACAAAGTCATTATGAAGTAGAATGTGCATACTTTGTTGATTCCATTTATGAAGTAAAACACATTTTCTAACAACTCGTGTTTTTTAAGAAATCATGTAAACCTTCTAGAAGCTATGATTTTAAAAAACGGGGGAAGTAAGCTTTTCTTTTTTCCAAACGCATGCGCAAACTATAGAAAGTCGTTATGACGTAGAATGTGCATACTTTGTAGATTCCATTTATGAAATAAAACACATTTTCTAAAAACTCGTGTTTTTTAAGAAATCATGTAAACCTTCCAGAAGCTGTGATTTTAAAAATAGGTGGAAATAAGAAAAAAATAAGCTTTTCTTATTTCCGGACTCATCCGCAAACTATAGAAAGCCGTTATGACGTAGAATGCTCATACTTTGTAGATTCCATTTATGAATTAAAACATATTTTCTAAAAACTCATGTTTTTTACGAAATCATGTAAACCTTCTAGAAGCTATGATTTCGAAAAACGGTGGAAGTAAGCTTTTCTTATTTCCGGACGCATGCGGAAACTATAGAAAGTCGTTATGATGTAGAATGTGCATACTTTGTCGATTCCATTTATGAAATAAAACACATTTTCTAAAAACTCGTGTTTTTTAAGAAATCATGTAAACCTTCTAGAAGTTGTCATTTTAAAAAACGGGGGAAGTAAGATTTTCTTATTTCCAAACGCATGCGCAAACTATAGAAAATCGTTATGACTTAGAATGTGCATACTTTGACGTAGAATGTGCATACTTTGTAGATTCCATTTATGAAATAAAAGACATTTTCTAAAAACTCGTGTTTTTTAAGAAATCATGTAAACCTTCTAGAAGCTGTGATTTTAAAAATCGGGGGAAGTAAGCTTTTCTTTTTTCCGGACGCATGCGCAAACTATAGAAAGTCGTTATGACATAGAATGTGCATACTTTGTAGATTCCATTTATGAAATAAAACACATTTTCTAAAAACTCGCGTTTCTTACGAAATCATGTAAACCATCTAGAAGCTGTGATTTTAAAAAACGGTGGAAGTAAGTTTTTCTTATTTCTGAACGAATGCGCAAACTATAGAAAGTCGTTATGACGTAGAATGTGCATACTTTGTTGATTCCATTTATGAAATAAAACACAGTTTCTAAAAACTCGTGTTTTATAAGAAATCATGTAAACCTTCTAGAAGCTGTGATTTGAAAAAACGGTGGAAGTAAGCTTTTCTTATTTCCGGACGAATGCGCAAACTATAGAAAGTCGTTATGAGGTGTAATGTGCATACTTTGTTGATTCCATTTATGAAATAAAACACATTTTCTAAAAACTCATGTTTTTTAAGAAATCATGCAAACCTTCTAGAAGCTGTGATTTTAAAAAACGGTGGAAGTAAGCTTTTCTTATTTCCGAACGAATGCGCAAACTATAGAACGTCTTTATGACGTACAATGTGCATACTTTGTTGATTCCATTTATGAAATAAAACACATTTTCTAAAAACTCGTGTTTTTTTAGAAATCATGTAAACTTCTAGAAGCTGTGATTTTAAAAAACGGGGGAAGTAAGCTTTTGTTATTTCCAAACGCATGCGCAAACTATAGAAAGTCGTTATGACGTAGAATGTGCATACTTTGTTGATTCCACTTATGAAATAAAACACATTCTCTAAAAACTCGTGTTTTTTAACAAATCATGTAAACCTTCTAGAAGTTGTGATTTTAAAAAAAGGGGGAAGTAAGCTTTTCTTATTTCCGGACGAATGCGCAAACTATAGAAAGTCGTTATGAGGTAGAATGTGCATACTTTGTTTATTCCATTTATGAAATAAAACACATTTTCTAAAAACTCGTGATTTTTTAGAAATCATGTAAACCTTCTAGAAGCTATGATTTTAAAAAATGGTGGAAGTAAGCTTTTCTTATTTCCGGGCGCATGCGCAAACTATAGAAAGTCGTTATGACGTAGAATGTGGATACATTGTTGATTCCATTTACGAAATAAAACACATTTTCTAAAAACTCGTGTTTTTTAAGAAACCATGTAAACCTTCTAGAAGCTGTGATTTTAAAAAATGGGGGAAGTAAGCTTTTCTTATTTCCAAATGCATGCGCAAACTATAGAAAGTCATTATGACGTAGAATGTGCATACTTTGTAGATTCCATTTATGAAATAAAACACATTTTCTAAAAACTCGTGTTTTTTACCAAATCATGTAAACCTTCTAGAAGCTGTGATTTTAAAAAACGGTGGAAGTAAGCTTTTCTTATTTCCGGACGCATGGGCAAACTATAGAAAGTCGTTATGACGTAGAATGTACATACTTTGTCGATTCCATTGATGAAATAAAACACATTTTCTAAAAACTCGTGTTTTTTAAGAAATCATGTAAACCTTCTAGAAGCTGTGATTTTAAAAAACGGGGGAAGTAAGCTTTTCTTAATTCCAAACGCATGCGCAAACTATAGAAAGTCGTTATGACAAAGAATGTGCATACTTTGTTGATTCCATTTATGAAATAAAACACATTTTCTAAAAACAAGTGTTTTTTAAGAAATCATGTAAACCTTCTAGAAGCTGTAATTTTAAAAAACGGGGGAAGTAAGCTTTCCTTATTTCCGGACGCATGCACAAACTATAGAAAGTCGTTATGACGTAGAATGTGCGTACTTTGTAGATTCCATTGATGAAATAAAACACATTTTCTAAAAACTTGTGTTTTTTACGAAATCATGTAAATCTTCTAGAAGCTATGATTTTAAAAAACGATGGAAGTAAGCTTTTCTTATTTCCGGACGAATGCTCAAACTATTGAACGTCGTTATGATGTAGAATGTGCATACTTTCTTGATTCCATTTATGAAATAAAACACATTTTCTAAAAACTCGTGTTTTTTAAGAAATCATGTAAACCTTCTAGAAGCTGTGCTTTTAAAAAACGGTGGAAGTAAGCTTTTGTTATTTCCGGATGCATGCACAAACTATAGAAAGTCGTTATGACGTAGAATGTGCATACTTTGTTGATTCCATTTATGAAATAAAACATATTTTCTAAAAACTCGTGTTTTTTAAGAAATCATGTAAACCTTCTAGAAGCTGTGATTTTAAAAAACGGGAAAAGTGAGCTTTTCTTATTTCCAAATGCATGCACAAACTATAGAAAGTCTGTATGACGTAGAATGTGCATACTTTGTTGATTCAATTTATGAAATAAAACACATTTTCTAAAAACTCGTGTTTTTTAAGAAATCATGTAAACCTTCTAGAAGCTATGATTTTAAAAAACGGGGGAAGTAAGCTTTTCTTTTTTCCAAACGCATGCGCAAACTATAGAAAGTCGTTATGACGTAGAATGTGCATACTTTGTAGATTCGATTTATGAAATAAAACACATTTTCTAAAAACTCGTGTTTTTACGAAATTATGTAAACCTTCTAGAAGCTGTGATTTTAAAAAATGGTGGAAGTAAGCTTTTCTTATTTCCGGACGCATGCACAAACTATAGAAAGTCGTTATGACGTAGAATGTACATACTTTGTAGATTCCATTTATGAAATAAAACCTATTTTCTAAAAACTAGTGTTTTTTATGAAATCATGTAAACCTTCTAGAAGCTGTGATTTTAAAAAACGGGGGAAGTAAGCTTTTCTTTTTTCCAGACGCATGCGCAAACTATAGAAAGTCGTTATGACGTACAATGTGCATACTTTGTCGATTCCATTTATGAAATAAAACACATTTTCAAAAAACTCATGTTTTTTACAAAATCATGTAAACCTTCTAGAAGCTGTGATTTTAAAAAACGGGGGAAGTAAGCTTTCCTTATTTCCGGACGCATGCACAAACTATAGAAAGTCGTTATGACGTACAATGTGCATACTTTGTCGATTCCATTTATGAAATAAAACACATTTTCTAAAAACTCATGTTTTTTACAAAATCATGTAAACCTTCTAGAAGCTGTGATTTTAAAAAACGGGGGAAGTAAGCTTTCCTTATTTCCGGACGAATGCTCAAACTATTGAACGTCGTTATGATGTAGAATGTGCATACTTTCTTGATTCCATTTATGAAATAAAACACATTTTCTAAAAACTCATGTTTTTTAAGAAATCATGTAAACCTTCTAGAAGCTGTGCTTTTAAAAAACGGTGGAAGTAAGCTTTTGTTATTTCCGGATGCATGCACAAACTATAGAAAGTCGTTATGACGTAGAATGTGCATACTTTGTTGATTCCATTTATGAAATAAAACCTATTTTCTAAAAACTCGTGTTTTTTATGAAATCATGTAAACCTTCTAGAAGCTGTGATTTTAAAAAACGGGGGAAGTAAGCTTTTCTTATTTCCGGACGCATGCGCAAACTATAGAAAGTCGTTATGACGTAGAATGTGCATACTTTGTCGATTCCATTTATGAAATAAAACACATTTTCTAAAAACTCGTGTTTTTTAAGAAATCATGTAAACCTTCTAGAAGCTGTGATTTTAAAAAATGGGGGAAGTAATCTTTTCTTATTTCCAAACGCGTGCGCAAACTATAGAAAGTCTTTATGACGTAGAATGTGCATACTTTGTAGATTCCATTTATGAAATAAAACACATTTTCTAAAAACTCAAGTTTTTTACGAAATCATGTAAACCTTCTAGAAGCTGTGATTTAATAAAACGTTGGAAGTAAGCTTTTGCTATTTCCGGACGCATGTGCAAACTATAGAAAGTCGTTATGACATAGAATGTGCATACTTTGTAGATTCCATTTATGAAATAAAGCACATTTTCTAAAAACAAGTGTTTTTTACGAAATCATGTAAACCTTCTAGAAGCTGTGATTTTAAAAAACGGTGGAAGTAAGATTTTCTTATTTCCCGACGAATGCGCAAACTATAGAAAGTTGTTATAACGTAGAATGTGCATACTTTGTTGATTCCATTTATGAAATAAAACACATTTCCTAAAAACTCCTGTTTTTTAAGAAATCATGTAAACCTTCTAGAAGCTGTGATTTTAAAAAACGGGGGGAGTAAACTTTTCTTATTTCCGGACGCATCCGCAAAACTATAGAAATTCGTTATGACGTAGAATGTGCATACTTTGTTGATTCCATTCATGAAATAAAACACATTTTCAAAAAACTCGTGTTTTTTACGAAATCATGTAAACCTTCAAGAAGCTGTGATTTTAAAAAACGGGGGAGGTAAGCTTTTCTTATTTCCAAAAGCATGGGAAAACTATAGAAAGTCGTTATGACGTAGAATGTGCATACTTTGTTGATTCCATTGATGAAATAAAACACATTTTCTAAAATCTCATGTTTTTTAACAAATCATGTAAACCTTCTAGAAGCTGTGATTTTAAAAAACGGGGGAAGTAAGCTTTTCTTATTTCCGGACGAATGCTAAAACTATAGAAAGTCATTATGACGTAAAATGTACATACTTTGTTGATTCCATTTATGAAATAAAACACAATTTCTAAAAACTCGTGTTTTTTAATAAATCATGTAAACTTTCTAGAAGCTATGATTTTAAAAAACGGGGGAAGTAAGCGTTTCTTATTTCTGGACGCATGCGCAAGCTATAGAAAGTCGTTATGACGTAGAATGTGCATACTTCGTAGATTCCATTTATGAAATAAAACACATTTTCTAAAAACTCATGTTTTTTACGAAATCATCTAAACCTTCTAGAAGCTGTGATTTTAAAAAACGGGGGAAGTAAGCTTTTCTTATTTCCGGACGCATGGGCAAACTATAGAAAGCCGTTATGACGTAGAATGTGCATACTTTGTTGATTCCATTTATGAAATAAAACACATTTTCTAAAAACTCGTGTTTTTTAAGAAATCATGTAAATCTTCTAGACGTTGTGATTTTAAAAAATGGGGGAAGTAAGCTTTTCTTATTTCCAAACACATGCGCAAAGTATAGAAAGTCGTTATGACGTAGAATGTGCATACTTTGTTGATTCCATTTATGAAATAAAACACATTTTCTAAAAACTCGTGTTTTTTACGAAATCATGGAAACCTTCTAGAAGCTTAATTTTTAAAAACGGAGGAAGTAAGCTTTTCTTATTTCCGGACGCATGCGCAAACTATAGAAAGTCGTTATGACGTAGAATGTGCATACTTTGTTGATTCCATTTATGAAATAAAACACATTTTCTAAAAAATCGTGTTTTTTAGGAAATCATGTAAACCTTCTAGAAGCTGTGATTTTAAAAAACGGGGGAAGTAAGCTTTTCTTTTTTCCGGACGCATGCGCAAACTATAGAAATTCGTTATGACGTACAATGTGCATACTTTGTAGATTCCATTTATGAAATAAAACACATTTTCTAAAAACTCGTGTTTTTTACGAAATCATGGAAACCTTCTAGAAGCTATTATTTTTAAAAACGGAGGAAGTAAGCTTTTCTTATTTCCGGACGCATGCGCAAACTATAGAAAGTCGTTATGACGTATAATGTGCATACTTTGTTGATTCCATTTATGAAATAAAACACATTTTCTAAAAACTCATGTTTTTTATGAAATCATGTAAACCTTCTAGAAGCTGTGATTTTAAAAAACGGGGGAAGTAAGCTTTTCTTTTTTCCAGACGCATGCGCAAACTATAGAAAGTCGTTATGACGTACAATGTGCATACTTTGTTGATTCCATTTATGAAATAAAACACATTTTCTAAAAAGTCGTGGTTTTTAACAAATCTTCTAAACCTTCTAGAAGCTGTGATTTTAAAAAACCGGGGAAGGAAGCTTTTCTTATTTCCAAACGCATGCGTAAACTATAGAAAGTCGTTATGACGTAGAATGTGCATACTTCGTTGATTCCATTTATGAAATAAAACACATTTTCTAAAAACTCGTGTTTTTTAAAAAATCATGTAAACCTTCTAGAAGCTGTGATTTTGAAAAACGATGGAAGTAAGCTTTTCTTATCTCCGGACGCATGCGCAAACTATAGAAAGTCCTTATGATGTAGAATGTGAATACTTTGTTGATTCCATTTATGAAATAAAACACATTTTCTAAAAACTCATGTTTTTTACAAAATCATGTAAACCTTCTAGAAGCCGTGATTTTAAAAAACGGTGGAAGTAAGCTTTTCTTATTTCCGGTCGAATGCGGAAACTATAGAAAGTCTTTATTACGTAGAATGTGCATACTTTGTTGATTCCATTTATGAAATAAAACACATTTTCTAAAAACTCGTGTTTTTTAAGAAATCATGTAAACCTCCTAGAAGCTGTGATTTTTTAAAACGGTGGAAGTAAGCTTTTCTTATTTTCGGATGAATGTGCAAACTATAGAAAGACGTTATGACGTAGAATGTGCATACTTTGTAGATTCCATTTATGAAATAAAACGCATTTTCTAAAAATTCGTGTTTTTTACTAAATCATGTAAACCTTCTAGAAGCTGTGATTTTAAAAAACGGTGGAAGTAAGCTTTTCTTATTTCCGGACGCATGCGCAAACTATAGAAAGTCGTTATGACATAGAATGTGCATACTTTGTGGATTACATTTAGGAAATAAAACACATTTTCTGAAAACTCGTGTTTTTTATGAAATTATGTAAACCTTCTAGAAGCTGTGATTTTAAAAAACGGTGGAAGTAAGCTTTTCTTATTTCCGGACGAATGCGCAAACTATAGAAAGTCGTTATGACGTAGAATGTGCATACTTTGTTGATTCCATTTATGAAATAAAACACATTTTCTAGAAACTCGTGTTTTTTAAGAAATTGTGTAAACCTTCTAGAAGCTGTGATTTTAAAAAACAGTGGAAGTAAGCTTTTGTTATTTCCAGACGCATGCGCAAACTATAGAAAGTCGTTATGACGTAGAATGTGCATACTTTGTTGATTCCATTTATGAAATAAAACACATTTTCTAAAAACTCGTGTTTTTTAACAAATCATGTAAACTTTCTAGAGGCTGTGATTTTAAAAAACGGGGGAAGTAAGATTTTCTTATTTCCAAACGCATGCGCAAACTATAGAAAGTCGTTATGACGTAGAATGTGCATACTTTGTAGATTCCATTTATGAAATAAAACACATTTTCTAAAAACTCATGTTTTTTACGAAATCATGTAAACCTTCTAGAAGCTGTGATTTTAAAAAACGATGGAAGTAAGCTTTTCTTATTTCCAGACGCATGCGCAAACTATAGAAAGTCGTTATGACGTAGAATGTGCATACTTTGTTGATTCCATTTATGAAATAAAACACATTTTCTAAAAACTCGTGTTTTTTAACAAATAATGTAAACCTTCTAGAGGCTGTGATTTTAAAAAACCGGGGAAGTAAGATTTTCTTATTTCCAAACGCATGCGCAAACTATAGAAAGTCGTTATGACGTAGAATGTGTATACTTTGTAGATTCCATTTATGAAATAAAACACATTTTCTAAAAACTCGTGTTTTTTACGAAATCATGTAAACTTTCTAGAAGCTGTGATTTTAAAAAAGGATGGAAGTAAGCTTTTCTTATTTCCAAATGCATGCGCAAACTATAGAAATTCGTTATGGCGTAGAATGTGCATAGTTTGTTGATTCCATTTCTGAAATAAAACACATTTTCTAAAAGCTCGTGTTTTTTAAGAAATCATGTAAACCTTCTAGAAGCTGTGATTTTAAAAGACGGGGGAAGTAAGCTTTTCTTATTTCCGGACGCATGCGCAAACTATAGAAAGTTGTTATGACGTAGAATGTGCATACTTTGTTGATTCCATTTATGAAATAAAACACATTTTCTAAAAACTCGTGTTTTTTAAGAAATCATGTAAACCTTCTAGACGCTGTGATTTTAAAAAATGGGGGAAGTAAGCTTTTCTTATTTCCGGACGCATGCGCAAACTATAGAAAGTCCTTATGACGTAGAATGTGCATACTTTGCTGATTCCATTTATGAAATAAAACACATTTTCTAAAAACTCGTGTTTTTTACGAAATCATGTAAACCTTCTAGAAGCTGTGATTTTAAAAAACGGGGGAAGTAAGCTTTTCTTATTTCCAGACGCATGCGCAAACTATAGAAAGTCATTTTGACGTAGAATGTGCATACTTTGTTGATTCCATTTATGAAATAAAACAAATTTTCTAACAACTCGTGTTTTTTAAGAAATCATGTAAACCTTCTAGAAGCTGTGATTTTAAAAAACGGGAGAAGTAAGCTTTTCTTATTTCCAAACGCATGCGCAAACTATCGAAATCCATTATGACGTAGAATGTGCATACCTTGTTGATTCCATTTATGAAATAAAACACATTTTCTAAAAACTCGTGTTTTTTACGAAATCATGTAAACCTTCTAGAAGCCGTGATTTTAAAAAACGGTGGAAGTAAGCTTTTCTTATTTCCGGACGAATGCGCAAACTATAGAAACTCGTTATGACGTAGAATGTACATACTTTGTTGATTCCATTTATGAAATAAAAAACATTTTCTAAAAACTCGTGTTTTTTAAGAAATCTTGTAAACCTTCTAGAAGCTGTGATTTTAAAAAACGTTGGAAGTAAGCTTTTCTTATTTCCGGACGCATGCGCAAACTATAGAAAGTGTTTATGACGTAGAATGTGCATACTTTGTTGATTCCATTTATGAAATAAAACACAGTTCCTAAAAACTCGTGTTTTTTAAGAAATCATGTAAACCTTCTAGAAGCTGTGATTTTAAAAAATGGCGGAAGTAAGCTTTTCTTTTTTCCGGACGCTTGCGCAAACTATAGAAAGTCGTTATGACATAGAATGTGCATACTTTCTTTATTCCATTTATGAAATAAAACACATTTTCTAAAAACTCGTGTTTTTTAAGAAATCATGTAAACCTTCTAGAAGCTGTGATTTTAAAAAATCGGGAAGTAAGCTTTTCTTATTTTCGGACGCATGCGCAAACTATAGAAAGTCGTTATGACGTAGAATGTGCATACTTTGTTGATTCCATTTATGAAATAAAACACATTTTCTAAAAACTCGTGTTTTTTACGAAATCATGTAAACCTTCTAGAAGCTGTGATTTTGAAAAATGGTGGAAGTAAACTTTTCTTATTTCCGGACGCATGCGCAAACTATAGAAACTCCTTATGACGTAGAATGTGCATACTTTGTTGATTCCATTTATTTAATAAAACACATTTTCTAAAAACTCGTGTTTTTTTAGAAATCATGTAGACCTTCTAGAAGCGGTGATTTTAAAAAACGGTGGAAGTAAGCTTTTCTTTTTTCCGGACACATGCGCAAACTATAGAAAGTCATTATGACGTAGAATGTGCATACATTGTTGATTCCATTTATGAAATAAAACACATTTTCTAAAAACTCGTGTTTTTTAAGAAACCATGTAAACCTTCTAGAAGCTGTGATTTTAAAAAATGGGGGAAGTAAGCTTTTCTTATTTCCAAACGCATGCGCAAACTATAGAAAGTCGTTATGACGTAGAATGTGCATACTTTGTTGATTCCATTTATGAAATAAAACACATTTTCTAAAAACTCGTGTTTTTTAAGAAATCATGTAAACCTTCTAGAAGCTGTGATTTTAAAAAACGGGGGAAGTAAGCTTTTCTTATTTCCAAACGCATGCGCAAACTATAGAAAGTCGTTATGACGTAGAATGTGCATACTTTGTTGATTCCATTTATGAAATAAAACACATTTTCTAAAAACTCGTGTTTTTTAAGAAATCATGTAAACCTTCTAGAAGCTGTGATTTTAAAAAACGGGGGAAGTAATCTTTTCTTATTTCCAAACGCATGCGAAACTATAGAAAGTCGTTATGACGTAGAATGTGCATACTTTCTAGATTCAATTTATGAAATAAACCACATTTTCTAAAAACTCGTGTTTTTTACGAAATCATGTAAACGTTCTAGAAGCTGTGATTTTAGAAAACGGTGGAAGTAAGCTTTTCTTATTTCCGGACGAATGCGCAAACTATAGAGAGTTGTTATGACGTAAAATGTGCATACTTTGACGTAGAATGTGCATACTTTGTAGATTCCATTTATGAAATAAAATACATTTTCTAAAAACTCGTGTTTTTTACGAAATCATGTAAACCTTCTAGAAGCTGTGATTTTAAAAAACGGTGGAAGTAAGCTTTTCTTATTTCCGGACGCATGTGCAAACTATAGAAAGTCGTGATGACGTAAAATGTGCATACTTTGTTGATTCCATTTATGAAATAAAACACATTTTCCAAAAACTCATGTTTTTTAAGAAATCATGTAAACCTTCTAGAAGCTGTGATTTTAAAAAACGGTGGAAGTAAGCTTTTCTTATTTCCGTATGTATGCGCAAACTATAGAAAGTCGTTATGACATAGAATGTGCATACTTTGTCTATTCCATTTATGAAATAAAACACATTTTCTAAAAACTCATGTTTTTTAAGAAATCATGTAAACCTTCTAGAAGCTGTGATTTTAAAAAACGGTGGAAGTAAGCTTTTCTTATTTTCGTACGTATGCGCAAACTATAGAAAGTCGTTATGACATAGAATGTGCATACTTTGTCTATTCCATTTATGAAATAAAACACATTTTCTAAAAACTCATGTTTTTTAAGAAATCAGGTAAACCTTCTAGAAGCTATGATTTTAAAAAACGGGGGAAGTAAGCTTTTCTTTTTTCCAAACGCATGCGCAAACTATAGAAAGTCGTTATGACGTAGAATGTGCATACTTTGTAGATTCCATTTATGAAATAAAACACATTTTCTAAAAACTCGTGTTTTTTAAGAAATCATGTAAACCTTCTAGAAGCTGTGATTTTAAAAAAAGGTGGAAGTAAGCTTTTCTTATTTCCGGACTCATCCGCAAACTATAGAAAGTCGTTATGACGTAGAATGCGCATACTTTGTAGATTCCATTTATGAATTAAAACACATTTTCTAAAAACTCATGTTTTTTACGAAATCATGTAAACCTTCTAGAAGCTATGATTTCAAAAAACGGTGGAAGTAAGCTTTTCTTATTTCCGGACGCATGCGCAAACTATAGAAAGTCGTTATGACATAGAATGTGCATACTTTGTAGATTCCATTTATGAAATAAAACACATTTTCTAAAAACTCGTGTTTTTTACGAAATCATGTAAAACTTCTAGAAGCTGTGATTTTAAAAAACGATGGAAGTAAGATTTTCTTATTTCCGGACGCATGCGGAAACTATAGAAAGTCGTTATGACGTAGAATGTGCATACTTTGTCGATTCCATTTATTAAATAAAACACATTTTCTAAAAACTCGTGTTTTTTAAGAAATCATGTAAACCTTCTAGAAGTTGTCATTTTAAAAAACGGGGGAAGTAACATTTTCATATTTCCAAACGCATGCGCAAACTATAGAAAGTCGTTATGACGTAGAATGTGCATACTTTTTAGATTCCATTTATGAAATAAAAGACATTTTCTAAAAACTCGTGTTTTTTACGAAATCATGTAAACCTTCTAGAAGCTCTGATTTAAAAAAACGGTGGAAGTAAGCTTTTCTTATTTCCGGACGCATGCGCAAACTATAGAAAGTCGTTATGACGTAGAATGTGCATACTTTGTCGATTCCATTTATGAAATAAAACACATTTTCTAAAAACTCATGTTTTTTAAGAAATCAGGTAAACCTTCTAGAAGCTGTGATTTTAAAAAACGGGGGAAGTAAGCTTTCCTTATTTCCGGACGAATGCTCAAACTACTGAACGTCGTTATGATGTAGAATGTGCATACTTTCTTGATTCCATTTATGAAATAAAACACATTTTCTAAAAACTTGTGTTTTTTAAGAAATCATGTAAACCTTCTAGAAGCTGTGCTTTTAAAAAACGGTGGAAGTAAGCTTTTGTTATTTCCGGATGCATGCACAAACTATAGAAAGTCGTTATGACGTAGAATGTGCATACTTTGTTGATTCCATTTATGAAATAAAACCTATTTTCTAAAAACTCATGTTTTTTATGAAATCATGTAAACCTTCTAGAAGCTGTGATTTTAAAAAACGGGGGAAGTAAGCTTTTCTTATTTCCGGACGCATGCGCAAACTATAGAAAGTCGTTATGACGTAGAATGTGCATACTTTGTCGATTCCATTTATGAAATAAAACACATTTTCTAAAAACTCGTGTTTTTTAAGAAATCATGTAAACCTTCTAGAAGCTGTGATTTTAAAAAATGGGGGAAGTAATCTTTTCTTATTTCCAAACGCGTGCGCAAACTATAGAAAGTCTTTATGACGTAGAATGTGCATACTTTGTAGATTCCATTTATGAAATAAAACACATTTTCTAAAAACTCAAGTTTTTGACGAAATCATGTAAACCTTCTAGAAGCTGTGATTTAATAAAACGTTGGAAGTAAGCTTTTGCTATTTCCGGACGCATGTGCAAACTATAGAAAGTCGTTATGACATAGAATGTGCATACTTTGTAGATTCCATTTATGAAATAAAGCACATTTTCTAAAAACAAGTGTTTTTTACGAAATCATGTAAACCTTCTAGAAGCTGTGATTTTAAAAAACGGTGGAAGTAAGATTTTCTTATTTCCCGACGAATGCGCAAACTATAGAAAGTCGTTATGACGTAGAATGTGCATACTTTGTTGATTCCATTTATGAAATAAAACACATTTCCTAAAAACTCCTGTTTTTTAAGAAATCATGTAAACCTTCTAGAAGCTGTGATTTTAAAAAACGGGGGGAGTAAACTTTTCTTATTTCCGGACGCATCCGCAAAACTATAGAAATTCGTTATGACGTAGAATGTGCATACTTTGTTGATTCCATTCATCAAATAAAACACATTTTCAAAAAACTCGTGTTTTTTACGAAATCATGTAAACCTTCAAGAAGCTGTGATTTTAAAAAACGGGGGAGGTAAGCTTTTCTTATTTCCAAAAGCATGGGAAAACTATAGAAAGTCGTTATGACGTAGAATGTGCATACTTTGTTGATTCCATTGATGAAATAAAACACATTTTCTAAAATCTCGTGTTTTTTAACAAATCATGTAAACCTTCTAGAAGCTGTGATTTTAAAAAACGGGGGAAGTAAGCTTTTCTTATTTCCGGACGAATGCTAAAACTATAGAAAGTCATTATGACGTAAAATGTACATACTTTGTTGATTCCATTTATGAAATAAAACACAATTTCTAAAAACTCGTGTTTTTTAATAAATCATGTAAACTTTCTAGAAGCTATGATTTTAAAAAACGGGGGAAGTAAGCGTTTCTTATTTCTGGACGCATGCGCAAGCTATAGAAAGTCGTTATGACGTAGAATGTGCATACTTCGTAGATTCCATTTATGAAATAAAACACATTTTCTAAAAACTCATGTTTTTTACGAAATCATCTAAACCTTCTAGAAGCTGTGATTTTAAAAAACGGGGGAAGTAAGCTTTTCTTATTTCCGGACGCATGGGCAAACTATAGAAAGCCGTTATGACGTAGAATGTGCATACTTTGTTGATTCCATTTATGAAATAAAACACATTTTCTAAAAACTCGTGTTTTTTAAGAAATCATGTAAATCTTCTAGACGTTGTGATTTTAAAAAATGGGGGAAGTAAGCTTTTCTTATTTCCAAACACATGCGCAAAGTATAGAAAGTCGTTATGACGTAGAATGTGCATACTTTGTTGATTCCATTTATGAAATAAAACACATTTTCTAAAAACTCGTGTTTTTTACGAAATCATGGAAACCTTCTAGAAGCTTAATTTTTAAAAACGGAGGAAGTAAGCTTTTCTTATTTCCGGACGCATGCGCAAACTATAGAAAGTCGTTATGACGTAGAATGTGCATACTTTGTTGATTCCATTTATGAAATAAAACACATTTTCTAAAAAATCGTGTTTTTTAGGAAATCATGTAAACCTTCTAGAAGCTGTGATTTTAAAAAACGGGGGAAGTAAGCTTTTCTTTTTTCCGGACGCATGCGCAAACTATAGAAATTCGTTATGACGTACAATGTGCATACTTTGTAGATTCCATTTATGAAATAAAACACATTTTCTAAAAACTCGTGTTTTTTACGAAATCATGGAAACCTTCTAGAAGCTATTATTTTTAAAAACGGAGGAAGTAAGCTTTTCTTATTTCCGGACGCATGCGCAAACTATAGAAAGTCGTTATGACGTATAATGTGCATACTTTGTTGATTCCATTTATGAAATAAAACACATTTTCTAAAAACTCATTTTTTTTATGAAATCATGTAAACCTTCTAGAAGCTGTGATTTTAAAAAACGGGGGAAGTAAGCTTTTCTTTTTTCCAGACGCATGCGCAAACTATAGAAAGTCGTTATGACGTACAATGTGCATACTTTGTTGATTCAATTTATGAAATAAAACACATTTTCTAAAAACTCTTGGTTTTTAACAAATCTTCTAAACCTTCTAGAAGCTGTGATTTTAAAAAACCGGGGAAGGAAGCTTTTCTTATTTCCAAACGCATGCGTAAACTATAGAAAGTCGTTATGACGTAGTATGTGCATACTTTTTTGATTCCATTTATGAAATAAAACACATTTTCTAAAAACTCGTGTTTTTTAAAAAATCATGTAAACCTTCTAGAAGCTGTGATTTTGAAAAACGATGGAAGTAAGCTTTTCTTATCTCCGGACGCATGCGCAAACTATAGAAAGTCCTTATGATGTAGAATGTGAATACTTTGTTGATTCCATTTATGAAATAAAACACATTTTCTAAAAACTCATGTTTTTTACAAAATCATGTAAACCTTCTAGAAGCCGTGATTTTAAAAAACGGTGGAAGTAAGCTTTTCTTATTTCCGGTCGAATGCGGAAACTATAGAAAGTCTTTATTACGTAGAATGTGCATACTTTGTTGATTCCATTTATGAAATAAAACACATTTTCTAAAAACTCGTGTTTTTTAAGAAATCATGTAAACATCCTAGAAGCTGTGATTTTTTAAAACGGTGGAAGTAAGCTTTTCTTATTTTCGGATGAATGTGCAAACTATAGAAAGTCGTTATGACGTAGAATGTGCATACTTTGTAGATTCCATTTATGAAATAAAACGCATTTTCTAAAAATTCGTGTTTTTTACTAAATCATGTAAACCTTCTAGAAGCTGTGATTTTAAAAAACGGTGGAAGTAAGCTTTTCTTATTTCCGGACGCATGCGCAAACTATAGAAAGTCGTTATGACATAGAATGTGCACACTTTGTGGATTACATTTAGGAAATAAAACACATTTTCTGAAAACTCGTGTTTTTTATGAAATTATGTAAACCTTCTAGAAGCTGTGATTTTAAAAAACGGTGGAAGTAAGCTTTTCTTATTTCCGGACGAGTGCGCAAACTATAGAAAGTCGTTATGACGTAGAATGTGCATACTTTGTTGATTCCATTTATGAAATAAAACACATTTTCTAGAAACTCGTGTTTTTTAAGAAATAGTGTAAACCTTCTAGAAGCTGTGATTTTAAAAAACAGTGGAAGTAAGCTTTTCTTATTTCCAGACGCATGCGCAAACTATAGAAAGTGGTTATGACGTAGAATGTGCATACTTTGTTGATTCCATTTATGAAATAAAACACATTTTCTAAAAACTCGTGTTTTTTAACAAATCATGTAAACTTTCTAGAGGTTGTGATTTTAAAAAACGGGGGAAGTAAGATTTTCTTATTTCCAAACGCATGCGCAAACTATAGAAAGTCGTTATGACGTAGAATGTGCATACTTTGTAGATTCCATTTATGAAATAAAACACATTTTCTAAAAACTCGTGTTTTTTACGAAATCATGTAAACCTTCTAGAAGCTGTGATTTTAAAAAACGATGGAAGTAAGCTTTTCTTATTTCCAGACGCATGCGCAAACTATAGAAAGTCGTTATGACGTAGAATGTGCATACTTTGTTGATTCCATTTATGAAATAAAACACATTTTCTAAAAACTCGTGTTTTTTAACAAATAATGTAAACCTTCTAGAGGCTGTGATTTTAAAAAACTGGGGAAGTAAGATTTTCTTATTTCCAAACGCATGCGCAAACTATAGAAAGTCGTTATGACGTAGAATGTGCATACTTTGTAGATTCCATTTATGAAATAAAACACATTTTCTAAAAACTCGTGTTTTTTACGAAATCATGTAAACCTTCTAGAAGCTGTGATTTTAAAAAAGGATGGAAGTAAGCTTTTCTTATTTCCAAATGCATGCGCAAACTATAGAAATTCGTTATGGCGTAGAATGTGCATAGTTTGTTGATTCCATTTCTGAAATAAAACACATTTTCTAAAAGCTCGTGTTTTTTAAGAAATCATGTAAACCTTCTAGAAGCTGTGATTTTAAAAGACGGGGGAAGTAAGCTTTTCTTATTTCCGGACGCATGCGCAAACTATAGAAAGTTGTTATGACGTAGAATGTGCATACTTTGTTGATTCCATTTATAAAATAAAACACATTTTCTAAAAACTCGTGTTTTTTAAGAAATCATGTAAACCTTCTAGACGCTGTGATTTTAAAAAATGGGGGAAGTAAGCTTTTCTTATTTCCGGACGCATGCGCAAACTATAGAAAGTCCTTATGACGTAGAATGTGCATACTTTGCTGATTCCATTTATGAAATAAAACACATTTTCTAAAAACTCGTGTTTTTTACGAAATCATGTAAACCTTCTAGAAGCTGTGATTTTAAAAAACGGGGGAAGTAAGCTTTTCTTATTTCCAGACGCATGCGCAAACTATAGAAAGTCATTTTGACGTAGAATGTGCATACTTTGTTGATTCCATTTATGAAATAAAACAAATTTTCTAACAACTCGTGTTTTTTAAGAAATCATGTAAACCTTCTAGAAGCTGTGATTTTAAAAAACGGGAGAAGTAAGTTTTTCTTATTTCCAAACGCATGCGCAAACTATCGAAATCCATTATGACGTAGAATGTGCATACCTTGTTGATTCCATTTATGAAATAAAACACATTTTCTAAAAACTCGTGTTTTTTACGAAATCATGTAAACCTTCTAGAAGCCGTGATTTTAAAAAACGGTGGAAGTAAGCTTTTCTTATTTCCGGACGAATGCGCAAACTATAGAAACTCGTTATGACGTAGAATGTACATACTTTGTTGATTCCATTTATGAAATAAAAAACATTTTCTAAAAACTCGTGTTTTTTAAGAAATCTTGTAAACCTTCTAGAAGCTGTGATTTTAAAAAACGTTGGAAGTAAGCTTTTCTTATTTCCGGACGCATGCGCAAACTATAGAAAGTGTTTATGACGTAGAATGTGCATACTTTGTTGATTCCATTTATGAAATAAAACACAGTTCCTAAAAACTCGTGTTTTTTAAGAAATCATGTAAACCTTCTAGAAGCAGTGATTTTAAAAAATGGCGGAAGTAAGCTTTTCTTTTTTCCGGACGCTTGCGCAAACTATAGAAAGTCGTTATGACATAGAATGTGCATACTTTCTTTATTCCATCTATGAAATAAAACACATTTTCTAAAAACTCGTGTTTTTTAAGAAATCATGTAAACCTTCTAGAAGCTGTGATTTTAAAAAATCGGGAAGTAAGCTTTTCTTATTTTCGGACGCATGCGCAAACTATAGAAAGTCGTTATGACGTAGAATGTGCATACTTTGTTGATTCCATTTATGAAATAAAACACATTTTCTAAAAACTCGTGTTTTTTACGAAATCATGTAAACCTTCTAGAAGCTGTGATTTTGAAAAATGGTGGAAGTAAACTTTTCTTATTTCCGGACGCATGCGCAAACTATAGAAACTCCTTATGACGTAGAATGTGCATACTTTGTTGATTCCATTTATTTAATAAAACACATTTTCTAAAAACTCGTGTTTTTTTAGAAATCATGTAGACCTTCTAGAAGCGGTGATTTTAAAAAACGGTGGAAGTAAGCTTTTCTTTTTTCCGGACACATGCGCAAACTATAGAAAGTCATTATGACGTAGAATGTGCATACATTGTTGATTCCATTTATGAAATAAAACACATTTTCTAAAAACTCGTGTTTTTTAAGAAACCATGTAAACCTTCTAGAACCTGTGATTTTAAAAAATGGGGGAAGTAAGCTTTTCTTATTTCCAAACGCATGCGCAAACTATAGAAAGTCGTTATGACGTAGAATGTGCATACTTTGTTGATTCCATTTATGAAATAAAACACATTTTCTAAAAACTCGTGTTTTTTAAGAAATCATGTAAACCTTCTAGAAGCTGTGATTTTAAAAAACGGGGGAAGTAAGCTTTTCTTATTTCCAAACGCATGCGCAAACTATAGAAAGTCGTTATGACGTAGAATGTGCATACTTTGTTGATTCCATTTATGAAATAAAACACATTTTCTAAAAACTCGTGTTTTTTAAGAAATCATGTAAACCTTCTAGAAGCTGTGATTTTAAAAAACGGGGGAAGTAATCTTTTCTTATTTCCAAACGCATGCGAAACTATAGAAAGTCGTTATGACGTAGAATGTGCATACTTTCTAGATTCAATTTATGAAATAAACCACATTTTCTAAAAACTCGTGTTTTTTACGAAATCATGTAAACCTTCTAGAAGCTGTGATTTTAGAAAACGGTGGAAGTAAGCTTTTCTTATTTCCGGACGAATGCGCAAACTATAGAGAGTTGTTATGACGTAAAATGTGCATACTTTGACATAGAATGTGCATACTTTGTAGATTCCATTTATGAAATAAAATACATTTTCTAAAAACTCGTGTTTTTTACGAAATCATGTAAACCTTCTAGAAGCTGTGATTTTAAAAAACGGTGGAAGTAAGCTTTTCTTATTTCCGGACGCATGTGCAAACTATAGAAAGTCGTGATGACGTAAAATGTGCATACTTTGTTGATTCCATTTATGAAATAAAACACATTTTCCAAAAACTCATGTTTTTTAAGAAATCATGTAAACCTTCTAGAAGCTGTGATTTTAAAAAACGGTGGAAGTAAGCTTTTCTTATTTCCGTACGTATGCGCAAACTATAGAAAGTCGTTATGACATAGAATGTGCATACTTTGTCTATTCCATTTATGAAATAAAACGCATTTTCTAAAAACTCATGTTTTTTAAGAAATCATGTAAACCTTCTAGAAGCTGTGATTTTAAAAAACGGTGGAAGTAAGCTTTTCTTATTTCCGTACGTATGCGCAAACTATAGAAAGTCGTTATGACGTAGAATGTGCATACTTTGTCGATTCCATTTATTAAATAAAACACATTTTCTAAAAACTCGTGTTTTTTAAGAAATCATGTAAACCTTCTAGAAGTTGTCATTTTAAAAAACGGGGGAAGTAAGATTTTCATATTTCCAAACGCATGCGCAAACTATAGAAAGTCGTTATGACGTAGAATGTGCATACTTTTTAGATTCCATTTATGAAATAAAAGACATTTTCTAAAAACTCGTGTTTTTTACGAAATCATGTAAACCTTCTAGAAGCTGTGATTTTAAAAAACGGTGGAAGTAAGCTTTTCTTATTTCCGGACGCATGCGCAAACTATAGAAAGTCGTTATGACGTAGAATGTGCATACTTTGTCGATTCCATTTATGAAATAAAACACATTTTCTAAAAACTCATGTTTTTTAAGAAATCAGGTAAACCTTCTAGAAGCTGTGATTTTAAAAAACGGGGGAAGTAAGCTTTTCTTATTTCCAAACGCATGCGCAAACTATAGAAAGTCGTTATGACGTAGACTGTGCATACTTTGTTGATTCTATTTATGAAATAAAACACATTTTCTAAAAATTCGTGCTTTTTAAGAAATCATGTAAACCTTCTAGAAGCTGTGATTTTAAAAAACGGGGGAAGTAAGCTTTTCTTATTTCCGGACGCATGCGCAAACTATAGAAAGTCGTTATGACGTAGAATGTGCATACTTTGTTGATTCCATTTATGAAATAAAACACATTTTCTAAAAACTCGTGTTTTATAAGAAATCATGTAAGCCTTCTAGAAGCTGTGATTTGAAAAAAGGCTGGAAGTAAGCTTTTCTTATTTCCGGACGAATGCGCAAACTATAGAAAGTTGTTATGAGGTGGAATGTGCATACTTTGTTGATTCCATTTATGAAATAAAACACATTTTCTTAAAACTCATGTTTTTTAAGAAATCATGCAAACCTTCTAGAAGCTGTGATTTTAAAAAACGGTGGAAGTAAGCTTTTCTTATTTCCGGACGAATGCGCAAACTATAGAACGTCTTTATGACGTAGAATGTGCATACTTTTTTGATTCCAATTATGAAATAAAACACATTTTCTAAAAACTCGTGTTTTTTTAGAAATCATGTAAACCTTCTAGAAGCTGTGATTTTAAAAAATGGGTGAAGTAAGCTTTTCTTATTTCCGGAAGCATGCGCAAACTATCGAAAGTTGTTATGACGTAGAATGTGCATACATTGATGATTCCATTTATGAAATAAAACACATTTTCTAAAAATTCGTGCTTTTTAAGAAATCATGTAAACCTTCTAGAAGCTGTGATTTTAAAAAACGGTGGAAGTAAGCTTTTCTTATTTCCGGAAGAATGCGCAAACTATAGAATGTCGCAATGACGTAGAATGTGCATACTTTGTTGATTCCATTTATGAAATAAAACTTATTTTCTAAAAACTCGTGTTTTTTAAGATATCATGCAAAACTTCTAGAAGCTGTGATTTTAAAAAACGGTGGAAGTAAGCTTTTGTTATTTCCGGGCGCATACGCAAACTATAGAAAGTCATTATGACGTAGAATGTGCATACTTTGTAGATTCCATTTATGAAATAAAACACATTTTCTATAAACTCGTTTTTTTTACGAAATCATGTAAACCTTCTAGAAGCTGTGATTTTAAAAAACGGTGGAAGTAAGCTTTTCTTATTGCCAGACGAATGCGCAAACTATAGAAAGTCGTTATGATGTAGAATGTGCATACTTTGTTGATTCTATTTATGAAATAAAACACATTTTCAAAAAACTCGTGTTTTTTAAGAAATCATGTAAACCTTCTAGAAGCTGTGATTTTAAAAAACGGTGGAAGTAAGCTTTTCTTATTTCCGGACGAATGCACAAACTATAGAAATTCGTTATGATGTAGAATGTGCATATTTTGTTGATTCCATTTATGAAATAAAATACATTTTCTAAAAACTCGTGTTTCTTAAGAAATCATGTAAACCTTCTAGAAGCTCTGATTTTAAAAAACGGGGGAAGTAAGCTTTTCTTATTTCCGGACGCATGCGCAAACTATAGAAAGTCGTTATGACGTAGAATGTGCATACTTTTTAGATTCCATTTATGAAATAAAACACATTTTCTAAAAACTCGTGTTTTTTACGAAATCATGTAAACCTTCTAAAAGCTGTGATTTTAAAAAATGGTGGAAGTAAGCTTTTCTTATTTCCGGACGCATGCGCAAACTCTAGAAAGTCGTTATGATATAGAATGTGCATACTTTGTTGATTCCATTTATTAAATAAAACACATTTTCTAAAAACTCGTGTTTTTTAACAAATCATGTAATCCTTCTAGAAGCTGTGATTTTAAAAAACGGGGGAAGTAAGCTTTTCTTATTTCCAAACGTATGCGCAAACTATAGAAAGTCGTTATGACGTAGAATGTGCATACTTTGTAGATTCCATTTATGAAATAAAACACATTTTCTAAAAACTCGTGTTTTTTAAGAAATCATGAAACCTTCTAGAAGCTGTGATTTTAAAAAACGGGGGAAGTAAGCTTTTCTTATTTCCGGACGCATGCGCAAACTAGAGAAAGTCCTTATGACGTAGAATGTGCATACTTTGTAGATTCCATTTAGGAAATAAAACGCATTTTCTAAAAACTCGTGTTTCTTACGAAATCATGTAAACCTTCTAGAAGCTCTGATTTTAAAAAACAGTGGTAGTAAGCTATTCTTATTTCCGGACGAATGCGCAAACTATATAAAGTCGTTATGACGTAGAATGTACATACTTTGTTGATTCCATTTATGAAATAAAACACATTTTCTAAAAATCGTGTTTTTTAAGAAATCGTGTAAACCTTCTAGAAGCTGTGATTTTAAAAAACGGGGGAATTAAGCTTTTCTTGTTTCCGTACGCATGCGCAAACAATAGAAAGTCGTTATGACGTAGAATGTGCATACTTTGTAGATTCCATTTATGAAATAAAACACATTTTCTAAAAACTCGTGTTTTTTACGAAATCATGTAAACCTTCTAGAAGCTGTGATTTTAAAAAATGGTGGAAGTAAGCTTTTCTTATTTCCGGATGCATGCGCAAACTATAGAATGTCCTTATGACGTAGAATGTGCATACTTTGTAGATTCCATTTATGAAATAAAACACATTTTCTAAAAACTCGTGTTTTTTACGAAATCATGTAAACCTTCTAAAAGATGTGATTTTAAAAAATGGTGGAAGTAAGCTTTTCTTATTTCCGGACGCATGCGCAAACTCTAGAAAGTCGTTTTGACGTAGAATGTGCATACTTTGTTGATTCCATTTATTAAATAAAACACATTTTCTAAAAACTCATGTTTTTTAACAAATCATGTAAACCTTCTAGAAGCTGTGATTTTAAAAAACGGGGGAAGTAAGCTTTCCTTATTTCCAAACGCATGCGCAAACTATAGAAAGTCGTTATGATGTAGAATGTGCATACTTTGTTGATTCCATTTATGACATAAAACACGTTTTCTAAAAACTCGTGTTTTTTAAGAAATCATGAAACCTTCTAGAAGCTGTGATTTTAAAAAACGGGGGAAGTAAGCTTTTCTTATTTCCGGACGCATGCGCAAACTAGAGAAAGTCGTTATGACGTAGAATGTGCATACTTTGTAGATTCCATTTAGGAAATAAAACACATTTTCTAAAAACTCGTGTTTCTTACGAAATCATGTAAACCTTCTAGAAGCTCTGATTTTAAAAAACGGTGGTAGTAAGCTTTTCTTATTTCCGGACGAATGCGCAAACTATAGAAAGTCGTTATGACGTAGAATGTACATACTTTGTTGATTCCATTTATGAAATAAAACACATTTTCTAAAAACTCGTGTTTTTTAAGAAATCGTGTAAACCTTCTAGAAGCTGTGATTTTAAAAAACGGTGGAAGTAAGATTTTCTTATTTCCGGACGCATGCGCAAACTATAGAAAGTCGTTATGACGTAGAATGTGCATACTTTGTTAATTCCATTTATTTAATAAAACACAGTTTCTAAAAACTCGTGTTTTTTAAGAAATCATGTAAACCTTCTAGAAGCTTTGATTTTAAAAAATGGGGGAAGTAAGCTTTTCTTATTTCCAAACACATGCGCAAAGTATAGAAAGTCGTTATGACGTAGAATGTGCATACTTTGTAGATTCCATTTATGAAATAAAACACATTTTCTAAAAACTCGTGTTTTTTACGAAATCATGTAAACCTTCTAGAAGCTGTGATTTTAAAAAATGGTGGAAGTAAGCTTTTCTTATTTCCGGACGAATGCTAAAACTATAGAAAGTGGTTATGACGTAAAATGTACATACTTTGTTGAATCCATTTATGAAATAAAACACAGTTTCTAAAAACTCGTGTTTTTTAATAAATCATGTAAACCTTCTAGAAGCTGTGATTTTAAAAAACGGGGGAAGTAAGCGTTTCTTATTTCCGGACGCATGCGCAAACTATAGAAAGTCGTTATGACGTAGAATGTGCATACTTTGTAGATTCCATTGATGAAATAAAACACATTTTCTAAAAACTCGTGTTTTTTACGAAATCATGTAAACCTTCTAGAAGCTGTGATTTTAAAAAACGGTGGAAGTAAGCTTTTCTTATTTCCGGACGCATGCGCAAACTATAGAAAGTCGTTATGATGTAGAATGTGCATACTTTGTTGATTCCATTTATGAAATAAAACACATTTTCTAAAAACTCGTGTTTTTTACGAAATCATGTAAACCTTCTAGAAGCTGTGATTTTGAAAAATGGTGGAAGTAAGCTTTTCTTATTTCCAGACGCATGCGCAAACTATAGAAAGTCCTTATGACGTAGAATGTGCATACTTTGTTGATTCCATTTATTTAATAAAACACATTTTCTAAAAACTCGTGTTTTTTTAGAAATCATGTAAACCTTCTAGAAGCGGTGATTTTAAAAAACGGTGGAAGTAAGCTTTTCTTTTTTCCGGACGCATGCGCAAACTATAGAAAGTCATTATGACGTAGAATGTGCATACATTGTTGATTCCATTTATGAAATAAAACACATTTTCTAAAAACTCGTGTTTTTTAAGAAACCATGTAAACCTTCTAGAAGCTGTGATTTTAAAAAATGGGGGAAGTAAGCTTTTCTTATTTCCAAACGCATGCGCAAACTATAGAAAGTCGTTATGACGTAGAATGTGCATACTTTGTTGATTCCATTTATGAAATAAAACACATTTTCTAAAAACTCGTGTTTTTTAAGAAATCATGTAAACCTTCTAGAAGCTGTGATTTTAAAAAACGGGGGAAGTAAGCTTTTCTTATTTCCAAACGCATGCGCAAACTATAGAAAGTGGTTATGACATAGAATGTGCATACTTTGTTGATTCCATTTATGAAATAAAACACATTTTCTAAAAACTCGTATTTTTTAAGAAATCATGTAAACCTTCTAGAAGCTGTGATTTTAAAAAACGGGGGAAGTAAGCTTTTCTTATTTCCAAACGCATGCGCAAACTATAGAAAGTCGTTATGACGTAGAATGTGCATACTTTGTAGATTCAATTTATGAAATAAACCACATTTTCTAAAAACTCGTGTTTTTTACGAAATCATGTAAACCTTCTAGAAGCTGTGATTTTAGAAAACGGTGGAAGTAAGCTTTTCTTATTTCCGGACGAATGAGCAAACTATAGAAAGTTGTTATGACGTAAAATGTGCATACTTTGACGTAGAATGTGCATACTTTGTATATTCCATTTATGAAATAAAATACATTTTCTAAAAACTCGTGTTTTTTACGAAATCATGTAAACCTTCTAGAAGCTGTGATTTTAAAAAACGGTGGAAGTAAGCTTTTCTTATTTCCGGACGCATGTGCAAACTATAGAAAGTCGTTATGACGTAGAATGTGCATACTTTGTCGATTCCATTTATGAAATAAAACACATTTTCTAAAAACTCATGTTTTTTAAGAAATCATGTAAACCTTCTAGAAGATGTGATTTTAAAAAACGGGGGAAGTAAGCTTTTCTTATATCCAAACGCATGTGCAAACTATAGAAAATCGTTATGAAGTAGAATGTGCATACTTTGTTGATTCCATTTATGAAATAAAACACATTTTCTAAAAACTCTTGTTTTTTAGGAAATCATGTAAACCTTCTAGAAGCTGTGATTTTAAAAAACGGGGGAAGTAAGCTTTTCTTATTTCCGGACGCATGTGCAATCTATAGAAAGTCGTTATGACATAGAATGTGCATACTTTGTTGATTCCATTTATGAAATAAAACACATTTTCTAAAAACTCGTGTTTTTTAAGAAATCATGTAAACCTTCTCGAAGCTGTGATTTGAAAAAACGGTGGAAGTAAGCTTTTCTTATTTCCGGACGAATGCGCAAACTATAGAAATTCGTTATGAGGTAGAATGTGCATACTTTGTTGATTCCATTTATGAAATAAAACACATTTTCTAAAAACAAATGTTTTTTAAGAAATCATGTAAACCTTCTAGAAGCTGTGATTTTAAAAAACGGTGGAAGTAAGCTTTTATTATTTCCGGACGAATGCGCAAACTATAGAAAGTCGTTATGACGTAGAATGTGCATACATTGTTGATTCCATTTATGAAATAAAAAACATTTTCTAAAAACTCGTGTTTTTTAAGAAACCATGTAAACGTTCTAGAAGCTGTGATTTTAAAAAACGGGGGAAGTACGGTTTTCTTATTTCCAAACGCATGCGCAAACTATAGAAAGTCGTTATGACGTAGAATGTGCATACTTTGTTGATTCCATTTATGGAATAAAACACATTTTTGTAAAAACTCGTGTTTTTTAAGAAATCATGTAAACCTTCTAGAAGCTGTGATTTTAAAAAATGGGGGAAGTAAGCTTTTCTTACTTCCGGACGCATGCGCAAACTATAGAAAGTTGTTATGACGTAGAATGTGCATACTTTGTAGATTCCATTTATGAAATAAAACACATTTTCTAAAAACTCGTGTTTTTTACGAAATCATGTAAACCTTCTAGAAGCTGTGATTTTAAAAAACGGTGGAAGTAAGGTTTTCTTATTTCCGGACGCATGCGCAAACTATGGAAATTCGTTATGATGTAGAATGTGCATGCTTTGTTGATTCCATTTATGAAATAAAACACATTTTCTAAAAACTCGTGTTTTTTAAAAAATCATGTAAACCTTCTAGAAGTTGTGATTTTAAAAAACGGGGGAAGTAAGCATTTCTTATTTCCAAACGCATGCGCAAACTATAGAAAGTCGTTATGACGTAGAATGTGCATACTTTGACGTAGAATGTGCATACTTTGTAGATTCCATTTATGAAATAAAAGACATTTTCTAAAAACTCATGTTTTTTACTAAATCATGTAAACCTTCTAGAAGCTGTGATTTTAAAAAACGGTGGAAGTAAGCTTTTCTTATTTCCGGACGTATGCGCAAACTATAGAAAGTCGTTATGACGTAGAATGTGCATACTTTGTCGATTCCATTTATGAAATAAAACACATTTTCTAAAACCTCATGTTTTTTAACAAATCCGGTAAACCTTCTAGAAGTTGTGGTTTTAAAAAACGGGGGAAGTAAGCTTTTCTTATTTCCAAACGCATGCGCAAACTATAGAAAGTCATTATGAAGTAGAATGTGCATTCTTTGTTGATTCCATTTATGAAGTAAAACACATTTTCTAAAAACTCGTGTTTTTTAAGAAATCATGTAAACTTTCTAGAAGCTATGATTTTAAAAAACGGGGGAAGTAAGCTTTTCTTTTTTCCAAACGCATGTGCAAACTATAGAAAGTCGTTATGACATAGAATGTGCATACTTTGTAAACCTTCTAGAAGCTGTGATTTTAAAAAAAGGTGGAAGTAAGCTTTTCTTATTTCCGGACTCATCCGCAAACTATAGAAAGTCATTATGACGTAGAATGCGCATACTTTGTAGATTCCATTTATGAATTAAAACACATTTTCTAAAAACTCATGTTTTTTACGAAATCATGTAAACCTTCTAGAAGCTATGATTTCAAAAAACGGTGGATGTAAGCTTTTCTTATTTCCGGACGCATGCGCAAAATATAGAAAGTCGTTATGACATAGAATGTGCATACTTTGTAGATTCCATTTATGAAATAAAACACATTTTCTAAAAACTCGTGTTTTTTACGAAATCATGTAAACCTTCTTGAAGCTGTGATTTTAAAAAACGGTGGAAGTAAGATTTTCTTATTTCCGGACGCATGCGGAAACTATAGAAAGTCGTTATGACGTAGAATGTGCATACTTTGTCGATTCCATTTATGAAATAAAACACATTTTCTAAAAACTTGTGTTTTTTAAGAAATCATGTAAACCTTCTAGAAGTTGTCATTTTAAAAAACGGGGGAAGTAAGATTTTCTTATTTCCAAACGCATGCGCAAACTATAGAAAGTCGTTATGACGTAGAATGTGCATACTTTGACGTAGAATGTGCATACTTTGTAGATTCCATTTATGAAATAAAAGACATTTTCTAAAAACTCGTGTTTTTTACGAAATCATGTAAACCTTCTAGAAGCTGTGATTTTAAAAAACGGTGGAAGTAAGCTTTTGTTATTTCCGGGCGCATGCGCAAACTATAGAAAGTCATTATGATGTAGAATGTGCATACATTGTTGATTCCATTTATGAAATAAAACACATTTTCTAAAAACTCGTGTTTTTTAAGAATTCATGTAAACCTTCTAGAAGCTGTGATTTTAAAAAATGGGCGAATTAAGCTTTTCTTATTTCCAAACGCATGCGCAAACAGTAGAAAGTCATTATGACGTAGAATGTGCATACTTTGTTGATTCCATTTATGAAATAAAATACATTTTCTAAAAACTCGTGTTTCTTAAGAAATCATGTAAACCTTCTAGAAGCTGTGATTTTAAAAAACGGGGGAAGTAAGCTTTTCTTATTTCCGGACGCATGCGCAAACTATAGAAAGTCGTTATGATGTAGAATGTGCATACTTTGTAGATTCCATTTATGAAATAAAACACATTTTCTAAAAACTCGTTTTTTTTACGAAATCATTTAAACCTTCTAGAAGCTGTGATTTTAAAAAATGGTGGAAGTAAGCTTTTCTTCTTTCCGGATGCATGCGAAAACTATAGAAAGTCGTTATGACGTAGAATGTGCATACTTTGTAGATTTCATTTATGAAATAAAACACATTTTCTAAAAACTCGTGTTTTTTACGAAATCATGTAAACCTTCTAGAAGTTGTCATTTTAAAAAACGGGGGAAGTAAGATTTTCTTATTTCCAAACGCATGCGCAAACTATAGAAAGTCGTTATGACGTAGAATGTGCATACTTTGACGTAGAATGTGCATACTTTGTAGATTCCATTTATGAAATAAAAGACATTTTCTAAAAACTCGTGTTTTTTACGAAATCATGTAAACCTTCTAGAAGCTGTGATTTTAAAAAACGGTGGAAGTAAGCTTTTGTTATTTCCGGGCGCATGCGCAAACTATAGAAACTCATTATGATGTAGAATGTGCATACATTGTTGATTCCATTTATGAAATAAAACACATTTTCTAAAAACTCGTGTTTTTTAAGAATTCATGTAAACCTTCTAGAAGCTGTGATTTTAAAAAATGGGCGAATTAAGCTTTTCTTATTTCCAAACGCATGCGCAAACTCTAGAAAGTCGTTATGACGTAGAATGTGCATACTTTGTAGATACCATTTATGAAATAAAACACATTTTCTAAAAACTTGTGTTTTTTAAGAAATCATGTAAACCCTCTAGAAGTTGTGATTTTAAAAAATGGGGGAAGTAAGCTTTTCTTATTTCCAAACGCATGCGCAAACTATAGAAAGTCGTTATGACGTAGAATGTGCATACTTTGTAGATTCCATTTATGAAATAAAACACATTTTCTAAAAACTCGTGTTTTTTACGAAATCATGTAAACCTTCTAGAAGCTGTGATTTTAAAAAACGGGGGAAGTAAGCGTTTCTTATTTCTGGACGCATGCGCAAACTATAGAAAGTCGTGATGACATAGAATGTGCATACTTTGTAGATTCCTTTTATGAAATAAAACACATTTTCTAAAAACTCGTGTTTTTTACGAAATCATGTAAACCTTCTAGAAGCTGTGATTTTAAAAAACGGTGGAAGTAAGCTTTTCTTATTTCCAGACGCATCCGCAAACTATAGAAAGTCGTTATGACATAGAATGTGCATACTTTTTAGATTCCATTTATGAAATAAAACAATTTTTCTAAAAACTCGTGTTTTTTACGAAATCATGTAAACCTTCTTGAAGCTGTGATTTTAAAAAACAGTGGAAGTAAGCTTTTCTTATTTCCGGACGCATGCGCAAACTATAGAAAGTCGTTATGACGTAGAATGTGCATACTTTATTGATTCCATTTATGAAATAAAACACATTTTCTAAAAACTCATGTTTTTTAAGAAATCATGTAAACCTTCTAGAAGCTGTGATTTTAAAAAACGGGGGAAGTAAGCTTTTCTTATTTCCAAACGCTTGCGCGAACTATAGAAAATCATTATGACGTAGAATGTGCATACTTTGTTGATTCCATTTTACAAATAAAACATATTTTCTAAAAACTCGTGTTTTTTAAGAAATCATGTAAACCTTCTAGAAGATGTGATTTTAAAAAACGGGGAAGTAAGCTTTTCTTATTTTTTGACGCATGCGCAAACTATAGAAAGTCGTTATGACGTAGAATGTGCATACTTTGTTGATTCCATTTATGAAATAAAATACATTTTCTAAAAACTCGTGTTTTTTACGAAATCATGTAAACCTTCTAGAAGCTGTGATTTTGAAAAACGTTGGAAGTAAGCTTTTCTTATTTCCGGATGCATGCGAAAACTATAGAAAGTCCTTATGACGTAGAATGTGCATACATTGTTGATTACATTTATGAAATAAAACACATTTTCTAAAAACTCGTGTTTTTCACGAAATCATGTAAACCTTCTAGAAGCTGTGATTTTAGAAAACGGTGGAAGTAAGCGTTTCTTATTTCCGGTCGAATGCGCAAACTATAGAAAGTCGTTATGATGTAGAATGTGCATCTTTGTTGATTCCATTTATGAAATAAAACACATTTTCTAAAAACTCGTGTTTTTTAAGAAATCATGTAAACCTTCTAGAAGGTGTGATTTTAAAAAACGGTGGAAGTAAGCTTTTCTTATTTCCAAACGCATGCACAAACTATGGAAAGTCGCTATGACATAGAATGTGCATACTTTGTTGATTCCATTTACGAAATAAAACACATTTTCTAAAAACTCGTGTTTTTTAAGAAATCATGTAAACCTTCTAGAGGCTGTGATTTTAAAAAACGGGGGAAGTAAGCTATTCTTATTTCCAAACGCATGCCCAAATTATAGAAAGTCGTTATGATGTAGAATGTGCATACTTTGTTGATTCCATTTATTTAATAAAACACATTTTCTAAAAACTCGTGTTTTTTAAGAAATCATGCAAAACTTCTAGAATCTGTGATTTTAAAAAACGGGGGAGGTAAGCTTTTCTTATTTCCGAACGCATGCACAAACTATAGAAAATCGTTATGACGTAGAATGTGCATACTTTGTAGATTCCATTTATGAAATAAAACACATTTTCTAAAAACTCGTGTTTTTTATGAAATCATGTAAACCTTCTAGAAGCTGTGATTTTAAAAAACGGGGGAAGTAAGCTTTTCTTATTTCCAAACGGATGCGCAAACTATAGAAAGTCGTTATGACATAGAATGTGCATACTTTGTTGATTCCATTTATGAAATAAAACACATTTTCTAAAAACTCGTGTTTTTCACGAAATCATGTAAACCTTCTAGAAGCTGTGATTTTAAAAAACGGTGGAAGTAAGCTTTTCTTATTTCCGGATGAATGCGCAAACTATAGAAAGTCGTTATGACGTAGAATGTGCATACTTTGTAGATTCCATTTATTTAATAAAACACATTTTCTAAAAACTCGTGTTTTTTAAGAAATCATGCAAAACTTCTAGAATCTGTGATTTTAAAAAACGGGGGAGGTAAGCTTTTCTTATTTCCGAACGCATGCAAAAACTATAGAAAATCGTTATGACGTAGAATGTGCATACTTTGTAGATTCCATTTATGAAATAAAACACATTTTCTAAAAACTCGTGTTTTTTATGAAATCATGTAAACCTTCTAGAAGCTGTGATTTTAAAAAACGGGGGAAGTAAGCTTTTCTTATTTCCAAACGGATGCGCAAACTATAGAAAGTCGTTATGACGTAGAATGTGCATACTTTGTTGATTCCATTTACGAAATAAAACACATTTTCTAAAAAATCGTGTTTTTTATGAAATCATGTAAACCTTCTAGAAGCTGTGATTTTAAAAAATGTTGGAAGTAAGCTTTTCTTATTTCCGGACGAATGCGCAAACTATAGAAAGTCGTTATGACGTAGAATGTGCATACTTTGTTGATTCCATTTATGAAGTAAAACACATTTCCTAGAAACTCGTGTTTTTTAAGAAATCGTGTAAACCTTCTAGAAGCTGTGGTTTTAAAAAACGGTGGAAGTAAGCTTTTCTTATTTCCGGACGCATGCGCAAACTATAGAAAGTCGTTATGACGTAGAATGTGCATACTTTGTTGATTCCATTTATGAAATAAAACACAGTTTCTAAAAACTCGTGTTTTTTAAGAAATCATGTAAACCTTCTAGAAGGTGTGATTTTAAAAAATGGTGGAAGTAAGCTTTTCTTATTTCCGAACGAATGCTCAAACTATAGAAAGTCGTTATGACGTAGAATGTGCATACTTTGTTGATTCCATTTATGAAGTAAAACACATTTTCTAGAAACTCGTGTTTTTTAAGAAATCGTGTAAACCTTCTAGAAGCTGTGGTTTTAAAAAACGGTGGAAGTAAGCTTTTCTTATTTCCGGACGCATGCGCAAACTATAGAAAGTCGTTATGACGTAGAATGTGCATACTTTGTTGATTCCATTTATGAAATAAAACACAGTTTCTCAAAACTCGTGTTTTTTAAGAAATCATGTAAACCTTCTAGAAGGTGTGATTTTAAAAAACGGGGGTAGTAAGCTTTTCTTATTTCCAAACGCATGCGCAAACTATAGAAAGTCGTTATGACGTAGAATGTGCATACTTTGTAGATTCCATTTATGAAATAAAACACATTTTCTAAAAACTCGTGTTTTTTATGAAATCATGTAAACCTTCAAGAAGCTGTGATTTTAAAAAACGGTGGAAGTAAGCTTTTCTTATTTTCGGACGAATGCGCAAACTATAGAAAGTCGTTATGACATAGAATGTACATACTTTGTTGATTCCATTTATGAAATAAAACACAATTTCTAAAAACTCGTGTTTTTTAATAAATCATGTAAAACTTCTAGAAGATGTGATTTTAAAAAACGGGGGAAGTAAGCTTTTCTTATTTCCGGACGTATGCACAAACTATAGAAAGTCGTTATGACGTAGAATGTGCATACTTTGTAGATTCCATTTAGGAAATAAAACACATTTTCTAAAAACTCATGTTTTTTAAGAAATCATGTAAACCTTCTAGAAGCTGTGATTTTAAAAAATGGTGGAAGTAAGCTTTTCTTATTTCCGGACGAATGCGCAAACTATAGAAAGTCGTTATGACGTAGAATATACATACTTTGTTGATTCCATTTATGAAATAAAACACATTTTCTAGAAACTCGTGTTTTTTAAGAAATCGTGTAAACCTTCTAGAAGCTGTGGTTTTAAAAAACGGTGGAAGTAAGCTTTTCTTATTTCAAGACACATGCGCAAACTATAGAAAGTCGTTATGACGTAGAATGTGCATACTTTGCTGATTCCATTTGTGAAATAAAATACAGTTTGTAAAAACTCGTGTATTTTAAGAAATCATGTAAACGTTCTAGAAGCTGTGATTTTAAAAAACGGGGGAAGTAAGCTTTTCTTATTTCCAAACGCATGTGCAAACTATAGAAAGTCGTTATGACGTAGAATGTGCATACATTGTATATTCCATTTATAAAATAAAACACATTTTCTAAAAACTCGTGTTTTTTACGAAATCATGTAAAGCTTCAAGAAGCTGTGATTTTAAAAAACGGTGGAAGTAAGCTATTCTTATTTTCGGACGAATGCGAAAACTATAGAAAGTTGTTATGACGTAGAATGTACATACTTTGTTGATTTAATTTATGAAATAAAACACAATTTCTAAAAACTCGTGTTTTTTAATAAATCATCTAAACCTTCTAGAAGCTGTGATTTTAAAAAACGGGGGAAGTAAGCGTTTCTTATTTCCGGACGCATGCGCAAACTATAGAAAGTCGTTATGACGTAGAATTTGCATACTTTGTAGATTCCATTTATGAAATAAAACACATTTTCTAAAAACTCGTGTTTTTTACGAAATCATGTAAACCTTCTAGAAGCTGTGATTTTAAAAAACGGTGGAAGTAAGCTTTTCTTATTTCCGGACGCATGCGCAAACTATAGAAAGTCATTATGACGTAGAATGTGCATACTTTGTTGATTCCATTTATGAAATAAAACACATTTTCTAAAAACCCGTGTTTTTTAAGAAATCATGTAAACCTTCTAGAAGCTGTGGTTTTAAAAAACGGTGGAAGTAAGCTTTTCTTATTTCCGGACGCATGCGCAAACTATAGAAAGTCGTTATGACGTAGAATGTGCATACTTTGTTGATTCCATTTATGAAATAAAACACAGTTTCTAAAAACTCGTGTTTTTTAAGAAATCATGTAAACCTTCTAGAAGGTGTGATTTTAAAAAACGGGGGTAGTAAGCTTTTCTTATTTCCAAACGCATGCGCAAACTATAGAAAGTCGTTATGACGTAGAATGTGCATACTTTGTAGATTCCATTTATGAAATAAAACACATTTTCTAAAAACTCGTGTTTTTTACGAAATCATGTAAACCTTCAAGAAGCTGTGATTTTAAAAAACGGTGGAAGTAAGCTTTTCTTATTTTCGGACGAATGCGCAAACTATAGAAAGTCGTTATGACGTAGAATGTACATACTTTGTTGATTCCATTTATGAAATAAAACACAATTTCTAAAAACTCGTGTTTTTTAATAAATCATGTAAAACTTCTAGAAGATGTGATTTTAAAAAACGGGGGAAGTAAGCTTTTTTTATTTCCGGACGTATGCACAAACTATAGAAAGTCGTTATGACGTAGAATGTGCATACTTTGTAGATTCTATTTAGGAAATAAAACACATTTTCTAAAAACTCATGTTTTTTAAGAAATCATGTAAACCTTCTAGAAGCTGTGATTTTAAAAAATGGTGGAAGTAAGCTTTTCTTATTTCCGGACGAATGCGCAAACTATAGAAAGTCGTTATGACGTAGAATATACATACTTTGTTGATTCCATTTATGAAATAAAACACATTTTCTAGAAACTCGTGTTTTTTAAGAAATCGTGTAAACCTTCTAGAAGCTGTGGTTTTAAAAAACGGTGGAAGTAAGCTTTTCTTATTTCAAGACACATGCGCAAACTATAGAAAGTCGTTATGACGTAGAATGTGCATACTTTGCTGATTCCATTTATGAAATAAAACACAGTTTGTAAAAACTCGTGTATTTTAAGAAATCATGTAAACGTTCTAGAAGCTGTGATTTTAAAAAACGGGGGAAGTAAGCTTTTCTTATTTCCAAACGCATGCGCAAACTATAGAAAGTCGTTATGACGTAGAATGTGCATACATTGTAGATTCCATTTATAAAATAAAACACATTTTCTAAAAACTCGTGTTTTTTACGAAATCATGTAAAGCTTCAAGAAGCTGTGATTTTAAAAAACGGTGGAAGTAAGCTATTCTTATTTTCGGACGAATGCGAAAACTATAGAAAGTCGTTATGACGTAGAATGTACATACTTTGTTGATTTCATTTATGAAATAAAACACAATTTCTAAAAACTCGTGTTTTTTAATAAATCATCTAAACCTTCTAGAAGCTGTGAGTTTAAAAAACGGGGGAAGTAAGCGTTTCTTATTTCCGGACGCATGCGCAAACTATAGAAAGTCGTTATGACGTAGAATTTGCATACTTTGTAGATTCCATTTATGAAATAAAACACATTTTCTAAAAACTCGTGTTTTTTACGAAATCATGTAAACCTTCTAGAAGCTGTGATTTTAAAAAACGGTGGAAGTAAGCTTTTCTTATTTCCGGACGCATGCGCAAACTATAGAAAGTCATTATGACGTAGAATGTGCATACTTTGTTGATTCCATTTATGAAATAAAACACATTTTATAAAAACCCGTGTTTTTTAAGAAATCATGTAAACCTTCTAGAAGCTGTGATTTTAAAAAACGCGGGAAGTAAGCTTTTCTTATTTCCGGACGCATGCGCAAACTATAGAAATTCGTTATGACGTAGACTGTGTATACTTTGTAGATTCCATTTATGAAATAAACCACATTTTCTAAAAACTCATGTTTTTTACGAAATCATGTAAACCTTCTAGAAGCTGTGATTTTAAAAAACGGTGGACGTAAGCTTTTCTTATTTCCGGATGAATGCGCAAACTATAGAAAGTCATTATGACGTAGAATGTGCATACTTTGTAGATTCCATTTAGGAAATAAAACACATTTTCTAAAAACTCATGTTTTTTAAGAAATCATGTAAACCTTCTAGAAGCTGTGATTTTAAAAAATGGTGGAAGTAAGCTTTTCTTATTTTCGGACAAATGCGCAAACTATAGAAAGTCGTTATGACGTAGAATGTACATACTTTGTTGATTCCATTAATGAAATAAAACACAATTTCTAAAAACTCGTGTTTTTTAATAAATCATGTAAACCTTCTAGAAGCTATGATTTTAAAAAATGGTGGAAGTAAGCTTTTCTTATTTCCGGACGAATGTGCAAACTATAGAAAGTCGTTATGACGTAGAATGTGCATACTTTGTTGATTCCATTTATGAAATAAAACACATTTTCTAGAAACTCGTGTTTTTTAAGAAATCGTGTAAATCTTCTAGAACCTGTGGTTTTAAAAAACGGTGGAAGTAAGCTTTTCTTATTTCAAGACGCATGCGCAAACTATAGAAAGTCGTTATGACGTAGAATGTGCATACTTTGCTGATTCCATTTATGAAATAAAACACAGTTTCTAAAAACTCGTGTATTTTAAGAAATCATGTAAACGTTCTAGAAGCTGTGATTTTAAAAAACGGGGGAAGTAAGCTTTTCTTATTTCCAAACGCATGCGCAAACTATAGAAAGTCGTTATGACATAGAATGTGCATACTTTGTAGATTCCATTTATAAAATAAAACACATTTTCTAAAAACTCGTGTTTTTTACGAAATCATGTAAAGCTTCAAGAAGCTGTGATTTTAAAAAACGGTGGAAGTAAGCTATTCTTCTTTTCGGACGAATGCGAAAACTATAAAAATTCGTTATGATGTAGAATGTACATACTTTGTTGATTTCATTTATGAAATAAAACACAATTTCTAAAAACTCGTGTTTTTTAATAAATCATGTAAACCTTCTAGAAGCTGTGATTTTAAAAAACGGGGGAAGTAAGCGTTTCTTATTTCCGGACGCATGCGCAAACTATAGAAAGTCGTTATGACGTAGAATGTGCATACTTTGTAAATTCCATTTATGAAATAAAACACATTTTCTAAAAACTCGTGTTTTTTACGAAATCATCTCAACCTTCTAGAAGCTGTGATTTTAAAAAACGGTGGAAGTAAGCTTTTCTTATTTCCGGATGCATGCGCAAAGCATAGAAAGTTGTTATGACGTAGAATGTGCATACTTTGTAGATTCCATTTATGAAATAAAACTAATTTTCTAAAAACTCGTGTTTTTTACGAAATCATGTAAACCTTCTAGAAGCTGTGATTTTAAAAAACGGTGGAAGTAAGCTTTTCTTATTTCCGGACGCATGCGCAAACTATAGAAAGTCGTTATGACGTAGAATGTGCATACTTTGTTGATTCCATTTATGAAATAAAACACATTTTCTAAAAACTCGTGTTTTTTAAGAAATCATGTAAACCTTCTAGAAGCTGTGATTTTAAAAAACGCGGGAAGTAAGCTTTTCTTATTTCCGGATGCATGCGCAAACTATAGAAAGTCGTTATGACGTAGAATGTGTATACTTTGTAGATTCCATTTATGAAATAAACCACATTTTCTAAAAACTCATGTTTTTTACGAAATCATGTAAACCTTCTGGAAGCTGTGATTTTAAAAAACGGTGGACGTAAGCTTTTCTTATTTCCGGATAAATGCACAAACTATAGAAAGTCGTTATGACGTAGAATGTGCATACTTTGTAGATTCCATTTAGGCAATAAAACACATTTTCTAAAAACTCATGTTTTTTAAGAAATCATGTAAACCTTCTAGAAGCTGTGATTTTAAAAAATGGTGGAAGTAAGCTTTTCTTATTTCCGGACGAATGCGCAAACTATAGAAAGTCGTTATGACGTAGAATGTACATACTTTGTTGATTCCATTTATGAAATAAAACAAAATTTCTAAAAACTCGTGTTTTTTAATAAATCAGGTAAACCTTCTAGAAGCTGTGATTTTAAAAAATGGTGGAAGTAAGCTTTTCTTATTTCCGGACGAATGCGCAAACTATAGAAAGTCGTTATGACGTAGAATGTGCATACTTTGTTGATTCCATTTATGAAATAAAACACATTTTCTAGACACTCTTGTTTTTTAAGAAATCGTGTAAACCTTCTAGAACCTGTGGTTTTAAAAAACGGTGGAAGTAAGCTTTTCTTATTTCAAGACGCATGCGCAAACTATAGAAAGTCGTTATGATGTAGAATGTGCATACTTTGCTGATTCAATTTATGAAATAAAACACAGTTTCTAAAAACTCGTGTATTTTAAGAAATCATGTAAACGTTCTAGAAGCTGTGATTTTAAAAAACGGGGGAAGTAAGCTTTTCTTATTTCCAAACGCATGCGCAAACTATAGAAAGTCGTTATGACATAGAATGTGCATACTTTGTAGATTCCATTTTTAAAATAAAACACATTTTCTAAAAACTCGTGTTTTTTACGAAATCATGTAAAGCTTCAAGAAGCTGTGATTTTAAAAAACGGTGGAAGTAAGCTATTCTTATTTTCGGACGAATGCGAAAACTATAAAAAGTCGTTATGACGTAGAATGTACATACTTTGTTGATTTCATTTATGAAATAAAACACAATTTCTAAAAACTCGTGTTTTTTAATAAATCATGTAAACCTTCTAGAAGCTGTGATTTTAAAAAACGGGGGAAGTAAGCGTTTCTTATTTCCGGACGCATGCGCAAACTATAGAAAGTCGTTATGACGTAGAATGTGCATACTTTGTAGATTCCATTTATGAAATAAAACACATTTTCTAAAAACTCGTGTTTTTTACGAAATCATGTAAACCTTCTAGAAGCTGTGATTTTAAAAAACGGTGGAAGTAAGCTTTTCTTATTTCCGGATGCATGCGCAAAGCATAGAAAGTTGTTATGACGTAGAATGTGCATACTTTGTAGATTCCATTTATGAAATAAAACTCATTTTCTAAAAACTCGTGTTTTTAACGAAATCATGTAAACCTTCTAGAAGCTGTGATTTTAAAAAACGGTGGAAGTAAGCTTTTCTTATTTCCGGACGCATGCGCAAACTATAGAAAGTCGTTATGACGTAGAATGTGCATACTTTGTTGATTCCATTTATGAAATAAAACACATTTTCTAAAAACTCGTGTTTTTTAAGAAATCATGTAAACCTTCTAGAAGCTGTGATTATAAAAAACGCGGGAAGTAAGCTTTTCTTATTTCCGGACGCATGCGCAAACTATAGAAATTCGTTATGACGTAGAATGTGTATACTTTGTAGATTCCATTTATGAAATAAACCACATTTTCTAAAAACACATGTTTTTTACGAAATCATGTAAACCTTCTAGAAGCTGTGATTTTAAAAAACGGCGGACGTAAGCTTTTCTTATTTCCGGATGAATGTGCAAACTATAGAAAGTCGTTATGACGTAGAATGTGCATACTTTGTAGATTCCATTTATGAAATAAAACACATTTTCTAAAAACTCGTGTTTTTTACGAAATCATGTAAACCTTCTAGAAGCTGTGATTTTAAAAAATGGTGGAAGTAAGCTTTTCTTATTTCCGGACGAATGCGCAAACTATAGAAAGTTGTTATGACGTAGAATGTACATACTTTGTTGATTCCATTTATGAAATAAAACACATTTTCTAAAAACTCGTGTTTTTTACGAAATCATTTAAACCTTCTAGAAGCTGTCATTTTAAAAAATGGTGGAAGTAAGCTTTTCTTATTTCCGGACGAGTGCGCAAACTATAGAAAGTCATTTTGACGTAGAATGTGCATACTTTGTTGATTCCATTTATGAAATAAAACACATTTTCTAGAAACTCGTGTTTTTTAAGAAATCGTGTAAACCTTCTAGAACCTGTGGTTTTAAAAAACGGTGGAAGTAAGCTTTTCTTATTTCAAGACGCATGCGCAAACTATAGAAAGTCGTTATGACGTAGAATGTGCATACTTTGCTGATTCCATTTATGAAATAAAACACAGTTTCTAAAAACTCGTGTATTTTAAGAAATCATGTAAACCTTCTAGAAGCTGTGATTTTAAAAAACGGGGGAAGTAAGCTTTTCTTATTTCCAAACGCATGCGCAAACTATAGAAAGTAGTTATGACATAGAATGTGCATACTTTGTAGATTCCATTTATAAAATAAAACACATTTTCTAAAAACTCGTGTTTTTTACGAAATCATGTAAAGCTTCAAGAAGCTTTGATTTTAAAAAACGGTGGAAGTAAGCTATTCTTATTTTCGGACGAATGCGAAAACTATAAAAAGTCGTTATGACGTAGAATCTACATACTTTGTTGATTTCATTTATGAAATAAAACACAATTTCTAAAAACTCGTGTTTTTTAATAAATCATGTAAACCTTCTAGAAGCTGTGATTTTAAAAAACGGGGGAAGTAAGCGTTTCTTATTTCCGGACGGATGCGCAAACTATAGAAAGTCGTTATGACGTAGAATGTGCATACTTTGTAGATTCCATTTATGAAATAAAACACATTTTCTAAAAACTCGTGTTTTTTACGAAATCATGTAAACCTTCTAGAAGCTGTGATTTTAAAAAACGGTGGAAGTAAGCTTTTCTTATTTCCGGATGCATGCGCAAAGCATAGAAAGTTGTTATGACGTAGAATGTGCATACTTTGTAGATTCCATTTATGAAATAAAACTCATTTTCTAAAAACTCGTGTTTTTTACGAAATCATGTAAACCTTCTAGAAGCTGTGATTATAAAAAACGGTGGAAGTAAGCTTTTCTTATTTCCGGACGCATGCGCAAACTATAGAAAGTCGTTATGACATAGAATGTGCATACTTTGTTGATTCCATTTATGAAATAAAACACATTTTCTAAAAACTAGTGTTTTTTAAGAAATCATGTAAACCTTCTAGAAGCTGTGATTTTAAAAAACGCGGGAAGTAAGCTTTTCTTATTTCCTGACGCATGCGCAAACTATAGAAAGTCGTTATGACGTAGAATGTGTATACTTTCTAGATTCCATTTATGAAATAAACCACATTTTCTATAAACTCATGTTTTTTCCGAAATCATGTAAACCTTTTAGAAGCTGTGATTTTAAAAAACGGTGGACGTAAGCTTTTCTTATTTCCGGATGAATGCGCAAACTATAGAAAGTCGTGATGACGTAGAATGTGCATACTTTGTAGATTCCATTTATGAAATAAAACACATTTTCTAAAAACTCGTGTTTTTTAAGAAATCACGTAAATCATCTAGAAGCTGTGATTTTAAAAAATGGTGGAAGTAAGCTTTTCTTATTTCCGGACGAATGCGAAAACTATAGAAAGTCGTTATGACGTAGAATGTGCATACTTTGTTGATTCCATTTATGAAATAAAACACATTTTTTAGAAACTCGTGTTTTTTAAGAAATCGTGTAAACCTTCTAGAAGCTGTGGTTTTAAAAAACGGTGGAAGTAAGCTTTTCTTATTTCAAGACGCATGCGCAAACTATAGAAAGTCGTTATGACGTAGAATGTGCATACTTTGCTGATTCCATTTATGAAATAAAACACAGTTTCTAAAAACTCGTGTATTTTAAGAAATCATGTAAACCTTCTAGAAGCTGTGATTTTAAAAAACGGGGGAAGTAAGCTTTTCTTATTTCCAAACGCATGCGCAAACTATAGAAAGTCGTTATGACATAGAATGTGCATACTTTGTAGATTCCATTTATAAAATAAAACACATTTTCTAAAAACTCGTGTTTTTTACGAAATCATGTCAACCTTCAAGAAGCTGTGATTTTAAAAAACGATGGAAGTAAGCTATTCTTATTTTCGGATGAATGAGCAAACTATAGAAAGTCGTTATGACGTAGAATGTACATACTTTGTTGATTCCATTTATGAAATAAAACACAATTTCTAACAACTCGTGTTTTTTAATAAATCATGTAAACCTTCTAGAAGCTGTGATTTAAAAAAACGGGGGAAGTAAGCTTTTCTTATTTCCGGACGGATGCGCAAACTATAGAAAGTCGTTATGACGTAGAATGTGCATACTTTGTAGATTCCATTTATGAAATAAAACACATTTTCTAAAAACTCGTGTTTTTTACGAAATCATGTAAACCTTCTAGAAGCTGTGATTTTACAAAATGGTGGAAGAAGCTTTTCTTATTTCCGGACGAATGCGCAAACTATAGAAAGTTGTTATGACGTAGAATGTGCATAATTTGTTGATTCCATTTATGAAATAAAACACATTTTCTAAAAACTTGTGTTTTTTATGAAATCATGTAAACCTTCTAGAAGCTTTGATTTTAAAAAACGGTGGAAGTAAGCTTTTCTTATTTCCAGACGCATGCGCAAACTATAGAAAGTTGTTATGACGTAGAATGTGCACACTTTGTTGATTCCATTTAGGAAATAAAACACATTTTCTAACAACTCGTGTTTTTTAAGAAATCATGTAAACCTTCTAGAAGCTGTGATTTTAAAAAACGGGAGAAGTAAGCTTTTCTTATTTCCAAACGCATGCGCAAACTATAGAAAGTCGTTATGACATAGAATGTGCATACTTTGTTGATTCCATTTATGAAATAAAACACATTTTCTAAAAACTCGTGTTTTTTAAGAAATCAGGTAAACCTTCTAGAAGCTGTGATTTTAAAAAACGGGGGAAGTAAGATTTTCTTATTTCCGGACGCATGCGAAAACAATAGAAAGTCATTATGACGTAGAATGTGCATACTTTGTAGATTCCATTTATGAAATAAAACACATTTTCTAAAAACTCGTGTTTTTTTACGAAATCATGTAAACCTTCTAGAAGCTGTGATTTTAAAAAACGATGGAAGTAAGCTTTTCTTATTTCCGAACGCATGCGCAAACTATAGAAAGTCGTTATGGCGTAGAATGTGCATACTTTGTTGATTCCATTTATGAAATAAAACACATTTTCTAAAAACTCGTGTTTTTTACGAAATCATTTAAACCTTCTAGAAGCTGTGATTTTAAAAAACGGGGGAAGTAAGCTTTTCTTATTTCCAGACGCATGCGCAAACAATAGAAAGTCATTTTGACGTAGAATGTGCATACTTTGTTGATTCCATTTATGAAATAAAACAAATTTTCTAACAACTCGTGTTTTTTAAGAAATCATGTAAACCATCTAGAAGCTGTGATTTTAAAAAACGGTGGAAGTAAGCTTTTATTATTTCCGGAAGCATGCGCAAACTATAGAAAGTAAGCTTTTTTTATGACGTAGAATGTGCATACTTTGTTGATTCCATTTATGAAATAAAACAAATTTTCTAACAACTCGTGTTTTTTACGAAATCATGTAAAGCTTCAAGAAGCTTTGATTTTAAAAAACGGTGGAAGTAAGCTATTCTTATTTTCGGACGAATGCGAAAACTATAAAAAGTCGTTATGACATAGAATGTACATACTTTGTTGATTTCATTTATGAAATAAAACACAATTTCTAAAAACTCGTGTTTTTTAATAAATCATGTAAACCTTCTAGAAGCTGTGATTTTAAAAAACGGGGGAAGTAAGCGTTTCTTATTTCCGGACGCATGCGCAAACTATAGAAAGTCGTTATGACGTAGAATGGGCATACTTTGTAGATTCCATTTATGAAATAAAACACATTTTCTAAAAACTCGTGTTTTTTACGAAATCATGTAAACCTTCTAGAAGCTGTGATTTTAAAAAACGGTGGAAGTAAGCTTTTCTTATTTCCGGATGCATGCGCAAAGCATAGAAAGTTGTTATGACGTAGAATGTGCATACTTTGTAGATTCCATTTATGAAATAAAACTCATTTTCTAAAAACTCGTGTTTTTTACGAAATCATGTAAACCTTCTAGAAGCTGTGATTTTAAAAAACGGGGAAGTAAGCTTTTCTTATTTCCGGACGCATGCGCAAACTATAGAAAGTCGTTATGACGTAGAATGTGCATACTTTGTTGATTCCATTTATGAAATAAAACACATTTTCTAAAAACTCGTGTTTTTTACGAAATCATTTAAACCTTCTAGAAGCTGTGATTTTAAAAAACGGGGGAAGTAAGCTTTTCTTATTTCCAGACGCATGCGCAAACAATAGAAAGTCATTTTGACGTAGAATGTGCATACTTTGTTGATTCCATTTATGAAATAAAACAAATTTTCTAACAACTCGTGTTTTTTAAGAAATCATGTAAACCATCTAGAAGCTGTGATTTTAAAAAACGGGAGAAGTAAGCTTTTCTTATTTCCAAACGCATGCGCAAACTATAGAAAGCCATCATGACGTAGCATGTGCATACTTTGTTGATTCCATTTATGAAATAAAACACATTTTCTAAAACTCGTGTTTTTTACGAAATCATGTAAACCTTCTAGAAGCTGTGATTTTAAAAAACGGTGGAGGTAAGCTTTTCTTATTTCCAGACGAATGCGCAAACTATAGAAAGTCGTTATGACGTAGAATGTACATACTTTGTTGATTCCATTTATGAAATAAAACACATTTTCTAAAAACTCGTGTTTTTTAAGAAATCTTGTAAACCTTCTAGAAGCTGTGATTTTAAAAAACGGTGGAAGTAAGCTTTTCTTATTTCCGGAAGCATGCGCAAACTATAGAAAGTCTTTATGACGTAGAATGTGCATACTTTGTTGATTCCATTTATGAAATAAAACACAGTTCCTAAAAACTCGTGTTTTTTAAGAAATCATGTAAACCTTCTAGAAGCTGTGATTTTAAAAAACGGGAGAAGTAAGCTTTTCTTATTTCCAAATGCATGCGCAAACTATAAAAGTAGTTATGACATAGAGTGTGCATACTTTGTTGATTTCATTTATGAAATAAAACACATTTTCTAAAAACTCGTGTTTTTTAAGAAATCAGGTAAACCTTCTAGAAGCTGTGATTTTAAAAAACGGGGGAAGTAAGCTTTTCTTATTTCCGGACGCATGCGAAAACTATAGAAAGTCATTATGACGTAGAATGTGCATACTTTGTAGATTCCATTTATGAAATAAAACACATTTTCTAAAAACTCGTGTTTTTTACGAAATCATGTAAACCTTCTAGAAGCTGTGATTTTAAAAAACGATGGAAGTAAGCTTTTCTTATTTCCAAACGCATGCGCAAACTATAGAAAGTCTTTATGGCATAGAATGTGCATAGTTTGTTGATTCCATTTATGAAATAAAACACATTTTCTAAAAACTCGTGTTTTTTAAGAAATCATGTAAACCTTCTAGAAGCTGTGATTTTAAAAGACGGGGGAAGTAAGCTTTTCTTATTTCCGGACGCATGCGCAAACTATAGAAAGTTGTTATGACATAGAATGTGCATACTTTGTTGATTCCATTTATGAAATAAAACACATTTTCTAAAAACTCGTGTTTTTTACGAAATCATGTAAACCTTCTAGAAGCTGTGATTTTAAAAAACGATGGAAGTAAGCTTTTCTTATTTCCGAACGCATGCGCAAACTATAGAAAGTCGTTATGGCGTAGAATGTGCATAGTTTGTTGATTCCATTTATGAAATAAAACACATTTTCTAAAAACTCATGTTTTTTAAGAAATCATGTAAACCTTCTAGACGCTGTGATTTTAAAAAATGGGGGAAGTAAGCTTTTCTTATTTCCGGACGCATGCGCAAACTATAGAAAGTCGTTATGACGTAGAATGTGCATACTTTGTTGATTCCATTTATGAAATAAAACACATTTTCTAAAAACTCATGTTTTTTACGAAATCATTTAAACCTTCTAGAAGCTGTGATTTTAAAAAACGGGGGAAGTAAGCTTTTCTTATTTCCAGACGCATGCGCAAACAATAGAAAGTCATTTTGACGTAGAATGTGCATACTTTGTTGATTCCATTTATGAAATAAAACACATTTTCTAAAAACTCGTGTTTTTTACGAAATCATGTAAACCTTCTAGAAGCTGTGATTTTAAAAAACGGTGGACGTAAGCTTTTCTTATTTCCGGATGAATGCGCAAACTATAGAAAGTCGTTATGACGTAGAATGTGCATACTTTGTAGATTCCATTTATGAAATAAAACACATTTTCTAAAAACTCGTGTTTTTTAAGAAATCACGTAAACCTTCTAGAAGCTGTGATTTTAAAAAATGGTGGAAGTAAGCTTTTCTTATTTCCGGACGAATGCGCAAACTATAGAAAGTCGTTATGACGTAGAATGTGCATACTTTGTTGATTCCATTTATGAAATAAAACACATTTTCTAGAAACTCGTGTTTTTTAAGAAATCGTGTAAACCTTCTAGAAGCTGTGGTTTTAAAAAACGGTGGAAGTAAGCTTTTCTTATTTCAAGACGCATGCGCAAACTATAGAAAGTCGTTATGACGTAGAATGTGCATACTTTCCTGATTCCATTTATGAAATAAAACACAGTTTCTAAAAACTCCTGTATTTTAAGAAATCATGTAAACCTTCTAGAAGCTGTGATTTTAAAAAACGGGGGAAGTAAGCTTTTCTTATTTCCAAACGCATGCGCAAACTATAGAAAGTCGTTATGACATAGAATGTGCATACTTTGTAGATTCCATTTATAAAATAAAACACATTTTCTAAAAACTCGTGTTTTTTACGAAATCATGTCAACCTTCAAGAAGCTGTGATTTTAAAAAACGATGGAAGTAAGCTATTCTTATTTTCGGATGAATGCGCAAACTATAGAAAGTCGTTATGACGTAGAATGTACATACTTTGTTGATTCCATTTATGAAATAAAACACAATTTCTAACAACTCGTGTTTTTTAATAAATCATGTAAACCTTCTAGAAGCTGTGATTTAAAAAAACGGGGGAAGTAAGCTTTTCTTATTTCCGGACGGATGCGCAAACTATAGAAAGTCGTTATGACGTAGAATGTGCATACTTTGTAGATTCCATTTATGAAATAAAACACATTTTCTAAAAACTCGTGTTTTTTACGAAATCATGTAAACCTTCTAGAAGCTGTGATTTTACAAAATGGTGGAAGAAGCTTTTCTTATTTCCGGACGAATGCGCAAACTATAGAAAGTTGTTATGACGTAGAATGTGCATAATTTGTTGATTCCATTTAAGAAATAAAACACATTTTCTAAAAACTTGTGTTTTTTATGAAATCATGTAAACCTTCTAGAAGCTTTGATTTTAAAAAACGGTGGAAGTAAGCTTTTCTTATTTCCAGACGCATGCGCAAACTATAGAAAGTTGTTATGACGTAGAATGTGCATACTTTGTTGATTCCATTTAGGAAATAAAACACATTTTCTAACAACTCGTGTTTTTTAAGAAATCATGTAAACCTTCTAGAAGGTGTGATTTTAAAAAACGGGAGAAGTAAGCTTTTCTTATTTCCAAACGCATGCGCAAACTATAGAAAGTCGTTATGACATAGAATGTGCATACTTTGTTGATTCCATTTATGAAATAAAACACATTTTCTAAAAACTCGTGTTTTTTAAGAAATCAGGTAAACCTTCTAGAAGCTGTGATTTTAAAAAACGGGGGAAGTAAGCTTTTCTTATTTCCGGACGCATGCGAAAACTATAGAAAGTCGTTATGACGTAGAATGTGCATACTTTGTAGATTCCATTTATGAAATAAAACACATTTTCTAAAAACTCGTGTTTTTTACGAAATCATGTAAACCTTCTAGAAGCTGTGATTTTAAAAAACGATGGAAGTAAGCTTTTCTTATTTCCGAACGCATGCGCAAACTATAGAAAGTCGTTATGGCGTAGAATGTGCATAGTTTGTTGATTCCATTTATGAAATAAAACACATTTTCTAAAAACTCATGTTTTTTAAGAAATCATGTAAACCTTCTAGACGCTGTGATTTTAAAAAATGGGGGAAGTAAGCTTTTCTTATTTCCGGACGCATGCGCAAACTATAGAAAGTCGTTATGACGTAGAATGTGCATACTTTGTTGATTCCATTTATGAAATAAAACACATTTTCTAAAAACTCGTGTTTTTTACGAAATCATTTAAACCTTCTAGAAGCTGTGATTTTAAAAAACGGGGGAAGTAAGCTTTTCTTATTTCCAGACGCATGCGCAAACAATAGAAAGTCATTTTGACGTAGAATGTGCATACTTTGTTGATTCCATTTATGAAATAAAACAAATTTTCTAACAACTCGTGTTTTTTAAGAGATCATGTAAACCATCTAGAAGCTGTGATTTTAAAAAACGGGAGAAGTAAGCTTTTCTTATTTCCAAACGCATGCGCAAACTATAGAAAGCCATCATGACGTAGCATGTGCATACTTTGTTGATTCCATTTATGAAATAAAACACATTTTCTAAAACTCGTGTTTTTTACTAAATCATGTAAACCTTCTAGAAGCTGTGATTTTAAAAAACGGTGGAAGTAAGCTTTTCTTATTTCCAAACGAATGCGCAAACTATAGAATGTCGTTATGACGTAGAATGTACATACTTTGTTGATTCCATTTATGAAATAAAACACATTTTCTAAAAACTCGTGTTTTTAAAGAAATCTTGTAAACCTTCTAGAAGCTGTGATTTTAAAAAACGGTGGAAGTAAGCTTTTCTTATTTCCGGAAGCATGCGCAAACTATAGAAAGTCTTTATGACGTAGAATGTGCATACTTTGTTGATTCCATTTATGAAATAAAACACAGTTCCTAAAAACTCGTGTTTTTTAAGAAATCATGTAAACCTTCTAGAAGCTGTGATTTTAAAAAACGGGAGAAGTAAGCTTTTCTTATTTCCAAATGCATGCGCAAACTATAAAAGTCGTTATGACATAGAGTGTGCATACTTTGTTGATTCCATTTATGAAATAAAACACATTTTCTAAAAACTCGTGTTTTTTAAGAAATCAGGTAAACCTTCTAGAAGCTGTGATTTTAAAAAACGGGGGAAGTAAGCTTTTCTTATTTCCGGACGCATGCGAAAACTATAGAAAGTCATTATGACGTAGAATGTGCATACTTTGTAGATTCCATTTATGAAATAAAACACATTTTCTAAAAACTCGTGTTTTTTACGAAATCATGTAAACCTTCTAGAAGCTGTGATTTTAAAAAACGATGGAAGTAAGCTTTTCTTATTTCCAAACGCATGGGCAAACTATAGAAAGTCTTTATGGCATAGAATGTGCATAGTTTGTTGATTCCATTTATGAAATAAAACACATTTTCTAAAAACTCGTGTTTTTTAAGAAATCATGTAAACCTTCTAGAAGCTGTGATTTTAAAAGACGGGGGAAGTAAGCTTTTCTTATTTCCGGACGCATGCGCAAACTATAGAAAGTTGTTATGACATAGAATGTGCATACTTTGTTGATTCCATTTATGAAATAAAACACATTTTCTAAAAACTCGTGTTTTTTAAGAAATCATGTAAACCTTCTAGACGCTGTGATTTTAAAAAATGGGGTAAGTAAGCTTTTCTTATGACCGGACGCATGCACAAACTATAGAAAGTCGTTATGACGTAGAATGTGCATACTTTGTTCATTCCATTTATGAAATAAAACACATTTTCTAAAAACTCGTGTTTTTTACGAAATCATATAAACCTTCTAGAAGCTGTGATTTTAAAAAACGGTGGACGTAAGCTTTTCTTATTTCCGGATGAATGCGCAAACTATAGAAAGTCGTTATGACGTAGAATGTGCATACTTTGTAGATTCCATTTATGAAATAAAACACATTTTCTAAAAACTCGTGTTTTTTAAGAAATCACGTAAACCTTCTAGAAGCTGTGATTTTAAAAAATGGTGGAAGTAAGCTTTTCTTATTTCCGGACGAATGCGCAAACTATAGAAAGTCGTTATGACGTAGAATGTGCATACTTTGTTGATTCCATTTATGAAATAAAACACATTTTCTAGAAACTCGTGTTTTTTAAGAAATCGTGTAAACCTTCTAGAAGCTGTGGTTTTAAAAAACGGTGGAAGTAAGCTTTTCTTATTTCAAGACGCATGCGCAAACTATAGAAAGTCGTTATGACGTAGAATGTGCATACTTTCCTGATTCCATTTATGAAATAAAACACAGTTTCTAAAAACTCGTGTATTTTAAGAAATCATGTAAACCTTCTAGAAGCTGTGATTTTAAAAAACGGGGGAAGTAAGCTTTTCTTATTTCCAAACGCATACGCAAACTATAGAAAGTCGTTATGACATAGAATGTGCATACTTTGTAGATTCCATTTATAAAATAAAACACATTTTCTAAAAACTCGTGTTTTTTACGAAATCATGTCAACCTTCAAGAAGCTGTGATTTTAAAAAACGATGGAAGTAAGCTATTCTTATTTTCGGATGAATGCGCAAACTATAGAAAGTCGTTATGACGTAGAATGTACATACTTTGTTGATTCCATTTATGAAATAAAACACAATTTCTAACAACTCGTGTTTTTTAATAAATCATGTAAACCTTCTAGAAGCTGTGATTTAAAAAAACGGGGGAAGTAAGCTTTTCTTATTTCCGGACGGATGCGCAAACTATAGAAAGTCGTTATGACGTAGAATGTGCATACTTTGTAGATTCCATTTATGAAATAAAACACATTTTCTAAAAACTCGTGTTTTTTACGAAATCATGTAAACCTTCTAGAAGCTGTGATTTTACAAAATGGTGGAAGAAGCTTTTCTTATTTCCGGACGAATGCGCAAACTATAGAAAGTTGTTATGACGTAGAAAGTGCATAATTTGTTGATTCCATTTAAGAAATAAAACACATTTTCTAAAAACTTGTGTTTTTTATGAAATCATGTAAACCTTCTAGAAGCTTTGATTTTAAAAAACGGTGGAAGTAAGCTTTTCTTATTTCCAGACGCATGCGCAAACTATAGAAAGTTATTATGACGTAGAATGTGCATACTTTGTTGATTCCATTTAGGAAATAAAACACATTTTCTAACAACTCGTGTTTTTTAAGAAATCATGTAAACCTTCTAGAAGGTGTGATTTTAAAAAACGGGAGAAGTAAGCTTTTCTTATTTCCAAACGCATGCGCAAACTATAGAAAGTCGTTATGACATAGAATGTGCATACTTTGTTGATTCCATTTATGAAATAAAACACATTTTCTAAAAACTCGTGTTTTTTAAGAAATCAGGTAAACCTTCTAGAAGCTGTGATTTTAAAAAACGGGGGAAGTAAGCTTTTCTTATTTCCGGACGCATGCGAAAACTATAGAAAGTCGTTATGACGTAGAATGTGCATACTTTGTAGATTCCATTTATGAAATAAAACACATTTTCTAAAAACTCGTGTTTTTTACGAAATCATGTAAACCTTCTAGAAGCTGTGATTTTAAAAAACGATGGAAGTAAGCTTTTCTTATTTCCGAACGCATGCGCAAACTATAGAAAGTCGTTATGGCGTAGAATGTGCATAGTTTGTTGATTCCATTTATGAAATAAAACACATTTTCTAAAAACTCATGTTTTTTAAGAAATCATGTAAACCTTCTAGACGCTGTGATTTTAAAAAATTGGGGAAGTAAGCTTTTCTTATTTCCAGACGCATGCGCAAACTATAGAAAGTCGTTATGACGTAGAATGTGCATACTTTGTTGATTCCATTTATGAAATAAAACACATTTTCTAAAAACTCGTGTTTTTTACGAAATCATTTAAACCTTCTAGAAGCTGTGATTTTAAAAAACGGGGGAAGTAAGCTTTTCTTATTTCCAGACGCATGCGCAAACAATAGAAATTCATTTTGACGTAGAATGTGCATACTTTGTTGATTCCATTTATGAAATAAAACAAATTTTCTAACAACTCGTGTTTTTTAAGAGATCATGTAAACCATCTAGAAGCTGTGATTTTAAAAAACGGGAGAAGTAAGCTTTTCTTATTTCCAAACGCATGCGCAAACTATAGAAAGCCATCATGACGTAGCATGTGCATACTTTGTTGATTCCATTTATGAAATAAAACACATTTTCTAAAACTCGTGTTTTTTACGAAATCATGTAAACCTTCTAGAAGCTGTGATTTTAAAAAAAGGTGGAAGTAAGCTTTTCTTATTTCCAGACGAATACGCAAACTATAGAAAGTCGTTATGACGTAGAATGTACATACTTTGTTGATTCCATTTATGAAATAAAACACATTTTCTAAAAACTCGTGTTTTTAAAGAAATCTTGTAAACCTTCTAGAAGCTGTGATTTTAAAAAACGGTGGAAGTAAGCTTTTCTTATTTCCGGAAGCATGCGCAAACTATAGAAAGTCTTTATGACGTAGAATGTGCATACTTTGTTGATTCCATTTATGAAATAAAACACAGTTCCTAAAAACTCGTGTTTTTTAAGAAATCATGTAAACCTTCTAGAAGCTGTGATTTTAAAAAACGGGAGAAGTAAGCTTTTCTTATTTCCAAATGCATGCGCAAACTATAAAAGTCGTTATGACATAGAGTGTGCATACTTTGTTGATTCCATTTATGAAATAAAACACATTTTCTAAAAACTCGTGTTTTTTAAGAAATCAGGTAAACCTTCTAGAAGCTGTGATTTTAAAAAACGGGGGAAGTAAGCTTTTCTTATTTCCGGACGCATGCGAAAACTATAGAAAGTCATTATGACGTAGAATGTGCATACTTTGTAGATTCCATTTATGAAATAAAACACATTTTCTAAAAACTCGTGTTTTTTACGAAATCATGTAAACCTTCTAGAAGCTGTGATTTTAAAAAACGGTGGAAGTAAGCTTTTCTTATTTCCGGACGCATGCGAAAACTATAGAAAGTCATTATGACGTAGAATGTGCATACTTTGTAGATTCCATTTATGAAATAAAACACATTTTCTAAAAACTCGTGTTTTTTAAGAAATCATGTAAACCTTCTAGAAGCTGTGATTTTAAAAGACGGGGGAAGTAAGCTTTTCTTATTTCCGGACGCATGCGCAAACTATAGAAAGTTGTTATGACATAGAATGTGCATACTTTGTTGATTCCATTTATGAAATAAAACACATTTTCTAAAAACTCGTGTTTTTTAAGAAATCATGTAAACCTTCTAGACGCTGTGATTTTAAAAAATGGGGTAAGTAAGCTTTTCTTATGACCGGACGCATGCACAAACTATAGAAAGTCGTTATGACGTAGAATGTGCATACTTTGTTCATTCCATTTATGAAATAAAACACATTTTCTAAAAACTCGTGTTTTTTACGAAATCATGTAAACTTTCTAGAAGCTGTGATTTTAAAAAACGGTGGACGTAAGCTTTTCTTATTTCCGGATGAATGCGCAAACTATAGAAAGTCGTTATGACGTAGAATGTGCATACTTTGTAGATTCCATTTATGAAATAAAACACATTTTCTAAAAACTCGTGTTTTTTAAGAAATCACGTAAACCTTCTAGAAGCTGTGATTTTAAAAAATGGTGGAAGTAAGCTTTTCTTATTTCCGGACGAATGCGTAAACTATAGAAGGTCGTTATGACGTAGAATGTGCATACTTTGTTGATTCCATTTATGAAATAAAACACATTTTCTAGAAACTCGTGTTTTTTAAGAAATCGTGTAAACCTTCTAGAAGCTGTGGTTTTAAAAAACGGTGGAAGTAAGCTTTTCTTATTTCAAGACGCATGCGCAAACTATAGAAAGTCGTTATGACGTAGAATGTGCATACTTTGTAGATTCCATTTATGAAATAAAACACATTTTCTAAAAACTCGTGTTTTTTACGAAATCATGTAAACCTTCTAGAAGCTGTGATTTTAAAAAACGATGGAAGTAAGCTTTTCTTATTTCCGAACGCATGCGCAAACTATAGAAAGTCGTTATGGCGTAGAATGTGCATAGTTTGTTGATTCCATTTATGAAATAAAACACATTTTCTAAAAACTCATGTTTTTTAAGAAATCATGTAAACCTTCTAGACGCTGTGATTTTAAAAAATGGGGGAAGTAAGCTTTTCTTATTTCCGGAAGCATGCGCAAACTATAGAAAGTCTTTATGACGTAGAATGTGCATACTTTGTTGATTCCATTTATGAAATAAAACACAGTTCCTAAAAACTCGTGTTTTTTAAGAAATCATGTAAACCTTCTAGAAGCTGTGATTTTAAAAAACGGGAGAAGTAAGCTTTTCTTATTTCCAAATGCATGCGCAAACTATAAAAGTCGTTATGACATAGAGTGTGCATACTTTGTTGATTCCATTTATGAAATAAAACACATTTTCTAAAAACTCGTGTTTTTTAAGAAATCAGGTAAACCTTCTAGAAGCTGTGATTTTAAAAAACGGGGGAAGTAAGCTTTTCTTATTTCCGGACGCATGCGAAAACTATAGAAAGTCATTATGACGTAGAATGTGCATACTTTGTAGATTCCATTTATGAAATAAAACACATTTTCTAAAAACTCGTGTTTTTTACGAAATCATGTAAACCTTCTAGAAGCTGTGATTTTAAAAAACGATGGAAGTAAGCTTTTCTTATTTCCAAATGCATGCGCAAACTATAGAAAGTCTTTATGGCATAGAATGTGCATAGTTTGTTGATTCCATTTATGAAATAAAACACATTTTCTAAAAACTCGTGTTTTTTAAGAAATCATGTAAACCTTCTAGAAGCTGTGATTTTAAAAGACGGGGGAAGTAAGCTTTTCTTATTTCCGGACGCATGCGAAAACTATAGAAAGTCGTTATGACGTAGAATGTGCATACTTTGTAGATTCCATTTATGAAATAAAACACATTTTCTAAAAACTCGTGTTTTTTACGAAATCATGTAAACCTTCTAGAAGCTGTGATTTTAAAAAACGATGGAAGTAAGCTTTTCTTATTTCCGAACGCATGCGCAAACTATAGAAAGTCGTTATGGCGTAGAATGTGCATAGTTTGTTGATTCCATTTATGAAATAAAACACATTTTCTAAAAACTCATGTTTTTTAAGAAATCATGTAAACCTTCTAGACGCTGTGATTTTAAAAAATGGGGGAAGTAAGCTTTTCTTATTTCCGGAAGCATGCGCAAACTATAGAAAGTCTTTATGACGTAGAATGTGCATACTTTGTTGATTCCATTTATGAAATAAAACACAGTTCCTAAAAACTCGTGTTTTTTAAGAAATCATGTAAACCTTCTAGAAGCTGTGATTTTAAAAAACGGGAGAAGTAAGCTTTTCTTATTTCCAAATGCATGCGCAAACTATAAAAGTCGTTATGACATAGAGTGTGCATACTTTGTTGATTCCATTTATGAAATAAAACACATTTTCTAAAAACTCGTGTTTTTTAAGAAATCAGGTAAACCTTCTAGAAGCTGTGATTTTAAAAAACGGGGGAAGTAAGCTTTTCTTATTTCCGGACGCATGCGAAAACTATAGAAAGTCATTATGACGTAGAATGTGCATACTTTGTAGATTCCATTTATGAAATAAAACACATTTTCTAAAAACTCGTGTTTTTTACGAAATCATGTAAACCTTCTAGAAGCTGTGATTTTAAAAAACGATGGAAGTAAGCTTTTCTTATTTCCAAACGCATGCGCAAACTATAGAAAGTCTTTATGGCATAGAATGTGCATAGTTTGTTGATTCCATTTATGAAATAAAACACATTTTCTAAAAACTCGTGTTTTTTAAGAAATCATGTAAACCTTCTAGAAGCTGTGATTTTAAAAGACGGGGGAAGTAAGCTTTTCTTATTTCCGGACGCATGCGCAAACTATAGAAAGTTGTTATGACATAGAATGTGCATACTTTGTTGATTCCATTTATGAAATAAAACACATTTTCTAAAAACTCGTGTTTTTTAAGAAATCATGTAAACCTTCTAGACGCTGTGATTTTAAAAAATGGGGTAAGTAAGCTTTTCTTATGACCGGACGCATGCACAAACTATAGAAAGTCGTTATGACGTAGAATGTGCATACTTTGTTCATTCCATTTATGAAATAAAACACATTTTCTAAAAACTCGTGTTTTTTACGAAATCATGTAAACTTTCTAGAAGCTGTGATTTTAAAAAACGGTGGACGTAAGCTTTTCTTATTTCCGGATGAATGCGCAAACTATAGAAAGTCGTTATGACGTAGAATGTGCATACTTTGTAGATTCCATTTATGAAATAAAACACATTTTCTAAAAACTCGTGTTTTTTAAGAAATCACGTAAACCTTCTAGAAGCTGTGATTTTAAAAAATGGTGGAAGTAAGCTTTTCTTATTTCCGGACGAATGCGTAAACTATAGAAGGTCGTTATGACGTAGAATGTGCATACTTTGTTGATTCCATTTATGAAATAAAACACATTTTCTAGAAACTCGTGTTTTTTAAGAAATCGTGTAAACCTTCTAGAAGCTGTGGTTTTAAAAAACGGTGGAAGTAAGCTTTTCTTATTTCATGACGCATGCGCAAACTATAGAAAGTCGTTATGACGTAGAATGTGCATACTTTCCTGATTCCATTTATGAAATAAAACACAGTTTCTAAAAACTCGTGTATTTTAAGAAATCATGTAAACCTTCTAGAAGCTGTGATTTTAAAAAACGGGGGAAGTAAGCTTTTCTTATTTCCAAACGCATGCGCAAACTATAGAAAGTCGTTATGACATAGAATGTGCATACTTTGTAGATTCCATTTATAAAATAAAACACATTTTCTAAAAACTCGTGTTTTTTACGAAATCATGTCAACCTTCAAGAAGCTGTGATTTTAAAAAACGATGGAAGTAAGCTATTCTTATTTTCGGATGAATGCGCAAACTATAGAAAGTCGTTATGACGTAGAATGTACATACTTTGTTGATTCCATTTATGAAATAAAACACAATTTCTAACAACTCGTGTTTTTTAATAAATCATGTAAACCTTCTAGAAGCTGTGATTTAAAAAAACGGGGGAAGTAAGCTTTTCTTATTTCCGGACGGATGCGCAAACTATAGAAAGTCGTTATGACGTAGAATGTGCATACTTTGTAGATTCCATTTATGAAATAAAACACATTTTCTAAAAACTCGTGTTTTTTACGAAATCATGTAAACCTTCTAGAAGCTGTGATTTTACAAAATGGTGGAAGAAGCTTTTCTTATTTCCGGACGAATGCGCAAACTATAGAAAGTTGTTATGACGTAGAATGTGCATAATTTGTTGATTCCATTTAAGAAATAAAACACATTTTCTAAAAACTTGTGTTTTTTATGAAATCATGTAAACCTTCTAGAAGCTTTGATTTTAAAAAACGGTGGAAGTAAGCTTTTCTTATTTCCAGACGCATGCGCAAACTATAGAAAGTTGTTATGACGTAGAATGTGCATACTTTGTTGATTCCATTTAGGAAATAAAACACATTTTCTAACAACTCGTGTTTTTTAAGAAATCATGTAAACCTTCTAGAAGGTGTGATTTTAAAAAACGGGAGAAGTAAGCTTTTCTTATTTCCAAACGCATGCGCAAACTATAGAAAGTCGTTATGACATAGAATGTGCATACTTTGTTGATTCCATTTATGAAATAAAACACATTTTCTAAAAACTCGTGTTTTTTAAGAAATCAGGTAAACCTTCTAGAAGCTGTGATTTTAAAAAACGGGGGAAGTAAGCTTTTCTTATTTCGGGACGCATGCGAAAACTATAGAAAGTCGTTATGACGTAGAATGTGCATACTTTGTAGATTCCATTTATGAAATAAAACACATTTTCTAAAAACTCGTGTTTTTTACGAAATCATGTAAACCTTCTAGAAGCTGTGATTTTAAAAAACGATGGAAGTAAGCTTTTCTTATTTCCGAACGCATGCGCAAACTATAGAAAGTCGTTATGGCGTAGAATGTGCATAGTTTGTTGATTCCATTTATGAAATAAAACACATTTTCTAAAAACTCATATTTTTTAAGAAATCATGTAAACCTTCTAGACGCTGTGATTTTAAAAAATGGGGGAAGTAAGCTTTTCTTATTTCCGGACGCATGCGCAAACTATAGAAAGTCGTTATGACGTAGAATGTGCATACTTTGTTGATTCCATTTATGAAATAAAACACATTTTCTAAAAACTCGTGTTTTTTACGAAATCATTTAAACCTTCTAGAAGCTGTGATTTTAAAAAACGGGGGAAGTAAGCTTTTCTTATTTCCAGACGCATGCGCAAACAATAGAAAGTCATTTTGACGTAGAATGTGCATACTTTGTTGATTCCATTTATGAAATAAAACAAATTTTCTAACAACTCGTGTTTTTTAAGAGATCATGTAAACCATCTAGAAGCTGTGATTTTAAAAAACGGGAGAAGTAAGCTTTTCTTATTTCCAAACGCATGCGCAAACTATAGAAAGCCATCATGACGTAGCATGTGCATACTTTGTTGATTCCATTTATGAAATAAAACACATTTTCTAAAACTCGTGTTTTTTACGAAATCATGTAAACCTTCTAGAAGCTGTGATTTTAAAAAACGGTGGAAGTAAGCTTTTCTTATTTCCAGACGAATGCGCAAACTATAGAAAGTCGTTATGACGTAGAATGTACATACTTTGTTGATTCCATTTATGAAATAAAACACATTTTCTAAAAACTCGTGTTTTTAAAGAAATCTTGTAAACCTTCTAGAAGCTGTGATTTTAAAAAACGGTGGAAGTAAGCTTTTCTTATTTCCGGAAGCATGCGCAAACTATAGAAAGTCTTTATGACGTAGAATGTGCATACTTTGTTGATTCCATTTATGAAATAAAACACAGTTCCTAAAAACTCGTGTTTTTTAAGAAATCATGTAAACCTTCTAGAAGCTGTGATTTTAAAAAACGGGAGAAGTAAGCTTTTCTTATTTCCAAATGCATGCGCAAACTATAAAAGTCGTTATGACATAGAGTGTGCATACTTTGTTGATTCCATTTATGAAATAAAACACATTTTCTAAAAACTCGTGTTTTTTAAGAAATCAGGTAAACCTTCTAGAAGCTGTGATTTTAAAAAACGGGGGAAGTAAGCTTTTCTTATTTCCGGACGCATGCGAAAACTATAGAAAGTCATTATGACGTAGAATGTGCATACTTTGTAGATTCCATTTATGAAATAAAACACATTTTCTAAAAACTCGTGTTTTTTACGAAATCATGTAAACCTTCTAGAAGCTGTGATTTTAAAAAACGATGGAAGTAAGCTTTTCTTATTTCCAAACGCATGCGCAAACTATAGAAAGTCTTTATGGCATAGAATGTGCATAGTTTGTTGATTCCATTTATGAAATAAAACACATTTTCTAAAAACTCGTGTTTTTTAAGAAATCATGTAAACCTTCTAGAAGCTGTGATTTTAAAAGACGGGGGAAGTAAGCTTTTCTTAATTCCGGACGCATGCGCAAACTATAGAAAGTTGTTATGACATAGAATGTGCATACTTTGTTGATTCCATTTATGAAATAAAACACATTTTCTAAAAACTCGTGTTTTTTAAGAAATCATGTAAACCTTCTAGACGCTGTGATTTTAAAAAATGGGGTAAGTAAGCTTTTCTTATGACCGGACGCATGCACAAACTATAGAAAGTCGTTATGACGTAGAATGTGCATACTTTGTTCATTCCATTTATGAAATAAAACACATTTTCTAAAAACTCGTGTTTTTTACGAAATCATGTAAACCTTCTAGAAGCTGTGATTTTAAAAAACGGTGGACGTAAGCTTTTCTTATTTCCGGATGAATGCGCAAACTATAGAAAGTCGTTATGACGTAGAATGTGCATACTTTGTAGATTCCATTTATGAAATAAAACACATTTTCTAAAAACTCGTGTTTTTTAAGAAATCACGTAAACCTTCTAGAAGCTGTGATTTTAAAAAATGGTGGAAGTAAGCTTTTCTTATTTCCGGACGAATGCGCAAACTATAGAAGGTCGTTATGACGTAGAATGTGCATACTTTGTTGATTCCATTTATGAAATAAAACACATTTTCTAGAAACTCGTGTTTTTTAAGAAATCGTGTAAACCCTCTAGAAGCTGTGGTTTTAAAAAACGGTGGAAGTAAGCTTTTCTTATTTCAAGACGCATGCGCAAACTATAGAAAGTCGTTATGACGTAGAATGTGCATACTTTCCTGATTCCATTTATGAAATAAAACACAGTTTCTAAAAACTCGTGTATTTTAAGAAATCATGTAAACCTTCTAGAAGCTGTGATTTTAAAAAACGGGGGAAGTAAGCTTTTCTTATTTCCAAACGCATGCGCAAACTATAGAAAGTCGTTATGACATAGAATGTGCATACTTTGTAGATTCCATTTATAAAATAAAACACATTTTCTAAAAACTCGTGTTTTTTACGAAATCATGTCAACCTTCAAGAAGCTGTGATTTTAAAAAACGATGGAAGTAAGCTATTCTTATTTTCGGATGAATGCGCAAACTATAGAAAGTCGTTATGACGTAGAATGTACATACTTTGTTGATTCCATTTATGAAATAAAACACAATTTCTAACAACTCGTGTTTTTTAATAAATCATGTAAACCTTCTAGAAGCTGTGATTTAAAAAAACGGGGGAAGTAAGCTTTTCTTATTTCCGGACGGATGCGCAAACTATAGAAAGTCGTTATGACGTAGAATGTGCATACTTTGTAGATTCCATTTATGAAATAAAACACATTTTCTAAAAACTCGTGTTTTTTACGAAATCATGTAAACCTTCTAGAAGCTGTGATTTTACAAAATGGTGGAAGAAGCTTTTCTTATTTCCGGACGAATGCGCAAACTATAGAAAGTTGTTATGACGTAGAATGTGCATAATTTGTTGATTCCATTTAAGAAATAAAACACATTTTCTAAAAACTTGTGTTTTTTATGAAATCATGTAAACCTTCTAGAAGCTTTGATTTTAAAAAACGGTGGAAGTAAGCTTTTCTTATTTCCAGACGCATGCGCAAACTATAGAAAGTTGTTATGACGTAGAATGTGCATACTTTGTTGATTCCATTTAGGAAATAAAACACATTTTCTAACAACTCGTGTTTTTTAAGAAATCATGTACACCTTCTAGAAGGTGTGATTTTAAAAAACGGGAGAAGTAAGCTTTTCTTATTTCCAAACGCATGCGCAAACTATAGAAAGTCGTTATGACATAGAATGTGCATACTTTGTTGATTCCATTTATGAAATAAAACACATTTTCTAAAAACTCGTGTTTTTTAAGAAATCAGGTAAACCTTCTAGAAGCTGTGATTTTAAAAAACGGGGGAAGTAAGCTTTTCTTATTTCGGGACGCATGCGAAAACTATAGAAAGTCGTTATGACGTAGAATGTGCATACTTTGTAGATTCCATTTATGAAATAAAACACATTTTCTAAAAACTCGTGTTTTTTACGAAATCATGTAAACCTTCTAGAAGCTGTGATTTTAAAAAACGATGGAAGTAAGCTTTTCTTATTTCCGAACGCATGCGCAAACTATAGAAAGTCGTTATGGCGTAGAATGTGCATAGTTTGTTGATTCCATTTATGAAATAAAACACATTTTCTAAAAACTCATGTTTTTTAAGAAATCATGTAAACCTTCTAGACGCTGTGATTTTAAAAAATGGGGGAAGTAAGCTTTTCTTATTTCCGGACGCATGTGCAAACTATAGAAAGTCGTTATGACGTAGAATGTGCATACTTTGTTGATTCCATTTATGAAATAAAACACATTTTCTAAAAACTCGTGTTTTTTACGAAATCATTTAAACCTTCTAGAAGCTGTGATTTTAAAAAACGGGGGAAGTAAGCTTTTCTTATTTCCAGACGCATGCGCAAACAATAGAAAGTCATTTTGACGTAGAATGTGCATACTTTGTTGATTCCATTTATGAAATAAAACAAATTTTCTAACAACTCGTGTTTTTTAAGAGATCATGTAAACCATCTAGAAGCTGTGATTTTAAAAAACGGGAGAAGTAAGCTTTTCTGATTTCCAAACGCATGCGCAAACTATAGAAAGCCATCATGACATAGCATGTGCATACTTTGTTGATTCCATTTATGAAATAAAACACATTTTCTAAAACTCGTGTTTTTTACGAAATCATGTAAACCTTCTAGAAGCTGTGATTTTAAAAAACGGTGGAAGTAAGCTTTTCTTATTTCCAGACGAATGCGCAAACTATAGAAAGTCGTTATGACGTAGAATGTACATACTTTGTTGATTCCATTTATGAAATAAAACACATTTTCTAAAAACTCGTGTTTTTTAAGAAATCTTGTAAACCTTCTAGAAGCTGTGATTTTAAAAAACGGTGGAAGTAAGCTTTTCTTATTTCCGGAAGCATGCGCAAACTATAGAAAGTCTTTATGACGTAGAATGTGCATACTTTGTTGATTCCATTTATGAAATAAAACACAGCTCCTAAAAACTCGTGTTTTTTAAGAAATCATGTAAACCTTCTAGAAGCTGTGATTTTAAAAAACGGGAGAAGTAAGCTCTTCTTATTTCCAAATGCATGCGCAAACTATAAAAGTCGTTATGACATAGAGTGTGCATACTTTGTTGATTCCATTTATGAAATAAAACACATTTTCTAAAAACTCGTGTTTTTTAAGAAATCAGGTAAACCTTCTAGAAGCTGTGATTTTAAAAAACGGGGGAAGTAAGCTTTTCTTATTTCCGGACGCATGCGAAAACTATAGAAAGTCATTATGACGTAGAATGTGCATACTTTGTAGATTCCATTTATGAAATAAAACACATTTTCTAAAAACTCGTGTTTTTTACGAAATCATGTAAACCTTCTAGAAGCTGTGATTTTAAAAAACGATGGAAGTAAGCTTTTCTTATTTCCAAACGCATGCGCAAACTATAGAAAGTCTTTATGGCATAGAATGTGCATAGTTTGTTGATTCCATTTATGAAATAAAACACATTTTCTAAAAACTCGTGTTTTTTAAGAAATCATGTAAACCTTCTAGAAGCTGTGATTTTAAAAGACGGGGGAAGTAAGCTTTTCTTATTTCCGGACGCATGCGCAAACTATAGAAAGTTGTTATGACATAGAATGTGCATACTTTGTTGATTCCATTTATGAAATAAAACACATTTTCTAAAAACTCGTGTTTTTTAAGAAATCATGTAAACCTTCTAGACGCTGTGATTTTAAAAAATGGGGTAAGTAAGCTTTTCTTATGACCGGACGCATGCACAAACTATAGAAAGTCGTTATGACGTAGAATGTGCATACTTTGTTCATTCCATTTATGAAATAAAACACATTTTCTAAAAACTCGTGTTTTTTACGAAATCATGTAAACCTTCTAGAAGCTGTGATTTTAAAAAACGGTGGACGTAAGCTTTTCTTATTTCCGGACGAATGCGCAAACTATAGAAAGTTGTTATGACGTAGAATGTGCATAATTTGTTGATTCCATTTATGAAATAAAACACATTTTCTAAAAACTTGTGTTTTTTATGAAATCATGTAAACCTTCTAGAAGCTGTGATTTTAAAAAACGGTGGAAGTAAGCTTTTCTTATTTCCAGACGCATGCGCAAACTATAGAAAGTTGTTATGACGTAGAATGTGCATACTTTGTTGATTCCATTTAGGAAATAAAACACATTTTCTAACAACTCGTGTTTTTTAAGAAATCATGTAAACCTTCTAGAAGCTGTGATTTTAAAAAACGGGAGAAGTAAGCTTTTCTTATTTCCAAACGCATGCGCAAACTATAGAAAGTCGTTATGACATAGAATGTGCATACTTTGTTGATTCCTTTTATGAAATAAAACACATTTTCTAAAAACTCGTGTTTTTTAAGAAATCAGGTAAACCTTCTAGAAGCTGTGATTTTAAAAAACGGGGGAAGTAAGCTTTTCTTATTTCCGGACGCATGCGAAAACTATAGAAAGTCGTTATGACGTAGAATGTGCATACTTTGTAGATTCCATTTATGAAATAAAACACATTTTCTAAAAACTCGTGTTTTTTACGAAATCATGTAAACCTTCTAGAAGCTGTGATTTTAAAAAACGATGGAAGTAAGCTTTTCTTATTTCCGAACGCATGCGCAAACTATAGAAAGTCGTTATGGCGTAGAATGTGCATAGTTTGTTGATTCCATTTATGAAATAAAACACATTTTCTAAAAACTCATGTTTTTTAAGAAATCATGTAAACCTTCTAGACGCTGTGATTTTAAAAAATGGGGGAAGTAAGCTTTTCTTATTTCCGGACGCATGCGCAAACTATAGAAAGTCGTTATGACGTAGAATGTGCATACTTTGTTGATTCCATTTATGAAATAAAACACATTTTCTAAAAACTCGTGTTTTTTACGAAATCATTTAAACCTTCTAGAAGCTGTGATTTTAAAAAACGGGGGAAGTAAGCTTTTCTTATTTCCAGACGCATGCGCAAACAATAGAAAGTCATTTTGACGTAGAATGTGCATACTTTGTTGATTCCATTTATGAAATAAAACAAATTTTCTAACAACTCGTGTTTTTTAAGAAATCATGTAAACCATCTAGAAGCTGTGATTTTAAAAAACGGGAGAAGTAAGCTTTTCTTATTTCCAAACGCATGCGCAAACTATAGAAAGCCATCATGACGTAGAATGTGCATACTTTGTTGATTCCATTTAGGAAATAAAACACATTTTCTAACAACTCGTGTTTTTTAAGAAATCATGTAAACCTTCTAGAAGCTGTGATTTTAAAAAACGGGAGAAGTAAGCTTTTCTTATTTCCAAACGCATGCGCAAACTATAGAAAGTCGTTATGACATAGAATGTGCGTACTTTGTTGATTCCATTTATGAAATAAAACACATTTTCTAAAAACTCGTGTTTTTTAAGAAATCAGGTAAACCTTCTAGAAGCTGTGATTTTAAAAAACGGGGGAAGTAAGCTTTTCTTATTTCCGGACGCATGCGAAAACTATAGAAAGTCGTTATGACGTAGAATGTGCATACTTTGTAGATTCCATTTATGAAATAAAACACATTTTCTAAAAACTCGTGTTTTTTACGAAATCATGTAAACCTTCTAGAAGCTGTGATTTTAAAAAACGATGGAAGTAAGCTTTTCTTATTTCCGAACGCATGCGCAAACTATAGAAAGTCGTTATGGCGTAGAATGTGCATAGTTTGTTGATTCCATTTATGAAATAAAACACATTTTCTAAAAACTCATGTTTTTTAAGAAATCATGTAAACCTTCTAGACGCTGTGATTTTAAAAAATGGGGGAAGTAAGCTTTTCTTATTTCCGGACGCATGCGCAAACTATAGAAAGTCGTTATGACGTAGAATGTGCATACTTTGTTGATTCCATTTATGAAATAAAACACATTTTCTAAAAACTCGTGTTTTTTACGAAATCATTTAAACCTTCTAGAAGCTGTGATTTTAAAAAACGGGGGAAGTAAGCTTTTCTTATTTCCAGACGCATGCGCAAACAATAGAAAGTCATTTTGACGTAGAATGTGCATACTTTGTTGATTCCATTTATGAAATAAAACAAATTTTCTAACAACTCGTGTTTTTTAAGAAATCATGTAAACCATCTAGAAGCTGTGATTTTAAAAAACGGGAGAAGTAAGCTTTTTTTATTTCCAAACGCATGCGCAAACTATAGAAAGCCATCATGACGTAGCATGTGCATACTTTGTTGATTCCATTTATGAAATAAAACACATTTTCTAAAACTCGTGTTTTTTACGAAATCATGTAAACCTTCTAGAAGCTGTGATTTTAAAAAACGGTGGAAGTAAGCTTTTCTTATTTCCAGACGAATGCGCAAACTATAGAAAGTCGTTATGACGTAGAATGTACATACTTTGTTGATTCCATTTATGAAATAAAACACATTTTCTAAAAACTCGTGTTTTTTAAGAAATCTTGTAAACCTTCTAGAAGCTGTGATTTTAAAAAACGGTGGAAGTAAGCTTTTCTTATTTCCGGAAGCATGCGCAAACTATAGAAAGTCTTTATGACGTAGAATGTGCATACTTTGTTGATTCCATTTATGAAATAAAACACAGCTCCTAAAAACTCGTGTTTTTTAAGAAATCATGTAAACCTTCTAGAAGCTGTGATTTTAAAAAACGGGAGAAGTAAGCTTTTCTTATTTCCAAATGCATGCGCAAACTATAAAAGTCGTTATGACATAGAGTGTGCATACTTTGTTGATTCCATTTATGAAATAAAACACATTTTCTAAAAACTCGTGTTTTTTAAGAAATCAGGTAAACCTTCTAGAAGCTGTGATTTTAAAAAACGGGGGAAGTAAGCTTTTCTTATTTCCGGACGCATGCGAAAACTATAGAAAGTCATTATGACGTAGAATGTGCATACTTTGTAGATTCCATTTATGAAATAAAACACATTTTCTAAAAACTCGTGTTTTTTACGAAATCATGTAAACCTTCTAGAAGCTGTGATTTTAAAAAACGATGGAAGTAAGCTTTTCTTATTTCCAAACGCATGCGCAAACTATAGAAAGTCTTTATGGCATAGAATGTGCATAGTTTGTTGATTCCATTTATGAAATAAAACACATTTTCTAAAAACTCGTGTTTTTTAAGAAATCATGTAAACCTTCTAGAAGCTGTGATTTTAAAAGACGGGGGAAGTAAGCTTTTCTTATTTCCGGACGCATGCGCAAACTATAGAAAGTTGTTATGACATAGAATGTGCATACTTTGTTGATTCCATTTATGAAATAAAACACATTTTCTAAAAACTCGTGTTTTTTAAGAAATCATGTAAACCTTCTAGACGCTGTGATTTTAAAAAATGGGGTAAGTAAGCTTTTCTTATGACCGGACGCATGCACAAACTATAGAAAGTCGTTATGACGTAGAATGTGCATACTTTGTTCATTCCATTTATGAAATAAAACACATTTTCTAAAAACTCGTGTTTTTTACGAAATCATGTAAACCTTCTAGAAGCTGTGATTTTAAAAAACGGTGGACGTAAGCTTTTCTTATTTCCGGATGAATGCGCAAACTATAGAAAGTCGTTATGACGTAGAATGTGCATACTTTGTAGATTCCATTTATGAAATAAAACACATTTTCTAAAAACTCGTGTTTTTTAAGAAATCACGTAAACCTTCTAGAAGCTGTGATTTTAAAAAATGGTGGAAGTAAGCTTTTCTTATTTCCGGACGAATGCACAAACTATAGAAAGTCGTTATGACGTAGAATGTGCATACTTTGTTGATTCCATTTATGAAATAAAACACATTTTCTAGAAACTCGTGTTTTTTAAGAAATCGTGTAAACCTTCTAGAAGCTGTGGTTTTAAAAAACGGTGGAAGTAAGCTTTTCTTATTTCAAGACGCATGCGCAAACTATAGAAAGTCGTTATGACGTAGAATGTGCATACTTTGCTGATTCCATTTATGAAATAAAACACAGTTTCTAAAAACTCGTGTATTTTAAGAAATCATGTAAACCTTCTAGAAGCTGTGATTTTAAAAAACGGGGGAAGTAAGCTTTTCTTATTTCCAAACGCATGCGCAAACTATAGAAAGTCGTTATGACATAGAATGTGCATACTTTGTAGATTCCATTTATAAAATAAAACACATTTTCTAAAAACTCGTGTTTTTTACGAAATCATGTCAACCTTCAAGAAGCTGTGATTTTAAAAAACGATGGAAGTAAGCTATTCTTATTTTCGGATGAATGCGCAAACTATAGAAAGTCGTTATGACGTAGAATGTACATACTTTGTTGATTCCATTTATGAAATAAAACACAATTTCTAACAACTCGTGTTTTTTAATAAATCATGTAAACCTTCTAGAAGCTGTGATTTAAAAAAACGGGGGAAGTAAGCTTTTCTTATTTCCGGACGGATGCGCAAACTATAGAAAGTCGTTATGACGTAGAATGTGCATACTTTGTAGATTCCATTTATGAAATAAAACACATTTTCTAAAAACTCGTGTTTTTTACGAAATCATGTAAACCTTCTAGAAGCTGTGATTTTACAAAATGGTGGAAGAAGCTTTTCTTATTTCCGGACGAATGCGCAAACTATAGAAAGTTGTTATGACGTAGAATGTGCATAATTTGTTGATTCCATTTATGAAATAAAACACATTTTCTAAAAACTTGTGTTTTTTATGAAATCATGTAAACCTTCTAGAAGCTTTGATTTTAAAAAACGGTGGAAGTAAGCTTTTCTTATTTCCAGACGCATGCGCAAACTATAGAAAGTTGTTATGACGTAGAATGTGCATACTTTGTTGATTCCATTTAGGAAATAAAACACATTTTCTAACAACTCGTGTTTTTTAAGAAATCATGTAAACCTTCTAGAAGCTGTGATTTTAAAAAACGGGAGAAGTAAGCTTTTCTTATTTCCAAACGCATGCGCAAACTATAGAAAGTCGTTATGACATAGAATGTGCATACTTTGTTGATTCCATTTATGAAATAAAACACATTTTCTAAAAACTCGTGTTTTTTAAGAAATCAGGTAAACCTTCTAGAAGCTGTGATTTTAAAAAACGGGGGAAGTAAGCTTTTCTTATTTCCGGACGCATGCGAAAACTATAGAAAGTCGTTATGACGTAGAATGTGCATACTTTGTAGATTCCATTTATGAAATAAAACACATTTTCTAAAAACTCGTGTTTTTTACGAAATCATGTAAACCTTCTAGAAGCTGTGATTTTAAAAAACGATGGAAGTAAGCTTTTCTTATTTCCGAACGCATGCGCAAACTACAGAAAGTCGTTATGGCGTAGAATGTGCATAGTTTGTTGATTCCATTTATGAAATAAAACACATTTTCTAAAAACTCATGTTTTTTAAGAAATCATGTAAACCTTCTAGACGCTGTGATTTTAAAAAATGGGGGAAGTAAGCTTTTCTTATTTCCGGACGCATGCGCAAACTATAGAAAGTCGTTATGACGTAGAATGTGCATACTTTGTTGATTCCATTTATGAAATAAAACACATTTTCTAAAAACTCGTGTTTTTTACGAAATCATTTAAACCTTCTAGAAGCTGTGATTTTAAAAAACGGGGGAAGTAAGCTTTTCTTATTTCCAGACGCATGCGCAAACAATAGAAAGTCATTTTGACGTAGAATGTGCATACTTTGTTGATTCCATTTATGAAATAAAACAAATTTTCTAACAACTCGTGTTTTTTAAGAAATCATGTAAACCTTCTAGAAGCTGTGATTTTAAAACACAGGAGAAGTAAGCTTTTCTTATTTCCAAACGCATGCGCAAACTATAGAAAGCCATTATGACGTAGCATGTGCATACTTTGTTGATTCCATTTATGAAATAAAACACATTTTCTAAAACTCGTGTTTTTTACGAAATCATGTAAACCTTCTAGAAGCTGTGATTTTAAAAAACGGTGGAAGTAAGCTTTTCTTATTTCCAGACGAAGGCGCAAACTATAGAAAGTCGTTATGACGTAGAATGTACATACTTTGTTGATTCCATTTATGAAATAAAACACATTTTCTAAAAACTCGTGTTTTTTAAGAAATCTTGTAAACCTTCTAGAAGCTGTGATTTTAAAAAACGGTGGAAGTAAGCTTTTCTTATTTCCGGAAGCATGCGCAAACTATAGAAAGTCTTTATGACGTAGAATGTGCATACTTTGTTGATTCCATTTATGAAATAAAACACAGTTCCTAAAAACTCGTGTTTTTTAAGAAATCATGTAAACCTTCTAGAAGCTGTGATTTTAAAAAACGGGAGAAGTAAGCTTTTCTTATTTCCAAATGCATGCGCAAACTATAGAAAGTCGTTATGACGTAGAGTGTGCATACTTTGTTGATTCCATTTATGAAATAAAACACATTTTCTAAAAACTCGTGTTTTTTAAGAAATCAGGTAAACCTTCTAGAAGCTGTGATTTTAAAAAACGGGGGAAGTAAGCTTTTCTTATTTCCGGACGCATGCGAAAACTATAGAAAGTCGTTATGACGTAGAATGTGCATACTTTGTAGATTCCATTTATGAAATAAAACACATTTTCTAAAAACTCTTGTTTTTTACGAAATCATGTAAACCTTCTAGAAGCTGTGATTTTAAAAAACGATGGAAGTAAGCTTTTCTTATTTCCAAACGCATGCGCAAACTATAGAAAGTCTTTATGGCGTAGAATGTGCATAGTTTGTTGATTCCATTTATGAAATAAAACACATTTTCTAAAAACTCGTGTTTTTTAAGAAATCATGTAAACCTTCTAGAAGCTGTGATTTTAAAAGACGGGGGAAGTAAGCTTTTCTTATTTCCGGACGCATGCGCAAACTATAGAAAGTTGTTATGAAATAGAATGTGCATACTTTGTTGATTCCATTTATGAAATAAAACACATTTTCTAAAAACTCGTGTTTTTTAAGAAATCATGTAAACCTTCTAGACGCTGTGATTTTAAAAAATGGGGGAAGTAAGCTTTTCTTATGACCGTACGCATGCAACAACTATAGAAAGTCGTTATGACGTAGAATGTGCATACTTTGTTCATTCCATTTATGAAATAAAACACATTTTCTAAAAACTCGTGTTGTTTACGAAATCATGTAAACCTTCTAGAAGCTGTGATTTTAAAAAACGGGGGAAGTAAGCTTTTCTTATTTCCAGACGCATGCGCAAACTATAGAAAGTCATTTTGACGTAGAATGTGCATACTTTGTTGATTCCATTTATGAAATAAAACAAATTTTCTAACAACTCGTGTTTTTTAAGAAATCATGTAAACCTTCTAGAAGCTGTGATTTTAAAAAACGGGAGAAGTAAGCTTTTCTTATTTCCAAACGCATGCGCAAACTATAGAAAGCCATTATGACGTAGCATGTGCATACTTTGTTGATTCCATTTATGAAAAAAAACACATTTTCTAAAAACTCATGTTTTTTACGAAATCATGTAAACCTTCTAGAAGCTGTGATTTTAAAAAACGGTGGAAGTAAGCTTTTCTTATTTCCGGACGAATGCGCAAACTATAGAAAGTCGTTATGACGTAGAATGTACATACTTTGTTGATTCCATTTATGAAATAAAACACATTTTCTAAAAACTCGTGTTTTTTAAGAAATCTTGTAAACCTTCTAGAAGCTGTGATTTTAAAAAACGGTGGAAGTAAGCTTTTCTTATTTCCAGAAGCATGCGCAAACTATAGAAAGTCTTTATGACGTAGAATGTGCATACTTTGTTGATTCCATTTATGAAATAAAACACAGTTCCTAAAAACTCGTGTTTTTTAAGAAATCATGAAAACCTTCTAGAAGCTGTGATTTTAAAAAATGGCAGAAGTAAGTTTTTCTTATTTCCAAACGCATGTGCAAACTATAGAAAGTCGTGATGACGTAGAATGTGCATACTTTGTAGATTCCATTTATGAAATAAAACACATGTTCTAACAACTCGTGTTTTTTACGAAATCATGTAAACCTTCTAGAAGCTGTGATTTTAAAAAACGGTGGAAGTAAGCTTTTCTTATTTCCAGACGACTGCTAAAACTATAAAAAGTCGTTATGACGTAGAATGTGCATACTTTGTAGATTCCATTTATGAAATAAAACACATTTTCTAAAAACTCGTGTTTTTTACGAAATCATGTAAACCTTCTAGAAGCTGTGATTTTAAAAAAACGGGCGAAGTAAGCTTTTCTTATTTCCGGATGCATGCGCAAACTATAGAAAGTTGTTATGACGTAGAATGTGCATACTTTGTAGATTCCATTTAGGAAATAAAACACATTTTCTAAAAACTCGTGTTTTTTACGAAATCATGTAAACCTTCTAGAAGCTGTGATTTTAAAAAACGGTGGAAGTAAGCTTTTCTTATTTCCAGACGCATGCGCAAACTATAGAAACTCGTTATGACGTAGAATGTGCATACTTTGTTGATTCCATTTATGAAATAAAACACATTTTCTAAAAACTCGTGTTTTTTAACAAATCATGTAAACCTTCTAGAGGCTGTGATTTTAAAAAACGGGGGAAGTAAGATTTTCTTATTTCCAAATGCATGCGCAAACTATAGAAAGTCGTTATGACGTAGAATGTGCATACTTTGTAGATTCCATTTATGAAATAAAACACATTTTCTAAAAACTCGTGTTTTTTACGAAATCATGTAAACCTTCTAGAAGCTGTGATTTTAAAAAACGATGGAAGTAAGCTTTTCTTATTTCCAAACGCATGCGCAAACTATAGAAAGTCGTTATGGCGTAGAATGTGCATATTTTGTTGATTCCATTTATGAAATAAAACACATTTTCTAAAAACTCGTGTTTTTTAAGAAATCATGTAAACCTTCTAGAAGCTGTGATTTTAAAAGACGGGGGAAGTAAGCTTTTCTTATTTCCGGACGCATGCGCAAACTATAGAAAGTTGTTATGACTTAGAATGTGCATACTTTGTTGATTTCATTTATGAAATAAAACACATTTTCTAAAAACTCGTGTTTTTTTAAGAAATCATGTAAACATTCTAGACGCTGCGATTTTAAAAAATGGGGGAAGTAAGCTTTTCGTATTTCCGGACGCATGCGCAAACTATAAAAAGTCGTTATGACGTAAAATGTGCATACTTTGTTGATTCCATTTATGAAATAAAACAAATTTTCTAACCACTCGTGTTTTTTACGAAATCATGTAAACCTTCTAGAAGCTGTGATTTTAAAAAACGGGAGAAGTAAGCTTTTCTTATTTCCAAACGCATGCGCAAACTATCGAAAGCCATTATGACGTAGAATGTGCATACTTTGTTGATTCCATTTATGAAATAAAACACATTTTCTAACAACTCGTGTTTTTTAAGAAATCATGTAAACCTTCTAGAAGCTGTGATTTTAAAAAACGGGAGAACTAAGCTTTTCTTATTTCCAAACGCATGCGCAAACTATCGAAAGTCGTTATGATGTAGAATGTGCATACTTTGTTGATTCCATTTATGAAATAAAACACATTTTCTAAAAACTCGTGTTTTTTATGAAATCATGTAAACCTTCTAGAAGCTGTGATTTTAAAAAACGGTGGAAGTAAGCTTTTCTTATTTCCGGACGAATGCGCAAACTATAGAAAGTCCTTATGACGTAGAATGTGCATACTTTGTTGATTCCATTTATGAAATAAAACACATTTCCTAAAAACTCGTGTTTTTTTAAGAAATCATGTAAACCTTCTAGAAGCTGTGATTTTAAAAAATGGGGGAAGTAAGCTTTTCTTATATCCAAACGCATGCGCAAACTATAGAAAGTCGTTATGACGTAGAATGTGCATACTTTGTTGATTCCATTTATGAAATAAAATACATTTTCTAACAACTCGTGTTTTTTAAGAAATCATGTAAACCTTCTAGAAGCTGTGATTTTAAAAAATGGTGGAAGTAAGCTTTTCTTATTTCCGGACGACTGCTAAAACTATAGAAAGTCGTTATGACGTAAAATGTACATACTTTGTTGATTCCATTTATGAAATAAAACACAATTTCTAAAAACTCGTGTTTTTTAATAAATCGTGTAAACCTTCTAGAAGCAGTGATTTTAAAAAACGGGGGAATTAAGCGTTTCTTATTTCCGAACGCATGCGCAAACTATTGAAAGTCGTTATGATGTAGAATGTGCATACTTTGTACATTCTATTTATGAAATAAAACACATTTTCTAAAAACTCATGTTTTTTACGAAATCATGTAAACCTTCTAGAAGCTGTGATTTTAAAAAACGGTGGAAGTAAGCTTTTCTTATTTCCGAACGCATGCGTAAACTATAGAAAGTCGTTATGACGTAGAATGTGCATACTTTGTATATTCCATTTATGAAATAAAACACATTTTCTAAAAACTCGTGTTTTTTACGAAATCATGTAAACCTTCTAGAAGCTGTGATTTTAAAAAACGGTGGAAGTAAGATTTTCTTATTTCCGGACGCATGCACAAACTATAGAAAGTCGTTATGACGTAGAATGTGCATACTTTGTTGATTCCATTTATGAAATAAAACACATTTTCTAAAAACTCATGTTTTTTAAGAAATCATGTAAACCTTCTAGAAGCTGTGATTTTAAAAAATGGGGGAAGTAAGCTTTTCTTATTTCCAAACGCTTGCGCAAACTATAGAAAGTCGTTATGACATAGAATGTGCATACTTTCTTTATTCCATTTATGAAATCAAACACATTTTCTAAAAACTCGTGTTTTTTAAGAAATCATGTAAACCTTCTAGAAGCTGTGGTTTTAAAAAATCAGGAAGTAAGCTTTTCTTATTTTCGGACGCATGCGCAAACTATAGAAAGTTGTTATGACGTAGAATGTGCATACTTTGTTGATTCCATTTATGAAATAAAACACATTTTCTAAAAACTCGTGTTTTTTACGAAATCATGTAAACCTTCTAGAAGCTGTGATTTTTAAAAATGGTGGAAGTAAGCTTTTCTTATTTCCGGAGGCATGTGCAAACTATAGAAAGTCGTTATGACGTAAAATGTGCATACATTGTTGATTCCATTTATGAAATAAAACACATTTTCTAAAAACTCGTGTTTTTTAAAAAACCATGTAAACCTTCTAGAAGCTGTGATTTTAAAAAATGGGGGAAGTAAGCTTTTCTTATTTCCAAACGCATGCGCAAACTATAGAAAGTCGTTATGACGTAGAATGTGCATACTTTGTTGATTCCATTTATGAAATAAAATACATTTTCTAAAAACTCGTGTTTTTTAAGAAATCATGTAAACCTTCTAGAAGCTGTGATTTTAAAAAACGGGGGAAGTAAGCTTTTCTTATTTCCAAACGCATGCGCAAACTATAGAAAGTCGTTATGACGTAGAATGTGCATACTTTGTTGATTCCATTTATGAAATAAAACACAGTTCCTAAAAACTCGTGTTTTTTAAGAAATCATGTAAACCTTCTAGAAGCTGTGATTTTAAAAAACGGGAGAAGTAAGCTTTTCTTATTTCCAAATGCATGCGCAAACTATAGAAAGTCGTTATGACGTAGAGTGTGCATACTTTGTTGATTCCATTTATGAAATAAAACACATTTTCTAAAAACTCGTGTTTTTTAAGAAATCAGGTAAACCTTCTAGAAGCTGTGATTTTAAAAAACGGGGGAAGTAAGCTTTTCTTATTTCCGGACGCATGCGAAAACTATAGAAAGTCGTTATGACGTAGAATGTGCATACTTTGTAGATTCCATTTATGAAATAAAACACATTTTCTAAAAACTCTTGTTTTTTACGAAATCATGTAAACCTTCTAGAAGCTGTGATTTTAAAAAACGATGGAAGTAAGCTTTTCTTATTTCCAAACGCATGCGCAAACTATAGAAAGTCTTTATGGCGTAGAATGTGCATAGTTTGTTGATTCCATTTATGAAATAAAACACATTTTCTAAAAACTCGTGTTTTTTAAGAAATCATGTAAACCTTCTAGAAGCTGTGATTTTAAAAGACGGGGGAAGTAAGCTTTTCTTATTTCCGGACGCATGCGCAAACTATAGAAAGTTGTTATGAAATAGAATGTGCATACTTTGTTGATTCCATTTATGAAATAAAACACATTTTCTAAAAACTCGTGTTTTTTAAGAAATCATGTAAACCTTCTAGACGCTGTGATTTTAAAAAATGGGGGAAGTAAGCTTTTCTTATGACCGTACGCATGCAACAACTATAGAAAGTCGTTATGACGTAGAATGTGCATACTTTGTTCATTCCATTTATGAAATAAAACACATTTTCTAAAAACTCGTGTTGTTTACGAAATCATGTAAACCTTCTAGAAGCTGTGATTTTAAAAAACGGGGGAAGTAAGCTTTTCTTATTTCCAGACGCATGCGCAAACTATAGAAAGTCATTTTGACGTAGAATGTGCATACTTTGTTGATTCCATTTATGAAATAAAACAAATTTTCTAACAACTCGTGTTTTTTAAGAAATCATGTAAACCTTCTAGAAGCTGTGATTTTAAAAAACGGGAGAAGTAAGCTTTTCTTATTTCCAAACGCATGCGCAAACTATAGAAAGCCATTATGACGTAGCATGTGCATACTTTGTTGATTCCATTTATGAAAAAAAACACATTTTCTAAAAACTCATGTTTTTTACGAAATCATGTAAACCTTCTAGAAGCTGTGATTTTAAAAAACGGTGGAAGTAAGCTTTTCTTATTTCCGGACGAATGCGCAAACTATAGAAAGTCGTTATGACGTAGAATGTACATACTTTGTTGATTCCATTTATGAAATAAAACACATTTTCTAAAAACTCGTGTTTTTTAAGAAATCTTGTAAACCTTCTAGAAGCTGTGATTTTAAAAAACGGTGGAAGTAAGCTTTTCTTATTTCCAGAAGCATGCGCAAACTATAGAAAGTCTTTATGACGTAGAATGTGCATACTTTGTTGATTCCATTTATGAAATAAAACACAGTTCCTAAAAACTCGTGTTTTTTAAGAAATCATGAAAACCTTCTAGAAGCTGTGATTTTAAAAAATGGCAGAAGTAAGTTTTTCTTATTTCCAAACGCATGTGCAAACTATAGAAAGTCGTGATGACGTAGAATGTGCATACTTTGTAGATTCCATTTATGAAATAAAACACATGTTCTAACAACTCGTGTTTTTTACGAAATCATGTAAACCTTCTAGAAGCTGTGATTTTAAAAAACGGTGGAAGTAAGCTTTTCTTATTTCCAGACGACTGCTAAAACTATAAAAAGTCGTTATGACGTAGAATGTGCATACTTTGTAGATTCCATTTATGAAATAAAACACATTTTCTAAAAACTCGTGTTTTTTACGAAATCATGTAAACCTTCTAGAAGCTGTGATTTTAAAAAACGGGCGAAGTAAGCTTTTCTTATTTCCGGATGCATGCGCAAACTATAGAAAGTTGTTATGACGTAGAATGTGCATACTTTGTAGATTCCATTTAGGAAATAAAACACATTTTCTAAAAACTCGTGTTTTTTACGAAATCATGTAAACCTTCTAGAAGCTGTGATTTTAAAAAACGGTGGAAGTAAGCTTTTCTTATTTCCAGACGCATGCGCAAACTATAGAAACTCGTTATGACGTAGAATGTGCATACTTTGTTGATTCCATTTATGAAATAAAACACATTTTCTAAAAACTCGTGTTTTTTAACAAATCATGTAAACCTTCTAGAGGCTGTGATTTTAAAAAACGGGGGAAGTAAGATTTTCTTATTTCCAAATGCATGCGCAAACTATAGAAAGTCGTTATGACGTAGAATGTGCATACTTTGTAGATTCCATTTATGAAATAAAACACATTTTCTAAAAACTCGTGTTTTTTACGAAATCATGTAAACCTTCTAGAAGCTGTGATTTTAAAAAACGATGGAAGTAAGCTTTTCTTATTTCCAAACGCATGCGCAAACTATAGAAAGTCGTTATGGCGTAGAATGTGCATATTTTGTTGATTCCATTTATGAAATAAAACACATTTTCTAAAAACTCGTGTTTTTTAAGAAATCATGTAAACCTTCTAGAAGCTGTGATTTTAAAAGACGGGGGAAGTAAGCTTTTCTTATTTCCGGACGCATGCGCAAACTATAGAAAGTTGTTATGACTTAGAATGTGCATACTTTGTTGATTTCATTTATGAAATAAAACACATTTTCTAAAAACTCGTGTTTTTTAAGAAATCATGTAAACATTCTAGACGCTGCGATTTTAAAAAATGGGGGAAGTAAGCTTTTCGTATTTCCGGACGCATGCGCAAACTATAAAAAGTCGTTATGACGTAAAATGTGCATACTTTGTTGATTCCATTTATGAAATAAAACAAATTTTCTAACCACTCGTGTTTTTTACGAAATCATGTAAACCTTCTAGAAGCTGTGATTTTAAAAAACGGGAGAAGTAAGCTTTTCTTATTTCCAAACGCATGCGCAAACTATCGAAAGCCATTATGACGTAGAATGTGCATACTTTGTTGATTCCATTTATGAAATAAAACACATTTTCTAACAACTCGTGTTTTTTAAGAAATCATGTAAACCTTCTAGAAGCTGTGATTTTAAAAAACGGGAGAACTAAGCTTTTCTTATTTCCAAACGCATGCGCAAACTATCGAAAGTCGTTATGATGTAGAATGTGCATACTTTGTTGATTCCATTTATGAAATAAAACACATTTTCTAAAAACTCGTGTTTTTTATGAAATCATGTAAACCTTCTAGAAGCTGTGATTTTAAAAAACGGTGGAAGTAAGCTTTTCTTATTTCCGGACGAATGCGCAAACTATAGAAAGTCCTTATGACGTAGAATGTGCATACTTTGTTGATTCCATTTATGAAATAAAACACATTTCCTAAAAACTCGTGTTTTTTTAAGAAATCATGTAAACCTTCTAGAAGCTGTGATTTTAAAAAATGGGGGAAGTAAGCTTTTCTTATATCCAAACGCATGCGCAAACTATAGAAAGTCGTTATGACGTAGAATGTGCATACTTTGTTGATTCCATTTATGAAATAAAATACATTTTCTAACAACTCGTGTTTTTTAAGAAATCATGTAAACCTTCTAGAAGCTGCGATTTTAAAAAATGGTGGAAGTAAGCTTTTCTTATTTCCGGACGACTGCTAAAACTATAGAAAGTCGTTATGACGTAAAATGTACATACTTTGTTGATTCCATTTATGAAATAAAACACAATTTCTAAAAACTCGTGTTTTTTAATAAATCGTGTAAACCTTCTAGAAGCAGTGATTTTAAAAAACGGGGGAATTAAGCGTTTCTTATTTCCGAACGCATGCGCAAACTATTGAAAGTCGTTATGATGTAGAATGTGCATACTTTGTACATTCTATTTATGAAATAAAACACATTTTCTAAAAACTCATGTTTTTTACGAAATCATGTAAACCTTCTAGAAGCTGTGATTTTAAAAAACGGTGGAAGTAAGCTTTTCTTATTTCCGAACGCATGCGTAAACTATAGAAAGTCGTTATGACGTAGAATGTGCATACTTTGTATATTCCATTTATGAAATAAAACACATTTTCTAAAAACTCGTGTTTTTTACGAAATCATGTAAACCTTCTAGAAGCTGTGATTTTAAAAAACGGTGGAAGTAAGATTTTCTTATTTCCGGACGCATGCACAAACTATAGAAAGTCGTTATGACGTAGAATGTGCATACTTTGTTGATTCCATTTATGAAATAAAACACATTTTCTAAAAACTCATGTTTTTTAAGAAATCATGTAAACCTTCTAGAAGCTGTGATTTTAAAAAATGGGGGAAGTAAGCTTTTCTTATTTCCAAACGCTTGCGCAAACTATAGAAAGTCGTTATGACATAGAATGTGCATACTTTCTTTATTCCATTTATGAAATCAAACACATTTTCTAAAAACTCGTGTTTTTTAAGAAATCATGTAAACCTTCTAGAAGCTGTGGTTTTAAAAAATCAGGAAGTAAGCTTTTCTTATTTTCGGACGCATGCGCAAACTATAGAAAGTTGTTATGACGTAGAATGTGCATACTTTGTTGATTCCATTTATGAAATAAAACACATTTTCTAAAAACTCGTGTTTTTTACGAAATCATGTAAACCTTCTAGAAGCTGTGATTTTTAAAAATGGTGGAAGTAAGCTTTTCTTATTTCCGGAGGCATGTGCAAACTATAGAAAGTCGTTATGACGTAAAATGTGCATACATTGTTGATTCCATTTATGAAATAAAACACATTTTCTAAAAACTCGTGTTTTTTAAAAAACCATGTAAACCTTCTAGAAGCTGTGATTTTAAAAAATGGGGGAAGTAAGCTTTTCTTATTTCCAAACGCATGCGCAAACTATAGAAAGTCGTTATGACGTAGAATGTGCATACTTTGTTGATTCCATTTATGAAATAAAATACATTTTCTAAAAACTCGTGTTTTTTAAGAAATCATGTAAACCTTCTAGAAGCTGTGATTTTAAAAAACGGGGGAAGTAAGCTTTTCTTATTTCCAAACGCATGCGCAAACTATAGAAAGTCGTTATGACGTAGAATGTGCATACTTTGTTGATTCCATTTATGAAATAAAACACATTTTCTAAAAACTCGTGTTTTTTACGAAATCATGTAAACCTTCTAGAACCTGTGATTTTAAAAAACGGGGGAAGTAAGCTTTTCTTATTTCCAAACGCATGCGAAACTATAGAAAGTCGTTATGAGGTAGAATGTGCATACTTTCTAGATTCAATTTATGAAATAAACCACATTTTCTAAAAACTCATGTTTTTTACGAAATCATGTAAACCTTCTAGAAGCTGTGATTTTAGAAAACGGTGGAAGTAAGCTTTTCTTATTTCCGGACGAATGCGCAAACTATAGAAAGTTGTTATGACGTAAAATGTGCATACTTTGACGTAGAATGTGCATACTTTGTAGATTCCATTTATGAAATAAAATACATTTTGTAAAAACTCGTGTTTTTTACGAAATCATGTAAACCTTCTAGAAGCTGTGATTTTAAAAAACGGTGGAAGTAAGCTTTTCTTATTTCCGGAGGCATGTGCAAACTATAGAAAGTCGTTATGACGTAAAATGTGCATACTTTGTCGATTCCATTTATGAAATAAAACACATTTTCTAAAAACTCCTGTTTTTTAAGAAATCATGTAAACCTTCTAGAAGCTGTGATTTTAAAAAACGGGGGAAGTAAGCTTTTCTTATATCCAAACGTATGTGCAAACTATAGAAATTCGTTATGAGGTAGAATGTGCATAGTTTGTTGATTCCATTTATGAAATAAAACACATTTTCTAAAAACTCATGTTTTTTAGGAAATCATGTAAACCTTCTAGAAGCTGTGATTTTAAAAAACCGGGGAAGTAAGCTTTTCTTATTTCCGGACGCATGCGCAATCTATAGAAAGTCGTTATGACATAGAATGTGCATACTTTGTTGATTCCATTTATGAAATAAAACACATTTTCTAAAAACTCGTGTTTTTTAAGAAATCATGTAAACCTTCTAGAAGCTGTGATTTGAAAAAACGGTGGAAGTAAGCTTTTCTTATTTCCGGACGAATGCGCAAACTATAGAAATTCGTTATGAGGTAGAATGTGCATAGTTTGTTGATTCCATTTATGAAATAAAACACATTTTCTAAAAACTCATGTTTTTTAAGAAATCATGTAAACCTTCTCGAAGCTGTGATTTTAAAAAACGGTGGAAGTAAGCTTTTATTATTTCCGGACGAATGCGCAAACTATAGAATGTCGTTATGACGTAGAATGTGCATACTTTGTTGATTCCATTTATGAAATAAAACACATTTTCTAAGAACTCCTGCTTTTTTAGAAATCATGTAAACCTTCTAGAAGCTGTGATTTCAAAAAACGGGGGAAGTAAGCTTTTCTTTTTTCCGGACGCATGCGCAAACTATAGAAAGTCGTTATGACGTGGAATGTGCATACATTGTTGATTCCATTTATGAAATAAAAAACATTTTCTAAAAACTCGTGTTTTTAAGAAACCATGTAAACGTTCTAGAAGCTGTGATTTTAAAAAACGGGGGAAGTACGGTTTTCTTATTTCCAAACGCATGCGCAAACTATAGAAAGTCGTTATGACGTAGAATGTGCATACTTTGTTGATTCCATTTATGACATAAAACACATTTTCTAAAAACACGTGTTTTTTAAGAAATCATGTAAACCTTCTAGAAGCTGTGATTTTAAAAAATGGGGGAAGTAAGCTTTTCTTACTTCCGGACGCATGCGCAAACTATAGAAAGTCGTTATGACGTAGAATGTGCATACTTTGTAGATTCCATTTATGAAATAAAACACATTTTCTAAAAACTCATGTTTTTTATGAAATCATGTAAACCTTCTAGAAGCTGTGATTTTAAAAAACGGTGGAAGTAAGCTTTTCTTATTTCCGGACGCATGCGCAAACTATAGAAATTCGTTATGACGTAGAATGTGCATGCTTTGTTGATTCCATTTATGAAATAAAACACATTTTCTAAAAACTCATGTTTTTTAAGAAATCATGTAAACCTTCTAGAAGCTGTGATTTTAAAAAACGGGGGAAGTAAGCTTTTCTTATTTCCAAACGCTTGCGCGAACTATAGAAAGTCGTTATGACGTAGAATGTGCATACTTTGACGTAGAATGTGCATACTTTGTAGATTCCATTTATGAAATAAAAGACATTTTCTAAAACCTCATGTTTTTTACTAAATCATGTAAACCTTCTAGAAGCTGTGATTTTAAAAAACGGTGGAAGTAAGCTTTTCTTATTTCCGGACGTATGCGCAAACTATAGAAAGTCGTTATGACGTAGAATGTGCATACTTTGTCGATTCCATTTATGAAATAAAACACATTTTCTAAAAACTCATGTTTTTTAAGAAATCAGGTAAACCTTCTAGAAGCTGTGATTTTAAAAAACGGGGGGAAGTAAGCTTTTCTTATTTCCAAACGCATGCGCAAACTATAGAAAGTCATTATGAAGTAGAATGTGCATACTTTGTTGATTCCATTTATGAAGTAAAACACATTTTGTAAAAACTCGTGTTTTTTAAGAAATCATGTAAACTTTCTAGAAGCTATGATTTTAAAAAACGGGGGAAGTAAGCTTTTCTTTTTTCCAAACGCATGCGCAAACTATAGAAAGTCGTTATGACGTAGAATGTGCATACTTTGTAGATTCCATTTATGAAATAAAACACATTTTCTAAAAACTCGTGTTTTTTAAGAAATCATGTAAATCTTCTAGAAGCTGTGATTTTAAAAAAAGGTGGAAGTAAGCTTTTCTTATTTCCGGACTCATCCGCAAACTATAGAAAGTCGTTATGACGTAGAATGCGCATACTTTGTAGATTCCATTTATGAATTAAAACACATTTTCTAAAAACTCATGTTTTTTACGAAATCATGTAAACCTTCTAGAAGCTATGATTTCAAAAAACGGTGGAACTAAGGTTTTCTTATTTCCGGACGCATGCGCAAACTATAGAAAGTCGTTATGACATAGAATGTTAATACTTTGTAGATTCCATTTATGAAATAAAACACATTTTCTAAAAACTCGTGTTTTTTACGAAATCATGTAAACCTTCTAGAAGCTGTGATTTTAAAAAACGGTGGAAGTAAGATTTTCTTATTTCCGGACGCATGCGGAAACTATAGAAAGTCGTTATGACGTAGAATGTGCATACTTTGTAGATTCCATTTATGAAATAAAACACATTTTCTAAAAACTCGTGTTTTTAAAGAAATCATGTAAACCTTCTAGAAGTTGTCATTTTAAAAAACGGGGGAAGTAAGATTTTCTTATTTCCAAACGCATGCGCAAACTATAGAAATTCGTTATGACGTAGAATGTGCATACTTTGTAGATTCCATTTATGAAATAAAAGACATTCTCTAAAAACTCGTGTTTTTTACGAAATCATGTAAACCTTCTAGAAGCTGTGATTTTAAGAAACGGTGGAAGTAAGCTTTTCTTATTTCCGGACGCATGCACAAACTATAGAAAGTCGTTATGACATAGAATGTGCATACTTTGTCGATTCCATTTATGAAATAAAACACATTTTCTAAAAACTCATGTTTTTTAAGAAATCAGGTAAACCTTCTAGAAGCTGTGATTTTAAAAAATGAGGGAAGTAAGCTTTTCTTATTTCCAAACGCATGCGCAAACTATAGAAAGTCGTTATGACGTAGACTGTGCATACTTTGTTGATTCTATTTATGAAATAAAACACATTTTCTAAAAACTCGTGTTTTTTACGAAATCATGTAAACCTTCTAGAAGCTGTGATTTTGAAAAACGGGGGAGGTAAGCTTTTCTTATTTCCGGACGCATGCGCAAACTATAGAAAGTCGTTATGACGTAGAATGTGCATACTTTGTAGATTCCATTTATGAAATAAAACACATTTTCTAAAAACTCGTGTTTTTTATGAAATCATGTAAAGCTTCTAGAAGCTGTGATTTTAAAAAACGGTGGAAGTAAGCTTTTCTTATTTCCGGACGCATGTTCAAACTATAGAAAGTCGTTATGACGTAGACTGTGCATACTTTGTTGATTCTATTTATGAAATAAAACGCATTTTCTAAAAACTCATGTTTTTTACGAAATCATGTAAACCTTCTAGAATCTGTGATTTTAAAATACGGGGGAGGTAAGCTTTTCTTATTTCCGGACGCATGCGCAAACTATAGAAAATCGTTATGACGTAGAATGTGCATACTTTGTAGATTCCATTTATGAAATAAAACACATTTTCTAAAAACTCGTGTTTTTTATGAAATCATGTAAACCTTCTAGAAGTTGTGATTTAAAAAAATGGTGGAAGTAAGCTTTTCTTATTTCCGGACGCATGCGCAACCTATAGAAAGTCGTTATGAGGTAGAATGTGCATACTTTGTTGATTCCATTTATGAAATAAAACACATTTTCTAAAAACTCGTGTTTTTTACGAAATCATGTAAACCTTCTAGAAGCTGTGATTTTAAAAAACGGTGGAAGTAAGCTTTTCTTATTTCCGGACGCATGCGCAACCTATAGAAAGTCTTTATGACGTAGAATGTGCATACTTTGTAGATTCCATTTATGAAATAAAACACATTTTCTAAAAACTCGTGTTTTTTACGAAATCATGTAAACCTTCTAGAAGCTGTGATTTTAAAAAACGGTGGAAGTAAGCTTTTCTTATTTCCGGACGCATGCGCAAACTATAGAAAGTCGTTATGACGTAGAATGTGTATACTTTGTAGATTCCATTTATGAAATAAAACACATTTTCTAAAAACTCGTGTTTTTTACGAAATCATGTAAACCTTCTAGAAGCTGTGATTTTAAAAAACGATGGAAGTAAGCTTTTCTTATTTCCGGACGCATGCGCAACCTATAGAAAGTCTTTATGACGTAGAATGTGCATACTTTGTTGATTCCATTTATGAAATAAAACAAATTTTCTAAAAACTCGTGTTTTTTAAGAAATCATGTAAACCTTCTAGAAGCTGTGATTTTAAAAAACGGGGGAAGTAAGGTTTTCTTATTTCCGGACGCATGCACAAACTATAGAAAGTCATTATGACGTAGAATGTGCATACTTTGTAGATTCCATTTATGAAAGAAAACACATTTTCTAAAAACTCTTGTTTTTTAAGAAATCATCTAAACCTTCTAGAAGCTGTGATTTTAAAAAACGGGGGAAGTAAGCTTTTCTTATTTCCGGACGCATGCGCAAACAATAGAAAGTCGTTATGACGTAGAATGTGCATACTTTGTAGATTCCATTTATGAAATAAAACACATTTTCTAAAAACTCGTGTTTTTTACGAAATCATGTAAACCTTCTAGAAGCTGTGAATTTAATAAACGGGGGAAGTAAGCTTTTCTTATTTCCAAACGCATGCGCAAACTATAGAAAGTCATTATGACGTAGAATGTGCATACCTTGTAGATTCCATTTATGAAATAAAACACATTTTCTAAAAACTCGTGTTTTTTAAGAAATCATGTAAACCTTCTAGAAGCTATGATTTTAAAAAACGGGGGAAGTAAGCTTTTCTTATTTCCGGACGCATGCGCAAACTATAGAAAGTCGTTATGAAGTAGAATGTGCATACTTTGTAGATTCCATTTATGAAATAAAACACATTTTCTAAAAACTTGTGTTTTTTAAGAAATCATGTAAACCTTCTAGAAGCTGTGATTTTAATAAACGGGGGAAGTAAGCATTTCTTATTTCCAAACGCATGCGCAAACTATAGAAATTCGTTATGACGTAGAATGTGCATACTTTGTAGATTTCATTTATGAAATAAAACACATTTTCTAAAAACTCGTGTTTTTTAAGAAATCATGTAAACCTTCTAGAAGCTGTGATTTTAAAAAACCGTGGAAGTAAGCTTTTCTTATTTCCCGACGCATGCGCAAACTATAGAAAGTCGTTATGACGTAGAATGTGCATAGTTTGTAGATTCCATTTATGAAATAAAACACATTTTCTAAAAACTCGTGTTTTTTACGAAATCATGTAAACCTTCTAGAATCTGTGATTTTAAAAAACGGGGGAGGTAAGCTTTTCTTATTTCCGGACGCATGCGCACACTATAGAATGTCATTATGACGTAGAATGTGCATACTTTGTAGATTCCATTTATGAAATAAAACAGATTTTCTAAAAACTCGTGTTTTTTACGAAATCATGTAAACATTCTAGAAGCTATGATTTTGAAAAGCGGGGGAAGTATGCTTTTCTTATTTCCGGACACATGCCAAACTATAGAAATTCGTTATGACGTAGAATGTGCATACTTTGTAGATTATATTTATGAAATAAAACACATTTTCTAAAAACTCGTGTTTTTTACGAAATCATGTAAACCTTCTAGAAGCTGTGATTTTAAAAAACGGTGGAAGTAAGCTTTTCTTATTTTCGGATGCATGCGTAACCTATCGAAAGTCGTTATGACGTAGAATGTGCATACTTTGTTGATTCCATTTATGAAATAAAACACATTTTCTAAAAAATCGTGTTTTTTAACAAATCATGTAAACCTTCTAGAAGCTGTCATTTTAAAAAACGGGTGAAGTAAGCTTTTCTTTTTTCCAAACGCATGCGCAAACTATAGAAAGTCATTATCACGTAGAATGTGCATACTTTTTTGATTCCATTTATGAAATAAAACACATTTTCTAAAAACTCATGTTTTTTAAGAAATCATGTAAACCTTCTAGAAGCTATGATTTTGAAAAACGGTGGAAGTAAGCTTTTCTTATTTCCGGACGCATGCGCAAACTATAGAAAGTCCTTATGATGTAGAATGTGCATACTTTGTTGATTCCATTTATGAAATAAAACACATTTTCTTAAAACTCGTGTTTTTTACGAAATCATGTAAACCTACTAGAAGCTGTGATTTTAAAAAACGGTGGAAGTAAGCTTTTCTTATTTCCGGTCGAATGCAGAAACTATAGAAATTCGTTATTACGTAGAATGTGCATACTTTGTTGATTCCATTTATGAAATAAAACACATTTTCTAAAAACTCGTGTTTTTTAACAAATCATGTAAACCTTCTAGAAGCTATAATTTTAAAAAACGGTGGAAGTAAGCTTTTCTTATTTCCGGACGAATGTGAAAACTATAGAAAGTCGTTATGACGTAGAATGTGCATACTTTGTTGATTCCACTTATGAAATAAAACACATTTTCTAAAAACTCATGTTTTTTAAGAAATCATGCAAACCTTCTAGAAGCTGTGATTTTAAAAAACGGTGGAAGTAAGCTTTTCTTATTTCCGGACGCATGCGCAAACTATAGAAAGTCGTTATGACGTAGACTGTGCATACTTTGTTGATTCTATTTATGAAATAAAACACATTTTCTAAAAACTCATGTTTTTTAAGAAATCATGTAAACCTTCTAGAAGCTGTGATTTTAAAAAATGGTGGAAGTAAGCTTTTCTTATTTCCGGACGAATGCGCAAACTATAGAAAGTCGTTATGACGTAGAATGTGCATACTTTGTTGATTCCATTTATGAAATAAAACACATTTTCTAGAAACTCGTGTTTTTTAAGAAATCGTGTAAACCTTCTAGAAGCTGTGGTTTTAAAAAACGGTGGAAGTAAGCTTTTCTTATTTCAAGACGCATGCGCAAACTATAGAAAGTCGTTATGACGTAGAATGTGCATACTTTGCTGATTCCATTTATGAAATAAAACACAGTTTCTAAAAACTCGTGTATTTTAAGAAATCATGTAAACCTTCTAGAAGCTGTGATTTTAAAAAACGGGGGAAGTAAGCTTTTCTTATTTCCAAACGCATGCGCAAACTATAGAAAGTCGTTATGACGTATAATGTGCATACTTTGTAGATTCCATTTATAAAATAAAACACATTTTCTAAAAACTCGTGTTTTTTACGAAATCATGTAAACCTTCAAGAAGCTGTGATTTTAAAAAACGGTGGAAGTAAGCTATTCTTATTTTCGGACGAATGCGCAAACTATAGAAAGTCGTTATGACGTATAATGTACATACTTTGTTGATTCCATTTATGAAATAAAACACATTTTCTAAAAACTCGTGTATTTTAAGAAATCATGTAAACCTTCTAGAAGCTGTGATTTTAAAAACCGCTGGAAGTAAGCTTTTCTTATTTCCAAACGCATGCGAAACTATAGAAAGTCGTTATGATGTAGAATGTGCATACTTTGTAGATTCCATTTATGAAATAAAACACAGTTTCTAAAAACTCGTGTTTTTTAAGAAATCATGTAAACCTTCTAGAAGCTGTGATTTTAAAAAACGGCGGAAGTAAGCTTTTCTTATTTCCAAACGCATGCGCAAACTATAGAAAGTCGTTATGACGTAGAATGTGCATACTTTGTAGATTCCATTTATGAAATAAAACACATTTTCTAAAAAATCGTGTTTTTTACGAAATCATGTAAACCTTCAAGAAGCTGTGATTTTAAAAAACGGTGGAAGTAAGCTTTTCTTATTTTCGGACGAATGCGGAAACTATAGAAAGTCGTTATGACGTAGAATGTACAAACTTTGTTGATTCCATTTATGAAATAAAACACAATTTCTAAAAACTCGTGTTTTTTAATAAATCATGTAAACCTTCTAGAAGCTGTGATTTTAAAAAACGGGGGAAGTAAGCTTTTCTTATTTCCGGACGTATGCGCAAACTATAGAAAGTCGTTATGACATAGAATGTGCATACTTTGTAGATTCCATTTAGGAAATAAAACACATTTTCTAAAAACTCATGTTTTTTAAGAAATCATGTAAACCTTCTAGAAGCTGTGATTTTAAAAAATGGTCGAAGTAAGCTTTTCTTATTTCCGGACGAATGCGCAAACTATAGAAAGTCGTTATGACGTAGAATGTGTATACTTTGTTGATTCCATTTATGAAATAAAACACATTTTCTAGAAACTCGTGTTTTTTAAGAAATCGTGTAAACCTTTTAGAAGCTGTGGTTTTAAAAAACGGTGGAAGTAAGCTTTTCTTATTTCAAGACGCATGCGCAAACTATAGAAAGTCGTTATGACGTAGAATGTGCATACTTTTCTGATTCCATTTATGAAATAAAACACAGTTTCTAAAAACTCGTGTATTTTAAGAAATCATGTAAACCTTCTAGAAGCTGTGATTTTAAAAAACGGGGGAAGTAAGCTTTTCTTATTTCCAAACGCATGCGCAAACTATAGAAAGTCGTTATGACGTAGAATGTGCATACTTTGTAGATTCCATTTATAAAATAAAACACATTTTTTAAAAACTCGTGTTTTTTACGAAATTATGTAAACCTTCAAGAAGCTGTGATTTTAAAAAACGGTGGAAGTAAGCTATTCTTATTTTCGGATGAATGCGCAAACTATAGAAAGTCGTTATGACGTAGAATGTACATACTTTGTTGATTCCATTTATGAAATAAAACACAATTTCTAAAAACTCGTGTTTTTTAATAAATCATGTAAACCTTCTAGAAGCTGTGATTTTAAAAAACGGGGGAAGTAAGCGTGTCTTATTTCCGGACGCATGAGCAAACTATAGAAAGTCGTTACGACGTAGAATGTGCATACTTTGTAGATTCCATTTATGAAATAAAACACATTTTCTAAAAACTCGTGTTTTTTACGAAATCATGTAAACCTTCTAGAAGCTGTGATTTTAAAAAACGATGGAAGTAAGCTTTTCTTATTTCCGGATGCATGCGCAAACTATAGAAAGTTGTTATGACGTAGAATGTGCATACTTTGTAGATTCCATTTATGAAATAAAACTCATTTTCTAAAAACTCGTGTTTTTTACGAAATCATGTCAACCTTCTAGAAGCTGTGATTTTAAAAAACGGTGGAAGTAAGCTTTTCTTATTTCCGGACGCATGCGCAAACTATAGAAAGTCGTTATGACGTAGAATGTGCATACTTTGTTGATTCCATTTATGAAATAAAACACATTTTCTAAAAACTCGTGTTTTTTAAGAAATCATGTAAACCTTCTAGAAGCTGTGATTTTAAAAAACGGTGGAAGTAAGCTTTTCTTATTTCCGGACGCATGCGCAAACTATAGAAAGTCCTTATGACGTAGAATGTGTATAATTTGTAGATTCCATTTATGAAATAAACCACATTTTCTAAAAACTCGTGTTTTTTACGAAATCATGTAAACCTTCTAGAAGCTGTGATTTTAAAAAACGGTGGACGTAAGCTTTTCTTATTTCCGGACGAATGGGCAAAATATAGAAAGTCGTTATGACGTAGAATGTGCATACTTTGTTGATTCCATTTATGAAATAAAAAACATTTTCTAAAAAATCATGTTTTTTAAGAAAACATGTAAACCTTCTAGAAACTTTGATTTTAAAAAACGGTGGAAGTAAGCTTTTCTTATTTCCGGACGCATGCGCAAACTATAGAAAGTCAGTATGATGTAGAATGTGCATACTTTGTTGATTACATTTATGAAATAAAACACATTTTCTAAGAACTCATGTTTTTTAAGAAATCATCTAAACCTTCTAGAAGCTGTGATTTTAAAAAATGGGAGAAGTAAGCTTTTCTTATTTCCGGACGCATGCGGAAACTATAGAAAGTCATTATGACGTAGAATGTGGATACTTTGTTGATTCCATTTATGAAATAAAACACATTTTCTAAAAACTCGTGTTTTTTAATAAATCATGTAAACCTTCTAGAAGCTGTGATTTTAAAAAACGGGGGAAGTAAGCGTTTCTTCTTTCCGGACGCATGCGCAAACTATAGAAAGTCGTGATGACGTAGAATGTGCATACTTTGTAGTTTCCTTTTATGAAATAAAACACATTTTCTAAAAACTCCTCTTTTTTACGAAATCATGTAAACCTTCTAGAAGCTGTGATTTTAAAAAACGGTGGAAGTAAGCTTTTCTTATTTCCGAACGCATGCGCAAACTATAGAAAGTCGTTATGACGTAGAATGTGCATACTTTTTAGATTCCATTTATGAAATAAAACACATTTTCTAAAAACTCGTGTTTTTTACGAAATCATGTAAACCTTCTTGACGCTGTGATTTTAAAAAACGGTGGAAGTAAGCTTTTCTCATTTCCGGACGCATGCGCAAACTATAGAAAGTCGTTATGACGTAGAATGTGCACACTTTGTTGATTCCATTTATGAAATAAAACACATTTTCTAAAAATTCGTGTTTTTTAAGAAATCATGTAAACCTTCTAGAAGCTTTAATTTTAAAAAACGGGGGAAGTAAGCTTTTCTTATTTCCGGACGCATGCGCAAACTATAGAAAGTCGTTATGCCGTAGAATGTGCATACTTTGTTGATTCCATTAATGAAATAAAACACATTTTCTAACAACTCGTGTTTTTTAAGAAATCATGTAAACCTTCTAGAAGCTGTGATTTTAAAAAACGGGAGAAGTAAGCTTTTCTTATATCCAAACGCATGCGGAAACTATAGAAAGAAATTATGAAGTAGAATGTGCATACTTTGTTGATTCCATTTATGAAATAAAACACATTTTCTAAAAACTCGTGTTTTTTACGAAATCATGTAAACCTTCTAGAAGCTGTGATTTTAAAAAACGGTGGAAGTATGCTTTTCTTATTTCCGCACGCATTCGTAAACTATAGAAAGTCGTTGTGACGTAGAATGTGCATACTTTGTAGATTCCATTTATGAAATAAAACATATTTTCTAAAAACTCGTGTTTTTTAAGAAATCATGTAAACCTTCTAGAAGCTGTGATTTTAAAAAATGGTGGAAGTAAGCTTTTCTCATTTCCGGACGCATGCGCAAACTATAGAAAGTCGTTATGACGTAGAATGTGCATACTTTGTAGATTCCATTTATGAAATAAAACACATTTTCTAAAAACTGGTCTTTTTTAGGAAATTATGTAAACCTTCTAGAAGCTGTGATTTTAAAAAATGGTGGAAGTAAGCTTTTCTTATTTCCGGACGAATGCGCAAACTATAGAAAGTCGTTATGACGTAGAATGTGCATACTTTTTTGATTCCATTTATGAAATAAAACACATTTTCTAGAAACTCGTGTTTTTTAAGAAATCCTGTAAACCTTCTAGAAGCTGTGGTTTTAAAAAACGGTGGAAGTAAGATTTTCTTATTTCCGGACGCATGCGCAAACTATAGAAAGTCGTTATGACGTAGAATGTGCATACTTTGTAGATTCCATTTATGAAATAAAACACATTTTCTAAAAACTCGTGTTTTTTACGAAATCATGTAAACCTTCAAGAAGCTGTGATTTTAAAAAACGGTGGAAGTAAGCTTTTCTTATTTTCGGACGAATGCGCAAACTATAGAAAGTCGTTATGACGTAGAATGTACATACTTTGTTGATTCCATTTATGAAATAAAACACAATTTCTAAAAACTCGTGTTTTTTAATAAATCATGTAAACCTTCTAGAAGCTGTGATTTTAAAAAACGGGGGAAGTAAGCTTTTCTTATTTTCGGACGTATGCGCAAACTATAGAAAGTCGTTATGACGTAGAATGTGCATACTTTGTAGATTCCATTTAGAAAATAAAATACATTTTCTAAAAACTCATGTTTTTTAAGAAACCATGTAAACCTTCTAGAAGCTGTGATTTTAAAAAATGGTGGAAGTAAGCTTTTCTTATTTCCGGACGAATGCGCAAACTATAGAAAGTCGTTATGACGTAGAATGTGCATACTTTGTTGATTCCATTTATGAAATAAAACACATTTTCTAGAAACTCGTGTTTTTTAAGAAATCGTGTAAACCTTCTAGAAGCTGTGGTTTTAAAAAACGGTGGAAGTAAGCTTTTCTTATTTCAAGACGCATGCGCAAACTATAGAAAGTCGTTATGACGTAGAATGTGCATACTTTGCTGATTCCATTTATGAAATAAAACACAGTTTCTAAAAACTCGTGTATTTTAAGAAATCATGTAAACCTTCTAGAAGCTGTGATTTTAAAAAACGGGGGAAGTAAGCTTTTCTTATTTCCAAACGCATGCGCAAACTATAGAAATTCGTTATGACGTAGAATGTGCATACTTTGTAGATTCCATTTATAAAATAAAACACATTTTCTAAAAACTCGTGTTTTTTACGAAATCATGTAAACCTTCAAGAAGCTGTGATTTTAAAAAACGGTGGAAGTAAGCTATTCTTATTTTCGGACGAATGCGCAAACTATAGAAAGTCGATATGACGTAGAATGTACATACTTTGTTGATTCCATTTATGAAATAAAACACAATTTCTAAAAACTCGTGTTTTTTAATAAATCATGTAAACCTTCTAGAAGCTGTGATTTTAAAAAACGCGGGAAGTAAGCGTTTCTTATTTCCAGACGCATGACCAAACTATAGAAAGTCGTTATGACGTAGAATGTGCATACTTTGTAGATTCCATTTATGAAATAAAACACATTTTCTAAAAACTCGTGTTTTTTACGAAATCATGTAACCCTTCTAGAAGCTGTGATGTTAAAAAACTGTGGAAGTAAGCTTTTCTTATTTCTGGATGCATGCGCAAACTATAGAAAGTTGTTATGACGTAGAATGTGCATACTTTGTAGATTCCATTTATGAAATAAAACTCATTTTCTAAAAACTCGTGTTTTTTACGAAATCATGTAAACCTTCTAGAAGCTGTGATTTTAAAAAACGGTGGAAGTAAGCTTTTCTTATTTCCGGACGCATGCGCAAACTATAGAAAGTCGTTATGACGTCGAATGTGCATACTTTGTTGATTCCATTTATGAAATAAAACACATTTTCTAAAAACTCGTGTTTTATAAGAAATCATGTAAACCTTCTAGAAGCTGTGATTTTAAAAAACGGGGGAAGTAAGCTTTTCTTATTTCCAAACGCATGCGCAAACTATAGAAAGTCGTTATGACGTAGAATGTGCATACTTTGTAGATTCCATTTATAAAATAAAACACATTTTTTAAAAACTCGTGTTTTTTACGAAATCATGTAAACCTTCAAGAAGCTGTGATTTTAAAAAACGGTGGAAGTAAGCTATTCTTATTTTCGGACGAATGCGCAAACTATAGAAAGTCGTTATGACGTAGAATGTACATACTTTGTTGATTCCATTTATGAAATAAAACACAATTTCTAAAAACTCGTGTTTTTTAATAAATCATGTCAACCTTCTAGAAGCTGTGATTTTAAAAAACGGTGGAAGTAAGCTTTTCTTATTTCCGGACGCATGCGCAAACTATATAAAGTCGTTATGACGTAGAATGTGCATAATTTGTTGATTCCATTTATGAAATAAAACACATTTTCTAAAAACTCGTGTTTTTTAAGAAATCATGTAAACCTTCTAGAAGCTGTAATTTTAAAAAACGGTGGAAGTAAGCTTTTCTTATTTCCGGACGCATGCGCAAACTATAGAAAGTCCTTATGACGTAGAATGTGTATAATTTGTAGATTCCATTTATGAAATAAACCACATTTTCTAAAAACTCGTGTTTTATAAGAAATCATGTAAACCTTCTAGAAGCTGTGATTTTAAAAAACGGTGGACGTAAGCTTTTCTTATTTCCGGACGAAGGCGCAAACTATAGAAAGTCGTTATGACGTAGAATGTGCATACTTTGTTGATTCCATTTATGAAATAAAAAACATTTTCTAAAAAATCATGTTTTTTAAGAAATCATGTAAACCTTCTAGAAGCTTTGATTTTAAAAAACGGTGGAAGTAAGCTTTTCTTATTTCCGGACGCATGCGCAAACTATAGAAAGTCGTTATGATGTAGAATGTGCATACTTTGTTGATTACATTTATGAAATAAAACACATTTTCTAAGAACTCATGTTTTTTAAGAAATCATGTAAACCTTCTAGAAGCTGTGATTTTAAAAAACGGGAGAAGTAAGCTTTTCTTATTTGCAAACGCATGCGGAAACTATAGAAAGTCATTATGACGTAGAATGTGGATACTTTGTTGATTCCATTTATGAAATAAAATACATTTTCTAAAAACTCGTTTTTTTTAAGAAATCATGTAAGCCTTCTAGAAGCTGTGATTTTAAAAAACGGGGGAAGTAATGTTTTCTTATTTCCGGACGCATGCGCAAACTATAGAAAGTAGTTATGACATAGAATGTGCATACTTTGTAGATTCCATTTATGAAATAAAACACATTTTCTAAAAAATCGTCTTTTTTACGAAATCACGTAAACCTTCTAGAAGCTGTGATTTTAAAAAACGGTGGAAGTAAGATTTTCTTATTTCCGGACGCATGCGCAAACTATAGAAAGTCGTTATGAAATAGAATGTGCATACTTTGTTGATTCCATTTATGAAATAAAACACATTTTCTAAAAACTCGTGTTTTTTACGAAATCATGTAAACCTTCTAGAAGCTGTGATTTTAAAAAACGGTGGAAGTAAGCTTTTCTCATTTCCGGACGCATGCGCAAACTACAGAAAGTCGTTATGACGTAGAATGTGCATACTTTGTTGATTCCATTTATGAAATAAAACACATTTTCTAAAAATTCGTGTTTTTTAAGAAATCATGTAAACCTTCTAGAAGCTTTGATTTTAAAAAACGGTGGAAGTAAGCTTTTCTTATTTCCGGACGCATGCGCAAACTATAGAAAGTCGTTATGCCGTAGAATGTGCATACTTTGTTGATTCCATTTATGAAATAAAACACATTTTCTAACAACTCGTGTTTTTTAAGAAATCATGTAAACCTTCTAGAAGCTGTGATTTTAAAAAACGGGAGAAGTAAGCGTTTCTTATTTCCAAACGCATGCGGAAACTATAGAAAGTCATTATGAAGTAGAATGTGCATACTTTGTTGATTCCATTTATGAAATAAAACACATTTTCTAAAAACTCGTGTTTTTTAAGAAATCATGTAAGCCTTCTAGAAGCTGTGATTTTAAAAAACGGGGGAAGTAAGCTTTTCTTATTTCTGGACGCATGTGCAAACTATAGAAAGTCGTTATGACATAGAATGTGCATACTTGGTAGATTCCATTTATGAAATAAAAAACATTTTCTAAAAACTCGTGTTTTTTACGAAATCATGTAAACCTTATAGAAGCTGTGATTTTAAAAAACGGTGGAAGTATGCTTTTCTTATTTCCGCACACATTCGCAAACTATAGAAAGTCGTTGTGATGTAGAATGTGCATACTTTGTAGATTCCATTAATGAAATAAAACACATTTTCTAAAAACTGGTGTTTTTTACGAAATCATGTAAACCTTCTAGAAGCTGTGATTTTAAAAAATGGTGGAAGTAAGCTTTTCTCATTTCCGGACGCATGCGAAAACTATAGAAAGTCGTTATGACATAGAATGTGCATAATTTGTAGATTCCATTTATGAAATAAAACACATTTTCTAAAAACTCGTGTTTTTTACGAAATCATGTAAACCTTCTAGAAGCTGTGATTTTAAAAAACGGTGGAAGTAAGGTTTTCTTATTTCCGGACGAATGCGCAAACTATAGAAAGTCGTTATGACGTAGAATGTGCATACTTTGTTGATGCCATTTATGAAATAAAAAACATTTTCTAAAAACTCGTGTTTTTTAAGAAATCATGTAAACCTTCTAGAAGCCGTGATTTTAAAAAACGGGGGAAGTAAGCTTTTCTTATTTCCAGACGCATGTGCAAACTATAGAAATTCGTTATGACGTAGAATGTGCATACTTTGTTGATTCCATTTATGAAATAAAGCACATTTTCTAAAAACTCGTGTTTTTTAAGAAATCATGTAAACCTTCTAGAAGCCGTGATTTTAAAAAACGGTGGAAGTAAGCTTTTCTTATTTCCGGACGAATGCGCAAACTATAGAAAGTCGTTATGACGTAGAATGTGCATACTTTGTTGATGCCATTTATGAAATAAAAAACATTTTCTAAAAACTCGTGTTTTTTAAGAAATCATGTAAACCTTCTAGAAGCCGTGATTTTAAAAAACGGGGGAAGTAAGCTTTTCTTATTTCCAGACGCATGTGCAAACTATAGAAATTCGTTATGACGTAGAATGTGCATACTTTGTTGATTCCATTTATGAAATAAAGCACATTTTCTAAAAACTCATGTTTTTTACGAAATCATGTACACCTTCTACAAGCTGTGATTTTAAGAAACGGGTGAAGTAAGCTTTTATTATTTCGAAACGCATGCGCAAACTATAGAAAGTCATTATGACATAGAATGTGCATACTTTATAGATTCTATTTATGAAATAAAACACATTTTCTAAAAATTCGTGTTTTTTAAGAAATCATGTAAACCTTCTAGAAGCTGTGATTTTAAAAAACGGGAGAAGTAAGCTTTTCTTATTTCAAAATGCATGCGCAAACTATAGAAAGTCGTTATGACGTAGAATGTGCATACTTTGTTGATTCCATTTATGAAATAAAACACATTTTCTAAAAACTCGTGTTTGTTAAGAAATCAGGTAAGCCTTTTAGAAGCTGTGATTTTAAAAAACGGGGGAAGTAAGCTTTTCTTATTTCCGTACGCATGCGCAAATAATATAGAAACTCATTATGACGTAGAATGTGCATACTTTGTAGATTCCATTTAGGAAATAAAACACATTTTTTAAAAACTCGTGTTTTTTAAGAACTCATCTAAACCTTCTAGAAGCTGTGATTTTGAAAAACGGGGGAAGTAAGCTTTTCTTATTTCCAAACGCATTCGCAAACTATAGAAAGTCATTATGACATCGAATGTGCATACTTTATAGATTCCATTTATGAAATAAAACACATTTTCTAAAAACTCGTGTTTTTTACGAAATCATGTAAACCTTCTAGAAGCTGTGATTTTAAAAAACGGGAGAAGTAAGCTTTTCTTATTTCCAAACGCATGCGCAAACTATAGAAAGTCGTTATGACGTAGATGGTGCATACTTTGTTGATTCCATTTATCAAATAAAACACATTTTCTAAAAACTCGTGTTTTTTAAGAAATCATGTAAACCTTCTAGAAGCTGTGATTTTAAATAACGGGGGAAGTAAGCTCATCTTATTTCCGGACGCATGCGCAAACTATAGAAGGTCATTATGACGTAGAATGTGCATACTTTGTAGATTCCATTTAAGAAAAAAAATACATTTTCTAAAAACTCGTGTTTTTTACGAAATCATGTAAACCTTCTAGAAGTTGTGATTTTAAAAAACGGTGGAAGTATGCTTTTTTTATTTCCGCACGCATGCCCAAACTATAGAAAGTCGTTATGATGTAGAACTTGCATACTTTGTTGATTCTATTTATGAAATAAAACACATTTTCTAAAAACTCGTGTTTTTTAAGAAATCATGTATACCTTCTAGAAGCTGTGATTTTAAAAAACAGGGTAAGTAAGCTTTTCTTATTTCCAAACGCATGCCCAAACTATAGAAGGTCGTTATGACGTAGAATGTGCATACTTTGTTGATTCCATTTATGAGATAAAACACATTTTCTAAAAACTAATGTTTTTTAAGAAATCATGTAAACCTTTTAGAAGTTGTGGTTTTAAAAAACGGTGGAAGTAAGCTTTTCTTATTTCCGAACGAATGCGCAAACTATAGAAAGTCATTATGACGTAGAATGTGCATACTTTGTTGATTCCATTTACGAAATAAAACACATTTTCTAAATACTCGTGTTTTTTAAGAAATCATGTAAACCTTCTAGAAGCTTTGATTTTAAAAAACGGTGGAAGTAAGCTTTTCTTATTTCCGGACGCATGCGCAAACTATAGAAAGTCGTTATGACGTAGAATGTGCATACTTTGTTGATTCCATTTATGAAATAAAACACATTTTCTAACAACTCGTTCTTTTTACGAAATCATGTAAACCTTCTAGAAGCTGTGATTTTAAAAAACGGGTGAAGTAAGCTTTTCTTATTTCTGGACAAATGCGCAAACTATAGAAAGTCGTTATGACGTAGAATGTGCATACTTTGTTGATTCCATTTATGAAATAAAACACATTTTCTAAAAAATGTTGTTTTTTACGAAATCATGTAAACCTTCTAGAAGCTGTGATTTTAAAAAACGGTGGAAGTAAGGTTTTCTTATTTCCGGAAGAATGCGCAAACTTTAGAAAGTCGTTATGACGTAGAATGTGCATACTTTGTTGATTCTATTTATGAAATAAAACACATTTTCTAAAAACTCGTGTTTTTTAAGAAATCATGCAAAACTTCTAGAAGCTGTGATTTTAAAAAACGGTGGAAGTAAGCTTTTGTTATTTCCGGGCGCATGCGCAAACTATAGAAAGTCGTTACGATGTAGAATGTGCATACTTTGTAGATTCCATTTATGAAATAAAACACATTTTCTAAAAACTCGTTTTTTTTACGAAATCATGTAAACCTTCTAGAAGCTGTGATTTTAAAAAACGGTGGAAGTAAGCTTTTCTTATTTCCGGACGCATGTGCAAACTATAGAAAGTCGTTATGACGTAGAATGTGCATACTTTGTTGATTCCATTTATGAAATAAAACACATTTTCTAAAAACTCGTGTTTTTTACGAAATCATGTAAACCTTCTAGAAGCTGTGATTTTAAAAAACGGTGGAAGTAAGCTTTTCTTATTTCCGGATGCATGCGCAAACTAGAGAAAGTCGTTATGACGTAGAATGTGCATACTTTGTAGATTCCATTTAGGAAATAAAACACATTTTCTAAAAACTCGTGTTTTTTACAAAATCATGTAAACCTTCTAAAAGCTCTGATTTTAAAAAACGGTGGAAGTAAGCTTTTCTTATTTCCGGACGAATGTGCAAACTATAGAAAGTCGTTATGACGTAGAATGTACATACTTTGTTGATTCCTTTTATGAAATAAAACATATTTTCTAAAACTCGTGTTTTTTAAGAAATCGTGTAAACCTTCTAGAAGCTGTGATTTAAAAAAACGGTTGAAGTAAGCTTTTCTTATTTCCGGACGCATGCACAAACTATAGAAAGTCGTTATGACGTAGAATCTGCATACTTTGTTTATTCCATTGATGAAATAAAACACAGTTTCTAAAAACTCGTGTTTTTTAAGAAATCCTGTAAACCTTCTAGAAGCTGTGATTTTAAAAAATGGGGGAAGTAAGCTTTTCTTATTTCCAAACACATGCGCAAACTATAGAAAGTCGTTATGACATAGAATGTGCATACTTTGTAGATTCCATTTATGAAATAAAACACATTTTCTAAAAACTCGTGTTTTTTACGAAATCATGTAAACCTTCTAGAAGCTGTGATTTTAAAAAACGGTGGAAGTAAGCTTTTCTTATTTCCGGACGAATGCTAAAACTATAGAAAGTCGTTGGGACGTAAAACGTACATACTTTGTTGATTCCATTTATGAAATAAAACACAATTTCTAAAAACTCGTGTATTTTAATAAATCATGTAAACCTTCTAGAAGCTGTGATTTTAAAAAACGGAGGAAGTAAGCGTTTCTTATTTCCGGACGCATGCGGAAACTATAGAAAGTTGTGATGACGTAGAATGTGCATACTTTGTAGATTCCTTTTATGAAATAAAACACATTTTCTAAAAACTCGTGTTTTTTACGAAATCATGTAAACCTTCTAGAAGCTGTGATTTTAAAAGACGGTGGAAGTAAGCTTTTCTTATTTCCGGACGCATGCACAAACTATAGAAAGTCGTTATGACGTAGAATGTGCATACTTTTTAGATTCCATTAATGAAATAAAACACATTTTCTAAAAACTCGTGTTTTTTACGAAATCATGTAAACCTTCTTGAAGCTGTGATTTTAAAAAACGGTGGAAGTAAGCTTTTCTTATTTCCTGACGCATGCGCAAACTAAGAAAGTCGTTATGACGTAGAATGTGCATACTTTAATGATTCCATTTATGAAATAAAACACAGTTTCTAAAAACTCGTGTTTTTTAAGAAATCATGTAAACCTTCTAGAAGCTGTGATTTTAAAAAACGGGGGAAGTAAGCTTTTCTTATTTCCAAACGCATGCGCAAACTATAGAAAGTCGTTATGACGTAGAATGTGCATACTTTGTAGATTCCATTTATGAAATAAAACACATTTTCTAAAAACTCGTGTTTTTTACGAAATCATGTAAACCTTCAAGAAGCTGTGATTTTAAAAACTGGTGGAAGTAAGCTTTTCTTATTTTCGGACGAATGCGCAAACTATAGAAAGTCGTTATGACGTAGAATGTACATACTTTGTTGATTCCATTTATGAAATAAAACACAATTTCTAAAAACTCGTGTTTTTTAATAAATCATGTAAACCTTCTAGAAGCTGTGATTTTAAAAAACGGGGGAAGTAAGCTTTTCTTATTTCTGGACGTATGCGCAAACTATAGAAAGTCGTTATGACGTAGAATGTGCATACTTTGTAGATTCCATTTAGGAAATAAAACACATTTTCTAAAAACTCATGTTTTTTAAGAAATCATGTAAACCTTCTAGAAGCTGTGATTTTAAAAAATGGTGGAAGTAAGCTTTTCTTATTTCCAGACGAATGCGCAAACTATAGAAAGTCGTTATGACGTAGAATGTGCATACTTTGTTGATTCCATTTATGAAATAAAACACATTTTCTAGAAACTCGTGTTTTTTAAGAAATCGTGTAAACCTTCTAGAAGCTGTGGTTTTAAAAAATGGTGGAAGTAAGCTTTTCTTATTTCAAGACGCATGTGCAAACTATAGAAAGTCGTTATGACGTAGAATGTGCATCCTTTGCTGATTCCATTTATGAAATAAAACACAGTTTCTAAAAACTCGTGTATTTTAAGAAATCATGTAAACCTTCTAGAAGCTGTGATTTTAAAAAACGGGGGAAGTAAGCTTTTCTTATTTCCAAACGCATGCGCAAACTATAGAAAGTCGTTATGACGTAGAATGTGCATACTTTGTAGATTCCATTTATGAAATAAATCACATTTTCTAAAAACTCGTGTTTTTTACGAAATCATTCAAACCTTCAAGAAGCTGTGATTTTAAAAAACGGTGGAAGTAAGCTATTCTTATATTCGGACGAATGCGCAAACTATAGAAAGTCATTATGACGTAGAATGTACATACTTTGTTGATTCCATTTATGAAATAAAACACAATTTCTAAAAACTCGTGTTTTTTAATAAATCATGTAAACCTTCTAGAAGCTGTGATTTTAAAAAACGGGGGAAGTAAGCGTTTCTTATTTCCGGACGCATGCGCAAACTATAGAATGTCGTTATGACGTAGAATGTGCATACTTTGTAGATTCCATTTATGAAATAAAACACATTTTCTAAAAACGCGTGTTTTTTACGAAATCATGTAAACCTTCTAGAAGCTGTGATTTTAAAAAACGGTGGAAGTAAGCTTTTCTTATTTTCGGACGCATGCGCAAACTATAGAAAGTCGTTATGACGTCGAATGTGCATACTTTGTTGATTCCATTTATGAAATAAAACACATTTTCTAAAAACTCGTGTTTTTTAAGAAATCATGTAAACCTTCTAGAAGCTGTGATTTTAAAAAACGGGGGAAGTAAGCTTTTCTTATTTCCGGACGCATGCGCAAACTATAGAAAGTCGTTATGACGTAGAATGTGTATAATTTGTAGATGCCATTTATGGAATAAACCACATTTTCTAAAAACTCGTGTTTTTTACGAAATCATGTAAACCTTCTAGAAGCTGTGATTTTAAAAAACGGTGGACGTAAGCTTTTCTTATTTCCGGACGAATGCGCAAACTATAGAAATTCGTTATGACGTAGAATGTGCATACTTTGTTTATTACATTTATGAAATAAAACACATTTTCTAAGAACTCATGTTTTTTAAGAAATCATGTAAACCTTCTAGACGCTGTGATTTTAAAAAACGGTGGAAGTAAGCTTTTCTTATTTGCAAACGCATGCGGAAACTATAGAAAGTCATTATGACGTAGAATGTGGATACTTTGTTGATTCCATTTATGAAATAAAACACATTTTCTAAAAACTCGTGTTTTTTAAGAAATCATGTAAGTCTTCTAGAAGTTGTGATTTTAAAAAATGGGGGAAGTAAGCTTTTCTTATTTCCGGACGCATGCGCAAACTATAGAAAGTCGTTATGACATAGAATGTGCATACTTTGTAGATTCCATTTATGAAATAAAACACATTTTCTAAAAACTCGTCTTTTTTACGAAATCACGTAAACCTTCTAGAAGCTGTAATTTTAAAAAACGGTGGAAGTAAGCTTTTCTTATTTCCAAACGGATGCGCAAACTATAGAAAGTCGTTATGACGTAGAATGTGCATACTTTGTTGATTCCATTTATGAAATAAAACACATTTTCTAAAAACTCGTGTTTTTTACGAAATCATGTAAACCTTCTAGAAGCTGTGATTTTAAAAAACGGTGGAAGTAAGCTTTTCTCATTTCCGGACGCATGCGCAAACTATAGAAAGTCGTTACGACGTAGAATGTCCATACTTTGTTGATTCCATTTATGAAATAAAACACATTTTCTAAAAAATCATGTTTTTTAAGAAATCATGTAAACCTTCTAGAAGCTTTGATTTTAAAAAACGGTGGAAGTAAGCTTTTCTTATTTCCGGACGCATGCGCAAACTATAGAAAGTCGTTATGCCGTAGAATGTGCATACTTTGTTGATTCCATTTATGAAATAAAACACATTTTCTAACAACTCGTGTTTTTTACGAAATCATGTAAACCTTCTAGAAGCTGTGATTTTAAAAAACGGGAGAAGTAAGCGTTTCTTATTTCCAAACGCATGCGGAAACTATAGAAAGTCATTATGAAGTAGAATGTGCATACTTTGTTGATTCCATTTATGAAATAAAACACATTTTCTAAAAACTCGTGTTTTTTAAGAAATCATGTAAGCCTTCTAGAAGCTGTGATTTTAAAAAACGGGGGAAGTAAGCTTTTCTTATTTCTGGACGCATGTGCAAACTATAGAAAGTCGTTATGACATAGAATGTGCATACTTGGTAGATTCCATTTATGAAATAAAACACATTTTCTAAAAACTCGTGTTTTTTACGAAATCATTTAAACCTTCTAGAAGCTGTGATTTTAAAAAACGGTGGAAGTATGCTTTTCTTATTTCCGCACGCATTCGCAAACTATAGAAAGTCGTTGTGATGTAGAATGTGCATACTTTGTAGATTCCATTTATGAAATAAAACACATTTTCTAAAAACTCGTGTTTTTTACGAAATCATGTAAACCTTCTAGAAGCTGTGATTTTAAAAAATGGTGGAAGTAAGCTTTTCTCATTTCTGGACGCATGCGAAAACTATAGAAAGTCGTTATGACGTAGAATGTGCATAATTTGTAGATTCCATTTATGAAATAAAACACATTTTCTAAAAACTCGTGTTTTTTACGAAATCATGTAAACCTTCTAGAAGCTGTGATTTTAAAAAACGGTGGAAGTAAGGTTTTCTTATTTCCGGACGAATGCGCAAACTATAGAAAGTCGTTATGACGTAGAATGTGCATACTTTGTTGATTCCATTTATGAAATAAAACACATTTTCTAAAAACTCGTGTTTTTTAAGAAATCATGTAAACCTTCTAGAAGCTGTGATTTTAAAAAATGGGGGAAGTAAGCTTTTCTTATTTCCGGACGCATGTGCAAACTATAGAAATTTGTTATGACATAGAATGTGCATACTTTGTTGATTCCATTTATGAAATAAAACACATTTTCTAAAAACTCGTGTTTTTTACGAAATCATGTAAACCTTCTAGAAGCTGTGATTTTAAAAAACGGGGGAAGTAAGCTTTTCTTATTTCCGGACGCATGCGCAAACTATAGAAACTCATTATGACGTAGAATGTGCATACTTTGTAGATTCCATTTAGGAAATAAAACACATTTTCTAAAAACTCGTGTTTTTTACGAAATCATGTAAACCTTCTAGAAGCTGTGATTTTGAAAAACGGGGGAAGTAAGCTTTTCTTATTTCCAAACGCATGCGCAAACTATAGAAAGTCATTATGACATAGAATGTGCATACTTTATAGATTCCATTTATGAAACAAAACACATTTTCTAAAAACTCGTGTTTTTTACGAAATCATGTAAACCTTCTAGAAGCTGTGATTTTAAAAAACGGTGGAAGTATGCTTTTCTTATTTCCAAACGCATGCGCAAAGTATAGAAAGTCGTTATGACATAGAATGTGCATACTTTGTTGATTCTATTTATGAAATAAAACACATTTTATAAAAACTCGTGTTTTTTAAGAAATCATGTATACCTTCTAGAAGCTGTGATTTTAAAAAACAGGGGAAGTAAGCTTTTCTTATTTCCAAACGCATGCGCAAACTATAGAAAGTCGTTATGACGTAGATGGTGCATACTTTGTTGATTCCATTTATGAAATAAAACACATTTTCTAAAAACTCGTGTTTTTTAAGAAATCATGTAAACCTTCTAGAAGCTGTGATTTTAAAAAACGGGGGAAGTAAGCTCATCTTATTTCCGGACGCATGCGCAAACTATAGAAAGTCATTATGACGTAGAATGTGCATACTTTGTAGATTCCATTTAGGAGAAAAAATACATTTTCTAAAAACTCGTGTTTTTTACGAAATCATGTAAACCTTCTAGAAGCTGTGATTTTAAAAAACGGTGGAAGTATCCTTTTCTTATTTCCGCACGCATGCCCAAACTATAGAAAGTCGTTATGACGTAGAACTTGCATACTTTGTTGATTCTATTTATGAAATAAAACACATTTTCTAAAAACTCGTGTTTTTTAAGAAATCATGTATACCTTCTAGAAGCTGTGATTTTAAAAAACAGGGTAAGTAAGCTTTTCTTATTTCCAAACGCATGCCCAAACTATAGAAGGTCGTTATGACGTAGAATGTGCATACTTTGTTGATTCCATTTATGAGATAAAACATATTTTCTAAAAACTCATGTTTTTTAAGAAATCATGTAAACCTTTTAGAAGCTGTGGTTTTAAAAAACGGTGGAAGTAAGCTTTTCTTTTTTCTGAATGAATGCGCAAACTATAGAAAGTCATTATGACGTAGAATTTGCATACTTTGTTGATTCAATTTATGAAATAAAACACATTTTCTAAAAACTCGTGTTTTTTAAGAAATCATGTAAACCTTCTAGAAGCTTTGATTTTAAAAAACGGTGGAAGTAAACTTTTCTTATTTTCGGACGCATGCGCAAACTATAGAAAGTCGTTATGACGTAGAATGTGCATACTTTGTTGATTCCATTTATGAAATAAAACACATTTTCTAACAACTCGTGCTTTTTAAGAAATCATCTAAACCTTCTAGAAGCTGTGATTTTAAAAAACGGGTGAAGTAAGATTTTCTTATTTCCGGACGAATGCGCAAACTATAGAAAGTCGTTATGACGTAGAATGTGCATACTTTGTTGATTCCATTTATGAAATAAAACACATTTTCTAAAAACTGTTGTTTTTTAAGAAATCATGTAAACCTTCTAGAAGATGTGATTTTAAAAAACGGTGGAAGTAAGCTTTTCTTATTTCCAAACGCATGCGCAAACTATAGAAAGTCGCTATGACATAGAATTTGCATACTTTTTTGATTCTATTTACGAAATAAAACACATTTTCTAAAAACTCGTGTTTTTTAAGAAATCATGTAAACCTTCTAGAAGATGTGATTTTAAAAAATGGCGGAAGTAAGCTATTCTTATTTCCGGAAGCATGCGGAAATTTTAGAAATTCATTATCACGTAGAATGTGCATACTTTGTTGATTCCATTTATTTAATAAAACACATTTTCTAAAAACTCGTGTTTTTTAAGAAATCATGCAAATCTTCTAGAATCTGTGATTTTAAAAAACGGGGGAGGTAAGCTTTTCTTATTTCTAGACGCATGTGCAAACTATAGAAAATCGTTATGACGTAGAATGTGCATACTTTGTAGATTCCATTTATGAAATAAAACATATTTTCTAAAAACTCGTGTTTTTTACGAAATCATGCAAACCTTCTAGAAGCTGTGATTTTAAAAAACGGTGGAAGTAAGCTTTTCTTATTTCTGGACGAATGCGCAAACAGTAGAAAGTCGTTATGATGTAGAATGTGCATACTTTGTTGATTCCATTTATGAAATAAAACACATTTTCTAAAAACTTGTGTTTTTTAAGAAGTCATGTAAACCTTCTAGAAGCTGTGATTTTAAAAAACGGTGGAATTAAGCTTTTCTTATTTCCGGACGCATGTGCAAACTATACAAAGTTGTTATGACATAGAATGTGCATACTTTGTTGATTCCATTTATGAAATAAAACACATTTTCTAAAAACTCATGTTTTTTAAGAAATCAGGTAAACCTTCTAGAAGCTGTGATTTAAAAAAACGGGGGAAGTAAGCTTTTCTTATTTCCGGACGGATGCGCAAACTATAGAAAGTAGTTATGACGTAGAATGTGCATACTTTGTTGATTCCATTTATGAAATAAAACACATTTTCTAAAAACTCATGTTTTTTAAGAAATCAGGTAAGCCTTTTAGAAGCTGTGATTTTAAAAAACGGGGGAAGTAAGCTTTTCTTATTTCCGGACGCATGCGCAAACTATAGAAACTCATTATGACGTAGAATGTGCATACTTTGTAGATTCCATTTAGGAAATAAAACACATTTTCTAAAAACTCGTGTTTTTTAAGAAATCATGTAAACCTTCTAGAAGCTGTGATTTTTAAAAATGGGGGAAGTAAGCTTTTCTTATTTCCGGACGCATGCGCAAACTATAGAAAGTCGTTATGACATAGAATGTGCATACTTTGTTGATTCCATTTATGAAATAAAACACATTTTCTAAAAACTCGTGTTTTTTACGAAATCATGTAAACCTTCTAGAAGCTGTGATTTTAAAAAACGGGGGAAGTAAGCTCATCTTATTTCCGGACGCATGCGCAAACTATAGAAAGTCATTATGACGTAGAATGTGCATACTTTGTAGATTCCATTTAGGAAAAAAAACACATTTTCTAAAAACTTGTGTTTTTTATGAAATCATGTAAACCTTCTAGAAGCTGTGATTTTAAAAAACGGTGGAAGTAAGCTTTTCTTATTTCGGGACAAATGCGCAAACTATAGAAAGTCCTTATGACATAGAACGTGCATACTTTGTTGATTCCATTTATGAAATAAAACACATTTTCTAAAAACTCGTGTTTTTTAAGAAATCATGTAAACCTTCTAGAAGCTGTGATTTTAAAAAACGGTGGAAGTAAGCTTTTCTTATTTCCAAATGCATGCGCAAACTATAGAAAGTCGCTATGACATAGAATGTGCATACTTTGTTGATTCCATTTACGAAATAAAACACATTTTCTAAAAACTCATGTTTTTTAAGAAATCATGTAAACCTTCCAGAAGCTGTGATTTTAAAAAACGGGGGAAGTAAGCTTTTCTTATTTCCGGACGCTTGCGCAAACTATAGAAAGTCGTTATTACGTAGATTGTGCATACTTTGTAGATTCCATTTATGGAACAAAACACATTTTCTTAAAACTCGTGTTTTTTACGAATTCATGTAAACCTTCTAGAAGCTGTGATTTTAAAAAACAGGGGAATTAAGCTTTTCTTATTTCCAAATGCATGCGCAAACTCTAGAAAGTCGTTATGACGTAGAATGTGCATACTTTGTTGATTCCATTTATTAAATAAAACACATTTTCTAAAAACTCTTTTTTTTTAACAAATCATGTAAACCTTTTAGAAGCTGTGATTTTAAAAAACAGGGGAAGTAAGTTTTTCTTATTTCCAAACGCATGCGCAAACTATAGAAAGTCGTTATGACGTAGAATGTGCATACTTTGTTGATTCCATTTATGAAATAAAACACATTTTCTAAAAACTCTTGTTTTTTAAGAAATCATGTAAACCTTCTAGAAGCTGTGATTTTAAAAAATGGGGGAAGTAAGCTTTTCTTATTTCTGGACGCATGCGCAAACTATAGAAACTCATTATGACGTAGAATGTGCATACTTTGTAGATTCCATTTAGGAAATAAAACAGATTTTCTAAAAATTTGTGTTTTTTACGAAATCATGTAAACCTTCTAGAAGCTGTGATTTTAAAAAACGGTGGAAGTAAGGTTTTCTTATTTCCGGACGAATGCGCAAACTATAGAAAGTCGTTATGACGTAGAATGTGCATACTTTGTTGATTCCATTTATGAAATAAAACACATTTTCTAAAAACTCGTGTTTTTTAAGAAATCATGTAAACCTTCTAGAAGCTGTGATTTTAAAAAACGGTGGAAGTAAGCTTTTCTTATTTCCGGACGCATGCGCAAACAATAGAAACTCGTTATGACGTAGAATGTGCATACTTTGTAGATTCCATTTATTAAATAAAATACATTTTCTAAAAACTCGTGTTTTTTACAAAATCATGTAAACCTTCTAGAAGCTGTAATTTTAAAAAACGGTGGAAGTAAGCTTTTCTTATTTCCGAACGAATGCGCAAACTATAGAAAGTTGTTATGATGCAGAATGTACATACTTTGTTGATTCCATTTATGAAATAAAACACAATTTCTAAAAACTCGTGTTTTTTAATAAATCATGTAAACCTTCTAGAAGCTGTGATTTTAAAAAACGGGGGAAGTAAGCGTTTCTTATTTCCGGACGCATGCGCAAACTATAGAAAGTCGTTATGACGTAGAATGTGCATACTTTGTAGATTCCATTTATGAAATAAAACACATTTTCTAAAAACTCGTGTTTTTTTGCGAAATCATGTAAACCTTCTAGAAGTTGTGATTTTAAAAAATGGTGGCAGTAAGCTTTTCTTATTTCCGGACGCATGCGCAAACTATAGAAAGTCGTTATGATGTAGAATGTGCATACTTTGTTTATTCGATGTATGAAATAAAACACATTTTCTAAAAACTCGTGTTTTTTAAGAAATCATGTAAACCTTCTAGAAGCTGTGATTTTAAAAAACGGGGGAAGTAAGATTTTCTTATTTCCAAACGCTTGCGCAAACTATAGAAAGTCGTTATGACGTAGAATGTGCATACTTTGTTGATTCCATTTATGAAATAAAACACATTTTCTAAAAACTCGTGTTTTTTAAGAAATCATGTAAACCTTCTAGAAGCTGTGATTTTAAAAAACGGGGAAGTAAGCTTTTCTTATTTCCGGACGCATGCGCAAACAATAGAAAGTCGTTATGACGTAGAATGTGCATACTTTCTAGATTCCATTTATGAAATAAAACACATTTTCTAAAAACTCGTGTTTTTTACGAAATCATGTAAACCTTCTAGAAGCTGTGATTTTAAAAAACGGTGGAAGTAAGGTTTTCTTATTTCCAAAAGCATGGGCAAACAATAGAAAGTCGTTATTTTTAAAAATGGGGGAAGTAAGCTTTTCTTATTTCCGGACGCATGCGCAAACTATAGAAACTCATTATGACGTAGAATGTGCATACTTTGTAGATTCCATTTAGGAAATAAAACACATTTTCTAAAAACTCATTTTTTTTAAGAAATCATGTAAACCTTCTAGAAGCTGTGATTTTAAAAAACGGGGGAAGTAAGCTTTTCTTATTTCCGGACACATGCGCAAACTAGAGAAAGTCTTTATGACGTAGAATGTGCATACTTTGTAGATTCCATTTAGGAAATAAAACACATTTTCTAACAAATCGTGTTTTTTAAGAAATCATGTAAACCTTCTAGAAGCTGTGATTTTAAAAAACGGGAGAACTAAGCTTTTCCTATTTCCAAACGCATGCGCAAACTATAGAAAGTCGTTATGACGTAGAATGTGCATACTTTGTTGATTCCATTTATGAAATAAACCACATTTTCTAAAAACTCGTGTTTTTTACGAATTCATGTAAACCTTCTAGAAGCTGTGATTTTAAAAAATGGTGGAAGTAAGCTTTTCTTATTTCCGGACGAATGCGCAAACTATAGAAAGTAGTTATGACATAGAATGTGCATACTTTGTTGATTTTATTTATGAAATAAAACACATTTTCTAAAAACTCGTGTTTTTTAGGAAATCATGTATACATTCTAGAAACTGTGATTTTAAAAAACAGGGGAAGTAAGCTTTTCTTATTTCCAAACGCATGCGCAAACTCTAGAAAGTCATTATGACGTAGAATTTGCATACTTTGTTGATTCCATTTATTAAATAAAACACATTTTCTAAAAACTCGTGTTTTATAACAAATCATGTAAACCTTTTAGAAGCTGTGATTTTAAAAAACGGGGGAAGTAAGCTTTTCTTATTTCCAAACGCATGCGCAAACTATAGAAAGTCGTTATGACGTAGAATGTGCATACTTTGTTGATTCCATTTATAAAATAAAACACATTTTCTAAAAACTCTTGTTTTTTAAGAAATCATGTAAACCTTCTAAAAGCTGTGATTTTAAAAAATGGGGGAAGTAAGCTTTTCTTATTTCCGGATGCATGCGCAAACTATAGAAACTCATTATGACGTAGAATGTGCATACTTTGTAGATTCCATTTAGGAAATAAAACAGATTTTCTAAAAACTCGTGTTTTTTACGAAATCATGTAAACCTCCTAGAAGCTGTGGTTTTAAAAAACGGTGGAAGTAAGGTTTTATTATTTCCAGACGAATGCGCAAACTATAGAAAGTCGTTATGACGTAGAATGTGCATACTTTGTTGATTCCATTTATGAAATAAAACACATTTTCTAAAAACTCGTGTTTTTTAAGAAATCATGTAAACCTTCTAGAAGCTGTGATTTTTAAAAACGGTGGAAGTAAGCTTTTCTTATTTCCGGTGGCATGCGCAAACTATAGAAACTCGTTATGATGTAGAATGTGCATACTTTGTAGATTCCATTTATGAAATAAAACACATTTTCTAATAACTCGTGTTTTTTAAGAAATCATGTAAACCTTCTAGAAGCTGTGATTTTAAAAAACGGTGGAAGTAAGGTTTTCTTATTTCCGGACGAATGCGCAAACTATAGAAAGTCGTTATGACGTAGAATGTGCATACTTTGTTGATTCCATTTATGAAATAAAACACATTTTCTAAAAACTCGTGTTTTTTAAGAAATCATGTAAACCTTCTAGAAGCTGTGATTTTAAAAAACGGTGGAAGTAAGGTTTTCTTATTTCCGGTGGCATGCGCAAACTATAGAAACTCGTTATGACGTAGAATGTGCATACTTTGTTGATTCCATTTATTTAATAAAACACATTTTCTAAAAACTCGTGTTTTTTAAGAAATCATGCAAAACTTCTAGAAGATGTGATTTTAAAAAATGGTGGAAGTAAGCTTTTCTTATTTCCGGACGAATGCGCAAACTATAGAAAGTCGTTATGACGTAGAATGTGCATACTTTGTTGATTCCATTTATGAAATAAAACACATTTTCTAAAAACTCGTGTTTTTTAAGAAATCTTGTAAACCTTCTAGAAGCTTTGATTTTAAAAAACGGTGGAAGTAAGCTTTTCTTATTTCCGGACGAATGCGCAAACTATAGAAAGTCATTATGACGTAGAATGTGCATACTTTATTGATTCTATTTATGAAATAAAACACATTTTCTAAAAACTCGTGTTTTTTAAGAAATCATGTTAACCTTCTAGAAGCTGTGATTTTAAAAAACGGTGGAAGTAAGGTTTTCTTATTTCCGGACGAATGCGCAAACTATAGAAAGTCGTTATGACGTAGAATGTGCATTCTTTGTTGATTCCATTTATGAAATAAAACACATTTTCTAAAAACTCGTGTTTTTTAAGAAATCATGTAAACCTTCTAGAAGCTGTGATTTTAAAAAATGGTGGAAGTAAGCTTTTCTTATTTTCGGTGGCATGCGCAAACTATAGAAAGTCGTTATGACGTTGAATGTGCATACTTTGTTGATTCCATTTATTTAATAAAACACATTTTCTAAAAACTCGTGTTTTTTAAGAAATCATGCAAAAGTTCTAGAAGCTGTGATTTTAAAAACAGTGGAAGTAAGGTTTTCTTATTTCAGAACGAATGCGCAAACTATAGAAAGTCGTTATAAAGTAGAATGTGCATACTTTGTTGATTCCATTTATGAAATAAAACACATTTTCTAAAAACTCATTTTTTTTAAGAAATCATGTAAACCTTCTAGAAGCTGTGATTTTAAAAAACGGTGGAAGTAAGGTTTTCTTATTTCCGGACGAATGCGCAAACTATAGAAAGTCGTTATGACGTAGAATGTGCATACTTTGTTGATTCCATTTATGAAATAAAACACATTTTCTAAAAACTCGTGTTTTTTAAGAAATCATGTAAACCTTCTAGAAGCATTGATTTTAAAAAACGGTGGAAGTAAGCTTTTTTTTATTTCCGGACGCATGCGCAAATTATAGAAAGTCGTTATGACGTAGAATGTGCATACTTTGTTGATTCCATTTAGGAAATAAAACACATTTTCTAACAACTCGTGTTTTTTAAGAAATCATGTAAACCTTCTAGAAGCTGTCATTTTAAAAAACGGGAGAAGTAAGCTTTTCCTATTTCCAAACGCATGCGCAAACTATAGAAAGTCGTTATGACGTAGAATGTGAATACTTTGTTGATTCCATTTATGAAATAAAACACATTTTCTAACAACTCGTGTTTTTTAAGAAATCATGTAAACCTTCTAGAAGCTGTGATTTTAAAAAACGGGAGAAGTAAGCTTTTCCTATTTCCAAACGCATGCGCAAACTATAGAAAGTCGTTATGACGTAGAATGTGCATACTTTGTTGATTCCATTTATGAAATAAAACACATTTTCTAACAACTCGTGTTTTTTACGAAATCATGTAAACCTTCTAGAAGCTGTGATTTTAAAAAACGGTGGAAGTAAGGTTTTCTTATTTCCGGACGAATGCACAAACTATAGAAAGTCGGTATGACGTAGAATGTGCATACTTTGTAGATTCCATTTATGAAATAAAACACATTTTCTAAAAACTCGTGTTTTTTACGAAATCATGTAAACCTTCTAGAAGCTTTGATTTTAAAAAACGGTGGAAGTAAGCTTTTCTTATTTCCGGACGCATGGGAAAACTATAGAAAGTCGTTATGACGTAGAATGTGCATACTTTGTTGATTCCATTTATGAAATAAAACACATTTTCTAACAACTCGTGTTTTTTAAGAAATCATGTAAACCTTCTAGAAGCTGTGATTTTAAAAAACGGGAGGAGTAAGCTTTTCTTATTTCCGGATGAATGCGCAAACTATAGAAAGTCGTTATGATGTAGAATGCGCAAACTTTGTTGATTCCATTTATGAAATAAAACACATTTTCTAAAAACTCGTGTTTTTTAAGAAATCATGTAAACCTTCTAGAAGCTGTCATTTTAAAAAACGGTGGAAGTAAACTTTTCTTATTTCCAAATGCATGCGCAAACTATAGAAAGTCGCTATGACGTTGAATGTGCATACTTTGTTGATTCCATTTATTTAATAAAACACATTTTCTAAAAACTCGTGTTTTTTAAGAAATCATGCAAAACTTCTAGAAGCTGTGATTTTAAAAAATGGTGAAAGTAAGCTTTTCTTATTTCCGGACGAATGCGCAAACTATAGAAAGTCGTTATGACGTAGAATGTGTATACTTTGTTGATTCCATTTATGAAATAAAACACATTTTCTAAAAACTCGTGTTTTTTAAGAAATCATGTAAACCTTCTAGAAGCTTTGATTTTATAAAATGGTGGAAGTAAGCTTTTCTTTTTTCCGGACGCATGCGCAAAATATAGAAAGTCGTTATGACGTATAATGTGCATACTTTGTTGATTCCATTTAGGAAATAAAACACATTTTCTAACAACTCGTGTTTTTTAAGAAATCATGTAAACCTTCTAGAAGCTGTGATTTTAAAAAACGGGAGAAGTAAGCTTTTCCTATTTCCAAACGCATGCGCAAACTATAGAAAGTCGTTATGATGTAGAATTTGCATACTTTGTTGATTACATTTATGAAATAAAACACATTTTCTAACAACTCGTGTTTTTTAAGAAATCATGTAAACCTTCTAGAAGCTGTGATTTTAAAAAATGGGAGGAGTAAGCTTTTCTTATTTCCGGACGAATGCGCAAACTATAGAAGGTCGTTATGATGTAGAATGTGCAAACTTTGTAGATTCCATTTATGAAATAAAACACATTTTCTAAAAACACGTGTTTTTTAAGAAATCATGTAAACCTTCTAGAAGCTGTGATTTTAAAAAACGGTCGAAGTAAGCTTTTCTTAATTTCAAACGCATGCGCAAACTATAGAAAGTCGCTATGACATAGAATGTGCATACTTTGTTGATTCCATTTACGAAATAAAACACATTTTCTAAAAACTCGTGTTTTTTAAGAAATCATGTAAACCTTCTAGAAGCTATGATTTTAAAAAACGGGGGAAGTAAGCTATTCTTATTTCCAAACGCATGCGAAAATTATAGAAAGTCGTTATGACGTAGAATGTGCATACTTTGTTGATTCCATTTATTTAATAAAACACATTTTCTAAAAACTCGTGTTTTTTAAGAAATCATGCAAAACTTCTAGAAGCTGTGATTTTAAAAAATGGTGGAAGTAAGATTTTCTTATTTCCGGATGAATGCGCAAACTATAGAAAGTCGTTATGATGTAGAATGTGCATACTTTGTTGATTCCATTTATGAAATAAAACACATTTTCTAAAAACTCGTGTTTTTTAAGAAATCATGTAAACCTTCTAGAAGCTTTCATTTTAAAAAACGGTGGAAGTAAGCTTTTCTTATTTCCGGACGCATGCGCAAACTATAGAAAGTCGTTATGACGTAGAATGTGCATACTTTGTTGATTCCATTTAGGAAATAAAACACATTTTCTAACAACTCGTGTTTTTTAAGAAATCATGTAAACCTTCTAGAAGCTGTGATTTTAAACAACGGGAGAAGTAAGCTTTTCCTATTTCCAAACGCATGCGCAAACTATAGAAAGTCGTTATGACGTAGAATGTGCATACTTTGTTGATTCCATTTATGAAATAAAACACATTTTCTAAAAACTCGTGTTTTTTACGAAATCATGTAAACCTTCTAGAAGCTGTGATTTTAAAAAACGGTGGAAGTAAGGTTTTCTTATTTCCGGACGAATGCGCAAACTATAGAAAGTCGTTATGACGTAGAATGTACATACTTTGTTGATTCCATTTATGAAATAAAACACATTTTCTAAAAACTCGTGTTTTTTAAGAAATCATGAAAACCTTCTAGAAGCTGTGATTTTAAAAAACGGGGGAAGTAAGCTTTTCTTATTTCCGGACGCATGCGCAAACTATAGAAAGTCGTTATGACGTAGAATGTGCATACTTTGTTGATTCCATTTAGGAAATAAAACACATTTTCTAACAACTCGTGTTTTTTAAGAAATCATGTAAACCTTCTAGAAGCTGTGATTTTAAAAAACGGGAGAAGTAAGCTTTTCCTATTTCCAAACCTAGCGCAAACTATAGAAAGTCGTTATGACGTAGAATGTGCATACTTTGTTGATTCCATTTATGAAATAAAACACATTTTCTAAAAACTCGTGTTTTTTACGATATCATGTAAACCTTCTAGAAGCTGTGATTTTAAAAAACGGTGGAAGTAAGCTTTTCTTATTTCCGGACGAATGCGCAAACTATAGAAAGTCGTTATGACGTAGAATGTGCATACTTTATAGATTCCACTTATGAAATAAAACACATTTTCTAAAAACTCGTGTTTTTTACGAAATCATGTAAACCTTCTAGAAGCTGTGATTTTAAAAAACGGTGGAAGTATGCTTTTCTTATTTCCACACGCATGCGCAAACTATAGAAAGTCGTTATGAGATAGAATGTGCATGCTTTGTTGATTCTATTTATGAAATAAAACACATTTTCTAAAAACTCGTGTTTTTTAAGAAATCATGTATACCTTCTAGAAGCTGTGATTTTAAAAAACAGGGGAAGTAAGCTTTTCTTATTTCCGGTGGCATGTGCAAACGATAGAAACTAATTATGACGTAGAATGTGCATACTTTGTAGATTCCATTTATGAAATAAAATACATTTTTTAAAAACTCGTGTTTTTTACGAAATCATGTAAACCTTCTAAAATCTGTGATTTTGAAAAATGGGGGAAGTAAGCGTTTCTTATTTCCGGACGCATGCCCAAACTATAGAAAGTCGTTATGACGTAGAATGTGCATACTTTGTTGATTCCATTTAGGAAATAAAACACATTTTCTAAAAACTCGTGTTTTTTAAGAAATCATGTATACCTTCTAGAAGCTGTGATTTTAAAAAACGGGAGAAGTAAGCTTTTCTTATTTCTGGACGCATGCGCGAACTATAGAAAGTCATTATGACGTAGAATGTGCATACTTTGTAGATTCCATTTAGGAAATAAAACACATTTTCTAAAAACTTGTGTTTTTTACGAAATCATGTAAACCTTCTAGAAGCTGTGATTTTAAAAAAACGGTGGAACTAAGCTTTTCTTATTTCGGGACGCATGCGCAAACTATAGAAAGTCATTATGACGGAGAATGTGCATACTTTGTAGATTCCATTTAGGAAATAAAACACATTTTCTAAAAACTCGTGTTTTTGACGAAATCATGTAAACCTTCTAGAAGCTGTGATTTTAAAAAACGGTGGAAGTAAGCTTTTCTTATTTCAGGACAAATGCGCAAACTATAGAAAGTCATTATGACATATAATGTGCATACTTTGTTGATTCCATTTACGAAATAAAACACATTTTCTAAAAACTCGTGTTTTTTAAGAAATCATGCAAACCTTCTAGAAGCTGTGATTTTAAAAAATGGGGGAAGTAAGCTTTTCTTATTTCCGAACGCATGCGCAAACTATAGAAAGTCGTTATGACGTAGAATGTGCATACTTTGTAGATTCCATTTATGAAATAAAACGCATTTTCTAAAAACTCGTGTTTTTTACGAAATCATGTAAACCTTCTAGAAGCTATGATTTTAAAAAACGGTGGAAGTAAGCTTTTCTTATTTCCGGATGCATGCGCAAACTATAGAAAGTTGTTATGTCGTAGAATGTGCATACTTTATAGATTCCATTTATGAAATAAAATTTATTTTCTAAAAACTCGTGTTTTTTACGAAATCATGTAAACCTTCTAGAAGCTGTGATTTTAAAAAACGGTGGAAGTAAGCTTTTCTTATTTCCGGATGCATGCGCAAACTATAGAAAGTCGTTATGACGTAGAATGTGCATACTTTGTTGATTCCATTTATGAAATAAAACACATTTTCTAAAAACTCGTGTTTTTTAAGAAATCATGTAAACCTTCTAGAAGCTGTGATTTTAAAAAACGGGGGAAGTAAGCTTTTCTTATTTCCAAACGCATGCGCAAACTATAGAAAGTCGTTATGACGTAGAATGTGCATACTTTGTTGATTCCATTTATGAAATCAAAACACATTTTCTAAAAACTCGTGTTTTTTAAGAAATCAGGTAAGCCTTCTAGAAGCTGTGATTTTAAAAAACGGGGGAAGTAAGCTTTTCTTATTTCCGGACGCATGCAAAAACTATAGAAAGTCGTTATGACGTAGAATGTGCATACTTTGTAGATTCCATTTATGAAATAAAACACATTTTCTAAAAACTCGTGTTTTTTACGAAATCATGTAAACCTTCTAGAAGCTGTGATTTTAAAAAACGGTGGAAGTAAGGTTTTCTTATTTCCGGACGAATGAGCAAACTATAGAAAGTCGTTATGACGTAGAATGTGCATACTTTGTTGATTCCATTTACGAAATAAAACACATTTTCTAAAAACTCGTGTTTTTTAAGAAATCATGTAAACCTTCTAGAAGCCGTGATTTTAAAAAACGGGGGAAGTAAGCTTTTCTTATTTCCAGACACATGCGCAAACTATAGAAATTCGTTATGACGTAGATTGTGCATACTTTGTTGATTCCATTTATGAAATAAAACACATTTTCTAAAAATTCGTGTTTTTTACGAAATCATGTAAACCTTCTAGAAGCTGTGATTTTAAAAAACGGGTGAAGTAAGCTTTTATTATTTCCAAACGCATGCGCAAACTATAGATAGTCATTATGACATAGAATGTGCATACTTTATAGATTCTAATTATGAAATAAAACACATTTTCTAAAAACTCGTGTTTTTTAAGAAATCATGTAAACCTTCTAGAAGCTGTGATTTTAAAAAACGGTGGAAGTAAGCTTTTCTTATTTCCGGACGCATGCGCAAACTATAGAAACTCGTAATGATGTAGAATGTGCATACTTTGTTGATTCCATTTATGAAATAAAACACATTTTCTAAAAACTCGTGTTTTTTACGAAATCATGTAAACCTTCTAGAAGCTGTGATTTTGAAAAACGGGGGAAGTAAGCTTTTCTTATTTCCAAACGCATGCGCAAACTATAGAAAGTCATTATGACATAGAATGTGCATACTTTATAGATTCCATTTAAGAAATAAAACACATTTTCTAAAAACTCTTGTTTTTTAAGAAATCATGTAAACCTTCTAGAAGCTGTGATTTTAAAAAACGGGGGAAGTAAGCTCATCTTATTTCCGGACACATGCGCAAACTATAGAAAGTCGTTATGACGTAGAATGTGCATACTTTGTAGATTCCATTTATGAAATAAAACACATTTTCTAAAAACTGGTCTTTTTTAGGAAATCATGTAAACCTTCTAGAAGCTGTGATTTTAACGAACGGTGGAAGTAAGCTTTTCTTATTTCCGGCAGAATGCGCAAACTATAGAAAGTTGTTATGATGTAGAATGTGCATACTTTGTCGATTCCATTTATTAAATAAAACACATTTTCTAAAAACTCGTGTTTTTTACGAAATCATGTAAACCTTCAAGAAGCTGTGATTTTAAAAAATGGTGGAAGTAAGCTTTTCTTATTTTCGGACGAATGCTCAAACTATAGAAAGTCATTATGACGTAGAATGTACATTCTTTGTTGATTCCATTTATGAAATAAAACACAATTTCTAAAAACTCGTGTTTTTGAATAAATCATGTAAACATTCTAGAAGCTGTGATTTTAAAAAACGGGGGAAGTAAGCTTTTCTTATTTCCGGACGCATGCGCAAACTATAGAAAGTCGTTATGACATAGAATGTGCATACTTGGTAGATTCCATTTATGAAATAAAACACATTTTCTAAAAACTCGTGTTTTTTACGAAATCATGTAAACCTTCTAGAAGCTGTGATTTTAAAAAACGGTGGAAGTATGCTTTTCTTATATCCGCACGCATTCGCAAACTATAGAAAGTCGTTGTGACGTAGAATGTGCATACTTTGTTGATTCCATTTATGAAATAAAACACATTTTCTAAAAACTCGTGTTTTTTAAGAAATCGTGTAAACCTTCTAGAAGCTGTGATTTTAAAAAACGGTGGAAGGAAGCTTTTCTTATTTCCGGACGCATGCGCAAACTATAGAAAGTTGTTATGACGTAGAATGTGCATACTTTGTTGATTTAATTTATGAAATAAAACACAGTTTCTAAAAACTTGTGTTTTTTAAGAAATCATGTAAACCTTCTAGAAGCTGTGATTTTAAAAAATGGGGGAAGTAAGCTTTTCTTATTTCCGAACGCATGCGCAAACTATAGAAAGTCGTTATGGCGTAGAATGTGCATACTTTGTAGATTCCATTTATGAAATAAAACACATTTTCTAAAAACTCGTGTTTTTTAAGAAATCATGTAAAGCTTCTAGAAGCTGTGATTTTAAAAAACGGGGGAAGTAAGCTTTTCTTATTTCCAAACGCATGCGCAAACTATAGAAAGTCCTTATGACGTAGAAGGTGCATACTTTTTTGATTCCATTTATGAAATAAACCTCATGTTTTTTAAGAAATCATGTAAACCTTCTAGAAGCTGTGATTTTAAAAAACGGGGGAAGTAAGCTTTTCTTATTTCCGGACGCATGCGCAAACTAGAGAAAGTCGTTATGACGTAGAATGTGCATACTTTGTAGATTCCATTTAGGAAATAAAACACATTTTCTAAAAACTCGTGTTTTTTAAGAAATCATGTAAACCTTCTAGAAGCTGCGATTTTAAAAAACGGTGGAAGTAAGCTTTTCTTATTTCAGGACGAATGCGCAAACTATAGAAAGTCGTTATGACGTAGAATGTGCATACTTTGTTGATTCCATTTATGAAATAAAACACATTTTCTAAAAACTCGTGTTTTTTAAGAAATCGTGTAAACCTTCTAGAAGCTGTGATTTTAAAAAACGGTGGAAGGAAGCTTTTCTTATTTCCGGACGCATGCGCAAACTATAGAAAGTTGTTATGACGTAGAATGTGCATACTTTGTTGATTCCATTTATGAAATAAAACACAGTTTCTAAAAACTTGTGTTTTTTAAGAAATCATGTAAACCTTCTAGAAGCTGTGATTTTAAAAAATGGGGGAAGTAAGCTTTTCTTATTTCCGAACGCATGCGCAAACTATAGAAAGTCGTTATGACGTAGAATGTGCATACTTTGTAGATTCCATTTATGAAATAAAACACATTTTCTAAAAACTCGTGTTTTTTACGAAATCATGTAAACCTTCTAGAAGCTGTGATTTTAAAAAACGGTGGAAGTAAGCTTTTCTTATTTCCGGACGAATGCTAAAACTATAGAAAGTCGTTATGACGTAGAATGTACATACTTTGTAGATTCCATTTATGAAATAAAACACATTTTCTAAAAACTCGTGTTTTTTACGAAATCATGTAACCTTCTAGAAGCTGTGATTTTAAAAAACGGTGGAAGTAAGCATTTTTATTTCCGGACGCATGCGCAAACTATAGAAAGTCGTTATGACGTAGAATGTGCATACTTTGTTGATTCCATTTATAAAATAAAACACATTTTCTAAAAACTCGTGTTTTTTACGAAATCATGTAAACCTTCTAGAAGCTGTGATTTTAAAAAACGATGGAAGTAAGCATTTTTATTTCCGGACGCATGCGCAAACTATAGAAAGTCGTTATGACGTAGAATGTGCATACTTTGTTGATTCCATTTATAAAATAAAACACATTTTCTAAAAACTCATGTTTTTTAAGAAATCATGTAAAGCTTCTAGAAGCTGTGATTTTAAAAAACGGGGGAAGTAAGCTTTTCTTATTTCCAAACGCTTGCGCAAACTATAGAAAGTCGTCATGACGTAGAATGTGCATACTTTGTTGATTCCATTTATGAAATAAAACACATTTTCTAAAAACTCGTGTTTTTTAAGAAATCATATATTCTAGAAGCTGTGATTTAAAAAAACGGGGGAAGTAAGCATTTTTATTTCCGGACGCATGCGCAAACTATAGAAAGTCGTTATGACGTAGAATGTGCATACTTTGTTGATTCCATTTATGAAATAAAACACATTTTCTAAAAACTGTTGTTTTTTAAGAAATCATGTAAACCTTCTAGAAGATGTGATTTTAAAAAACGGTGGAAGTAAGCTTTTCTTATTTCCAAACGCATTCGCAAACTATAGAAAGTCGTTATGACGTAGAATGTGCATACTTTGTTGATTCCATTTATGAAATAAAACACATTTTCTAAAAACTCGTGTTTTTTAAGAAATCATGTAAACCTTCTAGAAGCTGTGATTTTAAAAAACGGTGGAAGTAAGGTTTTCTTATTTCCGGACGAATGCGCAAACAAAAGAAAGTCGTTATGACGTAGAATGTGCATACTTTGTTGATTCCATTTATGAAATAAAACACATTTTCTAACAACTCGTGTTTTTTAAGAAATCATGTAAACCTTCTAGAAGCTGTCATTTTAAAAAACGGGAGAAGTAAGCTTTTTCTATTTCCAAACGCATGCGCAAACTATAGAAAGTCGTTATGACGTAGAATTTGCATACTTTGTTGATTCCATTTATAAAATAAAACACATTTTCTAAAAACTCGTGTTTTTTACGAAATCATGTAAACCTTCTAGAAGCTGTGATTTTAAAAAATGGTGGAAGTAAGGTTTTCTTATTTCCGGACGAATGCGCAAACTATAGAAAGTCGGTATGACGTAGAATGTGCATAATTTGTAGATTCCATTTATGAAATAAAACACATTTTCTAAAAACTCGTGTTTTTTACAAAATCATGTAAACCTTCTAGAAGCTGTGATTTTAAAAAATGGTGGAAGTAAGCTTTTCTTATTTCCGGACGAATGCGCAAACTATAGAAAGTCGTTATGACGTAGAATGTGCATACTTTGGTTATTCCAGTTATGAAATAAAACACATTTTCTAAAAACTCGTGTTTTTTACGAAATCATGTAAACCTTCTAGAAGCTTTGATTTTAAAAAACGGGGGAAGTAAGCTTTTCTTATTTCCGGACGCATGGGAAAACTATAGAAAGTCGTTATGACGTAGAATAAGCATACTTTTTTGATTCCATTTATGAAATAAAACACATTTTCTAACAACTCGTGTTTTTTAAGAAATCATGTAAACCTTCTAGAAGCTGTGATTTTAAAAAACGGGAGGAGTAAGCTTTTCTTATTTCCGGATGAATGCAAAAATTATAGAAAGTCGTTATGATGTAGAATGCGCAAACTTTGTTGATTCCATTTATGAAATAAAACACATTTTCTAAAAACTCGTGTTTTTTAAGAAATCATGTAAACCTTCTAGAAGCTGTGATTTTAAAAAACGGTGGAAGTAAGCTTTTCTTATTTCCAAACGCATGCGCAAACTATAGAAAGTCGCTATGACATAGAATGTGCATACTTTGTTGATTCCATTTACGAAATAAAACACATTTTCTAAAAACTCGTTTTTTTTAAGAAATCATGTAAAACTTCTAGAAGCTGTGATTTTAAAAAACGGGGGAAGTAAGCTATTCTTATTTCCAAACGAATGCGCAAACTATAGAAAGTCGTTATGACGTAGAATGTGCATACTTTGTTGATTCCATTTATTTAATCAAACACATTTTCTAAGAACTCGTGTTTTTTAAGAAATCATGCAAAACTTCTAGAAGCTGTGATTTTAAAAAATGGTGGAAGTAAGCTTTTCTTATTTCCGGACGAATGCGCAAACTATAGAAAGTCGTTATGACGTAGAATGTGCATAGTTTGTTGATTCCATTTATGAAATAAAACACATTTTCTAAAAACTCGTGTTTTTTACGAAATCATGTAAACCTTCTAGAAGCTCTGATTTTAAAAAACGGTGGAAGTAAGCTTTTCTTATTTCCGGACGCATGCGCAAAATATAGAAAGTCGTTATGACGTAGAATGTGCATACTTTGTTGATTCCATTTAGGAAATAAAACACATTTTCTAACAACTCGTGTTTTTTAAGAAATCATGTAAACCTTCTAGAAGCTGTGATTTTAAAAAACGGGAGAAGTAAGCTTTTCCTATTTCCAAACCTAGCGCAAACTATAGAAAGTCGTTATGACGTAGAATGTGCATACTTTGTTGATTCCATTTATGAAATAAAACACATTTTCTAAAAACTCGTGTTTTTTACGATATCATGTAAACCTTCTAGAAGCTGTGATTTTAAAAAACGGTGGAAGTAAGCTTTTCTTATTTCCGGACGAATGCGCAAACTATAGAAAGTCGTTATGACGTAGAATGTGCATACTTTGGTTATTCCAGTTATGAAATAAAACACATTTTCTAAAAACTCGTGTTTTTTACGAAATCATGTAAACCTTCTAGAAGCTTTGATTTTAAAAAACGGTGGAAGTAAGCTTTTCTTATTTCCGGACGCATGGGAAAACTATAGAAAGTCGTTATGACGTAGAATGTGCATACTTTGTTGATTCCATTTATGAAATAAAACACATTTTCTAACAACTCGTGTTTTTTAAGAAATCATGTAAACCTTCTAGAAGCTGTGATTTTAAAAAACGGCGGAAGTAAGCTATTCTTATTTCCAAACGCATGCGGAAATTATAGAAAGTCGTTATGACGTAGAATGTGCATACTTTGTTGATTCCATTTATTTAATAAAACACATTTTCTAAAAACTCGTGCTTTTTAAGAAATCATGCAAAACTTCTAGAAGCTGTGATTTTAAAAAATGGTGGAAGTAAGCTTTTCTTATTTCCGGACGAATGCGCAAACTATAGAAAGTCATTATGATGTAGAATGTGCATACTTTGTTGATTCCATTTATGAAATAAAACACATTTTCTAAAAACTCGTGTTTTTTAAGAAATCATGTAAACCTTCTAGAAGCTGTGATTTTAAAAAACGGGGGAAGTAAGCTTTTCTTATTTCCGGTGGCATGCGCAAACTATAGAAACTCATTATGACGTAAAATGCGCATACTTTGTAGATTCCATTTATGAAATAAAATACATTTTCTAAAAACTCGTGTTTTTTACGAAATCATGTAAACCTTCTAGAAGCTGTGATTTTAAAAAACGGGGGAAGTAAGCGTTTCTTATTTCCGGACGCATGTGCAAACTATAGAAAGTCGTTATGACGTAGAATGTGCATACATTGTAGATTCCATTTATGAAATAAAGCACATTTTCTAAAAACTCATGTTTTTTACGAAATCATGTAAACCTTCTAAAAGCTATGATTTTAAAAAACGGTTGAAGTAAGCTTTTCTTATTTCCGGACACATGCGCAAACTATAGAAAGTCGTTATGATGTAGAATGTGCATACTTTGTAGATTCCATTTATGAAATAAAACACATTTTCTAAAAACTCGTGTTTTTTGCGAAATCATGTAAACCTTCTAGAAGCTGTGATTTTTAAAAACGGGGGAAGTAAGCTTTTCTTATTTCCAAACGCATTCGCAAACTATAGAAAGTCATTATGATATAGAATGTGAATACTTTATAGATTCCATTTATGAAATAAAACACATTTTCTATAAACTCGTGTTTTTTACGAAATCAAGTAAACCTTCTAGAAGCTGTGATTTTAAAAAACGGTGGAAGTATGCTTTTCTTATTTCCACACGCATGCGGAAACTATAGAAAGTCGTTATGAGATAGAATGTGCATGCTTTGTTGATTATATTTATGAAATAAAACACATTTTCTAAAAACTCGTGTTTTTTAAGAAATCATGTATACCTTCTAGAAGCTGTGATTTTAAAAAACGGGGGAAGTAAGCGTTTCTTATTTCCGGACGCATGCGCAAACTATAGAAAGTCGTTATGATGTAGAATGTGCATACTTTGTTGATTCCATTTAGGAAATAAAACACATTTTCTAAAAACTCGTGTTTTTTAAGAAATCATGGATAGCTTCTAGAAGCTGTGATTTTAAAAAACAGGGGAAGTAAGCTTTTCTTATTTCCAGATGCATGCGCAAACTATAGAAAGTCGTTATGATGTAGATGGTGCATACTTTGTTGATTCCATTTATGAAATAAAACACATTTTCTAAAAACTTGTGTTTTTTAGGAAATCATGTAAACCTTCTAGAAGCTGTGATTTTAAAAAACGGGAGGAGTAAGCTTTTCTTATTTCCGGACGAATGCGCACACTATAGAAAGTCGTTATGATGTAGAATTTGCATACTTTGTTGATTCCATTTATGAAATAAAACACATTTTCTAAAAACTCGTGTTTTTTAACAAATCATGTAAACCTTTTAGAAGCTGTGATTTTAAAAAACGGGGGAAGTAAGCTTTTCTTATTTCCAAACGCATGCGCAAACTATAGAAAGTCGTTATGACGTAGAATGCGCATACTTTGTTGATTCCATTTATGAAATAAAACACATTTTCCAAAAACTCGTGTTTTTTAAGAAATCATGTAAACCTTCTAGAAGCTGTGATTTTAAAAAACGGGGGAAGTAAGGTTTTCTTATTTCCGGACGCATGCGCAAACTATAGAAAGTCATTATGACGTAGAATGTGCATACTTTGTAGATACCATTTAGGAAATAAAACACATTTTCTAAAAACTCATGTTTTTTACGAAATCATGTAAACCTTCTAGAAGCTGTGATTTTAAAAAACGGTGGAAGTAAGGTTTTCTTATTTCCGGACGAATGCGCAAACTATAGAAAGTCGTTATGACGTAGAATGTACATACTTTGTTGATTCCATTTATGAAATAAAACACATTTTCTAAAAACTCGTGTTTTTTAAGAAATCATGAAAACCTTCTAGAAGCTGTGATTTTAAAAAACGGGGGAAGTAAGCTTTTCTTATTTCCGGACGCATGCGCAAACTATAGAAAGTCGTTATGACGTAGAATGTGCATACTTTGTTGATTCCATTTATGAAATAAAACACATTTTCTAAAAACTCGTGTTTTTTGCGAAATCATGTAAACCTTCTAGAAGCTGTGATTTTTAAAAACGGGGGAAGTAAGCTTCTCTTATTTCCAAACGCATGCGCAAACTATAGAAAGTCATTATGACATAGAATGTGCATACTTTATAGATTCCACTTATGAAATAAAACACATTTTCTAAAAACTCGTGTTTTTTACGAAATCATGTAAACCTTCTAGAAGCTGTGATTTTAAAAAACGGTGGAAGTATGCTTTTCTTATTTCCACACGCATGCGCAAACTATAGAAAGTCGTTATGAGATAGAATGTGCATGCTTTGTTGATTCTATTTATGAAATAAAACACATTTTCTAAAAACTCGTGTTTTTTAAGAAATCATGTATACCTTCTAGAAGCTGTGATTTTAAAAAACAGGGGAAGTAAGCTTTTCTTATTTCCGGTGGCATGTGCAAACGATAGAAACTAATTATGACGTAGAATGTGCATACTTTGTAGATTCCATTTATGAAATAAAATACATTTTTTAAAAACTCGTGTTTTTTACGAAATCATGTAAACCTTCTAAAATCTGTGATTTTGAAAAATGGGGGAAGTAAGCGTTTCTTATTTCTGGACGCATGCCCAAACTATAGAAAGTCGTTATGACGTAGAATGTGCATACTTTGTTGATTCCATTTAGGAAATAAAACACATTTTCTAAAAACTCGTGTTTTTTAAGAAATCATGTAAACCTTCTAGAAGCTGTGATTTTAAAAAACGGGGGAAGTAAGCTTTTCTTATTTCCGGTGGCATGCGCAAACTATAGAAACTCATTATGACGTAGAATGCGCATACTTTGTAGATTCCATTTATGAAATAAAATACATTTTCTAAAAACTCGTGTTTTTTACGAAATCATGTAAACCTTCTAGAAGCTGTGATTTTAAAAAACGGGGGAAGTAAGCGTTTCTTATTTCCGGACGCATGTGCAAACTATAGAAAGTCGTTATGACGTAGAATGTGCATACATTGTAGATTCCATTTATGAAATAAAACACATTTTCTAAAAACTCATGTTTTTTACGAAATCATGTAAACCTTCTAAAAGCTATGATTTTAAAAAACGGTTGAAGTAAGCTTTTCTTATTTCCGGACACATGCGCAAACTATAGAAAGTCGTTATGATGTAGAATGTGCATACTTTGTAGATTCCATTTATGAAATAAAACACATTTTCTAAAAACTCGTGTTTTTTGCGAAATCATGTAAACCTTCTAGAAGCTGTGATTTTTAAAAACGGGGGAAGTAAGCTTTTCTTATTTCCAAACGCATGCGCAAACTATAGAAAGTCATTATGATATAGAATGTGAATACTTTATAGATTCCATTTATGAAATAAAACACATTTTCTAAAAACTCGTGTTTTTTACGAAATCATGTAAACCTTCTAGAAGCTGTGATTTTAAAAAACGGTGGAAGTATGCTTTTCTTATTTCCACACGCATGCGGAAACTATAGAAAGTCGTTATGAGATAGAATGTGCATGCTTTGTTGATTATATTTATGAAATAAAACACCTTTTCTAAAAACTCGTGTTTTTTAAGAAATCATGTATACCTTCTAGAAGCTGTGATTTTAAAAAACAGGGGAAGTAAGCTTTTCTTATTTCCGGTGGCATGTGCAAACTATAGAAACTCATTATGAAGTAGAATGTGCATAGTTTCTAGATTCCATTTATGAAATAAAATACATTTTCTAAAAACTCGTATTTTTTACGAAATCATGTAAACCTTCTAGAAGCTGTGATTTTAAAAAACGGGGGAAGTAAGCGTTTCTTATTTCCGGACGCATGCGCAAACTATAGAAAGTCGTTATGATGTAGAATGTGCATACTTTGTTGATTCCATTTAGGAAATAAAACACATTTTCTAAAAACTCGTGTTTTTTAAGAAATCATGGATAGCTTCTAGAAGCTGTGATTTTAAAAAACAGGGGAAGTAAGCTTTTCTTATTTCCAGACGCATGCGCAAACTATAGAAAGTCGTTATGATGTAGATGGTGCATACTTTGTTGATTCCATTTATGAAATAAAACACATTTTCTAAAAACTTGTGTTTTTTAGGAAATCATGTAAACCTTCTAGAAGCTGTGATTTTAAAAAACGGGAGGAGTAAGCTTTTCTTATTTCCGGACGAATGCGCACACTATAGAAAGTCGTTATGAGGTAGAATTTGCATACTTTGTTGATTCCATTTATGAAATAAAACACATTTTCTAAAAACTCGTGTTTTTTAACAAATCATGTAAACCTTTTAGAAGCTGTGATTTTAAAAAACGGGGGAAGTAAGCTTTTCTTATTTCCAAACGCATGCGCAAACTATAGAAAGTCGTTATGACGTAGAATGCGCATACTTTGTTGATTCCATTTATGAAATAAAACACATTTTCCAAAAACTCGTGTTTTTTAAGAAATCATGTAAACCTTCTAGAAGCTGTGATTTTAAAAAACGGGGGAAGTAAGCTTTTCTTATTTCCGGACGCATGCGCAAACTATAGAAAGTCATTATGACGTAGAATGTGCATACTTTGTAGATACCATTTAGGAAATAAAACACATTTTCTAAAAACTCATGTTTTTTACGAAATCATGTAAACCTTCTAGAAGCTGTGATTTTAAAAAACGGTGGAAGTAAGCTTTTCTTATTTCCGGACGCATGCGCAAACTATAGAAACTCGTTATGACGTAGAATGTGCATACTTTGTAGATTCCATTTATGAAATAAAACACATTTCCTAAATACTCGTGTTTTTTACGAAATCATGTAAACCTTCTAGAAGCTGTGATTTTAAAAAACGGTGGAAGTAAGCTTTTCTTATTTCCGGACGAATGCCCAAACTATAGAAAGTCGTTATGATGTAGAATGTGCATACTTTGTAGATTCCATTTATGAAATAAAACACATTTTCTAAAAACTCGTGTTTTTTACGAAATCATGTAAACCTTCTAGAAGCTGTGATTTTAGAAAATGGTGGAAGTAAGGTTTTCTTATTTCCGGACGAATGCGCAAACTATAGAAAGTCGTTATGACGTAGAATGTGCATACTTTGGTTATTCCAGTTATGAAACAAAACACATTTTCTAAAAACTCGTGTTTTTTAAGAAATCATGTAAAACTTCTAGAAGCTGTGATTTTAAAAGACAGGGGAAGTAAGCTTTTCTTATTTCCGGACGCTTGCGCAAACTATAGAAAGTCGTTATGACGTAGAATGTGCATAATTTGTAGATTCCATTTATGAAATAAAACACATTTTCTAAAAACTCGTGTTGTTTACGAAATCATGTAAACCTTCTAGAAGCCGTGATTTTAAAAAACGGTGGAAGTAAGCTTTTCTTATTTCCGGACGAATGCGCAAACTATAGAAAGTCGTTATGACGTAGAATGTGCATACTTTGGTTATTCCAGTTATGAAATAAAACACATTTTCTAACAACTCGTGTTTTTTAAGAAATCATGTAAACCTTCTTGAAGCTCTGATTTTAAAAAATGGGAGGAGTCAGCTTTTCCTATTTCCGGACGAATGCGCAAACTATAGAAAGTCGTTATGACGTAGAATGTGCAAACTTTGTTGATTCCATTTATGAAATAAAACACATTTTCTAAAAACTCGTGTTTTTTAAGAAATCATGTAAACCTTCTATAAGCTGTGATTTTAAAAAACGGTGGAAGTAAGCTTTTCTTATTTCCAAACACATGCACAAACTATAGAAAGTCGCTATGACATAGAATGTGCATACTTTGTTGATTCCATTTACGAAATAAAACACATTTTCTAAAAACTCGTGTTTTTTAAGAAATCATGTAAACCTTCTAGAAGCTGTGATTTTAAAAAACGGGGGAAGTAAGCTTTTCTTATTTCCAAACGCATGCGCAAATTATAGAAAGTCGTTATGAGGTAGAATGTGCATACTTTGTTGATTCCATTTATTTAATAAAACACATTTTCTAAAAACTCGTGTTTTTTAAGAAATCATGCAAAACTTCTAGAAGCTGTGATTTTCAAAAATGGTGGAAGTAAGCTTTTGTTATTTACGGACGAATGCGCAAACTATAGAAAGTCGTTATGACGTAGAATGTGCATACTTTGTTGATTCCATTTATGAAATAAAACACATTTTCTAAAAACTCGTGTTTTTTAAGAAATCATGTAAACCTTCTAGAAGCTTCGATTTTAAAAAACGGTGGAAGTAAGCTTTTCTTATTTCCGGACGCATGCGCAAACTATAGAAAGTCGTTATGACGTAGAATGTGCATACTTTGTTGATTCCATTTAGGAAATAAAACACATTTTCTAACAACTCGTGTTTTTTAAGAAATCATGTAAAGCTTCTAGAAGCTGTGATTTTAAAAAACGGGAGAAGTAAGCTTTTCCTATTTCCAAACGCATGCGAAAACTATAGAAAGTCGTTATGACGTAGAATGTGCATACTTTGTTGATTCCATTTATGAAATAAAACACATTTTCTAAAAACTCGTGTTTTTTACGAAATCATGTAAACCTTCTAGAAGCTGTGATTTTAAAAAACGGTGGAAGTAAGCTTTTCTTATTTCCGGACGAATGCTAAAACTATAGAAAGTCGTTACGACGTAGAATGTGCATACTTTCTTGATTCCATTTATTTAATAAAACACATTTTCTAAATACTCATGTTTTTTAAGAAATCATGTAAACCTTCTAGAAGCTGTGGTTTTAAAAAACGGGGGAAGTAAGCTTTTCTTATTTCCAAACGCATGCGCAAACTATAGAAAGTCGTTATGACGTAGAATGTGCATACTTTGTTGATTCCATTTATGAAATAAAACACATTCTCTAAAAACTCATGTTTTTTAAGAAATCATGTAAACCTTCTGGAATCCGTGATTTTAAAGAATGGTGGAAGTAAGATTTTCTTATTTCCGGACGCATGCGCCCACTATAGAAAGTCGTTATGACGTAGAATGTGCATACTTTGTTGATTCCATTTATGAAATAAAACACATTTTTAAAAACTCGTGTTTTTTAAGAAATCATCTAAACCTTCTAGAAGCTGTGATTTTAAAAAACGGTGGAAGTAAGCTTTTCTTATTTCCAAACGCATGCGCAAACTATAGAAAGACACTATGACATAGAATGTGCATACTTTGTTGATTCCATTTATGAAATAAAACACATTTTCTAAAAACTCGTGTTTTTTAAGAAATCATGTAAACCTTCTAGAAGCTGTGATTTTAAAAAACGGGGGAAGTAAGCTTTTCTTATTTCCAAACGCATGCGCAAACTATAGAAATTCGTTATGACGTAGAATGTGCATACTTTGTTGATTCCATTTATTTAATAAAACACATTTTCTAAAAACTCGTGTTTTTTAAGAAATCATGCAAAACTTCTAGAATCTGTGATTTTAAAAAACGGGGGAGGTAAGCTTTTCTTGTTTCCGGACGCATGCACAAACTATAGAAAATCGTTATGACGTAGAATGTGCATACTTTGTTGATTCCATTTATGAAATAAAACACATTTTCTAATAACTCGTGTTTTTTACGAAATCATGTAAACCTTCTAGAATCCGTGATTTTAAAAAATTATGGAAGTAAGCTTTTCTTATTTCCAGACGCATGCGCAAACTATAGAAAGTCGTTATGACGTAGAATGTGCATACTTTGTTGATTATATTTATGAAATAAAACACATTTTCTAAAAACTCGTGTTTTTCAAGAAATCATGTAAACCTTCTAGAAGTGTGATTTTAAAAAACAGGGGAAGTAAGCTTTTCTTATTTCTAAACGCATGCGCAAACTATAGAAAGTCGTTATGACGTAGAATGTGCATACTTTGTTGATTCCATTTAGGAAACTCCAAATGAAATTTCGTAAAAAGTGACAGGTATTACACAGACTGTACTATCTCAGAAAACTTTTTCAGAGGTCGAAGGTGAACCAATGACACGTGGCACTCCGTACAAGTTCGCTCTCCTATTTTATCCCATAAACAGGTCACGTTGCGACACTTGGCATAATTTGGGCTAGGAAGCTCCAAATGAAATTTAGTAAAAAGTGACAGGCAGTACACAGACTGTACTATCTCAGGAAACTTTTTCAGTGGCCGAAGGTGAACTAGTGACACGTGGCACGCCGTACAATTTCGCTCTCCTTTTTTATCCCATAAACAGGTCACGTTGTGACACTTGGCATAACTCTCTCTCAGAAAATCCAATTGAGGTTAGACCTATCAGGATGGAAAGATGACAGGTCAGGCTACTGTAGAAAAAGTTTTCAGACCCTGTGGAGCAAAAATTTTAGAGTTATAGCAGAAACAATAAGGTGCATATTTCTGTCAAAACATAATTATTTTTGGAGCACCTTTATTCATGGCTTCCGGAATTTAGGGTTTCGGAGAAAGTTAGAATTTTTGGAATCGGAGTCCACGGCTGAATGCTACTCAGGAAAATTAAAATTTAGAGACCAAGATCGAATTTTTTGGTTGGGTAGAAGACCGAGCTTGATCAAACCCTAGTTCGGGATTTTGATCAGAAAGGTTGAAAATTAGGGCTTCAGCAAAAGTTGGAATTTTTTAAGTCTGTAACCACGGCTGGAAGCTCCTCAGAAAAATAAGAGTTTAGAGCCTTGGATCTAACCTTTTGATTGGACAGAAGGGTGGGCTTCATCAAACCCTAGTTCGGGTTCCTGTCTAGAAGATCCAGAAGTTTCGAATGCAATTTTGAGGGGTCAAATTTTGGAGATTTCAAAAGTGAAGTATGCTAGTTTGATCAGCTCAGAAAGACACATCCTTCCATCCATTCAGAAGCATGAAAGTCAAAGATTGAATTTTTAGGGTTTCTCTAGCAAGCCCTAATCAAGCTCCAAATCAAGTTTCAGGGGGAGTTGAGGCTAAGGCCTTACATAAGAAGACTACAAGAAGTCTCGACAGGTATGACTTAAGGAGGTTCAGGTATGTCTTGAAATATGATTCTTGATTAAGTTCATAATGTGTTTGTCTTCATATTATTTACTAGTACAATCTTGATTATTGTTAGAATTGTCTTATCACCCTAGTAACAGTATGAATGCATGTGAATGATCGAAGACATTCATTGATTAGGGCTATATGATTGTACTAATGCATTATGGTGTTGTGTGAGGTTGATGTTGTCTGCTAACAAGATACAGGTACATCACAAAAGACAAATCAAGTTCCATGACCATGACAACGTGAAGACAAAGACTCATCCATAATATTTGTTCTACTTACGAGGTATGTATGACTTTGTTATATTATGCTTAACCTATGAGACATGCAGGTTCTAGCTTAGGATCTCTAAATCATTGAAGAGATTGTTTAGGTATGTTGTACATAACTAATCTAGATATGTTTTCTTATGTCAAGTTAGAATCTTACCTTGTGTTAGGATCCCTTATATAAGTATACTTGGTATGATTGGTTATGCTTATTCATAAAGTTAGTAATCAAGGGTTTATGCATATTATGTCTCTTGTCTTGATGATTTAATTAACCAAAAAAGTACTATGATCAAACAAGAATATGCATGAGTAAAAGAAGACTTCCTTGAAACCCTGAATACTAATGATCATGACTATACATATTCAAGATTATTTAGAATTAGAATGTTTGGAGAATATACTAATGAACGTATGTTTGTGTATGAGATCATGAGGATGACACTAGTGCACACTTGAGCATGCACAGTGGTACAGAATGAATACAAGTTCAAAAGACATATAGAAGATCAAGCGGGAGGCAACCACACAAACATAAAAGATAAGTATTTGAGTTGTTATTTGAAATAGTAAATGATATTGCTTGTATGCATATTTGTATTCCTAGAATATATCATGCTGAGTGTAAACATTCATAGAGCATTGAACAGTATACTACTAATATGCATATGATTGGTAAGTTGGACAAACATTCCGTTGTTGCTTGTCTAGAATGAAACCTCTTAGCTGACATGCTGAGAGCTGTGCACACTCTCGATAGTATGTTCTGGTAGAGATGGAAGGCATCTAGATAACCACTGTATGCATACAGGATATGGGAAAGTGTTGTGCCAAATTATTGGTCAAAATAGTTGCATAACTATGTAAATGATATCTGTATGCATAATAGGTTATCATGTCAATATGATTTGATGATTATGAAGTATTACTAATCATGTACTTAATTTTGATTTGTAGGAAAGATCATGATGAATGATGAACACTGAACAAGCGATGGATGTTAAACAAAAAAAAAAGATTTTCAAATCAAACACACTATAGAAGGCTTGTGGCTAGAAGATTCTCTTAGAAAGAAGAAGAGAATCATGATGAGATGTTTGCTCCAAGTGGCTAGATAAGACCATTCTCTTAATGGTGTAATTAAAGAAGAAGTGTGAATCAGGTTCTGTATGGGTTCCCAGGATCGATAGTAATTGATGAGAATACATGTGAGGATTGCATCATCCTTGAACACAAGTTCTAAAGTGAGCCGTAGACAAGTGTCTCTGAGAAAGAAGAGGGATTGTATCATCCTTGAACACTTGTTCTAGAGAGAGCCGTAGATGTATGTCTTCGAAAATGAAGTCCTTGGTTGACATGAGGGGATTGGATCATCCCTGGACTTCAGTCCGAAAGAAGAGTCGTAGACGTATGTCTTCGAGAATGAAGTTCTTGGTGAACATGTGAGGGGATTGGATCACCCCTAGACTTCAGTCCGAAAGAAGAACCGTAGACGTATGTCTTCGTGAATGAAGTTCTTGGTGAACATGTGAGGGGATTGGATCATCCCTGGACTTCAGTCCAAAAGAAGAGCCGTAGACGTATGTCTTCGTGAATGAAGTTTTTGGTGAACATGTGAGGGGATTGGATCATCCCTGGACTTCAGTCCGAAAGAAGAGCCGTAGACGTATGTCTTCGAGAATGAAGTCCTTGGTGGACGGTTGAGGATTAAGTCATCCTTGGACATGGTCCTAAATGTACGCTGGAGGATTAAGTCATCCTTGGACATGGTCCTAAATGTACGGTGGAGGATTAAGTCATCCTTGGACGTGGTCCTAAATGTACGGTGGAGGATTAAGTCATCCTTGGATGTAGTCCTAAATGTACGGTGGAGGATTATGTCATCCTTGGACGTGGTCCTAAATGTACGGTTGAGGATTAAGTCATCCTTGGACGTGGTCCTAAATGTACGGTGGAGGATTAAGTCATCCTTGGATGTGGTCCTAAATGTACGGTTGAGGATTAAGTCATCCTTGGACGTAGTCCTAAATGTACGGTGGAGGATTAAGTCATCCTTGGACGTAGTCCTAAATGTACGGTGGAGGATTAAGTCATCCTTGGAGATGGTCCTAAATGTATGGTTGAGGATTAAGTCATCCTTGGACGTGGTCCTAAATGTACGGTTGAGGATTAAGTCATCCTTGGACGTGGTCCTAAATGTACGGTGGAGGATTAAGTCATCCTTGGACATGGTCCTAAATGTACGGTTGAGGATTAAGTCATCCTTGGACGTGGTCCTAAATGTAAGGTTGAGGATTGAGTCATCCTTGGACGTGGTCCTAAATGTACGGTTGAGGATTGAGTCATCCTTGGACGTGGTCCTAAATGTACGGTTAAGGATTGAGTCATCCTTGGACGTGGTCCTAAATGTACGGTTGTGGATTAAATCATCCTTGGACAGTAAATCCAGTAATTCCGAAAGGAAGGATAGTCCTAAATGAATTGAGTGGATTAAATCATCCTTGGACAGTAAATCCAGTAATTCCGAAAGGAAGGATAGTCCTGAATGAATTGAGTGGATTAAATCATCCTTGGACAGTAAATCCAGTAATTCCGAAAGGAAGGATAGTCCTGAATGAATTGAGTGGATTAAATCATCCTTGGACAGTAAATCCAGTAATTCCAAAAGGAAGGATAGTCCTAAATGAATTGAGTGGATTAAATCATCCTTGGACAGTAAATCCAGTAATTCCGAAAGGAAGGATAGTCCTAAATAATTGAATGGATTAAATCATCCTTGGACAGTAAATCCAGTAATTCGAAAGGAAGGATAGTCCTAAATGAGATTGAGTGGACTAATTATCCTGTAAATAGATTGGGATTGCCTCATCCCTAGACATGGTGAGATGTCTTAAAGTGATAAGGACTAATCATCCTGTAAATAGATTGGGATTGCCTCGTCCCTAGACATGGTGAGATGTCTTAAAGTGATAAGGACTAATCATCCTGTAAATAGATTGGGATTGCCTTGTCCCTAGACATGGTGAGATGTCTTAAAGTGATAAGGACTAATCATGCTGTAAATAGATTGGGATTGCCTCGTCCCTAGACATGGTGAGATGTCTTAAAGTGATAAAGACTAATCATCCTGTAAATAGATTGGGATTTCCTCGTCCCTAGACATGGTGAGGTGTCTTAAAGTGATAAGGATTGATCATCCTGTAAGTTGATCTGGATTGCATAATCCATAGACATGAGAGTTGTCTTAAACTAAGAGGAACTGATCATCCCGTAAGCAGATCAGGATTGTATCATCCTTGGACCTATGTCCTAAAGTGAGAGGGATTGATCATCCCGTAATTGGATCTTGTGTGTTGCAGGGTATGTTGCTATTGTGTATACTTGTATTGATGAGGATACTTGTATTGATGATATGTATACTTGTATTGATGAGGATACTTGTATTGATGATGTGTATACTTGTATTGATGAGGATACTTGTATTGATGATGTGTATACTTGTATTGATGAGGATACTTGTATTGATGATGTGTATACTTGTATTGATGAGGATACTTGTATTAATGATATTTATACTTGTATTGATGATGTTGTTGATCGTGATGATCTAGATGACGATGCTGTTGATCGTGATGATCTAGATGACGATGCTGTTGATCGTGATGATCTAGATGATGCTGCTGCTGATCGTGATGATCTAGATGATGATGTTGCTGATCGTGTGATGACGATGCTGATGATCATGTGATGACGATGCTGATGATCGTGTGATGACGATGCTGATGATCGTGTGATGATGATGCTAATGATCGTGATGTTGATGACGATGCTGATGATCGTGTGATGATGATGTTGATGATCTTGTGATGAAGATGCTGATGATCATGTGATGACGATGTTGATGATCGTGTGATGACGATGCTGATGATCGTGTGATGACGATGCTGATGATCGTGATGCTGATCACGATGCTGATGATCGTGTGATGACGATGCTGATGATCGTGAGATGATGATGCTGATGATCATGAGGATCCAGATGTTGATGTTGCTGTAGTTGTTCGAGTGTTGCAGAAGATAAAGACTCAGTACTGAAGATGTTGATGTTCCACTATTGAAGATGTTCCAGTAACTGCTTGAGTTACTGATGATGTTGAGAAAGCTTCCAATGATTTATAGATGTATCATGTATGATTTTGATGACTCCTTGCTCGTGCAGATGCTGTTATAATATCCTTCTCGTTAAGGGGGAGTGTTCAGATATTGTAACTTCAAAGAATATTATATTTCTACTTTATTATTCCGGAGATGTTTCATTCCTCCGTGAAGATCTTATTGTATATCCGGAGATGTTTATTCCTCCGTCGGAATGTGGTAACTCGGGTTATTAGACTTCCCTAGTGGGGGTCGGCCCTATATGTGTCATGTGGGTCAAAGGGTTATTAGACCACCCTAGAGGGGTCGGCCCAGTCAGTTGTAGTGGAGTATTTAACCCATTGGTTAAATACGAGCCTACGTGTACTTGTGGAAAAGATATGTCAGAGTAGTGTATAAATAGAGGAGGTGTGTTCCTCATTTGACACACTCACACACTTGAGGATAGCGCACTTGTGGAGTAGAGGTCTGCTATTATGGAGGAGGAGATCATGTCTCAGGGTTTCATCATTGTGTATTGCTGGTCATCTATATTGAGGAAGCTTTGCTGGGTTTTCTACCCCATGAGGGTTTCCCAGGATAAATCTCTGTCTCTTGTGTTTATGCTATGCTTGTTGTTCCTTCAGTGATCCTGTATATGCTATTATTGTGAAATGCAATGTAATGCTGCTATTTTATGTCTTAGCATATTAAATCTTAACAATGTGCATACTTTGTTGATTCATTTTAGGAAATAAAACACATTTTCTAAAAACTCGTGTTTTTTCAGAAATCATGTAAACCTTCTAGAAGCTGTGATTTTAAAAAACGGGGGAAGTAATCTTTTCTTATTTCTGGACGCATGCGCAAACTATAGAAAATCGTTATGACGTAGAATGTGCATACTTTGTAGATTCCATTTATGAAATAAAACACATTTTCCAAAAACTCGTGTTTTTTACGAAATCATGTAAACCTTCTAGAAGCTGTGATTTTAAAAAACGGGGGAAGCAAGCTTTTCTTATTTCCAGACGAATGTGCAAAGAGTAGAAAGTCGTTATGACGTAGAATGTGAATACTTTGTTGATTCCATTTATGAAATAAAACACATTTTCTAAAAACTCGTGTTTTTTAAGAAGTCATGTAAACCTTCTAGAAGCTGTGATTTTAAAAAACGGTGGAAGTAAGCTTTTCTTATTTCCGGATGCATGTGCAAACTATAGAAAGTCGTTATGACGTAGAATGTGCATACTTTGTAGATTCCATTTCTGAAATAAAACACATTTTCCAAAAACTCGTGTTTTTTACGAAATCATGTAAACCTTCTAGAAGCTGTGATTTTAAAAAACGGAGGAAGTAAGCTTTTCTTATTTCCAAACGCATGTGCAAACTATAGAAAGTCATTATGACGTAGAATGTGCATACTTTGTAGATTCCATTTATGAAATAAAACACATTTTCTAAAAACTCGTGTTTTTTTACAAAATCACGTAAACCTTCTAGAAGCTGTGATTTTGAAAAACGGTGGAAGTAAGCTTTTCTTATTTCCGGACGCATGCGCAAACTATAGAAAGTCGTTATGACGTAGAATGTGCATACTTTGTTGATTCCATTTATGAAATAAAACAATTTTTCTAAAAACTCGTGTTTTTTAACAAATCATGTAAACCTTCTAGAAGCTGTGATTTTAAAAAACGGGGGAAGTAAGCTTTTCTTATTTCCAAACGCATCCGCAAACTATAGAAAGTATTTATGATGTAGATTGTGCATACTTTTTTGATCCCATTTATGAAATAAAACACATTTTCTAAAAACTCGTGTTTTTTAAGAAATCATGTAAACCTTCTAGAAGCTGTGATTTTAAAAAATGGGGGAACTAAGCTTTTCTTATTTCCAAACGCATGCGCAAACTATAGAAAGTCGTTATGACGTAGAATGTGTATACTTTGTTGATTCCATTTATTTAATAAAACACATTTTCTAAAAACTCGTGTTTTTTAAGAAATCATGCAAAACTTCTAGAATCTGTGATTTTAAAAAACGGGGGAGGTAAGCTTTTCTTATTTCCGGACGCATGCGAAAACTATAGAAAATCGTTATGACGTAGAGTGTGCATACTTTGTAGATTCTATTTATGAAATAAAACACATTTTCTAAAAACTCGTGTTTTTAAAGAAATCATGTAAACCTTTTAGAAGCTGTGATTTTAAAAAATGGGGGAAGTAAGCTTTTCTTATTTCCAAACGCATATGCAAACTATAGAAAGTCGTTATGACGTAGAATGTGCATACTTTGTTGATTCCATTTATGAAATAAAACACATTTTCTAAAAACTAGTGTTTTTTAAGAAATCATGTAAACCTTCTAGAAGCTGTGATTTTAAAAAACGGGGGAAGTAAGCTTTTCTTATATCCAGACGCATGCGCAAACTATAGAAAGTCGTTATGGCGTAGAATGTGCATACTTTGTTGATTCCATTTATGAAATAACACACATTTTCTAAAAACTCGTGTTTTTTAAGAAATCATGTAAACCTTGTAGAGGCTGTGATTTTAAAAAACGGGGGAAGTAAGCTTTTCTTATTTCCGGACGAATGCGCAAACTATAGAAAGTCTCTATGACATAGAATGTGCATACTTTGTTGATTCCATTTATGAAATAAAACACATTTTCCAAAAACTCGTGTTTTTTAAGAAATCATATAAACCTTCTAGAAGCTGTGATTTTAAAAAACGGGGGAAGTAAGCTTTTCTTATTTCCAAACGCATGCAAAAACTATAGAAATTCGTTATGACGTAGAATGTGCATACTTTGTAGATTCCATTTATGAAATAAAACACATTTTCTAAAAACTCGTGTTTTTTACGAAATCATATAAACCTTCTAGAAGCTGTGATTTTAAAAAACGGTGGAAGTAAGCTTTTCTTATTTCTGGACGCATGTGCAAACTATAGAAAGTCGTTATGACGTAGAATGTGCATACTTTGTTGATTCCATTTATGAAATAAAACACATTTTCTAAAAACTCGTGTTTTTTAAGAAATCATGTAAACCTTCTAGAATCCGTGATTTTAAAAAACGGGGAAAGTAAGCTTTTCTTATTTCCAAACGCATGCGCAAACTATAGAAATTCGTTATGACGAAGAATATGCGTACTTTGTAGATTCCATTTATGAAATAAAACACATTTTCTAAAAACTCGTGTTTTTTACGAAATCATGTAAACATTCTAGAAGCTGTGATTTTAAAAAACTGTGGAAGTAAGCTTTTCTTATTTTCGGTCGAATACACAAACTATAGAAAGTCCTTATGACGTAGAATGTGCATACTTTGTAGATTCCATTTATGAAATAAAACACATTTTCTAAAAACTCGTGTTTTTTACGAAATCACGTAAACCTTCTAGAAGCTGTGATTTTAAAAAACGGGGGAAGTAAGCTTTTCTTATTTCCGAACGCATGCGCAAACTATAGAAAGTCGTTATGACGTAGAATGTGCATACTTTGTTGATTTCATTTATGAAATAAAACACATTTTCTAAAAACTCGTGTTTTTTAAGAAATCATGTAAACCTTCTAGAAGCTGTGATTTTAAAAAACGGGGGAAGTAAGCTTTTCTTATTTCCAGACGCATGTGCAAACTATAGAAAGTCGTTACGACGTAGAATGTGCATACTTTGTTGATTCCATTTATGAAATAAAACACATTTTCTAAAAACTCATGTTTTTTAAGAAGTCATGTAAACCTTCTAGAGGCTGTGATTTTAAAAAACGGTGGAAGTAAGCTTTTCTTATTTCCGAACGCATGTGCAAACTATAGAAAGTCCTTATGACGTAGAATGTGCATACTTTGTTGATTCCATTGATGAAATAAAACACATTTTCTAAAAACTCGTGTTTTTTAAGAAGTCATGTAAACCTTCTAGAAGCTGTGATTTTAAAAAACGGAGGAAGTAAGCTTTTCTTATTTCCGGACGCATGTGCAAACTATAGAAAGTCATTATGACGTAGAATGTGCATACTTTGTTGATTCCATTTATGAAATAAAACACATTTTCTAAAAACTCGTGTTTTTTAAGAAATCATGTAAACCTTCTACAAGCTTTGATTTTAAAAAACGGGGGAAGTAGGCTTTTCTTATTTCCAGACGAATGCACAAACTATAGAAAGTCGTTATGACATAGAATGTGCATACTTTGTTGATTCCATTTATGAAATAAAACACATTTTCTAAAAACTCGTGTTTTTTACGAAATCATGTAAACCTTCCAGAAGCTGTGATTTTAAAAAATGGGGGAAGTAAGCTTTTCTTATTTCCGGACGAATGCGCAAATAGTAGAAAGTCGCTATGACGTAGAATGTGCATTCTTTGCTGATTCCATTTATGAAATAAAACACATTTTCTAAAAACTCAAGTTTTTTAAGAAGTCATGTAAACCTTCTAGAAGCTGTGATTTTAAAAAACTGTGGAAGTAAGCTTTTCTTAATTCCGGACGCATGTGCAAACTATAGAAAGTCTTTATGACGTAGAATGTGCATACTTTGTCGATTCCATTTATGAAATAAAACACATTTTCTAAAAACTCGTGTTTTTTAGGAAATCATGTAAACCTTCTAGAAGCTGTGATTTTAAAAAACGGGGGAAGTAAGCTTTTCTTATTTCCAAACGCATACTCAAACTATAGAAAGTCGTTATGATGCATGCGCAAATGGTGGAAATAAGCTTTTCTTATTTCTGGACGCATGCGCAAACTATAGAAATTCGTTATGACGTTGAATGTGCATACTTTGTAGATTCCATTTATGAAATAAAACACATTTTCTAAAAACTCGTGTTTTTTACGAAACCATGTAAACCTTCTAGAAGCTGTGATTTTAAAAAATGGTGGGAGTAAGCTTTTCTTATTTCTGGACGCATGCGCAAACTATAGAAAGTCCTTATGACGTAGAATGTGCATACTTTGTAGATTCTATTTATGAAATAAAACACATTTTCTAAAAGCTCGTGTTTTTTTTCGAAATCATGTAAACCTTCTAGAACCTGTGATTTTAAAAAATGGGGGAAGTAAGCTTTTCTTATTTCTGGACGCATGCGCAAACTATAGAAAGTTGTTATGATGTAGAATGTGCATACATTGTAGATTCCATTATGAAATAAAACACATTTTCTAAAAACTCGTGTTTTTTACGAAATCATGTAAACCTTCTAGAAGCTGTGATTTTAAAAAACGGTGGAAGTAAGCTTTTCTTATTTCTGGACGCATGCGCAAACTATAGAAAGTCGTTATGACGTAGAATGTGCATACTTTGTAGATTCCATTTATGAAATAAAACACATTTTCTAAAAATTCGTGTTTTTTACGAAATCATGTAAACGTTCCAGATGCTGTGATTTTAAAAAATGGGGGAAGTAAGCTTTTCTTATTTCCGGATGCATGCACAAACTATAGAAAGTTGTTTTGACGTAGAATGTGCATACATTGTAGATTCCATTTATGAAATAAAACACATTTTCTAAAAACTCGTGTTTTTTAAGAAATCATGTAAACCTTCTAGAAGCTGTGATTTTAAAAAACGGGGGAAGTAATCTTTTCTTATTTCCGGACGCATGTGCAAACTATAGAAAATCATTATGACGTAGAATGGGCATACTTTGTAGATTCCATTTATGAAATAAAACACATTTTCTAAAAACTCGTGTTTTTTACGAAATCATGTAAACCTTCCAGAAGCTGTGATTTTAAAAAATGGGGGAAGTAAGCTTTTCTTATTTCCGGACGAATGCGCAAACAGTAGAAAGTCGTTATGACGTAGAATGTGCATTCTTTGCTGATTCCATTTATGAAATAAAACACATTTTCTAAGAACTCATGTTTTTTAAGAAGTCATGTAAACCTTCTAGAAGCTGTGATTTTAAAAAACGGTGGAAGTAAGCTTTTCTTATTTCCGGACGCATGTGCAAACTATAGAAAGTCGTTATGACGTAGAATGTGCATACTTTGTTGATTCCATTTATGAAATAAAACACATTTTCTAAAAACTCGTGTTTTTTAAGAAATCATGTAAACCTTCTAGAAGCTGTGATTTTAAAAAACGGGGGAAGTAAGATTTTCTTATTTCCAAACGCATGCGCAAACTATAGAAAGTCGTTATGACGTAGAATGTGTATACTAAGTTGATTCCATTTATGAAATAAAACACATTTTCTAAAAACTCGTGTTTTTTCAGTAATCATGTAAACCTTCTAGAAGCTGTGATTTTAAAAAACGGGGGAAGTAAGCTTTTCTTATTTCTTGACGAGTGCGCAAACTATAGAAAGTCGTTATGACGTAGAATGTGCATAGTTTGTAGATTCCATTTATGAAATAAAACACATTTTCTAAAAACTCGTGTTTTTTACGAAATCATGTAAACCATCTAGAGGCTGTGATTTTAAAAAACGGTGGAAATAAGCTTTTCTTATTTCCGGACGCATGCGCAAACTATAAAAAGTTGTTATGACGTAGAATGTGCATACTTTGTTGATTCCATTTATGAAATAAAACACATTTTTCTAAAAACTCATGTTTTTTAAGAAGTCATGTAAACCTTCTAGAAGCTGTGATTTTAAAAAACTGTGGAAGTAAGCTTTTCTTAATTCCGGAAGCATGTGCAAACTATAGAAAGTCGTTATGACGTAGAATGTGCATACTTTGTCGATTCTATTTATGAAATAAAACACATTTTCTAAAAACTCGTGTTTTTTAAGAAATCATGTAAACCTTCTAGAAGCTGTGATTTTAAAAAACGGGGGAAGTAAGCTTTTCTTATTTCCAAATGCATACGCAAACTATAGAAAGTCGTTATGAAGTAGAATGTGCATACTTTGTTGATTCCATTTATGAAATAAAACACATTTTCTAAAAACTCGTGTTTTTTAAGAAATCATGTAAACCTTCTAGAAGCTGTGATTTTAAAAAACGGGGGAAGTAAGCTTTCCTTATTTCCAAACGCATACGCAAACTATAGAAAGTCGTTATGACGTAGAATGTGCATACTTTGTTGATTCCATTTATGAAATAAAACACATTTTCTAAAAACTCGTGTTTTTTAACAAATCATGTAAACCTTCTAGAAGCTGTGATATTAAAAAACGGGGAAAGTAAGCTTTTCTTATTTCCAAACGCATACGCAAACTATAGAAAGTCGTTATGACGTAGAATGTGCATACTTTGTTGATTCCATTTATGAAATAAAACACATTTTCTAAAAACTCGTGTTTTTTAAGAAATCATGTAAACCTTCTAGAAGCTGTGATATTAAAAAACGGGGAAAGTAAGCTTTTCTTATTTCCAAACGCATGCGCAAACTATAGAAAGTCGTTCTGACGTAGAATGTGGTTACTTTGTTGATTCCATTTATGAAACAAAACATATTTTCTAAAAACTCGTGTTTTTTAAGAAATCATGTAAACCTTCTAGAAGCTGTGATTTTAAAAAACGGGGGAAGTAAGCTTTCCTTATTTCCAAACGCATACGCAAACTATAGAAAGTCGTTATGACGTAGAATGTGCATACTTTGTTGATTCCATTTATGAAATAAAACACATTTTCTAAAAACTCGTGTTTTTTAACAAATCATGTAAACCTTCTAGAAGCTGTGATTTTAAAAAACGGGGGAAGTAAGCTTTTCTTATTTCCAGACGCATGCGCAAACTATAGAAAGTCATTATGACGTAGAATGTGCATACTTTGTTGATTCCATTTATAAAATAAAACACATTTTCTAAAAACTTGTGTTTTTTAAAAAGTCATGTAAACCTTCTAGAAGCTGTGATTTTAAAAAACAGGGGAAGTAAGATTTTCTTATTTCCAGACGCATGCGCAAACTATAGAAAGTCATTATGACGTAGAATGTGGATAGTTTGTAGATTCTATTTATGAAATAAAACACATTTTCTAAAAACTCATGTTTTTTACGAAATCATGTAAACCTTCTAGAAGCTGTGATTTTAAAAAACGGGGGAAGTAAGCTTTTCTTATTTCCGGACAAATGCGCAAACAGTAGAAAGTCGTTATGACGTAGAATGTGCATACTTTGTTGATTCCATTGATGAAATAAAACACATTTTCTAAAAACTCGTGTTTTTTAAGAAGTCATGTAAACCTTCTAGAAGCTGTGATTTTAAAAAACGGAGGAAGTAAGCTTTTCTTATTTCCGGACGCATGGGCAAACTATAGAAAGTCATTATGACGTAGAATGTGCATACTTTGTTGATTCCATTTATGAAATAAAACACATTTTCTAAAAACTCGTGTTTTTTAAGAAATCATGTAAACCTTCTAGAAGCTTTGATTTTAAAAAACGGGGGAAGTAAGCTTTTCTTATTTCCAAACGCATGCGCAAAGTATAGAAAGTCGTTATGACGTAGAATGTGTATACTTTGTTGATTCCATTTATGAAATAAAACACATTTTCTAAAAACTCATGTTTTTTAAGAAATCATGTAAACCTTCTAGAAGCTGTGATTTTAAAAAACGGGGGAAGTAGGCTTTTCTTATTTCCAGACGAATGCACAAACTATAGAAAGTCGTTATGACATAGAATGTGTATACTTTGTTGATTCCATTTATGAAATCAAACACATTTTTAAAAACTCGTGTTTTTTACGAAATCATGTAAACCTTCTAGAAGCTGTAATTTTAAAAAATGGTGGAAGTAAGCTTTTCTTATTTCTGGACGCATGCGCAAACTATAGAAATTCATTATGACGTTGAATGTGCATACTTTGTAGATTCCATTTATGAAATAAAACACATTTTCTAAAAACTCATGTTTTTTACGAAACCATGTAAACCTTCTAGAAGCTGTGATTTTAAAAAACGGTGGGAGTAAGCTTTTCTTATTTCTGGACGCATGCGCAAACTATAGAAAGTCGTTATGACGTAGAATGTGCATACTTTGTAGATTCTATTTATGAAATAAAACACATTTTCTAAAAGCTCGTGTTTTTTTTCGAAATCATGTAAACCTTCTAGAACCTGTGATTTTAAAAAATCGGGGAAGTAAGCTTTTCTTATTTCCTGACGCATGCGCAAACTATAGAAAGTTGTTATGACGTAGAATGTGCATACATTGTAGATTCCATTTATGACATAAAACACATTTTCTAAAAATTCGTGTTTTTTACGAAATCATGTAAACCTTCTAGAAGCTGTGATTTTAAAAAACGGTGGAAGTAAGCTTTTCTTATTTCTGGACGCATGCGCAAACTATAGAAAGTCGTTATGACGTAGAATGTGCATACTTTGTAGATTCCATTTATGAAATAAAACACATTTTCTAAAAATTCATGTTTTTTACGAAATCATGTAAACCTTCTACAAGCTGTGATTTTAAAAAATGGGGAAAGTAAGCTTTTCTTATTTCCGGACGCATGCGCAAACTATAGAAAGTTGTTATGGCGTAGAATGTGCATACATTGTAGATTCCATTTATGAAATAAAACACATTTTCTAAAAACTCGTGTTTTTTAAGAAATCATGTAAACCTTCTAGAAGCTGTGTATTTAAAAAACGGGGGAAGTAATCTTTTCTTATTTCCGGACGCATGCGCAAACTATAGAAAATCGTTATGACGTAGAATGTGCATACTTTGTAGATTCCATTTATGAAATAAAACACATTTTCTAAAAACTCGTGTTTTTTACGAAATCATGTAAACCTTCCAGAAGCTGTGATTTTAAAAAACGGTGGAAGTAAGCTTTTCTTATTTCCGGACGAATGCGCAAATAGTAGAAAGTCGTTATGACGTAGAATGTGCATTCTTTGCTGATTCCATTTATGAAATAAAACACATTTTCTAAAAACTCAAGTTTTTTAAGAAGTCATGTAAACCTTCTAGAAGCTGTGATTTTAAAAAACAGTGGAAGTAAGCTTTTCTTATTTCCGGACGCATGTGCAAACTATAGAAAGTCGTTATGACGTAGAATGTGCATACTTTGTTGATTCCATTTATGAAATAAAACACATTTTCTAAAAACTCGTGTTTTTTAAGAAATCATGTAAACCTTCTAGAAGCCGTGATTTTAAAAAACGGGGGAAGTAAGCTTTTCTTATTTCCAAACACATGCGCAAACTATAGAAAGTCGTTATGACGTAGAATGTGCATACTTTTTTGATTCCATTTATGAAATAAAACACATTTTCTAAAAACTCGTGTTTTTTCAGTAATCATGTAAACCTTCTAGAAGCTGTGATTTTAAAAAAAGGGGGAAGTAAGCTTTTCTTATTTCTTGACGAGTGCGCAAACTATAGAAAGTCGTTATGACATAGAATGTGCATACTTTGTAGATTCCATTTATGAAATAAAACACATTTTCTAAAAACTCGTGTTTTTTACGAAATCATGTAAACCATCTAGAAGATGTGATTTTAAAAAACGGTGGAAATAAGCTTTTCTTATTTCCGGACGCATGCGCAAACTATAAAAAGTCGTTATGACGTAGAATGTGCATACTTTGTTGATTCCATTTATGAAATAAAACACATTTTCTAAAAACTCATGTTTTTTAAGAAGTCATGTAAACCTTCTAGAAGCTGTGATTTTAAAAAACTGTGGAAGTAAGCTTTTCTTAATTCCGGACGCATGTGCAAACTATAGAAAGTCGTTATGATGTAGAATGTGCATACTTTGTCTATTCCATTTATGAAATAAAACACATTTTCTAAAAACTCGTGTTTTTTAAGAAATCATGTAAACCTTCTAGAAGTTGTGATTTTAAAAAACGGGGGAAGTAAGCTTTTCTTATTTCCAGACACATGCGCAAACTATAGAAAGTCATTATGACGTAGAATGTGCATCCTTTGTTGATTCCATTTATGAAATAAAACAAATTTTCTAAAAACTCGTGTTTTTTAAAAAGTCATGTAAACCTTCTAGAAGCTGTGATTTTAAAAAATGGGGAAGTAAGATTTTCTTATTTCCAGACGCATGCGCAAACTATAGAAAGTCATTATGACGTAGAATGTGGATAGTTTGTAGATTCCATTTATGAAATAAAACACATTTTCTAAAAACTCATGTTTTTTACGAAATCATGTAAACCTTCTAGAAGCTGAGATTTTAAAAAACGGGGGAAGTAAGCTTTTCTTATTTCCGGACAAATGCGCAAACAGTAGAAAGTCGTTATGACGTAGAATGTGCATACTTTGTTGATTCCATTGATGAAATAAAACACATTTTCTAAAAACTCGTGTTTTTTAAGAAGTCATGTAAACCTTGTAGAAGCTGTGATTTTACAAAACGGAGGAAGTAAGCTTTTCTTATTTCCAGACGCATGTGCAAACTATATAAAGTCATTATGACATAGAATGTGCATACTTTGTTGATTCCATTTATGAAATAAAACACATTTTCTAAAAACTCGTGTTTTTTAAGAAATCATGTAAACCTTCTAGAAGCTGTGATTTTAAAAAACGGGGGAATTAAGCTTTTCTTATTTCCGGACACGTGCGCAAACTATAGAAATTCGTTATGACGATGAATGTGCATACTTTTTTATTCCATTTTTTAAATAAAACACATTTTCTAAAAACTTGTGTTTTTTAAGAAATCATGTAAACCTTCTAGAAGCTGTGATTTTAAAAAATGGGGGAAATAAGCTTTTCTTATTTCTGGACGCATGCTCAAACTATAGAAAGTCGTTATGATGTAGAATGTGACTTCTTTGTAGATTCCATTTATGAAATAAAATACATTTTCTAAAAACTCGTGTTTTTTAAGAAATCATGTAAACCTTCTAGACGCTGTAATTTTAAAAAACGGGGGGAGTAAGCTTTTCTTATTTCCAAACGCATGCGCAAACTATAGAAAGTCGTTATGACGTAGAATGTACATACTTTGTTGATTCCATTTATGAAATAAAACAGATTTTCTAAAAACTCGTGCTTTTTAAGAAATCATGTAAACCTTCTAGAAGCTGTGATTTTAAAAAATGGGGGAAGTAAGCTTTTCTTATTTCCGGATGCATGCGCAAACTATAGAAAGTTGTTATGACATTGAATGTGCATACTTTGTTGATTCCATTTATGAAATAAAACACATTTTCTAAAAATTCATGTTTTTTAAGAAATCATGTAAACCTTCTAGAAGCTGTGATTTTAGAAAACGGGGGAAGTAAGCTTTTCTTATTTCCAGACGCATACACAAACTATAGAAAGTCCTTATGACGTAGAATGTGCATACTTTGTTGATTCCATTTATGAAATAAAACACATTTTCTAAAAACTCGTGCTTTTTAAGAAATCATGTAAACCTTCTAGAAGCTGTGATTTTAAAAAACGGGGGAAGTAAGCTTTTCTTATTTCCAAACGCATGAGCAAACTATAGAAAGTCGTTATGACGTAGAATGTACATACTTTGTTGATTCCATTTATGAAATAAAACAGATTTTCTAAAAACTCGTGTTTTTTACGAAATCATGTAAACCTTCCAGAAGCTGTGATTTTAAAAAACGGGGTAAGTAAGCTTTTCTATTTTTCGGACGAATGCGCAAACTATAGAAAGTCGTTATGACATAGAATGTGCATACTTTGTTGATTCTATTTATGAAATAAAACACATTTTCTAAAAACTCGTGTTTTTTAAGAAATCATGTAAACCTTCTAGAAGCTGTGTTTTAAAAAACGAGGGAAGTAAGCTTTTCTTATTTCCGGACGCATGCACAAAACTATAGAAAGTCGTTATGACGTAGAATGTGGATACTTTGTTGATTCCATTCATGAAATAAAACACATTTTCTAAAACCTCGTGTTTTTTACGAAATCATGTAAACCTTCTAAAAGCTGTGATTTTAAAAAACGGGGGAGGTAAGCTTTTCTTATTTCCAAACGCATGCGCAAACTATAGAAAGTCGTTATGACGTAGAATGTGCAGACTTTGTTGATTCCATTTATGAAATAAAACACATTTTCTAAAAACTCGTGTTTTTTAAGAAATCATGTAAACCTTCTAGACGCTGTGATTTTAAAAAACGGGGGAAGTAAGCTTTTCTTATTTCCAAACGCATGCGCAAACTCTAGAAAGTCGTTATGACGTAGAATGTGCATACTTTGTTGATTCCATTTATGAAATAAAACACATTTTCTAAAAACTCGTGTTTTTTAAGAAATCATGTAAACCTTGTAGAAGCTGTGAATTTTAAAACGGTGGAAGTAAGCTTTTCATATTTCCGGATGCATGCGCAAACTATAGAGAGTCGTTATGACGTAGAATGTGCATACTTTATTGATTCCATTTATGAAATAAAACACATTTTCTAAAAACTAGTGTTTTTTAACAAATCATGTAAACCTTCTAGAAGCTGTGATTTTAAAAAACGGGGGAAGTAAGCTTTTCTTATTTCCAAAGGCATGCGCAAACTATAGAAAGTCATTATGACGAAGAATGTGCGAACTTTGTAGATTCCATTTATGAAATAAAACACATTTTCCATAAACTCATGTTTTTTACGAAATCATGTAAACCTTCTAGAAGCTTTGATTTAAAAAACGGTGGAAGTAAGATTTTCTTATTTCCGGACACATACGCAAACTATAGGAATTCGTTATGATGTAGAATGTGCATACTTTGTAGATTCCATTTATGAAATAAAGCACATTTTCTAAAAACAAATGTTTTTTACGAAATCATGTAAACCTTCTAGAAGCTCTGATTTAAAAAAACGGTGGAAGTAAGCTTTTCTTATTTCCGGACGAATGCGCAAACTATACAAAGTCGTTATGACGTAGAATGTGCATACTTTGTTGATTCCATTTATGAAATAAAACACATTTTCTAAAAACTCGTGTTTTTTAACAAATCATGTAAACCTTCTAGAAGCTTTGATTTTAAAAAACGGGGGAAGTAAGCTTTTCTTATTTCCGGACGCATGCGCAAACTATAGAAAGACCTTATGATGTAGAATGTGCATACTTTGTTGATTCCATTTATGAAATAAACACATTTTCTAAAAACTCGTGTTTTTTACGAAATCATGTAAACCTTCTAGAAGCTGTGATTTTAAAAAACGGGGGAAGTAAGCTTTTCTTATTTCCAGACGCATGCGCAAACTATGGAAAGTCTTTATGACGATGAATGTGCATACTTTTTGATTCCATTTTTGAAATAAAACACATTTTCTAAAAACTTGTGTTTTTTAAGAAATCATGTAAACCTTCTAGAAGCCGTGATTTTAAAAAACGGGGGAAGTAAGCTTTTCTTATTTCCAAACACATGCGCAAACTATAGAAAGTCGTTATGACGTAGAATGTGCATGCTTTGTTGATTCCATTTATGAAATAAAACACATTTTCTAAAAACTCGTGTTTTTTAAGAAATCATGTAAACCTTCTAGAAGCTGTGATTTTAAAAAACAGGGGAAGTAAACTTTTCTTATTTCTTGACGAGTGCGCAAACTATAGAAAGTCGTTATGACGTAGAATGTGCATACTTTGTAGATTCCATTTATGAAATAAAACACATTTTCTAAAAACTCGTGTTTTTTAAGAAATCATGTAAACCTTCTACACGCTGTGATTTTAAAAAATGGGGGAAGTAAGCTTTTCTTATTTCCAAACGCATGCGCAAACTATAGAAAGTCGTTATGACGTAGAATGTGCATACTTTGTTGATTCCATTTATGAAATAAAACACATTTTCAAAAAACTCGTGTTTTTTAAGAAATCATGTAAACCTTCTAGAAGCTGTGATTTTAAAAAACGGGGGAAGTAGGCTTTTCTTACTTCCGGACGCATGCGCAAACTATAGAAAGTCGTTATGACGTAGAATGTGCATACTTTGTTGATTCCATTTATGAAATAAAACACATTTTCTAAAAAGTCGTGTTTTTTACGAAATCATCTAAACCTTCTAGAAGCTGTGATTTTCAAAAACGGGGGAAGTAAGCTTTTCTTATTTCCAAACGCATGCGCAAACTATGGAAAGTCGTTATGACGTATAATGTGCATAATTTGTTGATTCCATTTATGAAATAAAATACATTTTCTAAAATCTCGTGTTTTTTAGGAAAGCATGTAAACCTTCTAGAAGCTGTGATTTTAAAAAACGGGGGAAGTAAGCTTTTCTTATTTCCGGACGCATGCACAAACTATAGAAAATCCTTATGACGTAGAATGTGCATACTTTGTTGATTCCATTTAAGAAATAAAACACATTTTCTAAAAACTCTTGTTTTTTAAGAAATCATGTAAACCTTCTAGACGCTGTAATTTTAAAAAACGGGGGAAGTAAGCTTTTCTTATTTACGGACGCATGCGCAAACTATAGAAAGTCGTTATGACGTAGAATGTGCATACTTTGTTGATTCCATTTATGAAATAAAACACATTTTCTAAAAACTCTTGCTTTTTAACAAATCATGTAAATCTTCTAGAAGCTGTGATTTTAAAAAACGGGGGAAGTAAGCTTTTCTTATTTCCGGACGTATGCGCAAACTATAGAAAGTCGTTATGACGTAGAATGTGAATACTTTGTAGATTCTGTTGATGAAATAAAACACATTTTCTAAAAACTCGTGTTTTTTACGAAATCATGTAAACCTTCTAGAAGCTGTGATTTCGAAAGACGGGGGAAGTAAGCTTTTCTTATTTCCGGACGCATGCGCAAACTATAGAAAGTTGTTATGACATAGAATGTGCATACTTTGTAGATTCCATTTATGAAATAAAAGACATTTTCTAAAAACTCGTGTTTTTTACGAAATCATGTAAACCTTCTAGAAGCTGTGATTTTAAAAAACGGGGGAAGTAAGCTTTTCTTATTTCCCAACGCATGCGCAAACTATAGAATGTCGTTATGACGTAGAATGTGCATACTTTGTTGATTCCATTTATGAAATAAAACACATTTTCTAAAAACTCATGTTTTTTACGAAATCATGTAAACCTTCTAGAAGCAGTGATTTTAGAAAACGGGGGAAGTAAGCTTTTCTTATTTCCGGACGCATGCACAAACTATAGAAAGTCCTTATGACGTAGAATGTGCATACTTTGTTGATTCCATTTATGAAATAAAACACATTTTCTAAAAACTCGTGCTTTTTAAGAAATCATGTAAACCTTCTAGACACTGTGATTTTAAAAAACGAGGGACGTAAGCTTTTCTTATTTCCAAACGCATGCGCAAACTATAGAAAGTTGTTATGACGTAGAATGTGTATACTTTGTTGATTCCATTTATGAAATAAAACAGATTTTCTAAAAACTCGTGTTTTTTACGAAATCATGTAAACCTTCCAGAAGCTGTGATTTTAAAAAACGGGGGAAGTAAGCTTTTCTTATTTCCGAACGCATGCGCAAACTATAGAAAGTCGTTATGACGTAGAATGTGCATACTTTGTAGATTCCATTTATGAAATAAAGCACATTTTCTAAAAACTCGTGTTTTTTACGAAATCATGTAAACCTTCTAGAAGCTGTGATTTTAAAAAATGGTGGAAGTAAGCTTTTCTTATTTCCGGACGAATGCACAAACTATAGAAAGTCGTTATGACGTAGAATGTGCATACTTTGTTGATTCCATCTATGAAATAAAAGACATTTTCTAAAAACTCGTGTTTTTTAAGAAATCATGTAAACCTTCTAAAAGCTGTGATTTTAAAAAATGGTGGAAGTAAGCTTTTCTTATTTACGGACGCATGCGCAAACTATAGAAAGTCCTTATGACATAGAATGTGCATACTTTGTTGATTCCATTTGTGAAATAAAATACATTTTCTAAAAACTCGTGTTTTTTAAGAAATCATGTAAACCTTCTAGACGCTGTGATTTTAAAAAACGGGGGAAGTAAGCTTTTCTTATTTCCAAACGCATGCGCAAAATATAGAAAGTCGTTATGACGTAGAATGTGCATACTCTGTACATTCCATTTATCAAATAAAACACATTTTTCAAAAACTCGTGTTTTTTACGAAATCATGTAAACCTTCTAGAAGCTGTGATTTTAAAAAAGGGGGGAAGTAAGCTTTTCTTATTTCTGGACGCATGCGCAAACTATAGAAAGTCGTTATGACGTAGAATGTGCATACTTTGTTGATTCCATTTATGAAATAAAACACATTTTCTAAAAACTCGTGTTTTTTAAGAAATCATGTAAACCTTCTAGAAGCTGTGATTTTAAAAAACGGGGGAAGTAAGCTTTTCTTATTTCCGGACGAATGCGCAAACTATAGAAAGTCGTTAGGACGTAGAATGTGCATACTTTGTTGATTCTATTTATGAAATAAAACACATTTTCTAAAAACTCGTGTTTTTTAAAAAATCATGTAAACCTTCTAGAAGCTGTGATTTTAAAAAACGGGGGAAGTAAGCTTTTCTTATTTTCGGACGCATGCGCAAAACTATAGAAATTCGTTATGACGTAGAATGTGCAAACTTTGTTGATTCCATTCATGAAATAAAACACATTTTCTAAAAACTCGCATTTTTTACGAAATCATGTAAACCTTCTAAAAGCTGTGATTTTAAAAAACGGGGGAGGTAATCTTTTCTTATTTCCAATCGCATGCGCATACTATAGAAAGTCGTTATGACATAGAATGTGCATACTTTGTTGATTCCATTTATGAAATAAAACACATTTTCTAAAAACTCGTGTTTTTTAACAAATCATGTAAACCTTCTAGAAGCTGTGATTTTAAAAAACGAGGGAAGTAAGCTTTTCTTATTTCCAAACGCATGTGCAAACTATAGAAAGTCGTTATGACGTAGAATGTGCATACTTTGTTGATTACATTTATGAAATAAAACACATTTTCTAAAAACTCGTGTTTTTTAAGAAATCATGAAAACCTTCTAGAAGCTGTGATTTTGAAAAACGGTGGAAGTAAGCTTTTCTTATTTCCAGAAGCATGCGCAAACTATAGAAAGTCCTTATGACGTAGAATGTGCATACTTTGTTGATTCCAATTATGAAATAAAACACATTTTCTAAAAACTCGTGTTTTTTAAGAAATCATGTAAACCTTCTAGACGTTGTAATTTTAAAAAACTGGGGAAGTAAGCTTTTCTTATTTCCAAACGCATGCGCAAACTATAGAAAGTCGTTATGACGTAGAATGTGCATACTTTGTTGATTCCATTTATGAAATAAAACAGATTTTCTAAAAACTCATGTTTTTTAAGAAATCATGTAAACCTTCTAGAAGCTGTGATTTTAAAAAATGGGGGAAGTAAGCTTTTCTTATTTCCGGATGCATGCGCAAACTATAGAAAGTCGTTATGACGTAGAATGTGCATACTTTGTAGATTCCGTTTATGAAATAAAACACATTTTCTAAAAACTCGTGTTTTTTACGAAATCATGTAAACCTTCTAGAAGCTGTGATTTCGAAAGACGGGGGAAGTAAGCTTTTCTTATTTCTAGACACATGCGCAAACTATAGGAAGTTGTTATGACGTAGAATGTGCATACTTTGTAGATTCCATTTATGAAATAAAGCACATTTTCTAAAAACAAATGTTTTTTACGAAATCATGTAAAGCTTCTAGAAGCCGTGATTTAAAAAAACGGTGGAAGTAAGCTTTTCTTATTTCGGGATGAATGCGCAAACTATACAAAGTCGTTATGACGTAGAATGTGCATACTTTGTTGATTCCATTTATGAAATAAAACACATTTTTAAAAACTCGTGTTTTTTAACAAATCATGTAAACCTTCTAGAAGCTGTGATTTTAAATAACGGGGGAAGTAAGCTTTTCTTATTTCCGGACGCATGCGCAAACTATAGAAAGTCATTATGACGTAGAATGTGCATACTTTGTAGATTCTGTTTCTGAAATAAAACACATTTTCTCAAAACACGTGTTTTTTACGAAATCATGTAAACCTTTTAGAAGCTGTGATTTCGAAAGACAGGGGAAGTAAGCTTTTCTTATTTCCGGACGCATGCGCAAGCTATAGAAAGGTTTTATGACATAGAATGTGCATACTTTGTAGATTCCATTTATGAAATAAAAGACATTTTCTAAAAACTCGTGTTTTTTACGAAATCATGTAAACCTTCTAGAAGCTGTGATTTTAAAAAACGAGGGAAGTAAGCTTTTCTTATTTCCGAACGCATGCGCAAACTATAGAATGTCGTTATGACGTAGAATGTGCATACTTTGTTGATTCCATTTATGAAATAAAACACATTTTCTAACAACTCGTGTTTTTTACGAAATCATGTAAACCTTCTAGAAGCTGTGATTTTAGAAAATGGGGGAAGTAAACTTTTCTTATTTCCGGACGCATGCACAAACTATAGAAAGTCCTTATGACGTAGAATGTGCATACTTTGTTGATTCCATTTATGAAATAAAACACATTTTCTAAAAACTCGTGCTTTTTAAGAAATCATGTAAACCTTCTAGACACTGTGATTTTAAAAAACGGGGAAAGTAAGCTTTTCTTATTTCCAAACGCACGAGCAAACTATAGAAAGTCGTTATGACGTAGAATGTGTATACTTTGTTGATTCCATTTATGAAATAAAACAGATTTTCTAAAAACTCGTGTTTTTTACGAAATCATGTAAACCTTCAAGAAGCTGTGATTTTAAAAAACGGGGGAAGTAAGCTTTTCTTATTTCCGAACGCATGCGCAAACTATAGAAAGTCGTTATGACGTAGAATGTGCATACTTTGTAGATTTCATTTATGAAATAAAGCACATTTTCTAAAAACTCGTGTTTTTTACGAAATCATGTAAACCTTCTAGAAGCTGTGATTTTAAAAAATGGTGGAAGTAAGCTTTTCTTATTTCCGGACGAATGCGCAAACTATAGAAAGTCGTTATGACGTAGAATGTGCATACTTTGTTGATTCCATTTATGAAATAAAACACATTTTCTAAAAACTCGTGTTTTTTAAGAAATCACGTAAACCTTCTAGAAGCTGTGATTTTAAAAAACGGTGGAAGTAAGCTTTTCTTATTTACGGACGCATGCACAAACTATAGAAAGTCCTTATGACGTAGAATGTGCATACTTTGTTGATTCCATTTATGAAATAAAAAACATTTTCTAAAAACTCGTGTTTTTTAAGAAATCATGTAAACCTTCTGGAAGCTGTGATTTTAAAAAACGGGGGAAGTAAGCTTTTCTTATTTCCAAACGCATGCGCAAACTATAGAAAGTCGTTATGACGTAGAATGTGCATACTTTGTTGATTCCATTTATGAAATAAAACACATTTTCTAAAAACTCGTGTTTTTTAAGAAATCATGTAAACCTTCTAGAAGCTGTAATTTTAAAAAACGGGGGAAGTAAGCTTTTCTTATTTCCGGACGCATGCGCAAACTATAGAAATTCATTATGACGTAGAATGTGCATACTTTCTTGATTCCATTTATGAAATAAAACACATTTTCTAAAAACTCGTGTTTTTTAAGAAATCATGTAAACCTTCTAGAAGCTGTGATTTTAAAAAACGGGGGAAGTAAGCTTTTCTTATTTCCAAACGCATGCGCAAACTATAGAAAGTCGTTATGACGTAGAATGTGCATACTTTGTTCATTCCATTTATGAAATAAAACACATTTTCTAAAAACTCGTGTTTTTTAAGAAATCATGTAAACCTTCTAGAAGCTGTGATTTTAAAAAACGGGGGAAGTAAGCTTTTCTTATTTCCAGACGCATGTGCAAACTATAGAAAGTCGTTACGACGTAGAATGTGCATACTTTGTTGATTCCATTTATGAAATAAAACACATTTTCTAAAAACTCGTGTTTTTTAAGAAGTCATGTAAACCTTCTAGAAGCTGTGATTTTAAAAAACGGTGGAAGTAAGCTTTTCTTATTTCCGGACGCATGTGCAAACTATAGAAATTCGTTATGACGTAGAATGTGCATACTTTGTTGATTCCATTTATGAAATAAAACACATTTTCTAAAAATTCGTGTTTTTTAAGAAATCATGTAAACCTTCTAGAAGCTGTGATTTTAAAAAACGGGGGAAGTAAGCTTTTCTTATTTCTGGACGCATGCTCAAACTATAGAAAGTCGTTATGATGTAGAATGTGCATACTTTGTATATTCCATTTATGAAATAAAACACATTTTCTAAAAACTCGTGTTTTTTACGAAATCATGTAAACCTTCTAGAAGCTGTGATTTTAAAAAACGGTGGAAGTAAGCTTTTCTTATTTCCGGACAAATGCACAAACTATAGAAAGTCGTGATGACGTAGAATGTGCATACTTTGTTGATTCCATTTATGAAATAAAACACATTTGCTAAAAACTCGTGTTTTTTAAGAAATCATGTAAACCTTCTAGAAGCCGTGATTTTAAAAAATGGTGGAAGTAAGCTTTTCTTATTTCCGGACGCATGCACAAACTATAGAAAGTCCTTATGACGTAGAATGTGCATACTTTGTTGATTCCATTTATGAAATAAAACACATTTTCTAAAAACTTGTGTTTTTTAAGAAATGATGTAAACCTTCTAGACGCTGTGATTTTAAAAAACGGGGGAAGTAAGCTTTTCTTATTTCCAAACGCATGCGCAAACTATAGAAAGTCGTTATGACGTAGAATGTGCATACTTTGTTGATTCCATTTATGAAATAAAACACATTTTCAAAAAACTCGTGTTTTTTAAGAAATCATGTAAACCTTCTAGAAGCTGTGATTTTAAAAAACGGGGGAAGTAAGCTTTTCTTATTTTCGGACGCATGCGCAAACTATAGAAAGTCGTTATGACATAGAATATGCATACTTTGTTGATTCAATTTATGAAATAAAACACATTTTCTAAAAAGTCGTGTTTTTTACGAAATCATGTAAACCTTCTAGAAGCTGTGATTTTCAAAAACGGGGGAAGTAAGCTTTTCTTATTTCCAAACGCATACGCAAACTATAGAAAGTCGTTATGACGTAGAATGTGCATACTTTGTTGATTCCATTTATGAAATAAAACAGATTTTCTAAAAACTCATTTTTTTTAAGAAATCATGTAAACATTCTAGACGCTGTGATTTTAAAAAACGGGGGAAGTAAGCTTTTCTTATTTCCAAACGCATGCGCAAACTATAGAAAGTCGTTATGACGTAGAATGTGCATACTTTTCTGATTGCATTTATGAAATAAAACAAATTTTCTAAAAACTCGTTTTTTTAAGAAATCATGTAAACCTTCTAAAAGATGTGATTTTAAAAAATGGGGGAGGTAAGCTTTTCTTATTTCCAAACGCATGCGCAAACTATAGAAAGTCGTTATGACGTAGAATGTGCATACTTTGTTGATTTCATTTATGAAATAAAACACATTTTCTAAAAACTCGTGTTTTTTAACAAATCATGTAAACCTTCTAGAAGCTGTGATTTTAAAAAACGGGGGAAGTAAGCTTTTCTTATTTCCAAATGCATGCGCAAACTATAGAAAGTCGTTATGACGTAGAATGTGCATACTTTGTTCATTCCATTTATGAAATAAAACACATTTTCTAAAAACTCGTGTTTTTTAAGAAATCATGTAAACCTTCTAGAAGCTGTGATTTTGAAAAACGGTGGAAGTAAGCTTTTCTTATTTCCGGACGCATGCGCAGACTATAGAAAGTCCTTATGACGTAGAATGTGCATACTTTGTTCATTCCATTTATGAAATAAAACACATTTTCTAAAAACTCATCTTTTTTACAAAATCATGTAAACCTTATAGAAGCTGTGATTTTAAAAAACGGTGGAAGTAAGCTTTTCTTATTTCCGGTCGAATGCGCAAACTATAGAAAGTCGTTATTACGTAGAATGTGCATACTTTGTTGATTCCAATTATGAAATAAAACACATTTTCTAAAAACTAGTGTTTTTTAAGAAATCATGTAAACCTTCTAGAAGATGTGATTTTAAAAAACGGGGGAAGTAAGCTTTTCTTATTTCCAAACGCATGCGCAAACTATAAAAAGTCGTTATGACGTAGAATGTGCATACTTTGTTCATTCCATTTATGAAATAAAACACATTTTCTAAAAACTCGTGTTTTGTAAGAAATCATGTAAACCTTCTAGAAGCTGTGATTTTAAAAAATGGGGGAAGTAAGCTTTTCTTATTTTCGGACGCATGCGCAAACTATAGAAAGTCGTTATGACGTAGAATGTGCATACTTTGTAGATTCCATTTATGAAATAAAACACATTTTCTAAAAACTCGTGTTTTTTACGAAATCATGTAAACCTTCTAGAAGCCGTGATTTCAAAAAATGGTGGAAGTAAGCTTTTCTTATTTCCGGACGCATGCGCAAACTATAGAAAGTCGTTATGATGTAGAATGTGCATACTTTGTTTGTTCCATTTATGAAATAAAACACATTTTCTAAAAACTCGTGTTTTTTACGAAATCAGGTAAACCTTCTAGAAGCTGTGATTTTAACAAACGGGGGAAGTAAGCTTTTCTTATTTCCGGACGCATCCACAAACTATAGAAAGTCATTATGACGAAGAATGTGCATACTTTGTAGATTCCATTTATGAAATAAAGCACATTTTCTAAAAACAAATGTTTTTTACGAAATCATGTAAAGCTTCTAGAAGCTGTGATTTAAAAAAACGGTGGAAGTAAGCTTTTCTTATTTCCGGATGAATGCGCAAACTATACAAATTCGTTATGACGTAGAATGTGCATACTTTGTTGATTCCATTTATGAAATAAAACACATTTTCTAAAAACTCGTGTTTTTTAACAAATCATGTAAACCTTCTAGACGCTGTGATTTTAAAAAACGGGGGAAGTAAGCTTTTCTTATTTCCGGACGCATGCGCAAACTATAGAAAGTCATTATGACGTAGAATGTGCATACTTTGTAGATTCCGTTTATGAAATAAAACACATTTTCTCAAAACACGTGTTTTTTACGAAATCATGTAAACCTTTTAGAAGCTGTGATTTCGAAAGACGGGGGAAGTAAGCTTTTCTTATTTCCGGACGGATGCGCAAACTATAGAAAGTTGTTATGACATAGAATGTGCATACTTTGTAGATTCCATTTATGAAATAAAAGACATTTTCTAAAAACTCGTGTTTTTTACGAAATAATGTAAACCTTCTAGAAGCTGTGATTTTAAAAAACGGGGGAAGTAAGCTTTTCTTATTTCCGAACGCATGCGCAAACTATAGAAAGTCGTTATGACGTAGAATGTGCATACTTTGTTGATTCCATTTATGAAATAAAACAAATTTTCTAAAAACTCGTTTTTTTTAAGAAATCATGTAAACCTTCTAGACGCTGTGATTTTAAAAAACGGGGGAAGTAAGCTTTTCTTATTTCCAAACGCATGCGCAAACTATAGAAAGTCGTTATGACGTAGAATGTGCATACTTTGTTGATTCCGCTTATGAAATAAAAGAAATTTCTAAAAACTCGTGTTTTTTAGGAAATCATGTAAACCTTCTAGAAGCCGGGATTTTAAAAAACGGGGGAAGTAAGCTTTTCTTATTTCCGGACGCATGTGCAAACTATAGAAAGTCGTTATGACGTAGAATGTGCATACTTTGTTAATTGCATTTATGAAATAAAACACATTTTCTAAAAACTCGTGTTTTTTAAGAAATCATGTAAACCTTCTAGAAGCTGTGATTTTAAAAAATGGGGGAAGTAAGCTTTTCTTATTTCCGGACGCATGCGCAAATTATAGAAAGTCGTTATGACGTAGAATGTGCATACTTTGTAGATTCCATTTATGAAATAAAGCACATTTTCTAAAAACAAATGTTTTTTACGAAATCATGTAAAGCTTCTAGAAGCTGTGATTTAAAAAAACGGTGGAAGTAAGCTTTTCTTATTTCCGGATGAATGCGCAAACTATACAAATTCGTTATGACGTAGAATGTGCATACTTTGTTGATTCCATTTATGAAATAAAACACATTTTCTAAAAACTCGTGTTTTTTAACAAATCATGTAAACCTTCTAGACGCTGTGATTTTAAAAAATGGGGGAAGTAAGCTTTTCTTATTTCCGGACGCATGCGCAAACTATAGAAAGTCATTATGACGTAGAATGTGCATACTTTGTAGATTCCGTTTATGAAATAAAACACATTTTCTCAAAACACGTGTTTTTTACGAAATCATGTAAACCTTTTAGAAGCTGTGATTTCGAAAGACGGGGGAAGTAAGCTTTTCTTATTTCCGGACGCATGCGCAAACTATAGAAAGTTGTTATGACATAGAATGTGCATACTTTGTAGATTCCATTTATGAAATAAAAGACATTTTCTAAAAACTCGTGTTTTTTACGAAATCATGTAAACCTTCTAGAAGCTGTGATTTTAAAAAACGGGGGAAGTAAGCTTTTCTTATTTCCGAACGCATGCGCAAACTATAGAATGTCGTTATGACGTAGAATGTGCATACTTTGTTGATTCCATTTATGAAATAAAACACATTTTCTAAAAACTCGTGTTTTTTACGAAATCATGTAAACCTTCTACAAGCTGTGATTTTAGAAAACGGGGGAAGTAAACTTTTCTTATTTCTGGATGCATGTAAAAACTATAGAAAGTCGTTATGACGTAGAATGTGCATACTTTGTTGATCCCATTTATGAAATAAAACACATTTTCTAAAAACTCGTGCTTTTGAAGAAATCATGTAAACCTTCTAGACACTGTGATTTTGAAAAACGGGGAAAGTAAGCCTTTGTTTTTTCCAAACGCATGCGCAAACTATAGAAAGTCGTTATGACGTAGAATGTGTATACTTTGTTGATTCCATTTATGAAATAAAACAGATTTTCTAAAAACTCGTGTTTTTTACGAAATCATGTAAACCTTCAAGAAGCTGTGATTTTAAAAAACGGGGGAAGTAAGCATTTCTTATTTCCGAATGAATGCGCAAACTATAGAAAGTCGTTATGATGTAGAATGTGCATACTTTGTAGATTCCATTTATGAAATAAAGCACATTTTCTAAAAACTCGTGTTCTTTACGAAATCATGTAAACCTTCTAGAAGCTGTGATTTTAAAAAATGGTGGAAGTAAGCTTTTCTTATTTCCGGACGAATGCGCAAACTATAGAAAGTCGTTATGACGTAGAATGTGCATACTTTGTTGATTCCATTTATGAAATAAAACACATTTTCTAAAAACTCGTGTTTTTTAAGAAATCATGTAAACCTTCTAGAAGCTGTGATTTTGAAAAACGGTGGAAGTAAGCTTTTCTTATTTCCAGATGCATGCGCAAACTATAGAAAGTCCTTATGACGTAGAATGTGCATACTTTGTTGATTCCAATTATGAAATAAAACACATTTTCTAACAACTCGTGTTTTTTACAAAATCATTTAAACCTTCTAGAAGCTGTGATTTTAAAAAACGGTGGAAGTAAGCTTTTCTTATTTCCGGTCGAATGCGCAAACTATAGAAATTCGTTTTTACGTAGAATGTGCATACTTTGTTGATTCCATTTATGAAATAAAAAACATTTTCTAAAAACTCGTGTTTTTTAAGAAATCATGTAAACCTTCTAGAAGCTGTGATTTTAAAAAACGGGGGAAGTAAGCTTTTCTTATTTCCAAATGCATGCGCAAACTATAGAAAGTCGTTATGACGTAGAATGTGCATACTATGTTGATTCCATTTATGAAATAAAACACATTTTCTAAAAACTCGTGTTTTTTAAGAAATCATGTAAACCTTCTAGAAGCTGTAATTTTAAAAAACGGGGGAAGTAAGCTTTTCTTATTTCTGGACGCATGCGCAAACTATAGAAATTCGTTATGACGTAGAATATGCATACTTTCTTGATTCCATTTATGAAATAAAACACATTTTCTAGAAACTCGTGTTTTTTAAGAAATCATGTAAACCTTCTAGAAGCTGTGATTTTAAAAAACGGGGGAAGTAAGCTTTTCTTATTTCCAAACGCATGCGCAAACTATAGAAAGTCGTTATGACGTAGAATGTGCATACTTTGTTCATTCCATTTATGAAATAAAACACATTTTCTAAAAACTCATGTTTTTTAAAAAATCATGTAAACCTTCTAGAAGCTGTGATTTTAAAAAACGGTGGAAGTAAGCTTTTCTTACTTCAGGACGCATGTGCAAACTATAGAAAGTCGTTATGACGTAGAATGTGCATACTTTGTTGATTCCATTTATGAAATAAAACACATTTTCTAAAAACTCGTGTTTTTTAAGAAATCATGTAAACCTTCTAGAAGCTGTGATTTTAAAAAATGGGGGAAGTAAGCTTTTCTTTTTTCTGGACGCATGCTCAAACTATAGAAATTCGTTATGATGTAGAATGTGCATACATTGTAGATTCCATTTATGAAATAAAACACATTTTCTAAAAACTCGTGTTTTTTACGAAATCATGTAAACGTTCTAGAAGCTGTGATTTTAAAAAACGGTGGAAGTAAGCTTTTCTTACTTCAGGACGCATGTGCAAACTATAGAAAGTCGTTATGATGTAGAATGTGCATACTTTGTTGATTCCATTTATGAAATAAAACACATTTTCTAAAAACTCGTGTTTTTTAAGAAATCATGTAAACCTTCTAGAAGCTGTGATTTTAAAAAATGGGGGAAGTAAGCTTTTCTTATTTCTGGACGCATGCTCAAACTATAGAAATTCGTTATGATGTAGAATGTGCATACATTGTAGATTCCATTTATGAAATAAAACACATTTTCTAAAAACTCGTGTTTTTTACGAAATCATGTAAACCTTCTAGAATCTGTGATTTTAAAAAACGGTGGAAGTAAGCTTTTCTTATTTCCGGACGAATGCACAAACTATAGAAAGTCGTTATGACGTAGAATGTGCATACTTTGTTGATTCAATTTATGAAATAAAACACATTTTCTAAAAACTAGTGTTTCTTAAGAAATCATGTAAACCTTCTAGAAGCTGTGATTTTAAAAAATGGTGGAAGTAAGCTTTTCTTATTTCCGGACGCATGCACAAACTATAGAAAGTCCTTATGACGTAGAATGTGCATACTTTGTTGATTCCATTTATCAAATAAAACACATTTTCTAAAAACTTGTGTTTTTTAAGAAATGATGTAAACCTTCTAGACGCTGTGATTTTAAAAAACGGGGGAAGTAAGCTTTTCTTATTTCCAAACGCATCCGCAAACTATAGAAAGTCGTTATGACGTAGAATGTGCATACTTTGTTGATTCCATTTATGAAATAAAACACATTTTCTAAAAACTCGTGTTTTTTAAGAAATCGTGTAAACCTTCTAGAAGCTGTGATTTTGAAAAACGGTGGAAGTAAGCTTTTCTTATTTCCGGACGCATGCGCAAACTATAGAAAGTCCTTATGACGTAGAATGTGCATACTTTGTTGATTCAATTTATGAAATAAAACACATTTTCTAAAAAGTCGTGTTTTTTACGAAATCATGTAAACCTTCTAGAAGCTGTGATTTTCAAAAACGGGGGAAGTAAGCTTTTCTTATTTCCAAACGCATGCGCAAAATATAGAAAGTCGTTATGACGTAGAATGTGCATACTTTGTTGATTCCATTTATGAAATAAAACAGATTTTCTAAAAACTCGTTTTTTTTAAGAAATCATGTAAACCTTCTAGACGCTGTGATTTTAAAAAACAGGGGAAGTAAGCTTTTCTTATTTCCAAACGCATGCGCAAACTATAGAAAGTCGTTATGACGTAGAATGTGCATACTTTGTTGATTCCATTTATGAAATAAAACAAATTTTCTAAAAACTCGTTTTTTTTAAGAAATCATGTAAACCTTCTAAAAGCTGTGATTTTAAAAAATGGGGGAGGTAAGCTTTTCTTATTTCCAAACGCATGCGCAAACTATAGAAAGTCGTTATAACGTAGAATGTGCATACTTTGTTGATTTCATTTATGAAATAAAACACATTTTTCTAGAAGCTGTGTTTTTTAAGAAATCGTGTAAACCTTCTAGAAGCTGTGATTTTGAAAAACGGTGGAAGTAAGCTTTTCTTATTTCCGGACGCATGCGCAAACTATAGAAAGTCCTTATGACGTAGAATGTGCATACTTTGTTGATTCCATTTGTGAAATAAAACACATTTTCTAAAAACTCGTGTTTTTTAAGAAATCATGTAAACCTTCTAGACGCTGTGATTTTAAAAAACGGGGGAAGTAAGCTTTTCTTATTTCCAAACGCATGCGCAAAATATAGAAAGTCGTTATGACGTATAAGGTGCATACTCTGTACATTCCATTTATCAAATAAAACACATTTTCCAAAAACTCGTGGTTTTTACGAAATCATGTAAACCTTCTAGAAGCTGTGATTTTAAAAAACGGGGGAAGTAAGCTTTTCTTATTTCCGGACGCATGCGCAAACTATAGAAAGTCGTTATGACGTAGAATGTGCATACTTTGTTGATTCCATTTATGAAATAAAACACATTTTCTAAAAACTCGTGTTTTTTAAGAAATCATGTAAACCTTCTAGAAGCTGTGATTTTAAAAAACGGGGGAAGTAAGCTTTTCTTATTTCCGGACGAATGCGCAAACTATAGAAAGACGTTATGACGTAGAATGTGCATACTTTGTTGATTCTATTTATGAAATAAAACACATTTTCTAAAAACTCGTGTTTTTTAAGAAATCATGTAAACCTTCTAGAAGCTGTAATTTTAAAAAACGGGGGAAGTAAGCTTTTCTTATTTCCGGACGCATGCGCAAACTATAGAAATTCGTTATGACGTAGAATATGCATACTTTCTTGATTCCATTTATGAAATAAAACACATTTTCCAAAAACTCGTGTTTTTTAAGAAATCATGTAAACCTTCTAGAAGCTGTGATTTTAAAAAACGGTGGAAGTAAGCTTTTCTTACTTCCGGACGCATGTGCAAACTATAGACAGTCGTTATGACGTAGAATGTGCATACTTTGTTGATTCCATTTATGAAATAAAACACATTTTCTAAAAACTCGTGTTTTTTAAGAAGTCATGTAAACCTTCTAGAAGCTGTGATTTTAAAAAACTGTGGAAGTAAGCTTTTCTTATTTCCGGACGCATGTGCAAACTATAGAAAGTCGTTATGACGTAGAATGTGCATACTTTGTAGATTCTGTTTCTGAAATAAAACACATTTTCTCAAAACACGTGTTTTTTACGAAATCATGTAAACCTTTTAGAAGCTGTGATTTCGAAAGACAGGGGAAGTAAGCTTTTCTTATTTCCGGACGCATGCGCAAGCTATAGAAAGGTTTTATGACATAGAATGTGCATACTTTGTAGATTCCATTTATGAAATAAAAGACATTTTCTAAAAACTCGTGTTTTTTACGAAATCATGTAAACCTTCTAGAAGCTGTGATTTTAAAAAACGAGGGAAGTAAGCTTTTCTTATTTCCGAACGCATGCGCAAACTATAGAATGTCGTTATGACGTAGAATGTGCATACTTTGTTGATTCCATTTATGAAATAAAACACATTTTCTAAAAACTCGTGTTTTTTACGAAATCATGTAAACCTTCTAGAAGCTGTGATTTTAGAAAATGGGGGAAGTAAACTTTTCTTATTTCCGGACGCATGCACAAACTATAGAAAGTCCTTATGACGTAGAATGTGCATACTTCGTTGATTCCATTTATGAAATAAAACACATTTTCTAAAAACTCGTGCTTTTTAAGAAATCATGTAAACCTTCTAGACACTGTGATTTTAAAAAACGGGGAAAGTAAGCTTTTCTTATTTCCAAACGCACGAGCAAACTATAGAAAGTCGTTATGACGTAGAATGTGTATACTTTGTTGATTCCATTTATGAAATAAAACAGATTTTCTAAAAACTCGTGTTTTTTACGAAATAATGTAAACCTTCAAGAAGCTGTGATTTTAAAAAACGGGGGAAGTAAGCTTTTCTTATTTCCGAACGCATGCGCAAACTATAGAAAGTCGTTATGACGTAGAATGTGCATACTTTGTAGATTTCATTTATGAAATAAAGCACATTTTCTAAAAACTCGTGTTTTTTACGAAATCATGTAAACCTTCTAGAAGCTGTGATTTTAAAAAATGGTGGAAGTAAGCTTTTCTTATTTCCGGACGAATGCGCAAACTATAGAAAGTCGTTATGACGTAGAATGTGCATACTTTGTTGATTCCATTTATGAAATAAAACACATTTTCTAAAAACTCGTGTTTTTTAAGAAATCACGTAAACCTTCTAGAAGCTGTGATTTTAAAAAACGGTGGAAGTAAGCTTTTCTTATTTACGGACGCATGCACAAACTATAGAAAGTCCTTATGACGTAGAATGTGCATACTTTGTTGATTCCATTTATGAAATAAAAAACATTTTCTAAAAACTCGTGTTTTTTAAGAAATCATGTAAACCTTCTGGAAGCTGTGATTTTAAAAAACGGGGGAAGTAAGCTTTTCTTATTTCCAAACTCATGCGCAAACTATAGAAAGTCGTTATGACGTAGAATGTGCATACTTTGTTGATTCCATTTATGAAATAAAACACATTTTCTAAAAACTCGTGTTTTTTAAGAAATCATGTAAACCTTCTAGAAGCTGTAATTTTAAAAAACGGGGGAAGTAAGCTTTTCTTATTTCCGGACGCATGCACAAACTATAGAAATTCGTTATGACGTAGAATGTGCATACTTTCTTGATTCCATTTATGAAATAAAACACATTTTCTAAAAACTCGTGTTTTTTAAGAAATCATGTAAACCTTCTAGAAGCTGTGATTTTAAAAAACGGGGGAAGTAAGCTTTTCTTATTTCCAAACGCATGCGCAAACTATAGAAAGTCGTTATGACGTAGAATGTGCATACTTTGTTCATTCCATTTATGAAATAAAACACATTTTCTAAAAACTCGTGTTTTTTAAGAAATCATGTAAACCTTCTAGAAGCTGTGATTTTAAAAAACGGGGGAAGTAAGCTTTTCTTATTTCCAGACGCATGTGCAAACTATAGAAAGTCGTTACGACGTAGAATGTGCATACTTTGTTGATTCCATTTATGAAATAAAACACATTTTCTAAAAACTCGTGTTTTTTAAGAAGTCATGTAAACCTTCTAGAAGCTGTGATTTTAAAAAACGGTGGAGGTAAGCTTTTCTTATTTCCGGACGCATGTGCAAACTATAGAAAGTCGTTATGACGTAGAATGTGCATACTTTGTTGATTCCATTTATGAAATAAAACACATTTTCTAAAAATTCGTGTTTTTTAAGAAATCATGTAAACCTTCTAGAAGCTGTGATTTTAAAAAACGGGGGAAGTAAGCTTTTCTTATTTCTGGACGCATGCTCAAACTATAGAAAGTCGTTATGATGTAGAATGTGCATACTTTGTATATTCCATTTATGAAATAAAACACATTTTCTAAAAACTCGTGTTTTTTACGAAATCATGTAAACCTTCTAGAAGCTGTGATTTTAAAAAACGGTGGAAGTAAGCTTTTCTTATTTCCGGACGAATGCACAAACTATAGAAAGTCGTGATGACGTAGAATGTGCATACTTTGTTGATTCAATTTATGAAATAAAACACATTTTCTAAAAACTAGTGTTTTTTAAGAAATCATGTAAACCTTCTAGAAGCTGTGATTTTAAAAAATGGTGGAAGTAAGCTTTTCTTATTTCCGGACGCATGCACAAACTATAGAAAGTCCTTATGACGTAGAATGTGCATACTTTGTTGATTCCATTTATGAAATAAAACACATTTTCTAAAAACTTGTGTTTTTTAAGAAATGATGTAAACCTTCTAGACGCTGCGATTTTAAAAAACGGGGGAAGTAAGCTTTTCTTATTTCCAAACGCATGCGCAAACTATAGAAAGTCGTTATGACGTAGAATGTGCATACTTTGTTGATTCCATTTATGAAATAAAACACATTTTCAAAAAACTCGTGTTTTTTAAGAAATCATGTAAACCTTCTAGAAGCTGTGATTTTAAAAAAAGGGGGAAGTAAGCTTTTCTTATTTTCGGACGCATGCGCAAACTATAGAAAGTCGTTATGACATAGAATATGCATACTTTGTTGATTCAATTTATGAAATAAAACACATTTTCTAAAAAGTCGTGTTTTTTACGAAATCATGTAAACCTTCTAGAAGCTGTGATTTTCAAAAACGGGGGAAGTAAGCTTTTCTTATTTCCAAACGCATACGCAAACTATAGAAAGTCGTTATGACGTAGAATGTGCATACTTTGTTGATTCCATTTATGAAATAAAACAGATTTTCTAAAAACTCATTTTTTTTAAGAAATCATGTAAACATTCTAGACGCTGTGATTTTAAAAAACGGGGGAAGTAAGCTTTTCTTATTTCCAAACGCATGCGCAAACTATAGAAAGTCGTTATGACGTAGAATGTGCATACTTTGCTGATTGCATTTATGAAATAAAACAAATTTTCTAAAAACTCGTTTTTTTAAGAAATCATGTAAACCTTCTAAAAGATGTGATTTTAAAAAATGGGGGAGGTAAGCTTTTCTTATTTCCAAACGCATGCGCAAACTATAGAAAGTCGTTATGACGTAGAATGTGCATACTTTGTTGATTTCATTTATGAAATAAAACACATTTTCTAAAAACTCGTGTTTTTTAACAAATCATGTAAACCTTCTAGAAGCTGTGATTTTAAAAAACGGGGGAAGTAAGCTTTTCTTATTTCCAAATGCATGCGCAAACTATAGAAAGTCGTTATGACGTAGAATGTGCATACTTTGTTCATTCCATTTATGAAATAAAACACATTTTCTAAAAACTCGTGTTTTTTAAGAAATCATGTAAACCTTCTAGAAGCTGTGATTTTGAAAAACGGTGGAAGTAAGCTTTTCTTATTTCCGGACGCATGTGCAGACTATAGAAAGTCCTTATGACGTAGAATGTGCATACTTTGTTCGTTCCATTTATGAAATAAAACACATTTTCTAAAAACTCATCTTTTTTACAAAATCATGTAAACCTTATAGAAGCTGTGATTTTAAAAAACGGTGGAAGTAAGCTTTTCTTATTTCCGGTCGAATGCGCAAACTATAGAAAGTCGTTATTACGTAGAATGTGCATACTTTGTTGATTCCAATTATGAAATAAAACACATTTTCTAAAAACTAGTGTTTTTTAAGAAATCATGTAAACCTTCTAGAAGATGTGATTTTAAAAAACGGGGGAAGTAAGCTTTTCTTATTTCCAAACGCATGCGCAAACTATAAAAAGTCGTTATGACGTAGAATGTGCATACTTTGTTCATTCCATTTATGAAATAAAACACATTTTCTAAAAACTCGTGTTTTGTAAGAAATCATGTAAACCTTCTAGAAGCTGTGATTTTAAAAAATGGGGGAAGTAAGCTTTTCTTATTTTCGGACGCATGCGCAAACTATAGAAAGTCGTTATGACGTAGAATGTGCATACTTTGTAGATTCCATTTATGAAATAAAACACACTTTCTAAAAACTCGTGTTTTTTACGAAATCATGTAAACCTTCTAGAAGCCGTGATTTCAAAAAATGGTGGAAGTAAGCTTTTCTTATTTCCGGACGCATGCGCAAACTATAGAAAGTCGTTATGATGTAGAATGTGCATACTTTGTTTGTTCCATTTATGAAATAAAACACATTTTCTAAAAACTCGTGTTTTTTACGAAATCAGGTAAACCTTCTAGAAGCTGTGATTTTAACAAACGGGGGAAGTAAGCTTTTCTTATTTCCGGACGCATGCACAAACTATAGAAAGTCATTATGACGAAGAATGTGCATACTTTGTAGATTCCATTTATGAAATAAAGCACATTTTCTAAAAACAAATGTTTTTTACGAAATCATGTAAAGCTTCTAGAAGCTGTGATTTAAAAAAACGGTGGAAGTAAGCTTTTCTTATTTCCGGATGAATGCGCAAACTATACAAATTCGTTATGATGTAGAATGTGCATACTTTGTTGATTCCATTTATGAAATAAAACACATTTTCTAAAAACTCGTGTTTTTTAACAAATCATGTAAACCTTCTAGACGCTGTGATTTTAAAAAACGGGGGAAGTAAGCTTTTCTTATTTCCGGACGCATGCGCAAACTATAGAAAGTCATTATGACGTAGAATGTGCATACTTTGTAGATTCCGTTTATGAAATAAAACACATTTTCTCAAAACACGTGTTTTTTACGAAATCATGTAAACCTTTTAGAAGCTGTGATTTCGAAAGACGGGGGAAGTAAGCTTTTCTTATTTCCGGACGGATGCGCAAACTATAGAAAGTTGTTATGACATAGAATGTGCATACTTTGTAGATTCCATTTATGAAATAAAAGACATTTTCTAAAAACTCGTGTTTTTTACGAAATAATGTAAACCTCCTAGAAGCTGTGATTTTAAAAAACGGGGGAAGTAAGCTTTTCTTATTTCCGAACGCATGCGCAAACTATAGAAAGTCGTTATGACGTAGAATGTGCATACTTTGTTGATTCCATTTATGAAATAAAACAAATTTTCTAAAAACTCATTTTTTTTAAGAAATCATGTAAACCTTCTAGACGCTGTGATTTTAAAAAACGGGGGAAGTAAGCTTTTCTTATTTCCAAACGCATGCGCAAACTATAGAAAGTCGTTATGACGTAGAATGTGCATACTTTGTTGATTCCGTTTATGAAATAAAAGAAATTTCTAAAAACTCGTGTTTTTTAGGAAATCATGTAAACCTTCTAGAAGCCGGGATTTTAAAAAACGGGGGAAGTAAGCTTTTCTTATTTCCGGACGCATGCGCAAACTATAGAAAGTCGTTATGACGTAGAATGTGCATACTTTGTTAATTGCATTTATGAAATAAAAAACATTTTCTAAAAACTCGTGTTTTTTAAGAAATCATGTAAACCTTCTAGAAGCTGTGATTTTAAAAAATGGGGGAAGTAAGCTTTTCTTATTTCCGGACGCATGCGCAAATTATAGAAAGTCGTTATGACGTAGAATGTGCATACTTTGTAGATTCCATTTATGAAATAAAGCACATTTTCTAAAAACAAATGTTTTTTACGAAATCATGTAAAGCTTCTAGAAGCTGTGATTTAAAAAAACGGTGGAAGTAAGCTTTTCTTATTTCCGGATGAATGCGCAAACTATACAAATTCGTTATGACGTAGAATGTGCATACTTTGTTGATTCCATTTATGAAATAAAACACATTTTCTAAAAACTCGTGTTTTTTAACAAATCATGTAAACCTTCTAGACGCTGTGATTTTAAAAAATGGGGGAAGTAAGCTTTTCTTATTTCCGGACGCATGCGCAAACTATAGAAAGTCATTATGACGTAGAATGTGCATACTTTGTAGATTCCGTTTATGAAATAAAACACATTTTCTCAAAACACGTGTTTTTTACGAAATCATGTAAACCTTTTGGAAGCTGTGATTTCGAAAGACGGGGGAAGTAAGCTTTTCTTATTTCCGGACGCATGCGCAAACTATAGAAAGTTGTTATGACATAGAATGTGCATACTTTGTAGATTCCATTTATGAAATAAAAGACATTTTCTAAAAACTCGTGTTTTTTACGAAATCATGTAAACCTTCTAGAAGCTGTGATTTTAAAAAACGGGGGAAGTAAGCTTTTCTTATTTCCGAACGCATGCGCAAACTATAGAATGTCGTTATGACGTAGAATGTGCATACTTTGTTGATTCCATTTATGAAATAAAACACATTTTCTAAAAACTCGTGTTTTTTACGAAATCATGTAAACCTTCTACAAGCTGTGATTTTAGAAAACGGGGGAAGTAAACTTTTCTTATTTCTGGATGCATGCAAAAACTATAGAAAGTCGTTATGACGTAGAATGTGCATACTTTGTTGATCCCATTTATGAAATAAAACACATTTTCTAAAAACTCGTGCTTTTGAAGAAATCATGTAAACCTTCTAGACACTGTGATTTTGAAAAACGGGGAAAGTAAGCCTTTTTTTTTTCCAAACGCATGCGCAAACTATAGAAAGTCGTTATGACGTAGAATGTGTATACTTTGTTGATTCCATTTATGAAATAAAACAGATTTTCTAAAAACTCGTGTTTTTTACGAAATCATGTAAACCTTCAAGAAGCTGTGATTTTAAAAAACGGGGGAAGTAAGCATTTCTTATTTCCGAACGAATGCGCAAACTATAGAAAGTCGTTATGATGTAGAATGTGCATACTTTGTAGATTCCATTTATGAAATAAAGCACATTTTCTAAAAACTCGTGTTCTTTACGAAATCATGTAAACCTTCTAGAAGCTGTGATTTTAAAAAATGGTGGAAGTAAGCTTTTCTTATTTCCGGACGAATGCGCAAACTATAGAAAGTCGTTATGACGTAGAATGTGCATACTTTGTTGATTCCATTTATGAAATAAAACACATTTTCTAAAAACTCGTGTTTTTTAAGAAATCATGTAAACCTTCTAGAAGCTGTGATTTTGAAAAACGGTGGAAGTAAGCTTTTCTTATTTCCAGATGCATGCGCAAACTATAGAAAGTCCTTATGACGTAGAATGTGCATACTTTGTTGATTCCAATTATGAAATAAAACACATTTTCTAACAACTCGTGTTTTTTACAAAATCATTTAAACCTTCTAGAAGCTGTGATTTTAAAAAACGGTGGAAGTAAGCTTTTCTTATTTCCGGTCGAATGCGCAAACTATAGAAATTCGTTTTTACGTAGAATGTGCATACTTTGTTGATTCCATTTATGAAATAAAAAACATTTTCTAAAAACTCGTGTTTTTTAAGAAATCATGTAAACCTTCTAGAAGCTGTGATTTTAAAAAACGGGGGAAGTAAGCTTTTCTTATTTCCAAATGCATGCGCAAACTATAGAAAGTCGTTATGACGTAGAATGTGCATACTTTGTTGATTCCATTTATGAAATAAAACACATTTTCTAAAAACTCGTGTTTTTTAAGAAATCATGTAAACCTTCTAGAAGCTGTAATTTTAAAAAACGGGGGAAGTAAGCTTTTCTTATTTCTGGACGCATGCGCAAACTATAGAAATTCGTTATGACGTAGAATATGCATACTTTCTTGATTCCATTTATGAAATAAAACACATTTTCTAGAAACTCGTGTTTTTTAAGAAATCATGTAAACCTTCTAGAAGCTGTGATTTTAAAAAACGGGGGAAGTAAGCTTTTCTTATTTCCAAACGCATGCGCAAACTATAGAAAGTCGTTATGACGTAGAATGTGCATACTTTGTTCATTCCATTTATGAAATAAAACACATTTTCTAAAAACTCATGTTTTTTAAAAAATCATGTAAACCTTCTAGAAGCTGTGATTTTAAAAAACGGTGGAAGTAAGCTTTTCTTACTTCAGGACGCATGTGCAAACTATAGAAAGTCGTTATGACGTAGAATGTGCATACTTTGTTGATTCCATTTATGAAATAAAACACATTTTCTAAAAACTCGTGTTTTTTAAGAAATCATGTAAACCTTCTAGAAGCTGTGATTTTAAAAAATTGGGGAAGTAAGCTTTTCTTATTTCTGGACGCATGCTCAAACTATAGAAATTCGTTATGATGTAGAATGTGCATACATTGTAGATTCCATTTATGAAATAAAACACATTTTCTAAAAACTCGTGTTTTTTACGAAATCATGTAAACCTTCTAGAAGCTGTGATTTTAAAAAACGGTGGAAGTAAGCTTTTCTTACTTCAGGACGCATGTGCAAACTATAGAAAGTCATTATGACGTAGAATGTGCATACTTTGTTGATTCCATTTATGAAATAAAACACATTTTCTAAAAACTCGTGTTTTTTAAGAAATCATGTAAACCTTCTAGAAGCTGTGATTTTAAAAAATGGGGGAAGTAAGCTTTTCTTATTTCTGGACGCATGCTCAAACTATAGAAATTCGTTATGATGTAGAATGTGCATACATTGTAGATTCCATTTATGAAATAAAACACATTTTCTAAAAACTCGTGTTTTTTACGAAATCATGTAAACCTTCTAGAATCTGTGATTTTAAAAAACGGTGGAAGTAAGCTTTTCTTATTTCCGGACGAATGCACAAACTATAGAAAGTCGTTATGACGTAGAATGTGCATACTTTGTTGATTCAATTTATGAAATAAAACACATTTTCTAAAAACTAGTATTTCTTAAGAAATCATGTAAACCTTCTAGAAGCTGTGATTTTAAAAAATGGTGGAAGTAAGCTTTTCTTATTTCCGGACGCATGCACAAACTATAGAAAGTCCTTATGACGTAGAATGTGCATACTTTGTTGATTCCATTTATCAAATAAAACACATTTTCTAAAAACTTGTGTTTTTTAAGAAATGATGTAAACCTTCTAGACGCTGTGATTTTAAAAAACGGGGGAAGTAAGATTTTCTTATTTCCAAACGCATCCGCAAACTATAGAAAGTTGTTATGACGTAGAATGTGCATACTTTGTTGATTCCATTTATGAAATAAAACACATTTTCTAAAAACTCGTGTTTTTTAAGAAATCGTGTAAACCTTCTAGAAGCTGTGATTTTGAAAAACGGTGGAAGTAAGCTTTTCTTATTTCCGGACGCATGCGCAAACTATAGAAAGTCCTTATGACGTAGAATGTGCATACTTTGTTGATTCAATTTATGAAATAAAACACATTTTCTAAAAAGTCGTGTTTTTTACGAAATCATGTAAACCTTCTAGAAGCTGTGATTTTCGAAAACGGGGGAAGTAAGCTTTTCTTATTTCCAAACGCATGCGCAAAATATAGAAAGTCGTTATGACGTAGAATGTGCATACTTTGTTGATTCCATTTATGAAATAAAACAGATTTTCTAAAAACTCGTTTTTTTTAAGAAATCATGTAAACCTTCCAGACGCTGTGATTTTAAAAAACAGGGGAAGTAAGCTTTTCTTATTTCCAAACGCATGCGCAAACTATAGAAAGTCGTTATGACGTAGAATGTGCATACTTTGTTGATTCCATTTATGAAATAAAACAAATTTTCTAAAAACTCGTTTTTTTTAAGAAATCATGTAAACCTTCTAAAAGCTGTGATTTTAAAAAATGGGGGAGGTAAGCTTTTCTTATTTCCAAACGCATGCGCAAACTATAGAAAGTCGTTATAACGTAGAATGTGCATACTTTGTTGATTTCATTTATGAAATAAAACACATTTTTCTAAAAACTCGTGTTTTTTAAGAAATCATGTAAACCTTCTAGAAGCTGTGATTTTGAAAAACGGTGGAAGTAAGCTTTTCTTATTTCCGGACGCATGCGCAAACTATAGAAAGTCCTTATGACGTAGAATGTGCATACTTTGTTGATTCCATTTGTGAAATAAAACACATTTTCTAAAAACTCGTGTTTTTTAAGAAATCATGTAAACCTTCTAGACGCTGTGATTTTAAAAAACGGGGGAAGTAAGCTTTTCTTATTTCCAAACGCATGCGCAAAATATAGAAAGTCGTTATGACGTATAATGTGCATACTCTGTACATTCCATTTATCAAATAAAACACATTTTCCAAAAACTCGTGGTTTTTACGAAATCATGTAAACCTTCTAGAAGCTGTGATTTTAAAAAACGGGGGAAGTAAGCTTTTCTTATTTCCGGACGCATGCGCAAACTATAGAAAGTCGTTATGACGTAGAATGTGCATACTTTGTTGATTCCATTTATGAAATAAAACACATTTTCTAAAAACTCGTGTTTTTTAAGAAATCATGTAAACCTTCTAGAAGCTGTGATTTTAAAAAACGGGGGAAGTAAGCTTTTCTTATTTCCGGACGAATGCGCAAACTATAGAAAGACGTTATGACGTAGAATGTGCATACTTTGTTGATTCTATTTATGAAATAAAACACATTTTCTAAAAACTCGTGTTTTTTAAGAAATCATGTAAACCTTCTAGAAGCTGTAATTTTAAAAAACGGGGGAAGTAAGCTTTTCTTATTTCCGGACGCATGCGCAAACTATAGAAATTCGTTATGACGTAGAATATGCATACTTTCTTGATTCCATTTATGAAATAAAACACATTTTCCAAAAACTCGTGTTTTTTAAGAAATCATGTAAACCTTCTAGAAGCTGTGATTTTAAAAAACGGTGGAAGTAAGCTTTTCTTACTTCCGGACGCATGTGCAAACTATAGACAGTCGTTATGACGTAGAATGTGCATACTTTGTTGATTCCATTTATGAAATAAAACACATTTTCTAAAAACTCGTGTTTTTTAAGAAGTCATGTAAACCTTCTAGAAGCTGTGATTTTAAAAAACGGTGGAAGTAAGCTTTTCTTATTTCCGGACGCATGTGCAAACTATAGAAAGTCGTTATGACGTAGAATGTGCATACTTTGTAGATTCTGTTTCTGAAATAAAACACATTTTCTCAAAACACGTGTTTTTTACGAAATCATGTAAACCTTTTAGAAGCTGTGATTTCGAAAGACAGGGGAAGTAAGCTTTTCTTATTTCCGGACGCATGCGCAAACTATAGAAAGGTTTTATGACATAGAATGTGCATACTTTGTAGATTCCATTTATGAAATAAAAGACATTTTCTAAAAACTCGTGTTTTTTACGAAATCATGTAAACCTTCTAGAAGCTGTGATTTTAAAAAACGAGGGAAGTAAGCTTTTCTTATTTCCGAACGCATGCGCAAACTATAGAATGTCGTTATGACGTAGAATGTGCATACTTTGTTGATTCCATTTATGAAATAAAACACATTTTCTAAAAACTCGTGTTTTTTACGAAATCATGTAAACCTTCTAGAAGCTGTGATTTTAGAAAATGGGGGAAGTAAACTTTTCTTATTTCCGGACGCATGCACAAACTATAGAAAGTCCTTATGACGTAGAATGTGCATACTTTGTTGATTCCATTTATGAAATAAAACACATTTTCTAAAAACTCGTGCTTTTTAAGAAATCATGTAAACCTTCTAGACACTGTGATTTTAAAAAACGGGGAAAGTAAGCTTTTCTTATTTCCAAACGCACGAGCAAACTATAGAAAGTCGTTATGACGTAGAATGTGTATACTTTGTTGATTCCATTTATGAAATAAAACAGATTTTCTAAAAACTCGTGTTTTTTACGAAATCATGTAAACCTTCAAGAAGCTGTGATTTTAAAAAACGGGGGAAGTAAGCTTTTCTTATTTCCGAACGCATGCGCAAACTATAGAAAGTCGTTATGACGTAGAATGTGCATACTTTGTAGATTTCATTTATGAAATAAAGCACATTTTCTAAAAACTCGTGTTTTTTACGAAATCATGTAAACCTTCTAGAAGCTGTGATTTTAAAAAATGGTGGAAGTAAGCTTTTCTTATTTCCGGACGAATGCGCAAACTATAGAAAGTCGTTATGACGTAGAATGTGCATACTTTGTTGATTCCATTTATGAAATAAAACACATTTTCTAAAAACTCGTGTTTTTTAAGAAATCACGTAAACCTTCTAGAAGCTGTGATTTTAAAAAACGGTGGAAGTAAGCTTTTCTTATTTACGGACGCATGCACAAACTATAGAAATTCATTATGACGTAGAATGTGCATACTTTGTTGATTCCATTTATGAAATAAAAAACATTTTCTAAAAACTCGTGTTTTTTAAGAAATCATGTAAACCTTCTGGAAGCTGTGATTTTAAAAAACGGGGGAAGTAAGCTTTTCTTATTTCCAAACGCATGCGCAAACTATAGAAAGTCGTTATGACGTAGAATGTGCATACTTTGTTGATTCCATTTATGAAATAAAACACATTTTCTAAAAACTCGTGTTTTTTAAGAAATCATGTAAACCTTCTAGAAGCTGTAATTTTAAAAAACGGGGGAAGTAAGCTTTTCTTATTTCCGGATGCATGCGCAAACTATAGAAATTCGTTATGACGTAGAATGTGCATACTTTCTTGATTCCATTTATGAAATAAAACACATTTTCTAAAAACTCGTGTTTTTTAAGAAATCATGTAAACCTTCTAGAAGCTGTGATTTTAAAAAACGGGGGAAGTAAGCTTTTCTTATTTCCAAACGCATGCGCAAACTATAGAAAGTCGTTATGACGTAGAATGTGCATACTTTGTTCATTCCATTTATGAAATAAAACACATTTTCTAAAAACTCGTGTTTTTTAAGAAATCATGTAAACCTTCTAGAAGCTGTGATTTTAAAAAACGGGGGAAGCAAGCTTTTCTTATTTCCAGACGCATGTGCAAACTATAGAAAGTCGTTACGACGTAGAATGTGCATACTTTGTTGATTCCATTTATGAAATAAAACACATTTTCTAAAAACTCGTGTTTTTTAAGAAGTCATGTAAACCTTCTAGAAGCTGTGATTTTAAAAAACGGTGGAGGTAAGCTTTTCTTATTTCCGGACGCATGTGCAAACTATAGAAAGTCGTTATGACGTAGAATGTGCATACTTTGTTGATTCCATTTATGAAATAAAACACATTTTCTAAAAATTCGTGTTTTTTAAGAAATCATGTAAACCTTCTAGAAGCTGTGATTTTAAAAAACGGGGGAAGTAAGCTTTTCTTATTTCTGGACGCATGCTCAAACTATAGAAAGTCGTTATGATGTAGAATGTGCATACTTTGTATATTCCATTTATGAAATAAAACACATTTTCTAAAAACTCGTGTTTTTTACGAAATCATGTAAACCTTCTAGAAGCTGTGATTTTAAAAAACGGTGGAAGTAAGCTTTTCTTATTTCCGGACGAATGCACAAACTATAGAAAGTCGTTATGACGTAGAATGTGCATACTTTGTTGATTCAATTTATGAAATAAAACACATTTTCTAAAAACTAGTGTTTTTTAAGAAATCATGTAAACCTTCTAGAAGCTGTGATTTTAAAAAATGGTGGAAGTAAGCTTTTCTTATTTCCGGACGCATGCACAAACTATAGAAAGTCCTTATGACGTAGAATGTGCATACTTTGTTGATTCCATTTATGAAATAAAACACATTTTCTAAAAACTTGTGTTTTTTAAGAAATGATGTAAACCTTCTAGACGCTGTGATTTTAAAAAACGGGGGAAGTAAGCTTTTCTTATTTCCAAACGCATGCGCAAACTATAGAAAGTCGTTATGACGTAGAATGTGCATACTTTGTTGATTCCATTTATGAAATAAAACACATTTTCAAAAAACTCGTGTTTTTTAAGAAATCATGTAAACCTTCTAGAAGCTGTGATTTTAAAAAACGGGGGAAGTAAGCTTTTCTTATTTTCGGACGCATGCGCAAACTATAGAAAGTCGTTATGACATAGAATATGCATACTTTGTTGATTCAATTTATGAAATAAAACACATTTTCTAAAAAGTCGTGTTTTTTACGAAATCATGTAAACCTTCTAGAAGCTGTGATTTTCAAAAACGGGGGAAGTAAGCTTTTCTTATTTCCAAACGCATACGCAAACTATAGAAAGTCGTTATGACGTAGAATGTGCATACTTTGTTGATTCCATTTATGAAATAAAACAGATTTTCTAAAAACTCATTTTTTTTAAGAAATCATGTAAACATTCTAGACGCTGTGATTTTAAAAAACGGGGGAAGTAAGCTTTTCTTATTTCCAAACGCATGCGCAAACTATAGAAAGTCGTTATGACGTAGAATGTGCATACTTTGCTGATTCCATTTATGAAATAAAACAAATTTTCTAAAAACTCGTTTTTTTAAGAAATCATGTAAACCTTCTAAAAGATGTGATTTTAAAAAATGGGGGAGGTAAGCTTTTCTTATTTCGAAACGCATGCGCAAACTATAGAAAGTCGTTATGACGTAGAATGTGCATACTTTGTTGATTTCATTTATGAAATAAAACACATTTTCTAAAAACTCGTGTTTTTTAACAAATCATGTAAACCTTCTAGAAGTTGTGATTTTAAAAAACGGGGGAAGTAAGCTTTTCTTATTTCCAAATGCATGCGCAAACTATAGAAAGTCGTTATGACGTAGAATGTGCATACTTTGTTCATTCCATTTATGAAATAAAACACATTTTCTAAAAACTCGTGTTTTTTAAGAAATCATGTAAACCTTCTAGAAGCTGTGATTTTGAAAAACGGTGGAAGTAAGCTTTTCTTATTTCCAGATGCATGCGCAAACTATAGAAAGTCCTTATGACGTAGAATGTGCATACTTTGTTGATTCCAATTATGAAATAAAACACATTTTCTAACAACTCGTGTTTTTTACAAAATCATTTAAACCTTCTAGAAGCTGTGATTTTAAAAAACGGTGGAAGTAAGCTTTTCTTATTTCCGGTCGAATGCGCAAACTATAGAAATTCGTTTTTACGTAGAATGTGCATACTTTGTTGATTCCATTTATGAAATAAAAAACATTTTCTAAAAACTCGTGTTTTTTAAGAAATCATGTAAACCTTCTAGAAGCTGTGATTTTAAAAAACGGGGGAAGTAAGCTTTTCTTATTTCCAAATGCATGCGCAAACTATAGAAAGTCGTTATGACGTAGAATGTGCATACTTTGTTGATTCCATTTATGAAATAAAACACATTTTCTAAAAACTCGTGTTTTTTAAGAAATCATGTAAACCTTCTAGAAGCTGTAATTTTAAAAAACGGGGGAAGTAAGCTTTTCTTATTTCTGGACGCATGCGCAAACTATAGAAATTCGTTATGACGTAGAATATGCATACTTTCTTGATTCCATTTATGAAATAAAACACATTTTCTAGAAACTCGTGTTTTTTAAGAAATCATGTAAACCTTCTAGAAGCTGTGATTTTAAAAAACGGGGGAAGTAAGCTTTTCTTATTTCCAAACGCATGCGCAAACTATAGAAAGTCGTTATGACGTAGAATGTGCATACTTTGTTCATTCCATTTATGAAATAAAACACATTTTCTAAAAACTCATGTTTTTTAAAAAATCATGTAAACCTTCTAGAAGCTGTGATTTTAAAAAACGGTGGAAGTAAGCTTTTCTTACTTCAGGACGCATGTGCAAACTATAGAAAGTCGTTATGACGTAGAATGTGCATACTTTGTTGATTCCATTTATGAAATAAAACACATTTTTTAAAAACTCGTGTTTTTTAAGAAATCATGTAAACCTTCTAGAAGCTGTGATTTTAAAAAATTGGGGAAGTAAGCTTTTCTTATTTCTGGACGCATGCTCAAACTATAGAAATTCGTTATGATGTAGAATGTGCATACATTGTAGATTCCATTTATGAAATAAAACACATTTTCTAAAAACTCGTGTTTTTTACGAAATCATGTAAACCTTCTAGAAGCTGTGATTTTAAAAAACGGTGGAAGTAAGCTTTTCTTACTTCAGGACGCATGTGCAAACTATAGAAAGTCATTATGACGTAGAATGTGCATACTTTGTTGATTCCATTTATGAAATAAAACACATTTTCTAAAAACTCGTGTTTTTTAAGAAATCATGTAAACCTTCTAGAAGCTGTGATTTTAAAAAATGGGGGAAGTAAGCTTTTCTTATTTCTGGACGCATGCTCAAACTATAGAAATTCGTTATGATGTAGAATGTGCATACATTGTAGATTCCATTTATGAAATAAAACACATTTTCTAAAAACTCGTGTTTTTTACGAAATCATGTAAACCTTCTAGAATCTGTGATTTTAAAAAACGGTGGAAGTAAGCTTTTCTTATTTCCGGACGAATGCACAAACTATAGAAAGTCGTTATGACGTAGAATGTGCATACTTTGTTGATTCAATTTATGAAATAAAACACATTTTCTAAAAACTAGTATTTCTTAAGAAATCATGTAAACCTTCTAGAAGCTGTGATTTTAAAAAATGGTGGAAGTAAGCTTTTCTTATTTCCGGACGCATGCACAAACTATAGAAAGTCCTTATGACGTAGAATGTGCATACTTTGTTGATTCCATTTATCAAATAAAACACATTTTCTAAAAACTTGTGTTTTTTAAGAAATGATGTAAACCTTCTAGACGCTGTGATTTTAAAAAACGGGGGAAGTAAGATTTTCTTATTTCCAAACGCATCCGCAAACTATAGAAAGTTGTTATGACGTAGAATGTGCATACTTTGTTGATTCCATTTATGAAATAAAACACATTTTCTAAAAACTCGTGTTTTTTAAGAAATCGTGTAAACCTTCTAGAAGCTGTGATTTTGAAAAACGGTGGAAGTAAGCTTTTATTATTTCCGGACGCATGCGCAAACTATAGAAAGTCCTTATGACGTAGAATGTGCATACTTTGTTGATTCAATTTATGAAATAAAACACATTTTCTAAAAAGTCGTGTTTTTTACGAAATCATGTAAACCTTCTAGAAGCTGTGATTTTCGAAAACGGGGGAAGTAAGCTTTTCTTATTTCCAAACGCATGCGCAAAATATAGAAAGTCGTTATGACGTAGAATGTGCATACTTTGTTGATTCCATTTATGAAATAAAACAGATTTTCTAAAAACTCGTTTTTTTTAAGAAATCATGTAAACCTTCCAGACGCTGTGATTTTAAAAAACAGGGGAAGTAAGCTTTTCTTATTTCCAAACGCATGCGCAAACTATAGAAAGTCGTTATGACGTAGAATGTGCATACTTTGTTGATTCCATTTATGAAATAAAACAAATTTTCTAAAAACTCGTTTTTTTTAAGAAATCATGTAAACCTTCTAAAAGCTGTGATTTTAAAAAATGGGGGAGGTAAGCTTTTCTTATTTCCAAACGCATGCGCAAACTATAGAAAGTCGTTATAACGTAGAATGTGCATACTTTGTTGATTTCATTTATGAAATAAAACACATTTTTCTAAAAACTCGTGTTTTTTAAGAAATCATGTAAACCTTCTAGAAGCTGTGATTTTGAAAAACGGTGGAAGTAAGCTTTTCTTATTTCCGGACGCATGCGCAAACTATAGAAAGTCCTTATGACGTAGAATGTGCATACTTTGTTGATTCCATTTGTGAAATAAAACACATTTTCTAAAAACTCGTGTTTTTTAAGAAATCATGTAAACCTTCTAGACGCTGTGATTTTAAAAAACGGGGGAAGTAAGCTTTTCTTATTTCCAAACGCATGCGCAAAATATAGAAAGTCGTTATGACGTATAATGTGCATACTCTGTACATTCCATTTATCAAATAAAACACATTTTCCAAAAACTCGTGGTTTTTACGAAATCATGTAAACCTTCTAGAAGCTGTGATTTTAAAAAACGGGGGAAGTAAGCTTTTCTTATTTCCGGACGCATGCGCAAACTATAGAAAGTCGTTATGACGTAGAATGTGCATACTTTGTTGATTCCATTTATGAAATAAAACACATTTTCTAAAAACTCGTGTTTTTTAAGAAATCATGTAAACCTTCTAGAAGCTGTGATTTTAAAAAACGGGGGAAGTAAGCTTTTCTTATTTCCGGACGAATGCGCAAACTATAGAAAGACGTTATGACGTAGAATGTGCATACTTTGTTGATTCTATTTATGAAATAAAACACATTTTCTAAAAACTCGTGTTTTTTAAGAAATCATGTAAACCTTCTAGAAGCTGTAATTTTAAAAAACGGGGGAAGTAAGCTTTTCTTATTTCCGGACGCATGCGCAAACTATAGAAATTCGTGATGACGTAGAATATGCATACTTTCTTGATTCCATTTATGAAATAAAACACATTTTCCAAAAACTCGTGTTTTTTAAGAAATCATGTAAACCTTCTAGAAGCTGTGATTTTAAAAAACGGTGGAAGTAAGCTTTTCTTACTTCCGGACGCATGTGCAAACTATAGACAGTCGTTATGACGTAGAATGTGCATACTTTGTTGATTCCATTTATGAAATAAAACACATTTTCTAAAAACTCGTGTTTTTTAAGAAGTCATGTAAACCTTCTAGAAGCTGTGATTTTAAAAAACGGTGGAAGTAAGCTTTTCTTATTTCCGGACGCATGTGCAAACTATAGAAAGTCGTTATGACGTAGAATGTGCATACTTTGTAGATTCTGTTTCTGAAATAAAACACATTTTCTCAAAACACGTGTTTTTTACGAAATCATGTAAACCTTTTAGAAGCTGTGATTTCGAAAGACAGGGGAAGTAAGCTTTTCTTATTTCCGGACGCATGCGCAAACTATAGAAAGGTTTTATGACATAGAATGTGCATACTTTGTAGATTCCATTTATGAAATAAAAGACATTTTCTAAAAACTCGTGTTTTTTACGAAATCATGTAAACCTTCTAGAAGCTGTGATTTTAAAAAACGAGGGAAGTAAGCTTTTCTTATTTCCGAACGCATGCGCAAACTATAGAATGTCGTTATGACGTAGAATGTGCATACTTTGTTGATTCCATTTATGAAATAAAACACATTTTCTAAAAACTCGTGTTTTTTACGAAATCATGTAAACCTTCTAGAAGCTGTGATTTTAGAAAATGGGGGAAGTAAACTTTTCTTATTTCCGGACGCATGCACAAACTATAGAAAGTCCTTATGACGTAGAATGTGCATACTTTGTTGATTCCATTTATGAAATAAAACACATTTTCTAAAAACTCGTGCTTTTTAAGAAATCATGTAAACCTTCTAGACACTGTGATTTTAAAAAACGGGGAAAGTAAGCTTTTCTTATTTCCAAACGCACGAGCAAACTATAGAAAGTCGTTATGACGTAGAATGTGTATACTTTGTTGATTCCATTTATGAAATAAAACAGATTTTCTAAAAACTCGTGTTTTTTACGAAATCATGTAAACCTTCAAGAAGCTGTGATTTTAAAAAACGGGGGAAGTAAGCTTTTCTTATTTCCGAACGCATGCGCAAACTATAGAAAGTCGTTATGACGTAGAATGTGCATACTTTGTAGATTTCATTTATGAAATAAAGCACATTTTCTAAAAACTCGTGTTTTTTACGAAATCATGTAAACCTTCTAGAAGCTGTGATTTTAAAAAATGGTGGAAGTAAGCTTTTCTTATTTCCGGACGAATGCGCAAACTATAGAAAGTCGTTATGACGTAGAATGTGCATACTTTGTTGATTCCATTTATGAAATAAAACACATTTTCTAAAAACTCGTGTTTTTTAAGAAATCACGTAAACCTTCTAGAAGCTGTGATTTTAAAAAACGGTGGAAGTAAGCTTTTCTTATTTACGGACGCATGCACAAACTATAGAAATTCATTATGACGTAGAATGTGCATACTTTGTTGATTCCATTTATGAAATAAAAAACATTTTCTAAAAACTCGTGTTTTTTAAGAAATCATGTAAACCTTCTGGAAGCTGTGATTTTAAAAAACGGGGGAAGTAAGCTTTTCTTATTTCCAAACGCATGCGCAAACTATAGAAAGTCGTTATGACGTAGAATGTGCATACTTTGTTGATTCCATTTATGAAATAAAACACATTTTCTAAAAACTCGTGTTTTTTAAGAAATCATGTAAACCTTCTAGAAGCTGTAATTTTAAAAAACGGGGGAAGTAAGCTTTTCTTATTTCCGGATGCATGCGCAAACTATAGAAATTCGTTATGACGTAGAATGTGCATACTTTCTTGATTCCATTTATGAAATAAAACACATTTTCTAAAAACTCGTGTTTTTTAAGAAATCATGTAAACCTTCTAGAAGCTGTGATTTTAAAAAACGGGGGAAGTAAGCTTTTCTTATTTCCAAACGCATGCGCAAACTATAGAAAGTCGTTATGACGTAGAATGTGCATACTTTGTTCATTCCATTTATGAAATAAAACACATTTTCTAAAAACTCGTGTTTTTTAAGAAATCATGTAAACCTTCTAGAAGCTGTGATTTTAAAAAACGGGGGAAGCAAGCTTTTCTTATTTCCAGACGCATGTGCAAACTATAGAAAGTCGTTACGACGTAGAATGTGCATACTTTGTTGATTCCATTTATGAAATAAAACACATTTTCTAAAAACTCGTGTTTTTTAAGAAGTCATGTAAACCTTCTAGAAGCTGTGATTTTAAAAAACGGTGGAGGTAAGCTTTTCTTATTTCCGGACGCATGTGCAAACTATAGAAAGTCGTTATGACGTAGAATGTGCATACTTTGTTGATTCCATTTATGAAATAAAACACATTTTCTAAAAATTCGTGTTTTTTAAGAAATCATGTAAACCTTCTAGAAGCTGTGATTTTAAAAAACGGGGGAAGTAAGCTTTTCTTATTTCTGGACGCATGCTCAAACTATAGAAAGTCGTTATGATGTAGAATGTGCATACTTTGTATATTCCATTTATGAAATAAAACACATTTTCTAAAAACTCGTGTTTTTTACGAAATCATGTAAACCTTCTAGAAGCTGTGATTTTAAAAAACGGTGGAAGTAAGCTTTTCTTATTTCCGGACGAATGCACAAACTATAGAAAGTCGTTATGACGTAGAATGTGCATACTTTGTTGATTCAATTTATGAAATAAAACACATTTTCTAAAAACTAGTGTTTTTTAAGAAATCATGTAAACCTTCTAGAAGCTGTGATTTTAAAAAATGGTGGAAGTAAGCTTTTCTTATTTCCGGACGCATGCACAAACTATAGAAAGTCCTTATGACGTAGAATGTGCATACTTTGTTGATTCCATTTATGAAATAAAACACATTTTCTAAAAACTTGTGTTTTTTAAGAAATGATGTAAACCTTCTAGACGCTGTGATTTTAAAAAACGGGGGAAGTAAGCTTTTCTTATTTCCAAACGCATGCGCAAACTATAGAAAGTCGTTATGACGTAGAATGTGCATACTTTGTTGATTCCATTTATGAAATAAAACACATTTTCAAAAAACTCGTGTTTTTTAAGAAATCATGTAAACCTTCTAGAAGCTGTGATTTTAAAAAACGGGGGAAGTAAGCTTTTCTTATTTTCGGACGCATGCGCAAACTATAGAAAGTCGTTATGACATAGAATATGCATACTTTGTTGATTCAATTTATGAAATAAAACACATTTTCTAAAAAGTCGTGTTTTTTACGAAATCATGTAAACCTTCTAGAAGCTGTGATTTTCAAAAACGGGGGAAGTAAGCTTTTCTTATTTCCAAACGCATACGCAAACTATAGAAAGTCGTTATGACGTAGAATGTGCATACTTTGTTGATTCCATTTATGAAATAAAACAGATTTTCTAAAAACTCATTTTTTTTAAGAAATCATGTAAACATTCTAGACGCTGTGATTTTAAAAAACGGGGGAAGTAAGCTTTTCTTATTTCCAAACGCATGCGCAAACTATAGAAAGTCGTTATGACGTAGAATGTGCATACTTTGCTGATTCCATTTATGAAATAAAACAAATTTTCTAAAAACTCGTTTTTTTAAGAAATCATGTAAACCTTCTAAAAGATGTGATTTTAAAAAATGGGGGAGGTAAGCTTTTCTTATTTCGAAACGCATGCGCAAACTATAGAAAGTCGTTATGACGTAGAATGTGCATACTTTGTTGATTTCATTTATGAAATAAAACACATTTTCTAAAAACTCGTGTTTTTTAACAAATCATGTAAACCTTCTAGAAGCTGTGATTTTAAAAAACGGGGGAAGTAAGCTTTTCTTATTTCCAAATGCATGCGCAAACTATAGAAAGTCGTTATGACGTAGAATGTGCATACTTTGTTCATTCCATTTATGAAATAAAACACATTTTCTAAAAACTCGTGTTTTTTAAGAAATCATGTAAACCTTCTAGAAGCTGTGATTTTGAAAAACGGTGGAAGTAAGCTTTTCTTATTTCCGGACGCATGCGCAGACTATAGAAAGTCCTTATGACGTAGAATGTGCATACTTTGTTCGTTCCATTTATGAAATAAAACACATTTTCTAAAAACTCATCTTTTTTACAAAATCATGTAAACCTTATAGAAGCTGTGATTTTAAAAAACGGTGGAAGTAAGCTTTTCTTATTTCCGGTCGAATGCGCAAACTATAGAAAGTCGTTATTACGTAGAATGTGCATACTTTGTTGATTCCAATTATGAAATAAAACACATTTTCTAAAAACTAGTGTTTTTTAAGAAATCATGTAAACCTTCTAGAAGATGTGATTTTAAAAAACGGGGGAAGTAAGCTTTTCTTATTTCCAAACGCATGCGCAAACTATAAAAAGTCGTTATGACGTAGAATGTGCATACTTTGTTCATTCCATTTATGAAATAAAACACATTTTCTAAAAACTCGTGTTTTGTAAGAAATCATGTAAACCTTCTAGAAGCTGTGATTTTAAAAAATGGGGGAAGTAAGCTTTTCTTATTTTCGGACGCATGCGCAAACTATAGAAAGTCGTTATGACGTAGAATGTGCATACTTTGTAGATTCCATTTATGAAATAAAACACACTTTCTAAAAACTCTTGTTTTTTACGAAATCATGTAAACCTTCTAGAAGCCGTGATTTCAAAAAATGGTGGAAGTAAGCTTTTCTTATTTCCGGACGCATGCGCAAACTATAGAAAGTCGTTATGATGTAGAATGTGCATACTTTGTTTGTTCCATTTATGAAATAAAACACATTTTCTAAAAACTCGTGTTTTTTACGAAATCAGGTAAACCTTCTAGAAGCTGTGATTTTAACAAACGGGGGAAGTAAGCTTTTCTTATTTCCGGACGCATGCACAAACTATAGAAAGTCATTATGACGAAGAATGTGCATACTTTGTAGATTCCATTTATGAAATAAAGCACATTTTCTAAAAACAAATGTTTTTTACGAAATCATGTAAAGCTTCTAGAAGCTGTGATTTAAAAAAACGGTGGAAGTAAGCTTTTCTTATTTACGGATGAATGCGCAAACTATACAAATTCGTTATGATGTAGAATGTGCATACTTTGTTGATTCCATTTATGAAATAAAACACATTTTCTAAAAACTCGTGTTTTTTAACAAATCATGTAAACCTTCTAGACGCTGTGATTTTAAAAAACGGGGGAAGTAAGCTTTTCTTATTTCCGGACACATGCGCAAACTATAGAAAGTCATTATGACGTAGAATGTGCATACTTTGTAGATTCCGTTTATGAAATAAAACACATTTTCTTAAAATACGTGTTTTTTACGAAATCATGTAAACCTTTTAGAAGCTGTGATTTCGAAAGACGGGGGAAGTAAGCTTTTCTTATTTCCGGACGGATGCGCAAACTATAGAAAGTTGTTATGACATAGAATGTGCATACTTTGTAGATTCCATTTATGAAATAAAAGACATTTTCTAAAAACTCGTGTTTTTTACGAAATAATGTAAACCTTCTAGAAGCTGTGATTTTAAAAAACGGGGGAAGTAAGCTTTTCTTATTTCCGAACGCATGCGCAAACTATAGAAAGTCGTTATGACGTAGAATGTGCATACTTTGTTGATTCCATTTATGAAATAAAACAAATTTTCTAAAAACTCGTTTTTTTTAAGAAATCATGTAAACCTTCTAGACGCTGTGATTTTAAAAAACGGGGGAAGTAAGCTTTTCTTATTTCCAAACGCATGCGCAAACTATAGAAAGTCGTTATGACGTAGAATGTGCATACTTTGTTGATTCCGTTTATGAAATAAAAGAAATTTCTAAAAACTCGTGTTTTTTAGGAAATCATGTAAACCTTCTAGAAGCTGGGATTTTAAAAAACGGGGGAAGTAAGCTTTTCTTATTTCCGGACGCATGCGCAAACTATAGAAATTCGTTATGACGTAGAATGTGCATACTTTGTTAATTGCATTTATGAAATAAAACACATTTTCTAAAAACTCGTGTTTTTTAAGAAATCATGTAAACCTTCTAGAAGCTGTGATTTTAAAAAATGGGGGAAGTAAGCTTTTCTTATTTCCGGACGCATGCGCAAATTATAGAAAGTCGTTATGACGTAGAATGTGCATACTTTGTAGATTCCATTTATGAAATAAAGCACATTTTCTAAAAACAAATGTTTTTTACGAAATCATGTAAAGCTTCTAGAAGCTGTGATTTAAAAAAACGGTGGAAGTAAGCTTTTCTTATTTCCGGATGAATGCGCAAACTATACAAATTCGTTATGACGTAGAATGTGCATACTTTGTTGATTCCATTTATGAAATAAAACACATTTTCTAAAAACTCGTGTTTTTTAACAAATCATGTAAACCTTCTAGACGCTGTGATTTTAAAAAATGGGGGAAGTAAGCTTTTCTTATTTCCGGACGCATGCGCAAACTATAGAAAGTCATTATGACGAAGAATGTGCATACTTTGTAGATTCCGTTTATGAAATAAAACACATTTTCTCAAAACACGTGTTTTTTACGAAATCATGTAAACCTTTTAGAAGCTGTGATTTCGAAAGACGGGGGAAGTAAGCTTTTCTTATTTCCGGACGCATGCGCAAACTATAGAAAGTTGTTATGACATAGAATGTGCATACTTTGTAGATTCCATTTATGAAATAAAAGACATTTTCTAAAAACTCGTGTTTTTTACGAAATCATGTAAACCTTCTACAAGCTGTGATTTTAGAAAACGGGGGAAGTAAACTTTTCTTATTTCTGGATGCATGCAAAAACTATAGAAAGTCGTTATGACGTAGAATGTGCATACTTTGTTGATCCCATTTATGAAATAAAACACATTTTCTAAAAACTCGTGCTTTTGAAGAAATCATGTAAACCTTCTAGACACTGTGATTTTGAAAAACGGGGAAAGTAAGCCTTTGTTTTTTCCAAACGCATGCGCAAACTATAGAAAGTCGTTATGACGTAGAATGTGTATACTTTGTTGATTCCATTTATGAAATAAAACAGATTTTCTAAAAACTCGTGTTTTTTACGAAATCATGTAAACCTTCAAGAAGCTCTGATTTTAAAAAACGGGGGAAGTAAGCATTTCTTATTTCCGAACGAATGCGCAAACTATAGAAAGTCGTTATGATGTAGAATGTGCATACTTTGTAGATTCCATTTATGAAATAAAGCACATTTTCTAAAAACTCGTGTTCTTTACGAAATCATGTAAACCTTCTAGAAGCTGTGATTTTAAAAAATGCTGGAAGTAAGCTTTTCTTATTTCCGGACGAATGCGCAAACTATAGAAAGTCGTTATGACGTAGAATGTGCATACTTTGTTGATTCCATTTATGAAATAAAACACATTTTCTAAAAACTCGTGTTTTTTAAGAAATCATGTAAACCTTCTAGAAGCTGTGATTTTGAAAAACGGTGGAAGTAAGCTTTTCTTATTTCCAGATGCATGCGCAAACTATAGAAAGTCCTTATGACGTAGAATGTGCATACTTTGTTGATTCCAATTATGAAATAAAACACATTTTCTAACAACTCGTGTTTTTTACAAAATCATTTAAACCTTCTAGAAGCTGTGATTTTAAAAAACGGTGGAAGTAAGCTTTTCTTATTTCCGGTCGAATGCGCAAACTATAGAAATTCGTTTTTACGTAGAATGTGCATACTTTGTTGATTCCATTTATGAAATAAAAAACATTTTCTAAAAACTCGTGTTTTTTAAGAAATCATGTAAACCTTCTAGAAGCTGTGATTTTAAAAAACGGGGGAAGTAAGCTTTTCTTATTTCAAAATGCATGCGCAAACTATAGAAAGTCGTTATGACGTAGAATGTGCATACTTTGTTGATTCCATTTATGAAATAAAACACATTTTCTAAAAACTCGTGTTTTTTAAGAAATCATGTAAACCTTCTAGAAGCTGTAATTTTAAAAAACGGGGGAAGTAAGCTTTTCTTATTTCTGGACGCATGCGCAAACTATAGAAATTCGTTATGACGTAGAATATGCATACTTTCTTGATTCCATTTATGAAATAAAACACATTTTCTAGAAACTCGTGTTTTTTAAGAAATCATGTAAACCTTCTAGAAGCTGTGATTTTAAAAAACGGGGGAAGTAAGCTTTTCTTATTTCCAAACGCATGCGCAAACTATAGAAAGTCGTTATGACGTAGAATGTGCATACTTTGTTCATTCCATTTATGAAATAAAACACATTTTCTAAAAACTCATGTTTTTTTAAAAAATCATGTAAACCTTCTAGAAGCTGTGATTTTAAAAAACGGTGGAAGTAAGCTTTTCTTACTTCAGGACGCATGTGCAAACTATAGAAAGTCGTTATGATGTAGAATGTGCATACTTTGTTGATTCCATTTATGAAATAAAACACATTTTCTAAAAACTCGTGTTTTTTAAGAAATCATGTAAACCTTCTAGAAGCTGTGATTTTAAAAAATGGGGGAAGTAAGCTTTTCTTATTTCTGGACGCATGCTCAAACTATAGAAATTCGTTATGATGTAGAATGTGCATACATTGTAGATTCCATTTATGAAATAAAACACATTTTCTAAAAACTCGTGTTTTTTACGAAATCATGTAAACCTTCTAGAAGCTGTGATTTAAAAAACGGTGGAAGTAAGCTTTTCTTACTTCAGGACGCATGTGCAAACTATAGAAAGTCGTTATGACGTAGAATGTGCATACTTTGTTGATTCCATTTATGAAATAAAACACATTTTCTAAAAACTCGTGTTTTTTAAGAAATCATGTAAACCTTCTAGAAGCTGTGATTTTAAAAAATGGGGGAAGTAAGCTTTTCTTATTTCTGGACGCATGCTCAAACTATAGAAATTCGTTATGATGTAGAATGTGCATACATTGTAGATTCCATTTATGAAATAAAACACATTTTCTAAAAACTCGTGTTTTTTACGAAATCATGTAAACCTTCTAGAATCTGTGATTTTAAAAAACGGTGGAAGTAAGCTTTTCTTATTTCCGGACGAATGCACAAACTATAGAAAGTCGTTATGACGTAGAATGTGCATACTTTGTTGATTCAATTTATGAAATAAAACACATTTTCTAAAAACTAGTGTTTCTTAAGAAATCATGTAAACCTTCTAGAAGCTGTGATTTTAAAAAATGGTGGAAGTAAGCTTTTCTTATTTCCGGACGCATGCACAAACTATAGAAAGTCCTTATGACGTAGAATGTGCATACTTTGTTGATTCCATTTATCAAATAAAACACATTTTCTAAAAACTTGTGTTTTTTAAGAAATGATGTAAACCTTCTAGACGCTGTGATTTTAAAAAACGGGGGAAGTAAGCTTTTCTTATTTCCAAACGCATCCGCAAACTATAGAAAGTCGTTATGACGTAGAATGTGCATACTTTGTTGATTCCATTTATGAAATAAAACACATTTTCTAAAAACTCGTGTTTTTTAAGAAATCGTGTAAACCTTCTAGAAGCTGTGATTTTGAAAAACGGTGGAAGTAAGCTTTTCTTATTTCCGGACGCATGCGCAAACTATAGAAAGTCCTTATGACGTAGAATGTGCATACTTTGTTGATTCAATTTATGAAATAAAACACATTTTCTAAAAAGTCATGTTTTTTACGAAATCATGTAAACCTTCTAGAAGCTGTGATTTTCAAAAACGGGGGAAGTAAGCTTTTCTTATTTCCAAACGCATGCGCAAAATATAGAAATTCGTTATGACGTAGAATGTGCATACTTTGTTGATTCCATTTATGAAATAAAACAGATTTTCTAAAAACTCGTTTTTTTTAAGAAATCATGTAAACCTTCTAGACGCTGTGATTTTAAAAAACAGGGGAAGTAAGCTTTTCTTATTTCCAAACGCATGCGCAAACTATAGAAAGTCGTTATGACGTAGAATGTGCATACTTTGTTGATTCCATTTATGAAATAAAACAAATTTTCTAAAAACTCGTTTTTTTTAAGAAATCATGTAAACCTTCTAAAAGCTGTGATTTTAAAAAATGGGGGAGGTAAGCTTTTCTTATTTCCAAACGCATGCGCAAACTATAGAAAGTCGTTATAACGTAGAATGTGCATACTTTGTTGATTTCATTTATGAAATAAAACACATTTTTCTAAAAACTCGTGTTTTTTAAGAAATCATGTAAACCTTCTAGAAGCTGTGATTTTGAAAAACGGTGGAAGTAAGCTTTTCTTATTTCCGGACGCATGCGCAAACTATAGAAAGTCCTTATGACGTAGAATGTGCATACTTTGTTGATTCCATTTGTGAAATAAAACACATTTTCTAAGTGTTTTTTAAGAAATCATGTAAACCTTCTAGACGCTGTGATTTTAAAAAACGGGGGAAGTAAGCTTTTCTTATTTCCAAACGCATGCGCAAAATATAGAAAGTCGTTATGACGTATAATGTGCATACTCTGTACATTCCATTTATCAAATAAAACACATTTTCCAAAAACTCGTGGTTTTTACGAAATCATGTAAACCTTCTAGAAGCTGTGATTTTAAAAAACGGGGGAAGTAAGCTTTTCTTATTTCCGGACGCATGCGCAAACTATAGAAAGTCGTTATGACGTAGAATGTGCATACTTTGTTGATTCCATTTATGAAATAAAACACATTTTCTAAAAACTCGTGTTTTTTAAGAAATCATGTAAACCTTCTAGAAGCTGTGATTTTAAAAAACGGGGGAAGTAAGCTTTTCTTATTTCCGGACGAATGCGCAAACTATAGAAAGACGTTATGACGTAGAATGTGCATACTTTGTTGATTCTATTTATGAAATAAAACACATTTTCTAAAAACTCGTGTTTTTTAAGAAATCATGTAAACCTTCTAGAAGCTGTAATTTTAAAAAACGGGGGAAGTAAGCTTTTCTTATTTCCGGACGCATGCGCAAACTATAGAAATTCGTTATGACGTAGAATATGCATACTTTCTTGATTCCATTTATGAAATAAAACACATTTTCTAAAAACTCGTGTTTTTTAAGAAATCATGTAAACCTTCTAGAAGCTGTGATTTTAAAAAACGGTGGAAGTAAGCTTTTCTTACTTCCGGACGCATGTGCAAACTATAGACAGTCGTTATGACGTAGAATGTGCATACTTTGTTGATTCCATTTATGAAATAAAACACATTTTCTAAAAACTCGTGTTTTTTAAGAAATCATGTAAACCTTCTAGAAGCTGTGATTTTAAAAAATGGGGGAAGTAAGCTTTTCTTATTTCTGGACGCATGCTCAAACTATAGAAATTCGTTATGATGTAGAATGTGCATACTTTGTAGATTCCATTTATGAAATAAAACACATTTTCTAAAAACTCGTGTTTTTTACGAAATCATGTAAACCTTCTAGAAGCTGTTATTTTAAAAAACGGTGGAAGTAAGCTTTTCTTATTTCCGGACGAATGCACAAACTATAGAAAGTCGTTATGACGTAGAATGTGCATACTTTGTTGATTCAATTTATTAAATAAAACACATTTTCTAAAAACTAGTGTTTCTTAAGAAATCATGTAAACCTTCTAGAAGCTGTGATTTTAAAAAATGGTGGAAGTAAGCTTTTCTTATTTCCGGATGCATGCACAAACTATAGAAAGTCCTTATGACGTAGAATGTGCATACTTTGTTGATTCCATTTATCAAATAAAACACATTTTCTAAAAACTTGTGTTTTTTAAGAAATGATGTAAACCTTCTAGACGCTGTGATTTTAAAAAACGGGGGAAGTAAGCTTTTCTTATTTCCAAACGCATGGGCAAACTATAGAAAGTCGTTATGACGTAGAATGTGCATACTTTGTTGATTCCATTTATGAAATAAAACACATTTTCTAAAAACTCGTGTTTTTTAAGAAATCATGTAAACCTTCTAGAAGCTGTGATTTTGAAAAACGGTGGAAGTAAGCTTTTCTTATTTCCGGACGCATGCGCAAACTATAGAAAATCCTTATGACGTAGAATGTGCATACTTTGTTGATTCAATTTATGAAATAAAACACATTTTCTAAAAAGTCGTGTTTTTTACGAAATCATATAAGCCTTCTAGAAGCTGTGATTTTCAAAAACGGGGGAAGTAAGCTTTTCTTATTTCCAAACGCATGCGCAAAATATAGAAAGTCGTTATGACGTAGAATGTGCATACTTTGTTGATTCCATTTATGAAATAAAACAGATTTTCTAAAAACTCGTTTTTGTTAAGAAATCATGTAAACCTTCTAGACGCTGTGATTTTAAAAAACAGGGGAAGTAAGCTTTTCTTATTTCCAAACGCATGCGCAAACTATAGAAAGTCGTTATAACGTAGAATGTGCATACTTTGTTGATTTCATTTATGTAATAAAACAAATTTTTCTAAAAACTCGTGTTTTTTAAGAAATCATGTAAACCTTCTAGAAGCTGTGATTTTGAAAAACGGTGGAAGTAAGCTTTTCTTATTTCCGGACGCATGCGCAAACTATAGAAAGTCCTTATGACGTAGAATGTGCATACTTTGTTGATTCCATTTATGAAATAAAACACATTTTCTAAAAACTCGTCTTTTTTACAAAATCATGTAAACCTTATAGAAGCTGTGATTTTAAAAAACGGTGGAAGTAAGCTTTTCTTATTTCCGGTCGAATGCGCAAACTATAGAAAGTCGTTATTACGTAGAATGTGCATACTTTGTTGATTCCATTTATGAAATAAAACACATTTTCTAAAAACTCGTGTTTTTTAAGAAATCATGTAAACCTTCTAGAAGATGTGATTTTAAAAAACGGGGGAAGTAAGCTTTTCTTATTTCCAAACGCATGCGCAAACTATAAAAAGTTGTTATGACGTAGAATGTGCATACTTTGTTTATTCCATTTATGAAATAAAACACATTTTCTAAAAACTCGTGTTTTGTAAGAAATCATGTAAACCTTCTAGAAGCTGTGATTTTAAAAAATGGGGGAAGTAAGCTTTTCTTATTTTCGGACGCATGAGCAAACTATAGAAAGTCGTTATGACTTAGAATGTGCATACTTTGTTGATTCCATTTATGAAATAAAACACATTTTCTAAAAAGTCGTGTTTTTTGCGAAATCATGTAAACCTTCTAGAAGCTGTGATTTTAAAAAACGGGGGAAGTAAGCTTTTCTTATTTCCAAACGCATGCGGAAACTATAGAAAGTCGTTATGACGTAGAATGTGCATACTTTGTTGATTCCATTTATGAAATAAAACACATTTTCTAAAAACTCGTGTTTTGTAAGAAATCATGTAAACCTTCTAGAAGCCGTGATTTCAAAAAATGGTGGAAGTAAGAGTTTCTTATTTCCGGATGCATGCGCAAACTATAGAAAGTCGTTATGATGTAGAATGTGCATACTTTGTTGATTACATTTATGAAATAAAACACATTTTCTAAAAACTCGTGTTTTTTACGAAATCAGGTAAACCTTCTAGAAGCTGTGATTTTAACAAACGGGGGAAGTAAGCTTTTCTTATTTCCGGACGCATGCAAAAACTATAGAAAGTCGTTATGACGAAGAATGTGCATACTTTTTGATTCCATTTTTGAAATAAAACACATTTTCTAAAAACTTGTGTTTTTTAAGAAATCATGTAAACCTTCTAGAAGCTGTGATTTTAAAAAACGGGGGACGTAAGCTTTTCTTATTTCCAAACGCATGCGCAAACTATAGAAAGTCGTTATGACGTAGAATGTGCATACTTTGTTGATTCCATTTATGAAATAAAACACATTTTCTAAAAACTCGTGTTTTTTACGAAATCATGTAAACCTTCTAGAAGATGTGATTTTAAAAAACAGTGGAAGTAAGCTTTTCTTATTTCCGGACGAATGCGCAAACTATAGAAAGTCGTTATGACGTAGAATGTGCATACTTTTATGATTCAATTTATGAAATAAAACACATTTTCTAAAAACTCGTGTTTTTTAAGAAATCATGTAAACCTTCTAGAAGCTGTGATTTTAAAAAACGGTGGAAGTAAGCTTTTCTTATTTCCTGACGCATGCACAAACTATAGAAAGTCCTTATGACATAGAATGTGCATACTTTGTTGATTCCATTTATGAAATAAAACACATTTTCTAAAAACTCGTGTTTTTTAAGAAATCATGTAAACCTTCTAGACGCTGTGATTTTAAAAAACGGGGGAAGTAAGCTTTTCTTATTTCCAAACGCATGCGCAAACTATAGAAAGTCGTTATGACGTAGAATGTGCATACTCTGTAGATTCCATTTATGAAATAAAACACATTTTCCAAAAACTCGTGTTTTTTAAGAAATCATGTAAACCTTCTAGACGCTGTGATTTTAAAAAACGGGGGAAGAGAGCTTTTCTTATTTCCAAACGCATGCGCAAACTATAGAAAGTCGTTATGACGTAGAATGTGCATACTTTGTTGATTCCATTTATGAAATAAAACATATTTTCAAAAAACTTGTGTTTTCTATGAAATCATGTAAACCTTCTAGAAGCTGTGATTTTAAAAAACGGGGGAAGTAAGCTTTTCTTATTTCCGGACACATGCGCAAACTATAGAAAGTCATTATGATTTAGAATGTGCATACTTTGTTGATTCCATTTATGAAATAAAACACATTTTCTAAAAAGTCGTGTTTTTTGCGAAATCATGTAAACCTTCTAGAAGCTGTGATTTTCAAAAACGGGGGAAGTAAGCTTTTCTTATTTCTAAACGCATGCGCAAACTATAGAAAGTCGTTATGACGTAGAATGTGCATACTTTGTTGATTCCATTTATGAAATAAAACACATTTTCGAAAACCTCGTGTTTTTTAAGAAATCATGTAAACCTTCTAGAAGCTGTGATTTTAAAAAATGGGGGAAGTAAGCTTTTCTTATTTCCGGACGGATGCACAAACTATAGAAAGTCCTTATGACGTAGAATGTGCATGCTTTGTTGATTCCGTTTATGAAATAAAACAAATTTTCTAAAAACTCATTTTTTTTAAGAAATCATGTAAACCTTCTAGACGCTGTGATTTTAAAAAACGGGGGAAGTAAGCTTTTCTTATTTCCAAACGCATGCGCAAACTATAGAAAGTCGTTATGACGTAGAATGTGCATACTTTGTTGAATCCATTTATGAAATAAAACAGATTTCTAAAAACTCGTGTTTTTTAAGAAATCATGTAAACCTTCTAGAAGCTGTGATTTTAAAAAACGGGGGAAGTAAGCTTTTCTTATTTCCGGACGCATGCGCAAACTATAGAAAGTCGTTATGACGTAGAATGTGCATACTTTGTTAATTGCATTTATGAAATAAAACACATTTTTTAAAAACTCGTGTTTTTTAAGAAATCATGTAAACCTTCTAGAAGCTGTGATTTTAAAAAATGGGGGAAGTAAGCTTTTCTTATTTCCGGACGAATGCGCAAATTATAGAAAGTCGTTATGACGTAGAATGTGCATACTTTGTAGATTCCATTTATGAAATAAAACACATTTTCTAAAAACTCGTGTTTTTACGAAATCATGTAAACCTTCTAGAAGCTGTGATTTCGAAAAACGGGGGAAGTAAGCTTTTCTTATTTCCGGACGCATGCGCAAACTATAGAAATTTGTTATGACATAGAATGTGCATACTTTGTAGATTCCATTTATGAAATAAAACACATTTTCTAAAAACTCATGTTTTTTAAGAAATCATGTAAACCTTCTAGAAGCTGTGATTTTAAAAAATGGGGGAAGTAAGCTTTTCTTATTTCTGGACGCATGCTCAAACTATAGAAAGTCGTTATGACGTAGAATGTGCATACTTTGTAGATTCCATTTATGAAATAAAACACATTTTCTAAAAACTCGTGTTTTTTACGAAATCATGTAAACCTTCTAGAAGCTGTGATTTTAAAAAACGGTGGAAGTAAGATTTTCTTATTTCAGGACGAATGCGCAAACAATAGAAAGTCGTTATGACGTAGAATGTGCATACTTTTATGATTCAATTTATGAAATAAAACACATTTTCTAAAAACTCGTGTTTTTTAAGAAATCATGTAAACTTTCTAGAAGCTGTGATTTTAAAAAACGGTGGAAGTAAGCTTTTCTTATTTCCTGACGCATGCACAAACTATAGAAAGTCCTTATGACATAGAATGTGCATACTTTGTTGATTCCATTTATGAAATAAAACACATTTTCTAAAAACTCGTGTTTTTTAAGAAATCATGTAAACTTTCTAGACGCTGTGATTTTAAAAAACGGGGGATGTAAGCTTTTCTTATTTCCAAATGCATGCGCAAACTATAGAAAGTCGTTATGACGTAGAATGTGCATACTTTGTTGATTCCATTTATGAAATAAAACATATTTTAAAAAAACTCGTGTTTTCTAAGAAATCATGTAAACCTTCTAGAAGCTGTGATTTTAAAAAACGGGGGAAGTAAGCTTTTCTTATTTCCGGACGCATGCGCAAACTATAGAAAGTCGTTATGACTTAGAATGTGCATACTTTGTTGATTCCATTTATGAAATAAAACACATTTTCTAAAAAGTCGTGTTTTTTGCGAAATCATGTAAACCTTCTAGAAGCTGTGATTTTGAAAAACGGTGGAAGTAAGCTTTTCTTATTTCCAGATGCATGCGCAAACTATAGAAAGTCCTTATGACGTAGAATGTGCATACTTTGTTGATTCCAATTATGAAATAAAACACATTTTCTAACAACTCGTGTTTTTTACAAAATCATTTAAACCTTCTAGAAGCTGTGATTTTAAAAAACGGTGGAAGTAAGCTTTTCTTATTTCCGGTCGAATGTGCAAACTATAGAAATTCGTTTTTACGTAGAATGTGCATACTTTGTTGATTCCATTTATGAAATAAAAAACATTTTCTAAAAACTCGTGTTTTTTAAGAAATCATGTAAACCTTCTAGAAGCTGTGATTTTAAAAAACGGGGGAAGTAAGCTTTTCTTATTTCCAAATGCATGCGCAAACTATAGAAAGTCGTTATGACGTAGAATGTGCATACTTTGTTGATTCCATTTATGAAATAAAACACATTTTCTAAAAACTCGTGTTTTTTAAGAAATCATGTAAACCTTCTAGAAGCTGTAATTTTAAAAAACGGGGGAAGTAAGCTTTTCTTATTTCTGGACGCATGCGCAAACTATAGAAATTCGTTATGACGTAGAATATGCATACTTTCTTGATTCCATTTATGAAATAAAACACATTTTCTAGAAACTCGTGTTTTTTAAGAAATCATGTAAACCTTCTAGAAGCTGTGATTTTAAAAAACGGGGGAAGTAAGCTTTTCTTATTTCCAAACGCATGCGCAAACTATAGAAAGTCGTTATGACGTAGAATGTGCATACTTTGTTCATTCCATTTATGAAATAAAACACATTTTCTAAAAACTCATGTTTTTTAAAAAATCATGTTTTTTAAAAAATCATGTAAACCTTCTAGAAGCTGTGATTTTAAAAAACGGTGGAAGTAAGCTTTTCTTACTTCAGGACGCATGTGCAAACTATAGAAAGTCGTTATGACGTAGAATGTGCATACTTTGTTGATTCCATTTATGAAATAAAACACATTTTCTAAAAACTCGTGTTTTTTAAGAAATCATGTAAACCTTCTAGAAGCTGTGATTTTAAAAAATGGGGGAAGTAAGCTTTTCTTATTTCTGGACGCATGCTCAAACTATAGAAATTCGTTATGATGTAGAATGTGCATACATTGTAGATTCCATTTATGAAATAAAACACATTTTCTAAAAACTCGTGTTTTTTACGAAATCATGTAAACCTTCTAGAATCTGTGATTTTAAAAAACGGTGGAAGTAAGCTTTTCTTATTTCCGGACGAATGCACAAACTATAGAAAGTCGTTATGACGTAGAATGTGCATACTTTGTTGATTCAATTTATGAAATAAAACACATTTTCTAAAAACTAGTGTTTCTTAAGAAATCATGTAAACCTTCTAGAAGCTGTGATTTTAAAAAATGGTGGAAGTAAGCTTTTCTTATTTCCGGACGCATGCACAAACTATAGAAAGTCCTTATGACGTAGAATGTGCATACTTTGTTGATTCCATTTATCAAATAAAACACATTTTCTAAAAACTTGTGTTTTTTAAGAAATGATGTAAACCTTCTAGACGCTGTGATTTTAAAAAACGGGGGAAGTAAGCTTTTCTTATTTCCAAACGCATCCGCAAACTATAGAAAGTCGTTATGACGTAGAATGTGCATACTTTGTTGATTCCATTTATGAAATAAAACACATTTTCTAAAAACTCGTGTTTTTTAAGAAATCGTGTAAACCTTCTAGAAGCTGTGATTTTGAAAAACGGTGGAAGTAAGCTTTTCTTATTTCCGGACGCATGCGCAAACTATAGAAAGTCCTTATGACGTAGAATGTGCATACTTTGTTGATTCAATTTATGAAATAAAACACATTTTCTAAAAAGTCGTGTTTTTTACGAAATCATGTAAACCTTCTAGAAGCTGTGATTTTCAAAAACGGGGGAAGTAAGCTTTTCTTATTTCCAAACGCATGCGCAAAATATAGAAATTCGTTATGACGTAGAATGTGCATACTTTGTTGATTCCATTTATGAAATAAAACAGATTTTCTAAAAACTCGTTTTTTTTAAGAAATCATGTAAACCTTCTAGACGCTGTGATTTTAAAAAACAGGGGAAGTAAGCTTTTCTTATTTCCAAACGCATGCGCAAACTATAGAAAGTCGTTATGACGTAGAATGTGCATACTTTGTTGATTCCATTTATGAAATAAAACAAATTTTCTAAAAACTCGTTTTTTTTAAGAAATCATGTAAACCTTCTAAAAGCTGTGATTTTAAAAAATGGGGGAGGTAAGCTTTTCTTATTTCCAAACGCATGCGCAAACTATAGAAAGTCGTTATAACGTAGAATGTGTATACTTTGTTGATTTCATTTATGAAATAAAACACATTTTTCTAAAAACTCGTGTTTTTTAAGAAATCATGTAAACCTTCTAGAAGCTGTGATTTTGAAAAACGGTGGAAGTAAGCTTTTCTTATTTCCGGATGCATGCGCAAACTATAGAAAGTCCTTATGACGTAGAATGTGCATACTTTGTTGATTCCATTTGTGAAATAAAACACATTTTCTAAGTGTTTTTTAAGAAATCATGTAAACCTTCTAGACGCTGTGATTTTAAAAAACGGGGGAAGTAAGCTTTTCTTATTTCCAAACGCATGCGCAAAATATAGAAAGTCGTTATGACGTATAATGTGCATACTCTGTACATTCCATTTATCAAATAAAACACATTTTCCAAAAACTCGTGGTTTTTACGAAATCATGTAAACCTTCTAGAAGCTGTGATTTTAAAAAACGGGGGAAGTAAGCTTTTCTTATTTCCGGACGCATGCGCAAACTATAGAAAGTCGTTATGACGTAGAATGTGCATACTTTGTTGATTCCATTTATGAAATAAAACACATTTTCTAAAAACTCATGTTTTTTAAGAAATCATGTAAACCTTCTAGAAGCTGTGATTTTAAAAAACGGGGGAAGTAAGCTTTTCTTATTTCCGGACGAATGCGCAAACTATAGAAAGACGTTATGACGTAGAATGTGCATACTTTGTTGATTCTATTTATGAAATAAAACACATTTTCTAAAAACTCGTGTTTTTTAAGAAATCATGTAAACCTTCTAGAAGCTGTAATTTTAAAAAACGGGGGAAGTAAGCTTTTCTTATTTCCGGACGCATGCGCAAACTATAGAAATTCGTTATGACGTAGAATATGCATACTTTCTTGATTCCATTTATGAAATAAAACACATTTTCTAAAAACTCGTGTTTTTTAAGAAATCATGTAAACCTTCTAGAAGCTGTGATTTTAAAAAACGGTGGAAGTAAGCTTTTCTTACTTCCGGACGCATGTGCAAACTATAGACAGTCGTTATGACGTAGAATGTGCATACTTTGTTGACTCCATTTATGAAATAAAACACATTTTCTAAAAACTCGTGTTTTTTAAGAAATCATGTAAACCTTCTAGAAGCTGTGATTTTAAAAAATGGGGGAAGTAAGCTTTTCTTATTTCTGGACGCATGCTCAAACTATAGAAATTCGTTATGATGTAGAATGTGCATACTTTGTAGATTCCATTTATGAAATAAAACACATTTTCTAAAAACTCGTGTTTTTTACGAAATCATGTAAACCTTCTAGAAGCTGTTATTTTAAAAAACGGTGGAAGTAAGCTTTTCTTATTTCCGGACGAATGCACAAACTATAGAAAGTCGTTATGACGTAGAATGTGCATACTTTGTTGATTCAATTTATTAAATAAAACACATTTTCTAAAAACTAGTGTTTCTTAAGAAATCATGTAAACCTTCTAGAAGCTGTGATTTTAAAAAATGGTGGAAGTAAGCTTTTCTTATTTCCGGACGCATGCACAAACTATAGAAAGTCCTTATGACGTAGAATGTGCATACTTTGTTGATTCCATTTATCAAATAAAACACATTTTCTAAAAACTTGTGTTTTTTAAGAAATGATGTAAACCTTCTAGACGCTGTGATTTTAAAAAACGGGGGAAGTAAGCTTTTCTTATTTCCAAACGCATGCGCAAACTATAGAAAGTCGTTATGACGTAGAATGTGCATACTTTGTTGATTCCATTTATGAAATAAAACACATTTTCTAAAAACTCGTGTTTTTTAAGAAATCATGTAAACCTTCTAGAAGCTGTGATTTTGAAAAACGGTGGAAGTAAGCTTTTCTTATTTCCGGACGCATGCGCAAACTATAGAAAATCCTTATGACGTAGAATGTGCATACTTTGTTGATTCAATTTATGAAATAAAACACATTTTCTAAAAAGTCGTGTTTTTTACGAAATCATGTAAACCTTCTAGAAGCTGTGATTTTCAAAAACGGGGGAAGTAAGCTTTTCTTATTTCCAAACGCATGCGCAAAATATAGAAAGTCGTTATGACGTAGAATGTGCATACTTTGTTGATTCCATTTATGAAATAAAACAGATTTTCTAAAAACTCGTTTTTGTTAAGAAATCATGTAAACCTTCTAGACGCTGTGATTTTAAAAAACAGGGGAAGTAAGCTTTTCTTATTTCCAAACGCATGCGCAAACTATAGAAAGTCGTTATGACGTAGAATGTGCATACTTTGTTGATTCCATTTATGAAATAAAACAAATTTTCTAAAAACTCGTTTTTTTTAAGAAATCATGTAAACCTTCTAAAAGCTGTGATTTTAAAAAATGGGGGAGGTAAGCTTTTCTTATTTCCAAACGCATGCGCAAACTATAGAAAGTCGTTATAACGTAGAATGTGCATACTTTGTTGATTTCATTTATGTAATAAAACAAATTTTTCTAAAAACTCGTGGAAGTAAGCTTTTCTTATTTCCGGACGCATGCGCAAACTATAGAAAGTCCTTATGACGTAGAATGTGCATACTTTGTTGATTCCATTTATGAAATAAAACACATTTTCTAAAAAGTCGTGTTTTTTGCGAAATCATGTAAACCTTCTAGAAGCTGTGATTTTAAAAAACGGGGGAAGTAAGCTTTTCTTATTTCCAAACGCATGCGCAAACTATAGAAAGTCGTTATGACGTAGAATGTGCATACTTTGTTGATTCCATTTATGAAATAAAACACATTTTCTAAAAACTCGTGTTTTGTAAGAAATCATGTAAACCTTCTAGAAGCCGTGATTTCAAAAAATGGTGGAAGTAAGAGTTTCTTATTTCCGGATGCATGCGCAAACTATAGAAAGTCGTTATGATGTAGAATGTGCATACTTTGTTGATTACATTTATGAAATAAAACACATTTTCTAAAAACTCGTGTTTTTTACGAAATCAGGTAAACCTTCTAGAAGCTGTGATTTTAACAAACGGGGGAAGTAAGCTTTTCTTATTTCCGGACGCATGCACAAACTATAGAAAGTCGTTATGACGAAGAATGTGCATACTTTTTGATTCCATTTTTGAAATAAAACACATTTTCTAAAAACTTGTGTTTTTTAAGAAATCATGTAAACCTTCTAGAAGCTGTGATTTTAAAAAACGGGGGACGTAAGCTTTTCTTATTTCCAAACGCATGCGCAAACTATAGAAAGTCGTTATGACGTAGAATGTGCATACTTTGTTGATTCCATTTATGAAATAAAACACATTTTCTAAAAACTCGTGTTTTTTACGAAATCATGTAAACCTTCTAGAAGATGTGATTTTAAAAAACAGTGGAAGTAAGCTTTTCTTATTTCCGGACGAATGCGCAAACTATAGAAAGTCGTTATGACGTAGAATGTGCATACTTTTATGATTCAATTTATGAAATAAAACACATTTTCTAAAAACTCGTGTTTTTTAAGAAATCATGTAAACCTTCTAGAAGCTGTGATTTTAAAAAACGGTGGAAGTAAGCTTTTCTTATTTCCTGACGCATGCACAAACTATAGAAAGTCCTTATGACATAGAATGTGCATACTTTGTTGATTCCATTTATGAAATAAAACACATTTTCTAAAAACTCGTGTTTTTTAAGAAATCATGTAAACCTTCTAGACGCTGTGATTTTAAAAAACGGGGGAAGTAAGCTTTTCTTATTTCCAAACGCATGCGCAAACTATAGAAAGTCGTTATGACGTAGAATGTGCATACTCTGTAGATTCCATTTATGAAATAAAACACATTTTCCAAAAACTCGTGTTTTTTAAGAAATCATGTAAACCTTCTAGACGCTGTGATTTTAAAAAACGGGGGAAGAGAGCTTTTCTTATTTCCAAGCGCATGTGCAAACTATAGAAAGTCGTTATGACGTAGAATGTGCATACTTTGTTGATTCCATTTATGAAATAAAACATATTTTCAAAAAACTTGTGTTTTCTATGAAATCATGTAAACCTTCTAGAAGCTGTGATTTTAAAAAACGGGGGAAGTAAGCTTTTCTTATTTCCGGACACATGCGCAAACTATAGAAAGTCATTATGATTTAGAATGTGCATACTTTGTTGATTCCATTTATGAAATAAAACACATTTTCTAAAAAGTCGTGTTTTTTGCGAAATCATGTAAACCTTCTAGAAGCTGTGATTTTCAAAAACGGGGGAAGTAAGCTTTTCTTATTTCTAAACGCATGCGCAAACTATAGAAAGTCGTTATGACGTAGAATGTGCATACTTTGTTGATTCCATTTATGAAATAAAACACATTTTCGAAAACCTCGTGTTTTTTAAGAAATCATGTAAACCTTCTAGAAGCTGTGATTTTAAAAAATGGGGGAAGTAAGCTTTTCTTATTTCCGGACGGATGCACAAACTATAGAAAGTCCTTATGACGTAGAATGTGCATGCTTTGTTGATTCCGTTTATGAAATAAAACAAATTTTCTAAAAACTCATTTTTTTTAAGAAATCATGTAAACCTTCTAGACGCTGTGATTTTAAAAAACGGGGGAAGTAAGCTTTTCTTATTTCCAAACGCATGCGCAAACTATAGAAAGTCGTTATGACGTAGAATGTGCATACTTTGTTGAATCCATTTATGAAATAAAACAGATTTCTAAAAACTCGTGTTTTTTAAGAAATCATGTAAACCTTCTAGAAGCTGTGATTTTAAAAAACGGGGGAAGTAAGCTTTTCTTATTTCCGGACGCATGCGCAAACTATAGAAAGTCGTTATGACGTAGAATGTGCATACTTTGTTAATTGCATTTATGAAATAAAACACATTTTTTAAAAACTCGTGTTTTTTAAGAAATCATGTAAACCTTCTAGAAGCTGTGATTTTAAAAAATGGGGGAAGTAAGCTTTTCTTATTTCCGGACGAATGCACAAATTATAGAGAGTCGTTATGACGTAGAATGTGCATACTTTGTAGATTCCATTTATGAAATAAAACACATTTTCTAAAAACTCGTGTTTTTACGAAATCATGTAAACCTTCTAGAAGCTGTGATTTCGAAAAACGGGGGAAGTAAGCTTTTCTTATTTCCGGACGCATGCGCAAACTATAGAAATTTGTTATGACATAGAATGTGCATACTTTGTAGATTCCATTTATGAAATAAAACACATTTTCTAAAAACTCATGTTTTTTAAGAAATCATGTAAACCTTCTAGAAGCTGTGATTTTAAAAAATGGGGGAAGTAAGCTTTTCTTATTTCTGGACGCATGCTCAAACTATAGAAAGTCGTTATGACGTAGAATGTGCATACTTTGTAGATTCCATTTATGAAATAAAACACATTTTCTAAAAACTCGTGTTTTTTACGAAATCATGTAAACCTTCTAGAAGCTGTGATTTTAAAAAACGGTGGAAGTAAGATTTTCTTATTTCAGGACGAATGCGCAAACAATAGAAAGTCGTTATGACGTAGAATGTGCATACTTTTATGATTCAATTTATGAAATAAAACACATTTTCTAAAAACTCGTGTTTTTTAAGAAATCATGTAAACTTTCTAGAAGCTGTGATTTTAAAAAACGGTGGAAGTAAGCTTTTCTTATTTCCTGACGCATGCACAAACTATAGAAAGTCCTTATGACATAGAATGTGCATACTTTGTTGATTCCATTTATGAAATAAAACACATTTTCTAAAAACTCGTGTTTTTTAAGAAATCATGTAAACTTTCTAGACGCTGTGATTTTAAAAAACGGGGGATGTAAGCTTTTCTTATTTCCAAATGCATGCGCAAACTATAGAAAGTCGTTATGACGTAGAATGTGCATACTTTGTTGATTCCATTTATGAAATAAAACATATTTTAAAAAAACTCGTGTTTTCTAAGAAATCATGTAAACCTTCTAGAAGCTGTGATTTTAAAAAACGGGGGAAGTAAGCTTTTCTTATTTCCGGACGCATGCGCAAACTATAGAAAGTCGTTATGACTTAGAATGTGCATACTTTGTTGATTCCATTTATGAAATAAAACACATTTTCTAAAAAGTCGTGTTTTTTGCGAAATCATGTAGACCTTCTAGAAGCTGTGATTTTAAAAAACGGGGGAAGTAAGCTTTTCTTATTTCCAAATGCATGCGCAAACTATAGAAAGTCGTTATGATGTAGAATGTGGATACTTTGTTGATTCCATTTATGAAATAAAACACATTTTCTAAAATCTCGTGTTTTTTAAGAAATCATGTAAACCTTCTAGAAGCTGTGATTTTAAAAAACGGGGGAAGTAAGCTTTTCTTATTTCCGGACGGAAGCACAAACTATAGAAAGTCCTTATGACGTAGAATGTGCATACTTCGTTGATTCCATTTATGAAATAAAACAAATTTTCTACAAACTCATTTTTTTTAAGAAATCATGTAAACCTTCTAGACGCTGTGATTTTAAAAAACGGGGGAAGTAAGCTTTTCTTATTTCCAAACGCATGCGCAAACTATAGAAAGTCGTTATGACGTAGAATGTGCATACTTTGTTGATTCCATTTATGAAATAAAACAGATTTTCTAAAAACTCGTGTCTTTTAAGAAATCATGTAAACTTTCTAGAAGCTGTGATTTTAAAAAACGGGGGAAGTAAGCTTTTCTTATTTCCGGACGCATGCGCAAACTATAGAAAGTCGTTATGACGTAGAATGTGCATACTTTGCTAATTCCATTTATGAAATAAAACACATTTTCTAAAAACTCGTGTTTTTTAGGAAATCATGTAAACCTTCTAGAAGCTGTGATTTTAAAAAATGGGGGAAGTAAGCTTTTCTTATTTCCGGACGCATGCGCAAATTATAGAAAGTCGTTATGACGTAGAATGTGCATACATTGTAGATTCCATTTATGAAATAAAACACATTTTCTAAAAACTCGTGTTTTTTACGAAATCATGTAAACCTTCTAGAAGCTGTGATTTCGAAAAACGGGGGAAGCAAGCTTTTCTTATTTCCGGACGCATGCGCAAACTATAGAAAGTTGTTATGACATAGAATGTGCATACTTTGTATATTCCATTTATGAAATAAAAGACATTTTCTAAAAACTCGTGTTTTTTACGAAATCATGTAAACCTTCTAGAAACTGTGATTTTAAAAAACGGTTGAAGTAAGCTTTTCTTATTTCCGGACGAATGCGTAAACTATAGAAAGTCGTTATGACGTAGAATGTGCATACTTTGTTGATTCCATTCATGAAATAAAACACATTTTCTAAAAACTCATGTTTTTTAAGAAATCATGTAAACCTTCTAGAAGCTGTGATTTTAAAAAACAGGGGAAGTAAGCTTTTCTTATTTCCAGACGCATGCTCAAACTATACAAAGACGTTATGACGTAGAATGTGTATATTTTGTAGAATCCATTTATGAAATAAAACACATTTTCTGAAAACTCGTGTTTTTTAAGAAATTATGTAAACCTTCTAGAAGCTGTGATTTTAAAAAACGGTGGAAGTAAGCTTTTCTTATTTCCGGATGAATGCGGAAACTATAGAAAGTCGTTATGACGTAGAATGTGCATACTTTGTAGATTCCATTTATGAAATAAAACACGTTTTCTAAAAAGTCGTGTTTTTTAAGAAATCATGTAAACCTTCTAGAAGCTGTGATTTTTAAAAACGGTGGAAGTAAGCTTTTCTTATTTCCGGACGCATGCGCAAACTATAGAAAGTCCTTATTGTGCATACTTTGTTGATTCCATTTATGAAATAAAACACATTTTCTAAAAACTCGTGTTTTTTAACAAATCATGTAAACCTTCTAGACGCTGTGATTTTAAAAAACGGGGGAAGTAAGCTTTTCTTATTTCCAAACGCATGCGCAAACTATAGAAAGTCGTTATGACGTAGAATGTGCATACTCTGTAGATTCCATTTATGAAATAAAACACATTTTAAGAAAACTCGTGTTTTTTACGAAATCATGTAAACCTTCTAGAAGCTGTGATTTTAAAAAATGGGGGAAGTAAGCTTTTCTTATTTCCGGACGCATGCGCAAACTATAGAAAGTCGTTATGACGTAGAATGTGCATACTTTGTTGATTCCATTTATGAAATAAAACACATTTTCTAAAAACTCGTGTTTTTTACGAAATCATGTAAACCTTCTAGAAGCTGTGATTTTAAAAAACGAGGGAAGTAATCTTTTCTTATTTCCGGATGCATGCGCAAACTATAGAAAGTCGTTATGACGTAGAATGTGCATACTTTGTTGATTCCATTTATGAAATAAAGCACATTTTCTAAAAACAAGTGTTTTTTACGAAATCATGTAAACCTTCTAGAAGCTGTGATTTAAAAAAACGGTGGAAGTAAGCTTTTCTTATTTCCGGACGCATGCGCAAACTATAGAAAGTCGTTATGACGTAGAATGTGCATACTTTGTTGATTCCATTTATGAAATAAAACACATTTTCTGAAAACTCGTGTTTTTTAAGAAATCATGTAAACCTTCTAGAAGCTGTGATTTTAAAAAACTGTGCAAGTAAGCTTTTCTTATTTCCGGACGAATGCGCAAACTATAGAAAGTCGTTATGACGTAGAATGTGCATACTTTGTTGATTCTATTTATGAAATAAATAACATTTTCTAAAAACTCATGTTTTTTAAGAAATCATGTAAACCTTCTAGAAGCTGTGATTTTAAAAAACGGGGGAAGTAAGTTTTTCTTATTTCCGGACGCATGCGCAAAACTATAGAAAGTCGTTATGACATAGAATGTGCATACTTTGTTGATTCCATTCATGAAATAAAACACAATTTCTAAAAACTCGTGTTTTTTACGAAATCATGTTAGCCTTCTAAAAGCTGTGATTTTCAAAAACGAGGGAGGTAAGCTTTTCTTATTTCCAAACGCATGCGCAAACTATAGAAAGTCGTTATGACGTAGAATGTGCAGACTTTGTTGATTCCATTTCTGAAATAAAACACATTTTCTAAAAAATCGTGTTTTTTAAGAAATCATGTAAAACTTCTAGAAGCTGTGATTTTAAAAAACGGGGGAAGTAAGCTTTTCTTATTTCCAAACGCATGCGCAAACTATAGAAAGTCGTTATGACGTAGAATGTGCATACTTTGTTGACTCCATTTATGAAATAAAACACATTTTCTAAAATCTCGTGTTTTTTAGGAAATCATGTAAACCTTCTAAAAGCTGTGATTTTAAAAAACGGGGGAAGTAAGCTTTTCTTATTTCCGGACGCATGCACAAACTATAGAAAGTCCTTATGACGTAGAATGTGCATACTTTGTTGATTCCATTTATGAAATAAAACACATTTTCTAAAAACTCATGTTTTTTAAGAAATCATGTAAACCTTCTAGACGTTGTGATTTTAAAAAACGGGGGAAGTAAGCTTTTCTTATTCCAAACGCATGCGCAAACTATAGAAAGTCGTTATGATGTAGAATGTGCATACTTTGTTGATTCCATTTATGAAATAAAACAGATTTTCTAAAAACTCTTGTTTTTTAAGAAATCATGTAAACCTTCTAGAAACTGTGATTTTAAAAAACAGGGGAAGTAAGCTTTTCTTATTTCTGGACGCATGCACAATCTATAGAAAGTCCTTATGACGTAGAATGTGCATACTTTGTTGATTCCATTTATGAAATAAAACACATTTTCTAAAAACTCGTGTTTTTTAAGAAAACGTGTAAACCTTCTAGACGTTGTGATTTTAAAAAACGGGGGAAGTAAGCTTTTCTTATTTCCAAACGCATACGCAAACTATAGAAAGTCGTTATGACGTAGAATGTGCATACTTTGTTGATTCCATTTATGAAATAAAACACATTTTCTAAAAACTCGTGTTTTTTAAGAAATTATGTAAACCTTCTAGAAGCTGTGATTTTAAAAAACGGTGGAAGTAAACTTTTCTTACTTCCGGACGAATGCGGAAACTATAGAAATTCGTTATGACGTAGAATGTGTATACTTTGTAGATTCCATTTATGAAATAAAACACGTTTTCTAAAAACTCGTGTTTTTTAAGAAATCATGTAAACCTTCTAGAAGCTGTGATTTTAAAAAACGGTGGAAGTAAGCTTTTCTTATTTCCGGACGCATGCGCAAACTATAGAAAGTCCTTATGAAGTAGAATGTGCATACTTTGTTGATTCCATTTATGAAATAAAACACATTTTCTAAAAACTCGTGCTTTTTAACAAATCATGTAAACCTTCTAGACGCTGTGATTTTAAAAAACGGGGGAAGTAAGCTTTTCTTATTTCCAAACGCATGCGCAAACTATAGAAAGTCGTTATGACGTAGAATGTGCATACTCTGTAGATTCCATTTATGAAATAAAACACATTTTCCAAAAACTCGTGTTTTTTACGAAATCATGTAAACCTTCTAGAAGCCGTGATTTTAAAAACGGGGGAAGTAAGCTTTTCTTATTTCCGGACGCATGCACAAACTATAGAAAGTCGTTATGACGTAGAATGTGCATACTTTTATGATTCCATTTATGAAATAAAACACATTTTCTAAAAACTCGTGTTTTTTACGAAATCATGTAAACCTTCTAGAAGCTGTGATTTTAAAAAACGAGGGAAGTAAGCTTTTCTTATTTCCGGATGCATGCGCAAACTATAGAAAGTCGTTATGACGTAGAATGTGCATACTTTGTTGATTCCATTTATGAAATAAAGCACATTTTCTAAAAACAAGTGTTTTTTACGAAATCATGTAAACCTTCTAGAAGCTGTGATTTAAAAAAACGGTGGAAGTAAGCTTTTCTTATTTCCCGACGCATGCGCAAACTATAGAAAGTCGTTATGACGTAGAATGTGCATACTTTGTTGATTCCATTGATGAAATAAAACACATTTTCTTAAAACTCGTGTTTTTTAAGAAATCATGTAAACCTTCTAGAAGCTGTGATTTTAAAAAACAGTGCAAGTAAGCTTTTCTTATTTCCGGACGAATGCCCAAACTATAGAAAGTCGTTATGACGTAGAATGTGCATACTTTGTTGATTCTATTTATGAAAAAAATCACATTTTCTAAAAACTCGTGTTTTTTAAGAAATCATGTAAACCTTCTAGAAGCTGTGATTTTAAAAAACGGGGGAAGTAAGCTTTTCCTATTTCCGGACGCATGCACAAAACTATAGAAAGTCGTTATGACGTAGAATGTGCATACTTTGTTGATTCCATTCATGAAATAAAACACATTTTCTAAAAACTCGTGTTTTTTACGAAATCATGTAAACCTTCTAAAAGCTGTGATTTTAAAAAACGGGGGAGGTAAGCTTTTCTTATTTCCAAACGCATGCGCAAACTATAGAAAGTCGTTATGACGTAGAAGGTGTAGACTTTTTTGATTCCATTTATGATATAAAACACATTTTCTAAAAACTCGTGTTTTTTAATAAATCATGTAAAACTTCTAGAAGCTGTGATTTTAAAAAACGGGGGAAGTAAGCTTTTCTTATTTCCAAACGCATGCGAAAACTATAGAAAGTCGTTATGACGTAGAATGTGCATACTTTGTTGATTCCATTTATGAAATAAAACACATTTTCTAAAATCTCGTGTTTTTTAGAAAATCATGTAGACCTTCTAAAAGCTGTGATTTTAAAAAACGGGGGAAGTAAGCTTTTCTTATTTCCGGACGCATGCACAAACTATAGAAAGTCCTTATGACGTAGAATGTGCATCCTTTGTTGATTCCATTTATGAAATAAAACACATTTTCTAAAAACTCATGTTTTTTAAGAAATCATGTAAACCTTCTAGGCTCTGTTATTTTAATAAACGGGGGAAGTAAGCTTTTCTTATTTCCAAACGCATGCGCAAACTATAGAAAATCGTTATGACGTAGAATGTGCATACTTTGTTGATTCCATTTATGAAATAAAACAGATTTTCTAAAAACTCGTGTTTTTTAAGAAATCATGTAAACCTTCTAGAAGCTGTGATTTTAAAAAACAGGGGAAGTAAGCTTTTCTTATTTCCGGATGCATGCACAATCTATAGAAAGTCCTTATGACGTAGAATGTGCATACTTTGTTGATTCCATTTATGAAATAAAACACATTTTCTAAAAACTCGTGTTTTTTAAGAAATCATGGAAACCTTCTAGACGTTGTGATTTTAAAAAACGGGGGAAGTAAGCTTTTCTTATTTCCAAACGCATGCGCAAACTATAGAAAGTCGTTATGACGTAGAATGTGCATACTTTGTTGATTCCATTTATGAAATAAAACACATTTTCTAAAAACTCATGTTTTTTAAGAAATCATGTAAACCTTCTAGACGCTGTGATTTTAAAAAACGGGAGAAGTAAGCTTTTCTTATTTCTGGACGCATGCTCAAACTATAGAAAGTCGTTATGACGTAGAATGTGCATACTTTGTAGATTCCATTTATGAAATAAAACACATTTTCTAAAAACTCGTGTTTTTTACGAAATCATGTAAACCTTCTAGAAGCTGTGATTTTAAAAAACGGTGGAAGTAAGCTTTTCTTATTTCCGGACGAATGCCCAAACTATAGAAAGTCGTTATGACGTAGAATGTGCATACTTTGTTGATTCTATTTATGAAATAAATCACATTTTCTTAAAACTCATGTTTTTTAAGAAATCATGTAAACCTTCTAGAAGCTGTGATTTTAAAAAACGGGGGAAGTAAGCTTTTCTTATTTCCGGACGCATGCGCAAAACTATAGAAAGTCGTTATGACGTAGAATGTGCATACTCTGTTGATTCCATTCATGAAATAAAACACATTTTCTAAAAACTCGTGTTTTTTACGAAATCATGTAAACCTTCTAAAAGCTGTGATTTTAAAAAACGGGGGAGGAAAGCTTTTCTTATTTCCAAACGCATGCGCAAACTATAGAAAGTCGTTATGACGTAGAATGTGCAGACTTTGTTGATTCCATTTATGAAATAAAACACATTTTCTAAAAACTCTTGTTTTTTAAGAAATCATGTAAAACTTCTAGAAGCTGTGATTTTAAAAAACGGGGGGAAGTAAGCTTTTCCTATTTCCGGACGCATACGCAAACTATAGAAAGTTGTTATGACGTAGAATGTGCATACTTTGTTGATTCCATTTATGAAATAAAACACATTTTCTAAAAACTCGTGTTTTTTAAGAACTCATGTAGACCTTCTAGAAGCTGTGATTTTAAAAAATGGGGGAAGTAAACTTTTCTTATTTCCGGACGCATGCGCAAACTATAGAAATTCGTTATGACGTAGAATGTGCATACTTTGTAGATTCCGTTTATGAAATAAAACACATTTTCTAAAAACTCGTGTTTTTTACGAAATCATGTAAACCTTCTAGAAGCCGTGATTTCGAAAAACGGGGGAAGTAAGCTTTTCTTATTTCCGGACGCATGCGCAAACTATAGAAAGTTGTTATGACATAGAATGTGCATACTTTGTAGATTCCTTTTATTAAATAAAAGACATTTTCTAAACACTCGTGTTTTTTACGAAATTATGTAAACCTTCTAGAAGATGTGATTTTAAAAAATGGTGGAAGTAAGCTTTTCGTATTTCCGGACGAATGCGCAAACTATACAAAGTCGTTATAACGTAGAATGTGCATACTTTGTTGATTCCATTTATGAAATAAAACACATTTTCTAAAAACTCGTGTTTTTTAACAAATCATGTAAACCTTCTAGAAGCTGTGATTTTAAAAAACGGGGGAAGTAAGCTTTTCTTATTTCCGGACGCATGCACAAACTATAGAAAGTCGTTATGACGTAGAATGTGCATACTTTGTAGATTCCATTTATGAAATAAAACACATTTTCTAAAAACTCGTGTTTTTTACGAAATCATGTAAACCTTCTAGAAGCTGTGATTTCAAAAAATGGTGGAAGTAAGCTTTTCTTATTTCCGGACGCATGCGCAAACTATAGAAAGTCGTTATGATGTAGAATGTGCATACTTTGTTCATTCCATTTATGAAATAAAACACATTTTCTAAAAACTCGTGTTTTTTACGAAATCATGTAAACCTTCTAGAAGCTGTGATTTTAAAAAATGGGGGAAGTAAGCTTTTCTTTTTTCTGGACGCATGCGCAAACTATAGAAAGTCGTTATGACGAAGAATGTGCATACTTTTTTATTCCATTTATGAAATAAAACACATTTTCTAAAAACTCGTGTTTTTTACGAAATCATGTAAACCTTCTAGAAGCTGTGATTTTAAAAAACATGGGAAGTAAGCTTTTCTTATTTCCGGACGCATGCGCAAACTATAGAAAGTCATTATGACGAAGAATGTGGATACTTTTTGATTCCATTTTTGAAATAAAACACATTTTCTAAAAACTTATGTTTTTTAAGAAATCATGTAAACCTTCTAGAAGCTGTGATTTTAAAAAACGAGGCAAGTAAGCTTTTCTTATTTCCAAACGCATGCGCAAACTATAGAAAGACGTTATGACGTAGAATGTCCATACTTTTTTTATTCCATTGACGAAATAAAACACATTTTCTAAAAACTCGTGTTTTTTAAGAAATCATGTAAACCTTTTAGAAGCTGTGATTTTAAAATACGGGGGAAGTAAGCTTTTCTTATTTCTGGACGCATGCTCAAACTATAGAAAGTCGTTATGACGTAGAATGTGCATACTTTGTAGATTCCATTTATGAAATAAAACACATTTTCTAAAAACTCGTGTTTTTTATGAAATCATGTAAACCTTCTAGAAGGTGTGATTTTAAAAAACGGTGGAAGTAAGCTTTTCTTATTTCCGGACGAATGCCCAAACTATAGAAAGTCGTTATGACGTAGAATGTGCATACTTTGTTGATTCTATTTATGAAATAAATCACATTTTCTTAAAACTCGTGTTTTTTAAGAAATCATGTAAACCTTCTAGAAGCTGTGATTTTAAAAAACGGGGGAAGTAAGCTTTTCTTATTTCCGGACGCATGCGCAAAACTATAGAAAGTCGTTATGACGTAGAATGTGCATACTCTGTTGATTCCATTCATGAAATAAAACACATTTTCTAAAAACTCGTGTTTTTTACGAAACCATGTAAACCTTCTAAAAGCTGTGATTTTAAAACATGGGGGAGGTAAGCTTTTCTTATTTCCAAACGCATGCGCAAACTATAGAAAGTCGTTATGACGTAGAATGTGCAGACTTTGTTGATTCCATTTATGAAATAAAACACATTTTCTAAAAACTCTTGTTTTTTAAGAAATCATGTAAAACTTCTAGAAGTTGTGATTTTAAAAAACGGGGGAAGTAAGCTTTTCTTATTTCCAAACGCATGCGCAAACTATAGAAAGTCGTTATGACGTAGAATGTGCATACTTTGTTGATTCCATTTATGAAATAAAACACATTTTCTAAAATCTCGTGTTTTTTAGGAAATCATGTAAACCTTCTAAAAGCTGTGATTTTAAAAAACGGGGGAAGTAAGCTTTTCTTATTTCCGGACGCATGCACAAACTATAGAAAGTCCTTATGACGTAGAATGTGCATACTTTGTTGATTCCATTTATGAAATAAAACACATTTTCTAAAAACTCATGTTTTGTAAGAAATCATGTAAACCTTCTAGACGCTGTGATTTTAAAAAACGGGGGAAGTAAGCTTTTCTTATTTCCAAACGCATGCGCAAACTATAGAAAGTCGTTATGATGTAGAATGTGCATACTTTGTTGATTCCATTTATGAAATAAAACAGATTTTCTAAAAACTCGTGTTTTTTAAGAAATCATGTAAACCTTCTAGAAGCTGTGATTTTAAAAAACAGGGGAAGTAAGCTGTTCTTATTTCCGGACGCATGCACAATCTATAGAAATTCCTTATGACATAGAATGTGCATACTTTGTTGATTCCATTTATGAAATAAAACACATTTTCTAAAAACTCGTGTTTTTTAACAAATCATGTAAACCTTCTAAACGTTGTGATTTTAAAAAACGGGGGAAGTAAGCTTTTCTTATTTCCAAACGCATGCGCAAACTATAGAAAGTCGTTATGACGTAGAATGTGCATATTTTGTTGATTCCATTTATGAAATAAAACACATTTTCTAAAAACTCATGTTTTTTAAGAAATCATGTAAACCTTCTAGAAGCTGTGATTTTAAAAAACAAGGGAAGTAAGCTTTTCTTATTTCCGAATGCATGCTCAAACTATAGAAAGTCGTTATGACGTAGAATGTGCATATTTTGTAGAATCCATTTATGAAATAAAACACATTTTCTGAAAACTCGTGTTTTTTAAGAAATTATGTAAACCTTCTAGAAGCTGTGATTTTAAAAAACGGTGGAAGTAAGCTTTTCTTATTTTCGGACGAATGCGGAAACTATAGAAAGTCGTTATGACGTAGAATGTGCATACTTTGTAGATTCCATTTATGAAATAAAACACATTTTCTAAAAACTCGTGTTTTTTAAGAAATCATGTAAAACTTCTAGAAGCTGTGATTTTAAAAAACGGTGGAAGTAAGCTTTTCTTATTTCCGGACGCATGCGCAAACTATAGAAAGTCCTTATGAAGTAGAATGTCCATACTTTGTTGATTCCATTTATGAAATAAAACATATTTTCTAAAAACTTGTGTTTTTTAACAAATCATGTAAACCTTCTAGACGCTGAGATTTTAAAAAACGGGGGAAGTAAGCTTTTCTTATTTCCAAACGCATGCGCAAACTATAGAAAGTCGTTATGACGTAGAATGTGCATACTTTGTTGATTCCATTTATGAAATAAAGCACATTTTCTAAAAACAAGTGTTTTTTACGAAATCATGTAAACCTTCTAGAAGCTGTGATTTTAAAAAACGGTGGAAGTAAGCTTTTCTTATTTCCGGACGCATGCGCAAACTATAGAAATTCGTTATGACGTAGAATGTGCATACTTTGTAGATTCCATTTATGAAATAAAACACATTTTCAAAAACTCGTGTTTTTTACGAAATCATGTAAACCTTCTAGAAGCTGTGATTTTAAAAACGGGGGAAGTAAGCTTTTCTTATTTCCGGACGCATGCGCAAACTATAGAAAGTCGTTATGACGTAGAATGTGCATACTTTGTTGATTCCATTTATGAAATAAAACACATTTTCTAAAAACTCATGTTTTTTACGAAATCATGTAAACCTTCTAGAAGCTGTGATTTTAAAAAACGAGGGAAGTAAGCTTTTCTTATTTCCGGATGCATGCGCAAACTATAGAAAGTCGTTATGACGTAGAATGTGCATACTTTGTTGATTCCATTTATGAAATAAAGCACATTTTCTAAAAACAAGTGTTTTTTACGAAATCATGTAAACCTTCTAGAAGTTGTGATTTAAAAAAACGGTGGAAGTAAGCTTTTCTTATTTCCGGACGCATGCACAAACTATAGAAAGTCGTTATGACGTAGAATGTGCATACTTTGTTGATTCCATTTATGAAATAAAACACATTTTCTGAAAACTCGTGTTTTTTAAGAAATCATGTAAACCTTCTAGAAGCTGTGATTTTAAAAAACTGTGCAAGTAAGCTTTTCTTATTTCCGGACGAATGCGCAAACTATAGAAAGTCGTTATGACGTAGAATGTGCATACTTTGTTGATTCTATTTATGAAATAAATCACATTTTCTAAAAACTCGTTTTTTTTAAGAAATCATTTAAACCTTCTAGAAGCTGTGATTTTAAAAAACGGGGGAAGTAAGCTTTTCTTATTTCCGGACGCATGCGCAAAACTATAGAAAGTCGTTATGACATAGAATGTGCATACTTTGCTGATTCCATTCATGAAATAAAACACATTTTCTAAAAACTCGTGTTTTTTACGAAATCATGTAAACCTTCTAAAAGCTGTGATTTTAAAAAACGGGGGAGGTAAGCTTTTCTTATTTCCAAACGCATGCGCAAACTATAGAAAGTCGTTATGACGTAGAATGTGCAGACTTTGTTGATTCCATTGTTGATGTATATGTAACTCCGGAATGTATTTCATCAGTATATTATATGTATATTTATTGTACCCTTATAAGAGATGTGTTATTCCTCTATAAGGAAGTGTCGTCATGTGGATTGACAAGTGTCGCAAGTGTGTGTACTTGCCAATGGGTTATTAGACCACCTTATGGGGTCGGCCCTAATTAATATATAATATAATGTGGATGTACTAAAGTAGACAAGTCGGCTCCAGTAGGTCACTGGGCAAAAAGGTGAGTATAAATAGAGATAGGAGATCTCTATTTTACTCATTCGGAAAAGTATCTATCTCTCTCTCTGGAAAGTGGCGCACTAGTGAGGAGGAGGAGGATCATCTGCTAGGAGACTATCTCTATATTATTTGGTTGTATTTTGGTTGAGCCATTGCTCTCTCTATCTCTGAGGAATTTTGTGGGGTTTTTCACCTTAGGGTTTTCCCCACGGAAACTCTGTGTCTCTTGTCTCTATGCTTTTGATTCTTGTGATGCTTGTGATGCTTGTGATGCTTGTCATATTATGATTGTCATGCATTGATATATTGTAGATGTTATTCTCTCAGCAAAGATCCTATAGTATTGTGATTTAATACTGAAAATTTAACATGGTATCAGAGCTTAACTGAGAAGAAGACATTTTGCAGTGACGGAAGCTTGTATTGCTTGTTTATTGGGTTTCTCTCCACCGATTTTTTAAATTCAGTATAGTAGATTGGATCTACTCATCAAGGCGCATCTTTCTGTCCAATCAGATTTCAGTTCCGAGCATTTTCAGTTTTGGCCCTAAAAATTAGGGTTTCCACAAAAATAGGAATTTCTGGAAACTGAAGGTACAGCTGGAAGCTCCTTACAAAAATCGAAGGTTTGAGCTTTGGATCGAGATTTTTGGCTGGGTAGATCTCCGGGAAACTCAAACCCTAATTCAGGGCTCTCCCCAGTGAACCCGGGAGGACAAAAAGGCAATTTTGAAGGACAAGACTTTGCTGATCTCAAATTCTGAATGTACTAGGCTGATCAGCTCTCCAAGGCGCATCTTTCTATCCTTTCGGAATTTTGAAATTCACATTTTGAATTTTTAGGGTTTCTCTGACAAACCCTAATCCGGGACCAGATCCAGTTTTCAGCACTTCAAGTGGTAAGTTCTAAATCTTTTCTATTTCCATTTGAAGTACTCTTAAAGATGTCTCTTCACACCAAGCTTGAGGATAAGCTTGAAGGGGCTGATAACTTCCGAGCCTGGAAGTATAGGATTGGGCTAATCCTGGAAGAGAATGAGTTGGACTCATATGTGAAAGAAGACATCCCTATCCCAGAGGATGAAGAGGCCAAGGTATTGCACAAGAAGAACTTGGTCAAGGCAAAGAGAATCATTGCTGATTCTATCAAAGACCATCTCATACCCCATGTGTCTTCTCTCAAGACACCCAAAGAGATGTTTGAATCTTTGACCAAGCTATTTGAAGGAAAGAACATAAATCGGAAGATGACCCTGCGGAACCAATTGAAAGCAGTGAAGTTTCAGAATGGAGAAACCATTCAATCCTACTTTTCAAGGGTCTCTCAGATCAAGGAACAATTAGAAGCAGTAGATGAAATGGTGGAGAATGGTGAAGTGGTAATGACCACTCTAAATGGCCTACCCAGGCCATGGGATTCCTTTATTCAAGGAATTTGTGCAAGGAAGAAGTTGATCTCCTTCAGTAGACTTTGAGAAGAATGATCTCAAGAAGAAGCTAGACTTATAGCTCGTGAGGAAAAGATGGGAGGAGAAGATCAAGCTCTTGCAGCTCACACCAAAAGAAGCAAAATCAAGAAGGATCCCTCTCGACTCAATAGGTCCTATCAAAAGAAGAATAGGAAAGACCTAAGATGCTTCACATGCAATGAGAAGGGTCACTATGCTTCAGATTGTCCCAAGAACAAAAGGGATAATAACAACAACTTCAGTAAGAAGAAGAAGGGCAGCAAAAGAAGATTTCATGCTCATGCTGCCGAAGATGATGAACCCCCAAAGAAGAAGGCTAGGGCAGAAAGTGATAGTGATGATGACTCATCAAGTGAAGAAGAGTATGTTCTGATCTCTGCTCTTACAGGTACCATCTCCCATGGATGTAATGATTGGTTAATTGATAGTGGGGCCTCCAAACACATGATTGGGTTCAAGGAATCTTTTGTGAATCTTTCTGAACATGAATCACCCCATAAGGTGAAACTTGGGGATGATTATCAATACCCAATCAAAGGAAGTGGTGAAGCCTCCTACAATCTAGATTCTGGAAAATCATTGAAGTTGAAAGAAGTACTTTATGTACCTGGGCTCAAGAAGAACTTACTCTCCATTTCTGCATTAGATGCAAAAGGTATGAGGGTTGCATTTGTGGATGGCCAAGTCCTAATGTGGCCAAAGGGAAAGACCATAGATGATGCAGTAGTGATTGGAAAGCAAGAGGGAGGTTTGTACAATTTGAAGGGACAACCTGAACATGCCATGGTGACATAAATACAAAGATTCATCCATAGTCATGGATCACATAGAGGTATGTATAATTTGTTTTTGCAAAAGTTAACTAATGAGTTATGCAGGTCATTGAAGAGAACAAGAACACATTGCTAGACATAACTAGCAAATATGGTGACCAGGTATGTGTTTCTTATATCATAGGATCTATCATATAAGTATGCATGGCATGATTGATGATGATTGTTCATAAAGTCATAAGTTTGAATAATCATGGGCATATGCATATTATGTGTCTTACCTTAATTAATAATATGACTAACCAGAAGAGTCATAGGTTTGAGTAATTACAGGTTTATACATGTTATGTTTCTTATGATATGAATAACCATAAGAGTCCTATATAAACCTTGAATATTAATGCTTATTATTTCTGTTTGAAATGATCATGACTATACATACTTGAGATTATTGTGTTTTAATGAATGTATGATTTTGTATGAGATTACAAGGATAACACAATCATGATACTAATAAGCATGCATAGGGACCAAGGATGAATATGAGTTCAAGAACAGGTAATCCAGGAAGCAAAGATCAAGAGGGAGCACACTCCAGTGGTTTCTGCAAGGGTGCAGATATTCAGATGGAGTTGTCCATATCTCTACATTCCACAACAAGAAGGTGTAGAAGGACTCCAGCAGCTCCTACAAGGAAGAAAAGACTCAGAGGGAGTCCACCCAACAAACAAACAAAGATAAGTATTTTAATTATCTTGCATATTTGTTTGCTTAACTAAAATTGTTCAATGATGTATATGCTCATGTTCCTAGACTTAGGATATGTATTGTGCATATTAGAATGATTGAATTAATGAACAGTATACTACTAATATGCATGTGTTGGGTAAGTGGCCTATGGCACTGTACAACATTCCATTGCTACTTATCTAGAATGAAACCTCTTTGCTGACATGTTGGGAGTTGTGCACACTCTTAACAATGTTCTGGTAGAGATTGGAAGGCATCTAGAAAGTTACGGGATATGGATAAATGTTGTATTGAAGCATTGGCTAAGATAATTGCATGACTACATGACTGTATGACATATTTCTTCATGTGTAAGAATTTGTTCTGAAAATTATGAGATGTTTCTAATCATGCAATTTAACCTGTTTTGTAGGAAAGACCGTATATCTTCACCTACAAAAGGACTACAACATTTGTTCCAGCAACAAAGATATCTATTGAAGATATTGAAGTTCCCAGGATCTGGGATGAAGAAATGGAATGCCATGATCCGTCGATCATGAAGAATGATGTTTGGGATGCGATCCCAAGAGCTAAAGGGAAGTCTGTTGTGACTTCCAAATAGAACTTTCAGATCAAGCATGTTGCAGATGGCAGCATAGAGAAATATAAAAGTGATGAAATAGAAGATACACCAGATGGATTCAAGACAGCTTTCTTGAATGGTGTGGTTGAAGAAGAAGCAGCCACTTCGTTCTGAGACACATGATAGGAAATAATATATGTGCAGAACTTGGTATGGTGAAGATAGATTGATTCCCGACACGCAGCGGAAGCTTACTACCGAGTTCGAGATGAAGAACTTGGGGATGATGCACTATTTGTTTTTGGCATGGAGGTGTGGCAGAATGCAGAAGGAATCTTCCTTGGACAAGGGAAGTACGCAGTAGAGATCCTAAAGAGGTTCGGGATGATGGATTGCAAGGCCATGGCCACACCTATGGCATCGAATCTGAAGCTTCTTTGTGATGCTTCATCTGAGCCAGTTGATGTCTCTATGTATCGCCAGATGATTGGGTCCTTGATGTACCTGACGAACACGAGACCAGACATTTGCTTTGCTGTGAACACATTGAGCCAGTTCCTGACAGATCCGAGGAGTGTTCACCTGGTTGCTGTAAAGCATATTCTGAGGTACCTGAAGGGTACAGTGGATTATGGGCTCAGGTATGAGGCGAATCAAAAGTTTAACCTGCAGGGTTATGTTGATTCAGATTGGGCTGGCAGTGCTGCAGATAGGAAGAGCACATCTGGGTGCTGCTTCATTATGAGATCAGGTGTGATCTCTTGGTTTAGCAGGAAGCAGTCCTGCGTAGCACTGAGTACAGCTGAGGCAGAGTATGTTGCAGCCTGTTCAGCTAGTTGTGAGGCAGTATGGCTACGGAAGCTACTGTCTGAGTTATTTGATCTCCTGTTGGATGCTACTGGTATCTTCTGTGATAACTAGAGTTGTGTGAAGCTATCCGAGAACCCAGTGTTTCATGACAGGTCGAAACACATAGAGATCAAATATCACTATATCAGGGATATGGTGCAAAGAGGAGCTTTGAAGCTCCTATATGTTGCGATAGACGAGCAGATTACAGATGTGCTGACGAAGCCGCCAGCCAGAGTGAAGTTCGAGTATTTCAGAGAGAGGCTTGACGTTCTTCAGATCGAGGACACTTCGAGGAAGAAGTGATGGACACATTTGCTGAAGCCATTCCAAGCATGTTGGAAGGAGGATCCTTCACATGGCTGTGGATGTAAGCGCTGGATAATGGGCATCAGGATGATGTTCTGGTTTCTGCTTGGATATGATCAGTTGGATCATTTTTATGTATGTATGTACGCATCATGTTGGATGCTGGATATGATCAGTTGGATCATCTATGTATGTATGCATCATGTTGGATGCTGGATATGATCAGTTGGATCATTTATGTATGTATGCATCATGTTGGATGCTGGATATGATCAGTTGATCATGTGTACGTATTTTGTATATGCATCATGTTGGATGCTTGGACCATGTATTTGTATTTGTATCAGGTGGATACATTGATGATCAGGAGGATCATGTATGATGATATGTATCAGGTAGATACTTGGTATGCATCAGGTAGATGCATTGATGATCAGGAGGATCATGTATGATGATATGCATCAGGTAGATGTATTGATGATCAGGAGGATAATGTATGATGATATGTATCATGTATTTGTATCAGGTGGATACATTGATGATCAGGAGGATCATGTATGATACTTGGTATACATCAGGTAGATGCATTGATGATCAGGTGGATCATGCAGCAGGATGTTGCAGTGATGATCAGGATGATCATAGATGACGAGCTTCAGGATGTTGCTCCAGATGACATGCAGCAGGATGTTGCAGTGATGATCAGGATGATCATAGATGACGAGCTTCAGGATGTTGCTCCAGATGACATGCAGCAGGATGTTGCAGTGATGATCAGGATGATCATAGATGACGAGCTTCAGGATGTTGCTCCAGATGACATGCAGTAGGATGTTGCAGTGATGATGATCAGGATGATCATGGATACATCAGGATGATGTATGGTGAGTATCAGGTTGATACTCTGTGGCCGTGGATCAGGTTGTGCAGATGAGCATGTAATTCGTTGCCCTGGGAGATTTGCAGATGGTCTTGTGAGGTTTTGCCTATGGCATGTAATTCGTTGCCCTGGGACATCTGGCAAATGCTCTTTCAAGGTTTTGCTCTGGGAGGACATGTAATTCGTTTCCCTGGGAGATCTGTAGATAGTCTTGCGAGGTTTTGCCTATGGCATGTAATTCGTTGCCCTGGGATATCTGGCAGATGCTCTTGCGAGGTTTTGTCCTATGGCATGTAATTCGTTTCCTTGGGAGATCCGATAGGTTGGGCTGTGTGCCCGTAATCAGTCCTGGGATTCTCTTGCGAGGTTTTTCCATGACCACATGTAATTCGTTGCCTTGGGAGATCCTATAGGTAGAGCAGTATGCTCGTAACAGCCTGGGATGCTCTTGCGAGGTTTTGTGGTGAGGTCACATGTAATTCGTTGCCCTGGGAGATCGTATAGGTAGAGCAGTATGCTCGTAACAGCCTGGGATGCTCTTGCGAGGTTTTGTGACGCACGTAAAAGTCCTGAGAATTCCACAGTATGGCCAGTGATGACGAAGACCTATAGGTGGTGGGCCTACATCCAGTATGAAAAAGGACTGGCTCTGTAGAACTTCCTATGACGAGTAGAGACAGAGATTGGATGAGATAGCAGCAGCAGTGACGATGATGATGACGATGCATCGATGATGATGATCCAGAGAAGAAGACTTGTCTAGCAGATCTGTGTCGAGAAATACCTTCCTAGTTAAGAGGGAGTGTTGATGTATATGTAACTTCGGAATGTATTTCATCAGTATATTATATGTATATTTATTGTACCCTTATAAGAGATGTGTTATTCCTCTATAAGGAAGTGTCGTCATGTGGATTGACAAGTGTCGCAAGTGTGTGTACTTGCCAATGGGTTATTAGACCACCTTATGGGGTCGGCCCTAATTAATATATAATATAATGTGGATGTACTAAAGTAGACAAGTCGGCCCCAGTAGGTCACTGGGCAAAAAGGTTAGTATAAATAGAGATAGGAGATCTCTATTTTACTCATTCGGAAAAGTATCTATCTCTCTCTCTGGAAAGTGGCGCACTAGTGAGGAGGAGGAGGATCATCTGCTAGGAGACTATCTCTGTATTATTTGGTTGTATTTTGGTTGAGCCATTGCTCTCTCTATCTCTGAGGAAGTTTGTGGGGTTTTTCACCTTAGGGTTTTCCCCACGGAAACTCTGTGTCTCTTGTCTCTATGCTTTTGATTCTTGTGATGCTTGTGATGCTTGTCATATTATGATTGTCATGCATTGATATATTGTAGATGTTATTCTCTCAGCAAAGATCCTATAGTATTGTGATTTAATACTGAAAATTTAACATCCATTTATGAAATAAAACACATTTTCTAAAATCTCGTGTTTTTTAAGAAATCATGTAAAACTTCTAGAAGCTGTGATTTTAAAAAACGGGGGAAGTAAGCTTTTCTTATTTCCAAACGCATGCGCAAACTATAGAAAGTCGTTATGACGTAGAATGTGCATACTTTGTTGATTCCATTTATGAAATAAAACAGATTTTCTAAAAACTCGTGTTTTTTAAGAAATCATGTAAACCTTCTAGAAGCTGTGATTTTAAAAAACAGGGGAAGTAAGCTTTTCTTATTTCCGGACGCATGCGCAAACTATAGAAAGTCGTTATGACGTAGAATGTGCATACTTTGTTGATTCCATTTATGAAATAAAACATAGTTTCTAAAAACTCGTGTTTTTTACGAAATCATGTAAACCTTCTAGACGTTGTGATTTTAAAAAACGGGGGAAGTAAGCTTTTCTTATTTCCAAACGCATGCGCAAACTATAGAAAGTTGTTATGACGTAGAATGTGCATACTTTGTTGATTCCATTTATGAAATAAAACACATTTTCTAAAAACTCGTGTTTTTTAAGAAATCATGTAAACTTTCTAGAAGTTGTGATTTTAAAAAATGGGGGAAGTAACCTTTTCTTATTTCCGGACGCATGCGCAAACTATAGAAATTCGTTATGACGTAGAATGTGCATACTTTGTAGATTCCGTTTATGAAATAAAACACATTTTCTAAAAACTCATGTTTTTTTACGAAATCATGTAAACCTTCTAGAAGCCGTGATTTCGAAAAACGGGGGAAGTAAGCTTTTCTTATTTCCAGACGCATGCGCAAACTATAGAAAGTTGTTATGACATAGAATGTGCATACTTTGTAGATTCCATTTATGAAATAAAAGACATTTTCTAAACACTCGTGTTTTTTACGAAATTATGTAAACCTTCTAGAAGATGTGATTTTAAAAAACGGTGGAAGTAAGCTTTTCTTATTTCCGGACGAATGCACAAACTATAGAAAGTCGTTATGACAAAGAATGTGCATACTTTCTGATTCCATTTATGAAATAAAACACATTTTCTGAAAACTCATGTTTTTTAAGAAACCATGTAAACCTTCTAGAAGCTGTGATTTTAAAAAACAGGGGAAGTAAGCTTTTCTTATTTCCGGACGCATGCTCAAACTATAGAAAGTCGTTATGACGTAGAATGTGCATACTTTGTAGATTCCATTTATGAAATAAAACACATTTTCTAAAAACTCGTGTTTTTTAAGAAATCATGTAAACCTTTTAGAAGCTGTGATTTTAAAAAATGGTAGAAGTAACCTTTTCTTATTTCCGGACACATGCGCAAACTATAGGAAATCGTTATGACGTAGAATGTGCATACTTTGTAGATTCCATTTATGAAATAAAGCACATTTTCTAAAAACAAGTGTTTTTTACGAAATCATGTAAACCTTCTAGAAGCTGTGATTTAAAAAAACGGTGGAAGTAAGCTTTTCGTATTTCCGGATGAATGCGCAAACTATACAAAGTCGTTATGACGTAGAATGTGCATACTTTGTTGATTCCATTTATGAAATAAAACACATTTTCTAAAAACTCGTGTTTTTTAACAAATCATGTAAACCTTCTAGAAGCTGTGATTTTAAAAAACGGGGGAAGTAAGCTTTTCTTATTTCCGGACGCATGCACAAACTATAGAAAGTCGTTATGATGTAGAATGTGCATACTTTGTAGATTCCATTTATGAAATAAAACACATTTTCTAAAAACTCGTGTTTTTTACGAAATCATGTAAACCTTCTAGAAGCTGTGATTTCAAAAAATGGTGGAAGCAAGCTTTTCTTATTTCCGGACGCATGCGCAAACTATAGAAATTCGTTATGATGTAGAATGTGCATACTTTGTTGATTTCATTTATGAAATAAAACACATTTTCTAAAAACTCGTGTTTTTTACGAAATCATGTAAACCTTCTAGAAGCTGTGATTTTAAAAAACGGGGGAAGTAAGCTTTTCTTTTTTCCGGACGCATGCGCAAACTATAGAAAGTCGTTATGACGAAGAATGTGCATACTTTTTGATTCCATTTATGAAATAAAACACATTTTCTAAAAACTCGTGTTTTTTACGAAATCATGTAAACCTTCTAGAAGCTGTGATTTTAAAAAACGGTGGAAGTAAGCTTTTCTTATTTCCGGACGAATGCCCAAACTATAGAAAGTCGTTATGACGTAGAATGTGCATACTTTGTTGATTCAATGTATGAAATAAAACACATTTTCTAAAAACTCGTGTTTTTTAAGAAATCATGTAAACCTTCTAGTAGCTGTGATTTTAAAAAACGGTGGAAGTAAGCTTTTCTTATTTCCGGACGCATGCACAAACTATAGAAAGTCCTTATGACGTAGAATGTGGATACTTTGTTGATTCCATTTATGAAATAAAACACATTTTCTAAAAACTCGTGTTTTTTAAGAAATGATGTAAACCTTCTAGACGCTGTGATTTTAAAAAATGGGGGAAGTAAGCTTTTCTTATTTCCAAACGCATGCGCAAACTATAGAAAGTCGTTATAACGTAGAATGTGCATACTTTGTTGATTCCATTTATGAAATAAAACACATTTTCTAAAAACTTGTGTTTTTTAAGAAATCATGTAAACCTTCTATATGCTGTGATTTTAAAAAACGGGGGAAGTAAGCTTTTCTTATTTCCGGATGCATGCGCAAACTATAGAAAGTCGTTATGAAATAGAATGTGCATACTTTGTTGATTCAATTTATGAAATAAAACACATTTTCTAAAAATTAATGTTTTTTACGAAATCATGTAAACCTTCTAGAAGCTGTGATTTTAAAAAACGGGGGAAGTAAGCTTTTCTTATTTCCAAATGCATGCGCAAACTATAGAAAGTCGTTATGACGTAGAATGTGCATACTTTGTTGATTCCATTTATGAAATAAAACACATTTTCTAAAATCTCGTGTTTTTTAGGAAATCATGTAAACCTTCTAGAAGCTGTGATTTTAAAAAATGGGGGAAGTAAGCTTTTCTTATTTCTGGACGCATGCACAAACTATAGAAAGTCCTTATGACGTAGAATGTGCATACTTTGTTGATTCCATTTATGAAATAAAACACATTTTCTAAAAACTCATGTTTTTTAAGAAATAATGTAAACCTTCTAGACGCTGTGATTTTAAAAAACGGGGGAAGTAAGCTTTTCTTTTTTCCGGACGCATGCGCAAACTATAGAAAGTCGTTATGACGTAGAATGTGCATAATTTGTTGATTCCATTTATGAAATAAAACAGATTTTCTAAAAACTCGTGTTTTTTAAGAAATCATGTAAACCTTCTAGAAGCTGTGATTTTAAAAAACGGGGGAAGTAAGCTTTTCTTATTTCCGGACGGATGCGCAAACTATAGAAAGTCGTTATGACGTAGAATGTGCATACTTTGTTGTTTCCATTTATGAAATAAAACACATTTTCTAAAAACTCATGTTTTTTAAGAAATCATGTAAACCTTCTCGAAGCTGTGATTTTAAAAAACGGGGGAAGTAAGCTTTTCTTATTTCCGGACGCATGCGCAAACTATAGAAAGTCGTTATGACGTAGAACGTGCATACTTTATAGATTCCGTTTATGAAATAAAACACATTTTCTAAAAACTCATGTTTTTTACGAAATCATGTAAACCTTCTAGAAGCTGTGATTTCGAAAAACGGGGGAAGTAAGCTTTTCTTATTTCAGGACGCATGCGCAAACTATAGAAAGTTGTTATGACGTAGAATGTGCATACTTTGTTGATTCCATTTATTAAATAAAACACATTTTCTAAAAACTCGTGTTTTTTACGAAATCATGTAAACCTTCTAGAAGCTGTGATTTTAAAAAACGGTGGAAGTAAGCTTTTTTTATTTTTGGACGAATGCGCAAACTATAGAAAGTCGTTATAATGTAGAATGTGCATACTTTGTAGATTCCATTTATGAAATAAAACACATTTTCTAAAAACTCGTGTTTTTTAAGAAATCATGTAAACCTTCTAGAAGCTGTGATTTTAAAAAACGGTGGAAGTAAGCTTTTCTTATTTCCGGACGCATGCGCAAACTATAGAAAGTCCTTATGACCTAGAATGTGCATACTTTGTTGATTCCATTTATGAAATAAAACACATTTTCTAAAAACTCGTGTTTTTTACAAAATCATCTAAACCTTCTATTAGCTGTGATTTTGAAAAACGGTGGAAGTAAGCTTTTCTTATTTCCGGTCAAATGCGCAAACTATAGAAAGTCGTTATTACGTAGAATATGCATACTTTGTTGATTCCATTTATGAAATAAAACACATTTTCTAAAAACTCGTGTTTTTTAAGAAATCATGTAAACCTACTAGAAGTTGTGATTTTAAAAAACGGGGGAAGTAAGCTTTTCTTCTTTCCAAACGCATGCGCAAACTATAGAAAGTCGTTATGACGTAGAATGTGCATACTTTGTTGATTCCATTTATGAAAGAAAACACATTTTCTAAAAACTCGTGTTTTTTAAGAAATCATGTAAACCTTCTAGAAACTGTGATTTTAAAAAACGGGGGAAGTAAGCTTTTCTTATTTCCGGACGCATGCACAAACTATAGAAAGCCCTTATGACGTAGAATGTGCATACATTGTTGATTCCATTTATGAAATAAAACACAATTTCTAAAAACTCGTGTTTTTTAAGAAATCATGTAAACCTTCGAGACGCTGTGATTTTAAAAAACGGGGGAAGAAAGCTTTTCTTATTTCCAAACGCATGCGTAAACTATAGAAAGTCGTTATGACGTAGAATGTGCATATTTGTTGATTTCATTTATGAAATAAAACACATTTTCTAAAAACTCGTGTTTTTTAAGAAATCATGTAAACCTTCTAGAAGCTGTGATTTTAAAAAACGGGGGAAGTAGGCTTTTCCTATTTCCGGACGCATGTGCAAACTATAGAAAGTCGTTATGACGTAGAATGTGGATACTTTGTTGATTCCATTTATGAAATAAAACACATTTTCTAAAAACTTGTGTTTTTTAAGAAATCATGTAAACCTTCTAGAAGTTGTGAGTTTAAAAAACGGGGGAAGTAAGCTTTTCTTATTTTAAAACGCATGCGCAAACTATAGAAAGTCGTTATGACGTAGAAGGTGCATACTTTGTTGATTCCATTTATGAAATAAAGCACATTTTCTAAAAACAAGTATTTTTTACGAAATCATGTAAACATTCTAGAAGCTGTGATTTAAAAAAACGGTGGAAGTAAGGTTTTCTTATTTCCGGACGCATGCGCAAACTATAGAAAGTCGTTATGACATAGAATGTGCATACTTTGTTGATTCCATTTATGAAATAAAACACATTTTCTAAAAACAAGTATTTTTTACGAAATCATGTAAACATTCTAGAAGCTGTGATTTAAAAAAACGGTGGAAGTAAGCTTTTCTTATTTCCGGACGCATGCGCAAACTATAGAAAGTCGTTATGACATAGAATGTGCATACTTTGTTGATTGTATTTATGAAATAAAACACATTTTCTAAAAACTCGTGTTTTTTAAGAAATCATGTAAACCTTTTAGAAGCTGTGATTTTAAAAAACGGGGGAAGTAAGCTTTTCTTATTTCCGGACGAATGCGTAAACTATAGAAAGTCGTTATGACGTAGAATGTGCATACTTTGTTGATTCTATTTATGAAATAAAACACATTTTCTAAAAACTCGTGTTTTTTAAGGAATCATGTAAACCTTCTAGAAGCTGTGATTTTAAAAAACGGGGGAAGTAAGCTTTTCTTATTTCCGGACGCATGCACAAAACTATAGAAAGTCCTTATGACGTAGAATGTGCATACTTTGTTGATTCCATTCATGAAATAAAACATATTTTCTAAAAACTCGTGTTTTTTACGAAATCATGTAAACCTTCTAGAAGCTGTGATTTTAAAAAACGGGGGAAGTAAGCTTTTCTTATTTCCAAACGCATGTGCAAACTATAGAAAGTCGTTATGACGTAGAATGTGCATACTTTGTTGATTCCATTTATGAAATAAAGCACATTTTCTAAAAACAAGTGTTTTTTACGAAATCATGTAAACCTTCTAGACGCTGTGATTTAAAAAAACGGTGGAAGTAAACTTTTCTTATTTCCGGACGCATGCGCAAACTATAGAAAGTCGTTATGACGTAGAATGTGCATACTTTGTTGATTCCATTCATGAAATAAAACATATTTTCTAAAAACTCGTGTTTTTTACGAAATCATGTAAACCTTCTAGAAGCTGTGATTTTAAAAAACGGGGGAAGTAAGCTTTTCTTATTTCCAAACGCATGCGCAAACTATAGAAACTCGTTATGACGTAGAATGTGCATACTTTGTTGATTCCATTTATGAAATAAAGCACATTTTCTAAAAACAAGTGTTTTTTACGAAATCATGTAAACCTTCTAGAAGCTGTGATTTAAAAAAACGGTGGAAGTAAACTTTTCTTATTTCCGGACGCATGCGCAAACTATAGAAAGTCGTTATGACGTAGAATGTGCATACTTTGTTGATTCCATTTATGAAATAAAACACATTTTCTAAAAACTCATGTTTTTTAAGAAATCATGTAAACCTTCTAGAAGCTGTGATTTTAAAAAACAGGGGAAGTAAGCTTTTCTTATTTTCGGACGCATGCTCAAACTATAGAAAGTCGTTATGACAAAGAATGTGCATATTTTGTAGAATCCATTTATGAAATAAAACACATTTTCTGAAAACTCTTGTTTTTTAAGAAATCATGTAAACCTTCTAGAAGCTGTGATTTTAAAAAACGGTGGAAGTAAGCTTTTCTTATTTCCGGACGAATGCGGAAACTATAGAAAGTCATTATGACGTAGAATGTGCATACTTTGTAGATTCCATTTATGAAATAAAACACATTTTCTAAAAACTCGTGTTTTTTAAGAAATCATGTAAACCTTCTAGAAGCTGTGATTTTAAAAAACGATGGAAGTAAGCTTTTCTTATTTCCGGACGCATGCGCAAACTATAGAAAGTCCTTATGACGTAGAATGTGCATACTTTGTTGATTCCATTTATGAAATAAAACACATTTTCTAAAAACTTGTATTTTTTAACAAATCATGTAAACCTTCTAGACGCTGTGATTTTAAAAAATGGGTGAAGTAAGCTTTTCTTATTTCCAAACGCATGCGCAAACTATAGAAATTCGTTAGGACGTAGAATGTGCATACTCTGTAGATTCCATTTATGAAATAAAACACATTTTCGAAAAACTCGTGTTTTTTACGAAATCATGTAAACCTTCTAGAAGCTGTGATTTTAAAAAACGGAGGAATTAAGCTTTTCTTATTTCCGGACGCATGCGCAAACTATAGAAAGTCGTTATGACGTAGAATGTGCATACTTTGTAGATTCCATTTATGAAATAAAACACATTTTCTGAAAACTCATGTTTTTTAAGAAATCATGTAAACCTTCTATAAGCTGTGATTTTAAAAAACGGTGGAAGTAAGCTTTTTTTTATTTTCGGACGAATGCGCAAACTATAGAAGGTCGTTATGACGTAGAATGTGCATACTTTGTAGATTACATTTATGAAATAAAACACATTTTCTAAAAACTCGTGTTTTTTAAGAAATCATGTAAACCTTCTAGAAGCTGTGATTTTAAAAAACGGTGGAAGTAAGCTTTTCTTATTTCCGGACGCATGCGCAAACTATAGAAAGTCGTTATGACGTAGAATGTGCATACTTTGTAGATTCCGTTTATGAAATAAAACACATTTTCTAAAAACTCGTGTTTTTTACGAAATCATGTAAACCTTCTAGAAGCTGTGATTTCGAAAAACGGGGGAAGTAAGCTTTTCTTATTTCCGGACGCATGCACAAACTATAGAAAGTTGTTATGACATAGAATGTGCATACTTTGTAGATTCCATTTATGAAAGAAAAGACATTTTCTAAAAACTCGTGTTTTTTACGAAATCATGTAATCCTTCTAGAAGCTGTGATTTTAAAAAACGGTGGAAGTAAGCTTTTCTTATTTCCGGACGAATGCGCAAACTATAGAAAGTCGTTATGACAAAGAATGTGCATACTTTCTAATTCCATTTATGAAATAAAACACATTTTCTAAAAACTCATGTTTTTTAAGAAATCATGTAAACCTTCTAGAAGCTGTGATTTCGAAAAACGGGGGAAGTAAGCTTTTCTTATTTCCGGACGCATGCACAAACTATAGAAAGTTGTTATGACATAGAATGTGCATACTTTGTAGATTCCATTTATGAAAGAAAAGACATTTTCTAAAAACTCGTGTTTTTTACGAAATCATGTAAACCTTCTAGAAGCTGTGATTTTAAAAAACGGTGGAAGTAAGCTTTTCTTATTTCCGGACGCATCCGCAAACTATAGAAAGTCGTTATGACGTAGAATGTGCATACTTTGTAGATTCCGTTTATGAAATAAAACACATTTTCTAAAAACTCGTGTTTTTTACGAAATCATGTAAACCTTCTAGAAGCTGTGATTTCGAAAAACGGGGGAAGTAAGCTTTTCTTATTTCCGGACGCATGCACAAACTATAGAAAGTTGTTATGACATAGAATGTGCATACTTTGTAGATTCCATTTATGAAAGAAAAGACATTTTCTAAAAACTCGTGTTTTTTACGAAATCATGTAAACCTTCTAGAAGCTGTGATTTTAAAAAACGGTGGAAGTAAGCTTTTCTTATTTCCGGACGCATGCGCAAACTATAGAAAGTCGTTATGACGTAGAATGTGCATACTTTGTAGATTCCGTTTATGAAATAAAGCACATTTTCTAAAATCTCGTGTTTTTTAAGAAATCATGTAAAACTTCTAGAAGCTGTGATTTTAAAAAACGGGGGAAGTAAGCTTTTCTTATTTCCAAACGCATGCGCAAACTATAGAAAGTCGTTATGACGTAGAATGTGCATACTTTGTTGATTCCATTTATGAAATAAAACAGATTTTCTAAAAACTCGTGTTTTTTAAGAAATCATGTAAACCTTCTAGAAGCTGTGATTTTAAAAAACAGGGGAAGTAAGCTTTTCTTATTTCCGGACGCATGCGCAAACTATAGAAAGTCGTTATGACGTAGAATGTGCATACTTTGTTGATTCCATTTATGAAATAAAACATAGTTTCTAAAAACTCGTGTTTTTTACGAAATCATGTAAACCTTCTAGACGTTGTGATTTTAAAAAACGGGGGAAGTAAGCTTTTCTTATTTCCAAACGCATGCGCAAACTATAGAAAGTTGTTATGACGTAGAATGTGCATACTTTGTTGATTCCATTTATGAAATAAAACACATTTTCTAAAAACTCGTGTTTTTTAAGAAATCATGTAAACTTTCTAGAAGTTGTGATTTTAAAAAATGGGGGAAGTAACCTTTTCTTATTTCCGGACGCATGCGCAAACTATAGAAATTCGTTATGACGTAGAATGTGCATACTTTGTAGATTCCGTTTATGAAATAAAACACATTTTCTAAAAACTCATGTTTTTTACGAAATCATGTAAACCTTCTAGAAGCCGTGATTTCGAAAAACGGGGGAAGTAAGCTTTTCTTATTTCCAGACGCATGCGCAAACTATAGAAAGTTGTTATGACATAGAATGTGCATACTTTGTAGATTCCATTTATGAAATAAAAGACATTTTCTAAACACTCGTGTTTTTTACGAAATTATGTAAACCTTCTAGAAGATGTGATTTTAAAAAACGGTGGAAGTAAGCTTTTCTTATTTCCGGACGAATGCACAAACTATAGAAAGTCGTTATGATAAAGAATGTGCATACTTTCTGATTCCATTTATGAAATAAAACACATTTTCTGAAAACTCATGTTTTTTAAGAAACCATGTAAACCTTCTAGAAGCTGTGATTTTAAAAAACAGGGGAAGTAAGCTTTTCTTATTTCCGGACGCATGCTCAAACTATAGAAAGTCGTTATGACGTAGAATGTGCATACTTTGTAGATTCCATTTATGAAATAAAACACATTTTCTAAAAACTCGTGTTTTTTAAGAAATCATGTAAACCTTTTAGAAGCTGTGATTTTAAAAAATGGTAGAAGTAACCTTTTCTTATTTCCGGACACATGCGCAAACTATAGGAAATCGTTATGACGTAGAATGTGCATACTTTGTAGATTCCATTTATGAAATAAAGCACATTTTCTAAAAACAAGTGTTTTTTACGAAATCATGTAAACCTTCTAGAAGCTGTGATTTAAAAAAACGGTGGAAGTAAGCTTTTCGTATTTCCGGATGAATGCGCAAACTATACAAAGTCGTTATGACGTAGAATGTGCATACTTTGTTGATTCCATTTATGAAATAAAACACATTTTCTAAAAACTCGTGTTTTTTAACAAATCATGTAAACCTTCTAGAAGCTGTGATTTTAAAAAACGGGGGAAGTAAGCTTTTCTTATTTCCGGACGCATGCACAAACTATAGAAAGTCGTTATGATGTAGAATGTGCATACTTTGTAGATTCCATTTATGAAATAAAACACATTTTCTAAAAACTCGTGTTTTTTACGAAATCATGTAAACCTTCTAGAAGCTGTGATTTCAAAAAATGGTGGAAGCGAGCTTTTCTTATTTCCGGACGCATGCGCAAACTATAGAAATTCGTTATGATGTAGAATGTGCATACTTTGTTGATTTCATTTATGAAATAAAACACATTTTCTAAAAACTCGTGTTTTTTACGAAATCATGTAAACCTTCTAGAAGCTGTGATTTTAAAAAACGGGGGAAGTAAGCTTTTCTTTTTTCCGGACGCATGCGCAAACTATAGAAAGTCGTTATGACGAAGAATGTGCATACTTTTTGATTCCATTTATGAAATAAAACACATTTTCTAAAAACTCGTGTTTTTTACGAAATCATGTAAACCTTCTAGAAGCTGTGATTTTAAAAAACGGTGGAAGTAAGCTTTTCTTATTTCCGGACGAATGCCCAAACTATAGAAAGTCGTTATGACGTAGAATGTGCATACTTTGTTGATTCAATGTATGAAATAAAACACATTTTCTAAAAACTCGTGTTTTTTAAGAAATCATGTAAACCTTCTAGTAGCTGTGATTTTAAAAAACGGTGGAAGTAAGCTTTTCTTATTTCCGGACGCATGCACAAACTATAGAAAGTCCTTATGACGTAGAATGTGGATACTTTGTTGATTCCATTTATGAAATAAAACACATTTTCTAAAAACTCGTGTTTTTTAAGAAATGATGTAAACCTTCTAGACGCTGTGATTTTAAAAAATGGGGGAAGTAAGCTTTTCTTATTTCCAAACGCATGCGCAAACTATAGAAAGTCGTTATAACGTAGAATGTGCATACTTTGTTGATTCCATTTATGAAATAAAACACATTTTCTAAAAACTTGTGTTTTTTAAGAAATCATGTAAACCTTCTATATGCTGTGATTTTAAAAAACGGGGGAAGTAAGCTTTTCTTATTTCCGGATGCATGCGCAAACTATAGAAAGTCGTTATGAAATAGAATGTGCATACTTTGTTGATTCAATTTATGAAATAAAACACATTTTCTAAAAATTAATGTTTTTTACGAAATCATGTAAACCTTCTAGAAGCTGTGATTTTAAAAAACGGGGGAAGTAAGCTTTTCTTATTTCCAAATGCATGCGCAAACTATAGAAAGTCGTTATGACGTAGAATGTGCATACTTTGTTGATTCCATTTATGAAATAAAACACATTTTCTAAAATCTCGTGTTTTTTAGGAAATCATGTAAACCTTCTAAAAGCTGTGATTTTAAAAAATGGGGGAAGTAAGCTTTTCTTATTTCTGGACGCATGCACAAACTATAGAAAGTCCTTATGACGTAGAATGTGCATACTTTGTTGATTCCATTTATGAAATAAAACACATTTTCTAAAAACTCATGTTTTTTAAGAAATAATGTAAACCTTCTAGACGCTGTGATTTTAAAAAACGGGGGAAGTAAGCTTTTCTTTTTTCCGGACGCATGCGCAAACTATAGAAAGTCGTTATGACGTAGAATGTGCATAATTTGTTGATTCCATTTATGAAATAAAACAGATTTTCTAAAAACTCGTGTTTTTTAAGAAATCATGTAAACCTTCTAGAAGCTGTGATTTTAAAAAACGGGGGAAGTAAGCTTTTCTTATTTCCGGACGGATGCGCAAACTATAGAAAGTCGTTATGACGTAGAATGTGCATACTTTGTTGTTTCCATTTATGAAATAAAACACATTTTCTAAAAACTCATGTTTTTTAAGAAATCATGTAAACCTTCTCGAAGCTGTGATTTTAAAAAACGGGGGAAGTAAGCTTTTCTTATTTCCGGACGCATGCGCAAACTATAGAAAGTCGTTATGACGTAGAACGTGCATACTTTATAGATTCCGTTTATGAAATAAAACACATTTTCTAAAAACTCATGTTTTTTACGAAATCATGTAAACCTTCTAGAAGCTGTGATTTCGAAAAACGGGGGAAGTAAGCTTTTCTTATTTCCGGACGCATGCGCAAACTATAGAAAGTTGTTATGACGTAGAATGTGCATACTTTGTTGATTCCATTTATTAAATAAAACACATTTTCTAAAAACTCGTGTTTTTTACGAAATCATGTAAACCTTCTAGAAGCTGTGATTTTAAAAAACGGTGGAAGTAAGCTTTTTTTATTTTTGGACGAATGCGCAAACTATAGAAAGTCGTTATAATGTAGAATGTGCATACTTTGTAGATTCCATTTATGAAATAAAACACATTTTCTAAAAACTCGTGTTTTTTAAGAAATCATGTAAACCTTCTAGAAGCTGTGATTTTAAAAAACGGTGGAAGTAAGCTTTTCTTATTTCCGGACGCATGCGCAAACTATAGAAAGTCCTTATGACCTAGAATGTGCATACTTTGTTGATTCCATTTATGAAATAAAACACATTTTCTAAAAACTCGTGTTTTTTACAAAATCATCTAAACCTTCTATTAGCTGTGATTTTGAAAAACGGTGGAAGTAAGCTTTTCTTATTTCCGGTCAAATGCGCAAACTATAGAAAGTCGTTATTACGTAGAATATGCATACTTTGTTGATTCCATTTATGAAATAAAACACATTTTCTAAAAACTCGTGTTTTTTAAGAAATCATGTAAACCTACTAGAAGTTGTGATTTTAAAAAACGGGGGAAGTAAGCTTTTCTTCTTTCCAAACGCATGCGCAAACTATAGAAAGTCGTTATGACGTAGAATGTGCATACTTTGTTGATTCCATTTATGAAAGAAAACACATTTTCTAAAAACTCGTGTTTTTTAAGAAATCATGTAAACCTTCTAGAAACTGTGATTTTAAAAAACGGGGGAAGTAAGCTTTTCTTATTTCCGGACGCATGCACAAACTATAGAAAGCCCTTATGACGTAGAATGTGCATACATTGTTGATTCCATTTATGAAATAAAACACATTTTCTAAAAACTCGTGTTTTTTAAGAAATCATGTAAACCTTCGAGACGCTGTGATTTTAAAAAACGGGGGAAGAAAGCTTTTCTTATTTCCAAACGCATGCGTAAACTATAGAAAGTCGTTATGACGTAGAATGTGCATATTTGTTGATTTCATTTATGAAATAAAACACATTTTCTAAAAACTCGTGTTTTTTAAGAAATCATGTAAACCTTCTAGAAGCTGTGATTTTAAAAAACGGGGGAAGTAGGCTTTTCCTATTTCCGGACGCATGTGCAAACTATAGAAAGTCGTTATGACGTAGAATGTGGATACTTTGTTGATTCCATTTATGAAATAAAACACATTTTCTAAAAACTTGTGTTTTTTAAGAAATCATGTAAACCTTCTAGAAGTTGTGAGTTTAAAAAACGGGGGAAGTAAGCTTTTCTTATTTTAAAACGCATGCGCAAACTATAGAAAGTCGTTATGACGTAGAAGGTGCATACTTTGTTGATTCCATTTATGAAATAAAGCACATTTTCTAAAAACAAGTATTTTTTACGAAATCATGTAAACATTCTAGAAGCTGTGATTTAAAAAAACGGTGGAAGTAAGGTTTTCTTATTTCCGGACGCATGCGCAAACTATAGAAAGTCGTTATGACATAGAATGTGCATACTTTGTTGATTCCATTTATGAAATAAAACACATTTTCTAAAAACAAGTATTTTTTACGAAATCATGTAAACATTCTAGAAGCTGTGATTTAAAAAAACGGTGGAAGTAAGCTTTTCTTATTTCCGGACGCATGCGCAAACTATAGAAAGTCGTTATGACATAGAATGTGCATACTTTGTTGATTGTATTTATGAAATAAAACACATTTTCTAAAAACTCGTGTTTTTTAAGAAATCATGTAAACCTTTTAGAAGCTGTGATTTTAAAAAACGGGGGAAGTAAGCTTTTCTTATTTCCGGACGAATGCGTAAACTATAGAAAGTCGTTATGACGTAGAATGTGCATACTTTGTTGATTCTATTTATGAAATAAAACACATTTTCTAAAAACTCGTGTTTTTTAAGGAATCATGTAAACCTTCTAGAAGCTGTGATTTTAAAAAACGGGGGAAGTAAGCTTTTCTTATTTCCGGACGCATGCACAAAACTATAGAAAGTCCTTATGACGTAGAATGTGCATACTTTGTTGATTCCATTCATGAAATAAAACATATTTTCTAAAAACTCGTGTTTTTTACGAAATCATGTAAACCTTCTAGAAGCTGTGATTTTAAAAAACGGGGGAAGTAAGCTTTTCTTATTTCCAAACGCATGTGCAAACTATAGAAAGTCGTTATGACGTAGAATGTGCATACTTTGTTGATTCCATTTATGAAATAAAGCACATTTTCTAAAAACAAGTGTTTTTTACGAAATCATGTAAACCTTCTAGACGCTGTGATTTAAAAAAACGGTGGAAGTAAACTTTTCTTATTTCCGGACGCATGCGCAAACTATAGAAAGTCGTTATGACGTAGAATGTGCATACTTTGTTGATTCCATTCATGAAATAAAACATATTTTCTAAAAACTCGTGTTTTTTACGAAATCATGTAAACCTTCTAGAAGCTGTGATTTTAAAAAACGGGGGAAGTAAGCTTTTCTTATTTCCAAACGCATGCGCAAACTATAGAAACTCGTTATGACGTAGAATGTGCATACTTTGTTGATTCCATTTATGAAATAAAGCACATTTTCTAAAAACAAGTGTTTTTTACGAAATCATGTAAACCTTCTAGAAGCTGTGATTTAAAAAAACGGTGGAAGTAAACTTTTCTTATTTCCGGACGCATGCGCAAACTATAGAAAGTCGTTATGACGTAGAATGTGCATACTTTGTTGATTCCATTTATGAAATAAAACACATTTTCTAAAAACTCATGTTTTTTAAGAAATCATGTAAACCTTCTAGAAGCTGTGATTTTAAAAAACAGGGGAAGTAAGCTTTTCTTATTTTCGGACGCATGCTCAAACTATAGAAAGTCGTTATGACAAAGAATGTGCATATTTTGTAGAATCCATTTATGAAATAAAACACATTTTCTGAAAACTCTTGTTTTTTAAGAAATCATGTAAACCTTCTAGAAGCTGTGATTTTAAAAAACGGTGGAAGTAAGCTTTTCTTATTTCCGGACGAATGCGGAAACTATAGAAAGTCATTATGACGTAGAATGTGCATACTTTGTAGATTCCATTTATGAAATAAAACACATTTTCTAAAAACTCGTGTTTTTTAAGAAATCATGTAAACCTTCTAGAAGCTGTGATTTTAAAAAACGATGGAAGTAAGCTTTTCTTATTTCCGGACGCATGCGCAAACTATAGAAAGTCCTTATGACGTAGAATGTGCATACTTTGTTGATTCCATTTATGAAATAAAACACATTTTCTAAAAACTTGTATTTTTTAACAAATCATGTAAACCTTCTAGACGCTGTGATTTTAAAAAACGGGTGAAGTAAGCTTTTCTTATTTCCAAACGCATGCGCAAACTATAGAAATTCGTTAGGACGTAGAATGTGCATACTCTGTAGATTCCATTTATGAAATAAAACACATTTTCGAAAAACTCGTGTTTTTTACGAAATCATGTAAACCTTCTAGAAGCTGTGATTTTAAAAAACGGAGGAATTAAGCTTTTCTTATTTCCGGACGCATGCGCAAACTATAGAAAGTCGTTATGACGTAGAATGTGCATACTTTGTAGATTCCATTTATGAAATAAAACACATTTTCTGAAAACTCATGTTTTTTAAGAAATCATGTAAACCTTCTATAAGCTGTGATTTTAAAAAACGGTGGAAGTAAGCTTTTTTTTATTTTCGGACGAATGCGCAAACTATAGAAGGTCGTTATGACGTAGAATGTGCATACTTTGTAGATTACATTTATGAAATAAAACACATTTTCTAAAAACTCGTGTTTTTTAAGAAATCATGTAAACCTTCTAGAAGCTGTGATTTTAAAAAACGGTGGAAGTAAGCTTTTCTTATTTCCGGACGCATGCGCAAACTATAGAAAGTCCTTATGACGTAGAATGTGCATACTTTGTTGATTCCATTTATGAAATAAAACAAATTTTCTAAAACCTCGTGTTTTTTAAGAAATCATGTAAACCTTCTAGACGCTGTGATTTTAAAAAACGGGGGAAGTAAGCTTTTCTTATTTCCAAACGCATGCGCAAACTATAGAAAGTCGTTATGACGTAGAATGTGCATACTCTGTTGATTCCATTTATGAAATAAAGCACATTCATTTTCTAAAAACTCGTGTTTTTTAAGAAATCATGTAAACCTTCTGAAAGCTGTGATTTTAAAAAACGGGGGAAGTAAGCTTTTCTTATTTCCGGATGCATGCGCAAACTATAGAAAGTCGTTATGACGTAGAATGTGCATATTTTGTTGATTCCATTTATGAAATAAAACACATTTTCTAAAAACTCGTGTTTTTTACGAAATCATGTAAGCCTTCTAGAAGCTGTGATTTTAAAAAACGGGGGAAGTAAGCTTTTCTTATTTCCAAACGCATGCGCAAACTATAGAAAGTCGTTATGACGTAGAATGTGCATACTTTGTTGATTCCATTTATGAAATAAAGCACATTTTCTAAAAACAAGTGTTTTTTACGAAATCATGTAAACCTTCTACAAGCTGTGATTTAAAAAAACGTTGGAAGTAAACTTTTCTTATTTCCGGACGCATGCGCAAACTATAGAAATTCGTTATGACGTAGAATGTGCATACTTTGTTGATTCCATTTATGAAATAAAATGCATTTTCCTAAAACTCGTGTTTTTTAAGAAATCATGTAAACCTTCTAGAAGCTGTGATTTTAATAAACAGGGGAAGTAAGCTTTTCTTATTTCCGGACACATGCTAAAACTATAGAAAGTCGTTATGACGTAGAATGTGCATATTTTGTAGATTCCATTTATGAAATAAAACACATTTTCTGAAAACTCGTGTTTTTTAAGAAATCATGTAAACCTTCTAGAAGCTGTGATTTTAAAAAACGGTGGAAGTAATCTTTTCTTATTTCCGGACGAAAGCGCAAACTATAGAAAGTCGTTATGACATAGAATGTGCATACTTTGTAGATTCCATTTATGAAATAAAACACATTTTCTAAAAACTCGTGTTTTTTAAGAAATCATGTAAACCTTCTAGAAGCTGTGATTTTAAAAAACGGTGGAAGTAAGCTTTTCTTATTTCCGGACGCATGCGCAAACTATAGAAAGTCCTTATGACGTAGAATGTGCATACTTTGTTGATTCCATTTATGAAATAAAACACATTTTCTAAAAACACATGTTTTTTAACAAATCGTGTAAACCTTCTAGACGCTGTGATTTTAAAAAACGAGGGAAGTAAGCTTTTCTTATTTCCAAACGCATGCACAAACTATAGAAAGTCGTTATGACGTAGAATGTGCATACTTTGTTGATTCCATTTATGAAATAAAGCACATTTTCTAAAAACAAGTATTTTTTACGAAATCATGTAAACATTCTAGAAGCTGTGATTTAAAAAAACGGTGGAAGTAAGCTTTTCTTATTTCCAAACGCATGCGCAAACTATAGAAAGTCATTATGACATACAATATGCATAATTTGTTGATTGTATTTATGAAATAAAACACATTTTCTAAAAACTCGTGTTTTTTAAGAAATAATGTAAACCTTTTAGAAGCTGTGATTTTAAAAAAACGGGGGAAGTAAGCTTTTCTTATTTCCGGACGAATGCGTAAACTATAGAAATTCGTTATGACGTAGAATGTGCATACTTTGTTGATTCTATTTATGAAATAAAACACATTTTCTAAAAACTCGTGTTTTTTAAGTATCATGTAAACCTTCTAGAAGCTGTGATTTTAAAAAACGGGGGAAGTAAGCTTTTCTTATTTCCGGACGCATGCGCAAAACTATAGAAAGTCGTTATGACGTAGAATGTGCATACTTTGTTGATTCCATTCATGAAATAAAACACATTTTCTAAAAACTCGTGTTTTTTACGAAATCATGTAAACCTTCTAAACGCTGTGATTTTAAAAAACGGGGGAGGTTAGCTTTTCTTTTTTCCAAACGTATGCGCAAACTATAGAAAGTCGTTATGACGTAGAATGTGCAGACTTTGTTGATTCCATTTATGAAGTAAAACACATTTTTTAAAAACTCGTGTTTTTTAAGAAATCATGTAAACCATCTAGAAGCTGTGATTTTAAAAAACGGTGGAAGTAAGCTTTTCTTATTTCCGGACGCATGCGCAAACTATAGAAAGTCGTTATGACGTAGAATGTGCATACTTTGTTGATTGCATTTATGAAATAAAACATAGTTTCTAAAAACTCGTGTTTTTTACGAAATCATGTAAACCTTCTAGAAGCTGTGATTTTAAAAAACGGGGGAAGTAACCTTTTCTTATTTCCAAACGCATGCGCAAACTATAGAAAGTCGTTATGACGTAGAATGTGCATACTTTGTTGATTCCATTTATGAAATAAAATACATTTTCTAAAAACTCGTGTTTTTTAAGAAATCATGTAAACCTTCTAGAAGCTGTGATTTTAAAAAACGGGGGAAGTAAGCTTTTCTTATTTCCGGACGCATGCGCAAAACTATAGAAAGTCGTTATGACGTAGAATGTGCATACTTTGTTGATTCCATTCATGAAATACAACACATTTTCTAAAAACTCGTGTTTTTTACGAAATCATGTAAACCTTCTAAACGCTGTGATTTTAAAAAACGGGGGAGGTAATCTTTTCTTATTTCCAAACGCATGCGCAAACTATAGAAAGTCGTTATGACGTAGAATGTGCAGACTTTGTTGATTCCATTTATGAAATAAAACACATTTTCTAAAAACTCGTGTTTTTTAAGAAATCATGTAAACCATCTAGAAGCTGTGATTTTAAAAAACGGTGGAAGTAAGCTTTTCTTATTTCCGGACGCATGCGCAACTATAGAAAGTCGTTATGACGTAGAATGTGCATACTTTGTTGATTCCATTTATGAAATAAAACATAGTTTCTGAAAACTCGTGTTTTTTACGAAATCATGTAAACCTTCTAGAAGCTGTGATTTAAAAAAACGGTGGAAGTAAACTTTTCTTATTTCCAGACGCATGTGCAAACTATAGAAAGTCGTTATGACGTAGAATGTGCATACTTTGTTGATTCCATTTATGAAATAAAACACATTTTCTAAAAACTCATGTTTTTTAAGAAATCATGTAAACCTTCTAGAAGCTGTGATTTTAAAAAACAGGGGAAGTAAGCTTTTCTTATTTTTCGGACGCATGCTGAAACTATAGAAAGTCGTTATGACATAGAATGTGCATATTTTGTAGAATCCATTTATGAAATAAAACACATTTTCTTAAAACTCTTGTTTTTTAAGAAATCATGTAAACCTTCTAGAAGCTGTGATTTTAAAAAACTGTGGAAGTAAGTTTTTCTTATTTCCGGACGAATGCGGAAACTATAGAAAGTCGTTATGACGTAGAATGTGCATACTTTGTAGATTCCATTTATGAAATAAAACACATTTTCTAAAAACTCGTGTTTTTTAAGAAATCATGTAAACCTTCTAGAAGCTGTGATTTTAAAAAACGATGGAAGTAAGCTTTTCTTATTTCCGGACGCATGCGCAAACTATAGAAAGTCCTTATGACGTAGAATGTGCATACTTTGTTGATTCCATTTATGAAATAAAACACATTTTCTAAAAACTCGTATATTTTAACAAATCATGTAAACCTTCTAGACGCTGTGATTTTAAAAAACGGGGGAAGTAAGCTTTTCTTATTTCCAAACGCATGCGCAAACTATAGAAAGTCGTTATGACGTAGAATGTGCATACTCTGTAGATTCCATTTATGAAATAAAAAACATTTTCCAAAAACTCGTGTTTTTTACGAAATCATGTAAACCTTCTAGAAGCCGTGATTTTAAAAAACGAAGGAATTAAGCTTTTCTTATTTCCGGACGCATGCGCAATCTATAGAAAGTCGTTATGAAGTAGAATGTGCATACTTTGTAGATTCCATTTATGAAATAAAACACATTTTCTGAAAACTCATGTTTTTTAAGAAATCATGTAAACCTTCTAGAAGCTGTGATTTTAAAAAACGGTGGAAGTAAGTTTTTTTTTATTTTCGGACAAATGCGCAAACTATAGAAAGTCGTTATGACGTAGAATGTGCATACTTTGTAGAGTACATTTATGAAATAAAACACATTTTCTAAAAACTCGTGTTTTTTAAGAAATCATGTAAACCTTCTAGAAGCTGTGATTTTAAAAAACGGTGGAAGTAAGCTTTTCTTATTTCCGGACGCATGCGCAAACTATAGAAAGTCCTTATGACGTAGAAAGTGCATACTTTCTTGATTCCATTTATGAAATAAAACACATTTTCTAAAACCTCGTGTTTTTTAAGAAATCATGTAAACCTTCTAGACGCTGTGATTTTAAAAAACGGGGGAAGTAAGCTTTTCTTATTTCCGGATGCATGCGCAAACTATAGAAAGTCGTTATGATGTAGAATGTGCATATTTTGTTGATTCCATTTATGAAATAAAACACATTTTCTAAAAACTCGTGTTTTTTACGAAATCATGTAAACCTTCTAGAAGCTGTGATTTTAAAAAATGGGGGAAGTAAGCTTTTTTTATTTCCAAACGCATGCGCAAACTATAGAAAGTCGTTATGACGTAGAATGTGCATACTTTGTTGATTCCATTTATGAAATAAAGCACATTTTCTAAAAACAAGTGTTTTTTACGAAATCATGTAAACCTTCTAGAAGCTGTGATTTAAAAAAACGGTGGAAGTAAACTTTTCTTATTTCCGGACGCATGCGCAAACTATAGAAAGTCGTTATGACGTAGAATGTGCATACTTTGTTGCTTCCATTTATGAAATAAAACACATTTTCTAAAAACTCGTGTTTTTTAAGAAATCATGTAAACCTTCTAGAAGCTGTGATTTTAAAAAACAGGGGAAGTAAGCTTTTCTTATTTCCGGACACATGCTCAAACTATAGAAAGTCGTTATAACGTAGAATGTGCATATTTTGTAGATTCCATTTATGCAATAAAACACATTTTCTGAAAACTCGTGTTTTCTAAGAAATCAAGTAAACCTTCTAGAAGCTGTGATTTTAAAAAACGGTGGAAGTAAGCTTTTCTTATTTCCGGACGCATGCGCAAACTATAGAAAGTCGTTATGAAGTAGAATGTGCATACTTTGTAGATTCCGTTTATGAAATAAAACACATTTTCTAAAAACTCGTGTTTTTTACGAAATCATGTAAACCTTCTAGAAGCTGTGATTTCGAAAAACGGGGGAAGTAAGCTTTTCTTATTTCCGGACGCATGCACAAACTATAGAAAGTTTTTATGACATAGAATGTGCATACTTTGTAGATTCCATTTATGAAAGAAAAGACATTTTCTAAAAACTCGTGTTTTTTACGAAATCATGTAAACCTTCTAGAAGCTGTGATTTTAAAAAACGGTGGAAGTAAGCTTTTCTTATTTCCGGACGCATGCGCAAACTATAGAAAGTCGTTATGACGTAGAATGTGCATACTTTGTAGATTCCGTTTATGAAATAAAACACATTTTCTAAAAACTCGTGTTTTTTACGAAATCATGTAAACCTTCTAGAAGCTGTGATTTCGAAAAACGGGGGAAGTAAGCTTTTCTTATTTCCGGACGCATGCACAAACTATAGAAAGTTGTTATGACATAGAATGTGCATACTTTGTAGATTCCATTTATGAAAGAAAAGACATTTTCTAAAAACTCGTGTTTTTTACGAAATCATGTAATCCTTCTAGAAGCTGTGATTTTAAAAAACGGTGGAAGTAAGCTTTTCTTATTTCCGGACGAATGCGCAAACTATAGAAAGTCGTTATGACAAAGAATGTGCATACTTTCTAATTCCATTTATGAAATAAAACACATTTTCTAAAAACTCATGTTTTTTAAGAAATCATGTAAACCTTCTAGAAGCTGTGATTTCGAAAAACGGGGGAAGTAAGCTTTTCTTATTTCCGGACGCATGCACAAACTATAGAAAGTTGTTATGACATAGAATGTGCATACTTTGTAGATTCCATTTATGAAAGAAAAGACATTTTCTAAAAACTCGTGTTTTTTACGAAATCATGTAAACCTTCTAGAAGCTGTGATTTTAAAAAACGGTGGAAGTAAGCTTTTCTTATTTCCGGACGCATCCGCAAACTATAGAAAGTCGTTATGACGTAGAATGTGCATACTTTGTAGATTCCGTTTATGAAATAAAACACATTTTCTAAAAACTCGTGTTTTTTACGAAATCATGTAAACCTTCTAGAAGCTGTGATTTCGAAAAACGGGGGAAGTAAGCTTTTCTTATTTCCGGACGCATGCACAAACTATAGAAAGTTGTTATGACATAGAATGTGCATACTTTGTAGATTCCATTTATGAAAGAAAAGACATTTTCTAAAAACTCGTGTTTTTTACGAAATCATGTAAACCTTCTAGAAGCTGTGATTTTAAAAAACGGTGGAAGTAAGCTTTTCTTATTTCCGGACGCATGCGCAAACTATAGAAAGTCGTTATGACGTAGAATGTGCATACTTTGTAGATTCCGTTTATGAAATAAAGCACATTTTCTAAAAACAAGTGTTTTTTACGAAATCATGTAAACCTTCTAGAAGCTGTGATTTTAAAAAACGGTGGAAGTAAGCTTTTCTTATTTCCAAACGCATGTGCAAACTATAGAAAGTCGTTATGACGTAGAATGTGCATACTTTGTTGATTCCATTTATGAAATAAAGCACATTTTCTAAAACCTCGTGTTTTTTAAGAAATCATGTAAACCTTCTAGACGTTGTGATTTTAAAAAACGGGGGAAGTAAGCTTTTCTTATTTCCAAACGCATGCGCAAACTATAGAAAGTCGTTATGACGTAGAATGTGCATACTCTGTAGATTCCATTTATGAAATAAAACACATTTTCCAAAAACTCGTGTTTTTTACGAAATCATGTAAACCTTCTAGAAGCTGTGATTTTAAAAAACGAGGGAAGTAAGCTTTTCTTATTTCCGGATGCATGCGCAAACTATAGAAGGTCGTTATGACGTAGAATGTGCATATTTTGTTGATTCCATTTATGAAATAAAACACATTTTCTAAAAACTCGTGTTTTTTACGAAATCATGTAAACCTTCTAGAAGCTGTGATTTTAAAAAACGGGGGAAGTAAGCTTTTCTTATTTCCAAACGCATGCGCAAACTATAGAAAGTCGTTATGACGTAGAATGTGCATACTTTGTTGATTCCATTTATGAAATAAAGCACATTTTCTAAAAACAAGTGTTTTTTACGAAATCATGTAAACCTTCTAGAAGCTGTGATTTAAAAAAACGGTGGAAGTAAGCTTTTCTTATTTCCAAACGCATGTGCAAACTATAGAAAGTCGTTATGACGTAGAATGTGCATACTTTGTTGATTCCATTTATGAAATAAAGCACATTTTCTAAAAACAAGTGTTTTTTACGAAATCATGTAAACCTTTTAGAAGCTGTGATTTAAAAAAACGGTGGAAGTAAGCTTTTCTTATTTCTAGACGCATGCGCAAACTATAGAAAGTCGTTATGACGTAGAATGTGCATACTTTGTTGATTCCATTTATGAAATAAAACACATTTTCTGAAAACTCGTGTTTTTTAAGAAATCATGTAAACCTTCTAGAAGCTGTGATTTTAAAAAACGGTGGAAGTAAGCTTTTCTTATTTCCGGACGAATGCGCAAACTATAGAAAGTCGTTATGACATAGAATGTGCATACTTTGTAGATTCCATTTATGAAATAAAACACATTTTCTAAAAACTCGTGTTTTTTAAGAAATCATGTAAACATTCTAGAAGCTGTGATTTTAAAAAATGGTGGAAGTAAGCTTTTCTTATTTCCGGACGCATGCGGAAACTATAGAAAGTCCTTATGACGTAGAATGTGCATACTTTGTTGATTCCATTTATGAAATAAAACATATTTTCTAAAAACTCATGTTTTTTAACAAATCATGTAAACCTTCTAGATGCTGTGATTTTAAAAAACGGGGGAAGTAAGCTTTTCTTATTTCCAAACGCATGCGCAAACTATAGAAAGTCGTTATGACGTAGAATGTGCATACTCTGTAGATTCCATTTATGAAATAAAACACATTTTCCAAAAACTCGTGTTTTTTACGAAATCATGTAAACCTTCTAGAAGCTGTGATTTTAAAAAACGGGGGAAGTAAGCTTTTCTTATTTCCGGACGCATGCGCAAACTATAGTAAGTCGTTATGACGTAGAATGTGCATACTTTGTTGATTCCATTTATGAAATAAAACACATTTTCTAAGAACTCGTGTTTTTTAAGAAATCATGTAAACCTTCTAGAAGCTGTGATTTTAAAATACGGTGGAAGTAAGCTTTTCTTATTTCCGGACGAATGCGCAAACTATAGAAAGTCGTTATGACGTAGAATGTGCATACTTTGTTGATTCTATTTATGAAACAAAACACATTTTCAAAAAACTTGTGTTTTTTAAGAAATCATGTAAACCTTCTAGAAGCTGTGATTTTAAAAAACGGGGGAAGTAAGCTTTTCTTATTTCCGGACGCATGCGCAAACTATAGAAAGTCATTATGACGTAGAATGTGCATACTTTGTTGATTCCATTTATGAAATAAAACACATTTTCTAAAAACTCATGTTTTTTTCAAAATCATGTAAACCTTCTAGAAGCTGTGATTTTAAAAAACGGTGGAAGTAAGCTTTTCTTATTTTCGGTCGAATGCTCAAACTATAGAAAGTCGTTATTACGTAAAATGTGCATACTTTGTTGATTCCATTCATGAAATAAAACACATTTTCTAAAAACTCGAGCTTTTTAAGAAATCATGTAAAGCTTCTAGAAGCTGTGATTTTAAAAAACGGGGGAAGTAAGCTTTTCTTATTTCCAAACGCATGCGCAAACTATAGAAAGTCGTTATGACATAGAATGTGCATACTTTGTTGATTCCATTTATGAAAGAAAACACATTTTCTAAAAACTCGTGTTTTTTAAGAAATCATGTAAACCTTCTAGAAACTGTGATTTTAAAAAACGGGGGAAGTAAGCTTTTCTTATTTCCGGATGCATGCGCAAACTATAGAAAGTCGTTATGACGTAGAATGTGCATACTTTGTTGATTCCATTTATGAAATAAAACACATTTTCCAAAAACTCATGTTTTTTACGAAATCCTGTAAACCTTCTAGAAGCTGTGATTTTAAAAAACGGGGGAAGTAAGATTTTCTTATTTCCGGACGCATGCACAAACTATAGAAAGTCGTTATGACGTAGAATGTGCATACTCTGTAGATTCCATTTATGAAATAAAACACATTTTCCAAAAACTCATGTTTTTTACGAAATCATGTAAACCTTCTAGAAGCTGTGATTTTAAAAAACGGGGGAAGTAAGCTTTTCTTATTTCCGGACGCATGCGCAAACTATAGAAAGTCGTTATGACGTAGAATGTGCATACTTTGTTGATTCCATTTAAGAAATAAAACACATTTTCTAAAAACTCTTGTTTTTTACGAAATCATGTAAACCTTCTAGAAGCTGTGATTTAAAAAAACGGTGGAAGTAAGCTTTTCTTATTTCCAGACGCATGCGCAAAACTATAGAAAGTCGTTATGACGTAGAATGTGCATACTTTGTTGATTCCATTTATGAAATAAAACACATTTTCTGAAAACTCGTGTTTTTTAAGAGATCATGTAAACCTTCTAGAAGCTGTGATTTTAAAAAACGGTGGAAGTAAGCTTTTCTTATTTCCGGACGAATGCGCAAACTATAGAAAGTCCTTATGACGTAGAATGTGCATACTTTGTTGATTCCATTTATGAAATAAAACACATTTTCTGAAAACTCATGTTTTTTAAGAGATCATGTAAACCTTCTAGAAGCTGTGATTTTAAAAAACGGTGGAAGTAAGCTTTTCTTATTTCCGGACGAATGCGCAAACTATCGAAAGTCGTTATGACATAGAATGTGCATACTTTGTTGATTCCATTTATGAAATAAAACACATTTTCTAAAAACTCGTGTTTTTTAAGAAATCATGTAAACCTTCTAAAAGCTGTGATTTTAAAAAACGGGGGAAGTAAGCTTTTCTTATTTCCGGACGCATGCGCAAACTATAGAAATTCGTTATGACGTAGAATGTGCATACTTTGTAGATTCCATTTATGCAATAAAACACATTTTCTGAAAACTCATGTTTTTTAAGAAATCATGTAAACCTTCTAGAAGCTGTGATTTTAAAAAACGGTGGAAGTAAGCTTTTTTTATTTTCGGATGAATGCGCAAACTATAGAAAGTCGTTATGACGTAGAATGTGCATACTTTGTAGATTACACTTATGAAATAAAACACATTTTCTAAAAACTCGTGTTTTTTAAGAAATCATGTAAACCTTCTAGAAGCTGTGATTTTAAAAAACGGTGGAAGTAAGCTTTTCTTATTTCCGGACGCATGCGCAAACTATAGACAGTCCTTATGACGTAGAATGTGCATACTTTGTTGATTCCATTTATGAAATAAAACACATTTTCTAAAACCTCGTGTTTTTTAAGTAATCATGTAAACCTTCTAGACGCTGTGATTTTAAAAAACGGGGGAAGTAAGCTTTTCTTATTTCCAAACGCATGCGCAAACTATAGAAAGTCGTTATGACGTAGAATGTGCATACTCTGTAGATTCCATTTATGAAATAAAACACATTTTCCAAAAACTCGTGTTTTTTACGAAATCATGTAAACCTTCTAGAAGCTGTGATTTTAAAAAACGAGGGAAGTAAGCTTTTCTTATTTCCGGATGCATGCGCAAACTATAGAAAGTCGTTATGACGTAGAATGTGCATATTTTGTTGATTCCATTTATGAAATAAAACACATTTTCTAAAAACTCGTGTTTTTTACGAAATCATGTAAACCTTCTAGAAGCTGTGATTTTAAAAAATGGGGGAAGTAAGCTTTTCTTATTTCCAAGCGCATGCGCAAACTATAGAAAGTCGTTATGACGTAGAATGTGCATACTTTGTTGATCCATTTATGAAATAAAGCACATTTTCTAAAAACAAGTATTTTTTACAAAATCATGTAAACCTTCTAGAAGCTGTGATTTAAAAAAACGGTGGAAGTAAGCTTTTCTTATTTCCAAACGCATGTGCAAACTATAGAAAGTCGTTATGACGTAGAATGTGCATACTTTGTTGATTCCATTTATGAAATAAAGCACATTTTCTAAAAACAAGTGTTTTTTACGAAATCATGTAAACCTTTTAGAAGCTGTGATTTAAAAAAACGGTGGAAGTAAGCTTTTCTTATTTCTAGACGCATGCGCAAACTATAGAAAGTCGTTATGACGTAGAATGTGCATACTTTGTTGATTCCATTTATGAAATAAAACACATTTTCTGAAAACTCGTGTTTTTTAAGAGATCATGTAAACCTTCTAGAAGCTGTGATTTTAAAAAACGGTGTAAGTAAGCTTTTCTTATTTCCGGACGAATGCGCAAACTATAGAAAGTCCTTATGACGTAGAATGTGCATACTTTGTTGATTCCATTTATGAAATAAAACACATTTTCTAAAACCTCATGTTTTTTAAGAAATCATGTAAACCTTCTAGACGCTGTGATTTTAAAAAACGGGGGAAGTAAGCTTTTCTTATTTCCAAACGCATGCGCAAACTATAGAAAGTCGTTATGACGTAGAATGTGCATATTTTGTAGATTCCATTTATGAAATAAAACACATTTTCTGAAAACTCGTGTTTTTTAAGAAATCATGTAAACCTTCTAGAAGCTGTGATTTTAAAAAACGGTGGAAGTAAGCTTTTCTTATTTCTTGACACATGCGCAAACTATAGGAAGTCGTTATGACGTAGAAAGTTCATACTTTGTAGATACCATTTATGAAATAAAGCACATTTTCTAAAAACAAGTGTTTTTTACGAAATCATGTAAACCTTCTAGAAGCTGTGATTTTAAAAAACGGGGGAAGTAAGCTTTTCTTATTTCCGGATGCATGCACAAACTATAGAAAGTCGTTATGACGTAGAATGTGCATATTTTGTTGATTCCATTTATGAAATAAAACACATTTTCTAAAAACTCGTGTTTTTTACGAAATCATGTAAACCTTCTAGAAGCTGTGATTTTAAAAAACGGGGGAAGTAAGCTTTTCTTATTTCCAAACGCATGCGCAAACTATAGAAAGTCGTTATGACGTAGAATGTGCATACTTTGTTGATTCCATTTATGAAATAAAGCACATTTTCTAAAAACAAGTGTTTTTTACGAAATCATTTAAACCTTCTAGAAGCTGTGATTTAAAAAAACGGTGGAAGTAAGCTTTTCTTATTTCCAGACGCATGTGCAAACTATAGAAAGTCGTTATGACGTAGAATGTGCATACTTTGTTGATTCCATTTATGAAATAAAGCACATTTTCTAAAAACAAGTGTTTTTTACGAAATCATGTAAACCTTTTAGAAGCTGTGATTTAAAAAAACGGTGGAAGTAAGCTTTTCTTATTTCTAGACGCATGCGCAAACTATAGAAAGGCGTTATGACGTAGAATGTGCATACTTTTTTGATTCCATTTATGAATTAAAACACATTTTCAAAAACTCGTGTTTTTTAAGAAATCATGTAAACCTTCTAGAAGCTGTGATTTTAAAAAACAGGGGAAGTAAGCTTTTCTTATTTCCGGACGCATGCTCAAACTATAGAAAGTCGTTATGACGTAGAATGTGCATATTTTGTAGATTCCATTTATGAAATAAAACACATTTTCTGAAAACTCGTGTTTTTTAAGAAATCATGTAAACCTTCTAGAAGCTGTGATTTTAAAAAATGGTGGAAGTAAGCTTTTCTTATTTCCGGACGAATGCGCAAACTATAGAAAGTCGTTATGACGTAGAATGTGCATACTTTGTAGATTCCATTTATGTAATAAAACACATTTTCTAAAAACTCGTGTTTTTTAAGAAATCATGTAAACCTTCTAGAAGTTGTGATTTTAAAAAATGGTGGAAGTAAGCTTTTCTTATTTCCGGACGCATGCGCAAACTATAGAAAGTCCTTATGATGTAGAATGTGCATACTTTGTTGATTCCATTTATGAAATAAAACACATTTTCTAAAAACTCGTGTTTTTTAACAAATCATGTAAACCTTCTAGATGCTGTGATTTTAAAAAACGGGGGAAGTAAGCTTTTCTTATTTCCAAACGCATGCGCAAACTATAGAAAGTCGTTATGACGTAGAATGTGCATACTCTGTCGATTCCATTTATGAAATAAAACACATTTTCCATAAACTCGTGTTTTTTACGAAATCCTGTAAACCTTCTAGAAGCTGTGATTTTAAAAAAAGGGGGAAGTAAGATTTTCTTATTTCCGGACGAATGCGCAAACTATAGAAAGTCGTTATGACGTAGAATGTGCATACTTTGTAGATTCCATTTATGTAATAAAACACATTTTCTAAAAACTCGTGTTTTTTAAGAAATCATGTAAACCTTCTAGAAGTTGTGATTTTAAAAAATGGTGGAAGTAAGCTTTTCTTATTTCCGGACGCATGCGCAAACTATAGAAAGTCCTTATGATGTAGATTGTGCATACTTTGTTGATTCCATTCATGAAATAAAACACATTTTCTGAAAACTCGTGTTTTTTAAGAGATCATGTAAACCTTCTAGAAGCTGTGATTTTAAAAAATGGGGGAAGTAAGCTTTTCTTATTTCCAAATGCATGCGCAAACTATAGAAAGTCGTTATGACATAGAATGTGCATACTTTGTTGATTCCATTTATGAAATAAAACACATTTTCTAAAAACTCGTGTTTTTTAAGAAATCATGTAAACCTTCTAGAAGCTGTGATTTCAAAAAACGCGGGAAGTAAGCTTTTCTTATTTCCAGACGCAAGCGCAAAATTAAAGAAAGTTGTTATGACATAGAATGTTCATACTTTGTTGCTTCCATTTATGAAATAAAACACATTTTCTAAAAACTTGTGTTTTTTACGAAATCATGTAAACCTTCTAGACGCTGTGATTTTAAAAAACGGAGGAGGTAAGCTTTTCTTATTTCCAAACGCATGCGCAAACTATAGAAAGTCGTTATGACGTAGAATGTGCATACTCTGTAGATTCCCTTTATAAAATAAAACACATTTTCCAAAAACTCGTATTTTTTACGAAATCATGTAAACCTTCTAGAAGCTGTGATTTTAAAAAACGGGGGAAGTAAGTTTTTCTTATTTCTAGACGCATGCGCAAACTATAGAAAGTCGTTATGACGTAGAATGTGCATACTTTGTTGATGCCATTTATGAAATAAAACACATTTTCTAAAAACTCGTGGTTTTTACGAAATCATGTAAACCTTCTAGAAGCTGTGATTTTAAAAAACGGGGGAAGTAAGCTTTTCTTATTTCCGAACGCATGCGCAAACTATAGAAAGTCGTTATGACGTAGAATGTGCATACTCTGTAGATTCCATTTATGAAATAAAACACATTTTCCAAAAACTCATGTTTTTTACGAAATCATGTAAACCTTCTAGAAGCTGTGATTTTAAAAAACGGGGGAAGTAAGATTTTCTTATTTCCGGAGGCATGCGCAAACTATAGAAAGTCGTTATGACGTAGAATGTACATATTTTTTTGATTCCATTTATGAAATAAAACACATTTTCTAAAAACTCATGTTTTTTACGAAATCATGTAAACCTTCTAGAAGCTGTGATTTTAAAAAACCGGGGAAGTAAGCTTTTCTTATTTCCAAACGCATGCGCAAACTATAGAAAGTCGTTATGACGTAGAATGTGCATACTTTGTTGATTCCATTTATGAAATAAAGCACATTTTCTAAAAACAAGTGTTTTTTACGAAATCATGTAAACCTTCTAGAAGCTGTGATTTAAAAAAACGGTGGAAGTAAGCTTTTCTTATTTCCGGACGCATGCGCAAACTATAGAAAGTCGTTATGACGTAGAATGTGCATACTTTGTTTATTCCATTTATGAAATAAAACACATTTTCTAAAAACTCCTGTTTTTTAAGAAATCATGTAAGCCTTCTAGAAGCTGTGATTTTAAAAAACAGGGGAAGTAAGCTTTTCTTATTTCCGTACGCATGCTCAAACTATAGAAAGTCGTTATGACGTAGAATGTGCATATTTTGTAGATTCCATTTATGAAATAAAACACATTTTCTGAAAACTCGTGTTTTTTAAGAAATCATGTAAACCTTCTAGAAGCTGTGATTTTAAAAAATGGTGGAAGTAAGCTTTTCTAGATTCCGGACGAATGCGCAAACTATAGAAAGTCGTTATGACATAGAATGTGCATACTTTGTAGATTCCATTTATGAAATAAAACACATTTTCTAAAAACTCGTGTTTTATAAGAAATCATGTAAACCTTCTAGAAGCTGTGATTTTAAAAAACGGTGGAAGTAAGATTTTCTTATTTCCGGACGCATGCGCAAACTATAGAAAGTCCTTATGACGTAGAATGTGCATACTTTGTTGATTCCATTTATGAAATAAAACACATTTTCTAAAAACTCATGTTTTTTAACAAATCATGTAAACCTTCTAGACGCTGTGATTTTAAAAAACGGGGGAAGTAAGCTTTTCTTATTTCCAAACGCATGCGCAAACTATAGAAAGTCGTTATGACGTAGAATGTGCATACTCTGTAGATTCCATTTATGAAATAAAACACATTTTCCAAAAACTCGTGTTTTAAAAAACGGGGGAAGTAAGCTTTTCTTATTTCCGGACGCATGCGCAAACTATAGAAAGTCGTTATGACGTAGAATGTGCATACTTTGTTGATTCCATTTAAGAAATAAAACACATTTTCTAAAAACTCGTGTTTTTTAAGAAATCATGTAAACCTTCTAGAAGCTGTGATTTTAAAAAACGGGGGAAGTAAGCTTTTCTTATTTCCAAACGCACATGCGCAAACTATAGAAAGTCGTTATGACGTAGAATGTGCATAGTTTGTTGATTCCATTTATGAAATAAAACACATTTTCTAAAAACTCGTGTTTTTTAAGAAATCATGTAAACCTTCTAGAAGCCGTGATTTTAAAAAACGTTGGAAGTAAGATTTTCTTATTTCCGGACGCATGCACAAACTATAGAAAGTCCTTATGACGTAGAATGTGCATACTTTGTTGATTCCATTTATGAAATAAAGCACATTTTCTAAAAACTCGTGTTTTTTACGAAATCATGTAAACCTTCTAGACGTTGTGATTTTAAAAAACGGGGGAAGTAAGCTTTTCTTATTTCCAAATGCATGCGCAAACTATAGAAAGTCGTTATGACGTAGAATGTGCATACTTTGTTGATTCCATTTATGAAATAAAACACATTTTCTAAAAACTCATGTTTTTTAAGAAATCATGTAAACCTTCTAGAAGCTGTGATTTTAAAAATTGGGGGAAGTAAGCTTTTGCCATTTCCGGACGCATGCGCAAACTATAGAAAGTCGTTATGACGTAGAATGTGCATATCTTGTTGATTCCATTTATGAAATAAAACACATTGTCTAAAAACTCGTGTTTTTTAAGTAATCATGTAAACCTTCTAGAAGCTGTGATTTTAAAAAATGGGGGAAGTAAGCTTTTCTTATTTCCGGACGCATGCGCAAACTATAGAAAGTCGTTATGACGTAGAATGTGCATACTTTGTAGATTCCGTTTATCAAATAAAACACATTTTCTAAAAACTCGTGTTTTTTTACGAAATCATGTAAACCTTCTAGAAGCTGTGATTTCGAAAAACGGGGGAAGTAAGCTTTTCTTATTTCCAGACGCAAGCGCAAAATTATAGAAAGTCGATATGACGTTGAATGTTCATACTTTGTTGATTCCATTTATGAAATAAAACACATTTTCTAAAAACTCGTGTTTTTTACGAAATCATGTAAACCTTCTAGAAGCTGCGATTTAAAAAAACGATGGAAGTAAGCTTTTCTTATTTCCAAACGCATGCGCAAACTATAGAAATTCGTTATGACGTAGAATGTGCATACTTTGTTGATTCCATTGATGAAATAAAAAACATTTTCTAAGAGCTTGTGGTTTTTACGAAATCATGTAAACCTTCTAGAAGCTGTGATTTTAAAAAACAGTGGAAGTAAGCTTTTCTTATTTCCGGACGCATGCGCAAACTATAGAAAGTCCTTATGACATAGAATGTGCATACTTTGTTGATTCCATTTATGAAATAAAACACATTTTCTAAAAACTCATATTTTTTAACAAATCATGTAAACCTTCTAGACGCTGTGATTTTAAAAAACGGGGGAAGTAAGCTTTTCTTATTTCCAAACGCATGCGAAAACTATAGAAAGTCGTTATGACGTAGAATGTGCATACTCTGTAGATTCCATTTATGAAATAAAACACATTTTCCAAAAACTCGTGTTTTTTAAGAAATCATGTAAACATTCTAGAAGCTGTGATTTTAAAAAATGGTGGAAGTAAGCTTTTCTTATTTACGGACGCATGCGCAAACTATAGAAAGTCCTTATGACGTAGAATGTGCATACTTTGTTGATTCCATTTATGAAATAAAACATATTTTCTAAAAACTCATGTTTTTTAACAAATCATGTAAACCTTCTAGATGCTGTGATTTTAAAAAACGGGGGAAGTAAGCTTTTCTTATTTCCAAACGCATGCGCAAACTATAGAAAGTCGTTATGACGTAGAATGTGCATACTCTGTAGATTCCATTTATGAAATAAAACACATTTTCCAAAAACTCGTGTTTTTTACGAAATCATGTAAACCTTCTAGAAGCTGTGATTTTAAAAAACGGGGGAAGTAAGCTTTTCTTATTTCCGGACGTATGCGCAAACTATAGTAAGTCGTTATGACGTAGAATGTGCATACTTTGTTGATTCCATTTATGAAATAAAACACATTTTCGAAGAACTCGTGTTTTTTAAGAAATCATGTAAACCTTCTAGAAGCTGTGATTTTAAAATACGGTGGAAGTAAGCTTTTCTTATTTCCGGACGAATGCGCAAACTATAGAAAGTCGTTATGACGTAGAATGTGCATACTTTGTTGATTCTATTTATGAAACAAAACACATTTTCAAAAAACTTGTGTTTTTTAAGAAATCATGTAAACCTTCTAGAAGCTGTGATTTTAAAAAACGGGGGAAGTAAGCTTTTCTTATTTCCGGACGCATGCGCAAACTATAGAAAGTCCTTATGACGTAGAATGTGCATACTTTGTTGATTCCATTTATGAAATAAAACACATTTTCTAAAAACTCGTGTTTTTTTCAAAATCATGTAAACCTTCTAGAAGCTGTGCTTTTAAAAAACGGTGGAAGTAAGCTTTTCTTATTTTCGGTCGAATGCTCAAACTATAGAAAGTCGTTATTACGTAGAATGTGCATACTTTGTTGATTCCATTCATGAAATAAAACACATTTTCTAAAAACTCGAGCTTTTTAAGAAATCATGTAAAGCTTCTAGAAGCTGTGATTTTAAAAAACGGGGGAAGTAAGCTTTTCTTATTTCCAAACGCATGCGCAAACTATAGAAAGTCGTTATGACATAGAATGTGCATACTTTGTTGATTCCATTTATGAAAGAAAACACATTTTCTAAAAACTCGTGTTTTTTAAGAAATCATGTAAACCTTCTAGAAACTGTGATTTTAAAAAACGGGGGAAGTAAGCTTTTCTTATTTCCGGATGCATGCGCAAACTATAGAAAGTCGTTATGACGTAGAATGTGCATACTTTGTTGATTCCATTTATGAAATAAAACACATTTTCTAAAAACTCATGTTTTTTACGAAATCCTGTAAACCTTCTAGAAGCTGTGATTTTAAAAAACGGGGGAAGTAAGATTTTCTTATTTCCGGACGCATGCACAAACTATAGAAAGTTGTTATAACATATAATGTGCATACTTTGTAGATTCCATTTATGAAATAAAAGACATTTTCTAAAAACTCGTGTTTTTTACGAAATCATGTAAACCTTCTAGAAGCTGTGATTTTAAAAAACGGTGGAAGTAAGCTTTTCTTATTTCCGGACGAATGTGCAAACTATAGAAAGTCGTTATGACAAAGAATGTGCATACTTTCTAATTCCATTTATGAAATAAAACACATTTTCTAAAAACTCATGTTTTTTAAGAAACCATGTAAACCTTCTAGAAGCTGTGATTTTAAAAAACAGGGGAAGTAAGCTTTTCTTATTTCTGGACGCATGCTCATACTATAGAAAGTCGTTATGACGTAGTATGTGCATACTTTGTAGATTCCATTTATGAAATAAAACACATTTTCTGAAAACTCGTGTTTTTTAAGAAATCATGTAAACCTTCTAGAAGCTGTGATTTTAAAAAACGGTGGAAGTAAGCTTTTCTTATTTCTTGACACATGCGCAAACTATAGGAATTCGTTATGACGTAGAAAGTTCATACTTTGTAGATACCATTTATGAAATAAAGCACATTTTCTAAAAACAAGTGTTTTTTACGAAATCATGTAAACCTTCTAGAAGCTGTGATTTTAAAAAACGGGGGAAGTAAGCTTTTCTTATTTCCGGATGCATGCACAAACTATAGAAAGTCGTTATGATGTAGAATGTGCATATTTTGTTGATTCCATTTATGAAATAAAACACATTTTCTAAAAACTCGTGTTTTTTACGAAATCATGTAAACCTTCTAGAAGCTGTGATTTTAAAAAACGGGGGAAGTAAGCTTTTCTTATTTCCAAACGCATGCGCAAACTATAGAAAGTCGTTATGACGTAGAATGTGCATACTTTGTTGATTCCATTTATGAAATAAAGCACATTTTCTAAAAACAAGTGTTTTTTACGAAATCATGTAAACCTTCTAGAAGCTGTGATTTAAAAAAACGGTGGAAGTAAGCTTTTCTTATTTCCAGACGCATGCGCAAACTATAGAAAGGCGTTATGACGTAGAATGTGCATACTTTTTTGATTCCATTTATGAATTAAAACACATTTTCAAAAACTCGTGTTTTTTAAGAAATCATGTAAACCTTCTAGAAGCTGTGATTTTAAAAAACAGGGTAAGTAAGCTTTTCTTATTTCCGGACGCATGCTCAAACTATAGAAAGTCGTTATGACGTAGAATGTGCATATTTTGTAGATTCCATTTATGAAATAAAACACATTTTCTGAAAACTCGTGTTTTTTAAGAAATCATGTAAACCTTCTGGAAGCTGTGATTTTAAAAAACGGTGGAAGTAAGCTTTTCTTATTTCCGGACGAATGCGCAAACTATAGAAAGTCGTTATGACGTAGAATGTGCATACTTTGTAGATTCCATTTATGTAATAAAACACATTTTCTAAAAACTCGTGTTTTTTAAGAAATCATGTAAACCTTCTAGAAGCTGTGATTTTAAAAAACGGTGGAAGTAAGCTTTTCTTATTTCCGGACGCATGCGCAAACTATAGAAAGTCCTTATGATGTAGAATGTGCATACTTTGTTGATTCCATTTATGAAATAAAACACATTTTCTAAAAACTCGTGTTTTTTAACAAATCATGTAAACCTTCTAGATGCTGTGATTTTAAAAAACGGGGGAAGTAAGCTTTTCTTATTTCCAAACGCATGCGCAAACTATAGAAAGTCGTTATGACGTAGAATGTGCATACTCTGTCGATTCCATTTATGAAATAAAACACATTTTCCATAAACTCGTGTTTTTTACGAAATCCTGTAAACCTTCTAGAAGCTGTGATTTTAAAAAACGGGGGAAGTAAGATTTTCTTATTTCCGGACGCATGCGCAAACTATAGAAAGTCGTTATGACGTAGAATGTGCATACTTTGTTGATTCCATTTATGAAATAAAACACATTTTCTAAAAACTCATGTTTTTTACGAAATCATGTAAACCTTCTAGAAGCTGTGATTTTAAAAAACGGGGGAAGTAAGATTTTCTTATTTCCAAATGCATGCGCAAACTATAGAAAGTCGTTATGACGTAGAATGTGCATACTTTGTTGATTCCATTTATGAAATGAAGCACATTTTCTAAAAACAAGTGTTTTTTACGAAATCATGTAAACCTTTTAGAAGCTGTGATTTAAAAAAAACGGTGGAAGTAAGCTTTTCTTATTTCCAGACGCATGCGCAAACTATAAAAAGTCGTTATGACGTAGATTGTGCATACTTTGTTGATTCCATTCATGAAATAAAACACATTTTCTGAAAACTCGTGTTTTTTAAGAGATCATGTAAACCTTCTAGAAGCTGTGATTTTAAAAAACGGGGGAAGTAAGCTTTTCTTATTTCCAAATGCATGCGCAAACTATAGAAAGTCGTTATGACATAGAATGTGCATACTTTGTTGATTCCATTTATGAAATAAAACACATTTTCTAAAAACTCGTGTTTTTTAAGAAATCATGTAAACCTTCTAGAAGCTGTGATTTAAAAAAACGTGGGAAGTAAGCTTTTCTTATTTCCAGACGCAAGCGCAAAATTAAAGAAAGTTGTTATGACATAGAATGTTCATACTTTGTTGCTTCCATTTATGAAATAAAACACATTTTCTAAAAACTTGTGTTTTTTACGAAATCATGTAAACCTTCTAGACGCTGTGATTTTAAAAAACGGAGGAGGTAAGCTTTTCTTATTTCCAAACGCATGCGCAAACTATAGAAAGTCGTTATGACGTAGAATGTGCATACTCTGTAGATTCCCTTTATAAAATAAAACACATTTTCCAAAAACTCGTATTTTTTACGAAATCATGTAAACCTTCTAGAAGCTGTGATTTTAAAAAACGGGGGAAGTAAGTTTTTCTTATTTCTAGACGCATGCGCAAACTATAGAAAGTCGTTATGACGTAGAATGTGCATACTTTGTTGATGCCATTTATGAAATAAAACACATTTTCTAAAAACTCATGGTTTTTACGAAATCATGTAAACCTTCTAGAAGCTGTGATTTTAAAAAACGGGGGAAGTAAGCTTTTCTTATTTCCGAACGCATGCGCAAACTATAGAAAGTCGTTATGACGTAGAATGTGCATACTCTGTAGATTCCATTTATGAAATAAAACACATTTTCCAAAAACTCGTGTTTTTTACGAAATCATGTAAACCTTCTAGAAGCTGTGATTTTAAAAAACGGGGGAAGTAAGATTTTCTTATTTCCGGAGGCATCCGCAAACTATAGAAAGTCGTTATGACGTAGAATGTGCATATTTTGTTGATTCCATTTATGAAATAAAACACATTTTCTAAAAACTCATGTTTTTTACGAAATCATGTAAACCTTCTAGAAGCTGTGATTTTAAAAAACGGGGGAAGTAAGCTTTTCTTATTTCCAAACGCATGCGCAAACTATAGAAAGTCGTTATGACATAGAATGTGCATACTTTGTTGATTCCATTTATGAAATAAAGCACATTTTCTAAAAGCAAGTGTTTTTTACGAAATCATGTAAACCTTCTAGAAGCTGTGATTTAAAAAAACGGTGGAAGTAAGCTTTTCTTATTTCCGGACGCATGCGCAAACTATAGAAAGTCGTTATGACGTAGAATGTGCATATTTTGTTGATTCCATTTATGAAATAAAACACATTTTCTAAAAACTCGTGTTTTTTACGAAATCATGTAAACCTTCTAGAAGCTGTGATTTTAAAAAACGGGGGAAGTAAGCTTTTCTTATTTCCAAACGCATGCGCAAACTATAGAAAGTCGTTATGACGTAGAATGTGCATACTTTGTTGATTCCATTTATGAAATAAAGCACATTTTCTAAAAACAAGTGTTTTTTACGAAATCATTTAAACCTTCTAGAAGCTGTGATTTAAAAAAAACGGTGGAAGTAAGCTTTTCTTATTTCCAGACGCATGCGCAAACTATAGAAAGGCGTTATGACGTAGAATGTGCATACTTTTTTGATTCCATTTATGAATTAAAACACATTTTCAAAAACTCGTGTTTTTTAAGAAATCATGTAAACCTTCTAGAAGCTGTGATTTTAAAAAACAGGGGAAGTAAGCTTTTCTTATTTCCGGACGCATGCTCAAACTATAGAAAGTCGTTATGACGTAGAATGTGCATATTTTGTAGATTCCATTTATGAAATAAAACACATTTTCTGAAAACTCGTGTTTTTTAAGAAATCATGTAAACCTTCTAGTAGCTGTGATTTTAAAAAACGGTGGAAGTAAGCTTTTCTTATTTCCGGACGAATGCGCAAACTATAGAAAGTCGTTATGACGTAGAATGTGCATACTTTGTAGATTCCATTTATGTAATAAAACACATTTTCTAAAAACTCGTGTTTTTTAAGAAATCATGTAAACCTTCTAGAAGTTGTGATTTTAAAAAATGGTGGAAGTAAGCTTTTCTTATTTCCGGACGCATGCGCAAACTATAGAAAGTCCTTATGATGTAGAATGTGCATACTTTGTTGATTCCATTTATGAAATAAAACACATTTTCTAAAAACTCGTGTTTTTTAACAAATCATGTAAACCTTCTAGATGCTGTGATTTTAAAAAACGGGGGAAGTAAGCTTTTCTTATTTCCAAACGCATGCGCAAACTATAGAAAGTCGTTATGACGTAGAATGTGCATACTCTGTCGATTCCATTTATGAAATAAAACACATTTTCCATAAACTCGTGTTTTTTACGAAATCCTGTAAACCTTCTAGAAGCTGTGATTTTAAAAAACGGGGGAAGTAAGATTTTCTTATTTCCGGACGAATGCGCAAACTATAGAAAGTCGTTATGACGTAGAATGTGCATACTTTGTAGATTCCATTTATGTAATAAAACACATTTTCTAAAAACTCGTGTTTTTTAAGAAATCATGTAAACCTTCTAGAAGTTGTGATTTTAAAAAATGGTGGAAGTAAGCTTTTCTTATTTCCGGACGCATGCGCAAACTATAGAAAGTCCTTATGATGTAGATTGTGCATACTTTGTTGATTCCATTCATGAAATAAAACACATTTTCTGAAAACTCGTGTTTTTTAAGAGATCATGTAAACCTTCTAGAAGCTGTGATTTTAAAAAACGGGGGAAGTAAGCTTTTCTTATTTCCAAATGCATGCGCAAACTATAGAAAGTCGTTATGACATAGAATGTGCATACTTTGTTGATTCCATTTATGAAATAAAACACATTTTCTAAAAACTCGTGTTTTTTAAGAAATCATGTAAACCTTCTAGAAGCTGTGATTTCAAAAAACGCGGGAAGTAAGCTTTTCTTATTTCCAGACGCAAGCGCAAAATTAAAGAAAGTTGTTATGACATAGAATGTTCATACTTTGTTGCTTCCATTTATGAAATAAAACACATTTTCTAAAAACTTGTGTTTTTTACGAAATCATGTAAACCTTCTAGACGCTGTGATTTTAAAAAACGGAGGAGGTAAGCTTTTCTTATTTCCAAACGCATGCGCAAACTATAGAAAGTCGTTATGACGTAGAATGTGCATACTCTGTAGATTCCCTTTATAAAATAAAACACATTTTCCAAAAACTCGTATTTTTTACGAAATCATGTAAACCTTCTAGAAGCTGTGATTTTAAAAAACGGGGGAAGTAAGTTTTTCTTATTTCTAGACGCATGCGCAAACTATAGAAAGTCGTTATGACGTAGAATGTGCATACTTTGTTGATGCCATTTATGAAATAAAACACATTTTCTAAAAACTCGTGGTTTTTACGAAATCATGTAAACCTTCTAGAAGCTGTGATTTTAAAAAACGGGGGAAGTAAGCTTTTCTTATTTCCGAACGCATGCGCAAACTATAGAAAGTCGTTATGACGTAGAATGTGCATACTCTGTAGATTCCATTTATGAAATAAAACACATTTTCCAAAAACTCGTGTTTTTTACGAAATCATGTAAACCTTCTAGAAGCTGTGATTTTAAAAAACGGGGGAAGTAAGATTTTCTTATTTCCGGAGGCATGCGCAAACTATAGAAAGTCGTTATGACGTAGAATGTACATATTTTTTTGATTCCATTTATGAAATAAAACACATTTTCTAAAAACTCATGTTTTTTACGAAATCATGTAAACCTTCTAGAAGCTGTGATTTTAAAAAACCGGGGAAGTAAGCTTTTCTTATTTCCAAACGCATGCGCAAACTATAGAAAGTCGTTATGACGTAGAATGTGCATACTTTGTTGATTCCATTTATGAAATAAAGCACATTTTCTAAAAACAAGTGTTTTTTACGAAATCATGTAAACCTTCTAGAAGCTATGATTTAAAAAAACGGTGGAAGTAAGCTTTTCTTATTTCCGGACGCATGCGCAAACTATAGAAAGTCGTTATGACGTAGAATGTGCATACTTTGTTTATTCCATTTATGAAATAAAACACATTTTCTAAAAACTCCTGTTTTTTAAGAAATCATGTAAGCCTTCTAGAAGCTGTGATTTTAAAAAACAGGGGAAGTAAGCTTTTCTTATTTCCGTACGCATGCTCAAACTATAGAAAGTCGTTATGACGTAGAATGTGCATATTTTGTAGATTCCATTTATGAAATAAAACACATTTTCTGAAAACTCGTGTTTTTTAAGAAATCATGTAAACCTTCTAGAAGCTGTGATTTTAAAAAATGGTGGAAGTAAGCTTTTCTAGATTCCGGACGAATGCGCAAACTATAGAAAGTCGTTATGACATAGAATGTGCATACTTTGTAGATTCCATTTATGAAATAAAACACATTTTCTAAAAACTCGTGTTTTATAAGAAATCATGTAAACCTTCTAGAAGCTGTGATTTTAAAAAACGGTGGAAGTAAGATTTTCTTATTTCCGGACGCATGCGCAAACTATAGAAAGTCCTTATGACGTAGAATGTGCATACTTTGTTGATTCCATTTATGAAATAAAACACATTTTCTAAAAACTCATGTTTTTTAACAAATCATGTAAACCTTCTAGACGCTGTGATTTTAAAAAACGGGGGAAGTAAGCTTTTCTTATTTCCAAACGCATGCGCAAACTATAGAAAGTCGTTATGACGTAGAATGTGCATACTCTGTAGATTCCATTTATGAAATAAAACACATTTTCCAAAAACTCGTGTTTTAAAAAACGGGGGAAGTAAGCTTTTCTTATTTCCGGACGCATGCGCAAACTATAGAAAGTCGTTATGACGTAGAATGTGCATACTTTGTTGATTCCATTTAAGAAATAAAACACATTTTCTAAAAACTCGTGTTTTTTAAGAAATCATGTAAACCTTCTAGAAGCTGTGATTTTAAAAAACGGGGGAAGTAAGCTTTTCTTATTTCCAAACGCATGCGCAAACTATAGAAAGTCGTTATGACGTAGAATGTGCATACTTTGTTGATTCCATTTATGAAATAAAACACATTTTCTAAAAACTCGTGTTTTTTAAGAAATCATGTAAACCTTCTAGAAGCCGTGATTTTAAAAAACGTTGGAAGTAAGATTTTCTTATTTCCGGACGCATGCACAAACTATAGAAAGTCCTTATGACGTAGAATGTGCATACTTTGTTGATTCCATTTATGAAATAAAGCACATTTTCTAAAAACTCGTGTTTTTTACGAAATCATGTAAACCTTCTAGACGTTGTGATTTTAAAAAACGGGGGAAGTAAGCTTTTCTTATTTCCAAATGCATGCGCAAACTATAGAAAGTCGTTATGACGTAGAATGTGCATACTTTGTTGATTCCATTTATGAAATAAAACACATTTTCTAAAAACTCATGTTTTTTAAGAAATCATGTAAACCTTCTAGAAGCTGTGATTTTAAAAATTGGGGGAAGTAAGCTTTTGCCATTTCCGGACGCATGCGCAAACTATAGAAAGTCGTTATGACGTAGAATGTGCATATCTTGTTGATTCCATTTATGAAATAAAACACATTGTCTAAAAACTCGTGTTTTTTAAGTAATCATGTAAACCTTCTAGAAGCTGTGATTTTAAAAAATGGGGAAAGTAAGCTTTTCTTATTTCCGGACGCATGCGCAAACTATAGAAAGTCGTTATGACGTAGAATGTGCATACTTTGTAGATTCCGTTTATCAAATAAAACACATTTTCTAAAAACTCGTGTTTTTTACGAAATCATGTAAACCTTCTAGAAGCTGTGATTTCGAAAAACGGGGGAAGTAAGCTTTTCTTATTTCCAGACGCAAGCGCAAAATTATAGAAAGTCGATATGACCTTGAATGTTCATACTTTGTTGATTCCATTTATGAAATAAAACACATTTTCTAAAAACTCGTGTTTTTTACGAAATCATGTAAACCTTCTAGAAGCTGCGATTTAAAAAAACGATGGAAGTAAGCTTTTCTTATTTCCAAACGCATGCGCAAACTATAGAAATTCGTTATGACGTAGAATGTGCATACTTTGTTGATTCCATTGATGAAATAAAAAACATTTTCTAAGAGCTTGTGGTTTTTACGAAATCATGTAAACCTTCTAGAAGCTGTGATTTTAAAAAACAGTGGAAGTAAGCTTTTCTTATTTCCGGACGCATGCGCAAACTATAGAAAGTCCTTATGACATAGAATGTGCATACTTTGTTGATTCCATTTATGAAATAAAACACATTTTCTAAAAACTCATATTTTTTAACAAATCATGTAAACCTTCTAGACGCTGTGATTTTAAAAAACGGGGGAAGTAAGCTTTTCTTATTTCCAAACGCATGCGCAAACTATAGAAAGTCGTTATGACGTAGAATGTGCATACTCTGTAGATTCCATTTATGAAATAAAACACATTTTCCAAAAACTCGTGTTTTTTAAGAAATCATGTAAACATTCTAGAAGCTGTGATTTTAAAAAATGGTGGAAGTAAGCTTTTCTTATTTACGGACGCATGCGCAAACTATAGAAAGTCCTTATGACGTAGAATGTGCATACTTTGTTGATTCCATTTATGAAATAAAACATATTTTCTAAAAACTCATGTTTTTTAACAAATCATGTAAACCTTCTAGATGCTGTGATTTTAAAAAACGGGGGAAGTAAGCTTTTCTTATTTCCAAACGCATGCGCAAACTATAGAAAGTCGTTATGACGTAGAATGTGCATACTCTGTAGATTCCATTTATGAAATAAAACACATTTTCCAAAAACTCGTGTTTTTTACGAAATCATGTAAACCTTCTAGAAGCTGTGATTTTAAAAAACGGGGGAAGTAAGCTTTTCTTATTTCCGGACGTATGCGCAAACTATAGTAAGTCGTTATGACGTAGAATGTGCATACTTTGTTGATTCCATTTATGAAATAAAACACATTTTCGAAGAACTCGTGTTTTTTAAGAAATCATGTAAACCTTCTAGAAGCTGTGATTTTAAAATACGGTGGAAGTAAGCTTTTCTTATTTCCGGACGAATGCGCAAACTATAGAAAGTCGTTATGACGTAGAATGTGCATACTTTGTTGATTCTATTTATGAAACAAAACACATTTCAAAAAACTTGTGTTTTTTAAGAAATCATGTAAACCTTCTAGAAGCTGTGATTTTAAAAAACGGGGGAAGTAAGCTTTTCTTATTTCCGGACGCATGCGCAAACTATAGAAAGTCCTTATGACGTAGAATGTGCATACTTTGTTGATTCCATTTATGAAATAAAACACATTTTCTAAAAACTCGTGTTTTTTTCAAAATCATGTAAACCTTCTAGAAGCTGTGCTTTTAAAAAACGGTGGAAGTAAGCTTTTCTTATTTTCGGTCGAATGCTCAAACTATAGAAAGTCGTTATTACGTAGAATGTGCATACTTTGTTGATTCCATTCATGAAATAAAACACATTTTCTAAAAACTCGAGCTTTTTAAGAAATCATGTAAAGCTTCTAGAAGCTGTGATTTTAAAAAACGGGGGAAGTAAGCTTTTCTTATTTCCAAACGCATGCGCAAACTATAGAAAGTCGTTATGACATAGAATGTGCATACTTTGTTGATTCCATTTATGAAAGAAAACACATTTTCTAAAAACTCGTGTTTTTTAAGAAATCATGTAAACCTTCTAGAAACTGTGATTTTAAAAAACGGGGGAAGTAAGCTTTTCTTATTTCCGGATGCATGCGCAAACTATAGAAAGTCGTTATGACGTAGAATGTGCATACTTTGTTGATTCCATTTATGAAATAAAACACATTTTCTAAAAACTCATGTTTTTTACGAAATCCTGTAAACCTTCTAGAAGCTGTGATTTTAAAAAACGGGGGAAGTAAGATTTTCTTATTTCCGGACGCATGCACAAACTATAGAAAGTTGTTATAACATATAATGTGCATACTTTGTAGATTCCATTTATGAAATAAAAGACATTTTCTAAAAACTCGTGTTTTTTACGAAATCATGTAAACCTTCTAGAAGCTGTGATTTTAAAAAACGGTGGAAGTAAGCTTTTCTTATTTCCGGACGAATGTGCAAACTATAGAAAGTCGTTATGACAAAGAATGTGCATACTTTCTAATTCCATTTATGAAATAAAACACATTTTCTAAAAACTCATGTTTTTTAAGAAACCATGTAAACCTTCTAGAAGCTGTGATTTTAAAAAACAGGGGAAGTAAGCTTTTCTTATTTCTGGACGCATGCTCATACTATAGAAAGTCGTTATGACGTAGTATGTGCATACTTTGTAGATTCCATTTATGAAATAAAACACATTTTCTGAAAACTCGTGTTTTTTAAGAAATCATGTAAACCTTCTAGAAGCTGTGATTTTAAAAAACGGTGGAAGTAAGCTTTTCTTATTTCTTGACACATGCGCAAACTATAGGAATTCGTTATGACGTAGAAAGTTCATACTTTGTAGATACCATTTATGAAATAAAGCACATTTTCTAAAAACAAGTGTTTTTTACGAAATCATGTAAACCTTCTAGAAGCTGTGATTTTAAAAAACGGGGGAAGTAAGCTTTTCTTATTTCCGGATGCATGCACAAACTATAGAAAGTCGTTATGATGTAGAATGTGCATATTTTGTTGATTCCATTTATGAAATAAAACACATTTTCTAAAAACTCGTGTTTTTTACGAAATCATGTAAACCTTCTAGAAGCTGTGATTTTAAAAAACGGGGGAAGTAAGCTTTTCTTATTTCCAAACGCATGCGCAAACTATAGAAAGTCGTTATGACGTAGAATGTGCATACTTTGTTGATTCCATTTATGAAATAAAGCACATTTTCTAAAAACAAGTGTTTTTTACGAAATCATGTAAACCTTCTAGAAGCTGTGATTTAAAAAAACGGTGGAAGTAAGCTTTTCTTATTTCCAGACGCATGCGCAAACTATAGAAAGGCGTTATGACGTAGAATGTGCATACTTTTTTGATTCCATTTATGAATTAAAACACATTTTCAAAAACTCGTGTTTTTTAAGAAATCATGTAAACCTTCTAGAAGCTGTGATTTTAAAAAACAGGGTAAGTAAGCTTTTCTTATTTCCGGACGCATGCTCAAACTATAGAAAGTCGTTATGACGTAGAATGTGCATATTTTGTAGATTCCATTTATGAAATAAAACACATTTTCTGAAAACTCGTGTTTTTTAAGAAATCATGTAAACCTTCTGGAAGCTGTGATTTTAAAAAACGGTGGAAGTAAGCTTTTCTTATTTCCGGACGAATGCGCAAACTATAGAAAGTCGTTATGACGTAGAATGTGCATACTTTGTAGATTCCATTTATGTAATAAAACACATTTTCTAAAAACTCGTGTTTTTTAAGAAATCATGTAAACCTTCTAGAAGCTGTGATTTTAAAAAACGGTGGAAGTAAGCTTTTCTTATTTCCGGACGCATGCGCAAACTATAGAAAGTCCTTATGATGTAGAATGTGCATACTTTGTTGATTCCATTTATGAAATAAAACACATTTTCTAAAAACTCGTGTTTTTTAACAAATCATGTAAACCTTCTAGATGCTGTGATTTTAAAAAACGGGGGAAGTAAGCTTTTCTTATTTCCAAACGCATGCGCAAACTATAGAAAGTCGTTATGACGTAGAATGTGCATACTCTGTCGATTCCATTTATGAAATAAAACACATTTTCCATAAACTCGTGTTTTTTACGAAATCCTGTAAACCTTCTAGAAGCTGTGATTTTAAAAAACGGGGGAAGTAAGATTTTCTTATATCCGGACGCATGCGCAAACTATATAAAGTCGTTATGACGTAGAATGTGCATACTTTGTTGATTCCATTTATGAAATAAAACACATTTTCTAAAAACTCATGTTTTTTACGAAATCATGTAAACCTTCTAGAAGCTGTGATTTTAAAAAACGGGGGAAGTAAGATTTTCTTATTTCCAAATGCATGCGCAAACTATAGAAAGTCGTTATGACGTAGAATGTGCATACTTTGTTGATTCCATTTATGAAATGAAGCACATTTTCTAAAAACAAGTGTTTTTTACGAAATCATGTAAACCTTTTAGAAGCTGTGATTTAAAAAAACGGTGGAAGTAAGCTTTTCTTATTTCCAGACGCATGCGCAAACTATAAAAAGTCGTTATGACGTAGATTGTGCATACTTTGTTGATTCCATTCATGAAATAAAACACATTTTCTGAAAACTCGTGTTTTTTAAGAGATCATGTAAACCTTCTAGAAGCTGTGATTTTAAAAAACGGGGGAAGTAAGCTTTTCTTATTTCCAAATGCATGCGCAAACTATAGAAAGTCGTTATGACATAGAATGTGCATACTTTGTTGATTCCATTTATGAAATAAAACACATTTTCTAAAAACTCGTGTTTTTTAAGAAATCATGTAAACCTTCTAGAAGCTGTGATTTAAAAAAACGTGGGAAGTAAGCTTTTCTTATTTCCAGACGCAAGCGCAAAATTAAAGAAAGTTGTTATGACATAGAATGTTCATACTTTGTTGCTTCCATTTATGAAATAAAACACATTTTCTAAAAACTTGTGTTTTTTACGAAATCATGTAAACCTTCTAGACGCTGTGATTTTAAAAAACGGAGGAGGTAAGCTTTTCTTATTTCCAAACGCATGCGCAAACTATAGAAAGTCGTTATGACGTAGAATGTGCATACTCTGTAGATTCCCTTTATAAAATAAAACACATTTTCCAAAAACTCGTATTTTTTACGAAATCATGTAAACCTTCTAGAAGCTGTGATTTTAAAAAACGGGGGAAGTAAGTTTTTCTTATTTCTAGACGCATGCGCAAACTATAGAAAGTCGTTATGACGTAGAATGTGCATACTTTGTTGATGCCATTTATGAAATAAAACACATTTTCTAAAAACTCATGGTTTTTACGAAATCATGTAAACCTTCTAGAAGCTGTGATTTTAAAAAACGGGGGAAGTAAGCTTTTCTTATTTCCGAACGCATGCGCAAACTATAGAAAGTCGTTATGACGTAGAATGTGCATACTCTGTAGATTCCATTTATGAAATAAAACACATTTTCCAAAAACTCGTGTTTTTTACGAAATCATGTAAACCTTCTAGAAGCTGTGATTTTAAAAAACGGGGGAAGTAAGATTTTCTTATTTCCGGAGGCATCCGCAAACTATAGAAAGTCGTTATGACGTAGAATGTGCATATTTTGTTGATTCCATTTATGAAATAAAACACATTTTCTAAAAACTCATGTTTTTTACGAAATCATGTAAACCTTCTAGAAGCTGTGATTTTAAAAAACGGGGGAAGTAAGCTTTTCTTATTTCCAAACGCATGCGCAAACTATAGAAAGTCGTTATGACATAGAATGTGCATACTTTGTTGATTCCATTTATGAAATAAAGCACATTTTCTAAAAGCAAGTGTTTTTTACGAAATCATGTAAACCTTCTAGAAGCTGTGATTTAAAAAAACGGTGGAAGTAAGCTTTTCTTATTTCCGGACGCATGCGCAAACTATAGAAAGTCGTTATGACGTAGAATGTGCATACTTTGTTTATTCCATTTATGAAATAAAACGCATTTTCTAAAAACTCCTGTTTTTTAAGAAATCATGTAAGCCTTCTAGAAGCTGTGATTTTAAAAAACAGGGGAAGTAAGCTTTTCTTATTTCCATACGCATGCTCAAACTATAGAAAGTCGTTATGACGTAGAATGTGCATATTTTGTAGATTCCATTTATGAAATAAAACACATTTTCTGAAAACTCGTGTTTTTTAAGAAATCATGTAAACCTTCTAGAAGCTGTGATTTTAAAAAATGGTGGAAGTAAGCTTTTCTTATTTCCGGACGAATGCGCAAACTATAGAAAGTCGTTATGACATAGAATGTGCATACTTTGTAGATTCCATTTATGAAATAAAACACATTTTCTAAAAACTCGTGTTTTATAAGAAATCATGTAAACCTTCTAGATGCTGTGATTTTAAAAAACGGTGGAAGTAAGATTTTCTTATTTCCGGACGCATGCGCAAACTATAGAAAGTCCTTATGACGTAGAATGTGCATACTTTGTTGATTCCATTTATGAAATAAAACACATTTTCTAAAAACTCATGTTTTTTAACAAATCATGTAAACCTTCTAGACGCTGTGATTTTAAAAAACGGGGGAAGTAAGCTTTTCTTATTTCCAAACGCATGCGAAAACTATAGAAAGTCGTTATGACGTAGAATGTGCATACTCTGTAGATTCCATTTATGAAATAAAACACATTTTCCAAAAACTCGTGTTTTTTAAGAAATCATGTAAACATTCTAGAAGCTGTGATTTTAAAAAACGGGGGAAGTAAGCTTTTCTTATTTCCGGACGCATGCGCAAACTATAGAAAGTCGTTATGACGTAGAATGTGCATACTTTGTTGATTCCATTTAAGAAATAAAACACATTTTCTAAAAACTCGTGTTTTTTAAGAAATCATGTAAACCTTCTAGAAGCTGTGATTTTAAAAAACGGGGGAAGTAAGCTTTTCTTATTTCCAAACGCATGCGCAAACTATAGAAATTCGTTATGACGTAGAATGTGCATACTTTGTTGATTCCATTTATGAAATAAAACACATTTTCTAAAAACTCGTGTTTTTTAAGAAATCATGTAAACCTTCTAGAAGCCGTGATTTTAAAAAACGTTGGAAGTAAGCTTTTCTTATTTCCGGACGCATGCACAAACTATAGAAAGTCCTTATGACGTAGAATGTGCATACTTTGTTGATTCCATTTATGAAATAAAGCACATTTTCTAAAAACTCGTGTTTTTTACGAAATCATGTAAACCTTCTAGACGTTGTGAATTTAAAAAATGGGGGAAGTAAGCTTTTCTTATTTCCAAATGCATGCGCAAACTCTAGAAAGTCGTTATGACGTAGAATGTGCATACTTTGTTGATTCCATTTATGAAATAACACACATTTTCTAAAAACTCATGTTTTTTAAGAAATCATGTAAACCTTCTAGAAGCTGTGATTTCAAAAAATGGGGGAAGTAAGCTTTTCCCATTTCCGGACGCATGAGCAAACTATAGAAAGTCGTTATGACGTAGAATGTGCATATCTTGTTGATTCCATTTATGAAATAAAACACATTTTCTAAAAACTCGTGTTTTTTAAGAAATCATGTAAACCTTCTAGAAGCTGTGATTTCGAAAAACGGGGGAAGTAAGCTTTTCTTATTTCCAGACGCAAGCGCAAAATTATAGAAAGTCGTTATGACGTTGAATGTTCATACTTTGTTGATTCCATTTATGAAATAAAACACATTTTCTAAAAACTCGTGTTTTTACGAAATCATGTAAACCTTCTAGAAGCTGTGATTTTAAAAAACGGGGGATGTAAGCTTTTCTTATTTCCGGACGCATGCGCAAACTATAGAAAGTACTTATGACATAGAATGTGCATACTTTGTTGATTCCATTTATGAAATAAAACACATTTTCTAAAAACTCGTGTTTTTTCCGAAATCATGTAAACCTTCTAGACGTTGTGATTTTAAAAAACGGGGGAAGTAAGCTTTTCTTATTTCCGGACACATGCGCAAACTATAGAAAGTCGTTATGACGTAGAATTTGCATACTTTGTTGATTCCATTGATGAAATAAAAAACATTTTCTAAAAACTTGTGTTTTTTACGAAATCATGTAAACCTTCTAGAAGCTGTGATTTTAAAAAACAGTGGAAGTAAGCTTTTCTTATTTCCGGACGCATGCGCAAACTATAGAAAGTCCTTATGACATAGAATGTGCATACTTTGTTGATTCCATTTATGAAATAAAACACATTTTCTAAAAACTCATGTTTTTTAACAAATCATGTAAACCTTCTAGACGCTGTGATTTTAAAAAACGGGGGAAGTAAGCTTTTCTTATTTCCAAACGCATGCGCAAACTATAGAAAGTCGTTATGATGTAGAATGTGCATACTCTGTAGATTCCATTTATGAAATAAAACACATTTTCCAAAAACTCATGTTTTTTACGAAATCATGTAAACCTTCTAGAAGCTGTGATTTTAAAAAACGGGGGAAGTAAGCTTTTCTTATTTCCGGACGCATGCGCAAACTATAGAAAGTCGTTATGACGTAGAATGTGCATACTTTGTTGATTCCATTTAAGAAATAAAACACATTTTCTAAAAACTCGTGTTTTTTACGAAATCATGTAAACCTTCTAGAAGCTGTGATTTAAAAAAATGGTGGAAGTAAGCTTTTCTTATTTCCAGACGCATGCGCAAAACTATAGAAAATCGTTATGACGTAGAATTTTCATACTTTGTTGATTCCGTTCATGAAATAAAACACATTTTCTAAAAACTCGTGTTTTTTACGAAATCATGTAAACCTTCTAAAAGCTGTGATTTTAAAAAATGGAGGAGGTAAGCTTTTCTTATTTCCAAACGCATGCGCAAACTATAGAAAGTCATTATGACGTAGAATGTGCAAACTTTGTAGATTCCATTTATGAAATAAAACACATTTTCTAAAAACTCATGTTTTTTAACAAATCATGTAAACCTTCTAGACGCTGTGATTTTAAAAAACGGGGGAAGTAAGCTTTTCTTATTTCCAAACGCATGCGCAAACTATAGAAAGTCATTATGACATAGAATGTGCATACTTTGTAGATTCCATTTATGAAATAAAACACATTTTCTAAAAACTCGTGTTTTTTAACAAATCATGTAAACCTTCTAGACGCTGTGATTTTAAAAAACGGGGGAAGTAAGCTTTTCTTATTTCCAAACGCATGCGCAAACTATAGAAAGTCATTATGATGTAGAATGTGCATACTTTGTAGATTCCATTTATGAAATAAAACACATTTTCTAAAAACTCGTGTTTTTTAAGAAATCATGTAAACCTTCTAGAAGCTGTGATTTCAAAAAACGGTGGAAGTAAGCTTTTCTTATTTCCGGACGAATGCGCAAACTATAGAAAGTCGTTATGACGTAGAATGTGCATACTTTGTTGATTCTATTTATGAAATAAAACACATTTTCAAAAAACTCGTGTTTTTTAAGAAATCATGTAAACGTTCTAGAAGCTGTGATTTTAAAAAACGGGGGAAGTAAGCTTTTCTTATTTCCGGACGCATGCGCAAACTACAGAAAGTCCTTATGACGGAGAATGTGCATACTTTGTTGATTCCATTTATGAAATAAAACACATTTTCTAAAAATTGGTGTTTTTTTCAAAATCATGTAAACCTTCTAGAAGCTGTGATTTTAAAAAACGGCGGAAGTAAGCTTTTCTTATTTTCAATCGAATGCTCAAACTATAGAAAGTCGTTATTACGTAGAATGTGCATACTTTGTTGATTCCATTCATGAAATAAAACACATTTTCTAAAAACTCGTGTTTTTTAAGAAATCATGTAAAGCCTCTAGAAGCTGTGATTTTAAAAAACGGGGGAAGTAAGCTTTTCTTATTTCCAAACGCATGTGCAAACTATAGAAAGTTGTTATGACATAGAATGTGCATACTTTGTTGATTCCATTTATGAAAGAAAACACATTTTCTAAAAACTCGTGTTTTTTAAGAAATCATGTAAACCTTCTAGAAACTGTGATTTTAAAAAACGGGGGAAGTAAGCTTTTCTTATTTCCGGATGCATGCGCAAACTATAGAAAGTCGTTATGACGTAGAATGTGCATATTTTGTTGATTCCATTTATGAAATAAAACACATTTTCTAAAAACAAGTGTTTTTTACGAAATCATGTAAACCTTCTAGAAGCTGTGATTTTAAAAAACGGGGGAAGTAAGCTTTTCTTATTTCCAAACGCATGCGCAAACTATAGAAAGTCGTTATGACGTAGAATGTGCATACTTTGTTGATTCCATTTATGAAATAAAACACATTTTTTAAAAACTCGTGTTTTTTAAGAAATCATGTAAACCTTCTAGAAGCTGTGATTTTAAAAAACGTTGGAAGTAAGCTTTTCTTAATTCCGGACGCATGCACAAACTATAGAAAGTCCTTATGACGTAGAATGTGCATACTTTGTTGATTCCATTTATGAAATAAAACACATTTTCTAAAAACTCGTGTTTTTTACGAAATCATGTAAACCTTCTAGACGTTGTGATTTTAAAAAACGGGGGAAGTAAGCTTTTCTTATTTCCAAATGCATGCGCAAACTATAGAAAGTCGTTATGACGTAGAATGTGCATACTTTGTTGATTCCATTTATGAAATAAAACACATTTTCTAAAAACTCATGTTTTTAAAGAAATCATGTAAACCTTCTAGAAGCTGTGATTTTAAAAAATGGGGGAAGTAAACTTTTCCCATTTCCGGACGCATGTGCAAACTATAGAAAGTCGTTATGACATAGAATGTGCATACTTTGTTGATTCCATTTATGAAATAAAACACATTTTCTAAAAACTCGTGGTTTTTAACAAATCATGTAAACCTTCTAGAAGCTGTGATTTTAAAAAATGGGGGAAGTAAGCTTTTCTTATTTCCGGACGCATGCGAAAACTATAGAAAGTCGTTATGACGTAGAATGTGCATACTTTGTAGATTCCGTTTATCAAATAAAACACATTTTCTAAAAACTCGTGTTTTTTACGAAATCATGTAAACCTTCTAGAAGCTGTGATTTCGAAAAACGGGGGAAGTAAGCTTTTCTTATTTCCGGACGCATGCACAAACTATAGAAAGTTGTTATGACATAGAATGTGCATACTTTGTAGATTCCATTTATGAAATAAAAGACATTTTCTAAAAACTCGTGTTTTTTACGAAATCATGTAAACCTTCTAGAAGCTGTGATTTTAAAAAACGGTGGAAGTAAGCTTTTCTTATTTCCGGACGAATGCGCAAACTATAGAAAGTCGTTATGACAAAGAATGTGCATACTTTCTAATTCCATTTATGAAATAAAACACATTTTCTAAAAACTCATGTTTTTTAAGAAACCATGTAAACCTTCTAGAAGCTGTGATTTTAAAAAACAGGGGAAGTAAGCTTTTCTTATTTCTGGACGCATGCTCATACTATAGAAAGTCGTTATGACTTAGGATGTGCATACTTTGTAGATTCCATTTATGAAATAAAACACATTTTCTGAAAACTCATGTTTTTTAAGAAATCATGTAAACCTTCTAGAAGCTGTGATTTTAAAAAACGGTGGAAGTAAGCTTTTCTTATTTCCGGACACATGCGCAAACTATAGGAAGTCGTTATGACGTAGAATGTGCATACTTTGTAGATAGCATTTATGAAATAAAGCACATTTTCTAAAAACAAGTGTTTTTTACGAAATCATGTAAACCTTCTAGAAGCTGTGATTTTAAAAAACGGGGGAAGTAAGCTTTTCTTATTTCCGGATGCATGCACAAACTATAGAAAGTCGTTATGACGTAGAATGTGCATATTTTGTTGATTCCATTTATGAAATAAAACACATTTTCTAAAAACTCGTGTTTTTTACGAAATCATGTAAACCTTCTAGAAGCTGTGATTTTATAAAACGGGGGAAGTAAGCTTTTGTTATTTCCAAACGCATGCGCAAACTATAGAAAGTCGTTATGACGTTGAATGTGCATACTTTGTTGATTCCATTTATGAAATAAAGCACATTTTCTAAAAACAATTGTTTTTTACGAAATCATGTAAACCTTCTAGAAGCTGTGATTTAAAAAAACGGTGGAAGTAAGGTTTTCTTATTTCCAGACGCATGCGCAAACTATAGAAAGTCGTTATGACGTAGAATGTGCATACTTTGTTGATTCCATTTATGAATTAAAACACATTTTCAAAAACTCATGTTTTTTAAGAAATCATGTAAACCTTCTAGAAGCTGTGATTTTAAAAAACAGGGGAAGTAAGTTTTTCTTATTTCCGGACGCATGCTCAAACTATAGAAAGTCGTTATGACGTAGAATGTGCATATTTTGTAGATTCCATTTATGAAATAAAACACATTTTCTGAAAACTCGTGTTTTTTAAGAAATCATGTAAACCTTCTAGAAGCTGTGATTTTAAAAAACGGTGATAGTAAGCTTTTCTTATTTCCGGACGAATGCGCAAACTATAGAAAGTCGTTATGACGTAGAATGTGCATACTTTGTAGATTCCATTTATGTAATAAAACACATTTTCTAAAAACTCATGTTTTTTAAGAAATCATGTAAACCTTCTAGAAGCTGTGATTTTAAAAAACGGTGGAAGTAAGCTTTTCTTATTTCCGGACGCATGCGCAAACTATAGAAAGTCCTTATGATATAGAATGTGCATACTTTGTTGATTCCATTTATGAAATAAAACACATTTTCTAAAAACTCGTGTTTTTTAACAAATCATGTAAACCTTCTAGATGCTGTGATTTTAAAAAACGGGGGAAGTAAGCTTTTCTTATTTCCAAACGCATGCGCAAACTATAGAAAGTCGTTATGATGTAGAATGTGCATACTCTGTAGATTCCATTTATGAAATAAAACACATTTTCCAAAAACTCGTGTTTTTTACGAAATCCTGTAAACCTTCTAGAAGCTGTGATTTTAAAAAACGGGGGAAGTAAGATTTTCTTATTTCCGGACGCATGCGCAAACTATAGAAAGTCGTTATGACGTAGAATGTGCATACTTTGTTGATTCCATTTATGAAATAAAACACATTTTCTAAAAGCTCATGTTTTTTACGAAATCATGTAAACCTTCTAGAAGCTGTGATTTTAAAAAACGGGGGAAGTAAGCTTTTCTTATTTCCAAATGCATGCGTAAACTATAGAAAGTCGTTATGACGTAGAATGTGCATACTTTGTTGATTCCATTTATGAAATGAAGCACATTTTCTAAAAACAAGTGTTTTTTACGAAATCATGTAAACCTTTTAGAAGTTGTGATTTAAAAAAACGGTGGAAGTAAGCTTTTCTTATTTCCAGATGCATGCGCAAACTATAGAAAGTCGTTATGACGTAGAATGTGCATACTTTGTTGATTCCATTTATGAAATAAAACACATTTTCTGAAAACTCGTGTTTTTTAAGAGATCATGTAAACCTTCTAGAAGCTATGATTTTAAAAAACGGTGGAAGTAAGCTTTTCTTATTTCCGGATGAATGCGAAAACTATCGAAAGTCGTTATGACATAGAATGTGCATACTTTGTTGATTCCATTTATGAAATAAAACACATTTTCTAAAAACTCGTGTTTTTTAAGAAATCATGTAAACCTTCTAGAAGCTGTGATTTCGAAAAACGGGGGAAGTAAGCTTTTCTTATTTCCAGACGCAAGTGCAAAATTATAGAAAGTTGTTATGACATAGAATGTTCATACTTTGTTGCTTCCATTCATGAAATAAAACACATTTTCTAAAAACTCGTGTTTTTTACGAAATCATGTAAACCTTCTAGACACTGTGATTTTAAAAAACGGAGGAGGTAAGCTTTTCTTATTTCCAAACGCATGCGCAAACTATAGAAAGTCGTTATGACGTAGAATGTGCATACTCTGTAGATTCCATTTATAAAATAAAACACATTTTCCAAAAACTCGTATTTTTTACGAAATCATGTAAACCTTCTAGAAGCTGTGATTTTAAAAAACGGGGGAAGTAAGTTTTTCTTATTTCCGGACGCATGCGCAAACTTTAGAAAGTCGTTAATAGGTAGAATGTGCATATTTTGTTGATTCCATTTATGAAATAAAACACATTTTCTAAAAACTCGTGTTTTTTACGAAATCATGTAAACCTTCTAGAAGCTGTGATTTTAAAAAACGGGGGAAGTTAGCTTTTCTTATTTCCAAACGCATGCGCAAACTATAGAAAGTCGTTATGACGTAGAATGTGCATACTTTCTTGATTCCGTTTATGAAATAAAGCACATTTTCTAAAAACAAGTGTTTTTTACGAAATCATGTAAACCTTCTAGAAGCTGTGATTTAAAAAAACGGTGGAAGTAAGCTTTTCTTATTTCCGGACGCATGCGCAAACTATAGAAAGTCGTTATGACGTAGAATGTGCATACTTTGTTGATTCCATTTATGAAATAAAACGCATTTTCTAAAAACTCGTGTTTTTTAAGAAATCATGTAAGCCTTCTAGAAGCTGTGATTTTAAAAAACAGGGGAAGTAAGCTTTTCTTATTTCCGGACACATGCTCAAACTATAGAAAGTCGTTATGACGTAGAATGTGCATATTTTGTAGATTCCATTTATGAAATAAAACACATTTTCTGAAAACTCGTGTTTTTTAAGAAATCATGTAAACCTTCTAGAAGCTGTGATTTTAAAAAACAGGGGAAGTAAGCTTTTCTTATTTCCAAACGCATGCTCAAACTATAGAAAGTCGTTATGACGTAGAATGTGCATATTTTGTAGATTACATTTATGAAATAAAACACATTTTTTGAAAACTCGTGTTTTTTAAGAAATCATGTAAACCTTCTAGAAGCTGTGATTTTAAAAAACGGTGGAAGTAAGCTTTTCTTATTTCCGGAGGAATGCGCAAACTATAGAAAGTCGTTATAACGTAGAATGTGCATACTTTGTAGATTCCATTTATGAAATAAAACACATTTTCTAAAAACTCTTGTTTTATAAGAAATCATGTAAACCTTCTAGAAGCTGTGATTTTAAAAAACGGTGGAAGTAAGCTTTTCTTATTTCCGGACGCATGCGCAAACTATAGAAAGTCGTTATGACGTAGAATGTGCATACTCTGTAGATTCCATTTATGAAAATAAAACACATTTTCCAAAAACTCGTGTTTTTTACGAAATCATGTAAACCTTCTAGAAGCTGTGATTTTAAAAAACGGGGGAAGTAAGCTTTTCTTATTTCCGGACGCATGCGAAAACTATAGAAAGTCGTTATGACGTAGAATGTGCATACTTTGTTGATTCCATTTATGAAATAAAACACATTTTCTAAAAACTCGTGTTTTTTAAGAAATCATGTAAACCTTCTAGAAGCTGTGATTTTAAAAAACGTTGGAAGTAAGCTTTTCTTATTTCCGGACGCATGCACAAACTATAGAAAGTCCTTATGACGTAGAATGTGCATACTTTGTTGATTCCATTTATGAAATAAAACACATTTTCTTAAAACTCGTGTTTTTTAAGAAATCATGTAAACCTTCTAGAAGCTGTGATTTTAAAAAATGGGGGAAGTAAGCTTTTCTTATTTCTGGACGCATGCGTAAACTATAGAAAGTCGTTATGACGTAGAATGTGCATACTTTGTAGATTCCGTTTATCAAATAAAACACATTTTCTAAAAACTCGTGTTTTTTACGAAATCATGTAAACCTTCTAGAAGCTGTGATTTCGAAAAACGGGGGAAGTAAGCTTTTCTTATTTCCAGCCGCAAGCGCAAAATTATAGAAAGTCGTTATGACGTTGAATGTTCATACTTTGTTTCTTCCATTCATGAAATAAAACACATTTTCTAAAAACTCGTGTTTTTTACGAAATCATGTAAACCTTCTAGACACTGTGATTTTAAAAAACGGAGGAGGTAAGCTTTTCTTATTTCCAAACGCATGCGCAAACTATAGAAAGTCGTTATGACGTAGAATGTGCATACTCTGTAGATTCCATTTATGAAATAAAACACATTTTCCAAAAACTCGTATTTTTTACGAAATCATGTAAACCTTCTAGAAGCTGTGATTTTAAAAAACGGGGGAAGTAAGCTTTTCTTATTTCCGGACGCATGCGCAAACTATAGAAAGTCGTTATGACGTAGAATGTGCATACTTTCTTGATTCCATTTATGAAATAAAACACATTTTCTAAAAACTCGTGTTTTTTTACGAAATCATGTAAACCTTCTAGAAGTTGTGATTTTAAAAAACGGGGGAAGTAAGCTTTTCTTATTTCCGGACACATGCGCAAACTATAGAAAGTCGTTATGACGTAGAATGTGCATACTTTGTAGATTCCATTTATGAAATAAAACACATTTTCTAAAAACTCGTGTTTTTTAAGAAATCATGTAAACCTTCTAGAAGCTGTGATTTCAAAAAACGGTGGAAATAAGCTTATCTTATTTCAGGACGCATGCGCAAACTATAGAAAGTCCTTATGACGTAGAATGTGCATACTTTGTTGATTCCATTTATGAAATAAAACTCATTTTCTAAAAACTCATGTTTTTTAACAAATCATGTAAACCTTCTAGACGCTGTGATTTTAAAAAATGGGGGAAGTAAGCTTTTCTTATTTCCAAACGCATGCGCAAACTATAGAAAGTCGTTATGACGTAGAATGTGCATACTCTGTAGATTCCATTTATGAAATAAAACACATTTTCCAAAAACTCGTGTTTTTTACGAAATCATGTAAACCTTCTAGAAGCTGTGATTTTAAAAAACGGGGGAAGTAAGCTTTTCTTATTTCCAGACGCATGCGCAAACTATAGAAAGTCGTTATGACGTAGAATGTGCATACTTTGTTGATTCCATTTATGAAATAAAACACATTTTCTAAAAACTCGTGTTTTTTACGAAATCATGTAAACCTTCTAGAAGCTGTGATTTTAGAAAACTGGGGAGGTAAGCTCTTCTTATTTCCAAACGCATGCGGAAACTATAGAAAGTCGTTATGACGTAGAATGTGCATACTTTGTTGATTCCATTTATGAAATAAAGCACATTTTCTAAAAACAAGTGTTTTTTACGAAATCATGTAAACCTTCTAGAAGCTGTGATTTAAAAAAATGGTGGAAGTAAGCTTTTCTTATTTCCGGATGCATGCGCAAACTATAGAAAGTCGTTATGACGTAGAATGTGCATACTTTGTTGATTCCATTTATGAAATAAAACACATTTTCTGAAAACTCGTGTTTTTTAAGAAATCATGTAAACCTTCTAGAAGCTGTGATTTTAAAAAACGGTGGAAGTAAGCTTTTCTTATTTCCGGACGAATGCGCAAACTATAGAAAGTCGTTATGACGTAGAATGTGCATACTTTGTTGATTCTATTTTTGAAATAAAACACATTTTCTAAAAACTCATGTTTTTTAAGAAATCATGTAAACCTTCTAGAAGCTGTGATTTTAAAAAACGGGGGAAGTAAGCTTTTCTTATTTCCGGACGCATGCGCAAACTATAGAAAGTCCTTATGACGTAGAGTGTGCATACTTTGTTGATTCCATTTATGAAATAAAACACATTTTCGAAAAACTCGTGTTTTTTACAAAATCATGTAAACCTTCTAGAAGCTGTGATTTTAGAAAACGGTGGAAGTAAGCTTTTCTTATTTTCGGTCGAATGCGCAAACTATAGAAAGTCGTTATTACGTAGAATGTGCATACTTTGTTGATTCCATTCATGAAAGAAAACACATTTTCTAAAAACTCGTGTTTTTTAAGGAATCATGTAAACCTTCTAGACGCTGTGATTTTAAAAAAAGGGGGAAGTAAGCTTTTCTTATTTCCAAACGCATGCGCAAACTATAGAAAGTCGTTATGACATAGAATGTGCATACTTTGTTGATTCCATTTATGAAATAAAACACATTTTCTAAAAACTCGTGTTTTTTAAGAAATCATCTAAACCTTCTAGAAACTGTGATTTTAAAAAACGGGGGAAGTAAGCTTTTCTTATTTCCGGACGCATGCACAAACTATAGAAAGTCCTTATGACGTAGAATGTGCATACTTTGTTGATTCCATTTATGAAATAAAACACATTTTCTTAAAACTCGTGTTTTTTACGAAATCATGTAAACCTTCTAGACGTTGTGATTTTAAAAAACGGGGGAAGTAAGCTTTTCTTATTTCCAAATGCATGCACAAACTATAGAAAGTCGTTATGACGTAGAATGTGCATACTTTGTTGATTCCATTTATGAAATAAAACACATTTTCTAAAAACTCATGTTTTTTAAGAAATCATGTAAACCTTCTAGAAGCTGTGATTTTAAAAAATGGGGGAAGTAAGCTTTTCCCATTTCCGGACGCATGCGCAAACTATAGAAAGTTGTTATGACGTAGAATGTGCATAGTTTGTTGATTCCATTTATTAAATAAATCACATTTTCTAAAAACTCGTGTTTTTTAAGAAATCATGTAAACCTTCTAGAAGCTGTGATTTTAAAAAATGGGGGAAGTAAGCTTTTCTTATTTCCAGACGCATGCGCAAACTATAGAAAGTCGTTATGACGTAGAATGTGCATACTTTGTAGATTCCGTTTATCAAATAAAACACATTTTCTAAAAACTCGTGTTTTTTACGAAATCATGTAAACCTTCTAGAAGCTGTGATTTCGAAAAACGGGGGAAGTAAGCTTTTCTTATTTCCAAACGCATGCGCAAATTATAGAAAGTCGTTATGACATAGAATGTTCATACTTTGTTGATTCCATTTATGAAAGAAAACACATTTTCTAAAAACTCATGTTTTTTAAGAAATCATGTAAACCTTCTAGAAACTGTGATTTTAAAAAACGGGGGAAGTAAGCTTTTCTTATTTCCGGATGCATGCGCAAACTATAGAAAGTCGTTATGACGTAGAATGTGCATACTTTGTTGATTCCATTTATGAAATAAAACACATTTTCTAAAAACTCATGTTTTTTACGAAATCATGTAAACCTTCTAGAAGCTGTGATTTTAAAAAACGGGGGAAGTAAGCTTTTCTTATTTCCAAATGCATGCGCAAACTATAGAAAGTCGTTATGACGTAGAATGTGCATACTTTGTTGAGTCCATTTATGAAATAAAACACATTTTCTAAAAACTCGTGTTTTTTAAGAAATCATGTAAACCTTCTAGAAGCTGTGATTTTAAAAAACGTTGGAAGTAAGCTTTTCTTATTTCCGGACGCATGCACAAACTATAGAAAGTCCTTATGACGTAGAATGTGCATACTTTGTTGATTCCATTTATGAAATAAAACACATTTTCTTAAAACTCGTGTTTTTTACGAAATCATGTAAACCTTCTAGACGTTGTGATTTTAAAAAACGGGGGAAGTAAGCTTTTCTTATTTCCAAATGCATGCACAAACTATAGAAAGTCGTTATGACGTAGAATGTGCATACTTTGTTGATTCCATTTATGAAATAAAACACATTTTCTAAAAACTCATGTTTTTTAAGAAATCATGTAAACCTTCTAGAAGCTGTGATTTTAAAAAATGGGGGAAGTAAGCTTTTCCCATTTCCGGACGCATGCGCAAACTATAGAAAGTTGTTATGACGTAGAATGTGCATAGTTTGTTGATTCCAGTTATTAAATAAAACACATTTTCTAAAAACTCTTGTTTTTTAAGAAATCATGTAAACCTTCTAGAAGCTGTGATTTTAAAAAATGGGGGAAGTAAGCTTTTCTTATTTCCAGACGCATCCGCAAACTATAGAAAGTCGTTATGACGTAGAATGTGCATACTTTGTAGATTCCGTTTATCAAATAAAACACATTTTCTAAAAACTCGTGTTTTTTACTAAATCATGTAAACCTTCTAGAAGCTGTGATTTCGAAAAACGGGGGAAGTAAGCTTTTCTTATTTCCAGACGCAAGCGCAAAATTATAGAAAGTCGTTATGACGTTGAATGTTCATACTTTGTTGCTTCCATTCATGAAATAAAACACATTTTCTAAAAACTCGTGTTTTTTACGAAATCATGTAAACCTTCTAGACGTTGTGATTTTAAAAAACGGAGGAGGTAAGCTTTTCTTATTTCCAAACGCATGCGCAAACTATAGAAAGTCGTTATGACGTAGAATGTGCATACTCTGTAGATTCCATTTATGAAATAAAACAAATTTTCCAAAAACTCGTATTTTTTACGAAATCATGTAAACCTTCTAGAAGCTGTGATTTTAAAAAACGGGGGAAGTAAGCTTTTCTTATTTCCGGACGCATGCGCAAACTATAGAAAGTCGTTATGACGTAGAATGTGCATACTTTGTTGATTCCATTTATGAAATAAAACACATTTTCTAAAAACTCGTGTTTTTTACGAAATCATGTAAACCTTCTAGAAGCTGTGATTTAAAAAAACGGTGGAAGTAAGCTTTTCTTATTTCCAAACGCATCCGCAAACTATAGAAATTCGTTATGAAGTAGAATGTGCATACTTTGTTGATTCCATTGATGAAATAAAAAACATTTTCTAAAAACTTGTGTTTTTTACGAAATCATGTAAACCTTCTAGAAGTTGTGATTTTAAAAAACGGGGGAAGTAAGCTTTTCTTTTTTCCGGACGCATGCACAAAATATAGAAAGTCGTTATGACGTAGAATGTTCATACTTTGTTGATCCCATTTATGAAATAAAACACATTTTCTAAAAAGTCGTGTTTTTTAAGAAATCATGTAAACCTTCTAGACGCTGTGATTTTAAAAAATGGGGGAAGTAAGCTTTTCTTATTTCCAAACGCATGCGCAAACTATAGAAAGTCGTTATGACGTAGAATGTGCATACTTTGTAGATTCCATTTATGAAATAAACGACATTTTCTAAACACTCGTGTTTTTTAAGAAATCATGTAAACCATCTAGACGCTGTGATTTTAAAAAATGGGGGAACTAATCTTTTCTTATTTCCAAACGCATGCGCTAACTATAGAAAGTCGTTATGACGTAGAATGTGCATACTCTGTAGATTCCATTTATGAAATAAAACACATTTTCCAAAAACTCGTGTTTTTTACGAAATCATGTAAACCTTCTAGAAGCTGTGATTTTAAAAAACGGGGGAAGTAAGCTTTTCTTATTTCCGGACGCATGCGCAAACTATAGAAAGTCGTTATGACGTAGAATGTGCATACTTTGTAGATTCCATTTATGAAATAAAACACATTTTCTAAAAACTCGTGTTTTTTACGAAATCATGTAAACCTTCCAGAAGCTATGATTTTAAGAAACGGTGGAAGTAAGCTTTTCTTATTTCCGGACGCATGCGAAAACTATAGAAAGTCGTTATGACGTATAATGTGCATACTTTGTAAATTCCATTTATGAAATAAAACACATTTTCTAAAAACTTGTGTTTTTTACCAAATCATGCAAACCTTCTAGAAGCTGTGATTTTAAAAAACGGTGGAAGTAAGCTTTTCTTATTTCCAAACGCTTGCGCAAACTATAGAAAGTCTTTATGACATAGAATTTGCATACTTTGTTGATTCCATTTATGAAATAAAACACATTTTCTAAAAACTCGGGTTTTTTTACGAAATCATGTAAACCTCCTAGAAGCTGTGATTTTAAAAAACAGGGGAAGTAAGCTTTTCTTATTTCTGGACGCATGGACAAACTATAGAAAGTCCTTATGACATAGAATGTTCATACTTTGTTGATTCCATTTATGAAATAAAACAAATTTTCTAAAAAGTCGTGTTTTTTAAGAAATCATGTAAACCTTCTAGACGCTGTGATTTTAAAAAACGGGGGAAGTAAGCTTTTCTTATTTCCAAACGCATGCGCAAACTATAGAAAGTCGTTATGACATAGAATGTGCATACTTTGTTGATTCCATTTATGAAATAAAACACATTTTCTAAAAACTCGTGTTTTTTAACAAATCATGTAAACCTTCTAGAAGCTGTGATTTTGAAAAACGGGGGAAGTAAGCTTTTCTTATTTCCGGACGCATGCGCAAACTATAGAAAGTCGTTATGACATAGAATGTGCATACTTTGTTGATTCCATTTATGAAATAAAACACATTTTCTAAAAACTCGTGTTTTTTAAGAAATCATGTAAACCTTCTAGAAGCTGTGATTTTAAAAAACGGAGGAAGTAAGCTTTTCTTATTTCCGGACGCATGCGCAAACTATAGAAAGTCGTTATGACGTAGAATGTGCATACTTTGTTGATTCCATTTATGAAATAAAACACATTTTCTAAAAACTCGTGTTTTTTAAGAAATCATGTAAACCTTCTAGAAGCTGTGATTTTAAAAAACGTTGGAAGTAAGCTTTTCTTATTTCCGGACGCATGCACAAACTATAGAAAGTCCTTATGACGTAGAATGTGCATACTTTGTTGATTCCATTTATGAAATAAAACACATTTTCTAAAAACTTGTGTTTTTTACGAAATCATGTAAACCTTCTAGAAGCTGTGATTTTAAAAAACGGGGGAAGTAAGCTTTTCTTATTTCCAGATGCAAGCGCAAAATTATAGAAAGTCGTTATGACGTTGAATGTTCATACTTTGTTGCTTCCATTCATGAAATAAAACACATTTTCTAAAAACTCGTGTTTTTTACGAAATCATGTAAACCTTCTAGACGTTGTGATTTTAAAAAACGGAGGAGGTAAGCTTTTCTTATTTCCAAACGCATGCGCAAACTATAGAAAGTCGTTATGACGTAGAATGTGCATACTCTGTAGATTCGATTTATTAAATAAAACAAATTTTCCAAAAACTCGTATTTTTTACGAAATCATGTAAACCTTCTAGAAGCTGTGATTTTAAAAAACGGGGGAAGTAAGCTTTTCTTATTTCCAGACGCATGCGCAAACTATAGAAAGTCGTTATGACGTAGAATGTGCATACTTTGTTGATTCGATTTATGAAATAAAACACATTTTCTAAAAACTCGTGTTTTTTACGAAATCATGTAAACCTTCTAGAAGCTGTGATTTTAAAAAATGGGGGAAGTAAACTTTTCTTATTTCCAAACGCATGCGCAAACTATAGAAAGTCGTTATGACGTAGAATGTGCATACTTTGTTGATTCCATTTATGAAATAAAACACATTTTCTAAAAACTCGTGTTTTTTACGAAATCATGTAAACCTTCTAGAAGCTGTTTATTTAAAAAAACGGTGGAAGTAAGCTTTTCTTATTTCCAAACGCATCCGCAAACTATAGAAATTCGTTATGAAGTAGAATGTGCATACTTTGTTGATTCCATTGATGAAATAAAAAACATTTTCTAAAAACTTGTGTTTTTTACGAAATCATGTAAACCTTCTAGAAGATGTGATTTTAAAAAACGGGGGAAGTAAGCTTTTCTTTTTTCCGGACGCATGCACAAAATATAGAAAGTCCTTATGACGTAGAATGTTCATACTTTGTTGATCCCATTTATGAAATAAAACACATTTTCTAAAAAGTCGTGTTTTTTAAGAAATCATGTAAACCTTCTAGACGCTGTGATTTTAAAAAATCTGGCAAGTAAGCTTTTCTTATTTCCAAACGCATGCGCAAACTATAGAAAGTCGTTATGACGTAGAATGTGCATACTTTGTAGATTCCATTTATGAAATAAACGACATTTTCTAAACACTCGTGTTTTTTAAGAAATCATGTAAACCATCTAGACGCTGTGATTTTAAAAAATGGGGGAAGTAATCTTTTCTTATTTCCAAACGCATGCGCAAACTATAGAAAGTCGTTATGACGTAGAATGTGCATACTCTGTAGATTCCATTTATGAAATAAAACACATTTTCCAAAAACTCGTGTTTTTTACTAAATCATGTAAACCTTCTAGAAGCTGTGATTTTAAAAAACGGGGGAAGTAAGATTTTCTTATTTCCGGACGCATGCGCAAACTATAGAAAGTCGTTATGATGTAGAATGTGCATACTTTGTAGATTCCATTTATGAAATGAAACACATTTTCTAAAAACTCGTGTTTTTTACGAAATCATGTAAACCTTCCAGAAGCTGTGATTTGAAGAAACGGTGGAAGTAAGCTTTTCTTATTTCCGGACGCATGCGGAAACTATAGAAAGTCGTTATGACGTATAATGTGCATACTTTGTAAATTCCATTTATGAAATAAAACACATTTTCTAAAAACTTGTGTTTTTTACCAAATCATGTAAACCTTCTAGAAGCTGTGATTTTAAAAAACGGTGGAAGTAAGCTTTTCTTATTTCCAAACGCATGTGCAAACTATAGAGAGTCGTTATGACGTAGAATGTGCATACTTTGTTGATTCCATTTATGAAATAAAACACATTTTCTAAAAACTCCTGTTTTTTACGAAATCATGTAAACCTTCTAGAAGCTGTGATTTTAAAAAACGGTGGAAGTAAGCTTTTCTTATTTCCAAATGCATGTGCAAACTATAGAAAGTCGTTATGACATAGAATGTGCATACTTTGTTGATTCCATTTATGAAATAAAACAAATTTTCTAAAAACTCGTGTTTTTTACGAAATCATGTAAACCTTCTAGAAGCTGTGATTTTAAAAAACGGGGGAAGTAAGCTTTTCTTATTTCCGGACGCATGGACAAACTATAGAAAGTCCTTATGACGTAGAATGTTCATACTTTGTTGATTCCATTTATGAAATAAAACACATTTTGGAAAAAGTCGTGTTTTTTAAGAAATCATGTAAACCTTCTAGACGCTGTGATTTTAAAAAACGGGGGAAGTAAGCTTTTCTTATTTCCAAACGCATGAGCAAACTATAGAAAGTCGTTATGACATAGAATGTGCATACTTTGTTGATTCCATTTATGAAATAAAACACATTTTCTAAAAACTCGTGTTTTTTAACAAATCATGTAAACCTTCTAGAAGCTGTGATTTTGAAAAACGGGGGAAGTAAGCTTTTCTTATTTCCGGACGCATGCGCAAACTATAGAAAGTCGTTATGACGTAGAATTTGCATACTTTGTTGATTCCATTTATGAAATAAAACACATTTTCTAAAAACTCGTGTTTTTTAAGAAATCATGTAAACCTTCTAGAAGCTGTGATTTTAAAAAACGGGGGAAGTAAGCTTTTCTTATTTCCGGAACCATGCGCAAATTATAGAAAGTCGTTATGACGTAGAATGTGCATACTTTATAGATTCCATTTATGAAATAAAACACATTTTCTAAAAACTCGTGTTTTTTACGAAATCATGTAAACCTTCTAGAACCTGTGATTTCGAAAAACGGGGGAAGTAAGCTTTTCTTATTTCCGATCGCATGCGCAAACTATAGAAAGTCGTTATGACGTAGAATGTGCATACTTTGTTGATTCCATTTATGAAATAAAACACATTTTCTAAAAACTCGTGTTTTTTACGAAATCATGTAAACCTTCTAGAAGCTGTGATTTTAAAAAACAGTGGAAGTAAGCTTTTCTTATTTTCGGACGAATGCGCAAACTATAGAAAGTTGTTATGACGTAGAATGTGCATACTTTATAGATTCCATTTTTGAAATAAACGACATTTTCTAAACACTCGTGTTTTTTAAGAACTCATGTAAACCATCTAGACGCTGTGATTTTAAAAAATGCGGGAAGTAATCTTTTCTTATTTCCAAACGCATGCGCAAACTATAGAAAGTCGTTATGACGTAGAATATTCATACTCTGTAGATTCCATTTATGAAATAAAACATATTTTCCAAAAACTCGTGTTTTTTACGAAATCATGTAAACCTTCTAGAAGCTTGGATTTTAAAAAACGGGGGAAGTAAGTTTTTCTTATTTCCGGACGCATGCGCAAACTATAGAAAGTCATTATGACGTAGAATGTGCATACTTTGTAGAATCAATTTATGAAATAAAACACATTTTCTGAAAACTCGTGTTTTTTAAGAAATCATGTAAACCTTCTAGAAGCTGTGATTTTAAAAAACGGTGGAAGTAAGCTTTTCTTATTTACGGACGAATGCGCAAACTATAGAAAGTCGTTATGACGTAGAATGTCCATACTTTGTTGATTCCATTGATGAAATAAAACACATTTTCTCAAAACTCTTGTTTTTTAAGAAATCATGTAAACCTTCTAGAAGCTGTGATTTTAAAAAATGGGGGAAGTAAGCTTTTCTTATTTCCGGACGAATGCGCAAACTATAGAAAGTCGTTATGACGTAGAATGTGCATACTTTGTTGATTCCATTTATGAAATAAAACACATTTTCTAAAAACTCGTGTTTTTTACGAAATCATGTAAACCTTCTAGAAGCTGTGATTTTAAAAAACGGGGGAAGTAAGCTTTTCTTGTTTCCAAACGCACGCGCAAACTATGGAAAGTCGTTATGACATAGAATGTGCATACTTTGTTGATTCCATTTATAAAATAAAACACATTTTCTAAAAACTCGTCTTTTTTACGAAATCATGTAAACCTTCTAGAAGCTGTGATTTTAAAAAACGGTGGAAGTAAGCTTTTCTTATTTCCAAACGCACGCGCAAACTATAGAAAGTCGTTATGACATAGAATGTGCATACTTTGTTGATTCCATTTATGAAATAAAACACATTTTCTAAAAACTCGTGTTTTTTACGAAATCATGTAAACCTTCTAGAAGCTGTGATTTTAAAAAACGGGGAAGTGAGCTATTCTTATTTCCGGATGCATGCACAAACTATAGAAAGTCCTTATGACGTAGAATGTGCATACTTTGTTGATTCCATTTATGAAATAAAACACATTTTCTAAAAACTCGTATTTTTTAAGAAATCATGTAAACCTTCTAGACGCTGTGATTTTAAAAAACGGGGGAAGTAAGCTTTTCTTATTTCCAAACGCATGCGCAAACTATAGAAATTCGTTATGACGTAGAATGTGCATACTTTGTAGATTCCATTTATGAAATAAGACAGATTTTCTAAAAACTCGTGTTTTTTAAGAAATCATGTATACCTTCTAGAAGCTGTGATTTTAAAAAACGGGGGAAGTAAGCTTTTCTTATTTTCGGATGCATGCGCAAAACTATAGAAATTCGTTATGACGTATAATGTGCATACGTTGTTGATTCCATTCATGAAATAAATCAAATTTTCTAAAAACTCGTGTTTTTTACGAAATCATGTCACCCTTCTAAACGCTGTGATTCTAAAAAACGGGGAAGGTAAGCTTTTCTTATTTCCAAACGCATGCGCAAACTATAGAAAGTCGTTATGACATAGAATGTGCATACTTTGTTGGTTCCATTTATGAAATAAAACACATTTTCTAAAAACTCGTGTTTTTTAACAAATCATGTAAACCTTCTAGAAGCTGTGATTTTAAAAAACGGGGGAAGTAAGCTTTTCTTATTTCCAAATGCATGCGCAAACTATAGAAAGTCGTTATGAATAGAATGTGCATACTTTGTTGATTCCATTTATGAAATAAAACACATTTTCTAAAAACTCGTGTTTTTAAAGAAATCATGTAAACCTTCTAGAAGCTGTGATTTTGAAAAACGGTGGATTAAGCTTTTCTTATTTCCGGACGCATGCGCAAACTATAGAAAGTCGTTATGATGTAGAATGTGCATAATTTGTTGATTCCATTTATGAAATAAAACACATTTTCTAAAAACTCGTGTTTTTTAAGAAATCATGTAAACGTTCTAGAAGCTGTGATTTTAAAAAACGGGGGAAGTAAGCTTTTCTTATTTCCGGACGCATGCGCAAACTATAGAAAGTCGTTATGACGTAGAATGTGCATACTTTGTTGTTTCCATTTATGAAATAAAACACATTTTCTAAAAACTCATGTTTTTTACGAAATCATGTAAACCTTCTAGAAGCTGTGATTGTAAAAAACGGTGGAAGTAAGCTTTTCTTATTTACGGTCGAATGCGCAAACTATAGAAAGTCGTTATTACGTAGAATGTGCATACTTTGTTGATTCCATTTATGAAATAAAACACATTTTCTAAAAACTCGTGTTTTTTAAGAAATCTTGTAAACCTTCTAGAAGTTGTGATTTTAAAAAACGGTGGAAGTAAGCTTTTCTTATTTCCGGACGAATGCGCAAACTATAGAAAGTCGTTATGACGTAGAATGTGCATACTTTGTTGATTCCATTTATGAAATAAAGCACATTTTGTAAAAACAAGTGTTTTTTACGAAATCATGTAAACCTTCTAGAAGCTGTGATTCAAAAAAACGGTGGAAGTAAGCTTTTCTTATTTCCGGACGCATGCGCAAACTATAGAAAGTCATTATGACGTAGAATGTACATACCTTGTTGATTCCATTCATGAAATAAAACACATTTTCTAAAAACTCGTGTTTTTTACGAAATGATGTAAACCTTCTAAAAGCTGTGATTTTAAAAAACGGGGGAGGTAAGCTTTTCTTATTTCCAAACGCATGCGCAAACTATAGAAAGTCGTTATGACATAGAATGTGCATACTTTTTTGATTCCATTTATGAAATAAAACACATTTTCTAAAAACTCGTGTTTTTTAACAAATCATGTAAACCTTCTAGAAGCTGTGATTTTAAAAAACGGGGGAAGTAAGTTTTTCTTATTTCCAAACGCATGCGCAAACTATAGAAAGTCGTTATGACGTAGAATGTGCATACTTTGTTGATTCCATTTATGAAATAAAACACATTTTCTAAAAACTCGTGTTTTTTAAGAAATCATGTAAACCTTCTAGAAGCTGTGATTTTGAAAAACGGTGGAAGTAAGCTTTTCTTATTTCCGGACGGATGCGCAAACTATAGAAAGTGCTTATGACGTAGAATGTGCATACTTTGTTGATTCCATTTATGAAATAAAACACATTTTCTAAAAACTCGTGTTTTTTACCACATCATGTAAACCTTCTAGAAACTGTGATTTTAAAAAACGGTGGAAGTAAGCTTTTCTTATTTCCGGTCGAATGCGCAAACTATAGAAAGTTGTTATTACGTAGAATGTGCATACTTTGTTGATTCCATTTATGAAATAAAACACATTTTCTAAAAACTCATGTTTTTTAACAAATCATGTAAACCTTCTAGAAGTTGTGATTTTAAAAAACGGGGGAAGTAAGCTTTTCTTATTTCCAAATGCATGTGCAAACTATAGAAAATAGTTATGACGTAGAATGTGCATACTTTGTTGATTCCATTTATGAAATAAAACACATTTTCTAAAAACTCATGTTTTTTAAGAAATCATGTAAACCTTCTAGAAGCTGTGATTTTAAAAAACGGGGGAAGTAAGCTTTTCTTATTTCCGGATGCATGCGCAAACTATAGAAAGTCGTTATGTCGTAGAATGTGCATACTTTGTTGATTCCATTTATGAAATAAAAGACATTTTCTAAAAACTCGTGTTTTTTACGAAATCATGTAAACATTCTAGAAGCTGTGATTTTAAAAAACGGGGGAAGTAAGCTTTTCTTATTTCCAAACGCACGCGCAAACTATAGAAAGTCGTTATGACGTAGAATGTGCATACTTTGTTGATTCCATTTATGAAATAAAATACATTTTCTAAAAACTCGTGTTTTTTACGAAATCATGTAAACCTTCTAGAAGCTGTGATTTTAAAAAACGGGGGAAGTAAGCTATTCTTTTTTCCGGACGCATGCACAAACTATAGAAAGCCGTTATGACGTAGAATGTGCATACTTTGTTGATTCAATTTATGAAATAAAACACATTTTCTAAAAACTCGTGTTTTTTAAGAAATCATGTAAACCTTCTAGACGCTGTGATTTTAAAAAACGGGGGAAGTAAGCTTTTCTTATTTCCTAACGCATTCGCAAACTATAGAAAGTCGTTATGACTTAGAATGTGCATACTTTGTAGATTCCATTGATGAAATAAGACAGATTTTCTAAAAACTTGTGTTTTTTAAGAAATCATGTAAACCTTCTAGAAGCTGTGATTTTAAAAAACGGTGCAAGTAAGCTTTTCTTATTTACGGTCGAATGCGCAAACTATAGAAAGTCGTTATTACGTAGAATGTGCATACTTTGTTGATTCCATTTATGAAATAAAACACATTTTCTTAAAACTCGTGTTTTTTAAGAAATCTTGTAAACCTTCTAGAAGCTGTGATTTTAAAAAACGGTGGAAGTAAGCTTTTCTTATTTCCGGACGAATGCGCAAACTATAGAAAGTCGTTATGACGTAGAATGTGCATACTTTGTTGATTCCATTTATGAAATAAAACACATTTTCTAAAAACTCGTGTTTTTTACGAAATCATGTAAACCTTCTAGAAGCTATTATTTTAAAAAACGATGGAAGTAAGCTTTTCTTATTTCCGGACACATGCGGAAACTATAGAAAGTCGTTATGACGTAGAATGTGCATACTTTGTTGATTCCATTTATGAAATAAAACACATTTTCTAAAAACTCGTGTTTTTTAACAAATCATGTAAACCTTCTAGAAGCTGTGATTTTAAAAAACGGGGGAAGTAAGCTTTTCTTATTTCCAAACGCATGCGCAAACTATAGAAAGTCGTTATGACGTAGAATATGCATACTTTGTTGATTCCATTTATGAAATAAAACACATTTTCTAAAAACTCGTGTTTTTTACGAAATCATGTAAACCTTCTAGAAGCTGTGATTTTAAAAAATGGGGGAAGTAAGCTTTTCTTATTTCCGGACGCATACGCAAACTATAGAAAGTCGTTATGATGTAGAATGTGCATACTTTGTTGATTCCATTTATGAAATAAAACAGATTTTCTAAAAACTCATGTTTTTTACGAAATCATGTAAACCTTCTAGAAGCTGTGATTTTAAAAAACGGGGGAAGTAGGCTTTTGTTATTTCCAAACGCACGCGCAAACTATAGAAAGTCGTTATGACATAGAATGTGCATACTTTGTTGATTCCATTTATGAAATAAAACGCATTTTCTAAAAACTCGTGTTTTTTACGAAATCATGTAAACCTTCTAGAAGTTGTGATTTTAAAAAACGGGGGAAGTAAGCTTTTCTTATTTCCGGACGCATGCACAAACTATAGAAAGTCCTTATGATGTAGAATGTGCATACTTTGTTGATTCCATTTATGAAATAAAACACATTTTCTAAAAACTCGTGTTTTTTAAGAAATCATGTAAACCTTCTAGACGTTGTGATTTTAAAAAACGGGGGAAGTAAGATTTTCTTATTTCCAAACGCATGCGCAAACTATAGAAAGTCGTTATGACGTAGAATGTGCATACTTTGTAGATTCCATTGATGAAATAAGACAGATTTTCTAAAATCTCATGTTTTTTAAGAAATCATGTAAACCTTCTAGAAGCTGTGATTTTAAAAAACGGGGGAAGTAAGCTTTTCTTATTTTCGGACGCATGCGCAAAACTATAGAAAGTCGTTATGACGTACAATGTGCATACTTTGTTGATTCCATTTATGAAATAAAACACATTTTCTAAAAACTCGTGTTTTTTACGAAATCATGTAAACCTTCCTGAAGCTGTGATTTTAAAAAACGGTGGAAGTAAGCTTTTCTTATTTCCGGACACATGAGCAAACTATAGAAAGTCGTTATGATGTAGAATATGCATACTTTGTTGATTCCATTTATGAAATAAAACAGATTTTCTAAAAACTCGTGTTTTTTAATAAATCATGTAAACCTTCTAGACGCTGTGATTTTAAAAAACGGGGGAAGTAAGCTTTTCTTATTTCCTAACGCATGCGCAAACTATAGAAAGTCGTTATGACTTAGAATGTGCATACTTTGTAGATTCCATTGATGAAATAAGACAGATTTTCTAAAAACTCGTGTTTTTTAAGAAATCATGTAAACCTTCTAGAAGCTGTGATTTTAAAAAACGGTGGAAGTAAGCTTTTCTTATTTACGGTCGAATGCGCAAACTATAGAAAGTTGTTATTACGTAGAATGTGCATACTTTGTTGATTCCATTTATGAAATAAAACACATTTTCTAAAAACTCGTGTTTTCTAAGAAATCATGTAAACCTTCTAGACGCTGTGATTTTAACAAACGGGGGAAGTAACTTTTCTTATTTCCCAACGCATGCGCAAACTATAGAAAATCGTTATGACGTAGAATGTGCATACTTTGTTGATTCCATTTATGAAATAAAACAGATTTTCTAAAAACTCATGTTTTTTAAGAAATTATGTAAACCTTCTAGAAGCTGTGATTTTAAAAAATGGGGGGAAGTAAGCTTTTGTTATTTACGGACGCATGCGCAAACTATAGAAAGTCATTATGACGTAGAATGTGAATACTTTGTTGATTCCATTTACGAAATAAAACACATTTTCTAAAAACTCGTGTTTTTTAAGAAATCATGTAAACCTTCTAGAAGCTGTGATTTTAAAAAACGGTGGAAGTAAACTTTTCTTATTTCCGGACGAATGCGCAAACTATAGAAAGTCGTTATGACGTAGAATGTGCATACTTTGTAGATTCTATTTATGAAATAAAACACATTTTCTAAAAACTCGTGTTTTTTAAGAAATCATGTAAACCTTCTAGAAGCTGTGATTTTAAAAAACGGTGGAAGTAAGCTTTTCTTATTTCCGGACACATGAGTAAACTATAGAAAGTCGTTATGATGTAGAATATGCATACTTTGTTGATTCCATTTATGAAATAAAACAGATTTTCTAAAAACTCATGTTTTTTAAGAAATCATGTAAACCTTCTAGAAGCTGTGATTTTAAAAAACGGGGGAAGTAAGCTTTTGTTATTTCCAAACGCACGCGCAAACTATAGAAAGTCTTTATGACATAGAATGTGCATACTTTGTTGATTCCATTTATGAAATAAAACACATTTTCTAAAAACTCGTGTTTTTTACGAAATCATGTAAACCTTCTAGAAGCTGTGATTTTAAAAACGGGGGAAGTAAGCTTTTCTTATTTCCAAACGTACGCGCAAACTATACAAATTCGTTATGAAGTAGAATGTTCATACTTTGTAGATTCTATTTATGAAATAAAACACATTTTCTAAAAACTCGTGTTTTTTAAGAAATCATGTAAACCTTCTAGAAGCTGTGATTTAAAAAAACTGTGGAAGTAAGCTTTTCTTATTTCCGGACACATCAGCAAACTATAGGAAGTCGTTATGACGTAGAATGTGCATACTTTGTAGATTCCATTTATGAAATAAAGCACATTTTCTAAAAACTCGTGTTTTTTAGGAAATCATGTAAACCTTCTAGAAGCTGTGATTTTAAAAAACGGTGGAAGTAAGCTTCTCTTATTTCCGGACGAATGCGCAAACTATAGAAAGTCGTTATGATGTAGAATGTGCATACTTTGTTGATTGCATTTATGAAATAAAACACATTTTCTAAAAACTCGTGTTTTTTAAGCAATCATGTAAACCTTCTAGAAGCTGTGATTTTAAAAAATGGTGGAAGTAAGCTTTTCTTATTTCCGGACGAATGCGCAAACTATAGAAAGTCCTTATGACGAAGAATGTGCATACTTTGTTGATTCCATTTATGAAATAAAACACATTTTCTAAAAACTCGTGTTTTTTAAGAAATCATGTAAACCTTCTAGAAGCTATTATTTTAAAAAACGGTGGAAGTAAGCTTTTCTTATTTCCAGACGCATGCGGAAACTATAGAAAGTCGTTATGACGTAGAATGTGCATACTTTGTTGATTCCATTTATGAAATAAAACACATTTTCTAAAAACTCGTGTTTTCTAAGAAATCATGTAAACCTTCTAGAAGCTGTGATTTTAAAAAACGGTGGAAGTAAGCTTTTCTTATTTCCGGACGAATGCGCAAACTATAGAAAGCCGTTATGACATAGAATGTGCATACTTTGTAGATTCCATTTATGAAATAAAACACATTTTCTAAAAACTCGTGTTTTTTAAGAAATCATGTAAACCTTCTAGAAGCTGTGATTTTGAAAAACGGTGGAAGTAAGCTTTTCTTATTTCCGGACGCATGCGCAAACTATAGAAAGTCCTTATGACGTAGAATGTGCATACTTTGTTGATTCCATTTATGAAATAAAACACATTTTCTAAAAACTCGTGTTTTTTACGAAATCATGTAAACCTTCTAGAAGCTGTGATTTTAAAAAACGGTGGAAGTAAGCTTTTCTTATTTCCGGTTGAATGCGGAAACTATAGAAATTCGTTATTACGTAGAATGTGCATACTTTGTTGATTCCATTTATGAAATAAAACACATTTTCTAAAAACTCGTGTTTTTTAAGAAATCATGAAACCTTCTAGATGTTGTGATTTTAAAAAACGGTGGAAGTAAGCTTTTCTTATTTCTGGATGAATGTGCAAACTATAGAAAGTCGTTATGACGTAGAATGTGCATAATTTGTAGATTCCATTTATGAAATAAAACACATTTTCTAAAAACTCGTGTTTTTACGAAATCATGTAAACCTTCTAGAAGCTGTGATTTTAAAAAACGGTGGAAGTAAGCTTTTCTTATTTCCGGACGAATGCGCAAACTATAGAAAGTCGTTATGACATAGAATGTGCATACTTTGTAGATTCCATTTATGAAATAAAACACATTTTCTAAAAACTCATGTTTTTTACGAAATCATGTAAACCTTCTAGAAGCTGTGATTTTGAAAAACGGTGGAAGTAAGCTTTTCTTATTTCCGGATGAATGTGCATACTATAGAAAGTCGTTATGACGTAGAATGTGAATACTTTGTATATTCCATTTATGAAATAAAACACATTTTCTAAAAACTCGTGTTTTTTAAGAAATCATGTAAACCTTCTAGAAGCTATGATTTTAAAAAACGGGGGAAGTAAGCTTTTCTTATTTCCGGACGCATTCGCATACTATAGAAAGTCGTTATGACGTAGAATGTGCATACTTTGTTGATTCCATTTATGAAATAAAACACATTTTCTAAAAACTCATGTTTTTTACGAAATCATGTAAACCTTCTAGAAGCTGTGATTTTAAAAACGGGGGAAGTAAGCTTTTGTTATTTCCAAACGCACGCGCAAACTATAGAAAGTCTTTATGACATAGAATGTGCATACTTTGTTGATTCCATTTATGAAATAAAACACATTTTCTAAAAACTCGTGTTTTTTACGAAATCATGTAAACCTTCTAGAAGCTGTGATTTTAAAAACGGGGGAAGTAAGCTTTTCTTATTTCCAAACGCACGCGCAAACTATAGAAATTCGTTATGAAGTAGAATGTTCATACTTTGTAGATTCTATTTATGAAATAAAACACATTTTCTAAAAACTCGTGTTTTTTAAGAAATCATGTAAACCTTCTAGAAGCTGTGATTTAAAAAAACTGTGGAAGTAAGCTTTTCTTATTTCCGGACACATCAGCAAACTATAGGAAGTCGTTATGACGTAGAATGTGCATACTTTGTAGATTCCATTTATGAAATAAAGCACATTTTCTAAAAACTCGTGTTTTTTAGGAAATCATGTAAACCTTCTAGAAGCTGTGATTTTAAAAAACGGTGGAAGTAAGCTTTTCTTATTTCCGGACGAATGCGCAAACTATAGAAAGTCGTTATGATGTAGAATGTGCAAACTTTGTTGATTCCATTTATGAAATAAAACACATTTTCTAAAAACTCGTGTTTTCTAAGAAATCATGTAAACCTTCTAGACGCTGTGATTTTAACAAACGGGGGAAGTAACTTTTCTTATTTCCCAACGCATGCGCAAACTATAGAAAATCGTTATGACGTAGAATGTGCATACTTTGTTGATTCCATTTATGAAATAAAACAGATTTTCTAAAAACTCGTGTTTTTTAAGAAATCATGTAAACCTTCTAGAAGCTGTGATTTTAAAAAACGGGGGAAGTAAGCTTTTGTTATTTCCAGACGCATGCGCAAACTATAGAAAGTCATTATGATGTAGAATGTGCATACTTTGTTGATTCCATTTATGAAATAAAACACATTTTCTAAAAACTCGTGTTTTTTAAGAAATCATGTAAACCTTCTAGAAGCTGTGATTTTAAAAAACGGGGGAAGTAAGCTTTTCTTATTTCCGGACGCATGCGCAAACTATAGAAAGTCGTTATGACGTAGAATGTGCATACTTTGTTGATTCCATTTATGAAATAAAACACATTTTCTAAAAACTCGTGTTTTTTACGAAATAATGTAAACCTTCTAGAAGCTGTGATTTTAAAAAACGGGGGAAGTAAGCTTTTCTTATTTCCAAACGCATGCGCAAACTATAGAAAGTCGTTATGACGTAGAATGTGCATACTTTGTAGATTCCATTTATGAAATAAAACACATTTTCTAAAAACTCGTGTTTTTTACGAAATCATGTAAACCTTCTAGAAGCTGTGATTTTAAAAAATGGTGGAAGTAAGCTTTTCTTATTTCCGGTTGAATGCGGAAACTATAGAAAGTCGTTATTACGTAGAATGTGCATACTTTGATGATTCCATTTATGAAGTAAAACACATTTTCTAAAAACTCGTGTTTTTTAAGAAATCATGAAACCTTCTAGATGTTGTGATTTTAAAAAACGGTGGAAGTAACTTTTCTTATTTCCGGATGAATGTGCAAACTATAGAAAGTTGTTATGACGTAGAATGTGCATACTTTGTAGATTCCATTTATGAAATAAAACACATTTTCTAAAAACTCGTGTTTTTACGAAATCATGTAAACCTTCTAGAAGCTGTGATTTTAAAAAATGGTGGAAGTAAGCTTTTCTTATTTCCGGACGAATGCGCAAACTATAGAAAGTCGTTATGACATAGAATGTGCATACTTTGTAGATTCCATTTATGAAATAAAACACATTTTCTAAAAACTCATGTTTTTTACGAAATCATGTAAACCTTCTAGAAGCTGTGATTTTAAAAAACGGTTGAAGTAAGCTTTTCTTATTTCCGGACGAATGCGCAAACTATAGAAAGTCGTTATGACGTCGAATGTGCATACTTTGTCGATTCCATTGATGAAATAAAACACATTTTCTAAAAAATCGTGTTTTTTAAGAAATCATTTAAACCTTCTAGAAGCTGTGATTTTAAAAAACGGTGGAAGTAAGCTTTTCTTGTTTCCGAACGCATGCGCAAACAATAGAAAGTCTTTATGACGTAGAATGTGCATACTTTGTTGATTCCATTTATGAAATAAAACACATTTTCTAAAAACTCCTGTTTTTTACGAAATCATGTAAACCTTCTAGAAGCTGTGATTTTAAAAAACGGTGGAAGTAAGCTTTTCTTATTTCCGGACGCATACACAAACTATAGAAAGTCGTTATGACGTAGAATGTGCATACTTTGTATATTCCATTTAAGAAATAAAACACATTTTCTAAAAACTTGTGTTTTTTAAGAAATCATGTAAACCTTCTAGAAGCTGTGATTTTAAAAAATGGGGGAAGTAAGCTTTTCTTATTTCCGGACGCATACACAAACTATAGAAAGTCGTTATGACGTAGAATGTCCATACTTTGTTGATTCCATTTATGAAATAAAACACATTTTCTAAAAACTCGTGTTTTTAAGAAATCATGTAAACCTTCTAAAAGCTATGATTTTAAAAAACGGGGGAAGTAAGCTTTTCTTATTTCCAAACGCATCCGCAAACTATAGAAAGTCGTTATGACGTAGAATGTGCATACTTTGTTGATTCCATTTATGAAATAAAACACGTTTTCTAAAAACTCGTGTTTTTTAAGAAATTATGTAAACCTTCTAGAAGCTGTGATTTTAAAAAATGGGGGAAGTAAGCTTTTCTTATTTCCGGACGCATGAGCAAACTATAGAAAGTCGTTATGACGTAGAATGTGCATACTTTGTTGATTCCATTTATGAAATAAAACACATTTTCTAAGAACTCGTGTTTTTTAAGAAATCATGTAAACCTTCTAGAAGCTGTGATTTTAAAAAACGAGGGAAGTAAGCTTTTCTTATTTCCAAACGCATGCGCAAACTATAGAAATTCGTTATGACGTAGAATGTGCATACCTTGTTGATTCCATTTATGAAATAAAACACATTTTCTAAAAACTCGTGTTTTTTAAGAAATTATGTAAACCTTCTAGAAGCTATGATTTTAAAAAACGGGGGAAGTAATCTTTTCTTATTTCCGGACCCCTGCGCAAACTATAAAAAGTCGTTATGACGTAGAATGTGCATACTTTGTAGATTCCATTTATGAAATAAAACACATTTTCTAAAAACTCGTGTTTTTTACGAAATCATGTAAACCTTATAGAAGCTGTGATTTTAAAAAACGGTGGAAGTAAGCTTTTCTTATTTCCGGACGAATGCGCAAACTATAGAAAGTCGTTATGACGTAGAATGTGCATACTTTGTTGATTGCATTTATGAAATAAAACAAATTTTCTAAAAACTCGTATTTTTTAAGCAATCATGTAAACCTTCTAGAAGCTGTGATCTTAAAAAACGGTGGAAGTAAGCTTTTCTTATTTCCGGACGCATGCGCAAAATATAGAAAGTCCTTATGACGAAGAATGTGCATACTTTGTTGATTCCATTTATGAAATAAAACACATTTTCTAAAAACTCGTGTTTTTTAAGAAATCATGTAAACCTTCTAGACGTTGTGATTTTAAAAAACAGGGGAAGTAAGCATTTCTTATTTCCAAACGCATGCGCAAACTATAGAAAGTCGTTATGACGTAGAATGTGCATACTTTGTAGATTCCATTTATGAAATAAAACACATTTTCTAAAAACTCGTGTTTTTTACGAAATCATGTAAACCTTCTAGAAGCTGTGATTTTAAAAAACGGGGGAAGTAAGCTTTTCTTATTTCCGGACGCATGCGCAAACTTTAGAAAGTCGTTATGATGTAGAATGTGCATACTTTGTAGATTCCATTTGTGAAATAAAACACATTTTCTAAAAACTCGTGTTTTTTACGAAATCATGTAAACCTTCTAGAAGCTATTATTTTAAAAAACGGTGGAAGTAAGCTTTTCTTATTTCCAGACACATGCGGAAACTATAGAAAGTCGTTATGACGTAGAATGTGCATACTTTGTTGATTCCATTTATGAAATAAAACACATTTTCTAAAAACTCGTGTTTTTTAAGAAATCATGTAAACCTTCTAGAAGCTGTGATTTTGAAAAACGGTGGAAGTAAGCTTTTCTTATTTCCGGACGCATGCGCAAACTATAGAAAGTCCTTATGTCGTAGAATGTGCATACTTTGTTGATTCCATTTATGAAATAAAGCACATTTTCTAAAAACAAGTGTTTTTTACGAAATCATGTCAACCTTCTAGAAGCTGTGATTCAAAAAAACGGTGGAAGTAAGCTTTTCTTATTTCCGGACGCATGCGCAAACTATAGAAAGTCCTTATGTCGTAGAATGTGCATACTTTGTTGATTCCATTTATGAAATAAAACACATTTTCTAAAAACTCGTGTTTTTTAAGAAATCATGTAAACCTTCTAGAAGCTGTGATTTTAAAAACCGGTGGAAGTAAACTTTTCTTATTTCCGGACGAATGCGCAAACTATAGAAAGTCGTTATGACGTAGAATGTGCATACTTTGTAGATTCTATTTATGAAATAAAACACATTTTCTAAAAACTCGTGTTTTTTAAGAAATCATGTAAACCTTCTAGAAGCTGTGATTTTAAAAAACGGTGGAAGTAAGATTTTCTTATTTCCGGACACATGAGCAAACTATAGAAAGTCGTTATGATGTAGAATATGCATACTTTGTTGATTCCATTTATGAAATAAAACAGATTTTCTAAAAACTCATGTTTTTTAAGAAATCATGTAAACCTTCTAGAAGCTGTGATTTTAAAAAACGGGGGAAGTAAGCTTTTGTTATTTCCAAACGCACGCGCAAACTATAGAAAGTCTTTATGACATAGAATGTGCATACTTTGTTGATTCCATTTATGAAATAAAACACATTTTCTAAAAACTCGTGTTTTTTACGAAATCATGTAAACCTTCTAGAAGCTGTGATTTTAAAAACGGGGGAAGTAAGCTTTTCTAAAAACTCGTGTTTTTTAAGAAATCATGAAACCTTCTAGATGTTGTGATTTTAAAAAACGGTGGAAGTAAGCTTTTCTTATTTCTGGATGAATGTGCAAACTATAGAAAGTCGTTATGACGTAGAATGTGCATAATTTGTAGATTCCATTTATGAAATAAAACACATTTTCTAAAAACTCGTGTTTTTACGAAATCATGTAAACCTTCTAGAAGCTGTGATTTTAAAAAACGGTGGAAGTAAGCTTTTCTTATTTCCGGACGAATGCGCAAACTATAGAAAGTCGTTATGACATAGAATGTGCATACTTTGTAGATTCCATTTATGAAAGAAAACACATTTTCTAAAAACTCATGTTTTTTACGAAATCATGTAAACCTTCTAGAAGCTGTGATTTTGAAAAACGGTGGAAGTAAGCTTTTCTTATTTCCGGATGAATGTGCATACTATAGAAAGTCGTTATGACGTAGAATGTGAATACTTTGTAGATTCTATTTATGAAATAAAACACATTTTCTAAAAACTCGTGTTTTTTAAGAAATCATGTAAACCTTCTAGAAGCTGTGATTTTAAAAAATGGGGGAAGTAAGCTTTTCTTATTTCCGGACGCATGCGCAAACTATAGAAAGTCGTTATGACGTAGAATGTGCATACTTTGTTGATTCCATTTATGAAATAAAACACATTTTCTAAAAACTCGTGTTTTTTACGAAATAATGTAAACCTTCTAGAAGCTGTGATTTTAAAAAACGGGGGAAGTAAGCTTTTCTTATTTCCAAACGCATGCGCAAACTATAGAAAGTCGTTATGACGTAGAATGTGCATACTTTGTAGATTCAATTTATGAAATAAAACACATTTTCTAACAACTCGTGTTTTTTACGAAAACATGTAAACCTTCTAGAAGCTGTGATTTTAAAAAACGGGGGAAGTAAGCTTTTCTTATTTCCGGACGCATGCTCAAAGTTTAGAAAGTCGTTATGATGTAGAATGTGCATACTTTGTAGATTCCATTTATGAAATAAAACACATTTTCTAAAAACTCGTGTTTTTTACGAAATCATGTAAACCTTCTAGAAGCTATTATTTTAAAAAACGGTGGAAGTAAGCTTTTCTTTTTTCCAGACGCATGCGGAAACTATAGAAAGTCGTTATGACGTAGAATGTGCATACTTTGTTGATTCCATTTATGAAATAAAACACATTTTCTAAATACTCGTGTCTTTTAACAAATCATGTAAACCTTCTAGAAGCTGTGATTTTAAAAAACGGGGGAAGTAAGCTTTTCTTATTTCCAAACGCATGCGCCAACTATAGAAAGTCGTTACGACATAGAATGTGCATACTTTGTTGATTCCATTTATGAAATAAAACACATTTTCTAAAAACTCGTGTTTTTTAAGAAATCATGTAAACCTTCTAGAAGCTGTGATTTTGAAAAACGGTGGAAGTAAGCTTTTCTTTTTTCCGGACGCATGCACAAACTATAGAAAGCCGTTATGACGTAGAATGTGCATACTTTGTTGATTCAATTTATGAAATAAAACACATTTTCTAAAAACTCGTGTTTTTTAAGAAATCATGTAAACCTTCTAACCGCTGTGATTTTAAAAAATGGGGGAAGTAAGCTTTTCTTATTTCCTAACGCATGCGCAAACTATAGAAAGTCTTTATGACGTAGAATGTGCATACTTTGTAGATTCCATTGATGAAATAAGACAGATTTTCTAAAAACTCGTGTTTTTTAAGAAATCATGTAAACCTTCTAGAAGCTATGATTTTAAAAAACGGTGCAAGTAAGCTTTTCTTATTTACGGTCGAATGCGCAATCTATAGAAAGTCGTTATTACGTAGAATGTGCATACTTTGTTGATTCCATTTATGAAATAAAACACATTTTCTAAAAACTCGTGTTTTTTAAGAAATCTTGTAAACCTTCTAGAAGCTGTGATTTTAAAAAACGGTGGAAGTAAGCTTTTCTTATTTCCGGATGAATGCGCAAACTATAGAAAGTCGTTATGACGTAGAATGTGCATACTTTGTTGATTCCATTTATGAAATAAAACCCATTTTCTAAAAACTCGTGTTTTTTACGAAATCATGTAAACCTTCTAGAAGCTATTATTTTAAAAAACGATGGAAGTAAGCTTTTCTTATTTCCGGACGCATGCGGAAACTATAGAAAGTCGTTATGACGTAGAATGTGCATACTTTGTTGATTCCATTTATGAAATAAAACACATTTTCTAAAAACTCGTGTTTTTTAACAAATCATGTAAACCTTCTAGAAGCTATGATTTTAAAAAACGGGGGAAGTAAGCTTTTCTTATTTCAAAATGCATGCGCAAACTATACAAAGTCGTTATGACGTAGAATATGCATACTTTGTTGATTCCATTTATGAAATAAAACACATTTTCTAAAAACTCATGTTTTTTACGAAATCATGTAAACCTTCTAGAAGCTGTGATTTTAAAAAACGGCGGAAGTAAGCTTTTCTTATTTCCGGACGCATACGCAAACTATAGAAAGTCGTTATGATGTAGAATGTGCATACTTTGTTGATTCCATTTATGAAATAAAACAGATTTTCTAAAAACTCATGTTTTTTACGAAATCATGTAAACCTTCTAGAAGCTGTGATTTTAAAAAACGGGGGAAGTAAGGTTTTGTTATTTCCAAACGCACGCGCAAACTATAGAAAGTCGTTGTGACATAGAATGTGCATACTTTGTTGGTTCCATTTATGAAATAAAACACATTTTCTAAAAACTCGTGTTTTTTACGAAATCATGTAAACCTTCTAGAAGCTGTGATTTTAAAAAACGGGGGAAGTAAGCTTTTCTTATTTCCGGACGCATGCACAAACTATAGAAAGTCGTTATGACGTAGAATGTGCATACTTTGTTGATTCCATTTATGAAATAAAACACATTTTCTAAAAACTCGTGTATTTTAAGAAATCATGTAAACCTTCTAGACGCTGTGATTTTAAAAAACGGGGGAAGTAAGCTTTTGTTATTTCCAAACGCACGCGCAAACTATAGAAAGTCGTTATGACATAGAATGTGCATACTTTGTAGATTCCATTTATGAAATAAGACAGTTTTTCTAAAATCTCATGTTTTTTAAGAAATCATGTAAACCTTCTAGAAGCTGTGATTTTAAAAAATGGGGGAAGTAAGCTTTTCTTATTTTCGGACGCATGCGCAAAACTATAGAAAGTCGTTATGACGTACAATGTGCATACTTTGTTGATTCCATTTATGAAATAAAACACATTTTCTAAAAACTCGTGTTTTTTACGAAATCATGTAACCCTTCTAAAAGCTGTGATTTTAAAAAACGGGGAAGGTAAGCTTTTCTTATTTCCAAACGCATGCGCAAACTATAGAAAGTCGTTATGACATAGAATGTGCATACTTTGTTGATTCCATTTATGAAATAAAACACATTTTCTAAAAACTCGTGTTTTTTAACAAATCATGTAAACCTTCTAGAAGCTGTGATTTTAAAAAACGGGGGAAGTAAGCTTTTCTTATTTCCCAACGCATGCGCAAACTATAGAAAGACATTATGATGTAGAATGTGCATACTTTGTTGATTCCATTTATGAAACAAAACACATTTTCTAAAAACTCGTGTTTTTTAAGAAATCATGTAAACCTTCTAGAAGCTGTGATTTTGAAAAACGGTGGATTAAGCTCTTCTTATTTCCGGACGCATGCACAAACTATAGAAAGTCGTTATGATGGAGAATGTGCATACTTTGTTGATTCCATTGGTGAAATAAAACACATTTTCTAAAAACTCGTGTTTTTTAAGAAATCATGTAAACCTTCTAGAAGCTGTGATTTTAAAAAACGGTGGAAGTAAGCTTTTCTTATTTACGGTCGAATGCGCAAACTATAGAAAGTCGTTATTACGTAGAATGTGCATACTTTGTTGATTCCATCTATGAAATAAAACACATTTTCTAAAAACTTGTGTTTTCTAAGAAATCATGTAAACCTTCTAGACGCTGTGATTTTAACAAACGGGGGAAGTAACTTTTCTTATTTCCCAACGCATGCGCAAACTATAGAAAATTGTTATGACGTAGAATGTGCATACTTTGTTGATTCCATTTATGAAATAAAACAGATTTTCTAAAAACTCGTGTTTTTTAAGAAATCATGTAAACCTTCTAGAAGCTGTGATTTTAAAAAACGGGGGAAGTAAGCTTTTGTTATTTCCGGACGCATGCGCAAACTATAGAAAGTCGTTATGACGTAGAATGTGCATACTTTGTTGATTCCATTTATGAAATAAAACACATTTTCTAAAAACTCGTGTTTTTTAAGAAATCATGTAAACCTTCTAGAAGCTGTGATTTTAAAAAACGGGGGAAGTAAACTTTTCTTATTTCCGGACGAATGCGCAAACTATAGAAAGTTGTTATGACGTAGAATGTGCATACTTTTTAGATTCTATTGATGAAATAAAACACATTTTCTAAAAACTTGTGTTTTTTAAGAAATCATGTAAACCTTCTAGAAGCTGTGATTTTAAAAAACGGTGGAAGTAAGCTTTTCTTATTTTCGGACACATGAGCAAACTATAGAAAGTCGTTATGATGTAGAATATGCATACTTTGTTTATTCCATTTATGAAATAAAACACATTTTCTAAAAACTCGTGTTTTTTACGAAATCATGTAAACCTTCTAGAAGCTGTGATTTTAAAAAACGGGGGAAGTAAGCTTTTCTTATTTCCGGACACATGCGCAAACTATAGAAAGTCGTTATGATGTAGAATGTGCATACTTTGTTGATTCTATTTATGAAATAAAACACATTTTCTAAAAACTCGTGTTTTTTACGAAATCATGTAAACCTTCTAGAAGCTGTGATTTTAAAAAACGGGGGAAGTAAGCTTTTCTTATTTCCAAACGCACGCGTAAACTATAGAAAGTCGTTATGACATAGAATGTGCATACTTTGTTGATTCCATTTATGAAATAAGACACATTTTCTAAAAACTCGTGTTTTTTACGAAATCATGTAAACCTTCTAGAAGCTGTGATTTTAAAAAACGGGGGAAGTAAGCTTTTCTTATTTCCGGACGCATGCGCAAACTATAGAAAGTCCTTATGATGTAGAATGTGCATACTTTGTTGATTCCATTTGTGAAATAAAACACATTTTCTAAAAACTCGTGTTTTTTAAGAAATCATGTAAACCTTCTAGACGCTGTGATTTTAAAAAACAGGGGAAGTAAGCTTTTCTTATTTCCAAACGCATGCGCAAACTATAGAAAGTCGTTATGACGTATAATGTGCATACTTTGTTGATTCCATTTATGAAATAAAACACATTTTCTAAAAACTCGTGTTTTTTACGAAATCATGTAAACATTCTAGAAGCTGTGATTTTAAAAAACGGGGGAAGTAAGCTTTTCTTATTTCCGGACGGCTTCGCAAACTATAGAAAGTCATTATGACGTAGAATGTCCATAGTTTGTTGATTCCATTCATGAAATAAAACACATTTTCTAAAAAATCGTGTTTTTTACGAAATCATCTAAACCTTCTAGAAGCTGTGATTTTAAAAAACGGTGGAAGTAAGCTTTTCTTATTTCTGGACGCATGCGCAAACTATAGAAAGTCCTTATGACGAAGAATGTGCATACTTTGTTGATTCCATTTATGAAATAAAACACATTTTCTAAAAACTCGTGTTTTTTAACAAATCATGTAAACCTTCTAGAAGTTGTGATTTTAAAAAACGGGGGAAGTAAGCTTTTCTTATTTCCAAATGCATGCGCAAACTATAGAAAGTCGTTATGACGTAGAATGTGCATACTTTGTTGATTCCATTTATGAAATGAAACACATTTTCTAAGAACTTGTGTTTTTTAAGAAATCATGTAAACCTTCTAGAAGCTGTGATTTTAAAAAATGGGGGAAGTAAGCTTTTCTTATTTGCGGATGCATGCGCAAACTATAGAAAGTCGTTATGACGTAGAATGTGCATGCTTTGTTGATTCCATTTATGAAATAAAACACATTTTCTAAAAACTCGTGTTTTTTACGAAATCATGTAAACATTCTAGAAGCTGTGATTTTAAAAAACGGGGGAAGTAAGCTTTTCTTATTTCCAAACGCACGCCAAACTATAGAAAGTCGTTATGACGTAGAATGTGCATACTTTGTTGATTCCATTTATGAAATAAAATACATTTTATAAAAACTCGTGTTTTTTACGAAATCATGTAAACCTTCTAGAAGCTGTGATTTTAAAAAAAGGGGGAAGTAAGCTATTCTTTTTTCTGGACGCATGCACAAACTATAGAAAGCCGTTATGACGTAGAATGTGCATACTTTGTTGATTCAATTTATGAAATAAAACACATTTTCTAAAAACTCGTGTTTTTTAAGAAATCATGTAAACCTTCTAACCGCTGTGATTTTAAAAAATGGGGGAAGTAAGCTTTTCTTATTTCCTAACGCATGCGCAAACTATAGAAAGTCTTTATGACGTAGAATGTGCATACTTTGTAGATTCCATTGATGAAATAAGACAGATTTTCTAAAAACTCGTGTTTTATAAGAAATCATGTAAACCTTCTAGAAGCTATGATTTTAAAAAATGGTGCAAGTAAGCTTTTCTTATTTACGGTCGAATGCGCAAACTATAGAAAGTCGTTATTACGTAGAATGTGCATACTTTGTTGATTCCATTTATGAAATAAAACACATTTTCTAAAAACTCGTGTTTTTTAAGAAATCTTGTAAACCTTCTAGAAGCTATTATTTTAAAAAACGATGGAAGTAAGCTTTTCTTATTTCCGGACGCATGCGGAAACTATAGAAAGTCGTTATGACGTAGAATGTGCATACTTTGTTGATTCCATTTATGAAATCAAACACATTTTCTAAAAACTCGTGTTTTTTAACAAATCATGTAAACCTTCTAGAAGCTATGATTTTAAAAAACTGGGGAAGTAAGCTTTTCTTATTTCCAAATGCATGCGCAAACTATAGAAAGTCGTTATGACGTAGAATATGCATACTTTGTTGATTCCATTTATGAAATAAAACACATTTTCTAAAAACTCATGTTTTTTATGAAATCATGTAAACCTTCTAGAAGCTGTGATTTTAAAAAACGGGGGAAGTAAGCTTTTCTTATTTCCGGACGCATACGCAAACTATAGAAAGTCGTTATGATGTAGAATGTGCATACTTTGTTGATTCCATTGATGAAATAAAACAGATTTTCTAAAAACTCATGTTTTTTACGAAATCATGTAAACCTTCTAGAAGCTGTGATTTTAAAAAACGGGGGAAGTAAGCTTTTGTTATTTCCAAACGCACGCGCAAACTATAGAAATTCATTATGACATAGAATGTGCATAGTTTGTTGGTTCCATTTATGAAATAAAACAGATTTTCTAAAAACTCGTGTTTTTTAAGAAATCATGTAAACCTTCTAGAAGCTGTGATTTTAAAAAACGGGGGAAGTAAGCTTTTGTTATTTCCGGACGCATGCGCAAACTATAGAAAGTCGTTATGACATAAAATGTGCATACTTTCTTGATTCCATTTATGAAATAAAACACATTTTCTAAAAACTCGTGTTTTTTAAGAAATCATGTAAACCTTCTAGAAGCTGTGATTTTAAAAAACGGGGGAAGTAAACTTTTCTTATTTCCGGACGAATGCGCAAATTATAGAAAGTTGTTATGACGTAGAATGTGCATACTTTGTAGATTCTATTTATGAAATAAAACACATTTTCTAAAAACTTGTGTTTTTTAAGAAATCATGTAAACCTTCTAGAAGCAGTGATTTTAAAAAACGGTGGAAGTAAGCTTTTCTTATTTTCGGACACATGAGCAAACTATAGAAAGTCGTTATGATGTAGAATATGCATACTTTGTTTATTCCATTTATGAAATAAAACACATTTTCTACAAACTCGTGTTTTTTACGAAATCATGTAAACCTTCTAGAAGCTGTGATTTTAAAAAACGGAGGAAGTAAGCTTTTCTTATTTCCGGACACATGCGCAAACTATAGAAAGTCGTTATGATGTAGAATGTGCATACTTTGTTGATTCTATTTATGAAATAAAACACATTTTCTAAAAACTCGTGTTTTTTACGAAATCATGTAAACCTTCTAGAAGCTGTGATTTTAAAAAACGGGGGAAGTAAGCTTTTCTTATTTCCAAACGCACGCGCAAACTATAGAAAGTCGTTATGACATAGAATGTGCATACTTTGTTGATTCCATTTATGAAATAAGACACATTTTCTAAAAACTCGTGTTTTTTACGAAATCATGTAAACCTTCTAGAAGCTGTGATTTTAAAAAACGGGGGAAGTAAGCTTTTCTTATTTCCGGACGCATGGGCAAACTATAGAAAGTCCTTATGATGTAGAATGTGCATACTTTGTTGATTCCATTTGTGAAATAAAACACATTTTCTAAAAACTCGTGTTTTTTAAGAAATCATGTAAACCTTCTAGACGCTGTGATTTTAAAAAACAGGGGAAGTAAGCTTTTCTTATTTCCAAACGCATGCGCAAACTATAGAAAGTCATTATGACATATAATGTGCATACTTTGTAGATTCCATTTATGAAATAAGACAGATTTTCTAAAAACTCCTGTTTTTTAAGAAATCATGTAAACTTTCTAGAAGCTGTGATTTTAAAAAACGGGGGAAGTAAGCTTTTCTTATTTCCAAACGCATGCGCAAACTATAGAAAGTCGTTATGACGTAGAATGTGCATACTTTGTTGATTCCATTTATGAAATAAAACACATTTTCTAAAAACTCGTGTTTTTTAAGAAATCATGTAAACCTTCTAGAAGCTGTGATTTTGAAAAACGGTGGAAGTAAGCTTTTCTTATTTCCGGACGGATGCGCAAACTATAGAAAGTCCTTATGACGTAGAATGTCCATACTTTGTTGATTCCATTCATGAAATAAAACACATTTTCTAAAAACTCGTGTTTTTTACGAAATCATGTAAACCTTCTAAAAGCTGTGATTTTAAAAAACGGGGGAGGTAAGCTTTTCTTATTTCCAAACGCATGCGCAAACTATAGAAAGTTGTTATGACATAGAATGTGCATACTTTGTTGATTCCATTGATGAAATAAAACACATTTTCTAAAAACTCGTGTTTTTTAACAAATCATGTAAACCTTCTAGAAGCTGTGATTTTAAAAAACGGGGGAAGTAAGTTTTTCTTATTTCCAAACGCATGCGCAAACTATAGAAAGTCGTTATGACGTAGAATGTGCATACTTTGTTGATTCCATTTATGAAATAAAACACATTTTCTAAAAACTCGTGTTTTTTAAGAAATCATGTAAACCTTCTAGAAGCTGTGATTTTGAAAAACGGTGGAAGTAAGCTTTTCTTATTTCCGGACGGCTTCGCAAACTATAGAAAGTCATTATGACGTAGAATGTCCATAGTTTGTTGATTCCATTCATGAAATAAAACACATTTTCTAAAAACTCGTGTTTTATACGAAATCATCTAAACCTTCTAGAAGCTGTGATTTTAAAAAACGGTGGAAGTAAGCTTTTCTTATTTCCGGACGCATGCGCAAACTATAGAAAGTCCTTATGACGAAGAATGTGCATATTTTGTTGATTCCATTTATGAAATAAAACACATTTTCTAAAAACTCGTGTTTTTTAACAAATCATGTAAAACTTCTAGAAGTTGTGATTTAAAAAAACGGGGGAAGTAAGCTTTTCTTATTTCCAAATGCATGCGCAAACTATAGAAAGTCGTTATGACGTAGAATGTGCATACTTTGTTGATTCCATTTATGAAATGAAACACATTTTCTAAGAACTTGTGTTTTTTAAGAAATCATGTAAACCTTCTAGAAGCTGTGATTTTAAAAAACGGGGGAAGTAAGCTTTTCTTATTTGCGGATGCATGCGCAAACTATAGAAAGTCGTTATGACGTAGAATGTGCATACTTTGTTGATTCCATTAATGAAATAAAACACATTTTCTAAAAACTCGTGTTTTTTACGAAATCATGTAAACATTCTAGAAGCTGTGATTTTAAAAAACGGGGGAAGTAAGCTTTTCTTATTTCCGGACGGCTTCGCAAACTATAGAAAGTCATTATGACGTAGAATGTCCATAGTTTGTTGATTCCATTCATGAAATAAAACACATTTTCTAAAAACTCGTGTTTTTTACGAAATCATCTAAACCTTCTAGAAGCTATGATTTTAAAAAACGGTGGAAGTAAGCTTTTCTTATTTCCGGACGCATGCGCAAACTATAGAAAGTCCTTATGACGAAGAATGTGCATACTTTGTTGATTCCATTTATGAAATAAAACACATTTTCTAAAAACTCGTGTTTTTTAACAAATCATGTAAACCTTCTAGAAGTTGTGATTTTAAAAAACGGGGGAAGTAAGCTTTTCTTATTTCCAAATGCATGCGCAAACTATAGAAAGTCGTTATGACGTAGAATGTGCATACTTTGTTGATTCCATTTATGAAATGAAACACATTTTCTAAGAACTTGTGTTTTTTAAGAAATCATGTAAACCTTCTAGAAGCTGTGATTTTAAAAAACGGGGGAAGTAAGCTTTTCTTATTTGCGGATGCATGCGCAAACTATAGAAAGTCGTTATGACGTAGAATGTGCATACTTTGTTGATTCCATTTATGAAATAAAACACATTTTCTAAAAACTCGTGTTTTTTACGAAATCATGTAAACATTCTAGAAGCTGTGATTTTAAAAAACGGGGGAGGTAAGCTTTTCTTATTTCCAAACGCACGCGCAAACTATAGAAAGTCGTTATGACGTAGAATGTGCATACTTTGTTGATTCCATTTATGAAATAAAATACATTTTCTAAAAACTCGTGTTTTTTACGAAATCATGTAAACCTTCTAGAAGCTGTGATTTTAAAAAAAGGGGGAAGTAAGCTATTCTTTTTTCCGGACGCATGCACAAACTATAGAAAGCCGTTACGACGTAGAATGTGCATACTTTGTTGATTCAATTTATGAAATAAAACACATTTTCTAAAAACTCGTGTTTTTTAAGAAATCATGTAAACCTTCTAACCGCTGTGATTTTAAAAAATGGGGGAAGTAAGCTTTTCTTATTTCCTAACGCATGCGCAATCTATAGAAAGTCTTTATGACGTAGAATGTGCATACTTTGTAGATTCCATTGATGAAATAAGACACATTTTCTAAAAACTCGTGTTTTTTAAGAAATCATGTAAACCTTCTAGAAGCTATTATTTTAAAAAACGATGGAAGTAAGCTTTTCTTATTTCCGGACGCATGCGGAAACTATAGAAAGTCGTTATGACGTAGAATGTGCATACTTTGTTGATTCCATTTATGAAATAAAAGACATTTTCTAAAAACTCGTGTTTTTTAACAAATCATGTAAACCTTCTAGAAGCTATGATTTTAAAAAACGGGGGAAGTAAGCTTTTCTTATTTCCAAATGCATGCGCAAACTATTGAAAGTCGTTATGACGTAGAATATGCATACTTTGTTGATTCCATTTATGAAATAAAACACATTTTCTAAAAACTCGTGTTTTTTACGAAATCATGTAAACCTTCTAGAAGCTGTGATTTTAAAAAATGGGGGAAGTAAGCTTTTCTTATTTCCGGACGCATACGCAAACTATAGAAAGTCGTTATGATGTAGAATGTGCATACTTTGTTGATTCCATTTATGAAATAAAACAGATTTTCTAAAAACTCATGTTTTTTACGAAATCATGTAAACCTTCTAGAAGCTGTGATTTTAAAAAACGGGGGAAGTAAGCTTTTGTTATTTCCAAACGCACGCGCAAACTATAGAAATTCGTTATGACATAGAATGTGCATACTTTGTTGGTTCCATTTATGAAATAAAACACATTTTCTAAAAACTCGTGTTTTTTACGAAATCATGTAAACCTTCTAGAAGCTGTGATTTTAAAAAACGGGGGAAGTAAGCTTTTCTTATTTCCGGACGCATGCACAAACTATAGAAAGTCCTTATGACGTAGAATGTGCATACTTTGTTGATTCCATTTATGAAATAAAACACATTTTCTAAAAACTCGTGTTTTTTAAGAAATCATGTAAACCTTCTAGACGCTGTGATTTTAAAAAACGGGGGAAGTAAGCTTTTGTTATTTCCAAACGCACGCGCAAACTATAGAAAGTCGTTATGACATAGAATGTGCATACTTTGTAGATTCCATTTATGAAATAAGACAGATTTTCTAAAATCTCATGTTTTTTAAGAAATCATGTAAACCTTCTAGAAGCTGTGATTTTAAAAAATGGGGGAAGTAAGCTTTTCTTATTTTCGGACGCATGCGCAAAACTATAGAAAGTCGTTATGACGTACAATGTGCATACTTTGTTGATTCCATTTATGAAATAAAACACATTTTCTAAAAACTCGTGTTTTTTACGAAATCATGTAAACCTTCTAAAAGCTGTGATTTTAAAAAACGGGGAAGGTAAGCTTTTCTTATTTCCAAACGCATGCGCAAACTATAGAAAGTCGTTATGACATAGAATGTGCATACTTTGTTGATTCCATTTATGAAATAAAACACATTTTCTAAAAACTCGTGTTTTTTAACAAATCATGTAAACCTTCTAGAAGCTGTGATTTTAAAAAACGGGGGAAGTAAGCTTTTCTTATTTCCCAACGCATGCGCAAACTATAGAAAGACGTTATGACGTAGAATGTGCATACTTTTTTGATTCCATTTATGAAACAAAACACATTTTCTAAAAACTCGTGTTTTTTAAGAAATCATGTAAACCTTCTAGAAGCTGTGATTTTGAAAAACGGTGGATTAAGCTCTTCTTAGTTCCGGACGCATGCGCAAACTATAGAAAGTCGTTATGACGGAGAATGTGCATACTTTGTTGATTCCATTGGTGAAATAAAACACATTTTCTAAAAACTCGAGTTTTTTAAGAAATCCTGTAAACCTTCTAGAAGCTGTGATTTTAAAAAACGGTGGAAGTAAGCTTTTCTTATTTACGGTCGAATGCGCAAACTATAGAAAGTCGTTATTACGTAGAATGTGCATACTTTGTTGATTCCATTTATGAAATAAAACACATTTTCTAAAAACTTGTGTTTTCTAAGAAATCATGTAAACCTTCTAGACGCTGTTATTTTAACAAACGGGGGAAGTAACTTTTCTTATTTCCCAACGCATGCGCAAACTATAGAAAATTGTTATGACCTAGAATGTGCATACTTTGTTGATTCCATTTATGAAATAAAGCAGATTTTCTAAAAACTCGTGTTTTTTAAGAAATCATGTACACCTTCTAGAAGCTGTGATTTTAAAAAACGGGGGAAGTAAGCTTTTGTTATTTCCGGACGCATGCGCAAACTATAGAAAGTCGTTATGACATAGAATGTGCATACTTTGTTGATTCCATTTATGAAATAAAACACATTTTCTAAAAACTCGTGTTTTTTAAGAAATCATGTAAACCTTCTAGAAGCTGTGATTTTAAAAAACGGGGGAAGTAAACTTTTCTTATTTCCGGACGAATGCGCAAACTATAGAAAGTTGTTATGACGTAGAATGTGCATACTTTGTAGATTCTATTTATGAAATAAAACACATTTTCTAAAAACTTGTGTTTTTTAAGAAATCATGTAAACCTTCTAGAAGCTGTGATTTTAAAAAACGGTGGAAGTAAGCTTTTCTTATTTTCGGACACATGAGAAAACTATAGAAAGTCGTTATGATGTAGAATATGCATACTTTGTTTATTCCATTTATGAAATAAAACACATTTTCTAAAAACTCATGTTTTTTACGAAATCATGTAAACCTTCTAGAAGCTGTGATTTTAAAAAACGGAGGAAGTAAGCTTTTCTTATTTCCGGACACATGCGCAAACTATAGAAAGTCGTTATGATGTAGAATGTGCATACTTTGTTGATTCTATTTATGAAATAAAACACATTTTCTAAAAACTTGTGTTTTTTAAGAAATCATGTAAACCTTCTAGAAGCTGTGATTTTAAAAAACGGGGGAAGTAAGCTTTTCTTATTTCCAAACGCACGCGCAAACTATAGAAAGTCGTTATGACATAGAATGTGCATACTTTGTTGATTCCATTTATGAAATAAGACACATTTTCTAAAAACTCGTGTTTTTTACGAAATCATGTAAACCTTCTAGAAGCTGTGATTTTAAAAAACGGGGGAAGTAAGCTTTTCTTATTTCCGGACGCATGCGCAAACTATAGAAAGTCCTTATGATGTAGAATGTGCATACTTTGTTGATTCCATTTATGAAATAAAACACATTTTCTAAAAACTCGTGTTTTTTAAGAAATCATGTAAACCTTCTAGAAGCTGTGATTTTAAAAAACGGGGGAAGTAAACTTTTGTTATTTCCGGACGCATGCGCAAACTATAGAAAGTCGTTATGACGTAGAATGTGCATACTTTGTTGATTCCATTTATGAAATAAAACACATTTTCTAAAAACTCGTGTTTTTTAAGAAATCATGTAAACCTTCTAGAAGCTGTGATTTTAAAAAACGGGGGAAGTAAACTTTTCTTATTTCCGGACGAATGCGCAAACTATAGAAAGTTGTTATGACGTAGAATGTGCATACTTTGTAGATTCTATTTATGAAATAAAACACATTTTCTAAAAACTTGTGTTTTTTAAGAAATCATGTAAACCTTCTAGAAGCTGTGATTTTAAAAAACGGGGGAAGTAAGCTTTTCTTATTTCCAAACGCACGCGCCAACTATAGAAAGTCGTTATGACATAGAATGTGCATACTTTGTTGATTCCATTTATGAAATAAGACACATTTTCTAAAAACTCGTGTTTTTTACGAAATCATGTAAACCTTCTAGAAGCTGTGATTTTAAAAAACGGGGGAAGTAAGCTTTTCTTATTTCCGGACGCATGCGCAAACTATAGAAAGTCCTTATGATGTAGAATGTGCATACTTTGTTGATTCCATTTGTGAAATAAAACACATTTTCTAAAAACTCGTGTTTTTTAAGAAATCATGTAAACCTTCTAGACGCTGTGATTTTAAAAAACAGGGGAAGTAAGCTTTTCTTATTTCCAAACGCATGCGCAAACTATAGAAAGTCGTTATGACGTATAATGTGCATACTTTGTAGATTCCATTTATGAAATAAGACAGATTTTCTAAAAACTCCTGTTTTTTAAGAAATCATGTAAACCTTCTAGAAGCTGTGATTTTAAAAAACGGGGGAAGTAAGCTTTTCTTCTTTTCAGACGCATGCGTAAAACTATAGAAAGTCGTTATGACGTATAATGTTCATACTTTGTTGATTCCATTCATGAAATAAAACACATTTTCTAAAAACTCGTGTTTTTTAAGAAATGATGTAACCCTTCTAAAAGCTGTGATTTTAAAAAACGGGGAAGGTAAGCTTTTCTTATTTCCAAACGCATGCGCAAACTATAGAAAGTCTTTATGACATAGAATGTGCATACTTTCTTGATTCCATTTATTAAATAAAACACATTTTCTAAAAACTCATGTTTTTTAACAAATCATGTAAACCTTCTAGAAGCTGTGATTTTAAAAAACGGGGGAAGTAAGCTTTTCTTATTTCCAAACGCATTCGCAAACTATAGAAAGTCGTTATGACGTAGAATGTGCATACTTTGTTGATTCCATTTATGAAATAAAACACATTTTCTAAAAACTCGTGTTTTTTAAGAAATCATGTAAACCTTCTAGAAGCTGTGATTTTGAAAAACGGTGGATTAAGCTTTTCTTATTTCCGGACGCATGCGCAAACTATAGAAAGTTGTTATGACGCAGAATGTGCATACTTTGTTTATTGCATTTATGAAATAAAACACATTTTCTAAAAACTCGTGTTTTTTAAGAAATCTTGTAAACCTTCTAGAAGCTGTGATTTTAAAAAACGGGGGAAGTAAGCTTTTCTTATTTCCGGACGCATTCGTAAACTATAGAAAGTCGTTATGACGTAGAATGTGCATACTTTGTTGATTCCATTTATGAAATAAAACACATTTTCTAAAAACTCATGTTTTTTACGAAATCATGTAAACCTTCTAGAAGCTGTGATTTTAAAAAATGGTGGAAGTAAGCTTTTCTTATTTCCGGACGCATGCTCAAACTTTAGAAAGTCGTTATGATGTAGAATGTGCATACTTTGTAGATTCCATTTATGAAATAAAACACATTTTCTAAAAACTCGTGTTTTTTACGAAATCATGTAAACCTTCTAGAAGCTATTATTTTAAAAAACGGTGGAAGAAAGCTTTTCTTATTTCCAGACGCATGCGGAAACTATAGAAAGTCGTTACGACGTAGAATGTGCATACTTTGTTGATTCCATTTATGAAATAAAACACATTTTCTAAAAACTCGTGTTTTTTAACAAATCATGTAAACCTTCTAGAAGCTGTGATTTTAAAAAACGGGGGAAGTAAGCTTTTCTTATTTCCAAACGCATGCGCAAACTATAGAAAGTCGTTACGACATAGAATGTGCATACTTTTTGATTCCATTTATGAAATAAAACACATTTTCTAAAAACTCGTGTTTTTTAAGAAATCATGTAAACCTTCTAGAAGCTGTGATTTTGAAAAACGGTGGAAGTAAGCTTTTCTTATTTCCGGACGCATGCGCAAACTATGGAAAGTTCTTATGACGAAGAATGTGCATACTTTGTTGATTCCATTTATGAAATAAAACACATTTTGTAAAAACTCGTGTTTTTTAACAAATCATGTAAACCTTCTAGAAGCTGTGATTTTAAAAAACGGGGGAAGTAAGCTTTTCTTATTTCCAAACGCGTGCGCAAACTATAGAAAGTCGTTACGACATAGAATGTGCATACTTTGTTGATTCGATTTATGAAATAAAACACATTTTGTAAAAACTCATGTTTTTTACGAAATCATGTAAACCTTCTAGAAGTTGTGATTTTAAAAAACGGTGGAAGTAAGCTTTTCTTATTTCCGGACGCATGCGCAAACTATAGAAAGTCGTTATGACGTAGATTGTGCATACTTTGTAGATTCCATTTATGAAATAAAACACAATTTATAAAAACTCGTGTTTTTTACGAAATCATGTAAAGCTTCTAGAAGCTGTGATTTTAAAAAACGGTGGAAGTAAGCTTTTCATATTTCCGAACGCATGCGCAAACTGTAGAAAGTAGTTATGATGTAGAATGTGCATACTTTGTTGATTCTATTTATGAAATAAAACACATTTTCTAAAAACTCGTGTTTTTTACGAAATCATGTAAACCTTCTAGAAGTTGTGATTTTAAAAAACGGGGGAGGTAAGCTTTTCTTATTTCCGGACGCATGCGCAAACTATAGAAAGTCGTTATGACGTAGAATGTGCATACTTTATAGATTCCATTTATGAAATAGAACACATTTTCTAAAAACTCGTGTTTTTTACGAAATCATGTAAACCTTCTAGAAGCTGTGATTTTAAAAAACGGTGGAAGTAAGCTTTTCCTATTTCCGGACGCATGCGCAAACTATAGAAAGTCGTTATGACGTAGAATGTGCATACTTTGTAGATTCCATTTATGAAATAAAACACATTTTCTAAAAACTCGTATTTTTTAAGCAATCATGTAAACCTTCTAGAAGCTGTGATTTTTAAAAACGGTGGAAGTAAGCTTTTCTTATTTCCGGACACATGCGCAAACTATGGAAAGTCCTTATGACGAAGAATGTGCATACTTTGTTGATTCCATTTATGAAATAAAACACATTTTCTAAAAACTCGTGTTTTTTAACAAATCATGTAAACCTTCTAGAAGCTGTGATTTTAAAAAACGGGGGAAGTAAGCTTTTCTTATTTCCAAACGCATGCGCAAACTATAGAAAGTCGTTACGACATAGAATGTGCATACTTTTGTTGATTCCATTTATGAAATAAAACACATTTTGTAAAAACTCGTGTTTTTTAAGAAATCATGTAAACCTTCTAGAAGCTGTGATTTTAAAAAACGGTGGAAGTAAGCTTTTCTTATTTCCAGACGCATGCACAAACTATAGAAAGTCCTTATGACGTAGAATGTGCATACTTTGTTGATTCCATTTATGAAATAAAACACATTTTCTAAAAACTCGTGTTTTTTACGAAATCATGTAAACCTTCTAGAAGCTGTGATTTTAAAAAACGGTGGAAGTAAGCTTTTCTTATTTCCGGTTGAATGCGGAAACTATAGAAAGTCATTATTACGTAGAATGTGCATACTTTGTTGATTCCATTTATGAAATAAAACACATTTTCTAAAAACTCGTGTTTTTTAAGAAATCATGAAACCTTCTAGATGTTGTGATTTTAAAAAACGGTGGAAGTAAGCTTTTCTTATTTCCGGATGAATGTGCAAACTATAGAAAGTCGTTATGACGTAGAATGTGCATACTTTGTAGATTCCATTTATGAAATAAAACACATTTTCTAAAAACTCGTGTTTTCTAAGAAATCATGTAAACCTTCTAGAAGCTGTGATTTTAAAAAACGGTGGAAGTAAGCTTTTCTTATTTCCGGACGAATGCGCAAACTATAGAAAGCCGTTATGACATAGAATGTGCATACTTTGTAGATTCCATTTATGAAATAAAACACATTTTCTAAAAACTCATGTTTTTTACGAAATCATGTAAACCTTCTAGAAGCTGTGATTTTAAAAAACGGTGGAAGTAAGCTTTTCTTATTTACGGTCGAATGCGCAAACTATAGAAAGTCGTTATTACGTAGAATGTGCAAACTTTGTTGATTCCATTTATGAAATAAAACACATTTTCTAAAAACTCGTGTTTTCTAAGAAATCATGTAAACCTTCTAGACGCTGTGATTTTAACAAACGGGGGAAGTAACTTTTCTTATTTCCCAACGCATGCGCAAACTATAGAAAATCGTTATGACGTAGAATGTGCATACTTTGTTGATTCCATTTATGAAATAAAACAGATTTTCTAAAAACTCGTGTTTTTTAAGAAATCATGTAAACCTTCTAGAAGCTGTGATTTTAAAAAACGGTGGAAGTAAGCTTTTCTTATTTACGGTCGAATGCGCAAACTATAGAAAGTCGTTATTACGTAGAATGTGCAAACTTTGTTGATTCCATTTATGAAATAAAACACATTTTCTAAAAACTCGTGTTTTCTAAGAAATCATGTAAACCTTCTAGACGCTGTGATTTTAACAAACGGGGGAAGTAACTTTTCTTATTTCCCAACGCATGCGCAAACTATAGAAAATCGTTATGACGTAGAATGTGCATACTTTGTTGATTCCATTTATGAAATAAAACAGATTTTCTAAAAACTCGTGTTTTTTAAGAAATCATGTAAACCTTCTAGAAGCTGTGATTTTAAAAAACGTGGGAAGTAAGCTTTTCTTATTTCCGGACGCATGCGAAAACTATAGAAAGTCGTTATGACGTAGAATGTGCATACTTTGTTGATTCCATTTATGAAATAAAACACATTTTCTAAAAACTCGTGTTTTTTACGAAATAATGTAAACCTTCTAGAAGCTGTGATTTTAAAAAACGGGGGAAGTAAGCTTTTCTTATTTCCAAACGCATGCACAAACTATAGAAAGTCGTTATGACGTAGAATGTGCATACTTTGTAGATTCCATTTATGAAATAAAACACATTTTCTAAAAACTCGTGTTTTTTACGAAATCATGTAAACCTTCTAGAAGCTGTGATTTTAAAAAACGGGGGAAGTAAGCTTTTCTTATTTCCGGACGCATGCTCAAACTTTAGAAAGTCGTTATGATGTAGAATGTGCATACTTTGTAGATTCCATTTATGAAATAAAACACATTTTCTAAAAACTCGTGTTTTTTACGAAATCATGTAAACCTTCTAGAAGCTATTATTTTAAAAAACGGTGGAAGTAAGCTTTTCTTATTTCCAGACGCATGCGGAAACTATAGAAAGTCGTTATGACGTAGATTGTGCATACTTTGTAGATTCCATTTATGAAATAAAACACATTTTCTAAAAACTCGTGTTTTTTAACAAATCATGTAAACCTTCTAGAAGCTGTGATTTTAAAAAACGGGGGAAGTAAGCGTTTCTTATTTCCAAACGCATGCGCAAACTATAGAAAGTCGTTACGACATAGAATGTGCATACTTTGTTGATTCGATTTATGAAATAAAACACATTTTGTAAAAACTCATGTTTTTTACGAAATCATGTAAACCTTCTAGAAGTTGTGATTTTAAAAAACGGGGGAAGTAAGCTTTTCTTATTTCCAAACGCATGCGCAAACTATAGAAAGTCGTTACGACATAGAATGTGCATACTTTTTGATTCCATTTATGAAATAAAACACATTTTCTAAAAACTCGTGTTTTTTAAGAAATCATGTAAACCTTCTAGAAGCTGTGATTTTGAAAAACGGTGGAAGTAAGCTTTTCTTATTTCCGGACGCATGCGCAAACTATGGAAAGTTCTTATGACGAAGAATGTGCATACTTTGTTGATTCCATTTATGAAATAAAACACATTTTCTAAAAACTCGTGTTTTTTAACAAATCATGTAAACCTTCTAGAAGCTGTGATTTTAAAAAACGGGGGAAGTAAACTTTTCTTATTTCCAAACGCGTGCGCAAACTATAGAAAGTCATTACGACATAGAATGTGCATACTTTGTTGATTCTATTTATGAAATAAAACACATTTTGTAAAAACTCATGTTTTTTACGAAATCATGTAAACCTTCTAGAAGTTGTGATTTTAAAAAACGGTGGAAGTAAGCTTTTCTTATTTCCGGACGCATGCGCAAACTATAGAAAGTCGTTATGACGTAGATTGTGCATACTTTGTAGATTCCATTTATGAAATAAAACACAATTTATAAAAACTCGTGTTTTTTACGAAATCATGTAAAGCTTCTAGAAGCTGTGATTTTAAAAAACGGTGGAAGTAAGCTTTTCATATTTCCGAACGCATGCGCAAACTGTAGAAAGTCGTTATGATGTAGAATGTGCATACTTTGTTGATTCTATTTATGAAATAAAACACATTTTCTAAAAACTCGTGTTTTTTACGAAATCATGTAAACCTTCTAGAAGTTGTGATTTTAAAAAACGGTGGAAGTAAGCTTTTCTTATTTCCGGACGCATGCGCAAACTATAGAAAGTCGTTATGACGTAGATTGTGCATACTTTGTAGATTCCATTTATGAAATAAAACACAATTTATAAAAACTCGTGTTTTTTACGAAATCATGTAAAGCTTCTAGAAGCTGTGATTTTAAAAAACGGTGGAAGTAAGCTTTTCATATTTCCGAACGCATGCGCAAACTGTAGAAAGTCGTTATGATGTAGAATGTGCATACTTTGTTGATTCTATTTATGAAATAAAACACATTTTTTAAAAACTCGTGTTTTTTACGAAATCATGTAAACCTTCTAGAATATGTGATTTTAAAAAACGGGGGAGGTAAGCTTTTCTTATTTCCGGACGCATGCGCAAACTATGGAAGTCGTTATGACGTAGAATGTGCATACTTTATAGATTCCATTTATGAAATAGAACACATTTTCTAAAAACTCGTGTTTTTTACGAAATCATGTAAACCTTCTAGAAGCTGTGATTTTAAAAAACGGTGGAAGTAAGCTTTTCCTATTTCCGGACGCATGCGCAAACTATAGAAAGTCGTTATGACGTAGAATGTGCATACTTTGTAGATTCCATTGATGAAATAAAACACATTTTCTAAAAACTCGTGTTTTTTACGAAATCATGTAAACCTTATAGAAGCTGTGATTTTAAAAAACGGTGGAAGTAAGCTTTTCTTTTTTCCGGACTAATGCGCAAACTATAGAAAGTCGTTATGACGTAGAATGTGCATACTTTGTTGATTGCATTTATGAAATAAAACACATTTTCTAAAAACTCGTATTTTTTAAGCAATCATGTAAACCTTCTAGAAGCTGTGATTCTAAAAAACGGTGGAAGTAAGCTTTTCTTATTTCCAGACGCATGTGCAAACTATGGAAAGTCCTTATGACGAAGAATGTGCATACTTTGTTGATTCCATTTATGAAATAAAACACATTTTCTAAAAACTCGTGTTTTTTAACAAATCATGTAAACCTTCTAGAAGCTGTGATTTTAAAAAACGGGGGAAGTAAGCTTTTCTTATTTCCGAACGCATGCGCAAACTATAGAAAGTCGTTACGACATAGAATGTGCATACTTTTGTTGATTCCATTTATGAAATAAAACACATTTTGTAAAAACTCGTGTTTTTTAAGAAATCATGTAAACCTTCTAGAAGCTGTGATTTTAAAAAACGGTGGAAGTAAGCTTTTCTTATTTCCAGACGCATGCGCAAACTATAGAAAGTCCTTATGACGTAGAATGTGCATACTTTGTTGATTCCATTTATGAAATAAAACACATTTTCTAAAAACTCGTGTTTTTTACAAAATCATGTAAACCTTCTAGAAGCTGTGATTTTAAAAAACGGTGGAAGTAAGCTTTTCTTATTTCCGGATGAATGTGCAAACTATAGAAAGTCGTTATGACGTAGAATGTGCATACTTTGTAGATTCCATTTATGAAATAAAACACATTTTCTAAAAACTCGTGTTTTTACGAAATCATGTAAACCTTCTAGAAGCTGTGATTTTAAAAAACGGTGGAAGTAAGCTTTTCTTATTTCCGGACGAATGCGCAAACTATAGAAAGCCGTTATGACATAGAATGTGCATACTTTGTAGATTCCATTTATGAAATAAAACACATTTTCTAAAAACTCATGTTTTTTACGAAATCATGTAAACCTTCTAGAAGCTGTGATTTTAAAAAACGGTTGAAGTAAGCTTTTCTTATTTCCAGACGAATGCGCAAACTATAGAAAGTCGTTATGACGTCGAATGTGCATACTTTGTCGATTCCATTGATGAAATAAAACACATTTTCTAAAAAATCGTGTTTTTTAAGAAATCATTTAAACCTTCTAGAAGCTGTGATTTTAAAAAACGGTGGAAGTAAGCTTTTCTTGTTTCCGAACGCATGCGCAAACTAGAGAAAGTCGTTATGACGTAGAATGTGCATACTTTGTTGATTCCATTTATGAAATAAAACACATTTTCTAAAAACTCGTGTTTTTTAAGAAATCATGTAAACCTTCTAGAAGCTGTGATTTTGAAAAACGGTGGAAGTAAGCTTTTTTTATTTCCGGATGAATGTGCATACTATAGAAAGTCGTTATGACGTAGAATGTGCATACTTTGTATATTCCATTTATGAAATAAAACACATTTTCTAAAAACTCGTGTTTTTTAATAAATCATGTAAACCTTCTAGAAGCTGTGATTTTAAAAAACGGGGGAAGTAAGCTTTTCTTATTTTCGGACGCATGCACAAACAATAGAAAGTCGTTATGACGTAGAATGTCCACACTTTGTTGATTCCATTTATGAAATAAAACACATTTTCTAAAAACTCGTGTTTTTTAAGAAATCTTGTAAACCTTCTAGAAGCTGTGATATTAAAAAACGGGGGAAGTAAGCTTTTCTTATTTCCGGACGCATTCGTAAACTATAGAAAGTCGTTATGACGTAGAATGTGCATACTTTGTTGATTCCATTGATGAAATAAAACACATTTTCTAAAAACTCATGTTTTTTACGAAATCATGTAAACCTTCTAGAAGCTGTGATTTTAAAAAACGGTGGAAGTAAGCTTTTCTTATTTACGGTCGAATGCGCAAACTATAGAAAGTCGTTATTACGTAGAATGTGCAAACTTTGTTGATTCCATTTATGAAATAAAACACATTTTCTAAAAACTCGTGTTTTCTAAGAAATCATGTAAACCTTCTAGACGCTGTGATTTTAACAAACGGGGGAAGTAACTTTTCTTATTTCCCAACGCATGCGCAAACTATAGAAAATCGTTATGACGTAGAATGTGCATACTTTGTTGATTCCATTTATGAAATAAAACAGATTTTCTAAAAACTCGTGTTTTTTAAGAAATCATGTAAACCTTCTAGAAGCTGTGATTTTAAAAAACGGTGGAAGTAAGCTTTTCTTATTTACGGTCGAATGCGCAAACTATAGAAAGTCGTTATTACGTAGAATGTGCAAACTTTGTTGATTCCATTTATGAAATAAAACACATTTTCTAAAAACTCGTGTTTTCTAAGAAATCATGTAAACCTTCTAGACGCTGTGATTTTAACAAACGGGGGAAGTAAGCTTTTCTTATTTCCAAACGCATGCGCAAACTATAGAAAGTCGTTATGATGTAGAATGTGGATACTTTGTAGATTCCATTTATGAAATAAAACACATTTTCTAAAAACTCGTGTTTTTTACGAAATCATGTAAACCTTCTAGAAGCTATTATTTTAAAAAACGGTGGAAGTAAGCTTTTCTTATTTCCAGACGCATGCGGAAACTATAGAAAGTCGTTATGATGTAGAATGTGCATACTTTGTTGATTCCATTTATGAAATAAAACACATTTTCTAAAAACTCGTGTTTTTTAACAAATCATGTAAACCTTCTAGAAGCTGTGATTTTAAAAAACGGGGGAAGTAAGCTTTTCTTATTTCCAAACGCATGCGCAAACTATAGAAAGTCGTTACGACATAGAATGTGCATACTCTGTTGATTCCATTTATGAAATAAAACACATTTTCTAAAAACTCGTGTTTTTTAAGAAATCATGTAAACCTTCTAGAAGCTGTGATTTTGAAAAACGGTGGAAGTAAGCTTTTCTTATTTCCGGACGCATGCGCAAACTATAGAAAGTGCTTATGACGTAGAATGTGCATACTTTGTTGATTCCATTTATGAAATAAAACACATTTTCTAAAAACTCATGTTTTTTACGAAATCATGTAAACCTTCTAGAAGCTGTGATTTTAAAAAACGGTGGAAGTAAGCTTTTCTTATTTCCGGTTGAATGCGGAAACTATAGAAAGTCGTTATTACGTAGAATGTGCATACTTTGTTGATTCCATTTATGAAATAAAACACATTTTCTAAAAACTCGTGTTTTTTAAGAAATCATGAAACCTTCTAGATGTTGTGATTTTAAAAAACGGTGGAAGTAAGCTTTTCTTATTTCCGGACGCATGCGCAAACTATAGAAAGTCCTTATGACGTAGAATGTGCATACTTTGTAGATTCCATTTATGAAATAAAACACATTTTCTAAAAACTCGTGTTTTTTAAGAAATCATGTAAACCTTCTAGAAGCTGTGATTTTGAAAAACGGTGGAAGTAAGCTTTTCTTATTTCCGGACGCATGCGCAAACTATAGAAAGTCCTTATGACGTAGAATGTGCATACTTTGTAGATTCCATTTATGAAATAAAACACATTTTCTAAAAACTCGTGTTTTTTAAGAAATCATGTAAACCTTCTAGAAGCTGTGATTTTGAAAAACGGTGGAAGTAAGCTTTTCTTATTTCCGGACGCATGCACAAACTATAGAAAGTCGTTATGACGTAGAATGTCCATACTTTGTTGATTCCATTTATGAAATAAAACACATTTTCTAAAAACTCGTGTTTTTTACGAAATCATGTAAACCTTCTAGAAGCTTTGATTTTAAAAAACGGGGGAAGTAAGCTTTTCTTATTTCCGGACGCATGCACAAAATATAGAAAGTCGTTATGACGTAGAATGTGCATACTCAGTTGATTCCATTTATGAAATAAAACACATTTTCTGAAAACTCGTGTTTTTTAAGAAATCATGTAAACCTTCTAGAAGCTGTGATTTTAAAAAACGGTGGAAGTAAGCTTTTCTTAATTCCGGACGCATGTGCAAACTATAGAAAGTCATTATGACGTAGAATTTGCATACTTTGTAGATTCCATTTATGAAATAAAACACATTTTCTAAAAACTCGTATTTTTTACAAAATCATGTAAACCTTCTAGAATCTGTGATTTTAAAAAACGGGGGAGGTAAGCTTTTCTTATTTCCGGACGCATGCGTAAAATATAGAAAGTCATTATGACGTAGAATGTGCATACTTTGTAGATTCCATTTATGAAATAAAACACATTTTCTAAAAACTCTTGTTTTTTACGAAATCATGTAAACCTTCTAGATGCTGTGATTTTAAAAAACGGTGGAAGTAAGCTTTTCTTATTTCCGGACGAATGCAGAAACTATAGAAATTCGTTATGACGTAGAATGTGCATACTTTGTTGATTCTATTTAGGAAATAAAACACATTTTCTAAAAACTCGTGTTTTTTACGAAATCATGTAAACCTTCTAGAAGCTGTGATTTTAAAAAACGGTGGAAGTAAGCTTTTCTTATTTCCAAACACATGCGGAAACTATAGAAATTCGTCATGACGTAGAATGTGCATACTTTGTAGATTCCATTTATGAAATAAAACACATTTTCTAAAAACTCGTGTTTTTTACGAAATCATGTAAACCTTCTAGAAGCTTTGATTTTAAAAAACGGGGGAAGTAAGCTTTTCTTATTTCCGGACGCATGCACAAAATATAGAAAGTCGTTATGACGTAGAATGTGCATACTCAGTTGATTCCATTTATGAAATAAAACACATTTTCTGAAAACTCGTGTTTTTTAAGAAATCATGTAAACCTTCTAGAAGCTGTTATTTTAAAAAACGGTGGAAGTAAGCTTTTCTTAATTCCGGACGCATGTGCAAACTATAGAAAGTCATTATGACGTAGAATGTGCATACTTTGTAGATTCCATTTATGAAATAAAACACATTTTCTAAAAACTCGTATTTTTTACGAAATCATGTAAACCTTCTAGAATCTGTGATTTTAAAAAACGGGGGAGGTAAGCTTTTCTTATTTCCGGACGCATGCGTAAAATATAGAAAGTCGTTATGACGTAGAATGTGCATACTTTGTAGATTCCATTTATGAAATAAAACACATTTTCTAAAAACTCGTGTTTTTTACGAAATCATGTAAACCTTCTAGATGCTGTGATTTTAAAAAACGGTGGAAGTAAGCTTTTCTTATTTCCGGACGAATGCACAAACTATAGAAATTCGTTATGACGTAGAATGTGCATACTTTGTTGATTCTATTTATGAAATAAAACACATTTTCTAAAAACTCGTGTTTTTTACGAAATCATTTAAACCTTCTAGAAGCTGTGATTTTAAAAAACGATGGAAGTAAGCTTTTCTTATTTCCAAACACATGCGGAAACTATAGAAATTCGTTATGACGTAGAATGTGCATACTTTGTAGATTCCATTTATGAAATAAAACACATTTTCTAAAAACTCGTGTTTTTTACGAAATCATGTAAACCTTCTAGAAGCTTTGATTTTAAAAAACGGGGGAAGTCAGCTTTTCTTATTTCCGGACGCATGCACAAAATATAGAAAGTCGTTATGACGTAGAATGTGCATACTCAGTTGATTCCATTTATGAAATAAAACACATTTTCTGAAAACTCGTGTTTTTTAAGAAATCATGTAAACCTTCTAGAAGCTGTGATTTTAAAAAACGGTGGAAGTAAGCTTTTCTTAATTCCGGACGCATGTGCAAACTATAGAAAGTCATTATGACGTAGAATGTGCATACTTTGTAGATTCCATTTATGAAATAAAACACATTTTCTAAAAACTCGTATTTTTTACGAAATCATGTAAACCTTCTAGAATCTGTTATTTTAAAAAACGGGGGAGGTAAGCTTTTCTTATTTCCGGACGCATGCGTAAAATATAGAAAGTCGTTATGACGTAGAATGTGCATACTTTGTAGATTCCATTTATGAAATAAAACACATTTTCTAAAAACTCTTGTTTTTTACGAAATCATGTAAACCTTCTAGATGCTGTGATTTTAAAAAACGGTGGAAGTAAGCTTTTCTTATTTCCGGACGAATGCACAAACTATAGAAATTCGTTATGACGTAGAATGTGCATACTTTGTTGATTCTATTTATGAAATAAAACACATTTTCTAAAAACTCGTGTTTTTTACGAAATCATTTAAACCTTCTAGAAGCTGTGATTTTAAAAAACGGTGGAAGTAAGCTTTTCTTATTTTCGGACGAATGCGCAAACTGTAGAAAGTCATTATGACGTAGAATGTGCATACTTTGTAGATTCCATTTATGAAATAAAACACATTTTGTAAAAACTCGTATTTTTTACGAAATCATGTAAACCTTGTAGAAGCTGTGATTTTAAAAAACGATGGAAGTAAGCTTTTCTTATTTCCAGACGCATGCGCAAACTATAGAAAGTCGTTATGACGTAGAATGTGCATACTTTGTAGATTCCATTTATGAAATAAAACACATTTTCTAAAAACTCGTGTTTTTTAAGAAATCATGTAAACCTTCTAGAATCTGTGATTTTAAAAGACGGGGGAGGTAAGCTTTTCTTATTTCCGGACGCATGCGCAAACTATAGAAAGTCGTTATGACGTAGAATCTGCATACTTTGTTGATTCTATTTATAAAATAAAACACATTTTCTAAAAACTCGTGTTTTTTACGAAATCATGTAAACCTTCTAGAATCTGTGATTTTAAAAAACGGGGGAGGTAAGCTTTTCTTATTTCCGGACGCATGCGCAAACTATAGAAAGTCGTTATGATGTAGAATGTGCATACTTTGTAGACTACATTTATGAAATAAAACACATTTTCTAAAAACTCGTGTTTTTTACGAAATCATGTAAACCTTCTAGAAGCTGTGATTTTAAAAAACGATGGAAGTAAGCTTTTCTTATTTCCGGACGAATGCACAAACTATAGAAAGTCGTTATGATGTAGAATGTGCATACTTTGTTGATTCTATTTATGAAATAAAACACATTTTCTAAAAACTCGTGTTTTTTACGAAATCATTTAAACCTTCTAGAAGCTGTGATTTTAAAAAACGGTGGAAGTAAGCTTTTCTTATTTTCGGACGAATGCGCAAACTGTAGAAAGTCATTATGACGTAGAATGTGCATACTTTGTAGATTCCATTTATGAAATAAAACACATTTTCTAAAAACTCGTGTTTTTTACGAAATCATGTAAACCTTCTAGAAGCTGTGATTTTAAAAAACGGTGGATGTAAGCTTTTCTTATTTCCGGACGAATGCGCAAACTATAGAAAGTCGTTATGACGTAGAATGTGCATACTTTTTAGATTCCATTTATGAAATAAAACACATTTTCTAAAAACTCGTGTTTTTTACGAAATCATGTAAAGCTTCTAGAAGCTTTCATTTTAAAAAACGGTGGAAGTAAGCTTTTCTTATTTCCGGACGCATGTGCAAACTATAGAAAGTCGTTATGACGTAGAATGTGCATACTTTGTAGATTCCATTTATGAAATATAACACATTTTCTAAAAACTCGTGTTTTTTAAGAAATCATGTAAACCTTCTAGAATCTGTGATTTTAAAAGATGGGGGAGGTAAGCTTTTCTTATTTCCGGATGCATGCGCAAACTATAGAAAGTCGTTATGACGTAGAATCTGCATACTTTGTTGATTCTATTTATGAAATAAAACACATTTTCTAAAAACTCGTGTTTTTTACCAAATCATGTAAACCTTCTAGAATCTGTGATTTTAAAAAACGGGGGAGGTAAGCTTTTCTTATTTCCGGACGCATGCGCAAACTATAGAAAGTCGTTATCACGTAGAATGTGCATACTTTGTAGACTCCATTAATGAAATAAAACACATTTTCTAAAAACTCGTGTTTTTTACGAAATCATGTAAACATTCTAGAAGCTGTGATTTTAAAAAACGGTGGAAGTAAGCTTTTCTTATTTCCGGACGAATGCACAAACTATAGAAAGTCGTTATGACATAGAATGTGCATACTTTGTTCATTCTATTTATGAAATAAAACTCATTTTCTAAAAACTCGTGTTTTTTACGAAATCATGTAAACTTTCTAGAATCTGTGATTTTAAAAAACGGGGGAGGTAAGCTTTTCTTATTTCCGGACGCATGCGCAAACTATAGAAAGTCGTTATGATGTAGAATGTGCATACTTTGTAGATTCCATTTATGAAATAAAACACATTTTCTAAAAACTCGTGTTTTTTACGAACTCATGTAAACCTTCTAGAAGCTGTGATTTTAAAAAACGGTGGAAGTAAGCTTTTCTTATTTCCGGACGCATGCGCAAACTATAGAAAGTCGTTATGACGTAGAATCTGCATACTTTGTTGATTCTATTTATAAAATAAAACACATTTTCTAAAAACTCGTGTTTTTTACGAAATCATGTAAACCTTCTAGAATCTGTGATTTTAAAAAACGGGGGAGGTAAGCTTTTCTTATTTCCGGACGCATGCGCAAACTATAGAAAGTCGTTATGATGTAGAATGTGCATGCTTTGTAGATTCCATTTATGAAATAGAACACATTTTCTAAAAACTCGTGTTTTTTAAGAAATCATGTAAACCTTCTAGAATCTGTGATTTTAAAAGACGGGGGAGGTAAGCTTTTCTTATTTCCGGGCGCATGCGCAAACTATAGAAAGTCGTTATGACGTAGAATCTGTATACTTTGTTGATTCTATTTATAAAATAAAACACATTTTCTAAAAACTCGTGTTTTTTACGAAATCATGTAAACCTTCTAGAATCTGTGATTTTAAAAAACGGGGGAGGTAAGCTTTTCGTATTTCCGGACGCAAGCGCAAACTATAGAAAGTCGTTATGACGTAGAATGTGCATACTTTGTAGACTCCATTTATGAAATAAAACACATTTTCTAAAAACTCGTGTTTTTTACGAAATCATGTAAACCTTCTAGAAGCTGTGATTTTAAAAAACGATGGAAGTAAACTTTTCTTATTTCCGGACGAATTCACAAACTATCGAAATTTGTTATGACGTAGAATGTGCATACTTTGTTGATTCTATTTATGAAATAAAACACATTTTCTAAAAACTCGTGTTTTTTACGAAATCATGTAAACCTTCTAGAATCTGTGATTTTAAAAAATGGGGGAGGTAAAGTTTTCTTATTTCCGGACGCATGCGCAAACTATAGAAAGTCGTTATGACGTAGAATGTGCATACTTTGTACATTCCATTTATGAAATAAAACACATTTTCTAAAAACTCGTGTTTTTTACGAAATCATGTAAAGCTTCTAGAAGCTGTTATTTTAAAAAATGATTGAAGTAAGCTTTTCTTATTTCCGGACGCATGCGCAAACTATAGAAAGTCGTTATGACGTAGAATGTGCATACTTTGTAGATTCCATTTATGAAATAAAACACATTTTCTAAAAACTCGTGTTTTTTACGAAATCATGTAAACCTTCTAGATGCTGTGATTTTAAAAAATGGTGCAAGTAAGCTTTTCTTATTTCCGGACGCATGCGCAACCTATAGAAAGTCGTTATGACGTAGAATGTGCATACTTTGTTGATTCCAATTATGAAATAAAACATATTTTCTAAAAACTCATGTTTTTTAAGAAATCATGTAAACCTTCTAGAAGCTATGATTTTAAAAAAAGGGGGAAGTAAGCTTTTCTTATTTTCGGACGCATGCGCAAACTATAGAAATTCCTTATGACGTAGAATGTGCATACTTTGTAGATTCCATTTATGAAATAAAACACATTTTCTAAAAACTCGTGTTTTTTTACGAAGTCCTGTAAACCTTCTAGAAGCTGTGATTTTAAAAAACGGTGGAAGTAAGCTTTTCTTTTTTCCGGACGAATGCGCAAACTATAGAAATTCCTAATGACGTAGAATGTGCATACTTTGTTGATTCTATTTATGAAATGAAACACATTTTCTAAAAACTCGTGTTTTTTACGAAATCATGTAAACCTTCTAGAAGCTGTGATTTTAAAAAACGGTGGATGTAAGCTTTTCTTATTTCCGGATGAATGCACAAACTATAGAAAGTCGTTATGACGTAGAATGTGCATACTTTGTAGATTCCATTTATGGAATAAAACACATTTTCTAAAAACTCGTGTTTTTTACGAAATCATGTAAAGCTTCTAGAAGCTGTGATTTTAAAAGACGGTGGAAGTAAGGTTTTCTTATTTCCGGACGCATGCGCAAACTATAGAAAGTCGTTATGACGTAGAATCTGCATACTTTGTTGATTCTATTTATGAAATAAAACACATTTTCTAAAAACTCGTGTTTTTTACGAAATCATGTAAACCTTCTAGAAGCTGTGATTTTAAAAAACGGTGGAAGTAAGCTTTTCCTATTTCCGGACGCATGCGCAAACTATAGAAAGTCGTTATGACGTAGAATGTGCATACTTTGTTGATTCCATTTATGAAATAAAACACATTTTCTAAAAACTCGTGTTTTTTACGAAATCACGTAAACATTCTAGAAGCTGTGATTTTAAAAAATGGGGGAGGTAAGCTTTTCTTATTTCCAAACGCACGCGCAAACTATAGAAAGTCGTTATGACGTAGAATGTGCATACTTTGTTGATTCCATTTATGAAATAAAATACATTTTCTAAAAACTCGTGTTTTTTACGAAATCATGTAAACCTTCTAGAAGCTGTGATTTTAAAAAAAGGGGGAAGTAAGCTATTCTTTTTTCCGGACGCATGCACAAACTATAGAAAGCCGTTACGACGTAGAATGTGCATACTTTGTTGATTCAATTTATGAAATAAAACACATTTTCTAAAACCTCGTGTTTTTTAAGAAATCATGTAAACCTTCTAACCGCTGTGATTTTAAAAAATGGGGGAAGTAAGCTTTTCTTATTTCCTAACGCATGCGCAAACTATAGAAAGTCTTTATGACGTAGAATGTGCATACTTTGTAGATTCCATTGATGAAATAAGAAACATTTTCTAAAAACTCGTGTTTTTTAAGAAATCATGTAAACCTTCTAGAAGCTATTATTTTAAAAAACGATGGAAGTAAGCTTTTCTTATTTCCGGACGCATGCGGAAACTATAGAAAGTCGTTATGACGTAGAATGTGCATACTTTGTTGATTCCATTTATGAAATAAAAGACATTTTCTAAAAACTCGTGTTTTTTAACAAATCATGTAAACCTTCTAGAAGCTATGATTTTAAAAAACGGGGGAAGTAAGCTTTTCTTATTTCCAAATGCATGCGCAAACTATTGAAAGTCGTTATGACGTAGAATATGCATACTTTGTTGATTCCATTTATGAAATAAAACACATTTTCTAAAAACTCGTGTTTTTTACGAAATCATGTAAACCTTCTAGAAGCTGTGATTTTAAAAAATGGGGGAAGTAAGCTTTTCTTATTTCCGGACGCATACGCAAACTATAGAGAGTCGTTATGATGTAGAATGTGCATACTTTGTTGATTCCATTTATGAAATAAAACAGATTTTCTAAAAACTCATGTTTTTTACGAAATCATGTAAACCTTCTAGAAGCTGTGATTTTAAAAAACGGGGGAAGTAATCTTTTGTTATTTCCAAACGCACGCGCAAACTATAGAAATTCGTTATGACATAGAATGTGCATACTTTGTTGGTTCCATTTATGAAATAAAACACATTTTCTAAAAACTCATGTTTTTTACGAAATCATGTAAACCTTCTAGAAGCTTAGATTTTAAAAAACGGGGGAAGTAAGCTTTTCTTATTTCCGGACGCATGCACAAACTATAGAAAGTCCTTATGACGTAGAATGTGCATACTTTGTTGATTCCATTTATGAAATAAAACACATTTTCTAAAAACTCGTGTTTTTTAAGAAATCATGTAAACCTTCTAGACGCTGTGATTTTAAAAAACGGGGGAAGTAAGCTTTTGTTATTTCCAAACGCACGCGCAAACTATAGAAAGTCGTTATGACATAGAATGTGCATACTTTGTAGATTCCATTTATGAAATAAGACAGATTTTCTAAAATCTCATGTTTTTTAAGAAATCATGTAAACCTTCTAGAAGCTGTGATTTTAAAAAATGGGGGAAGTAAGCTTTTCTTATTTTCGGACGCATGCGCAAAACTATAGAAAGTCGTTATGACGTACAATGTGCATACTTTGTTGATTCCATTTATGAAATAAAACACATTTTCTAAAAACTCGTGTTTTTTACGAAATCATGTAACCCTTCTAAAAGCTGTGATTTTAAAAAACGGGGAAGGTAAGCTTTTCTTATTTCCAAACGCATGCGCAAACTATAGAAAGTCGTTATGACATAGAATGTGCATACTTTGTTGATTCCATTTATGAAATAAAACACATTTTCTAAAAACTCGTGTTTTTTAACAAATCATGTAAACCTTCTAGAAGCTGTGATTTTAAAAAACGGGGGAAGTAAGCTTTTCTTATTTCCCAACGCATGCGCAAACTATAGAAAGACGTTATGACGTAGAATGTGCATACTTTTTTGATTCCATTTATGAAACAAAACACATTTTCTAAAAACTCGTGTTTTTTAAGAAATCATGTAAACCTTCTAGAAGCTGTGATTTTGAAAAACGGTGGATTAAGCTCTTCTTAGTTCCGGACGCATGCGCAAACTATAGAAAGTCGTTATGACGGAGAATGTGCATACTTTGTTGATTCCATTGGTGAAATAAAACACATTTTCTAAAAACTCGTGTTTTTTAAGAAATCCTGTAAACCTTCTAGAAGCTGTGATTTTAAAAAACGGTGGAAGTAAGCTTTTCTTATTTACGGTCGAATGCGCAAACTATTGAAAGTCGTTATTACGTAGAATGTGCATACTTTGTTGATTCCATTTATGAAATAAAACACATTTTCTAAAAACTTGTGTTTTCTAAGAAATCATGTAAACCTTCCAGATGCTGTTATTTTAACAAACGGGGGAAGTAACTTTTCTTATTTCCCAACGCATGCGCAAACTATAGAAAATTGTTATGACCTAGAATGTGCATACTTTGTTGATTCCATTTATGAAATAAAACAGATTTTCTAAAAACTCGTGTTTTTTAAGAAATCATGTACACCTTCTAGAAGCTGTGATTTTAAAAAACGGGGGAAGTAAGCTTTTGTTATTTCCGGACGCATGCGCAAACTATAGAAAGTCGTTATGACGTAGAATGTGCATACTTTGTTGATTCCATTTATGAAATAAAACACATTTTCTAAAAACTCGTGTTTTTTAAGAAATCATGTAAACCTTCTAGAAGCTGTGATTTTAAAAAACGGGGGAAGTAAACTTTTCTTATTTCCGGACGAATGCGCAAACTATAGAAAGTTGTTATGACGTAGAATGTGCATACTTTGTAGATTCTATTTATGAAATAAAACACATTTTCTAAAAACTTGTGTTTTTTAAGAAATCATGTAAACCTTCTAGAAGCTGTGATTTTAAAAAACGGTGGAAGTAAGCTTTTCTTATTTTCGGACACATGAGAAAACTATAGAAAGTCGTTATGATGTAGAATATGCATACTTTGTTTATTCCATTTATGAAATAAAACACATTTTCTAAAAACTCGTGTTTTTTACGAAATCATGTAAACCTTCTAGAAGCTGTGATTTTAAAAAACGGAGGAAGTAAGCTTTTCTTATTTCCGGACACATGCGCAAACTATAGAAAGTCGTTATGATGTAGAATGTGCATACTTTGTTGATTCTATTTATGAAATAAAACACATTTTCTAAAAACTCGTGTTTTTTACGAAATCATGTAAACCTTCTAGAAGCTGTGATTTTAAAAAACGGGGGAAGTAAGCTTTTCTTATTTCCAAACGCACGCGCAAACTATAGAAAGTCGTTATGACATAGAATGTGCATACTTTGTTGATTCCATTTATGAAATAAGACACATTTTCTAAAAACTCGTGTTTTTTACGAAATCATGTAAACCTTCTAGAAGCTGTGATTTTAAAAAACGGGGGAAGTAAGCTTTTCTTATTTCCGGACGCATGCGCAAACTATAGAAAGTCCTTATGATGTAGAATGTGCATACTTTGTTGATTCCATTTGTGAAATAAAACACATTTTCTAAAAACTCGTGTTTTTTAAGAAATCATGTAAACCTTCTAGACGCTGTGATTTTAAAAAACAGGGGAAGTAAGCTTTTCTTATTTCCAAACGCATGCGCAAACTATAGAAAGTCGTTATGACGTATAATGTGCATACTTTGTAGATTCCATTTATGAAATAAGACAGATTTTCTAAAAACTCCTGTTTTTTAAGAAATCATGTAAACCTTCTAGAAGCTGTGATTTTAAAAAACGGGGGAAGTAAGCTTTTCTTCTTTTCGGACGCATGCGTAAAACTATAGAAAGTCGTTATGACGTATAATGTTCATACTTTGTTGATTTCATTCATGAAATAAAACACATTTTCTAAAAACTCGTGTTTTTTAAGAAATGATGTAACCCTTCTAAAAGCTGTGATTTTAAAAAACGGGGAAGGTAAGCTTTTCTTATTTCCAAACGCATGCGCAAACTATAGAAAGTCTTTATGACATAGAATGTGCATACTTTCTTGATTCCATTTATTAAATAAAACACATTTTCTAAAAACTCATGTTTTTTAACAAATCATGTAAACCTTCTAGAAGCTGTGATTTTAAAAAACGGGGGAAGTAAGCTTTTCTTATTTCCAAACGCATTCGCAAACTATAGAAAGTCGTTATGACGTAGAATGTGCATACTTTGTTGATTCCATTTATGAAATAAAACACATTTTCTAAAAACTCGTGTTTTTTAAGAAATCATGTAAACCTTCTAGAAGCTGTGATTTTGAAAAACGGTGGATTAAGCTTTTCTTATTTCCGGACGCATGCGCAAACTATAGAAAGTTGTTATGACGCAGAATGTGCATACTTTGTTTATTGCATTTATGAAATAAAACACATTTTCTAAAAACTCATGTTTTTTAAGAAATCTTGTAAACCTTCTAGAAGCTGTGATTTTAAAAAACGGGGGAAGTAAGCTTTTCTTATTTCCGGACGCATTCGTAAACTATAGAAAGTCGTTATGACGTAGAATGTGCATACTTTGTTGATTCCATTTATGAAATAAAACACATTTTCTAAAAACTCATGTTTTTTACGAAATCATGTAAACCTTCTAGAAGCTGTGATTTTAAAAAATGGTGGAAGTAAGCTTTTCTTATTTCCGGACGCATGCTCAAACTTTAGAAAGTCGTTATGATGTAGAATGTGCATACTTTGTAGATTCCATTTATGAAATAAAACACATTTTCTAAAAACTCGTGTTTTTTACGAAATCATGTAAACCTTCTAGAAGCTATTATTTTAAAAAACGGTGGAAGAAAGCTTTTCTTATTTCCAGACGCATGCGGAAACTATAGAAAGTCGTTACGACGTAGAATGTGCATACTTTGTTGATTCCATTTATGAAATAAAACACATTTTCTAAAAACTCGTGTTTTTTAACAAATCATGTAAACCTTCTAGAAGCTGTGATTTTAAAAAACGGGGGAAGTAAGCTTTTCTTATTTCCAAACGCATGCGCAAACTATAGAAAGTCGTTACGACATAGAATGTGCATACTTTTTGATTCCATTTATGAAATAAAACACATTTTCTAAAAACTCGTGTTTTTTAAGAAATCATGTAAACCTTCTAGAAGCTGTGATTTTGAAAAACGGTGGAAGTAAGCTTTTCTTATTTCCGGACGCATGCGCAAACTATGGAAAGTTCTTATGACGAAGAATGTGCATACTTTGTTGATTCCATTTATGAAATAAAACACATTTTCTAAAAACTCGTGTTTTTTAACAAATCATGTAAACCTTCTAGAAGCTGTGATTTTAAAAAACGGGGGAAGTAAGCTTTTCTTATTTCCAAACGCGTGCGCAAACTATAGAAAGTCGTTACGACATAGAATGTGCATACTTTGTTGATTCGATTTATGAAATAAAACACATTTTGTAAAAACTCATGTTTTTTACGAAATCATGTAAACCTTCTAGAAGTTGTGATTTTAAAAAACGGTGGAAGTAAGCTTTTCTTATTTCCGGACGCATGCGCAAACTATAGAAAGTCGTTATGACGTAGATTGTGCATACTTTGTAGATTCCATTTATGAAATAAAACACAATTTATAAAAACTCGTGTTTTTTACGAAATCATGTAAAGCTTCTAGAAGCTGTGATTTTAAAAAACGGTGGAAGTAAGCTTTTCATATTTCCGAACGCATGCGCAAACTGTAGAAAGTCGTTATGATGTAGAATGTGCATACTTTGTTGATTCTATTTATGAAATAAAACACATTTTCTAAAAACTCGTGTTTTTTACGAAATCATGTAAACCTTCTAGAATATGTGATTTTAAAAAACGGGGGAGGTAAGCTTTTCTTATTTCCGGACGCATGCGCAAACTATAGAAAGTCGTTATGACGTAGAATGTGCATACTTTATAGATTCCATTTATGAAATAGAACACATTTTCTAAAAACTCGTGTTTTTTACGAAATCATGTAAACCTTCTAGAAGCTGTGATTTTAAAAAACAGTGGAAGTAAGCTTTTCCTATTTCCGGACGCATGCGCAAACTATAGAAAGTCGTTATGACGTAGAATGTGCATACTTTGTAGATTCCATTTATGAAATAAAACACATTTTCTAAAAACTCGTGTTTTTTACGAAATCATGTAAACCTTATAGAAGCTGTGATTTTAAAAAACGGTGGAAGTAAGCTTTTCTTATTTCCGGACGAATGCGCAAACTATAGAAAGTCGTTATGACGTAGAATGTGCATACTTTGTTGATTGCATTTATGAAATAAAACACATTTTCTAAAAACTCGTATTTTTTAAGCAATCATGTAAACCTTCTAGAAGCTGTGATTTTTAAAAACGGTGGAAGTAAGCTTTTCTTATTTCCGGACACATGCGCAAACTATGGAAAGTCCTTATGACGAAGAATGTGCATACTTTGTTGATTCCATTTATGAAATAAAACACATTTTCTAAAAACTCGTGTTTTTTAACAAATCATGTAAACCTTCTAGAAGCTGTGATTTTAAAAAACGGGGGAAGTAAGCTTTTCTTATTTCCAAACGCATGCGCAAACTATAGAAAGTCGTTACGACATAGAATGTGCATACTTTTGTTGATTCCATTTATGAAATAAAACACATTTTGTAAAAACTCGTGTTTTTTAAGAAATCATGTAAACCTTCTAGAAGCTGTGATTTTAAAAAACGGTGGAAGTAAGCTTTTCTTATTTCCAGACGCATGCACAAACTATAGAAAGTCCTTATGACGTAGAATGTGCATACTTTGTTGATTCCATTTATGAAATAAAACACATTTTCTAAAAACTCGTGTTTTTTACGAAATCATGTAAAGCTTCTAGAAGCTGTGATTTTAAAAAACGGTGGAAGTAAGCTTTTCTTATTTCCGGTTGAATGCGGAAACTATAGAAAGTCATTATTACGTAGAATGTGCATACTTTGTTGATTCCATTTATGAAATAAAACACATTTTCTAAAAACTCGTGTTTTTTAAGAAATCATGAAACCTTCTAGATGTTGTGATTTTAAAAAACGGTGGAAGTAAGCTTTTCTTATTTCCGGATGAATGTGCAAACTATAGAAAGTCGTTATGACGTAGAATGTGCATACTTTGTAGATTCCATTTATGAAATAAAACACATTTTCTAAAAACTCGTGTTTTCTAAGAAATCATGTAAACCTTCTAGAAGCTGTGATTTTAAAAAACGGTGGAAGTAAGCTTTTCTTATTTCCGGACGAATGCGCAAACTATAGAAAGCCGTTATGACATAGAATGTGCATACTTTGTAGATTCCATTTATGAAATAAAACACATTTTCTAAAAACTCATGTTTTTTACGAAATCATGTAAACCTTCTAGAAGCTGTGATTTTAAAAAACGGTGGAAGTAAGCTTTTCTTATTTACGGTCGAATGCGCAAACTATAGAAAGTCGTTATTACGTAGAATGTGCAAACTTTGTTGATTCCATTTATGAAATAAAACACATTTTCTAAAAACTCGTGTTTTCTAAGAAATCATGTAAACCTTCTAGACGCTGTGATTTTAACAAACGGGGGAAGTAACTTTTCTTATTTCCCAACGCATGCGCAAACTATAGAAAATCGTTATGACGTAGAATGTGCATACTTTGTTGATTCCATTTATGAAATAAAACAGATTTTCTAAAAACTCGTGTTTTTTAAGAAATCATGTAAACCTTCTAGAAGCTGTGATTTTAAAAAACGGTGGAAGTAAGCTTTTCTTATTTACGGTCGAATGCGCAAACTATAGAAAGTCGTTATTACGTAGAATGTGCAAACTTTGTTGATTCCATTTATGAAATAAAACACATTTTCTAAAAACTCGTGTTTTCTAAGAAATCATGTAAACCTTCTAGACGCTGTGATTTTAACAAACGGGGGAAGTAACTTTTCTTATTTCCCAACGCATGCGCAAACTATAGAAAATCGTTATGACGTAGAATGTGCATACTTTGTTGATTCCATTTATGAAATAAAACAGATTTTCTAAAAACTCGTGTTTTTTAAGAAATCATGTAAACCTTCTAGAAGCTGTGATTTTAAAAAACGTGGGAAGTAAGCTTTTCTTATTTCCGGACGCATGCGAAAACTATAGAAAGTCGTTATGACGTAGAATGTGCATACTTTGTTGATTCCATTTATGAAATAAAACACATTTTCTAAAAACTCGTGTTTTTTACGAAATAATGTAAACCTTCTGGAAGCTGTGATTTTAAAAAACGGGGGAAGTAAGCTTTTCTTATTTCCAAACGCATGCACAAACTATAGAAAGTCGTTATGACGTAGAATGTGCATACTTTGTAGATTCCATTTATGAAATAAAACACATTTTCTAAAAACTCGTGTTTTTTACGAAATCATGTAAACCTTCTAGAAGCTGTGATTTTAAAAAACGGGGGAAGTAAGCTTTTCTTATTTCCGGACGCATGCTCAAACTTTAGAAAGTCGTTATGATGTAGAATGTGCATACTTTGTAGATTCCATTTATGAAATAAAACACATTTTCTAAAAACTCGTGTTTTTTACGAAATCATGTAAACCTTCTAGAAGCTATTATTTTAAAAAACGGTGGAAGTAAGCTTTTCTTATTTCCAGACGCATGCGGAAACTATAGAAAGTCGTTATGACGTAGATTGTGCATACTTTGTAGATTCCATTTATGAAATAAAACACATTTTCTAAAAACTCGTGTTTTTTAACAAATCATGTAAACCTTCTAGAAGCTGTGATTTTAAAAAACGGGGGAAGTAAGCGTTTCTTATTTCCAAACGCATGCGCAAACTATAGAAAGTCGTTACGACATAGAATGTGCATACTTTGTTGATTCGATTTATGAAATAAAACACATTTTGTAAAAACTCATGTTTTTTACGAAATCATGTAAACCTTCTAGAAGTTGTGATTTTAAAAAACGGGGGAAGTAAGCTTTTCTTATTTCCAAACGCATGCGCAAACTATAGAAAGTCGTTACGACATAGAATGTGCATACTTTTTGATTCCATTTATGAAATAAAACACATTTTCTAAAAACTCGTGTTTTTTAAGAAATCATGTAAACCTTCTAGAAGCTGTGATTTTGAAAAACGGTGGAAGTAAGCTTTTCTTATTTCCGGACGCATGCGCAAACTATGGAAAGTTCTTATGACGAAGAATGTGCATACTTTGTTGATTCCATTTATGAAATAAAACACATTTTCTAAAAACTCATGTTTTTTAACAAATCATGTAAACCTTCTAGAAGCTGTGATTTTAAAAAACGGGGGAAGTAAGCTTTTCTTATTTCCAAACGCGTGCGCAAACTATAGAAAGTCATTACGACATAGAATGTGCATACTTTGTTGATTCTATTTATGAAATAAAACACATTTTGTAAAAACTCATGTTTTTTACGAAATCATGTAAACCTTCTAGAAGTTGTGATTTTAAAAAACGGTGGAAGTAAGCTTTTCTTATTTCCGGACGCATGCGCAAACTATAGAAAGTCGTTATGACGTAGATTGTGCATACTTTGTAGATTCCATTTATGAAATAAAACACAATTTATAAAAACTCGTGTTTTTTACGAAATCATGTAAAGCTTCTAGAAGCTGTGATTTTAAAAAACGGTGGAAGTAAGCTTTTCATATTTCCGAACGCATGCGCAAACTGTAGAAAGTCGTTATGATGTAGAATGTGCATACTTTGTTGATTCTATTTATGAAATAAAACACATTTTCTAAAAACTCGTGTTTTTTACGAAATCATGTAAACCTTCTAGAAGTTGTGATTTTAAAAAACGGTGGAAGTAAGCTTTTCTTATTTCCGGACGCATGCGCAAACTTTAGAAAGTCGTTATGACGTAGATTGTGCATACTTTGTAGATTCCATTTATGAAATAAAACACAATTTATAAAAACTCGTGTTTTTTACGAAATCATGTAAAGCTTCTAGAAGCTGTGATTTTAAAAAACGGTGGAAGTAAGCTTTTCATATTTCCGAACGCATGCGCAAACTGTAGAAAGTCGTTATGATGTAGAATGTGCATACTTTGTTGATTCTATTTATGAAATAAAACACATTTTTTAAAAACTCGTGTTTTTTACGAAATCATGTAAACCTTCTAGAATATGTGATTTTAAAAAACGGGGGAGGTAAGCTTTTCTTATTTCCGGACGCATGCGCAAACTATGGAAGTCGTTATGACGTAGAATGTGCATACTTTATAGATTCCATTTATGAAATAGAACACATTTTCTAAAAACTCGTGTTTTTTACGAAATCATGTAAACCTTCTAGAAGCTGTGATTTTAAAAAACGGTGGAAGTAAGCTTTTCCTATTTCCGGACGCATGCGCAAACTATAGAAAGTCGTTATGACGTAGAATGTGCATACTTTGTAGATTCCATTGATGAAATAAAACAAATTTTCTAAAAACTCGTGTTTTTTACGAAATCATGTAAACCTTATAGAAGCTGTGATTTTAAAAAACGGTGGAAGTAAGCTTTTCTTGTTTCCGGACTAATGCGCAAACTATAGAAAGTCGTTATGACGTAGAATGTGCATACTTTGTTGATTGCATTTATGAAATAAAACACATTTTCTAAAAACTCGTATTTTTTAAGCAATCATGTAAACCTTCTAGAAGCTGTGATTCTAAAAAACGGTGGAAGTAAGCTTTTCTTATTTCCAGACGCATGTGCAAACTATGGAAAGTCCTTATGACGAAGAATGTGCATACTTTGTTGATTCCATTTATGAAATAAAACACATTTTCTAAAAACTCGTGTTTTTTAACAAATCATGTAAACCTTCTAGAAGCTGTGATTTTAAAAAACGGGGGAAGTAAGCTTTTCTTATTTCCGAACGCATGCGCAAACTATAGAAAGTCGTTACGACATAGAATGTGCATACTTTTGTTGATTCCATTTATGAAATAAAACACATTTTGTAAAAACTCGTGTTTTTTAAGAAATCATGTAAACCTTCTAGAAGCTGTGATTTTAAAAAACGGTGGAAGTAAGCTTTTCTTATTTCCAGACGCATGCGCAAACTATAGAAAGTCCTTATGACGTAGAATGTGCATACTTTGTTGATTCCATTTATGAAATAAAACACATTTTCTAAAAACTCGTGTTTTTTACAAAATCATGTAAACCTTCTAGAAGCTGTGATTTTAAAAAACGGTGGAAGTAAGCTTTTCTTATTTCCGGTTGAATGCGGAAACTATAGAAAGTCATTATTACGTAGAATGTGCATACTTTGTTGATTCCATTTATGAAATAAAACACATTTTCTAAAAACTCGTGTTTTTTAAGAAATCATGAAACCTTCTAGATGTTGTGATTTTAAAAAACGGTGGAAGTAAGCTTTTCTTATTTCCGGATGAATGTGCAAACTATAGAAAGTCGTTATGACGTAGAATGTGCATACTTTGTAGATTCCATTTATGAAATAAAACACATTTTCTAAAAACTCGTGTTTTTACGAAATCATGTAAACCTTCTAGAAGCTGTGATTTTAAAAAACGGTGGAAGTAAGCTTTTCTTATTTCCGGACGAATGCGCAAACTATAGAAAGCCGTTATGACATCGAATGTGCATACTTTGTAGATTCCATTTATGAAATAAAACACATTTTCTAAAAACTCATGTTTTTTACGAAATCATGTAAACCTTCTAGAAGCTGTGATTTTAAAAAACGGTTGAAGTAAGCTTTTCTTATTTCCAGACGAATGCGCAAACTATAGAAAGTCGTTATGACGTCGAATGTGCATACTTTGTCGATTCCATTGATGAAATAAAACACATTTTCTAAAAAATCGTGTTTTTTAAGAAATCATTTAAACCTTCTAGAAGCTGTGATTTTAAAAAACGGAGGAAGTAAGCTTTTCTTGTTTCCGAACGCATGCGCAAACTAGAGAAAGTCGTTATGACGTAGAATGTGCATACTTTGTTGATTCCATTTATGAAATAAAACACATTTTCTAAAAACTCGTGTTTTTTAAGAAATCATGTAAACCTTCTAGAAGCTGTGATTTTGAAAAACGGTGGAAGTAAGCTTTTTTTATTTCCGGATGAATGTGCATACTATAGAAAGTCGTTATGACGTAGAATGTGCATACTTTGTATATTCCATTTATGAAATAAAACACATTTTCTAAAAACTCGTGTTTTTTAATAAATCATGTAAACCTTCTAGAAGCTGTGATTTTAAAAAACGGGGGAAGTAAGCTTTTCTTATTTCCGGACGCATGCACAAACAATAGAAAGTCGTTATGACGTAGAATGTCCACACTTTGTTGATTCCATTTATGAAATAAAACACATTTTCTAAAAACTCGTGTTTTTTAAGAAATCTTGTAAACCTTCTAGAAGCTGTGATATTAAAAAACGGGGGAAGTAAGCTTTTCTTATTTCCGGACGCATTCGTAAACTATAGAAAGTCGTTATGACGTAGAATGTGCATACTTTGTTGATTCCATTTATGAAATAAAACACATTTTCTAAAAACTCATGTTTTTTACGAAATCATGTAAACCTTCTAGAAGCTGTGATTTTAAAAAACGGTGGAAGTAAGCTTTTCTTATTTACGGTCGAATGCGCAAACTATAGAAAGTCGTTATTACGTAGAATGTGCAAACTTTGTTGATTCCATTTATGAAATAAAACACATTTTCTAAAAACTCGTGTTTTCTAAGAAATCATGTAAACCTTCTAGACGCTGTGATTTTAACAAACGGGGGAAGTAACTTTTCTTATTTCCCAACGCATGCGCAAACTATAGAAAATCGTTATGACGTAGAATGTGCATACTTTGTTGATTCCATTTATGAAATAAAACAGATTTTCTAAAAACTCGTGTTTTTTAAGAAATCATGTAAACCTTCTAGAAGCTGTGATTTTAAAAAACGGTGGAAGTAAGCTTTTCTTATTTACGGTCGAATGCGCAAACTATAGAAAGTCGTTATTACGTAGAATGTGCAAACTTTGTTGATTCCATTTATGAAATAAAACACATTTTCTAAAAACTCGTGTTTTCTAAGAAATCATGTAAACCTTCTAGACGCTGTGATTTTAACAAACGGGGGAAGTAAGCTTTTCTTATTTCCAAACGCATGCGCAAACTATAGAAAGTCGTTATGATGTAGAATGTGGATACTTTGTAGATTCCATTTATGAAATAAAACACATTTTCTAAAAACTCGTGTTTTTTACGAAATCATGTAAACCTTCTAGAAGCTATTATTTTAAAAAACGGTGGAAGTAAGCTTTTCTTATTTCCAGACGCATGCGGAAACTATAGAAAGTCGTTATGACGTAGAATGTGCATACTTTGTTGATTCCATTTATGAAATAAAACACATTTTCTAAAAACTCGTGTTTTTTAACAAATCATGTAAACCTTCTAGAAGCTGTGATTTTAAAAAACGGGGGAAGTAAGCTTTTCTTATTTCCAAACGCATGCGCAAACTATAGAAAGTCGTTACGACATAGAATGTGCATACTCTGTTGATTCCATTTATGAAATAAAACACATTTTCTAAAAACTCGTGTTTTTTAAGAAATCATGTAAACCTTCTAGAAGCTGTGATTTTGAAAAACGGTGGAAGTAAGCTTTTCTTATTTCCGGACGCATGCGCAAACTATAGAAAGTCCTTATGACATAGAATGTGCATACTTTGTTGATTCCATTTATGAAATAAAAGACATTTTCTAAAAACTCATGTTTTTTACGAAATCATGTAAACCTTCTAGAAGCTGTGATTTTAAAAAACGGTGGAAGTAAGCTTTTCTTATTTCCGGTTGAATGCGGAAACTATAGAAAGTCGTTATTACGTAGAATGTGCATACTTTGTTGATTCCATTTATGAAATAAAACACATTTTCTAAAAACTCGTGTTTTTTAAGAAATCATGAAACCTTCTAGATGTTGTGATTTTAAAAAACGGTGGAAGTAAGCTTTTCTTATTTCCGGACGCATGCGCAAACTATAGAAAGTCCTTATGACGTAGAATGTGCATACTTTGTAGATTCCATTTATGAAATAAAACACATTTTCTAAAAACTCGTGTTTTTTAAGAAATCATGTAAACCTTCTAGAAGCTGTGATTTTGAAAAACGGTGGAAGTAAGCTTTTCTTATTTCCGGACGCATGCGCAAACTATAGAAAGTCCTTATGACGTAGAATGTGCATACTTTGTAGATTCCATTTATGAAATAAAACACATTTTCTAAAAACTCGTGTTTTTTAAGAAATCATGTAAACCTTCTAGAAGCTGTGATTTTGAAAAACGGTGGAAGTAAGCTTTTCTTATTTCCGGACGCATGCACAAACTATAGAAAGTCGTTATGACGTAGAATGTCCATACTTTGTTGATTCCATTTATGAAATAAAACACATTTTCTAAAAACTCGTGTTTTTTACGAAATCATGTAAACCTTCTAGAAGCTTTGATTTTAAAAAACGGGGGAAGTAAGCTTTTCTTATTTCCGGACGCATGCACAAAATATAGAAAGTCGTTATGACGTAGAATGTGCATACTCAGTTGATTCCATTTATGAAATAAAACACATTTTCTGAAAACTCGTGTTTTTTAAGAAATCATGTAAACCTTCTAGAAGCTGTGATTTTAAAAAACGGTGGAAGTAAGCTTTTCTTAATTCCGGACGCATGTGCAAACTATAGAAAGTCATTATGACGTAGAATTTGCATACTTTGTAGATTCCATTTATGAAATAAAACACATTTTCTAAAAACTCGTATTTTTTACAAAATCATGTAAACCTTCTAGAATCTGTGATTTTAAAAAACGGGGGAGGTAAGCTTTTCTTATTTCCGGACGCATGCGTAAAATATAGAAAGTCGTTATGACGTAGAATGTGCATACTTTGTAGATTCCATTTATGAAATAAAACACATTTTCTAAAAACTCTTGTTTTTTACGAAATCATGTAAACCTTCTAGATGCTGTGATTTTAAAAAACGGTGGAAGTAAGCTTTTCTTATTTCCGGACGAATGCACAAACTATAGAAATTCGTTATGACGTAGAATGTGCATACTTTGTTGATTCTATTTATGAAATAAAACACATTTTCTAAAAACTCGTGTTTTTTACGAAATCATGTAAACCTTCTAGAAGCTGTGATTTTAAAAAACGGTGGAAGTAAGCTTTTCTTATTTCCAAACACATGCGGAAACTATAGAAATTCGTCATGACGTAGAATGTGCATACTTTGTAGATTCCATTTATGAAATAAAACACATTTTCTAAAAACTCGTGTTTTTTACGAAATCATGTAAACCTTCTAGAAGCTTTGATTTTAAAAAACGGGGGAAGTAAGCTTTTCTTATTTCCGGACGCATGCACAAAATATAGAAAGTCGTTATGACGTAGAATGTGCATACTCAGTTGATTCCATTTATGAAATAAAACACATTTTCTGAAAACTCGTGTTTTTTAAGAAATCATGTAAACCTTCTAGAAGCTGTTATTTTAAAAAACGGTGGAAGTAAGCTTTTCTTAATTCCGGACGCATGTGCAAACTATAGAAAGTCATTATGACGTAGAATGTGCATACTTTGTAGATTCCATTTATGAAATAAAACACATTTTCTAAAAACTCGTATTTTTTACGAAATCATGTAAACCTTCTAGAATCTGTGATTTTAAAAAACGGGGGAGGTAAGCTTTTCTTATTTCCGGACGCATGCGTAAAATATAGAAAGTCGTTATGACGTAGAATGTGCATACTTTGTAGATTCCATTTATGAAATAAAACACATTTTCTAAAAACTCGTGTTTTTTACGAAATCATGTAAACCTTCTAGATGCTGTGATTTTAAAAAACGGTGGAAGTAAGCTTTTCTTATTTCCGGACGAATGCACAAACTATAGAAATTCGTTATGACGTAGAATGTGCATACTTTGTTGATTCTATTTATGAAATAAAACACATTTTCTAAAAACTCGTGTTTTTTACGAAATCATTTAAACCTTCTAGAAGCTGTGATTTTAAAAAACGATGGAAGTAAGCTTTTCTTATTTCCAAACACATGCGGAAACTATAGAAATTCGTTATGACGTAGAATGTGCATACTTTGTAGATTCCATTTATGAAATAAAACACATTTTCTAAAAACTCGTGTTTTTTAAAAAATCATGTAAACCTTCTAGAAGCTTTGATTTTAAAAAACGGGGGAAGTCAGCTTTTCTTATTTCCGGACGCATGCACAAAATATAGAAAGTCGTTATGACGTAGAATGTGCATACTCAGTTGATTCCATTTATGAAATAAAACACATTTTCTGAAAACTCGTGTTTTTTAAGAAATCATGTAAACCTTCTAGAAGCTGTGATTTTAAAAAACGGTGGAAGTAAGCTTTTCTTAATTCCGGACGCATGTGCAAACTATAGAAAGTCATTATGACGTAGAATGTGCATACTTTGTAGATTCCATTTATGAAATAAAACACATTTTCTAAAAACTCGTATTTTTTACGAAATCATGTAAACCTTCTAGAATCTGTGATTTTAAAAAACGGGGGAGGTAAGCTTTTCTTATTTCCGGACGCATGCGTAAAATATAGAAAGTCGTTATGACGTAGAATGTGCATACTTTGTAGATTCCATTTATGAAATAAAACACATTTTCTAAAAACTCTTGTTTTTTACGAAATCATGTAAACCTTCTAGATGCTGTGATTTTAAAAAACGGTGGAAGTAAGCTTTTCTTATTTCCGGACGAATGCACAAACTATAGAAATTCGTTATGACGTAGAATGTGCATACTTTGTTGATTCTATTTATGAAATAAAACACATTTTCTAAAAACTCGTGTTTTTTACGAAATCATTTAAACCTTCTAGAAGCTGTGATTTTAAAAAACGGTGGAAGTAAGCTTTTCTTATTTTCGGACGAATGCGCAAACTGTAGAAAGTCATTATGACGTAGAATGTGCATACTTTGTAGATTCCATTTATGAAATAAAACACATTTTGTAAAAACTCGTGTTTTTTACGAAATCATGTAAACCTTGTAGAAGCTGTGATTTTAAAAAACGATGGAAGTAAGCTTTTCTTATTTCCAGACGCATGCGCAAACTATAGAAAGTCGTTATGACGTAGAATGTGCATACTTTGTAGATTCCATTTATGAAATAAAACACATTTTCTAAAAACTCGTGTTTTTTAAGAAATCATGTAAACCTTCTAGAATCTGTGATTTTAAAAGACGGGGGAGGTAAGCTTTTCTTATTTCCGGACGCATGCGCAAACTATAGAAAGTCGTTATGACGTAGAATCTGCATACTTTGTTGATTCTATTTATAAAATAAAACACATTTTCTAAAAACTCGTGTTTTTTACGAAATCATGTAAACCTTCTAGAATCTGTGATTTTAAAAAACGGGGGAGGTAAGCTTTTCTTATTTCCGGACGCATGCGCAAACTATAGAAAGTCGTTATGATGTAGAATGTGCATACTTTGTAGACTACATTTATGAAATAAAACACATTTTCTAAAAACTCGTGTTTTTTACGAAATCATGTAAACCTTCTAGAAGCTGTGATTTTAAAAAACGATGGAAGTAAGCTTTTCTTATTTCCGGACGAATGCACAAACTATAGAAAGTCGTTATGATGTAGAATGTGCATACTTTGTTGATTCTATTTATGAAATAAAACACATTTTCTAAAAACTCGTGTTTTTTACGAAATCATTTAAACCTTCTAGAAGCTGTGATTTTAAAAAACGGTGGAAGTAAGCTTTTCTTATTTTCGGACGAATGCGCAAACTGTAGAAAGTCATTATGACGTAGAATGTGCATACTTTGTAGATTCCATTTATGAAATAAAACACATTTTCTAAAAACTCGTGTTTTTTACGAAATCATGTAAACCTTCTAGAAGCTGTGATTTTAAAAAACGGTGGATGTAAGCTTTTCTTATTTCCGGACGAATGCGCAAACTATAGAAAGTCGTTATGACGTAGAATGTGCATACTTTTTAGATTCCATTTATGAAATAAAACACATTTTCTAAAAACTCGTGTTTTTTACGAAATCATGTAAAGCTTCTAGAAGCTTTCATTTTAAAAAACGGTGGAAGTAAGCTTTTCTTATTTCCGGACGCATGTGCAAACTATAGAAAGTCGTTATGACGTAGAATGTGCATACTTTGTAGATTCCATTTATGAAATATAACACATTTTCTAAAAACTCGTGTTTTTTAAGAAATCATGTAAACCTTCTAGAATCTGTGATTTTAAAAGATGGGGGAGGTAAGCTTTTCTTATTTCCGGATGCATGCGCAAACTATAGAAAGTCGTTATGACGTAGAATCTGCATACTTTGTTGATTCTATTTATGAAATAAAACACATTTTCTAAAAACTCGTGTTTTTTACCAAATCATGTAAACCTTCTAGAATCTGTGATTTTAAAAAACGGGGGAGGTAAGCTTTTCTTATTTCCGGACGCATGCGCAAACTATAGAAAGTCGTTATCACGTAGAATGTGCATACTTTGTAGACTCCATTAATGAAATAAAACACATTTTCTAAAAACTCGTGTTTTTTACGAAATCATGTAAACATTCTAGAAGCTGTGATTTTAAAAAACGGTGGAAGTAAGCTTTTCTTATTTCCGGACGAATGCACAAACTATAGAAAGTCGTTATGACATAGAATGTGCATACTTTGTTCATTCTATTTATGAAATAAAACACATTTTCTAAAAACTCGTGTTTTTTACGAAATCATGTAAACTTTCTAGAATCTGTGATTTTAAAAAACGGGGGAGGTAAGCTTTTCTTATTTCCGGACGCATGCGCAAACTATAGAAAGTCGTTATGATGTAGAATGTGCATACTTTGTAGATTCCATTTATGAAATAAAACACATTTTCTAAAAACTCGTGTTTTTTACGAACTCATGTAAACCTTCTAGAAGCTGTGATTTTAAAAAACGGTGGAAGTAAGCTTTTCTTATTTCCGGACGCATGCGCAAACTATAGAAAGTCGTTATGACGTAGAATCTGCATACTTTGTTGATTCTATTTATAAAATAAAACACATTTTCTAAAAACTCGTGTTTTTTACGAAATCATGTAAACCTTCTAGAATCTGTGATTTTAAAAAACGGGGGAGGTAAGCTTTTCTTATTTCCGGACGCATGCGCAAACTATAGAAAGTCGTTATGATGTAGAATGTGCATGCTTTGTAGATTCCATTTATGAAATAAAACACATTTTCTAAAAACTCGTGTTTTTTAAGAAATCATGTAAACCTTCTAGAATCTGTGATTTTAAAAGACGGGGGAGGTAAGCTTTTCTTATTTCCGGGCGCATGCGCAAACTATAGAAAGTCGTTATGACGTAGAATGTGCATACTTTGTAGACTCCATTTATGAAATAAAACAGATTTTCTAAAAACTCGTGTTTTTTAAGAAATCATGTAAACCTTCTAGAAGCTGTGATTTTAAAAAACGGTGGAAGTAAGCTTTTCTTATTTACGGTCGAATGCGCAAACTATAGAAAGTCGTTATTACGTAGAATGTGCAAACTTTGTTGATTCCATTTATGAAATAAAACACATTTTCTAAAAACTCGTGTTTTCTAAGAAATCATGTAAACCTTCTAGACGCTGTGATTTTAACAAACGGGGGAAGTAAGCTTTTCTTATTTCCAAACGCATGCGCAAACTATAGAAAGTCGTTATGATGTAGAATGTGGATACTTTGTAGATTCCATTTATGAAATAAAACACATTTTCTAAAAACTCGTGTTTTTTACGAAATCATGTAAACCTTCTAGAAGCTATTATTTTAAAAAACGGTGGAAGTAAGCTTTTCTTATTTCCAGACGCATGCGGAAACTATAGAAAGTCGTTATGACGTAGAATGTGCATACTTTGTTGATTCCATTTATGAAATAAAACACATTTTCTAAAAACTCGTGTTTTTTAACAAATCATGTAAACCTTCTAGAAGCTGTGATTTTAAAAAACGGGGGAAGTAAGCTTTTCTTATTTCCAAACGCATGCGCAAACTATAGAAAGTCGTTACGACATAGAATGTGCATACTCTGTTGATTCCATTTATGAAATAAAACACATTTTCTAAAAACTCGTGTTTTTTAAGAAATCATGTAAACCTTCTAGAAGCTGTGATTTTGAAAAACGGTGGAAGTAAGCTTTTCTTATTTCCGGACGCATGCGCAAACTATAGAAAGTCCTTATGACATAGAATGTGCATACTTTGTTGATTCCATTTATGAAATAAAAGACATTTTCTAAAAACTCATGTTTTTTACGAAATCATGTAAACCTTCTAGAAGCTGTGATTTTAAAAAACGGTGGAAGTAAGCTTTTCTTATTTCCGGTTGAATGCGGAAACTATAGAAAGTCGTTATTACGTAGAATGTGCATACTTTGTTGATTCCATTTATGAAATAAAACACATTTTCTAAAAACTCGTGTTTTTTAAGAAATCATGAAACCTTCTAGATGTTGTGATTTTAAAAAACGGTGGAAGTAAGCTTTTCTTATTTCCGGACGCATGCGCAAACTATAGAAAGTCCTTATGACGTAGAATGTGCATACTTTGTAGATTCCATTTATGAAATAAAACACATTTTCTAAAAACTCGTGTTTTTTAAGAAATCATGTAAACCTTCTAGAAGCTGTGATTTTGAAAAACGGTGGAAGTAAGCTTTTCTTATTTCCGGACGCATGCGCAAACTATAGAAAGTCCTTATGACGTAGAATGTGCATACTTTGTAGATTCCATTTATGAAATAAAACACATTTTCTAAAAACTCGTGTTTTTTAAGAAATCATGTAAACCTTCTAGAAGCTGTGATTTTGAAAAACGGTGGAAGTAAGCTTTTCTTATTTCCGGACGCATGCACAAACTATAGAAAGTCGTTATGACGTAGAATGTCCATACTTTGTTGATTCCATTTATGAAATAAAACACATTTTCTAAAAACTCGTGTTTTTTACGAAATCATGTAAACCTTCTAGAAGCTTTGATTTTAAAAAACGGGGGAAGTAAGCTTTTCTTATTTCCGGACGCATGCACAAAATATAGAAAGTCGTTATGACGTAGAATGTGCATACTCAGTTGATTCCATTTATGAAATAAAACACATTTTCTGAAAACTCGTGTTTTTTAAGAAATCATGTAAACCTTCTAGAAGCTGTGATTTTAAAAAACGGTGGAAGTAAGCTTTTCTTAATTCCGGACGCATGTGCAAACTATAGAAAGTCATTATGACGTAGAATTTGCATACTTTGTAGATTCCATTTATGAAATAAAACACATTTTCTAAAAACTCGTATTTTTTACAAAATCATGTAAACCTTCTAGAATCTGTGATTTTAAAAAACGGGGGAGGTAAGCTTTTCTTATTTCCGGACGCATGCGTAAAATATAGAAAGTCGTTATGACGTAGAATGTGCATACTTTGTAGATTCCATTTATGAAATAAAACACATTTTCTAAAAACTCTTGTTTTTTACGAAATCATGTAAACCTTCTAGATGCTGTGATTTTAAAAAACGGTGGAAGTAAGCTTTTCTTATTTCCGGACGAATGCACAAACTATAGAAATTCGTTATGACGTAGAATGTGCATACTTTGTTGATTCTATTTATGAAATAAAACACATTTTCTAAAAACTCGTGTTTTTTACGAAATCATGTAAACCTTCTAGAAGCTGTGATTTTAAAAAACGGTGGAAGTAAGCTTTTCTTATTTCCAAACACATGCGGAAACTATAGAAATTCGTCATGACGTAGAATGTGCATACTTTGTAGATTCCATTTATGAAATAAAACACATTTTCTAAAAACTCGTGTTTTTTACGAAATCATGTAAACCTTCTAGAAGCTTTGATTTTAAAAAACGGGGGAAGTAAGCTTTTCTTATTTCCGGACGCATGCACAAAATATAGAAAGTCGTTATGACGTAGAATGTGCATACTCAGTTGATTCCATTTATGAAATAAAACACATTTTCTGAAAACTCGTGTTTTTTAAGAAATCATGTAAACCTTCTAGAAGCTGTTATTTTAAAAAACGGTGGAAGTAAGCTTTTCTTAATTCCGGACGCATGTGCAAACTATAGAAAGTCATTATGACGTAGAATGTGCATACTTTGTAGATTCCATTTATGAAATAAAACACATTTTCTAAAAACTCGTATTTTTTACGAAATCATGTAAACCTTCTAGAATCTGTGATTTTAAAAAACGGGGGAGGTAAGCTTTTCTTATTTCCGGACGCATGCGTAAAATATAGAAAGTCGTTATGACGTAGAATGTGCATACTTTGTAGATTCCATTTATGAAATAAAACACATTTTCTAAAAACTCGTGTTTTTTACGAAATCATGTAAACCTTCTAGATGCTGTGATTTTAAAAAACGGTGGAAGTAAGCTTTTCTTATTTCCGGACGAATGCACAAACTATAGAAATTCGTTATGACGTAGAATGTGCATACTTTGTTGATTCTATTTATGAAATAAAACACATTTTCTAAAAACTCGTGTTTTTTACGAAATCATTTAAACCTTCTAGAAGCTGTGATTTTAAAAAACGATGGAAGTAAGCTTTTCTTATTTCCAAACACATGCGGAAACTATAGAAATTCGTTATGACGTAGAATGTGCATACTTTGTAGATTCCATTTATGAAATAAAACACATTTTCTAAAAACTCGTGTTTTTTACGAAATCATGTAAACCTTCTAGAAGCTTTGATTTTAAAAAACGGGGGAAGTCAGCTTTTCTTATTTCCGGACGCATGCACAAAATATAGAAAGTCGTTATGACGTAGAATGTGCATACTCAGTTGATTCCATTTATGAAATAAAACACATTTTCTGAAAACTCGTGTTTTTTAAGAAATCATGTAAACCTTCTAGAAGCTGTGATTTTAAAAAACGGTGGAAGTAAGCTTTTCTTAATTCCGGACGCATGTGCAAACTATAGAAAGTCATTATGACGTAGAATGTGCATACTTTGTAGATTCCATTTATGAAATAAAACACATTTTCTAAAAACTCGTATTTTTTACGAAATCATGTAAACCTTCTAGAATCTGTGATTTTAAAAAACGGGGGAGGTAAGCTTTTCTTATTTCCGGACGCATGCGTAAAATATAGAAAGTCGTTATGACGTAGAATGTGCATACTTTGTAGATTCCATTTATGAAATAAAACACATTTTCTAAAAACTCTTGTTTTTTACGAAATCATGTAAACCTTCTAGATGCTGTGATTTTAAAAAACGGTGGAAGTAAGCTTTTCTTATTTCCGGACGAATGCACAAACTATAGAAATTCGTTATGACGTAGAATGTGCATACTTTGTTGATTCTATTTATGAAATAAAACACATTTTCTAAAAACTCGTGTTTTTTACGAAATCATTTAAACCTTCTAGAAGCTGTGATTTTAAAAAACGGTGGAAGTAAGCTTTTCTTATTTTCGGACGAATGCGCAAACTGTAGAAAGTCATTATGACGTAGAATGTGCATACTTTGTAGATTCCATTTATGAAATAAAACACATTTTGTAAAAACTCGTGTTTTTTACGAAATCATGTAAACCTTGTAGAAGCTGTGATTTTAAAAAACGATGGAAGTAAGCTTTTCTTATTTCCAGACGCATGCGCAAACTATAGAAAGTCGTTATGACGTAGAATGTGCATACTTTGTAGATTCCATTTATGAAATAAAACACATTTTCTAAAAACTCGTGTTTTTTAAGAAATCATGTAAACCTTCTAGAATCTGTGATTTTAAAAGACGGGGGAGGTAAGCTTTTCTTATTTCCGGACGCATGCGCAAACTATAGAAAGTCGTTATGACGTAGAATCTGCATACTTTGTTGATTCTATTTATAAAATAAAACACATTTTCTAAAAACTCGTGTTTTTTACGAAATCATGTAAACCTTCTAGAATCTGTGATTTTAAAAAACGGGGGAGGTAAGCTTTTCTTATTTCCGGACGCATGCGCAAACTATAGAAAGTCGTTATGATGTAGAATGTGCATACTTTGTAGACTACATTTATGAAATAAAACACATTTTCTAAAAACTCGTGTTTTTTACGAAATCATGTAAACCTTCTAGAAGCTGTGATTTTAAAAAACGATGGAAGTAAGCTTTTCTTATTTCCGGACGAATGCACAAACTATAGAAAGTCGTTATGATGTAGAATGTGCATACTTTGTTGATTCTATTTATGAAATAAAACACATTTTCTAAAAACTCGTGTTTTTTACGAAATCATTTAAACCTTCTAGAAGCTGTGATTTTAAAAAACGGTGGAAGTAAGCTTTTCTTATTTTCGGACGAATGCGCAAACTGTAGAAAGTCATTATGACGTAGAATGTGCATACTTTGTAGATTCCATTTATGAAATAAAACACATTTTCTAAAAACTCGTGTTTTTTACGAAATCATGTAAACCTTCTAGAAGCTGTGATTTTAAAAAACGGTGGATGTAAGCTTTTCTTATTTCCGGACGAATGCGCAAACTATAGAAAGTCGTTATGACGTAGAATGTGCATACTTTTTAGATTCCATTTATGAAATAAAACACATTTTCTAAAAACTCGTGTTTTTTACGAAATCATGTAAAGCTTCTAGAAGCTTTCATTTTAAAAAACGGTGGAAGTAAGCTTTTCTTATTTCCGGACGCATGTGCAAACTATAGAAAGTCGTTATGACGTAGAATGTGCATACTTTGTAGATTCCATTTATGAAATATAACACATTTTCTAAAAACTCGTGTTTTTTAAGAAATCATGTAAACCTTCTAGAATCTGTGATTTTAAAAGATGGGGGAGGTAAGCTTTTCTTATTTCCGGATGCATGCGCAAACTATAGAAAGTCGTTATGACGTAGAATCTGCATACTTTGTTGATTCTATTTATGAAATAAAACACATTTTCTAAAAACTCGTGTTTTTTACCAAATCATGTAAACCTTCTAGAATCTGTGATTTTAAAAAACGGGGGAGGTAAGCTTTTCTTATTTCCGGACGCATGCGCAAACTATAGAAAGTCGTTATCACGTAGAATGTGCATACTTTGTAGACTCCATTAATGAAATAAAACACATTTTCTAAAAACTCGTGTTTTTTACGAAATCATGTAAACATTCTAGAAGCTGTGATTTTAAAAAACGGTGGAAGTAAGCTTTTCTTATTTCCGGACGAATGCACAAACTATAGAAAGTCGTTATGACATAGAATGTGCATACTTTGTTCATTCTATTTATGAAATAAAACACATTTTCTAAAAACTCGTGTTTTTTACGAAATCATGTAAACTTTCTAGAATCTGTGATTTTAAAAAACGGGGGAGGTAAGCTTTTCTTATTTCCGGACGCATGCGCAAACTATAGAAAGTCGTTATGATGTAGAATGTGCATACTTTGTAGATTCCATTTATGAAATAAAACACATTTTCTAAAAACTCGTGTTTTTTACGAACTCATGTAAACCTTCTAGAAGCTGTGATTTTAAAAAACGGTGGAAGTAAGCTTTTCTTATTTCCGGACGCATGCGCAAACTATAGAAAGTCGTTATGACGTAGAATCTGCATACTTTGTTGATTCTATTTATAAAATAAAACACATTTTCTAAAAACTCGTGTTTTTTACGAAATCATGTAAACCTTCTAGAATCTGTGATTTTAAAAAACGGGGGAGGTAAGCTTTTCTTATTTCCGGACGCATGCGCAAACTATAGAAAGTCGTTATGATGTAGAATGTGCATGCTTTGTAGATTCCATTTATGAAATAAAACACATTTTCTAAAAACTCGTGTTTTTTAAGAAATCATGTAAACCTTCTAGAATCTGTGATTTTAAAAGACGGGGGAGGTAAGCTTTTCTTATTTCCGGGCGCATGCGCAAACTATAGAAAGTCGTTATGACGTAGAATGTGCATACTTTGTAGACTCCATTTATGAAATAAAACACATTTTCTAAAAACTCGTGTTTTTTACGAAATCATGTAAACCTTCTAGAAGCTGTGATTTTAAAAAACGATGGAAGTAAACTTTTCTTATTTCCGGACGAATTCACAAACTATCGAAATTTGTTATGACGTAGAATGTGCATACTTTGTTGATTCTATTTATGAAATAAAACACATTTTCTAAAAACTCGTGTTTTTTACGAAATCATGTAAACCTTCTAGAATCTGTGATTTTAAAAAATGGGGGAGGTAAAGTTTTCTTATTTCCGGACGCATGCGCAAACTATAGAAAGTCGTTATGACGTAGAATGTGCATACTTTGTACATTCCATTTATGAAATAAAACACATTTTCTAAAAACTCGTGTTTTTTACGAAATCATGTAAAGCTTCTAGAAGCTGTTATTTTAAAAAATGATTGAAGTAAGCTTTTCTTATTTCCGGACGCATGCGCAAACTATAGAAAGTCGTTATGACGTAGAATGTGCATACTTTGTAGATTCCATTTATGAAATAAAACACATTTTCTAAAAACTCGTGTTTTTTACGAAATCATGTAAACCTTCTAGATGCTGTGATTTTAAAAAACGGTGAAAGTAAGCTTTTCTTATTTCCGGACGCATGCGCAACCTATAGAAAGTCGTTATGACGTAGAATGTGCATACTTTGTTGATTCCAATTATGAAATAAAACATATTTTCTAAAAACTCATGTTTTTTAAGAAATCATGTAAACCTTCTAGAAGCTGTGATTTTAAAAAAAGGGGGAAGTAAGCTTTTCTTATTTTCGGACGCATGCGCAAACTATAGAAATTCCTTATGACGTAGAATGTGCATACTTTGTAGATTCCATTTATGAAATAAAACACATTTTCTAAAAACTCGTGTTTTTTTACGAAGTCCTGTAAACCTTCTAGAAGCTGTGATTTTAAAAAACGGTGGAAGTAAGCTTTTCTTTTTTCCGGACGAATGCGCAAACTATAGAAAGTCCTAATGACGTAGAATGTGCATACTTTGTTGATTCTATTTATGAAATGAAACACATTTTCTAAAAACTCGTGTTTTTTACGAAATCATGTAAACCTTCTAGAAGCTGTGATTTTAAAAAACGGTGGATGTAAGCTTTTCTTATTTCCGGACGAATGCACAAACTATAGAAAGTCGTTATGACGTAGAATGTGCATACTTTGTAGATTCCATTTATGGAATAAAACACATTTTCTAAAAACTCGTGTTTTTTACGAAATCATGTAAAGCTTCTAGAAGCTGTGATTTTAAAAGACGGTGGAAGTAAGCTTTTCTTATTTCCGGACGCATGCGCAAACTATAGAAAGTCGTTATGACGTAGAATCTGCATACTTTGTTGATTCTATTTATGAAATAAAACACATTTTCTAAAAACTCGTGTTTTTTACGAAATCATGTAAACCTTCTAGAATCTTTGATTTTAAAAAATGGGGGAGGTAAGCTTTTCTTATTTCCGGACGCATCCGCAAACTATAGAAAGTCGTTATGACGTAGAATGTGCATGCTTTGTAGACTCCATTAATGAAATAAAACACATTTTCTAAAAACTCGTGTTTTTTACGAAATCATGTAAACCTTCTAGAAGCTTTGATTTTAAAAAACGGGGGAAGTAAGCTTTTCTTATTTCCGGACGCATGCACAAAATATAGAAAGTCGTTATGACGTAGAATGTGCATACTCAGTTGATTCCATTTATGAAATAAAACACATTTTCTGAAAACTCGTGTTTTTTAAGAAATCATGTAAACCTTCTAGAAGCTGTTATTTTAAAAAACGGTGGAAGTAAGCTTTTCTTAATTCCGGACGCATGTGCAAACTATAGAAAGTCATTATGACGTAGAATGTGCATACTTTGTAGATTCCATTGATGAAATAAAACACATTTTCTAAAAACTCGTATTTTTTACGAAATCATGTAAACCTTCTAGAATCTGTGATTTTAAAAAACGGGGGAGGTAAGCTTTTCTTATTTCCGGACGCATGCGTAAAATATAGAAAGTCGTTATGACGTAGAATGTGCATACTTTGTAGATTCCATTTATGAAATAAAACACATTTTCTAAAAACTCGTGTTTTTTACGAAATCATGTAAACCTTCTAGATGCTGTGATTTTAAAAAACGGTGGAAGTAAGCTTTTCTTATTTCCGGACGAATGCACAAACTATAGAAATTCGTTATGACGTAGAATGTGCATACTTTGTTGATTCTATTTATGAAATAAAACACATTTTCTAAAAACTCGTGTTTTTTACGAAATCATTTAAACCTTCTAGAAGCTGTGATTTTAAAAAACGGTGGAAGTAAGCTTTTCTTATTTCCAAACACATGCGGAAACTATAGAAATTCGTTATGACGTAGAATGTGCATACTTTGTAGATTCCATTTATGAAATAAAACACATTTTCTAAAAACTCGTGTTTTTTACGAAATCATGTAAACCTTCTAGAAGCTTTGATTTTAAAAAACGGGGGAAGTCAGCTTTTCTTATTTCCGGACGCATGCACAAAATATAGAAAGTCGTTATGACGTAGAATGTGCATACTCAGTTGATTCCATTTATGAAATAAAACACATTTTCTGAAAACTCGTGTTTTTTAAGAAATCATGTAAACCTTCTAGAAGCTGTGATTTTAAAAAACGGTGGAAGTAAGCTTTTCTTAATTCCGGACGCATGTGCAAACTATAGAAAGTCATTATGACGTAGAATGTGCATACTTTGTAGATTCCATTTATGAAATAAAACACATTTTCTAAAAACTCGTATTTTTTACGAAATCATGTAAACCTTCTAGAATCTGTGATTTTAAAAAACGGGGGAGGTAAGCTTTTCTTATTTCCGGACGCATGCGTAAAATATAGAAAGTCGTTATGACGTAGAATGTGCATACTTTGTAGATTCCATTTATGAAATAAAACACATTTTCTAAAAACTCTTGTTTTTTACGAAATCATGTAAACCTTCTAGATGCTGTGATTTTAAAAAACGGTGGAAGTAAGCTTTTCTTATTTCCGGACGAATGCACAAACTATAGAAATTCGTTATGACGTAGAATGTGCATACTTTGTTGATTCTATTTATGAAATAAAACACATTTTCTAAAAACTCGTGTTTTTTACGAAATCATTTAAACCTTCTAGAAGCTGTGATTTTAAAAAACGGTGGAAGTAAGCTTTTCTTATTTTCGGACGAATGCGCAAACTGTAGAAAGTCATTATGACGTAGAATGTGCATACTTTGTAGATTCCATTTATGAAATAAAACACATTTTGTAAAAACTCGTGTTTTTTACGAAATCATGTAAACCTTGTAGAAGCTGTGATTTTAAAAAACGATGGAAGTAAGCTTTTCTTATTTCCAGACGCATGCGCAAACTATAGAAAGTCGTTATGACGTAGAATGTGCATACTTTGTAGATTCCATTTATGAAATAAAACACATTTTCTAAAAACTCGTGTTTTTTAAGAAATCATGTAAACCTTCTAGAATCTGTGATTTTAAAAGACGGGGGAGGTAAGCTTTTCTTATTTCCGGACGCATGCGCAAACTATAGAAAGTCGTTATGACGTAGAATCTGCATACTTTGTTGATTCTATTTATAAAATAAAACACATTTTCTAAAAACTCGTGTTTTTTACGAAATCATGTAAACCTTCTAGAATCTGTGATTTTAAAAAACGGGGGAGGTAAGCTTTTCTTATTTCCGGACGCATGCGCAAACTATAGAAAGTCGTTATGATGTAGAATGTGCATACTTTGTAGACTACATTTATGAAATAAAACACATTTTCTAAAAACTCGTGTTTTTTACGAAATCATGTAAACCTTCTAGAAGCTGTGATTTTAAAAAACAATGGAAGTAAGCTTTTCTTATTTCCGGACGAATGCACAAACTATAGAAAGTCGTTATGATGTAGAATGTGCATACTTTGTTGATTCTATTTATGAAATAAAACACATTTTCTAAAAACTCGTGTTTTTTACGAAATCATTTAAACCTTCTAGAAGCTGTGATTTTAAAAAACGGTGGAAGTAAGCTTTTCTTATTTTCGGACGAATGCGCAAACTGTAGAAAGTCATTATGACGTAGAATGTGCATACTTTGTAGATTCCATTTATGAAATGAAACACATTTTCTAAAAACTCGTGTTTTTTACGAAATCATGTAAACCTTCTAGAAGCTGTGATTTTAAAAAACGGTGGATGTAAGCTTTTCTTATTTCCGGACGAATGCGCAAACTATAGAAAGTCGTTATGACGTAGAATGTGCATACTTTTTAGATTCCATTTATGAAATAAAACACATTTTCTAAAAACTCGTGTTTTTTACGAAATCATGTAAAGCTTCTAGAAGCTTTGATTTTAAAAAACGGTGGAAGTAAGCTTTTCTTATTTCCGGACGCATGTGCAAACTATAGAAAGTCGTTATGACGTAGAATGTGCATACTTTGTAGATTCCATTTATGAAATATAACACATTTTCTAAAAACTCGTGTTTTTTAAGAAATCATATAAACCTTCTAGAATCTGTGATTTTAAAAGATGGGGGAGGTAAGCTTTTCTTATTTCCGGATGCATGCGCAAACTATAGAAAGTCGTTATGACGTAGAATCTGCATACTTTGTTGATTCTATTTATGAAATAAAACACATTTTCTAAAAACTCGTGTTTTTTACCAAATCATGTAAACCTTCTAGAATCTGTGATTTTAAAAAACGGGGGAGGTAAGCTTTTCTTATTTCCGGACGCATGCGCAAACTATAGAAAGTCGTTATCACGTAGAATGTGCATACTTTGTAGACTCCATTAATGAAATAAAACACAATTTCTAAAAACTCGTGTTTTTTACGAAATCATGTAAACATTCTAGAAGCTGTGATTTTAAAAAACGGTGGAAGTAAGCTTTTCTTATTTCTGGACGAATGCACAAACTATAGAAAGTCGTTATGACATAGAATGTGCATACTTTGTTGATTCTATTTATGAAATAAAACACATTTTCTAAAAACTCGTGTTTTTTACGAAATCATGTAAACTTTCTAGAATCTGTGATTTTAAAAAACGGGGGAGGTAAGCTTTTCTTATTTCCGGACGCATGCGCAAACTATAGAAAGTCGTTATGATGTAGAATGTGCATACTTTGTAGATTCCATTTATGAAATAAAACACATTTTCTAAAAACTCGTGTTTTTTACGAACTCATGTAAACCGTCTAGAAGCTGTGATTTTAAAAAACGGTGGAAGTAAGCTTTTCTTATTTCCGGACGCATGCGCAAACTATAGAAAGTCGTTATGACGTAGAATCTGCATACTTTGTTGATTCTATTTATAAAATAAAACACATTTTCTAAAAACTCGTGTTTTTCACGAAATCATGTAAACCTTCTAGAATCTGTGATTTTAAAAAACGGGGGAGGTAAGCTTTTCTTATTTCCGGACGCATGCGCAAACTATAGAAAGTCGTTATGATGTAGAATGTGCATACTTTGTAGATTCCATTTATGAAATAAAACACATTTTCTAAAAGCTCGTGTTTTTTAAGAAATCATGTAAACCTTCTAGAATCTGTGATTTTAAAAGACGGGGGAGGTAAGCTTTTCTTATTTCCGGGCGCATGCGCAAATTATAGAAAGTCGTTATGACGTAGAATCTGTATACTTTGTTGATTCTATTTATAAAATAAAACACATTTTCTAAAAACTCGTGTTTTTTACGAAATCATGTAAACCTTCTAGAATCTGTGATTTTAAAAAACGGGGGAGGTAAGCTTTTCGTATTTCCGGACGCAAGCGCAAACTATAGAAAGTCGTTATGACGTAGAATGTGCATACTTTGTAGACTCCATTTATGAAATAAAACACATTTTCTAAAAACTCGTGTTTTTTACGAAATCATGTAAACCTTCTAGAAGCTGTGATTTTAAAAAACGATGGAAGTAAACTTTTCTTATTTCCGGACGAATTCACAAACTATCGAAATTTGTTATGACGTAGAATGTGCATACTTTGTTGATTCTATTTATGAAATAAAACACATTTTCTAAAAACTCGTGTTTTTTACGAAATCATGTAAACCTTCTAGAATCTGTGATTTTAAAAAATGGGGGAGGTAAAGTTTTGTTATTTCCGGACGCATGCGCAAACTATAGAAAGTCGTTATGACGTAGAATGTGCATACTTTGTACATTCCATTTATGAAATAAAACACATTTTCTAAAAACTCGTGTTTTTTACGAAATCATGTAAAGCTTCTAGAAGCTGTTATTTTAAAAAATGATTGAAGTAAGCTTTTCTTATTTCCGGACGCATGCGCAAACTATAGAAAGTCGTTATGACGTAGAATGTGCATACTTTGTAGATTCCATTTATGAAATAAAACACATTTTCTAAAAACTCTTGTTTTTTACGAAATCATGTAAACCTTCTAGATGCTGTGATTTTAAAAAACGGTGCAAGTAAGCTTTTCTTATTTCCGGACGCATGCGCAACCTATAGAAAGTCGTTATGACGTAGAATGTGCATACTTTGTTGATTCCAATTATGAAATAAAACATATTTTCTAAAAACTCATGTTTTTTAAGAAATCATGTAAACCTTCTAGAAGCTGTGATTTTAAAAAAAGGGGGAAGTAAGCTTTTCTTATTTTCGGACGCATGCGCAAACTATAGAAATTCCTTATGACGTAGAATGTGCATACTTTGTAGATTCCATTTATGAAATAAAACACATTTTCTAAAAACTCGTGTTTTTTTACGAAGTCCTGTAAACCTTCTAGAAGCTGTGATTTTAGAAAACGGTGGAAGTAAGCTTTTCTTTTTTCCGGACGAATGCGCAAACTATAGAAAGTCCTAATGACGTAGAATGTGCATACTTTGTTGATTCTATTTATGAAATGAAACACATTTTCTAAAAACTCGTGTTTTTTACGAAATCATGTAAACCTTCTAGAAGCTGTGATTTTAAAAAACGGTGGATGTAAGCTTTTCTTATTTCCGGACGAATGCGCAAACTATAGAAAGTCGTTATGACGTAGAATGTGCATACTTTGTAGATTCCATTTATGGAATAAAACACATTTTCTAAAAACTCGTGTTTTTTACGAAATCATGTAAAGCTTCTAGAAGCTGTGATTTTAAAAGACGGTGGAAGTAAGCTTTTCTTATTTCCGGACGCATGCGCAAACTATAGAAAGTCGTTATGACGTAGAATCTGCATACTTTGTTGATTCTATTTATGAAATAAAACACATTTTCTAAAAACTCGTGTTTTTTACGAAATCATGTAAACCTTCTAGAATCTTTGATTTTAAAAAACGGGGGAGGTAAGCTTTTCTTATTTCCGGACGCATCCGCAAACTATAGAAAGTCGTTATGACGTAGAATGTGCATGCTTTGTAGACTCCATTAATGAAATAAAACACATTTTCTAAAAACTCGTGTTTTTTACGAAATCATGTAAACCTTCTAGAAGCTGTGATTTTAAAAAACGGTGGAAGTAAGCTTTTCTTATTTCCGGACGAATGCACAAACTATAGAAAATCGTTATGACATAGAATGTGCATACTTTGTTGATTCTATTTATGAAATAAAACACATTTTCTAAAAACTCGTGTTTTTTACGAAATCATGTAAACTTTCTAGAATCTGTGATTTTAAAAAATGGGGGAGGTAAGCTTTTCTTATTTCCGGACGCATGCGCAAAATATAGAAAGTCGTTATGACGTAGAATGTGCATACTTTGTAGATTCCATTTATGAAATACAACACATTTTCTAAAAACTCGTGTTTTTTACGAAATCATGTAAACCTTCTAGAAGCTGTGATTTTAAAAAACGATGGAAGTAAGCTTTTCTTATTTCCGGACGCATGCGCAAACTATAGAAAGTCGTTATGACGTAGAATGTGCATACTTTGTAGATTCAATTTATGAAATAAAACAAATTTTCTAAAAACTCGTGTTTTTTACGAAATCATGTAAACCTTCTAGAAGCTGTGATTTTAAAAAACGGTGGAAGTAAGCTTTTCTTATTTCCGGACGCATGCGCAACCTATAGAAAGTCGTTATGACGTAGAATGTGCATACTTTGTTGATTCCATTTATGAAATAAAACACATTTTCTAAAAATTCCTGTTTTTTAAGAAATCATGTAAACCTTCTAGAAGCTGTGATTTAAAAAAAAGGGGGAAGTAAGCTTCTCTTATTTCCGGACATATGCGCAAACTATAGAAATTCCTTATGGTGTAGAATGTGCATACTTTGTAGATTCCATTTATGAAATAAAACACATTTTCTAAAAACTCGTGTTTTTTACGAAATCATCTAAACCTTATAGAAGCTGTGATTTTAAAAAATGGTGGAAGTAAGCTTTTCTTATTTCCGGACGCATGCGCAAACTATAGAAAGTTGTTATGACGTAGAATGTGCATACTTTGTAGATTCCATTTATAAAATAAAACACATTTTCTAAAAACTCATGTTTTTTACGAAATCATGTAAACCTTCTAGAAGCTTTGATTTTAAAAAACGGTGGATGTAAGCTTTTCTTATTTAAGGACGCATGCGGAAACTATAGAAAGTCGTTATGACGTAGAATGTGCATACTTTGTAGATTCCATTTATGAAATAAAACACATTTTCTAAAAACTCATGTTTTTTACGAAATCATGTAAACCTTCTAGAATCTGTGATTTTAAAAAACGGGGGAGGTAACCTTTTCTTGTTTCCGGACGCATGCGCAAACTATAGAAAGTCGTTATGATGTAGAATGTGCATACTTTGTAGATTTCATTTACGAAATAAAACACATTTTCTAAAAACTCGTGTTTTTTACGAAATCATGTAAAGCTTCTAGAAGGTGTGATTTTAAAAAACGGTGGAAGTAAGCTTTTCTTATCTCCGGACGCATCCGCAAACTATAGAAAGTCGTTATGACGTAGAATGTGCATACTTTGTAGATTCCATTTATGAAATAAAACAGATTTTCTAAAAACTCTTGTTTTTTACGAAATCATGTAAACCTTCTAGAAGCTGTGATTTTAAAAAACGGTGGAAGTAAGCTTTCCTTTTTTCCGGACGAATGCGCAAATTATAGAAAGTCGTTATGACGTAGAATGTGCATACTTTGTTGATTCCATTTATGAAATAAAACACATTTTCTAAAAACTCATGTTTTTTACGAAATCATGTAAACCTTCTAGAAGCTGTGATTTTAAAAAACGGTGGAAGTAAGCTTATCTTATTTCCGGACCCAGCGGCAAACTATAGAAACTCGTTATGACGTAGAATGTACATACTTTGTTGATTCCATTTATGAAATAAAACACATTTTCTAAAAACTCGTGTTTTTTAAGAAAGCATGTAAACCTTCTTGAAGCTCTGATTTTTAGAAACATGGGAAGTAAGCTTTTCTTATTGTTAAACCCATGCGCAAACTATAGAAAGTCGTTATGACGTATAATCTGCATACTTTGTTGATTCTATTTATAAAATAAAACACATTTTCTAAAAACTCGTGTTTTTTACGAAATCATGTAAACCTTCTAGAATCTGTGATTTTAAAAAACAGGGGAGGTAAGCTTTTCTTATTTCCGGAAGCATGCGCAAACTATAGAAAGTCGTTATGACGTAGAATGTGCATACTTTGTAGACTCCATTTATGAAATAAAACACATTTTCTAAAAACTCGTGTTTTTTATGAAATCATGTAAACCTTCTAGAAGCTGTGATTTTAAAAAACGATGGAAGTAAGCTTTTCTTATGTCCGGACGAATGCACAAACTATAGAAAGTCGTTATGACGTAGAATGTGCATACTTTGTTGATTCAATTTATGAAATAAAACACATTTTCTAAAAACTCCTGTTTTTTAAGAAATCATGAAACCTTCTAGAAGCTGTGATTTTAAAAAACAGTGGAAGTAAGCTTTTCTTATTTCCGGACGAATGCACAAACTATAGAAATTCGTTATGACATAGGATGTGCATACTTTGTTGATTCTAATTATGAAATAAAACACATTTTCTAAAAACTCGTGTTTTTTACGAAATCATGTAAACCTTCTAGAAGCTGTGATTTTAAAAAACGGTGGAAGTAAGCTTTTCTTATTTTCGGACGAATGCGCAAACTATAGAAAGTCGTTATGACGTAGAATGTGCATACTTTGTAGATTCCATTTATGAAATAAAACACATTTTGTAAAAACTCGTGTTTTTTACGAAATCATGTAAACCTTGTAGAAGCTGTGATTTTAAAAAACGATGGAAGTAAGCTTTTCTTATTTCCAGACGCATGCGCAAACTATAGAAAGTCGTTATGACGTAGAATGTGCATACTTTGTAGATTCCATTTATGAAATAAAACACATTTTCTAAAAACTTGTGTTTTTTAAGAAATCATGTAAACCTTCTAGAATCTGTGATTTTAAAAGACGGGGTAGGTAAGCTTTTCTTATTTCCGGACGCATGCGCAAACTATAGAAAGTCGTTATGACGTAGAATCTGCATACTTTGTTGATTCTATTTATAAAATAAAACACATTTTCTAAGAACTCGTGTTTTTTACGAAATCATGTAAACCTTCTAGAATCTGTGATTTTAAAAAACGGGGGAGGTAAGCTTTTCTTATTTCCGGACGCATGCGCAAACTATAGAAAGTCGTTATGATGTAGAATGTGCATACTTTGTAGACTCCATTTATGAAATAAAACACATTTTCTAAAAACTCGTGTTTTTTACGAAATCATGTAAACCTTCTAGAAGCTGTGATTTTAAAAAACGATGGAAGTAAGCTTTTCTTATTTCCGGACGAATGCACAAACTATAGAAAGTCGTTATGACGTAGAATGTGCATACTTGGTTGATTCTGTTTATGAAATAAAACACATTTTCTAAAAACTCGTGTTTTTTACGAAATCATGTAAACCTCCTAGAATCTGTGATTTTAAAAAACGGGGGAGGTAAAGTTTTCTTATTTCGGACGCATGCGCAAACTATAGAAAGTCGTTATGACGTAGAATGTGCATACTTTGTAGATTCCATTTATGAAATGAAACACATTTTCTAAAAACTCGTGTTTTTTACGAAATCATGTAAACCTTCTAGAAGCTGTGATTTTAAAAAACGGTGGATGTAAGCTTTTCTTATTTCCGGACGCATGCGCAAACAATAGAAAGTCCTTATGACATAGAATGTGCATACTTTGTTGATTCCATTTATTAAATAAAACACATTTTCTAAAAACTCGTGTTTTTTAAGAAATCATGTAAACCTTCTAGATGTTGTGATTTTAAAAAACGGGGGAAGTAAGCTTTTCTTATTTCTAAACGCATGCACAAACTATAGAAATTCGTTATGACGTAGAATGTGCATACTCAGTTGATTCTATTTATGAAATAAAACACATTTTCTAAAAACTCGTGTTTTTTACGAAATCATGTAAACCTTCTAGAATCGGTGATTTTAAAAAATGGGGGAGGTAAGCTTTTCTTATTTCCGGACGCATGTGCAAACTATAGAAAGTCGTTATGACGTAGAATCTGCATACTTTGTTGATTCCATTTATGAAATAAAACACATTTTCTAAAAACTCGTGTTTTTTAAGAAATCATGACACCTTCTAGAAGCTGTGATTTTAAAAAACGGGGGAAGTAAGCTTTTCTTATTTCCAGACGCAAGCGCAAACTATAGAAAGTCATTATGACGTAGAATGTGCATACTTTGTAGATTCCATTTATGAAATAAAACACATTTTCTAAAAACTCGTGTTTTTTATGAAATCATGTAAACCTTCTAGAAGATGTGATTTTAAAAAACGGTGGAAGTAAGCTTTTCTTATTTCCGGACGCATGCGCAAACTATAGAAAGTCATTATGACGTAGAATGTGCATACATTGTTGATTCTATTTATGAAATAAAACACATTTTCTAAAAACTCGTGTTTTTTACGCAATCATGTAAACCTTCTAGAATCTGTGAGTTTAAAAACGGGGGAGGTAAGATTTTCTTATTTCCGGACGCATGCGAAAACTATAGAAAGTCCTTATGACGTAGAATGTGCATACTTTTTTCATGCCATTTATGAAATAAAACAGATTTTCTAAAAACTCGTGTTTTTTACGAAATCATGTAAACCTTCTAGACGCTGTGATTTTAAAAAACGGTGGAAGTAAGCTTTTCTTATTTCCGGACGCATGCGCAAACTATAGAAAGTCGTTATGACGTAGAATGTGCATACTTTGTTGATTCCATTTATGAAATAAAACACATTTTCTAAAAACTCGTGTTTTTTAAGAAATCATGTAAACCTTCAAGAAGCTGTGATTTTAATAAATGGGGGAAGTAAGCATTTCTTATTTCCAAACGCATGCGCAAACTATAGAAATTCGTTATGACGTAGAATGTGCATACTTTGTAGATTCCATTTATGAAATAAAACACATTTCCTAAAAACTCGTGTTTTTTAACAAATCATGTAAACCTTCTAGAAGCTGTGATTTTAAAAAACGGGGAAGTAAGCTTTTCTTATTTCCAAACACATGCGCAAACTATAGAAAGTCGTTATGACGTATAATGTGCATACTTTGTTGATTCCATTTATGAAATAAAACACATTTTCTAAAAACTCGTGTTTTTTACGAAATCATGTAAACCTTCTAGAAGCTGTGATTTTAAAAAACGGGGGAAGTAAACTTTTCTTATTTCCGGACGCATGCGCAAACTATAGAAAGTCGTTATGACGTAGAATGTGGATACTTTGTAGATTCCATTTATGAAATAAAACACATTTTATAAAAATTCGTGTTTTTTACGAAATCATGTAAACCTTCTGGAATCTGTGATTTTAAAAAACGGGGGAGATAAGCTTTTCTTATTTCCGGACGCATGCGCAAACTATAGAAAGTCGTTATGACGTAGAATGTGCATACTTTGTTGATTCCATTTATGAAATAAAACACATTTTCTAAAAACTCGTGTTTTTTAAGAAATCATGTAATACTTCTAAAAGCTGTGATTTTAATAAACGGGGGAAGTAAGCATTTCTTATTTCCAAACGCATGCGCAAACTATAGAAATTCGTTATGATGTAGAATGTGCATACTTTGTAGATTCCATTTATGAAATAAAACACATTTTCTAAAAACTCGTGTTTTTTAAGAAATCACGTAAACCTTCTAGAAGCTGTGATTTTAAAAAATGGGGGAAGTAAGCTTTTCTTCTTTCCGGACGAATGCGCAAACTATAGAAATTCATTATGACGTAGAATGTGCATACTTTGTAGATTCCATTTATGAAATAAAACACATTTTCTAAAAACTCGTGTTTTTTACGAACTCATGTAAACCTTCTAGAAGCTATCATATAAACCTTCTAGAATCTGTGATTTTAAAAAACGGGGGAGGTAAGCTTTTCTTATTTCCGGATGCATGCGCAAACTATAGAAAGTCGTTATGATGTAGAATCTGAATACTTTGTTGATTCCATTTAGGAAATAAAACACATTTTCTAAAAACTCGTGCTTTTTAAGAAATCATGTTAACCTTCTAGAAGCTGTGATTTTAAAAAAGGGTGGAAGTAAGCTTTTCTTATTTCCGGACAAATGCGCAAACTATAGAAAGTCATTATGACGCAGAATGTGCATACTTTGTAGATTCCATTTATGAAATAAAACACATTTTGTAAAAACTCGTGTTTTTTACAAAATCATGTAAACCTTGTAGAAGCTGTGATTTTAAAAAACGATGGAAGTAAGCTTTTCTTCTTTCCGGACGCATGCGCAAACTATAGAAAGTCGTTATGACGTAGAATGTGCATACTTTGTAGATTCCATTGATGAAATAAAACACATTCTCTAAAAACTCGTGTTTTTTACGAAATCATGTAAACCTTCTAGAAACTGTGATTTTAAAAAACGGTGGATGTAAGCTTTTCTTATTTCCGGACGAATGCGCAAACTATAGAAAGTCGTTATGACGTAGAATGTGCATACTTTGTAGATTCCATTTATGAAATAAAACAGATTTTCTAAAAACTCTTGTTTTTTACGAAATCATGTAAACCTTCTAGAATCTGTGATTTTAAAAAACGGGGGAGGTAAGCTTTTCTTATTTCCGGACACATGCGAAAACTATAGAAATTCGTTATGACGTAGAATGTGCATACTTTGTAGACTCCATTTACGAAATAAAACACATTTTCTAAAAACTCGTGTTTTTTACGAAATCATGTAAACCTTCTAGAAGCTGTGATTTTAAAAAATGGTGGAAGTAAGCATTTCTTATTTCCGGACCAATGCACAAACTATAGAAAGTCGTTATGACATAGAATGTGCATACTTTGTTGATTCTATTTATGAAATAAAACACATTTTCTAAAAACTCGTGTTTTTTATGAAATCATGTAAACCTTCTAGAATATTTGATTTTAAAAAACGGGGGAGGTAAGCTTTTCTTATTTCCGGACGCATGCGCAAACTAAAGAAAGTCGTTATGACGTAGAATGTGCATACTTTGTAGATTCCATTTATGAAATAAAACACATTTTCTAAAAACTCGTGTTTTTTACGAAATCATGTAAACCTTCTAGAAGCTGTGATTTTAAAAAACGGTGGATGTAAGCTTTTCTTTTTCCCGGACGAATGCGCAAACTATAGAAAGTCGTTATGACGTAGAATGTGCATACTTTGTAGATTCCATTTATGAAATAAAACACATTTTCTAAAAACTCGTGTTTTTTACGAAATCATGTAAAGCTTCTAGAAGTTGTGATTTTAAAAAACGGTGGAAGTAAGCTTTTCTTATTTCCGGACGCATGCGCAAACTATAGAAAGTCGTTATGACGTAGAATGTGCATACTTTGTAGATTCCATTTATGAAATAAAGCACATTTTCTAAAAACTCTTGTTTTTTACGAAATCATGTAAAGCTTCTAGAAGCTGTGATCTTGAAAAACGGTGGAAGTAAGCTTTTCTTATTTCCGGACGCATGCGCAAACTATAGAAAGTCGTTATGATGTAGAATGTGCATACTTTGTTGATTCTATTTATGAAATAAAAGATATTTTCTAAAAACTCATGTTTTTTACGAAAACATGTAAACCTTCTAGAATCTGTGATTTTAAAAAATGGGGGATGTAAGCTTTTCTTATTTCCGGACGCATGCGCAAACTATAGAAAGTTGTTATGACGTAGAATGTGCATACTTTGTTGATTCTATTTACGAAATAAAACACATTTTCTAAAAACTTGTGTTTTTTACGAAATCATATAAACCTTCTAGAATCTGTGATTTTAAAAAACGAGGGAGGTAAGCTTTTCTTATTTCCGGATGCATGCGCAAACTATAGAAAGTCATTATGACGTAGAATCTGCATACTTTTTTGATTGCATTTATGAAATAAAACACATTTTCTAAAAACTCGTGCTTTTTAAGAAATCATGTAAAACTTCTAGAAGCTGTGATTTTAAAAAACAGGGGAAGTAAGCTTTTCTTATTTCCGGACGCATGCGCAAACTATAGAAATTCATTACGACGTAGAATGTGCATACTTTGTACATTCCATTTATGAAATAAAACACATTTTCTAAAAACTCGTGTTTTTTACGAAATCATGTAAACCTTCTAGAAGCTGTGATTTTAAAAAACGGTGGAAGTAAGCTTTTCTTAGTTCCGGACGCATGCGCAACCTATAGAAAGTCGTTATGACATAGAATGTGCATACTTTGTTGATTCCATTTATGAAATAAAGCACATTTTCTAAAAACTCGTGTTTTTTAAGAAATCATGTGAACCTTCTAGAAGCTGTGATTTTAATAAACGGGGGAAGTAATGTTTTCTTATTTCCAAACGCATGCGCAAACTATAGAAAGTCGTTATGACGTAGAATGTGCATACTTTGTAGATTCCATTTATGAAATAAAACACATTTTCTAAAAACTCGTGTTTTTTAAGAAATCATGTAAACCTTCTAGAAGCTGTGACTTTAAAAAACGGGGGAAGTAAGCTTTTCTTATTTCTGGTCGCATGAGCAAACTATAGAAAGTCGTTATGACGTAGAATATGCATACTTTGTAGAATCCATTTATGAAATAAAACACATTTTCTAAAAACTCTTGTTTTTTACGAAATCATGTAAACCTTCTAGAAGCTGTGATTTTAAAAAACGTTGGAAGTAAGCTTTTCTTATTTCCAGACGCATGCGCAAACTATAGAAAGTCGTTATGACGTAGAATGTGCATACTTTGTTGATTCCATTTATGAAATAAAACACATTTTCTAAAAACTCATGTTTTTTACGAAATCATGTAAACCTTCTAGAAGCTGTGATTTTAAAAAACGGTGGAAGTAAGCTTTTCTTATTTCCGCACGCATGCGCAAACTATAGAAAGTTGTTATGACGTAGAATGTGCATACTTTGTTGATTCTATTTACGAAATAAAACACATTTTCTAAAAACTTGTGTTTTTTACGAAATCATGTAAACCTTCTAGAATCTGTGATTTTAAAAAACGGGGGAGGTAAGCTTTTCTTATTTCCGGATGCATGCGCAAACTATAGAAAGTCGTTATGACGTAGAATCTGCATACTTTTTTGATTGCATTTATTTAATAAAACACATTTTCTAAAAACTCGTGCTTTTTAAGAAATCATGTAAAACTTCTAGAAGCTGTGATTTTAAAAAACAGGGGAAGTAAGCTTTTCTTATTTCCGGAAGCATGCGCAAACTATAGAAATTCATTACGACGTAGAATGTGCATACTTTGTAGATTCCATTTATGAAATAAAACACATTTTCTAAAAACTCGTGTTTTTTACGAAATCATGTAAACCTTCTAGAAGCTGTGATTTTAAAAAACGGTGGAAGTAAGCTTTTCTTAGTTCCGGACGCATGCGCAACCTATAGAAAGTCGTTATGACGTAGAATGTGCATACTTTGTTGATTCCATTTATGAAATAAAGCACATTTTCTAAAAACTCGTGTTTTTGAAGAAATCATGTGAATCTTCTAGAAGCTGTAATTTTAATAAACGGGGGAAGTAATGTTTTCTTATTTCCAAACGCATGCGCAAACTATAGAAAGTCGTTATGACGAAGAATGTGCATACTTTGTAGATTCCATTTATGAAATAAAACACATTTTCTAAAAACTCGTGTTTTTTAAGAAATCATGTAAACCTTCTAGAAGCTGTGACTTTAAAAAACGGGGGAAGTAAGCTTTTCTTATTTCTGGCCGCATGCGCAAACTATAGAAAGTCGTTATGACGTAGAATATGCATACTTTGTAGAATCCATTTATGAAATAAAACACATTTTCTAAAAACTCTTGTTTTTTACGAAATCATGTAAACCTTCTAGAAGCTGTGATTTTAAAAAACGGGGGAAGTAAGCTTTTCTTATTTCCAAATGCATGCGCAAACTATAGAAAGTTGTTATGACGTAGAATGTGCATACTTTGTTGATTCCATTTATGAAATAAAACACATTTTCTAAAAACTCATGTTTTTTAAGAAATCATGTAAACCTTCTAGAAGCTGTGATTTTAAAAAACGGTGGAAGTAAGCTTTTCTTATTTCCGGATGCATGCGCAAACTATAAAAAGTTGTTATGACGTAGAATTTGCATACTTTGTTGATTCTATATACGAAATAAAACAGATTTTCTAAAAACTCGTGTTTTTTACGAAATCATATAACCCTTCTAGAATCTGTGATTTTAAAAAACGGGGGAGGTAAGCTTTTCTTATTTCCGGATGCATGCGCAAACTATAGAAAGTCGTTATGATGTAGAATCTGAAAACTTTGTTGATTCCATTTAGGAAGTAAAACACATTTTCTAAAAACTCGTGCTTTTTAAGAAATCATGTAAACCTTCTAGAAGCCGTGATTTTAAAAAACGGGGGAAGTAAGCTTTTCTTATTTCCAAACGCATGCGCAAACTATAGCAAGTCGTTATAACGTAGAATGTGCATACTTTGTTGATTCCATTTATGAAATAAAACACATTTTCTAAAAACTCGTGTTTTTTAAGAAATCATGTAAACCTTCTAGAATCTGTGATTTTAAAAAACGGGGGAGGTAAGCTTTTCTTATTTCCGGACGCATGTGAAAACTATAAAAAGTCATTATGACGTAGAATCTGCATACTTTGTTGATTCCATTTATGAAATAAAACACATTTTCTAAAAACTAGTGTTTTTTACGAAATCATCTAAACCTTCTAGAAGCTGTGATTTTAAAAAACGGTGCAATTAATCTTTTCTTATTTCCAGACGCATGCGCAAACTATAGAAATTCGTTATGACGTAGAATGTGCATACTTTGTAAATTCCATTTATGAAATAAAACACATTTTCTAAAAACTCGTGTTTTTTACATAATCATATAAACCTTTTAGACGCTGTGATTTTAAAAAACGATGGAAGTAAGCTTTTCTTATTTCCGGACGCATGCGCAACCTATAGAAAGTCGTTATGACGTAGAATGTGCATACTTTGTTGATTCCATTTATGAAATAAAACACATTTTCTAAAAACTCGTGTTTTTTAAGAAATCATGTAAACCTTCTAGAAGCTGTGATTTTAATAAACGGGGGAAGTAAGCATTTCTTATTTCCAAACGCATGCACAAACTATAGAAATTCGTTATGACGTAGAATGTGCATACTTTGTAGATTCCATTTATGAAATAAAACACATTTTCTAAAAACTCGTGTTTTTTACGAAATCATCTAAACCTTCTAGAAGCTGTGATTTTAAAAAACGGGGGAAGTAAGCTTTTCTTATTTCCAGACGCATGCGTAAACTATAGAAAGCCATTATGACGTAGAATGTGCATACTTTGTAGATTCCATTTATGAAATAAAACACATTTTCTAAAAACTCGTGTTTTTTACGAAATCATGTAAAGCTTCTGGAAGCTGTGATTTTAAAAAACGGTGGAAGCAAGCTTTTCTTATTTCCGGACGCGTGTGCAAACTATAGAAAGTTGTTATGAAGTAGAATGTGAATACTTTGTAGATTCCATTTATGAAATAAAACACATTTTCTCAAAACTCGTGTTTTTTAAGAAATCATGTGAACCTTCTAGAAGCTGTGATTTTAATAAACGGGGGAAGTAAGCTTTTCTTATTTCCAAACGCATGCGCAAACTATAGAAAGTCGTTATGACGTAGAATGTGCATACTTTGTAGATTCCATTTATGAAATAAAATACATTTTCTAAAAACTCGTGTTTTTTACGAAATCGTGTAAACCTTCCAGAATCTGTGATTTTAAAAAACGGGGGAAGTAAGCTTTTCTTATTTCCGGACGCATGCGCAAACTATAGAAGCTCGTTATGACGTAGAATGTACATACTTTGTTGATTCCATTTATGAAATAAAACACATTTTCTAAAAACTCGTGTTTTTTAAGAAATCATGTAAACCTTCTAGAAGCTGTGATTTTAAAAAACAGGGGAAGTAAGCTTTTCTTATTTCCAAACGCATGCGCAAACTATAGAAATTCGTTATGACGTAGAATGTGCATACTTTGTAGATTCCATTTATGAAATAAAACACATTTTCTAAAAACTCGTGTTTTTTACGAAATCATGTAAACCTTCTAGAATCTGTGATTTTAAAAAACGGGGGAGGTAAGCTTTTCTTATTTCCAGACGCATGCGCAAACTATCGAAATTTGTTATGACGTAGAATTTGCATACTTTGTTGATTGCATTTACGAAATAAAACACATTTTCTAAAAACCCATGTTTTTTAAGAAATCATGTAAACCTTCTAGAAGCTGTGATTTTAAAAAAAGGGGGAAGTAAGCTTTTCTTATTTCCGGACGCATGCGCAAACTATAGAAAGTCATTATGACGTAGAATGTGCATACTTTGTAGATTCCATTTATGAAATAAAACACATTTTCTAAAAACTCGTGTTTTTTACGAAATCATGTAAACCTTCTAGAATCTGTGATTTTAAAAAACGGGGGAAGTAAGCTTTTCTTATTTCCGGTCGCATGCGCAAACTATAGAAAGTCGTTATGACATAGAATGTGCATACTTTGTAGATTCCATTTATGAAATAAAACACATTTTCTAAAAACTCATGTTTTTTACGAAATCATGTAAACCTTCTAGAAGCTGTGATTTTAAAAAACGGTGGAAGTCAGCTTTTCTTATTTCTGGACGCATGCGCAAACTATAGAAATTCGTTATGACGTAGAATGTACATACTTTGTTGATTCCATTTATAAAATAAAACACATTTTCTAAAAACTCGTGTTTTTTACGAAATCATGTAAACCTTCTAGAATCTGTGATTTTAAAAAACGGGGGAGGTAAGCTTTTCTTATTTCCGGATGCATGCGCAAACTATAGAAAGTCGTTATGATGTAGAATCTGAAAACTTTGTTGATTCCATTTAGGAAATAAAACACATTTTCTAAAAACTCGTGCTTTTTAAGAAATCATGTAAACCTTCTAGAAGCTGTGATTTTAAAAAACGGGGGAAGTAAGCTTTTCTTATTTCCAAACGCATGCGCAAACTATAGAAAGTCGTTATGACGTAGAATGTGCATACTTTGTAGATTCCATTTATGAATTAAAACACATTTTCTAAAAACTCGTGTTTTTTAAGAAATCATGTAAACCTTCTAGAAGCTGTGACTTTAAAAAATGGGGGAAGTAAGCTTTTCTTATTTCCAAACGCATGCGCAAACTATAGAAATTCGTTATGACGTACAATGTGCATACTTTGTTGATTCCATTGATGAAATAAAACACATTTTATAAAAACTCGTGTTTTTTAAGAAATCATGTAAACCTTCTAGAAGCTGTGATTTTAAAAAACGGGGGAAGTAAGCTTTTCTTAATTCCGGACGCATGCGCAGACTATAGAAAGCCGTTATGACGTAGAATCTGCATACTTTGTTGATTCCATTTATGAAATAAAATACATTTTCTAAAAACTCGTGTTTTCTACGAAATCATGTAAAGCTTCTAGAAGCTGTGATTTTAAAAAACGGTAGAAGTAAGCTTTTCTTATTTGAGGACGCATGCGCAAACTATAGAAAGTCGTTATGACATAGAATCTGCATACTTTGTAGATTCCATTTATGAAATAAAACACACTTTCTAAAAACTCGTGTTTTTTACGAAATCATGTAAACCTTCTAGAAGCTGTGATTTTAAAAAACGGTGGAAGTAAGCTTTTCTTTTTTCCGGACGCATGCGCAAAATATAGAAAGTCATTATGAAGTAGAATGTGCATACTTTGTTGACACTATTTATGAAATAAAACACATTTTCTAAAAACTCGTGTTTTTTACGAAATCATGTAAACCTTCTAGAATCTGTGATTTTAAAAAACTGGTGAGGTAAGCTTTTCTTATTTACGGACGCATGCGCAAACTATAGAAAGTCGTTATGACGTAGAATCTGCATACTTTGTTGATTCCATTTATGAAATAAAACACATTTTCTAAAAACTCATGTTTTTTAAGAAATCATGTAAACCTTCTAGAAGCTGTGATTTTAAAAAACGGGAGAAGTAAGCTTTTCTTATTTCCAAATGCATGGGCAAACTATAGAAAGTCGTTATGACGTAGAATATGCATACTTTGTTGATTCCATTTATGAAATAAAACACATTTTCTAAAAACTCGTGTTTTTTAAGAAATCACGTAAACCTTCTAGAAGCTGTGATTTTAAAAAACGGGGGAAGTAAGCTTTTCTTATTTCCGGACGCATGCACAAACTATAGAAAGTCGTTATGACGTAGAATGTGCATACTTTGTAGATTCCATTTATGAAATAAAACACATTTTCTAAAAACTCGTGCTTTTCACCAAATCATGTAAACCTTCTAGAAGCTGTGATTTTAAAAAACGGTGGAAGTAAGCTTTTCTTATTTCCGGATGCATGCGCAAACTATAGAAAGTCGTTACGACATAGAATGTGCATACTTTGTAGATTCCATTTATGAAATAAAACACAATTTCTAAAAACTCGTGTTTTTTACGAAATCATGTAAACCTTCTAGAAGCTGTGATTTTAAAAAATGGCGGAAGTAAGCTTTTCTTATTTCCGGACGCATGCGCAAACTATAGAAAGTCGTTATGCTGTAGAATGTGCATACTTTGTAGATTCCATTTATGAGATAAAACACATTTTCTAAAAACTCGTGTTTTTGACGAAATCATGTAAAGCTTCTAGAAGCTGTGATTTTAAAAAACGGTGGAAGTAAGCTTTTCTTATTTCCGGACGCATGCGCAAACTATAGAAAGTCGTTATGACGTAGAATGTGCATACTTTGTAGATTCCATTTATGAAATAAAACACATTTTCTAAAAACTCGTGTTTTTTACGAAATCATGTAAAACTTCTAGAAGCTGTGATTTTAAAAAACGGTGGAAGTAAGCTTTTCTTATTTCCGGATGCATGCGCAAACTATAGAAATTCGTTATGACATAGAATGTGCATACTTTGTAGATTCCATTTATGAAATAAAACACACTTTCTAAAAACTCGTGTTTTTTACGAAATCATGTAAACCTTCTAGAATCTGTGATTTTAAAAAACGGGGGAGGTAAGCTTTTCTTATTTTTGGTCGCATGCGCAAACTATAGAAAGTCGTTATGAAGTAGAATATGCATACTTTGTTGATACCATTTATGAAATAAAACACAATTTTGTAAAAACTCGTGTTTTTCAAGAAATCATGTAAACCTTCTAGAAGCTGTGATTTTAAAAAACGGGGGTAGTAAGCTTTTCTTATTTCCGGACGCATGCGCAAACTATAGAAAGTCGTTACGACGTAGAATGTGCATACTTTGTAAATTCCATTTATCAAATAAAACACATTTTCTCAAAACTTGTGTTTTTTACCAAATCATGTAAACCTTCTAGAAGCTGTGATTTTAAAAAACGGTGGAAGTAAGCTTTTCTTATTTCCGGATGCATGCGCAAACTATAGAAAGTTGTTATGACGTAGAATGTGCATACTTTGATGATTCTATTTATGAAATAAAACACATTTTCTAAAAACTCGTGTTTTTTACGAAATCATGTAAACCTTCTAGAATCTGTGATTTTAAAAAACGGGGGAGGTAAGCTTTTCTTATTTCCGGACGCATGCGCAAACTATAGAAAGTCGTTATGACGTAGAATGTGCATAGTTTGTAAATTCCATTTATGAAATAAAACACATTTTCTAAAAACTTGTGTTTTTTACCAAATCATGTAAACCTTCTAGAAGCTGTGATTTTAAAAAACGGTGGAAGTAAGCTTTTCTAATTTCAGGATGCATACGCAAACTATAGAAAGTCGTTATGACGTAGAATGTGCATACTTTGATGATTCTATTTATGAAATAAAACACATTTTCTAAAAACTTGTGTTTTTTACGAAATCATGTAAACCTTCTAGAATCTGTGATTTTAAAAAACGGGGGAAATAAGCTTTTCTTATTTCCAAACGCATGGGCAAACTATAGAAAGTCGTTATGACGTAGAATGTGCATACTTTGTAGATTCCATTTATGAAATGAAACACATTTTCTAAAAACTCATGTTTTTTACGAAATCATGTAAACCTTCCAGAAGCTGTGATTTTAAGAAACGGTGGAAGTAAGCTTTTCTTATTTCCGGACGCATGCGGAAACTATAGAAAGTCGTTATGACGTAGAATGTGCATAGTTTGTAAATTCCATTTATGAAATAAAACACATTTTCTAAAAACTTGTGTTTTTTACCAAATCATGTAAACCTTCTAGAAGCTGTGATTTTAAAAAACGGTGGAAGTAAGCTTTTCTTATTTCAGGATGCATACGCAAACTATAGAAAGTCGTTATGACGTAGAATCTGCATACTTTGTTGATTCCATTTATGAAATAAAACACATTTTCTAATAACTTGTGTTTTTTACCAAATCATGTAAACCTTCTAGAAGCTGTGATTTTAAAAAACGGTGGAAGTAAGCTTTTCTTATTTCCGGACGCATTCGCAAACTATAGAAAGTCGTTATGACATACAATGTGCATACTTTGTAGATTCCATTTATGAAATAAAGCACACTTTCTAAAAACTCGTGTTTTTTACGAAATCATGTAAACCTTCTAGAAGCTGTGATTTTAAAAAACGGTGGAAGTAAGATTTTCTTATTTCCGGACGCATGCGCAAACTATAGAAAGTCGTTATGACGTAGAATGTGCATACTTTGTAGATTCCTTTTACTAGATAAAACACATTTTCTAAAAACTCATGTTTTTTACGAAATCATGTATAGCTTCTAGAAGCTGTGATTTTAAAAAACGGTGGAAGTAAGCTTTTCTTATTTGAGGACGCATGCGCAAACTACAGAAAGTCGTTATGACATAGAATGTGCATACTTTGCAGATTCCATTTATGAAATAAAACACACTTTCTAAAAACTCGTGTTTTTTACGAAATCATGTAAACCTTCTAGAAGTTTTGATTTTAAAAAACGGTGGAAGTAAGCTTTTCTTTTGTCCGGACGCATAGGCAAAATATAGAAAGTCATTATGACGTAGAATGTGCATACTTTGTTGATTCCATTTATGAAATAAAACACATTTTCTAAAAACTCATGTTTTTTAAGAAATCATGTAAACCTTCTAGAAGCTGTGATTTTAAAAAACAGGAGAAGTAAGCTTTTCTTATTTCCAAATGCATGGGCAAACTATAGAAAGTCGTTATGACGTAGAATATGCATACTTTGTTGATTCTATTTATGAAATAAAACACATTTTCTAAAAACTCATGTTTTTTAAGAAATCACGTAAACCTTCTAGAAGCTGTGATTTTAAAAAATGAGGGAATTAAGCTTTTCTTATTTCCGGACGCATGCACAAACTATAGAGAGTCGTTATGACGTAGAATGTGCATACTTTGTAGATTCCATTTATGAAATAAAACACATTTTCTAAAAACTCGTGCTTTTTACCAAATCATGTAAACCTTCTAGAAGCTGTGATTTTAAAAAACGGTGGAAGTAAGCTTTTCTTATTTCCGGACGCATGCGCAAACTATAGAAAGTCGTTATGACATAGAATGTGCATACTTTGTAGATTCCATTTATGAAATAAAACACACTTTCTAAAAACTCGTGTTTTTTACGAAATCATGTAAACCTTCTAGAAGCTGTGATTTTAAAAAACGTTGGAAGTAAGCTTTTCTTATATCCGGACGCATGCGCAAACTATAGAAAGTCGTTATGATATAGAATGTGCATACTTTGTAGATTCCATTTATGAGATAAAACACATTTTCTAAAAACTCGTGTTTTTTACGAAATCATGTAAAGCTTCTAGAAGCTGTGATTTTAAAAAACGGTGGAAGTAAGTTTTTCTTATTTCCGGACGCATGCGCAAACTATAGAAAGTCGTTATGACGTAGAATGTGCATACTTTGAAGATTCCATTTATGAAATAAAACACACTTTCTAAAAACTCGTGTTTTTTACGAAATCATGTAAACCATCTAGAATCTGTGATTTTAAAAAATGGGGGAGGTAAGCTTTTCTTATTTCCGGACGCATGCGCAAACTATAGAAAGTCGTTATGACGTAGAATCTGCACACTTTGTTGATTCCATTTATGAAATAAAACACAATTTTGTAAAAACTCGTGTTTTTCAAGAAATCATGTAAACCTTCTTCAAGCTGTGATTTTAAAAAACGGGGGTAGTAAGCTTTTCTTATTTCCGGACGCATGCGCAAACTATAGAAAGTCGTTATGACGTAGAATGTGCATACTTTGTTGATTCTATTTACGAAATAAAACACATTTTCTAAAAACTCATGTTTTTTACGAAATCATGTAAACCTTCTAGAATCTGTGATTTTAAAAAACGGGGGAGGTAAGGTTTTGTTATTTCCGGATGCATGCGCAAACTATAGAAAGTCCTTATGACGTAGAATCTGCATACTTTGTTGATTCCATTTATGAAATAAAACACATTTCCTAAAAACTCATGTTTTTTAAGAAATCATGTAAACCGTCTAGTAGCTGTGATTTTAAAAAATGGGGGAAGTAAGCTTTTCTTATTTCCAAACGCATGGGAAAACTATAGAAAGTCGTTATGATGTAGAATATGCATACTTTGTTGATTCCATTTATGAAATAAAACGCATTTTCCAAAAACTCGAGCTTTTTACCAAATCACGTAAACCTTCTAGAAGCTGTGATTTTAAAAAACGGGGGTAGTAAGCTTTTCTTATTTCCGGACGCATGCGCAAACTATAGAAAGTCGTTATGACATAGAATGTGCATACTTTGTAGATTCCATTTATGAAATAAAACACACTTTCTAAAAACTCGTGTTTTTTATGAAATCATATAACCTTCTAGAAGCTGTGATTTTAAAAGACGGTGGAAGTAAGCTTTTCTTATTTCCGGACGCATGCACAAACTATAGAAAGTCGTTATGACGTAGAATGTTCATAGTTTGTAGATTCCATTTACGAAATGAAACACATTTTCTAAAAACTCGTGTTTTTTAGGAAATCATATGAACCTTCCAAAGCTGTGATTTTAAGAAACGGTGGAAGTAAGCTTTTCTTATTTCCGGACGTATGCGGAAACTATAGAAAGTCGTTATGACGTAGAATGTGCATACTTTGTAAATTCCATTTATGAAATAAAACACATTTTCTAAAAACTTGTGTTTTTTACCAAATCATGTAAACCTTCTAGAAGTTGTGATTTTAAAAAACGGTGGAAGTAAGCTTATCTTATGTCCGGATGCATGCGCAAACTATAGAAAGTCGTTATGACATAGAATGTGCATACTTTGTAGATTCCATTTATGAAATAAAACACACTTTCTAAAAACTCCTGTTTTTTACGAAATCATGTAAACCTTCTAGAATCTGTGATTTTAAAAAACGGGGGAGGTAAGCTTTTCTTATTTCCGGACGCATGCGCAAACTATAGAAAGTCGTTATGACGTAGAATCTGCATACTTTGTTGATTCCATTTATGAAATAAAACACAATTTTGTAAAAACTCGTGTTTTTCAAGAAATCATGTAAACCTTCTAGAAGCTGTGATTTTAAAAAACGGGGGTAGTAAGCTTTTCTTATTTCCGGACGCATGCGCAAACTATAGAAACTCGTTATGACATAGAATGTGTATACTTTGTAGATTCCATTTATGAAATAAAACACACTTTCTAAAAACTCATGTTTTTTACGAAATCATGTAAACCTTCTAGATGCTGTGATTTTAAAAAATGGTGGAAGTAAGCTTTTCTTATTTCCGGACGCATGCGCAAACTATAGAAAGTCGTTATGACGTAGAATGTGCATACTTTGTAAATTGCATTTATGAAATAATACACATTTTCTAAAAACTTGTGTTTTTTACAAAATCATGTAAACCTTCTAGAAGCTGTGATTTTAAAAAACGGTGGAAGTAAGCTTTTCTTATTTCTGGATGCATGCACAAACTATAGAAAGTCGTTATGACGTAGAATGTGCATACTTTGATGATTCTATTTATGAAATAAAACACATTTTCTAAAAACTCGTGTTTTTTACGAAATCATGTAAACCTTCTAGAATCTGTGATTTTAAAAAACGGGGGAGGTAAGCTTTTCTTATTTCCGGACGCATGCGCAAACTATAGAAAGTCTTTATGACGTAGAATCTGCATACTTTGTTGATTCCATTTATGAAATAAAACACATTTTCTAAAAACTCATGTTTTTTAAGAAATCATGCAAAACTTCTAGAAGCTGTGATTTTAAAAAACGAGGGAAATTAGCTTTTCTTATTTCCAAACGCATGGGCAAACTATAGAAAGTCGTTATGACGTAGAATATGCATACTTTGTTGATTCCATTTATGAAATAAAACACATTTTCTAAAAACTCGTGCTTTTTACCAAATCACGTAAACCTTCTAGAAGCTGTGATTTTAAAAAACGGGGGTAGTAAGCTTTTCTTATTTTAGGACGCATGCGCAAACTATAGAAAGTCGTTATGACATAGAATGTGCATACTTTGTAGATTCCATTTATGGAATAAAACACACTTTCTAAAAACTCGTGTTTTTTACGAAATCGTGTAAACCTTCTAGAAGCTGTGATTTTAAAAAACGGTGGAAGTAAGCTTTTCTTATTACCGGATGCATGCGCAAACTATGGAAAGTCGTTATGACGTAGAATGTGCATACTTTGTAGATTCCATTTATGAGATAAAACACATTTTCTAAAAACTCGTGTTTTTTACCAAATCATGTAAACCTTCTAGAAGTTGTGATTTTAAAAAACGGTGGAAGTAAGCTTTTCTTATTTCCGGATGCATGCGCAAACTATATAAAGTCGTTATGACCTACAATGTGCATACTTTGTAGATTCCATTTATGAAATAAAGCACACTTTCTAAAAACTCGTGTTTTTTACGAAATCATGTAAACCTTCTAGAAGCTGTGATTTTAAAAAACGGTGGAAGTAAGCTTTTCTTATTTCCGTACGCATGCGCAAACTATAGAAAGTCGTTATGACGTAGAATGTGCATACTTTGTAGATTCCATTTATGAGATAAAACACATTTTCTAAAAACTCGTGTTTTCTACGAAATCATGTAAAGCTTCTAGAAGCTGTGATTTTAAAAAACGGTAGAAGTAAGCTTTTCTTATTTGAGGACGCATGCGCAAACTATAGAAAGTCGTTATGACATAGAATCTGCATACTTTGTAGATTCCATTTATGAAATAAAACACACTTTCTAAAAACTCGTGTTTTTTACGAAATCATGTAAACCTTCTAGAAGCTGTGATTTTAAAAAACGGTGGAAGTAAGCTTTTCTTTTTTCCGGACGCATGCGCAAAATATAGAAAGTCATTATGACGTAGAATGTGCATACTTTGTTGACACTATTTATGAAATAAAACACATTTTCTAAAAACTCGTGATTTTTACGAAATCATGTAAACCTTCTAGAATCTGTGATTTTAAAAAACTGGTGAGGTAAGCTTTTCTTATTTACGGACGCATGCGCAAACTATAGAAAGTCGTTATGACGTAGAATCTGCATACTTTGTTGATTCCATTTATGAAATAAAACACATTTTCTAAAAACTCATGTTTTTTAAGAAATCATGTAAACCTTCTAGAAGTTGTGATTTTAAAAAACGGGAGAAGTAAGCTTTTCTTATTTCCAAATGCATGGGCAAACTATAGAAAGTCGTTATGACGTAGAATATGCATACTTTGTTGATTCCATTTATGAAATAAAACACATTTTCTAAAAACTCGTGTTTTTTAAGAAATCACGTAAACCTTCTAGAAGCTGTGATTTTAAAAAATGGGGGAAGTAAGCTTTTCTTATTTCCGGACGCATGCACAAACTATAGAAAGTCGTTATGACGTAGAATGTGCATACTTTGTAGATTCCATTTATGAAATAAAACACATTTTCTAAAAACTCGTGCTTTTTACCAAATCATGTAAACCTTCTGGAAGCTGTGATTTTAAAAAACGGTGGAAGTAAGCTTTTCTTATTTCCGGACGCATGCGCAAACTATAGAAAGTCGTTACGACATAGAATGTGCATACTTTGTAGATTCCATTTATGAAATAAAACACACTTTCTAAAAACTCGTGTTTTTTACGAAATCATGTAAACCTTCTAGAAGCTGTGATTTTAAAAAATGGTGGAAGTAAGATTTTCTTATTTCCGGACGCATGCGCAAAGTATAGAAAGTCGTTATGCTGTAGAATGTGCGTACTTTGTAGATTCCATTTATGAGATAAAACACATTTTCTAAAAACTCGTGTTTTTTACGAAATCATGTAAAGCTTCTAGAAGCTGTGATTTTAAAAAACGGTGGAAGTAAGCTTTTCTTATTTCCGGACGCATGCGCAAACTATAGAAAGTCGTTATGACGTAGAATGTGCATACTTTGTAGATTCCATTTATGAAATAAAACACATTTTCTAAAAACTCGTGTTTTTTACGAAATCATGTAAAACTTCTAGAAGCTGTGATTTTAAAAAACGGTGGAAGTAAGCTTTTCTTATATCCGGATGCATGCGCAAACTATAGAAATTCGTTATGACATAGAATGTGCATACTTTGTAGATTCCATTTATGAAATAAAACACACTTTCTAAAAACTCGTGTTTTTTACGAAATCATGAAACCTTCTAGAATCTGTGATTTTAAAAAACGGGGGAGGTAAGCTTTTCTTATTTTCGGTCGCATGCGCAAACTATAGAAAGTCGTTATGAAGTAGAATATGCATACTTTGTTGATTCCATTTATGAAATAAAACACAATTTTGTAAAAACTCGTGTTTTTCAAGAAATCATGTAAACCTTCTATAAGCTGTGATTTTACAAAACGGGGGTAGTAAGCTTTTCTTATTTCCGGACGCATGCACAAACTATAGAAATTCGTTATGACGTAGAATGTGCATACTTTGATGATTCTATTTATGAAATAAAACACATTTTCTAAAAACTCGTGTTTTTTACGAAATCATGTAAACCTTCTAGAATCTGTGATTTTAAAAAACGGGGGAAATAAGCTTTTCTTATTTCCAAACGCATAGGCAAACTATAGAAAGTCGTTATGACGTAGAATGTGCATACTTTGTAGATTCCATTTATGAAATGAAACACATTTTATAAAAACTCATGTTTTTTACGAAATCATGTAAACCTTCCAGAAGCTGTGATTTTAAGAAACGGTGGAAGTAAGCTTTTCTTATTTCCGGACGCATGCGGAAACTATAGAAAGTCGTTATGACGTAGAATGTGCATAGTTTGTAAATTCCATTTATGAAATAAAACACATTTTCTAAAAACTTGTGTTTTTTACCAAATCATGTAAACCTTCTAGAAGTTGTGATTTTAAAAAACGGTGGAAGTAAGCTTTTCTTATTTCAGGATGCATACGCAAACTATAGAAAGTCGTTATGACGTAGAATCTGCATACTTTGTTGATTTCATTTATGAAATAAAACACATGTTCTAAAAACTCGTGTTTTTTAAGAAATCATGTAAACCTTCTAGAAGCTGTGATTTTAATAAACGGGGGAAGTAAGCATTTCTTATTTCCAAACGCATGTACAAACTATAGAAATTCGTTATGATGTAGAATGTGCATACTTTGTAGATTCCATTTATGAAATAAAACACATTTTCTAAAAACTCATGTTTTTTACGAAATCATGTAAACCTTCCAGAAGCTGTGATTTTAAGAAACGGTGGAAGCAAGCTTTTCTTATTTCCGGACGCATGCGGAAACTATAGAAAGTCGTTATGACGTAGAATGTGCATACTTTGTAAATTCCATTTATGAAATAAAACACATTTTCTAAAAACTTGTGTTTTTTACCAAATCATGTAAACCTTCTAGAAGCTGTGATTTTAAAAAACGGTGGAAGTAAGCTTTTCTTATTTCCGGATGCATGCGCAAACTATAGAAAGTCGTTATGACATACAATGTGTATACTTTGTAGATTCCATTTATGAAATAAAGCACACTTTCTAAAAACTCGTGTTTTTTACGAAATCATGTAAATCTTCTAGAAGCTGTGATTTTAAAAAACGGTGGAAGTAAGGTTTTCTTATTTCCGGACGCATGCGCAAACTATAGAAAGTCGTTATGACGTAGAATGTGCATACTTTGTATATTCCATTTACTAGATAAAACACATTTTCTAAAAACTCATGTTTTTTACGAAATCATGTAAAGCTTCTAGAAGCTGTGATTTTAAAAAACGGTGGAAGTAAGCTTTTCTTTTTTCCGGACGCATGCGCAAAATATAGAAAGTCATTATGACGTAGAATGTGCATACTTTGTTGACTCTATTTATGAAATAAAACACATTTTCTAAAAACTCGTGTTTTTTACGAAATCATGTAAACCTTCTAGAAGCTGTGATTTTTAAAAACGGTGGAAGTAAGCTTTTCTTTTTTCCGGACGCATGCGCAAAATATAGAAAGTCATTATGACGTAGAATGTGCATACTTTGTTGACTCTATTTATGAAATAAAACACATTTTCTAAAAACTCGTGTTTTTTACGAAATCATGTAAACCTTCTAGAATCTGTCATTTTAAAAAATAGGGGAGGCAAGCTTTTCTTATTTCTAGACGCATGCGCAAACTATGGAAAGTCGTTATGACGTAGAATCTGCATACTTTGTTGATTCCATTTATGAAATAAAACACATTTTCTAAAAACTCATGTTTTTTAAGAAATCATGTAAACCTTCTAGAAGCTGTGATTTTAAAAAACGGGAGAAGTAAGCTTTTCTTATTTCCAAATGCATGGGCAAACTATAGAAAGTCGTTATGACGTAGAATATGCATACTTTGTTGATTCTATTTATGAAATAAAACACATTTTCTAAAAACTCGTGTTTTTTAAGAAATCACGTAAACCTTCTAGAAGCTGTGATTTTAAAAAATGAGGGAAGTAAGCTTTTCTTATTTCCGGACGCATGCACAAACTATAGAGAGTCGTTACGACGTAGAATGTGCATACTTTGTAGATTCCATTTATGAAATAAAACACATTTTCTAAAAACTCGTGCTTTTTACCAAATCATGTAAACCTTCTAGAAGCTGTGATTTTAAAAAACGGTGGAAGTAAGCTTTTCTTATTTCCAGACGCATGCGCAAACTATAGAAAGTCGTTATGACATAGAACGTGCATACTTTGTAGATTCCATTTATGAAATAAAACACATTTTCTAAAAACTCGTGTTTTTTAAGAAATCATGTAAACCTTCTCGAAGCTGTGATTTTAAAAAACGGTGGAAGTAAGCTTTTCTTATTTCGGACGCATGCACAAACTATAGAAAGTCCTTATGACGTAGAATGTGCATACTTTGTTGATTCTATTTATGAAATAAAACACATTTTCTAAAAACTCGTGTTTTTTACGAAATCATGTAAACCTTCTAGAAACTGTGATTTTAAAAAATGGGGGAGGTAAGCTTTTCTTATTTCCGGACGCATCCGCAAACTATAGAAAGTCGTTATGACATAGAATGTGCATACTTTGTAGATTCCATTTATGAAATAAAACACATTTTCTAAAAACTCGTGTTTTTTACGAAATCATGTAAACCTTCTAGAAGCTGTGATTTTAAAAAACGGTGGAAGTAAGCTTTTCTTATTTCCGGACGCATGTGCAACCTATAGAAAGTCGTTATGACGTAGAATGTGCATACTTTGTTGATTCCATTTATGAAATAAAACACATTTTCTAAAAACTCGTGTTTTTTAAGAAATCATGTAAACCTTCTAGAAGCTGTGATTTTAATAAACGGGGGAAGTAAGCTTTTCTTATTTCCAAACGCATGCGCAAACTATAGAAAGTCGTTATGACGTAGAATGTGCATACTTTGTAGATTCCATTTACGAAATAAAACACATTTTCTTAAAACTCGTGTTTTTTAAGAAATCATGTAAACCTTCTAGAAGCTGTGATTTTAAAAAACGGTGGAGTAAAGCTTTTCTTATTTCCGGACGCATGCGCAAACTATAGAAATTCCTTATGACGTAGAATGTGCATACTTTGTTGATTTGATTTATGAAATAAAACACATTTTCTAAAAACTCGTGTTTTTTACGAAATCATGTAAGCCTTCTAGAATCTGTGATTTTAAAAAACGGGGGAGGTAAGCTTTTCTTATTTCCGGACGCATGCGCAAACTATAGAAATTCGTTATGACGTAGAATGTGCATACTTTGTTGATTCCATTTATGAAATAAAACACATTTTCTAAAAACTCATGTTTTTTAAGAAATCATGTAAACCTTCTAGAAGCTGTGATTTTAATAAACGGGGGAAGTAAGCATTTCTTATTTCCAAACGCATGTACAAACTATAGAAATTCGTTATGACGTAGAATGTGCATACTTTGTAGATTCCATTTATGAAATAAAACACATTTTCTAAAAACTCGTGTTTTTTACGAAATCATGTAAACCTTCTAGAAGCTGTGATTTTAAAAAACGGTGGAAGTAAGCTTTTCTTATTTCCGGACGCATGCGCAAACTATAGAAAGTCGTTATGATGTAGAATGTGCATACTTTGTTGATTCTATTTATGAAATAAAAGACATTTTCTAAAAACTCGTGTTTTTAAGAAATCATGTAAACCTTCTAGAAGCTGTGATTTTGAAAAACGGGGGAAGTAAGCTTTTCTTATTTCCAAATGCATGCGCAAACTACAGAAAGTCGTTATGACGTAGAATATGCATACTTTGTTGATTCCAATTATGAAATAAAACACATTTTCTAAAAACTCGTGCTTTTTAAGAAATCATGTAAACCTTCTAAAAGCTGTGATTTTAAAAAACGGGGGAAGTAAGGTTTTCTTATTTCCGGACGCATGCAAAAACTAAAGAAGGTCGTTATGACGTAGAATGTGCATCCTTTGTAGATTCCATTTATGAAATATAACACATTTTCTAAAAAGTCGTGTTTTTTACGAAATCATGTAAACCTTCTAGAAGCTGTGATTTTAAAAAACGGTGGAAGTAAGCTTTTCTTATTTCCGGACGCATGCGCAAACTATAGAAAGTCGTTATGACGTAGAATGTGCATACTTTGTAGATTCCATTTATGAAATAAAACACATTTTCTAAAAACTCGTGTTTTTTACGAAATCATGTAAACCTTCTAGAATCTGTGATTTTAAAAAACGGGGGAGGTAAGCTTTTCTTATTTCCGGACGCATGCGCAAACTATAGAAAGTCGTTATAACGTAGAATGTGCAAACTTTGTAGATTCCATTTATGAAATAAAACACATTTTCTAAAAACTCATGTTTTTTACGAAATCATGTAAAACTTCTAGAAGCTGTGATTTTAAAAAACGGTGGAAATAAGCTTTTCTTATTTCCGGACGCATGTGCAACCTATAGAAAGTCATTATGACGTAGAATGTGCATACTTTCTTGATTCCATTTATGAAATAAAACACATTTTCTAAAAACTCGTGCTTTTTACCAAATCACGTAAACCTTCTAGAATCTGTGATTTTAAAAAACGGGGGTAGTAAGCTTTTCTTATTTCCGGACGCATGCGCAAACTATAGAAAGTCGTTATGACATAGAATGTGCATACTTTGTAGATTCCATTTATGAAATAAAACACACTTTCTAAAAACTCGTGTTTTTTACGAAATCGTGTAAACCTTCTAGAAGCTGTGATTTTAAAAAACGGTGGAAGTAAGCTTTTCTTATTTCCGGATGCATGCGCAAACTATGGAAAGTCATTATGACGTAGAATGTGCATACTTTGTAGATTCCATTTATGAGATAAAACACATTTTCTAAAAACTCGTGTTTTTTACCAAATCATGTAAACCTTCTAGAAGTTGTGATTTTAAAAAACGGTGGAAGTAAGCTTTTCTTATTTCCGGATGCATGCGCAAACTATAGACAGTCGTTATGACATACAATGTGCATACTTTGTAGATTCCATTTATGAAATAAAGCACACTTTCAAAAAACTCGTGTTTTTTACGAAATCATGTAAACCTTCTAGAAGCTGTGATTTTAAAAAATGGTGGAAGTAAGCTTTTCTTATTTCCGGACGCATGCGCAAAGTATAGATAGTCGTTATGACGTAGAATGTGCATACTTTGTAGATTCCATTTATGAGATAAAACACATTTTCTGAAAACTCGTGTTTTTTACGAAATCATGTAAAGCTTCTAGAAGTTGTGATTTTAAAAAACGGTGGAAGTAAGCTTTTCTTATTTGAGGACGCATGCGCAAACTATAGAAAGTCGTTATGACATAGAATCTGCATACTTTGTAGATTCCATTTATGAAATAAAACACACTTTCTAAAAACTCGTGTTTTTTACGAAATCATGTAAACCTTCTAGAAGCTGTAATTTTAAAAAACGGTGGAAGTAAGCTTTTCTTATTTCCGGACGCATGAGCAAACTATAGAAAGTCGTTATGACGTAGAATGTGCATACTTTGTAGATTCTATTTATGAAATAAAACACATTTTCTAAAAACTCGTGTTTTTTACGAAATCATGTAAACCTTCTAGAATCTGTCATTTTAGAAAACGGGGGAGGTAAGCTTTTCTTATTTCCGGACACATGCGCAAACTATAGAAAGTCGTTATGAGGTAGAATGTGCATACTTTGTTGATTCCATTTATGAAATAAAACACATTTTCTAAAAACTCATGTTTTTTAAGAAATCATGTAAACCTTCTAGAAGCTGTGATTTTAAAAAACGGGAGAAGTAAGCTTTTCTTATTTCCAAATGCATGGGAAAACTATAGAAAGTAGTTATGACGTAGAATATGCATACTTTGTTGATTCCATTTATGAAATAAAACACATTTTCTAAAAACTCGTGTTTTTTAAGAAATCACGTAAACCTTCTAGAAGCTGTGATTTTAAAAAACGGGGGAAGTAAGCTTTTCTTATTTCCGGACGCATGCACAAACTATAGAAATTCGTTATGACGTAGAATGTGCATACTTTGTAGATTCCATTTATGAAATAAAACACATTTTCTAAAAACTCGTGCTTTTTACGAAATCATGTAAAGTTTCTAGAAGCTGTGATTTTAAAAAACGGTGGAAGTAAGCTTTTCTTATTTCCGGACGCATGCGCAAACTATAGAAAGTCGTTATGACATAGAATGTGCATACTTTGTAGATTCAATTGATGAAATAAAACACTCTTTCTAAAAATTCGTGTTTTTTACGAAATCATGTAAACCTTCTAGAAGCTGTGATTTTAAAAAACGGTGGAAGTAAGCTTTTCTTATTTCCGGACGCATGCGCAAACTATAGAAAGTCGTTATGATGTAGAATGTGCATACTTTGTAGATTCCATTTATGAGATAAAACACATTTTCTAAAAACTCGTGTTTTTTACGAAATCATGTAAAGCTTCTAGAAGCTGTGATTTTAAAAAACGGTGGATGTAAGCTTTTCTTATTTCCGGAGGCATGCGCAAACTATAGAAAGTCGTTATGACGTAGAATGTGCATACTTTCTAGATTCCATTTATGAAATAAAACACATTTTCTAAAAACTCGTGTTTTTTACGAAATCATGTAAAACTTCTAGAAGCTGTGATTTTAAAAAACGGTGGAAGTAAGCTTTTCTTACTTCCGGATGCATGCGCAAACTATAGAAAGTCGTTATGACATAGAATGTGCATACTTTGTAGATTCCATTTATGAAATAAAACACACTTTCTAAAAACTCGTGTTTTTTACGAAATCATGTAAACCTTCTAGAATCTGTGATTTTAAAAAACGGGGTAGGTAAGCTTTTCTTATTTCCGGACGCATGCGCAAAATATAGAAAGTCGTTATGACGTAGAATCTGCATACTTTGTTGATTCCATTTATGAAATAAAACACAATTTTGTAAAAACTCGTGTTTTTCAAGAAATCAAGTAAACCTTCTAGAAGCTGTGATTTTAAAAAACGGGGGTAGTAAGCTTTTCTTATTTCCGGACGCATGCGCAAACTATATAAAGTCGTTATGACGTAGAATGTGCATACTTTGTAAATTCCATTTATGAAATAAAACACATTTTCTAAAAACTTGTGTTTTTTACAAAATCATGTAAACCTTCTAGAAGCTGTGATTTTAAAAAACGGTGGAAGTAAGCTTTTCTTATTTCCGGATGCATGCGCAAACTATCGAAAGTCGTTATGACGTAGAATGTGCATACTTTGATGATTCAATTGATGAAATAAAACACTCTTTCTAAAAACTCATGTTTTTTACGAAATCATGTAAACCTTCTAGAAGCTGTGATTTTAAAAAACGGTGGAAGTAAGCTTTTCTTATTTCCGGACGCATGCGCAAACTATAGAAAGTCGTTATGATGTAGAATGTGCATACTTTGTAGATTCCATTTATGAGATAAAACACATTTTCTAAAAACTCGTGTTTTTTACGAAATCATGTAAAGCTTCTAGAAGCTGTGATTTTAAAAAACGGTGGAAGTAAGATTTTCTTATTTCCGGACGCATCCGCAAACTATAGAAAGTCGTTATGACGTAGAATGTGCATACTTTGTAGATTCCATTTATGAAATAAAACACATTTTCTAAAAACTCGTGTTTTTTACGAAATCATGTAAACCTTCTAGAAGCTGTGATTTTAAAAAACGGTGGAAGTAAGCTTTTCTTATTTCCGGACGCATGCGCAAACTATAGAAAGTCCTTATGACGTTGAATGTGCATACTTTGTTGATTCTATTTATGAAATAAAACACATTTTCTAAAGACTCGTGTTTTTTATGAAATCATGCAAGCCTTCTAGAATCTGTGATTTTAAAAAATGGGGAAGGTAAGCTTTTCTTATTTCTGGACGCATGCACAAACTATAGAAATTCGTTATGACGTAGAATGTGCATACTTTGTAGATTCCATTTATGAAATAAAACACATTTTCTAAAAACTCGTGCTTTTTACGAAATCATGTAAAGTTTCTAGAAGCTGTGATTTTAAAAAACGGTGGAAGTAAGCTTTTCTTATTTCCGGACGCATGCGCAAACTATAGAAAGTCGTTATGACATAGAATGTGCATACTTTGTAGATTCAATTGATGAAATAAAACACTCTTTCTAAAAACTCGTGTTTTTTACGAAATCATGTAAACCTTCTAGAAGCTGTGATTTTAAAAAACGGTGGAAGTAAGCTTTTCTTATTTCCGGACGCATGCGCAAACTATAGAAAGTCGTTATGATGTAGAATGTGCATACTTTGTAGATTCCATTTATGAGATAAAACACATTTTCTAAAAACTCGTGTTTTTTACGAGATCATGTAAAGCTTCTAGAAGCTGTGATTTTAAAAAACGGTGGAAGTAAGCTTTTCTTATTTCCGGACGCATGCGCAAACTATAGAAAGTCGTTATGATGTAGAATGTGCATACTTTGTAGATTCCATTTATGAGATAAAACACATTTTCTAAAAACTCGTGTTTTTTACGAAATCATGTAAAGCTTCTAGAAGCTGTGATTTTAAAAAACGGTGGAAGTAAGCTTTTCTTATTTCCGGACGCATGCGCAAACTATAGAAAGTCGTTATGACGTAGAATGTGCATACTTTCTAGATTCCATTTATGAAATAAAACACATTTTCTAAAAACTCGTGTTTTTTACGAAATCATGTAAAACTTCTAGAAGCTGTGATTTTAAAAAACGGTGGAAGTAAGCTTTTCTTACTTCCGGATGCATGCGCAAACTATAGAAAGTCGTTATGACATAGAATGTGCATACTTTGTAGATTCCATTTATGAAATAAAACACACTTTCTAAAAACTCGTGTTTTTTACGAAATCATGTAAACCTTCTAGAATCTGTGACTTTAAAAAACGGGGGAGGTAAGCTTTTCTTATTTCCGGACGCATGCGCAAACTATAGAAAGTCGTTATGACGTAGAATCTGCATACTTTGTTGATTCCATTTATGAAATAAAACACAATTTTGTAAAAACTCGTGTTTTTCAAGAAATCATGTAAACCTTCTAGAAGCTGTGATTTTAAAAAACGGGGGTAGTAAGCTTTTCTTATTTCCGGACGCATGCGCAAACTATATAAAGTCGTTATGACGTAGAATGTGCATACTTTGTAAATTCCATTTATGAAATAAAACACATTTTCTAAAAACTTGTGTTTTTTACCAAATCATGTAAACCTTCTAGAAGCTGTGATTTTAAAAAACGGTGGAAGTAAGCTTTTCTTATTTCCGGATGCATGCGCAAACTATCGAAAGTCGTTATGACGTAGAATGTGCATACTTTGATGATTCTATTTATGAAATAAAACACATTTTCTAAAAACTCGTGTTTTTTACGAAATCATGTAAACCTTCTAGAATCTGTGATTTTAAAAAACGGGGGAGGTAAGCTTTTCTTATTTCCGGATGCATGCGCAAACTATAGAAAGTCGTTATGACGTAGAATCTGCATACTTTGTTGATTCCATTTATAAAATAAAACACATTTTCTAAAAACTCATGTTTTTTAAGAAATCATGTAAAACTTCTAGAAGCTGTGATTTTAAAAAACGGGGGAAAAAAGCTTTTCTTATTTCCAAACGCATGCGCAAACTATAGAAAGTCATTATGACGTAGACTATGCATACTTTGTTGATTCCATTTATGAAATAAAACACATTTTCTAAAAACTCGTGCTTTTTACGAAATCATGTAAAACTTCTAGAAGCTGTGATTTTAAAAAACGGTGGAAGTAAGCTTTTCTTACTTCCGGATGCATGCGCAAACTATAGAAAGTCGTTATGACATAGAATGTGCATACTTTGTAGATTCCATTTATGAAATAAAACACACTTTCTAAAAACTCGTGTTTTTTACGAAATCATGTAAACCTTCTAGAATCTGTGACTTTAAAAAACGGGGGAGGTAAGCTTTTCTTATTTCCGGACGCATGCGCAAACTATAGAAAGTCGTTATGACGTAGAATCTGCATACTTTGTTGATTCCATTTATGAAATAAAACACAATTTTTTAAAAACTCGTGTTTTTCAAGAAATCATGTAAACCTTCTAGAAGCTGTGATTTTAAAAAACGGGGGTAGTAAGCTTTTCTTATTTCCGGACGCATGCGCAAACTATATAAAGTCGTTATGACGTAGAATGTGCATACTTTGTAGATTCCATTTATGAAATAAAGCACACTTTCTAAAAACTCGTGTTTTTTACGAAATCATGTAAACCTTCTAGAAGCTGTGATTTTAAAAAACGGTGGAAGTAAGCTTTTCTTATTTCCGGACGCATGCGCAAACTATAGAAAGTCGTTATGACGTAGAATGTGCATACTTTGTAGATTCCATTTATGAAATAAAACACATTTTCTAAAAACTCATGTTTTTTACGAAATCATGTAAAACTTCTAGAAGCTGTGATTTTAAAAAACGGTGGAAGTAAGCTTTTCTTATTTCAGGACGCATGCGCAAACTATAGAAAGTTGTTATGACGTAGAATGTGCATACTTTGTAAATTCCATTTATGAAATAAAACACATTTTCTAAAAACTCGTGTTTTTTAAGAAATCATGTAAACCTTCTAGAAGCTGTGATTTTAAAAAACGGTGGAAGTAAGCTTTTCTTATTTCGGACGCATGCGCAAACTATAGAAAGTCCTTATGACGTAGAATGTGCATACTTTGTTGATTCTATTTATGAAATAAAACACATTTTCTAAAAACTCGTGTTTTTTACGAAATCATGTAAACCTTCTAGAAACTGTGATTTTAAAAAATGGGGGAGGTAAGCTTTTCTTATTTCCGGACGCATCCGCAAACTATAGAAAGTCGTTATGACGTAGAATGTGCATACTTTGTAGATTCCATTTATGAAATAAAACACATTTTCTAAAAACTCGTGTTTTTTACGAAATCATGTAAACCTTCTAGAAGCTATGATTTTAAAAAACGGTGGAAGTAAGCGTTTCTTATTTCCGGACGCATGTGCAACCTATAGAAATTCGTTATGACGTAGAATGTGCATACTTTGTTGATTCCATTTATGAAATAAAACACATTTTCTAAAAACTCGTGTTTTTTAAGAAATCACGTAAACCTTCTAGAAGCTGTGATTTTAATAAACGGGGGAAGTAAGCTTTTCTTATTTCCAAACGCATGCGCAAACTATAGAAAGTCGTTATGACGTAGAATGTGCATACTTTGTAGATTCCATTTATGAAATAAAACACATTTTCTTAAAACTCGTGTTTTTTAAGAAATCATGTAAACCTTCTAGAAGCTGTGATTTTAAAAAACGGTGGAATAAAGCTTTTCTTATTTCCGGACGCATGCGCAAACTATAGAAATTCCTTATGACGTAGAATGTGCATACTTTGTTTATTCGATTTATGAAATAAAACACATTTTCTAAAAACTCGTGTTTTTTACGAAATCATGTAAGCCTTCTAGAATCTGTGATTTTAAAAAACGGGGGAGGTAAGCTTTTCTTATTTCCGGACGCGTGCGCAAACTATAGAAAGTCTTTATGACGTAGAATGTGCATACTTTGTTGATTCCATTTATGAAATAAAACACATTTTCTAAAAACTCGTGTTTTTTAAGAAATCATGTAAACCTTCTAGAAGCTGTGATTTTAATAAACGGGGGAAGTAAGCATTTCTTATTTCCAAACGCATGTACAAACTATAGAAATTCGTTATGACGTAGAATGTGCATACTTTGTAGATTCCATTTATGAAATAAAACACATTTTCTAAAAACTCGTGTTTTTTACGAAATCATGTAAACCTTCTAGAAGCTGTGATTTTAAAAAATGGTGGAAGTAAGCTTTTCTTATTTCCGGACGCATGCGCAAACTATAGAAAGTCGTTATGATGTAGAATGTGCATACTTTGTTGATTCTATTTATGAAATAAAAGACATTTTCTAAAAACTCGTGTTTTTAAGAAATCATGTAAACCTTCTAGAAGCTGTGATTTTGAAAAACGGGGGAAGTAAGCTTTTCTTATTTCCAAATGCATGCGCAAACTACAGAAAGTCATTATGACGTAGAATATGCATACTTTGTTGATTCCAATTATGAAATAAAACACATTTTCTAAAAACTCGTGCTTTTTAAGAAATCATGTAAACCTTCTAAAAGCTGTGATTTTAAAAAATAGGGGAAGTAAGGTTTTCTTATTTCCGGACGCATGCACAAACTATAGAAGGTCGTTATGACGTAGAATGTGCATCCTTTGTAGATTCCATTTATGAAATATAACACATTTTCTAAAAACTCGTGTTTTTAACGAAATCATGTAAACCTTCTAGAAGCTGTGATTTTAAAAAACGGTGGAAGTAAGCTTTTCTTATTTCCGGACGCATGAGCAAACTATAGAAAGTCGTTATGACGTAGAATGTGCATACTTTGTAGATTCCATTTATGAAATAAAACACATTTTCTAAAAACTCGTGTTTTTTACGAAATCATGTAAACCTTCTCGAAGCTGTGATTCTAAAAAACGGTGGAAGTAAGCTTTTCTTATTTCCGGACGCATGCGCAACCTATAGAAAGTCGTTATGACGTAGAATGTGCATACTTTGTTGATTCTATTTATGAAATAAAACACATTTTCTAAAAACTCGTGTTTTTTAAGAAATCATGTAAACCTTCTAGAAGCTGTGATTTTAATAAACGGGGGAAGTAAGCTTTTTTTATTTCCAAACGCATGCGCAAACTATACAAAGTCGTTATGACGTAGAATGTGCATACTTTGTAGATTCCATTTATGAAATAAAACACATTTTCTAAAAACTCGTGTTTTTTAAGAAATCATGTAAACCTTCTAGAAGCTGTGATTTTAAAAAACGGTGGAAGTAAGCTTTTCTTATTTCCGGACGCATGCGCAAACTATAGAAAGTCGTTATGACGTAGAATGTGCATACATTGTAGATTCCATTTATGAAATGAAACACATTTTCTAAAAACTCGTGTTTTTTACGAAATCATGTAAACCTTTTAGAAGCTGTGATTTTAAAAAACTATGGAAGTAAGCTTTTCTTATTTCCGGACGCATGCGCAACCTATAGAAAGTCGTTATGACGTAGAATGTGCATACTTTGTTGATTCTATTTATGAAATAAAACACATTTTCTAAAAACTCGTTTTTTTTACGAAATCATGTAAACCTTCTAGAAGCTGTGATTTTAAGAAACGGTGGAAGTAAGCTTTTCTTATTTCCGGACGCATGCGCAAACTATAGAAAGTCGTTATGACGTAGAATGTGCATACTTTGTTGATTCTATTTATGAAATAAAACACATTTTCTAAAACATCGTTTTTTTTACGAAATCATATAAACCTTCTAGAATATCTGATTTTAAAAAACGGGGGAGGTAAGCTTTTATTATTTCCGGACGCATGCGCAAACTATAGAAAGTCTTTATGACGTAGAATATGCATACTTTGTTGATTCCATTTATGAAATAAAACACAATTTTGTAAAAACTCGTGTTTTTCAAGAAATCATGTAAACCTTCTAGAAGCTTTGATTTTAAAAAACGGGGGAGGTAAGCTTTTCTTATTTCCGGTCGCATGCGCAAACTATAGAAAGTCGTTATGACGTAGAATCTGCATACTTTGTAGATTCCATTTATGAAATAGAACACATTTTCTAAAAACTCGTGTTTTTTACGAAATCATGTAAAGCTTCTAGAAGCTGTGATTTTAAAAAACGGGGGAAGTAAGATTTTCTTATTTCCGGACGCATGCGCAAACTATAGAGAGTCATTATGACATAGAATGTGCATACTTTGTAGATTCCATTTATGAAATAAAACACATTTTCTAAAAACTCGTGTTTTTTACGAAATCACGTAAACCTTCTAGAAGCTGTGATTTTAAAAACGGGGAAAGTAAGCTTTTCTTATTTCCGGACGGATGCGCAAACTACAGAAAGTCGTTATGACGTAGAATGTGCATACTTTGTAGATTCCATTTATGAAATAAAACACATTTTCTAAAAAATGATGTTTTTTACGAAATCATGTAAACCTTCTAGAAGCCGATTTTAAAAAACGGTGGAAGTAAGATTTTCTTATTTCCGGACGCATGCGCAAACTATAGAAAGTCGTTATGACGTAGAATGTGCATACTTTGTAGATTCCATTTATGAAATAAAACACATTTTCTAAAAACTCATGTTTTTTACGAAATCATGTAAAACTTCTAGAAGCTGTGATTTTAAAAAACGGTGGAAGTAAGCTTTTCTTATTTCAGGACGCATGCGCAAACTATAGAAAGTTGTTATGACATAGAATGTGCATACTTTGTTGATTCCATTTATGAAATAAAACACATTTTCTAAAAAATCGTGTTTTTTACGAGATCATGTAAACCTTCTAGAAACTGTGATTTTAAAAAATGGGGGAGGTAAGCTTTTCTTATTTCCGGACGCATCCGCAAACTATAGAAAGTCGTTATGACGTAGAATGTGCATACTTTGTAGATTCCATTTATGAAATAAAACACATTTTCTAAAAACTCGTGTTTTTTATGAAATCATGTAAACCTTCTAGAAGCTGTGATTTTAAAAAACGGTGGAAGTATGCTTTTCTTATTTCCGGACACATGCGCAAACTATAGAAAGTCATTATGACGTAGAATGTGCATACTTTGTAGATTCCATTTATGAAATGAAACACATTTTCTAAAAACTCGTGTTTTTTACGAAATCATGTAAACCTTCTAGAAGCTGTGATTTTAAAAAATGGTGGAAGTAAGGTTTTCTTATTTCCGGACGCATGCGCAACCTATAGAAAGTCGTTATGACGTAGAATTTGCATACTCTGTTGATTCTATTTATGAAATAAAACACATTTTCTAAAAACTCATTTTTTTTACGAAATCATGTAAAACTTCTAGAAGCTGTGATTTTAAGAAACGGTGGAAGTAAGCTTTTCTTATTTCCGGACGCATGCGCAAACTATAGAAAGTCGTTATGACGTAGAATGTGCATACTTTGTTGATTCTATTTACGAAATAAAACACATTTTCTAAAACCTCATTTTTTTTACGAAATCATGTAAACCTTCTAGAATATGTGATTTTAAAAAACGGGGGAGGTAAGCTTTTCTTATTTCTGGACGCATGCGCAAACTATAGAAAGTCGTTATGACGTAGAATGTGCATACTTTGTAGATTCCATTTATGAGATAAAACACATTTTCTAAATACTCGTGTTTTTTACGAAATCATGTAAAGCTTCTAGAAGCTGTGATTTTAAAAAAAGGTGGAAGTAAGCTTTTCTTATTTGAGGACGCATGCGCAAACTATAGAAAGTCGTTATGACATAGAATGTGCATACTTTGTAGATTCCATTTATGAAATAAAACACATTTTCTAAAAAATCGTGTTTTTTACGAAATCGTGTAAACCTTCTGGAAGCTGTGATTCTAAAAAACGGTGGAAGTAAGCTTTTCTTATTTCCGGACGCATGCGCAACCTATAGAAAGTCGTTATGACGTAGAATGTGCATACTTTGTTGATTCCATTTATGAAATAAAACACAATTTCTAAAAACTCGTGTTTTTTAAGAAATCATGTAAACCTTCTAGAAGCTGTGATTTTAATAAACGGGGGAAGTAAGCTTTTTTTATTTCCAAACGCATGCGCAAACTATACAAAGTCGTTATGACGTAGAATGTGCATACTTTGTAGATTCCATTTATGAAATAAAACACATTTTCTAAAAACTCGTGTTTTTTAAGAAATCATGTAAACCTTCTAGAAGCTGTGATTTTAAAAAACGGTGGAAGTAAGCTTTTCTTATTTCCGGATGCATGCGCAAACTATAGAAAGTTGTTATGACGTAGAATGTGCATACTTTGTAGATTCCATTTATGAGATAAAACACATTTTCTAAAAACTCGTGTTTTTTACAAAATCATGTAAAGCTTCTAGAAGCTGTGATTTTAAAAAACGGTGGAAGTAAGCTTTTCTTATTTCCGGACGCATGCGCAAACTATAGAAAGTCGTTATGACGTAGAATGTGCATACTTTGTAGATTCCATTTATGAAATAAAACACATTTTCTAAAAACTCATGTTTTTTACGAAATCATGTAAAACTTCTAGAAGCTGTGATTTTAAAAAATGGTGGAAGTAAGCTTTTCTTATTTCAGGACGCATGCGCAAACTATAGAAAGTTGTTATGACGTAGAATGTGCATACTTTGTTGATTCCATTTATGAAATAAAACACATTTTCTAAAAAATCGTGTTTTTTACGAGATCATGTAAACCTTCTAGAAACTGTGATTTTAAAAAATGGGGGAGGTAAGCTTTTCTTATTTCCGGACGCATCCGCAAACTATAGAAAGTCGTTATGACGTAGAATGTGCATACTTTGTAGATTCCATTTATGAAATAAAACACATTTTCTAAAAACTCGTGTTTTTTATGAAATCATGTAAACCTTCTAGAAGCTGTGATTTTAAAAAACGGTGGAAGTAAGCTTTTCTTATTTCCGGACACATGCGCAAACTATAGAAAGTCATTATGACGTAGAATGTGCATACTTTGTAGATTCCATTTATGAAATGAAACACATTTTCTAAAAACTCGTGTTTTTTAAGAAATCATGTAAACCTTCTAGAAGCTGTGATTTTAAAAAATGGTGGAAGTAAGGTTTTCTTATTTCCGGACGCATGCGCAACCTATAGAAAGTCGTTATGACGTAGAATGTGCATACTCTGTTGATTCTATTTATGAAATAAAACACATTTTCTAAAAACTAATTTGTTTTACGAAATCATGTAAACCTTCTAGAAGCTGTGATTTTAAGAAACGGTGGAAGTAAGCTTTTCTTATTTTCGGACGCATGCGCAAACTATAGAAAGTCGTTTTGACGTAGAATGTGCATACTTTGTTGATTCTATTTATGAAATAAAACACATTTTCTAAAACCTCATTTTTTTTACGAAATCATGTAAACCTTCTAGAATATGTGATTTTAAAAAACGGGGGAGGTAAGCTTTTCTTATTTCCGGACGCATGCGCAAACTATAGAAAGTCGTTATGACGTAGAATCTGCATACTTTGTAGATTCCATTTATGAAATAGAACACATTTTCTAAAAGCTCGTGTTTTTTACGAAATCATTTAAAGCTTCTAGAAGATGTGATTTTAAAAAATGGGGGAAGTAAGCTTTTCTTATTTCCGGACGCATGCGCAAACTATAGAGAGTAATTATGACATAGACTGTGCATACTTTGTAGATTCCATTTATGAAATAAAACACACTTTCTAAAAACTCGTGTTTTTTACGAAATCATGTAAACCTTCTAGCAACTGTGATTTTAAAAAACGGTGGAAGTAAGCTTTTCTTATTTCCGGACGCATGCGCAAACTATAGAAAGTCGTTATGACGTAGAATGTGCATACTTTGTAGATTCCATTTATGAGATAAAACACATTTTCTAAATACTCGTGTTTTTTACGAAATCATGTAAAGCTTCTAGAAGCTGTGATTTTAAAAAAAGGTGGAAGTAAGCTTTTCTTATTTGAGGACGCATGCGCAAACTATAGAAAGTCGTTATGACATAGAATGTGCATACTTTGTAGATTCCATTTATGAAATAAAACACACTTTCTAAAAACTCGTGTTTTTTACGAAATCATGTAAACCTTCTAGAAGCTGTGATTTTAAAAAACGGTGGAAGTAAGCTTTTCTTTTTTCGGGACGGATGCGCAAAATATAGAATGTCATTATCACGTAGAATGTGCATACTTTGTTGACTCTATTTATTAAATAAAACACATTTTCTAAAAACTCGTGTTTTTTACGAAATCATGTAAACCTTCTAGAATCTGTGATTTTAAAAAATGGGGGAGGTAAGCTTTTTTTATTTCCGGACGCATCCGCAAACTATAGAAAGTCGTTATGACATAGAATGTGCATACTTTGTAGATTCCATTTATGAAATAAAACACATTTTCTAAAAACTCGTGCTTTTTACCAAATCATGTAAACCTTCTAGAAGCTGTGATTTCAAAAAACGGTGGAAGTAAGCTTTTCTTATTTCCGGACATATGCGCAAACTATAGAAAGTCGTTATGACATAGAATGTGCATACTTTGTAGATTCCATTTATGAAATAAAACACACTTTCTAAAAACTCGTGTTTTTTACGAAATCATGTAAACCTTCTAGAAGCTGTGATTTTAAAAAACGGTGGAAGTAAGCTTTTCTTATTTCCGGACGCATGCGCAAACTATAGAAAGTCGTTATGATGTAGAATGTGTATACTTTGTAGATTCCATTTATGATATAAAACACATTTTCTAAAAACTCGTGTTTTTTACGAAATCATGTAAAGCTTCTAGAAGCTGTGATTTTAAAAAACGGTGGAAGTAAGCTTTTCTTATTTCCGGACGCATGCGCAAACTATAGAAAGTCGTTATGACGTAGAATGTGCATACTTTGTAGATTCCATTTATGAAATAAAACACATTTTCTAAAAACTCGTGTTTTTTACGAAATCATGTAAAACTTCTAGAAGCTGTGATTTTAAAAAACGGTGGAAGTAAGCTTTTCTTATTTCAGGACGCATGCGCAAACTATAGAAAGTTGTTATGACGTAGAATGTGCATACTTTGTTGATTCCATTAATGAAATAAAACACATTTTCTAAAAACTCTTGTTTTTTACGAAATCATGTAAACCTTCTAGAAACTGTGATTTTAAAAAATGGGGGAGGTAAGCTTTTCTTATTTCCGGACGCATGCGCAAACTATATAAAGTCGTTATGACGTAGAATGTGCATACTTTGTAGATTCCATTTATGAAATAAAACACATTTTCTAAAAACTCGTGTTTTTTACGAAATCATGTAAACCTTCTAGACGCTGTGATTTTAAAAAACGGTGGAAGTAAGCTTTTCTTATTTCCGGACGCATGTGCAACCTATAGAAAGTCGTTATGACGTAGAATGTGCATACTTTGTTGATTGCATTTATGAAATAAAACACATTTTCTAAAAACTCGTTTTTTTTACGAAATCATGTAAACCTTCTAGAAGCTGTGATTTTAATAAACGGGGGAAGTAAGCATTTCTTATTTCCAAATGCATGTACAAACTATAGAAAGTCGTTATGACGTAGAATGTGCATACTTTTTAGATTCCATTTATGAAATAAAACACATTTTCTAAAAACTCGTGTTTTTTACGAAATCATGTAAACCTTCTAGAAGCTGTGATTTTAAAAAATGGGGGAGGTAAGCTTTTCTTATTTTCAGACGCATGCGCAAACTATAGAGAGTTGTTATGACGTAGAATGTGCATACTTTGTTGATTCTATTGATGAAATAAAACACATTTTCTAAAAACTCGTGTTTTTTAAGAAATCATGTAAACCTTCTAGAAGCTGTGATTTTGAAAAACGGGGGAAGTAAGCTTTTCTTATTTCCAAACGCATGCGCAAACTATAGAAAGTCGTTATGACGTAGAATATGCATACTTTGTTGATTCCAATTATGAAATAAAACACATTTTCTAAAAACTCGTGCTTTTTAAGAAATCATGTAAACCTTCTAGAAGCTGTGATTTTAAAAAACGGCGGAAGTAAGGTTTTCTTATTTCCGGACGCATGCGCAAAATATAGAAGGTCGTTATGACGTAAAATGTGCATACTTTGTAGATTCCATTTATCAAAAAAAACACATTTTCTAAAAACTCATGTTTTTTACGAAATCATGTAAACCTTCTAGAAGCTGTGATTTTAAAAAACGGTGGAAGTAAGCTTTTTTTATTTCCGGACGCATGCGCAAACTATAGAAAGTCGTTATGACGTAGAATGTGCATACTTTGTAGATTCCATTTATGAGATAAAACACATTTTCTAAATACTCGTGTTTTTTACGAAATCATGTAAAGCTTCTAGAAGCTGTGATTTTAAAAAAAGGTGGAAGTAAGTTTTTCTTATTTGAGGACGCATGCGCAAACTATAGAAAGTCGTTATGACATAGAATGTGCATACTTTGTAGATTCCATTTATGAAATAAAACACACTTTCTAAAAACTCGTGTTTTTTACGAAATCATGTAAACCTTCTAGAAGCTGTGATTTTAAAAAACGGTGGAATTAAGCTTTTCTTTTTTCGGGACGCATGCGCAAAATATAGAAAGTCATTATGACGTAGAATGTGCATACTTTGTTGACTCTATTTATTAAATAAAACACATTTTCTAAAAACTCGTGTTTTTTACGAAATCATGTAAACCTTCTAGAATCTGTGATTTTAAAAAATGGGGGAGGTAAGCTTTTTTTATTTCCGGACACATCCGCAAACTATAGAAAGTCGTTATGACATAGAATGTGCATACTTTGTAGATTCCATTTATGAAATAAAACACATTTTCTAAAAACTCGTGCTTTTTACCAAATCATGTAAACCTTCTAGAAGCTGTGATTTTAAAAAACGGTGGAAGTAAGCTTTTCTTATTTCCGGACGCATGCGCAAACTATAGAAAATCATTATGACATAGAATGTGTATACTTTGTAGATTCCATTTATGAAATGAAACACATTTTCTAAAAACTCGTGTTTTTTACGAAATCATGTAAACCTTCTAGAAGATGTGATTTTAAAAAATGGTGGAAGTAAGGTTTTCTTATTTCCGGACGCATGCGCAACCTATAGAAAGTCGTTATGACGTAGAATTTGCATACTTTGTTGATTCCATTTATGAAATAAAACACAATTTTGTAAAAACTCGTGTTTTTCAAGAAATCATGTAAACCTTCTAGAAGCTTTGATTTTAAAAAACGGGGGAGGTAAGCTTTTCTTATTTCCGGACGCATGCGCAAACTGTAGAAAGTCGTTATGACGTAGAATCTGCATACTTTGTAGATTCCATTTATGAAATAGAACATATTTTCTAAAAGCTCGTGTTTTTTACGAAATCATGTAAAGCTTCTAGAAGATGTGATTTTAAAAAACGGGGGAAGTAAGCTTTTCTTATTTCCGGACGCATGCGCAAACTATAGAGAGTAATTATGACATAGACTATGCTTACTTTGTAGATTCCATTTATGAAATAAAACACATTTTCTAAAAACTCGTGTTTTTTACGAAATCACGTAAACCTTCTAGAAGCTGTGATTTTAAAAAACGGGGGAAGTAAGCTTTTCTTATTTCTGGACGCATGCGCAAACTATAGAAAGTCGTTATGACGTAGAATGTGCATACTTTGTAAATTCCATTTATGAAATAAAACACATTTTCTAAAAACTTGTGTTTTTTACCAAATCATGTAAACCTTCTAGAAGCTGTGATTTTAAAAAACGGTGGAAGTAAGCTTTTCTTATTTCCGGATGCATGCGCAAACTATAGAAAGTCATTATGACATACAATGTGCATACTTTGTAGATTCCATTCATGAAATAAAGCACACTTTCTAAAAACTCGTGTTTTTTACGAAATCATGTAAACCTTCTAGCAGCTGTGATTTTAAAAAACGGTGGAAGTAAGCTTTTCTTATTTCCGGACGCATGCGCAAACTATAGAAAGTCGTTATGACGTAGAATGTGCATACTTTGTAGATTCCATTTATGAGATAAAACACATTTTCTAAATACTCGTGTTTTTTACGAAATCATGTAAAGCTTCTAGAAGCTGTGATTTTAAAAAAAGGTGGAAGTAAGCTTTTCTTATTTGAGGACGCATGCGCAAACTATAGAAAGTCGTTATGACATAGAATGTGCATACTTTGTAGATTCCATTTATGAAATAAAACACACTTTCTAAAAACTCATGTTTTTTACGAAATCATGTAAACCTTCTAGAAGCTGTGATTTTAAAAAACGGTGGAAGTAAGCTTTTCTTTTTTCGGGACGCATGCGCAAAATATAGAATGTCATTATGACGTAGAATGTGCATACTTTGTTGACTCTATTTATTAAATAAAACACATTTTCTAAAAACTCGTGTTTTTTACGAAATGATGTAAACCTTCTAGAATCTGTGATTTTAAAAAATGGGGGAGGTAAGCTTTTTTTATTTCCGGACGCATCCGCAAATTATAGAAAGTCGTTATGACATAGAATGTGCATACTTTGTAGATTCCATTTATGAAATAAAACACATTTTCTAAAAACTCGTGCTTTTTAGCAAATCATGTAAACCTTCTAGAAGCTGTGATTTTAAAAAACGGTGGAAGTAAGCTTTTCTTATTTCCGGACGCATGCGCAAACTATAGAAAGTCGTTATGACATAGAATGTGCATACTTTGTAGATTCCATTTATTTAATAAAACACATTTTCTAAAAACACGTGTTTCTTAAGAAATCATGCAAAACTTCTAGAATCTGTGATTTTAAAAAACGGGGGAGGTAAGCTTTTCTTATTTCCGGACGCATGCACAAACTATAGAAGGTCGTTATGACGTAGAATGTGCATCCTTTGTAGATTTCATTTATGAAATATAACACATTTTCTAAAAACTCGTGTTTTTTACGAAATCATGTAGACCTTCTAGAAGCTGTGATTTTAAAAAACGGTGGAAGTAAGCTTTTCTTATTTCCGGACGCATGAGCAAACTATAGAAAGTCGTTATGACGTAGAAGGTGCATACTTTGTAGATTCCATTTATGAAATAAAACACATTTTCTAAAAACTCGTGTTTTTTACGAAATGATGTAAACCTTCTAGAAGTTGTGATTTTAAAAAATGGAGGAAGTAAGCTTTTCTTATTTCCGGACGCATGCGCAAACTATAGAAAGTATTTATGACGTAGAATGTGCAAACTTTGTAGATTCCATTTATGAAATAAAACACATTTTCTAAAAACTTGTGTTTTTTAAGAAATCGTGTAAACCTTCTAGAAGCTGTGATTTTGAAAAACGGGGGAAGTTAGCTTTTCTTATTTCCAAACGCATGCGCAAATTATAGAAAGTCGTTATGACGTAGAATGTGCACACGTTGTTGATTCCATTTATTTAATAAAACACATTTTCTAAAAACACGTGTTTTTTAAGAAATCATGCAAAACTTCTAGAATCTGTGATTTTAAAAAACGGGGGAGGTAAGCTTTTCTTATTTCCAGACGCATGCGCAAACTATAGAAAATCGTTATGACGTAGAATGTGCATACTTTGTAGATTCCATTTATGAAATAAAACACATTTTTTAAAAACTCGTGTTTTTTACGAAATCATGTAAACTTTCTAGAAGCTGTGATTTTAAAAAACGGTGGAAGTAAGCTTTTCTTATTTCCGGACGAATGTGCAAACTGTAGAAAGTCGTTATGACGTAGAATGTGCATACTTTGTTGGTTCCATTTATGAAATAAAACACATTTTCTAAAAACTCCCGTTTTTTAAGAAGTCATGTAAACCTTCTAGAAGCTGTGATTTTAAAAAACGGTGGAAGTAAGCTTTTCTTATTTCCGGACGCATGCGCAAACTATAGAAAGTCGTTATGACGTAGAATGTGTATTCTTTGTTGATTCCATTTATGAAATAAAACACATTTTCTAAAAACTCATGTTTTTTAAGAAACCGTGTAAACCTTCTAGAAGCTGTGATTTTAAAAAACGGTGGAATTAAACTTTTCTTATTTCCAGACGCATGCGCAAACTATAGAAAGTCGTTATGACGTAGAATGTGCATACTTTGTAGATTCCATTTAGGAAATAAAACACATTTTCTAAAAACTCGTGTTTTTACGAAATCATGTAAACCTTCTAGAAGCTGTGATTTTAAAAAACGGTGGAAGTAAGCTTTTCTTATTTCCGGACGAATGTGCAAACTATAGAAAGTCGTTATGACGTAGAATGTGCATACTTTGTTGATTCCATTTATGAAATAAAACACATTTTCTAAAAACTCGTGTTTTTTAAGAAATCATGTAAACCTTCTAGAAGCTGTGATTTTAAAAAACGGTGGAAGTAAGCTTTTCTTATATCCGGACGCATGCGCAAACTACAGAAAGTCGTTATGACATAGAATGTGCATACTTTCTTGATTGCATTTATGAAATAAAACACATTTTCTAACAACTCGTGTTTTTTAAGAAATCATGTAAACCTTCTAGAAGCTGTGATTTTAAAAAACGGGGGATGTAAGCTTTTCTTATTTCCAGACGCATGCGCAAACTATAGAAAGTCGTTATGACGTAGAATGTGCATACTTTGTAGATTCCATTTATGAAATAAAACACATTTTCTAAAAACTTGTGTTTTTTGCGAAATCATGTAAATCTTCTAGAAGTTGTGATTTTAAAAAACGGTGGAAGTAAGCTTTTCTTATTTCCGGACGCATGCGCAAACTATATAAAGTCGTTATGACGTAGAATGTGCATACTTTTTTGATTCCATTTATGAAATAAAACACATTTTCTAAAAACTCGGGGTTTTTAAGAAATCATGTAAACCTTCTAGAAGCTTTGATTTTAAAAAATGGGGGAAGTAAGCTTTTCTTATTTCCGGACGCATGCGCAAACTATAGAAAATCGTTATGACGTAGAATATGCATACTTTGTAGATTCCATTTATGAAATTAAACACATTTTCTAAAAACTCATGTTTTTTAAAAAATCATGTAAACCTTCTAGAAGCTTCGATTTTAAAAAATGGTGGAAGTAAGCTTTTATTATTTCCGGACGAATGCGCAAACTATAGAAAGTCGTTATGACGTAGAATGTGCATACTTTGTTGATTCCATTTAGGAAATAAAACACATTTTCTAAAAACTCGTGTTTTTTAAGAAATCATGTAAACCTTCTAGAAGCTTTGATTTTAAAAAACGGGGGAAGTAAGCTTTTCTTATTTCGAAACGCATGCGCAAACTATAAAAAGCCGTTATGACGTAGAATGTGCATACTTTGTTGATTACATTTATGAAATAAAACAAATTTTCTAAAAACTCGTGTTTTTCAAGAAATCATGTAAACCTTCTAGAAGCTGTGATTTTTAAAAAAGGGGAAAGAAAGCTTTTCTTATTTCCGGATGGATGCGCAAACTATAGAAAGTCGTTATGACGTAGAATTTGCATACTTTGTAGATTCCATTTATGAAATAAAACACATTTTCTAAAAACTCATGTTTTTTACGAAATCATGTAAACCTTCTAGAAGCTATGATTTTGAAAAACGGTGGAAGTAAGCTTTTCTTATTTCGGGACGCTTGCGCAAACTATAGAACGTCGTTATGACATAGAATGTGCATACCTTGTTGATTCCATTTATGAAATAAAACACATTTTCTAAAAACCCATGTTTTTTAACAAATCATGTAAACCTTCTAGAAGCTGTGATTTTAAAAACAGTGGAATTAAGCTTTTCTTATTTCCGGACGCATGCGCAAACTATAGAAAGTCGTTATGACGTAGAATGTGCATACTTTGTTGATTCCATTTATTAAATAAAACACATTTTCTAAAAACTCGTGTTTTTTAACAAATCATGTAAACCTTCTAGAAGCTGTGATTTTAAAAAACTGGCGAAGTAAGCTTTTCTTATTTCCAAACGCATGCGGAAACTATAGAAAGTCGTTATGACGTAGAATGTGTAAACTTTGTAGATTCCATTTAGGAAACAAAACACATTTTCTAAAAACTCGTGTTTTTTACGAAATCATGTAAACCTTCTAGAAGCTGTGATTTTAAAAAACGATGGAAGTAAGCTTTTCTTATTTGCGGACGAATGCGTAAACTATAGAAAGTCGTTATGACGTAGAATGTGCATACTTTGTTGATTCCATTTATTAAATAAAACACATTTTCTAAAAACTCGTGTTTTTTAACAAATCATGTAAACCTTCTAGAAGCTGTGATTTTAAAAAACTGGCGAAGTAAGCTTTTCTTATTTCCAAACGCATGCGCAAACTATAGAAAGTCGTTATGACTTAGAATGTGCATACTTTGTAGATTCCATTTATGAAATAAAACAGATTTTCTAAAAACTCGTGTTTTTTAAGAAATCATGTAAACCTTCTAGAAGCTGTGATTTTAAAAAACGGGGGAAGTAAGCTTTTCTTATTTCCGGACGGATGCGCAAACTATAGAAAGTCGTTATGACGTAGAATTTGCATACTTTCTAGATTCCATTTATGAAATAAAACACATTTTCTAAAAACTCGTGTTTTTTAAGAAATCATGTAAACCTTCTAGAAGCTGCGATTTTAAAAAACGGTGGAAGTAAGCTTTTCTTATTTCCGGACGCATGTGCAAACTATAGAAAGTCGTTATGACGTACAATGTGGATATTTTGTTGATTCCATTTATGAAATAAAAAACATTTTCTAAAAACTCGTGTTTTTAAAGAAATCATGTAAACCTTCTAGAAGCTGCGATTTAAGAAAACGGTGGAAGTAAGCTTTTCTTATTTCCAGACGAATGCGCAAACTATAGAAAGTCGTTATGACTTAGAATGTGCATACTTTGTTGATTCCATTTGTGAAATAAAACACATTTTCTAAAAACTCGTGTTTTTTATGAAATCATGTAAACCTTCTAGAAGCTTTTATTTTAAAAAACGGGGGGAACTAAGCTTTTCTTATTTCCGGACGCATGCGCAAACTATAGAAAGTCGTTATGACGTAGAATGTGCATACTTTGTTGATTCCATTTATGAAATAAAACACATTTTCTAAAAACTCGTGTTTTTTATGAAATCATGTAAATCTTCTAGAAGCTGGATTTTAAAAAACGATGGAAGTAAGCTTTTCTTATTTCCGGACGCATGCGCAAACTATATAAAGTCGTTATGACGTAGAATGTGCATACTTTTTTGATTCCATTTATGAAATAAAACACATTTTCTAAAAACTCGAGGTTTTTAAGAAATCATGTAAACCTTCTAGAAGCTTTGATTTTAAAAAATGGGGGAAGTAAGCTTTTCTTATTTCCGGACGCATGCGCAAACTATAGAAAATCGTTATGACGTAGAATGTGCATACTTTGTAGATTCCATTTATGAAATTAAACACATTTTCTAAAAACTCGTGTTTTTTACGAAATCATGTAAACCTTCTAGAAGCTGTGATTTTAAAAAATGGTGGAAGTAAGCATTTCATATTTCCAGACGAATGCGGAAACTATAGAAAGTCATTATGACTTAGAATGTGCATACTTTGTTGATTCCATTTATGAAATAAAACACATTTTCTAAAAACTCGTGTTTTTTAAGAAATCATGTAAACCTTCTAGAAGCTGTGATTTTAAAAAACAGTGGAATTAAGCTTTTCTTATTTCCAGACGCATGCGCAAACTATAGAAAGTCGTTATGACGTAGAATGTGCATACTTTGTTGATTCCATTTAGGAAATAAAACACATTTTCTAAAAACTCGTGTTTTTTAAGAAATCATGTAAACCTTCTAGAAGCTTTGATTTTAAAAAACGGGGGAAGTAAGCTTTTCTTATTTCGAAACGCATGCGCAAACTATAAAAAGCCGTTATGATGTAGAATGTGCATACTTTGTTGATTACATTTATGAAATAAAACACATTTTCTAAAAACTCGTGTTTTTCAAGAAATCATGTAAACCTTCTAGAAGCTGTGATTTTAAAAAAAGGGGGAAGAAAGCTTTTCTTATTTCCGGATGGATGCGCAAACTATAGAAAGTCGTTATGACGTAGAATTTGCATACTTTGTAGATTCCATTTACGAAATAAAACACATTTTCTAAAAACTCGTGTTTGTTACGAAATCATGTAAACCTTCTAGAAGCTATGATTTTGAAAAACGGTGGAAGTAAGCTTTTCTTATTTCTGGACGCTTGCGCAAACTATAGAACGTCGTTATGACATAGAATGTGCATACCTTGTTGATTCCATTTATGAAATAAAACACATTTTCTAAAAACTCGTGTTTTTTAACAAATCATGTAAACCTTCTAGAAGCTGTGATTTTAAAAACAGTGGAATTAAGCTTTTCTTATTTCCGGACGCATGCGCAAACTATAGAAAGTCGTTATGACGTAGAATGTGCATACTTTGTTGATTCCATTTATTAAATAAAACACATTTTCTAAAAACTCGTGTTTTTTAACAAATCATGTAAACCTTCTAGAAGCTGTGATTTTAAAAAACTGGCGAAGTAAGCTTTTCTTATTTCCAAACGCATACGGAAACTATAGAAAGTCGTTATGACGTAGAATGTGTATACTTGGTAGATTCCATTTAGGAAACAAAACACATTTTCTAAAAACTCGTGTTTTTTACGAAATCATGTAAACCTTCTAGAAGCTGTGATTTTAAAAAACGGTGGAAGTAAGCTTTTCTTATTTGCGGACGAATGCGTAAACTATAGAAAGTCGTTATGACGTAGAATGTGCATACTTTGTTGATTCCATTTATGGAAGAAAACACATTTTCTAAAAACTCGTGTTTTTTAAGAAATCATGTAAACCTTCTAGAAGCTGTGATTTTAAAAAATGGTGGAAGTAAGCTTTTCTTATTTCCGGATGAATGCGCAAACTATAGAAAGTCATTATGACGTAGAATGTGCATACTTTGTTGATTCCATTTATGAAATAAAACACATTTTCTAAAAACTCGTGTTTTTTAAGAAATCATGTAAACATTCTAGAAGCTTTGATTTTAAAAAACGGGGGAAGTAAGCTTTTCTTATTTCCAAACGCATGCGCAAACTATAGAAAGTCGTTATGACGTAGAATGTGCATACTTTGTAGATTCCATTTATGAAATAAAACACATTTTCTAAAAACTCGTGTTTTTAAAGAAATCATGTAAACCTTCTAGAAGCTGTGATTTTAAAAAACGGGGTAAGTAAGCTTTTCTTATTTCCGGACGGATGCGCAAACTATAGAATGTCGTTATGACGTAGAATTTGCATACTTTGTAGATTCCATTTATGAAATAAAACACATTTTCTAAATACTCCTGTTTTTTAAGAAATCATGTAAACCTTCTAGAAGCTGCGATTTTAAAAAACGGTGGAAGTAAGCTTTTCTTATTTCCGGACGCATGTGCAAACTATAGAAAGTCGTTATGACGTACAATGTGCATATTTTGTTGATTCCATTTATGAAATAAAAAACATTTTCTAAAAACTCGTGTTTTTTAAGAAATCATGTAAACCTTCTAGAAGCTATGATTTTAAAAAACGGGGGAAGTAAGATTTTCTTATTTCCGGACGGATGCACAAACTATAGAAAGTCGTTGTGACGTAGAATGTGCATACTTTGTAGATTCCATTTATGAAATAAAACACACTTTCTAAAAACTCGTGTTTTTTACGAAATCATGTAAACCTTCTAGAAGCTGTGATTTTAAAAAACGGTGGAAGTAAGCTTTTCTTATCTCTGGACGAATGCGCAAACTATAGAATGTCGTTATGACGTAGAATGTGCATACTTTGTTGATTCCATTTTTGAAATAAAACACATTTTCTAAAAACTCGTGTTTTTTAAGAAATCATGTAAACCTTCTAGAAGCTTTGATTTTAAAAAACGGTGGAAGTAAGCTTTTCTTATATCCGGACGCATGCGCAAACTACAGAAAGTCGTTATGACATAGAATGTGCATACTTTCTTGATTGCATTTATGAAATAAAACACATTTTCTAACAACTCGTGTTTTTTAAGAAATCATGTAAACCTTCTAGAAGCTGTGATTTTAAAAAACGGGGGAAGTAAGCTTTTCTTATTTCCGGACGGATGCGCAAACTATAGAAAGTCATTATGACGTAGAATTTGCATACTTTGTAGATTCCATTTATGAAATAAAACACATTTTCTAAAAACTCGTGTTTTTTACGAAATCATGTAAACCTTCTAGAAGCTGTGATTTTAAAAAACGGTGGAAGTAAGCTTTTCTTATTTCTGGACGAATGTGCAAACTATATAAAGTCGTTATGACGTAGTATGTGCATACTTTGATGATTCCATTTATGAAATAAAACACATTTTCTAAAAACTCGTGTTTTTTACGAAATCATGTAAACCTTCTAGAAGCTGTGATTTTAAAAAACGGTGGAAGTAAGCTTTTCTTATTTCCGGACACATGCGCAAACTATAGAAAGTCGTTATGACGTAGAATGTGCATACTTTGTTGATTCCATTTATGAAATAAACACATTTTCTAAAAACTCGTGTTTTTTACGAAATCATGTAAACCTTCTAGAAGCTTTGATTTTAAAAAATGGTGGAAGTAAGCTTTTCTTATTTCTGGACGAATGCGCAAACTATAGAAAGTCGTTATGACGTAGAATGTGCATAATTTGTTTATTCCATTTATGAAATAAAACACATTTTCTAAAAACTCGTGTTTTTTAAGAAATCATGTAAACCTTCTAGAAGCTTTGATTTTAAAAAACGGGGGAAGTAAGCTTTTCTTATTTCCGGACGGATGCGCAAACTATAGAAAGTCGTTATGACGTAGAATGTGCATACTTTGTTGATTCCATTTAGGAAATAAAACACATTTTCTAAAAACTCGTGTTTTTTACGAAATCATGTAAACTTTCTAGAAGCTGTGATTTTAAAAAACGGGGGAAGTAAGCTTTTCTTATTTCCGGACGAATGCGCAAACTATAGAAAGTCGTTATGACGTAGAATGTGCATACTTTGTTGATTCCATTTATGAAATAAAACACATTTTCTAAAAACTCGTGTTTTTTAAGAAATCATGTAAACCTTCTAGAAGCTGTGATTTTAAAAAATGGTGGAAGTAAGCTTTTCTTATTTCCGGACGCATGCGCAAACTATAGAAAGTCGTTATGACGTAGAATGTGCATAGTTTGTAGATTCCATTTATGAAATAAAACACATTTTCTAAAAACTCGTGTTTTTTACGAAATCATGTAAACCTTCTAGAAGCTATGATTTTGAAAAATGGTGGAAGTAAGCTTTTCTTATTTCCGGACAAATGCGCAAACTATAGAAAGTCGTTATGACGTAGAATGTGCATACCTTGTTGATTCCATTTATGAAATAAAACACATTTTCTAAAAACTCGTGTTTTTTAAGAAATCATGTAAACCTTCTAGAAGCTGCGATTTTAAAAAACGGTGGAAGTAAGCTTTTCTTATTTCCAGACGAATGCGCAAACTATAGAAAGTCGTTATGACTTAGAATGTGCATACTTTGTTGATTCCATTTGTGAAATAAAACACATTTTCTAAAAACTCGTGTTTTTTAAGAAATCATGTAAACCTTCTAGAAGCTGTGATTTTAAAAAACGGTGGAATTAAACTTTTCTTATTTCCAGACGCATGCGCAAACTATAGAAAGTCGTTATGACGTAGAATGTGCATACTTTGTAGATTCCATTTAGGAAATAAAACACATTTTCTAAAAACTCGTGTTTTTACGAAATCATGTAAACCTTCTAGAAGCTGTGATTTTAAAAAACGGTGGAAGTAAGCTTTTCTTATTTCCGGACGAATGTGCAAACTATAGAAAGTTGTTATGACGTAGAATGTGCATACTTTGTTGATTCCATTTATGAAATAAAAAACATTTTCTAAAAACTCGTGTTTTTTAAGAAATCATGTAAACCTTCTAGAAGCTATGATTTTGAAAAACGGTGGAAGTAAGCTTTTCTTATTTCGGGACGCTTGCGCAAACTATAGAACGTCGTTATGACATAGAATGTGCATACCTTGTTGATTCCATTTATGAAATAAAACACATTTTCTAAAAACTCATGTTTTTTAACAAATCATGTAAACCTTCTAGAAGCTGTGATTTTAAAAACAGTGGAATTAAGCTTTTCTTATTTCCGGACGCATGCGCAAACTATAGAAAGTCGTTATGACGTAGAATGTGCATACTTTGTTGATTCCATTTATTAAATAAAACACATTTTCTAAAAACTCGTGTTTTTTAACAAATCATGTAAATCTTCTAGAAGTTGTGATTTTAAAAAACGGTGGAAGTAAGCTTTTCTTATTTCCGGACGCATGCGCAAACTATAGAAAGTCGTTATGACGTAGAATGTGCATACTTTGTAGATTCCATTTATGAAATAAAACACATTTTCTAAAAACTCGTGTTTTTTACGAAATCATGTAAATCTTCTAGAAGCTGGATTTTAAAAAACGATGGAAGTAAGCTTTTCTTATTTCCGGACGCATGCGCAAACTATAGAAAGTCGTTATGACGTAGAATGTGCATACTTTGTTGATTCCATTTATGAAATAAAACACATTTTCTAAAAACTCGTGTTTTTTAAGAAATCATGTAAACCTTCTAGAAGCTGTGATTTTAAAAAACGGGGGAAGTAAGCTTTTCTTATTTCCGGACGCATGCGCAAACTATAGAAAGTCGTTATGACGTAGAATGTGCATACTTTGTAGATTCCATTTATGAAATAAAACACATTTTCTAAAAACTCGTGTTTTTTACGAAATCATGTAAACCTTCTAGAAGCTGTGATTTTAAAAAATGGTGGAAGTAAGCATTTCATATTTCCAGACGAATGCGCAAACTATAAAAAGGCGTTATGACTTAGAATGTGCATACTTTGTTGATTCCATTTATTAAATAAAACACATTTTCTAAAAACTCGTGTTTTTTAACAAATCATGTAAATCTTCTAGAAGTTGTGATTTTAAAAAACGGTGGAAGTAAGCTTTTCTTATTTCCGGACGCATGCGCAAACTATAGAAAGTCGTTATGACGTAGAATGTGCATACTTTGTAGATTCCATTTATGAAATAAAACACATTTTCTAAAAACTCGTGTTTTTTACGAAATCATGTAAATCTTCTAGAAGCTGGATTTTAAAAAACGATGGAAGTAAGCTTTTCTTATTTCCGGACGCATGCGCAAACTATAGAAAGTCGTTATGACGTAGAATGTGCATACTTTGTTGATTCCATTTATTAAATAAAACACATTTTCTAAAAACTCGTGTTTTTTAACAAATCATGTAAATCTTCTAGAAGTTGTGATTTTAAAAAACGGTGGAAGTAAGCTTTTCTTATTTCCGGACGCATGCGCAAACTATAGAAAGTCGTTATGACGTAGAATGTGCATACTTTGTAGATTCCATTTATGAAATAAAACACATTTTCTAAAAACTCGTGTTTTTTACGAAATCATGTAAATCTTCTAGAAGCTGGATTTTAAAAAACGATGGAAGTAAGCTTTTCTTATTTCCGGACGCATGCGCAAACTATAGAAAGTCGTTATGACGTAGAATGTGCATACTTTGTTGATTCCATTTATGAAATAAAACACATTTTCTAAAAACTCGTGTTTTTTACGAAATCATGTAAACCTTCTAGAAGCTGTGATTTTGAAAAACGGGGGAAGTAAGCTTTTCTTATTTCCGGACGCATGCGCAAACTATAGAAAGTCGTTATGACGTAGAATTTGCATACTTTGTAGATTCCATTTATGAAATAAAACACATTTTCTAAAAACTCATGTTTTTTACGAAATCATGTAAACCTTCTAGAAGCTGTGATTTTAAAAAACGGTGGAAGTAAGCTTTTCTTATTTCCGGACGCATGCGCAAACTATAGAAATTCGTTATGACGTAGAATGTGCATACTTTGTAGATTCCATTTAGGAAATAAAACACATTTTCTAAAAACTCGTGTTTTTTAAGAAATCGTGTAAACCTTCTAGAAGCTGTGATTTTAAAAAACGGGGGAAGTAAGCTTTTCTTATTTCCAGACGCATGCGCAAACTATAGAAAGTCGTTATGACGTAGAATGTGCATACTTTGTTGATTCCATTTAGGAAATAAAACACATTTTCTAAAAACTCGTGTTTTTTAAGAAATCATGTAAACCTTCTAGAAGCTTTGATTTTAAAAAACGGGGGAAGTAAGCTTTTCTTATTTCCAAACGCATGCGCACACTATAAAAAGCCGTTATGACGTAGAATGTGCATACTTTGTTGATTCCATTTATGAAATAAAACACATTTTCTAAAAACTCGTGTTTTTCAAGAAATCATGTAAACCTTCTAGAAGCTGTGATTTTAAAAAAAGGGGGAAGAAAGCTTTTCTTATTTTTGGACGGATGCGCAAACTATAGAAAGTCGTTATGAAGTAGAATTTGCATACTTTGTAGATTCCATTTATGAAATAAAACACATTTTCTAAATACTCCTGTTTTTTAAGAAATCATGTAAACCTTCTAGAAGCTGCGATTTTAAAAAACGGTGGAAGTAAGCTTTTCTTATTTCCGGACGCATGTGCAAACTATAGAAAGTCGTTATGACGTACAATGTGCATATTTTGTTGATTCCATTTATGAAATAAAAAACATTTTCTAAAAACTCGTGTTTTTTAAGAAATCATGTAAACCTTCTAGAAGCTATGATTTTAAAAAACGGGGGAAGTAAGATTTTCTTATTTCCGGACGGATGCACAAACTATAGAAAGTCGTTGTGACGTAGAATGTGCATACTTTGTAGATTCCATTCATGAAATAAAACACATTTTCTAAAAACTCGTGTTTTTTACGAAATCATGTAAACCTTCTAGAAGCTGTGATTTTAAAAAACGGTGGAAGTAAGCTTTTCTTATCTCTGGACGAATGCGCAAACTATAGAATGTCGTTATGACGTAGAATGTGCATACTTTGTTGATTCCATTTTTGAAATAAAACACATTTTCTAAAAACTCGTGTTTTTTAAGAAATCATGTAAACCTTCTAGAAGCTTTGATTTTAAAAAACGGTGGAAGTAAGCTTTTCTTATATCCGGACGCATGCGCAAACTACAGAAAGTCGTTATGACATAGAATGTGCATACTTTCTTGATTGCATTTATGAAATAAAACACATTTTCTAACAACTCGTGTTTTTTAAGAAATCATGTAAACCTTCTAGAAGCTGTGATTTTAAAAAACGGGGGAAGTAAGCTTTTCTTATTTCCGGACGGATGCGCAAACTATAGAAAGTCATTATGACGTAGAATTTGCATACTTTGTAGATTCCATTTATGAAATAAAACACATTTTCTAAAAACTCGTGTTTTTTACGAAATCATGTAAACCTTCTAGAAGCTGTGATTTTAAAAAACGGTGGAAGTAAGCTTTTCTTATTTCCGGACGAATGCGCAAACTATATAAAGTCGTTATGACGTAGTATGTGCATACTTTGATGATTCCATTTATGAAATAAAACACATTTTCTAAAAACTCGTGTTTTTTACGAAATCATGTAAACCTTCTAGAAGCTGTGATTTTAAAAAACGGTGGAAGTAAGCTTTTCTTATTTCCGGACGCATGCGCAAACTATAGAAAGTCGTTATGACGTAGAATGTGCATACTTTGTTGATTCCATTTATGAAATAAACACATTTTCTAAAAACTCGTATTTTTTACGAAATCATGTAAACCTTCTAGAAGCTTTGATTTTAAAAAATGGTGGAAGTAAGCTTTTCTTATTTCTGGACGAATGCGCAAACTATAGAAAGTCGTTATGACGTAGAATGTGCATAATTTTTTTATTCCATTTATGAAATAAAACACATTTTCTAAAAACTCGTGTTTTTTAAGAAATCATGTAAACCTTCTAGAAGCTTTGATTTTAAAAAACGGGGGAAGTAAGCTTTTCTTATTTCCGGACGGATGCGCAAACTATAGAAAGTCGTTATGACGTAGAATGTGCATACTTTGTTGATTCCATTTAGGAAATAAAACACATTTTCTAAAAACTCGTGTTTTTTACGAAATCATGTAAACTTTCTAGAAGCTGTGATTTTAAAAAACGGGGGAAGTAAGCTTTTCTTATTTCCGGACGAATGCGCAAACTATAGAAAGTCGTTATGACGTAGAATGTGCATACTTTGTTGATTCCATTTATGAAATAAAACACATTTTCTAAAAACTCATGTTTTTTAAGAAATCATGTAAACCTTCTAGAAGCTGTGATTTTAAAAAATGGTGGAAGTAAGCTTTTCTTATTTCCGGACGCATGCGCAAACTATAGAAAGTCGTTATGACGTAGAATGTGCATAGTTTGTAGATTCCATTTATGAAATAAAACACATTTTCTAAAAACTCGTGTTTTTTACGAAATCATGTAAACCTTCTAGAAGCTATGATTTTGAAAAATGGTGGAAGTAAGCTTTTCTTATTTCCGGACAAATGCGCAAACTATAGAAAGTCGTTATGACGTAGAATGTGCATACCTTGTTGATTCCATTTATGAAATAAAACACATTTTCTAAAAACTCGTGTTTTTTAAGAAATCATGTAAACCTTCTAGAAGCTGCGATTTTAAAAAACGGTGGAAGTAAGCTTTTCTTATTTCCAGACGAATGCGCAAACTATAGAAAGTCGTTATGACTTAGAATGTGCATACTTTGTTGATTCCATTTGTGAAATAAAACACATTTTCTAAAAACTCGTGTTTTTTAAGAAATCATGTAAACCTTCTAGAAGCTGTGATTTTAAAAAACGGTGGAATTAAACTTTTCTTATTTCCAGACGCATGCGCAAACTATAGAAAGTCGTTATGACGTAGAATGTGCATACTTTGTAGATTCCATTTAGGAAATAAAACACATTTTCTAAAAACTCGTGTTTTTACGAAATCATGTAAACCTTCTAGAAGCTGTGATTTTAAAAAACGGTGGAAGTAAGCTTTTCTTATTTCCGCACGAATGTGCAAACTATAGAAAGTTGTTATGACGTAGAATGTGCATACTTTGTTGATTCCATTTATGAAATAAAACACATTTTCTAAAAACTCGTGTTTTTTAAGAAATCATGTAAACCTTCTAGAAGCTGTGATTTTAAAAAACGGTGGAAGTAAGCTTTTCTTATATCCAGACGCATGCGCAAACTACAGAAAGTCGTTATGACATAGAATGTGCATACTTTCTTGATTGCATTTATGAAATAAAACACATTTTCTAACAACTCGTGTTTTTTAAGAAATCATGTAAACCTTCTAGAAGCTGTGATTTTAAAAAACGGGGGATGTAAGCTTTTCTTCTTTCCAGATGCATGCGCAAACTATAGAAAGTCGTTATGACGTAGAATGTGCATACTTTGTAGATTCCATTTATGAAATAAAACACATTTTCTAAAAACTTGTGTTTTTTACGAAATCATGTAAATCTTCTAGAAGTTGTGATTTTAAAAAACGGTGGAAGTAAGCTTTTCTTATTTCCGAACGCATGCGCAAACTATAGAAAGTCGTTATGACGTAGAATGTGCATACTTTGTAGATTCCATTTATGAAATAAAACACATTTTCTAAAAACTCGTGTTTTTTACGAAATCATGTAAATCTTCTAGAAGCTGGATTTTAAAAAACGATGGAAGTAAGCTTTTCTTATTTCCGGACGCATGCGCAAACTATAGAAAGTCGTTATGACGTAGAATGTGCATACTTTGTTGATTCCATTTATGAAATAAAACACATTTTCTAAAAACTCGTGTTTTTTAAGAAATCATGTAAACCTTCTAGAAGCTGTGATTTTAAAAAACGGGGGAAGTAAGCTTTTCTTATTTCCGGACGCATGCGCAAACTATAGAAAGTCGTTATGACGTAGAATGTGCATACTTTGTAGATTCCATTTATGAAATAAAACACATTTTCTAAAAACTCGTGTTTTTTACGAAATCATGTAAACCTTCTAGAAGCTGTGATTTTAAAAAATGGTGGAAGTAAGCATTTCATATTTCAAGACGAATGCGCAAACTATAAAAAGTCGTTATGACTTAGAATGTGCATACTTTGTTGATTCCATTTAGGAAATAAAACACATTTTCTAAAAACTCGTGTTTTTTAAGAAATCATGTAAACCTTCTAGAAGCTGTGATTTTCAAAAAAAGGGGGAAGTAAGCTTTTCTTATTTCCGGATGCATGCTAAAACTATAGAAAGTCGTTATGACGTAGAATGTGCATACTTTGTTGATTCCATTTAGGAAATAAAACACTGTTTCTAAAAACTCATGTTTTTTAAGAAATCATGTAAACCTTCTAGAAGCTGTGATTTTAAAAAACGGGGGAGGTAAGCTTTTCTTATTTCCAAACGCATGCTCAAACTATAGAAAGTCGTTATGACGTAGTATGTGCATACTTTTTAGATTCCATTGATGAAATAAAACACATTTTCTAAAAACTCGTGTTTTTTACGAAATCATGTAAACCTTCTAGAAGCTGTGATTTTGAAAAACGGGGGAAGTAAGCTTTTCTTATTTCCGGACGCATGCGCAAACTATAGAAAGTCGTTATGACGTAGAATTTGCATACTTTGTAGATTCCATTTATGAAATAAAACACATTTTCTAAAAACTCATGTTTTTTACGAAATCATGTAAACCTTCTAGAAGCTGTGATTTTAAAAAACGGTGGAAGTAAGCTTTTCTTATTTCCGGACGCATGCGCAAACTATAGAAAGTCGTTATGACGTAGAATGTGCATACTTTGTAGATTCCATTTAGGAAATAAAACACATTTTCTAAAAACTCGTGTTTTTTAAGAAATCGTGTAAACCTTCTAGAAGCTGTGATTTTAAAAAACGGGGGAAGTAAGCTTTTCTTATTTCCGGACGCATGCGCAAACTATAGAAAGTCGTTATGACGTAGAATGTGCATACTTTGTTGATTCCATTTAGGAAATAAAACACATTTTCTAAAAACTCGTGTTTTTTAAGAAATCATGTAAACCTTCTAGAAGCTTTGATTTTAAAAAACGGGGGAAGTAAGCTTTTCTTATTTCCAAACGCATGCGCACACTATAAAAAGCCGTTATGACGTAGAATGTGCATACTTTGTTGATTCCATTTATGAAATAAAACACATTTTCTAAAAACTCGTGTTTTTCAAGAAATCATGTAAACCTTCTAGAAGCTGTGATTTTAAAAAAAGGGGGAAGAAAGCTTTTCTTATTTTTGGACGGATGCGCAAACTATAGAAAGTCGTTATGAAGTAGAATTTGCATACTTTGTAGATTCAATTTATGAAATAAAACACATTTTCTAAAAACTCGTGTTTTTTACGAAATCATGTAAACCTTCTAGAAGCTATGATTTTGAAAAACGGTGGAAGTAAGCTTTTCTTATTTCTGGATGATTGCGCAAACTATAGAACGTCGTTATGACGTAGAATGTGCATACCTTGTTGATTCCATTTATGAAATAAACCACATTTTCTAAAAACTCGTGTTTTTTAACAAATGATGTAAACCTTCGAGAAGCTGTGATTTTAAAAACAGTGGAATTAAGCTTTTCTTATTTCCGGACGGATGCGCAAACTATAGAAAGTCGTTATGACGTAGAATGTGCATACTTTGTTGATTCCATTTATTCAATAAAACACATTTTCTAAAAACTCGTGTTTTTTAACAAATCATGTAAACCTTCTAGAAGCTGTGATTTTAAAAAACGGGCGAAGTAAGCTTTTCTTATTTCCAAACGCATGCGCAAACTATAGAAAGTCGTTATGACGTAGAATGTGCATACTTTGTTGATTCCATTTATGAAATAAAACACATTTTCTAAAAACTCATGTTTTTTAAGAAATCATGTAAACCTTCTAGAAGTTGTGATTTTAAAAAACGGGGGAAGTAAGCTTTTCTTATTTCTGGACGCATGCGGAAACTATAGAAATTCGTTATGACGTAGAATGTGTATACTTTGTAGATTCCATTTAGGAAACAAAACACATTTTCTAAAAACTCGTGTTTTTTACGAAATCATGTAAACCTTCTAGAAGCTGTGATTTTAAAAAACGGTGGAAGTAAGCTTTTCTTATTTGCGGACGAATGCGTAAACTATAGAAAGTCGTTATGACGTAGAATGTGCATACTTTGTTGATTCCATTTATGGAAGAAAACACATTTTCTAAAAACTCGTGTTTTTTAATAAATCATGTAAACCTTCTAGAAGCTGTGATTTTAAAAAACGGTGGAAGTAAGCTTTTCTTATTTCCGGACGAATGCGCAAACTATAGAAAGTCATTATGACGTAGAATGTGCATACTTTGTTGATTCCATTTATGAAATAAAACATATTTTCTAAAAACTCTTGTTTTTTATGAAATCATGTAAACCTTCTAGAAGGTTTGATTTTAAAAAACGGGGGAAGTAAGCTTTTCTTATTTCCAAACGCATGCGCAAACTATAAAAATTCGTTATGACGTAGAATGTGCATACTTTGTTGATTCCATTTATGAAATAAAAAACATTTTCTAAAAACTCATGTTTTTTAAGAAATCGTGTAAACCTTCTAGAAGCTGTGATTTTAAAAAATGGTGGAAGTAAGCTTTTCTTATTTCTGGATGCATGCGCAAACTATAGAAAGTCGTTATGACGTAGAATGTGCATACTTTATTGATTCCATTTACGAAATAAAACACAGTTTCTAAAAACTCATGTTTTTTAAGAAATCGTGTAAATCTTCTAGAAGCTGTGATTTTAAACAATGGTGGAACTAAGCTTTTGTTATTTCCGGACAAATGCACAAACTATAGAAAGTCGTTATGACTTAGAATGTGCATACTTTTATGATTCCATTTATGAAATAAAACACATTTTCTAAAAACTCGTGTTTTTTAAGAAATCATGTAAACCTTCTAGAAGCTGTGATTTTAAAAAACGGTGGAATTAAGCTTTTCTTATTTCCAGACGCATGCGCAAACTAAAGAAAGTCGTTATGACGTAGAATGTGCATACTTTGTAGATTCCATTTAGGAAATAAAACATATTTTCTAAAAACTCGTGTTTTTTACGAAACCATATAAACCTTCTAGAAGCTGTGATTTTAAAAAACGGTGGAATTAAGCTTTTCTTATTTCCAGACGCATGCGCAAACTATAGAAAGTCGTTATGACGTAGAATGTGCATACTTTGTAGATTCCATTTAGGAAATAAAACACATTTTCTAAAAACTCATGTTTTTTACGAAGTCATGTAAACCTTCTAGAAGCCGTGATTTTAAAAAACGGGGGAAGTAAGCTTTTCTTATTTCCGGACGCATGCGCAAACTATAGAAAGTCGTTATGATGTAGAATGTGCATACTTTGTTGATTCCATTTAGGAAATAAAACACATTTTCTAAAAACTCATGTTTTTTAAGAAATCATGTAAACCTTCTAGAAGCTTTGATTTTAAAAAACGGGGGAAGTAAGCTTTTCTTATTTCCAAACGCATGCGCAAACTATAAAAAGCCGTTATGACGTAGAATGTGCATACTTTGTTGATTCCATTTATGAAATAAAACACATTTTCTAAAAACTCGTGTTTTTCAAGAAATCATGTAAACCTTCTAGAAGCTGTGATTTTAAAAAAAGGGGGAAGAAAGCTTTTCTTATTTCCGGACGGATGCGCAAACTATAGAAAGTCGTTATGACGTAGAATTTGCATACTTTGCAGATTTCATTTATGAAATAAAACACATTTTCTAAAAACTCGTGTTTTTTACGAAATCATGTAAGCCTTCTAGAAGCTATGATTTTGAAAAACGGTGGAAGTAAGCTTTTCTTATTTCTGGATGATTGCGCAAACTATAGAACGTCGTTATGACGTAGAATGTGCATACCTTGTTGATTCCATTTATGAAATAAACCACATTTTCTAAAAACTCGTGTTTTTTAACAAATCATGTAAATCTTCGAGAAGCTGTGATTTTAAAAACAGTGGAATTAAGCTTTTCTTATTTCCGGACGGATGCGCAAACTATAAAAAGTCGTTATGACGTAGAATGTGCATACTTTGTTGATTCCATTTATTCAATAAAACACATTTTCTAAAAACTCGTGTTTTTTAACAAATCATGTAAACCTTCTAGAAGCTGTGATTTTAAAAAATGGGCGAAGTAAGCTTTTCTTATTTCCGAACGCATGCGCAAACTATAGAAAGTCGTTATGACGTAGAATGTGCATACTTTGTTGATTCCATTTATGAAATAAAACACATTTTCTAAAAACTCATGTTTTTTAAGAAATCATGTAAACCTTCTAGAAGTTGTGATTTTAAAAAACGGGGGAAGTAAGCTTTTCTTATTTCTGGACGCATGCGGAAACTATAGAAAGTCGTTATGACGTAGAATATGTATACTTTGTAGATTCCATTTAGGAAACAAAACACATTTTCTAAAAACTCGTGTTTTTTACGAAATCATGTAAACCTTCTAGAAGCTGTGATTTTAAAAAACGGTGGAAGTAAGCTTTTCTTATTTGCGGACGAATGCGTAAACTATAGAAAGTCGTTATGACGTAGAATGTGCATAATTTGTTGATTCCATTTATGGAAGAAAACACATTTTCTAAAAACTCGTGTTTTTTAAGAAATCATGTAAACCTTCTAGAAGCTGTGATTTTAAAAAACGGTGGAAGTAAGCTTTTCTTATTTCCGGACGAATGCGCAAACTATAGAAAGTCATTATGACGTAGAATGTGCATACTTTGTTGATTCCATTTATGAAATAAAACACATTTTCTAAAAACTCGTGTTTTTTAAGAAATCATGTAAAACTTCTAGAAGCTATGATTTTAAAAAACGGTGGAAGTAAGCTTTTCTCATTTCCGGACGCATGCACAAACTATAGAAAGTCGTTATGACAAAGAATGTGCATACTTTGTTGATTCCATTTATGAAATAAAACACATTTTCTAAAAACTAGTGTTTTTTACGAAATCATGTAAACCTTCTAGAAGCTGTGATTTTAAAAAACGGTGGAAGTAACCTTTTCTTATTTCCGGACGAATGCGCAAACTATAGAAAGTCGTTATGACGTAGAATGTGCATACTTTGTCGATTCAATTTATGAAATAAAACACATTTTCTAAAAACTCGTGTTTTTTAAGAAATCATGTAAACCTTCTAGAAGCTTTGATTTTAAAAAACGGTGGAAGTAAGCTTTTCTTATTTCCGGACGCATGCGCAAACTATAGAAAGTCGTTATGACGTAGAATGTGCATACTTTGTTGATTCCATTTATGAAATAAAACACATTTTCTAAAAACTCGTGTTTTTTAAGAAATCATTTAAACCTTTTCGAAGCTATGATTTTAAAAAATGGGGGAAGTAAGATTTTCTTATTTCCAGACGGATGCACAAACTATAGAAATTCGTTACTACGTAGAATGTGCATACTTTGTAGATTCCATTTATGAAATAAAACACATTTTCTAAAAACTCGTGTTTTTTACGAAATCATGTAAACCTTCTAGAAGCTGTGATTTTAAAAAACGGTGGAAGTAACCTTTTCTTATTTCTGGACGAATGCGCAAACTATAGAAAGTCGTTATGACGTAGAATGTGCATACTTTGTCGATTCCATTTATGAAATAAAACACATTTTCTAAAAACTCGTGTTTTTTAAGAAATCATGTAAACCTTCTAGAAGCTTTGATTTTAAAAAACGGGGGAAGTAAGCTTTTCATATTTCCGGAAGAATGCGCAAACTATAGAAAGTCATTATGACGTAGAATGTGCATACTTTGTTGATTCCATTTATGAAATAAAACACATTTTCTAAAAACTCGTGTTTTTTAAGAAATCATGTAAACCTTCTAGAAGCTTTGATTTTAAAAAACGGGGGAAGTAAGCTTTTCTTATTTCCAAACGCATGCGCAAACTATAAAAAGTCGTTATGACGTAGAATGTGCATACTTTGTTGATTCCATTTATGAAATAAAACACATTTTCTAAAAACTCGTGTTTTTTAAGAAATCATGTAAACCTTCTAGAAGCTGTGATTTAAAAAAAAGTGGGAAGTAAGCTTTTCTTATTTCCGGATGCATGCTAAAACTATAGAAAGTCGTTATGACGTAGAATGTGCATACTTTGTTGATTCCATTTATGAAATAAAACACTGTTTCTAAAAACTCGTGTTTTTTAAGAAATCATGTAAACCTTCTAGAAGCTGTGATTTTAAAAAACGGGGGAAGTAAGCTTTTCTTCTTTCCAAACGCATGCGCAAACTATAGAAAGTCGTTATGACATAGAATGTGCATACTTTGTAGATTCCATTTATGAAATAAAACACATTTTCTAAAAACTCGTGTTTTTTAAGAAATCATGTAAACCTTCTAGAAGCTGTGATTTTAAAAGACGGGGGAAGTAAGCTTTTCTTATTTCCAGACGGATGCGCAAACTATAGAAAGTCGTTATGACGTAGAATTTGCATACTTTGTAGATTCCATTTATGAAATAAAACACATTTTCTAAAAACTCGTGTTTTTTAAGAAATCATGTAAACCTTCTAGAAGCTGCGATTTTAAAAAACGGTGGAAGTAAGCTTTTCTTATTTCCGGACGCATGTGCAAACTATAGAAAGTCATTATGACGTAGAATGTGCATACTTTGTTGATTCCATTTATGAAATAAAAAACATTTTCTAAAAACTCGTGTTTTTTCAGAAATCATGTAAACCTTCTAGAAGCTATGATTTTAAAAAACGGGGGAAGTAAGATTTTCTTATTTCCGGACGGATGCAGAAACTATAGAAAGTCGTTGTGACGTAGAATGTGCATACTTTGTAGATTCCATTTATGAAATAAAACACATTTTCTAAAAACTCGTGTTTTTTACGAAATCATGTAAACCTTCCAGAAGCTGTGATTTTAAAAAACGGTGGAAGTAAGCTTTTCTTATTTCCGGACGAATGCGCAAACTATAGAATGTCGTTATGACGTAGAATGTGCATACTTTGTTGATTCCATTTTTGAAATAAAACATATTTTCTAGAAACTCATGTTTTTTAAGAAATCATGTAAACCTTCTAGAAGCTTTGATTTTAAAAAATGGTGGAAGTAAGCTTTTCTTATATCCGGACGCATGCGCAAACTACAGAAAGTCGTTATGACATAGAATGTGCATACTTTCTTGATTGCATTTATGAAATAAAACACATTTTCTAACAACTCGTGTTTTTTAAGAAATCATGTAAACCTTCTAGAAGCTGTGATTTTAAAAAACGGTGGAAGTAAGCTTTTCTTATTTCTGGACGAATGCGCAAACTATAGAAAGTCGTTATGACGTAGTATGTGCATACTTTGATGATTCCATTTATGAAAGAAAACACATTTGCTAAAAACTCGTGTTTTTTACGAAATCATGTAAACCTTCTAGAAGCTGTGATTTTAAAAAACGGTCGAAGTAAGCTTTTCTTATTTCCGGACGCATGCGCAAACTATAGAAAGTCGTTATGACGTAGAATGTGCATACTTTGTTGATTCCATTTATGAAATAAACACATTTTCTAAAAACTCGTGTTTTTTACGAAATCATGTAAACCTTCTAGAAGCTTTGATTTTAAAAAATGGTGGAAGTAAGCTTTTCTTATTTCCGGACGAATGCGCAAACTATAGAAAGTCGTTATGACGTAGAATGTGCATACTTTGTTGATTCCATTTATGAAATAAAACACATTTTCTAAAAACTCGTGTTTTTTAAGAAATCATGTAAACCTTCTAGAAGCTTTGATTTTAAAAAACGGGGGAAGTAAGCTTTTCTTATTTCCGGACGGATGCGCAAACTATAGAAAGTCGTTATGACGTAGAATGTGCATACTTTGTAGATTCCATTTAGGAAATAAAACACATTTTCTAAAAACTCGTGTTTTTTAAGAAATCATGTAAACCTTCTAGAAGCTTTGATTTTAAAAAACGGGGGAAGTAAGCTTTTCTTATTTCCAAACGCATGCGCAAACTATAAAAAGCCGTTATGACGTAGAATGTGCATACTTTGTTGATTCCATTTATGAAATAAAACACTTTTTCTAAAAATTCATGTTTTTCAAGAAATCATTTAAACCTTCTAGAAGCTGTGATTTTAAAAAAAGGGGGAAGAAAGCTTTTCTTATTTTGGGACGGATGCGCAAACTATAGAACGTCGTTATGACGTAGAATGTGCATACCTTGTTGATTCCATTTATGAAATAAAACACATTTTCTAAAAACTCGTGTTTTTAACAAATCATGTAAACCTTCTAGAAGCTGTGATTTTAAAAAAAGGGGGAAGAAAGCTTTTCTTATTTTGGGACGGATGCGCAAACTATAGAAAGTCGTTATGACGTAGAATGTGCATACTTTGTTGATTCCATTTATTAAATAAAGCACATTTTCTAAAAACTCGTGATTTTTAACAAATCATGTAAACCTTCTAGAAGCTGTGATTTGAAAAAACGGGGGAAGTAAGCTTTTCTTATTTCCAAATGCATGCGGAAACTATAGAAAGTCGTTATGACGTAGAATGTGCATACTTTGTTGATTCCATTTATGAAATAAAACACATTTTCTAAAAACTCATGTTTTTTAAGAAATCATGTAAACCTTCTAGAAGGTGTGATTTTAAAAAACGGTGGAAGTAAGCTTTTCTTATTTCCAAACGCATGCCCAAACTATAAAAAGTCATTATGACGTATAATGTGCATACTTTGTTGATTCCATTTATGAAATAAAACACATTTTCTAAAAACTCGTGTTTTTTAAGAAATCATGTAAACCTTCTAGAAGCTGTGATTTTAAAAAAAGGGGGAAGTAAGCTTTTCTTATTTCCGGATGCATGCTAAAACTATAGAAAGTCGTTATGACGTAGAATGTGCATGCTTTGTTGATTCCATTTATGAAATAAAACACTGTTTCTAAAAACTCATGTTTTTTAAGAAATCATGTAAACCTTCTAGAAGCTGTGATTTTAAAAAACGGGGGGAGTAAGCTTTTCTTATTTCCAAACGCATGCGTAAACTATAGAAAGTCGTTATGACGTAGAATGTGCATACTTTCTAGATTCCATTTATGAAATAAAACACATTTTCTAAAAACTCGTGTTTTTTACGAAATCATGTAAACCTTCTAGAAGTTGTGATTTTAAAAAACGGTGGAAGTAACCTTTTCTTATTTCCAGACGAATGCGCAAACTATAGAAAGTCGTTATGACGTAGAATGTGCATACTTTGTCGATTCAATTTATGAAATAAAACACATTTTCTAAAAACTCGTGTTTTTTAAGAAATCATGTAAACCTTCTAGAAGCTTTGATTTTAAAAAACGGTGGAAGTAAGCTTTTCTTATTTCCGGACGAATGCGCAAACTATAGAAAGTCTTTATGACATAGAATGTGCATACTTTGTTGATTCCATTTATGAAATAAACACATTTTCTAAAAACTCGTGTTTTTTAAGAAATCATGTAAACCTTCTAGAAGCTATGATTTTAAAAAACGGGGGAAGTAAGATTTTCTTATTTCCGGACGGATGCACAAACTATAGAAAGTCGTTGTGACGTAGAATGTGCATACTTTGTTGATTCCATTTATGAAATAAAACACATTTTCTAAAAACTCATGTTTTTTAAGAAATCATGTAAACCTTCTAGGAGCTTTGATTTTAAAAAACGGGGGAAGTAAGCTATTCTTATTTCCGGACGAATTTGCAAACTATAGAAATTCGTTATGACGTAGAATGTGCATACTTTGTAGATTCCATTTAGGAAATAAAACAATTTTTCCTAAAAACTCATGTTTTTTACGAAATCATGTAAACCTTCTAGAAGCTGTGATATTAAAAAATGGTGGAAGTAAGCTATTCTTATTTCCGGACGAATGCGTAAACTATAGAAAGTCGTTATGACATAGAATGTGCATACTTTGTTGATTCCATTTATGAAATAAAACACATTTTCTAAAAACTCGTGTTTTTTACGAAGTCATGTAAACCTTCTATAAGCTGTGATTTTAAAAAACGGTGGAAGTAATCTTTTCTTATTTCCGGACGAATGCGCAAACTATAGAAAGTCGTTATGACGTAGAATGTGCATACTTTGTAGATTCCATTTATGAAATAAACACATTTTCTAAAAACTCGTGTTTTTTACGAAATCATGTAAACCTTCTAGAAGCTTTGATTTTAAAAAATGGTGGAAGTAAGCTTTTCTAATTTCCGGACGAATGCGCAAACTATAGAAAGTCGTTATGACGTAGAATGTGCATACTTTGTTGATTCCATTTATGAAATAAAACACATTTTCTAAAAACTTGTGTTTTTTAAGAAATCATGTAAACCTTCTAGAAGCTTTGATTTTAAAAAACGGGGGAAGTAAGCTATTCTTATTTCCGGACGCATTTGCAAACTATAGAAAGTCGTTATGATGTAGAATGTGCATACTTTGTAGATTCCATTTAGGAAATAAAACAAATTTTCTAAAAACTCGTGTTTTTTACGAAATCATGTAAACCTTCTAGAAGCTGTGATTTTAAAAAATGGTGGAAGTAAGCTTTTCTTATTTCCGGACGAATGCGCAAACTATAGAAAGTCGTTATGACATAGAATGGGCATACTTTGTTGATTCCATTTATGAAATAAAACACATTTTCTAAAAACTCGTGTTTTTTAAGAAATCGTGTAAACCTTCTAGAAGCTGTGATTTTAAAAAACGGTGGAAGTAAGCTTTTCTTATTTCAGGACGCATGCGCAAACTATAGAAAGTCGTTATGACGTAGAAAGTGCATACTTTGTTGATTCCATTTATGAAATAAAACACATTTTCTAAAAACGCGTGTTTTTTAAGAAATCATGTAAACCTTCTAGAAGCTTTGATTTTAAAAAACGGGGGAAGTAAGCTTTTCTTAATTCCAAACGCATGTGCAAACTGGAGAAACTAGTTATGACGTAGAATGTGCATACTTTGTTGATTCCATTTATGAAATAAAACACATTTTCTAAAACCTCGTGTTTTTTAAGAAATCATGTAAACCTTCTAGAAGCTGTGATTTAAAAAAAACGGCGGAAGTAAGCTTTTCTTATTTCCTGACGCATGCGTAAACTATAGAAAGTCGTTATGACGTAGAATGTGCATACTTTGTAGATTCCATTTAGGAAATAAAACACATTTTCTAAAAACTCGTGTTTTTTACGAAATCAAGTAAACCTTCTAGAAGCTGTGATTTTAAAAAACGGTGGAAGTAAACTTTTCTTATTTCCGGACGAATGCGCAAACCATAGAAAGTCATTATGACGTAGAATGTGCATAGTTTGTTGATTCCATTTATGAAATAAAACACATTTTCTAAAAACTCGTGTTTTTTAAGAAATCGTCTAAACCTTCTAGAAGCTGTGATTTTAAAAAATGGTGGAAGTAAGCTTTTCTTATTTCCGGACGCATGCGCAAACTATAGAAAGTCGTTATGACGTAGAATGTGCATACTTTGTAGATTCCATTTATGAAATAAAACACATTTTCTAAAAACTCGTGTTTTTTACGAAATCATGTAAACCTTCTAGAAGCTGTGATTTTAAAAAATGGGGGAAGTAAGCTATTCTTATTTCCGGACGCATTTGCAAACTATAGAATGTCGTTATGACTTAGAATGTGCATATTTTGTAGATTCCATTTAGGAAATAAAACAAATTTTCTAAAAACTCGTGTTTTTTACGAAATCATGTAAACCTTCTAGAAGCTGTGATTTTAAAAAATGGTGGAAGTAAGCTTTTCTTATTTCCGGACGAATGCGCAAACTATAGAAAGTCGTTATGACATAGAATGTGCATACTTTGTTGATTCCATTTATGAAATAAAACACATTTTCTAAAAACTCGTGTTTTTTAAGAAATCGTGTAAACCTTCTAGAAGCTGTGATTTTAAAAAACGGTGGAAGTGGGCTTTTCTTATTTCCAGACGCATGCGCAAACTATACAAAGTCGTTATGACGTAGAAAGTGCATACTTTGTTGATTCCATTTATGAAATAAAACACATTTTCTAAAAACTCGTGTTTTTTAAGAAATCATGTAAACCTTCTAGAAGCTTTGATTTTAAAAAACGGGGGAAGTAAGCTTTTCTTATTTCCAAACGCATGTGCAAACTAGAGAAAGTAGTTATGACGTAGAATGTGCATACTTTGTTGATTCCATTTATGAAATAAAACACATTTTCTAAAAACTCGTGTTTTTTAAGAAATCATGTAAACCTTCTAGAAGCTGTGATTTTAAAAAACGGTGGAAGTAAGCTTTTCTTATTTCTGGACGAATGCGCAAACTATAGAAAGTCATTATGACGTAGAATGTGCATACTTTGTTGATTCCATTTATGAAATAAACACATTTTCTAAAAACTCGTGTTTTTTACGAAATCATGTAAACCTTCTAGAAGCTTTGATTTTAAAAAACGGTGGAAGTAAGCTTTTCTAATTTCCGGATGACTGCGCAAACTATAGAAAGTCGTTATGACGTAGAATGTGCATACTTTGTTGATTCCATTTATGAAATAATAGACATTTTCTAAAAACTCGTGTTTTTTAAGAAATCATGTAAACCTTCTAGAAGCTTTGATTTTAAAAAACGGGGGAAGTAAGCTATTCTTATTTCCGGATGCATTTGCAAACTATAGAAAGTCGTTATGACGTATAATGTGCATACTTTGTAGATTCCATTTAGGAAATAAAACAAATTTTCTAAAAACTCATGTTTTTTACGAAATCATGTAAACCTTCTAGAAGCTGTGATATTAAAAAATGGTGGAAGTAAGCTTTTCTTATTTCCGGATGAATGCGCAAACTATAGAAAGTCGTTATGACATAGAATGTGCATACTTTGTTGATTCCATTTATGAAATAAAACACATTTTCTAAAAACTCGTGTTTTTTACGAAGTCATGTAAACCTTCTAGAAGCTGTGATTTTAAAAAACGGTGGAAGTAAGCTTTTCTTATTTCCGGACGAATGCGCAAACTATAGAAAGTCGTTATGACGTAGAATGTGCATACTTTGTTGATTCCATTTATGAAATAAACACATTTTCTAAAAACTCGTGTTTTTTACGAAATCATGTAAACCTTCTAGAAGCTTTGATTTTAAAAAACGGTGGAAGTAAGCTTTTCTAATTTCCGGACGAATGGGCAAACTATAGAAAGTCGTTATGACGTAGAATGTGCATACTTTGTTGATTCCATTTATGAAATAAAACACATTTTCTAAAAACTCGTGTTTTTTAAGAAATCATGTAAACCTTCTAGAAGCTTTGATTTTAAAAAATGGGGGAAGTAAGCTATTCTTATTTCCGGACGCATTTGCAAACTATAGAAAGTCGTTATGACGTAGAATGTGCATACTTTGTAGATTCCATTTAGGAAATAAAACAAATTTTCTAAAAACTCGTGTTTTTTACGAAATCATGTAAACCCTCTAGAAGCTGTGATTTTAAAAAACGGTGGAAGTAAGCTTTTCTTATTTCCGGACGAATGCGCAAACTATAGAAAGTCGTTATGACATAGAATGTGCATACTTTGTTGATTCCATTTATGAAATAAAACACATTTTCTAAAAACTCTTGTTTTTTAAGAAATCATGTAAACCTTCTAGAAGCTGTGATTTTAAAAAACGGGGGAAGTAAGATTTTATTTATCCGGATGGATGCACAAACTATAGAAAGTCGTTGTGACATAGAATGTGCATACTTTGTAGATTCCATTTATGAAATAAAACACATTTTCTAAAAACTCGTGTTTTTTACGAAATCATGTAACCTTCTAGAAGCTGTGATTTTAAAAAACGGTGGAAGTAAGCTTTTCTTATTTCCAGACGCATGCGCAAACTATAGAAAGTCGTTATGACGTAGAATGTGCATACTTTGTAGATTCCATTGATGAAATAAAACACATTTTCTAAAAACTTGTGTTTTTTACGAAATCATGTAAATCTTCTAGAAGTTGTGATTTTAAAAAACGGTGGAAGTAATCTTTTCTTATTTCCGGACGCATGCGCAAACTATAGAAAGTCGTTATGACCTAGAATGTGCATACTTTGTAGATTCCATTTATGAAATAAAACACATTTTCTAAAAACTCGTGTTTTTTACGAAATCATGTAAATCTTCTAGAAGTTGTGATTTTAAAAAACGATGGAAGTAAGCTTTTCTTACTTCCGGACGCATGCGCAAACTATAGAAAATCGTTATGACGTAGAATGTGCATACTTTGTAGATTCCATTTATGAAATAAAGCACATTTTCTAAAAACTTGTGTTTTTTACGAAATCATGTAAATCTTCTAGAAGTTGTGATTTTAAAAAACGGTGGAAGTAAGATTTTCTTATTTCCGTACGCATGCGCAAACTATAGAAAGTCGTTATGACGTAGAATGTGCATACTTTGTAGATTCCATTTATGAAATAAAATACATTTTCTAAAAACTCGTGTTTTTTACGAAATCATGTAAATCTTCTAGAAGCTGTGATTTTAAAAAACGATGGAATTAAGCTTCTCTTATTTCCGGACGCATGCGCAAACTATAGAAAGTCGTTATGACGTAGAATGTGCATACTTTGTTGATTCCATTTATGAAATAAAACACATTTTCTAAAAACTCTTTTTTTTTAAGAAATCACGTAAACCTTCTAGAAACTTTGATTTTAAAAAACGGGGGAAGTAAGCTTTTCTTTTTTCCGGACGCATGCACAAACTATAGAAATTCGTTATGACGTAGAATGTGCATACTTTGTTGATTCCATTTATGAAATAAAACACATTTTCTAAAAACTCGTGTTTTTAAAGAAATCATGCAAAACTTCTAGAATCTGTGATTTTAAAAAATGGCGGAGGTAAGCTTTTCTGATTTCCGGACGCATGCGCAAACTATAGAAAATCGTTATGACGTAGAATGTGCATACTTTGTAGATTCCATTTATGAATTTAAACACATTTTCTAAAAACTCATGTTTTTTACAAAATCATGTAAACCTTCTACAAGCTATGATTTTAAAAAACGGTGGAAGTAAGCTTTTCTTATTTCCGGACGAAGGCGCAAACTGTAGAAAGTCGTTACGACGTAGAATGTGCATACTTTGTTGATTCCATTTATGAAATAAAAGACATTTTCTAAAAACTCGTGTTTTTTAAGAAGTCATGTAAACCTTCTAGAAGCTGTGATTTTAAAAAATGGTGGAAGTAAGCTTTTCTTATTTCCAAACGCATGTGCAAACTATAGAAATCGTTATGACGTAGAATGTGCATACTTTGTTGATTCCATTTACAAAATAAAACAGATTTTCTAAAAACTCGTGTTTTTTAAGAAATCATGTAAACCTTCTAGAAGTTGTGATTTTAAAAAACGGTGGAAGTAAGCTTTTCTTATTTCCGGACGCATGCGCAAACTATAGAAAGTCGTTATGACGTAGAATGTGCATACTTTGTTGATTCCATTTTTGAAATAAAACACATTTTCTAAAAACTCGTGTTTTTTAAGAAATCATGTAAACCTTCTAGAAGCTGTGATTTTAAAAAACAGGGGAAGTAAGCTTTTCTTATTTCCAAACGCATGCGCAAACTATAGAAAGTCGTTATGACGTAAAATGTGCATACTTTGTTGATTCCATTTATGAAATAAAACACAGTTTCTAAAAACTCATGTTTTTTAAGAAATCATGTAAACCTTCTAGAAGCTGTGATTTTAAAAAACGGGGGAAGTAAGATTTTCTTATTTCCAAACGCATGCGCAAACCATAGAAAGTCGTTATGACGTAGAATGTGCATACTTTGTAGATTCCATTTATGAAATAAAACACATTTTCTAAAAACTCGTGTTTTTTACGAAATCATGTAAATCTTCTAGAAGCTGTGATTTTAAAAAACGGTGGAAGTAAGCATTTCTTATTTCCAGACGAATGCGAAAACTATAGAAAGTCGTTATGACTTAGAATGTGCATACTTTGTTGATTCCATTTATGAAATAAAACACATTTTCTAAAAACTCGTGTTTTTTAAGAAATCATGTAAACCTTCTAGAAGCTGTGATTTTAAAAAACGGTGGAATTAAGCTTTTCTTATTTCCAGACGCATATGCAAACTATAGAAAGTCGTTATGACGTAGAATGTGCAAACTTTGTAGATTCCATTTAGGAAATAAAACACATTTTCTAAAAACTCATGTTTTTTACGAAATCATGTAAACCTTCTAGAAGCTATGATTTTAAAAAACGGTGGAAGTAAGCTTTTCTTATTTCCGGACGAATGCGCAAACTATAGAAAGTCGTTATGACGTGGAATGTGCACACTTTGTTGATTCCATTTATGAAATAAAACACATTTTCTAAAAACTTGTGTTTTTTAAGAAATCATGTAAACCTTCTAGAAGCTGCGATTTTAAAAAACGGTGGAAGTAAGCTTTTCTTATTTCCGGACGCAAGTGCAAACTATAGAAAGTCGTTATGACGTAGAATGTGCATACTTTGTTGATTCCATTTATGAAATAAAAAACATTTTCTAAAAACTCGTGTTTTTTAAGAAATCATGTAAACCTTCTAGAAGCTGTGATTTTAAAAAACGGGGGAAGTAAGATTTTCTTATTTCCGGACGGATCCACAAACTATAGAAAGTCGTTGTGACGTAGAATGTGCATACTTTGTAGATTCCATTTATGAAATAAAACACATTTTCTAAAAACTCGTGTTTTTTACGAAATCATGTAAACGTTCTAGAAGCTGTGATTTTAAAAAACAATGGAAGTAAGCTTTTCTTATTTCCGGACGAATGCGCAAACTATTGAAAATCGTTATGACGTAGAATGTGCATACTTTGTTGATTCCATTTTTGAAATAAAACACATTTTCTAAAAACTCATGTTTTTTAAGAAATCATGTAAACCTTCTAGAAGCTTTGATTTTAAAAAGTGGTGGAAGTAAGCTTTTCTTATATCCGGACGCATGCGCAAACTACAGAAAGTCGTTATGACATAGAATGTGCATACTTTCTTGATTGCATTTATGAAATAAAACACATTTTCTAACAACTCGTGTTTTTTAAGAAATCATGTAAACCTTATAGAAGCTGTGATTTTAAAAAACGGGAGAAGTAAGCTTTTCTTATTTCCAAACCCATGCGCAAACTATAGAAAGTCGTTATGACGTAGAATGTGCATACTTTGTTGATTCCATTTTTGAAATAAAACACATTTTCTAAAAACTCTTGTTTTTTTTGTAAGACTTCTAGAAGCTGTGATTTTAAAAAACGGGGGAAGTAAGCTTTTCTTATTTCCGGACACATGCGCAAACAATAGAAAGTCGTTATGACGTAGAATGTGCATACTTTGTAGATTCCATTTATGAAATAAAACACATTTTCTAAAAACTCGTGTTTTTTACGAAATCATGTAAATATTCTAGAAGCTGTGATTTTAAAAAACGGTGGAAGTAAGCTTTTCTTATTTCCGGACGCATGCGCAAACTATAGAAAGTCGTTATGACGTAGAATGTGCATACTTTGTTGATTCCATTTATGAAATAAAACACATTTTCTAAAAACTCGTGTTTTTTAAGAAATTATGTAAACCTTCTAGAAGTTGTGATTTTAAAAAACGGTGGAAGTAAGCTTCTCTTATTTCCGGACGCATGCGCAAACTATAGAAAGTCGTTATGATGTAGAATGTGCATACTGTGTAGATTCCATTTATGAAATAAAACACATTTTCTAAAAACTCGTGTTTTTTACGAAATCATGTAAATCTTCTAGAAGCTGTGATTTTAAAAAACGGTGGAAGTAAGCTTTTCTTATTTCCGGATGCATGCGCAAACGATAGAAAGTCGTTATGACGTAGAATGTGCATACTTTGTTGATTCCATTTATGAAATAAAACACATTTTCTAAAAACTAATGTTTTTTAAGAAATCATGTAAACCTTCTAGAAGCTTTGATTTTAAAAAACGGGGGAAGTAAGCTTTTCTTATTTCCGGACGCATGCGCAAACTATAGAAAGTCGTTATGACGTAGAATGTGCATACTTTGTTGATTCCATTTATGAAATAAAACACATTTTCTAAAAACTTGTGTTTTTTACGAAATCATGTAAATCTTCTAGAAGTTGTGATTTTAAAAAACGGTGGAAGTAAGCCTCTCTTATTTCCGGACGCATGCGCAAACTATAGAAAGTCGTTATGACGCAGAATGTGCATACTATGTAGATTCCATTTATGAAATAAAACACATTTTCTAAAAACTCGTGTTTTTTACGAAATCATGTAAATCTTCTAGAAGCTGTGATTTTAAAAAACGGTGGAAGTAAGCTTTTCTTATTTCCGGATGCATGCGCAAACGATAGAAAGTTGTTATGACGTAGAATGTGCATACTTTGTTGATTCCATTTATGAAATAAAACACATTTTCTAAAAACTCATGTTTTTTAAGAAATCATGTAAACCTTCTAGAAGCTTTGATTTTAAAAAACGGGGGAAGTAAGCTTTTCTTATTTCCGGACGCATGCGCAAACTATAGAAAGTCGTTATGACGTAGAATGTGCATACTTTGTTGATTCCATTTATGAAATAAAACACATTTTCTAAAAACTCGTGTTTTTTAAGAAATCATGCAAAACTTCTAGAATCTCTGATTTTAAAAAACGGGGGAGGTAAGCTTTTCTTATTTCCGGATGCATGCGCAAACTATAGAAAATCGTAATGACGTAGAATGTGCATACTTTGTAGATTCCATTTATGAAATTAAACACATTTTCTAAAAACTCATGTTTTTTACGAAATCATGTAAACCTTATAGAAGCTATGATTTTAAAAAACGGTGGAACTAAGCTTTTCTTATTTCCGGACGAACGCGCAAACTGTAGAATGTCGTTATGACGTAGAATCTGCATACTTTGTTGATTCCATTTATGAAATAAAAGACATTTTCTAAAAACTCGTGTTTTTTAAGAAGTCATGTAAACCTTCTAGAAGCTGTGATTTTAAAAAACGGTGGAAGTAGGCTTTTCTTATTTCCAAACGCATGTGCAAACTATAGAAATCGTTATGACGTAGAATGTGCATACTTTGTTAATTCCATTTATGAAATAAAACAGATTTTCTAAAAACTAGTGTTTTTTAAGAAATCATGTAAACCTTCTAGAAGCTGTGATTTTAAAAAACAGGGGAAGTAAGATTTTCTTATTTCCAAACGCATGCGCAAACTATAGAAAGTCATTATGACGTAGAATGTGCATACTTTGTTGATTCCATTTATGAAATAAAACACATTTTCTAAAAACTCGTGTCTTTTAAGAAATCATGTAAACCTTCTAAAAGCTACGATTTTAAAAAATGGTGGAAGTAAGCTTTTCTTATTTCCGAACGCATGCGCAAACTATAGAAAGTCGTTATGACGTAGAATGTGCATACTTTGTTCATTCCATTTATGAAATAAAACACATTTTCTAAAAACTCGTGTTTTTTAAGAAATCATGTAAACCTTCTAGAAGCTGTGATTTTAAAAAACGGGGGAAGTAAGATTTTCTTATTTCCAGACGGATGCGCAAACTATAGAAAGTCGTTATTACGTAGAATGTGCATACTTTGTAGATTCCATTTATGAAATAAAACACATTTTCTAGAAACTCGTGTTTTTTACAAAATCATGTAAACCTTCTAGAAGCTGTGATTTTAAAAAACGGTGGAAGTAAGCTTTTCTTATTTCTAGACGCATGCGCAAACTATAGAAAGTCGTTATGACGTAGAATGTGCATACTTTGTTGATTCCATTTATGAAATAAAACACATTTTCTAAAAAATCGTGTTTTTTACGAAATCATGTAAACCTTCTAGAAGCTGTGATTTTAAAAAACGGTGGAAGTAAGCTTTTGTTATTTCCGGACGAATGCGCAAACTATAGAAAGTCGTTATGACGTAGAATGTGCATACTTTGTTGATTCCATTTATGAAATAAAACACATTTTCTAAAAACTCATGTTTTTTAAGAAATCATGTAAACCTTCTAGAAGCTTTGATTTTAAAAAACGGTGGAAGTAAGCTTTTCTTATTTCCGGACGCATGCGCAAACTTTAGAAAGTCGTTATGACGTAGAATGTGCATAATTTCTTGATTAAATTTATGAAATAAAACACATTTTCTAACAACTCGTTTTTTTTAAGAAATCATGTAAACCTTCTAGAAGCTGTGATTTTAAAAAACGGGAGAAGTAAGCTTTTCTTATTTCCAAACGCATGTGCAAACTATAGAAAGTCGTTATGATGTAGAATGTGCATACTTTGTTGATTCCATTTACGAAATAAAACACATTTTCTAAAAACTCTTGTTTTTTTTGTAAGCCTTCTAGAAGCTGTGATTTTAAAAAACGGGGGAAGTAAGCTTTTCTTATTTCCGGACGCATGCGCAAACTATAGAAAGTCGTTATGACGTAGAATGTGCATACTTTGTAGATTCCATTTATGAAATAAACACATTTTCTAAAAGCTCGTGTTTTTTACGAAATCATGTAAACCTTCTAGAAGCTGTGATTTTAAAGAACGGTGGAAGTAACCTTTTCTTATTTCCGGACGCATGCGCAAACTATAGAAAGTCGTTATGACGTAGAATGTGCATACTTTGTTGATTCCATTTATGAAATAAAACACATTTTCTAAAAACTCGTGTTTTTTACGAAATCATGTAAACCTTCTAGAAGCTGTGATTTTAAAAAACGGTGGAAGTAAGCTTTTGTTATTTCCGGACGAATGCGCAAACTATAGAAAGTCGTTATGACGTAGAATGTGCATACTTTGTTTATTCCATTTATGAAATAAAACACATTTTCTAAAAACTCATGTTTTTTAAGAAATCATGTAAACCTTCTAGAAGCTTTGATTTTAAAAAACGGTGGAAGTAAGCTTTTCTTATTTCCGGACGCATGCGCAAACTTTAGAAAGTCGTTATGACGTAGAATGTGCATAATTTCTTGATTAAATTTATGAAATAAAACACATTTTCTAACAACTCGTTTTTTTTAAGAAATCATGTAAACCTTCTAGAAGCTGTGATTTTAAAAAACGGGAGAAGTAAGCTTTTCTTATTTCCAAACGCATGCGCAAACTATAGAAAGTCGTTATGATGTAGAATGTGCATACTTTGTTGATTCCATTTACGAAATAAAACACATTTTCTAAAAACTCTTGTTTTTTTTGTAAGCCTTCTAGAAGCTGTGATTTTAAAAAACGGGGGAAGTAAGCTTTTCTTATTTCCGGACGCATGCGCAAACTATAGAAAGTCGTTATGACGTAGAATGTGCATAATTTGTAGATTCCATTTATGAAATAAACACATTTTCTAAAAGCTCGTGTTTTTTACGAAATCATGTAATCCTTCTAGAAGCTGTGATTTTAAAGAACGGTGGAAGTAACCTTTTCTTATTTCCGGACGCATGCGCAAACTATAGAAAGTCGTTATGACGTAGAATGTGCATACTTTGTTGATTCCATTTATGAAATAAAACACATTTTCTAAAAACTCGTGTTTTTTAAGAAATCATGTAAACCTTCTAGATGCTGTGATTTTAAAAAACGGGGGATGTAAGATTTTCTTATTTCCAGACGGATGCACAAACTATAGAAAGTGGTTATTACGTAGAATGTGCATACTTTGTTGATTCCATTTATGAAATAAAAAACATTTTCTAAAAACTCGTGTTTTTTAAGAAATCATGTAAACCTTCTAGAAGCTGTGATTTTAAAAAACAGTGGAATTAAGCTTTTCTTATTTCCGGACGAATGCGCAAACTATAGAAAGTCGTTATGACATAGAATGTGCATAGTTTGTTGATTCCATTTATGATATAAAACACATTTTCTAAAAACTCGTGTTTTTTACGAAATCAGGTAAACCTTCTAGAAGATGTGATTTTAAAAAACGGTGGAAGTAAGCTTTTCTTATTTCCGGACGAATGCGCAAACTATAGAAAGTCGTTATGACGTAGCATGTGCATACTTTGTTGATTCCATTTATGAAATAAAACACATTTTCTAAAAACTCGTGTTTTTTAAGAAATCGTGTAAACCTTCTAGAAGCTGTGATTTTAAAAAACGGTGGAAGTAAGCTTTTCTTATTTCCAGACGCATGCGCAAACTATAGAAAGTCGTTATGACGGAGAATGTGGATACTTTGTTGATTCCATTTATTAAATAAAACATAGTTTCTAAAAACTCGTGTTTTTTAAGAAATCATGTAAACCTTCTAGAAGCTGTGATTTTAAAAAACGGGGGAAGTAAGCTTTTCTTATTTCCAAACGCATGCGCAAACTATAGAAAGTCGTTATGATGTAGAATGTGCATACTTTGTAGATTCCATTTATGAAATAAAAAACATTTTCTAAAAACTCGTGTTTTTTAAGAAATCATGTAAACCTTCTAGAAGCTGTGATTTTAAAAAACAGTGGAATTAAGCTTTTCTTATTTCCGGACGAATGCGCAAACTATAGAAAGTCGTTATGACATAGAATGTGCATAGTTTGGTTATTCCATTTATGATATAAAACACATTTTCTAAAAACTCGTGTTTTTTACGAAATCAGGTAAACCTTCTAGAAGATGTGATTTTAAAAAACGGTGGAAGTAAGCTTTTCTTATTTCCGGACGAATGCGCAAACTATAGAAAGTCGTTATGACGTAGCATGTGCATACTTTGTTGATTCCATTTATGAAATAAAACACATTTTCTAAAAACTCGTGTTTTTTAAGAAATCGTGTAAACCTTCTAGAAGCTGTGATTTTAAAAAACGGTGGAAGTAAGCTTTTCTTATTTCCAGACGCATGCGCAAACTATAGAAAGTCGTTATGACGGAGAATGTGGATACTTTGTTGATTCCATTTATTAAATAAAACATAGTTTCTAAAAACTCGTGTTTTTTAAGAAATCATGTAAACCTTCTAGAAGCTGTGATTTTAAAAAACGGGGGAAGTAAGCTTTTCTTATTTCCATACGCATGCACAAACTATCAAAAGTCGTTATGACGTAGAATGTGCATACTTTGTAGATTCCATTTATGAAATAAAACACGTTTTCTAAAAACTCTTGTTTTTTAAGAAATCGTGTAAACCTTCTAGAAGCTGTGATTTTAAAAAACGGGGGAAGTAAGCTTTTCTTATTTCCGGACGCATGCGCAAACTATAGAAAGTCGTTATGACGTAGAATGTGCATACTTTGTAGATTCCATTTATGAAATAAAACACATTTTCTAAAAACTTGTGTTTTTTACGAAATCATGTAAACCTTCTAGAAGATGTGATTTTAAAAAACGGTGGAAGTAAGCTTTTCTTATTTCCGGACGAATGCGCAAACTATAGAAAGTCGTTATGACGTAGAATGTGCATACTTTGTAGATTCCATTTATGAAATAAAACACATTTTCTAAAAACTCGTGTTTTTTAAGAAATCGTGTAAACCTTCTAGAAGCTGTGATTTTAAAAAACGGTGGAAGTAAGCTTTTCTTATTTCCGGACGCATGCGCAAACTATAGAAAGTCGTTATGACGGAGAATGTGGATACTTTGTTGATTCCATTTATGAAATAAAACATAGTTTCTAAAAACTCGTGTTTTTTAAGAAATCATGTAAACCTTCTAGAAGCTGTGATTTTAAAAAACGGGGGAAGTAAGCTTTTCTTATTTCCAAACGCATGCGCAAACTATAGAAAGTCGTTATGACTTAGAATGTGCATACTTTGTAGATTCCATTTATGAAATAAAACACATTTTCTAAAAACTCGTGTTTTTTACGAAATCATGTAAACCTTCTGGAAGCTGTGATTTAAAGAAACGGTGGAAGCAAGCTTTTCTTATTTCCGGACGCATGCGCAAACTATAGAAAGTCGTTATGACGTAGAATGTGCATACTTTGTTGATTCCATTTAAGAAATAAAACACAGTTTCTAAAAACTCGTGTTTTTTAAGAAATCATGTAAACCTTCTAGAAACTGTGATTTTAAAAAACGGGGGAAGTAAGCTTTTCTTATTTCGAAACGCATGCGCAAACTATAGAAAGTCGTTATGACGTAGAATGTGCATACTTTGTAGATTCCATTTATGAAATAAAACACATTTTCTAAAAAGTCGTGTTTTTTACGAAATCATGTAAACCTTCTAGAAGCTCTGATTTTAAAAAACGGTGGAAGTAAGCTTTTCTTATTTCTGGACAAATGCGCAAACTATAGAAAGTCGTTATGACGTAGAATGTGCATACTTTGTGGATTCCATTTATGAAATAAAACACATTTTCTAAAAACTTGTGTTTTTTAAGAAATCATGTAAACCTTGTAGAAGCTGCGATTTTAAAAAACGATGGAAGTAAGCTTTTCTTATTTCCGGACGCATGCGCAAACTATAGAAAGTCGTTATGACGTAGAATGTGCATACTTTGTTGATTCCATTTATGAAATAAAAAACATTTTTTAAAAACTCGTGTTTTTTACGAAATCATGTAAACCTTCTAGAAGCTGTGATTTTAAAAAATGGTGCAAGTAAGCTTTTCTTATTTCCAGACGAATGCGCAAACTATAGAAAGTCGTTATGACGTAGAATGTGCATACTTTGTTGATTCCATTTATGAAATAAAACACATTTTCTAAAATCTCGTGTTTTTTAAGAAATCATGTAAACCTTCTAGAAGCTGTGATTTTAAAAAACGGTGGAAGTAAGCATTTCTTATTTCTGGACGCATGCGCAAACTATAGAAAGTCGCTATGACATAGAATGTGCATACTTTGTTGATTCCATTTACGAAATAAAACACAGTTTCTAAAAACTCGTGTTTTTTAACAAATCATGTAAACCTTCTAGAAGCTGTGATTTTAAAAAATTGTGGAAGTAAGCTTTTCTTATTTCCAAACGCATGCGCAAACTATAGAAAGTCGTTATGACGTAGAATGTGCATACTTTGTTGATTCCTTTTATGAAATAAAACACATTTTATAAAAACTCGTGTTTTTTAAGAAATCATGTAAACCTTCTAGAAGCTGTGATTTTAAAAAACGGGGGAAGTAAGCTTTTCTTATTTCCGGACGGATGCACAAACTATAGAAAGTCGTTATGATGTAGAATGTGCATACTTTGTAGATTCCATTTATGAAATAAAACGCATTTTCTAAAAACTCATGTTTTTTACGAAATCGTGTAAACCTTCTGGAAGCTGTGATTTTAAAAAACGGTGGAAGTAAGCTTTTCTTATTTCCGGACGCATGCGCAAACTATAGAAAGTCGTTATGACGTAGAATGTGCATACTTTGTAGATTCCATTTATGAAATAAAACACATTTTCTAAAAACTCGTGTTTTTTACGAAATCATGTAAAGCTTCTAGAAGCTCTGATTTTAAAAAACGGTGGAAGTAAGCTTTTCTTATTTCCATACGCATGCGCAAACTATAAAAAGTCGTTATGACGTAGAATGTGCATACATTGTAGATTCCATTTATGAAATAAAACACATTTTCTAAAAACTCGTGTTTTTTACGAAATCATGTAAGCCTTCTAGAAGCTGTGATTTTAAAAAACGGGGGAAGTAAGTTTTTCTTATTTCCGGACGCATGCGCAAACTATAGAAAGTCGTTATGACGTAGAATGTGCATACTTTGTTGATTCCATTTATGAAATAAAACACATTTTCTAAAAACTCGTGTTTTTTAAGAAATCATGTAAACCTTCTAGAAGCTGTGATTTTAAAAAACGGGGGAAGTAAGCTTTTCTTATTTCCGGACGCATGCGCAAACTATGGAAAGTCGTTATGACGTAGAATGTGCATACTTTGTAGATTCCATTTATGAAATAAAACACATTTTCTAAAAACTCGTGTTTTTTACGAAATCATGTAAACCTTCTAGAAGATGTGATTTTAAAAAACGGTGGAAGTAAGCTTTTCTTATTTCCGGACGAATGCGCAAACTATAGAAAGTCGTTATGACGTAGAATGTGCATACTTTGTAGATTCCATTTATGAAATAAAACACATTTTCTAAAAACTCGTGTTTTTTAAGAAATCGTGTAAACCTTCTAGAAGCTGTGATTTTAAAAAACGGTGGAAGTAAGCTTTTCTTATTTCCGGACGCATGCGCAAACTATAGAAAGTGGTTATGACGGAGAATGTGGATACTTTGTTGATTCCATTTATGAAATAAAACATAGTTTCTAAAAACTCGTGTTTTTTAAGAAATCATGTAAACCTTCTAGAAGCTGTGATTTTAAAAAACGGGGGAAGTAAGCTTTTCTTATTTCCAAACGCATGCGCAAACTATAGAAAGTCGTTATGACTTAGAAAGTGCATACTTTGTAGATTCCATTTATGAAATAAAACACATTTTCTAAAAACTCGTGTTTTTTACGAAATCATGTAAACCTTCTGGAAGCTGTGATTTAAAGAAACGGTGGAAGCAAGCTTTTCTTATTTCCGGACGCATGCGCAAACTATAGAAAGTCGTTATGACGTAGAATGTGCATACTTTGTTGATTCCATTTAAGAAATAAAACACGGTTTCTAAAAACTCGTGTTTTTTAAGAAATCATGTAAACCTTCTAGAAACTGTGATTTTAAAAAACGGGGGAAGTAAGCTTTTCTTATTTCGAAACGCATGCGCAAACTATAGAAAGTCGTTATGACGTAGAATGTGCATACTTTGTAGATTCCATTTATGAAATAAAACACATTTTCTAAAAAGTCGTGTTTTTTACGAAATCATGTAAACCTTCTAGAAGCTGTGATGTTAAAAAACGGTGGAAGTAAGCTTTTCTTATTTCTGGACAAATGCGCAAACTATAGAAAGTCGTTATGACGTAGAATGTGCATACTTTGTGGATTCCATTTATGAAATAAAACACATTTTCTAAAAACTTGTGTTTTTTAAGAAATCATGTAAACCTTGTAGAAGCTGCGATTTTAAAAAACGATGGAAGTAAGCTTTTCTTATTTCCGGACGCATGCGCAAACTATAGAAAGTCGTTATGACGTAGAATGTGCATACTTTGTTGATTCCATTTATGAAATAAAAAACATTTTTTAAAAACTCGTGTTTTTTACGAAATCATGTAAACCTTCTAGAAGCTGTGATTTTAAAAAATGGTGCAAGTAAGCTTTTCTTATTTCCAGACGAATGCGCAAACTATAGAAAGTCGTTATGACGTAGAATGTGCATACTTTGTTGATTCCATTTATGAAATAAAACACATTTTCTAAAATCTCGTGTTTTTTAAGAAATCATGTAAACCTTCTAGAAGCTGTGATTTTAAAAAACGGTGGAAGTAAGCATTTCTTATTTCTGGACGCATGCGCAAACTATAGAAAGTCGCTATGACATAGAATGTGCATACTTTGTTGATTCCATTTACGAAATAAAACACATTTTCTAAAAACTCATGTTTTTTAAGAAATCATGTAAACCTTCTAGAAGATGTGATTTTGAAAAACGGTGGAAGTAAGCTTTTCTTATTTCCAAACGAATGCGCAAATTATAGAAAGTCATTATGACGTAGAATGTGCATACTTTGTTGATTCCATTTATTTAATAAAAAACATTTTCTAAAAACTCGTGTTTTTTAAGAAATCATGCAAAACTTCTAGAATCTGTGGTTTTAAAAAACGGGGCACGTAAGCTTTTCTTATTTCCGGACGCATGCGGAAACTATAGAAAATCGTTATGACGTAGAATGTGCATACTTTGTAGATTCCATTTATGAAATAAAACATATTTTCTAAAAACTCGTGTTTTTTACGAAATCATGTAAACCTTCTAGAAGCTGTGATTTTAAAAAACGGTGGAAGTAAGCTTTTCTTATTTCCGGTCGAATGCGCAAACTGTAGAAAGTAGTTATGACATAGAATGTGCATACTTTGTAGATTCCATTTATGAAATAAAACACATTTTCTAAAAACTCATGTTTTTTAAGAAGTCATCTAAACCTTCTAGAAGCTCTGATTTTAAAAAATGGTGGAAGTAAGCTTTTCTTATTTCCAAACGCATGCGCAAACTATAGAAAGTCGTTATGACGTAGAATGTGCATACTTTGTTGATTCCATTTATGAAATAAAACACATTTTCTAAAAACTCGTGTTTTTTAAGAAATCATGTAAACCTTCTAGAAGCTTTGATTTTAAAAAACGGTGGAAGTAAGCTTTTCTTATTTCCAGACGCATGCGCAAACTATAAAAAGTCATTATGACGAAGAATGTGCATACTTTCTTGATTACATTTATGAAATAAAACACATTTTCTAACAACTTGTGTTTTTTAAGAAATCATGTAAACCTTCTAGAAGCTGTGATTTTTAAAAACGGGAGAAGTAAGCTTTTTTTATTTCCAAACGCATGCGCAAACTATAGAAAGTCGTTATGACGTATAATGTGCATACTTTGTTGATTCCATTTATGAAATAAAACACATTTTCTGAAAACTCTTGTTTTTTTTGTAAGCCTTCTAGAAGCTGTGATTTTAAAAAACGGGGGAAGTAAGATTTTCTTATTTCCGGACGCATGCGCAAACTATAGAAAGTCGTTATGACGTAGAATGTGCATACTTTGTAGATTCCATTTATGAAATAAAACACATTTTCTAAAAACTTGTGTTTTTTACGAAATCATGTAAATCTTCTAGAAGCTGTGATTTTAAAAAACGGTGGAAGTAAGCTTTTCTTATTTCCAGACGAATGCGCAATCTATAGAAAGTCGTTATGACATAGAATGTGCATACTTTGTTGATTCCATTTATGAATTAAAACAAATTTTCTAAAAACTCGTGTTTTTTAAGAAATCGTGTAAACCTTCTACAAGCTGTGATTTTAAAAAACGGTGGAAGTAAGCTTTTCTTATTTCCGGACACATGCGCAAACTATAGAAAGTCGTTATGACGTAGAATGTGCATACTTTGTAGATTCCATTTATGAAATAAAACACATTTTCTAAAAACTCATGTTTTTTATGAAATCATGTAAACTTTCTAGAAGCTGTGATTTTAAAAAACGGTGGAAGTAAGCTTTTCTTTTTTCCGGACGAATGTGCAAACTATAGAAAGTCGTTATGACTTAGAATGTGCATACTTTGTTGATTCCATTTATGAAATAAAATACATTTTCTAAAAACTCGTGTTTTTTAAGAAATCATGTAAACCTTCTAGAAGCTGTGATTTTAAAAAACAGTGGAATTAAGCATTTCTTATTTCTGGACGCATGTGCAAACTATAGAAAGTCGCTATGACATAGAATGTCCATACTTTTTTTATTCCATTTACGAAATAAAACACATTTTCTAAAAACTCGTGTTTTTTAAGAAATCATGTAAACCTTCTAAAAGATGTGATTTTGAAAAACGGGGGAAGTAAGCTTTTCTTATTTACAAACGAATGCGCAAATTATAGAAAGTCGTTATGACGTAGAATGTGCATACTTTGTTGATTCCATTTATGAAATAAAACACATTTTCTAAAAACTCGTGTTTTTTAAGAAATCATGTTAACCTTCTAGAAGCTGTGATTTTAAAAAACAGGGGAAGTAAGCTTTTCTTATTTCCAAACGCATGCGCAAACTATAGAAAGTCGTTATGACGTAGAATGTGCATACTTTCTTGATTCCATTTATGAAATAAATCACATTTTCTTAAAACTCATGTTTTTTAGGAAATCATGTAAACCTTATAGAACCTGTGATTTTAAAAAATGGGGTAAGTAAGCTTTTCTTATTTCTGGATGAATGCGCAAACTATAGAAAGTCGTTATGACGTAGAATGTGTATACTTTGTAGATTCCATTTAGGAAATAAAACACATTTTCTAAAAACTCGTGTTTTTTACGAAATCATGTAAACCTTCTAGATGTCGTGATTTTAAAAAACGGTGGAAGTAAGGTTTTCTTATTTCTGGACGCATGCGCAAACTATAGAAAGTCATTATGACGTAGAATGTGCATACTTTGTAGATTCCATTTATGAAATAAAACACATTTTCTAAAAACTCGTGTTTTTTACGAAATCATGTAAACCTTCTAGAAGCTGTGATTTTAAAAAACGGGGGAAGTAAGCTTTTCTTATTTCCGGACGCATGTGCAAACTATAGAAAGTCGTTATGACGTAGAATGTGCATACTTTGTAGATTCCATTTATGAAATAAACCACATTTTCTAAAAACTCGTGTTTTTTACGAAATCATGTAAAGCTTCTAGAAGCTCTGATTTTAAAAAACGGTGGAAGTAAGCTTTTCTTATTTCCATACGCATGCGCAAACTATAAAAAGTCGTTATGACGTAGAATGTGCATACATTGTAGATTCCATTTATTAAATAAAACACATTTTCTAAAAACTCGTGTTTTTTACGAAATCATGTAAGCCTTCTAGAAGCTGTGATTTTAAAAAACGGGGGAAGTAAGTTTTTCTTATTTCCAAACGCATGCGCAAACTATAGAAAGTCGTTATGACGTAGAATGTGCATACTTTGTTGATTCCATTTATGAAATAAAACACATTTTCTAAAAACTCGTGTTTTTTAAGAAATCATGTAAACCTTCTAGAAGCTGTGATTTTAAAAAACGGGGGAAGTAAGCTTTTCTTATTTCTGGACGCATGCGCAAACTATAGAAAGTCATTATGACGTAGAATGTGCATACTTTGTAGATTCCATTTATGAAATAAAACACATTTTTTAAAAACTCGTGTTTTTTACGAAATCATGTAAACCTTCTAGAGGCTGTGATTTTAAAAAACGATGAAAGTAAGCGTTTCTTATTTCCGGACGCATGCGCAAACTATAGAAAGTTGTTATGACGTAGAATGTGCATACTTTTTAGATTCCATTTATGAAATAAAACACATTTTCTAAAAACTCGTGTTTTTTACGAAATCATGTAAACCTTCTAGAAGCTGTGATTTTAAAAAACGGGGGAAGTAAGCTTTTCTTATTTCCGGACGCAAGCGCAAACTATAGAAAGTCATTATGACGTAGAATGTGCATACTTTGTAGATTCCATTTATGAAATAAAACACATTTTCTAAAAACTCGTGTTTTTTACGAAATCATGTAAAGCTTCTAGAAGCTGTGATTTTAAAAAACGGTGGAAGTAAGCTTTTCTTATTTCCATACGCATGCGCAAACTATAAAAAGTCGTTATGACGTAGAATGTGCATACTTTGTAGATTCCATTTATGAAATAAAACACATTTTCTAAAAACTCATGTTTTTTACGAAATCATGTAAAGCTTCTAGAAGCTGTGATTTTAAAACACGATGGAAGTAATCTTTTCTTATTTCCATACGCATGCGCAAACTATAAAAAGTCGTTATGACATAGAATGTGCATACTTTGTAGATTCCATTTACGAAATAAAACACATTTTCTAAAAACTCTTGTTTTTTAAGAAATCATGTAAACCTTCTAGAAGCTGTGATTTTAAAAAACGGGGGAAGTAAGCTTTTCTTATTTCCGGACGCATGCGCAAACTATAGAAAGTCGTTATGACGAAGAATGTGCATACTTTGTAGATTCCATTTATGAAATAAAACACATTTTCTAAAAACTCGTGTTTTTTACGAAATCATGTAAACCTTCTAGAAGCTGTGATTTTAATAAACGGGGGAAGTAAGCTTTTCTTATTTCCAAATGCAAGCGCAAACTATAGAAAGTCATTATGACGTAGAATCTGCATACTTTGTAGATTCCATTTATGAAATAAAACACATTTTCTAAAAACTCGTGTTTTTAAGAAATCATGTAAACCTTCTAGAAGCTGTGATTTAAAAAAATGGCGGATGTAAGCTTTGTAGATTCCATTTATGAAATAAAACACATTTTCTAAAAACTCTTGTTTTTTACGAAATCATGTAAACCTTCTAGAAGCTGTGATTTTCAAAAATGGGGGAAGTAAGCTTTTCTTATTTCCGGACGCATGCGCAAACTATAGAAAGTCGTTATGATGTAGAATCTGCATACTTTGTTGATTCCATTTATGAAATAAAACACATTTTCTAAAAACTCGTGTTTTTTAAGAAATCATGTAAACCTTCTAGAAGCTGTGATTTTAAAAAACGGGGGAAGTAAGCTTTTCTTATTTCCGGACGCATGCGCAAACTATAGAAAGTGCTTATGGCGTAGAATCTGCATACTTTGTAGATTCCATTTATGAAATAAAACACATTTTCTAAAAACTCTTGTTTTTTACGAAATCATGTAAACCTTCTAGAAGCTGTGATTTTAAAAAACGGGGGAAGTAAGCTTTTCTTATTTCCAGACGCATGCGCAAACTATAGAAAGTCGTTATGACGTAGAATCTGCATACTTTGTTGATTCCATTTATGAAATAAAACAAATTTTCTAAAAACTCGTGTTTTTTAAGAAATCATGTAAACCTTCTAGAAGCTGTGATTTTAAAAAATGGGGGAAGTAAGCTTTTCTTATTTCCAAACGCATGCGCAAACTATAGAAAGTCGTTATGACGTAGAATATGCATACTTTGTTTATTCCATTTATGAAATAAAACGCATTTTCTAAAAACTCGTGTTTTTTAAGAAATCATGTAAACCTCCTAGAAGCTGTCATTTTAAAAAACGGGGGAAGTAAGCTTTTCTTATTTTCGGATGCATGCACAAACTATAGAAAGTCATTATGACGTAGAATGTGCATACTTTGTAGATTCCATTTATGAAATAAAACACATTTTCTAAAAACTCATGTTTTTTACGAAATCATGTAAACCTTCTAGAAGCTGTGATTTTAAAAAACGGTGGAAGTAAGCTTTTCTTATTTCCAAACGCATGCGCAAACTATAGGAATTCGTTAAGACATAGAATGTGCATACTTTGTTGATTCCATTTATGAAATAAAACACATTTTCTAAAAACTCGTGTTTTTTAAGAAATCTTGTCAACCTTCTAGAAGGTGTGATTTTAAAAAACGGGGGAAGTAAGCTTTTCTTATTTCCAGACGCATGCACAAACTATAGAAAGTCATTATGACGTAGAATGTGCATACTTTGTAGATTCCATTTATGAAATAAAACACATTTTCTAAAAACTCGTGTTTTTTACGAAATGATGTAAACATTCTAGAAGCTGTGATTTTAAAAAACGGTGGAAGTAAGCTTTTCTTATTTCCGGATGCATGCGCAAACTATAGAAAGTCGTTATGACGTAGAATGTGCATACTTTGATGATTCCATTTATGAAATAAAACACATTTTCTAAAAACTCGTGTTTTTTACAAAATCATGTAAATCTTCTAGAAGCTGTGATTTTAAAAAACGGCGGAAGTAAGCTTTTCTTTTTTCCGAACGCATGCGCAAACTATAGAAAGTCGTTATGACGTAGAATGTGCATACTTTGTAGATTCCATTTATGAAATAAAACACATTTTCTAAAAACTCATGTTTCTTACGAAATCATGTAAATCTTCTAGAAGCTGTGATTTTAAAAAACGGTGGAAGTAAGCTTTTCTTATTTCCGGACGCATGCGCAAACTATAGAAAGTCGTTATGATGTAGAATGTGCATACTTTGTTGATTCCATTTATGAAATAAAACACATTTTGTAAAAAGTCGTGTTTTTTTGAGAAATCATGTAAACCTTCTAGAAGCTTTGATTTTAAAAAAAGGTGGAAGTAAGCTTTTCATATTTCCAAACGCATGCGCAAACTATAGAAAGTCGTTATGACGTAGAATGTGCATACTTTGTTGATTCCATTTATGAAATAAAGCACATTTTCTTAAAACTCGTGTTTTTTACGAAATCATGTAAACCTTCTAGAAGCTATGATTTTAAAAAAAGGTGGAAGTAAGCTTTTCTTATTTCCGGAAGCATGCGCAAACTATAGAAAGTCGTTATGATGTAGAATGTGCATACTTTGTTGATTCCATTTATGAAATAAAACACATTTTCTAAAAACTCGTGTTTTTTAAGAAATCATGTAAACCTTCTAGAAGCTGTGATTTTAAAAAACAGGGGAAGTAAGCTTTTCTTATTTCCAAACGCATGCGCAAACTATAGAAAGTCGTTATGACGTAGAATGTGCATACTTTGTTGATTCCATTTATGAAATAAAGCACATTTTCTTAAAACTCGTGTTTTTTAGGAAATCATGTAAACCTTATAGAACCTGTGATTTTAAAAAATGGGGGAAGTAAGCTTTTCTTATTTCCGGATGAACGCGCAAACCATAGAAAGTCGTTATGACGTAGAATGTGTATACTTTGTAGATTCCATTTAGGAAATAAAACACATTTTCTAAAAACTCGTGTTTTTTACGAAATCATGTAAACCTTCTAGATGCCGTGATTTTAAAAAACGGTGGAAGTAAGCTTTTCTTATTTCTGGACACATGCGCAAACTATAGAAAGTCATTATGACGTAGAATGTGCATACTTTGTAGATTCCATTTATGAAATAAAACACATTTTCTAAAAACTCATGTTTTTTACGAAATCATGTAAACCTTCTAGAAGCTGTGATTTTAAAAAACGGGGGAAGTAAGCTTTTCTTATTTCCGGACGCATGTGCAAACTATAGAAAGTCGTTATGACGTAGAATGTGCATACTTTGTAGATTCCATTTATGAAATAAAACACATTTTCTAAAAACTCGTGTTTTTTACGAAATCATGTAAAGCTTCTAGAAGCTCTGATTTTAAAAAACGGTGGAAGTAAGCTTTTCTTATTTCCATACGCCTGCGCAAACTATAAAAAGTCGTTATGACGTAGAATGTGCATACGTTGTAGATTCCATTTATTAAATAAAACACATTTTCTAAAAACTCGTGTTTTTTACGAAATCATGTAAGCCTTCTAGAAGCTGTGATTTTAAAAAACGGGGGAAGTAAGTTTTTCTTATTTCCAAACGCATGCGCAAACTATAGAAAGTCGTTATGACGTAGAATGTGCATACTTTGTTGATTCCATTTATGAAATAAAACACATTTTCTAAAAACTCGTGTTTTTTAAGAAATCATGTAAACCTTCTAGAAGCTGTGATTTTAAAAAACGGGGGAAGTAAGCTTTTCTTATTTCTGGATGCATGCGCAAACTATAGAAAGTCATTATGACGTAGAATGTGCATACTTTGTAGATTCCATTTATGAAATAAAACACATTTTCTAAAAACTCGTGTTTTTTACGAAATCATGTAAACCTTCTAAAAGCTGTGATTTTAAAAAACGGTGAAAGTAAGCGTTTCTTATTTCCGGACGCATGCGCAAACTATAGAAAGTTGTTATGACGTAGAATGTGCATACTTTTTAGATTCCATTTATGAAATAAAACACATTTTCTAAAAACTCGTGTTTTTTACGAAATCATGTAAACCTTCTAGAAGCTGTGATTTTAAAAAACGGGGGAAGTAAGCGTTTCTTATTTCCGGACGCAAGCGCAAACTATAGAAAGTCATTATGACATAGAATGTGCATACTTTGTAGATTCCATTTATGAAATAAAACACATCTTCTAAAAACTCGTGTTTTTTACGAAATCATTTAAAGCTTCTAGAAGCTGTGATTTTAAAAAACGGTGGAAGTAAGCTTTTCTTATTTCCATACGCATGCGCAAACTATCAAAAGTCGTTATGACGTAGAATGTGCATACTTTGTAGATTCCATTTATGAAATAAAACACGTTTTCTAAAAACTCTTGTTTTTTAAGAAATCGTGTAAACCTTCTAGAAGCTGTGATTTTAAAAAACGGGGGAAGTAAGCTTTTCTTATTTCCGGACGCATGCGCAAACTATAGAAAGTCGTTATGACGTAGAATGTGCATACTTTGTAGATTCCATTTATGAAATAAAACACATTTTCTAAAAAATCGTGTTTTTTACGAAATCATGTAAACCTTCTAGAAGCTGTGATTTTAATAAACGGGGGAAGTAAGCTTTTCTTATTTCCAAACGCATGCGCAAACTATAGAAAGTCATTATGACGTAGAATCTGCATACTTTGAAGATTCCATTTATGAAATAAAACACATTTTCTAAAAACTCGTGTTTTTAAGAAATCATGTAAACCTTCTAGAAGCTGTGATTTTAAAAAATGGGGGAAGTAAGCTTTGTAGATTCCATTTATGAAATAAAACACATTTTCTAAAAACTCTTGTTTTTTACGAAATCATGTAAACCTTCTAGAAGCTGTGATTTTAAAAAACGGGGGAAGTAAGCTTTTCTTATTTCCGGACGCATGCGCAAACTATAGAAAGTCGTTATGATGTAGAATCTGCATACTTTGTTGATTCCATTTATGAAATAAAACACATTTTCTAAAAACTCATGTTTTTTAAGAAATCATGTAAACCTTCTAGAAGCTGTGATTTTAAAAAACGGGGGAAGTAAGCTTTTCTTATTTCCGGACGCATGCGCAAACTATAGAAAGTGCTTATGGCGTAGAATCTGCATACTTTGTAGATTCCATTTATGAAATAAAACACATTTTCTAAAAACTCTAGTTTTTTACGAAATCATGTAAACCTTCTAGAAGCTGTGATTTTAAAAAACGGGGGAAGTAAGCTTTTCTTATTTCCGGAAGCATGCGCAAACTATAGAAAGTCGTTATGATGTAGAATGTGCATACTTTGTTGATTCCATTTATGAAATAAAGCACATTTTCTTAAAACTCGTGTTTTTTAGGAAATCATGTAAACCTTATAGAACCTGTGATTTTAAAAAATGGGGGAAGTAAGCTTTTCTTATTTCCAGATGAATGCGCAAACTATAAAAAGTCGTTATGACGTAGAATGTGTATACTTTGTAGATTCCATTTAGGAAATAAAACACATTTTCTAAAAACTCGTGTTTTTTACGAAATCATGTAAACCTTCTAGATACTGTGATTTTAAAAAATTGTGGAAGTAAGCTTTTCTTATTTCTGGACGCATGCGCAAACTATAGAAAGTCATTATGACGTAGAATGTGCATACTTTGTAGATTCCATTTATGAAATAAAACACATTTTCTAAAAACTCGTGTTTTTTACGAAATCATGTAAACCTTCTAGAAGCTGTGATTTTAAAAAACGGGGGAAGTAAGCTTTTCTTATTTCCGGACGCATGTGCAAACTATAGAAAGTCGTTATGACGTAGAATGTGCATACTTTGTAGATTCCATTTATGAAATAAAACACATTTTCTAAAAACTCGTGTTTTTTACGAAATCATGTAAAGCTTCTAGAAGCTCTGATTTTAAAAAACGGTGGAAGTAAGCTTTTCTTATTTCCATACGCATGCGCAAACTATAAAAAGTCGTTATGACGTAGAATGTGCATACTTTGTAGATTCCATTTATTAAATAAAACACATTTTCTAAAAACTCGTGTTTTTTACGAAATCATGTAAGCCTTCTAGAAGCTGTGATTTTAAAAAACGGGGGAAGTAAGTTTTTCTTATTTCCAAACGCATGCGCAAACTATAGAAAGTCGTTATGACGTAGAATGTGCATACTTTGTTGATTCCATTTATGAAATAAAACACATTTTCTAAAAACTCGTGTTTTTTAAGAAATCATGTAAACCTTCTAGAAGCTGTGATTTTAACAAACGGGGGAATTAAGCTTTTCTTATTTTTGGACGCATGCGCAAACTATAGAAATTCATTATGACGTAGAATGTGCATACTTTGTAGATTACATTTATGAAATAAAACACATTTTCTAAAAACTCGTGTTTTTTACGAAATCATGTAAACCTTCTAGAAGCTGTGATTTTAAAAAACGGTGAAAGTAAGCGTTTCTTATTTCCGGACGCATGCGAAAACTATAGAAAGTTGTTATGACGTAGAATGTGCATACTTTTTAGATTCCATTTATGAAATAAAACACATTTTCTAAAAACTCGTGTTTTTTACGAAATCATGTAAACCTTCTAGAAGCTGTGATTTTAAAAAACGGGGGAAGTAAGCTTTTCTTATTTCCGGACGCAAACGCAAAATATAGAAAGTCATTATGACGTAGAATGTGCATACTTTGTAGATTCCATTTATGAAATAAAACACATTTTCTAAAAACTCGTGTTTTTTAGGAAATCATGCAAACCTTATAGAACCTGTGATTTTAAAAAATGGGGGAAGTAAGCTTTTCTTATTTCCGGATGAATGCGCAAACTATAAAAAGTCGTTATGACGTAGAATGTGTATACTTTGTAGATTCAATTTAGGAAATAAAACACATTTTCTAAAAACTCGTGTTTTTTACGAAATCATGTAAACCTTCTAGATGCTGTGATTTTAAAAAATTGTGGAAGTAAGATTTTCTTATTTCTGGACGCATGCGCAAACTATAGAAAGTCATTATGACGTAGAATGTGCATACTTTGTAGATTCCATTTATGAAATAAAACACATTTTCTAAAAACTCGTGTTTTTTACGAAATAATGTAAACCTTCTAGAAGCTGTGATTTTAAAAAACGGGGGAAGTAAGCTTTTCTTATTTCCGGACGCATGTGCAAACTATAGAAAGTTGTTATGACGTAGAATGTGCATACTTTGTAGATTCCATTTATGAAATAAAACACATTTTCTAAAAACTCGTGTTTTTTACGAAATCATGTAAAGCTTCTAGAAGCTCTGATTTTAAAAAACGGTGGAAGTAAGCTTTTCTTATTTCCATACGCATGCGCAAACTATAAAAAGTCGTTATGACGTAGAATGTGCATACTTTGTAGATTCCATTTATTAAATAAAACACATTTTCTAAAAACTCGTGTTTTTTACGAAATCATGTAAGCCTTCTAGAAGCTGTGATTTTAAAAAACGGGGGAAGTAAGTTTTTCTTATTTCCAAACGCATGCGCAAACTATAGAAAGTCGTTATGACGTAGAATGTGCATACTTTGTTGATTCCATTTATGAAATAAAACACATTTTCTAAAAACTCGTGTTTTTTAAGAAATCATGTAAACCTTCTAGAAGCTGTGATTTTAACAAACGGGGGAAGTAAGCTTTTCTTATTTCTGGACGCATGCGCAAACTATAGAAATTCATTATGACGTAGAATGTGCATACTTTGTAGATTCCATTTATGAAATAAAACACATTTTCTAAAAACTCGTGTTTTTTACGAAATCATGTAAACCTTCTAGAAGCTGTGATTTTAAAAAACGGTGAAAGTAAGCGTTTCTTATTTCCGGACGCATGCGAAAACTATAGAAAGTTGTTATGACGTAGAATGTGCATACTTTTTAGATTCCATTTATGAAATAAAACACATTTTCTAAAAACTCGTGTTTTTTACGAAATCATGTAAACCTTCTAGAAGCTGTGATTTTAAAAAACGGGGGAAGTAAGCTTTTCTTATTTCCGGACGCAAACGCAAAATATAGAAAGTCATTATGACGTAGAATGTGCATACTTTGTAGATTCCATTTATGAAATAAAACACATTTTCTAAAAACTCGTGTTTTTTAGGAAATCATGCAAACCTTATAGAACCTGTGATTTTAAAAAATGGGGGAAGTAAGCTTTTCTTATTTCCGGATGAATGCGCAAACTATAAAAAGTCGTTATGACGTAGAATGTGTATACTTTGTAGATTCAATTTAGGAAATAAAACACATTTTCTAAAAACTCGTGTTTTTTACGAAATCATGTAAACCTTCTAGATGCTGTGATTTTAAAAAATTGTGGAAGTAAGATTTTCTTATTTCTGGACGCATGCGCAAACTATAGAAAGTCATTATGACGTAGAATGTGCATACTTTGTAGATTCCATTTATGAAATAAAACACATTTTCTAAAAACTCGTGTTTTTTACGAAATAATGTAAACCTTCTAGAAGCTGTGATTTTAAAAAACGGGGGAAGTAAGCTTTTCTTATTTCCGGACGCATGTGCAAACTATAGAAAGTTGTTATGACGTAGAATGTGCATACTTTGTAGATTCCATTTATGAAATAAAACACATTTTCTAAAAACTCGTGTTTTTTACGAAATCATGTAAAGCTTCTAGAAGCTCTGATTTTAAAAAACGGTGGAAGTAAGCTTTTCTTATTTCCATACGCATGCGCAAACTATAAAAAGTCGTTATGACGTAGAATGTGCATACTTTGTAGATTCCATTTATTAAATAAAACACATTTTCTAAAAACTCGTGTTTTTTACGAAATCATGTAAGCCTTCTAGAAGCTGTGATTTTAAAAAACGGGGGAAGTAAGTTTTTCTTATTTCCAAACGCATGCGCAAACTATAGAAAGTCGTTATGACGTAGAATGTGCATACTTTGTTGATTCCATTTATGAAATAAAACACATTTTCTAAAAACTCGTGTTTTTTAAGAAATCATGTAAACCTTCTAGAAGCTGTGATTTTAACAAACGGGGGAAGTAAGCTTTTCTTATTTCTGGACGCATGCGCAAACTATAGAAATTCATTATGACGTAGAATGTGCATACTTTGTAGATTCCATTTATGAAATAAAACACATTTTCTAAAAACTCGTGTTTTTTACGAAATCATGTAAACCTTCTAGAAGCTGTGATTTTAAAAAACGGTGAAAGTAAGCGTTTCTTATTTCCGGACGCATGCGAAAACTATAGAAAGTTGTTATGACGTAGAATGTGCATACTTTTTAGATTCCATTTATGAAATAAAACACATTTTCTAAAAACTCGTGTTTTTTACGAAATCATGTAAACCTTCTAGAAGCTGTGATTTTAAAAAACGGGGGAAGTAAGCTTTTCTTATTTCCGGACGCAAGCGCAAAATATAGAAAGTCATTATGACGTAGAATGTGCATACATTGTAGATTCCATTTATGAAATAAAACACATTTTCTAAAAACTCGTGTTTTTTAAGAAATCATGTAAACCTTCTAGAAGCTGTGATTTTAAAAAACGGGGGAAGTAAGATTTTCTTATTTCCGGACGGATGCGCAAACTATAGAAAGTCGTTATGACGTAGAATGTGCATACTTTGTAGATTCCATTCAGGAAATAAAACACATTTTCTAAAAACTCGTGTCTTTTACGAAATCATGTAAACCTTCTAGAAGTTATGATTTTAAAAAACGGTGGAAGTAAGCTTTTCTTATTTCCGGACGAATGCGCAAACTATAGAAAGTCGTTATGACTTAGAATGTGCATACTTTGTTGATTACATTGATGAAATAAAACACATTTTCTAAAAACTCGTGTTTTTTAAGAAATCATGTAAACCTTCTAGAAGCTTTGATTTTAAAAAACGGTGGAAGTAAGCTTTTCTTCTTTCGAAACGCATGCGCAAACTATAGAAAGTCGTTATGACGTAGAATGTGCATACTTTGTTGATTCCATTTATGAAATAAAACACATTTTCTAAAAGCTCGTGTTTTTTAAGAAATCGTGTAAACCTTCTAGAAGCTGTGATTTTAAAAAACGGTGGAAGTAAGCTTTTGTTATTTCCGGACGAATGCGCAATCTATAGAAAGTCGTTATGACGTAGAATGTGCATACTTTGTTGATTCCATTTATGAAATAAAACAAATTTTCTAAAAACTCGTGTTTTTTAAGAAATCGTGTAAACCTTCTACAAGCTGTGATTTTAAAAAACGGTGGAAGTAAGCTTTTCTTATTTCCGGACACATGCGCAAACTATAGAAAGTCGTTATGACGTAGAATGTGCATACTTTGTTGATTCCATTTATGAAATAAAACACAGTTTCTAAAAACTCGTGTTTTTTAAGAAATCATGTAAACCTTCTAGAAGCTGTGATTTTAAAAAACTGGGGAAGTAAGTTTTTCTTCTTTCGAAACGCATGCGCAAACTATAGAAAGTCGTTATGACGTAGAATGTGCGTACTTTGTAGATTCCATTTATGAAATAAAACACATTTTCTAAAAATTCGTGTTTTTTACGAAATCATGTAAACCTTCTAGAAGCTGTGATTTTAAAAAACGGTGGAAGTAAGCTTTTGTTATTTCCGGAGGAATGCGCAATCTATAGAAAGTCGTTATGACGTAGAATGTGCATACTTTGTAGATTCCATTTAGGAAATAAAACACATTTTCTAAAAACTCGTGTTTTTTACGAAATCATGTAAACCTTCTAGAAGCTGTGATTTTAAAAAACGGTGGAAGTAAGCTTTTCTTATTTCCGGACGAATGCGCAAACTATAGAAAGTCGTTATGACGTAGAATGTGTATACTTTGTAGATTCCATTTAGGAAATAAAACACATTTTCTAAAAACACGTGTTTTTTACGAAATCATGTAAACCTTCTAGATGCTGTTTTTTTTAAAAACGGTGGAAGTAAGCTTTTCTTATTTCTGGATGAATGCGCAAACTATAGAAAGTCGTTATGACGTAGAATGTGCATACTTTGTTGATTCCATTTATGAAATAAAACACATTTTCTAAAAACTCGTGTTTTTTAAGAAATCATGTAAACCTTCTAGAAGCTGTGATTTTAAAAAACGGTCGAAGTAAGCTTTTCTTATTTCCGGACGAATGCGCAAACTATAGAAAGTCGTTATGACGTAGAATGTGCATACTTTGTTGATTCCATTTATGAAATAAAACACATTTTCTAAAAACTCGTGTTTTTTAAGAAATCATGTAAACCTTCTAGAAGCTGTGATTTTAAAAAACGGGGGAAGTAAGATTTTCTTATTTCCGGACGGATGCGCAAAGTATAGAAAGTCGTTATGACGTAGAATGTGCATACTTTGCAGATTCCATTTTAGAAATAAAACACATTTTCTAAAAACTCGTGTTTTTTACGAAATCATGTAAACCTTCTAGAAGCTGTGATTTTAAAAAACAGTGGAAGTAAGCTTTTCTTATTTCCGGACGAATGCGCAAACTATAGAAAGTCGTTATGACGTAGAATGTGCATACTTTGTTGATTCCATTTATGAAATAAAACACATTTTCTAAAAACTAGTGTTTTTTAAGAAATCATGTAAACCTTCTAGAACCTGCGATTTTAAAAAACGGTTGAACTAAGCTTTTCTTAATTCCGGACGCATGCGCAAAATATAGAAAGTCGTTATGACGTAGAATGTGCATACTTTGTTGATTCCATTTATGAGATAAAAAACATTTTCTAAAAACTCGTGTTTTTTACCAAATCATGTAAACCTTCTAGAAGCTGTGATTTTAAAAAACGGTGGAAGTAAGCTTTTCTTATTTCTGGACGAATATGCAAACTATAGAAAGTCGTTATGACGTAGAATGTGCTTACTTTGTTGATTCCATTTTTGAAATAAAACACATTCTCTAAAAACTCGTGTTTTTTAAGAAATCGTGTAAACCTTCTAGAAGCTGTGATTTTCAAAAACAGTGGAAGTAAGATTTTCTTATTTCCGGACGCATGCGCAAACTATAGAAAGTCGTTATGACGTAGAATGTGCATACTTTGTTTATTCCATTTATGAAATAAAACACAGTTTCTAAAAACTCGTGTTTTTTAAGAAATCATGTTAACCTTCTAGAAGCTGTGATTTTAAAAAATGGGGGGAAGTAAGCTTTTCTTATTTCCAAACGCATGCGCAAACTATAGAAAGTCGTTATGACGTAGAATGTTCATACTTTGTAGATTCCATTTAGGAAATAAAACACATTTTCTAAAAACTCGTGTTTTTTACGAAATCATGTAAACCTTCTAGAAGCTGTGATTTAAAAAAACGGTGGAAGTAAGCTTTTCTTATTTCCGGACGAATGCGCAAACTATAGAAAGTCGTTATGACTTAGAATGTGCATACTTTGTAGATTCCATTTATGAAATAAAACACATTTTCTAAAAACTCGTGTTTTTTACGAAATCATGTAAACCTTCTGGAAGCTGTGATTTTAAAAAACGGTGGAAGCAAGCTTTTCTTATTTCCGGACGCATGCGCAGACTATAGAAAGTCGTTATGACGTAGAATGTGCATACTTTGTTGATTCCATTTATTAAATAAAACACATTTTCTAAAAACTCGTGTTTTTTAACAAATCATGTAAACCTTCTAGAAGCTGTGATTTTAAAAAACGGGGGAAGTAAGCTTTTCTTATTTCCAAACGCATGGGCAAACTATAGAAAGTCGTTATGACATAGAATGTGCATACTTTGTTGATTCCATTTATGAAATAAAACACATTTTCTAAAAACTCATGTTTTTTAAGTAATTGTGTAAACCTTCTAGAAGCTGTGATTTTAAAAAACGGTGGAAGTAAGCTTTTCTTATTTCCGGACGAATGCGCCAACTATAGAAAGTCGTTATGACGTAGAATGTGCATACTTTGTTGATTCCATTTATGAAATAAAACACGTTTTCTAAAAACTCGTGTTTTTTAAGAAATCGTGTAAACCTTGTACAAGCTGTGATTTTAAAAAACGGTGGAAGTAAGCTTTTCTTATTTCCGGACGCATGCGCAAACTATAGAAATTCGTTATGACGTAGAATGTGCATACTTTGTTGATTCCATTTATGAAATAAAACACAGTTTCTAAAAACTTGTGTTTTGTAAGAAATCATGTAAACCTTCTAGAAGCTGTGATTTTAAAAAACGGGGTAAGTAAGCTTTTCTTCTTTCCAAACGCATGCGCAAACTATAGAAAGCCGTTATGGCGTAGAATGTGCATACTTTGTAGATTCCATTTTTGAAATAAAACACATTTTCTAAAAACTCATGTTTTTTACGAAATCATGTAAACCTTCTAGAAGCTGTGATTTTAAAAAACGGTGGAAATAAGCTTTTCTTATTTCCGGATGAATGCGCAAACTATAGAAAGTCGTTATGAATTAGAATGTGCATACTTTGTTGATTCCATTTATGAAATAAAACACATTTTCTAAAAACTCGTGTTTTTTAAGAAATCATGTAAACCTTCTAGAAGCTGTGATTTTAAAAAACGGTGGAAGTAAGCTTTTCTTATTTCCGGACGAATGCGCAAACTATAGAAAGCCGTTATGACGTAGAATGTGTATACTTTGTAGATTCCATTTAGGAAATAAAACACATTTTCTAAAAACACGTGTTTTTTACGAAATCATGTAAACCTTCTAGATGCTGTTTTTTTTAAAAACGGTGGAAGTAAGCTTTTCTTATTTCCGGATGAATGCGCAAACTATAGAAAGTCGTTATGTCGTAGAATGTGCATACTTTGTTGATTCCATTTATGAAATAAAACACATTTTCTAAAAACTCGTGTTTTTTAAGAAATCATGTAAACCTTCTAGAAGCTGCGATTTTAAATAACGGTGGAAGTAAGCTTTTCTTATTTCCGGACAAATGCGCAAACTATAGAAAGTCGTTATGATGTAGAATGTGCATACTTTGTTGATTCCATTTATGAAATAAAACACATTTTCTAAAAACTCGTGTTTTTTAAGAAATCATGTAAACCTTCTAGAAGCTGTGATTTTAAAAAACGGGGGAAGTAAGATTTTCTTATTTCCGGACGGATGCGCAAAGTATAGAAAGTCGTTATGACGTAGAATGTGCATACTTTGCAGATTCCATTTTAGAAATAAAACACATTTTCTAAAAACTCGTGTTTTTTACGAAATCATGTAAACCTTCTAGAAGCTGTGATTTTAAAAAACAGTGGAAGTAAGCTTTTCTTATTTCCGGACGAATGCGCAAACTATAGAAAGTCGTTATGACGTAGAATGTGCATACTTTGTTGATTCCATTTATGAAATAAAACACATTTTCTAAAAACTAGTGTTTTTTAAGAAATCATGTAAACCTTCTAGAACCTGCGATTTTAAAAAACGGTTGAACTAAGCTTTTCTTAATTCCGGACGCATGCGCAAACTATAGAAAGTCGTTATGACGTAGAATGTGCATACTTTGTTGATTCCATTTATGAAATAAAAAACATTTTCTAAAAACTCGTGTTTTTTACCAAATCATGTAAACCTTCTAGAAGCTGTGATTTTAAAAAACAGTGGAAGTAAGCTTTTCTTATTTCTGGACGAATATGCAAACTATAGAAAGTCGTTATGACGTAGAATGTGCATACTTTGTTGATTCCATTTTTGAAATAAAACACATTCTCTAAAAACTCGTGTTTTTTAAGAAATCGTGTAAACCTTCTAGAAGCTGTGATTTTCAAAAACAGTGGAAGTAAGATTTTCTTATTTCCGGACGCATGCGCAAACTATAGAAAGTCGTTATGACGTAGAATGTGCATACTTTGTTTATTCCATTTATGAAATAAAACACAGTTTCTAAAAACTCGTGTTTTTTAAGAAATCATGTTAACCTTCTAGAAGCCGTGATTTTAAAAAATGGGGGAAGTAAGCTTTTCTTATTTCCAAACGCATGCGCAAACTATAGAAAGTCGTTATGACGTAGAATGTGCATACTTTGTAGATTCCATTTAGGAAATAAAACACATTTTCTAAAAACTCGTGTTTTGTAAGAAATCATGTAAACCTTCTAGAAGCTGTGATTTTAAAAAACGGGGTAAGTAAGCTTTTCTTCTTTCCAAACGCATGCGCAAACTATAGAAAGCCGTTATGGCGTAGAATGTGCATACTTTGTAGATTCCATTTTTGAAATAAAACACATTTTCTAAAAACTCATGTTTTTTACGAAATCATGTAAACCTTCTAGAAGCTGTGATTTTAAAAAACGGTGGAAGTAAGCTTTTCTTATTTCCGGACGAATGCGCAAACTATAGAAAGTCGTTATGACTTAGAATGTGCATACTTTGTAGATTCCATTTATGAAATAAAACACATTTTCTAAAAACTCGTGTTTTTTACGAAATCATGTAAACCTTCTGGAAGCTGTGATTTTAAAAAACGGTGGAAGCAAGCTTCTCTTATTTCCGGACGCATGCGCAAACTATAGAAAGTCGTTATGACGTAGAATATGCATACTTTGTTGATTCCATTTATTAAATAAAACACATTTTCTAAAAACTCGTGTTTTTTAACAAATCATGTAAACCTTCTAGAAGCTGTGATTTTAAAAAACGGGGGAAGTAAGCTTTTCTTATTTCCAAACGCATGGGCAAACTATAGAAAGTCGTTATGACATAGAATGTGCATACTTTGTTGATTCCATTTATGAAATAAAACACATTTTCTAAAAACTCATGTTTTTTAAGTAATCGTGTAAACCTTCTAGAAGATGTGATTTTAAAAAACTGTGGAAGTAAGCTTTTCTTATTTCCGGACGAATGCGCCAACTATAGAAAGTCGTTATGACGTAGAATGTGCATACTTTGTTGATTCCATTTATGAAATAAAACACATTTTCTAAAAACTCGTGTTTTTTAAGAAATCGTGTAAACCTTGTACAAGCTGTGATTTTAAAAAACGGTGGAAGTAAGCTTTTCTTATTTCCGGACGCATGCGCAAACTATAGAAAGTCGTTATGACGTAGAATGTGCATACTTTGTTGATTCCATTTATGAAATAAAACACAGTTTCTAAAAACTTGTGTTTTGTAAGAAATCATGTAAACCTTCTAGACGCCGTGATTTTAAAAAACGGGGTAAGTAAGCTTTTCTTCTTTCCAAACGCATGCGCAAACTATAGAAAGCCGTTATGGCGTAGAATGTGCATACTTTGTAGATTCCATTTTTGAAATAAAACACATTTTCTAAAAACTCATGTTTTTTACGAAATCATGTAAACCTTCTAGAAGCTGTGATTTTAAAAAACGGTGGAAGTAAGCTTTTCTTATTTCCGGATGAATGCGCAAACTATAGAAAGTCGTTATGAATTAGAATGTGCATACTTTGTTGATTCCATTTATGAAATAAAACACATTTTCTAAAAACTCGTGTTTTTTAAGAAATCATGTAAACCTTCTAGAAGCTGTGATTTTAAAAAACAGTGGAATTAAGCATTTCTTATTTCTGGACGCATGCGCAAACTATAGAAAGTCGCTATGACATAGAATGTGCATACTTTGTTGATTCCATTTACGAAATAAAACACATTTTCTAAAAACTCGTGTCTTTTAAGAAATCATGTAAACCTTCTAGAATATGTGATTTCTAAAAACGGGGGAAGTAAGCTTTTCTTATTTCCAAACGCATGCGCAAATTATAGAAAGTTGTTATGACGTAGAATGTGCATACTTTGTTTATTCCATTTATTTAATAAAACACATTTTCTAAAAACTCGTGTTTTTTAAGAAATCATGCAAAACTTCTAGAATCTGTGATTTTAAAAAACGGGGGAGGTAAGCTTTTCTTATTTCCAGACGCATGTGCAAACTATAGAAAATCGTTATGACGTAGAATGTGCATACTTTGTAGATTCCATTTATGAAATAAAACACATTTTCTACAAACTCGTGTTTTTTACGAAATCATGTAAACCTTCTAGAAGCTGTGATTTTAAAAAACGGTGGAAGTAAGCTTTTCTTATTTCCGGACGAATGCGCAAACTTTAGAAAGTCGTTATGACGTAGAATGTGCATACTTTGTAGATTCCATTTATGAAATAAAACACATTTTCTAAAAACTCGTGTTTTTTACGAAATCATGTAAACCTTCTAGAAGCTGTGATTTTAAAAAACGGTGGAAGTAAGCTTTTCTTATTTCCGGATGAATGCGCAAACTATAGAAAGTCGTTATGACGTAGAATGTGCATACTTTGTTGATTCCATTTATGAAATAAAACACATTTTCTAAAAACTCGTGTTTTTTAAGAACTCGTGTAAACCTTCTAGAAGCTGTGATTTTAAAAAACTGTGGAAGTAAGCTTTTCTTATTTTCGGATGCATGCGCAAACTATAGAAAGTCGTTATGACGTAGAATGTGCATACTTTGTAGATTACATTTATGAAATAAAAACACATTTTCTAAAAACTCGTGTTTTTTAAGAAATCATGTAAACCTTCTAGAAGCTTTGATTTTAAAAAACGGTGGAAGTAAGCTTTTCTTATTTCCGGACGCATGCACAAAATATAGAAAGTCGTTATGACGTAGAATGTGCATACTTTCTTGATTACATTTATGAAATAAAACACATTTTCTAAAAACTTGTGTTTTTTAAGAAATCAAGTAAACCTTCTAGAAGCTGCGATTTTAAAAAACGGTGGAAGTAAGCTTTTCTTATTTCCGGACGCATGCGCAAACTATAGAAAGTCGTTATGACGTAGAATGTGAATACTTTGTTGATTCCATTTATGAAATAAAAAACATTTTCTAAAAACTCGTGTTTTTTACGAAATCATGTAAACCTTCTAGAAGCTGTGATTTTAAAAAACGGTGGAAGTAAGCTTTTCTTATTTCCGGACGAATGCGCAAACTATAGAAAGTCGTTATGACGTAGAATGTGCATACTTTGTTGATTCCATTTATGAAATAAAACACATTTTCTAAAAACTCGTGTTTTTTAAGAACTCGTGTAAACCTTCTAGAAGCTGTGATTTTAAAAAACGGTGGAAGTAAGCTTTTCTTATTTTCAGACGCATGCGCAAACTATAGAAAGTCGTTATGACGTAGAATGTACATACTTTGTAGATTACATTTATGAAATAAAAACACATTTTCTAAAAACTCATGTTTTTTACGAAATCATGTAAACCTTCTAGAAGCTGTGATTTTAAAAAACGGTGGAAGTAAGCTTTTCTTATTTTTGGACGAATGCACAAACTATAGAAAGTCGTTATGACTTAGAATGTGCATACTTTGTAGATTCCATTTATGAAATAAAACAAATTTTCTAAAAACTCGTGTTTTTTACGAAATCATGTAAACCTTTTGGAAGCTGTGATTTTAAAAAACGGTGGAAGGAAGCTTTTCTTATTTCCGGACACATGCGCAAACTATAGAAATTCGTTATGACGTAGAATGTGCATACTTTGTTGATTCCATTTATTAAATAAAACACATTTTCTAAAAACTCGTGTTTTTTAACAAATCATGTAAACCTTCTAGAAGCTGTGATTTTAAAAAACGGGGGAAGTAAGCTTTTCTTATTTCCAAACGCATGGGCAAACTATAGAAAGTCGTTATGACATAGAATGTGCATACTTTGTTGATTCCATTTATGAAATAAAACACATTTTCTAAAAACTCGTGTTTTTTAAGAAATCGTGTAAACCTTCTAGAAGCTGTGATTTTAAAAAACGGTGGAAGTAAGCTTTTCTTATTTCCGGACGAATGAGCAAACTATAGAAAGTCGTTATGACGTAGAATGTGCATACTTTGCTGATTCCATTTTTGAAATAAAACACATTTTCTAAAAGCTCGTGTTTTTTAAGAAATCATGTAAACCTTCTAGAAGCTTTGATTTTAAAAAACGGCGGAAGTAAGCTTTTCTTATATCCGGACGCATGCGCAAACTATAGAAAGTCGTTATGACATAGAATTTGCATACTTTCTTGATTGCATTTATGAAATAAAACACATTTTCTAACAACTCGTGTTTTTTAAGAAATCATGTAAACCTTCTAGAAGCTGTGATTTTAAAAAACGGGGGAAGTAAGCTTTTCTTCTTTCCAAACGCATGCGCAAACTATAGAAAGTCGTTATGACGTAGAATGTGCATACTTTGTAGATTCCATTTATGAAATAAAACACATTTTCTAAAAACTCGTGTTTTTTACGAAATCATGTAAACCTTCTAGAAGGTGTGATTTTAAAAAACGGTGGAAGTACGCTTTTCTTATTTCCGGAATAATGCGCAAACTATAGAAAGTCGTTATGACATAGAGTGTGCATACTTTGTTGATTCCATTTATGAAATAAAACACATTTTCTAAAAACTCGTGTTTTTTAAGAAATCATGTAAACCTTCTAGAAGCTGTGATTTTAAAAAATGGTGGAAGTAAGCATTTCTTATTTCTGGACGCATGCGCAAACTATAGAAAGTCACTATGACATAGAATGTGCATACTTTGTTGATTCCAGTTACGAAATAAAACACATTTTCTAAAAACTCGTGTTTTTTAAGAAATCATGTAAACCTTCTAGAAGCTGTGATTTTAAAAAATGGTGGAAGTAAGTTTTTCTTATTTCCAAATGCATACGCAAACAATAGAAAGTCGTTATGACGTAGAATGTGCATACTTTGTTGATTCCATTTATGAAATAAAACACATTTTCTAAAAACTCGTGTTTTTTAAGAACTCGTGTAAACCTTCTAGAAGCTGTGATTTTAAAAAACGGTGGAAGTAAGCTTTTCTTATATCCGGACGCATGCGCAAACTATAGAAAGTCGTTATGACATAGAATGTGCATACTTTCTTGATTGCATTTATGAAATAAAACACATTTTCTAACAACTCGTGTTTTTTACGAAATCATGTAAACCTTCTGGAAGCTATGATTTTAAAAAATGGTGGAAGTAAGCTTTTCTTATTTCTGGACGGATGCGCAAACTATAGAAAGTCGTTATGACGTAGAATGTGCATACTTTGTAGATTCCATTTAATAAATAAAACACATTTTCTAAAAACTCGTGTTTTTTAACAAATCATGTAAACCTTCTGGAAGCTGTGATTTTAAAAGACGGGGGAACTAAACTTTTCTTATTTCTGGACGGATGCGCAAACTATAGAAAGTCGTTATGACGTAGAATGTGCATACTTTGTTGATTCAATTTATGAAATAAAACACATTTTCTAAAAAATCGTGTTTTTTAAGAAATCATATAAACCTTCTAGAAGCTGTGATTTTAAAAAACGGGGGAAGTAAGCTTTTCTTATTTCCGGACGCATGCGCAAACTATAGAAAGTCGTTATGATGTAGAATGTGTATACTTTTTAGATTCCATTTAGGAAATAAAACACATTTTCCAAAAACTCATGTTTTTTACGAAATCATGTAAACCTTCTAGAAGCTGTGATTTTAAAAAACGGTGGAAGTAAGCTTTTCTTATTTCTGGACGAATGCACAAACTACAGAAAGTCGTTATGACGTAGAATGTGCATACTTTGTTGATTCCATTGATGAAAGAAAACACATTTTCTAAAAACTCGTGTTTTTTAAGAAATCATGTAAACCTTCTAGAAGCTGTGATTTTAAAAAACGGTGGAAGTATGCTTTTCTTATTTCCGGACGCATGCGCAAACTATAGAAAGTCGTTATGACGTAGTATGTGCATACTTTGTTGATTCCATTTATGAAATAAAACACATTTTCTAAAAACTCGTGTTTTTTAAGAAATCATGTAAAGTTCCATTGATGAGGAACTTTTATGGAATTACCAATATTTTGGTTCCAAGGATTCGGCTCTGAGCGATCTGCGTGAGTCTAGGGTTTGTGTCGATGGACCCGCCGCCTGACCCGGGCCGTGCACCTCTGGATGAACTATTCCGTCTTCTGGTAGCGTCCCAGCCCTCGTCCTCTAAGACCTCGGTTCCGGGGGACTCCAAGTTTGTCAAAAAATCGGCCATTCCAGAAGTAAAACTCGGCTCTACTGCGTCAAAGTGCAAAGCGCTTGCCCTTTCAGAAAAAGGATTGGTTGGTCACTTTATTGGGCTTTGGCCAACTCCGAGGTCAATCGAAATCTGGCTCAGCAAAAACTGGCGCCCTCTTATACAGGGAGAAGTTCAGCAAATCTTCTGTGGGAGGGGCTTCTTTGTTTTCTACTTTGAAAAGAAGGAAGACAGAGATTTAATATTCAGAAATGGACCTTACTTCATGGGTCCTAGGGGAATGTATATCAAAAAATGGGACCTCTCCTTTGACCCCGAAAAGGACATTCCTTCAGCTGTCCCTGTTTGGGTGAAGTTGCCCCACCTCCCGCTACATTGTTGGAATGATGAAGATCTAAAGGCCATTGGCAACTCACTGGGGAAATACATTGATAAATCTGAGCCAAAACCCCCAATGTTCTCCTGTGCCCGGATTTGTGTGGAAGTGGATCTTGACAAGGGGCTTCCTGAAGCAATAAGTCTGTCGATGGATGGCTGGAATCATCTCCAAACGGTGGATTATGAAAAAATCCCTTTCAAATGCAAAGTTTGCCACGAATATGGCCATTTTGCAAGGTTATGTCCCAAAAAGAAGATGCAGGAAGTAGAAGAAAATCAAGATGGAGAATGGAATGAGATAAGAAGGAAGGGCGGGAAGTCCTCAAACTCCCATCCCTCTCAAACTTCTCCTAAAAGAAAGGAAGCGGCAAATAAGCAGCAGAACACAAATAGGGAAGCAAATAAGTTTCAGCTTTTAGCAACGGACATGGGGGGGGAAGAGCAGACCCTTCCATCAGACCAAGTTCACCAGGTTGAAGAGGAAACGATAGGAAATACCAGAGAAGGAGCAAGAAAGGAGAAAGCCTGTCAGCAACACGAAGAGGAAGAAATATGTATAGCGTCTCCAGCACATCAGGAGGATCTAGAAGATGAGGCCCCCAAAATATCGATGGGCTCGGTCACTAGAGCAAAAGCCAAACTGTTTCATGAAGAAACCTCAGAAAGCAAGGAAGAAGATGTAGAGCCTCAAACAAAAAAAGGCAGGAAGCTGAACAAGGTTATAAGAGAACAAGAGGCTGCCAGAGACAAAGCGGCGGGCAAGCAAACCAGCCTTGACTCGCATGTAAGAATACTTCCCAGCACCAAGCAATCTCAAGGAACAATGGAGGAAAAGAAGGAAAGAATAGGATCTAACCTCTCCAAAAAATAATGAAGACAGTCTCCTGGAATTGCAGAGGATTAGGAGGCAAGCAAAAGACGGAAGCAATCAGAAGAATAAAAAAGCTGGAAAACCCCTCAATAATCATGCTCCAGGAGACTAAAATGCAGGAGACGGACTGTCTCAAAACCCTATCTCAAATTTGGCCCAAAGGAGAAGGAAAGTCAGTTAGTTCGGTAGGAGCCTCGGGAGGGCTCATTATCTGGTGGGAAAAAGGTATGTACAAATGCAACTCCATCTTAAGCAGTAGAAACTGGCTATTTGTAGAACTCGAAGATTTGACAAATAATGAAAAATTTTGGATTGGAAATGTGTATGGGCCTACGCTCCATGGCCATAAAGAAATTTTCTAGGACAAACTAATAGATCTTCATTTAGGAAGAAACTCCCCCCCCTGCATAATTGCCGATGACTTTAATGTCACCATAAGTGCTGATGAAAGAAGAGGGGGATCGAAGGTCCGGGACCAGTTTGGAGAAAGGTTGGAAGATCTGCAGGCCTCATGGAATCTGGTGGATATTAAGCCTCTGCAAGGAAAATTCACCTGGAACAATAAGAGAATCGGGCCCGGGCACATAGCAGCTAGGCTCGACAGATTTTTACTCAGCTCTTCCCTTCTTAACAAGCCCCTTCTGCCTGACTCAAAAATCTTGGCTTCTGCTGTTTCAGACCACCGACCCATTGCCCTCTTCTTTTCTGTCCCCGGCAATCTCGGGCCTCTCCCCTTCAGATATAACCCTGAGTGACTGGAGAATGACACCTGCTATGAGGAAGTCAAAGGCATTTGGAAGCAATTTATCCCAGGCTCTCCGGGGTATATTTGGGAAACCAAAATTAAAAACACCAAAACTTTGCTAAAAAGATGGGCAAAGCAAAGTTCGAAGGGATCAGGGGATGAAATTAACACCTTGCAAGAGGAACTAAAATCTTTGCAAGAGCAAATCGAAAAGGAACAGATAACTGAAGCTATGTTATTGCAGGAGAAAATGCTAGAAGCTAAAATACAACAAGTGAATAGGAAAGAAGAGGAGGAATGGAGACTTCGGTCAAGATGCCTATGGCTCAAAGCTGGGGATCGGAATACCAAGTTCTTCGACGCTCAGTGCAAAGAAAGGTACAGAAAAAACAATATTCTCAGTTTAACCAAAGAAGATGGAACCAAGCTAGACGACCCTACAGAGATAAAGTCTGAAGTCAGAAATCATTTTGAGTCTCTCTACAAGAAGGATGAGGATCTGACCACTGCAGATTTGGAAGGAATGTGCCGAGAAATTCCCAGCCTAATCACTGCTGAAGAAAATAATATGCTTATGGAGAAGGTTACGGAGGAAGAAGTCAGGAAAGCAGTGTGGTCTCTTCATCCGGAAAAATCCCCGGGACCTGACGGATTCTCCATTCACTTCTATAGAAAGTGTTGGTATTTACTGAAAGCCGATCTCCTCAGAATGATTAACTGGACCAGAAATCGGGAGAAAATTGGAGGGGGAACCAATTCCTCTTTCATTGCTCTTATTCCGAAAGAAAAAAAAGCTAACACTATAGGGAGGTACAGGCCTATTTCGCTATGCAATTCTTCTTATAAAATCCTCACTAAGGTCTTAGCCAACAGAGTCAAGAAGCTTCTACCTAAAATTATCTCCCCAAATCAAGGCGGCTTTGTCCCTGGCAGACAAATTTATGATAACATCCTTCTAGTGCAAGAGGCCATTCATTCAAGCAGGCGAAACAAAGACGCAGGTATGGCTATAAAACTAGACATGGCCAATGCTTTTGATAGAGTGAGGCATGATTTTATTTATGCTGTCTTGAGAAAGTTCGGTTTTGAAGAAAAAATTATCAGTTGGATAAAATCATGCATTGGATCCCCTTGGCTTGCTCCCCTCATAAATGGAAGGCCAACCTCCTTCTTCCGACTCTCACGCGGACTGAGACAAGGGTGCCCCCTCTCACCCTTTCTCTTCGTCATAATGGCGGATTCTCTAAGCAGAAAGCTCAACTCTCTCTTAGCCTCTGATACTCTGCCTGGCATCTCTTTCACCCGCAATGTTCAAGCAATCAACCATGCTCAATTTGCCGACGACACTATCCTCTTAGGTAGTGCCTCACCTCAGATTGCCGCAAGATTTAAAACTACTCTTGATCTCTTTCTCAGGACTTCTGGTGGCAAAACAAATGACCAAAAGTGCAATTTCTATACTTGGAATTGCCGTCCAGCCACCATCAGACTTATTGCAGCTATTTTAGCCTTCAAGCCTTGTATGAATTGGACGTCTTTCAAATACCTAGGCACTCCTATATCTCTCAAGTACCCCCCTTCCTCTGTCTGGACCCCTATCCTTGACAAATTCAAAGCAAGAATAAACTCTTGGGGCTCTCGATGGTTGAATCTGGCTGGGAAAGTTACTCTGATAAAGTCTGTTCTGTCCTCCCTCCCTGTCTTTACCTCTGCCATTATGCTCGCCCCGGCCACAATCCAAAAAGCTTTCAGCATGGAGATTAGAAACTTCTTGTGGCAAGGTGGAAAAACTCAAAATAAAAAATTCCATTTGGTGAATTGGAAGATAGTTAAAGAAAAGAAGGAGCGAGGAGGGCTTGGAATTCGGGAGCCTGCTTTAGTAAGTAAAGCGCTGGGGGCCAAACTAGCCTGGAGGATTGTTGCTGGGAAAAAGGAATGGTGGAAGGAGGTTATAAGAAAGAAATATACCAGAAGCTCCAGGCAAAGATGTCTGGACAAGCCTATCTCCAAAAAGGGGACAGCAATATGGGGACTCATCAACTCCTCAGCGGCCCTAATCTCTGAACATCTTTACTGGATACCTGGGAATGGGAAAAGAATAAACCTCTGGACGGATAGCATAAATGGTGACATACCGCTTGGCAAAGTTCAGGGGATAGAGGCCATCAGAGATTGGCTGAAAAATATGGACATCAAAAAGTTAAAGGACTTGGTGGTCTGGAAAGACAATGGAGATTGGAAAAGCTGGAAGAGATTGGATCCTCCGGACACCCTAAAAGGGGAACTCGATCTTCTCCTTTCTCATCTGCATGGGAAAGCCCCGATCAGTCTAAACGAACAAGACTACAGGGGTTGGGGGAAACCTGGCTCATACTCGGTGAAAGCAGGGTATGAGAAACTTGCTCCTACCAATTTCCCGGTTCACAGAAAATGGAAGAAAATCTGGAATTCTGACGGCATCCCCAAAGTTACTACCTTCTTCTGGCTTTTAACTCATGGTAAGTTGCTAACTGCTGAAAATATTAGAGTAAGGGGAATCACTGGTCCTTCTAGATGCACTCTGTGTAAAAACGCAGAAGAAAGCTCCCATCATATTTTTCTGGAGTGTCCCTTTGCAGGAAAAGTTTGGGCCCAGGTCTTGGGTAGTCAATGGAGACCAGCCACTCTCCCCGCTTCCCTCATCGACCTTTTTGATCAATGGGGACGCACTTTTCCAGGAAAAGCCAAAAAGACCATGTGGAGAATCTGGAATCTTATTCCAATGAATATATGTTGGCAGATTTGGTTAAGTCGAAACAAAAGTATTTTTGAGGACAAGAAAGTGGACAGTAACAGAGCAGCCATAAAAGCTATTGCAATGGTCGAAGACTCACTCTCCACTAAAAAGGTCTCTCTCCCTGCTCAAGAGCCCCTAACTATATCGGAATTTCAATGGTGTAGTATATTTGTGAAGGGCAGCTTCCTTCAGTCCAAAAAAGAACGCTCCAATTATGTTTGGGAAATCAGAAAAGATCCTGATGCATTTTCCAGGTGGTGGAAGGAGCAAGAAAATCATAGCATATTATTTGATGGGGCTTCCAAAGGGAACCCCGGGGTGGCAGGTGCGGGTGGGATTCTTTTCGATCCCGGCGGAAAAAAAATCACAGAATTTGCCTGGGGATTAGGCAGGAAAACTAATAATGAGGCAGAATGGTTAGCTCTCATCCTCTCATTAGAAATGGCCACCAACTACAGCATTGCCAATCTCAAAATTTATGGAGACTCCAGGCACATCATTCAAATCATGCGCAGAGGATATGCCTTGCCAGGCTCAAAAGCAGATAGATACATGCAAAGAATTAAAACCAATACATTATTTACAAAGGCCTCCTTCTTTCATATCCTCCGAGAGAACAACAGGGTGGCGGATCAAGCGGCAAATCAAGGAATCATGCTCGCAGTCGGGCAAACTAAGGACCACAAAGGAGTCTTGGGATTTCATTTTATCCCTTAATTTAACAATGTCTTGGCCCTTTGAAATTTTATCGTGGATGTTGGTTAGGGTCTTGGCCTTAAGGGTCCATCCACCCCCTCTAAACTTTGGCCTCCCCCTCATTTTAAACTCATGCATGAAATCTCCCTCCGCGTACCCTCCCACACGCTCCTCCATCTGCCCCCCCGTCCGACCCACCACCTGTCTCCTCGTTCTCTCCCCCGGTGTCAGCTCCCACGGGGCCTCCTTAACTCCCCCATCCGCCCCCCTTATTCCTCCCTTCGCGATGGCTCTCCCTCCCTATCTCCCCGAAACCCTGAGTCGATTATCCCTCGGGGAGCTCGCTACCTCTGCTCCTCGTCTCTCGCAGGTGGATAACTGGGAAACCATGCCGTCCATCAGGGAAGCCATCGCTGCTTTAAGCAGAACCTTGATTGATATAAAGTTTGCAGCCCGGAGAACTTATGAAGCGGTCTGTTCCAGCGTGAACCAGAATGCTGATATGGCGTCTGTCATAACGCACGTTTGCAATCAGTTATCCTGCCAGGATTCCAGAATTGATGATCTGGAACGAAATATTCTAGAATTAATGGGAAAAATTGACAGAATGCAGACAGATATGGCAGATTTCTTCAGAGCGACGCAGGGAAGCTGGGTACACGAAAATCAAACGGTGAATCAGGAAATAAACATGTTGATGGTGGACGCTTCGTCCGTCAAGCTTAGGAAGAAAGGCTAGCCCAGCCCAGGTTTCAAATTTTTGTTTTTGGTTAATGTATTTTTGTAAACTCCTCTGTAGTCAGTTTGTAAAAGTTTATGCCAGCTCTATGCTGGACAATTTCAGGAAGACCAAACTCAGAGATTCTAATGTAATGCAGATAGTTATGGTAGTGTTAGTTGGTCCAGACATCTCAGCGCTGTTAAAAACTCTGTTTACAAGTCTGTAATGAATAGCTGTGCACAGCTTTATAAATATAATCCTTTCTCTGTTACTGTTAAAAAAAAAAAAAATCATGTAAACCTTCTAGAAGCTGTGATTTTAAAAAACGATGGAAGTATGCTTTTCTTATGTCCGGACGCATGCGCAAACTATAGAAAGTCGTTATGACGTAGAATGTGCATACTTTGTTGATTCCATTTATGAAATAAAACACATATTCTAAAAACTCGTGTTTTTTAAGAAATCATGTAAACCTTCTAGAAGCTTTGATTTTAAAAAACGGGGGAAGTAAGTTTTTCTTATTTCCAAACGCATGCGCAAACTATAAAAAGCCATTATGACGTAGAATGTGCATACTTTGTTGATTCCATTTATGAAATAAAACACATTTTCTAAAAACTCGTATTTTTTAAGAAATCATGTAAACCTTCTAGAAGCTGTGATTTTAAAAAAAGGGGGAAGTAAGCTTTTCTTATTTCCGGAAGCATGCGCAAACCATAGAAAGTCGTTATGACGTAGAATTTCCATACTTTGTTGATTCCATTTATGAAATAAAACACATTTTCTAAAAACTCGTGTTTTTTACGAAATCATGTAAACTTTCTAGAAGCTGTGATTTTAAAAAACGGCGGAAGTAAGCTTTTCTTATTTCCGGACGAATGCGCAAACTATAGAAAGTCATTATGACGTAGAATGTGCATACTTTGTTGATTCCATTTATGAAATAAAACACATTTTCTAAAAACTCGTGTTTTTTAAGAAATCATGTAAACCTTCTAGAAGCTGCGATTTTAAAAAACGGTGGAAGTAAGCTTTTCTTATTTCCGGATGCATGCGCAAACTATAGAAAGTCGTTATGACGTAGAATGTGCATACTTTGATGACTCCATTTATGAAATAAAAAACATTTTCTAAAAACTCGTGTTTTTTAAGAAATCATGTAAACCTTCTAGAAGCTGTGATTTTAAAAAACGGGGGAAGTAAGATTTTCTTATTTCCGGACGGATGCACAAACTATAGAAAGTCGTTATGACGTAGAATGTGCATACTTTGTAGATTTCATTTATGAAATAAAACACATTTTCTAAAAACTCATGTTTTTTACGAAATCTTGTAAACCTTCTAGAAGCTGTGATTTTAAAAAACGGTGGAAGTAAGCTTTTCTTATTTCAGAACGAATGCGCAAACTATAGAAAGTCGTTATGAAGTAGAATGTGCATACTTTGCTGATTCCATTTTTGAAATAAAACACATTTTCTAAAAACTCGTGTTTTTTAAGAAATCATGTAAACCTTCTAGAAGCTTTGATTTTAAAAAACGGTGGAAGTAAGCTTTTCTTATATCCGGATGCATGCGCAAACTATAGAAAGTCGTTATGACATAGAATGTGCATACTTTCTTGATTGCATTTATGAAATAAAACACATTTTCTAACAACTCGTGTTTTTTAAGAAATCATGTAAACCTTCTAGAAGCTGTGATTTTAAAAAACGGGAGAAGTAAGCTTTTCTTATTTCCGGACGGATGCGCAAACTATAGAAAGTCATTATGACATAGAATGTGCATAATTTGTAGATTCCATTTATGAAATAAAACACATTTTCTAAAAACTCGTGTTTTTTACGAAATCATGTAAACCTTCTGGAAGCTGTGATTTTAAAAAACGGTGGGAGTAAGCTTTTCTTATTTCCGGACGCATGCGCAAACTATAGAAAGTCGTTATGACGTATAATGTGCATACTTTGTTGATTCCATTTATTAAATAAAACACATTTTCTAAAAACTCATGTTTTTTAACAAATCATGTAAACCTTCTAGAAGCTGTGATTTTAAAAAACGGGGGAAGTAAGCTTTTCTTATTTCTGGACGCATGCGCAAACTATAGAAATTCGTTATGACGTAGAATGTGCATACTTTGTAAATTCCATTTATGAAATAAAACACATTTTCTAAAAACTTGTGTTTTTTATGAAATCATGTAAACCTTCTAGAAGCTGTGATTTCAAAAAACGGTGGAAGTAAGCTTTTCTTATTTCCGGACGAATGCGCAAACTATAGAAAGTCGTTATGACGTAGAATGTGTATACTTTGTAGATTCCATTTATGAAATAAAACACATTTTCTAAAAACTCGTGTTTTTTACGAAATCATGTAAACATTCTAGAAGCTGTGATTTTAAAAAACGGTGGAACTAAGCTTTTCTTATTTCTGGACGAATGCGCAAACTATAGAAAGTCGTTATGACGTAGAATGTGCATACTTTAATGATTCCATTTATGAAATAAAACACATTTTCTAAAAACTCGTGTTTTTTAAGAAATCTTGTAAACCTTCTAGAAGTGCGATTTAAAAAAATGGTGGAAGTAAGCTTTTCTTATTTCCGGACGCATGCGCAAACTATAGAAAGTCGTTATGACGTAAAATGTGCATACTTTGTTGATTCCATTTATGAAATAAAACACATTTTCTAAAAACTCGTGTTTTTTAAGAAATCATGTAAACCTTCTAGAAGCTGTGATTTTAAAAAACGGGGGGAAGTAAGATTTTCTTATTTCCAGACGAATGCGCAAACTATAGAAATTCATTATTACGTAGAATGTGCATACTTTGTAGATTCCATTTATGAAATAAAACACATTTTCTAAAAACTCGTGTTTTTTACGAAATCATGTAAACCTTCTAGAAGCTGTGATTTTAAAAAACGGTGGAAGTAAGCTTTTCTTATTTCCGGACGAATGCGCAAGCTATAGGAAGTCGTTATGACGTAGAATGTGCATACTTTGTTGATTCCATTTATGAAATAAAACACATTTTCTAAAAACTCATGTTTTTTAAGAAATCATGTAAACTTTCTAGAAGCTTTGATTTTAAAAAACGGTGGAAGTAAGCTTTTCTTATTTCCGGATGCATGCGCAAACTATAGAAAGTCGTTGTGACGTAGAATGTGCATACTTTCTTGATTACATTTATGAAATAAAACACATTTTCTAACAACTCGTGTTTTTTAAGAAATCATGTAAACCTTCTAGAAGCTGTGATTTTAAAAAACGGGGGAAGTAAGCTTTTCTTATTTTCGGACGCATGTGCAAACTATAGAAAGTCGTTATGACGTAGAATGTGCATACTTTGTAGATTCCATTTATGAAATAAAACACATTTTCTAAAAACTCATGTTTTTTACGAAATCATGTAAATCTTCTAGAAGCTGTGATTTTAAAAAACGGTGGAAGTAAGCTTTTCTTATTTCCAGACGCATGCGCAAACTACAGAAAGTCGTTATGACGTAGAATGTGCATACTTTGTTGATTCCATTTATGAAATAAAACACATTTTCTAAAAACTCGTGTTTTTTAAGAACTCATGTAAACCTTCTAGAAGCTGCGATTTTAAAAAACGGTGGAAGTAAGCTTTTCTTATTTCCGGACGCATGCGCAAACTATAGAAAGTCGTTATGACGTAGAATGTGCATACTTTGTTGATTCCATTTATGGAATAAAACACATTTTCTAAAAACTCGTGTTTTTTAAGAAATCATGTAAACCTTCTAGAAGCTTTGATTTTAAAAAATGGTGGAAGTAAGATTTTCTTATTTCCGGACGCATGCGCAAACTATAGAAAGTCGTCATGACGTAGAATGTGCATACTTTGTTGATTCCATTTATGAAATAAAACACATTTTCTAAAAACTCGTGTTTTTTACGAAATCATGTAAACCTTCTAGAAGCTTTGATTTTAAAAAACGGGGGAAGTAAGCTTTTCTTATTTCCGGACGAATGCGCAAACTATAGAAAGTCGTTATGACGTAGAATGTGCATACTTTGTTGATTCCATTTATGAAATAGAACACATTTTCTAAAAACTCGTGTTTTTTAAGAAATCATATAAACCTTCTAGAAGCTGTGATTTTAAAAAACGGTGGAAGTAAGCTTTTCTTATTTCTGGACGAATGCGCAAACTATAGAAAGTCGTTATGACGTAGAATGTGCATACTTTGTTGATTCCATTTATGAAATAAAACACATTTTCTAAAAACTCGTGTTTTTTAAGAAATCATGTAAACCTTCTAGAAGCTGCGATTTTAAAAAACAGTGGAAGTAAACTTTTCTTATTTCCAGACGCATGCGCAAACTATAGAAAGTCGTTATGACGTAGAATGTGCATACTTTGTTGATTCCATTTATGAAATAAAAAACATTTTCTAAAAACTCGTGTTTTTTAAGAAATCATGTAAACCTTCTAGAAGCTGTGATTTTAAAAAACGTGGGAAGTAAGATTTTCTTATTTCCGGATGGATGCGCAAACTATAGAAAGTCGTTATGACGTAGAATGTGCATACTTTGTAGATTCCATTTAGGAAACAAAACACATTTTCTAAAAACTCTTGTTTTTAAAGAAATCGTGTAAACCTTCTAGAAGCTGTGATTTTAAAAAATGGTGGAAGTAAGCTTTTCTTATTTCCGGACGAATGCGAAAACTATAGAAAGTCGTTATGACGTAGAATGTCCATACTTTGTTCATTCCATTTATGAAATAAAACACAGTTTCTAAAAACTCTTGTTTTTTTTGTAAGCCTTCTAGAAGCTTTGATTTTAAAAAACGGGGGAAGTAAGCTTTTCTTATTTCCGGACGAATGCGCAAACTATAGAAAGTCGTTATGACGTAGAATGTGCATACTTTGTTGATTCCATTTATGAAATAAAACACATTTTTAAAAACTTTTGTTTTTTAAGAAATCATGTAAACCTTCTAGTAGCTGCGATTTTAAAAAACGATGGAAGTAAGCTTTTCTTATTTCCGGATGCATGCGCAAACTATAGAAAGTCGTTATGACGTAGAATGTGCATACTTTGTTGATTCCATTTATGAAATAAAACACAGTTTCTAAAAACTCGTGTTTTTTAAGAAATCATGTAAACCTTCTAGAAGCTGTGATTTTAAAAAACGGGGGAAGTAAGCTTTTCTTATTACCAAACGCATGCGCAAACTATAGAAAGTCGTTATGACGTAGAATGTGCATACTTTGTAGATTCCATTTATGAAATAAAACACATTTTCTAAAAACTCGTGTTTTTTACGAAATCATGTAAACCTTCTAGAAGCTGTGATTTTAAAAAATGGTGGAAGTAAGCTTTTCTTATTTCCGGACGAATGCGCAAACTATAGAAAGTCGTTATGACTTAGAATGTGCATACTTTGTAGATTCCATTTATGAAATAAAACACATTTTCTAAAAACTCGTGTTTTTTACGAAATCATGTAAACCTTCTGGAAGCTGTGATTTTAAAAAACGGTGGAAGTAAGCTTTTCTTATTTCCGGACGCATGCGCAAACTATAGAAAGTCGTTATGACGTAGAATGTGCATACTTTGTTGATTCCATTTTATAAATAAAACACATTTTCTAAAAACTCATGTTTTTTAACAAATCATGTAAACCTTCTAGAAGCTGTGATTTTAAAAAACGGGGGAATTAAGCTTTTTTATTTCCAAGCGCATGGGCAAACTATAGAAAGTCGTTATGACATAGAATGTGCATACTTTGTTGATTCCATTTATGAAATATAACACATTTTCTAAAAACTCATGTTTTTTAAGAAATCATGTAAACCTTCTAGAAGCTGTGATTTTAAAAAACGGTGGAAGTAAGCTTTTCTTATTTCCGGACAAATGCGCAAACTATAGAAAGTCGTTATGACGTAGAATGTGCATACTTTGTTGATTCCATTTATGAAATAAAACACATTTTATAAAAACTCGTGTTTTTTAAGAAATCGTGTAAACCTTCTACAAGCTGTGATTTTAAAAAACGGTGGAAGTAAGCTTTTCTTATTTCCGGACGCATGCGCAAACTATAGAAAGTCGTTATGACGTAGAATGTGCATACTTTGTTGATTCCATTTATGAAATAAAACACAGTTTCTAAAAACTTGTGTTTTTTAAGAAATCATATAAACCTTCTAGAAGCTGTGATTTTAAAAAACGGGGGAAGTAAGCTTTTCTTCTTTCCAAACGCATGCGCAAACTATAGAAAGTCGTTATGACGTAGAATGTGCATACTTTGTTGATTCCTTTTATGAAATAAAACACATTTTCTAAAAACTCTTGTTTTTTAAGAAGTCATGTAAACCTTCTAGAAGCTGTGATTTTAAAAAATGGTGGAAGTAAGCTTTTCTTATTTCCAAACGCATGCGCAAACTATAGAAAGTCATTATGACGTAGAATGTGCATACTTTGTTGATTCCTTTTATGAAAAAAAACACATTTTCTAAAAACTCGTGTTTTTTAAGAAATCATGTAAACCTTCTAGAAGCTGTGATTTTAAAAAACGGGGGAAGTAACCTTTTCTTATTTCCGGACGGATGCACAAACTATAGAAAGTCGTTATGACGTAGAATGTGCATACTTTGTAGATTCCATTTATGAAATAAAACACATTTTCTAAAAACTCGTGTTTTTTATGAAATCATGTAAACCTTCTGGAAGCTTTGATTTTAAAAAACGGTGGAAGTAATCTTTTCTTATTTCCGGATGCATGCGCAAACTATAGAAAGTCGCTATGACGTAGAATGTGCATACTTTGTTGATTCAAATTATTAAATAAAACACATTTTCTAAAAACTCGTGTTTTTTAACAAATCATGTAAACCTTCTAGAAGCTGTGATTTTAAAAAACGGGGGAAGTAAGCTTTTCTTATTTCCAAACGCATGCGCAAACTATAGAAAGTCGTTATGACGTAGAATGTGCATACTTTGTTGATTCCATTTATTAAATAAAACACATTTTCTAAAAACTCGTGTTTTTTAACAAATCATGTAAACCTTCTAGAAGCTGTGATTTTAAAAAATGGGGGAAATAAGCTTTTCTTATTTCCGAACGCATGCGCAAACTATAGAAAGTCGTTATGACATAGAATGTGCATACTTTGTTGATTCCATTTATGAAATAAAACACATTTTCTAAAAACTTGTGTATTTTAAGAAATCGTGTAAACCTTCTAGAAGCTGTGATTTTAAAAAACGGTCGAAGTAAGCTTTTCTTATTTTCGGACGAATGCGCAAACTATTGAAAGTCGTTATGACGTAAAATGTGCATACTTTGTTGATTCCATTTATGAAATAAAACACATTTTCTAAAAACTCGTGTTTTTTAAGAAATTGTGTAAACCTTCTACAAGCTGAGATTTTAAAAAACGGTGGAAGTAAGCTTTTCTTATTTCCGGACGCATGCGCAAACTATAGAAAGTCGTTATGACGTAGAATGTGCATACTTTGTTGATTCGATTTATGAAATAAAACACAGTTTCTAAAAACTCGTGTTTTTTAAGAAATCATGTAAACCTTCTAGAAGCTGTGATTTTAAAAAACGGGGGAAGTAAGCTTTTCTTCTTTCCAAACGCATGGGAAAACTATAGAAGGTCGTTATGACGTAGAATGTGCATACTTTGTAGATTCCATTTATGAAATAAAACACATTTTCTCAGAACTCGTGTTTTTAACGAAATCATGTAAACCTTCTAGAAGCTGTGATTTTAAAAAACGGTGGAAGTAAGCTTTTCTTATTTCCGGACGAATGCGCAAACTATAGAAAGTCGTTATGACTTAGAATGTGCATACTTTGTTGAATCCATTTATGAAATAAAACACATTTTCTAAAAACTCGTGTTTTTTAAGAAAACATTTAAACCTTCTAGAAGCCGTGATTTTACAAAAAGGTGGAAGTAAGCATTTGTTATTTCTGGATGCATGCACAAACTATAGAAAGTCGCTATGACATAAAATGTGAACACTTTGTTGATTCCATTTACGAAATAAAACACATTTTCTAAAAACTCGTGTTTTTTAAGAAATCATGTAAACCTTCTAGAAGCTGTGATTTTGAAAAACGGGGGAAGTTAGCTTTTCTTATTTCCAAACGCATGCGCAAATTCTAGAAAGTCGTTATGACGTAGAATGTGCATACATTGTTGATTCAATTTATTTAATAAAACACATTTTCTAAAAACACGTGTTTTTTTAGAAATCATGCAAAACTTCTAGAATCCGTGATTTTAAAAAATGGGGGAGGTAAGCTTTTCTTATTTCCGGACGCATGCGCAAACTATAGAAAATCGTTATGACGTAGAATGTGCATACTTTGTAGATTCCATTTATGAAATAGAACACATTTTCTAAAAACTCGTGTTTTTTAAGAAATCATGTAAACCTTCTAGAAGCTGTGATTTTAAAAAACGGGGGAAGTAACCTTTTCTTATTTCCGGACGGATGCACAAACTATAGAAAGTCGTTATGACATAGAATGTGCATACTTTGTCGATGCCATTTATGAAATAAAACACATTTTCTAAAAACTCGTAATTTTTACGAAATCATGTAAACCTTCTGGAAGCTGTGATTTTAAAAACGGTGGAAGTAAGCTTTTCTTATTTCTGGACGCATGCGCAAACTATAGAAAATCGTTATGACGTAGAATGTGCATACTTTGTAGATTCCATTAATGAAACAGAACATATTTTCTAAAAGCTCGTGTTTTTTAAGAAGTCATGTAAACCTTCTAGAAGCTGTGATTTTAAAAAATGGTGGAAGTAAGCTTTTCTTATTTCCAAACGCATGCACAAACTATAGAAAGTCGTTATGACGTAGAATGTGCATACTTTGTTGATTCCTTTTATGAAATAAAACATATTTTCTAAAAACTCGTGTTTTTTAAGAAATCATGTAAACCTTCTAGAAGCTGTGATTTTAAAAAACGGGGGAAGTAAGTTTTTCTTATTTCCGGATGGATGCACAAACTATAGAAAGTCGTTATGACGTAGAATGTGCATACTTTGTAGATGCCATTTATGAAATAAAACACATTTTCTAAAAACTCGTGTTTTTTACGAAATCATGTAAACCTTCTCGAAGCTGTGATTTTAAAAAACGGTGGAAGTAAGCTTTTCTTATTTCTGGACGGATGCGCAAACTATAGAATGTCGTTATGACGTAGAATGTGCATACTTTGTTGATTCCATTTATTAAATAAAACACATTTTCTAAAAACTCGTGTTTTTTAACAAATCATGTAAACCTTCTAGAAGCTGTGATTTTAAAAAACGGGGGAAGTAAGCTTTTCTTATTTCCAAACGCATGCGCAAACTATAGAAAGTCGTTATGACGTAGAATGTGCATACTTTGTTGATTCCATTTATGAAATAAAACACATTTTCTAAAAACTCATGTTTTTTAAAAATCATGTAAACCTTCTAGAAGCTGTGATTTTAAAAAACGGGGGAAGTGAGCTTTTCTTATTTCTAGACGCATGCGCAAACTATAGAAAGTCGTTATGATGTAGAATGTGTATACTTTGTAGATTCCATTTAGGAAATAAAACACATTTTCTAAAAACTCGTGTTTTTTACGAAATCATGTAAACCTTCTAGAAGCTGTGATTTCAAAAAACGGTGAAAATAAGCTTTTCTTATTCCCAGACGAATGCACAAACTATAGAAAGTCGTTATGACGTAGAATGTGCATACTTTGTTGATTCCATTTATGAAAGAAAACACATTTTCTAAAAACTCGTGTTTTTTAAGAAATCATGTAAACCTTCTAGAAGCTGTGATTTTAAAAAACGGTGGAAGTATGCTTTTATTATTTCCGGACGCATGCGCAAACTATAGAAAGTCGTTATTACGTAGAATGTGCATACTTTGTTGATTCCATTTATGAAATAAAACACATTTTCTAAAAACTCGTGTTTTTTAAGAAATCATGTAAACCTTCTAGAAGCTTTGATTTTAAAAAACGGGGGAAGTAAGCTTTTCTTATTTCTAAACGCATGGGCAAACTATAAAAATCCATTATGACGTAGAATGTGCATACTTTGTTGATTCCATTTATTAAATAAAACACATTTTCTAAAAACTCGTATTTTTTAAGAAATCATGTAAACCTTCTAAAAGCTGTGATTTAAAAAAAAGGGGGAAGTAAGCTTTTCTTATTTCCGGAAGCATGCTAAAACCATAGAAAGTCGTTATGATGTAGAATGTGCATACTTTGTTGATTCCATTTAAGAAATAAAACATATTTTCTAAAAACTCGTGTTTTTTAAGAAATCATGTAAACCTTCTAGAAGCTGCAATTTTAAAAAACGGTGGAAGTAAGCTTTTCTTATTTCCGGACGCATGCGCAAACTATAGAAAGTCGTTATGACGTAGAATGTGCATACTTTGTTGATTCCATTTATGAAATAAAAAACATTTTCTAAAAACTCCTGTTTTTTAAGAAATCATGTAAACCTTCTAGAAGCTGTGATTTTAAAAAACGGGGGAAGTAAGATTTTCTTATTTCCGGACGGATGCACAAACTATAGAAAGTCGTTATGACGTAGAATGTGCATACTTTGTAGATTCCATTTATGAAATAAAACACATTTTCTAAAAACTCCTGTTTTTTACGAAATCGTCTAAACCTTCTAGAAGCTATGATTTTAAAAAACGGTGGAAGTAAGCTTTTCTTATTTCCGGACGAATGCGCAAACTATGGAAAGTCGTTATGACGTAGAATGTGCATACTTTGTTGATTCCATTTTTGAAATAAAACACATTTTCTAAAAACTCGTGTTTTTTAAGAAATCATGTAAACCTTCAAGAAGCTTTGATTTTAAAAAACGATGGAAGGAAGCTTTTCTTATATCCGGACGTATGCGCAAACTATAGAAAGTCGTTATGACATAGAATGTGCATACTTTCTTGATTGCATTTATGAAATAAAACACATTTTCTAACAACTCGTGTTTTTTAAGAAATCATGTAAACCTTCTAGAAGCTGTGATTTTAAAAAACGGGAGAAGTAAGCTTTTCTTATTTCCGGATGGATGCGCAAACTATAGAAAGTCGTTATGACGTAGAATGTGCATACTTTGTTGATTCCATTTATTAAATAAAACACATTTTCTAAAAACTCGTGTTTTTTATCAAATCATGTAAACCTTCTAGAAGCTGTGATTTTAAAAAATGGGGGAAGTAAGCTTTTCTTATTTCCGAACGCATGCGGAAACTATAGAAAGTCGTTATGACATAGAATGTGCATACTTTGTTGATTCCATTTATGAAATAAAACACATTTTCTAAAAACTCTTGTTTTTTTTGTAACCCTTCTAGAAGCTCTGATTTTAAAAAACGGGGGAAGTAAGCTTTTCTTATTTCCGGATGCATGCGCAAACTATAGAAAGTCGTTATGACGTAGAATGTGCATACTTTGTAGATTCCATTTATGAAATAAAACACATTTTCTAAAAACTCATGTTTTTTACGAAATCATGTAAATCTTCTAGATGCTGTGATTTTAAAAAACGGTGGAAGTAAGCTTTTCTTATTTCCGGACGAATGCGCAAACTGTAGAAAGTCGTCATGACGTAGAATGTGCATACTTTGTTGATTCCATTTATGAAAAAAAACACATTTTCTAAAAACTCGTGTTTTTTACGAAATCATGTAAACCTTCTAGAAGCTTTGATTTTAAAAAACGGGGGAAGTAAGCTTTTCTTATTTCTGGACGAATGCGCAAACTATAGAAAGTCGTTATGACGTAGAATGTGCATACTTTGTTGATTCCATTTATGAAATAAAACACATTTAAAAAACTCGTGTTTTTTACGAAATCATGTAAACCTTCTAGAAGCTTTGATTTTAAAAAACGGGGGAAGTAAGCTTTTCTTATTTCCGGACGAATGCGCAAACTATAGAAAGTCGTTATGACGTAGAATGTGCATACTTTGTTGATTCCATTTATGAAATAAAACACATTTAAAAAACTCATGTTTTTTACGAAATCATGTAAACCTTCTAGAAGCTTTGATTTTAAAAAATGGGGGAAGTAAGCTTTTCTTATTTCCGGACGAATGCGCAAACTATAGAAACTCTTTATGACGTAGAATGTGCATACTTTGTTGATTCCATTTATGAAATAAAACACATTTTCTAAAAACTCGTGTTTTTTAAGAAATCATGTAAACCTTCTAGAAGCTGCGATTTTAAAAAACGGTGGAAGTAAGCTTTTCTTATTTCCGGACGCATGCGCAAACTATAGAAAGTCGTTATGACGTAGAATGTGCATACTTTGTTGATTCCATTTATGAAATAAAAAACATTTTCTAAAAACTCGTGTTTTTTAAGAAATCATGTAAACCTTCTAGAAGCTGTGATTTTAAAAAACGGGGGAAGTAAGATTTTCTTATTTCCGGACGGATGCACAAACTATAGAAAGTCGTTATGACGTAGAATGTGCATACTTTGTAGATTCCATTTATGAAATAAAACACATCTTCTAAAAACTCGTGTTTTTTACGAAATCGTCTAAACCTTCTAGAAGCTATGATTTTAAAAAACGGTGGAAGTAAGCTTTTCTTATTTCCGGACGAATGCGCAAATTATAGAAAGTCCTTATGACGTAGAATGTGCATACTTTGTTGATTCCATTTATCAAATAAAACACATTTTCTAAAAACTCGTGTTTTTTAAGAAATCATGTAAACCTTCTAGAAGCTTTGATTTTAAAAAACGGGGGAAGAAAGCTTTTCTTATTTCCGGACGGATGCGCAAACTATAGAAAGTCGTTATGAAGTAGAATTTGCATACTTTGTAGATTCCATTTATGAAATAAAAGACATTTTCTAAAAACTCGTGTTTTTTAAGAAATCATGTAAACCTTCTAGAAGTTGTGATTTTAAAAAACGGGGGAAGTAAGCTTTTCTTATTTCCGGACGCATGCACAAACTATAGAAAGTCGTTATGTCGTAGAATGTGCATACTTTGTAGATTCCATTTAGGAAATAAAACACATTTTCTAAACACTCGTGTTTTTTACGAAATCATGTAAACCTTCTAGAAGCTGTGATTTTAAAAAACGGTGGAAGTAATCTTTTCTTATTTCCGGACGAATGCGCAAACTATAGAAAGTCGTTATGATGTAGAATGTGCAGAAACTCGTTATGACGTAGAATGTGCATAATTTGTTGATTCCATTTATGAAATAAAACACATTTTCTAAAAACTTGTGTTTTTTACGAAATCATGTAAACCTTCTGGAAGCTGTGATTTTAAAAAAACGGTGGAAGTAAGCTTTTCTTATTTCCGGACGCATGTGCAAACTATAGAAAGTTGTTATGACATAGAATGTGCATACTTTGTTGATTCCATTTATGAAATAAAACACATTTTCTAAAAACTCGTGTTTTTTAACAAATCATGTAAACCTTCTAGAAGCTGTGATTTTAAAAAACGGGGGAAGTAAGATTTTCTTATTTCCAAACGGATGCGCAAACTATAGAAAGTCGTTATTACGTAGAATGTGCATACTTTGTAGATTCCACTTATGAAATAAAACACATTTTCTAAAAACTCGTGTTTTTTACGAAATCATGTAAACCTTCTAGAAGCTGTGATTTTAAAAAATGATGGAAATAAGCTTTTCTTATTTCCGGACGAATACGCAAACTATAGAAAGTCGTTATGACGTAGAATGTGAATACTTTCTTGATCACATTTATGAAATAAAACACATTTTCTAACAACTCGTGTTTTTTAAGAAATCATGTAAACCTTCTAGAAACTGTGATTTTAAAAAACAGGAGAAGTAAGCTTTTCTTATTTCCAAACGCATGCGCAAACTATAGAAAGTCGTTATGATGTAGAATGTGCATACTTTGTTGATTCCATTTATGAAATAAAACACATTTTCTAAAAACTCGTGTTTTTTAAGAAATCATGTAAACCTTCTAGAAGCTGTGATTTTAAAAAACGGTGGAAGTAAGCTTTTCTTATTTCCGGACCTATGCACAAACTATAGAAATTCGTTATGACGTAGAATGTGCATACTTTGTAGATTCCATTTATGAAATAAAACACAGTTTCTAAAAACTCGTGTTTTTTACGAAATCATGTAAACCTTCTAGAAGCTGTGATTTTAAAAAATGGGGGAAGTAAGCTTTTCTTATTTCCGAACGCATGCGAAAACTATAGAAAGTCGTTATGACATAGAATGTGCATACTTTGTTGATTCCATTTATGAAATAAAACACATTTTCTAAAAACTCGTGTTTTTTAAGAAATCATGTAAACATTCTAGAAGCTGTGATTTTAAAAAACAGTGGAAGTAAGCTTTTCTTATTTCCAAACGCATGCGCAAACTATAGAAAGTCACTATGACATAGAATTTGCATACTTTGTGGATTCCATTTACGAAATAAAACACATTTTCTAAAAACTCGTGTTTTTTAAGAAATCATGTAAATCTTCTAAAAGCTGTGATTTTAAAAAACGGGGGAAGTAAGCTTTTCTTATTTCCGAACGAATGCGAAAACTATAGAAAGTCGTTATAACGTAGAATGTGCATACTTTGTTGATTCCATTTATTTAATAAAACACATTTTCTAAAAACTCGTGTTTTTTAAGAAATCATGCAAAACTTCTGGAATCTGTGATTTTAAAAAACGGGGGAGGTAAGCTTTTCTTATTTCTGGACGCATGCGCAAACTATAGAAAGTCATTATGACGTAGAATGTGCATACTTTGTAGATTCAATTGATGAAATAAAACACATTTTCTAAAAACTCGTGTTTTTTACGAAATCATGTAAACCTTCTAGAAGCTGTGATTTTAAAAAACGGTGGAAGTAAGCTTTTCTTATTTCCGGACGAATGTGGAAACTGTAGAAAGTCATTATGACGTAGAATGTGCATACTTTGTTGATTCCATTTATGAAATAAAACACATTTTCTAAAAACTCGTGTTTTTTAAGAAGTCATGTAAACCTTCTAGAAGCTGTGATTTTAAAAAACGGCGGAAGTAAACTTTTCTTATTTCTAGACGCATGCGCAAACTATAGAAAGTCATTATGACGTAGAATGTGCATACTTTGTTGATTCCATTTATAAAATAAAACACATTTTCTAAAAACTCGTGTTATTTAAGGAATCATGTAAACCTTCTAGAAGCTGTGATTTTAAAAAACGAGGGAAGTAAGCTGTTCTTATTTCCACACGCATGCACAAAATATAGAAAGTCGTTATGACGTAGAAGGTGCATACTTTGTTGATTCCATTTATGAAATAAAACACATTTTCTAAAAACTCGTGTTTTTTATCAAATCATGTAAACCTTCTAGAATCCGTGATTTTAAAAAATGGTGGAAGTAAGCTTTTCTTATTTCCGAACGAATGCGCAAACTGTAGAAAGTCATTATGACGTAGAATGTGCATACTTTGTTGATTCCATTTATGAAATAAAACACATTTTTTAAAAACTCGTGTTTTTTACGAAATCATGTAAACCTTCTAGAGGCTGTGATTTTAAAAAACGGTGGAAGTAAGCTTTTCTTATTTCCGGACGCATGCGCAAACTATAGAAAGTCGTTATGACGTAGAATGTGCATACTTGTTTGATTCCATTTATGAAATAAAACACAGTTTCTAAAAACTCGTGTTTTTTAAGAAATCATATAAACCTTCTAGAAGCTGTGATTTTAAAAAATGGTGGAAGTAAGCTTTTCTTATTTCCGAACGAATGCGCAAACTGTAGAAAGTCATTATGACGTAGAATGTGCATACTTTGTTGATTCCATTTATGAAATAAAACACATTTTCTAAAAACTCGTGTTTTTCAAGAAGTCATGTAAACCTTCTAGAAGCTGTGATTTTATAAAACGGTGGAAGTAAGCTTTTCTTATTTCTGGACGCATGTGCAAACTATAGAAAGTCGTTATGACGTAGAATGTGCATACTTTGATGATTCCATTTATGAAATAAAACACATTGTCGAAAAACTCGTGTTTTTAAGAAATTATGTAAACCTTCTAGAAGCTGTGATTTTAAAAAACGGGGGAAGTAAGCTTTTCTTATTTCCAAACACATGCGCAAACTATAGAAATTCGTTATGACGTAGAATGTGCATACTTTGTAGATTCCATTTATGAAATAAAACACATTTTCTAAAAACTCGTGTTTTTTACGAAATCATGTAAACCTTCTAGAAGCTGTGATTTTAAAAAACAGTGGAAGTAAACTTTTCTTATTTCCAGACGAATGCGTAAACTATAGAAAGTCGTTATGACGTAGAATGTGCATACTTTGTAGATTGCATTTATGAAATAAAACACATTTCCTAAAAACTCGTGTTTTTTACGAAATCATGTAAACCTTCTAGAAGCTATGATTTTAAAAAATGGTGGAAGTAAGCTTTTCTTATTTCCGGACGAATGCGCAAACTATGGAAAGTCGTTATGACGTAGAATGTGCATACTTTGTTGATTCCATTTTTGAAATAAAACACATTTTCCAAAAACTCGTGTTTTTTAAGAAATCATGTAAACCTTCAAGAAGCTTTGATTTTAAAAAACGATGGAAGTAAGCTTTTCTTATATCCGGACGCATGCGCAAACTATAGAAAGTCGTTATGACATAGAATGTGCATACTTTCTTGATTGCATTTATGAAATAAAACACATTTTCTAACATCTCGTGTTTTTTAAGAAATCATGTAAACCTTCTAGAAGCTGTGATTTTAAAAAACGGGAGAAGTAAGCTTTTCTTATTTCCGGATGGATGCGCAAACTATAGAAAGTCGTTATGACGTAGAATGTGCATACTTTGTTGATTCCATTTATTAAATAAAACACATTTTCTAAAAACTCGTGTTTTTTAACAAATCATGTAAACCTTCTAGAAGCTGTGATTTTAAAAAATGGGGGAAGTAAGCTTTTCTTATTTCCGAACGCATGCGCAAACTATAGAAAGTCGTTATGACATAGAATGTGCATACTTTGTTGATTCCATTTATGAAATAAAACACATTTTCTAAAAACTCTTTTTTTTTTTGTAACCCTTCTAGAAGCTCTGATTTTAAAAAACGGGGGAAGTAAGCTTTTCTTATTTCCGGACGCATGCGCAAACTATAGAAAGTCGTTATGACGTAGAATGTGCATACTTTGTAGATTCCATTTATGAAATAAAACACATTTTCTAAAAACTCATGTTTTTTACGAAATCATGTAAATCTTTTAGAAGTTGTGATTTTAAAAAACGGTGGAAGTAAGCTTTTCTTATTTCCGTACGCATGCGCAAACTACAGAAAGTCGTTATGACGTAGAATGTGCATAAATTGTTGATTCCATTTATGAAATAAAACACATTTTCTAAAAACTCGTGTTTTTTAAGAACTCATGTAAACCTTCTAGAAGCTGCGATTTTAAAAAACGGTGGAAGTAAGCTTTTCTTATTTCCGGACGCATGCGCAAACTATAGAAATTCGTTATGACGTAGAATGTGCATACTTTGTTGATTCCATTTATGGAATAAAACACATTTTCTAAAAACTCGTGTTTTTTAAGAAATCATGTAAACCTTCTAGAAGCTTTGATTTTAAAAAATGGTGGAAGTAAGCTTTTCTTATTTCCGGACGCATGCGCAAACTATAGAAAGTCGTCATGACGTAGAATGTGCATACTTTGTTGATTCCATTTATGAAATAAAACACATTTTCTAAAAACTCGTGTTTTTTACGAAATCATGTAAACCTTCTAGAAGCTTTGATTTTAAAAAACGGGGGAAGTAAGCTTTTCTTATTTCCGGACGAATGCGCAAACTATAGAAAGTCGTTATGACGTAGAATGTGCATACTTTGTTGATTCCATTTATGAAATAAAACACATTTTCTAAAAACTCGTGTTTTTTAAGAAATCATATAAACCTTCTAGAAGCTGTGATTTTAAAAAACGGTGGAAGTAAGCTTTTCTTATTTCCGGACGAATGCGCAAACTATAGAAAGTCGTTATGATGGAGAATGTGCATACTTTGTAGATTCCATATATGAAATAAAACACATTTTCTAAAAACTCGTGTTTTTTAAGAAATCATGTAAACCTTCTAGAAGCTGCGATTTTAAAAAACGGTGGAAGTAAGCTTTTCTTATTTCCAGACGCATGTGCAAACTATAGAAAGTCGTTATGACGTAGAATGTGCATACTTTGTTGATTCCATTTATGAAATAAAAAACATTTTCTAAAAACTCGTGTTTTTTAAGAAATCATGTAAACCTTCTAGAAGCTGTGATTTTAAAAAACGTGGGAAGTAAGATTTTCTTATTTCCGGATGGATGCGCAAACTATAGAAAGTCGTTATGACGTAGAATGTGCATACTTTGTAGATTCCATTTAGGAAATAAAACACATTTTCTAAAAACTCTTGTTTTTTAAGAAATCGTGTAAACCTTCTAGAAGCTGTGATTTTAAAAAACGGTGGAAGTAAGCTTTTCTTATTTCCGGACGAATGCGCAAACTATAGAAAGTCGTTATGACGTAGAATGTGCATACTTTGTAGATTCCATTTATGAAATAAAACACATTTTCTAAAAACTCTTGTTTTTTTTGTAACCATTCTAGAAGCTTTGATTTTAAAAAACGGGGGAAGTAAGCTTTTCTTATTTCCGGACGAATGCGCAAACTATAGAAAGTCGTTATGATGTAGAATGTGCATACTTTTTTGATTCCATTTATGAAATAAAACACATTTTTAAAAACTTTTGTTTTTTAAGAAATCATGTAAACCTTCTAGAAGCTGCGATTTTAAAAAACGGTGGAAGTAAGCTTTTCTTATTTCCGGATGCATGCGCAAACTATAGAAAGTCGTTATGATGTAGAATGTGCATACTTTGTTGATTCCATTTATGAAATAAAAAACATTTTCTAAAAACTCGTGTTTTTTACAAAATCATGTAAACCTTCTAGAAGCTGTGATTTTAAAAAACGGTGGAAGTAAGCTTTTCTTATTTCCGGACGAATGTGCAAACTATAGAAAGTCGTTATGACGTAGAATGTGCATACTTTGTTGATTCTATTTATGAAATAAAACACATTTTCTAAAAATTCGTGTTTTTTAAGAAATCGTGTAAACCTTCTAGAAGTTGTGATTTTAAAAAACGGTGGAAGTAAGCTTTTCTTATTTCCGGATGCATGCGCAAACTATAGAAAGTCGTTATGACATAGAATGTGCAAACTTTGTTGATTCCATTTATGAAATAAAACACATTTTATAAAAACTCGTGTTTTTTAAGAAATCGTGTAAACCTTCTACAAGCTGTGATTTTAAAAAACGGTGGAAGTAAGCTTTTCTTATTTCCGGACGCATGCGCAAACTATAGAAAGTCGTTATGACGTAGAATGTGCATACTTTGTTGATTCCATTTATGAAATAAAACACAGTTTCTAAAAACTCGTGTTTTTTAAGAAATCATATAAACCTTCTAGAAGCTGTGATTTTAAAAAACGGGGGAAGTAAGCTTTTCTTCTTTCCAAACGCATGCGCAAACTATAGAAAATCGTTATGACGTAGAATGTGCATACTTTGTAGATTCCATTTATGAAATAAAACACATTTTCTAAAAACTCGTGTTTTTTACGAAATCATGTAAACCTTCTAGAAGCTATGATTTTAAAAAACGGTGCAAGTAAGCTTTTCTTATTTCCGGACGAATGCGCAAACTATAGAAAGTCGTTATGACTTAGAATGTGCATACTTTGTTGATTCCATTTATGAAATAAAACACATTTTCTAAAAACTCGTGTTTTTTAACAAATCATGTAAACCTTCTAGAAGCTGTGATTTTAAAAAACGGTGGAAGTAAGCATTTCTTATTTCTGGACGCATGCGCAAACTATAGAAAGTCGCTATGACGTAGAATGTGCATACTTTGTTGATTCCATTTACGAAATAAAACACATTTTCTAAAAACTCGTGTTTTTTAAGAAATCATGTAAACCTTCTAGAAGCTGTGATTTTGAAAAACGGTGGAAGTTAGCTTTTCTTATTTCCAAATGCATCCGCAAATTATAGAAAGTCGTTATGACGTAGAATGTGCATACTTTGTTGATTCCATTTATTTAATAAAACACATTTTCTAAAAACTCGTGTTTTTTAAGAAATCATGCAAAATTTCTAGAATCTGTGATTTTAAAAAATGGGGGAGGTAAGCTTTTCTTATTTTCGGACGAATGCGCAAACTATAGAAGGTCGTTATGACTTAGAATGTGCATACTTTGTTGATTCCATTTATGAAATAAAACACATTTTCTAAAAACTCGTGTTTTTTAAGAAATCATGTAAACCTTCTAGAAGCTGTGATTTTAAAAAACGGTGGAAGTAAGCTTTTCTTATTTCAGGACGCATGCGCAAACTATAGAAAGTCGTTATGACGCAGAATGTGCATACTTTGTAGATTCCATTTAGGAAATAAAACACATTTTGTAAAAACTCGTGTTTTTTACGAAATCATGTAAACCTTCTAGAAGCTGTGATTTTAAAAAACGGTGGAAGTAAGCTTTTCTTATTTCCGGACGAATGCGCAAACTATAGAAAGTCGTTATGACGTAGAATGTGCATACTTTGTTGATTCCATTTATGAAATAAAACACATTTTCTAAAAACTCGTGTTTTTTAAGAAATCATATAAACCTTCTAGAAGCTGTGATTTTAAAAAACGGTGGAAGTAAGCTTTTCTTATTTCCGGACGAATGCGCAAACTATAGAAAGTCGTTATGACGTAGAATGTTCATACTTTGTTGATTCCATTTATGAAATAAAACACATTTTCTAAAAACTCGTGTTTTTTAAGAAATCATGTAAACCTTCTAGAAGCTGCGATTTTAAAAAACGGTGAAAGTAAGCTTTTCTTATTTCCGGACGCATGCGCAAACGATAGAAAGTCGTTATGACGTAGAATGTGCATACTTTGTTGATTCCATTTATGAAATAAAAAACATTTTCTAAAAACTCGTGTTTTTTAAGAAATCATGTAAACCTTCTAGAAGCTGTGATTTTAAAAAAAGGGGGAAGTAAGATTTTCTTATTTCCGGATGGATGCGCAAACTATAGAAAGTCGTTATGACGTAGAATGTGCATACTTTGTAGATTCCATTTAGGAAATAAAACACATTTTCTAAAAACTCATGTTTTTTAAGAAATCGTGTAAACCTTCTAAAAGCTGTGATTTTAAAAAACGGTGGAAGTAAGCTTTTCTTATTTCCGGACGAATGCGCAAACTATAGAAAGTCATTATGACGTAGAATGTGCATACTTTGTTGATTCCATTCATGAAATAAAACACATTTTCTAAAAACTCGTATTTTTTAAGAAATCGCGTAAACCTTCTACAAGCTGTGATTTTAAAAAACGGTGGAAGTAAGCTTTTCTTATTTCCAAACGCATGCGCAAACTATAGAAAGTCGTTATGACGTAGAATGTGCATACTTTGTTGATTCCATTTTTTAAATAAAACACATTTTCTAAAAACTAGTGTTTTTTAACAAATCATGTAAACCTTCTAGAAGCTGTGATTTTAAAAAACGGGGGAAGTAAGCTTTTCTTATTTCCAAACGCATCGGCAAACTATAGAAAGTCGTTATGACATAGAATGTGCATACTTTGTTGATTCCATTTATGAAATAAAACACATTTTCTAAAAACTCATGTTTTTTAAGAAATCGTGTAAACCTTCTAGAAGCTGTGATTTTAAAAAACGGTGGAAGTAAGCTTTTCTTATTTCCGGACAAATGCGCAAACTATAGAAAGTCGTTATGACGTAGAATGTGCATACTTTGTTGATTCCTTTTATGAAATAAAACACATTTTATAAAAACTCGTGTTTTTTAAGAAATCGTGTAAACCTTCTACAAGCTGTGATTTTAAAAAACGGTGGAAGTAAGCTTTTCTTATTTCCGGACGCATGTGCAAACTATAGAAAGTCGTTATGACGTAGAATGTGCATACTTTGTTGATTCCATTTATGAAATAAAACACAGTTTCTAAAAACTCGTGTTTTTTAAGAAATCATATAAACCTTCTAGAAGCTGTGATTTTAAAAAACGGGGGAAGTAAGCTTTTCTTCTTTCCAAACGCATGCGCAAACTATAGAAATTCGTTATGACGTAGAATGTGCATACTTTGTAGATTCCATTTATGAAATAAAACACATTTTCTAAAAACTCGTGTTTTTTACGAAATCATGTAAACCTTCTAGAAGCTGTGATTTTGAAAAACGGGGGAAGTTAGCTTTTCTTATTTCCAAATGCATCCGCAAATTATAGAAAGTCGTTATGACGTAGAATGTGCATACTTTGTTGATTCCATTTATTTAATAAAACACATTTTCTAAAAACTCGTGTTTTTTAAGAAATCATGCAAAACTTCTAGAATCTGTGATTTTAAAAAACGGGGGAGGTAAGCTTTTCTTATTTTCGGACGAATTCGCAAACTATAGAAGGTCGTTATGACTTAGAATGTGCATACTTTGTTGATTCCATTTATGAAATAAAACACATTTTCTAAAAACTCGTGTTTTTTACAAAATCATGTAAACCTTCTAGAAGCTGTGATTTTAAAAAACGGTGGAAGTAAGCTTTTCTTATTTCAGGACGCATGCGCAAACTATAGAAAGTCGTTATGACGCAGAATGTGCATACTTTGTAGATTCCATTTAGGAAATAAAACACATTTTCTAAAAACTCGTGTTTTTTACGAAATCATGTAAACCTTCTAGAAGCTGTGATTTTAAAAAACGGTGGAAGTAAGCTTTTCTTATTTCCGGACGAATGCGCAAACTATAGAAAGTCGTTATGACGTAGAATGTGCATACTTTGTTGATTCCATTTATGAAATAAAACACATTTTCTAAAAACTCGTGTTTTTTAAGAAATCGTGTAAACCTTCGAGAAGCTGTGATTTTAAAAAACGGTGGAAGTAAGCTTTTCTTATTTCCGAACGCATGCGCAAACTATAGAAAGTCGTTATGACGTAGAATGCGCATACTTTGTTGATTCCATTTATGAAATAAAACACAGTTTCTAAAAACTCGTGTTTTTTAAGAAATCATGTAAACCTTCTAGAAGCTGTGATTTTGAAAAACGGGGGAAGTTAGCCTTTCTTATTTCCAAACGCATGCGCAAATTATAGAAAGTCATTATGACGTAGAATGTGCATACTTTGTTGATTCCATTTATTTAATAAAACACATTTTCTAAAAACTCGTGTTTTTTAAGAAATCATGCAAAACTTTTAGAATCTGTGAGTTTAAAAAACGGGGGAGGTAAGCTTCTCTTATTTCCGGACGCATGCGCAAACTATAGAAAATCGTTATGACGTAGAATGTGCTTACTTTGTAGATTCCATTTATGAAATAAAACACATTTTCTAAAAACTCGTGTTTTTTACGAAATCATGTAAACCTTCTAGAAGCTGTGATTTTAAAAAACGGTGGAAGTAAGCTTTTCTTATTTCCGGACGAATGCGCAAACTGTAGAAATTCGTTATGACGTAGAATGTGCATACTTTGTAGATTCCATTTATGAAATAAAACACATTTTCTAAAAACTCGTGTTTTTTAAGAAATAATGTAAACCTTCTAGAAGCTGTGATTTAAAAAAACGGTGGAAGTAAGCTTTTCTTATTTCCGAACGCATGAGCAAACTATAGAAAGTCGTTATTACGTAGAATGTAAATACTTTGTTGATTCCATTTATGAAATAAAACACATTTTCTAAAAACATGTGTTTTTTAAGAAATCGTGTAAACCTTCTGGAAGCTGTGATTTTAAAAAACGGTGGAAGTAAGCTTTTCTTATTTCCGGACGCATGCGCAAACTATATAAAGTCGTTATGACGTAGAATGTGCATACTTTGTTGATTCCATTTATGAAATAAAAAACATTTTCTAAAAACTCGTGTTTTTTACGAAATCATGTAAACCTTCTACAAGCTGTGATTTTAAAAAACGGTGGAAGTAAGCTTTTCTTATTTCCGGACGAATGCGCAAACTATAGAAAGTCGTTATGACGTAGAATGTGCATACTTTGTTGATTCCATTTATGAAATAAAAGACATTTTCTAAAAACTCATGTTTTTTAAGAAATCGTGTAAACCTTCTAGAAGCTGTGATTTTAAAAAACGGTGGAAGTAAGCTTTTCTTATTTTCGGACGCATGCGCAAACTATAGAAAGTCGTTATGACGTAGAATGTTCATACTTTCTAGATTCCATTTATGAAATAAAACACATTTTCTAAAAACTCGTGTTTTTTACGAAATCATGTAAACCTTCTAGAAGCTGTGATTTTAAAAAACGGTGGAAGTAAGGTTTTCTTATTTCCGGACGAATGCGCAAACTATAGAAAGTCGTTATGACTTAGAATGTGCATACTTTGTTGATTCCATTGATGAAATAAAACACATTTTCTAAAAACTCATGTTTTTTAAGAAATAATGTAAACCTTCTAGAAGCTGTGATTTAAAAATACGGTGGAAGTAAGCATTTCTTATTTCTGGACGCATGCGCAAACTATAGAAAGTCGTTATGACGTAGAATGTGCATACTTTGTAGATTCCATTTAGGAAATAAAACACATTTTCTAAAAGCTCATGTTTTTTAAGAAATCATGTAAACCTTCTAGAAGCTGTGATTTTAAAAAACGGGGGAAGTAAGCTTTTCTTATTTCCGGACGCATGCGCAAACTATAGAAAGTCGTTATGTCGTAGAATGTGCATACTTTGTAGATTCCATTTAGGAAATAAAACACATTTTCTAAAAACTCGTGTTTTCTAAGAAGTCATGTAAACCTTCTAGAATTTGTGATTTTAAAAAATGGTGGAAGTAAGCTTTTCTGATTTCCGGACGCATGTGCAAACTATAGAAAGTCGTTATGACGTAGAATGTGCATACTTTGTTGATTACATTTATGAAATAAAACACATTTTCTAAAAGCTCATGTTTTTTAAAAAATCATGTAAACCTTCTAGAAGCTGTGATTTTAAAAAACGGGGTATGTAAGCTTTTCTTATTTCCAAACGCATGTGCAAACTATAGAAAGTCGTTATGACGTAGAATGTGGATAGTTAGTTGATTCCATTTATGAAATAAAACACATTTTCTAAAAACTCGTGTTTTTTAAGAAATCATGTAAACTTTCTAGAAGCTATGATTTTAAAAAACTGGGGAAGTATGCTTTTCTTATTTCCGGACGAATACGCAAAATATAGAAAGTCGTTGTGACGTAGAATGTGCATACTTTGTAGATTCCATTTCTTAAATAAAACACATTTTCTAAAAACTCATGTTTTTTACGAAATCATGCAAACCTTCTAGAAGCTGTGATTTTAAAAAAAGGCGGAATTAAGCTTTTCTTATTTCCGGACGCATGCTCAAACTATAGAAAGTCGTTATGACGTAGAATGTGCATACTTTGTTGATTCTTTTTTTGAAATAAAACACATTTTCTAAAAACTCGTGTTTTTTAAGAAATCATGTAAACCTTCTAGAAGCGGTGATTTTAAAAAATGGGGGAAGTAAGCTTTTCTTATTTCCGGACGCATGCGCAAACTATATAAAATCGTTATGACGTAGAATGTGCATACTTTGTAGATTCCATTTATGAAATAAAACACATTTTCTAAAAACTCGTGTTTTTTACGAAATCATGTAAACCTTCTAGAAGCTGTGATTTTAAAAAACGGTGGAAGTAAGCTTTTCTTATTTCCGGACGAATGCGCAAACTGTAGAAATTCATTATGACGTAGAATGTGCATACTTTGTTGATTCCATTTATGAAATAAAACACATTTTCTAAAAAGTCGTGTTTTTTAAGAAATCATGTAAACCTTCTAGAATCCGTTATTTTAAAAAATGGTGGAAGTAAGCTTTGCTTTTTTCCAGATGCATCCACAAACTATAGAAAGTCGTTATGACGTAGAATGTGCATACTTTGTTGATTCCATTTATGAAATAAAACAAATTTTCTAAGAACTCGTGTTTTTTAAGAAATCATGTAAACCTTCTAGAAGCTGTGATTTTAAAAAACGGGGGAAGTAAGCTTTTCTTATTTCCAAACGCATGCGCAAACTATAGAAAGTCGTTATGAAGTAGAATGCGCATACTTTGTTGATTCCATTTATGAAATAAAACACATTTTCTAAAAACTCGTGTTTTTTAAGAAATCATGTAAACCTTCTAGAATCCGTGATTTTAAAAAATGGTGGAAGTAAGCTTTTCTTATTTCCAGACGCATGCGCAAACTATAGAAAGTCGTTATGACGTAGAATGTGCATACTTTGTTGATTCCATTTATGAAATAAAACACAATTTCTAAAAACTCATGTTTTTTAAGAAATCATGTAAACCTTCTAGAAGCTGTGATTTTAAAAAACGGGGGAAGTAAGATTTTCTTATTTCCGGACGCATGCGCAAACTATATAAAATCATTATGACGTAGAATGTGCATACTTTGTAGATTCCATTTATGAAATAAAACACATTTTCTAAAAACTCGTATTTTTTACGAAATCATGTAAACCTTCTAGAAGCTGTGATTTTAAAAAACGGTGGAAGTAAGCTTTTCTTATTTCCGGACGAATAAGAAAAACTATAGAAAGTCGTTATGACGTAGAATGTGCATACTTTGTAGATTCCATTTATGAAATAAAACACATTCTCTAAAAAGTCGTGTTTTTTACGAAATCATGTAAACCTTCTAGTAGCTGTGATTTAAAAAATGGTGGAAGTAAGCTTTTCTTATTTCCGGACGAATGCGCAATGTATAGAAAGTCGTTATGACGTAGAATGTGCATACTTTGTTGATTGCATTTATGAAATAAAACACATCTTCTAAAAACTCATGTTTTTTAAGAAATCATGTAAACCTTCTAGAAGCTGTGATTTTAAAAAACGGTGGAAGTAAGCTTTTCTTATTTTCGGACGCATGCGCAAAATAAAGAAAGTCGCTATGACGTAGAATGTGCATACTTTGTTGATTCCATTTATTAAATAAAACACAGTTTCTAAAAACTCTTGTTTTTTAAGAAATCATGTAAACCTTCTAGAAGCTGTGATTTTAAAAAACGGGGGAAGTAAGCTTTTCTTATTTCAGGACGAATGCGCAAACTATAGAAAGTCGTTATGATGTAGAATGTGCATACTTTGTAGATTCCATTTATGAAAAAAAATTTTTTTTCTAAAAACTCGTGTTTTTTACGAAATCATGTAAACCTTCTAGAAGCTGTGATTTTAAAAAACGGTGGAAGTAAGCTTTTCTTATTTCCAAACGCATGCGCAAACTATAGAAATTCGTTATGACGTAGAATGTGCATACTTTGTAGATTCCATTTATGAAATAAAACACATTTTCTAAAAACTCGTGTTTTTTACGAAATCATGTAAACCTTCTAAAAGCTGTGATTTTAAAAAATGGTGGAAGTAAGCTTTTCTTATTTCCGGACTCATGCGCAAACTATACAAAGTCATTATGACGTAGAATGTGCATACTTTGTAGATTCCATTTATGAAATAAAACACATTTTCTAAAAACTCGTGTTTTTTAAGAAATCATGTAAACCTTCTAGAAGCTGTGATTTTAAAAATCGATGGAAGTAAGCTTTTCTTATAACCGGACGCATGCGCAAACTATAGAGAGTCGTTATGACGTAGAATGTGCATACTTTGTTTATTCCATTTATGAAATAAAACACATTTTCTAAAAACTCGTGTTTTCTAAGAAATCATGTAAACCTTCTAGAAGCTCTGATTTTAAAAAACGGGGGAATAAAATTTTCTTATTTCCAAACGCATGTGAAAACTATAGAAAGTCGTTATGAAGTAGAATGTGCATACTTTGTTGATTCCATTTATGAAATAAAACACATTTTCTAAAAACTCGTGTTTTTTAAGAAATCATGTAAACCTTCTTGAAGCTGTGATTTTAAAAAACGGGGGAAGTAAGCTTTTATTATTTCCAAACACATACGCAAACTATAGAAAGTCATTATGACGTAGAATGTGCATACTTTGTTGATTCCATTTATGAAATAAAACACATTTTCTAAAAACTCATGTTTTTTAAGAAATCATGTAAACCTTCTACAAGCTGTGATTTTAAAAAACGGGGGAAGTAAGCTTTTCTTATTTCTAAACGCATGCGCAAACTATAGAAAGTCGTTCTGACGTAGAATGTGTATACTTTGTTGATTCTATTTATGAAATAAAACACATTTTCTAAAAACTCGTGTTTTTTAAGAAATCATGTAAACCTTCTAGAAGCTGTGATTTTAAAAAACGGGGAAGGTAATCTTTTCTTATTTCTGGACGCATGCACAAACTATAGAAAATCGTTATGACGTAGAATGTGCATACTTTCTTCATTCCATTTATCAAATAAAACACATTTTCTAAAAACTCGTGTTTTTTACGAAATCATGTAAACCTTCTAGAATCCGTGATTTTAAAAAATGGTGGAAGTAAGCTTTTCTTATTTCCGGACGCATGCGCAAACTCTAGAAAGTCGTTATTACGTAGAATGTGCATACTTTGTTGATTCTATTTATGAAATAAAACACCTTTTCTAAAAACACGTGTTTTTTAAGAAATCATGTAAACCTTCTAGAAGCTGTGATTTTAAAAAACGGGGGAAGTAAGCTTTTCTTATTTCCAAACGCATGCGCAAACTATAGAAAGTCGTTATGACGTAGAATGTCTATACTTTGTTGATTCCATTTATGAAATAAAACACATTTTCTAAAAACTCGTGTTTTTTAAGAAATCATGTAAACCTTCAAGAAGCTTTGATTTTAAAAAACGATGGAAGTAAGCTTTTCTTATATCCGGACGCATGCGCAAACTATAGAAAGTCGTTATGACATAGAATGTGCATACTTTGTTGATTCCATTTATGAAATAAAACACATTTTCTAAAAACTCGTGTTTTTTACGAAATCATGTAATCCTTCTAGAAGCTGTGATTTTAAAAAACGGGGGAAGTAAGCTTTTCTTATTTTCGGAAGAATGCGCAAACTGTAGAAAGTCGTTATGACGTAGAATGTGCATACTTTGTTGATTCCATTTATGAAATAAAACACATTTTATAAAAACTCGTGTTTTTTAAGAAATCATGTAAACCTTCTAGAAGCTGTGATTTTAAAAAATAGGGGAAGTAAGCTTTTCTTATTTCGAAACGCATGCGCAAACTATAGAAAGTCGTTATGACATAGAATGTGCTATGACGTAGAATGTGCATACTTTGTAGATTCCATTTATGAAATAAAACACATTTTCTAAAAACTCGTGTTTTTTACTAAATCATGTAAACCTTCTCGAAGCTGTGATTTTAAAAAACGGTGGAAGTAAGCCTTTCTTATTTCCGGACGCATGCGCAAACTATAGAAAGTCGTGATGACGTAGAATGTGCATACTTTGTTGATTCCATTTATGAAATAGAACACATTTTCTAAAAATTCGTGTTTTTTAAGAAATCATGTAAACCTTCTAGAAGCTGTGATTTTAAAAAATGGGGGAAGTAAGCTTTTCTTTTTTCCAAACGCATGCGCAAACTATAGAAAGTCGTTATGACGTAGAATGTGCATACTTTGTTGATTCTATTTATGAAACAAAACACATTTTCTAAAAACTCGTGTTTTTTAAGAAATCATGTAAACCTTCTAGAAGCTGTGATTTTAAAAAACGGGGGAAGTAATCTTTTCTTATTTCCAAACGCATGCGCAAACTATAGAAAGTCGTTATGACGTAGAATTTGCATACTTTGTTGATTCCATTTATTTAATAAAACACATTTTCTAAAAACTCATGTTTTTTAAGAAATCATGCAAAACTCCTAGAATCTGTGATTTTAAAAAACGAGGGAGGTAAGCTTTTCTTATTTCCGGACGCATGCACAAACTATAGAAAATTGTTATGTCGTAGAATGTGCATACTTTGTTGATTCCATTTATGAAATAAAACATGTAAACCTTCTAGAATCCGGACGCATGCGCAAACTATAGAAAGTCGTGATGACGTAGAATGTGCATACTTTGTTGATTCCATTTATGAAATAGAACACATTTTCTAAAAATTCGTGTTTTTTACGAAATCATGTAAACCTTCTAGAATCCGTGATTTTAAAAAATGGTGGAAGTAAGCTTTTCTTATTTCCGGACGCATGCGCAAACTATAGAAAGTCGTTATGACGTAGAATGTGCATACTTTCTTGATTCTATTTATGAAATAAAACACATTTTCTAAAAACTCGTGTTTTTTAAGAAATCATGTAAACCTTCTAGAAGCTGTGATTTTAAAAAACGGGGGAAGTAAGCTTTTCTTATTTCCAAACGCATGCGCAAACTATAGAAAGTCATTATGACGTAGAATGTGCATACTTTGTTGATTCCATTTATGAAATAAAACACATTTTCTAAAAACTCGTGTTTTTTAAGAAATCATGTAAACCTTCTAGAAGCTGTGATTTTAAAAAATGGTGGAAGTAAGCTTTTCTTATTTCCAAACGAATGCGCAAACTATAGAAAGTCGTTATGACGTAGAATGTGGATACTTTGTTGATTCCATTTATGAAATAAAACACATTTTATAAAAGCTCGTGTTTTTTAAGAAATCATGTAAACCTTCTAGAAGCTGTGATTTTAAAAATCGGTGGAAGTAAGCTTTTCTTATTTCCAAACGCATGCGCAAACGATAGAAAGTTGTGATGACGTAGAATGTGCATACTTTGTTGATTCCATTTATGAAATAAAACACATTTTCTAAAAAGTCGTGTTTTCTAAGGAATCATGTAAACCTTCAAGAAGCTGTGATTTTAAAAAACGGGGAAAGTAAGCTTTTCTTATTTTCAAACGCATGCGCAAACTATAGAGAGTCGTTATGAAGTAGAATGTGCATACTTTGTTGATTCCATTTATGAAATAAAACACATTTTCTAAAAACTCGTGTTTTTTACGAAATCATGTAAACCTTCTAGAAGCTATGATTTTAAAAAACGGTGCAAGTAAGCTTTTCTTATTTCCGGACGAATGCGCAAACTATAGAAAGTCGTTATGACTTAGAATGTGCATACTTTGTTGATTCCATTTATGAAATAAAACACATTTTCTAAAAACTCGTGTTTTTTAACAAATCATGTAAACCTTCTAGAAGCTGTGATTTTAAAAAACGGTGGAAGTAAGCATTTCTTATTTCTGGACACATGCGCAAACTATAGAAAGTCGCTATGACGTAGAATGTGCATACTTTGTTGATTCCATTTACGAAATAAAACACATTTTCTAAAAACTCGTGTTTTTTAAGAAATCATGTAAACCTTCTAGAAGCTGTGATTTTGAAAAACGGGGGAAGTTAGCTTTTCTTATTTCCAAATGCATCCGCAAATTATAGAAAGTCGTTATGACGTAGAATGTGCATACTTTGTTGATTCCATTTATTTAATAAAACACATTTTCTAAAAACTCGTGTTTTTTAAGAAATCATGCAAAACTTCTAGAATCTGTGATTTTAAAAAATGGGGGAGGTAAGCTTTTCTTATTTTCGGACGAATCCGCAAACTATAGAAGGTCATTATGACTTAGAATGTGCATACTTTGTTGACTCCATTTATGAAATAAAACACATTTTCTAAAAACTCGTGTTTTTTAAGAAATCATGTAAACCTTCTAGATACTGTGATTTTAAAAAACGGTGGAAGTAAGCTTTTCTTATTTCCGGACGCATGCGCAAACTATAGAAAGTCGTTATGACGTAGAATGTGCATACTTTGTTGATTCCATTTATGAAATAAAACACATTTTCTAAAAACTCGTGTTTTTTAAGAAATTATATAAACCTTCTAGAAGCTGTGATTTTAAAAAACGGTGGAAGTAAGCTTTTCTTATTTCCGGACGAATGCGCAAACTATAGAAAGTCGTTATGACGTAGAATGTTCATACTTTGTTGATTCCATTTATGAAATAAAACACATTTTCTAAAAACTCGTGTTTTTTAAGAAATCATGTAAACCTTCTAGAAGCTGTGATTTTAAAAAAAGGGGGAAGTAAGATTTTCTTATTTCCGGATGGATGCACAAACTATAGAAAGTCGTTATGACGTAGAATGTGCATACTTTGTAGATTCCATTTAGGAAATAAAACACATTTTCTAAAAACTCATGTTTTTTAAGAAATCGTGTAAACCTTCTACAAGCTGTGATTTTAAAAAACGGTGGAAGTAAGCTTTTCTTATTTCCAAACGCATGCGCAAACTATAGAAAGTCGTTATGACGTAGAATGTGCATACTTTGTTGATTCCATTTTTTAAATAAAACACATTTTCTAAAAACTAGTGTTTTTTAACAAATCATGTAAACCTTCTAGAAGCTGTGATTTTAAAAAACGGGGGAAGTAAGCTTTTCTTATTTCCAAACGCATCGGCAAACTATAGAAAGTCGTTATGACATAGAATGTGCATACTTTGTTGATTCCATTTATGAAATAAAACACATTTTCTAAAAACTCATGTTTTTTAAGAAATCGTGTAAACCTTCTAGAAGCTGTGATTTTAAAAAACGGTGGAAGTAAGCTTTTCTTATTTCCGGACAAATGCGCAAACTATAGAAAGTCGTTATGACGTAGAATGTGCATACTTTGTTGATTCCTTTTATGAAATAAAACACATTTTATAAAAACTCATGTTTTTTAAGAAATCGTGTAAACCTTCTACAAGCTGTGATTTTAAAAAACGGTGGAAGTAAGCTTTTCTTATTTCCGGACGCATGCGCAAACTATAGAAAGTCGTTATGACGTAGAATGTGCATACTTTGTTGATTCCGTTTATGAAATAAAACACAGTTTCTAAAAACTCGTGTTTTTTAAGAAATCATATAAACCTTCTAGAAGCTGTGATTTTAAAAAACGGGGGAAGTAAGCTTTTCTTCTTTCCAAACGCATGCGCAAACTATAGAAAGTCGTTATGACGCAGAATGTGCATACTTTGTAGATTCCATTTAGGAAATAAAACACATTTTCTAAAAACTCATGTTTTTTACGAAATCATGTAAACCTTCTAGAAGCTGTGATTTTAAAAAACGGTGGAAGTAAGCTTTTCTTATTTCCGGACGAATGCGCAAACTATAGAAAGTCGTTATGACGTAGAATGTGCATACTTTGTTGATTCCATTTATGAAATAAAACACATTTTCTAAAAACTCTTGTTTTTTAAGAAATCGTGTAAACCTTCGAGAAGCTGTGATTTTAAAAAACGGTGGAAGTAAGCTTTTCTTATTTCCGAACGCATGCGCAAACTATAGAAAGTCGTTATGACGTAGAATGCGCATACTTTGTTGATTCCATTTATGAAATAAAACACAGTTTCTAAAAACTCGTGTTTTTTAAGAAATCATGTAAACCTTCTAGAAGTTGTGATTTTGAAAAACGGGGGAAGTTAGCCTTTCTTATTTCCAAATGCATGCGCAAATTATAGAAAGTCATTATGACGTAGAATGTGCATACTTTGTTGATTCCATTTATTTAATAAAACACATTTTCTAAAAACTCGTGTTTTTTAAGAAATCATGCAAAACTTTTAGAATCTGTGATTTTAAAAAACGGGGGAGGTAAGCTTCTCTTATTTCCGGACGCATGCGCAAACTATAGAAAATCGTTATGACGTAGAATATGCTTGCTTTGTAGATTCCATTTATGAAATAAAACACATTTTCTAAAAACTCGTGTTTTTTACGAAATCATGTAAACCTTCTAGAAGCTGTGATTTTAAAAAACGGCGGAAGTAAGCTTTTCTTATTTCCGGACGAATGCGCAAACTGTAGAAAGTCGTTATGACGTAGAATCTGCATACTTTGTAGATTCCATTTATGAAATAAAACACATTTTCTAAAAACTCGTGTTTTTTAAGAAATAATGTAAACCTTCTAGAAGCTGTGATTTAAAAAAACGGTGGAAGTAAGCTTTTCTTATTTCCAAACGCATGAGCAAACTATAGAAAGTCGTTATTACGTAGAATGTAAATACTTTGTTGATTCCATTTATGAAATAAAACACATTTTCTAAAAACTTGTGTTTTTTAAGAAATCGTGTAAACCTTCTGGAAGCTGTGATTTTAAAAAACGGTGGAAGTAAGCTTTTCTTATTTCCGGACGCATGCGCAAACTATATAAAGTCGTTATGACGTAGAATGTGCATACTTTGTTGATTCCATTTATGAAATAAAAAACATTTTCTAAAAACTCGTGTTTTTTACGAAATCATGTAAACCTTCTACAAGCTGTGATTTTAAAAAACGGTGGAAGTAAGCTTTTCTTATTTCCGGACGAATGCGCAAACTATAGAAAGTCGTTATGACGTAGAATGTGCATACTTTGTTTATTCCATTTATGAAATAAAACACATTTTCTAAAAACTCGTGTTTTTTAAGAAATCGTGTAAACCTTCTAGAAGCTGTGATTTTAAAAAACGGTGGAAGTAAGCTTTTCTTATTTTCGGACGCATGCGCAAACTATAGAAAGTCGTTATGACGTAGAATGTTCATACTTTCTAGATTCCATTTATGAAATAAAACAAATTTTCTAAAAACTCGTGTTTTTTACGAAATCATGTAAACCTTCTAGAAGCTGTGATTTTAAAAAACGGTGGAAGTAAGGTTTTCTTATTTCCGGATGAATGCGCAAACTATAGAAAGTCGTTATGACTTAGAATGTGCATACTTTGTTGATTCCATTGATGAAATAAAACACATTTTCTAAAAACTCATGTTTTTTAAGAAATAATGTAAACCTTCTAGAAGCTGTGATTTAAAAAAACGGTGGAAGTAAGCATTTCTTATTTCTGGACGCATGTGCAAACTATAGAAAGTCGTTATGACGTAGAATGTGCATACTTTGTAGATTCCATTTAGGAAATAAAACACATTTTCTAAAAACTCATGTTTTTTAAGAAATCATGTAAACCTTCTAGAAGCTGTGATTTTAAAAAACGGGGGAAGTAAGCTTTTCTTATTTCCGGACGCTGCGCAAACTATAGAAAGTTGTTATGTCGTAGAATGTGCATACTTTGTAGATTCCATTTAGGAAATAAAACACATTTTCTAAAAACTCGTGTTTTCTAAGAAGTCATGTAAACCTTCTAGAATCTGTGATTTTAAAAAACGGTGGAAGTAAGCTTTTCTGATTTCCGGACGCATGTGCAAACTATAGAAAGTCGTTATGACGTAGAATGTGCATACTTTGTTGATTACATTTATGAAATAAAACACATTTTCTAAAAGCTCATGTTTTTTAAAAAATCATGTAAACCTTCTAGAAGCTGTGATTTTAAAAAACGGGGGATGTAAGCTTTTCTTATTTCCAAACGCATGTGCAAACTATAGAAAGTCGTTATGACGTAGAATGTGGATAGTTAGTTGATTCCATTTATGAAATAAAACACATTTTCTAAAAACTCGTGTTTTTTAAGAAATCATGTAAACTTTCTAGAAGCTGTGATTTTAAAAAACTGGGGAAGTATGGTTTTCTTATTTCCGGACGAATACGCAAAATATAGAAAGTCGTTGTGACGTAGAATGTGCATACTTTGTAGATTCCATTTCTGAAGTAAAACACATTTTCTAAAAACTCATGTTTTTTACGAAATCATGCAAACCTTCTAGAAGCTGTGATTTTAAAAAAAGGCGGAATTAAGCTTTTCTTATTTCCGGACGCATGCTCAAACTATAGAAATTCGTTATGACGTAGAATGTGCATACTTTGTTGATTCTTTTTTTGAAATAAAACACATTTTCTAAAAACTCGTGTTTTTTAAGAAATCATGTAAACCTTCTAGAAGCTGTGATTTTAAAAAATGGGGGAAGTAAGCTTTTCTTATTTCCGGACGCATGCGCAAACTATATAAAATCGTTATGACGTAGAATGTGCATACTTTGTAGATTCCATTTATGAAATAAAACACATTTTCTACAAACTCGTGTTTTTTACGAAATCATGTAAACCTTCTAGAAGCTGTGATTTTAAAAAACGGTGGAAGTAAGCTTTTCTTATTTCCGGACGAATGCGCAAACTGTAGAAATTCATTATGACGTAGAATGTGCATACTTTGTTGATTCCATTTATGAAATAAAACACATTTTCTAAAAAGTCGTGTTTTTTAAGAAATCATGTAAACCTTCTAGAATCCGTTATTTTAAAAAATGGTGGAAGTAAGCTTTGCTTTTTTCCAGATGCATCCACAAACTATAGAAAGTCGTTATGACGTAGAATGTGCATACTTTGTTGATTCCATTTATGAAATAAAACAAATTTTCTAAGAACTCGTGTTTTTTAAGAAATCATGTAAACCTTCTAGAAGCTGTGATTTTAAAAAACGGGGGAAGTAAGCTTTTCTTATTTCCAAACGCATGCGCAAACTATAGAAATTCGTTATGAAGTAGAATGTGCATACTTTGTTGATTCCATTTATGAAATAAAACACATTTTCTAAAAACTCGTGTTTTTTAAGAAATCATGTAAACCTTCTAGAATCCGTGATTTTAAAAAATGGTGGAAGTAAGCTTTTCTTATTTCCAGACGCATGCGCAAACTATAGAAAGTCGTTATGACGTAGAATGTGCATACTTTGTTGATTCCATTTATGAAATAAAACACAATTTCTAAAAACTCATGTTTTTTAAGAAATCATGTAAACCTTCTAGAAGCTGTGATTTTAAAAAACGGGGGAAGTAAGCTTTTCTTATTTCCGGACGCATGCACAAACTATATAAAATCGTTATGACGTAGAATGTGCATACTTTGTAGATTCCATTTATGAAATAAAACACATTTTCTAAAAACTCGTATTTTTTACGAAATCATGTAAACCTTCTAGAAGCTGTGATTTTAAAAAACGGTGGAAGTAAGCTTTTCTTATTTCCGGACGAATAAGAAAAACTATAGAAAGTCGTTATGACGTAGAATGTGCATACTTTGTAGATTCCATTTATGAAATAAAACACATTCTCTAAAAAGTCGTGTTTTTTACGAAATCATGTAAACCTTCTAGTAGCTGTGATTTAAAAAATGGTGGAAGTAAGCTTTTCTTATTTCCGGACGAATGCGCAATGTATAGAAAGTCGTTATGACGTAGAATGTGCATACTTTGTTGATTGCATTTATGAAATAAAACACATCTTCTAAAAACTCATGTTTTTTAAGAAATCATGTAAACCTTCTAGAAGCTGTGATTTTAAAAAACGGTGGAAGTAAGCTTTTCTTATTTTCGGACGCATGCGCAAAATAAAGAAAGTCGCTATGACGTAGAATGTGCATACTTTGTTGATTCCATTTATTAAATAAAACACAGTTTCTAAAAACTCTTGTTTTTTAAGAAATCATGTAAACCTTCTAGAAGCTGTGATTTTAAAAAACGGGGGAAGTAAGCTTTTCTTATTTCAGGACGAATGCGCAAACTATAGAAAGTCGTTATGATGTAGAATGTGCATACTTTGTAGATTCCATTTATGAAATTTTTTTTTTTTTCTAAAAACTCGTGTTTTTTACGAAATCATGTAAACCTTCTAGAAGCTGTGATTTTAAAAAACGGTGGAAGTAAGCTTTTCTTATTTCCAAACGCATGCGCAAACTATAGAAATTCGTTATGATGTAGAATGTGCATACTTTGAAGATTCCATTTATGAAATAAAACACATTTTCTAAAAACTCGTGTTTTTTACGAAATCATGTAAACCTTCTAAAAGCTGTGATTTTAAAAAATGGTGGAAGTAAGCTTTTCTTATTTCCGGACTCATGCGCAAACTATACAAAGTCATTATGACGTAGAATGTGCATAATTTGTAGATTCCATTTATGAAATAAAACACATTTTCTAAAAACTCGTGTTTTTTAAGAAATCATGTAAACCTTCTAGAAGCTGTGATTTTAAAAATCGGTGGAAGTAAGCTTTTCTTATAACCGGACGCATGCGCAAACTATAGAGAGTCCTTATGACGTAGAATGTGCATACTTTGTTTATTCCATTTATGAAATAAAACACATTTTCTAAAAACTCGTGTTTTCTAAGAAATCATGTAAACCTTCTAGAAGCTCTGATTTTAAAAAACGGGGGAATAAAATTTTCTTATTTCCAAACGCATGTGAAAACTATAGAAAGTCGTTATGAAGTAGATTGTGCATACTTTGTTGATTCCATTTATGAAATAAAACACATTTTCTAAAAACTCGTGTTTTTTAAGAAATCATGTAAACCTTCTTGAAGCTGTGATTTTAAAAAACGGGGGAAGTAAGCTTTTCTTATTTCCAAACACATGCGCAAACTATAGAAAGTCATTATGACGTAGAATGTGCATACTTTGTTGATTCCATTTATGAAATAAAACACATTTTCTAAAAAATCATGTTTTTTAACAAATCATGTAAACCTTCTAGAAGCTGTGATTTTAAAAAACGGGGGAAGTAAGCTTTTCTTATTTCTAAACGCATGCGCAAACTATAGAAAGTCGTTCTGACGTAGAATGTGTATACTTTGTTGATTCTATTTATGAAATAAAACACATTTTCTAAAAACTCGTGTTTTTTAAGAAATCATGTAAACCTTCTAGAAGCTGTGATTTTAAAAAACGGGGAAGGTAATCTTTTCTTATTTCTGGACGCATGCACAAACTATAGAAAATCGTTATGACGTAGAATGTGCATACTTTCTTCATTCCATTTATCAAATAAAACACATTTTCTAAAAACTCGTGTTTTTTACGAAATCATGTAAACCTTCTAGAATCCGTGATTTTAAAAAATGGTGGAAGTAAGCTTTTCTTATTTCCGGACGCATGCGCAAACTCTAGAAAGTCGTTATTACGTAGAATGTGCATACTTTGTTGATTCTATTTATGAAATAAAACACCTTTTCTAAAAACACGTGTTTTTTAAGAAATCATGTAAACCTTCTAGAAGCTGTGATTTTAAAAAACGGGGGAAGTAAGCTTTTCTTATTTCCAAACGCATGCGCAAACTATAGAAAGTCGTTATGACGTAGAATGTCTATACTTTGTTGATTCCATTTATGAAATAAAACACATTTTCTAAAAACTCGTGTTTTTTAAGAAATCATGTAAACCTTCAAGAAGCTTTGATTTTAAAAAACGATGGAAGTAAGCTTTTCTTATATCCGGACGCATGCGCAAACTATAGAAAGTCGTTATGACATAGAATGTGCATACTTTGTTGATTCCATTTATGAAATAAAACACATTTTCTAAAAACTCGTGTTTTTTACGAAATCATGTAATCCTTCTAGAAGCTGTGATTTTAAAAAACGGGGGAAGTAAGCTTTTCTTATTTTCGGAAGAATGCGCAAACTGTAGAAAGTCGTTATGATGTAGAATGTGCATACTTTGTTGATTCCATTTATGAAATAAAACACATTTTATAAAAACTCGTGTTTTTTAAGAAATCATGTAAACCTTCTAGAAGCTGTGATTTTAAAAAATAGGGGAAGTAAGCTTTTCTTATTTCGAAACGCATGCGTAAACTATAGAAAGTCGTTATGACATAGAATGTGCTATGACGTAGAATGTGCATACTTTGTAGATTCCATTTATGAAATAAAACACATTTTCTAAAAACTCGTGTTTTTTACTAAATCATGTAAACCTTCTATAAGCTGTGATTTTAAAAAACAAGGGAAGTAACCTTTTCTTATTTCCGGATGCATGCGCAAACTATTGAAAGTCGCTATGACGTAGAATGTGCATACTTTGTTGATTCCATTTATGAAATAGAACACATTTTCTAAAAATTCGTGTTTTTTAAGAAATCATGTAAACCTTCTAGAAGCTGTGATTTTAAAAAATGGGGGAAGTAAGCTTTTCTTTTTTCCAAACGCATGCGCAAACTATAGAAAGTCGTTATGACGTAGAATGTGCATACTTTGTTGATTCTATTTATGAAACAAAACACATTTTCTAAAAACTCGTGTTTTTTAAGAAATCATGTAAACCTTCTAGAAGCTGTGATTTTAAAAAACGGGGGAAGTAATCTTTTCTTATTTCCAAACGCATGCGCAAACTATAGAAAGTCGTTATGACGTAGAATTTGCATACTTTGTTGATTCCATTTATTTAATAAAACACATTTTCTAAAAACTCATGTTTTTTAAGAAATCATGCAAAACTCCTCGAATCTGTGATTTTAAAAAACGAGGGAGGTAAGCTTTTCTTATTTCCGGACGCATGCACAAACTATAGAAATCATGTAAACGAGGGAGGTAAGCTTTTCTTATTTCCTTTGTTGATTCCATTTATGAAATAAAACACATTTTCTAAAACCTCGTGTTTTTTACGAAATCATGTAAACCTTCTAGAATCCGTGATTTTAAAAAATGGTGGAAGTAAGCTTTTCTTATTTCCGGACGCATGCGCAAACTATAGAAAGTCGTTATGACGTAGAATGTGCATACTTTCTTGATTCTATTTATGAAATAAAACACATTTTCTAAAAACTCGTGTTTTTTAAGAAATCATGTAAACCTTCTAGAAGCTGTGATTTTAAAAAACGGGGGAAGTAAGCTTTTCTTATTTCCAAATGCATGCGCAAACTATAGAAAGTCATTATGACGTAGAATGTGCATACTTTGTTCATTCCATTTATGAAATAAAACACATTTTCTAAAAACTCGTGTTTTTTCATAAATCATGTAAACCTTCTAGAACCTGTGATTTTAAAAAACGGGGGAAGTAAGCTTTTCTTATTTCTGGACGCATGCGCAAACTATAGAAAGTCGTTACGACGTAGAATGTGCATACTTTGTTGATTCCATTTATGAAATAAAACACATTTTCTAAAAACTCGTGTTTTTTAAGAAATCATGTAAACCTTCTAGAAGCTGTGATTTTAAAAAACGGTGGAAGTAAGCTTTTCTTATTTCCAAACGCATGCGCAAACTATAGAAAGTCGCTATGACATAGAATGTGCATAATTTGTTGATTCCATTTATGAAATAAAACACATTTTCTAAAAACTCGTGTTTTTTAAGAAATCATGTAAACCTTCTAGAAGCTGTGATTTTAAAAAATGGTGGAAGTAAGCTTTTCTTATTTCCAAACGAATGCGCAAACTATAGAAAGTCGTTATGACGTAGAATGTGCATACTTTGTTGATTCCATTTATGAAATAAAACACATTTTCTAAAAGCTCGTGTTTTTTAAGAAATCATGTAAACCTTCTAGAAGCTGTGATTTTAAAAATCGGTGGAAGTAAGCTTTTCTTATTTCCAAACGCAAGCGCAAACGATAGAAAGTCGTGATGACGTAGAATGTGCATACTTTGTTGATTCCATTTATGAAATAAAACACATTTTCTAAAAACTCGTGTTTTCTAAGGAATCATGTAAACCTTCTAGAAGCTGTGATTTTAAAAAACGAGGGAAGTAAGTTTTTCTTATTTTCAAACGCATGCGCAAACTATAGAGAGTCGTTATGAAGTAGACTGTGCATACTTTGTTGATTCCATTTATGAAATAAAACACATTTTCTAAAAACTCGTGTTTTTTAAGAAATCATGTAAACCTTCTAGGAGCTGTGATTTTAAAAAACGGGGGAAGTAAGCTTTTCTTATTTCCAAACGCATGCACAAACTATAGAAAGTTGTTATGACGTAGAATGTGCATACTTTGTTGGTTCCATTTATGAAATAAAACACATTTTCTAAAAACTCGTGTTTTTTAAGAAATCTTGTATACCTTCTACAAGCTGTGATTTTAAAAATCGGGGGAAGTAAGCTTTTCTTATTTCCGGACGCATGCACAAACTATAGAAAGTCATTATGACGTAGAATGGGCATACTTTGTAGATTCCATTTATGAAATAAAACACATTTTCTAAAAACTCGTGTTTTTTACGAAATCATGTAAACCATCTAGAAGCTGTGATTTTAATAAATAGTGGAAGTAAGCTTTTCTTATTTCCAGACGCATGCGCAAACTATAGAGCGTCGTTATGACGTAGAATGTGCATACTTTGTAGATTCCATTTATGAAATAAAACACATTTTCTAAAAACTCGTGTTTCTTACGAAATCATGTAAACCTTCTAGAAGCTGTGATTTTAAAAAACGGTGGAAGTAAGCTTTTCTTATTTCCGGACGCATGCGGAAACTATAGAAAGTCATTATGACGTAGAATGTGCGTACTTTGTTGATTCCATTTATGAAATAAAACACATTTTCTAAAAACTCGTGTTTTTTAAGAAATCATGTAAACCTTCTAGAAGCTGTGATTTTAAAAAATGGGGGAAATAAGTTTTTCTTTTTTCCAAATGCATGCGCAAACTATAGAAAGTCGTTATGACGTAGAATGTGCATACTTTGTTGATTCCATCCATTTAATAAAACACATTTTCTAAAAACTCGTGTTTTTTCAAAAATCATGTAAACCTTCTAGAAGCTGTGATTTTAAAAAAGGGGAAAGTAAGCTTTTCTTATTTCCGGACGCCTGCGCAAACTATAGAAAGTCGTTATGACGTAGAATGTGCAGACTTTGTTGATTCCATTTATGAAATAAAACACATTTTGTAAAAACTCTTGTTTTTTAAAAAATCATGTAAACCTTCTAGACGCTGTGATTTTAAAAAATGGGGGAAGTAAGCTTTTCTTATTTCGAAACGCATGCGCAAACTATAGAAAGTCGTTATGACATAGAATGTGCATACTTTGTTGATTCCATTTATGAAATAAAACACATTTTCTAAAAACTCGTGTTTTTTATGAAATCATGTAAACCTTCTAGAAGCTGTGATTTTAAAAAATGGGGGAAGTAAGCTTTTCTTATTTCCAAACGGATGCGCAAACTATAGAAAGTCATTATGACGTAGAATGTGCATACTTTGTTGATTCCATTTATGAAATAAAACACATTTTCTAAAAACTCGTGTTTTTTCAGAAATCATCTAAACCTTCTAGAAGCTGTGATTTTAAAAAACGAGGCAAGTAAGCTTTTCTTATTTCCAGATGCATGCGCAAACTATAGAAAGTCGTTATGACATAGAATGTGCCTACTTTGTTGATTCCATTTATGAAATAAAACACATTTTCTAAAAACTCGTATTTTTTAACAAATCATGTAAACCTTCTAGAAGCTGTGATTTTAAAAAACTGTGGAAGTAAGCTTTTCTTATTTCCAAACGCATGCGCAAACTATAGAACGTCGCTATGACATAGAATGTGCAAAATTTGTTGATTCCATTTATGAAATAAAACACTTTTTCTAAAAACTCGTGTTTTTTAAGAAATCATGTAAACCTTCTAGAAGCTGTGATTTAAAAAAATTGTGGAAGTAAGCTTTTCTTATATCCAAACGAAAGCGCAAACTATAGAAAGTCGTTATGACGTAGAATGTGCATACTTTGTTGATTCCATTTATGAAATAAAACACATTTTCTAAAAACTCGTGTTTTTTAAGAAATCATGTAAACCTTCTAGAAGCTGTGATTTTAAAAATCGGTGGAAGTAAGCTTTTCTTATTTCCAAACGCATGCGCAAACTATAGAAAGTCGTGATGACGTAGAATGTGCATACTTTGTTGATTCCATTTATGAAATAAAACACATTTTCTAAAAACTCATGTTTTTTAAGAAATCATGTAAACCTTCTAGAATCCGTGATTTTAAAAAATGGTGGAAGTAAGCTTTTATTATTTCCGGACGCATGCGCAAACTATAGAAAGTCGTTATGAAATAGAATGTGCATACTTTGTTGATTCCATTTATGAAATAAAACACATTTTCTCAAAGATCGTGTTTTTTAAGTAATCATGTAAACCTTCTAGAAGCTGTGATTTTAAAAAACGGGGGAAGTAAGCTTTTCTTATTTCCAAACACATGCGCAAACTATAGAAAGTCGTTATGACGTAGAATGTGCATACTTTGTTGATTCCATTTATGAAATAAAACACATTTTCTAAAAAGTCGTGTTTTTTAAGAAATAATGTAAACCTTCTAGAATCCGTGATTTTAAAAAATGGTGGAAGTAAGCTTTTCTTATTTCCGGACGCTTGCACAAACTATAGAAAGTCGTTATGACGTAGAATGTGCAAACTTTGTTGATTCTATTTATGAAATAAAACTCATTTTCTCAAAACTCGTGTTTTTTAAGAAATCATGTAAACCTTCTAGAAGCTGTGATTTTAAAAAACGGGGGAAGTAAGCTTTTCTTATTTCCAAACGCATGCGCAAACTATAGAAAGTCGTTATGACGTAGAATGTGCATACTTTTTTGATTCCATTTATGAACTAAAACACATTTTCTAAAAACTCGTGTTTTTTCAGAAATCATGTAAACCTTCTAAAAGCTGTGATTTTAAAAAACTGGGGAAGTAAGCTTTTCTTATTTCCGGACGCATGCGCAAACTTTAGAAAGTCGTTATGACGTAGAATGTGCATACTTTCTTTATTCCATTTATGAAATAAAACACGTTTTCTAAAAACTCGTGTTTTTTAAGAAATCATGTAAACCTTCTAGAAGCTGTGATTTTAAAAAATGGTGGAATTAAGCTTTTCTTGTTTCCAAACGCATGCGCAAACTATAGAAAGTCACTATGACATAGAATGTGCATAATTTGTTGATTCCATTTATGAAATAAAACACATTTTCTAAAAACTCGTATTTTTTAACAAATCATGTAAACCTTCTAGAAGCTGTGATTTTAAAAAACGGTGGAAGTAAGCTTTTCTTATTTCCAAACGCATGCGCAAACTATAGAAAGTCGCTACGACATAGAATGTGCATACTTTGTTCATTCCATTTATGAAATAAAACACATTTTCTAAAAACTCGTGTTTTTTACGAAATCATGTAAACCTTCTAGAATCCGTGATTTTAAAAAATGGTGGAAGTAAGCTTTTCTTATTTCCGAACGCATGCGCAAACTATAGAAAGTTGTTATGACGTAGAATGTGCATACTTTGTTGATTCTATTTATGAAATAAAACACATTTTCTAAAAACTCTTGGTTTTTAAGAAATCATGTAAACCTTCTAGAAGCTGTGATTTTAAAAAACGGGGGAAGTAAGCTTTTCTTATTTCCGGACGGATGCGCAAACTATAGAAAGTCGTTATGACGTAGAATGTGCATACTTTGTTGATTCCATTTATGAAAGAAAAAACATTTTCTAAAAACTCGTGTTTTTTAAGTAATCATGTAAACCTTCTAGAAGCTGTGATTTTAAAAAACGGTGGAAGTAAGCTTTTCTTATTTCCGGACGAATGCGCAAACTATAGAAAGTCGTTATGTCATAGAATGTGCATACTTTGTTGATTCCATTTATGAAATAAAACACATTTTCTAAAAACGCATGTTTTTTAAGAAATCGTGTAAACCTTCTAGAAGCTGTGATTTCAAAAAATGGTGGAAGTAAGCTTTTCTTATTTCCGGACGCATGCGCAAACTATAAAAAGTCGTTATGACATAGAATGTGCATACTTTGTTGATTCCATTTATGAAATAAAACACATTTTCTAAAAACTCTTGTTTTTTAAGAAATCATGTAAACCTTCTAGAAGCTATGATTTTAAAACATGGTGGAAGTAAGCTTTTCTTATTTCCGGACGCATGCACAAACTATAGAAGTTCGTTATGACGTAGAATGTGTAAACCTTCTAGAAGCTGTGATTTTAAAAAACGGGGGAAATAAGCTTTTTCTTATTTCCAAACGCATGGGGAAACTATAGAAAGTCGTTATGAAGTAGAATGTGCATTCTTTGTTGATTCCATTTAGGAAATAAAACACATTTTCTAAAAAATCATGTTTTTTAAGAAATCATGTAAACCTTCTAGAAGCTGTGATTTTAAAAAACGGGGGAAGTAAGCTTTTCTTATTTCCAAACGCATTTGCAAACTATAGAAAGTCGTTATGATGTAGAATGTGCATACTTTGTTGATTCCATTTATGAAATAAAACACATTTTCTTAAAACTCGTGTTTTTTAAGAAATTATGTAAACCTTCTAGAAGTTGTGATTTTAAAAAATGGGGGAAGTAAGCTTTTCTTATTTCTGGATGCATGCGCAAACTATAGAAAGTCGTTATGACGTAGAATGTGTATACTCTGTAGATTCCATTTATGAAATAAAACACATTTTCTAAAAACTCGTGTTTTTTACGAAATCATGTAAACCTTCTAGATGCTGTGATTTTAAAAAACAGTGGAAGTATGCTTTTCTTATTTCCAGACGCATGCGCAAACTATACAAAGTTTTTATGAGGCAGAATGTGCATACTTTGTAGATTACATTTATGAAATAAAACACATTTTCTAAAAACTCGTGTTTTTTACGAAATCATGTAAACCTTCTAGAAGCTGTGATTTTAAAAAACGGGGGAAGTAAGCTTTTCATATTTCCAGACGCATGCGCAAACTATAAAAAGTCGTTATGACATAGAATGTGCATACTTTGTTGATTCCATTTATGAAATAAAACACAGCTTCTAAAAACTCGTATTTTTTAAGAAATCATGTAAACCTTCTAGAAGCCGTGATTTTAAAAAACGGGGGAAGTAAGCTTTTCTTATTTCCAAACGCATGCGTAAACTAAAGAAAGTCGTTATGATGTAGAATGTGCATACTTTGTAGATTCCATTTATGAAATAAAATACATTTTCTAAAAACTCGTGTTTTTTAGGAAATCATGTAAACCTTCTAGAAGCTTTGATTTTAAAAAACGGTGGAAGTAATCTTTTCTTATTTCCGGACGAATGCGCAAACTATAGAAAGTCGTTATGACTTAGAATGTGCATACTTTGTTGATTCCATTTATGAAATAAAACACATTTTCTAAGAACTCGTGTTTTTTAAGAAATCATGTAAACCTTCTAGAAGCTGTGATTTTAAAAAACGGTGGAAGTAAGCTTTTCTTATTTCCAGACGCTTGCGCAAACTATAGAAAGTGGTTATGACGTAGAATGTGCATACTTTGTAGATTCCATTTATGAAATAAAACACATTTTCTAAAAACTCGTGTTTTTTAAGAAATCGTGTAAACCTTCTAGAAGCTGTGATTTTAAAAAACGGGGGAAGTAAGCTTTTCTTATTTCCAAACGCATGCGGAAACTATAGAAAGTCGTTATGACGTAGAATGTGCATACTTTGTTGATTCCATTTATGAAATAAAACACATTTTTTAAAAAACACAGCTTCTAAAAACTCGTGTTTTTTAGGAAATCATGTAAACCTTCTAGAAGCTTTGATTTTAAAAAACGGTGGAAGTAATCATTTCTTATTTCTGGTCGAATGCGCAAACTATAGAAAGTCGTTATGACTTAGAATGTGCATACTTTGTTGATTCCATTTATGAAATAAAACACATTTTCTAAGAACTCGTGTTTTTTAAGAAATCATGTAAACCTTCTAGAAGCTGTGATTTTAAAAAACGGTGGAAGTAAGATTTTCTTATTTCCAGACGCATGCGCAAACTATAGAAAGTCGTTATGACGTAGAATGTGCATACTTTGTAGATTCCATTTATGAAATAAAACACATTTTCTAAAAACTCGTGTTTTTTAAGAAATCGTGTAAACCTTCTAGAAGCTGTGATTTTAAAAAACGGGGGAAGTAAGCTTTTCTTATTTCCAAACGCATGCGGAAACTATAGAAAGTCGTTATGACGTAGAATGTGCATACTTTGTTGATTCCATTTATGAAATAAAACACATTTTCTAAAAAATCATGTTTTTTAACAAATCATGTAAACCTTCTAGAAGCTGTGATTTTAAAAAACGGGGGAAGTAAGCTTTTCTTATTTCCAAACGCATGCGCAAACTATAGAAAGTCGTTATGATGTAGAATGTGCATACTTTGTTGATTCCATTTATGAAATAAAACACATTTTCTAAAAACTCGTGTTTTTTAAGAAATCATGTAAACCTTCTAGAAGTTATGATTTTAAAAAACGGGGGAAGTAAGCTTTTCTTATTTCCGGACGCATGCGCAAACTATAGAAAGTCGTTATGACGTAGAATGTGTATACTCTGTAGATTCCATTTATGAAATAAAACACATTTTCTAAAAACTCATGTTTTTTACGAAATCATGTAAACCTTCTAGATGCTGCGATTTTAAAAAACAGTGGAAGTAAGCTTTTCTTATTTCCGGACGCATGCGCAAACTATACAAAGTTTTTATGAGGCAGAATGTGCATACTTTGTAGATTACATTTATTAAATAAAACACATTTTCTAAAAACTCGTGTTTTTTACGAAATCATGTAAACCTTCTAGAAGCTGTGATTTTAAAAAACGGTGGAAGTAAGATTTTCTTATTTCCGGACGCATGCGCAAACTATAGAAAGTCGTTATGACGTAGAATGTGCATACTTTGTTGATTTTATTTATGAAATAAAACACATTTTCTAAAAACTCGTGTTTTTTAAGAAATCATGTACACCTTCTAGAAGCTGTGATTTTAAAAAATGGGGGAAGTAAGCTTTTCTTATTTCCAAACGCATGCGCAAACTATAGAAATTCGTTATGACGTAGAATGTGCATACTTTGTAGATTCCATTTATGAAATAAAACACATTTTCTAAAAACTCGTGTTTTTTACGAAATCATGTAAACCTTCTAGAAGCTGTGATTTTAAAAAACGATGGAAGTAAGCTTTTCTTATTTCCGGACGAATGCGCAAACTATAGAAATTCGTTATGATGTAGAATGTGCATACTTTGTTGATTCCATTTATGAAATAAGACACCTTTTCTAAAAACTCATGTTTTTTAGGAAATCGTGTAAACCTTCTAGAAGCTGTGATTTTAAAAAACGGGGGAAGTAAGCTTTTCTTATTTCCGGACGCATGCGCAAACTATAGAAATTCTTTATGACATAGAATGTGCATACTTTGTTGATTCCATTTATGAAATAAAACACAGTTTCTAAAAACTCGTATTTTGTAAGAAATCATGTAAACCTTCTAGAAGCCGTGATTTTAAAAAACGGGGGAAGTAAGCTTTTCGTATTTCGAAACGCATGCGTAAAATACAGAAAGTCGTTATGACGTAGAATGTGCATACTTTGTAGATTCCATTTATGAAATAAAATACATTTTCTAAAAACTCGTGTTTTTTAGGAAATCATGTAAACCTTCTAGAAGCTTTGATTTTAAAAAACGGTGGAAGTAATCTTTTCTTATTTCCGGACGAATGCGCAAACTATAGAAAGTCGTTATGACTTAGAATGTGCATACTTTGTTGATTCCATTTATAAAATAAAACACATTTTCTAAGAACTCGTGTTTTTTAAGAAATCATGTAAACCTTCTAGAAGCTGTGATTTTAAAAAACGGTGGAAGTAAGCTTTTCTTATTTCCAGACGCATGCGCAAACTATAGAAAGTGGTTATGACGTAGAATGTGCATACTTTGTTGATTCCATTTATGAAATAAAACACATTTTCTAAAAACTCATTTTTTTTAAGAAATCATGTAAACCTTCTAGAAGCTGTGATTTTAAAAAACGGGGGAAGTAAGCTTTTCTTATTTCCGGACGCATGCGCAAACTATAGAAAGTCGTTATGACGTAGAATGTACATACTTTGTAGATTCCATTTATGAAATAAAACACATTTTCTAAAAACTCGTGTTTTTTACGAAATCATGTAAACCTTCTAGAAGCTGTGATTTTAAAAAACGATGGAAGTAAGCTTTTCTTATTTCCAAACGCATGCGCAAACTATAGAAAGTTGTTATGACGTATAATGTCCATACTTTGTTGATTCTATTTATTAAATAAAACACATTTTCTAAAAACTCTTGTTTTTTAAGAAATCATGTAAACCTTCTAGAAGCTGTGATTTTAAAAAACGGTGGAAGTAAGCTTTTATTATTTCCGGACGGATGCGCAAACTATAGAAAGTCGTTATGACATAGAATGTGCATACTTTGTTGATTCCATTTATGAAATAAAACACATTTTCTAAAAATTCGTGTTTTTTAAGAAATCGTGTAAACCTTCTAGAAGCTGTGATTTCAAAAAATGGTGGAAGTAAGCTTTTCTTATTTCCAAACGCATGCGCAAACTATAGAAAGTCGTTATGACGTAGAATGTGCATACTTTGTTGATTCTATTTATGAAATAAAACACATTTTCTAAAAACTCGTGTTTTTTAAGAAATCATGTAAACCTTCTAGAAGCTGTGATTTTAAAAAACGGGGGAAGTAAGCTTTTCTTATTTCCGGAAGCATGCGCAAAATATAGAAAGTCGTTATGATGTAGAATGTGCATACTTTGTAGATTCCGTTTATGAAATAAAACACATTTTCTAAAAACTCGTGTTTTTTACGAAATCACGTAAACCTTCTAAAAGCTGTGATTTTAAAAAACGGTGGAAGTAAGCTTTTCTTATTTCCAAACGCATGCGCAAACTATAGAAAGTCGTTATGACGTATAATGTCCATACTTTGTTGATTCTATTTATGAAATAAAACACATTTTCTAAAAACTCGTGTTTTTTAACAAATCATGTAAACCTTCTAGAAGCTGTGATTTTAAAAAACAGTGGAAGTAAGCTTTTCTTATTTCCAGACGAATGCACAAACTATAGAAAGTCGTTATGACATAGAATGTGCATACTTTGTTGATTCCATTTATGAAATAAAACACATTTTCTAAAAATTTGTGTTTTTTAAGAAATCGTGTAAACCTTCTAGAAGTTGTGATTTCAAAAAACGGTGGAAGTAAGCTTTTCTTATTTCCGGACGCATGCGCAAACTATAAAAAGTCGTTATGACATAGAATGTGCATACTTTGTTGATTCCATTTATGAAATAAAACACATTTTCTAAAAACTCGTGTTTTTTAAGAAATGATGTAAACCTTCTAGAAGCTGTGATTTTAAAAAATGGTGGAAGTAAGCTTTTCTTATTTCCGGACACATGCGCAAACTATAGAAGTTCGTTATGACGTAGAATGTGCATACTTTGTTGATTCCATTTGTGATATAAAACACATTTTCTAAAAACTCGTGTTTTTTACTAAATCATGTAAAACTTCTAGAAGCTGTGATTTTAAAAAACGGGGGAAATAAGCTTTTCTTATTTCCAAACGCATGCGGAAACTATAGAAAGTCGCTATGACGTAGAATGTGCATACTTTGTTGATTCCATTTATGAAATAAAACACATTTTCTAAAAAATCGTGTTTTTTAAGAAATCATGTAAACCTTCTAGAAGCTGTGATTTTAAAAAACGGGGGAAGTAAGCTTTTCTTATTTCCAAACGCATGCGCAAACTATAGAAAGTCGTTATGACGTAGAATGTGCATACTTTGTTGATTCCATTTATGAAATAAAACACATTTTCTAAAAACTCCTGTTTCTTAAGAAATCATGTAAACCTTCTAGAAGCTGTGATTTTAAAAAACGGGGGAAGTAAGCTTTTCTTATTTCCGGACGCATGCGCAAACTATAGAAATCGTTATGACGTAGAATGTGCATACTTTGTAGATTCCATTTATGAAATAAAACACATTTTCTAAAAACTCATGTTTTTTACGAAATCATGTAAACCTTCTAGAAGCTTTGATTTTAAAAAACGGGGGAAGTAAGCTTTTCTTATTTCCAAACGCATGCACAAACTATAGAAAGTCGTTATGACGTAGAATTAGCATACTTTGTTGATTCCATTTATGAAATAAAACACATTTTCTAAAAACTCGTGTTTTTTAAGAAATCTTGTATACCTTCTAGAATCCGTGATTTTAAAAAATGGTGGAAGTAAGCTTTTCTGATTTCCGGACGAATGCGCAAACTATAGAAAGTCGTTATGACTTAGAATGTGCATACTTTGTTGATTCCATTTATGAAATAAAACACATTTTCTAAAAATTCGTGTTTTTTAAGAAATCGTGTCAACCTTCTAGAAGCTGTGATTTCAAAAAATGGTGGAAGTAAGCTTTTCTTATTTCCGGACGCATGCGCAAACTATAAAAAGTCGTTATGACATAGAATGTGCATACTTTGTTGATTCCATTTATGAAATAAAACACATTTTCTAAAAATTCCTGTTTTTTAAGAAATCGTGTAAACCTTCTAGAAGCTGTGATTTCAAAAAATGGTGGAAGTAAGCTTTTCTTATTTCCGGAAGCATGCGCAAACTATAAAAAGTCGTTATGACATAGAATGTGCATACTTTGTTGATTCCATTTATGAAATAAAACACATTTTCTAAAAACTCGTGTTTTTTATGAAATCATGTAAACCTTCTAGAAGCTGTGATTTTAAAAAATGGTGGAAGTAAGCTTTTCTTATTTCCGGACGCATGCGCAAACTATAGAAGTTCATTATGACGTAGAATGTGCATACTTTGTTGATTCCATTTATGATATAAAACACATTTTCTAAAAACTCGTGTTTTTTACGAAATCATGTAAAACTTCTAGAACTGTGATTTTAAAAAACGGGGGAAATAAGCTTTTCTTATTTCCAAACGCATGCGGAAACTATAGAAAGTCGCTATGACGTAGAATGTGCATACTTTGTTGATTCCATTTATGAAATAAAACACATTTTCTAAAAAATCGTGTTTTTTAAGAAATCATGTAAACCTTCTAGAAGCTGTGATTTTAAAAAACGGGGGAAGTAAGCTTTTCTTATTTCCAAACGCATGCGCAAACTATAGAAAGTCGTTATGATGTAGAATGTGCATACTTTGTTGATTCCATTTATGAAATAAAACACACTTTCTAAAAACTCGTGTTTTTTAAGAAATCATGTAAACCTTCTAGAAGCTGTGATTTTAAAAAACGGGTGAAGTAAGCTTTTCTTATTTCCGGACGCATGTGCAAACTATAGAAGGTTGTTATGACGTAGAATGTGCATACTTTGTAGATTCCATTTATGAAATAAAACACATTTTCTAAAAACTCGTGTTTTTTACGAAATCATGTAAACCTTCTAGATGCTGTGATTTTAAAAAACAGTGGAAGTAAGCTTTTCTTATTTCCGGACGCATGCGCAAACTATAGAAAGTCGTTATGACATAGAATGTGCATACTTTGTTGATTCCATTTATGAAATAAAACAAAGTTTCTAAAAACTCATGTTTTTTAAGAAATCATGTAAACCTTCTAGAAGCTGTGATTTTAAAAAACGGGGGAAGTAAGCTTTTCTTATTTCCAAACGCATGCGTAAACTACAGAAAGTCGTTATGACGTAGAATGTGCATACTTTGTAGATTCCATTTATGAAATAAAATACAGTTTCTAAAAACTCGTGTTGTTTACGAAATCATGTAAACCTTCTAGAAGCTTTGATTTTAAAAAACGGTGGAAGTAATCTTTTCTTATTTCCGGACGAATGCGCAAACTATAGAAAGTCGTTATGACTTAGAATGTGCATACTTTGTTGATTGCATTTATGAAATAAAACACATTTTCTAAAAACTCGTGTTTTTTAAGAAATCATGTAAACCTTCTAGAAGCTGTGATTTTAAAAAACGGTGGAAGTAAGCTTTTCTTATTTCCGGACGCATGCACAAACTATAGAAAGTGGTTATGACGTAGAATGTGCATACTTTGTTGATTCCATTTATGAAATAAAACACATTCTCTAAAAACTCGTGTTTTTTAGGAAATCATGTAACCCTTCTAGAAGCTGTGATTTTAAAAAACGGGGGAAGTAAGCTTTTCTTATTTCCGGACGCATGCGCAAACTATAGAAAGTCGTTATGACATAGAATGTGCATACTTTGTAGATTCCATTGATGAAATAAAACACATATTCTAAAAACTCGTGTATTTTACGAAATCATGTAAAACTTCTAGAATCCGTGATTTTAAAAAATGGTGGAAGTAAGCTTTTCTTATTTCCGGACGCATGCGCAAACTATAGAAAGTCGTTATCACGTAGAATGTGCATACTTTGTAGATTCCATTTATGAAATAAAACACATTTTCTAAAAACTCGTGTTTTTTAAGAAATCATGTAAACCTTCTAGAAGCTGTGATTTTAAAAAACGGGGGAAGTAAGCTTTCCTTATTTCCAAACGCATGCGCAAACTATAGAAAGACGTTATGACGTAGAATGCGCATACTTTGTTGAGTCCATTTATGAAATAAAACACATTTTCTAAAAACTCGTGCTTCTTAAGAAATCATGTAAACCTTTTAGAAGCTGTGATTTTAAAAAACAGGGGAAGTAAGCTTTTCTTATTTCCCGACGCATGCGCAAACTATAGAAATCGTTATGACGTAGAATGTGCATACTTTGTTGATTCCATTTATCAAATAAAACACATTTTCTAAAAACTCGTGTTTTTTAAGAAATGATGTAAACCTTCTAGAAAATGTGATTTTAAAAAACGGGGGAAGTAAGCTTTTCTTATTTCCAAACGCATGCCCAAACTATAGAAAGTCGTTATGACGTAGAATGTGCATACTTTGTAGATTCCATTTATGAAATAAAACACATTTTCTAAAAACTCGTGTTTTTTAAGAAGTCATGTAAACCTTCTAGAAGCTGTGATTTTAAAAAACGGTGGAAGTAAGCCTTTCTTATTTCCGGACGCATGCGCAAACTATAGAAAGTCGTGATGACGTAGAATGTGCATACTTTGTTGATTCCATTTATGAAATAAAACACTGTTTCTAAAAACTCATGTTTTTTAAGAAATCATGTAAACCTTCTAGAAGTTGTGATTTTAGAAAACGGTGGAAGTAAGCTTTTCTTATTTCCGGACGCATGCGCAAACTATAGAAAGTCATTATGACGGAGAATGTGCATACTTTGTAGATTCCATTTATGAAATAAAACACATTTTCTGAAAACTCGTGTTTTTCAAGAAATCATGTAAACCTTTTAGAAGCTGTGATTTTAAAAAACGGGAGAAGTAAGCTTTTCTTATTTCCAAACGCATGCGAAAACTATAGAAAGTCGTTATGAAGTAGAATGTGCATACTTTGTAGATTCCATTTATGAAATAAAACACATTTTCAAAAAACTCGTGTTTTTTAAGAAATCATGTAAACCTTCTAGAAGCTGTGATTTTAAAAAACGGTGGAAGTAAGCTTTTCTTATTTCCGGACGCATGCGCAAACTATAGAAAGTCGTTATGACGTAGAATGTGCATACTTTGTTGATTCGATTTGTGAAATAAAACAAAGTTTCTAAAAACTCGTGTTTTTTAAGAAATCATGTAAACCTTCTAGAAGTTGTGATTTTAAAAAACGGTGGAAGTAAGCTTTTCTTATTTCCGGACGCATGCGCAAACTATAGAAAGTCGTTATGACATAGAATGTGCATACTTTGTTGATTCCATTTATGAAATAAAACATATTTTGTAAAAACTCGTGTTTTTTAACAAATCATGTAAACCTTCTAGAAGCTGTGATTTTAGAAAACGGGGGAAGTAAGCTTTCCTTATTTCCAAACGCATGCGAAAACTATAGAAAGTCGTTATGACGTAGAATGTGCATACTTTGTTGATTCCATTTATGAAATAAAACACATTTTCTAAAAACTCATTTTTTTTAAGAAATCATGTAAACCTTCTAGAAGCTGTGATTTTAAAAAACGGGGGAAGTAAGCTTTTCTTATTTCCGGACGCATGCGCAAACTATAGAAAGTCGTTATGACGTAGAATGTGCATACTTTGTAGATTCCATTTATGAAATAAAACACATTTTCTAAAAACTCGTGTTTTTTACGAAATCATGTAAAGCTTCTAGAAGCTGTGATTTTAAAAAACGATGGAAGTAAGCTTTTCTTATTTCCAAACGCATGCGCAAACTATAGAAAGTTGTTATGACGTATAATGTCCATACTTTGTTGATTCTATTTATTAAATAAAACACATTTTCTAAAAACTCTTGTTTTTTAAGAAATCATGTAAACCTTCTAGAAGCTGTGATTTTAAAAAACGGTGGAAGTAAGCTTTTATTATTTCCGGACGGATGCGCAAACTATAGAAAGTCGTTATGACATAGAATGTGCATACTTTGTTGATTCCATTTATGAAATAAAACACATTTTCTAAAAATTCGTGTTTTTTAAGAAATCGTGTAAACCTTCTAGAAGCTGTGATTTCAAAAAATGGTGGAAGTAAGCTTTTCTTATTTCCAAACGCATGCGCAAACTATAGAAAGTCGTTATGACGTAGAATGTGCATACTTTGTTGATTCTATTTATGAAATAAAACACATTTTCTAAAAACTCGTGTTTTTTAAGAAATCATGTAAACCTTCTAGAAGCTGTGATTTTAAAAAACGGGGGAAGTAAGCTTTTCTTATTTCCGGAAGCATGCGCAAAATATAGAAAGTCGTTATGATGTAGAATGTGCATACTTTGTAGATTCCGTTTATGAAATAAAACACATTTTCTAAAAACTCGTGTTTTTTACGAAATCACGTAAACCTTCTAAAAGCTGTGATTTTAAAAAATGGTGGAAGTAAGCTTTTCTTATTTCCAAACGCATGCGCAAACTATAGAAAGTCGTTATGACGTATAATGTCCATACTTTGTTGATTCTATTTATGAAATAAAACACATTTTCTAAAAACTCGTGTTTTTTAACAAATCATGTAAACCTTCTAGAAGCTGTGATTTTAAAAAACAGTGGAAGTAAGCTTTTCTTATTTCCAGACGAATGCACAAACTATAGAAAGTCGTTATGACATAGAATGTGCATACTTTGTTGATTCCATTTATGAAATAAAACACATTTTCTAAAAATTTGTGTTTTTTAAGAAATCGTGTAAACCTTCTAGAAGTTGTGATTTCAAAAAACGGTGGAAGTAAGCTTTTCTTATTTCCGGACGCATGCGCAAACTATAAAAAGTCGTTATGACATAGAATGTGCATACTTTGTTGATTCCATTTATGAACTAAAACACATTTTCTAAAAACTCGTGTTTTTTAAGAAATGATGTAAACCTTCTAGAAGCTGTGATTTTAAAAAATGGTGGAAGTAAGCTTTTCTTATTTCCGGACACATGCGCAAACTATAGAAGTTCGTTATGACGTAGAATGTGCATACTTTGTTGATTCCATTTGTGATATAAAACACATTTTCTAAAAACTCGTGTTTTTTACTAAATCATGTAAAACTTCTAGAAGCTGTGATTTTAAAAAACGGGGGAAATAAGCTTTTCTTATTTCCAAACGCATGCGGAAACTATAGAAAGTCGCTATGACGTAGAATGTGCATACTTTGTTGATTCCATTTATGAAATAAAACACATTTTCTAAAAAATCGTGTTTTTTAAGAAATCATGTAAACCTTCTAGAAGCTGTGATTTTAAAAAACGGGGGAAGTAAGCTTTTCTTATTTCCAAACGCATGCGCAAACTATAGAAAGTCGTTATGACGTAGAATGTGCATACTTTGTTGATTCCATTTATGAAATAAAACACATTTTCTAAAAACTCCTGTTTCTTAAGAAATCATGTAAACCTTCTAGAAGCTGTGATTTTAAAAAACGGGGGAAGTAAGCTTTTCTTATTTCCGGACGCATGCGCAAACTATAGAAATCGTTATGACGTAGAATGTGCATACTTTGTAGATTCCATTTATGAAATAAAACACATTTTCTAAAAACTCATGTTTTTTACGAAATCATGTAAACCTTCTAGAAGCTTTGATTTTAAAAAACGGGGGAAGTAAGCTTTTCTTATTTCCAAACGCATGCACAAACTATAGAAAGTCGTTATGACGTAGAATTAGCATACTTTGTTGATTCCATTTATGAAATAAAACACATTTTCTAAAAACTCGTGTTTTTTAAGAAATCTTGTATACCTTCTAGAATCCGTGATTTTAAAAAATGGTGGAAGTAAGCTTTTCTGATTTCCGGACGAATGCGCAAACTATAGAAAGTCGTTATGACTTAGAATGTGCATACTTTGTTGATTCCATTTATGAAATAAAACACATTTTCTAAAAATTCGTGTTTTTTAAGAAATCGTGTCAACCTTCTAGAAGCTGTGATTTCAAAAAATGGTGGAAGTAAGCTTTTCTTATTTCCGGACGCATGCGCAAACTATAAAAAGTCGTTATGACATAGAATGTGCATACTTTGTTGATTCCATTTATGAAATAAAACACATTTTCTAAAAATTCCTGTTTTTTAAGAAATCGTGTAAACCTTCTAGAAGCTGTGATTTCAAAAAATGGTGGAAGTAAGCTTTTCTTATTTCCGGAAGCATGCGCAAACTATAAAAAGTCGTTATGACATAGAATGTGCATACTTTGTTGATTCCATTTATGAAATAAAACACATTTTCTAAAAACTCGTGTTTTTTATGAAATCATGTAAACCTTCTAGAAGCTGTGATTTTAAAAAATGGTGGAAGTAAGCTTTTCTTATTTCCGGACGCATGCGCAAACTATAGAAGTTCATTATGACGTAGAATGTGCATACTTTGTTGATTCCATTTATGATATAAAACACATTTTCTAAAAACTCGTGTTTTTTACGAAATCATGTAAAACTTCTAGAACTGTGATTTTAAAAAACGGGGGAAATAAGCTTTTCTTATTTCCAAACGCATGCGGAAACTATAGAAAGTCGCTATGACGTAGAATGTGCATACTTTGTTGATTCCATTTATGAAATAAAACACATTTTCTAAAAAATCGTGTTTTTTAAGAAATCATGTAAACCTTCTAGAAGCTGTGATTTTAAAAAACGGGGGAAGTAAGCTTTTCTTATTTCCAAACGCATGCGCAAACTATAGAAAGTCGTTATGATGTAGAATGTGCATACTTTGTTGATTCCATTTATGAAATAAAACACACTTTCTAAAAACTCGTGTTTTTTAAGAAATCATGTAAACCTTCTAGAAGCTGTGATTTTAAAAAACGGGTGAAGTAAGCTTTTCTTATTTCCGGACGCATGTGCAAACTATAGAAGGTTGTTATGACGTAGAATGTGCATACTTTGTAGATTCCATTTATGAAATAAAACACATTTTCTAAAAACTCGTGTTTTTTACGAAATCATGTAAACCTTCTAGATGCTGTGATTTTAAAAAACAGTGGAAGTAAGCTTTTCTTATTTCCGGACGCATGCGCAAACTATAGAAAGTCGTTATGACATAGAATGTGCATACTTTGTTGATTCCATTTATGAAATAAAACAAAGTTTCTAAAAACTCATGTTTTTTAAGAAATCATGTAAACCTTCTAGAAGCTGTGATTTTAAAAAACGGGGGAAGTAAGCTTTTCTTATTTCCAAACGCATGCGTAAACTACAGAAAGTCGTTATGACGTAGAATGTGCATACTTTGTAGATTCCATTTATGAAATAAAATACAGTTTCTAAAAACTCGTGTTGTTTACGAAATCATGTAAACCTTCTAGAAGCTTTGATTTTAAAAAACGGTGGAAGTAATCTTTTCTTATTTCCGGACGAATGCGCAAACTATAGAAAGTCGTTATGACTTAGAATGTGCATACTTTGTTGATTGCATTTATGAAATAAAACACATTTTCTAAAAACTCGTGTTTTTTAAGAAATCATGTAAACCTTCTAGAAGCTGTGATTTTAAAAAACGGTGGAAGTAAGCTTTTCTTATTTCCGGACGCATGCACAAACTATAGAAAGTGGTTATGACGTAGAATGTGCATACTTTGTTGATTCCATTTATGAAATAAAACACATTCTCTAAAAACTCGTGTTTTTTAGGAAATCATGTAACCCTTCTAGAAGCTGTGATTTTAAAAAACGGGGGAAGTAAGCTTTTCTTATTTCCGGACGCATGCGCAAACTATAGAAAGTCGTTATGACATAGAATGTGCATACTTTGTAGATTCCATTGATGAAATAAAACACATATTCTAAAAACTCGTGTATTTTACGAAATCATGTAAAACTTCTAGAATCCGTGATTTTAAAAAATGGTGGAAGTAAGCTTTTCTTATTTCCGGACGCATGCGCAAACTATAGAAAGTCGTTATCACGTAGAATGTGCATACTTTGTAGATTCCATTTATGAAATAAAACACATTTTCTAAAAACTCGTGTTTTTTAAGAAATCATGTAAACCTTCTAGAAGCTGTGATTTTAAAAAACGGGGGAAGTAAGCTTTCCTTATTTCCAAACGCATGCGCAAACTATAGAAAGACGTTATGACGTAGAATGCGCATACTTTGTTGAGTCCATTTATGAAATAAAACACATTTTCTAAAAACTCGTGCTTCTTAAGAAATCATGTAAACCTTTTAGAAGCTGTGATTTTAAAAAACCGGGGAAGTAAGCTTTTCTTATTTCCCGACGCATGCGAAAACTATAGAAATCGTTATGACGTAGAATGTGCATACTTTGTTGATTCCATTTATCAAATAAAACACATTTTCTAAAAACTCGTGTTTTTTAAGAAATGATGTAAACCTTCTAGAAAATGTGATTTTAAAAAACGGGGGAAGTAAGCTTTTCTTATTTCCAAACGCATGCCCAAACTATAGAAAGTCGTTATGAGGTAGAATGTGCATACTTTGTAGATTCCATTTATGAAATAAAACACATTTTCTAAAAACTCGTGTTTTTTAAGAAGTCATGTAAACCTTCTAGAAGCTGTGATTTTAAAAAACGGTGGAAGTAAGCCTTTCTTATTTCCGGACGCATGCGCAAACTATAGAAAGTCGTGATGACGTAGAATGTGCATACTTTGTTGATTCCATTTATGAAATAAAACACTGTTTCTAAAAACTCATGTTTTTTAAGAAATCATGTAAACCTTCTAGAAGTTGTGATTTTAGAAAACGGTGGAAGTAAGCTTTTCTTATTTCCGGACGCATGCGCAAACTATAGAAAGTCATTATGACGGAGAATGTGCATACTTTGTAGATTCCATTTATGAAATAAAACACATTTTCTGAAAACTCGTGTTTTTCAAGAAATCATGTAAACCTTTTAGAAGCTGTGATTTTAAAAAACGGGAGAAGTAAGCTTTTCTTATTTCCAAACGCATGCGAAAACTATAGAAAGTCGTTATGAAGTAGAATGTGCATACTTTGTAGATTCCATTTATGAAATAAAACACATTTTCAAAAAACTCGTGTTTTTTAAGAAATCATGTAAACCTTCTAGAAGCTGTGATTTTAAAAAACGGTGGAAGTAAGCTTTTCTTATTTCCGGACGCATGCGCAAACTATAGAAAGTCGTTATGACGTAGAATGTGCATACTTTGTTGATTCGATTTGTGAAATAAAACAAAGTTTCTAAAAACTCGTGTTTTTTAAGAAATCATGTAAACCTTCTAGAAGTTGTGATTTTAAAAAACGGTGGAAGTAAGCTTTTCTTATTTCCGGACGCATGCGCAAACTATAGAAAGTCGTTATGACATAGAATGTGCATACTTTGTTGATTCCATTTATGAAATAAAACATATTTTGTAAAAACTCGTGTTTTTTAACAAATCATGTAAACCTTCTAGAAGCTGTGATTTTAGAAAACGGGGGAAGTAAGCTTTCCTTATTTCCAAACGCATGCGAAAACTATAGAAAGTCGTTATGACGTAGAATGTGCATACTTTGTTGATTCCATTTATGAAATAAAACACATTTTCTAAAAACTCATTTTTTTTAAGAAATCATGTAAACCTTCTAGAAGCTGTGATTTTAAAAAACGGGGGAAGTAAGCTTTTCTTATTTCCGGACGCATGCGCAAACTATAGAAAGTCGTTATGACGTAGAATGTGCATACTTTGTAGATTCCATTTATGAAATAAAACACATTTTCTAAAAACTCGTGTTTTTTACGAAATCATGTAAACCTTCTAGAAGCTGTGATTTTAAAAAACGATGGAAGTAAGCTTTTCTTATTTCCAAACGCATGCGCAAACTATAGAAAGTTGTTATGACGTATAATGTCCATACTTTGTTGATTCTATTTATTAAATAAAACACATTTTCTAAAAACTCTTGTTTTTTAAGAAATCATGTAAACCTTCTAGAAGCTGTGATTTTAAAAAACGGTGGAAGTAAGCTTTTATTATTTCCGGACGGATGCGCAAACTATAGAAAGTCGTTATGACATAGAATGTGCATACTTTGTTGATTCCATTTATGAAATAAAACACATTTTCTAAAAATTCGTGTTTTTTAAGAAATCGTGTAAACCTTCTAGAAGCTGTGATTTCAAAAAATGGTGGAAGTAAGCTTTTCTTATTTCCAAACGCATGCGCAAACTATAGAAAGTCGTTATGACGTAGAATGTGCATACTTTGTTGATTCTATTTATGAAATAAAACACATTTTCTAAAAACTCGTGTTTTTTAAGAAATCATGTAAACCTTCTAGAAGCTGTGATTTTAAAAAACGGGGGAAGTAAGCTTTTCTTATTTCCGGAAGCATGCGCAAAATATAGAAAGTCGTTATGATGTAGAATGTGCATACTTTGTAGATTCCGTTTATGAAATAAAACACATTTTCTAAAAACTCGTGTTTTTTACGAAATCACGTAAACCTTCTAAAAGCTGTGATTTTAAAAAACGGTGGAAGTAAGCTTTTCTTATTTCCAAACGCATGCGCAAACTATAGAAAGTCGTTATGACGTATAATGTCCATACTTTGTTGATTCTATTTATGAAATAAAACACATTTTCTAAAAACTCGTGTTTTTTAACAAATCATGTAAACCTTCTAGAAGCTGTGATTTTAAAAAACAGTGGAAGTAAGCTTTTCTTATTTCCAGACGAATGCACAAACTATAGAAAGTCGTTATGACATAGAATGTGCATACTTTGTTGATTCCATTTATGAAATAAAACACATTTTCTAAAAATTTGTGTTTTTTAAGAAATCGTGTAAACCTTCTAGAAGTTGTGATTTCAAAAAACGGTGGAAGTAAGCTTTTCTTATTTCCGGACGCATGCGCAAACTATAAAAAGTCGTTATGACATAGAATGTGCATACTTTGTTGATTCCATTTATGAACTAAAACACATTTTCTAAAAACTCGTGTTTTTTAAGAAATGATGTAAACCTTCTAGAAGCTGTGATTTTAAAAAATGGTGGAAGTAAGCTTTTCTTATTTCCGGACACATGCGCAAACTATAGAAGTTCGTTATGACGTAGAATGTGCATACTTTGTTGATTCCATTTGTGATATAAAACACATTTTCTAAAAACTCGTGTTTTTTACTAAATCATGTAAAACTTCTAGAAGTTGTGATTTTAAAAAACGGGGGAAATAAGCTTTTCTTATTTCCAAACGCATGCGGAAACTATAGAAAGTCGCTATGACGTAGAATGTGCATACTTTGTTGATTCCATTTATGAAATAAAACACATTTTCTAAAAAATCGTGTTTTTTAAGAAATCATGTAAACCTTCTAGAAGCTGTGATTTTAAAAAACGGGGGAAGTAAGCTTTTCTTATTTCCAAACGCATGCGCAAACTATAGAAAGTCGTTATGACGTAGAATGTGCATACTTTGTTGATTCCATTTATGAAATAAAACACATTTTCTAAAAACTCCTGTTTCTTAAGAAATCATGTAAACCTTCTAGAAGCTGTGATTTTAAAAAACGGGGGAAGTAAGCTTTTCTTATTTCCGGACGCATGCGCAAACTATAGAAATCGTTATGACGTAGAATGTGCATACTTTGTAGATTCCATTTATGAAATAAAACACATTTTCTAAAAACTCATGTTTTTTACGAAATCATGTAAACCTTCTAGAAGCTTTGATTTTAAAAAACGGGGGAAGTAAGCTTTTCTTATTTCCAAACGCATGCACAAACTATAGAAAGTCGTTATGACGTAGAATTAGCATACTTTGTTGATTCCATTTATGAAATAAAACACATTTTCTAAAAACTCGTGTTTTTTAAGAAATCTTGTATACCTTCTAGAATCCGTGATTTTAAAAAATGGTGGAAGTAAGCTTTTCTGATTTCCGGACGAATGCGCAAACTATAGAAAGTCGTTATGACTTAGAATGTGCATACTTTGTTGATTCCATTTATGAAATAAAACACATTTTCTAAAAATTCGTGTTTTTTAAGAAATCGTGTCAACCTTCTAGAAGCTGTGATTTCAAAAAATGGTGGAAGTAAGCTTTTCTTATTTCCGGACGCATGCGCAAACTATAAAAAGTCGTTATGACATAGAATGTGCATACTTTGTTGATTCCATTTATGAAATAAAACACATTTTCTAAAAATTCCTGTTTTTTAAGAAATCGTGTAAACCTTCTAGAAGCTGTGATTTCAAAAAATGGTGGAAGTAAGCTTTTCTTATTTCCGGAAGCATGCGCAAACTATAAAAAGTCGTTATGACATAGAATGTGCATACTTTGTTGATTCCATTTATGAAATAAAACACATTTTCTAAAAACTCGTGTTTTTTATGAAATCATGTAAACCTTCTAGAAGCTGTGATTTTAAAAAATGGTGGAAGTAAGCTTTTCTTATTTCCGGACGCATGCGCAAACTATAGAAGTTCATTATGACGTAGAATGTGCATACTTTGTTGATTCCATTTATGATATAAAACACATTTTCTAAAAACTCGTGTTTTTTACGAAATCATGTAAAACTTCTAGAACTGTGATTTTAAAAAACGGGGGAAATAAGCTTTTCTTATTTCCAAACGCATGCGGAAACTATAGAAAGTCGCTATGACGTAGAATGTGCATACTTTGTTGATTCCAATTATGAAATAAAACACATTTTCTAAAAAATCGTGTTTTTTAAGAAATCATGTAAACCTTCTAGAAGCTGTGATTTTAAAAAACGGGGGAAGTAAGCTTTTCTTATTTCCAAACGCATGCGCAAACTATAGAAAGTCGTTATGATGTAGAATGTGCATACTTTGTTGATTCCATTTATGAAATAAAACACACTTTCTAAAAACTCGTGTTTTTTAAGAAATCATGTAAACCTTCTAGAAGCTGTGATTTTAAAAAACGGGTGAAGTAAGCTTTTCTTATTTCCGGACGCATGTGCAAACTATAGAAGGTTGTTATGACGTAGAATGTGCATACTTTGTAGATTCCATTTATGAAATAAAACACATTTTCTAAAAACTCGTGTTTTTTACGAAATCATGTAAACCTTCTAGATGCTGTGATTTTAAAAAACAGTGGAAGTAAGCTTTTCTTATTTCCGGACGCATGCGCAAACTATAGAAAGTCGTTATGACATAGAATGTGCATACTTTGTTGATTCCATTTATGAAATAAAACAAAGTTTCTAAAAACTCATGTTTTTTAAGAAATCATGTAAACCTTCTAGAAGCTGTGATTTTAAAAAACGGGGGAAGTAAGCTTTTCTTATTTCCAAACGCATGCGTAAACTACAGAAAGTCGTTATGACGTAGAATGTGCATACTTTGTAGATTCCATTTATGAAATAAAATACAGTTTCTAAAAACTCGTGTTGTTTACGAAATCATGTAAACCTTCTAGAAGCTTTGATTTTAAAAAACGGTGGAAGTAATCTTTTCTTATTTCCGGACGAATGCGCAAACTATAGAAAGTCGTTATGACTTAGAATGTGCATACTTTGTTGATTGCATTTATGAAATAAAACACATTTTCTAAAAACTCGTGTTTTTTAAGAAATCATGTAAACCTTCTAGAAGCTGTGATTTTAAAAAACGGTGGAAGTAAGCTTTTCTTATTTCCGGACGCATGCACAAACTATAGAAAGTGGTTATGACGTAGAATGTGCATACTTTGTTGATTCCATTTATGAAATAAAACACATTCTCTAAAAACTCGTGTTTTTTAGGAAATCATGTAACCCTTCTAGAAGCTGTGATTTTAAAAAACGGGGGAAGTAAGCTTTTCTTATTTCCGGACGCATGCGCAAACTATAGAAAGTCGTTATGACATAGAATGTGCATACTTTGTAGATTCCATTGATGAAATAAAACACATATTCTAAAAACTCGTGTATTTTACGAAATCATGTAAAACTTCTAGAATCCGTGATTTTAAAAAATGGTGGAAGTAAGCTTTTCTTATTTCCGGACGCATGCGCAAACTATAGAAAGTCGTTATCACGTAGAATGTGCATACTTTGTAGATTCCATTTATGAAATAAAACACATTTTCTAAAAACTCGTGTTTTTTAAGAAATCATGTAAACCTTCTAGAAGCTGTGATTTTAAAAAACGGGGGAAGTAAGCTTTCCTTATTTCCAAACGCATGCGCAAACTATAGAAAGACGTTATGACGTAGAATGCGCATACTTTGTTGAGTCCATTTATGAAATAAAACACATTTTCTAAAAACTCGTGCTTCTTAAGAAATCATGTAAACCTTTTAGAAGCTGTGATTTTAAAAAACAGGGGAAGTAAGCTTTTCTTATTTCCCGACGCATGCGCAAACTATAGAAATCGTTATGACGTAGAATGTGCATACTTTGTTGATTCCATTTATCAAATAAAACACATTTTCTAAAAACTCGTGTTTTTTAAGAAATGATGTAAACCTTCTAGAAAATGTGATTTTAAAAAACGGGGGAAGTAAGCTTTTCTTATTTCCAAACGCATGCCCAAACTATAGAAAGTCGTTATGACGTAGAATGTGCATACTTTGTAGATTCCATTTATGAAATAAAACACATTTTCTAAAAACTCGTGTTTTTTAAGAAGTCATGTAAACCTTCTAGAAGCTGTGATTTTAAAAAACGGTGGAAGTAAGCCTTTCTTATTTCCGGACGCATGCGCAAACTATAGAAAGTCGTGATGACGTAGAATGTGCATACTTTGTTGATTCCATTTATGAAATAAAACACTGTTTCTAAAAACTCATGTTTTTTAAGAAATCATGTAAACCTTCTAGAAGTTGTGATTTTAGAAAACGGTGGAAGTAAGCTTTTCTTATTTCCGGACGCATGCGCAAACTATAGAAAGTCATTATGACGGAGAATGTGCATACTTTGTAGATTCCATTTATGAAATAAAACACATTTTCTGAAAACTCGTGTTTTTCAAGAAATCATGTAAACCTTTTAGAAGCTGTGATTTTAAAAAACGGGAGAAGTAAGCTTTTCTTATTTCCAAACGCATGCGAAAACTATAGAAAGTCGTTATGAAGTAGAATGTGCATACTTTGTAGATTCCATTTATGAAATAAAACACATTTTCAAAAAACTCGTGTTTTTTAAGAAATCATGTAAACCTTCTAGAAGCTGTGATTTTAAAAAACGGTGGAAGTAAGCTTTTCTTATTTCCGGACGCATGCGCAAACTATAGAAAGTCGTTATGACGTAGAATGTGCATACTTTGTTGATTCGATTTGTGAAATAAAACAAAGTTTCTAAAAACTCGTGTTTTTTAAGAAATCATGTAAACCTTCTAGAAGTTGTGATTTTAAAAAACGGTGGAAGTAAGCTTTTCTTATTTCCGGACGCATGCGCAAACTATAGAAAGTCGTTATGACATAGAATGTGCATACTTTGTTGATTCCATTTATGAAATAAAACATATTTTGTAAAAACTCGTGTTTTTTAACAAATCATGTAAACCTTCTAGAAGCTGTGATTTTAGAAAACGGGGGAAGTAAGCTTTCCTTATTTCCAAACGCATGCGAAAACTATAGAAAGTCGTTATGACGTAGAATGTGCATACTTTGCTGATTCCATTTATGAAATAAAACACATTTTCTAAAAACTCGTATTTTTTAAGAAATCATGTAAACCTTCTAGAAGCTGTGATTTTAAAAAACGGGGGAAGTAAGCTTTTCTTATTTCCGGACGCATGCGCAAACTATATAAAGTCGTTATGATGTAGAATGTGCATACTTTGTAGATTCCATTTATGAAATAAAACACATTTTCTAAAAACTCGTGTTTTTTACGAAATCATCTAAACCTTCTAGAAGGTGTGATTTTAAAAAACAGTGGAAGTAAGCTTTTCTTATTTCCGGACGCATGCGCAAACTATAGAAAGTCGTTATGACATAGAATGTGCATACTTTGTTGATTCCATTTATGAAATAGAACACATTTTCAAAAAACTCATGTTTTTTACGAAATCATGTAAACCTTCTAGAAGCTGTGATTTTAAAAAATCGTGGAAGTAAGCTTTTCTTATCTCCTGACGCATGCGTAAACTATAGAAAGTCGTTATGACGTAGAATGTGCATACTTTGTTGATTCCATTTATTAAATAAAACACAGTTTCTAAAAACTCGTGTTTTTTACGAAATCATGTAAACCTTCTAGAAGCTGTGATTTTAAAAAACGGGTGAAGTAAGCTTTTCTTATTTCCAAACGCATGCGCAAACAGTAAGAAAGTCGTTATGACGTAGAATGTGCATACTTTGTTGATTCCATTTATGAAATAAAACACATTTTCTAAAAACTCGTCTTTCTTAAGAAATCATGTAAACCTTCTAGAAGCTGTGATTTTAAAAAACGGGGGAAGTAAGCTTTTCTTATTTCCGGACGCATGCGCAAACTATAGAAATGGTTATGACGTAGAATGTGCATACTTTGTTGATTCCATTTATGAAATAAAACACATTTTCTAAAAACTCGTGTTTTTTAAGTAATCATGTAAACCTTCTAGAAGCTGTGATTTTAAAAAAGAGGGGAAGTAAGCTTTTCTTATTTCCAACGCATGCCCAAACTATAGAAAGTCGTTATGACGTAGAATGTGCATACTTTGTAGATTCCATTTATGAAATAAAACACATTTTCTAAAAACTCGTGTTTTTTAAGAAGTCATGTAAACCTTCTAGAAGCTGTGATTTTAAAAAACGGTGGAAGTAAGCCTTTCTTATTTCCGGACGCATGCGCAAACTATAGAAAGTCGTGATGACGTAGAATGTGCATACTTTGTTGATTCCATTTATGAAATAAAACACTGTTTCTAAAAACTAATGTTTTTTAAGAAATCATGTAAACCTTCTAGAAGCTGTGATTTTAAAAAACGGTGGAAGTAAGCTTTTCTTATTTCCGGACGCATGCGCAAACTATAGAAAGTCGTTATGACGGAGAATTTGCATACTTTGTAGATTCCATTTATGAAATAAAACACATTTTCTGAAAACTCGTGTTTTTTAAGAAATCATGAAACCTTTTAGAAGCTGTGATTTTAAAAAACGGGAGAAGTAAGCTTTTCTTATTTCCAAACGCATGCGAAAACTATAGAAAGTCGTTATGAAGTAGAATGTGCATACTTTGTAGATTCCATTTATGAAATAAAACACATTTTCAAAAAACTCGTGTTTTTTAAGAAATCATGTAAACCTTCTAGAAGCTGTGATTTTAAAAAATGGTGGAAGTAAGCTTTTCTTATTTCCGGACGCATGCGCAAAGTATAGAAAGTCGTTATGACATAGAATGTGCATACTTTGTTGATTCCATTTATGAAATAAAAGACATTTTCTAAAAACTCGTGTTTTTTAACAAATCATGTAAACCTTCTAGAAGCTGTGATTTTAAAAAACGGGGGAAGTAAGCTTTCCTTATTTCCAAACGCATGCGCAAACTATAGAAAGTCGTTATGACGTAGAATGTGCATACTTTGTTGATTCCATTTATGAAATAAAACACATTTTCTAAAAACTCGTGTTTTTTAACAAATCATGTAAACCTTCTAGAAGGTGTGATTTTAAAAAACGGGGGAAGTAAGCTTTTCTTATTTCCAGACGCATGCGCAGACTATAGAAAGTCGTTATGACATAGAATGTGCATACTTTGTTGATTCCATTTATTTAATAAAACACATTTTCTAAAAACTCATGTTTTTTAAGAAATCATGCAAAACTTCTAGAAGCTGTGATTTTAAAAAACGGTGGAAGTAAGCTTTTCTTATTTTAGGACGAATGCGCAAACTATAGAAAGTCATAATGACATAGAATGTGCATACTTTGTAGATTCCATTTATGAAATAAAACACATTTTCTAAAAACTCGTGTTTTTTACGAAATCATGTAAACCTTCTAGAAGCTGTGATTTTAAAAAACGGTGGAAGTAAGTTTTTCTTATTTCCAAAGGCATGCGCAAACTATAGAAAGCCGTTATGACATAGAATGTGCATACTTTGTTGATTCCATTTATGAAATAAAACACATTTTCTAAAAACTCGTGTTTTTTAAGAAATCATGTAAACCTTCTAGAAGTTGTGATTTTAAAAACGGGTGAAGTAAGCTTTTCTTATTTCTGGACGCATGCGCAAACTATAGAAACTCGTTATGACGTAGAATGTGCATACTTTGTAGATTCCATTTATGAAATAAAACACATTTTCTAAAAACTCGTGTTTTTTACCAAATCATGTAAACCTTCTAGAAGCTGTGATTTTAAAAGACAGGGGAAGTAAGATTTTCTTATTTCCGGACGCATGCGCAAACTATAGAAAGTCGTTATGACGTAGAATGTGCATACTTTGTAGATTTCATTTATGAAATAAAACACATTTTCTAAAAACTCGTGTTTTTTACGAAATCATATAAACCTTCTAGAAGCTATTATTTTAAAAAACGGTGGAAGTAAGATTTTCTTATTTCCGGACGCATGTGCAAAGTATAGAAAGTCGTTATGACGTAGAATGTGCATACTTTGTTGATTCCATTTATGAAATAAAAGACATTTTCTAAAAACTCGTGTTTTTTAACAAATCTTGTAAACCTTCTAGAAGCTGTGATTTTAAAAAACGGGGGAAGTAAGCTTTTCTTATTTCCAAACGCATGCGCAAACTATAGAAAGTCGTTATGACGTAGAATGTGCATACTTTGTTGATTCCATTTATGAAATAAAACACATTTTCTAAAAACTCGTGTTTTTTAACAAATCATGTAAACCTTCTATAAGGTGTGATTTTAAAAAACGGGGGAAGTAAGCTTTTCTTATTTCCAAACGCATGCGCAAACTATAGAAAGTCGTTATGACATAGAATGTGCATACCTTGTTGATTCCATTTATTTAATAAAACACATTTTCTAAAAACTCATGTTTTTTAACAAATCATGTAAACCTTCTAGAAGCTGTGATTTTAAAAAACGTGGTAAGTAAGCTTTTCTTATTTCCAAACGCATGTGCAAACTATAGAAATTCGTTATGACGTAGAATGTGCATACTTTGTTGATTCCATTTATGAAATAAAACACATTTTCTAAAAACTCGTGTTTTTTAAGAAATCATGTAAACCTTCTGGAAGCTGTGATTTTAAAAAACGGGGGAAGTAAGCTTTTCTTATTTCCGGACGCATGCACAAACTATAGAAAGTCGTTATGACGTAGAATGTGCATACTTTGTTGATTCCAATTATGAAATAAAACACATTTTCTAAAAACTCGTTTTTTTTACGAAATCATGTAAACCTTCTAGAAGCTGTGATTTTAAAAAACGGGGGAAGTAAGTTTTTCTTATTTTCCGACGCATGCGCAAAATATAGAAAGTCGCTATGACATAGAATGTGCACACTTTGTGGATTACATTTATGAAATAAAACACATTTTCTAAAAACTCGTGTCTTTTACGAAATCATGTAAACCTTCTAGAAGCTGTGATTTTAAAAAATGGGGGAAGTAAGCTTTTCTTATTTCCAAAGGCATGCGCAAACTATAGAAAGTCCTTATGACATAGAATGTGCATACTTTGTTGATTTCATTTATGAAATAAAACACATTTTCTAAAAACTCTAGTCTTTTAAGAAATCATGTAAAACTTCTAGAAGCTGTGATTTTAAAAAAAGGGGGAAGTAAGCTTTTCTTATTTCCGGACGCATGCGCAAACTATAGAAAGTCGTTATGACGTAGAATGTGCATACTTTGTTGATTCCATTTTTGAAATAAAACACATTTTCTAAAAACTCGTGTTTTTTAACAAATCATGTAAACCTTCTAGAAGCTGTGATTTTAAAAAACGAGGGAAGTAAGTTTTTCTTATTTCCAAAGGCATGCGCAAACTATAGAAAGTCATTATGACATAGAATGTCCATACTTTGTTGATTCTATTTATGAAATAAAACACATTTTCTAAAAACTCATGTTTTTTAAGAAATCATGTAAACCTTCTAGAAGTTGTGATTTTAAAAACGGGTGAAGTAAGCTTTTCTTATTTCCGGACGTATGCGCAAACTATAGAAAGTCGTTATGACGTAGAATGTGCATACTTTGTAGATTCCATTTATGAAATAAAACACATTTTCTAAAAACTCATGTTTTTTAACAAATCATGTAAACCTTCTAGAAGCTGTGATTTTAAAAAACGGGGGAAGTAAGCTTTTCTTATTTCCAAACGCATGCGCAAACTATAGAAAGTCGTTATGACGTAGAATGTGCATACTTTGTTGATTCCATTTATGAAATAAAACACATTTTCTAAAAACTCGTGTTTTTTAAGAAATCATGTAAACCTTCTAAAAGCTGTGATTTTGAAAAACGTTGGAAGTAAGCTTTTCTTATTTCCGGACGCATGCGCAAACTATAGAAAGTCCTTATGACGTAGAATGTGCATACTTTGTTGATTCCATTTATGAAATAAAACACATTTTCTAAAAACTCATGTTTTTTACCAAATCATGTAAACCTTCTAGAAGCTGTGATTTTAAAAGACAGGGGAAGTAAGCTTTTCTTATTTCCGGACGCATGCGCAAACTATAGAAAGTCGTTATGACGTAGAATGTGCATACTTTGTAAATTTCATTTATGAAATAAAACACATGTTCTAAAAACTCGTGTTTTTTACGAAATCATATAAACCTTCTAGAAGCTATTATTTTAAAAAACGGTGGAAGTAAGATTTTCTTATTTCCGGACGCATGCGCAAAGTATAGAAAGTCGTTATGACGTAGAATGTGCATACTTTGTTGATTCCATTTATGAAATAAAAGACATTTTCTAAAAACTCGTGTTTTTTAACAAATCATGTAAACCTTCTAGAAGCTGTGATTTTAAAAAACGTGGTAAGTAAGCTTTTCTTAATTCCAAACGCATGTGCAAACTATAGAAATTCGTTATGACGTAGAATGTGCATACTTTGTTGATTCCATTTATGAAATAAAACACATTTTCTAAAAACTCTTGTTTTTTAAGAAATCATGTAAACCTTCTGGAAGCTGTGATTTTAAAAAACGGGCGAAGTAAGCTTTTCTTATTTCCGGACGCATGCACAAACTATAGAAAGTCGTTATGACGTAGAATGTGCATACTTTGTTGATTCCAATTATGAAATAAAACACATTTTCTAAAAACTCGTTTTTTTTACGAAATCATGTAAACCTTCTAGAAGCTGTGATTTTAAAAAACGGGGGAAGTAAGCTTTTCTTATTTTCGGACGCATGCGCAAACTATAGAAAGTCGTTATGACATAGAATGTGCATACTTTGTGGATTACATTTATGAAATAAAACACATTTTTTAAAAACTCGTGTCTTTTACGAAATCATGTAAACCTTCTAGAAGCTGTGATTTTAAAAAATGGGTGAAGTAAGCTTTTCTTATTTCCAAAGGCATGCGCAAACTATAGAAAGTCCTTATGACATAGAATGTGCATACTTTGTTGATTTCATTTATGAAATAAAACACATTTTCTAAAAACTCGTGTTTTTTAAGAAATCATGTAAACCTTCTAGAAGCTGTGATTTTAAAAAAGGGGGAAGTAAGCTTTTCTTATTTCCGGACGCATGCGCAAACTATAGAAAGTCGTTATGACGTAGAATGTGCATACTTTGTTGATTCCATTTTTGAAATAAAACACATTTTCTAAAAACTCGTGTTTTTTATGAAATCATGTAAACCTTCTAGAAGATGTGATTTTAAAAAACGGGGGAAGTAAGTTTTTCTTATTTCCAAAGGCATGCGCAAACTATAGAAAGTCATTATGACATAGAATGTCCATACTTTGTTGATTCTATTTATGAAATAAAACACATTTTCTAAAAACTCGTGTTTTTTACGAAATCATGTAAACCTTCTAGAAGCTGTGATTTTAAAAAACGGGGGAAGTAAGCTTTTCTTATTTCCAAAGGCTTGCGCAAACTATAGAAATTCGTTATGACATAGAATGTGCATACTTTGTTGATTCCATTTATGAAATAAAACACATTTTCTAAAAACTCGTGTTTTTTAAGAAATCATGTAAACCTTCTAGAAGCTGTGATTTAAAAAAACGGGGGAAGTAAGCTTTTCTTATTTCCGGACGCATGCGCAAACTATAGAAAGTCGTTATGATGTAGAATGTGCATACTTTGTAGATTCCATTTATGAAATAAAACACATTTTCTAAAAAATCGTGTTTTTTACGAAATCATGTAAACCTTCCAGAAGTTGTGATTTTAAAAAACGGGGGAAGTAAGCTTTTCTTATTTCCAAACGCATGCGCAAACTATAGAAAGTCGTTATGACGTGGAATGTAAATACTTTGTAGATTCCATTTAGGAAATAAAACACATTTTCTAAAAACTCGTGTTTTTTACGAAATCATGTAAACTTTCTAGAAGCTATTATTTTAAAAAACGGTGGAAGTAAGCTTTTCTTATTTCCTGACGCATGCGCAAAGTATAGAAAGTCGTTATGACGTACAATGTGCATAATTTGTTGATTCCATTTATGAAATAAAACACATTTTCTAAAAACTCGTGTTTTTTAACAAATCATGTAAACCTTCTAGAAGCTGTGATTTTAAAAAACGGGGGAAGTAAGCTTTTCTTATTTCCAAACACATGCGCAAACTATAGAAACTCGTTATGACGTAGAATGTGCATACTTTGTCGATTCCATTTATGAAATAAAACACATTTTCTAAAAACTCGTGTTTTTTAAGAAATCATGTAAACCTTCTGGAAGCTGTGATTTTAAAAAACGAGGGAAGTAAGCTTTTCTTATTTCCGGACGCATGCGCAAACTATAGAAAGTCGTTATGATGTAGAATGTGCATACTTTGTTGATTCCATTTATGAAATAAAACACATTTTCTAAAAACTCGTGTTTTTTAAGAAATCATCTAAACTTTCTAGAAGCTGTGATTTTAAAAAACGTTGGAAGTAAGCTTTTCTTATTTCCGGACGCATGCGCAAACTATAGAAAGTCGTTATGACGTAGAATGTGCATACTTTGTTCATTCCATTTATGAAATAAAACACATTTTCTAAAAACTCGTTTTTTTTAAGAAATCATGTAAACCTTCTGGAATCCGTGATTTTAAAAAATGGTGGAAGTAAGCTTTTCTTATTTCCGGACGCATGCGCAAACTATAGAAATTCGTTATGACGTAGAATGTGCATACTTTGTTGATTCTATTTATGAAATAAAACACATTTTCTAAAAAGTCGTGTTTTTTAAGAACTCATGTAAACCTTCTAGAAGCTGTGATTTTAAAAAACGGGGGAAGTAAGCTTTTCTTATTTCCAAACGCATGCGCAAACTATAGAAAGTCGTTATGATGTAGAATGTGCATACTTTGTTGATTCCATTTATGAAATAAAACACATTTTCTAAAAACTCGTGTTTTTTCAGAAATCATGTAAACCTTCTAGAAGCTGTGATTTTAAAAAACAGGGGAAGTAAGCTTTTCTTATTTCCGGACGCATGCGCAAACTATAGAAAGTAGTTATGATGTAGAATGTGCATAATTTGTTGATTCCATTTATGAAATAAAACACATTTTCTAAAAACTCGTGTTTTTTACGAAATCATGCAAAACTTCTAGAATCTGTGATTTTAAAAAACGGGGGAGGTAAGCTTTTCTTATTTCCGGACGCTTGCGCAAACTGTAGAAAGTCGTTATGATGTAGAATGTGCATACTTTGTTGATTATATTTATGAAATAAAACACATTTTCTAAAAACTCGTGTTTTTTAAGAAGTCATGTAAACCTTCTAGAAGCTGTGATTTTAAAAAACGGTGGAAGTAAGCTTTTCTTATTTCCGGACTCATGTGCAAACTATAGAAAGTCGTTATGATGTAGAATGTGCATACTTTGTTGATTCCATTTATGAAATAAAACACATTTTTTAAAAACTCATGTTTTTTAAGAAATCATGTAAACCTTCTAGAAGCTGTGATTTTAAAAAACGGGGGATGTAAGCTTTTCTTATTTCCACATGCATGCGCAAACTATAGAAGGTCGTCATGACATAGAATGTGCATACTTTGTTGATTCCATTTATGAAATAAAACACATTTTCTAAAAACTCGTGTTTTTTAAGAAATCATGTAACCCTTCTAGAAGCTGTGATTTTAAAAAACGGGGGAAGTAAGCTTTTCTTATTTCCGGACGCATGCGCAAACTATAGAAAGTCGTTATGATGTAGAATGTGCATACTTTGTAGATTCCATTTATGAAATAAAACACATTTTCTAAAAACTCGTGTTTTTTACGAAATCATGTAAACCTTCTAGAAGTTGTGATTTTAAAAAACGGGGGAAGTAAGCTTTTCTTATTTCCAAACGCATGTGCAAACAATAGAAAGTCGTTATGACGTGGAATGTGAATACTTTGTAGATTCCATTTATGAAATAAAACACATTTTCTAAAAACTCGTGTTTTTTACGAAATCATGTAAACTTTCTAGAAGCTATTATTTTAAAAAACCGTGGAAGTAAGCTTTTCTTATTTCCTGACGCATGCGCAAAGTATAGAAAGTCATTATGACGTACAATGTGCATACTTTGTTGATTCCATTTATGAAATAAAACACATTTTCTAAAAACTCGTGTTTTTTAACAAATCATGTAAACCTTCTAGAAGCTGTGATTTTAAAAAACGGGGGAAGAAAGCTTTTCTTATTTCCAAACGCATGCGCAAAGTATAGAAAGTCGTTATGACGTTGAATGTGCATACTTTGTCGATTTCATTTATGAAATAAAACACATTTTCTAAAAACTCATGTTTTTTAAGAAATCATGTAAACCTTCTGGAAGCTGTGATTTTAAAAAACGAGGGAAGTAAGCTTTTCTTTTTTCCGGACTCATGCGCAAACTATAGAAAGTCGTTATGACGTAGAATGTGCATACTTTGTTGATTCCATTTATGAAATAAAACACATTTTCTAAAAACTCGTGTTTTTTAAGAAATCATCTAAACTTTCTAGAAACTGTGATTTTAAAAAACGGGGGAAGTAAGCTTTTCTTATTTCCGGACGCATGCGCAAACTATAGAAAGTCGTTATGACGTAGAATGTGCATACTTTGTTCATTCCATTTATGAAATAAAACACATTTTCTAAAAACTCGTGTTTTTTAAGAAATCATGTAAACCTTCTGGAATCCGTGATTTTAAAAAATGGTGGAAGTAAGCTTTTCTTATTTCCGGACGCATGCGCAAACTATAGAAATTCGTTATGACGTAGAATGTGCATACTTTGTTGATTCTATTTATGAAATAAAACACATTTTCTAAAAACTCGTGTTTTTTAAGAAATCATGTAAACCTTCTAGAAGCTGTGATTTTAAAAAACGGGGGAAGTAAGCTTTTCTTATTTCCAAATGCATGCGCAAACTATAGAAAGTCGTTATGACGTAGAATGTGCATACTTTGTTGATTCCATTTATGAAATAAAACACATTTTCTAAAAACTCGTGTTTTTTCAGAAATCATGTAAACCTTCTAGAAGCTGTGATTTTAAAAAACAGGGGAAGTAAGCTTTTCTTATTTCCGGACGCATGCGCAAACTATAGAAAGTCGTTATGACGTAGAATGTGTATACTTTGTAGATTCCATTTCTTAAATAAAACACATTTTCTAAAAACTCGTGTTTTTTACGAAATCATGTAAACCTTCTAGAAGCTGTGATTTTAAAAAACGTGGGAAGTAAGCTTTTCTTATTTCCAAACGCATGCGCAAACTATAGAAAGTCGTTATGACGTAGAATTTGCATACTTTGTTGATTCCATTTATGAAATAAAACACATTTTCTAAAAACTCATGTTTTTTACGAAATCATGTAAACCTTCTAGAAGTTGTGATTTTAAAAAACGAGGGAAGTAAGCTTTTCTTATTTCCGGACGCATGCACAAACTATAGAAAGTCGTTATGACGTAGAATGTGCATACTTTGTTTATTCCATTTATGAAATAAAACACATTTTCTAAAAACTCTTGTTTTTTAAGAAATCATGTAAACCTTCTAGAAGCTGTGATTTTAAAAAACAGGGGAAGTAAGCTTTTCTTATTTCCGGACGCATGCGCAAACTATAGAAAGTCGTTATGACGTAGAGTGTGCATACTTTGTTGATTCCATTTATTTAATAAAACACATTTTCTAAAAACTCATGTTTTTTAAGAAATCATGCAAAACTTCTAGAATCTGTGATTTTAAAAAACGGGGGAGGTAAGCTTTTCTTATTTCTGGACGCATGCGCAAACTATAGAAAGTCGTTATGACGTAGAATGTGCATACTTTGTTGATTCCATTTATGAAATAAAACACATTTTCTAAAAACTCGTGTTTTTTAAGAAATCATGTAAACCTTCTAGAACCTGTGATATTAAAAAACGAGGGAAGTAAGCTTTTCTTATTTTCGGACGCATGCGCAAACTATATAAAATCGTTATGACGTAGAATATGGATACCTTGTAGATTCTATTTATGAAATAAAACACATTTTCTAAAAACTCGTGTTTTTTACGAAATCATGTAAACCTTCTAGAAGCTGTGATTAAAAGACAGGGGAAGTAAGCTTTTCTTATTTCCGGACGCATGCACAAACTATAGAAAGTCGTTATGACGTAGAATGTGCATACTTTGTAGATTTCATTTATGAAATAAAACACATTTTCTAAAAACTCGTGTTTTTTACGAAATCATATAAACCATCTAGAACCTATTATTTTAAAAAACGGTGGAAGTAAGATTTTCTTATTTCCGGACGCATGCGCAAAGTATAGAAAGTCGTTATGACGTAGAATGTGCATACTTTGTTGATTCCATTTATGAAATAAAATACATTTTCTAAAAACCGGTGTTTTTTAACAAATCATGTAAACCTTCTAGAAGCTGTGATTTTAAAAAACGTGGTAAGTAAGCTTTTCTTATTTCCAAACGCATGTGCAAACTATAGAAATTCGTTATGACGTAGAATGTGCATACTTTGTTGATTCCATTTATGAAATAAAACACATTTTCTAAAAACTCGTGTTTTTTAAGAAATCATGTAAACCTTCTGGAAGCTGTGATTTTAAAAAACGGGGGAAGTAAGCTTTTCTTATTTCCGGACGCATGCACAAACTATAGAAAGTCGTTATGACGTAGAATGTGCATACTTTGTTGATTCCAATTATGAAATAAAACACATTTTCTAAAAACTCGTTTTTTTTACGAAATCATGTAAACCTTCTAGAAGCTGTGATTTTAAAAAACGGGGGAAGTAAGCTTTTCTTATTTTCGGACGCATGCGCAAACTATAGAAAGTCGTTATGACATAGAATGTGCATACTTTGTGGATTACATTTATGAAATAAAACACATTTTCTAAAAACTCGTGTCTTTTACGAAATCATGTAAACCTTCTAGAAGCTGTGATTTTAAAAAATGGGGGAAGTAAGCTTTTCTTATTTCCAAAGGCATGCGCAAACTATAGAAAGTCCTTATGACATAGAATGTGCATACTTTGTTGATTTCATTTATGAAATAAAACACATTTTCTAAAAACTCGTGTTTTTTAAGAAATCATGTAAACCTTCTAGAAGCTGTGATTTTAAAAAAAGGGGGAAGTAAGCTTTTCTTATTTCCGGACGCATGCGCAAACTATAGAAAGTCGTTATGACGTAGAATGTGCATACTTTGTTGATTCCATTTTTGAAATAAAACACATTTTCTAAAAACTCGTGTTTTTTACCAAATCATGTAAACCTTCTAGAAGCTGTCATTTTAAAAAACGGGGGAAGTAAGTTTTTCTTATTTCCAAAGGCATGCGCAAACTATAGAAAGTCATTATGACATAGAATGTCCATACTTTGTTGATTCTATTTATGAAATAAAACACATTTTCTAAAAACTCGCGTTTTTTAACAAATCATGTAAACCTTCTAGAAGCTGTGATTTTAAAAAACGTGGTAAGTAAGCTTTTCTTATTTCCAAAGGCATGCGCAAACTATAGAAAGTCATTATGACATAGAATGTCCATACTTTGTTGATTCTATTTATGAAATAAAACACATTTTCTAAAAACTCGTGTTTTTTAAGAAATCATGTAAACCTTCTAGAAGTTGTGATTTTAAAAACGGGTGAAGTAAGCTTTTCTTATTTTCGGACGCATGCGCAAACTATAGAAAGTCGTTATGACGTAGAATGTGCATACTTTGTTGATTCCATTTATGAAATAAAACACATTTTCTAAAAACTCGTGTTTTTTACAAAATCATGTAAACTTTCTAGAAGCTGTGATTTTAAAACACGGGGGAAGTAAGCTTTTCTTATTTCTGGGCGCATGCGCAAACTATAGAAAGTCGTTATGACGTAGAATGTGCGTACTTTGTAGATTCCATTTATGAAATAAAACACATTTTCTAAAAACTCATTTTTTTTACGAAATCATATAAACCTTCTAGAAGCTATTATTTTAAAAAACGGTGGAAGTAAGATTTTCTTATTTCCGGACCCATACGCAAAGTATAGAAAGTCGTTATGACGTAGAATGTGCATACTTTGTTGATTCCATTTATGAAATAAAACACATTTTCTAAAAACTCATGTTTTTTAGCAAATCATGTAAACCTTCTAGAAGCTGTGATTTTAAAAAACGGGGGAAGTAAGCTTTTCTTATTTCCGGACGCATGCGCAAACTATAGAAAGTCCTTATGACGTAGAATGTGCATACTTTGTTGATTCCATTTATGAAATAAAACACATTTTCTAAAATCTCATGTTTTTTACGAAATCATGTAAACCTTCTAGAAGCTGTGATTTTAAAAAACGGTGGAAGTAAGCTTTTCTTATTTCCGGTCGAATGCGGAAACTATAGAAAGTCGTTATTACGTAGAATGTGCATACTTTGATGATTCCATTTATGAAATAAAACACATTTTCTAAAAACTCATGTTTTTTAAGAAATCATGTAAACCTTCGAGAAGCTGTGATTTTAAAAAACGGTGGAAGTAAGCTTTTCTTATTTCCGGATGAATGTGCAAACTATAGAAAGTCGTTATGATGTAGAATGTGCATACTTACAAGATTCCATTTATGAAATAAAACACATTTTCTAAAAACTCGTGTTTTTTACGAAATCATGTAAACCTTCTAGAAGCTGTGATTTTAAAAAACGGTGGAAGTAAGCTTTTCTTATTTCTGGACGAGTGCGAAAACTATAGAAAGTCGTAATGAGATAGAATGTGCATACTTTGTAGATTCCATTTATGAAATAAAACACATTTTCTAAAAACTCGTGTTTTTTACGAAATCATGTAAGCCTTCTAGAAGCTGTGATTTTAAAAAACGGTGGAAATAAGCTTTTCTTATTTCCAGACGCATGCGCAAACTATAGAAAGTCGTTATGATGTAGAATGTGCATAATTTGTTGATTCCATTTATGAAATAAAACACATTTTCTAAAAACTCGTGTTTTTTAAGAAATCATGTAAACCTTCTAGAAGCTGTGATTTTAAAAAATGGGGGAATTAAGCTTTTGTTATTTCCAAAAGCATGCGCCAACTATAGAAAGTCGTTATGACATAGAATTTGCATACTTTGTTGATTCCATTTATGAAATAAAACACATTTTCTAAAAATTCATGTTTTTTACGAAATCATGTAAACCTTCTAGAAGCTGTGATTTTAAAAAACGGGGGAAGTAAGCTTTTCTTATTTCCGGACGCATGCGCAAACTATAGAAAGTCGTTATGACATAGAATGTGCATACTTTTTTGATTCCATTTATGAAATAAAACACATTTTCTAAAAACTCATGTTTTTTACGAAATCATGTAAACCTTCTAGAAGTTGTGATTTTAAAAAACGGGGGAAGTAAGCTTTTCTTATTTTCAAACGCATGCGCAAACTATAGAAAGTCGTTATGACGTAGAATGTGCATACTTTGTTGATTCCATTTATGAAATAAAACACATTTTCTAAAAACTCGTGTTTATTAAGAAATCATGTAAACCTTCTAGAAGCTGTGATTTTAAAAAACGGGGGAAGTAAGCTTTTGTTATTTCCAAACGCATGCGCCAACTATAGAAAGTCGTTATGACGTAGAATGTGCATACTTTGTTGATTCCATTTATGAAATAAAACACATTTTCTAAAAACTCATGTTTTTTACGAAATCATGTAAAGGTTCTAGAAGCTATGATTTTAAAAAATGGGGGTAGTAAGCTTTTCTTATTTTCGGACGCATGCGGAAAATATAGAAAGTCGTTATGACGTAGAATGTGCATACTTTTTTGATTCCATTTATGAAATAAAACACATTTTCTAAAAACTCGTGTTTTTTACGAAATCATGTAAACCTTCTAGAAGTTGTGATTTTAAAAAACGGGGGAAGTAAGCTTTTCTTATTTCCAAACGCATGCGCAAACTATAGAAATTCATTATGACGTGGAATGTGCATACTTTGTAGATTCCATTTATGAAATAAAACACATTTTCTAAAAACTCGTGTTTTTTACGAAATGATGTAAACCTTCTAGAAGCTGTGATTTTAAAAAATGGTGGAAGTAAGCTTTTCTTATTTCCGGACGCATGCCCAAACTATAGAAAGTCCTTATGACGTAGAATGTGCATACTTTGTTCATTCCATTTATGAAATAAAACACATTTTCTAAAAACTCGTGTTTTTTAAGAAATCATGTAAACTTTCTAGAAGCTGTGATTTTAAAAAACGGGGGAAGTAAGCTTTTCTTATTTCCGGACGCATGCGCAAACTATAGAAAGTCGTTATGACGTAGAATGTGCATACTTTGTTCATTCCATTTATGAAATAAAACACATTTTCTAAAAACTCGTGTTTTTTAAGAAATCATGTAAACTTTCTAGAAGCTGTGATTTTAAAAAACGGGGGAAGTAAGCTTTTCTTATTTCCGGACGCATGCGCAAACTATAGAAAGTCGTTATGACGTAGAATGTGCATACTTTGTTGATTCCATTTTTGAAATAAAACACATTTTCTAAAAACTCGTGTTTTTTACGAAATCATGTAAACCTTCTAGAAGCTGTGATTTTAAAAAACGGGGGAAGTAAGTTTTTCTTATTTCCAAAGGCATGCGCAAACTATAGAAAGTCGTTATGACATAGAATGTGCATACTTTGTTGATTCCATTTATGAAATAAAACAAATTTTCTAAAAACTCGTGTTTTTTACGAAATCATGTAAACCTTCTAGAAGCTGTGATTTTAAAAAACGGGGGAAGTAAGCTTTTCTTATTTCCAAAGGCTTGCGCAAACTATAGAAATTCTTTATGACATAGAATGTGCATACTTTGTTGATTCCATTTATGAAATAAAACACATTTTCTAAAAACTCGTGTTTTTTAAGAAATCATGTAAACCTTCTAGAAGCTGTGATTTTAAAAAACGGGGGAAGTAAGTTTTTCTTATTTCCGGACGCATGCGCAAACTATAGAAAGTCGTTATGATGTAGAATGTGCATACTTTGTAGAATCCATTTATGAAATAAAACACATTTTCTAAAAACTCGTGTTTTTTACGAAATCATGTAAACCTTCTAGAAGTTGTGATTTTAAAAAACGGGGGAAGTAAGCTTTTCTTATTTCCAAACGCATGCGCAAACTATAGAAAGTCGTTATGACGTGGAATGTGAATACTTTGTAGATTCCATTTATGAAATAAAACACATTTTCTAAAAACTCGTGTTTTTTACGAAATCATGTAAACTTTCTAGAAGCTATTATTTTAAAAAACGGTGGAAGTAAGCTTTTCTTATTTCCTGACGCATGCGCAAAGTATAGAAATTCGTTATGACGTACAATGTGCATACTTTGTTGATTCCATTTATGAAATAAAACACATTTTCTAAAAACTCGTGTTTTTTAAGAAATCATGTAAACTTTCTAGAAGCTGTGATTTTAAAAAACGGGGGAAGTAAGCTTTTCTTATTTCCGGACGCATGCGCAAAATATAAAAGTCTTTATGACGTAGAATGTGCATACTTTGTTGATTCCATTTATGAAATAAAACACATTTTCTAAAAACTCGTGTTTTTTAACAAATCCTGTAAACCTTCTAGAAGCTGTGATTTTAAAAAACCGGGGAAGTAAGCTTTTCTTATTTCCAAATGCATGCACAAACTATAGAAAGTCGTTATGACGATGAATGTGCATACTTTGTTGATTCCATTTATGAAATAAAACACATTTTCTAAAAACTCGTGTTTTTTAAGAAATCATGTAAACCTTCTAGAAGCTGTGATTTTAAAAAAGGGGGGAAGTAAGATTTTCTTATTTCAAAACTCATGTGCAAACTATAGAAAGTCGTTATGACGTAGAATGCGCATACTTTGTTGATTCCATTTCTTAAATAAAACACATTTTCTAAAAACTCGTGTTTTTTACGAAATCATGTAAACCTTCTAGAAGCTGTTGATTTTAAAAAACTTGGGAAGTAAGCTTTTCTTATTTCCAAACGCATGCGCAAACTATAGAAAGTCGTTATGACGTAGAATTTGCATACTTTGTTGATTCCATTTATGAAATAAAACACATTTTCTAAAAACTCGTGTTTTTTACGAAATCATGTAAACCTTCTAGAAGCTGTGATTTTAAAAAACGGGGGAAGTAAGCTTTTCTTATTTCCGGACGCATGCGCAAACTATAGAAAGTCGTTATGACGTAGAACTTGCATACTTTGTTTATTCAATTTATGAAATAAAACATATTTTCTAAAAACTTATGTTTTTTAAGAAATCATGTAAACCTTCTAGAAGCTGTGATTTTAAAAAACGGGGGAAGTAAGCTTTTCATATTTCCGGACGCATGTGCAAAACTATAGAAAGTCGTTATGACGTAGAATGTGCATACTTTGAAGATTCCATTTATGAAATAAAACACAGTTTCTAAAAAATCATGTTTTTTACGAAGTCATGTAAACCTTCTAGAAGCTGTGATTTTAAAAAATGGGGGAAGTAAGCTTTTCTTATTTCCGGACGCATGCGCAAACTATAGAAAGTCGTTATGACGTAGAATGTGCATACTTTGTAGATTTCATTTATGAAATAAAACACATTTTTTAAAAACTCGTATTTTTTAGGAAATCATGTAAACCTTCTAGAAGCTATGATTTTAAAAAACAGTGGAAGTAAGCTTTTCTTATTTCCGGACGCATGCGCAAAATATAAAAGTCGTTATGACGTAGAATGTGCATACTTTGTTGATTCCATTTATGAAATAAAACACATTTTCTAAAAACTCGTGTTTTTTAACAAATCCTGTAGACCTTCTAGAAGCTGTGATTTTAAAAAACGGGGGAAGTAAGCTTTTCTTATTTCCAAATGCATGCGAAAACTATAGAAAGTCGTTATGACGTTGAATGTGCATACTTTTTTGATTCCATTTATGAAATAAAACACATTTTCTAAAAACTCGTGTTTCTTAAGAAATCATGTAAACCTTCTAGAAGCTGTGATTTTAAAAAAGGGGGGAAGTAAGCTTTTCTTATTTCAAAACTCATGTGCAAACTATAGAATGTCGTTATGACGTAGAATGCGCATACTTTGTTGATTCCATTTATGAAATAAAACACATTTTCTAAAAACTCGTGTTTTTTAAGAAATCATGTACACCTTCTAGAAGCTGTGATTTTAAAAAACAGTGGAAGTAAGCTTTTCTTATTTTCGGACGAATGCGCAAACTATAGAAAGTCGTTATGACGTAGAATGTGCATACTTTGTTGATTTTATTTATGAAATAAAACACATTTTCTAAAAACTCATGTTTTTTTCGAAATCATGGAAACCTTCTAGAAGCTGTGATTTTAAAAAAAGGGGGAAGCAAGCTTTTCTTATTTCCAGACGCATGCGCAAACTATAGAAAGTCGTTATGACGTAGAATGTGCATACTTTGTAGATTCCATTTATGAAATAAAACACATTTTCTAAAAACTCGTGTTTTTTAGGAAATCATGTAAACCTTCTAGAAGCTGTGATTTAAACAAATGGGGGAAGCAAGCTTTTCTTATTTCAAAACTCATGTGCAAACTATAGAAAGTCGTTATGACGTAGAATGCACATACTTTGTTGATTCCATTTATGAAATAAAGCACATTTTCTAAAAACTCGTGTTTTTTACGAAATCATGTAAACCTTCTAGAAGCTGTGATTTTAAAAAACGGTGGAAGTAAGCTTTTCTTATTTCCAAACGAATGCGCAAACTATAGAAAGTCGTTATGACGTAGAATGTGCATACTTTGTTGATTCCATTTATGAAAAAAAACACATTTTCTAAAAACTCGTGTTTTTTACGAAATCATGTAAACCTTCTAGAAGCTGTGATTTTAAAAAACGGTGGAAGTAAGCTTTTCTTATTTCCAAACGAATGCGCAAACTATAGAAAGTCGTTATGACATAGAATGTGCATACTTTGTTTATTCCATTTATCAAATAAAACATATTTTCTAAAAACTCGTGTTTTTTAAGAAATCATGTAAACCTTCTAGAAGCTGTGATTTTAAAAAACGGGGGAAGTAAGCTTTTCTTATTTCCGGACGCATGCGCAAACTATAGAAAGTTGTTATGACGTAGAATGTGCATACTTTGAAGATTCAATTTATGAAACAAAACACATTTTCCAAAAACTCGTGTTTTTTACGAAATCATGTAAACCTTCTAGAAGCTGTGATTTTAAAAAATGGGGGAAATAAGCTTTTCTTATTTCCGGACGCATGCGCAAACTATAGAAATTCGTTATGACGTAGAATGTGCAGACTTTGTAGATTCCATTTATGAAATAAAACACATTTTTTAAAAATTGGTGTTTTTTCGTAATAATGTAAACCTTCTAGAAGCTGTGATTTTAAAAAACAGTGGAAGTAAGCTTTTCTTATTTCCGGACGAATGCGCACACTATAGAAAGTCGTTATGACGTAGAATGTGCATACTTTGTAGATTCCATTTATGAAATAGAACACATTTAATAAAAACTCGCGTTTTTTACGAAATCATGTAAACCTTCGAGAAGCTGTGATTTTAAAAGACAGTGGAAGTAAGCTTTTCTTATTTCTGGACGCATGCGTAAACTATAGAAAGTCGTTATGACGTAGAATGTGCATACTTTGTTGATTCCATTTATGAAATAAAACACATTTTCTAAAAACTCATGTTTTTTAAGAAATCATGTAAACTTTCTAGAAGCTGTGACTTAAAAAAACAGGGGAAGTAAGCTTTTCTTATTTCCAAACGCATGCGCAAACTATAGAAAGTCGTTATGACGTAGAATGTGCATACTTTGTTGATTCCATTTATGAAATAAAACACATTTTCTAAAAACTCATGTTTTTTAGGAAATCATGTAAACCTTCTAGAAGCTGTGATTTTAAAAAACGGGGGAAGTAAGCTTTTCTTATTTCCAAATGCATGCGCAAACTATAGAAAGTCGTTATGACGTTGAATGTGCATACTTTTTTGATTCCATTTATGAAATAAAACACATTTTCTAAAAACTCGTGTTTCTTAAGAAATCATGTAAACCTTCTAGAAGCTGTGATTTTAAAAAAGGGGGGAAGTAAGCTTTTCTTATTTCAAAACTCATGTGCAAACTATAGAATGTCGTTATGACGTAGAATGCGCATACTTTGTTGATTCCATTTATGAAATAAAACACATTTTCTAAAAACTCGTGTTTTTTAAGAAATCATGTACACCTTCTAGAAGCTGTGATTTTAAAAAACAGTGGAAGTAAGCTTTTCTTATTTTCGGACGAATGCGCAAACTATAGAAAGTCGTTATGACGTAGAATGTGCATACTTTGTTGATTTTATTTATGAAATAAAACACATTTTCTAAAAACTCATGTTTTTTTCGAAATCATGTAAACCTTCTAGAAGCTGTGATTTTAAAAAAAGGGGGAAGCAAGCTTTTCTTATTTCCAGACGCATCCGCAAACTATAGAAAGTCGTTATGACGTAGAATGTGCATACTTTGTAGATTCCATTTATGAAATAAAACACATTTTCTAAAAACTCGTGTTTTTTAGGAAATCATGTAAACCTTCTAGAAGCTGTGATTTAAACAAATGGGGGAAGCAAGCTTTTCTTATTTCAAAACTCATGTGCAAACTATAGAAAGTCGTTATGACGTAGAATGCGCATACTTTGTTGATTCCATTTATGAAATAAAGCACATTTTCTAAAAACTCGTGTTTTTTACGAAATCATGTAAACCTTCTAGAAGCTGTGATTTTAAAAAACGGTGGAAGTAAGCTTTTCTTATTTCCAAACGAATGCGCAAACTATAGAAAGTCGTTATGACGTAGAATGTGCATACTTTGTTGATTCCATTTATGAAAAAAAACACATTTTCTAAAAACTCGTGTTTTTTACGAAATCATGTAAACCTTCTAGAAGCTGTGATTTTAAAAAACGGGTGAAGTAAGCTTTTCTTATTTCCAAACTTATGCGCAAACTATAGAAAGTCATTATGACGTAGAATGTGCATACTTTGTTTATTCCATTTATCAAATAAAACATATTTTCTAAAAACTCGTGTTTTTTAAGAAATCATGTAAACCTTCTAGAAGCTGTGATTTTAAAAAAACGGGGGAAGTAAGCTTTTCTTATTTCCGGACGCATGCGCAAACTATAGAAAGTTGTTATGACGTAGAATGTGCATACTTTGAAGATTCAATTTATGAAACAAAACACATTTTCCAAAAACTCGTGTTTTTTACGAAATCATGTAAACCTTCTAGAAGCTGTGATTTTAAAAAATGGGGGAAATAAGCTTTTCTTATTTCCGGACGCATGCGCAAACTATAGAAATTCATTATGACGTAGAATGTGCAGACTTTGTAGATTCCATTTATGAAATAAAACACATTTTTTAAAAATTGGGGTTTTTTCGTAATAATGTAAACCTTCTAGAAGTTGTGATTTTAAAAAACAGTGGAAGTAAGCTTTTCTTATTTCCGGACGAATGCGCACACTATAGAAAGTCGTTATGACGTAGAATGTGCATACTTTGTAGATTCCATTTATGAAATAGAACACATTTAATAAAAACTCGTGTTTTTTACGAAATCATGTAAACCTTCGAGAAGCTGTGATTTTAAAAGACAGTGGAAGTAAGCTTTTCTTATTTCTGGACGCATGCGTAAACTATAGAAAGTCGTTATGACGTAGAATGTGCATACTTTGTTGATTCCATTTATGAAATAAAACACATTTTCTAAAAACTCATGTTTTTTAAGAAATCATGTAAACTTTCTAGAAGCTGTGACTTAAAAAAACAGGGGAAGTAAGCTTTTCTTATTTCCAAACGCATGCGCAAACTATAGAAAGTCGTTATGACGTAGAATGTGCATACTTTGTTGATTCCATTTATGAAATAAAACACATTTTCTAAAAACTCATGTTTTTTAGGAAATCATGTAAACCTTCTAGATGCTGTGATTTTAAAAAACGGGGGAAGTAAGCTTTTCTTATTTCCGGATGCATGCACAAACTATAGAAAGTCGTTATGACGTAGAATGTACATACTTTGTAGATTGCATTTATGAAATAAAACACATTTTCTAAAAACTCGTGTTTTTTACGAAATCATGTAAACCTTCTAGAAGCTGTGATTTTAAAAAACGGTGGAAGTAAGATTTTCTTATTTAGAAACGAATGCGCAAACAATAGAAAGTCGTTATGACGTAGAATGTGCATACTTTGTTGATTCCATTTATGAAATAAAACACATTTTCTAAAAACTCGTGTTTTTTACGAAATCATGTAAACCTTCTAGAAGCTGTGATTTTACAAAACGGGGGAAGTAAGCTTTTCATATTTCCAAACTTATGCGCAAACTATAGAAAGTCGTTATGACGTAGAATGTGCATACTTTGTTTATTCCATTTATGAAATAAAACATATTTTCTAAAAACTCATGTTTTTTAAGAAATCATGTAAACCTTCTAGAAGCTGTGATTTTAAAAAACGGAGGAAGTAAGCTTTTCTTATTTCCGGACGCATGCGCAAACTATAGAAAGTCGTTATGACGTAGAATGTGCATACTTTGTTGATTCCAATTATGAAATAAAACACATTTTCTAAAAACTCGTTTTTTTTACGAAATCATGTAAACCTTCTAGAAGCTGTGATTTTAAAAAACGGGGGAAGTAAGCTTTTCTTATTTTCGGACGCATGCGCAAACTATAGAAAGTCGTTATGACATAGAATGTGCATACTTTGTGGATTACATTTATGAAATAAAACACATTTTCTCAAAACTCGTGTCTTTTACGAAATCATGTAAACCTTCTAGAAGCTGTGATTTTAAAAAATGGGGGAAGTAAGCTTTTCTTATTTCCAAAGGCATGCGCAAACTATAGAAAGTCCTTATGACATAGAATGTGCATACTTTGTTGATTTCATTTATGAAATAAAACACATTTTCTAAAAACTCGTGTTTTTTAAGAAATCATGTAAACCTTCTAGAAGCTGTGATTTTAAAAAAAGGGGGAAGTAAGCTTTTCTTATTTCCGGACGCATGCGCAAACTATAGAAAGTCGTTATGACGTAGAATGTGCATACTTTGTTGATTCCATTTATGAAATAAAACACATTTTCTAAAAACTCGTGTTTTTTACAAAATCATGTAAACTTTCTAGAAGCTGTGATTTTAAAACACGGGGGAAGTAAGCTTTTCTTATTTCTGGGCGCATGCGCAAACTATAGAAAGTCGTTATGACGTAGAATGTGCGTACTTTGTAGATTCCATTTATGAAATAAAACACATTTTCTAAAAACTCATTTTTTTTACGAAATCATATAAACCTTCTAGAAGCTATTATTTTAAAAAACGGTGGAAGTAAGATTTTCTTATTTCCGGACCCATACGCAAAGTATAGAAAGTCGTTATGACGTAGAATGTGCATACTTTGTTGATTCCATTTATGAAATAAAACACATTTTCTAAAAACTCATGTTTTTTAGCAAATCATGTAAACCTTCTAGAAGCTGTGATTTTAAAAAACGGGGGAAGTAAGCTTTTCTTATTTCCAAACGCATGCGCAAACTATAGAAAGTCGTCATGACGTAGAATGTGCATACTTTGTTGATTCCATTTATGAAATAAAACACATTTTCTAAAAACTCGTGTTTTTTAAGAAATCATGTAAACCTTCTAGAAGCTGTGATTTTGAAAAACGGTGGAAGTAAGCTTTTCTTATTTCCGGACGCATGCGCAAACTATAGAAAGTCCTTATGACGTAGAATGTGCATACTTTGTTGATTCCATTTATGAAATAAAACACATTTTCTAAAATCTCATGTTTTTTACGAAATCATGTAAACCTTCTAGAAGCTGTGATTTTAAAAAACGGTGGAAGTAAGCTTTTCTTATTTCCGGTCGAATGCGGAAACTATAGAAAGTCGTTATTACGTAGAATGTGCATACTTTGATGATTCCATTTATGAAATAAAACACATTTTCTAAAAACTCATGTTTTTTAAGAAATCATGTAAACCTTCGAGAAGCTGTGATTTTAAAAAACGGTGGAAGTAAGCTTTTCTTATTTCCGGATGAATGTGCAAACTATAGAAAGTCGTTATGATGTAGAATGTGCATACTTACAAGATTCCATTTATGAAATAAAACACATTTTCTAAAAACTCGTGTTTTTTACGAAATCATGTAAACCTTCTAGAAGCTGTGATTTTAAAAAACGGTGGAAGTAAGCTTTTCTTATTTAGTGACGAGTGCGAAAACTATAGAAAGTCGTAATGAGATAGAATGTGCATACTTTGTAGATTCCATTTATGAAATAAAACACATTTTCTAAAAACTCGTGTTTTTTACGAAATCATGTAAGCCTTCTAGAAGCTGTGATTTTAAAAAACGGTGGAAATAAGCTTTTCTTATTTCCAGACGCATGCGCAAACTATAGAAAGTCGTTATGATGTAGAATGTGCATAATTTGTTGATTCCATTTATGAAATAAAACACATTTTCTAAAAACTCGTGTTTTTTAAGAAATCATGTAAACCTTCTAGAAGCTGTGATTTTAAAAAACGGGGGAATTAAGCTTTTGTTATTTCCAAAAGCATGCGCCAACTATAGAAAGTCGTTATTTCATAGAATTTGCATACTTTGTTGATTCCATTTATGAAATAAAACACATTTTCTAAAAATTCATGTTTTTTACGAAATCATGTAAACCTTCTAGAAGCTGTGATTTTAAAAAACGGGGGAAGTAAGCTTTTCTTATTTCCGGACGCATGCGCAAACTATAGAAAGTCGTTATGACATAGAATGTGCATACTTTTTTGATTCCATTTATGAAATAAAACACATTTTCTAAAAACTCATGTTTTTTACGAAATCATGTAAACCTTCTAGAAGTTGTGATTTTAAAAAACGGGGGAAGTAAGCTTTTCTTATTTTCAAACGCATGCGCAAACTATAGAAAGTCGTTATGACGTAGAATGTGCATACTTTGTTGATTCCATTTATGAAATAAAACACATTTTCTAAAAACTCGTGTTTATTAAGAAATCATGTAAACCTTCTAGAAGCTGTGATTTTAAAAAACGGGGGAAGTAAGCTTTTGTTATTTCCAAACGCATGCGCCAACTATAGAAAGTCGTTATGACGTAGAATGTGCATACTTTGTTGATTCCATTTATGAAATAAAACACATTTTCTAAAAACTCATGTTTTTTACGAAATCATGTAAAGGTTCTAGAAGCTATGATTTTAAAAAATGGGGGTAGTAAGCTTTTCTTATTTTCGGACGCATGCGGAAAATATAGAAAGTCGTTATGACGTAGAATGTGCATACTTTTTTGATTCCATTTATGAAATAAAACACATTTTCTAAAAACTCGTGTTTTTTACGAAATCATGTAAACCTTCTAGAAGTTGTGATTTTAAAAAACGGGGGAAGTAAGCTTTTCTTATTTCCAAACGCATGCGCAAACTATAGAAATTCATTATGACGTGGAATGTGCATACTTTGTAGATTCCATTTATGAAATAAAACACATTTTCTAAAAACTCGTGTTTTTTACGAAATGATGTAAACCTTCTAGAAGCTGTGATTTTAAAAAATGGTGGAAGTAAGCTTTTCTTATTTCCGGACGCATGCCCAAACTATAGAAAGTCCTTATGATGTAGAATGTGCATACTTTGTTCATTCCATTTATGAAATAAAACACATTTTCTAAAAACTCGTGTTTTTTAAGAAATCATGTAAACTTTCTAGAAGCTGTGATTTTAAAAAACGGGGGAAGTAAGCTTTTCTTATTTCCGGACGCATGCGCAAACTATAGAAAGTCGTTATGACGTAGAATGTGCATACTTTGTTCATTCCATTTATGAAATAAAACACATTTTCTAAAAACTCGTGTTTTTTAAGAAATCATGTAAACTTTCTAGAAGCTGTGATTTTAAAAAACGGGGGAAGTAAGCTTTTCTTATTTCCGGACGCATGCGCAAACTATAGAAAGTCGTTATGACGTAGAATGTGCATACTTTGTTGATTCCATTTTTGAAATAAAACACATTTTCTAAAAACTCGTGTTTTTTACGAAATCATGTAAACCTTCTAGAAGCTGTCATTTTAAAAAATGGGGGAAGTAAGTTTTTCTTATTTCCAAAGGCATGCGCAAACTATAGAAAGTCGTTATGACATAGAATGTGCATACTTTGTTGATTCCATTTATGAAATAAAACAAATTTTCTAAAAACTCGTGTTTTTTACGAAATCATGTAAACCTTCTAGAAGCTGTGATTTTAAAAAACGGGGGAAGTAAGCTTTTCTTATTTCCAAAGGCTTGCGCAAACTATAGAAATTCGTTATGACATAGAATGTGCATACTTTGTTGATTCCATTTATGAAATAAAACACATTTTCTAAAAACTCGTGTTTTTTAAGAAATCATGTAAACCTTCTAGAAGCTGTGATTTTAAAAAACGGGGGAAGTAAGTTTTTCTTATTTCCGGACGCATGCGCAAACTATAGAAAGTCGTTATGATGTAGAATGTGCATACTTTGTAGAATCCATTTATGAAATAAAACACATTTTCTAAAAACTCGTGTTTTTTACGAAATCATGTAAACCTTCTAGAAGTTGTGATTTTAAAAAACGGGGGAAGTAAGCTTTTCTTATTTCCAAACGCATGCGCAAACTATAGAAAGTCGTTATGACGTGGAATGTGAATACTTTGTAGATTCCATTTATGAAATAAAACACATTTTCTAAAAACTCGTGTTTTTTACGAAATCATGTAAACTTTCTAGAAGCTATTATTTTAAAAAACGGTGGAAGTAAGCTTTTCTTATTTCCTGACGCATGCGCAAAGTATAGAAATTCGTTATGACGTACAATGTGCATACTTTGTTGATTCCATTTATGAAATAAAACACATTTTCTAAAAACTCGTGTTTTTTAAGAAATCATGTAAACTTTCTAGAAGCTGTGATTTTAAAAAACGGGGGAAGTAAGCTTTTCTTATTTCCGGACGCATGCGCAAAATATAAAAGTCTTTATGACGTAGAATGTGCATACTTTGTTGATTCCATTTATGAAATAAAACACATTTTCTAAAAACTCGTGTTTTTTAACAAATCCTGTAAACCTTCTAGAAGCTGTGATTTTAAAAAACCGGGGAAGTAAGCTTTTCTTATTTCCAAATGCATGCACAAACTATAGAAAGTCGTTATGACGATGAATGTGCATACTTTGTTGATTCCATTTATGAAATAAAACACATTTTCTAAAAACTCGTGTTTTTTAAGAAATCATGTAAACCTTCTAGAAGCTGTGATTTTAAAAAAGGGTGGAAGTAAGATTTTCTTATTTCAAAACTTATGTGCAAACTATAGAAAGTCGTTATGACGTAGAATGCGCATACTTTGTTGATTCCATTTCTTAAATAAAACACATTTTCTAAAAACTCGTGTTTTTTACGAAATCATGTAAACCTTCTAGAAGCTGTTGATTTTAAAAAACTTGGGAAGTAAGCTTTTCTTATTTCCAAACGCATGCGCAAACTATAGAAAGTCGTTATGACGTAGAATTTGCATACTTTGTTGATTCCATTTATGAAATAAAACACATTTTCTAAAAACTCGTGTTTTTTACGAAATCATGTAAACCTTCTAGAAGCTGTGATTTTAAAAAATGGGGGAAGTAAGCTTTTCTTATTTCCGGACGCATGCGCAAACTATAGAAAGTCGTTATGACGTAGAACTTGCATACTTTGTTTATTCAATTTATGAAATAAAACATATTTTCTAAAAACTTATGTTTTTTAAGAAATCATGTAAACCTTCTAGAAGCTGTGATTTTAAAAAACGGGGGAAGTAAGCTTTTCATATTTCCGGACGCATGCGCAAAACTATAGAAAGTCGTTATGACGTAGAATGTGCATACTTTGAAGATTCCATTTATGAAATAAAACACAGTTTCTAAAAAATCATGTTTTTTACGAAGTCATGTAAACCTTCTAGAAATTGTGATTTTAAAAAATGGGGGAAGTAAGCTTTTCTTATTTCCGGACGCATGCGCAAACTATAGAAAGTCGTTATGACGTAGAATGTGCATACTTTGTAGATTTCATTTATGAAATAAAACACATTTTTTAAAAACTCGTATTTTTTAGGAAATCATGTAAACCTTCTAGAAGCTATGATTTTAAAAAACAGTGGAAGTAAGCTTTTCTTATTTCCGGACGCATGCGCAAAATATAAAAGTCGTTATGACGTAGAATGTGCATACTTTGTTGATTCCATTTATGAAATAAAATACATTTTCTAAAAACTCGTGTTTTTTAACAAATCCTGTAGACCTTCTAGAAGCTGTGATTTTAAAAAACGGGGGAAGTAAGCTTTTCTTATTTCCAAATGCATGCGAAAACTATAGAAAGTCGTTATGACGTTGAATGTGCATACTTTTTTGATTCCATTTATGAAATAAAACACATTTTCTAAAAACTCGTGTTTCTTAAGAAATCATGTAAACCTTCTAGAAGCTGTGATTTTAAAAAAGGGGGGAAGTAAGCTTTTCTTATTTCAAAACTCATGTGCAAACTATAGAATGTCGTTATGACGTAGAATGCGCATACTTTGTTGATTCCATTTATGAAATAAAACACATTTTCTAAAAACTCGTGTTTTTTAAAAAATCATGTACACCTTCTAGAAGCTGTGATTTTAAAAAACAGTGGAAGTAAGCTTTTCTTATTTTCGGACGAATGCGCAAACTATAGAAAGTCGTTATGACGTAGAATGTGCATACTTTGTTGATTTTATTTATGAAATAAAACACATTTTCTAAAAACTCATGTTTTTTTCGAAATCATGGAAACCTTCTAGAAGCTGTGATTTTAAAAAAAGGGGGAAGCAAGCTTTTCTTATTTCCAGACGCATGCGCAAACTATAGAAAGTCGTTATGACGTAGAATGTGCATACTTTGTAGATTCCATTTATGAAATAAAACACATTTTCTAAAAACTCGTGTTTTTTAGGAAATCATGTAAACCTTCTAGAAGCTGTGATTTAAACAAATGGGGGAAGCAAGCTTTTCTTATTTCAAAACTCATGTGCAAACTATAGAAAGTCGTTATGACGTAGAATGCGCATACTTTGTTGATTCCATTTATGAAATAAAGCACATTTTCTAAAAACTCGTGTTTTTTACGAAATCATGTAAACCTTCTAGAAGCTGTGATTTTAAAAAACGGTGGAAGTAAGCTTTTCTTATTTCCAAACGAATGCGCAAACTATAGAAAGTCGTTATGACGTAGAATGTGCATACTTTGTTGATTCCATTTATGAAAAAAAACACATTTTCTAAAAACTCGTGTTTTTTACGAAATCATGTAAACCTTCTAGAAGCTGTGATTTTAAAAAACGGTGGAAGTAAGCTTTTCTTATTTCCAAACGAATGCGCAAACTATAGAAAGTCGTTATGACGTAGAATGTGCATACTTTGTTTATTCCATTTATCAAATAAAACATATTTTCTAAAAACTCGTGTTTTTTAAGAAATCATGTAAACCTTCTAGAAGCTGTGATTTTAAAAAACGGGGGAAGTAAGCTTTTCTTATTTCCGGACGCATGCGCAAACTATAGAAAGTTGTTATGACGTAGAATGTGCATACTTTGAAGATTCAATTTATGAAACAAAACACATTTTCCAAAAACTCGTGTTTTTTACGAAATCATGTAAACCTTCTAGAAGCTGTGATTTTAAAAAATGGGGGAAATAAGCTTTTCTTATTTCCGGACGCATGCGCAAACTATAGAAATTCGTTATGACGTAGAATGTGCAGACTTTGTAGATTCCATTTATGAAATAAAACACATTTTTTAAAAATTGGTGTTTTTTCGTAATAATGTAAACCTTCTAGAAGCTGTGATTTTAAAAAACAGTGGAAGAAAGCTTTTCTTATTTCCGGACGAATGCGCACACTATAGAAAGTCGTTATGACGTAGAATGTGCATACTTTGTAGATTCCATTTATGAAATAGAACACATTTAATAAAAACTCGCGTTTTTTACGAAATCATGTAAACCTTCGAGAAGCTGTGATTTTAAAAGACAGTGGAAGTAAGCTTTTCTTATTTCTGGACGCATGCGTAAACTATAGAAAGTCGTTATGACGTAGAATGTGCATACTTTGTTGATTCCATTTATGAAATAAAACACATTTTCTAAAAACTCATGTTTTTTAAGAAATCATGTAAACTTTCTAGAAGCTGTGACTTAAAAAAACAGGGGAAGTAAGCTTTTCTTATTTCCAAACGCATGCGCAAACTATAGAAAGTCGTTATGACGTAGAATGTGCATACTTTGTTGATTCCATTTATGAAATAAAACACATTTTCTAAAAACTCATGTTTTTTAGGAAATCATGTAAACCTTCTAGAAGCTGTGATTTTAAAAAACGGGGGAAGTAAGCTTTTCTTATTTCCAAATGCATGCGCAAACTATAGAAAGTCGTTATGACGTTGAATGTGCATACTTTTTTGATTCCATTTATGAAATAAAACACATTTTCTAAAAACTCGTGTTTCTTAAGAAATCATGTAAACCTTCTAGAAGCTGTGATTTTAAAAAAGGGGGGAAGTAAGCTTTTCTTATTTCAAAACTCATGTGCAAACTATAGAATGTCTATATGACGTAGAATGCGCATACTTTGTTGATTCCATTTATGAAATAAAACACATTTTCTAAAAACTCGTGTTTTTTAAGAAATCATGTACACCTTCTAGAAGCTGTGATTTTAAAAAACAGTGGAAGTAAGCTTTTCTTATTTTCGGACGACTGCGCAAACTATAGAAAGTCGTTATGACGTAGAATGTGCATACTTTGTTGATTTTATTTATGAAATAAAACACATTTTCTAAAAACTCATGTTTTTTTCGAAATCATGTAAACCTTCTAGAAGCTGTGATTTTAAAAAAAGGGGGAAGCAAGCTTTTCTTATTTCCAGACGCATGCGCAAACTATAGAAAGTCGTTATGACGTAGAATGTGCATACTTTGTAGATTCCATTTATGAAATAAAACACATTTTCTAAAAACTCGTGTTTTTTAGGAAATCATGTAAACCTTCTAGAAGCTGTGATTTAAACAAATGGGGGAAGCAAGCTTTTCTTATTTCAAAACTCATGTGCAAACTATAGAAAGTCGTTATGACGTAGAATGCGCATACTTTGTTGATTCCATTTATGAAATAAAGCACATTTTCTAAAAACTCGTGTTTTTTACGAAATCATGTAAACCTTCTAGAAGCTGTGATTTTAAAAAACGGTGGAAGTAAGCTTTTCTTATTTCCAAACGAATGCGCAAACTATAGAAAGTCGTTATGACGTAGAATGTGCATACTTTGTTGATTCCATTTATGAAAAAAAACACATTTTCTAAAAACTCGTGTTTTTTACGAAATCATGTAAACCTTCTAGAAGCTGTGATTTTAAAAAACGGGTGAAGTAAGCTTTTCTTATTTCCAAACTTATGCGCAAACTATAGAAAGTCATTATGACGTAGAATGTGCATACTTTGTTTATTCCATTTATCAAATAAAACATATTTTCTAAAAACTCGTGTTTTTTAAGAAATCATGTAAACCTTCTAGAAGCTGTGATTTTAAAAAACGGGGGAAGTAAGCTTTTCTTATTTCCGGACGCATGCGCAAACTATAGAAAGTTGTTATGACGTGGAATGTGCATACTTTGAAGATTCAATTTATGAAACAAAACACATTTTCCAAAAACTCGTGTTTTTTACGAAATCATGTAAACCTTCTAGAAGCTGTGATTTTAAAAAATGGGGGAAATAAGCTTTTCTTATTTCCGGACGCATGCGCAAACTATAGAAATTCATTATGACGTAGAATGTGCAGACTTTGTAGATTCCATTTATGAAATAAAACACATTTTTTAAAAATTGGGGTTTTTTCGTAATAATGTAAACCTTCTAGAAGCTGTGATTTTAAAAAACAGTGGAAGTAAGCTTTTCTTATTTCCGGACGAATGCGCACACTATAGAAAGTCGTTATGACGTAGAATGTGCATACTTTGTAGATTCCATTTATGAAATAGAACACATTTAATAAAAACTCGTGTTTTTTACGAAATCATGTAAACCTTCGAGAAGCTGTGATTTTAAAAGACAGTGGAAGTAAGCTTTTCTTATTTCTGGACGCATGCGTAAACTATAGAAAGTCGTTATGACGTAGAATGTGCATACTTTGTTGATTCCATTTATGAAATAAAACACATTTTCTAAAAACTCATGTTTTTTAAGAAATCATGTAAACTTTCTAGAAGCTGTGACTTAAAAAAACAGGGGAAGTAAGCTTTTCTTATTTCCAAACGCATGCGCAAACTATAGAAAGTCGTTATGACGTAGAATGTGCATACTTTGTTGATTCCATTTATGAAATAAAACACATTTTCTAAAAACTCATGTTTTTTAGGAAATCATGTAAACCTTCTAGATGCTGTGATTTTAAAAAACGGGGGAAGTAAGCTTTTCTTATTTCCGGATGCATGCACAAACTATAGAAAGTCGTTATGACGTAGAATGTACATACTTTGTAGATTGCATTTATGAAATAAAACACATTTTCTAAAAACTCGTGTTTTTTACGAAATCATGTAAACCTTCTAGAAGCTGTGATTTTAAAAAACGGTGGAAGTAAGATTTTCTTATTTAGAAACGAATGCGCAAACAATAGAAAGTCGTTATGACGTAGAATGTGCATACTTTGTTGATTCCCTTTATGAAATAAAACACATTTTCTAAAAACTCGTGTTTTTTACGAAATCATGTAAACCTTCTAGAAGCTGTGATTTTACAAAACGGGGGAAGTAAGCTTTTCATATTTCCAAACTTATGCGCAAACTATAGAAAGTCGTTATGACGTAGAATGTGCATACTTTGTTTATTCCATTTATGAAATAAAACATATTTTCTAAAAACTCATGTTTTTTAAGAAATCATGTAAACCTTCTAGAAGCTGTGATTTTAAAAAACGGAGGAAGTAAGCTTTTCTTATTTCCGGACGCATGCGCAAACTATAGAAAGTCGTTATGACGTAGAATGTGCATACTTTGAAGATTCCATTTATGAAATAAAACACATTTTCAAAAAAATCATTTTTTTTACGAAATCATGTAAACCTTCTAGAAGCTGTGATTTTAAAAAATGGGGGAAGTAAGCTTTTCTTATTTCCAGAAGCATAAGCAAACTATAGAAAGTCATTATGAAGTAGAATGTGCATACTTTGTTGATTCCATTCATGAAATAAAACACATTGTCTAAAAACTCATGTTTTTTACGAAATCATGTAAACCTTCTAGAAGCTGTGATTTTAAAAAATGGGGGAAGAAAGCTTTTCTTATTTCCGGACACATGCGCAAACTATAGAAAGTCGTTATGATGTAGAATGTGCATACTTTGTTGATAACATTTATGAAATAAAACACATATTCTAAAAACTCATGTTTTTTACGAAATCATGTAAACCTTCTAGAAGCTGTGATTTTGAAAAACGGGGGAAGTAAGCTTTTCTTATTTCCGGGCGCATGCGCAAACTATAGAAAGTCGTTATGACGTAGAATGTGCATACTTTGTTGATTCCATTGATGAAATAAAACACATTTTCTAAAAACTCGTGTTTTATAAAAAATCATGTAAACCTTCTAGAAGCTGTAATTTTAAAAAACGAGGGAAGTAAGCTTTTCTTATTTCCAAACGCATGCGAAAACTATAGAAAGTCGTTATGACGTAGAATGTGCATACTTTGTTTATTCCATTCATGAAATAAAACACATTTTCTAAAAACTCATGCTTTTTATGAAATCATGTAAACCTTCTAGAAGCTGTGATTTTAAAAAACGGGGGAAGTAAGCTTTTCTTATTTCCAAACGCATGCGCAAACTATAGAAAGTCGTTATAAAGTAGAATGTGCATACTTTGTTGATTCCATTTATGACATAAAACACATTTTCTAAAAACTTATGTTTTTTACGAAATCATGTAAACCTTCTAGAAGCTATGATTTTAAAAAATGGGGGAAGTAAGGTTTTCTTATTTCTGGACGCATGTGCAAACTATAGAAAGTCGTTATGACGTAGAATGTGCATACTTTGTTGATTCCATTTATGAAATAAAACACATTTTCTAAAAACTCGTGTTTTTTAAGAAATCATGTAAACCTTCTAGAAGCTGTGATTTTAAAAAACGAGGGAAGAAAGCTTTTCTTATTTCCAAACGCATGCGCAAACTATAGAAAGTCGTTATGACGTAGAATGTGCATACTTTGTTGATTCCATTTATGAAATAAAACACATTTTCTAAAAACTCGTGTCTTTTACGAAATCATGTAAACCTTCTAGAAGCTGTGATTTTGGAAAACGGTGGAAGTAAGCTTTTCTTATTTCCAAATGTATGCGCAAACTATAGAAAGTCGTTATGACGTAGAATGTGCATACTTTGTTGATTCCATTTATGAAATAAAACACATTTTCTAAAAACTCGTGTTTTTTAAGAAATCATGTAAACCTTCTAGAAGCTGTGATTGTAAAAAACGGGGGAAGTAAGCTTTTCTTATTTCTGGACGCATGCGCAAGCTATAGAAAGTCCTTATGCCGTAGAATGTGCATACTTTGTTGATTCCATTTATGAAATAAAAGACATTTTCTAAAAACTCATGTTTTTTACGAAATCATGTAAACCTTCTAGAAGCTGTGATTTTAAAAAACGGGGGAAGTAAGCTTTTCTTATTTCCAAACGCATACGCAAACTACAGAAAGTCATTATGACGTAGAATTTGCATACTTTGTTGATTCCATTTATGAAATAAAACACATTTTCTAAAAACTCGTGTTTTTTACGAAATCATGTAAACCTTCTAGATGCTGTGATTTTAAAAAACGGGGGAAGTAAGCATTTCTTATTTCCGGACAAATACGCAAACTATAGAAAGTCGTTATGACATAGAATGTGCATACTTTGTAGATTCCATTTATGAAATAAAACAGATTTTCTAAAAAGTCGTGTTTTTTACGAAATCATGTAAACCTTCTAGAAGCTGTGATTTTAAAAAACGGTGGAAGTAAGCTTTTCTTATTTCCAGACGCATGCGCAAACTATAGAAAGTCATTATGACGTAGAATGTGCATACTTTGTTGATTCCATTTATGAAATAAAACACATTTTCTAAAAAATCATGTTTTTTAAGAAATCATGTAAACCTTCTAGAAGCTGTGATTAAAAATAACCGGGGAAGTAAGCTTTTCTTATTTCCAAATGCATGTGCAAACTATAGAAAGTCGTTATGATGTAGAATGTGCATACTTTGATGATTCCATTTATGAAATAAAACACATTTTCTAAAAACTCATGTTTTTTAAGAAATCATGTAAACCTTCTAGAAGCTGTGATTTAAAAAAACGGGGGAAGTAAGCTTTTCTTATTTCCAAACGCATGCGAAACTATAGAAAGTCGTTATGACGTAGAATGTGCATACTTTGTTGATTCCATTTATGAAATAAAACACATTTTCTAAAAACTCGTGTTTTTTAGGAAATCATGTAAACCTTCTAGAAGCTGTGATTTTAAAAAGTGGTGGAAGTAAGCTTTTCTTTTTTCCGGACGCATGCACAAACTATAGAAAGTCGTTATGACGTAGAATGTGCATACTTTGTAGATTCCATTTATGAAATAAAGCACATTTTCTAAAAACTCGTGTGTTTTAAGAAATCATGTAAACCTTCTAGAAGATGTGATTTTAAAAAACGGGGGAAGTAAGCTTTTCTTATTTCCAAACGTATACGCAAACTATAGAAAGTCGTTATGATGTAGAATGTGCATACTTTGTTGATTCCATTTATTAAATAAAACACATTTTCTAAAAACTCGTGTTTTTTACGAAATCATGTAAACCTTCTAGAAGCTGTGATTTTAAAAAATGGTGGAAATGAGCTTTTATTATTTCCGGACGCATGCGCAAACTATAGAAAGTCGTTATAACGTAGAATGTGCATACTTTGTTGATACCATTTATGAAATAAAACACATTTTCTAAAAACTCATGTTTTTTAAGAAATCATGTAAACCTTCTAGAAACTGTGATTCAAAAAAACAGGGGAAGTAAGCTTTTCTTATTTCCAAACGCATGCGCAAACTATAGAAAGTCGTTATGACGTAGAATGTGCATACTTTGTTCATTCGATTTATGAAATAAAATACATTTTCTAAAAACTCATGTTTTTTAAGAAATCATATAAACCTTCTAGAAGCTGTGATTTAAAAAAATGGGGGAAGTAAGCTTTTATTATTTCCAAACGCATGCACAAACTATAGAAAGTCATTATGACGTAGAATTTGCATATTCCATTGATGAAATAAAACACATTTACTAAAAACTCGTGTTTTTTAGGAAATCATGTAAACCTTCTAGAAGCTGTGATTTTAAAAAATGGTGGAAGTAAGCTTTTCTTTTTTCCGGACGCAGGCGCAAACTATACAAGGTCGTTATGACGTAGAATGTGCATACTTTGTAGATTCCATTTATGAAATAAAGCACATTTTCTAAAATCTCGTGTTTTTTACGAAATCATGTAAAACTTCTAGAAGCTGTGATTTTAAAAAACGGTGGAAGTAAGCTTTTCATATTTCTGAACGCATGCGCAAACTATAGAAAGTCGTTATGACGTAGAATGTGCATACTTTGTTGATTTCGTTTAGGAAGTAAAACACATTTTCCAAAAACTCGTGTTTTTTAAGAAATCATGTAAACCTTCTAGAAGCTGTGATTTTAAAAAATGGTGGAAGTAAGCTTTTCTTATTTTCGGACGTATGCGCAAACTATAGAAAGTAGTTATGACCTAGAATGTGCATACTTTGTTAATTCTGTTTATGAAATAAAACACATTTTCTAAAAACTCGTGTTTTTTAAGAAATCATGTAAACCTTTTAGTAGCTGTGATTGTAAAAAACGGGGGAAGTAAGCTTTTCTTATTTCTGGACCCATGCGCAAACTATAGAAAGTCCTTATGCCGTAGAATGTGTATACTTTGTTGATTCCATTTATGAAATAAAACATATTTTCTAAAAACTCGTGTTTTTTACGAAATCATGTAAACCTTCTAAAAGCTGTGATTTTAAAAAACGGGGGAAGTAAGCTTTTCTTATTTCCAAACGCATATGCAAACTACAGAAAGTCGTTATGATGTAAAATGTGCATACTTTGTTGATTCCATTTATGAAATAAAACACATTTTCTAAAAAGGCGTGTTTTTTACGAAATCATGTAAACCTTCTAGAAGCTGTGATTTTAAAAAATAGTGGAAGTAAGCTTTTCTTATTTCCGGACGAATACGCAAACTATAGAAAGTCGTTATGACGTAGAATGTGCATACTTTGTTGATTCCATTTATGAAATAAAACACATTTTCTAAAAACTCGTGTTTTTTAAGAAATCATGTAAACCTTCTAGAAGCTGTGATTTTAAAAATCGGGGGAAGTAAGCTTTTCTTATTTCCAAACGCATGCGCAAACTATAGAAAGTCGTTATGACGTAGAATGTGCATACTTTGTTTATTCCATTTATGAAATAAAACAAATTTTCGAAAAACTCGTGTTTTTTAAGAAATGATGTAAACCTTCTAGAAGCTGTGATTTTAAAAAACAGGGGAAGTAAGCTTTTCTTATTTCCAGACGCATGCGCAAACTATAGAAAGTCATTATGACGTAGAATGTACATACATTCTTGATTCCATTTATGAAATAAAACACATTTTCTAAAAAATCATGTTTTTTAAGAAATCATGTAAAACTTCTAGAAGCTGTGATTTTAAAAAATGGTGGAAGTAAGCTTTTCATATTTCTGAACGCATGCGCAAACTATAGAAAGTCGTTATGACGTAGAATGTGCATACTTTGTTGATTTCGTTTATGAAATAAAACACATTTTCCAAAAACTCATGTTTTTTAAGAAATCATGTAGACCTTCTAGAAGCTGTGATTTTAAAAAATGGTGGAAGTAAGCTTTTCTTATTTCCGGACGCATGTGCAAACTATAGAAAGTAGTTATGACGTAGAATGTGCATACTTTGTTTATTCCGTTTATGAAATAAAACACATTTTCTAAAAACTCGTGTTTTTTAACAAATCATGTAAACCTTCTAGAAGCTGTGATTTTAAAAAACGAGGGAAGTAAGCTTTTCTTATTTCCAAACTTATGCGCAAACTATAGAAAGTTGTTATGACGTAGAATGTGCATACTTTGTTTATTCCATTTATGAAATAAAACATATTTTCTAAAAACTCTTGTTTTTTAACAAATCCTGTAAACCTTTTAGAAGCTGTGAATTTAAAAAACGGGGGAAGTAAAATTTTCTTATTTCCAAATGCATGCGCAAACTATAGAAAGTCGTTATGACGTAGAATGTGCATACTTTGTTGATTCCATTTATGAAATAAAACACATTTTCTAAAAACTCGTGTTTTTTAAGAAATCATGTAAACCTTCTAGAAGCTGTGATTGTAAAAAACGGGGGAAGTAAGCTTTTCTTATTTCTGGACGCATGTGCAAACTATAGAAAGTCGTTATGACGTAGAATGTGCATACTTTGTTGATTCCATTTATGAAATAAAACACATTTTCTAAAAACTCGTGTTTTTTAAGAAATCATGTAAACCTTCTAGAAGCTGTGATTTTAAAAAACGAGGGAAGAAAGCTTTTCTTATTTCCAAACGCATGCGCAAACTATAGAAAGTCGTTATGACGTAGAATGTGCATACTTTGTTGATTCCATTTATGAAATAAAACACATTTTCTAAAAACTCATGTTTTTTAAGAAATCATGTAAACCTTCTAGTAGCTGTGATTTAAAAAAACGGGGGAAGTAAGCTTTTCTTATTTCCGGACGGAAGCGCAAACTATAGAAAGTCGTTATGACGTAGAATGTGCATACTTTGTTGATTCCATTTATGAAATAAAACACATTTTCCAAAAACTCATGTTTTTTGAGAAATCATGTAAACATTCTAGAAGCTATGATTTTCAAAAATGGTGGAAGTAAGCTTTTCTTATTTCCGGACGCATGCACAAACTATATAAAGTCGTTATGACGTAGAATGTGCATACTTTGTAGATTCCAGTTTTGAAATAAAGCACATTTTCTAAAAACTCGTGTCTTTTACGAAATCATGTAAACCTTCTAGAAGCTGTGATTTTGGAAAACGGTGGAAGTAAGCTTTTCTTATTTCCAAACGAATGGGCAAACTATAGAAAGTTGTTATGACGTATAATGTGCATACTTTGTTGATTCCATTTATGAAATAAAACACATTTTCTAAAAACTCGTGTTTTTTACGAAATCATGTAAACCTTCTAGAAGCTGTGATTTTGAAAAACAGGGGAAGTAAGCTTTCCTTATTTCTAAACACATGCGCAAACTATAGAAAGTCATTATGACGTAGAATGTGCATACTTTGTTGATTCCATTTATAAAATAAAACACATTTTCTAAAAACTCATGTTTTTTACGAAATCATGTAAACCTCTAGAAGCTGTGATTTTAAAAAACGGGTGAAGTAAGCTTTTCTTATTTCCGGACGCATGCGCAAACTATAGAAATTCGTTATGACGTAGAATGTGCATACTTTGTTGATTCCATTTATGAAATAAAACACATTTTCTAAAAATTCATGTTTTTTAAGAAATCATGTAAACCTTCTAGAAGCTTTGATTTTAAAAAACGAGGGAAGTAAGCTTTTCTTATTTCCAAACGCAAGCGAAAACTATAGAAAGTCGTTATGACGTAGAATGTGCATACTTTGTTTATTCCATTTATGAAATAAAACACATTTTCTAAAAACTCGTGTTTTTTAAGAAATGATGTAAACCTTCTAGAAGCTGTGATTTTAAAAAATGGTGGAAGTAAGCTTTTCATATTTCTGAACGCATGCGCAAACTATAGAAAGTCGTTATGACGTAGAATGTGCATACTTTGTTGATTCCATTTATGAAATAAAACACATTTTCTAAAAACTCATGTTTTTTAAGAAATCATGTAAAACTTCTAGAAGCTGTGATTTTAAAAAATGGTGGAAGTAAGCTTTTCATATTTCTGAACGCATGCGCAAACTATAGAAAGTCGTTATGACGTAGAATGTGCATACTTTGTTGATTTCGTTTATGAAATAAAACACATTTTCCAAAAACTCGTATTTTTTAAGAAATCATGTAAACCTTCTAGAAGCTGTGATTTTAAAAAATGGTGGAAGTAAGCTTTTCTTATTTCCGGACGCATGTGCAAACTATAGAAAGTAGTTATGACGTAGAATGTGCATACTTTGTTTATTCCATTTATGAAATAAAACACATTTTCTAAAAACTCGTGTTTTTTAAGAAATCATGTAAACCTTCTAGAAGCTGTGATTTTAAAAAAACGAGGCAAGTAAGCTTTTCTTATTTCCAAACTTATGCGCAAACTATAGAAAGTCGTTATGACGTGGAATGTGCATACTTTGTTTATTCCATTTATGAAATAAAAAATATTTTCTAAAAACTCGTGTTTTTTAACAAATCCTGTAAACCTTTTAGAAGCTGTGATTTTAAAAAACGGGGGAAGTAAACTTTTCTTATTTCCAAATGCATGCGCAAACTATAGAAAGTCGTTATGACGTAGAATGTGCATACTTTGTTGATTCCATTTATGAAATAAAACACATTTTCTAAAAACTCGTGTTTTTTAAGAAATCATGTAAACCTTCTAGAAGCTGTGATTGTAAAAAACAGGGGAAGTAAGCTTTTCTTATTTCTGGATGCATGCGCAAACTATAGAAAGTCCTTATGCCGTAGAATGTGCATACTTTGTTGATTCCATTTATGAAATAAAACACATTTTCTAAAAACTCGTGTTTTTTACGAAATCATGTAAACCTTCTAGAAGCTGTGATTTTAAAAAACGGGGGAAGTAAGCTTTTCTTATTTCCAAACGCATACGCAAACTACAGAAAGTCATTATGACGTAGAATTTGCATACTTTGTTGATTCCATTTATGAAATAAAACACATTTTCTAAAAACTCGTGTTTTTTACGAAATCATGTAAACCTTCTAGAAGCTGTGATTTTAAAAAACTGTGGAAGTAAGCTTTTCTTATTTCCGGACGAATACGCAAAATATAGAAAGTCGTTATGACGTAGAATGTGCATACTTTGTTGATTCCATTTATGAAATAAAACACATTTTCTAAAAACTCGTGTTTTTTAAGAAATCATGTAAACCTTCTAGAAGCTGTGATTTTAAAAATCGGGGGAAGTAAGCTTCTCTTATTTCCAAACGCATGCGCAAACTATAGAAAGTCATTATGACGTAGAATGTGCATACTTTGTTGATTCCATTTATGAAATAAAACACATTTTCTAAAAACTCATGTTTTTTACGAAATCATGTAAACCTTCTAGAAGCTGTGATTTTAAAAAACGGGGGAAGTAAGCATTTCTTATTTCCGGACAAATGCGCAAACTATAGAAAGTCGTTATGACATAGAATGTGCATACTTTGTAGATTCCATTTATGAAATAAAACAGATTTTCTAAAAACTCGTGTTTTTTACGAAATCATGTAAACCTTCTAGAAGCTGTGATTTTAAAAAACGGTGGAAGTAAGCTTTTCTTATTTCCAGACGCATGCGCAAACTATAGAAAGTCATTATGACGTAGAATGTGCATACTTTGTTGATTCCATTTATGAAATAAAACACATTTTCTAAAAACTCATGTTTTTTAAGAAATCATGTAAACCTTCTAGAAGCTGTGATTTTAAAAATCGGGGGAAGTAAGCTTTTCTTATTTCCAAACGCATGCGAAACTATAGAAAGTCGTTATGACGTAGAATGTGCATACTTTGTTGATTCCATTTATGAAATAAAACACATTTTCTAAAAACTCGTGTTTTTTAGGAAATCATGTAAACCTTCTAGAAGCTGTGATTTTAAAAAGTGGTGGAAGTAAGCTTTTCTTTTTTCCGGACGCATGCACAAACTATAGAAAGTCGTTATGACGTAGAATGTGCATACTTTGTAGATTCCATTTATGAAATAAAGCACATTTTCTAAAAACTCGTGTTTTTTAAGAAATCATGTAAACCTTCTAGAAGATGTGATTTTAAAAAACGGGGGAAGTAAGCTTTTCTTATTTCCAAACGTATACGCAAACTATAGAAAGTCGTTATGATGTAGAATGTGCATACTTTGTTGATTCCATTTATTAAATAAAACACATTTTCTAAAAACTCGTGTTTTTTACGAAATCATGTAAACCTTCTAGAAGCTGTGATTTTAAAAAATGGTGGAAGTGAGCTTTTATTCTTTCCGGACGCATGCGCAAACTATAGAAAGTCGTTATAACGTAGAATGTGCATACTTTGTTGATTCCATTTATGAAATAAAACACATTTTCTAAAAACTCATGTTTTTTAAGAAATCATGTAAACCTTCTAGAAACTGTGATTCAAAAAAACGGGGGAAGTAAGCTTTTCTTATTTCCAAACGCATGCGCAAACTATAGAAAGTCGTTATGACGTAGAATGTGCATACTTTGTTGATTCGATTTATGAAATAAAATACATTTTCTAAAAACTCATGTTTTTTAAGAAATCATATAAACGTTCTAGAAGCTGTGATTTAAAAAAATGGGGGAAGTAAGCTTTTATTATTTCCAAACGCATGCACAAACTATAGAAAGTCATTAGGACGTAGAATGTGCATACTTTGTTGATTCCATTGATGAAATAAAACACATTTACTAAAAACTCGTGTTTTTTAGGAAATCATGTAAACCTTCTAGAAGCTGTGATTTTAAAAAATGGTGGAAGTAAGCTTTTCTTTTTTCCGGACGCAGGCGCAAACTATACAAGGTCGTTATGACGTAGAATGTGCATACTTTGTAGATTCCATTTATGAAATAAAGCACATTTTCTAAAATCTCGTGTTTTTTACGAAATCATGTAAAACTTCTAGAAGCTGTGATTTTAAAAAACGGTGGAAGTAAGCTTTTCATATTTCTGAACGCATGCGCAAACTATAGAAACTCGTTATGACGTAGAACGTGCATACTTTGTTGATTCCGTTTATGAAGTAAAACACATTTTCCAAAAACTCGTGTTTTTTAAGAAATCATGTAAACCTTCTAGAAGCTGTGATTTTAAAAAACGGTGGAAGTAAGCTTTTCTTATTTTCGGACGTATGCGCAAACTATAGAAAGTAGTTATGACCTAGAATGTGCATACTTTGTTAATTCTGTTTATGAAATAAAACACATTTTCTAAAAACTCGTGTTTTTTAAGAAATCATGTAAACCTTCTAGAAGCTGTGATTGTAAAAAACGGGGGAAGTAAGCTTTTCTTATTTCGGGACGCATGCGCAAACTATAGAAAGTCCTTATGCCGTAGAATGTGCATACTTTGTTGATTCCATTTATGAAATAAAACACATTTTCTAAAAACTCGTGTTTTTTACGAAATCATGTAAACCTTCTAGAAGCTGTGATTTTAAAAAGTGGTGGAAGTAAGCTTTTCTTTTTTCCGGACGCATGCACAAACTATAGAAAGTCGTTATGACGTAGAATGTGCATACTTTGTAGATTCCATTTATGAAATAAAGCACATTTTCTAAAAACTCGTGTTTTTTAAGAAATCATGTAAACCTTCTAGAAGCTGTGATTTTAAAAAACGGGGGAAGTAAGCTTTTCTTATTTCCAAACGTATACGCAAACTATAGAAAGTCGTTATGATGTAGAATGTGCATACTTTGTTGATTCCATTTATTAAATAAAACACATTTTCTAAAAACTCGTGTTTTTTACGAAATCATGTAAACCTTCTAGAAGCTGTGATTTTAAAAAATGGTGGAAGTGAGCTTTTATTATTTCCGGACGCATGCGCAAACTATAGAAAGTCGTTATAACGTAGAATGTGCATACTTTGTTGATTCCATTTATGAAATAAAACACATTTTCTAAAAACTCATGTTTTTTAAGAAATCATGTAAACCTTCTAGAAACTGTGATTCAAAAAAACGGGGGAAGTAAGCTTTTCTTATTTCCAAACGCATGCGCAAACTATAGAAAGTCGTTATGACGTAGAATGTGCATACTTTGTTGATTCGATTTATGAAATAAAATACATTTTCTAAAAACTCATGTTTTTTAAGAAATCATATAAACCTTCTAGAAGCTGTGATTTAAAAAAATGGGGGAAGTAAGCTTTTATTATTTCCAAACGCATGCACAAACTATAGAAAGTCATTATGACGTAGAATGTGCATACTTTGTTGATTCCATTGATGAAATAAAACACATTTACTAAAAACTCGTGTTTTTTAGGAAATCATGTAAACCTTCTAGAAGCTGTGATTTTAAAAAATGGTGGAAGTAAGCTTTTCATATTTCTGAACGCATGCGCAAACTATAGAAACTCGTTATGACGTAGAACGTGCATACTTTGTTGATTCCGTTTATGAAGTAAAACACATTTTCCAAAAACTCGTGTTTTTTAAGAAATCATGTAAACCTTCTAGAAGCTGTGATTTTAAAAAACGGTGGAAGTAAGCTTTTCTTATTTTCGGACGTATGCGCAAACTATAGAAAGTAGTTATGACCTAGAATGTGCATACTTTGTTAATTCTGTTTATGAAATAAAACACATTTTCTAAAAACTCGTGTTTTTTAAGAAATCATGTAAACCTTCTAGAAGCTGTGATTGTAAAAAACGGGGGAAGTAAGCTTTTCTTATTTCGGGACGCATGCGCAAACTATAGAAAGTCCTTATGCCGTAGAATGTGCATACTTTGTTTATTCCATTTATTAAATAAAACACATTTTCTAAAAACTCGTGTTTTTTAAGAAATGATGTAAACCTTCTAGAAGCTGTGATTTTAAAAAACGGGGGAAGTAAGCTTTTCTTATTTCCAGACGAATACGCAAACTACAGAAAGTCGTTATGATGTAAAATGTGCATACTTTGTTGATTCCATTTATGAAATAAAACACATTTTCTAAAAACGCGTGTTTTTTACGAAATCATATAAACCTTCTAGAAGCTGTGATTTTAAAAAATAGTGGAAGTAAGCTTTTCTTATTTCCGGACGAATACGCAAACTATAGAAAGTCGTTATGACGTAGAATGTGCATACTTTGTTGATTCCATTTACGAAATAAAACACATTTTCTAAAAACTCGTGTTTTTTAAGAAATCATGTAAACCTTCTAGAAGCTGTGATTTTAAAAATCGGGGGAAGTAAGCTTTTCTTATTTCCAAACGCATGCGCAAACTATAGAAAGTCGTTATGACGTAGAATGTGCATACTTTGTTTATTCCATTTATTAAATAAAACACATTTTCTAAAAACTCGTGTTTTTAAGAAATGATGTAAACCTTCTAGAAGCTGTGATTTTAAAAAACGGGGGAAGTAAGCTTTTCTTATTTCCAGACGCATGCGCAAACTATAGAAAGTCGTTATGACGTAGAATGTACATACATTGTTGATTCCATTTATGAAATAAAACACATTTTCTAAAAACTCATGTTTTTTAAGAAATCATGTAAAACTTCTAGAAGCTGTGATTTTAAAAAATGGTGGAAGTAAGCTTTTCATATTTCTGAACGCATGCGCAAACTATAGAAAGTCGTTATGACGTAGAATGTGCATACTTTGTTGATTTCGTTTATGAAATAAAACACATTTTCCAAAAACTCGTGTTTTTTAAGAAATCATGTAGACTTTCTAGAAGCTGTGATTTTAAAAAATGGTGGAAGTAAGGTTTTCTTTTTTCCGAACGCATGTGCAAACTATAGAAAGTAGTTATGACGTAGAATGTGCATACTTTGTTTATTCCGTTTATGAAATAAAACACATTTTCTAAAAACTCGTGTTTTTTAAGAAATCATGTAAACCTTCTAGACGTTGTGATTTTAAAAAACGAGGGAAGTAAGCTTTTCTTATTTCCAAACTTATGCGCAAACTATAGAAAGTCGTTATGACGTAGAATGTGCATACTTTGTTTATTCCATTTATGAAATAAAACATATTTTCTAAAAACTCGTGTTTTTTAACAAATCCTGTAAACCTTTTAGAAGCTCTGAATTTAAAAAACGGGGGAAGTAAACTTTTCTTATTTCCAAATGCATGCGCAAACTATAGAAAGTCGTTATGACGTAGAATGTGCATACTTTGTTGATTCCATTTATGAAATAAAACACATTTTCTAAAAACTCGTGTTTTTTAAGAAATCATGTAAACCTTCTAGAAGCTGTGATTGTAAAAAACGGGGGAAGTAAGCTTTTCTTATTTCTGGATGCATGCACAAACTATAGAAAGTCCTTATGCCGTAGAATGTGCATAATTTCTTGACTCCATTTATGAAATAAAACACATTTTCTAAAAACTCGTGTTTTTTACGAAATCATGTAAACCTTCTAGAAGCTGTGATTTTAAAAAACGGGGGAAGTAAGCTTTTCTTATTTCCAAACGCATACGCAAAATACAGAAAGTCGTTATGACGTAGAATTTGCATACTTTGTTGATTCCATTTATGAAATAAAACACATTTTCTAAAAACTCGTGTTTTTTACGAAATCATGTAAATCTTTTAGAAGCTGTGATTTTAAAAAACTGTGGAAGTAAGCTTTTCTTATTTCCGGACGAATACGCAAAATATAGAAAGTCGTTATGACGTAGAATGTACATACTTTGTTGATTCCATTTATGAAATAAAACACATTTTCTAAAAACTCGTGTTTTTTAAGAAATCATGTAAACCTTCTAGAAGCTGTGATTTTAAAAATCGGGGGAAGTAAGCTTTTCTTATTTCCAAACGCATGCGCAAACTATAGAAAGTCATTATGACGTAGAATGTGCATACTTTGTTGATTCCATTTATGAAATAAAACACATTTTCTAAAAACTCATGTTTTTTACGAAATCATGTAAACCTTCTAGAAGCTGTGATTTTAAAAAACGGGGGAAGTAAGCATTTCTTATTTCCGGACAAATGCGCAAACTATAGAAAGTCGTTATGACATAGAATGTGCATACTTTGTAGATTCCATTTATGAAATAAAACAGATTTTCTAAAAACTCGTGTTTTTTACGAAATCATGTAAACCTTCTAGAAGCTGTGATTTTAAAAAACGGTGGAAGTAAGCTTTTCTTATTTTCGGACGTATGCGCAAACTATAGAAAGTAGTTATGACCTAGAATGTGCATACTTTGTTAATTCTGTTTATGAAATAAAACACATTTTCTAAAAACTCGTGTTTTTTAAGAAATCATGTAAACCTTCTAGAAGCTGTGATTGTAAAAAACGGGGGAAGTAAGCTTTTCTTATTTCTGGACGCATGCGCAAACTATAGAAAGTCCTTATGCCGTAGAATGTGCATACTTTGTTGATTCCATTTATGAAATAAAACACATTTTCTAAAAACTCGTGTTTTTTACGAAATCATGTAAACCTTCTAAAAGCTGTGATTTTAAAAAACGGGGGAAGTAAGCTTTTCTTATTTCCAAACGCATATGCAAACTACAGAAAGTCGTTATGATGTAAAATGTGCATACTTTGTTGATTCCATTTATGAAATAAAACACATTTTCTAAAAACGCGTGTTTTTTACGAAATCATGTAAACCTTCTAGAAGCTGTGATTTTAAAAAATAGTGGAAGTAAGCTTTTCTTATTTCCGGACGAATACGCAAACTGTAGAAAGTCGTTATGACGTAGAATGTGCATACTTTGTTGATTCCATTTATGAAATAAAACACATTTTCTAAAAACTCGTGTTTTTTAAGAAATCATGTAAACCTTCTAGAAGCTGTGATTTTAAAAATCGGGGGAAGTAAGCTTTTCTTATTTCCAAACGCATGCGCAAACTATAGAAAGTCGTTATGACGTAGAATGTGCATACTTTGTTTATTCCATTTATGAAATAAAACACATTTTCTAAAAACTCGTGTTTTTTAAGAAATGATGTAAACCTTCTAGAAGCTGTGATTTTAAAAAACGGGGGAAGTAAGCTTTTCTTATTTCCAGACGCATGCGCAAACTATAGAAAGTCGTTATGACGTAGAATATACATACATTGTTGATTCCATTTATGAAATAAAACACATTTTCTAAAAACTCATGTTTTTTAAGAAATCATGTAAAACTTCTAGAAGCTGTGATTTTAAAAAATGGTGGAAGTAATGTTTTCATATTTCTGAACGCATGCGCAAACTATAGAAAGTCGTTATGACGTAGAATGTGCATACTTTGTTGATTTCGTTTATGAAATAAAACACATTTTCCAAAAACTCGTGTTTTTTAAGAAATCATGTAGACCTTCTAGAAGCTGTGATTTTAAAAAATGGTTGAAGTAAGCCTTTCTTATTTCCGGACGCATGTGCAAACTATAGAAATTAGTTATGACGTAGAATGTGCATACTTTGTTTATTCCGTTTATCAAATAAAACACATTTTCTAAAAACTCGTGTTTTTTAAGAAATCATGTAAACCTTCTAGACGCTGTGATTTTAAAAAACGAGGGAAGTAAGCTTTTCTTATTTCCAAACTTATGCGCAAACTATAGAAAGTCGTTATGACGTAGAATGTGCATACTTTGTTTATTCCATTTATGAAATAAAACATATTTTCTAAAAACTCGTGTTTTTTAACAAATCCTGTAAACCTTTTAGAAGCTGTGAATTTAAAAAATGGGGGAAGTAAACTTTTCTTATTTCCAAATGCATGCGCAAATTATAGAAAGTCGTTATGATGTAGAATGTGCATACTTTGTTGATTCCATTTATGAAATAAAACACATTTTCTAAAAACTCGTGTTTTTTAAGAAATCATGTAAACCTTCTAGAAGCTGTGATTGTAAAAAACGGGGGAAGTAAGCTTTTCTTATTTCTGGACGCATGCGCAAACTATAGAAAGTCCTTATGCCGTAGAATGTGCATACTTTGTTGACTCCATTTATGAAATAAAACACATTTTCTAAAAACTCGTGTTTTTTACGAAATCATGTAAACCTTCTAGAAGCTGTGATTTTAAAAAACGGGGGAAGTAATCTTTTCTTATTTCCAAACGCATACGCAAACTACAGAAAGTCGTTATGACGTAGAATTTGCATACTTTGTTGATTCCATTTATGAAATAAAACACATTTTCTAAAAACTCGTGTTTTTTACGAAATCATGTAAACCTTTTAGAAGCTGTGATTTTAAAAAACTGTGGAAGTAAGCTTTTCTTATTTCCGGATGAATACGCAAAATATAGAAAGTCGTTATGACGTAGAATGTGCATACTTTGTTGATTCCATTTATGAAATAAAACACATTTTCTAAAAACTCGTGTTTTTTAAGAAATCATGTAAACCTTCTAGAAGCTGTGATTTTAAAAATCGGGGGAAGTAAGCTTTTCTTATTTCCAAACGCATGCGCAAACTATAGAAAGTCATTATGACGTAGAATGTGCATACTTTGTTGATTCCATTTATGAAATAAAACACATTTTCTAAAAACTCATGTTTTTTACGAAATCATGTAAACCTTCTAGAAGCTGTGATTTTAAAAAACGGGGGAAGTAAGCATTTCTTATTTCCGGACAAATGCGCAAACTCTAGAAAGTCGTTATGACATAGAATGTGCATACTTTGTAGATTCCATTTATGAAATAAAACAGATTTTCTAAAAACTCGTGTTTTTTACGAAATCATGTAAACCTTCTAGAAGCTGTGATTTTAAAAAACGGTGGAAGTAAGCTTTTCTTATTTCCAGACGCATGCGCAAACTATAAAAAGTCATTATGACGTAGAATGTGCATACTTTGTTGATTCCATTTATGAAATAAAACACATTTTCTAAAAACTCATGTTTTTTACGAAATCATGTAAACCTTCTAGAAGCTGTGATTTTAAAAAACGGGGGAAGTAAGCTTTTCTTATTTCCGGACGAATGCAAAAACTATAGAAAGTCGTTATGACGTAGAATGTGCATACTTTGTAGATTCCATTTATGAAATAAAACACATTTTCTAAAAAATCGTGTTTTTTACGAAATCATGTAAACCTTCTAGAAGCTGTGATTTTAAAAAACGGTGGAAGTAAGCTTTTCTTATTTCCGGACGCATGCGCAAACTATAGAAAGTCATTATGACGTAGAATGTGCATACTTTGTTGATTCCATTGATGAAATAAAACACATTTCCTAAAAACTCATGTTTTTTCAGAAATCATGTAAACCTTCTAGAAGCTATGATTAAAAATAACGGGGGAAGTAAGCTTTTCTTATTTCCAAATGCATGCGCAAACTATAGAAAGTCGTTATGATGTAGAATGTGCATACTTTGATGATTCCCTTTATGAAATAAAACACATTTTCTAAAAACTCATGTTTTTTAAGAAATCATGTAAACCTTCTAGAAGCTGTGATTTAAAAAAATGGGGGAAGTAAGCTTTTCTTATTTCCAAACGCATGCGAAACTATAGAAAGTCGTTATGATGTAGAATGTGCATACTTTGATGATTCCATTTATGAAATAAAACACATTTTCTAAAAACTCGTGTTTTTTAGGAAATCATGTAAACCTTCTAGAAGCTGTGATTTTAAAAAATGGTGGAAGTAAGGTTTTCTTTTTTCCGGACGCATGCGCAAACTATAGAAAGTCGTTATGACGTAGAATGTGCATACTTTGTAGATTCCATTTATGAAATAAAGCACATTTTCTAAAAACTCGTGTTTTTTAAGAAATCATGTAAAACTTCTAGAAGATGTGATTTTAAAAAACGGGGGAAGTAAGCTTTTCTTATTTCCAAACGTATGCGCAATCTATAGAAAGTCGTTATGATGTAGAATGTGTATACTTTGTTGATTCCATTTATTAAATAAAACACATTTTCTAAAAACTCGTGTTTTTTACGAAATCATGTAAACCTTCTAGAAGCTGTGATTTTAAAAAATGGTGGAAGTGAACTTTTCTTATTTCCGGACGCATGCGCAAACTATAGAAAGTCGTTATAACGTAGAATGTGCATACTTTGTTGATTCCATGTATGAAATAAAACACATTTTCTAAAAACTCATGTTTTTTCAGAAATCATGTAAACCTTCTAGAAACTGTGATTTAAAAAAACGGGGGAAGTAAGCTTTTCTTATTTCCAAACGCATGCGCAAACTATAGAAAGTCGTTATGACGTAGAATGTGCATACTTTGTTGATTCCATTTATGAAATAAAACACATTTTCTAAAAACTCTTGTTTTTTAAGAAATCATGTAAACCTTCTAGAAGCTGTGATTTAAAAAAATGGGGGAAGTAAGCTTTTCTTATTTCCAAACGCATGCGAAAACTATAGAAAGTCATTATGACGTAGAATGTGCATACTTTGTTGATTCCATTGATGAAATAAAACACATTTTCTAAAAACTCGTGTTTTTTGGGAAATCATGTAAACCTTCTAGAAGCTGTGATTTTAAAAAATGGTGGAAGTAAGCTTTTCTTTTTTCCGGACGCAGGCGCAAACTATAGAAAGTCGTTATGACGTAGAATGTGCATACTTTGTAGATTCCATTTAGAAAAATAAAGCACATTTTCTAAAAACTCGTGTTTTTTACGAAATCATGTAAACCTTCTAGAAGTTGTGATTTAAAAAAACTGTGGAAGTAAGCTTTTCTTATTTCCGGATGAATGCGCAACCTATAGAAAGTCGTTACGACGTAGAATGTGCATACTTTGTTGATTACATTTATGAAATAAAACATATTTTCTAAAAACTCGTGTTTTTTAAGAAATCATGTAAACCTTCTAGAAGCTGTGATTTTAAAAAATGGTGGAAGTAAGCTTTTCTTATTTCCGGATGCATGCGCAAACTATAGAAAGTCGTTATGACGTAGAATGTGCATACTTTGTAGATTCCATTTATGAAATAAAACACATTTTCTAAAAACTCGTGTTTTTTACGAAATCATGTAAACCTTCTAGAAGCTATGATTTTAAAAAACGGTGGAAGTAAGCTTTTCTTATTTCCGGACTAATGCACAAACTATAGAAAGTTGTTATGACGTAGAATGTGCATACTTTGTTTATTCCATTTATGAAATAAAACACATTTTCTAAAAACTCATGTTTTTTAAGAAATGATGTAAACCTTCTAGAAGTTGTGATTTTAAAAAACGGGGGAAGTAAGCTTTTCTTATTTCCAGACGCATGCACAAACTATAGAAAGCCGTTATGACGTAGAATGTGCATACTTTGTTTATTCCATTTTTGAAATAAAACACATTTTCTAAAAACTCATGTTTTTTAAGAAATGATGTAAACCTTCTAGAAGTTGTGATTTTAAAAAACGGGGGAAGTAAGCTTTTCTTATTTCCGGACACATGCGCAAACTATAGAAAGTCGTTATGACGTATAATGTGCATACTTTGTAGATAACATTTATGAAATAAAACACATTTTCTAAAAACTCGTGTTTTTTGCGAAATCATGTAAACCTTCTAGAAGCTGTGATTTTAAAAAACGGTGGAAGTAAGCTTTTCTTATTTCCGGAGGCATGCGCAAACTATAGAAAGTCGTTATGACGTAGAATGTGCATACTTTGTAGATTCCATTTATGAAATAAAACACATTTTCTAAAAACTCGTGTTTTTTACGAAATCATGTAAACCTTCTAGAAGCTGTCATTTTAAAAAATAGTGGAAGTAAGTTTTTCTTATTATCGGACGCATGCGCAAACTATGGAAAGTCGTTATGACGTAGAATGTGCATACTTTGTAGATTCCATTTATGAAATAAAGCACATTTTCTAAAAACTCGTGTTTTTTACGAAATCATGTAAACCTTCTAGAAGCTGTGATGTTAAAGAATGGTGGAAGTAAGCTTTTCTTATTTCCGGACGAATGCGCAAACTATAGAAAGTCGTTATGACGTAGAATGTGCAGACTTTGTTGATTCAATTTATGAAATAAAACACATTTTCTAAAAACTCGTGTTTTTTAAGAAATCATGTAAACCTTCTAGAAGCTGTGATTTTAAAAAACGGTGGAAGTAAGCTTTTCTTATTTCCGGATGCATGCGCAAACTATAGAAAGTCATTATGATGTAGAATGTGCATACTTTGTAGATTCCATTTATGAAATAAAACACATTTTCTAAAAACTCGTGTTTTTTACGAAATCATGTAAATCTTCTAGAAGCTGTGATTTTAAAAAACGGTGGAAGTAAGCTTTTCTTATTTCCAGACGCATGCACAAACTATAGAAAGTCGTTATGACGTAGAATGTGCATACTTTGTTTATTCCATTTATGAAATAAAACACATTTTCTAAAAACTCATGTTTTTTAAGAAATCATGTAAACCTTCTAGAAGCTGTGAATTTAAAAAACGGGGGAAGTAAGCTTTTCCTATTTCCGGACGCATGCACAAACTATAGAAAGTCGTTATGACGTAGAATGTGCATACTTTGTTGATTCCATTTATGAAATAAAACACATTTTCTAAAAACTCGTGTTTTTTAGGAAATCATGTAAACCTTCTAGAAGCTGTGATTTTAAAAAATAGTGGAAGTAAGCTTTTCTTATTATCGGAAGCATGCGCAAACTATGGAAAGTCGTTATGACGTAGAATGTGCATATTTTGTAGATTCCATTTATGAAATAAAACACATTTTGTAAAAACTCATGTTTTTTAAGAAATCATGTAAACCTTCTAGAAGCTGTGATTTTAAAAAACGGTGGAAGTAAGCTTTTCTTATTTCCGGACGCATGCACAAACTATAGAAAGTCGTTATGATGTAGAATGTGCATACTTTGTTGTTTCCATTTATGAAATAAAATACATTTTCTAAAAACTCGTGTTTTTTAAGAAATCATGTAAACCTTCTAGAAGCTGTGATTTTAAAAAACGGGGGAAGTAAGCTTTTCTTATTTCCAAATGCATGCGCAAACTATAGAAAGTCGTTATGACGTAGAATGTGCATACTTTGATGATTCCATTTATGAAATAAAACACATTTTCTAAAAACTCGTGTTTTTTAAGAAATCATGTAAACCTTCTAGAAGCTGTGATTTTAAAAAATAGTGGAAGTAAGCTTTTCTTATTATCGGACGCATGCGCAAACTATGGAAAGTCGTTATGACGTAGAATGTGCATATTTTGTAGATTCCATTTATGAAATAAAGCACGTTTTCTAAAAACTCATGTTTTTTACGAAATCATGTAAACATTCTAGAAGCTGTGATTTTAAGGAATGGTGGAAGTAAGCTTTTCTTATTTCCAGACAAATGCGCAAACTATAGAAAGTCGTTATGACGTAGAATATGCATACTTTGTTGTTTCCATTTATGAAATAAAATACATTTTCTAAAAACTCATGTTTTTTAAGAAATCATGTAAACCTTCTAGAAGCTGTGATTTTAAAAAACGGGGGAAGTAAGCTTTTCTTATTTCCGGACGCATGCGCAAATTATAGAAAGTCATTATGCTGTAGAATGTGCATACTTTGTTCATTCCATTTATGAAATAAAACACATTTTCTAAAAACTCTTGTTTTTTAAGAAATCATGTAAACCTTCCAGAAGCTGTGATTTTAAAAAACGGGGGAAGTAAGCTTTTATTATTTGCGGACGCATGCGCAAACTATAGAAAGTAGTTATGACGTAGAATGTGCATACTTTGTAAATTCCATTTATGAAATAAAACACATTTTCTAAAAACTCGTGTTTTTTACGAAATCATGTAAACCTTCTAGAAGCGGTGATTTTAAAAAACGCTGGAAGTAAGCTTTTCTTATTTCCGGACGCATGCGCAAACTATAGAAAGTCGTTATGACGTACAATGTGCATACTTTGTTGATTCCATTTATGAAATAAAACACATTTTCTAAAAACTCGTGTTTTTTAAGAAATCATGTAAACCTTCTAGAAGCTGTGATTTTAAAAAACGGGGGAAGTTAGCTTTTCTTATTTCTGGACTCATGCATAAACTATAGTAAGTCGTTATGACGTAGAATGTGCATACTTTGTTGATTCCATTTATGAAATAAAACACATTTTCTAAAAACTCGTGTTTTTTAAGAAATCATGTAAACCTTCTAGAAGCTCTGAGTTTAAAAAACGGGGGAGGTAAGCTTTTCTTATTTCTGGACGCATGAGCAAAATATAGAAAGTCGTTATGACGTAGAATGTGCATACTTTGTAGATTCCATTTATGAAATAAAACACAGTTTCTAAAAACTTGTGTTTTTTAAGAAATCATGTAAACCTTCTAGAAGCTGTGATTTTAAAAAATGGGGGAAGTAAGCTTTTCTTATTTCCGGAAGCATGCGCAAACTATAGAAGGTCGTTATGACGTAGAATCTGCATACTTTGTTGATTCCATTTATGAAATAAAACACATTTTCTTAAAACTCGTGTTTTTTAAGAAATGATGTAAACCTTCTAGAAGCTGTGATTTTAAAAAACGGGGGAAGTAAGCTTTTCTTATTTCCAGACGCATGCGCAAACTATAGAAAGTCGTTATGATGTAGAATGTACATACATTGTTGATTCCATTTATGAAATAAAACACATTTTCTAAAAACTCATGTTTTTTAAGAAATCATGTAAAACTTCTAGAAGCTGTGATTTTAAAAAACGGTGGAAGTAAGCTTTTCATATTTCTGAACGCATGCGCAAACTATAGAAATTCGTTATGACGTAGAATGTGCATACTTTGTTGATTCCGTTTATGAAATAAAACACATTTTCCAAAAACTCGTGTTTTTTAAGAAATCGTGTAAACCTTCTAGAAGCTGTGATTTTAAAAAACGGTGGAAGTAAGCTTTTCTTATTTTCGGACGTATGCGCAAACTATAGAAAGTAGTTATGACGTAGAATGTGCATACTTTGTTAATTCCGTTTATGAAATAAAACACATTTTCTAAAAATTCGTGTTTCTTAAGAAATCATGTAAACCTTCTAGAAGCTGTGATTTTAAAAAACGGGGGAAGTAAGCTTTTCTTATTTCCAAATGCATGCGCAAACTATAGAGAGTCGTTATGACGTAGAATGTTCATACTTTGTTGATTCCATTTATGAAATAAAACACATTTTCTAAAAACTCGTGTTTTTTAAGAAATCATGTAAACCTTCTAGAAGCTGTGATTGTAAAAAACGGGGGAAGTAAGCTTTTCTTATTTCTGGACGCATGCGCAAACTATAGAAAGTCCTTATGCCGTAGAATGTGCATACTTTGTTGATTCCATTTATGAAATAAAACACATTTTCTAAAAACTCGTGTTTTTTATGAAATCATGTAAACCTTCTAGAAGCTGTGATTTTAAGAAACGGGGGAAGTAAGTTTTTCTTATTTCCGGACGCATGCGGAAACTATAGAAATTCGTTATGACGTAGAATGTGCATACTTTGTTGATTCCATTTATGAAATAAAACACATTTTCTAAAAACTCGTGTTTTTTACGAAATTATGTAAACCTTCTACAAGCTGTGATTTTAAAAAACGGTGGAAGTAAGCTTTTCTTATTTCCAGACGCATGCGCAAACTATAGAAAGTCGTTATGACGTAGCATGTGCATACTTTTTTGATTCCATTTATGAAATAAAACACATTTTCTAAAAACTCGTGTTTTTTACGAAATTATGTAAACTTTCTACAAGCTGTGATTTTAAAAAACGGTGGAAGTAAGCTTTTCTTATTTCCAGACGCATGCGCAAACTATAGAAAGTCGTTATGACGTATAATGTGCATACTTTGTTGATTCCATTTAATAAATAAAACACATTTTCTAAAAACTTGTGTTTTTTAAGAAATCATGTAAACCTTCAAGAAGCTGTGATTTTAAAAAACGGGGGAAGTAAGCTTTTCTTATTCTCGGACGCATGCGCAAACTATAGAGAGTCGTTATGACATAGAATCTGCATAATTTGTAGATTCCATTTATGAAATAAAACACATTTTCTAAAAACTCGTGTCTTTTAATAAATCATGTAAACCTTCTAGAAGCTGTGATTTTAAAAAACGGCGGAAGTACGCTTTTCTTATTTCCGGACGCATGCGCAAACTATAGAAAGTCGTTATGACGTAGAATGTGCATACTTTGTACATTCCATTTGTGAAATAAAACAAATTTTCTAAAAACTCGTGTTTTTTAAGAAATCATGTAAACCTTATAGAAGCTTTGATTTTAAAAAACGGTGGAAGTAAGCTTTTCTTATTTTCGGACGCATGCGGAAACTATAGAAAGTCGTTATGACGTAGAATGTGCATACTTTGTTGATTCCATTTATGAAATAAAACACATTTTCTAAAAACTCGTGTTTTTTACGAAATCATGTAAACCTTCTAGAAGCTGTGATTTTAAAAAAAGTGGAAGTAAGCTTTTCTTATTTCCGGACGAATGCGCAAACTATAGAAAGTCGTTATGATGTAGAATGTGCATACTTTGTTGATTCCATTTATGAAATAAACACATTTTCTAAAAACTCGTGTTTTTTACAAAATTATGTAAACCTTCTACAAGCTGTGATTTTAAAAAACGGTGGAAGTAAGCTTTTCTTATTTCCAGACGCATGCGCAAACTATAGAAAGTCGTTATGATGTAGAATGTGCATACTTTGTAGATTCCATTTTTGAAATAAAACACATTTTCTAAAAACTCTTGTTTTTTACGAAATCATGTAAACCTTCTAGAAGCTGTGATTTCAATAAACGGTGGAAGTAAGTTTTTCTTATTTCCGGACGAATGCGCAAACTATAGAAAGTCGTTATGACGTAGAATGTGCATACTTTGTTGATTCCATTTATGAAATAAAACACATTTTCTAAAAACTCGTGTTTTTTACGAAATTATGTAAACCTTCTACAAGCTATGATTTTAAAAAACGGTGGAAGTATGCTTTTCTTATTTCCAGACGCATGCTTAAACTATAGAAAGTCGTTATGACGTAGCATGTGCATACTTTGTTGATTCCATTTAATAAATAAAACACATTTTCTAAAAACTTGTGTTTTTTAAGAAATCATGTAAACCTTCAAGAAGCTGTGATTTTAAAAAACGGGGGAAGTAAGCTTTTCTTATTTCCGGACGCATGCGCAAACTATAGAAAGTCGTTATGACATAGAATCTGCATACTTTGTAGATTCCATTTATGAAATAAAACACATTTTCTAAAAACTCGTGTCTTTTAATAAATCATGTAAACCTTCTAGAAGCTGTGATTTTAAAAAACGGGGGAAGTACGCTTTTCTTATTTCCGTACGCATGCGCAAACTATAGAAAGTCGTTATGACGTAGAATGTGCATACTTTGTACATTCCATTTGTGAAATAAAACACATTTTCTAAAAACTCGTGTTTTTTAAGAAATCATATAAACGTTATAGAAGCTGTGATTTTAAAAAACGGTGGAAGTAAGCTTTTCTTATTTTCGGACGCATGCGGAAACTATAGAAAGTCGTTATGACGTAGAATGTGCATACTTTGTTGATTCCATTTATGAAATAAAACACATTTTCTAAAAAATCGTGTTTTTTACGAAATCATGTAAACCTTCTAGAAGCTGTGATTTTAAAAAACGGTGGAAGTAAGCTTTTCTTATTTCCGGACGAATGCGCAAACTATAGAAAGTCGTTATGACGTAGAATGTGCATACTTTGTTGATTCCATTTATGAAATAAAACACATTTTCTAAAAACTCATGTTTTTTACGAAATTATGTAAACCTTCTACAAGCTGTGATTTTAAAAAACGGTGGAAGTAAGCTTTTCTTATTTCCAGACGCATGCGCAAACTATAGAAAGTCGTTATGACGTAGAATGTGCATACTTTGTTGATTCCATTTAATAAATAAAACACATTTTCTAAAAACTTGTGTTTTTTAAGAAATCATGTAAACCTTCAAGAAGCTGTGATTTTAAAAAACGGGGGAAGTAAGCTTTTCTTATTCTCGGACGCATGCGCAAACTATAGAATGTCGTTATGACATAGAATCTGCATACTTTGTAGATTCCATTTATGAAATAAAACACATTTTCTAAAAACTCGTGTCTTTTAATAAATCATGTAAACCTTCTAGAAGCTGTGATTTTAAAAAACGGGGGAAGTACGCTTTTTTTATTTCCGGACGCATGCGCAAACTATAGAAAGTCGTTATGACGTAGAACGTGCATACTTTGTACATTCCATTTGTGAAATAAAACACATTTTCTAAAAACTCGTGTTTTTTAAGAAATCATGTAAACCTTATCGAAGCTGTGATTTTAAAAAACGGTGGAAGTAAGCTTTTCTTATTTTCGGGCGCATGCGGAAACTATAGAAAGTCGTTATGACGTAGAATGTGCATACTTTGTTGATTCCATTTATGAAATAAAACACATTTTCTAAAAACTCGTGTTTTTTAAGAAATCATGTAAACCTTCTAGAAGCTGTGATTTTAAAAATCGGGGAAAGTAAGCTTTTCTTATTTCCGGACACATGCGCAAACTATAGAAAGTCGTTATGACGTAGAATGTGCATACTTTGTAGATTCCATTTATGAAATAAAACACATTTTCTAAAAACTCATGTTTTTTACGAAATCATGTAAACCATCTAGAATTTGTGATTTTAAAAAACGGTGGAAATAATCTTTTCTTATTTCCGGACGAATGCGCAAACTATAAAAAGTCGTTATGACGTAGAATGTGCATACTTTGTTGATTCCATTTATGAAATAAAACACATTTTCTAAAAACTCGTTTTTTTTACGAAATTATGTAAACCTTCTACAAGCTGTGATTTTAAAAAACGGTGGAAGTAAGCTTTTCTTATTTCCAGACGCATGCGCAAACTATAAAAAGTCGTTATGATGTAGAATGTGCATACTTTGTTGATTCCATTTATGAAATAAAACTCATTTTCTAAAAACTCATGTTTTTTAAGAAATAATGTAAACCTTCTAGAAGCTGTGATTTTAAAAAACGGGGGAAGTAAGCTTTTCTTATTTCCAAACGCATGCGCAAACTATAAAAAGTCGTTATGATGTAGAATGTCCATACTTTGTTGATTCCATTTATGAAATAAAACACATTTTCTAAAAACTCATGTTTTTAAAGAAATCATGTAAACCTTCTAGAAGCTGTGATTTTAAAAAATGGGGGAAGTAAGCTTTTCTTATTTCCGGAAGCATGCGCAAACTATAGAAAGTCGTTATGACGTAGAATGTGCATACTTTGTGGATTCCATTTATGAAATAAAACACATTTTCTAAAAACTCGTGTTTTTTAAGAAATCATGTAAACCTTCTAGAAGCTGTGATTTTAAAAAACGGGAGAAGTAGACTTTTCTTATTTCTAAATGCATGCTCAAACTATAGAAAGTCGTTATGACGTAGAATGTGCTTACTTTGTTGATTCCATTTATGAAATAAAACACATTTTCTAAAAACTCGTGTTTTTTAAGAAATCATGTAAACCTTCTAGAAGCTGTGATTTTAAAAAACGGGGGAAGTAAGCTTTTCTTATTTCCGGACGCATGCACAAACTATAGAAAGTCATTATGACGTAGAATGTGCATACTTTGTAGATTCCATTTATGAAATAAAACACATTTTCTAAAAACTCGTGTTTTTTACGAAATCATGTAAACCTTCTAGAAGCTGTGATTTTAAAAAACGGTGGAAGTAAGATTTTCTTATTTCCGGACGCAAGCGCAAACTATAGTAAGTCGTTATGACATAGAATGTGCATGCTTTGTTGATTCTATTTATGAAATAAAACACATTTTCTAAAAACTCGTATTTTTTAAGAAATCATGTAAACATTCTAGAAGCTGTGATTTTAAAAAACGGGGGAAGTAAGCTTTTCTTATTTCCAAACGCATGTGCAAACTATAGAAAGTCGTTATGACGTAGAATGTGCATACTTTTTTGATTCCATTTATGAAATAAAACACATTTTCTAAAAACTCGTGTTTTTTACGAAATCATGTAAACCTTCTAGAAGCAATGATTTTAAAAAATGGGGGATGTAAGCTTTTCTTATTTCCGGACGCATGCGCAAACTATAGAAAGTCGTTATGACGTAGAATGTGCATACTTTGTAGATTCCATTTCTGAAATAAAACACATTTTCTAAAAACTCGTGTCTTTTAATAAATCATGTAAACCTTTTAGAAGTTGTGATTTTAAAAAACGGGGGAAGTAAGCTTTTCTTATTTCCGGACGCATGCGCAAATCATAGAAAGTCATTATGCTATAGAATGTGCATACTTTGTTCATTCCATTTATGAAATAAAACACATTTTCTAAAAACTCTTGTATTTTAAGAAATCATGTAAACCTTCCAGAAGCTGTGATTTTAAAAAATGGGGGAAGTAAGCTTTTCTTATTTGCGGACGCATGCGCAAACTATAGAAAGTCGTTATGACGTAGAATGTGCATACTTTGTAGATTCCATTTATGAAATAAAACACATTTTCTAAAAACTCGTGTTTTTTACGAAATCATGTAAACCTTCTAGAAGCTGTGATTTTAAAAAACGGTGGAAGTGAGCTTTTCTTCTTTCCGGACGAATGCGCAAACTATAGAAAGTCGTTATGACGTATAATGTGCATACTTTGTTAATTCCATTTATGAAATAAAACACATTTTCTAAAAACTTGTGTTTTTTAAGAAATCATGTAAACCTTCTAGAAGCGGTGATTTTAAAAAACGATGGAAGTAAGCTTTTCTTATTTTCGGACGAATGCACAAACTATAGAAAGTCGTTATGACGTAGAATGTACATACTTTGTTGATTCCATTTATGAAATAAAACACATTTTCTAAAAACTCGTGTTTTTTAAGAAATCATGTAAACCTTCTAGAAGTTGTGATTTTAGAAAACGGGAGAAATAAACTTTTCTTATTTCCAAATGCATGCTCAAACTATAGAAAGTCGTTATGACGTAGAATGTGCATACTTTGTTGACTCCATTTATGAAATAAAACACATTTTCTAAAAACTCGTGTTTTTTAAGAAATCATGTAAACCTTCCAGAAGATGTGATTTTAAAAAACGGGGGATGTAGGCTTTTCATATTTCCAAACGCATGCGCAAAATGTAGAAAGTCGTTATGACATAGAATGTGCATACGTTGTAGATTCCATTTATGAAATAAAACACATTTTCTAAATACTCGTGTTTTTTACAAAATCATGTAAACCTTCTAGAAGCTATGATTTTAAAAAACGGTGGAAGTAAGCTTTTCTTATTTCCGGACGCATCCGCAAACTATAGAAATTCGTTATGACGTAGAATGTGCATACTTTGTTGATTCTATTTATGAAATAAAACACATCTTCTAAAAACTCGTATTTTTTAAGAAATCATGTAAACTTTCTAGAAGTTGTGATTTTAAAAAACGGAGGAAGTAAGCTTTTCTTATTTCCAAACGCATGCGCAAACTTCAGAAAGCCGTTATGATGTAGAATGTGCATACTTTGTTGATTCCATTTATGAAATAAAACACATTTTCTAAAAACTCGTGTTTTTTACGAAATCATGTAAACCTTCTAGAAGCTGTGATTTTAAAAAACGGTGGAAGTAAGCTTTTCTTATTTCCGGACGCATGCGAAAACTATAGAAAGTCGTTATGACGTAGAATGTGCATACTTTGTTGATTCTATTTATGAAATAAAACACATTCTCTAAAGACTCGTGTTTTTTAAGAAATCATCTAACCCTTCTAGAACCTGTGATTTTAAAAAATGGGGGAAGTAAGCTTTTCTTATTTCCAAACGTATGCGCAAACTATAGAAAGTCGTTATGATGTAGAATGTGCATACTTTGTTGATTACATTTATGAAATAAAACACATTTTCTAAAAACTCGTGTTTTTTACGAAATCATGTAAACCTTCTAGAAGCTGTGATTTTAAAAAACGGTGGAAGTAAGCTTTTCTTATTTCCAGACAAATGCGCAAACTATAGAAAGTCGTTATGACGTAGAATGTGCATACTTTGTTGAGTCCGTTTATGAAATAAAACACATTTTCTAAAAACTCGTGTTTTTTTACGAAATCATGTAAACCTTCTAGAAGCTATGATTTTAAAAAATGGTGGAAGTAAGCTTTTCTTATTTCCGGATGCATGCGCAAATTTTAGAAAGTCGTTATGACATAGAATGTGCATACTTTGTTGATTCCATTTAAGAAATAAAATACATTTTCTAAAAACTCTTGTTTTTTAAGAAATCATGTAAACCTTCCAGAAGATGTGATTTTAAAAAACGGGGGAAGTAAGCTTTTCTTATTTCCGGACTCATGCGTAAACTATAGTAAGTCGTTATGACGTAGAATGTGCATACTTTGTTGATTCCATTTATAAAATAAAACACATTTTCTAAAAATTCTGTTTTTTAAGAAATCATGTAAACCTTCTAGAAGCTCTGATTTTAAAAGACGGGGGAAGTAAGCTTTTCTTATTTCCGGACGCATGCGCAAAGTATAGAAAGTCGTTATGACGTAGAATGTGCATACTTTGTACATTCCATTGATAAAATAAAACACATTTTCTAAAAACTCGTGTTTTTTAATAAATCATGTAAACCTTCTAGGAGCTGTGATTTTAAAAAACGGGGGAAGTAAGCTTTTCTTATTTCCGGACGCATGCGCAAACTATAGAAAGTCGTTATGACGTAGAATGTGCATACTTTGTACATTCCATTTATGAAATAAAACACATTTTCTAAAAACTCGTGTTTTTTAAGAAATCATGTAAAACTTTTAGAAGCGGTGATTTTCAAAAACGGTGGTAGTAAGCTTTTCTTATTTCCGGAGGCATGCGCAACCTATAGAAAGTCGTTATGACGTAGAATGTGCATACTTTGTAGATTCCATTTATGAAATAAAACACATTTTCTAAAAGCTCATGTTTTTTACGAAATCATGTAAACCTTCTAGAAGCTGTGATTTTAAAAAACGGTGGAAGTAAGCTTTTCTTATTTCCAGACGCGTGCGCAAACTATAGAAAGTCATTATGACGTAGAATGTGCATACTTTGTTGATTCCATTTTTGAAATAAAACACATTTTCTAAAAACTCGTGTTTTTTAAGAAATCATGTAAACCTTCTAGAAGCTGTGATTTTAAAAAACGGGGGAAGTAAGCTTTTCTTATTTCTGGACGAATGCGCAAACTATAGAAAGTCGTTATGACGTAGAATGTGCATACTTTGTTGATTCCATTTATTAAATAAAACACGTTTTCTAAAAACTCATTTTTTTAAGAAATCATGTAAACCTTCTAGAAGCGGTGATTTTAAAAAAAGGTGGAAGTAAGCTTTTCTTATTTCCGGACGCATGCGCAAACTATAGAAAGTCGTTATGACTTAGAATGTGCATACTTTGTTGATTCCATTTATGAAATAAAACACATTTTCTAAAAACTCGTGTTTTTTAAGAAATCATGTAAATCTTCCAGAAGCGGTGATTTTAAAAAACGATGGAAGTAAGCTTTTCTTATTTCCGGAAGCATGCGCAAACTATAGAAAGTCGTTATGACGTAGAATGTGCATACTTTGTTGATTCCATTTATGAAATAAAACACATTTTCTAAAAACTCGTGTTTTTTAAGAAATCATGTAAACCTTCTAGAAGCTGTGATTGTAAAAAACGGGAGAAGTAAGCTTTTCTTATTTCCAAACGCATGCTCAAACTATAGAAAGTCGTTATGACGTAGAATGTGCATACTTTGTTGATTCCTTTTATGAAATAAAACACATTTTCTAAAAACTCGTGTTTTTTAGGAAATCATGCAAACCTTCTAGAAGCTGTGATTTTAAAAAACGGGGGAAGTAAGCTTTTCTTATTTCCGGACGCATGCGCAAACTATAGAAAGTCGTTATGACGTAGAATGTGCATACTTTGTAGATTCCATTTATGAAATAAAACACATTTTCTAAAAACTCGTGTTTTTTAAGAAATCATGTAATACTTCTGGAAGCTGTGATTTTAAAAAACTGTGGAAGTAAGCTTTTCTTATTTTCGGACGCGTGCGCAAACTATAGAAAGGTTTTATGACGTAGAATGTGCATACTTTGTTGATTCCATTTATGAAATAAAACACATTTTCTAAAAACTCGTGTTTTTTAAGAAATCATGTAAACCTTCTAGAAGCTGTGATTTTAAAAAACGGGGGAAGTAAGCTTTTCTTATTTCCGGACGCATGCGCAAACTATAGAAATTCGTTATGACGTAGAATGTGCATACTTTGTAGATTCCATTTATGAAATAAAACACATTTTCTAAAAACTCGTGTTTTTTAGGAAATCATGTAAACCTTCTAGAAGCTGTGATTTTAAAAAACGGTGGAAGTAAGCTTTTCTTATTTCCCGACGAATGCGCAAACTATAGAAAGTCGTTATGACGTAGAATGTGCATACTTTGTTGATTCCATTTATGAAATAACACATTTTCTAAAAACTCGTGTTTTTTAAGAAATCATGTAAACCTTCTAGAAGCGGTGATTTTAAAAAACGGTGGAAGTAAGCTTTTCTTATTTCCGGACGCATGCGCAAACTATAGAATGTCGTTATGACATAGAATGTGCATACTTTGTTGATTCCATTTATGAAATAAAACACATTTTCTAAAAACTCGTGTTTTTTAGGAAATCATGTAAACCTTCTAGAAGCTGTGATTTTAAAAAACGGTGGAAGTAAGCTTTTCTTATTTCCCGACGAATGCAAAAACTATAGAAAGCCGTTATGACGTAGAATGTGCATACTTTGTTGATTCTATTTATGAAATAAAACACATTTTCTAAAAACTCGTGTTTTTTACGAAATCATTTAAATCTTCTAGAAGCTGTGATTTTAAAAAATGGTGGAAGTAAGCTTTTCTTATTTTCGGACGGATGCACAAACTATAGAAAGTCGTTATGACATAGAATGTGCATACTTTGTAGATTCAATTTATGAAATAAAACACATTTTCTAAAAACTCGTGTTTTTTACGAAATCATGTAAACCTTCTAGAAGCTGTGATTTTAAAAAACGGTGGTAGTAAGCTTTTCTTATTTCCGGACGCATGCGCAAAGTATAGAAAGTCGTTATGACGTAGAATGTGCATACTTTGTACATTCCATTGATAAAATAAAACACATTTTCTAAAAACTCGTGTTTTTTAATAAATCATGTAAACCTTCTAGGAGCTGTGATTTTAAAAAACGGGGGAAGTAAGCTTTTCTTATTTCCGGACGCATGCGCAAACTATAGAAAGTCGTTATGACGTAGAATGTGCATACTTTGTACATTCCATTTATGAAATAAAACACATTTTCTAAAAACTCGTGTTTTTTAAGAAATCATGTAAACCTTCTGGAAGCTGTGATTTTAAAAAACGGTGGAAGTAACCTTTTCTTATTTCCGAACGCATGCGCAAACTATAGAAAGTCGATATGACGTAGAATGTGCATACTTTGTTGATTCCATTGATGAAATAAAACACATTTTCTAAAAACTCGTGTTTTTTACGAAATCATGTAAACCTTCTAGAAGCTGTGATTTTAAAAAACGGTGGAAGTAAGCTTTTCTTATTTCAAGACACATGCGCAAACTATATAAAGTCGTTATGACGTAGAATGTGCATACTTTGTAGATTCCATTTATGAAATAAAACATATTTTCTAAAAACTCGTGTTTTTTACGAAATCATGTAAACCTTCTAGAAGCTGTGATTTTAAAAAACGGTGGAAGTAAGCTTTTCTTATTTCCGGACGAATGCGCAAACTATAGACATTCGTTATGACGTAGAATGTGCATACTTTGTTGATTCCATTTATGAAATAAAACACATTTTCTAAAAACTCGTGTTTTTTACAAAATCATGTAAACCTTCTAGAAGCAGTGATTTTAAAAAATGGTGGAAGTAAGCTTTTCTTATTTCCGGACACATGCGCAAATTATAGAAAGTCGTTATGACGTAGATTGTGCATACTTTGTTGATTCCATTTAAGAAATAAAATACATTTTCTAAAAACTCTTGTTTTTTAAGAAATCATGTAAACCTTCCAGAAGCTGTGATTTTAAAAAATGGGGGAAGTAAGCTTTTCTTATTTCCGGACTCATGCGTAAACTATAGTAAGTCGTTATGACGTAGAATGTGCATACTTTGTTGATTCCATTTGTGAAATAAAACACATTTTCTAAAAACTCGTGTTTTTTATGAAATCATGTAAACCTTCTAGAAGCTCCGATTTTAAAAATCGGGGGAAGTAAGCTTTTCTTATTTCCGGACGCATGCACAAACTATAGAAAGTCGTTCTGACATAGAATGGGCATACTTTGTACATTCCATTTATGAAATAAAACACATTTTCTAAAAACTCGTGTTTTTTAAGAAATCATGTAAACCTTTTAGAAGCTGTGATTTTAAAAAACGGTGGTAGTAAGCTTTTCTTATTTCCGGACGCATGCGCAAACTATAGAAAGTCGTTATGACTTAGAATGTGCATACTTTGTAGATTCCATTTATGAAATAAAACACATTTTCTAAAAGCTCATGTTTTTTACGAAATCATGTAAACCTTCTAGAAGCTGTGATTTTAAAAAATGGTGGAAGTAAGCTTTTCTTATTTCCGGACGCGTGCGCAAACTATAGAAAGTCATTATGACGTAGAATGTGCATACTTTGTTGATTCCATTTATGAAATAAAACACATTTTCTTAAAACTCGTGTTTTTTAAGAAATCATGTAAACCTTCAAGAAGCTGTGATTTTAAAAAACGGGGGAAGTAAGCTTTTCTTATGTCCGGACGAATGCACGAACTATAGAAAGTCGTTATGACGTAGAATGACCATACTTTGTTGATTCCATTTATTAAATAAAACACATTTTCTAAAAACTCGTGTTTTTTAAGAAATCATGTAAACCTTCTAGAAGCGGTGATTTTAAAAAACGGTGGAAGTAAGCTTTTCTTATTTCCGGACGCATGCGCAAACTATAGAAAGTCGTTATGACATAGAATGTGGATACTTTGTTGATTCCATTTATGAAATAAAACACATTTTCTAAAAACTCGTGTTTTTTAAGAAATCATGTAAATCTTCTAGAAGCGGTGATTTTAAAAAACGATGGAAGTAAGCTTTTCTTATTTCCGGACGCATGCGCAAACTATAGAAAGTCGTTATGACGTAGAATGTGCATACTTTGTTGATTCCATTTATGAAATAAAACACATTTTCTAAAAACTCGTGTTTTTTAAGAAATCATGTAAACCTTCTAGAAGCTGTGATTCTAAAAAATGGGAGAAGTAAGCTTTTCTTATTTCCAAACGCATGCTCAAACTATAGAAATTCGTTCTGACGTAGAATGTGCATACTTTGTTGACTCCATTTATGAAATAAAACACATATTCTAAAAACTCGTGTCTTTTAGGAAATCATGCAAACCTTCTAGAAGCTTTGATTTTAAAAAACGGGGGAAGTAAGCTTTTCTTATTTCCGGACGCATGCGCAAACTATAGAAAGTCGTTATGATGTAGAATGTGCATACTTTGTACATTCCATTGATAAAATAAAACACATTTTCTAAAAACTCGTGTTTTTTAATAAATCATGTAAACCTTCTAGGAGCTGTGATTTTAAAAAACGGGGGAAGTAAGCTTTTCTTATTTCCGGATGCATGCGCAAACTATAGAAAGTTGTTATGACGTAGAATGTGCATACTTTGTAGATTCCATTTATGAAATAAAACACATTTTCTAAAAACTCATGTTTTTTACGAAATCATGTAAACCTTCTAGAAGCTGTGATTTTAAAAAACGGTGGAAGTAAGCTTTTCTTATTTCCCGAAGAATGCGCAAACTTTAGAAAGTCGTTATGACGTAGAATGTGCATACTTTGTTGATTTCATTTATGAAATAAAACACATTTTCTAAAAACTCGTGTTTTTAAAAAAATCATGTAAAACTTCTAGAAGCTGTGATGTTAAAAAATGGGGGAAGTAAGCTTTTCTTATTTCCGGACTCATGCGCAAACTATAGAAAGTCGTTATGACTTAGAATGTGCATACTTTGTAGATTCCATTTATGAAATAAAACACATTTTCTAAAAACTCATGTTTTTTACGAAATCATGTAAACCTTCTAGAAGCTGTGATTTTAAAAAACGGGGGAAGTAAGCTTTTCTTATTTTCAAACGCATGCGCAAACTATAGAAAGTCGTTATGACATAGAATGTGCATACTTTGTTGATTCCATTCATGAAATAAAACACATTTTCTAAAAACTCGTGTTTTTTACGAAATGATGTAAACCTTCTAGAAGCTGTGATTTTAAAAAACGGGGGAAGTAAACGTTTGTTACTTCCGGACGCATGCGCAAACTATAGAAATTTGTTATGATGCAGAATGTGCATACTTTTTAGATTCCATTTATGAAATAAAACACATTTTCTAAAAACTCATGTTTTTTAAGAAATCATGTAAACCTTATAGAAGCTGTGATTTTAAAAAACAGTTGAAGTAAGCTTTTTTTATTTCCGGACGCATGCGCAAACTGTAGAAAGTCGTTATGACGTAGAATGTTCATACTTTGTAGATTCCATTTATGAAATAAAACACATTTTCTAAAAACTCGTGTTTTTTAAGAAATCATGTAAACATTCTAGAAGCCGTGATTTTAAAAAACGGTGAAAGTAAGCTTTTCTTATTTCCGGACGAATGCGGAAATTATAGAAAGTCGTTATGACGTAGAATGTGCATACTTTCTTGATTATATTGATGAAATAAAACACATTTTCTAAAAACTCGTGTTTTTTAAGAAATCATGTAAACGTTATAGAAGCTGTGATTTTAAAAAACAGGGGTAGTAAGCTTTTCTTATTTTCGGACGCATGCGCAAACTATAGAAAGTCATTATGACATAGAATGTGCATACTTTGTAGATTCCATTTATGAAATAAAACACATTTTCTAAAAACTCGTGTTTTTTACGAAATCATGTAAACCTTCTAGAAGCTGTGATTTTAAAAAACGGTGGAAGTGAGCTTTTCTTATTTCCGGACGCATGTGAAAACTTTAGAAAGTCCTTATGACGTAGAATGTGCATACTTTGTTGATTCCATTTATGAAATAAAACACATTTTCTAAAAACTCGTGTTTTTTAAGAAATCATGTAAACCTTCTATAAGCTGTGATTTTAAAAAACGGGGGATGTAAGCTTTTCTTATTTCCAAACGCATGTGCAAACTATAGAAAATCGATATGACGTAGAATGTGCATACTTTGGTTATTCCAGTTATGAAATAAAACACATTTTCTAAAAACGCGTGTTTTTTAAGAAATCATGTAAACCTTCTAGAAGCTTTGATTTTAAAAAACGGGGGAAGTAAGCTTTTCTTATTTCCAAACGCAAGCGCAAACTATAGAAATTCGTTATGACGTAGAATGTGCATACTTTGTAGATTCCATTTATGAAATAAAACAGATTTTCTAAAAACTTGTGTCTCTTACGAAATCATGTAAACCTTGTAGAAGCTGTGATTTTAAAAAACGGGGGAAGTAAGCGTTTTTTATTTCCGGACGCATGCGCAAACTATAGAAAGTCGTTATGACGTAGAATGTGCATACTTTGTAGATTCCATTTATGAAATAAAACGCATTTTCTAAAAACTCGTGGTTTTTACGAAATCATGTAAACCTTCTAGAAGCTGTGATTTTAAAAAACGGGGGATGTAAGCTTCTCTTATTTCCGGACGCATGCGCAAACTATAGAAAGTCGTTATGACGTAGAATGTGCATACTTTGTATATTCCATTTATGAAATAAAACACATTTTCTAAAAACTCGTGTTTTTTAAGAAATCATGTAAACCTTCTAGAAGCCGTGATTTTAAAAAACGGGGGAAGTAAGCTTTTCTTATTTTCAAACGCATGCACAAACTATAGAAAGTCGTTATGACGTAGAATGTGCATACTTTGTTGATTCCATTTATGAAATAAAACACATTTTCTAAAAACTCGTGTTTTTTAAGAAATCATGTAAACCTTCTAGAAGCTGTGATTTTACAAAACGGGGGAAGTAAGCTTTTCTTATTTCCAAACGCATGTGCAAACTATAGAAAGTCGTTTTGACATAGAATGTGCATACTTTGTAGATTCCATTTATCAAATAAAACACATTTTCTAAAAACTCGTGTTTTTTAATAAATCATGTAAACCTTCTAGAAGCTGTGATTTTAAAAAACGGTGGAAGTAAGCTTTTCTTATTTCCAAACGCATGCGCAAACTATAGAAAGTCGTTATGACGTAGAATGTGCATACATTGTTGATTCCATTTATTTAATAAAACACATTTTCTAAAAACTCATGTTTTTTAAGAAATCATGCAAACCTTCTAGAAGCTGTGATTTTAAATAACTGGGGAAGTAAGCTTTTCTTATTTACGAACTCATGCGCAAACTATAGAAAGTTGTTATGACATAGAATGTGCATACTTTGTTGATTCCATTTATTTAATAAAACGCATTTTCTAAAAACTCGTGTTTTTTAAGAAATCATGTAAACCTTCTAGAAGCTGTGATTTTAAAAAACGGTGGAAGTAAGCTTTTCTTATTTCCGGAAGAATGCGCAAACTATAGAAAGTCGTTATGACGTAGAATGTCCATATTTTGTTGATTCCATTGATGAAATAAAACACAATTTCTAAAAACTCGTGTTTTTTACGAAATCATGTAAACCTTCTAGAAGCTCTGATTTTAAAAAACGATGGAAGTAAACTTTTCTTATTTCCGGATCAATGCGAAAACTGCAGAAAGTCGTTATGACGTAGAATGTGCATACTTTGTTGATTCCATTTATGAAATAAAACACATTTTCTAAAAGCTCGTGTTTTTTAAGAAGTCATGTAAACCTTCTAGAAGCTGTGATTTTAAAAAATGGGGGAAGTAAGCTTTTCTTATTTCCAAATGCAAGCGCAAACTATAGAAATTCGTTATGACGTAGAATGTGCATACTTTGTTGATTCCATTTATGAAATAAAACACATTTTCTAAAAACTCGTGTTTTTTACAAAATCATGTAAACCTTCTAGAAGCAGTGATTTTAAAAAAGGTGGAAGTAAGCTTTTCTTATTTCCAGACGCATGCGCAAACTATAGAAAGTCGTTATGACGTAGAATGTGCATACTTTGTTGATTCCATTTATGAAATAAAACACATTTTCTAAAAACTCGTGTTTTTTAAGAAATCATGTAAATCTTCTAGAAGCTGTGATTTTAAAAAACGGGGGAAGTAAGCTTTTCTTATTTCCAAACGCAAGCGCAAACTATAGAAATTCGTTATGACGTCGAATGTGCATACTTTGTTGATTCCATTTATGAAATAAAACACATTTTCTAAAAACTCGTGTTTTTTACGAAATCATGTAAACCTTCTAGAAGCGTTGATTTTAAAAAACGGGGGAAGTAAGTTTTTCTTATTTCCAGACGCATGCGCAAACTATACAAAGTCGTTATGACGTAGAATGTGCATACTTTGTCGATTCCATTTATGAAATGAAACACATTTTCTAAAAACTCGTGTTTTTTAAGAGATCATGTAAACCTTCTAGAAGCTGTGATTTTAAAAAACGGGGGAAGTAAGCTTTTCTTATTTCCGGACGCATGCACAAACTATAGAAAGTCGTTATGAAGTTGAATGTCCATACTTTGTAGATTTCATTTATGAAATAAAATAGATTTTCTAAAAACTCGTGTTTTTTACGAAATCATGTAAACCTTCTAGAAGCTGTGATTTTAAAAAACGGTGGAAGTAAGCTTTTCTTATTTCCAGAGGAATGCGCAAACTATAGAAAGTCGTTATCACGTAGAATGTGCGTACTTTGTTGATTCCATTGATGAAATAAAACACATTTTCTAAAAACTCGTGTTTTTTAAGAAATCATGTAAATCTTCTAGAAGCTGTGATTTTAAAATATGGGGGAAGTAAGCTTTTCTTATTTCCAAATGCAAGCGCAAACTATAGAAATTCGTTATGACGTAGAATGTGCATACTTTGTTGATTCCATTTATGAAATAAAACACATTTTCTAAAAACTCGTGTTTTTTACAAAATCATGTAAACCTTCTAGAAGCAGTGATTTTAAAAAAGGTGGAAGTAAGCTTTTCTTATTTCCAAACGCATGCGCAAACTGTAGAAAGTCGTTATGACGTAGAATGTGCATACTTTGTTGATTCCATTTATGAAATAAAACACATTTTCTAAAAACTCGTGTTTTTTAAGAGATCATGTAAACCTTCTAGAAGCTGTGATTTTAAAAAACGGGGTAAGTAAGTTTTTCTTATTTCCAAACGCAAGCGCAAACTATAGAAAGTCGTTATGACGTAGAATGTGCATACTTTGTAGATTCCATTTATGAAATAAAACACAGTTTCTAAAAACTTGTGTTTTTTATGAAATCATGTAAACCTTCTAGAAGCTGTGATTTTAAAAAACGGGGGAAGTAAGCGTTTCTTATTTCCGGACGCATGCGCAAACTATAGAAAGTCATTATGACGTAGAATGTGCATACTTTGTAGATTCCATTTATGAAATAAAACACATTTTCTAAAAACTCGTGTTTTTTACGAAATCATGTAAACCTTTTAGAAGCTGTGATTTTAAAAAATGGTGAAAGTAAGCTTTTCTTATTTCCGGACGAATGCGCAAACTATAGAAAGTAGTTATAACGTAGAATGTGCATACTTTGTTGATTCCATTGATGAAATAAAACACATTTTCTAAAAATTGGTGTTTTTTACGAAATTATGTAAACATTCTAGAAGATGTGATTTTAAAAAACGGTGGAAGTAAGCTTTTCTTATTTCCGGATGCATGCGCAAACTATAGAAAGTCGTTATGATGTAGAATGTGTATACTTTGTTGATTCCATTTATGAAATAAAACACATTTTCCAAAAACTCGTGTTTTGTAAGAAATCATGTAAACCTTCTAGAAGCTGTGATTTTAAAAAACGGGGGAAATAAGGTTTTCTTATTTTCAAACGCATGCGCAAACTATAGAAAGACGTTATGACGTAGAATGTGCATACTTTGTTGATTTTATTTATGAAATAAAACACATTTTCTAAAAACTCGTGTTTTTTAAGAAATCATGTAAACCTTCTAGAAGCTGTGATTTTAAAAAACGGTGGAAGTAAGCTTTTCTTATTTCGAAACGCATGTGCAAACTATAGAAAATCGTTATGACGTAGAATGTGCATACTTTGTAGATTCCATTTATCAAATAAAACACATTTTCTAAAAACTCGTGTTTTTTAAGAAATCATGTAAACCTTCTAGAAGCTGTGATTTTAAAAAACGGTGGAAGTAAGCTTTTCTTATTTCCGGACGAATGCGCAAACTATAGAAAGTAGTTATAACGTAGAATGTGCATACTTTGTTGATTCCATTGATGAAATAAAACACATTTTCTAAAAACTGGTGTTTTTTACGAAATTATGTAAACATTCTAGAAGATGTGATTTTAAAAAACGGTGGAAGTAAGCTTTTCTTATTTCCGGATGCATGCGCAAACTATAGAAAGTCATTATGATGTAGAATGTGCATACTTTGTTGATTCCATTTATGAAATAAAACACATTTTCCAAAAACTCGTGTTTTTTAAGAAATCATGTAAACCTTCTAGAAGCTGTGATTTTAAAAAACGGGGGAAGTAAGCTTTTCTTATTTCCAAACGCAAGCGCAAACTATAGAAAGTTGTTATGACGTAGAATGTGCATAGTTTGTTGATTCCATTTATGAAATAAAACACATTTTCTAAAAACTCGTGTTTTTTACGAAATCATGTAAACCTTCTAGAAGCTGTGATTTTAAAAAACGGTGGAAGTAAGCTTTTCTTATTTCCGGACGAATGCGCAAACTATAGAAAGTAGTTATAACATAGAATGTGCATACTTTGTTGATTCCATTGATGAAATAAAACACATTTTCTAAAAACTGGTGTTTTTTACGAAATTATGTAAACATTCTAGAAGGTGTGATTTTAAAAAACGGTGGAAGTAAGCTTTTCTTATTTCCGGATGCATGCGCAAACTATAGAAAGTCGTTATGATGTAGAATGTGCATACTTTGTTGATTCCGTTTATGAAATAAAACACATTTTCCAAAAACTCGTGTTTTTTAAGAAATCATGTAAACCTTCTAGAAGCTGTGATTTTAAAAAATGGGGGAAGTTAGCTTTTCTTATTTCCAAACGCAAGCGCAAACTATAGAAAGTCGTTATGACGTAGAATGTGCATACTTTGTTGATTCCATTTATGAAATAAAAGACATTTTCTAAAACTCATGTTTTTTACGAAATCATGTAAACCTTCTAGAAGCTGTGATTTAAAAAAACGGTGGAAGTAAGCTTTTCTTATTTCCGGACGAATGCGCAAACTATAGAAAGTCGTTATGACGTAGAATGTGCATACTTTTTTGATTCCATTGATGAAATAAAACACATTTTCTAAAAACTCGTGTTTTTTACGAAATCATGTAATCCTTCTAGAAGCTGTGATTTTAAAAAACGATGGAAGTAAGCTTTTCTTATTTCCGGACGAATGCGAAAACTGTAGAAAGTCGTTATGACGTAGAATGTGCATACTTTGTTGATTCCATTTATGAAATAAAACACATTTTCTAAAAACTCATGTTTTTTAAGAAGTCATGTAAACCTTCTAGAAGCTGTGATTTCAAAAAATGGGGGAAGTAAGCTTTTCTTATTTCCAAAAGCAAGCGCAAACTATATAAATTCGTTATGACGTATAATGTGCATACTTTGTTGATTCCATTTATGAAAGAAAACAAATTTTCTAAAAACTCGTGTTTTTTACAAAATCATGTAAACCTTCTAGAAGCTGTGATTTTGAAAAACGGTGGAAGTAAGCTTTTCTTATTTCTGGACGAATGCGCAAACTATAGAAAGTCGTTATGACGTAGAATGTGCATACTTTGTTGATTCCATTGATGAAATAGAACACATTTTCTAAAAACTCGTGTTTTTTACGAAATCATGTAAACCTTCTAGAACCTGTGATTTTAAAAAACGGTGGAAGTAAGATTTTCGTATTTCCGGACGAATGCGAAAACTGCAAAAAGTCGTTATGATGTAGAATGTGCATACTTTGTTGATTCCATTTATTTAATAAAACACATTTTTTAAAAACTTGTGTTTTTTAAGAAATCATGTAAACGTTCTAGAAGCTGTGATTTTAAGAAATGGGGGAAGTAAGCTTTTCTTATTTCCAAACACATGCGCAAACTATAGAAAGTCGTTATCATGTAGAATATGCATACTTTGTTGATTCCATTTATGAAATAAAACACGTTTTCTAAAAACTTGTGTTTTTTAAGAAATCATGTAAACCTTCTAGAAGCTGTGATTTTAAAAAAGGGGGAAGTAAGCTTTTCTTATTTCCGGACGCATGCACAAACTATAGAAAGTCGTTATGAAGTTGAATGTCCATACTTTGTAGATTTCATTTATGAAATAAAACAGATTTTCTAAAAACTCGTGTTTTTTACGAAATCATGTAAACCTTCTAGAAGCTGTGATTTTAAAAAACGGTGGAAGTAAGCTTTTCTTATTTCCAGAGGAATGCGCAAACTATAGAAAGTCGTTATCACGTAGAATGTGCGTACTTTGTTGATTCCATTGATGAAATAAAACACATTTTCTAAAAACTCGTGTTTTTTAAGAAATCATGTAAACCTTCTAGAAGTGGTGATTTTAAAAAACGGGGGAAGTAAGCTTTTCTTATTTTCGAACGCATGCGCAAACTATAGAAAGACGTTATGATGTAGAATGTGCATACTTTGTTGATTTCATTTATGAAATAAAACACATTTTCTAAAAACTCGTGTTTTTTAAGAAATCATGTAAACCTTCTAGAAGCTGTGATTTTAAAAAACGGTGGAAGTAAGGTTTTCCTATTTCGAAACGCATGTGCAAACTATAGAAAGTCGTTATGACGTAGAATGTGCATACTTTGTAGATTCCATTTATCAAATAAAACACATTTTCTAAAAACTCGTGTTTTTTAAGAAATCATGTAAACCTTCAAGAAGCTGTGATTTTAAAAAACGGTGGAAGTAAGCTTTTCTTATTTCCGGACGAATGCGCAAACTATAGAAAGTCGTTATGACGTAGAATGTGCATACTTTGTAGATTTCATTTATGAAATAAAACACATTTTCTAAAAACTCATGTTTTTTAAGAAATCATGTAAACCTTCTAGAAGCTGTGATTTTAAAAAACGGTGGAAGTAAGCTTTTCTTATTTCCGGACACATGCACAAACTATAGAAAGTCGTTATGACATAGAATGTGCATACTTTGTAGATTCCATTTATGAAATAAAACACATTTTCTAAAAACTCGTGTTTTTTACGAAATCATGTAAACCTTCTAGAAGCTGTGATTTTAAAAAACGGTGGAACTAAGTTTTTCTTATTTCCGGACGAATGCGCAAACTATAGAAAGTCGTTATGACGTAGAATGTGCATACTTTGTTGATTCCATTTATGAAATAAAACACATTTTCTAAAAACTCGTGTTTTTTATGAAATTATGTAAATCTTCTACAAGCTGTGATTTTAAAAAACGGTGGAAGTAAGCTTTTCTTATCTGCAGACGCATGCGTAAACTATAGAGAGTCGTTATGACGTAGCATGTGCATACTTTGTTGATTCCATTTAATAAATAAAACACATTTTCTAAAAACTTGTGTTTTTTAAGAAATCATGTAAACCTTCAAGAAGCTGTGATTTTAAAAAACGGGGGAAGTAAGCTTTTCTTATTTTCGGACGCATGCGCAAACTATAGAAAGTCGTTATGACATAGAATCTGCATACTTTGTAGATTCCATTTATGAAATAAAACACATTTTCTAAAAACTCGTGTCTTTTAATAAATCATGTAAACCTTCTAGAAGCTGTGATTTTAAAAAACGGGGGAAGTACGCTTTTCTTATTTCCGGACGCATGCGCAAACTATAGAAATTCGTTATGACGTAGAATGTGCATACTTTGTACATTCCATTTGTGAAATAAAACACATTTTATAAAAACTCGTGTTTTTTAAGAAATCATGTAAACGTTATAGAAGCTGTGATTTTAAAAAATGGTGGAAGTAAGCTTTTCTTATTTTCGGACGCATGCGGAAACTATAGAAAGTCGTTATGACGTAGAATGTGCATACTTTGTTGATTCCATTTATGAAATAAAACACATTTTCTAAAAACTCGTGTTTTTTAAGAAATCATGTAAACCTTCTAGAAGCTGTGATTTTAAAAAACGGTGGAAGTAAGCTTTTCTTATTTCCGGACGCATGCACAAACTATAGAAAGTCGTTATGACATAGAATGTGCATACTTTGTAGATTCCATTTATGAAATAAAACACATTTTCTAAAAACTCGTGTTTTTTACGAAATCATGTAAACCTTCTAGAAGCTGTGATTTTAAAAAACGGTGGAAGTAAGTTTTTCTTATTTCCGGACGAATGCGCAAACTATAGAAAGTCGTTATGACGTAGAATGTGCATACTTTGTTGATTCCATTTATGAAATAAAACACATTTTCTAATTACTCGTGTTTTTTACGAAATTATGTAAATCTTCTACAAGCTGTGATTTTAAAAAACGGTGGAAGTAAGCTTTTCTTATTTCCAGACGCATGCGCAAACTATAGAAAGTCGTTATGACGTAGAATGTGCATACTTTGTTGATTCCATTTAATAAATAAAACACATTTTCTAAAAACTTGTGTTTTTTAAGAAATCATGTAAACCTTCAAGAAGCTGTGATTTTAAAAAACGGGGGAAGTAAGCTTTTCTTATTCTCGGACGCATGCGCAAACTATAGAAAGTCGTTATGACATAGAATCTGCATACTTTGTAGATTCCATTTATGAAATAAAAGACATTTTCTAAAAACTCGTGTCTTTTAATAAATCATGTAAACCTTCTAGAAGCTGTGATTTTAAAAAACGGGGGAAGTACGCTTTTCTTATTTCCGGACGCATGCGCAAACTATAGAAAGTCGTTATGACGTAGAATGTGCATACTTTGTACATTCCATTTGTGAAATAAAACAAATTTTCTAAAAATTCGTGTTTTTTAAGAAATCATGTAAACCTTATAGAAGCTGTGATTTTAAAAAACGGTGGACGTAAGCTTTTCTTATTTTCGGACGCATACGGAAACTATAGAAAGTCGTTATGATGTAGAATGTGCATACTTTGTTGATTCCATTTATGAAATAAAACACATTTTCTAAAAACTCGTGTTTTTTAAGAAATCATGTAAACCTTCTAGAAGCTGTGATTTTAAAAATCGGTGGAAGTAAGCTTTTCTTATTTCCAAACGCATGCGCAAACTATAGAATGTCATTATGACGTAGAATGTACATACTTTGTTGATTCCATTTATGAAATAAAACACATTTTCTAAAAACTCATATTTTTTACGAAATCATTTAAACCTTCTAGAAGCTGTGATTTTAAAAAACGGGGGAAGTAAGCATTTCTTATTTCCGGACAAATGCGCAAACTATAGAAAGTCGTTATGACGTAGAATGTGCATACTTTGTTGATTCCATTTATGAAATAAAACACATTTTCTAAAAACTCGTGTTTTTTACGAAATTATGTAAACCTTCTACAAGCTGTGATTTTAAAAAACGGTGGAAGTAAGCTTTTCTTATTTCTAGACGCATGCGCAAACTATAAAAAGTCGTTATGATGTAGAATGTGCATACTTTGTTGATTCCATTCATGAAATAAAACTCATTTTCTAAAAACTCGTGTTTTTTAAGAAATCATGTAAACCTTCTAGAAGCTGTGATTTTAAAAAACGGGGGAAGTAAGCTTTTCTTATTTCCAAACGCATGCGCAAACTATAAAAAGTCGTTATGATGTAGAATGTCCATACTTTGTTGATTCCATTTATGAAATAAAACACATTTTCTAAAAACTCGTGTTTTTAAAGAAATCATGTAAACCTTCTAGAAGTTGTGATTTTAAAAAATGGGGGAAGTAAGCTTTTCTTATTTCCGGAAGCATGCGCAAACTATAGAAAGTCGTTATGACGTAGAATGTGCATACTTTGTGGATTCCATTTATGAAATAAAACACATTTTCTAAAAACTCGTGTTTTTTAAGAAATCATGTAAACCTTCTAGAAGCTGTGATTTTAAAAAACGGGAGAAGTAGACTTTTCTTATTTCTAAATGCATGCTCAAACTATAGAAAGTCATTATGACGTAGAATGTGCTTACTTTGTTGATTCCATTTATGAAATAAAACACATTTTCTAAAAACTCATGTTTTTTAAGAAATCATGTAAACCTTCTAGAAGCTGTGATTTTAAAAAACGGAGGAAGTAAGCTTTTCTTATTTCCGGACGCATCCGCAAACTATAGAAATTCGTTATGACGTAGAATGTGCATACTTTGTTGATTCTATTTATGAAATAAAACACATTTTCTAAAAACTCGTATTTTTTAAGAAATCATGTAAACCTTCTAGAAGCTGTGATTTTAAAAAACGGGGGAAGTAAGCTTTTCTTATTTCCAAACGCATGCGCAAACTTCACAAATTCGTTATGATGTAGAATGTGCATACTTTGTTGATTCCATTTATGAAATAAAACACATTTTCTAAAAACTCATGTTTTTTACGAAATTATGTAAACCTTCTAGAAGTTGTGATTTTAAAAAACGGTGGAAGTAAGCTTTTCTTATTTCCGGACGCATGCGCAAACTATAGAAAGTCGTTATGACGTAGAATGTGCATACTTTGTTGATTCTATTTATGAAATAAAACACATTCTCTAAACACTCGTGTTTTTTAAGAAATCATCTAACCCTTCTAGAAGCTGTGATTTTAAAAAACGGGGGAAGTAAGCTTTTCTTGTTTCCAAACGTATGCGCAAACTATAGAAAGTCGTTATGATGTAGAATGTGCATACTTTTTTGATTCCATTTATGAAATAAAACACATTTTCTAAAAACTCGTGTTTTTTACGAAATCATGTAAACCTTCTAGAAGCTGTGATTTTAAAAAATGGTGGAAGTAAGCTTTTCTTATTTCCGGATGAATGCACAAACTATAGAAAGTCGTTATGACGTAGAATGTGCATACTTTGTTGATTCCGTTTATGAAATAAAACACATTTTCTAAAAACTCGTGTTTTTTACGAAATCATGTAAACCTTCTAGAAGCTGTGATTTTAAAAAATGGTGGAAGTGAGCTTTTCTTATTTTCGGACGCATGCGCAGATTATAGAAAGTCGTTATGACATAGAATGTGCATACTTTGTTGATTCCATTTAAGAAATAAAATACATTTTCTAAAAACTCTTGTTTTTTAAGAAATCATGTAAACCTTCTAGAAGCTGTGATTTTAAAAAACGGGGGAAGTTAGCTTTTCTTATTTCCGGACTCATGCGTAAACTATAGTAAGTCGTTATGACGTAGAATGTGCATACTTTGTTGATTCCATTTATGAAATAAAACACATTTTCTAAAAACTCGTGTTTTTTAAGAAATCATGTAAACCTTCTAGAAGCTCTGAGTTTAAAAAACGAGGGAGGTAAGCTTTTCTTATTTCCGGACGCATGCGCAAACTATAGAAAGTCGTTATGTCGTAGAATGTGCATACTTTGTACATTTCATTTATGAAATAAAACACATTTTCTAAAAACTCGTGTTTTTTAATAAATCATGTACACCTTCTAGAAACTGTGATTTTAAAAAACGGGGGAAGTAAGCTTTTCTTATTTCCGGACGCATGCGCAAACTATAGAAACTCGTTATGACGTAGAATGTGCATACTTTGTTGATTCCATGTATGAAATAAAACACATTTTCTAAAAACTCGTGTTTTTTAAGAAATCATGTAAACGTTCTAGAAGTTGTGATTTTAAAAAACGGGAGAAATAAACTTTTCTTATTTCCAAACGCATGCTCAAACTATAGAAAGTCGTTATGACGTAGAATGTGCATACTTTGTTGATTCCATTTATGAAATAAAACACATTTTCTAAAAACTCGTGTTTTTTAAGAAATCATGTAAACCTTCCAGAAGCTGTGATTTTAAAAAACGGGGGAAGTAAGCTTTTCTTATTTCCGGACGCATGCGCAAATTATAGAAAGTCGTTATGACGTAGAATGTGCATACTTTGTTGATTCCATTTATGAAATAAAACACATTTTCTAAAAACTCGTGTTTTTTAAGAAATCATGTAAACCTTCTAGAAGCTGTGATTTTACAAAACGGGAGAAATAAACTTTTCTTATTTCCAAACGCATGCTCAAACTATAGAAAGTCGTTATGACGTAGAATGTGCATACTTTGTTGTTTCCATTTATGAAATAAAACACATTTTCTAAAAACTCGTGTTTTTTAAGAAATCACGTAAACCTTCCAGAAGCTGTGAATTTAAAAAACGGGGGATGTAGGCTTCTCGTATTTCCGAACGCATGCGCAAACTGTAGAAAGTCGTTATGACGTAGAACGTGCATACTTTGTAGATTCCATTTATGAAATAAAACACATTTTCTAAATACTCGTGTTTTTTACAAAATCATGTAAACCTTCTAGAAGCTGTGATTTTAAAAAACGGTGGAAGTAAGCTTTTCTTATTTCCGGACGCATCCGCAAACTATAGAAAGTCGTTATGACGTAGAATGTGCATACTTTGTTGATTCTATTGATGAAATAAAAGACATTTTCTAAAAACTCGTGTTTTTTAAGAAATCATGTAAACCTTCTAGAAGCTGTGATTTTAAAAAACGGGGGAAGTAAACTTTTCTTATTTCCAAATGCATGCGCAAACTTCAGAAAGTCATTCTGATGTAGAATGTGTATACTTTGTTGATTCCATTTATGAAATAAAACACATTTTCTAAAAACTCGTGTTTTTTACGAAATCAAGTAAACCTTCTAGAAGCTGTGACTTTAAAAAACGGGGGAAGTAAGCTTTTCTTATTTCTGGACGCATGCGCAAACTATATAAAGTCGTTATGACGTAGAATGTGCATACTTTTATAAATTCCATTTATGAAGTAAAACACATTTTCTAAAAACTCGTGTTTTTTACGAAATCATGTAAACCTTCTAGAAGCTGTGATTTTAAAAAGTAGTTATGACATAGAATGTGCATACTTTGTTGATTCTATTTATGAAATAAAACACATTCTCTAAAAACTCGTGTTTTTTAAGAAATCATCTAACCCTTCTAGAAGCTGTGATTTTAAAAAACGGGGGAAGTAAGCTTTTCTTATTTCCAAACGCATGCGCAAACTATAGAAAATCGTTATGACGTAGAATGTGCATACTTTCTAGATTCCATTTTTGAAATAAAACACATTTTCTAAAAACTCGCGTTTTTTAAGAAATCATGTAAACCTTCTAGAAGCTGTGATTTTAAAAAATGGTGGAAGTAAGCTTTTCTTATTTCCGGACGAATGCGCAAACTATAGAAAGTTGTTATGACGTAGAATGTGCATACTTTGTTGATTCCATTTATGAAATAAAACACATTTTCTAAAAACTCGTGTTTTTTACGAAATTATGTAAACCTTCTAGAAGCTGTGATTTTAAAAAATGGTGGAAGTAAGCTTTTCTTATTTCCGGACGAATGCGAAACTATAGAAAGTCGTTATGACGTAGAATGTGCATACTTTGTTGATTCCATTGATGAAATAAAACACATTTTCTAAAAACTTGTGTTTTTTACGAAATTATATAAACCTTCTACAAGCTGTGATTTTAAGAAACGGTGGAAGTAAGCTTTTCTTATTTCCGGACGAATGCGCAAACTATAGAAATTCGTTATGACGTAGAATGTGCATACTTTGTTGATTCCGTTTATGAAATAAAACACATTTTCTAAAAACTCGTGTTTTTTACGAAATCATGTAAACCTTCTAGAAGCTATGATTTTAAAAAATGCTGGAAGTAAGCTTTTCTTATTTTCGGATGCATGCGCAAATTATAGAAAGTCGTTATGACATAGAATGTGCATACTTTGTTGATTCCATTTAAGAAATAAAATACATTTTCTAAAAACTCTTGTTTTTTAAGAAATCATGTAAACCTTCCAGAAGCTGTGATTTTAAAAAACGGGGGAAGTAAGCTTTTCTTATTTCCGGACTCATGCGTAAACTATAGTAAGTCGTTATGACGTAGAATGTGCATACTTTGTTGATTCCATTTATAAAATAAAACAAATTTTCTAAAAATTGTGTTTTTTAAGAAATCATGTAAACCTTCTAGAAGCTCTGATTTTAAAAGACGGGGGAAGTAAGCTTTTCTTATTTCCGGACGCATGCGCAAAGTATAGAAAGTCGTTATGACGTAGAATGTGCATACTTTGTACATTCCATTGATAAAATAAAACACATTTTCTAAAAACTCGTGTTTTTTAATAAATCATGTAAACCTTCTAGGAGCTGTGATTTTAAAAAACGGGGGAAGTAAGCTTTTCTTATTTCCGGACGCATGCGCAAACTATAGAAAGTCGTTATGACGTAGAATGTGCATACTTTATACATTCCATTTATGAAATAAAACACATTTTCTAAAAACTCGTGTTTTTTAAGAAATCATGTAAACCTTTTAGAAGCGGTGATTTTAAAAAACGGTGGTAGTAATCTTTTCTTATTTCCGGAGGCATGCGCAACCTATAGAAAGTCGTTATGACGTAGAATGTGCATACTTTGTAGATTCCATTTATGAAATAAAACACATTTTCTAAAGGTCATGTTTTTTACGAAATCATGTAAACCTTCTAGAAGCTGTGATTTTAAAAAACGGTGGAAGTAAGCTTTTCTTATTTCCGGACGCGTGCGCAAACTATAGAAAGTCATTATGACGTAGAATGTGCATACTTTGTTGATTCCATTTTTGAAATAAAACACATTTTCTAAAAACTCGTGTTTTTTAAGAAATCATGTAAACCTTCTAGAAGCTGTGATTTTAAAAAACGGGGGAAGTAAGCTTTTCTTATTTCTGGACGAATGCGCAAACTATAGAAAGTCGTTATGATGTAGAATGTGCATACTTTGTTGATTCCATTTATTAAATAAAACACATTTTCTAAAAACTCGTTTTTTTAAGAAATCATGTAAACCTTCTAGAAGCGGTGATTTTAAAAAACGGTGGAAGTAAGATTTTCTTATTTCCGGACGCATGCGCAAACTATAGAAAGTCGTTATGACGTAGAATGTGCATACTTTGTTGATTCCATTTATGAAATAAAACACATTTTCTAAAAACTCGTGTTTTTTAAGAAATCATGTAAATCTTCCAGAAGCGGTGATTTTAAAAAACGATGGAAGTAAGCTTTTCTTATTTCCGGAAGCATGCGCAAACTATAGAAAGTCGTTATGACGTAGAATGTGCATACTTTGTTGATTCCATTTATGAAATAAAACACATTTTCTAAAAACTCGTGTTTTTTAAGAAATCATGTCAACCTTCTAGAAGCTGTGATTGTAAAAAACGGGAGAAGTAAGCTTTTCTTATTTCCAAACGCATGCTCAAACTATAGAAAGTCGTTATGACGTAGAATGTGCATACTTTGTTGATTCCATTTATGAAATAAAACACATTTTCTAAAAACTCGTGTTTTTTAGGAAATCATGCAAACCTTCTAGAAGCTGTGATTTTAAAAAACGGGGGAAGTAAGCTTTTCTTATTTCCGGACGCATGCGCAAACTATATAAAGTCTTTATGACGTAGAATGTGCATACTTTGTAGATTCCATTTATGAAATAAAACACATTTTCTAAAAACTCGTGTTTTTTAAGAAATCATGTAATACTTCTGGAAGCTGTGATTTTAAAAAACTGTGGAAGTAAGCTTTTCTTATTTTCGGACGCGTGCGCAAACTATAGAAAGTTTTTATGACGTAGAATGTGCATACTTTGTTGATTCCATTTATGAAATAAAACACATTTTCTAAAAACTCGTGTTTTTTAAGAAATCATGTAAACCTTCTAGAAGTTGTGATTTTAAAAAACGGGGGAAGTAAGCTTTTCTTATTTCCGGACGCATGCGCAAACTATAGAAATTCGTTATGACGTAGAATGTGCATACTTTGTAGATTCCATTTATGAAATAAAACACATTTTCTAAAAACTCGTGTTTTTTAGGAAATCATGTAAACCTTCTAGAAGCTGTGATTTTAAAAAACGGTGGAAGTAAGCTTTTCTTATTTCCCGACGAATGCGCAAACTATAGAAAGCCGTTATGACGTAGAATGTGCATACTTTGTTGATTCTATTTATGAAATAAAACACATTTTCTAAAAACTCGTGTTTTTTACGAAATCATTTAAATCTTCTAGAAGCTGTGATTTTAAAAAATGGTGGAAGTAAGCTTTTCTTATTTTCGGACGGATGCACAAACTATAGAAAGTCGTTATGACATAGAATGTGCATACTTTGTAGATTCAATTTATGAAATAAAACACATTTTCTAAAAACTCGTGTTTTTTACGAAATCATGTAAACCTTCTAGAAGCTGTGATTTTAAAAAACGGTGGTAGTAAGCTTTTCTTATTTCCGGACGCATGCGCAAACTATAGAAAGTCGTTATGACTTAGAATGTGCATACTTTGTAGATTCTAAAAATTGTGTTTTTTAAGAAATCATGTAAACCTTCTAGAAGCTCTGATTCTAAATAAAACACATTTTCTAAAAATTGTGTTTTTTAAGAAATCATGTAAACCTTCTAGAAGCTCTGATTTTAAAAGACGGGGGAAGTAAGCTTTTCTTACTTCCGGATGCATGCGCAAAGTATAGAAAGTCGTTATGACGTAGAATGTGCATACTTTGTACATTCCATTGATAAAATAAAACACATTTTCTAAAAACTCGTGTTTTTTAATAAATCATGTAAACCTTCTTGGAGCTGTCAGTGATTTTAAAAAACGGGGGAAGTAAGCTTTTCTTATTTCCGGACGCATGCACAAACTATAGAAAGTTGTTATGACGTAGAATGTGCATACTTTGTACATTCCATTTATGAAATAAAACACATTTTCTAAAAACTCGTGTTTTTTAGGAAATCATGTAAACCTTCTGGAAGCTGTGATTTTAAAAAACGGTGGAAGTAAGCTTTTCTTATTTCTGAACGCATGCGCAAACTATAGAAAGTCGATATGACGTAGAATGTGCATACTTTGTTGATTCCATTGATGAAATAAAACACATTTTCTAAAAACTCGTGTTTTTTACGAAATCATGTAAACCTTCTAGAAGCTGTGATTTTAAAAAACGGTCGAAGTAAGCTTTTCTTAATTCCAGACACATGCGCAAACTATATAGTCGTTATGACGTAGAATGTGCATACTTTGTAGATTCCATTTATGAAATAAAACATATTTTCTAAAAACTCGTGTTTTTTACGAAATCATGTAAACCTTATAGAAGCAGTGATTTTAAAAAATGGTGGAAGTAAGCTTTTCTTATTTCCGGACACATGCGCAAATTATAGAAAGTCGTTATGACGTAGATTGTGCATACTTTGTTGATTCCATTTAAGAAATAAAATACATTTTCTAAAAACTCTTGTTTTTTAAGAAATCATGTAAACCTTCCAGAAGCTGTGATTTTAAAAAATGGGGGAAGTAAGCTTTTCTTATTTCCGGACTCATGCGTAAACTATAGTAAGTCGTTATGACGTAGAATGTGCATACTTTGTTGATTCCATTTGTGAAATAAAACACATTTTCTAAAAACTCGTGTTTTTTATGAAATCATGTAAACCTTCTAGAAGCTCCGATTTTAAAAATCGGGGGAAGTAAGCTTTTCTTATTTCCGGACGCATGCGCAAACTATAGAAAGTCGTTATGACATAGAATGGGAATACTTTGTAGATTCCATTTATGAAATAAAACACATTTTCTAAAAACTCGTGTTTTTTAAGAAATCATGTAAACCTTTTAGAAGCTGTGATTTTAATAAACGGTGGTAGTAAGCTTTTCTTATTTCTGGACGCATGCACAAACTATAGAAAGTCGTTATGACGTAGAATGTGCATACTTTGTAGATTCCATTTATGAAATAAAACACATTTTCTAAAAGCTCCTGTTTTTTACGAAATCATGTAAACCTTCTAGAAGCTGTGATTTTAAAAAACCGTGGAAGTAAGCTTTTCTTATTTCCGGACGCGTGCGCAAACTATAGAAAGTCATTATGACGTAGAATGTGCATACTTTGTTGATTCCATTTATGAAATAAAACACATTTTCTAAAAACTCGTGTTTTTTACAAAATCATGTAAACCTTCTATAAGCTGTGATTTTAAAAAAGGTGGAAGTAAGCTTTTCTTATTTCCAGACGCATGCGCAAACTATAGAAAGTCGTTATGACGTAGAATGTGCATACTTTGTTGATTCCATTTATGAAATAAAACACATTTTCTAAAAACTCGTGTTTTTTAAGAAATCATGTAAACCTTCCAGAAGCTGTGATTTTAAAAAACGGGGGAAGTAAGCTTTTCTTATTTCCAAACGCAAGCGCAAACTATAGAAATTCGTTATGACGTCGAATGTGCATACTTTGTTGATTCCATTTATGAAATAAAACCTATTTTCTAAAAACTCTTGTTTTTTACGAAATCATGTAAACCTTCTAGAAGCGTTGATTTTAAAAAACGGGGGAAGTAAGCTTTTCTTATTTCCAGACGCATGCGCAAACTATACAAAGTCGTTATGACGTAGAATGTGCATACTTTGTCGATTCCATTTATGAAATAAAACACATTTTCTAAAAACTCGTGTTTTTTAAGAAATCATGTAAACCTTCTATAAGCTGTGATTTTAAAAAACGGGGGATGTAAGCTTTTCTTATTTCCAAACGCATGCGCAAACTGTAGAAAGTCGTTACGACATAGAATGTGCATACTTTGTTGATTCCATTTATGAAATAAAACACATTTTCTAAAAACTCGTGTTTTTTAAGAAATCATGTAAACCTTCTAGAAGCTGTGATTTTAAAAAACGGGGGAAGTAAGCTTTTCTTATTTTCAAACGCATGCGCAAACTATAGAAAGACGTTATGACGTAGAATGTGCATACTTTGTTGATTTCATTTATGAAATAAAACACATTTTCTAAAAACTCGTGTTTTTTAAGAAATCATGTAAACCTTCTAGAAGCTGTGATTTTAAAAAACGGTGGAAGTAAGCTTTTCTTATTTCGAAACGCATGTGCAAACTATAGAAAGTCGTTATGACGTAGAATGTGCATACTTTGTAGATTCCATTTATCAAATAAAACACATTTTCTAAAAACTCGTGTTTTTTAAGAAATCATGTAAACCTTCTAGAAGCTGTGATTTTAAAAAACGGTGGAATTAAGCTTTTCTTATTTCCGGACGAATGCGCAAACTATAGAAAGTCGTTATGACGTAGAATGGGCATACTTTGTAGATTTCATTTATGAAATAAAACACATTTTCTAAAAACTCATGTTTTTTAAGAAATCATGTAAACCTTCTAGAAGCTGTGATTTTAAAAAACGGTGGAAGTAAGCTTTTCTTATTTCCGGACGCATGCACAAACTATAGAAAGTCGTTATGACATAGAATGTGCATACTTTGTAGATTCCATTTATGAAATAAAACACATTTTCTAAAAACTCGTGTTTTTTACAAAATCATGTAAACCTTCTAGAAGCTGTGATTTTAAAAAACGGGGGAAGTAAGCTTTTCTTATTTCCAATCGCAAACGGAAACTATAGAAATTCGTGATGATGTAGAATGTGAATACTTTGTAGATTCCATTTATGAAATAAAACACATTTTCTAAAAACCCGTGTTTTTTACGAAATCATGTAAATCTTCTAGAAGCTGTGATTTTAAAAAAAGGTGGAATTAAGCTTTTCTTATTTCCGGACGCATGCGCAAACTATAGAAAGTCGTTATGACGTAGAATGTGCATACTTTGTAGATTCCATTTATGAAATAAAACACATTTTCTAAAAACTCGTGTTTTTTACGAAATCATGTAAACCTTCTAGAAGCTGTGATTTTAAAAAACGATGGAAGTAAGCTTTTCTTATTTCCGGACGCATGCGCAAACTATAGAAAGTCGTTATGACGTAGAATGTGCATACTTTGTAGATTCCATTTATGAAATAAAACACATTTTCTAAAAACTCGTGTTTCTTACGAAATCATGTAAACCTTTTAGAAGCTGTGATTTTAAAAAACGATGGAAGTAAGCTTTTCTTATTTTCAAATGCATGCACAAACTATAGAAAGTCATTCTAACGTAGAATGTGCATACTTTGTAGATTCCATTTATGAAATAAACCACATTTTCTAAAAACACGTGTTTTTTACGAAATCATGTAAACCTTCTAGAAGCTGTGATTTTAAAAACCGGTGGAAGTAAGCTTTTCTTGTTTCCAAACGCATGCGCAAACTATAGAAATTCGTTGTGATGTAGAATGTCCATACTTTGTTGATTCCATTTATGAAATAAAACACATTTTCTAAAAACTCGTGTTTTTTAAGAAATCATGTAAACCTTCTAGAAGCCGTGATTTTAAAAAACGGGGGAAGTAAGCTTTTCTTATTTCCGGACGCATGCGCAAACTATAGAAAGTCGTTATGACGTAGAATGTGCATACTTTGTAGATTCCATTTATGAAATAAAACACATTTTCTAAAAACACGTGTTTTTTACGAAATCGTGTAAACCTTCTAGAAGCTGTGATTTTAAAAAATGGTGGACGTAAGCTTTTCGTATTTCCGGACGAATGTGCAAACTATAGAAAGTCGTTATGACGTAGAATGTGCATACGTTGTTGATTCCATTTATGAAATAAAACACATTTTCTAAAAACTCGTGTTTTTTAAGAAATCATGTAAACCTTCTAGAAGCTGTGATTTTAAAAAACGTTAGAAGTAAGCTTTTGTTATTTCCGAATGCATGCACAAACTACAGAAAGTCGTTATGACGTAGAATGTGCATACTTTGTTGATTCCATTTATGAAATAAAACACATTTTCTAAACACTCGTGTTTTTTAAGAAATCATGTAAACCTTCTAGAAGCTGTGATTTTAATAAACGGGGGAAGTAAGCTTTTCTTATTTCCAAACGCATGCGCAAACTATAGAAAGTCGTTATGACGTAGAATGTGCATACTTTGCAGATTCCATTGATGAAATAAAACACATTTTCTAAAAACTCGTGTTTTTTACGAAATCATGTAAACCTTTTAGAAGCTGTGATTTTAAAAAACGATGGAAGTAAGTTTTTCTTATTTTCGGATGCATGCGCAAACTATAGAAAGTCGTTGTGATGTAGAATGCACATACTTTGTTGATTCCATTTAAGAAATAAAACACATTTTCTAAAAACTCGTGTTTTTTAAGAAATCATGTAAACCTTCTAGAAGCTGTGATTTTAAAAAACGGGGGAAGTAAGCTTTTCATATTTCCGGACGCATGCGCAAACTATAGAAAGTCGTTATGACGTAGAATGTGCATACTTTGTAGATTCCATTGATGAAATAAAACACATTTTCGAAACACTCGTGTTTTTTACGAAATCATGTAAACCTTCTAGAAGCTGTGATTTTAAAAAACGGGGGAAGTAAGCGTTTCTTGTTTCCGGACGCATGCACAAACTATAGAAAGTCGTTATGACGTAGAATGTGCATACTTTGTATATTCCATTTATCAAATAAAACACATTTTCTAAAAACTCGTGTTTTTTACGAAATCATGTAAACCTTATAGAAGCTGTGATTTTAAAAAATGGTGGAAGTAAGCTTTTCTTATTTCCGGACGCATGCGCAAACTATAGAAAGTCGTTATGACGTAGAATGTGCATACTTTGTAGATTCCATTTATGAAATAAAACAAATTTTCTAAAAACTCGTGTTTCTTACGAAATCATGTAAACCTTCTAGAAGCTGTGATTTTAAAAAACGGTGGAAGTAAGCTTTTCTTATTTCCAAACGCATGCAAAAACTATAGAAAGTCATTCTAACGTAGAATGTGCATACTTTGTAGAGACCATTTATGAAATAAACCACATTTTCTAAAAACACGTGTTTTTTACGAAATCATGTAAACCTTCTAGAAGCTGTGATTTTAAAAAACGGTGGAAGTAAGCTTTTCTTATTTCCAAACGCATGCGCAAACTATAGAAAGTCGTTGTGATGTAGAATGTCCATACTTTGTTGATTCCATTTATGAAATAAAACACATTTTCTAAAAACTCGTGTTTTTTAAGAAATCATGTAAACCTTCTAGAAGCTGTAATTTTAAAAAACGGGGGAAGTAAGCTTTTCTTATTTCCGGACGCATGCGCAAACTATAGAAAGTCGTTATGACGTAGAATGTGCATACTTTGTAGATTCCATTTATGAAATAAAACACATTTTCTAAAAACACGTGTTTTTTACGAAACCGTGTAAGCCTTCTAGAAGCTGTGATTTTAAAAAACGGTGGACGTAAGCTTTTCGTATTTCCGGAAGAATGCGCAAACTATAGAAAGTCGTTATGACGTAGAATGTGCATACTTTGTTGATTCCATTTATGAAATAAAACACATTTTCTAAAAACTCGTGTTTTTTAAGAAATCATGTAAACCTTCTAGAAGCTGTGATTTGAAAAAACGTTGGAAGTAAGCTTTTCTTATTTCCGGATGCATGCACAAACTATAGAAAGTCGTTATGACGTAGAATGTGCATACTTTGTTGATTCCATTTATGAAATAAAACACATTTTCTAAACACTCGTGTTTTTTAAGAAATCATGTAAACCTTCTAGAAGCTGTGATTTTAATAAACGGGGGAAATAAGCTTTTCTTATTTCCAAACGCATGCGCAAACTATAGAAAGTCGTTATGACGTAGAAGGTCCATACTTTGTTGATTCCATTTATGAAATAAAACACAGTTTCTAAAAACACATGTTTTTTAAGAAATCATGTAAACCTTCTAGAAGCTGTGATTTTAAAAAACGATGGAAGTAAGCTTTTCTTATTTTCAAATGCATGCACAAACTATAGAAAGTCATTCTAACGTAGAATGTGCATACTTTGTAGATTCCATTTATGAAATAAACCACATTTTCTAAAAACACGTGTTTTTTACGAAATCATGTAAACCTTCTAGAAGGTGTGATTTTAAAAAACGGTGGAAGTAAGCTTTTCTTGTTTCCAAACACATGCGCAAACTATAGAAAGTCGTTGTGATGTAGAATGTCCATACTTTGTTGATTCCATTTATGAAATAAAACACATTTTCTAAAAACTCGTGTTTTTTAAGAAATCATGTAAACCTTCTAGAAGCTGTGATTTTAAAAAACGGGGGAAGTAAGCTTTTCTTATTTCCGTACGCATGCGCAAACTATAGAAAGTCGTTATGACGTAGAATGTGCATACTATGTAGATTCCATTTATGAAATAAAACACATTTTCTAAAAACACGTGTTTTTTATGAAATCGTGTAAACCTTCTAGAAGCTGTGATTTTAAAAAACGGTGGACGTAAGCTTTTCGTATTTCCGGACGAATGTGCAAACTATAGAAAGTCGTTATGACGTAGAATGTGCATACGTTGTTGATTCCATTTATGAAATAAAACACATTTTCTAAAAACTCGTGTTTTTTAAGAAATCATGTAAACCTTCTAGAAGCTGTGATTTTAAAAAACGTTAGAAGTAAGCTTTTCTTATTTCCGGATGCATGCACAAACTACAGAAAGTCGTTATGACGTAGAATGTGCATACTTTGTTGATTCCATTTATGAAATAAAACACATTTTCTAAACACTCGTGTTTTTTAAGAAATCATGTAAACCTTCTAGAAGCTGTGATTTTAATAAACGGGGGAAGTAAGCTTTTCTTATTTCCAAACGCATGCGCAAACTATAGAAAGTCGTTATGACGTAGAATGTGCATACTTTGCAGATTCCATTGATGAAATAAAACACATTTTCTAAAAACTCGTGTTTTTTACGAAATCATGTAAACCTTTTAGAAGCTGTGCTTTTAAAAAACGATGGAAGTAAGCTTTTCTTATTTTCAGACGCATGCGCAAACTATAGAAAGTCGTTGTGATGTAGAATGCACATACTTTGTTGATTCCATTTAAGAAATAAAACACATTTTCTAAAAACTCGTGTTTTTTAAGAAATCATGTAAACCTTCTAGAAGCTGTGATTTTAAAAAACGGGGGAAGTAAGCTTTTCATATTTCCGGACGCATGCGCAAACTATAGAAAGTCGTTATGACGTAGAATGTGCATACTTTGTAGATTCCATTGATGAAATAAAACACATTTTCGAAACACTCGTGTTTTTTACGAAATCATGTAAACCTTCTAGAAGCTGTGATTTTAAAAAACGGGGGAAGTAAGCGTTTCTTGTTTCCGGACGCATGCACAAACTATAGAAAGTCGTTATGACGTAGAATGTGCATACTTTGTAGATTCCATTTATCAAATAAAACACATTTTCTAAAAACTCGTGTTTTTTACGAAATCATGTAAACCTTATAGAAGCTGTGATTTTAAAAAATGGTGGAAGTAAGCTTTTCTTATTTCCGGACGCATGCGCAAACTATAGAAAGTCGTTATGACGTAGAATGTGCATACTTTGTAGATTCCATTTATGAAATAAAACAAATTTTCTAAAAACTCGTGTTTCTTACGAAATCATGTAAACCTTCTAGAAGCTGTGATTTTAAAAAACGGTGGAAGTAAGCTTTTCTTATTTCCAAACGCATGCAAAAACTATAGAAAGTCATTCTAACGTAGAATGTGCATACTTTGTAGAGACCATTTATGAAATAAACCACATTTTCTAAAAACACGTGTTTTTTACGAAATCATGTAAACCTTCTAGAAGCTGTGATTTTAAAAAACGGTGGAAGTAAGCTTTTCTTATTTCCAAACGCATGCGCAAACTATAGAAAGTCGTTGTGATGTAGAATGTCCATACTTTGTTGATTCCATTTATGAAATAAAACACATTTTCTAAAAACTCGTGTTTTTTAAGAAATCATGTAAACCTTCTAGAAGCTGTAATTTTAAAAAACGGGGGAAGTAAGCTTTTCTTATTTCCGGACGCATGCGCAAACTATAGAAAGTCGTTATGACGTAGAATGTGCATACTTTGTAGATTCCATTTATGAAATAAAACACATTTTCTAAAAACACGTGTTTTTTACGAAATCGTGTAAACCTTCTAGAAGCTGTGATTTTAAAAAACGGTGGACGTAAGCTTTTCGTATTTCCGGAAGAATGCGCAAACTATAGAAAGTCGTTATGACGTAGAATGTGCATACTTTGTTGATTCCATTTATGAAATAAAACACATTTTCTAAAAACTCGTGTTTTTTAAGAAATCATGTAAACCTTCTAGAAGCTGTGATTTGAAAAAACGTTGGAAGTAAGCTTTTCTTATTTCCGGATGCATGCACAAACTATAGAAAGTCGTTATGACGTAGAATGTGCATACTTTGTTGATTCCATTTATGAAATAAAACACATTTTCTAAACACTCGTGTTTTTTAAGAAATCATGTAAACCTTCTAGAAGCTGTGATTTTAATAAACGGGAGAAATAAGCTTTTCTTATTTCCAAACGCATGCGCAAACTATAGAAAGTCGTTATGACGTAGAATGTGCATACTTTGTAGATTCCATTTATGAAATAAAACACATTTTCTAAAAACTCGTGTTTTTTACGAAATCATGTAAACCTTTTAGAAGCTGTGATTTTAAAAAACGGTGGAAGTAAGTTTTTCTTATTTTCGGACGCATGCGCAAACTATAGAAAGTCGTTGTGACGTAGAATGTGCATACTTTGTTGATTCCATTTAAGAAATAAAACACATTTTCTAAAAACTCGTGTTTTTTAAGAAATCATGTAAACCTTCTAGAAGCTGTGATTTTAAAAAACGGGGGAAGTAAGCTTTTCTTATTTCCGGACGCATGCGCAAACTATAGAAAGTCGTTATGACGTAGAATGTGCATACTTTGTAGATTCCATTGATGAAATAAAACACATTTTCGAAACACTCATGTTTTTTACGAAATCATGTAAACGTTCTAGAAGCTGTGATTTTAAAAAACGGGGGAAGTAAGCGTTTCTTGTTTCCGGACGCATGCACAAACTATAGAAAGTCGTTATGACGTAGAATGTGCATACTTTGTAGATTCCATTTATCAAATAAAACACATTTTCTAAAAACTCGTGTTTTTTACGAAATCATGTAAACCTTATAGAAGCTGTGATTTTAAAAAATGGTGGAAGTAAGCTTTTCTTATTTCCGGACGCATGCGCAAACTATAGAAAGTCATTATGACGTAGAATGTGCATACTTTGTAGATTCCATTTATGAAATAAAACACATTTTCTAAAAAATTGTGTTTTTTACGAAATCATGTAAACCTTCTAGAAGCTGTGACTTAAAAAAACGGTGGAAGTAAGCTTTTTTTATTTACGGACGCATGCGCAAACTATAGAAAGTCGTTATGACATAGAATGCCCATATTTTGTTGATTCCATTTATGAAATAAAACACATTTTCTAAAAACTCGTGTTTTTTATGAAATCATGTAAACCTTCTAGAAGCTGTGATTTTAAAAAACGGGGGAAGTAAGCTTTTCTTATTTCCAAACGCATGCGCAAACTATAGAAAGTCGTTATGAGCTAGAATGTGCATACTTTGTTGATTCCATTTATGAAATAAAACACATTTTCTAAAAACTCGTGTTTTTTAAGAAATCATGTAAACCTTCTAGAAGCTGTGATTTTAAAAAATGGGGGAAGTAAGCTTTTCTTATTTCCGGACGCATGCACAAACTATAGAAAGTCGTTATGACGTAGAATGTGCATACTTTGTAGATTCCATTTATGAAATAAAACACATTTTCTAAAAACTCGTGTTTTTTACGAATTCATGTAAACCTTCTAGAAGCTGTGATTTTGAAAAACGGTGGATGTAAGGTTTTCTTATTTCCGGACGCATGCGCAAACTATAGAAAGTCGTTATGACGTATAATGTGCATACTTTGTTGATTCCATTTATGTAATAAAAGACATTTTCTAAAAACTCGTGTTTTTTAAGAAATCATGTAAACCTTCTAGAAGCTGTGATTTTAATAAACGGGGGAAGTAAGCTTTTCTTATTTCCAAATGCATGCGAAAACTATAGAAAGTCGTTATGACGTAGAATGTGCATACTTTGTTGATTCCATTTACGAAATAAAACACATTTTCTAAAAACTCGTGTTTTCTGAGAAATCATGTAAACCTTCTGGAAGCTATGATTTAGAAAAACGGGGGAAGTAAGCTTTTCTTATTTCTGGACGCATGCGCAAACTATAGAAAGTCGTTATGACGTAGAATGTGCATACTTTGTAGATTCCATTTATGAAATAAAACACATTTTCTAAAAACTCGTGGTTTTTACGAAATCATGTAAACCTTCTAGAAGCTGTGATTTTAAAAAACGGTGGAAGTAAGCTTTTCTTATTTCCGAACGCATGCGCAAACTATAGAAAGTCGTTATGACTTAGAATTTGCAGACTTTGTAGATTCCATTTATGAAATAAAACACATTTTCTAAAAACTCTTGTTTTTTATGAAATCATGTAAACCTTCTAGAAGCTGTGATTTTAAAAAACGGTGGAAGTAAGCTTTTCTTATTTCCGGATGAATGCGCAAACTATAGAAAGTCGTTATGACGTAGAATGTGCATACTTTGTTGATTCCATTTATGAAATAAAACACATTTTCTAAAAACTCGTGTTTTTTAAGAAATCATGTAAACCTTCTAGAAGCTTTGATTTTAAAAAACGGTGGAATTAAGCTTTTCTTATTTACGGACGCATGCGCACACTATAGAAAGTCGTTATGACGTATAATGTGCATACTTTGTTGATTACATTTATGAAATAAAACACATTTTCTAACAACTCGTGTTTTTTAAAAAACATGTAAACCTTCTAGAAGCTGTGATTTTAAAAAACGGTAGAAGTAAGCTTTTCTTATTTCCAAACGAATGCGCAAACTATAGAAAGTCGTTATGACGTAGAATGTGCATACTTTGTTGATTCCATTTATGAAATAAAACACATTTTCTAAAAACTCGTGTTTTTTAAGAAATCATGTAAGCCTTCTAGAAGCTGTGATTTTAAAAAACGGGGGAAGTAAGCTTTTCTTATTTCCGGACGCATGTGCAAACTATAGAAAGTTGTTATGACGTAGAATGTGCATACTTTGTAGATTCCATTTATGAAATAAAACACATTTTCTAAAAACTCGTGTTTTTTACGAAATCATGTAGACCTTCTAGAAGCTGTCATTTTAAAAAACGGCGGAAGTAAGCTTTTCTTATTTCTGGACGCATGCGCAAACTATAGAAAGTCGTTATGATGTAGAATGTACATACTTTGTAGATTCCATTTATGAAATAAAACACATTTTCTAAAAACTCGTGCTTTTTACGAAATCATGTAAACCTTCAAGAAGCTGTGATTTTAAAAAACGGTGTAAGTAAGCTTTTCTTATTTCCAAATGCATGCGAAAACTATAGAAAGTCGTTATGACGTAGAATGTGCATACTTTGTTGATTCCATTTATTAAATAAAACACATTTTCTAAAAACTCGTGTTTTTTAACAAATCATTTAAACCTTCTAGAAGCTGTGATTTTAAAAAACAGGGGAAGTAAGCTTTTCTTATTTCCAAACGCATGCGCAAACTATAGAAAGTCGTTATGACGTAGAATGTGCATACTTTGTTGATTCCATTTATGAAATAAAACACATTTTCTAAAAACTCGTGTTTTTTAAGAAATCATGTAAAAGTTCTAGAAGCTGTGATTTTAAAAAACGGGGGAAGTAAGCTTTTCTTATTTCTAGACGCATGCGCAAACTATAGAAAGTCGTTATGACGTAGAATGTGTATACTTTGTAGATTCCATTTAGGAAATAAAACACATTTTCTAAAAACTCGTGTTTTTTACGAAATCATGTAAACCTTCTAGAAGCTGTGATTTTAAAAAACTGTGGAAGTAAGCTTTTCTTATTTCCGGACGAATGCGCAAACTATAGAAAGTCGTTATGACGTAGAATGTGCATACTTTGTTGATTCCATTTATGAAATAAAACACATTTTCTAAAAACTCATGTTTTTTAAGAAATCATGTAAACCTTCTAGAAGCTGTGATTTTAAAAAACGGTGGAAGTAAGTTTTTCTTATTTCCGGACGCATGCGCAAACTATAGAAAGTCGTTATGACGTAGAATGTGCATACTTTGTTGATTCCATTGATGAAATAAAACACATTTTCTAAAAACTCGTGTTTTTTAAGAAATCATATAAACCTTCTAGAAGCTGTGATTTAAAAAAATGGGGGAAGTAAGCTTTTCTTATTTCCGGACGGATGTGCAAACTATAGAAAGTCGTTATGACGTAGAATGTGCATACTTTGTAGATTCCATTTATGAAATAAAACACATTTTCTAAAAACTCGTGTTTTTTAAGAAATCATGTAAACCTTCTAGAAGCTGTGATTTTAAAAAAAGGGGGAAGGAAGCTTTTCTTATTTCCATATGCATGCGCAAACTATAGAAAGTCGTTATGACGTAGAATGTGCATACTTTGTTGATTCCATTTATTAAATAAAACACATTTTCTAAAAACTCGTGTTTTTTAAGAAATCATGTAAACCTTCTAGAAGCTGCGATTTTAAAAAACGGTGGAAGTAAGCTTTTCTTATTTCCGGACGCATGCGCAAACTATAGAAAGTCGTTATGTTAGGATATTTAGATCAAACCTAACCTTGATTCGTGGCTTAACACCCGATTGGTCCATGATCTCTATTTAAAGAGCATGGAGGGTCATTGTTTAGTTGATCGATTATGAGAATCTCATTTGTAACTTTCTTTCTTTGCATAATAAATTGTCCCGTAGAAGCTATTTGGCTGGGGCCGTGGAGTGTTTCCCTCAAGAGGGTTTAAACCACGTCAAAACATCGGTGAGTTGATCTGTGATCTGTTTGTGTGAAGTGGTTGCTCTTGGTGTTTGGTCCTTTGGTAGTACCCTATGTACCCGAACATGGTATCAGAGCTTTTATGAAGTGCCGCTTCCGGTTGTGATCCAGATCTTGAACTGTTGTTGCCGAAACTCGAAAGGGTTTCTTGTTCTGGTATTTCTATGCATTTTTGGGCTGTGGGAGGTGTTCCATTGCGTCTGGAGTGTCGTTTCCATTGCAAAATAGTTTTCGATTGATCGAAAACGGTTCCCGGTTGCTCCAGAAACGCGTATTTCATCAGATCTGAAAGTATAATGTTACAGTGACGCATTTTTTTATTTCGTCTTTTGAAAAGAAAAAATCTCATATTTCCTTTTTTTTACTGTTAGATTTTTTTTTTGGGTTCGGATTGTTGCTTTCCCATCTGCATATGCTCTTTTCCGTGCACCTTGAGCGATCTCGGCAAATCAGAAACAGAAAGGGAAAGGGGTTTTCTCGGCTGCGTATGCTCTTTGCCGTGCACCTTGCGCGATCTTTGCAAATCAGAAACAGAGAGAAAACGTAGACTTTCCGGGAAAGCTAACAAGATCTAACTCCACAAATGTGGAAAATATTTTTTTGTTTCAATTTGTGGTTTGTTTTGCAGGAAAAAGGGCAAGCACGCAAACCGAGCAAGAAGAGTAAAAAAAAAAAAAAAAAAAAAAACCCTTCCTCATTCCCATATTTTACATACCTTTTAATCTAGCTCACTTGGTTCAAAGTTGTTTTATTCCTTAATAGGTCTTGAGTTCAAGTCTTGGGAAGTTACTTTTAAAAGAAAAAATGCATGCAATATTCTATTTTCAAGTTACTTTATTGTAAAAGTGCATCTCACTTAAATAATAAAAAATAAAAATACAAGTGAGTCACTTAAGTTTTTTTTCCTTGTTGCACTATTTAAAAGTAATATCATTGTAAGAGTGAAATCACTTATTTTACAAAAGTGGTTCACTTAAAGCAACTTTCTTGTAAAGTGATTGTCAAAAGGTTCATTTTGGGAAGAGGGGGGTTCTTTTTTTTTGCTGGACATTCTCTAGCTGCCACGTCACTATTGGGGACATCTTCAACAGTTTCTTTGTTCAAGCATAACTTCATCATACAGAGTCAGTTTTCAGTGCCGTTTTTTTTGAAACCGCCTATTTTTTCGAGCTCTTCACATACAAACTATTGGTTTCTGCTTTTACAGCCATTAATTTACAAATATGGCCGCCCCTTGTGATATTCTACTTAATATTTCCAACTATTTCTCATGGAAATCTCGTATGGAGGATGTTCTACGAAGTAGGGGACTTTTCAGAATTACAACAGGGAAAGAAAAAGAACCCACTGATGATGATAAGAAAATAAAATGGGCAAATAGATGTGATGAAGCTCGTGGATTGATTGGGATGTCAATCTCTACTGATTTGCGATTCCACATATCTGGAATTGATGAACCTAATGCTGCTTGGGACAAGTTGGAAACTGTGTTTGGTAAACACAATGAAATTCGAGGTCACCAACTCGAAAATGAGTTGATTTCTTTAAATCCAAGTGACTTTTCATGCATTCAAGATTATTTATCTAAGTACAAAACTCTTAAACTCTTATGTGCAGAATGTAAGATTGAGAGGGAAGACAAACAGTGCATTTATCATATTCTTTCCAAACTTGGACCTGCATATTCTGTTTTTGTATCTACATTTTACTCCATGAAAGCATCCTTGAATGCAGCTAGCTATCAAGAGCCTAGTCTTGAATCCTTTTGTGATTCCTTGATTAGGGAACAAGATAAACTCATTCATCTTGGAATAATCAACAATGCAGATACATCTGGGAAAGCCTTATTGTACCAACAGAAAGAAAAGTCCAAGCCTCCCAAGAAACAAAATTTTCGCAATAATAAGTCAAACAAGGGTCCAAAACCCTCTCAGTCAGCTCCTTCTTTAAAAAATGACAAAGGATCCAAGCCAAAAGGCAAGAAGACTGAGCGTCATTGCAACTATTGCGGGAAAGATAATCATGATGAATCTAAGTGTTTCAAGAAGATGGCAGCCTTGGAAGCAGCAATGAAGAAGCACCACATCAGCCTAGATTCGCCTTCAGAATCTGCCTCTCATGGACATGCACTTTGTGCTTCTGGTTATTCTTATAATGCATCTTCTTCTTCTACTTCAAATGAATGGCTCATTGATTCTGGAGCATCTTATCATATGGCTAAGGATCAAGCCATCTTTTCTACTATGCATGAATGTAACACCAAACAAATATTTGTTGGTGATAATAGATCTCTAAGTGTTGTAGGAGTTGGAACAGTTCCAGTAGATAATGGTCATTTTAGTGATGTACTATGTGTTCCAAGAATTTTTTGCAATTTGTTATCAGTCTATCAGATCACTCATTTTGGTGAAGGTAAAACTGTCACCTTTACACCTCACCAAGTTGTAATCAAGGATTTTAAAGATCCTCAACAGGTTCTAGCTACCGGAATTGTTGATGATATTACCAGGTTGTACAAGTTTAACAACTTTGGGTCATCACCTTTCCCTTCAGTTTTTGTTGCTCATAGTGATAACTTGAGCAAACTTTGGCATGAGCGATTTGGTCACTTAAATTATCGCTCATTGCAACAACTATGTAAAGAAAATATGGTGACAGGTCATCCGATGGTATCTTGCAGAGATGGTGTTTGTTCCGGTTGTGTACTCGGAAAACATCATCGAGACAGTTTTGACAAACGTGCCTCTTGGCACGCCTCGGTTCCCTTGGAGCTTGTGCATAGTGACTTGTGTGGTCCTCTTCCATCTGCTTCCTTTTCTGGTTTCAAATATTTCTTAGCTTTCATTGATGATTACACCAGACGCACTTGGGTTTATTTCCTAAAACTTAAGAGCGAAGTATTTAACATGTTCTTGGCCTACAAGGCCCTTGTTGAAAAACAATCTGGTCATCAAATTATCAAGTTAAGATCTGACAATGGAGGACAATATGTTAACAAACAGTTCACTACTTTCTGCACTGAACAAGGCATCCAACAACAACACACTGTTCCATATACACCACAACAAAATGGTGTAGCTGAGCGGAAGAACCGCACTTTAAAAGAAATGGCTAATTGTATGATCCAATCTAAAGGACTAAGTCTTCAATTTTGGGATGAAGCCATAAATTGTGCAAATTACATAGTTAATCGCACCCCCACAAAAGCATTACAAGGTATAACACCGGAATAAGCATGGAGTAAACTTAAACCTGATGTAAGTCACTTTCGTGTGTTTGGTAGTGAAGCATGGGCTCACATTTCGGATGAAAAACGGAAAGCATTGCAGCCTAAAAGTGAAAAGTGCATATTTGTTGGATATTCTGAAGATGTAAAAGGTTATAGACTTCTTCAGCCACATTCTCATGCTATAATCATTAGAAGAGATGTTAAATTTGATGAAAATATCTTGGCCTGCGAGCCTAACTCGGCGAGTGTGCCATCTTTGGCCTGCGAGCCTGATTCGGCGTTTGTGCCTTCTTCTTCTTCTTCCAACTTCCTTGACAGGTTTCCAACTCTAGTTTCTGATGATGACAGTGAGGATGAAAATCCAGCTCTGCCTGCTCATGTTCCTCCAGTTGCACTAGCACAAGTGCTTCCTCGATGGGTCCGTTCAACATGTGAAGCAGCTGGTGATCTTGCCGGTGATCCTAGAGATCAACGTCGAACACGTTCTCAGTTTCAGCGAGCCTCTTCTCTTTTGGCTCAAGTTTCCGAGAATCATGATCCAGAAACTTTTGCAGAAGCTTCAGGGAATCCAGATTGGGATGCAGCCATGGATGAAGAATATCGTTCCTTAATGGCGAACGATACTTGGGATCTTGTACCTCTTCCAAAAGGAAGAAAACTTGTCAGATGTAAATGGGTCTACAGAACTAAGTATGCATCAGATGGAAGTGTTGAAAGACTTAAGGCAAGGTTAGTTGCCAAAGGTTTTTCTCAAGTTGAAGGGATTGACTACAATGAAACCTTTGCTCCCGTCGCCAAAATGAACTCCATCCACCTTGTTCTTTCCCTTGCAGCCTTACACAACTGGGAAGTCCATCAAATGGATGTCAAGTCTGCCTTCTTACATGGTGATTTACAGGAGGAAATTTACATGGAACAACCTCCTGGCTATGTTCAGAATAACTCTAGCCTTGTCTGTCGCCTTAAGAAATCTTTATATGGCCTTAAGCAAGCTCCTAGAGCTTGGTATGCCAAAATGGATAGCTTTCTCCTTGACATTGGTTTTTCTAGATGCCATTCTGACCCCAATGTCTATACCAAGAAAGTAGGAAACCATCTCATCATACTTGTTCTATATGTTGATGACCTTATTCTTACTGGTAGTGACCCTCAGCTTATAACCCATGTGAAATCCAGTCTTAAACAAACTTTTGAAATGTCAGACTTAGGACATTTGCATTATTTTCATGGTCTCCAAGTTCTGCAAACCAAAGAAGGAATCTTTCTTTCTCAGTCTAAGTATGCTTGTGACCTTCTTCGTCGCTTTCATGTGGAAGATTGTACACCAGCCCCTTCTCCCTTCCAGTCTGGAGTCAAACTTTCTGCCACTTGTACTTCACCTGAAATAGATGCCACCTTGTATCGTCGGCTTGTTGGTAGTCTTTTATACTTAACTCATTCCCGTCCTGACCTTTCCTTTGCCGTTGGTCGAGTTTCCCGTTATATGCAGACACCTCATGAAAGTCACTGGAAAGTAGCTAAAAGAATACTTCGATATATTCGAGGTACAATTCAATTTGGGATTCATTACAGTACAGGGGGGAAACCTTTGTTGGTTGGTTTCACTGATTCAGATTGGGCCGGCGATCCTGATGATCGAAAGTCTACTGCAGGTTATGTTTTCAGTCTGGGATCTGGACCTATTACTTGGGCTTGTAAGAAACAACAAGCTCTTTCTCTTTATTCAGCAGAGGCAGAATATCGAGCAGCAGTTAATGCCAGTCAGGAAGCTTTATGGCTTCGACAGATCCTTTCAGAGTTTGGATTCGAGCAGCACCAGCCTACTCCACTTTGGTGCGACAATCAAAGTGCCATCAAGCTTTCCAAAGATCCAGTTCTACATCAACGCAGCAAACACATTGAGCTACATATGCACTTCATCAGAAATCTTGTTCATGATCGTGTTCTTGAAGTGCTCTTTTGCCCTACAGATGATCAAGTTGCAGACATCTTCACCAAGTCTCTTACAGAAGCGAAGTTTTCTAAACTTTGATCTATGTTAGGAGTTCAGGAACTTGTCATTAAGGGGGGATAGGCCCTAATGCCTCCTTCCTTCTCCTAATAGTGTCACTTTTGTAAATCCTTCAATCCTATCCCAAGTTGTTCTTAAGGGGGGATATTAGGATATTTAGACACTTAGGAGTTAGTTAAGATCAATTTGTGTAATATATCCGTTAGGGATAGTGTGTTTCTTTAGTATGCATTAGTATGCATTTGTACATACTTAATCCGACTGTCACGATATGTTTCCGACATAGAGTGATCCGACGGCTCAACTTCTCTTAGATCAAACCTAACCTTGATCCGTGGCTTAACACCCGATTGGTCCATGATCTCTATTTAAAGAGCATGGAGGGTCATTGTTTAGTTGATCGATTATGAGAAGCTCATTTGTAACTTTCTTTCTTTGCATAATAAATTGTCCCGTAGAAGCTATTTGGCCAGGGCCATGGAGTGTTTCCCTCAAGAGGGTTTAAACCACGTCAAAACATCGGTGTGTTGATCTGTGATCTGTTTGTGTGAAGTGGTTGCTCTTGGTGTTCGGTCCTTTGGTAGTACCCTGTGTACCCGAACACGTTATGACGTAGAATGTGCATACTTTGTTGATTCCATTCATGAAATAAAACACATTTTCTAAAAACTCGTTTTTTTTAAGAAATCATGTAAACCTTCTAGAAGCTGCGATTTTAAAAAACGGTGGAAGTGTAAAGTTAGTCACAGTAGATCTAATGAACAAATAAATCAGTCACAACAGATGAATAAGAAGATATGGTGCAAAACTGTGCAAAAACATGCAGCAGTGCTCTCTATCCCAGAAAGGGTGAATGAATTACAATAGATTACAATACAATCCAATATCTGTCAATGGCAATCCGAATTGACTAAGTAGGCCATTCGAATCACTGAAATGGAGTAGCTTGACTCAATCTAGGAGTCCTCATCAATCATCGGTGTTGCTCATCAATCACAACAAACAGTCATCCAGGTGTCAAGCTGAGTCTAACTGATCATAATAAATGTAACTGAAGTGTGTAGCACTGATATAGGATCTGGAGGCTCAGTGGGGGCGCATGGGAGGCTAACTGGAGTCAGAGCAAGTCACCTAATCGAACTGGAGGTCAATCGGAGGTGAAACAGTCAGTCAGGAGTGAAATCGGAGTGAAATCAATCAGAATCGGAGCTAACTGAATGTAACTGGAGTGAATCTGCAGTGGTAGGTGAGCAAGTGCGCCCTTCTCAGTCAGTAGGTGAGAAGAGGGCGCCTTTCAGCTTAGGAGGGCTAAAACTCAGTGGAAAGTGGCTCCCGGGTGCTAGAAGAAGGTGGATAAGGTGCTGGAGGCATCAAACTGGTGACTGGACTGCATATCCTGAAATAGATCATGCAAGATCCTGAAGTAGATATGTATCCCGAAATAGATGATCCTGAAATAGATATGTATCCCGAAATAGATGATGGATATCCGAACACCCCCCCTCAAGCTAGACTATGATGTGCCAACTAAAATAATGTGGGGCCCTGGTAACTAAGACCAAAGGTCACCCCAATACAATAATCCAAAAAATGCTGAAAAATAAACTAAGTGAGGAAAGAGGGAAAACCCAGTGGGAAGAAAGCCCCCCCTCAAGTCTAAAGCATAATAATGAATCAATCTGTCTCCACCATGATGGAACTCACCCCCAACAGTGAACGGAGGTAAGAGAACTTCTTCTCAGTGAAGCTCTTGGTGAAGATGTCTGCAATTTGCTCATCAGTAGGGCAATATTGCAGAATGATGGTGCGGTCATGCACCAACTGTCGAATGTAATGCATATGAATCTCAATGTGCTTGGTCCTCTGCCGCTGAACTGGATCTGTGGAGATCTTGATAGCACTTTGATTGTCACAAAATAGGACAGTCGAAGTAGTGCCACCAAAACCAAACTCGGAAAGAATACCCTGCAACCAAACTGCCTGAATGCAGGCATTGACTGCCCCTCGATACTCTGCCTTTGTTGAAGAAAGTGCAATGGCTGCTTGCTTTTTGCTGGACCAGCAAATAGCACCATGACCAATCATGAAAACATAACCGGAAGTGGACTTCCGATCAATGCTATCACCTGCCCAATCTGAATCAGTAAAACCAATGAAATCTAGCTCAGAATCTGCAGCATAATGTATGCCAAACTGTCTCGTACCTTGCACATACTGCACGATCCGCTTGGCTGCTCGCCAATGAAGCTCATGTGGCTGCTGCATATATCTTGACACGGAACTCACGGCATATGAGATGTCAGGCCTAGAGTGTGTCAAATAAAGTAGTGAACCAATCAACTGTCGATACATACTGCAATCTGCAAGCGGTGTGGAATCTCCCTCCTCAAGACTGATTCCTGAGAGGAATGGGAACGGGGCTGCCTTACATTCAGCCATATTAAACTTCAATAACAGGTCGGAAGCATATTTTTGCTGAGATATAGTGATCCCATCAAAATTTTGAGCTATCTCCAAGCCCAAAAAGTGACTCAGCAAGCCCAAATCGCTCATGTCAAAAGCTAGATTTAAGGCAGTTTTTAGCTTGTTTATTGAAGTAAGTGTGCTACCAGTAATAAGCAGATCATCAACATAAAGTACAATAACCAACAAATTACCTTTAACTCGCTGAAGATGGGCTGAATAATATGATTGGGGATCTGAACCAGCCATCAAATAACAAATCTCAGGAAGAAATGGATCAGCAATAGAAAGAGCCATACCTGCCCTTTGAAAGTCTCCTCTTGTTCGTCTCGGATCAGCAGGATTTCCAAGACTAGAACCAGCAGATTGTAGAGTATTTTGGGCCCACTTTGGTAACTGAGGGAGATCTGAATGGTCGGATTCCGAACCTGATATGTCATGATCATCATATGCTGCTACAATATCAGAAATATCAGAACTCATACCTTCATTATCGCTGCTCGAATCTTCTTCTGGTGAAGGCGGTGAATCGACAGTTTTCTCCTCAACTAGTTGCAATTCTTGAAGCGGTTCTTCAAACTGCACACTGCGCTCTATGAATATCTTTTTAGATCTGATATCCATGAGTTTATATGCTTTTGATTCTTCCCCATATCCTATCAATATGCACTCGATACTTTGTGGATCCAAAGCTCGTCTCTTCTCAGAAGGAATTCTAGCCCATGCAGTAGAGCCAAAAACTCTCAAATTGGACACATCCGGTTTGTGACCAAAGAATGCTTCGAAAGGAGTCATACCTTTCACGGATGAATGTGGAACTCGGTTCTGTATATATGCAGCAACATTGATTGCTTCATCCCAAAGATTTGCAGCCAAACCTTTTGATTCAATCATGCATGTAGCCATCTCTTTCAGTGACCGGTTTTTCCTTTCCGCTACACCGTTCTGCTGGGGTGTGTAGGGAACTGTATGTTGGATCTTGATTCCGCTTTGGGCACAAAGTTGCAGCAAATCGGACTTGATATATTCCCCACCATTATCAGATCTAAGAGCTTTGATCTTGCTCTCAGTGGTGGTCTCAACAGAAGCCTTAAAATCCTTGAATTTTCCAAGCACTTCTGACTTGTTTTTGAGAAAGAATACCCATGTAAAGCGAGAATAATCATCAATAAATGTCAAAACATACCTTGAACCATTTAATGACATATGGGGCAGCGGACCGCTGATATCAGAATGGATCAATCCCAAAATAGTAGAGGCTCTGCTAGCCTTGCCGCGGTCGAATCTGTGCTCGGGGTGCTTCCCAATAATGCAACCGGAGCATATTCCCTTCGAGGAACGGAGTTGTGGAAGCCCATCAACCATGGATTTATTTGATAGCAGCAGCAAATACTTATAATTTAGATGTCCAAATCTTTCATGCCAAAGCCTACTAACCTCATTACCATGTGTGCGAAGAGCAGTGGGCTTTGCAAGCGGAATAAAGTGCGAAAACTCATAACATTTTGCAGTGTGGTTTGCCTTTCCAACCGCAACTAGTCTTCCACTTTTGATATCAGAAATTTCAACTGTATTAGGGATGAATGTGACTTTCTTTGGATCACCAGTATGTGTCATTTGATAAACAGAAAGGAGATTCGAAGCTAAGGAAGGCACATAGAGAACATTCTGAAAGCATCCATGATCTACATGAATCGTACCTTTGCCCTTTGAAGAAATTTTTGAGTCATCTCCCAAATGGATGGGGATGGAGCTGTTTGGATCGAATGAAGAAAAAGAATCAATATTTGCAGCCATATGATTTGATGCACCCGAATCTATCAAGAGAGTGGGCTTCGAAACCGTTGCCATGAGTGCTTGTCCTCTTTCATGATCGTCATTCCGATCCTTCTTCCTTGCACCGTCAGGAAGGGTTATGTTGTTCTTTTCCAAAAGGAGGGCCATTTGATCTATAGTCTTCTTCATACATGAACTTTCGGGATGAAATCCACGGTTACAATAAGTACATTTAGATTTTTGGTTACCTTCTTTGCCCTTTTGCTTGGATTTCGAACTGGATGGTGCATCCGTTTGCTTGCCTTTGTCTTTTTGCTTGTGAGGCTCGAATTTGGGCTTCTCCTTCTTTAGCTTTCCTTTACCATTCGAAATCTTGGGTCCTTGAACAAATAGGGCTGAATCTTTGGAGCTTATGGACCCCATTTGAATCAACTTGTCATGCTCTTTCGTAACGGACTCAATGAAGGCATTCAAGGTAGGCATCTTCCAATTCGGGGTAGTTAGCCGACCGGAATTGAAAGTGGAGACAAATACCGAATAATCTTTCCCAAGCTTGCTTAGAATGGAGAGGATCAACTGCTTATCCTCTTTGATAACACCACTGTTCTTCAATTGCAAGTTCAAGTTCTTGAATTTTGTGAAGAATTCATTGATGGTCTCGAAATTTTCAGGATTAAGGCCAATCAATTCATTCTCTAATTGAAAAGCCCTAAGCTCATCCTGCTTGCCGAATAGTGTCTCAAGTTGCTCCCATATGGCTTTTGGAGTCTTCAATCCGCTGAGATGGAAGTGAAGATCCTTGGAGATGGAGAGACAAAGAAGACCATAAGCTTCATCAAGCTTGTTGTAGTGTTTAGTTCTTTCTGCTACATTGTTTGGCTCCAATTCAAGACCAAGAGTGACTCGGTAGTAACCTTTTCAACGTAATATGATCTCCATATCATCTTTCCAATCAAAATAATTGAATGGGGTGAGGATAGGCTTTGAAGAAGAGTATTCCATTGCAAGGATTGAGTCAACTGATGAAGAGGAAGCTTGCATGCAGACTATAGCGAATGCAATTGAAGGAGGAAACCTTGCATGCAGAAAATAGCGAGTGCACTTGGAGGAGACAATAAACCTGCAAATCACATCAAAACAACCACAATAAGGTCGAACAATCCACCCTTTGAGAGTTGCATCACACCTGGGATTGGATTTCAAGCAATGTTGAATGGGTCCAATGTATCAAATCCAGGAATTATGTGGTAACTCAAGCTTCTGGAGTGGTATTGGAATAATTTTCAAGCTTTGCATGCACAGGAGCGAATGCCCTTGAGATATCTCATGCCAAACTTATTGCAATTTTTAGCAATTCAGTCAAATCTTCTTGTATAAACACCTGTAGAAAAGAGATCTTGTCCCTGCAATGGCTCTGATACCATGTAAAGTTAGTCACAGCAGATCTAATGAACAAATAAATCAGTCACAACAGATGAATAAGAAGATATGGTGCAAAACTGTGCAAAAACATGCAGCAGTGCTCTCTATCCCAGAAAGGGTGAATGAATTACAATAGATTACAATACAATCCAATATCTGTCAATGGCAATTCGAATTGACTAAGTAAGCCATTCGAATCACTGAAATGGAGTAGCTTGACTCAATCTAGGAGTCCTCATCAATCATCGGTGTTGCTCATCAATCACAACAAACAGTCATCCAGGTGTCAAGCTGAGTCTAACTGATCATAATAAATGTAACTGAAGTGTGTAGCACTGATATAGGATCTGGAGGCTCAGTGGGGGCGCATGGGAGGCTAACTGGAGTCAGAGCAAGTCACCTAATCGAACTGGAGGTCAATCGGAGGTGAAACGGTCAGTCAGGAGTGAAATCGGAGTGAAATCAATCAGAATCAGAGCTAACTGAATGTAACTGGAGTGAATCTGCAGTGGTAGGTGAGCAAGTGCGCCCTTCTCAGTCAGTAGGTGAGAAGAGGACGCCTTTCAGCTTAGGAGGGCTAAAACTCCGTGGAAAGTGGCTCCCGGGTGCTAGAAGAAGGTGGATAAGGTGCTGGAGGCATCAAACTGGTGACTGGACTGCATATCCTGAAATAGATCATGCAAGATCCTTAAGTAGATATGTATCCCGAAATAGATGATCCTGAAATAGATATGTATCCCGAAATAGATGATGGATATCCGAACAGGAAGTAAGCTTTTCTTATTTCCGGACGCATGCGCAAACTATAGAAAGTCGTTATAAGGTAGAATGTGCATACTTTGTTGATTCCATTTATGAAATAAAACACATTTTCTAAAAACTTGTGTTTTTTAAGAAATCATGTAAACCTTCCAGACTCTGTGATTTTAAAAAACGAGGGAAGTAAGATTTTCTTATTTCCGGGCGGATGCGCAAACTATAGAAAGTCGTTATGACGTAGAATGTGCATACTTTGTAGATTCCATTTATGAAATAAAACACATTTTCTAAAAAGTCATGTTTTTTAATAAATCATGTAAACCTTCTAGAAGCTGTGATTTTAAAAAACGGTGGAGGTAAGCTTTTCTTATTTCCGGACGAATGCGCAAACTATAGAAAGTCGTTATGACGTAGAATGTGCATACTTTGTTGATTCCATTTATGAAATAAAACACATTTTCTAAAAACTCGTGTTTTTTAACAAATCATGTAAACCTTCTAGAAGCTTTGATTTTAAAAAACGGTGGAAGTAAGCTTTTCTTATTTCTGGACGCATGCGCAAACTATAGAAAGTCGTTATGACGTAGAATGTGCATACTTTCTTGATTGCATTTATGAAATAAAACACATTTTCTAACAACTCGTGTTTTTTAAGAAATCATGTAAACCTTCTAGAAGCTGTGATTTTAAAAAACGGGAGAAGTAAACTTTTCATATTTCCAAACGCATGCGCAAACTATAGAAAGTCGTTATGACGTAGAATGTGCATACTTTGTTGATTCCATTTATGAAATAAAACACATTTTCTAAAAACTCGTGTTTTTTACGAAATCATGTAAGCCTTGTAGAAGCTGTGATTTTAAAAAACGGGGGAAGTAAGCTTTTCTTATTTCCGGACGCATGCGCAAACTATAGAAAGTCGTTATGACGTAGAATGTGCATACTTTGTAGATTCCATTTATGAAATAAAACACATTTTCTAAAAACTCGTGTTTTTTACGAAATCATGTAAAACTTCTAGAAGCTGTGATTTTAAAAAACGGTGGAAGTAAGCTTTTCTTATTTCCGAACGCATGCGCAAACTATAGAAAGTCGTTATGATGTAGCATGTGCATACTTTGTAGATTCCATTTATGAAATAAAACACATTTTCTAAAAACTCGTGCTTTTTACGAAATCATGTAAACCTTCTAGAAGCTGTGATTTTAAAAAATGGTGGAAGTAAGCTTTTCTTATTTTCGGACGCATGCGCAAACTATAGAAAGTCGTTATGACGTAGAATGTGCATACTTTGTTGATTCCATTTATTAAATAAAACACATTTTCTAAAAACTCGTGTTATTTAACAAATCATGTAAACCTTCTAGAAGCTGTGATTTTAAAAAACGGGGGAAGTAAGCTTTTCTTATTTCCAAACGCATGCGCAAACTATAGAAATTCGTCATGACGTAGAATGTGCATACTTTGTTGATTCCATTTATGAAATAAAACACATTTTCTAAAAACTCGTGTTTTTTAAGAAATCATGTAAAACTTCTAGAAGCTGTGATTTTAAAAAACGGGGGAAGCAAGCTTTTCTTATTTCTGGACGCATGCGCAAACTATAGAAAGACGTTATGATGTAGAATGTGTATACTTTGTAGATTCCATTTAGGAAATAAAACACATTTTCTAAAAACTCCTATTTTTTACGAAATCATGTAAACCTTCTAGAAGCTGTGATTTTAAAAAATGGTGGAAGTAAGCTTTTCTTATTTCCGGACGAATGCGCAAACTATAGAATGTCATTATGACGTAGAATGTGCATACTTTGTTGATTCCATTTATAAAATAAAACACATTTTCTAAAAACTCGTGTTTTTTAAGAAATCATGTAAACCTTCTAGAAGCTGTGATTTTAAAAAACGAGGGAAGTAAGATTTTCTTATTTCCGGACGGATTCGCAAACTATAGAAAGTCGTTATGACGTAGAATGTGCATACTTTGTAGATTCCATTTATGAAATAAAACACATTTTCTAAAAACTCGTGTTTTTTACGAAATCATGTAAACCTTCTAGAAGCTGTGATTGTAAGAAACGGTGGAAGTAAGCTTTTCTTATTTCCGGACGAATGCGCAAACTATAGAAAGTCGTTATGACGTAGAATGTGCATACTTTGTTGATTCCATTTATGAAATAAAACACATTTTCTAAAAACTCGTGTTTTTTAAGAAATCATGTAAACCTTCTAGAAGCTTTGATTTTAAAAAATGGTGGAAGTAAGCTTTGCTTATTTCCGGACGCATCCGCAAACTATAGAAAGTAGTTATGACGTAGAATGTGCATACTTTGTTGATTACAGTTATGAAATAAAACACATTTTCTAACAACTCGTGTTTTTTAAGAAATCATGTAAACGTTCTAGAAGCTGTGATTTTAAAAAACGGGAGAAGTAAGCTTTTCTTATTTCCAAACGCATGTGCAAACTATAGAAAGTCGCTAGGACATAGAATGTGCATACTTTGTTGATCCATTTATGAAATAAAACACATTTTCTAAAAACTTGTGTTTTTTAAGAAATCATGTAAGCCTTCTAGAAGCTGTGATTTTAAAAAACGGGGGAAGTAAGCTTTTCTTATTTCCAAACGCATGCGCAAACTATAGAAAGTCGTTATGACGTAGAATGTGCATACTTTGTAGATTCCATTTATGAAATAAAACACATTTTCTAAAAACTCGTGTTTTTTACGAAATCATGTAAAACTTCTAGAAGCTGTGATTTTAAAAAACGGTGGAAGTAAGCTTTTCTTATTTCCGAACGCATGCGCAAACTATAGAAAGTCGTTATGATGTAGCATGTGCATACTTTGTAGATTCCATTTATGAAATAAAACAAATTTTCTAAAAACTCGTGCTTTTTACGAAATCATGTAAACCTTCTAGAAGCTGTGATTTTAAAAAACGGTGGAAGTAAGCTTTTCTTATTTTCGGACGCATGCGCAAACTATAGAAAGTCGTTATGACGTAGAATGTGCATACTTTGTTGATTCCATTTATTAAATAAAACACATTTTCTAAAAACTCGTGTTATTTAAGAAATCATGTAAACCTTCTAGAAGCTGTGATTTTAAAAAACGGGGGAAGTAAGCTTTTCTTATTTCCAAACGCATGCGCAAACTATAGAAATTCGTCATGACGTAGAATGTGCATACTTTGTTGATTCCATTTATGAAATAAAACACATTTTCTAAAAACTCGTGTTTTTTAAGAAATCATGTAAAACTTCTAGAAGCTGTGATTTTAAAAAACGGGGGAAGCAAGCTTTTCTTATTTCTGGACGCATGCGCAAACTATAGAAAGACGTTATGATGTAGAATGTGTATACTTTGTAGATTCCATTTAGGAAATAAAACACATTTTCTAAAAACTCCTATTTTTTACGAAATCATGTAAACCTTCTAGAAGCTGTGATTTTAAAAAACGGTGGAAGTAAGCTTTTCTTATTTCCGGACGAATGCGCAAACTATAGAATGTCATTATGACGTAGAATGTGCATACTTTGTTGATTCCATTTATGAAATAAAACACATTTTCTAAAAACTCATGTTTTTTAAGAAATCATGTAAACCTTCTAGAAGCTTTGATTTTAAAAAATGGTGGTAGTAAGCTTTGCTTATTTCCGGACGCATCCGCAAACTATAGAAAGTAGTAATGACGTAGAATGTGCATACTTTGTTGATTACAGTTATGAAATAAAACACATTTTCTAACAACTCGTGTTTTTTAAGAAATCATGTAAACGTTCTAGAAGCTGTGATTTTAAAAAACGGGAGAAGTAAGCTTTTCTTATTTCCAAACGCATGTGCAAACTATAGAAAGTCGCTAGGACATAGAATGTGCATACTTTGTTGATCCATTTATGAAATAAAACACATTTTCTAAAAACTTGTGTTTTTTAAGAAATCATGTAAGCCTTCTAGAAGCTGTGATTTTAAAAAACGGGGGAAGTAAGCTTTTCTTATTTCCAAACGCATGCGCAAACTATAGAAAGTCGTTATGACGTAGAATGTGCATACTTTGTAGATTCCATTTATGAAATAAAACACATTTTCTAAAAACTCGTGTTTTTTACGAAATCATGTAAAACTTCTAGAAGCTGTGATTTTAAAAAACGGTGGAAGTAAGCTTTTCTTATTTCCGAACGCATGCGCAAACTATAGAAAGTCGTTATGATGTAGCATGTGCATACTTTGTAGATTCCATTTATGAAATAAAACACATTTTCTAAAAACTCGTGCTTTTTACGAAATCATGTAAACCTTCTAGAAGCTGTGATTTTAAAAAACGGTGGAAGTAAGCTTTTCTTATTTTCGGACGCATGCGCAAACTATAGAAAGTCGTTATGACGTAGAATGTGCATACTTTGTTGATTCCATTTATTAAATAAAACACATTTTCTAAAAACTCGTGTTATTTAAGAAATCATGTAAACCTTCTAGAAGCTGTGATTTTAAAAAACGGGGGAAGTAAGCTTTTCTTATTTCCAAACGCATGCGCAAACTATAGAAATTCGTCATGACGTAGAATGTGCATACTTTGTTGATTCCATTTATGAAATAAAACACATTTTCTAAAAACTCGTGTTTTTTAAGAAATCATGTAAAACTTCTAGAAGCTGTGATTTTAAAAAACGGGGGAAGCAAGCTTTTCTTATTTCTGGACGCATGCGCAAACTATAGAAAGACGTTATGATGTAGAATGTGTATACTTTGTAGATTCCATTTAGGAAATAAAACACATTTTCTAAAAACTCCTATTTTTTACGAAATCATGTAAACCTTCTAGAAGCTGTGATTTTAAAAAACGGTGGAAGTAAGCTTTTCTTATTTCCGGACGAATGCGCAAACTATAGAATGTCATTATGACGTAGAATGTGCATACTTTGTTGATTCCATTTATAAAATAAAACACATTTTCTAAAAACTCGTGTTTTTTAAGAAATCATGTAAACCTTCTAGAAGCTGTGATTTTAAAAAACGAGGGAAGTAAGATTTTCTTATTTCCGGACGGATGCGCAAACTATAGAAAGTCGTTATGACGTAGAATGTGCATACTTTGTAGATTCCATTTATGAAATAAAACACATTTTCTAAAAACTCGTGTTTTTTACGAAATCATGTAAACCTTCTAGAAGCTGTGATTGTAAGAAACGGTGGAAGTAAGCTTTTCTTATTTCCGGACGAATGCGCAAACTATAGAAAGTCGTTATGACGTAGAATGTGCATACTTTGTTGATTCCATTTATGAAATAAAACACATTTTCTAAAAACTCGTGTTTTTTAAGAAATCATGTAAACCTTCTAGAAGCTTTGATTTTAAAAAATGGTGGAAGTAAGCTTTGCTTATTTCCGGACGCATCCGCAAACTATAGAAAGTAGTTATGACGTAGAATGTGCATACTTTGTTGATTACAGTTATGAAATAAAACACATTTTCTAACAACTCGTGTTTTTTAAGAAATCATGTAAACGTTCTAGAAGCTGTGATTTTAAAAAACGGGAGAAGTAAGCTTTTCTTATTTCCAAACGCATGTGCAAACTATAGAAAGTCGCTAGGACATAGAATGTGCATACTTTGTTGATCCATTTATGAAATAAAACACATTTTCTAAAAACTTGTGTTTTTTAAGAAATCATGTAAGCCTTCTAGAAGCTGTGATTTTAAAAAACGGGGGAAGTAAGCTTTTCTTATTTCCAAACGCATGCGCAAACTATAGAAAGTCGTTATGACGTAGAATGTGCATACTTTGTTGATTCCATTTATGAAATAATTTTTTTCTTTCGAAAAACTCGTGTTTTTTACGAAATCATGTAAACCTTCTAGAAGCTTTGATTTTAAAAAACGGTGGAAGTAAGCTTTTCTTATTTCCGGACGCATGCGCAAACTATTGAAAGTCGTTATGACGTAGAATTTGCATACTTTGTAGATTCCATTTATGAAATAAAACACATTTTCTAAAAACTCGTGTTTTTTACGAAATCATGTAAACCTAGTAAATGAATGGAAATCTGCGGAAGATTTTTTAAAATCAACAGTTTCGAACCTTTTAAGCAGGTTCATCCTCAGGAGAAGTAAAAATCTCACTCTTTTTTTGCACGGGAAGGTGAAGAATAAATATTGTTATGTTTGTTTATTTAGTTTTTTAGGGTAAGGTTTGGGATATGTCGGTCACTTGTGTATTTTTTACAAAGAATTATTAGTTTAATTTTTATTTTGAGTGGAATTTATTTTTATATGAATTATTGTGTGTTGTAATTCCAATTTGATTTCTTTCTTTTAATATTTTTGTGTATATTTATATCAATTTTAAATTTATAAAATGTTTTATAAATATAATGTTTTATGAATGAAATAGAGTTTTTTTAAAATTTATAAAAATATAAATATATATAATTTTAATTTTTGTATATATATAAATTTGATTATATTTTAATTTGATATATTTGTTTTTATTTTTCTTATGTAATATTTTTTATATTAATAATATATTTTAAGACAATGAGATTAACATTTTTTATTTTGATATGTTTGTTTTTAATTTTCTTATGTAATATCTATTTTTATTTTTATTATTTATTTATTTATTTTTATTTTTATTTTATATTTTTCTTCATATTAATAATATATATTAAAAACTAAATAAACAAACATAACAATATTTATTCTTCACCTTCCCGTGCAAAAAAAGAGTGAGATTTTTATTTCTCCTGAGGATGAACCTGCTTAAAAGGTTCGAAACTGTTGATTTTAAAAAATCTTCCGCAGATTCCCATTCATTTACTAGCTACAAATCATGTAAACCTTCTAGAAGCTGTGATTTTAAAAAACGGTGGAAGTAAGCTTTTCTTATTTCCAAACGCATGCGCAAACTATAGAAAGTCGTTATGACGTAGAATGTGCATACTTTGTTGATTCCATTTAGGAAATAAAACACATTTTCTAAAAACTCGTGTTTTTTAACAAGTCATGTAAACCTTCTAGAATCTGTGATTTTAAAAAACGGTGGAAGTAAGCTTTTTTTATTTCCGGACGCATGTGCAAACTATAGAAAGTCGTTATGACGTAGAATGTGCATACTTTGTTTATTCCATTTATGAAATAAAACACATTTTCTAAAAACTCGTGTTTTTTAAGAAATCATGTAAATCTTCTAGAAGCTGTGATTTTAAAAAACGGGGGAAGTAAGCTTTTCTTATTTCAAAACGCATGCGCAAACTATAGGAAGTCGTTATGACGTAGAATGTGCATACTTTGCTGATTCCATTGATGAAATAAAACACATTTTCTAAAAACTCATGTTTTTTAAGAAATCATGCAAAACTTCTAGAATCTGTGATTTTAAAAAATGGGGGATGTAAGCTTTTCTTATTTCCGGACGCATGCGCAAACTGCAGAAATTCATTATGACGTAGAATGTGCATACTTTGTTGATTCTATTTATGAAATAGAAAACATTTTCTAAAAACTCGTGTTTTTTAAGAAATCATGTAAACCTTCTAGAAGCTGTGATTTAAAAAAACGGGGGAAGTAAGCTTTTCTTATTTCCGGACGAATGCGCAAACTATAGAAAGTCGTTATGACGTAGAATGTGCATACTTTGTTGATTCCATTTATGAAATAAAACACATTTTCTAAAAGCTCGTGTTTTTTAAGAAATCATGTAAACCTTCTAGAAGCTGTGATTTTAAAAAACGGGGGAAGTAAGCTTTTCTTATTTCCGGACGCATGCGCAAACTATAGAAAATCGTTATGACGTAGAATGTGCATACTTTGTTGATTCCATTTATGAAATAAAACACATTTTCTAAAAACTCGTGTTTTTTAAGAAATCATGTAAACCTTCTAGAAGCTTTGATTTTAAAAAACGGTGCAAGTAAGCTTTTCTTATTTCCGGACGCATGCGCAAACTATAGAAATTTGTTATGACATAGAATGTGCATACTTTGTTGATTACATTTATGAAATAAAACACATTTTCTAAAAACTCGTGTTTTTTAAGAAATCATGTAAACGTTCTAGAAGCTGTGATTTTAAAAAACGGGAGAAGTAAGCTTTTCTTATTTCCAAACGCATGCGCAAACTATAGAAAGTCGCTATGATGTAGAATGTGCATACTTTGTTGATTCCATTTATGAAATAAAACACATTTTCTAAAAACTCGTGTTTTTTAAGAAATCATGTAAGCCTTCTAGAAGCTGTGATTTTAAAAAACACGGCAAGTAAGCTTTTCTTATTTCTGGACGCATGCGCAAACTATAGAAAGTCGTTATGACCTAGAATATGCATACTTTGTAGATTCCATTTATGAAATAAAACACATTTTCTAAAAACTCATGTTTTTTACAAAATCATGTAAATCTTCTAGAAGCTGTGATTTTAAAAAACGGTGGAAGTAAGCTTTTCTTATTTCTGGACGCATGCGTAAACTATAGAAAGTCGTTATGATGTAGAATGTGCATACTTTGTAGATTCCATTTATGAAATAAAACACATTTTCTAAAAACTCGTGCTTTTTACGAAATCATGTAAACCTTCTGGAAGCTGTGATTTTAAAAAACGGTGGAAGTAAGCTTTTCTTATTTCCGGACGCATGCGCAAACTATAGAAAGTCATTATGACGTAGAATGTGCATACATTGTTGATTCCATTTATTAAATAAAACACATTTTCTAAAAACTAGTGTTTTTTAACAAATCATGTAAACCTTCTAGAAGCTGTGATTTTAAAAAACGGGGCAAGTAAGCTTTTCTTATTTCCAAACGCATGCGCAAACTATAGAAAGTCGTTATGACGTAGAACGTGCATACTTTGTTGATTCCATTTGTGAAATAAAACATATTTTCTAAAAACTCGTGTTTTTTAAGAAATCATGTAAAACTTCTAGAAGCTGTGATTTTAAAAAACGGGGGAAGTAAGCTTTTCTTATTTCTGGACGCATGCGCAAACTATAGAAAGTCGTTATGACGTAGAATGTCTATACTTTGTAGATTCCATTTAGGAAATAAAACACATTTTCTAAAAACTCGTGTTTTTTAAGAAATCGTGTAAACCTTCTAGAAGCTGTGATTTTAAAATACGGTGGAAGTAAGCTTTTCTTATTTCCGAACACATGCGCAAACTATAGAAAGTCGTTATGACGTAGAATGTGCATACTTTGTTGATTCCATTAATGAAATAAAACACATTTTCTAAAAACTCGTGTTTTTTAAGAAATCATGTAAACCTTCTAGAAGCTGTGATTTTAAAAAACGATGGAAGTAAGCTTTTCTTATTTCTGGACGCATGCGCAAACTATAGAAAGTCGCTATGATGTAGAATGTGCATACTTTGTTGATTCTATTTATGAAATAAAACACATTTTCTAAAAACTCGTGTTTTTTAAGAAATCATGTAAACCTTCTAGAATCCGTGATTTTAAAAAACAGGGGAAGTAAGCTTTTCTTATTTCCAAACGCATGAGGAAACTATAGAAAGTCGTTATGACATAGAATGTGCATACTTTGTAGATTCCATTTATGAAATAAAACACTTTTTCTAAAAACTCGTGTTTTTTAGGAAATCATGTAAACCTTCTAGAAGCTTTGATTTTAAAAAACGGGGGAAGTAAGCTTTTCTTATTTCCGGACGAATGCGCAAACTATAGCAAGTCGTTATGACGTAGAATGTGCATACTTTGTTGATTCCTTTTATGAAATAAAACACATTTTCTAAAAACTCGTGTTTTTTAAGAAATCATATAAACCTTCTAGAAGCTGTGATTTTAAAAAACGGTGGAAGTAAGCTTTTCTTATTTCCGGACGCATGCGCAAACTATAGAAAGTCGGTATGACGTAGAATGTGCATACTTTGTTGATTCCATTTATGAAATAAAACACATTTTCTAAAAACTCGTGTTTTTTAAGAAATCATGTAAACCTTCTAGAAGCTGTGATTTTAAAAAATGGGGGAAGTAAGCTTTTCTTATTTCCAAACGCATGCGCAAACTATGGAAATTCGTTATGAAGTAGAATGTGCATACTTTGTTGATCCCATTTATTAAATAAAACACATTTTCTAAAAACTCGTGTTTTTTACGAAATCATGTAAACCTTCTAGAAGCTGTGATTTTAAAAAACGGTGGAAGTAAGCTTTTCTTATTTCCAAACGCATGCGCAAACTATAGAAAGTCGTTATGACGTAGAATGTGCATACTTTGTTGATTCCATTTATGAAATAAAACACATTTTCTAAAAACTCATGTTTTTTAAGAAATCATGTAAACCTTCTAGAATCCGTGATTTTAAAAAATGGTGGAGGTAAGCTTTTCTTATTTCCAGACGAATGCGCAAACTGTAGAAAGTCGTTATAACGTAGTATGTGAATACTTTGTTGATTCCATTTATGAAATAAAACACATTTTCTAAAAACTTGTGTTTTTTAAGAAGTCATGTAAGCCTTCTAGAAGCTTTGATTTTAAAAAACGGTGGAAGTAAGCTTTTCTTATTTCCGGACGCATGTGCAAACTATAGAAAGTCGTTATGACGTAGAATGTGCATACTTTGTAGATTCCATTTCTGAAATAAAACACATTTTCTAAAAACTCGTGTTTTTTACGAAATCATGTAAACCTTCTAAAAGCTGTGATTTTAAAAAACGGTGGAAGTAAGCTTTTCTTATTTCCGGACGCATGCGCAAACTATAGAAAGTCGTTATGACGTAGAATGTCTATACTTTGTAGATTCCATTTAGGAAATAAAACACATTTTCTAAAAACTCGTGTTTTTTAAGAAATCGTGTAAACCTTCTAGAAGCTGTGATTTTAAAATACGGTGGAAGTAAGCTTTTCTTATTTCCGAACACATGCGCAAACTATAGAAAGTCGTTATGACGTAGAATGTGCATACTTTGTTGATTCCATTAATGAAATAAAACACATTTTCTAAAAACTCGTGTTTTTTAAGAAATCATGTAAACCTTCTAGAAGCTTTGATTTTAAAAAATGGTGGAAGTAAGCTTTGCTTATTTCCGGACGCATCCGCAAACTATAGAAAGTAGTTATGACGTAGAATGTGCATACTTTGTTGATTACAGTTATGAAATAAAACACATTTTCTAACAACTCGTGTTTTTTAAGAAATCATGTAAACGTTCTAGAAGCTGTGATTTTAAAAAACGGGAGAAGTAAGCTTTTCTTATTTCCAAACGCATGTGCAAACTATAGAAAGTCGCTAGGACATAGAATGTGCATACTTTGTTGATCCATTTATGAAATAAAACACATTTTCTAAAAACTTGTGTTTTTTAAGAAATCATGTAAGCCTTCTAGAAGCTGTGATTTTAAAAAACGGGGGAAGTAAGCTTTTCTTATTTCCAAACGCATGCGCAAACTATAGAAAGTCGTTGTGACGTAGAATGTGCGTACTTTGTAGATTCCATTTCTGAAATAAAACACATTTTCTAAAAACTCAAGTTTTTTATGAAATCATGTAAACCCTCTAGAAGCTGTGATTTTAAAAAATAGCGGAAGTAAGCTTTTCTTATTTCTGGATGCATGCGCAAACTATAGAAAGTCGTTATGACGTAGAATGTGCATACTTTGTTGATTCCATTTATGAAATAAAAAACATTTTCTAAAAACTCATGTTTTTTAAGAAATCATGTAAACCTTCTAGAAGCTGTGATTTTAAAAAACGGGGGAAGTAAGCTTTTCTTTTTTCCGGATGCATGCGCAAACTATATAAAATCGTTATGACGTAGAATGTGCATACTTTGTTGATTCCATTTATGATATAAAACACATTTTCTAAAAACTCGTGTTTTTTCAGAAATCATATAAACCTTCTAGAAGCTGTGATTTTAAAAAACGGGGGAAGTAAGCTTTTCTTATTTCCGGACGAATAAGAAAACTATAGAAAGTCGTTATGACATAGAATGTGCATACTTTGTAGATTCCATTTATGAATTAAAGCAGATTCTCTAAAAACTCGTGTTTTTTACGAAATCATGTAAACCTTCTAGAAGCTGTGATTTTAAAAAACGGTGGAAGTAAGCTTTTCTTATTTCCGGACGAATGCGCAATGTATAGAAAGTCGTTATGACGTAGAATGTGCATACTTTGTTGATTCCATTTATGAAATAAAACACATTTTCTAAAAACTCGTGTATTTTAAGAAATCGTGTAAACCTTCTAGAAGCTGTGATTTTAAAAAACGGTGGAAGTAAGCTTTTCTTATTTCCGGACGCATACGCAAACTATCGGAAGTCGTTATGATATAGAATGTGCATACTTTGTTGATTCCATTTCTGAAATAAAATACATTTTCTAAAAACTCGTGTTTTATAAGAAATCATGTAAACCTTCTAGAAGCTGTGATTTTAAAAAACGGTGGAAGTAAGCTTTTCTTATTTCCGGACGCATACGCAAACTATGGAAAGTCGTTATGACGTAGAATGTGCATACTTTTTAGATTCCATTTATGAAATAAAACACATTTTCTAAAAACTCGTGTTTTTTAAGAAATCATGTAAACCTTCTAGAAACTGTGATTTTAAAAAACGGGGGAAGTAAGCTTTTCTTATTTCCAAACGCATGCGCAAACTATAGAAAGTCGTTATGACCTAGAATGTGGATACTTTGTTGATTCCATTTATTTAATAAAACACATTTTCTAAAAGCTCGTGTTTTTTAAGAAATCATGCAAAACTTCTAGAATCTTTGATTTTAAAAAACGGGGGAGGTAAGCTTTTCTGATTTCCGGACGCATGCACAAACTATAGAAAATCGTTATGACGTAGAATGTGCATACTTTGTTCATTCCATTTATCAAATAAAACACATTTTCTAAAAACTCGTGTTTTTTACGAAATCATGTAAACCTTCTAGAGTCCGTGATTTTAAAAAATGGTGGAAGTAAGCTTTTCTTATTTCCGGACGCATGCGCAAACTCTAGAAAGTCGTTATGACGTAGAATGTGCATACTTTGTTGATTCTATTTATGAAATAAAACACATTTTCTAAAAACTCGTGTTTTTTAAGAAATCATGTAAACCTTCTAGAAGTTGTGATTTTAAAAAAGGGGGGAAGTAAGCTTTTTTTATTTCCAAACGCATGCGCAAACTATAGAAAGTCGTTATGACGTAGAATGTGCATACTTTGTTGATTCCATTTATGATATAAAACACATTTTCTAAAAACTCCTGTTTTTTCAGAAATCATGTAAACCTTCTAGAAGCTGTGATTTTAAAAAACGGGGGAAGTAAGCTTTTCTTATTTCCAAACGCATGCGCAAACTATAGAAAGTCGTTATGACGTAGAATGTGCATAATTTGTTGATTCCATTTATGAAATAAAACACATTTTCTAAAAACTCGTGTTTGTTAAGAAATCGTGTAAACCTTCTAGAAGCTGTGATTTTAAAAAAGGGTGGAAGTAAGCTTTTCTTATTTCCAAACGCATGCGCAAACTATAGAAAGTCGATATCACATAGAATGTGCATACTTTGTTGATTCCATTTATGAAATAAAACACATTTTCTAAAAACTCGTGTTTTTTAAGAATTCATGTAAACCTTTGAGAAGCTGTGATTTTAAAAAATGGGGGAAGTAAGCTTTTCTTATTTCCAAACGCATGCGCAAACTATAGAAAGTCGTTATGACGTAGAATGTGCATACTTTGTAGATTCCATTGATGAAATAAAACACATTTTCTAAAAACTCGTGTCTTTTACGAAATCATGTAAACCTTCTAGAACTTTTGAGTTTAAAAAACGGTGGAAGCAAGCTTTTCTTATTTCCGGACGAATGCGCAAACTATAGAAAGTCGTTATGACGTAGAATGTGCATACTTTGTTGATTCCTTTTATGAAATATAAAACATTTTCTAAAAACTCGTGTTTTTTAAGAAATCATGTAAACCTTCTAGAAGCTGTGATTTTAAAAAATGGTGGAAGTAAGCTTTTATTATTTCCGGACGCATGCGCAAACTATAGAAAGTCGTTATGACGTAGAATGTGCATACTTTGTTGATTCCATTTATGAAATCAAAAACATTTTCTAAAAACTCGTGTTTTTTAAGAAATCATGTAAACCTTCTAGAAGCTGTGATTATAAAAAATGGGGGAAGTAAGCTTTTGTTATTTCCAAACGCATGCGCAAACTATAGAATGTCGTTATGACATAGAATGTGCATACTTTGTTGATTCCATTTATGAAATAAAACACATTTTCTAAAAACTCGTGTTTTTAAGAAATCATGTAAACCTTTTAGAAGCTGTGATGTTAAAAAACGGGGGAAGTAAGCTTTTCTTATTTCCAAACGCATGCGCAAACTATAGAAAGTCGTTATGACGTAGAATGTGCATACTTTGTAGATTCCATTTATGAAATAAAACACATTTTCTAAAAACTCGTGTTTTTTACGAAATCATGTAGACCTTCTAGAAGCTGTCATTTTAAAAAACGGCGGAAGTAAGCTTTTCTTATTTCCGGACGCATGCGCAAACTATAGAAAGTCGTTATGATGTAGAATGTACATACTTTGTAGATTCTATTTATGAAATAAAACACATTTTCTAAAAACTCGTGTTTTTTAAGAAATCATGTAAACCTTCTAGAAGCTGTGATTTTAAAAAAGGGGGAAAGTAAGCTTTTTTTATTTCCAAACGCATGCGCAAACTATAGAAAGTCGTTATGACGTAGAATGTGCATACTTTGTTGATTCCATTTATGATATAAAACACATTTTCTAAAAACTCGTGTTTTTTCAGAAATCATATAAACCTTCTAGAAGCTGTGATTTTAAAAAACGGGGGAAGTAAGCTTTTCTTATTTCCAAACGCATGCGCAAACTATAGAAAGTCGTTATGACGTAGAATGTGCATAATTTGTTGATTCCATTTATGAAATAAAACACATTTTCTAAAAACTCGTGTTTGTTAAGAAATCGTGTAAACCTTCTAGAAGCTGTGATTTTAAAAAAGGGTGGAAGTAAGCTTTTCTTATTTCCAAACGCATGCGCAAACTATAGAAAGTCGATATGACATAGAATGTGCATACTTTGTTGATTCCATTTATGAAATAAAACACATTTTCTAAAAACTCGTGTTTTTTAAGAATTCATGTAAACCTTTGAGAAGCTGTGATTTTAAAAAATGGGGGAAGTAAGCTTTTCTTATTTCCAAACGCATGCGCAAACTATAGAAAGTCGTTATGACGTAGAATGTGCATACTTTGTAGATTCCATTGATGAAATAAAACACATTTTCTAAAAACTCGTGTCTTTTACGAAATCATGTAAACCTTCTAGAACGTTTGAGTTTAAAAAACGGTGGAAGCAAGCTTTTCTTATTTCCGGACGAATGCGCAAACTATAGAAAGTCGTTATGACGTAGAATGTGCATACTTTGTTGATTCCTTTTATGAAATATAACACATTTTCTAAAAACTCGTGTTTTTTAAGAAATCATGTAAACCTTCTAGAAGCTGTGATTTTAAAAAATGGTGGAAGTAAGCTTTTCTTATTTCCGGACGCATGCGCAAACTATAGAAAGTCGTTATGACGTAGAATGTGCATACTTTGTTGATTCCATTTATGAAATCAAACACATTTTCTAAAAACTCGTGTTTTTTAAGAAATCATATAATCCTTCTAGAAGCTGTGATTATAAAAAATGGGGGAAGTAAGCTTTTGTTATTTCCAAACGCATGCGCAAACTATAGAATGTCGTTATGACATAGAATGTGCATACTTTGTTGATTCCATTTATGAAATAAAACACATTTTCTAAAAACTCGTGTTTTTTAAGAAATCATGTAAACCTTTTAGAAGCTGTGATGTTAAAAAACGGGGGAAGTAAGCTTTTCTTATTTCCAAACGCATGCGCAAACTATAGAAAGTCGTTATGACGTAGAATGTGCATACTTTGTTGATTCCATTTATGAAATAAAACACATTTTCTAAAAACTCGTGTTTTTTAAGAAATCATGTAAACCCTCTAGAATCCGTGATTTTAAAAAATGGTGGAACTAAGCTTTTCTTATTTCCGGACGCATGCACAAACTATAGAAAGTCGTTATGACGTAGAATGTGCATACTTTGTAGATTGCATTTATGAAATAAAACAAATTTTCTAAAAACTCGTGTTTTTTAAGAAATCATGTAAACCTTCTAGAAGCTGTGATTTTAAAAAACGGTGGAAGTAAGCTTTTCTTATTTCCGGACGCATGCGCAAACTATAGAAAGTCTTTATGACATAGAATGTGCATACTTTGTAGATTCCATTTATGAAATAAAACACATTTTCTAAAAACTCGTGTTTTTTACGAAATCATGTAAACCTTCTAGAAGCTGTGATTTTAAAAAACAGTGGAAGTAAGCTTTTCTTATTTCCGGACGCGTGCGCAAGCTATAGAAATTCGTTATGACCTAGAATGTGCATACTTTGTAGATTTCATTTATGAAATAAAACACATTTTCTAAAAACTCGCGTTTTTTAAGAAATCATGTAAACCTTCTAGAAGCTGTGATTTTAAAAAACGGGGGAAGTAAGCTTTTCTTATTTCCTTACGCATGCACAAACTATAGAGAGTCGTTATGTGGTAGAATGTGCATACTTTGTAGATTCCATTTATGAAATAAAACACATTTTCTAAAAACTCATGTTTTTTACGAAATCATGTAAACCTTCTAGAAGCTGTGATTTTAAAAAACGGTGGAAGTAAGCTTTTCTTATTTACGGACGCATGCGCAAACTATAGAGTGTCGTTATGATGTAGAATGTGCATACTTTGTTGATTCCATTTATGAAATAAAAAACATTTTCTAAAAACTCGTGTTTTTTACGAAATCATGTAAACCTTCTAGAAGCAGTGATTTGAAAAAACGGTGGAAGTAAGTTTTTCTTATTTCCAAACGCATGCGCAAACTATAGAAAGTCGTTATGACGTAGAATGTGCATACTTTATTCGTTCCATTTATGAAATGAAACACATCTTCTAAAAACTTGTGTTTTTTAAGAAATCATGTAAACCTTCTAGAAGCTGTGATTTTAAAAAACGGTGGAAGTAAGATTTTCTTATTTCTGGACGCATGTGCAAACTATAGAAAGTCGTTATGTCATAGAATGTGCATACTTTGTTCATTCCATTTATGAAATAAAACACATTTTCTAAAAACTCGTGTTTTTTAAGAAATCATGTAAACCTTCTAGAATCTGTGATTTTAAAAAACGGTGGAAGCAAGCTTTTCTTATTTCCGGAATCATGCGCAAACTATAGAAAGTCGTTATGACGTAGAATGTGCATACTTTGTTGATTCCATTTATGAAATAAAACACATTTTCTAAAAACTCGTGTTTTTTAAGAAATCGTGTAAAACTTCTAGAAGCTGTGATTTTAAAAAACGGTGGAAGTAAGCTTTTCTTATTTCCGGACGCATGCGCAAACTATAGAAAGTCGTTATGACATAGAATGTGCATACTTTGTTGATTCCATTTATGAAATAAAACACATTTTCTAAAAACTCATGTTTTTTAAGAAATCATGTAAACCTTCTAGATGCTGTGATTTTAAAAGATGGTGGAAGTAAGCTTTTCTTATTTCCGGACGCATGCGCAAACTATAGAAAGTCGTTATGACGTAGAATGTGCATACTTTGTTGATTCCATTTATGAAATAAAACACATTTTCTAAAAACTCGTGTTTTTTAAGAAATCATGTAAACCTTCTATAAGCTGTGATTTTAAAAAACGGGGGAAGTAAGCTTTTCTTATTTCCGAACACATGCGAAAACTATAGAAAGTCGTTAAGATGTAGAATGTGCATACTTTGTTGATTCCATTTATGAAATAAAACACATTTTCTAAAAACTCGTGTTTTTTAACAAATCATGTAAACATTCTAGATGCTGTGATTTTAAAAAAAGGGGGAAGTAAGCTTTTCTTATTTCCAAACGCATGTGCAAACTATAGAAAGTCGTTATGACGTAGAATGTGCATACTTTGTTGATTCCATTTATGAAATAAAAGACATTTTCCTAAAACTCGTGATTTTTAAGAAATCATGTAAACCTTCTAGAAGCTGTGATTTTAAAAAACGGGGGGAGTAAGCTTTTCTTATTTTCGGACGCATGCGCAAACTATAGAAAGTCATTATGACATAGAATGTGCATACTTTGTAGATTCCATTTATGAAATAAAACACATTTTCTAAAAACTCGTGTTTTTTACAAAATCATTTAAACCTTCTAGAAGCTGTGATTTTAAAAAACAGTGGAAGTAAGCTTTTCTTATTTCCGGACGCATCCGCAAACTATAGAAAGTCGTTATGATGCAGAATGTGCATACTTTGTAGATTCCATTTATGAAATAAAACACATTTTCTAAAAACTCGTGTTTTTTAAGAAATCATGTAAACCTTCAAGAAGCTGTGATTTTAAAAAATGGGGGAAGTAAGCTTTTCTTATTTCCGGACGCATGCGCAAACTATATAAAGTCATTATGACGTAGAATGTGCATACTTTGTAGATTCCATTGATGAAATAGAACACATTTTCTAAAAACTCGTGTTTTTTACGAAATCATGTAAACCTTCTAGAAGCTGAGATTTTAAAAAACGATGGAAGTAAGCTTTTCTTATTTCCGGACGAATGCGCAAACTATAGAAAGTCGTTATGATGTAGAATGTGCATTCTTTGTTAATTCCATTTATGAAATAAAACACATTTTCAAAAAACTCATGTTTTTTAAGAAATCGTGTAAACCTTCTAGAATCTGTGATTTTGAAAAACGGTGTAAGTAAGCTTTTCTTATTTCCGGATGCATGCACAAACTATAGAAAGTCGTTATGAAGTATAATGTGCATACTTTGTTGATTCCATTTATGAAATAAAACACAGTTTCTAAAAACTCGTGTTTTTTAAGAAATCATGTCAACCTTCTAGAAGCTGTGATTTTAAAAAATGTGGGAAGTAAGCTTTTCTTATTTCCAAACGCATGCGCAAACTATAGAAAGTCGTTATGATGTAGAATGTGCATACTTTGTAGATTCCATTTATGAAATAAAACACATTTTCTAAAAACTCGTGTTTTTTAAAAAATCATGTAAACCTTCTAGAAGCTTTGATTATAAAAAACAGTGGAAGCAAGCTTTTCTTATTTCCGGACGAATGCGCAAACTATAGAAAGTCGTTATGACTTGGAATGTACATACTTTGTTGATTCCATTTATGAAATAAAACACATTTTGTAAAAACTCATGTTTTTTAAGAAATTATGTAAACCTTCTAGAAGCTGTGATTTTAAAAAACGGTGGAAGTAAGCTTTTCTTATTTCCGGACGCATGCGCAAACTATAGAAAGTCGTTATGACGTAGAATGTGCATACTTTGTTGATTCTATTTATGAAATAAAACACATTTTCTAAAAACTCGTGGTTTTTAAGAAATCATGTAAACCTTCCAGAAGCTGTGATTTTAAAAAACAGGGGAAGTAAGCTTTTTTTTATTTCCAAACGCATGTGCAAACTATAGGAAGTCGTTATGACGTAGAATGTGCATACTTTGTAGATTCCATTTATGAAATAAAACACATTTTCTAAAAACTCGTGTTTTTTAAGAAATCATGTAAACCTTCTAGAATTTGTGATTTTAAAAAACGGGGGAAGTAAGCTTTTCTTATTTCCAAACGCATGCGCAAACTATAAAAAGTCGTTATGACGTAGAATGTGCATACTTTGTTGATTCCATTTATGAAATAAAACACATTTTCTAAAAACACGTGTTTTTTAAGAAATCATGTAAACCTTCTAGAATCCGTGATTTTAAAAAATGGTGGAAGTAAGCTTTTCTTATTTCCGGACGCATGCGCAAACTATAGAAAGTCGTTATGACGTATAATGTGCATAGTTTGTTGATTCTATTTATGAAATAAAACACATTTTCTAAAAGCTCGTGTTTTTTAAGAAATCATGTAAACCTTCTAGAAGCTGTGATTTTAAAAAACGGGGGAAGTAAGCTTTTCTTATTTCCAAACGCATGCGCAAACTATAGAAAGTCGTTATGACGTAGAATGTGCATACTTTGTTGATTCCATTTATGAAATAAAACACATTTTCTAAAAACTCGTGTTTTTTCAGAAATCATGTAAACCTTCTAGAAGCTGTGATTTTAAAAAACGGGGGAAGTAAGCTTTTCTTATTTCCGGACGCATGCGCAAACTATAGAAAGTCGTTATGATGTAGAATGTGCATACTTTGTTGATTCCATTTATGAAATAAAACACATTTTCTAAAAACTCGTGTTTTTTAAGAAATCGTGTAAACCTTCTAGAAGCTGTGATTTTAAAAAACGTTGGAAGTAAGCTTTTCTTATTTCCGGACGCATGTGCAAACTATCGAAAGTCGTTATGACATAGAATGTGCATACTTTGTTGATTCCATTTATGAAATAAAACACAGTTTCTAAAAACTCGTGTTTTTTAAGAAATCATGTAAACCTTCTAGAAGCTGTGATTTTAAAAAAGGGTGGAAGTAAGCTTTTCTTATTTCCAAACGCATGCGCAAACTATAGAAAGTCGCTATGACATAGAATGTGCATACTTTGGAGATTCCATTTATGAAATAAAACATAGTTTCTAAAAACTCGTGTTTTTAAAAAAATAATGTAAACCTTCTAGAAGCTTTGATTTTAAAAAACAGTGGAAGCAAGCTTTTCTTATTTCCGGACGAATGCGCAAACTATAGAAAGTCGTTATGACTTGGAATGTACATACTTTACTGATTCCATTTATGAAATAAAACACATTTTCTAAAAACTCGTGTTTTTTAAGAAATCATGTAAACCTTCTAGAAGCTGTGATTTTAAAAAATGGGGGAAGTAAGCTTTGCTTATTTCCGGACGCATGCGCAAACTATAGAAAGTCGTTATGACATAGAATGTGCATACTTTGTAGATTCCATTTATGAAATAAAACACAGTTTCTAAAAACTCGTGTTTTTTAAGAAATCATGTAAACCTTCTAGAAGCTGTGATTTTAAAAAACGGGGGAAGTAAGCTTTTCTTATTTCCAAACGCATGCGCAAACAATAGAAAGTCGTTATGACATAGAATGTGCATACTTTGTTGATTCCATTTATGAAATAAAACACAGTTTCTTAAAACTCGTGTTTTTTAAGAAATCATGTAAACCTTCTAGAAGCTGTGATTTTAAAAAAGGGTGGAAGTAAGCTTTTCTTATTTCCAAACGCATGCGCAAACTATAGAAAATCGCTATGACATAGAATGTGCATACTTTGTTGATTCCATTTATGAAATAAAACACATTTTCTAAAAACTCGTGTTTTTTAAGAAATCATGTAAACCTTCTAGAAGCTGTGATTTTAAAAAAGGGTGGAAGTAAGCTTTTCTTATTTCCAAACGCATGCACAAACTATATAAAGTCGCTATGACATAGAATGTGCATACTTTGTTGATTCCATTTATGAAATAAAACACATTTTCTAAAAACTTGTGTTTTTTAAGAAATCATGTAAACCTTCTAGAAGCTGTGATTTTAAAAAAGGGTGGAAGTAAGCTTTTCTTATTTCCAAACGCATGCGCAAACTATAGAAAGTCGTTATGACGTAGAATGTGCATACTTTGTTGATTCCATTTATAAAATAAAACACATTTTCTAAAAACTCATGTTTTTTAAGAAATCATGTAAACCTTCTAGAATTCGTGATTTTAAAAAATGGTGGAAGTAAGCTTTTCTTATTTCCAGACGAATGCGCAAACTGTAGAAAGTCGTTATAACGTAGTATGTGAATACTTTGTTGATTCCATTTATGAAATAAAACACATTTTCTAAAAACTCCTGTTTTTTAAGAAGTCATGTAAGCCTTCTAGAAGCTGTGATTTTAAAAAACGGTGGAAGTAAGCTTTTTGTTAGATTTAAACCAAATAGACAAGCAAGATCTCTGATAGAAACACAATCACAAGATAACACACAATATATCCTGGGAAACCCTCATGGGGTAGAAAACCCAGTAAAGCTTTCCTCAATAAGATGATCAACCAAAATACAAGATGTGCTCCTTCTCCTCTTGACTCCTTAGCAGATCTCCTCAACTAGTGCGCACCCTTTCACAAGTGAGTGAATGATCTAATGAGGAGTTCACCTCCTCTATTTATACTTGACTCTCAACTGACTAAAAGACCTGTTGGGGCCGACCTCACCTGGAGAAGTCTAATAACCCCTAAAATATAACTACAGGGCCGACCTACACATGGTGGGTCTAATAACCCTAGTTAATACTAACCCTCGGAGGAATAAACATCTCCGGATACATGATAGGGTTACCTCGGAGGGATGTAACATCTCCGGAATAATAAAGTACAAAATATAATATTCTTTGAAGTTACAATATTTAACACTCCCCCTTAACGAGAAGGATATTATAACAGCATCTGCAGGAGCAAGGAGTCACTACACATGATACATCTATAAATCATCGGAAGCTTTCTTCAATTTGACTTCATCAGTAACTCAACCAGTTACTGGTACATCAATATCAACATCACGATCTTTAGCATCGTCTTCATATGATCAGCTGCATCGTCGTCATACGATCAACAATATCGTTATCACACAATCAATGGCATCGTTATCACACGATCAGTAGCATCGTCATTGCACGATCAGCAACATCGTCATCACGCGATCAGCAACATCATCATCACACGATCAGCAGCATTGTCATCACACGATCAGCAGCATCGTCATCACACGATCAGCAGCATCGTCATCACACGATTAGCAGCATCGTCATCACACGATCAGCAGTAGCATCGTCATCATACGATCATACAAGTATCCTGCACAACAATACGAGTATCCCACCGATACAGATAACCACATCATCAATACAAGTATCCTACTGATACAAGTAACCATATCATCAATACAAGTATCCTACCGATACAAGTAACCACATCATCAATACAAGTATCCTACTGATACAAGTAACCACATCATCAATACAAGTATCCTACCGATACAAGTAACCATATCATCAATACAAGTATCCTACCGATACAAGTAACCATATCATCAATACAAGTATCCTACTGATACAAGTAACCACATCATCAATACAAGTATCCTACTGATACAAGTAACCACATCATCAATACAAGTATCCTACCGATACAAGTAACCACATCATTAATACCATTACTTTCTCGGAGACCATTCGTCTACGGATCTATTCAGGGACCGAAGTCCGGGGATGATACAATCCCCTTCACGTACATTTTGAACTACCAGTTCCGGGATGATGCAATCCCCATCACGTACATTTTGAACTATCAGTTCCGGGATGATGCAATCCCCATCACGTACATTTTGAACTATCAGTTCCGGGATGATGCAATCCCCATCACGTACATTTTGAACTATCAGTTCCGGGATGATGCAATCCCCATCACGTACATTTTGAACTATCAGTTCCGGGATGATGCAATCCCCATCACGTACATTTTGAACTAAGGTCCAGGGACGATGCAGTCCTATCTTCTATTCTCGGAGACCTCACGTCTACGGCTCTCTTTAGGACTGAAAGTCCAGGGATGATCCAATCCCCTCAACTGTCCACTAAGGACTTCATTCTCGGAGACCTTACGTCTACGGTTCTCTTTAGGACTGAAAGTCCATGGATGATCCAATCCCCTCAACTGTCCACTAAGGACTTCTTTCTTGGAGACCTTACGTCTACGGTTCTCTTTAGGACTGAAAGTCCAGGGATGATCCAATCCCCTCAACTGTCCACTAAGGACTTCATTCTCGGAGACCTTACGTCTACGGTTCTCTTTAGGACTGAAAGTCCAGGGATGATCCAATCCCCTCAACTGTCCACTAAGGACTTCATTCTCGGAGACCTTACGTCTACGGTTCTCTTTAGGACTGAAAGTCCAGGGATGATCCAATCCCCTCAACTGTCCACTAAGGACTTCATTCTCGGAGACCTTACGTCTACGGTTCTCTTTAGGACTGAAAGTCCAAGGATGATCCAATCCCCTCAACTGTCCACTAAGGACTTCATTCTCGGAGACCTTATGTCTACGGTTCTCTTTAGGACTGAAAGTCCAGGGATGATCCAATCCCCTCAACTGTATCTTCATCCATACAGGTACGATCATATATCACATCAAAACATGTATTCATCACATCAAAACATGTGTTCATCAAAACATGTATACATCAACACATGTATACATCACATCAAAACATATGTACATCATCACTAAACAAAACATGTGTACATCAAAACATGTATACATCACTAATCAAAACATGTACACATCACATCAAAACATGTGTACATCAAAACATGTATACATCACTAATCAAAACATGTGCACATCACATCAAAACATGTATGCATCAAAACATGTATACATCACTAATCAAAACATGTACACATCACATCAAAACATGTGTACATCAAAACATGTATGTATTCTCACTAATACATCATATCAAATCATGTATACATCTAGCATAAACGATATGTAAGAGTTCTAAATCTAAATAATTGTAAGTAGCTAACAAAACAGAAAAATAAGTGACAGAAATACTATACTACTCCCCCTTTCGAGGAGGGTCCTTCTGGACTAAACCAAGCTTGTCTCGGAAGTATTCAAACTTCACTCGAGACAGAGGTTTAGTCAAGATATCGGCAACCTGATCTTCAGTGCTTATGTACTCGAGCTTGATGGATCCTCTCTGCACCATGTCTCGTATATAGAAGTAACGGATCTCAATGTGTTTTGACTTATCATGGAACACAGGATTTTCAGTCATCTTAATGCAGCTTTGATTATCACACATAATCACAGTAGGATCCATCTCTAAGTCAAAGATTCCAGATAAGAGTTTCCGAAGCCACACCGCTTCACAGCTGGCAGAGCAAGCAGCTATATATTCTGCTTCAGCGGTACTGAGGGCCACACTAGATTGTTTCTTGCTGAACCAGGAGATCATGGCAGATCCAAGACCATAACATCCACCTGAAGTACTTTTTCTGTCTGAGACACTACTGCCCAATCAGAATCTGAGAAACCATGCAACTTGAGTTCATTGTCTCTAAGATAGTAAAGACCATAGTCCACTGTACCTTTTAGGTACCTCATGATATGCTTTGCAGCTATAAGGTGAACCTTTCTAGGTTCTACTTGAAACTGACTTAGGGTATTTACAACAAAGCAAATATCAGGCCTAGTATTTGTCAAGTACATCAAAGATCCAATGATTTGTCTATATAGGGTTAAGTCCACTAGTTCTGATGAATCATTAGCTAGCAGTTTTAGGTTGGAGTCCATGGGAGTGGCCATAGCTTTACACTCCAACATATCAAACCTTTTGAGGATCTCCACAATATACTTACCTTGATTTAGAAAGATCCCTTTTTGTTCTTGCCACACTTCTAGGCCTAAGAAGTAGTGCATTAATCCGAGATCTTTCATTTCGAATTCTGAAGAAAGCTTCTTCTTGCTTTCAATGATTTGTTTCTCATTTCCTGTTAGAAATAAATCATCTACATATAATAGCAATATAACAGGTTCATCATTCATTACCTTAAGATAGAGATTGGGGTCAGCTTTACTTTTGGTAAAGCCCATGCTTAATAAGAAGCTGTCAATTCTTCCATACCAAGCTCTGGGAGCTTGCTTCAAACCATATAATGCCTTCTTCAGTTTGCATACATGGGTCCTTCCGTCTTTGACCTCAAAACCTTGAGGTTGTTCTATGTATACTTCTTCTTCAATTACACCATTCAGGAAGGCTGTCTTAACATCCATTTGATGCAATTTCCATTTCATCATAGATGCAAGTGCCATGATAGTTCTAATCGAAGTATACCTAGCAACAGGTGCAAATGTATCTTCATAGTCAATTCCCTCCTTTTGAGAGAATCCCCTGGCTACAAACCTTGCCTTGTATTTTTCAATGCTTCCATCTGCAGCATGTTTTATTTTGAAAATCCATTTGGAAGAAACCACACTTTTATCTCTTGGTTTGGGGACTATATCCCAAACATCATTTTTCATTATTGACTGATATTCTTCAGTCATTGCTTCTACCCATTCTTTCTTTTGAGCTGCTTCTTCATAACTAGTAGGCAGTTGATCCACAAGATCACACATCAAGGCCATATAGTTGGACACTAGCTTTGGTTTCTTCCTTTCTCTAGTGGAGCCTTCAGGAGCACCATATCTTTCAGCTCCTTGTATAATATCTCTAGCCCATGCTGGTCTTCTTTTCCTAGATAATTCTGCAACAGGGGGTTCTTGTGGTTCCAGCATGTCATGATCCTCTGTTATGTCCTCCTCAGGGATGTGAACAGTATCTGAGACTCTGGGAGACGTATCTTCTTCATAAACTTCTTCAAGTTGACATTTTCTAGATTTCTTAAGAGCTGCTTCCTCATCGAAGGTTACATCTCTACTTATTTCTATATGATGAAAACCCGGTATGTAAATCCTGAAGGCTTTGGATGATTCACAGTAGCCAACAAATATTCCTTTCTTACCAGAAGGATCCAACTTGGTTCTCTTTTCCTTTGGAATGTGGATGTACACAGGACACCCAAATATTTTAAGGTGGCTTACCTCGGGCTTCTTTCCAGAAAACACTTCTTCTGGAGTTTTGAAATCAAGAGCACTATGAGATAATCTGTTTTGAACATATACTGTTGTTTTGGCTGCTTCAGCCCACAGATACATGGGAAGATCCTGGTCATGTATCATAGTCTTCACAGCCTCCATGATGGTTCTATTTTTCCTTTCTGCAACCCCATTTTGTTGGGGATTGTAGGGAGTTGTTAGTTCTCTTTTGATTCCAGCTTCCTTACAGAATTCTTCAAACTCTTTTGAAGTATATTCTCCACCATTGTCTGTTCTGAGAATCTTGATTTTCTTTTCTGAGAGATTTTCTATTAGAGCCTTGAACTCTTTGAACTTCCCAAAAACTTCATTCTTACCCTTTAGAAAGTATATCCAAGTTTTCCTTGAATGATCATCAATGAAAGAAAGATAGTATTCAAACCCACTTAGAGAGGTGGTAGGCATTGGACCACACACATCTGAGTGTATTAACTCCAAGATCCCTTTGGTCTTTGTTTCACTCTTTGGAAATGGGTTCTTGACATTCTTGCCTTTCTTACATCCTTTGCATGAGCCATTATGATCAACCTTTAAATCTGGTAGTCCTGTGACCACCTTGCTTACATAAGGTAAGGCTTTGTAGTTAATGTGAGCTAGTCTTCTATGCCATAGCTCACTGGGGCTAGAGGTTTCATGAACAAGAGCAGCTTCTGGATGACCCTTGAGTTTATATAAACCTCCTTCCTCTTCACCAATAACAATTGCATCCTTAATGGATTTGCCTTTGGACCACATTAACACTTGTCCATCAGTGAATGCAACTCTATAGCCTTTCTTGTCTAAAGCTGAGATTGAAAGCAAATTCTTCTTTAATCCTGGAACATATAGAACTTCCTTCATCTTCATGGGAGTTCCAGAATCGAGTTTGTAGTTTGCTTCACCAATTCCCTTAATGGGATATTGATAGTCATCTCCTAGAGATACCTTTTGGGGAGAATTCTTTCCTTCAAGATTTGAGAGGGTCCTCTTCTGTCCAGTCATGTGCTTTGAAGCACCACTGTCAATAAGCCATGTACCTTCACCAGGGGTTATGGATCCAGAGAGTGCGGAGAAGAGAACATATTCTTCTGCATCTTCTTCTGTGTTTCTTCTTGACCTCCTTTTGAAGAAGGTCCTTTCTTCTTCTTCCCCTTCATCTCTAGGCCTTTTATTGTGAGACCTTTCTTCCTCTATTTCTTCTTCTTCACTATCATCCTCTGCAAGATGTGCTTGATGTCTTTTGAAGTGATTACCCTTTTTCTTCTGTAGAGGGCAATCTTTAGCAATGTGTCCTAATTTGTGACAAGAGTAGCACTGGAAAGAAGAGTAATCCCTTCTTTGAGTAGATCCTCTTTTCTTGTGAAATCTGTGAGGAGGATGAGACTCCTTGAGACCACCTTTCTTGAAGAAGGATTGACTCCTTCTTCTTTTGGTATGTGTAGCCAAGGCTTGGTAATCTTCTTTGAGAAAGGCTTCTCTATTTGCAACCCTATCCTCCTCTTGTACACAATCTTCCCAAACTACATCAAACTTCATACTTTCTTTTCTGGCACACATAGTTTGAATGAATGACTCCCAAGGTCTAGTGAGACCATTTAGAGCTGTCATCACAAGTTCATCTTCATCAAGGGTATCACCAATGGCATCTAGTTGTTCTTTGATTTGATGGACTCTTGAGAAGTAGTCTTGAATGGATTCTCCTTTGTTCATCTTGGTGCTCTTCAACTGAGTCCTTAGATTCATCTTCCTATTGATGTTCTTTCCTTCATACATTCTTCCTAGGGCATCATACATTTCCTTTGGAGTCTTCCTGGAAGACACTTGGGGAATCAAGTGGTCTTTAATGGAATCAGCTATGATTCTTTTTGCCCTAATCAGATCCTTCCTGTGTTTCTCTTTGGCTTCATCTTCTTCTGGTTCTGCAATTTCCTCCTTGATATAATGAGCAAGATCATTCTCTTCAAGAATTAGACCAATTCTGTATTTCCATGCTCGGAAATTCTCTATGCCTTCTAGCTTGTCTTCAAGCTTAGTATTTGGAGCCATATTCTCTTGGGGGAGTCCAAGAGACAGAGTAGACTTACCTGGAAAGTTACCTTTTACTTTTCCGGAATCTGGAACAGAATTTTATCGCACTTTTGGTAGAATTAGGGTTTGAATTTCCCGGAGTTCTACCCAACCAAAAAGTTCGATCTATAGCTCAAAAGAAAGGTATTGAAAAGGGCTATCCAGCCATGCAACCAAAAATCAATAATATCAACTTTGGGCTGAAACCCTAACTTCACCAAAGAGAGAGAAAGAGGTATTCTTACCTTGTGAAAGATGTCCTATTTAGTTTGGCTCTGATACCATGTTAGATTTAAACCAAATAGACAAGCAAGATCTCTGATAGAAACACAATCACAAGATAACACACAATATATCCTGGGAAACCCTCATGGGGTAGAAAACCCAGTAAAGCTTTCCTCAATAAGATGATCAACCAAAATACAAGATGTGCTCCTTCTCCTCTTGACTCCTTAGCAGATCTCCTCAACTAGTGCGCACCCTTTCACAAGTGAGTGAATGATCTAATGAGGAGTTCACCTCCTCTATTTATACTTGACTCTCAACTGACTAAAAGACCTGTTGGGGCCGACCTCACCTGGAGAAGTCTAATAACCCCTAAAATATAACTACAGGGCCGACCTACACATGGTGGGTCTAATAACCCTAGTTAATACTAACCCTCGGAGGAATAAACATCTCCGGATACATGATAGGGTTACCTCGGAGGGATGTAACATCTCCGGAATAATAAAGTACAAAATATAATATTCTTTGAAGTTACAATATTTAACACTTTTCTTATTTCCAGACGCATGTGCAAACTATAGAAAGTCGTTATGACGTAGAATGTGCATACTTTGTTGATTCCATTTATGAAATAAAACACAGTTTCTAAAAACTCGTGTTTTTTACGAAATCATGTAAACCTTCTAGAAGCTGTGATTTTAAAAAACGGGGCAAGTAAGCTTTTCTTATTTCCAAATGCATGCGCAAACTATAGAAAGTCGTTATGACGTAGAATGTGCATACTTTGTAGATTCCATTTATGAAATAAAACACATTTTCTAAAAACTCGTGTTTTTTACGAAATCATGTAAACCTTCTAGAAGCTTTGATTTTAAAAAACCGTCGAAGCAAGCTTTTCTTATTTCCGGATTAATGCACAAACTATAGAAAGTCGTTATGACTTAGAATGTGCATACTTTGTTGATTCCATTTATGAAATAAAACACATTTTCTAAAAACTCGTGTTTTTTAAGAAATTATGTAAACCTTCCAGAAGCTGTGATTTTAAAAAACGATGGAAGTAAGCTTTTCTTATTTCCGGACGCATGCCCAAACTATAGAAAGTCATTATGACGTAGAATGTGCATACTTTGTTGATTCCATTTATGAAATAAAACACATTTTCTAAAAACTCATGTTTTTTAAGAAATCATGTAAACCTTCTACAAGATGTGATTTTAAAAAACGGGGGAAGTAAGCTTTTCTTATTTCCAAACGCATGCGCAAACTATAGAAAGTCGTTATGAAGTAGAATGTGCATACTTTGTTGATTCTATTTATGAAATAAAACACATTTTCTAAAAACTCATGTTTTTTAAGAAATCATGTAAACCTTCTAGAAGCTGTGATTTTAAATAACGGGGGAAGTAATCTTTTCTTATTTCCAAACGCATGCGCAAACTATAGAAAGTCGTTATGACGTAGAATGTGCATACTTTGTTGATTCCATTTATGAAATAAAACACATTTTCTTAAAACTCGTGTTTTTTAAGAAATCATGTAAACCTTCTAGAATCCGTGATTTTAAAAAATGGTGGAAGTAAGCTTTTCTTATTTCTAGATGCATGCGCAAACTATAGAAAGTCGTTATGACCTAGAATGTGCATACTTTGTTGATTCTATTTATGAAATAAAACACATTTTGTAAAAACTCGTGTTTTTTAAGAAATCATGTAAACCTTCCAGAAGCTGTGATTTTAAAAAACAGGGGAAGTAAGCTTTTTTTTATTTCCAAATGCATGTGCAAACTATAGGAAGTCGTTATGACGTAGAATGTGCATACTTTGTAGATTCCATTTATGAAATAAAACACATTTTCTAAAAACTCGTGTTTTCTAGGAAATCATGTAAACCTTCTAGAAGCTGTGATTTTAAAAAATGGGGGAAGTAAGGTTTTCTTATTTCCAAACGCATGTGCAAACTATAGAAAGTCTCTATGACATAGAATGTGCATACTTTGTTGATTCCATTTATGAAATAAAACAGATTTTCTAAAAACTCGTGTTTTTTAAGAAATCATGTAAACCTTCTAGAAGCTATGATTTTAAAAAACGGGGGAAGTAAGCTTTTCTTATTTCCAAACGCATGCGCAATCTATAAAAAGTCGTTATGACGTAGAATGTGCATAGTTTGTTGATTGCATTTATGAAATAAAACACATTTTTTAAAAACACGTGTTTTTTAAGAAATCATGTAAACCTTCTAGAATCCGTGATTTTAAAAAATGGTGGAAGTAAGCTTTTCTTATTTTCGGACGCATGCGCAAACTATAGAAAGTCGTTATGACGTATAATGTGCATACTTTGTTGATTCTATTTATGAGATAAAACACATTTTCTAAAAACTCGTGTTTTTTAAGAAATCATGTAAACCTTCTAGAAGCTGTGATTTTAAAAAACGGGGGAAGTAAGCTTTTCTTATTTCCAAACGCATGCGCAAACTATAGAAAGTCGTTATGACGTAGAATGTGCATACTTTGTTGATTCCATTTATGAAATAAAACACATTTTCTAAAAACTCGTGTTTTTTACGAAATCATGTAAACCTTCTAGAAGCTGTGATTTTAAAAAATGGTGGAAGTAAGCTTTTCTTATTTCCAAACGCATGCGCAAACTATAGAAAGTCGTTATGACGTAGAATGTGCATACTTTGTTGGTTCCATTTATGAAATAAAACAAATTTTTTAAAAACTCGTGTTTTTTAAGAAATTATGTAAACCTTCTAGAAGCTGTGATTTTAAAAAACGGTGGAAGTAAGCTTTTCTTATTTCCGGACGCATGCGCAAATTATAGAATGTCGTTATGACGTAGAATGTGCATACTTTGTTGATTCCATTTATGAAATAGAACACATTTTCTAAAAACTCGTGTTTTTTAAGAAATCATGTAAACCTTCTAGAAGCTGTGATTTTAAAAAACGGGGGAAGTAAGCTTTTCTTATTTCCAAACGCATGCGCAAACTATAGAAAGTCGTTATGAAGTAGAATGTGCATACTTTGTTGATTCCATTTATGAAATAAAACACATTTTCTAAAAACTCGTGTTTTTTAAGAAATCATGTAAACCTTCTAGAAGCTGTGATTTTAAAAAACGGGGGAAGTAAGCTTTTCTTATTTCCAAACGCATGCGCAAACTATAGAAAGTCGTTATGACGTAGAATGTGCATTCTTTGTTGATTCCATTTATGAAATAAAACACATTTTCTAAAAACTCGTGTTTTTTAAGAAATCATGTAAACCTTCTAGAATCCGTGATTTTAAAAAATGGTGGAAGTAAGCTTTTCTTATTTCCAAACGCATGCGCAAACTATAGAAAGTCGTTATGACGTAGAATGTGCATACTTTGCTGATTCCATTTATGAAATAAAACACATTTTCCTAAAACTCGTGTTTTTTGAGAAATCATGTAAAATTCTAGAAGCTGTGATTTTAAAAAACGGGGGGAGTAAGCTTTTCTTATTTCCGGACGCATGCGCAAATTATAAAAAGTAGTTATGACATAGAATATACATACTTTGTAGATTCCATTTATGAAATAAAACACATATTCTAAAAACTCATTTTTTTTACGAAATCATGTAAACCTTCTAGAAGCTGTGATTTTAAAAAACGTGGAAGTAAGCTTTTCTTATTTCCGGATGCGTGCGCAAGCTATAGAAAGTCGTTATGACTTAGAATGTGCATACTTTGTAGATTCCTTTTATGAAATAAAACACATTTTCTAAAAACTCGCGTTTTTTAAGAAATCATGTAAACCTTCTAGAAGCTGTGATTTTAAAAAACGGGGGAAGTAAGCTTTTCTTATTTCCGGATGCATGCGCAAACTATAGAAAGTCGTTATGACGTAGAATGTGCATACTTTGTAGATTCCATTTAACAAATAAAACACATTTTCTAAAAACTCATGTTTTTTACGAAATCATTTAAACCTTCTAGAAGCTGTGATTTTAAAAAACGGTGGAAGTAAGATTTTCTTATTTCCGGACGCATGCGCAAAATATAGAAAGTCGTTATGATGTAGAATGTGCATACTTTGTTTATTCCATTTATGAAATAAAACACATTTTCTAAAAACTCGTGTTTTTTACGAAATCATGAAAACCTTCTAGAAGCTGTGATTTTAAAAAACGGTGGAAGTAAGCTTTTCTTATTTCCAAACGCATGCGCAAACTATAGAAAGTCGTTATGACGTAGAATGTGCATACTTTGTTGGTTCCATTTATGAAATAAAACAAATTTTTTAAAAACTCGTGTTTTTTAAGAAATTATGTAAACCTTCTAGAAGCTGTGATTTTAAAAAACGGTGGAAGTAAGCTTGTCTTATTTCCGGACGCATGCGCAAATTATAGAATGTCGTTATGACGTAGAATGTGCATACTTTGTTGATTCCATTTATGAAATAGAACACATTTTCTAAAAACTCGTGTTTTTTAAGAAATCATGTAAACCTTCTAGAAGCTGTGATTTTAAAAAACGGGGGAAGTAAGCTTTTCTTATTTCCGAACGCATGCGCAAACTATAGAAAGTCGTTATGAAGTAGAATGTGCATACTTTGTTGATTCCATTTATGAAATAAAACACATTTTCTAAAAACTCGTATTTTTTAAGAAATCATGTAAACCTTCTAGAAGCTGTGATTTTAAAAAACGGGGGAAGTAAGCTTTTCTTATTTCCAAACGCATGCGCAAACTATAGAAAGTCGTTATGACGTAGAATGTGCATTCTTTGTTGATTCCATTTATGAAATAAAACACATTTTCTAAAAACTCGTGTTTTTTAAGAAATCATGTAAACCTTCTAAAATCCGTGATTTTAAAAAATGGTGGAAGTAAGCTTCTCTTATTTCTGGACGCATGCGCAAACTATAGAAAGTCGTTTTAACGTAGAATGTGCATACTTTGTAGATTCCATTTATGAAATAAACACATTATCTAAAAACTCGTGTTTTTTAAGAAATCATGTAAACCTTCTAGAAGCTGTGATTTTAAAAAAAGGTGGAAGTAAGCTTTTCTTATTTCCGGACAGATGCGCAAACTATAGAAAGTCGTTATGACGTAGAATGTGCATACTTTGTTGATTCCATTTATGAAATAAAACACATTTTCTAAAAACTCGTGTTTTTTAAGAAATCGTGTAAACCTTCTCGAAGCTGTGATTTTAAAAAACGGTGGAAGTAAGCTTTTCTTATTTCCGGACGCATGCGCAAACTCTAGAAAGTCGTTATGACGTAGAATGTGCATACTTTGTTGATTCCATTTATGAAATAAAACACATTTTCTAAAAACTCGTGTTTTTTAAGAAATCATGTAAACCTTCTAGAAGCTGTGATTTTAAAAAACGGTGGAAGCAAGCTTTTCTTATTTCCGGACGCATGCACAAATTATAGAAAGTCGTTATGACATAGAATGTGCATACTTTGTTGATTCCATTTATTAAATAAAACACATTTTCTAAACACTCGTGTTTTTTAAGAAATCATGTAAACCTTCTAGAAGCTGTGATTTTAAAAAACAGTGGAAGTAAGCTTTTCTTATTTCCGGACGCATGCACAAGCAATAGAAAGTCGTTATGACGTAGAATGTGCATACTTTGTAGATTCCATTTATGAAATAAAACACATTTTCTAAAAACTCGTGTTTTTTAAGAAATCGTGTAAACCTTCTAGAAGCTATGATTTTAAAAAACGGTGGAAGTAAGCTTTTCTTATTTCCGGACGCATACGCAAACTATCGGAAGTCGTTATGATATAGAATGTGCATACTTTGTTGATTCCATTTCTGAAATAAAATGCATTTTCTAAAAACTCGTGTTTTATAAGAAATCATGTAAACCTTCTAGAAGCTGTGATTTTAAAAAACGGTGGAAGTAAGCTTTTCTTATTTCCGGATGCATACGCAAACTATAGAAAGTCGTTATGACGCAGAATGTGCATACTTTGTAGATTCCATTTATGAAATAAACACATTTTCTAAAAACTCGTGTTTTTTAAGAAATCGTGTAAACCTTCTCGAAGCTGTGATTTTAAAAAATGGTGGCGGTAAGCTTTTCTTATTTCCGGACGCATGCGCAAACTCTAGAAAGTCGTTATGACGTAGAATGTGCATACCTTGTTGATTCATTTATGAAATAAAACACATTTTCTAAAAACTAGTGTTTTTTAAGAAATCATGTAAACCTTCTAGAAGCTGTGATTTTAAAAAACGGGGGAAGTAAGCTTTTCTTATTTCCAAACGCATGCGCAAACTATAGAAATTCGTTATGACGTAGAATGTGCATACTTTGTTGATTCCATTTATGAAATAAAACACATTTTCCTAAAACTCGTGTTTTTTAAGAAATCATGTAAACCTTCTAGAAGCTGTGATTTTAAAAAACGGGGGAAGTAAGCTTTTCTTATCTCCAAACGCATGCGCAAACTATAGAAAGTCGTTATGATGTAGAATGTGCATACTTTGTTGATTCCATTTATGAAATAAAACACATTTTCTAAAAACTCGTGTTTTTTAAGAAATCATGTAAATCTTCTAGTAGCTGTGATTTTAAAAAACGGTGGAAGTAAGCTTTTCTTATTTGCGAACGCATGCACAAACAATAGAAAGTCGTTATGACGTAGAATGTGCATACTTTGTTGATTCCATTTATGAAATAAAACACATTTTCTAATAACTCATGTTTTTTAAGAAATCGTGTAAACCTTCTCGAAACTGTGATTTTAAAAAACGGTGGAAGTAAGCTTTTCTTATTTCCGGACGCATGCGCAAACTCTAGAAAGTCGTTATGACGTAGAATGTGCATACTTTGTTGATTCCATTAATGAAATAAAATACATTTTCTAAAAACTAGTGTTTTTTAAGAAATCATGTAAACCTTCTAGAAGTTGTGATTTTAAAAAACGGGGGAAGAAAGCTTTTCTTATTTCCAAACGCATGCGCAAACTATAGAAAGTCATTATGACGTAGAATGTGCATACTTTGTTGATTCCATTTATGAAATAAAACACATTTTCCTAAAACTCGTGTTTTTTAAGAAATCATGTAAACCTTCTAGAAGCTGTGATTTTAAAAAACGGGGGGAGTAAGCTTTTCTTATTTCCGGACGCATGCGCAAACTATAGAAAGTCGTTATGACATAGAATGTGCATACTTTGTAGATTCCGTTTATGAAATAAAACACATTTCCTAAAAACTCGTGCTTTTTACGAAATCATGTAAACCTTCTAGAAGCTGTGATTTTAAAAAACAGTGGAAGTAAGCTTTTCTTATTTCCGGACGCGTGCGCAAGCTATAGAAAGTCGTTATGACCTAGAATGTGCATACTTTGTAGATTCCATTTATGAAATAAAACACATTTTCTAAAAACTCGCGTTTTTTAAGAAATCATGTAAACCTTCTAGAAGCTGTGATTTTAAAAAACGGGGGAAGTAAGCTTTTCTTATTTCCGGACGCATGCGCAAACTATAGAAAGTCGTTATGACGTAGAATGTGCATACTTTGTAGATTCCATTTATCAAATAAAACACATTTTCTAAAAACTCATGTTTTTTACGAAATCATGTAAACCTTCTAGAAGCTGTGATTTTAAAAAACGATGGAAGTAAGCTTTTCTTATTTCCGGACGCATGAGCGAAATATAGAAAGTCGTTATGATGTAGAATGTGAATACTTTGTTGATTCCATTTATGAAATAAAACACATTATCTAAAAACTCGTGTTTTTTACGAAATCATGTAAACCTTCTAGAAGCTGTGATTTTAAAAAACGGTGGAAGTAAGCTTTTCTTTTTTCCAAACGCATGCGCAAACTATAAAAAGTCGTTATGACGTAGAATGTGCATACTTTGTTGGTTCCATTTATAAAATAAAACACATTTTCTAAAAACTTGTGTTTTTTAAGAAATCATGTAAACCTTCTAGAAGCTGTGATTTTAAAAAACGGTGGAAGTAAGCTTTTCTTATTTCTTGACGCATGCGCAAACTATAGAAAGTCGTTATGACATAGAATGTGCATACTTTGTTGATTCCATTTATGAAATAAAACACATTTTCTAAAAACTCGTGTTTTTTAAGAAATCATGTAAACCTTCTAGAAGCTGTGATTTTAAAAAACAGGGGAAGTAAGCTTTTTTTATTTCCAAACGCATGTGCAAACTATAGGAAGTCGTTATGACGTAGAATGTGCATACTTTGTTGATTCCATTTATGAAATAAAACACATTTTCTAAAAACTCGTGTTTTCTAGGAAATCATGTAAACCTTCTAGAAGCTGTGATTTTAAAAAACGGGGGAAGTAAGCTTTTCTTATTTCCAAATGCATGCGCAAACTATAGAAAGTTGCTATGACATAGAATGTGCATACTTTGTTGATTCCATTTATGAAATAAAACACATTTTCTAAAAACTCGTGTTTTTTAAGAAATCATGTAAACCTTCTAGAATCCATGATTTTAAAAAATGGTGGAAGTAAGATTTTCTTATTTCCGGACGCATGCACAAACTATAGAAGGTCGTTATGACGTAGAATGTGCATACTTTGTAGATTCCATTTATGAAATAAAACACATTTTCCAAAGACTCGTGTTTTTTAAGAAATCATGTAAACCTTCTAAAAGCTGTGATTTTAAAAAATGGTGGAAGTAAGCTTTTCTTATTTCCGGACGCATGCGCAAACTATAGAAAGTCGTTATGACGTAGAATGTGCATACTTTGTTGATTCCATTTATGAAATAAAACACATTTTCTAAAAACTTTTTTTTTTTACGAAATCATGTAAGCCTTCTGGAAGCTGTAATTTTAAAAAACGGTGGAAGTAAGCTTTTCTTATTTCCGGATGCATGCGCCAACTATAGAAATTCGTTATGACGTAGAATGTGCATACTTTGTTGATTCCATTTATGAACTAAAACACATTTTCTAAAAACACGTGTTTTTTACGAAATCATGTAAACCTTCTAGAAGCTGTGATTTTAAAAAACAGTGGAAGTAAGCTTTTCTTATTTCCGGATGAATGCGCAAACTATAGAAAGTCGTTATGACGTAGAATGTGCATACTCTTTTGATTCCATTTATGAAATAAAACACATTTTCTAAAAACACGTGTTTTTTACGAAATCATGTAAACCTTCTAGAAGCTTTGATTTTAAAAAACGGTCGAAGTAAGCTTTTCTTATTTCCGGACGCATGCACAAACAATAGAAATTCATTATGACATAGAATGTGCATACTTTGTTGATTCCATTTATGAAATAAAACACATTTTCTAAAAACTCAGTTTTTTTACGAAATCATGTAAACCTTCTAGAAGCTGTGATTTTAAAAAACGGTGGAAGTAAGCTTTTCTTATTTCCGGACGAATGCGAAAACTATAGAAAGTCGTTATGACGTAGAATGTGCATACTTTGTTGATTCCATTTATGAAATAAAACACATTTTCTAAAAACACGTGTTTTTTACGAAATCATGTAAACCTTCTAGAAGCTGTGATTTTAAAAAATGGTGGAAGTAAGCTTTTCTTATTTCCGGACGCATGCGCAAACTATAGAAAGTCATTATGACGTAGAATGTGCATACTTTGTTGATTCCATTTATGAAATAAAACACATTTTCTAAAAACTCGTTTTTTTTACGAAATCATGTAAACCTTCTAGAAGCTGTGATTTTAAAAAACGGTGGAAGTAAGCTTTTCTTATTTCCGGACGCATGCGCAAACTATAGAAATTAGTTATGACGTAGAATGTGCATACTTTGTTGATTCCATTTATGAACTAAAACACATTTTCTAAAAACACGTGTTTTTTACGAAATCATGTAAACCTTCTAGAAGCTGTGATTTTAAAAAACGGTGGAAGTAAGCTTTTCTTATTTCCGGACGCATGCACAAACTATAGAAAGTCGTTATGAGGTAGAATGTGCATACTTTGTAGATTCCATTAATGAAATAAAACACATTTTCTAAAAACTCGTGTTTTTTACGAAATCATGTCAACCTTCTAGAAGCTCTGATTTTAAGAAATGGTGGAAGTAAGCTTTTCTTATTTCCGGACGTATGCGTAAACTATAGAAAGTCGTTATGACGTAGAATGTGCATACTTTGTTGATTCCATTTATGAAATAAAACACAGTTTCTAAAAACTCGTGTTTTTTAAGAAATCATGTAAACCTTCTAGAAGCTGTGATTTTAAAAAACAGGGGAAGTAAGCTTTTCTTATTTCCAAACGCATGCGCAAACTATAGAAAGTTGTTATGACGTAGAATGTTCATACTTTGTAGATTCCATTTATGAAATAAAACACATTTTCTAAAAACTCGTGTTTTTTACGAAATCATGTAAACCTTCTAGAAGCTGTGATTTTAAAAAACGGGGGAAGTAAGCTTTTCTTATTTCCAAACACATGCACAAACTATAGAAAGTCATTATGAAGTAGAATGTGCATACGTTGTTGATTCCATTTATGAAATAAAACACATTTTCTAAAAACTCGTGTTTTTTAAGTAATCATGTAAACCTTCTAGAAGCTGTGATTTTAAAAAACGAGGGAAGTAAGCTTTTCTTATTTCCGGATGCATGCGCAAACTATAGAAAGTTGTTATGACATAGAATGTGCATAATTTGTAGATTCCATTTATGAAATAAAACACATTTTCTAAAAACTCGTGTTTTTTAGGAAATCATGCAAACCTTCTAGATGCTGTGATTTTAAAAAACAGTGGAAGTAAGCTTTTCTTATTTCCGGACGCATGCGTAAACTATAGAAAGACGTTATGAGGTAGAATGTGCATACTTTGTAGATTCCATTGATGAAATAAAACACATTTTCTAAAAACTCGTGTTTTTTACGAAATCATGTAAACCTTCTAGAAGCTGTGATTTTAAAAAACAGTGGAAGTAAGCTTTTCTTATTTCCAGACGCATGCGCAAACTATAGAAATTCGTTATGATGTAGAATGTGCATACTTTGTTGATTCCATTTATGAAATAAAACACATTTTCTAAAAACTCGTGTTTTTTAAGAAATCATGTAAACCTTCTAGAAGCTGTGATTTTAAAAAACGGGGGAAGTAAGCTTTTCTTATTTCCAAACGCATGCACAAACTATAGAAATTCGTTATGAGGTAGAATGTGCATACTTTGTAGATTCCATTTATGAAATAAAACACATTTTCTAAAAACTCGTGTTTTTTACGAAGTCATGTCAACCTTCTAGAAGCTCTGATTTTAAGAAATGGTGGAAGTAAGCTTTTCTTATTTCCGGACGTATGCGAAAACTATAGAAAGTTGTTATGACGTAGAATGTGCATACTTTGTTGATTCCATTTATGAAATAAAACACATTTTCTAAAAACTCGTGTTTTTTAAGAAATCATGTAAACATTCTAGAAGCTGTGATTTTAAAAAATGGGGGAAGTAAGCTTTTCTTATTTCCAAACGCATGCGCAAACTATAGAAAGTCGTTATGACGTGGAATGTGCATACTTTGTTGATTCCATTTATTTAATAAAACACATTTTCTAAAAACTCGTGTTTTTTAAGATATCATGCAAAACTTCTAGAAGCTGTGATTTTAAAAAATGGTGGAAGTAAACTTTTCTTATTTCCGTACGCATGCGCAAACTATATAAAGTCGTTATGACATAGAATTTGCATACTTTGTAGATTCCATTTATGAAATAAAACACATTTTAGAAAAACTCGTGTTTTTTACGAAATCATGTAAACCTTCTAGAAGCTGTGATTTTAAAAAACGGGGGAAGTAAGCTTTTCTTATTTCCAAACGCATGCGCAAACTATAGAAAGTCGTTATGACGTGGAATGTGCATACTTTGTAGATTCCATTTATGAAATAAAACACATTTTCTAAAAACTCATGTTTTTTAAGAAATCATGTAAACCTTCTAGAAGCTGTGATTTTAAAAAATGGTGGAAGTAAGCTTTTCTTATTTCTGGACGCATGCACAAACTATAGAAAGTCGTTATGACGTAGAATGTGCATACTTTGTTGATTCCATTTATGAAATAAAACACATTTTCTAAAAACTCGTGTTTTTTAGGAAATCATGTAAACCTTCTAGAAGATGTGATTTTAAAAAACGGTGGAAGTAAGCTTTTCTTATTTCCGGAAGCATGCGCAAACTATAGAAATTCGTTATGACGTAGAATGTGCATACTTTGTTGATTCCATTTATGAACTAAAACACATTTTCTAAAAACACGTGTTTTTTACGAAATCATGTAAACCTTCTAGAAGCTGTGATTTTAAAAAACGGTGGAAGTAAGCTTTTCTTATTTCCAAACGCATGCGCAAACTATAGAAAGTCGTTATGACGTAGAATGTGCATACTTTGTTAATTAGATTTATGAAATAAAACACATTTTCTAAAAACATGTGTTTTTTAAGAAATAATGTAAACCTTCTAGAAGCTGTGATTTTAAAAAACGGGGGAAGTAATCTTTTCTTATTTCCGGACGAATGCACAAACTATAGAAAGTCGTTATGACATAGAATGTGCATACTTTGTTGATTCCATTTATGAAATAAAACACATTATCTAAAAACTCGTGTTTCTTAAGAAATCGTGTAAACCTTCTAGAAGCTGTGATTTTAAAAAACGGGGGAAGTAAGCTTTTCTTATTTCCAAACGCATGCGCAAACTATAGAAAGTCGTTATGACATAGAATGTGCATACTTTGTAGATTCCATTTATGAAATAAAACACATTTTCTAAAAACTCCTGTTTTTTAAGAAATCATGTAAACCTTCTAGAAGCTGTGATTTTAAAAAACGGTGGAAGTAAGCTTTTCTTATTTCCGGACGCATGCGCAAACTATAGAAAGTCGTTATGACGTAGAATGTGCATACTTTGTAGATTCCATTTATGAAATAAAACACATTTTCTAAAAACTCGTGTTTTTTACGAAATCATGTAAACCTTCTAGATGCTGTGATTTTAAAAAACAGTGGAAGTAAGCTTTTCTTATTTCCGGACGCATGCACAAACTATAGAAAGTCGTTATGAGGTAGAATGTGCATACTCTGTAGATTCCATTTATGAAATACAACACATTTTCTAAAAACTCGTGTTTTTTACGAAATCATGTAAACCTTCTAGAAGCTGTGATTTTAAGAAATGGTGGAAGTAAGCTTTTCTTATTTCCGGACGCATGCGGAAACTATAGAAAGTCGTTATGACGTAGAATGTGCATACTTTGTTGATTCCATTTATGAAATAAAACACATTTTCTAAAAACTCGTGTTTTTTAAGAAATCATGTAAACCTTCTAGAATCCATGATTTTAAAAAATGGTGGAAGTAAGATTTTCTTATTTCCGGACGCATGCACAAACTATAGAAAGTCGTTATGACGTAGAATGTGCATACTTTGTAGATTCCATTTATGAAATAAAACACATTTTCTAAAACCTCCTGTTTTTTAAGAAATCATGTACACCTTCTAGAAGCTGTGATTTTAAAAAATGGTGGAAGTAAGCTTTTCTTATTTCCGGACGCATGCGCAAACTATAGAAATTCGTTATGACGTAGAATGTGCATACTTTGTTGATTCCATTTATGAACTAAAACACATTTTCTAAAAACACGTGGTTTTTACCAAATCATGTAAACCTTCTAGAAGCTGTGATTTTAAAAAACGGTGGAAGTAAGCTTTTCTTATTTCTGGACGAATGCGCAAACTATAGAAAGTCGTTATGACGTAGAATGTGCATACTTTGTTGATTCCATTTATGAAATAAAACACATTTTCTAAAAACACGTGTTTTTTACGAAATCATGTAAACCTTCTAGAAGCTGTGATTTTAAAAAACTGTGGAAGTAAGCTTTTCTTATTTCCGGACGCATGCGCAAACTATAGAAATTCGTTATGACATAGAATGTGCATACTTTGTTTATTCCATTTATGAAATAAAACAAATTTTCTAAAAACTCGTGTTTCTTAAGAAATCGTGTAAACCTTCTAGAAGCTGTGATTTTAAAAAATGGTGGAAGTAAGCTTTTATTATTTCCGGACGCATGCGCAAACTATAGAAAGTCGTTATGACATAGAATGTGCAGACTTTGTTGATTCCATTTATGAAATAAAACACATTTTCTAAAAACTCGAGTTTTTTAAGAAATCATGTAAACCTTCTAGAAGCTGTGATTTTAAAAAATGGTGGAAGTAAGCTTTTCTTATTTCCAAACGCATGCGCAAACTATAGAAAGTCGTTATGACGTGGAATGTGCATACTTCGTTGATTCCATTTATTTAATAAAACAGATTTTCTAAAAACCCGTGTTTTTTAAGAAATCATGCAAAACTTCTAGAAGCTGTGATTTTAAAAAACGGTGGAAGTAAGCTTTTCTTATTTCCAAACGCATGTGCAAAATATAGAAAGTCGTTATGACGTAGAAGGTCCATACTTTGTTGATTCCATTTATGAAATAAAACACAGTTTCTAAAAACACATGTTTTTTAAGAAATCATGTAAACCTTCTAGAAGCTGTGATTTTAAAAAACGGGGGAAGTAAGCTTCTCTTATTTCCAAACGCATGCGCAAACTATAGAAAATCGTTATGACGTAGAATGTGCATACTTTGTAGATTCCATTTATGAAATAAAACACATTTTCTAAAAACTCGTGTTTTTTAAGAAATCATATAAACCTTCTAGAAGCTGTGATTTTAAAAAACGGAGGGAGTAAGCTTTTCTTATTTCCAAACGCATCCGCAAACTATAGAACGTCGTTATGAAGTAGAATGTGCATACTTTGTTGATTCCATTTATGAAATAAAACACATTTTCTAAAAACTCGTGTTTTTTAAGAAATCATGTAAACCTTCTAGAATCCATGATTTTAAAAAATGGTGGAAGTAAGATTTTCTTATTTCCGGACGCATGCACAAACTATAGAAAGTCGTTATGACGTAGAATGTGCATACTTTGTAGATTCCATTTATGAAATAAAACACATTTTCTAAAAACTCGTGTTTTTTAAGAAATCATGTACACCTTCTAGAAGCTGTGATTTTAAAAAATGGTGGAAGTAAGCTTTTCTTATTTCTGGACGCATGCGCAAACTATAGAAAGTCGTTATGACGTAGAATGTGCATACTTTGTTGATTCCATTTATGAAATAAAACACATTTTCTAAAAACTCGTTTTTTTTACGAAATCATGTAAACCTTCTGGAAGCTGTGATTTTAAAAAACGGTGGAAGTAAGCTTTTCTTATTTCCGGACGCATGCGCAAACTATAGAAATTCGTTATGACGTAGAATGTGCATACTTTGTTGATTCCATTTATGAACTAAAACACATTTTCTAAAAACACGTGATTTTTACGAAATCATGTAAACCTTCTAGAAGCTGTGATTTTAAAAAACTGTGGAAGTAAGCTTTTCTTATTTCCGGACGAATGCGCAAACTATAGAAAGTCGTTATGACGTAGAATGTGCATACTTTGTTGATTCCATTTATGAAATAAAACACATTTTCTAAAAACACGTGTTTTTTACGAAATCATGTAAACCTTCTAGAAGCTGTGATTTTAAAAAACGGTGGAAGTAAGCTTTTCTTATTTCCGGACGCATGCGCAAACTATAGAAAGTCATTATGACGTAGAATGTGCATACTTTGTAGATTCCATTTATGAAATAAAACACATTTTCTAAAAACTCATGTTTTTTAAGAAATCATGTAAACGTTCTAGAAGCTGTGATTTTAAAAAACGGGTGAAGTAATCTTTTCTTATTTCCTGACGCATGCGCAAACTATATAAATTCGTTATGACATAGAATGTGCATACTTTGTTGATTCCATTTATGAAATAAAACACATTTTCTAAAAACTCGTTTTCTTTACGAAATCATGTAAACCTTCTAGAAGCTGTGATTTTAAAAAACGGTGGAAGTAAGCTTTTCTTATTTCCGGACGCATGCGCAAACTATACAAATTCGTTATGACGTCGAATGTGCATACTTTGTTTATTCCATTTATGAAATCAAACAAATTTTCTAAAAACTCGTGTTTCTTAAGAAATCGTGTAAACCTTCTAGAAGCAGTGATTTTAAAAAATGGTGGAAGTAAGCTTTTATTATTTCCGGACGCATGCGCAAACTATAGAAAGTCGTTATGACATAGAATGTGCAGACTTTGTTGATTCCATTTATGAAATAAAACACATTTTCTAAAAACTCGAGTTTTTTAAGAAATCATGTAAACCTTCTAGAAGCTGTGATTTTAAAAAATGGTGGAAGTAAGCTTTTCTTATTTACGGACGCATGCGTAAACTATAGAAAGTCGTTATGACGTAGAATGTGCATACTTTGTTGATTCCATTTATGAAATAAAACACATTTTCTAAAAACTCGTGTTTTTTACGAAATCATGTAAACCTTCTAGAAGCTGTGATTTTAAAAAACGGGGCAAGTAAGCTTTTCTTATTTCCAAACGCATGCGGAAACTATAGAAAGTGGTTATGACGTAGAATGTGCATACTTTGTTGATTCTATTTATGAAATAAAACACATTTTCTAAAAACTCGTGTTTTTTAAGAAATCATGTAAACGTTCTAGAAGCTGTGATTTTAAAAAACGGGGGAAGTAAGCTTTTCTTATTTCCAAACGCATGCGCAAACGATAGAAAGTCGTTATGATCTAGAATGTTCATACTTTGTTGATTCCATTTATGAAATAAAACACATTTTCTAAAAACTCGTGTTTTTTAAGAAATCATGTAAACCTTCTAGAAGCTGTGATTTTAAAAAACGGCGGAAGTAAGCTTTTCTTATTTCCGGACGCATGCGCAAACTATAGAAAGTCGTTATGACGTAGAATGTGCATACTTTGTTGATTCCATTTATGAAATAAAACACATTTTCTAAAAACTCATGTTTTTTACGAAATCATGTAAACCTTCTATAAGCTGTGATTTTAAAAAACGAGGGAAGTAAGCTTTTCTTATTTCCGGACGCATGCGCAAACTATAGAAAGTCGTTATGACGTAGAATGTGCATACTTTGTTGATGCCATTTATGAAATAAATCACATTTTCTAAAAACTCATGTTTTTTAAGAAATCATGTAAACCTTCTAGAAGCTGTGATTTTAAAAAACGGTGGAAGTAAGCTTTTCTTATTTCCGGACGCATGCGGAAACTATATAAAGTCGTTATGACATAGAATGTGCATACTTTGTAGATTCTATTTATGAAATAAAACTCATTTTCTAAAAACTCATGTTTTTTATGAAATCATGTAAACCTTCTAGAAGTTGTGATTTTAAAAAACGGTGGAAGTAAGCTTTTCTTATTTCCGGACGAATGCGCAAACTATAGAAAGTCGTTATGACGTAGAATGTGCATACTTTGTTGATTCCATTTATGAAATAAAACACATTTTCTAAAAACACGTGTTTTTTACGAAATCATGTAAACCTTCTAGAAGCTGTGATTTTAAAAAACGGTGGAAGTAAGCTTTTCTTATTTCCAGACGCATGCGCAAACTATAGAAATTCGTTATGACATAGAATGTGCATACTTTGTTTATTCCATTTATGAAATAAAACAAATTTTCTAAAAACTCGTGTTTCTTAAGAAATCGTGTAAACCTTCTAGAAGCTGTGATTTTAAAAAATGGTGGAAGTAAGCTTTTATTATTTCCGGACGCACGCGCAAACTATAGAAAGTCGTTATGACATGGAATGTGCAAACTTTGTTGATTCCATTTATGAAATAAAACACATTTTCTAAAAACTCATGTTTTTTAAGAAATCATGTAAACCTTCTAGAAGCTGTGATTTTAAAAAATGGTGGAAGTAAGCTTTTCTTATTTCCGGACGCATGCGCAAACTATAGAAAGTCGTTATGACGTAGAATGTGCATACTTTGTTGATTCCATTTATGAAATAAAACACATTTTCTAAAAACTCGTGTTTTTTAAGAAATCATGTAAACCTTCTAGAAGCTGTGATTTTAAAAAACGGGGCAAGTAAGCTTTTCTTATTTCCAAACGCATGCGGAAACTATAGAAAGTGGTTATGACGTAGAATGTGCATACTTTGTTGATTCTATTTATGAAATAAAACACATTTTCTAAAAACTCGTGTTTTTTAAGAAATCATGTAAACGTTCTAGAAGCTGTGATTTTAAAAAACGGGGGAAGTAAGCTTTTCTTATTTCCAAAAGCATGTGCAAACGATAGAAAGTCGTTATGATGTAGAATGTGCATACTTTGTTGATTCCATTTATGAAATAAAACACATTTTCTAAAAACTCATGTTTTTTAAGAAATCATGTAAACCTTCTAGAAGCTGTGATTTTAAAAAACGGCGGAAGTAAGCTTTTCTTATTTCCGGACGCATGCGCAAACTATAGAAATTCGTTATGTCGTAGAATGTGCATACTTTGTTGATTCCATTTATGAAATAAAACACATTTTCTAAAAACTCATGTTTTTTACGAAATCATGTAAACCTTTTATAAGCTGTGATTTTAAAAAACGAGGGAAGTAAGATTTTCTTATTTCCGGACGCATGCGCAAACTATAGAAAGTCGTTATGACGTAGAATGTGCATACTTTGTTGATGCCATTTATGAAATGAAACACATTTTCTAAAAACTCATGTTTTTTAAAAAATCATGTAAACCTTCTAGAAGCTGTGATTTTAAAAAACAGTGGAAGTAAGCTTTTCTTATTTCCGGACGCATGCGGAAACTATATAAAGTCGTTATGACATAGAATGTGCATACTTTGTAGATTCTATTTATGAAATAAAACTCATTTTCTAAAAACTCATGTTTTTTATGAAATCATGTAAACCTTCTAGAAGTTGTGATTTTAAAAAACGGTGGAAGTAAGCTTTTCTTATTTCCGGACGCATGCGCAAACTATAGAAAGTCGTTATGACGTAGAATGTGCATTATTTGTAGATTCCATTTATGAAATAAAACACATTTTAAAAAAATCGTGTTTTTTACGAAATCATGTAAACCTTCTAGAAGCTGTGATTTTAAAAAACGGTGGAAGTAAGCTTTTCTTATTTCCTATCACATGCGCAAACTATAGAAAGTCGTTATGACGTAGAATGTGCATACTTTGTTGATTCCATTTATGAAATAAAACACAGTTTCTAAAAACTCGTGTTTTTTAAGAAATCATGTAAACCTTCTAGAAGCTGTGATTTTAAAAAACGTGGGAAGTAAGCTTTTCTTATTTCCAAACGCATGCGCAAACTATAGAAAGTCGTTATGACGTAGAATGTGCATACTTTGTAGATTCCATTTATGAAATAAAACACATTTTCTAAAAACTCGTGTTTTTTAAGAAATCATGTAAACCTTCTAGAAGCTGTGATTTTAAAAAACGGGGGAAGTAAGCTTTTCTTATTTCCAAACGCATGCGCAAACTAAAGAAAGTCGTTATGAAGTAGAATGTGCATACTTTGTTGATTCCATTTATGAAATAAAACACATTTTCTAAAAACTCATGTTTTTTAAGAAATCATGTAAACCTTCTAGAAGTTGTGATTTTCAAAAATGGGGGAAGTAAGCTTTTCTTATTTCCAAACGCATGCGCAAACTATAGAAAGTCGTTGTGACGTAGAATGTGCATACTTTGTAGATTCCATTTATTAAATAAATCACATTTTCTAAAAACTCGTGTTTTTTACGAAATCATGTAAACCTTATAGAAGCTGTGATTTTAAAAAATGGTGGAAGTAAGCTTTTCTTATTTCCGGACGCATGCGCAAGCTATAGAAGGTCGTTATGATGTAGAATGTGCATTCTTCGTAGATTCCATTTATGAAATAAAAGACATTTTCTATAAACTCGTGTTTTTTAAGAAATCATGTAAACCTTCTAGAAGCTTTGATTTTAAAAAATGGTGGAAGTAAGCTTTTCTTATTTCCGGACGCATGCACAAACTATAGAAAGTCGTTATGACGTAGAATGTGCATACTTTGTTGATTCTATTTATGAATTAAAACACATTTTCTAAAAACTCATGTTTTTTAAGAAATCATGTAAACCTTCTAGAAGCTGTGATTTTAAAAAATGGGGGAAGTAAGCTTTTCTTATTTCCAAACGCATGCGCAAACTATAGAAAGTCGTTATGACATGGAATGTACATACTTTGTTGATTCCATTTATTTAATAAAACACATTTTCTAAAAACTTGTGTTTTTTAAGAAAATCATGCAAAACTTCTAGAAGCTGTGATTTTAAAAAACGGTGGAAGTAAGCTTTTCTTATTTCCGGACGCATGTGCAAACTATAGAAAGTTGTTATGACGTAGAATGTGCATACTTTGTTGATTCCATTTATGAAATAAAACGGATTTTCTAAAAACTCGTGTTTTTTAAGAAATCATGTAAACCTTCTAGAAGCTGTGATTTTAAAAAACGGGGGAAGTAAGCTTTTCTTATTTCCAAACGCATGCGCAAACTATAGAAAATCGTTATGACGTAGAATGTGAAAACTTTGTTGATTCCATTTATGAAATAAAACACATTTTCTAAAAACTCGTGTTTTTTAAGAAATCATGTAAACCTTCTAGAATCCATGATTTTAAAAAATGGTGGAAGCAAGATTTTCTTATTTCCGGATGCATGCGCAAACTATAGAAAGTCGTTATGATGTAGAATGTGCATACTTTGTAGATTCCATTTATGAAATAAAACACATTTTCTAAAAACTCGTGTTTTTTAAGAAATCATGTAAACCAGAAGTTGTGATTTTAAAAAATGGTGGAAGTATGCGTTTCTTATTTCCGGACGCATGCGCAAACTATAGAAAATCGTTATGACGTAGAATGTGCATACTTTGATGATTCCATTTATGAAATAAAACACATTTTCTAAAAACTCGTGTTTTTTACGAAATCATGTAAACCTTCTAGAAGCTGTGATTTTAAAAAACGGAGGAAGTAAGCTTTTCTTATTTCCGGACGAATGCGCAAACTATAGAAAGTCGTTATGACGTAGAATGTGCATACTTTGTTGATTCCATTTATGAAATAAAACACATTTTCTAAAAACACGTGTTTTTTACGAAATCATGTAAACCTTCTAGAAGCTGTGATTTTAAAAAACGGTGGAAGTAAGCTTTTCTTATTTCCGGACGCATGCGCAAACTATAGAAAGTCATTATGACGTAGAATGTGCATACTTTGTAGATTCCATTTATGAAATAAAACACATTTTCTAAAAACTCATGTTTTTTAAGAAATCATGTAAACGTTCTAGAAGCTGTGATTTTAAAAAACGGGTGAAGTAATCTTTTCTTATTTCCTGACGCATGCGCAAACTATATAAATTCGTTATGACATAGAATGTGCATACTTTGTTGATTCCATTTATGAAATAAAACACATTTTCTAAAAACTCGTTTTCTTTACGAAATCATGTAAACCTTCTAGAAGCTGTGATTTTAAAAAACGGTGGAAGTAAGCTTTTCTTATTTCCGGACGCATGCGCAAACTATACAAATTCGTTATGACGTCGAATGTGCATACTTTGTTTATTCCATTTATGAAATCAAACAAATTTTCTAAAAACTCGTGTTTCTTAAGAAATCGTGTAAACCTTCTAGAAGCAGTGATTTTAAAAAATGGTGGAAGTAAGCTTTTATTATTTCCGGACGCATGCGCAAACTATAGAAAGTCGTTATGACATAGAATGTGCAGACTTTGTTGATTCCATTTATGAAATAAAACACATTTTCTAAAAACTCGAGTTTTTTAAGAAATCATGTAAACCTTCTAGAAGCTGTGATTTTAAAAAATGGTGGAAGTAAGCTTTTCTTATTTACGGACGCATGCGTAAACTATAGAAAGTCGTTATGACGTAGAATGTGCATACTTTGTTGATTCCATTTATGAAATAAAACACATTTTCTAAAAACTCGTGTTTTTTACGAAATCATGTAAACCTTCTAGAAGCTGTGATTTTAAAAAACGGGGCAAGTAAGCTTTTCTTATTTCCAAACGCATGCGGAAACTATAGAAAGTCGTTATGACGTAGAATGTGCATACTTTGTTGATTCTATTTATGAAATAAAACACTTTCTCTGAAAACTCGTGTTTTTTAAGAAATCATCTAACCCTTCTAGAAGCTGTGATTTTAAAAAACGGGGGAAGTAAGCTTTTCTTATTTCCAAACGCATGCGCAAACTATAGAAAGTCGTTATGACGTAGAATTTGTATACTTTGTAGATTCCATTTATGAAATAAAACACATTTTCTAAAAAGCCGTGTTTTTTAAGAAATCATGTAAACCTTCTAGAAGCTGTGATTTTAAAAAACGGGGGAAGTAAGCTTTTCTTATTTCCAAACGCATGCGCAAACTATAGAAAGTCATTATGACGTAGAATGTGCATACTTTCTTGATTCCATTTATGAAATAAAACACATTTTCTAAAAACTCGTGTTTTTTAAGAAATCATGTAAACCTTCCGGAATCCGTGATTTTAAAAAATCGTGGAAGTAAGCTTTTCTTATTTCCGGACGCATGCGCAAACTATAGAAAGTCGTTATGACGTAGAATGTTCATACTTTGTTGATTCCATTTATGAAATAAAACACATTTTCTAAAAACTAGTGTTTTTTAAGAAATCATGTAAACCTTCTAGAAGCTGTGATTTTAAAAAACGGGGGAAGTAAGCTTTTCTTATTTCCAAACGCATGTGCAAACTATAGAAAGTCGTTATGATGAAGAATGCACGTACTTTGTAGATTCCATTTATGAAATAAAACACATTTTCTAAAAACTCGTGTTTTTTACGAAATCATGTAAACATTCTAGAAGTTGTGATTTTAAAAAACTGTGGAAGTAAACTTTTCTTATTTCCGGTCGAATACGCAAACTATAGAAAGTCGTTATGACGTAGAATGTGCATACTTTGTTGATTTCATTTATGAAATAAAGCACATTTTCTAAAAACTCGTGTTTTTTAACAAATCATGTAAACCTTCTAGAGGCTGTGATTTTGAAAAAAGGGGGAAGTAAGCTTTTCTTATTTCCGGATGCATGCTTAAACTATAGAAAGTCGTTATGACGTAGAATTTGTATACTTTGTAGATTCCATTTATGAAATAAAACACATTTTCTAAAAAGTCGTGTTTTTTAAGAAATCATGTAAACCTTCTAGAAGCTGTGATTTTAAAAAACGGGGGAAGTAAGCTTTTCTTATTTCCAAACGCATGCGCAAACTATAGAAAGTCATTATGACGTAGAATGTGCATACTTTCTTGATTCCATTTATGAAATAAAACACATTTTCTAAAAACTCGTGTTTTTTAAGAAATCATGTAAACCTTCCGGAATCCGTGATTTTAAAAAATCGTGGAAGTAAGCTTTTCTTATTTCCGGACGCATGCGCAAACTATAGAAAGTCGTTATGACGTAGAATGTTCATACTTTGTTGATTCCATTTATGAAATAAAACACATTTTCTAAAAACTAGTGTTTTTTAAGAAATCATGTAAACCTTCTAGAAGCTGTGATTTTAAAAAACGGGGGAAGTAAGCTTTTCTTATTTCCAAACGCATGTGCAAACTATAGAAAGTCGTTATGATGAAGAATGCACGTACTTTGTAGATTCCATTTATGAAATAAAACACATTTTCTAAAAACTCGTGTTTTTTACGAAATCATGTAAACATTCTAGAAGTTGTGATTTTAAAAAACTGTGGAAGTAAACTTTTCTTATTTCCGGTCGAATACGCAAACTATAGAAAGTCGTTATGACGTAGAATGTGCATACTTTGTTGATTTCATTTATGAAATAAAGCACATTTTCTAAAAAATCGTGTTTTTTAACAAATCATGTAAACCTTCTAGAGGCTGTGATTTTGAAAAAAGGGGGAAGTAAGCTTTTCTTATTTCCGGATGCATGCTTAAACTATAGAAAGTCGTTATGACGTAGAATTTGTATACTTTGTAGATTCCATTTATGAAATAAAACACATTTTCTAAAAAGTCGTGTTTTTTAAGAAATCATGTAAACCTTCTAGAAGTTGTGATTTTAAAAAACGGGGGAAGTAAGCTTTTCTTATTTCCAAACGCATGCGCAAACTATAGAAAGTCGTTATGACGTAGAATGTGCATACTTTGTATATTCCATTTATGAAATAAAACACATTTTAAAAAAACTCGTGATTTTTACGAAATCATGTAAACCTTCTAGAAGCTGTGATTTTAAAAAACGGTGGAAGTAAGCTTTTCTTATTTTCGGACGCATGCGCAAACTATAGAAAGTCGTTATGACGTAGAATGTGCATACTTTGTAGATTCCATTTATGAAATAAGACGCAGTTTCTAAAAACTCGTGTTTTTTAAGAAATCATTTAAACCTTCTAGAAGCTGTGATTTTAAAAAACGGGGGAAGTAAGTTTTTCTTATTTCCAAACGCATGGGCAAACTATAGAAAGTCGTTATGATGTAGAATGTGCATACTTTGTAGATTCCATTTATGAAATAAAACACATTTTCTAAAAACTCGTGTTTTTTAAGAAATCATGTAAACCTTCTAGAAGCTGTGATTTTAAAAAACGGGGGAAGTAAGCTTTTCTTATTTCCAAACGCATGCGCAAACTATAGAAAGTCATTATGACATAGAATGTGCATATTTTCTTGATTCCATTTATGAAATAAAACACATTTTCTAAAAACTCGTGTTTTTTAAGAAATCATGTAAACCTTCCGGAATCCGTGATTTTAAAAAATCGTGGAAGTAAGCTTTTCTTATTTCCGGACGCATGCGCAAACTATAGAAAGTCGTTATGACGTAGAATGTGCATACATTGTTGATTCTATTTATGAAATAAAACACATTTTCTAAAAACTCGTGTTTTTTAAGAAATCATGTAAACTTTCTAGAAGCTGTGATTTTAAAAAACGGGGGAAGTAAGCTTTTCTTATTTCCAAATGCATGAGAAAACTATAGAAAGTCGTTATGACGTAGAATGTGCATACTTTCTTGATTCAATTTATGAAATAAAACACATTTTCTAAAAACTCGTGTTTTTTAAGAAATCATGTAAACCTTTCGGAATCCGTGATTTTAAAAAATGGTGGAAGTAAGCTTTTCTTATTTCCGGACGCATGCGCAAACTATAGAAAGTCGTTATGACGTAGAATGTGCATACTTTGTTGATTCTATTTATGAAATAAAACACATTTTCTAAAAACTCGTGTTTTTTAAGAAATCATGTAAACCTTCTAGAAGCTGTGATTTTAAAAAACGGGGGAAGTAAGCTTTTCTTATTTCCAAACGCATGCGCAAACTATAGAAAGTCGTTATGACGTAGAATGTGCATACTTTGTTGATTCCATTTATGAAATAAAACACATTTTCTAAAAACTCGTGTTTTTTCAGAAATCATGTAAACCTTCTAGAAGCTGTGATTTTAAAAAACGGGGGAAGTAAGCTTTTCTTATTTTCGGACGCATGCGCAAACTATAGAAAGTCGTTATGACGTAGAATGTGCATACTTTGTTGATTCCATTTATGAAATAAAACACATTTTCTAAAAACTCATGTTTTTTAAGAATTCATGTAAACCTTCTAGAAGCTGTGATTTTAAAAAACGGTGGAAGTAATCTTTTCTTATTTCCAAACGCATGCGCAAACTATAGAATGTGCATACTTTGTTGATTCCATTTATGAAATAAAACACATTTTCTAAAAACTCGTGTTTTTTAAGAAATCATGCAAAACTTCTAGAATTTGTGATTTTAAAAAACGGGGGAGGTAAGCTTTTCTTATTTCCAAATGCATGCGCAAACTATAGAAAGTCGTTATGACGTAGAATGTGCATACTTTGTTGATTCCATTTATGAAATAAAACACATTTTCTAAAAACTAGTGTTTTTTAAGAAATCATGTAAACCTTCTAGAAGCTGTGATTTTAAAAAACGGGGGAAGTGTGCTTTTCTTATTTCCAAACGCATGCGCAAACTATAGAAAGTCGCTATGACGTAGAATGTGCATAGTTTGTTGATTCCATTTATGAAATAAAACACATTTTCTAAAAACTCGTGTTTTTTAAGAAATCATGTAAACCTTCTAGAAGCTGTGATTTTAAAAAACGGGGGAAGTATGCTTTTCTTATTTCCAAACGCATGCGCAAACTATAGAATGTCGCTATGATGTAGAATGTGCATACTTTGTTGATTCCATTTATGAAATAAAACACATTTTCTAAAATCTCGTGTTTTTTAAGAAATCATGTAAACTTTCTAGAAGCTGTGATTTTAAAAAACGGGGGAAGTATGCTTTTCTTATTTCCGGACACATGAGAAAACTATAGAAAGTCGTTATGACGTAGAATGTGCATACTTTGTAGATTCCATTTCTTAAATAAAACACATTTTCGAAAAACTCGTGTTTTTTAAGAAATCATGTAAACCTTCTAGAAGCTGTGATTTTAAAAAACGGGGGAAGTAAGCTTTTCTTATTTCCGGACGCATGCGCAAACTAAAGAAAGTCGTTATGACGTAGAATGTGCATACTTCGTACATTCCATTTATGAAATAAAAGACATTTTCTAAAAACTCGTGTTTTTTACGAAATCATGTAAACTTTCTAGAAGCTGTGATTTTAAAAAACGGGGGAAGTAAGCTTTTCTTATTTCCGGACGCATGCGCAAACTATAGAAATTTATTTAGACATAGAATGTGCATACTTTGTAGATTCCATTTATGAAATAAAAGATATTTTCTAAAAACTTGTGTTTTTTACGAAATCATGTAATCCTTCTAGAAGCTGTGATTTTAAAAAACGGGGGAAGTAAGCTTTTCTTATTTCCGGACGCATGCGCAAACTATAGAAAGTCGTTATGACGTAGAATGTGCATACTTCGTAGATTCCATTTATGAAATAAAAGACATTTTCTAAAAACTCGTGTTTTTTACGAAATCATGTAAACCTTCTAGAAGCTGTGATTTTAAAAAACGGGGGAAGTAAGCTTTTCTTATTTCCAAACGCATGCGCAAACTATAGAAAGTCGTTATGACGTAGAATGTGCATACTTTGTAGATTCCATTTATGAAATAAAACACATTTTCTAAAAACTCGTGTTTTTTAAGAAATCATGTAAACCTTCTTGAAGCTGTGATTTTAAAAAATGGGAGAAGTAAGCTTTTCTTATTTCCAAATGCATACGCAAACTATAGAAAGTCGTTATGAAGTAGAATGTGCATACTTTGTTGATTCCATTTATGAAATAAAACACATTTTCTAAAAACTCGTGTTTTTTAAGAAATCATGTAAACCTTCTAGAAGCTGTGATTTTGAAAAACGGGGGAAGTAAGCTTTTCTTATTTCCAAATGCATGCGCAAACTGTAGAAAGTCGTTATGACGTAGAATGTGCATACTTTGTTGATTCCATTTATGAAATAAAACAAATTTTCTAAAAACTCGTCTTTTTTAAGAAATCATGTAAACCTTCTAGAATCCGTGATTTTAAAAAATGGTGGAAGTAAGCTTTTCTTATTTCCGGACGCATGCGCAAACTATAAAAAGTCGTTATGACATAGAATGTGCATACTTTGTTGATTCTATTTATGAAATAAAACACATTTTCTAAAAATTTGTGTTTATTAAGAAATCATGTAAACCTTCTAGAAGCTGTTATTTTAAAAAACGGGGGAAGTAAGCTTTTCTTATTTCCAAACGCATGCGCAAACTATGGAAAGTCGTTATGACGTAGAATGTGCATACTTCGTAGATTCCATTTATAAAATAAAACACATTTTCTAAAAACTCGTGTTTTTTAAGAAATCATGTAAACCTTCTAGAAGCTGTGATTTTAAAAAATGGTGGAAGTAAGCTTTTCTTATTTCCGCACGCATGCGCAAACTATAGAAAGTCGTTATGACATAGAATTTGCATAGTTTGTTGATTCCATTTATGAAATAAAACAAATTTTCTAAAAACTCGTGTTTTTTAAGAAATCATGTAAACCTTCTAGAAGCTGTGATTTTAAAAAATGGTGGAAGTAAGCTTTTCTTATTTCCGAACGCATGCGCAAACTATAGAAAGTCATTATGACGTAGAATGTGCATACTTTGTTCATTCCGTTTATGAAATAAAACACATTTTCTTAAAACTCGTGTTTTTTAAGAAATCATGTAAACCTTCTAGAAGTTGTGATTTTGAAAAACGGGGGAAGTAAGCTTTTCTTATTTCCAAACGCATGCGGAAACCATAGAAAGTGGTTATGACGTAGAATGTGCATACTTTGTTGATTCCATTTATGAAATAAAACACATTTTCTAAAAACTCGTGTTTTTTAAGAAATCATGTAAACGTTCTAGAAGCTGTGATTTTAAAAAACGGGGAAAGTAAGCTTTTCTTATTTCGAAACGCATGCGCAAACTATAGAAAGTCCTTATGATGTAGAATGTGCATACTTTGTAGATTCCATTTATAAAATAAAACACATTTTCTAAAAACTCGTGTTTTTTAAGAAATCATGTAAACCTTCTAGAAGCTGTGATTTTAAAAAACGGGGGAAGTAAGGTTTTCTTATTTCCAAACGCATGCGCAAACTATAGAATGTCATTATGACGTAGAATGTGCATACTTTGTAGATTCCATTTATAAAATAAAACACATTTTCTAAAAACTCGTGTTTTTTATGAAATCATGTAAACCTTCTAGAAGTTGTGATTTTAAAAAATGGTGGAAGTAAGCTTTTCTTATTTCCGGACGCATGCGCAAACTATAGAAAGTCGTTATGACGTAGAATGTGCATACTTTGTTGATTCCGTTTATGAAATAAAACACATTTTCCAAAAACTCGTGTTTTTTAAGAAATCATGTAAACCTTCTAGAAGCTGTGATTTTGAAAAACGGGGGAAGTAAGCTTTTCTTATTTCCAAACGCATGCGGAAACCATAGAAAGTGGTTATGACGTAGAATGTGCATACTTTGTTGATTCCATTTATGAAATAAAACACATTTTCTAAAAACTCGTGTTTTTTAAGAAATCATGTAAACCTTCTAGAAGCTGTGATTTTAAAAAACGGGGGAAGTAAGCTTTTCTTATTTCGAAACGCATGCGCAAACTATAGAAAGTCGTTATGATGTAGAATGTGCATACTTTGTAGATTCCATTTATGAAATAAAACACATTTTCTAAAAACTCGTGTTTTTTACGAAGTCATGTAAACCTTCAAGAAGCTATGAATTTAAAAAACGGTGGAAGTAAGCTTTTCTTATCTCCGGACGCATGCGCAAACTATAGAAAGTCGTTATGACGTAGAATGTGCATACTTTGTATATTCCATTTATGAAATAAAACACATTTTCTAAAAACTCGTGTTCTTTACGAAATGATGTAAACCTTCTAGAAGCTGTGATTTTAAAAAACGCTGGAAGTAAGCTTTTCTTATTTCCAGACGCATGCACAAACTATAGAAGGTCGTTATGACGTAGAATGTGCATACTTTGTTGATTCCGTTTATGAAATAAAACACATTTTCTAAAAACTCGTTTTTTTTACGAAATCATGTAAACCTTCTAGAAGCTGTGATTTTAAAAAACGGGGAAAGTAATTTTTCTTATTTCGAGACACATGCGCAAACTATATAAAGTCGATATGACATAGAATGTGCATACTTTGTAGATTCCATTTATGAAATAAAACAGATTTTCTAAAAACTCGTGTTTTTTAAGAAATCATGTAAACCTTCTAGAAGCTGTGATTTTAAAAAACGGTGGAAGTAAGCTTTTCTTATTTCCGGACGAATGCACAAACTATAGAAAGTCGTTATGACATAGAATGTGCATACTTTGTTGATTCCATTTATGAAATAAAACACATTTTCTAAAAACTCGTGTTTTTTAAGAAATCGTGTAAACCTTCTAGAAGCTGTGATTTTAAAAAATGGTGGATGTAAGCTTTTCTTATTTCCGGACGCATGCGCAAACTATAGAAAGTCGTTATGACATAGAATGTGCATAGTTTGTTGATTCCATTTATGAAATAAAACACATTTTCTAAAAACTCGTGTTTTTTAAGAAATCATGTAAACCTTCTAGAAGCTGTGATTTTGAAAAACGGGGGAAGTCAGCTTTTCTTATTTCCAAATGCATGCGGAAACCATAGAAAGTGGTTATGACTTAGAATGTGCATACTTTGTTGATTCCATTTATAAAATAAAACACATTTTCTAAAAACTCGTGTTTTTTAAGAAATCATGTAAACGTTCTAGAAGCTGTGATTTTAAAAAACGGGGGAAGTAAGCTTTTCTTATTTCGAAACGCATGCACAAACTATAGAAATTCGTTATGATGTAGAATGTGCATACTTTGTTGATTCCATTTATGAAATAAAAGACATTTTCTAAAAACTCGTTTTTTTTAAGAAATCATGTAAACCTTCAAGAAGCTGTGATTTTAAAAAACGGGGGAAGTAAGCTTTTCTTATTTCCCGACGCATGCGCAAACTATAGAAGGTCGTTATGATGTAGAATGTGCATAATTTGTAGATTCCATTTATGAAATAAAACACATTTTCTAAAAACTCGTGTTTTTTACGAAATCATGTAAACCTTCTAGATGCTGTGATTTTAAAAAACAGTGGAAGTAAGCTTTTCTTATTTCCGGACGCATGCGCAAACTATAGAAAGTCGTTATGAGGTAGAATGTGCATACTTTGTAGATTCCATTTATTAAATAAAACAAATTTTCTAAAAACTCGTGTTTTTTACAAAATCATGTAAACCTTCTAGAAGCTGTGATTTTAAAAAAAGGTGGAAGAAAGCTTTTCTTATTTCTGGACGCATGCACAAACTATAGAAAGTCATTATGACGTAGAATGTGCATACTTTGTTGATTCCATTTATGAAATAAAACACATTTTCTAAAAACACGTGTTTTTTACGAAATCATGTAAACCTTCTAGAAGCTGTGATTTTTAAAAACGGTGGAAGTAAGCTTTTCTTATTTCCAAACGCATGCGCAAACTATAGAAATTTGTTATGACGTAGAATGTGCATACTTTGCTGATTCCATTTATGAAATAAAACACATTTTCCAAAAACTTGTGTTTTTTAAGAAATCATGTAAACCTTCTAGAAGCTGTGATTTTAAAAAACGGGGGAAGTAAGCTTTTCTTATTTCCGGACGCATGTGCAAACTATAGAAATTCGTTATGACGTAGAATGTGCATACTTTGTTGATTCCATTTATGAAATAAAACACATTTTCCAAAAATTCATGTTTTTTAAGAAGTCATGTAAACCTTCTAGAAACTGTGATTTTAAAAAACGGGGGAAGTAAGCTTTTCTTATTTCCGAACGCATGTGCAAACTATAGAACGTCGTTATGACGTAGAATGTGCATACTTTGTTGATTCCATTTATGAAATAAAACACATTTTTTAAAAACTCATGTTTTTTAATAAATCATGTAAACCTTCTAGAAGCTGTGATTTTAAAAAACGGGGGATGTAAGCTTTTCTTATTTCCAAATGCATGCGCAAACTATGGAAAGTCGTTATAACGTAGAATGTGCATACTTTGTTGATTCCATTTATGAAATAAAACACATTTTCTAATAACTCGTGCTTTTTAAGAAATCATGTAAACCTTCTAGAAGCTGTGATTTTAAAAAATGGGGGAAGTATGCTTTTCTTATTTCCAAACGCATGCGCAAACTGTAGAAAGTCGCTATGACGTAGAATGTGCATAGTTTGTTGATTCCATTTATGAAATAAAACACATTTTCTAAAATCTCGTGTTTTTTAAGAAATCATGTAAACTTTCTAGAAGCTGTGATTTTAAAAAATGGGGGAAGTATGCTTTTCTTATTTCCGGACGCATGAGCAAACTATAGAAAGTCGTTATGACGTAGAATGTGCATACTTTGTAGATTCCATTTCTTAAATAAAACACATTTTCTAAAAACTCGTGTTTTTTACGAAATCATGTAAACCTTCTACAAGCTGTGATTTTAAAAAATGGTGGAGTTAAGCTTTTCTTATTTCCAGACGCATGCGCAAACTATAGAAAGTCGTTATGACGTAGAATGTGCATACCTTGTTGATTCCATTTATGAAATAAAACACATTTTCTAAAAACTCGTGTTTTTTAAGAAATCATGTAAACCTTCTAGAAGCCGTGATTTTAAAAAACGGGGGAATTAAGCTTTTCTTATTTCCAAACGCATGTGCAAACTATAGAAAGTTTTTATGACGAAGAATGTGCGTACTTTGTAGATTACATTTATGAAATAAAACACATTTTCTAAAAACTCGTTTTTTTTAAGAAATCATGTAAACGTTCTAGAAGTTGTGATTTTAAAAAATGGCGGAAGTAAGCTTTTCTTATTTCCAAACGCATGCGCAAACTATAGAAAGTCATTATGACGTAGAATGTGCATACTTTGTTGATTCCATTTATGAAATAAAACACATTTTCTAAAAACTCGTGTTTTTTAAGAAATCATGTAAACCTTCTGGAAGCTGTGATTTTAAAAAACGAGGGAAGTAAGCTTTTCTTATTTCCGGATGCATGCGCAAACTATAGAAAGTCGTTATGACGTAGAATGTGCATACTTTGTAGATTCCATTTATGAAATAAAACACATTTTCTAAAAACTCGTGTTTTTTACGAAGTCATGTAAACCTTCAAGAAGCTATGAATTTAAAAAACGGTGGAAGTAAGCTTTTCTTATCTCCGGACGCATGCGCAAACTATAGAAAGTCGTTATGACGTAGAATGTGCATACTTTGTATATTCCATTTATGAAATAAAACACATTTTCTAAAAACTCGTGTTCTTTACGAAATGATGTAAACCTTCTAGAAGCTGTGATTTTAAAAAACGGTGGAAGTAAGCTTTTCTTATTTCCAGACGCATGCACAAACTATAGAAGGTCGTTATGACGTAGAATGTGCATACTTTGTTGATTCCGTTTATGAAATAAAACACATTTTCTAAAAACTCGTGTTTTTTAAGAAATCATGTAAAGCTTCTAGAAGCTGTGATTTTAAAAAACGAGGGTAGTAAGCTTTTCTTATTTCCAAACGCATGTGCAAAGTATAGAAAGTCGTTATGACGTAGAATGTGCATACTTTGTTGATTCCATTTATGAAATAAAACACATTTTACAAAAACTCGTGTTTTTTAAGAAATCATGTGAACCTTCTAGAAGCTGTGATTTTAAAAAACGGGGGAAGTAAGCTTTTCTTATTTCCGGACGCATGCGCAAACTATAGAAAGCCGTTATGACGTAGAATGTGCATACTTTGTAGATTCCATTTATGAAATAAAACACATTTTCTAAAAACTCGTGTTTTTTACGAAATCATGTAAACCTTCAAGAAGCTGTGATTTTAAAAAACGGTGGAAGTAAGCTTTTCTTAATTCCGGACGCATGAGCAAACTAAAGAAAGTCGTTATGACGTAGAATGTGCATACTTTGTAGATTCCATTTATGAAATAAAACACATTTTCTAAAAACTCGTGTTTTTTACGAAATGATGTAAACCTTCTAGAAGCTGTGATTTTAAAAAACGGTGGAAGTAAGCTTTTCTTATTTCCGGACGCATGCGCAAATTATAGAAAGTCGTTATGACGTAGAATGTGCATACTTTTTTGATTCCGTTTATGAAATAAAACACATTTTCTAAAAACTCGTGTTTTTTAAGAAATCATGTAAACCTTCTAGAAGCTGTGATTTTAAAAAACGGGGGAAGTAAGCTTTTCTTATTTCCAAACGCATGCGCAAAATATAGAAAGTTGTTATGACGTAGAATGTGCATACTTTTTTGATTCCATTTATGAAATAAAACACATTTTCTAAAAACTCGTGTTTTTTAAGAAATCATGTAAACCTTCTAGAAGCTGTGATTTTAAAAATCGGGGGAAGTAAGCTTTTCTTATTTCCGGACGTATGCACAAACTATAGAAATTCGTTATGACGTAGAATGTGCATACTTTGTTGATTCCATTTATGAAATAAAACACATTTTCTAAAAACTCGTGTTTTTTACGAAATCATGTAAACCTTCTAGAAGCTGTGATTTTAAAAAACGGGGGAAGTAAGCTTTTCTTATTTCCGGACGCATGCGCAAACTATAGAAAGTCGTTATGACATAGACTGTGCATACTTTGTAGATTCCATTTATGAAATAAAACACATTTTCTAAAAACTCGTGTTTTTTACGAAATCATGTAAACCTTCTAGAAGCTATTATTTTAAAAAACGGTGGAAGTAAGCTTTTCTTATTTCCGGACACATGCGGACACTTTAGAAAGTCGTTATGACATAGAATGTGCATACTTTGTTGATTCCATTTATGAAATAAAATACATTTTCTAAAAACTCTTGTTTTTTAACAAATCATGTAAACCTTCTAGAAGTTGTGATTTTAAAAAACGGGGGAAGTAAGCTTTTCTTATTTGCAAACGCATGCGCAAACTATAGAAAGTCGTTATGACGTAGAATGTGCATACTTTGTTGATTCCATTTATGAAATAAAACACATTTTCTAAAAACTCGTGTTTTTTAAGAAATCATGTAAACCTTCTGGAAGCTGTGATTTTAAAAAACGGGGGAAGTAAGCTTTTCTTATTTCCGGATGCATGCGCAAACTATAGAAAGTCCTTATGACATAGAATGTGCATACTTTGTAGATTCCATTTATGAAATAAAACACATTTTCTAAAAACTCGTGTTTTTTACGAAGTCATGTAAACCTTCAAGAAGCTATGAATTTAAAAAACGGTGGAAGTAAGCTTTTCTTATTTCCGGACGCATGCGCAAACTATAGAAATTCGTTATGACGTAGAATGTGCATACATTGTATATTCAATTTATGAAATAAAACACATTTTTAAAAAACTCGTGTTCTTTACGAAATGATGTAAACCTTCTAGAAGCTGTGATTTTAAAAAACGGTGGAAGTAAGCTTTTCTTATTTCCGGACGCATGCACAAACTATAGAAAGTCGTTATGACGTAGAATGTGCATACTTTGTTGATTCCGTTTATGAAATAAAACACATTTTCTAAAAACTCGTGTTTTTTAAGAAATCATGTAAACCTTCTAGAAGCTGTGATTTTAAAAAACGAGGGTAGTAAGCTTTTCTTATTTCCGGATGAATGCGGAAACTATAGAAAGTCATTATGACATAGAATGTGCATACTTTGTAGATTCCATTTATGAAATAAAACACATTTTCTAAAAACTCGTGTTTTTTAACAAATCATGTAAACCTTCTAGAAGCTGTGAATTTAGAAAACGGTGGAAGTAAGCTTTTCTTATTTCCAGACGAATGCGAAAACTACAGAAAGTCGTTCTGAAGTAGAATGTGCATACATTGTTGATTCCATTGATGAAATAAAACACATTTTCTAAAAACTCGTGTTTTTTAACAAATCATGTAAACCTTCTAGAAGCTGTGATTTTGAAAAACGGTGGAAGTAAGCTTTTCTTCTTTTCGGACGCATGCGCAAACTATAGAAATTCCTTATGACGTAGAATGTGCATACTTTGTTGATTCCATTTATGAAATAAAACACATTTTCTAAAAACTCGTGTTTTTTAAGAAATCATGTAAACCATCTAGAAGCTGTGATTTTAAAAAACGGGGGAAGTAAGCTTTTCTTATTTCCGGACGTATGCACAAACTATAGAAAGTCGTTATGACGTAGAATGTGCATACTTTGTTGATTCCATTTATGAAATAAAACACATTTTCTAAAAACTCGTGTTTTTTACGAAATCATGTAAACCTTTTAGAAGCTGTGATTTTAAAAAACGGTGGAAGTAAGCTTTTCTTATCTCCGGACGCATGCGCAAACTATAGAAAGTCGTTATGACGTAGAATGTGCATACTTTGTTGATTCCATTTATGAAATAAAATACATTTTCTAAAAACTCTTGTTTTTTAACAAATCATGTAAACCTTCTAGAAGTTGTGATTTTAAAAAATGGGGGAAGTAAGCTTTTCTTATTTCCAAACGCATGCGCAAACTATAGAAAGTCATTATGACATAGAATGTGCATACTTTGTTGATTCCATTTATGAAATAAAACACATTTTCTAAAAACTCGTGTTTTTTAAGAAATCATGTAAACCTTCTGGAAGCTGTGATTTTAAAAAACGAGGGAAGTAACTTTTCTTATTTCCGGATGCATGCGCAAACTATAGAAAGTCGTTATGACGTAAAATGTGCATACTTTGTAGATTCCATTTATGAAATAAAACACATTTTCTAAAAACTCGTGTTTTTTACGAAGTCATGTAAACCTTCAAGAAGCTATGAATTTAAAAAACGGTGGAAGTAAGCTTTTCTTATCTCCGGACGCATGCGCAAACTATAGAAAGTCGTTATGACGTAGAATGTGCATACTTTGTATATTCCATTTATGAAATAAAACACATTTTCTAAAAACTCGTGTTCTTTACGAAATGATGTAAACCTTCTAGAAGCTGTGATTTTAAAAAACGCTGGAAGTAAGCTTTTCTTATTTCTAGACGCATGCACAAACTATAGAAGGTCGTTATGACGTAGAATGTGCATACTTTGTTGATTCCGTTTATGAAATAAAACACATTTTCTAAAAACTCGTGTTTTTTAAGAAATCATGTAAACCTTCTAGAAGCTGTGATTTTAAAAAACGAGGGTAGTAAGCTTTTCTTATTTCCAAACGCATGTGCAAAGTATAGAAAGTCGTTATGACGTAGAATGTGCATACTTTGTTGATTCCATTTATGAAATAAAACACATTTTATAAAAACTCGTGTTTTTTAAGAAATCATGTGAACCTTCTAGAAGCTGTGATTTTAAAAAACGGGGGAAGTAAGCTTTTCTTATTTCCGGACGCATGCGCAAACTATAGAAAGTCGTTATGACGTAGAATGTGCATACTTTGTAGATTCCATTTATGAAATAAAACACATTTTCTAAAAACTCGTGTTTTTTACGAAATCATGTAAACCTTCAAGAAGCTGTGATTTTAAAAACGGTGGAAGTAAGCTTTTCTTAATTCCGGACGCATGCGCAAACTAAAGAAAGTCGTTATGACGTAGAATGTGCATACTTTGTAGATTCCATTTATGAAATAAAACACATTTTCTAAAAACTCGTGTTTTTTACGAAATGATGTAAACCTTCTAGAAGCTGTGATTTTAAAAAACGGTGGAAGTAAGCTTTTCTTATTTCCAGACGCATGCGCAAATTATAGAAAGTCGTTATGACGTAGAATGTGCATACTTTTTTGATTCCGTTTATGAAATAAAACACATTTTCTAAAAACTCGTGTTTTTTAAGAAATCATGTAAACCTTCTAGAAGCTGTGATTTTAAAAAACGGGGGAAGTAAGCTTTTCTTATTTCCAAACGCATGCGCAAAATATAGAAAGTCGTTATGACGTAGAATGTGCATACTTTGTTGATTCCATTTATGAAATAAAACAAATTTTCTAAAAACTCGTGTTTTTTAAGAAATCATGTAAACCTTCTAGAAGCTGTGATTTTAAAAATCGGGGGAAGTAAGCTTTTCTTATTTCCGGACGTATGCACAAACTATAGAAATTCGTTATGACGTAGAATGTGCATACTTTGTTGATTCCATTTATGAAATAAAACACATTTTCTAAAAACTCGTGTTTTTTACGAAATCATGTAAACCTTCTAGAAGCTGTGATTTTAAAAAACGGGGGAAGTAAGCTTTTCTTATTTCCGGACGCATGCGCAAACTATAGAAAGTCGTTATGACATAGACTGTGCATACTTTGTAGATTCCATTTATGAAATAAAACACATTTTCTAAAAACTCGTGTTTTTTACGAAATCATGTAAACCTTCTAGAAGCTATTATTTTAAAAAACGGTGGAAGTAAGCTTTTCTTATTTCCGGACACATGCGGAAACTTTAGAAAGTCGTTATGACATAGAATGTGCATACTTTGTTGATTCCATTTATGAAATAAAATACATTTTCTAAAAACTCTTGTTTTTTAACAAATCATGTAAACCTTCTAGAAGTTGTGATTTTAAAAAACGGGGGAAGTAAGCTTTTCTTATTTCCAAACGCATGCGCAAACTATAGAAAGTCGTTATGACGTAGAATGTGCATACTTTGTTGATTCCATTTATGAAATAAAACACATTTTCTAAAAACTCGTGTTTTTTAAGAAATCATGTAAACCTTCTGGAAGCTGTGATTTTAAAAAACGGGGGAAGTAAGCTTTTCTTATTTCCGGATGCATGCGCAAACTATAGAAAGTCGTTATGACATAGAATGTGCATACTTTGTAGATTCCATTTATGAAATAAAACACATTTTCTAAAAACTCGTGTTTTTTACGAAGTCATGTAAACCTTCAAGAAGCTATGAATTTAAAAAACGATGGAAGTAAGCTTTTCTTATTTCCGGACGCATGCGCAAACTATAGAAAGTCGTTATGACGTAGAATGTGCATACATTGTATATTCCATTTATGAAATAAAACACATTTTTAAAAAACTCGTGTTCTTTACGAAATGATGTAAACCTTCTAGAAGCTGTGATTTTAAAAAACGGTGGAAGTAAGCTTTTCTTATTTCCGGACGCATGCACAAACTATAGAAAGTCGTTATGACGTAGAATGTGCATACTTTGTTGATTCCGTTTATGAAATAAAACACATTTTCTAAAAACTCGTGTTTTTTAAGAAATCATGTAAACCTTCTAGAAGCTGTGATTTTAAAAAACGAGGGTAGTAAGCTTTTCTTATTTCCAAACGCATGCGCAAACTATACAAATTCGTTATGACGTAGAATGTGCATACTTTGTTGATTCCATTTTTGAAATAAAACACATTTTCTAAAAACTCATGTTTTTTACGAAATCATGTAAACCTTCTAGAAGCTGTGATTTTAAAAAATGGGGGAAGTAAGCTTTTCTTATTTCTGGACGCATGCGCAAACTATAGAAAGCCGTTATGACGTAGAATGTGCATACTTTGTAGATTCCATTTATGAAATAAAACACATTTTCTAAAAACTCGTGTTTTTTAAGAAATCATGTAAACCTTCTAGAAGCTGTGATTTTAAAAATCGGGGGAAGTAAGCTTTTCTTATTTCCGGACGTATGCACAAACTATAGAAATTCGTTATGACGTAGAATGTGCATACTTTGTTGATTCCATTTATGAAATAAAACACATTTTCTAAAAACTCGTGTTTTTTACGAAATCATGTAAACCTTCTAGAAGCTGTGATTTTAAAAAACGGGGGAAGTAAGCTTTTCTTATTTCCGGACGCATGTGCAAATTATAGAAAGTCGTTATGACATAGACTGTGCATACTTTGTAGATTCCATTTATGAAATAAAACACATTTTCTAAAAACTCATGTTTTTTACGAAATCATGTAAACCTTCTAGAAGCTATTATTTTGAAAAACGGTGGAAGTAAGCTTTTCTTATTCCCGGACACATGCAGAAACTTTAGAAAGTCGTTATGACATAGAATGTGCATACTTTGTTGATTCCATTTATGAAATAAAATACATTTTCTAAAAACTCTTGTTTTTTAACAAATCATGTAAACCTTCTAGAAGTTGTGATTTTAAAAAACGGGGGAAGTAAGCTTTTCTTATTTCCAAACGCATGCGCAAACTATAGAAAGTCGTTATGACGTAGAATGTGCATACTTTGTTGATTCCATTTATGAAATAAAGCACATTTTCTAAAAACTCGTGTTTTTTAAGAAATCATGTAAACCTTCTGGAAGCTGTGACTTTAAAAAACGGGGGAAGTAAGCTTTTCTTATTTCCGGATGCATGCGCAAACTATAGAAAGTCGTTATGACATAGAATGTGCATACTTTGTAGATTCCATTTATGAAATAAAACACATTTTCTAAAAACTCGTGTTTTTTACGAAGTCATGTAAACCTTCAAGAAGCTATGAATTTAAAAAACGGTGGAAGTAAGCTTTTCTTATTTCCGGACGCATGCGCAAACTATAGAAAGTCGTTATGACGTAGAATGTGCATACATTGTATATTCCATTTAAGAAATAAAACACATTTTTAAAAAACTCGTGTTCTTTACGAAATGATGTAAACCTTCTAGAAGCTGTGATTTTAAAAAACGGTGGAAGTAAGCTTTTCTTATTTCCGGACGCATGCACAAACTATAGAAAGTCGTTATGACGTAGAATGTGCATACTTTGTTGATTCCGTTTATGAAATAAAACACATTTTCTAAAAACTCGTGTTTTTTAAGAAATCATGTAAACCTTCTAGAAGCTGTGATTTTAAAAAACGAGGGTAGTAAGCTTTTCTTATTTCCAAACGCATGCGCAAACTATACAAATTCGTTATGACGTAGAATGTGCATACTTTGTTGATTCCATTTTTGAAATAAAACACATTTTCTAAAAACTCATGTTTTTTACGAAATCATGTAAACCTTCTAGAAGCTGTGATTTTAAAAAATGGGGGAAGTAAGCTTCTCTTATTTCTGGACGCATGCGCAAACTATAGAAAGCCGTTATGACGTAGAATGTGCATACTTTGTAGATTCCATTTATGAAATAAAACGCATTTTCCAAAAACTCGTGTTTTTTACGAAATCATGTAAACCTTCAAGACGCTGTGATTTTAAAAAACGGGGGAAGTAAGCTTTTCTTATTTCCAAATGCATGCGCAAATTATAGAAAGTCGTTATGACGTAGAATGTGCATACTTTGTTGATTCCATTTATGAAATAAAACACATTTTGTAAAAACTCGTGTTTTTTAAGAAATCATGTAAACCTTCTAGAAGCTGTGATTTTAAAAAACGGGGGAAGTAAGCTTTTCTTATTTCCGGACGCATGCGCAAACTATAGAAAGTCGTTATGACGTATAATGTGCATACTTTGTTGATTCCATTTATGAAATAAAACACATTTTCTAAAAACTCGTGTTTTTTACGAAATCATGTAAAACTTCTAGAAGCTGTGATTTTAAAAAACGGCGGAAGTAAGCTTTTCTTATTTCCGGACGCATGCACAAACTATAGAAAGTCGTTATGACGTAGACTGTGCATACTTTGTAGATTCCATTTATGAAATAAAACACATTTTCTAAAAACTCGTGTTTTTTACGAAATCATGTAAACCTTCTAGAAGCTATTATTTTAAAAAACGGTGGAAGTAAGCTTTTCTTATTTCCGGACGCATGCGCAAACTATAGAAAGTCCTTATGACGTAGAATGTGCATACTTTGTTGATTCCATTTATGAAATAAAACACATTTTCTAAAAACTCGTGTTTTTTAACAAATCATGTAAACCTTCTAGAAGTTGTGATTTTAAAAAACGGGGGAAGTAAGCTTTTCTTATTTCCAAACGCATGCGCAAACTATATTAAGTCGTTATGACGTAGAATGTGCATACTTTGTTGATTCTATTTATGAAATAAAACACATTTTCTAAAAACTCGTGTTTTTTTACAAATCATGTAAACCTTCTGGAAGCTGTGATTTTAAAAAATGGGGGAAGTAAGCTTTTCTTATTTCCGGACCTAGGCGCAAACTATAGAAAGTCCTTATGACGTAGAATGTGCATACTTTGTAGATTCCATTTATGAAATACAACACATATTCTAAAAACTCGTGTTTTTTACGAAATCATGTAAACCTTCAAGAAGCTGTGATTTTAAAAAATGGTGGAAGTAAGCTTTTCTTATTTCCGGACGCATGCGCAAACTATAGAAAGTCGTTATGACGTAGAATGTGCATACTTTGTTGATTCCGTTTATGAAATAAAACACATTTTCTAAAAACTCGTGTTTTTTAAGAAATCATGTAAACCTTCTAGAAGCTGTGATTTTAAAAAACGGGGGAAGTATGCTTTTCTTATTTCCAAACGCATGCGCAAACTATAGAAAGTCGTTATGATGTAGAATGTGCATACTTTGTTGATTCCATTTATGAAATAAAACACATTTTCTAAAAACTCGTGTTTTTTACGAAATCATGTAAACCTTCTAGAAGCTGTGATTTTAAAAAACGGGGGAAGTAAGCTTTTCTTATTTCCGGACGCATGCACAAACTATAGAAAGTCGTTATGCCGTAGAATGTGCATACTTTGTAGATTCCATTTATGAAATAAAACACATTTTCTAAAAACACGTGTTTTTTATGAAATCATGTAAACCTTCTAGATGCTGTGATTTTAAAAAATGGTGGAAGTAAGCTTTTCTTATTTCCGGACGCATGCGCAAACTATAGAAGGTCGTTATGACGTAGAATGTGCATACTTTGTTGATTCTATTTATGAAATAAAACACATTTTCTTAAAACTCGTGTTTTTTACGAAATCATGTAAACCTTCTAGAATCTGTGATTTTAAAAAACGGGGGAAGTAAGCTTTTCTTATTTCCAAATGCATGCGCAAACTATAGAAAGTCGTTATGACGTAGAATGTGCATACTTTGTTGATTCCATTTATGAAATAAAACACATTTTCTAAAAACTCGTGTTTTTTACGAAATCATGTAAACCTTCTATGTTGATGTATATGTAACTTTGGAATATATTTCATATATGTATGTTGTATGTACTCCTATAGAGATGGTATTATTCCTCTATATGGAAGTGTTGTCATTTATATTGTAAGTGTCGTAACTTATACTTGATGGGTTATTAGACCACCTTGTTGGGGTCGGCCCTGTATAAGGCATGTGGGTCGAAGGGTTATTAGACCACCCTATCGGGGGTCGGCCATGTGGGTCAAAGGGTTATTAGACCACCCTATTGGGGGTCGGCCCAGTCAGCATTATGTTATGTGGTTAAGTTCGAGCCTACATGAGTTAGGTAAAAAGCCAAGTCAAGTCAAGTATAAATAGAGTGCGGGAGGCACTCTATTTACACACTCACTTCTCACTCATGCACTCAAGGAGGAGTGGCGCACTTATGGAGGAGGAGGATCTGCTTCTAGGTTGTGTCTATCTCTTATGGTTGGTTGTATCATTGCTCTATCTATCTCTGAGGAAGTTATTGGGGTTTTTCACCTTTATGGTTTTCCCCAAGTAAATCTTTTTGTCTCTTGTGTGCTTGCATTATTGTCTCCATGATTGATATGCTGTAGATATGCTGTACATGTTGTTCTCTCAATTAAGATCCTAGATTAGATTGAAGTAAATTCTTAAAATTTAACATGGTATCAGAGCTAGCCTGAAAGAAGGCATGATATGGCATGTATGACACTTGTTGCACTTACGATGCTAGGGCTTGATATAGCAAAAACCCGTCATCATAGGACTTTCGCTATAAATCCATTTTGGCGAAGTTTTCGGATCGGAAATTGTTACAGGACGAAGACTAAATCTCCAGGTACCTTTTGTCCAAAGGACAGCCTCTAGTTCGTTGTACTTTGTGATTTATGATCCATGCAATATAGGGTTTCTGCCTCTTCCAGATCTGAGTCAAAATCAGGTGACCTTGGGAAAAAGGTCATAACTTGGGCTAGGAAGCTCCAAATGAAATTTCGTAAAAAGTTACAGGTAGTACACAGACTGTACTATCTCAGAAAACGTTTGTAGAGGCTGGAGGTGAACCAGTGACACGTGGCACGCTGTACAAGTTCTCTCTCCTGTATTATCCCATAAACAGGTCACGTTGCGATACTTGGCATAACTCTCTCTCAGAGAATCCAATTGAGGTAAGACCTATCAGGATGGAAATATAACAGGCCGAGATATCTCAGGAAACTTTTTCAGATGCCAAAGTTCAAACAGTGACACGTGGCACGCCGTACAAGTTCGCACTCTTGTATTATCCCAAAACAGGTCACGTTGCGACATTTGCCATAACTCTCTCTCAGAGAATCCAATTGAGGTCAGACCTGTCAGGATGGAAAGGTAACAGGTCAGGCTATCTCAGGAAACTTTTTGCAGACCCTGTGGATCAAAAAGTTCGTAGTTACACTAGAAACAATCAGGTACATATTTCTGTCAAAACAGAATTATTTTTGAGTACCTTCATTCATGGCTTCCGGAATTTAGGGCTTTGGAGAAAGTTGGAATTTTTGTAATCGGAGGCCACGGCTGAATGCTACTCATCAAAATAAAAATTTAGAGACCAATATCAGAATTTTTGGTTGGGCAGAAGGTCGGGCTTGATCAAACCCTAGTTCGGTACTTTTATCAGAAAAGTGGAAAATTAGGGCTTCTGTAAAAATGGGAATTTTTGAATTCTGTGACCACGGCTGGAAGCTCCTCAGAAAAATAGAAGCTTAGAGCTTTGGATCAAACATTTTGATTGGGCAGAAGAGTGGGCTTCATCAAACCCCAGTTCAGAGTCACGTCTAGTGAATCCAGAAGTTTCAAAGGCAAAATTGAGGAGTGAAACTTTGCAGTTTTCAAATTCTGAATATACCAGTTTGATCAGCTCATCAAGGCACATATTTCTATCCCTTCAGAAGTTTGAAATTCAAAGTTTGAATTTTTGGGGTTTCTCTGACAAACCCATATCCAGCTCCAGGTCCAGTTCTTGCAAATCAAGTGGATTGGGTTAATCCTAGAAGAAGATGGATTGGTCACCTGCATGAGTGAAGAAGTTCCTGTTTCAGAGGGAGATGAGGCTAAGGCTTTACATAAGGAGATTACAAGCGATCTCGATAGGTATGACTCATCGAGGTATGTTTTGAGATTTGTTCATGATTAAGTTTATGGTATGTTTGTCTTCATGTTATTATGGTTAGTACAATCTTGATTTTAGATTTTTCGTATCACCTTAACAAAATTATGAATGCATGATAGAAGATATTCATTGGTTAGGGTGTTGACACTTATGATTGTACTAATGCATTATAGTGTTGTATGAGTTTTATGTTGTCTACTAACATGAAAGGTACACCAAGAAAGACAAATCATGTTCCAGTCCAAGAACATATGATCATGATGAAATGAGGATAAAGACTCATCCATTGTCATGGATCTCATAGAACATCCATTTACGAGGTATGTATAACTTGGTTTTATAATGGCTAACCTATGAGATATACAGGTTACTAGCACAAGTCATTGAAGAAGAACAAGAGGACATCATGTGAGTATGTTAGACATAACTAACTAGCATGCTAATCCAGGTATGTTTTTCCTATATCAAGATAGAATCCTACCTTGTGTTAGGATCTTATACTGTTGTTGATAATGATTATTCATGAAGTCATAGGTTTGAATAATCATGGCTGTATGCATATTATGTTTCTTACCATAATTGATGATATGACTAACCAGAAGAATCATGAAGGTATAGGTTTGAATAATCACAGGTTTTAAGCATATTATATCTCTTATCTTGATTGATGATTCAACTAACCTGAAGAGTCATAGGTTTGAGTAATTATAGGTTTAGATATGTTATGTTTCTTGTGATTTGACTAACCATAAGAATCCTACATAAACCTTGAATAATAATGCTTACTATTTCTGTTTGAAATGATCATGACTATACATGCTTGAGATTATTGTGTTTTAATAAATGTATGATTTTATATTAGATAACACAATGATGATACACAATGATGACTAATGAATGTATGATTTTATATGAGATCACAAGGATAACACAATCATGATACTAATAAGCATGCATAGGGACCAAGGATGAATATGAGTTCAAGAACATGTAATCCAGGAAGCAAAGATCAAGAGGGAGCACACTCCAGTTGTTCCTGCAAGAAAGCAAAGGAACACACTTCAGTAGTTTCTGCAAGGATGCAGATATTCAGAGGGAGTTGACCATCTTTCCACAACAGAAAGGTGTAGAAGAAGCTACTTTAGATTAGGACTCCAGCAGCTCCTGTAAGGAAGCAAAGACTCAGAGGGAGTCCACCCAACGAATAAACAAAGATAAGTATTTTAATTATCATTTCTTGCATATGTGTTTGTTTAAACAAAATTGTTCAATGATGTATATGCTCATGTTCCTAGACATAGGATATGTATTGTGCATATTAGAATAGTTGCATTGATGAACAGTATACTACTAATATACATGGGTAAGTGGCCTATGGCACTGTACAACATTCCATTGCTACTTATCTAGAATGAAACCTCTTTGCTGACATATTGGGAGTTGTGCACACTCTTAACAATGTTTTGGTAGAGATTGGAAGGCATCTAGAAAGTTACGGGATATGGATAAATGTTGTATTGAAGCATTGGCTAAGATAATTACATGACTGTATGACATATTTCTTTATGCGCAAGAATTTGTTCTGAAAACTATGAGATGTTTTCTAATCATGCAATTTAACTTGTTGTGTAGGAAAGATCGCATGCCATCTCCTACAAAAGAAGAACTACAACATTTGTTCAGCAACAAAATTATCTATTGGAGAAATTGAAACTCCCAGGATCTGGGATGAAGAAATGGAATGCCATGATCCGTCGATAATGAAGAATGATGTTTGGGTTGCAGTCCAAAGACGTGAAGGGAAGTTTGTTATGACTTCCAAATGGAACTATCAGATCAAGCATATTGCAGATAGCAGCATTGAGAAATATAAAAGTGATGAAATAGAAGATGCACCAGACGGATTTCAAGACAACATGGTGTAGTCAGATATGTGTGCAGAACTTGGTATGGTAGGATAGACAGCTTTCTATCCAGTTTGGGCTTTACCAAGAGTAAAGCGGATTCCAACCCTTACTACAAGGTTGAGGAAGGAAATCTAGTGATACTACTTTTGTATGCAGATAAACTGTTTGTTACAGGTGAAAATAGATTGATTACCGACACGCAACGGAAGCTTACTACCGAGTTCGAGATGAAGAACTTGGGGATGATGCACTATTTGTTTTTGGCATGGAGGTGTGGTAGAGTGCAGATGGAATCTTCCTTGGACAAGGGAAGTATGCAGTAGAGATCCCGAAGAGGTTCAGGATGATGGATTGCAAGGCCATGGCCACATCTATGGCATCAAATCTGAAGCTTCTATGTGATGCTTCATCTGAGCCGGTTGATATCACTATGTATCGTCAGATGATTGGGTCCTTGATGTACCTGACGAACACGAGACCAGACATTTGCTTTGCTGTGAACACATTGAGCCAGTTCCTGACGGATCCGAGGAATGTTCACCTGGTTGCTGTAAAGCATGTTCTGGGGTCCCGGAAGGGTACAGTGGATTATGGGCTCAAGTATGAAGCGAATCAAAAGTTTAACCTACAGGGTTATGTTGATTCAGATTGGGCTGGCAGTGCTGCAGATAGGAAGAGCACATCTGGATGCTGCTTCAGTATGGGATCAGGTGTGATCTCTTGGTTTAGCAGGAAGCAGTCCTGCGTAGCACTGAGTACAGCTGAGGCAGAGTATGTTGTAGCCTGTTCAGCTAGTTGTGAGGCAGTATGGCTATGGAAGCTACTGTCTGAGTTATTTGATCTCCCGTTGGAGGGTACTGGTATATTCTGTGATAACCAGAGTTGTGTGAAGCTGTCCGAGAACCCAGTGTTTCATGACAGGTCAAAACACATAGAGATCAAATATCACTATATCAGGGATATGTTGCAGAGAGGAGCTGTGAAGCTCCTGTATGTTGCGATGGACGAGCAGATTGCAGATGTGCTGACGAAGCCACTAGCCAGAGTGAAGTTTGAGTACTTAAGAGAGAGGCTTGGCGTTCTCCAGATCGAGGACACTTCGAGGAAGAAGTGATGGACACATTTGCTGAAGCCATTCCAAGCATGTTGGAAGGAGGATCCTTCACATGGCTGTGGATGTAAGCGCTGGATGATGAGCATCAGGATGATGTTCTGGTTTCTGCTTGGATATGATCAGTTGGATCATTTTTATGTATGTATGTACGCATCATGTGGATGTTGGATATGATCAGTTGGATCATTTTATGTATGTATGTACGCATCATGTGGATGCTGGATATGATCAGTTGGATCATTTTATGTATGTATGTATGCATCATGTTGGATGCTTGGACCATGTATCTGTATATGTATCAGGTGGATACATTGTGTGATCAGGTGGATCATGTATGGTGATATATATCATGTATTTGTATTTGTATCAGGTGGATACATTGATGATCAGGAGGATCATGTATGATGATATGTATCGGGTAGATACTTGGTATGCATCAGGTAGATGCATTAATGATCAGGATGATCATAGATGACGAGCTTCAGGATGTTTCTCCAGATGACATGCAGCAGGATGTTGCAGTGATGATCAGGATGATCATAGATGACGAGCTTCAGGATGTTGCTCCAGATGACATGCAGCAGGATGTTGCAGTGATGATCAGGATGATCATAGATGACGAGCTTCAGGATGTTGCTCCAGATGACATGCAGCAGGACGTTGCAGTGATGATGATCAGGATGATCATGGATGCATCAGGATGATGTATGGTGAGTATCAGGATGATACTCTATGGCCGTGGATCAGGTTGTGCAGATGAGCATGTAATCTCGTGCCCTGGGAGATTTGCAGATGGTCTTTTGAGGTTTTTCCTATGGCATGTAATATCGGTGCCCTGGGACATCTGGCAAATGCTCTTTCGAGGTTTTGCTCTGGGAGGACACGTAATTCGGTGCCCTGGGAGATCTGCAGATAGTCTTTCAAGGTTTTGCCTATGGCATGTAATAGCGCCCTGGGATATCTGGCAGATGCTCTTGCGAGGTTTTGTCCTATGGCATGTAATAGCACCCTGGGAGATCCGATAGGTTGGGCTGTGTGCCCGTAATTAGTCCTGGGATGCTCTTGCGAGGTTTTGCCATGACCACATGTAATAGCGCCCTGGGAGATTTCAGGTTGGAGTTGTGTACCCGTAACATCCTGAGATGCTCTTGCGAGGTTTTGTGGTGGACCACATGTAATAGTGCCCTGGGAGATTTCAGGTCGGAGTTGTGTACCCATAACATCCTGAGATGCTCTTGCGAGGTTTTGTGGTGGGGTCACATGTAATGGCACCCTGGGAGATCCTACAGGTCGGAGTTGTGTACCCGTAACATCCTGGGATGCTCTTTCGAGGTTTTGTGACGCACGTAATAAGTCCTGACGATTTTACAGGATGGCCAATGATGATGAAGACCTGCAGGTGGTGGGCCTACATCCAATATTAAAAAGGACTGGCTCTGTAGAAATTCCTATGACGAGTAGATTCAGAGATTGATTGAGATAGCAGCAGCAGTGTCGATGATGATGACTCGATGACGATGATCCAGTGACGATGATCCAGAGAAGATGACTTGTGCTAGAAGAACTGTGTTGAGAAATACCTTCCTAGTTAAGAGGGAGTGTTGATGTATATGTAACTTCGGAATATATTTCATATATGTATGTTGTATGTACTCCTATAGAGATGGTATTATTCCTCTATATGGAAGTGTCGTCATTTATATTGTAAGTGTTGTAACTTATACTTGATGGGTTATTAGACCAACTTGTTGGGGTCGGCCCTGTATAAGGCATGTGGTTCGAAGGGTTATTAGACCACCCTATTGGGGGTCGGCCATGTGGGTCAAAGGGTTATTAGACCACCCTATTGGGGGTCGGCCCAGTCAGCATTATGTTATGTGGTTAAGTTCGAGCCTACATGAGTTAGGTAAAAAGCCAAGTAAAGTCAAGTATAAATAGAGTGCGGGAGGCACTCTATTTACACACTCACTTCTCACTCATGCACTCAAGGAGGAGTGGCGCACTTATGGAGGAGGAGGATCTACTGCTAGGTTGTGTCTATCTCTTATGGTTGGTTGTATCATTGCTCTATCTATCTCTGAGGAAGTTATTGGGGTTTTTCACATTTATGGTTTTCCCCAAGTAAATCTTTCTGTCTCTTGTGTTCTTGCATTATTTTCTCCATGATTGATATGCTGTAGATATGCTATACATGTTGTTGTCTCAGTTAAGATCCTAGATCAGATTGAAGTAAATTCTGAAAATTTAACATTCTAGAAGCTGTGATTTTAAAAAATGGTGGAAGTAAGCTTTTCTTATTTCCGGACACATGCGCAAACTATAGAAAGTCGTTATGACGTAGAATGTGCATACTTTGTAGATTCCATTTATCAAATAAAACACATTTTCTAAAAACCCGTGTCTTTTACGAAATCATGTAAACCTTCTAGAAGCTGTGATTTTAAAAAACGGTGGAAGTAAGCTTTTCTTATTTCCAGACGCATGCGCAAACCATAGAAAGTCGTTATGACATAGAATGTGCATACTTTGTACATTCCATTTATGAAATAAAACACATTTTCTAAAAACTCATGTTTTTTAAGAAATCATGTAAACCCTCTAGAAGCTGTGATTTTAAAAAACGAGGGAAGTAAGCTTTTCTTATTTCCGGACGAATGCGCAAACTATAGAATTTCGTTATGACGTAGAATGTGCATACTTTGTTGATTCCATTTATGAAATAAAACACATTTTCTAAAACTCGTGTTTTTTACGAAATCATGTAAACCTTCTAGAAGCTGTGATTTTAAAAAACGGTGGAAGTAAGCTTTTCTTATTTCCGGTCGAATGCGCAAACTATAGAAAGTCGTTATTACGTAGAATGTGCATACTTTGTTGATTCCATTTATGAAATAAAACACATTTTCTAAAAACTCGTGTTTTTTAAGAAATCATGTAAACCTTCTAGAAGCTGTGATTTTAAAAAACGGTGGAAGTAAGCTTTTCTTATTTCCTGATGAATGTGCAAACTATAGAAAGTCGTTATGACGTAGAATGTGCATAATTTGTAGATTCCATTTATGAAATAAAACACATTTTCTAAAACCTCGTGTTTTTTACGAAATCATGTAAACCTTCTAGAAGCTGTGATTTTAAAAAACGGTGGAAGTAAGCTTTTCTTATTTCCGGACGAATGTGCAAACTATAGGAATTCGTTATGACATAGAATGTGCATACTTTGTAGATTCCATTTATGAAATAAAACAAATTTTCTAAAAACTCGTGTTTTTTACGAAATCATGTAAACCTTCTATAAGCTATGATTTTAAAAAACGGTGGAAGTAAGCTTTTCTTATTTCCGGACGCATGGGCAAACTATAGAAAGTCGTTATGACGTAGAATGTGCATGCTTTCTTGATTCCATTTATCAAATAAAACACATTTTCTAAAAACTCGTGTTTTTTAAGAAATCATGTAAACCTTCTAGAAGCTGTGATTTTAAAAAACGAGGGAAGTAAGCTTTTCTTATTTCCGGACGCATGCGCAAACTATAGAAAGTCGTTATGACGTAGAATGTGCATACTTTGTTGATTCCATTTATGAAATAAAACACATTTTCAAAAAACTCATGTTTTTTAAGAAATTATGTAAACCTTGTAGAAGCTGTGATTTTAAAAAACGGTGGAAGTAAGCTTTTCTTATTTCCGGACGCATGCGCAAACAATAGAAAGTCGTTATGACGTAGAATGTGCATACTTTGTTGATTCCATTTATGAAATAAAACAAATCTTCTAAAAAGTCATGTTTTTTACAAAATCATGTAAACCTTCTGGAAGCTGTGATTTTAAAAAACGGGGGAAGTAAGCTTTTCTTATTTCCGTACGCATGCGCAAACTATAGAAAGTCGTTATGACGTAGAATGTGCATGCTTTCTTGATTCCATTTATCAAATAAAACACATTTTCTAAAAACTCGTGTTTTTTAAGAAATCATGTAAACCTTCTAGAAGCTGTGATTTTAAAAAACGAGGGAAGTAAGCTTTTCTTATTTCCACACGCATGCGCAAACTATAGAAAGTCGTTATGACGTAGAATGTGCATACTTTGTTGATTCCATTTATGAAATAAAACACATTTTCTAAAAACTCGTGTTTTTTACGAAATCATGTAAACCTTCTAGAAGCTGTGATTTTAAAAATCGGGGGAAGTAAGCTTTTCTTATTTCCAAACGCATGCGCAAACTATAGAAAGTCGTTATGACGTAGTATGTGCATACTTTGTTGATTCCATTTATGAAATAAAACACATTTTCTAAAAACTCGTGTTTTTTAACAAATCATTTAAACCTTCTAGAAGCTGTGATTTTAAAAAATGGGGGAAGTAAGCTTTTCTTATTTCCGGATGCATGCGCAAACTATAGAAAGTCGTTATGACGTAGAATGTGCATACTTTGTAGATTCCATTTATGAAATAAAACACATTTTTTAAAAACTCGTGTTTTTTACGAAATCATGTAAACCTTCAAGAAGCTGTTATTTTAAAAAACGGTGGAAATAAGCTTTTCTTATTTCCGGACGAATGCGCAAACTATAGAATTTCGTTATGACGTAGAATGTGCATACTTTGTTGATTCCATTTATGAAATAAAACACATTTTCTAAAACTCGTGTTTTTTAAGAAATCATGTAAACCTTCTAGAAGCTGTGATTTTAAAAAACGGTGGAAGTAAGCTTTTCTTATTTCCGGACGAATGCGCAAAATATAGAAAGTCGTTATGACGTAGAATGTGCATACTTTGTAGATTCCATTTATGAAATAAAACACATTTTCTATTAACTCGTGTTTTTTACAAAATCATGTAAACCTTCTAGAAGCTGTCATTTTAAAAAACGGTTGAAGTAAGCTTTTCTTATTTCCGGACGCATGCGCAAACTATAGAAAGTCGTTATGATGTAGAATGTGCATACTTTGTTGATTCCATTTGTGAAATAAAACACATTTTCTAAAAACTCGTCTTTTTTAACAAATCATGTAAACCTTCTAGAAGCTGTGATTTTAAAAAACAGGGGAAGTTAGCTTTTCTTATTTCCAAACGCATGCGCAAACTATAGAAATTCGTTATGACGTAGAATGTGCATACTTTTTTGATTCCATTTATGAAATAAAACACATTTTCTAAAAACTCATGTTTTTTACGAAATCGTGTAAACCTTGTAGAAGCTGTGATTTTAAAAAACGGGGGAAGTAACCTTTTCTTATTTCCGGACGCATGCGCAAACTATAGAAAGTCGTTATGACGTAGAATGTGCATACTTTGTAGATTCCATTTATGAAATAAAACACATTTTCTAAAAACTCGTGTTTTTTACGAAATCATGTAAACCTTCTAGAAGCTATGATTTTAAAAAATGGGGGAAGTAAGCTTTTCTTATTTCCAAAGGCATGCGCAAACTATAGAAAGTCGTTATGACATAGAATGTGGATACTTTGTTGATTCCATTTATGAAATAAAACACATTTTCTAAAAACTTGTGTTTTTAAAGAAATCATGTAAACCTTCTAGAAGCTGTGATTTTAAAAAACGGGGGAAGTAAGGTTTTCCTATTTCTGGACGCATGCGCAAACTATACAAAGTCGTTATGACGTAGAATGTGCATACCTTGTTGATTCCATTTATGAAATAAAACACATTTTCTAAAAAGTCGTATTTTTTACGAAATGATGTAAACCTTCTAGAAGCTGTGATTTTAAAAAATGGGGGAAGTAAGCTTTTCTAATTTCCAAACGAATGGGCAAACTATAGAAAGTCGTTATGACCTAGAATGTGTATACTTTGTTGATTCCATTTATGAAATAAAACACATTTTCTAAAAACTTGTGTTTTTAAAGAAATCATGTAAACCTTCTAGAAGCTGTGATTTTAAAAAACGAGGGAAGTAAGCTTTTCTTATTTCCAGACGTATGCGCAAACTATAGAAATTCGTTATGACGTAGAATGTGCATACTTTGTTGATTCCATTTATGAAATAAAACACATTTTCTAAAAACTCGTGTTTTTTATGAAATCATGTAAACCTTCTAGAAGCTGTGATTTTAAAAAACGGGGGAAGTAAGCTTTTCTTATTTCCAAAGGCATGCGCAAACTATAGAAAGTCGTTATGACATAGAATGTGCATACTTTGTTGATTCCATTTATGAAATAAAACACATTTTCTAAAAACTCGTGTTTTTTAAGAAATAATGTAAACCTTCTAAAAGCTGTGATTTTAAAAAACGGGGGAAGTAAGCTTTTCTTATTTCCGGATTCATGCACAAACTATAGAAAGTCGTTATGACGTAGAATGTGCATACTTTGTAGATTCCATTTATGAAATAAAACACATTTTCTAAAAACTCTTGTTTTTTACCAAATCATGTAAACCTTCTAGAAGCTGTGATTTTAAAAATCGGGGGAAGTAAGCTTTTCTTATTTCCAAATGCATGCGCAAACTATAGAAAGTCGTTATGACGTAGAATGTGCATACTTTGTTGATTCCATTTATGAAATAAAACACATTTTCTAAAAACTCCTGTTTTTTAACAAATCATGTAAACCTTCTAGAAGCTGTGATTTTAAAAAACGGGGGAAGTAAGCTTTTCTTATTTCCGGACGCATGCGCAAACTATAGAAAGTCCTTATGACGTAGAATGTGCATATTATGTCGATTCCATTTATGAAATAAAACACATTTTCTAAAAACTCGTGTTTTTTACGAAATCATGTAAACCTTCTAGAAGCTGTGATTTTAAAAAACGGTGGAAGTAAGCTTTTCTTATTTCCGGTCGAATGCGGAAACTATAGAAAGTTGTTATAACGTAGAATGTGCATACTTTGTTGATTCCATTTATGAAATAAAACACATTTTCTAAAAACTCGTGTTTTTTAAGAAATCATGTAAACCTTCTAGAAGCTGTGATTTTAAAAAACGGTGGAAGTAAGCTTTTCTTATTTCCTGATGAATGTGCAAACTATAGAAAGTCGTTATGACGTAGAATGTGCATAATTTGTAGATTCCATTTATGAAATAAAACACATTTTCTAAAACCTCGTGTTTTTTACGAAATCATGTAAACCTTCTAGAAGCTGTGATTTTAAAAAACGGTGGAAGTAAGCTTTTCTTATTTCCGGACGAATGTGCAAACTATAGGAATTCGTTATGACATAGAATGTGCATACTTTGTAGATTCCATTTATGAAATAAAACAAATTTTCTAAAAACTCGTGTTTTTTACGAAATCATGTAAACCTTCTATAAGCTATGATTTTAAAAAACGGTGGAAGTAAGCTTTTCTTATTTCCGGACGCATGGGCAAACTATAGAAAGTCGTTATGACGTAGAATGTGCATGCTTTCTTGATTCCATTGATCAAATAAAACACATTTTCTAAAAACTCGTGTTTTTTAAGAAATCATGTAAACCTTCTAGAAGCTGTGATTTTAAAAAACGAGGGAAGTAAGCTTTTCTTATTTCCAGACGCATGCGCAAACTATAGAAAGTCGTTATGACGTAGAATGTGCATACTTTGTTGATTCCATTTATGAAATAAAACACATTTTCTAAAAACTCGTGTTTTTTAAGAAATTATGTAAACCTTGTAGAAGCTGTGATTTTAAAAAACGGTGGAAGTAAGCTTTTCTTATTTCCGGACGCATGCGCAAACAATAGAAAGTCGTTATGACGTAGAATGTGCATACTTTGTTGATTCCATTTATGAAATAAAACAAATCTTCTAAAAAGTCATGTTTTTTACAAAATCATGTAAACCTTCTGGAAGCTGTGATTTTAAAAAACGGGGGAAGTAAGCTTTTCTTATTTCCGTACGCATGCGCAAACTATAGAAAGTCGTTATGACGTAGAATGTGCATGCTTTCTTGATTCCATTTATCAAATAAAACACATTTTCTAAAAACTCGTGTTTTTTAAGAAATCATGTAAACCTTCTAGAAGTTGTGATTTTAAAAAACGAGGGAAGTAAGCTTTTCTTATTTCCACACGCATGCGCAAACTATAGAAAGTCGTTATGACGTAGAATGTGCATACTTTGTTGATTCCATTTATGAAATAAAACACATTTTCTAAAAACTCGTGTTTTTTACGAAATCATGTAAACCTTCTAGAAGCTGTGATTTTAAAAAACGGTTGAAGTAAGCTTTTCTTATTTCCGGACGCATGCGCAAACTATAGAAAGTCGTTATGATGTAGAATATGCATACTTTGTTGATTCCATTTGTGAAATAAAACACATTTTCTAAAAACTCATCTTTTTTAACAAATCATGTAAACCTTCTAGAAGCTGTGATTTTAAAAAACAGGGGAAGTTAGCTTTTCTTATTTCCAAACTCATGCGCAAACTATAGAAATTCGTTATGACGTAGAATGTGCATACTTTGTTGATTCCATTTATGAAATAAAACACATTTTCTAAAAACTCATGTTTTTTACGAAATCGTGTAAACCTTCTAGAAGCTGTGATTTTAAAAAACGGGGGAAGTAACCTTTTCTTATTTCCGGACGCATGCGCAAACTATAGAAAGTCGTTATGACGTAGAATGTGCATACTTTGTAGATTCCATTTATGAAATAAAACACATTTTCTAAAAACTCGTGTTTTTTACGAAATCATGTAAACCTTCTAGAAGCTATGATTTTAAAAAATGGGGGAAGTAAGCTTTTCTTATTTCCAAAGGCATGTGCAAACTATAGAAAGTCGTTATGACATAGAATGTCGATACTTTGCTGATTCCATTTATGAAATAAAACACATTTTCTAAAAACTTGTGTTTTTAAAGAAATCATGTAAACCTTCTAGAAGCTGTGATTTTAAAAAACGGGGGAAGTAAGGTTTTCCTATTTCTGGACGCATGCGCAAACTATACAAAGTCGTTATGACGTAGAATGTGCATACCTTGTTGATTCCATTTATGAAATAAAACACATTTTCTAAAAAATCGTATTTTTTACGAAATGATGTAAACCTTCTAGAAGCTGTGATTTTAAAAAATGGGGGAAGTAAGCTTTTCTAATTTCCAAACGAATGGGCAAACTATAGAAAGTCGTTATGACCTAGAATGTGTATACTTTGTTGATTCCATTTATGAAATAAAACACATTTTCTAAAAACTCGTGTTTTTAAAGAAATCATGTAAACCTTCTAGAAGCTGTGATTTTAAAAAACGAGGGAAGTAAGCTTTTCTTATTTCCAGACGCATGCGCAAACTATAGAAAGTCGTTATGACGTAGAATGTGCATACTTTGTTGATTCCATTTATGAAATAAAACACATTTTCTAAAAACTCGTGTTTTTTATGAAATCATGTAAACCTTCTAGAAGCTGTGATTTTAAAAAACGGGGGAAGTAAGCTTTTCTTATTTCCAAAGGCATGCGCAAACTATAGAAAGTCGTTATGACATAGAATGTGCATACTTTGTTGATTCCATTTATGAAATAAAACACATTTTATAAAAACTCGTGTTTTTTAAGAAATAATGTAAACCTTCTAAAAGCTGTGATTTTAAAAAACGGGGGAAGTAAGCTTTTCTTATTTCCGGATTCATGCACAAACTATAGAAAGTCGTTATGACGTAGAATGTGCATACTTTGTAGATTCCATTTATGAAATAAAACACATTTTCTAAAAACTCGTGTTTTTTACCAAATCATGTAAACCTTCTAGAAGCTGTGATTTTAAAAATCGGGGGAAGTAAGCTTTTCTTATTTCCAAACGCATGCGCAAACTATAGAAAGTCGTTATGACGTAGAATGTGCATACTTTGTTGATTCCATTTATGAAATAAAACACATTTTCTAAAAACTCCTGTTTTTTAACAAATCATGTAAACCTTCTAGAAGCTGTGATTTTAAAAAACGGGGGAAGTAAGCTTTTCTTATTTCCGGACGCATGCGCAAACTATAGAAAGTCCTTATGACGTATAATGTGCATATTATGTCGATTCCATTTATGAAATAAAACACATTTTCTAAAAACTCGTGTTTTTTACGAAATCATGTAAACCTCCTAGAAGCTGTGATTTTAAAAAACGGTGGAAGTAAGCTTTTCTTATTTCCGGTCGAATGCGGAAACTATAGAAAGTCGTTATAACGTAGAATGTGCATACTTTGTTGATTCCATTTATGAAATAAAACACATTTTCTAAAAACTCGTGTTTTTTAAGAAATCATGTAAACCTTCTAGAAGCTGTGATTTTAAAAAACGGTGGAAGTAAGCTTTTCTTATTTCCTGATGAATGTGCAAACTATAGAAAGTCGTTATGACGTAGAATGTGCATAATTTGTAGATTCCATTTATGAAATAAAACACATTTTCTAAAACCTCGTGTTTTTTACGAAATCATGTAAACCTTCTAGAAGCTGTGATTTTAAAAAACGGTGGAAGTAAGCTTTTCTTATTTCCGGACGAATGTGCAAACTATAGGAATTCGTTATGACATAGAATGTGCATACTTTGTAGATTCCATTTATGAAATAAAACAAATTTTCTAAAAACTCGTGTTTTTTACGAAATCATGTAAACCTTCTATAAGCTATGATTTTAAAAAACGGTGGAAGTAAGCTTTTCTTATTTCCGGACGCATGGGCAAACTATAGAAAGTCGTTATGACGTAGAATGTGCATGCTTTCTTGATTCCATTTATCAAATAAAACACATTTTCTAAGAACTCATGTTTTTTAAGAAATCATGTAAACCTTCTAGAAGCTGTGATTTTAAAAAACGAGGGAAGTAAGCTTTTCTTATTTCCGGACGCATGCGCAAACTATAGAAAGTCGTTATGACGTAGAATGTGCATACTTTGTTGATTCCATTTATGAAATAAAACACATTTTCTAAAAACTCGTGTTTTTTAAGAAATTATGTAAACCTTGTAGAAGCTGTGATTTTAAAAAACGGTGGAAGTAAGCTTTTCTTATTTCCGGACGCATGCGCAAACAATAGAAAGTCGTTATGACGTAGAATGTGCATACTTTGTTGATTCCATTTATGAAATAAAACAAATCTTCTAAAAAGTCATGTTTTTTACAAAATCATCTAAACCTTCTGGAAGCTGTGATTTTAAAAAACGGGGGAAGTAAGCTTTTCTTATTTCCGTACGCATGCGCAAACTATAGAAAGTCGTTATGACGTAGAATGTGCATGCTTTCTTGATTCCATTTATCAAATAAAACACATTTTCTAAAAACTCGTGTTTTTTAAGAAATCATGTAAACCTTCTAGAAGTTGTGATTTTAAAAAATGAGGGAAGTAAGCTTTTCTTATATCCACACGCATGCGCAAACTATAGAAAGTCGTTATGACGTAGAATGTGCATACTTTGTTGATTCCATTTATGAAATAAAACACATTTTCTAAAAAGTCATGTTTTTTACAAAATCATGTAAACCTTCTGGAAGCTGTGATTTTAAAAAACGGGGGAAGTAAGCTTTTCTTATTTCCGTACGCATGCGCAAACTATAGAAAGTCGTTATGACGTAGAATGTGCATGCTTTCTTGATTCCATTTATCAAATAAAACACATTTTCTAAAAACTCGTGTTTTTTAAGAAATCATGTAAACCTTCTAGAAGTTGTGATTTTAAAAAACGAGGGAAGTAAGCTTTTCTTATTTCCAGACGCATGCGCAAACTATAGAAATTCGTTATGACATAGAATGTGCATAATTTGTAGATTCCATTTATGAAATAAAACACATTTTCTAAAAACTCGTGTTTTTTACGAAATAATGTAAACCTTCTAGAAGCTGTGATTTTAAAAAACGGTGGAAGTAACCTTTTCTTATTTCCGGACGCATGCGCAAACTATAGAAAGTCGTTATGAAGTAGAATGTGCATACTTTGTTGATTCCATTTATGAAATAAAACACATTTTCTAAAAACTCATATTTTTTACGAAATCATGTAAACCTTCTAGAAGCTGTGATTTTAAAAAACGGGGGAAGTAAGCTTTTCTTATTTCCAAATGCATGCGCAAACTATAGAAATTCGTTATGACGTAGAATGTGCATACTTTGTTGATTCCATTTCTGAAATAAAAGTCATTTTCTAAAAACACTTGTTTTTTAAGAAATCATGTAAACCTTCTAGAAGCTGTGATTTTAAAAAACGGGGGAAGTAAGCTTTTCTTATTTCCAAACGCATGCACAAACTATAGAAATTCGTTATGACGTAGAATGTGCATACTTTGTTGATTCCATTTATGAAATAAAACACATTTTCTAAAAACTCGTGTTTTTTAAGATATCATGTAAACCCTCTAGAAGCTGTGATTTTAAAAAACAAGGGAAGTAAGCTTTTCTTATTTCCAAACGCATGCGCAAAATATAGAAAGTCGTTATGACGTAGAATGTGCATACTTTGTAGATTCCATTTATGAAATAAAACACATTTTCTAAAAACTCGTGTTTTTTACCAAATCATGTAAACCTTCTAGAAGCTGTGATTTTAAAAATCGGGGGAAGTAAGCTTTTCTTATTTCCAAACGCATGCGCAAACTATAGAAAGTCGTTATGACGTAGAATGTGCATACTTTGTTGATTCCATTTATGAAATAAAACACATTTTCTAAAAACTCCTGTTTTTTAACAAATCATGTAAACCTTCTAGAAGCTGTGATTTTAAAAAACGGGGGAAGTAAGCTTTTCTTATTTCCGGACGCATGCGCAAACTATAGAAAGTCCTTATGACGTATAATGTGCATATTATGTCGATTCCATTTATGAAATAAAACACATTTTCTAAAAACTCGTGTTTTTTACGAAATCATGTAAACCTCCTAGAAGCTGTGATTTTAAAAAACGGTGGAAGTAAGCTTTTCTTATTTCCGGTCGAATGCGGAAACTATAGAAAGTCGTTATAACGTAGAATGTGCATACTTTGTTGATTCCATTTATGAAATAAAACACATTTTCTAAAAACTCGTGTTTTTTAAGAAATCATGTAAACCTTCTAGAAGATGTGATTTTAAAAAACGGTGGAAGTAAGCTTTTCTTATTTCCTGATGAATGTGCAAACTATAGAAAGTCGTTATGACGTAGAATGTGCATAATTTGTAGATTCCATTTATGAAATAAAACACATTTTCTAAAACCTCGTGTTTTTTACGAAATCATGTAAACCTTCTAGAAGCTGTGATTTTAAAAAACGGTGGAAGTAAGCTTTTCTTATTTCCGGACGAATGTGCAAACTATAGGAATTCGTTATGACATAGAATGTGCATACTTTGTAGATTCCATTTATGAAATAAAACAAATTTTCTAAAAACTCGTGTTTTTTACGAAATCATGTAAACCTTCTATAAGCTATGATTTTAAAAAACGGTGGAAGTAAGCTTTTCTTATTTCCGGACGCATGGGCAAACTATAGAAAGTTGTTATGACGTAGAATGTGCATGCTTTCTTGATTCCATTTATCAAATAAAACACATTTTCTAAGAACTCGTGTTTTTTAAGAAATCATGTAAACCTTCTAGAAGCTGTGATTTTAAAAAACGAGGGAAGTAAGCTTTTCTTATTTCCGGACGCATGCGCAAACTATAGAAAGTCGTTATGACGTAGAATGTGCATACTTTGTTGATTCCATTTATGAAATAAAACACATTTTCTAAAAACTCGTGTTTTTTAAGAAATTATGTAAACCTTGTAGAAGCTGTGATTTTAAAAAACGGTGGAAGTAAGCTTTTCTTATTTCCGGACGCATGCGCAAACAATAGAAAGTCGTTATGACGTAGAATGTGCATACTTTGTTGATTCCATTTATGAAATAAAACAAATCTTCTAAAAAGTCATGTTTTTTACAAAATCATGTAAACCTTCTGGAAGCTGTGATTTTAAAAAACGGGGGAAGTAAGCTTTTCTTATTTCCGTACGCATGCGCAAACTATAGAAAGTCGTTATGACGTAGAATGTGCATGCTTTCTTGATTCCATTTATCAAATAAAACACATTTTCTAAAAACTCGTGTTTTTTAAGAAATCATGTAAACCTTCTAGAAGTTGTGATTTTAAAAAATGAGGGAAGTAAGCTTTTCTTATATCCACACGCATGCGCAAACTATAGAAAGTCGTTATGACGTAGAATGTGCATACTTTGTTGATTCCATTTATGAAATAAAACACATTTTCTAAAAAGTCATGTTTTTTACAAAATCATGTAAACCTTCTGGAAGCTGTGATTTTAAAAAACGGGGGAAGTAAGCTTTTCTTATTTCCGTACGCATGCGCAAACTATAGAAAGTCGTTATGACGTAGAATGTGCATGCTTTCTTGATTCCATTTATCAAATAAAACACATTTTCTAAAAACTCGTGTTTTTTAAGAAATCATGTAAACCTTCTAGAAGTTGTGATTTTAAAAAACGAGGGAAGTAAGCTTTTCTTATTTCCAGACGCATGCACAAACTATAGAAATTCGTTATGACATAGAATGTGCATAATTTGTAGATTCCATTTATGAAATAAAACACATTTTCTAAAAACTCGTGTTTTTTACGAAATAATGTAAACCTTCTAGAAGCTGTGATTTTAAAAAACGGTGGAAGTAAGCTTTTCTTATTTCCGGACGCATGCGCAAACTATAGAAAGTCGTTATGAAGTAGAATGTGCATACTTTGTTGATTCCATTTATGAAATAAAACACATTTTCTAAAAACTCATATTTTTTACGAAATCATGTAAACCTTCTAGAAGCTGTGATTTTAAAAAACGGGGGAAGTAAGCTTTTCTTATTTCCAAATGCATGCGCAAACTATAGAAATTCGTTATGACGTAGAATGTGCATACTTTGTTGATTCCATTTCTGAAATAAAAGTCATTTTCTAAAAACACTTGTTTTTTAAGAAATCATGTAAACCTTCTAGAAGCTGTGATTTTAAAAAACGGGGGAAGTAAGCTTTTCTTATTTCCAAACGCATGCACAAACTATAGAAATTCGTTATGACATAGAATGTGCATACTTTGTTGATTCCATTTATGAAATAAAACACATTTTCTAAAAACTCGTGTTTTTTAAGATATCATGTAAACCCTCTAGAAGCTGTGATTTTAAAAAACAAGGGAAGTAAGCTTTTCTTATTTCCAAACGCATGCGCAAAATATAGAAAGTCGTTATGACGTAGAATGTGCATACTTTGTAGATTCCATTTATGAAATAAAACACATTTTCAAAAAACTCGTGTTTTTTAAGATATCATGTAAACCCTCTAGAAGTTGTGATTTTAAAAAACGGGGGAAGTAAGCTTTTCTTATTTCCAAACGCATGAGCAAATTATAGAAAGTCGTTATGACGTAGAATGTGCATACTTTGTTGATTCCATTTATGAAATAAAACACATTTTCTAAAAACTCGTGTTTTTTAAGATATCATGTAAACCCTCTAGAAGCTGTGATTTTAAAAAACGAGGGAAGTAAGCTTTTCTTATTTCCAAACGCATGCGCAAAATATAGAAAGTCGTTATGACGTAGAATGTGCATACTTTGTAGATTCCATTTATGAAATAAAACACATTTTCAAAAAACTCGTGTTTTTTACGAAGTCATGTAAACCTTCTAGAAGCTATGATTTTAAAAAACGGGGGAAGTAAGCTTTTCTTATTTCCGGACGGATGCGCAAACTATAGAAAGTCGTTATGACGAAGAATGTGCATACTTTGTAGATTCCATTTATGAAATAAAACACATTTTCTAAAAACTCATGTTTTTTACGAAATCATGTAAACCTTCTAGAAGCTATTATTTTAAAAAATGGTGGAAGTAAGCTTTTTTTATTTCCGGATGCATGCGCAAACTATAGAAAGTCGTTATGACGTAGAATGTGCATACTTTGTACATTCCATTTATGAAATAAAACACATTTTCTAAAAACTTGTTTTTTTTACGAAATCATGTAAACCTTCTAGAAGCTATGATTTTAAAAAACAGTGGAAGTAATCTTTTCTTATTTCCGGACGCATGCGCAAACTATAGAAAGTCATTATGACGTAGAATGTGCATACTTTGTACATTCCATTTATGAAATAAAACACATTTTCTAAAAACTCGTGTTTTTTAACAAATCATGTAAACCTTTTAGAAGCTGTGATTTTAAAAAACGGGGGAAGTAAGCTTTTCCTATTTCCAAACGCATTCGCAAACTATAGAAAGTCGTTATGATGTCGAATGTGCATACTTTGTTGATTCCATTTATGAAATAAAACACATTTTCTAAAAACTCTTGTTTTTTACGAAATCATGTAAACCTTCTAGAAGTTGTGATTTTAAAAAATGGGGGAAGTAACATTTTACTATTTCCGGACGCATGCGCAAACTATAGAATGTCGTTATGACGTAGAATGTGCATACTATGTTGATTCCATTTATGAAATAAAACACATTTTCTAAAAACTCGTGTTTTTTACGAAATCATGTAAACCTTCTAGAAGCTGTGATTTTAAAAAACGGTGGAAGTAAGCTTTTATTATTTCCGGATGAATGTGCAAACTATAGAAAGTCGTTATGACGTAGAATGTGCATACTTTGAAGATTCCATTTATGAAATAAAACACTTTTTCTAAAAACTCGTGTTTTTTACGAAATCATGTAAACCTTCTAGAAGCTGTGATTTTAAAAAACGGTGGAAGTAAGCTTTTCTTATTTCCGGACGAATGCGCAAACTATAGAAAGTCGTTATGACATAGAATGTGCATACTTTGTAGATTCCATTTATGAAATAAAACACATTTTCTAAAAACTCGTGTTTTTTACGAAATCATGTAAACCTCCTAGAAGCTGTGATTTTAAAAAACGGTGGAAGTAAGCTTTTCTCATTTCCGGACGCATGCGCAAACTATAGAAAGTCGTTATGACGTAGAATGTGCATACTTTGTTGATTCCATTTATGAAATAAAACACATTTTCTAAAAACTCGTGTTTTTTACGAAATCATGTAAACCTTCTAGAAGCTGTGATTTTAAAAAACGGGGGAAGTAAGCTTTTCTTATTTCCAAACGCATGCGCAAACTATAGAAAGTCATTATGACGTAGAATGTGCATACTTTGTTGATTCCATTTATGAAATAAAACACATTATCTAAAAACTCGTGTTTTTTAACAAATCATGTAAACCTTCTAGAAGCTGTGATTTTAAAAAACGGGGGAAGTAAGCTTTTCTTATTTCCAAACGCATGGGCAAACTATAGAAAGTCGTTATGATGTAGAATGTGCATACTTTGTTGATTCCATTTATGAAAAAAAACACATTTTCTAAAAACTCGTGTTTTTTAAGAAATCATGTAAACCTTCTGGAAGCTGTGATTTTAAAAAACGGGGGAAGTAAGCTTTTCTTATTTCCAGATGAAAGCGCAAACTATAGAAAGTCGTTATGACGTAGAATGTACATAATTTGTAGATTTCATTTATGAAATAAAACACATTTTCTAAAAACTCATGTTTTTTACGAAATCATGTAAACCTTCTAGAAGCTGTGATTTTAAAAAACGGTAGAAGTAAGCTTTTCTTATTTCCGGACGCATACGCAAACTATAGAAAGTCGTTATGACATATAATGTGCATACTTTGTTTATTCCATTTATGAAATAAAACACATTTTCTAAAAACTCGTGTTTTTTACGAAATCATGTAAACCTCCTAGAAGCTGTGATTTTAAAAAACGGTGGAAGTAAGCTTTTCTTATTTCCGGACGCATGCGCAAACTATAGAAAGTCGTTATGACGTAGAATGTGCATACTTTGTAGATTCCATTTATGAAATAAAACCCATTTTCTAAAAACTCGTGTTTTTTACGAAATAATGTAAACCTTCTAGAAGCTGTGATTTTAAAAAACGGTGGATGTAAGCTTTTCTTATTTCCGGACGCATGCGCAAACTATAGAAAGTCGTTATGACGTAGAATGTGCATACTTTGTACATTCCATTTATGAAATAAAACACATTTTCTAAAAACTCGTGTTTTTTACGAAATTATGTAAACCTTCTAGAAGCTCTGATTTTAAAAAACGGGGGAAGTAAGCTTTTCTTATTTCCAAATGCATGCGCAAACTATAGAAATTCATTATGACGTAGAATGTGCATACTTTGTTGATTCCATTTCTGAAATAAAACACATTTTCTAAAAACTCTTGTTTTTTAAGAAATCATGTAAACCTTCTAGAAGCTGTGATTTTAAAAAATGGGGGAAGTAAGCTTTTCTTATTTCCAAACGCATGCGCAAACTATAGAAAGTCGTTAAGACGTAGAATGTGCATACTTTGTTGATTCCATTTATGAAATAAAACACATTTTCTAAAAACTTGTGTTTCTTAAGAAATCATGTAAACCCTCTAGAAGCTGTGATTTTAAAAAACGAGGGAAGTAAGCTTTTCTTATTTCCAAACGCATGCGCAAAATATAGAAAGTCGTTATGACGTAGAATGTGCATACTTTGGAGATTCCATTTATGAAATAAAACACATTTTAAAAAAACTCGTGTTTTTACGAAATCATTTATGCATACTTTCGCCAATTTGCAATTTTTCAAGACTCATTTCGCCCAATTTTTATGGGGTAAACTCGTTTCACTCTAAAAATCGCCAAATTATTCTATATACTATATAAAATCATTAGAAATTGAAATAATTTCAGAAAAATATCGGAAAATATTTTATAGTTGAAATTTTAAGAATTGGTAAGACTCGCCAAGGTTTATACACTTTTAAATAAGTATGGGTCCTTAAAATTATCCCTGCTTTGTAGATTCCATTTATGAAATAAAACACATTTTCTAAAAACTTGTGTTTTTTACGAAATCATGTAAACCTTCTAGAAGCTGTGATTTTAAAAAACGGTGGAAGTAAGCTTTTCTTATTTCCGGACGAATGCGCAAACTATAGAAAGTCGTTATGACGTAGAATGTGCATACTTTGTTGATTCCATTTATCTAATAAAACACATTTTATAATAAATCGTGTTTTTTAAGAAATCATGTAAACCTTCTAGAAGCTGTGATTTTAAAAAATGGTGGAAGTAAGCTTTTCTTATTTTTGGATACATGCGCAAACTATAGAAAGTCGTTATGACGTAGAATGTGCATACTTTGTATATTCCATTTATGAAATAAAACACATTTTCTAAAAACTCGTGTATTTTACGAAATCATGTAAACCTTCTAGAAGCTGTGATTTTAAAAAACGTTGGAAGTAAGCTTTTCTTATTTCCGGACGCATGCGCAAACTATAGAAAGTCGTTATGACATAGAATGTACATACTTTGTAGATTCCATTTATGAAATAAAACACATTTTCTGAAAACTCGTGTTTTTTACGAAATCATGTAAACCTTCTAGAAGCTGTGATTTTAAAAAACGGTGGAAGTAAGCTTTTTTTATTTCCGGACGCATGCGCAAACTATAGAAAGTCGTTGTGACGTAGAATGTGCATACTTTGTAGATTCCATTTATGAAATAAAACACATTTTCTAAAAACTCTTTTTTTTACGAAATCATGTAAACCTTCTAGAAGCTGTGGTTTTAAAAAATGGTGGAAGTAAGCTTTTCTTATTTCCGGATGAATGCGTAAACTATAGAAAGTCGTTATGATGTAGAATGTGCATACTTTGTTGATTCCATTTATGAAATAAAACACATTTTCTAAAAACTCGTGTTTTAAGAAATCATGTAAACCTTCTAGAAGTTGTGATTTTAAAAAACAGGGGAAGTAAGCTTTTCTTAGTTCCGGACTCATGCGCAAACTATAGAAAGTGGTTATGACGTAGAATGTGCATACTTTGTAGATTCCATTTATGAAATAAAACACACTTTCTAAAAACTCATGTTTTTTACGAAATCATGTCAACCTTCTAGAAGCTGTGATTTTAAAAAACGGTGGAAGTAAGCTTTTCTCATTTCCGGACGCATGCGCAAACTATAGAAAGTCGTTATGATGTAGAATGTGCATACTTTGAAGCAAGGATAATTTTAGGGGCGAAATTTAGCCCATGGGCTATTTTTCCAAGATTTTTTCCAAAAAAAGATTCGCCAATTTGCAATTTTTCAAGACTCATTTCGCCCAATTTTTATGGGGTAAACTCGTTTCACTCTAAAAATCGCCAAATTATTCTATATACTATATAAAATCATTAGAAATTGAAATAATTTCAGAAAAATATCGGAAAATATTTTATAGTTGACATTTTAAGAATTGGTAAGACTCGCCAAGGTTTATACACTTTTAAATAAGTATGGGTCCTTAAAATTATCCCTGCTTTGTAGATTCCATTTATGAAATAAAACACATTTTCTAAAAACTTGTGTTTTTTACGAAATCATGTAAACCTTCTAGAAGCTGTGATTTTAAAAAACGGTGGAAGTAAGCTTTTCTTATTTCCGGACGAATGCACAAACTATAGAAAGTCGTTATGACGTAGAATGTGCATACTTTGTTGATTCCATTTATGAAATAAAACACATTTTCTAAAAACTCGTGTTTTTTAAGAAATCATGTAAACCTTCTAGAAGCTGTGATTTTAAAAAACGGTGGAAGTAAGCTTTTCTTATTTTTGGACGCATGTGCAAACTATAGAAAGTCGTTATGACGTAGAATGTGCATACTTTGTATATTCCATTTATGAAATAAAACACATTTTCTAAAAACTCGTGTATTTTACGAAATCATGTAAACCTCCTAGAAGCTGTGATTTTAAAAAACGGTGGAAGTAAGCTTTTCTTATTTCCGGACGCATGCGCAAACTATAGAAAGTCGTTATGACGTAGAATGTGCATACTTTGTTGATTCCATTTATGAAATAAAACACATTTTCTAAAAACTCGTGTTTTTTACGAAATCATGTAAACCTTCTAGAAGCTGTGATTTTAAAAAACGGGGGAAGTACGCTTTTCTTATTTCCAAACGCATGCGCAAACTATAGAAAGTCATTATGACGTAGAATGTGCATACTTTGTTGATTCCATTTATGAAATAAAACACATTATCTAAAAACTCGTGTTTTTTAACAAATCATGTAAACCTTCTAGAAGCTGTGATTTTAAAAAACGGGGGAAGTAAGCTTTTCTTATTTCCAAACGCATGGGAAAACTATAGAAAGTCGTTATGATGTAGAATGTGCATACTTTGTTGATTCCATTTATGAAAAAATAACACATTTTCTAAAAACTCGTGTTTTTTAAGAAATCATGTAAACCTTCTGGAAGCTGTGATTTTAAAAAACGGGGGAAGTAAGCTTTTCTTATTTCCAGATGAAAGCGCAAACTATAGAAAGTCGTTATGACGTAGAATGTGCATAATTTATAGATTTCATTTATGAAATAAAACACATTTTCTAAAAACTCATGTTTTTTACGAAATCATGTAAACCTTCTAGAAGCTGTGATTTTAAAAAACGGTAGAAGTAAGCTTTTCTTATTTCCGGACGCATACGCAAACTATAGAAAGTCGTTATGACATATAATGTGCATACTTTGTTGATTCCATTTATGAAATAAAACACATTTTCTAAAAACTCGTGTTTTTTACGAAATCATGTAAACCTTCTAGAAGCTGTGATTTTAAAAAACGGTGGAAGTAAGCTTTTCTTATTTCCGGACGAATGCGCAAACTATAGAAAGTCGTTATGACATAGAATGTGCATACTTTGTAGATTCCATTTATGAAATAAAACACATTTTCTAAAAACTCGTGTTTTTTACGAAATCATGTAAACCTCCTAGAAGCTGTGATTTTAAAAAACGGTGGAAGTAAGCTTTTCTTATTTCCGGACGCATGCGCAAACTATAGAAAGTCGTTATGACGTAGAATGTGCATACTTTGTAGATTCCATTTATGAAATAAAACTCATTTTCTAAAAACTCGTGTTTTTTACGAAATAATGTAAACCTTCTAGAAGCTGTGATTTTAAAAAACGGTGGAAGTAAGCTTTTCTTATTTCCGGACGCATGCGCAAACTATAGAAAGTCGTTATGACGTAGAATGTGCATACTTTGTAGATTCCATTTATGAAATAAAACACATTTTCTAAAAACTCATGTTTTTTACGAAATCATGTAAACCTTCTAGAAGCTGTGATTTTAAAAAACGGGGGAAGTAAGCTTTTCTTATTTCCAAATGCATGCGCAAACTATAGAAATTCGTTATGACGTAGAATGTGCATACTTTGTTGATTCCATTTCTGAAATAAAACACATTTTCTAAAAACTCTTGTTTTTTAAGAAATCATGTAAACCTTCTAGAAGCTGTGATTTTAAAAAACGGGGGAAGTAAGCTTTTCTTATTTCCAAACGCATGCGCAAACCATAGAAAGTCGTTAAGACGTAGAATGTGCATACTTTGTTGATTCCATTTATGAAATAAAACACATTTTCTAAAAGCTTGTGTTTCTTAAGAAATCATGTAAACCCTCTAGAAGCTGTGACTTTAAAAAACGAGGGAAGTAAGCTTTTCTTATTTCCAAACGCATGCGCAAAATATAGAAAGTCGTTATGACGTAGAATGTGCATACTTTGTAGATTCCATTTATGAAATAAAACACATTTTCAAAAAACTCGTGTTTTTACGAAATCATGTAAACCTTCTAGAAGCTATGATTTTAAAAAACGGGCGAAGTAAGCTTTTCTTATTTCCGGACGCATGCGCAAACTATAGAAAGTCGTTATGACGAAGAATGTGCATACTTTGTAGATTCCATTTATGAAATAAAACACATTTTCTAAAAAGTCATGTTTTTTACGAAATCATGTAAACCTTCTAGAAGCTATTATTTTAAAAAATGGTGGAAGTAAGCTTTTTTTATTTCCGGATGCATGCGCAAACTATAGAAAGTCGTTATGACGTAGAATGTGCATACTTTGTACATTCCATTTATGAAATAAAACACATTTTCAAAAAGCTTGTTTTTTTTACGAAATCATGTAAACCTTCTAGAAGCTATGATTTTAAAAAACGGGGGAAGTAAGCTTTTCTTATTTCCGGACGCATGCGTAAACTATAGAAAGTCATTATGACGTAGAATGTGCATACTTTGTACATTCCATTTATGAAATAAAACACATTTTCTAAAACCTCGTGTTTTTTAACAAATCATGTAAACCTTTTAGAAGCTGTGATTTTAAAAAACGGGGGAAGTAAGCTTTTCTTATTTCCAAACGCATGCGCAAACTATAGAAAGTCATTATGATGTCGAATGTGCATACTTTGTTGATTCCATTTATGAAATAAAACACATTTTCTAAAAACTCGTGTTTTTTACGAAATAATGTAAACCTTCTAGAAGCTGTGATTTTAAAAAACGGTGGAAGTAAGCTTTTCTTATTTCCGGACGCATGCGCAAACTATAGAAAGTTGTTCTGACGTAGAATGTTCATACTTTGTAGATTCCATTTATGAAATAAAACACATTTTCTAAAAACTCGTGTTTTTTACGAAATCATGTAAACCTTCTAGAAGCTGTGATTTTAAAAAACGGGGGAAGTAAGCTTTTCTTATTTCCAAATGCATGCGCAAACTATAGAAATTCGTTATGACGTAGAATGTGCATACTTTGTTGATTCCATTTCTGAAATAAAACACATTTTCTAAAAACTCTTGTTTTTTAAGAAATCATGTAAACCTTCTAGAAGCTGTGATTTTAAAAAACGGGGGAAGTAAGCTTTTCTTATTTCCAAACCCATGCGCAAACCATAGAAGGTCGTTAAGACGTAGAATGTGCATACTTTGTTGATTCCATTTATGAAATAAAACACATTTTCTAAAAACTTGTGTTTCTTAAGAAATCATGTAAACCCTCTAGAAGCTGTGATTTTAAAAAACGAGGGAAGTAAGCTTTTCTTATTTCCAAACGCATGCGCAAAATATAGAAAGTCGTTATGACGTAGAATGTGCATACTTTGTAGATTCCATTTATGAAATAAAACACATTTTCAAAAAACTCGTGTTTTTACGAAATCATGTAAACCTTCTAGAAGCTATGATTTTAAAAAAACGGGCGAAGTAAGCTTTTCTTATTTCCGGACGCATGCGCAAACTATAGAAAGTCGTTATGACGAAGAATGTGCATACTTTGTAGATTCCATTTATGAAATAAAACACATTTTCTAAAAAGTCGTGTTTTTTACGAAATCATGTAAACCTTCTAGAAGCTATTATTTTAAAAAATGGTGGAAGTAAGCTTTTTTTATTTCCGGATGCATGCGCAAACTATAGAAAGTCGTTATGACGTAGAATGTGCATACTTTGTACATTCCATTTATGAAATAAAACACATTTTCTAAAAGCTTGTTTTTTTTACGAAATCATGTAAACCTTCTAGAAGCTATGATTTTAAAAAACGGGGGAAGTAAGCTTTTCTTATTTCCGGACGCATGCGCAAACTATAGAAAGTCATTATGACGTAGAATGTGCATACTTTGTACATTCCATTTATGAAATAAAACACATTTTCTAAAAACTCGTGTTTTTTAACAAATCATGTAAACCTTTTAGAAGCTGTGATTTTAAAAAACGGGGGAAGTAAGCTTTTCTTATTTCCAAACGCATGCGCAAACTATAGAAAGTCATTATGATGTCGAATGTGCATACTTTGTTGATTCCATTTATGAAATAAAACACATTTTCTAAAAACTCGTGTTTTTTACGAAATCATGTAAACCTTCTAGAAGCTGTGATTTTAAAAAACACTGGAAGTAAGCTTTTCTTATTTCCGGACGAATGCGCAAACTATAGAAAGTCGTTATGACGTAGAATGTGCATACTTTGTTGATTCCATTTATGAAATAAAACACATTTTCTAAAAACTCGTGTTTTTTAAGAAATCATGTAAACCTTCTAGAAGTTGTGATTTTAAAAAATAGGGGAAGTAAGCTTTTCTTAGTTCCGGACGCATGCGCAAACTATAGAAAGTGGTTATGATGTAGAATGTGCATACTTTGTAGATTCCATTTATGAAATAAAACACACTTTCTAAAAACTCGTGTTTTTTACGAAATCATGTCAACCTTCTAGAAGCTGTGATTTTAAAAAACGGTGGAAGTAAGCTTTTCTCATTTCCGGACGCATGCGCAAACTATAGAAAGTCGTTATGATGTAGAATGTCCATACTTTGAAGCAAGGATAATTTTAGGGGCGAAATTTAGCCCATGGGCTATTTTTCCAAGATTTTTTCCAAAAAAAGATTCGCCAATTTGCAATTTTTCAAGACTCATTTCGCCCAATTTTTATGGGGTAAACTCGTTTCACTCTAAAAATCGCCAAATTATTCTATATACTATATAAAATCATTAGAAATTGAAATAATTTCAGAAAAATATCGGAAAATATTTTATTGTTGACATTTTAAGAATTGGTAAGACTCGCCAAGGTTTATACACTTTTAAATAAGTATGGGTCCTTAAAATTATCCCTGCTTTGTAGATTCCATTTATGAAATAAAACACATTTTCTAAAAACTTGTGTTTTTTACGAAATCATGTAAACCTTCTAGAAGCTGTGATTTTAAAAAACGGTGGAAGTAAGCTTTTCTTATTTCCGGACGAATGCGCAAACTATAGAAAGTCGTTATGACGTAGAATGTGCATACTTTGTTGATTCCATTTATGAAATAAAACACATTTTCTAAAAACTCATGTTTTTTAAGAAATCATGTAAACCTTCTAGAAGCTGTGATTTTAAAAAACGGTGGAAGTAAGCTTTTCTTATTTTTGGACGCATGCGCAAACTATAGAAAGTCGTTATGACATAGAATGTGCATACTTTGTATATTCCATTTATGAAATAAAACACATTTTCTAAAAACTCGTGTATTTTACGAAATCATGTAAACCTTCTAGAAGCTGTGATTTTAAAAAACGGTGGAAGTAAGCTTTTCTTATTTCCGGACGCATGCGCAAACTATAGAAAGTCGTTATGACGTAGAATGTACATACTTTGTAGATTCCATTTATGAAATAAAACACATTTTCTGAAAACTCATGTTTTTTATGAAATCATGTAAACCTTCTAGAAGCTGTGATTTTAAAAAACGGTGGAAGTAAGCTTTTTTTCTTTCCGGACGCATGCGCAAACTATAGAAAGTCGTTGTGACGTAGAATGTGCATACTTTGTAGATTCCATTTATGAAATAAAACACATTTTCTAAAAACTCTTTTTTTTACGAAATCATGTAAACCTTCTAGAAGCTGTGGTTTTAAAAAATGGTGGAAGTAAGCTTTTCTTATTTCCGGACGAATGCGTAAACTATAGAAAGTCGTTATGATGTAGAATGTGCATACTTTGTTGATTCCATTTATGAAATAAAACATATTTTCAAAAACTCGTGTTTTTTAAGAAATCACGTAAACCTTCTAGAAGCTGTGATTTTAAAAAACGGTGGAAGTAAGCTTTTCTTATTTCCGAATGAATGCGCAAACTATAGAATGTCGTTATGACGTAGAATGTGCATACTTTGTTGATTCCATTTATGAAATAAACCACATTTTCTAAAAACTCGTGTTTTTTAAGAAATCATGTAAACCTTCTAGAAGCCGTGATTTTAAAAAACGGTGGAAGTAAGCTTTTCTTATTTCCGGACGCATGCGCAAACTATAGAAAGTCGTTATGAAGTAGAATGTGCATACTTTGTAGATTCCATTTATGAAATAAAACACATTTTCTAAAAACTCGGGTTTTTTATGAAATCATGTAAACCTTCTAGAAGCTGTGGTTTTAAAAAACGGTGGAAGTAAGGTTTTCTTATTTCCGGTCGCATGCGCAAACTATAGAAAGTCGTTATGACGTAGAATGTGCATACTTTGTTGATTCCATTTATGAAATAAAACACATTTTCTAAAAACTCGTGTTTTTTACGAAATCCTGTAAACCTTCTAGAAGCTGTGATTTTAAAAAACGGTGGAAGTTAGCTTTTCTTATTTCCGGACGCATGCGCAAGCTATAGAAAGTCCTTATGACGTAGAATGTGCATACTTTGTTGATTCCATTTATGAAATAAAACACATTTTCTAAAAACTCGTGTTTTTTAAGAAATCATGTAAACGTTCTAGAAGCTGTGATTTTAAAAAACGGGGGAAGTAAGCTTTTGTTATTTCCTAACGCATGCGCAAACTATACAAAGTCGTTATGAGGTAGAATGTGCATACTTTGTAGATTCCATTTATGAAATAAAGCACATTTTCTAAAAACTCGTGTTTTTTACGAAATCATGTAAACCTTCTAGAAGCTGTGATTTTAAAAAATGGTGGAAGTAAGCTTTTCTTATTTCTGGACGCATGCGCAAACTGTAGAAAGTCGTTATGATGTAGAATGTGCATACTTTGTAGATTGCATTTATGAAATAAAACACATTTTCTAAAAACTCGTGTTTTTTACGAAATCATGTAAACCTTCCACAAGCTGTGGTTTTAAAAAACGGTGGAAGTAAGCTTTTCTTATTTCCGGATGCATGCGCAAACTATAGAAAGTCGTTATGACGTAGAATGTGCATACTTTGTTGATTCCATTTATGAAATAAAACACATTTTCTAAAAACTCGTGTTTTTTATGAAATCATCGAAACCTTCTAGAAGCTGTGATTTTAAAAAACGGTGGAAGTAAGCTTTTCTTATTTCCGGATGAATGCGCAAACTATAGAATGTCGTTATGACGTAGAATGTGCATACTTTGTTGATTCCATTTATGAAATAAATCACATTTTCTAATAACTCGTGTTTTTTACGAAATCATGTAAACCTTCTAGAAGCTGTGATTTTAAAAAACGGGGGAAGTAAGCTTTTCTTATTTCCGGACGCATGCGAAAACTATAGAAAGTCGTTATGACGTAGAATGTGCATACTTTGTAGATTCCATTTATGAAATAAAACACATTTTCCAAAAACTCGTGTTTTTTACGAAATCATGTAAACCTTCTAGAAGCTGTGATTTTAAAAAACGGTGGAAGTAAGCTTTTCTTATTTCTGGACGAATGCGCAAACTATAGAAAGTCGTTATGACGTAGAATGTGCATACTTTGTTGATTCCATTTATGAAATAAATCACATTTTCTAAAAACTCGTGTTTTTTAGGAAATCATGTAAACCTTCTAGAAGCTATGATTTTAAAAAATGGTGGAAGTAAGCTTTTCTTATTTCCGGACGAATGCGCAAACTATAGAAAGTCGTTGTGATGTAGAATGTGCATACTTTGTTGATTCCATTTATGAAATAAAACACATTTTCTACAAACTCATGTTTTTTAAGAAATCATGTAAGCCTTCTAGAAACTGTGATTTTGAAAAACGTTGGAAGTAATCTTTTCTTATTTCCGGACGCATGCGCAAACTATAGAAAGTCATTATGATGTAGAATGTGCATACTTTGTTGATTCCATTTATGAAATAAACCACATTTTCTAAAAACTCGTGTTTTTTAAGAAATCATGTAAACCTTCTAGAAGCTGTGATTTTAAAAAACGGTGGAAGTAAGCTTTTCTTATTTCCGGACGCATGCGCAAAATATAGAAAGTCGTTATGATGTAGAATGTGCATACTTTGTAGATTCCATTTATGAAATAAAACACATTTTCTAAAAACTTGTGTTTTTTAAGAAATCATGTAAACCTTCTAGAAGCTGTGATTTTGAAAATCGGTGGAAGTAAGCTTTTCTTATTTCCGGACGAATGCGCAAACTATAGGAATTCGTTATGACATAGAATGTGCATACTTTGTTGATTCCATTTATGAAATAAAACACATTTTCTAAAAACTCATGTTTTTTACGAAATCATGTAAAGCTTCTAGAAGCTGTGATTTTAAAAAACGGTGGAAGTAATCTTTTCTTATTTCCGGATGCATGCGCAAACTATAGAAAGTCGTTATGATGTAGAATGTGCATAATTTGTAGATTCCATTTATGAAATAAAACACATTTTCTAAAAACTCGTGTTTTTTAAGAAATCATGTAAACCTTCTAGAAGTTGTGATTTTAAAAAACAGGGGAAGTAAGCTTTTCTTAGCTCCGGATGCATGCGCAAACTATAGAAAGTGGTTATGACGTAGAATGTGCATACTTTGTAGATTCCATTTATGAAATAAAACACACTTTCTAAAAACTCATGTTTTTAACGAGATCATGTCAACCTTCTAGAAGCTGTGATTTTAAAAAATGGTGGAAGTAAGCTTTTCTAATTTCCGGACGCATGCGCAAACTATAGAATGTCGTTATGATGTAGAATGTGCATACTTTGAAGCAAGGATAATTTTAGGGGCGAAATTTAGCCCATGGGCTATTTTTCCAAGATTTTTTCCAAAAAAAGATTCGCCAATTTGCATTTTTTGAAGACTCATTTCGCCCAATTTTTATGGGGTAAACTCGTTCCACTCTAAAAATCGCCAAATTATTCTATATACTATATAAAATCATTAGAAATTGAAATAATTTCAGAAAAATATCGGAAAATATTTTATAGTTGACATTTTAAGAATTGGTAAGACTCGCCAAGGTTTATACACTTTTAAATAAGTATGGGTCCTTAAAATTATCCCTACTTTGTAGATTCCATTTATGAAATAAAACACATTTTCTAAAAACTTGTGTTTTTTACGAAATCATGTAAACCTTCTAGAAGCTGTGATTTTAAAAAACGGTGGAAGTAAGCTTTTCTTATTTCCGCACAAATGCGCAAACTATAGAAAGTCGTTATGACGTAGAATGTGCATACTTTGTTGATTCCATTTAGGAAATAAAACACATTTTCTAAAAACTCGTGTTTTTTAAGAAATCATGTAAACCTTCTAGAAGCTGTGATTTTAAAAAACGGTGGAAGTAAGCTTTTCTTATTTTTGGACTCATGCGCAAACTATAGAAAGTCATTATGACGTAGAATGTGCATACTTTGTATATTCCATTTATGAAATAAAACACATTTTCTAAAAACTCGTGTTTTTTAAGAAATCATGTAAACCTTCTAGAAGCTGTGATTTTAAAAAACGGTGGAAGTAAGCTTTTCTTATTTCCGGACGCATGCGCAAACTATAGAAAGTCGTTATGACGTAGAATGTACATACTTTGTAGATTCCATTTATGAAATAAAACACATTTTCTGAAAACTCGTGTTTTTTACGAAATCATGTAAACCTTCTAGAAGCTGTGATTTTAAAAAAACGGTGGAAGTAAGCTTTTTTTATTTCCGGACGCATGCGCAAACTATAGAAAGTCGTTATGACGTAGAATGTGCATACTTTGTAGATTCCATTTATGAAATAAAACACATTTTCTAAAAACTCTTTTTTTTTACGAAATCATGTAAACCTTCTAGAAGCTGTGGTTTTAAAAAACGGTGGAAGTAAGCTTTTCTTATTTCAGGACAAATGCGTAAACTATAGAAAGTCGTTATGATGTAGAATGTGCAGAATTTGTTGATTCCATTTATGATATAAAACATATTTTAAAAAACTCGTGTTTTTTAAGAAATCATGTAAACCTTCTAGAAGCTGTGATTTTAAAAAACGGTGGAAGTAAGCTTTTCTTATTTCCGAATGAATGCGCAAACTATAGAATGTCGTTATGACGTAGAATGTGCATACTTTGTTGATTCCATTTATGAAATAAACCACATTTTCTAAAAACTCGTGTTTTTTAAGAAATCATGTAAACCTTCTAGAAGCTGTGATTTTAAAAAACGGTGGAAGTAAGCTTTTCTTATTTCCGGACGCATGCACAAACTATAGAAAGTCATTATGACGTAGAATGTGCATACTTTGTAGATTCCATTTATGAAATAAAACACATTTTCTAAAAACTCGGGTTTTTTACGAAATCATGTAAACCTTCTAGAAGCTGTGGTTTTAAAAAACGTCGGAAGTAAGCTTTTCTTATTTCCGGTCGCATGCGCAAACTATAGAAAGTCGTTATGACGTAGAATGTGCATACTTTGTTGATTCCATTTATGAAATAAAACACATTTTCTAAAAACTCGTGTTTTTTAAGAAATCATGTAAACCTTCTAGAAGCTGTGATTTTAAAAAATGGGGGAAGTAAGCTTTTCTTATTTCCGGACGCATGCGCAAGCTATAGAAAGTCCTTATGACGTATTATGTGCATACTTTGTTGATTCCATTTATGAAATAAAACACATTTTCTAAAAACTCGTGTTTTTTAAGAAATCATGTAAACCTTCTAGAAGCTGTGAGTTTAAAAAACGTCGGAAGTAAGCTTTCCTTATTTCCGGACGCATGCGCAAACTATAGAAAGTCATTATGACGTAGAATGTGCATGCTTTGTTGATTCCATTTATGAACTAAATTTTTTTTTCTACAAACTCATGTTTTTTACGAAATCATGTAAACCTTCTAGAAGGTGTGATTTCAAAAAACGGTGAAAGTAAGCTTTTCTTATTTCCGGACGCATGCTCAAACTATAGAAACTCGTTATGACGTAGAATGTGCATACTTTGTAGATTCCATTTATGAAATAAAACACATTTTCTAAAAACTCGTGTTTTTTACGAAATCATGTAAACCTTCTAGAAGCTATTATTTTAAAAAACGGTGGAAGTAAGCTTTTCTTATTTCCGGACGCATGCGCAAACTATAGAAAGTCATTATGACATAGAATGTGCATACTTTGTATATTCCATTTATGAAATAGAACACATTTTCTAAAAACTCGTGTTTTTTACGAAATCACGTAAACCTTCTAGAAGCTGTGATTTTAAAAAACGGGGGAAGTAGGCTTTTCTTATTTCCGGACGCATGCGCAAACTATAGAAAGCCGTTATGACGTAGAATGTGCATACTTTGTAGATTCCATTTATAAAATAAAACACATTTTCTAAAAACTCTTGTTTTTTTACGTAATCATGTAAACCTTCTAGAAGCTGTTATTTTAAAAAATGGGGGAAGTAAGCTTTTCTTATTTCCGGACGGATGCGCAAACTATAGAAAGTCATTATGACGTAGAATGTGCATACTTTGTTGATTCCATTTATGAAATAAAACACATTTTCTAAAAACTCGTGTTTTTTAAGAAATCATGTAAACCTTCCAGAAGCTGTGATTTTAAAAAACGGGGGAAGTAAGCTTTTCTTATTTCCGGACGCATGCGCAAACTATAGAAAGTTGTTATGACGTAGAATGTGCATACTTTGTAGATTCCATTTATGAAATAAAACACATTTTCTAAAAACTCTTGTTTTTTACGAAATCATGTAAACCTTCTAGAAGCTGTTATTTTAAAAAACGGGGGAAGTAAGCTTTTCTTATTTCCGGACGCATGCGCAAACTATAGAAAGTCGTTATGATGTAGAATGTGCATACTTTGTAGATTCCATTTATGAAATAGAACACATTTTCTAAAAACTCGTGTTTTTTACGAAATCATGTAAACCTTCTAGAAGCTATTATTTTAAAAAACTGTGGAAGTAAGCTTTTCTTATTTCCGGACGCATGCGCAAACTATAGAAAGTCGTTATGACGTAGAATGTGCATACTTTGTATATTCCATTTATGAAATAAAACACATTTTCTAAAAACTCATGTTTTTTAAGAAATCATGTAAACCTTCTAGAAGCTGTGATTTTAAAAAACGGGGGAGGTAAGCTTTTCTTATTTCCAAACGCTTGCGCAAACTATAGAAAGTCGTTATGACGTAGAATGTGCATACTTTGTAGATTCCATTTATGAAATAAAGCACATTTTCTAAAAACTCGTGTTTTTTACGAAATCATGTCAACCTTCTAGAAGCTGTGATTTTAAAAAGCGGTCGAAGTAAGCTTTTCTTATTTCTGGAGGAATGCACAAACTATAGAAAGTCGTTATGACGTAAAATGTGCATACTTTGTCGATTCCATTGAAGAAATAAAACACATTTTCTAAAAACTCGTGTTTTTTAAGAAATCATGTAAACCTTCTAGAAGCTGTGAGTTTAAAAAACGGTGGAAGTAAGCTTTTCTTATTTCCGGATGAATGCGCAAACTATAGAAAGTCGTTATGTTGTAGAATGTGCATACTTTGTTGATTCCATTTATGAAATAAAACACATTTTCTAAAAACTCATGTTTTTTAAGAAATCATGTAAACCTTCTAGAAGCTGTGATTTTGAAAAACGTTGGAAGTAAGCTTTCCTTATTTCCGGACGCATGCGCAAACTATAGAAAGTCATTATGACGTAGAATGTGCATGCTTTGTTGATTCCATTTATGAACTAAAAAAATTTTTCTACAAACTCATGTTTTTTACGAAATCATGTAAACCTTCTAGAAGCTGTGATTTCAAAAAATGGTGAAAGTAAGCTTTTCTTATTTCCGGACCGCATGCTCAAACTATAGAAACTCGTTATGACGTAGAATGTGCATACTTTGTAGAATCCTATTATGAAATAAAACACATTTTCTAAAAACTCGTGTTTTTTACGAAATCATGTAAACCTTCTAGAAGCTATTATTTTAAAAAACGGTGGAAGTAAGCTTTTCTTATTTCCGGACGCATGCGCAAACTATAGAAAGTCATTATGACGTAGAATGTGCATACTTTGTATATTCCATTTATGAAATAGAACACATTTTCTAAAAACTCGTGTTTTTTACGAAATCACGTAAACCTTCTAGAAGCTGTGATTTTAAAAAACGGGGGAAGTAGGCTTTTCTTATTTCCGGACGCATGCGCAAACTATAGAAAGTCGTTATGACGTAGAATGTGCATACTTTGTAGATTCCATTTATAAAATAAAACACATTTTCTAAAAACTCTTGTTTTTTACGTAATCATGTAAACCTTCTAGAAGCTGTTATTTTAAAAAATGGGGGAAGTAAGCTTTTCTTATTTCCGGACGGATGCGCAAACTATAGAAAGTCATTATGATGTAGAATGTGCATACTTTGTTGATTCCATTTATGAAATAAAACACATTTTCTAAAAACTCGTGTTTTTTAAGAAATCATGTAAACCTTCCAGAAGCTGTGATTTTAAAAAACGGGGGAAGTAAGCTTTTCTTATTTCCGGACGCATGCGCAAACTATAGAAAGTTGTTATGACGTAGAATGTGCATACTTTGTAGATTCTATTTATGAAATAAAACACATTTTCTAAAAACTCTTGTTTTTTACGAAATCATGTAAACCTTCTAGAAGCTGTTATTTTAAAAAACGGGGGAAGTAAGCTTTTCTTATTTCCGGACGCATGCGCAAACTATGGAAAGTCGTTATGACGTCGAATGTGCATACTTTGTAGATTCCATTTATGAAATAAAACACATTTTCTAAAAACTCATGTTTTTTACGAAATCATGTAAACCTTCTGGAAGCTATTATTTTAAAATACTGTGGAAGTAAGCTTTTCTTATTTCCGGACGCATGTGCAAACTATAGAAAGTCGTTATGACGTAGAATGTGCATACTTTGTTGATTCCATTTATGAAATAAAACATATTTTCTAAAAACTCGTGTTTTTTAACAAATCATGTAAACCTTCCAGAAGCTGTGATTTTAAAAAACGGGGGAAGTAAGCTTTTCTTATTTCCGGACGCATGCGCAAACTATAGAAAGTCGTTATGACTTAGAATGTCCATACTTTGTTGATTCCATTTATGAAATAAAACACATTTTCTAAAAACTCGTGTTTTTTAAGAAATCATTTAAACCTTCTAGAAGTTGTGATTTTAAAAAAACGGGGGAAGTAAGCTTTTCTTATTTCCGGACGCATGCGCAAACTATAGAAAGTCGTTATGACGTAGAATGTGCATACTTTGTAGATTCCATTTATGAAATAAAACACATTTTCTAAAAACTCGTGTTTTTTACGAAATCATGTAAACCTTCTAGAAGCTATTATTTTAAAAAACGGTGGGAGTAAGCTTTTCTTATTTCCGGACGCATGCGCAAACTATAGAAAGTCGTTATGACGTAGAATGTGCATACCTTCTTGATTCCATTTATGCAATAAAACACATTTTCTAAAAACTCATGTTTTTTACGAAATGTAAACCTTCTAGAAGCTGTGATTTTAAAAAACGAGGGAAGTAAGCTTTTCTTATTTCCAAACGCATGCGCAAACTATAGAAAGTCGTTATGACGTAGAATGTGCATACTTTGTTGATTCCATTTATGAAATAAAACACATTTTCTAAAAACTCGTGTTTTTCAAGATATTATGTAAACCTTCTAGAATTTGTGATTTTAAAAAATGGGGGAAGTAAGCTTTTCTTATTTCCAGACGCATGCGCAAACTATAGAAAGTCGTTATGATGTAGAATGTGCATACTTTGTAGATTCCATTTATGAAATAGAACACATTTTCTAAAAACTCGTATTTTTTACGAAATCATGTAAACCTTCTAGAAGCTGTTATTTTAAAAAACGGGGGAAGTAAGCTTTTCTTATTTCCGGACGCAATGCGCAAACTATAGAAATTCGTTATGACGTAGAATGTGCATACCTTGTTGATTCCATTTATGCAATAAAACAAATTTTCTAAAAACTCGTGTTTTTTTACGAAATCATGTAAACCTTCTAGAAGCTGTGATTTTAAAAAACGGGGGAAGTAAGCTTTTCTTATTTCCAAACGCTATGCGCAAACAATAGAAATTCGTTATGACGTAGAATGTGCATACTTTGTTGATTCCATTTATGAAATAAAACACATTTTCTAAAAACTCGTGTTTTTTAACAAATCATGTAAACCTTCTAGAAGCTGTGATTTTAAAAAACGGGGGAAGTAAGCTTTTCTTATTTCCGGACGCATGCGCGAACTATAGAAAGTCGTTATGATGTCGAATGTGCATACTTTGTAGATTCCATTTATGAAATAAAACACATTTTCTAAAAACTCGTGTTTTTTACGAAATCATGTAAACCTTCTAGAAGCTATTATTTTAAAAAACGGTGGAAGTAAGCTTTTCTTAATTTCCGGACGCATGCGCAAACTATAGAAAGTCATTATGACATAGAATGTGCATACTTTGTATATTCCATTTATGAAATAGAACACATTTTCTAAAAACTCGTGTTTTTTACGAAATCACGTAAACCTTCTAGAAGCTGTGATTTTAAAAAACGGGGGAAGTAGGCTTTTCTTATTTCCGGACGCATGCGCAAACTATAGAAAGCCGTTATGACGTAGAATGTGCATACTTTGTAGATTCCATTTATAAAATAAAACACATTTTCTAAAAACTCTTGTTTTTTACGTAATCATGTAAACCTTCTAGAAGCTGTTATTTTAAAAAATGGGGGAAGTAAGCTTTTCTTATTTCCGGGACGGATGCGCAAACTATAGAAAGTCATTATGACGTAGAATGTGCATACTTTGTTGATTCCATTTATGAAATAAAACACATTTTCTAAAAAAAAACTCGTGTTTTTTAAGAAATCATGTAAACCTTCCAGAAGCTGTGATTTTAAAAAACGGGGGAAGTAAGCTTTTCTTATTTCCGGACGCATGCGCAAACTATAGAAAGTTGTTATGACGTAGAATGTGCATACTTTGTAGATTCCATTTATGAAATAAAACACATTTTCTAAAAACTCTTGTTTTTTACGAAATCATGTAAACCTTCTAGAAGCTGTTATTTTAAAAAACGGGGGAAGTAAGCTTTTCTTATTTCCGGACGCATGCGCAAACTATAGAAAGTCGTTATGATGTAGAATGTGCATACTTTGTAGATTCCATTTATGAAATAGAACACATTTTCTAAAAACTCGTGTTTTTTACGAAATCATGTAAACCTTCTAGAAGCTATTATTTTAAAAAACTGTGGAAGTAAGCTTTTCTTATTTCCGGACGCATGCGCAAACTATAGAAAGTCGTTATGACGTAGAATGTGCATACTTTGTATATTCCATTTATGAAATAAAACACATTTTCTAAAAACTCATGTTTTTTAAGAAATCATGTAAACCTTCTAGAAGCTGTGATTTTAAAAAACGGGGGAGGTAAGCTTTTCTTATTTCCAAACGCTTGCGCAAACTATAGAAAGTCGTTATGACGTAGAATGTGCATACTTTGTAGATTCCATTTATGAAATAAAGCACATTTTCTAAAAACTCGTGTTTTTTACGAAATCATGTCAACCTTCTAGAAGCTGTGATTTTAAAAAGCGGTCGAAGTAAGCTTTTCTTATTTCTGGAGGAATGCACAAACTATAGAAAGTCGTTATGACGTAAAATGTGCATACTTTGTCGATTCCATTGAAGAAATAAAACACATTTTCTAAAAACTCGTGTTTTTTAAGAAATCATGTAAACCTTCTAGAAGCTGTGAGTTTAAAAAACGGTGGAAGTAAGCTTTTCTTATTTCCGGATGAATGCGCAAACTATAGAAAGTCGTTATGTTGTAGAATGTGCATACTTTGTTGATTCCATTTATGAAATAAAACACATTTTCTAAAAACTCATGTTTTTTAAGAAATCATGTAAACCTTCTAGAAGCTGTGATTTTGAAAAACGTTGGAAGTAAGCTTTCCTTATTTCCGGACGCATGCGCAAACTATAGAAAGTCATTATGACGTAGAATGTGCATGCTTTGTTGATTCCATTTATGAACTAAAAAATTTTTTCTACAAACTCATGTTTTTTACGAAATCATGTAAACCTTCTAGAAGCTGTGATTTCAAAAAATGGTGAAAGTAAGCTTTTCTTATTTCCGGACGCATGCTCAAACTATAGAAACTCGTTATGACGTAGAATGTGCATACTTTGTAGAATCCTATTATGAAATAAAACACATTTTCTAAAAACTCGTGTTTTTTACGAAATCATGTAAACCTTCTAGAAGCTATTATTTTAAAAAACGGTGGAAGTAAGCTTTTCTTATTTCCGGACGCATGCGCAAACTATAGAAAGTCATTATGACGTAGAATGTGCATACTTTGTATATTCCATTTATGAAATAGAACACATTTTCTAAAAACTCGTGTTTTTTACGAAATCACGTAAACCTTCTAGAAGCTGTGATTTTAAAAAACGGGGGAAGTAGGCTTTTCTTATTTCCGGACGCATGCGCAAACTATAGAAAGTCGTTATGACGTAGAATGTGCATACTTTGTAGATTCCATTTATAAAATAAAACACATTTTCTAAAAACTCTTGTTTTTTACGTAATCATGTAAACCTTCTAGAAGCTGTTATTTTAAAAAATGGGGGAAGTAAGCTTTTCTTATTTCCGGACGGATGCGCAAACTATAGAAAGTCATTATGATGTAGAATGTGCATACTTTGTTGATTCCATTTATGAAATAAAACACATTTTCTAAAAACTCGTGTTTTTTAAGAAATCATGTAAACCTTCCAGAAGCTGTGATTTTAAAAAACGGGGGAAGTAAGCTTTTCTTATTTCCGGACGCATGCGCAAACTATAGAAAGTTGTTATGACGTAGAATGTGCATACTTTGTAGATTCTATTTATGAAATAAAACACATTTTCTAAAAACTCTTGTTTTTTACGAAATCATGTAAACCTTCTAGAAGCTGTTATTTTAAAAAACGGGGGAAGTAAGCTTTTCTTATTTCCGGACGCATGCGCAAACTATGGAAAGTCGTTATGACGTCGAATGTGCATACTTTGTAGATTCCATTTATGAAATAAAACACATTTTCTAAAAACTCATGTTTTTTACGAAATCATGTAAACCTTCTGGAAGCTATTATTTTAAAATACTGTGGAAGTAAGCTTTTCTTATTTCCGGACGCATGTGCAAACTATAGAAAGTCGTTATGACGTAGAATGTGCATACTTTGTTGATTCCATTTATGAAATAAAACACATTTTCTAAAAACTCGTGTTTTTTAACAAATCATGTAAACCTTCCAGAAGCTGTGATTTTAAAAAACGGGGGAAGTAAGCTTTTCTTATTTCCGGACGCATGCGCAAACTATAGAAAGTCGTTATGACTTAGAATGTCCATACTTTGTTGATTCCATTTATGAAATAAAACACATTTTCTAAAAACTCGTGTTTTTTAAGAAATCATTTAAACCTTCTAGAAGTTGTGATTTTAAAAAACGGGGGGAAGTAAGCTTTTCTTATTTCCAGACGCATGCGCAAACTATAGAAAGTCGTTATGACGTAGAATGTGCATACTTTGTAGATTCCATTTATGAAATAAAACACATTTTCTAAAAACTCGTGTTTTTTACGAAATCATGTAAACCTTCTAGAAGCTATTATTTTAAAAAACGGTGGGAGTAAGCTTTTCTTATTTCCGGACGCATGCGCAAACTATAGAAAGTCGTTATGACGTAGAATGTGCATACCTTCTTGATTCCATTTATGCAATAAAACACATTTTCTAAAAACTCATGTTTTTTACGAAATCATGTAAACCTTCTAGAAGCTGTGATTTTAAAAAACGAGGGAAGTAAGCTTTTCTTATTTCCAAACGCATGCGCAAACTATAGAAAGTCGTTATGACGTAGAATGTGCATACTTTGTTGATTCCATTTATGAAATAAAACACATTTTCTAAAAACTCGTGTTTTTCAAGATATTATGTAAACCTTCTAGAATTTGTGATTTTAAAAAATGGGGGAAGTAAGCTTTTCTTATTTCCAGACGCATGCGCAAACTATAGAAAGTCGTTATGATGTAGAATGTGCATACTTTGTAGATTCCATTTATGAAATAGAACACATTTTCTAAAAACTCGTATTTTTTACGAAATCATGTAAACCTTCTAGAAGCTGTTATTTTAAAAAACGGGGGAAGTAAGCTTTTCTTATTTCCGGACGCATGCGCAAACTATAGAAAGTCGTTATGACGTAGAATGTGCATACCTTGTTGATTCCATTTATGCAATAAAACAAATTTTCTAAAAACTCGTGTTTTTTTACGAAATCATGTAAACCTTCTAGAAGCTGTGATTTTAAAAAACGGGGGAAGTAAGCTTTTCTTATTTCCAAACGCTATGCGCAAACAATAGAAATTCGTTATGACGTAGAATGTGCATACTTTGTTGATTCCATTTATGAAATAAAACACATTTTCTAAAAACTCGTGTTTTTTAACAAATCATGTAAACCTTCTAGAAGCTGTGATTTTAAAAAACGGGGGGAAGTAAGCTTTTCTTATTTCCGGACGCATGCGCGAACTATAGAAAGTCGTTATGATGTCGAATGTGCATACTTTGTAGATTCCATTTATGAAATAAAACACATTTTCTAAAAACTCGTGTTTTTTATGAAATCATGTAAACCTTCTAGAAGCTGTGATTTTAAAAAACGGGGGGAAGTAAGCTTTTCTTATTTCCGGACGCATGCACAAACTATAGAAAGTCATTATGACGTAGAAATTGCATACTTTGTTGATTCCATTTATGAAATAAAACACATTTTCTAAAAACTCGTGTTTTTTAAGAAATCATGTAAACCTTCTAGAAGCTGTGATTTTGAAAAACGGTGGAAGTAAGCTTTTCTTATTTCTGTACGCATGCGCAAACTATAGAAAGTCCTTATGACGTAGAATGTGCATACTTTGTTTATTCCATTTATGAAATAAAACACATTTTCTAAAAACTCGTGTTTTTTAACAAATCATGTAAACCTTCTAGAAGCTGTGATTTTAAAAAACGGGCGAAGTAAGCTTTTCTTATTTCCAAACGTATGCGCAAACTATAGAAAGTCGTGATGACGTAGAATGTGCATACCTTGTTGATTCCATTTATGCAATAAAACACATTTTCTAAAAACTCGTGTTTTTTAAGAAATCATGTAAACCTTCTAGAAGCTGTGATTTTAAAAAACGGGGGAGGTAAGCTTTTCTTAGTTCCAAACGCATGCGCAAACTATAGAAAGTCGTTATGACGTAGAATGTGCATACTTTGTAGTTTCCATTTATGAAATAAAACACATTTTCTAAAAACTCGTGTTTTTTAAGAAATCATGTAAACCTTCTAGAAGCTGTGATTTTGAAAAACGGTGGAAGTAAGCTTTTCTTATTTCCGGACGCATGCGAAAACTATAGAAAGTCGTTATGCCGTAGAATGTGCATACTTTGTAGATTCCATTTATGAAATAAAACACATTTTCTAAAAACTCGTGTTTTTTAAGAAATCATGTAAACCTTCTAGAAGCTGTGATTTTGAAAAACGGTGGAAGTAAGGTTTTCTTATTTCTGGACGCATGCGCAAACTATAGAAAGTCGTTATGACGTAGAATGTGCATAGTTTTTAGATTCCATTTATGAAATAAAACACATTTTCTAAAAACTCGTGTTTTTTACGAAATCATGTAAACCTTCTAGAAGCTGTGATTTTAAAAAACGGTGGAAGTAAGCTTTTCTTATTTCCGGTCGAATGCGGAAACTATAGAAAGGTGTTATGACGTAGAATGTGCATACTTTGTTGATTCCATTTATGAAATAAAAGACATTTTCTAAAAACTCATGTTTTTTAAGAAATCATGTAAACCTTCTAGAAGCTGTGATTTTAAAAAACGATGGAAGTAAGCTTTTCTTATTCCCGGACGAATTCGCAAACTATAGAAAGTCGTTATGACGTAGAATGTGCATACTTTGTAGATTCCATTTATGAAATAAAACACATTTTCTAAAGACTCGTGTTTTTTACCAAATCACGTAAACCTTCTAGAAGCTGTGATTTTAAAAAATGGTGGAAGTAAGCTTTTCTTATTTCCGGACGCATGCGTAAACTATATAAAGTCGTTATGACGTAGAATGTGCATACTTTGTTGATTCCATTTATGAAATAAAACACATTTTCTAAAAACTCGTGTTTTTTACAAAATCATGTAAACCTTCTAGAAGCTGTGATTTTAAAAAACAGGGGAAGTAACATTTTCTTATTTCCGGACGCATGCGCAAACTATAGAAAGTTGTTATGATGTAGAATGTGCATACTTTGTTGATTCCATTTATGAAATAAAACACATTTTCTAAAAACTCGTGTTTCTTAAGAAATCATGTAAACCTTCTAGAAGCTGTGATTTTAAAAAAACGAGGGAAGTAAGCTTTTCTTATTTCCAAACGCATGAGCAAACTATAGAAATTCGTTATGACGTAGAATGTGCATACTTTGTTGATTCCGTTTATGAAATAAAACACATTTTCTAAAAACTCATGTTTTTTAAGAAATCATGTAAACCTTCTAGAAGCTGTGATTTTAAAAAACCGGGGAAGTAAGCTTTTCTTATTTCCGGACACATGTGCAAACTATAGAAAGTCGTTATGATGTAGAATGTGCATACTTTGTTGATTCCATTTACGAAATAAAACACATTTTCTAAAAACTCGTGTTTTTTACGAAATCATGTAAACCTTCTAGAAACAGTGATTTTAAAAAATAGGGGAGGTAAGCTTTTCTTATTTCCAAATGCATGTTGAAACTATAGAAAGTTGTTATGACGTAGAATGTGCATACTATGTTGATTCCATTTATGAAATAAAACACATTTTCTAAAAACTTGTGTTTTTTACGAAATCATGTAAACCTTCTAGAAGCTGTGATTTTAAAAAACGGTGGAAGTAAGCTTTTCTTATTTCCAAACGCATGCGCAAACTATAGAAAGTCTTTTTGGCGTAGAATGTGCATAGTTTGTTGATTCCATTTATGAAATAAAACACATTTTCTCAAAACTCGTGTTTTTTAAGAAATCATGTAAACCTCCTAGAAGCTGTGATTTTAAAAAACGGGGGAAGTAAGCTTTTCTTATTTCCAGACGCATGCACAAACTATAGAAAGGCATTATGACGTAGAATGTGCATACTTTGTAGATTCCATTTATGAAATAAAAGACATTCTCTAAAAAGCTGTGATTTTAAAAAATCATGTAAACCTTCTAGAAGCTGTGATTTTAAAAAATTGTGGAAGTAAGGTTTTGTTATTTTTGGACGCATGCGCAAACTATAGAAAGTGGTTATGACGTAGAATGTTCATACTTTGTAGATTCCATTTATGAAATAAAACACATTTTCTAAAAAGTCGTGTTTTTTAACAAATGATGTAAACCTTCTAGAAGCTGTGATATTAAAAAACGGGGGAAGTAAGCTTTTCTTATTTCCAAACGAATGTGCAAATTATAGAAAGTCGTTATGACGTAGAATGTGCATACTTTGTTGTTTCCATTTATGAAATAAAACACATTTTCTAAAAACTCGTGTTTTTTAAGAAATCACGTAAACCTTCTAGAAGCTGTGATTTTAAAAAATGGGGGAAGTAAGCTTTTCTTATTTCCGGACGAATGCGCAAACTATAGAGAGTCGATATGACATAGAATGTGCATACTTTGTAGATTCCATTTATGAAATAAAACACATTTTCTATAATCTCGTGTTTTTTACGAAATCATGTAAACCTTCTAGAAGCTGTGATTTAAAAAAACGGGGGAAGTAAGCTTTTCTTATTTCCGGACGCATGCGCAAACTATAGAAAGTCGTTATGACGAAGAATGTGCATACTTTGTAGATTCCATTTATGAAATAAAACACATTTTCTAAAAAGTCGTGTTTTTTAACAAATGATGTAAACCTTCTAGAAGCTGTGATATTAAAAAACGGGGGAAGTAAGCTTTTCTTATTTCCAAACGCATGTGCAAATTATAGAAAGTCGTTATGACGTAGAATGTGCATACTTTGTTGTTTCCATTTATGAAATAAAACATATTTTCTAAAAACTCGTGTTTTTTAAGAAATCATGTAAACCTTCTAGAAGCTGTGATTTTAAAAAACGGGGGAAGTAAGCTTTTCTTATTTCCGGACGAATGCGCAAACTATAGAGAGTCGATATGACATAGAATGTGCATACTTTGTAGATTCCATTTATGAAATAAAACACATTTTCTAAAAACTCGTGTTTTTTACGAAATCATGTAAACCTTCTAGAAGCTGTGATTTTAAAAAACGGGGGAAGTAAGCTTTTCTTATTTTCAGACGCATGCGCAAACTATAGAAAGTCGTTATGAAATAGAATGTGCATACTTTGTTGATTCCATTTATGAAATAAAACACATTTTCTAAAAACTCCCGTTTTTTAACAAATCATGTAAACCTTCGAGAAGCTATTATTTTAAAAAATGGTGGAAGTAAGCTTTTCTTATTTCCGGACGCATGCGCAAACTATAGAAACTCATTATGACGTAGAATGTGCATACTTTGTTGATTCCATTTATGAAATAAAACACATTTTCTAAAAACTCGTGTTTTTTAACAAATCATGTAAACCTTCTAGAAGCTGTGATTTTAAAAAACGGTGGAAGTAAGCTTTTCTTATTTCCGGACGCATGCGCAAACTATTCAAAGTCCTTATGACGTATAATTTGCATACTTTGTTGATTCCATTTATGAAATAAAACACATTTTCTAAAAACTCGTGTTTTTTACGAAATCATGTAAACCTTCTAGAAGGTGTGATTTTAAAAAACGGTGGAAGTAAGCTTTTCTTATTTCCGGTCGAATGCGCAAACTATAGAAAGTCGTTATTACATAGAATGTGCATACTTTGTTGATTCCATTTATGAAATAAAACACATTTTCTAAAAACTCGTGTTTTTTAAGAAATCTTGTAAACCTTCTAGAAGCTGTGATTTTAAAAAATGGTGGAAGTAAGCTTTTCTTATTTACGGACGAATGCGAAAACTATAGAAAGTCGTTATGACGTAGAATGTGCATACTTTGTAGATTCCATTTATGAAATAAAACACATTTTCTAAAAACTCGTGTTTTTTACGAAATCATGTAAACCTTCTAGAAGCTATTATTTTAAAAAACAGTGGAAGTAAGCTTTTCTTATTTTCGGATGCATGCGCAAACTATAGAAAGTCGTTATGACGTAGAATGTGCATACTTTGTTGATTCGATTTATGAAATAAAACACATTTTCTAAAAACTCGTGTTTTTTAACAAATCATGTAAACATTCTAGAAGCTGTGATTTTAAAAAATGGAGGAAGTAAGCTTTTCTTATTTCCAAACGCATGCGCAAACTATAGAAAGTCGTTATTACGTAGAATGTGCATACTTTGTTGATTCCATTTATGAAATAAAACACATTTTCTAAAAACTCGTGTTTTCTAAGAAATCATGTAAACCTTCTAGAAGCTGTGATTTTGAAAAACGGTGGAAGTAAGCTTTTCTTATTTCCGGACGCATGCGCAAACTATACAAAGTCCTTATGATGTAGAATGTGCATACTTTGTTGATTCCATTTATGAAATAAAACACATTTTCTAAAAACTCGTGTTTTTTACGAAATCATGTAAACCTTCTAGAAGCTATGATTTTAAAAAACGGTGGAAGTAAGCTTTTCTTATTTCCGGTCGAATGCGGAAACTATAGAAAGTCGTTATTACGTAGAATGTGCATACTTTGTTGATTCCTTTTATGAAATAAAACACATTTTCAAAAAACTCGTGTTTTTTAAGAAATCTTGTAAACCTTCTAGAAGCTGTGATTTTAAAAAACGGTGGAAGTAAGCTTTTCTTATTTCCGGACGAATGCGCAAACTATAGAAAGTCATTATGACGTAGAATGTGCATACTTTGTAGATTCCATTTATGAAATAAAACACATTTTCTAAAAACTCGTGTTTTTTACGAAATCATGTAAACCTTCTAGAAGTTGTGATTTAAAAAAATGGTGGAAGTAAGCTTTTCTTATTTCCGGACGCATGCGCAAACTATAGAAAGTCATTATGACATAGAATGTGCATACTTTGTTGATTCCATTGATGAAATAAAAGACATTTTCTAAAAACTCGTGTTTTTTAAGAAATCATGTAAACCTTCTAGAAGCTCTGATTTTAAAAAACGGGGGAAGTAAGCGTTTCTTATTTCCGGATGCATGCACAAACTATAGAATGTCATTATGACGTAGAATGTCCATACTTTGTTGATTCCATTGATGAAATAAAACACATTTTCTAAAAACTCGTGTTTTTTAAGAAATCATGTAAACCTTCAAGAAGCTGTCATTTTAAAAAAGAGGGAAGTAAGCTTTTCTTATTTCCAAACGCATGCGCAAACTATAGAGAGTCGTTATGACGTAGAATGTGCATACTTTGTTGATTCCATTTATGAAATAAAGCACATTTTCTAAAAAACTCGTGTTTTTTTACGAAATCATGTAAACCTTCTAGAAGCTGTGATTTTAAAAAACGGTGGAAGTAAGCTTTTCTTATTTCCGGACGAATGCGCAAACTATAGAAAGTCGTTATGACGTAGAATGTGCATACTTTGTTGATTCCATATATGAAATAAAACACATGTTCTAAAAATTCGTGTTTTTTAACAAATCATGTAAACCTTCTAGAAGCTGTGATTTTAAAAAACGATGGAAGTAAGCTTTTCTTATTTCCGGACGCATGCGCAAACTATAGAAAGTCGTTATGACGTAGAATGTGCATACTTTATTGTTTCCATTTATGAAATAAAACACATTTTCTAAAAACTCGTGTTTTTTATGAAATCATGTAAACCTTCTAGAAGCTGTGATTTTAAAACACGGCCGAAGTAAGCTTTTCTTATTTCCAAACGCATGCGTAAACTATAGAAAGTCGTTATGACGTAGAATGTGCATACTTTGTTGATTCCGTTTATGAAATAAAACGCATTTTCTAAAAACTCGTGTTTTTTAAGAAATCATGTAAACCTTCTAGAAGCTATGATTTTAAAAAACGAGGGAAGTAAGCTTATCTTATTTCCAAACGCATGCGTAAACTATAGAAATTCTTTATGACGTAGAATGTGCATACTTTGTTGATTCCATTTATGAAATAAAACACATTTTCTAAAAACTCGTGTTTTTTAAGAAATCATGTAAACCTTCTAGAAGCTGTGATTTTAAAAAACGGGGGAAGTAAGCTTTTCTTATTTCCGGACGAATGCGCAAACTATAGAAAGTCGTTATGACGTAGAACGGGCATACTTTGTTGATACCATTTATGAAATAAAACACATTTTCTAAAAACTCGTGTTTTTTAAGAAATCATGTAAACCTTCTAGAAGCTGTGATTTTGAAAAACGTTGGAAGTAAGCTTTTCTTATTTCCGGACGCATGCGCAAACTATAGAAAGTCATTATGACGTAGAATGTGCATACTTTGTTGATCCCATTTATGAAATAAAACACATTTTCTAAAAACTCGTGTATTTTAAGAAATCATGTAAACCTTCTAGAAGCCGTGATTTTAAAAAACGGGGCAAGTAAGCTTTTCTTATTTCCGGAGGCATGCGCAAACTATACAAAGTCATTATGACGTAGAATGTGCATACTTTGTTGCTTCCATTTATGAAATAAAACACATTTTCTAAAAACTCGTGTTTTTTACGAAATCATGTAAACCTTCTAGAAACTGTGATTTTAAAAAATGGAGGAAGTAAGCTTTTCTTATTTCCAAACGCATGCGCAAACTATAGAAAGTCGTTATGACGTAGAATGTGCATACTTTGTAGATTCCATTTATGAAATAAAACACATTTTCTAAAAACTCATGTTTTTTAAGAAATCATGTAAACCTTCTAGAAGCTGTGATTTTAAAAAACGAGGGAAGTAAGCTTTTCTTATTTCCAAACGCATGCGCAAATTATAGAAAGTCTTTACGACGTAGAATGTGCATACTTTGTTGATTCCATTTATGAAATAAAACACATTTTCTAAAAACTCGTGTTTTTTAAGAAATCATGTAAACCTTCTGGAAGCCGTGATTTTAAAAAATGGCGGAAGTAAGCTTTTCTTATTTCCGGACGCATGCGCAAACTATAGAAAGTCGTTATGACGTAGAATGTGCATACTTTATAGATTCCATTTATGAAATAAACCACATTTTCTAAAAACTCATGTTTTTTAAGAAATCATGTAAACCTTCTAGAAGTTGTTATTTTAAAAAACAGGGGAAGTAAGCTTTTCTTATTTCCAAACGCATGCGCAAACTATAGAAATTCATTATGACGTAGAATGTGCATACTTTGTTGATTCCATTTACGAAATAAACACATTTTCTAAAAACTCTTGTTTTTTATGAAATCATGTAAACCTTCTAGAAGCTGTGATTTTAAAAAACGGGGAAGTAAGCTTTTCTTATTTCCGGACGCATGCGCAAACTATAGAAAGTCATTATGACGTAGAATGTGCATACTTTGTTGATTCCATTTATGAAATAAAACACATTTTCTAAAAACGCGTGTTTTTTACGAAATCATGTAAACCTTCTAGAAGTTGTGATTTTAAAAAACGGGGGAAGTAAGCTTTTCTTATTTCCAAACGCATGTGCAAACTATAGAAAGTCGTTATGACGTAGAATGTGCATACTTTGTTGATTCCATTTATGAAATAAAACACATTTTCTAAAAACTCGTGTTTTTTAAGAAATCATGTAAACCTTCTACAAGCTGTGATTTTAAAAAACGGGGGAAATAGCTTTTCTTATTTCCAAACGCATGCGCAAACTATAGAAAGTCGTTATGACGTAGAATGTGCATACTTTGTTGATTCCATTTATGAAATAAAACACATTTTCTAAAAACTCGTGTTTTTTAAGAAATCATGTAAACCTTCTAGAAGCTGTGATTTTAAAAAATGGTGGAAGTAAGCTTTTCTTATTTCCGAACGCATGCGCAAATTATAGAAAATCGTTATGACAGAGAATGGGCATACTTTGTCGATTCCATTGATGAAATAAAACACATTTTCTAAAAACTCATGTTTTTTAAGAAATCATGTAAACGTTCTAGAAGCTGTAATTTTAAAAAACGGGGGAAGTAAGCTTTTCTTATTTCCGGGCGAATGCGCAAACTATAGAAAGTCGTTATGACGTAGAATGTGCATACTTTGTTGATACCATTTATCAAATAAAACACATTTTCTAAAAAGTCGTGTTTTTTAAGAAATCATGTAAACCTTCTAGAAGCTGTGATTTTGAAAAACGTTGGAAGTAAGCTTTTCTTATTTCCGGACACATGCGCAAACTATAGAAAGTCATTATGACGTAGAATGTGCATACTTTGTTGATTCCTTTTATGAAATAAAACACATTTTCTACAAACTCGTGTTTTTGACGAAATCATGTAAACCTTCTAGAAGCTGTGATTTCAAAAAACGGTGGAAGTAAGCTTTTCTTATTTCCGGACGCATGCGCAAACTATAGAAAGTCGTTATGACGTAGAATGTGCATATTTTGTATATTCCATTTATGAAATAAAACACATTTTCTAAAAACTCGTTTTTTTTACGAAATCATGTAAACCTTCTAGAAGCTGTGATTTTAAAAAACGGGGCAAGTAAGCTTTTCTTATTTCCAAACCCATGCGCAAACTATAGGAAGTCGTTATGACGTAGAATGTGCATACTTTGTTGATCCCATTTATGAAATAAAACACATTTTTTACAAACTCGTGTTTTTTACGAAATCATGTAAACCTTCTAGAAGCTGTGATTTCGAGAAACGGTGGAAGTAAGATTTTCTTATTTCCGGACGCATGCACAAACTATAGAAAGTCGTTATGACGTAGAATGTGCATACTTTGTAGATTCCATTTATGAAATAAAACACATTTTCTAAAAACTCGTGTTTTTTACGAAATCATGTAAACCTTCTAGAAGCTATTATTTTAAAAAACGGGGGGAAGTAAACTTTTCTTATTTCCGGACGCATCCGCAAACTATAGAAAGTCGTTATGACGTAGAATGTGCATACTTTGTTGATTCCATTTATGAAATAAAACACATTTTCTAAAAACTCGTGTTTTTTAAGAAATCATGTAACCCTTCTAGAAGCTGTGATTTTAAAAAATGGTGGAAGTAAGATTTTCTTATTTCCGGACTAATGCGCAAACTATAGAAAGTCGTTATGACGTAGAATGTGCATACTTTGTTGATTCCATTTATGAAATAAAACACAATATCTAAAAACTCGTGTTTTTTAAGAAATCATGTAACCCTTCTAGAAGCTGTGATTTTAAAAAATGGTGGAAGTAAGCTTTTCTTATTTCCGGACTAATGCGCAAACTATAGAAAGTCGTTATGATGTAGAATGTGCATACTTTGTTGATTCCATTTATGAAATAAAACACATTTTCTAAAAACTCATGTTTTTTAAGAAATCATGTAACCCTTCTAGAAGCTGTGATTTTAAAAAACGGTGGAAGTAAGCTTTTCTTATTTCCGGACGCATGCGCAAACTATAGAAAGTCGTTATGATGTAGAATGTGCATACTTTGTTGTTTCCATTTATGAAATAAAACACATTTTCTAAAAACTCGTGTTTTTTAAGAAATCATGTAAACGTTCTAGAAGCTGTGATTTTAAAAAATGCGGGAAGTAAGCTTTTCTTATTTCCGGACGCATGCGCAAACTATAGAAAGTCGTTATGATGTAGAATGTGCATAATTTGTAGATTCCATTTATGAAATAAAACACATTTTCTAAAAACTCGTGTTTTTTACGAAATCATGTAAACCTTCTAGAAGCTATTATTTCAAAAAACGGGGGAAGTAAGCTTTTCTTATTTTCGGACGCATTCGCAAACTATAGAAAGTCATTAGACATAGAATGTGCATACTTTGTTGATTCCATTTATGAAATAAAACACATTTTCTAAAAACTCGTGTTTTTTACGAAATCATGTAAACCTTCTAGAAGCTGTGATTTTAAAAAACGGGGGAAGTAAGCTTTTCTTATTTCCGGACGAATGCGCAAACTATAGAAAGTCGTTATGACGTAGAATGTGCATACTTTGTATATTCCATTTATGAAATAAAACACATTTTCAAAAAAACTCGTGCTTTTTACGAAATCATGTAAACCTTCTAGAAGTTGTGATTTTAAAAAACGGTGGAAGTAAACTTTTCTTATTTCCGGACACATGCGCAAACTATAGAAAGTCGTTATGACGTAGAATGTGCATACTTTGTTGATTCCATTTATGAAATAAAAAACATTTTCTAAAAACTCGTGTTTTTTAACAAATCATGTAAACCTTCTAGAAGCTGTGAGTTTAAAAAACGGGGGAAGGAAGCTTTTCTTATTTCCAAACGCATGCGCAAACTATAGAAAGTCGTTATGAGGTAGAATGTGCATACTTTGTTGATTCCATTTATGAAATAAAACACATTTTCTAAAAACTCGTGTTTTTTAAGAAATCATGTAAACCTTCTAGAAGCTGTGATTTGAAAAAATGAGGGAAGTAAGCTTTTCTTATTTCCAAACGCATGCGCAAATTATAGAAAGTCGTTACGACGTAGAATGTGCATACTTTGTTGATTCCATTTATAAAATTAAAAACATTTTCTAAAAACTCGTGTTTTTTAAGAAATCATGTAAACCTTCTAGAAGCTGTGATTTTAAAAAATGGTGGAAGTAAGCTTTTCTTATATCCGAACGCATGCGCAAACTATAGAAAGTCGTTATGACGGAGAATGGGCATACTTTGTCGATTCCATTGATGAAATAAAACACATTTTCTAAAAACTCGTGTTTTTTAAGAAATCATGTAAACCTTCTAGAAGCTGTAATTTTAAAAAACGGGGGAAGTAAGCTTTTCTTATTTCCGGACGAATGCGCAAACTATAGAAAGTCGTTATGACGTCGAATGTGCATACATTGTTCATACCATTTATGAAATAAAACATATTTTCTAAAAAGTCGTGTTTTTTAAGAACTCATGTAAACCTTCTAGAAGCTGTGATTTCAAAAAACGGTGGAAGTAAGCTTTTCTTATTTCCGGACGCATGCGCAAACTATAGAAAGTCGTTATGAGGTAGAATGTTCATACTTTGTATATTCCCTTTATGAAATAAAACACATTTTCTAAAAACTCGTGTTTTTTACGAAATCATGTAAACCTTCTAGAAGCTGTGATTTTAAAAAGCGGTGGAAGTAAGCTTTTCTTATTTCCGGACGAATGCGCAAACTATAGAAAGTCGTTATGACGTAGAATGGGCATACTTTGTTGATTCCATTGATGAAATAAAACACATTTTCTAAGAACTCGTGTTTTTTAAGAAATGATGTAAACCTTCTAGAAGCTGTGGTTTTAAAAAACGGTGGAAGTAAGCTTTTCTTATTTCTGGACGATTGCGCAAACTATAGAAAGTCGTTATGACGTAGAATGTGCATACTTTGTCGATTCAATTGATGAAATAAAACACATTTTCTAAAAACTCGTGTTTTTTAACAAATCATGTAAACCTTCTAGAAGCTGTGATTTTAAAAAACGGGGGAAGTAAGCTTTTCTTATTTCCAAACGCATGCGCAAACCATAGAAAGTCGTTATGACGTAGAATGTGCATACTTTGTTGATTCCATTTATCAAATAAAACACATTTTCTAAAAACTCGTGTTTTTTAAGAAATCATGTAAACCTTCTAGAAGTTGTGATTTTAAAAAATGGTGGAAGTAAGCTTTTCTTATTTCCGGACGAATGTGCAAACTATAGAAAGTCGTTATGACATAGAATGTGCATACTTTGTTGATTCCATTTATGAAATAAAGCACATTTTCTACAAACTAGTGTTTTTTACGAAATCATGTAAACCTTCTAGAAGCTGTGATTTCAAGAAACGGTGGAAGTAAGCTTTTCTTATTTCCGGACGCATGCACAAACTATAGAAAGTCGTTATGACGTAGAATGTGCATACTTTGTAGATTCCATTTATGAAATAAAACACATTTTCTAAAAACTCATGTTTTTTACGAAATCATGTAAACCTTCTAGAAGCTATTATTTTCAAAAACGGGGGAAGTAAGCTTTTCTTATTTCCGGACGCATCCGCAAACTATAGAAAGTCGTTATGACATAGAATGTGAATACTTTGTTGATTCCATTTATGAAATAAAACATATTTTCTAAAAACTCGTGTTTTTTAAGAAATCATGTAACCCTTCTAGAAGCTGTGATTTTAAAAAATGGTGGAAGTAAGCTTTTCTTATTTCCGGACTAATGCGCAAACTATAGAAAGTCGTTATGACGTAGAATGTACATACTTTGTTGATTCCATTTATGAAATAAAACACATTTTCTAAAAACTCTTGTTTTTTAAGAAATCATGTAACCCTTCTAGAAGCTGTGATTTTAAGAAACGGTGGAAGTAAGCTTTTCTTATTTCCGGACGCATGCGCAAACTATAGAAAGTCGTTATGATGTAGAATATGCATACTTTGTTGTTTCCATTTATGAAATAAAACACATTTTCTAAAAACTCGTGTTTTTTAAGAAATCATGTAAACCTTCTAGAAGCTGTGATTTTAAAAAATGGGGGAAGTAAGCTTTTCTTATTTCCGGACGCATGCGCAAACTATAGAAATTCGTTATGACGTAGAATGTGCATAATTTGTCGATTCCATTTATGAAATAAAACACATTTTCTAAAAACTCGTGTTTTTTACGAAATCATGTAAACCTTCTAGAAGCTATTATTTTAAAAAACGGGGGAAGTAAGCTTTTCCTATTTCCGGACGCATGCGGAAACTATAGAAAGTCATTATGACATAGAATGTGCATACTTTGTTGATTCCATTTATGAAATAAAACACATTTTCTAAAAACTCGTGTTTTTTACGAAATCATGTAAACCTTCTAGAAGCTGTGATTTTAAAAAACGGGGGAAGTAAGCTTTTCTTATTTCCGGACGAATGCGCAAACTATAGAAAGTCGTTATGATGTAGAATGTGCATACTTTGTATATTCCATTTATGAAATAAAGCACATTTTAAAAAAAACTCGTGTTTTTTACGAAATCATGTAAACCTTCTAGAAGCTGTGATTTTAAAAAACGGTGGAAGTAAACTTTTCTTATTTCCGGACGCATGCGCAAACTATAGAAAGTCGTTATGACTTAGAATGTGCATACTTTGTTGATTCCATTTATGAAATAAAACACATTTTCTAAAAACTCATGTTTTTTAAGAAATCATGTAAACCTTCTACAAGCTGTGATTTTAAAAAATGAGGGAAGCAAGCTTTTCTTATTTCCAAACGCATGCACAAACTATAGAGAGTCGTTATGCAGAGAATGTGCATACTTTGTTGATTCCGTTTATGAAATAAAACGCATTTTCTAAAAACTCGTGTTTTTTAAGAAATCATGTAAACCTTCTAGAAGCTATGATTTTAAAAAACGAGGGAAGTAAGCTTATCTTATTTCCAAACGCATGCGTAAACTATAGAAATTCTTTATGACGTAGAATGTGCATACTTTGTTGATTCCATTTATGAAATAAAACACATTTTCTAAAAACTCGTGTTTTTTAAGAAATCATGTAAACCTTCTAGAAGCTGTGATTTTAAAAAACGGGGGAAGTAAGCTTTTCTTATTTCCGGACGAATGCGCAAACTATAGAAAGTCGTTATGACGTAGAACGGGCATACTTTGTTGATACCATTTATGAAATAAAACACATTTTCTAAAAACTCGTGTTTTTTAAGAAATCATGTAAACCTTCTAGAAGCTGTGATTTTGAAAAACGTTGGAAGTAAGCTTTTCTTATTTCCGGACGCATGCGCAAACTATAGAAAGTCATTATGACGTAGAATGTGCATACTTTGTTGATCCCATTTATGAAATAAAACACATTTTCTAAAAACTCGTGTATTTTAAGAAATCATGTAAACCTTCTAGAAGCCGTGATTTTAAAAAACGGGGCAAGTAAGCTTTTCTTATTTCCGGAGGCATGCGCAAACTATACAAAGTCATTATGACGTAGAATGTGCATACTTTGTTGCTTCCATTTATGAAATAAAACACATTTTCTAAAAACTCGTGTTTTTTACGAAATCATGTAAACCTTCTAGAAACTGTGATTTTAAAAAATGGAGGAAGTAAGCTTTTCTTATTTCCAAACGCATGCGCAAACTATAGAAAGTCGTTATGACGTAGAATGTGCATACTTTGTAGATTCCATTTATGAAATAAAGCACATTTTTCTAAAAACTCGTGTTTTTTACGAAATCATGTAAACCTTCTAGAAGCTGTGATTTTAAAAAACGATGGAAGTAAGCTTTTCTTATTTCCGGACGAATGCGCAAACAATAGAAAGGCGTTATGACGTAGAATTTGCATACTTTGTCGATTCCATTGATGAAATAAAACACATTTTCTAAAAACTCGTGTTTTTTAAGAAATCATGTAAACCTTCTAGAAGCTGTGATTTTAAAAAATGGTGGAAGTTATCTTTTCTTATTTCCGGATGCATGGGCAAATTATAGAAAGTCATTACGACATAGAATCCGCATACTTTGTTGTTTCCATTTATGAAATAAAACACATTTTCTAAAAACTCGTGTTTTTTAAGAAATCATATAAACCTTCTAGAAGCTGTGATTTTAAAAAACGGGAGAAGTAAGCTTTTCTTATTTCCAAACGCATGCGCAAACTATAGAAAGTCGTTATGACGTAGAATGTGCATACTTTGTTGATTCCATTTATGAAATAAAACACATTTTCTAAAAACTCATGTTTTTTAAGAAATCATGTAAACCTTCTAGAAGCTGTGATTTTAAAAAACGGGGGAAGTAAGCTTTTATTATTTCCGGACGCATGCGCAAACTATAGAAAGTCATTATGACGTAGAATGTGCATACTTCGTTGATTCCATTTATGAAATAAAACACATTTTCTAAAAACTCGTTTTTTTTACGAAATCATGTAAACCTTCTAGAAGCTATTATTTTGAAAAACGGTGGATGTAAGCTTTTCTTATTTCCAGATGCATGCGCAAACTACAGAAAGTCGTTATGACGTAGAATGTCCATACTTTGTAGATTCCATTTATGAAATAAAACACATTTTCTAAAAACTCGTGTTTTTTAACAAATCATGTAAACCATCTAGAAGCTGTGATTTTAAAAAATTGGGAAAGTAAGCTTTTCTTATCTCTGGACGCATGCTCAAACTATAGAAAGTCGTTATGACGTAGAATGTGCATACTTTGTATATTCCATTTATGAAATAAAAAACATTTTCTAAAAACTCGTGTTTTTTACGAAATCATGTAAACCTTCAAGAAGCTGTGATTTTAAAAAATGGTGGAAGTAAGCTTTTCTTATTTCTGGAGCCATGCGCAAACTATAGAAAGTCGTTGTGACGTAGCATGTGCATACTTTGTAGATTCGATTTATGAAATAAAACACATTTTCTAAAAACTCGTGTTTTTTACGAAATCATGCAAACCTTCTAGAACTGTGATTTTAAAAAACGGTGGAAGTAAGCTTTTCTTATTACTGGACGAATGCGCAAACTATAGAAAGTCGTTATGATGTAGAATGTGCATACTTTGTAGATTCCATTTATGAAATAAAACACATTTTCTAAAAACTCGTGTTTTTTAAGAAATCATATAAACCTTCTAGAAGCTGTGATTTTAAAAAACGGGGAAAGTAAGCTTTTCTTATTTCCAAATGCATGCGCAAACTATAAAAAGTCGTTATGACGTAGAATGTGCATACTTTGTTGATTCCATTTATGAAATAAAACACATTTTCTAAAAACTCGTGTTTTTTACGAAATCATGTAAACCTTCAAGAAGCTGTGATTTTAAAAAATGGTGGAAGTAAGCTTTTCTTATTTCCGGACACATGCGCAAACAATAGAAAGTCGTTATGACGTAGAATGTGCATACTTTGTAGATTCCATTTATGAAATAAAACACATTTTCTAAAAACTCGTGTTTTTTTACGAAATCATGTAAACCTTCTAGAAGCTGTGATTTTAAAAAACGGTGGAAGTAAGCTTTTATTATTTCCGGACGCATGCGCAAACTATAGAAAGTTGTTATGACGTAGAATGTGCATACTTTGTTGATTCCGTTTATGAAATAAAACACATTTTCTAAAAACTCGTGTTTTTTAAGAAATCATGTAAACCTTTTATAAGCTGTCATTTTAAAAAGCGGGGGAAGTAAGCTTTTCTTATTTCCAAACGCATGCGCAAACTATAGAAAGTCGTTATAACGTAGAATGTGCATACTTTGTTGATTCCGTTTATGAAATAAAACACATTTTCTAAAAACTCGTGTTTTTTACGAAATCATGTAAAGCTTCTAGAAGCTGTGATTTTAAAAAATGGTGGAAGTAAGCTTTTGTTATTTCCGGACGCATGCGCAAACTATAGAAAGTCGTTATGACGTAGAATGTGCATACTTTGTTGATTCCGTTTTTGAAATAAAACACATTTTCTTAAAACTCGTGTTTTTTAAGAAATCATGTAAACCTTTTAGAAGCTGTCATTTTAAAAAACGGGGGAAGTAAGCTTTTCTTATTTCCAAACGCATGCGCAAACTATAGAAAGTCGTTATGACGTAGAATGTGCATACTTTGTTGATTCCGTTTATGAAATAAAACACATTTTCTAAAAACTCGTGTTTTTTACGAAATCATGTAAACCTTCTAGAAGATGTGATGTTAAAAAACGGGGGAAGTAAGCTTTTCCTATTTCCAGATGCATGCACAAACTATAGAAAGTCGTTATGACGAAGAATGTGCATACTTTGTAAATTCCATTTATGAAATAAAACACATTTTCTAACAACTCGTGTTTTTTTACGAAATCATGTAAACCTTCTAGAAGCTATTATTTTAAAAAACTGTGGAAGTAAGCTTTTCTTATTTCCGGACGCATGGGCAAACTATAGAAAGTCGTTACGACGTAGAATGTGCATACTTTGTTGATTCCATTTATGAAATAAAACACATTTTCTAAAAACTCGTGTTTTTTAACAAATAATGTAAACCTTCTAGAAGCTGTGATTTTAAAAAACGGGGGAAGTAAGTTTTTCTTATTTCCAAACGCATGCGCAAACTATAGAAAGTCGTTATGACGTAGAATGTGCATACTTTGTAAATTCCATTTATGAAATAAAACACATTTTCTAAAAACTCGTGTTTTTTATGAAATTATGTAAACCTTCTAGAAGCTATTATTTTAAAAAACGGTGGAAGTAAGCTTTTCTTATTTCCGGACGCATGCGCAAACTAAAGAAAGTCATTGTGACATAGAATGTGCATACTTTGTAGATTCCATTTATGAAATAGAACACATTTTCTAAAAACTCATGTTTTTTACGAAATCACGTAAACCTTCTAGAAGCTGTGATTTTAAAAAACGGGGGAAGTAATCTTTTCTTATTTCCGGACGCATGCGCAAACTATAGAAAGTCGTACAACGTAGAATGTGCATACTTTGTAGATTCCATTTATGAAATAAAAAACATTTTCTAAAAACTCTTGTTTTTTACGTAATCATGTAAAACTTCTAGAAGCTGTTATTTTAAAAAATGGGGGAAGTAAACTTTTATTATTTCCGGACGGATGTGCAAACTATAGAAAGTCGTTATGACGTAGAATGTGCATACTTTGTTGATACCATTTATGAAATAAAACACATTTTCTAAAAACTCGGGTTTTTTACGAAATCATGTAAACCTTCTAGAAGCTATTATTTTAAAAAACGGTGGAAGTAAGCTTTTCTTATTTCCGGACGCATGAGCAAACTATAGGAATTCGTTATGACGTAGAATGTGCATACTTTTTAGATTCCATTTATGAAATAGAACACATTTTCTAAAAACTCGTGTTTTTTACGAAATCATGTAAACCTTCCAGAAGCTGTGATTTTAAAAAACGGGGGAAGTAAGCTTTTCTTATTTCCGGACGCATGCGCAAACTATAGAAAGTCGTTAAGAAGTAGAATGTGCATACTTTGTTGATTCCATTTATGAAATAAAACACATTTTCTAAAAACTCTTGTTTTTTGCGAAATCATGTAAACCTTCTAGAAGCTGTTATTTTAAAAAAAGGGGGAAGTAAGCTTTTCTTATTTCCGGACGCTTGCGCAAACTATATAAAGTCGTTATGACGTAGAATGTGCATACTTTGTTGATTCTATTTATGAAATAAAACACATTTTCTAAAAACTCGTGTTTTTTAAGAAATCATGTAAACCTTCAAGAAGCTCTGATTTTAAAAAACGGGGGAAGTAAGCTTTTCTTATTTCCAAACGCATGCGCAAACTATGGAAAGTTGTTATGACGTAGAATGTGCATACTTTGTTGATTCCATTTATTAAATAAAACACATTTTCTAAAAACTCGTCTTTTTCAAGAAATTATGTACACCTTCTAGAATTTGTGATTTTAAAAAATGGGGGAAGTAAGCTTTTCTTATTTCCAGACGCATGCGCAAACTATAGAAATTCATTATGATGTAGAATGTTCATACTTTGTAGATTCCATTTATTAAATAAAACCCATTTTCTAAAAACTCGTGTTTTTTACGAAATCATGTAAACCTTCTAGAAGCTGTGATTTTAAAAAACGGGGGAAGTAAGCTTTTCTTATTTCCGGATGCATGCGCAAACTATAGAAAGTCGTTATGACGTAGAATGTGCATACTTTGTAGATTCCATTTATGAAATAAAACACATTTTCTAAAAACTCTTGTTTTTTACGAAATCATGTAAACCTTCTAGAAGCTGTTATTTTAAAAAACGGGGGAAGTAAGCTTTTCTTATTTCTGGACGCATGCCCAAACTATAGAAAGTCGTTATGACGTAGAATGTGCATACTTTGTTGATTCCATTTATTTAATAAAACACATTTTCTAAAAACTCGTGTTTTTTAAGAAATCATGTAAACCTTCAAGAAGCTGTGATTTTAAAAAACGGGGGAAGTAAGCTTTTCTTATTTCCAAACGCATGCACAAACTATAGAAAGTCGTTATGACATAGAATGTGCATGCTTTGTAGATTCCATTTATGAAATAAAACACATTTTCTAAAAACTCGTGTTTTTTACAAAATCATGTAAACCTTCTAGAAGCTGTGAGTTTGAAAAACGGTGGAAGTAAGCTTTTCTTATTTCCGGACGCATGCGCAAACTATAGAAAGTCGTTATGACGTAGAATGTGCATACTTTGTTGGTTCCATTTATGAAATAAAACACATTTTCTAAAAACTCGTGTTTTTTAACAAATCATGTAAACCTTCTAAAAGCTATGATTTTAAAAAACGGGGGAAGTAAGCTTTTCTTATTTCCAAATGCATGCGCAAAATATAGAAAGTTGTTATGACGTAGAATGTGCATACTTTGTTGATTCCATTTATGAAATAAAACACATTGTCTAAAAACTCATGTTTTTTATGAAATCATGTAAACCTTCTAGAAGCTGTGATTTTAAAAAACGGGGGAAGTAACCTTTTCTTATTTCCGGACGCATGCGCAAACTATAGAAAGTCGTTATGACGTAGAATGTGCATACTTTGTTGATTCCATTTATGAAATAAAACACATTTTGTAAAAACTCGTGTTTCTTAAGAAATCATGTAAACCTTCTAGAAGCTGTGATTTTAAAAAACGAGAGAAGTAAGCTTTTCTTATTTCCAAACGCATGCGCAAACTATAGAAAGTCGTTATGACGTAGAATGTGCATACTTTGTTGATTCCATTTATGAAATAAAACACATTTTCTAAAAACTCATGTTTTTTAAGAAATTATGTAAACCTTGTAGAAGCTGTGATTTTAAAAAATGGGGGAAGTAAGCTTTTCTTATTTCCAGACGCATGCGCAAACTATAGAAAGTTGTTATGATGTAGAATGTGCATACTTTGTAGATTCCATTTATGAAATAAAGCACATTTTCTAAAAACTCGTGTTTTTTACGAAATCATGTAAACCTTCCCGAAGCTGTGATTTTAAAAAATAGTGGAAGTAAGCTTTTCTTATTTCCGGACGAATGCGCATACTATAGAAAGTCATTATGACGTAGAATGTGCATAATTTGTCGATTCCATTGATGAAATAAAACACATTTTCTACAAACTCGTGTTTTTTAAGAAATCATGTAAACCTTCTAGAAGCTGTGATTTTAAAAAATGGTGGAAGTAAGCTTTTCTTATTTCCGGACGCATGCGCGAACTATAGAAAGTCGTTTTGACGTAGAATGTGCATACTTTGTTGTTTCCATTTATGAAATAAAACACATTTTCTAAAAACTCGTGTTTTTTAAGAAATCATGTAAACATTCTAGAAGCTGTGATTTTAAAAAACGGGGGAATTAAGCTTTTCTTATTTCCGAACACATGCGCAAACTATAGAAAGTCGTTATGACATAGAATGTGCATACTTTGTTGATTCCATTTATCAAATAAAACCCATTTTCTAAAAACTCGTGTTTTTTAAGAAATCATGTAAACCTTCTAGAAGCTGTGATTTTAAAAAACGGGGGAAGTAAGCTTTTCTTATTTCCGGACGCATGCGCAAACTATAGAAAGTCATTATGACGTAGAATGTGCATACCTTGTTGATTTCCATTTATGCAATAAAACACATTTTCTAAAAACTCGTTTTTTTTACGAAATCATGTAAACCTTCTAGAAGCTGTGATTTTAAAAAACGGGGGAAGTAAGCTTTTCTTATTTCCAAACGCATGCGCAAACTATAGAAAGTCGTTCTTACGTAGAATGTGCATACTTTGTTGATTCCATTTATGAAATAAAACACATTTTCTAAAAACTCGTGTTTTTTAACAAATCATGTAAACCTTCTAGAAGCTGTGATTTTAAAAAACCGGGGAAGTAAGCTTTTCTTATTTCTGGACGCATGCGCAAACTATAGAAAGTCGTTATGACGTCGAATGTGCATACTTTGTAGATTCCATTTATGAAATAAAACACATTTTCTAAAAACTCGTGTTTTTTACGAAATCATGTAAACCTTCTAGAAGCTGTGATTTTAAAAAACGGTGGAAGTAAGCTTTTCTTATTTCCGGACGCATGCGCAAACTATAGAAAGTCAATATGACGTAGAATTTGCATACTTTGTTGATTCCATTTATGAAATAAAAGACATTTTCTAAAAAATCATGTTTTTTAAGAAATCATGTAAACCTTCTAGAAGCTGTGATTTTAAAAAACGAGGGAAGTAAGCTTTTCTTATTTCCGGACGCATGCGCAATCTATATAAAGCCATTATGACGTAGAATGTGCATACTTTGTTGATTCCATTTATGAAATAAAACACATTTTCTAAAAACTCATTTTTTTTAAGAAATCATGTAAACCTTCAAGAAGCTGTGATTTTAAAAAACGAGGGAAGTAAGTTTTTCTTATTTCCAAACGCATGCGCAAACTATAGAAAGTCGTTATGACGTAGAATGTGCATACTTTGTTGATTCCATTTATGAAATAAAACACATTTTCTAAAAACTCGTGTTTTTTAAGAAATTATGTAAACCTTCTAGAAGCTGTGATTTTAAAAAACGGGGGAAGTAAGCTTTTCTTATTTCCGGACGCATGCGCAAACTATAGAAAGTCGTTATGACGTAGAATATGCATACTTTGTAGATTCCATTTATGAAATAAAGCACATTTTCTAAAAAACTCGTGTTTTTTACCAAATCATGTAAACCTTTTAGAAGCTGTGATTTTAAAAAACGGGGGAAGTAAGCTTTTCTTATTTCCAAACGCATGCGCAAACTATAGAAAGTCGTTATGACATAGAATGTGCATACTTTGTTGATTCCATTTATGAAATAAAACACATTTTCTGAAAACTCGTGTTTTTTATGAAATCATGTAAAACTTCTAGAAGCTGTCATTTTGAAAAACGGTGGAAGTAAACTTTTCTTATTTCTGGACACATGTGCAAACAATAGAAAGTCCTTATGACGTAGAATGTGCATACTTTGTTGATTCCATTTATGAAATAAAACACATTTTCGAAAAACTCGTGTTTTTTACGAAATCATGTAAACCTTCTAGAAGTTGTGATTTTAAAAAACGGTGGAAGTAAGCTTTTCTTATTTCCGGTCGAATGCGGAAACTATAGAAAGTCGTTATTACGTAAAATGTGCATACTTTGTTGATTCCATTTATGAAATAAAAGACATTTTCTAAAAACTCGTGCTTCTTAAGAAATCATGTAAACCTTCTAGAAGCTGTGATTTTAAAAAACGGTGGAAGTAAGCTTTTCTTATTTCCGGACGAATGCGCAAACTATAGAAAGTCGTTATGACGTAGAATGTGCATACTTTGTAGATTCCACTTATGAAATAAAACACATTTTCTAAAAACTCATGTTTTTTAAGAAATCATGTAAACCTTCTAGAAGCTGTGATTTTAAAAAATGGGGGAAGTAAGCTTTTCTTATTTCCAAACGCATGAGCAAACTATAGAAAGTCATTATGACGTATAATGTGCATACTTTGTTGATTCCATTTATGAAATAAAACACATTTTCTAAAAACTCGTGTTTTTTAGGAAATCATGTAAACCTTCTAGAAGCTGTGATTTTAAAAAACGGTGGAAGTAAGCTTTTCTTATTTCCCGAAGCATGCGCAAACTATAGAAAGTCGTTATGATGTAGAATGTGCATACTTTGTAGATTCCATTTATGAAAAAAATCACATTTTCTAAAAACTCGTGTTTTCTACGAAATCATGTAAACCTTCTAGAAGCTGTGATTTCAAAAAAGAGGGGAAGTAACATTTTCTTATTTCCGGACGCATGCGCAAACTATAGAAAGTCGTTATGACGTAGAATGTGCATACTTTGTAGATTCCATTTATGAAATAAAAGACATTTTCTAAAAACTCGTGTTTTTTACGAAATCATGTAAACCTTCTAGAAGCTGTGATTTCAAAAAACGGTGGAAGTAAGATTTTCTTATTTCCGGACGAATGCGCAAACTATAGAAAGTTGTTATGATGTAGAATGTTCATACTTTGTAGATTCCATTTATGAAATAATGCACATTTTCAAAAAACTCATGTTTTTTACGAAATCATGTAAACCTTCTAGAAGCTGTGATTTCAAAAAACGGTGGAAGTAAGATTTTCTTATTTCTGGACGAATGCGCAAACTATAGACAGTCGTTATGATGTAGAATATGCATACTTTGTAGATTCCATTTATGAAATAAAACACATTTTCTAAAAACTCGTGTTTTTTACAAAATCATGTAAACCTTCTAGAAGCTATTATTTTAAAAAATGGTGGAAGTAAGGTTTTCTTATTTCTGGACGCATGCGCAAACTATAGAAAGTCGTTATGACGTAGAATGTGCATACTTTGTTGGTTCCATTTATGAAATAAAACACATTTTCTAAAAACTCGTGTTTTTTAACAAATCATGTAAACCTTCTAAAAGCTATGATTTTAAAAAACGGGGGAAGTAAGCTTTTCTTATTTCCAAATGCATGCGCAAAATATAGAAAGTTGTTATGACGTAGAATGTGCATACTTTGTTGATTCCATTTATGAAATAAAACACATTGTCTAAAAACTCATGATTTTTATGAAATCATGTAAACCTTCTAGAAGCTGTGATTTTAAAAAACGGGGGAAGTAACCTTTTCTTATTTCCGGACGCATGCGCAAACTATAGAAAGTCGTTATGACGTAGAATGTGCATACTTTGTTGATTCCATTTATGAAATAAAACACATTTTGTAAAAACTCGTGTTCCTTAAGAAATCATGTAAACCTTCTAGAAGCTGTGATTTTAAAAAACGAGAGAAGTAAGCTTTTCTTATTTCCAAACGCATGCGCAAACTATAGAAAGTCGTTATGACGTAGAATGTGCATACTTTGTTGATTCCATTTATGAAATAAAACACATTTTCTAAAAACTCGTGTTTTTTAAGAAATTATGTAAACCTTGTAGAAGCTGTGATTTTAAAAAATGGGGGAAGTAAGCTTTTCTTATTTCCAGACGCATCCGCAAACTATAGAAAGTTGTTATGATGTAGAATGTGCATACTTTGTAGATTTCATTTATGAAATAAAGCACATTTTCTAAAAACTCGTGTTTTTTACGAAATCATGTAAACCTTCCCGAAGCTGTGATTTTAAAAAACAGTGGAAGTAAGCTTTTCTTATTTCCGGACGAATGCGCATACTATAGAAAGTCATTATGACGTAGAATGTGCATAATTTGTCGATTCCATTGATGAAATAAAACACATTTTCTACAAACTCGTGTTTTTTAAAAAATGTGCATACTTTGTTGATTCCATTTATGAAATAAAAGACATTTTCTAAAAACTCGTGCTTCTTAAGAAATCATGTAAACCTTCTAGAAGCTGTGATTTTAAAAAATGGTGGAAGTAAGCTTTTCTTATTTCCGGACGCATGCGCGAACTATAGAAAGTCGTTTTGACGTAGAATGTGCATACTTTGTTGTTTCCATTTATGAAATAAAACACATTTTCTAAAAACTCGTGTTTTTTAAGAAATCATGTAAACATTCTAGAAGCTGTGATTTTAAAAAACGGGGGAATTAAGCTTTTCTTATTTCCGAACACATGCGCAAACTATAGAAAGTCGTTATGACATAGAATGTGCATACTTTGTTGATTCCATTTATCAAATAAAACCCATTTTCTAAAAACTCGTGGTTTTTAAGAAATCATGTAAACCTTCTAGAAGCTGTGATTTTAAAAAACGGGGGAAGTAAGCTTTTCTTATTTCCGGACGCATGCGCAAACTATAGAAAGTCGTACAACGTAGAATGTGCATACTTTGTAGATTCCATTTATGAAATAAAACACATTTTCTAAAAACTCTTGTTTTTTACGTAATCATGTAAAACTTCTAGAAGCTGTTATTTTAAAAAATGGGGGAAGTAAACTTTTATTATTTCCGGACGGATGTGCAAACTATAGAAAGTCGTTATGACGTAGAATGTGCATACTTTGTTGATACCATTTATGAAATAAAACACATTTTCTAAAAACTCGGGTTTTTTACGAAATCATGTAAACCTTCTAGAAGCTATTATTTTAAAAAACGGTGGAAGTAAGCTTTTCTTATTTCCGGACGCATGAGCAAACTATAGGAATTCGTTATGACGTAGAATGTGCATACTTTTTAGATTCCATTTATGAAATAGAACACATTTTCTAAAAACTCGTGTTTTTTACGAAATCATGTAAACCTTCCAGAAGCTGTGATTTTAAAAAACGGGGGAAGTAAGCTTTTCTTATTTCCGGACGCATGCGCAAACTATAGAAAGTCGTTAAGAAGTAGAATGTGCATACTTTGTTGATTCCATTTATGAAATAAAACACATTTTCTAAAAACTCTTGTTTTTTGCGAAATCATGTAAACCTTCTAGAAGCTGTTATTTTAAAAAAAGGGGGAAGTAAGCTTTTCTTATTTCCGGACGCTTGTGCAAACTATATAAAGTCGTTATGACGTAGAATGTGCATACTTTGTTGATTCTATTTATGAAATAAAACACATTTTCTAAAAACTCGTGTTTTTTAAGAAATCATGTAAACCTTCAAGAAGCTCTGATTTTAAAAAACGGGGGAAGTAAGCTTTTCTTATTTCCAAACGCATGCGCAAACTATGGAAAGTTGTTATGACGTAGAATGTGCATACTTTGTTGATTCCATTTATTAAATAAAACACATTTTCTAAAAACTCGTCTTTTTCAAGAAATTATGTACACCTTCTAGAATTTGTGATTTTAAAAAATGGGGGAAGTAAGCTTTTCTTATTTCCAGACGCATGCGCAAACTATAGAAATTCATTATGATGTAGAATGTTCATACTTTGTAGATTCCATTTATTAAATAAAACCCATTTTCTAAAAACTCGTGTTTTTTACGAAATCATGTAAACCTTCTAGAAGCTGTGATTTTAAAAAACGGGGGAAGTAAGCTTTTCTTATTTCCGGACGCATGCGCAAACTATAGAAAGTCGTTATGACGTAGAATGTGCATACTTTGTAGATTCCATTTATGAAATAAAACACATTTTCTAAAAACTCTTGTTTTTTACGAAATCATGTAAACCTTCTAGAAGCTGTTATTTTAAAAAACGGGGGAAGTAAGCTTTTCTTATTTCTGGACGCATGCCCAAACTATAGAAAGTCGTTATGACGTAGAATGTGCATACTTTGTTGATTCCATTTATGAAATAAAACACATTTTCTAAAAACTCGTGTTTTTTAAGAAATCATGTAAACCTTCAAGAAGCTGTGATTTTAAAAAACGGGGGAAGTAAGCTTTTCTTATTTCCAAACGCATGCACAAACTATAGAAAGTCGTTATGACATAGAATGTGCATGCTTTGTAGATTCCATTTATGAAATAAAACACATTTTCTAAAAACTCGTGTTTTTTACAAAATCATGTAAACCTTCTAGAAGCTGTGAGTTTGAAAAACGGTGGAAGTAAGCTTTTCTTATTTCCGGACGCATGCGCAAACTATAGAAAGTCGTTATGACGTAGAATGTGCATACTTTGTTGGTTCCATTTATGAAATAAAACACATTTTCTAAAAACTCGTGTTTTTTAACAAATCATGTAAACCTTCTAAAAGCTATGATTTTAAAAAACGGGGGAAGTAAGCTTTTCTTATTTCCAAATGCATGCGCAAAATATAGAAAGTTGTTATGACGTAGAATGTGCATACTTTGTTGATTCCATTTATGAAATAAAACACATTGTCTAAAAACTCATGTTTTTTATGAAATCATGTAAACCTTCTAGAAGCTGTGATTTTAAAAAACGGGGGAAGTAACCTTTTCTTATTTCCGGACGCATGCGCAAACTATAGAAAGTCGTTATGACGTAGAATGTGCATACTTTGTTGATTCCATTTATGAAATAAAACACATTTTGTAAAAACTCGTGTTTCTTAAGAAATCATGTAAACCTTCTAGAAGCTGTGATTTTAAAAAACGAGAGAAGTAAGCTTTTCTTATTTCCAAACGCATGCGCAAACTATAGAAAGTCGTTATGACATAGAATGTGCATACTTTGTTGATTCCATTTATGAAATAAAACACATTTTCTAAAAACTCGTGTTTTTTAAGAAATTATGTAAACCTTGTAGAAGCTGTGATTTTAAAAAATGGGGGAAGTAAGCTTTTCTTATTTCCAGACGCATGCGCAAACTATAGAAAGTTGTTATGATGTAGAATGTGCATACTTTGTAGATTCCATTTATGAAATAAAGCACATTTTCTAAAAACTCGTGTTTTTTACGAAATCATGTAAACCTTCCCGAAGCTGTGATTTTAAAAAACAGTGGAAGTAAGCTTTTCTTATTTCCGGACGAATGCGCATACTTTAGAAAGTCATTATGACGTAGAATGTGCATAATTTGTCGATTCCATTGATGAAATAAAACACATTTTCTACAAACTCGTGTTTTTTAAGAAATCATGTAAACCTTCTAGAAGCTGTGATTTTAAAAAATGGTGGAAGTAAGCTTTTCTTATTTCCGGACGCATGCGCGAACTATAGAAAGTCGTTTTGACGTAGAATGTGCATACTTTGTTGTTTCCATTTATGAAATAAAACACATTTTCTAAAAACTCGTGTTTTTTAAGAAATCATGTAAACATTCTAGAAGCTGTGATTTTAAAAAACGGGGGAATTAAGCTTTTCTTATTTCCGAACACATGCGCAAACTATAGAAAGTCGTTATGACATAGAATGTGCATACTTTGTTGATTCCATTTATCAAATAAAACCCATTTTCTAAAAACTCGTGTTTTTTAAGAAATCATGTAAACCTTCTAGAAGCTGTGATTTTAAAAAACGGGGGAAGTAAGCTTTTCTTATTTCCGGACGCATGCGCAAACTATAGAAAGTCATTATGACGTAGAATGTGCATACCTTGTTGATTTCCATTTATGCAATAAAACACATTTTCTAAAATCTCGTTTTTTTTACGAAATCATGTAAACCTTCTAGAAGCTGTGATTTTAAAAAACGGGGGAAGTAAGCTTTTCTTATTTCCAAACGCATGCGCAAACTATAGAAAGTCGTTCTTACGTAGAATGTGCATACTTTGTTGATTCCATTTATGAAATAAAACACATTTTCTAAAAACTCGTGTTTTTTAACAAATCATGTAAACCTTCTAGAAGCTGTGATTTTAAAAAACCGGGGAAGTAAGCTTTTCTTATTTCTGGACGCATGCGCAAACTATAGAAAGTCGTTATGACATAGAATGTGCATACTTTGTTGATTCCATTTATGAAATAAAACACATTTTCTAAAAACTCGTGTTTTTTAAGAAATTATGTAAACCTTGTAGAAGCTGTGATTTTAAAAAACCGGGGAAGTAAGCTTTTCTTATTTCTGGACGCATGCGCAAACTATAGAAAGTCGTTATGACGTCGAATGTGGATACTTTGTAGATTCCATTTATGAAATAAAACACATTTTCTAAAAACTCGTGTTTTTTACGAAATCATGTAAACCTTCTAGAAGCTGTGATTTTAAAAAACGGTGGAAGTAAGCTTTTCTTATTTCCGGACGCATGCGCAAACTATAGAAAGTAAATATGACGTAGAATTTGCATACTTTGTTGATTCCATTTATGAAATAAAAGACATTTCTAAAAAATCATGTTTTTTAAGAAATCATGTAAACCTTCTAGAAGCTGTGATTTTAAAAAACGAGGGAAGTAAGCTTTTCTTATTTCCGGACGCATGCGCAATCTATATAAAGTCGTTATGACGTAGAATGTGCATACTTTGTTGATTCCATTTATGAAATAAAACACATTTTCTAAAACCTCATTTTTTTTAAGAAATCATGTAAACCTTCAAGAAGCTGTGATTTTAAAAAACGAGGGAAGTAAGCTTTTCTTATTTCCAAACGCATGCGCAAACTATAGAAAGTCGTTATGACGTAGAATGTGCATACTTTGTTGATTCCATTTACGAAATAAAACACATTTTCTAAAAACTCGTGTTTTTTAAGAAATTATGTAAACCTTCTAGAAGCTGTGATTTTAAAAAACGGGGGAAGTAAGCTTTTCTTATTTCCGGACGCATGCGCAAACTATAGAAAGTCGTTATGACGTAGAATATGCATACTTTCTAGATTCCATTTATGAAATAAAGCACATTTTCTAAAAAACTCGTGTTTTTTACCAAATCATGTAAACCTTTTAGAAGCTGTGATTTTAAAAAACGGGGGAAGTAAGCTTTTCTTATTTCCAAACGCATGCGCAAACTATAGAAAGTCGTTATGACATAGAATGTGCATACTTTGTTGATTCCATTTATGAAATAAAACACATTTTCTGAAAACTCGTGTTTTTTATGAAATCATGTAAAACTTCTAGAAGCTGTCATTTTGAAAAACGGTGGAAGTAAACTTTTCTTATTTCCGGACACATGTGCAAACAATAGAAAGTCCTTATGACGTAGAATGTGCATACTTTGTTGATTCCATTTATGAAATAAAACACATTTTCGAAAAACTCGTGTTTTTTACGAAATCATGTAAACCTTCTAGAAGTTGTGATTTTAAAAAACGGTGGAAGTAAGCTTTTCTTATTTCCGGTCGAATGCGGAAACTATAGAAAGTCGTTATTACGTAAAATGTGCATACTTTGTTGATTCCATTTATGAAATAAAAGACATTTTCTAAAAACTCGTGTTTCTTAAGAAATCATGTAAACCTTCTAGAAGCTGTGATTTTAAAAAACGGTGGAAGTAAGCTTTTCTTATTTCCGGACGAATGCGCAAACTATAGAAAGTCGTTATGACGTAGAATGTGCATACTTTGTAGATTCCACTTATGAAATAAAACACATTTTCTAAAAACTCATGTTTTTTAAGAAATCATGTAAACCTTCTAGAAGCTGTGATTTTAAAAAATGGGGGAAGTAAGCTTTTCTTATTTCCAAACGCATGAGCAAACTATAGAAAGTCATTATGACGTATAATGTGCATACTTTGTTGATTCCATTTATGAAATAAAACACATTTTCTAAAAACTCGTGTTTTTTAGGAAATCATGTAAACCTTCTAGAAGCTGTGATTTTAAAAAACGGTGGAAGTAAGCTTTTCTTATTTCCGGAAGCATGCGCAAACTATAGAAAGTCGTTATGATGTAGAATGTGCATACTTTGTAGATTCCATTTATGAAAAAAATCACATTTTCTAAAAACTCGTGTTTTCTACGAAATCATGTAAACCTTCTAGAAGCTGTGATTTCAAAAAAGAGGGGAAGTAACATTTTCTTATTTCCGGACGCATGCGCAAACTATAGAAAGTCGTTATGACGTAGAATGTGCATACTTTGTAGATTCCATTTATGAAATAAAAGACATTTTCTAAAAACTCGTGTTTTTTACGAAATCATGTAAACCTTCTAGAAGCTGTGATTTCAAAAAACGGTGGAAATAAGATTTTCTTATTTCCGGACGAATGCGCAAACTATAGAAAGTTGTTATGATGTAGAATGTTCATACTTTGTAGATTCCATTTATGAAATAATGCACATTTTCAAAAAACTCATGTTTTTTACGAAATCATGTAAACCTTCTAGAAGCTGTGATTTCAAAAAACGGTGGAAGTAAGATTTTCTTATTTCTGGACGAATGCGCAAACTATAGACAGTCGTTATGATGTAGAATATGCATACTTTGTAGATTCCATTTATGAAATAAAACACATTTTCTAAAAACTCGTGTTTTTTACAAAATCATGTAAACCTTCTAGAAGCTATTATTTTAAAAAATGGTGGAAGTAAGGTTTTCTTATTTCTGGACGCATGCGCAAACTATAGAAAGTCGTTATGACGTAGAATGTGCATACTTTGTAGATTCCATTTATGAAATAAAGCACATTTTCTAAAAAACTCGTGTTTTTTACCAAATCATGTAAACCTTCTAGAAGCTGTGATTTTAAAAAACGGGGGAAGTAAGCTTTTCTTATTTCCAAACGCCAGCGAAAACTATAGAAAGTCGTTATGACGTAGAATGTGCATACTTTGTTGATTCCATTTGTGAAATAAAACACATTTTCTAAAAACTCGTGTTTTTTACGAAATCATGTAAACCTTCTAGAAGCTGTGATTTTAAAAAACGGTGGAAGTAAGCTTTTCTTATTTCCGGACGAATGCGCAAACTATAGAAAGTCGTTATGACGTAGAATGTGCATACTTTATTGATTCCATTTATGAAATAAAACACATTTTCTAAAAACTCGTGTTTTTTACGAAATCATGTAAACCTTCTAGAAGCTGTGATTTTAAAAAACGAGTGTAGTAAGCTTTTCTTATTTCCAAACGCATGCGCAAACTATAGAAAGTCGTTATGATGTGGAATGTGCATACTTTGTTGATTCCGTTTATGAAATAAAACACATTTTCGAAAAACTCATGTTTTTTAAGAAATCATGTAAACCTTCTAGAAGCTGTGATTTTGAAAAACGGTGGAAGTAAGCTTTTTTTATTTCCGGACGCATGCGCAAACTATAGAAAGTCGTTATGACGTAGAATGTCCATACTTTGTAGATTCCATTTATGAAATAAAACACATTTTCTAAAACCTCATGTTTTTTAAGAAATCATGTAAACCTTCTAGAAGCTGTGATTTTAAAAAACGAGGGAAGTAAGCTTTTCTTATTTCCAAACGCATGCGCAAACTATAGAAAGTCGTTACGATGTAGAATGTGCATACTTTGTTGATTCCATTTATGAAATAAAATACATTTTCTAAAAACTCGTGTTTTTTAAGAAATCATGTAAACCTTCTAGAAGCTATGATTTTAAAAAATAGTGGAAGTAAGCTTTTCTTATTTCCGGACGCATGCGCAAACTATAGAAAGTCGTTATGACGTAGAATGTGCTTACTTTATAGATTCCATTTATGAAATAAAGAACATTTTTTAAAAACTCATGTTTTTTACGAAATCATGTAAACCTTCTAGAAGCTGTGATTTTAAAAAACGGGGGAAGTAAGCTTTTCTTATTTCCGGACGCATGCGCAAAATATAAAATTCGTTATGACGTAGAGTGTGCATACTTTGTTGATTCCATTTATGAAATAAAACACATTTTCTAAAAACTTTTGTTTTTTAACAAATCCTGTAAAGCTTCTAGAAGTTGTGATTTTAAAAAACGGGGGAAGTAAGCTTTTCTTATTTCCAAATGCATGCGCAAACTATAGAAAGTCGTTATGACGTAGAATGTGCATACTTTGTTGATTCCATTTATGAAATAAAACACATATTCTAAAAACTCGTCATTTTTAAGAAATCATGTAAACCTTCTAGAAGCTGTGATTTTAAAAAAAGGGGGAAGTAAGCTTTTCTTATTTCCGGACGCATGCGCAAACTATAGAAAGTCGTTATGACGTAGAATTTGCATACTTTGCAGATTCCATTGATGAAATAAAACACATTTTCTAAAAACTCGTGTTTTTTAAGAAATCATGTAAACCTTCTAGAAGCTGTGATTTAAAAAAATGGGGGAAGTAAGCTTTTCTTATTTCCAAACGCATGCGCAAACTATAGAAAGTCGTTATGGCATAGAATGCGCATACTTTATAGATTCCATTTATGAAATAAAGCACATTTTCTAAAAACTCGTGTTTTTTACGGAATCATGTAAACCTTCTAGAAGCTGTGATTTTAAAAAACGGTGGAAGTAAGCTTTTCTTATTTCCGGACGAATGCGCAAACTATAGAAAGTCGTTATGATGTAGAATGTTCATACTTTGTAGATTCTATTTATGAAATAAAACTCATTTTCTAAAAACTCGTGTTTTTTACGAAATCATGTAAACCTTCTAGAAGCTGTGATTTTAAAAAACGTTGGAAGTATGCTTTTCTTATTTCCGGACGAATGCGCAAACTATAGAAAGTTGTTATGATGTAGAAAGTGGATACTTTGTAGATTCCATTTATGAAATAAAGCACATTTTCTAAAAACTCGTGTTTTTAACGAAATAATGTAAACCTTCTAGAAGCTGTGATTTTAAAGAACGGTGGAAGTAAGCTTTTCTTATTTCCGGACGAATGCGCAAACTATAGAAAGTAGTTATGACGTAGAATGTGCATACTTTGTTCATTCCATTTATGAAAAAAACACATTTTCTAAAAACTCGTGTTTTTTACGAAATCATGTAAACCTTCTAGAAGCTGTGATTTTAAAAAACGTTGGAAGTATGCTTTTCTTATTTCCGGATGAATGCGCAAACTATAGAAAGTTGTTATGATGTAGAATGTGCATACTTTGTTGATTCCATTTATGAAATAAAACACATTTTCTAAAAACTAGTATTTTTTAAGAAATCATGTAATCCTTCTAGAAGCTGTGATTTTAAAAAACGGTGGAACTAAGCTTTTCTCATTTCCGGACGCATGCGCAAACTATAGAAAGTCGTTATGACGTAGAATGTGCATACTTTGTTGATTCTATTTATGAAATAAAACACATTTTCTAAAAACTCGTGTTTTTTAAGAAATCATGTAAACCTTCTAGAAGCTATGATTTTAAAAAACGGGGGAAGTAAGCTTTTCTTATTTCCGGACGCATGCGCAAACTATAGAAAGTCATTATGACGTAGAATGTGCATACTTTTATGATTCCATTTATGAAATAAAACACATTTTCTAAAAACTCATGTTTTTTAAGAAATCATGTAAACCTTCTAGAAGCTATGATTTTAAAAAACGGGGGAAGTAAGCTTTTCTTATTTCCGGACGCATGCGCAAACTATAGAAAGTCATTATGACGTAGAATGTGCATACTTTTTTTATTCCATTAATGAAAAAAAACACATTTTCTAAAAACTCGTGTTTTTTAAGAAATCATGTAAACCTTCTAGAAGCTGTGATTTTGAAAAACGGTGGAAGTAAGCTTTTTTTATTTCCGAACGCATGCGCAAACTAAAGAAAGTTTTTATGACGTAGAATGTGCATACTTTGTATATTCCATTTATGAAATAAAACACATTTTCTAAAAACTCGTGTTTTTTAAGAAATCATGTAAACCTTCTGGAAACTGTGATTTTAAAAAATGAGGGAAGTAAGCTTTTCTTATTTCCAAACACGTGCGCAAACTATAGAAAGTCGTTACGACGTAGAATGTGCATACTTTGTTGATTCCATTTATGAAATAAAACACATTTTCTAAAAACCCGTGTTTTTAAAGAAATCATGTAAACCTTCTAGAAGCTGTGATTTTAAAAAATGGTGGAAGTAAGCTTTTCTTATTTCCGGACGCATGCGCAAACTATAGAAAGTCGTTATGACTTAGAATGTGCATACTTTGTAGATTCCATTTATGAAATAAAGCACATTTTCTAAAAAACTCATGTTTTTTACCAAATCATGTAAACCTTCTAGAAGCTGTGATTTTAAAAACCGGGGGAAGTAAGCTTTTCTTATTTCCAAACGCCAGCGCAAACTATAGAAAGTCGTTATGACGTAGAATGTGCATACTTTGTTGATTCCATTTATGAAATAAAACACATTTTCTGAAAACTCATGTCTTTTAACAAATCATTTAAACCTTCTAGAAGCTGTGATTTTAAAAAACGGGGGAAGTAAGTTTTTCTTATTTCCAAACGCATGCGCAAACTATAGAAAGTCGTTATGACGTAGAATGTGCATACTTTATTGATTCCATTTATGAAATAAAACACATTTTCTAAAAACTCATGTTTTTTAAGAAATCATGTAAACCTTCTAGAAGCTATGATTTTAAAAAACGGGGGAAGTAAGCTTTTCTTATTTCCGGACGCATGCGCAAACTATAGAAATTCATTATGATGTAGAATGTGCATACTTTTTTTATTCCATTCATGAAAAAAAACACATTTTCTAAAAACTCGTGTTTTTTAAGAAATCATGTAAACCTTCTAGAAGCTGTGATTTTGAAAAACGGTGGAAGTAAGCTTTTTTTATTTCCGGACGCATGTGCAAACTAAAGAAAGTCGTTATGACGTAAAATGTGCATACTTTGTAGATTCCATTTATGAAATAAAACATATTTTCTAAAAACTCGTGTTTTTTAAGAAATCATGTAAACCTTCTAGAAGATGTGATTTTAAAAAACGAGGGAAGTAAGCTTTTCTTATTTCCAAACGCATGCGCAAACTATAGAAAGTCGTTACGACGTAGAATGTGCATACTTTGTTGATTCCATTTATGAAATAAAACACATTTTCTAAAAACCCGTGTTTTTTAAGAAATCATGTAAACCTTCTAGAAGCTGTGATTTTAAAAAATGGTGGAAGTAAGCTTTTCTTATTTTCGGACGCATGCGCAAACTATAGAAAGTCGTTATGACGTAGAATGTGCATACTTTATAGATTCCATTTATTAAATAAAGCACATTTTCTAAAAACTCATGTTTTTTACGAAATCATATAAACCTTCTAGAAGCTGTGATTTTAAAAAACGGGGGAAGTAAGCTTTTCTTATTTCCGGACGCATGCGCAAAATATAAAATTCGTTATGACGTAGAGTGTGCATACTTTGTTGATTTCATTTATGAAATAAAACACATTTTCTAAAAACTCTTGTTTTTTAACAAATCCTGTAAACCTTCTAGAAGCTGTGATTTTAAAAAACGGGGGAACCGAGCTTTTCTTTTTTCCAAATGCATGCGCAAACTATAGAAACTCGTTATGACGTAGAATGTGCATACTTTGTTGATTCCATTTATGAAATAAAACACATATTCTAAAAACTCGTGTTTTTTAAGAAATCATGTAAACCTTCTAGAAGTTGTGATTTTAAAAAAAGGGGGAAGTAAGCTTTTCTTATTTCCGGACGCATGCGCAAACTATAGAAAGTCGTTATGACGTAGAATGTGCATACTTTGTTGATTCCGTTTATGAAATAAAACACATTTTCTAACAACTCGTGTTTTTTAAGAAATCATGTAAAGCTTCTAGAAGCTGTGATTTTAAAAAACGGGGGAAGTAAGCTTTTCTTATTTCCAAACGCATGCGCAAACTATAGAAAGTCGTTATGACGTAGAATGTGCATACTTTGTTGATTTCATTTATGAAATAAAACACATTTTCTAAAAATTCGTGTTTTTTAGGAAATCATGTAAACCTTCTAGAAGTTGTGATTTTAAAAAATGGTGGAAGTAAGCTTTTCTTATTTCCGGTCGCATGTGCAAACTATAGAAAATCGTTATGACGTAGAATGTGCATACTTTATAGATTCCATTTATGAAATAAAGCACATTTTCTAAAAACTCGTGTTTTTTACGATATCATGTCAACCTTCTAGAAGCTGTGATTTTAAAAAACGGTGGAAGTAAGCTTTTCTTATTTCCAAACGAATGCGCAAACTATAGAAAGTCGTTATGACGTAGAATGTGCATACTTTTTTTATTACATTTATGAAATAAAACATATTTTCTAAAAACTCGTGTTTTTTAAGAAATCACGTAAACCTTCTAGAAGCTGTGATTTTAAAAAACGGGGGAAGTAAGCTTTTCTTATTTTCGGACGCATCCGCAAACTATAGAAAGTCGTTATGACGTAGAATGTGCATACTTTGAAGATTCAATTTATGAAATAAAACGCATTTTCTAAAAACTCATGTTTTTTACGAAATCATGTAAACCTTCTAGAAGCTGTGATTTTAAAAAATGGGGGAAATAAGCTTCTCTTATTTCCGGACGCATGCGCAAACTATAGAAAGTCGTTATGACGTAGAATGTGCATACTTTGTAGATTCCATTTATGAAATAAAACACATTTTCTAAAAACTCATGTTTTTTAAGAAATCATGTAAACCTTCTAGATGCTGTGATTTTAAAAAACGCTGGAAGTAAGCTTTTCTTATTTCCGGACGCATGCGCAAACTATAGAAAGTCGTTATGACGTAGAATGTGCATACTTTGTTGATTCCGTGTAGGAAATAAAACACATTTTCTAAAAACCCGTGTTTTTTAAGAAATCATGTAAACCTTCTAGAAGCTGTGATTTTAAAAAACGAGGGAAGTAAGCTTTTCTTATTTCCAAACTTATGCTCAAACTATAGAAAGTCGTTATGACGTATAATGTGAATACTTTGTTTATTCCATTTATGAAATAAAACATATTTTCTAAAAACTCGTGTTTTTTAGCAAATCCTGTAAAAACCTTTTAGAAGCTGTGATTTTAAAAAACGGGGGAAGTAAGCTCTTATTTTTTCCAAATGCATGCGCAAACTATGGGAAGTCATTATGACGTAGAATGTGCATACTTTGTTGATTCCATTTATGAAATAAAACACATTTTCTAAAAACTGGTGTTTTTTAAGAAATCATGTAAACCTTCTAGAAGCTGTGATTTAAAAAAATGGGGGAAGTAAGTTTTTCTTATTTCCAAACGCATGCGCAAACTATAGATAGTCATTATGACGTAGAATGTGCATACTTTGTTGATTTCATTTATGAAATAAAACACATTTTCTAAAAACTCGTGTTTTTTAGGAAATCATGTAAACCTTCTAGAAGCTGTGATTTTAAAAAATGGTGGAAGTAAGCTTTTCTTATTTCTGGCTGCATACGCAAACTATAGAAAGTCGTTATGACGTAGAATGTGCATACTTTATAGATTCCATTTATGAAATAAAGCACATTTTCTAAAAACTCGTGTTTTTTACGAAATCATGTAAACCTTCTAGAAGCTGTGATTTTAAAAAACGGTGGGAGTAAGCTTTTCTTATTTCCAAACGAATGCGCAAACTATAGAAAGTTGTTATGACGTAGAATGTGCATACTTTGTTGATTCCATTTATGAAATAAAACACATTTTCTAAAAACTCGTGTTTTTTACAAAATCATGTAAACCTTCTATAAGCTGTGATTTTAAAAAACGGGAGAAGTAAGCTTTTCTTATTTCCAAACTTATGCGCAAACTATAGAAAGTCGTTATGACGTAGAATGTGCATACTTTGTTTATTACATTTATGAAATAAAACATATTTTCTAAAAACTCATGTTTTTTAAGAAATCATGTAAACCTTCTAGAAGCTGTGATTTTAAAAAACGGGGCAAGAAAGCTTTTCTTATTTCCGGACGCATGCGCAAACTATAGAAAGTCGCTATGACGTAGAATGTGCATACTTTGAAGATTCAATTTATGAAATAAAACACATTTTCTAAAAACTCATGTTTTTTACGAAATCATGTAAACCTTCTAGAAGCTGTGATTTTAAAAAACGGGGGAAATAAGCTTTTCTTATTTACGGACGCATGCAAAAACTATAGAAAGTCGTTATGATGTAGAATGTGCATACTTTGTAGATTCCATTTACGAAATAAAACACACTTTCTAAAAACATGTGTTTTTTAAGAAATCATGTAAACCTTCTAGAAGCTGTGATTTTAAAAAACGGTGGAAGTAAGCTTTTCTTATTTCCGGACGCATGCGCAAACTATAGAAAGTCGTTATGACGTAGAATGTGCATACGTTGTTGATTCCGTTTATGAAATAAAACACATTTTCTAAAAACTCATGTTTTTTAAGAAATCATGTAAACCTTCTAGAAGCTGTGATTTTAAAAAACGGTGGAAGTAAGCTTTTCTTATTTCCGGACGCATGCGCAAACTATAGAAAGTCGTTATGACACAGAATGTGCATACTTTGTTGATACCGTGTATGAAATAAAACACATTTTCTAAAAACTCGTGTTTTTTAACAAATCATGTAAACATTCTAGAAGCTGTGATTTTAAAAAACGAGGGAAGTAAGCTTTCCTTATTTCCAAACTTATGCGCAAACTATAGAAAGTCGTTATGACGTAGAATGTGCATACTTTGTTTATTCCATTTATGAAATAAAACATATTTTCTAAAAACTCGTGTTTTTTAGCAAATCCTGTAAACCTTTTAGAAGCTGTGATTTTAAAAAATGGGGGAAGTAAGCTTTTCTTTTTTCCAAATGCATGCGCAAACTATGGGAAGTCGTTATGACGTAGAATGTGCATACTTTGTTGATTCCATTTATGAAATAAAACTAATTTTCTAAAAACTCGTGTTTTTTAAGAAATCATGTAAACCTTCTAGAAGCTGTGATTTTAAAAAATGGTGGAAGTAAGCTTTTCTTATTTCCGGACGCATGCGCAAACTATAGAAACTCATTATGACGTAGAATGTGCATACTTTGTAGATTCCATTTATGAAATAAAGCACATTTTCTAAAAACGTGTTTTTTACGAAATCATGTAAACCTTCTAGAAGCTGTGATTTTAAAAAACGGTGGAATTAAGCTTTTCTGATTTCCGGACGAATGCGCAAACTATAGAAAGTCATTGTGACGTAGATTGTGCATACCTTGTTGATTCCATTTATGAAGTAAAACACATATTCTAAAAACTCGTGTTTTTTACGAAATCATGTAAACCTTCTAGAAGCTGTGATTTCAAAAAACGGTGTAAGTAAGCTTTTCTTATTTCCGGATGAATGCGCAAACTATAGAATGTCGTTATGACGTAGAATGTGCATACTTTGTTGATTCCATTTATGAAATAAAACACATTTTCTAAAAACTCATGTTTTTTACAAAATCATGTAAACCTTCTAGAAGCTGTGATTTTAAAAAACGGTGTAAGTAAGCTTTTCTTATTTCCGGATGAATGCGCAAACTATAGAATGTCGTTATGACGTAGAATGTGCATACTTTGTTGATTCCATTTATGAAATAAAACACATTTTCTAATAATTCGTGTTTTTTACGAAATCATGTAAACCTTCTAGAAGCTGTGATTTTAAAAAACGGTGGAAGTAAGCTTTTGTTATTTCCGGACAAATGCGCAAACTATAGAAAGTCGTTATGATGTAGAATGTGCATAGTTTGTTGATTTCATTTATGAAATAAAACATATTTTCTAAAAACTCGTGTTTTTTAAGAAATCATGTAAACCTTCTAGAAGTTGTGATTTTAAAAAAAGGGGAAGTAAGCTTTTCTTATTTCCGGACACATGCGCAAACTATAGAAAGTCGTTATGACGTAGAATGTGCATACTTTGTAGATTCCATTTATGAAATAAAGTACATTTTCTAAAAACTCGTGTTTTTTACGAAATCATGTAAACCTTCTAGAAGCTGTGATTTTAAAAAACGGTGGAAGTAAGCTTTTCTTATTTCCGGATGAATGCGCAAACTATAGAAAGTCGTTATGACGTAGAATGTGCATACTTTGTTGATTCCATTTATGAAATAAAACACATTTTCTAAAAACTCGTGTTTTTTAAGAAATCATGTAAACCTTCTAGAAGCTGTGATTTTGAAAAACGGGGGAAGTAAGCTTTTCTTATTTCCAAACGCATGCGCAAACTATAGAAAGTCGTTATGACGTAGAATGTGCATACTTTGTTGACTCCATTTATCAAATAAAACATATTTTCTAAAAACTCGTGTTTTTTAAGAAATCATGTAAACCTTCTAGAAGTTGTGATTTTAAAAAAAGGGGAAGTAAGCTTTTCTTATTTCCGGACGCATGCGCAAACTATAGAAAGTCGTTATGACGTAGAATGTGCATACTTTGTAGATTCCATTTATGAAATAAAACACATTTTCTAAAAACTCGTGTTTTTTACGAAATCATGTAAACCTTCTAGAAGCTGTGATTTTAAAAGATGGTGGAAGTAAGATTTTCTTATTTCCGGACGAATGCGCAAACTATAGAAAGTTGTTATGTTGTAGAATGTGCATACTTTGTTGATTCCATTTATGAAATAAAACACATTTTCTAAAAACTCGTGTTTTTAAAGAAATCAGGTAAACCTTCTAGAAGCTGTGATTTTAAAAAACGGTGGAAGTAAGCTTTTCTTATTTCCGGATGAATGCGCAAACTATAGAAAGTCGTTATGACGTAGAATGTGCATACTTTGTTGATTCCATTTATGAAATAAAACACATTTTCTAAAAACTCGTGTTTTTTAAGAAATCATGTAAACCTTCTAGAAGCTGTGATTTTGAAAAACGGGGGAAGTAAGCTTTTCTTATTTCCAAACGCATGCGCAAACTATAGAAAGTCGTTATGACGTAGAATGCGCATACTTTGTTGATTCCATTTATGAAATAAAACACATTTTCTAAAAACTCGTGTTTTTTAAGAAATCATGTAAACCTTCTAGAAGTTGTGGTTTTAAAAAACGGGGGAAGTAAGCTTTTTTTATTTCCAAACGCATGCGCAAACTATAGAAAGTCGTTATGGCGTAGAATGTGCATACTTTGTTGATTCCATTTATGAAATAAAACACATTTTCTAATAACTCGTGTTTTTTACGAAATCATGTAAACCTTCTAGAAGCTGTGAATTTAAAAAACGGTGGAAGTAAGCTTTTCTTATTTCCGGACGCATGCGCAAACTATAGAAAGTCGTTATGACGTAGAATGTGCATACTTTGTTGATTCCATTTATGAAATAAAACACATTTTCTAAAAACTCGTGTTTTTTAAGAAATCATGTAAACCTTCTAGAAGCTGTGATTTTAAAAAACAGGGGAAGTAAGCTTTTCTTATTTCCAAACGCATGTGCAAACTATAGAAAGTTGTTATGACGTAGAATGTGCATACTTTGTTGATTCCATTTATGAAATAAAACACATTTTCTAAAAACTCATGTTTTTTAAGAAATCATGTAAACCTTCAAGAAGCTGTGATTTTAAAAAACGGCGGAAGTAGGATTTTCTTATTTCCAGACGCATGCGCAAACTATAGAAATTCGTTATGACGTAGAATGTGCATACTTTGTAGATTCCATTTATGAAATAAAGCACATTTTCTAAAAACGTGTTTTTTACGAAATCATGTAAACCTTCTAGAAGCTGTGATTTTAAAAAACGGTGGAATTAAGCTTTTCTTATTTCCGGACGAATGCGCAAACTATAGAAAGTCATTATGACGTAGAATGTGCATACCTTGTTGATTCCATTTATGAAATAAAACACATTTTCTAAAAACTCGTGTTTTTTACGAAATCATGTAAACCTTCTAGAAGCTGTGATTTCAAAAAACGGTGGAAGTAAGCTTTTCTTATTTCCGGACGCATGCGCAAACTATAGAAAGTCGTTATGACGTAGAATGTGCATACTTTGTAGATTCCATTTATGAAATAAAACACATTTTCCAAAAATTATGTTTTTTACAAAATCATGTAAACCTTTTAGAAGCTGTGATTTTAAAAAACGGTGTAAGTAAGCTTTTCTTATTTCCGGATGAATGCGCAAACTATAGAATGTCGTTATGACGTAGAATGTGCATACTTTGTTGATTCCATTTATGAAATAAAACACATTTTCTAATAACTCGTGTTTTTTACGAAATCATGTAAACCTTCTAGAAGCTGTGATTTTAAAAAATGGTGGAAGTAAGCTTTTCTTATTTCTGGACACATGCGCAAACTATAGAAAGTCGTTATGATGTAGAATGTGCATAGTTTGTTGATTCCATTTATGAAATAAAACACATTTTCTAAAAACTCGTGTTTTTTAAGAAATCATGTAAACCTTCTAGAAGCTATGATTTTAAAAAACGGGGGAAGTAAGCTTTTCTTATTTCCAAATGCATGCGCAAACTATAGAAAGTCGTTATGACGTAGAATGTGCATACTTTGTTGACTCCATTTATGAAATAAAACACATTTTCTAAAAACTCATGTTTTTTAAGAAATCATGTAAACCTTCTAGAAGTTGTGATTTTAAAAAACGGGGGAAGTTAGCTTTTCTTATTTCCGGACGCATGCGCAAACTATAGAAAGTCGTTCTGACGTAGAATGTGCATACTTTGTAGATTCCATTTATGAAATAAAGTACATTTTCTAAAAACTCGTGTTTTTTACGAAATCATGTAAACCTTCTAGAAGCTGTGATTTTAAAAAACGGTGGAAGTAAGCTTTTCTTATTTCCGGATGAATGCGCAAACTATAGAAAATCGTTATGACATAGAATGTGCATACTTTGTTGATTCCATTTATGAAATAAAACACATTTTCTAAAAACTCGTGTTTTTTAAGAAATCATGTAAACCTTCTAGAAGCTGTGATTTTGAAAAATGGGGGAAGTAAACTTTTCTTATTTCCAAACGCATGCACAGACTATAGAAAGTCGTTATGACGTAGAATGTGCATACTTTGTTGATTCCATTTATGAAATAAAACACATTTTCTAAAAACTCGTGTTTTTTAAGAAATCATGTAAACCTTCTAGAAGTTGTGATTTTAAAAAACGGGGGAACTAAGCTTTTCTTATTTCCGGACGCATGTGCAAACTATAGAAAGTCATTATGACGTATAATGTGCATACTTTGTAGATTTAATTTATGAAATAAAACACATTTTCCAAAAACTCATGTTTTTTACAAAATCATGTAAACCTTCTAGAAGCTGTGATTTTAAAAAACGGTGGAAATAAGCTTTTCTTATTTCCGGATGAATGCGCAAACTATAGAATGTCGTTATGACGTAGAATGTGCATACTTTGTTGATTCCATTTATGAAATAAAACACATTTTCTAATAACTCGTGTTTTTTACGAAATCATGTAAACCTTCTAGAAGCTGTGATTTTAAAAAACGGTGGAAGTAAGCTTTTCTTATTTCCGGACGCATGCGCAAACTATAGAAAGTCGTTATGACGTAGAATGTGCATAGTTTGTTGATTCCATTTATGAAATAAAACACATTTTCTAAAAACTCGTGTTTTTTAAGAAATCATGTAAACCTTCTAGAAGCTGTGATTTTAAAAAACGGGGGAAGTAAGCTTTTCTTATTTCCAAACGCATGCGCAAACTATAGAAAGTCGTTATGACGTAGAATGTGCATACTTTGTTGACTCCATTTATGAAATAAAACACATTTTCTAAAAACTAGTGTTTTTTAAGAAATCATGTAAACCTTCTAGAAGTTGTGATTTTAAAAAACGGGGGAAGTAAGCTTTTCTTATTTCCGGACGCATGCGCAAACTATAGAAAGTCGTTATGACGTAGAATGTGCATACTTTGTTGATTCCATTTATGAAATAAAACACATTTTCTAAAAACTCGTGTTTTTTTCGAAATCATGTAAACATTCTAGAAGTTGTGATTTTAAAAAACGGTGGAAGTAAGATTTTCTTATTTCTGGACGAACGCGCAAACTATAGAAATTCATTATGACGTAGAATGTGCATACTTTGTTGAATCCATTTATGAAATAAAACACATTTTCTAAAAACTCGTGTTTTTTAAGAAATCATGTAAACCTTCTAGAAGCTGTGATTTTAAAAAACGGTGGAAGTAAGCTTTTCTTATTTCTGGACGCATGCGCAAACTACATAAAGTCCTTATGACGTAGAATGTGCATACTTTGTTGATTCCATTTATGAAATAAAACACATTTTCTAAAAACTCATGTTTTTTAAGAAATCATGTAAACCTTCTAGAAGCTGTGATTTTAAAAAATGGTGGAAGTAAGCTTTCCTTATTTCCGAACGCATGCGCAAACTATAGAAAGTTGTTATGACGTAGAATGTGAATACTTTGTTGATTCCACTTATGAAATAAAACACATTTTCTAAAAACTCATGTTTTTTAGGAAATCATGTAAACCTTCTACAAGCTGTGATTTTAAAAAACGGGGAAGTAACCTTTTCTTATTTCCGGATGCATGCGCAAACTATAGAAATTCGTTATGACGTAGAATGTGCATACATTGTTGATTCCATTTATGAAATAAAACACATTTTCTAAAAACTCGTGTTTCTTAAGAAATCATGTAAACCTTCTAGAAGCTGTGATTTTAAAAAACCGGGGAAGTAAGCTTTTCTTATTTCCGGATGCATGCGCAAACTATAGAAAGTCGTTACGATGTAGAATCCGCATACTTTGTAGATTCCATTTAAGAAATAAATCACATTTTCTAAAAACTCGCGTTTTTTACGAAATCATGTAAACCTTCCAGAAGTTGTGATTTTAAAAAACGGGGGAAGTAAGCTTTTCTTATTTTGTAAACGCATGCGCAAACTATAGAAAGTCGTTATGATGTAGAATGTGCATACTTTGTAGATTACATTTATGAAATAAAACACATTTTCTAAAAACTCGTGTTTTTTACGAAATCTTATAAACCTTCTAGAAGTTGTGATTTCAAAAAACGGTGGAAGTAAGCTTTTCTTAATTCCGGATGCATGCGCAAACTATAGAAAGTCGTTATGACGTAGAATGTGCATACTTTGTAGATTCCATTTATGAAATAAAACACATTTTCTAAAAACTCGTGTTTTTTACGAAATCATGTAAACCTTCTAGAAGCTGTGATTTTAAAAGATGGTGGAAGTAAGATTTTCTTATTTCCGGACGAATGCGCAAACTATAGAAAGTCGTTATGTTGTAGAATGTGCATACTTTGTTGATTCCATTTATGAAATAAAACACATTTTCTAAAAACTCGTGTTTTTAAAGAAATCAGGTAAACCTTCTAGAAGCTGTGATTTTAAAAAACGGTGGAAGTAAGCTTTTCTTATTTCCGGATGAATGCGCAAACTATAGAAAGTCGTTATGACGTAGAATGTGCATACTTTGTTGATTCCATTTATGAAATAAAACACATTTTCTAAAAACTCGTGTTTTTTAAGAAATCATGTAAACCTTCTAGAAGCTGTGATTTTGAAAAACGGGGGAAGTAAGCTTTTCTTATTTCCAAACGCATGCGCAAACTATAGAAAGTCGTTATGACGTAGAATGCGCATACTTTGTTGATTCCATTTATGAAATAAAACACATTTTCTAAAAACTCGTGTTTTTTAAGAAATCATGTAAACCTTCTAGAAGTTGTGGTTTTAAAAAACGGGGGAAGTAAGCTTTTTTTATTTCCAAACGCATGCGCAAACTATAGAAAGTCGTTATGGCGTAGAATGTGCATACTTTGTTGATTCCATTTATGAAATAAAACACATTTTCTAATAACTCGTGTTTTTTACGAAATCATGTAAACCTTCTAGAAGCTGTGATTTTAAAAAACGGTGGAAGTAAGCTTTTCTTATTTCCGGACGCATGCGTAAACTATAGAAAGTCGTTATGACGTAGACTGTGCATACTTTGTTGATTCCATTTATGAAATAAAACACATTTTCTAAAAACTCGTGTTTTTTAAGAAATCATGTAAACCTTCTAGAAGCTATGATTTTAAAAAACGGGGGAAGTAAGCTTTTCTTATTTCCAAATGCATGCGCAAACTATAGAAAGTCGTTATGACGTAGAATGTGCATACTTTGTTGACTCCATTTATGAAATAAAACACATTTTCTAAAAACTCGTGTTTTTTAAGAAATCATGTAAACCTTCAAGAAGCTGTGATTTTAAAAAACAGCGGAAGTAGGATTTTCTTATTTCCAGACGCATGCGCAAACTATAGAAATTCATTATGACGTAGAATGTGCATACTTTGTAGATTCCATTTATGAAATAAAGCACATTTTCTAAAAACGTGTTTTTTACGAAATCATGTAAACCTTCTAGAAGCTGTGATTTTAAAAAACGGTGGAATTAAGCTTTTCTTATTTCCGGACGAATGCGCAAACTATAGAAAGTCATTATGACGTAGAATGTGCATACCTTGTTGATTCCATTTATGAAATAAAACACATTTTCTAAAAACTCGTGTTTTTTACGAAATCATGTAAACCTTCTAGAAGCTGTGATTTCAAAAAACGGTGGAAGTAAGCTTTTCTTATTTCCGGACGCATGCGCAAACTATAGAAAGTCGTTATGACGTAGAATGTGCATACTTTGTAGATTCCATTTATGAAATAAAACACATTTTCCAAAAACTCATGTTTTTTACAAAATCATGTAAACCTTTTAGAAGCTGTGATTTTAAAAAACGGTGTAAGTAAGCTTTTCTTATTTCCGGATGAATGCGCAAACTATAGAATGTCGTTATGACGTAGAATGTGCATACTTTGTTGATTCCATTTATGAAATAAAACACATTTTCTAATAACTCGTGTTTTTTACGAAATCATGTAAACCTTCTAGAAGCTGTGATTTTAAAAAATGGTGGAAGTAAGCTTTTCTTATTTCTGGACGCATGCGCAAACTATAGAAAGTCGTTATTATGTAGAATGTGCATAGTTTGTTGATTCCATTTATGAAATAAAACACATTTTCTAAAAACTCGTGTTTTTTAAGAAATCATGTAAACCTTCTAGAAGCTATGATTTTAAAAAACGGGGGAAGTAAGCTTTTCTTATTTCCAAATGCATGCGCAAACTATAGAAAGTCGTTATGACGTAGAATGTGCATACTTTGTTGAGTCCATTTATGAAATAAAACACATTTTCTAAAAACTCGTGTTTTTTAAGAAATCATGTAAACCTTCTAGAAGTTGTGATTTTAAAAAACGGGGGAAGTTAGCTTTTCTTATTTCCGGACGCATGCGCAAACTATAGAAAGTCGTTATGACGTAGAATGTGCATACTTTGTAGATTCCATTTATGAAATAAAGTACATTTTCTAAAAACTCGTGTTTTTTACGAAATCATGTAAACCTTCTAGAAGCTGTGATTTTAAAAAACGGTGGAAGTAAGCTTTTCTTATTTCCGGATGAATGCGCAAACTATAGAAAATCGTTATGACATAGAATGTGCATACTTTGTTGATTCCATTTATGAAATAAAACACATTTTCTAAAAACTCGTGTTTTTTAAGAAATCATGTAAACCTTCTAGAAGCTGTGATTTTGAAAAACGGGGGAAGTAAACTTTTCTTATTTCCAAACGCATGCACAGACTATAGAAAGTCGTTATGACGTAGAATGTGCATACTTTGTTGATTCCGTTTATGAAATAAAACACATTTTCTAAAAACTCGTGTTTTTTAAGAAATCATGTAAACCTTCTAGAAGTTGTGATTTTAAAAAACGGGGGAAGTAAGCTTTTCTTATTTCCGGACGCATGTGCAAACTATAGAAAGTCATTATGACGTAGAATGTGCATACTTTGTAGATTCCATTTATGAAATAAAACACATTTTCCAAAAACTCGTGTTTTTTTCGAAATCATGTAAACATTCTAGAAGTTGTGATTTTAAAAAACGGTGGAAGTAAGATTTTCTTATTTCTGGACGAACGCGCAAACTATAGAAATTCATTATGACGTAGAATGTGCATACTTTGTTGAATCCATTTATGAAATAAAACACATTTTCTAAAAACTCGTGTTTTTTAAGAAATCATGTAAACCTTCTAGAAGCTGTGATTTTAAAAAATGGTGGAAGTAAGCTTTTCTTATTTCCGGACGCATGCGCAAACTATAGAAAGTCCTTATGACGTAGAATGTGCATACTTTGTTGATTCCATTTATGAAATAAAACACATTTTCTAAAAACTCATGTTTTTTAAGAAATCATGTAAACCTTCTAGAAGCTGTGATTTTAAAAAACGGTGGAAGTAAGCTTTCCTTATTTCCGGACGCATGCGCAAACTATAGAAAGTTGTTATGACGTAGAATGTGCATACTTTGTTGATTCCACTTATGAAATAAAACACATTTTCTAAAAACTCATGTTTTTTAGGAAATCATGTAAACCTTCTACAAGCTGTGATTTTAAAAAACGGGGAAGTAACCTTTTCTTATTTCCGGATGCATGCGCAAACTATAGAAAGTCGTTACGATGTAGAATCCGCATACTTTGTAGATTCCATTTATGAAATAAAGCACATTTTCTAAAAACTCGCGTTTTTTACGAAATCATGTAAACCTTCCAGAAGCTGTGATTTTAAAAAACGGTGGAAGTAAGCTTTTCTTATTTCTGGACGAATGGGCAAGCTATAGAAAGTCGTTATGACGTAGAATGTGCATACTTTGTTGATTCCATTTATGAAATAAAACACATTTTCTAAAAACTCGTGTTTTTTAAGAAATCATGTAAACCTTCTAGAAGTTGTGATTTTAAAAAACGGGGGAAGTAAGCTTTTCTTATTTTGTAAAAGCATGCGCAAACTATAGAAAGTCGTTATGACGTAGAATGCGCATATTTTGTTGATTCCATTTATGAAATAAAACACATTTTCTAAAAACTCGTGTTTTTTAAGAAATCATGTAAACCTCCTAGAAGCTGTGATTTTTAAAAACGGGGGAAGCAAGCTTTTCTTATTACCGGACGCATGCGCAAACTATAGAAAGTCGTTATGACGTAGAATGTGCATACTTTGTAGATTACATTTATGAAATAAAACACATTTTCTAAAAACTCATGTTTTTTACGAAATCTTGTAAACCTTCTAGAAGTTGTGATTTAAAAAAACGGTGGAAGTAAGCTTTTCTTAATTCCGGATGCATGCGCAAACTATAGAAAGTCGTTATGACGTAGAATGTGCATACTTTGTAGATTCCATTTATGAAATAAAACACATTTTCTAAAAACTCGTGTTTTTTTCGAAATCATGTAAACATTCTAGAAGTTGTGATTTTAAAAAACGGTGCAAGTAAGCTTTTCTTATTTCCGGACGCATGCGCAAACTATAGAAAGTCGTTATGACATAGAATGTGCATACTTTGTTGATTCCATTAATGAAATAAAACACATTTTCTAAAAAGTCATGTTTTTTAAGAAATCATGTAAACCTTCTAGAAGCTGTGATTTTAAAAAACGGGGTAAGTAAGCTTTTCTTATTTCCAAACGCATGCGCAAACTATAGAAAGTCGTTATGACGTAGAATGTGCATACTTTGTTGATTCCATTTATGAAATAAAACAAAATTGTGTAAAAACTCATGTTTTTTAAGAAATCATGTAAACCATCTAGAAGCTGTGATTTTAAAAAACGGGGGAAGTAAGCTTTCTTATTTCCGGTCGCATGCGCAAACTATAGAAAGTCATTATGACGTAGAATGTGCATACTTTGTAGATTCCATTTATGAAATAAAACACATAATCTGAAAACTCGTGTTTTTTACGAAATCATGTAAACCTTCTAGAAGCTGTGATTTTAAAAAACGGTGGAAGTAAGCTTTTCTTATTTCCGGATGAATGCGCAGACTATAGAATGTCATTATGACGTAGAATGTGCATACTTTGTTGATTCCATTTATTAAATAAAACACATTTTCTAATAACTCGTGTTTTTTAAGAAATCATGTAAACCTTCTAGAAGCTGTGATTTTAAAAAACGGGGGAAGTAAGCTTTTCTTATTTCCAAACGCATGCAAAAACTATAGAAAGTCGTTATGATGTAGAATGTGCATACTTTGTTGATTCCATTTATGAAATAAAACACATTTTCTAAAAACTCGTGTTTTTTAAGAAATCATGTAAACCTTCTAGAAGCTGTGATTTTGAAAAACGGGGGAAGTAAGCTTTTCTTATTTCCAAACGCATGCGCAAACTATAGAAAGTCGTTATGACGTAGAATGTGCATACTCTGTAGATTCCATCTATGAAATAAAGTACATTTTCTAAAAACTCGTGTTTTTTACGAAATCATGTAAACATTCTAGAAGCTGTGATTTTAAAAAACGGGGGAAGTAAGCTTTTCTTACTTCCGGAGGCATGCACAAACTATAGAAAGTTGTTATGACGTAGAATGTGCATACTTTGTAGATTCCATTTATGAAATAAAGTACATTTTCTAAAAACTCGTGTTTTTTACGAAATCATGTAAACCTTCTAGAAGTTGTGATTTCAAAAAACAGTGGAAGTAAGCTTTTCTTATTTCCGGATGCATGCGCAAACTATAGAAAGTCGTTATGACGTAGAATGTGCATACTTTGTAGATTTCATTTATCAAATAAAACACATTTTCTAAAAACTCATGTTTTTTATGAAATCATGTAAACCTTCTAGAAGATGTGATTTTAAAAAATGTTGAAAGTAAGATTTTCTTATTTCCGGACGAATGCGCAAACTATAGAAAGTCGTTATGACGTAGAATGTGCATACTTTGTTGATTCCATTTATAAAATAAAACACATTTTATAAAAACTTGTGTTTTTTAAGAAATCATGTAAACCTTCTAGAAGCTATGATTTTAAAAAAAGGAGGAAGTAAGCTTTTCTTATTTCCGGACGCATGCGCAAAGTATAGAAAGTCATTATGACGTAGAATGTGCATACTTTGTTGATTCCATTTATGAAATAAAACACATTTTCTAAAAACTCGTGTTTTTTAAGAAATCATGTAAACCTTCTAGAAGCTGCGATTTTAAAAAACGGGGTAAGTAAGATCTTCTTATTTCCAGACACATGCGCAAACTATAGAAAGTCGTTATGACTTAGAATGTGAATACTTTGTAGATTCCATTTATGAAATAAAGCACATTTTCTAAAAACTCGTTTTTTGTACGAAATCATGTAAACCTTCTAGAAGCTGTGATTTTAAAAAACGGTGGAAGTAAGCTTTTCTTATTTCCGGACGAATGCGCAAACTATAGAAAGTCGTTATGACGGAGAATGTGCATATTTTGTTCATTCCATTTATGAAATAAAACACATTTTCTAAAAATTCGTGTTTTTTATGAAATCATGTAAACCTTCTAGAAGCTGTGATTTTAAAAAACGGTGGAAGTAAGCTTTTCTTATTTCCGGACGCATGCGCAAACTATAGAAAGTCGTTATGAAGTAGAATGTGCATACTTTGTTGATTCCATTTATAAAATAAAACACATTTTCTCAAAACTCTTGTTTGTTAAGAAATCATGTAAACCTTCTAGAAGCTATGATTTTAAAAAACAGGGGAAGTAAGCTTTTCTTATTTCCGGACGCATGCGCAAACTATAGAAAGTCATTATGACATAGAATGTGCATACTTTGTTGATTCCATTTATGAAATAAAACACATTTTCTAAAAACTCGTGTTTTTTAAGAAATCATGTAAACCTTCTAGAAGCTGTGACTTTAAAAAACGGGGGAAGTAAGCTTTTCTTATTTCCGGATGCATGCAAAAACTATAGAAAGTCGTTATGACGTAGAATGTGCATACTTTGTAGATTCCATTTATGAAATAAAACACATTTTCTTAAAACTCGTGTTTTTTACGAAATCATGTAAACCTTCTAGAAGCTGTGATTTTAAAAAACGGTGGAAGTAAGCTTTTCTTTTTTCCGGATGAATGAGCAAAGTATAGAATGTCGTTATGACGTAGAATGTGCATACTTTGTTGATTCCATTTATTAAATAAAACACATTTTCTAATAACTCGTGTTTTTTACGAAATCATGTAAACCTTCTAGAAGCTGTGATTTTAAAAAACGGGGGAAGTAAGCTTTTCTTATTTCCGGACGCATGCGCAAACTATAGAAAGTCGTTATGACGTAGAATGTGCATACTTTGTAGATTCCGTTTATGAAATAAAACACATAATCTGAAAACTTGTGTTTTTTACGAAATCATGTAAACGTTCTAGAAGCTGTGATTTTAAAAATCGGTGGAAGTAAGCTTTTCTTATTTCCGGATGAATGCACAAACTATAGAATGTCGTTATGACATAGAATGTGCATACTTTGTTGATTCCATTTATGAAATAAAACACATTTTCTAAAAACTCGTGTTTTTTAAGAAATCATGTAAACTTTCTAGAAGCTGTGATTTAAAAAAATGGGGGAAGTAAGCTTTTCTTATATCCAAACGCATGAGCAAACTATAGAAAGTTGTTATGACGTAGAATGTGCACACTTTGTTGATTCCATTTATGAAATAAAACACATTTTCTAAAAACTCGTGTTTTTTACGAAATCATGTAAACCTTCTAGAAACTGTGATTTCAAAAAACGGTGGAAGTAAGCTTTTCTGATTTCTGGACACATGCGCAAACTATAGAAAGTCGTTATGAGAAAGAATGTGCAGACTTTGTAGATTGCATTTATGAAATAAAAAACATTTTCTAAAAACTCGTGTTTTTTACGAAATCATGTAAACCTTCTAGAAGCTGTGATTTTAAAAAACGGTTGAAGTAAGATTTTCTTATTTCCGGACGAATGCCCAAACTATACAAAGTCGTTATGCCGTAGAATGTGCATACTTTGTTGATTCCATTTATGAAATAAAACACGTTTTCTAAAAACTCGTGTTTTTTAAGAAATCATGTAAACCTTCTAGAAGTTGTTATTTTAAAAAACGGTGGAAGTAAGCTCTTCTTATTTCTGGACGCATGCGCAAACTATAGAAAGTCGTTATGATATAGAATGTGCATAGTTTGTTGATTCCATTGATGAAATAAAACACATTTTCTAAAAACTCGTGTTTTTTAAGAAATCATGTAAACCTTCTAGAAGCTGTGATTTTAGAAAATGGGGGAGTAAGCTTTTCTTATTTCCAAACGCATGCGCAAACTATAGAATGTCGTTATGACGTAGAATGTACATACTTTGTTGATTCCATTTATGAAATAAAACACATTTTCTAAAATCTCATGTAAAGCTTCTAGAGGCTGTGATTTTAAAAAACGGGGGAAGTAAGTTTTTCTTATTTCCGGACGCATGCGCAAACTATAGAAAGTCGTTATGACGTAGAATGTGCATACTTTGTAGATTCCATTTATGAAATAAAGTACATTTTCTAAAAGCTCGTGTTTTTTACGAAATCATGTAAACCTTCTAGAAGCTGTGATTTTAAAAAACGGGGGAGGTAAGCTTTTCTTATTTCCGGAGGCATGCTCAAACTATAGAAAGTTGTTATGACGTAGAATGTGCATACTTTATAGATTCCATTTATGAAATAAAGTACATTTTCTAAAAACTCGTGTTTTTTACGAAATCATGTAAACCTTCTAGAAGCTGTGATTTCAAAAAACGGTGGAAATAAGCTTTTCTTATTTCCAGATGCATGTGCAAACTATAGAAAGTCGTTATGACGTAGAATGTGCATACTTTGTAGATTCCATTTATGAAATAAAACACATTTTCTAAAAACTCGTTTTTTTTATGAAATCATGTAAACCTTCTAGAAGATATGATTTTAAAAAACGGTGGAAGTAAGATTTTCTTATTTCCGGACGAATGCGGAAACTATAGAAAGTCGTTATGACGTAGAATGTGCATACTTTGTTGATTCCATTTATAAAATAAAACACCTTTTCTAAAAACTCGTGTTTTTTAAGAAATCATGTAAACCTTCTAGAAACTATGATTTTAAAAAACGGGGGAAGTAAGCTTTTCTTATTTCCGGATGAATGCGCAAACTATAGAAAGTTGTTATGACGTAGAATGTGCATACTTTGTTGATTCCATTTAAGAAATAAAACACATTTTCTAAAAACTCGTGTTTTTTTCGAAATCATGTAAACCTTTTAGAAGTTGTGATTTTAAAAAACGGTGGAAGTAAGATTTTCTTATTTCCGGACGAATGCGCAAACTATAGAAAGTCCTTATGACGTAGAAGGTGCATACTTTGTTGATTCCATTTATGAAATAAAACACATTTTCTAAAAACTCGTGTTTTTTAAGAAATCATGTAAACCTTCTAGAAGCTGTGATTTTAAAAAACGGTGGAAGTAAGCTTTCCTTATTTCCGGACGCATGCGCAAACTATAGAAAGTCGTTATGACGTAGAATGTGCATACTTTGTTGATAACATTTATAAAATAAAAAACATTTTCTAATAACTCGTGTTTTTTACGAAATCATGTAAACCTTCTAGAAGCTGTGATTTTAAAAAACGGTGGAAGTAAGCTTTTCTTATTTCCGGACGCATGCGCAAACTATAGAAAGTCGTTATGACGTAGAATGTGCATACTTTGTTGATTCCATTTATGAAATAAAACACATTCTCTAAAAACTCGTGTTTTTTAAAAAATCATGTAAACCTTCTAGAAGCTGTGATTTTAAAAAACGAGGGAAGTAAGCTTTTCTTATTTCCGGATGAATGCGCAAACTATAGAAAGTCGTTATGATGTAGAATGTGCATACTTTGTTGGTTCCATTTATGAAATAAAACACATTTTCTAAAAACTCGTGTTTTTTTACGAAATCATGTAAACCTTCTAGAAGCTGTGATTTTAAAAAACGGTGGAAGTAAGCTTTTCTTATTTCCAAACGCATGCGCAAACTATAGAAAGTTGTTATGACGTAGAATGTGCACACTTTGTTGAATCCATTTATGAAATAAAACACATTTTCTAAAAACTCGTGTTTTTTAAGAATTCATGTAAACCTTCTAGAAGCTGTGATTTTAAAAAACAGTGGAAGTAAGCTTTTCTTATTTTCGGACGCATGCGCAAACTATAGAAAGTCCTTATGACATAGAATGTGCATACTTTGTTGATTCCATTTATGAAATAAAACACATTTTCTAAAAACTCGTGTTTTTTAAGAAATCATGTAAACCTTCTAGAAGCTGTGATTTTAAAAAACGGTGGAAGTAAGCTTTCCTTCTTTCCGGACGCATGCGCAAACTATAGAAAGTCGTTATGACGTAGAATGTGCATACTTTGTTGATTCCATTTATGAAATAAAACACATTTTCTAAAAACTCGTGTTTCTTAAGAAATCATGTAAACCTTCTAGAAGCTGTGATTTTAAAAAACGGGGGAAGTAAGCTTTTCTTATTTCCGGACGCATGCGCAAACTATAGAAAGTCATTACGACGTAGAATCCGCATACTTTGTAGATTCCATTTATGATATAAATCACATTTTCTAAAAACTCGCGTTTTTTTACGAAATCATGTAAACCTTCTAGAAGCTGTGATTTTAAAAAATGGTGGAAGTAAGATTTTCTTATTTCCGGACGAATGCGCAAACTATAGAAAGTCGTTATGATGTAGAATGTGCATACTTTGTTGGTTCCATTTATGAAATAAAACACATTTTCTAAAAACTCGTGTTTTTTACGAAATCATGTAAACCTTCTAGAAGCTGTGATTTTAAAAAACGGGGGAGGTAAGCTTTTCTTATTTCCGGAGGCATGCTCAAACTATAGAAAGTTGTTATGACGTAGAATGTGCATACTTTATAGATTCCATTTATGAAATAAAGTACATTTTCTAAAAACTCGTGTTTTTTTACGAAATCATGTAAACCTTCTAGAAGCTGTGATTTCAAAAAACGGTGGAAGTAAGCTTTTCTTATTTCCAGATGCATGTGCAAACTATAGAAAGTCGTTATGACGTAGAATGTGCATACTTTGTAGATTCCATTTATGAAATAAAACAAATTTTCTAAAAACTCATTTTTTTTATGAAATCATGTAAACCTTCTAGAAGATATGATTTTAAAAAACGGTGGAAGTAAGATTTTCTTATTTCCGGACGAATGCGCAAACTATAGAAAGTCGTTATGACGTAGAATGTGCATACTTTGTTGATTCCATTTATAAAATAAAACACATTTTCTAAAAACTCGTGTTTTTTAAGAAATCATGTAAACCTTCTAGAAGCTGTGATTTTAAAAAACAGGGGAAGTAAGCTTTTCTTATTTCCGGATGAATGCGCAAAGTATAGAAAGTTGTTATGACGTAGAATGTGCATACTTTGTTGATTCCATTTAAGAAATAAAACACATTTTCTAAAAACTCGTGTTTTTTTCGAAATCATGTAAACCTTCTAGAAGTTGTGATTTTAAAAAACGGTGGAAGTAAGATTTTCTTATTTCCGGACGAATGCGCAAACTATAGAAAGTCCTTATGACGTAGAAGGTGCATACTTTGTTGATTCCATTTATGAAATAAAACACATTTTCTAAAAACTCGTGTTTTTTAAGAAATCATGTAAACCTTCTAGAAGCTGTGATTTTAAAAAATGGTGGAAGTAAGCTTTCCTTATTTCCGGACGCATGCGCAAACTATAGAAAGTCGTTATGACGTAGAATGTGCATACTTTGTTGATTCCATTTATAAAATAAAAAACATTTTCTAATAACTCGTGTTTTTTACGAAATCATGTAAACCTTCTAGAAGCTGTGATTTTAAAAAACGGTGGAAGTAAGCTTTTCTTATTTCCGGACGCATGCGCAAACTATAGAAAGTCGTTATGACGTAGAATGTGCATACTTTGTTGATTCCATTTATGAAATAAAACACATTTTCTAAAAACTCGTGTTTTTTACGAAATCATGTAAACCTTCTAGAAGCTGTGATTTTAAAAAACGGTGGAAGTAAGCTTTTCTTATTTCCAAACGCATGCGCAAACTATAGAAAGTTGTTATGACGTAGAATGTGCACACTTTGTTGAATCCATTTATGAAATAAAACACATTTTCTAAAAACTCGTGTTTTTTAAGAAATCATGTAAACCTTCTAGAAGCTGTGATTTTAAAAAACGGTGGAAGTAAGCTTTCCTTCTTTCCGAACGCATGCGCAAACTATAGAAAGTCGTTGTGACGTAGAATGTGCATACTTTGTTGATTCCATTTATGAAATAAAACACATTTTCTAAAAACTCGTGTTTCTTAAGAAATCATGTAAACCTTCTAGAAGCTGTGATTTTAAAAAACGGGGGAAGTAAGCTTTTCTTATTTCCGGACGCATGCGCAAACTATAGAAAGTCATTACGACGTAGAATCCGCATACTTTGTAGATTCCATTTATGAAATAAAGCACATTTTCTAAAAACTCGCGTTTTTTACGAAATCATGTAAACCTTCTAGAAGCTGTGATTTTAAAAAATGGTGGAAGTAAGATTTTCTTATTTCCGGACGAATGCGCAAACTATAGAAAGTCGTTATGATGTAGAATGTGCATACTTTGTTGGTTCCATTTATGAAATAAAACACATTTTCTAAAAACTCGTGTTTTTTACGAAATCATGTAAACCTTCTAGAAGCTGTGATTTTAAAAAACGGTGGAAGTAAGCTTTTCTTATTTCCGGACGCATGCGCAAACTATAGAAAGTCGTTATGACGTAGAATGTGCATACTTTGTTGATTCCATTGATGAAATAAAACACATTTTCTAAAAACTCGTGTTTTTTACGAAATTATGTAAACCTTCTAGAAGCTGTGATTTTGAAAAACAGGGGAAGTAAGCTTTTCTTATTTCCAAATGCATGCGCAGACTTTAGAAAGTAGTTATGATGTAGAATGTGCATACATTGTTGATTCCATTTATGAAATAAAACACATTTTCTAAAAACTCGTGTTTTTTAAGAAATCATGTAAACCTTCTAGAAGTTGTGATTTTAAAAAACGGGTGAAAGTAAGCTTTTCTTATTTCCGGATGAATGCGCAAACTATAGAAAGTCATTATGAAATAGAATGTGCATACTTTGTTGATTCCATTTATGAAATAAAACACATTTTCTAAAAACTCGTGTTTTTTAACGAAATTATGTAAACCTTCTAGAAGCTGTGATTTTGAAAAACAGGGGAAGTAAGCTTTTCTTATTTCCAAACGCATGCGCAGACTATAGAAAGTAGTTATGACGTAGAATGTGCATACTTTGTTGATTCCATTTATGAAATAAAACACATTTTCTAAAAACTCGTGTTTTTTACGAAATCATGTAAACCTTCCAGAAGCTGTGATTTTAAAAAACGGTGGAAGTAAGCTTTTCTTATTTCCGGATGAATGCGCAAACTATAGAAAGTCGTTATGAAATAGAATGTGCATACTTTGTTGATTCCATTTATGAAATAAAACACATTTTCTAAAAACTCGTGTTTTTTACGAAATTATGTAAACCTTCTAGAAGCTGTGATTTTGAAAAACAGGGGAAGTAAGCTTTTCTTATTTCCAAAGGCATGCGCAGACTATAGAAAGTCGTTATGACGTAGAATGCGCATACTTTGTTGATTCCATTTATGAAATAAAACACATTTTCTAAGAAATCGTGTTTTTTAAGAAATCATGTAAACCTCCTAGAAGCTGTGATTTTTAAAAACGGGGGAAGCAAGCTTTTCTTATTTCCGGACGCATGCGCAAACTATAGAAAGTCGTTATGACGTAGAATGTGCATACTTTGTAGATTACATTTATGAAATAAAACACATTTTCTAAAAACTCGTGTTTTTTACGAAATCTTGTAAACCTTCTAGAAGCTGTGATTTCAAAAAACGGTGGAAGTAAGCTTTTCTTAATTCCGGATGCATGCGCAAACTATAGAAAGTCGTTATGACGTAGAATGTGCATACTTTGTAGATTCCATTTATGAAATAAAACACATTTTCTAAAAACTCGTGTTTTTTACGAAATCATGTAAACCTTCTAGAAGCTGTGATTTTAAAATATGGTGGAAGTAAGATTTTCTTATTTCCGGACGAATGCGCAAACTATAGAAAGTCGTTATGACGTAGAATGTGCATACTTTGTTGATTCCATTTATGAAATAAAACACATTTTCTAAAAACTCGTGTTTTTTAAGAAATCATGTAAACATTCTAGAAGCTGTGATTTTAAAAAACGGTGCAAGTAAGCTTTTCTTATTTCCGGACGCATGCGCAAACAATAGAAAGTCGTTATGACGTAGAATGTGCATACTTTGTTGATTCCATTTATGAAATAAAACACATTTTCTAAAAACTCGTGTTTTTTAAGAAATCATGTAAACCTCCTAGAAGCTGTGATTTTTAAAAACGGGGGAAGTAAGCTTTTCTTATTTCTGGACGCATGCGCAAACTATAGAAAGTTGTTATGACGTAGAATGTGAATACTTTGTAGATTACATTTTTTAAATAAAACACATTTTCTAAAAACTCGTCTTTTTTGCGAAATCATGTAAACCTTCTAGAAGCTGTGATTTCAAAAAACGGTGGAAGTACGCTTTTCTTATTTCCCAACGCATGCGCAAACTATAGAAAGTCGTTATGACGTAGAATGTGCATACTTTGTAGATTCCATTTATGAAATAAAACACATTTTCTAAAAACTCGTGTTTTTTACGAAATCATGTAAACCTTCTAGAAGCTGTGAATTTAAAAAACAGTGGAAGTAAGATTTTCTTATTTCCGGATGAATGCGCAAACTATAGAAAGTCGTTATGAAGTAGAATGTGCATACTTTGTTGATTCCATTTATGAAATAAAACATATTTTCTAAAAACTCGTGTTTTTTAAGAAATCATGTAAACCTTCTAGAAGCTGTGATTTTAAAAAATGGTGGAAGTAAGCTTTGCTTATTTCCGGATGCATGCGCAAACTATAGAAAGTCGTTATGACGTAGAATGTGCATACTTTGTTGATTCCATTTATGAAATAAAACACATTTTCTAAAAACTCATGTTTTTTAAGAAATCATGTAAACCTTCTGAAAGCTGTGATTTTAAAAAACGGGGGAAGTAGGCTTTTCTTATTTCCAGATGCATGCGCAAACTATAGAAAGTCGTTATGACATAGAATGTGCATACTTTGTAGATTCCATTTATTAAATAAAGCACATTTTCTAAAAACTCATGTTTTTTACGAAATCATGTAAACCTTCTAGAAGCTGTGATTTTAAAAAACAGGGGAAGTAAGCTTTTCTTATTTCCCAACGCATGCACAAACTATAGAAAGTCGTTATGTCTTAGAATGTGCATACTTTGTTGATTCCATTTATGAAATAAAACACATTTTCTAAAAACTCGTGTTTTTTAAGAAATCATGTAAACCTCCTAGAAGCTGTGATTTTAAAAAACGGGGGAAGTAAGCTTTAATTATTTCCAGACGCATGCGCAAACTATAGAAAGTCGTTATGATGTAGAATGTGCATACTTTGTAGATTCCATTTATGAAATAAAACACATTTTCTGAAAACTCGTGTTTTTTACGAAATCATGTAAACTTTCTAGAAGCTGTGATTTTAAAAAACGGTGGAAGTAAGCTTTTCTTAATTCTGGATGAATGCGAAAAGTATAGAATGTCGTTATGACGTAGAATGTGCATACTTTGTTGATTCCATTTATAAAAATAAAACACATTTTCTAATAACTCGTGTTTTTTACGAAATCATGTAAACCTTCTAGAAGCTGTGATTTTAAGAGACGGTGGAAGTACGCTTTTCTTATTTCCCAACGCATGCACAAACTATAGAAATTCGTTATGACGTAGAATGTGCATACTTTGTTGAATCCATTTATGAAATAAAACACATTTTCTAAAAACTCGTGTTTTTTTCGAAATCATGTAAACATTCTAAAAGTTGTGATTTTAAAAAACGGTGGAAGTAAGATTTTCTTATTTCTGGACGAACGCGCAAACTATAGAAATTCGTTATGATGTAGAATGTGCATACTTTGTTGAATCCATTTATGAAATAAAACACATTTTCTAAAAACTCGTGTTTTTTAAGAAATCATGTAAACCTTCTAGAAGCTGTGATTTTAAAAAACAGTGGAAGTAAGCTTTTCTTATTTCCGGACGCATGTGCAAACTATAGAAAGTCGTTATGACGTAGAATGTGCATACTTTGTTGATTCCATTTATGAAATAAAACACATTTTCTAAAAACTCGTGTTTTTTAAGAAATCATGTAAACCATCTAGAAGTTGTTATTTTAAAAAACGGGGGAAGTAAGCTTTTCTTATTTCCAAACGCATGCGTAAACTATAGAAAGTCGTTATGACGTAGAATGTGCATACTTTGTTGATTCCATTTATGAAATAAAACACATTTTCTAAAAACTCGTGTTTTTTAAGAAATCATGTAAACCTCCTAGAAGCTGTGATTTTTAAAAACGGGGGAAGTAAGCTTTTCTTATTTCCGGACGCATGCGCAAACTATAGAAAGTCGTTATGACGTAGAATGTGCATACTTTGTTGATTCTATTTATGAAATAAATCACATTTTCTAAAAACTCGTGTTTTTTAAGAAATCATGTAAACCTCCTAGAAGCTGTGATTTTTAAAAACGGGGAAGTAAGCTTTTCTTATTTCCGGACGCATGCGCAAACTATAGAAAGTCGTTATGACGTAGAATGTGCATACTTTGTAGATTTCATTTCTGAAATAAAACACATTTTCTAAAAACTCGTGTTTTTTACGAAATCATGTAAACCTTCTAGAAGCTGTGATTTCAAAAAACGGTGGAAGTAAGCTTTTCTTATTTCCGGACGCATGCGAAAACTAAAGAAAGTCGTTATGATGTAGAATGTGCATACTTTGTAGATTACATTTATTAAATAAAACACATTTTCTAAAAACTCGTGTTTTTTACGAAATCATGTAAACCTTCTAGAAGCTGTGATTTTAAAAAACGGTGGAAGTAAGATTTTCTTATTTCCGGACGAATGCGCAAACTATAGAAAGTCGTTATGACGTAGAATGTGCATACTTTGTTGATTCCATTTATGAAATAAAACACATTTTCTAAAAACTCTTGTTTTTTAAGAAATCATGTAAACCTTCTAGTAGCTGTGATTTTAAAAAACAGTGGAAGTAAGCTTTTCTTATTTCCGGACGCATGTGCAAACTATAGAAAGTCATTATGACGTAAAATGTGCATACTTTGTTGATTCCATTTATGAAATAAAACACATTTTCTAAAAACTCGTGTTTTATATCAAATCATGTAAACCTTCTAGAAGCTGTGATTTCAAAAAACGGTGGAAGTAAGCTTTTCTTATTTCTGGACGCATGCGCAAACTATAGAAATTCATTATGATGTAGAATGTGCATACTTTGTAGATTACATTTTTGAAATAAAACACATTTTCTAAAAACTCGTGTTTTTTTACGAAATCATGTAAACCTTCTAGAAGCTGTGATTTCAAAAAACGGTGGAAGTAGGCTTTTCTTATTTCCGGACGCGTGCGCAAACTATAGAAAGTCGTTATGAAGTAGAATGTGCATACATTGTAGATTCCATTTATGAAATAAAAGACATTTTCTAAAAACTTGTGTTTTTTAAGAAATCATGTAAACCTTCTAGAAGCTGTGATTTTAAAAAACAGGGGAAGTAAGCTTTAATTATTTCCAGACGCATGCGCAAACTATAGAAAGTCGTTATGACGTAGAATGTGCATACTTTGTAGATTCCATTTATGAAATAAAACACATTTTTTGAAAACTCGTGTTTTTTACGAAATCATGTAAACTTTCTAGAAGCTGTGATTTTAAAAAACGGTGGAAGTAAGCTTTTCTTATTTCCGGATGCATGCGCAAACTATAGAAAGTCGTTATGACGTAGAATGTGCATACTTTGTTGATTCCATTTATGAAATCAAACACATTTTCTAAAAACTCGTGTTTGTTTCGAAATCATGTAAACCGTCTAGAAGGTGTGATTTTAAAAAATGGTGGAAGTAAGATTTTCTTATTTCCGGACGAATGCGCAAACTATAGAAATTCGTTATGACGTAGAATGTGGATACTTTGTTGAATCCATTTATGAAATAAAACACATTTTCTAAAAACTCGTGTTTTTTAAGAAATCATGTAAACCTTCTAGAAGCTGTGATTTTAAAAAACGGTGGAAGTAAGCTTTTCTTATTTCCGGACGCATGGGCAAACTATAGAAAGTCGTTATGACGTAGAATGTGCATACTTTGTTGGTTCCATTTATGAAATAAAACACATTTTCTAAAAACTCGTGTTTTTTACGAAATCATGTAAACCTTCTAGAAGCTGTGATTTTAAAAAACGGGGGAGGTAAGCTTTTCTTATTTCCGGAGGCATGCTCAAACTATAGAAAGTTGTTATGACGTAGAATGTGCATACTTTATAGATTCCATTTATGAAATAAAGTACATTTTCTAAAAACTCGTGTTTTTTACGAAATCATGTAAACCTTCTAGAAGCTGTGATTTCAAAAAACGGTGGAAGTAAGCTTTTCTTATTTCCAGATGCATGTGCAAACTATAGAAAGTCGTTATGACGTAGAATGTGCATACTTTGTAGATTCCATTTATGAAATAAAACAAATTTTCTAAAAACTCATTTTTTTTATGAAATCATGTAAACCTTCTAGAAGATATGATTTTAAAAAACGGTGGAAGTAAGATTTTCTTATTTCCGGACGAATGCGCAAACTATAGAAAGTCGTTATGACGTAGAATGTGCATACTTTGTTGATTCCATTTATAAAATAAAACACATTTTCTAAAAACTCGTGTTTTTTAAGAAATCATGTAAACCTTCTAGAAGCTGTGATTTTAAAAAACGGGGGAAGTAAGCTTTTCTTATTTCCGGATGAATGCGCAAAGTATAGAAAGTTGTTATGACGTAGAATGTGCATACTTTGTTGATTCCATTTAAGAAATAAAACACATTTTCTAAAAACTCGTGTTTTTTTCGAAATCATGTAAACCTTCTAGAAGTTGTGATTTTAAAAAACGGTGGAAGTAAGATTTTCTTATTTCCGGACGAATGCGCAAACTATAGAAAGTCCTTATGACGTAGAAGGTGCATACTTTGTTGATTCCATTTATGAAATAAAACACATTTTCTAAAAACTCGTGTTTTTTAAGAAATCATGTAAACCTTCTAGAAGCTGTGATTTTAAAAAACGGTGGAAGTAAGCTTTCCTTATTTCCGGACGCATGCGCAAACTATAGAAAGTCGTTATGACGTAGAATGTGCATACTTTGTTGATTCCATTTATAAAATAAAAAACATTTTCTAATAACTCGTGTTTTTTACGAAATCATGTAAACCTTCTAGAAGCTGTGATTTTAAAAGACGGTGGAAGTAAGCTTTTCTTATTTCCGGACGCATGTGCAAACTATAGAAAGTCGTTATGATGTAGAATGTGCATACTTTGTAGATTCCATTTATCAAATAAAACACATTTTCTAAAAACTCGCGTTTTTTAAGAAATCATGTAAACCTTCTAGAAGCTGTGATTTTAAAAAACCGGGGAAGTAAGCTTTTCTTATTTCCAAATGCATGCGCAAAATATAGAAAGTCGTTATGACGTAGAATGTGCATACTTTGTTGATTCCATTTATGAAATAAAACACATTTTCTAAAAACTCATGTTTTTTAAGAAATCATGTAAACCTTCTAGAAGCTGTGATTTTAAAAAACGGGGGAAGTAAGCTTTTCTTATTTCCAAACGCATGCGCAAACTATAGAAAATCGTTATGACGTAGAATGTGCATACTTTGTTGATTCCATTTATGAAATAAAACACATTTTCTAAAAACACATGTTTTTTAAGAAATCATGTAAACCTCCTAGAAGCTGTGATTTTTAAAAACGGGGGAAGTAAGCTTTTCTTATTTCCGGACGCATGTGCAAACTATAGAAAGTCGTTATGACGTAGAATGTGCATACTTTGTAGATTTCCTTTATGAAATGAAACACATTTTCTAAAAACTCGTGTTTTTTACGAAATCATGTAAACCTTATGGAAGCTGTGATTTTAAAAAACAGTGGAAGTAAGATTTTCTTATTTCCGGACGAATGCACAAACTATAGAAAGTCGTTATGACATAGAATGTGCATACTTTATTGATTCCATTTATGAAATAAAACACATTTTCTAAAAACTCGTGTTTTTTAAGAAATCATGTAAACCTTCTAGAAGCCGTGATTTTAAAAAACGGTGGAAGAAAGCTTTTCTTATTTCCGGACGAATGCGCAAACTATAGAAAGTCATTATGACGTAGAATGTGCATACTTTGTTGATTCCATTTATGAAATAAAACACATTTTCTAAAAACTCATGTTTTTTACGAAATCATGTAAACCTTCTAGAAGCTGTGATTTTAAAAAATGGGGGAAGTAACCTTTTCTTTTTTCCGGATGCATGCGCAAACTATAGAAAGTCATTATGACGTAGAATGTGCATACTTTGTTGATTCCATTTATGAAATAAAACACATTTTCTAAAAACTCGTGTTTTTTTCGAAATCATGTAAACCTTCTAGAAGGTGTGATTTTAAAAAACGGTGGAAGTAAGATTTTCTTATTTCCGGAGGAATGCGCAAACTATAGAAATTCGTTATGACGTAGAATGTGCATACTTTGTTGATTCCATTTATCAAATAAAACACATTTTCTAAAAACTCGTGTTTTTTAAGAAATCATGTAAACCTCCTAGAAGCTGTGATTTTTAAAAACGGGGGAAGTAAGCTTTTCTTATTTCCGGACGCATGCGCAAACTATAGAAAGTCGTTATGACATAGAATGTGCATACTTTGTAGATTTCATTTATGAAATAAAACACATTTTCTAAAAACTCGTGTTTTTTACGAAATCATGTAAACCTTCAAGAAGCTGTGATTTCAAAAAACGGTGGAAGTAAGCTTTTCTTATTTCCGGACACATGCGCAAACTATAGAAAGTCGTTATGACGTAGAATGTGCATACTTTGTAGATTCCACTTATGAAATAAAACACATTTTCTAAAAACTCTTGTTTTTTACAAATTCATGTAAACCTTCTAGAAGCTGTGATTTTAAAAAACAGTGGAAGTAAGATTTTCTTATTTCCTGACGAATGCGCAAACTATAGAAAGTCGTTATGACGTAGAATGTGCATACTTTGTTGATTCCATTAATTAAATAAAACACATTTTCTAAAAACTCGTGTTTTTTAAGAAATCATGTAAACCTTCTAGAAGCTGTGATTTTAAAAAACGGAGGAAGTAAGCTTTTCTTATTTCCGGACGAATGCGCAAACTATAGAAAGTCATTATGACGTAGAATGTGCATACTTTGTTGATTCCATTTATGAAATAAAACACATTTTCTAAAAACTCATGTTTTTTACGAAATCATGTAAACCTTCTAGAAGCTGTGATTTTAAAAAATGGGGGAAGTAACCTTTTCTTATTTCCGGATGCATGCGCAAACTATAGAAAGTCGTTATGACGTAGAATGTGCATACTTTGTTGATTCCATTTATGAAATAAAACACATCTTCTAAAAACTCGTGTTTTTTTCGAAATCATGTAAACCTTCTAGAAGCTGTGATTTTAAAAACGGTGGAAGTAAGATTTTCTTATTTCCGGACGAATGCGCAAACTATAGAAATTCGTTATGACATAGAATGTGCATACTTTGTTCAATCCATTTATGAAATAAAACACATTTTCTAAAAACTCGTGTTTTTTGAGAAATCATGTAAACCTTCTAGAAGCTGTGATTTTAAAAAACGGTGGAAGTAAGCTTTTCTTATTTCCGGACGGATGCGCAAACTATAGAAAGTCGTTATGACGTAGAATGTGCATACTTTGTTGATTCCATTTATGAAATAAAACACATTTTCTAAAAACTCGTGTTTTTTAAGAAATCATGTAAACCTTCTAGAAGCTGTGATTTCAAAAAACGGTGGAAGTAAGCTTTTCTTATTTCCGGACGTATGCGCAAACTATAGAAAGTCGTTATGACGTAGAATGTGCATACTTTGTAGATTACATTTTTGAAATAAAACACATTTTCTAAAAACTCGTGTTTTTTACGAATTCATGTAAATCTTCTAGAAGCTGTGATTTCAAAAAACGGTGGAAGTAAGATTTTCTTATTTCCGGACGAATGCGCAAATTATAGAAAGTCGTTATGACGTAGAATGTGCATACTTTGTTGATTCCATTTTTTAAATAAAAGACATTTTCTAAAAACTCGTGTTTTTTAAGAAATCATGTAAACCTTCTAGAAGCTGTGATTTTAAAAAACGGTGGAAGTAAGCTTTTCTTATTTCCGGACGAATGCGCAAACTATAGAAAGTCATTATGACGTAGAATGTGCATACTTTGTTGATTCCATTTATGAAATAAAACAAATTTTCTAAAAACTCATGTTTTTTACGAAATCATGTAAACCTTCTAGAAGCTGTGATTTTAAAAAACGGGGGAAGTAACCTTTTCTTATTTCCGGATGCATGCGCAAACTATAGAAAGTCGTTATGACGTAGAATGTGCATACTTTGTTGATTCCATTTATGAAATAAAACACATTTTCTAAAAACTCGTGTTTTTTTCGAAATCATGTAAACCTTCTAGAAGGTGTGATTTTAAAAAACGGTGGAAGTAAGATTTTCTTATTTCCGGAGGAATGCGGAAACTATAGAAATTCGTTATGACGTAGAATGTGCATACTTTGTTGATTCCATTTATCAAATAAAACACATTTTCTAAAAACTCGTGTTTTTTAAGAAATCATGTAAACCTCCTAGAAGCTGTGATTTTTAAAAACGGGGGAAGTAAGCTTTTCTTATTTCCGGACGCATGCGCAAACTATAGAAAGTCGTTATGACATAGAATGTGCATACTTTGTAGATTTCATTTATGAAATAAAACACATTTTCTAAAAACTCGTGTTTTTTACGAAATCATGTAAACCTTCAAGAAGCTGTGATTTCAAAAAACGGTGGAAGTAAGCTTTTCTTATTTCCGGACGCATGCGCAAAATATAGAAAGTCGTTATGACGTAGAATGTGCATACTTTGTAGATTCCATTTATGAAATAAAACAGATTTTCTAAAAACTCTTGTTTTTTACAAATTCATGTAAACCTTCTAGAAGCTGTGATTTTAAAAAACAGTGGAAGTAAGATTTTCTTATTTCCTGACGAATGCGCAAACTATAGAAAGTCGTTATGACGTAGAATGTGCATACTTTGTTGATTCCATTAATTAAATAAAACACATTTTCTAAAAACTCGTGTTTTTTAAGAAATCATGTAAACCTTCTAGAAGCTGTGATTTTAAAAAACGGAGGAAGTAAGCTTTTCTTATTTCCGGACGAATGTGCAAACTATAGAAAGTCATTATGACGTAGAATGTGCATACTTTGTTGATTCCATTTATGAAATAAAACACATTTTCTAAAAACTCATGTTTTTTACGAAATCATGTAAACCTTCTAGAAGCTGTGATTTTAAAAAATGGGGGAAGTAACCTTTTCTTATTTCCGGATGCATGCGCAAACTATAGAAAGTCGTTATGACGTAGAATGTGCATACTTTGTTGATTCCAATTATGAAATAAAACACATCTTCTAAAAACTCGTGTTTTTTTCGAAATCATGTAAACCTTCTAGAAGCTGTGATTTTAAAAACGGTGGAAGTAAGATTTTCTTATTTCCGGACGAATGCGCAAACTATAGAAATTCGTTATGACATAGAATGTGCATACTTTGTTCAATCCATTTATGAAATAAAACACATTTTCTAAAAACTCGTGTTTTTTGAGAAGTCATGTAAACCTTCTAGAAGCTGTGATTTTAAAAAACGGTGGAAGTAAGCTTTTCTTATTTCTGGACGGATGCGCAAACTATAGAAAGTCGTTATGACGTAGAATGTGCATACTTTGTTGATTCCATTTATGGAATAAAACACATTTTCTAAAAACTCGTGTTTTTTAAGAAATCATGTAAACCTTCTAGAAGCTGTGATTTCAAAAAACGGTGGAAGTAAGCTTTTCTTATTTCCGGACGTATGCGCAAACTATAGAAAGTCGTTATGACGTAGAATGTGCATACTTTGTAGATTACATTTTTGAAATAAAACACATTTTCTAAAAACTCGTGTTTTTTACGAAATCATGTAAACCTTCTAGAAGCTGTGATTTCAAAAAACGGTGGAAGTAAGATTTTCTTATTTCCGAACGAATGCGCAAATTATAGAAAGTCGTTATGACGTAGAATGTGCATACTTTGTTGATTCCATTTTTTAAATAAAAGACATTTTCTAAAAACTCGTGTTTTTTAAGAAATCATGTAAACCTTCTAGAAGCTGTGATTTTAAAAAACGGTGGAAGTAAGCTTTTCTTATTTCCGGACGAATGCGCAAACTATAGAAAGTCATTATGACGTAGAATGTGCATACTTTGTTGATTCCATTTATGAAATAAAACAAATTTTCTAAAAACTCATGTTTTTTACGAAATCATGTAAACCTTCTAGAAGCTGTGATTTTAAAAAACGGGGGAAGTAACCTTTTCTTATTTCCGGACGCATGCGCAAACTATAGAAAGTCGTTATGACATAGAATGTGCATACTTTGTAGATTTCATTTATGAAATAAAACACATTTTCTAAAAACTCGTGTTTTTTACGAAATCATGTAAACCTTCAAGAAGCTGTGATTTCAAAAAACGGTGGAAGTAAGCTTTTCTTATTTCCGGACACATGCGCAAACTATAGAAAGTCGTTATGACGTAGAATGTGCATACTTTGTAGATTCCACTTATGAAATAAAACACATTTTCTAAAAACTCTTGTTTTTTACAAATTCATGTAAACCTTCTAGAAGCTGTGATTTTAAAAAACAGTGGAAGTAAGATTTTCTTATTTCCTGACGAATGCGCAAACTATAGAAAGTCGTTATGACGTAGAATGTGCATACTTTGTTGATTCCATTAATTAAATAAAACACATTTTCTAAAAACTCGTGTTTTTTAAGAAATCATGTAAACCTTCTAGAAGCTGTGATTTTAAAAAACGGAGGAAGTAAGCTTTTCTTATTTCCGGACGAATGCGCAAACTATAGAAAGTCATTATGACGTAGAATGTGCATACTTTGTTGATTCCATTTATGAAATAAAACACATTTTCTAAAAACTCATGTTTTTTACGAAATCATGTAAACCTTCTAGAAGCTGTGATTTTAAAAAATGGGGGAAGTAACCTTTTCTTATTTCCGGATGCATGCGCAAACTATAGAAAGTCGTTATGACGTAGAATGTGCATACTTTGTTGATTCCATTTATGAAATAAAACACATCTTCTAAAAACTCGTGTTTTTTTCGAAATCATGTAAACCTTCTAGAAGCTGTGATTTTAAAAACGGTGGAAGTAAGATTTTCTTATTTCCGGACGAATGCGCAAACTATAGAAATTCGTTATGACATAGAATGTGCATACTTTGTTCAATCCATTTATGAAATAAAACACATTTTCTAAAAACTCGTGTTTTTTGAGAAATCATGTAAACCTTCTAGAAGCTGTGATTTTAAAAAACGGTGGAAGTAAGCTTTTCTTATTTCCGGACGGATGCGCAAACTATAGAAAGTCGTTATGACGTAGAATGTGCATACTTTGTTGATTCCATTTATGAAATAAAACACATTTTCTAAAAACTCGTGTTTTTTAAGAAATCATGTAAACCTTCTAGAAGCTGTGATTTCAAAAAACGGTGGAAGTAAGCTTTTCTTATTTCCGGACGTATGCGCAAACTATAGAAAGTCGTTATGACGTAGAATGTGCATACTTTGTAGATTACATTTTTGAAATAAAACACATTTTCTAAAAACTCGTGTTTTTTACGAATTCATGTAAATCTTCTAGAAGCTGTGATTTCAAAAAACGGTGGAAGTAAGATTTTCTTATTTCCGGACGAATGCGCAAATTATAGAAAGTCGTTATGACGTAGAATGTGCATACTTTGTTGATTCCATTTTTTAAATAAAAGACATTTTCTAAAAACTCGTGTTTTTTAAGAAATCATGTAAACCTTCTAGAAGCTGTGATTTTAAAAAACGGTGGAAGTAAGCTTTTCTTATTTCCGGACGAATGCGCAAACTATAGAAAGTCATTATGACGTAGAATGTGCATACTTTGTTGATTCCATTTATGAAATAAAACAAATTTTCTAAAAACTCATGTTTTTTACGAAATCATGTAAACCTTCTAGAAGCTGTGATTTTAAAAAACGGGGGAAGTAACCTTTTCTTATTTCCGGATGCATGCGCAAACTATAGAAAGTCGTTATGACGTAGAATGTGCATACTTTGTTGATTCCATTTATGAAATAAAACACATTTTCTAAAAACTCGTGTTTTTTTCGAAATCATGTAAACCTTCTAGAAGGTGTGATTTTAAAAAACGGTGGAAGTAAGATTTTCTTATTTCCGGAGGAATGCGGAAACTATAGAAATTCGTTATGACGTAGAATGTGCATACTTTGTTGATTCCATTTATCAAATAAAACACATTTTCTAAAAACTCGTGTTTTTTAAGAAATCATGTAAACCTCCTAGAAGCTGTGATTTTTAAAAACGGGGGAAGTAAGCTTTTCTTATTTCCGGACGCATGCGCAAACTATAGAAAGTCGTTATGACATAGAATGTGCATACTTTGTAGATTTCATTTATGAAATAAAACACATTTTCTAAAAACTCGTGTTTTTTACGAAATCATGTAAACCTTCAAGAAGCTGTGATTTCAAAAAACGGTGGAAGTAAGCTTTTCTTATTTCCGGACGCATGCGCAAAATATAGAAAGTCGTTATGACGTAGAATGTGCATACTTTGTAGATTCCATTTATGAAATAAAACAGATTTTCTAAAAACTCTTGTTTTTTACAAATTCATGTAAACCTTCTAGAAGCTGTGATTTTAAAAAACAGTGGAAGTAAGATTTTCTTATTTCCTGACGAATGCGCAAACTATAGAAAGTCGTTATGACGTAGAATGTGCATACTTTGTTGATTCCATTAATTAAATAAAACACATTTTCTAAAAACTCGTGTTTTTTAAGAAATCATGTAAACCTTCTAGAAGCTGTGATTTTAAAAAACGGAGGAAGTAAGCTTTTCTTATTTCCGGACGAATGTGCAAACTATAGAAAGTCATTATGACGTAGAATGTGCATACTTTGTTGATTCCATTTATGAAATAAAACACATTTTCTAAAAACTCATGTTTTTTACGAAATCATGTAAACCTTCTAGAAGCTGTGATTTTAAAAAATGGGGGAAGTAACCTTTTCTTATTTCCGGATGCATGCGCAAACTATAGAAAGTCGTTATGACGTAGAATGTGCATACTTTGTTGATTCCAATTATGAAATAAAACACATCTTCTAAAAACTCGTGTTTTTTTCGAAATCATGTAAACCTTCTAGAAGCTGTGATTTTAAAAACGGTGGAAGTAAGATTTTCTTATTTCCGGACGAATGCGCAAACTATAGAAATTCGTTATGACATAGAATGTGCATACTTTGTTCAATCCATTTATGAAATAAAACACATTTTCTAAAAACTCGTGTTTTTTGAGAAGTCATGTAAACCTTCTAGAAGCTGTGATTTTAAAAAACGGTGGAAGTAAGCTTTTCTTATTTCTGGACGGATGCGCAAACTATAGAAAGTCGTTATGACGTAGAATGTGCATACTTTGTTGATTCCATTTATGGAATAAAACACATTTTCTAAAAACTCGTGTTTTTTAAGAAATCATGTAAACCTTCTAGAAGCTGTGATTTCAAAAAACGGTGGAAGTAAGCTTTTCTTATTTCCGGACGTATGCGCAAACTATAGAAAGTCGTTATGACGTAGAATGTGCATACTTTGTAGATTACATTTTTGAAATAAAACACATTTTCTAAAAACTCGTGTTTTTTACGAAATCATGTAAACCTTCTAGAAGCTGTGATTTCAAAAAACGGTGGAAGTAAGATTTTCTTATTTCCGAACGAATGCGCAAATTATAGAAAGTCGTTATGACGTAGAATGTGCATACTTTGTTGATTCCATTTTTTAAATAAAAGACATTTTCTAAAAACTCGTGTTTTTTAAGAAATCATGTAAACCTTCTAGAAGCTGTGATTTTAAAAAACGGTGGAAGTAAGCTTTTCTTATTTCCGGACGAATGCGCAAACTATAGAAAGTCATTATGACGTAGAATGTGCATACTTTGTTGATTCCATTTATGAAATAAAACAAATTTTCTAAAAACTCATGTTTTTTACGAAATCATGTAAACCTTCTAGAAGCTGTGATTTTAAAAAACGGGGGAAGTAACCTTTTCTTATTTCCGGATGCATGCGCAAACTATAGAAAGTCGTTATGACGTAGAATGTGCATACTTTGTTGATTCCATTTATGAAATAAAACACATTTTCTAAAAACTCGTGTTTTTTTCGAAATCATGTAAACCTTCTAGAAGGTGTGATTTTAAAAAACGGTGGAAGTAAGATTTTCTTATTTCCGGAGGAATGCGCAAACTATAGAAATTCGTTATGACGTAGAATGTGCATACTTTGTTGATTCCATTTATCAAATAAAACACATTTTCTAAAAACTCGTGTTTTTTAAGAAATCATGTAAACCTCCTAGAAGCTGTGATTTTTAAAAACGGGGGAAGTAAGCTTTTCTTATTTCCGGACGCATGCGCAAACTATAGAAAGTCGTTATGACATAGAATGTGCATACTTTGTAGATTTCATTTATGAAATAAAACACATTTTCTAAAAACTCGTGTTTTTTACGAAATCATGTAAACCTTCAAGAAGCTGTGATTTCAAAAAACGGTGGAAGTAAGCTTTTCTTATTTCCGGACGCATGCGCAAAATATAGAAAGTCGTTATGACGTAGAATGTGCATACTTTGTAGATTCCATTTATGAAATAAAACAGATTTTCTAAAAACTCTTGTTTTTTACAAATTCATGTAAACCTTCTAGAAGCTGTGATTTTAAAAAACAGTGGAAGTAAGATTTTCTTATTTCCTGACGAATGCGCAAACTATAGAAAGTCGTTATGACGTAGAATGTGCATACTTTGTTGATTCCATTAATTAAATAAAACACATTTTCTAAAAACTCGTGTTTTTTAAGAAATCATGTAAACCTTCTAGAAGCTGTGATTTTAAAAAACGGAGGAAGTAAGCTTTTCTTATTTCCGGACGAATGTGCAAACTATAGAAAGTCATTATGACGTAGAATGTGCATACTTTGTTGATTCCATTTATGAAATAAAACACATTTTCTAAAAACTCGTGTTTTTTACGAAATCATGTAAACCTTCTAGAAGCTGTGATTTTAAAAAATGGGGGAAGTAACCTTTTCTTATTTCCGGATGCATGCGCAAACTATAGAAAGTCGTTATGACGTAGAATGTGCATACTTTGTTGATTCCATTTATGAAATAAAACACATCTTCTAAAAACTCGTGTTTTTTTCGAAATCATGTAAACCTTCTAGAAGCTGTGATTTTAAAAACGGTGGAAGTAAGATTTTCTTATTTCCGGACGAATGCGCAAACTATAGAAATTCGTTATGACATAGAATGTGCATACTTTGTTCAATCCATTTATGAAATAAAACACATTTTCTAAAAACTCGTGTTTTTTGAGAAGTCATGTAAACCTTCTAGAAGCTGTGATTTTAAAAAACGGTGGAAGTAAGCTTTTCTTATTTCTGGACGGATGCGCAAACTATAGAAAGTCGTTATGACGTAGAATGTGCATACTTTGTTGATTCCATTTATGAAATAAAACACATTTTCTAAAAACTCGTGTTTTTTAAGAAATCATGTAAACCTTCTAGAAGCTGTGATTTCAAAAAACGGTGGAAGTAAGCTTTTCTTATTTCCGGACGTATGCGCAAACTATAGAAAGTCGTTATGACGTAGAATGTGCATACTTTGTAGATTACATTTTTGAAATAAAACACATTTTCTAAAAACTCGTGTTTTTTACGAAATCATGTAAACCTTCTAGAAGCTGTGATTTCAAAAAACGGTGGAAGTAAGATTTTCTTATTTCCGAACGAATGCGCAAATTATAGAAAGTCGTTATGACGTAGAATGTGCATACTTTGTTGATTCCATTTTTTAAATAAAAGACATTTTCTAAAAACTCGTGTTTTTTAAGAAATCATGTAAACCTTCTAGAAGATGTGATTTTAAAAAACGGTGGAAGTAAGCTTTTCTTATTTCCGGACGAATGCGCAAACTATAGAAAGTCATTATGACGTAGAATGTGCATACTTTGTTGATTCCATTTATGAAATAAAACACATTTTCTAAAAACATGTTTTTTACGAAATCATGTAAACCTTCTAGAAGCTGTGATTTTAAAAAACGGGGGAAGTAACCTTTTCTTATTTCCGGATGCATGCGCAAACTATAGAAAGTCGTTATGACGTAGAATGTGCATACTTTGTTGATTCCATTTATGAAATAAAACACATTTTCTAAAAACTTGTGTTTTTTTCGAAATCATGTAAACCTTCTAGAAGCTGTGATTTTAAAAAACGGTAGAAGTAAGCTTTTCTTATTTCCGAACGCATGCGCAAACTATAGAAAGTCGTTATGACGTAGAATTTGCATACTTTGTAGATTACATTTTTGAAATAAAACAAATTTTCTAAAAACTCGTGTTTTTTACGAAATCATGTAAACCTTCTAGAAGCTGTGATTTCAAAAAACGGTGGAAGTACGCTTTTCTTATTTCAGGACGCGTGCGCAAACTATAGAAAGTCGTTATGAAGTAGAATGTGCATACTTTGTAGATTCCATTTATGAAATAAAAGACATTTTCTAAAAACTCGTGTTTTTTAAGAAATCATGTAAACCTTCTAGAAGCTGTGATTTTATAAAACGGGGGAAGTAAGCTTTAATTATTTCCAGACGCATGCGCAAACTATAGAAAGTCGTTATGACGTAGAATGTGCATACTTTGTAGATTCCATTTATGAAATAAATCACATTTTCTGAAAACTCATGTTTTTTACGAAATCATGTAAACCTTCTAGAAGCTGTGATTTTAAAAAACGGTGGAAGTAAAGCTTTTCTTATTTCCGGATGAATGCGCAAAGTATAGAATGTCGTTATGATGTAGAATGTGCATAATTTGTTGATTCCATTTATGAAATAAAACACATTTTCTAATAACTCGTGTTTTTTACGAAATCATGTAAACCTTCTAGAAGCTGTGATTTTAAAAGACGGTGGAAGTAAGCTTTTCTTATTTCCGGACGCATGTGCAAACTATAGAAAGTCGTTATGATGTAGAATGTGCATACTTTGTAGATTCCATTTATCAAATAAAACACATTTTCTAAAAACTCGCGTTTTTTAAGAAATCATGTAAACCTTCTAGAAGCTGTGATTTTAAAAAACCGGGGAAGTAAGCTTTTCTTATTTCCAAATGCATGCGCAAAATATAGAAAGTCGTTATGACGTAGAATGTGCATACTTTGTTGATTCCATTTATGAAATAAAACACATTTTCTAAAAAATCATGTTTTTTAAGAACTCATGTAAACCTTTTAGAAGCTGTGATTTTAAAAAACGGGGGAAGTAAGCTTTTCTTATTTCCAAATGTATGCGCAAAATATAGAAAGTCGTTATGACGTAGAATGTGCATACTTTGTTGATTCCATTTATGAAATAAAACACATTTTCTAAAAACTCATGTTTTTTAAGAAATCATGTAAACCTTCTAGAAGCTGTGATTTTAAAAAACGGGGGAAGTAAGCTTTTCTTATTTCCAAACGCATGCGCAAACTATAGAAAATCGTTATGACGTAGAATGTGCATACTTTGTTGATTCCATTTATGAAATAAAACACATTTTCTAAAAACACATGTTTTTTAAGAAATCATGTAAACCTCCTAGAAGCTGTGATTTTTAAAAACGGGGGAAGTAAGCTTTTCTTATTTCCGGACGCATGTGCAAACTATAGAAAGTCGTTATGACGTAGAATGTGCATACTTTGTAGATTTCCTTTATGAAATGAAACACATTTTCTAAAAACTCGTGTTTTTTACGAAATCATGTAAACCTTATGGAAGCTGTGATTTTAAAAAACAGTGGAAGTAAGATTTTCTTATTTCCGGACGAATGCACAAACTATAGAAAGTCGTTATGACGTAGAATGTGCATACTTTGTTGATTCCATTTATGAAATAAAACACATTTTCTAAAAACTCGTGTTTTTTAAGAAATCATGTAAACCTTCTAGAAGCCGTGATTTTAAAAAACGGTGGAAGAAAGCTTTTCTTATTTCCGGACGAATGCGCAAACTATAGAAAGTCATTATGACGTAGAATGTGCATACTTTGTTGATTCCATTTATGAAATAAAACACATTTTCTAAAAACTCATGTTTTTTACGAAATCATGTAAACCTTCTAGAAGCTGTGATTTTAAAAAATGGGGGAAGTAACCTTTTCTTTTTTCCGGATGCATGCGCAAACTATAGAAAGTCATTATGACGTAGAATGTGCATACTTTGTTGATTCCATTTATGAAATAAAACACATTTTCTAAAAACTCGTGTTTTTTTCGAAATCATGTAAACCTTCTAGAAGGTGTGATTTTAAAAAACGGTGGAAGTAAGATTTTCTTATTTCCGGAGGAATGCGCAAACTATAGAAATTCGTTATGACGTAGAATGTGCATACTTTGTTGATTCCATTTATCAAATAAAACACATTTTCTAAAAACTCGTGTTTTTTAAGAAATCATGTAAACCTCCTAGAAGCTGTGATTTTTAAAAACGGGGGAAGTAAGCTTTTCTTATTTCCGGACGCATGCGCAAACTATAGAAAGTCGTTATGACATAGAATGTGCATACTTTGTAGATTTCATTTATGAAATAAAACACATTTTCTAAAAACTCGTGTTTTTTACGAAATCATGTAAACCTTCAAGAAGCTGTGATTTCAAAAAACGGTGGAAGTAAGCTTTTCTTATTTCCGGACGCATGCGCAAACTATAGAAAGTCGTTATGACGTAGAATGTGCATACTTTGTAGATTCCATTTATGAAATAAAACACATTTTCTAAAAACTCTTGTTTTTTACAAATTCATGTAAACCTTCTAGAAGCTGTGATTTTCAAAAACAGTGGAAGTAAGATTTTCTTATTTCCTGACGAATGCGCAAACTATAGAAAGTCGTTATGACGTAGAATGTGCATACTTTGTTGATTCCATTAATTAAATAAAACACATTTTCTAAAAACTCGTGTTTTTTAAGAAATCATGTAAACCTTCTAGAAGCTGTGATTTTAAAAAACGGAGGAAGTAAGCTTTTCTTATTTCCGGACGAATGCGCAAACTATAGAAAGTCATTATGACGTAGAATGTGCATACTTTGTTGATTCCATTTATGAAATAAAACACATTTTCTAAAAACTCATGTTTTTTACGAAATCATGTAAACCTTCTAGAAGCTGTGATTTTAAAAAATGGGGGAAGTAACCTTTTCTTATTTCCGGATGCATGCGCAAACTATAGAAAGTCGTTATGACGTAGAATGTGCATACTTTGTTGATTCCATTTATGAAATAAAACACATCTTCTAAAAACTCGTCTTTTTTTCGAAATCATGTAAACCTTCTAGAAGCTGTGATTTTAAAAACGGTGGAAGTAAGATTTTCTTATTTCCGGACGAATGCGCAAACTATAGAAATTCGTTATGACATAGAATGTGCATACTTTGTTCAATCCATTTATGAAATAAAACACATTTTCTAAAAACTCGTGTTTTTTGAGAAATCATGTAAACCTTCTAGAAGCTGTGATTTTAAAAAACGGTGGAAGTAAGCTTTTCTTATTTCCGGACGGATGCGCAAACTATAGAAAGTCGTTATGACGTAGAATGTGCATACTTTGTTGATTCCATTTATGAAATAAAACACATTTTCTAAAAACTCGTGTTTTTTACGAAATCATGTAAACCTTCAAGAAGCTGTGATTTCAAAAAACGGTGGAAGTAAGCTTTTCTTATTTCCGGACGCATGCGCAAACTATAGAAATTCGTTATGACATAGAATGTGCATACTTTGTTCAATCCATTTATGAAATAAAACACATTTTCTAAAAACTCGTGTTTTTTGAGAAGTCATGTAAACCTTCTAGAAGCTGTGATTTTAAAAAACGGTGGAAGTAAGCTTTTCTTATTTCTGGACGGATGCGCAAACTATAGAAAGTCGTTATGACGTAGAATGTGCATACTTTGTTGATTCCATTTATGAAATAAAACACATTTTCTAAAAACTCGTGTTTTTTAAGAAATCATGTAAACCTTCTAGAAGCTGTGATTTCAAAAAACGGTGGAAGTAAGCTTTTCTTATTTCCGGACGTATGCGCAAACTATAGAAAGTCGTTATGACGTAGAATGTGCATACTTTGTAGATTACATTTTTGAAATAAAACACATTTTCTAAAAACTCGTGTTTTTTACGAAATCATGTAAACCTTCTAGAAGCTGTGATTTCAAAAAACGGTGGAAGTAAGATTTTCTTATTTCCGAACGAATGCGCAAATTATAGAAAGTCGTTATGACGTAGAATGTGCATACTTTGTTGATTCCATTTTTTAAATAAAAGACATTTTCTAAAAACTCGTGTTTTTTAAGAAATCATGTAAACCTTCTAGAAGCTGTGATTTTAAAAAACGGTGGAAGTAAGCTTTTCTTATTTCCGGACGAATGCGCAAACTATAGAAAGTCATTATGACGTAGAATGTGCATACTTTGTTGATTCCATTTATGAAATAAAACAAATTTTCTAAAAACTCATGTTTTTTACGAAATCATGTAAACCTTCTAGAAGCTGTGATTTTAAAAAACGGGGGAAGTAACCTTTTCTTATTTCCGGATGCATGCGCAAACTATAGAAAGTCGTTATGACGTAGAATGTGCATACTTTGTTGATTCCATTTATGAAATAAAACACATTTTTCAAAAACTCGTGTTTTTTTCGAAATCATGTAAACCTTCTAGAAGGTGTGATTTTAAAAAACGGTGGAAGTAAGATTTTCTTATTTCCGGAGGAATGCGCAAACTATAGAAATTCGTTATGACGTAGAATGTGCATACTTTGTTGATTCCATTTATCAAATAAAACACATTTTCTAAAAACTCGTGTTTTTTAAGAAATCATGTAAACCTCCTAGAAGCTGTGATTTTTAAAAACGGGGGAAGTAAGCTTTTCTTATTTCCGGACGCATGCGCAAACTATAGAAAGTCGTTATGACATAGAATGTGCATACTTTGTAGATTTCATTTATGAAATAAAACACATTTTCTAAAAACTCGTGTTTTTTACGAAATCATGTAAACCTTCAAGAAGCTGTGATTTCAAAAAACGGTGGAAGTAAGCTTTTCTTATTTCCGGACGCATGCGCAAAATATAGAAAGTCGTTATGACGTAGAATGTGCATACTTTGTAGATTCCATTTATGAAATAAAACAGATTTTCTAAAAACTCTTGTTTTTTACAAATTCATGTAAACCTTCTAGAAGCTGTGATTTTAAAAAACAGTGGAAGTAAGATTTTCTTATTTCCTGACGAATGCGCAAACTATAGAAAGTCGTTATGACGTAGAATGTGCATACTTTGTTGATTCCATTAATTAAATAAAACACATTTTCTAAAAACTCGTGTTTTTTAAGAAATCATGTAAACCTTCTAGAAGCTGTGATTTTAAAAAACGGAGGAAGTAAGCTTTTCTTATTTCCGGACGAATGTGCAAACTATAGAAAGTCATTATGACGTAGAATGTGCATACTTTGTTGATTCCATTTATGAAATAAAACACATTTTCTAAAAACTCGTGTTTTTTACGAAATCATGTAAACCTTCTAGAAGCTGTGATTTTAAAAAATGGGGGAAGTAACCTTTTCTTATTTCCGGATGCATGCGCAAACTATAGAAAGTCGTTATGACGTAGAATGTGCATACTTTGTTGATTCCATTTATGAAATAAAACACATCTTCTAAAAACTCGTGTTTTTTTCGAAATCATGTAAACCTTCTAGAAGCTGTGATTTTAAAAACGGTGGAAGTAAGATTTTCTTATTTCCGGACGAATGCGCAAACTATAGAAATTCGTTATGACATAGAATGTGCATACTTTGTTCAATCCATTTATGAAATAAAACACATTTTCTAAAAACTCGTGTTTTTTGAGAAGTCATGTAAACCTTCTAGAAGCTGTGATTTTAAAAAACGGTGGAAGTAAGCTTTTCTTATTTCTGGACGGATGCGCAAACTATAGAAAGTCGTTATGACGTAGAATGTGCATACTTTGTTGATTCCATTTATGAAATAAAACACATTTTCTAAAAACTCGTGTTTTTTAAGAAATCATGTAAACCTTCTAGAAGCTGTGATTTCAAAAAACGGTGGAAGTAAGCTTTTCTTATTTCCGGACGTATGCGCAAACTATAGAAAGTCGTTATGACGTAGAATGTGCATACTTTGTAGATTACATTTTTGAAATAAAACACATTTTCTAAAAACTCGTGTTTTTTACGAAATCATGTAAACCTTCTAGAAGCTGTGATTTCAAAAAACGGTGGAAGTAAGATTTTCTTATTTCCGAACGAATGCGCAAATTATAGAAAGTCGTTATGACGTAGAATGTGCATACTTTGTTGATTCCATTTTTTAAATAAAAGACATTTTCTAAAAACTCGTGTTTTTTAAGAAATCATGTAAACCTTCTAGAAGATGTGATTTTAAAAAACGGTGGAAGTAAGCTTTTCTTATTTCCCGACGAATGCGCAAACTATAGAAAGTCATTATGACGTAGAATGTGCATACTTTGTTGATTCCATTTATGAAATAAAACACATTTTCTAAAAACATGTTTTTTACGAAATCATGTAAACCTTCTAGAAGCTGTGATTTTAAAAAACGGGGGAAGTAACCTTTTCTTATTTCCGGATGCATGCGCAAACTATAGAAAGTCGTTATGACGTAGAATGTGCATACTTTGTTGATTCCATTTATGAAATAAAACACATTTTCTAAAAACTTGTGTTTTTTTCGAAATCATGTAAACCTTCTAGAAGCTGTGATTTTAAAAAACGGTAGAAGTAAGCTTTTCTTATTTCCGAACGCATGCGCAAACTATAGAAAGTCGTTATGACGTAGAATTTGCATACTTTGTAGATTACATTTTTGAAATAAAACAAATTTTCTAAAAACTCGTGTTTTTTACGAAATCATGTAAACCTTCTAGAAGCTGTGATTTCAAAAAACGGTGGAAGTACGCTTTTCTTATTTCAGGACGCGTGCGCAAACTATAGAAAGTCGTTATGAAGTAGAATGTGCATACTTTGTAGATTCCATTTATGAAATAAAAGACATTTTCTAAAAACAAGTGTTTTTTAAGAAATCATGTAAACCTTCTAGAAGCTGTGATTTTATAAAACGGGGGAAGTAAGCTTTAATTATTTCCAGACGCATGCGCAAACTATAGAAAGTCGTTATGACGTAGAATGTGCATACTTTGTAGATTCCATTTATGAAATAAATCACATTTTCTGAAAACTCGTGTTTTTTACGAAATCATGTAAACCTTCTAGAAGCTGTGATTTTAAAAAACGGTGGAAGTAAAGCTTTTCTTATTTCCGGATGAATGCGCAAAGTATAGAATGTCGTTATGATGTAGAATGTGCATAATTTGTTGATTCCATTTATGAAATAAAACACATTTTCTAATAACTCGTGTTTTTTACGAAATCATGTAAACCTTCTAGAAGCTGTGATTTTAAAAGACGGTGGAAGTAAGCTTTTCTTATTTCCGGACGCATGTGCAAACTATAGAAAGTCGTTATGATGTAGAATGTGCATACTTTGTAGATTCCATTTATCAAATAAAACACATTTTCTAAAAACTCGCGTTTTTTAAGAAATCATGTAAACCTTCTAGAAGCTGTGATTTTAAAAAACCGGGGAAGTAAGCTTTTCTTATTTCCAAATGCATGCGCAAAATATAGAAAGTCGTTATGACGTAGAATGTGCATACTTTGTTGATTCCATTTATGAAATAAAACACATTTTCTAAAAAATCATGTTTTTTAAGAACTCATGTAAACCTTTTAGAAGCTGTGATTTTAAAAAACGGGGGAAGTAAGCTTTTCTTATTTCCAAATGTATGCGCAAAATATAGAAAGTCGTTATGACGTAGAATGTGCATACTTTGTTGATTCCATTTATGAAATAAAACACATTTTCTAAAAACTCATGTTTTTTAAGAAATCATGTAAACCTTCTAGAAGCTGTGATTTTAAAAAACGGGGGAAGTAAGCTTTTCTTATTTCCAAACGCATGCGCAAACTATAGAAAATCGTTATGACGTAGAATGTGCATACTTTGTTGATTCCATTTATGAAATAAAACACATTTTCTAAAAACACATGTTTTTTAAGAAATCATGTAAACCTCCTAGAAGCTGTGATTTTTAAAAACGGGGGAAGTAAGCTTTTCTTATTTCCGGACGCATGTGCAAACTATAGAAAGTCGTTATGACGTAGAATGTGCATACTTTGTAGATTTCCTTTATGAAATGAAACACATTTTCTAAAAACTCGTGTTTTTTACGAAATCATGTAAACCTTATGGAAGCTGTGATTTTAAAAAACAGTGGAAGTAAGATTTTCTTATTTCCGGACGAATGCACAAACTATAGAAAGTCGTTATGACGTAGAATGTGCATACTTTGTTGATTCCATTTATGAAATAAAACACATTTTCTAAAAACTCGTGTTTTTTAAGAAATCATGTAAACCTTCTAGAAGCCGTGATTTTAAAAAACGGTGGAAGAAAGCTTTTCTTATTTCCGGACGAATGCGCAAACTATAGAAAGTCATTATGACGTAGAATGTGCATACTTTGTTGATTCCATTTATGAAATAAAACACATTTTCTAAAAACTCATGTTTTTTACGAAATCATGTAAACCTTCTAGAAGCTGTGATTTTAAAAAATGGGGGAAGTAACCTTTTCTTTTTTCTGGATGCATGCGCAAACTATAGAAAGTCATTATGACGTAGAATGTGCATACTTTGTTGATTCCATTTATGAAATAAAACACATTTTCTAAAAACTCGTGTTTTTTTCGAAATCATGTAAACCTTCTAGAAGGTGTGATTTTAAAAAACGGTGGAAGTAAGATTTTCTTATTTCCGGAGGAATGCGCAAACTATAGAAATTCGTTATGACGTAGAATGTGCATACTTTGTTGATTCCATTTATCAAATAAAACACATTTTCTAAAAACTCGTGTTTTTTAAGAAATCATGTAAACCTCCTAGAAGCTGTGATTTTTAAAAACGGGGGAAGTAAGCTTTTCTTATTTCCGGACGCATGCGCAAACTATAGAAAGTCGTTATGACATAGAATGTGCATACTTTGTAGATTTCATTTATGAAATAAAACACATTTTCTAAAAACTCGTGTTTTTTACGAAATCATGTAAACCTTCAAGAAGCTGTGATTTCAAAAAACGGTGGAAGTAAGCTTTTCTTATTTCCGGACGCATGCGCAAACTATAGAAAGTCGTTATGACGTAGAATGTGCATACTTTGTAGATTCCATTTATGAAATAAAACACATTTTCTAAAAACTCTTGTTTTTTACAAATTCATGTAAACCTTCTAGAAGCTGTGATTTTCAAAAACAGTTGAAGTAAGATTTTCTTATTTCCTGACGAATGCGCAAACTATAGAAAGTCGTTATGACGTAGAATGTGCATACTTTGTTGATTCCATTAATTAAATAAAACACATTTTCTAAAAACTCGTGTTTTTTAAGAAATCATGTAAACCTTCTAGAAGCTGTGATTTTAAAAAACGGAGGAAGTAAGCTTTTCTTATTTCCGGACGAATGCGCAAACTATAGAAAGTCATTATGACGTAGAATGTGCATACTTTGTTGATTCCATTTATGAAATAAAACACATTTTCTAAAAACTCATTGTTTTTACGAAATCATGTAAACCTTCTAGAAGCTGTGATTTTAAAAAATGGGGGAAGTAACCTTTTCTTATTTCCGGATGCATGCGCAAACTATAGAAAGTCGTTATGACGTAGAATGTGCATACTTTGTTGATTCCATTTATGAAATAAAACACATCTTCTAAAAACTCGTGTTTTTTTCGAAATCATGTAAACCTTCTAGAAGCTGTGATTTTAAAAACGGTGGAAGTAAGATTTTCTTATTTCCGGACGAATGCGCAAACTATAGAAATTCGTTATGACATAGAATGTGCATACTTTGTTCAATCCATTTATGAAATAAAACACATTTTCTAAAAACTCGTGTTTTTTGAGAAATCATGTAAACCTTCTAGAAGCTGTGATTTTAAAAAACGGTGGAAGTAAGCTTTTCTTATTTCCGGACGGATGCGCAAACTATAGAAAGTCGTTATGACGTAGAATGTGCATACTTTGTTGATTCCATTTATGAAATAAAACACATTTTCTAAAAACTCGTGTTTTTTAAGAAATCATGTAAACCTTCTAGAAGCTGTGATTTCAAAAAACGGTGGAAGTAAGCTTTTCTTATTTCCGGACGTATGCGCAAACTATAGAAAGTCGTTATGACGTAGAATGTGCATACTTTGTAGATTACATTTTTGAAATAAAACACATTTTCTAAAAACTCGTGTTTTTTACGAATTCATGTAAATCTTCTAGAAGCTGTGATTTCAAAAAACGGTGGAAGTAAGATTTTCTTATTTCCGGACGAATGCGCAAATTATAGAAAGTCGTTATGACGTAGAATGTGCATACTTTGTTGATTCCATTTTTTAAATAAAAGACATTTTCTAAAAACTCGTGTTTTTTAAGAAATCATGTAAACCTTCTAGAAGCTGTGATTTTAAAAAACGGTGGAAGTAAGCTTTTCTTATTTCCGGACGAATGCGCAAACTATAGAAAGTCATTATGACGTAGAATGTGCATACTTTGTTGATTCCATTTATGAAATAAAACAAATTTTCTAAAAACTCATGTTTTTTACGAAATCATGTAAACCTTCTAGAAGCTGTGATTTTAAAAAATGGGGGAAGTAACCTTTTCTTATTTCCGGATGCTTGCGCAAACTATAGAAAGTCGTTATGACGTAGAATGTGCATACTTTGTTGATTCCATTTATGAAATAAAACACATTTTCTAAAAACTCGTGTTTTTTTCGAAATCATGTAAACCTTCTAGAAGGTGTGATTTTAAAAAACGGTGGAAGTAAGATTTTCTTATTTCCGGAGGAATGCGCAAACTATAGAAATTCGTTATGACGTAGAATGTGCATACTTTGTTGATTCCATTTATCAAATAAAACACATTTTCTAAAAACTCGTGTTTTTTAAGAAATCATGTAAACCTCCTAGAAGCTGTGATTTTTAAAAACGGGGGAAGTAAGCTTTTCTTATTTCCGGACGCATGCGCAAACTATAGAAAGTCGTTATGACATAGAATGTGCATACTTTGTAGATTTCATTTATGAAATAAAACACATTTTCTAAAAACTCGTGTTTTTTACGAAATCATGTAAACCTTCAAGAAGCTGTGATTTCAAAAAACGGTGGAAGTAAGCTTTTCTTATTTCCGGACGCATGCGCAAAATATAGAAAGTCGTTATGACGTAGAATGTGCATACTTTGTAGATTCCATTTATGAAATAAAACAGATTTTCTAAAAACTCTTGTTTTTTACAAATTCATGTAAACCTTCTAGAAGCTGTGATTTTAAAAAACAGTGGAAGTAAGATTTTCTTATTTCCTGACGAATGCGCAAACTATAGAAAGTCGTTATGACGTAGAATGTGCATACTTTGTTGATTCCATTAATTAAATAAAATACATTTTCTTATAACTCGTGTTTTTTAAGAAATCATGTAAACCTTCTAGAAGCTGTGATTTTAAAAAACGGAGGAAGTAAGCTTTTCTTATTTCCGGACGAATGTGCAAACTATAGAAAGTCATTATGACGTAGAATGTGCATACTTTGTTGATTCCATTTATGAAATAAAACACATTTTCTAAAAACTCATGTTTTTTACGAAATCATGTAAACCTTCTAGAAGCTGTGATTTTAAAAAATGGGGGAAGTAACCTTTTCTTATTTCCGGATGCATGCGCAAACTATAGAAAGTCGTTATGACGTAGAATGTGCATACTTTGTTGATTCCATTTATGAAATAAAACACATCTTCTAAAAACTCGTGTTTTTTTCGAAATCATGTAAACCTTCTAGAAGCTGTGATTTTAAAAACGGTGGAAGTAAGATTTTCTTATTTCCGGACGAATGCGCAAACTATAGAAATTCGTTATGACATAGAATGTGCATACTTTGTTCAATCCATTTATGAAATAAAACACATTTTCTAAAAACTCGTGTTTTTTGAGAAGTCATGTAAACCTTCTAGAAGCTGTGATTTTAAAAAACGGTGGAAGTAAGCTTTTCTTATTTCTGGACGGATGCGCAAACTATAGAAAGTCGTTATGACGTAGAATGTGCATACTTTGTTGATTCCATTTATGAAATAAAACACATTTTCTAAAAACTCGTGTTTTTTAAGAAATCATGTAAACCTTCTAGAAGCTGTGATTTCAAAAAACGGTGGAAGTAAGCTTTTCTTATTTCCGGACGTATGCGCAAACTATAGAAAGTCGTTATGACGTAGAATGTGCATACTTTGTAGATTACATTTTTGAAATAAAACACATTTTCTAAAAACTCGTGTTTTTTACGAAATCATGTAAACCTTCTAGAAGCTGTGATTTCAAAAAACGGTGGAAGTAAGATTTTCTTATTTCCGAACGAATGCGCAAATTATAGAAAGTCGTTATGACGTAGAATGTGCATACTTTGTTGATTCCATTTTTTAAATAAAAGACATTTTCTAAAAACTCGTGTTTTTTAAGAAATCATGTAAACCTTCTAGAAGCTGTGATTTTAAAAAACGGTGGAAGTAAGCTTTTCTTATTTCCGGACGAATGCGCAAACTATAGAAAGTCATTATGACGTAGAATGTGCATACTTTGTTGATTCCATTTATGAAATAAAACACATTTTCTAAAAACTCATGTTTTTTACGAAATCATGTAAACCTTCTAGAAGCTGTGATTTTAAAAAACGGGGGAAGTAACCTTTTCTTATTTCCGGATGCATGCGCAAACTATAGAAAGTCGTTATGACGTAGAATGTGCATACTTTGTTGATTCCATTTATGAAATAAAACACATTTTCTAAAAACTTGTGTTTTTTTCGAAATCATGTAAACCTTCTAGAAGCTGTGATTTTAAAAAACGGTAGAAGTAAGCTTTTCTTATTTCCGAACGCATGCGCAAAATATAGAAAGTCGTTATGACGTAGAATGTGCATACTTTGTTGATTCCATTTATGAAATAAAACACATTTTCTAAAAACTCGTGTTTTTTAAGAAATCATGTAAACCTTCTAGAAGCTGTGATTTTAAAAAACGGAGGAAGTAAGCTTTTCTTATTTCCGGACGAATGCGCAAACTATAGAAAGTCATTATGACGTAGAATGTGCATACTTTGTTGATTCCATTTATGAAATAAAACACATTTTCTAAAAACTCATGTTTTTTACGAAATCATGTAAACCTTCTAGAAGCTGTGATTTTAAAAAATGGGGGAAGTAACCTTTTCTTATTTCCGGATGCATGCGCAAACTATAGAAAGTCGTTATGACGTAGAATGTGCATACTTTGTTGATTCCATTTATGAAATAAAACACATCTTCTAAAAACTCGTGTTTTTTTCGAAATCATGTAAACCTTCTAGAAGCTGTGATTTTAAAAACGGTGGAAGTAAGATTTTCTTATTTCCGGACGAATGCGCAAACTATAGAAATTCGTTATGACATAGAATGTGCATACTTTGTTCAATCCATTTATGAAATAAAACACATTTTCTAAAAACTCGTGTTTTTTGAGAAATCATGTAAACCTTCTAGAAGCTGTGATTTTAAAAAACGGTGGAAGTAAGCTTTTCTTATTTCCGGACGGATGCGCAAACTATAGAAAGTCGTTATGACGTAGAATGTGCATACTTTGTTGATTCCATTTATGAAATAAAACACATTTTCTAAAAACTCGTGTTTTTTAAGAAATCATGTAAACCTTCTAGAAGCTGTGATTTCAAAAAACGGTGGAAGTAAGCTTTTCTTATTTCCGGACGTATGCGCAAACTATAGAAAGTCGTTATGACGTAGAATGTGCATACTTTGTAGATTACATTTTTGAAATAAAACACATTTTCTAAAAACTCGTGTTTTTTACGAATTCATGTAAACCTTCTAGAAGCTGTGATTTCAAAAAACGGTGGAAGTAAGATTTTCTTATTTCCGGACGAATGCGCAAATTATAGACAGTCGTTATGACGTAGAATGTGCATACTTTGTTGATTCCATTTTTTAAATAAAAGACATTTTCTAAAAACTCGTGTTTTTTAAGAAATCATGTAAACCTTCTAGAAGCTGTGATTTTAAAAAACGGTGGAAGTAAGCTTTTCTTATTTCCGGACGAATGCGCAAACTATAGAAAGTCATTATGACGTAGAATGTGCATACTTTGTTGATTCCATTTATGAAATAAAACAAATTTTCTAAAAACTCATGTTTTTTACGAAATCATGTAAACCTTCTAGAAGCTGTGATTTTAAAAAACGGGGGAAGTAACCTTTTCTTATTTCCGGATGCATGCGCAAACTATAGAAAGTCGTTATGACGTAGAATGTGCATACTTTGTTGATTCCATTTATGAAATAAAACACATTTTCTAAAAACTCGTGTTTTTTTCGAAATCATGTAAACCTTCTAGAAGGTGTGATTTTAAAAAACGGTGGAAGTAAGATTTTCTTATTTCCGGAGGAATGCGCAAACTATAGAAATTCGTTATGACGTAGAATGTGCATACTTTGTTGATTCCATTTATCAAATAAAACACATTTTCTAAAAACTCGTGTTTTTTAAGAAATCATGTAAACCTCCTAGAAGCTGTGATTTTTAAAAACGGGGGAAGTAAGCTTTTCTTATTTCCGGACGCATGCGCAAACTATAGAAAGTCGTTATGACATAGAATGTGCATACTTTGTAGATTTCATTTATGAAATAAAACACATTTTCTAAAAACTCGTGTTTTTTACGAAATCATGTAAACCTTCAAGAAGCTGTGATTTCAAAAAACGGTGGAAGTAAGCTTTTCTTATTTCCGGACGCATGCACAAAATATAGAAAGTCGTTATGACGTAGAATGTGCATACTTTGTAGATTCCATTTATGAAATAAAACAGATTTTCTAAAAACTCTTGTTTTTTACAAATTCATGTAAACCTTCTAGAAGCTGTGATTTTAAAAAACAGTGGAAGTAAGATTTTCTTATTTCCTGACGAATGCGCAAACTATAGAAAGTCGTTATGACGTAGAATGTGCATACTTTGTTGATTCCATTAATTAAATAAAACACATTTTCTAAAAACTCGTGTTTTTTAAGAAATCATGTAAACCTTCTAGAAGCTGTGATTTTAAAAAACGGAGGAAGTAAGCTTTTCTTATTTCCGGACGAATGTGCAAACTATAGAAAGTCATTATGACGTAGAATGTGCATACTTTGTTGATTCCATTTATGAAATAAAACACATTTTCTAAAAACTCGTGTTTTTTACGAAATCATGTAAACCTTCTAGAAGCTGTGATTTTAAAAAATGGGGGAAGTAACCTTTTCTTATTTCCGGATGCATGCGCAAACTATAGAAAGTCGTTATGACGTAGAATGTGCATACTTTGTTGATTCCATTTATGAAATAAAACACATCTTCTAAAAACTCGTGTTTTTTTCGAAATCATGTAAACCTTCTAGAAGCTGTGATTTTAAAAACGGTGGAAGTAAGATTTTCTTATTTCCGGACGAATGCGCAAACTATAGAAATTCGTTATGACATAGAATGTGCATACTTTGTTCAATCCATTTATGAAATAAAACACATTTTCTAAAAACTCGTGTTTTTTGAGAAGTCATGTAAACCTTCTAGAAGCTGTGATTTTAAAAAACGGTGGAAGTAAGCTTTTCTTATTTCTGGACGGATGCGCAAACTATAGAAAGTCGTTATGACGTAGAATGTGCATACTTTGTTGATTCCATTTATGAAATAAAACACATTTTCTAAAAACTCGTGTTTTTTAAGAAATCATGTAAACCTTCTAGAAGCTGTGATTTCAAAAAACGGTGGAAGTAAGCTTTTCTTATTTCCGGACGTATGCGCAAACTATAGAAAGTCGTTATGACGTAGAATGTGCATACTTTGTAGATTACATTTTTGAAATAAAACACATTTTCTAAAAACTCGTGTTTTTTACGAAATCATGTAAACCTTCTAGAAGCTGTGATTTCAAAAAACGGTGGAAGTAAGATTTTCTTATTTCCGAACGAATGCGCAAATTATAGAAAGTCGTTATGGCGTAGAATGTGCATACTTTGTTGATTCCATTTTTTAAATAAAAGACATTTTCTAAAAACTCGTGTTTTTTAAGAAATCATGTAAACCTTCTAGAAGATGTGATTTTAAAAAACGGTGGAAGTAAGCTTTTCTTATTTCCGGACGAATGCGCAAACTATAGAAAGTCATTATGACGTAGAATGTGCATACTTTGTTGATTCCATTTATGAAATAAAACACATTTTCTAAAAACATGTTTTTTACGAAATCATGTAAACCTTCTAGAAGCTGTGATTTTAAAAAACGGGGGAAGTAACCTTTTCTTATTTCCGGATGCATGCGCAAACTATAGAAAGTCGTTATGACGTAGAATGTGCATACTTTGTTGATTCCATTTATGAAATAAAACACATTTTCTAAAAACTTGTGTTTTTTTCGAAATCATGTAAACCTTCTAGAAGCTGTGATTTTAAAAAACGGTAGAAGTAAGCTTTTCTTATTTCCGAACGCATGCGCAAACTATAGAAAGTCGTTATGACGTAGAATTTGCATACTTTGTAGATTACATTTTTGAAATAAAACAAATTTTCTAAAAACTCGTGTTTTTTACGAAATCATGTAAACCTTCTAGAAGCTGTGATTTCAAAAAACGGTGGAAGTACGCTTTTCTTATTTCAGGACGCGTGCGCAAACTATAGAAAGTCGTTATGAAGTAGAATGTGCATACTTTGTAGATTCCATTTATGAAATAAAAGACATTTTCTAAAAACTCGTGTTTTTTAAGAAATCATGTAAACCTTCTAGAAGCTGTGATTTTATAAAACGGGGGAAGTAAGCTTTAATTATTTCCAGACGCATGCGCAAACTATAGAAAGTCGTTATGACGTAGAATGTGCATACTTTGTAGATTCCATTTATGAAATAAATCACATTTTCTGAAAACTCGTGTTTTTTACGAAATCATGTAAACCTTCTAGAAGCTGTGATTTTAAAAAACGGTGGAAGTAAAGCTTTTCTTATTTCCGGATGAATGCGCAAAGTATAGAATGTCGTTATGATGTAGAATGTGCATAATTTGTTGATTCCATTTATGAAATAAAACACATTTTCTAATAACTCGTGTTTTTTACGAAATCATGTAAACCTTCTAGAAGCTGTGATTTTAAAAGACGGTGGAAGTAAGCTTTTCTTATTTCCGGACGCATGTGCAAACTATAGAAAGTCGTTATGATGTAGAATGTGCATACTTTGTAGATTCCATTTATCAAATAAAACACATTTTCTAAAAACTCGCGTTTTTTAAGAAATCATGTAAACCTTCTAGAAGCTGTGATTTTAAAAAACCGGGGAAGTAAGCTTTTCTTATTTCCAAATGCATGCGCAAAATATAGAAAGTCGTTATGACGTAGAATGTGCATACTTTGTTGATTCCATTTATGAAATAAAACACATTTTCTAAAAAATCATGTTTTTTAAGAACTCATGTAAACCTTTTAGAAGCTGTGATTTTAAAAAACGGGGGAAGTAAGCTTTTCTTATTTCCAAATGTATGCGCAAAATATAGAAAGTCGTTATGACGTAGAATGTGCATACTTTGTTGATTCCATTTATGAAATAAAACACATTTTCTAAAAACTCATGTTTTTTAAGAAATCATGTAAACCTTCTAGAAGCTGTGATTTTAAAAAACGGGGGAAGTAAGCTTTTCTTATTTCCAAACGCATGCGCAAACTATAGAAAATCGTTATGACGTAGAATGTGCATACTTTGTTGATTCCATTTATGAAATAAAACACATTTTCTAAAAACACATGTTTTTTAAGAAATCATGTAAACCTCCTAGAAGCTGTGATTTTTAAAAACGGGGGAAGTAAGCTTTTCTTATTTCCGGACGCATGTGCAAACTATAGAAAGTCGTTATGACGTAGAATGTGCATACTTTGTAGATTTCCTTTATGAAATGAAACACATTTTCTAAAAACTCGTGTTTTTTACGAAATCATGTAAACCTTATGGAAGCTGTGATTTTAAAAAACAGTGGAAGTAAGATTTTCTTATTTCCGGACGAATGCACAAACTATAGAAAGTCGTTATGACGTAGAATGTGCATACTTTGTTGATTCCATTTATGAAATAAAACACATTTTCTAAAAACTCGTGTTTTTTAAGAAATCATGTAAACCTTCTAGAAGCCGTGATTTTAAAAAACGGTGGAAGAAAGCTTTTCTTATTTCCGGACGAATGCGCAAACTATAGAAAGTCATTATGACGTAGAATGTGCATACTTTGTTGATTCCATTTATGAAATAAAACACATTTTCTAAAAACTCATGTTTTTTACGAAATCATGTAAACCTTCTAGAAGCTGTGATTTTAAAAAATGGGGGAAGTAACCTTTTCTTTTTTCCGGATGCATGCGCAAACTATAGAAAGTCATTATGACGTAGAATGTGCATACTTTGTTGATTCCATTTATGAAATAAAACACATTTTCTAAAAACTCGTGTTTTTTTCGAAATCATGTAAACCTTCTAGAAGGTGTGATTTTAAAAAACGGTGGAAGTAAGATTTTCTTATTTCCGGAGGAATGCGCAAACTATAGAAATTCGTTATGACGTAGAATGTGCATACTTTGTTGATTCCATTTATCAAATAAAACACATTTTCTAAAAACTCGTGTTTTTTAAGAAATCATGTAAACCTCCTAGAAGCTGTGATTTTTAAAAACGGGGGAAGTAAGCTTTTCTTATTTCCGGACGCATGCGCAAACTATAGAAAGTCGTTATGACATAGAATGTGCATACTTTGTAGATTTCATTTATGAAATAAAACACATTTTCTAAAAACTCGTGTTTTTTACGAAATCATGTAAACCTTCAAGAAGCTGTGATTTCAAAAAACGGTGGAAGTAAGCTTTTCTTATTTCCGGACGCATGCGCAAACTATAGAAAGTCGTTATGACGTAGAATGTGCATACTTTGTAGATTCCATTTATGAAATAAAACACATTTTCTAAAAACTCTTGTTTTTTACAAATTCATGTAAACCTTCTAGAAGCTGTGATTTTCAAAAACAGTGGAAGTAAGATTTTCTTATTTCCTGACGAATGCGCAAACTATAGAAAGTCGTTATGACGTAGAATGTGCATACTTTGTTGATTCCATTAATTAAATAAAACACATTTTCTAAAAACTCGTGTTTTTTAAGAAATCATGTAAACCTTCTAGAAGCTGTGATTTTAAAAAACGGAGGAAGTAAGCTTTTCTTATTTCCGGACGAATGCGCAAACTATAGAAAGTCATTATGACGTAGAATGTGCATACTTTGTTGATTCCATTTATGAAATAAAACACATTTTCTAAAAACTCATGTTTTTTACGAAATCATGTAAACCTTCTAGAAGCTGTGATTTTAAAAAATGGGGGGAAGTAACCTTTTCTTATTTCCGGATGCATGCGCAAACTATAGAAAGTCGTTATGACGTAGAATGTGCATACTTTGTTGATTCCATTTATGAAATAAAACACATCTTCTAAAAACTCGTGTTTTTTTCGAAATCATGTAAACCTTCTAGAAGCTGTGATTTTAAAAACGGTGGAAGTAAGATTTTCTTATTTCCGGACGAATGCGCAAACTATAGAAATTCGTTATGACATAGAATGTGCATACTTTGTTCAATCCATTTATGAAATAAAACACATTTTCTAAAAACTCGTGTTTTTTGAGAAATCATGTAAACCTTCTAGAAGCTGTGATTTTAAAAAACGGTGGAAGTAAGCTTTTCTTATTTCCGGACGGATGCGCAAACTATAGAAAGTCGTTATGACGTAGAATGTGCATACTTTGTTGATTCCATTTATGAAATAAAACACATTTTCTAAAAACTCGTGTTTTTTAAGAAATCATGTAAACCTTCTAGAAGCTGTGATTTCAAAAAACGGTGGAAGTAAGCTTTTCTTATTTCCGGACGTATGCGCAAACTATAGAAAGTCGTTATGACGTAGAATGTGCATACTTTGTAGATTACATTTTTGAAATAAAACACATTTTCTAAAAACTCGTGTTTTTTACGAATTCATGTAAATCTTCTAGAAGCTGTGATTTCAAAAAACGGTGGAAGTAAGATTTTCTTATTTCCGGACGAATGCGCAAATTATAGAAAGTCGTTATGACGTAGAATGTGCATACTTTGTTGATTCCATTTTTTAAATAAAAGACATTTTCTAAAAACTCGTGTTTTTTAAGAAATCATGTAAACCTTCTAGAAGCTGTGATTTTAAAAAACGGTGGAAGTAAGCTTTTCTTATTTCCGGACGAATGCGCAAACTATAGAAAGTCATTATGACGTAGAATGTGCATACTTTCTTGATTCCATTTATGAAATAAAACAAATTTTCTAAAAACTCATGTTTTTTACGAAATCATGTAAACCTTCTAGAAGCTGTGATTTTAAAAAACGGGGGAAGTAACCTTTTCTTATTTCCGGATGCATGCGCAAACTATAGAAAGTCGTTATGACGTAGAATGTGCATACTTTGTTGATTCCATTTATGAAATAAAACACATTTTCTAAAAACTCGTGTTTTTTTCGAAATCATGTAAACCTTCTAGAAGGTGTGATTTTAAAAAACGGTGGAAGTAAGATTTTCTTATTTCCGGAGGAATGCGCAAACTATAGAAATTCGTTATGACGTAGAATGTGCATACTTTGTTGATTCCATTTATCAAATAAAACACATTTTCTAAAAACTCGTGTTTTTTAAGAAATCATGTAAACCTCCTAGAAGCTGTGATTTTTAAAAACGGGGGAAGTAAGCTTTTCTTATTTCCGGACGCATGCGCAAACTATAGAAAGTCGTTATGACATAGAATGTGCATACTTTGTAGATTTCATTTATGAAATAAAACACATTTTCTAAAAACTCGTGTTTTTTACGAAATCATGTAAACCTTCAAGAAGCTGTGATTTCAAAAAACGGTGGAAGTAAGCTTTTCTTATTTCCGGACGCATGCGCAAAATATAGAAAGTCGTTATGACGTAGAATGTGCATACTTTGTAGATTCCATTTATGAAATAAAACAGATTTTCTAAAAACTCTTGTTTTTTACAAATTCATGTAAACCTTCTAGAAGCTGTGATTTTAAAAAACAGTGGAAGTAAGATTTTCTTATTTCCTGACGAATGCGCAAACTATAGAAAGTCGTTATGACGTAGAATGTGCATACTTTGTTGATTCCATTAATTAAATAAAACACATTTTCTAAAAACTCGTGTTTTTTAAGAAATCATGTAAACCTTCTAGAAGCTGTGATTTTAAAAAACGGAGGAAGTAAGCTTTTCTTATTTCCGGACGAATGTGCAAACTATAGAAAGTCATTATGACGTAGAATGTGCATACTTTGTTGATTCCATTTATGAAATAAAACACATTTTCTAAAAACTCATGTTTTTTACGAAATCATGTAAACCTTCTAGAAGCTGTGATTTTAAAAAATGGGGGGAAGTAACCTTTTCTTATTTCCGGATGCATGCGCAAACTATAGAAAGTCGTTATGACGTAGAATGTGCATACTTTGTTGATTCCATTTATGAAATAAAACACATCTTCTAAAAACTCGTGTTTTTTTCGAAATCATGTAAACCTTCTAGAAGCTATGATTTTAAAAACGGTGGAAGTAAGATTTTCTTATTTCCGGACGAATGCGCAAACTATAGAAATTCGTTATGACATAGAATGTGCATACTTTGTTCAATCCATTTATGAAATAAAACACATTTTCTAAAAACTCGTGTTTTTTGAGAAGTCATGTAAACCTTCTAGAAGCTGTGATTTTAAAAAACGGTGGAAGTAAGCTTTTCTTATTTCTGGACGGATGCGCAAACTATAGAAAGTCGTTATGACGTAGAATGTGCATACTTTGTTGATTCCATTTATGAAATAAAACACATTTTCTAAAAACTCGTGTTTTTTAAGAAATCATGTAAACCTTCTAGAAGCTGTGATTTCAAAAAACGGTGGAAGTAAGCTTTTCTTATTTCCGGACGTATGCGCAAACTATAGAAAGTCGTTATGACGTAGAATGTGCATACTTTGTAGATTACATTTTTGAAATAAAACACATTTTCTAAAAACTCGTGTTTTTTACGAAATCATGTAAACCTTCTAGAAGCTGTGATTTCAAAAAACGGTGGAAGTAAGATTTTCTTATTTCCGAACGAATGCGCAAATTATAGAAAGTCGTTATGACGTAGAATGTGCATACTTTGTTGATTCCATTTTTTAAATAAAAGACATTTTCTAAAAACTCGTGTTTTTTAAGAAATCATGTAAACCTTCTAGAAGCTGTGATTTTAAAAAACGGTGGAAGTAAGCTTTTCTTATTTCCGGACGAATGCGCAAACTATAGAAAGTCATTATGACGTAGAATGTGCATACTTTGTTGATTCCATTAATGAAATAAAACACATTTTCTAAAAACTCATGTTTTTTACGAAATCATGTAAACCTTCTAGAAGCTGTGATTTTAAAAAACGGGGGAAGTAACCTTTTCTTATTTCCGGATGCATGCGCAAACTATAGAAAGTCGTTATGACGTAGAATGTGCATACTTTGTTGATTCCATTTATGAAATAAAACACATTTTCTAAAAACTTGTGTTTTTTTCGAAATCATGTAAACCTTCTAGAAGCTGTGATTTTAAAAAACGGTAGAAGTAAGCTTTTCTTATTTCCGAACGCATGCGCAAACTATAGAAAGTCGTTATGACGTAGAATGTGCATACTTTGTTGATTCCATTTATGAAATAAAACACATTTTCTAAAAACTCGTGTTTTTTAAGAAATCATGTAAACCTTCTAGAAGCTGTGGTTTCAAAAAACGGTGGAAGTAAGCTTTTCTTATTTCCGGACACATGCGCAAACTATAGAAAGTCGTTATGACGTAGAATGTGCATACTTTGTAGATTACATTTTTGAAATAAAACACATTTTCTAAAAACTCGTGTTTTTTACGAAATGATGTAAACCTTCTAGAAGCTGTGATTTCAAAAAACGGTGGAAGTACGCTTTTCTTATTTCCGGACGCGTGCGCAAACTATAGAAAGTCGTTATGAAGTAGAATGTGCATACTTTGTAGATTCCATTTATGAAATAAAAGACATTTTCTAAAAACTCGTGTTTTTTAAGAAATCATGTAAACCTTCTAGAAGCTGTGATTTTAAAAAACGGGGGAAGTAAGCTTTAATTATTTCCAGACGCATGCGCAAACTATAGAAAGTCGTTATGACGTAGAATGTGCATACTTTGTTGATTCCATTTATGAAATAAAACACATTTTCTAATAACTCGTGTTTTTTACGAAATCATGTAAACCTTCTAGAAGCTGTGATTTTAAAAGACGGTGGAAGTAAGCTTTTCTTATTTCCAGACGCATGCGCAAACTATAGAAAGTCGTTATGATGTAGAATGTGCATACATTGTAGATTCCATTTATCAAATAAAACAGATTTTCTAAAAACTCGCGTTTTTTAAGAAATGATGTAAACCTTCTAGAAGCTGTGATTTTAAAAAACCGGGGAAGTAAGCTTTTCTTATTTCCTAATGTATGCGCAACATATAGAAAGTCGTTATGACGTAGAATGTGCATACTTTGTTGATTCCATTTATGAAATAAAACACATTTTCTAAAAACTCGTGTTTTTTAAGAAATCATGTAAACCTTCTAGAAGCTGTGATTTTAAAAAACGGTGGAAGTAAGCTTTTCTTATTTCCGAACGAATGCGCAAACTATAGAAAGTCATTATGACATAGAATGTGCATACTTTGTTGATTCTATTTATGAAATAAAACACATTTTCTAAAAACTCATGTTTTTTACGAAATCATGTAAACCTTCTAGAAGCTGTGATTTTAAAAAATGGGGGAAGTAACCTTTTCATATTTCCGGATGCATGCACAAACTATAGAAAGTCGTTATGACGTAGAATGTGCATACTTTGTTGATTCCATTTATGAAATAAAACACATTTTCTAAAAACTCGTGTTTTTTTCGAAATCATGTAAACCTTCTAGAAGCTGTGATTTTAAAAAACGGTGGAAGTAAGATTTTCTTATTTCCGGACGAATGCACAAACTATAGAAATTCGTTATGACGTAGAATGTGCATACTTTGTTGAATCCATTTATGAAATAAAACACATTTTCTAAAAACTCATGTTTTTTACGAAATCATGTAAACCTTCTAGAAGCTGTGATTTTAAAAAACGGGGGAAGTAAAGCTTTTCTTATTTCCGGATGAATGCGCAAAGTATAGAATGTGGTTATGATGTAGAATGTGCATACTTTGTTGATTCCATTTATGAAATAAAACACATTTTCTAAAAACTCGTGTTTTTTACGAAATCATGTAAACCTTCTAGAAGCTGTGATTTTAAAAGATGGTGGAAGTAAGCTTTTCTTATTTCCGGACGCATGCGCAAACTATAGAAAGTCGTTATGATGTAGAATATGCATACTTTGTAGATTCCATTTATGAAATAAAAGACATTTTCTAAAAACTCGTGTTTTTTACGAAATCATGTAAACCTTCTAGAAGCTGTGATTTCAAAAAACGGTGGAAGTAAGATTTTCTTATTTCCGGACGAATGCACAAACTATAGAAAGTCGTTATGATGTAGAATGTGCATACTTTGTAGATTCCATTTATCAAATAAAACAGATTTTCTAAAAACTCGCGTTTTTTAAGAAATGATGTAAACCTTCTAGAAGCTGTGATTTTAAAAAACCGGGGAAGTAAGCTTTTCTTATTTCCAAATGTATGCGCAAAATATAGAAAGTCGTTATGACGTAGAATGTGCATACTTTGTTGATTCCATTTATGAAATAAAACACATTTTCTAAAAACTCGTGTTTTTTAAGAAATCATGTAAACGTTCTAGAAGCTGTGATTTTAAAAAACGGTGGAAGTAAGCTTTTCTTATTTCCGAACGAATGCGCAAACTATAGAAAGTCATTATGACGTAGAATGTGCATACTTTGTTGATTCTATTTATGAAATAAAACACATTTTCTAAAAACTCGTGTTTTTTAAGAAATCATGTAAACCTTCTAGAAGCTGTGATTTTAAAAAATGGTGGAAGTAAGCTTTTCTTATTTCCGGACGAATGCGCAAACTATAGAAAGTCATTATGACGTAGAATGTGCATACTTTGTTGATTCCATTTATGAAATAAAACACATTTTCTAAAAACTCATGTTTTTTACGAAATCATGTAAACCTTCTAGAAGCTGTGATTTTAAAAAACGGGGGATGTAACCTTTTCTTATTTCCGGATGCATGCGCAAACTATAGAAAGTCGTTATGACGTAGAATGTGCATACTTTGTTGATTCCATTTATGAAATAAAACACATTTTCTAAAAACTCGTGTTTTTTTCGAAATCATGTAAACCTTCTAGAAGCTGTGATTTTAAAAAACGGTAGAAGTAAGCTTTTCTTATTTCCGGACGCATGCGCAAACTATAGAAAGTCGTTATGACGTAGAATGTGCATACTTTGTTGATTACATTTATGAAATAAAACACATTTTCTAAAAACTCGTGTTTTTTAAGAAATCATGTAAACCTTCTAGAAGCTGTGATTTCAAAAAACGGTGGAAGTAAGCTTTTCTTATTTCCGGACACATGCGCAAACTATAGAAAGTCGTTATGACGTAGAATGTGCATACTTTGTAGATTACATTTTTGAAATAAAACACATTTTCTAAAAACTCGTGTTTTTTACGAAATCATGTAAACCTTCTAGAAGTTGTGATTTCAAAAAATGGTGGAAGTACGCTTTTCTTATTTCCGGACGCGTGCGCAAACTATAGGAAGTCGTTATGAAGTAGAATGTGCATACTTTGTAGATTCCATTTATGAAATAAAAGACATTTTCTAAAAACTCGTGTTTTTTAAGAAATCATGTAAACCTTCTAGAAGCTGTGATTTTAAAAAACGGGGGAAGTAAGCTTTAATTATTTCCAGACGCATGCGCAAACTATAGAAAGTCGTTATGACGTAGAATGTGCATACTTTGTAGATTCCATTTATGAAATAAAACACATTTTCTGAAAACTCGTGTTTTTTACAAAATCATGTAAACCTTCTAGAAGCGGTGATTTTAAAAAACGGTGGGAGTAAAGCTTTTCTTATTTCCGGATGAATGCGCAAAGTATAGAATGTGGTTATGATGTAGAATGTGCATACTTTGTTGATTCCATTTATGAAATAAAACACATTTTCTAATAACTCGTGTTTTTTACGAAATCATGTAAACCTTCTAGAAGCTGTGATTTTAAAAGACGGTGGAAGTAAGCTTTTCTTATTTCCAGACGCATGCGCAAACTATAGAAAGTCGTTATGATGTAGAATGTGCATACTTTGTAGATTCCATTTATGAAATAAAAGACATTTTCTAAAAACTCGTGTTTTTTACGAAATCATGTAAACCTTCTAGAAGCTGTGATTTCAAAAAACGGTGGAAGTAAGCTTTTCTTATTTCCGGACGAATGCACAAACTATAGAAATTCGTTATGATGTAGAATGTGCATACTTTGTAGATTCCATTTATGAAATAAAAGACATTTTCTAAAAACTCGTGTTTTTTGCAAAATCATGTAAACCTTCTAGAAGCTGTGATTTCAAAAAACGGTGGAAGTAAGATTTTCTTATTTCCGGACGAATGCGCTAATTATAGAAAGTCGTTATGACGTAGAATGTGCATACTTTGTTGATTCCATTTATGAAATAAAACACATTTTCTAAAAACTCATGTTTTTTACGAAATCATGTAAACCTTCTAGAAGCTGTGATTTTAAAAAACGAGGGAAGTAACCTTTTCTTATTTCCGGATGCATGCGCAAACTATAGAAAGTCGTTATGACGTAGAATGTGCATACTTTGTTGATTCCATTTATGAAATAAAACACATTTTCTAAAAACTCGTGTTTTTTTCGAAATCATGTAAACCTTCTAGAAGCTGTGATTTTAAAAAACGGTAGAAGTAAGCTTTTCTTATTTCCGGACGCATGCGCAAACTATAGAAAGTCGTTATGACATAGAATGTGCATACTTTGTTGATTCCATTTATGAAATAAAACACATTTTCTAAAAACTCGTGTTTTTTAAGAAATCATGTAAACCTTCTAGAAGCTGTGATTTCAAAAAACGGTGGAAGTAAGCTTTTCTTATTTCCGGACACATGCGCAAACTATAGAAAGTCGTTATGACGTAGAATGTGCATACTTTGTAGATTGCATTTTTGAAATAAAACACATTTTCTAAAAACTCGTGTTTTTTACGAAATCATGTAAACCTTCTAGAAGTTGTGATTTCAAAAAACGGTGGAAGTACGCTTTTCTTATTTCCGGACGCGTGCGCAACCTATAGAAAGTCGTTATGAAGTAGAATGTGCATACTTTGTAGATTCCATTTATGAAATAAAAGACATTTTCTAAAAACTCGTGTTTTTTAAGAAATCATGTAAACCTTCTAGAAGCTGTGATTTTAAAAAACGGGGGAAGTAAGCTTTAATTATTTCCAGACGCATGCGCAAACTATAGAAAGTCGTTATGACGTAGAATGTGCATACTTTGTAGATTCCATTTATGAAATAAAACACATTTTCTGAAAACTCGTGTTTTTTACGAAATCATGTAAACCTTCTAGAAGCGGTGATTTTAAAAAACGGTGGGAGTAAAGCTTTTCTTATTTCCGGATGAATGCGCAAAGTATAGAATGTGGTTATGATGTAGAATGTGCATACTTTGTTGATTCCATTTATGAAATAAAACACATTTTCTAATAACTCGTGTTTTTTACGAAATCATGTAAACCTTCTAGAAGCTGTGATTTTAAAAGACGGTGGAAGTAAGCTTTTCTTATTTCCAGACGCATGTGCAAACTATAGAAAGTCGTTATGATGTAGAATGTGCATACTTTGTAGATTCCATTTATCAAATAAAACAGTTTTTCTAAAAACTCGCGTTTTTTAAGAAATGATGTAAACCTTCTAGAAGCTGTGATTTTAAAAAACCGGGGAAGTAAGCTTTTCTTATTTCCAAATGTATGCGCAAAATATAGAAAGTCGTTATGACGTAGAATGTGCATACTTTGTTGATTCCATTTATGAAATAAAACACATTTTCTAAAAACTCGTGTTTTTTAAGAAATCATGTAAACGTTCTAGAAGCTGTGATTTTAAAAAACGGTGGAAGTAAGCTTTTCTTATTTCCGAACGAATGCGCAAACTATAGAAAGTCATTATGACGTAGAATGTGCATACTTTGTTGATTCTATTTATGAAATAAAACACATTTTCTAAAAACTCATGTTTTTTACGAAATCATGTAAACCTTCTAGAAGCTGTGATTTTAAAAAATGGGGGAAGTAACCTTTTCATATTTCCGGATGCATGCAAAAACTATAGAAAGTCGTTATGACGTAGAATGTGCATACTTTGTTGATTCCATTTATGAAATAAAACACATTTTCTAAAAACTCGTGTTTTTTTCGAAATCATGTAAACCTTCTAGAAGCTGTGATTTTAAAAAACGGTGGAAGTAAGATTTTCTTATTTCCGGACGAATGCACAAACTATAGAAATTCGTTATGACGTAGAATGTGCATACTTTGTTGAATCCATTTATGAAATAAAACAGATTTTCTAAAAACTCGTGTTTTTTAAGAAATCATGTAAACCTTCTAGAAGCTGTGATTTTAAAAAACGGTGGAAGCAAGCTTTTCTTATTTCCGGACGCATGCGCAAACTATAGAAATTCGTTATGACGTAGAATGTGCATACTTTGTTGATTCCATTTATGAAATAAAACACATTTTCTAAAAACTCGTGTTTTTTAGGAAATCATGTAAACCTTCTAGAAGCTGTGATTTCAAAAAATGGTGGAAGTAAGCTTTTCTTATTTCCGGACGCATGCGCAAACTATAGAAATTCGTTATGACATTGAATGTGCATACTTTGTAGATTGAATTTTTGAAATAAAACACATTTTCTAAAAACTCGTGTTTTTTACGAAATCATGTAAACCTTCTAGAAGCTGTGATTTCAAAAAACGGTGGAAGTATGCTTTTCTTATTTCCGGACGCGTGCGCAAACTATAGAAAGTCGTTATGAAGTAGAATGTGCATACTTTGTAGATTCCATTTATGAAATAAAAGACATTTTCTAAAAACTCGTGTTTTTTACGAAATCATTTAAACCTTCTAGAAGCTGTGATTTTAAAAAACAGTGGAAGTAAGATTTTCTTATTTTCGGACGCATGCGCAAACTATAGAAAGTTGTTATGACGTAGAATGTGCATACTTTGTTGATTCCATTTATGAAATAAAACACATTTTCTAAAAACTCGTGTTTTTTTCGAAATCATGTAAACCTTCTAGAAGCTGTGATTGTAAAAAAGGGTGGAAGTAAGATTTTCTTATTTCCGGACAAATGCGCAAACTATAGAAATTCGTTATGACGTAGAATGTGCATACTTTGTTGAATCCATTTATGAAATAAAACACATTTTCTAAAAACTCGTGTTTTTTAAGAAATCATGTAAACCTTCTAGAAGCTGTGATTTCAAAAAACGGTGGAAGTAAGTTTTTCTTATTTCCGAACGCATGCGCAAACTATAGAAAGTCGTTATGACGTAGAATGTGCATACTTTGTAGATTACATTTTTGAAATAAAACACATTTTCTAAAAACTCGTGTTTTTTACGAAATCATGTAAACCTTCTAGAAGCTGTGATTTCAAAAAACGGTGGAAGTACGCTTTTCTTATTTCCGGCCGCGTGCGCAAACTATAGAAAGTCGTTTTGAAGTTGAATGTGCATACTTTGTAGATTCCATTTATGAAATAAAAGACATTTTCTAAAAACTCGTGTTTTTTAAGAAATCATGTAAACCTTCTAGAGGCTGTGATTTTAAAAAACGGGGGAAGTAAGCTTTAATTATTTCCAGACGCATGTGCAAACTATAGAAAGTTGTTATGATGTAGAATGTGCATACTTTGTAGATTCCATTTATCAAATAAAACAGATTTTCTGAAAATTCGTGTTTTTTACGAAATCATGTAAACCTTCTAGAAGCTGTGATTTTAAAAAACGGTGGAAGTAAAGCTTTTCTTATTTCTGGATGAATGCGCAAAGTATAGAATGTCGTTATGATGTAGAATGTGCATACTTTGCTGATTCCATTTATGAAATAAAACACATTTTCTAATAACTCGTGTTTTTTAGGAAATCATGTAAACCTTCTAGAAGCTGTGATTTTAAAAGACGGTGGAAGTAAGCTTTTCTTATTTCCAGACGCATGCGCAAACTATAGAAAGTTGTTATGATGTAGAATGTGCATACTTTGTAGATTCCATTGATCAAATAAAACAGATTTTCTAAAAACTCGCGTTTTTTAAGAAATCATGTAAACCTTCTAGAAGCTGTGATTTTAAAAAACCGGGGAAGTAAGCTTTTCTTATTTTCAAATGCATGCGCAAAATATAGAAAGTCGTTATGACGTAGAATGTGCATACTTTGTTGATTCCATTTATGAAATAAAACACATTTTCTAAAAACTCGTGTTTTTTAAGAAATCATGTAAACCTTCTAGAAGCTGTGATTTTAAAAAACGGTGGAAGTAAGCTTTTCTTATTTCCGGACGAATGCGCAAACTATAGAAAGTTGTTATGATGTAGAATGTGCATACTTTGTAGATTCCATTTATCAAATCAAACAGATTTTCTGAAAATTCGTGTTTTTTACGAAATCATGTAAACCTTCTAGAAGCTGTGATTTCAAAAAACGGTGGAAGTAAGCTTTTCTTATTTCCGGACGCATGCGCAAACTGTAGAAAGTCGTTATGACGTAGAATGTGCATACTTTGTTGATTCCATTTATGAAATAAAACACATTTTCTAAAAACTCGTGTTTTTTTCGAAATCATGTAAACCTTCTAGAAGCTGTGATTTTAAAAAAGGGTGGAAGTAAGATTTTCTTATTTCCGGACAAATGCGCAAACTATAGAAATTCGTTATGACGTAGAATTTGCATACTTTGTTGAATCCATTTATGAAATAAAACACATTTTCTAAAAACTCGTGTTTTTTAAGAAATCATGTAAACCTTCTAGAAGCTGTGATTTTAAAAAACGGTGGAAGTAAGCTTTTCTTATTTCCTGACGAATGCGCAAACTATAGAAAGTCGTTATGACGTAGAATGTGCATACTTTGTTGATTCCATTAATTAAATAAAACACATTTTCTAAAAACTCGTGTTTTTCTAAGAAATCATGTAAACATTCTAGAAGCTGTGATTTTAAAAAACGGAGGAAGTAAGCTTTTCTTATTTCCGGACGAATGCGCAAACTATAGAAAGTCATTATGACGTAGAATGTGCATACTTTGTTGATTCCATTTATGAAATAAAACACATTTTCTAAAAACTCATGTTTTTTACGAAATCATGTAAACCTTCTAGAAGCTGTGATTTTAAAAAATGGGGGAAGTAACCTTTTCTTATTTCCGGATGCATGCGCAAACTATAGAAAGTCGTTATGACGTAGAATGTGCATACTTTGTTGATTCCATTTATGAAATAAAACACATCTTCTAAAAACTCGTGTTTTTTTCGAAATCATGTAAACCTTCTAGAAGCTGTGATTTTAAAAACGGTGGAAGTAAGATTTTCTTATTTCCGGACGAATGCGCAAACTATAGAAATTCGTTATGACATAGAATGTGCATACTTTGTTCAATCCATTTATGAAATAAAACACATTTTCTAAAAACTCATGTTTTTTGAGAAATCATGTAAACCTTCTAGAAGCTGTGATTTTAAAAAACGGTGGAAGTAAGATTTTCTTATTTCTGGACGCATGCGCAAACTATAGAAAGTCGTTATGACGTAGAATGTGCATACTTTGTTGATTCCATTTATGAAATAAAACACATTTTCTAAAAACTCGTGTTTTTTAAGAAATCATGTAAACCTTCTAAAAGCTATGATTTCAAAAAATGGTGGAAGTAAAATTTTCTTATTTCCGGACGCATGCGCAAACTATAGAAAGTCGTTATGACGTAGAATGTGCATACTTTGTAGATTACATTTTTGAAATAAAACACATTTTCTAAAAACTCGTGTTTTTTACGAAATCATGTAAACCTTCTAGAAGCTGTGATTTCAAAAAACGGTGGAAGTAAGATTTTCTTATTTCCGGACGAATGCGCAAACTATAGAAAGTCGTTATGACGTAGAATGTGCATACTTTGTTGATTCCATTTATGAAATAAAACACATTTTCTGAAAACTCGTGTTTTTTTCGAAATCATGTAAACCTTCTAGAAGCTGTGATTTTAAAAAAGCGTGGAAGTAAGATTTTCTTATTTCCGGACGAATGCGCAAACTATAGAAATTCGTTATGACATAGAATGTGCATACTTTGTTGAATCCATTTATGAAATAAAACACATTTTCTAAAAACTCGTGTTTTTTAAGAAATCATGTAAACCTTCTAGAAGCTGTGATTTTAAAAAACGGTGGAAGTAAGCTTTTCTTATTTCCGGACGCATGCGCAAACTATAGAAATTCATTATGACGTAGAATGTGCATACTTTGTTGATTCCATTTATGAAATAAAACACATTTTCTAAAAACTCGTGTTTTTTTCGAAATCATGTAAACCTTCTAGAAGCTATGATTTTAAAAAAGGGTGGAAGTAAGATTTTCTTATTTCCGGACGAATGCGCAAACTATAGAAATTCGTTATGACGTAGAATGTGCATACTTTGTTGAATCCATTTATGAAATAAAACACATTTTCTAAAAACTCGTGTTTTTTAAGAAATCATGTAAACCTTCTAGAAGCTGTGATTTTAAAAAACGGTGGAAGTAAGCTTTTCTTATTTCCGGACGCATGCGCAAACTATAGAAAGTCGTTATGACGTAGAATGTGCATACTTTGTTGATTCCATTTATGAAATAAAACACATTTTCTAAAAACTCGTGTTTTTTAAGAAATCATGTAAACCTTCTAGAAGCTGTGATTTCAAAAAACGGTGGAAGTAAGCTTTTCTTATTTCCGGACGCGTGCGCAAACTATAGAAAGTCGTTATGACGTAGAATGTGCATACTTTGTAGATTACATTTTTGAAATAAAACAAATTTTCTAAAAACTCGTGTTTTTTACGAAATCATGTAAACCTTCTAGAAGCTGTGATTTCAAAAAACGGTGGAAGTACGCTTTTCTTATTTCAGGACGCGTGCGCAAACTATAGAAAGTCGTTATGAAGTAGAATGTGCATACTTTGTAGATTCCATTTATGAAATAAAAGACATTTTCTAAAAACTCGTGTTTTTTAAGAAATCATGTAAACCTTCTAGAAGCTGTGATTTTATAAAACGGGGGAAGTAAGCTTTAATTATTTCCAGACGCATGCGCAAACTATAGAAAGTCGTTATGACGTAGAATGTGCATACTTTGTAGATTCCATTTATGAAATAAATCACATTTTCTGAAAACTCGTGTTTTCTACGAAATCATGTAAACCTTCTAGAAGCTGTGATTTTAAAAAACGGTGGAAGTAAAGCTTTTCTTATTTCCGGATGAATGCGCAAAGTATAGAATGTCGTTATGATGTAGAATGTGCATACTTTGTTGATTCCATTTATGAAATAAAACACATTTTCTAATAACTCGTGTTTTTTACGAAATCATGTAAACCTTCTAGAAGCTGTGATTTTAAAAGACGGTGGAAGTAAGCTTTTCTTATTTCCGGACGCATGTGCAAACTATAGAAAGTCGTTATGATGTAGAATGTGCATACTTTGTAGATTCCATTTATCAAATAAAACACATTTTCTAAAAACTCGCGTTTTTTAAGAAATCATGTAAACCTTCTAGAAGCTGTGATTTTAAAAAACCGGGGAAGTAAGCTTTTCTTATTTCCAAATGCATGCGCAAAATATAGAAAGTCGTTATGACGTAGAATGTGCATACTTTGTTGATTCCATTTATGAAATAAAACACATTTTCTAAAAAATCATGTTTTTTAAGAACTCATGTAAACCTTTTAGAAGCTGTGATTTTAAAAAACGGGGGAAGTAAGCTTTTCTTATTTCCAAATGTATGCGCAAAATATAGAAAGTCGTTATGACGTAGAATGTGCATACTTTGTTGATTCCATTTATGAAATAAAACACATTTTCTAAAAACTCATGTTTTTTAAGAAATCATCTAAACCTTCTAGAAGCTGTGATTTTAAAAAATGGGGGAAGTAAGCTTTTCTTATTTCCAAACGCATGCGCAAACTATAGAAAATCGTTATGACGTAGAATGTGCATACTTTGTTGATTCCATTTATGAAATAAAACACATTTTCTAAAAACACATGTTTTTTAAGAAATCATGTAAACCTCCTAGAAGCTGTGATTTTTAAAAACGGGGGAAGTAAGCTTTTCTTATTTCCGGACGCATGTGCAAACTATAGAAAGTCGTTATGACGTAGAATGTGCATACTTTGTAGATTTCCTTTATGAAATGAAACACATTTTCTAAAAACTCGTGTTTTTTACGAAATCATGTAAACCTTATGGAAGCTGTGATTTTAAAAAACAGTGGAAGTAAGATTTTCTTATTTCCGGACGAATGCACAAACTATAGAAAGTTGTTATGACGTAGAATGTGCATACTTTGTTGATTCCATTTATGAAATAAAACACATTTTCTAAAAACTCGTGTTTTTTAAGAAATCATGTAAACCTTCTAGAAGCCGTGATTTTAAAAAACGGTGGAAGAAAGCTTTTCTTATTTCCGGACGAATGCGCAAACTATAGAAAGTCATTATGACGTAGAATGTGCATACTTTGTTGATTCCATTTATGAAATAAAACACATTTTCTAAAAACTCATGTTTTTTACGAAATCATGTAAACCTTCTAGAAGCTGTGATTTTAAAAAATGGGGGAAGTAACCTTTTCTTTTTTCCGGATGCATGCGCAAACTATAGAAAGTCATTATGACGTAGAATGTGCATACTTTGTTGATTCCATTTATGAAATAAAACACATTTTCTAAAAACTCGTGTTTTTTTCGAAATCATGTAAACCTTCTAGAAGGTGTGATTTTAAAAAATGGTGGAAGTAAGATTTTCTTATTTCCGGAGGAATGCGCAAACTATAGAAATTCGTTATGACGTAGAATGTGCATACTTTGTTGATTCCATTTATCAAATAAAACACATTTTCTAAAAACTCGTGTTTTTTAAGAAATCATGTAAACCTCCTAGAAGCTGTGATTTTTAAAAACGGGGGAAGTAAGCTTTTCTTATTTCCGGACGCATGCGCAAACTATAGAAAGTCGTTATGACATAGAATGTGCATACTTTGTAGATTTCATTTATGAAATAAAACACATTTTCTAAAAACTCGTGTTTTTTACGAAATCATGTAAACCTTCAAGAAGCTGTGATTTCAAAAAACGGTGGAAGTAAGCTTTTCTTATTTCCGGACGCATGCGCAAACTATAGAAAGTCGTTATGACGTAGAATGTGCATACTTTGTAGATTCCATTTATGAAATAAAACACATTTTCTAAAAACTCTTGTTTTTTACAAAATCATGTAAACCTTCTAGAAGCTGTGATTTTAAAAAAGAGTGGAAGTAAGATTTTCTTATTTCCTGACGAATGCGCAAACTATAGAAAGTCGTTATGTCGTAGAATGTGCATACTTTGTTGATTCCATTTATGAAATAAAACACATTTTCTAAAAACTCGTGTTTTTTAAGAAATCATGTAAACCTTCTAGAAGCTGTGATTTTAAAAAACGGTGGAAGTAAGCTTTTCTTATTTCCAGACGAATGCGCAAACTATAGAAAGTCATTATGACATAGAATGTGCATTCTTTGTTGATTCCATTTATGAAATAAAACACATTTTCTAAAAACTCATGTTTTTTACGAAATCATGTAAACATTCTAGAAGCTGTGATTTTAAAAAATGGGGGAATTAACCTTTTCTTATTTCCGGATGCATGCGCAAACTATAGAAAGTCGTTATGACGTAGAATGTGCATACTTTGTTGATTCCATTTAAGAAATAAAACACATCTTCTAAATACTCGTGTTTTTTTCGAAATCATGTAAACCTTCTAGAAGCTGTGATTTTAAAAACGGTGGAAGTAAGATTTTCTTATTTCCGGACGAATGCGCAAACTATAGAAATTTGTAATGAAATAGAATGTGCATACTTTGTTCAATCCATTTATGAAATAAAACACATTTTCTAAAAACTCGTGTTTTTTGAGAAATCATGTAAACCTTCTAGAAGCTATGATTTTAAAAAACGGTGGAAGTAAGCTTTTCTTATTTCCGAACGCATGCGCAAACTATAGAAAGTCGTTATGACGTAGAATGTGCATACTTTGTTGATTCCATTTATGAAATAAAACACATTTTCTAAAAACTCGTGTTTTTTAAGAAATCATGTAAACCTTCTAGAAGCTGTGATTTTAAAAAACGGTGGAAGTAAGATTTTCTTATTTCCGGACGAATGCACAAACTATAGAAATTCGTTATGACGTAGAATGTGCATACTTTGTTGAATCCATTTATGAAATAAAACACATTTTCTAAAAACTCATGTTTTTTACGAAATCATGTAAACCTTCTAGAAGCTGTGATTTTAAAAAACGGGGGAAGTAAAGCTTTTCTTATTTCCGGATGAATGCGCAAAGTATAGAATGTGGTTATGATGTAGAATGTGCATACTTTGTTGATTCCATTTATGAAATAAAACACATTTTCTAAAAACTCGTGTTTTTTACGAAATCATGTAAACCTTCTAGAAGCTGTGATTTTAAAAGACGGTGGAAGTAAGCTTTTCTTATTTCCGGACGCATGCGCAAACTATAGAAAGTCGTTATGATGTAGAATGTGCATACTTTGTAGATTCCATTTATGAAATAAAAGACATTTTCTAAAAACTCGTGTTTTTTACGAAATCATGTAAACCTTCTAGAAGCTGTGATTTCAAAAAACTGTGGAAGTAAGATTTTCTTATTTCCGGACGAATGCACAAACTATAGAAAGTCGTTATGATGTAGAATGTGCATACTTTGTAGATTCCATTTATCAAATAAAACAGATTTTCTAAAAACTCACGTTTTTTAAGAAATGATGTAAACCTTCTAGAAGCTGTGATTTTAAAAAACCGGGGAAGTAAGCTTTTCTTATTTCCAAATGTATGCGCAAAATATAGAAAGTCGTTATGACGTAGAATGTGCATACTTTGTTGATTCCATTTATGAAATAAAACACATTTTCTAAAAACTCGTGTTTTTTACGAAATCATGTAAACGTTCTAGAAGCTGTGATTTCAAAAAACGGTGGAAGTACGCTTTTCTTATTTCCGGACGCGTGCGCAAACTATAGAAAGTCATTATGACGTAGAATGTGCATACTTTGTTGATTCTATTTATGAAATAAAACACATTTTCTAAAAACTCGTGTTTTTTAAGAAATCATGTAAACCTTCTAGAAGCTGTGATTTTAAAAAATGGTGGAAGTAAGCTTTTCTTATTTCCGGACGAATGCGCAAACTATAGAAAGTCATTATGACGTAGAATTTGCATACTTTGTTGATTCCATTTATGAAATAAAACACATTTTCTAAAAACTCATGTTTTTTACGAAATCATGTAAACCTTCTAGAAGCTGTGATTTTAAAAAACGAGGGAAGTAACCTTTTCTTATTTCCGGATGCATGCGCAAACTATAGAAAGTCGTTATGACGTAGAATGTGCATACTTTGTTGATTCCATTTATGAAATAAAACACATTTTCTAAAAACTCGTGTTTTTTAAGAAATCATGTAAACCTTCTAGAAGCTGTGATTTCAAAAAACGGTGGAAGTAAGCTTTTCTTATTTCCGGACACATGCGCAAACTATAGAAAGTCGTTATGACGTAGAATGTGCATACTTTGTAGATTACATTTTTGAAATAAAACACATTTTCTAAAAACTCGTGTTTTTTACGAAATCATGTAAACCTTCTAGAAGTTGTGATTTCAAAAAACGGTGGAAGTACGCTTTTCTTATTTCCGGACGCGTGCGCAAACTATAGAAAGTCGTTATGAAGTAGAATGTGCATACTTTGTAGATTCCATTTATGAAATAAAAGACATTTTCTAAAAACTCGTGTTTTTTAAGAAATCATGTAAACCTTCTAGAAGCTGTGATTTTAAAAAACGGGGGAAGTAAGCTTTAATTATTTCCAGACGCATGCGCAAACTATAGAAAGTCGTGATGACGTAGAATGTGCATACTTTGTAGATTCCATTTATGAAATAAAACACATTTTCTGAAAACTCGTGTTTTTTACGAAATCATGTAAACCTTCTAGAAGCGGTGATTTTAAAAAACGGTGGGAGTAAAGCTTTTCTTATTTCCGGATGAATGCGCAAAGTATAGAATGTGGTTATGATGTAGAATGTGCATACTTTGTTGATTCCATTTATGAAATAAAACACATTTTCTAATAACTCGTGTTTTTTACGAAATCATGTAAACCTTCTAGAAGCTGTGATTTTAAAAGACGGTGGAAGTAAGCTTTTCTTATTTCCAGACGCATGCGCAAACTATAGAAAGTCGTTATGATGTAGAATGTGCATACTTTGTAGATTCCATTTATCAAATAAAACAGTTTTTCTAAAAACTCGCGTTTTTTAAGAAATGATGTAAACCTTCTAGAAGCTGTGATTTTAAAAAACCGGGGAAGTAAGCTTTTCTTATTTCCAAATGTATGCGCAAAATATAGAAAGTCGTTATGACGTAGAATGTGCATACTTTGTTGATTCCATTTATGAAATAAAACACATTTTCTAAAAACTCGTGTTTTTTAAGAAATCATGTAAACGTTCTAGAAGCTGTGATTTTAAAAAACGGTGGAAGTAAGCTTTTCTTATTTCCGAACGAATGCGCAAACTATAGAAAGTCATTATGACGTAGAATGTGCATACTTTGTTGATTCTATTTATGAAATAAAACACATTTTCTAAAAACTCATGTTTTTTACGAAATCATGTAAACCTTCTAGAAGCTGTGATTTTAAAAAATGGGGGAAGTAACCTTTTCATATTTCCGGATGCATGCAAAAACTATAGAAAGTCGTTATGACGTAGAATGTGCATACTTTGTTGATTCCATTTATGAAATAAAACACATTTTCTAAAAACTCGTGTTTTTTTCGAAATCATGTAAACCTTCTAGAAGCTGTGATTTTAAAAAACGGTGGAAGTAAGATTTTCTTATTTCCGGACGAATGCACAAACTATAGAATTTCGTTATGACGTAGAATGTGCATACTTTGTTGAATCCATTTATGAAATAAAACACATTTTCTAAAAACTCGTGTTTTTTAAGAAATCATGTAAACCTTCTAGAAGCTGTGATTTTAAAAAACGGTGGAAGCAAGCTTTTCTTATTTCCGGACGCATGCGCAAACTATAGAAATTCGTTATGACGTAGAATGTGCATACTTTGTTGATTCCATTTATGAAATAAAACACATTTTCTAAAAACTCGTGTTTTTTAAGAAATCATGTAAACCTTCTAGAAGCTGTGATTTCAAAAAACGGTGGAAGTAAGCTTTTCTTATTTCCGGACACATGCGCAAACTATAGAAAGTCGTTATGACGTAGAATGTGCATACTTTGTAGATTACATTTTTGAAATAAAACACATTTTCTAAAAACTCGTGTTTTTTACGAAATCATGTAAACCTTCTAGAAGTTGTGATTTCAAAAAACGGTGGAAGTACGCTTTTCTTATTTCCGGACGCGTGCGCAAACTATAGAAAGTCGTTATGAAGTAGAATGTGCATACTTTGTAGATTCCATTTATGAAATAAAAGACATTTTCTAAAAACTCGTGTTTTTTAAGAAATCATGTAAACCTTCTAGAAGCTGTGATTTTAAAAAACGGGGGAAGTAAGCTTTAATTATTTCCAGACGCATGCGCAAACTATAGAAAGTCGTGATGACGTAGAATGTGCATACTTTGTAGATTCCATTTATGAAATAAAACACATTTTCTGAAAACTCGTGTTTTTTACGAAATCATGTAAACCTTCTAGAAGCGGTGATTTTAAAAAACGGTGGGAGTAAAGCTTTTCTTATTTCCGGATGAATGCGCAAAGTATAGAATGTGGTTATGATGTAGAATGTGCATACTTTGTTGATTCCATTTATGAAATAAAACACATTTTCTAATAACTCGTGTTTTTTACGAAATCATGTAAACCTTCTAGAAGCTGTGATTTTAAAAGACGGTGGAAGTAAGCTTTTCTTATTTCCAGACGCATGCGCAAACTATAGAAAGTCGTTATGATGTAGAATGTGCATACTTTGTAGATTCCATTTATCAAATAAAACAGTTTTTCTAAAAACTCGCGTTTTTTAAGAAATGATGTAAACCTTCTAGAAGCTGTGATTTTAAAAAACCGGGGAAGTAAGCTTTTCTTATTTCCAAATGTATGCGCAAAATATAGAAAGTCGTTATGACGTAGAATGTGCATACTTTGTTGATTCCATTTATGAAATAAAACACATTTTCTAAAAACTCGTGTTTTTTAAGAAATCATGTAAACGTTCTAGAAGCTGTGATTTTAAAAAACGGTGGAAGTAAGCTTTTCTTATTTCCGAACGAATGCGCAAACTATAGAAAGTCATTATGACGTAGAATGTGCATACTTTGTTGATTCTATTTATGAAATAAAACACATTTTCTAAAAACTCATGTTTTTTACGAAATCATGTAAACCTTCTAGAAGCTGTGATTTTAAAAAATGGGGGAAGTAACCTTTTCATATTTCCGGATGCATGCAAAAACTATAGAAAGTCGTTATGACGTAGAATGTGCATACTTTGTTGATTCCATTTATGAAATAAAACACATTTTCTAAAAACTCGTGTTTTTTTCGAAATCATGTAAACCTTCTAGAAGCTGTGATTTTAAAAAACGGTGGAAGTAAGATTTTCTTATTTCCGGACGAATGCACAAACTATAGAAATTCGTTATGACGTAGAATGTGCATACTTTGTTGAATCCATTTATGAAATAAAACACATTTTCTAAAAACTCGTGTTTTTTAAGAAATCATGTAAACCTTCTAGAAGCTGTGATTTTAAAAAACGGTGGAAGCAAGCTTTTCTTATTTCCGGACGCATGCGCAAACTATAGAAATTCGTTATGACGTAGAATGTGCATACTTTGTTGATTCCATTTATGAAATAAAACACATTTTCTAAAAACTCGTGTTTTTTAGGAAATCATGTAAACCTTCTAGAAGCTGTGATTTCAAAAAATGGGGGAAGTAAGCTTTTCTTATTTCCGGACTCATGCGCAAACTATAGAAATTCGTTATGACATTGAATGTGCATACTTTGTAGATTGAATTTTTGAAATAAAACACATTTTCTAAAAACTCGTGTTTTTTACGAAATCATGTAAACCTTCTAGAAGCTGTGATTTCAAAAAACGGTGGAAGTACGCTTTTCTTATTTCCGGACGCGTGCGCAAACTATAGAAAGTCGTTATGAAGTAGAATGTGCATACTTTGTAGATTCCATTTATGAAATAAAAGACATTTTCTAAAAACTCGTGTTTTTTACGAAATCATTTAAACCTTCTAGAAGCTGTGATTTTAAAAAACAGTGGAAGTAAGATTTTCTTATTTCCGGACGCATGCGCAAACTATAGAAAGTTGTTATGACGTAGAATGTGCATACTTTGTTGATTCCATTTATGAAATAAAACACATTTTCTAAAAACTCGTGTTTTTTTCGAAATCATGTAAACCTTCTAGAAGCTGTGATTTTAAAAAAGGGTGGAAGTAAGATTTTCTTATTTCCGGACAAATGCGCAAACTATAGAAATTCGTTATGACGTAGAATGTGCATACTTTGTTGAATCCATTTATGAAATAAAACACATTTTCTAAAAACTCGTGTTTTTTAAGAAATCATGTAAACCTTCTAGAAGCTGTGATTTCAAAAAACGGTGGAAGTAAGTTTTTCTTATTTCCGAACGCATGCGCAAACTATAGAAAGTCGTTATGACGTAGAATGTGCATACTTTGTAGATTACATTTTTGAAATAAAACACATTTTCTAAAAACTCGTGTTTTTTACGAAATCATGTAAACCTTCTAGAAGCTGTGATTTCAAAAAACGGTGGAAGTACGCTTTTCTTATTTCCGGCCGCATGCGCAAACTATAGAAAGTCGTTTTGAAGTAGAATGTGCATACTTTGTAGATTCCATTTATGAAATAAAAGACATTTTCTAAAAACTCGTGTTTTTTAAGAAATCATGTAAACCTTCTAGAGGCTGTGATTTTAAAAAACGGGGGAAGTAAGCTTTAATTATTTCCAGACGCATGTGCAAACTATAGAAAGTTGTTATGATGTAGAATGTGCATACTTTGTAGATTCCATTTATCAAATAAAACAGATTTTCTGAAAATTCGTGTTTTTTACGAAATCATGTAAACCTTCTAGAAGCTGTGATTTTAAAAAACGGTGGAAGTAAAGCTTTTCTTATTTCTGGATGAATGCGCAAAGTATAGAATGTCGTTATGATGTAGAATGTGCATACTTTGTTGATTCCATTTATGAAATAAATCACATTTTCTAATAACTCGTGTTTTTTACGAAATCATGTAAACCTTCTAGAAGCTGTGATTTTAAAAGACGGTGGAAGTAATCTTTTCTTATTTCCAGACGCATGCGCAAACTATAGAAAGTTGTTATGATGTAGAATGTGCATACTTTGTAGATTCCATTTATCAAATAAAACAGATTTTCTAAAAACTCGCGTTTTTTAAGAAATCATGTAAACCTTCTAGAAGCTGTGATTTTAAAAAACCGGGGAAGTAAGCTTTTCTTATTTTCAAATGCATGCGCAAAATATAGAAAGTCGTTATGACGTAGAATGTGCATACTTTGTTGATTCCATTTATGAAATAAAACACATTTTCTAAAAACTCGTGTTTTTTAAGAAATCATGTAAACCTTCTAGAAGCTGTGATTTTAAAAAACGGTGGAAGTAAGCTTTTCTTATTTCCGGACGAATGCGCAAACTATAGAAAGTTGTTATGATGTAGAATGTGCATACTTTGTAGATTCCATTTATCAAATAAAACAGATTTTCTGAAAATTCGTGTTTTTTACGAAATCATGTAAACCTTCTAGAAGCTGTGATTTCAAAAAACGGTGGAAGTAAGCTTTTCTTATTTCCGGACGCATGCGCAAACTGTAGAATGTCGTTATGACGTAGAATGTGCATACTTTGTTGATTCCATTTATGAAATAAAACACATTTTCTAAAAACTCGTGTTTTTTTCGAAATCATGTAAACCTTCTAGAAGCTGTGATTTTAAAAAAGGGTGGAAGTAAGATTTTCTTATTTCCGGACAAATGCGCAAACTATAGAAATTCGTTATGACGTAGAATTTGCATACTTTGTTGAATCCATTTATGAAATAAAACACATTTTCTAAAAACTCGTGTTTTTTAAGAAATCATGTAAACCTTCTAGAAGCTGTGATTTTAAAAAACGGTGGAAGTAAGCTTTTCTTATTTCCTGACGAATGCGCAAACTATAGAAAGTCGTTATGACGTAGAATGTGCATACTTTGTTGATTCCATTAATTAAATAAAACACATTTTCTAAAAACTCGTGTTTTTCTAAGAAATCATGTAAACCTTCTAGAAGCTGTGATTTTAAAAAATGGAGGAAGTAAGCTTTTCTTATTTCCGGACGAATGCGCAAACTATAGAAAGTCATTATGACGTAGAATGTGCATACTTTGTTGATTCCATTTATGAAATAAAACACATTTTCTAAAAACTCATGTTTTTTACGAAATCATGTAAACCTTCTAGAAGCTGTGATTTTAAAAAATGGGGGAAGTAACCTTTTCTTATTTCCGGATGCATGCGCAAACTATAGAAAGTCGTTATGACGTAGAATGTGCATACTTTGTTGATTCCATTTATGAAATAAAACACATCATCTAAAAACTCGTGTTTTTTTCGAAATCATGTAAACCTTCTAGAAGCTGTGATTTTAAAAACGGTGGAAGTAAGATTTTCTTATTTCCGGACGAATGCGCAAACTATAGAAATTCGTTATGACATAGAATGTGCATACTTTGTTCAATCCATTTATGAAATAAAACACATTTTCTAAAAACTCGTGTTTTTTGAGAAATCATGTAAACCTTCTAGAAGCTGTGATTTTAAAAAACGGTGGAAGTAAGCTTTTCTTATTTCCGGACGCATGCGCAAACTATAGAAATTCGTTATGACGTAGAATGTGCATACTTTGTTGATTCCATTTATGAAATAAAACAGATTTTCTAAAAACTCGTGTTTTTTAAGAAATCATGTAAACCTTCTAGAAGCTGTGATTTCAAAAAACAGTGGAAGTAAGCTTTTCTTATTTCCGGACGTATGTGCAAACTATAGAAAGTCGTTATGACGTAGAATGTGCATACTTTGTAGATTACATTTTTGAAATAAAACACATTTTCTAAAAACTCGTTTTTTTTACGAAATCATGTAAACCTTCTAGAAGCTGTGATTTCAAAAAACGGTGGAAGTAAGATTTTCTTATTTCCGGACGAATGAGCAAACTATAGAAAGTCGTTATGACGTAGAATGTGCATACTTTGTTGATTCCATTTTTGAAATAAAAGACATTTTCTAAAAACTCGTGTTTTTTAAGAAATCATGTAAACCTTCTAGAAGCTGTGATTTTAAAAAACGGTGGAAGTAAGCTTTTCTTATTTCCGGACGAATGCGCAAACTATAGAAAGTCATTATGACGTAGAATGTGCATACTTTGTTGATTCCATTTATGAAATAAAACACATTTTCTAAAAACTCATGTTTTTTACGAAATCATGTAAACCTTCTAGAAGCTGTGATTTTAAAAAACAGGGGAAGTAACCTTTTCTTATTTCCGGATGCATGCGCAAACTATAGAAAGTCGTTATGACGTAGAATGTGTATACTTTGTTTATTCCATTTATGAAATAAAACACATTTTCTAAAAACTCGTGTTTTTTTCGAAATCATGTAAACCTTCTAGAAGCTGTGATTTTAAAAAACGGTGGAAGTAAGCTTTTCTTATTTCCGGACGAATGCGCAAACTATAGAAATTCATTATGACGTAGAATGTGCATACTTTGTTGAATCCATTTATGAAATAAAACACATTTTCTAAAAACTCATGTTTTTTACGAAATCATGTAAACCTTCTAGAAGCTGTGATTTTAAAAAACAGTGGAAGTAAGATTTTCTTATTTCCGGACGAATGCGCAAACTATAGAAAGTCGTTATGACGTAGAATGTGAATACTTTGTTGATTCCATTTATGAAATAAAACACATTTTCTAAAAACTCATGTTTTTTAAGAAATCATGTAAACCTTCTAGAAGTTGTGATTTCAAAAAACGGTGGAAGTAAGCTTTTCTTATTTCCGGACAAATGCGCAAACTATAGAAAGTCATTATGACGTAGAATGTGCATACTTTGTTGATTCCATTTATGAAATAAAAGACATTTTCTAAAAACTCATGTTTTTTACGAAATCATGTAAACCTTCTAGAAGCTGTGATTTTAAAAAATGGGGGAAGTAACCTTTTCTTTTTTCCGGATGCATGCGCAAACTATAGAAAGTCGTTATGACGTAGAATGTGCATACTTTGTTGATAGCATTTATGAAATAAAACACATTTTCTAAAAACTCGTGTTTTTTTCGAAATCATGTAAACCTTCTAGAAGGTGTGATTTTAAAAAACGGGGGAAGTAAGATTTTCTTATTTCCGGACGAATGCGCAAACTATAGAAAGTCGTTATGACGTAGAATGTGCATACTTTGTTGATTCCATTTATGAAATAAAACACATTATCTAAAAACTCTTGTTTTTTAAGAAATCATGTAAACCTCCTAGAAGCTGTGATTTTAAAAAACGGGGGAAGTAAGCTTTTCTTATTTCCGGACGAATGCGCAAACTATAGAAAGTCGTTATGACGTAGAATGTGCATACTTTGTTGATTCCATTTATGAAATAAAACACATTTTCTAAAAACTCATGTTTTTTACGAAATCATGTAAACCTTCTAGAAGCTGTGATTTTAAAAAATGGGGGAAGTAACCTTTTCTTTTTTCCGGATGCATGCGCAAACTATAGAAAGTCGTTATGACGTAGAATGTGCATACTTTGTTGATAGCATTTATGAAATAAAACACATTTTCTAAAAACTCGTGTTTTTTTCGAAATCATGTAAACCTTCTAGAAGGTGTGATTTTAAAAAATGGTGGAAGTAAGATTTTCTTATTTCCAGACGAATGCGCAAACTATAGAAATTCGTTATGACGTAGAATGTGCATACTTTGTTGATTCCATTTATGAAATAAAACACATTTTCTAAAAACTCTTGTTTTTTAAGAAATCATGTAAACCTCCTAGAAGCTGTGATTTTAAAAAACGGGGGAAGTAAGCTTTTCTTATTTCCGGACGCATGCGCAAACTATAGAAAGTCGTTATGACGTAGAATGTGCATACTTTGTAGATTTCATTTATGAAATAAAACACATTTTCTAAAAACTCGTGTTTTTTACGAAATCATGTAAACCTTCTAGAAGGTGTGATTTCAAAAAACGGTGGAAGTAAGCTTTTCTTATTTCCGGACGCATGCGCAAACTATAGAAAGTCGTTATGACGTAGAATGTGCATACTTTGTAGATTCCATTTATGAAATAAAACACATTTTCTAAAAACTCTTGTTTTTTACAAAATCATGTAAACCTTCTAGAAGCTGTGATTTTAAAAAAGAGTGGAAGTAAGATTTTCTTATTTCCTGACGAATGCGCAAACTATAGAAAGTCGTTATGTCGTAGAATGTGCATACTTTGTTGATTCCATTTATGAAATAAAACACATTTTCTAAAAACTCGTGTTTTTTAAGAAATCATGTAAACCTTCTAGAAGCTGTGATTTTAAAAAACGGTGGAAGTAAGCTTTTCTTATTTCCAGACGAATGCGCAAACTATAGAAAGTCATTATGACATAGAATGTGCATTCTTTGTTGATTCCATTTATGAAATAAAACAAATTTTCTAAAAACTCATGTTTTTTACGAAATCATGTAAACCTTCTAGAAGCTGTGATTTTAAAAAATGGGGGAATTAACCTTTTCTTATTTCCGGACGAATGCGCAAACTATAGAAAGTCGTTATGACGTAGAATGTGCATACTTTGTTGATTCCATTTATGAAATAAAACACATTTTCTAAAAACTCTTGTTTTTTAAGAAATCATGTAAACCTCCTAGAAGCTGTGATTTTAAAAAACGGGGGAAGTAAGCTTTTCTTATTTCCGGACGAATGCGCAAACTATAGAAAGTCGTTATGACGTAGAATGTGCATACTTTGTTGATTCCATTTATGAAATAAAACACATTTTCTAAAAACTCATGTTTTTTACGAAATCATGTAAACCTTCTAGAAGCTGTGATTTTAAAAAATGGGGGAAGTAACCTTTTCTCTTTTCCGGATGCATGCGCAAACTATAGAAAGTCGTTATGACGTAGAATGTGCATACTTTGTTGATAGCATTTATGAAATAAAACACATTTTCTAAAAACTCGTGTTTTTTTCGAAATCATGTAAACCTTCTAGAAGGTGTGATTTTAAAAAATGGTGGAAGTAAGATTTTCTTATTTCCGGACGAATGCGCAAACTATAGAAATTCGTTATGACGTAGAATTTGCATACTTTGTTGATTCCATTTATGAAATAAAACACATTTTCTAAAAACTCTTGTTTTTTAAGAAATCATGTAAACCTCCTAGAAGCTGTGATTTTAAAAAACGGGGGAAGTAAGCTTTTCTTATTTCCGGACGCATGCGCAAACTATAGAAAGTCGTTATGACGTAGAATGTGCATACTTTGTAGATTTCATTTATGAAATAAAACACATTTTCTAAAAACTCGTGTTTTTTACGAAATCATGTAAACCTTCTAGAAGGTGTGATTTCAAAAAACGGTGGAAGTAAGCTTTTCTTATTTCCGGACGCATGCGCAAACTATAGAAAGTCGTTATGACGTAGAATGTGCATACTTTGTAGATTCCATTTATGAAATAAAACACATTTTCTAAAAACTCTTGTTTTTTACAAAATCATGTAAACCTTCTAGAAGCTGTGATTTTAAAAAAGAGTGGAAGTAAGATTTTCTTATTTCCTGACGAATGCGCAAACTATAGAAAGTCGTTATGTCGTAGAATGTGCATACTTTGTTGATTCCATTTATGAAATAAAACACATTTTCTAAAAACTCGTGTTTTTTAAGAAATCATGTAAACCTTCTAGAAGCTGTGATTTTAAAAAACGGTGGAAGTAAGCTTTTCTTATTTCCAGACGAATGCGCAAACTATAGAAAGTCATTATGACATAGAATGTGCATTCTTTGTTGATTCCATTTATGAAATAAAACACATTTTCTAAAAACTCATGTTTTTTACGAAATCATGTAAACCTTCTAGAAGCTGTGATTTTAAAAAATGGGGGAATTAACCTTTTCTTATTTCCGGATGCATGCGCAAACTATAGAAAGTCGTTATGACGTAGAATGTGCATACTTTGTTGATTCCATTTATGAAATAAAACACATCTTCTAAATACTCGTGTTTTTTTCGAAATCATGTAAACCTTCTAGAAGCTGTGATTTTAAAAACGGTGGAAGTAAGATTTTCTTATTTCCGGACGAATGCGCAAACTATAGAAATTTGTTATGAAATAGAATGTGCATACTTTGTTCAATCCATTTATGAAATAAAACACATTTTTTAAAAACTCGTGTTTTTTGAGAAATCATGTAAACCTTCTAGAAGCTATGATTTTAAAAAACGGTGGAAGTAAGCTTTTCTTATTTCCGAACGCATGCGCAAACTATAGAAAGTCGTTATGACGTAGAATGTGCATACTTTGTTGATTCCATTTATGAAATAAAACACATTTTCTAAAAACTCGTGTTTTTTAAGAAATCATGTAAACCATCTAGAAGCTGTGATTTCAAAAAACGGTGGAAGTAAGCTTTTCTTATTTCCGGACGCATGCGCAAACTATAGAAAGTCATTATGACGTAGAATGTGCATACTTTGTTGATTCTATTTATGAAATAAAACACATTTTCTCAAAACTCATGTTTTTTACGAAATCATGTAAACCTTCTAGAAGCTGTGATTTTAAAAAATGGGGGAAGTAACCTTTTCATATTTCCGGATGCATGCACAAACTATAGAAAGTCGTTATGACGTAGAATGTGCATACTTTGTTGATTCCATTTATGAAATAAAGCACATTTTCTAAAAACTCGTGTTTTTTAAGAAATCATGTAAACCTTCTAGAAGCTGTGATTTCAAAAAACGGTGGAAGTAAGATTTTCTTATTTCCGGACGAATGCGCAAACTATAGAAATTCGTTATGACGTACAATGTGTATACTTTGTTGATTCCATTTATGAAATAAAAGACATTTTCTAAAAACTCGTGTTTTTTAAGAAATCATGTAAACATTCTAGAAGCTGTGATTTTAAAAAACGGTGGAAGTAAGCTTTTCTTATTTCCGGACGAATGCGCAAACTATAGAAAGTCAATATGACGTAGAATGTGCATACTTTGTTGATTCCATTTATAAAATAAAACACATTTTCTAAAAACTCATGTTTTTTACGAAATCATGTAAACCTTCTAGAAGCTGTGATTTTAAAAAACGGGGGATGTAACCTTTTCTTATTTCCGGATGCATGCGCAAACTATAGAAAGTCGTTATGACATAGAATGTGCATACTTTGTTGATTCCATTTATGAAATAAAACACATTTTCTAAAAACTCGTGTTTTTTTCGAAATCATGTAAACCTTCTAGAAGCTGTGATTTTTAAAAAGGGTGGAAGTAAGCTTTTCTTATTTCCGGACGAATGCGCAAACTTTTGAAAGTCGTTATGACATAGAATGTGCATACTTTGTTGAATCCATTTATGAAATAAAACACATTTTCTAAAAACTCGTGTTTTTTACGAAATCATGTAAACCTTCAAGAAGCTGTGATTTTAAAAAACGGTGGAAGTAAGCTTTTCTTATTTCCGGACGCATGCGCAAACTATAGAAAGTCGTTATGACGTAGAATGTGCATACTTTGTAGATTCCATTTATGAAATAAAACAGATTTTCTAAAAACTCTTGTTTTTTACAAATTCATGTAAACCTTCTAGAAGCTGTGATTTTAAAAAACAGTGGAAGTAAGCTTTTCTTATTTCCTGACGAATGCGCAAACTATAGAAAGTCGTTATGACGTAGAATGTGCATACTTTGTTGATTCCATTAATTAAATAAAACACATTTTCTAAAAACTCGTGTTTTTTACGAAATCATGTAAACCTTCTAGAAGCTGTGATTTTAAAAAACGGAGGAAGTAAGCTTTTCTTATTTCCGGACGAATGTGCAAACTATAGAAAGTCATTATGACGTAGAATGTGCATACTTTGTTGATTCCATTTATGAAATAAAACACATTTTCTAAAAACTCATGTTTTTTACGAAATCATGTAAACCTTCTAGAAGCTGTGATTTTAAAAAATGGGGGAAGTAACCTTTTCTTATTTCCGGATGCATGCGCAAACCATAGAAAGTCGTTATGACGTAGAATGTGCATACTTTGTTGATTCCATTTATGAAATAAAACACATCTTCTAAAAACTCGTGTTTTTTTCGAAATCATGTAAACCTTCTAGAAGCTGTGATTTTAAAAACGGTGGAAGTAAGATTTTCTTATTTCCGGACGAATGCGCAAACTATAGAAATTCGTTATGACATAGAATGTGCATACTTTGTTCAATCCATTTATGAAATAAAACACATTTTCTAAAAACTCGTGTTTTTTGAGAAGTCATGTAAACCTTCTAGAAGCTGTGATTTTAAAAAACGGTGGAAGTAAGCTTTTCTTATTTCCGGACGGATGCGCAAACTATAGAAAGTCGTTATGACGTAGAATGTGCATACTTTGTTGATTCCATTTATGAAATAAAACACATTTTCTAAAAACTCGTGTTTTTTAAGAAATCATGTAAACCTTCTAGAAGCTGTGATTTCAAAAAACGGTGGAAGTAAGCTTTTCTTATTTCCGGACGCATGCGCAAACTATAGAAAGTCGTTATGACGTAGAATGTGCATACTTTGTAGATTACATTTTTGAAATAAAACACATTTTCTAAAAACTCGTGTTTTTTACGAAATCATGTAAACCTTCTAGAAGCTGTGATTTCAAAAAACGGTGGAAGTAAGATTTTCTTATTTCCGGACGAATGCGCAAATTATAGAAAGTCGTTATGACGTAGAATGTGCATACTTTGTTGATTCCATTTTTTAAATAAAAGACATTTTCTAAAAACTCGTGTTTTTTAAGAAATCATGTAAACCTTCTAGAAGCTGTGATTTTAAAAAACGGTGGAAGTAAGCTTTTCTTATTTCCGGACGAATGCGCAAACTATAGAAAGTCATTATGACGTAGAATGTGCATACTTTGTTGATTCCATTTATGAAATAAAACACATTTTCTAAAAACTCATGTTTTTTACGAAATCATGTAAACCTTCTAGAAGCTGTGATTTTAAAAAACGGGGGAAGTAACCTTTTCTTATTTCCGGATGCATGCGCAAACTATAGAAAGTCGTTATGACGTAGAATGTGCATACTTTGTTGATTCCATTTATGAAATAAAACACATTTTCTAAAAACTCGTGTTTTTTTCGAAATCATGTAAACCTTCTAGAAGCTGTGATTTTAAAAAACGGTAGAAGTAAGCTTTTCTTATTTCCGAACGCATGCGCAAACTATAGAAAGTCGTTATGACGTAGAATGTGCATACTTTGTTGATTCCATTTATGAAATAAAACACATTTTCTAAAAACTCGTGTTTTTTAAGAAATCATGTAAACCTTCTAGAAGCTGTGATTTCAAAAAACGGTGGAAGTAAGCTTTTCTTATTTCCGGACACATGCGCAAACTATAGAAAGTCGTTATGACGTAGAATGTGCATACTTTGTAGATTACATTTTTGAAATAAAACACATTTTCTAAAAACTCGTGTTTTTTACGAAATGATGTAAACCTTCTAGAAGCTGTGATTTCAAAAAACGGTGGAAGTACGCTTTTCTTATTTCCGGACGCGTGCGCAAACTATAGAAAGTCGTTATGAAGTAGAATGTGCATACTTTGTAGATTCCATTTATGAAATAAAAGACATTTTCTAAAAACTCGTGTTTTTTAAGAAATCATGTAAACCTTCTAGAAGCTGTGATTTTAAAAAACGGGGGAAGTAAGCTTTAATTATTTCCAGACGCATGCGCAAACTATAGAAAGTCGTTATGACGTAGAATGTGCATACTTTGTAGATTCCATTTATGAAATAAAACACATTTTCTGAAAACTCGTGTTTTTTACGAAATCATGTAAACCTTCTAGAAGCGGTGATTTTAAAAAACGGTGGGAGTAAAGCTTTTCTTATTTCCGGATGAATGCGCAAAGTATAGAATGTGGTTATGATGTAGAATGTGCATACTTTGTTGATTCCATTTATGAAATAAAACACATTTTCTAATAACTCGTGTTTTTTACGAAATCATGTAAACCTTCTAGAAGCTGTGATTTTAAAAGACGGTGGAAGTAAGCTTTTCTTATTTCTGGACGCATGCGCAAACTATAGAAAGTCGTTATGATGTAGAATGTGCATACTTTGTAGATTCCATTTATCAAATAAAACACATTTTCTAGAAACTCGCATTTTTTAAGAAATCATGTAAACCTTTTAGAAGCTGTGATTTTAAAAAACCGGGGAAGTAAGCTTTTCTTATTTCCAAATGCATGCGCAAAATATAGAAAGTCGTTATGACATAGAATGTGCATACTTTGTTGATTCCATTTATGAAATAAAACACATTTTCTAAAAACTCGTGTTTTTTAAGAAATCATGTAAACCTTCTAGAAGCTGTGATTTTAAAAAACGGTGGAAGTAAGCTTTTCTTATTTCCGAACGAATGCGCAAACTATAGAAAGTCATTATGACGTAGAATGTGCATACTTTGTTGATTCTATTTATGAAATAAAACACATTTTCTAAAAACTCATGTTTTTTACGAAATCATGTAAACCTTCTAGAAGCTGTGATTTTAAAAAATGGGGGAAGTAACCTTTTCATATTTCCGGATGCATGCACAAACTATAGAAAGTCGTTATGACGTAGAATGTGCATACTTTGTTGATTCCATTTATGAAATAAAACACATTTTCTAAAAACTCGTGTTTTTTTCGAAATCATGTAAACCTTCTAGAAGCTGTGATTTTAAAAAAAGGTGGAAGTAAGATTTTCTTATTTCCGGACGAATGCACAAACTATAGAAATTCGTTATGACGTAGAATGTGCATACTTTGTTGAATCCATTTATGAAATAAAACACATTTTCTAAAAACTCATGTTTTTTACGAAATCATGTAAACCTTCTAGAAGCTGTGATTTTAAAAAACGGGGGAAGTAAAGCTTTTCTTATTTCCGGATGAATGCGCAAAGTATAGAATGTGGTTATGATGTAGAATGTGCATACTTTGTTGATTCCATTTATGAAATAAAACACATTTTCTAAAAACTCGTGTTTTTTACGAAATCATGTAAACCTTCTAGAAGCTGTGATTTTAAAAGACGGTGGAAGTAAGCTTTTCTTATTTCCGGACGCATGCGCAAACTATAGAAAGTCGTTATGATGTAGAATGTGCATACTTTGTAGATTCCATTTATGAAATAAAAGACATTTTCTAAAAACTCGTGTTTTTTACGAAATCATGTAAACCTTCTAGAAGCTGTGATTTCAAAAAACGGTGGAAGTAAGATTTTCTTATTTCCGGACGAATGCACAAACTATAGAAAGTCGTTATGATGTAGAATGTGCATACTTTGTAGATTCCATTTATCAAATAAAACAGATTTTCTAAAAACTCGCGTTTTTTAAGAAATGATGTAAACCTTCTAGAAGCTGTGATTTTAAAAAACCGGGGAAGTAAGCTTTTCTTATTTCCAAATGTATGCGCAAAATATAGAAAGTCGTTATGACGTAGAATGTGCATACTTTGTTGATTCCATTTATGAAATAAAACACATTTTTTAAAAACTCGTGTTTTTTAAGAAATCATGTAAACCTTCTAGAAGCTGTGATTTTAAAAAACGGTGGAAGTAAGCTTTCATTATTTCCAGACGCATGCGCAAACTATAGAAAGTCGTTATGACGTAGAATGTGCATACTTTGTTGATTCCATTTATGAAATAAAACACATTTTCTAAAAACTCATGTTTTTTACGAAATCATTTAAACCTTCTAGAAGCTGTGATTTCAAAAAACGGTGGAAGTACGCTTTTCTTATTTCCGGACGCGTGCGCAAACTATAGAAAGTCGTTATGACGTAGAATGTGCATACTTTGTAGATTCCATTTATGAAATAAAACACATTTTCTAAAAACTCATGTTTTTTACGAAATCATTTAAACCTTCTAGAAGCTGTGATTTCAAAAAACGGTGGAAGTAAGCTTTTCTTATTTCCGGACGCGTGCGCAAACTATAGAAAGTCGTTATGACGTAGAATGTGCATACTTTGTAGATTCCATTTATGAAATAAAACACATTTTCTGAAAACTCGTGTTTTTTACGAAATCATGTAAACCTTCTAGAAGCTGTGATTTTAAAAAACGGTGGAAGTAAGCTTTCATTATTTCCAGACGCATGCGCAAACTATAGAAAGTCGTTATGACGTAGAATGTGCATACTTTGTAGATTCCATTTATGAAATAAAACACATTTTCTGAAAACTCATGTTTTTTACGAAATCATGTAAACCTTCTAGAAGCTGTGATTTCAAAAAACGGTGGAAGTACGCTTTTCTTATTTCCGGACGTGTGTGCAAACTATAGAAAGTCGTTATGAAGTAGAATGTGCATACTTTGTAGATTCCATTTATGAAATAAAAGACATTTTCTAAAAACTCGTGTTTTTTACGAAATCATTTATACCTTCTAGAAGCTGTGATTTTAAAAAACAGTGGAAGTAAGATTTTCTTATTTCCGGACGAATGCGCAAACTATAGAAAGTTGTTATGACGTAGAATGTGCATACTTTGTTGATTCCATTTATGAAATAAAACACATTTTCTAAAAACTCGTGTTTTTTTCGAAATCATGTAAACCTTCTAGAAGCTGTGATTTTAAAAAACGGGGGAAGTAAGCTTTAATTATTTCCAGACGCATGTGCAAACTATAGAAAGTCGTTATGACGTAGAATGCGCATACTTTGTAGATTCCATTTATGAAATAAAACACATTTTCTGAAAATTCGTGTTTTTTACGAAATCATGTAAACCTTCTAGAAGCTGTGATTTTAAAAAACGGTGGAAGTAAAGCTTTTCTTATTTCCGGATGAATGCGCAAAGTATAGAATGTCGTTATGATGTAGAATGTGCATACTTTGTTGATTCCATTTATGAAATGAAACACATTTTCTAATAACTCGTGTTTTTTACGAAATCATGTAAACCTTCTAGAAGCTGTGATTTTAAAAGACGGTGGAAGTAAGCTTTTCTTATTTCCAGACGCATGCGCAAACTATAGAAAGTTGTTATGATGTAGAATGTGTATACTTTGTAGATTCCATTTATCAAATAAAACAGATTTTCTAAAAACTCGCGTTTTTTAAGAAATCATGTAAACCTTCTAGAAGCTGTGATTTTAAAAAACCGGGGAAGTAAGCTTTTCTTATTTCCAAATGCATGCGCAAAATATAGAAAGTCGTTATGACGTAGAATGTGCATACTTTGTTGATTCCATTTATGAAATAAAACACATTTTCTAAAAACTCGTGTTTTTTAAGAAATCATGTAAACCTTCTAGAAGCTGTGATTTTAAAAAACGGTGGAAGTAAGCTTTTCTTATTTCCGGACGAATGCGCAAACTATAGAAAGTCATTATGACGTAGAATGTGCATACTTTGTTGATTCTATTTATGAAATAAAACACATTTTCTAAAAACTCATGTTTTTTACGAAATCATGTAAACCTTCTAGAAGCTGTGATTTTAAAAAACGGTGGAAGTAAGATTTTCTTATTTCCGGACGAATGCACAAACTATAGAAATTCGTTATGACGTAGAATGTGCATACTTTGTTGAATCCATTTATGAAATAAAAAACATTTTCTAAAAACTCGTGTTTTTTAAGAAATCATGTAAACCTTCTAGAAGCTGTGATTTTAAAAAACGGTGGAAGTAAGCTTTTCTTATTTCCGGACGCATACGCAAACTATAGAAAGTCGTTATGACGTAGAATGTGCATACTTTGTTGATTCCATTTATGAAATAAAACACATTTTCTAAAAACTCGTGTTTTTTAGGAAATCATGTAAACCTTCTAGAAGCTGTGATTTCAAAAAATGGTGGAAGTAAGCTTTTCTTATTTCCGGACGCATGCGCAAACTATAGAAATTCGTTATGACATTGAATGTGCATACTTTGTAGATGGAATTTTTGAAATAAAACACATTTTCTAAAAACTCGTGTTTTTTACGAAATCATTTAAACCTTCTAGAAGCTGTGATTTCAAAAAATGGTGGAAGTACGCTTTTCTTTTTTCCGGACGCGTGCGCAAACTATAGAAAGTCGTTATGACGTAGAATGTGCATACTTTGTAGGTTCCATTTATGAAATAAAAGACATTTTCTAAAAACTCGTGTTTTTTACGAAATCATGTAAACCTTCTAGAAGCTGTGATTTAAAAAAACGGTGGAAGTAAGCTTTTCTTATTTCCGGACGAATGCACAAACTATAGAAATTCGTTATGACGTAGAATGTGCATACTTTGTTGAATCCATTTATGAAATAAAAAACATTTTCTAAAAACTCGTGTTTTTTAAGAAATCATGTAAACCTTCTAGAAGCTGTGATTTCAAAAAACGGTGGAAGTTAGCTTTTCTTATTTCCGGACGTATGCGCAAACTATAGAAAGTCGTTATGACGTAGAATGTGCATACTTTGTAGATTACATTTTTGAAATAAAACACATTTTCTAAAAACTCGTGTTTTTTACGAAATCATGTAAACCTTCTAGAAGCTGTGATTTCAAAAAACGGTGGAAGTAAGATTTTTTTATTTCCGGATGAATGCGCTAATTATAGAAAGTCATTATGACGTAGAATGTGCATACTTTGTTGATTCCATTTTTTAAATAAAAGACATTTTCTAAAAACTCGTGTTTTTTAAGAAATCATGTAAACCTTCTAGAAGCTGTGATTTTAAAAAATGGTGGAAGTAAGCTTTTCTTATTTCCGGACGAATGCGCAAACTATAGAAAGTCATTATGACGTAGAATGTGCATACTTTGTTGATTCCATTTATGAAATAAAACACATTTTCTAAAAACTCATGTTTTTTACGAAATCATGTAAACCTTCTAGAAGCTGTGATTTTAAAAAACGGTAGAAGTAAGCTTTTCTTATTTCCAGACGCATGCGCAAACTATAGAAAGTCGTTATGACGTAGAATGTGCATACTTTGTTGATTCCATTTATGAAATAAAACACATTTTCTAAAAACTCGTGTTTTTTAAGAAATCATGTAAACCTTCTAGAAGCTGTGATTTCAAAAAACGGTGGAAGTAAGCTTTTCTTATTTCTGGACACATTCGGAAACTATAGAAAGTCGTTATGACGTAGAATGTGCATACTTTGTAGATTACATTTTTGAAATAAAACACATTTTCTAAAAACTCGTGTTTTTTACGAAATCATGTAAACCTTCTAGAAGTTGTGATTTCAAAAAACGGTGGAAGTACGCTTTTCTTATTTCCGGAGGCGTGCGCAAACTATAGAAAGTCGTTATGAAGTAGAATGTGCATACTTTGTAAATTCCATTTATGAAATAAAAGACATTTTCTAAAAACTCGTGTTTTTTAAGAAATCATGTAAACCTTCTAGAAGCTGTGATTTTAAAAAACGGGGGAAGTAAGCTTTAATTATTTCCAGACGCATGCGCAAACTATAGAAAGTCGTTATGACGTAGAATGTGCATACTTTGTAGATTTCATTTATGAAATAAAACACATTTTCTGAAAACTCGTGTTTTTTACGAAATCATGTAAACCTTCTAGAAGCTCTGATTTTAAAAGACGGTGGAAGTAAGCTTTTCTTATTTCCAGACGCATGCGCAAACTATAGAAAGTCGTTATGATGTAGAATGTGCATACTTTGTAGATTCCATTTATCAAATAAAACACATTTTCTAAAAACTCGCGTTTTTTAAGAAATGATGTAAACCTTCTAGAAGCTGTGATTTTAAAAAACCGGGAAAGTAAGCTTTTCTTATTTCCAAATGCATGCGCAAAATATAGAAAGTCATTATGACAAAGAATGTGCATACTTTGTTGATTCCATTTATGAAATAAAACACATTTTCTAAAAACTCGTGTTTTTTAAGAAATCATGTAAACGTTCTAGAAGCTGTGATTTTAAAAAACGGTGGAAGTAAAATTTTCTTATTTCCGAACGAATGCGCAAACTATAGAAAGTCATTATGACGTAGAATGTGCATACTTTGTTGATTCTATTTATGAAATAAAACACATTTTCTAAAAACTCATGTTTTTTACGAAATCATGTAAACCTTCTAGAAGCTGTGATTTTAAAAAATGGGGGAAGTAACCTTTTCATATTGCCGGATGCATGCACAAACTATAGAAAGTCGTTATGACGTAGAATGTGCATACTTTGTTGATTCCATTTATGAAATAAAACACATTTTCTAAAAACTCGTGTTTTTTTCGAAATCATGTAAACCTTCTAGAAGCTGTGATTTTAAAAAACGGTGGAAGTAAGATTTTCTTATTTCCGGACGAATGCACAAACTATAGAAATTCGTTATGACGTAGAATGTGCATACTTTGTTGAATCCATTTATGAAATAAAACACATTTTCTAAAAACTCGTGTTATTTAAGAAATCATGTAAACCTTCTAGAAGCTGTGATTTTAAAAAACGGTGGAAGCAAGCTTTTCTTATTTCCGGACGCATGCGCAAACTATAGAAATTCGTTATGACGTAGAATGTGCATACTTTGTTGATTCAATTTATGAAATAAAACACATTTTCTAAAAACTCGTGTTTTTTAGGAAATCATGTAAACCTTCTAGAAGCTGTGCTTTCAAAAAATGGTGGAAGTAAGCTTTTCTTATTTCCGGACGCATGCGCAAACTATAGAAATTCGTTATGACATTGAATGTGCATACTTTGTAGATTGAATTTTTGAAATAAAACACATTTTCTAAAAACTCGTGTTTTTTACGAAATCATGTAAACCTTCTAGAAGCTGTGATTTCAAAAAACGGTGGAAGTACGCTTTTCTTATTTCCGGACGCGTGCGCAAACTATAGAAAGTCGTTATGAAGTAGAATGTGCATACTTTGTAGATTCCATTTATGAAATAAAAGACATTTTCTAAAAACTCGTGTTTTTTACGAAATCATTTAAACCTTCTAGAAGCTGTGATTTTAAAAAACAGTGGAAGTAAGATTTTCTTATTTCCGGACGCATGCGCAAACTATAGAAAGTTGTTATGACGTAGAATGTGCATACTTTGTTGATTCCATTTATGAAATAAAACACATTTTCTAAAAACTCGTGTTTTTTAAGAAATCATGTAAACCTTCTAGAAGCTGTGATTTCAAAAAATGGTGGAAGTAAGCTTTTCTTATTTCCGAACACATGCGCAAACTATAGAAAGTCGTTATGACGTAGAATGTGCATACTTTGTAGATTACATTTTCGAAATAAAACACATTTTCTAAAAACTCGTGTTTTTTACGAAATCATGTAAACCTTCTAGAAGCTGTGATTTCAAAAAACGGTGGAAGTAAGATTTTCTTATTTCCGGACGAATGCACAAACTATAGAAATTCGTTATGACGTAGAATGTGCATACTTTGTTGAATCCATTTATGAAATAAAACACATTTTCTAAAAACTCGTGTTTTTTAAGAAATCATGTAAACCTTCTAGAAGCTGTGATTTTAGAAAACGGTGGAAGCAAGCTTTTCTTATTTCCGGACGCATGCGCAAACTATAGAAATTCGTTATGACGTAGAATGTGCATACTTTGTTGATTCCATTTATGAAATAAAACACATTTTCTAAAAACTCGTGTTTTTTAGGAAATCATGTAAACCTTCTAGAAGCTGTGATTTCAAAAAATGGTGGAAGTAAGCTTTTCTTATTTCCGGACGCATGCGCAAACTATAGAAATTCGTTATGACATTGAATGTGCATACTTTGTTGATTCCATTTATGAAATAAAACACATTTTCTAAAAACTCATGTTTTTTACGAAATCATGTAAACCTTCTAGAAGCTGTGATTTTAAAAAATGGGGGAAGTAACCTTTTCTTATTTCCGGATGCATGCGCAAACTATAGAAAGTCGTTATGACGTAGAATGTGCATACTTTGTTGATTCCATTTATGAAACAAAACACATCTTCTAAAAACTCGTGTTTTTTTCGAAATCATGTAAACCTTCTAGAAGCTGTGATTTTAAAAACGGTGGAAGTAAGATTTTCTTATTTCCGGACGAATGCGCAAACTATAGAAATTCGTTATGACATAGAATGTGGGGGAAGTAAAAGACATTTTCTAAAAAACTCGTGTTTTTTACGAAATCACATTTTCTAAAAACTCGTGTTTTTTAGGAAATCATGTAAACCTTCTAGAAGCTGTGATTTCAAAAAATGGTGGAAGTAAGCTTTTCTTATTTCCGGACGCATGCGCAAACTATAGAAATTCGTTATGACATTGAATGTGCATACTTTGTTGATTCCATTTATGAAATAAAACACATTTTCTAAAAACTCATGTTTTTTACGAAATCATGTAAACCTTCTAGAAGCTGTGATTTTAAAAAATGGGGGAAGTAACCTTTTCTTATTTCCGGATGCATGCGCAAACTATAGAAAGTCGTTATGACGTAGAATGTGCATACTTTGTTGATTCCATTTATGAAATAAAAGACATTTTCTAAAAACTCGTGTTTTTTACGAAATCATTTAAACCTTCTAGAAGCTGTGATTTTAAAAAACAGTGGAAGTAAGATTTTCTTATTTCCGGACGCATGCGCAAACTATAGAAATTCGTTATGACATTGAATGTGCATACTTTGTTGATTCCATTTATGAAATAAAACACATTTTCTAAAAACTCATGTTTTTTACGAAATCATGTAAACCTTCTAGAAGCTGTGATTTTAAAAAATGGGGGAAGTAACCTTTTCATATTTCCGGATGCATGCACAAACTATAGAAAGTCGTTATGACGTAGAATGTGCATACTTTGTTGATTCCATTTATGAAATAAAACACATTTTCTAAAAACTCGTGTTTTTTTCGAAATCATGTAAACCTTCTAGAAGCTGTGATTTTAAAAAACGGTGGAAGTAAGATTTTCTTATTTCCGGACGAATGCACAAACTATAGAAATTCGTTATGACGTAGAATGTGCATACTTTGTTGAATCCATTTATGAAATAAAACACATTTTCTAAAAACTCGTGTTTTTTAAGAAATCATGTAAACCTTCTAGAAGCTGTGATTTTAAAAAACGGTGGAAGCAAGCTTTTCTTATTTCCGGACGCATGCGCAAACTATAGAAATTCGTTATGACGTAGAATGTGCATACTTTGTTGATTCCATTTATGAAATAAAACACATTTTCTAAAAACTCGTGTTTTTTAGGAAATCATGTAAACCTTCTAGAAGCTGTGATTTCAAAAAATGGTGGAAGTAAGCTTTTCTTATTTCCGGACGCATGCGCAAACTATAGAAATTCGTTATGACATTGAATGTGCATACTTTGTTGATTCCATTTATGAAATAAAACACATTTTCTAAAAACTCATGTTTTTTACGAAATCATGTAAACCTTCTAGAAGCTGTGATTTTAAAAAATGGGGGAAGTAACCTTTTCTTATTTCCGGATGCATGCGCAAACTATAGAAAGTCGTTATGACGTAGAATGTGCATACTTTGTTGATTCCATTTATGAAACAAAACACATCTTCTAAAAACTCGTGTTTTTTTCGAAATCATGTAAACCTTCTAGAAGCTGTGATTTTAAAAACGGTGGAAGTAAGATTTTCTTATTTCCGGACGAATGCGCAAACTATAGAAATTCGTTATGACATAGAATGTGCATACTTTGTTCAATCCATTTATGAAATAAAACACATTTTCTAAAAACTCGAGTTTTTTGAGAAATCATGTAAACCTTCTAGAGGCTGTGATTTTAAAAAACGGTGGAAGTAAGCTTTTCTTATTTCCGGACGCATGCGCAAACTATAGAAAGTCGTTATGACGTAGAATGTGCATACTTTGTTGATTCCATTTATGAAATAAAACACATTTTCTAAAAACTCGTGTTTTTTAAGAAATCATGTAAACCTTCTAGAAGCTGTGATTTCAAAAAACAGTGGAAGTAAGCTTTTCTTATTTCCGGACGTATGCGCAAACTATAGAAAGTCGTTATGATGTAGAATGTGCATACTTTGTAGATTACATTTTTGAAATAAAACACATTTTCTAAAAACTCGTGTTTTTTACGAAATCATGTAAACCTTCTAGAAGCTGTGATTTCAAAAAACGGTGGAAGTAAGATTTTCTTATTTCCGGACGAATGCGCAAACTATAGAAAGTCGTTATGACGTAGAATGTGCATACTTTGTTGATTCCATTTTTGAAATAAAAGACATTTTCTAAAAACTCGTGTTTTTTAAGAAATCATGTAAACCTTCTAGAAGCTGTGATTTTAAAAAACGGTGGAAGTAAGCTTTTCTTATTTCCGGACGAATGCGCAAACTATAGAAAGTCATTATGACGTAGAATGTGCATACTTTGTTGATTCCATTTATGAAATAAAACACATTTTCTAAAAACTCATGTTTTTTACGAAATCATGTGAACCTTCCAGAAGCTGTGATTTTAAAAAACGGGGGAAGTAACCTTTTCTTATTTCCGGATGCATGCGCAAACTATAGAAAGTCGTTATGACGTAGAATGTGTATACTTTGTTGATTCCATTTATGAAATAAAACACATTTTCTAAAAACTCGTGTTTTTTTCGAAATCATGTAAACCTTCTAGAAGCTGTGATTTTAAAAAACGGTGGAAGTAAGCTTTTCTTATTTCCGGACGAATGCGCAAACTATAGAAATTCGTTATGACGTAGAATGTGCATACTTTGTTGAATCCATTTATGAAATAAAACACATTTTCTAAAAACTCGTGTTTTTTACGAAATCATGTAAACCTTCTAGAAGCTGTGATTTTAAAAAACAGTGGAAGTAAGATTTTCTTATTTCCGGACGAATGCGCAAACTATAGAAAGTCGTTATGACGTAGAATGTGCATGCTTTGTTGATTCCATTTATGAAATAAAACACATTTTCTAAAAACTCGTGTTTTTTAAGAAATCATGTAAACCTTCTAGAAGTTGTGATTTCAAAAAACGGTGGAAGTAAGCTTTTCTTATTTCCGGACAAATGCGCAAACTATAGAAAGTCATTATGACGTAGAATGTGCATACTTTGTTGATTCCATTTATGAAATAAAACACATTTTCTAAAAACTCATGTTTTTTACGAAATCATGTAAACCTTCTAGAAGCTGTGATTTTAAAAAATGGGGGAAGTAACCTTTTCTTTTTTCCGGATGCATGCGCAAACTATAGAAAGTCGTTATGACGTAGAATGTGCATACTTTGTTGATAGCATTTATGAAATAAAACACATTTTCTAAAAACTCGTGTTTTTTTCGAAATCATGTAAACCTTCTAGAAGGTGTGATTTTAAAAAATGGTGGAAGTAAGATTTTCTTATTTCCGGACGAATGCGCAAACTATAGAAATTCGTTATGACGTAGAATGTGCATACTTTGTTGATTCCATTTATGAAATAAAACACATTTTCTAAAAACTCGTGTTTTTTAAGAAATCATGTAAACCTCCTAGAAGCTGTGATTTTAAAAAACGGGGGAAGTAAGCTTTTCTTATTTCCGGACGCATGCGCAAACTATAGAAAGTCGTTATGACGTATAATGTGCATACTTTGTAGATTTCATTTATGAAATAAAACACATTTTCTAAAAACTCGTGTTTTTTACGAAATCATGTAAACCTTCTAGAAGCTGTGATTTCAAAAAACGGTGGAAGTAAGCTTTTCTTATTTCCGGACGCATGCGCAAACTATAGAAAGTCGTTATGACGTAGAATGTGCATACTTTGTAGATTCCATTTATGAAATAAAACACATTTTCTAAGAACTCTTGTTTTTTACAAAATCATGTAAACCTTCTAGAAGCTGTGATTTTAAAAAAGAGTGGAAGTAAGATTTTCTTATTTCCTGACGAATGCGCAAACTATAGAAAGTCGTTATGTCGTAGAATGTGCATACTTTGTTGATTCCATTTATGAAATAAAACACATTTTCTAAAAACTCGTGTTTTTTAAGAAATCATGTAAACCTTCTAGAAGCTGTGATTTTAAAAAACGGTGGAAGTAAGCTTTTCTTATTTCAAGACGAATGCGCAAACTATAGAAAGTCATTATGACGTAGAATGTGCATTCTTTGTTGATTCCATTTATGAAATAAAACACATGTTCTAAAAACTCATGTTTTTTACGAAATCATGTAAACCTTCTAGAAGCTGTGATTTTAAAAAATGGGGGAATTAACCTTTTCTTATTTCCGGATGCATGCGCAAACTATAGAAAGTCGTTATGACGTAGAATGTGCATACTTTGTTGATTCCATTTATGAAATAAAACACATCTTCTAAATACTCGTGTTTTTTTCGAAATCATGTAAACCTTCTAGAAGCTGTGATTTTAAAAACGGTGGAAGTAAGATTTTCTTATTTCCGGACGAATGCGCAAACTATAGAAATCTGTTATGACATAGAATGTGCATACTTTGTTCAATCCATTTATGAAATAAAACACATTTTCTAAAAACTCGTGTTTTTTTAAGAAATCATGTAAACCTTCTAGAAGCTATGATTTTAAAAAACGGTGGAAGTAAGCTTTTCTTATTTCCGGACGAATGCGCAAACTATAGAAAGTCGTTATGACATAGAATGTGCATACTTTGTTGATTCCATTTATGAAATAAAACACATTTTCTAAAAACTCGTGTTTTTTAAGAAATCATGTAAACCTTCTAGAAGCTGTGATTTCAAAAAACGGTGGAAGTAAGCTTTTCTTATTTCCGGATGCATGCGCAAACTATAGAAAGTCGTTATGACGTAGAATGTGCATACTTTGTTGATTCCATTTATGAAATAAAACACATCTTCTAAAAACTCGTGTTTTTTTCGAAATCATGTAAACCTTCTAGAAGCTATGATTTTAAAAACGGTGGAAGTAAGATTTTCTTATTTCCGGACGAATGCGCAAACTATAGAAATTCGTTATGACATAGAATGTGCATACTTTGTTCAATCCATTTATGAAATAAAACACATTTTCTAAAAACTCGTGTTTTTTGAGAAATCATGTAAACCTTCTAGAAGCTGTGATTTTAAAAAACGGTGGAAGTAAGCTTTTCTTATTTCCGGACGCATGCGCAAACTATAGAAAGTCGTTATGACGTAGAATGTGCATACTTTGTTGATTCCATTTATGAAATAAAACACATTTTCTAAAAACTCGTGTTTTTTAAGAAATCATGTAAACCTTCTAGAAGCTGTGATTTCAAAAAACAGTGGAAGTAAGCTTTTCTTATTTCCGGACGTATGCGCAAACTATAGAAAGTTGTTATGACGTAGAATGTGCATACTTTGTAGATTACATTTTTGAAATAAAACACATTTTCTAAAAACTCGTGTTTTTTACGAAATCATGTAAACCTTCTAGAAGCTGTGATTTCAAAAAACGGTGGAAGTAAGATTTTCTTATTTCCGGACGAATGCGCAAACTATAGAAAGTCGTTATGACGTAGAATGTGCATACTTTGTTGATTCCATTTTTGAAATAAAAGACATTTTCTAAAAACTCGTGTTTTTTAAGAAATCATGTAAACCTTCTAGAAGCTGTGATTTTAAAAAACGGTGGAAGTAAGCTTTTCTTATTTCCGGACGAATGCGCAAACTATAGAAAGTCATTATGACGTAGAATGTGCATACTTTGTTGATTCCATTTATGAAATAAAACACATTTTCTAAAAACTCATGTTTTTTACGAAATCATGTAAACCTTCTAGAAGGTGTGATTTTAAAAAACGGGGGAAGTAACCTTTTCTTATTTCCGGATGCATGCGCAAACTATAGAAAGTCGTTATGACGTAGAATGTGTATACTTTGTTGATTCCATTTATGAAATAAAACACATTTTCTAAAAACTCGTGTTTTTTTCGAAATCATGTAAACCTTCTAGAAGCTGTGATTTTAAAAAACGGTGGAAGTAAGCTTTTCTTATTTCCGGACGAATGCGCAAACTATAGAAATTCGTTATGACGTAGAATGTGCATACTTTGTTGAATCCATTTATGAAATAAAACACATTTTCTAAAAACTCGTGTTTTTTACGAAATCATGTAAACCTTCTAGAAGCTGTGATTTTAAAAAACAGTGGAAGTAAGATTTTCTTATTTCCGGACGAATGCGCAAACTATAGAAAGTCGTTATGACGTAGAATGTGCATACTTTGTTGATTCCATTTATGAAATAAAACACATTTTCTAAAAACTCGTGTTTTTTAAGAAATCATGTAAACCTTCTAGAAGTTGTGATTTCAAAAAACGGTGGAAGTAAGCTTTTCTTATTTCCGGACAAATGCGCAAACTATAGAAAGTCATTATGACGTAGAATGTGCATACTTTGTTGATTCCATTGATGAAATAAAACACATTTTCTAAAAACTCATGTTTTTTACGAAATCATGTAAACCTTCTAGAAGCTGTGATTTTAAAAAATGGGGGAAGTAACCTTTTCTTTTTTCCGGATGCATGCGCAAACTATAGAAAGTCGTTATTACGTAGAATGTGCATACTTTGTTGATAGCATTTATGAAATAAAACACATTTTCTAAAAACTCGTGTTTTTTTCGAAATCATGTAAACCTTCTAGAAGGTGTGATTTTAAAAAATGGTGGAAGTAAGATTTTCTTATTTCCGGACGAATGCGCAAACTATAGAAATTCGTTATGACGTAGAATGTGCATACTTTGTTGATTCCATTTATGAAATAAAACACATTTTCTAAAAACTCGTGTTTTTTAAGAAATCATGTAAACCTCCTAGAAGCTGTGATTTTAAAAAACGGGGGAAGTAAGCTTTTCTTATTTCCGGACGCATGCGCAAACTCGTGTTTTTTAAGAAATCATGTAAACCTCCTAGAAGCTATGATTTCAAAAAACGGTGGAAGTAAGCTTTTCTTATTTCCAAATGCATGCGCAAAATATAGAAAGTCGTTATGACGTAGAATGTGCATACTTTGTTGATTCCATTTATGAAATAAAACACATTTTCTAAAAACTCGTGTTTTTTAAGAAATCATGTAAACCTTCTAGAAGCTGTGATTTTAAAAAACGGTGGAAGTAAGCTTTTCTTATTTCCGGACGAATGCGCAAACTATAGAAAGTCATTATGACGTAGAATGTGCATACTTTGTTGATTCTATTTATGAAATAAAACACATTTTCTAAAAACTCATGTTTTTTACGAAATCATGTAAACCTTCTAGAAGCTGTGATTTTAAAAAATGGGGGAAGTAACCTTTTCATATTTCCGGATGCATGCACAAACTATAGAAAGTCGTTATGACGTATAATGTGCATACTTTGTTGATTCCATTTATGAAATAAAACACATTTTCTAAAAACTCGTGTTTTTTTCGAAATCATGTAAACCTTCTAGAAGCTGTGATTTTAAAAAACGGTGGAAGTAAGATTTTCTTATTTCCGGACGAATGCACAAACTATAGAAATTCGTTATGACGTAGAATGTGCATACTTTGTTGAATCCATTTATGAAATAAAACACATTTTCTAAAAACTCGTGTTTTTTAAGAAATCATGTAAACCTTCTAGAAGCTGTGATTTTAAAAAACGGTGGAAGCAAGCTTTTCTTATTTCCGGACGCATGCGCAAACTATAGAAATTCGTTATGACGTAGAATGTGCATACTTTGTTGATTCCATTTATGAAATAAAACACATTTTCTAAAAACTCGTGTTTTTTAGGAAATCATGTAAACCTTCTAGAAGCTGTGATTTCAAAAAATGGTGGAAGTAAGCTTTTCTTATTTCCGGACGCATGCGCAAACTATAGAAATTCGTTATGACATTGAATGTTCATACTTTGTAGATTGAATTTTTTAAATAAAACACATTTTCTAAAAACTCATATTTTTTACGAAATCATGTAAACCTTCTAGAAGCTGTGATTTCAAAAAACGGTGGAAGTACGCTTTTCTTATTTCCGGACGCGTGCGCAAACTATAGAAAGTCGTTATGACGTAGAATGTGCATACTTTGTAGATTCCATTTATGAAATAAAAGACATTTTCTAAAAACTCGTGTTTTTTACGAAATCATGTAAACCTTCTAGAAGCTGTGATTTCAAAAAACGGTGGAAGTAAGCTTTTCTTATTTCCGGACGCATGCGCAAACTATAGAAAGTCGTTATGACGTAGAATGTGCATACTTTGTAGATTCCATTTATGAAATAAAACACATTTTCTGAAAACTCGTGTTTTTTACGAAATCATGTAAACCTTCTAGAAGCTGTGATTTTAAAAAACGGTGGAAGTAAGCTTTCATTATTTCCAGACGCATGCGCAAACTATAGAAAGTCGTTATGACGTAGAATGTGCATACTTTGTAGATTCCATTTATGAAATAAAACACATTTTCTGAAAACTCATGTTTTTTACGAAATCATGTAAACCTTCTAGAAGCTGTGATTTCAAAAAACGGTGGAAGTACGCTTTTCTTATTTCCGGACGCGTGCGCAAACTATAGAAAGTCGTTATGAAGTAGAATGTGCATACTTTGTAGATTCCATTTATGAAATAAAAGACATTTTCTAAAAACTCGTGTTTTTTACGAAATCATGTAAACCTTCTAGAAGCTGTGATTTCAAAAAATGGTGGAAGTAAGATTTTCTTATTTCCGGACGAATGCGCAAACTATAGAAAGTCGTTATGACGTAGAATGTGCATACTTTGTTGATTCCATTTTTGAAATAAAAGACATTTTCTAAAAACTCGTGTTTTTTAAGAAATCATGTAAACCTTCTAGAAGCTGTGATTTTAAAAAACGGTGGAAGTAAGCTTTTCTTATTTCCGGACGAATGCGCAAACTATAGAAAGTCATTATGACGTAGAATGTGCATACTTTGTTGATTCCATTTATGAAATAAAACACATTTTCTAAAAACTCATGTTTTTTACGAAATCATGTAAACCTTCTAGAAGCTGTGATTTTAAAAAACGGGGGAAGTAACCTTTTCTTATTTCCGGATGCATGCGCAAACTATAGAAAGTCGTTATGACGTAGAATGTGTATACTTTGTTGATTCCATTTATGAAATAAAACACATTTTCTAAAAACTCGTGTTTTTTTCGAAATCATGTAAACCTTCTAGAAGCTGTGATTTTAAAAAACGGTGGAAGTAAGCTTTTCTTATTTCCGGACGAATGCGCAAACTATAGAAATTCGTTATGACGTAGAATGTGCATACTTTGTTGAATCCATTTATGAAATAAAACACATTTTCTAAAAACTCGTGTTTTTTACGAAATCATGTAAACCTTCTAGAAGCTGTGATTTTAAAAAACAGTGGAAGTAAGATTTTCTTATTTCCGGACGAATGCGCAAACTATAGAAAGTCGTTATGACGTAGAATGTGCATACTTTGTTGATTCCATTTATGAAATAAAACACATTTTCTAAAAACTCGTGTTTTTTAAGAAATCATGTAAACCTTCTAGAAGTTGTGATTTCAAAAAACGGTGGAAGTAAGCTTTTCTTATTTCCGGACAAATGCGCAAACTATAGAAAGTCATTATGACGTAGAATGTGCATACTTTGTTGATTCCATTTATGAAATAAAACACATTTTCTAAAAACTCATGTTTTTTACGAAATCATGTAAACCTTCTAGAAGCTGTGATTTTAAAAAATGGGGGAAGTAACCTTTTCTTTTTTCCGGATGCATGAGCAAACTATAGAAAGTCGTTATGACGTAGAATGTGCATACTTTGTTGATAGCATTTATGAAATAAAACACATTTTCTAAAAACTCGTGTTTTTTTCGAAATCATGTAAACCTTCTAGAAGGTGTGATTTTAAAAAATGGTGGAAGTAAGATTTTCTTATTTCCGGACGAATGCGCAAACTATAGAAATTCGTTATGACGTAGAATGTGCATACTTTGTTGATTCCATTTATGAAATAAAACACATTTTCTAAAAACTCGTGTTTTTTAAGAAATCATGTAAACCTCCTAGAAGCTGTGATTTTAAAAAACGGGGGAAGTAAGCTTTTCTTATTTCCGGACGCATGCGCAAACTATAGAAAGTCGTTATGACGTAGAATGTGCATACTTTGTAGATTTCATTTATGAAATAAAACACATTTTCTAAAAACTCGTGTTTTTTACGAAATCATGTAAACCTTCTAGAAGCTGTGATTTCAAAAAACGGTGGAAGTAAGCTTTTCTTATTTCCGGACGCATGCGCAAACTATAGAAAGTCGTTATGACGTAGAATGTGCATACTTTGTAGATTCCATTTATGAAATAAAACACATTTTCTAAAAACTCTTGTTTTTTACAAAATCATGTAAACCTTCTAGAAGCTGTGATTTTAAAAAAGAGTGGAAGTAAGATTTTCCTATTTCCTGACGAATGCGCAAACTATAGAAAGTCGTTATGTCGTAGAATGTGCATACTTTGTTGATTCCATTTATGAAATAAAACACATTTTCTAAAAACTCGTGTTTTTTAAGAAATCATGTAAACCTTCTAGAAGCTGTGATTTTAAAAAACGGTGGAAGTAAGCTTTTCTTATTTCAAGACGAATGCGCAAACTATAGAAAGTCATTATGACGTAGAATGTGCATTCTTTGTTGATTCCATTTATGAAATAAAACACATGTTCTAAAAACTCATGTTTTTTACGAAATCATGTAAACCTTCTAGAAGCTGTGATTTTAAAAAATGGGGGAATTAACCTTTTCTTATTTCCGGATGCATGCGCAAACTATAGAAAGTCGTTATGACGTAGAATGTGCATACTTTGATGATTCCATTTATGAAATAAAACACATCTTCTAAATACTCGTGTTTTTTTCGAAATCATGTAAACCTTCTAGAAGCTGTGATTTTAAAAACGGTGGAAGTAAGATTTTCTTATTTCTGGACGAATGCGCAAACTATAGAAATTTGTTATGACATAGAATGTGCATACTTTGTTCAATCCATTTATGAAATAAAACACATTTTCTAAAAACTCGTGTTTTTTTAAGAAATCATGTAAACCTTCTAGAAGCTATGATTTTAAAAAACGGTGGAAGTAAGCTTTTCTTATTTCCGGACGAATGCGCAAACTATAGAAAGTCGTTATGACGTAGAATGTGCATACTTTGTTGATTCCATTTATGAAATAAAACACATTTTCTAAAAACTCGTGTTTTTTAAGAAATCATGTAAACCTTCTAGAAGCTGTGATTTCAAAAAACGGTGGAAGTAAGCTTTTCTTATTTCCGGATGCATGCGCAAACTATAGAAAGTCGTTATGACGTAGAATGTGCATACTTTGTTGATTCCATTTATGAAATAAAACACATCTTCTAAAAACTCGTGTTTTTTTCGAAATCATGTAAACCTTCTAGAAGCTGTGATTTTAAAAACGGTGGAAGTAAGATTTTCTTATTTCCGGACGAATGCGCAAACTATAGAAATTCGTTATGACATAGAATGTGCATACTTTGTTCAATCCATTTATGAAATAAAACACATTTTCTAAAAACTCGTGTTTTTTGAGAAATCATGTAAACCTTCTAGAAGCTGTGATTTTAAAAAACGGTGGAAGTAAGCTTTTCTTATTTCCGGACGCATGCACAAACTATAGAAAGTCGTTATGACGTAGAATGTGCATACTTTGTTGATTCCATTTATGAAATAAAACACATTTTCTAAAAACTCGTGTTTTTTAAGAAATCATGTAAAGCTTCTAGAAGCTGTGATTTCAAAAAACAGTGGAAGTAAGCTTTTCTTATTTCCGGACGTATGCGCAAACTATAGAAAGTCGTTATGACGTAGAATGTGCATACTTTGTAGATTACATTTTTGAAATAAAACACATTTTCTGAAAACTCGTGTTTTTTACGAAATCATGTAAACCTTCTAGAAGCTGTGATTTCAAAAAACGGTGGAAGTACACTTTTCTTATTTCCGGACGCGTGCGCAAACTATAGAAAGTCGTTATGACGTAGAATGTGCATACTTTGTAGATTCCATTTATGAAATAAAAGACATTTTCTAAAAACTCGTGTTTTTTACGAAATCATGTAAACCTTCTAGAAGCTGTGATTTCAAAAAACGGTGGAAGTAAGCTTTTCTTATTTCCGGACGCATGCGCAAACTATAGAAAGTCGTTATGACGTAGAATGTGCATACTTTGTAGATTCCATTTATGAAATAAAACACATTTTCTGAAAACTCGTGTTTTTTACGAAATCATGTAAACCTTCTAGAAGCTGTGATTTTAAAAAACGGTGGAAGTAAGCTTTCATTATTTCCAGACGCATGCGCAAACTATAGAAAGTCGTTATGACGTAGAATGTGCATACTTTGTAGATTCCATTTATGAAATAAAACACATTTTCTGAAAACTCATGTTTTTTACGAAATCATGTAAACCTTCTAGAAGCTGTGATTTCAAAAAACGGTGGAAGTACGCTTTTCTTATTTCCGGACGCGTGCGCAAACTATAGAAAGTCGTTATGAAGTAGAATGTGCATACTTTGTAGATTCCATTTATGAAATAAAAGACATTTTCTAAAAACTCGTGTTTTTTACGAAATCATTTAAACCTTCTAGAAGCTGTGATTTCCAAAAACGGTGGAAGTACGCTTTTCTTATTTCCGGACGCGTGCGCAAACTATAGAAAGTCGTTATGACGTAAATGTGCATACTTTGTAGATTCCATTTATGAAATAAAAGACATTTTCTAAAAACTCGTGTTTTTTACGAAACCATGTAAACCTTCTAGAAGCTGTGATTTCAAAAAACGGTGGAAGTAAGCTTTTCTTATTTCCGGACGCATGCGCAAACTATAGAAAGTCGTTATGACGTAGAATGTGCATACTTTGTAGATTCCATTTATGAAATAAAACACATTTTCTGAAAACTCGTGTTTTTTACGAAATCATGTAAACCTTCTAGAAGCTGTGATTTTAAAAAACGGTGCAAGTAAGCTTTCATTATTTCCAGATGCATGCGCAAACTATAGAAAGTCGTTATGACGTAGAATGTGCATACTTTGTAGATTCCATTTATGAAATAAAACACATTTTCTGAAAACTCATGTTTTTTACGATATCATGTAAACCTTCTAGAAGCTGTGATTTCAAAAAACGGTGGAAGTACGCTTTTCTTATTTCCGGACGTGTGCGCAAACTATAGAAAGTCGTTATGAAGTAGAATGTGCATACTTTGTAGATTCCATTTTTGAAATAAAAGACATTTTCTAAAAACTCGTGTTTTTTACGAAATCATTTAAACCTTCTAGAAGCTGTGATTTTAAAAAACAGTGGAAGTAAGATTTTCTTATTTCCGGACGCATGCGCAAACTATAGAAAGTTGTTATGACGTAGAATGTGCATACTTTGTTGATTCCATTTATGAAATAAAACACATTTTCTAAAAACTCGTGTTTTTTTCGAAATCATGTAAACCTTCTAGAAGCTGTCATTTTAAAAAAGGCTGGAAGTAAGATTTTCTTATTTCCGGACAAATGCGCAAACTATAGAAATTCGTTATGACGTAGAATGTGCATACTTTGTTGAATCCATTTATGAAATAAAACACATTTTCTAAAAACTCGTGTTTTTTAAGAAATCATGTAAACCTTCTAGAAGCTGTGATTTCAAAAAACGGTGGAAGTAAGCTTTTCTTATTTCCGAACGCATGCGCAAACTATAGAAAGTCGTTATGACGTAGAATGTGCATACTTTGTAGATTACATTTTTGAAATAAAACACATTTTCTAAAAACTCGTGTTTTTTACGAAGTCATGTAAACCTTCTAGAAGCTGCGATTTCAAAAAACGGTGGAAGTACGCTTTTCTTATATCCGGACGCGTGCGCAAACTATAGAAAGTCGTTTTGAAGTAGAATGTGCATACTTTGTAGATTCCATTTATGAAATAAAAGACATTTTCTAAAAACTTGTGTTTTTTAAGAAATCATGTAAACCTTCTAGAAGCTGTGATTTTAAAAAACGGGGGAAGTAAGCTTTAATTATTTCCAGACGCATGTGCAAACTATAGAAAGTCGTTATGACGTAGAATGCGCATACTTTGTAGATTCCATTTATGAAATAAAACACATTTTCTGAAAATTCGTGTTTTTTACGAAATCATGTAAACCTTCTAGAAGCTGTGATTTTAAAAAACGGTGGAAGTAAAGCTTTTCTTATTTCCGGATGAATGCGCAAAGTATAGAATGTCGTTATGATGTAGAATGTGCATACTTTGTTGATTCCATTTATGAAATAAAACACATTTTCTAATAACTCGTGTTTTTTACGAAATCATGTAAACCTTCTAGAAGCTGTGATTTTAAAAGACGGTGGAAGTAAGCTTTTCTTATTTCCAGACGCATGCGCAAACTATAGAAAGTTGTTATGATGTAGAATGTGCATACTTTGTAGATTCCATTTATCAAATAAAACAGATTTTCTAAAAACTCGCGTTTTTTAAGAAATCATGTAAACCTTCTAGAAGCTGTGATTTTAAAAAACCGGGGAAGTAAGCTTTTCTTATTTCCAAATGCATGCGCAAAATATAGAAAGTCGTTATGACGTAGAATGTGCATACTTTGTTGATTCCATTTATGAAATAAAACACATTTTCTAAAAACTCGTGTTTTTTAAGAAATCATGTAAACCTTCTAGAAGCTGTGATTTTAAAAAACGGTGGAAGTAAGCTTTTCTTATTTCCGGACGAATGCGCAAACTATAGAAAGTCATTATGAGGTAGAATGTGCATACTTTGTTGATTCTATTTATGAAATAAAACACATTTTCTAAAAACTCATGTTTTTTACGAAATCATGTAAACCTTCTAGAAGCTGTGATTTTAAAAAACGGTGGAAGTAAGATTTTCTTATTTCCGGACGAATGCACAAACTATAGAAATTCGTTATGACGTAGAATGTGCATACTTTGTTGAATCCATTTATGAAATAAAAAACATTTTCTAAAAACTCATGTTTTTTAAGAAATCATGTAAACCTTCTAGAAGCTGTGATTTTAAAAAACGGTGGAAGTAAGCTTTTCTTATTTCCGGACGAATGCGCAAACTATAGAAAGTCGTTATGACGTAGAATGTGCATACTTTCTTGATTCCATTAATTAAATAAAACACATTTTCTAAAAACTCGTGTTTTTTTAAGAAATCATGTAAACCTTCTAGAAGCTGTGATTTTAAAAAACGGAGGAAGTAAGCTTTTCTTATTTCCGGACGAATGCGCAAACTATAGAAAGTCATTATGACGTAGAATGTGCATACTTTGTTGATTCCATTTATGAAATAAAACACATTTTCTAAAAACTCATGTTTTTTACGAAATCATGTAAACCTTCTAGAAGCTGTGATTTTAAAAAATGGGGGAAGTAACCTTTTCTTATTTCCGGATGCATGCGCACACTATAGAAAGTCGTTATGACGTAGAATGTGCATACTTTGTTGATTCCATTTATGAAATAAAACACATCTTCTAAAAACTCGTGTTTTTTACGAAATCATTTAAACCTTCTAGAATCTGTGATTTCAAAAAACGGTGGAAGTACGCTTTTCTTTTTTCCGGACGCGTGCGCAAACTATAGAAAGTCGCTATGACGTAGAATGTGCATACTTTGTAGATTCCATTTATGAAATAAAAGACATTTTCTAAAAACTCGTGTTTTTTACGAAATCATGTAAACCTTCTAGAAGCTGTGATTTCAAAAAACGGTGGAAGTAAGCTTTTCTTATTTCCGGACGAATGCACAAACTATAGAAATTCGTTATGACGTAGAATGTGCATACTTTGTTGAATCCATTTATGAAATAAAAAACATTTTCTAAAAACTCGTGTTTTTTAAGAAATCATGTAAACCTTCTAGAAGCTGTGATTTCAAAAAACGGTGGAAGTAAGCTTTTCTTATTTCCGGACGTATGCGCAAACTATAGAAAGTCGTTATGACGTAGAATGTGCATACTTTGTAGATTACATTTTTGAAATAAAACACATTTTCTAAAAACTCGTGTTTTTTACGAAATCATGTAAACCTTCTAGAAGCTGTGATTTCAAAAAACGGTGGAAGTAAGATTTTCTTATTTCCGGACGAATGCGTTATTTATAGAAAGTCGTTATGACTTAGAATGTGCATACTTTGTTGATTCCATTTTTTAAATAAAAGACATTTTCTAAAAACTCGTGTTTTTTAAGAAATCATGTAAACCTTCTAGAAGCTGTGATTTTAAAAAATGGTGGAAGTAAGCTTTTCTTATTTCCGGACGAATGCGCAAACTATAGAAAGTCATTATGACATAGAATGTGCATACTTTGTTGATTCCATTTATGAAATAAAACACATTTTCTAAAAACTCATGTTTTTTACGAAATCATGTAAACCTTCTAGAAGCTGTGATTTTAAAAAACGGGGGAAGTAACCTTTTCTTATTTCCGGATGCATGCGCAAACTATAGAAAGTCGTTATGACGTAGAATGTGCATACTTTGTTGATTCCATTTATGAAATAAAACACATTTTCTAAAAACTCGTGTTTTTTTTGAAATCATGTAAACCTTCTAGAAGCTGTGATTTTAAAAAACGGTAGAAGTAAGCTTTTCTTATTTCCAGACGCATGCGCAAACTATAGAAAGTCGTTATGACGTAGAATCTGCATACTTTGTTGATTCCATTTATGAAATAAAATACATTTTCTAAAAACTCGTGTTTTTTAAGAAATAATGTAAACCTTCTAGAAGCTGTGATTTCAAAAAACGGTGGAAGTAAGCTTTTCTTATTTCCGGACACATGCGCAAACTATAGAAAGTCGTTATGACGTAGAATGTGCATACTTTGTAGATTACATTTTTGAAATAAAACACATTTTCTAAAAACTCGTGTTTTTTACGAAATCATGTAAACCTTCTAGAAGTTGTGATTTCAAAAAACGGTGGAAGTACGCTTTTCTTATTTCCGGACGCGTTCGCAAACTATAGAAAGTCGTTATGAAGTAGAATGTGCATACTTTGTAAATTCCATTTATGAAATAAAAGACATTTTCTAAAAACTCGTGTTTTTTAAGAAATCATGTAAACCTTCTAGAAGCTGTGATTTTAAAAAACGGGGGAAGTAAGCTTTAATTATTTCCAGACGCATGCGCAAACTATAGAAAGTCGTTATGACGTAGAATGTGCATACTTTGTAGATTCCATTTATGAAATAAAACACATTTTCTGAAAACTCGTGTTTTTTACGAAATCATGTAAACCTTCTAGAAGCGGTGATTTTAAAAAACGGTGGGAGTAAAGCTTTTCTTATTTCCGGATGAATGCGCAAAGTATAGAATGTGGTTATGATGTAGAATGTGCATACTTTGTTGATTCCATTTATGAAATAAAACACATTTTCTAATAACTCGTGTTTTTTACAAAATCATGTAAACCTTCTAGAAGCTGTGATTTTAAAAGACGGTGGAAGTAAGCTTTTCTTATTTCCAGACGCATGCGCAAACTATAGAAAGTCGTTATGATGTAGAATGTGCATACTTTGTAGATTCCATTTATCAAATAAAACAGATTTTCTAAAAACTCGCGTTTTTTAAGAAATGATGTAAACCTTCTAGAAGCTGTGATTTTAAAAAACCGGGGAAGTAAGCTTTTCTTATTTCCAAATGCATGCGCAAAATATAGAAAGTCGTTATGACGTAGAATGTGCATACTTTGTTGATTCCATTTATGAAATAAAACACATTTTCTAAAAACTCGTGTTTTTTAAGAAATCATGTAAACGTTCTAGAAGCTGTGATTTTAAAAAATGGTGGAAGTAAGCTTTTCTTATTTCCGAACGAATGCGCAAACTATAGAAAGTCATTATGACGTAGAATGTGCATACTTTGTTGATTCTATTTATGAAATAAAACACATTTTCTAAAAACTCATGTTTTTTAAGAAATCATGTAAACCTTCTAGAAGCTGTGATTTTAAAAAATGGGGGAAGTAACCTTTTCATATTTCCGGATGCATGCACAAACTATAGAAAGTCGTTATGACGTAGAATGTGCATACTTTGTTGATTCCATTTATGAAATAAAACACATTTTCTAAAAACTCGTGTTTTTTAAGAAATCATGTAAACCTTCTAGAAGCTGTGATTTTAAAAAACGGTGGAAGTAAGCTTTTCTTATTTCCGGACGAATGCGCAAACTATAGAAAGTCATTATGACGTAGAATGTGCATACTTTGTTGATTCTATTTATGAAATAAAACACATTTTCTAAAAACTCATGTTTTTTACGAAATCATGTAAACCTTCTAGAAGCTGTGATTTTAAAAAATGGGTGAAGTAACCTTTTCATATTTCCGGATGCATGCACAAACTATAGAAAGTCGTTATGACGTAGAATGTGCATACTTTGTTGATTCCATTTATTTAATAAAACACATTTTCTAAAAACTCGTGTTTTTTTCGAAATCATGTAAACCTTCTAGAAGCTGTGATTTTAAAAAACGGTGGAAGTAAGATTTTCTTATTTCCGGACGAATGCACAAACTATAGAAATTCGTTATGACGTAGAATGTGCATACTTTGTTGAATCCATTTATGAAATAAAACACATTTTCTAAAAACTCGTGTTTTTTAAGAAATCATGTAAACCTTCTAGAAGCTGTGATTTTAAAAAACGGTGGAAGCAAGCTTTTCTTATTTCCGGACGCATGTGCAAACTATAGAAATTCGTTATGACGTAGAATGTGCATGATTTGTTGATTCCATTTATGAAATAAAACAAATTTTCAAAAAACTCGTGTTTTTTAAGAAATTATGTAAACCTTCTAGAAGCTGTGATTTCAAAAAATGGTGGAAGTAAGCTTTTCTTATTTCCGGACGCATGCGCAAACTATATAAATTCGTTATGACATTGAATGTGCATACTTTGTAGATTGAATTTTTGAAATAAAACACATTTTCTAAAAACTCGTGTTTTTTACGAAATCATGTAAACCTTCTAGAAGCTGTGATTTCAAAAAACGGTGGAAGTACGCTTTTCTTATTTCCGGACGCGTGCGCAAACTATAGAAAGTCGTTATGAAGTAGAATGTGCATACTTTGTAGATTCCATTTATGAAATAAAAGACATTTTCTAAAAACTCGTGTTTTTTACGAAATCATTTAAACCTTCTAGAAGCTGTGATTTTAAAAAACAGTGGAAGTAAGATTTTCTTATTTCCGGACGCATGCGCAAACTATAGAAAGTTGTTATGGCGTAGAATGTGCATACTTTGTTGATTCCATTTATGAAATAAAACACATTTTCTAAAAACTCGTGTTTTTTTCGAAATCATGTAAACCTTCTAGAAGCTGTGATTTTAAAAAAGGGTGGAAGTAAGATTTTCTTATTTCCGGACAAATGCGCAAACTATAGAAATTCGTTATGACGTAGAATGTGCATACTTTGTTGAATCCATTTATGAAATAAAACACATTTTCTAAAAACTCGTGTTTTTTAAGAAATCATGTAAACCTTCTAGAAGCTGTGATTTCAAAAAACGGTGGAAGTAAGCTTTTCTTATTTCCGAACGCATGCGCAAACTATAGAAAGTCGTTATGACGTAGAATGTGCATACTTTGTAGATTACATTTTTGAAATAAAACACATTTTCTAAAAACTCGTGTTTTTTACGAAATCATGTAAACCTTCTAGAAGCTGTGATTTCAAAAAACGGTGGAAGTACGCTTTTCTTATTTCCGGCCGCGTGCGCAAACTATAGAAAGTCGTTTTGAAGTAGAATGTGCATACTTTGTAGATTCCATTTATGAAATAAAAGACATTTTCTAAAAACTCGTGTTTTTTAAGAAATCATGTAAACCTTCTAGAGGCTGTGATTTTAAAAAACGGGGGAAGTAAGCTTTTCTTATTTCCGGACGAATGTGCAAACTATAGAAAGTTGTTATGATGTAGAATGTGCATACTTTGTAGATTCCATTTATCAAATAAAACAGATTTTCTGAAAATTCGTGTTTTTTACGAAATCATGTAAACCTTCTAGAAGCTGTGATTTCAAAAAACGGTGGAAGTAAGCTTTTCTTATTTCCGGACGCATGCGCAAACTATAGAAAGTCGTTATGACGTATAATGTGCATACTTTGTAGATTCCATTTTAAAATAAAACATATTTTCTAAAAACTCGTGTTTTTTACGAAATCATGTAAACCTTCTAGAAGCTGTGATTTTAAAAAACAGTGGAAGTAAGCTTTTCTTATTTCCGGACGCATGCGCAAACTATAGAAAGTCGTTATGACGTAGAATGTGCATACTTTGTTGATTCCATTTATGAAATAAAACACATTTTCTAAAAACTCGTGTTTTTTTCGAAATCATGTAAACCTTCTAGAAGCTGTGATTTTAAAAAAGGGTGGAAGTAAGATTTTCTTATTTCCGAACAAATGCGCAAACTATAGAAATTCGTTATGACGTAGAATTTGCATACTTTGTTGAATCCATTTATGAAATAAAACACATTTTCTAAAAACTCGTGTTTTTTAAGAAATCATGTAAACCTTCTAGAAGCTGTGATTTAAAAAAACGGTGGAAGTAAGCTTTTCTTATTTCCTGACGAATGCGCAAACTATAGAAAGTCGTTATGACGTAGAATGTGCATACTTTGTTGATTCCATTAATTAAATAAAACACATTTTCTAAAAACTCGTGTTTTTTTAAGAAATCATGTAAACCTTCTAGAAGCTGTGATTTTAAAAAACGGAGGAAGTAAGCTTTTCTTATTTCCGGACGAATGCGCAAACTATAGAAAGTCATTATGACGTAGAATGTGCATACTTTGTTGATTCCATTTATGAAATAAAACACATTTTCTAAAAACTCATGTTTTTTACGAAATCATGTAAACCTTCTAGAAGCTGTGATTTTAAAAAATGGGGGAAGTAACCTTTTCTTATTTCCGGATGCATGCGCAAACTATAGAAAGTCGTTATGACGTAGAATGTGCATACTTTGTTGATTCCATTTATGAAATAAAACACATCTTCTAAAAACTGGTGTTTTTTTCGAAATCATGTAAACCTTCTAGAAGCTGTGATTTTAAAAACGGTGGAAGTAAGATTTTCTTATTTCCGGACGAATGCGCAAACTATAGAAATTCGTTATGACATAGAATGTGCATACTTTGTTCAATCCATTTATGAAATAAAACACATTTTCTAAAAACTCGTGTTTTTTGAGAAATCATGTAAACCTTCTAGAAGCTGTGATTTTAAAAAACGGTGGAAGTAAGCTTTTCTTATTTCCGGACGCATGCGCAAACTATAGAAAGTCGTTATGACGTAGAATGTGCATACTTTGTTGATTCCATTTATGAAATAAAACACATTTTCTAAAAACTCGTGTTTTTTAAGAAATCATGTAAATCTTCTAGAACCTGTGATTTCAAAAAACAGTGGAAGTAAGCTTTTCTTATTTCCGGACGTATGCGCAAACTATAGAAAGTCGTTATGACGTAGAATGTGCATACTTTGTAGATTACATTTTTGAAATAAAACACATTTTCTAAAAACTCGTGTTTTTTACGAAATCATGTAAACCTTCTAGAAGCTGTGATTTTAAAAAACGGTGGAAGTAAGATTTTCTTATTTCCGGACGAATGCGCAAACTATAGAAAGTCGTTATGACGTAGAATGTGCATACTTTGTTGATTCCATTTTTGAAATAAAAGACATTTTCTAAAAACTCGTGTTTTTTAAGAAATCATGTAAACCTTCTAGAAGCTGTGATTTTAAAAAACGGTGGAAGTAAGCTTTTCTTATTTCCGGACGAATGCGCAAACTATAGAAATTCGATATGACATAGAATGTGCATACTTTGTTGATTCCATTTATGAAATAAAACACATTTTCTAAAAACTCGTGTTTTTTAAGAAATCATGTAAACCTCCTAGAAGCTGTGATTTTAAAAAACGGGGGAAGTAAGCTTTTCTTATTTCCGGACGCATGCGCAAACTATAGAAAGTCGTTATGACGTAGAATGTGCATACTTTGTAGATTTTATTTATCAAATAAAACACATTTTCTAAAAACTCGTGTTTTTTACGAAATCATGTAAACCTTCTAGAAGCTGTGATTTCAAAAAACGGTGGAAGTAAGCTTTTCTTATTTCCGGACACATGCGCAAACTATAGAAAGTCGTTATGACGTAGAATGTGCATACTTTGTAGATTCCATTTATGAAATAAAACACATTTTCTAAAAACTCTTGTTTTTTACAAAATCATGTAAACCTTCTAGAAGCTGTGATTTTAAAAAAGAGTGGAAGTAAGATTTTCTTATTTCCTGACGAATGCGCAAACTATAGAAAGTCGTTATGTCGTAGAATGTGCATACTTTGTTGATTCCATTTATGAAATAAAACACATTTTCTAAAAACTCGTGTTTTTTAAGAAATCATGTAAACCTTCTAGAAGCTGTGATTTTAAAAAACGGTGGAAGTAAGCTTTTCTTATTTCCAGACGAATGCGCAAACTATAGAAAGTCATTATGACGTAGAATGTGCATTCTTTGTTGATTCCATTTATGAAATAAAACACATTTTCTAAAAACTCATGTTTTTTACGAAATCATGTAAACCTTCTAGAAGCTGTGATTTTAAAAAATGGGGGAATTAACCTTTTCTTATTTCCGGATGCATGCGCAAACTATAGAAAGTCGTTATGACGTAGAATGTGCATACTTTGTTGATTCCATTTATGAAATAAAACACATCTTCTAAATACTCGTGTTTTTTTCGAAATCATGTAAACCTTCTAGAAGCTGTGATTTTAAAAACGGTGGAAGTAAGATTTTCTTATTTCCGGACGAATGCGCAAACTATAGAAATTTGTTCTGACATAGAATGTGCATACTTTGTTCAATCCATTTATGAAATAAAACACATTTTCTAAAAACTCGTGTTTTTTGAGAAATCATGTAAACCTTCTAGAAGCTATGATTTTAAAAAATGGTGGAAGTAAGCTTTTCTTATTTCCGGACGCATGCGCAAACTATAGAAAGTCGTTATGACGTAGAATGTGCATACTTTGTTGATTCCATTTATGAAATAAAACACATTTTCTAAAAACTCGTGTTTTTTAAGAACTCATGTAAACCTTCTAGAAGCTGTGATTTCAAAAAACGGTGGAAGTAAGCTTTTCTTATTTCCGGACGCATGCGCAAACTATAGAAAGTCATTATGACGTAGAATGTGCATACTTTGTTGATTCTATTTATGAAATAAAACACATTTTCTCAAAACTCATGTTTTTTACGAAATCATGTAAACCTTCTAGAAGCTGTGATTTTAAAAAATGGGGGAAGTAACCTTTTCATATTTCCGGATGCATGCACAAACTATAGAAAGTCGTTATGACGTAGAATGTGCATACTTTGTTGATTCCATTTATGAAATAAAACACATTTTCTAAAAACTCGTGTTTTTTAAGAAATCATGTAAACCTTCTAGAAGCTGTGATTTCAAAAAACGGTGGAAGTAAGATTTTCTTATTTCCGGACGAATGCGCAAACTATAGAAATTCGTTATGACGTACAATGTGTTTACTTTGTTGATTCCATTTATGAAATAAAAGACATTTTCTAAAAACTCGTGTTTTTTAAGAAATCATGTAAACCTTCTAGAAGCTGTGATTTTAAAAAAAGGTGGAAGTAAGGTTTTCTTATTTCCGGACGAATGCGCAAACTATAGAAAGTCAATATGACGTAGAATGTGCATACTTTGTTGATTCCATTTATAAAATAAAACACATTTTCTAAAAACTCATGTTTTTTACGAAATCATGTAAACCTTCTAGAAGCTGTGATTTTAAAAAACGGGGGATGTAACCTTTTCTTATTTCCGGATTCATGCGCAAACTATAGAAAGTCGTTATGACGTAGAATGTGCATACTTTGTTGATTCCATTTATGAAATAAAACACATTTTCTAAAAACTCGTGTTTTTTCGAAATCATGTAAACCTTCTAGAATCTGTGATTTTAAAAAAGGGTGGAAGTAAGATTTTCTTATTTCCGGACGAATGCGCAAACTATAGAAATTCGTTATGACGTAGAACGTGCATACTTTGTTGAATCCATTTATGAAATAAAACCCATTTTCTAAAAACTCGTATTTTTTAAGAAATCATGTAAACCTTCTAGAAGCTGTGATTTTAAAAAACGGTGCTAGTAAGCTTTTCTTATTTCCGGACGCATGCACAAACTATAGAAAGTCGTTATGACGTAGAATGTGCATACTTTGTTGATTCCATTTATGAAATAAAACACATTTTTTAAAAACTCGTGTTTTTTAAGAAATCATGTAAACCTTCTAGAAGCTGTGATTTCAAAAAACAGTGGAAGAAAGCTTTTCTTATTTCCGGACGCATGCGCAAACTATAGAAAGTCGTTATGACGTAGAATGTGCATACTTTGTAGATTCCATTTATGAAATAAACGACATTTTCTAAAAACTCGTGTTTTTTAAGAAATCATGTAAACCTTCTAGAAGCTGTGATTTCAAAAAACGGTGGAAGTATGCTTTTCTTATTTCCGGACGCATGCACAAACTATAGAAAGTCGTTATGACGTAGAATGTGCATACTTTGTAGATTCCATTTATGAAATAAAACACATTTTCTAATAACTCGTGTTTTTTACGAAATCATGTAAACCTTCTAGAAGTTGTGATTTTAAAAGACGGTGGAAGTAAGCTTTTCTTATTTCCGGACGCATGCGCAAACTATAGAAAGTCGTTATGATGTAGAATGTGCATACTTTGTAGATTCCATTTATCAAATAAAACACATTTTCTAAAAACTCGCGTTTTTTAAGAAATCATGTAAACCTTCTAGAAGCTGTGATTTTAAAAAACCGGGGAAGTAAGCTTTTCTTATTTCCAAATGCATGCGCAAAATATAGAAAGTCGTTATGATGTAGAATGTGCATACTTTGTTGATTGCATTTATGAAATAAAACACATTTTCTAAAAACTCGTGTTTTTTTCGAAATCATGTAAACCTTCTAGAAGCTGTGATTTTAAAAAAGGGTGTAAGTAAGATTTTCTTATTTCTGGACGAATGCGCAAACTATAGAAATTCGTTATGACGTAGAATGTGCATACTTTGTTGAATCCAATTATGAAATAAAACACATTTTCTAAAAACTCGTGTTTTTTAAGAAATCATGTAAACGTTCTAGAAGCTGTGATTTTAAAAAACGGTGGAAGTAAGCTTTTCTTATTTCCGGACGCATGCGCAAACTATAGAAAGTCGTTATGACGTAGAATGTGCATACTTTGTAGATTTCATTTATGAAATAAAACACATTTTCTAAAAACTCGTGTTTTTTACGAAATCATGTAAACCTTCTAGAAGCTGTGATTTCAAAAAACGGTGGAAGTACGCTTTTCTTATTTACGAACGCGTGCACAAACTATAGAAAGTCGTTATGACGTAGAATGTGCATACTTTGTAGATTCCATTTATGAAACAAAAGACATTTTCTAAAAACTCGTGTTTTTTACGAAATCATGTAAACCTTCTAGAAGCTGTGATTTAAAAAAATGGTGGAAGTAAGCTTTTCTTATTTCCGGTCACATGCGCAAACTATAGAAAGTCGTTATGACGTAGAATGTGCATACTTTGTAGATTCCATTTATGAAATAAAACACATTTTCTAAAAACTCGTGTTTTTTACGAAATCATGTAAACCTTCTAGAAGCTGTGATTTTAAAAAACAGTGGAAGTAAGATTTTCTTATTTTTGGACGAATGCGCAAACTATAGAAAGTCGTTATGACGTAGAATGTGCATACTTTGTTGATTCCATTTATGAAATAAAACACATTTTCTAAAAACTCGTGTTTTTTACGAAATCATGTAAACCTTCTAGAATCTGTGATTTTAAAAAACGGTGGAAGTAAAGCTTTTCTTATTTCCGGATGAATGCGCAAAGTATAGAATGTCGTTATGATGTAGAATGTGTATACTTTGTTGATTCCATTTATGAAATAAAACACATTTTCTAATAACTCGTGTTTTTTACGAAATCATGTAAACCTTCTAGAAGTTGTGATTTTAAAAGACGGTGGAAGTAAGCTTTTCTTATTTCCGGACGCATGCGCAAACTATAGAAAGTCGTTATGATGTAGAATGTGCATACTTTGTAGATTCCATTTATCAAATAAAACACATTTTCTAAAAACTCGCGTTTTTTAAGAAATCATGTAAACCTTCTAGAAGCTGTGATTTTAAAAAACCGGGGAAGTAAGATTTTCTTATTTCCAAATGCATGCGCAAAATATAGAAAGTCGTTATGACGTAGAATGTGCATACTTTGTTGATTCCATTTATGAAATAAAACACATTTTCTAAAAACTCGTGTTTTTTAAGAAATCATGTAAACCTTCTAGAAGCTGTGATTTTAAAAAACGGTGGAAGTAAGCTTTTCTTATTTCCGGACGAATGCGCAAACTATAGAAAGTCATTATGACGTAGAATGTGCATACTTTGTTGATTCCATTTACGAAATAAAACACATTTTCTAAAAACTCATGTTTTTTACGAAATCATGTAAACCTTCTAGAAGCTGTGATTTTAAAAAATGGGGGAAGTAACCTTTTCTTATTTCCGGATGCATGCGCAAACTATATAAAGTCGTTATGACGTAGAATGTGCATACTTTGTTGATTGCATTTATGAAATAAAACACATTTTCTAAAAACTCGTGTTTTTTTCGAAATCATGTAAACCTTCTAGAAGCTGTGATTTCAAAAAACGGTGGAAGTATGCTTTTCTTATTTCCGGACGCATGCACAAACTATAGAAAGTCGTTATGACGTAGAATGTGCATACTTTGTAGATTCTATTTATGAAACAAAAGACATTTTCTAAAAACTCGTGTTTTTTACGAAATCATGTAAACCTTCTAGAAGCTGTGATTTAAAAAAATGGTGGAAGTAAGCTTTTCTTATTTCGGGACGCGTGCACAAACTATAGAAAGTCGTTATGACGTAGAATGTGCATACTTTGTAGATTCCATTTATGAAACAAAAGACATTTTCTAAAAACTCGTGTTTTTTACGAAATCATGTAAACCTTCTAGAAGCTGTGATTTTAAAAGACGGTGGAAGTAAGCTTTTCTTATTTCCGGACGCATGCGCAAACTATAGAAAGTCGTTATGATGTAGAATGTGCATACTTTGTAGATTCTATTTATCAAATAAAACACATTTTCTAAAAACTCGCGTTTTTTAAGAAATCATGTAAACCTTTTAGAAGGTGTGATTTTAAAAGACGGGGGAAGTAAGCTTTTCTTATTTCCGGACGCATGCGCAAACTATAGAAAGTCGTTATGATGTAGAATGTGCATACTTTGTTGATTCCATTTATCAAATCAAACACATTTTCTAAAAACTCATGTTTTTTAAGAAATCATGTAAACCTTCTAGAAGCTGTGATTTAAAAAAACGGGGGAAGTATGCTTTTCGTATTTCCAAATGCATGCGCAAAATATAGAAAGTCGTTATGATGTAGAATGTGCATACTTTGTTGATCCATTTATGAAATAAAACACATTTTCTAAAAACTTATGTTTTTTAAGAAATCATGTAAACCTTCTAGAAGCTGTGATTTTTAAAAACGGGGGAAGTAAGCTTTTCTTATTTCCAAACGCATGTGCAAACTATAGAAAGTCGTTATGACGTAGAATGTGCATACTTTGCTGATTCCATTTATGAAATAAAACACATTTTCTAAAAACACGTGTTTTTTAAGAAATCATGTAAACCTTCTAGAAGCTGTGATTTTTTAAAATGGGGGAAGTAAGCTTTTCTTATTTCCGGACGCATGTGCAAACTATAGAAAGTCGTTATGACGTAGAATGTGCATACTTTGTAGATTTCATTTATGAAATAAAACACATTTTCTAAAAACTCTTGTTTTTTACGAAATCGTGTAAACCTTCTAGAAGTTGTGATTTTAAAAAACAGTGGAAGTAAGATTTTCTTATTTCCGGACGCATGCGCAAACTATAGAAAGTCGTTATGACGTAGAATGTGCATACTTTGTAGATTCCATTTATGAAATAAAACACATTTTCTAAAAACTCTTGTTTTTTACGAAATCATGTAAACCTTCTAGAAGCTGTGATTTTAAAAAACAGTGGAAGTAAGATTTTCTTATTTCCGGACGAATGCGCAAACTATAGAAAGTCGTTATGACGTAGAATGTGCATACTTTGTTGATTCCATTTATGAAATAAAGCACGTTTTCTAAAAACTCGTGTTTTTTACGAAATCATGTAAACCTTCTAGAAGCTGTGATTTTAAAAAACGGTGGAAGTAAGCTTTTCTTATTTCCGGACAAATGCGCAAACTATAGAAAGACATTATGACGTAGAATGTGCATACTTTGTTGATTCCATTTATGAAATAAAACACATTTTCTAAAAACTCGTGTTTTTTTCGAAATCATGTAAACCTTCTAGAAGGTGTGATTTTAAAAAACGATGGAAGTAAGATTTTCTTATTTCCGGACGCATGCGCAAACTATAGAAATTCGTTATGATGTAGAATGTGCATACGTTGTTGATTCCATTTATGAAATAAAACACATTTTCTAAAAACTCGTGTTTTTTTCGAAATCATGTAAACCTCCTAGAAGCTGTGATTTTTAAAAACGGGGGAAGTAAGCTTTTCTTATTTCCAGACGCATGCGCAAACTATAGAAAGTCGTTATGACGTAGAATGTGCATACTTTGTAGATTTCATTGATGAAATAAAACACATTTTCTAAAAACTCGTGTTTTTTACGAAATCATGTAAACCTTCTAGAAGCTGTGATTTCAAAAAACGGTGGAAGTAAGCTTTTCTTATTTCCGGACGCATGCGCAAACTATAGAAATTCGTTATGACGTAGAATGTGCATACTTTGTAGATTACATTTTTGAAATAAAACACATTTTCTAAAAACTCGTGTTTTTTACGAAATCATGTAAACCTTCTAGAAGCTGTGATTTCAAAAAACGGTGGAAGTACGCTTTTCTTATTTCTGGACGCGTGCGCAAACTATAGAAACTCGTTATGACGTAGAATGTGCATACTTTGTAGATTCCATTTATGAAATAAAACACATTTTCTAAAAACTCGTGTTTTTTAAGAAATCATGTAAACCTTCTAGAAGCTGTGATTTTAAAAAACGGTGGAAGTAAGCTTTTCTTATTTCCGGACGAATGCGCAAACTATAGAAAGTCATTATGACATAGAATGTACATACTTTGTTGATTCAATTTATGAAATAAAACACATTTTCTAAAAACTCATGTTTTTTACGAAATCATGTAAACCTTCTAGAAGCTGTGATTTTAAAAAATGGGGGAAGTAACCTTTTCTTATTTCCGGATGCATGCGCAAACTATAGAAAGTCGTTATGACGTAGAATGTGCATACTTTGTTGAATCCAATTATGAAATAAAACACATCTTCTAAAAACTCGTGTTTTTTTCGAAATCATGTAAACCTTCTAGAAGCTGTGATTTTAAAAACGGTGGAAGTAAGATTTTCTTATTTCCGGAGGAATGCGCAAACTATAGAAATTCGTTATGACATAGAATGTGCATACTTTGTTCCATCCATTTATGAAATAAAACACATTTTCTAAAAACTCGTGTTTTTTAAGAAATCATGTAAACCTTCTAGAAGCTGTCATTTGAAAAAACGGTGGAAGTAAGCTTTTCTTATTTCCGGACGCATGCGCAAACTATAGAAAGTCGTTATGACGTAGAATGTGCATACTTTGTTGATTCCATTTATGAAATAAAACACATTTTCTAAAAACTCGTGTTTTTTAAGAAATCATGTAAACCTTCTAGAAGCTGTGATTTAAAAAAACGGTGGAAGTAAGCTTTTCTTATTTCCAGACGCATGCGCAAACTATAGAAAGTCATTATGACGTAGAATGTGCATACTTTGTTGATTCCATTTATGAAATAAAACACATTTTCTAAAAACTCATGTTTTTTACGAAATCATGTAAACCTTCTAGAAGCTGTGATTTTAAAAAATGGGGGAAGTAACCTTTTCTTTTTTCCGGATGCATGCGCAAACTATAGAAAGTCGTTATGACGTAGAATGTGCATACTTTGTTGATAGCATTTATGAAATAAAACACATTTTCTAAAAACTCGTGTTTTTTTCGAAATCATGTAAACCTTCTAGAAGGTGTGATTTTAAAAAATGGTGGAAGTAAGATTTTCTTATTTCCGGACGAATGCGCAAACTATAGAAATTCGTTATGACGTAGAATGTGCATACTTTGTTGATTCCATTTATGAAATAAAACACATTTTCTAAAAACTCGTGTTTTTTAAGAAATCATGTAAACCTCCTAGAAGCTGTGATTTTAAAAAATGGGGGAAGTAAGCTTTTCTTATTTCCGGACGCATGCGCAAACTATAGAAAGTCGTTATGACGTAGGATGTGCATACTTTGTAGATTTCATTTATGAAATAAAACACATTTTCTAAAAACTCGTGTTTTTTACGAAATCATGTAAACCTTCTAGAAGCTGTGATTTCAAAAAACGGTGGAAGTAAGCTTTTCTTATTTCCGGACGCATGCGCAAACTATAGAAAGTCGTTATGACGTAGAATGTGCATACTTTGTAGATTCCATTTATGAAATAAAACACATTTTCTAAAAACTCTTGTTTTTTACAAAATCATGTAAACCTTCTAGAAGCTGTGATTTTAAAAAAGAGTGGAAGTAAGATTTTCTTATTTCCTGACGAATGCGCAAACTATAGAAAGTCGTTATGTCGTAGAATGTGCATACTTTGTTGATTCCATTTATGAAATAAAACACATTTTCTAAAAACTCGTGTTTTTTAAGAAATCATGTAAACCTTCTAGAAGCTGTGATTTTAAAAAACGGTGGAAGTATGCTTTTCTTATTTCCAGACGAATGCGCAAACTATAGAAAGTCATTATGACATAGAATGTGCATACTTTGTTGATTCCATTTATGAAATAAAACACATTTTCTAAAAACTCATGTTTTTTACGAAATCATGTAAACCTTCTAGAAGCTGTGATTTTAAAAAATGGGGGAATTAACCTTTTCTTATTTCCGGATGCATGCCCAAACTATAGAAAGTCGTTATGACGTAGAATGTGCATACTTTGTTGATTCCATTTATGAAATAAAACACATCTTCTAAATACTCGTGTTTTTTTCGAAATCATGTAAACCTTCTAGAAGCTGTGATTTTAAAAACGGTGGAAGTAAGATTTTCTTATTTCCGGACGAATGCGCAAACTATAGAAATTTGTTATGACATAGAATGTGCATACTTTGTTCAATCCATTTATGAAATAAAACACATTCTCTAAAAACTCGTGTTTTTTGAGAAATCATGTAAACCTTCTAGAAGCTGTGATTTTAAAAAACGGTGGAAGTAAGCTTTTCTTATTTCCGGACGCATGCGCAAACTATAGAAAGTCGTTATGACGTAGAATGTGCATACTTTGTTGATTCGATTTATGAAATAAAACACATTTTCTAAAAACTCGTGTTTTTTAAGAAATCATGTAAACCTTCTAGAAGCTGTGATTTCAAAAAACGGTGGAAGTAAGCTTTTCTTATTTCCGGACGCATGCGCAAACTATAGAAAGTCATTATGACATAGAATGTGCATACTTTGTTGATTCTATTTATGAAATAAAACACATTTTCTCAAAACTCATGTTTTTTACGAAATCATGTAAACCTTCTAGAAGCTGTGATTTTAAAAAATGGGGAAGTAACCTTTTCATATTTCCGGATGCATGCACAAACTATAGAAAGTCGTTATGACGTAGAATGTGCATACTTTGTTGATTCCATTTATGAAATAAAACACATTTTCTAAAAACTCGTGTTTTTTACGAAATCATGTAAACCTTCTAGAAGCTGTGATTTCAAAAAACGGTGGAAGTAAGATTTTCTTATTTCCGGACGAATGCGCAAACTATAGAAATTCGTTATGACGTACTATGTGTATACTTTGTTGATTCCATTTATGAAATAAAAGACATTTTCTAAAAACTCGTGTTTTTTGAGAAATCATGTAAACCTTCTAGAAGCTGTGATTTTAAAAAACGATGGAAGTAAGCTTTTCTTATTTCCGGACGAATGCGCAAACTATAGAAAGTCAATATGACGTAGAATGTGCATACTTTGTTGATTCCATTTATAAAATAAAACACATTTTCTAAAAACTCATGTTTTTTACGAAATCATGTAAACCTTCTAGAAGCTGTGATTTTAAAAAACGGGGGATGTAACCTTTTCTTATTTCCGGATGCATGCGCAAACTATAGAAAGTCGTTATGACGTAGAATGTGCAAACTTTGTTGATTCCATTTATGAAATAAAACACATTTTCTAAAAACTCGTGTTTTTTTCGAAATCATGTAAACCTTCTAGAATCTGTGATTTTAAAAAAGGGTGGAAGTAAGATTTTCTTATTTCCGGACGAATGCGCAAACTATAGAAATTCGTTATGACGTAGAATGTGCATACTTTGTTGAATCCATTTATGAAATAAAACCCATTTTTTAAAAACTCGTATTTTTTAAGAAATCATGTAAACCTTCTAGAAGCTGTGATTTTAAAAAACGGTGGAAGTAAGCTTTTCTTATTTCCGGACGCATGCGCAAACTATAGAAAGTCGTTATGACGTAGAATGTGCATACTTTGTTGATTCCATTTATGAAATAAAACACATTTTTTAAAAACTCGTGTTTTTTAAGAAATCATGTAAACCTTCTAGAAGCTGTGATTTCAAAAAACGGTGGAAGTAAGCTTTTCTTATTTCCGGACGCATGCACAAACTATAGAAAGTCGTTATGACGTAGAATGTGCATACTTTGTAGATTACATTTTTGAAATAAAACACTTTTTCTAAAAACTCGTGTTTTTTACGAAATCATGTAAACCTTCTAGAAGCTGTGATTTCAAAAAACGGTGGAAGTACGCTTTTCTTATTTCCGGACGCGTGCGCAAACTATAGAAAGTCGTTATGACGTAGAATGTGCATACTTTGTAGATTCCATTTATGAAATAAAACACATTTTCTGAAAACTCGTGTTTTTTACGAAATCATGTAAACCTTCTAGAATCTGTGATTTTAAAAAACGGTGGAAGTAAAGCTTTTCTTATTTCCGGATGAATGCGCAAAGTATAGAATGTCGTTATGATGTAGAATGTGCATACTTTGTTGATTCCATTTATGAAATAAAACACATTTTCTAATAACTCGTGTTTTTTACGAAATCATGTAAACCTTCTAGAAGTTGTGATTTTAAAAGACGGTGGAAGTAAGCTTTTCTTATTTCCGGACGCATGCGCAAACTATAGAAAGTCATTATGATGTAGACTGTGCATACTTTGTAGATTCCATTTATCAAATAAAACACATTTTCTAAAAACTCGCGTTTTTTAAGAAATCATGTAAACCTTCTAGAAGCTGTGATTTTAAAAAACCGGGGAAGTAAGCTTTTCTTATTTCCAAATGCATGCGCAAAATATAGAAAGTCGTTATGACGTAGAATGTGCATACTTTGTTGATTCCATTTATGAAATAAAACACATTTTCTAAAAACTCGTGTTTTTTAAGAAATCATGTAAACCTTCTAGAAGCTGTGATTTTAAAAAACGGTGGAAGTAAGCTTTTCTTATTTCCGGACGAATGCGCAAACTATAGAAAGTCATTATGACATAGAATGTGCATACTTTGTTGATTCCTTTTATGAAATAAAACACATTTTCTAAAAACTCATGTTTTTTACGAAATCATGTAAACCTTCTAGAAGCTGTGATTTTAAAAAATGGGGGAAGTAACCTTTTCTTATTTCCGGATGCATGCGCAAACTATATAAAGTCGCTATGACGTAGAATGTGCATACTTTGTTGATTGCATTTATGAAATAAATCACATTTTCTAAAAACTCGTGTTTTTTTCGAAATCATGTAAACCTTCTAGAAGCTGTGATTTTAAAAAAGGGTGGAAGTAAGATTTTCTTATTTCCGGACGAATGCGCAAACTATAGAAATTCGTTATGACGTAGAACGTGCATACTTTGTTGAATCCAATTATGAAATAAAACACATTTTCTAAAAACTCGTGTTTTTTAAGAAATCATGTAAACGTTCTAGAAGCTGTGATTTTAAAAAACGGTGGAAGTAAGCTTTTCTTATTTCCGGACGCATGCGCAAACTATAGAATGTCGTTATGACGTAGAATGTGCATACTTTGTAGATTTCAATTATGAAATAAAACAAATTTTCTAAAAACTCGTGTTTTTTACGAAATCATGTAAACCTTCTAGAAGCTGTGATTTCAAAAAACGGTGGAAGTACGCTTTTCTTATTTCCGGACGCGTGCACAAACTATAGAAAGTCGTTATGACGTAGAATGTGCATACTTTGTAGATTCCATTTATGAAACAAAAGAAATTTTCTAAAAACTCGTGTTTTTTACGAAATAATGTAAACCTTCTAGAAGCGGTGATTTAAAAAAATGGTGGAAGTAAGCTTTTCTTATTTCCGGACGCATGCGCAAACTATAGAAAGTCGTTATGACGTAGAAAGTGCATACTTTGTAGATTCCATTTATGAAATAAAACACATTTTCTAAAAACTCGTGTTTTTTATGAAATCATGTAAACCTTCTAGAAGCTGTGATTTTAAAAAACAGTGGAAGTAAGATTTTCTTATTTTTGGACGAATGCGCAAACTATAGAAAGTCGTTATGACGTAGAATGTGCATACTTTGTTGATTCCATTTATGAAATAAAACACATTTTCTAAAAACTCGTGTTTTTTACGAAATCATGTAATCCTTCTAGAAGCTGTGATTTTAAAAAAGGGTGGAAGTAAGATTTTCTTATTTCCGGACAAATGCGCAAACTATAGAAATTCGTTATGACGTAGAATGTGCATACTTTGCTGAATCCATTTATGAAATAAAACACATTTTCTAAAAACTCGAGTTTTTTTCGAAATCATGTAAACCTTCTAGAAGCTATGATTTTAAAAAATGGTGGAAGTAAGATTTTCTTATTTCCGGACGCATGCGCAAACTATAGAAAGTCGTTATGACGTAGAATGTGCATACTTTGTAGATTACATTTTTGAAATAAAACACATTTTCTAAAAACTTGTGTTTTTTACGAAATCATGTAAACCTTCTAGAAGCTGTGATTTCAAAAAACGGTGGAAGCACGCTTTTCTTATTTCCGGCCGCGTGCGCAAACTATAGAAAGTCGTTTTGAAGTAGAATGTGCATACTTTGTAGATTCCATTTATGAAATAAAAGACATTTTCTAAAAACTCGTGTTTTTTAAGAAATCATGTAAACCTTCTAGAAGCTGTGATTTAAAAAAACGGGGGAAGTAAGCTTTAATTATTTCCAGACGCATGTGCAAACTATAGAAAGTTGTTATGATGTAGAATGTGCATACTTTGTAGATTCCATTTATCAAATAAAACAGATTTTCTGAAAATTCGTGTTTTTTACGAAATCATGTAAACCTTCTAGAAGCTGTGATTTTAAAAAACGGTGGAAGTAAAGCTTTTCTTATTTCCGGATGAATGCGCAAAGTATAGAATGTCGTTATGATGTAGAATGTGCATACTTTGTTGATTCCATTTATGAAATAAAACACATTTTCTAATAACTCGTGTTTTTTAGGAAATCATGTAAACCTTCTAGAAGCTGTGATTTTAAAAGACGGTGGAAGTAAGCTTTTCTTATTTCCAGACGCATGCACAAACTATAGAAAGTTGTTATGATGTAGAATGTGCATACTTTGTAGATTCCATTTATCAAATAAAACAGATTTCCTAAAAACTCGCGTTTTTTAAGAAATCATGTAAACCTTCTAGCAGCTGTGATTTTAAAAAACCGGGGAAGTAAGCTTTTCTTATTTTCAAATGCATGCGCAAAATATAGAAATTCGTTATGACGTAGAATGTTCATACTTTGTTGATTCCATTTATGAAATAAAATACATTTTCTAAAAGCTCGTGTTTTTTAAGAAATCATGTAAACCTTCTAGAAGCTGTGATTTTAAAAAACGGTGGAAGTACGCTTTTCTTATTTCCGGACGCGTGCGCAAACTATAGAAAGTCGTTATGAAGTAGAATGTGCATACTTTGTAGATTCCATTTATGAAATAAAAGACATTTTCTAAAAACTCGTGTTTTTTAAGAAATCATTTAAACCTTCTAGAAGCTGTGATTTTAAAAAACAGGGGAAGTAAGCTTTAATTATTTCCAGACGCATGTGCAAACTATAGAAAGTCGTTATGACGTAGAATGTGCATACTTTATAGATTCCATTTATGAAATAAAACACATTTTCTGAAAACTCGTGTTTTTTACGAAATCATGTAAACCTTCTAGAATCTGTGATTTTAAAAAACGGTGGAAGTAAAGCTTTTCTTATTTCCGGATGAATGCGCAAAGTATAGAATGTCGTTATGATGTAGAATGTGGATACTTTGTTGATTCCATTTATGAAATAAAACACATTTTCTAATATCTCATGTTTTTTACGAAATCATGTAAACCTTCTAGAAGTTGTGATTTTAAAAGACGGTGGAAGTAAGCTTTTCTTATTTCCGGACGCATGCGCAAACTATAGAAAGTCGTTATGATGTAGAATGTGCATACTTTGTAGCTTCCATTTATCAAATAAAACACATTTTCTAAAAACTCGCGTTTTTTAAGAAATCATGTAAACCTTCTAGAAGCTGTGATTTTAAAAAACCGGGGAAGTAAGCTTTTCTTATTTCCAAATGCATGCGCAAAATATAGAAAGTCGTTATGACGTAGAATGTGCATACTTTGTTGATTCCATTTATGAAATAAAACACATTTTCTAAAAACTCGTGTTTTTTAAGAAATCATGTAAACCTTCTAGAAGCTGTGATTTTAAAAAACGGTGGAAGTAAGCTTTTCTTATTTCCGGACGAATGCGCAAACTATAGAAAGTCATTATGACGTAGAATGTGCATACTTTGTTGATTCCATTTATTAAATAAACCACATTTTCTAAAAACTCATGTTTTTTACGAAATCATGTAAACCTTCTAGAAGCTGTGATTTTAAAAAATGGGGGAAGTAACCTTTTCTTATTTCCGGATGCATGCGGAAACTATATAAAGCCGTTATGACGTAGAATGTGCATACTTTGTTGATTGCATTTATGAAATAAAACACATTTTCTAAAAACTCGTGTTTTTTTCGAAATCATGTAAACCTTCTAGAAGCTGTGATTTTAAAAAAGGGTGGAAGTAAGATTTTCTTATTTCCGGACGAATGCGCAAACTATAGAAATTCGTTATTTCGTAGAATGTGCATACTTTGTTGAATCCAATTATGAAATAAAACACATTTTCTAAAAACTCGTGTTTTTTAAGAAATCATGTAAACGTTCTAGAAGCTGTGATTTTAAAAAACGGTGGAAGTAAGCTTTTCTTATTTCCGGACGCATGCGCAAACTATAGAAAGTCGTTATGACGTAGAATGTGCATACTTTGTAGATTTCATTTATGAAATAAAACACATTTTCTAAAAACTCGTGTTTTTTACGAAATCATGTAAACCTTCTAGAAGCTGTGATTTCAAAAAACGATGGAAGTACGCTTTTCTTATTTCCGGACGCGTGCACAAACTATAGAAAGTCGTTATGACGTAGAATGTGCATACTTTGTAGATTCCATTTATGAAACAAAAGACATTTTCTAAAAACTCGTGTTTTTTACGAAATCATGTAAACCTTCTAGAAGCGGTGATTTAAAAAAATGGTGGAAGTAAGCTTTTCTTATTTCCGGACGCATGCGCAAACTATAGAAAGTCGTTATGACGTAGAATGTGCATACTTTGTAGATTCCATTTATGAAATAAAACACATTTTCTAAAAACTCGTGTTTTTTACGAAATCATGTAAACCTTCTAGAAGCTGTGATTTTAAAAAACAGTGGAAGTAAGATTTTCTTATTTTTGGACGAATGCGCAAACTATAGAAAGTCGTTATGACGTAGAATGTGCATACTTTGTTGATTCCATTTATGAAATAAAACACATTTTCTAAAAACTCGTGTTTTTTACGAAATCATGTAATCCTTCTAGAAGCTGTGATTTTAAAAAAGGGTGGAAGTAAGATTTTCTTATTTCCGGACGCATGCGCAAACTGTAGAAATTCGTTATGACGTAGAATGTGCATACTTTGCTGAATCCATTTATGAAATAAAACACATTTTCTAAAAACTCGTGTTTTTTTCGAAATCATGTAAACCTTCTAGAAGCTATGATTTTAAAAAATGGTGGAAGTAAGCTTTTCTTATTTCCGGACGCATGCGCAAACTATAGAAAGTCATTATGACGTAGAATGTGCATACTTTGTAGATTACATTTTTGAAATAAAACACATTTTCTAAAAACTCGTGTTTTTTACGAAATCATGTAAACCTTCTAGAAGCTGTGATTTCAAAAAACGGTGGAAGTACGCTTTTCTTATTTCCGGCCACGTGCGCAAACTATAGAAAGTCGTTTTGAAGTAGAATGTGCATACTTTGTAGATTCCATTTATGAAATAAAAGACATTTTCTAAAAACTCGTGTTTTTTAAGAAATCATGTAAACCTTCTAGAAGCTGTGATTTAAAAAAACGGGGGAAGTAAGCTTTAATTATTTCCAGACGCATGTGCAAACTATAGAAAGTTGTTATGATGTAGAATGTGCATACTTTGTAGATTCCATTTATCAAATAAAACAGATTTTCTGAAAATTCGTGTTTTTTACGAAATCATGTAAACCTTCTAGAAGCTGTGATTTTAAAAAACGGTGGAAGTAAAGCTTTTCTTATTTCCGGATGAATGCGCAAAGTATAGAATGTCGTTATGATGTAGAATGTGCATACTTTGTTGATTCCATTTATGAAATAAAACACATTTTCTAATAACTCGTGTTTTTTACGAAATCATGTAAACCTTCTAGAAGCTGTGATTTTAAAAGACGGTGGAAGTAAGCTTTTCTTATTTCCAGACGCATGCGCAAACTATAGAAAGTTGTTATGATGTAGAATGTGCATACTTTGTAGATTCCATTTATCAAATAAAACAGATTTTCTAAAAACTCGCGCTTTTTAAGAAATCATGTAAACCTTCTAGAAGCTGTGATTTTAAAAAACCGGGGAAGTAAGCTTTTCTTATTTTCAAATGCATGCGCAAAATATAGAAAGTCGTTATGACGTAGAATGTGCATACTTTGTTGATTCCATTTATGAAATAAAATACATTTTCTAAAAACTCGTGTTTTTTACGAAATCATGTAAACCTTCTAGAAGCTGTGATTTTAAAAAACGGTGGAAGTACGCTTTTCTTATTTCCAGACGCGTGCGCAAACTATAGAAAGTCGTTATGAAGTAGAATGTGCATACTTTGTAGATTCCATTTATGAAACAAAAGACATTTTCTAAAAACTCGTGTTTTTTAAGAAATCATTTAAACCTTCTAGAAGCTGTGATTTTAAAAAACAGGGGAAGTAAGCTTTAATTATTTCCAGACGCATGCACAAACTATAGAAAGTCGTTATGACGTAGAATGTGCATACTTTGTAGATTCCATTTATGAAATAAAACACATTTTCTGAAAACTCGTGTTTTTTACGAAATCATGTAAACCTTCTAGAATCTGTGATTTTAAAAAACGGTGGAAGTAAAGCTTTTCTTATTTCCGGATGAATGCGCAAAGTATAGAATGTCGTTATGATGTAGAATGTGCATACTTTGTTGATTCCATTTATGAAATAAAACACATTTTCTAATAACTCGTGTTTTTTACGAAATCATGTAAACCTTCTAGAAGTTGTGATTTTAAAAGACGGTGGAAGTAAGCTTTTCTTATTTCCGGACGCATGCGCAAACTATAGAAAGTCGTTATGATGTAGAATGTGCATACTTTGTAGATTCCATTTATCAAATAAAACACATTTTCTAAAAACTCGCGTTTTTTAAGAAATCATGTAAACCTTCTAGAAGCTGTGATTTTAAAAAACCGGGGAAGTAAGCTTTTCTTATTTCCAAATGCATGCGCAAAATATAGAAAGTCATTATGACGTAGAATGTGCATACTTTGTTGATTCCATTTATGAAATAAAACACATTTTCTAAAAACTCGTGTTTTTTAAGAAATCATGTAAACCTTCTAGAAGCTGTGATTTTAAAAAACGGTGGAAGTAAGCTTTTCTTATTTCCGGACGAATGCGCAAACTATAGAAAGTCATTATGACGTAGAATGTGCATACTTTGTTGATTCCATTTATGAAATAAAACACATTTTCTAAAAACTCATGTTTTTTACGAAATCATGTAAACCTTCTAGAAGCTGTGATTTTAAAAAATGGGGGAAGTAACCTTTTCTTATTTCCGGATGCATGCGCAAACTATATAAAGTCGTTATGACGTAGAATGTGCATACTTTGTTGATTGCATTTATGAAATAAAACACATTTTCTAAAAACTCGTGTTTTTTTCAAAATCATGTAAACCTTCTAGAAGGTGTGATTTTAAAAAAGGGTGGAAGTAAGATTTTCTTATTTCCGGACGAATGCGCAAACTATAGAAATTCGTTATGACGTAGAATGTGCATACTTTGTTGAATCCAATTATGAAATAAAACACATTTTCTAAAAACTCGTGTTTTTTAAGAAATCATGTAAACGTTCTAGAAGCTGTGATTTTAAAAAACGGTGGAAGTAAGCTTTTCTTCTTTCCGGACGCATGTGCAAACTATAGAAAGTCGTTATGACGTAGAATGTGCATACTTTGTAGATTTCATTTATGAAATAAAACACATTTTCTAAAAACTCGTGTTTTTTACGAAATCATGTAAACCTTCTAGAAGCTGTGATTTCAAAAAACGGTGGAAGTACGCTTTTCTTATTTCCGGACGCATGCGCAAACTATAGAAAGTCGTTATGACGTAGAATGTGCATACTTTGTAGATTCCATTTATGAAATAAAACACATTTTCTAAAAACTCGTGTTTTTTACGAAATCATGTAAACCTTCTAGAAGCTGTGATTTTAAAAAATGGGGGAAGTAACCTTTTCTTATTTTTGGATGCATGCACAAACTATAGAAAGTCGTTATGACGTAGACTGTGCATACTTTGTTGATTCCATTTATGAAATAAAACACATTTTCTAAAAACTCGTGTTTTTTACGAAATCATGTAAACCTTCTAGAAGCTGTGATTTCAAAAAACGGTGGAAGTAAGATTTTCTTATTTCCGGACGAATGCGCAAACTATAGAAATTCGTTATGACATACAATGTCTATACTTTGTTGATTCCATTTATGAAATAAATGACATTTTCTAAAAACTCGTGTTTTTTAAGAAATCATGTAAACCTTCTAGAAGCTGTGATTTTAAAAAACGGTGGAAGTAAGCTTTTCTTATTTCCGGACGAATGCGCAAACTATAGAAAGTCAATATGACGTAGAATGTGCATACTTTGTTGATTCCATTTATAAAATAAAACACATTTTCTAAAAACTCATGTTTTTTACGAAATCATGTAAACCTTCTAGAAGCTGTGATTTTAAAAAACGGGGGATGTAACCTTTTCTTATTTCCGGATGCATGCGCAAACTATAGAAAGTCGTTATGATGTAGAATGTGCATACTTTGTTGATTCCATTTATGAAATAAAACAAATTTTCTAAAAACTCGTGTTTTTTTCGAAATCATGTAAACCTTCTAGAATCTGTGATTTTAAAAAAGGGTGGAAGTAAGATTTTCTTATTTCCGGACGAATGCGCAAACTATAGAAATTCGTTATGACGTAGAATGTGCATACTTTGTTGAATCCATTTATGAAATAAAACCCATTTTCTAAAAACTCGTATTTTTTAAGAAATCATGTAAACCTTCTAGAAGCTGTGATTTTAAAAAACGGTGGAAGTAAGCTTTTCTTATTTCCGGACGCATGCGCAAACTATAGAAAGTCGTTATGACGTAGAATGTGCATACTTTGTTGATTCCATTTATGAAATAAAACACATTTTTTAAAAACTCGTGTTTTTTAAGAAATCATGTAAACCTTCTAGAAGCTGTGATTTCAAAAAACGGTGGAAGTAAGCTTTTCTTATTTCCGGACGCATGCGCAAACTATAGAAATTCATTATGACGTAGAATGTGCATACTTTGTAGATTACATTTTTGAAATAAAACACATTTTCTAAAAACTCGTGTTTTTTACGAAATCATGTAAACCTTCTAGAAGCTGTGATTTCAAAAAACGGTGGAAGTAAGCTTTTCTTATTTCCGGACGAATGCGCAAACTATAGAAAGTCATTATGACGTAGAATGTGCATACTTTGTTGATTCTATTTATGAAATAAAACACATTTTCTAGAAACTCATGTTTTTTACGAAATCATGTAAACCTTCTAGAAGCTGTGATTTTAAAAAACGGTGGAAGTAAGATTTTCTTATTTCCGGACGAATGCACAAACTATAGAAATTCGTTATGACGTAGAATGTGCATACTTTGTTGAATCCATTTATGAAATAAAATATTTTTTCTAAAAACTCGTGTTTTTTAAGAAATCATGTAAACCCTCTAGAAGCTGTGATTTTAAAAAACGGTGGAAGTAAGCTTTTCTTATTTCCGGATGCATACGCAAACTATAGAAAGTCGTTATGACGTAGAATGTGCATACTTTGTTGATTCCATTTATGAAATAAAACACATTTTCTAAAAACTCGTGTTTTTTAGGAAATCATGTAAACCTTCTAGAAGCTGTGATTTCAAAAAATGGTGGAAGTAAGCTTTTCTTATTTCCGGACGCATGCGCAAACTATAGAAATTCGTTATGACATTGAATGTGCATACTTTGTAGATTGAATTTTTGAAATAAAACACATTTTCTAAAAACTCGTGTTTTTTACGAAATCATGTGAACCTTCTAGAAGCTGTGATTTCAAAAAACGGTGGAAGTACGCTTTTCTTTTTTCCGGACGCGTGCGCAAACTATAGAAAGTCGTTATGACGTAGAATGTGCATACTTTGTAGATTCCATTTATGAAATAAAAGACATTTTCTAAAAACTCGTGTTTTTTACGAAATCATGTAAACCTTCTAGAAGCTGTGATTTTAAAAAACAGTGGAAGTAAGCTTTTCTTATTTCCGGACGCATGCGCAAACTATAGAAAGTCGTTATGACGTAGAATGTGCATACTTTGTTGATTCCATTTATGAAGTAAAACACATTTTCTAAAAACTCGTGTTTTTTTCGAAATCATGTAAACCTTTTAGAAGCTGTGATTTTAAAAAAGGGTGGAAGTAAGATTTTCTTATTTCCCGACAAATGCGCAAACTATAGAAATTCGTTATGACGTAGAATTTGCATACTTTGTTGAATCCATTTATGAAATAAAACACATTTTCTAAAAACTCGTGTTTTTTAAGAAATCATGTAAACCTTCTAGAAGCTGTGATTTTAAAAAACGGTGGAAGTAAGCTTTTCTTATTTCCTGACGAATGCGCAAACTATAGAAAGTCGTTATGACGTAGAATGTGCATACTTTGTTGATTCCATTAATTAAATAAAACACATTTTCTAAAAACTCGTGTTTTTTTAAGAAATCATGTAAACCTTCTAGAAGCTGCGGTTTTAAAAAACGGAGGAAGTAAGCTTTTCTTATTTCCGGACGAATGCGCAAACTATAGAAAGTCATTATGACGTAGAATGTGCATACTTTGTTGATTCCATTTATGAAATAAAACACATTTTCTAAAAACTCATGTTTTTTACGAAATCATGTAAACCTTCTAGAAGCTGTGATTTTAAAAAATGGGGGAAGTAACCTTTTCTTATTTCCGGATGCATGCGCAAACTATAGAAAGTCGTTATGACGTAGAATGTGCATACTTTGTTCAATCCATTTATGAAATAAAACACATTTTCTAAAAACTCGTGTTTTTTGAGAAATCATGTAAACCTTCTAGAAGCTGTGATTTTAAAAAACGGTGGAAGTAAGCTTTTCTTATTTCCGGACGCATGCGCAAACTATAGAAAGTCGTTATGACGTAGAATGTGCATACTTTGTTGATTCCATTTATGAAATAAAACACATTTTCTAAAAAATCGTGTTTTTTAAGAAATCATGTGAACCTTCTAGAAGCTGTGATTTCAAAAAACGGTGGAAGTAAGCTTTTCTTATTTCCGGACGCATGCGCAAACTATAGAAAGTCATTATGACGTAGAATGTGCATACTTTGTTGATTCTATTTATGAAATAAAACACATTTTCTCAAAACTCATGTTTTTTACGAAATCATGTAAACCTTCTAGAAGCTGTGATTTTAAAAAATGGGGGAAGTAACCTTTTCATATTTCCGGATGCATGCACAAACTATAGAAAGTCGTTATGACGTAGAATGTGCATACTTTGTTGATTCCATTTATGAAATAAAACACATTTTCTAAAAACTCGTGTTTTTTACGAATTCATGTAAACCTTCTAGAAGCTGTGATTTCAAAAAACGGTGGAAGTAAGATTTTCTTATTTCCGGACGAATGCGCAAACTATAGAAAGTCAATATGACGTAGAATGTGCATACTTTGTTGATTCCATTTGTAAAATAAAACACATTTTCTAAAAACTCATGTTTTTTACGAAATCATGTAAACCTTCTAGAAGCTGTGATTTTAAAAAACGGTGGATGTAACCTTTTCTTATTTCCGGATGCATGCGCAAACTATAGAAAGTCGTTATGACGTAGAATGTGCATACTTTGTTGATTCCATTTATGAAATAAAACACATTTTCTAAAAACTCGTGTTTTTTTCGAAATCATGTAAACCTTCTAGAATCTGTGATTTTAAAAAAGGGTGGAAGTAAGATTTTCTTATTTCCGGATGAATGCGCAAACTATAGAAATTCGTTATGACGTAGAATGTGCATACTTTGTTGATTCCATTTATGAAATAAAACACATTTTCTAAAAACTCGTGTTTTTTTCGAAATCATGTAAACCTTCTAGAATCTGTGATTTTAAAAAAGGGTGGAAGTAAGATTTTCTTATTTCCGGATGAATGCGCAAACTATAGAAATTCGTTATGACGTAGAATGTGCATACTTTGTTGAATCCATTTATGAAATAAAACCCATTTTCTAAAAACTCGTGTTTTTTAAGAAATCATGTAAACCTTCTAGAAGCTGTGATTTTAAAAAACGGTGGAAGTAAGCTTTTCTTATTTCCGGACGAATGCGCAAACTATAGAAAGTCAATATGACGTAGAATGTGCATACTTTGTTGATTCCATTTATAAAATAAAACACATTTTCTAAAAACTCATGTTTTTTACGAAATCATGTAAACCTTCTAGAAGCTGTGATTTTAAAAAACGGGGGATGTAACCTTTTCTTATTTCCGGATGCATGCGCAAACTATAGAAAGTCGTTATGACGTAGAATGTGCATACTTTGTTGATTCCATTTATGAAATAAAACACATTTTCTAAAAACTCGTGTTTTTTTCGAAATCATGTAAACCTTCTAGAATCTGTGATTTTAAAAAAGGGTGGAAGTAAGATTTTCTTATTTCCGGATGAATGCGCAAACTATAGAAATTCGTTATGACGTAGAATGTGCATACTTTGTTGAATCCATTTATGAAATAAAACCCATTTTCTAAAAACTCGTATTTTTTAAGAAATCATGTAAACCTTCTAGAAGCTGTGATTTTAAAAAACGGTGGAAATAAGCTTTTCTAATTTCCGGACGCATGCGCAAACTATAGAAAGTCGTTATGACGTAGAATGTGCATACTTTGTTTATTCCATTTATGAAATAAAACACATTTTTTAAAAACTCGTGTTTTTTAAGAAATCATGTAAACCTTCTAGAAGCTGTGATTTCAAAAAACGGTGGAAGTAAGCTTTTCTTATTTCCGGACGCATGCGCAAACTATAGAAATTCGTTATGACGTAGAATGTGCATACTTTGTAGATTACATTTTTGAAATAAAACACATTTTCTAAAAACTCGTGTTTTTTACGAAATCATGTAAACCTTCTAGAAGCTGTGATTTCAAAAAACGGTGGAAGTACGCTTTTCTTATTTCCGGACGCGTGCGCAAACTATAGAAAGTCGTTATGAAGTAGAATGTGCATACTTTGTAGATTCCATTTATGAAATAAAAGACATTTTCTAAAAACTCGTGTTTTTTAAGAAATCATTTAAACCTTCTAGAAGCTGTGATTTTAAAAAACAGGGGAAGTAAGCTTTAATTATTTCCAGACGCATGCGCAAACTATAGAAAGTCGTTATGACGTAGAATGTGCATACTTTGTAGATTTCATTTATGAAATAAAACACATTTTCTGAAAACTCGTGTTTTTTACGAAATCATGTAAACCTTCTAGAATCTGTGATTTCAAAAAACGCTGGAAGTAAAGCTTTTCTTATTTCCGGATGAATGCGCAAAGTATAGAATGTCGTTATGATGTAGAATGTGCATACTTTGTTGATTCCATTTATGAAATAAAACACATTTTCTAATAACTCGTGTTTTTTACGAAATCATGTAAACCTTCTAGAAGTTGTGATTTTAAAAGACGGTGGAAGTAAGCTTTTCTTATTTCCGGACGCATGCGCAAACTATAGAAAGTCGTTATGATGTAGAATGTGCATACTTTGTAGATTCCATTTATCAAATAAAACACATTTTCTAAAAACTCGCGTTTTTTAAGAAATCATGTAAACCTTCTAGAAGCTGTGATTTTAAAAAACCGAGGAAGTAAGCTTTTCTTATTTCCAAATGCATGCGCAAAGTATAGAAAGTCGTTATGACGTAGAATGTGCATACTTTGTTGATTCCATTTATGAAATAAAACACATTTTCTAAAAACTCGTGTTTTTTAAGAAATCATGTAAACCTTCTAGAAGCTGTGATTTTAAAAAACGGTGGAAGTAAGCTTTTCTTATTTCCGGACGAATGCGCAAACTATAGAAAGTCATTATGACGTAGAATGTGCATACTTTGTTGATTCCATTTATGAAATAAAACACATTTTCTAAAAACTCATGTTTTTTACGAAATCATGTAAACCTTCTAGAAGCTGTGATTTTAAAAAATGGGGGAAGTAACCTTTTCTTATTTCCGGATGCATGCGCAAACTATATAAAGTCGTTATGACGTAGAATGTGCATACTTTGTTGATTGCATTTATGAAATAAAACACATTTTCTAAAAACTCGTGTTTTTTTCGAAATCATGTAAACCTTCTAGAAGCTGTGATTTTAAAAAAGGGTGGAAGTAAAGTTTTCTTATTTCCGGACGAATGCGCAAACTATAGAAATTCGTTATGACGTAGAATGTGCATACTTTGTTGAATCCAATTATGAAATAAAACACATTTTCTAAAAACTCGTCTTTTTTAAGAAATCATGTAAACGTTCTAGAAGCTGTGATTTTAAAAAACGGTGGAAGTAAGCTTTTACTATTTCCGGACGCATGCGCAAACTATAGAAAGTCGTTATGACGTAGAATGTGCATACTTTGTAGATTTCATTTATGAAATAAAACACATTTTCTAAAAACTCGTGTTTTTTACGAAATCATGTAAACCTTCTAGAAGGTGTGATTTCAAAAAACGGTGGAAGTACGCTTTTCTTATTTCCGGACGCGTGCACAAACTATAGAAAGTCGTTATGACGTAGAATGTGCATACTTTGTAGATTCCATTTATGAAACAAAAGACATTTTCTAAAAACTCGTGTTTTTTACGAAATCATGTAAACCTTCTAGAAGCTGTGATTTAAAAAATTGGTGGAAGTAAGCTTTTCTTATTTCCGGACGCATGCGCAAACTATAGAAAGTCGTTATGACGTAGAATGTGCATACTTTGTAGATTCCATTTATGAAATAAAACACATTTTCTAAAAACTCGTGTTTTTTACGAAATCATGTAAACCTTCTAGAAGCTGTGATTTTAAAAAACAGTGGAAGTAAGATTTTCTTATTTTTGGACGAATGCGCAAACTATAGAAAGTCGTTATGACGTAGAATGTGCATACTTTGGTGATTCCATTTATGAAATAAAACACATTTTCTAAAAACTCGTGTTTTTTACGAAATCATGTAATCCTTCTAGAAGCTGTGATTTTAAAAAAGGGTGGAAGTAAGATTTTCTTATTTCCAGACAAATGCGCAAACTATAGAAATTCGTTATGACGTAGAATGTGCATACTTTGCTGAATCCATTTATGAAATAAAACACATTTTCTAAAAACTCGTGTTTTTTTCGAAATCATGTAAACCTTCTAGAAGCTATGATTTTAAAAAATGGTGGAAGTAAGCTTTTCTTATTTCCGGACGCATGCGCAAACTATAGAAAGTCGTTATGACGTAGAATGTGCATACTTTGTTGAATCCATTTATGAAATAAAACACATTTTCTAAAAACTCGTGTTTTTTAATAAATCATGTAACCTTCTAGAAGCTGTGATTTTAAAAAACGGTGGAATTAAGCGTTTCTTATTTCCGGACGCATGCGCAAACTATAGAAAGTCATTATGACGTAGAATGTGCATACTTTGTAGATTCCATTTTTTAAATAAAACACATTTTCTAAAAACTCGTGTTTTTTAAGAAATCATGTAAACCTTCTAGAAGCTGTGATTTCAAAAAACGGTGGAAGTACGCTTTTCTTATTTCCGGACGCGTGCGCAAACTATAGAAAGTCGTTATGAAGTAGAATTTGCATACTTTGCAGATTCCATTTATGAAATAAAAGACATTTTCTAAAAACTCATGTTTTTTAAGAAATCATGTAAAACTTCTAGAAGCTGTGATTTTAAAAAACGGGGGAAGTAAGCTTTAATTATTTCCAGACGCATGCGCAAACTATAGAAAGTCGTTATGATGTAGAATGTGCATACTTTGTAGATTCCATTTATGAAATAAAACACATTTTCTGAAAACTCGTGTTTTTTACGAAATCATGTAAACCTTCTAGATGCTGTGATTTCAAAAAACGGTGGAAGTAAGCTTTTCTTATTTCTGGATGAATGCGCAAAGTATAGAATGTCGTTATGACGTAGAATGTGCATACTTTGTTGATTCCATTTATGAAATAAAACACATTTTCTAATATCTCGTGTTTTTTACGAAATCATGTAAACCTTCTAGAAGCTGTGATTTTAAAAGACGGTGGAAGTAAGCTTTTCTTATTTCCGGATGCATGCGCAAACTATAGAAAGTCGTTATGATGTAGAATGTGCATACTTTGTAGATTCCATTTATCAAATAAAACACATTTTCTAAATACTCGCGTTTTTTAAGAAATCATGTAAACCTTTTAGAAGCTGTGATTTTAAAAGACGGGGGAAGTAAGCTTTTCTTATTTCCGGACGCATGCGCAAACTATAGAAAGTCTTTATGATGTAGAATGTGCATACTTTGTTGATTCCATTTATCAAATAAAACACATTTTCTAAAAACTCATGTTTTTTAAGAAATCATGTAAACCTTCTAGAAGCTGTGATTTTAAAAAACGGGGGAAGTATGCTTTTCGTATTTCCAAATGCATGCGCAAAATATAGAAAGTCGTTATGATGTAGAATGTGCATACTTTCTTGATCCATTTATGAAATAAAACACATTTTCTAAAAACTCATGTTTTTTAAGAAATCATGTAAACCTTCTAGAAGCTGTGATTTTTAAAAACGGGGGAAGTAAGCTTTTCTTATTTCCAAACGCATGTGCAAACTATAGAAAGTCGTTATGACGTAGAATGTGCATACTTTGCTGATTCCATTGATGAAATAAAACACATTTTCTAAAAACACGTGTTTTTTAAGAAATCATGTAAACCTCCTAGAAGCTGTGATTTTTAAAAATGGGGGAAGTAAGCTTTTCTTATTTCCGGACGCATGTGCGAACTATAGAAAGTCGTTATGACGTAGAATGTGCATACTTTGTAGATTTCATTTATGCAATAAAACACATTTTCTAAAAACTCTTGTTTTTTACGAAATCATGTAAACCTTCTAGAAGTTGTGATTTTAAAAAAGAGTGGAAGTAAGATTTTCTTATTTCCGGACGCATGCGCAAACTATAGAAAGTCGTTATGACGTAGAATGTGCATACTTTGTAGATTCCATTTATGAAATAAAACACATTTTCTAAAAACTCTTGTTTTTTACGAAATCATGTAAACCTTCTAGAAGCTGTGATTTTAAAAAACAGTGGAAGTAAGATTTTCTTATTTCCGGACGAATGCGCAAACTATAGAAAGTCGTTATGACGTAGAATGTGCATACTTTGTTGATTCCATTTATGAAATAAAACACGTTTTCTAAAAACTCGTGTTTTTTACGAAATCATGTAAACCTTCTAGAAGCTGTGATTTTAAAAAACGGTGGAAGTAAGCTTTTCTTATTTCCGGACAAATGCGCAAACTATAGAAAGTCATTATGACGTAGAATGTGCATACTTTGTTGATTCCATTTATGAAATAAAACACATTTTCTAAAAACTCGTATTTTTTTCGAAATCATGTAAACCTTCTAGAAGGTGTGATTTTAAAAAACGATGGAAGTAAGATTTTCTTATTTCCGGACGCATGCGCAAACTATAGAAATTCGTTATGACGTAGAATGTGCATACGTTGTTGATTCCATTTATGAAATAAAACACATTTTCTAAAAACTCGTGTTTTTTTCGAAATCATGTAAACCTCCTAGAAGCTGTGATTTTTAAAAACGGGGGAAGTAAGCTTTTCTTATTTCCAGACACATGCGCAAACTATAGAAAGTCGTTATGACGTAGAATGTGCATACTTTGTAGATTGCATTTATGAAATAAAACACATTTTCTAAAAACTCGTGTTTTTTACGAAATCATGTAAACCTTCTAGAAGCTGTGATTTCAAAAAACGGTGGAAGTAAGCTTTTCTTATTTCCGGACGCATGCGCAAACTATAGAAAGTCGTTATGACGTAGAATGTGCATACTTTGTAGATTACATTTTTGAAATAAAACACATTTTCTAAAAACTCGTGTTTTTTACGAAATCATGTAAACCTTCTAGAAGCTGTGATTTCAAAAAACGGTGGAAGTACGCTTTTCTTATTTCTGGACGCGTGCGCAAACTATAGAAAGTCGTTATGACGTAGAATGTGCATACTTTGTAGATTCCATTTATGAAATAAAACACATTTTCTAAAAACTCATGTTTTTTACGAAATCATGTAAACCTTCTAGAAGCTGTGATTTTAAAAAATGGGGGAAGTAACCTTTTCTTATTTCCGGATGCATGCGCAAACTATAGAAAGTCGTTATGACGTAGAATGTGCATTCTTTGTTGATTCCAATTATGAAATAAAACACATCTTCTAAAAACTCGTGTTTTTTTCGAAATCATGTAAACCTTCTAGAAGCTGTGATTTTAAAAACGGTGGAAGTAAGATTTTCTTATTTCCGGACGAATGCGCAAACTATAGAAATTCGTTATGACATAGAATGTGCATACTTTGTTCAATCCATTTATGAAATAAAACACATTTTCTAAAAACTCGTGTTTTTTAAGAAATCATGTAAACCTTCTAGAAGCTGTGATTTGAAAAAACGGGGGAAGTAAGCTTTTCTTATTTCCGGACGCATGCGCAAACTATAGAAAGTCGTTATGACGTAGAATGTGCATACTTTGTTGATTCCATTTATGAAATAAAAGACATTTTCTAAAAACTCGTGTTTTTTAAGAAATCATGTAAACCTTCTAGAAGCTGTGATTTCAAAAAATGGTGGAAGTAAGTTTTTCTTATTTCCAGACGCATGCGCAAACTATAGAAAGTCATTATGACGTAGAATGTGCATACTTTGTTGATTCCATTTATGAAATGAAACACATTTTCTAAAAACTCATGTTTTTTACGAAATCATGTAAACCGTCTAGAAGCTGTGATTTTAAAAAATGGGGGAAGTAACCTTTTCTTTTTTCCGGATGCATGCGCAAACTATAGAAAGTCGTTATGACGTAGAATGTGCATACTTTTTTGATAGCATTTATGAAATAAAACACATTTTCTAAAAACTCGTGTTTTTTTCGAAATCATGTAAACCTTCTAGAAGGTGTGATTTTAAAAAATGGTGGAAGTAAGATTTTCTTATTTCCGGACGAATGCGCAAACTATAGAAATTCGTTATGACGTAGAATGTGCATACTTTGTTGATTCCATTTATGAAATAAAACACATTTTCTAAAAACTCGTGTTTTTTAAGAAATCATGTAAACCTCCTAGAAGCTGTGATTTTAAAAAACGGGGGAAGTAAGCTTTTCTTATTTCCGGACGCATGCGCAAACTATAGAAAGTCGTTATGACGTAGAATGTGCATAATTTGTAGATTTCATTTATGAAATAAAACACATTTTCTAAAAACTCGTGTTTTTTACGAAATCATGTAAACCTTCTAGAAGCTGTGATTTCAAAAAACGGTGGAAGTAAGCTTTTCTTATTTCCGGACGCATGCGCAAACTATAGAAAGTCGTTATGACGTAGAATGTGCATACTTTGTAGATTTCATTTATGAAATAAAACACATTTTCTAAAAACTCGTGTTTTTTACGAAATCATGTAAACCTTCTAGAAGCTGTGATTTCAAAAAACGGTGGAAGTACGCTTTTTTTATTTCCGGACGCGTGCACAAACTATAGAAAGTCGTTATGACGTAGAATGTGCATACTTTGTAGATTCCATTTATGAAACAAAAGACATTTTCTAAAAACTCGTGTTTTTTACGAAATCATGTCAACCTTCTAGAAGCGGTGATTTAAAAAAATGGTGGAAGTAAGCTTTTCTTATTTCTGGACGCATGCGCAAACTATAGAAAGTCGTTATGACGTAGAATGTGCATACTTTGTAGATTCCATTTATGAAATAAAACACATTTTCTAAAAACTCGTGTTTTTTACGAAATCATGTAAACCTTCTAGAAGCTGTGATTTTAAAAAACAGTGGAAGTAAGATTTTCTTATTTTTGGACGAATCCGCAAACTATAGAAAGTCGTTATGACGTAGAATGTGCATACTTTGTTGATTCCATTTATGAAATAAAACACATTTTCTAAAAACTCGTGTTTTTTAAGAAATCATGTAAACCTTCTAGAAGCAGTGATTTTAAAAAACGGTGGAAGTAAGCTTTTCTTATTTCCGGACGAGTGCGCAAACTATAGAAAGTCAATATGACGTAGAATGTGCATACTTGGTTGATTCCATTTATAAAATAAAACACATTTTCTAAAAACTCATGTTTTTTACGAAATCATGTAAACCTGCTAGAAGCTGTGATTTTAAAAAACGGGGGATGTAACCTTTTCTTATTTCCGGATGCATGCGCAAACTATAGAAAGTCATTATGACGTAGAATGTGCATACTTTGTTGATTCTATTTATGAAATAAAACACATTTTCTCAAAACTCATGTTTTTTACGAAATCATGTAAACCTTCTAGAAGCAGTGATTTTAAAAAACGGTGGAAGTAAGCTTTTCTTATTTCCGGACGCATGCGCAAACTATAGAAAGTCATTATGACGTAGAATGTGCATACTTTGTTGATTCTATTTATGAAATAAAACACATTTTCTCAAAACTCATGTTTTTTACGAAATCATGTAAACCTTCTAGAAGCTGTGATTTTAAAAAATGGGGGAAGTAACCTTTTCATATTTCCGGATGCATGCACAAACTATAGAAAGTCGTTATGACGTAGAATGTGCATACTTTGTTGATTCCATTTATGAAATAAAACACATTTTCTAAAAACTCGTGTTTTTTACGAAATCATGTAAACCTTCTAGAAGCTGTGATTTCAAAAAACGGTGGAAGTAAGATTTTCTTATTTCCGGACGAATGCGCAAACTATAGAAATTCGTTATGACGTACAATGTCTATACTTTGTTGATTCCATTTATGAAATAAAAGACATTTTCTAAAAACTCGTGTTTTTTAAGAAATCATGTAAACCTTCTAGAAGCAGTGATTTTAAAAAACGGTGGAAGTAAGCTTTTCTTATTTCCGGACGAATGCGCAAACTATAGAAAGTCAATATGACGTAGAATGTGCATACTTTGTTGATTCCATTTATAAAATAAAACACATTTTCTAAAAACTCATGTTTTTTACGAAATCATGTAAACCTGCTAGAAGCTGTGATTTTAAAAAACGGGGGATGTAACCTTTTCTTATTTCCGGATGCATGCGCAAACTATAGAAAGTCGTTATGACGTAGAATGTGCATACTTTGTTGATTCCATTTATGAAATAAAACACATTTTCTAAAAACTCGTGTTTTTTTCGAAATCATGTAAACCTTCTAGAATCTGTGATTTTAAAAAAGGGTGGAAGTAAGATTTTCTTATTTCCGGATGAATGCGCAAACTATAGAAATTCGTTATGACGTAGAATGTGCATACTTTGTTGAATCCATTTATGAAATAAAACCCATTTTCTAAAAACTCGTATTTTTTAAGAAATCATGTAAACCTTCTAGAAGCTGTGATTTTAAAAAACGGTGGAAGTAAGCTTTTCTTATTTCCGGACGCATGCGCAAACTATAGAAAGTCGTTATGACGTAGAATGTGCATACTTTTTTGATTCCATTTATGAAATAAAACACATTTTTTAAAAACTCGTGTTTTTTAAGAAATCATGTAAACCTTCTAGAAGTTGTGATTTCAAAAAACGGTGGAAGTAAGCTTTTCTTATTTCCGGACGCATGCGCAAACTATAGAAAGTCGTTATGACGTAGAATGTGCATACTTTGTAGATTTCATTTATGAAATAAAACACATTTTCTAAAAACTCGTGTTTTTTACGAAATCATGTAAACCTTCTAGAAGCTGTGATTTCAAAAAACGGTGGAAGTACGCTTTTCTTATTTCCGGACGCGTGCACAAACTATAGAAAGTCGTTATGACGTAGAATGTGCATACTTTGTAGATTCCATTTATGAAACAAAAGACATTTTCTAAAAACTCGTGTTTTTTACGAAATCATGTAAACCTTCTAGAAGCGGTGATTTAAAAAAATGGTGGAAGTAAGCTTTTCTTATTTCTGGACGCATGCGCAAACTATAGAAAGTCGTTATGACGTAGAATGTGCATACTTTGTAGATTCCATTTATGAAATAAAACACATTTTCTAAAAACTCGTGTTTTTTACGAAATCATGTAAACCTTCTAGAAGCTGTGATTTTAAAAAACAGTGGAAGTAAGATTTTCTTATTTTTGGACGAATCCGCAAACTATAGAAAGTCGTTATGACGTAGAATGTGCATACTTTGTTGATTCCATTTATGAAATAAAACACATTTTCTAAAAACTCGTGTTTTTTAAGAAATCATGTAAACCTTCTAGAAGCTGTGATTTCAAAAAACGGTGGAAGTAAGCTTTTCTTATTTCCGGACGCATGCGCAAACTATAGAAAGTCATTATGACGTAGAATGTGCATACTTTGTTGATTCTATTTATGAAATAAAACACATTTTCTCAAAACTCATGTTTTCTACGAAATCATGTAAACCTTCTAGAAGCTGTGATTTTAAAAAATGGGGGAAGTAACCTTTTCATATTTCCGGATGCATGCACAAACTATAGAAAGTCGTTATGACGTAGAATGTGCATACTTTGTTGATTCCATTTATGAAATAAAACACATTTTCTAAAAACTCGTGTTTTTTACGAAATCATGTAAACCTTCTAGAAGCTGTGATTTCAAAAAACGGTGGAAGTAAGATTTTCTTATTTCCGGACGAATGCGCAAACTATAGAAATTCGTTATGACGTACAATGTCTATACTTTGTTGATTCCATTTATGAAATAAAAGACATTTTCTAAAAACTCGTGTTTTTTAAGAAATCATGTAAACCTTCTAGAAGCTGTGATTTTAAAAAACGGTGGAAGTAAGCTTTTCTTATTTCCGGACGAATGCGCAAACTATAGAAATTCAATATGACGTAGAATGTGCATACTTTGTTGATTCCATTTATAAAATAAAACACATTTTCTAAAAACTCATGTTTTTTACGAAATCATGTAAACCTGCTAGAAGCTGTGATTTTAAAAAACGGGGGATGTAACCTTTTCTTATTTCCGGATGCATGCGCAAACTATAGAAAGTCGTTATGACGTAGAATGTGCATACTTTGTTGATTCCATTTATGAAATAAAACACATTTTCTAAAAACTCGTGTTTTTTTCGAAATCATGTAAACCTTCTAGAATCTGTGATTTTAAAAAAGGGTGGAAGTAAGATTTTCTTATTTCCGGATGAATGCGCAAACTATAGAAATTCGTTATGACGTAGAATGTGCATACTTTGTTGAATCCATTTATGAAATAAAACCCATTTTCTAAAAACTCGTATTTTTTAAGAAATCATGTAAACCTTCTAGAAGCTGTGATTTTAAAAAACGGTGGAAGTAAGCTTTTCTTATTTCCGGACGCATGCGCAAACTATAGAAAGTCGTTATGACTTAGAATGTGCATACTTTGTTGATTCCGTTTATGAAATAAAACACATTTTTTAAAAACTCGTGTTTTTTAAGAAATCATGTAAACCTTCTAGAAGCTGTGATTTCAAAAAACGGTGGAAGTAAGCTTTTCTTATTTCCGGACGCATGCGCAAACTATAGAAATTCGTTATGACGTAGAATGTGCATACTTTGTAGATTAAATTTTTGAAATAAAACACATTTTCTAAAAACTCGTGTTTTTTACGAAATCATGTAAACCTTCTAGAAGCTGTGATTTCAAAAAACGGTGGAAGTACGCTTTTCTTATTTCCGGACGCGTGCGCAAACTATAGAAAGTCGTTATGAAGTAGAATGTGCATACTTTGTAGATTCCATTTATGAAATAAAAGACATTTTCTAAAAACTCGTGTTTTTTAAGAAATCATTTAAACCTTCTAGAAGCTGTGATTTTAAAAAACAGGGGAAGTAAGCTTTAATTATTTCCAGACGCATGCGCAAACTATAGAAAGTCGTTATGACGTAGAATGTGCATACTTTGCTGATTCCATTGATGAAATAAAACACATTTTCTAAAAACACGTGTTTTTTAAGAAATCATGTAAACCTCCTAGAAGCTGTGATTTTTAAAAATGGGGGAAGTAAGCTTTTCTTATTTCCGGACGCATGTGCAAACTATAGAAAGTCGTTATGACGTAGAATGTGCATACTTTGTAGATTTCATTTATGAAATAAAACACATTTTCTAAAAACTCTTGTTTTTTACGAAATCATGTAAACCTTCTAGAAGTTGTGATTTTAAAAAACAGTGGAAGTAAGATTTTCTTATTTCCGGACGCATGCGCAAACTATAGAAAGTCGTTATGACGTACAATGTGCATACTTTGTAGATTCCATTTATGAAATAAAACACATTTTCTAAAAACTCTTGTTTTTTACGAAATCATGTAAACCTTCTAGAAGCTGTGATTTTAAAAAATGGGGGAAGTAACCTTTTCTTATTTCCGGATGCATGCGCAAACTATATAAAGTCGTTATGACGTAGAATGTGCATACTTTGTTGATTGCATTTATGAAATAAAACACATTTTCTAAAAACTCGTGTTTTTTTCGAAATCATGTAAACCTTCTAGAAGTTGTGATTTTAAAAAAGGGTGGAAGTAAGATTTTCTTATTTCCGGACGAATGCGCAAACTATAGAAATTCGTTATGACGTAGAATGTGCATACTTTGTTGAATCCAATTATGAAATAAAAGACATTTTCTAAAAACTCGTGTTTTTTAAGAAATCATGTAAACGTTCTAGAAGCTGTGATTTTAAAAAACGGTGGAAGTAAGCTTTTCTTATTTCCGGACGCATGCGCAAACTATAGAAAGTCGTTATGACGTAGAATGTGCATACTTTGTAGATTTCATTTATGAAATAAAACACATTTTCTAAAAACTCATGTTTTTTACGAAATCATGTAAACCTTCTAGAAGCTGTGATTTCAAAAAACGGTGGAAGTACGCTTTTCTTATTTCCGGACGCGTGCACAAACTATAGAAAGTCGTTATGACGTAGAATGTGCATACTTTGTAGATTCCATTTATGAAACAAAAGACATTTTCTAAAAACTCGTGTTTTTTACGAAATCATGTAAACCTTCTAGAAGCGGTGATTTAAAAAAATGGTGGAAGTAAGCTTTTCTTATTTCCGGACGCATGCGCAAACTATAGAAAGTCGTTATGACGTAGAATGTGCATACTTTGTAGATTCCATTTATGAAATAAAACACATTTTCTAAAAACTCGTGTTTTTTACGAAATCATGTAAACCTTCTAGAAGCTGTGATTTCAAAAAATGGTGGAAGTAAGCTTTTCTTATTTCCGGACGCGTGCGCAAACTATAGAAAGTCGTTATGAAGTAGAATGTGCATACTTTGTTGATTCCATTTATGAAATAAAAGACATTTTCTAAAAACTCGTGTTTTTTAAGAAATCATTTAAACCTTCTAGAAGCTGTGATTTTAAAAAACGGGGGAAGTAAGCTTTAATTATTTCCAGACGCATGCGCAAACTATAGAAAGTCGTTATGACATAGAATGTGCATACTTTGTAGATTCCATTTATGAAATAAAACACATTTTCTAAAAACTCGTGTTTTTTACGAAATCATGTAAACCTTCTAGAAGCTGTGATTTCAAAAAACGGTGGAAGTAAAGCTTTTCTTATTTCCGGACGCGTGCGCAAACTATAGAAAGTCGTTATGATGTAGAATGTGCATACTTTGTTGATTCCATTTATGAAATAAAACACATTTTCTAATAACTCGTGTTTTTTACGAAATCATGTATACCTTCTAGAAGTTGTGATTTTAAAAGACGGTGGAAGTAAGCTTTTCTTATTTCCGGATGCATGTGCAAACTATAGAAAGTCGTTATGATGTAGAATGTGGATACTTTGTAGATTCCATTTATCAAATAAAACACATTTTCTAAAAACTCGCGTTTTTTAAGAAATCATGTAAACCTTCTAGAAGCTGTGATTTTAAAAAACCGGGGAAGTAAGCTTTTCTTATTTCCAAATGCATGCGCAAAATATAGAAAGTCGTTATGACGTAGAATGTGCATACTTTTGTTGATTCCATTTATGAAATAAAACACATTTTCTAAAAACTCGTGTTTTTTAAGAAATCATGTAAACCTTCTAGAAGCTGTGATTTTAAAAAACGGTGGAAGTAAGCTTTTCTTATTTCCGGACGAATGCGCAAACTATAGAAAGTCATTATGACGTAGAATGTGCATACTTTGTTGATTCCATTTATGAAATAAAACACATTTTCTAAAAACTCATGTTTTTTACGAAATCATGTAAACCTTCTAGAAGCTGTGATTTTAAAAAATGGGGGAAGTAACCTTTTCTTATTTCCGGATGCATGCGCAAACTATATAAAGTCGTTATGACGTAGAATGTGCATACTTTGTTGATTGCATTTATGAAATAAAACACATTTTCTAAAAACTCGTGTTTTTTTCGAAATCATGTAAACCTTCTAGAAGTTGTGATTTTAAAAAAGGGTGGAAGTAAGATTTTCTTATTTCCGGACGAATGCGCAAACTATAGAAATTCGTTATGACGTAGAATGTGCATACTTTGTTGAATCCAATTATGAAATAAAACACATTTTCTAAAAACTCGTGTTTTTTAAGAAATCATGTAAACGTTCTAGAAGCTGTGATTTTAAAAAACGGTGGAAGTAAGCTTTTCTTATTTCCGGACGCATGCGCAAACTATAGAAAGTCGTTATGACGTAGAATGTGCATACTTTGTAGATTTCATTTATGAAATAAAACACATTTTCTAAAAACTCGTGTTTTTTACGAAATCATGTAAACCTTCTAGAAGTTGTGATTTCAAAAAACGGTGGAAGTACGCTTTTCTTATTTCCGGACGCGTGCACAAACTATAGAAAGTCGTTATGACGTAGAATGTGCATACTTTGTAGATTCCATTTATGAAACAAAAGACATTTTCTAAAAACTCGTGTTTTTTACGAAATTATGTAAACCTTCTAGAAGCGGTGATTTAAAAAAATGGTGGAAGTAAGCTTTTCTTATTTCCGGACGCATGCGCAAACTATAGAAAGTCGTTATGACGTAGAATGTGCATACTTTGTAGATTCCATTTATGAAATAAAACACATTTTCTAAAAACTCGTGTTTTTTACGAAATCATGTAGACCTTCTAGAAGCTGTGATTTTAAAAAACAGTGGAAGTAAGATTTTCTTATTTTTGGACGAATCCGCAAACTATAGAAAGTCGTTATGACGTAGAATGTGCATACTTTGTTGATTCCATTTATGAAATAAAACACATTTTCTAAAAACTCGTGTTTTTTACGAAATCATGTAATCCTTCTAGAAGCTGTGATTTTAAAAAAGGGTGGAAGTAAGATTTTCTTATTTCCGGACAAATGCGCAAACTATAGAAAGTCATTATGACGTAGAATGTGCATACTTTGTAGATTCCATTTTTGAAATAAAACACATTTTCTAAAAACTCGTGTTTTTTAAGAAATCATGTAAACCTTCTAGAAGCTGTGATTTCAAAAAACGGTGGAAGTACGCTTTTTCTTATTTCCGGACGCGTGCGCAAACTATAGAAAGTCGTTATGAAGTAGAATGTGCATACTTTGCAGATTCCATTTATGAAATAAAAGACAGTTTCTAAAAACTCATGTTTTTTAAGAAATCATGTAAACCTTCTAGAAGCTGTGATTTTAAAAAACGGGGGAAGTAAGCTTTAATTATTTCCAGACGCATGCGCAAACTATAGAAAGTCGTTATGACGTAGAATGTGCATACTTTGTAGATTCCATTTATGAAATAAAACACATTTTCTGAAAACTCGTGTTTTTTACGAAATCATGTAAACCTTCTAGAAGCTGTGATTTTAAAAAACGATGGAAGTAAGCTTTTCTTATTTCCGGATGAATGCGCAATGTATAGAATGTCGTTATGACGTAGAATGTGCATACTTTGTTGATTCCATTTATGAAATAAAACACATTTTCTAATAACTCGTGTTTTTTACGAAATCATGTAAACCTTCTAGAAGCTGTGATTTTAAAAGACGGTGGAAGTAAGCTTTTCTTATTTCCGGACGAATGCGCAAACTATAGAAAGTCGTTATGATGTAGAATGTGCATACTTTGTAGATTCCATTTATCAAATAAAACACATTTTCTAAAAACTCGCGTTTTTTAAGAAATCATGTAAACCTTTTAGAAGCTGTGATTTTAAAAGACGGGGGAAGTAAGCTTTTCTTATTTCCGGACGCATGCGCAAACTATAGAAAGTCTTTATGATGTAGAATGTGCATACTTTGTTGATTCCATTTATCAAATAAAACACATTTTCTAAAAACTCATGTTTTTTTCGAAATCATGTAAACCTTCTAGAAGCTGTGATTTTAAAAAACGGGGGAAGTATGCTTTTCGTATTTCCAAATGCATTCGCAAAATATAGAAAGTCGTTATGATGTAGAATGTGCATACTTTGTTGATCCATTTATGAAATAAAACACATTTTCTAAAAACTCATGTTTTTTAAGAAATCATGTAAACCTTCTAGAAGCTGTGATTTTTAAAAACGGGGGAAGTAAGCTTTTCTTATTTCCAAACGCATGTGCAAACTATAGAAAGTCGTTATGACGTAGAATGTGCATACTTTGCTGATTCCATTTATGAAATAAAACACATTTTCTAAAAACACGTGTTTTTTAATAAATCGTGTAAACCTCCTAGAAGCTGTGATTTTTAAAAATGGGGGAAGTAAGCTTTTCTTATTTCCAGACGCATGTGCAAACTATAGAAAGTCGTTATGACGTAGAATGTGCATACTTTGTAGATTACATTTTTGAAATAAAACACATTTTCTAAAAACTCTTGTTTTTTACGAAATCATGTAAACCTTCTAGAAGTTGTGATTTTAAAAAACAGTGGAAGTAAGATTTTCTTATTTCCGGACGCATGCGCAAACTATAGAAAGTCGTTATGACGTAGAATGTGCATACTTTGTTGATTCCATTTATGAAATAAAACACGTTTTCTAAAAACTCATGTTTTTTACGAAATCATGTAAACCTTCTAGAAGCTGTGATTTTAAAAAACGGTGGAAGTAAGCTTTTCTTATTTCCGGACAAATGCGCAAACTATAGAAAGTCGTTATGACGTAGAATGTGCATACTTTGTAAATTCCATTTATGAAATAAAACACATTTTCTAAACACTCGTGTTTTTTACGAAATCATGTAAACCTTCTAGAAGCTGTGATTTTAAAAAACGATGGAAGTAAGATTTTCTTATTTCCGGACGCATGCGTAAACTATAGAAATTCGTTATGACGTAGAATGTGCATACGTTGTTGATTCCATTTATGAAATAAAACACATTTTCTAAAAACTCGTGTTTTTTTCGAAATCATGTAAACCTCCTAGAAGCTGTGATTTTTAAAAACAGGGGAAGTAAGCTTTTCTTATTTCCGGACGAATGCGCAAACTATAGAAAGTCATTATGACGTAGAATGTGCATACTTTGTTGATTCCATTTATTAAATAAAACACATTTTCTAAAAACTCATGTTTTTTACGAAATCATGTAAACCTTCTAGAAGCTGTGATTTTAGAAAACGGGGGAAGTAACCTTTTCTTATTTCCGGATGCATGTGCAAACTATAGAAAGTCGTTATGACGTAGAATGTGCATACTTTGTTGATTCCATTTATGAAATAAAACACATTTTCTAAAAACTCGTGTTTTTTTCGAAATCATGTAAACCTTCTAGAAGCTGTGATTTTAAAAAAGGATGGAAGTAAGATTTTCTTATTTGCGGACGAATGCGCAAACTATAGAAATTCGTTATGACGTACAATGTGTATACTTTGTTGATTCCATTTATGAAATAAAAGACATTTTCTAAAAACTCATGTTTTTTATGAAATCATGTAAACCTTCTAGAAGCTGTGATTTCAAATAACGGTGGAAGTACGCTTTTCTTATTTCTGGACGCGTGCGCAAACTGTAGAAAGTCGTTATGACGTAGAATGTGCATACTTTGTAGATTCCATTTATGAAATAAAAGACATTTTCTAAAAACTCGTGTTTTTTAAGAAATCATGTAAACCTTCTAGAAGCTGTGATTTTAAAAAACGGGGGAAGTAAAGCTTTTCTTATTTCCAGATGAATGCGCAAACTATAGAATGTCGTTATGACGTAGAATGTGCATACTTTGTATATTCCATTTATGAAATAAAACACATTTTCTAAAAACTCGTGTTTTTTACGAAATCATGTAAACCTTCTAGAAGCTGTGATTTTAAAAGACGGTGGAAGTAACCTTTTCTTATTTCCGGATGCATGCGCAAACTATAGAAAGTTGTTATGACGTAGAATGTGCATACTTTGTTGATTCCATTTATGAAATAAAACACATTTTCTAAAAACTCGTGTTTTTTTCGAAATCATGTAAACCTTCTAGAAGCTGTGATTTTAAAAAAGGGTGGAAGTAAGATTTTCTTATTTCCGGACGAATGCGCAAACTATAGAAATTCGTTATGACGTAGAATGTGCATACTTTGTTGAATCCATTTATGAAATAAAACACATTTTCTAAAAACTCGTGTTTTTTAAGAAATCATGTAAACCTTCTAGAAGCTGTGATTTTAAAAAACGGTGGAAGTAAGCTTTTCTTATTTCCGGACGCATGCGCAAACTATAGAAAGTCGTTATGACGTAGAATGTGCATACTTTGTTGATTCCATTTATGAAATAAAACACATTTTCTAAAAACTCGTGTTTTTTAACAAATCATGTAAACCTTCTAGAAGCTATGATTTCAAAAAATGGTGGAAGTAAGCTTTTCTTATTTCCGGACGCATGCGCAAACTATAGAAAGTCATTATGACGTAGAATGTGCATACTTTGTAGATTACATTTTGTAAATAAAACACATTTTCTAAAAACTCGTGTTTTTTACGAAATCATGTAAACCTTCTAGAAGCTGTGATTTCAAAAAACGGTGGAAGTACGCTTTTCTTATTTCCGGACGCGTGCGCAAACTATAGAAAGTCGTTATGAAGTAGAATGTGCATATTTTGTAGATTCCATTTATGAAATAAAAGATATTTTCTAAAAACTCATGTTTTTTAAGAAATCATGTAAACCTTCTAGAAGCTGTGATTTTAAAAAACGGGGTAAGTAAGCTTTAATTATTTCCAGAGGCATGCGCAAACTATAGAAAGTCGTTATGACGTAGAATGTGCATAATTTGTAGATTCCATTTACGAAATAAAACACATTTTCTGAAAACTCGTGTTTTTTACGAAATCATGTAAACCTTCTAGAAGCTGTGATTTTAAAAGACGGTGGAAGTAAGCTTTTCTTATTTCCGGACGCATGCGCAAACTATAGAAAGTCATTATGATGTAGAATGTGCATACTTTGTAGATTCCATTTATCAAATAAAACACATTTTCTAAAAACTCGCGTTTTTTAAGAAATCATGTAAACCTTTTAGAAGCTGTGATTTTAAAAAACGGGGGAAGTAAGCTTTTCTTATTTCCAAATGCATGTGCAAAATATAGAAAGTCGTTATCACGTAGAATGTGCATACTTTGTTGATTCCATTTATGAAATAAAACACATTTTCTAAAAACTCATGTTTTTTAAGATATCATCTAAACCTTCTAGAAGCTGTGATTTTAAAAAACGGGGGAAGTAAGCTTTTCTTATTTCCAAACGCATGCGCAAACTATAGAAAGTCGTTATGACGTAGAATGTGCATACTTTGTTAATTCCATTTATGAAATAAAACACATTTTCTAAAAACACGTGTTTTTTAAGAAATCATGTAAACCTCCTAGAAGCTGTGATTTTTAAAAACGGGGGAATTAAGCTTTTCTTATTTCCGGACGCATGTGCAAACTATAGAAAGTCGTTATGACGTAGAATGTGCATACTTTGTAGATTTCATTTATGAAATAAAAGACATTTTCTAAAAACTCGTGTTTTTTACGAAATCATGTAAACCTTCTAGAAGCTGTGATTTCAAAAAACGGTGGAAGTAAGCTTTTCTTATTTCCGGACGCATGCGCAAACTATAGATAGTCGTTATGACGTAGAATGTGCATACTTTGTAGATTACATTTTTGAAATAAAACACATTTTCTAAACACTCGTGTTTTTTTCGAAATCATGTAAACCTTCTAGAAGCTGTGATTTTAAAAAACGATGGAAGTAAGCTTTTCTTATTTCCGGATGAATGCGCAATGTATAGAATGTCGTTATGACGTAGAATGTGCATACTTTGTTGATTCCATTTATGAAATAAAACACATTTTCTAATAACTCGTGTTTTTTACGAAATCATGTAAAACTTCTAGAAGCTGTGATTTTAAAAAAGGGTGGAAGTAAGATTTTCTTATTTCCGGACGAATGCGCAAACTATAGAAATTCGTTATGACGTAGAATGTGCATACTTTGTTGAATCCATTTATGAAATAAAACACATTTTCTAAAAACTCGTGTTTTTTAAGAAATCATGTAAACCTTCTAGAAGCTGTGATTTTAAAAAACGGGGGAAGTAAGCTTTAATTATTTCCAGACGCATGCGCAAACTATAGAAAGTCGTTATGACGTAGAATGTGCATACTTTGTAGATTCCATTTATGAAATAAAACACATTTTCTGAAAACTCGTGTTTTTTACGAAATCATGTAAACCTTCTAGAAGCTGTGATTTTAAAAAACGATGGAAGTAAGCTTTTCTTATTTCCGGATGAATGCGCAATGTATAGAATGTCGTTATGACGTAGAATGTGCATACTTTGTTGATTCCATTTATGAAATAAAACACATTTTCTAATAACTCGTGTTTTTTACGAAATCATGTAAACCTTCTAGAAGCTGTGATTTTAAAAGACGGTGGAAGTAAGCTTTTCTTATTTCCGGACGAATGCGCAAACTATAGAAAGTCGTTATGATGTAGAATGTGCATACTTTGTAGATTCCATTTATCAAATAAAACACATTTTCTAAAAACTCGCGTTTTTTAAGAAATCATGTAAACCTTTTAGAAGCTGTGATTTTAAAAGACGGGGGAAGTAAGCTTTTCTTATTTCCGGACGCATGCGCAAACTATAGAAAGTCTTTATGATGTAGAATGTGCATACTTTGTTGATTCCATTTATCAAATAAAACACATTTTCTAAAAACTCATGTTTTTTTCGAAATCATGTAAACCTTCTAGAAGCTGTGATTTTAAAAAACGGGGGAAGTATGCTTTTCGTATTTCCAAATGCTTTCTTAAAATATAGAAAGTCGTTATGATGTAGAATGTGCATACTTTGTTGATCCATTTATGAAATAAATAACATTTTCTAAAAACTCATGTTTTTTAAGAAATCATGTAAACCTTCTAGAAGCTGTGATTTTTAAAAACGGGGGAAGTAAGCTTTTCTTATTTCCAAACGCATGTGCAAACTATAGAAAGTCGTTATGACGTAGAATGTGCATACTTTGTTGATTCCATTTATGAAATAAAACACATTTTCTAAAAACACGTGTTTTTTAATAAATCATGTAAACCTCCTAGAAGCTGTGATTTTTAAAAATGGGGGAAGTAAGCTTTTCTTATTTCCAGACGCATGTGCAAACTATAGAAAGTCGTTATGACGTAGAATGTGCATACTTTGTAGATTACATTTTTGAAATAAAACACATTTTCTAAAAACTCTTGTTTTTTACGAAATCATGTAAACCTTCTAGAAGTTGTGATTTTAAAAAACAGTGGAAGTAAGATTTTCTTATTTCCGGACGCATGCGCAAACTATAGAAAGTCGTTATGACGTAGAATGTGCATACTTTGTTGATTCCATTTATGAAATAAAACACGTTTTCTAAAAACTCATGTTTTTTACGAAATCATGTAAACCTTCTAGAAGCTGTGATTTTAAAAAACGGTGGAAGTAAGCTTTTCTTATTTCCGGACAAATGCGCAAACTATAGAAAGTCGTTATGACGTAGAATGTGCATACTTTGTAAATTCCATTTATGAAATAAAACACATTTTCTAAACACTCGTGTTTTTTACGAAATCATGTAAACCTTCTAGAAGCTGTGATTTTAAAAAACGATGGAAGTAAGATTTTCTTATTTCCGGACGCATGCGTAAACTATAGAAATTCGTTATGACGTAGAATGTGCATACGTTGTTGATTCCATTTATGAAATAAAACACATTTTCTAAAAACTCGTGTTTTTTTCGAAATCATGTAAACCTCCTAGAAGCTGTGATTTTTAAAAACGGGGGAAGTAAGCTTTTCTTATTTCCGGACGAATGCGCAAACTATAGAAAGTCATTATGACGTAGAATGTGCATACTTTGTTGATTCCATTTATGAAATAAAACACATTTTCTAAAAACTCATGTTTTTTACGAAATCATGTAAACCTTCTAGAAGCTGTGATTTCAAAAAACGGTGGAAGTACGCTTTTCTTATTTCCGGACGGGTGCGCAAACTATAGAAAGTCGTTATGACATAGAATGTGCATACTTTGTAGATTCCAGTTATGAAATAAAACACATTTTCTAAAAACTCGTGTTTTTTTCGAAATCATGTAAACCTTCTAGAAGCTGTGATTTTAAAAAACGGTGGAAGTAATCTTTTCTTATTTCCGGACGAATGCGCAAACTATAGAAAGTCATTATGACGTAGAATGTGCATACTTTGTTGATTCCATTTATGAAATAAAACACATTTTCTAAAAACTCATGTTTTTTACGAAATCATGTAAACCTTCTAGAAGCTGTGATTTTAAAAAATGGGGGAAGTAACCTTTTCTTATTTCTGGATGCATGCGCAAACTATAGAAAGTCGTTATGACGTAGAATGTGCATACTTTGTTGATTCCAATTATGAAATCAAACACATCTTCTAAAAACTCGTGTTTTTTTCGAAATCATGTAAACCTTCTAGAAGCTGTGATTTTAAAAACGGTGGAAGTAAGATTTTCTTATTTCCGGACGAATGCGCAAACTATAGAAATTCGTTATGACATAGAATGTGCATACTTTGTTCAATCCATTTATGAAATAAAACACATTTTCTAAAAACTCGTGTTTTTTAAGAAATCATGTAAACCTTCTAGAAGCTGTGATTTGAAAAAACGGTGGAAGTAAGCTTTTCTTATTTCCGGACGCATGCGCAAACTATAGAAAGTCGTTATGACGTAGAATGTGCATACTTTGTTGATTCCATTTATGAAATAAAAGACATTTTCTAAAAACTCGTGTTTTTTTCGAAATCATGTAAACCTTCTAGAAGCTGTGATTTCAAAAAACGGTGGAAGTAAGCTTCTCTTATTTCCAGACGCATGCGCAAACTATAGAAAATCGTTATGACGTAGAATGTGCATACTTTGTAGATTACATTTTTGAAATAAAACACATTTTCTAAAAACTCGTGTTTTTTACGAAATCATGTAAACCTTCTAGAAGCTGTGATTTCAAAAAACGGTGGAAGTACGCTTTTCTTATTTCCGGACGCGTGCGCAAACTATAGAAAGTCGTTATGACGTAGAATGTGCATACTTTGTAGATTCCATTTATGAAATAAAACACATTTTCTAAAAACTCGTGTTTTTTACGAAATCATGTAAACCTTCTAGAAGCTGTGATTTCAAAAAATGGTGGAAGTAAGCTTTTCTTATTTCCGGACGCATGCGCAAACTATAGAAAGTCGTTATGACGTAGAATGTGCATACTTTGTAAATTCCATTTATGAAATAAAACACATTTTCTAAAAACTCATGTTTTTTACGAAATCATGTAAACCTTCTAGAAGCTGTGATTTTAAAAAACAGTGGAAGTAAGATTTTCTTATTTCCGGACGAATGCACAAACTATAGAAAGTCGTTATGACGTAGAATGTGCATACTTTGTTGATTCCATTTATGAAATAAAACACATTTTCTAAAAACTCGTGTTTTTTAAGAAATCATGTAAACCTTCTAGAAGCTGTGATTTTAAAAAACGGTGGAAGTAAGCTTTTCTTATTTCCGGACGAATGCGCAAACTATAGAAAGTCATTATGACGTAGAATGTGCATACTTTGTTGATTCCATTTATGAAATAAAACACATTTTCTAAAAACTCATGTTTTTTACGAAATCATGTAAACCTTCTAGTAGCTGTGATTTTAAAAAACGGGGGAAGTAAGCTTTTCTTATTTCCGGATGCATGCGCAAACTATAGAAAGTCGTTATGACGTAGAATGTGCATACTTTGTTGATTCCATTTATGAAATAAAACACATTTTCTAAAAACTCGTGTTTTTTTCGAAATCATGTAAACCTTCTAGAAGCTGTGATTTTAAAAAAGGGTGGAAGTAAGATTTTCTTATTTCCGGACGAATGCGCAAACTATAGAAATTCGTTATGACTTTGAATGTGCATACTTTGTTGAATCCATTTATGAAATAAAACACATTTTCTAAAAAATCGTGTTTTTTAAGAAATCATGCAAACCTTCTAGAAGCTGTGATTTTAAAAAACGGTGGAAGTAAGCTTTTCTTATTTCTGGACGCATGCGCAAACTATAGAAAGTCGTTCTGACGTAGAATGTGTATACTCTGTTGATTCCATTTATGAAATAAAACACATCTTCTAAAAACTCGTGTTTTTTAAGAAATCATGTAAACCTTCTAGAAGCTGTGATTTCAAAAAACGGTGGAAGTAAGCTTTTCTTATTTCCGGATGCATGCGCAAACTATAGAAAGTCGTTATGACGTAGAATGTGCATACTTTGTAGATTCCATTTATGAAATAAAACACATTTTCTAAAAACTCGTGTTTTTTATGAAATCATGTAAACCTTCTAGAAGCTGTGATTTCAAATAACGGTGGAAGTACGCTTTTCTTATTTCCGGACGCGTGCGCAAACTGTAGAAAGTCATTATGACGTAGAATGTGCATACTTTGTAGATTCCATTTATGAAATAAAAGACATTTTCTAAAAACTCGTGTTTTTTAAGAAATCATGTAAACCTTCTAGAAGCTGTGATTTTAAAAAACGGGGGAAGTAAAGCTTTTCTTATTTCCAGATGAATGCGCAAACTATAGAATTTCGTTATGACGTAGAATGTGCATACTTTGTATATTCCATTTATGAAATAAAACACATTTTCTGAAAACTCGTGTTTTTTACGAAATCATGTAAACCTTCTAGAAGCTGTGATTTTAAAAGACGGTGGAAGTAACCTTTTCTTATTTCCGGATGCATGCCCAAACTATACAAAGTCGTTATGACGTAGAATGTGCATACTTTGTTGATTCCATTTATGAAATAAAACACATTTTCTAAAAACTCGTGTTTTTTTCGAAATCATGTAAACCTTCTAGAAGCTGTGATTTTAAAAAAGGGTGGAAGTAAGATTTTCTTATTTCCGGACGAATGCGCAAACTATAGAAATTCGTTATGACGTAGAATGTGCATACTTTGTTGAATCCATTTATGAAATAAAACACATTTTCTAAAAACTCGTGTTTTTTAAGAAATCATGTAAACCTTCTAGAAGCTGTGATTTTAAAAAACGGTGGAAGTAAGCTTTTCTTATTTCCGGACGCATGCGCAAACTATAGAAAGTCGTTATGACGTAGAATGTGCATACTTTGTTGATTCCATTTATGAAATAAAACACATTTTCTAAAAACTCGTGTTTTTTAACAAATCATGTAAACCTTCTAGAAGCTGTGATTTCAAAAAACGGTGGAAGTAAGCTTTTCTTATTTCCGGACGCATGCGAAAACTATAGAAAGTCATTATGACGTAGAATGTGCATACTTTGTAGATTGCATTTTTGAAATAAAACACATTTTCTAAAAACTCGTGTTTTTTACGAAATCATGTAAACCTTCTAGAAGCTGTGATTTCAAAAAACGGTGGAAGTACGCTTTTCTTATTTCCGGACGCGTGCGCAAACTATAGAAAGTCGTTATGAAGTAGAATGTGCATACTTTGTAGATTCCATTTATGAAATAAAAGACATTTTCTAAAAACTCATGTTTTTTAAGAAATCATGTAAACCTTCTAGAAGCTGTGATTTTAAAAAACGGGGGAAGTAAGCTTTAATTATTTCCAGACGCATGCGCAAACTATAGAAAGTCGTTATGACGTAGAATGTGCATAATTTGTAGATTCCATTTATGAAATAAAACACATTTTCTGAAAACTCGTGTTTTTTACGAAATCATGTAAACCTTCTAGAAGCTGTGATTTTAAAAAACGGTGGTAGTAAGCTTTTCTTATTTCCGGATGAATGCGCAAAGTATAGAATGTCGTTATGACGTAGAATGTGCATACTTTGTTGATTCCATTTATGAAATAAAACACATTTTCTAATAAATCGTGTTTTTTACGAAATCATGTAAACCTTCTAGAAGCTGTGATTTTAAAAGACGGTGGAAGTAAGCTTTTCTTATTTCCGGACGCATGCGCAAACTATAGAAAGTCGTTATGATGTAGAATGTGCATACTTTGTAGATTCTATTTATCAAATAAAACACATTTTCTAAAAACTCGCGTTTTTTAAGAAATCATGTCAACCTTTTAGAAGCTGTGATTTTAAAAAACGGGGGAAGTAAGCTTTTCTTATTTCCAAATGCATGTGCAAAATATAGAAAGTCGTTATGACGTAGAATGTGCATACTTTGTTGATTCCATTTATGAAATAAAACACATTTTCTAAAAACTCTTGTTTTTTAAGAAATCATGTAAACCTTCTAGAAGCTGTGATTTTAAAAAACGGGGGAAGTAAGCTTTTCTTATTTCCAAACGCATGCGCAAACTATAGAAAGTCGTTATGACGTAGAATGTGCATACTTTGTTGATTCCATTTATGAAATAAAACACATTTTCTAAAAACACGTGTTTTTTAAGAAATCATGTAAACCTCCTAGAAGCTGTGATTTTTAAAAACGGGGGAAGTAAGCTTTTCTTATTTCCGGACGCATGTGCAAACTATAGAAATTCGTTATGACGTAGAATGTGCATACTTTGTAGATTTCATTTAGGAAATAAAACTTATTTTCTAAAAACTCGTGTTTTTTACGAAATCATGTAAACCTTCTAGAAGCTGTGATTTCAAAAAACGGTGGAAGTAAGATTTTCTTATTTCCGGACGCATGCGCAAACTATAGAAAGTCGTTATGACGTAGAATGTGCATACTTTGTAGATTCCATTTATGAAATAAAACACATTTTCTAAAAACTCGTGTTTTTTACGAAATCATGTATACCTTCTAGAAGCTGTGATTTTAAAAAACGGTGGAAGTAAGCTTTTCTTATTTCCGGACGAATGCGCAAACTATAGAAAGTCATTATGACGTAGAATGTGCATACTTTGTTGATTCCATTTATGAAATAAAACACATTTTCTAAAAACTCATGTTTTTTACGAAATCATGTAAACCTTCTAGAAGCTGTGATTTTAAAAAATGGGGGAAGTAACCTTTTCTTTTTTCCGGATGCATGCGCAAACTATAGAAAGTCGTTATGACGTAGAATGCGCATACTTTGTTGATTCCAATTATGAAATAAAACACATCTTCTAAAAACTCGTGTTTTTTTCGAAATCATGTAAACCTTCTAGAAGCTGTGATTTTAAAAACGGTGGAAGTAAGATTTTCTTATTTCCGGACGAATGCGCAAACTATAGAAATTCGTTATGACATAGAATGTGCATTCTTTGTTCAATCCATTTATGAAATAAAACACATTTTCTAAAAACTCGTGTTTTTTAAGAAATCATGTAAACCTTCTAGAAGCTGTGATTTGAAAAAACGGTGGAAGTAAGCTTTTCTTATTTCCGGACGCATGCGCAAACTATAGAAAGTCGTTATGACGTAGAATGTGCATACTTTGTTGATTCCATTTATGAAATAAAAGACATTTTCTAAAAACTCGTGTTTTTTAAGAAATCATGTAAACCTTCTAGAAGCTGTGATTTCAAAAAACAGTGGAAGTAAGCTTTTCTTATTTCCAGACGCATGCGCAAACTATAGAAAGTCATTATGACGTAGAATGTGCATACTTTGTAGATTACATTTTTTAAATAAAACACATTTTCTAATAACTCGTGTTTTTTACGAAATCATGTAAACCTTCTAGAAGCTGAGATTTCAAAAAAAAGTGGAAGTACGCTTTTCTTATTTCCGGACGCGTGCGCAAACTATAGAAAGTCGTTATGACGTAGAATGTGCATACTTTGTAGATTCCATTTATGAAATAAAACACATTTTCTAAAAACTCGTGTTTTTTACGAAATCATGTAAACCTTCTAGAAGCTGTGATTTCAAAAAATGGTGGAAGTAAGCTTTTCTTATTTCCGGACGCATGCGCAAACTATAGAAATTCGTTATGACGTATAAGGTGCATACTTTGTAAATTCCATTTATGAAATAAAACACATTTTCTAAAAACTCATGTTTTTTACGAAATCATGTAAACCTTCTAGAAGCTGTGATTTTAAAAAACAGTGGAAGTAAGATTTTCTTATTTCCGGACGAATGCACAAACTATAGAAAGTCGTTATGACGTAGAATGTGCATACTTTGTTGATTCCATTTATGAAATAAAACACATTTTCTAAAAACTCGTGTTTTTTAAGAACTCATGTAAACCTTCTAGAAGCTGTGATTTTAAAAAACGGTGGAAGTAAGCTTTTCTTATTTCCGGACGAATGCACAAACTATAGAAAGTCATTATGACGTAGAATGTGCATACTTTGTTGATTCCATTTATGAAATAAAACACATTTTCTAAAAACTCATGTTTTTTACGAAATCATGTAAACCTTCTAGAAGCTGTGATTTTAAAAAACGGGGGAAGTAACCTTTTCTTATTTCCGGATGCATGCGCAAACTATAGAAAGTGGTTATGACGTAGAATGTGCATACTTTGTTGATTCCATTTATGAAATAAAACACATTTTCTAAAAACTCATGTTTTTTTCGAAATCATGTAAACCTTCTAGAAGCTGTGATTTTAAAAAAGGGTGGAAGTAAGATTTTCTTATTTCCGGACGAATGCGCAAACTATAGAAATTCGTTATGACGTAGAATGTGCATACTTTGTTGAATCCATTTATGAAATAAAACACATTTTCTAAAAACTCGTGTTTTTTACGAAATCATGTAAACCTTCTAGAAGCTGTGATTTTAAAAGACGGTGGAAGTAAGCTTTTCTTATTTCCGGACGCATGCGCAAACTATAGAAAGTCGTTATGATGTAGAATATGCATACTTTGTAGATTCCATTTATCAAATAAAACACATTTTCTAAAAACTCGCGTTTTTTAAGAAATCATGTAAACCTTCTAGACGCTGTGATTTTAAAAAACGGGGGAAGTAAGCTTTTCTTATTTCCAAATGCATGCGCAAACTATAGAAAGTCATTATGACGTAGAATGTGTATACTTTGTTGATTCCATTTATGAAATAAAACACATTTTCTAAAAACTCATGTTTTTTAAGAAATCATGTAAACCTTCTAGAAGCTGTGATTTTAAAAAATGGGGGAAGTAAGCTTTTCTTATTTCCAGACGCATGCGCAAACTATAGAAAGTCGTTATGACGTAGAATGTGCATACTTTGTAGATTCCATTTATGGAATAAAGCACATTTTCTAAAAACTTATTTTTTTTTGGAAATCATTTAAACCTTCTAGAAGCTGTGATTTTAAAAAACGATGGAAGTAAGCTTTTCTTATTTCTGGACGAATGCGCAAACTATAGAAAGTCGTTATGACGTAGAATGTGCATACTTTGTTGATTCCATTTATGAAATAAAACACATTTTCTAAAAACTCGTGTTTTTTAAGAAATCATGTAAACCTCCTAGAAGCTGTGATTTTTAAAAAAGGGGGAAGTAAGCTTTTTTTATTTCCGGACAAATGCGCAAACTATAGAAAGTCGTTATGACGTAGAATGTCACGAACCCAAATTTCGTAAAATTTAAAAACTTTTCTATGTGCCTAAAATACCACTAAATCTATGCGAAAATACAAAGTGTGGGTTTACTTTCTTTAAATACTGCTTTACCAAATAATTAAAACTTTGCGACACTTAATACCGTTTACAAATGTCGTTATGCTAATCAAGAAAAATATATACGTTTTATTTTCAACTAATTAAATTCTGAACTTGATATGTCAACCATTTCTTAAATCTTGCGGGAAACACAAAAGATCTTCACTATGTCATAATATACATCTTTTAGAAAGCATGTATATCTTTTATCGCACCAATAGGACAACCTAAATGGTAACAACATAATCATAATCATAAGGGAAACATATTAGCGATATACATCATAATCAACTTTCTAAAGGATCGGATACTTCGAAGTAGTCATAAACATTTTTAAGGACAGAAACAAGTACTCATACATAAGACACATTGAGAAACACCATAGGAAACATAGGAGACAAAAATATAACGTGGTTCACCCGTACATGGGCTAGTCCACAAAGGTGTGTGCATCATTTATTAAACTTTAAAGGAAATCAGGGATTACAATCCAACAACATTGTTGCGATAAATCTCCTTCTAAAATCTCGAAGCCTTTCATCATAAGGCTACAATAAAATATATAATTACAATTTCCTCGAGAGTTTCCACATTAAAAACTTTCTTAAAAGTTTATGTGTAGCATCATAAACTTTTAATTAACTTAATAACAGCAAAATCTTTCTAAGCCCAAACTCTACCAATATGTTATACTTTTTAATCTTTAAGAGTTATAACATATACATATTATGATGATAATTAAATAAATCTATACTTTTATTTTAAGTTACAAACAACTTGGATTTATAACATATACCCACTATCACACCCATGCAATCAATGGATATAATCCTATCATAAAAGTGCTTGTCCCACTATTACTTTATCATATATATAACTAAAATCTCTATAGTAATGGAACAATGTGATAAAACTTACTTTTTATCATTTCTTATATAATAAAATATTTATATAATAACAAACCCTTATTGCTCATCATCTCTTATACAAAAACCTTTATATTATAGATTTATAAAACAAGGAAATAATATTATATAAATCTCTAAAGGATATTATTAAGGGACCACCCCTATATAACCATTTATATAGGAGAAATACTAGATGTGGTTGACGTAGCAAGTAAGAATAATTTTAACTAAGATAAGTTTATATAAAAACATTTGAACTTTAATCTTTAAGAAACACTCCCCTTTTATACTATCCTACAAGGCAAATAGTATATGAATAAATGAAGTATGCATCCCATTGAAGACTTATCTCTATTTCGGCATATATAAATTAAGCATCTAGCTATAGGACCAAGGATTATAAAAATCCGTAAGGTAGGTTTATAATTTAAAGGATTGTTACATTCTGTCAGCGAATTAGGTGTAGGTGGAGATCGAAACCATAGGTTGAAATCCAACCTATCTATGCGGAAATCAAATAACTACGAATCTTCTAAGATATCCTGAAATTTATGTTTGAGATCAAAGAGAATACTAGACCTTTATAAGGCAACAATCTAACTATCACTGGCAATTTAAGATTCGGCTCTCCTTTTTGGAACAGTATATATAAATATATTTATATATATAAGAGATTCAAAAGAGATCTTTTAAATCAAAATACCAAAAATTCTAATCCAATCAAGCATTCGTTAAAAAAATAGAAATAGAACTAAGTTTCCAGGTATTAAAACTTAATGCGGCATCTCTAAAAGTAATGTCAACAGGAAACTGACATTTTCGTAAATCAATAAGAAAACCTATAAACAGTAATATTCTTCCCTATCGATAAACAGCATGGTATAGCTAACTAGATCCATATGAATAGGAGTCTCTGGCTATTCAAAACGCAGAGTTCTAAACTTTGTTTAAGGTAGAGGATTATCCGGTTTCTATAGATCGTAATAATCTCCTTTGACCAAAATCTTAAACTACAATTTGTTGTAGGAAGCATAATTTCAAATATAGATGCAATTAAACAAGTGCACAGATATAACCACCGAAACGAGTTTACGTTAGAGAGCTTCGTCACTCTGAAAATGACCCAAGCCTCAACGCTTCATCCAGATCAATAGCTGTGTTTACAAATATAACAGCGTTTTTGCAGAGGTATTCAAGGATCTACGCATCTAATAGATCTATTTATTTTCAAACGAGATATGAATAACTGAGTTCTGATCTCATTGAAAAGGTATAAATAACAGAGTGCTGTTCATCTACCGATATCAACATGAACTATAAAATACCAATTTATGAGTGCTACACTGAGATCAAGCTTCCACTCTATGCCTTTTTCCAAGCAGTATACAGAGATAATCTAAAAGATTACACAGGGATCGAGTTTCTTCGCTATCTTTTCTCCAAACAATGTAAAGAAAAACGGGATGCAGAGATAATAAAACATATTTGAAAGATACACAGGGTTCATGTTGCCATGCTATCCCTTTTCTAGAGACTCTACGAAATCACTTAAACAGAGATAATAAAATAAATGAATTCAAAGTACCAGGGTTCACAAGATTATGTTGCAGCATAACAAATAAACAAACATAAGTTCGGAACCGAGCTCTTACTCTGCTTTTCTTCAAACAATATACGAAATACTGAGTAATGATGAGCTCCCTGTCTGTTCTTTGAAGGCCTTCTATTTCGTTTGATCTCATGCCTTGAGATAAGGAATTCGATCCTCTTGTGATCAGCATAGCCCGAGATCCCTCGATGTGATCAGTATATGAGCTATATCGTGATGAGTCTCTTTTCCAAGATCCCCATTCTGGGCTTATGCTATCTATAATAGCTTCCAGGTATACCCTTATACGATTATAGGAGTCTGAGCTTACTTACTTTGATTGCAGAGGTTCCAGACCTTGCTCGCTCCCGTGGTCATCCCTCCCCCTCGAAATTTCCCTTCCTTTATGAAGGAGTATCACCCAAAAAGAACGACCAACACTTGGCTCGTCCCAGGAAACAAGTGGCGGCATCAAATTATGAAATAACGCTCCATTATGGAGACAGCCCCTAATTTCTCTCAACAAACTAATCTCACCTCCCATGTACTCGCCGTCATTACACAGCTTGAGAGTTGCTCCTAACTGCTTACCCCTTCTTCTTCGAGCGTTTCTCAAGACAAAACTCTCCTCTCTTTTCTTAAAGAAAGAAGTATCTACTAACTATTTAACGGCGGTTCACCACCACTCACTCTTGGCTTACAGTATGGAACATGTGGCATCCATCTAGGAGAAGGCGTTCCTTCATAAAAAGGTTGTAATGAAAACAGTTTGATTCCTCACATTAAAATGACGAGTGGGAGGTCAATGAGTGCTGTGCTCCATAACTGAGCGAGTGATAAGAGGTTCGGGGTTGAGTGCTCCACAATCCCAAAATTAAAACAGCATCATGATCGCATGAATGAGATGAAAACAAGGGATACTCTAATAATTAAACTCGACATCGTGGTGACAAGATATTTAAAGAATCGGAGTGGTTGTCCCTCCGGCCATCACTCAACTTAACAATGGGCGTTTGACATATAGTGGGGTGCTCCATCATGAAGACCCTTAGTTTATTTATACATAGTTATTCAAATTCTATTTTAGGGATTAAGGATTGACTCCTTTTAGTTTTATCAAAGGTTAGAAGTATAACTTTCTACTTCAAATACTAACCCTAATCTATAAAGTAAGCTTCTTTTTCCTTCAATAATAATGGTTTGTTGTCCTTATTATACATATTATTCATATGCATCCCACTCCTCTTTTGTTTGTCAAAAATGAGGAGAGTAACCTTCTTCTAATATATATATATTATTTTAATGATATATGCATCTTTTAATTGTCTCTTTAAAGTAATGAATGCCCCTCATAGATTACTTAGGATAAAATAGTTATCCAAGTGTTGATCATTAGGTCCTTAGAAATCCTTTCACCGCCTTTCGAAAACTAAAAGGTGTCTTTGGTATCCTTTACTAGGATTTAACCGATAACTTAACTTAAGTGCTTACGACAACACTCATAACTTTTAATGACCTAGGTCTACAATTTAAGTAAGTAGATACCATAACACACATCATTCTCTGGTGGGGCCTTGGCCTTGAGCTCCTCACCAGAATGATTACAAATACAATAATAATAATATTAATGATAATAATAATTGGGGTCAAAATTGAGGGATATTACATACTCCACCCCTTAAAGATAACACCGTCCTCGGTGTTCAACAGTTTGTCTTTTGCGTCCATCCATCATCTTTCGCTTGCTTTTTCTCTTAAGGTTTGGCCGTCTTTACATCTTTGTGATTTCAGCAAGCTCTCTTCAATTGTAACCTGCACATTGTACAACTCGTACAAGATTTTTCAGTAATTTTCAGTATAACATAAGTATACAAAATTTCAAAATAGCAAATGTTTATCATTCATCCTCATCCTTGATGAAATATTTGCTTACTTTAGCATTCTTAACATTCACACATAAATACATGTGATAATCTAGCTCCAAGACAATCATTATCATTAATTCATATCATAAAACAATTCTTTCAACTGTACTTTGAGATCACCCAACCTCTTTGTACTTCCGCAATCATGGAGACTTGCATACAAAACTCTTATGTATTTCCTGCAATCGTGAAGACTTGCCATACAAAACCCTCTATGTATTTCCGCAATCATGGAGACTTGCCATACAAAACATGAGTCTTCTGTAACTCAGCCGAAAAAAAAAAACTCTGCTTACAGCAGGAATATACAGTCTTACTCTGCAACTCATTACATAGCTTTCCCTCATCGAATCTTCTTGTGGGCTTAGTTCTAACACCACAAGGAAAAAGTTTAGTCTCCTCAGAGAACCTCTTGTGTGCTCCGTTCTAACAACACAAGGAAAAATCGTGAGCCCTTCCTCTGCTCAATTCGATGGTTATAGAGTTTGCCTAGGACTTTTGGGTCAGTATAACATTCAACGAGATTCCCACCTGCTCTGTTCCACTTCCATGGGGAACATGACCACAATTTTAGGGAAGTTGCACCCTGCATGACGTAGAATGTGCATACTTTGTTGATTCCATTTATGAAGTAAAACACATTTTCTAAAAACTCGTGTTTTTTAAGAAATCATGTAAACCTTCTAGAAGCTGTGATTTTAAAAAACAGTGGAAGTAAGCTTTTCTTATTTCCGGACACATGCGTAAACTATAGAAAGTCATTATGACGTAGAATGTGCATACTTTGTTGATTCCATTTATGAAATAAAACACATTTTCTAAAAACTCATGTTTTTTATGAAATCATGTAAACCTTCTAGAAGCTGTGATTTTAAAAAACGGGGGAAGTAACCTTTTCTTATTTCCGGATGCATGCGCAAACTATAGAAAGTCGTTATGACGTAGAATGTGCATACTTTGTTGATTCCATTTATGAAATAAAACACATTTTCTAAAAACTCGTGTTTTTTTCGAAATCATGTAAACCTTCTAGAAGCTGTGATTTTAAAAAACGGTGGAAGTAAGATTTTCTTATTTCCGGACGAATGCGCAAACTATAGAAATTCGTTATGATGTAGAATGTGCATACTTTGTTGAATCCATTTATGAAATAAAAAACATTTTCTAAAAACGTGTTTTTTAAGAAATCATGTAAACCTTCTAGAAGCTGTGATTTTAAAAAACGGTGGAAGTAAGCTTTTCTTATTTCCGGACGCATGCGGAAACTATAGAAAGTCGTTATGACGTAGAATGTGCATACTTTGTTGATTCCATTTATGAAATAAAACACATTTTCTAAAAACTCGTGTTTTTTAAGAAATCATGTAAACCTTCTAGAAGCTGTGATTTCAAAAAACGGTGGAAGTAAGATTTTCTTATTTCCGGACGCATGCACAAACTATAGAAAGTCGTTATGACGTAGCATGTGCATACTTTGTAGATTTCATTTTTGAAATAAAACACATTTTCTAAAAACTCGTGTTTTTTACGAAATCATGTAAACCTTCTAGAAGCTGTGATTTCAAAAAACGGTGGAAGTACGCTTTTCTTATTTCCGGACGCGTGCGCAAACTATAGAAAGTCGTTATGACGTATAATGTGCATACTTTGTAGATTCCATTTATGAAATAAAAGACATTTTCTAAAAACTCGTGTTTTTTAAGAAATCATTTAAACCTTCTAGAAGCTGTGATTTTAAAAAACAGGGGAAGTAAGCTTTAATTATTTCCAGACGCATGCGCAAACTATAGAAAGTCGTTATGACGTAGAATGTGCATACTTTGTAGATTCCATTTATGAAATAAAACACATTTTCGGAAAACTCGTGTTTTTTACGAAATCATGTAAACCTTCTAGAAGCTGTGATTTTAAAAAACGGTGGAAGTAAGTTTTTCTTATTTCCAGATGAATGCGCAAAGTATAGAATGTCGTTATGACATAGAATGTGCATACTTTGTTGATTCCATTTATGAAATAAAACACATTTTCTAATAACTCGTGTTTTTTACGAAATCATGTAAACCTTCTAGAAGCTGTGATTTTAAAAGATGGTGGAAGTAAGCTTTTCTTATTTCCGGACGCATGCGCAAACTATAGAAAGTCGTTATGATGTAGAATGTGCATACTTTGTAGATTCCATTTATCAAATAAAACACATTTTCTAAAAACTCGCGTTTTTTATGAAATCATGTAAACCTTCTAGAAGCTGTGATTTTAAAAAACGGGGGAAGTAAGCTTTTCTTATTTCCAAATGAATGCGCAAACTATAGAAAGTCGTTATGACGTAGAATGTGCATACTTTGTTGATTCCATTTATGAAATAAAACACATTTTCTAAAAACTCGTGTTTTTTAAGAAATCATGTAAACCTTCTAGAAGCTGTGATTTTAAAAAATGGGGGAAGTAAGCTTTTCTTATTTCCGGACGCATGCGCAAACTATGGAAATTCGTTATGACGTAGAATGTGCATACCTTGTTGATTCCATTAATGAAATGAAACACATTTTCTAAAAACTCGTGTTTTTTAAGAAATCATGTAAACCTTCTAGAAGCTGTGATTTTAAAAAACGGTGGAAGTAAGCTTTTCTTATTTCCGGACGCATGCGCAAACTATAGAAAGTCGTTATAACGTAGAATGTGCATACTTTGTTGATTCCATTTATGAAATAAAACACATTTTCTAAAAATTTGTGTTTTTTAAGAAATCATGTAAACCTTCTAGAAGTTGTGATTTTAAAAAACGGGGAAGTAAGCTTTTCTTATCTCAGGACGCATGCGCAAACTATAGAAAGTCGTTATGACGTAGAATGTGCATACTTTGTAGATTACATTTATGAAATAAAACACATTTTCTAAAAACTCGTGTTTTTTACGAAATCATGTAAACCTTCTAGAAGCTGTGATTTAAAAAAACCGTGGAAGTAAGCTTTTCTTATTTCCGGACGCAGACGCAAACTATAGAAAGTCATTATGACGTAGAATGTGCATACTTTGTAGATTCCATTTATGAAATAAAACACATTTTCTAAAATCTTGTGTTTTTTACGAAATCATGTAAACCTTCCAGAAGCTGTGATTTTAAAAAACGGTGGAAGTAAGATTTTCTTATTTCCGGACGAATGCGCAAACTATAGAAAGTCGTTATGATGTAGAATGTGCATACTTTGTTGATAACATTTATGAAATAAAACACATTTTCTAAAAACTCATTTTTTTTACGAAATCATGTCAACCTTCTAGAAGCTGTGATTTTAAAAAACGGTGGAAGTAAGCTTTTCTTATTTTCGCACGCATGCGCAAACTATAGAAAGTCGTTATGACGTAGAATGTGCATACTTTGTTGATTCCATTTATGAAATAAAACACATTTTCTAAAAACTCGTGTTTTTTAAGAAATCATGTAAACCTTCTAGAAGCTGTGATTTTAAAAAACAGGGGAAGTAAGCTTTTCTTATTTCCAAACGCATGCGCAAACTATAGAAAGTTGTTATGACGTAGAATGTGCATACTTTGTTGATTCCATTTATGAAATAAAACACATTTTCTAAAAACTCATGTTATTTAAGAAATCATGTAAACCTTCAAGAAGCTGTGATTTTAAAAAACGGGGGAAGTAGGATTTTCTTATTTCTGGACGCATGCGCAAACTATAGAAAGTCGTTATGACGTAGAATGTGCATACTTTGTAGATTCCATTTATGAAATAAAGCACATTTTCTAAAAACGTGTTTTTTACGAAATCATGTAAACCTTCTAGAAGCTGTGATTTTAAAAAATGGTGGAATTAAGCTTTTCTTATTTCCGGACGAATGCGCAAACTATACAAAGTCGTTATGACGAAGAATGTGCATACTTTGTTGATTCCATTTATGAAATAAAACACATTTTCTAAAAACTCATGTTTTTTACGAAATCATGTAAACCTTCCAGAAGCTGTGATTTCAAAAAACGGTGGAAGTAAGCTTTTCTTATTTCCAGACGCATGCGAAAACTATAGAAAGTCGTTATGACATAGAATGTGCATACTTTGTAGATTCCATTTATGAAATAAAACACATTTTCCAAAAACTCATGTTTTTTACAAAATCATGTAAACCTTCTAGAAGCTGTGATTTTAAAAAACGGTGGAAGTAAGCTTTTCTTATTTCCGGATGAATGTGCAAACTATAGAATGTCATTAGGACGTAGAATGTGCATACTTTGTTGATTCCATTTATGAAATAAAACACATTTTCTAATAACTCGTGTTTTTTACGAAATCATGTAAACCTTCTAGAAGGTGTGATTTTAAAAAACGGTGGAAGTAAGCTTTTCTTATTTCCGGACGCATGCGAAAACTATAGAAAGTCGTTATGACGTAGAATGTGCATAGTTTGTTGATTCCATTTATGAAATAAAACACATTTTCTAAAAACTCCTGTTTTTTAAGAAATCATCTAAACCTTCTAGAAGCTGTGATTTTAAAAAAAGGGGAAAGTAAGCTTTTCTTATTTCCAAACGCATGCGCAAACTATAGAAAGTCGTTATGACGTAGAATGTGCATACTTTGTGGATTCCATTTATGAAATAAAACACATTTTCTAAAAACTCGTGTTTTTTACGAAATCATGTAAACCTTCTAGAAGCTGTGATTTTAAAAAACGGGGGAAGTAAGCTTTTCTTATTTCCGGACGCATGCACAAACTATAGAAAGTCGTTATGACGTAGAATGTGCATAATTTGTAGATTCCATTTATGAAATAAAACACATTTTCTTAAAAACTCGTGTTTTTTACGAAATCATGTAAACCTTCTAGAAGCTGTGATTTTAAAAAACGGTCGAAGTAAGCTTTTCTTATTTCCGGATGAATGCGCAAACTATAGAATGTCGTTATGACGTAGAATGTGCATACTCTGTTGATTCCATTTATGAAATAAAACACATTTTCTAAAAACTCTTGTTTTTTAAGAAATCATTCAAACCTTCTAGAAGCTGTGATTTTAAAAAACGGTGGAAGTAAGATTTTCTTATTTCCGGACGAATGCGCAAACTATAGAAAGCCGTTATGACGTAGAATGTGCATACTTTGTTGATTCCATTTATGAAATAAAACACATTTTCTAAAAACTCGTGTTTTTTAAGAAATCATGTAAACCTTCTAGAAGCTGTTATTTTAAAAAATGGTGGAAGTAAGCTTTTCTTATTTCCGGACGCATGCGCAAACTATAGAAAGTCGTTATGATGTAGAATGTCATAGTTTGTTGATTCCATTTATGAAAGAAAACACATTTTCTAAAGACTCGTGTTTTTTAAGAAATCATGTAAACCTTCTAGAAGCTGTGATTTTAAAAAACGGGGGAAGTAAGCTTTTCTTATTTCCAAACGCATGCGCAAACTATAGAAAGTCGTTATGAAGTAGAATGTGTGTACTTTGTTGACTCCATTTATGAAATAAAACACATTTTCTAAAAACTCATGTTTTTTAAGAAATCATGTAAACCTTCTAGAGGTTGTGATTTTAAAAAACGGGGGAAGTAAGCTTTTCTTATTTCCGGACGCATGCGCAAACTATAGAAAGTCGTTATGACGTAGAATGTGCATACTTTGTAGATTCCAATTATGAAATAAAGTACATTTTCTAAAAACTCGTGTTTTTTACGAAATAATATAAACCTTCTAGAAGCTGTGATTTTAAAAAACGGTGGAAGTAAGCTTTTCTTATTTCCGGATGAATGCGCAAACTATAGAAAGTCGTTATGACGTAGAATGTGCATACTTTGTTGATTCCATTTATGAAATAAAACACATTTTCTAAAAACTCGTGTTTTTTTCGAAATCATGTAAACCTTCTAGAAGCTGTGATTTTAAAAAACGGTGGAAGTAAGATTTTCTTATTTCCGGATGAATGCGCAAACTATAGAAATTCGTTATGACGTAGAATGTGCATACTTTGTTGAATCCATTTATGAAATAAAACACATTTTCTAAAAACTCGTGTTTTTTAAGAAATCATGTAAACCTTCTAGAAGCTGTGATTTTAAAAAACGGTGGATGTAAGCTTTTCTTATTTCCGGACGCATGCGCAAACTATAGAAAGTCCTTATGACGTAGAATGTGCATACTTTGTTGATTCCATTTATGAAATAAAACATATTTTCTAAGAACTCGTGTTTTTTAAGAAATCATGTAAACCTTCTAGAAGCTGTGATTTTAAAAAACGGTGGAAGTAAGCTTTCCTTATTTCCGGACGCATGCGCAAACTATAGAAAGTTGTTATGACGTTGAATGTGCATACTTTGTTGATTCCATTTATGAAATAAAACACATTTTCTAAAAACTCATGTTTTTTACGAAATATGTAAACCTTCTAGAAGCTGTGATTTTAAAAAACGGTGAAGTAACCTTTTCATATTTCCGGATGCATGCGCAAACTATTGAAAGTCGTTATGACGTAGAATGTGCATACTTTGCTGTTTTCATTTATGAAATAAAACACATTTTCTAAAAACTCGTGTTTCTTAAGAAATCATGTAAACCTTCTAGAAGCTGTGATTTTAAAAAATGGGGGAAGTAAGTTTTTCTTATTTCCAGACGCATTCGCAAACTATAGAAAGTCGTTACGACGTAGAATGTGCATACTCTGTAGATTCCATTTATGAAATCAAGCACATTTTCTAAAAACTCGCGTTTTTTATGAAATCATGTAAACCTTCTAGAATCTGTGATTTTAAAAAACGGTGGAAGTAAGCTTTTCTTATTTCTGGAGGAATGGCAAACTATAGAAAGTCGTTATGACATAGAATGTGCATACTTTGTTGATTCCATTTATGAAATAAATCACATTTTCTAAAAACTCGTGTTTTTTAAGAAATCATGTAAACCTTCTAGAAGTTCTGATTTTAAAAAACGGGGGAAGTAAGCTTTTCTTATTTTGCAAACGCATGCGCAAACTATAGAAAGTCGTTATGACGTAGAATGTGCATACTTTGTTGATTCCTTTTATGAAATAAAACACATTTTCTAAAAACAAGTGTTTTTTAAGAAATCATGTAAACCTCCTAGAAGCTGTGATTTTTAAAAACGGGGAAAGCAAGCTTTTCTTATTTCCGGACGCATGCGCAAACTATAGAAAGTCGTTATGATGTAGAATGTGCATACTTTGTAGATTACATTTATGAAATAAAACACATTTTCAAAAACTCGTGTTTTTTACGAAATCTTGTAAACCTTCTAGAAGCTGTGATTTGAAAAAACGGTGGAAGTAAGCTTTTCTTATTTCCGGATGCATGCGCAAACTATAGAAAGTTGTTATGACGTAGAATTTGCATACTTTGTAGATTCCATTGATGAAATAAAACACATTTTCTAAAAACTCGTGTTTTTTACGAAATCATGTAAACCTTCTAGAAGCTGTGATTTTAAAAGACGGTGGAAGTAAGATTTTCTTATTTCCGGACGAATGCGCAAACTATAGAAATTCGTTATGACGTAGAATGTGCATACTTTGTTGATTCCATTTATGAAATAAAACACATTTTCTAAAAACTCGTGTTTTTTAAGAAATCATGTAAACATTCTAGAAGCTGTGATTTTAAAAAACGGTGGAAGTAAGCTTTTCTTATTTCCGGACGCATGCGCAAACTATAGAAAGTCGTTATGATTTAGAATGTGAATACTTTGTTGATTCCATTAATGAAATAAAACACATTTTCTAAAAAGTCGTGTTTTTTACGAAATCATGTAAACCTTCTAGAAGTTGTGATTTTAAAAAGCGGGGGAAGTAAGCTTTTCTTATTTCCAAACACATGCGCAAACTATAGAAAGTCATTATGACGTAGAATGTGCATACTTTGTTGATTCCATTTATGAAATAAAACACATTTTCTAAAAACTCGTGTTTTTTAAGAAATCATGTAAACCTCCTAGAAGCTGTGATTTTTAAAAACAGGGGAAGTAAGCTTTTCTTATTTCCGGACGCATTCGCAAACTATAGAAAGTCAGTATGACGTAGAATGTGCATACTTTGTAGATTACATTTTTCAAATAAAACACATTTTCTAAAAACTCGTGTTTTTTACGAAATCATTTAAACCTTCTAGAAGCTGGGATTTCAAAAAACGGTGGAAGTACGCTTTTCTTATTTCCGGACGCATGCGCAAACTATAGAAATTCGTTATGATGTAGAATGTGCATACTTTGTTGATTCCATTTATGAAATAAAACACATTTTCTAAAAACTCGTGTTTTTTACGAAATCATGTAAACCTTCTAGAAGCTGTGATTTTAAAAAAATGTGGAAGTAAGATTTTCTTATTTTCGGACGAATGCGCAAACTATAGAAATTCGTTATGATGTAGAATGTGCATACTTTGTTGATTCCATTTATGAAATAAAACATATTTTCTTAAAACTCATGTTTTTTAAGAAATCATGTAAACCTTCTAGAAGCTTTGATTTAAAAAAACGGTGGAAGTAAGCTTTCCTTATATCCGGACGCATGCGCAAACTATAGAAAGTCGTTATGACGTAGAATTTGCATAATTTGTTGATTCCATTTATGAAATAAAACACATTTTCTAAAAACTCATGTTTTTTAAGAAATCATGTAAACCTTCTAGAAGATGTTATTTTAAAAAATGGGGGAAGTAAGCTTTTCTTATTTCCAGACGCATGCGCAAACTATAGAAAGTCGTTATGACATAGAATGTGCTTACTTTGTTGATTCCATTTATGAAATAAAACACATTTTCGAAAAACTCGTGTTTTTTAAGAAATCATGTAAACCATCTAGAAGTTGTGATTTTAAAAAACGGGGGAAGTAAGCTTTTCTTATTTCCAAACGCATGCGCAAACTATAGAAATTCGTCATGACGTAGAATGTGCATACTTTGTTGATTCCATTTATTTTATAAAACACATTTTCTAAAAACTCGTGGTCTTTAAGAAATCATGTAAACCTCCTAGAAGCTGTGATTTTTAAAAACAGGGGAAGTAATCTTTTTTTATTTCCGGACAAATGCGGAAACTATAGAAAGTCGTTATGACGTAGAATGTGCATACTTTGTAGATTACATTTATGAAATAAAACACATTTTCTAAAAACTCGTGTTTTTTACGAAATCTTGTAAACCTTCTAGAAGCTGTGATTTCAAAAAACGGTGGAAGTAAGCTTTTCTTATTTCCGGACGCATGCGCAAACTATAGAAAGTCGTTATGACGTAGAATGTGCATACTTTGTAGATTCCATTTATGAAATAAAACACATTTTCTAAAAACTCATGTTTTTTAAGAAATCATGTAAACCTTCTAGAAGATGTTATTTTAAAAAATGGGGGAAGTAAGCTTTTCTTATTTCCAGACGCATGCGCAAACTATAGAAAGTCGTTATGACATAGAATGTGCTTACTTTGTTGATTCCATTTATGAAATAAAACACATTTTCGAAAAACTCGTGTTTTTTAAGAAATCATGTAAACCATCTAGAAGTTGTGATTTTAAAAAACGGGGGAAGTAAGCTTTTCTTATTTCCAAACGCATGCGCAAACTATAGAAATTCGTCATGACGTAGAATGTGCATACTTTGTTGATTCCATTTATTTTATAAAACACATTTTCTAAAAACTCGTGGTCTTTAAGAAATCATGTAAACCTCCTAGAAGCTGTGATTTTTAAAAACGGGGGAAGTAAGCTTTTTTTATTTCCGGACAAATGCGGAAACTATAGAAAGTCGTTATGACGTAGAATGTGCATACTTTGTAGATTACATTTATGAAATAAAACACATTTTCTAAAAACTCGTGTTTTTTACGAAATCTTGTAAACCTTCTAGAAGCTGTGATTTCAAAAAACGGTGGAAGTAAGCTTTTCTTATTTCCGGACGCATGCGCAAACTATAGAAAGTCGTTATGACGTAGAATGTGCATACTTTGTAGATCCCATTTATGAAATAAAACACATTTTCTAAAAACTCATGTTTTTTACGAAATCATGTCAACCTTCTAGAAGCTGTGATTTTAAAAAACGGTGGAAGTAAGATTTTCTTATTTCCGGACGAATGCGCAAACTATAGAAAGTCGTTATGGCGTAGAATGTGCATACTTTGTTGATTCCATTTATGAAATAAAGCACATTTTCTAAAAACTCATGTTTTTTACGAAATCATGTAAACCTTCTACAAGCTGTGATTTTAAAATATGGTGGAAGTAAGCTTTTCTTATTTCTGGACGCATGCGCAAACTATAGAAAGTCGTTATGACGTAGAATGTGCATACTTTGTAGATTCCATTTATGAAATAAAGCACATTTTCTAAAAACTCATGTTTTTTACGAAATCATGTAAACCTTCTGGAAGCTGTGATTTTAAAAAACGGTGGAAGTAAGCTTTTCTTATTTCTGGACGAATGCGCAAACTATAGAAAGTCGTTATGACACAGAATGTGCTTACTTTTCTGATTCCATTTATGAAATAAACCACATTTTCGAAAAACTCGTGTTTTTTAAGAAATCATGTAAACCATCTAGAAGTTGTGATTTTAAAAAACGGGGGAAGTAAGCTTTTCTTATTTCCAAACGCATGCGCAAACTATAGAAAGTCGTTATGACGTAGAATGTGCATACTTTGTTGATTCCATTTATGAAATAAAACACATTTTCTAAAAACTCGTGTTTTTTAAGAAATCATGTAAACCTCCTAGAAGCTGTGATTTTTAAAAAGGGGGGAAGTAAGCTTTTTTTATTTCCGGACGCATGCGCAAACTATAGAAAGTCGTTGTGACGTAGAATGTGCATACTCTGTTGATTCCATTTATGAAATAAAACACATTTTCTAAAAACTCGTGTTTTTAAAGAAATCATGTAAACCTTCTAGAAGCTGTGATTTCAAAAAACGGTGGAAGTAAGATTTTCTTATTTCCGGACGCATGCGAAAACTATAGAAAGTCGTTATGACGTAGAATGTGCATACTTTGTAGATTCCATTTATGAAATAAAACACATTTTCTAAAAACTCGTGTTTTTTACGAAATCATGTAAACCTTCTAGAAGCTGTGATTTTAAAAAACGGGGGAAGTAAGCTTTTCTTATTTCCGGACGCATGCGCAAACTATAGAAAGTCGTTATGACGTAGAATGTGCATAATTTGTAGATTCCATTTATGAAATAAAACACATTTTCTTAAAAACTGGTGTTTTTTACGAAATCATGTAAAGCTTCTAGAAGCTGTGATTTTAAAAAACGGTGGAAGTAAGCTTTTCTTATTTCAGGATGAATGCGCAAACTATAGAATGTCGTTATGACGTAGAATGTGCATACTCTGTTGATTCCATTTATGAAATAAAACACATTTTCTAAAAACTCGTGTTTTTAAAGAAATCATGTAAACCTTCTAGAAGCTGTGATTTTAAAAAACGGTGGAAGTAAGATTTTCTTATTTCCGGACGAATGCGCAAACTATAGAAAGCCGTTATGACGTAGAATGTGCATACTTTGTTGATTCCATTTACGAAATAAAACAGATTTTCTAAAAACTTGTGTTTTTTAAGAAATCATGTAAACCTTCTAGAAGCTGTTATTTTAAAAAATGGTGGAAGTAAGCTTTTCTTATTTCCGGACGCATGCGCAAACTATAGAAAGTCGTTATGATGTAGAATGTGCATAGTTTGTTGATTCCATTTATGAAATAAAACACATTTTCTAAAAACTCGTGTTTTTTAAGAAATCATGTAAACCTTCTAGAAGCTGTGATTTTAAAAAAAGAGGGAAGTAAGCTTTTCTTATTTCCAAACGCATCGCAAACTATAGAAAGTCGTTATGACGTAGAATGTGTATACTTTGTTGACTCCATTTATGAAATAAAACACATTTTCTAAAAACTCATGTTTTTTAAGAAATCATGTAAAGCTTCTAGAAGTTATGATTTTAAAAAACGGGGGAAGTAAGCTTTTCTTATTTCCGGACGCATGCGCAAACTATAGAAAGTCGTTATGACGTAGAATGTGCATACTTTGTAGATTCCATTTATGAAATAAAGTACATTTTCTAAAAACTCGTGTTTTTTACGAAATAATGTAAACCTTCTAGAAGCTGTGATTTTAAAAAACGGTGGAAGTAAGCTTTTCTTATTTCCGGATGAATGTGCAAACTATAGAAAGTCGTTATGACGTAGAATGTGCATACTTTGATGATTCCATTTATGAAATAAAACACATTTTCTAAAAACTCGTGTTTTTTTCGAAATCATGTAAACCTTCTAGAAGCTGTGATTTTAAAAAACGTTGGAAGTAAGATTTTCTTATTTCCGTACGAATGCGCAAACTATAGAAATTCGTTATGACGTAGAATGTGGATACTTTTTTGAATCCATTTATGAAATAAAACACATTTTCTAAAAACTCGTGTTTTTTAAGAAATCATGTAAACCTTATAGAAGCTGTGATTTTAAAAAACGGTGGATGTAAGCTTTTCTTATTTCCGGACGCATGCGCAAACTATAGAAAGTCCTTATGACGTAGAATGTGCATACTTTGTTGATTCCATTTATGAAATAAAACATATTTTCTAAGAACTCGTGTTTTTTAAGAAATCATGTAAACCTTCTAGAAGCTGTGATTTTAAAAAACGGTGGAAGTAAGCTTTCCTTATTTCCGGACGTATGCGCAAACTATAGAAAGTTGTTATGACGTTGAATGTGCATACTTTGTTGATTCCATTTATGAAATAAAACACATTTTCTAAAAACTCATGTTTTTTACGAAATATGTAAACCTTCTAGAAGCTGTTATTTTAAAAAACGGTGAAGTAACCTTTTCTTATTTCTGGATGCATGCGCAAACTATAGAAAGTCGTTATGACGTAGAATGTCCATACTTTGCTGATTTCATTTGTGAAATAAAACACATTTTCTAAAAACTCGTGTTTCTTAAGAAATCATGTAAACCTTCTAGAAGCTGTGATTTTAAAAAACGGGGGAAGTAAGTTTTTCTTATTTCCGGACGCATTCGCAAACTATAGAAAGTCGTTACGACGTAGAATGTGCATACTCTGTACATTCCATTTATGAAATAAAGCACATTTTCTAAAAACTCGCGTTTTTTATGAAATCATGTAAACCTTCTAGAAGCTGTGATTTTAAAAAACGGTGGAAGTAAGCTTTTCTTATTTCCGGACGCATGCGCAAACTATAGAAAGTCGTTATGATGTAGAATGTGAATACTTTGTTGATTCCATTAATGAAATAAAACACATTTTCTAAAAAGTCGTGTTTTTTACGAAATCATGTAAACCTTCTAGAAGTTGTGATTTTAAAAAGCGGGGGAAGTAAGCTTTTCTTATTTCCAAACGCATGCGCAAACTATAGAAAGTCGTTATGACGTAGAATGTGCATACTTTGTTGATTCCATTTATGAAATAAAACACATTTTCTAAAAACTCGTGTTTTCTAAGAAATCATGTAAACCTCCTAGAAGCTGTGATTTTTAAAAACAGGGGAAGTAAGCTTTTCTTATTTCCGGACGCATTCGCAAACTATAGAAAGTCAGTATGACGTAGAATGTGCATACTTTGTAGATTACATTTTTCAAATAAAACACATTTTCTAAAAACTCGTGTTTTTTACGAAATCATGTAAACCTTCCAGAAGCTGTGATTTCAAAAAACGGTGGAAGTACGCTTTTCTTATTTCCGGACGCATGCGCAAACTATTGAAATTCGTTATGATGTAGAATGTGCATACTTTGTTGATTCCATTTATGAAATAAAACACATTTTCTAAAAACTCATGTTTTTTACGAAATCATGTAAACCTTCTAGAAGCTCTGATTTTAAAAAACAGTGGAAGTAAGATTTTCTTATTTCCGGACGAATGCGCAAACTATAGAAATTCGTTATGACGTAGAATGTGCATACTTTGTTGATTCCATTTATGAAATAAAACATATTTTCTAAAAACTCATGTTTTTTAAGAAATCATGTAAACCTTCTAGAAGCTGTGATTTTAAAAAACGGTGGAAGTGAGCTTTCCTTATATCCGGACGCATGTGCAAACTTCAGAAAGTCGTTATGACGTAGAATGTGCATACTTTGTTGATTCCATTTATGAAATAAAACACATTTTCTAAAAACTCATGTTTTTTAAGAAATCATGTAAACCTTCTAGAAGCTGTTATTTTAAAAAATGGGGGAAGTAAGCTTTTCTTATTTCCAGACGCATGCGCAAACTATAGAAAGTCGTTATGACGTAGAATGTGCATACTTTGTAGATTCCATTTATGAAATAAAACACATTTTCTAAAAACTCGTGTTTTTTACGAAATCATGTAAACCTTCTAGAAGCTGTGATTTTAAAAAACGGGGGAAGTAAGCTTTTCTTATTTCCGGACGCATGCGCAAACTATAGAAAGTCGTTATGACGTAGAATGTGCATAATTTGTAGATTCCATTTATGAAATAAAACACATTTTCTTAAAAATTCGTGTTTTTTACGAAATCATGTAAAGCTTCTAGAAGCTGTGATTTTAAAAAACGGTGGAAGTAAGCTTTTCTTATTTCAGGATGAATGCGCAAACTATAGAATGTCGTTATGACGTAGAATGTGCATACTCTGTTTATTCCAATAATGAAATAAAACACATTTTCTAAAAACTCGTGTTTTTAAAGAAATCATGTAAACCTTCTAGAAGCTGTGATTTTAAAAGACAGTGGAAGTAAGATTTTCTTATTTCCGGACGAATGCGCAAACTATAGAAAGTCATTCTGACGTAGAATGTGCATACTTTGTTGATTCCATTTATGAAATAAAACACATTTTCTAAAAACTCGTGTTTTAAAGAAATCATGTAAACCTTCTAGAGGCTGTGATTTTAAAAAACGGTGGAAGTAAGATTTTCTTATTTCCGGACGAATGCGCAAACTATAGAAAGCCGTTATGACGTAGAATGTGCATACTTTGTTGATTCCATTTACGAAATAAAACACATTTTCTAAAAACTCGTGTTTTTTAAGAAATCATGTAAACCTTCTAGAAGCTGTTATTTTAAAAAATGGTGGAAGTAAGCTTTTCTTATTTCCGGACGCATGCGCAAACTATAGAAAGTCGTTATGACGTAGAATGTGTATACTTTGTTGACTCCATTTATGAAATAAAACACATTTTCTAAAAACTCATGTTTTTTAAGAAATCATGTAAACCTTCTAGAAGTTTTGATTTTAAAAAACGGGGGAAGTAAGATTTTCTTATTTCCGGACGCATGCGCAAACTATGGAAATTCGTTATGACGTAGAATGTGCATACTTTGTAGATTCCATTTATGAAATAAAGTACATTTTCTAAAAACTCGTGTTTTTTACGAAATAATGTAAACCTTCTAGAAGCTGTGATTTTAAAAAACGGTGGAAGTAAGCTTTTCTTATTTCCGGATGAATGCGCAAACTATAGAAAGTCGTTATGACGTAGAATGTGCATACTTTGTTGATTCCATTTATGAAATAAAACACATTTTCTAAAAACTCGTGATTTTTTCGAAATCATGTAAACCTTCTAGAAGCTGTGATTTTAAAAAACGGTGGAAGTAAGATTTTCTTATTTCCGGACGAATGCGCAAACTATAGAAATTCGTTATGACGTAGAATGTGCATACTTTGTTGAATCCATTTATGAAATAAAACACATTTTCTACAAACTCGTGTTTTTTAAGAAATCATGTAAACCTTCTAGAAGCTGTGATTTTAAAAAACGGTGGAAGTAAGCTTTTCTTATTTCCGGACGCATGCGCAAACTATAGAAAGTCCTTATGACGTAGAATGTGCATACTTTGTTGATTCCATTTATGAAATAAAACATATTTTCTAAGAACTCGTGTTTTTTAAGAAATCATGTAAGCCTTCTAGAAGCTGTGATTTTAAAAAACGGTGGAAGTAAGCTTTCCTTATTTCCGGACGCATGCGCAAACTATAGAAAGTCGTTATGACGTTGAATGTGCATACTTTGTTGATTGCATTTATGAAATAAAACACATTTTCTAAAAACTCATGTTTTTTACGAAATCATGTAAACCTTCTAGAAGCTGTGATTTTAAAAAACGGGGAAGTAACCTTTTCTTATTTCCGGATGCATGCGCAAACTATAGAAAGTCGTTATGACGTAGAATGTGCATACTTTGTTGATTTCATTTGTGAAATAAAACACATTTTCTAAAAACTCGTGTTTCTTAAGAAATCATGTAAACCTTCTAGAAGCTGTGATTTTAAAAAATGGGGGAAGTAAGTTTTTCTTATTTCCGGACGCATGCGCAAACTATAGAAAGTCGTGACGACGTAGAATGTGCATACTCTGTAGATTCCATTTATGAAATAAAGCACATTTTCTAAAAACTCGCGTTTTTTACGAAATCATGTAAACCTTCTAGAAGCTGTGATTTTAAAAAACGGTGGAAGTAAGCTTTTCTTATTTCTGGACGAATGGCAAACTATAGAAAGTCGTTATGACATAGAATGTGCATACTTTGTTGATTCCATTTATGAAATATAACACATTTTCTAAAAACTCGTGTTTTTTAAGAAATCATGTAAACCTTCTAGAAGTTCTGATTTTAAAAAACGGGGAAAGTAAGCTTTTCTTATTTTGCAAACGCATGCGTAAACTATAGAAAGTCGTTATGACGTAGAATGTGCATACTTTGTTGAATCCATTTATGAAATAAAACACATTTTCTAAAAACTCGTGTTTTTTAAGAAATCATGTAAACCTCCTAGACGCTGTGATTTTTAAAAACGGGGAAAGCAAGCTTTTCTTATTTCCGGACGCATGCGCAAACTATAGAAAGTCGTTCTGATGTAGAATGTGCATACTTTGTAGATTACATTTATGAAATAAAACACATTTTCTAAAAACTCGTGTTTTTTACGAAATCTTGTAAACCTTCTAGAAGCTGTGATTTGAAAAAACGGTGGAAGTAAGCTTTTCTTATTTCCGGATGCATGCGCAAACTATAGAAAGTCGTTATGACGTAGAATGTGCATACTTTGTAGATTCCATTTATTAAATAAATCACATTTTCTAAAAACTCGCGTATTTTACGAAATCATGTAAACCTTCTAGAAGCTGTGATTTTAAAAGACGGTTGAAGTAAGATTTTCTTATTTCCGGACGAATGCGCAAACTATAGAAAGTCATTATGACGTAGAATGTGCATACTTTGTTGATTCCATTTATGAAATAAAACACATTTTCTAAAAACTCATGTTTTTTAAGAAATCATTTAAACCTTCTAGAAGCTGTGATTTTAAAAAACGGTGGAAGTAAGCTTTTCTTATTTCCGGACGCATGCACAAACTATAGAAAGTCGTTATGATGTAGAATGTGAATACTTTGTTGATTCCATTAATGAAATAAAACACATTTTCTAAAAAGTCGTGTTTTTTACGAAATCATGTAAACCTTCTAGAAGTTGTGATTTTAAAAAGCGGGGGAAGTAAGCTTTTCTTATTTCCAAAGGCATGCGCAAACTATAGAAAGTCGTTATGACGTAGATTGTGCATACTTTGTTGATTCCATTTATGAAATAAAACACATTTTCTAAAAATTCGTGTTTTTTAAGAAATCATGTAAACCTCCTAGAAGCTGTGATTTTTAAAAACAGGGGAAGTAAGCTTTTCTTATTTCCGGACGCATTCGCAAACTATAGAAAGTCAGTATGACGTAGAATGTGCATACTTTGTAGATTACATTTTTCAAATAAAACACATTTTCTAAAAACTCGTGTTTTTTACGAAATCATGTAGACCTTCTAGAAGCTGTGATTTCAAAAAACGGTGGAAGTACGCTTTTCTTATTTCCGGACGCATGCGCAAACTATTGAAATTCGTTATGATGTAGAATGTGCATACTTTGTTGATTCCATTTATGAAATAAAACACATTTTCTAAAAACTCATGTTTTTTACGAAATCATGTAAACCTTCTAGAAGCTCTGATTTTAAAAAACAGTGGAAGTAAGATTTTCTTATTTCCGGACGAATGCGCAAACTATAGAAATTCGTTATGACGTAGAATGTGCATACTTTGTTGATTCCATTTATGAAATAAAACATATTTTCTAAAAACTCATGTTTTTTAAGAAATCATGTAAACCTTCTAGAAGCTGTGATTTTAAAAAACGGTGGAAGTAAGCTTTCCTTATATCCAGACGCATGCGCAAACTTCAGAAAGTCGTTATGACGTAGAATGTGCATACTTTGTTGATTCCATTTATGAAATAAAACACATTTTCTAAAAACTCATGTTTTTTAAGAAATCATGTAAACCTTCTAGAAGCTGTTATTTTAAAAAATGGGGGAAGTAAGCTTTTCTTATTTCCAGACGCATGCGCAAACTATAGAAAGTCGTTATGACGTATTATGTGCATACTTTGTAGATTCCATTTATGAAATAAAGCACATTTTCTAAAAACTCATGTTTTTTACGAAATCATGTAAACCTTCTAGAAGCTGTGATTTTAAAAAACGGTGGAAGTAAGCTTTTCTTATTTCTGGACGAATGCGCAAACTATAGAAAGTCGTTATGACATAGAAATTCGTTATGACGTAGAATGTGCATACTTTGTTGATTCCATTTATGAAATAAAACACATTTTCTAAAAACTCGTGTGTTTTAAGAAATCATGTAAACCTCCTAGAAGCTGTGATTTTTAAAAACGGGGGAAGTAAGCTTTTTTTATTTCCGGACAAATGCCGAAACTATAGAAAGTCGTTATGACATAGAATGTGCATACTTTGTAGATTCCATTTATGAAATAAAACACATTTTCTAAAAACTCATGTTTTTTACGAAATCTTGTAAACCTTCTATAAGCTGTGATTTCAAAAAACGGTGGAAGTAAGCTTTTCTTATTTCCGGACGCATGCGCAAACTATAGAAAGTCGTTATGATGTAGAATGTGCATACTTTGTAGATTCCATTTATGAAATAAAACACATTTTCTAAAAACTCATGTTTTTTACGAAATCATGTCAACCTTCTAGAAGCTGTGATTTTAAAAAACGGTGGAAGTAAGATTTTCTTATTTCCGGACGAATGCGCAAACTATAGAAAGTTGTTATGGCGTAGAATGTGCATACTTTGTTGATTCCATTTATGAAATAAAGCACATTTTCTAAAAACTCATGTTTTTTACGAAATCATGTAAACCTTCTACAAGCTGTGACTTTAAAATATGGTGGAAGTAAGCTTTTCTTATTTCTGGACGCATGCGCAAACTATAGAAAGTCGTTATGACGTAGAATGTGCATACTTTGTAGATTCCATTTATGAAATAAAGCACATTTTCTAAAAACTCATGTTTTTTACGAAATCATGTAAACCTTCTAGAAGCTGTGATTTTAAAAAACGGTGGAAGTAAGCTTTTCTTATTTCTGGACGAATGCGCAAACTATAGAAAGTCGTTATGACATAGAATGTGCTTACTTTTCTGATTCCATTTATGAAATAAAACACATTTTCGAAAAACTCATGTTTTTTAAGAAATCATGTAAACCATCTAGAAGTTGTGATTTTAAAAAACGGGGGAAGTAAGCTTTTCTTATTTCCAAACGCATGCGCAAACTATAGAAAGTCGTTATGACGTAGAATGTGCATACTTTGCTGATTTCATTTGTTAAATAAAACACATTTTCTAAAAACTCGTGTTTCTTAAGAAATCATGTAAACCTTCTAGAAGCTGTGATTTTAAAAAACGGGGGAAGTAAGTTTTTCTTATTTCCGGACACATTCGCAAACTATAGAAAGTCGTTACGACGTAGAATGTGCATACTCTGTAGATTCCATTTATGAAATAAAGCACATTTTCTAAAAACTCGCGTTTTTTATGAAATCATGTAAACCTTCTAGAAGCTGTGATTTTAAAAAACGGTGGAAGTAAGCTTTTCTTATTTCCGGACGCATGCGCAAACTATAGAAAGTCGTTATTTTCTAAAAAGTCGTGTTTTTTACGAAATCATGTAAACCTTCTAGAAGTTGTGATTTTAAAAAGCGGGGGAAGTAAGCTTTTCTTATTTCCAAACGCATGCGCAAACTATAGAAAGTCGTTATGACGTAGAATGTGCATACTTTGTTGATTCCATTTATGAAATAAAACACATTTTCTAAAAACTCGTGTTTTCTAAGAAATCATGTAAACCTCCTAGAAGCTGTGATTTTTAAAAACAGGGGAAGTAAGCTTTTCTTATTTCCGGACGCATTCGCAAACTATAGAAAGTCAGTATGACGTAGAATGTGCATACTTTGTAGATTACATTTTTCAAATAAAACACATTTTCTAAAAACTCGTGTTTTTTACGAAATCATGTAAACCTTCTAGAAGCTGTGATTTCAAAAAACGGTGGAAGTTTGCTTTTCTTATTTCCGGACGCATGCGCAAACTATTGAAATTCGTTATGATGTAGAATGTGCATACTTTGTTGATTCCATTTATGAAATAAAACACATTTTCTAAAAACTCTTGTTTTTTACGAAATCATGTAAACCTTCTAGAAGCTCTGATTTTAAAAAATAGTGGAAGTAAGAATTTCTTATTTCCGGACGAATGCGCAAACTATAGAAATTCGTTATGACGTAGAATGTGCATACTTTGTTGATTCCATTTATGAAATAAAACATATTTTCTAAAAACTCATGTTTTTTAAGAAATCATGTAAACCTTCTAGAAGCTGTGATTTTAAAAAATGGTGGAAGTAAGCTTTCCTTATATCCGGACGCATGTACAAACTTCAGAAAGTCGTTATGACGTAGAATGTGCATACTTTGTTGATTCCATTTATGAAATAAAACACATTTTCTAAAAACTCATGTTTTTTAAGAAATCATGTAAACCTTCTAGAAGCTGTTATTTTAAAAAATGGGGGAAGTAAGCTTTTCTTATTTCCAGACGCATGCGCAAACTATAGAAAGTCGTTATGACGTAGAATGTGCATACTTTGTAGATTCCATTTATGAAATAAAACACATTTTCTAAAAACTCGTGTTTTTTACGAAATCATGTAAACCTTCTAGAAGCTGTGATTTTAAAAAACAGGGGAAGTAAGCTTTTCTTATTTCCGGACGCATGCGCAAACTATAGAAAGTCGTTATGACGTAGAATGTGCATAATTTGTAGATTCCATTTATGAAATAAAACACATTTTCTTAAAAACTCGTGTTTTTTACGAAATCATGTAAAGCTTCTAGAAGCTGTGATTTTAAAAAACGGTGGAAGTAAGCTTTTCTTATTTCAGGATGAATGCGCAAACTATAGAATGTCGTTATGACGTAGAATGTGCATACTCTGTTGATTCCATTTATGAAATAAAACACATTTTCTAAAAACTCGTGTTTTTAAAGAAATCATGTAAACCTTCTAGAAGCTGTGATTTTAAAAGACAGTGGAAGTAAGATTTTCTTATTTCCGGACGAATGCGCAAACTATAGAAAGTCATTCTGACGTAGAATGTGCATACTTTGTTGATTCCATTTATGAAATAAAACACATTTTCTAAAAACTCGTGTTTTAAAGAAATCATGTAAACCTTCTAGAAGCTGTGATTTTAAAAAACGGTGGAAGTAAGATTTTCTTATTTCCGGACGAATGCGCAAACTATAGAAAGCCGTTATGACGTAGAATGTGCATACTTTGTTGATTCCATTTACGAAATAAAACACATTTTCTAAAAACTCGTGTTTTTTAAGAAATCATGTAAACCTTCTAGAAGCTGTTATTTTAAAAAATGGTGGAAGTAAGCTTTTCTTATTTCCGGACGCATGCGCAAACTATAGAAAGTCGTTATGACGTAGAATGTGTATACTTTGTTGACTCCATTTATGAAATAAAACACATTTTCTAAAAACTCATGTTTTTTAAGAAATCATGTAAACCTTCTAGAAGTTGTGATTTTAAAAAACGGGGGAAGTAAGATTTTCTTATTTCCGGACGCATGCGCAAACTATAGAAATTCGTTATGACGTAGAATGTGCATACTTTGTAGATTCCATTTATGAAATAAAGTACATTTTCTAAAAACTCGTGTTTTTTACGAAATAATGTAAACCTTCTAGAAGCTGTGATTTTAAAAAACGGTGGAAGTAAGCTTTTCTTATTTCCGGATGAATGCGCAAACTATAGAAAGTCGTTATGACGTAGAATGTGCATACTTTGTTGATTCCATTTATGAAATAAAACACATTTTCTAAAAACTCGTGATTTTTTCGAAATCATGTAAACCTTCTAGAAGCTGTGATTTTAAAAAACGGTGGAAGTAAGATTTTCTTATTTCCGGACGAATGCGCAAACTATAGAAATTCGTTATGACGTAGAATGTGCATACTTTGTTGAATCCATTTATGAAATAAAACACATTTTCTACAAACTCGTGTTTTTTAAGAAATCATGTAAACCTTCTAGAAGCTGTGATTTTAAAAAACGGTGGAAGTAAGCTTTTCTTATTTCCGGACGCATGCGCAAACTATAGAAAGTCCTTATGACGTAGAATGTGCATACTTTGTTGATTCCATTTATGAAATAAAACATATTTTCTAAGAACTCGTGTTTTTTAAGAAATCATGTAAGCCTTCTAGAAGCTGTGATTTTAAAAAACGGTGGAAGTAAGCTTTCCTTATTTCCGGACGCATGCGCAAACTATAGAAAGTCGTTATGACGTTGAATGTGCATACTTTGTTGATTGCATTTATGAAATAAAACACATTTTCTAAAAACTCATGTTTTTTACGAAATCATGTAAACCTTCTAGAAGCTGTGATTTTAAAAAACGGGGAAGTAACCTTTTCTTATTTCCGGATGCATGCGCAAACTATAGAAAGTCGTTATGACGTAGAATGTGCATACTTTGTTGATTTCATTTGTGAAATTAAACACATTTTCTAAAAACTCGTGTTTCTTAAGAAATCATGTAAACCTTCTAGAAGCTGTGATTTTAAAAAATGGGGGAAGTAAGTTTTTCTTATTTCCGGACGCATGCGCAAACTATAGAAAGTCGTGACGACGTAGAATGTGCATACTCTGTAGATTCCATTTATGAAATAAAGCACATTTTCTAAAAACTCGCATTTTTTACGAAATCATGTAAACCTTCTAGAAGCTGTGATTTTAAAAAACGGTGGAAGTAAGCTTTTCTTATTTCTGGACGAATGGCAAACTATAGAAAGTCGTTATGACATAGAATGTGCATACTTTGTTGATTCCATTTATGAAATATAACACATTTTCTAAAAACTCGTGTTTTTTAAGAAATCATGTAAACCTTCTAGAAGTTCTGATTTTAAAAAACGGGGAAAGTAAGCTTTTCTTATTTTGCAAACGCATGCGTAAACTATAGAAAGTCGTTATGACGTAGAATGTGCATACTTTGTTGAATCCATTTATGAAATAAAACACATTTTCTAAAAACTCGTGTTTTTTAAGAAATCATGTAAACCTCCTAGAAGCTGTGATTTTTAAAAACGGGGAAAGCAAGCTTTTCTTATTTCCGGACGCATGCGCAAACTATAGAAAGTCGTTCTGATGTAGAATGTGCATACTTTGTAGATTACATTTATGAAATAAAACACATTTTCTAAAAACTCGTGTTTTTTACGAAATCTTGTAAACCTTCTAGAAGCTGTGATTTGAAAAAACTGTGGAAGTAAGCTTTTCTTATTTCCGGATGCATGCGCAAACTATAGAAAGTCGTTATGACGTAGAATGTGCATACTTTGTAGATTCCATTTATTAAATAAAACACATTTTCTAAAAACTCGTGTATTTTACGAAATCATGTAAACCTTCTAGAAGCTGTGATTTTAAAAGACGGTTGAAGTAAGATTTTCTTATTTCCGGACGAATGCGCAAACTATAGAAAGTCATTATGACGTAGAATGTGCATACTTTGTTGATTCCATTTATGAAATAAAACACATTTTCTAAAAACTCATGTTTTTTAAGAAATCATTTAAACCTTCTAGAAGCTGTGATTTTAAAAAACGGTGGAAGTAAGCTTTTCTTATTTCCGGACGCATGCACAAACTATAGAAAGTCGTTATGATGTAGAATGTGAATACTTTGTTGATTCCATTAATGAAATAAAACACATTTTCTAAAAAGTCGTGTTTTTTACGAAATCATGTAAACCTTCTAGAAGTTGTGATTTTAAAAAGCGGGGGAAGTAAGCTTTTCTTATTTCCAAAGGCATGCGCAAACTATAGAAAGTCGTTATGACGTAGAATGTGCATACTTTGTTGATTCCATTTATGAAATAAAACACATTTTCTAAAAATTCATGTTTTTTAAGAAATCATGTAAACCTCCTAGAAGCTGTGATTTTTAAAAACAGGGGAAGTAAGCTTTTCTTATTTCCGGACGCATTCGCAAACTATAGAAAGTCAGTATGACGTAGAATGTGCATACTTTGTAGATTACATTTTTCAAATAAAACACATTTTCTAAAAACTCGTGTTTTTTACGAAATCATGTAGACCTTCTAGAAGCTGTGATTTCAAAAAACGGTGGAAGTACGCTTTTCTTATTTCCGGACGCATGCGCAAACTATTGAAATTCGTTATGATGTAGAATGTGCATACTTTGTTGATTCCATTTATGAAATAAAACACATTTTCTAAAAACTCATGTTTTTTACGAAATCATGTAAACCTTCTAGAAGCTCTGATTTTAAAAAACAGTGGAAGTAAGATTTTCTTATTTCCGGACGAATGCGCAAACTATAGAAATTCGTTATGACGTAGAATGTGCATACTTTGTTGATTCCATTTATGAAATAAAACATATTTTCTAAAAACTCATGTTTTTTAAGAAATCATGTAAACCTTCTAGAAGCTGTGATTTTAAAAAACGGTGGAAGTAAGCTTTCCTTATATCCGGACGCATGCGCAAACTTCAGAAAGTCGTTATGATGTAGAATGTGCATACTTTGTTGATTCCATTTATGAAATAAAACACATTTTCTAAAAACTCATGTTTTTTAAGAAATCATGTAAACCTTCTAGAAGCTGTTATTTTAAAAAATGGGGGAAGTAAGCTTTTCTTATTTCCAGACGCATGCGCAAACTATAGAAAGTCGTTATGACGTATTATGTGCATACTTTGTAGATTCCATTTATGAAATAAAGCACATTTTCTAAAAACTCATGTTTTTTACGAAATCATGTAAACCTTCTAGAAGCTGTGATTTTAAAAAACGGTGGAAGTACGCTTTTCTTATTTCTGGACGAATGCGCAAACTATAGAAAGTCGTTATGACATAGAAATTCGTTATGACGTAGAATGTGCATACTTTGTTGATTCCATTTATGAAATAAAACACATTTTCTAAAAACTCGTGTGTTTTAAGAAATCATGTAAACCTCCTAGAAGCTGTGATTTTTAAAAACGGGGGAAGTAAGCTTTTTTTATTTCCGGACAAATGCCGAAACTATAGAAAGTCGTTATGACATAGAATGTGCATACTTTGTAGATTCCATTTATGAAATAAAACACATTTTCTAAAAACTCGTGTTTTTTACGAAATCTTGTAAACCTTCTATAAGCTGTGATTTCAAAAAACGGTGGAAGTAAGCTTTTCTTATTTCCGGACGCATGCGCAAACTATAGAAAGTCGTTATGACGTAGAATGTGCATACTTTGTAGATTCCATTTATGAAATAAAACACATTTTCTAAAAACTCATGTTTTTTACGAAATCATGTCAACCTTCTAGAAGCTGTGATTTTAAAAAACGGTGGAAGTAAGATTTTCTTATTTCCGGACGAATGCGCAAACTATAGAAAGTCGTTATGGCGTAGAATGTGCATACTTTGTTGATTCCATTTATGAAATAAAGCACATTTTCTAAAAACTCATGTTTTTTACGAAATCATGTAAACCTTCTACAAGCTGTGACTTTAAAATATGGTGGAAGTAAGCTTTTCTTATTTCTGGACGCATGCGCAAACTATAGAAAGTCGTTATGACGTAGAATGTGCATACTTTGTAGATTCCATTTATGAAATAAAGCACATTTTCTAAAAACTCATGTTTTTTACGAAATCATGTAAACCTTCTAGAAGCTGTGATTTTAAAAAACGGTGGAAGTAAGCTTTTCTTATTTCTGGACGAATGCGCAAACTATAGAAAGTCGTTATGACATAGAATGTGCTTACTTTTCTGATTCCATTTATGAAATAAAACACATTTTCGAAAAACTCGTGTTTTTTAAGAAATCATGTAAACCATCTAGAAGTTGTGATTTTAAAAAACGGGGGAAGTAAGCTTTTCTTATTTCCAAACGCATGCGCAAACTATAGAAAGTCGTTATGACGTAGAATGTGCATACTTTGTTGATTCCATTTATGAAATAAAACACATTTTCTAAAAACTCGTGTTTTTTAAGAAATCATGTAAACCTCCTAGAAGCTGTGATTTTTAAAAAGGGGGGAAGTAAGCTTTATTTATTTCCGGACAAATGCGGAAACTATAGAAAGTCGTAATGACGTAGAATGTGCATACTTTGTAGATTACATTTATGAAATAAAACACATTTTCTAAAAACTCGTGTTTTTTACGAAATCTTGTAAACCTTCTAGAAGCTGTGATTTCAAAAAACGGTGGAAGTAAGATTTTCTTATTTCCGGACGCATGCGCAAACTATAGAAAGTCGTTATGACGTAGAATGTGCATACTTTGTAGATTCCATTTATGAAATAAAACACATTTTCTAAAAACTCGTGTTTTTTACGAAATCATGTAAACCTTCTAGAAGCTGTGATTTTAAAAAACGGGGGAAGTAAGCTTTTCTTATTTCTGGACGCATGCGCAAACTATAGAAAGTCGTTATGACGTAGAATGTGGATAATTTGTAGATTCCATTTATGAAATAAAACACATTTTCTTAAAAACTCGTGTTTTTTACGAAATCATGTAAAGCTTCTAGAAGCTGTGATTTTAAAAAACGGTGGAAGTAAGCTTTTCTTATTTCAGGATGAATGCGCAAACTATAGAATGTTGTTATGACGTAGAATGTGCATACTCTGTTGATTCCATTTATGAAATAAAACACATTTTCTAAAAACTCGTGTTTTTAAAGAAATCATGTAAACCTTCTAGAAGCTGTGATTTTAAAAAACGGTGGAAGTAAGATTTTCTTATTTCCGGACGAATGCGCAAACTATAGAAAGCCGTTATGACGTAGAATGTGCATACTTTGTTGATTCCATTTACGAAATAAAACACATTTTCTAAAAACTCGTGTTTTTTAAGAAATCATGTAAACCTTCTAGAAGCTGTTATTTTAAAAAATGGTGGAAGTAAGCTTTTCTTATTTCTGGACGCATGCGCAAACTATAGAAAGTCGTTATGATGTAGAATGTGCATAGTTTGTTGATTCAATTTATGAAATAAAACACATTTTCTAAAAACTCGTGTTTTTTAAGAAATCATGTAAACCTTCTAGAAGCTGTGGCATTAAAAAACGGGGGAAGTAAGCTTCTCTTATTTCCAAACGCATGCGCAAACTATAGAAAGTCGTTATGACGTAGAATGTGTATACTTTGTTGATTCCATTTATGAAATAAAGTACATTTTCTAAAAACTCGTGTTTTTTACGAAATAATGTAAACCTTCTAGAAGCTGTGATTTTAAAAAACGGTGGAAGTAAGCTTTTCTTATTTCCGGATGAATGCGCAAACTATAGAAAGTCGTTATGACGTAGAATGTACATACTTTGTTGATTCCATTTATGAAATAAAACACATTTTCTAAAAAGTCGTGTTTTTTACGAAATCATGTAAACCTTCTAGAAGTTGTGATTTTAAAAAACGGGGGAAGTAAGCTTTTCTTATTTCCGGACGCATGCGCAAACTATAGAAAGTAGTTATGACATAGAATGTGCATACTTTGTAGATTCCATTTATGAAATAAAACACATTTTCTAAAAACTCGTGTTTTTTACGAAATCATGTAAACCTTCTAGAAGCTGTGATTTTAAAAAACGGTGGAAGTAAGCTTTTCTTCTTTCCGGACGAATGCGCAAACTATAGAAAGTCGTTATGACGTAGAATGTGCATACTTTGTAGATTCCATTTATGAAATAAAACACATTTTCTAAAAACTCGTGTTTTTTACGAAATCATGTAAACCTTCTAGAAGCTGTGATTTTAAAAAATAGGGGAAGTAAGCTTTTCTTATTTCCGGACGCATGCGCAAACTATAGAAAGTCGTTATGACGTAGAATGTGAATAATTTGTAGATTCCATTTATGAAATAAAACTCATTTTCTTAAAAACTCGTGTTTTTTACGAAATCATGTAAAGCTTCTAGAAGCTGTGATTTTAAAAAACGGTGGAAGTAAGCTTTTCTTATTTCAGGACGAATGCGCAAACTATAGAAAGTCATTCTGACGTAGAATGTGCATACTTTGTTGATTCCATTTATGAAATAAAACACATTTTCTAAAAACTCGTGTTTTAAAGAAATCATGTAAACCTTCTAGAAGCTGTGATTTTAAAAAACGGTGGAAGTAAGATTTTCTTATTTCCGGACGAATGCGCAAACTATAGAAAGCCGTTATGACGTAGAATGTGCATACTTTGTTGATTCCATTTACGAAATAAAACACATTTTCTAAAAACTCGTGTTTTTTAAGAAATCATGTAAACCTTCTAGAAGCTGTTATTTTAAAAAATGGTGGAAGTAAGCTTTTCTTATTTCCGGACGCATGCGCAAACTATAGAAAGTCGTTATGACGTAGAATGTGTATACTTTGTTGACTCCATTTATGAAATAAAACACATTTTCTAAAAACTCATGTTTTTTAAGAAATCATGTAAACCTTCTAGAAGTTGTGATTTTAAAAAACGGGGGAAGTAAGATTTTCTTATTTCCGGACGCATGCGCAAACTATAGAAATTCGTTATGACGTAGAATGTGCATACTTTGTAGATTCCATTTATGAAATAAAGTACATTTTCTAAAAACTCGTGTTTTTTACGAAATAATGTAAACCTTCTAGAAGCTGTGATTTTAAAAAACGGTGGAAGTAAGCTTTTCTTATTTCCGGATGAATGCGCAAACTATAGAAAGTCGTTATGACGTAGAATGTGCATACTTTGTTGATTCCATTTATGAAATAAAACACATTTTCTAAAAACTCGTTATTTTTTCGAAATCATGTAAACCTTCTAGAAGCTGTGATTTTAAAAAACGGTGGAAGTAAGATTTTCTTATTTCCGGACGAATGCGCAAACTATAGAAATTCGTTATGACGTAGAATGTGCATACTTTGTTGAATCCATTTATGAAATAAAACACATTTTCTACAAACTCGTGTTTTTTAAGAAATCATGTAAACCTTCTAGAAGCTGTGATTTTAAAAAACGGTGGAAGTAAGTTTTTCTTATTTCCGGACGCATGCGCAAACTATAGAAAGTCCTTATGACGTAGAATGTGCATACTTTGTTGATTCCATTTATGAAATAAAACATATTTTCTAAGAACTCGTGTTTTTTAAGAAATCATGTAAGCCTTCTAGAAGCTGTGATTTTAAAAAACGGTGGAAGTAAGCTTTCCTTATTTCCGGACGCATGCGCAAACTATAGAAAGTCGTTATGACGTTGAATGTGCATACTTTGTTGATTGCATTTATGAAATAAAACACATTTTCTAAAAACTCATGTTTTTTACGAAATCATGTAAACCTTCTAGAAGCTGTGATTTTAAAAAACGGGGAAGTAACCTTTTCTTATTTCCGGATGCATGCGCAAACTATAGAAAGTCGTTATGACGTAGAATGTGCATACTTTGTTGATTTCATTTGTGAAATAAAACACATTTTCTAAAAACTCGTGTTTCTTAAGAAATCATGTAAACCTTCTAGAAGCTGTGATTTTAAAAAATGGGGGAAGTAAGTTTTTCTTATTTCCGGACGCATGCGCAAACTATAGAAAGTCGTGACGACGTAGAATGTGCATACTCTGTAGATTCCATTTATGAAATAAAGCACATTTTCTAAAAACTCGCGTTTTTTACGAAATCATGTAAACCTTCTAGAAGCTGTGATTTTAAAAAACGGTGGAAGTAAGCTTTTCTTATTTCTGGACGAATGGCAAACTATAGAAAGTCGTTATGACATAGAATGTGCATACTTTGTTGATTCCATTTATGAAATATAACACATTTTCTAAAAACTCGTGTTTTTTAAGAAATCATGTAAACCTTCTAGAAGTTCTGATTTTAAAAAACGGGGAAAGTAAGCTTTTCTTATTTTGCAAACGCATGCGTAAACTATAGAAAGTCGTTATGACGTAGAATGTGCATACTTTGTTGAATCCATTTATGAAATAAAAGACATTTTCTAAAAACTCGTGTTTTTTAAGAAATCATGTAAACCTCCTAGAAGCTGTGATTTTTAAAAACGGGGAAAGCAAGCTTTTCTTATTTCCGGACGCATGCGCAAACTATAGAAAGTCGTTCTGATGTAGAATGTGCATACTTTGTAGATTACATTTATGAAATAAAACACATTTTCTAAAAACTCGTGTTTTTTACGAAATCTTGTAAACCTTCTAGAAGCTGTGATTTGAAAAAACGGTGGAAGTAAGCTTTTCTTATTTCCGGATGCATGCGCAAACTATAGAAAGTCGTTATGACGTAGAATGTGCATACTTTGTAGATTCCATTTATTAAATAAAACACATTTTCTAAAAACTCGTGTATTTTACGAAATCATGTAAACCTTCTAGAAGCTGTGATTTTAAAAGACGGTTGAAGTAAGATTTTCTTATTTCCGGACGAATGCGCAAACTATAGAAAGTCATTATGACGTAGAATGTGCATACTTTGTTGATTCCATTTATGAAATAAAACACATTTTCTAAAAACTCATGTTTTTTAAGAAATCATTTAAACCTTCTAGAAGCTGTGATTTTAAAAAACGGTGGAAGTAAGCTTTTCTTATTTCCGGACGCATGCACAAACTATAGAAAGTCGTTATGGTGTAGAATGTGAATACTTTGTTGATTCGATTAATGAAATAAAACACATTTTCTAAAAAGTCATGTTTTTTACGAAATCATGTAAACCTTCTAGAAGTTGTGATTTTAAAAAGCGGGGGAAGTAAGCTTTTCTTATTTCCAAAGGCATGCGCAAACTATAGAAAGTCGTTATGACGTAGATTGTGCATACTTTGTTGATTCCATTTATGAAATAAAACACATTTTCTAAAAATTCATGTTTTTTAAGAAATCATGTAAACCTCCTAGAAGCTGTGATTTTTAAAAACAGGGGAAGTAAGCTTTTCTTATTTCCGGACGCATTCGCAAACTATAGAAAGTCAGTATGACGTAGAAAGTGCATACTTTGTAGATTACATTTTTCAAATAAAACACATTTTCTAAAAACTCGTGTTTTTTACGAAATCATGTAGACCTTCTAGAAGCTGTGATTTCAAAAAACGGTGGAAGTACGCTTTTCTTATTTCCGGACGCATGCGCAAACTATTGAAATTCGTTATGATGTAGAATGTGCATACTTTGTTGATTCCATTTATGAAATAAAACACATTTTCTAAAAACTCATGTTTTTTACGAAATCATGTAAACCTTCTAGAAGCTCTGATTTTAAAAAACAGTGGAAGTAAGATTTTCTTATTTCCGGACGAATGCGCAAACTATAGAAATTCGTTATGACGTAGAATGTGCATACTTTGTTGATTCCATTTATGAAATAAAACATATTTTCTAAAAACTCATGTTTTTTAAGAAATCATGTAAACCTTCTAGAAGCTGTGATTTTAAAAAACGGTGGAAGTAAGCTTTCCTTATATCCGGACGCATGTACAAACTTCAGAAAGTCGTTATGCGTAGAATGTGCATACTTTGTTGATTCCATTTATGAAATAAAACACATTTTCTAAAAACTCATGTTTTTTAAGAAATCATGTAAACCTTCTAGAAGCTGTTATTTTAAAAAATGGGGGAAGTAAGCTTTTCTTATTTCCAGACGCATGCGCAAACTATAGAAAGTCGTTATGACGTATTATGTGCATACTTTGTAGATTCCATTTATGAAATAAAGCACATTTTCTAAAAACTCATGTTTTTTACGAAATCATGTAAACCTTCTAGAAGCTGTGATTTTAAAAAACGGTGGAAGTAAGCTTTTCTTATTTCTGGACGAATGCGCAAACTATAGAAAGTCGTTATGACATAGAAATTCGTTATGACGTAGAATGTGCATACTTTGTTGATTCCATTTATGAAATAAAACACATTTTCTAAAAACTCGTGTGTTTTAAGAAATCATGTAAACCTCCTAGAAGCTGTGATTTTTAAAAACGGGGGAAGTAAGCTTTTTTTATTTCCGGACAAATGCCGAAACTATAGAAAGTCGTTATGACATAGAATGTGCATACTTTGTAGATTCCATTTATGAAATAAAACACATTTTCTAAAAACTCGTGTTTTTTACGAAATCTTGTAAACCTTCTATAAGCTGTGATTTCAAAAAACGGTGGAAGTAAGCTTTTCTTATTTCCGGACGCATGCGCAAACTATAGAAAGTCGTTATGACGTAGAATGTGCATACTTTGTAGATTCCATTTATGAAATAAAACACATTTTCTAAAAACTCATGTTTTTTACGAAATCATGTCAACCTTCTAGAAGCTGTGATTTTAAAAAACGGTGGAAGTAAGATTTTCTTATTTCCGGACGAATGCGCAAACTATAGAAAGTCGTTATGGCGTAGAATGTGCATACTTTGTTGATTCCATTTATGAAATAAAGCACATTTTCTAAAAACTCATGTTTTTTACGAAATCATGTAAACCTTCTACAAGCTGTGACTTTAAAATATGGTGGAAGTAAGCTTTTCTTATTTCTGGACGCATGCGCAAACTATAGAAAGTCTTTATGACGTAGAATGTGCATACTTTGTAGATTCCATTTATGAAATAAAGCACATTTTCTAAAAACTCATGTTTTTTACGAAATCATGTAAACCTTCTAGAAGCTGTGATTTTAAAAAACGGTGGAAGTAAGCTTTTCTTATTTCTGGACGAATGCGCAAACTATAGAAAGTCGTTATGACATAGAATGTGCTTACTTTTCTGATTCCATTTATGAAATAAAACACATTTTCGAAAAACTCATGTTTTTTAAGAAATCATGTAAACCATCTAGAAGTTGTGATTTTAAAAAACGGGGGAAGTAAGCTTTTCTTATTTCCAAACGCATGCGCAAACTATAGAAAGTCGTTATGACGTAGAATGTGCATACTTTGCTGATTTCATTTGTTAAATAAAACACATTTTCTAAAAACTCGTGTTTCTTAAGAAATCATGTAAACCTTCTAGAAGCTGTGATTTTAAAAAACGGGGGAAGTAAGTTTTTCTTATTTCCGGACGCATGCGCAAACTATAGAAAGTCGTTATTTTCTAAAAAGTCGTGTTTTTTACGAAATCATGTAAACCTTCTAGAAGTTGTGATTTTAAAAAGCGGGGGAAGTAAGCTTTTCTTATTTCCAAACGCATGCGCAAACTATAGAAAGTCGTTATGACGTAGAATGTGCATACTTTGTTGATTCCATTTATGAAATAAAACACATTTTCTAAAAACTCGTGTTTTCTAAGAAATCATGTAAACCTCCTAGAAGCTGTGATTTTTAAAAACAGGGGAAGTAAGCTTTTCTTATTTCCGGACGCATTCGCAAACTATAGAAAGTCAGTATGACGTAGAATGTGCATACTTTGTAGATTACATTTTTCAAATAAAACACATTTTCTAAAAACTCGTGTTTTTTACGAAATCATGTAAACCTTCTAGAAGCTGTGATTTCAAAAAACGGTGGAAGTTTGCTTTTCTTATTTCCGGACGCATGCGCAAACTATTGAAATTCGTTATGATGTAGAATGTGCATACTTTGTTGATTCCATTTATGAAATAAAACACATTTTCTAAAAACTCTTGTTTTTTACGAAATCATGTAAACCTTCTAGAAGCTCTGATTTTAAAAAACAGTGGAAGTAAGAATTTCTTATTTCCGGACGAATGCGCAAACTATAGAAATTCGTTATGACGTAGAATGTGCATACTTTGTTGATTCCATTTATGAAATAAAACATATTTTCTAAAAACTCATGTTTTTTAAGAAATCATGTAAACCTTCTAGAAGCTGTGATTTTAAAAAATGGTGGAAGTAAGCTTTCCTTATATCCGGACGCATGTACAAACTTCAGAAAGTCGTTATGACGTAGAATGTGCATACTTTGTTGATTCCATTTATGAAATAAAACACATTTTCTAAAAACTCATGTTTTTTAAGAAATCATGTAAACCTTCTAGAAGCTGTTATTTTAAAAAATGGGGGAAGTAAGCTTTTCTTATTTCCAGACGCATGCGCAAACTATAGAAAGTCGTTATGACGTAGAATGTGCATACTTTGTAGATTCCATTTATGAAATAAAACACATTTTCTAAAAACTCGTGTTTTTTACGAAATCATGTAAACCTTCTAGAAGCTGTGATTTTAAAAAACAGGGGAAGTAAGCTTTTCTTATTTCCGGACGCATGCGCAAACTATAGAAAGTCGTTATGACGTAGAATGTGCATAATTTGTAGATTCCATTTATGAAATAAAACACATTTTCTTAAAAACTCGTGTTTTTTACGAAATCATGTAAAGCTTCTAGAAGCTGTGATTTTAAAAAACGGTGGAAGTAAGCTTTTCTTATTTCAGGATGAATGCGCAAACTATAGAATGTCGTTATGACGTAGAATGTGCATACTCTGTTGATTCCATTTATGAAATAAAACACATTTTCTAAAAACTCGTGTTTTTAAAGAAATCATGTAAACCTTCTAGAAGCTGTGATTTTAAAAGACAGTGGAAGTAAGATTTTCTTATTTCCGGACGAATGCGCAAACTATAGAAAGTCAGTCTGACGTAGAATGTGCATACTTTGTTGATTCCATTTATGAAATAAAACACATTTTCTAAAAACTCGTGTTTTAAAGAAATCATGTAAACCTTCTAGAAGCTGTGATTTTAAAAAACGGTGGAAGTAAGATTTTCTTATTTCCGGACGAATGCGCAAACTATAGAAAGCCGTTATGACGTAGAATGTGCATACTTTGTTGATTCCATTTACGAAATAAAACACATTTTCTAAAAACTCGTGTTTTTTAAGAAATCATGTAAACCTTCTAGAAGCTGTTATTTTAAAAAATGGTGGAAGTAAGCTTTTCTTATTTCCGGACGCATGCGCAAACTATAGAAAGTCGTTATGACGTAGAATGTGTATACTTTGTTGACTCCATTTATGAAATAAAACACATTTTCTAAAAACTCATGTTTTTTAAGAAATCATGTAAACCTTCTAGAAGTTGTGATTTTAAAAAACGGGGGAAGTAAGATTTTCTTATTTCCGGACGCATGCGCAAACTATAGAAATTCGTTATGACGTAGAATGTGCATACTTTGTAGATTCCATTTATGAAATAAAGTACATTTTCTAAAAACTCGTGTTTTTTACGAAATAATGTAAACCTTCTAGAAGCTGTGATTTTAAAAAACGGTGGAAGTAAGCTTTTCTTATTTCCGGATGAATGCGCAAACTATAGAAAGTCGTTATGACGTAGAATGTGCATACTTTGTTGATTCCATTTATGAAATAAAACACATTTTCTAAAAACTCGTGATTTTTTAAATCATGTAAACCTTCTAGAAGCTGTGATTTTAAAAAACGGTGGAAGTAAGATTTTCTTATTTCCGGACGAATGCGCAAACTATAGAAATTCGTTATGACGTAGAATGTGCATACTTTGTTGAATCCATTTATGAAATAAAACACATTTTCTACAAACTCGTGTTTTTTAAGAAATCATGTAAACCTTCTAGAAGCTGTGATTTTAAAAAACGGTGGAAGTAAGCTTTTCTTATTTCCGGACGCATGCGCAAACTATAGAAAGTCCTTATGACGTAGAATGTGCATACTTTGTTGATTCCATTTATGAAATAAAACATATTTTCTAAGAACTCGTGTTTTTTAAGAAATCATGTAAGCCTTCTAGAAGCTGTGATTTTAAAAAACGGTGGAAGTAAGCTTTCCTTATTTCCGGACGCATGCGCAAACTATAGAAAGTCGTTATGACGTTGAATGTGCATACTTTGTTGATTGCATTTATGAAATAAAACACATTTTCTAAAAACTCATGTTTTTTACGAAATCATGTAAACCTTCTAGAAGCTGTGATTTTAAAAAACGGGGAAGTAACCTTTTCTTATTTCCGGATGCATGCGCAAACTATAGAAAGTCGTTATGACGTAGAATGTGCATACTTTGTTGATTTCATTTGTGAAATAAAACACATTTTCTAAAAACTCGTGTTTCTTAAGAAATCATGTAAACCTTCTAGAAGCTGTGATTTTAAAAAATGGGGGAAGTAAGTTTTTCTTATTTCCGGACGCATGCGCAAACTATAGAAAGTCGTGACGACGTAGAATGTGCATACTCTGTAGATTCCATTTATGAAATAAAGCACATTTTCTAAAAACTCGCGTTTTTTACGAAATCATGTAAACCTTCTAGAAGCTGTGATTTTAAAAAACGGTGGAAGTAAGCTTTTCTTATTTCTGGACGAATGGCAAACTATAGAAAGTCGTTATGACATAGAATGTGCATACTTTGTTGATTCCATTTATGAAATATAACACATTTTCTAAAAACTCGTGTTTTTTAAGAAATCATGTAAACCTTCTAGAAGTTCTGATTTTAAAAAACGGGGAAAGTAAGCTTTTCTTATTTTGCAAACGCATGCGTAAACTATAGAAAGTCGTTATGACGTAGAATGTGCATACTTTGTTGAATCCATTTATGAAATAAAACACATTTTCTAAAAACTCGTGTTTTTTAAGAAATCATGTAAACCTCCTAGAAGCTGTGATTTTTAAAAACGGGGAAAGCAAGCTTTTCTTATTTCCGGACGCATGCGCAAACTATAGAAAGTCGTTCTGATGTAGAATGTGCATACTTTGTAGATTAAATTTATGAAATAAAACACATTTTCTAAAAACTCGTGTTTTTTACGAAATCTTGTAAACCTTCTAGAAGCTGTGATTTGAAAAAACTGTGGAAGTAAGCTTTTCTTATTTCCGGATGCATGCGCAAACTATAGAAAGTCGTTATGACGTAGAATGTACATACTTTGTAGATTCCATTTATTAAATAAAACACATTTTCTAAAAACTCGTGTATTTTACGAAATCATGTAAACCTTCTAGAAGCTGTGATTTTAAAAGACGGTTGAAGTAAGATTTTCTTATGTCCGGACGAATGCGCAAACTATAGAAAGTCATTATGACGTAGAATGTGCATACTTTGTTGATTCCATTTATGAAATAAAACACATTTTCTAAAAACTCATGTTTTTTAAGAAATCATTTAAACCTTCTAGAAGCTGTGATTTTAAAAAACGGTGGAAGTAAGCTTTTCTTATTTCCGGACGCATGCACAAACTATAGAAAGTCGTTATGATGTAGAATGTGAATACTTTGTTGATTCCATTAATGAAATAAAACACATTTTCTAAAAAGTCGTGTTTTTTACGAAATCATGTAAACCTTCTAGAAGTTGTGATTTTAAAAAGCGGGGGAAGTAAGCTTTTCTTATTTCCAAAGGCATGCGCAAACTATAGAAAGTCGTTATGACGTAGAATGTGCATACTTTGTTGATTCCATTTATGAAATAAAACACATTTTCTAAAAATTCGTGTTTTTTAAGAAATCATGTAAACCTCCTAGAAGCTGTGATTTTTAAAAACAGGGGAAGTAAGCTTTTCTTATTTCCGGACGCATTCGCAAACTATAGAAAGTCAGTATGACGTAGAATGTGCATACTTTGTAGATTACATTTTTCAAATAAAACACATTTTCTAAAAACTCGTGTTTTTTACGAAATCATGTAGACCTTCTAGAAGCTGTGATTTCAAAAAACGGTGGAAGTACGCTTTTCTTATTTCCAGACGCATGCGCAAACTATTGAAATTCGTTATGATGTAGAATGTGCATACTTTGTTGATTCCATTTATGAAATAAAACACATTTTCTAAAAACTCATGTTTTTTACGAAATCATGTAAACCTTCTAGAAGCTCTGATTTTAAAAAACAGTGGAAGTAAGATTTTCTTATTTCCGGACGAATGCGCAAACTATAGAAATTCGTTATGACATAGAATGTGCATACTTTGTTGATTCCATTTATGAAATAAAACATATTTTCTAAAAACTCATGTTTTTTAAGAAATCATGTAAACCTTCTAGAAGCTGTGATTTTAAAAAACGGTGGAAGTAAGCTTTCCTTATATCCGGACGCATGCGCAAACTTCAGAAAGTCGTTATGACGTAGAATGTGCATACTTTGTTGATTCCATTTATGAAATAAAACACATTTTCTAAAAACTCATGTTTTTTAAGAAATCATGTAAACCTTCTAGAAGCTGTTATTTTAAAAAATGGGGGAAGTAAGCTTTTCTTATTTCCAGACGCATGCGCAAACTATAGAAAGTCGTTATGACGTATTATGTGCATACTTTGTAGATTCCATTTATGAAATAAAGCACATTTTCTAAAAACTCATGTTTTTTACGAAATCATGTAAACCTTCTAGAAGCTGTGATTTTAAAAAACGGTGGAAGTAAGCTTTTCTTATTTCTGGACGAATGCGCAAACTATAGAAAGTCGTTATGACATAGAAATTCGTTATGACGTAGAATGTGCATACTTTGTTGATTCCATTTATGAAATAAAACACATTTTCTAAAAACTCGTGTGTTTTAAGAAATCATGTAAACCTCCTAGAAGCTGTGATTTTTAAAAACGGGGGAAGTAAGCTTTTTTTATTTCCGGACAAATGCCGAAACTATAGAAAGTCGTTATGACATAGAATGTGCATACTTTGTAGATTCCATTTATGAAATAAAACACATTTTCTAAAAACTCGTGTTTTTTACGAAATCTTGTAAACCTTCTATAAGCTGTGATTTCAAAAAACGGTGGAAGTAAGCTTTTCTTATTTCCGGACGCATGCGCAAACTATAGAAAGTTGTTATGACATAGAATGTGCATACTTTGTAGATTCCATTTATGAAATAAAACACATTTTCTAAAAACTCATGTTTTTTACGAAATCATGTCAACCTTCTAGAAGCTGTGATTTTAAAAAACGGTGGAAGTAAGATTTTCTTATTTCCGGACGAATGCGCAAACTATAGAAAGTCGTTATGGCGTAGAATGTGCATACTTTGTTGATTCCATTTATGAAATAAAGCACATTTTCTAAAAACTCATGTTTTTTACGAAATCATGTAAACCTTCTACAAGCTGTGACTTTAAAATATGGTGGAAGTAAGCTTTTCTTATTTCTGGACGCATGCGCAAACTATAGAAAGTCGTTATGACGTAGAATGTGCATACTTTGTAGATTCCATTTATGAAATAAAGCACATTTTCTAAAAACTCATGTTTTTTACGAAATCATGTAAACCTTCTAGAAGCTGTGATTTTAAAAAACGGTGGAAGTAAGCTTTTCTTATTTCTGGACGAATGCGCAAACTATAGAAAGTCGTTATGACATAGAATGTGCTTACTTTTCTGATTCCATTTATGAAATAAAACACATTTTCGAAAAACTCGTGTTTTTTAAGAAATCATGTAAACCATCTAGAAGTTGTGATTTTAAAAAACGGGGGAAGTAAGCTTTTCTTATTTCCAAACGCATGCGCAAACTATAGAAAGTCGTTATGACGTAGAATGTGCATACTTTGTTGATTCCATTTATGAAATAAAACACATTTTCTAAAAACTCGTGTTTTTTAAGAAATCATGTAAACCTCCTAGAAGCTGTGATTTTTAAAAAGGGGGGAAGTAAGCTTTATTTATTTCCGGACAAATGCGGAAACTATAGAAAGTCGTAATGACGTAGAATGTGCATACTTTGTAGATTACATTTATGAAATAAAACACATTTTCTAAAAACTCGTGTTTTTTACGAAATCTTGTAAACCTTCTAGAAGCTGTGATTTCAAAAAACGGTGGAAGTAAGATTTTCTTATTTCCGGACGCATGCGCAAACTATAGAAAGTCGTTATGACGTAGAATGTGCATACTTTGTAGATTCCATTTATGAAATAAAACACATTTTCTAAAAACTCGTGTTTTTTACGAAATCATGTAAACCTTCTAGAAGCTTTGATTTTAAAAAACGGGGGAAGTAAGCTTTTCTTATTTCCGGACGCATGCGCAAACTATAGAAAGTCGTTATGACGTAGAATGTGCATAATTTGTAGATTCCATTTATGAAATAAAACACATTTTCTTAAAAACTCGTGTTTTTTACGAAATCATGTAAAGCTTCTAGAAGCTGTGATTTTAAAAAACGGTGGAAGTAAGCTTTTCTTATTTCAGGATGAATGCGCAAACTATAGAATGTTGTTATGACGTAGAATGTGCATACTCTGTTGATTCCATTTATGAAATAAAACACATTTTCTAAAAACTCGTGTTTTTAAAGAAATCATGTAAACCTTCTAGAAGCTGTGATTTTAAAAAACGGTGGAAGTAAGATTTTCTTATTTCCGGACGAATGCGCAAACTATAGAAAGCCGTTATGACGTAGAATGTGCATACTTTGTTGATTCCATTTACGAAATAAAACACATTTTCTAAAAACTCGTGTTTTTTAAGAAATCATGTAAACCTTCTAGAAGCTGTTATTTTAAAAAATGGTGGAAGTAAGCTTTTCTTATTTCTGGACGCATGCGCAAACTATAGAAAGTCGTTATGATGTAGAATGTGCATAGTTTGTTGATTCAATTTATGAAATAAAACACATTTTCTAAAAACTCGTGTTTTTTAAGAAATCATGTAAACCTTCTAGAAGCTGTGGCTTTAAAAAACGGGGGAAGTAAGCTTCTCTTCTTTCCAAACGCATGCGCAAACTATAGAAAGTCGTTATGACGTAGAATGTGTATACTTTGTTGATTCCATTTATGAAATAAAGTACATTTTCTAAAAACTCGTGTTTTTTACGAAATAATGTAAACCTTCTAGAAGCTGTGATTTTAAAAAACGGTGGAAGTAAGCTTTTCTTATTTCCGGATGAATGCGCAAACTATAGAAAGTCGTTATGACGTAGAATGTACATACTTTGTTGATTCCATTTATGAAATAAAACACATTTTCTAAAAAGTCGTGTTTTTTACGAAATCATGTAAACCTTCTAGAAGTTGTGATTTTAAAAAACGGGGGAAGTAAGCTTTTCTTATTTCCGGACGCATGCGCAAACTATAGAAAGTCGTTATGACATAGAATGTGCATACTTTGTAGATTCCATTTATGAAATAAAACACATTTTCTAAAAACTCGTGTTTTTTACGAAATCATGTAAACCTTCTAGAAGCTGTGATTTTAAAAAACGGTGGAAGTAAGCTTTTCTTCTTTCCGGACGAATGCGCAAACTATAGAAATTCGTTATGACGTAGAATGTGCATACTTTGTAGATTCCATTTATGAAATAAAACACATTTTCTAAAAACTCGTGTTTTTTACGAAATCATGTAAACCTTCTAGAAGCTGTGATTTTAAAAAACGTTGGAAGTAAGCTTTTCTTATTTCCAGACGCATGCGCAAACTATAGAAAGTTGTTATGACGTAGAATGTGCATAATTTGTTCATTCCATTTTTGAAATAAAACACATTTTCTAAAAACTTGTGTTTTTAAACAAATCATGTAAACCTTCTAGAAGCTGTGATTTTATAAAACGGGGGAAGTAAGCTTTTCTTATTTCCAAACGCATGCGCAAACTATAGAAAGTCGTTATGACGTAGAATGTGCATACTTTTTTGATACCGTTTATGAAATAAAACACATTTTCTAAAAACTCATGTTTTTTAAGAAATCATGTAAACCTTTTAGAAGCTGTGATTTTAAAAAACGGGGGAAGTAAGCTTTTCTTATTTCCTGACGCATGCACAAACTATAGAAAGTCGTTATGACGTAGAATGTGCATACTTTGTTGATTCCATTTATGAAATAAAACACATTTTTTTAAAAACTCGTGTTTTTAAAGAAATCATGTAAACCTTCTAGAAGGTGTGATTTTAAATAATGGGGGAAGTAAGCTTTTCTTATTTCTCGACGCATGCGCAAACTATAGAAAGTCGTTATGAGGTAGAATGTGCATACTTTGTTGATTCCATTGATGAAATAAAACACATTTTCTGAAAACTCGTGTTTTTTAAGAAATCATGTAAAACTTCTAGAATGTGTGATTTTAAAAAACGGGGGAAGTAAGCTTTTCCTATTTCCGGACGCATGCGCAAACTATGGAAAGTCGTTATGACGTAGAATGTGCATACTTTGTTGATTCCATTTATGAAATAAAACACATTTTCTAAAAACTCTTGTTTTTTAAGAAATCATGTAAACCTTCTAGAAGCTGTGATTTTAAAAAACGGGGGAAGTAAGCTTTTCTTATTTCCAAACGCATGCGCAAACAAGAGAGAGTCGTTATGACTTAGAATCTGCATACTTTTTTGATACCATTTATGAAATCAAACACATTTTCGAAAAACTCGTGTTTTTTAAGAAATCATGTAAACCTTCTAGAAGCTGTGATTTTAAAAAATGGGGGAAGTAAGCTTTTCTTATTTCCGGACGCATGCACAAACTATAGAAAGTCGTTATGACGTAGAATGTGCATACTTTGTTGATTCCATTTATGAAATAAAACACATTTTCTAAAAACTCGTGTTTTTTAAGAAATCATGTAAGCCTTCTAGAAGGTGTGATTATAAAAAATGGGGGAAGTAAGCTTTTCTTATTTCCGGACGCGTGCGCAAACTATAGAAAGTCGTTATGACGTAGAATGTGCATACTTTGTTGATTCCATTGATGAAATAAAACACATTTTCTAAAAACTCATGTTTTTTAAGAAATCATGTAAATCTTCTAGAAGGTATGATTTTAAAAAACGGGGGAAGTAAGCTTTTCTTATTTCCGGACGCATGCGCAAACTATAGAAAGTGGTTATGACGTAGAATGTGCATACTTTGTTGATTCCATTGATGAAATAAAACACATTTTCTAAAAACTCATGTTTTTTAAGAAATCATATAAACCTTCTAGAAGCTGTGACTTTAAAAAACGGTGGAAGTAAGCTTTTCTTATTTCTGGACGCATGCGCAAACTATAGAAAGTCGTTATGACATAGAATGTGCATAATTTGTTGATTCCATTTATGAAATAAAACACAGTTTCTAAAAACTCGTGTTTTTTAAGAAATCATGTAAACCTTCTAGAAGCTGTGATTTTAAAAAACGGGGGAAGTAAGCTTTTCTTATTTCCAAACGCATGCGCAAACTATAGAAATTCATTATGACGTAGAATGTGCATACTTTGTAGATTCCATTTATTAAATAAAGCACATTTTCTAAAAACTCATGTTTTTTACGAAATCATGTAAACCTTCTAGAAGCTGTGATTTTAAAAAACGGTGGAAGTAAGCTTTTCTTATTTCCGGACGAATGCGCAAACTATAGAAAGTCGTTATGACGTAGAATGTGCATACTTTGTTGATTCCATTGATGGAATAAAACACATTTTCTAAAAACTCATGTTTTTTAAGAAATCATGTAAACCTTCTAGAAGCTGTGATTTTAAAAAACGCTGGAAGTAATCTTTTCCTATTTCCAGACGCATGTGCAAACTATACAAAGTCGTTATGATGTAGAATGTGCATACTTTGTTGATTCCATTTATGAAATAAAATACATTTTCTAAAAACTCATGTTTTTTAAGAAATCATGTAAACCTTCTAGAAGCTGTGATTTTAAAAAACGGTGGAGGTAAGCTTTTCTTATTTCCGGACGAATTCGCAAACTGTAGAAAGTCGTTATGACGTAGAATGTGCATACTTTGTTGATTCCATTTATGAAATAAAACACATTTTCTAAAAATTCGTGTTTTTTACGAAATCATGTAAACCCTTTAGAAGCTGTGATTTTAAAAAACGTTGGAAGTAAGCTTTTCTTATTTTCGGACGCATGCGCAAACTATAGAAAGTCGTTATGACGTAGAATGTGCATACTTCGTAGATTCTATTTATGAAATAAAACACACTTTCTAAAAACTCGTGTTTTTTACGAAATCATGTAAACCTTCTAGAAGCTGTGATTTTAAAAAACGGTGGAAGTAAGATTTTCTTATTGCCGGACGCATGTGCAAACTATAGAAAGTCGTTATGATGTAGAATGTGCATACTTTGTTGATTCCATTTAAGAAATAAAACACATTTTCTAAACACTCGTGTTTTTTAGGAAATCATGTAAACCTTCTAAAGCTGTGATTTTAAAAAACGGGGGAAGTAAGCTTTTCTTATTTCTAGATGCATGCGCAAACTATAGAAATTCGTTATGACGTAGAATGTGCATACTTTGTAGATTCCATTTATGAAATAAAACACATTCTCTAAAAACTCGTGTTTTTTACAAAATCATGTAAACCTTCTAGAAGCTGTGATTTTAAAAAACGGTGGAAGTAAGCATTTCTTATTTCCGGACGAATGCGCAAACTATAGAAAGTCGTTATGACGTAGAATGTGCATACTTTGTTGATTCCATTGATGAAATAAAACACATTTTCTAAAAACTCGTGTTTTTTAAGAAATCATGTAAACCTTCTAGAAGTTGTGATTTTAAAAAACGGTGGAGGTAAGCTTTTCTTATTTCCGGAGGAATGCGCAAACTGTAGAAAGTCGTTATGATGTAGAATGTGCATACTTTGTAGATTCCATTTATGAAATAAAATACATTTTCCTAAAAGTCGTGTTTTTTACGAAATCATGTAAACCTTCTAGAAGCTGTCATTTTAAAAAACGGTGGAAGTAAGCTTTTCTTATTTCCGGACGCATGCTCAAACTATAGAAAGTCGTTATGACGTAGAATGTGCATACTTTGTTGATTCCATTGATGAAATAAAACACATTTTCTAAAAACTTGTGTTTTTTAAGAAATCATGTAAACCTTTTAGAAGCTGTGATTTTAAAAAACGTTGGATGTAAGCTTTTCTTATTTCCGGACGCATGCGCAAACTATAGAAAGTCGTTATGACGTAGAATTTGCATACTTTGTTGATTCCATTTATGAAATAAAACACATTTTCTAAAAACTCGTGTTTTTTACGAAATCATGTAAACCTTCTAGAAGCTGTGATTTTAAAAAACGGTGGAAGTAAGCTTTTCTTCTTTCTGGAGGCATTCGCAAACTATAGAAAGTCGTTATGATGTAGAATGTGCATACTTTGTTGATTCCATTTATGAAATAAAACACATTTTCTAAAAACTCCTGTTTTTTACGAAATCATGTAAACCTTCTAGAAGCTGTGGTTTTAAAAAACGGGGGAAGTAAGCTTTTCTTATTTCTGGACGCATGCGCAAACTATAGAAAGTCCTTATGACGTAGAATGTGCATACTTTGTAGATTCCATTTATGAAATAAAAAACACATTTTCTAAAAACTCGTGTTTTTTACGAAATCATGTAAACCTTCTAGAAGCTGTGATTTTAAAAAACGGTGGAAGTAAGCTTTTCTTCTTTCCGGACGAATGCGCAAACTATAGAAATTCATTATGACGTAGAATGTGCATACTTTGTAGATTCCATTTATGAAATAAAACACATTTTCTAAAAACTCGTGTTTTTTACGAAATCATGTAAACCTTCTAGAAGCTGTGATTTTAAAAAACGGGGTAAGTAAGCTTTTCTTATTTCCGGACGCATGCGCAAACTATAGAAAGTCGTTATGACGTAGAATGTGCATACTTTGTAGATTCCATTTATGAAATAAAACACAGTTTTTAAAAACTCGTGTTTTTTACGAAATCATGTAAACTTTCTAGAAGCTGTGATTTTAAAAAACGGTGGAAGTAAGCTTTTCTTATTTCCGGACGAATGCGCAAACTGTAGAAAGACGTTATGACGTAGAATGTGCATACTTTGTTGATTTCATTGATGAAATAAAACACATTTTCTAAAAACTCGTGTTTTTTACGAAATCATGTAAACCTTCTAGAAGCTGTGATTTTAAAAAATGGTGGAAGTAAGCTTTTCTTATTTCCAGACGAATGCGCAAACTGTGGAAATTCGTTATGATGTAGAACGTGCATACTTTGTTGATTCCATTTATGAAATAAAACACATTTTCTAAAAACTCACGTTTTTTAGGAAATCATGTGAACCTTCTAGAAGCTGTGATTTTAAAAAACGGTGGAAGTAAGCTTTTCTTATTTCCAAACGCATGCGCAAACTATAGAAAGTCATTATGACGTAGAATGTGCATATTTTGTTGATTCCATTTATGAAATAAAACACATTTTCTAAAAACTCATGTTTTTTAAGAAATCATGTAAACCTTCTAGAAGGTGTGATTTTAAAAAATGGGGGAAGTAAGCTTTTCTTATTTCCGGACGCATGTGCAAACTATAGAAAGTCGTTATGACGTAGAATGTGCATACTTTGTTGATTCCATTGATGAAATAAAACTCATTTTCTAAAAACTCGTGTTTTTTAAGAAATCATGTAAACCTTCTAGAAGGTGTGATTTTAAAAAACGGGGGAAGTAAGCTTTTCTTTTTTCTGGACGCATGCGCAAACTATAGAAAGTCGTTATGACGTAGAATGTGCATACTTTGTTGATTCCATTGATGAAATAAAAAACATTTTCTAAAAACTCATGTTTTTTAAGAAATCATATAAACCTTCTAGAAGCTGTGATTTTAAAAAACGGTGGAAGTAAGCTTTTCTTATTTCCGGACGCATGCGCAAACTATAGAAAGTCATTATGATGTAGAATGTGCATACTTTGTTGATTCCATTTATGAAATAAAACACAGTTTCTAAAAACTCATGTTTTTTAAGAAATCATGTAAACCTTCTAGAAGCTGTGATTTTAAAAGACGGGGGAAGTAAGCTTTTCTTATTTCCAAACGCCAGCGCAAACTATAGAAAGTCGTTATGACGTAGAATGTGCATACTTTGTAGATTCCATTTATGAAATAAAACACATTTTCTAAAAACTCCTGTTTTTTACGAAATCATGTAAAGCTTCTAGAAGCTGTGATTTTAAAAAATAGTGGAAGTAAGCTTTTCTTCTTTCCGGACGAATGCGCAAACTATAGAAAGTCGTTATGACGTAGAATGTGCATACTTTGTAGATTCCATTTATGAAATAAAACACATTTTCTAAAAACTCGTGTTTTTTACGAAATCATGTAAACCTTCGAGAAGGTGTGATTTTAAAAAAACGTTGGTAGTAAGCTTTTCTTATTTCCGGACGCATGCGCAAACTATAGAAAGTCGTTATGACGTAGAATGTGCATACTTTGTTGATTCCATTTCTGAAATAAAACACATTTTCTAAAAACTCGTGTTTTTTAAGAAATCATGTAAACCTTCTAGAAGCTGTGATTTTAAAAAACGGGGGAAGTTGTAGTGCCCCTAGACTACTGTAGACATTGAGGGCACCTGCTGGGTCACCCTACTATTTGAAACATTAGTAAAATAACCCTATAATTTTATTTTGAGTATATTTATGATTACGATTAACTTTGATATGAGAACTGTACATACGAATGATGCTTAACGACTAGCTGTGCAATTGATTATGTGATTAGATGAATGAGTAATGATTAAGTAAATTATAGATGCTTAATGAAGAAACATATTTATAAACCAAATTGTGATTATTGAGGACAATGCTACTAATTTACGTTTGTGAGAAATGTGTGTAGCGACAGGTGAAATGGTTCACCGACGGACACACAAATGAATATGAAGGGTCATAGAGTACGAGTAAATCACACACAGGGAGAGCGACGACGATGTCGACTTCCGACGGAATACCACGCTTGAGCAGATAAGCACTGATCCGCTTGCTCAAGAGGAAAGCGTGAGGGCGTACGAGGTGGGCCACGACGGAGCTGGTCACGTACTAGTTGGGGGGCGCGCAGTGAGAACGGACTCACTCCTCAACGCCATTAGTCCCTAATAGCGTGTAGACGGAGGATGGAAGGTAACGGCTCCTGAAATCCCTACATGAAGTTCCCGCAAGTCAAAACGGAAGGATGATGGCAGAAGGGCCCGACGGTGCGGTACCCTGCTGAGAACGGAAAGAGTGAATGCAAGGACCCAACGATGTGGTGCCTTGTCGAGGAATGGAAACTACGGATGAATGGACTCGACGGAGTGGTTCCATGTCAGGGAAATTAAATTAAGAAACAAGGAATCCCAATGGCATGGCACCGGGTCCCTAGTAAAAGTTGATTGCTAAACTTAACTGCATTGAAACGTATAATTTTGCACCTAGGACTTTACTTAGAAATGCATTTGAGTACTTTAGGCATTTGCACATAAATGATTACTTTGGAATTTAAATAATATTAAGTGTTATCTAGGCATTGCACATGAAAGGATATTCTTGATTACTTAAAAATATTAAAAATATTTATTTAGGAGCAAAATGGAATCCTAGGCATGGACACCTAGTCAACTCCACCTACACCACAAATCTAGGAGTTAAGTGAAATATCTAGGGGACAAACATGAGCAAACTTAGGGATGTTGGTGCATCTCCTAGAGGAACTGACACTTGGATGGGTGAGTTGTTTTTCATTAAAGAATTAATTAAATAATTATTTATGCATGAAGCGACATGTGTCGCAGGGGATTTTCCTTTAAAAGGGAGACTTTGGGGATGGGTAAAGGACCCAGACCCTGGATGACTATCGTAATATTGAGTTACCTCATGACTTGCTGCTATTGAGGGTTTGGCTAGAAATCTTGGTGGGGGGGAAACCCAAGCTGGGTTTCTTGAGAATTGTGTGTGAACTTTACGACCCAAAGCTCGGGGGAGGCCATGCGACTGAAAGCATGAGCCTATCGTTGGGTGGCGAAGCTAACGGATGCTTCGCCAATGGTTAAACGAGCTTTGCTGGAGGGATCCTACGGAGGAAGAAGGCGACAATGGACCAACTGGATCGGGTTGACAGGTTAAGGTTTTGCTTATTTTTGTTAAGTTATTCACGCTTTTTATTTTATTTTTCCAATAACTATGATGGCTAATTTGTTTGTATGAAGTTGTTAAAGTTTCAGGTTGAGTTCAAGGGGACCCTAAAGGAGGGGTTCTACATTTGGTATCAGAGCCGGTCGAGCCTTGAGGGCACCAAACTTTGAGTTATTGAAGACGACGGACTGCAATTTCATCTCTTTCGCAACAAGAACTTTCATCAATCTCCCTGTAAAGGTTAGAAACATTTGGATTTACCGTTGTTATTATATTTTAGCCATGTTTTAGCTAGAGAAATGTTGGAATGGAAGTAAGGATTATTGACCTCAGATTTCATTTAAGTTCTGAATATGTATGATCTGTTTATTTTAAGGATCATATTTCATCTCTGTTTTGTTTAGAGGAATGCTAAAATACAAGAAGGATCATTGATTGAGATATCATTCAAAAACCTGTACATACACGCTCTGTTTATTGCAAAATATATATTTATCTCTGAGCATTTTAGATCGATCTGGATTGTAAACCGATCGAATAAGTAAATGAATCAATTCATTCTGGATCGGTAGATTTCTCAGAATTCAACTAATTTCCTGTACATACCCGCTCTGTTTATTGCAAAATATATATTTATCTCTGAGTATTTTAGATCGATCTGGATTGTAATCTGATCGAATAAGTAAATGAATCAATTCATTCTGGATCGGTAGATTTCTCAGAATTCAACTAATTTCCTGTACATACCCGCTCTGTTTATTGCAAAATATATATTTATCTCTGAGTATTTTAGATCGATCTGGATTGTAATCCGATCGAATAAGTAAATGAATCAATTCATTCTGGATCGGTAGATTTCTCAGAATTCAACTAATTTCCTGTACATACCCGCTCTGTTTATTACAAAATATATATTTATCTCTAAGTATTTTAGATCGATCTGGATTGTAATCCGATCGAATAAGTAAATGAATCAATTCATTCTGGATCGGTAGATTTCTCAGAATTCAACTAATTTCCTGTACATACCCGCTCTGTTTATTGCAAAATATATATTTATCTCTGATTATTTAGATCGATCTGGATTGTAACATCCGATCGAATAAGTAAATGAATCAATTAATTTTAGATCGGTAGATTTGAGATTCTATTATGCAATGATCTGATCCACTTAACTGATATACCAATTCAATTGACTTAACTATTGTAAATCGATCTTTAAGGTAAATTGACTTATTATATACCAACACACCCTTACTTTGAATCTGTGAATCTGTTTGTCGATGATACAGAGACCTGATCTGGACATTGGCACGCCATTCCATTCTTGTCTCTAAGTATGTTTGATCAATCTTGATGGAAAATCCGATCGAATAAATACCTGGGTCAATTCATTTTTGAATCTGTAGATTTGCTATTCTATGATCCGATCTACTTAATTGTTACACCAATCTATTTGAATTGAGAATTGTAAATCGACCTTAATGATAAATTTGATCCCTCTATATACCAATATGCCCTTACTTGAATCTACGAATCTGAGTGTGGACGATATAGAGATTCGATTTAAACACTGGTACTCACTCCAATTCTTGACTCTGAGTGTTTAGATCGATCTGGGTTGAAAATCCGATTGACATAAATAAATAAGTCAATGCATTCTGAATCTAAAATTTGAAGTCCGTTTATACAATCACCTGATATAGTATTGAAAATCCAATTCTCGACTCTGAACATAGCAATTGATTTGGACAAAAGGATACAATCTAATTATCAACACGGTATTACATTCTAACCCTGTAAACCTGAGAATTGATCTGGGTAAGCAATCCGATCTGGACATTAAAATGTCACCAAATCTTGATTTTGTCAACTCTCGATTCCGATCCGTGAAGTAAGTCAATCTGGGATAATGCCATTTCTTCAGATCTGGATGCCAAAATCCCTTCTGTTGTTGAGAGCGTGAATGAACCCAAATGTTCCATGGTCTATTTCACCTATGTATACAATGCTTACCCAAAACTTTTCGCTGCATTCTTAAAAGGTTTTAGAATGGACTGTAGTACGGAGTTCAATATGGGCGCCTTGGCGTATCCATCTTTGTAAAAAAAATAAAAATAAATAAATAAATAAATATTTATGCGCCGAGCCACTCCGTCCAGGAGTAAAATCCCTTGCGGTGCAGAGTTAGTTAGCGTAGGGTCAAAGCTCAGTACGTGTCTCACTGCCCTCGATTTCCGAACGTGTTGTCCACAGGTTTAATTAGCAATCCGGTTGTGATCATTTCCAGATCCCTCCACGTATTTACTTTCGAAATGAAGTAATAAAAACGGGAACATAAATACATGAATCAAAAGTGGCGTATGAATATCATAATGGAACACATCCAACCGTAGCGTATATCTAGTTTGTGAAAGAAGAAAATTATATGCATTGTCTTGAATGAAAACTTGTATTAAGTTAAATGAAAGGCAATTATATGTTTTTCTTTCTTTTTTCTTTTTGAGTGAATTTTTATTTACGCATTTATGAAATTGAGTTCGAGTTGCATTTGTGCCTTTATATTTTATAAGAATAAAGTCACGTGTTTCTTTTATTTTAAGTGCCACAAGGATGGGAGATCTCCTCCTTAAGATTCGACCATGGCTCTTTACGGTTTGATAGCGATCTCATTTCGAGATGAGCGGTATTTACTTATGTAAATTTCAGTTAGGGTTAGAATCGATGATATTTACTACCAGTTCTTGATCTTTATTTAATTTTTTTTTTTTTTTTCTATCAGTTTGAAAATAAGTATAGTTTCCATACGTATCCATTTCACTTTGTCTGCTCTCGCTTTCTCAGTAGTCGATATGTCTCGCTTTCTGAATAGTCGATATGTGAGAGTCATCTGTTTTGTTGATTATCTCAAGCCCAAGATCAATCTGTGAAATAAACCCTTAATTCGAATGATAACTAAATGTTGTTGTATGATAACGGAATGCGGTTTGGGATTTATGAGAATGATAACCAAATTTCCGTATGTTATATTTTTATATTGGAATAATGGGTTACACTTTATAAAAATTACGGTTTATGGGATTTTATGAACATTCTTATTTATTAGATTATGTTTTTTATTTGAAATATATGCCTTTCGATGAGATCACAATGATCATATAAATGCTGCACAGGTAGTTCATATTTTTACACATATTTTCTTTTTAATTGTTAGCTTATAAATAAATGGATATTGCATGTGTACATGGTTAAATTAGAATATATATATATATATATATTAAAAAGGAGTTGAAGTTACAATAATTTAATTGAAGTTATATATATTTATGTTGTGATTTATAGATATATAAATTAATTAGAAAGCGCAATTGTTTTGAATTATAAGTTATACTCTAATCATATTGCAAGGAGAAGATATAATATTTATAGGTTAATTTGAAATACATTCTAATATCCAACAATGTTTATATTTATATTTCTTTTTGAAATGTAGATAAAGGAATAAGTTAGTTTCACGTGAGCATGCTAGTCCTAAATTAGTATTGTACCACTTTTGTTTAAAAGGTTGATGTATTATATTAGTAAATATTAATTGCGTTATATGCATTATATGATTCATTGCTAACAAAGGGAGACTAAATTATATTAGATTAGGATGCACAAATATTTATGTCCCAACTACATAATGAACATAGGAGACTAACTTTTGTAAATGATGGTTATTTTAGGTTTAAAGAGTATTACTTTTTAAGTATGTGGGTTGTTGGTATTTAAGTATTGATATCTATATCTATATATATATATATATATATATATAAATATTTATACAAATATATATTTGTCATAATAGTATGATGTGTGAAAGGGTATATAAAATATATGTGATGAGTTATTCAAGTTTAAGAATATCATTATTAGAATATTGAAATATATACAGATCTAGTTAAGCATAATGTGTATAAAGAAATATGAATTGAAAATTTTGATTGTTAGGTTCAAAAGAAATTACATGTTAAAAGTACTTAATTTAAAAACATATTTATAACTTGAAGAAGAGTCATGTGTAGAAGAATACAAATGAAATTGCTTAAGAATAATGTGTGTTGTCATTATTTAAATGTTAATTCATTATCATCACCATGACTCGCAGGAAGTTTGAGAAAGATAGTTAGCCCTTAATTATGTTTGTCTACATCTTTGAAGTTAAGCATTGTAGAATAGGTATTGGTCTTGGAAATTTAGTTATTCTATAAATATTTTTTATTTTATTTTTGATTTAGTGATGTTTAGGTTTCCAAACAAAACATAGCCTAGTGAATTTAAAGAACTTTGACAGTACATACTGAGTCAACTTGACAGTTAAATAAATATTTGACCTACTTTATGGATCAATACCTGGTTGAAAAAGATGAAAATTGAACGTTGGGTACTATATTGGATGGATATCCTGAATTTCATTGCAAAAGGAGTGTACTTGACGAAACTTTGATAGACTGTCGCGAAGGTGAAAAATATTTGGAATTTGAAAAACCAGATATCTAGGTGACCAATTGGATGAGTTGAACACATGGACACTAAGTTAGAATCATGATGATGTTGTTAAGGAAAGTGAAAGATCACAAACTCGATGTGACCCTAGCTTAATTATGAATCTAAAGAATTGTATACTCTAATTCAATTGAAGAAAAATTGCTTATAAGTGTACCTTTAGAATGAATGATTGAGTGTTAAAACGCCTAGAATTCTCTCAATAAATTATGTGCTATAAAATTCAATGACGATAGGGATGCATGAATCTCTTTATTATATACATGTATTGTGTATCAATATAATGTCTTTTTAAATCTTTTGGGAATGATTCTTACACTATTGAATTAAATAGATTATGTTCAAATAGAATGTAAAACATAGTTATTGTGGATGTATTTGATGATAAATGGCAAGTAATGACCATATATGAATTTAAAGAAGGAAGTGCTTAGATAATTTTGAAGGTGGGATGCTTATGATTTACTATCAAGAAGGAATGCATATATAATGTTTAATAAAGGGATATTGTGTCTTACAATGAGCGATGCATGGAGATCGACACGGAAAAATTATAGCTGTGGTTTTACTTCTTCTCCTTCGGCAAGGATACTCCCAATTTCTCGAACAGGTTAGGATTCTTCTTCTCTAAAATTGCTAGTATGAAAGATTAAATGATATTCAGGGTTAGTATACTTGGATGATGGGTTATGCGTCAAGAATTTTATCGATTGGATGTAAATGCTTATTTTCTGAAATCAAGGCGATGGCTTCGCAGGTATGCACTACTAGTTTGTAATCGCACTTTGAAATGTGAAAAGAGAGAAGTTAAACTGACTTGAATTATAGAATCTTAACTGTGCTTAAGTTAGGAAGAGAAGAAAACTTTACATGACTTTGTTTATAAAAATATGAGATTATACTTTTAGCTATACTAAGTAAATGGTACTCTAGTATTTAATTATACTTTGGATTATGAGAAGAGAGAGGTTGCATGTAAGATTAGTTTGGTAATGGTTAAGGTGTGTATTGAAGAACAGAATTGGGAAGGGTAAATTCTTATTTTGAAATTCCGACATTGTTTTGAACATATCATAGTTATACGTAATTATAGAAAAGGGAGAAGTTGGAATTGAATATTTTATCCCTTATGTTGAAATATGTTAGTGCTTTCAGTATTTTCGTAAATGATATACTTATAGTTTTGTTGAATAGAAGAAATTTGTTGTAGACGATTTCAGTCACGATTACAATTAGTGAGACAAGAGAGAACTGTTATGGGGATTACTACACTATGAAATGTGCGATTTGGTTATATTATCAATTATGCGATTTATACTTATATGAGGGTAGAAAAGAAGAAAGGAAATGTTATTATCAACTGTGGTTATGTTGAAGAAATGAATGTGAAAAGAAATTGAAAACTCACCGTGGAAGCACATGAGACTTAACTTCGAGACGAAGTTTTAATAAGAGGGGGTGTATGTAATGCCCGCTTTGGTACTTTAACTGATTAGACTAATGAGGGTATGTAATGCCCCTAGAATGACTGTGGACCTTAAGGGCACCTGTCGAGTGACTCGACTGAACAAATTCAATACAGTGGTCTCTTGAGTCTTGTTATGTCTTAAATGATTGAGGAAAACCTGAAGATGTCAATGACGACAATAATTGATAAATGAATTAAGGAATTAAATTATATGTGTGGAGTGGGATAATTGATTGATTACTTCTTGCTTAATGATTAGCCTTGATTGATCAAGTCAAAGTGCAGTGGGACAATTACAATCCTATCTCTGCGACTTGGGAGGACGCAATTGAGATGCGTCATAGCTTTATGCATTTATTCTGAACTTCGGGACGAAGTTCTAAATAAGTAGGGGTATATGTAGTGCCCCTAGACTACTGTAGACATTGAGGGCACCTGCTGGGTCACCCTACTATTTGAAACATTAGTAAAATAACCCTATAATTTTATTTTGAGTATATTTATGATTACGATTAACTTTGATATGAGAACTGTACATACGAATGATGCTTAACGACTAGCTGTGCAATTGATTATGTGATTAGATGAATGAGTAATGATTAAGTAAATTATAGATGCTTAATGAAGCAACATATTTATAAACCAAATTGTGATTATTGAGGACAATGCTACTAATTTACGTTTGTGAGAAATGTGTGTAGCGACAGGTGAAATGGTTCACCGACGGACACACAAATGAATATGAAGGGTCGTAGAGTACGAGTAAATCACACACAGGGAGAGCGACGACGATGTCGACTTCCGACGGAATACCACGCTTGAGCAGATAAGCACTGATCCGCTTGCTCAAGAGGAAAGCATGAGGGCGTACGAGGTGGGCCACGACGGAGCTGGTCACGTACTAGTTGGGGGGCGTGCAGTGAGAACGGACTCACTCCTCAATGCCATTAGTCCCTAATAGCGTGTAGACGGAGGATGGAAGGTAACGGCTCCTGAAATCCCTACATGAAGTTCCCGCAAGTCAAAACGGAAGGATGACGGCAGAAGGGCCCGACGGTGCGGTACCCTGCCGAGAACGGAAAGAGTGAATGCAAGGACCCAACGATGTGGTGCCTTGTCGAGGAATGGAAACTACGGATGAATGGACTCGACGGAGTGGTTCCATGTCAGGGAAATTAAATTAAGAAACAAGGAATCCCAATGGCGTGGCACCGGGTCCCTAGTAAAAGTTGATTGCTAAACTTAACTGCGTTGAAACGTATAATTTTGCACCTAGGACTTTACTTAGAAATGCATTTGAGTACTTTAGGCATTTGCACATAAATGATTACTTTGGAATTTAAATAATATTAAGTGTTATCTAGGCATTGCACATGAAAGGATATTCTTGATTACTTAAAAATATTAAAAATATTTATTTAGGAGCAAAATGGAGTCCTAGGCATGGACACCTAGTCAACTCCACCTACACCACAAATCTAGGAGTTAAGTGAAATATCTAGGGGACAAACATGAGAAAACTTAGGGATGTTGGTGCATCTCCTAGAGGAACTGACACTTGGATGGGTGAGTTGTTTTTCATTAAAGAATTAATTAAATAATTATTTATGCATGAAGTGACATGTGTCGCAGGGGATTTTCCTTTAAAAGGGAGACTTTGGGGATGGGTAAAGGACCCAGACCCTGGATGACTATCGTAATATTGAGTTACCTCATGACTTGCTGCTATTGAGGGTTTGGCTAGAAATCTTGGTGGGGGGGAAACCCAAGCTGGGTTTCTTGAGAATTGTGTGTGAACTTTACGACCCAAAGCTCGGGGGAGGCCATGCGACTGAAAGCATGAGCCTATCGTTGGGTGGCGAAGCTAACGGATGCTTCGCCAATGGTTAAACGAGCTTTGCTGGAGGGATCCTACGGAGGAAGAAGGCGGCAATGGACCAACTGGATCGGGTTGACAGGTCAAGGTTTTGCTTATTTTTGTTAAGTTATTCACGCTTTTTATTTTATTTTTCCAATAACTATGATGGCTAATTTGTTTGTATGAAGTTGTTAAAGTTTCAGGTTGAGTTCAAGGGGACCCTAAAGGAGGGGTTCTACAGAAGTAAGCTTTTCTTATTTCCAAACGCATGCGCAAACTATAGAAAGTCGTTATGACATAGAATGTGCATACTTTTTTGACACCATTTATGAAATAAAACACATTTTCTAAAAACTCATGTTTTTTAAGAAATCATGTAAACCTTCTAGAAGCTGTGATTTTAAAAAACGGGGGAAGTAAGCTTTTCTTATTTCCGGACGCATGCACAAACTATAGAAAGTCATTTTGACGTAGAATGTGCATACTTTGTTGATTCCATTTATGAAATAAAACACATTTTCTAAAAACTCGTGTTTTTCAAGAAATCATGTAAACCTTCTAGAAGGTGTGATTTTAAAAAACGTGGGAAGTAAGTTTTTCTTATTTCCGGACGCATGCGCAAACTGTAGAAAGTCGTTATGACGTAGAATGTGCATACTTTGTTGATTCCATTGATGAAATAAAACACATTTTCTAAAAACTCGTGTTTTTTAAGAAATCATGTAAACCTTCTAGAAGGTGTGATTTTAAAAAACGGGGGAAGTAAGCTTTTCTTATTTCCGGACGCATGCGCAAACTATAGAAAGACGTTATGACGTAGAATGTGCATACTTTGTTGATTCCATTGATGAAATAAAACACATTTTCTAAAAACTCATGTTTTTTAAGAAATCATATAAACCTTCTAGAAGCTGTGATTTTAAAAAACGATGGAAGTAAGCTTTTCTTATTTCCGGACGCATGCGCAAACTATAGAAAGAAGTTATGACGTAGAATGTGCATACTTTGTTGATTCGATTTATGAAATAAAACACAATTTCTAAAAACTCGTGCTTTTTAATAAATCATGTAAACCTTCTAGAAGCTGTGATTTTAAAAAATGGGGGAAGTAAGCTTTTCTTATTTCCAAATGCATGCGCAAACTATAGAAAGTCGTTATGACGTACAATGTGCATACTTTGTTGATTCCATTTATGAAATAAAACACATTTTCTAAAAACTCATGTTTTTCAAGAAATCATGTAAGCCTTCTAGAAGCTGTGATTTTAAAAAACAGGGGATGTAAGCTTTTCTTATTTCCGGACGCATGCGCAAACTATAGAAAGTCGTTATAACGTAGAATGTGCATACTTTGTAGATTCCATTTATGAAATAAAACACCGTTTCTAAAAACTCGTGTTTTTTACGAAATCATGTAAACCTTCTAGAAGCTGTGATTTTAAAAAACGGTGGAAGTAAGCTTTTCTTATTTCCGGACGAATGCGCAAACTGTAGAAAGTCGTTATGACGTAGAATGTGCATACTTTGTTGATTCCATTTATGAAATAAAACACATTTTCTAAAAACTCGTGTTTTTTACGAAATCATGTAAACCTTCTAGAAGCTGTGATTTTAAAAAACGGTGGAAGTAAGCTTTTCTTATTTCCGGACGAATGCGCAAACTGTAGAAATTCGTTATGATGTAGAATGTGCATACTTTGTTGATTCCATTTATGAAATAAAACACATTTTCTAAAAACTCGTGTTTTTTACGAAATCATGTAAACCTTCTAGAAGCTGTGATTTTAAAAAACGGTGGAAGTAAGCTTTTCTTATTTCCAAACGCATGCACAAACTATATAAAGTCGTTATGACGTACAATGTGCATATTTTGTTGATTCCATTTATGAAATAAAACACATTTTCTAAAAACTCGTGTTTTTTACGAAATCATGTAAACCTTCTAGAAGCTGTGATTTTAAAAAACGGTGGAGGTAAGCTTTTCTTATTTCCGGACGAATGCGCAAACTGTATATGACGTAGAATGTGCATACTTGGTAGATTCCATTTATGAAATAAAACACATTTTCTAAAAACTCGTGTTTTTTACAAAATCATCTAAACCTTCTAGAAGCTGTGATTTTAAAAAACGGTGGAAGTAAGCTTTTCTTATTTCCGGACGCATGCGCAAAGTATAGAAAGTCATTATGACGTAGAATGTGCATACTTTGTTGATTCCATTTATGAAATAAAACACATTTTCTAAAAACTCGTGTTTTTTAAGAAATCATGTAAACATTCTAGAAGCTGTGATTTTAAAAAACGGGGGAAGTAAGATTTTCTTATTTCCGGACGCATGCGCAAACTATAGAAAGTCGTTATGACGTAGAATGTGCATACTTTGTTGATTCCATTTATGAAATAAAACACATTTTCTAAAAACTCATGTTTTTTAAAAAATCATGTAAACCTTCTAGAAGCTGTGATTTTAAAAAACGGGGGAAGTAAGCTTTTCTTATTTCCGGACGCATGCGCAAACTATAGAAACTCGTTATGACGTAGAATGTGCATACTTTGTAGATTCTATCTATGAAATAAAGCACATTTTCTAAAAACTTGTGTTTTTTACGAAATCAAGTAAACCTTCTAGAAGCTGTGATTTTAAAAACGGTGGAAGTAAGCTTTTCTTATTTCCGGACGAATGCGCAAACTATAGAAAGCCGTTATGACGTAGAATGTGCATACTTTGTTGATTCCATTTATGAAATAAAACACATTTTCTAAAAACTCGTGTTTTTTAAGAAATCATGTAAACCTTCTAGAAGCTGTGATTTTAAAAAACGGTGGAAGTAAGCTTTTCCTATTTCCGGACGCATGCGCAAATTATAGAAAGTCGTTATGACGTAGAATGTGCATACTTTGTTGTTTCCATTTATGAAATAAAACACATTTTCTAAAAACTCGTGTTTTTTAAGAAATCATGTAAACCTTCTAGAAGCTGTGATTTTAAAAAACGGGGGAAGTAAGCTTTTCTTATTTCCATACGCATTGTCAAACTATAGAAAGTCGTTATGATTTAGAATGTGCATACTTTTTTGGTTCCATTTATGAAATAAAACACATTTTCTAAAAACTCATGTTTTTTAAGAAATCATGTAAAACTTCTAGAAACTGTAATTTTAAAAAACGGTGGAAGTAAGCTTCTCTTATTTCCGGATGAATGCGCAAACTATAGAAAGTCGTTATGACGTAGAATGTGCATACTTTGTAGATTCCATTTATGAAATAAAACACATTTTCTAAAAACTCGTGTTTTTTACGAAATAATTTAAACCTTCTAGAAGCTGTGATTTTAAAAAACGGTGGAAGTAAGCTTTTCTTATTTCTGGACGCATGCGCAAACTATAGAAATTCGTTATGACATAGAATGTGCATACTTTGTAGATTCCATTTATGAAACAAAACACATTCTCTAAAAACTCGTTTTTTTTACGAAATCATGTAAACCTTCTAGAAGCTGTGATTTTAAAAAACGGTGGAAGTAAGCTTTTCTTATTTCCGGACGAATGCGCAAACTATAGAAAGTCGTTATGACGTAGAATGTGCATACTTTGTTGATTCCATTTATGAAATAAAACACATTTTCTAAAAAGTCATGTTTTTTACGAATTCATGTAAACCTTCTAGAAGCTGTGATTTTGAAAAATGGTGGAAGTAAGCTTTTCTTATTTCCGGACGAATGCGCAAACTGTAGAAATTCGTTATGATGTAGAATGTGCATACTTTGTTGATTCCATTTATGAAATAAAACACATTTTCTAAAAACTCGTGTTTTTCAAGAAATCATGTAAACCTTCTAGAAGCTGTGATTTTAAAAAACGGTGGAAGTAAGCTTTTCTTATTTCCGGACGAATGCACAAACTATAGAAAGTCGTTATGGCGTAGAATGTGCATACTTTTTTGATTCCATTTATGAAATAAAACACATTTTCTAAAAACTCGTGTTTTTTACGAAAGCATGTAAACCTTCTAGAACCTGTGATTTTATAAAACTGTGGAAGTAAGCTTTTCTTATTTCCGGACGCATGCACAAACTATAGAAAGTTGTTATGACGTAGAATGTGCATACTTTGTAGATTCCATTTATGAAATAAAACACAGTTTCTAAAAACTTGTGTTTTTTAAGAAATCATGTAAACCTTCTAGAAGCTGTGATTTTAAAAAACGGGGGAAGTAAGCTTTTCTTATTTCCGGATGCATGCGCAAACTATAGAAAGTCGTTATGACATAGAATGTGCATACTTTTTTGATTCCATTTATGAAATAAAACACATTTTCTAAAAACTCGTGTTTTTTATGAAATCATGTAAACCTTCTAGAAGCTGTGATTTTAAAAAACGGTGGAAGTAAGCTTTTCTTATTTCCAGACGAATGCGCAAACTGTAGAAAGTCGTTATGACATAGAATGTGCATACTTTGTTGATTCCATTTATGAAATAAAACACATTTTCTAAAAACTCATGTTTTTTACGAAATCATGTAAACCTTCTAGAAGGTGTGATTTTAAAAAACGGGGGAAGTAAGCTTTTCTTATTTCTTAACGCATGTGCAAACTATAGAAAGTCATTATGATGTAGAATGTGCATACTTTGTAGATTACATTTATGAAATAAAACACATTTTCTAAAAAGTCGTGTTTTTTACGAAAGCATGTAAACCTTTTAGAAGCTGTGATTTTAAAAAACGGGGGAAGTAAGCTTTTCTTATTTCCGGACGCATGCGCAAACTATAGAAACTTGTTATGACGTATAATGTGCATACTTTGTAGATTCCATTTATGAAATAAAACACAGTTTCTAAAAACTCGTGTTTTTTACGAAATCATGTAAACCTTCTAGAAGCTGTGATTTTAAAAAACGGTGGAAGTAAGCTTTTCTTATTTACGGACGAATGCGCAAACTGTAGAAATTCGTTATGATGTAGAATGTGCATACTTTGTTGATTCCATTTATGAAATAAAACACATTTTCTAAAAACTCTTGTTTTTTAAGAAATCATGTAAACCTTCTAAAAGATGTGATTTTAAAAAACGGGGGAAGTAAGCTTTTCTTATTTCCGGATGCATGCGCAAACTATAGAAAGTCGTTATGACGTATAATGTGCATACTTTGAAGATTCCATTTATGAAATAAAACACATTTTCTAAAAACTTGTGTTTTTTACGAAATCATGTAAACCTTGTAGAAGCTGTCATTTTAAAAAATTGGGGAAGTAAGCTTTTCTTATTTCCGGACGCATGCACAAACTATAGAAAATCGTTATAACGTAGAATGTGCATACTTTGTAGATTCCATTTATGAAATAAAACACATTTTCTAAAAACTCGGGTTTTTTACGAAATCATGTAAACCCTTTAGAAGATGTGATTTTAAAAAACGCTGGAAGTAAGATTTTCTTATTTCCGGACGCATGCACAAACTGTAGAAAGTTGTTATGATGTAGAATGTGCATACTTTGTTCATTCCATTTATGAAATAAAACACATTTTCTAAAAACTCATGTTTTTTACGAAATCATGTAAACCTTCTAGAAGCTGTGATTTTAAAAAACGGTGGAAGTAAGCTTTTCTTATTTCCAGACGCATGCGCAAACTATAGAAAGTCGTTATGACGTAGAATGTGCATACTTTGTTGATTCCATTTATGAAATAAAACACATTTTCTAAAAACTCGTGATTTTTAAGAAATCATGTAAACCTTTTAGAAGCTGTGATTTTAAAAAACGGGGGAAGTTAGCTTTTCTTTTTTCCGGACGCATGCGCAAACTATAGAAAGTTGTTATGACGTAGAATGTGCATACTTTGTAGATTCTATTTATGAAATAAAACACAGTTTCTAAAAACTCGTGTTTTTTACGAAATCATGTAAACCTTCTAGAAGCTGTGATTTTAAAAAACGGTGGAAGTAAGCTTTTCTTATTTCCAGACGAATGCGCAAACTGTAGAAAGTCGTTATGACATAGAATGTGCATACTTTGTTGATTCCATTTATGAAATAAAACCCATTTTCTAAAAACTCGTGTTTTTTACGAAATCATGTAAACCTTCTAGAAGCTGTGATTTAAAAAACGGTGGAAGTAAGCTTTTCTTATTTCCGGACGAATGCGCAAACTGTAGAAAGTCGTTATGACCTAGAATGTGCATACTTTGTTGATTCCATTTAAGAAATAAAACACATTTTCTAAAAACTCGTGTTTTTTAAGAAATCATGTAAACCTTCTAGAAGCTGTGATTTTAAAAAACGGTGGAAGTAATCTTTTCTTATTTCCGGACGCATGCGCAAACTATAGAAAGTCGTTATGACATAGAATGTGCATACTTTGTTGATTCCATTTATGAAATAAAACACATTTTCTAAAAACTCGTGTTTTTTAAGAAATCATGTAAACCTTCTAGAAGGTGTGATTTTAAAGAACGGGGGAAGTAAGCTTTTCTTATTTCCGGACGCATGTGCAAACTATAGAAAGTTGTTATGACGTAGAATGTGCATACTTTGTAGATTACATTTATGAAATAAAACACATTTTCTAAAAACTCGTGTTTTTTACGAAAGCATGTAAACCTTCTAGAAGCTGTGATTTTATAAAACGGTGGAAGTAAGCTTTTCTTATTTCCGGACGCATGCACAAACAATAGAAAGTTGTTATGACGTAGAATGTGCATACTTTGTAGATTCCATTTATGAAATAAAACACAGTTTCTAAAAACTCATGTTTTTTACGAAATCATGTAAACCTTCTAGAAGCTGTGATTTTAAAAAACGGTGGAAGTAAGCTTTTCTTATTTCCAGACGAATGCGCAAACTGTAGAAAGTCGTTATGACGTAGAATGTCCATACTTTGTAGATTCCATTGATGAAATAAAACATATTTTCTAAAAACTCGTGTTTTTTAAGAAATCATGTAAACAATCTGGAAGCTGTGATTTTAAAAAACGGGGGAAGTAAGCTTTTCTTATTTCCGGACTCATGCACAAACTATAGAAAGTCGTTATGACGTATAATGCACATACTTTGTTGATACCATTTATTTAATAAAACACATTTTCTAAAAATTCGTGTTTTTTAAGAAATCATGCAAAACTTCTAGAATCTGTGATTTTAAAAAACGGAGGAAGTAAGCTTTTCTTATTTCCGGACGCATGCGCAAACTCTAGAAAATCGTTATGACGTAGAATGTGCATACTTTGTAGATTCCATTTATGAAATAAAACACATTTTCTAAAAACTCGTGTTTTTTACGAAATCATGTAAACCTTCTAGAAGCTGTGATTTTAAAAAACGGGGGAAGTAAGCTTTTCTTATTTCCGGATGAATGCGCAAACTATAGAAAGTCGTTATGACGTAGAATGTGCATACTTTGTTGATTCCATTTATGAAATAAAACACATTTTCTAAAAAGTCATGTTTTTTACGAATGCATGTAAACCTTCTAGAAGCTGTGATTTTAAAAAATGGGGGAAGTAAGCTTTTCTTATTTCTGGATGCATGCGCAAACTATAGAAAGTTGTTATGACGTATAATGTGCATACTTTGTAGATTCCATTTATGAAATAAAACAAAGTTTCTAAAAACTCGTGTTTTTTACGAAATCATGTAAACCTTCTAGAAGCTGTGATTTTAAAAAACGGTGGAAGTAAGGTTTTCTTATTTCCGGACGAATTCGCAAACTGTAGAAATTCGTTATGACGTAGAATGTGCATACTTTGTTGATTCCATTTATGAAATAAAACACATTTTCTAAAAACTCCTGTTTTTTAAGAAATCATGTAAACCTTCTAAAAGATGTGATTTTAAAAAACGGGGGAAGTAAGCTTTTCTTATTTCCGGACGCATGCGCAAACTATAGAAAGTCGTTATGACGTAGAATGTGCATACTTTGTAGATTCCATTTATGAAATAAAACACATTTTCTAAAAACTTGTGTTTTTTACGAAATCATGTAAACCTTCTAGAAGCTGTGATTTTAAAAAATGGGGGAAGTAAGCTTTTCTTATTTCCAGACGCATGCGCAAACTATAGAAAATCGTTATGACGTAGAATGTGCATACTTTGTACATTCCATTTATGAAATAAAACACATTTTCTAAAAACTCATGTTTTTTACGAAATCATGTAAACCCTTTAGAAGCTGTGATTTTAAAAAACGCTCGAAGTAAGATTTTCTTATTTCCGGACGCATGCGCAAATTGTAGAAAGTCGTTATGACGTAGAATGTGCATACTTTGTTCATTCCATTTATGAAATAAAACACATTTTCTAAAAACTCATGTTTTTTACGAAATCATGTAAACCTTCTAGAAGCTGTGATTTTAAAAAACGGTGGAAGTAAGCTTTTCTTATTTCCAGATGCATGCGCAAACTATAGAAAGTCATTATGACATAGAATGTGCATACTTGGTTGATTCCATTTATGAAATAAAACACATTTTCTAAAAACTCATGATTTTTAAGAAATCATGTAAACCTTCTAGAAGCTGTGATTTTAAAAAACGGGGGAAGTTAGCTTTTCTTATTTCCGGACGCATGTGGAAACTATAGAAAGTCGTTATGACATAGAATGTGCATACTTTGTAGATTACATTTATGAAATAAAACACATTTTCTAAAAACTCGTGTTTTTTACGAAATCATGTAAACCTTCTAGAAGCTGTGATTTTAAAAAACGGTGGAAGTAAGCTTTTCTTATTTCCAGACGAATGCGCAAACTGTAGAAAGTCGTTATGACATAGAATGTGCATACATTGTTGATTCCATTTATGAAATAAAACACATTTTCTAAAAACTCATGTTTTTTACGAAATCATGTAAACCTTCTAGAAGCTGTGATTTTAAAAAACGGTGGAAGTAAGCTTTTCATATTTCCGGACGAATGCGTAAACTGTAGAAAGTCGTTATGACGTAGAATGTGCATACTTTGTTGATTCCATTTAAGAAATAAAACACATTTTCTAAAAAATCGTGTTTTTTAGGAAATCATGTAAACCTTCTAGAAGCTGTGATTTTTAAAAATGGTGGAAGTAAGCTTTTCTTATTTCCGGACGCATGCGCAAACTATAGAAAGTCGTTATGACATAGAATGTGCATACTTTGTTGATTCCATTTATGAAATAAAACACATTTTCTAGAAACTCGTGTTTTTTAAGAAATCATGTAAACCTTCTAGAAGGTGTGATTTTAAAAAACAGGGGAAGTAAGCTTTTCTTATTTCCGGACGCATGTGCAAACTATAGAAAGTCGTTATGACGTAGCATGTGCATACTTTGTAGATTACATTGGTGAAATAAAACACATTTTCTAAAAACTCGTGTTTTTTACAAAAGCATGTAAACATTCTAGAAGCTGTGATTTTATAAAACGGTGGAAGTAAGCTTTTCTTATTTCCGGACGCATGCACAAACTATAGAAAGTCGTTATGACGTAGAATGTGCATACTTTGTTGATTCCATTTATGAAATAAAACACATTTTCTAAAAACTCGTGTTTTTTAAGAAATCATGTAAACCTTCTAGAAGCTATGATTTTAAAAAACGGGGGAAGTAAGCTTTTCTTATTTCCAAACGGATGGGCAAACTATAGAAATTCGTTATGATGTAGAATGTGCATACTTTTTTGATACAATTTATGAAATAAAACAAATTTTCTAAAAACTCGTGTATTTTAAGAAATCATGTAAACCTTCTAGAAGCTGTGATTTTAAAAAACGGTGGAAGTAAGCTTTTCTTATTTCCGGACGAATGCGCAAACTATAGAAAGTCGTTATGACGTACAATGTGCATACTTTGTTGATTCCATTTATGAAATAAAACACATTCTCTGAAAACTCGTGTTTTTTAAGAAATCATGTAAACCTTCTAGAAGCTGTGATTTTAAAAAATGGTGGAAGTAAGCTTTTCTTATTTCCAAACGCATGCGCAAACTATAGAAAGTCTCTATGACGTAGAATGTGCATACTTTGTTGATTCCATTTATAAAATAAAACACATTTTCTAAAAACTCGTGTTTTTTAAGAAATCATGTAAACCTTCTAGAAGCTGTGATTTTAAAACCGGGGGAAGTAAGCTTTTCTTATTTCCAAACGCATGCGCAAACTACAGAAAGTCGTTATGACGTTGAATGTGCATACTTTGTTGATTCCATGTATGAAATAAAACACATTTTCTAAAAACTCGTGTTTTTTAAGAAATCATGTAAACCTTTTAGAAGCTGTGATTTTAAAAAATGGGGGAAGTAAGCTTTTCTTATTTCCAAACGCATGTGCAAACTATAGAAAGTCGTTATGATGTAGAATGTGCATACTTTGTGATTCCATTTATGAAATAAAACACATTTTCTAAAAACTCGTGTTTTTTAAGAAATCATGTAAACCTTCTAGACGCTGTGATTTTAAAAACCGGTGGAAGTAAGCTTTTCTTATTTCCAAACGCATGCGCAAACTATAGAAAGTCTCTTTGACGTAGAATGTGCATACTTTGTTGATTCCATTTATGAAATAAAACACATTTTCTAAAAACTCGTGTTTTTTAAGAAATCATGTAAACCTTCTAGAAGCTGTGATTTTAAAACCGGGGGAAGTAAGCTTTTCTTATTTCCAAACGCATGCGCAAACTATATAAAGTCGTTATGACGTGAATGTGCATACTTTGTTGATTTAATTTATGAAATAAAACACATTTTGTAAAAACTCGTGTTTTTTAAGAAATCATGTAAACCTTTTAGAAGCTGTGATTTTAAAAAATGGGGGAAGTAAGCTTTTCTTATTTCCAAATGCATGTGCAAACTATAGAAAGTCGTTATGATGTAGAATGTGCATACTTTGTTGATTCCATTTATGAAATAAAACACATTTTCTAAAAACTCGTGTTTTTTAAGAAATCATGTAAACCCTCTAGAAGCTGTGATTTTAAAAAACGGTGGAAGTAAGCTTTTCTTATTTCCAAACGCATGCGCAAACTATAGAAAGTCTCTATGACGTAGAATGTGCATACTTTGTTGATTCCATTTTTGAAATAAAACACATTTTCTAAAAACTCGTGTTTTTTAAGAAATCATGTAAACCTTCTAGAAGCTGTGATTTTAAAAAATGGGGGAAGTAAGCTTTTCTTATTTCCAAACGCATGCGCAAACTATAGAAAGTTGTTATGACGTTAAATGTGCATACTTTGTTGATTCCATTGATGAAATAAAACACATTTTCTAAAAACTCGTGTTTTTTACGAAATCATGTAAACCTTCTAGAAGCTGCGATTTTAAAAAACGGTTGAAGAAAGCTTTTCTTATTTTCAGACGAATGCGCAAACTGTAGAAATTCGTTATGACGTAGAATGTGCATACTTTGTTGATTCCATTTATGAAATAAAACACATTTTCTAAAAACTCGTGTTTTTTAAGAAATCATGTAAACCTTCTAGAATCTGTGATTTTAAAAAACGGGGGAAGTAAGCTTTTCTTATTTCCGGACGCATGCACAAACTATAGAAAGTCGTTATGACGTAGAATGTGCATACTTTGTAGATTCCATTTATGAAATAAAACACATTTTCTAAAAACTCGTGTTTTTTACGAAATCATGTAAACCTTCTAGAAGTTGTGATTTTAAAAAACGGGGGAAGTAAGCTTTTCTTATTTCCGGACGCATGCGCAAACTATAGAAAATCGTTATAACGTAGAATGTGCATACTTTGTAGATTCCATTTATGAAATAAAACACATTTTCTAAAAACTCGTGTTTTTTACGAAATCATGTAAACCCTATAGAAGCTGTGATTTTAAAAAACGGTGGAAGTAAGCTTTTATTATTTCCGGACGCATGCGCAAACTATAGAAAGTCGTTATGATGTAGAATGTGCATACTTTGTAGATTCCATTTATGAAATAAAACACATTTTCTAAAAACTCGTGTTTTTTACGAAATCATGTAAACCTTCTAGAAGCTTTGATTTTAAAAAACGGTGGAAGTAAGCTTTTCTTATTTCCGGACGAATGCGCAAACTATAGAAAGTCGTTATGACGTAGAATGTGAATACTTTGTTGATTCCATTGATGAAATAAAACACATTTTCTAAAAACTCGTGATTTTTAAGAAATCATGTAAACCTTCTAGAAGCTGTGATTTTAAAAAATGCTGGATGTAAGATTTTCTTATTTCCGGACGCATGCGCAAACTATAGAAAGTCGTTATGACGTAGAATGTGCATACTTTGTACATTCCATATATTAAATAAAACACATTTTCTAAAACCTCGTTGTTTTTACAAAATCATGTAAACCTTCTAGAAGCGCTGATTTTAAAAAACGGTGGAAGTAAGCTTTTCTTATTTCCAAACGCATGCGCAAAAAATAGAAAGTCGTTATCACGTAGAATGTGCATACTTTGTTGATTCCATTTATGAAATAAAACACATATTCTAAAAACTCATGTTTTTTACGAAAGCATGTAAACCTTCTAGAAGCTGTGATTTTATAAAACGGTGGAAGTAAGCTTTTCTTATTTCCAGATGCATGTCCAAACTATAGAAAGTCGTTATGACGTAGAATGTGCATACTTTGTAGATTCCATTTATGAAATAAAACACAGTTTCTAAAAACTCGTGTTTTTTACGAAATCATGTAAACCTTCTAGAAGCTGTGATTTTAAAAAATGGTGGAAGTAAGATTTTCTTACTTCCAGACGAATGCGCAAACTGTAGAAAGTCGTTATGACGTAGAATGTACATACTTTGTTGATTCCATTTATGAAATAAAACACATTTTCTAAAAACTCATGTTTTTTACAAAATCATGTAAACCTTCTAGAAGCTGTGATTTTTAAAAACGGTGGAAGTAAGCTTTTCTTATTTCTGGACGAATGCGCAAACTGTAGAAAGTCGATATGACGTAGAATGTGCATACTTTGTTGATTCCATTTAAGAAATAAAACACATTTTCTAAAAACTCATGTTTTTTAAGAAATCATGTAAACATTCTAGAAGCTGTGATTTTAAAAAACGGTGGAAGTAAGCTTTTCTTATTTCTGGACGCATGCGCAAACTATAGAAAGTCGTTATGACATAGAATGTGCATACCTTGTTGATTCCATTTATGAAATAAAACACATATTCTAAAAACTCGTGTTTTTTACGAAAGCATGTAAACCTTCTAGAAGCTGTGATTTTATAAAACGGTGGAAGTAAGCTTTTCTTATTTCCAGACGCATCTCCAAACTATAGAAAGTCGTTATGACGTAGAATGTGCATACTTTGTAGATTACATTTATGAAATAAAACACATTTTCTAAAAACTCGTGTTTTTTACGAAAGCATGTAAACCTTCTAGAAGCTGTGATTTTAAAAAACGGTGGAAGTAAGCTTTTCTTATTTCCGGACATATGCACAAACTATAGAAAGTCGCTATGACGTAGAATGTGCATACTTTGTTGATTCCATTTATGAAATAAAACACATTTTCTAAAAACTCGTTTTTTTTAAGAAATCATGTAAACCTTCTGGAAGCCGTGATTTTAAAAAAGGGTGGAAGTAAGCTTTTCTTATTTCCGAACGCATGCGCAAACTATAGAAAGTCGTTATGATGTAGAATGTGCATACTTTTTTGATACCATTTATGAAATAAAACACATTTTCTAAAAACTCGTGTTTTTTTCGAAATCATGTAAACCTTCTAGAAGCTGTGATTTTAAGAAACGGTGGAAGCAAGCTTTTCTTATTTTCGGACGAATGCGCAAACTATAGAAAGTCGTTATGAAGTAGAATGTGCATACTTTGTTGATTCCACTTATGAAATAAAACACATTTTCTAAAAACTCGTGTTTTTTAAGAAATCATGTAAACCTTCTAGAAGCTGTGATTTTAAAAAACGGTGGATGTAAGCTTTTCTTATTTCCAAACGCATGCGCAAACTATAGGCAGTCTCTATGACGTAGAATGTGCATACTTTGTTGATTCCATTTATGAAATAAAACACATTTTCTAAAAACTCGTGTTTTTTAAGAAATCATGTAAACCTTCTAGAAGCTGTGATTTTAAAAAACGGAGGAAGTAAGCTTTTCTTATTTCTAGATGCATGTGCAAACTATAGAAAGTCGTTATGATGTAGAATGTGCATACTTTGTTGATTCCATTTATGAAATAAACACATTTTCTTAAAACTCGTGTTTTTTAAGAAATCATGTAAACCTTCTAGAAGCTGTGATTTTAAAAAACGGTGGAAGTAAGCTTTTCTTATTTCCAAACGCATGCGCAAACTATCGAAAGTCTCTATGACGTAGAATGTGCATACTTTGTTGATTACATTTTTGAAATAAAACACATTTTCTAAAAACTCGTGTTTTTTAAGAAATCATGTAAACCTTCTAGAAGCTGTGAGTTTAAAAAATGGGGGAAGTAAGCTTTTCTTATTTCCAAACGCATGCGCAAACTATAGAAAGTCGTTATGACGTTGAATGTGCATATTTTGTTGATTCCATTGATGAAATAAAACACATTTTCTAAAAACTCGTGTTTTTTACGAAATCATGTAAACCATCTAGAAGCTGCAATTTTAAAAAACGGTGGAAGTAAGCTTTTCTTATTTCCGGATGAATGCGAAAACTGTAGAAATTCGTTATGACATAGAATGTGCAGACTTTGTTGATTCCATTTATGAAATAAAACACAATTTCTAAAAACTTGTTTTTTTTAAGAAATCATGTAAACCTTTTAGAAGCTGTGATTTTAAAAAATGGGGGAAGTAAGCTTTTCTTATTTCCGGACGCATGCGCAAACTATAGAAAGTCGTTATGACGTAGAATGTGCATACTTTGTAGATTCCATTTAAGAAATAAAACATAGTTTCTAAAAACTCGTGTTTTTTACGAAATCATGTAAACCTTCTAGAAGCTGTGATTTTAAAAAACGATGGAAGTAAGCTTTTCTTATTTCCAGACGAATGCGCAAACTGTAAAAAGTCGTTATGACGTAGAATGTGCATACTTTGTTGATTCCATTTATGAAATAAAACACATTTTCTAAAAACTCATGTTTTTTACGAAATCATGTAAACCTTCTAGAAGCTGTGATTTTAAAAAACGGTGGAAGGAAGCTTTTCTTATTTCCGGACGAATGCGCAAACTGTAGAAATTCGTTATGACGTAGAATGTGCATACTCTGTAGATTCCATTTATGAAATAAAACACATTTTCTAATAACTCGTGTTTTTTACGAAATCATGTAAACCTTCTAGAAGCTGTGATTTTAAAAAACGGGGGAAGTAAGCTTTTCTTATTTCCGTACGCATGCGAAAACTATAGAAAGTCGTTATGACGTAGAATGTGCATACTTTGTAGATTCCATTTATGAAATAAAACACATTTTCCAAAAACTCGTGTTTTTTACGAAATCATGTAAACCTTCTAGAAGCTGTGATTTTAAAAAACGGTGGAAGTAAGGTTTTCTTATTTCCGGACGAATGCGCAAACTATAGAAAGTCGTTATGACGTAGAATGTGCATACTTTGTTGATTCCATTTATGAAATAAAACACATTTTCTAAAAACTCGTGTTTTTTAAGAAATCATGTAAACCTTCTAGAAGCCGTGATTTTAAAAAACGGGGGAAGTAAGCTTTTCTTATTTCCAAATTCATGCGCAAACTATAGAAAGTTGTTATGACGTAGAATGTGCATACTTTGTTGATTCCATTTATGAAATAAAACACATTTTCTAAAAACTCGTGTTTCTTAAGAAATCATGTAAACCTTCTAGAAGCTGTGATTTTAAAAAACGGTGGAAGGAAGCTTTTCTTATTTCCGGACACATGCGCAAACTATAGAAAGTCGTTATAACGTAGAATGTGCATACTTTGTAGATTCCATTTATGAAATAAAACACATTTTCTAAAAGCTCGTGTTTTTTACGAAATCATGTAAACCTTCTAGAAGCTGTGATTTTAAAAAATGGTGGAAGTAAGCTTTTCTTATTTCCAGACGAATGCGCAAACTATAGAAAGTCGTTATGACATAGAATGTGCATACTTTGTTGTTTCCATTTATGAAATACAACACATTTTCTAAAAACTCATGTTTTTTACGAAATCATGTAAACCTTCTAGAAGCTGTGATTTTAAAAAAGGGGGAAAGTAAGCTTTTCTTATTTCCGGACGAATGCGCAAACTGTAGAAAGTTGTTATGACGTAGAATGTGCATACTTTGTTGATTCCATTTATGAAATAAAACACATTTTCTAAAAACTCGTGTTTTTTACGAAATCATGTAAACCTTCTAGAAGCTGTCATTTTAAAAAACGGTGGAAGTAAGCTTTTCTTATTTCCGGACGAATGCGCAAACTGTAGAAATTCGTTATGACGTAGAATGTGCATACATTGTTGATTCCATTTATGAAATAAAACACATTTTCTAAAAACTCGTGTTTTTTACGAAATCATGTAAACCTTCTAGAAGCTGTCATTTTAAAAAAGGGGGAAAGTAAGCTTTTCTTATTTCCGGACGAATGCGCAAACTGTAGAAAGTCGTTATGACGTAGAATGTGCATACATTGTTGATTCCATTTATGAAATAAAAGACATTTTCTAAAAACTCGTGTTTTTTACGAAATCATGTAAACCTTCTAGAAGCTGTGATTTTAAAAAACGGTGGAAGTAAGCTTTTCTTATTTCCAAACGCATGCGCAAACTATAGAAAGTCTCTATGACGTACAATGTGCATACTTTGTTGATTCCATTTATGAAATAAAACACATTTTCTAAAAACTCGTGTTTTTTAAGAAATCATGTAAACCTTCTAGAAGCCGTGATTTTAAAAAACGGGGGAAGTAAGCTTTTCTTATTTCCAAACGCATGCGCAAACTATAGAAAGTTCTTATGACGTAGAATGTGCATACTTTGTAGATTCCATTTATGAAATAAAACACATTTTCTAAAAACTCGTTTTTTTTATGAAATCATGTAAACCTTCTAGAAGCTGTGATTTTAAAAAACGGTGGAAGTAAGCTTTTCTTATTTCCAGACGAATGCGCAAACTATCGAAAGTCGTTATGACGTAGAATGTGCACACTCTGTAGATTCCATTTATGAAATAAAACACATTTTCTAAAAACTTGTGTTTCTTAAGAAATCATGTAAACCTTCTAGAAGCTGTGATTTTAAAAAACGGTGGAAGTAAGCTTTTCTTATTTCCGGACGCATGCGTAAAATATAGAAATTCGTTATGACGTAGAATGTGCATACTTTGTTGATTCCATTTATGAAATAAAACACATTTTCTAAAAACTCGTGTTTCTTAAGAAATCATGTAAACCTTCTAGAAGCTGTGATTTTAAAAAACGGTAGAAGTAAGCTTTTCTTATTTCCGGATAAATGCGTAAAATATAGAAATTCGTTATGACATAGAATGTGTATACTTTGTTGATTCCATTGATGAAATAAAACACATTTTCTAAAAACTCATGTTTTTTAAGAAATCATGTAAACTTTCTAGAAGCTGTGATTTTAAAAAACGGTGGAAATAAGCTTTTCTTATTTCCGGACGCATGCGCAAACTATAGAAAGTCGTTATGACGTAGAATGTGCATACTTTGTAGATTCTGTTTATGAAATAAAGCACATTTTCTAAAAACTCGTGTTTTTTACGAAATCATGTAAACCTTCTAGAAGCTGTGATTTCATAAAACGGTGGAAGTAAGCTTTTCTTATTTCCAGACGAATGCGCAAACTATAGAAAGTCGTTATGACGTAGAATGTGCATACTTTGTTGTTTCCATTTATGAAATACAACACATTTTCTAAAAACTCGTGTTTTTTACGAAAGCATGTAAACCTTCTAGAAGCTGTGATTTTAAAAAACGGTGGAAGTAAGCTTTTCTTATTTCCGGACATATGCACAAACTATAGAAAGTCGTTATGACGTAGAATGTGCATACTTTGTTGATTCCATTTATGAAATAAACCACATTTTCTAAAAACCCATTTTTTTTAAGAAATCATGTAAACCTTCTAGAAGCTGTGATTTTAAAAAACGGGGGAAGTAAGCTTTTCTTATTTCCAAACGCATGTGCAAACTATAGAAAGTCGTTATGATGTAGAATGTGCATACTTTTTTGATATCATTTATGAAATAAAACACATTTTCTAAAAACTCGTGTTTTTTTCGAAAGCATGTAAACCTTCTAGAAGCTGTGATTTTAAAAAACGGGGGAAGTAAGCTTTTCTTATTTCCGGATGCATGCGCAAACTATAGAAAGTTGTTATGACGTAGAATGTGCATACTTTGTAGATTCCATTTATGAAATAAAATAGAGTTTCGAAAAACTCATGTTTTTTACGAAATCATGTAAACCTTCTAGAAGCTGTGATTTTAAAAAACGGTGGAAGTAAGCTTTTCTTATTTCCAAACGCATGCGCAAACTATAGAAAGTCTCTATGACGTAGAATGTGCATACTTTGTTGATTCCATTTATGAAATAAAACACATTTTCTAAAAACTCGTGCTTTTTACGAAATCATGTAAACCTTCTAGAAGCTGTGATTTTAAAAAACGGGGGAAGTAAGCTTTTCTTATTTCCAAACGCATGCACAAATTATAGAAAGTCGTTATGACGTAGAATGTGCATACTTTGTTGATTCCATTTATGAAATAAAAGACATTTTCTAAAAACTCGTGTTTTTTAAGAAATCATGTAAACCTTCTAGAAGCTGTGATTTTAAAAAACGGGGGAAGTAAGCTTTTCTAATTTCCGGACGCATGCGCAAACTATAGAAAGTCGTTATGATGTAGAATGTGCATACTTCTTAGATTCCATTTATGAAATAAAGCACATTTTCTAAAAACGCGTGTTTTTTACGAAATCATGTAAACCTTCTAGAAGCTGTGATTTTAAAAAACGGTGGAAGTAAGCTTTTCTTATTTCCTGACGAATGCGCAAATTGTAGAATGTCGTTATGACATAGAATGTGCATACTTTGTTGATTCCATTTATGAAATAAAACACATTTTCTAAAAACTCATGTTTTTTACGAAATCATGTAAACCTTCCAGAAGCTATAATTTTAAAAAACGGTGGCAGTAAGCTTTTCTTATTTTCGGACAAATGAGGAAACCGTAGAAAGTCGTTATGACGTAGAATGTGCATACTTTGTTCATTCCATTTAAGAAATAAAACACATTTTCTAAAAACTCATGTTTTTTAAGAAATCATGTAAACATTCTAGAAGCTGTGATTTTAAAAAACGGTGGAAGTAAACTTTTCTTATTTCCGGACGCATGCGCAAACTATAGAAAGTCGTTATGACATAGAATGTGAATACTTTGTTGATTCCATTTATGAAATAAAACACATTTTCTAGAAACTCGTGTTTTTTACGAAAGCATGTAAACCTTCTAGAAGCTGTGATTTTAAAAAACGGTGGAAGTAAGCTTTACTTATTTCCAGACGCATGTGCAAACTATAGAAAGTCGTTATGACATATAATGTGCATACTTTGTTGATTCCATTTATGAAATAAAACACATTTTCTAAAAACTCATGTTTTTTAAGAAATCATGTAAACCTTCTAGAAGCTGTGATTTTAAAAAACGGTGGATGTAAGCTTTTCTTATTTCCAAACGCATGCGCAAACTATAGGCAGTCGTTATGACGTAGAATGTGCATACTTTGTTGATTCCATTTATGAAATAAAACAATTTTTCTAAAAACTCGTGTTTTTTAAGAAATCATGTAAACGTTCTAGAAGATGTGATTTTAAAAAACGGGGGAAGTAAGCTTTTCTTATTTCCAGACGCATGCTCAAGCTATAGAAAGTCGTTATGACGTAGAATGTGTATTCTTTGTTGATTCCATTTATGAAATAAAAAACATTTTCTAAAAACTCGTGTTTTTTACGAAATCATGTAAACCTTCTAGAAGCTGTGATTTTAAAAAACGGTGGAAGTAAGCTTTTCTTATTTCCAAACGCATGCGCAAACTATAGAAAGTCATTGTGACGTAGAATGTGCATACTTTTTTGATTCCATTTTTGAAATAAAACACATTTTCTAAAAACTCGTGTTTTTTACGAAATCATGTAAACCTTCTAGAAGCTGTGATTTTAAAAAACAGGGGAAGTAAGCTTTTCTTATTTCCGGACGCATGCGCAAACTATAGAAAGTCGTTATGACGTAGAATGTGCATACTTTGTAGATTCCATTTATGAAATAAAACAATTTTTCTAAAAACACATGTTTTTTAACAAATCATGTAAACGTTCTAGAAGATGTGATTTTAAAAAACGGGGGAAGTAAGCTTTTCTTATTTCCAAACGCATGCTCAAGCTATAGAAAGTCGTTATGCCATAGAATGTGCAAACTTTGTTGATTCCATTTATGAAATAAAAAACATTTTCTAAAAACTCGTGTTTTTTACGAAAGCATGTAAACCTTCTAGAAGCTGTGATTTTAAAAAACGGGGGAAGTAAGCTTTTCTTATTTCCAAACGCATGCGCAAACTATAGAAAGTCATTATGACGTAGAATGTGCATACTTTGTAAATTCCATTTATGAAAGAAAACACATTTTCTAAAAACTCGTGTTTTTTACGAAATCATGTAAACCTTCTAGAAGCTGTGATTTTAAAAAACGGGGGAAGTAAGCTTTTCTTATTTCCAAACACATGCGCAACCTATAGAAAGTCGTTATGACACAGAATGTGCATACTTTGTTGATTCCATTTATGAAATAAAACACATTTTCTAAAAACTCGTGTTTTTTAAGAAATCATGTAAACCTTCTATAATCTGTGATTTTAAAAAAGGCTTAAAAGTAAGATTTTCTTACTTCCGGACGCATGCGCAAAGTATAGAAAGTCGTTATGATGTAGAATGTGCATACTTTGTTCATTCCATTTATTAAATAAAACACATTTTCTAAAAAGTCATATTTTTTACGAAATCATGTAAACCTTCTAGAAGGTGTGATTTTAAAAAACGGGGGAAGTAAGCTTTTCTTATTTCCGGACGCATGTGCAAACTATAGAAAGTCGTTATGATGTAGAATGTGCATACTTTGTAGATTACATTTATGTAATAAAACACATTTTCTAAAAAGTCGGGTTTTTTACGAAAGCACGTAAACCTTCTAGAAGCTGTGATTTTAAAAAACGGGGGAAGTAAGCTTTTCTTATTTCCGGACGCATGCGCAAAATATAGAAAGTCGTTATCACGTAGAATGTGCATACTTTGTAGATTAAATTTATGAAATAAAACACAGTTTCGAAAAACTTGTGTTTGTTACGAAATCAAGTAAACCTTCTAGAAGCTGTGATTTTAAAAAACGGTGGAAGTAAGCTTTACTTATTTCCAGACTAATGCGCAAACTGTAGAAAGTCGTTATGACATATAATGTGCATACTTTGTTGATTCCATTTATGAAATAAAACACATTTTCTAAAAACTCGTGTTTTTTTACGAAATCATGTAAACCTTCTAGAAGCTGTGATTTTAAAACAACGGTGGATGTAAGCTTTTCTTATTTCCGGACAAATGCGGAAACTGTAGAAAGTCGTTATGACGTAGAATGTGCATACTTTGTTGATTCCATTTAAGAAATAAAACATATTTTCTAAAAACTCGTGTTTTTTAAGAAATGATGTAAACCTTCTAGAAGCTGTGATTTTAAAAAACGGTGGAAGTAAGCTTTTCTTATTTCCGGACGCATGCGCAAACTATAGAAAGTCGTTATGACATAGAATGTGCATACTTTGTTGATTCCATTTATGAAATAAAATACATTTTCTAAAAACTCGTGTTATTTAAGAAATCATGTAAACATTCTAGAAGGTGTGATTTTAAAAAACGGGGGAAGTAAGCTTTTCTTATTTCCGGACGCATGTGAAAACTATAGAAAGTCGTCATGACGTAGAATGTGCATACTTTGTAGATTACATTTATGAAATAAAACACATTTTCTAAAAACTCGTGTTTTTTACGAAATCATGTAAACCTTCTAGAAGCTGTGATTTTAAAAAAATGGGGGAAGTAAGCTTTTCTTATTTCCAAACGCATGCGCAAACTATAGAAAGTCGTTATGATGTAGAATGTGCATACTTTTTTGATACCATTTATGAAATAAAAACACATTTTCTAAAAACTCGTGTTTTTTACGAAATCATGTAAACCTTCTAGAAGCTGTGATTTTAAAAAACGGTGGAAGTAAGCTTTTCTTATTTCCGGATGAATGCACAAACTATAGAAAGTCGTTATGGCATAGAATGTGCATACTTTGTTGATTCCATTTATGAAATAAAACACATTTTCTAAAAACTCGTGTTTCTTAAGAAATCATGTAAACCTTCTAGAAGCTGTGATTTTAAAAAACAATGGAAGTAAGCTTTTCTTATTTCCGGACGCATGCATAAAATATAGAAATTCGTTATGACGTAGAATGTGCATACTTTGTTGATTCCATTTATGAAATAAAACACATTTTCTAAAAACTCGTGTTTCTTAAGAAATCATGTAAACCTTCTAGAAGCTGTGATTTTAAAAAATGGTGGAAGGAAGCTTTTCTTATTTCCGGACACATGCGCAAACTATAGAAAGTCGTTATAACGTAGAATGTGCATAATTTGTAGGTTCCATTTATGAAATAAAACACATTTTCTAAAAACTCATGTTTTTTAAGAAATCATGTAAACCTTCTAGAAGCTGTGATTTTAAAAAACTGGGGTAGTAAGCTTTTCTTGTTTCCGGACGCATCCGCAAACTATAGAAAGTCGTTATGACGTAGAATGTGCATACTTTGCAGATTCCATTTATGAAATAAAACACAGTTTCGAAAAACTCGTGTTTTTTACGAAATCATGTAAACCTTCTAGAAGCTGTGATTTTAAAAAACGGTGGAAGTAAGCTTTTCTTATTTCCAGACGAATGCGCAAACTGTAGAAAGTCGTTATGACATAGAATGTGCATATTTTGTTGATTCCATTTATGAAATAAAACACATTTTCTAAAAACTCGTGTTTTTTAAGAAATCACATAAACCTTCTAGAAGCTGTGATTTTAAAAAACGGGGGAAGTAAGCTTTTCTTATTTCCAAACGCATGCTCAAACTATAGAAAGTCGTTATGACATAGAATGTGCATACTTTGTTGATTCCATTTATGAAATAAAACACATTTTCTAAAAACTCGTGTTTTTTAAGAAATCATGTAAACCTTCTAGAAGCTGTGATTTTTAAAAAAACGGGGGAAGTAAGCTTTTCTTATTTTCGGACGCATGCGCAAACAATAGAAAGTCATTATGACGTAGAATGTGCATACTTTGTAGATTCTGTTTATGAAATAAAACACATTTTCCTAAAACTCGTGTTTTTTTACGAAATCATGTAAACCTACTACAAGCTGTGATTTTAAAAAACGGTGGAAGTAAACTTTTCTTATTTCCGGAGGAATGCGCAAACTATAGAAAGTCATTATGACGTGGAATGTGCATACTTTGTAGATTCCATTTATGAAATAAAACACATTTTCTAAAAACTCGTGTTTTTAAAAAAATCATGTAAACCTTCTAGAAGCTGTGATTTTAAAAAACGGTGGAAGTAAGCTTTTCTTATTTCCGGACGCATGCGCAAACTATAGAAAGTCGTTATGACGTAGAATGTGCATACTTTGTTGATTCCATTTATGAAATAAAACACATTTTCTAAAAACTCATGTTTTTTAAGAAATCATGTAAACCTTCTAGAAGCTGTGATTTTAAAAAATGGGGGAAGTAAGCTTTTCTTATTTTCAGACACATGCGCAAACTATAGAAAGTCATTATGACGTAGAATGTGCATACTTTGTAGAGTCTGTTTATGAAATAAAGCACATTTTCTAAAAGCTCGTGTTTTCTACGAAATCATGTAAACCTTCTAGAATCTGTGATTTTAAAAAACGGGGGAAGTAAGCTTTTCTTATTTCCGGACGAATGCGCAAACTATAGAAAGTCGTTATGACATAGAATGTGCATACTTTGTTGTTTCCATTTATGAAATAAAATACATTTTCTAAAAACTCGTGTTTTTTACGAAATCATGTAAACCTTCTAGAAGCTGTGATTTTAAAAAACGGGGGAAGTAAGCTTTTCTTATTTCCAAACGCATGCTCAAACTATAGAAAGTCGTTATGACGTAGAATGTGCATACTTTGTTGATTCCATTTATGAAATAAAACACATTTTCTAAAAACTCGTGTTTTTTAAGAAATCATGTAGACCTTCTAGAAGCTGTGATTTTAAAAAACGGGGGAAGTAAGCTTTTCTTATTTCCAAACACATGCGCAAACTATAGAAAGTCGTTATGACGTAGAATGTGCATACTTTGTTGATTCCATTTATGAAATAAAACACTTTTTCTAAAAACTCGTGTTTTTTAAGAAATCATGTAAACCTTCTAGAATCCGTGATTTTAAAAAACGGGGGAGGTAAGCTTTTCTTATTTCCAGACGCGTGGGCAAACTATAGAAAGTCGTTATGACGTAGAATGTGGATACTTTGTTGATTCCATTTATGAAATAAAACACATTTTCTAAAAACTCATGTTTTTTAAGAAATCATGTAAACCTTATAGAAGCTGTGATTTAAAAAAACGGTGGAAGTAAGCTTTTCTTATTTCCGGACGCATGCGCAAACTATAGAAAGTCTTTATGACATAGAATGTGCATACTTTTTTGATACCATTTATGAAATAAAACACATTTTCTAAAAACTCGTGTTTTTTACGAAATCATGTAAACCTACTACTAGCTGTGATTTTAAAAAACGGTGGAAGTAAGCTTTTCTTATTTCCGGACGAATGCGCAAACTATAGAAAGTCGTTATGACGTGGAATGTGCATACTTTGTAGATTCCATTTATGAAATAAAACACATTTTCTAAAAACTCGTGTTTTTTAAGAAATCATGTAAACCTTCTAGAAGCTGTGATTTTAAAAAACGGTGGAAGTAAGCTTTTCTTATTTCCAAATGCATGCGCAAACTATAGAAAGTCTCTATGATGTAGAATGTTTATACTTTGTTGATTCCATTTATGAAATAAAACACATTTTCTAAAAACTCGTGTTTTTTAAGAAATCATGTAAACCTTCTAGAAGTTGGGATTTTAAAAAACGGGGGAAGTAAGCTTTTCTTATTTCCAAACGCATGCGCAAACTATAGAAAGTCGTTATGACGTAGAATGTGCATACTTTGTAGATTCCATTTATGAAATAAAACACATTTTCTAAAAACTCGTGTTTTTTAAGAAATCATGTAAACCTTCTAGAAGCTGTGATTTTAAAAAACGGGGGAAGTAAGCTTTTCTTATTTCCAAACGCATGCGCAAACTGTAATGCCCATATTTTGATTCGGCATATTTATTAGTTAGACACACCATACTTTACTTCTTATATATTTTGTCGAACTCAGCTTGACTGAGTAAACTATATTGGACCTCATTATATGATGTTACTCTGTCTTATGATTTCACCATGATTATGATGTTACTATGTTATGCAGTTATGATGTCATGATTATCATATGATTTCCTTATTTTACAATTGCAGTATATGTTTATATGTTTTCCTTAATGAAATGTGAAATATATGATTCGGTACGTGGATACCATCTTCTTATATGAATTGCTGAAATGTTATATGTCATACGCATCTATGATGAGCTAAAAAGTTACATGAAATAAAATGATAACATGGATCAATTGGCGATCAATGGAAAATGCTTTCTATAAATTGTATTTTGCAAAACACTAACTTACAGGACACAGGGGCTATGGGATAGCCAGTTACTTGATCTGATATATATTGGAAAGGAAAAACATGTTCATACAGCAAACCTTAGCAGCCAAAATGAGGATACGATAACACAAACTGATAATCCCGATAGCAGCAAGTATGAGTTGATAAGGGCGTAGGCCCAGTATGTTGAGAGGGATGGATTTGTTTCCCACCCTATGTTTCCATGAGACCCGAGGTCGTGGGAGGGCCGTGCTGAGACACGCTCCCCATGTTGTTGTGATGACGATTGTCGGATGCCTGCTAGGGGAGGATAGGTCCGCTGTTCAGCCGACGCTATCGCTCTCAAGTTCTATGTGGTCAGATCGGTGAGTCCGACATCCACTGTTGTACTAGCAGAGGAAGGATAGGGAGGATGCTGGACGTAGGTTATGAAGGGAGGATTTGTTAGTTAGCACTGTTGGGGGTTTAGTATTCCTTGATTACGAGTTAGTGGAAGTAGGCACCCTTCCTGTACTTGATTGATTAAACTAATGTAAACATAAAGACAATGATGTTAAATCGTAAAGGGTTAACTGTTAAATAATCGAGGATGTTAAAGTAATTATACTATAGATTATGCTTGCTCTTCTGCATGGGGGTAGATACTATTGTTAGTTAGCAAGTATGCATAGGCGGAATGGGGTTTGTTTATAGTACATGTCCGACATGTGCATACACTGGCCATGCATGCACACCTTGTACGTGTACAATATTACTGATGTATAACATACTTGTCATGCTTGAATAGTAGTATAAATGTCATAGATAACTCAGTTAAGGATACATCAATCAACTTAGGTAATGAATGGTTAGGTTGTCAATGTGTAAATAAGTGAATTAGTAATTATATGAAAACATTGTAATAATAAACTAAGACAAGTATCGTCAGTTAACATTGTCATAGAAGAACTGTTGTGAATAGGGTAATGATAGTGTCTAAGTAATTAGTAAAATTGTTTAAGCCCTCACAAGTGCTTTGTTTATAAGAACAAGGATGCTATGTTGATGATAGGGTACCCATGTGATGAACAAATAATTAAGAATACTATGATTGATTCACCTTTTATTATTGTCAAAGGGTGATTTAAATATTATTATTAATTAATAAATGATATTCCAGCAAACATTTATATCCCTATCGTAACAAATGCAATATAAGTAAGATTTAAAATATTGATTTATAAATTAAAATTGTGCGATTAATTCCATTTCAAAAGTTAGCCATAATAAGATAATCATTTTTGGAATAAACGTGATGTGATGGAAAATGGATATTTAATTATTCAATGTTAATCTTGGAATTTAAACCTCAAGCTAAGTAGTCTCGACGGATAAGGTGGATCATTAAGACACATCATGTCCAAGTTGACAAGGGGGCAACTAATTATATAATATTTTATTAATTACATTAATAACATTAAAATATCGAGGATGGCGGATAGACTTGTATTTAATGAAACTTGTCCCGAATGGATAACCTTGGGGTGATAATTCCCAACGTAATAAATAATTACGACCGTCAATCCAAAACCAAATGAATTTTCCATAAGAGTAATTAATTATACATTTTTATAATGAGACGTGGATGAATGAACTAGGGAAAGGAGTAAAGGTTTGAGGGGCTCGAGAGGGGGAGTTTGGGGCGGTGGAGTAAGCCCAAGGTCTTCTCGAGGATGGACATGTATATAGAGGGGGAGAAGGTTGAAGGTTGGGAGGTTTTTTTTTTTGGATGGGAGAAGAAAAGAAGTTTGGAGAATAGAAGTTGGGAGGACAGAAAGTTTGATTGGAGAACAGAAGGATTTTGAGAACAGAAGGAAAGACTACTCTCGGGATTATCAGATTGTGGGCTCGAGGGCTTGGAAATCCTTTGATTTCCAAGGTCCAGCAAGATTATAGCTAGTCGGTAGGGTGGACACTTCAGTTTGGCTGTCTAAGGGGTTATACAACCTGCTACAACTTACGGTTAGCATCAGCATCAGGTAATTTCCGTTATTTACTATTATGCTTAAACTTACTGTAAACATGCATCACTTGCTATTTACTGATTTACTGCTAGTTACTGATTTACTGCTATTTATTGATTTACTGAGTTGTGAAACATATTCTTATGCTAAAACATGATTGTTGGAAAGAAAATATTGGTATGTTAGTCTATTTTAAATTACGAATGTAAGGTGATAAAAGAAAACACGACAGTACACTAAATATTATTTAGGCACATAGTAATTCTTAGAAATTTACTTCCATAAACTGGTAAAGTTAAAACGTAGAAAATTAAACCTGAAATTTTACACAGTGCTCTGCTACAAAAAACCAGAGCACTACAGATGGTATCAGAGCCTGTGTTCAGACTCTTGAACCTACAGGCCTATTCATGCTTCATCTAGAAAATTTACTTGATAATTTACCTACTTGACCTCCAGCCATAGTCATCTTTCAAGGTACCTGCGCAACGATAACAACAATTACATTAAAGATATATATATATATATATATATATATAACCAGACCCTAGCATTAAATAGAATTTACATAATGAGAAATTAAAATATCCACATCAAGAAAACATAGTATTTATAGAAATTTGCTCTTCCTTCACGATTGCACCGAACTGGCTGGGGTACTAAGCTTTGGCGGGATTATGGTGCAAGAAGGAAAGATTCATAGATGGCAGGCAGACAGGCTGGTGGATCTCTAGATTTAGCAGTGGATTGATCGGGGCAGGAAACATATTCACTTTGATTTTATCAATGAAAACACTCGCATTTTAAATTTACCTAAATCTCTTTGTTTAGGGGGGGATATTATGTATGAGTCATCAGAGGTTCAAAACTAATTTTTTTTTATTACTATAATTTGGATTTTTTCTCTACGATCGCCCGGGTTTAATGAGATTGAGGCTGCTTATAAACCAACAATGGCCTTCACGATAGAGGCCTTTACATAATAGGTATTGACTATAGACCTTAAAAAGAGATAAGCCTGGACATAGTAGAGGCCTGGATGGACTTGTTGTCTTTACAATAGAAAAACGGAGCACGGTACCTTCAATTTTCCTTAGGAATAAGCTAAAACGCTTTACCCTCTGTAAACAGGACTTATGCTTCGAACCTTGCCCCTTCTAAGCACGCAACAAACAGCTTATAGATTCATACCCATAATTAAGAACGAAGAGACGTGCGAAACAAACAAACAAGCAAATAAAGTCATATGCTCATATATACCAGTTACCACAACTATACCTTTAATGGGCCTCCAGTGGATAGCTTTTAAATAAACTACACGGGACAGGCACCCAGTCAGCTTGTTATACAGATTGCAAAAAAAAAAAAAACAGCGTAAATTAACGATTATAAAGGTCCAAAGCATTAGGACTCATCCCGGCCACTAAAATAAATTTATTATTACTCAATTTTGGCATATTTTGAATATCATAATGTTTTTCCATTATTGGCGGGATTTATTATTTACCTTTGAGCTTGGCTTGACGATTCGGATACTTCGATCAGAACAGGAAACAACCAAGTTAGGGTACTACTACAGATACAAATACATAGAAATAAAGACACACACACTAGAATTGTAAACAACGATAGATACAAGAAGACACAGAACCGTAGAAACGTAGCAGTAAACCCTAGATATCAATGAATACGATTTCCATAGACAAGAGCAACAATTACATTTTAAAACAAATTGATATCCTTGATAGGGGCCGAGGGCCATCAAAAATAGAGGTGTACACAAAACTTGAAAAACGCCTGAACAGACTTATAGACTCAAAAATGCGCAGAAGTACATGCTTCCAGCAAGCTTAAACGCATACACGGAGTTTTCATAACAAAGCCTAGAAGCCTGAAAAATGACAACCATGTTGCCCAAAGACCAACGCTGGCGAAACCACATTTAACTCAGCAAAGTATCAAGAAAATACACGACACAACCATTAAAACGCTGCCCAATATCAAGGAAAAATAAAAGAAGAAAAGGGAAAATCGTTTGAGGCATTCGATTTTGAAGTCTTACACTGATGGATTAGAAAATACTGCCGTGAATTTGTTTAACTCTTTTGAAGCTTTTGAATTGCATTGTGCATTTTGCCCCGAGAACCGACTGCATTGATACCTGTAGATGAAGGTGACTGCTACAGCACCTTACTGTGGTATAAAATAGCTCTCAAAACCCACTCCTTGGTTGTTTTGTGATGGCGGGAGCCGATGACCACTGAAGAATGCGCCCAGCATAAATATGCAGCCCTGTAGATGACAGTCACAGTTGGCAACTTTTTTTTTGACTGTAACGACTTCTTTGTGTCCAGGATTGTAGTGGATAGTCACTAGAGAAAGATAGATAACAATATAAGTACCCAACAGCAGTAAAGTAGACTCCTGTGGATGATAGATGCAAAAGTGCAGACCACTGTTAAACTGAAACGCCCTTTTTCTGCTGCGCCTGAGTGAAATCTCGGTCACGGCAAACGATAGATGCCCACAAATGCGCCCAGTAGTGAAGGAAAGATCTTAAATCTTTGTGAGTGGCCCAAAGCCTAAAATCGAGCCCAGCCCTAGGAGCAATGGAAGAGGAAATCCTGCAAGAAATTGAAGCCGTCAAGGCAGTCTATGGTTCAGATTGCAGCGTCTTACAGGAAATTCCCCCTCATTTGAAAGTAAACCTAAATCCTCGAACTGCAGAAGATCTGTCACAACAGGTAAGTCGTTCAATTTCCATTTGCTTTGAGGATTATTGAAGTGAATATTGTCCGTCGCCCTAATTTTGAAATGGATTAGAATGGTAGAGAAACATGGTTTTATTGTATGACCGCTCCGATGTTGAGAGTTGTAGAAAACACACCTGGCAATAGGGGCTTGCACCACATAACATGGACTTCTGTAGGCTTATCTTCCCACATAACATGGACTTCTGTAGGCTTATCTGCCAGGGTATCGATTCTGCCAGAATTACCCAAGAGACTTGCACCTGGCCTCATCCTTTTAATAAATGTGCCATTCGAGTGGGCAGGCCACAACGAGAGTGAAACACTGTTGGGCAGCTTAATACTACGTCAACCTCACCAGTGAACCAAGGCCCTACTGGTAAACACAGTCTGATTTATGCTGCCCTGAGCTCTGTATGGCTGGACGGTTAAATGAAGAAGAAATAACATAAAACGGGGAACACAGTTGGGAACCCAGTCGCACCCTCTCCTTCAGGCACATATCTCGCCGACATACACCAAACCTTGTATCCCCGGCCATGGAGTCGCGCTCGCTGGTGGTTGCAGAGCGGAACAGCTATGGAAAAGAGGGGCGGAAATGGCAGCGTCTTGGGGATTGACCCTATTTAGGGTTTCCCCACTTTCACATGGAGGTGGGTTGCTTGGAGAGACCGTGTGTCCTTCATGCACACTCGCTTCTTGCATGGCGGTGAACTGACACGAAGAGCCGCGTGGCCATACCTTTTGCTTAGCCGAGAGTCGAGTGAAAAGGGCTAAGCGGTCGAGTAAATTTTCCTTATTTATTTTTATTTTCATTTTATTTAAATTTAGTTTTAGTGTTATAACCTAAGTTTTGGCAAATTTCGTATATATATTTATATAGTGTTAGTATCATTTTATTTTTTAATTAAATTTTGTATACGTTTATATAGTGTTAGCGTTGCTTTATTTAAATTTAATTTCGTATATATATTTATATAGTGTTAGCATCATTTTATTTCATTTAATTAAATTTGGTATACATTTATATAGTGTATAACCTAAGTTTTGTTAAGAATTAAAATTTAATATTAAAAATTTTGCCGAGATTTCAACTCCTATTCGAAGGGATGAAAGAGACCCGAAAACTCAAAAACAAGACACCATTAAGACCAGCACGACGAGCTGAACACCATGACAAGAGTGTTTAATAAAAACGACTATAGATTTTACTGCGCTAATCCTGACAATCTGTTATCTCATGATGCAAGTTATTTCTTATGCATAAGTATAAGTGTATGAATACCTACATTTTAGTTCCACGTGTATTTGATTGAACAACTAAGGACATGATTTTATTTTCAACAAACTCAGGAACTATCATGGTAACAACACGCAGAGGTCGAGGTCGGGGTCAAGGTCGACCACCGTCACCACCACCTCCGCCACCGCCAACACCGCCACCACCAACCTCAACACCAGAAATGCAGATCATAATGAGGTCATTGGAGGCTATTATGACCACGATGAACAGGCAGTTGGAAAGGGCCGCCGAGGTGGAAACCACTCAAGTGAGTCGAGAGAACTCTGAAAGGGCACATGGCCCAAGACTGGAACCGCTTCAGGACATATCGAGGGAGTTACAAAAGATAAAAGTTCCAGAGTTTTCAGGAGGACGACCCGGTAAGCATGCCGAAGCATGGCTGGAAGGCATGAAGAGATGCTTCGCATTGAATGAGTACACATCTAGTTCCAAGGCTAGGATGGCCGTCTTTCAGCTTAAAGGTGATGCTTTGAATTGGTGGTCAGATCTCGAGAAGCAGTTGCACCTTACTCCTCTTACAACTTCTTGGGAACTGTTCGAGGAGAGGTTCCACATGAAGTATTTGCCAAATTACTACAAGGAAGAACAGGCAGGTGCACCCCATGCCTTAGTACAGGGAGACAAGACAGTGGAGGAGTATGAATCTCGGTTTATGGAACTAGTAAAATATGTTCCTTACCTGGATGTAGATGATTGTCAGGTAGAGCGTTTTGTGTATGGACTTAACTACAAGATTAGAGCTGCTGTGCGGATGTGGAAGCCAACTTCAGTTGCCATGGCAGTTGAGTATGCTCGTTATGCAGCTGATATGTCAGATGGAAAAGGGGGTAGTAAGTTGACAGGAACCAATCAGTATGTTACAGGGAAGGCGTCACGCCCTTACTTCAGGGGAGGACAATCTAGGCCTCCTCCTTACGGTAACAGGTTCACACCGAGGGGTAATACTTCAGTTAACTCAATCTCGCAGGCATCGTCCGCAACCCACCAAAGCCAGGGACGTACGCAGGGAAGTTCCTATAGAGGAGCAAGGGGTTTTAGAGGAACCAGGGGAAGGAACTCATCTCAGAGGATTCCTTCGAGCAACAGGCAAGCCCCTCCCAATCTCTCTTGTTGGGGATGCGGAGGTCCTCATTTCCAGCGAGACTGTCCCAAGGGTCAGTCAAGCAGCAGGCACAGGGAAGGAAAAGCACCCATGGATAGTTCGGGTAACAGTCATCGGATTCATGCAGCGGTGCATAACCACCAGGAAGAACATCAGTCTACCGTAGTAGAATCCACTGGTAATGTAAACAATGTCAAACTTAAAATTTTGTTTGATCCAGGAGCAACTGATAGTTTTATTTCACCATTTTCATTAGATAAATGTGGGTTGGCAGCCTACGAGCACGATGATTTCAAACTGGTTGAAATGGCTTCAGGAACTAAGCAACCAGTAGGTCTTAAAGTGAGAGGTTGTGGGGTTGACTTAGGAGTTTGCACCACTAAGTTGGATGCTTATGTCACCAATTTGGGGACTTATGACCTCATTATTGGCATGGATTGGTTAGAAGACCATAGAGCTTTCATAGACTGCTATGCAAAGAAGGTGTTGTGCCTCGATGACGAGGGAAGGACAATTCAAATCCAAGGCTTGAAGAGGAAGGTATCCCTCCGTTTCATCTCTATGGTGAAAGCTAAGCGGTGCCTAAGACAAGGATGCCAGTTGTTCGTAGTGGAGGCCGTGAGCGATAGTAAAGGACCTTCCTTGAATTCTTACCCAGTACTTTCTGAGTTCAAGGATGTCTTTCCGAAGGAATTACCAGGACTACCTCCAGAAAGAGAGCTCGATTTCACAATCGAACTAAAACCTGGTGCAGAACCTATCTCAAAAACTCCTTATAGAATGACAACTCCAGAGCTCCGTGAGTTACAGATCCAGTTAAAAGAATTGCTAGATTTGGGACTGATTAGACCCAGTATCTCACCGTGGGGAGCACCAGTGATCTTCGTTAAGAAGAAGGATGGATCTCTGCGACTGTGCATAGATTACAGAGATTTGAACAAGGCCACTGTGAAGAACAGGTATCCCATACCAAGAATCGATGACCTCTTTGATCAAATGAGAGGTGCGTCAGTCTTCTCAAAAATTGATTTACGATCAGGGTATCACCAGTTGAGGATCAAGGAAGGCGACATTCCTAAGACTGCCTTTCGAACTCGATTTGGGCATTACGAGTTTGTAGTGGTACCATTTGGTTTGACCAATGCTCCAGCTGTATTCATGAGCCTCATGAATGGTGTCTTCCGAAAATACTTGGACCACTTTGTTCAGGTCTTCTTAGATGATATTCTTATCTATTCTAAGAATGAGAAGGAGCACGAGGAACACTTGCGGTTAGTCTTGACGTGCTTAAGGGAACATAAACTTTATGGTAAATTGTCAAAGTGTTCCTTCTTCCAAAAAGAGATTCACTACTTAGGGCACATCATCTCAGGTGAAGGGATTTCCGTAGACCCAGAAAAGGTAAAGGCCATTGAAGATTGGCCAATTCCAAGGAATGCTCATGAGGTGCGCAGCTTCATGGGGTTAGCAGGCTATTACCGGAGGTTTGTGGAAGGATTTTCTAAAATTGCAAAACCTATTACCACCTTGCAACGCAAGGGAATCCGGTATGAATGGACCGATGAATGCGATGCCGCTTTTACACAGTTAAAAAGATTGTTGACAAGTGCACCGATCTTGCGGGTACCAGACATGGATAAAGATTTCATGGTATGCACCGATGCCTCGAAGCAAGGATTAGGAGCGGTGTTGATGCAGGAAGGTGGGGTAATAGCTTATGCATCTCGAAAGTTGAAACCTCATGAGGAGCAGTATGCCACGCATGATCTAGAATTGGCAGCAGTAATGTTGGCACTAAAATTATGGAGACACTACCTGGTTGGTAGAAGCTTCACCCTTAAAACAGACCATCAGAGCTTGCAGTACATATTTACCCAAAGGGATTTGAATGCTAGGCAAAGGAGATGGAGTGAGTTCATGAGTGAGTATGACTTTGGTATCTCTTACATCAAAGGAAAGGAGAATGTGGTGGCAGACGCTCTAAGCCAAAGGCCGAGACTTTTCTCCTTAATTCCCTTGAAGGTTGACTTGAGGGAAAGGGTTCTAGGACAACTATTGGGCGATAGTTGGTATCTGAAAGTAACCTCAGCTATTCAGAATGGAAAGAAACAGGAATTGAAGTATGATGGGTACCATCTTGAGGAAGATGGGTTGTTGCGGTATCAGGGAAGGATGTATGTTCCTAAGGAAGGTGATATCAGGGAAACCATCCTTAGAGAAGCCCATAGATCGCATTACTGTGCGCACCCTGGAGTGAAGAAGATGTATGCTGACATGAAGCAACTCTTCTTTTGGCCAGGTATGAAGATGGATGTAGTGGATTTTGTTTCGAAATGCCTTGAGTGTCAACAAGTGAAGGCAGATCACCATCACCCGGCCGGTCTCCTACAACCGCATGATATCCCTATGACTAAATGGGAAGTCATTTCCATGGACTTCGTTGTAGGATTACCACTCACATCTCTGAGACATAATGCTATTTTGGTGGTAGTTGACAAACTGACCAAAAGTGCTCACTTCATTCCAGTCAGAGACACCTATGATGTGACAGATGTGGCAAGGGTATTCATAAATGAGATTGTACGTCTTCATGGAATCCCTAAAAAGATAATCTCTGACAGAGACCCTAAGTTCACCTCCAGATTTTGGACAAGCATGCAGTCAGCATTAGGGACACAGTTGAACTTAAGCTCAGCTTATCACCCCGAGAAAGATGGACAGACTGAGAGGGTGAATCAAGTGATGGAGGACATGCTTAGGATGTATGTTATGGATCAACAGACACAGTGGGAGAAATATCTTCCTTTAGTGGAGTTTGCATACAACAATAGTCATCACAGCTCCATTGGTATGCCGCCATATCAGGCATTGTATGGGAGGCCGTGCAGGACACCACTCAGTTGGGACAGGTTAGAGGATCGAGTTTTAATTGGGCCTGAATTGATTCAGGAAATGGAGGAGCAAGTGATACAGATTAGGCAGCGGCTGAAGGAAGCACAGGATAGGCAAAAGAGTTACGCTGATGCACACAGATCAGATAGAACTTATGGAGTAGGGGATCGTGTATTTATTCGCATCAGACCAAATAAAAGTACCATTCGGTTTGGGAAGGGTACCAAGTTGTCACCTCGCTTTATAGGTCCATTTGAGATTCTTGAGAAAATCGGACCAGTTGCTTATCATCTCGCGCTGCCACCCCACTTGCATAAAACTCATAATGTATTTCATGTTTCTGTATTACGACATTACATAGCTGATGAGACTCACAAAATTCATTGGAAGGAAATGCAGGTCTCAGGCGAGGGAACCTTCAGGGTCGAACCATTACATATACTTGATCGTAGGGTTCGACAGCTCCGTAGTCGCCATGTGGACCAAGTTAAGATCCAATGGGACAAGTATAGCCCCGGGTCTGCTACCTGGGAGGACGCAGAGACCATGCGTCGAGATTTTCCCTCACTATTTTGACCATAACTTCGGGACGAAGTTTCCCGAAGGGTGGGTGTATGTAATGCCCATATTTTGATTCGGCATATTTATTAGTTAGACACACCATACTTTACTTCTTATATATTTTGTCGAACTCAACTCGACTGAGTAAACTATATTGGACCTCATTATATGATGTTACTCTGTCTTATGATTTCACCATGATTATGATGTTACTATGTTATGCAGTTATGATGTCATGATTATCATATGATTTCCTTATTTTACAATTGCAGTATATGTTTATATGTTTTCCTTAATGAAATGTGAAATATATGATTCGGTACATGGATACCATCTTCTTATATGAATTGCTGAAATGTTATATGTCATACGCATCTATGATGAGCTAAAAAGTTACATGAAATAAAATGATAACATGGAACAATTGGCGATCAATGGAAAATGCTTTCTATAAATTGTATTTTGCAAAACACTAACTTACAAGACACAGGGGCTATGGGATAGCCAGTTACTTGATCTGATATATATTGGAAAGGAAAAACATGTTCATACAGCAAACCTTAGCAGCCAAAATGAGGATACGATAACACAAACTGATAATCCCGATAGCAGCAAGTATGAGTTGATAAGGGCGTAGGCCCAGTATGTTGAGAGGGATGGATGTGTTTCCCACCCTATGTTTCCATGAGACCCGAGGTCGTGGGAGGGCCGTGCTGATACACGCTCCCCATGTTGTTGTGATGACGATTGTCGGATGCCTGCTAGGGGAGGATAGGTCCGCTGTTCAGCCGACGCTATCGCTCTCAAGTTCTATGTGGTCAGATCGGTGAGTCCGACATCCACTGTTGTACTAGCAGAGGAAGGATAGGGAGGATGCTGGACGTAGGTTATGAAGGGAGGATTTGTTAGTTAGCACTGTTGGGGGTTTAGTATTCCTTGATTCCGAGTTAGTGGAAGTAGGCACCCTTCCTGTACTTGATTGATTAAACTAATGTAAACATAAAGACAATGATGTTAAATCGTAAAGGGTTAACTGTTAAATAACCGAGGATGTTAAAGTAATTATACTATAGATTATGCTTGCTCTTCTGCATGGGGGTAGATACTATTGTTAGTTAGCAAGTATGCATAGGCGGAATGGGGTTTGTTTATAGTACATGTCCGACATGTGCATACACTGGCCATGCATGCACACCTTGTACGTGTACAATATTACTGATGTATAACATACTTGTCATGCTTGAATAGTAGTATAAATGTCATAGATAACTCAGTTAAGGATACATCAATCAACTTAGGTAATGAATGGTTAGGTTGTCAATGTGTAAATAAGTGAATTAGTAATTATATGAAAACATTGTAATAATAAACTAAGACAGGTATCGTCAGTTAACATTGTCATAGAAGAACTGTTGTGAATAGGGTAATGATAGTGTCTAAGTAATTAGTAAAATTGTTTAAGCCCTCACAAGTGCTTTGTTTATAAGAACAAGGATGCTATGTTGATGATAGGGTACCCATGTGATGAACAAATAATTAAGAATACTATGATTGATTCACCTTTTATTATTGTCAAAGGGTGATTTAAATATTATTATTAATTAATAAATGATATTCCAGCAAACATTTATATCCCTATCGTAACAAATGCAATATAAGTAAGATTTAAAATATTGATTTATAAATTAAAATTGTGTGATTAATTCCATTTCAAAAGTTAGCCATAATAAGATAATCATTTTTGGAATAAACGTGATGTGATGGAAAATGGATATTTAATTATTCAATGTTAATCTTGGAATTTAAACCTCAAGCTAAGTAGTCTCGACGGATAAGGTGGATCATTAAGACACATCATGTCCAAGTTGACAAGGGGGAAACTAATTATATAGAATTTTATTAATTACATTAATAACATTAAAATATCAAGGATGGCGGATAGACTTGTATTTAATGAAACTTGTCCCGAATGGATAACCTTGGGGTGATAATTCCCACCGTAATAAATAATTACGACCGTCAATCCAAAACCAAATGAATTTTCCATAAGAGTAATTAATTATACATTTTTATAATGAGACGTGGATGAATGAACTAGGGAAAGGAGTAAAGGTTTGAGGGGCTCGAGAGGGGGAGTTTGGGGCGGTGGAGTAAGCCCAAGGTCTTCTCGAGGATGGACATGTATATAGAGGGGGAGAAGGTTGAAGGTTGGGAGGTTTTTTTTTTTGGATGGGAGAAGAAAAGAAGTTTGGAGAATAGAAGTTGGGAGGACAGAAAGTTTGATTGGAGAACAGAAGGATTTTGAGAACAGAAGGAAAGACTGCTCTCGGGATTATCAGATTGTGGGCTCGGGGGCTTGGAAATCCTTTGATTTCCAAGGGCCAGCAAGATTATAGCTGGTCGGTAGGGTGGACACTTCAGTTTGGTTGTCTAAGGGGTTATACAACCTGCTACAACTTACGGTTAGCATCAGCATCAGGTAATTTCCGTTATTTACTATTATGCTTAAACTTACTGTAAACATGCATCACTTGCTATTTACTGATTTACTGCTAGTTACTGATTTACTGCTATTTACTGATTTACTGAGTTGTGAAACATATTCTTATGCTAAAACATGATTGTTGGAAAGAAAATATTGGTATGTTAGTCTATTTTAAATTACGAATGTAAGGTGATAAAAGAAAACACGACAGTACACTAAATATTATTTAGGCACATAGTAATTCTTAGAAATTTACTTCCATAAACTGGTAAAGTTAAAACGTAGAAAATTAAACCTGAAATTTTACACAGTGCTCTGCTATAAAAAACCAGAGCACTACACAAACTATAGAAAGTCGTTATGATGTTGAATGTGCATGCTTTGTAGATACCATTTATGAAATAAAACACATCTTCTAAAAACTTGTGTTTTTAACGAAATCATGTAAACCTTCTAGAAGCTGTGATTTTAAAAAACGGTGGAAGTAAGCTTTTCTTATTTCCGGTCGCATGCGCAAACTATAGAAAGTCGTTATGACGTAGAATGTGCATACTTTGTAGATTCCATTTATGAAATAAAACACATTTTCTAAAAACTCGTGTTTTTTAAGAAATCATGTAAACCTTCTAGAAGCTGTGATTTTAAAAAACAGGGGAAGTAAGCTTTTCTTATTTCCGGACGAATGCGAAAACTATAGAAAGTCGTTATGACGTAGAATGTGCATACTTTGTAGATTCCATTTATGAAATAAAACACATTTTCTAAAAACTCCTGTTTTTTACGAAATCATGTAAACCTTCTAGAAGCTGTGATTCTAAAAAACGGTGGAAGTAAGCTTTTCTTATTTCCGGACTAATACACAAACTATAGAAAGTCGTTATGACGTAGAATATGAATACTTTGTAGACTCCATTTATGAAATAAAACACATTTTCTAAAAAGTCATGTTTTTTATGAAATGATGTAAACCTTCTAGAAGCTATGATTTTAAAAAATGGTGGAAGTAAGCTTTTCTTATTTCCGGATGCATGCGCAAACTATAGAAATTCGTTATGACGTAGAATGTGCATACTTTGTTGATTCCATTTATGAAATAAAACACATTTTCTAAAAACTCGTGTTTTTTAAGAAATCATGTAAACCTTCTGGAAGCTGTGATTTTAAAAAACGAGGGAAGTAAGCTTTTCTTATTTCCAAACGCATGCGCAAACTATACAATGTCGTTATGACATAGAATGTGCATACTTTGTAGATTCCATTTATGAAATAAAACACATTTTCTAAAAACTCATCTTTTTTACGAAATCATGTAAACCTTCTAGAAGCTGTGATTTTAAAAAATGGTCGAAGCAAGCTTTTCTTATTTCCGGATGAATGCGCAAACTATAGAATGTCTTTATGATGTAGAATGTGCATACTTTGTTGATTCCATTTATGAAATAAAACATATTTTCTAAAAACTCGTGTTTTTTAAAAAATCATGTAAATATTCTAGAAGCTGTGATTTTAAAAAACGGGGGAAGTAAGCTTTTCTTATTTCCAAACGCATGCGCAAACTATAGAAAGTCGTTATGACGTAGAATGTGCATACTTTGTTGATTCCATTTATGAAATAAAACACATTTTCTAAAAACTCGTGTTTTTTAAGAAATCATGTAAACCTTCTAGAAGCTGTGATTTTAAAAAACGGGGGAAGTAAGCTTTTCTTATTTCTGGATGCATGTGCAAACTATAGAAAGTCGTTATGACGTAAAATGTGCATACTTTGTAGATTCCATTTATGAAATAAAACACATTTTCTAAAAACTCATGTTTTTTACGAAATCATGTAAACCTTCTAGAAGCTGTGATTTTAAAAAACGGTGGAAGTAAGCTTTTCTTATTTCCGAACGAATGCGCAAACTATAGAAAGTCGTTAGGACGTAGAATGTGCATACTTTGTTGATTCCACTTATGAAATAAAACACATTTTCTAAAAACTCGCGTTTTTTAAGAAATCAGTTAAACCTTCTAGAAGCTGTGATTTTAAAAAACGGGGAAAGTAAGCTTTTCTTATTTCCAAACGCATGCGCAAACTATAGAAAGTCATTATGACGTAGAATGTGCATACTTTGTAGATTCCATTTATGAAATAAAACACATTTTCTAAAAACTCGTGTTTTTTACGAAATCATGTAAACCTTCTAGAAGCTGTGATTTTAAAAAACGGTGGAAGTAAGCTTTTCTTATTTCCGGACGAATGCGCACTCTATAGAAAGTCGTTATGACAGAGAATGTGCATACTTTGTAGATTCCATTTATGAAATAAAACACAATTTCTAAAAACTGGTGTTTTTTACGAAATCATGTAAACCTTCGAGAAGCTGTGATTTTAAAAAACAGTGGAAGTAAACTTTTCTTATTTCCGGACGCATGCAGAAACTATAGAGAGTCGTTATGAAGTAGAATGTGCATACCTTGTCGATTCCATTTATGAAATAAAACACATTTTCTAAAAACTCGTGTTTTTAAGAAATCATGTAAACCTTCTAGAAGCTGTGATTTTAAAAAACGGGGGGAAGTAAGCTTTTCTTATTTCCAAACGCATGCGCAAACTATAGAAAGACGTTATGATGTGGAATGTGCATACTTTGTAGATACAATTTATGAAATAAAACACATCTTCTAAAAACTCGTGTTTTTTACGAAATCATGTAAACCTTCTAGAAGCTGTGATTTTAAAAAACGGTGGAAGTAAGCTTTTCTTATTTCCGGACACATGCGCAAACTATAGAAAGTCGTTATGACGTAGAATGTGCATACTTTGTAGATTCCATTTATGAAATAAAACACATTTTCTAAAAACTCGTGTTTTTTAAGAAATCATGTAAACCTTCTAGAAGCTGTGATTTTAAAAAACAGGGGAAGTAAGCTTTTCTTATTTCCGGACGAATGCGAAAACTATAGAAAGTCGTTATGACGTAGAATGTGCATACTTTGTAGACTCCATTTATGAAATAAAACACATTTTCTAAAAACTCCTGTTTTTTACGAAATCATGTAAACCTTCTAGAAGCTGTGATTCTAAAAAACGGTGGAAGTAAGCTTTTCTTATTTCCGGACTAATACACAAACTATAGAAAGTCGTTATGACGTAGAATATGCATACTTTGTAGACTCCATTTATGAAATAAAACACATTTTCTAAAAAGTCATGTTTTTTATGAAATGATGTAAACCTTCTAGAGCCTGTGATTTTAAAAAATGGTGGAAGTAAGTTTTTCTTATTTCCGGATGCATTCGCAAACTATAGAAAGTCGTTATGACGTAGAATGTGCATACTTTGTTGATTCCATTTATGAAATAAAACACATTTTCTAAAAACTCGTGTTTTTTAAGAAATCATCTTAACCTTCTGGAAGCTGTGATTTGAAAAAACGAGGGAAGTAAGCTTTTCTTATTTCCAAACGCATGCGCAAACTATAGAAAGTCGTTATGACGTAGAATGTGCATACTTTTTAGATTCCATTTATGAAATAAAACACATTTTCTAAAAACTCGTGCTCTTTACGAAATCATGTAAACCTTCTAGAAGCTGTGATTTTAAAAAACGGTGGAAGTAAGCTTTTCTTACTTCCGGACGAATGTGCAAACTATAGAAAGTCGTTATGACGTAGAATGTGCATACTTTGTTGATCCATTTATGAAATAAAACACATTTTCTAAAAACTCATGTTTTTTAAGAAATCATGTAAACCTTCTAGAAGCTGTGATTTTAAAAAACGGTGGAAGTAAGCTTTTCTTATTTCCGGACGAATGCGCAAACTATAGAATGTCGTTATGACGTAGAATGTGCATACTTTGTTGATTCCATTTATGAAATAAAACACATTTTCTAAAAACTCGTGTTTTTTACGAAATCATGTAAACCTTCTACAAGCTGTGATTTTAAAAAACGGTGGAAGTAAGATTTTCTTATTTCCGGACGCATGCGCAAACTATAGAAAGTCGTTATGATGTAGAATATGCATACCTCGTAGACACCATTTATGAAATAAAACACATTTTCTAAACACTCGTGTTTTTTACGAAATCATGTAAACCTTCTAGAAGCTGTGATTTTAAAAAACGGTGGAAGTAAGCTTTTCTTATTTCCGGACGAAAGCGCAAACTATAGAAAGTCGTTATGACGTAGAATGTGCATACTTTGTTGATTCCATTTATGAAATAAAACACATTTTCTAAAAACTCGTGTTTTTTAAAAAATCATGTCAACCTTCTAGAAGTTGTGATTTTAAAAAACGGGGGAAGTAAGCTTATCTTATTTCCAAACGCATGTCCAAACTATAGAAAGTCGTTATGACGTAGAATGTGCATACTTTGTTGATTCCATTTATGAAATAAAACATATTTTCTAAAAACTCGTGTTTTTTAAGAAATCATGTAAACCTTCTAGAAGCTGTGATTTTAAAAAACGGTGGAAGTAAGCTTTTCTCATTTCCGGACGCATGCACAAACTATAGAAAGTCGTTATGACGTAGAATGAGCATACTTTGTTGATTCCATTTATGAAATAAAACACATTTTCTAAAAACTCATGTTTTTTAAGAAATCATGTAAACCTTCTAGAAGCTGTGATTTTAAATAACGGGGGAAGTAAGCATTTCTTATTTTCGGACGCATGCGCAAACTATAGAAATTCATTATGACGTAGAATGTGCATACTTTGTAGATTCTGTTTATGAAATAAAGCACATTTTCTAAACACTCGTCTTTTCTACGAAATCATGTAAACCTTCTAGAAGCTGTGATTTTGAAAAACGATGGAAGTAAGCTTTTCTTATTTCCGTACGAATGCGCAAACTATAGAAAGTCGTTATGACGTAGAATGTGCATACTTTGTTGTTTCCATTTATGAAATAAAATACATTTTCTAAAAACTCGTGTTTTTTACGAAATCATGTAAACCTTCTAGAAGCTGTGATTTTAAAAAACGGGGGAAGTAAGATTTTCTTATTTCCAAACGCATGCTCAAACTATAGAAAGTCGTTATGACGTAGAATGTACATACTTTGTTGATTCCATTTATGAAATAAAACACATTTTCTAAAAACTCGTGTTTTTTAAGAAATCATGTAGACCTTCTAGAAGCTGTGATTTTAAAAAACGGGGGAAGTAAGCTTTTCTTATTTCCAAACACATGCGCAAACTATAGAAAGTCATTATGACGTAGAATGTGCATACTTTGTTGATTCCATTTATGAAATAAAACACATTTTCTAAAAACTCGTGTTTTTTAAGAAATCATGTAAACCTTCTAGAATCCGTGATTTTAAAAAACGGGGGAGGTAAGCTTTTCTTATTTCAAGACGCATGCGGAAACTATAGAAAGTCGTTATGACGTAGAATGTGCATGCTTTGTTGATTCCGTTTATGAAATAAAACACATTTTCTAAAAACTCGTGTTTTTTAAGAAATCATGTAAACGTTATAGAAGCTGTGATTTTAAAAAACGGTGGAAGTAAGCTTTTCTTATTTCCGGACGCATGCGCAAACTATAGAAAGTCTTTATGACGTAGAATGTCCATACTTTTTTGATACCATTTATGAAATAAAACACATTTTCCAAAAACTCGTGTTTTTTACGAAATCATGTAAACCTACTACAAGCTGTGATTTTAAAAAACGGTGGAAGTAAGCTTTTCTTATTTCTGGAGGAATGCGCAAACTATAGAAAGTCGTTATGACGTGGAATGTCCATACTTTGTAGATTCCATTTATGAAATAAGACACATTTTCTAAAAACTCGTGTTTTTTAAGAAATCATGTAAACCTTCTAGAAGCTGTGATTTTAAAAAACGATGGAAGTAAGCTTTTCTTATTTCCAAAGGCATGCGCAAACTATAGAAAGTCTCTATGACATAGAATTTGCATACTTTGTTGATTCCATTTATGAAATAAAACACATTTTCTAAAAACTCGTGTTTTTTAAGAAATCATGTAAACCTTCTAGAAGCTATGATTTTAAAAAACGGGGGAAGTAAGCTTTTCTTATTTCCAAACGCATGCGCAAACTATAGAAAGTCGTTCTGAAGTAGAATGTGCATACTTTGTAGATTCCATTTATGAAATAAAACACATTTTCTAAAAACTCGTGTTTTTTAAGAAATCATGTAAACCTTATAGAAGCTGTGATTTTAAAAAACGGTGGAAGTAAGCTTTTCTTATTTCCGGACGCATGCGCAAACAATAGAAAGTCGTTATGACGTAGAATGTGCATAATTTTTTGATACAATTTATGAAATAAAACACATTTTCTAAAAACTCGTGTTTTTTACGAAATCATGTAAACCTTCTAGAAGCTGTGATTTTAAAAAACGGTGGAAGTAAGCTTTTCTTATTTCCGGACGCATGCGCAAACTATAGAAAGTCGTTATGACATAGAATGTGCATACTTTGTCGATTCCATTTATGAAATAAAACACATTTTCTAAAAACTCGTGTTTTTTACGAAATCATGTAAACCTACTAGAAGCTGTGATTTTAAAAAACGGTGGAAGTAAGATTTTCTTATTTCCGGACGCTTGCGCAAAATATAGAAAGTCGTTATGACGTATAATGTGCATACTTTGTAGATTCCATTTATGAAATAAAACCCATTTTCTAAAAACTCGTGTTTTTTAAGAAACCATTTAAACCTTCTAGAAGCTGTGATTTTAAAAAACGGGGGAAGTAAGCTTTTCTTATTTCCGGACGCATGCGCAAACTATAGAAAGTCGTTATGATGTAGAATGTGCATACTTTGTTGATTCCATTTATGAAATAAAACACATTTTCTAAAAACTTGTGTTTTTTAAGAAACCATGTAAACCTTCTAGAAGCTGTGATTTTAAAAAACGGGGGAAGTAAGCTTTTCTTATTTCCGGACGCATGCGCAAACTATAGAAATTCGTTATGACGTAGAATGTGCATACTTTGTAGATTCCATTTATGAAATAAAACACATTTTCTAAAAACTCGTGTTTTTTACGAAATCATGTAAACATTCTAGAAGCTGTGATTTTAAAAAACGGTGGAAGTACGCTTTTCTTATTTCTGGACGAATGTGGAAACTATAGAAAGTCGTTATGGCGTAGAATGTGCATACTTTTTTGATACCATTTATGAAATAAAACACATTTTCTAAAAACTCGTGTTTTTTACGAAATCATGTAAACCTTCTAGAAGCTGTGATTTTAAAAAACGGTGGAAGTAAGCTTTTCTTATTTCCAAACGCATGCGCAACCTATAGAAAGTCGTTATGACGTAGAATGCGCATACTTTGTTGATTCCATTTATGAAATAAAACACTTTTTCTAAAAACTCGTGTTTTTTAAAAAATCATGTAAACCTTCTAGAAGCTGTGATTTTAAAAAACGGTTGAAGTAAGATTTTTCTTATTTCCGGACGAATGCGCAAACTATAGAAATTCGTTATGACGTGGAATGTGCATACTTTGTAGATTCCATTTATGAAATAAAACACATTTTCTAAAAACTCATGTTTTTTAAGAAATCATGTAAACCTTCTAGAAGCTGTGATTTTAAAAAACGGGGGAAGTAAGCTTTTCTTATTTCCAAACGCATGCGCAAACTATAGAAAGTCGTTATGACGTAGAATGTGCATACTTTGTAGATTCCATTTATGAAATAAAACACATTTTCTAAAAACTCGTGTTTTTTAAGAAATCATGTAAACCTTATAGAAGCTGTGATTTTAAAAAACGGGGGAAGTAAGCTTTTCTTATTTCCGGACGCATGCGCAAACTATAGAAAGTCGTTATGACGTAGAATGTGCATACTTTGTTGATTCCATTTATGAAATAAAACACATTTTCTAAAAACTCGTATTTTTTAAGAAATCATGTAAACCTTCTAGAAGCTGTGATTTTAAAAAATGGGGGAAGTAAGAAGCTTTTGTTATTTCCAAATGCATGCGCAAACTATAGAAAGTCGTTATGACGTAGAATTTGCATAATTTGTAGATTCCATTTATGAAATAAAACACATTTTCTAAACTCGTGTTTTTTACGAAATCATGTAAACCTTCTAGAAGCTGTGATTTTAAAAAACGGTGGAAGTAAGTTTTTCTTATTTCCAAACGCATGCGCAAACTATAGAAAGTCATTATGACGTATAATGTGCATACTTTGTAAATTCCATTTATGAAATAAAACACATTTTCTAAAAACTCGTGTTTTTTACGAAATCATGTAAACCTTCTAGAAGCTGTGATTTTAAAAAACGGGGGAAGTAAGCTTTTCTTATTTCCAAACACATGCGCAAACTATACAAAGTCGTTATGATGTAGAATGTGCATACTTTGTTCATTCCATTTATGAAATAAAACACATTTTCTAAAAAGTCATATTTTTTACGAAATCATGTAAACCTTCTAGAAGGTGTGATTTTAAAAAATGGGGGATGTAAGCTTTTCTTATTTCAGGACACATGTGCAAACTATGGAAAGTCGTTATGATGTAGAATGTGCATACTTTGTAGATTACATTTATGTAATAAAACACATTTTCTAAAAACTCGTGTTTTTTACGAAATCATGTAAACCTTCTAGAAGCTGTGATTTTAAAAAACGGTGGCAGTAAGCTTTTCTTATTTCCGGACGCATGCGCAAACTATAGAAAGTCGTTATGACATAGAATGTGCATACTTTGTCGATTCCATTTATGAAATAAAACACATTTTCTAAAAACTCGTGTTTTTTACGAAATCATGTAAACCTACTAGAAGCTGTGATTTTAAAAAATGGTGGAAGTAAGCTTTTCTTTTTTCCGGACGAATGTGCAAACTATAGAAAGTCGTTATGACATGGAATGTGCATACTTTGTAGATTCCATTTTTGAAATAAAACACATTTTCTAAAAACTCGTGTTTTTTAAGTAATCATGTAAACCTTCTAGAAGTTGTGATTTTAAAAAACGGTGGAAGTAAGCTTTTCTTATTTCCAAACGCATGCGCAAACTATAGAAAGTCTCTATGACGTAGAATGTGCATACTTTGTTGATTCCATTTATAAAATAAAACACATTTTCTAAAAACTCGTGTTTTTTAAGAAATCATGTAAACCTTCTAGAAGCTGTGATTTTAAAAAATGGGGGAAGTAAGCTTTTCTTATTTCCAAACGCATGCGCAAACTATAGAAAGTCGTTATGACGTAGAATGTGCATACTTTGTAGATTCCATTTATGAAATAAAACACATTTTCTAAAAACTCGTGTTTTTTAAGAAATCATGTAAACCTTATAGAAGGTGTGATTTTAAAAAACGGTGGAAGTAAGCTTTTCTTATTTCCAGACGCATGCGCAAACTATAGAGTGTCGTTATGACGTAGAATGTGCATACTTTTTTGATACCATTTATGAAATAAAACACATTTTCTAAAAACTCGTGTTTTTTACGAAATCATGTAAACCTTCTAGAAGCTGTGATTTTAAAAAACGGTGGAAGTAAGCTTTTCTTATTTCCGGACGCATGCGCAAACTATAGAAAGTCGTTATGACATAGAATGTGCATACTTTGTCGATTCCATTTATGAAATAAAACACATTTTCTAAAAACTCGTGTTTTTTAAGAATTCATGTAAACCTTCTAGAAGCTGTGATTTTAAAAAACGGGGGAAGTAAGCTTTTGTTATTTCCAAATGCATGTGCAAACTATAGAAAGTCGTTATGACGTAGAATGTGCATACTTTGTAGATTCCATTTATGAAATAAAACACATTTTCTAAAAACTCGTGTTTTTTACGAAATCATGTAAACCTTCTAGAAGCTGTGATTTTAAAAAACGGTGGAAGTAAGCTTTTCTTATTTCCGGACTAATACGCAAACTATAGAAAGTCGTTATGACGTAGAATGTGCATACTTTGTGGATTCCATTTATGAAATAAAACACATTTTCTAAAAACTCATGTTTTTTAGGAAATGATGTGAACCTTCTAGAAGCTGTGATTTTAAAAAATGGTGGAAGTAAGCTTTTCTTATTTCCGGACGAATGCGCAAACTATAGAAAGTCGTTATGACGTAGAATGTGCATACTTTGTTGATTCCATTTATGAAATAAAACACATTTTCTAAAAACTTGTGTTTTTTAAGAAATGATGTAAACCTTCTGGAAGCTGTGATTTTAAAAAACGAGTGAAGTAAGCTTTTCTTATTTCCAAACGCATGCGCAAAGTATAGAAAGTCGTTATGACGTAGAATGTGCATACTTTGCAGATTCCATTTATTAAATAAAACACATTTTCTAAAAACTCGTGCTTTTTACGAAATCATGTAAACCTTCTAGAAGCTGTGATTTTAAAAAACGGTGGAAGTAAGCTTTTCTTATTTCTGGACGAATGTGCAAACTATAGAGAGTCGTTATGACGTAGAATGTGCATACTTTGTTGATTCCATTTATGAAATAAAACACATTTTCTAAAAACTCCTGTTTTTTAAGAAATCATGTAAACCTTCTAGAAGCTGTGATTTTAAAAACTGGTGGAAGTAAGCTTTTCTTATTTCAGGACGAATGCGCAAACTATAGAATGTCGTTATGACGTAGAATGTGCATACTTTGTAGATTCCATTTATGAAATAAAACACATTTTCTAAAAACTCGTCTTTTTTACGAAATCATGTAAACCTTCTAGAAGCTGTGATTTTAAAAAATGGTCGAAGTAAGCTTTTCTTATTTCCGGATGAATGCGCAAACTATAGAATGTCTTTATGACGTAGAATGTGCATACTTTGTCGATTCCATTTATGAAATAAAACATATTTTCTAAAAACTCGTATTTTTTAAGAAATCATGTAAACCTTCTAGAAGCTGTTATTTTAAAAATGGGGGAAGTAAGCTTTTCTTATTTCCAAATGCATGTGCAAACTATAGAAAGTCGTTATGACGTAGAATGTGCATACTTTGTTGATTCCATTTATGAAATAAAACACATTTTCTAAAAACTCATGTTTTTTAAGAAATCATGTAAACCTTCTAGAAGCTGTGATTTTAAAAAACGGGGGAAGTAAGCTTTTCTTATTTCCGGATGCATGTGCAAACTATAGAAAGTCGTTATGACGTAAAATGTGCATACTTTGTAGATTCCATTTATGAAATAAAACACATTTTCTAGAAACTCATGTTTTTTACGAAATCATGTAAACCTTCTAGAAGCTGTGATTTTAAAAAACGGTGGAAGTAAGCTTTTCTTATATCCGGACGAATGCGCAAACTATAGAAAGTCATTATGACGTAGAATGTGCATACTTTGTTGATTCCATTGATGAAATAAAACACGTTTTCTAAAAACTCGTGTTTTTTAAGAAATCATGTAAACCTTCTAGAAGCTGTGATTTTAAAAAACGGGGAAAGTAAGCTTTTCTTATTTCCAAACGCATGCGCAAACTATAGAAAGTCGTTATGACGTAGAATGTGCATACTTTGTAGATTCCATTTATGAAATAAAACAAATTTTTTAAAAACTCGTGTTTTTTAAGAAATCATGTAAACCTTCTAGAAGCTGTGATTTTAAAAAACGGGGAAAGTAAGCTTTTCTTATTTCCAAACGCATGCGCAAACTATAGAAAGTCGTTATGACGTACAATGTGCATACTTTGTCGATTCCATTTATGAAATAAAACATATTTTCTAAAAACTCATGTTTTTTAAGAAATCATGTAAACCTTCTAGAAGCTGTGATTTTAAAAAATGGTGGAAGTAAGCTTTTCTTATTTCCAGACGCATGCACAAACTATAGAAAGTCGTTATGACGTAGAATGTGCATACTTTGTCGATTCCATTTATGAAATGAAACACATTTTCTAAAAACTCATGTTTTTTAAGAAATCATGTAAACCTTCTAGAAGCTGTGATTTTACAAAATGGTGGAAGTAAGCTTTTCTTATTTCCGGATGAATGCGCAAACTATAGTAAGTCGTTATGACGTAGAATGTGCATACTTTGTAGATTCCATTTATGAAATAAAACACATTTTCTAAAAACTCGTGTTTTTTACGAAATCATGTAAACCTTCTAGAAGCTGTGATTTTAAAAAACGGTGGAAGTAAGCTTTTCTTATTTCCGGACGAATGCACACTCTATAGAAAGTCGTTATGACGTAGAATGTGCATACTTTGTAGATTCCATTTATGAAATAAAACACATTTTCTTAAAACTCGTGTTTTTTACGAAATCATGTAAACCTTCTAGAAGCTGTGATTTTAAAAAACGGTGGAAGTAAGCTTTTCTTATTTCCGGACGAATGCGCAAACTATAGAAAGTTGTTATGGTGTAGAATGTGCATACTTTGTTTATTCCATTTATGAAATAAAACACATTTTCTAAAAACTCGTGTTTTTTAAGAAATCATGTAAACCTTCTAGAAGCTGTGATTTTAAAAAACAGGGAAAGTAAGCTTTTCTTATTTCCAAACGCATGCGCAAACTATAGAAAGTCGTTATGATGTAGAATGTGCATACTTTGTAGATTCCATTTATGAAATAAAACACATTTTCTAAAAACACGTGTTTTTTACGAAATCATGTAAACCTTCTAGAAGCTGTGATTTTAAAAAACAGGGGAAGTAAGCTTTTCTTATTTTCGGATGCATGCGCAAACTATAGAAAGTCGTTATGACGTAGAATGTGCATACTTTGTAGATTCCATTTATGAAATAAAACACATTTTCTAAAAACTAGTGTTTTTTACGAAATCATGTAAACCTTCTAGAATCTGTGATTTCAAAAAACGGTGGAACTAAGATTTTCTTATTTCCGGACGCATGCGCAAACTATAGAAAGTCGTTATGACGTAGATTGTGCATACTTTGTAGATTCGATTTATAAAATAAAACACATTTTCTAAAAACTCGTGTTTTTTAAGAACTCATGTAAACCTTCTAGAAGCTGTGATTTTAAAAAACGGTGGAAGTAAGCTTTTCTTATTTCCAAACGCATGCGCAAACTATAGAAAGTCGTTATGATGTAGAATGTGCATACTTTGTAGATACCATTTATGAAATAAAACACATTTTCTAAAAACTCATGTTTTTTATGAAATCATGTAAACCTACTAGAAGCTGTGATTTTAAAAAACGGTGGAAGTAAGCTTTTCTTATTTCCGGACGCATGCGCAAACTATAGAAATTCGTTATGACGTATAATGTGCATACTTTGTCGATTCCATTTATGAAATAAAACACATTTTCTAAAAACTCGTGTTTTTTAAGAAATCATGTAAACCTTCTAGAAGCTGTGATTTTAAAAAACGATGGAAGTAAGCTTTTCTTATTTCCAAACGCATGCACAAACTATAGAAAGTCGTTATGATGTAGAATGTGCATACTTTGTAGATTCCATTTATGAAATAAAACACATTTTCAAAAACTCGTGTTTTTTACGAAATCATGTAAACCTTCTAGAAGCTGTGATTTTAAAAAACGGTGGAAGTAAGCTTTTCTTATTTCCGGACGCATGCGCAAACTATAGAAAGTCGTTATGACGTACAATGTGCATACTTTGTTGATTCCATTTATGAAATAAAACACATTTTCTAAAAACTCGTGTTTTTTACGAAATCATGTAAACCTTCTAGAAGCTGTGATTTTAAAAAACGGTGGAAGTAAGCTTTTCTTATTTCCGGACGAATGCGCAAACTATAGAAAGTCATTATGACGTAGAATGTGCATACTTTGTAGATTCCATTTATGAAATAAAACACATTTTCTAAAAACTCGTGTTTTTTAAGAAATCATGTAGAAGCTATGGTTTTAAAAAACGGTGGTAGTAAGCTTTTCTTATTTCCGGACGCATGCGCAAACTATAGAAAGTCGTTATGACGTAGAATGTGCATACTTTGTAGATTCCATTATATGAAATAAAACACATTTTCAAAAAACTCGTGTTTTTTACGAAATCATGTAAACCTTCTAGAAGCTGTGATTTTAAAAAATGGTGGAAGTAAGCTTTTCTTATTTCCGGACGCATGCGCAAACTATAGAAAGTCATTATGATGTAGAATGTGCATACTTTGTTGATTCCATTTATGAAATAAAACACATTTTCTAAAAACTCGTGTTTTTTAAGAAATGTAAACCTTCTAGAAGCTGTGATTTTAAAAAATGGGGGAAGTAAGCTTTTCTTATTTCCGGACGCATGCGCAAACTATAGAAAGTCATTATGACGTAGAATGTGCATACTTTGTTGATTCCATTTATGAAATAAAACACATTTTCTAAAAACTCGTGTTTTTAAAAAAATCATGTAGAAGCTGTGATTTTAAAAAACGGGGGAAGTAAGCTTTTCTTATTTCCGTATGCATGCGCAAACTATAGAAAGTCGTTATGACGTAGAATTTGCATACTTTGTAGATTTCATTTATGAAATAAAACACATTTTCCAAAAACTCGTGTTTTTTACGAAATCATGTAAACCTTCTAGAAGCTGTGATTTTAAAAAACGGTGGAAGTAAGCTTTTCTTATTTCCGGACGAATGCGCAAACTATAGAAAGTCATTATGATGTAGAATGTGCACACTTTGTAGATTCCATTTATGAAATAAAACACATTTTCTAAAAACTCATGTTTTTAAAGAAATCATGTAAACCTTCTAGACGCTGTGATTTTAAAAAATGGGGGAAGTAAGCTTTTCTTATTTCCAAACGCATGCGCAAACTATAGAAATTCGTTATGACGTAGAATGTGCATACTCTGTAGATTGCATTTATGAAATAAAACACATTTTCCAAAAACTCGTGTTTTTTACAAAATCATGTAAACCTTCTAGAAGTTGTGATTTCAAAAAACGGTGGAACTAAGCTTTTCTTATTTCCGGACGCATGCGCAAACTATAGAAAGTCGTTATGACATAAAATGTGCATACTTTGTAGATTCGATTGATAAAATAAAACACATTTTCTAAAAACTCGTGTTTTTTAAGAAATCATGTAAACCTTCTAGAAGCTGTGATTTTAAAAAACGGTGGAAGTAAGCTTTTCTTATTTCCGGACGCATGCGCAAACTATAGAGAGTCGTTATGACATAGAATGTGCATACATTGTTGATACCATTTATGAAATAAAACACATTTTCTTAAAACTCGTGTTTCTTAAGAAACCATGTAAACCTTCTAGAAGCTGTGATTTTAAAAAATGGGGGAAATAAGCTTTTCTTATTTCCGAACGCATGCGCAAACTATATAAAGTCGTTATGACATAGAATGTGCATACTTTGTTGATTCCATTTATGAAATAAAATACATTTTCTAAAAACTCGTGTTTTTTAAGAAATCATGTAGAAGCTGTGATTTTAAAAAACGGTGGAAGTAAGCTTTTCTTATTTCCGGACGCATGCGCAAACTATGGAAAGTCGTTATGACGTAGAATGTGCATACTTTGTAGATTCCATTATATGTAATAAAACACATTTTCAAAAAACTCGTGTTTTTTACGAAATCATGTAAACCTTCTAGAAGCTGTGATTTTAAAAAACGGTGGAAGTAAGCTTTTCTTATTTCCGGACGCATGCGCAAACTATAGAAAGTCATTATGATGTAGAATGTGCATACTTTGTTGATTCCATTTATGAAATAAAACACATTTTCTAAAAACTCGTGTTTTTGAAGAAATGTAAACCTTCTAGAAGCTCTGATTTTAAAAAATGGGGAAAGTAAGTTTTTCTCATTTCCGAACGCATGCACAAACTATAGAAAGTCATTATGACGTAGAATGTGCATACTTTGGTGATTCCATTTATGAAATAAAATACATTTTCTAAAAACTCGTGTTTTTTAAAAAATCATGTAGAAGCTGCGATTTTAAAAAACGGGGGAAGTAAGCTTTTCTTATTTCCGGACGCATGCGCAAACTATAGAAAGTCGTTATGACGTAGAATGTGCATACTTTGTAGATTCCATTTATGAAATAAAACACATTTTCCAAAAACTCGTGTTTTTTACAAAATCATGTAAACCTTCTAGAAGCTGTGATTTTAAAATACGGTGGAAGTAAGCTTTTCTTATTTCCGGACACATGCACAAACTGTAGGAAGTCGTTATGACGTAGAATGTGCATACTTTGTAGATTCCATTTATGAAATAAAGCACATTTTCTAAAAACAAGTGTTTTTTACGAAATCATGTAAACCTTCTAGAAGCTGTGATTTAAAAAAACGGTGGAAGTAAGCTTTTCTTAATTCCGGACGTATGCGCAAACTATACAAAGCCGTTATGACGTAGAGTGTGCATACTTTGTTGATTCCATTTATGAAATAAAACACATTTTCTAAAAACTCGTGTTTTTTAACAAATCATGTAAACCTTCTAGAAGCTGTGATTTTAAAAAACGGGGGAAGTAAGCTTTTCTTATTTCCAAATGCATGCGCAAACTATAGAAAGTCGTTATGACGTAGAATGTGCATACTTTTTTGATTCCATTTGTGAAATAAAACACATTTTCTAAAAACTCGTTTTTTTTACGAAATCCTGTAAACCTTCTAGAAGCTGTGATTTTAAATAACGGTGGATGTAAGCTTTTCTTATTTCCGGACGAATGCGCAAACTATAGAAAGTCATTATGACATAGAATGTGCATACTTTGTAGATTCCATTTATGAAATAAAACACATTTTCTAAAAACTCGTGTTTTTTAAGAAATCATGTAAACCTTCTAGAAGCTGTGATTTTAAAAAACGGTTGAAGTAAGCTTTTCTTATTTCCAGATGCATGCGCAAACTATAGAAAGTGCTTATGACGTAGAATGTGCATACTTTGTTTATTCCATTTATGAAATAAAACACATTTTCTAAAAACTCGTGTTTTTTAAGAAATCCTGTAAACCTTCTAGACGCTGTGATTTTAAAAAACGGGGGAAGTAAGCGTTTCTTATTTCCTAACGCATGCGCAAACTATAGAAAGTCGTTATAACGTAGAATGTGTATACTCTGTAGATTGCATTTATGAAATAAAACACATTTTCCAAAAACTCGTGTTTTTTACAAAATCATGTAAACCTTCTAGAAGCTGTGATTTTAAAAACCGGGGGAAGTAAGCTTTTCTTATTTCCGGACTCATGCGGAAACTATAGAAAGTCGTTATGACATAGAATGTGCATACTTTGTTGATTCCATTTATGAAATAAAACACATTTTCTAAAAACTCGTGCTTTTTACGAAATCATGTAAACCTTCTAGAAGCTGTGATTTTAAAAAACGGGGGAAGTAAGCTTTTCTTATTTCCAAACGCATGCGCAAACTATAGAAAGTCGTTATAACGTAGAATGTGCATACTTTGTTGATTCCATTTATGAAATAAAGCACATTTTCTAAAAACAAAATGTTTTTTACGAAATCATGTAAACCTTCTAGAAGCTGTGATTTTAAAAAACGGTGGAAGTAATTTTTTCTTATTTCGAGACGCATGCGCAAACTATAGAAAGTCGTTATGAAGTAGAATGTGCATACTTTGTTGATTCTATTTATGAAATAAAACACATTTTCTAAAAACTCGTGTTTTTTACGAAATCATGTAAACCTTCTAGAAGCTGTGATCTTAAAAAACGGTGGAAGTAAGCGTTTCTTATTTCCGGACGCATGCGCAAACTATAGAAAGTCATTCTGACGTAGAATGTGCATACTTTGTAGATTCCATTTATGAAATAAAACACATTTTCAAAAAACTCGTGTTTTTTACGAAATCATGTAAACCTTCTAGAAGCTGTGATTTTAAAAAATGGTGGAAGTAAGCTTTTCTTATTTCCGGATGCATGCGCAAACTATAGAAAGTCGTTATGACGTAGAATGTGCATACTTTGTTGATTCCATTTATGAAATAAAACACATTTTCTAAAAACTCGTCTTTTTTAAGAAATCGTGTAAACCTTCTAGAAGCTGTAATTTTAAAAAACGGTAGAAGTAATTTTTTCTTATTTCTGGACGCATGCGCAAACTATAGAAAGTCGTTATGAAGTAGAATGTGCATACTTTGTTGATTCCATTTTTGAAATAAAACACATTTTCTAAAAACTCGTGTTTTTTACGAAATCATGTAAACCTTCTAGAAGCTGTGATTTTAAAAAATGGTGGAAGTAAGATTTTCTTATTTCCGGACGCATGCGCAAACTATAGAAAGTCGTTATGACGTAGAATGTACATACTTTGTAGATTCCATTTATGAAATAAAACACATTTTCAAAAAACTCGTGTTTTTTACGAAATCATGTAAACCTTCTAGAAGCTGTGATTTTAAAAAACGGTGGAAGTAAGCTTTTCTTATATCCGGATACATGCGCAAACTATAGAATGTCGTTATGACGTAGAATGTGCATACTTTGTTGATTCCATTTATGAAATAAAACACATTTTCTAAAAACTCGTCTTTTTTAACAAATCATGTAAACCTTCTAGAAGCTGTGATTTTAAAAAACGGGGGAAGTAAGCTTTTCTTATTTCCAAACGCATGCGCAAACTATAGAAAGTCTTTATGACGAAGAATGTGCGTACTTTGTAGATTCCATTTATGAAATAAAACACATTTTCTAAAAACTCGTGTTTTTTACGAAATCATGTAAACATTCTAGAAGCTGTGATTTTAAAAAACTGTGGAAGTAAGCTTTTCTTATTTCCGGTCGAATACGCAAACTATAGAAAGTCGGTATGACATAGAATGTTGATTCCATTTATGTAATAAAACACATTTTCTAAAAACTCATTTTTTTTACGAAATCATATAAACCTTCTAGAAGCTGTGATTTTAAAAAACGGTTGAAGTAAGCTTTTCTTATTTCTGGACGCATGCGCAAACTATAGAAAGTCGTTATGACGTACAATGTGCATACTTTGTAGATTCCATTTATGAAATAAAACACATTTATAAAAAATCTTGTTTTTTACGAAATCATGTAAACCTTCTAGAAGCTGTGATTTTAAAAAACGGTGGAAGTAAGCTTTTCTTATTTCCGGACGCATGCGCAAATTATAGAAATTCGTTATGACGTAGAATGTGCATACTTTGTTGATTCAATTTATTAAATAAAACACATTTTCTAAAAATTCTTGTTTTTTACGAAATCATGTAAACCTTCTAGAAGCTGTGATTTTAAAAACCATGGGAAGTAAGCTTTTCTTATTTCCAAACGCATGCGAAAACTATAGAAAGTCGTTATGACGTAGAATGTGCATACTTTGTTGATTCTATTTATGAAATAAAACACATTCTCTAAAAACTCGTGTTTTTTAAGAAATCATGTAAGCCTTCTAGAAGCTATGATTTTAAAAAACGGGGGAAGTAAGCTTTTCTTATTTACGGACGCATGCGCAAACTATATAAAATCGTTATGACATAGAATGTGCATACTTTATAGATTCCATTTATGAAATAAACACATTTTCTAAAAACTCGTGTTTTTTACGAAATCATGTAAACCTTCTAGAAGCTGTGATTTTAAAAAACGGTGGAAGTAAGCTTTTCTTATTTCCGGACGAATGCGCAAACTATAGAAAGTCGTTATGACGTAGAATGTGCATAATTTGTAGATTCCATTGATGAAATAAAACACATTTTCCAAAAACTCGTGTTTTTTACGAAATCATGTAAACATTCCTAGAAGCAATGATTTTAAAATACGGCGGAAGTAATCTTTTCTTATTTCCAGACGAATGCGGAAACTATAGAAAGTTGTTATGACGTTGAATGTGCATACTTTGTTGATTCCATTGATGAAATAAAACACATTTTCTAAAAACTCGTGTTTTTTAAGATATCGTGTAAACCTTCTAGAAGCTGTGATTTTAAAAAATTGTTGAAGTAAGCTTTTCTTATTTCCGGACGCATGCGCAAACTATAGAAAGTCGTTATGAAGTAGAATGTGCATACTTTGTTGATTCTATTTATGAAATAAAACACATTTTCTAAAAACTCATGTTTTTTTAAGAAATCACGTAAACCTTCTAGAAGCTGTGATTTTAAAAAACGGGGGAAGTAAGCTTTTCTTATTTCCAAATGCATGCACAAACTATACAAAGTCGTTATGACGTAGAATGTGGATACTTTTTTGATTCCATTTATGAAATAAAACAAATTTTCTAAAAACTCGTGTTTTTTAAGAAATCATGTAAACCTTCTAGAAGCTGTGATTTTAAAAAACGCGGGAAGCAAGCTTTTCTTATTTCCGGACGCATGCGCAAACTATAGAAAGTCGTTATGACGTAGAATGTGCATACTTTGTTGATTCAATTTATGAAATAAAACACATTTTCTAAAAATTCGTTTTTTTAACAAATCATGGAAACCTTCTAGAAGCTGTGATTTTAAAAAACGGTTGAAGTAAGCTTTTCTTATTTCCAGATGCATGCGCAAACTATAGAAAGTCCTTATGACGTAGAATGTGCATACTTTGTTTATTCCATTTATGAAAGAAAACACATTTTCTAAAAACTCGTGTTTTTTAAGAAATCATGTAAACCTTCTAGACGCTGTGATTTTAAAAAACGGGGGAAGTAAGCGTTTCTTATTTCCTAACGCATGTGCAAACTATAGAAAGTCGTTATGACGTAGAATGTGCATACTCTGTAGATTGCATTTATGAAATAAAACACATTTTCCAAAAACTCGTGTTTTTTACAAAATCATGTAAACCTTCTAGAAGCTGTGATTTTAAAAAACGGGGGAAGTAAGCTTTTCTTATTTCCGGACGCATGCGGAAACTATAGAAAGTCGTTATGACATAGAATGTGCATACTTTGTTGATTCCATTTATGAAATAAAACACATTTTCTAAAAACTCGTGCTTTTACGAAATCATGTAAACCTTCTAGAAGCTGTGATTTTAAAAAACTGGGGAAGTAAGCTTTTCTTATTTCCAAACGCATGCGCAAACTATAGAAAGTCGTTATAACGTAGAATGTGCATACTTTGTTGATTCCATTTATGAAATAAAGCACATTTTCTAAAAACTCATCTTTTTTAAGAAATCGTGTGTAAACCTTCTAGAAGCTGTGATTTTAAAAAACGGTAGAAGTAATTTTTTCTTATTTCTGGACGCATGCGCAAACTATAGAAATTCGTTATGAAGTAGAATGTGCATACTTTGTTGATTCCATTTTTGAAATAAAACACATTTTCTAAAAACTCGTGTTTTTTACGAAATCATGTAAACCTTCTAGAAGCTGTGATTTTAAAAAACGGTGGAAGTAAGCTTTTCTTATTACCGGACGCACGCGCAAACTATAGAAAGTCGTTATGACGTAGAATGTACATACTTTGTAGATTCCATTTATGAAATAAAACACATTTTCAAAAAACTCGTGTTTTTTACGAAATCATGTAAAACTTCTAGAAGCTGTGATTTTAAAAAACGGTGGAAGTAAGCTTTTCTTATATCCGGATACATGCGCAAACTATAGAATGTCGTTATGACGTAGAATGTGCATACTTTGTTGATTCCATTTATGAAATAAAACACATTTTCTAAAAACTCGTCTTTTTTAACAAATCATGTAAACCTTCTAGAAGCTGTGATTTTAAAAAACGGGGGAAGTAAGCTTTTCTTATTTCCAAACGCATGCGCAAACTATAGAAAGTCTTTATGACGAAGAATGTGCGTACTTTGTAGATTCCATTTATGAAATAAAACACATTTTCTAAAAACTCGTGCTTTTTACGAAATCATGTAAACATTCTAGAAGCTGTGATTTTAAAAAACTGTGGAAGTAAGCTTTTCTTATTTCCGGTCGAATACGCAAACTATAGAAAGTCGGTATGACATAGCATGTTGATTCCATTTATGTAATAAAACACATTTTCTAAAAACTCGTTTTTTTTTACGAAATCATATAAACCTTCTAGAAGCTGTGATTTTAAAAAACGGTGGAAGTAAGCTTTTCTTATTTCTGGATGCATGCGCAAACTATAGAAAGTCGTTATGACGTACAATGTGCATACTTTGTAGATTCCATTTATGAAATAAAACACATTTATAAAAAATCTTGTTTTTTACGAAATCATGTAAACCTTCTAGAAGCTGTGATTTTAAAAAACGGTGGAAGTAAGCTTTTCTTATTTCCGGACGCATGCGCAAATTATAGAAATTCGTTATGACGTAGAATGTGCATACTTTGTTGATTCAATTTATTAAATAAAACACATTTTCTAAAAATTCTTGTTTTTTACGAAATCATGTAAACCTTCTAGAAGCTGTGATTTTAAAAAACATGGGAAGTAAGCTTTTCTTATTTCCAAACGCATGCGAAAACTATAGAAAGTCGTTATGACGTAGAATGTGCATACTTTGTTGATTCTATTTATGAAATAAAACACATTCTCTAAAAACTCGTGTTTTTTAAGAAATCATGTAAGCCTTCTAGAAGCTATGATTTTAAAAAACGGGGGAAGTAAGCTTTTCTTATTTCCGGACGCATGCGCAAACTATATAAAATCGTTATGACATAGAATGTGCATACTTTATAGATTCCATTTATGAAATAAACACATTTTCTAAAAACTCGTGTTTTTTACGAAATCATGTAAACCTTCTAGAAGCTGTGATTTTAAAAAACGGTGGAAGTAAGCTTTTCTTATTTCCGGACGCATGCGCAAACTATAGAAAGTCGTTATGACGTAGAATGTGCATACATTGTCGATTCCATTTATGAAATAAAAAACATTCTCTTAAAACTCGTGTTTCTTAAGAAACCATGTAAAGGTTCTAGAAGCTGTGATTTTAAAAAATGGGGGAAGTAAGCTTTTCTTATTTCTGAACGCATGCGCAAACTATAGAAAGTCGTTATGACGTAGAATGTGCATAGTTTATTGATTCCATTTATGAAATAAAACACATTTTCTAAAAACTCGTGTTTTTTAAGAAATCATGTAGAAGCTGTGATTTTAAAAAATGGTGGAAGTAAGCTTTTATTAGTTCCGTACACATGCGCAAACTATAGAAAGTCGTTATGACGTAGAATGTGCATACTTTGTTGATTCCGTTTATGAAATAAAACACATTTTCTAAAAACTCGTGTTTTTTTAAGAAATCATGTAAACCTTCTAGAAGTTGTGATTTTAAAAAACGGGGAAAGTAAGCTTTTCTCATTTCCAAACGCATGCGCAAACTATAGAAAGTCGTTATGACGTAGAATGTGCATACTTTGTAGATTCCATTTATGAAATAAAACACATTTTCTAAAAACTCATGTTTTTTACGAAATCATGTAAACCTTCTAGAAGCTGTGATTTTAAAAAACGGGGGAAGTAAGCTTTTCTTATTTCCGGACGCATGCGCAAATTATAGAGAGTCGTTATGATGTAGAATGTGCATACTTTGTAGATTCCATTTATGAAATAAAACACATTTTCTAAAAACTCGTGTTTTTACGAAATCATGTAAACCTTCTAGAAGCTGTGATTTAAAAAAACGGTGGAAGTAAGCTTTTCTTATTTCCGGACGAATGCGAAAACTATCGAAAGTCGTTATGACGTAGAATGTGCATACTTTGTAGATTCCATTTATGAAATAAAACACAATTTCTAAAAACTCGTGTTTTTTACGAAATCATGTAAACCATCTAGAAGTTGTGATTTTAAAAAACGGTGGAAGTAACCTTTTCTTATTTCCGGACGCATGCGCAAACTTTAGAAGTTCGTTATGACGTAGAATGTGCATACTTTGTCGATTCCATTTATGAAATAAAACACATTTTCCAAAAACTCGTGTTTTTTACGAAATCATGTAAACCTTCTAGAAGCTGTGATTTTAAAAAACGGTGGAAGTAAGATTTTCTTATTTCCGGACGCATGCACAAACTATAGAAAGTCGTTATGACGTACAATGTGCATACTTTGTTGATTCCATTTATGAAATAAAACACATTTTCTAAAAACTCGTATTTTTTATGAAATCATGTAAACCTTCTAGAAGCTGTGATTTTAAAAAACTGTGGAAGTAAGCTTTTCTTATTTCCGGACGCATGCGCAAACTATAGAAAGTCGTTATGACATAGAATGTGCATACTTTGTCGATTCCATTTATGAAATAAAACAAATTTCTAAAAACTCGTGTTTTTTAAGAAATCATGTAAACCTTCTAGAAGCCGTGATTTTAAAAGCCGGGGGAAGTAAGCTTTTCTTATTTCCAGACACATTTGCAAACTATCGAAAGTCGTTATGATGTAGAATGTGCATACATTGTTGATTCCATTTATGAAATAAAACACATTTTCTTAAAACTCGTGTTTCTTAAGAAACCATGTAAACCTTCTAGAAGCTGTGATTTTAAAAAATGGGGGAAGTAAGCTTTTCTTATTTCCAAACACATGCGCAAACTATAGAAAGTCGTTATGAGGTAGAATGTGCGTACTTTGTTGATTCCATTTATGAAATAAAACACATTTTCCAAAAACTCGTGTTTTTTAAGAAATCATGTAAACCTTCTAGAAGCTGTGATTTTAAAAAACGGGGGAAGTAAGCTTTTCTTATTTCCAAACGCATGCGCAAACTATAGAAAGTCTTTATGACGAAGAATGTGCGTACTTTGTAGATTCCATTTATGAAATAAAACACATTTTCTAAAAACTCGTGTTTTTTACGAAATCATGTAAACATTCTAGAAGCTGTGATTTTAAAAAACTGTGGAAGTAAGCTTTTCTTATTTCCGGTCGAATACGCAAACTATAGAAAGTCGGTATGACATAGAATGTTGATTCCATTTATGTAATAAAACACATTTTCTAAAAACTCGTTTTTTTTACGAAATCATATAAACCTTCTAGAAGCTGTGATTTTAAAAAACGGTTGAAGTAAGCTTTTCTTATTTCTGGACGCATGCGCAAACTATAGAAAGTCATTATGACGTACAATGTGCATACTTTGTAGATTCCATTTATGAAATAAAACACATTTATAAAAAATCTTGTTTTTTACGAAATCATGTAAACCTTCTAGAAGCTGTGATTTTAAAAAACGGTGGAAGTAAGCTTTTCTTATTTCCGGACGCATGCGCAAATTATAGAAATTCGTTATGACGTAGAATGTGCATACTTTGTTGATTCAATTTATTAAATAAAACACATTTTCTAAAAATTCTTGTTTTTTACGAAATCATGTAAACCTTCTAGAAGCTGTGATTTTAAAAACCATGGGAAGTAAGCTTTTCTTATTTCCAAACGCATGCGAAAACTATAGAAAGTCGTTATGACGTAGAATGTGCATACTTTGTTGATTCTATTTATGAAATAAAACACATTCTCTAAAAACTCGTGTTTTTTTAAGAAATCATGTAAGCCTTCTAGAAGCTATGATTTTAAAAAACGGGGGAAGTAAGCTTTTCTTATTTACGGACGCATGCGCAAACTATATAAAATCGTTATGACATAGAATGTGCATACTTTATAGATTCCATTTATGAAATAAACACATTTTCTAAAAACTCGTGTTTTTTACGAAATCATGTAAACCTTCTAGAAGCTGTGATTTTAAAAAACGGTGGAAGTAAGCTTTTCTTATTTCCGGACGAATGCGCAAACTATAGAAAGTCGTTATGACGTAGAATGTGCATAATTTGTAGATTCCATTGATGAAATAAAACACATTTTCCAAAAACTCGTGTTTTTTACGAAATCATGTAAACATTCCTAGAAGCAATGATTTTAAAATACGGCGGAAGTAATCTTTTCTTATTTCCAGACGAATGCGGAAACTATAGAAAGTTGTTATGACGTTGAATGTGCATACTTTGTTGATTCCATTGATGAAATAAAACACATTTTCTAAAAACTCGTGTTTTTTAAGATATCGTGTAAACCTTCTAGAAGCTGTGATTTTAAAAAATTGTTGAAGTAAGCTTTTCTTATTTCCGGACGCATGCGCAAACTATAGAAAGTCGTTATGAAGTAGAATGTGCATACTTTGTTGATTCTATTTATGAAATAAAACACATTTTCTAAAAACTCATGTTTTTTAAGAAATCACGTAAACCTTCTAGAAGCTGTGATTTTAAAAAACGGGGGAAGTAAGCTTTTCTTATTTCCAAACGCATGCACAAACTATACAAAGTCGTTATGACGTAGAATGTGGATACTTTTTTGATTCCATTTATGAAATAAAACAAATTTTCTAAAAACTCGTGTTTTTTAAGAATCATGTAAACCTTCTAGAAGCTGTGATTTTAAAAAACGCGGGAAGTAAGCTTTTCTTATTTCCGGACGCATGCGCAAACTATAGAAAGTCGTTATGACGTAGAATGTGCATACTTTGTTGATTCAATTTATGAAATAAAACACATTTTCTAAAAATTCGTTTTTTTAACAAATCATGGAAACCTTCTAGAAGCTGTGATTTTAAAAAACGGTTGAAGTAAGCTTTTCTTATTTCCAGATGCATGCGCAAACTATAGAAAGTCCTTATGACGTAGAATGTGCATACTTTGTTTATTCCATTTATGAAAGAAAACACATTTTCTAAAAACTCGTGTTTTTTAAGAAATCATGTAAACCTTCTAGACGCTGTGATTTTAAAAAATGGGGGAAGTAAGTGTTTCTTATTTCCTAACGCATGTGCAAACTATAGAAAGTCGTTATGACGTAGAATGTGCATACTCTGTAGATTGCATTTATGAAATAAAACACATTTTCCAAAAACTCGTGTTTTTTACAAAATCATGTAAACCTTCTAGAAGCTGTGATTTTAAAAAACGGGGGAAGTAAGCTTTTCTTATTTCCGGACGCATGCGGAAACTATAGAAAGTCGTTATGACATAGAATGTGCATACTTTGTTGATTCCATTTATGAAATAAAACACATTTTCTAAAAACTCGTGCTTTTTACGAAATCATGTAAACCTTCTAGAAGCTGTGATTTTAAAAAACTGGGGAAGTAAGCTTTTCTTATTTCCAAACGCATGCGCAAACTATAGAAAGTCGTTATAACGTAGAATGTGCATACTTTGTTGATTCCATTTATGAAATAAAGCACATTTTCTAAAAACTCGTCTTTTTTAAGAAATCGTGTAAACCTTCTAGAAGCTGTGATTTTAAAAAACGGTAGAAGTAATTTTTTCTTATTTCTGGACGCATGCGCAAACTATAGAAATTCGTTATGAAGTAGAATGTGCATACTTTGTTGATTCCATTTTTGAAATAAAACACATTTTCTAAAAACTCGTGTTTTTTACGAAATCATGTAAACCTTCTAGAAGCTGTGATTTTAAAAAACGGTGGAAGTAAGCTTTTCTTATTACCGGACGCACGCGCAAACTATAGAAAGTCGTTATGACGTAGAATGTACATACTTTGTAGATTCCATTTATGAAATAAAACACATTTTCAAAAAACTCGTGTTTTTTACGAAATCATGTAAAACTTCTAGAAGCTGTGATTTTAAAAAACGGTGGAAGTAAGCTTTTCTTATATCCGGATACATGCGCAAACTATAGAATGTCGTTATGACGTAGAATGTGCATACTTTGTTGATTCCATTTATGAAATAAAACACATTTTCTAAAAACTCGTCTTTTTTAACAAATCATGTAAACCTTCTAGAAGCTGTGATTTTAAAAAACGGGGGAAGTAAGCTTTTCTTATTTCCAAACGCATGCGCAAACTATAGAAAGTCTTTATGACGAAGAATGTGCGTACTTTGTAGATTCCATTTATGAAATAAAACACATTTTCTAAAAACTCGTGCTTTTTACGAAATCATGTAAACATTCTAGAAGCTGTGATTTTAAAAAACTGTGGAAGTAAGCTTTTCTTATTTCCGGTCGAATACGCAAACTATAGAAAGTCGGTATGACATAGCATGTTGATTCCATTTATGTAATAAAACACATTTTCTAAAAACTCGTTTTTTTTACGAAATCATATAAACCTTCTAGAAGCTGTGATTTTAAAAAACGGTGGAAGTAAGCTTTTCTTATTTCTGGATGCATGCGCAAACTATAGAAAGTCGTTATGACGTACAATGTGCATTCTTTGTAGATTCCATTTATGAAATAAAACACATTTATAAAAAATCTTGTTTTTTACGAAATCATGTAAACCTTCTAGAAGCTGTGATTTTAAAAAACGGTGGAAGTAAGCTTTTCTTATTTCCAGACGCATGCGCAAATTATAGAAATTCGTTATGACGTAGAATGTGCATACTTTGTTGATTCAATTTATTAAATAAAACACATTTTCTAAAAATTCTTGTTTTTTACGAAATCATGTAAACCTTCTAGAAGCTGTGATTTTAAAAAACATGGGAAGTAAGCTTTTCTTATTTCCAAACGCATGCGAAAACTATAGAAAGTCGTTATGACGTAGAATGTGCATACTTTGTTGATTCTATTTATGAAATAAAACACATTCTCTAAAAACTCGTGTTTTTTAAGAAATCATGTAAGCCTTCTAGAAGCTATGATTTTAAAAAACGGGGGAAGTAAGCTTTTCTTATTTCCGGACGCATGCGCAAACTATATAAAATCGTTATGACATAGAATGTGCATACTTTATAGATTCCATTTATGAAATAAACACATTTTCTAAAAACTCGTGTTTTTTACGAAATCATGTAAACCTTCTAGAAGCTGTGATTTTAAAAAAGGGTGGAAGTAAGCTTTTCTTATTTCCGGATGCATGCGCAAACTATAGAAAGTCGTTATGACGTAGAATGTGCATACATTGTCGATTCCATTTATGAAATAAAAAACATTCTCTTAAAACTCGTGTTTCTTAAGAAACCATGTAAAGGTTCTAGAAGCTGTGATTTTAAAAAATGGGGGAAGTAAGCTTTTCTTATTTCTGAACGCATGCGCAAACTATAGAAAGTCGTTATGACGTAGAATGTGCATAGTTTATTGATTCCATTTATGAAATAAAACACATTTTCTAAAAACTCGTGTTTTTTAAGAAATCATGTAGAAGCTGTGATTTTAAAAAATGGTGGAAGTAAGCTATTATTAGTTCCGTACACATGCGCAAACTATAGAAAGTCGTTATGACGTAGAATGTGCATACTTTGTTGATTCCGTTTATGAAATAAAACACATTTTCTAAAAACTCGTGTTTTTTAAGAAATCATGTAAACCTTCTAGAAGTTGTGATTTTAAAAAACGGGGAAAGTAAGCTTTTCTCATTTCCAAACGCATGCGCAAACTATAGAAAGTCGTTATGACGTAGAATGTGCATACTTTGTAGATTCCATTTATGAAATAAAACACATTTTCTAAAAAATCATGTTTTTTAAGAAATCATGTAAACCTTCTAGAAGCTGTGATTTTAAAAAATGGGGGAAGTAAGCTTTTCTTATTTCCGGACGCATGCGCAAATTATAGAGAGTCGTTATGATGTAGAATGTGCATACTTTGTAGATTCCATTTATGAAATAAAACACATTTTCTAAAAACTCGTGTTTTTACGAAATCATGTAAACCTTCTAGAAGATGTGATTTAAAAAAACGGTGGAAGTAAGCTTTTCTTATTTCCGGACGAATGCGAAAACTATCGAAAGTCGTTATGACGTAGAATGTGCATACTTTGTAGATTCCATTTATGAAATAAAACACAATTTCTAAAAACTCGTGTTTTTTACGAAATCATGTAAACCATCTAGAAGCTGTGATTTTAAAAAACGGTGGAAGTAACCTTTTCTTATTTCCGGACGCATGCGCAAACTATAGAAGTTCGTTATGACGTAGAATGTGCATACTTTGTCGATTCCATTTATGAAATAAAACACATTTTCCAAAAACTCGTGTTTTTTACGAAATCATGTAAACCTTCTAGAAGCTGTGATTTTAAAAAACGGTGGAAGTAAGATTTTCTTATTTCCGGACGCATGCACAAACTATAGAAAGTCGTTATGACGTACAATGTGCATACTTTGTTGATTCCATTTATGAAATAAAACACATTTTCTAAAAACTCGTATTTTTTATGAAATCATGTAAACCTTCTAGAAGCTGTGATTTTAAAAAACTGTGGAAGTAAGCTTTTCTTATTTCCGGACGCATGCGCAAACTATAGAAAGTCGTTATGACATAGAATGTGCATACTTTGTCGATTCCATTTATGAAATAAAACAAATTTCTAAAAACTCGTGTTTTTTAAGAAATCATGTAAACCTTCTAGAAGCCGTGATTTTAAAAGCCGGGGGAAGTAAGCTTTTCTTATTTCCAGACACATTTGCAAACTATCGAAAGTCATTATGATGTAGAATGTGCATACATTGTTGATTCCATTGATGAAATAAAACACATTTTCTTAAAACTCGTGTTTCTTAAGAAACCATGTAAACCTTCTAGAAGCTGTGATTTTAAAAAATGGGGGAAGTAAGCTTTTCTTATTTCCAAACGCATGCGCAAACTATAGAAAGTCGTTATGAGGTAGAATGTGCGTACTTTGTTGATTCCATTTATGAAATAAAACACATTTTCCAAAAACTCGTGTTTTTTAAGAAATCATGTAAACCTTCTAGAAGCTGTGATTTTAAAAAACGGGGGAAGTAAGCTTTTCTTATTTCCAAACGCATGCGCAAACTATAGAAAGTCGTTATGACGTAGAATGTGCATACTTTGTTGATTCCATTTATGAAATAAAACACATTTTCTAAAAACTCGTGTTTTTTAAGAAATCATGTAAACCTTCTAGAAGCTGTGATTTTAAAAAACGGGGGAAGTAAGCTTTTCTTCTTTCCGGACGCATGCACAAACTATAGAATGTCGTTATGACGTAGAATGTGCATACTTTGTAGATTCCATTTATGAAATAAAACACATTTTCTAAAAACTCGTGTTTTTTACGAAATCATGTAAACCTTCTAGAAGCTGTGATTTTAAAAAACGGTGGAAGTAAGCTTTTCTTATTTCCGGACGAATGCGCAAACTATAGAATGTCGTTATGACGTAGAATGTGCATACTTTGTTGATTCCATTTATGAAATAAAACACATTTTCTAAAAACTCGTGTTTTTTAAGACTCCATGTAAACCTTCTAGAAGCTGTGATTTTAAAAAACGGGGGAAGTAAGCTTTTCTTATTTCCGGACGCATGCGCAAACTATAGAAAGTCGTTATGGCGTAGAATGTGGATACTTTGTTGATTCCATTTATGAAATAAAACACATTTTCTAAAAACTCTTGTTTTTTACGAAATCATGTAAACATTCTAGAAGCTGTGATTTTAAAAAACGGTGGAAGTAAGCTTTTCTTATTTCCGGACGCATGCGCAAACTATAGAAAGTCGTTATGACGTAGAATGTGCATACTTTTTTGATTCCATTTATGAAATAAAACACATTTTCTAAAAACTCGTGTTTTTTACGAAATCATGTAAACCTTCTAGAAGCTGTGATTTTAAAAAACTGTGGAAGTAAGCTTTTCTTATTTCCAAACGCATGCGCAAACTATAGAAAGTCGTTATGATGTAGAATGTGCATACTTTGTTGATTCCATTTATGAAATAAAACACATTTTCTAAAAACTCGTGTTTTTTAACAATTCATGTAAACCTTCTAGAAGCTGTGGTTTTAAAAAACGGTGGAAGTAAGCTTTTCTTATTTCCGGACGCATGCGCAAACTATAGAAAGTCGTTATGACATAGAATGTGCATACTTTGTTGATTCCATTTATGAAATAAAACACATTTTCTAAAAACTCGTGTTTTTTAAGAAATCATGTAGAAGCTATGGTTTTAAAAAACGGTGGAAGTAAGCTTTTCTTATTTCCGGACGCATGCGCAAACTATAGAAAGTCGTTATGACGTAGAATGTGCATACTTTGTAGATTCCATTATATGAAATAAAACACATTTTCAAAAAACTCGTGTTTTTTACGAAATCATGTAAACCTTCTAGAAGCTGTGATTTTAAAAAATGGGGGAAGTAAGCTTTTCTTATTTCCGGACGCATGCGCAAACTATAGAAAGTCATTATGACATAGAATGTGCATACTTTGTTGATTCCATTTATGAAATAAAACACATTTTTTAAAAACTCGTGTTTTTTAAAAAATCATGTAGAAGCTGTGATTTTAAAAAACGGGGGAAGTAAGCTTTTCTTATTTCCGGATGCATGCGCAAACTATAGAAAGTCGTTATGACGTAGAATGTACATACTTTGTAGATTCCATTTATGAAATAAAACACATTTTCCAAAAACTCGTGTTTTTTACGAAATCATGTAAACCTTCTAGAAGTTGGGATTTTAAAAAACGGTGGAAGTAAGCTTTTCTTATTTCCGGACGAATGCGCAAACTATAGAAAGTCATTATGGCGTAGAATGTGCATACTTTGTAGATTCCATTTATGAAATAAAACACATTTTCTAAAAGCTCGTGTTTTTTAAGAAATCATGTAAACCTTCTAGAAGCTGTGATTTTAAAAAACGGTTGAAGTAAGCTTTTCTTATTTCCAGACGCATGCGCAAACTATAGAAAGTCCTTATGACGTAGAATGTGCATACTTTGATTATTCCATTTATGAAATAAAACACATTTTCTAAAAACTCGTGTTTTTAAAGAAATCATGTAAACCTTCTAGACGCTGTGATTTTAAAAAATGGGGGAAGTAAGCTTTTCTTATTTCCAAACACATGCGCAAACTATAGAAACTCGTTATGACGTAGAATGTGCATACTCTGTAGATATCATTTATGAAATAAAACACATTTTCCAAAAACTCGTGTTTTTTACAAAATCATGTAAACCTTCTAGAAGTTGTGATTTTAAAAAACGGTGGAAGTAAGCTTTTCTTATTTCCGGACGAATGCGCAAACTATAGAAAGTCATTATGACGTAGAATGTGCATACTTTGTAGATTCCATTTATGAAATAAAACACATTTTCTAAAAGCTCGTGTTTTTTAAGAAATCATGTAAACCTTCTAGAAGCTTTGATTTTAAAAAACGGTTGAAGTAAGCTTTTCTTATTTCCAGACGCATGCGCAAACTATAGAAAGTCCTTATGACGTAGAATGTGCATACTTTGTTTATTCCATTTATGAAATAAAACACATTTTCTAAAAACTCGTGTTTTTAAAGAAATCATGTAAACCTTCTAGACGCTGTGATTTTAAAAAACGGTGGAAGTAAGATTTTCTTATTTCCGGACGCATGCGCAAACTATATAAAGTCGTTATGACATAGAATGTGCATACTTTGTTGATTCCATTTATGAAATAAAATACATTTTCTAAAAACTCGTGTTTTTTAAGAAATCATGTAGAAGCTGTGATTTTAAAAAACGGTGGAAGTAAGCTTTTCTTATTTCCGGACGCATGCGCAAACTATAGAAAGTCGTTATGACGTAGAATGTGCATACTTTGTAGATTCCATTATATGAAATAAAACACATTTTCAAAAAACTCGTGTTTTTTACGAAATCATGTAAACCTTCTAGAAGCTGTGATTTTAAAAAATGGGGGAAGTAAGCTTTTCTTATTTCCGGACGCATGCGCAAACTATAGAAAGTCATTATGACGTAGAATGTCCATACTTTGTTGATTCCATTTATGAAATAAAACACATTTTCTAAAAACTCGTGTTTTTTAAAAAATCATGGAGAAGCTGTGATTTTAAAAAACGGTGGAAGTAAGCTTTTCTTATTTTGTGCATGCATGCGCAAACTATAGAAAGTCGTTATGACGTAGAATGTGCATACTTTTTTGATTCCATTTATGAAATAAAACACATTTGCTAAAAACTAATGTTTTTTAAGAAACCATGTAAACCTTCTAGAAGCTGTGATTTTAAAAAACAGGGGAAGTAAGCTTTTCTTATTTCCGGACGCATGCGAAAACTATAGAAAGTTGTTATGACGTAGAATGTGCATACTTTGTACATTCCATTTATGAAATAAAACACATTTTCTAAAAACTCGTGTTTTTTAGGAAATCATGTAAACCTTCTAGAACCTGTGATTTTAAAAAACGGTGGAAGTAAGCTTTTCTTATTTCCGGACGAATGCACAAACTATAGAAAGTCATTATGACGTAGAATGTGCATACTTTGTAGATTCCATTTATGAAATAAAACACATTTTCTAAAAACTCGTGTTTTTTAAGAAATCATGTAAACCTTCTAGAAGCTGTGATTTTAAAAAACGGTTGAAGTAAGCTTTTCTTATTTCCAGACGCATGCGCAAACTATAGAAAGTCCTTATGACGTAGAATGTGCATACTTTGTTTATTCCATTTATGAAATAAAACACATTTTCTAAAAACTCGTGTTTTTTAAGAAATCATGTAAACCTTCTAGACGCTGTGATTTTAAAAAACGGGGGAAGTAAGCGTTTCTTATTTCCTAACGCATGCACAAACTATAGAAAGTCGTTATGACGTAGAATGTGCATACTTTGTTGATTCCATTTATGAAATAAAGCACATTTTCTAAAAACTCGTGTTTTTTACGAAATCATGTAAACCTTCTAGAAGCTGTGATTTTAAAAAACGGGGGAAGTAAGCTTTTCTTATTTCCAAACGCATGCGCAAACTATAGAAAGTCGTTATGACGTAGAATGTGCATACGTTGTTGATTCCATTTATGAAATAAAGCACATTTTCTAAAAACAAAATGTTTTTTACGAAATCATGTAAACCTTCTAGAAGCTGTGATTTTAAAAAACGGTGGAAGTAATTTTTTCTTATTTCGAGACGCATGCGCAAACTATAGAAAGTCGTTATGAAGTAGAATGTGCATAGTTTGTTGATTCCATTTATGAAATAAAACACATTTTCTAAAAACTCGTGTTTTTTACGAAATCATGTAAACCTTCTAGAAGCTGTGATTTTAAAAAATGGTGGAAGTAAGCTTTTCTTATTTCCGGATGCATGCGCAAACTATAGAAAGTCATTCTGACGTAGAATGTGCATACTTTGTTGATTCCATTTATGAAATAAAACACATTTTCTAAAAACTCGTCTTTTTTAAGAAATCGTGTAAACCTTCTAGAAGCTGTGATTTTAAAAATCGGTGGAAGTAATTTTTTCTTATTTCTGGACGCATGCGCAAACTATAGAAAGTCGTTATGAAGTAGAATGTGCATACTTTGTTGATTCCATTTTTGAAATAAAACACATTTTCAAAAAACTCGTGTTTTTTACGAAATCATGTAAACCTTCTAGAAGCTGTGATTTTAAAAAACGGTGGAAGTAAGCTTTTCTTATTTCCGGACGCATGCGCAAACTATAGAAAGTCGTTATGACGTAGAATGTACATACTTTGTAGATTCCATTTATGAAATAAAACACATTTTCACAAAACTCGTGTTTTTTACGAAATCATGTAAACCTTCTAGAAGCTGTGATTTTAAAAAACGGTGGAAGTAAGCTTTTCTTATATCCGGATACATGCGCAAACTATAGAATGTCATTATGACGTAGAATGTGCATACTTTGTTGATTCCATTTATGAAATAAAACACATTTTCTAAATACTCGTCTTTTTTAACAAATCATGTAAACCTTCTAGAAGCTGTGATTTTAAAAAACGGGGGAAGCAAGCTTTTCTTATTTCCAAACGCATGCGCAAACTATAGAAAGTCGTTATGACGAAGAATGTGCATACTTTGTAGATTCCATTTATGAAATAAAACACATTTTCTAAAAACTCATTTTTTTACGAAATCATGTAAACATACTAGAAGATGTGATTTTAAAAAACTGTGGAAGTAAGCTTTTCTTATTTCCGGTCGAATACGCAAACTATAGAAAGTCGTTATGACATAGAATGTGCATACTTTGTTGATTCCATTTATGTAATAAAACACATTTTCTAAAAACTCGCTTTTTTTACGAAATCATGTAAACCTTCTAGAAGCTGTGATTTTAAAAAACGGTGGAAGTAAGCTTTTCTTATTTCTGGACGCATGCGCAGACTATAGAAAGTCGTTATGAAGTAGAATGTGCATACTTTGTAGATTCCATTTATGAAATAAAACACATTTTCTAAAAACTCTTGTTTTTTACGAAATCATGTAAACCTTCTAGAAGCTGTGATTTTAAAAAACGGTGGAAGTAAGCTTTTCTTATTTCCGGACGCATGCGCAAACTATAAAAATTCATTATGACGTAGAATGTGCATACTTTGTTGATTCAATTTATTAAATAAAACACATTTTCTAAAAACTCTTGTTTTTTACGAAATCATGTAAAGCTTCTACAAGCTGTGATTTTAAAAAACATGGGAAGTAAGCTTTTCTTATTTCCAAACGAATGCGAAAACTATAAAAGTCGTTATGACGTAGAATGTGCATACTTTGTTGATTCAATTTATGAAATAAAACACATTTTCTAAAAACTCATGATTTTTAAGAAATCATGTAAACCTTCTAGAAGCTATGATTTTAAAAAACGGTGGAAGTAAGCTTTTCTTATTTCCGGACGCATGCACAAACTATAGAAAGTCGTTATGACGTAGAATGTGCATACTTTGTAGATTCCATTATATGAAATAAAACACATTTTCAAAAAACTTGTGTTTTTTACGAAATCATGTAAACCTTCTAGAAGCTATGATTTTAAAAAACAGTGGAAGTAAGTTTTTCTTATTTCCGGACGCATGCGCAAACTATAGAAAGTCATTATGATGTAGAATGTGCATACTTTGTTGATTCCATTTATGAAATAAAACAAATTTTCTAAAAACTCGTCTTTTTTAAAAAATCATGGAGAAGCTGTGATTTTAAAAAACGGGGGAAGTAAGCTTTTCTTATTTCCGGATGCATGCGCAAACTATAGAAAGTCGTTATGACGTAGAATGTGCATACTTTTTTGATTCCATTTATGAAATAAAACACATTTTCTAAAAACTCATGTTTTTTAAGAAACCATGTAAACCTTCTAGAAGCTGTGATTTTAAAAAACAGGGGAAGTAAGCTTTTCTTATTTCCGGACGCATGCTCAAACTATAGAAAGTTGTTATGACGTAGAATGTGCATACTTTGTACATTCCATTTATGAAATAAAACACATTTTCTAAAAACTCATGTTTTTTAAGAAATCATGTAAACCTTCTAGAAGCTGTGATTTTAAAAAACGGTGGAAGTAAGCTTTTCTTATTTCCGGACGAATGCGCAAACTATAGAAAGTCATTATGACGTAGAATGTGCATACTTTGTAGATTCCATTTATGAAATAAAACACATTTTCTAAAAACTCGTGTTTTTTACGAAATCATGTAAACCTTCTAGAAGCTGTGATTTTAAAAAACGGTGGAAGTAAGCTTTTCTTATTTCCGGACGCATGCGCAAACTATAGAAATTCGTTATGACGTAGAATGTGCATACTTTGTTGATTCAATTTATTAAATAACATACATTTTCTAAAAATTCTTGTTTTTTACGAAATCATGTAAACCTTCTAGAAGCTGAGATTTTAAAAAATGGGGGAAGTAAGCTTTTCCTATTTCCGAACGCATGCGCAAACTATAGAAAGTCATTATGACGTAGAATGTCCATACTTTGTTGATTCCATTTATGAAATAAAACACATTTTCTAAAAACTCGTGTTTTTTAAAAAATCATGTAGAAGCTGTTATTTTAAAAAACGGGGGAAGTAAGCTTTTCTTATTTCCGGATGCATGCGCAAACTATAGAAAGTCGTTATGACGAAGAATGTGCATAATTTGTAGATTCCATTTATGAAATAAAACACATTTTCCAAAAACTCGTGTTTTTTACGAAATCATGTAAACCTTCTAGAAGCTGTGATTTTAAAAAACAGTGGAAGTAAGCTTTTCTTATTTTTGGACGAATGCCCAAACTATAGAAAGTCATTATGACGTAGAATGTGCATACTTTGTAGATTCCATTTATGAAATAAAACACATTTTCTAAAAACTCGTGTTTTTTACGAAATCATGTAAACCTTCTAGAAGCTGTGATTTTAAAAAACGGTGGAAGTAAGCTTTTCTTATTTCCGGACGCATGCGCAAACTATAGAAATTCGTTATGACGTTGAATGTGCATACTTTGTTGATTCCATTTATGAAATAAATCACATTTTCAAAAAACTCGTGTTTTTTACGAAATCATGTAAACCTTCTAGAAGCTGTGATTTTAAAAAACGGTGGAACTAAGCTTTTCTTATTTCCGGACACATGTGCAAACTATAGAAAGTCGTTATGATGTAGAATGTGCATACTTTGTTGATTCCATTTATGACATAAAACACATTTTCTAAAAACTCGTGTTTTTTAACAAATCATGTAAACCTTATAGAAGCTGTGATTTTAAAAAACGGGGGAAGTAAGCTTTTCTTATTTCCGGACGCATGCGCAAACTATAGAAAGTCGTTATGACGTAGAATGTGCATACTTTGTAGATTCGATTGATAAAATAAAACACATTTTCTAAAAACTCGTGTTTTTTAAGAAATCATGTAAACGTTCTAGAAGCTGTGATTTTAAAAAATGGGGGAAGTAAGCTTTTCTTATTTCCAAACGCATGCGCAAACTATAGAAAGTCGTTATGACGTAGAATGTACATACTTTGTTGATTCTATTTAGGAAATAAAACACATTTTCTAAAAGCTCGAGTTTTTTAAGAAATCATGTAAACCTTCTAGAAGCTGTGATTTTAAAAAACGTGGGAAGTAAGCTTTTCTTATTTCCGGACGCATGCGCAAACTATAGAAAGTCGTTATGACTTAGAATGTGCATACTTTGTAGATTACATTTATGAAATAAAACACATTTTCTAAAAACTCGTGTTTTTTACGAAATCATGTAAACCTTCTAGAAGCTGTGATTTTAAAAAACGGGGGAAGTAAGCTTTTCTTATTTTCGGACGCATGCGGAAACTATAGAAAGTCGTTATGACGTAGAATGTGCATACTTTGTTGATTCCATTTATGAAATAAAACACATTTTCTAAAAACTCGTGTTTTTTACGAAATCATGTAAACCTTCTAGAAGCTGTGATTTTAAAAAACGGGGGAAGTAAGCTTTTCTTATTTCCAAACGCATGCGCAAACTATAGAAAGTCGTTATGACGTAGAATGTGCATACTTTGTTGATTCCATTTATGAAATAAAACAGATTTCCTAAAAACTCGTGTTTTTTAAGAAATCATGTAAAATTCTAGAAGCTGTGATTTTAGAAAACGGGGGAAGTAAGCTTTTCTTATTTCCAGACGCATGGGCAAACTATAGAAAGTCGTTATGACGTAGAATGTGCATACTTTGTTAATTGCATTTATGAAATAAAACACATTTTCTAAAAACTCGTGTTTTTTAAGAAATCATGTAAACCTTCTAGAAGCCGTGATTTTAAAAAACGGGGGAAGAAAGCTTTTCTTATTTCCGGATGCATGCGCAAACTATAGAAAGTCGTTATGACGTAGAATGTGCATACTTTGTTGATTCCGTTTATGAAATAAAACACATTTTCTAAAAACTCGTGTTTTTTAAGAAATCATGTAAACCTTCTAGAAGTTGTGATTTTAAAAAACGGGGAAAGTAAGCTTTTCTCATTTCCAAACGCATGCGCAAACTATAGAAAGTCGTTATGACGTAGAATGTGCATACTTTGTAGATTCCATTTATGAAATAAAGCACATTTTCTAAAAACAAGTGTTTTTTACGAAATCATGTAAACCTTCTAGAAGCTGTGATTTAAAAAAACGGTGGAAGTAAGCTTTTCTTAATTCCGGACGTATGCGCAAACTATACAAAGTCGTTATGACGTAGAATGTGCATACTTTGTTGATTCCATTTATGAAATAAAACACATTTTCTAAAAACTCGTGTTTTTTAACAAATCATGTAAACCTTCTAGAAGCTGTGATTTTAAAAAACTGGGGAAGTAAGCTTTTCTTTTTTCCAAACGCATGCGCAAACTGTAGAAAGTCGTTATGACGTAGAATGTGCATACTTTTTTGATTCCATTTATGAAATAAAACACATTTTCTAAAAACTCATGTTTTTTAAGAAACCATGTAAACCTTCTAGAAGCTGTGATTTTAAAAAACAGGGGAAGTAAGCTTTTCCTATTTCCGGACGCATCCTCAAACTATAGAAAGTTGTTATGACGTAGAATGTGCATACTTTGTACATTCCATTTATGAAATAAAACACATTTTCTAAAAACTCGTGTTTTTTAAGAAATCATGTAAACCTTCTAGAAGCTGTGATTTTAAAAAACGGTGGAAGTAAGCTTTTCTTATTTCCGGACGAATGCGCAAACTATAGAAAGTCATTATGACGTAGAATTTGCATACTTTGTAGATTCCATTTATGAAATAAAACACATTTTCTAAAAACTCGTGTTTTTTAAGAAATCATGTAAACCTTCTAGAAGCTGTGATTTTAAAAAACGGTTGAAGTAAGCTTTTCTTATTTCAAGACGCATGCGCAAACTATAGAAAGTCGTTATGACGTAGAATGTGCATACTTTTTTGATTCCATTTATGAAATAAAAAACATTTTCTAAAAACTGATGTTTTTTAAGAAACCATGTAAACCTTCTAGAAGCTGTGATTTTAAAAAACAGGGGAAGTAAGCTTTTCTTATTTCCGGACGCATGCTCAAACTATAGAAAGTTGTTATGACGTAGAATGTGCATACTTTGTACATTCCATTTATGAAATAAAACACATTTTCTAAAAACTAGTGTTTTTTAAGAAATCATGTAAACCTTCTAGAAGCTGTGATTTTAAAAAACGGTGGAAGTAAGCTTTTCTTATTTCCGGACGAATGCGCAAACTATAGAAAGTCATTATGACGTAGAATGTGCATACTTTGTAGATTCCATTTATGAAATAAAACACATTGTCTAAAAACTCGTGTTTTTTACGAAATCATGTAAACCTTCTAGAAGCTGTGATTTTAAAAAACGGTGGAAGTAAGCTTTTCTTATTTCCGGACGCATGCGCAAACTATAGAAATTCGTTATGACGTAGAATGTGCATACTTTGTTGATTCAATTTATTAAATAACACACATTTTCTAAAAATTCTTGTTTTTTACGAAATCATGTAAACCTTCTAGAAGCTGAGATTTTAAAAAATGGGGGAAGTAAGCTTTTCCTATTTCCGAACGCATGCGCAAACTATAGAAAGTCATTATGACGTAGAATGTCCATACTTTGTTGATTCCATTTATGAAATAAAACACATTTTCTAAAAACTCGTGTTTTTTAAAAAATCATGTAGAAGCTGTGATTTTAAAAAACGGGGGAAGTAAGCTTTTCTTATTTCCGGATGCATGCGCAAACTATAGAAAGTCGTTATGACGAAGAATGTGCATACTTTGTAGATTCCATTTATGAAATAAAACACATTTTCCAAAAACTCGTGTTTTTTACGAAATCATGTAAACCTTCTAGAAGCTGTGATTTTAAAAAACGGTGGAAGTAAGCTTTTCTTATTTTTGGACGAATGCCCAAACTATAGAAAGTCATTATGACGTAGAATGTGCATACTTTGTAGATTCCATTTATGAAATAAAACACATTTTCTAAAAACTCGTGTTTTTTACGAAATCATGTAAACCTTCTAGAAGCTGTGATTTTAAAAAACGGTGGAAGTAAGCTTTTCTTATTTCCGGACGCATGCGCAAACTATAGAAATTCGTTATGACGTTGAATGTGCATACTTTGTTGATTCCATTTATGAAATAAATCACATTTTCAAAAAACTCGTGTTTTTTACGAAATCATGTAAACCTTCTAGAAGCTGTGATTTTAAAAAACGGTGGAAGTAAGCTTTTCTTATTTCCGGACACATGTGCAAACTATAGAAAGTCGTTATGATGTAGAATGTGCATACTTTGTTGATTCCATTTATGACATAAAACACATTTTATAAAAACTCGTGTTTTTTAACAAATCATGTAAACCTTATAGAAGCTGTGATTTTAAAAAACGGGGGAAGTAAGCTTTTCTTATTTCCGGACGCATGCGCAAACTATAGAAAGTCGTTATGACGTAGAATGTGCATACTTTGTAGATTCGATTGATAAAATAAAACACATTTTCTAAAAACTCGTGTTTTTTAAGAAATCATGTAAACGTTCTAGAAGCTGTGATTTTAAAAAATGGGGGAAGTAAGATTTTCTTATTTCCAAACGCATGCGCAAACTATAGAAAGTCGTTATGACGTAGAATGTACATACTTTGTTGATTCTATTTAGGAAATAAAACACATTTTCTAAAAGCTCGAGTTTTTTAAGAAATCATGTAAACCTTCTAGAAGCTGTGATTTTAAAAAACGGGGGAAATAAGCTTTTCTTATTTCCGGACGCATGCGCAAACTATAGAAAGTCGTTATGACTTAGAATGTGCATACTTTGTAGATTACATTTATGAAATAAAACACATTTTCTAAAAACTCGTGTTTTTTACGAAATCATGTAAACCTTCTAGAAGCTGTGATTTTAAAAAACGGGGGAAGTAAGCTTTTCTTATTTTCGGACGCATGCGGAAACTATAGAAAGTCGTTATGACGTAGAATGTGCATACTTTGTTGATTCCATTTATGAAATAAAACACATTTTCTAAAAACTCGTGTTTTTTACGAAATCATGTAAACCTTCTAGAAGCTGTGATTTTAAAAAACGGGGGAAGTAAGCTTTTCTTATTTCCAAACGCATGCGCAAACTATAGAAAGTCGTTATGACGTAGAATGTGCATACTTTGTTGATTCCATTTATGAAATAAAACAGATTTCCTAAAAACTCGTGTTTTTTAAGAAATCATGTAAACCTTCTAGAAGCCGTGATTTTAAAAAACGGGGGAAGAAAGCTTTTCTTATTTCCGAATGCATGCGCAAACTATAGAAAGTCGTTATGACGTAGAATGTGCATACTTTGTAGATTCCATTTATGAAATAAAACACATTTTCTAAAAATTCGTGTTTTTTACAAAATCATGTAAACCTTCTAGAAGCTGTGATTTAAAAAAACGGTGGAAGTAAGCTTTTCTTATTTCCGGACACATGCGCAAACTGTAGGAAGTCGTTATGACGTAGAATGTGCATACTTTGTAGATTCCATTTATGAAATAAAGCACATTTTCTAAAAACAAGTGTTTTTTACGAAATCATGTAAACCTTCTAGAAGCTGTGATTTAAAAAAACGGTGGAAGTAAGCTTTTCTTAATTCCGGACGTATGCGCAAACTATACAAAGTCGTTATGACGTAGAATGTGCATACTTTGTTGATTCCATTTATGAAATAAAACACATTTTCTAAAAACTCATGTTTTTTAACAAATCATGTAAACCTTCTAGAAGCTGTGATTTTAAAAAACTGGGGAAGTAAGCTTTTCTTTTTTCCAAACGCATGCGCAAACTGTAGAAAGTCGTTATGACGTAGAATGTGCATACTTTTTTGATTCCATTTATGAAATAAAACACATTTTCTGAAAACTCATGTTTTTTAAGAAACCATGTAAACCTTCTAGAAGCTGTGATTTTAAAAAACAGGGGAAGTAAGCTTTTCCTATTTCCGGACGCATCCTCAAACTATAGAAAGTTGTTATGACGTAGAATGTGCATACTTTGTACATTCCATTTATGAAATAAAACACATTTTCTAAAAACTCGTGTTTTTTAAGAAATCATGTAAACCTTCTAGAAGCTGTGATTTTAAAAAACGGTGGAAGTAAGCTTTTCTTATTTCCGGACGAATGCGCAAACTATAGAAAGTCATTATGACGTAGAATTTGCATACTTTGTAGATTCCATTTATGAAATAAAACACATTTTCTAAAAACTCGTGTTTTTTAAGAAATCATGTAAACCTTCTAGAAGCTGTGATTTTAAAACACGGTTGAAGTAAGCTTTTCTTATTTCAAGACGCATGCGCAAACTATAGAAAGTCGTTATGACGTAGAATGTGCATACTTTTTTGATTCCATTTATGAAATAAAACACATTTTCTAAAAACTGATGTTTTTTAAGAAACCATGTAAACCTTCTAGAAGCTGTGATTTTAAAAAACAGGGGAAGTAAGCTTTTCTTATTTCCGGACGCATGCTCAAACTATAGAAAGTTGTTATGACGTAGAATGTGCATACTTTGTACATTCCATTTATGAAATAAAACACATTTTCTAAAAACTCGTGTTTTTTAAGAAATCATGTAAACCTTCTAGAAGCTGTGATTTTAAAAAACGGTGGAAGTAAGCTTTTCTTATTTCCGGACGAATGCGCAAACTATAGAAAGTCATTATGACGTAGAATGTGCATACTTTGTAGATTCTATTTATGAAATAAAGCACATTTTCTAAAAACAAGTGTTTTTTATGAAATCATGTAAACCTTCTAGAAGCTGTGATTTAAAAAAACGGTGGAAGTAAGCTTTTCTTAATTCCGGACGTATGCGCAAACTATACAAAGTCGTTATGACGTAGAATGTGCATACTTTGTTGATTCCATTTATGAAATAAAACACATTTTCTAAAAACTCGTGTTTTTTAACAAATCATGTAAACCTTCTAGAAGCTGTGATTTTAAAAAACGGGGGAGGTAAGCTTTTCTTATTTCCAAACGCATGCGCAAACTATAGAAAGTCGTTATGACGTAGAATGTGCATACTTTGTTGATTCCCTTTAAGAAATAAAACACATTTTCTAAAAACTCTTGTTTTCTAAGAAAATCATGTAAACCTTCTAGAAGCTGTGATTTTAAAAAATGGGGGAAGTAAGCTTTTCTTATTTCCAAATGCATGCGAAAACTATAGAAAGTCGTTATGACGTAGAATGTGCATACTTTGCTGATTCGATTTATGAAATAAAACACATTTTCTTAAAACTCGTGTTTCTTAAGAAACCATGTAAACCTTCTAGAAGCTGTGATTTTAAAAAATGGGGGAAGTAAGCTTTTCTTATTTCCAAACGCATGCGCAAACTATAGAAAGTCGTTATGACGTAGAATGTGCATACTTTGTTGATTCCATTTATGAAATAAAATACATTTTCTAAAAACTCGTGTTTTTTAAGAAATCATGTAAACCTTCTAGAAGCTGTGATTTTAAAAAACGGGGGAAGTAAGGTTTTCTTATTTCCAAACGCATGCGCAAACTATAGAAAGTCATTATGACGTAGACTGTACATACTTTGTTGATTCTATTTATGAAATAAAACACATTTTCTAAAAGCTCGTGTTTTTTAAGAAATCATGTAAACCTTCTAGAAGCTGTGATTTTAAAAAACGGGGGAAGTAAGCTTTTCTTATTTCCGGACGCATGCGCAAACTATAGAAAGTCGTTATGACTTAGAATGTGCATACTTTGTAGATTACATTTATGAAATAAAACACATTTTCTAAAAACTCATGTTTTTTACGAAATCATGTAAACCTTCTAGAAGCTGTGATTTTAAAAAAAGGGGGAAGTAAGCTTTTCTTATTTTCGGACGCATGCGGAAACTATAGAAAGTCGTTATGACGTAGAATGTGCATACTTTGTTGATTCCATTTATGAAATAAAACACATTTTCTAAAAACTCGTGTTTTTTACGAAATCATGTAAACCTTCTAGAAGCTGTGATTTTAAAAAACGGGGGAAGTAAGGTTTTCTTATTTCCAAACGCATGCGCAAACTATAGAAAGTCATTATGACGTAGAATGTGCATACTTTGTTGATTCCATTTATGAAATAAAACAGATTTCCTAAAAACTCGTGTTTTTTAAGAAATCATGTAAACCTTCTAGAAGCTGTGATTTTAAAAAACGGGGGAAGTAAGCTTTTCTTATTTCCGGACGCATGCGCAAACTATAGAAAGTCGTTATGATGTAGAATGTGCATACTTTGTTAATTGCATTTATGAAATAAAACACATTTTCTAAAAACTCATGTTTTTTAAGAAATCATGTAAACCTTCTAGAAGCCGTGATTTTAAAAAACGGGGGAAGTAAGCTTTGTTGAGATTTTGTAACTTCAAAGAATATTATATTTGTACTTTATTATTCCGGAGATGTTTCATTCCTCCGTGAAGATCTTATTGTATATCCGGAGATGTTTATTCCTCCGTCGGAATGTGGTAACTCGGGTTATTAGACTTCCCTAGTAGGGGTCGGCCCTGTATGTGTTATGTGGGTCAAAGGGTTATTAGACCACCCTGGAGGGGTTGGCCCAGTGGGGTATTTAACCTATTGGTTAAATACGAGCCTACGTGTACTTGTGTAAAATACATATCAGAGTAGTGTATAAATAGAGGAGGTGTGTTCCTCATTATACACACTCACTCACTTGAGAAAGGCGCATTTGTGGAGGAGAGGTCTGCTATGGAGGAGAAGGAGCTTATGCTCAGGGTTTGCATCTTTGTATATTGCTGGTCATCTATATTGAGGAAGCTTTGCTGGGTTTTCTACCCCATGAGGGTTTCCCAGGATAAATCTCTGTCTCTTGTGTTTATGCTATGCTTGTTGTTTCTTCAGTGATCCTGTATATGCTATTATTGTGAAATGGAATGTAATGCTGCTATTTTATGTCTTAGCATATTGAATTTTAACATGGTATCAGAGCTGACCTGAAGGAAGACAAGGTATGGCACTAAAGACACTTGCTTTACTTACGACAATTTGAAGGTTAGGGTTTTACATAGCAAAAACCAGTCATCATATCACTTTCTCTATAAATCCGTTTTGGCAAATTTTTCGGATCTGAAATTGTTACAGGACGAAGATAAAATCTCCAGGTACCTTGTGTCCAAAGGACAACCTCTAGATCGTTGTACTTTGTGATTTATGATCTGTACAATATAGGGTTTCTGCCTCTTCCAGATCTGAGTCAAAATCAGGTGACCTTGGGAAAAAGGTCATATCTTGGGCTAGGAAGCTCCAAATGAAATTTCGTAAAAAGTGACAGGTATTACATAGTCTGCACTATCTCAGAAAACGTTTTCAGAGGCCGAAGTTGAACCAGTGACACGTGGCACTCCGTACAAGTGCGCTCTCCTGTATTATCCCATAAACAGGTCACGTTGCGACACTTGGCATAAATCTCTCTCAGAAAATCCAATTGAGGTCAGACCTATCAGGATGGAAAGATAACAGGCCGGTCTATCTCAGAAAACGTTTTTAGAGGCCGAAGGTCAAACAGTGACACGTGGAACGCCGTACAAGTTCGCTCTCCTGTATTTTCCCAAAACAGGTCACGTTGCGACATTTGGCATAACTCTCTCTCAGAGAATCCAATTGAGGTCAGACCTGTTAGGATGGAAAGATAACAGGTCAGGCTATCTCAGGAAACTTTTTCAGACCCTGTGGATCAAAAATTTCAGAGTTACACCAGAAACAATCAGGTACATATTTCTGTCAAAACAGAATTATTTTTTGGTACCTTCATTCATGACTTCCGGAATTTAGGGCTTTGGAGAAAGTTGGAATTTTTGTAATCGGAGACCACGGCTGGATGCTACTCATCAAAATAGAAATTTAGAGACCAAGATCAGAATTTTTGGTTGGGAAGAAGGCCGGGCTTGATTAGACCCTAGTTCGGGACTTTGATCAGAAAAGCGGAAAATTAGGGCTTCTGTAAAAATGGGAAATTTTGAAATCTGTGACCACGGCTGGAAGCTCCTCAGAAAAATAGAAGCTTAGAGCTTTGGATCAAACTTTTTGATGGGGAAAAAGAGTGGGATTCATCAAACCCCAGTTCAGGGTCACGTCCAGTGAATCCGAAAGTTTCAAAGGCAAAATTAAGGAGTAAAACTTTGCAGTTTTCAAATTCTGAATATATCAGTTTGATCAGCTCATCAAGGCGCATATCTCTAATCTTTCGGAAGTTTGAAATTCAAAGTTTGAATTTTTGGGGTTTCTCTAACAAACCCATATCCAGCTCCAGGTCCAGTTCTTGCAAATCAAGTGGATAGTGTTAATCCTAGAAGAAGATGGATTGGTCACCTACATAAGTGAAGGAGTTCATGTTTCAGAGGGAGATGAGGCTAAGGCTTTACATAAGGAGATTACAAGCGATCTCGACAGGTATGACTCATCGAGGTATGTTTTGAGATTTGTTCATGATTAAGTTTATGGTATGTTTGTCTTCATGTTATTACAGTTAGTACAATCTTGATTTTAGATTTGTTGTATCACCTTAACAAAATTATGAATGCATGATAGAAGATATTCATTGGTTAGGGTGTTGACACTTATGATTGTACTAATGCATTATGGTGTTGTGTGAGGTTGAGGTTGTCTGCTAACAAGATACAGGTACATCACAAAAGACAAATCAGGCTCCATGACCATGAAAACATGAAGACAAAGACTCATCCATAATCTTTGTTCTACTTACGAGGTATGTATGACTTTGTTATATTATGCTTAACCTATGAGACATGCAGGTTCTAGCTCAGGATCTCTAAATCATTGAATAGGTTGTCTAGGTATGTTGTACATAACCAAGTAGGTATACTAATCCAGGTATGTTTCCCATGAATCTTACCTTGTGTTAGGATCCCTTATATAAGTATACTTGGAATGATTGGTTATGCTTATTCATAAAGTTAGTAATCAAGGGATTATGCATATTATATCTTTTATGCAGACTTCCCTGAAATATTGAATACTAATGTTTATTAACTATAATCATGACTATACGTTTTCAAGATTATTTAGTACTATAATGTTTTGATAGCATTTAGAATATACTAATGAGTGTATGTTTGTGTATGAGATCATGAGGATGACTCTTGAGCATGCACAGTGGTACAGAATGAATAGAAGTTCAAAAGACATACAGAAGATCAAGCGGGAGGCAGCCACACAAACATAAAAGATAAGTATTTGAGTTGCTATTTGAAATAGTAATGATATTGCCTGCATGCATATTTGTATTCCTAGAACATATAATGCTGAGTGTAAACATTCATAGAGCATTGAACAGTATACAACTAATGTGCATTTGTTTGGACAAACATTCCATTGTTGCTTGTCTTGAATGAAACCTCTTTGCTGACATGCTGAGAGTTGTGCACACTCTCGATAGTATGTTCTGGTAGAGATGGAAGGCATCTAGATAGCCATTGTATGCATACAGGATATGGGAAAGTGTTGTGCCAAAGTATTGGTCAAAATAGTTGCATCACTATGTAAATGATATCTGTATGCATAATGGGTTATCTTTTGATGATTATGAAGTATTACTAATCATGTACTTAATTTTGATTTGTAGGAAAGGTCATGAAGAATGATGGACACCGTACAAGTGGTGGATGTTCAAACAAGAAGATTTACAAATCAAACAAAATATAGAAGGCTCATGGCTAGAAGATTCTCTTAGAAAGGGGAAGAGAATCACGACAAGATGTTTGCTCCAAGTATGGTGTAATTAAAGAAGAAGTATGAATCAGGTTCTGTATAGGTACCTAGGATCGATAATAATTTGATAAGCTTAATGATCACCATGGGTGATGTGGATGTCAACCTTTGCTACAAGGTTGAATATGATACACATATGACATGGATGCAAGAAGGAACTCACCACAAAGTTCGAATGATATTGAGGCTCATATCAGTAGACCCATCTAACGAGAGATGGCACAGATAGATATGCAGAAGATCATTCAATGCGGAAATGAAAAATGAAAGATCTCAAATTGATGCTTTACTTCCTAGGTCTGGAAGTATGGCAAGGCTCAGAAGGAATATTTCTCAACCAGGGAAAGTATGATGAGAAATATGACTTGAGGTGTTGGAATGGCCACTCTTATGGATTCCAACTTGAAGCTGTTAGGGGATAACTCATCAGAGTTAGTGGATATAACTCTGTACAATCAATTTATTGGGTCTTTGATATATCTAACATATACTAGGTTAGATATATGCTTTGTTATGAACACCTTGAGTTAGTATCTAGTGGAAACTAGATGTGTTTACCTGATAGTTGCAAAGTATGTGATGAGGCACATAAAGGACACGATAGAATTTGATCTATGCTATCTTGAAGATCATGACTTCAGATGGCTATTCAGATTCTGTTTGGGCAGGAAGTGTATCAGACAAGAAGAACACATCGAGAGGATGTTATTGTCTGGTATTAGCCATGATCTCGTGGTTTAGCTGGAAGCAGTCTAGTGTGGCTCTCAGCACAAGCGGAATATATGACTGCTTGCTCTGCTAGTTGTGAAGAAGTTTGGCTTTAGGATTGTTTGACTTAGAGATAGAACCAACTGAGATCCTATGTGATATTTAGAGTTGTATCAAGATGACATAGAATCTAGTGTTCCATGATAAGTCAAAGAACATAGGGAACTAACAAGATATGACACAGAAAGGAACTCTAAAAGTTTGAATTTGTAACAGGTTACCGTTGTACTAACCAAGCCTCTACGTCAAGTGAAGAAGTTACCAACCAAACCTCTGTATCGAGTGAAGTTTGAATACTTCCGAGACAAGCTTGGTGTAGTTCAAAAGGACCCTCCTCGAAAGGGGGAGTAGTATAGTCACTACTTATGAGATTGTCTCATCAAACAACAAGGTCGTTGATGAGGTAATCTGTTCTCTACACCCAGTTACTTAGAAATATTTAGATTTAGGACTCTTATACTTAGAATACTTAGCTTTACTAATACATGCTAGTTGTGATGTATACATGTTTTGATGTTAGATGTATTAGTAAGAATACATGCTAGTTGTGATGTATACATGTTTTGGTGTGATGTATACATGTTTTGGTGTATTAGTAAGAATACATGCTAGTTGTGATGTATACATGTTTTGATGTTAGATGTATTAGTAAGAATACATGCTAGATGTGATGTATACATGTTTTGATGTATTAGTAAGAATACATGCTAGTTGTGATGTATACATGTTTTGGTGTGATGTATACATGTTTTGATGTATTGGTGAGAATACATGCTAATGTGATAACTGCTCTTGTATAGATGAGAATACAGAAAGGGATTGGATCATCCCTGGACTTTCAGTCCTAAAGAGAGCCGTAGACGTGAAGTCTTCGAGAATGAAGTCCTTGGCGGACTTGAGGGGATTGGATCATCCCTGGACTTTCAGTCCTAAAGAGAGCCGTAGACGTGAGGTCTCCGAGAATGAAGTCCTTAGTGGACAGTTGAGGGGATTGGATCATCCCTGGACTTTCAGTCCTAAAGAGAGCCGTAGACGTGAGGTCTCCGAGAATGAAGTCCTTGGTGGACTTGAGGGGATTGGATCATCCCTGGACTTTCAGTCCTAAAGAGAGTTGTAGACGTGAGGTCTCCGAGAATGAAGTCCTTGGTGGACTTGAGGGGATTGGATCATCCCTGGACTTTCAGTCCTAAAGAGAGCCGTAGACGTGAGGTCTCCGAGAATGAAGTCCTTAGTGGACAGTTGAGGGGATTGGGATCATCCCTGGACTTTCAGTCCTAAAGAGAGCCGTAGACGTAAGGTCTCCGAGAATGAAGTCCTTAGTGGACAGTTGAGGGGATTGTGATCATCCCTGGACTTTCAGTCCTAAAGAGAGCCGTAGACGTAAGGTCTCCGAGAATGAAGTCCTTAGTGGACAGTTGAGGGGATTGGGATCATCCCTGGACTTTCAGTCCTAAAGAGAGCCGTAGACGTAAGGTCTCCGAGAATGAAGTCCTTAGTGGACAGTTGAGGGGATTGGGATCATCCCTGGACTTTCAGTCCTAAAGAGAGCCGTAGACGTGAGGTCTTCGATAATGAAGGGATTGGGATCATTCCTGGACTTCGGTCCGAAAGAAGAGCCGTAGACGTATGTCTCCGATAATGAAGGGATTGGGATCATTCCTGGACTTCGGTCCGAAAGAAGAGCCGTAGACATATGTCTCCGATAATCAAGGGATTGGGATCATTCCTAGACTTTGGTCCGAAAGAAGAGCCGTAGACGTATGTCTCCGATAATGAAGGGATTGGGATCATTCCTGGACTTTGGTCCGAAAGAAGAGCCGTAGACGTATGTCTCCGATAATGAAGGGATTGGGATCATTCCTGGACTTCGGTCCGAAAGAAGAGCCGTAGACGTATGTCTCCGATAATGAAGGGATTGGGATCATTCCTGGACTTTGGTCCGAAAGAAGAGCCGTAGACGTATGTCTCCGATAATGAAGGGATTGGGATCATTCCTGGACTTCGGTCCGAAAGAAGAGCCGTAGACGTATGTCTCCGATAATGAAGGGATTGGCATCATTCCTGGACTTCGGTCCGAAAGAAGAGCCGTAGACGTATGTCTCCGATAATGAAGGGATTGGGATCATTCCTGGACTTCGGTCCGAAAGAAGAGCCGTAGACGTATGTCTCCGATAATGAAGGGATTGGGATCATTCCTGGACTTCAGTCCGAAAGAAGAGCCGTAGACGTATGTCTCCAATAATGAAGGGATTGGGATCATTCCTGGACTTCAGTCTGAAAGAAGAGCCGTAGACGTATGTCTTCGAGAATGAAGGGATTGGATCATTCCTGGACTTAAGTCCGAAAGAAGAGCCGTAGACGTATGTCTTCGATAATGATAGGACTGGATCGTCCCTGGACTTCGGTTCAAAAGGTACATGACTGGTTTACATCATTCCTTGACGATGCCGATGATCGTGTGATGACGATGCTGATGATCGTATGATGACGATGCTGATGATCGTGTGATAACGATGCCGATGATCGTGTGATGACGATGCTGATGATCGTATGATGAGGATGTTGATGATCGTATGATGACGATGCTGATGATCGTGCTGTGATGATGCTGATGATCGTATGATGACGATGCTGATGATCGTGTGATGACGATGCTGATGACGATACTGATGATCGTATGATGACGATGCTGATGATCGTGTGATGACGATGCTGATGATCGTGTGATGACGATGCTGATGACGATGCTGATGATCGTATGATGACGATGCTGATCGTGCTGCTATTGATAGTGTGATGATGATGCTGCTGATCGTGTGATTACGATGCTGATGATCGTAATGCTGATATTGATGTTGACATTGATGTACCAATAACTGTTTGAGTTACTGATGAAGACAAATTGAAGAAAGCTTCCAATGATTTATAGATGTATCATGTATGATGTTGATGACTCCTTGCTCGTGCAGATGTTGTTATAATATCCTTCTCGTTAAGGGGGAGTGTTGAGATTTTGTAACTTCAAAGAATATTATATTTGTACTTTATTATTCCGGAGATGTTTCATTCCTCCGTGAAGATCTTATTGTATATCCAGAGATGTTTATTCCTCCGTCGGAATGTGGTAACTCGGGTTATTAGACTTCCCTAGTAGGGGTCGGCCCTGTATGTGTTATGTGGGTCAAAGGGTTATTAGACCACCCTAGAGGGGTCGGCCCAGTGGGGTATTTAACCTATTGGTTAAATACGAGCCTACGTGTACTTGTGTAAAATGCATATCAGAGTAGTGTATAAATAGAGGAGGTGTGTTCCTCATTATACACACTCACTCACTTGAGAAAGGCGCATTTGTGGAGGAGAGGTCTGCTATGGAGGAGAAGGAGCTTATGCTCAGGGTTTGCATCTTTGTATATTGCTGGTCATCTATATTGAGGAAGCTTTGCTGGGTTTTCTACCCCATGAGGGTTTCCCAGGATAAATCTCTGTCTCTTGTGTTTATGCTATGCTTGTTGTTTCTTCAGTGATCCTGTATATGCTATTATTGTGAAATGGAATGTAATGCTGCTATTTTCTGTCTTAGCATATTGAATTTTAACAAGCTTTTCTTATTTCCGGATGCATGCGCAAACTATAGAAAGTCGTTATGACGTAGAATGTGCATACTTTGTAGATTCCATTTATGAAATATAACACATTTTCTAAAAATTCGTGTTTTTTACAAAATCATGTAAACCTTCTAGAAGCTGTGATTTAAAAAAACGGTGGAAGTAAGCTTTTCTTATTTCGGGACACATGTGCAAACTGTAGGAAGTCGTTATGACGTAGAATGTGCATACTTTGTAGATTCCATTTATGAAATAAAGCACATTTTCTAAAAACAAGTGTTTTTTACGAAATCATGTAAACCTTCTAGAAGCTGTGATTTAAAAAAACGGTGGAAGTAAGCTTTTCTTAATTCCGGACGTATGCGCAAACTATACAAAGTCGTTATGACGTAGAATGTGCATACTTTGTTGATTCCATTTATGAAATAAAACACATTTTCTAAAAACTCGTGTTTTTTAACAAATCATGTAAACCTTCTAGAAGCTGTGATTTTAAAAAACGGGGGAAGTAAGCTTTTCTTATTTCCAAACGCATGCGCAAACTATAGAAAGTCGTTATGACGTAGAATGTGCATACTTTTTTGATTCCATTTATGAAATAAAACATATTTTCTAAAAACTCATGTTTTTTAAGAAACCATGTAAACCTTCTAGAAGCTGTGATTTTAAAAAACAGGGGAAGTAAGCTTTTCTTATTTCCGGACGCATGCTCAAACTATAGAAAGTTGTTATGACGTAGAATGTGCATACTTTGTACATTCCATTTATGAAATAAAACACATTTTCTAAAAACTCGTGTTTTTTAAGAAATCATGTAAACCTTCTAAACGCTGTGATTTTAAAAAACGGGGGAAGTAAGCTTTTCTTATTTCCAAACGCGTGCGCAAACTATAGAAAGTCGTTATGATGTAGAATGTGCATACTCTGTAGATTGCATTTATGAAATAAAACACATTTTCCAAAAACTCATGTTTTTTACAAAATCATGTAAACCTTCTAGAAGCTGTGATTTTAAAAAATGGGGGAAGTAAGCTTTTCTTATTTCCGGACGCATGCGGAAACTATAGAAAATCGTTATGACGTAGAATGTGCATACTTTGTTGATTCCATTTATGAAATAAAACACATTTTCTAAAAACTCGTGTTTTTTACGAAATCATGTAAACCTTCTAGAAGCTGTGATTTTAAAAAACGGGGGAAGTAAGCTTTTCTTATTTCCAAACGCATGCGCAAACTATAGAAAGTCGTTATGACGTAGAATGTGCATACTTTGTTGATTCCATTTATGAAATAAAGCACATTTTCTAAAAACAAGTGTTTTTTACGAAATCATGTAAACCTTCTAGAAGCTGTGATTTTAAAAAACGGTGGAAGTAATTTTTTCTTATTTCCAGACGCATGCACAAACAATAGAAAGTCGTTATGAAGTAGAATGTGCATACTTTGTTGATTCCATTTATGAAATAAAACACATTTTCTAAAAACTCGTGTTTTTTACGAAATCATGTAAACCTTCTAGAAGCTGTGATTTTAAAAAACGGTGGAAGTAAGCTTTTCTTATTTACGGACGCATGCGCAAACTATAGAAAGTCGTAATGACGTATAATGTGCATACTTTGTTGATTCCATTTATTAAATAAAACACATTTTCTAAAAACTCGTGTTTTTTACGAAATCATGTAAACCTTCTAGAATCCGTGATTTTAAAAAATGGTGGAAGTAAGCTTTTCTTATTTCCGGACGAATGCGCAAACTGTAGAAAGTCGTTATGACGTAGAATGTGCATACTTTGTTGATTCCATTTATGAAATAAAACACATTTTCTAAAAACTCGGGTTTTTTAAGAAGTCATGTAAACCTTCTAGAAGCTATGATTTTTAAAAATGGTGGAAGTAAGCTTTTCTTTTTTCCGGATGAATGTGCAAACTATAGAAAGTCGTTATGACGTAGAATGTGCATACTTTGTAGATTCCATTTATGAAATAAAACACATTTTCTAAAAACTCGTGTTTTTTAAGAAATCATGTAAACCTTCTGGAGGCTGTGATTTTAAAAAGCGGGGGAAGTAAGCTTTTCTTATTTCCAAACGCATGCGCACACTATAGAAAGTCGTTATGACATATAATGTGCATACTTTGTTGATTCCATTTATGAAATAAAACACATTTTCTAAAAACTCGTGTTTTTTAAGAAATCATGTAAACCTTCTGGAAGCTGTGATTTTAAAAAACGGGGGAAGTAAGCTTTTCTTATTTTCGGACGCGTGCGGAAACTACAGAAATTCCTTATGACGTAGAACGTGCATACTTTGTTGATTCCATTTATGAAATAAAACACATTTTCTAAAAACTCGTGTTTTTTACGAAATCATGTAAACCTTCTAGAAGCTGTGATTTTAAAAAACGGTGGAAGTAAGCTTTTCTTATATCCGGACGAATGCGCAAACTATAGAAAGTCGTTATGACGTAGAATGTGCATACTTTGTAGATTCCATTTATGAAATAAAACACATTTTCTAAAAACTCGTGTTTTTTACGAAATCATGTAAACCTTCTAGAAGCTGTGATTTTAAAAAACGGGGGAAGTAAGCTTTTCTTATATCCAAACGCATGCGCAAACTATAGAAAGTCGTTATGACCTAGAATGTGCATACTTTGTAGATTCCATTTATGAAATAAAACACATTTTCTAAAAACTCGTGTTTTTTAAGAAATCATGTAAACCTTCTAGAAGCTGTGATTTTAAAAAAAGGGGGAAGTAAGCTTTTCTTATTTCCAAACGCATGCGCAAATAATAGAAAGTCGCTATGACGTAGAATGTGCATAGTTTGTTGATTCCATTTATGAAATAAAACACATTTTCTAAAAACTCGTGCTTTTTAAGAAATCATGTAAACTTTCTAGAAGCTGTGATTTTAAAAAACGGGGGAAGTATGCTTTTCTTATTTCCAAACGCATGCGCAAACTATAGAAAGTCGTTATGACGTAGAATGTGCATACTTTGTAGATTCCATTTATGAAATAAAACACATTTTCTAAAAACTCGTGTTTTTTACGAAATCATGTAAACCTTCTAGAAGCTGTGATTTTAAAAAACGGTGGAAGTAAGCTTTTCTTATTTCCGGATGCCTGCGCAAACTTTAGAAAGTCGTTATGACGTAGAATGTACAAACTTATTTGATTCCATTTATGAAATAAAACACATTTTCTAAAAACTCATGTTTTTTACGAAATGATGTAAACCTTCTAGAAGCTGTGATTTTAAAAAACGGTCGAAGTAAGCTTTTCTTATTTCCGGACGAATGCGCAAACTATAGAAAGTCGTTATGACTTAGAATGTGCATACTTTGTTGATTCCATTTATGAAATAAAACACATTTTCGAAAAACTCGTGTTTTTTAAGAAATCTTGTAAACCTTCTAGAAGCTGTGATTTTAAAAATCGGTGGAAGTAAGCTTTTCTTATTTCCGGACGCATGCGCAAACTATAGAAATTTGTTATGACGTGGAATGTGCATACTTTGTTGATTCCCTTTATGAAATAAAACACATTTTCTAAAAACTCGTGTTTTTTAAGAAATCATGTAAACCTTCTAGAAGCTGTGATTTTAAAAAACGGGGGAAGTAAGCTTTTCTTATTTCCAAACGCATGCGCAAACTATAGAAAGTCATTATGACGTAGAATGTGCATACTTTGTTGATTCAATTTATGAAATAAAACACATTTTCTAAAAACTCGTGTTTTTTAAGAAATCATGTAAACCTTCTAGAATCCGTGATTTTAAAAAATGGTGGAAGTAAGCTTTTCTAATTTCCGGACGCATGCGCAAAATATAGAATGTCGTTATGAAGTAGAATGTGCATACTTTGTTGATTCTATTTATGAAATAAAACACATTTTCTAAAAACTCGTGTTTTTTAAGAAATCTTGTAAACCTTCTAGAAGCTGTGATTTTTAAAAACGGGGGAAGTAAGCTTTTCTTATTTCCAAACGCATGCACAAACTATATAAAGTCGTTATGACGTAGAATGTGCATACTTTTTTGATTCCATTTATGAAATAAAACATATTTTCTAAAAACTCGTGTTTTTTAAGAAACCATGTAAACCTTCTAGAAGCTGTGATTTTAAAAAACGGGGAAGTAAGCTTTTCTTATTTCTGGACGCATGCGCAAACTATAGAAAGTCGTTATGACGTAGAATGTGCATACTTTGTTGATTCCATTTATGAAAAAAAACACATTTTCTAAAAATTCGTGTTTTTTAACAAATCATGGAAACCTTCTAGAAGCTGTGATTTTAAAAAATGGTGGAAGTAAGCTTTTCTTATTTCCAAACGCATGCGGAAACTATAGAAAGTCGTTTGACATAGAATGTGCATACTTTCTTCATTCCATTTATGAAATAAAACACATTTTCTAAAAACTCGTGTTTTTTAAGAAATCATGTAAACCTTCTAGAAGCTGTGATTTTAAAAAATGGGGGAAGTAAGCTTTTCTTATTTCCAAACGCATGCACAAACTATAGAAAGTCGTTATGACGTAGAATGTGCATACTTTGTTGATTCCATTTAAGGAATAAAACAAATTTTCTAAAAACTCGTGTTTTTTACGAAATCATGTAAACCTTCTAGAAGCTGTGATTTTAAAAAACGGGGGAAGTAAGCATTCTTATTTCCAAACGCATGCGCAAACTATAGAAAGTCGTTATGACCTAGAATGTGCATACTTTGTAGATTCCATTTATGAAATAAAACACATTTTCTAAAAACTCGTGTTTTTTATGAAATCATGTAAACCTTCTAGAAGCTGTGATTTTAAAAAACGATGGAAGTAAGCTTTTCTTATTTCCGGACGCATGCGCAAACTATAGAAATTCGTTATGACGTAGAATGTGCAGACTTTGTTGATTCCATTTATGAAATAAAACACAGTTTCTAAAAACTCGTGTTTTTTAACAAATAATGTAAACCTTCTAGAAGCTGTGATTTTAAAAAACGGGGGAAGTAAGCTTTTCTTATTTCCAAACGCATGCACAAACTATAGAAAGTATTTATGATGTAGAATGTGCATACTTTGTTGATTCCATTTATGTAATAAAACACATTTTCTAAAAACTCGTGTTTTTTAAGAAATCATGTAAACCTTCTAGAAGCTGTCATTTTAAAAAACGGTGGAAGTAAGCTTTTCTTATTTCCAAATGCATGCGCAAACTATAGAAAGTCGTTATGACGTAGAATGTGCATACTTTGCTGATTCGATTTATGAAATAAAACACATTTTCTAAAAACTCATGTTTTTTACGAAATCATGTAAACCTTCTAGAAGCTGTGACTTTAAAAAACGGTGGAAGTAAGCTTTTCTTATTTCCGGACGAATGCGCAAACTATAGAAAGTCGTTATGACTTAGAATGTGCATACTTTGTTGATTCCATTTATGAAATAAAACACATTTTCTAAAAACTCGTGTTTTTTAAGAACTCTTGTAAACCTTCTAGAAGCTGTGATTTAAAAAATCGGAGGAAGTAAGCTTTTCTTATTTCCGGACGCATGCGCAAACTATAGAAAGTCGTTATGACGTAGAATGTGCATACTTTGTTGATTCCCTTTATGAAATAAAACACATTTTCTTAAAACTCGTGTTTTCCAAGAAATCATGTAAACCTTCTAGAAGCTGTGATTTTAAAAAACGGGGGAACTAAGCTTTTCTTATTTCCAAACGATGCGCAAACTATAGAAAGTCGTTATGAAGTAGAATGTGCATACTTTGTTGATTCCATTTATGAAATAAAACACATTCTCTAAAAACTCGTGTTTTTTAAGAAATCATGTAAACCTTCTAGAAGCTGTGATTTTAAAAAACGGGGGAAGTAAGCTTTTCTTATTTCCAAACGCATGCGCAAACTATAGAAAGTCATTATGACGTAGAATGTGCATACTTTGTTGATTCAATTTATGAAATAAAACACATTTTCTAAAAACTCGTGTTTTTTAAGAAATCATGTAAACCTTCTTGAATCCGTGATTTTAAAAAATGGTGGAAGTAAGCTTTTCTTATTTCCGGACGCATGCGCAAACTATAGAAAGTCGTTATGAAGTAGAATGTGCATACTTTGTTGATTCTATTTATGAAATAAAACACTTTTTCTAAAAACTCGTGTTTTTTAAGAAATCATGTAAACCTTCTCGAAGCTGTGATTTTAAAAAACGGGGGAAGTAAGTTTTTCTTATTTCCAAACGCATGCACAAACTATAGAAAGTCGTTTTGACGTAGAATTTGCATACTTTTTTCATTCCATTTATGAAATAAAACACATTTTCTAAAAACTCGTGTTTTTTAAGAAATCATGTAAACCTTCTAGAAGCTGTGATTTTAAAAAACGGAGGAAGTAAGCTTTTCTTATATCCGGACGCATGCGCAAACTATAGAAATACGTTATGACGTAGAATGTGCATACTTTGTTGATTCCATTTATGAAATAAAACACATTTTCTAAAAATTCGTGTTTTTTAACAAATCATAGAAACCTTCTAGAAGCTGCGATTTTAAAAAACGGTGGAAGTAAGCTTTTCTTATTTCCAAACGCATGCGCAAACTATAGAAAGTTGCTATGACATAGAATGTGCATACTTTGTTGATTCCATTTATGAAATAAAACACATTTTCTAAAAACTCGTGTTTTTTACGAAATCATGTAAACCTTCTAGAATCCGTGATTTTAAAAAATGGTGGAAGTAAGCTTTTGTTATTTCCGGACGAATGCGCAAACTGTAGAAAGTCGTTATGATGTAGAATGTGCATACTTTGTTGATTCCATTTATGAAATAAAACACATTTTCTAAAAACTCGTGTTTTTTAAGAAGTCATGTAAACCTTCTAGAAGCTATGATTTTAAAAAACGGTGGAAGTAAGCTTTTCTTTTTTCCGGATGAATGTGCAAACTATAGAAAGTCGTTATGACGTAGAATGTGCATACTTTGTAGATTCCATTTATGAAATAAAACACATTTTCTAAAAACTCGTGGTTTTTAAGAAATCATGTAAACCTTATAGAAGCTGTGATTTTAAAAAACGGTGGAAGTAAGCTTTTCTTATTTCTAGACGCATGCGCAAACTACAGAAAGTCGTTATGACGTAGAATTTGCATACTTTGTAGATTCCATTTATGAAATAAAACACATTTTCTAAAAACTCTTGTTTTTTACGAAATCATGTAAACCTTCTAGAAGCTGTGATTTTAAAAAACGGTGGAAGTAAGCTTTTCTTATTTCCGGACGCATGCGCAAACTATATAAATTCGTTATGACGTAGAATGTGCATACTTTGTTGATTCAATTTATTAAATAAAACAAATTTTCTAAAAAGTCTTGTTTTTTACGAAATCATGTAAACCTTCTAGAAGCTGTGATTTTAAAAAACATGGGAAGTAAGCTTTTCTTATTTCCTAACGCATGCGAAAACTATAGAAAGTTGTTATGACGTAGAATGTGCATACTTTGTTGATTCCATTTATGAAATAAAACACATTTTCTAAAAACTCGTGTTTTTTAAGAAATCATGTAAACCTTCTAGAAGCTATGATTTTAAAAAACAGGGCAAGTAAGCTTTTCTTATTTCCAAACGCATGCGCAAACTATAGAAAGTCGTTATGACATATAATGTGCATACTTTGTTGATTCCATTTATGAAATAAAACAAATTTTCTAAAAACTCGTGTTTTTTACGAAATCATGTAAACCTTCTAGAATCGGTGATTTTAAAAAATGGTGGAAGTAAGATTTTCTTATTTCCGGACGAATGCGAAAACTGTAGAAAGTCGTTATGACGTACAATGTGCATACTTTGTTGATTCCATTTATGAAATAAAACACATTTTCTAAAAACTCGTGTTTTTTAAGAAGTCATGTAAACCTTCTAGAAGCTATGATTTTAAAAAACTGTGGAAGTAAGCTTTTCTTTTTTTCGGATGAATGTGCAAACTATAGAAAGTCGTTATGACGTATAATGTGCATACTTTGTTGATTCCATTTATGAAATAAAACACATTTTCTAAAAACTCGTGTTTTTTACGAAATCATGTAAACCTTCTAGAATCCGTGATTTTAAAAAATGGTGGAAGTAAGCTTTTCTTATTTCCGGACGAATGCGCAAACTGTAGAAATTCGTTATGACGTAGAATGTGCATACTTTGTTGATTCCATTTATGAAATAAAACACATTTTCTAAAAACTCGTGTTTTTTAAGAAATCATGTAAACCTTCTAGAAGCTGTGATTTTAAAAAATGGGGGAAGTAAGCTTTTCTTATTTCCGGACGCGTGCGCAAACTATAGAAAGTCGTTATGACGTAGAATGTGGATACTTTGTTGATTCCATTTATGAAATAAAACACAGTTTCTAAAAACTCGTGTTTTTTAAGAAATCATGTAAACCTTCTAGAAGCTGTGATTTTAAAAAACGGGTGAAGTAAGCTTTTCTTATTTCCAAACGCATGCGCAAACTATAGAAATTCGTTATGACGTAGAATGTGCATACTTTGTATATTCCATTTATGAAATAAAACACATTTTATAAAAACTCGTGTTTTATACGAAATCATGTAAACATTCTAGAAGCTTTGATTTTAAAAAATGGTGGAAGTAAGCTTTTCTTATTTCTGGACGAATGCGCAAACTATAGAAAGTCGTTATGACTTAGAATGTTCATACTTTGTTGATTCCATTTATGAAATAAAACACATTTTCTAAAAACTCGTGTTTTTTAAGAAATCATGTAAACCTTCTAGAACCTGTGATTTTAAAAAACGGTGGAAGTAAGCTTTTCTTATTTCCGGACGCATTCGCAAACTATAGAAAGTCGTTATGACGTATAAAGTGCATACTTTGTTGATTCCATTTATGAACTAAAACACATTTTCTAAAAACTCGTGTTTTTTAAGAAATCATGTAAACCTTCTAGAAGCTATGATTTTAAAAAACGGGGGAAGTAAGCTTTTCTTATTTCCAAACGCATGCGAAAACTATAGAAAGTCGTTATGAAGTAGAATGTGCATACTTTGTTGATTCCATTTATGAAATAAAACACATTTTCTAAAAACTCGTGTTTTTTAAGAAATCATGTAAACCTTCTAGAAGCTGTGATTTTAAAAAACGGGGGAAGTAAGCTTTTCTTATTTCCAAACACATGCGCAAACTATAGAAAGTCGTTATGACGTAGAATGTGCATACTTTGTTGATTCCATTTACGAAATAAAACACATTTTCTAAAAACTCGTGTTTTTTAAGAAATCATGTAAACCTTCTAGAAGCTGTGTTTTTAAAAAACGGTGGAAGTAAGCTTTTCTTATTTCCAAACGCATGTGCAAACTATAGAAATTCGCTATGACATAGAATGTGCATACTTTGTTGATTCCATTTATGAAATAAAACAGATTTTCTAAAAACTCGTGTTTTTTAAGAAATCATGTAAACCTTCTAGAAGCTGTGATTTTAAAATACGTGGGAAGTAAGCTTTTCTTATTTCCGGACGCATGCGCAAACTATAGGAAATCGTTATGACGTAGAATGTGCATACTTTGTAGATTCCATTTATGAAATAAAACACATTTTCTAAAACCTCGTGTTTTTTACGAAATCATGTAAACCTTCTAGAAGCAGTGATTTCAAAAAATGGTGGAAGTATGCTTTTCTTATTTCCGGACGAATGCTAAAACTATAGAAAGTCGTTATGACGAAGAATGTGCATACTTTGATGATTCCATTTATGAAATAAAACACATTTTCTAAAAACTCTTGTTTTTTAAGAAATCATGTAAACCTTCTAGAAGCTGTGATTTTAAAAAACGGGGGAAGTAAGCTTTTCTTATTTCCGGACGCATGCGCAAACTATAGAAAGTCGTTATGACGTAGAATGTGCATACTTTGTAGATTCCATTTATGAAATTAAACACATTTTCTAAAAACTCGTCTTTTTTCCGAAATCATGTTAACCTTCTAGAAGCCGTGATTTTAAAAAACGGTGGAAGTAAGCTTTTCTTATTTCCGGACGCATGCGCAAACTATGGAAAGTCCTTATGACGTAGAATGTGCATACTTTGTAGATTCCATTTATGAAATAAAACACATTTTCTAAAAACTCGTGTTTCTTACGAAATCATGTAAACCTTCTAGAAGCTGCGATTTTAAAAAATGGTGGAAGTAAGCTTTTCTTATTTTCGGACGCATGCGCGAACTATAGAAAGTCCTTATGACGTGGAATGTGCATACTTTGTTGATTCCATTTATGAAATAATACACATTTTCTAAAAACTCGTGTTTTTTAAGAAATCATGTAAACCTTGTAGAAGCTGTGATATTAAAAAACGGTGGAAGTAAGCTTTTCTTATTTCCGGACGCATGCGCAAACTATAGAAAGCCGTTATGACGTAGAATGCGCATACTTTGTTGATTCCATTTATGAAGCAAAACACATTTTCTAAAAACTCGTGTTTTTTAAGAAATCATGTAAACCTTCTAGAAGCTGTGATTTTAAGATACGGGGGAAGTAAGCTTTTCTTATTTTCGGACGCATGTGCAAACTATAGAAAGTCGTTATGACGTAGAATGTGCATACTTTGTAGATTCCATTTATGAAATAAAACACATTTTCTAAAAACTCGTGTTTTTTACGAAATCATGTAAACCTTCTAGAAGCTGTGATTTTAAAAAACGGTGGAAGTAAGCTTTTCTTATTTCCGGATGCATGTGCAAACTATAGAAAGTCGTTATGACGTAGAATGTGCATACTTTGTAGATTCCATTTATGAAATAAAACACATTTTCTAAAAACTCGTGTTTTTTACGAAATCATGTAAACCTTTTAGAAGCTGTGATTTTAAAAAACGGTGGAAGTAAGCTTTTCTTATTTCTGAACGAATGGGCAAACTATAGAATGTCCTTATGACGTAGAATGTGCATACTTTGTTGATTCCATTTATGAAATAAAACACATTTTCTAAAAACTCGTGTTTTTAAAGAAATCATGTAAACCTTCTAGAAGCTGTGATTTTAAAAAACGGTGGAAGTAAGCTTTTCTTATTTCCAGACGCATGCGCAAACTATAGAAAGTCATTATGACGTAGAATGTGCATACTTTGTAGATTCCATTTATGAAATAAAACACATTTTCTAAAAACTCGTGTTTTTTACGAAATCATGTAAACCTTCTAGAAGCTGTGATTTTAAAAAACGGTGGAAGTAAGCTTTTCTTATTTCCGGACGCATGCGCAAACTATAGAAAGTTGTTATGACGTAGAATGTGCATACTTTGTAGATTCCATTTATGAAATAAAACACATTTTCTAAATACTCGTGTTTTTAAAAAAATCACGTAAACCTTTTAGAAGCTATGATTTTAAAAAACGGTGGAAGTAAGCTTTTCTTATTTCCGGATGAATGCGCAAAGTATAGAAAGTCGTTATGACATAGAATGTGCATACTTTGTTGATTCGATTTATGAAATAAAACACATTTTCTAAAAACTCGTGTTTTTTACGAAATCATGTAAACCTTCTAGAAGCTGTGATTTTAAAAAACGGGGGAAGGAAGCTTTTCTTATTTCCGGACGCATGCGCAAACTATATAAAGTCCTTATTACGTAGAATGTGCATACTTTGTAGATTCCATTTATGAAATAAAAAACATTTTCTAAAAACTCGTGTTTTTTATGAAATCATGTAAACCTTCTAGAAGCTGTGATTTTAAAAAACGGTGGAAGTAAGCTTTTCTTATTTCCGGACGCATGCGCAAACTATAGAAGGTCGTTATGACGTAGAATGTGCATACTTCGTTGATTCCATTTATGAAATAAAACACATTTTCTAAAAACTCGTGTTTTTTACGAAACCATGTAAACCTTCTAGAAGCTGTGATTTCAAAAAACGGGGGAAGTAAGCTTTTCTTATTTCCAAACGCATGCCCAACTATAGAAAGTCGTTATGACGTAGAATGTGCATACTCTGTAGATTCCATTTATGAAATAAAACACATTTTCTAAAAACTCGTGTTTTTTACGAAATCATGTAAACCTTTTAGAAGCTGTGATTTTAAAAAACGTTGGAAGTAAGCTTTTCTTATTTCCGGATGAATTCACAAACTATAGAAAGTCGTTATGACGTAGAATGTGCATACTTTGTTGATTCCATTTATGAAATAAAACACATTTTCTAAAAACTCGTGTTTTTTATGAAATCATGTAAACCTTCTAGAAGCTGTGATTTTAAAAAATGGTGGAAGTAAGCTTTTCTTATTACAGGACGAATGCGCAAACAATAGAATGTCGTTATGATGTAGAATGTGCATACGTTGTTGATTCCATTTATGAAATAAAACACATTTTCTAAAAATTCATGTTTTTTATGAAATCATGTAAACCTTCTAGAAGCTGTGATTTTAAAAAATGGTGGAAGTAAGCTTTTCTTATTTCCGGACGCATGCGCAAACTATAGAAAGTCGTTATGACGTAGAATGTGCATACTTTGTTGATTCCATTTTTGAAATATAACACATTTTCTAAAAACTCGTGTTTTTTAAGAAATCATGTAAACCTTCTAGAAGCCGTGATTTTAAAAAACGGTGGAAGTAAGATTTTCTTATTTCCGGACGAATGCGCAAACTATAGAATGTCGTTATGACGTAGAATGTGCATACGTTGTTGATTCCATTTATGAAATAAAACACATTTTCTAAAAACTCGTGTTTTTTATGAAATCATGTAAACCTTCTAGAAGCTGTGATTTTAAAAAATGGTGGAAGTAAGCTTTTCTTATTTCCGGACGCATGTGCAAACTATAGAAGGTCGTTATGACGTAGAATGTGCATACATTGTTGATTCCATTTGTGAAATAAAACACATTTTCTAAAAATTCGTGTTTTTTAAGAAATCATGTAAACCTTCTAGAAGCTGTGATTTTAAAAAACCGGGGAAGTAAGCTTTTCTTATTTCCGGACGAATACGAAAACTATAGAAAGTCGTTATGACGTAGAATGTGCATACTTTGATGATTCCATTTATTAAAGAAAACATATTTTCTAAAAACTCATGTTTTTTAAGAAATCATGTAAACCTTCTAGAAGCTGTGATTTTAAAAAACGGGAGAAGTAAGCTTTTCTTATTTCCGGACGCATGCGGAAACTATAGAAAGTCATTATGACGTAGAATGTGTATCCTTTGTTGATCCCATTTATGAAATAAAACACATTTTCTAAAAACTCGTGTTTTTTAAGAAATCATGTAAACCTTCTAGAAGCTGTGATTTTAAAAAACGGGGGAAGGAAGCTTTTCTTATTTCCGGACGCATGCGCAAACTATAGAAAGTCCTTATTACGTAGAATGTGCATACTTTGTAGATTCCATTTATGAAATAAAACACATTTTCTAAAAACTCGTGTTTTTTACGAAATCATGTAAACCTTCTAGAAGCTGTGATTTTAAAAAATGGTGGAAGTAAGCTTTTCTTATTTCCGGACGCATGCGCAAACTATAGAAAGTCCTTATGATGTAGAATGTGCATACTTTGAAGATTCCATTTATGAAATAAAACACATTTTCTAAAAACTCATGTTTTTTACGAAATCATGTAAACCTTCTAGAAGCTGTGATTTCAAAAAACGGTGGAAGTAAGCTTTTCTTATTTCCGGACGCATGCCCAACTATAGAAAGTCGTTATGACATAGAATGTGCATACTTTGTAGATTCCATTTATGAAATAAAACACATTTTCTAAAAACTCATGTTTTTTACGAAATCATGTAAACGTTCTAGAAGCTGTGATTTTAAAAAACGGTGGAAGTAAGCTTTTCTTATTTCCGGACGAATGCGCAAACTATAGAAATTCGTTATGACGTAGAATGTGCATCCTTTGTTGATTCCATTTATGAAATAAAACACATTTTCTAAAAACTCGTGTTTTTTAAGAAATCATGTAAACCTTCTAGAAGCTGTGATTTTAAAAAACGGGGGAAGTAAGCTTTTCTTATTTCCAAACGCATGCCCAAATTATAGAAAGTCGTTATGATGTAGAATGTGCATACTTTGTTGATTCCATTTATGAAATAAAACACATTTTCTAAAAACTCGTGTTTTTTAAGAAATCATGTAAACCTTCTAGAAGCTGTGGTTTTAAAAAACGGGGGAAGTAAGCTTTTCTTATTTCCGGATGCATGTGCAAACTATAGAAAGTCATTATGACGTAGAATGTGCATACTTTGTAGATTCCATTTATGAAATAAAACACATTTTCTAAAAACTCGTGTTTTTTACAAAATAATGTAAACCTTTTAGAAGCTGTGATTTTAAAAAACGGTGGAAGTAAGCTTTTCTTATTTCCGGATGAATGCGCAAACTATAGAAAGTCGTTATGACGTAGAATATTCATACTTTGTTGATTCCATTAATTAAATAAAACACATTTTCTAAAAACTCATGTTTTTTAAGAAATCATGTAAACCTTCTGGAAGCTGTGATTTTAAAATGCGGGGGAAGTAAGCTTTTCTTATTTCCGGACGTATGCCCAACTATAGAAAGTCGTTATGATGTAGAATGTGCATACTTTGTAGATTCCATTTATGAAATAAAACACATTTTCTAAAAACTCATGTTTTTTACGAAATCATGTAAACCTTCTAGAAGCTGTGATTTTAAAAAACGGTGGAAGTAATCTTTTCTTATTTTTGGACGAATGCACAAACTATAGAAAGTCGTTATGACGTAGAATGTGCATACTTTGTTGATTCCATTTATGAAATAAAACACATTTTCTAAAAACTCGTGTTTTTTACGAAATCATGTAAACCTTCTAGAAGCTGTGATTTTAAAAAACGGGGGAAGTAAGCTTTTCTTATTTCCAAATGCATGCCCAAATTATAGAAAGTCGTTATGACGTAGAATGTGCATACTTTGTTGATTCCATTTATGAAATAAAACACATTTTGTAAAATCTCGTGTTTTTTAAGAAATCATGTAAACCTTCTAGAAGCTGTGATTTTAAAAAACGGTGGAAGTAAGCTTTTCTTATTTCCAGACAAATGCACAGACTATAGAAAGTCGTTATGACGTAGAATGTGCATACTTTGTTGATTCCATTTATGAAATAAAACACATTTTCTAAAAACTCGTGTTTTTTAAGAAATCATGTAAACCTTCTAGAAGCTGTGATTTTAAAAAACGGTGGAAGTAAGCTTTTCTTATTTCCGGACGCATGCGCAAACTATAGAAAGTCGTTATGACGTAGAATATGCATACTTTGTTGATTCCATTTATGAAATAAAACACATTTTCTAAAAACAAGTGTTTTTTAAGAAATCATGTAAACCTTCTAGAAGCTGTGATTTTAAAAAACGGGGGAAGTAAGCTTTTCTTCTTTCCGTACGCATGCAGAAAGTATAGAAAGTCGTTATGACATAGAATATGCATACTTTGTTGATTCCATTTATGAAATAAAACACATTTTCTAAAAACTCGTGTTTTTTAAGAAATCATGTAAACCTTCTAGAAGCTGTGATTTTAAAATATGGGGGAAGTAAGCTTTTCTTACTTCCGGACGCATACGCAAACTATAGAAAGTCGTTATGATGTAGAATGTGCATACTTTGTTGATTCCATTTATGAAATAAAACACATTTTCTAAAAACTCGTGTTTTTTAACAAATCATGTAAACCTTCTAGAAGCTGTGATTTTAAAATACGGGGGAAGTAAGCTTTTCTAATTTCCGGACGCATGTGGAAACTATAGAAAGTCGTTATGACGTAGAATGTGCATACTTTGTAGATTCCATTTATGAAATAAAACACATTTTCTAAAACCTCGTGTTTTTTACGAAATCATGTAAACCTTCTCGAAGCTGTGATTTTAAAAAACGGTGGAAGTAAGATTTTCTTATTTCCAGACGCATGTGCAAACTATAGAAAGTCGTTACGACATACAATGTGCATACTTTGTAGATTCCATTTATGAAATAAAACACATGTTCTAAAAACTCGTGCTTTTTACGAAATCATGTAAACCTTTTAGAAGCTGTATTTTAAAAAACGGTGGAAGTAAGCTTTCTTATTTCCGGACGAATGCGCAAACTATAGAAAGTCGTTATGATGTAGAATGTGCATACTTTGTTGATTCCATTTATGAAATAAAACACATTTTCTAAAAACTTGTGTTTTTTATGAAATCATGTAAACCTTCTAGAAGTTGTGATTTTAAAAAACGGTGGAAGTAAGCTTTTCTTATTTCCGGACGAATGCGCAAACTATAGAAAGTCGTTATGACGTAGAATGTGCATACTTTGTTGATTCCATTTATGAAATATAACAAATTTTCTAAAAACTCGTGTTTTTTAAGAAATCATGTAAACCTTCTAGATGCCGTGATTTTAAAGAACGGTGGAAGTAAGCTTTTCTTATTTCCGGACAAATGCGCAAACTATAGAATGTCGTTATGATGTAGAATGTGCATATGTTGTTGATTCCATTTATGAAATAAAACACATTTTCTAAAAACTCGTGTTCTTTATGAAATCATGTAAACCTTCTAGAAGCTGTGATTTTAAAAAATGGTGGAAGTAAGCTTTTCTTATTTCCGGACGCATGCGCAAACTATAGAAAGTCGTTATGACGTAGAATGTGCATACTTTGTTGATTCCATTTCTGAAATAAAACACATTTTCTAAAAACTCTTGTTTTTTAAGAAATCATGTAAACCTTCTAGAAGCTGTGATTTTAAAATACGGGGGAAGGAAGCTTTTCTTATTTCCGGACGCATGCGCAAACTATAGAAAGTCCTTATTACGTAGAATGTGCATACTTTGTTGATTCCATTTATGAAATAAAACACATTTTCTAAAAACTCATGTTTTTTAAGAAATCATGTAAACCTTCTAGAAGCTGTGATTTTAAAATACGGGGGAAGTAAGCTTTTCTTATTTCCGGACGCATGCGCAAACTATAGGAAGTCGTTATGACGTAGAATGTGCATACTTTGTAGATTCCATTTATGAAATAAAACACATTTTCTAAAAACTCGTGTTTTTTACGAAATCATGTAAACCTTCTAGAAGCTGTGATTTTAAAAAACGGTGGAAGTAAGCTTTTCTTATTTCCGGACGCATGCGCAAACTATAGAAATTCCTTATGACGTAGAAGGTGCATACTTTGTTGATTCCATTTATGAAATAAAACACATTTTCTAAAAACTCGTGTTTTTTAAGAAATCATGTAAACCTTCTAGAAGCTGTGATTTTAAAATACAGGGGAAGTAAGCTTTTCTTATTTCCGGACGCATGCGCAAACTATAGAAAGTCGTTATGACGTAGAATGTGCATACTTTGTTGATTCCATGTATGAAATAAAACACATTTTCTAAAAACTCGTGTTTTTTACGAAATCATTTAAACCTTCTAGAAGCTGTGATTTTAAAAAACGGTGGAAGTAAGCTATTCTTATTTCCGGACGCATGTGCAAACTATAGAAAGTCGTTATGATGTAGAATGTGCATACTTTGTAGATTCCATTTATGAAATAAAACACATTTTTTTAAAACTCGTGTTTTTTATGAAATCATGTAAACCTTCTAGAAGCTGTGATTTCAAAAAACGGTGGAAGTAACCCTTTCTTATTTCCGGATGAATGCGCAAACTATAGAAAGTCGTTATGACGTAGAATGTGCATACTTTGTTGATTCCATTGATGAAATAAAACACATTTTCTAAAAACTCGTGTTTTTTACGAAATCATGTAAACCTTCTAGAAGCTGTGATTTTAAAAAACGGTGGAAGTAAGCTTTTCTTATTTCCGGACGGATGCGCAAACTATAGAAAGTCGTTATGACGTAGAATGTGAATACTTTGTTGATTCCATTTATGAAATAAAACATGTTTTCTAAAAACTCGTGTTTTTTAAGAAATCATGTAAACCTTCTAGAAGCTGTGATTTTAAAATACGGGGGAAGTAAGCTTTTCTTATTTTCGGACGCATGCGCAAACTATAGAAAGTCGTTATGATGTAGAATGTGCATACTTTGTAGATTCCATTTATGAAATAGAACACATTTTCTAAAAACTCGTGTTTTTTACGAAATCATGTAAACCTTCTAG